>OU611952.1:10000000-20000000 GCA_914767545.1 Sesia apiformis
GCCACTCTAGAGGTCTTAACGACCCCTTTCCGTAAATACCTAAAGGCCCATTTAAAGTAAGCCGAAGTGAATATATGACTTGTTATTTTGGGAATACCATCACTACATTGCACACTTGCATAATCAGACGCGATTGAATTAATTACATTTGCCACAAAGACTATCCTCATACTCATAAGCACTGAAGTTATCCTGTAATGAAGTAACTAAGCTCTTATACATAGATTCAAATATATAGACGATCACATATCTGGGCTTGAACCACCACAAGTTGTTCCACACAAATGGTACGTTCTATATCCATAGGAAACCATTAATTGTATCCTGTAGAGCAGCATAGGTGAAGCACCCGCGGGATTCGAAATAAAGAGAAATGACTAATAAATGAGAGTGAAAATGTTATTGAGAATAATTAACGACGGTCAATCCTATTGGCACCGACCTCTAAATGTGTATGCGATGCGGGGATGCAAAATAAACAGAAATGACTACTAAATGTAGGCGTGGTGAGAGGGGGGCATAATGGGCACAATTGGGACAAAATACTAAAGCGATTAATTACAGAAAATGTCAATTTACTCGGAAAATTCCAGGCACAGCTTATACAGCAGCCGGCGAAGACGCTGTGACCCACCCCTGCAACCACTGTACTGGGGTTGCGAGCCTACTAATTCTCTTTATAAACCATTGCACTTTAATCGATAGTGCTGAACGATGGCAACCAAAAGAAATAAGCGCGAGCGATGAAGAAGGTTATAATGATCTGCATTTTTAAAATTATTTATTTGGACACTGGCATGGTGAACACACACAGCAAATAATAACACAGAATGGTTTTTATCACGTCATTGTCCAGTCCCATCGAAATAGCAGTCTCTCAGTAAAGTGATAGTAGGTTTACTGAGGACAGAGTTGTATTCCTTGGAAGAACACGAAAAATGCAGTCTCACGCTTTTATTTAATTATCACAAACATTATGCACTAACACTAGGCACTTCGAAGTTTAATAAACTATCTCTATTAAATCACAAATCCAACAATACACAGTTTTTACAATAATCTAACATAATCTCAACTTCAGTACTCAGGTTCTCGCTAAGAAGTCTGTCATGGGTTAAAAGAAAGCCACGTTAGAAAATGTGACCAAACAATAACGGCGCGAACACGAATTGATTGATAACTATTCCTAATCGTTCCCAAAATGTCATTCCTAAAGTAACCTGTTTCCTGTTAGCCACTGTATTAAAAATGTTAAAGTGATTTTATAATTAACAAACTATTTTCAATCGAATCCCGGGGATCCGTTTTGAGAACGGATGGGAATAGTAATTCATTCGGAAAACTTTTTGACATTTCTAATGGATTGGGAAAAAGCATCTATTTGCTTTCTAATAGATTATGATCCAAAAAGTTTTATAGGATTAATGATCGATATTTAATTTTATCTCTACCGATGATCCATGCGATTTCAATCGTATTTTCTCTTATTCACAAGGTAGATATTTCTGTTTAAATCAGATATGTCCATCAGTACGACAAACGTAAAACAACAAATGAATCAGTAACATCAATCGTTGTCACGTTGCGATAAAAACTTTATTGATGCTGAGTGGAATCACAGCACCTGCTATCGCACCAATGTGTGACGAACAAATCAGAAGGCTCATTTGTCATTGTTTCCGTTTCAACACATTTTACGTCTACAGATCTGATTTGACACTCTATCATTGAATTACAAATTACAATATATCAATAAATTACAAACATTAGTGTCATGTACATGTAAATGAAAAGCAAAGTTTGTTTTTTGTGCGATATCAGAGTTACATCTCTTAGTGCAGTGCGGTCGAATCATCTCCAATTATTCGCAGTATAAGACACCGCGAATCCGAAAGTTGTGGAATGAACTGCCAGCCGAGGTTTTTCCATTACGCCACGACATGGGGTTCTACAAGAGAGCTGTGATCAAGATTCTGCATGATCGGCAGCACACGCGCATGCCCTCTAGTGTTGCAGGTGCCCATGAGCGGCGGTGACCATTTACCATAATGTGGCCCGCCCGCTCATCTGCCACCTATTCTATATAAAAAAAATTCAAACTTAAGTAAACTTAAGCAACATGAAGCACACTGAGATCTCTGTAACTGATCCAACCGGTAGACTATTCATAGATACAGTGATTTCGGAATAATATGAACACGAGTCTAAAAACTTAGTAAATTATTTTAAGAGTAGTAGAACTGTTTGAGTCCGGTTTTGTCCGTAAGAATGAACTCTGAAGTTGAACACTTACAAAACTCGTTATATTTTCTTTGTACACAAATTTTATAAAATATATCCTAAAACCTCACGAAATAAATTGGAAAAATGTTTTCCGAGTTTTGTTTAAATTCATCTCTTTATTAACTTTTACGTCTAAGTAACGTCTATCTAGACGTTATTACACTTTCTATTATAAAGCTATCTAAAAAGTAATAAGTTGGTATATAATTAAATGGTATATATAGTAAAAAGCTGAAACACAATAACCTGTAGGGTACAAAAGAAAAATTAATTTATTTCTTACATTAAGAGAAAAATATGCTCTGATTTTTAAGATTCCCTTTTAAAATTATTAAATTTAATACGTTTGAGAGAATTAAACATTATTACGCTTTTACAAGATAACAATACAATCTAGGTTTAGTGCGCTAGCAAAAACCATTTATTAGCCGTGTGTTGTTGGCCGGCTGTCGAATAGCACAACCATATCTTCCGCTGGATGTCGTAAAAGTCGATTAAAGAATAAAAACGGCACTACCACAAGCCCTGTAGAACTATACCACCTCTAAAAAAGTGAATTGGCTAATCCGCTTGGCCAGTGTGTCGTTTTCAGTGCATACATTCCTTATGTACAAGTCCAACAGTAGAAGTTAAAAGAGCTGGTTAAGATATTCATTGTAGTAATTTATGGGCATAAAACTATTGTTAATAGAAACTCAACACTCAATGGCTCAATGGCTCAATGGCACGGGGCATGGGTCCAAGATACACATACAAAGAGGAACACAGCACTCAGGTTCGAACAAACAGCCAAAGGCACTACCAACTGAGTTAATGGGTCATCTTGAGAACTGGTTCAGCTTTACTTTTAAAAATGTGTGGACGTGAATCTGAAATACTAGTAGACAGATGTTGTAAAAGACAACACACAATCTGCATAGAGGCGTTTTGATTTTAAAGCCCGCGGAACGAGTAGGAAGATCTCATGTCAATGACCGCATTGACATAAGATCAGCCAAAACTAGACGGTAAGTACATTTGTATGAATTCGTCGATCACCGACCACTTTACTAGCCTTGGCTGATCTCATGTCAATGACCGACATTTTTCCTGCTCGTGGCGTGGGCATTAGCCTTCGCCAGGTCGCAGCGTCCTGGCTAAACGGCTAGGCTGCGGCTAGAGTTGCTGTCAGTGTGTCGCGAAACATCTTGCTGTCTGCCGCGGGCAGACGCGGTCACTGACTGCTGACCGCATGTTGGAAGCACTACGGAGTTCACGCTAGAACTGAATCTGGCTCCTACTAGTACTTAGATGGTGTATTTTAACTATGAACTTGATCGCGGCGGCCTCTGATAAACGGGCATGGGTTCGCATGTGGGCGAATGTAAGTGGGCATAGGCATAAGAAATTATGAACACGTTTAAAAAGTTTTAAGGTTAATGCCGTTACATGGTTTAAAAATTAATACAAGATTGTTCAGTTTTAGTGACCACCTACTATTTTTTCAAGCTCATTTGATTGATGCAAATAATATAGTCCAGACAAATGGTACCATAAAAAGGCGACTCCGTGTAAAAGTTCGAGTTAGTTTTGATCTTTGGGTGTGGGGGTTGGGTGTGGGACCTTAATTAACAATACAAGTTTTCTGTGACTTGATGTGTCATTGGGAAAGTAAGAGTGACGTGACACAGCCCATTATCTTACAGAAAGATGCTGGTAAAAGATATTGAATACTAATCGCACAAGGGAATCTGTATACTTGAATTATGAACCCATTTGACACCAATTTATGGACGCGCAGTTCGAGTATTCGACCAATCCACCGAAAAGTGCAGTGTTCGGCCAGGTAGACTTTGACTTGAAAGAGTTCGTCGATGATGTCTGAATGATAAGAGCCGAAGACATTGCGTCTCTACTGCGCAGAACTATTCGTTGCAACGCCCATCTCATATTATAATAGCGTGCCTTCCATCATCAAAGTGCATTGTTGTACTCCCGCTTCTTTTAAAAGGATCCGTCGCCTACAATGTGGTATACAAATTCATTTATATGACATAACTAAAGTTTTCCCTAACGCTACAACTTGGACATTTTCAAGTGTTTTCGAAATCAGTAACGAGCTTGAGCAATTTTTGTAAGATACCCGATAGAAATGTGAATGTAAGCGTGATTACCTGACATTTAGTATTTCTGAAAGTATTGACAAGGACGAATAACATTTGACATCTGCTCCAGGAGGCTTTGAATAAATATGACAATAACGAGAAGATAATGTCGAGACTGCTTTTACAGGTGTTAAAAAATCTTACAATTGCTTAGTCAACGCGAGGCGAAGCTGCGGGTGAAAGCTAGTTATTGATAAGTTAAAACTCACTTTCGTTTTTATTTAGCCTAGTATTACAATTCTATACATATAAATAAATTGAACCTTAAATCAAAAATAATGAATGCACAATTTATTATTTTTGTTATTTTCAATTAAAAACTAATTTTTATTTCATTATTTTTATTTATTAATAAAACCAATTTTAAATAAGTACTCAATATTTATCTATGTGGTTCCCGCTTTTCTTTAATAATTAATGTAAATAAAAACTTGAAGAAAATGTTTTGTTTAGATGACAGTAAAGGAAATAATAAATATAATTGAAAAGTATATATGTAAACTGTAAATAATCGTAAATTGTAATTTGATTAAATTTGTAAACTCTAAAAAAAGGTTGTATTTTGAAAAATGTTAGGCGTACAAACGTTATTCTGTGCTGTACGTAGTTTAGAAAATTTATGACGGTTTTTAGAAGTTATTTTACCAGAAACTAATATCTAAAAAATAATTTGAAATTTTAAAATTTCCGGGTAACGAATCCCGATATTCAAATCTTAGGAAACATATGATGTACGGAAATCACATTGTACTTTTCTTATAGCAAATTTAGATTAGTTTAATTTATGAAGGCTCGATTTTTCCACCAAACGCACTGTTTAAGAGATATTACCCAAAAACCGAAACGTCATCAAAAATCTAGGCATTTTTTCGAGGTGGCAGTTCTCGGGGCTGTCTGCCGAGGTCGAAAACTTGGATTTTTAAATGAGAATTTTAAACATCAAAAATCCGACCTTTTGTATGGTACGATGTATAATTTAACTTTACTAATAAATTTATTGTAACTTACATATCGCTCTATAATTATATTACCGACCTTATCAATATTCATAAACTTATAATAAACATCATAGACAAATAAAACGACAATGAATAATAACATAATAATCGGAAGCTAAAGGCGACGCGACGTTGCAATTGGGTTGAGTTTTGCTGTCGGCAAATTACGTGGCAATGCAGTCTTTGGGGGCAATCGAATGGAACGATTGTTGGTCGGTCTGTTTTCATTACCTTTTTGCCATTTCATTTGCTCGAGCTTTACTGAATTTTGTATTAAAGCTATCCTAATTTCAAAAATAACATTTAAAAAATGGATAATGGTATTTAGTTGGCGTCGTTACTGAAACAAATGTGATTTTGGGCATATGAATATTTATTGTCATTATCCGTATTTACTTGAAATCATTTAACCCATTATCAAGCTCAATTAAGGTAATGTTTTTATATATAATTAAATTTAATCTGATGATATCAACGTTTTAACGTACGAGTACTGTTGACCTTTACTGGTCCCTTTGGTCATTTGTACACTTGCACTACTGCAATTGTTCGTGTAGACCAAATTTATGCTTAAACTGTATTTTAAAATATTTTACGACATCCACCGGAAGAGAGATGATAATGAGATTTTGTGAGAAGAACCGAGTGTGGTGGAGAGCTTTGGGAGAGGCCTATATCCAGCAGTGGAAAGAGATAGGCTGATGGTATGGTATGCAATGGTATCCACGGGAAGATATGTGGTGTTGTTAATCTAAAGTCGGCTGCCAGCACACGGCCGAACTTACGAGTACTTATACATACCGTGAAAATATCTAGGATATCTACATGCACAAGACAATGTACATGACGAGGTCCACGTCCAGCAGTGGATGAAAAAAAGGGTAACTTATTAACGGTGGTAACAGTAAGCTAGTAACGGTAAACAACGGTTACAAAATTGTAGTTAAACCATTCATTATTTGGATTCATTAATAAGATTACTGTTGGCAAAAATTAGTTTCATAAACCATGATGAAGCTACCTTCACAGATAATATTCTTACTTAAAAGCACACCCTTGAGACATATAGTGAAAAAGTTGTAATTCAGTTGAAACAGGAACCGTAGCGAATAATTTTATTCTTGTTGATTTAGGACCGACTGTTCCTCTTGTAACTGAAGTAGTTCGTACAATAATAGCTAATACATACTGTTCGGATGACACAACTTGGAAACTGTTTTATTAGTTGTAAAAATAACTTCGTTATTATAAGGGAAAATTTATTTGATTGAAAGGGAAGAAAAACACACTGCACGCTTAGTGTACCAACTGTTAATTACAGAGCTATTCTCTAAAGATAGCAATTAGTCAGTGATTGTTCTCAGACTTCATAATGCTGAGGTTACTGTTGGGTGTAGTGCGGCTTTTTTCTTTCAAACACAAGGTTTATAATTTTATAATAGATCGCTATATGGACTTTATGGTCTATTATATAAAATAACGATTAATTGGAATTCTTTACGACGATCGATTTGAGAATACAATGTTATACAAGCAATATAGGGCCGGCACGTTAGAGTCTAATAGTGGTTCTATGTTCAGTAGCTCTCCAAATCTTTAATTCATTTGTGTTTTGAAAATGGAACATTCTTATTACGTAGTACTTTTTTTTTCGGAGTGGTCTTTCAAGAGTCACCGGTCGTGTTTTATTTAGGGCGAGCGCAGAAGGCGCTCGGCCAGGAACAAAAAGTGTGTTGCAACGGGCCTAAGGGCTCCCCCGCCTGTAAACCGGAGGAAGGAACGGACCTCGGCTTAGGGCATTGCATTGGGGGGATACCGCGGGATCGCGAGTCGGTGAAAAGTGCCCAGGCACGTCCCGATAGCTGGTAAAAGTGTTGGCTGAAGGCCGGTGCGTGTTGACGGTGTAGCGAGGGGGACGTCCACGTCTCCGCCGGCGGGGACGACGTATCTGTGTAGTGTGTGAGTGTAATGTAAGAACTGCATTGGCAGCAGTGATTGGGTCGTCAGGGTCGTCTAAGACGTGCCGTGGACGACGGTAGCGGGGAGGGGCACTACTATCTGGGACATAAGTGAGAGAGGTAACGATCAGGGCATTAGGATGATGCGAAATCGCGTCGTAGTAACGTCGGGCGGTGTCTTTCACGTATTTGACGATGGAGGGAAGTTCCAAGTCGTTATGGAGGTCGACATTGCGTGAGTACCATGGGGCAGCGACGGCCTTACGCACGAATCTATTTTATAGGGTATGGAGGATTTTGATGTTGGAAGGAGCTGCTTGTGCGAACACAACGCTAACATAGGTCATTATAGGTCGGACGAGCGTTTTGTATAATGTCAACTTATTTCTAAGCAACATTTTACTTCTCCCGCCTATGGGAGGGTTGAGACGACCGAGTACGAAGGCGGCTCGGTTCCGGACGGTTTTAATATGTTCTCGGAAGGTCAATCTATGGTCTAGAATGACTCCGAGATATTTGGTCTTCCTATCCAGGGAAATGGTTTGACCGAAGAGGGTTATTGGGAGAGGGGAGAGCCTAGGATTACGACAGCCATCCTTGGGAAAAGGGAAGCACATGGCTGCACTTTTCGCCGGATTTATCTCTATCCTCCACCTCACAAACCACTCGCCCAGGGCGGTGACTCCGTAGTACTTAAGTTTCAAATTTGACTTTTTAGTGAACCCCTCCTCATCTGCTTCACCCCCGTCCCCTCCCTAGAATTTGCTAACCAGGTTTCTTCGACAAGAACGTATGACTTGTCATCTAATCTATTCCCACATCGATGTTTACGACACAATGTTAAAATTTAACTAAAGTCCAAATTACAATTTACACTGCTAATGTATATACATACCAATATAAGATATGTCGCCAAGATATATTACGTGAATAAGTAATATATATTTGTTCCACGTTTGGATTTACAAAGTGTGTGCAAGGTCGAACATAAACCTTAAATCAATATTTATTCTCTCAAGGAGACATGTAACAGAACAAATAATTTTATAAATGTTGTGAACTACGCATTCTTGGAACATCTTATCCACGTATCAATCTTGTTGTAAAAATCCAATTTATAAGAAAAAATCAATAGATTACTTTCAACGTAATTGTAAAAGCGCAGACACAGTGGGACTGCAGAAACACTGGGACAGAATATCGAACAACTTTGATGTAAAATGTTGATGTTGATCTTCTAAGATAGAATGTGATAGATTCAAGATTAAATCAAAATTATTAATATGATCCCAAAATTATTGGGTAAGAGACATTTAATACTTCTATGAAAATCACTACTTACAGCACATTTATGACGTTGAGTTTTCAAAAATGGCATCATCTTTCTCCCTTGTTATTTTTAAAAACGTTGCGTATTCTGTCTTGTCAGCATATCACTACTAAATAAAACAAAATAACATGCGCGTGACACGTACGAAGACAAATGACTGTTAAAAAAGTTTACGAGTGCTCGTCACGCAATGGTCACAATAATTCAACTGGTAGGTAGCAGTTCATGCACGCTGGCGACAATGTCTCTTTTCATACGAAAGGGAGTTATAAAAATGTTATAAAATATAAAACTTATAGTTAGCAAAGTAACAATATACAATACAAAGTATATATGTATCCGGCCCCTTCAGTATGTGGATACTGTGAGCTCGTATGTGAGCACTAGTGCTGGAAATACAAATTGTCCCGTGCGGGAGGGGTGTTAGGCTTTAAACCGCAACGTAGCCGGGTTGGCGAGTCCACTATTTTAGAGGTGGTATAGGAACTATACTTGTAGTATATACTATATTTATCAGGGCTTGTTGTAGCCGCTTTGTTATCTTTTAATCGCCTTTTACGACATCTACGAGAAGAGATGGAGTGTGCTGTTCCCGGCCGATTCCACATGGCAAGTGTTGTATCGGTCACATTATAAAGGAACAATAGCATTGAGAAATTCTCAATTTAACTTAGAAGGATAACTATTGTGTAACCTTTCTTTGACTGTTTTTTATTAACAGCTCGGTGTACTTACTAGAGCAAAGCGCTACTTGCTTTATAAAGCTCAAGTTAGGCCCTATATGGAGTACTGCTCACACTTCTGCACCAACGCACCGAAGTACCAGCTGAATCCTCTTAACTTTATCCAATGGCGTGCTGTTCGAGTTATTTAAGATCCCATTCGCATAGGAATCACTTAGCATCCGAAAAGATGTAATAGCATCTCTGCGTTTTGTACCTCTTGTATAGTATATAATGGGTAATTTTTTAAGGAGCTGTTCAGTCTGATACCAACTTCGAGTTTTTACACCGAAGGCTATTTATCTTATCATATTAAAACAGCGCTCAACAGTCTAGTGCGCCTACAATGCTGATAATGTATGGGCATTTTACGCCTTTATAAGATAAAGGCGTAAAATAGAATAATAGAATGTTATTCTGGAATGGAGAAAATATTTGTATGAAATTTATCAAGGTACTTGTAGAGCATAACACATAAAGCCATTGTCGCTGGTTGCCCCACATTACCCTAGTTTGCGTCCAAAACAATGCACGCACGTGTCTTTGAATCTTTAATGCCAATTATAACTTGAAATGGCGGTTCTCGTAGCGAACATATTTGCTGAGAATGACCACTCTGGCTTGGATTTTTAATTTTTATTACGATATAAGTACATACTCGTACATGGAAATATAGACACCTACATTTGATTTAAATATATATATGTATTATATTAATGACATATGATAATTAACACATACCATTTTTATTTCGTGCCATTTTAATGCATATTAGCAGAATAAGTACACAAACGTAAGAAAATAAGTACATAAATAATAAGTATAAATGCATATAAATAAGTAGTTTGTGCACACGCGATATGCCTTATAAATATAGGCTGTCCCAGATTGTGCGCCGGATTTAAATTTCGCGCCATTTTTTGTTTGGCGGTTGGCAACATGGTTTATTTATAGATGTCACATATGACAGTTGCAATTAGTCTACATGGAGCACTACACGAAAGAGCAACGCAGTATGACTTTTAGAACAGTATGAAGTGGACTATCATTTTGGGGAAAAAATTATCTTTAGTGACGATTTCCACCTTGACGGATAATTCATTAAACAAAATTGTCGTATCTGAGGCTAGAAGAATCCTCATGAGATTCATGAAAAATGGATGCATTGTCAAAGAGTTAGAGTTTAGTGCGGCTTTTGGTTCGGCGGGATCATAGGGCCATTTTTTTAGGTAGACACAGGTATCGGAACATGCTACAGGAGTTTTTTTGGCACCAATGAAGATATGGACCTCGATCAACTATGGTGCCAACAGGACGGAGAAGGACACATGTCACACAGCCGGAGAAACAATGACTTTAGTTTTTTTCTAAATTAAATCCGGCTCTCAATCTGGGACTCCCTTTTATCTTTGTTCCTTACTTCGTTGTTCCCAGAAATTAACATATACCTATTATCTTTTTTTTAAGTGCATGAGCCACTAATTCGAACTCCATGCTGATATTTGCAACGTGACGAAAAACTTTGCATATAAGTACATATATATTAATATAATTTTCAAATATCAACCGTCTTTTATTTCCTCTTATACTACGACACAAAAATATAAAAAATGACACGCTTGTTACGGGAGGACACAAAAATGTTACAAATGTTCAATTTCATGATTCTTACAATAAACCAAACAAAAAACATGTAAGAGATATTTTGTGTTAGGTGGATATTTATGTGAGCCCTGTGGATGTCAATACAGCTGTGATGCCAGACGATCTCAAGGGGCATCCCAAAGATCGCCAGCAGCCAACGGGATTGAAGGTAAGCGGCTATACATATAATTGTTACAACAATACTCTTTCGAGTATTGTCCCTTTCCCAATTTCCTAGAATTATAACAACTTAAATTCAGATTTGCTATAAACTCTTTGATTCGATTGCTTTTTTTATTTATTCTGATGTCTAATTTTCGATCCATAAAGACTTCAGAAAAGCCTCCAGTGCAGTTCCGCTTATATTAATAAATATCTCATGTAGCATGTTACTGATATTCTGCTGAGTATCTAACAATAAATTCATAAAAAAACACATTATTAGGGTAAGTAGTCTGTAATAGTCGGTTTTTACATAGACAGTTTATTTTACTTTTATAAAACTAATTTCATAATTGCTATTTATTTGTTTCAGTGTTTTTTTATACCTATATATACCACAATATTAATCATAAATAAATTACTGAGGTGAGGACTGGTCGTTTTCTTGCCTAAAGGACCCCTCTACTGTCCGAGCAACGTCGCTAAATTCCATTTCCAGTTTTTATTTTGCCTCTATAATCTCTTTGTATCAATTTCAACGGGGCCCGCGTGGTGGATTATGGCTTGAATTGAGAGATTGAGATTGCATGCTGTACCCTGTAGTAGGACGTTGAAGACTGTTATTGACATTAAAATAATTTTAAAGTTCATTTTTAATATCAAACATTTTTCTACCTCTGCTATTTGGCATAAATTGTAAGATTAAATTACCTATTCACTCGTGAACATAAAGCCACAATTTTAATAATTATATTAACAGTAGCAAGATCGAAGTGATACTCTGGGTTCCCACAGGGATTATCTCTAGGACCAAAGTCACCTAATCCCCTTGTCAATTATAGGTGATTAGACGATATCCTATTACAAGCTATTTGGGGTTTCAATTTTACAACAGATACCTGAAACATCAACAGTATCAGTTGTAAGTATTGTTTTTAGGATGTTTGAGTGTAATTTAGAAAACTATGACCTATTCTTCAATAAGTCATGTGACTGAAGTTAAATGCTTGACTTGTGATTATACAGAAAACAACACGGATGGGGCTTGTACACTTTATAGAAATAAGACAAGTCGATAGGTCAACCTAAAAGTCTACATAAACTATTGTGAACAAGTGAAAAGATATCTTCACAAATCATATTATTACCTACATATGTATTATATATGATTATATATAATACATATGTTTTTATATTTATATTTTATATTGGAGGAGGCAGACTGGTGCGTAGCTCACGTGATGGTAAATGGCTACCGTCACTCATGGACATCTGTAACAACAGAGTGTATGCGGGTGCGTTGCAGCTGGTCTTGCAAAATCCCACGTCATAGTAGCATAGCGGGAAAACTTCAGCTGGCAGGCAGTTCATCACTGATCACTAATCACACGTGCGATGTCTTTTTAAACTAATTAATCAAAAAAATATTGACTTTCAAACGTGTACGTATCTTGTTTCTGTGTGTACATTGTCTAGGAAAGTGTCTGTTTTGAATTTAAAACACCGATAGACCAATTATTAAGTATAGACCAATTATACATCATGTCGACTTATTTTCTGTCATTACAAACGAATCCCGTACTAGGTCTTTAATGTATTTAATTACATTTTCTTTTATATTACTTTGTACTGTTTTATTTATTAGTTATGATTAAAAACGAAAAAACTATGAAACCTTTAAAGTTCAATGAATAATGACTTTGAAAAGAAATATTTTGCCACTGTAAAAAGGTACAAAGTTTCAAAACACTTTTATATTATTACTTTTCAAATGACAACCAAATTGATTGGGTACAGTGGGTAAGTGAAAACAATTATTTTTCTTACCGACTTTTCTTCATTTCTGCTTTTGCGTTATTCATCACGACTTGCACAGATAATGCTAACAGGGCAAATAACAACAGAGCACTAAGTATTTGCTATGTTTAACTATAACAATTTTATTCTAGATGTTATGATATAAACATAATAGTTCTTGGCAGTTAACAGCAATAAACATTTAAGAACCAATATCTAAACATTAAACGAAATGAAGGCACCATAAACGTAGACTTGCAAAATTTCCACAATAAAATGTTCCGCGTACTCATGCTTACTCTCGAATTTTCTTATTTATTATTGTCTAAATATTCTTTTGAACTGTAGTAAATGGATATAAGGTCCATTTTTATTCGAACGTTTGAGACATGATATGACACCTTGTCGTCTGACGTATTCAAACATCATCGATGGCGATGTAACGTCGTAAAAAGTTCAACATAAAACTTGACGCTTTTGTTTCGACATAGGGATGGATACTCATAAATATTTGGGTAACCGTTTTACTATGAATACATAGAAAACTAGAGCAATCAGAAAACTTATTTTTAAAATGCATTGGGAAACCCGACCTTTTTTAATTACGAATACATTATAAGTAAGTACTATACAGCTAGTCTTGAATATTTTACTCATTTACTGGCTTTAATGCTCTGACTATATTAAAAGCGTTTGCATACTGCATATTTAACTGGAGCGAATAAGGTGTCCAATGTGACGAGAGTTACTTGCGTAAGACTAAGTAATTAAAAAAAATATAGAGGTACCTCCCACTCGATGGCGTGGAATGGGAAATTGACTCTGACAAATATGACTCACTCCCGGGACACTTGTGTAGTACACTTTACAGTAGTGTAGTGTAATGTCTAATTCTGTATAAAGAGTGATCGATATCGCGTGATTGTGTCAATAGGTGTCATTTAAACAGAACAAGATTAAAAATATCGGTTAATTTTCTGATAAAAATGGGAAATGTGTAAATTTTGTGTTCAATTTTCACTCAAGCTCTTCAATTAAACGTATCACAATTCACAATACAAACCAACTATGTACCTACGTATCAGAATCTAAATTGTGTCATTGGTCTTATCGAAAGTTAGCGAACTTATAGCTCATGTCGACTATAATACATTTCTGACACGAACTGAAGATACACTACACATCCAGAACTAAGTATGGCCATATAACGCGACCGATAACAGTTGTTAAACACACGCAATATCGGTACAAGTGCTCGGGGTAATATCGTGACAAACTTTGTCATTGGCCTTTATTGCCTACCGCACTATTACGGCGTCAACCCGCCATATTGTTATTGTATTACTATGGATCGATTTGTCTCATTCGAGTTATGATCTGTATTCAATTCGAGATGATATCAGGATACTAATTTATTTATTTATTTATGTACTTTATTGCACATATAGATTATAAAAATATTTATAAAATATTATATCCTTTGCGTGTATTTCATTATAATAAAATAAGTTTAAGTTGTAATAAAATACGAAATATCAAGACATAAAGATTAAAGAATTCGCATAAAACAACATAGAAACTAAAGTTTAATTAAATAAAAAATAAGTTTATATGACTTCGAATTGCCAATGTGTTTTTACAAACAAATGGTAGGGTCAAATTAAAGGGGAAAACCGCACAGGGCGATAACACAACCGAATTAGGAAAGAGGGCCACGAGCCCTAATTTTCCTAAATAGTGTTAGTTTCTTCTATTATGACTTTTCTATTCTCTCGTAAAGGTAAGGTATAGAGAAATCCCGAGCAGAATATTAATTTGATTAACTTGTATTACGTTTTAAAGTTTGACTGATTGAATTGGAACAAGATTGTGTATTGAAGACACGCGTCTTCAATATACAATCTTGTTTTGTTCTTTTGACTCTTAAATATGGCAGATTCGGTATTTGTACAAATAAACTACATAGATTTTAATAACAATTCATACGTAACAATTAATTTTAATTAATATTTATACAATCCGTAGAAACAGAGATTAATTTAATTCGATAATTATGATATTGATAAATTAACATATTTTCATTTAAACCAACTTTAAACTCTATGACCTACTTTATTATCTTTCTCTGTATCCTGCGTTCGGGCAGGCATTCCTTAATCCTCAATTGATTTTTCTGAAGCTGAGGCTATTCCAATCCTTGATTCATACAATTGAGTTTTTACTCAAGGTCGGTCTAGTGGGAAAACATCATCAGCAAACCCACATGCTTGAGAATTAAAAAAAAATATCTTGAGTATGCGTATCCCTCAATCCGCACTGGGCCCACGTATTGGATTATGACTCTAAGCACCCCGGTAGTTTACTAGGGAAGGCATGTTCCCTGCAGTGGGACGTTTTAGGTTTATATCGATGGATCTAAAGTTGAAGAATTTTCTTTTTATAAACAATGTTTCAGCCTATAAACTCCCACTGTAGGGCACAGGCCTCCCCTTGTAAATTACTGTGGTGTTTCAGGCAGTAATCCACCAAGCAGGCCCAGTGCGGATTGGTAGATTACATACTCCATTTTTTTTTATTTATGGAACATGCTGGTTACCTCGCGATGTTTCCCTCACCGCCGAGCAAGTGGCGATTTTTAAAAATCCGTACTTAAGTAGAAACTGAGTGGTACGGACCGAGGATTTGAACTGAGTCGAGTGTGAGTCGAGTGTAAATACTCCTAGCCTGTCACCGCTCCCAACCAATATATTTTCAAATTATGTAGTCTGTCTGTGGCATTGTTTGATATTCTCCTACACATCCGTTTTCCATCTGACTAAATAACAAACAGATGGGACTATGAGAAGTTCCGCCTGATTAGACGGTAACTAAATTCGCATCAAGGGTCCCTCTAAAATTGCCATATAGGACAGCTACAAGAACGTTTTACTTGAAAGGTTCCTTCGTTTCGTAATAAAATATCTGGCCAAATATTCCTTTATTGGATACAATAGGGTTACAGGTCCTAAATAAATATCATGCTCTACTTATTTTAATGGGAATGTGGGTGCTATATAGCCTCGTGTAGCGCAAGTATCCAACCTCGTCTAATGTAACAAATTTCACAATTGTAGGATTTGTAAAACCGTATTTAAAATTAAATGAAACTTGAATTTATTTGGTTCATTATCGTCTGCCCCAGCTACAATAACTATGTTTAAAAATGTGTCCTTAAAGTATTAACTAAAGCGTGGGTAGTGGAATTACCTATGTCCCAAACCTTTAAACATAACCACGATTTTATTATTTTAAAGCTTTAAACTGGCATGTGATATGGGCTCAAAATAATTCTCCACTCCATACATATATACTCGTAATATGGGCCCGAAATAGAAAATTCTATCTACATGCATACTTTATCTGGCCCGATCATCCCGAAATATTTTTGAGTAATATACTTAACCTGTAAAGGTTAAGTATATTACTTAACCGTAAATATTAAGTCACGTAAATGTTTGTCTAGTTTATTAAAACGTTTAATAAAATACCACGTCTAACAGTAACCTATTTGTAAATTTCCCATTGTTAACAACAGTTCAACAACATTGGACATGCATGAATTAATTCAATTATAAGACTGATTTCATTTGATGTCAGCCTTTAACGTTCTACTGCAGGGCACAGACCTCCCCGAGCAAATCACTAGTTATAAGATTACTATAAGTTCTTAATAATTATTTTGATGTCTTTGCTTAAAAACAACAAATACATGCGCTGCCGATTACTATTAATTAATAATAATAATAAGTTTACACTCGTATCTCTCGTTATTTTTACTTAATATTCAATTAGTATTTAATAAAGTCAAAAATTATACGACTTCTTGAGAAGCTGAAAGAACCACGACCATATTAAATAGACACCTATATAGGTGTCTAATATAAGGTGTATACATACTATTATTAGTATGTATTAGTTATTATTAGTATGTACATACTACTATTAGTTATTAGTATGTATACGTCACAGAAAAGAGGCGGACATCTCTCGAGGTAATTTTTCACGACCGCTCAAAGTGAGTGAAGGATGCCCAGTCCCCTGAGGCTGACCTTACACAGACAAAGGTTCGAAACAGCTGAGTTGTTAGACCAGCGATTGAGTGGAGGCGAATTGGTAAAACGTCTATTAAATCTCTATATATATGTGAAGGAAATTTTAAGCAAGGAGTTTCATTAATAACAATAAGTAGGTATAAGTTATTAATGAAAAGAACACGTTTTTTTCATAATGCGGTCGATTGACCGAATTTGAAGAATTTCGAATCTGCCATTGTGCTGCTACGGTAGATTTACCGTAGCAGCACAATGGCAGATTCGAAATTCTTTTCATGACAATAGTTGCAATAGTTTTCAATAGATTTCTCAATAGTTGCAATTATAGTGTTGTTACTTTTGTATTTAATAGTCGTACACGTTTATAAATTCGGAGATTGCATAAAAATGTTGAATATGTACAAATTAAGATCAAAACTGAGAAAAAAATTACTAAAAAATTAATTATAAAGGTTATAATTAAAAACAAAAAGCCGATTTCAAATATATTACGTGGCGTTAGAGCTTTAAGCTTTAAGACGAACATCCGTCTCGATATGAAAGAAATCTTTAAAAAAAAAGATACCATACTTCGCATTATTATCGTTTGATACTCCCTCGTAACGCCACCATTATCGATCGCGATCAGACATGACGCGATGTAATATATGTGGGGAACTCAGAAAGTTATGCGGTAAAAAGAAAAAAAATGTTCTAAGCGATCCAATTTTTTTATTACATTTTTTCAAAGTACTCTCTCCACTTGCATCTATACACAGTCCATGCGGTTGAACCAATTTTGAAAACATGTTTTCCACTTTTCCTTAGGTGTCTCTTTCACAGCCCCTTTGAACGTAGCCAGCCCGTCTTCCGGCGACGAAAACTGACGAAAACGCGTTGTCGTGGTGCAGCAGCAGTGCGCGGATACCTGTGTTTGGACGGTTGTTACTCACTGCAGTAAAAGTGTTTCCAAAGCACGTGGCCATGCTCCATTCTGCGTTAATGCTGCTTTGGTTTCATAAAGATACAGATATTAGGTAATTTAGTAGCTTTAAGAAACAGAAACAGAATTGGACTGTTAATTTAATTAAGTAATTAATTATTTTATAACTAATTAAATATAATGTCATTTAATTTGATTTATTAATGTGATTATTTTATTAAATTACTTTGATTGTTATATTTTACTAACACATATTTTAAGTTTCTACTAACAATTACTTTGGATCAATTACTATGTTCTGAAATAAATGAATTATTATTATTATATAATTCAGTTCAAATTATATTCCCATAAAATTCAAATAAGGTTCCAAGTTCGCGATAGCTATAGAACTACAATATTGATTTCATTAATCATTTATACCAACCTAGTTACTTAAAACCTTATTCGTATTGTAGAAACAATAAGTACAACAACGCGAATAATAGTTTACTGATAAAGATTTTATCAAAATTCTTTAATATAATCTCGAAAACCTCACTGATGATGTCAATTTTCTTAGTATGAAAATATGCCTTTGTAGCGATTATATAGATCTTTTTCTGCTATATCGTCGCATAAAAAGCCGGATTTCCAAGCGAATATAATCTGTCACTAATCGATCGATGTTATATAAATAGCCTTTAGAATATTTGATCTTGTATCCAATTCTTCATCTCCAAGGCCTTTTAATCCCATCCGTTTCTAAGACGCGCTGACACACCGATTAAACTTCGTATTACGGTTTGATCGATCGCTGAGAGAATCGCCATGAATTGATAGACGACTCACCCAGTCAATGGTTAGGAGATAAATAGCCGGTTGGGCCCAGCATTGAATGCGTAACAAATGGTCCTGGCGCCTCTCCGTCTCGCCTGACGTGGGACAAACGCTTTGTACGACCTGCATCACTCTAAACACAATGCGTGCGATCGAGCTTTCTTCTGTGCCCCGTTATTTATGACGGGGAATTTTTCTTGGTATCTGCAGGATTAATAAATTAACCTGTATGATATATTGGGAACAAGTTCAGGAACGGGTCAATGCTAGGGATTCCGATTAGAGTATTTATTTATAACAATACACTTCTAATATTCTGATTATCTTTTGGTATGTAGCAACGAACTTATTATGTTTTAAATAAAAATCAACGGAAAATTTTGTAACATTTTATTGAATCACATGTAATAAAAAATGTTTTCCATCTCTTTTAATATTTTTTTTTCAGCTCCTCACGTCTCTATTTTTGTTTAGCCAAAATTTAGTTTACTTCGTGCATAGAGAGATTAAATTCATTATTCAATTTGATGAGCAATAGTTTCCACCTAAACAACCAGATGTGCAGTTTTTTTTTAATGACAAATTGATTTTGTGGACAATACTTTGATAAAATAAACCATAAAATATGTTGAAGGTACTCAACAGTTGTGTTTGCAATGAAACTTTAAGGTTGGCTATATTGTATTCGTTAAAAATGTCTCAAATTATAATGTATTTCTTCCCTATAGTGAATATGTAATTGAAAATAAATTATCATTAACAACAGTTTATCATGAATTCGTGACGAATATAGTATTTAAAATGTTATCCTATATTTACAATTCGTTTAATTATTTTGTACAATAAATACATTTGTTTTCTGTTTGTGCTATAAAAGAAATGTTAATGCATTTCGAAACTATATAATATATTACATGTAGTTACTTATCTACTAGATAAAACTATGAATTTGCTTAGAGCCATGAATTTGACATGTCATTCCCTCTTATAGAGTAACAAGTAGATATTTAGTACAGGATCTTAAATGTTCTAAGAAATTTATTATATACAAAAATGAAACATTCATTATCAGTCATTGTCTCGAGTTAATTAGATAATTATAATACAATTTTTGTCTAACATTCGTTATATATCAGGAAAAAGATATGGATACGTCAGTACACTGCTAGAAACAGTAGTTATTCCTTGTATATTTACATTAGAAACAATTACTAGAAACAACAATACCAGTGTCGTTTTACGAATCGACTTAGTAGAATACCAAAATATCATTAACAAAATCATAATTTCCATTATAATGAATATTGTAACTTAATTGACCCGAATTAGTATATTTTTAAACAATCTTTATTATTTGCAAACAATTTCATTATTTACAAGTACAAATAACACTTTCTACATATCGGTCCAAAAAAGACGTTTACATATTTAAGGACAGCCACTTTGTAAAATAATTAGATATGGGTTTAAATAAAAGTTCTTATTTACATAAATTTAATATTAGACACAACTTTCTTGGTGTGCGGCCAACAAAGGAGTCCGGGTGGTAACAACTTCTCGATGTGACCTCAAGGTGCCGTTAACGCCACTGCGCCCGGAGTCACTCTGAAATAATATTTGGGGCTTAGACTTATTTATTGAATTAGCAGGCCATGCCACGTGGTCTGCTTAATGCTAAATGACTCCCAAACTAAGCTGCTTACGAAACTCACAGCCTCACAGCCTCTTAAACTCACAGATTTAAGAGGTACCCCTCTTAAATCATCAATCCACAGCAATTTCAATTTAACGCTATTAAACATACTCTAAATTCATAAGGAAGATATTATGCTTTTCCGCAGTGAAAGAAAGTAAAACAAATTATGTAATAGACTCCGATATTACCTTGAAAACAAACAAAACTTTAAAGTAAACATCTGAGAAATGTTAAAATGTCACCAGGCACATTTGTTAATGACAATACATATAACGTACTCCTCATACAGACGTTAAACATTCAGACATTTGAATACTTATAGCTAATTAATTGTATCAATATCACATAAGTATAAAATTTTATACAAAACCAATCCTGCATACTAATCCCGACCTTGACATAATGCTGATTGACCTACTTAAAAGACTAGACTTGAACAACTTGAAAAGATTATCAACCCGGCTTATAAGTATTTCTGATCTAATCGTAGGTAATTATATTGTTGGAACATGAAGAGTAGAAAGTATACACATAATATTCCTCCTGCATGTGGAACTGGTATATTAAAAAAATAACAAATTACAAAGAATCAATTTAAATTAAGGACGAAAAAATAAAAAATAGTGTAAGTAAATTGCACTTCTGTAATTATACTGGCAAATATATGGTTTGCACAAATGTGGTTTGGTTTAAAAAATCCGTTTGCGTAATTCAGTGTGCTAGCTAATGATAGCTAGTGATTGAGAAGCAAAACTAATGTACATTTTAAGTGCATGATCAAGAAGCTAAACTTTCTACAATTTTACCAAGCCTTTTCTTTAACAACAAAGAAATATAGAAATTACCCAATCATAACTTAAAAATCTATGCATGTTTAAACAAAGGAGACTTTGTTAAATAAAATACCTAATTAGAAACTGTCTCGCAAACAATAGAGGCAAGTTCGCATGCAGAAGCGTAAATTAGTTTCTTAGAAATTCTTTAGACACCCGAGTGTCCCGAGATAACTCTGTCTATAGCTCGTTCTGCCCCCTTATTTTTATTAGAAAGAAACATCTACGTAAGAGTACCAGTTAAAATTCCACTATGCACTTGTGATGTGTGCAGTTTTAAATTAATAAGAAACTGTTTTAATGTTTGTGAAATGTACTACATTAAAAAGATTATTATTATAGTGATGATCAAATGGTTGGTATAAATGATATTGTTAGTATTCATGTGCCAACCTGTGAGTCAGTGTACTGAGCTCGCGGTGAGGGCGGCGTGCTCGGCGATTGTGTGCGGGCCAAGCTGTGCGCGCTGCTTGAATTCTTAGGTTCGGGCGTAGCAGCCGCTGCCGAATATATGGGCGGCTCGGGCTGGCATTCTGATACGCCTAAGTATAGCATATTAGTAGAGTTAGGTTTGCAGGTTATCATAGATTAAAGTTAGACTAGGATTAACATTAGTTGTATTTGTCGCGTACCGTGGGGATTGTTTACCTTGCACATAGTAATAATAATTTGTCAGGTATTGTCAGGTCACAAATATAAATCGCACTGTAGCGCTAACACCCATCGCTGTGGTATGCAATGCAACCAGCCCTTTCAATGTCCACTGCTGGACATGGACCTCCTCATGCACTTTGTCTTGTGTATGTGGGATGGATGGCCTTAAAACGCCACGCTGGCCGAGCGGGTTGGCGAGTCCACTCTTTAGAGGTGGTGTAGTTCCTCAGGACTTGTGGTAGCCACTTTATTATCCCTTAGTCGTTTTATGACATCCACGGGAAGAGACGAGGTGTTCTATAGTCAGCCGACACAAGGCGACCGTGATATGCGAGAAGAATATTGTAGAAGCAAAATGTGAAGGTCCAACTCAATAACATTTGTGGATTTCGTCACAAATATTTGTCTTAATATTTCATCATTATTTTTTTTCATTGCGTAACCGATTTTATCTTCTTTGTTCGAATGACTAAATTCTTGTCCCCCTAATGGCCTTTCAAGAGTCACCGGACATGTATGTTTTAGGGCAAGCGCGGAAGGCGCTCAGCCAGGAGTAAAAAGTGTGTGCAGCAACGAGCCTAAAGGCTCCCCCGTCGGTAGACCGGCAAAAGGAACGGGCCTTCCCTTAGAGCGTTGCTTTGGGAGGGTACCGTGGGATCGCGAGTCGGTGAGAAGCGTCCAGGCACATGACTATAGCTGGTAAAAGTGTTGGCTGAAGGCCGGTGTTGTGTGTTCATGGTGTAGCGAGGGGGACGTCCTCATCTCCGCCGGCGAGGACGGTGTATATGGTATGTGTAGCCTGTGAGTGTAGTTGAACTGCATTGGAATGCGTAACCGAATTCCGTAAATAACACAATAGTTTCAGGACGACAAACAACTAACGCGTATTGTGTCATGTATTTACATGACTGTGCGAGTACTAACGTGCAAAGGGTTAGTGTGAATAGTACCTAACTATCACGTTATATATGTAGTATCAAACATCTTCCCCAGAGAGACCGCTAGTGTATTGGCACCCGTAACTATATTATACAGAAGTAATAGGGACAGGAAATAAAGTTTCCGACTTTCGCCCGGGAAAATGGAGAATCGTGGGACTATAGTCAGGTAGATCGTTCGCCCACTTTAGAAGTTGCGTCGTGAAATCTCATTTGCATATTACTTGGAATACATAATTAAAATATAGTATGCTGTGTTGTTTCTGGGGCGAACAATAACAATAATAATATTTCCCTATGCGTTCGAGAGGAAGATGGGATATGATAACAATACTTGTTGCTCGAGCCATAATAGTTTGTATGTTTTGATATTGTTAATAATGTAGGGGTAATTCATAAGCGCTTACTGTTTTCTATACTCTTTATTGTTATTAAAAATATAATACAACACAATTATCTTTATTCGTTGCTACAAATATATAAATACTAATAGTAATAATTCAAGGACAGTTGAAAATATTGTTATAGAGATTTTGAGTGTAAGCACGAGCAAACTCTGTTCCTAGCATAGTCACCAGTGCAATGAAGGCATTGTGAATTTATCGATTTCTATGGTTGATTTAAACATTATGCACAAGTCGCTATTATTGGTCGCTACGACGAGGAGAACATCATCATAATTATTCATTAACAAATGAGAAAAAAGTATAAAATATAGTTCTCTGTTTCGGCAGAATGAAGGAGCATATTACGACTTCGGAAAACGGTCAGACCTAAATAAATGCCGACTTATTTCTCATTTTCCGCTAATTGAACCGATTAGACAACGAAACGCGCGATCCGAATACTAATCTCGCTCTGAAATATGTGTCAACTCCTAAGGTAAAAGAAGAGTCAACTTTAGCACATCTTTCTTGACTTGGAAAAATTAGAGAGACTAATATTTTCTTAGGTTTTCGCGATTACTATACATAGCAATTAAACAACTTTTTTTTTTTTTTTTTTGAACTACCGTCTGGATTTTTTAATCATAACATTCCCTGTTATGATTAAAAGGGAATGTTATGATTAAAAAATCCAGACGGTAGTTCAAAAAAATTTCAGAAAGTAGTCCAAATAATTTCTTAATAACTCAAGTGACAAATAAAATCAATAGTCACCCCGTGACCACGTCCACTGCAAAGTGTTCGAAACGTCGGGATATAAATAATGTCAAATATACGCGATTTAAACCGTTCAAAGTTGTTTAATTGCTATTAGAGAGACTAGATTTTTAGGAATGAATCAGAACATTCGTATGATAGTCGAAAGCTTCAAGTATCAACCAGACTCTTAATTAATATACAAATTATTTTAATTACATAAGAGTTGCGGTGACTGTAAACCTGTGATGGTTGGTTTGAACGAGGGTCAACATATATAAAAATGTTCTCAAGTTTAGTACTATAAACTAAATTATTAGTATGTTCTAAGATGATTGATAAATTAGTTCTAGAATAAATTATATGTATATATTTAATAATCTACATTTGTTGATAATACTTAAATATGTCTGTATGTAATTAGACGGTCGCTAATGACGCTAAATTTCAATCTTCAAAATCATATCTATACATATTATAATAAAACAGTAAAAGGGTTGATTCTGTACATTAACTTGGTTTAAAACAAAATAATTAAAAAAAAGAAGCTACAGAACCTAAAACAGTAGTTTTAAAAAAAAAAATGTTTGTCTGTGTGTCTGTTTGTTTGAGCATGACGTAAAAACTACTGAACGGATTTTAATCACTAATGTAGCTAAGTATCGAGAAGGTAAACTGATAGTTGTGTCATCGTCATATAACACAATTTGAGGGGGAGAGTGCACACTGTAACCCAACAGCCGCTGGGCGCACTCGACTGGCCACGTTACCCCCTCACAGAAGACTACCTTGAAATGTACTGCATTTCCCACTTTATCTTATTTCCCTAATGTACGTACGTGTTTCGGTAGTGAGTGAGATGTGCCAGAGCCCATTCCCATCCTATCCCTCCCCATTTCCCCAACCCTTTCTGCAAATCCATTCGTATATCCAAAGGTAGGCAGCGCATCCGGGGGCGTGCCAACGTTTGTCATTTTGGACTAATGTTGGCATGTATCACGGATGTCTATGGGCTACAGTATTCACTTACCATCAGGTGGACTGTATGCTCGTCTGCCACCTTCGTCCATATAAAAAAAACACAAGGAAGTTGATTTATTGACAAAAAAAATGTCCTAATAGAATTAATCAAATACACTGGATAGATTTTAATCCGTGAAATCAATCATGTCGGTGCTTTTACAGGTTTTAAAAATCTTTTAGTTATAAATATATATAGTTATATACATACAGGTAGTTATAAATAAACGAAACAAACTTCATTATGTCTAAGTATGCCAGTTTAAATTAAATCTTGACGGGTAATTTGCATACAAATTAAATTACAGCAAGTCCACTAAACAAGTTATTACATAAAACGAAGTTGCATTCGAGAAATTTAATTGATGGAGAAGCAAGTGAAATGTTCAAGGTAAATTTGGCGCATTGTTGCTACTAAATTGATTATAAGACCATGGCGGCTTCACCCAAGCATCGATCCGTTCAAAAATAAATACAAAATGTCTACAAAAGCGACTGACTTGACCTAATTCTTGAAAAGAACAGCAGAATTTCTCGGTTAATAAAAAAAGTATAGCACTGCTGTGTTGAAGTCACAGCAACAAAACAAGAACCAGCAAAAGTGTAGTTTTTAGTTTGCGCATTATGTCCTGGTCCCGTCCGTACGGTAACATCTGGCGACGTCTGTCAAGTTTCAAGTTTGTCGCATGTAATGTGTTTTGTATGTGTGAACTTTGATTCATTCAAAAACATGATTAATACGCTATAGTAATAGCTTCTCTAGTATTTAGCAAAGGCGCTGTGTGAACGGGAACATTTCACATTTAACACACATATAAATATAATCACGATTTTTAATGAGTACGTACTTGTGTAAATTCAAAAAGACGCTAAGATTGCATATCAAAATATATTCTCGTATATCTACCCTAACATCATATGCATGTAGGGTATAATATAGGTATTCGCAGAAGGAAATAAAAAATGCAATTATAGCAGTGCTACAATATTGCTTTGCAGTACGTGACAATCCATACTGATTACATTCAATAAGCAATACAACGTATGAGCTTTTTACCGTTTTTATTTACTTTTTACGAGTATGTTTAGTATGTTTACGTTTGATAGCACAGAATTTTATTCGTAGATTTATCTATTTGATTTTTGACATATTATTAATGACCCCAAAGTATCGCAGGGACTCCATTATAGACACACTATTTAACCAAGTTAATAAATCAGTGGTAATTTTTCGATTTACTTTAATTTTTTTCAAAATAATTTGTCTGTTTCATCTAAATATTAAGGCCTTACCTATGAAATTGCCGTTTGTTGAAATTGAATAGTGAAATGAAATTGAATAGTGGTCATTTTGAACTTAGTTATTTGCGTTTGGCTTGGAATTTCAAATTCAAATGAATTTCATTTTAATAAAACCGTTTTTACGTTCTTTCTCAAAATCAGTTATTCATTTCTTTCACACGCGTTTTCGCTTAGATATTGTTGTGTTTATAACTATGGAAAAGTTAAAAGTTCGCGTTATTTTCGAATGTGAATTCCGTCGTGGCAGCAACGCAGCACATACGGCACGTAATATCAACGACGTGTACGGACCAAACATCGACAACGATCGCGCCATTTGTTTTTGGTTTAATCGTTCCCGTTCTGGAGATTTCGACCTCAAGAACAAGCTCCGTGGACGAATGCAGATTAAAATCGATAACGACGAATTGAAAGCAATAGTGGAAGCGGATTCAGCTTAAGCCACGTCTGAGTTAGCAGCAACGTTCGGCTTAAGTGACTAAATGATATTGATTCATTTCTGTCAAATAGGGAAAGTGAAGAAGCTCGGGAAGTGGGTACCGTATGAGCTTAATGAAAATCAGCCGCAAACACGCGACGAACCTTGTCTTAGTTTCCTGAACCGGCACAAAACGAAGGGATTTTGAAGCTCATTGTCACATATGATGAAAAGTGGATGGTGTATGATAATCGTAAACTTTCGTCACAATGGTTGAACACAGGAGACACAGCCAAACAATGTCCTAAACGTCTCCATGATCACGCGGGCCGACACACTACACGACAGACAGTCCAAAGTTACAGGAGCTTCGACTGGAAACTCTCCGCCACCCACCGTACTGGCCATTATTTCCATTTTACTACTACTATACTTCCCATACCTACTATACCGTACTATTTTCCATTTTTTTCGGACTTTGGATAAATTGGAAATTCCATATGTAAGGACTTAATACTAATAGATATAAATGCACCTAATAAAACTTTGCAGTTACAGTAAGGAAAAACACTAACGACCTTTTTACATTTAATTTTGTTTTAAATGAAACACCATTCAAAACGTGCTAATCTTTAATTACTAATAATATTATTAATATTTCATCTTACATACGATAACGATATTAAAAGTGTTAATCAAAACTATATTGTTGTAGGATACGCAGGTATAATAATTATGGTTCTAATAGCTGCTGCATGTGAATATAATTTTATTGATTTTGTTTGGCTTTTTTATAGAGTAGGTGGCAGACGAGCAAGCGGGCCGCATGATGGTAAGTGGTTATCGACGCCCATGGACACCTGCCATGTCACAAGGCATGCGGTTGCACTGCGCTGGGTGATCTCCGAGTAATGTTGTCAAGTAAAGGAACTGAGGCCAAAAAGTGTGATTAAAAAAAAATCAAAATTTACGAAAAATCAGTCATAATTTAAGTACTAAATAAAATAATCATAAAGAGAATATGGTACTTACCAACGTAAAAGTTATATAATAACAACTTAGCTCTTATTATTAAACGATTGATAAAGGTCAGTCACGTGACAACTGATTATCTGATTCAAATAATTAAATGGAATAAACCCATATCCAGCAGTGGAGGAATGAAGATTAAGTAAAGAAACTGGTACGTTTCGTTCATACTTTAAGTTCTTCGTTCGCTCAAATGTAAATATAGCTCGCTTATGTTAAAATAATAATCATGTCCTGAAAATCGGGAGTATTGGCGCCTCGCCCATATGTTCCGTGGGACGGGTTATTAGACCCTTGAAAATCAGAACATCCCGACAAATTCAGCACACCTGGTAACACTACTCTCGCGTGTAAAATCCTACCTTACCAATGAAAGTCTCGAAACGTATATAATATACATTTTCCATTATATCGAAAATTACTCTACTCGTCCGTTTATAATAATTCTCTATAATACACATAAGTCGCCCTGGCCTCTTATCAATTTTCCTCCAATTTACGGAACGAATAATGTTTGAATAGGGAATAATGCTTGTTTACCTTTACTTAAAGGTATTAAGTCCGGGTTTCGATCGTCGGGCCCATGAGGTGAACTTCTTTTTGATAATGTCGCCTTTTGATTCTTCGATGATGGTATTGTTACTGTAACAAAGGTACCGAAACCACATCGTAATAAACAAAATAAATAGACCAAAAAAAAACTACATACTAATCTTAAGACACAATAAAGCTTTAAATGGGGTCAGAAGATCTTTAAAAGTTGTCGTGGACATAATCTTCTATTGTTGTGGTAAGTACAAAAGAATATTTAATTAATCTACTTTGTATACAATTATGTTTCAACAAAGAAATTACAAGAATTTCTGTTTAGCTTTACGCGCTTCTTAGATGACACCAATCGTTTTAATAAGACTTAATAACTGTTACTATAATTATACTTTCAATAAATATAATTTTTAAGTTAATGCCAATATAATTTCGTACAATAACAGGCCAATAATTAAGTGATTTCGATATCGTTTCGCGACAAATTCAATTTATTACGTGCTTCTCCTTCAGGATGGATAGATGTCAGCCGACTAAGGGATTAATTATTCAACATTATACATTCTATTTGATCCAACTTGCAGTGAATGTATAAGTTTGCTGTAAAAGGAAAGTTAGTAAAAAAGCTTGAGTTTGAATAGCATTGAACAATACGAAAAGCTATAGAAACTATGATAGTCATTCAAATGAGTAGAACGCATATACGCCGATATTCCCTAGGTCGTTTCAATTTGTTCAATTTCTGTGATAATTAATGAGTACAAAATTATTAAATGGAAGAACACTGAGAACTTACGAATTATTCGTAAATTCTAATTACGTATTTCATTTGTTTGTAAAAGGTAACAATTAGAATTTGCAATTTGAATGCTGTTCTATTAGATATATTATTCAATATTATGGAGATGAAGACGGTTCATATTACTGACCAAGATTGAGCATATTTTGACAAAGTGTTAAAGATATCAAAATTAAGACTCACCTTCGTAATCTCTAGATCTGTGCTTTATTCTCGTAGCAATAAGAGCGAGGCATAATACTAATGATACAGTCAGTGCAGCACCTAGAACTCCACCGAGTGCCCAGTTCACCTCCCACGCCTCTTGCGCTTCTATATAAATAATAATTAAATGCATGTTAACATAACTATAACTACAATATACATATATCTGAAATCAGAATAAAAATAGTTTGAGAGTTTTAAAATTTTAGTATTAACAATAGTCAGTTTTAGTTTTCTATTGTAAATCGGGTCTGAGCGCGTAAAATTAAAAGTTTTTGTTTACTTTTTATTTCCACTCGACGTTTTGGCATGTATTACAACAACCGTGGTCACGAGTTGACTGAAGAAGCGGGTTGTCCAGGATGGGAGCTGCGAGCAGTTTTGCGTGTGCAGCGTTTTGCTGCATGGGTAGTTTTATCAACTACCCACATTTGGTCTTCACATTCGGAAAGGCTACGACTCAATACACTAACAATATACGCAAACATATTCGACGGTAAATTGCAAGGTTTAAATTTATTAGTTGATGATAATTTTATGCATTCAGACCCGATTTACAATATAAAATGTGTACAAAACGCGAAAATATAAGAAGAATAATCAAACGTTGTGAGAAAATTTACATGTTTGTTAGTGTCAATGAAGAAAAAAAATTGAAAAGAAAGAACACGTTTATGATTGAATGACAAAAATGTAAAAGGATGCTAAATAAATAAAATTAGAAACATAAAGAAGTAATTTTACCGGTTCTTGGTGATAATCTTGGCTGAGTTTCAACAGTAAATGTAACGTGTTCAGATCTTCCTCTTGCATTTGCTGCATAAACGACCAATCGGAGCTGTCGCTTTGCTCCCAACCTTCGCAGGTTCCAGTTGGCTCCTGCGTTACTTGCATTAACAACTAATCCTTCATTTGCCCATACTTCTGCTATATAAACGCATTGTAAACCCCCTTCATAACCTAGACATTGAAATAAAAAATATTTTATTTTTGTTTTATTTATTATTACATTTTTATTAAACTTTACTTCTATTTCAGTGAAGATACATTTTAAAATAGACTACATATTTTTCTTTTGAGAGTTCTTAAAGGATTTATAAGTTTTCGGTATGCAGTCGCACAAGATACGTTTCCAAAGTCAATGGTGTTTATTAAAAATGAAAATATTAGAAAAAAATGTAGTATCTAATTCCTTTTTTAAACTTATTTTTTAAACAAATTTTTTAAACTAATTTGTGAATTTCCTTTTCAAAGGTCAAACATTACTCAATTTAGCTTCAAGCTGAATATTCTATTTTATATCGTATAATATATGTGTTTCATACAGTAGACTAGTTGTTACGAGTGATGTCCGTAGAGGGGATTAACCTAAGTTATACCGGGTAAACTTAACATTACCCACAAGTTTTAGGTAAAGTTCTAAACCTAATTGAAATAAAACGTGTTTGGGATATTACTCAGATAAGCGGCATGGATGTTACTTGTGTAAATAAAGTTAAGCTTGTGTTTGTAATAATGACTACTAAAATAAGATTGGATGAATTTATTCAAGTTCAGTAGATGTACAGGAACACTATTGTTTATATTGATTTTTTCAACGGCACTGTTTGTAATCATGGCCCCCTGAAAGTTGATTTCGAATTTATAAGTTGGAGACGCTTTTTATTTCCGGCGATACATTTTCAAGTTTATTGTGAAACAGAAAACTGGTTACTCGCAAATAATTACTTAGTAGTTCCATGAATTCCATATTAGTTAAAAAAAAAACATTTATAATTTATCGTTTTAAGCCGCAACTAATAAATATATTTCTATCCAGCTGCCATTGTAACAATACTCGTAATCTCTTACTGTCTGTTAGTAAACTTTTTGCTTCTAAATTATGGAGGGGGGGAGTGCACGCTGCAATCCCACAGCCGTTGGGCGCACTCTACTGGACTGGTTACCCCTCTCTCACAGAATACTACCTTGAAATGTACTGCATTTCCCACTTTATCATATTCTCCATATACGTACGTGTTTCGGTAGTGAGTGAGATATGCCAGAGCCCATTCTTATCCTATCCCTTCCCACGTCCCCATCCCTTTCTCCAAATCCATTTTTTTATCAACAAAGGTAGGCAGCGCATCTGGGGGCGTGCCAAAGTTTGTCATTATGGACTAATGTTGGCATGTATCGCGGATGTCTATGGGCGACAGTATTCACTTACCACCAGGTGGACTGTATGCTCGTTTGCCACCTTCTTCCTAGAAAAAAAATCCTTAGCGCTCTTACTGCGCACTAATACAACCTTTGGAAATGATTCCGCGATTCAGTACTTGACAATTCTGTACAATTTTTTGTTTCCTAAATTTCAAATTCGCTTTAAAACTTTGAACACCTGGCCTTGTGAATAATTCTCTATGTTCTGTCATTTGATCTATGTGGATGACCTTATTGCACTATAATATCGCCTTCAGTGTCAGCATACTACTTATGTATATATTCGGCCACTGCGTATATCTCATAATAGCTAGTGAATCGCTTGTTTGTGTGTAGTATGTATGCTATACTTGTCTTATATTATATAAAAGACCTTCTTAACAGGGTAATATTGAAACATCTACTTCAATTATTCTAGAATTAGCTATACAAGTGTTATACATATATTGTTACAGTGTTTTGTATTTACGTATAATAATAAACTCTGGTCAGAAGACTAGCTAGTTACTGAGAAATCATACCCTCTGAGCTTACCATACAGTATGCAATATGTATCTGGCTACTTTTTATTACCATTACCTTTCAAACTTCACCCTGAATTTGTAGATAATAAGTTAACCCAGATAAATTGAAGTTCATCCTCTCTGCGGACATTATCAGTAACAGTTTAAGTCACGTGAAGGCAGGTCTATCAATACACTTCTTTTCTATAGTAGCATTAACAGTAACAGTTTAAGTGACGTGAAGGCAGGACTATCAATACACTTCCTTTCTATAGCATCATTAACAGTTATTGACTCATCCTCTCTTCTTTACATTAGATGAATTAAATTATTTTATTGTCAATCTATTCGGACTGTTCATTTCTAACTAGACATATCGATCTGTTTTATTTTACATTTGTTCTCTAGTTCTCAATGTAAAAGACCCTTCTTTAGTAAAAACTGTTTGGGTCGTGGTTTAAATTTGTTCTATAATCTTAAATTATTGATTATCTTAAAAGATTCAAACGGTCATTTGTTCATTAGGGTAAAGGCCTTAGGCCCAATATGTCGATTTTTATTAGTAAAATGATCTGTAGTGTTCCAGAAATTACCTGCAAGGCAAATCAGATCCAAGGAATCGTCAGTAAGGTTGTATACAGTACAGTTGGTCGGTGCATCCGGTCTCGTCGCAGGCAGTAGTGTGTAAATGCACGGCGCTGTCTGCTGTCCCGCCAAGTTTGTTGCTCGACAACTCAGTGTGCCGTAGTCGACATCTGACACGGGCGTGTACGATAACACCGATCTGCCCTCTTTAGCTTCCAAAGTGAAACGATCCTGTTAAATGAATTTTATTTGGAATCTTGCTATGTTTTTAAATTATTTATTCATCACAAATAGGACATACAATAGAGATTGGCCAATTCAGCTAATACAATACAATATAAAAAATAAAATTCTAAATACAATTCTAAAAAAATACACACTATTACAGATTATCGAGCGCATAAATGGCGCAAACGGCAAAGAGAACGTTATAGAATAAACTTCTTCTTTCAGTTCGAATAACGAACGTAATCGTAATAGTGACTATAAAAATCCGTTTACGAACGCAAACAAGTTTATAATCGTGTCAATACAACGATTGTTATTTGTTGGCCAACAATCGTTGTGTTGTACTAACACTTGTTGTATTGATACAATAGTTCGTCATTTTGTATAATATGATTTCACAGGTAGATATATGAACAACAACAACTAAAACATGTGTTGATTCTTCGTCTTTATTTTCGTATCTTTTTTCTTATATTTTATAAGGAAAATTTCTTGAACCAGTCAAGCGCGGTTTGATCCAGTAGGGGATTAATTTCATTACTTAACTGATTTTGTCTACTACGGATATGGAAATGGAAATCGATTACAGAAATAGTATGGATATATCCCAATGGTTCGCGAAATAATTTTCCCCGTGATCTATCAACATAGTCTGTAACTGTCACTCCACATGAGAACTTTCAAGGTATTATACGAATAAGTATAGAATACTGAATCCTGTAACTACTGTCAACGTTTATATTACACCTAACAGTATTTACCTGAAGTTATACTATTATGAAATACTCATTTCATTATTATTTCCTCTGTACTTGTACTCTACATTTAACTATAATACTTTAATTCTAATGAACAAGTGTCCCTTGCTATCAAGATTATAAATAATTATAAAGATTATAAAGAAGCACAGTCTATTATAAAGAAGATAAAGTAATTCAAAACCAGTTTGGAATTAAAGCAAAAACCAACATACTCTGAATTTTGAACAAACGATTATACAAGTAGACATATTATTACAAGTAGTAGACATGTTATAAACTTTTGGCTCTTAAGCGGAAACTTGGGTATTATTATAATAAAGAACATATATGTAAACTTCATATAACTCTGTATCAAAGTGACGGTAAGAACAAAGGTCAAACCTATTATTACGCAAACGACTTTAGAAAGAAATCGACCTTTATTAGGTTTATTGCAAAGTCTATTTTATTTCTTCACAGAGGGTAAACATTTGACGGTAGGCAGGGAATGATTTCGGGTATCTTCCTTTTTTGTATGCAGCCAGCGAAGGGTTTGATTGCTAGGGATGTTTAGACGGGTGTATCCTTTTCGTCTAGTTCTCAATTTATTGTTTATTTTTTCGACTGATTTTCTTTATAATGATACATTGATCTTTAACGCTTATAGATGGTACTCGGAGGATATTACCTAAAACATTTACTCGTTTTTTAAATATTTAACAATACTGGTGTTATAGAAGTTTCGAGAATATACTAATGTACTGAATAATTGTCCTCTCACCATTAGCTTATCACATACCTAATCAAATCACTATTACGTAATTTTATAACATCCATAACCATTATCATTAGAAAAACATTAAAAGTAGAAAAATGTGTAACGAAACCTAATGTAACGTAAATTAAGTACACACATACATACAGGAGACATCAAACTTGTAAATGATCAAACATTTATAGATAATCTTTTACACTACATATTGCTTAAATTGCACACACGAGCACAGCTCACACCCACACGACACATGGGTAATTAATTATACCTACTCCTAATTATATAGAATCGATTTATTGTCATGATATTAGTCCGTATTTGACTTCAAATTTGGTAACATTCCACTTTCTATAAATAACCGTGGTCTATATGAGTTAAAATAAAAAAAAGGAATTAAAACATGGGTACCATTTTTATAGTAGACCAAATGATAGATGGATCAATTGAGATTCATCAAGTTTTAGTATACGAAAGCTTCAGTACTTCAGCTTCAGTATTCCGAAAAAAACATACATTTAAACACATTTTCAATGTTCATACGTTACGTTGTAATCACTCTATGATGACTCTAGAGATGAATTCTCAGCGTTCGGTCACGGTTTAAATACGAAGACGGCCGACCGGCATTACTTAATTAGAAGTTTTATACTTACAGGATCGACCTTTATCGAACCAGCTGAATTGTTGAGCGTCCACTCGAACGTGCTTGGTGGAGGGAAAGCGTCGACTTCACATACCACGTTTGACGGCTCTTGAAGAGCCGCACCAATCATTTTTATTTCTCTCTTCCGACACAGCGGCTTGTCTGCAAGCAAAATGGAACCTTAAAGTATGGTGCATAAGATGTTTGGTAAGGTTTATATAAAATAAACGGTAACTGTTATAATTTCTGTTCATTTTGATGCGATTCCATGAAATTGTGGCAGAAAAACACTGATTACTGTGAATTTAATCAGTGTTTTGAAGTCCCCAAGTATATAGTTATTTGTGAGTTGAAATATTTTTGTATGATTTTGATAATCAATTAGTTAAAATAGTTGACCGCTTCAATTATGGACCTAGCACATACTCATGGTATTAATTCTAAACTCTCAGAACGAGTACGAGAACTGAAATTTTCAATGAAGTCACGAGAATGTTTTCAATAAAGTAACCTATAATAAAATTATTACAATTTGCAATGTATGTTTTTGTATAAATTGTTACAATAAGTTAATTAGAAACATGGTTTACATTGATTTTATCTGCCTCTAGATTTCATTTACTTTACGGTACCAATTATCTGAATGTCATTCTTTACCGTAAATTATCTTTGTTTAGGAACAAGGTGGCAGACGAGCAGATAAATAATTCGATAACAATAGAGTAAAAACAGTGTAAAACAAATATTGGCACGTTCGTAGATGCCTGCCTGGCGAAGTATACCATAGTGAAGGATAGGAAGTACAACGGGAAGAAGAGTTTCTCCTCTTACATTCAATGGGATGGGTCGCGATGGAATGTACAGAGTACAATGGGTTTCTGTTATCCTATTATATTCCCTATTTGATGTGATGATATGGAATAAATGGGAATGAAATAGACCTGACCCGGAATGGAAGGACTCTGACAACTGTCTGTTCCGAAACATGCTGATACATTTCTGTAGGTAAGTAGTGTATCTACTAGGTAAGTGTAGGTAAGTAGATACACTACTTACCTACAGAAATGTATCAGCATCAGTCTGCCAGTCTTCTATAAGTAGTTTATCTACACAATTCCTATAATAGATATCCATATAAGTATCTAAACCATTAGCGATATGAATTCGAGTGGGCTAATAGGAGGAGACATATATTTATTTCGCGATTTAAGTGAAGTTAGCAAGGTGTGGCTAACTGTAGTATCATTCAATAAAGTTGGATAAAAATACTTTTATACCAATGTTATACATGTTATACCAATAATTACTAAATTGTCATTCACTTTAGAAATAAGGAAAGGCGGTAGCAGCGTGGAATTGTATTGATTTTAAATGGCTGTTTTAATATAACCCTGGTCAGATGGTAGTCATAGATAAAAGGTAGTAACGGAATTAGTCACTATCGAAAATGCTACAATGAAATATAGATCCAGTGAAATTGGTCACTATAAATGGACGAGAGAGGCATACAAAACATAAAGGTCATATGAATGTGAAAAGAATGTGTATACATGTTCTATAGAACACGGCCTTCCGTCCTCATATATCATCAATATGACGGCCTACAATGAAATGCTATATCCCATAACTTCTGGCAGTGCTCTATAAATATTTGTATGAGCAGAGTAAAAGTTGAATAATTGCTGTTTTGGAAAAATATCACATTTTTCTATTTGATTTCAGATAATATAGTATGTAAGTAAATGGACCCTATTGTCGGTATGGATTAATTGACTTTGGTTAAGATTTCCTAACTTAAAATTTCTATATTTCCAGATTCTGTTTAAATAGAAACATACTCTTAGATTTGCAATTTTAGGTTAATACGCTAAGAAATTACATTTTCCGAAGGTCCCCTTTTCTCAGATAGTGTCGTGTTATATATGAATTTGTTAAGATATTGAATTTGTTAAGAAACAGATTGATAAAACGAAACTTACAGACAATTTGCATATGCAAAGACGGTGATTTTCCATCTCCTTCTACATTAGACGCAGTGCATGTGTACTTTCCAGCTTGGTGTCTGGATACGTTGCGCACAGCCAGATTTGTGTTACCAGTCAGTATTACACCACCGGCTGTGTTGTGTTGTAGTAGTATATCCTGAGAAATACTAAAATAGTTACAAATGATTGAATTACATTTTTTTATTCTTGTCTAAATGACCGCGGTTGCCAAATAATCGTGTGCCAAACTTCTAAATTTATAATTAGTTTTTAATCTGTGTAGGTATACCTTTATCTTAACATTATATCACGGAATGCAAAACACACCTGAAGATCAATACAAGAATGAATGCCCACCAATTTTCCGCAGTTCATTTCGCTCATTCTGTGGTAACAGAAGAACTATCTAAATCATTATAAAAACAAAATACAGTGAAATTACAATCACAATGAATTTATGTAAATGGTACTTAGCAGTACAAACCTATAGATCCAAATGAAAACAAAAAGATCCTTTAGATAGATGGAATATTACACGTATTTTTTACAACAAAATCATAACGGTGATAATATTTTATGGGAAATGTCATGAAAACATTCATTCGAATTCCAGTTTAGTTTTTATTAAACTCGTCGAAAGCCAAACGTGGCTTGTGTAAAAATGTGAAACTGCCGTGAATACGCCTCACCCATTTGCTATTGACATGCAGGCTATGGCGAACATTTAAAAATACCGATATTTTTCATATATCGCCACTACTATTCAACTTTTATTTAATTGATAGGCTCCTACCTATTGCGACCATTTGCTTTTTTGAACTGGTCATCTTTTCCCTATGTTTGTATATAGAGGTATAGGAATTAGAAAGTTAATTAACGTTCCATTCTTTTCTTCTTTTAATAATGAACCTTGAGTAAAATATAATATTAACCCATGTAATTACACATATCAAATTGATTTATGTATGATCAAATTGATGAAATTGATGTAAGGTCATAAAAAATATAGATTGTAATAATGTAACACAATATATGAAATTTTGCTTTCAAACGACTATGTCTAAACAGTGGATATTTTTGGGATAACTTTTAATTATATGTCTCTGTTTCAATAATTTATATTGGGTACGTATTGTCTCATGCAAACAGACAGGTCTACGTATTTCTTAGGATACTAAAATAAATTTAATATTTAAATACACGAATGAGTAAATTAATTTGTTAAAATAATAATAATCCTCATCACTACCTAAAAATTAGAAACAGGTACCGCCCGTGTCCACTTGGCGAGACCAGTGTCTTTCTATAATACTAGGTTTAAAGCCCGAGCATTAATAATTAAAAAACAACACCAAAATAATATATTCTATAAATAAAAATAAGAAATTTATGGAATTACAACTTATCACAAAACAACGAATTAATAGGGGTTAAAGTATGAAATTGGCGTTTTATAGTAATAGATACTTTGAATTGACATAAAACCTTCATGGTGTGAGATTTTCGAGTGAAACTTTTTTCACATGATACGTAAGAGGTTCTTGTTTTAAAAAATATGCAACATTCGATTTTCGACTTTAAATTGTTTTTTTTATTCAGCTTAGACGGGAAAGATGGATACTTCGAAAATCCGAGTAATCTTTGAATACAAGTTCCGACGCGGAACTAACGCGGCAGAAACGGCTCGCAATATCAATGCTGCGTTTGGAGAGGAGACTGCTAATGAACGAACCGTGCGTTTTTGGTTTAAACGCTTTCGTAATGGAAACTTCGACTTGAAGAACGAACCACGTGAAAGACCGCCCACACAGGTGAATAATGCTGAATTGAAGGAGATGGTGGAAGCCGATCCGAGTCAAACTACCCAGGAATTAGCGGCATGATTTAACGTTACCTTACCTACAATATTGACTCATTTGCATCAAATCAATAACATAAAAAAATATGAAAAATGGGTGCCTCATGATTTGACTGATCTGCAGAAAGAAACGCGTGTTGAAACTTGCGTTGCCTTGTTGAATCGGTACAGAAATGAAGGAATATTGGATCGAATTGTGACATGTGACGAAAAGTGGATTCTTTACGATTACCGAAAGCGAAAAATGCAATGGCTGACCCCAGGTCAAACGCCGCAATAGTGCCCTAAGGCAAAGCTCACCAATAAAAAGGTAACGGTAACTGTTTGGTGGTCTATTCATGGTGTTATTCACTATAGCTTTCTCAGGTCTGGTCAAGCAATAACAGCAGATGTTTACTGTGCCGAACTTCGAACAATGATGGCGAAACTAGCAGTGAAACAGCCCCGACTCGTGAATCGATCTTCACCATTATTGCTCCATGATAACGCAAGACCTCACACTGCACGAGAAACCGTTGTAACTCTACAGGAGCTGCAGTTAGAAACCATACGTCATCCTCCGTACTCGCCAGACCTTGCTCCTACGGACTACCATTTTTTTCGTGATTTGGACAATTTTCTACGTGGTAAAAAATGTTCTTCCCAAGAGGCAGTACAAAATGCTTTCACACAGTTTGTCGAATCTACAGCCCCAGAATTCTATCGCAAAGGCATAAATGAACTTCCGATTAGATGGCAACAATGTATAGATAATGAGGGTAAATATTTTGATTAAATAAATATGTTACATTTTAGAAAAAAACGAGTTTTAATTTTTCAGTACAAATCGGCAATTTCATACTTTAACCCCTAATATTACAAAAATAAATAATAATCAATAAATGTTAATTGTTGGTTAACTCAGCATTTGTCAATATCACTACTTTGATATAAACCTGTCATAGAAAACCGATATAATAATAATAGATTACAGTTGGGAAATAAAAGAAAAGTAGTGATAAAAGACCCAAGTATACAAACAAAACATTGTAAGACGAGCAGTTGTATTCCGAAGCACGTACCAATTTTATACTGCAAAAATAAAAAGGCCAAGGAAGTGCTTACTCACGTTATGTTCCCAGACAACTTTATAAGCTGGCGGGTTGGCGTCGACCTCACAACCGAAGTAAACGTCATCTCCCTCTTCAATATCGTTTGGGTTCATCTTTGCACCGAGGTGAATTGTCGTCACTGGCACGTCTATTATATGAGAAAAGTTCATTTCAATTCAGTCTATACTTCAATAGTGGTCGCATTTCCAATATTGGTGAAATTATCCCGCTTTATATCCACTGCTTTCGCTTTTCTTCCGACAGCTATGTTAATTATAAACTAAGTAATAACGGTTCGAAAGGAAAGTTAATTCATACCACAATAAAGAGTATTAAAATTTGGGATTTACTTCACTTTCGCTATTGACTATTCTTCAAACAAACAACCTTAATTTAAATAAGGCATTATTTAATGTTGATTCTTGGACTTAGGATTAAAATAAACGAAACTATGAAGTTATTCATAATTTAGCGACACGGTTAGAGTTAACAATTATAGGAGTTGCTAAGTCAAATCTCTTATGATTTAAAACACTGAATATTAATTGAGATATTTTACTGAAATATTCGATTGAACCTATTTATGTTTATGATAGCGTTTTATGGTATGATCCCTGCATCCCAACAAACAATAAAAGGTCAAAGGTCATTGCTTATTGGTTAAATTCGATTCAACATATTCTTTCTCGTCTAAACGTAATTAAAAATACTAAGAATTTATTTTTTATAAGATTTGGTGACTATCTAAACACGATTCATCAAAATAAATTGTTATTCTAATGCTTTGTTTTACTTGCATAAATATTTTTCCAGAACACTTATACTCACAATAAATATTCAAGGGCAGTTTACTTTCAATAGTTGTGTGGTTAAACTTAGGATGCTCGGCCCTGCAAGTTAGGACTTGCCCATTGTGCTCCTTTAATGGAGTCCATTGCAGAACTGACTGCGTTTCGTTGCCATCTTCAGACTCCTACGGAGAGATTTCCGCTGATTACTCGTATATAAAAGTCTTCTAGTATTTATCTATTTAAACGGATATTAACCCGTATGTTTACTTTAAGCGTGTGTTGAGTATGTTACGTTTGGTCAGCTCGTAATCATGGTTGGTGCAACCCAACCGGAACATCGAGTAAAATAAATAAAGTACACATACGCGTTGAGACCCGTTTAAATGTTATAAAACCTTCCAGTGGCAAAACGGATGGTAAAGAAATCCACTATTTCATCGGTACTATAACAGCAACAAAATTCAAAATTATTAGACGTAGAGTAGACTTATTTCACACGTATCTTAAGTGGTGTTTCACACGCGATAGGAAGTTCAAAGGCACGTTTATTATGTCAATGAATGATGGTTTGAGAGTTTCATATCTGTATAGGCTGTACCAGATTGAGCGCCGGATTTAAATTTCGCGCCATTATTTTGTTTGGCAGGCACTCTGGTTTGTTTATAGATACCACATATGACAGTTGCAATTAGATAACTTGAAACGCTACACGAAAGAGCAACGCAGTATGAATTTTAGAGCAGTATGAAGTGGACCATCATAATGGCGATAAAATCATCTTTAGTGACGAGGCCCATTTCCACCTTGACGGATATGTGAATAAGCAAAATTATCGTATCCGGAGCTTGGAGAATCCCTCATGAGATTCATGGAAAACGGATGCATCCTCAAAGAGTTCAAGTTCGGTGCGGCTTTTGGTTCGGCAGGATCATGAGACCATTTTTTTAGGTATCGGTATTTAGGTAGGTATATAGAGGTATCGGACCATGCTATAGGAGTTATTTTGGCTCCAATTGGAAGATATGGACCTCAATCAACTGTGGTTCCAACAGCACCGTGCCACATGTCACACAGCCGGAGAAACAATGATTTTATTTTTTTTCTAAATTAAATACGTTGCTCAATCTAAGAGAGCCTTTATAAGTTAATGTACTTCAGAATTTTTGGTGCAAACCGAGTATCCAGAATAGATATTTAGATTAGCGCCAATGTTGGGTGGGAGAAAAGCTTTATAGCATTAAGTCCGCCTTTGGTAAAACTATAAAGTGTAAATAAATATGTAAAACTTATGGAACTGAAAATTAAACTGACAGTAAAGAACGAAATTAATATTTAAACAAATGTTTCAATGTGCATATATTATTAATATTATGTAAGAGCCATCATACTTGAAATAATCAAAAGTGAATAAATATTTAATTTACATTGAAATATACGAAATTAAAGAGGTACAGTCGACCAATGATACTGTTGAGCACTTCAAAGTTGAGTTTCAATGTGACCTTTCTAAAACGTTTTCAAGATTTGCAAGGCGATTTTCGCTTGCATATCTACTTTGTCAGTATATAACATTTGGAACTTTAATACGGTCTGTTCTTTCAAACGAATCAAATGCGAAATTGCTCATGATTTGTCATAGGCCCACCGTACATGTTCTTTTTTATTTTTACGTCTTTTATCTTTATTTTTTTTGATTATTATTCATTTATGATTTAAAAGACATGCCAGTCGCACCGTAATATAACCTACTCTTATTGATAACATACAACTATACCTAAAAGTTATCTTGCTATAGTCGAATTAAAATTTTCAGAGTGTGTGTTTCAGAGTTCAACAAGATAGTGTGTTAAAGCAACCTGATCATGTGTATTTAAAGGCACATATTTAAGAAACAATTTAGTCTACAATGGATCTGTAATATTAAATCATCCTTATTAGTTCGCGAACTAGAGTGTTTTTGAACGAACGTTGTAAGTTTTAATCTCACCACACCAACAGATGAAACTTTATTGATAAGTCAAGGTCAAGGCTAGATAAGGTCAATTTTAGATATTCATATTTATTACTTTATTTTGATCTTTACTGCATGACAGTTCTATTAATTTAAATACTTGGTACATGGTACTTTATGTTACATGAAACTCAATATGTGATGTCACTTACTCGCTGCTTTGTAACAGAATTCAATTGTCTTCCGCCCAGCCACCATGTAATGGTCGCAGGAGGTCTGGCTCCTGTTGATCTGCATCCGAGCTCGGCTTTCCTGCCGACTGATAGCGGCTGTTCTCGGGACAGGATCTCCACGGTAAGAGGCCTCACTGCAGGTAAACATTTTAGGCATTCGCAACATGAAACAGTTATGGAATATTAGCTAAACATGTAACAATTTAGGGAATTTTAAAATGTCGACGAAAATAATAGAACGCGTTCCATATAACTCAAAAAAGTATTAAAAATCGGAATCAGACTAGATTATTTTCAAAAACTTAAGATATATTTAATTTATTTTAGAAAAAAGTTCGAAATATCTGATCTTTGTGTGTGTCCTTGTTGTGTATTTCTGGACCCATACAGAGATCTTTATACATATATTTATTTAAAAAACAAAACAAATAGAATATGATAATTAATAAATAAGACTTTGTAAGTCAATAAAGTAATATAATGAAAAGTTTCTATTTTTAGTAACTTTTAAGCTACAGTGAAATACTTTTTCTATTTGTTTTCTTAACCTCTCATTTGTCTTATGAAGTATATAATAATTATAATCATTTAGTGTAATAATAGTTTTTTTTATTAATAACATACGAGTGTAATTACTTTGTATAATATTGTAATTACTTTATTGTTGTTGAACAGTGCTGTTCGTATGGACCAAGTTTTTCATCATGAGATATCATAAATAGATCATTCGTAATCTTTAAAAGAAATATATAAAATATATTTTCAGCTATAAGGATAATATACCTACATATAAGAATTCGTGAATTCGTCAGGTTTCAAAAACAAAGGCTACTCGGTCTCAAAGGTTACTTTCAAGGCATTGAAATAATTTCTCTTTCTGAGCTGCAAATATAATTTTAAGGTTTTGCTCTATTTTCACATATTTCCAGTTTCCCTTCACTTTCCTTAAAAGTGTTTCAACGAAAGCACTTTATTTCTCTAGAACCCCTGGCAAAGTGACTTGTGTGATCGTAAAGACAATATGATAAAAATATTTTTTTCCTCAATCAGATAAAAGTACCTCCACGTGAATTTTGCGAAAAAATATTAAAAAATTTTATTCACCATTTTGGAACGATTGTGAGTAGGTAGTACAGTAAAATATTACTCGTCTTTGTGGGTAAAACAAAATGAGGGAGACTATTTAATTTATGTAATTCAATATTTTAAAAATATTTTTAGAAGCAATGGGTAGACCCATAAAAGATAAAAGATGGTAAACACATAAAAGATAACAATCTTGTATGAACATATGGCATGCTTAATAAAAAAAGGCCACAACTGAGCCTACAATTCAATCACATGGATTAATCATATAATCACACATCTGTCTGTATTTATTATATGAAAAATGTACTTTCGGAATTGTAGGTAAAATATAGTCCACAAAATTTACTCAATGTGTGTGGGTCCGACTATTATTGTATTTACTTGTGTTCTGGGTGTTTATTGCGTATTTGTCTGTATGTTTGCATTGGACATACGTCCATGAGCAGAACATAGAGAACCACTTACTATTATTTTCCAGCAATATACCCAAATAAATGTATTTGTACTTAAAATAAATTCATATGTATATTTTAGAATAATGTTTCTATCAAACTAATACACATTTTTGATTGAAATCCGCTAAATATATACCTTCACGTAGAAAATATGGCTGGGATGCTTTCGTTAGCGAAACCACTGGATAGTGGACAGTGAAGTTACCGTCTATATAGAGCCTTTCTTTCTTTGTTAAAGGTAGTCTTTACTGCATGCGGTAAAACGGTTGTAGTGGCAATCCTGATAGGCCTAAAAGGCTACCTTACTGCTTTACTATTACTACATGTAACTAACTGTAAGTATTTTATCTAGCCGGACATTTTCTGGCATTAATTAACACCTTTCAATCCACTTTTGTTTCATTATTTATAGCTCACAATAGGGCTATTTTCCATTGAAGAGGCATAAAATGCGTCGTCATGTTAATGTCATTTTCAATGTGAGCTTCAATTATCTCTACGTTGCAGTAATGAAACTGATGATGACAATAAATCATCGAATGACAAATGATCGTGATATTTGTAAAATTATAATAATAAAATACAATTATTTATATTTTATCGTGTATACTCGTATATTAAGGTATTGGTTGGAGTTTAATATTGAAACAGGTTTGTGCTTGAAAGCTACACCTGGAATTTCAATTAACAGAAAAGCTCAAAATATTGAGCAATTAAAAGATTACAGAAAATTAAATTTAGAAATAATATTTAATAAAATTAAATCGAATCTATAAGTACGAATGTCAAGTACATACGAGGATATACGAATAAATGTAAAGCTAGTAACGATGTTATTTTTGTCGATATGAATGAGAAGAATATATTGTTAAGGTCTCTCATTTTTCTTATAATAAAACTCTCAGTGGAGTCTTTTTGTTAAAATGACAATAGGTCACCCAGATCAAATGTTATCAGACCAAAGCAAGTTGATAAGGACAAATACGTTTTCCGTTTACGTCAAGTAAGCCAATAATGTTTGAATGTTATGGCTCTAGCAGTACGGCTTTTATTATTCTATGTCATATTTGTTTTAATTTTTTGTTTATTCTGTTTGTGTTCTATGATTATTCTATGTTTAAGCAGTTTGGCTAGTTTGGCAGTTTGTTTAAGCTATTTTTAGTATTAGTATTTTTAAGAGGCCGAAATGTCCTATGACGTTAAAATATAATTACTAATTTACACAAAATAAAGGCTAGTTTAAGAGTTGATTTGTTATACTTAACGTTTGATTTCTTGAATATTGTTATAATTGTTAACAAATGTTAAAACATTTCAGTTATAATGAATTTAATATTTTAGTAATATGTTTAATATATTAATAATATATTTAATTATATATTAAGCACTAAAGCAATCAATTAGAATGAAATATTGCTTAGGTGGTCGTCAAATTTGTAACTCGTCAAATTCGTTAATCCTGTAAATTTGGACTTGTCTAAAGTTTGTACAGTTACTAATATCCTTTTTACTTGATAAAAAGTGTGGCGACGGACACGTGGTCACACTAGTATGTCAAACAATAATAATTTTTTGTGAAGGGTGTTTCCTAGTTCTAGCTAGTGCGGCCCCGTGGCAACCTAATACTCGACCGATTTAACGTCGTATTACATAAATTCCGATTGAAAGAAAATTATTATTTTTCGTTTATTCCAGGAAATAGGTAGGTACTAGGCGAATATAAATCAGTAGAAGATTCATTGTTAATTTTTCCTGGAAGATGGAGCGGGGGCAGATGAGAGTAGGTGAATCATCGCTTTTTCTTTTCTCGGTCCTCAACCTTCCCATACCTTCTTTCCTAATCCTAATTCCATTCTCCATTCTCAAATATTGTTCGTATTGGGTTTTATATTTGACTGAATTTACTAATAGCGTGTTTGACGAGTTACGAATTAGACTACTACCTAAACAATCGAATGAAATGAAACAAAAAAGATGGATACTGGAAGCTTTTTGCAACAGATTCCAGCAGAAATCGGGGCATTTGATAGAGAGCATATATATCTTCCTGGTTTATGGAAGGTCTCATAATTAATTAATGGGGATGCTCTATGAATTATGAACGGGAGTAAATTTTAGTTTTAAATATCTTAGTTTACTGTGCACGACAGAATAGTGAATAGTGAAAGTGCGGTGCCTATATACCTATGTGTACAATATAAAATCAGTGCGCGAAATATGTACGTGCTAACATCACACATTTCGGAGGAAAAGAGGGCCGTCTAAACAGAGTTCCGCAAACAGTAAAGTTTAAGCGGCGGAATTTTGGTCAAGAGTGAAATTCACGTGCCCTTCCTCCGAAATAATAAAATGTTAACACATACATTACCGTTATCATAAGATGTTGATATTATGTATAAAATGAATAGAATATTGATATTATGTAAAATGTTTAGTTAAGGTTAAATATGTGTTATATTATTGTTTCTTTACCTTTACATTTTATAATTTGTTTATGTACGATTTGCTTGTGTTTTTATATGTCTTATTCTCGCTCTCCAAAGTGCTAGGATACCTAGGTTATAAGTCAGGGAATTAGAATAAGGTTTAAAATAAAGACTACCGCCCGCAGTGTGTTTTATTTAGGATAAGTTCTAGAACAAAAAGTTGCGGGCTAGGTGGCGTAGTTCCGGTATCGGCGCCACTGAAAAGCCGTACACCCTCGGTCCTTCCACACCTCTTGCTACTCAAAGAGGGAGGGAGGGAAGATAAGAAAAAAGGAAATTAAAAGGAAAATACCTAAACTTCGCCACCGAAAATAGTCTTTATCCTCCGTGCAATAAGAGGACCGACCCAGATAAATAAGACTTGTAACCTAGATATTATGTACAAAAGTGGAGAGCTAATAGCAATAAATCTTCCTCAGGGAACGGGGGGATCGCTGGGGCAGCAAACTTCTATAAAAAGGGAAAGGCCTAACAGCAAGCAAGCCAGTTCGTCCTCACCACTTGTATAGTAAGAAACCTAAGAAGAAAAGTGAGCTTGCTGCCCGTTGCCGCTCCCTCCGCACCCCTGTGTTTTAATGTAAACCAGAGCAGCGTTTTATTTCCGTATTCACCCCAACACCTGATCTGCCGAGATCCCTGCACCAACATCAAGACCGGCAAAGCCTAAATCCCCACACCCCCCGTTAAAGCCAGGTCACCTGCAACATTGGCCTTCGACCGCGATCGACGTGCAACTCTAACATCTGGTTCTTAGCCGGATTGCTGAGCTAACACCCGGTCGCCAAATCGGCGTCCACCTTTAACATTTACCATGCTAAAAGAATTGCCTAAAATTATACAGGAAGGACTTATATATTAGCTTTTAGGACCATAAAACGTTTACTTCTCACAATGTTGAATTCTCAAAATGTTGAATTCTCAAATAGTAACCAAAGATTTTTGTACATTATTTAACATTAAACTTCAATAAAGTTGTAAAAAATATCATTGTATAATTAAGATTTCAACTGTTTGTAATCTTACAACGAGTTCAAATCATAATAATTATTTTTACATAATAATTTTGTTATTTCTTAATTACCTTATAGAAAGCACAAAAATATTAAGAATGTATTCGTAATTTAAGTACCAGGTAGTTTTATAAAACCTTAACCTGGATTATGATGATTTAGTAAACTGACAACGTTCGAAATGTGGACGTAATTGTGAAAACAGAGTCTAAAATATGATAATAAACGAAAATATTCAAACGTATCAAACGTAGGAAATTAACTGAAAAACCACAATATATAATATTCAAAGGGATTAGTGTACGACTCATCAAACGTAATCCATAATTTATTCTTAAATATAAAATTGAGTTAGATTAATAATAATTGTTAAATTATAACGATATATGAATAATAATTGTTAAATTATAACGATATATGAATAATAATTGTTAAATTATAACGATATACGAATAATAATTGTTAAAATATAACGATATAAGAATAATATGACAATTATAATTCTACGTACAAATAACTCATTTTCCACACCTATTGTTTTGTTACGAACTTGTAAAGTAGATACAGCATTCAGGCGCCTTCGGTTCGCCAGTGAATAATTAAATAAAATATAATAAAAGGTCAAAGGTATTGAGTGGTTAAAACGCAGTACTTACAGTAAAGTTCCACCCGAACTGAAGTCCTCTGTGGTGGTGACAATATAGTATTATCAGCTGTACACGTATATACTGAAGACAGGTGTGCTCTTGTCGCGTTTCTGACCACTAAGGTTAACGACCTGATCGCACCAGACGGTTGGAGCTCGCCAGCACCCAATGTAGAAAGTACAGTGTCACCTTGAAGCCATTGGACTCTCGGAGTCGGATTACCTGCACAAAAATCAATTTATTCAAATTTCACCAAGTTTAACGAATTAGTCTAAGAAGTTCTGAATTATAGTAGCGGAATCAGTAACTTTGTTAAACTATGATAGGTATCTTTGAATCTTGGAAAGTTAAAGTAAGGTGAAAATGACGGGCACGCCAGCCTTGCCCGGTAGCAAATTTATGCATACTCTGCGTGTCTTCGTAAAGCAAATTACGCCGATATTTATAGGTGAGAATAAATTTAACAGATGGTATTATATTTACCGTGTTCCTGGGTGTACATTATATTTATTGGCTGACGTATTACCGTAACGGCTGGAATACGCAATTGGTGTTTAATCATGACAATAAACTCAGTTGCAGTTTGCAACTCCAGTTATAATTAAAACGGTTAAAAGTTATTAAAAATTTATAAAGCGGTACAATATTGACATGTATGTTTAGATTGGTGGTAGGATATCAATGATTCGCCATAGTTGTAAACAATTTCAAGATTTTAATAGAATAAAATTTACAACAATGTCATTGCAATATATTATTGAAACGCGCCTTGGATCCAAACGAGTTTCAATACACTCTTTGAACGAAAAAAACAAAAACATTGCTCAATACATAATAATTGAACATTTAAGAGGCTTCTAACTCAAAATAGATAATTATCTCCAGAGTTGTTTGTATTTTTAACTACCGAGATGAAAATAATAAGCTTCAGAAAATGTATAACCCAGACGCACAGGGTTAACAATAAATTTGTTATTTTTTATAGAAAGAATACGATAGAGTGAAATCAACGAGACACGAGCTTTGCGTTTGTGTGAGAGCACACCGATAGTGTACAGTGCGAACCATTTCGACAATGAGCTTGGACAATTCGGCACCCACTCACACAGATCCAAAGCTCATGTCTCGTTGATTTCACTGTAGACGTGAAGACAGTCTTCGTGGACATCCGAGGTACATGCCAACATTAGTCCATAGCAAACGTTGGCACGCCCCCGGATGCGGTAAATACCTTTGGATATTTAAAAATATAATTGAAAAGGGGGTTAGGAAGATTGGAGCTTAGGAAATATAATGATATGAGGACCTTATGAAGAGTATAATGGATTATATTCCTTACTCCATTATAAAAGAGTATAATTTTATTTATTTACTTATTTATTCTTTATTGCACACAGTGACAAAAGGCGGACTTAATGCTTAGAAGCATTATTTCCCAGTTAACCTTTGGGCTATGCAGAGATGGTGCGTAAAAGAGTATAATGGAGTTTATTATCCCTACTCAATGGGACAATAAAGGATAGGATGGAATAGGAAGTGATGGGAAATGGGTTCTGGCATATCTCACTCACACTCGAAACACGTCACAGTACGTTTTTCTGTAACCCCTAGTTTACATGCAGCCCACTTCCACGGCAGTGAGCAGGAAAGTGGGCAGCGCGAATATGTAAATACGTCCCTCGCGCTAACACCGGTCATGCTACTGACGCTGCCCTACGTACCCTTCTTTCGTGTTTTTTTTGCGCGGTCTTCAAAGGGAGGGCAGCGCGAGCGGCGGGAAGTGTTTGCATACTGGGCAGTATGTAAACACTTCCCGCCGCTCGCGCTGCCCTCCCCTTGAAGCCAAAAACTTCAAAAACTTCTTGCTCACTTCTGGGGTCCCAAGAAAAAAAGCACAACTGACATTTTAATCAAAATCGAGTTAATAACTATTTGGCATTAGGAAAATGAGGGGCATATCTGTCTATATTTTTATTACTTGCATAGTTTAAAAAATATACATCAAGCAAAAAAGGCATAAATAACACACAGATTGAAATACCTATTTGAAAACGAGAAGGCACATTAATTGTTTTTTGCTAAATTGAATGCTTGCAGTTTTGCTTTAACATTTTATTTGAAGCTCTATATTATACTTAGTTGAAAAGACTTTACGTACACACTATATTAAAAGGGCATTATTGGTAAATATTCCTTAGTTTCAAATAAGTCTATTTATTAATATATATTATACTTTATTGTACACACAAATGATAAAAATAGTTACAAAAGAAAATACATACAAAAGGCGTGCTTATGCCCTTAGGAGTATACTAAAATGTAAAGGCAAGACTGACAATGTGTCTTTTCTTGTTTCATATCTTCTTTTCATTCCCATAAAATGCTTTTATTCTCCTTATTAGTGCTAAGTTGAAAAGGTCCAATTACGAGTACATATTTGTAACTTTTCACCTTTGAATGTTGTAAAAATCATTATTAGAAAAAAAATAAAAAAAAACGAAGATGAGTTATCACGTTTGGCTAATTATGCCTTACAGTAATAACTATAATAATCTACAGTAATCCTATGATAATCCCTTTTATAAGATTAATATTCGTGAAATATTTTTTTTCGTTCAAATAAATACGTTTCAATAAATAAAACGGTGTTTATTTATTTATTCATAATATTAATTACAATAATTTATTTTTGCTATTCTATATGTCATTTGTATATCCAAGTACGTGGGATAGATAAACATTAAACGTTAAAAATCTTTAAATTTGTTTTCTTCCAAATGTGTTTTCTACTAGTTGTGCCCTTTTTCCTTATGGCGGCAGACTTACCTTCCGTAGATAAGTACTTACAACGTTCTATTGTGACGAATTACTATGATCCACCAACGCTTCGTGCGATGACATTTTTTTGCTAATTTATTTAAATATTTTTACAACTCTTTGCGCTGACGCTGCAGCAATTTCTACTTCCCTCATTGGCGGAGGTTGAATATGAAAGAAGTATGGGGCGGCAATGTAAACACTCACTCGCTTCGAAGCTGCCGCAGAAATATTTTGCGAAGTAAATAGGGCAGCGCGAGGACGAGCGGCAGTGGCTGAATGTAAACGATGTATTATAGAGAAAGGTAAGAAAGGATTGCAACGTGCAATCCCCCCCACCCCTCTCCCTCCAGTATTATCCCGTTATTCTAAATTATATTTCCTGCAGTAGTAAACTTACTGTTTCTGTTGGTAAATAAATTTTATTTTTCAAAGTAAGGCACACAAGATACAGTCATGTGAGGTGCATAAAATTAAGCTGACCTACTTTTTGCGAAACAAACACTAGGTATTCTTCAAAAGAAACACTTTTTACTGAATATTTCAATCATGTTTTTCGGTGAAGCATTTAATAATTACAAATTTGCTCCAACGGTTAGGAAAATTATTAATAGAGTAGAACGCTTCATTAAAATTTATTTCCAATGTACTCGTAATGAATTTGTGTACTCAATTAGAAACGAAAAGTTAATGCTTTATTTATTTTATTTTATTTATTATGTACAACAACAAATTTATAAATTTATCTAGTTACAGACACATTTTATAAAACATTTATGGGTTTGTAAATTTACTTAAAGTTATACACAACTTATAAATCCTTTTATATAAAATTTTTTTATAGATGATTGGTGGAAAATATCGTAGTGAAAATAATCTTGCAGTATTGGTTTTTAAATAACAATTCATTACAATTAAGCCGTGCACTAAAGCTTTTCAATTCGTCGGTCCACCTGGTCAGAGAGCATCCCACACTGCACACCCCGATACGAGACCTCCATACGGAAACTCGTCTCCTCCATCGGTTATCGGTATTGCCCCAAATATAACTTTCCCATTGTCACTTCGTTGGTAGTGGCTGGATGAGAAGAGTCGAAGATCGTATGTGGTGGCGAGCATTGGAAGAGGAGTGGAACAGTGGAGAGATATAGACTAATGGACATAGGTATGGTACACCATATACCATCATCTGTTCATATACGCGGTCGCGCCATGCTCGGTGTTATCTGAAGTGTCATCACTTCAGATAACACCCTATGGACAGCCTATGGGTCCTGTCCACACCGGTTTTGTAAGTTTCTTGTATATTACGGTGCTATTGCCGTACTAATTCCCGCGCAATGTGAAACTAATAACAGTTATTTTTTATACTGAAAACACGCCGCAACGTAAGACAGTTTTAATCCAAAAAAGGAGAAAACAAGAATCATGCCAAGCTGTGCATGTTGCATTGGTTCTTAAAAAATAAATTGGATATTATTTATAGAGAGCGTACTCTCAAATCGCCAATGAAACAAAATAAAGTCAACAAAAAATACGGCCAACGATTCGTAGGTATCAAACAATACTGACAAACGACGTATCGTGAAAAAACTCGACGACGTATCGTTCGTTCACTTTTACTCCAATTAAATTATCTACTTTCTTTTTGAAGTACCAATGAGGACGGTAAACACGATGATTGGGACGGAAACATGTGCGAATGAAGAAGTTATATAGGTACCTATAGGTATAGGTGCCTATTCATTCCATTCATTCCATTTTAGGTAAACTAATTAATTAAGATTTGAGCATCTGATATTATTTTTTTAATTTCCACCATAAAAGTAATACATCATTTCAGTCATAGCCATGTTATTACGGTATATGTATATTTATTTATAGAAAATGGCGAATTCTCGAACTCGTGTTAACTCTATCTTCTGAATCATTGATTCCCGATTAGTTCTATTTGGTTATACCAACTGGAATAAACAATTTATTGGAAAGGAATGTCCATGATTGTACTATTGCGTAACATAGCGGTTCGAAGGAATTTACATGTATTTTGTTTAGTATCAGTCGAGTTTTTATAAACATTTTTTTTATAACAGCCTGTAACGTCCCACTACATGACACAGGTCTCCTCTAATTAATTATTACCGAATTTCGAATCGTAATTCACCACACAGACCTATTGCGGATTGGAGCATCAGTGAGTAGAAACTCAGGGATACAGGCCGAGGATTTGAACTCGCGACCTCACGAATAAGAGTCGAGGGTAATTACCCCAAGATTATCTCTATTCTACAAATGAATTAAAATACAAATTCACAAATGAATACAAAATCATTAGATATAGAATGCTGTATCTAATGAATATAAGATGAAATGTGGTGAGAGGCAAGGCGGCATCTCGTCTCCTAGCCTGTTTAATTTGTATATGAATGAACTGATCGTTGAACTCAGCAGCACCCATGTAGGTTGCTATATTGATAACAAGTGTATAAACAATATTAGTTATGTTGATGATATGGGGCTGCTGAGCCCAGCGATCAGTGCTCTTAGAAAGCTCTTAGCTTGTTGTGAGAGGTATGCTGATGTCAATTGCCTTACATATAACCCCAAAAAAAGTGAGGTAGTGGTATTTAAGGCAAGTATTTTAAGGTACCTAATTATGTTCCATCCATCGTATTAAATGACACACCTCTGAAAAGAGTGACCAGCTTCAAATATTTGGGTCATATAATACTTGATGACTGATTGCAAGGGAGCGAAGGGCGTTGTCGGTGTAGATTAATATGCTGACTCGTAGGTTTGATCGATGTTGCAAAGAGGTAAAAATAATACATACTATTTAAAGCTTATTGCCAATAATTTTATTCGAGCAGCCTATGAATCAGGTGAGTATGAGTCATACTCAATGGTCCTACAGCGCCCTTCGCATTCAATATCACAACGCCTTCAGGATATTGCTGCAGCTTCCCCGCTTTTGTAGTGCATCAACAATATATGCGGAGGCGCCCACAGATGGCTTTCAAGCCATCAAGAGAAAAAAAGCAGCCTCGTTGATGAGCAGAGTGACGGAGAGCGGCAATAGCATCCTGAGGACAATTATGGCCAAGGTCGACTGGCCCTTCCAGACGCAGTGGATGAAGCCGGTTTTCGATATAATTTAATATTAAGTACTAACATTAATTTAAGTTGATACTTACTAACAATATCTATAGCCATTGTCCGAAATAAAGAAATCATTATTATTATTAAAACTGTATATGAAGAAATATTATGTATTTAGAAAAGTAATATATATTTCAATATGTAATTAGAGTACCAGTCATTAATGATTTGTTATTTTATTCTAATTTTGTTTCATTGAAATCAATACGAACCATCATTTGAAATTACGCGAAGGGCTATATTACAAATGCGAAAAGTTGTTATTGTGTACTCACCCCCGGTGACGGAGCAAATGAGCTTAAAGTCTCCCCCTTCGTTGTAAGGACCCGCTGTACCGGATATCTCTTTCCCGTATTCGTCAAAGATCACCGGTTTCTTCGGTAACTCTGTAGGAAAAAACGAAGGTAAAATATATATTTCAGTATCAATATTACGAGTTTGTATATTTGGTGATTTGATTTGTTTGTTGATTTCTCTATTTGTAACTTTTATATACACAATTATTTACATATCCGATCGTAAGGATTGCTGTAAAGCTTAAGAATGAATTATTATATTATAGCTGTGTGTCGTCCAACCATTATGATTTGTCTGTTCTTTTTTGGTATAAAAATTGGCTTCATTCGGGCTCTTGTAACAATAGATTTCTAAGTAATGTACTTATAAGTATACTTTTCATGTTTAACAATAAATATCGATCTATGTATGACATAATATTACAAAAGGTATAAGTCGTAAGGTTAGCAGATAGATACTTTAACTGTGTGCAACATGAGCAGATTGTTAACATATTAAAAATGCACTATTTGCGTATTTACACTAACACTACAATTCGTTGCGTTGCTGATTGTGTTGCAATTTGTAAAAAAAGCATTTTTTTATTTTCATTCAAATCTCAAATGAAAAAAGGTATTATACAATGTTGTACCGCGTAAAACATATTATTCTAAACATTTTTACCAAGATAGAACATAATTTGGATTACACAAACGTGTAAGTGATTGAACAGCCCCATCGCCTTAAAAAATATGAATAAACAAAGAACGAACGGAGTTTGAATGTAGCCGAGGAAATGAAAATGTTTTCGTTGACTCAAAACAAAAGGTTCCCACTATAGGAGTATTCGACGGAGGATCTCGGCAATCATGTGGAGCTTTCATATCCATTCCCTGGAACGCTGCTATCGCTTACTGAAATGAACAGCTGCGAGCGTTCATTGTTTCGTACCGTTCCGCATAAGCGCGGACCAAGCTGAAATGTGAACGCCGCCCTTCCAAAAATATAAACGGATTTTTTTCTGCGAAAATATGTCGTAGCCTCATCAATAATTCGATAACCGATAGCTGTGTTTATAGCATTACGTGAAATAGCTATCCGGTACTAAAATATGTATAAGTTTCATTTTAGCGAGGAGATGGCCTTCTACTCCCTATTTGTTTTTTAGAGCAATTTAAACACGAGTATACTTATTCGATAACCGAAAATATCGAAACCTATAAAATCTTTATAATATCATACGAGTTCATTTTCTATTTTACCTATCTCATTTTTTTAGAAAAATAGATTATGTGTATTATATTATGAATATACAATATTATTGATTATATCAATTATTCTTACAACAATCAGTCGATACCCATGTTATATCGATAATGTGAATTTCGCGTGCGTGCTAATTATTCCTAATTTAGTTCAAATACTCGTTTAATACATAATATTACAAAGGCAAACAAAACCATGACTTTGATTTAGAATAATCACCACGCCTTTATAGCTTAGTGTAGTTACAATGTAGGATTTGGATATCGGATTCGGAGTCGCAATTTAATTCAGTGTTACAAATAGCTTTGTTCAAACAAGTGGACATTATATGGTTAATTCAACAGGTGGTTTGTTAATTAAAGTCGCCTTTTTATTACATCGATGGTTACTAGAATATTATCATCGTATCGATTTATGGTAAAGTAGACAAGTAAATATTTATATGTGGATCGGGAATTTTGCTTGCAAAATAAATTTTTAATTTTAATAACTTATGTTTTATTTTTGTTCCGCATATCGTATTAGGATTCGGATTTGAAATTACCATAGTAATTTTATCGTCTGTTGAATAAGTAATGACACAATGTTAACGGCAGTAGCGTAGTGAAAAATGTTGACCCCTATTTTATTGAATGAGTGTCATGTTTATTTATCTATTTCTGGAAATCACATAAACTGACTGAAGTAGTCCTACAGAGAATGCGAAACAGTCAGTGTGGTAGATACCAAACGATGAAATGTTTTCTGATCGTAAAATTAAATAAAAACCATTTGCCAACCCCAAAGTTTGGAACTTATTCATAATTAGAAAAAGGCACCCCAACTCGAGGAACAATAGACGTGGGCAGACGTTGCAAACATGTTTCTTTATTCCTGTCAATAAAAAAGTTTTGCCACCAACAAAAGGTTTTTCCCGTTATTCGAAAAAGTTTTCCGTGTTGATTTCGTGGGGATATAGTCTGGAGTTTACGGTCGGTATGGATTCCTTTTATCTTTGCTCGGATCTTACTGCAAAGTACGTTGAAAAATATGCACTTATAATAAAGACGAGACAAATATCTATTAGATACACAAAAACCTTCCTTTTTCTGAGTTTCATCTTCCACGTTTTAATTAAAAACTACTTTACTCGACAACTGGTAACAAACTGAATTTTTTGATGCATAATTCCTCAGAAAGTTTGTTTGATAACCTAATACTGGTACGTGTAAGATAATGTTTCCGCACGTTCTCAAAGTTAGCTATGCTTTACTATATTGTGTTGTTACATTTAGTTGTTATGATTGTGTAGGTTTACATCTACATATAATATATTTCGAATATCTTTGTAAGTATTGTAAAAATCGTAAGTTATTTAATTCTTGTGATTCAAGGTTACCTATACATCATGTTGCAAACAATATTTGTACGTTTAAACGCGATGACAGCATTAACATCCTTCTGAAACATTTCATTGAGAAGTTACTGAAAGTTCCCTTTAGAAATATTTTCGTGTTGGTTTCAGGGGGATAAAAGCGGTGGAAGTTTATAGGGGGTGAGTGCTCTTTCCTATCATGATCGGCTCACGTGAGTGACCTTGTCGTTGAGTAGGTAGTCTGCACGGAATTCTGTCTCTGTCGCCCGCGGCTATATCTATTTAGATTCGGTGCTGAAATTTTAATGCTCGTATTTGCATTTTTAGTATAAACTACGGTGTTATCAAGCAAGCTAATATGCATTTTAATTTTAAACGCTTATCTTCCCTCCAACGTTAGACGTGCAATAAATGAAATTTCTTATGCTAAAATGAGTGCAAAATTAAGAAAAAGTCTGTTTCATTTTGTTATGTTTACATCAATTATCATAATACTAAACGCCTACCTACAATTATAAGAATTTATTTAATTTTAATTTCTACTTGGTGTTTCCCCACGAGTTACACAAGCCATGATCACCAGATGACTGATGATGATAAGATTTAGAACCTACGAGTATTTACAATATAAAGTTTCCATTAATTTAGTTAATGATAAAACGTACCATATCTATGGTTCGTTAAAACCAATAAATCTCTTAAGATTAATAATCTTAGTCTCTTAATAATCTGTTCAAGGTAGTCACAACATTCACGTTATAGTTATATCGTGTATTATGCAAGTAATTTCCTATCATTTACAGCGTTCCATAAAAAATAATGAGAGACAAAAAGTAGTAAAAATAACAAATAAATACGGTTTTAAGAAAATAATATCACTCGATTTCTAAAATCTTAAATATTTATGAGAACTTTAAATAGTTGAACATTTTGTAGCAGCATAGTTATTAAATAATACTTAAATTGATGGCAATACAAATTAAATCAAATTACCAGTATTCTACTTTGATAGTGGGTATTCTAATAAAGATCATAGCTATATGTGACAGTATTTATTTTCGCAAAGTTCCTTCTTTAAGTATATTATTGTCATACTTTTTGAGCACCACTCGTACCTACCATTTACAAACATTCAGTGAAACTACTTACTGCAGTCACACTAAACTGTTTAGTTGCATTATAAATTTTATGAAGCGCCTCTAACAATTACAGATCATTACTTATCGCCAGTGTAATGATGGGAGCCTTTTATATACTAACCCTAGATTATCAAACTGCGTTATTACTAAACACCCGAAAAATTACGAGTCGGAATAGACACATTTTTTTTAGAAAAAATCAAACATTAATAAACCAGGAACATAATATAGTGACATTCTTTGAACTTCAGAGATAATTAAAAAGTAATAATACTCGTAAAATGTATTTCTCTGTTCCACACAGTTTAGACATTCGAGTATTATAATCATAATACCTATATTATATATATATATATATATATATATATATATATATATATATATATTATGTAGGGCCTACCCTACATATATTATAATAGTTGTTATTTTTCTTGACTTGGATAAACATAAAGCAAAATTATGCGGGAATTTGGTTCTTGAATAATTGCTGCTGCAGGAACACATTCAATTTACAGGATATATTTTATGAGTTCTTTGATATCTCGTCGCAATTTTGAATATTTGTTATGTTTTTGAGAGGGGGCTCCATCAGTCATTTTCAAAACGAAGTCACACTTTTAATCACATTTTCTATTGTCTAAGTTGTGTTTCGGGTCATTCACTATCTCTTGGTATCACTCTTTTCTTAATCGACAGCTTCCAACAACTGACTTATTTAATCTGACTGAAGGCCGTAAGACATTTAAAATAATTTACTAAATAGTGAGAAAAAGAATAAATAATTCTTTAAAATAAAAAATATTGTGAAAATGTCTTAGTCGGTATTATAATAAACACAAAAGACGTAGAATGTTATTTATATTAGCTTAAAAACTTTGTGAAATGTGGAAAAAACTTACACAAACACTAAACTGTCATATTTTTTACGACGATGTTACTATAAATAAAAAACAAAACTACCGATCGATCGGACTAATCACCAATCAATAAGGAGCGAGGCGCAGAGGCTGTGTCAACTTTGCTTTTTCTAGGAATCGTGGTTTTGTTGTTGTAATTTTTACGATAGTTTAGTAATCCAGGGTTAAATGAGTATCCTTATTGAGTCATTGGTATTTTAAAATTCTATATTAAACCCGTCCCCTACCTAATGGTAGGGGAGAAAGTTGCTTCGTATTTTCTATAGAAAATCAAGACATTTTTTTTAAAAGTTTAATTACATTTACTTATAATAAATATGTGCCGTTTTGATCGATAACTTGTTGCCAACTTGTGGATAGTGTCATGATCGCGACAAGTAGAAATTGTAGAAACCAAAAAATTGCGACAAGTAGTTTTGATAGTCCTTTCTTGATGTCAACCTTACGCTACTTAAAGAGTCCTGAAGTGACCGAACCAGGTGGAAATCTGAGGGGGCAAGGTCAGAGAGGGCTATACGGTGGATGCATCAACCCTTCCCGGCCAAGCACTATCAATTTTTGCTGAGTGGCTAAATTTTGTTGTGTATGATGTGGCGTTATCATGGTGAAAGATCACACCCTTTCTGTATATCAGCTCAGGCCCTCTTGTCTCAATTGCTTGCTTTAATCTCGTCAGTTGCTGACAGTAGAGGTCAGAATCAATAGTTTCCCCCACGGTAAAAGCTTATAATGAACGACACCTTTCCAATCCCACCATACACACAACATCACCTTGTTTTGCGTTAAGCCGAGTTTTGTCATTGTTTGTGGAGCCTGTCCGTGCTTTGACCACGATCTTTTTCACATGTTCTTGTCGTAAGTGATCCACTTCTCGTCAGCCGTGATCAGTCGTTTCCAAAATGGTACGGTTTCGTTTTAACAGAGAATCGCACGATTGTAATAAATTCTCATAAATCGCACTGAAGAATGCAGCATCGCCTTTCCTCTCAAAATACATAAAATACTAAATGTGATATTATTATTTAATGGTATATGAAAATTGGATATATATAAAAGTCCAAAGTATTAATAGTAAAATTTCTAGTAACTTTTACCCTTTGACTGATAAAAACTTTGATTCAATCAATTTATGTGCGGTAAAGTTTAAATGAATAAATGATGTAACGCACTTTTGGAGGCGATCTTTCAGCCCACCAATCAACAGAGGAATGGTTCAGAGGAGGTATCCAATAAAGGAATAAAAATTACACATATTACAATTACACAATATAATATATAGATACATACATTACTTTGCATTATAATTCTGTGTGAGCTTACCTTAAAACACATTTAAGTTACTCTAAGATCGCTGTAACATTTTAATTTTCGAACTGATCCACATTTTTACTGTCAGCAACGACCTTACGTAAATCATCCTCGAGCTTGTTCGGACTTTCCTTAAAGTTTCCGTGTTGATTTCGCTAGGATAAGGGAGGGTCAAGTTTACGATCGTACCAGTTTTTATCGAGATTGCCCGACGGCACTACGGCGACTTTTCATAGCTTTTGTTACCCCACTGTTTCGTGGTGAGTTATTTTATTAAAACACAAAAAGGGGAGAGCAGATACGAGCTTTAGATTAGGTGAGAATTTAAAGTTTTGCCCGGCTTTTTGTAGATTACCTTTACGTAGATTATCGTAGATTGTAGATTATCGTTACGATAACTTTTCCTAGATTTTTTTTCCTTTTTAAAGACTCGAAGAACAACTTTTACGCTCCAGCGATTGACCATCGCGTTTCCGCTGAGAATCCACTCCAAGTCGCAAGTCACCTCTCAAGAATTTTTAATATTCTTGCCGACGTTTAATTAAATTGGAAGACGTACATTTTCAGAATACAAAAGCACTGACGCAATGCACTGCCTGATGTCGTCACAGAAATTGACAGTAAGTGTGATGAGCGTGCATCTGTTACGCGTCTTTTTGTCATAATATGAAACAAGGTATATAAATACAGGTCATATAAAAATATGGGCCGTTGGTCTTATTAATATCAATGCAGGTAAATAGAGACGAGGATTAGTGGCAGTAACATTTACAAACTCCATTTTTCGCATGTCAGTTATGAATATGAGTATTCTGTGTAACGTAGGTAACATAACAGTAACTAGTGTACCTACTTCTAAAATCACGCAAAGTAAATGCTCGAATGTTTAATTTGACTAGCTGTGCCCGGCATGCGTTGCATGCCCGGCAATTTTTTTGCACATAATATATAGCCTATGTCCATCTGGAATAATATACCTTTCAAATGGTGAAATAATTTTACAAATAGGTGCAGTGGTTCCGGAGATTACCCTCCACATATACACAAACTCACAAAATTCGCACTCTCTCTTTATTATATTAGTATAGATTTAGAACATTCGGTTCGTCATCAAGAATTGGACCAGTAATTGCTAGATGTTCTGTTAAAACCGAATGCCCTAATATGTATTAAGGTGAGTTGACGTTCGATAAAACACAAATACAGAAACAAGAAATGTCTTTTGATGCTTCCAATGATTTCACTTAATAACGTGTTATCAGCCCATTCATCACCCATTCATTTAATTTCAATTTATTGAAATTACTTTGTTAATTTACCAATAGGTTTTTGGTAACGTTTTACATACACAATCATTAACTGAAGATGATTATTTTATGAGTCTACTTATATATTCATGGTAATAACTCACTTCTAGGACAGAAAGTAATAGCAGGCGTAATGATATAGACGAAACTCCTTCAAATAATTGGGTCAAAGTTTTTCAATGTATAATGAGTGAATTTCATTAATTGCGGCCGACTTTATAATGACAATGTTAATTTCGAGTAATGATGTAATGCTAAGACAAGTTACAAGGAGAGAGGGGGGGGGGGGGGGGGTCATAGTAGCTCGTATCTTACAGCCGATAACATTAATCTTTTGTTCAGTTCAACTCCACGCTCGCGCTAGAAAAAATATAACTACCTCTTGTAATGTCAACAACCAAATATATTTTAACGAGGAAGACATTTTTCAATTACTGCAATGGGCCATAATATTATAACTTCAATATAGCAGCAACGTATCATCCTCATAGAATCGAACAGTAATTATAATAAAATAGATTTATAAATAAAGTCACAAAATTACCTATGACATCAAGTGCGATCCTGTAGTTTCTCGTAGGAGACACTTGGAAGTCGACTCGACACCTGTACGTGGCTCGATCACGACCTTGAACATCACGTAGGTGGAGAGCAGATGTAGGTGAACCGAGCCACCGGGCACGTTCGACGAACGCGTCGTCGGTCCAATGCGCAGTGGGCCCTGGCACTCGTGTGTCGTAACTGTTGAAATAAAGGAAATTTTAATATTAAAGCAAATAATAATTAGATATCAGTTTTATTTTATTCTAGAATAGTATGAAGATGCGAAACGTTATAATATTTATTACATCTGGTGACTGTTGTAAGAAAGTAGATGCGCTGACGCACTTACGAGTATGGTAATTGACCAGTTGTTATTAACAAGTGCATAATGATAAACTCCAGTTTCTATTTGGAATGCTCTTGATCATAATTAAGTTTACCTATTCAACCTCCAATCAACATATTCATTGTCTGTTATTGACTTTCGCAATTCATTGGAATTAATCATTCTAACATTTGGCAAAGCTAAAATCACATACGGGACCCCGTTTGACCTGCCAAATGTAAACAGTTCACAACTGTTCCCCTCAAATTGCTATGTGCCGTGGCAAAATAACAGCAGTCAGTTTTAATTTGGCCCGACCCCTGATCCAATGTGGCCTTAAATTAACCATTGATATGAATAAATATAAATGCTGTTTTATTATGTATACTCCAAATTTATTCAAGTTCATGCAAAACTTTTGAATGGGAATGTAATTAGTATATATAACTTCGTGATAATTTATTAATATAATATAATAATAACAATAATAAATACTCTTTATTGCATACAAACAGTTATTACATGTGCACAAATAATAAATGACCGAAGTTCACAGAATAAATTATGTTCAATATATACCTACCGACTATATCGACAATAAATATAATATAATAAATAACTTAATAATATATAAATAATAATATATAATATATAAATAACATAGAATCAAAGTTGATAGAAAAATAAGAGGGAATTTTAGTCTCCAAAGGACGAAATAGAGTAGAAACAAAATGGTAGTGAGTGAAAATCATTTGGTAAAGAAAGAAAATAGAAAACCAAATAAACTAACTAATAGAATAATTATTTCTAACTTGCCTTTTAAAACTAGACAGCGACTGAGCACGTCTAATGACAACTGGTAAGGAATTAAATAGCGTAACAGCCTGCACAGTGAAAGGGTTTGAAGAGGTGAAAGAGTTTTAAATTTGAAGAATGGGTAGGAAAATTAAGTGGTAAATTATCAGAAGAACTTAGGTGCTTGGATTGTGAGGCAAAGAATTCAAAACGCTCCTTCCAATATTGTGGGGTCAAGGGGTTAAAAAGCACAGAGTACAGAAGTGAACGTATATGCGTATTCCTGCGAAGTTGCGATTAGAAGCCACTTGAGTTTATTACGAAACTCGGAAACATTGTCATATTTACGCAGTCCAAATATGAACCAGATGCAAAGATCCTGGAGGCGTTTAAGTTTCTTGAGTTGGTGTTCCGTTAGATCAAGGTAACAGGTACTTGACTATGTAAAGGGAAAAGTATAGATTTGTGTATCAGTCGGAATGAATTCCCGTAAATGATTCAAGGAGCATATCCTTTATATAATATATCTATAGATTTTAATAAAATGCCTTTCATTTTTCACGTGCACGGTCACTGAATATTTTTACGAAATTAATATATATCTATAATAAATGTCAGTTATATTTTACAAATGGCAATTGGTAATTATTAAATTTATATTATGATTATTTTTATTAACAATCACAATGAATCTTTTATAAAGCTACGAGGTGAGAGTCCCCCTCGAGTGAAGGCCTCCCCCAGAGTTTTCCAAACTTTTCTGTTTCTAGCTACTTCTGCCCAATTGTTCTCTGCAGTACTTACCATCTCATTGACCTATGTATCGTGATTTAGTTCTAACGCGTTTACCTTTCGATCCACTCCACTGTAGTAGGACTGTAGCATGTGTGAAATAGAGTGATTGCGTTATGAAAGATGAGGACCTACGGTGTCCCTTTACGGGTTTGTAGTCTCTATGATGATGTGCGAGAGAATATGCTGAAGGGTATAGAGTGCAAAGAGAAGGGACCGGTATAGTTTTAGGATCTCGTCAACTCGACAGCGAACTTCGGACGACTGAGAGAGTTGGCACATAAATAAAAATAAATTGAAATAAAAATACAGGCAGATGGCACTACGGAGCTGCTCGGCACCGCAGGCGTAAATGTGTTGTCTAGGCCCAGAAAGTAGAATAAAAGATAAGGATAGTATAAGAATTTGTAGGGAGTCAAGAAAGAGCGCGTCGGAAAGATACAATGTAAGTACTGCGCACTCCTCCCACAATTCGGTCTGATTTGCAAGATTGGTAAGACCATGGGAAGACAGAGGGTCCCTTCCATTTTGTAACAGTCCATCTTTAAGCCTCGCTATTTTATTGGTAATTTATTACGTACACCACTAGTCTAAGAATAGGATATTTAACCCCCCACTATTAATTAATAAATCACCAATAACTGTGGAACAATAGGGAACCATTTACCTTGTACTTGTTTATATTGCGTGATCCAAAGTCTATTGGTATTCAGCGTTATGAACAGTAGCCTGGATCAATACGGGTAGGCTGCTGTGCGTTGTAAACTGCAATGTAGATTAGCGTGGCCAGCCACAATACGAGAATATTCAGTACTGGTATGATCAATTTGAAACGATTTAGGTCGGTGTTCGGGTGAGGAATGTAAACAGGTTCGGTCTGTGATTTACCTTTTCTAATTAAGTTTGGATCGTTTTAATATTTATGTAGTAGCAACGAAGGACGCGCTTTGCATAAACTACCTGCTCGTTATAATTACTTTCAATTTTACAATCAGAATGTAAACTAAATCTACAAAAGTATTCGAAGCATTCAGGGGCGTGTCCACTTTTGTTATCACGGATGTCTATGAGCGACAATATCTACTAGTCACCAGGAGGACCGTCTGCTGGTCTGCCACTTTCTTCACGATATAATTTATATAATAATATAGAGATTCAACGCCCTGTGACACTTGCTAAAACTTTCGCTTTAGTTTATAATCAAGTCTGAAGTGAAAACTAGTGACTTCACGTAGTAAGTAGCAAAGTCCGAAGAAGTTGTCAGCACAGGACTGACTAATCTGCGATTTGGACTAGCCAATTACCAAGGGTCACCAGTACAATATTTATTTTAATGTGAGCCACTTTGTGTAGAAAGAATATTTCATAATGATTGATGGTACGCGAATACTACATATGTATATAGGTTATGAACATGCGTAATTTATGTCATATTGGAATTTATTGAACTGCATTTTATTAAGCTATCTCACGATTTTTTGAGATTTTTGTTATTGCAGAGGTGGCAGAAGAGTGGGCAGCCCAAATGGTCACCTATGGTAAGTGGTCATCATGGACATATGCCACACAGTGCGTCGCCGATTCTTTTTTTTTAGGACTTTATCAAATCGATCTTTTTTTTTAAATATAGCAATATTTATGATATTGTATTTGTATATCACTGCAATAAATTAAAAAAATGTAAGACAAGTTACTCATACTTAAGTACCTACGTGCTGTATTTTATTGCAGGTTTAAATTAAACGATTTCCTTGACGAAATTAAAGTTCCAAACGGATATAGCTGCAAGTGAGTGTTAGTATTCAAAAGTGTGCTAGCGACTTAAGCGCGCGGATCTGCAACTTTCTATCACATCTCTTCACGTTCTATTCCATCATAACTGCGACTATAACAATAATAATTTCTGATGCAGACTATTCTTTACTATTCTTCCACTTGATCCTCATATATCACATATGACGTCTCACTATACCACTTTTAACCATTCTACATCAAATTTAAATTATTTGCATCAAACTTGAAAACTCTAACCGTAACGTGTAACTGGCAAGCGGTAACTTTATAATAAAATTTACTGTGAGTGTTCATCACTTCACAGAGAAGGCAAGAAGCGTACAACTCCAGGCCAATTATGCAAAAGAGCCCTCCTTTCCAACTTCAAACTTTGGTATCTGCCAAAATTGCGGACACATCTCGACGTGATCAAATATTTAATTCAATTACAATGAAGTGAGTTTAAGAAAATTGTGGTATAATTTTGAAATGTTTTATTAGATACTTAAGCATTTATTTTTAGCCTTTACGTAAGAAAGATGTGAGTTCACATAACATATAAAAGCTTCATATTTTAAGCTTAATTATCGTTTACTATTTTATATGCACCTAAAGTGTAGCTAATGCTTGCTAATTGTCTAGTAGCTATTAATAGTTGTAGTAGTAGCTAGTAGTAGCTAGTAGATGATAATCCTTTTTGTTTTCTATGCGCTAAAATAGCCGATCCGGTCGTCTACGTTTGAGGCTGATTATAGAAACGGATCATAGTAAAACAAAACTTACACGTAGGTATATTAAATATGAGTATGTTATATTTGCTTGTTGGTCTATTAACCTTAACAACTACTTAGTAATATACTGACATAATAATCATTAAAGCAACTTACGTTTTGTAATAAAAATAACATAGGTGTAATATTACCGATTTCAATGTCATGCCCTAGCAAGGCTTGTGTTATTGATTGAAGCAATTCCTTAGTGTCGTTATGTTAACTAACGTATTATTATCTAGAGCACATGGAGCCAGTGTAATAATTACGCTAATAATTATGCAGCAGTTAAACTATCGCGATATGGGCAAATCTATACACATATGAATTACTCGCACCTGACACATATATAACGGCACCTTAGTTATTAATTCTACGAAATTTTGTAGCAGCGCGTGCTACGGTTGCTACGATCACTGCTACGAAATTCACTTCTCGTGTTAGACGACGTGTGTCATTAACATATTCAGCGTACGTTACGGCAATTTCTAAAGTAGCTAAATACCCGACTAAAAGCGCTTTCAATCTAAAATATTGTATTACTCAAAATTACCAAGCCGGTGGATTGAGATAATAATAAACACAAAAACCTATTGACATTAATTATTGTTTCTTATTCCAAGACAAAGATGATTAAAGTCAGTGGCGATAACGTCTAAAAGGTCATTCTGATCTATATTTGTAGTTTATTTGAAGTTGTAGTTCATCCCGTTACAGAAAAAGATTAACAACCTTTAGAAACCAGTTCTAAAAATAAAAAGTCAAATAAAAAGTAGTGGTGTTTGTTTATTGTGGTAAGGGGATTCATATTTGTAAATTTTCAACTATACGTTGAAATGCCCCATACCTACACCAACTATACCAATACGCCTCTATAAAATGTTTTTTTTTTCAAAATATATATATAATTAAATATAGATACAATCGATTATAACGCCACGTAAGTAGATATAACTAATTTATCTTCGATGTAGTTAGTGTACTTTAGTACTTTAAGAAGGGGTTCTTTCATCGATAAAGTGCAAATTCATCTATCAATCTGCATTGCATAACTGCGTAAGTTGCCTATTCGCGGGTAACTATGGACACATAGACACGGTTGGACTGCACATATAACTTTTGTAGGGAAATACCAGGTTACAAAATAAAGTTCAAATCCCAATTTGTTGAATTCTAGAGCATTATTGCTGCAATGGTGTAAAAATCCGAATCATTCATCATATATCACACCGTAACAAAAAGCCGTTTGACAAAGCCGTAAATCGTCTTTTGTCACAATTTAGAGCTTACTATTATTTAAAAGAGCACTTTAAACTAAACATACCCAACTTTATTCATATTTTTTTTCATAATTTAATTTTTTTATGTATATACAAAATAATAGGGATAAAAATATCATTTTTCGGAAAGTAATAATGATTCAGATTTTATTGTTTTAATGATATATAAAAAACTTGTAAGAAAAATAGTAAAAAGCCAACAGTTTACTTTTGTTTTGCTGTACTGAAATATTACTGTATTAACATTCTTACTATATTTATGTACTGTACTTTGGGTTCTGTATTCATTTCACTGAGGGTACGATAGATAGGTATATTCTTAATTTGGTCATAAATACCGCTGCAATAAAGAAAAAAAAATGATTTTTCTCATTTAGGTGTTAAATGTTGTACTAATATAATAAGGGAGTGGGGTGTTAACGAAAACCGTATTGCTGTAATTGCATTACACAAAGTACGCATGGAGAAACTCTCCATCCCCTTGGTATTAGCCGAATGTTTGTATACCGGGCTATTGGTAGGCACGTTGAAACATCCTCTGTTTGTGACAGAAAAAGGTGTGGCCGTCCAAGCACTATTCATATTAAACAAACGAGTGAAGCTGTTAAGGACAGTATCCGAAGAAATTCCGTCCGGAAGAAAAAGTTTTTGTACAGAGAGATAAATATAAGAGATGATTCAGGACTTGCTGCTTACAAAATACGTACTGGTCATTTCTTATTTGATAATTTAAAGTAAAACAGGGTCGACAAATTAAAACAACTTCTTCGACGAAACGTGAACGGAGCTCACAGACAAATCTTATTTCATAACGAGAAATGTTCACCATTGAGGACCATTTTAACAAGCAGAATAAACGAGTTATGCTCATAACTCTCTAGAGAAGAGAAGCTGCTCAGTTGGTCAATAGATGCAACGTGACCATTATTCGGCTTCAGTTATGGTTTGGTGGGGTGTTACCTATCAAGGAGTGACTGAACCATAATTTTGTGAAAAAGGTATTAAAACGTCGGCTCAATTGTATCAAGGTACGATTCTTGAGAAGGTCGTAAAGCCTCTTAACAACACCCTGTTCCATAACCAAGAATGTACCTTACAATAAAACTCAGCACCAGGTCATAAGGCTCGCTCAACACAGGCGTGGCTAGAAAGGAGTATTCCCGACTCCATTACATGTGAAGACTGGCCGTCAGCTAGTCGTGATCTTAATATGCTCGATTATGATTTAATTTTAAGATCTGTTTTAGAGAGTATTGCATGCTCTAAGCGCCATGATAATATTGAATCCCTAAAACATTCCATAAGGATGGCAGTTACCAATTTTCCCATGGAAAGGGTGCGTGTTGCAATCGAAAACTGGCCACAAGGTTTGAAAGATTGTATAAAAGCAAATGGTGACCATTTCGAATAAACGTTATATTTTTAAAATGCTTACCTATTTATTAATAATAGAACACAAATTCTTCTTATAAAAATATCAATTATTTTTTTGTAACAATATTTATGGCTAGACTAGGTAGTAACCAGCTCTTTTTTCATCCACTGCTGGACATGGGCCTCCTCAAATACATTGTTTTGGGTATGAGGGGTCTTAACTCCACGCTAGCCAAGCGAGTCGGCGAGTCCACTCTTTTCGAGGTGGTTATAGTTCCTCAGGGCTGATGATAAGTTAAGCTATCTCTATACCTATGTAATGTGTGTGTTGCTTTCAATTATACTGTATTGCATGTATTATATTATTACTAATATATGTATTATTATATGCAGTAATGGGGATCTTATGTCTTATTACTTTAAGTACCTGTATAGACAAGCCAATTTAGGTACGAGGCTTTTTTCATATTCCACGAGAGAGGCCGTAAGGCGTTGATTATGTACAAAACATTCGATATTAACTCATACAGACATTAAAACTTTGGTTAAAAATTATGTATATGAAAGTAGATTATTCTACATACTTTTGTACAAACAAGTAGCTCCAAAAAATACAAAGTATTTTGCTCCTACAGCCCGTGAAGAGCACTTGAGTAAACAGACAATGCTGAATGTGCAAAATGAACTGTGGTTATGAGAAGCGGAAATGAAAATATTGCGAACGTTTTTTTTTTATTAAACTTAACCTCAAAATACAGGAATTTAAACAAGGAAATAAAAACATCCAAATTTTGCCCAGCAAGAAATATGTTAAAATAATCAGTGATACAAAATCAGTGAAAAAGGGATTTGTGAAAATCGACACAGATGTAAAAATAGTATAGACACGAATGTAAAGACTGCTTATAGATGTAATAAAATGTTGCTCGGATAAATTATTTGATTTTATTAAATTTTCATGCTGAATAGTAATTTTAATTGAGTGCAGTACTTTGTTGATCGATAATTTGTCTGCAGCCTCAAAAATTATTTCCCTTTAAAAATATAACAAATATATACAGGTTCAATTGTGAACTACTTTCTGTGAAAATTAGACAAATCTTGACCCACGCTACAAGTAAACAGTGGTAACAATTAAACAGAATCAATTTATTTGTATTAGAGACCCAGCATCTATAACATTAGGCCCCCTTTGTTAAAGTTTGCCGTTTTGGGGTAGCGGGCAGACAGTGAGACGGTCAAGCAGTTGTAAACATTGATTGTAAACAGATCACGTCCTGTACCAGTTGGCCATGAATTCAATTTATAGTAACTGATCCTCTTACTCTCGTGTGTCATTGTGGGGAAGGAAACAAACACATTTATAAATTTATTAATGTTACCATTTATTTAACAAAAAGGATTATTTTCATATTCATAATTAACTTAGTGTCTTCGTCAAATAGGCCTTTAATTTTATTTAATATCTAACACGTTCAAATGGATTTGTTTACAACAGAAAAGATTGTTACCTAGTCATATAGTACTCGTATTTTCCTTTTAGCTGGATGTCAGTGCAAAGAGCATAACACAACATTTTAAGGCATAAAACTTGCAAATTGTTTGAGTTTGCCTGGTACGGGCTAAACTTTGAAATGTAACGCTCAATATGGAATGTTCGCGGGACCGTCTTGTCACAATATTTGCCGGGTGCCGCAATGCGCCGCATCGCGACGCGACGCGACGGGAGGAATTTCGGAGGCTTCATGTGAAATTTTGATAAGCATGGCCGTATGACCACATTCGTTCGAGAAATTATTGATTTCTTTTGGATTGTATTTGGTTTTCTTTGCGAAATGGTGACATTACAATACATAAGAATATCTAATTAAAAGTTAAAAGGAACACCATTTTTGTTAGGTTGTGTTTATATTATTTTGGTACATAATATAACCAATATATGAAAAAGTCAATATCATAAACTCTTGAGTAAAAACTAAGCAATAGAGATATTTTCCTCTCAGCGTAATACATCCCACTACTGAGCGTAAGTCGAACATAAGGAGTTTCAGGGCGGAATGCATCACAATTTTCAATATATCAAACAAATGAGCAAAAACTTTAAACAGAGAAGTCAGTTTAGAATACCAATTTATAAAAAAACACACCCATTCTCTATATGATTTATTTCCATTTCTGCAATGCCAATACTGTGCCAATCGCAGTGGCGTGCACAAAGTAGGTCGCTGTAATATTGTGCCTGTATTTTTCCTAGCAATTTTCTTCGATTCTAGGTATTACTACAAAAGGTCTTAGAATTTTAATTTCTACATTTGATGTTTTCGTGTACGTGTATGTGTATGTATTTGTTTGTGTAATTTGTGTATGTGTATAAAGAAGTATTTCTTATGTATTCCATTTGTCCATTTGTCGTAACACTTCGCTTTCAGAATATACCTCTTAAGATCTCATAGGGTATCGGGAGTCTTGGTGTCGAAATATCCAGCAAAGCCGAATTTAGGAGTCAGCTGGAAAACAAGGCCGAAATAGCATCCAAAAAGCTCGGTATGCTGAACAAAGCAAACAAGTATTTCACCCCGGGGCTGACACTCTACAAAGCTCAAGTTTGGCCCTATATAGAGTATTGCTCACATCTCTAGGTTGGCGGCGCACCGAAATATCTCTTGAACCCATTTGATTCCACCCAATGAGGCGCTGTTCGAATTCTCAACGATCCCACTCTCACAGGCAGTTTACAACCCAGCGTCCGGAGAGACGTCGCTTCCCTCCACTTGGTCTACCGCCAGTAAATGGGAAATTGACAACTGTTACCTTGGGTTTCTACAGTCATACCTCCCATTACAGTAGTGCGGTGTATCCACATTTCCTCAATAAGGAGGTGTGGCGCACTGTGCGGTCCAAAAATCATTACATACCGCGACACTGTAAGCTGTGGAACGAACTGCCTCAGGAGATGTTTCCATTACGCCACTATACGGGGTTATTCAAGAAAGCATTTTATAAGGTCGACACACACCCGCATACCTGTAAGGCGCACCCGCATACCTCGCTGTATTACAGGTGTCCATGGGTTACTTAACATCATGTAGGCGACTTGCCCGTCTGCCTCTTTTACTATAAAAAAATGTTTATTAACAACGGAACAACCGCACGGGAAACGGTTGGTAATAAATTTTGTAACAAATTGGTGTCACGTCACATTTCGCAGAGTACATTTTTATCTTAATATAAAAAATAAGATTTCATATTATTACTTCTTCGTAAGCGGCTTATCGCTTCTGAAGCAACTCACAATACTCCTGAGAATGCAAATGAAAAACACGTTTTTGTATAATCTTTTTTCATTTATGATAAAGCTATCCAATTCATTAGGGATTTTAATGAAAAGGTGTAGAGGATTGAAAAGCCGTACAAAAAAGACAGGACAAACAATGGACTGACGTCTTCATTAATATTATACACAATGGGTAAATGCTATGCAGACACATTAATAAAAAAGCTACATATATTTTATTATTATACTTTCTACTTTTAACGTTCGGAATCCAAAAGACATAATGGAGTGCCATAGGTATTAGGGTCTCAACATGACACTGAGGTGTTGAGCAACTGTCAAAATTGAATGAGATGTATCCATGCTGCCATATCTTGCCTTTAATGTAAGTAATCAACTTTTGATAAGATCATTTTGATACCTAAAGATCATTCACGTGGAGTCTCTTATCTTAGTAATATCTTAGTAATATCTTAGTGAGATATTATTTTTCTTATCTCGCCGTTCATAGTATAAAATAAAAAGTTTAATCGACTGTTCCTTTTCAGTTATAACTAAATAAGAATACGAAGCCCTGAGTGTTGATCAGGTTTAAGAAAATTGAAGCTCTTTAGTTAGTCGAGCCTTTTAAAGCCGATTCTTCCTTTAGAACTCTAATTGTAATGGACGTTCGCAAAGAAAGCTATTACATTTAATGGACTACATTCACATTTGCTTACGGTAACTTTTAAATCTACTCTCTTTAGTGAGACAAGATGGTGGAATATCGGGTTAAACCAATTAATTTACTAAATATAGATTAATTATTTAAATATCCATTAAGTTGTTGTTGTTGTTGCTCGTTATTGTACTTATACGTGGGTGACATTGAAAGTTTTTAGAAGTTCTTTGACTTTTTCAAAACAGAAGGCAAGCAACTGTTCACATACGAGACCGCAGTTACTGTTGTTTTATTTTCTAAAGTTAATATTGTTGAGTTTTATTTTCTAAAGTTCTATAGTAGCAAAGTGGCCCGATTTCCCAAAGGAGGAGGCAATCATCTTCTTTTTAGCACTCCGTCCTTCCTTCACTTTCGTTTGTAACTCTCCGAAAGGAAAGACCCACTGCTCAGATTGTGCGCAGTTTCAAGCTCATAACAGTAGATCCAGCTTTCATCACCTGTTATGAAAAACAGAATTTGATTGACCATTATCGAATTTTTGAAGCATTTGGAGTCACTATTCTACGCAGCAGATTTTTGAGTTTCGCTCAAATTGTGAGAAATCCATCTAGTACAAAACTTCCTTACCCGTACGTGATCGTGTAAAACAGTTTGAACTTGACTCATACCAATACCTAAAGATGCCCTTATCTGCTGATATGTCTTTCGTTTGTCTGCTTCAATCATGAGCCGCACAGTTTTGATGTTTTCCTCCGTAACCGCCGTCGCAGGGCGCCTTTCTTTATCATCGTCACTGAGGTGGGTAGGACCACGTTTAAATTCACTGAACCACTTATAAACAGAGGCACTCGATGAAGCTTCATCACTAAATGCTACCTCCAGTATTTCATAACTTTGTTTCTGGTTTAGACCTCAACGAAACTCATAAAAAATATTGAACAAATGTTCTCTTGTTAAACTCGTTCTCCCGCAAACACTTAATTTTCAAATTGCCGCCAGAAATGAAAAACAATGAAAGCAAAGAGTTCCGTTTTTAAAATTCGTATTTGTTTTTTCTATCGTATTATACAGTAGACAGTTCTAAGAACTTTTAGTTTGACTTATCGTGATGAATTGTTACAATAAGACATTAACACTGTTACCATAAGTACAAAGGCAGACTTAGGACTTAGACGGATATAGGTCTCTCCTCAGGCTTGCTACCACATACGATCTTCGGCTCTTTTTATCCAGCCACCACCGGCAAACTTCTCTAAATCGTCTATCTACATGACCGTCCATTCTGATATCGTCTAATAATATACATATAATCGGATAAGTTGGACTGTCCCGTATTGAGGTATTGGGTTGGGGTATATGTACGCTAACTCAATGTCTCAATGGGACTGTGATATTATTTTAAAATTAGTTTGTACTTATACAAAATTTTCCATGGACATTGATCTGAATTAAATTATATTATTATTACATAATAAATTACGAAATACATATACATAAATTCAATAATAAATATACATAAATTATATGAATACTTTCTAATATTTAATAAAACACGCCGCGCGAAAATAAGACGGTTTGTTTCGTAGATCATAAAATTACTATACGTAAATCTTTGTAAAATACCAACCTAGACAATTTTTGGGTGTCCACGAAGAATCCACAAACAGGTATTAAAGGCTCCTTTAAAAATATATTTTGCAAGTATTCTGTATAATTATAACTGTCTTTAAATTTTCAGTAATTACTTAGTTCTTTCTCTATATCAAGTACCCCAAAAATAAATCTCCTCCATAAAAAATTAAGTTAAAAAAATTATTTAAACTAAAAGAAAATATGTATATAGTATGTATGTAAAAATGTATAAATATGTATGTAAACAGAAAAACATAATATTAGTGTAAGGGTAAGGGCAATATAGGTCAATATAACTGCAAAATGCAACGTCAGGTTTACAGAACCAATGCTGATTTAGAGCTGCATTTGAAATGTGTATCTGCAGTTTTGGTATGTGAGTACCTATGGCATTTGAGTATTAACCGCATTGATGTTTTCGCGGTATTTATTGTACTCGTAGGTGTTGTCAATAAATTTGTGTTTGCGTCTGTGTGTGAGTGAAAAACGAGCTCGAAAGTCGTGTGTGTAAAATACGGGCCACTGTTTACACCAATTTGTGCTCGAAACGCCACACGGTTCGAAGCTTACTGTGTAGTTTTGAACAAATACTTGAACGTATCCGCGCGGTTTATTTATTTATCTAACCATGTGTGGGCGGAAGAGTTGCTGTTGCTACCAAAGTTTTGCCCGTGTTGGTGTTTTCCATTTAATTTTGTATGCGGAGGTTGTCATACTTCAGTTTTAATTGCCGAAACTTTAAACCGAAAGTTTTAATTCAGTTTAATTCGAACATTTGTCCACAACAAGAATTGACTTGTAAAGAACGATTTTCTCTCTTTTGTTAATCTTAAATTATTTTCCTCAAAAATTTCATTTCATTTCATTTTCTTTTCTTTCTGTCGTAGATTATTTGAATTACCGAGGCTTTCATAAGCCCACCATTAACATTTACTATTTTACAGGTACGAATAAGCAAAATGAAACGTAATATTGCTAAAAAATTTTGACTTGTTTTGTTACACATTTTTATTATTCTTTTCGTATTTTCAACGTTTTTATTGAAGTATTTAAAGTATCGTGTCTCTTAATAACGTGTTATGAATAACGAATCAAAGTAAAAGAATTTAGAAATTTAACTCATCATTTACCGGAAGGGCCTATACTGTTTTACTGTATTTACTGTTTTTAGTATAGAGGATGTTATTCCTACCAGCAAACCAGTTAGACTAGTCTCTAGTACTATTAAAAAAAGACAAAGAATGAACAAAAAAAAAATATAAAAAAAAAGAACCCAGCCATGAGAAATTAGAAAAACTATGATCTTTGAACAGCGGTGATATTTTAAGAGTATCTATTCACCATTCACATTGTGAGGTCGTGAATTTAAATCCTTGGCGCCCGGAGTTTCTACTTAGGCACGGATTTTTTAAATTGTCTCTAGCACGGTGGTGAGGGAAAACATAGTAGAAAAACCTAAGTATATGTATACATCAATCCGCATTGGGCTCTCCTAGTGGGTTATAATCCGCAACGCCCTAGTGATTTACTAAGGGAGGCCTGTGCACTGGTCAGTGCAGACGGATCCCCTGGGGATATTTTGTTGGGAGATCCTAGTGGACGACCCCCAGTGGGACATATGGCTGATATCGATTGATCGATGTTCTTTTAATACCTACTGGGTGTGTTTACATTTTACATATTGTGACTTCCTGGAATTAGTGCCAAAAAAGCACCTAAAAACCTTAAGGAGTTACAAATGAAAATACGCCAAGTATATATATATATATATGTGTCGAACGATATATGTACCAAACGGTTTTAGTGCATATTTTGTGCGTTTCCAAATGTAAAAAAAATATAACGAGTTTTATAAGAAATGCGATTTACCATCAAACTTTATCACGTAAATAAATTTACCTATTTAGTAGACATATACAAATTTATAGCATCGTAGTAGTGAACTTCAAAAATTTAGACTTGATCGAACGATTGGAAAGTAGTAATTTAACTTTGGTGGCCGGTATTCGATGCTTGAATATTTTAATATCCAACTTTAACCTTGTACAATGGGGCGGATACTTCGCTTTGTATCTTAAAGCTTATTAAACTTGAGTGATTGAAATGGTCTCAATTGAATAGCAGAGCGAAAAACTGAATATACCAATACCTACTATTACAAATATCATTTATGTGGGGATTTGTTACCTAATCCTCAAGGAACTAAAGTTACATTAATGTTTAATAAATATCTCTCTAATGCAAAACATTGAGAAATATTGGTACGTAAGTAGCGCCTAGTTACCATATCATACTCTCAGATTATAGTCTCTCTGCTTGTGGACACAGGTCTCTCCCAAGGCTCGCCATGTTTTATGGAATATTTAAAAGGATTATTCACAAAAACCCCGATTTAACTCACGGAAAAAATAATATAATATTTAGTAGATAAACTAACCGATGGGGCACAATCTATTTGTCAGAGCTTCATACTTACCGCGGAGAATGAATGATATTGTATTGTGGAATGCACTGGTCGAAAAATATAACGATACATGTTTATTAGCTGCGTCGAACCTAGATCGCTTACATAATCTGCCTTCAAGTTTTGAATATCGTTTAGAAACGGTTAAAGTATTTGAGATGTCTTTAAATGGTTTTAATAAAATTCCTAGTTGTTCTAATTTTGTTGAATTTGTTCGTAACCAATTTCATTTTTATAGAAAAGATGTCAGACCAGCGGGTGGGCCACACGATCGTAAGTGGTCACCGCCGCCCATGGATACCTGCAATTCTAGGGGGCTTGTGTATGCGCTGCCGACCTTGCAGAATCTTGTTCACAGCTCTCTTGAAGAGCCCCATGTTGTAGTGTAACGGAAATACCTCAGCTGCCGGTTCTTTCCAAAACTTTCGGGTTCGCGGTTTTTGACCGCACGTAACCGCAGTAACCGCACGACGATAATGAACGGTGCGATATTAAAAATCCGAAGTTGGCATCAAATTGAACAGCTTTTCAGAACATTCCCCATTATACAGGCGGTTGAAAACGCTGAGAGACGCAACATCTCCACGGATGCTGAGCGATACTAAACTACCTGTCACGTGGTCACGTGGGAAGAAAGTGGGATCGTTGACAATTTGGATAACGCGACATAAAACGGAGTCAAAAGGGTCCAGCTGGTATATCGGTGCACCAGCCCAGAGGTGTGAGCAGTAGTATTCCATGTGGGGTCTAACTTCAGCTTTACAACTTAACTTTATTGCAACGAACGTATAATATAACAAATACAAACCCTTGCACCCACTTGGGTATGCCTTCTCACTTGATCAGTAGTAAACAACATAAAGCTGCGCGCTCTACTGAGCTGGTACTCCAGCGACCGTCAATCATTACAGTAATAACAATAACTATAAAACGTTCGTTATTGTTAACCAAGTTAATCAACAAACCTTGTGTCGCTGGTGAGGGAATGATCACTTTCATTCGTTCAAAATTTGTAACGCTATCCCCATATGATAGATTTAATTCTATTAAATTACATAGGTTGTGTATTAATTGTTTAAGTAATAAACACACATCTCGCAACTGTAGATCGCATAATAAATGCCGTACTTGTTCTAGTAATCATCATACATTATTACATTTCAACTTTCTACCTCCGCTTTTGCTCCGTTTAGTAGTGATGCTGATGCATAGTACTGCTTGGTACTGCGCAATGTAATGTTATTGACGCTATGGGTAATATATATACTGTACGTATAGGTACTGTAGTGCGTCGCAGCGTGATTTAATTACCAACGCATATTGTATAAAACTTAAGTTAAAATTATTTGGTAGCAATAGTAAATACGCTTCGGGTTTTTGTGACATCATTAATCATATATTAGGCGTCACAAGTTTGACTATTCGCTCGCGCTTGGACCGTATGATACCGTATAAATTATTATTCAACATTTGGTAGTGGACATTATATCTAACGAGTTGCCTACCGCACATATAGATGTATTTCACTTAGATTATTTACATAAAAACCCCCTCGTAGATTTAATTTTTTATTAACTCTGAGAAATCGACCCGACTGTCGGGTTTGATTAGTTCACTCGCATATTACGTTCTAATACGTTATCCCTCCAACCTGTGGAGCCCGTGGCCATAGAAATCTCTTTAGGATATATAGGTAGTAGTAGGTGAGGCTCAGTTGTTAGTTCCAATAACAATAATAACACACTAGCCCGTATCTATTGTATATTTTATGGTTCTTTCGACAACCGAGTAAATCGTTTTTTTGAGTTAGAAGAAGTCCCACTCTTGTGGGACGAGCAGGAGTGTGAGTTGATTTATACTAATACGAGGGCCACACTGATAGTTGGAATGAAAAAGAAAAAATTACAATGAATGGCCAAAAATCAATTTATTGTTTCTCAAAATATTCTCTGTGAGCCTCAATACACATTTTCATACGAATAAACCAATTTCCATAACATTTATTCCACTTCTCCGTGGTGACTTAGGAAACATGTTTTTCATACTCTTCTGGCGATGAAAATCGTTGACCGCGTAATTGGTTCTTAATTTTTGGAAACAAGAAGAAGTTGCAAGGTGCCAAGTCGGGACTGCATGGAGGATGGCTCATAAGTTTGTCTGTTTGACCGTGTGAGATCTGGCATTGTCATGGTGCAAGAGTATCCGGCGTTTACAGTTGTTTTTACAGAGTTCGTCAATAACTTCCCGCAAGCAAATGGTCGTGTACCAATCAGCATTCACGGTACGACGATTCTCCAAAGCAACAGTAAGCACGTGTCCAGTTTTTCTAAAAAAAGAAGCGATAATCTGCTTCGCGACACTTTGCACACGCGCCACTTTGGTGGGGTTCGGCTCATCTTGAAAAACCCAAATGGTCGATTGCTGCTTTGTTTCGGGGTCGTAACTATAAATCCATGTTTCGTTACCTGTTACTATGTTCCACACCAAATTTGACGCCCATTCGTTAAATCTGGTAAGCATGGCATTGCACCAAGTGACGCGTTCCGTTTATTGAGCCTCAGTCGCACAGCCAAATGTTTGTGTAAGATTGATTGTATCTGACTCATGCCTATGTCTAAGGAAGCCCGAATCTCATGGTAGTTCACATGCCTGTCTGTTTCGATCATATGGCGCACAGCATCGATGTTTTTGTTGTTGACAGCGGTGGACGGGCGGCGACCTTCACGAAATTCGTCACTGAGATTGACACAGCTTGAATTCTGCAAACCAGTTATAAATTGTCGCATTGCTTGGTGCTTCATCGCCAAAAGCAGCTTGAAGCCGAGCAAGGCTTTGCTGAGCTGTCAAATTACACTTAAAATCGTAGAAAATCATACAGCGAAAATTTTCCACTAGTTAAATCCATCGTAATGTGGACACGCAATCTTTAAAATGACGGTACAATGAGAAAACAAATGACTGTTAGATGAAACAAACCTTATTCTACAGCCAAAGAGTTCCATTTTCAAATATTATTATTTTTTAAATATTGTTTATGTAAGTGGCCAGTTCCGGAAATTTTCAGTGTGACCTACGTACTACCTCGGGTGATTGGACAGGTAAATTTTACGTTGTTACGCCATTTAAACGTGGCGCCTCATTATTAGGCGATTCTTTACAATACGCAACGCGTAGGTATAATTCTTTGGAGCGTAAATTGTCAGTAACCCGTAAGTAAAGTAAGGAGAGTCCTCCGTTTTTAAAATAATATTTACAGAAGGGCTATTTATATACCTGCACAGGAAAATAATTAGAAGTATTCTTAAATTATACCGCATCATACCGTTATAACTACGTACTGCCAAAGTACTACAAAAATACATGTCGTACTAGACGCAAGTATTTATACTTCGTAAAGTTTGTCACATAATTTTATATCCAAATATTTATTGATATTATATGTAAAGATAAATATAATTTTCTTTATTTTTAATTTGCCGCGTTACAAGCGCCTTCGTGGTGGACCGCGAACATAGATTTATATTTTTGTAAACTATGATTGACGTTTATACTTTGACGTTTAACGTGAACAAATTATTAAAACTGATATTAATATTGTAATATTAGAAATAAGAATCGACATTGCGATTAATAACATTAAATGTCGTTTCTTTTATTCACAGGTAAAGTTTAGTTATAAGATATGTTAACATATTGTAATTATAAAAAATATGTAACCTAATAAATTCTTTTATTCACAGAGAAACTCAATTGTGTTTTGATTATCAGTGTCGATCCAAGTAATTAGAAAATATTGGTATTGACCCCAAAAATACAAAATGATTTATTTCCAAATTTATTCAAGATTCGCTTATTCAAAATTAAAAATCAAATTAAAAAGGGTCAAAGTGTTGACCATTATGACCTTGGACAAATAATCCCGCTAGGCAAGTCCAACTTCAGCGAGGAGGTCGATAGACGCATTCAACTTGCCTGGGCAGTATTTGGGCAAATGCATCGGCTCTTCTCGTCGCCTATACCACAATGCTTGAAGACGAAAATCTTTAATAGGTGCATCTTGCTAGTTATGAAGTATGGTACCGAACCGTGACCTCTTACGGTAGGCCTGATCCATAAGATCAAGGTCGTTCAGCGAGCTATGGGGAGGGCTATGCTCGAATCGACATATTGAAGTGGCAATGGATATTTGTCCATATTTGCACCAGGACCGATAACCGATGAGGTAGACGAGTTCTCGAATGGTGGCCACATACCGGGAAGCGCAGTGCAGGACCTGCAGTGGATATCCAGCAGTGAAGAGACATGGGAGCTTGATGGTATGGTATTCGAAATCGCAGTTGATGTCGATATTCGTCAAATGTATCGTTCTATAGGAGTGCATAAGGAATTAAGACGTTTTCAATTCGTCTTATATACATTTGAGAATGGACTGCGTAGCCTGCGGATTATGTTGTTGCCCATTTTTGGCTACTCGTACAGTACGTTAACTCGCATTAGACGAGGGTGACCATTTTCCACTCGCCACTGAAGTTGCTAAAGCGATATTAATATGGCTGATTTGGCTAGCACCTGCACCACCTCAAATGACGCAATCCAGTTGTCGAATCAACTGATTGGGTTATTTCAAGCTAAGGGGTCTGAGTTGGTGAAATTCTCTAGTAATTTGCCTAAAGTCTTATCTAGCATTCTCATTTCGAATCGCATGTCAGAATTCGTAGATTTTAATTCGGATACCCACTTAAAAATATTAGGTTTGCACTGGCTATCCGCAGACGACGTGTTTACGTTTAGAGTTAATTGTCAAAACCGCGAATGTACAAAACGCAATATTTTATCAAGCATTGCCGGATTATGGGACTTGTTTGACGGGTTTTGTCGCGTCAGTAACTCTTTTGGCTAAATTTATTATTAAATCGTTGTTTCATAATCATATTTATTGAGATGAAATGCGGGGGCATTTCATCATTACGTCAGAGCTTCCGCTTTTACTCAAAAACATTATATTCATATCGTTTGTACATTCATACACTACTAAAGCACCGCTTGAAGAAGGGGCGGGACGCTTCTTTGTTCACTCGCGCTCCGCATATCGAAATTGTTAAAAATTATAATTTATATTTTTCGCTTTATCAAATAATTACGAGTACCTAAAAAAATTAAATTTCGCATTTGCAATCTGCAAAATTAGCGGTCATTAGACATTTGCTATAAGTTATTATTTCTAATGAATTTTGAGTTTCGCAATCTGATAAATCTTTATCACCTTCATTTCTTAAACTTAACGCATTTCTTCTTGTTGGTTTTCGCGTCGGTGGACGTCTGTTTAATACAGAATTGCCTTTCGACAGCCTACGCTTTTACTTTTACTTCCTACGCGTGACCATATTTTCAATATTATCATCGATTATTATCATTGCAAGTATTTACACGCGGAACCGCAATTACTAATGTCGTTAATGCGTCAGCGATATTGGATTTTATCCTCACTTCACATACCGCGTAAACGCGTGCAAGAATGCAACGAATGCTTTCGATCCTGACCTAAAGTCGAGTTCCCAATGATGGCCGACTGGGTAAGTCGTGTCCGCCTGCCATGTCCAAGAAGCTAAGGCGTTTTTCCACATCGGTACAGACTTTTCTGGTGCCCTACGCATTATAACGGAGCGCAGCTTAAAATATCATTTAAATAAAGTCGTAGGCAATCAATTGCAGACTTTTGGACATATATTGACAGTTTTCGCGCAAATCGAGGCGATTTTAAACTGCTTCCGCTTTCAACTTTCAGCTCTGACCCTTCAGAGCCTTTCGGATTAACTTCCGCTCTTATTTTGACTTTAACGCTGCTTAAATCCCTTCCCGGGGAAGACCTTTCCAATGAGAGTGTCATTTTTCTCCATAGAAAACGCATTGTTGATCATCTCGCTAAATCGTTTTGGCGAAGATGGAATACTTTAATACATAAGCCCTACACAAATAGGTAGCGAGGGAGTCCGTAGGGGCACTTTTGTATTGCTAAAATCGGATAGCAGCGCTTCTTTGGATTGGCCGCTAGGAATTGTAGAAGATACGTTTCCCGGCACAGATGGGGTTGTCCGCGTCGTGAATATCTGCACTAAATCACGTGTTTATAGAAGACCTGTTGTAAAGGTCTGCCACCAGACCTTGGTCAGTCCACCAAAATACGATAGTTTGTAAGATTTTATTTCCGCTATTTTGTTGTCTGCTTTAAATATTCTTTAAATACTACTTGCTTTATTAACGCGAATAATTTCTTCTGCATTAAATAAGTCTCTCGCAGTTCCGTATTGGTAGTTACATTTTCGAAAATGTTATTTTACACGCATGCAGGTCACACTTTATTATATATGTAGGTATTTATTCATTTTGTTTTTGCTTACCTATCAAGCTTGTTTGAAAGCCTCTTAGTTCTTTCAAGCTGGGGGGGAGGGTTAGCCATTTGCATTAGCAGCACCCTTTTCTCCCTCACCCTCGCGCCAACCTCGACAGTGGTTGCCGCACTCGCGCCCGCGCAGTTGCAGTCGTCGTCGTAGTTCTGCCGGTAAACGTACATGTAGTGGGTGGCTATTTGTTTCCTGGTGGTTTTTGAGCCAGAATCTCCTTCGCCAGTCGCCGACGTGACCACCGCGCCGTATCATCAGCTCCCGCTTGGAGCCTCACTCGCATCCTATCCCATATCCAAGTAGGTGCCGCCTATTTGTCATAACTTCTTTATAGGGTTTAGATTCGTAAATTTCGTAAATGTACAGATATCTGGTAGCCAGTTAAAGTACAAAAACTTGCGATTAATTTTTTTTCAGCGCTTGTTACTCTTTTCACTTTGGTTGACTCACGTTGGAACAGCCAAACAGTAGATTGGCGCTTAGTTTCTGAATCATACTGGTAGATTCAAGATTCGTCAGCTGTGACGATGAAAAGGGCTGACTTGTAGATTGCCAAGTAACATTTCATACATACTCCCTGATCCAATCTGCAATCTCTCTTGAATCTCCTCGTATGTAATTCGCCTGTTTTTCTGTTTTTTTCACTGCCACCACATTTTCTGCCGTAACAGCTGTTATAGGGCGATCGCTTCTTTCTTCATCAGTCAAACTTAGTCGACTACGTTTAAATTCATTGTATCAACAATATACAGTTGCCTTAGAAGGGCACATGTCTGCAAACGCCATATAAAGTCTATTAAAAGAATCTTCAGGTTTTAGAAAACATTTAAAATCATACAAAATCGTAGCGCGGAGATTTTCCCGTCGAATAGCCATTTCGTAATAATACACGGTATTTTGATTAGGCTCGTAAAAAAATATGAAGGGAACTTTGAATTTGGAATGTTTTGATTTTATGTTATTGATTGTCATAGTTTTATATTATAGTTTATTGACATAAAAAACAGCCTGTGTTCCATAGATAAAAATCTTTGTCGCAAAACTTTCTGAGTAGCCTGGTACATATAGTACTCGTAATTATGCAGTCAGCTATTTATCCGAGAATCGTTTCTGAAAATCCCCACGTTCATCGCACATAAAATGGCTTGTCAGATGTTGGCGTTTCCACAACATGTTTCCCTCTGGTGTAACATGAAAGTAATTTCCGGTAAATTATTACCTACGCAAATTAGAAAGCGGATGCAGACACCACATCTACGTCTATATTTCTGATTATTATCAGATAAACAAATATTTGACTAATATTTTCTTTATTTTAGAAATGAGGCGGCAGACGAGCATACAGTCCGCCTGATCGTAAGTGGATAGTGACGGCGAACGCCGCGCCATGCACGAGGGTATATCATGTACAATGCAATGCACTCATGCACATTGTCTTGTGGGATGTATGACATTAAAGCGCCACGCTGGCCAGACGGGTTGGCGAGTCCACTACTTCAAAGGTGGTGTAGATCTTCAGCGTTCGTGATAGCGTCTTTGTTATCCTTTAGTCGCCATTTACCACACCCACAGGAAGAGATGGGGTGTGGTGCTACTCTATTATCGGCGGACTCCAACGGATAATGTACTCTATAGATATATTATTATTTTCCATGATTTTTTCCAAATCTAAGTCTCCAAAGCTAGGCGGCACGTGTGGTGAAATGCCAGCGTTAGACATTTTTAACTGACTTACTTTAGCATATTTAGTCCATTAGTATAGATGGACAGCAGTATTCAGTTACCAAAAAATAAAATTAAGTATAAAAAATTAAGTCCATTGAACATGCTTGGCTGTCATTATCACCAATCGTGCCTATAATGCCATTCATTGAAGCGTATTTGTATTTTTAAATGAACTTATGTAGTCACTTCCAGTAGCATAGCACTGCTACGTTTGAAGAAGGCGCGTAGCGCATGCGTAGACGTGCTGCGACCTCTTAATTCATAAATTAAAATTATTATTTTATATTCTGCGAGTAATTTCAATTCTTTACGGCCTAATAAACTTTAAGTCCGCGATAAGATGTACGAATGGAATTTTAACTTACGAAGCTTACAATAATTTTAATAACAGAACCATTTAGTACTTGAAGTGTTATTATTACTTGTTACTTTATATTTTATTAGTGGATTTTCAAATCTCATCTTTTTTTATAGGAACAAGGCGGCAGACGAGCTTACAGTCCACCTGGTGGTAAGTGGATACTGTCGCTCATAGACATCCGCGGTATATGCCAACTTCAGTGCAGCTGGCACGCCGCCGGATGCGCGGCCTACCTTTGGATATGTAGGAATGAATGTATTTGGATAAAGGTTGGGCAAATGGGGAGGAATAGGATGAGAATGAGCGCTAGCATACCTCACTCACTACCGAAACACGTACGTACATTGGGGAATATAATAAAGTAATAAATTTATATATAATAAATACAGTACATTTCAAGGTAGTCTTCTGTGAGAGAAACTACGTCTGTCAGTTTGCAGATATAAAAGAATTAGCTTATAGATAATGGACATAAAATTTAGCTAGAGATCCTTGAACAGGAATAAGTGGAAGAGCTGCTAGTAATCTCATGTGGATGGTTAGAGGTAGAAATTATATTACGGAAATAGGACTCTCAACGATAAAGTTGGTCTCTGGGACCGTAGTTCAAACATTGACACTTGGAACTCGTAAATGTGCTATACAGACGAAACTTCAAGAGCGACGTGCAGGAAACTATGGACTAAATTGGTCAACAAGTTTTATTCCTTCTAGTAGACCGTGAAACTTCACAAAAACTGTTAATCTTAGCAATGATGTCGAACATGGACAAATACAATAGCTTAAATGAGATATATTGTTATTATTTTTAGAAAGTTAATAATGAAACAAATGACTTACGAGTACGATTAAAATACAATATAAATATCTGTTTGAAACATAAATATCATAAAAAATGATTGAGATTAAGTACTTAGCAAATTATGGAATAGATCACAATACAGGACAATGATGGCAGCCTTCTAGTTTTTATTATTAGCATACAAAGAAAACTCATTTTATTAAATGGGAATTGGGTCCAATAAACCGGCTAGTTTGTCTTGTACATCGAGATTCAACGGTCTCCACAACTCTATTGTTTTAAACATTTAAGAACATTGTAAAACTTAATAACTTGATATATGGGTGCTTAAATAATATTTAAGTGTAAGGGTGTAAGGGTGTAAGTGTAAGGTGGGGTGTAAGGGGTCCCAACCTACATCTCTGGGACCCAAGCCAACCTCACCGGCTCGTGGTGCACCCTGCCGACCAACGAACGAGGCTCTGGCGACCCGCCACCACGCACTGGACCAGCGCGGCGGTCCACCCCCCCCCCCCCCCCCTATGGCAGAAAAAGTAAAACGGCCCCAAGTTCCCGGCGGCTCCAGTCGCAACACCGGCGTGGACGACGGGCGCTGGTCGAGCGCTGGAGCCAGGGGTGCTAAGAATCTCCGGGCGGGATTTCACCGTCGAACGACCAGGGCTTCTAAAAAGGATTACCGACGTGGGTTGTCACTGGTGACTTACAACACGCGCACTTTGAGGACAGACGAGAAGATCGCTGAGCTGGAAGAGGAGATAGGCAAGTTGCACTGGGATATCTTGGGGTTATCAGAAATCCGAAGAGAGGGGGAGGACACGATAGCCCTGAAGTCCGGCAACTTGTTCTATTACCGGGAGGGCGACCAGCAGTCCCAAGGTGGTGTCGGGTTTATCGTCCACAAGTCCCTCGTAAATAATGTTGTAGCCATCACGAGTGTGTCGAGCAGGGTCGCGTACCTTATACTCAGAATATCCAAGAGATATTCGTTGAAGGTCATACAGGTCTACGCACCGACCTCGGCACACCCGGATAACGAAGTGGAAGCAATGTATGAGGACATTAGTAGAGCCATACATGCTTCGAAAACACACTACAATATTGTTATGGGGGATTTCAACGCGAAACTGGGCAAAAGAGGCGACGATGAGTTGAGAGTGGGGCAATTTGGATGTGGGCACCGGAACCAGAGGGGCCAGAGGCTGGCCGACTTTCTTGAGAAAGAGGGACTCTTTATGATGAACTCTTTCTTCAAGAAGCCGCCTCATAGGAAGTGGACCTGGATGAGCCCCGACGGTTCCGTTAAAAATGAGATAGACTTCATTATGGCCACAAAGAGACAAATATTCAATGATGTCTCCGTGATCCACAGGGTGAAAACCGGTAGTGATCACCGAATGGTTAGAGGCACATTGAATATAAACGTCAAGTTGGAAAGGTCCCGCCTGATGAAGTCTACGCTCCGACCTACTGCTGCCCACATACAGAATCCCGAAAGCTTTCAGCTTGAACTGTCAAATCGCTTCGATTGCCTAGAGGATTGCGTTGCAGTGGACGATATCAACAACAGGTTGGTAGAAACTGTCCATACGGTGGGGTCTAAATTCTTCAGACATCGTCGAAGAGATGGACCCCAAAAGTTCACCGACCACACCCTCGACCTCTTGGCGGAACGACGTTCGATGACACTGCAGACTCCTGATGACGCAGAAGCATATCGGCAGCTCAATAGACGGATTCACCAGTCCTTGCGACACGACATCCGTCTCTTTAATACTAATCGTATTAAGGAGACGATAGAGCGGAATAAAGGCTCCAAAGTGTTCGCAAGAGACTTATCTATTGGGCAGAGCCAGTTGACGAAGCTGAAGAGGGAGGACGGCAGTGTCACTTCCGACAAACAAGAGGTACTGAGGGAGATCGAGAAGTTCTATGGACAGTTGTATACCTCGGTCGCTAAACCTGTTGGCAACTTGGCCAAAGACCCAAGAGCCAAGTTGACCCGACACTATACCGAAGACATCCCGGACATCAGCCTGTACGAGATTAGGATGGCCCTCAAACAGCTTAGAAACAACAAGGCGCCGGGTGAGGACGGAATCACTTCAGAGCTTCTGAAAGCGGGTGGAACACCGGTACTGAAAGTCCTTCAGAAGCTCTTTAATTCCGTCTTGCTCGAGGGTATCACGCCGGAGGCATGGAACGGAAGTGTGGTGGTGCTCTTCTTCAAGAAAGGCGACAAGACCTTGTTGAAGAACTATAGGCCCATCTCGCTTCTGAGCCATGTTTATAAGCTGTTTTCGAGGGTTATCACGAATCGTCTCGAGCGCAGGTTTGATGACTTCCAGCCTCCCGAACAAGCCGGTTTCCGAAAAGGCTATAGTACCATAGACCACATCCATACGCTGCGGCAAGTTATACAGAAGACCGAGGAGTATAACTTGCCATTATGCTTAGCGTTTGTGGACTATGAGAAAGCCTTTGATTCGATCGAGACTTGGGCAGTGCTACAGTCCCTCCAGCGGTGCCATATTGACTATCGGTATATCGAAGTGTTGAAGTGTTTGTATAACAACGCCACCATGTCAGTCCGAGTACAGGAAGGGAGCACTGAGCCGATTCCATTGCAGAGGGGTGTGAGACAAGGAGATGTCATCTCTCCGAAGCTCTTCACCAATGCGATGGAAGACGTTTTCAAGCTCCTGGAATGGAAAGGACTCGGCATCAACGTTGATGGCAAATGCATCACTCACCTTCGATTTGCCGACGATATCGTGGTCATGGCAGAATCGCTGGAGGATCTTAGCACAATGCTCGGAGACCTCAATCGAGTTTCCCAACAGGTGGGCCTTAAAATGATTATGGACAAAACGAAAATCATGTCGAATGTCCATGTCGTGCCCACCCCAGTTTCAGTTGGGAGCTCGATTCTCGAAGTTGTTGACGAGTACGTCTACCTAGGCCAAACGGTCCAACTAGGTAGGTCCAACTTCGAGAAAGAGGTCAATCGACGAATCCAACTCGGCTGGGCAGCGTTCGGGAAGCTACGCAGCGTCTTCTCGTCCAAAATACCTCAGTGCTTGAAGACGAAGGTCTTCGACCAGTGTGTGTTGCCAGTGATGACCTACGGCACCGAGACGTGGTCTCTGACTATGGGCCTCATAAATAAGCTCACTGTCGCACAGCGAGCTATGGAGAGGGCTATGCTCGGGGTTTCCCTACGTGATCGAATCAGGAATGAGGAGATCCGTAGACGAACTAAAGTCACCGACATAGCCTCTCGGGTTAGCAAGCTGAAGTGGCAGTGGGCAGGGCACATAGCTCGTAGAACCGATGGCCGATGGGGCAGAAGGGTTCTCGAATGGAGACCACGTACCGGCGGACGAAGCCGAGGACGTCCATCTGCTAGATGGACAGACGACCTCATAAAGGTGGCGGGCACCCGCTGGATGCAGGTCGCTGCCGATAGGTCTAAATGGCGGACAATGGGGGAGGCCTATGTCCAGCAGTGGACGTCCAAGGGCTGAAAAGAAGAAGAAGAAATAATATTTAACATAAATAACATGCACGCTAACATTTTTTATATATACACTTAAGTATGCGTATACCATGCGTATTCCCGCACACTTGAATCGAACCACCCTGCATTTTTATGTATAAAGGCCTCAAAGATAAAAATAATGTTAGGTCAAAGAAAAAGTTTTTATGCATTTTGAAGCCATCATTTTGGTATGCTATTTTTCCAAATTTGAATTCATGAATTTGAAGAAAACAGAAGAACAGAAGAAAAGCCGACTCATATCATTGTTTTGAAAAAAATAAAGAAGCAGAAAGTTTGAATTGGAGCAGTATTTTTGATTTAATGGTGTTGTTTTTCAATAAAAGTTCGTTAAATTATTTTTCCTCAGATCTAAACTGATTTTGACCCTAAAAATTATGGATATTGCGCCTGAAATAGCCGCTCAAGCTGTGGCACTTATTCAGTCTGGTAGTCAGCGAAATGTGAGTTAAGGCGTTAAGACTTCATTCAAGGCATACTGCTGTTCAAAGAGTGTACCATTGATACATAGAGACCGGCAGCTTCGTTCGCCGATTCCCGGAGGACCACGATTCCGAGTGACGACGGAAAGACATGATCAAATTATCTTCACAATAAGCTTACGAAATCGTCACCTGATCTCAGTACAAATCCAAGAACACCTTCGTGACATTCATGGAGTGGCTGTTAGCGCTCGAACTGCTAGAAGGAGATTCGAAGAACGTGATATAAAACCACGTAAGCCAGCCAATAGGCCTAAACTAACACGAGCTCACCGAATGGCACGCCTTCAGTATGCGCGCGATCATTTGCATTGGACTCGACGTCCATGGTGCAAGGTACTCTTCACTGTTGAATCCAAGATTATGCTATATGGTAATGAAGGAAGTAGGAAGGTGTACCGAAGACAGAGAGAGCGTTTTGTGCAGTACTATATTGAAGAGAAAGTGAGTTATAGCGGGGGTCATGGACAGTCTGGGAGGCAATTTCCGCGGAAGGCAAAACTGGACTTCAGGTTGTGACGGGACCACAGCTGCTACCACTAAATGGCGACACTAAATACATTCATCAATGCCCAGAGACTCATGTGATACCCATATGCTGGGTTTGTTGGCCAAAATTTCATTTTTACGCATGATAATGCAAGAGCTCACACTGCAAGAATCGTCAGGGACTACGTTCATAACATAACGTCGGTATCGCAGTCATGGAATGGCCAGCAAGAGGCCCAGATATGAATCCTCTAGAGCATTTATGGGATGAACTCAAGAGGCGTGTTCCAGCTCCCAGCTTCGCAGACCTTGCGGACCTATTCCGCTATTCTCCCTTTCTATTCTATATTCTCCCATTCTTTCTCGATGGTAGTTTTCAGCTCAGGAGCTGAAACCTACCATCGAGAAAGAATGGGAGAATATTCCACAACACGTCATAGTTACGCTGATTTATTTCATACCAAACCACATGACGGCCATTGCAAACGCTCTTGGCTTACTTTTGGTCGTAAACGCTTACTGAATAAACAATTTTTTTTGGTAAATCATTGTTTTCTTCAAAAATCCAATACAAGTATTCCCCATGAGAAAGGCGGACACAAGACTTATTACACTTAAACTCAATTTTTCAGTACTCTGAATTCGTGTGATAGTGAGTTCAAATCTTCGGCCAGTACTATTGAGTATCTACTTATTAACGGGTATTAAAAAAAATGTTACTAGCAAGGCGGTGAGAAAAAAATATGGCGAGGAAACCCGCAGGGTCCAGAAATAAAAAAAATCTGGAGTAAGTGATTCTCCAATCCACACTGGGTTAGCATGTTGATCACGGTTCAAAAATCCAAATCATTTACTAGGGGATGCCTGTGCTCTGCAGTGGGACGTTATAGGCTGAAACAAGTAGGTACATGTTACTGAATTAACTGCTACATTTAGAAAAGTGCAAGTAAGTCATTATCAATTTCAATATAAATCAATTTCAAGAACAGTCAACTGCCGTTGACCGCGACTGTCCTGCTAAGTATGATTGTGTTACTATAACTACCTTAACAAACAATATCACTGACATCGGTGAGCAATAACTGCACTTTTTAGTTTTTTTTGCATTGTTGTTAACAATCCTCCGCGACGTCGTACGACAATGTTTCATATTTATGTCAACATACTACATTCATACTACATATTGCATTCATTCTTTTATTGAATGAGCAATATTTTAATATTACCTATTATTGTTTTAATTTAGAATTAATATACGATTATGGCGTCATAATTCATGTCTGAAACACAATAGCTATTCTTTGATATCGATTTTCTGGGCATCCAGGTTTACTGTGAAACTTTTAAATAAAACTGCGAAAGTGGCTGCAAACTTACCATTACCTTTGCATCCGCTCTCAATAAGAACAAAAAACGTGAACTCATTTAAAATTTGAATTAAAGCAACGACCACGACGAGCTGCCAGCATTAGTTAGCGTTGTTGCTTCCATCTGTTTTTTTACCAGCAAAAGCAGTTTTCATTAACTTTGTACTGAAAGTATTTAATAATATCTTCATCAGGCATTATAATTGCCACAATTCAATAACATAAGGCTTTGTAACGAAAGTAATCTTATGATTGATATAATATTATTATTTTATTTTTTATGGTGTACTTAAAAATTATATGCAATAAAATTAAATTAGCATTGATGTACCTACTAATTACAAAAAAAAAAAATCGTGATATTCAATAACCCTAACTGGTAATAAATATACTAATTAATAAAGCATAGATTTCGAAGGGCGTTGTTATGTTCAGAATAAATTCCATTAGGTATCCCCGTATTTCAGCCTTCATACACGATTTACGCACCGCATTATGCATGCGACTCGTTAAAACGCGTACCACGTCGCTCCCATGGAACTTGGCACCATAAATCTCTGTCTAATGAGGATTTGTTGTAACGTTACTGCGTGTAAAATCCATCTATGCTAATTCATACATATGACTATTATATCATTCGGAACACTGTGCACTGGCGTTTATAGGCTTTGAATATTTTGATTGTGTTTTAGATTGAACAAGGAAGGACGGCGGCGACATTTATTTATTACCTTCAATCTAAATGTGAGTTTAATAACACGCTGCTACTACGGTTATTACGGTTATTGCTACGCGGTTGGCTATATTTAAATAGATTTTAGGAAAATCATGATATAACGTAACATCGGCTAAAATTAATTGTCGACGCTCAGTGATAGACGGGAGAGCCGATAATTCTGAGTATATTCGATGTTTGTTACGACTTTTCCAAAATTAGTTGTGATATTCATACTGTAATTAAGTATGCTTTTTAAAAATCAACATTTTCATGATTGTTGGTGGTATGGGTATATTTAACGTAACAAATAAATACAATACGCAATGTAACCATTGGAAGCAAAGTAGGTCACAATTAGGAACTCTTCTCGTAGATTTAGATATTATGAAGATTATGAAGATTATGAAGACTTTCCATAAAAAACATTATGTAAAGTCTATGTATAGTCGGGGGCACAGCTGGTAGTAAAATAATGAGTAAAAATAATACAATTTCGGCACTCACTGTAACAAAATTGTGTAATTATATATACCCACGTGGCGGTTGAAAGTCGACAAACGGAATGATTTATTGTTTAGAAATTCATTGTCAACCCCTGGATACCGTTTGAGGGTGGAATATGGACTAACCCGTTGGACCTGCTACGTGCATATAGATTACGTCATAAAATATTCTTGCCACATTACACTATTCTATCAATAAAGACCCGCAATTGTCTCCCTGATAGCAGATTTAACAAAGCGTCTGAATCGCCGCGTTCAACAAAACACGTGTACGTTGGCCGCTCGCCAGGTGTATTTTGACATCTTCACTTGAATTAAGACTTTGATCCGATTGGCACTGGAGAGAACGGTGTAGATGACTGCTTAATCTGCACTAAACTAGGTGCTGACGTGTGCTGACGCTACATGTTGAATTAGCAACGGAAAAACAAAACCCGTTATCATGCTGAGGTCAAATGTCTGGACTTATTTCGAGTAAAGAACACAATGTGTGATACAACGAGTCTGGATGGGGGCACTCTGTAATTCCAGATAATCAACACAGAATATAGCGATTATAACGGATCAAAATTGCGGATAAGCGTTCTTTATAACTTTAGTAAATCGAATTATGCCTTCCAAATATTATTATTATTAGTATACGAACATAAAATATATGATTAGTATTTATCAATAGTCACGATTAGTATTTACGTCAATCACTTTTATTAAGTTTACAAATATTAAGAAATAATATATTTTATTACTTTCGTTGCAGTGAGATCGAAAACACATAGCGTACAAGATGAGTCCTTGAAAGGAGAAAGCGTATCGGGAAATGCAGAGTGGGATGTCTTCAACGACGACTTGAACAAGTCTGCCGGTAGTGGCTGGAAAAGAAGGGCGGTGGTGTATGTATGTGGTGGCGAGTCTTGGGCTCTCCCAAGGTTTATTAAGGTTTATTTATCAAGGTTTAACAAAAACAAACTAACATTATTTATCTCAACTAAAAGAACAACTCGAAGAACCGATGGGGCAGAGGGGTTCTCGAATGGAGACCACGTACCGGCGGACGAAGCCGAGGACGTCCATCTGCTAGATGGACAGACGACCTCATAAAGGTTGCGGGCACCCGCTGGATGCAGGTCGCTGCCGATAGGTCTAAATGGCGGACAATGGGGGAGGCCTATGTCCAGCAGTGGACGTCCAAGGGCTGAGATGATGATGATGATGATGAAAAGAATACTAAATTCTTCTCCATAATAATAATATCCATTATAATGTGCCTTGTAACAATATATTCTAATATTACCTATTTGACGACTCTATAAATCTATTAATGTAGAAAACTAGCCTCTGCTTATTATGTATTCAGCATTGGAAAAACACTGCCCGAGGTTAATATTTCTTTTCTTTTGGTTTTCTATATTTTATAACATAATTATTGTCTTTATTAATAAGTAACTTATACAACTGTTTGAAAATGTCGTTAAAGCGAATAAGTGACTACATTAAGCCGTTGTGCTACACTTAATTTCGAGCAATATTATTTCTTGTGAATATAAAATAGATACGAGTAGGTACATATTTTAATTTTCTTTACTACGAGGCCTCATGTCCGAATTATCATTTCTCTATGGCAACGCTTCAAGTGTACTTGATAGATCCAATTCCCATATTTCATATACGCGAATATGTATAAAATATAATGCAGGCGCTTCCAGCTGATATACGTTTTAGGCTGTAAAGTTGATAGCTACGTTCCTGTAGCCCTTTATTATTATTGTACAACGTAGGAAAAGGGACGAATAATACCCGTGCACGCACATAACATGATGAGTTTTATTTCGTACCGATTCTGGTACGGGCGCACAAAATAAAGGGGTCGCCCTTTTTGACGAGATTCATAATATCAGGCGTATCCTTTTTTATCTGTAAGCGGCTACATATGTAGCCTTCATCGTTTACGCTGTTTCTTTTTCCGGGTCGGATAATTAAATTTTATCAATTTTATCGCAAGGGTAAATTGAAACGGTAATAGCCAATCACAGTTTACACAACTGTGATTGGCCAATACCTTTTCATCCAGTAGGCCACAGTAACCACGGGCACCTTAATACACTACTAATAAAACCCAGATTCGAATGGTTTTGGATACATTAATATTGTTGCAGACTGTACGTTTATCCTTTTTATTGGGCAATTTTTTCTCTTGCCGTGACTTTCTGCAACTAAATTCGAATCTAGTGGTAACATTGAACACAAAATTGTAAAGTGTTTAATTCAAAGTGTTTCTGTATTCATTGTTATACCGCTTCCAGTAACTTAAAGATTTTTGTGTTGGTTTCGAAAGGGTAGACAATGAAACTTAACATCAATATCTTTCATAATATAAATAAGAAGGATCTCAATGATATCTCAAATGAGTCGATGTTTCCTATAATGTTTCGTTTCTTTCATTATCAATATAATTAAATTCCCCGATTTAATTTAATTAATTAATATAATTTAATTAATATTATTCTCCCATCTCCCATCTCCTTCCGTGGGTGTCGTAAAAGGTATAACAAAGCGGCTGCCACACGCCCTGAGGAACTACCCACCTCTAAAAGAGGGGACTCGCCAAGCTGCTCGGGCAGTGTGGCGTTTTAAGGCCTTAGATTCCTCATGCACGAGTCAATGTGCATGTGGAGGTCCATATCAAACAGTGGATACTGAAAAGGCCGGTTGCATTGCATTGCAATTATTATTTTAATTAAATAAATTGATTATTATTAGTAGTAACTCAATTATTATCATCTTAAATGACTTCGAGTATCACTCGATTGTCTAAACCGCGATCTTAATGGACGAACCTGTAGTTGCTGATTTTCAATTTCAGTCCAAACAGATATAATACTCTCCCCATACAAAATAGTAATCAAGTATCTATATATTATGATAAATATATCCTAAAATTACTTATTTCTCGGCTTTATAAATCTATTGAAAACAAGCCTCACCTGTACACGGGATTGTCGTCCCTATACCAGACAACCAGCAGAAGGCTATCGTTGCGCTGTGGCGGGCGCGAATCGCACGGAAGCTCTACCTCGCCGCCGACCACCGCTGACACCCGCGTCACTGTCCCCGTTACTGACGACAAAGGGCTTCCTGTGGAACGACAGCACAATGTTAGCTGGATTAGCATAAAACGTAGTATGTAGTAAATGTAGCTTAACAAGATTAACTCGTGTCTCAGATGTCAAAGTGGCGTCGAATATCGTGAAGTATGTGACACAAAAACGTTAAGAAATTCTTCGGCACTGAAAATAAACAAAATCAATACCGATTTAATGAAGACGAATGACATCAATGAAGACGAAAATTAGTATCATGGAATTAGTTTCACGTGCGGTGTTAACCCATTTCCATTTGTACGTATGATGTCTTCAGCAAGTGTGAAAATACATGTTTGACAAATTTAAAATTTTCATTATTTTTTATTAATTAACACAAAACAGGTATCAATTTTACCTGACCCTCAAACAATGTGTAGTGCTGTGAGAAACTCACACAGTTTTATGGCACTAAGAAATTATCTTTAAGTACCCTACCCTTCATTTGTAAATGTTAAATAAATAATTATATATAGTCAAATTATTTATTCGAGTCAGGGATATGACATGTTGAACTGTCAATAAAGTGTCATCTCCATACAAATTTCACTCTGTTTGACAGTTCTATATGTCATATACCTGACTCGAATAAATAATCCGACTTTAGTCTACTTGGCTTAAAAACGCTCGATTAATTGGCGATTAATCTCGATTTAATTTGCATAAATCTATCAGACACCATTAACGAAGTTCGTTACCTTGTTTGTTGCTTTGTAGTTCAACAATGCTGAATAAAAGAAAAAAAACAACCTTTTTTTTTAAAATCTCTAAATCAATAATTTGAACCGTAAACCATAACCAGCTCTTTTATCGTCCACTCCTGGACATGGCCTTCTCATGCACATTGACTCGGACATGAGGAATGTATGTCCTCAAAACGCCATGCTGGCCAAGCGGGTTGGCGAGACTACGCTTGTGGTAGGAGCTTTGTAATTTCTTAGTCGCCTTTTACAACACCCGCGGGAATATCTCTTCTCGTGTTGCTACCCATTGTGTAATCCTGAAGCCGGCCGACACCATACTGTCTATATATATAGCAAATATAATAGAAAGATAACTTGTAAGTGCGTATATTTTTATCGACATTTCATAAAAGAAATAGATATAAATATCTAATCTAAAAACAGGATAACCCCATAAATCTAGTCTCTTGTTAGTACGATACAGCCTAATGATGTAAATTTAATAGCCCTGGCTGTACAATAGCATTATGTCATTATGCTATAATGCGATTTTAGCGAAACTAATATTTAGGTGCTCGGAGGGAATATCACACAAGATTGCGACCGACAATATTAAACGCTAATAGGAACAAATCCTGGTGATTATCTAAGTTTATAATGAACTTAATTTAAAGGTTCATCTCTATAGCTGCCGGTCAACACATCCACGACACGTGCTCGCATACTACACAGTGTAACTTATATGTAGTAGATAGTTTATTGGCAAGGAGGAAGTATGTTCAGTGCAAGACGAGCAGAAATCGCAAAGTGCATATCTTAAGCAAATATTCACAGAAACGTTCTAGGTACTTGTTTATAGACGTTAGATAGAGGTAAGCACGCCAAAGTAGCTTTAATACCAAGTTACTGTTTGTTTTTTTCCACAATGTACATTAAATAAATAGATAATAAATAAATAACGCCACACTCACTGGCCCACGCTGGGATCCCATGTCGTGAGCCCAGAAACATATACGAACACACCACCCAGACTCCAATGACCAAATTAATGTCCGACTGGGAATGGAACCCTGTATATTTTGCACAGCAAGTAGGAGCAGTACCAACTGAACTAATCGTTACATTAAAACTATTAGGCAATTCAAATCATGTATTCTTTCGAATGTTATTATCATAAGCGGTAATAAAATTACGGACACAATCAGAACTAACAGTTACTAAGTAATACGCTGCGGAATACGAAAGTGTGCAGTTTCGCACAAATAAAGCATTCTAATTTGCCTTTGCTTTTTTGCTTATCTGTGAAACCCAATGGTGCGACATGTTGCATAACAAAAATCTTTATACAGTAAATACAAGTATATTCAGTTAAAGCCGACCGACATAAGAACGAAGGCAAAATATCATCTCTCTTTCAAGCGAACCCGAACAAAATCCGAGTGTTTATCCCCTAAAGCCTCATACGGAACCGTGTTACTGTGTGAGCTGAACAAAATCCCCTGTTACGTATTAGTATAACAAGTATATGTACATATGTAAAACCCACATTGTGCTGGACAAGTGACACGTTGTTGGTTTTTACAACGTGTAGGCTAGGGTTGTACACACCAACAGATGCGAATAATTATTATGTAACGTGGTGTGAAAATAGTTTATTATAGGATGGTGTCGACAGTGACCAAACGTAATTATCTGTGGCGATTTCTCTAAGTTGGCGAATTAGGCGCCGCTAAACCAAACAAACAAAATAATTAAATTATTTCGTCTATAAAAATATAGGTAACAAGCTAAACAAACAAAACAACATAATAGTAAATTATTCAGGTTTAAACAATTTAAATTTATTTGCTCAAGCCTTCACGTTGCGACTCGCGGTTCAATCTGTATTGTTGGCAATTCTATCGGCGCCAATGAATTTCATACAAGTGCCCGCCCCGCGCGCTTCGACCCCGCGCCACCTGCCTCGCGCCCGTAATAGCTTCAGTACGCAGATAATTACACAGCTAGTTGGCGCTTTAAAAGGCGTCAAATAAACATTTGTTCTCGCGGAATTTGTGATTGTATGTCATTCATTGGATTATTTGGCTTACTTTTTTTACTTTTTCAGTATTCAAGTTATTTATATTGAAAAAATGAGTGCTCCAACGAAATCTATAATAGATCTTTTGGAAAAACCTTTCTCGACGAGATCGTTTGACGAGACTTTATAGTAATATTTATAGTAATATATAATAATAAGTAATATTAATTAATTAAATGTACTTTTTAAATTTTTAATTTTAAGACTTGATAATTCGTATTTCGGGATTTTAATTGACAAAAAAATGTGACCATAGTCTCGAGCCAACCCAAGACTAAACACCAGGAATCGCCACTGGAATGTTTAACCGCTGGATCGCCACTGGCCACGCCAGGAATGGAGGAATCTTCGGGCATAATTACTAATTATGCCCGAATGTCTTTAATGTCCGAATTTGTTTAATGATAAACTATGCAACGTGTTTAAATGTAGAATTCTATTTCAACGAAAATATATAAACTCAATAAATACAATATATGAATAAAGGAAAATATCTCCGAAAAATTTAGTGTTTCAAAATGTTTATAAAAACTCTGTGTAAATAAAATTAACTAATATAAATTATAAATACTTTTTTTTAAATTAAATATTTTGACTATTTTTTTAAATAAATTTTAATTTCTAATCTAATTTTATTGATTGCAATTAAACAACTTTTAACGGTTTAAATCGCGTATATTTGACATGATTTATATCCCGACGTTTCGAACACTTTGCAGTGGACGTGGTCACGGGGTGATCACCCCGTGACCACGTCCACTGCAAAGTGTTCGAAACGTCGGGATATAAATCATGTCAAATATACGCGATTTAAACCGTTAAAAGTTGTTTAATTGCAATGTATAATAATCGCGAAAACCTAAGAAAATATTAATTTTATTGACTTTAAGTATTCGTTACTTTACACTTTTACGGTGTGGTTAACTTATGGATTCCAAATGCTACTAGTATGAGTGTACGCTGGTCCACGCCCTGCCAATTGCATTTTTTATGACCGAGATAGCAAATATGTGCAGTTTACTAGAGTATTTGCTAAAGTTTATTATGAATGCATATTGCACAACAATCGTTGTAGACTGACTTTATGGACAGTGATAATAAGGCTGAAATTTGTCATCAAATATCATCTAACTAATAACCATCTACTCGTAATATCATCTAATACGACTACGAAATGTGCTACGACGTGCTACGAAATGTGCTACGAGGTGCTACGCATTGCAACGGTCGTAGCGATACGACGTGTCAGCAAGCGACAATCCACCCATTTTAATTTGTAAGTAGTGGAGCATACTGCCTTAAAATTGCATTTATCACGCACAAATATGACAGGTGAAAGCTTCTGAGGTTGAAAAACGAAGGTGACAACGAGTGAGACGTAGGTCGGACCGGACAATGGTCGCGACACGCACCTGTCTAAGCAAAAAAACACGCATTTATCACAATGCCTTGTCACCTCATGTGTCATATTTATATAAGCCGCTTATATTTAGGCCGTCGTGACTACGATGATGCTATGTAGGACCATTTGTATATTTTTTTTGTTTATGGTTAGCAGAAAGGACAACTATTTGTTTTCGCGACATATATGCAGCTAACGTAATATACATAATACAGATATGAAAAGGGTGTCTAAACAAGAACTGGAATTTTGAATAAATGGAAAAACACCATACTTGAATGAATTTCGTAGAAAATTTTATTTACACAGATCAATTAGTGACATTACACGTGAAATAAAATGTCGGTCAAATGACCACCGACGACTTCGTTGGCAGCCATAGACTTTTTCGACGAAATTTCGGAATACTTCTTCAAGTAAGGGTTTTCTTTAATTTCGCGTTCATTTGCGTCTTTGAGTTCTTCAAGCGTCTCACGGTGGCTTGTATACACCTTGCTTTTCAAAAAACAAGTTTCAAAAAACAAACAATTAAACAACACAACAGAAAGAAATCTAAGCTATCACAATTTCTTAGCGTCCCGTTTTGGTTTCCAAAACGAGAGATGACACGACCTGGGAACTTAGTTTGCAACAACGTCATTGTTTCGCGCGCAGTGTGACAAGTGGCACCTTCCTGCTGAAACCACATGTCAATTATGTCCATTTCATCCATATTTTGTCATAAAAAAGTTTGTCAACATGCCATGATAGCGATGGCCATTGACAGTCACCGAGGCACCTTCCTCGTTTTCAAAAAAGTATGGTCCTATGATCCCTGCTGCCCACATGGCGCACCAATTCCGAAAAACTATCTGTTGTGTTAATAACAGAACACTTAACTGCAGTTTCTCAGTCAATCCGCGTGATTCGCGTCTCCGCCGTCCACCTTGAGGCGGACCTTGTCTCCGCGGTTTTAGCAGGTCTAAAACCGCTCAGCTGCGCGACCGCTATCCTTGACAATAGTTGCTGAGAATGCAGGGCAGTAGCTGTTGCATAAAACATCCTTAAGATTAATGAGAATAGCTATCGCGTAAAAAATCCTTAAGATTAAAAAGAGATAAAACTCACTGAAAAGTTTTACTCATAAATTGAGACGCAAATCTCTTGCTTTTAATTTGCAGTGTGTTTCTAACAACAAATTAGTCCAAACAATGAACAACAAACAACAATAAATATATATTACAATTTTGTTATTCGTCTTTCCAATGCAGCAGTATGAATATGTATGTAAACTATGAAATTACCAGCAAAACAAATTGAACAAACTTGAATGTTTTAACATAATACGATAGTGTAATATTGAAGTCGCAGAAAATTGAATAAATTTCCATGAAACCCGCTGTGGAACCATTAAGAGAACTACAATTTTATACAGTCGAATAAGTCATTAAACTGAACAGTTCCCACCGTTAATGATCGTTATTAGGGAGATGGCGTTCATCCTCTTTATCAATTATTATAGTTCATCCTCGAATAGAGTTTACGGGCATTAGAGGAGCTCGAGCCTTAATCCAGTCAGATGCATACCAGACAAGAAGACATAAAGTCAAGATGTAAAAAAACAGCTGGGTGAATAAATGATTGTTTATGACAGGCCTTAGATATTTAGAATGGAAAAACACAGCCTGCTGGTATAGTTTGACATACTATCATTCTTTTATTAGACATATCTTATCTTTATCCTTGAATAGAGATCACGCACATAGGTGAAGCACGGGCCGCAATCCAGTCAAGTGCCTACCTGATTAAAAGAAATAATGTTTCGATTTCAGCAAAATCCTGGATAAGATGACTGGATGTACATCGAATAAATATGCGGACATATGGGTAGAAAGACATAGGTTGATGGTATGGTTTGATATTATAGTGGAGTGTAGGCTTTCTCGGCCGGTGTCCATATTAATTGAATCTTCGGGGCTACTTGGCCGAGGTCTTCTGGAATCTCTTCTCTTTCTTCCAAACGTTTCGTCAACAACTGCGGAGCTCGACCTCGAGCGAGAAGCCGAAGAGATAATATCTCTCCGAAAGTGAACGCAGTCGCCACTGAAGATGTCAAACGCAGTTGACGAAACGTTTGTAAGAAAGAGAAGAGATTCCAGAAGACCTCGGCCAAGTAGCCCGGAAGATTCAATTAATATGGTTTGATATTGTCCTTTATTGGCCTCTACTCATATTTGTCTTCGAGCTCGGGATGGAATCCAGTCAGGTAAAAGGAAGAAAGCCAGGATTTAAAAAAAAAACACTTATTGAGAAGACTGTATTATCATATGGTAACTGGCGTTGGAACACGATTTTAGATATCCAGCAGTTGAAGAAAGTGTAAGATAAAGATATGTAATGGCATTGTGAAAAATCTCTACATTTATATAAAGGCCAACAGATTCCAAATTTGTCAGTTTATATGTCTGGTGGTTTGTGCTAATCTCACAATTTACTGTTCTGATTTCCTTGCGGTTAATATTAATTTGTTTATTTCTGAAAGCGTATTTCACTAAAACTTTTCAGACCAGTACAAGAATATCGGTTCAGTATTTTGAAAATGAAGCGAGTTTTGTAAGATAAAGTGAACAATAATTTCTTATGGGAAATCGGAATTTAAGCAGTTCGTGGGCTAAAGCTAGCTTTTAAAAAGTGATTATATTAAATTTGAATCAATTACGACATAGTTTAATCAAATATTTACAATTGGAGAGACATTTACACATGACGATAACATACTATCATCCTATGTCTCTCCGCTGCGGGATATAGGTGTTTCCCGCGGCTCGCCATCACACATGATCCTAGATTCTTCTCATCCAACCACCACCGGCATGTTTTTGAAGTCGTCGGTCCACCGGCGGCCGGAGAGCGTACATTGCGCTTCCCGGGAAATTCGGGGACTCGCCTATCCCAACAGCCATCGGTCCTGCGGCAAACATTACCTGCCCGTTGTCACTTCAACATGCTGATTCTACGAGTTGTGTCGGTGACTTTAGTTCTTTAGCGAATGTCGTCGTTTCGGATCCTATTCGGCAAAGAAACTCCGAGCATAGCCAGAGCTACGGAGAGCCATAGCTTACGTACCATACGTCATAACTGCCAGGACGCACGGATTTAAAACTTTTTTCTTCAAGCATTGTGGTATATGCGACGAGAAGAGCCGACGCATCTTCCCAAATGCTGGCAAGCCGACCTGAATTTGGACTGAAATTGGCCGAATTTGGAATTTAGCCGACCTAACGACCTCCTTGCTGAAGTTGGACTTGCCTAGTTGGATTGTTTACCCAAGGTAGACATAATGGTCAACAACTTCGAGTACTACGCCTTCGACGTCTATCAGTTTCGGAAGAACGTGAATATGATTTTTGTTTTGTCTAAGTTCATTCCGAGAGTCTAAGTTCATTCACGTCGTGATGTTTGCGTTAAGGTCGTATAGTATCCAGCTTAATTCCTCCAGCGATTCTGCCATGATGATTATGTTAGACGAAACAATCGGCGAACGAAGATTCAAAATGTACTCGCCATTCACATCGATTCCACGACCACTCCAGTCCAGCAGCCTAAATGCGTCTTCCAGCACATTTGTGAACAGTTTCGGAGATATTACATCTCTCTGCCTCACTCCTCAACGCAACTGGATGCTGGCAGTGTTACAGACATTTAGCACCTCCATACATCGCCAAACGACTTGGCACCGCTGTAAAGATTCCTGAATAGGGCAGGTTTCGATACAGTCGTAGGCTTTCTCGTAGTCCACAGGGGCAAGACACAAACGTTGATTATACACTTCGGTCGTCGGTATTATCTGCTGCAGTGGGTGAAAGCGGTCTACGGTGCTGTTTTTGGAAACCCAGCGTGCTCCGACGGCTGGAATTTGTCGAATCTCCGGGTGAGACAATTCGTAATTATCCTCGAGAACAGCTTATATACGTGGTTCTGGAGTGAAATGGGTCTATAGTTCTTCAATAAGATCTTACCTCCCTTCTTGAAGAACAGGACTACCCCCCCCCCCCCCCCTTCTCCGGTGTTATGCCACCATGTAAGACGGCATTAAAGAGGTGTTGTAGCTTTCCTAAGATGGGAGCTCCTCCGGCTTTCAGAAGCTCTGATGTTATACAGTCTTCACCGGCGGCTATACTTACCGTTTTAAGCTGTGCCAGGGATTGAGATTAGTATTGACTAATCTCATCCAGATTGAAGTCGGGGATATTGTCGATGTAGTGCCGGTTAACTTTGTACGGCAATCGTTCTCCTCGTGGGCTGTAGGTGCAGGTGAGAACGCGGCGTAGTTTTCCATAAAACTTCTCAACTTTTGCGATTATCTCCGGTCTCTAAGAGAGTATGGCCAGTAACTCATTTAAGCATCGCCATAAGACTGCGTCCAGGAGGCTGAGCAAAGACTCTAGAGCCTTTGTTTCTCTCTATCGTCGCCTTTATGCATGTGGTATTAAAGCGACGAAGATCGTGGCTTATCAGACTCCAGACTTTTTTATTGAGTTGTTAATTAGACTTGTCAACTGGAAGCCCTCTTTCGCCTCAGTTCCATGGATCCAGAGTCAGTGGAACCCCAGAAGCGATTCGATGTACTGGAAACCAGGGTTAATGTTGACGAGGTGATGGACAACTTGGTGAAAGTGATCCGAAGAAGTGGACTATAAATAATTTAACAACAACGCCGCGATAAAGGGTCTACACTCTCTTGAGACTCTTACACATTTACACATACACATTTACAAATTTTACACTTAATTTGATCTAATTTGCACCATACATTACATCTCGGTTGTATGTACGTAAATGGTAGTTAAAAATCACTCTATACAGGACATCGGCATAATTAGTACAATATTAACGGAAATGTGATTAGTACAATATTAGCCAAATTACACTGACGCTGCATCGCGTATACCTCGTTAGGTTAACCGCAGCCTGACCGCGATTAAGAAGGTGGCCCGATTAGTGAATCTACCGGGTAAGATACCGAGATAAGGTTACTTAATAATTGTACAAAATATATATAAAATAGAAACATCTCTTAAAGAGGTTTCGCTAATGAAGATCATCATATATTAATGAAATTATAACATGCCTTTGTACATACTCGTAATATTAATAGAAATGAGTATTGTAGATACAGGACATTCAATAATTACGTGTGAATTTTTTTTATATCCATTTAGCAGTCGTTTCCGCCTTGTTGGTTTTTACTGAAGTGGTTTTGTAGGTAAGGAATGTGAGATGACATTAATTAATGCACTTTTTTGTACTATACTAATACCTATAGAAATATTTGTACAAAATATTATACGTATTTAATTATAGGCATGTACAGTCAACATCAATAGAAACTGATCAAACACTTGTCTCAAAACAATATATACAAGTAAGTACACCAAAAGGAACTGATCATGGAAAATTGATATTATAACTGAATTCCTAAATTAATCAGAAACAAATGATCAAGTTAAATATTAATTTGAAAAGAAAAGGATCAATCAACACTTCATTAAAATATGTCCACAATTCATCGACGTCTACGTGAATGTGGACTACGTATCGTCATCCGCAACAAAAAAAAACATTTTTTTTTTCAAATAAATCATAAACAATAAGAATTCAAATATTTTTGGTTTTTTAACCCATTAATATGGATAAGTAATGAGATTTTGTCAAACACTATTTTTAACATAATAACAATAATTTCTTTTCATTTAGAAGTAACTATATTATATGTATAAAAATACATATTATATCTTGTTTTTTTTCACCCTACGAGTATCAGAGGCGTGATTAAGAATTCCACATATTGCTGAAATATTTTGATTTTTGCCTTGTATATCTCATTACACAATGTATATTATAATATAATATAAGTCAGAAATATAATATTAGGGGTTAAAGTATAAAATTGCCGATTTGTACTGAAAAATTAAAACTCGTTTTTCTCTAATGTAACATATTTATTTAATCAAAATATTTACCCTCATTATCTGTACATTGTTGCCATCTAATCGGAAGTTCATTTATGCCTTTGCGATAGAACTCTGGGGATGTAGATTCGACAAACTGTGTGAAAGCATTTTGTACTGCCTCGTGGGAAGAAAATTTTTTACCACGTAGAAAATTGTCCAAATCACGAAAAAAATGGTCGTCCGTTGGAGCAAGGTCTGGCGAGTACGGAGGATGACGTACGGTTTCTAACTGCAGATCCTGTAGAGTTACAACGGTTTCTCGTGCAGTGTGAGGTCTTGCGTTATCATGGAGCAATAATGGTGAAGGTCGATTCACGAGTCGGAGCTGTTTCACTGCTAGTTTCGCCATCATTGTTCGAAGTTCGCCACAGTAAACATCTGCTGTTATTGCTTGACCAGACCTGAGAAAGCTATAGTGAATAACACCATGAATAGACCATCAAACAGTTACCATTACCTTTTTATTGGTAAGCTTTGCCTCAGGGCACTGTTGCAGCGTTTGACCTGGGGTCAGCCATTGCATTTTTCGCTTTCGGTTATCGTAAAGAATCCACTTTTCGTCACATGTCACAATTCGATCCAATATTCCTTCATTTCTGTACCGATTCAACAAGGCAACGCAAGTTTCAACACGCGTTTCTTTCTGCAGATCAGTCAAATCATGAGGCACCCATTTTTCATATTTTTTTATCTTATTGATTTGATGCAAATGAGTTAATATTGTAGGTAAGGTAACGTTAAACCATGCCGCTAATTCCTGGGTAGTTTGACTCGGATCGGCTTCCACCATCTCCTTCAATTCAGCGTTATTCACCTGTGTGGGCGGTCTTCCACGTGGTTCGTTCTTCAAGTCGAAGTTTCCATTACGAAACCAAAAACGCACGGTTCGTTCATTAGCAGTCTCCTCTCCAAACGCAGCATTGATATTGCGAGCCGTTTCTGCCGCGGTAGTTCCGCGTCGGAACTCGTATTCAAAGATTACTCGGATTTTCGAAGTATCCATCTTTCCCGTCTAAGCTGAATAAAAAAAACAATTGAAAGTGGAAAATCGAATGTTGCACATTTTTTAAAACAAGAACCTCATAGGTATCATGTGAAAAAAGTTTCACTCGAAAATCTCACACCATGAAGGTTTTATATCAATTCAAATTATCTATTACTATAAAACGGCAATTTCATACTTTAACCCCTATTATTTGTTTAGTTACTTTGAAACAATAATTCATCTTTTATTTTCGACATGATATTGCAGAATTTATTTCAATTTGATCACGTATTTGTGATCAACAAATGAGTTCAGCTAAATGATAATTTTCAAATATCAGTTCAAACCGATGTAAAACACTTTCATATATTTTGATGAATGTTTGATGATGAAACTTTCATATATTTGATGTTGTTTTTAATCATTCAACTTTTAACGCTGATTGTATATACAAGTATACAGTGCTTCCATATAACATGCTCAGGCGCTTCATTTAGCCATAACAAGGCTATAATAATCAAAGAAAGAAATAATTAACTTTCGACTTAAGAAATAAACTTAAATAAGCTTGTTTCATTCCCTAACTAGAGTTTTATGCGCTATGGAAACAACCATACAACAGTGTAAAGTATCAACCATTTTGTTCATTAAACCCATAATAATAAGGACCAATATCGCACGGCATATATTAATGGGGAGGCAGCTTATGCGTAGTCAAAACACACCCTTGAGTCCATTTGCAAGTATTATTGATGATGTAAGGCGTGGTCCGAAGCAATTTTAGGTTTAATGAAAAATGGGTCATTCGCATTTTTGTTTAAGGATACGTATTAGTTTATAACATGAATATTTTATGACCCTATTGCCAAGGAATTAGAAAGTATTCGTTGTACATAATTACTATAATAGGTAGGAGGTTTAACGATCTGGCCAAATTGCGACTTTCGTATATAATTTAAGATCCAGAATAGGTAGGCTACTTTGTTTTACTTATTACTAATCTGATGATAAAGATTCAGAAAGAAAACATTAAAGATTACATTTTGATATCGTAGAGCACGCCACCAGAAAACTTGTTGTAATAAATATAAAATGCTTGTACCCTTAGCTGTTACAATGTCAATGTGCCATTCATGAGTTTTGTAAACAGCCGTCACGTGACACCCATGACGTTGCATGTCAGAGTCGAATTAACTGTGGCCCGGATGGTATTGAAAGTAAACGCGGTAAAAACTAAAGGACTTCTGTGAAATACAAATTTAGAGAAATGTAGTGTTGAAATTTAATAAAAACTTTGTAATGCTACGCTGGCTCTGTAGTTACTGCGATTCTATTAATTGTAGATATCTTTAGTAATTCTGTAAATACGCAATTATATTTGTGTTATCAATAATAATAATAATTAATATATGCAATAGCAAAAGGGTGTTAAGTTAAGTTAAGTAATAAATTAAGTTAAGTCATGACACTGCAGAAAAGTAATAAGAGACAATTAGTGTAATATTACGAGGCGTATTCGAAAAGTAAGGGCCGTTTCGTCATAAAAAAATTATAATCATATGAAATAGGTTTTATTAGCACATTTAGTTTACTACAAATAGTAGATTTTTCCACATAATCGCCGTTCACTTCCAAGCATTTTTCGTACCGCTGCACCAGCTTCCGTAACCCCTCTGCATAGAAGCTCACCGCCTGCGAGTTGAACCAGTTTTCAACGGCGTTCTTAATTTCCTTGTCGTTTTCAAAGCGTTGTCCATCGATAGTTTTTTGAAAGTAGTGCGTCCAAGATGAGGAAATTCATCAGCCAGGGCACTAATCGTCAACCGACGATCAGATCGCAGTTTTAGGTCCACCAAAGAAACAATTTCATCGGTTTGCATACTGGGCCTACCACTCCGCTCTTCGTCATGAACATTTGTTCGTCCAGTTTTGAAATCACGACACCATTGTCTAACCTTTCCTTCATTCATTACAGTAGGTCCATAAACTAGGCATAACTCTCGATGAATTTCAGCAGCTGAAGATCCTATTGCACACAAAAATCTTATTACAGCGCGAACTTCACAGCTGGCGGGAGCAACGATTATCGCGGACATTGTTTACTGTACGCACAGATAGGCAAATGACTACTGAATCAAAACAACACCTGAAATAGCTGCACGAGTAGTGCACGTACAGATATGCACAAGTTTAAACGTGTTACGACTTGTCGATTTTGAAATATAAGCGAACGGCCCTTACTTTTCGAATACGCCTCGTATGTAGGAGAAAATGGTTCGGATTTATTTCTTTGTAATTTCATAACACTCTTGCTTTTAGATTTGATTAGTTACGTGTATGTGTGTACAATAATATTCTTAAATACCACTATTTCAAATATCATTGTCTCGTGACTTAGCGACGCATTTTGAAATTATTAATCTGACAACCACAAAGTAAATATTCTAGACTAGCTTCTTCTATTCGCGGCTTCGTTCGCGTGGACAAAATAGCCGTAATGGACATAATGGATTTCACGGATGTGCTCGCTTTCAGCCTAGATTAATATCTAACAAAGAAGTAAGATACTAATCTAGATTAATATCTTTTCTCGTATTTATAACCTCCTGGGGTACCTATTTATATGTCAAATACTGTTCCTACTCGTCACCGTTTTCAGAAAAAACTAAATTCCATGTAATCCACGCATACTTTCATAGTTTTTTTGTCTTTAAGAAAAAAAGGTGGCAGTTGAGCATACAGTCCACCTGATAGTAAGTGGATACTGTCGTCCATAGACATCAGTCCAGAATGACAAATGTTGGCATGCCCCGGAGGCGCTGCCTACCTTTGGAGATATAGGAATGGATTTGGAGAATGGGTTGGGAAAATGGGAAGGGATAGGTAAGGATGGGGCTCTGGCATATCTCACTCACTACCGAATCATATACGTAGATTGGGATAATAGGATAAAGTGGGGAATGTAGTACATTTCAAAGTAGTTTTCTATGAGAGAAGAGTAACGTGGCAAGTCGAATGCGCAGCGGTTGTGGGAATGTAGCGTGCACTACATTGTAGTTGTACATTGTACAATGTAGTTGTAGCGTAACGGAAAACGGCGGAAAACGGAAACTGCTTTGAAAACGGCACCTCGTCAAAGAAGTGCGAGTACATTGTACTTCGATACCTTCGGTCATTCAAACCCGAGATGGGCGTTATAAATACTAATCTTTAGGATGGTAAAAAATATAGCAGAGTGCCTTTTAGATAATTTTATTATGCAGATATATACAACGTAAGAAACTATTTTATCTGACAGTAACAAATACATAAAGATGGTATAGGCCAGGGTGAACACATAAAAACCATAAAGGTTTAACAGCAAAAAATAGTTCTGTACAGCAATCGTGTTATAGTATAACAAACGGAGAAACGCAGCATCTCTTCGGATGCTAATGGGTTCTAAACTGCTTGTGAGAGTGGTGTGGTCGAATATTCGAACTGTAGTTTGTCCATAGTCCAAATGGGTTCACAGATAATCTAGTAATCTATCCAGAAGTGAAAGCAGCATTCCAGGTTTTTTTGGTAAAAGACATGGAGGCTTTTTGGTAAGGCCTTACCAAAAAGCTCCTATAAGATAATGGTCTGTCTCGGCGACCACTTAGGCGAGTGTATTCAGTGCTGTTCATGGCGTATCCACATATTTTTGCTACCATTTTTCTGGTTAATATATCTTACTAGCATCCCCAAGAAATGACTTTCTTCGGGATACTAGAAAGATATATTCTGGCAGAAAATATAGAAAACAATGAATTCTGGCTAGTGTCCACAATAGTAATTTCTATTATTTACATTTTTTTTCTGTACTGCTCAATTTCCTAATGTCACAGAGATATTCCACATACTCTAAATTTCCTTTCGGGTAATAAGCGAAAGTCCTAGTTCATTGCCTATAATAGTCTCTACACAAAAAAAAAAAAAAAATTAAATAGTTTAATGATATATAGTATTTAAACTCTTAAGCATACGCCCACGCATTTAAGGATAAGATATTGGCATTGTTATCAGATTGATTATTAGTGATGAGATACGCGATAGTGACAACCTCGTTAAAATTCATCCAGTAGTTTTTGAGCAATTTTATTAAAAGTATTCTCCTACCTTAACTTCCTTGTGTCATAAGAAGATGACACATATATGAGTACCGTTTTCCTTCCGGATACTTGGCTATACATTAGTGAAAACCCGATCAAAATCCGTTCCGTGGTTTTTACGTAATGCTGAAACAAACAGATATACAGACAAACATAAACAAAAATTTTAAATACTAAAGTTTTGGGTTCTGTAGCTTCTAAAGAGAACCCCATTTTTTGTTTAAATTAAGTTAATGTATAGACTTAATCCTTTTACTATTTTATTATACTCGTATGTATAGATTACGAAGGAATGAGTCAATTTGTAGTGAGTGACATTTGGATTGCAGTATAGTTAAATAGTTTTATTATGATTTTAATTCATATTGGTTCTGTTATAGTTAGGTACAGAAACAAACTTACAGACACAACATTGCTAAAAAGTATCATCATAACCTTACATATTAATGAAACTTCAAGTCTGCAAAGACAAAAATGTGACGGTTGTCTATCTATCTATTGAATATCTCATTATTAAATACCTATTAGCACTAGATTCGTTTGACAAATTACAATGACCCGAAGATACAATGAAAGGACTGGCTCTGCAGTGGGATGTGGCTATCAATAAAGAGAACAACATAATTACTGCCGAATAAATTAGAATAATAAATAATAACTATAGAATAAGTTGCTACCACTGAGACACTTTCGATTAAAGTCACGTCAATAAAAGATTTATGTCAGAAGAATCGGTTTTTAATTATAGACTTATTAAAAAGAAACCTGTAACAGTAATTAGCCGTATAGATAGATAGATAGATAATACTTTTTATTGTACACCAAAACAAAACAAGACAGTAACAGACATTGTAACATATGTTACCTACATGCACAAAAGGCTATTAGCGATTTCTGCCAGGTATTATATTAATTATAGTAACTTATCAAAAATTAAAAGCACTTATCTATTAAAAGCACTTATCTGTATTGCTTTAGTCGATAATTTAAGTACTTTATGTAATCGATTCAAAAACCTTTAACATTTCTTTATTTACCAATCATGAAAATGTGTTTTTAGTTACATTTCTCTGCGATGGAACATCGACTAGATGGATTGCTGTAAATAATTCAAATTGATGTAGCGTCGATGAAAGCGCGAGTAATTAAATTGACATTTAACACGTAGCTAGACTTTATTGCTTCATTGTAAAAGATCTTAACGCCTTTACACCTGATGCTTGACGCCTCCAAGTTACGTACCTTTTGGTATGACATTGAAGAACTTTATTTGAAAGAATAATAAAGTACATTTCCAATAATGATAACGGTTTCAAATTAATATGGCTTTGAGATCAAATCTGTTATTTGTACGTACAACTTTACAAGCATATTGTTAAGAAGCACTGCATTCAATTGACCGGCTTTAATCAAAATGGATTCAACCGACATGTAGTTTTAAGATGCTGAAGCTAAAGAGCTAAATATTTATAAAAACAAATAATTGTGATAAAGTACAATATGTATATCATTTAAAGTGTCTTTAAATGATAATTTTAAAAGCTTTTTGATTGAATAACAACTTTATATTTAAACTGGAAGAAGACATAACATAGTTATGGATAATGCATGTCTAAAGATTAAAGAAAAAAATCAATTCTAGTTTTTGACGCTTCGATTTTTTTTTTATGGAAAAACGGCGGCTGTCGAACATACAGTCTACCTGAAGGTAAGTGGATACTGTCGTCCATAGACATTTATAATACATGCCAACATCGTTTCAGAATGACAAACGTTGTCACGCCCCGGCCCCGGATGGGATGCCCACCTTTGCAGATTAAGGAAAGAATTGGGAAAATGGGGAGGCATATCTTACGCACTATCCTAAACACGTACATACATTGGGGAAATACGATAAAGTAGGAAATACAGAACACTTCAAGGTAGTCTTCTGTGAGAGAAAGGTAATGTGGCCAGTCAAGTGCACCCAACGGCTGTGGGAATGCAGCATGCACTCTCCTCCTACCAACTACTAACGTTGGAAAAATAACTTGTGAAAATATTTAGACAACTTTTGAATATGTTTTTTTTAACTGCTATACCTGGTTAATAATTTCTGAATTAAGATCCAATGCGGTTTTCTGTTTTCTATGAGAATGAATGTCAAATGCGTGCACGGTGGGCTATAGGATGCAGCATAGCCCTTTCTCATTTAAGGTGGATTCCACACTGCGCCGCACGTCACTTCGGTGTGCGGTTACAGTGAAGCGGATTCCGCACCGCGTGAAGTAGTACAGCAATAACGTACAGTCAGTACAGCACAGTAGTCATATGTCGCAGAGATAGCATAGCTAAACTCCGTGTCGCAAAAAACAGCACCATACTGCTGTGCCTCGTGTGTTATAGATACTTTACGCCGCGCCGCACAGTGGGACAGAACCGTGCGTACCGTCTCAAAAATAGCTTTTCGTAATGTTCTATATTGAATATTTTGTTAATGCATATGTCTAACTGAATGTTCAATGCATATTATATAGCAGTTGAAATACACTATTTCTCATTTTTTGTATTAGAATAAGGCTTGCAAGTTGACGCTCAAAATTATGTCAATTATGTAGAACACAATTCCACCAGTTTACATGGTCATATTTGCATTACTTTACCAGCAAATTTGTAAGTGTGATATATGGTTAGAATGGTGATGAAGTACTCTATTTAAAAATAATTTAAGTGAACCATTATGTGAAACCTGGGGAGGTAAAGAATTTTTATTTCAGGACCTAATATTCTATCCTTATTAGAAACTTTGCATAGACTTTTGACAGTTAGCGGTGTCTGCCCATGTCGTAATTTTGATAGCATCGTATAGAGCAGCTAATGTTAAAGGTAGGGCAAAAAAAAATGAGTGCCCGAATCTGCCCCCCTTGAAATGAAACTAAAAATGGCTAATGGGGAGAAAATACAAAATATTCCAAAAATTATTTTAGTTCTGATTAATGAGATTTTTGGATATTTAGATCACTTTTGACCTTTTTTTCTTAAACAATATTATCTATTTACTCAATCTTTAGGTAAAGTGGGAGTTTTGGGTAATGTATTAGTATGTAGTATATTTTTTTTATCGTGCGGTCAGATGTGGTTAATGTTTTGTTATCACTGTGTGAATTACATGTTTCTCATATAGTTTATGTATTTCTCTATCGCGGTGAAGGAAAAGGGAGCAAGTGGTATCTAGTTATAGTTGTTAGTGTACATTATCAGTACCTACCTACTACTAACCACCTTCATAGATAGTGGTTAGGAACTTGATAATGACACTAGATAGTAATATTTTTTCACACGAAATTTCAGTATAAAAGTTATTGATTTACGTTGTCATTTACCAGTACTTTAGTGTGCTTTAACATAATATAGTCTTCACCAACCTCGGTAAAAAAAAAGTAGTTAAAAATAAAAACAAAATGAGTGAATTTGTTGTGCCTCGACGAGTATTATGCGAATTTTTTATTGGCCATGGAACAAAATCAGAAGATATTCAAAAATACTTAGAACAACACCACCATTTGTCGTCTGAAAAAAGTGAATTAATTGTGAAACGTATTCAAAAAACGCTTATAACAGCGTTTAACGATCGGTGGACCAAATCTAACCGAACTAAAGAACGTTTCTTTAGTAATAATATATCGTGGTTAGACGGTGAATTTAAGGTACAATTCGAAGAAGCACCGATGGATATTACACCTACAACATCTGAAAAACGTGGACGTCCACCAAAGTCTTATGAAGATCTATCAGAGAAATCGAAAAAAAGAAAGAATATGGAATTGGTACAAGAATATGGACTCGAGTATATACATAATGCATACGTTCAAGGATTGCGGGCTGAAGGAGAAATCGAAGAAGCTACTGTTGTTTCAATGATGCGGAATTGTGAAAGAAATGAAAAAAGGATCATGAAGGAAAAATTATTGCATGAAAGTCGCAATGGAACAGATTTTACGGTGGATGAAGCTTTAAGTATGTTTGCAGATTTAGATCTTTCGAAATCACAATACGGATTTCTTCGAGCAAGTTTGATTAACAAAAACTTCGACATATTGCCATCATATAATATACTGACGAACGCCAAAAAACTGTGTTATCCTCCACTATCCAGCATTCAAATAACCGATATAAGTGCTAAAGTAAATCTACAAGATTTGCTGGATCACACTTGTGCTCGCATCTTAAAGATTGAAAATGTTTACAACCCAAGAAGAAAATCTCTTAAATTGTTTACCAAGTGGGGATGTGATGGTTCATCGGGGCAAAGCGAATATAAACAAGTTTTAACAGATGAGAGTGACTTAGTCTCAGATACAAACTTATTTATAGCGTCTTTGGTACCAATAAAGCTGACTGACACAGAAACACATGAGATAATTTGGCAAAATCCGGCTTGTTCTTCTATTCGTTATTGCCGACCAATCCTGATGGAACTTGCAAAAGAAACGCCCGAGAAAACCCGATCAGTGGTTGGTGATATTCGGGGTCAAATTAATAATTTGCAAACATCAAAGATACACAAGGAGACGCAGGTAATTGAAATAAGTCACGATCTATTTCTAACTATGGTGGATGGAAAAGTTACACAAGTTCTTACTGACACAAGTTCTGGAGCTGTATGTACAGTGTGTGGGGCTAAGCCAAGTGAAATGAATAATTTGGAGAAGATTGCATCAAAGCCAGATAATATAAATGCTTACGAATACGGTTTGTCTACGTTACACGCGTGGATCAGGTGCATGGAGCTAATTTTACATATTTCATATAACCTTTCATTTCAAAAATGGGCTGCGAGAACTTCGGAAGATAAAAAAAGTAAAGAAGACAAGAAAAAGCCTGTACAAAGTTTGTTTCGAAGCCGGATGGGATTGCACGTTGATAAGCCCCGACAAGGAAGTGGAAACAGTAATGACGGCAATACAGCTCGGCGTTTTTTTGAGAACTACTACTGCGCTTCAGAAATTACAGGGGTTGACGAGGAACTTATTAAAAGGTTCTATGTTATTCTGCAAACCATGGCATCCGGTATTGCTGTAAATCCAGAAAAATTTGGTGAATATACTCGTGCAACCGCACAACTGTACGTAACAAAATATATGTGGTATAATATGCCTTCTTCAGTACATAAAATCTTAATACATGGGGAAAGTATAATAAGACATTTTGCTGTTCTGCCCATTGGTCATTTATCTGAGGATGCCCAAGAATCGCGTAATAAAGATTACAAAAAATTCAGATTGCATCATGCTAGAAAATGCTCTAGGTCCGCAACAAACGAAGACGTATTTCATGGTCTTCTATTTACGTCAGATCCTTATATATCAAGTATCAGAAAACCATCAGTCGCTATATCCAAGAAATTGTTAGAGGAAGCTAAGAACCTCTTAGCTATTTAAATCGAAATAATTTCGTACATTATTTGTAAAACATATTTTTGGAGTGGGTTATTATATATTTGTCATTTATTTAAATGTAAGATTCATATGTAATATAAAATAACATAAAATAGGTTTATTAATATCATAAAACTGTAAAATTATAATTCAATAAGTTAACCAAACCATGGTTTAATATTAAAATAATACATTTTTATTTTGTTTTATTTTATTTTATATTATTTATTAAACATTTGACAATGATACATTCATTATTGGATTGTATGTACTCTGGAGACACTACATACCAAATTTCAGCGATTTACTTCAATCAACAAAAAAGTTACAGATTTTTGAGACGGTACGCACGGTTCTGTCCCACTGTGCGCCGTGGCGTATGGAATCTCTGTACGGAAGCGCGGCATCCGGCCCATGTGCCATGCACCGTGCGGTTCCATACAAACTGATGCCACCGTCACACCGCACTCCACTCCGGTGTGCAGTGCCGCGTGTGATGTGAGAAGGTGATTCATGAAAATCGTTATGATATTTCTGATTTGTATTGTACATACCAAACTGGTGAAACGTACCTAGCTCAATAACGATGATTCCTAATTTTCCAAATGTTATCTGAATTAATTTAAGCAATTAAATTCCCTGTAATTGTTGGAATAAATAAACAGAGTATGACGTACGAGAAGCTCATGCAAATCGCTGACTTTTGCTAAAAATACACACAAGGAAATTTGTAAGGACCTTGACTTGTTGCGTTTCTAAACGCTGTTACTTATCGACGTTCTGAATTCAGTGGCCATTAGTATGTAAATTTCTCTTGACGAATTTGTGTTGTATATTAATGATGGTATTGTAGTATCAATACAGTAGTTATTTTGTGGCAGGCAATGCGGCCATTCACTTATTGGTAAAATGGAATTAGGACAATATAAATAATTAATTAAATCATAACATGGTTTTTTTTAAAGAGTAGGTCACTGAGTAGATACCAAGAAACAGAGTTTTTGGCTATGGAACATTCAACGATTTTAATAACATTATATATTTACTACGTTTCAATGCCATACATTCTAGTTACGGTAAAGTATTTACTATTCATAGAACAAATAAAGCATTTTGAAAGTAACACGTCTCACTCGAAATGGACCTTCGACAGTCATGATGTTATTTAACATGTTCTTTAAAACCTGAAAAATGTTTTAATAACTGTACGTGACACGTATAGCCAACTGTACCTACTTATATGGTTACCCAGGACTATTTACACAACAGACGGGGTCATTACCAACCAGGCTAATCGATCGTAATCGTAAGGCTAATTCTTTTGGGGGTGGCATCAATTTTGTTCTATGAATTTATTGTTTACTAGCTGTGCCCGCGACTTTGTACGCGTGGAATTTTAGTTTTTAAACTGTAAATTAGGATATCTTTTCTTCCAATCAGCCGATTTCGATGAAGCTAAGCATATTCGAAGCGCCAAGCTAAGCTTAATTAACCCGTGGAAATCCCATGAAAACAGACAGACACAGAGATAAAAATTTTCAAAATCGTCTTTTTGTATTCTGATACGCTTCCTTCATCGCCCCCAATCAGTTTTTAGTAAATATATTCAATGTACAGACATGCTAGTTCTACAGTTTTATTATATGTGTTTGGAATTGGCGCGAGCATCTTTGCATACCCGCATATATTGATTATTTTGAAGCAAAATTTTTTTTGTCCCCGCCATCAGATGTTTACGATGCGCACACTAGGCGCGCACCTGCCTCGCGTTACGCGAAAGCAGCCCGAGGAATGTGCACTCGGGCCCAAATGTATTAAACTTACTCAATATATCTCCACCAAGATGGTGGGTAAGCACAATAAAGGTATACAGGCCTCACTTACCCCAGGTGGTTTTGCCCACACACAAATCTGGAAAGTGTACCTACGCTAGTCCCTACTAGACGTGACCTATCTTAGTGTGATTGAATAAATACATACATTCACAATAAATACTTGTGTAGTAATCCAAGTCTCGTCCTGTGGTGAGCCGGTGGCCGCTATCGTTCGGCAACTCACACCCGGCAGCAAATCACCTCGAGAATCACTTCCAAACCACAAGCACAATCACAACAAATCCAACCAATTCACTCGCGTGGCACAGGATATCAGCGAACAAGACCTATTACTAGGCGCGAATACCAAATAACAACTGTCCGAGACCGCGGTGTGAATTTAACTCAATTTAACTCTGCTCGCCGCCGAGCGCGTGTTACTACTCAAAAATATCAAATTCTCAAACCGCCTTCAATATGGCGGGGACAAAAAAATGTTGCTTCAAAATAATCAATATATGCGGGTATGCAAAGATGCTCGCGCCAATTCCAAACAATCCCCCGTCCCGAGCCGAAGTATTCGGGTCGCTAATCAATGGGTAAGCGGGATAATGTCGCGACGGCCCGCTTCAAAATAGAATCGCCCACCAAGACCTCGGCTAACCTGGGAACATCATCAGAGCCCGGAAAAAGGTTAACAATGCGCCCCCGGCGCCAACACAAGGGCGGTAGGTTAGCATCTTTAACCAACACGAGGTCCCCAACCTTCGGCGGATTCGTTTTGTCCGTCCACTTGACGCGCTGCTGCAGAGTGTGCAAATATTCAAGGTGCCAGCGTTTCCAGAAACTCTGAGTGAGTTGCTGGAGCAATTGAAAACGCGACAAACGAGAACTGGGCACATCAGTCCAAGGGTACTCTGGCAGAGCGACGAGTGGCTGACCAATCAAAAAATGGCCCGGCGTTAGGGCTTCCAAATCATTCGGATCCGACGAAAGTGGGCATAGCGGTCGAGAGTTGAGGACGGCCTCAACTTTCGCAAACACGGTCGCGAGTTCCTCAAATGTGAGAATCGTCTCACCAATAACGCGCCTCAAATGGGTCATTGCCGATTTAACTACGGCCTCAAAAATTCCACCCCAGTGCGGACAAACTGGCGGATCGAAGCGCCAGGTTATCCCATGGAGGGCCATCTCACGACCCAAATTCATTTTCTGCTCTTCAAGAAACTCATACACATCCCTTAAGTAGTTATTGGCCCCATGAAAATTAGTTCCGTTGTCGGACCTAATCAAGGTAGGAAGTCCCCTACGAGATACAAATCGGCTGAGGGCCGCTACAAAGGCTTCTGTGGAGAGAGCAGACACAACTTCCAAGTGTGTGGCCTTAGTAGACAGGCACACAAAAACACACAAATATGCCTTTACGGATTTAGCGTTACGAAGCTGAGATGACTTCACCAAAAAAGGACCAGCAAAATCCGTACCAACTGTGGCAAAGGGTCTAGACTCAGAGACTCGGTCCGCGGGCAAATCGCCCATCTGGGGTTGCATGGTAGAAGCTTTAGTTCTGTAACAAGACATGCAACGAAAAATGACTCCCCGGACGAGTCGTCTAGCCGACAAAATCCAAAATTCGCGTTGCAAAATCGCCAACAGTGCGTTACAGCCTGCATGGGAGTTCTTGATGTGTCGATCAATCGCCAGCAACCGCACCAAATGTCCATCTTTCGGCAAGAGAAGAGGATGGCGGACACCATGAGGCAAATTGGCATGTCTAAGCCGACCTCCCACGCGCAGTAGACCCGAAGGATCCACAAAGGGATTCAATCGCACAATAGCGCCTTTCAATTTAGCGGGACCTTCCTTCATAGTTTTTAACTCTGAAGCGAAGCTAACAGACTGGACTACGCGAATCCAACTCAATAGCGCTTCATGTCGTTCCTCAGACGAGATGAAGGCTGACAACAATTTATTCTGTGGGTTTTTAACATTGTGACGCCAACGTCTAACCCAAGCTGTCACATTCAAAAGTTTATCCAGTGAGCTGTACCTGGCCAGCAAAACATCGGGATCACATGATGATTCCGCTGCTTGGCCGCTCCCGGCACCATCGGCCACTGGTAAACTTACAAAGCCTATCGCAGGCTGAACTAGAGTGATCCGTGAGGCCGGCCAAATTGACACTGGTCCCTTCAGCCAGTCCGGACCCCACCACAACGGATGTCCAATAATCTCTAGGGCTGAGCATCCACGTGATGCACAATCAGCTGGGTTTATATCGCCAGGGACATGTCGCCAAATCAATCTAGCTTGCGACGCCTGGATCTGGGAAACACGGTTCGCCACAAACACCTCCAAGGTGTGAACAGAAGCTCGCAACCAACAAAGCACAATTTGACTGTCTGTCCATGCAAATACGTCTGCTAACTCTACGGAACGCCCTAGAGTAGCGACGACATGATTCAAGAGACGAGTCAAGAGAGTGGCGCCTGACAATTCTAGCTTCGGTATTGTCATACGCGAGCGAATAGGCGCAACCTTGCTCTTTGCTAGAACCGGCGAGACCAAAACATGTCCAGCAGCATCCACTGTGCGTAGATAAACAACCGCTGCATATCCTCGCTCGGAAGCATCACAAAAGCCATGAAGGCTAGCTCGATATTTTCCAGACGGAAGGAAACGTCTGGGCAAGGAAACCCGATTAAGAGCTGGGAGGGATGACACAAACTCTAGCCATTCCAATAATAACTCTCCATGAAGAGGCTCATCCCACGACAATTCAGCAGCCCATAATTTCTGCAAAAAACATTTCGCCCAAAAAATGACTGGACTGATCCAACCATTCGGATCATAAGTCCGAGCGACAGTGGACAACACTGATCGCTTCGACCAAGACTTCGGGGACTGTAGGTCCACATGATAAGTGAAGACATCCTGGACTGGTCTATACTGGACACCAAGGACAGCCAACAGGTCAGGATTGTCTACATTCTGGAAGATGTGGGGATTCTGCTGGTGCTCCTCCGGCAAATCGGCAAGGAGCCGAGGTGAATTCGACAGCCACTTTCGCAATTCATAGCCACCAGCTTTCATGAGGTCAATCAATTCGTCCCGCAAGACGAGAGCCTCTTCTACAGTTGCTGCCCCACTACAGCAGTCGTCAACATAAATATCCTCTTTCAAAATGGCAGCCGCGCGAGGAAACCTTATCCGCTCTCGTTCAGCTAGCTCCAAGAGCGAGCGGATCGCAATGAAGGGACTAGAACACAAACCATAGGTGTTCACACGAAGTTCATAGACAACCATGGGATCGTCAGGATGCTCTCGCCACAAAATCAGCTGGAATCGCCGGTCATCGCGATGAATTATCGTCTGTCTAAACATCTGACGTATGTCAGCGACGAATACAATTGCATGACGACGAAACCCAGTGAGGATATCTCCAATGTCTCGATGTAGCTTAGGTCCGGCATGGAGACACTGATTCAAAGATACACCAGAAGTAGTAGGCGCTGACCCATCAAAAACTACACGTATCTTGCCACCTGGCGTCTTCAAAACGGCATGATGAGGAAGGAAGTAATGCTCCACTGAGCGCCAACCAATATTCGACACAGACATGTGTCCCAAGTCCTCATATTCTCGCATGAACTCAATATATTTCCGGCGAAGCTCCGGATCCCGCTTCATGCGACGTTCCATGGAGACCAATCTTCGTTCAGCCAACTGCCGAGACTCGCCAAGCGGAGGCCTATTCGCCAAAAAGGGAAGTCGGGTGACAAGCTGACCAGAGGCGAGGCGACCTGTGTTGCTCTGGTAGAAGCTTTCACACTCTTCGTCCTTTGGACACAATCTAGGCATAGAGGGAGGTTCCTCCACTTCCCAAAACTTCTGAACGGCGTCAGAAAGCGTGGATCCCACACGTAGCCCATCCTCAGCAAAAAACACGGTCGAAACCGGAAGGATAGGGCCCAACAATGCCGAACCAAAAATCGTGGGGACCACTACCAAACCACCAGGCTGCAAAGCTCTCCAACTCCCCGAACAAACCTGTCCCAAAATATTACTCCCCAACAATAGGTCAACAGGACCTGGAGTATGAAACATGGGGTCAGCTAAAGCTAAACCCTTTGTCAAAGCTATGACAGGTGGAGGAAGCTTTATGCGCGGGTGGTTACTCAAAATATTCTCCAGCACAATAACCGGAATCTTGGTTTTCCTGGTTCCAAGTAGTACTGGAGAAAATTCCACAAAGGTGTGACCAACTCTATTGGTCACCTTAACGTTTCCCACTCCGTAGACTGGGAAAGGAGAAGGACCGACACAGAGGTCCAATTGGCTCACCAACCAAGCTGAGACTATACAACCCTGGGCACCCGAGTCCAAAAGGGCACGAACAACAATCGAGTTGCCCTTCGGGTCCCATACCCGCACAGAGACCGTAGGCAAGAGGATGGTCTCTGGGTTCTCAGCGTGGTTAGCTGCGAGTCCCTAGCGGGAGAAGTTACGGAGTGAGGGCTCCCTCCCCGAGTGCGGCAGGGGACGATAACTGTCTACCCTGCCCTCATCGCGACGACCCTGCACAACGTGTGCGGATGAGAGGGGGGCTGCAGCCTGCCTTCCTAGGCGGGGTGGACGCCGCTCCAACCTCGGTCGCTCCAACAGCGGGGGGGAGAATCTCCGGTTGCGGTAGACTGGTGAGTGCTCCGCAAACCCAACAGCGCCTCTAGGGGGTGGCGAACGCCTATCCCCGCCCGTAAGGGCTCGATCCTGGGCGCTGGACCTGGCAGGACTGTCACCACCAGCGCGAGCAGCCAAATGTTGCTCAGCATCGCGAACACCAGGACCCTCCCGGTTGCGGTTCGCACACAAAAGAATGTGGTGAGCACCACCACATGGTCCACATGGACGAGGCTGAGGACACTCTCGCTGGAAGTGACCCTCCAGGCAGTGGTAACACAATCGCCTCTCCTTGGCGATGTGTCGGCGCGCTGCTACGCGCAAGGCCACAAATTTGTGGCAAGCAGTCATCCGGTGGCCGGAGCGCTTGCAGTATCTGCAAGCCACGGCCTCCTCTTGGGAGACCCCATATCTCGGCCGTGACTGCTTGAAACCCGGCGGACCCTGCGGTCGGGCCAGTGGTCGCTCTCGGCGAACACTAGGCTGCGGCACCGAGGGAGCGGAACCCTCCACGGTATCCACCCTGCGACACTCGTCTTCCAAGAACCTTTCCAGGTCCTTATAGGAAGGCAGGTGAGTGGAGCTGTCCCCACCATACTGTTGCTCAAAGCGCAGCCGCATCTCCAAAGGCAGTTTCGCCAGCACAATATGGAGCAGCAAAAAGGACCACTGGTCCACAGGTAAGTCCAATCGCCTTAAGGCGTTAACCGCCACCAAAACCGGGTTAACAATATCTGTCCGTAAGGCTGACGCACAGGCAACCTTAGGCAGGTTCAAAATTTGCCCCACATGGGTGTCAGCCAAAAGTCGCACGTTGTGGTAACGGCGCTTCAACAAATCCATGGCTGTCGAGTAGGTGCTGTCATCGACCTTCAGGTGCTCTACCAGGCCTAGAGCCTCTCCCTGTAAGGAGGCCAACAGGTACGCCATTTTTTGAGCAGCTGACAGGTCGGTATGGGAGTCCACCAAACTGTTGAACATCCCATAGTAGCTCAACCACTGGTCCAAATCACCGTCAAAGGTGAGAAGGTTGAGCGTGGGGAGACGACCCAACAAGGCGTGGGGTGCAACAAGTGAATCCCCACCAGAGGGAGCTGAGATGTGGGAGACCGCCTCGTTAATGGTGTCCACAAACTCGTATATTTGGCCAAAGTCCGCTTCATATCGCTGCTTCTGCTCGTCCGGTACAGGCGTTTCCAAATTCGCCATAAACGTCAAGCCCTCAGCAAAACTCCTATCTAACGCCACCAAACGGGCCGGCATTTCACTCGCCCGGGCGAGTAAGGCTTGCTTCCGGTCCGGCCGGTTGACCATTGCAACCGCAGAAGAAAACCATCTCAACTGAGCAGTCATTGCGGACTGATGTGTAGAAAAGGTCACCTTGACAGACATGTGTAGACATGTGGTTTTGTTTTGTATTGCGTGCGTCCTGAGGTGTAGACCTCAGGACGCACGCAATACAAAACAAAACCACAAATAAAAAACAAAAATAAAAGTAAAAAAAAAACAACAATAACAAAAAAAATAACAAAATAAAAAATCAAAAAATGCAGTGGAAGTACAATAAAAAACAAAAGGGGTGCGTATGTGTCTTCAAGAAGGTATAACCGTCCAAAATATTAATTAAGACTACCTGACAAAATAACAACAAAAAAAAAAATTAAGTTATCAAATTATCAAATTAAAATAAACGCAACCAAAAATGTACGCGAGCGTGGACTCAATAAAACCACAATGCCCAGCTATCAAAACAAACGTGAAGCGTTATATCCAAAATAAATTATTAACGCGTGTGGGTAACTAGCCAGCTACTAACGTCGCACGCGTGGATTCAAAATATCTTCCGAATACAAATTATACGTAGGGCCTAGCCTTCAAACCGTGAACGTAAAATAAAAATCAAAACCAAATATTTAAGCCAAATTACCAATATACAAACAATACAAAAGGTCATCAATATTAACTACCTAACGGTATTATCAATATCATCAATATCACGTAACGGTATCAAACCACGCTCTGCTACCAGATGTTTACGATGTAGCAGGAGCGTGGACCCAATATATTCAAGGCTCTTAACACGTGAATTTACAATTATCAAGAAAATGAATAATGACACAAAACAAAAAAAATAATGGTTGATAACGGTATCAACCACGCTCTGCTACCAGATGTTTACAGATGATTACATTTGGGCCCGAGTGCACATTCCTCGGGCTGCTTTCGCGTAACGCGAGGCAGGTGCGCGCCTAGTGTGCGCATCGTAAGCAATATGTATAGATGATGTTTATATATGGAGGGTATTTTATTATAAATTAATACGTAATTTTATATTATTTTTTATAGAGAAGAGGGCGGACGAGCAAGCGGTCTCACGTGATTGTAAGTGTTACCGCCGCCCATCAACACCTGCAACACCAAGGGGTATGCGGGCGCGCCGCCGACCTTGCAAAATCCTATTCACAGCTTTCTTGAAGAACCCCATGTCCTAGCTTAATGGGAAGACCTCTTGAGGCAGTTCGTTCCACAGCCTACGGGTTCGTGATATAAAATAATTTTTGGACCGAACAGTACGCGACACCTCCCTATCTAGGAAATGCGGATGGTCCGCACTTCAGTGACGGGAGGTACGGTTGTAGATACCCGAGGTGGGAATTGTACTGAACAATTCTTGAGAGCATTCCCCATTGTACAGGCGGTAGAACACACAGAGACATGCAATGTCTCTCCGAACGCTGAGGGGTTCTAAACCGCCCGTGAGAGTGGGATCGTTGACAATACGAACAGCACGTCGTTGGATGGAGTCAAATGGGTCTAATTGGTATTTCGGTGCACCGGCCCAGAGATGTGAGATGTGCGCAATGTGAGATGTGAGCGATATGGGGCCTCACCTGAGCTTTGTAAAGCAATAGGAGTTGCCCAGGGGTGAAGTACCGCTTCGCTCTGTTCAGCACACCGAGCTTTTTGGAGGCCATTTTGGCCTTACTTTCCAGATGACCCTAAATTCGACTTTGCTGGAAATGTCGACACCAAGGATCCCATTACTCTCCGAGATCTTAAGAGGTATGCTCTGAAAGCGAGGTGCTACGACAAAATAACTTAACTTGTTAACTTAAGACTATATTGTGTTTCAATTGCGGCCAAATAGAAGTCTTTTTATTTTTTTCTTTTCTTTCTTACAGTGTGTCATAAAATCGAGCCAGTGGTTTTTATATAACGACTGATACGAGGGCGACACTGATAGTTTCCAGAATGAAAAAGAAAAAATTACAATGAATGACCAAAAATCAATTTATTGTTTCTCAAAATATTCTCTGTGAGCCTCAATACACTTTTTCATACGAATAAACCAATTTCCATACCATTTATTCCACTCGGTTTTTCATATGAACATGTTTTTCATAAACATGTTTTTCACACTCTTCTACAGCCTCTTCTGGCGATGAAAATGGTTGACCACGTAATTGGTTCTTAATTTTTGGAAACAAGAAGAAGTCACAAGGTGCCAAGTCGGGACTGTGTGGCGGATAGCTCATGAGTTCTACGTTTTTCGCCTTCAAAAAGTCGTTTGTCTGTTTGGGCGTGTGAGAGCTGGCATTATCATGGTGCAAGATTATGCGGCGTTTACGGTAGTTTTTACGGAGTTCGTCAATAACTTCCGGCAAGCAAATGGTCGTGTACCAATCAACAATTCACGGTATGACGATTCTCCAAAGCAACAGTAGCTACGTGTTCAGTTTTTCTAAAAAAAGAAGCGATCATGTGCATCGCGGCACTTTGCACACACACTTTGCCCACTTTGGTGGGGTTCGGGTCATCTTGAAAGACCCAAATGCTGCTGCTGCTTTGTATCGGGGTCGTAGCTGTAAATCCATGTTTCGTCACCTGTTACTATGTTCCACACTAAATTTGACGTCCCTTCGTTGAATATGGTAAGCATGGCATTGCACCAAGTGATGCGTTCCGTTTTTTGAGCCTCAGTCATATTGTGTGGGATCCATCGCGAGCACAGCTTTCGCACAGCCAAATGTTTGTATACGATTGATGGTATCTGACTCATACCTATGCCTAAAGATGCCCGAATCTCATGGTAGGTCACATGCCTCTCTGTTTCGATCATATGGCGCACAGCATCGATGTTTTTGTTGGTGACAACGGTGGACGGGCGACCTTCACGAAATTCGTCACTGAGATTGGCACGACCGCGCTTGAATTCTGCAAACCAGCTATAAATTGTCGTCTTGCTTAGTGCTTCATCGCCAAAAGCAGTTTGAAGCTAAGCGAGACTCTGCTGAGCTATCAAATTATATTTAAAATCGTAGAAAATCATACAGCGAAAATTTTCACGAGTTAAATCCATCGTAATGCACACACGAATTTTTTAAAATGACGTCACAATAAAAAAACAAATGACTGTTAGTTGAAACAAACCTTATTCTACAGCCAAAGAGTTCCATTTTCAAATATTGTAATTACTTTTTAAATATTGTTTATGTAAGTGGCCAGTTCCGGAAATTTTCAGTGTGACCTATGTATTTGTACATGCTGACTTGATAATGGTATGAATGGACGTGATGGTGGTTTTTATGAGAGATACAGACTGAGATGGTATGAAAGATATATCCTAAATTGTATTTGAATTATTTATTTCGTAATTCATCGAATGATAAGGAAAATTCCCTTCCCGTTAATAAATAATGTAAAGAAACATAAGTAGCAACAACAATTATTTGAATTTTATCAAATTAACTGCAATTTTATTAACGATTTATTTGCAGCTGATACCGGGTTTAAGCCAAGCTATAAAGTTTTAGCTTAATACCGGTAATAAAGGAAATGTATCATAAAAGTAATATCACACGTGACAAAATTTAGAGCGGTACTAATAATAAAATTTTCAACGGACCTTGTAAAGGACTGCACGGAAATATTACTTGTATACTTGGGCACTCCGATACTCGACACGCCCACGATCTTCCAAAATATTCGTAATTTTACATATATTTAGAATAGTGGGGTAATAAAATTAGTGTTTTGTGTAAGGCGCGATGTGTGCTCTGTTTATTTGTGGAGTCATACAAGCGTTTTATATTTATTGCGACGCGATTTACCAATAGATGTTGAGTCATTTTCTCTTGTTTCACGTTTCAATCTTAATAAATAATAAATAGTTTAGATAACTTATGTGTTAATCCTAATCTCAAGAATATTAACGATATTTTGATACAGACTGAATATAATAAATTTAAACTAATGAATATTAGAAATGTAGAAATGTATGAGTACTTAGTTGTTTTCTCTTCCAGATCTATTTCCCCCTTTTTATATTTTGGTACAGAACAACACAAATCCAGAAGCATGATAATATGCAAAGAACATGCCTTTGACCTTCGTTTAACCTATTATCTATGGCACTTATTGACCAAATAAAAGAATGTCTTCGTAAATGGAAGTGGATGTGGGGTTACTGAAGTGGAAACTCGTCCTGCGACACCTGAGCCCGGAGATTTAGTAAATACTTGTATATAGGTCAATAAGAGAATTAAGAATTATTTCTCGTGAGAATTAAAAATACACTAATTATCTGTTCTGAATTTGTGATTATTTTAATTTCGGAATATTTTATTTGGAAATTACTTTCATAAATAACCAGATGTTACTTTTCAATATTTTGATCGTACTACTTTCTTTCTTGTATTCACATAGAGTGATTTCCATACGATAACTATATAACGTTATTAAAATGATTTGAATATGAAAAATTTTTGTTGAATATTATAAATATTGTTAACTTAATTGCTAAAGTTACTACCTAAGTAAATGTTTTTACAAGGAGTAATATTTTTCGGTAGAAATACCACATATGAGTAAATTACTTTCTTTAACATCTACAACTAACAACAGTTGTTAAAATACTAATGTACAGATAGACAACATAATACGTTAACAAAATAAACTTCAAAGTAACTCAAAAACGGTTGTTTTTAGAGAGTGCTCAAAGGCTGACTTATTCCTAGCAGTGGCTGTTAAAAGCCGATTATATCGAGAGCTAGATTTTATTTTTCAGTGCAAACGGTACATATTTTAAGCCTTGTAACATTAATTTAAACCTTCCTAAAATTTCTACGTATTGCCAATAGTTTTTTATATATATAATAGATGGCACACGAGCGGGCGGGCGGTAAGTGGTCACCGCCGCCCGCGGACATCTGCAACACCAGGGAGCTTGCGGATATCATAAATGAATGAACCTTGCAGAATCCTGTTTACAGCTCTCTTGAGTAGTACATGTCGTAGCGTAATGGAAAAACCTCGGCTGGCAGTTCAGTCCACAACTTTCGGGTTCGCGATATAAAGTGTCTTATACAGTGTATGTATAAAGTATCCTTGAACGATACCTTAAATTTTAGTGGTGGATTATACAGAGGTACTACTATCACTGAGAGAATTCTATGAATATGAAATATAAGATTATGAATTTTGAATAGAAATTTCTTAAATGCTTAGTTTTGATGCTGAGAATTTGTATAGATCATACAGATTGTTTACTGAAAAAATATGGTAAACAAACAGACAATGAGTCTAATAGTAATCTACAATAGCTACATGCCAAAGTCAGTCAAGAATGAAGAACTTTGGCGCATAAGACACAGTTTATTTATAGTAGAGGTGGTGTATGAGCGAGCGTCCCACCAGATGATAAGTGTTCATCACTGCCCATGAACGCTTGTAACACCAAAGAGGGTGGGAGTACGCTGCCTACTTTACATAATTCCATGTACCTACAGCTTTTTTAAGAGCCCCATATCGCAGCTTAGTGGAAAAACCTCACTAGATATGTAACTTGTTACATATCGCTGATTTTTTTTATAGAAGGAAGATGGCAGACGAACACACAATCCACCTGGTGGTAAGTGGATACTGTCGCCCATGGACATACGCATTACATGCCAACATCAAATTAAATCGTTTATTTATGGATTGTAGTAGACAAATGTCATGATAATTACAAAAAATAATAAGTCATCTCTTATCTCGCTGAGGGGGAGAGTGCACACTGCAATCCAACAGCCGCTGGGCGCACTCGACTGGCCACGTTACCCCTCTCTCACAGAAGACTACCGTGAAATCTACTGCATTTCCCACTTTTATCTTATTTCCTTAATGTATGTACGTGTTACGGTAGTGAGTGAGATATGCCAGAGCCCATTCCCATCCTATCGCTCCCCATTTTCCAAATATCTCCAAATCCATTCCTATATCTCCAAAGGTAGGCAGCGCATCCGGGGGCGAGCCAACGTTTGTCATTTTGGACTAAGGTTGGCATGTATCGCGGATGTCTATGGAGGACAGTATCCACTTACCATGCTCGTCTGTATGCTCGTCTACCGCCTTCGTCCATAAAAAAAAACTCATAATAACTCGCTCTTTGAGCATACAAATACAAATTAACTCATAAAATTACATAATAATAATAATAAACAATACAATCACATAGTAGGCACTCTTAGTCTACATGGTAGGTCAAATGGTTTTGTCACAAAATGACCAGAATCGGTCCAGAATGATTTGTCATTCTGGCGTTGGCACGACCTCGGATACGGTGCCTTTCTTTTGAGGCCAAATATAGTCAAGTCGTTAGTGTTAACAGCCTAACCGAACCCGGATATCCTTGGTACAACATGTTCTACCATAACCATAGCCAGTAAAAAGGTATAAATAGTAAAGCCTCCGTTATTGAGGACCACCTTAGGTAACCCGTCTTCAGGTATAAATGGGTGGCTTAAAGGCCTTAAAATGTTAGGTCGACCATAGAGAATTAGCGAATTCATTTTTTGGAATTATTTTAACGTTATGGTTTGTAGTAATTGTCCTAACAAGTCAGAGGGTCAGGTTTTTGCCACCCGCTATTCGGCGTTGTTACCTATTTAATACCCGGAGGATATATATAAAAGTGTGTAGGGTGCTAAGAGTTAAATTCTACGGATGCGGGTAATAGTTCTCCACCCTGCCCCCTCATAACCTTAATTGATTTTGCCCTCAGTTGCCCCAATTCTAGTAATTTCTGCTAATTATCCATACAAACTCATTTATCCCTTGATTTCCTGGAAGTAGGATATCCTTGTGACTGAATCTAAATGAACCTTGAAACTGGGTCAAGGACGGGTACTGTGTCTGGTCTAACTGTTCAACCAATAGCCTTTAGAAAGTGTCATATAAACAACAAAGAATCTTTCAGTTCAATGGATTAAGTAGTTCTAATGACTACCAGGCTAAATAGAATTATTAGAGTTTTATGATAATGTAGTATTAATACGGGTAGAACATAATGAAAACATTGGCGATGTTGAATTTCACATTTGTCTATCTTGTATTGTAAAACTATACACGATAATAAATACACGATAATTAATTGCTTTACAGAGATGACACCATTTTTGTATTTTAAAATTATTTTAATGTTGAAGTCATGCTTGTCCAAGAATGAGCTTCCGATCTTAAGGTTTGTTATTACATTATCGCAAAATCTGACTATAAAACTTTCCTTTAACGGCGTTCTTGAAAAGCCTATTTACGGGAAGATTGAGAAAGAAACAAACAACAACTATACTGAAACATCAATACCAACTTTCCAATAGCTATATACCACGTGAAATAGGTAGCACATCACAATGACTGTTAGGTCAGGTAAAGGAACGTGATCATGTGATTTATCACAGATCCAATGTAATTACCACACAATAAAGAGAGCCGTGAATCGAATACTTTTATCCAAGAAAATTCTTCCGAAGAGTAATGTGATTCCTTTTTTATGTTAGATTTAACTAAGGTTACACTTGTTCTGATTTGGTTTGGTTACAATTAATTAATTTAAGTAGGATCGGATTAATGTAAATTACAGCGGTAATCTAGATTAATATACCTACCTACGTAACATTATCAAAGTAAGCTAAACTCGAAGGCCAATTGACTCATCAATTTGTCTCTTTTACACCTGTGTCTAAAGCTATCGTAAAACATATACATCCTACTCATGAAAACTCTGTAAATTTATCGTTGCTTAAAATTCTTTGTTAATTTCTAGCCTATATGAAGTTCAAATTGTTAGAAAACGGTAAGCTATTGTAAATCATCGTTAAATTTAAATAGAGTTTATGAGTAAGATAGTATAATATAGAAGGAATAATGATAATAATACCTGAGAATGATACTATATAACGAACCACCACTATATAGTACTATATTATACTATATTATACTATATTATACTATATTACACCACTACATATGTTTCATTATGCAAAATATTCGTCACCTACTTAGATATAAATAATACTGCAATGAAAGGCTCACACTAGAATTTCCTGCCGTGGCTAGACAATACAGAATAGAAATTACCTAGACGGTGACGTAGAGACTTGAACCCAGCACTTATTGCAAGGCAGGCACACGTATTATTAAAGTAACGTAAAAACAATAAAACTTTGTTGTACGACATTTTGTTATTCAGTAATTTTCTTTTAAATAATATATAGACCTAACAACATTTTAATATTACATTCAAAAGTGCTAGAACTAGAACTAGCGTCCGCGTCCGAGGCGAATATTTTAGGTGACATATAAAATGTACCTGAGTATACTGATTTGGATATGTGGAAAGAACGAGAGAGTTATCTGACAGTGAAACGAGCATACGACGGAGGACAAAACAACCGAAGGTAGACCAGTCGACCGTTCCATACATCGCTCCATGACAAGATCGCAAAGGGAAAACTTCAATCACTTGGATCAATCTCCGTACCATATTTCCCATTTCACAACTTTTATATAACTTTAGTTTGTCATTTAAACCATTTTTTTTTATGTCTTAGTGGAAAACATCTTAGGAAATAGTTTAATCTTAATATTTATTATGTAACTATTATTCTATGTGTCTGTCTAAACTCTGTTTTCGCTGTTTTTTCTTAAATAAATAAATAATCGCATTACAGAAGGTGACAGATAGAGTACACCACACATAGAAATTTAATGTAACACAGTAATACGAATATAGTATATTTACAAAAGGCGGTCATATCGCTAATAGTGAACTATTTCAGTCAACCTTTGGATAGGACAGTTGAAGAAAAATAACTGCCAGGTATATTAGTATTCATATTATGTAGTAATATATATAATGTAATATATATAAATCAAATCAAATTCGTTTATTTATGATCGCATTAGTTCTGCCGTAAGGCGTACAAATATATCACATAATTAATATGTTAAGTACAAAGTTTGAATACAATCATTAAAATAAAACTTCATAATTTGATCCTAATGTAATTAAATTAATAATATAATCAATTAAATCATTTATCCATCAAATTAATACATTTATAAAGTCAAATATACATTCACATAAATTAATATATTAGAAAAGGATGTCATTAAATGTAATAATAATAATTAATATATTGGTATAAGGCAATCTCTTTCTAATACCATTCAATTCAATTTGTCAGTGGTGACAAAACTTATTATTTCAGGAATATTTAGGTGAGAGAAATAAGAAAAACTATTCGTATTCGACTATATTGTGTCAGAAAAAGAACAAATGACAAGATGATACTAGTGACAGATCGCTTTATAGTTTATAAATAGAGACGGGCAACGAACGAAATAATACATTATGCCAACTTTGTATTATGTTCCAATAAATTCAAATAAAATTATATTTTACTAATAGTGCTGTATAAAAAGTTGTTCTCAAAATTGTCTTTTAGATCATCTTTTATTGAGTAATATGTTTTGTTTTATAATAGTTTCTTTAATTGACTTTTAAATATGTTAGGAAAATTGCTATCACGTATTGATTTGTGTATTGTATATTTTAGGCGCCATAGAAAATATACTATTTTACATAGCATAGCAAGCAGTTTGACAAGACGGTGCGCATAACATATTTATAAGTGTTCACTCTTAAAACGATCTATATATAAATTTGGATTGCTTTTAACAAATACTGCAATTTCTAGAATGTACACTGATGATAACTTTTATTTTTTTGAAATGGGACTTACAACTCTCTATAATACGAAGGCTGCATATCGCTGTCAGACATTTCTTCTGGGTCTTCAACACTTTCTCTTTATTAGTAAAGTTAGTTGCTCCAAAAGATGATGTTGTATCTAAGTGTAGAAGATACAATTCGGGGGTAAGCTGTAAGAACCGCGGATTGATTTGCAACTATATTTATTTTGTATAAGGCATAGGAAAACCGGTTTAGCCTCTTACATGAATCATTTTCCATGTTATATATTTATCAATTTATAATCTTAAAAATTTTGCGTTTTCTGTTTCTTCTATACCAAGAGAGGCCAACTTCTTTAGAATAGTGTTCTACTTAAAAAAATCTGATCTCTTGCGATCGACTTAATTGTGCTGTATTGGAATGAATAAAACAATAATTAGATAGCTTTTATATTAATTATTAATAGGTAAAATTAATATCAATAAGAAACAAAAAATAATGAGAAGTTTGTGCTTTAATTTCTTCTGTCAAATTAACAAAATCACGAGTATAATTTGATAATGTTAACCTTAAAGAAACATTTTGATACCGGTGAAAAACTTTTAATTTACTTTGGCGATCGACCGCTCTGTCTTTGGCGATCGACTTGTTGGCCACCCTTGTTCTATACCCTTGGCCAAATAATTTACGAGTATGGGTAATTGTAAATTTTGCTTAAATGGTATTATTTTCGTTTCATCTACATTAATTACTAAATTATTTTTCTTTAACCACGTTATTATTTCTCCTAAACTCTTGTTAATTTCTGATTCAAAACAATCGACTTTATTTTTCATAAAAATAACTGTACTATCATCAGCAAATAAGATTATTGGATAGTTAATGCTATTAGGTAGTTCATTAATGTATATAAGAAATAAAAGCGGTCCCAAGACGCTTCCTTGTGAAATAGCAAATCGTGTTATTGTAAGGTCAGATGTATAAATATATATAATTCATTTATTTCAGACAAAGTCCATATTTCATGTGTTAGTAACAATTTTAACTTATAGACTAAGTTAGTACTTATTATTAAGATTTTGTTATTACTAATTATATATATATGTATGTACATGCACACGTGCATATGCACATGCATACACATACCCACACACACACACACACATTCACACACACACACACGCACGCATATATATATATATACACACACACACACACACACACATATATATATATATATATATATATATACACCACCATATATATCCATATACATACACACATACATATACATGCACGTACACACCAATCACATATACACACATATATTTTACATCAGACATTGGCTGTCGCCTCTCGTCACCTCCTATATGATGCAACGTGCGACTCCACCCAATGTCTCAACATGGGGCCATCCACCCTCTCCGCAAAGATCCTCAGCAGCGTGTTGGTATAAAGAGTTTCTATTTTTGTTTCATTACATAATCGACTTTTTTGAGTGATTTGAAATCTATATTCCAGGTAAGATTGTATAAGCCTATAGACGTTGTCTCGTATACCATACACATAATGTGTATAATAAAATATCACGATCCACGTGGTCAAACGCCTTAGTCATGTCTGTCCATGTACAATGCTGTTACTGGTATCTTTTTATCGATATTGATCTTTTTATTGACTTTAAAAAGTAAATCATAAATGGCCATATTTATTGTTTTATTTTTTCGGAATCCTTTTTGTTCATTTGACAGTATATTGTGTTTTTCTATATAAGTATATAGGCAATTATGTATAACTTTATTAAACATTTTTGACATAACAGGAATAATTGCAATGGGCCTCTAATTACTCACATTACTTCTGTCGCCTTTTTTAAATAACTGTTTAATAATAGTGATTTTTAGTCTATCGGGATAGTTACCACTTTCTATACAGTGATTAATTCCGCAATTTCAAACCAGTGATATAATGTCCGCTACAAGTTTTATCATCTTATTAGTTATTTTTAAGTGTCTTTCTGATATTAGCGATGTCATATGCCGTAATAATTTTAAAGAAAATAGAATTATAATATGAAAATCTATTATCATCTGTTCCATCAGTATTACAATGTGATTTTACTTGGTCAACAAAATAATTATTAAATATATCAGCGATATCTTTGGGAGTACTTATAAACTCTCCATTATATAGTATTTTAATTAACTGTTCTTTTGGAATTTGAAGTTGAAGATATTTATCACCTGCCATAGGAATATTCATAGCAATTGATATATTAATTATTTTGTGATTTTTGCGTTAATTTAACTATTTTATTAAATCATTCAGAGTATGCTTTATACATATATTCTTTTATTATCATCATTTGGACAGAACCTGTATTTCCACAAAAGTTCACGTTTGCGTTTGCTAAATATTTTAATACCAGTAGAAATCCATTTTAGTTTCTTTAAAATTGGAATTTTGATCAGTTTTTTGGGAAAACAAATGCCATAAATTAATTTAAAGTGGTCAAGAAATCTATCAAAAGCGTCAACGAAATTATTCGTATGGTAAACCTGGTCAAATGTACGTTTCCAAATGTTGTCTCTAAATGTGTTTATATTATTTAGACAATAGTTTCGACTCTTTTTAAACCAGTATTTAATTGTATTACTGGACATACTAATATTTGAGCGTTATGATCTGATACAGCGAAATCATATATAATCGTTTTATATTCGTGTATATTGTGCAAACCATTGTCAATACAAGTTTGAGTCACCATGTGTGTTGGTTTATTTATTGCCATTTTAAGTATAAGCTGTTTAAACGATCGGTATTTGAATTATGTTTGAGGGTATCAATATTAAAATGTGGGGATTTTATTATACATTTCTTATTGTTTTTCGAACAATATCTGAACAATATGCCATCTCACTAGATGGAATATTGTTCAGATATTGTAAAAATTACCCATAGCGGCAGAACTGTTGTCATGAATTCTGTAAACACAATTATTATTTCATTTTGTGTTCCATAGCACAAGTAAAGAGCGTAGAGTGAGCAATTTAATTACTACTCTATGTAAATGAATGAATACGTTGTAAATTTATACTGAATAATGGATTACATCATCAGAGATTTCAATAAAATTTATAAAGTTTTTTTAAAGAGGTTGAGTTAAGAATAAAGAAGTTGCTGAATAAAAATTAACTATTTTGAAGTCAGAAATTAAGTTAATTTTCAACAAATTTTGCAAGAGTTTTTATTAAGTTATAGCGAGAATTAAGTTATAGCGAGTGAACAGGATTTTGCAAGGTCGGCGGCGCATCCGCATATCCCCTGGTATTGCAGATGTCCATGGGCGGCGGCAACACTTACCATCTCGTAGCACCGATCGCTCGTCCGCCTACTTCCTTATATAAAAAAAAGTCTAAATTCAAAAGACGTCTAAGTGACCACGAAGAGGTGGCAACTTGTTTTTTGTGGATATGATATCATTTCATGATAGATAAAAGAACGATATGAGTTTTTTCGATACAAGTAGTGGAAAGTGTAAATCACCACTTCAAAATTACTCGCTTTTATTCTTTTATGTGCCTATAAATTGGCTTGAAAATAAGTTTCAGTAGATTTTTTGGTTTGCCGAACTCGAATCCGGTGTCTGAAATGAGCTGCACCCTCCTCATTCCCCGTGAAAATAGTTTAGTACGTACATAGACTACGTATGTACTAAATTTAATTAATTTTCATACGCTCTGTATAAACTGCAAACGAAAGTACTGCCTGTCGTGGATATGTGTCATCTATATTGCGATACGTTGTTATATTTTGGGGCAGTTCGACTTACAAACAGAAGCATTCATATAACAAAAAACGTATAAGAGCAATGTGTAATCTGTATTACTAGAATAGCAGTACACCGTATTTTGAAATATTAAAAATTTTGTCTCTCCCGTCACTTTACATTTATGAGATAGAAACTAATTTTGAAGTTATTCTCATAAATTTCTTACATTCAAAAGCAAACATAACTGTAATAAATTATGTTTTTTTATATTAATGGAGGCAGACGGGCAAGCGGCCCCTATGATGGTAACTAGCTACCGCCGTCCATTGACACCTGCAACACAAGAGTGTATGCGGGTGCGCTGTCGGACTTGTAGAATCCTATTTACAGCTTTCTTGAAGAACCTCATGTCTTAGGATAAGAGGGATACCTCAGGAAGCAGTTCGTTTCTCAGCCTACGGGTTCTCGGCAATAAACGATTTTTAGACCGTACAGTGCCCGACAGCTCGGTATCAAGGAAATGCGGATGCATCGCATTTCTGTGATGGACGGTGCGGTTGCAGAAACGTGAAGTGGGAGTCATATCGAACAGTTTTTCGCAGCATTCCGGGGAATGCTGTATAACCTGTATACCTGTACAGCACAGGATTGTTTATGAGCGGCATTGGGTAGTGCGAGTTGGTGAATATTTCCCAGCCATTTTTTAATTCACGTACACGTGTGATTCCGAATGATGTTTTCCTTCATCGCCAAGCTAGTGATAATTGAAAAAAATCCATACTGAAATAAAAATTCTATAATATTGATCGGTTTCTAACGTCAGATCTTAAGAATATAAATCGAGAATGTATGCTATGCTATCACCACTCGTAGTTACAGCTAAGTACAGCAAATAGGCAGAAGAAAAAATATCTTATAACTACTAGTAAATCATTATTGTCCTCAGAAATGAAAGAATTTCCAAGAAAAATGTAATAAGAAATTCCAAGGGTCGTCTGGTTAAACAATCTTAGGTTTTATTTTATCGCAACCGTGAGCACGTCTAAATCTCAGAGCGGGGGAAAGAAAAACATTGACGTCGCCTACTCTATATACCTAACGGTAGCCAAGAAATTACACAAGAAAACATTTGAACGATAAAGACAATGTTTGGTCGCCCGCAGAGCTTTGTAAATGTTGAATTATTTATTTACAGGGAAGTACTCCAGCAACGTTCGAGTTAAACGTAAGTAATTGAATTCTTGTCAGTTTGCCCAGGCAGTGGGATACGTAAAATGTTTTCATTCATTGATTACGCGCCATTCCGAACGAGTAGTTTAACAATTGCGAAGTTCTACACTTTCTTTGTTAATTCACTAATTTAATTAAAATTCGGAGGAATAATTAATATACAGAAAAACATTAATTTCTAGGCGTTATTATTAGCCAATTCAAATGCACGTAGTTACAAATTAACCTGTTGCTAATCGTATGCCAGTTTTTTTCTTATTTTATCTTGGATCCGTCGGAACAATCATTATTGTCAACTGATTCATTCTTAATGAACGGCTAAGCAGTAAAATTTGGCATTAATTCCCAACTAATTTAATAATCCGAATTAATTTATTGTACAAAGAATTATGAGAAATATTCGAAACTTTATAAACTTTGTCAAACGTTTGTATTAAACTCACTGTTTTCTGGTTAAATTTGCCAATAAATTCTAATTAATGTAACAGTCAAGATATAAACATTTTCCAAAAATAAATACACCGTTTAAGTATTTTTAGCATTTATGGAACAAAATTAATATTTTTATTCAGAAGCGGGTAATTAAAAAGGTTTTTGTTAGCCATATTTTGGTTGTTTATATAATTATTAGGTATTAGTCACAAACCTACCTATCACTACTTATTAGCTACAAATTATTAATGTGTTGGTAGTTAAATTAGATGAGAAAACCAGATTAATGCTGAACTATACACTAACGAGATATTACAATATCGAATTACAAGTACAATAACGAAATGAAATGCTATTTCAATATCATTGTATTAATGGGCATGTACAACCCTTTGTCTCTCCACTTCTGGACATAGGCTGACTTATGTGGTCAATAGTTAAATAGTGATCATGACAATTTTTTCGATTTTGGTATATATACCTATTTACCGGAGAACACGGCCTAGTCGACTGTCTAATAATTTTACTTTCTCTATATTAATTGGTCACTATTACTTTTATAGGCCAAAAAAATAGTCTCAATGTTCAATGTTATACTTTGTACGTTGAACTAAAGGAAATTTGTAGCAGCTAATAAATATGCATGTTATGTTTAATGTGATATATAAGGTCGGGGAAAAAGTTTCTTCGTATTTTATATACAAATTGAAGACAATTTTTTTTTAAAGTTTAATTACATTTAATTATAATATACGAGTATATGTGCCGTTTTGTTCTATAACTTGTTGCCATCTTATAGGTAGTGACATGATCCCGTTGCTGTAGGAATTTTGGGATTTATGGTCAAAAAATTGCGACAAGTAGTTTTGACAGTCCTCTTTTGATGTTAACCTTACACTACCAAAAGAATTCTGCAGAGACCGAAACAAGTGGAAATCTGAGGGCGCAAAGTCAGGGCTATATGGTGGATGCATCAACACTTCCCAAGCAAGTTCTCTCAATTTTTGCTGAGTGGCCAAAGATGTGTGTGGTCTGGCGTTATCATGATGAAAAACTACACCCTTTCTGTTGATCAATTCCGGGCGTTTTTTCTCAATTTATTGCTTTAGTCTCATCAGCTGTGGGCAGTAGAGATCAGAATCGATGGTTTTGCTCGGCGATAAAAGCTCATAATGAACGATGCTCTTCCAATCCCACCATACACACAATATCACCTTGCACGTATCATCTTGCAACATATTACGCGTAAATCCGGGTTTCGCCACAGTCTGTGGGGCGTGGTCGCACTTAGACCATGATCTTTTCCGCACGTTCTTGTCGTAAGTGATCCACTTCTCATCACCAGTGATAAATCTTTCCAGAAATGGTTCGGTTTCATTGCGTTTTAATAGAGAATCGCAAACGAGTACACGGTTCATTGGGTTTCTTTCAGTGAGCTCATTTGGTACCCAAATATCGAGCTTTTTTGTGAATACAGACTTTTTCAAATGAGTCAAAACTGTTTTGTGGTCAATGCCCAGTTCATCAGCAATATCGTAACTACTTATCTTACTGCACTTTTTCACAAATGGCATCAACTTTATCGGTAACACGGCGACCGGAGCGAACTGCATCATTAAGATTTCCGTACTCAAAACGCTTAAACCAACTTTGTGCTACTCTTCTTGACACTGCATTAGGTCCATAAACGGCACAAATTTTTTTCGCGGCTTGTGTCACATTTTCCCCTTTTTTGTAATAAAACTTTAAAATGTATCGAATTTCTTCGTTAGACTCACTCATTTTCTTGGACAGAAAAACAATTGAAAAGTGGCGGGAAACAGTTTTTATTTTTTAATTTATTTTTCTTAAATGTTACCTTTTTAAAGATATCATAAGATGATGATACCAGCCAGGTACAAGCAGTTCAATCAAAGATATTGGATCACAACTTCATACATACGAAATACGAAAAGACTTTTTCCCCGACCTATTATTTTGATCCGATTTTAAGACTTAAAACAAAACATGTTTTTGGCTTCTGAATAACTACTACCAGAATAATAATGGAGATCAGTACCTATTTGTCCAATTGTTATATAGTTTAATGCCATAAAGGTCGATTAGATGGCGCTGCCCCTCGAGATTGGCATGCGCTATCGAGGTGTTTTTGTCCGAATATAACATTATGGGCTAGCAGATTAATAAAAAGCTTCGACCAACAGGATTTACTTTTATTTAATCCAAAATTCTCAGTAGACTCATCAGCTGTATGGTGAACACTATTAAAGTTAATCTATGGATTTTATTACAATGTATATGAGGACTATATCTAATAAAAGTTATTATTCACAAAAATAATTCGTCTTTGTAAAATAATTTGTTGCAACTCGAGAGGGCGAGAGTTTCTTTGCAATTAAGAGTCGACGCGATTAAATATCAAACAATATCGAGTGTCAAAGATTTAATTTTATTAAAATTCTTAATAATATTAATAGGATAGAAAACAATTTAACCTGTATAGTTAAGGCTTATCAAGTGGAAGTCATATAAGTTATTAATAAATTGTTTCATTGATTCATGATTCACAAAACTTTTTAACACCTAAATTCAATATTGATAGGTAAGTATATCGTTAAAAAAACTGATACCTAGGTTTTTATTAAATATAACATTTTTTCTTATTAATCTTTTTCAGTATTATGGCTAGACTAGTCATTCAAATATTCAAATAAAAATGAAAATTAAATTGAAACAAAAAATTAAAAAGAAAAAAATATTAATAATAAATCACTTTTAGGTTGGGGGTGAAGGCGAATGTAAACCCGAATCCTCCAAACCGCACTGGGTTGCAATGGCCTGATAGTCTTATTACATTTGGTAACTATCTGCGAGGATTCCTAAAATAATAGTGTTATGTTTGTAAAATATAATTACCACTTATTTTTATCTTCCATGAAAATTGAAATTAATAAATAAATAAAACTGAATAAAGAAGTAAATCGAGGAGTTAAGGATATCGTAAGAAAAAGAAATTCAACTTCGCTCCTTATGAAAGTAAGAGACCTAAGAAATACATAGGACTAGTATGTCTTTGAGCGGGTAAGCTTGGTTGGTTAGGGAATCTGCTTAATGAGTGGCATCTTCACACACTGAGATTATAGAGAGTAAGTTTAATAAATCATTTAGACTATGAGAACAAAATAATGAAATATAACACATTGCGGTATAAGCTATAATATTCTGTGTTTTGATTATCTCTTATTTTAGGTATTACATTGTTTTAGATAAAACTGCTATTTCTTTCCCGGAAAAATTATACGTCCTTAAAAATGTAGGTAGATACGTTAATATAATGGAAAAGTTATACCTTGTAAACTCTTAAGTTGTACTTTACGCAAAATTCTTCTTTTTATTTTCCTCGAGGTACATTGCTGCATAGTGGTGTAACAGTAAACTTAACACTGTAATAGCAAAAAAGTATTTTGAAAAACAGTAGAATACAAAGATAAGGTTTCTTATTATCATCATACCTACTGTTTTGTATTTCAACAACGTGTAGGTTATTTTTGACATTTTAATTGATGTCTTATTTATATAGGTTACCATGTAACATCAATCGGAAAACTTAATGCCTATTAATACGAAATCGAAAATCACAGATCTAAGGACGGTTAAAGAAAACGTACGCAAGCGGAAACTCGGCAAAATCGAAATTTCGTTGATAGAGACCTAAAATGGAATGGGTCGCAACTAAGATTAAGATAAACTTTGGTAACGCCTCCGTTATAAATCTTTCAGGGGATAGATAAGGGACCGGTCACGTGGTACGTCTTCCGTTGTTGATTATTTAACAGGAAATTGGGGCCGCAACAATCTCGGCTGTTTATTTAATGACGCTGATAAAGTCGTAGGGATGACAGTTTATGGTAAATTGGAGTAAGTTATCAATTTACGTACTTTCTTTTATAAATTAACCTTCTTCTTAATAATTATTATGATTTATAATTATTAAGTGACGCTAGTTGCTCTGGAAAAGTTTCCAGGTTCGATTACCGATTGAATAAACCTATAAGGACAAATATTTGTATGGAATCTGTATTATTTGTTTCTCTCAGCACCCACAGTACAACGGCCGTTGAGTGTTATATTATTTATATACTCTTATACATATAGGTTGATGTTTTGTAAATAAAAGCAATTTAAAATATATTTTTCTGAGAACATTTAAATTCTATAATATATCAAAGTGCCTCTATGAACTCCGCCTAATACAAATATTATTATCGAAGCAATTTACGCCTTAATTTAAAATATACATAATCAAACTGTCTTAAATAACATATGGTTTAAGAAAAGTGTGCATTAAATTGTGACTTAAACAAAAAGCCACTGTAACTGTACATTACGAATGAATAATATGTTTTGTGTTTCACAACATAAACCATTTTCAAAATTTCTTCTCTTTTTCCGATACTGTATCACAATCCGAATCAAAATGTTCGACAGAGGTTTTACGTACCGAGTTTTTCCGTTTCAAAGTAAGCTACAGCCCACTGTCCGCAATATCTGACATGGGCCAAAGATTTATATTCCCTAATCCCTGCTAAACAATACGCTCAATGTATTTTTTCCTGCGGACACAACATATTAAGCTTTCGTCCTAAATAACTTATCCTACCAAAATATAAATCTAAAAAAAACGCCCAAGTTCTTTTCTGCTGACAAAAAATAAAAGAACTCGTTCACTAAAAAAATAAATGGACGAAATAAAACCTTTTTGTCATTTCATTTTATTTCATGGTTTAAAATATAATTGCAAAATTCTTAAGTTTAAACCAAAATAATTAATATATAAGAGACTAGACTAGTAAAATAGTTTTGATTATAGAACCTTATTCGTTAGAACTTCGTCCTCTTTAGATCTCAATCTTTGCATATACAACATGTTTGATGTTTTTGTTAGAAAAAAAAGGACCGTTTTGCATAATGTTTTTGATAGGATTTCATTATTTTGTTTTAAATAGACACTAAATAAATTAAACTAAATATTAATGAATGTGTATTATATGGGTATGGGCAAGTATGGAATAAAGTCGGTTCCATTCCGAGGGTGCGAGCAATAAAACCACAGATACGGTGATATATATTCCACTATATTGGCAAGTACACAGAACAAACCAAAATTCACACTTGTAAGTTTTCAAACTTTTTGCTCGTGCTCATGTACAATAATGCACTCAAGGGTCTCGAGGGAAGCATGAATTAAACTCGGTTGCAATCCGAGGGTGTGAGCAATAAAACCACAGATATGGTCATATATGTTGGCACATATTGGCACACAGAACGAACCAAAATTCACACTTTAAGGTTTACCCAGGGACGCAACCCTAGCGCGATGTAGCAAACGATACAGAGCTATTTGTTGGTCTTGACACAAACTAAACTACTATTAAAACAATCTTTAACACACACTTCTAGTGGTCTTTAACTATACGTTGTTTTTTTTATTTTTTTGTATGCCCAATGATTGGATCACTATTGATCTTTACGATTGCAATGACGTTGTTTGTGAGCCCTTTGGACCAAGTAACCCTAACTTTAATAATAACATGCCTAATAATTGGGTATGAAGTATATATGGGTATAATATGTATAAAGTAATGTCACAAGTCGCGTTGCATGTTAACTTGGACGTACTTGGAACGCGGAAAAAATATTTTGTTTGAGAGGTCAAAGGTAATTATGATCTAAAAAGAACGAGTATGGGAAGCATTTTCTAATAAGCTATATGACTGCGATTATTGTATTTTGTATAATAGGCCCGTTAGGTCAAGCTAATAATAAAATAAAAAATAAGCTAATAAAATAAATAATAATAATAATATAATTTAAGTTTGAAGCGTATCGAGGAAACTATATTTACATGCACATTATTTTAATAATACAAAATTCTTGCATATATAAATAACATAACATTAAAAAAAATTTTTACTATTTATTAGGTGCTTTCCTATGAAATGACTGATTTGCATGAGAAATTGATTTTTTTTTGTTATAAAAATATTTATTATGTTAGTCGATATATTGACCCATATTATCTACACACTTTCGCCACCTCACGGGCAGTTGATTGATGCCACTCCTGTAAAAGTCTCGTTGACAGGTATCAATTAAATCTTCAAAAGCCCTTTTCACAGCTAGTTCAGAATCAATTTTTTTTCCTTGCAAAAAGTTGTCCTTACATTGTCATGAAGAAATGAGCGATTGACTAAACTTGATTGATTGATAAATTCTTTATTGCACTTAAATGTGTGTAAAAAGGCGAACTTAATGCTATATAGCATTGTCTTCCAGCTAACCTTTGGTGGTTAAGAGCAGGCTAAGGGTAGTGCCGCTAAAAATAGCGTTCTGACAATATTACACTACAAAAATACAACATAAATAAATATCAATTTACATACACATATATGCATATATAGATTTATATATACTCGTACATACTCGTACATAAAAATATAAGTAAAATAGTAATAAACATATCAGTCATTCACACCGTTTGAGTAAAAAGTGTTACACGCGATTTGAAGACATCACAAACTTGGTTGCTTTGTTGTCAGCTTTTCCATCATCGTCAGCAGCTCCTTACAGTACACATCTGCATCAATCGCTGACCGGCTGGCAAGAAACTGTAGTGGACAATACCGGCACAGGACCACTAAACTGATACCAGTAACTTTTTTTAGTTATCTTGCGTTTTGGACATTGTTGGGCTTTTACTCCTGGATCCAACCACTGATACGAAGGTTTACGATAATGGTACAGGATACATGTCTCGTCACAAGTCATGATGCCATTCAAAATTCTTTCGTTTCTTGTGACGGTTCAATAACACAGTGCACACTTCGACGCGTTGTTGTCGCTGGCGTTAGTTTAGTTCTTAAGGTTCCAACCTTTCGAGCTTCTTTATTTTGCCGATTTGACGCAAATAAACTAACATTGTTTTATCACTGACACCAAACCCTGCTGCTAACTTAGCTGTACTTTGAGATGGATCTGCTTCAATTATAGCCTTTAATTCATAGTTATTAACTTTGGTCGTGGGGCTCTTCCTTAAGATAGAAATTTCCAGAACGGTAGCGTTCAAACCATCGACGCACGGTGCGATCGTTTATGGTGTTTGACCCATACACACTATTGATATTGTGAGCTGTCTGATTTGCGTTGGTGCCGCGACGAAACTCATATTCAAAAATAGCACGAATTTTTAATTTATCCATTTTATTTTCAAGACAATCACATGAACAAAATTTAGGTATGGAAAAACAAATGAAATACTGATTTTGAAATAAGTACATCGTAGCTATTAGATGCATATTGTTTAATTTTGAAATTCGAATTATAACAGAAGATATCGAAACTCAAAGTAGCCAGTAATAAAATCGGTCATTTCATAGGTAAGCACCAAGTATACACCAAAAAGGTATAATAAATCAACGCATAACGACTTTATTTTCATAAGTGTATACTTTTTCCCGGAGTACTTTACGTTGGAACACTGTGCAAAAAAATTTGATGAAGATTTTCTGCTACGCGAAGCATGTACGTTGAGAATACTGGAAATATTGTAGAATACGATTATTCTTGTAATTTCGCAGATTTCATTCATTTTCAATTCATTTTCAGTTTAATATACGTATTCTGTTCGTTAAATTTCACTCGTATCATATACACATATATTTGTATACGGACTCGTATATTATTTAGGCAGAGCAGAATTTTATCAGGTACACGTGTTTTACATTCTACCTGGTGGTAAGTGGACACTGTCGCCCTACGACTTCTGCTATGCATGCCAACATCAGGCCAGAATGACAAAAGTTAGCACGCCCCCGAATGCGAATGTCGACCTTTGGAGATTTATGAGTAGATTTGGGAAGAAGTGGAATAAGAAATACAACAGAATGTGGAGTTTTCCTATATCACTCCTCCTTGAGGTTGGCCGAGGAGTAAAGCTAATAAGAAGATAAGAATAATAAGAGGATTATTTTATTCCATTATATCCTTTCGATGGGATAGGTATCGGAGGTTATAGGGTAGGATGGGATGGGATAGAACATGGGCTTTGGCATATCTTATTGCCTACCGAAACATATACCAAGTAATTTTCACGGGTAGTCTTCTGTGAGACTGGGGTAACTTGACCACTCGGGCGCTCCCAGTGGCTGTGGGATTGTAGGGTGAACCCCGTCCCAAACACAATCGCATACTAAACCCGCGTCTAATATACGATATCGTTTTAACTATAACTTTTGAAACATTCTAGTTTTGTACACATTTTATATTCTGAAACGGGTCTGAATGCGTATAATAACTATTATTACTGTCTGGATAACTATAATAACTAGTAATACTGGACATTACTGTCCAGGCCCGAAATAAAGCAATTGACGGCCGAGTAATATTGGAAGGACGAGGCGAAGCCGAGTCCTTACGAAGTGATTTTAAAAGGACAAGGCGAAGCCGAGTCCTTTTTAAATAAACGAGGCCGTTAATTGCTATTTCGGCCGAGACTTGTATAGTATTTTTGTCTAATTTGCGAGGAAACAATAAACAAATTAATTCAAGAAACAGAAGTTTTCCGAGCAAAAATTCGTTTTTTTTTTTTTCAGTTTTCCACTTGATGAAATCTTCATATGCCCTTACATATTTTTTTCTCGAATTCGGTGGTAACAGGTTTTCAGAAAGTATCTTTGCTTCTTCAGCTATGTCTGGTGGCGTTAAATCTAATTCGCCTTCCAACGAACTAGTACTCATTGTGTATTAGACAACTTAAAATTGTGATAAACTTATGAGAACATAACATTCACAATACAGAGTAGGTATCTGATTTTTATTCCCGCCAATTCGACTGCGCGCGGTATTTGTTCTTTTTTAAACTTTTGAAAAGAAATGCACATTCAGCTTTTATAATAATAAATATCGTGTACCTAAAAAAACCTAATTTATGTTAGTGTGCACTAAAAATAACCTCGCTACTGTCCAGCAATCTCTATTATTGTCGTGTTGGAAATTGCTGGCGTGCGTACAGAAAAGAGCCGATAGACGTATTCCTTTTTTAAAATAATGAAGCCATTTCCGAGCAAGTAGGAGAAAAGGTATTTGTTTACCTTTTACTCCTAGTCGACGTTTCGGCACGGGTTACACCTGCCGTAGTCACGAGTCGAAACGTCGAGTAGGAATGAAAGGTAAACAAATACCTTTATTATCGTTTTAACTAATTCGCTGTACTGATGGATTAAACTGTGCTGTCTTTACAGGCAGAGCCTTCGATCGTAGTTTTGAGACAGATTATGTATCTACTTCATATTTGCTAACGACTTTTATTATGTCTACATGTCGAACGTCAGCCACTTATTATAAAGGTAGATTAGACTGTCTTTATGTTTTTCAATTATACCATAGAAAAATTACAAAGGTAAAAATTACAAACTACAAAGGTAGGCAGTGCATCTGGAGGCGTGCCAACATTTGTCATTGTGGTCTGATGTTGGCAGGTACCGCGGGTGTCCACGGGCGACAGTATCCACTTACCACCAGGTGGACTGTATGCTCGTTTGCCACTTTCTTTCTATACAAAAAGAAAATTGCTTTGAATTTATTTTTATTTAAAGATAGCAGAAGGTACATTACAGTTTATAAAAATCAATGCGTACATTCTTTATAACGATTTCTCTAGGAACAATTGAAATGTGAAACAAATATGACTAAAACAACCGGCTAGAGCAGATTGGGTATAGTTGGCGTCCTTAAAGAATGGTCTTTGAATCCAGAAAAATTGAGCAAATCGCAAATAATAATATGGTAACAAAGAAAGTCAAAACGTCACGACGTGAATTTTCGTAATATTTTCTCTTCGCTCCGTTTTCGGTTTATGCTCTCCTTTGCTGTCGTGTTACATGATTATACCGGATAGGTTCAAAGTTTAGGGAAATACAATGTTTTTGATAAAATACAATTTAAAAGGGAAAGAAAGCTGTAGCAGGATTTAAAATAAACTTCAAAATAAAATTTTCGGGGCTGTTACTTTTCTCGTCTCGTCTGACTTTCTGATTTACTTTTCATAAATGGGTCTTCATTACAATCTCAAATCCGTCAGCGCCTAAAATTATGTAATTAGGAGAGAACAATGCGCAAAACAATAATTTAAATGAGAAAGAAATCAACAAAGACGTTGCTCAATCATCCATTGTGTAACAACATTTTGAACGACACTCTAAACCAATCTCTCATAGCTTTTACAGACCTTTTAGGAACAAAACTCGCTTTTAAATTAATGAGGAAATCCTTCAAGCCCCTCTCGGCTTCGTGATTATCAACAGAAGAAAAAACCAATTATGTTTCGCCTCTACGCGAATGTTAAAGCCTTCTGTTTTAATTAAAATGGCGGTTATTTTTTACATCTGTTCAAAACAAAAGTTTGTCCTATGCAAAATCGTATGGCAGTTTATTATTATTTTCATGTTAATGAAATGAATTCGGCGCCGAAAACGAGTGGTACTCTTACTTTTTATTTCCTTTTTCCATGTAAAAAACGAAAATGTGTAGCGGCGGCTCTGAAAAAATAATTGCAATTAAAGTATTATTACTTTACTGACGAAAATGAAAAGTATCTGTATTTTTGTAACAGATTCGATTTCGTATTTTCTTTTTAACAGATATTTAGTAAGATCTAATAAAAATTTAGGTTCTAAACTAAATTCAAAAAATTTCAAAGCTACTCTCGTACATCAGATTTTAAACTTTTGTTATCGTGGTTGAACATATAATAATTGTTATGTAAATGGGTTACTCGGCGATTTATTATTTATGTATCATAGCCGATATTTCGGTCCACTCACATGAGCCGTGGTCGCGCCGAGATGGCGGAGGCGGCTGAAGGTGTTGTCGCTATTGACAGACAAATCTGTCTACCCTCCGTCGTGTTCGTTTTGATTCACCTGCCCACACTGAACTCGTTGTTGTTGATTAAGTTCCTGGCACACTATACTAACATTATCACCACACACGCATACACACATACTTTCGTACAATTTTTCTCATAGAAATTTAATAAGGTAAGATAATGAATGTAAACATTTAGATTTTAAAATTAAAATCGGAGTTTGTAAAAGTTTCAAACAAGCTTTATTTATATTCATAAGGCATATGGCATAGTTGCACATTTTTAAAATGTCATATTCAGAATTTAATAATGTTATTGTCGTTCGAGAACGCTTTTCTTAATAAGAATCTTACATCTTATTTGAGCCTTTTTCGGAGATGAATTTAAGTTTTAAAACATTAACTTTTTTTCATATTTTTAACGCGTCCATAAATAGTCCTTTGTAGCCGCAACTTTAACGTTAAGCTCGAATCCCTCATTTTTGCATCTTTATTGTTATCTATTAATTACAATACAACATAATCACCTTTATAAATTCTGCTCTTTATTCCTTCTGATATGATAACCCTGCATGAGATATTTTGAAGAAAAAACTGTCTTTATTCTTATTTTTAAATTGCGTCTTCATTTTAAGGTCTTTAGAAAAAAATATAGCTTGATACAATTATGCTAGCACAGCTTATATAGCGCTATCAAGACGAATTAACTGAAACCTGTTTTGTAATCTCTGTGATGTTACAAGTGAAAGAAGATACGTAAGTGCGATAATAATAGCTATGTGCTTACTTAGACAGCTAGAAATATAACCCTTACTTTCTGGCTACAGCGTAGTCGAACAAAAAGGAGAAACGACTATTCCTATTGGTCGGTGATGGAAATCGGCAATGGATGAATGAAAAGCTTCTATCGATGACTAAGGTAAAAAAGTTCAGGTATTTATACTCCGGTGTGAAAGATATAATGCAATTCTGGGAAAATATATTTTGTAATTCATTCATGTAATGAGGTAATAAGTGAAAATGTCTTACATATTTTTTCAGAAATCTATACATAACATAATTTTTCGACACAATTATAAAAACGTCTATTCGAAATATACGTATTAATTCCGATATTTGTTATTTATTGAAGTATTTAATAAGATGTGCCAACAGCACTGAATAAGATAATCCTTTCCACTCGCCCGAGTTTCGACAGTTAGCGTAAATAACAATACAAACCTACACGAACTTGTAATTAAATCGAATACCCTACTCGTTTACCCGTTTTTGTGGCCCTCACTATCCGGATTACACGTACTAATGACATCTGCACACGAAGAGGCTGTGGATTGTAATCACGAATGAGTATGGAACACAGTAAGTTCATAATGTAGTCACACTAAGTATTCCTCATGGAAATATATACATAGAATGGCCATATTATATATATTATATTTGTTTTTCCAAATAAAATAAAATATAAATTATATTGACAATCAAAAGAGGTTTCGTTGAATATTTCCTCTCCAGTTCCACGTAAATTGGCCCTGCAGTCAGTGTTCGCACCTTGTATATTTCTTTGTATGTTTTATGGGCGTGTACTCTTATCGATTTGCGGTTTTAAGTAGTCATTTAAGATATCGACTCTTCTATTGATTTGCTTTTGTTGTAATAAATACATACGTAGGTTTATATTTGATAAATATTTTTATACATAGGTGCTATGGCTGCTGGCTTTACAAAGGTTTTTCGTATTTGAACTTAGGTATCGACTGCAAAACTTTTTAAATTAATTCTCGTATAATTAACTTTGAACAAAGTTGTATTAGTTTATAGTTAACACTTTTTAATATATTTTTTTATTTGTATTTTTATTTATTAACTTGGAATATACTCTACGTCCTCGAATTAAGCAAAAGTATTAAAGTTCGAATTTTGCGGATCAGTGTTGTATCAAAAATAAAATATCAGAAAACAGTTTATTCTCTATAACTGATAATTTCGATAGCCATCTAAGCATACACTCAAAGTGATATTTGACTCAATAATTCACACTAGAGTTCATACGGGAACGTCAATGGAGTTCTATTAAGCTGCGGGCTATTAACAATAAACAGCTGATGTAATTTCTTACCTACCAACAACTTTAACTTTTATACTAATGGCTTTTTTGTAAACTGTCAAGTGTTTCTTAATAATTTATCGCGGGCTTCCTATGTACATATAACATAACACATATTTCAAAGTAAAATTAATTGATACATGACCTTTAATATTTTCTTTTTTATTTATGTTATTAAAGACTTAAAGCTCTATGTTGATGAGCATTTGAGCATGAAGCTTTTCTATAAAGATTTTGTCATATTTTGAGAGCTAAAGTTTATTATTAATCTAACTACCAATTAGATTCTTCGAAGCCAATTTATTTAATCATGTAATAAATTTTGTAGAAAATTTAATCAAAGCAAATTTTAAGCAAATTAATTAATTAAACTAGATTAATTTACATATTTTTACAAATATTTGAAGTTCCTCTTAGATACTTTCGCAGCACGTTATTTCACACTATTGGTTAGGTAAACCTCAAAGAAAACATATTTTAAGATTGTAACTATTAACTGAAAAGAAGAAATGCTTAGATATTCAAGAATTTTTTGTGGTTGCAAAGTCGATTTCTCAATAAATGCGGGAAACAACATATTTTTATATTTATCTATACAATAATATTACAAAACCTTATTGTATCCGAAACTACGATAATCGGGATTCGGGAAGCGAGAAATCGGACCACTTAAAGAAGTTTATCGGGCCTTACTGAGACTTAGGGTATACTTAAGTTAGAAGAGAGGGCGACTGCGGGTTGGCAAAGTGCTACTTCGCACAGTTGTTTTAGCTCTTGTCTATAAGGTTGAACATACATTGCGTATTTACGTGATAGAAACATTGTTCCATTAACAAGTTATTTTTAGAAGGTAGGTCAGGTTACTACTCGTACTTATTTTTTTTGCTATACTTTCATAATAAACAGACACTTTAAATTTTCTAATTCTTTTTAAGTGGGCCGTATACATAGGATGTATTAAAATAACTAAGGTAACAAAATATTTTGCCCCGAATCTAAAAAAAACCGGCATCGAGTATTTTATTTCACGCTATGATGTGTGTTGTAGTGATGTCAAATATCTGTTCTCTGAAGTTTCATTTATTTTTGACTCAGTTTCATTTAGTCCTGTTCGCAGTTAATTGAGAAAGTTATAACTCAGAGCTTAGGGATTCTCACTGAACAATGTCAGCTAATATTCTCTCTAGAATTTAATATTATTAAATTTAATTTAGAATTAAATCAAACGTAAGAAAAACATATTAAAGATATTTTTACGAAGATACCTTTTTAATACTATAGAGCTAACACACGCCCACACACACACCCACACACACACACACACACACAAACAAAGAAACGTTTTACAAATTCTTGTGAAATCTACGCATTGGTCGAAGATAAACAGAAATAATGTATTGACACTGATATGTATTTTTCTCACTGATCAAACGGCAGATGACAAATGTGTCAAAGGACGAGGCGTTTGACGATTTTAGAGAACTCAAAATTTAGAAAACAAAAAAGTCCTGTTATTTAGGATAGATATTATTATTATTGAATATTGAATTCAATAAGTATCATTACTAGCATTGCTGGTCTCTTGTGATCTCCACTTTTCTTATGATTCGCTGCCAATGCTGATGGCCTGTAGATATCACGGACAGTTTGACAGTTTGACATAATTTTGGCAGTAAGTTGTTGGACCTCTTTCGGTTTTAGTAGGTTCTATTAATGGCCAGTAGGAGTTTAGGGATGCAAGGAGGGCTATAAAAATAATGCTCTAAAGAATATTGTTATTATTCTATGTGAGTTCTTTTCCGCCGTTAAGTTATACCGACTCCTTAAATTCGACGGGTCGTTACCACTGTTATCTGTTTCAATAAGATTTATTATAAAGTGGGGTGAGGCCGTCACTCTTGTCAACGAGTGTTTTTGTCGAGGGAATTAATTCGAAGTCGGCCGGTCAAATAATCGCGTTTTGAATACTGACTGCCGTCTGTTGAGACCCGATTGTGGATCACACGAAGTGATGAAACTTTCAAATAAAACGGTAACAAAGTTACATTTTATATACCTAAAAATAATATGTATTTCAAGAACATTTACTAAAGCAGCATCATCACATCATCACATTTACATCATCACAATATTTTAGGCCCGCGAGAATTTCTGTATAAGTGTTATGATTGTATTGTCGCATTAGATACGTGAATAGAATATTAAAGGCATTATATCGTATTAGTGACTTTTTGCCGTTTATGTTAGGTATATTTGTCGTTATTATTTGATCAGTCCATAAAAATAAATTAACTTATACATATCTTCTATATTAATATATTCATATGTATATCAGTTGTGCACAGTTCAATCAATAATGGATCATTAAATGTTGACCGTCTGAAATTCGGGAGATTATTAAATTAATCTGTTTTTTCTTGATATCTAGTATATATTTGTAAATAATTAAAAGAAAACCTTTTTTTGAGTTATGGGGTTTATTTTCTTCTCCGTATGGGTATTATGAACCTATTAAGTATTAGTATCTGCAATAAAAACTTTGTTTTATGAGATAACTTTTATAAATATTTACACTAAATAAAATTTCATTTCGTTCAAAGTACCCACCTACATATCAACAAACGTCTACACTACAATGAATTGAATAAAAATAACGTATATTTGAATAAAAATATAAACTATAAAAAGTTTTCCATTGGGGTGTGAATAGTTTTAACGAAGAAACTGACAATAATTTTTCTGTTAAAGTCGAAACAAGGTAAAACTTAGAAATGCTATTGTAGTCTCTTGTTATAAATTAATACCTGACGGGTAAACAAAATGTTTTTTTTTATCTTATTTAATAAAAAATATATATAATAAAACAATTCTTAGTATGTATGTATGCATTTAAACTCTTGCGTGATAAAGTACAACATATAGGATAACAAACTAGCACAACATAACTAGGATTTTTGATGACCATTTTGGTTTATGATTTTAATAAAATGTACATATAGTAAACAAAATCCTGCCGGCTAATGGTGATCATTAAAACCGAACGACGTCCCACGACTTTATAAGCGATATAATTTAAGTGCTTATAAGTTAAGTCACGATTAGTTAATGATAATTATGAATTTGAACGTAGTTTCTTTTCGTACGCGTACGCGTGACGTGTTACATTTCGCGTGGTAGACAAAAGAAAAACAAAAGAGTTGACAGTTGAAAATAGTCTATGCGGAGTTTTGTGTCAGACGGAAGAACATTCCGATATTGCGGCTAATATATTCCAGACGAGAAAAAATATATGAAAAACAAAAAACGAAATTTGATGATTTGCGTTAATATTAGGTTTAGAAGATAATATGTACGACCAAGTACGGAACGTTAACGTTAGCACCACCTTATAAATCTGTTCACAGGTTATATTCATTAATGAATAATAACTAGTGATTAATATTATTGTAGTAATATACTTTAATACATTAATTATGCAACATTATCATAAACGAATCCTACACAAACTAAAGAAACGACAACGAATAGCGATAGTGCAATCTGCTCTGCAATGTTTTATCAATATGTAGAGCCCCAGACGTAGCGCGATATATTAATACACATGACACCCACTCCTCATTGATTAATTATTCCAGGCTTAATTATTTTAAGTGTAACTGAAACTAACGACCATCTCATTATGATAAACAACTGGAAATAGACTTTCAAATGTTGTATTAAAATACTATATATCAATGTAAAATATAATTATGAAACCAACTAGGATACCCTGGTCTGTCCTGCCTCTCAAGTGCGGCCCGCTTCTTACGCCAAGCCACACTTAACGACGTCATTCGTTAAATGTGGTGAACGGTATCGTACGTGACGATTGCAAAAAACCCAACGGGATGTCACTGGTGCCGTGGAGAATGGGTCGATCTGTAGTGTGAGATGTGCTGGCCCCATCTCACCGCCATGCATGAAGTCAGGCGCGCAGTGGCGGAGGCAGACAAGCGCAAGGCTTTAAAATACAGGGACATCGTCCCCGAATACATTTTAACTGCATTCGATGAGTCCTGCGTCTCTGGGTAGAGACCCTGGGTCCTAGTGCGCATTTATTTTTTGAGGATATTTCGAAGCGCTTGGTCGACAGTACAGTCGACTCTAAGGCTGGCTATTACCACGCACAACGAATCAGCAGCGTAATCCAGCGAGATAATGCCGCCAGTATGTTGGGTACCTCACCACAGGGACCGAATTTATACAATATGCTCAATATATTAATTGTTATGTACTCACGATTTATTATTTATTTATTATAGCCGATATTTCGGTCCACTCACACGAACCGTGGTCGCGGCGAGACTGCCTAGGCGGCTGAAGGTGTTGTTGCTATTGACAGACAAATCTGTCTACCCTCCGTCGTGTTCGTTTTTGATTCACCTGCTCACGCTGAACTTGTTTTCGTTGATTAAGTTCCTTGCACACTATACTAACATCATCACCATACACACGCGAGTTTGAAAATGCTTTAACTTTTCTGGGTTTGCAAAATTCAATCACTGGGTTCCATGTACGTACCAACATAAATCTATCCTCGCGATTGAAATTTGGGCAATTTATTAAGTCAACCTTTAATAGTTTAGTTTTTAATAATTTAGTTCTAAATAGATATACAATTAACAAAAGTAAAGTAAATGTAAAATCATAAAATCATAAAATCCAAAGAATATTTTATTTCGCCTACCGCGGCGTCGGAAATCTGGAAAACAAGGGCAAAAGAAAACTTTTAGCTCCAAAACCCTACATACTTAATAGTATCTTGCACATTTTATTGTGCTCTAAGTACGGACCGCTCGTCGGGCCCTTATCTGTCTCTAAGAGATTTATACCCAGTCCCCCTCCGCGTTTCACGATGTACAAGTGTTTTCTTTTTACAAAAGAAAACTTCACTATGGGGTCTTAGTAAAGAATTATAACGAGTTCTTATAGTAGAAACTACCTATTTCAATCCAGTCGTATATTTATCACATTGCAGGACTTATTTATCCCATCAAACCTGTAGTGCGAGATTTGAAAATTTTATAGTGGAGTGTAGGCTTTCTCGGCCGGTGTCCATATTAATTGAATCTTCCGGGCTACTTGGCCGAGGTCTTCTGGAATCTCTTTTCTTTCTTCCAAACGTTTCGTCAACAACTGCGGTTGACATCTTCAGTGGCGACTGTGTTCACTTTCGGAGAGATGTTATCTCTTCGGCTTCTCGAGCGCAACTGACTCGACGACTGTGGCGTCTGGAAGTCTCTTCGAATGACTCCATGTAGTAGTTGGCTACCACAGGACTTAATGGACTGCCCATCGCTACACCGTCAACGACGGTTGACTGCACTGGAAACAGCACTACAAAAACCATCGTGCTGGTTCCGATATGTGGATGACACCTTTGTGATCTGGAGTCATGGGGAAGAAAAGCTCGAACTCTTTCTGAAACACCTTAACAACATCCATCCAAGAATCCAATTCACCATGGAAAAAGAAAGCAATGGGAAGATTCCGTTTTTGGATGTACTGGTAATCAGAAACGGAGATGGCAGTCTCGGACATCAAATTTACCTCAAGCCCACCCACACCGACAGATATCTACATAAAGATTCCAATCATCATCCTAAACAAAAGAGAGCAATGATGAGGACGCTGATGGACCGGGCGAAACGAATCTGCGAACCGATACATCTACAATCGGAAGTGATACATTTAAACCAAGCCCTTCAAAGCAACGGATACACAGTCTCCGAAATCAAGAGGGTGCAAAAACCAAAAAGAGAAGCCAAAAAAGCTGATAATATCGACACCAACCCAGAGAGAACCAGGGCGTTCTTACCTTACTTAAAAGGCGTAACAGATCGCATCAGCAAGATCTTACATAAGAATGGCGCATCCAGAGGCGCATCAACATTTGTCATTTTGGACCGAATGTTAGCATATTGTATCGCGGATGTCTGTCACCTTCTTTCTATTAGAACTAAAATCACTAATGGAATAAATAATACCAGGCATGAATACCAGTTATCATATTCTGAAGATTATTTCCTTTGTGTGGTAAAGCAGTTCCACCGAATTTTATTTATGTATCTACTTACTCATATTATAGCCTATCGAAATGTATCATCTAACCGTATGTAAGCATCTTTAGCAAAAAATAAAGATAATTCGCTCCGTTAGGAATATTTGTTAAAAAATACATAATATTTATGTCTCTGGGACCAGGGTTATAACGTGGGATGTATTTGTTGTAGTATCCTTCAAGATACTTGTCACAAGTCTTCGTCAGTTTCAATATTTCGCAATTCAAGAATAACAAGAATTTGTAACAGAGCTTCCCGGTCCTCGGGGAATTTGTGGGTAACTAAATATCAGAATAAGAAATGTATTTATTGTGGGACCGCTTCGTGTCAGTGTCAGGTCTTACAGGCTATAGTTAGCTCATTCTACCCTGATGTAATTATACATATGTAAATTTTGAAACATACTTCATGGTTAGAAATCTGTATCAAAATTTCTTGAAATTTGACCATGATTTCTTTAGGTTAATTTAAAAAAAATGTCAATAATAATTCAGTTTGTGAAATAATTACGTCAGCTTTCCTATTAGTAGGCAATAGTCGAAATTAGTAACAGGTAATATTCAATCACAGTTTTTGATTTTAAATAGCATTATTTAAGAAAGAAATAAGTATTATTCCACTTTGATTCTAATCCTTAATTGAATGCAATAAAAAAACATAATACTGCCATGAAAATAATACTAATAAATCGTGAAAAAGTAATAATAACGATCACTCGCGTACAGCACGTTATAAACTACAAGATGAAATGAAGTAGCAATTTTTTTTTATTATATTATAAATATACCGAATTCTTCATTTTCTTCAAAGAAAGGAAGGGAAAGGAGAATATAAAACTTATATAAATATAAATCAAACGAATATAAGTATAAATAAAACGAATATAATATTATATTAATATAGGTCTCGTACCTGACGCGAAAATAACGTAAAATAAATAAATATAGTAGCTTTCTCTTTTGTTTATCTAATTATTCGAATAACAACACCCCGAAGTAGGTACTCAAATTAAAAATTCTATTTCAGCGCCTGTAACAGGTGTCAAGGTTTAAATAAGAACATTCCAAGACACCGTAATATTTATGTCCAATATTTATATTGATAACATACAACTTTACATAAAATTAAAGAGACATCGTGGGTACTGCGGTCAGTTTTACAATAGTGTATTAGTTTATAAACTGCTGGCACTCCTTCAACAAGTTTTTTTAATTTTCATTTTCATATTCAACATTCATATATTTTCTTCGTAATAAACAATTCAAAGGTCTAAAACGTATCCTGTTAATATCTCGTCAAAGTAAGTCAGGAGTCGCTCAGTAAATCGATAGTATGTTTACTGAGGACAGAAGAGGACTCCTAGGAAGCACACTAAAAACGCAGTTCCACGCTTTAATTTGATTATCAAAAACACTTTGAAGTTTAATAAACTATCTCTAGTAAACCACGTAACGCCTATTGATACACAATTTATACAGTAATCAAACAAAACCTCAACTTCACCGCCAATACAAAAAGTCCAATAAGTTTTAATACATAGAAAAGTCTTATTTTAATCCTCGTTTCGGCTGGGTGACACCAATAATGGTCACGAGCTGACAGTCAGCTAAAGATCTAAAGGTATACACGAGTTTAACGCCTATTAAATGCGTGTGAAAAACGTGAAAATCTTAAAAAAATATTGTCTAATCATATTAACAGATTAATTACAGTAGACTTTTTAACGTGTTTATCAATCATCATTCATTCAATAAATGTTACGTTTTCCACGACAGCTTCATGTATGATATTCTTCTAGAATAAATAATCCACGAACCCCACAATTTAAAATTTATACCAATTGGATTTCAGAAGTTCAAGTTCAGCCTGAAGGCTATAAATTATAACCACGCATGTGTTCGATAACAAAATATAGGCTAGGTTTTTGGGGTACCGTATAATACGAGTATATAAGTAGGTACTTATTTGTTCTACCAATTTGCAGTGACTTTGTAAGAGGTGGAAAAACAGATTGTTCAAAATAATTACCTTGACAGATAATTACAGTCGCTCGATATGTATGTATCTTACAATCTATGGTTTTGCTAACTCTAGCCACGAGAAGTTTCATGAACGATTTCCTAAGATGAGTTTGAGAACTTTACTCTGGTAAAGCTCCTTGCCGTCATATGACTATCGAACTCAAGTAAATCCCTTCGTTGCTATGAAGTGTATATTCCCAAATGGACATATTCTGCGATTCGCATCGTTATAGTTAGTACCTAGATTATTATAGCAAATTCAAAGCAAGAAATGTATTTAAATACACCGTCATTACTGCAAAGAATAGGCCTAAACTTAACGAGGGGGTTAACGAGGCCGTGTCACATACAAGAGCTTGTTAACATAGATACGTTCATCCAATTTTGTTGCTTCTCTTATAGCCGGTATTTTCTGTATTAAAAAGTTATATATTTAAATTTTAATCTAATTCATAAAAAATAACTTAATTGTCAAAAACTTGACAAAAATAAATAATGTTTTTAAGGATGTTCATAGATTTTCAGACATAAAATGGAGTCCGGAAGTCCTTACCATACTATCGCATTGTCTCTCGAGTCGCTAATCGGGTCCTATTTTCAGCTTTTCTCATCTATCTCTCGTTTACCATGATTGCCTATCTAAATCGCAGTTGCCTTATTGTAAATAATCCACACCACTCTCAATACTCCACAATAAAACATTGTATTTAGGTTCAGAGCCACATACAAAAACGAATACAAACATTTGGCTTTTGAACAAATATTTTCCGTGCAGGAATGAAAGACTTTTATTTTTAAAGGGCGTTTGTATAAATCAAGCCGATAAATTAATGCAAAGCACCAAACGTTTTCACAGCATGTAAACTACTTTTCATTGATATACTCGTATATTAGCCGACTGAAATGATCATTGAAAGTAAAATAAAGAATGTAATAACTACGTTACAAAATAGTTTTGGTTTTGATTTATTCAAGTAAATATATGAACAGTTCTAAAACCCACAGTTGGCTAATCTTAAAACAAGAGCACTAACACCTGCAATATTTCTGTACTGAACCATGTCCAGAAAAACGTTTTCCTCTTTACATAATGTAATACAAACATAAGAGAACTGACAACCACATTAATAAAACTTTTCGTGACTCCGCTGGCCGTTGGAAAAGTCAAATATTATGCTTTATTCAGTTCATTTAGAATTCAGAACATGCTTTTATCCGCCCTTCCCTATGTTACGGTCACATTCGTGTAACGTATGAAGTACGGTTGCGAGACATTATGATACTTAATAATACCCGAACAGCGATTTTTGAGTAGCCTTTCTTGGGATTTTTATTTGGCTGCAATCCTACATTTCTTAGTTGACCCTCGTTACTTATTTTTTGTACTGTGTTTTTCTTATTATTGTTCAGATTTTAGTTTTCTTGGATAATTTGACCCTTATCTTATTTGAAAAATAATAAAGTATACTATTTGTTACACGAATATGTCTAGTAAATAAAATAAGTATATGTTTTTAGATGCAGGTCGCTGCCGATAGGTCTAAATGGCGGACAATGGGGGAGGCCTATGTCCAGCAGTGGACGTCCAAGGGCTGAAATGATGATGATGATGATGATGTTTTTAGATAAACAATTTAAATTTTACCTGATATAATGGTGTTTTGTGTCGCCGATGGTGACGTGGATACGGCAAGGAGAAGGAACGCGGCAAGAGTTCTTCGTAAGTGTCCTACTATATGCATTTCGTTAATTTTTCTAACTAATATTTTATTAAAATTATTTATAAATGTTAGCGTTGACACTTTTTAATTTCAATTAGGACTATTTCAATTGCCGTTCTACAACCTCCTGCACTCCTCCAAACCTGAAACAAAAGAGGAAACTCTTTTATATCCATTTAAACATTACAAGCCTTGTGGCACGTAATAATGGGTTTAACGCTCCTAAATAGGCTGAGGATTCTATAGATTCCGTCCTTCTGAATTTAATATATATTGAAGAGTTCTAGTTCTGGCCACGAATTCGTTCGCTTCGATTATGGACCAATTAGCTTATGAACGTCGCCGCTAAGGCCTGTACTAGGGAATGCAAACAGGTTTTAACCGAAACCGGAAAAATGAAAACCAGATTTCTAAGATTGTGAAATCGGTTTTTGAAATTTTGAACCGGTACAATGGCTACTTTTTGAATAATATAAAAATGTTATTACAGGAATTATGATTATGTTTTAATTATCATTTAGACTTAAAAAAGAGTTGGTTTAGTCAGACAGAAAGAATAAGAAGCGAAAATATCAACGGAAACTTATGGAAACAAATGGAAATTAATTATTTATAACTATTTATAAAAAGTGTCATATTTGTAATAATGGTTTATTGCTTTCCTCAAATCAATCACGACACTTTAAGACCCTCGAGGGATGGATTTACGGAATTGTTTTCCAACCAACTTACTGCATAATACGCGTAGTTCTTAGACTGGTTGGTACGTGTAATGTTGTTAGATTAAGTATCTGTGATTAATTCATTGGTTCTCTCTAGTTCAACCTATCATAAGTAATCCCATATTATCCTATTCAATAAATCAGTCTCAACCCGTCCTATCCAATACGTTGTAAATAGGATAAGATGAACATCTCGCTTCATATTTTGCATGATGCCTTTGCATGAACGTTACGAGTATAATGATTCCCGCGACAACTTTTCACGCTTCGGGCTAATTGTGTTCCATACGTTGGGTACATGACATAAACTACCACTGTATTGTAACACTAGTATTTAATAATGTTTTCCGCATAATCTTTGTGCACATGAATAAAATATAAAAGTAAATATTAACTCATGATATACTTAAGCTATAACTATGTCAACTTTCATTAAAATTTACGTGAAGCGCGTTCAGTCCGACCAACAGACAACGAATCCACAAATTGTTGTATTGGATTTGTACACGGCTCTGTGACCGCTTTATTATATATGCATAGATTTCTTCTAAACAGACCCTTTCAAATAAGCCATAGGTTGGGTCATTTTTGCGACAAGCTCCCAGTGGTAAAAGATTCGTATATTTTTTAGTATGTACGAATTCGCTGAAATACTTATAAGGCAGAAAGATAAGTGGCTTCCACAATACCTATGGAGATGAGGATATTGTTAACGACGGAATAAATAAAAATGTAAAAAGCTAGGGTACTTGCATATGTATAGATAATAGTTTCGCTTGTATAGTTGTTTCTCTTTAGTGTCTTATAAATGTATGAAAATGTATGAATATCTCTTAATATCGTTAGGTTTACACTATTTGTATAATGTCCGTTTTATAACTATGTATTGTGTAATTGATATTAAAATGATCCCTAGTGTGTCTTTTATTACCCTATTAGGATAATTATTGATGAATAGGGTAAGTAGGGCATGCTAGGGATAAGTTGTGGGCGCTATGGCGTTCGGGGAACAACTGAGCGCTCCGCCACCTGGCGGACGAATATAATATTTATAGTCCTGAAGCGGGGGACGGGGTTACGTAAATATGTCGCGCAAACCGCGCACCCCGTCCACTCGAAACCGAACGTTATAGCGTCATGATCTTATTAGATCCCTCTTAGGTTAATTTACATCCATTAAGTATCTCATAAGAATCCTATAAGAATGTGTATAATGTATAACTGTGTATTATGAATAAATGATCCCCCGCGGGGTAGCGGGAGGGGTACACATGTAGAAAAGTAGAAGGGGAAGCCAAAATGGAATAAAAGACGAACCATTTTGGGCTTCCGGCATTCCGATCAGCGGCACCACTCCGAACACTACAAACGGTCAACCAAGTGACTAGGACAAGTAGTAGAACAACAAGTACCTCTGCCCCCTGCCCCCGGCTCTGCTGATATTATCGAAGAAAAGGAAATAAGGCGTTATTATTGTACAACATCCCTATATATACAGTCCACATCCCCCGGCGACCTATAAGGTTGTAGGACAATACTGTCCTCGATCTGTTGAAGAGATCGCAGTAGACAAAAGTGTCCTCAACATCGATGGTCCTTCGAGCAGCCGGATAAGAAGAATCAGCGTCCACGGTTCATCGAGTCGCCGAATCAAGAATTGCACGGCGTTGTTTAAAGAAGAAACAGCGGGAAGAGACGACGCGTCGTACTCGTCCGTGCATACAAGTCTTGATTTACGTCTTGATTTCCACGTCCTGATTTCCACGTCTTAAACATCTCAATTTCCACGTCATAAACGTCTCAATTTCCACGTCATAAACGTCTCAATTTCCACGTCAAAAACTAAAACCGTTGTTTTCACAATGCCGTCAACAACGAGATCACAGAGCCGGACGGGATCGCAGAGCGGAGCACAAACCACTACGGAATCAACATCTGCCACCACGGAGTCCACAGCCACGACTTCCGCTACCACGGGCACAGGCACCACAGCGACAGGGACGACGACCACCAGCGGCGGTACTACTAGCACCGAGGCCACTATGAAAACGACTTCGGCGGCAGCGGACGTCACGATCGTTCCACGAGCCGCAAGCGTCACGGCAAGGTCACACCGCTCTACCGCATCCGCCAAGAAGAAGGAACGTCTGGAGGTCGAACGTACCTTACTACAGCTGCGCCTGCAAGCCAAGGAGCAGGAACTCAGGCTAGCGGAATTAGAATCGGGCTCCGAGGCAGATGATGAAGAAAAGGAAGACAAAGACCAATCGTTCCGGTTAGAAAAATGGTTGAACCGGAACGACGCACCCCCCCCTGTACCCCCGCAGGAGGCGGAGCCTAAGTCTCGCAAGATCTCGCCGATAAAGTATGAAGGAGGACGAGGACGGGGAGCTTACACCGCCAATGATGAAGATGACGGAAATAAGCACCGAGAGCATAGTACGTCTCGGCCCGCACGCCCTACCGCAGACATCGTGGAGCAAATGGCCTCTGCGATCTCCAAGGCGGTGAAGATATCGGCGAGGGAGACACCAAGGTATATAACCGAGCTGCCTACGTTCGACGGACATGGCAGCGCATGGTTGGGGTTCAAGGGCGCGTATGAGGATTCAAGGCGCGCCTTCATGAAGAGCGACAACCTGGCACGGCTAAGAAAGAGCCTAAAGGGTACCGCTATGGAGGCGGTAGCAAGCCTGTTCACCGCCCACCGAGAGCCGGACGAAATTATGGAGGCTCTCGGAAGAAGATTCGGGAGGCCGGATGCACTCGTCGCGTATGAGGCAGAAAACTTGCGATATTTGCGCAAGCTGACCGACGAGCCCCGCGACCTCTGCGTATTCGCCAGTAAGGTGGCCAACGCCGTGGCCACCATACAGGAAATGAAAAGGGAGAACTACCTCTATAGCCCCGAGTTAGTCCGGGCTATAATGGACAAATTCACCCCAATACTGAAGAGCAAATGGTACGACTTTGCGAGCGCATGGGAACACGAGGTGCCTACACTAAACCTACTATCGACGTTCCTGAACATAGAAGCCGATAAGTGCAGTGCCTACGCACCACCCGAAGTCATTAATCCCATCGCCGTACCTGCAAGAGAAAGGTCCGTACCTGCGAATATAAAAGAAAAAGCAATAAGGAGGAAAACCGAACGTACATACAGCGCCACTACCGACGGAAAGGGGAAGCCCCAATACAGCGCCCCTACCAACGGAAGATGGAACTATGAACACAGCGCCTCTACCGACGGAAAAGGCAAGTTTAAATACAGCGCCTCTGCCAACGGAAAGGGGAAACATGATTACAGCGCCACAACCGACGGAAAAATGAAGCTTTGCCCACTATGCAAGGAAGATCACAGCTTGCCTTCGTGCAAACAATTTGCAGACAGCGATATCGACACCCGCTGGGAAATAGCAAAAAGAAATAACATCTGCTTCCGTTGCCTGTCTAGCAACCATCGCCGGGGCAACTGCCGAGTTAAGCCATGTGGGCACAGCGGTTGTGGGATGGCACATCATCGGCTGTTACATCATACGCGTCGGACTCCATCGCCAATAGTGAAGTCAGAAGAGCCCAAAGAAGAGATAGTTACGTCTACAACGGAAGTTATCAACAAGGCCACCGCCGCAAATTCAATACCGCATCGACGCCGAGCTTATCTAAAGATAGCACCCGTAGTGCTTGCCGGACCACACGCGAAGGTACATACGTACGCGTTGTTCGACGAAGGCAGCACCGTCACCATCATTGAGGATGCTATAGTATGCTATATGTACTCCCTTGGCATCGACGGGCCAGTTGACACGATGTCCATACAGGGCATCAACGGCGGAGAAACAATACACGAGAAAAGCCGCACTATCGACGTAAAAATACAAGGGCTGCATTCGGACAGCGTGCACACATTGAAAGGCGCACGTACCATCAAACGGCTAAACTTCACATCGCAGACTGTCGGAGAAACGGACCTAGAAGACTGCACACACTTAGATGACGTCAAGGACGAGCTCATCTATAAAAATGCATGCCCTAAGATTCTCATCGGACAGGACAACTGGGAGTTGATCGTCTCCCGTCAGATCCGAGCGGGAAAAAGGAACAAACCAGTAGCATCGCTAACGCTACTGGGATGGGTACTGCATGGATGCCGCACTTCAGTATGTGAACCCGTCACCTTCTGCGGCCACATCAGCGAGAAGCGTGACGAAATGGAGGAGTTAATGAAGAACTTCTTCAAATTGGAGTCACTGGGCATCGAGCCGAGGCAAACAAAGGATGACCCGGAGCAGCGAGCTATCGACATTTTGAGTAAGCAAAGTCGACGGTTACCTGACGGGCGGTTCGAAACCGGACTCCTATGGAAAGAGGATAATGTAAAGATCCCTAACAATTATGGGGATGCTCTCAAACGGCTGCACAACCTGGAAAGAAAACTCGACCGCGACCCGGAGCTTAGGGAGAAATACAAGGAACGTATGACGAACCTGTTAGTATCCGGATACGCCGAGCCTGCGACTACAGCGCCACCTGCAGACAAGACGTGGTACTTGCCACATTTCGCCGTCATCAACCCGGCAAAGGAGAAGATCCGAGTCGTCCACGATGCCGCTGCGAGATCCTTCGGCCGCAGCCTGAATGATATGCTGCTGTCAGGGCCTGATCTACTTCAATCACTGCCCGGAGTCATCATGAGATTCCGTCAACATCCCATTGCAGTGTCAGCGGACATCAAGGAGATGTTTATGCAAGTCAAGATACGACCGGAAGAGCAAGACGCACTACGCTTCCTATGGAGGGGAGACGAAAGAGGCAACACACCACCACGTGAGTACAAGATGACGTCAGTCATATTTGGGGCAACGTCATCACCATGCACAGCGCTGTACATCAAGAATCGCAACGCCACCGAGTTCGCACATGTAAACGAACGCGCCGCCAGAGAGATCCAAACAAACCACTACATGGACGACTTCATAACCAGCTTCCCAGACAAGGAGGAGGCTGCGAGAGTCGTAAAGTCGGTCGACGAGATACACCGTCGAGCCGGCTTCCATTTACGGGGATGGGTGTCCAACAAGAAGTCCGTCGTCAAACAATTTTCGTCGGATCCCGGAACCACGACAGTCACCATAGGCGGGAGCGAGATAGAGAAGACACTCGGCCTCCTATGGCAGGTAAATGAAGACTGCATCGGCTTCCACATAAATGCTATGAAGACACCACCCGACGTAATAGAAGGTACACGTCCACCCACCAAGAGGGAAGCACTCAGCGTGATAATGTCGCTGTTCGACCCGCTCGGACTCGTATCGCCGATAACTACTCCGGCGAAACGACTTATGCAAGATACATGGAGTCATGGAACGAGCTGGGACGAACCGCTTCCCGAAGAGCTGCAACCAAGATGGAGCGCGTGGCTTTATACACTACGCGCTCTAGAAGAACTTCGCATTCCCCGCTGCTATGATGTAGAACCGGCCGTAAGAAGAGAACTGCACACTTTCGTAGACGCAAGTGAAGAAGCCTACGCAGCCGCCGTGTACTGGAGATTACAACGAGCCGACGGCACCGTAAGAATATCACTAGCCGCTGCAAAGAGCCGCGTCGCACCGCTCAAGCCCGTCTCTATACCACGACTTGAGCTACAGGCGGCGGTACTCGGAGCACGACTAGCGAAAAACGTCGCGAAAGAGCACGACTTCATGGCCGCAAGACAGGTGTATTGGAGTGATTCACGCACCGCTCTCGCGTGGATCCGAGCCGAACCACGGACGTTCAAAACGTTCGTCGCACATCGCGTCGCCGAGATTGAAGATACTACAAAGAAAAAGGACTGGAGATGGCTGCCGTCACAACTCAATGTAGCCGACGACGCGACACGAGCGACACCCGCGGATTTCAACGAGAATCACCGATGGTTCACCGGCCCGCCTTTCCTACTATCACCTGAAGAACAATGGCCGGTCGAGACAAGCACGACAAAGGAACGCACCGGGGAAGAAAGGGAGAGATGCTGCGCAACAACGAACGACATAAAGGGGCACGCACACTTGCCCGATATCACGCGCTTTTCAAAATGGGAACGCCTGATCCGGGCCACCGCACGCGTACTACATTTCATCGACTTATGTCGGAAAAGGAGACACACCGTGGCAGCAGCGCGTCGCAAAAGGACCATCGCCAACCCGACATCGGACCCGGCATGGTCAAGGACAAAAAGGGGCGACGCAAAGGCGGCAACGGCAAGAGAATCCGCATGCGACCAACGCAAGTTCGTGCCATTAGAGGCGCATCATCTCATTCAAGCCGAACATCTCTGGACGAAGGCAGCACAAGAAGACAGCTACGCATGCGAACGCAAACGCATCAAACGTAGCACCACACCGGCGGGAGACGACAAACTCGCCGGTCTAAGTATTATCATGGGAACGGACGAACTACTAAGACTAAAAGGAAGAATCGCTGCCACAGAAGGGATTAGCGAGGAAACGGCAAATCCAGTTATACTAGACGGCGCACATGACTACACAAAGATGTACATAGATCATGTACATAAGAAGATGCATCATGGGGGCGTCGAGCTAGTGGTGAATGAAGTACGACAGCGATTCTGCGTTATGAAAATTCGCCCTACAGTACGGGGCGTTTTAAAGGTATGTATAACATGCAAGTTGAAGAAGGCGAAACCAACGAGTCCAGCCACCGGGGATCTGCCGCACGCGCGTGTAGCACATCACGCGCGCCCGTTCACCTTCACCGGGCTCGACTACTTCGGTCCACTCGAAGTAACCGTGGGCCGACACCGAGAAAAAAGGTATGTCGCCCTATTCACCTGCATGACGACAAGGGCCGTCCACTTGGAAGTAGCGGCATCACTCAGCGCAGACTCTGCTATATCTGCGCTGCGAAGATTCATGGGGCGACGCGGCTGCCCAAAGGAGTTGTGGTGCGACAACGCCACCAACTTCAAAGCCGCGGAAAGACAACTCGACGAGGCCGCACTCACTGCGGTCCGAGAAGAGACAACAGCGAAGCACATCGCGTGGCGTCACGTTCCCCCCTCCGCCCCCTTCATGGCCGGGGCCTGGGAACGCATGGTTCGCACGGTAAAAGAAGGCCTGCGAGCAACGCTACACGAAAAGTACCCGAGCGACGAGACACTCCACACACTGCTCGTCGAAGTAGAAAACACGGTCAACTCCCGTCCACTCACACACGTGGCAGTGACACCAGGGGAACCGGAGGCGCTCACACCCAATCACCTGCTGCTGGGACCCAATTCCCATGTCCCAGCACCGGGCGCCTTCACCGAAGAAGACATAAATGCACGCGCGCATTGGCGGCGCGCCCAGCGGCTAGCCGACACCTTCTGGAGCCGCTGGGTACGAGAGTATCTCCCCCTGCTTCAATACCGGCGGGAGCCCCGCACGATCGGCGAGGCACCACGCGTCGGAGATTTAATCATCGTGTGCGACGCAAATCTACCGAGGAACACATGGCCGCGACGAAGAGTCATCGCTACGTACCCCGGGCAAGACGGCGAAGTGCGCGTCGTCGACCTACAAACGAGCAACGGACACGTTCTGCGGCGACCCACAAAGAAGATCGTCGTTCTACCGGTTAGGTCGCGAGACGGCGACGGCGGGAGTATGTTAACGACGGAATAAATAAAAATGTAAAAAGCTAGGGTACTTGCATATGTATAGATAATAGTTTCGCTTGTATAGTTGTTTCTCTTTAGTGTCTTATAAATGTATGAAAATGTATGAATATCTCTTAATATCGTTAGGTTTACACTATTTGTATAATGTCCGTTTTATAACTATGTATTGTGTAATTGATATTAAAATGATCCCTAGTGTGTCTTTTATTACCCTATTAGGATAATTATTGATGAATAGGGTAAGTAGGGCATGCTAGGGATAAGTTGTGGGCGCTATGGCGTTCGGGGAACAACTGAGCGCTCCGCCACCTGGCGGACGAATATAATATTTATAGTCCTGAAGCGGGGGACGGGGTTACGTAAATATGTCGCGCAAACCGCGCACCCCGTCCACTCGAAACCGAACGTTATAGCGTCATGATCTTATTAGATCCCTCTTAGGTTAATTTACATCCATTAAGTATCTCATAAGAATCCTATAAGAATGTGTATAATGTATAACTGTGTATTATGAATAAATGATCCCCCGCGGGGTAGCGGGAGGGGTACACATGTAGAAAAGTAGAAGGGGAAGCCAAAATGGAATAAAAGACGAACCATTTTGGGCTTCCGGCATTCCGATCAGCGGCACCACTCCGAACACTACAAACGGTCAACCAAGTGACTAGGACAAGTAGTAGAACAACAAGTACCTCTGCCCCCTGCCCCCGGCTCTGCTGATATTATCGAAGAAAAGGAAATAAGGCGTTATTATTGTACAACATCCCTATATATACAGTCCACATCCCCCGGCGACCTATAAGGTTGTAGGACAATACTGTCCTCGATCTGTTGAAGAGATCGCAGTAGACAAAAGTGTCCTCAACAGATATGTTTCACCTCCAAGAAAGAGAAAATACTCTTATTCGATGTAATCTATGGAAAAAGGAAAATAAAATGCAATGTAACAGGTTCATTGTCGTTGAACGAGGCTCGGACAACTAACAGACGTTAGGAGTACGGCGCGATCATACAGAGAACTATACAAGGAAATATGCGTCAACGTATTGAAGTATAAGGGTGGTTTTTGTTTATTATTATGCTCATGAATTCTTTGTTCACTGCATCGTTCATTAGTATTGAATGTGCTACGCAGCGGACATTCAATAAAATATTCAATTTCATTGACCGTTAAGCTTACCGTTTTCTCTCAATTATTAAATACACCTGATAATAAAAGTAAGGAGAAGTCGTCAAGTACGAATGTGAACTTGATACGATACGAGCAATGAATAATTTTTCTTCCGTTTACAAACAATTTATTTAAATAATTTCCGAAACCGCTGGCTCGATTGACCACTTTACCTCTTTCACAGAAGACTGCTTTGAAATGTACTGCATTCCCCACTTTATCCTATTTCCCCAATGCACTTACAGTTGTGGACTACGTTCATGGCAGACGCAAAGAATGCGGCTAGTCACGCTCGTCCAAGTTAGCATCTCGATAATAGATAGTATTTCAAAATAAAAAAAAAATGAAAAATATTTTTGTTTTATATTATATATAAAAATGTATGTTGGTATATCTGTCTGAGATTAATAGACTTCGACATCGTTCGACCGATTACCATGAAAGTTGGCATATATATGTACTTTTCCATTTGTTGTAACTCACCACTAAATGGCGCTGCAGCACATCAACTTCTATACCGTTTCACCGATCGCCATGAAAATTGATATACATAGATCTTTGAGCACAGAGAATATTTTCGAGCTGTCGACTTTGTTGTAACTCGCCACTAGATGACGCTGCAGCACATTAACTTCTGTACCGTTCAATCGATCGCAAAAATCATATCTACGGTAAAACAGAATAATTTGTGATTTTATATACAAAGGTAAATAAATATACACAGGCAGGACAACATCTGTCGGGTACAGCTAGTAATATCTAAAGTTACATAGGTACTAGTTTTATTTTATTTTATTTATTAGGTACAACAACAAATTTATAAACTTATCTAGTTACAGACACATTGTATAAAACATTGATACGTTTGTAAATTCACTTAAATTTATAAACAAATTTAGCTATAATTATGCAGAATAGGTAAAATAGAACTATCCACATATAATCTATCTAAAAGGAAAATGTCTATCGGACAGAATTTTGAAACGGGCGTTATTTAGATAGAATATGTCAAACTCTTCATTCAGATCGTTATAATAACGACATATTCTATAGAATGGATAATTATTGTAAGAAATTTTATTTCTTACAATAATCCATAATTAATATAATATTTTATTAATGGGAGTCTCAATCGGAACTGGAACTATCAGAATTTTCACTACTTTCGTCCTCGCTATCACTGCCTCCGAATTGTATGATAAACTCGTCTATTGTGTATTCCACTAATTCTTCAATCTTCCAATATTCCACTAACCGTCATTCTTCCAATATTGCTCTTAGACGGATACAACATGTCTTATGAAACTCGAACTCATTTGTATTTACTTGAGAAATTGCATTGAAAGACAAATCTAGTGAATTTTTGAATGATATATCTCCATGTACGTTATGTTCTCGGAAAATCGGACAATTGATTTTACTTCATGCTAGTTCAATGTATCGACATGAAAACAAGTATGGACATGAACGATAGTGGGAGAACTGCGCAGTACTAGCGCGCCGGCGCCATAAGTGAAGAAGGTGCGGGGTTGCCCTCCTCGCGCGTACCTCATTCCATGACCGCCACGAACGTAGTCCCCAGCTGTATGTGTTTCGGTAGTAAATGAGATATACCAGAGCTCATTCCTATCCCATCCTATCCTATCCCTCACCATTTTCCCAACCCGTTCTCCGAATTCATTCCTATATCTCCAAATAGACAGTGCAACCAGGGGCGTGCCAACATTTGTCATTCTGGACTGATGTGGACGGTATCGCGGATGTCTATTGACGACAGTATCCACTTACCATCATGTGGACTATATGCTAGTCTGCCGTTTGTTCCTTAAAAAAATTGCAACTTTGGGACGAGATCTGGATGGGCCATTAATACACCATATGTGTAGTGGGTGATAATACCTCAACATAATAAAGGTAATTAATATCAATACCTCATCACTAATCATCGCATACCCTCATCACACATCAGTTAATATAAGGTCCTTACCTATGAAATTTCCGTTTTATATGGAAAAATACAAATCTTTTTTATATATATTTTTATAAAATTATTTATTTAATTAATTGAAGTATTGTCCATTATAATCAATCCACTTTTGCCATTTTAATGGAAGTTGATTGATGCCTCTCCTATAGAACTCCTGGGGACGGGAATCAATGAATTCTCTCAAGGCATTTCTCAATGCCCTGGAGTTGAATTTTCTCCCCTGTAAAAAGTTGTCCAAATTCCGAAAAAATGGAAATCGGTAGGGGCAAAGTCTGGCAAGTACGGTGGGTGACGGAGAGTTTCCACTCGAAGCTACTGTAACTTTGAGACTGTCTGTCGTGCGGTGTGTGCGCGAGCGTTATCATGGAGAAGCAGTGGACTAGAGCGACTAACCAGACTCGGTTGTTTGATTAACTGTTGTGCCAGATCTCAAGAAGCTGCAGTGGATAATATGGGGCCATCATACAGTCACCATGAGCTTCTTTTACGTTTGGAACATTGTTTGGCTCTGTCTATTGGGTTCAACCATTGTGACGAACGTTTACAATTATCATACCTACAGGGTTTACTTCTCATCACAAGTGACAATACGATTCAGGATGCGTTAATTTTTGTGCCGGTTCAGCAAAGTAAGGTGTGTTTGCAGCTGACTTTCATTAAGTTCATACGGTACACACTTTTCGAACTTCTTCAATTTCCCGATTTGACGCAAATGAATCAATATGGTTTTGTCACTTACGCCGAAGTACTGAAGTCGTTCCTTAAATATAATTTTCTGTCCTACTTATTTATTCTTAAAAATTATTTTGTTAATAAAAGTTTTAATTTGTTGTCATTCATATATTTTTCCTGCATTCAATGAACTGCTCAATAGGCAGTTCATTGACCAAATCAGATAATATGAGTTAACATGGTAACAGGTAAAAACATTACATATCAACATCAATCAATTATGATAAATGTTGGTACTTCCATACCGTCAAAGAAAAGGAATAAAGATTAGAAATATGGAGAATTCCATACATTAACCAATTCCATACTCATTTCCCTTTCCAACCAGATGATGGAACGGTGTAAGATTATATGGAATTGGATATATCCCAAAACGTCCAGCAAATAAGGATATCCAATATAATAAAGAACGAAACAATAATAGAGGAAGCAGGTACGTTGGCATGGAATGAGAAGGAAGGAAAGCGTAATGGGCTTTGATAACTCTCACGCCCTCTCGAAACATTTCAATATGCATGGCAGTCTTCTCTGAGAGTGGACTAACTTGGCCAGAAGGACACGCTCCGAAGGCTATGGGATACAGCATCGTTCCCCCGCCTACTTGAAATCGAAATTAGTTATGAATTGGTTCTTGAAAAGGGGGACCTGTGTTTATAATACGAAAAGGTACTACTAATACAGCCTGAGTATTCAACTTATTTCAAAAGGCTACAATTTCCTCTGATAGTCTGTAGCAATGACAATAAATCCGAGGCCATATTGTTATAGCGGGTATTAGATGGCTACAAATATCTTGCTATACATATAAAAAGAAATATTCTGACTGGCTGATTGACTCGATCTCATCAACGCTGAGCCGAAATTTTTGAAGCTAGAAAGATGAGAACGGGAATTGTTCATTGAACTATTAAACTTTTTGTACGCAGTAAAGACTCTTCTCGAAATTCAACCCCCCAAAAAATGAAACGGGGTGTCAAAATTTGTATGAATTTTTTTGTATGGTTATTACTTGAAACTTGCGGGTGTAGCCGCGGGCAAAAAGCTAGTTAAGTATGCTGGTATGAGTCTATTAGTTACCAACCTCATAAACAGAAGGACGGAAACACAAAACATAATTTTTTCGTTTGTTACGATTCTCGACATAAGTAGGTAATCACCATTCATTTTCAGCGTAAAGTGTGTTCAACTTTGTAATTGGCTTTTCATTAGCAGATCAAAAAGCATATAATAACAATGACTTACGAGACAATCAATTATTTTCATCAAATACGTAGATAGTAGTATTTTGAATCCAAACATGTTTGTTTGTTTCCGATGATTATATGGAAGTTTGTTAAAGCTACCGTTTTGTTTTTGAATATCCCTAAAACCAAATTTCGTTTTATTTATACGCCTCATATAACAAAGTATATGCGGTTACCTCTTGTTAAAAAACCAACCTCTTGGGTTGATACTAGTAAGTTGCGAAGCATAGGTTCGAAGCACATTTTGCGTGATGTAGCTATGTGTAAATTGAGATGAAATGTTAGAAGTATTTGTCCAAAATGACAAGAAAACTGCAACGAATACTTTTTTTTGATATAGAAAAAGTCGGCAGACGAGCATACAGTCCACCTGATGGTAAGTTGATACTGCCGTCCATAGACATCCGCGATCCATGCCAACATCAGTCTAGAATGACAAACGTTGACAGGATGCGTTGCCTACCTTTGCATACTAAGGAATGGATTGGGAGAAAGAGTGGGGAAAATGGGGAGGGATAGGATAGGATGAGATTGGAATGGGCTCTGGCATATCTCATTCACTACCGAAACACGTACGTACATTGGGAAAATACGATAAAGAAGGAAATTGAGTACATTTCAGTAGTCTTCTGTGAGGGAGTGGTAACGTGGCCAGTCGAGTGCGGCCAGCGGCTATGGGAATACAGCATGCACTCGCCGCCTACCAAATTATATGCAACTGCATTCCTATATCCTATAAATTATATTCATAAAGAACCCTGTGACCGCGCGCGTCTGCCACACACTTTATTTTAGACTGATTGACTATTCTGTTGTTTAGGTAATGAATTGACATAATAATTGTTACTCAACCTATGAGCATGTTACCATATAGTAGGCATACGATAACAGTAGTTAGGTATCATTAGTGTAATAGTCAAAACAATTATTAATACTCACACAGTCAATAATCACACTCGATAAATTGGTTGACAAATTATTATTTCAGGATTATATCACGCGTGTCAATGTCATTAATCAATGCGTCATAATGAATACTTATATACCACATGAGTAAATATTCGTAGAGAGCAACAGCTCTTTTACGGCGCCCAATATTTATACGTACTTTGGTAGGGCTTACACGCAAAGATAAAACTATTTTTTATTAATTCTAAGCTTTACTAATCGATCCAACATAAAATTTACAATTACTTTTTTTTTGTTTTTGTTTTTCAAGTGTTTATTATCCTTTTTCATGGTGTAATAAATTCTTAGCCTAAGTTTCTTTCAAATATTTTATTGGGAAACACTCGTATGGCATCTCAATAGTACAAACCTGTATTCTTTTCCATAACTCATTACTAATATTAACAATTTGCGTGTAGCAACAATTTGGAAAATTTACAAAATTTTGCGAAGGAATTATAAGATATCTAAACCGTACATTGCATTCATTATAATGCCTAAGTAAAGAATTCTCATTCATATGTATTGCTTGTTCAGATCTTTTCAAGTATAACTCAATTTTTCTACATTTGTGTTGTTCAATACATTTTTTTAATAATAATAAAGTAATTCAACATAAACTAAAAAATAATAATAAAAAAACGCATAGCGCGTGTGATACTTTTGATGTTTGTCCCCTCAGTGAATCGGTTTGTCCCCTCACAGCGCGTCCGTGAACCTGTCCATGAGCTGTCACGCACATATTGCTGGGCTATACTATAGTAGTGTACCTATCGCGCTGCGTAAGTATAAGCTTTGGCTCTGTACGGAAGTTTACTCATGAGCTTATATCGATAAATAATCAAATATATCGGTAAATATCTCAAAATTAATGAGGTACAGTTTATAAATTAAGATAAGTATTAGGTACTTTAACAATTACAAGTATAACAATATAGTAACTACTTAATAAAGTAATTGAGCAATTGAAAAAATAGTGACGATAATATGAAGATAGTCTTCATATTTCATCACAAAAAATGAAAGAATTATGAAAATATTATAAAAAGTAGGTAATGTATGAAATAAATTTACAAAACACCTATTTATAGTGGTTGATGTTATCAAGAATTACTTGTTCACATCTTTTTGTAACTAATTGTTCTTAAAAACGTTTAAAATGAATATATTTTTGGTAACGATATTAAAAAACTAAGAGTTCTTTTTTAAATATTTTTCTGCAGTTTACTCTTCTCTTAATAACAAGTACGTATGAGGTTGTCTAAAAACAAAAATACATCTATCTGGAATACACCGTCGAATCGTCGAAAATTATTCCCAGATTGGGTGTTTAGAAACCCCCACCGCACATATCAAAAGCCAGAATCAGAATGCAAAATTATTCAAATTTCATACAATGTAATTCGGTCATCGAATTGGAGATGACGACATAATTTGTAATTCCATTGTCGGAATGTTTGATTATTTATTAACAATATATAGAATTTTAATTTTACATTTGTTTTACAGTACATAGGATTATAGATTAGATTTCTACTTTTATCGATTCGAAATTCATTTCTGTTTTTTCTTAATCAAAATTCTCGTATCTATTGTAAGAGCAATAGTAGTACAGAGTTCTCTTTGTGAGTTAGTTACCACAAAGAGAACTCTGTTTCAAGATGTGTGGCTCTCTTAACGGCAACTCTTAACGGCATTCAAAGACTTTATCATTGGCAACGCCTGGTGCGTTTACGATGGCGAGTTCTTGACGACCTTATAGAAGAAAGATATCGTGCGTGATGATGGCAAGAGAAGAGAACGAGATTTCTTCGATGCTGTAAAAAATGATCGGATCATTGTTTTGACATTCTCCTTCGTCGACCGTGATCAGTTTTAATTTTAGACTTTATGATATACTCATATATCTCTTTTCTCATGTGGGAATATACATATAAATTATACTTTGATAAGAAAATTATACTTTTGTAGCTATTTGTGACATATGTTTCAGTGTATAATTTTAACAACAACCCTTAATTATTGATTGAAAACGCAACATTTTTCCCTCCTTTGTGACATGTTGCATAAGTCGGTTCAAATTATAGGTAAGGGACCACCGACTGTTTGGTTCCACACGCAAACTATCTTACCCCTACATTCACAAATATCATTACGATAAATATTAACCGCTTCCCCTCGAGAATTGCGCAGTTACCGCAGTAATTTACTGTAATAAGTACATAATTGTATCTGTCTATACCTTATTAGAAGCTACACAAACACCATTGAACTGGCAAATGGTGATAGCAAATAGTATATCGCAATACTACTGTTCGCCATCAATGATAGTGTATAAATGGTAAGTATAAGTGGTAAATGGTATTCAATGCAATCCCTGCATGCAATCATTGCAATCCCACAGCCGCCGGGCGCATTTTACTGGTCACTTTACCACTCTCTCACAGAAAACCGTAAAACTTTCACATTAAAATGTTCTAAACTTTTGTTTTTTACCGTAAAATGTTCTAACATTCCATTTCCACTTTAAGCTATTCCGCCAGTGTACGGTTACGTGTTTCGGTGGTAAGTGATCTCACTTATCTATGCTATGCTATCTATGCTAGCATATCTATGCTAGAGCCCATTCTAATCTAATTCTATCCTATTTCTCTCCATTTTCACACTACTTTCTCCAAATCTATTGCTAAACCTCCAAAAGAAGGCAGAATATTCGGGAGCGTATCAACGTTTGTCATTCTGTACTGATGTTGACATGTATCGCAGATGTCAACGGACAAATTACCCGCAGGTGGATTGTCTGCTCGTCTGCTACCTTCTTTCTGAAAAAATATATATTATTGAATGTTACCGCCATCTGGCGCAGCCATGCTCTTACAAACAACGGGTGCAACAACCAAACAAAAACCTTTTCCCTTTTAACATGAAATAGTCATTCTATCTTAGAGATAAATATTTCCTAAGACAAATTCTGTACAGCGCTGGGTCAGGTTGCATACAATTATTATGGTTTCCAAGACAACCTTCATATCGATATTTTTAAGAAACAAGTAAAATACAGTTAGACTTACGCCGTAACTTAAGTAGCGTTGCGTCGCCAATATCACACGTAGTCTTTTGTGGTACGCAACCCCAGAAAGTCCGTCCACTCTACTAACTTTATTAACATCCAAGACCCAGTCAGTCTCATCTGTGTTCAATTGAACAGTTAAGAACATATTAATCTAGCCTTTCAAAGCAGTTCTCTGTAGGCATCTTCCTCCTACATCAGAAATGCTTATTTGCCCCATTTTCTATGTTAATGAATCAATGCTACGTTACGATTTTTCTCGTATCTGTCCGTGCTGATATTTATCACCAGTTTTACAATACATATCCAATATTACATATCCATGTTAATTAATTAATGGAGTTCAACAAAAAGGCTTCTCTATAAAATTTATTATGGATGAAACTTCCATTGTACATTATTTGTTCGACAATCGCGACTGAAGCGGCAGACAAAATTGTGCTGAAAATTTACGAAGCCATTTCAAACAGTTGTTTAATCATGTGATTGTTTTATGAAAACAGGTAAGCTAAACGTATTAAATAAACACAAGAAGCGAATAATTGCCAAGTTACATATTATTATTTACAATTCCCATATTTTTCAGCTAGTTTATCGAATATTACAATAACAGCGAAACAATTTTATTATGGGTGGTATCAAAAAAATCTATTAATAATTTTACGATATTACTGAAACCAAAATCTTTTACCTTTACGTATCTAAGCGCAAGGTAATATGAGTACCTATAAGATGCCTTGAGTGCAGCAATAAAGGTATAGTTAATCGGACCGTAAACTGATAGAAAATTACATACACGTTATGACAAAGTATAATATAAAGGATATAGAAGAAACGCGCAACAGAACCTAGCCACTTGTAATGTAATCAAAGAACATTATTTTATGTCAAAATGTGACACGAATATTTATATCACGTGATCATATCATTGTATTACTCAATAACATTAGAATTCATTTCTTTCTATAATTTTTTTGGTACATTTCTTTCTTCGCAAGACGTACCAGTCCCATAGTAACTTATGACCTATATGAATCAAAAACACACACGACATAAATACACAAACAGCTTATTCATAACATATACCTAAGTTTAAAATTATATTTCTTCTTTTGCCCATTATACATAATTGAGATACAAGAATGAGAATTGCAATAGATCAGCAGTTTCATTTCAAAATGACTAAGATCTCATTTTATATTGTTTATATGTAGTAATAGAGAACATTTTCAGTTCTTTTAGTTACATAATATTATTCTAGAAAGTATGTGAGAACTGCGAACGAGCCGCAATCCCGCCGCGGCCGCCCCGTGGCCGCGTGCCGCACTGCCGCTAAATGCGACAAGGCATTTCTCAGCAGTGTTCATAAGAGTAATTTTACATTGACAAGAAAATGTATGTAATTGATTTTTAAGAGATACTATACCATACAATACTATCAGCCTGTGCCTCTCCACTGCTGGATATAGGGCTCTCCCAACGACTTCTGCTCTTCTCATTCAGTCACTACAGTCGACTTTCTTCAAGTCGTCAATCCACCAGGCCGGAGGATATACCAAGCTACGTAAGAGATGACGAGATGATTTTAACAGATGATACAATCTAATAGAACGAATCTTATAAATATTGTAACATATGCCCCACATTTAAGTACTGTACATTATAATTTAAGTACATTATCTAAGTACTGGCACTTACCTGCTATGGTATTTGGGATATTTAGAAAAACGTTTGTACACTAGCGGACTCTCATTTATAGATACAGTTTACTAGTTTGAGAGATTGTGTCAAGCACGATATTTACGTCACGTTCCTATTTCAAGATGCAATATGATAAGTTTTTATATCTTAAATTGCGACTAATCTCTCTTTGCTTTAAAAACTTAATTAAATTCAAAGTTAATATTAATATTTTACTACGTAATCAATGCAATTTGTGACATTTTCAGAAGTGAATACAATGTGCATATAAAATAATCATGAATAATATTTTTTTTTTAATTGATTGACCGTATTTTTTAGGAAGTATATAATAAAGTATAACGTAATTTTAAGTATGTATTATATAATGTAATATGTAATTTTAATAATATGTAAAGCTTGCTATGCCCTAGCAGGTTATTGTTAGTCATTAGTATTGATGTACTGCAACTAACAAATGAATAAATAAATATGAGTAGATCTGTGCACGTCTGGTACTACTATTTCATACACGGCGATCACTCCGAAAACCGACTTAGTTTGAAGACCTCAGCGGAAGGGTACCGCTAAGAATGATGTAGCACAGTGTATATGACACGCTATTTTCTCAGCTACCGTCGGAACCCGTAAACTTTGAAGTGCTCAACGACCCGGATTTAGGGAACCCCCATTTACTCTGTATGACACTTCAACAGTATCCCTTCTCAAATAGAAACAACGGCGTAATGTTTTTGACGGGTCATTCATGATATTTTTTTCGCGACGTTCAAATACTCGCAATTTGAGTTGTTGAAGAATTATTCGTCGTAATTTACCGCTTCATAAAATAAATGAGAGGAACAGAAGATTAATCTTAAATGATTTACATCGTATCACAATGGTTTATCTCGTCATGATACTTTGATAATGACATTTTCAGATTTAGTATCATGATTTGAGCTTTAAATCCTTTTTTACGAGCTGTAAAAACACGACGTAACGTCAAGGGATCGGTATTACGTCTCTTGGTTAATTTAAATGGAAGCAAATTTAATTATGCTCACAATTTCGAAATCACACATCACTGGTTTCGCCAACAATGAGCACGGGGTAATTTTAATTGACTGTTTTAATTAGCTCTTAATGAAAAATGTATATAGTCGATATGTTTGAATATCTCATTGATAAGATCATTCTACCAGTCAAGCGCAGCTTGACCATATAGGGCTATTAGTACAAATTATTAATTGAATCTTCCGGGCTACTTGGCCGAGGTCTTCTGGAATCTCTTCTCTTTTTTTCCAAACGTTTCGTCAACAACTGCGGTTGACATTTTCAGTGGCAACTGCGTTCACTTTCGGAGAGATGTTATCTCTCCGGCTTCTCGAGCGCAACGCGGTTGTTGACGAAACGTTTGGAAAAAGAGAAGAGATTCCAGAAGCCCTCGGCCAAGTAGCCCGGAAGATTCAATTAATATGGAAACCGGCCCAGAAAGCCTACACTCCACTATATTAGTACAAAGTTGAATAATTAGGTCAAAGATCATGTTACTCGTTAGTTTAAAGTAGAGTAGAGTACAGAGTTATACAATAATAAATACTTTTCTATTCAACGTCTAATATGAAATTGAAGATGCCCTATCCTAACATACTAGAAGAAAAATCTTTTGTGATGTCTCCACGTTCTCGCCATATCCATCCACGATTCACACACAGGCGTAAACATACACTTATGTATATGTGTATAGCTTTATGTTTATGTGCATCTACGTGAGCACGTATCACATTTTGGACCTTCAAACTAATAATGTAAAGGTCTCTATGTTAGGTATACTTTTGTGTCATTCCTCTCAACCTGACAGATTCAGTTAATACGGAAACATTATTAATGATCCATCTAAGTAACTTTGAAGTAGACTTATCTTCAACTTTCTGTTTTTTTCTTCACTGAGCCATTGAGACTACTTTTGCTCATTAATTTATTATCAGCCTATTAACGCCCACTGCCAAATACATACCATACCATCAGACATGTATCTTCACTGCTGAATATAGACATCTCTCAAAGCTCCACACCACATACGACGTTCCGGTCTTCCGATCATGCTACCGATGACGTTTCTATAAGTCGTTAAATACACTTAAATACATTTGACCGGTAGGCGTATCATGGTATCTATTCCGGAACATGGTCACTACTGAAGCTAGCTCACCGGTAGACGAACACCGGCCACCGGTCTAACGAACGTTTGTCGCAGGACCTTATCAGATATTTACACCAAATGCTTTAACATTTTAGTATTATAGATATCAGATATGAATGAACGTCTTAAAGGCGACTGTCGCTTACAGACATAACTTTAATGGTATATGTATACAAATAAATTCTTGTCTCCTCCATCCACTTCATCCACTTGCTCCAAAAAGGCTCCTTGGTGTTGAAGATCGTGATTTTACTGATGAATCTTATCAGCACCATCTTTGCTGGAATGTTAAGATGATGATGTCCCTGGCGAACGGATTGTGATGGTGGTCCGGTGACACTTAAAAGGCCATTAGGCCCACAAGAATTTAAACATTCCGAAAAAAAATCTCCCTGGGGAGAACATCGCTTTAAGTTTAGTCTTCTTAGCCTCTTGCTTTTTATTTTGTTTGTCATCAAGAGCTTCTCGAAAATATCGGAGCCTCTGTGACCACATTGCGTATATTTCAACACAGCCTTTGTTGATTGTGCGTTGCCCAATAAAATAGTATATGTACATGTCAAAATTGTTTACGCAAACGATTATCGGTAAAATACTGTTTTTGTGTAGAAGAGGTGGCAAAGCTTTACAGGAAAATTAGGATAATCGCTACAAATTATCAATTTCAATGTCTTAGAATTTGAAAAAATAAGAAGGCTTAAATGTTTATAATACAATAAGAGTACTAACAGATCTGTATGAATTATTTATGTTATAGATACGTCTGGTTTTAGGTATACTATCACTCAAGCTAATGACGCGTTGAAAATCTCCGACATACCCACTGAATATTCTGAATTGTTAATTGAATGTAGTCGGATACAAAATAGGTAGTTAGAAAATATGATTATAGTTAGTGTTGAATAGTCGTAAGTAATATTCAACTACTTTTCTACTTTAGTTTTATAACCTACGATTTCTCTGCTTATTTATTAGACTATTAGAAAAAAAATCAGTAGAGACTCGGTTTCAAGTTAATGTTATAGAATTATGTATGTTTTCAGTTTTTGTACATTGCAGATTGCATATATGGGTATTATATTTTTTTTTAATTACTGCGAACGACTGATCAGAAATTCAATGAAACAATAATTTTAATAGATTCACTGTCTCCTCACAGATTTACAAAAAATCCGTATAATGTAAATCTATTTAGTACTTTATTTAGAAAGTTGCGAACATACGCATCATAAACATAGGACGAACAAGTAGGTACGTACAGTCGAGGTCGTAAATATATTAACATTGTCATATGTTCAAAATATGTGAGCGCTGAAAAACTCCATAAAATTGTGAACATATTTGGCTTTCATATAATTGTGCAGAACCTATCGCTTCATAAATATCTGAACACACCTATATCAATAACATCTCAACAGATATAGTCTCATAAATATGTGTACAACACTTGGTTCATAAATATCTATACAGGCCTTGTTTAATAATATCTTAACATAATGACAATCAAACAAAATATGTAAATAAAGAGGTTTAGATTGTAATTACTGGCTAGGTAAAATATAAAATGACGTTGAGATGTAGGTTTGATGTAAATATTGATTTCAAACATCTATGCATCAATTCCTGTAATTTAAATCAAATAATTTAATTATTTAATCAAATAAGTACAAAAAACTACCGAATTGATGAAAAAACTAAGTATAAAATAATAACTATGCGTGAAGATGGTTTATCTGTATCGGATATAGCGGAAGAGTTAGCCATCTCGGCAAGTCAAGTAACAAGTATTTTTTTTTATATTGTACTAAATTATTAATAATGTTATATTGATAATTAACTATGTTCATTTTACAGAGAAATACAGTATATCTATGGTGGAAGAGATGGCAAGAAGAGGGATCTGTTGGAAAACACGTGTCTTTTGGCCGCCCCAGAAAAACCAACCGCGAACAAGATAGACAATTAATAGAGAATGTCCGCAAATATAGTTTTATTAACAAAACTCGATTAGCTTAAGATCTTAGCGTGTCTAACTTAACTATACGCCGAAGATTGTACGAAGCTAATATTCATAATTGTACTCCAGCAAGAAAACCCATACTAACAACCAGACAGCTACGGTTGAACTTTGCAAACAGATATTTAAATTTCAACTTTGAGAACATGCCTTTTATGGATGAGGAGGTGTTCGTTTCTTCGGGTGACGTTCGTGTATCGTTGTGGCGACCAAACAATATACGATATAATCGGCCAAAACATACACGATATTCACGAGAAAGTACGGCCAAATAGAAGTAGTGGGCGAATTTCGTGTGGGTTTTGCGGATGGATTAATTTAGGCGGACCTATTGAATTGACTGAAATTACAGGTCGTATGACGAGTATGGACTATTTAGAAATTTTAAGAGATATGTTTTTAATTACAGCCAAAATTGTGTATCCCGAAAACTTCTGCATAGCGTTCATTCATGATAATAGTTCCGTGCACATCTCAAGGAGAGTTCAGTCTTGGATTGATGAACAGGACTATATAGAACTAATTCGACTACCTCCAAAAAGCTCAGACTTAAATCCCATAGAAAATATATGGGGATTGATGACTCAACACTGGGCCAAAAGCACGCATATACATAGCACACCCCAAAAACTATAGCACGCACAGACGCCAAAAGACTGAAGGCTCACGTATATGATATATGGGATAGTTTAAGAAGTACTGATGTGTGCTACAATACAATTATATCTATGACAACCCGTTTACAAAAAGTTATACAAGCGAACGGTGGTTATATCAAATATTGATCATTAATGATTAGGTATAATAAAGCTTCGTTTTTTTTTAGTATTTTTAGGATGAATTACGAAAATAAGCTATAGTTAATTTTAAGAAAAATGGTTTGACTTTTAGTATAAAATGAGTTTAAATTACTTTATAATGTTTATAAACGTTAAAAGTAATAAATATTTTCTACATGAACAGATATTTTAATCCACCTTCATGTCTAAATTACTAAACCGATCTACTTCCCAAGAAATGTTGTTCTTCAATAATCTGAACTATTTGAATATTTCTCGAGCGAAGCTGGGTTACACAGCTAGTGTATAATATAAATCTATTCAATAATACATTTCGTGAAAATGTTGAAGTGAAATTCCGAAGACAAAAACAGTCCATGACGTGTCATGACAAAAACTTATTACTATTTTCTCGCGTTTCTAATTTAATTCTTAGTAAATTTAATGTTAAGTTGATTTTTAATAAACGTTAATATATTTATGAACTGTTGCTTGTTTAGATATTTTTGGCGTTTGCCGTATATATATTTTTGTACAATAGGTGTATAGATATTTATGAAGTCTAGATTGTTTATATATTATTGTAGAATGTTGTTCACATATTTATGGTTTCTTAGCTCGATCACATTTTATTGATCGCATAGATTGTTTATATATTTATGTACTGTTGCAATGCTCAGATATTTTTGAAGCGTGATTGTGCTCATATATTAATGAATTCGACGTACTTCCTTATTTTGAAGTCTGTTAAAAATTTACCCTACACTCGTATTACACCGTATTTAAAGCCCTTTTAAAACTTAAAAAATATTTCGAGTATGATTTATGTGCATACGGTTCATTACACAACCCATTTAAACATACACGAGAGTGCTAAAATGTATTGATTACAATGATAGATAGATACATAATGACAGAAATTATAGTGATATTATCACAATTCAATCTTCATATGAGTCACGTGACCCTCGGTGTTACTTAGCGAATGGAAAACTATTAATTCATGTGTAATTTAGTTAATCACGTTCAAAAAATACAAATTGTAGGGCTTGGATAGTAGACCCTTCGTAAATGACAAGAGATACGAGTAGAGTAATAAAGAGCTGTGGTGTCTTTTAGTTACGGAAGCAACTAAAAGTCTAAAAGCACCTAAAAGGAAGCAATCAAAATCCATTTCGGTTCGTTGAGTTAAATGAGTAAGGGAGAATAATTTATAGTTGATAATATAGGCAAAAACATCGTAGAGATAATGGTTCGAGTGTTATAAACTTTTGATAGACAAATAGTTGTATCAAATAATTTTAACGTAATCTAAGTTATTTACTTTACGAAACTTCCATCAATGAAAATGATAACGATGACAGCTAAAACTCAAGTTTATAAAGTTTGAAACAGTTCTTTTTGTTTGCCTAATTTATGTTTAGTCCTTTGACTTTCAATGTCATGATTGAAAGCATTAATTTAGGGGTAAAATTCAAGAAATTTTATTTTAAAACGTTTTAGAACAAGGAAATGTTCAGGTTTTTTTTTTATAAAAGACAGGACCAAGTTAAATTCCTTCATTTGCTCTTGCAAATAAAAATCGTTGGAACAAAAAAGGTTTTTGAAGAAAATTACAATAGCACAATATATATTTAGAAGTTGACTATATCAACGTAAGAAATTCCATTAAAACGTTATGAAATGTAATATCCTTCTTTCGGAAACGTCAGTCGTAATGTCAATTTTCATTTCAAGTGACTTGACATAACGAATTTTCCCGGAGAAACATTTTTTATTTTTTCGCAGTCACATCCCGCATCTAAGAAAAATGCCACAGTCGTAAACTGAGAAAACAAATCGTAAGTGATAAGACGTTTAAGCCACACTCACCATAAACAGAGATAAACTTTCCTCGATCATCGCGAAGCACATCGTTCACAAACACTTCTCATATAAACACAACGCTAGAACGCAAAAACCCTATGAAATACTGAATAGTTCCTAGGGTAGAGGGTATATGTACAGTGTGCCCCGCCGGCGACCACCTGCATTATTCATTCATACACACGGAACGTTTATATTCATCACCTTATCCGTTAGAGTTCAAATTCGAATTTGTTTTGAAGGTTAATGAAACATCGTGAGCGCGAGACTCGATCGTCACTCGTGTACGTTCTACGAACGCCGCGTTCACACTACCTAAGGGCGTAACTTGACAGGTCCTTATTGCGCTTGCGTGAAACGAAGTGACTCTTTGGCCTGTCGGACTTATTCACGAGTTAATTAATATATCAACTTTTCTCCGCCTCTGTATTAACCGTCTTCTTTAATAAAATATTTGGCTTAGTGTCTTTACTTGGTGGGTGTCGGAAAGTTTGACACCGTCCAATTTGGGCGCACAATTTCCATTCCAGACGTAAAGTGGTTGAACAATTAAGGTGTTAATAAATTAATATTGCGGCTCTTCTGTCTGGACTAGGCACTTCTATCCGCTAATTACTATCTTAACTTACTAATTGCTGTGCTAATTACTTGACTTTGTATTTTAAATTCAATTCAAGTTATATAGCTAAAGGAAGGCGGTTTAAAGAAAAACCTGTATAATTAGACCGGCTAGACGTTTCCTTTCGGACGTAATCCTTCATCCCCTCAATGCTTGATGTTTTTACTTATAGGTAAAAGGCGTTATGATGGTTGTGAACACGCCTAATTAAAAACTACGTTATGAACTTTTTTTGGAATACTATAAATATATTGTACCACCCCATCTCTTCCCGGGGGTGTCGCAAAAGGCGACTAAGGGATAACGAAGCGGCTTCCAAAATACCTAAGGAATTACACCACCTTGGACTCGCCAACCCTCTTGGGCAGCGTTGGGTTTTAAGGCTCATGCACGAGACAATGTGCACGATGTGATCATCTCCAGCAGTGGATAATGAAAGGAACGGTTGCAAATATATTACTCTGTCCTATACTATTGTTAATTATTGTTAATATTATAGCTCGGAGACATTCATTATTGTTTCAGTTCAGCACGGCTTAATCCTTCAGTGACACGTTTCAGAACAGCAGATTCAAAGGGAAGGTAAATTAATTCTAGTTTAGTATCTTCTATCAGTATTCTGTACGAAGCAATGAAATTAACGTCAAATATTTATTCAATAATGGAGAAAGTGCTAGACTATAATTTCGTTACTGTACGTGGATAGATGAAATTGTGTTTGTTCGTTACATTCGTACCTGCCTAAATCGGAGTTAACTTTGTTCATAGTAACGTTTCTAAATTAGACTAATATCTATTTAAGACTAGCTGACCCGACAGACGTTGTCCTGTCCAAATTTCAATAAATTTCAATAAAAAAAATCCATAATTTCCAATTTCAATAATAAAAATTTTTTCCTGAAAACTTTTCCAGGACCATAACGAACAAAACAAAAAAAAGATTACGTTTTCGTTTAATACGACTCCTCTGTGATGAATTGGCAATATTTCGTCTATATTATTTGTTTGGCAACATTAGTTGATATTTCGAAAAATAAATAAAAGTCAACGAGTAACTCGTTTATGCTGCAATTATTATGTTACTTTTTAAACTTCTGCGTTTTGTACACATTTTACAGTTTACTACATTGCACAGTCAATTCGTAACCACGGCTGGTGTACCCCGTGCCGAAAAGCTGAGCAGGAATAAAAGATAAACAAATATCTTTATTATACGCGTTCAAACCCGATTTACAATATAAAATTATTATGTTAACAAAAGAACCTATTAAATCCATTACAATTTTTGTTTACACCTACCTCGGTATTTCCATCCGAATGTACAGGAACGCGTATTTCATATTTCATGTACGACAGTTTTTTTAAAGAAATCTGGTGGGGGATAAGCAGACATCTCATGACGACATCTGATGACAACAGACAACTTATGATAAGTAGGTACTGTCGTCGATATCCATCTGGGATGCATGCGAACATCAGTAAAAAATAAAAAGTTGTATTTACATCCGAAGATACATAGCCCACTATCACAGATTTAGGAACTGAAATTTTCATACAGGATTGTAAAGGATTGAAAATTGGGAGGTATCCTTATTCAAACCCATTTCACACACCGGATATCTCCCATCCTACAAGATAAATGATAAGAAAAGTTATGGGATTTGATGCTTCTCATCCCATCCCTTCTACCTATTGTGTCAGGCTCGAGAAACAGTATGAGAAGGCACAGGATCGTATGAGATGGAAGGGGAAGTTAAAAGCGCCCTGGGAATTTTTAAACATTTCCGCAACACGTTAATAAATATCGCGGCAGTTTTTTTTTAAATAGAAAGAAAATGGTAGCAGACGAGTATTTAGTCCAACTGATAAAAACCAGACACTGTCGCCGATGGATATCTGCTATATACGGCTTAGGTATAATCATCAATCAGGAGTATGAGAAGACTATTATGAATTGAAAGTGGTAACTTTTCCGATATTACACTTTAGATTGCAACAACACGTTCTTTGTAAGGGACTGAAGTGTATCACGAAGTGGATTACCTTTGGTACGAGTAACAAGAGATTACATTTCATGCGAGATACTGTCTTTATCAAGTTAACTCTACTTTTACAGCTTAGGCGCCAACTACACGAGCGAGTCTCTCGCGTCGGTATTCTAGCCCGTGCTACTAACTTCAGTATTAACTATATAGCTATCTCCGAGTGCGTCTACAACCGGCGATACGTCGGCCTACTATTCAAATCAGTGGCATGGCCTTTTATGTGTAAAAGGATTACCCTTTTACACCCTGTTTAGATTACTAAACAGGGTGTTACAGAACTCTTCCCGATACCTGAAACCAGAGACTCCATTCATATTTCTTAGTTCATTACCATGAAAAAATTACAAATCTTTGCAAAAAAATCAGTTATTTTCAGTTTCTATCAAATTAGTCATACAAATTGTCTAAATACAAAAGCAAAATTGATATTTTTACAAAAAAAAATATCGTACCATTATATGTCAAATAATTAAAAATCGTCAGCAGAATCAGCAGCAGAATGATTTAAAGCATCATCGGGAAAGGTTCCTTTAAATCCTCTATACAAATATTCGTGAGGGTTGCCGATACGCATTCAAGGAACAACCTTAGCTGTTGAATGAATGATGAATGTATACTCACAGATTGAATTATTTGCATCCGTGTTATGATTAACTTATTGTTCATTACATTTCATCACTGTCCATCGCGACGTACTCGTACTTCGCATTACCCGTATTGTGGTCAATCTGTCACAAAGGTTTGAACACACCGACCAATACCTATTAATCACTGAGAATTACACAAGCTTGAATAATTATAATCGAGGCAGAATTGTATGCGATCGCCATAGCATGATGTCGGTAGAAAAAGTTTAAGAAATATATGCTAGTATTGGAAATATTCACACAGTGTGAACTACGAGTAAGTGAAGACGAATGCAGTCACAGTGCTAATGTCTGTCTTACTTTCACTAAATTTATGTGATGATTGTATAAAAAATACACAACAGTCAATACGTCTTCCGATCTGATTCTCATATACTTATATTAAAAATCTTTTAAGATATAGTCAGATATAGTAATCCTCTATACCTTTACAGCTACTTGAAAGTCAAATGTCAAAGCTATGAGAATTGCAAGGAACAGTTCGACAAACGTAAATTTAAGATTAGAGATCAGTCAAGGTCACTTTGATAGGCTATGTTAGGTCGAGTCAAAGACCTAATAGCTTTGATCTTTCGCACGGCTCACCTTTATCAGTAAATGATTGTGACGTGACATGTCTTTGTTGATATCTTGAATGCGAGGGCAACAAACAGTAAAGGGGATATAAAATATCTTGTTTATGAATGTGGCCGCATGTACTCGTACGCAAACTTGGAAAATTTTCGTTTTACAAAAGATGACATGAATGAGAGGATATATAGCTACGAAGTGCCTTTTGAATGTATGTATACTGAAACGCAAGAAGTTTAAACGCACGGGATAAACACATCGTTATTGTGAGTCTAAAAATGTAGAAATAATTTAGTGCAGATTCATAGTGTAATATAATCTTAGAACTAAATTAGATAACTGTAGGTGAAACTTGGAGCACTAACGCGAACTGATGTACAAAGTACAGACCGGCCAAGTCATGACACGATATTTATATGCTGAGAATATTAGTTTGAAGTTCTCTTTTCATATTTTATGCAGCGCTACAAACGCAATAATGCATCGAAAGATATTAAGAGCAGAATATCGGGGTTGAATGAAAATTTCACTTGCCGCTTGCGATACTGAATACGAATCTGTGAAGGGCCAGATTGATACACATAATTTACTGTTGCTTCTAGATAAGATAGAGAGATTTTCTAGCAATTAAAATCTAAAAATACGACCAACTTATTAGTCGTCTTAGAATTCTTACGCTTGTTATAAAAATCAAGTTATAGGGCCAGTTTATGTAGTAGTTACGTAGGTAGAGAATGCATGCTACATTCCCACAACCGCTGGGCGCACTCGACTGGCCACGTTACCCCTCTCTAACAGAAGACTACTTTGAAACGTTGATTTCCTACTTTATCGTATTTCCCCAATGTACGTACGTGGTTCGGTAGTGCAAAGGTAAGCAGCGCACCCGGGGACGTGCCAACAATTGTCATTCTGGACTGATGTTGGCATGTATAGTGGATGTCTATGGACGACGGTATCCACTTACCATCAAGTGGACTATATGCTCGTCTGCCGCCTTTTTTCTATAAAAAAAAGAAAAAAAAAGGTAAGATACTATAGTCAGAAGTTAGGAAGTATTTAGACACATTCTTAATAGCTTATCGTTACGTTAATCTATATTATATTATAGTGATGTAATATTATATGAATGTTATATGTGTTTTTAACATATTATATTAGTGCACCATCTACCTGACATTTATTTTCTGTTAATTCTCTAACCCAAAACACAGAATAAATAATAGTACTACGTACTCAAAGTTGTCTGGAAGAGATCGCTTTTAGCGTTAAGATCACCCGTTGTATACCTACTATTTTGTATTGTGTTGTGTTTTTATCTATGGTGTACAATAAATAATAAGAAATTATACGATAATTAATTACGAATAAATAATGGGAAGTTAAGGAATCACAGAGCTCAATAACAAAAGTATAATACTCGTATTAAGGTCATGCATTTATTTCTCGCAGCGACTAAATAAAATTTTCTTTTTTCTTATTTTATATGGCCAATGGAATACTTGTAGTGTTTCCCTAGTCTTATGTATGTACACATGGTTGTGTGGTGATACAGAAAAAAAAACCGTGCGAGTTTATTCACAGTGTGTTTTCACTCTAATTGTAACCGAAACGTAATGTACAATGTTCACATTTGAGTAATAACGATAAAGAAGACTATTGGCACGATACACACCACAAATATTAAAACTAATTATTATTGATGACAATCGAGATGTTTGCGCCCAGTCATCACGCCCCGCGGGCATGCCTGGACACGCCCGCACGATAATTAATTACGAATAATTAATTTTTATTAAGTCATTTATGTCACTGCTGGGTATGAATGACGTGACCGCTTAAATAAGTTACCCAGTTATTGAAGTACGATTTTAAGCGCGAAAATTAATTAGTGATAATTGCGCTTCATGAATTTATAAACTCATAGATTTTTTTATCTTGGTCACTATTGTAATTGTAAACAAATAGCATTTAAGTATTCTCGTCTATTTAAATATGTTATACTTACGTTATGTTGTACTATTAGCTATAATCTTCCTGAATAAATGAAAATAAAGACATAAATAATGAAGATATTTTTTTTATTTGCCATAAAACAGCTTACATTGAACTATTTCACAAATACTCGTAACAAATCGCTCTGGTGGAACCAAAGAATGCGGATTTTTGGAATAATCTCACAGTACCATAACTTCAGCCAATTTTTGTTTTAGGCCAATCCCAAGACAAGACCACACCTTTTATCCAGACATTGCAGGCGAGATTGCAACGCTCGACCTGGCCGGAAGGCGTCCCAGACTACGTTCCCGGGTACATGGTCTTCACTGATGAATCAGTAAGCTGAAGTAACAATGGCTAAGTCACATGTATCGTAGAACTAACAAGCAATGCCGTAGATTAGTCCTTGAGTGACAAATACCACACATAAAATTGAAATAGACAAAAAAGGAAACAATCTCCCTAGGGAGATAGGCGAATGAGTGCCAAGGCCATAAAAAGGTTTCTGCTAAGCAAATTTTGATGGGGTGAACCGCAGCGCTGGGATATTCACTTGGGGTAGTATATTCACGAACTTCGGCTAAGATTATGTCAGATTTCACGATTTTTTTTTATAGAGAAGAAGGCGGACGAGCAAGTGGTCCCACGTGATGGTAAATTTTACCGCAGCCCATGGACACCTGCAACACCAGGGGGTATGCGGGCGCGCCGGCCGGCCTTGCAAAATCCTATTCACAGCTTTCTTGAAGAACCTCAGGTGAGAGAAGAAAAAGCTCAAGTGAAAGAAAGAAGCTCAGAGAAAGAAGAGAAAGCTCAGGTGAGGCCCCATATGGAGTATTGCTCACATCTCTGGGCCGGCGCACCGAAATACCAATTGGACCCATTTGACTCCATCCAACGACGTGCTGTTCGTATTGTCAACGATCCCACTCTCACGGGCATTTTAGAACCCCTCAGCGTTCGGACGTTGCACCTCTCTGTGTGTTCTACCGCCTGTACAATGGGGAATGCTCTGACGAATTGTTCAATATAATTCCCACCTCGGGTTTCTACAACCGCACCTCCCGTCACAGAAGTGCGGTCCATCCGCATTTCCTAGATACGGAGGTGTCGCGTACTGTTCGGTCCAAAAATTATTTTATATCTCGAACCCGTAGGCTGTGGAACGAACTGCCTCAAGAGGTCTTCGTCCAGAGTCACCTCTATCGTCCAGAGTCGAGTTTGAGGCGAAGATACTACCCAAGAGATCAGCTTTCTCCTTCGCCTCATGGGCCAGTGAGCCATCGAGTTTCCGCAGTGGTGGGAGTGACGACTGACAGAAGTTACCCTCAGCAGCCTTAGCGAGCGACCAGAAAGCTCGACTTCCAGAAGGATAGCTTGCTAGTCGATTGCCAATTCTGCGGATGTGCTCATTTCTTGCTTTGACAGTGATCCTCTTACTGTACCTCGAGGCAGCGTTAAATTTTTTCCTCAAGTCGGTGGTATTCTGATCTTCAGACACCTGCGCTTTGGCCCAGGCCCCATATGCAGCCCGCTTATTACGGCGGGCCTCTCTGCAGGACTGATTAAACCAAGGTTGGCTCCGTCCGCCTACGGGTATCACGGAACAAGGAATATAACATTCTATGCCCTGCAACACCACGTCGGCAACGGAGTCTGCACAGGTATCCGAATCTCCCGACGAGAAACAGATCTGCCCCCAGGGATAAGAAGCGTAAAATTCACGCAACCCATCCCAATCTGCAGACTTGTAGTGTCAGACGTTGCGGGTTCCCTGAGAATGGGTTGGCACGGATTGTTTAGTTGGCACAGCAGTTCGAATGATACAATGGTCTGATGATCCTAACGGAGCATCAACAACAACATTGTAGTCATTCGGCCGCGTAGTCAGCAGGAGGTCCAGTAAGGAGGGAGTATGGCTCTCGATATCGGGTATCCTCGTGGGTGAGGACACCAACTGCGAGAAACCATAGGTCAGGGCAAAGTTATAAGCTGCTCTCCCTGCGCGGTCGGTAGTTCGGGATCCCAACCACTCTTCGTGGTGAGCGTTGAAATTATCGAGGACCACCACTTCCGCGCACGGGGAACTGCTCGAGCACGCTATCAGTCGTCTCTTGTAGACGCTCAGAAAAGCGAGTCGTCTCCGTATCACCGCTGTGAGACCTGTAAAGGCAAGCGTAGAATTTAGTGGAACCTCCGTAGTCAATATGCGCCCAGAGAATCGACAGGTCCCCGTCTTCAAAATGGCTGAGGCGGCGACAACAAATATCACCCCGGACGTACATGTATACCCCAGCACGTCGCACAAGACAGTGCTCCAGTTTATAACCGGGGTAATGAAGATACGATGTATCGGCCGGGCAGGATATCTGTGTCTCCGTCAAGAAAAGCAAAGCCGGCTTTGCCGTCTCAAGGTGGTAGGGGACGACGTCGATGTTGCAAAAGTCCACTTTAAATATGGAACGTACAGGATGGGCCGCTGAGTGCACTTTATACGTTTTCTTTTTCTTGGCCATTGTAAGTGTGAATAGGGAAAAGAAGAAAAGAGGGGACGGAGAGAGAGATGGTTGCAAAGGTTGTGTGACTTGCTGGCGCGGGGTACGGAAACCCCCCCCCCCCTGGGGGCAGCAGTCTGGTTCCACTCCGGTCCCCTCCGGCACAACTGCTACCCCAAGGGATTTTTCACGTGTGGCGGGGCAGCCTCCAGGGGTTGAGATTAAATGAGATCCCCGGGTTCGGGCCCCCAACAACCCGCGGGCGGTCAGCGGACAACCGTTTCACCGGGTCTCCCTGATCCCCGCACCACCATGTCACGCCCATGCGCGTCTGTAATTCCCCGCAACCGCTGGTCCTCCTTTCTACACGCAACAATCTCTCAATACTATAATTACACAAATGTAGTAGGTATATTATGTAGTAGGTATTAGGTTCACGATACTATAAATACAGAACTATTGTGATTATTGTGTAACTATAGACGACGCTCTATAAAACCGAAGCTAGCCGATCATAGTCGATGTGTATTACTTTCGGCCGGGATGTGTCATGCATTTAGATACTAAGATCCTGGAAAGTATGCAAGTAGCAAGCAGCATTATGAAAGAATGATGCAATAAGTTGAACGTACCGTGTGATTAAATGGATATTACATAATTTATAGGTAAAAAATAAATATCAAGCTACCTTTGACCTTTCATTATTCTCTTTTATATTAATGGCCTTCTTGGGCCAAGTCGCACTTGACTGTTTCAATTAGTTAAGACTAATATATAATGCGTGTTTCTCTTTGAAGTACACGTAAAGGACACGACAGTTGATAATTAATATTAACAGTCGTTGTAATTAAACAATGTATAAATCGTTATCGCCTTGCGTTGAACAATACAGGTAATATCGAGCATTAGTATTTTAGTGGTGTTTAAATCTATACTATTAATTATGACAACATTTCTGTATTACTTCTTTAAACAATATTTAAAAAAAATAAAACACGCATTTGAAGTAATATTTGAGACAAATAGCAAATATCCACCCGATAAGTTACGTGACTTATCAGCGCAGCTAATGACGTCAGCAGTATTTCCAATCCTAAATTGTAAGTTAATCAGGTTTTAGATGAGGCTTGTTTCCAAGAAAATAAACCCACGCATAAACAGTAAAGTTTAATAGAATAAAATATAGTTTTATGTCCTTTCCAAAACACAATGCATGGCACAATGAGAATAGCTTATACCTAATCTACAACTGAATAGGTATAGTGCAGTGGCAACGAAGAAGGTCCCTGACTCAGCATAATGTTGTGGCCGCGTACAGCAGACCACAACGTTGATTCTCAGCCCGGGCCTATGTTTGTACATCATCATGGACGCCTCCAGCGAACAATCTGAATATTTATAACATAAAGAAATGTATCGGTTCTCGAACATACCTAGATCAAACAAACTGCGGTATGGGTAGAAGGCCAATTACTGTACATATATAAATTTTCATTAAAATATAAATAAGAACTGAACAGAGGATTTCAGGGCATACTCTGTTGTTCATTAAATAGATAAGCCTTTAGTTTTGATATAAAAGATGTCTTCGACTGGCACATAATGGGTGTAATGGACAGTAATGGGTGGCGGCAACCGATTACAATAAGTCAAGTCATATATAAGTCACCCAATTACAAATGTTATTGCAGTAATTTTAAAGATTATTTTCTATTATACAACGTTATATTTGCGGTTCTTGAATAAGTTGAAAATGAGCTGCAAAGAAGTTTGTATTTGTGCGAAAGATCGACTACTGGCCAGTACTTTAGATATTTGTAAATTTTTCATAAAAAATGTTCATAAAATTTTTGAAACTCACTTCTTTTAGAAAACGAAATACCATTTTTTGTTCTAACATCTATGTCCACCATTTTTGTTTTATAATGAAACAATTATTGTAAGGCTAAAGAGTAGACTTTGTGCACAGAAATACAGCTCAGAACCGTCTATTAACAGCCAGTTACCGTAACCCTTTCCGAGAATTCTAGAATTGGATTTAATTCCTGATGACAATTATAAATTTCAATTTTGTACTCACTCCTGTTAGAAAACGAAATCTCATTTTTTGTTCTAACATCTAAATGTTACTGAGTAAATCGGATTTCTGGATAACTATCTAGTTTTTCCTAGTCCGAACTAGTCTATACGAAGCGTGTTAGAAAAAAAAAACATATCTTTAAAAATAACGAATGTAAGCCTTTCAAATTTAGCGATACATGTGAACATCAGTTCAGAATAACAAACATTGACATATGTAGTATATTATGTATTAATATTGAATTAAGATATAGCCACAATATTAAAATAATAACGAGATTTATTAATTAGTCCTACATTTAATACAACTCCACCTGACGTATTCATTATATGTGGCTATTTCTTCATAAAACTTTTTCATTCAGTAAATTCCGCTAACGATAAACAAGGCCAGTTTCCCAGAATAATGTTATATTCGAACTAATGACTTATTCGTATCGAAGAGTTGTAGTTTCCATCCATTGTACATATTCATTCTGCCAGCAATTACATCACTATTGTTTATTATAATGTAATGTTGATATCTTTATGTGTTGTGATTAAAATCATGAATACATACAATACAATACATAGCCTCTGTGGCTTTGTGTAGACAGCCTCGTTAAAGAGATTCATTCGGTGATATTTGTTTCATTTGTCGCTTAGGTATTGAGATATGGTTTACTGGTTCGGGAACGTTCGTCCGACTTCAACAAAGTGCTATATTTTATTTGCCGAAAGAAATGTGTTCGTGCAATTTCTGGAGCACATTAAATAATTGCAAACCATTATTAAAAAAAAAAATATATGCTAACACTTCTCTGCATGTATACATTTGAGGTAGCTTCATTTGTAAGAATGCATATAAGTATATACAAAAGGACTAAAGATATACACCACAGAAACCTGAGACAACCAGACGGATTAGTCCCAGAAAAAGTGTATAAAACTAGATTTTTCTACAAAAATTGCTTTGCCATGAGTATAAAGATATATAACACTTTACCGAAGGAAATAAAAGACCTCTCAGATTTAAACGAAAATTGAAAGATCGGTTATTAGAGAAACGATTTTAAACAATCAATGACATGTTTAATCATAAAGTGAATTTATCATGACATTTTAACTTGTTAATTTTAATGACATATTTGTGATCATAATTAATATCCGACATTCCTATAATGCATAAGTTTGACGAAATAATTTTGTTCAAGTTCAACGAAAAACTTTTGCATGTCTATTAAGGCAGAACATGTTGGGCAGTGTATTTAACTTAACATCTCGTTTTACCTGTGTTATAGCAAATAAATAATTTGAATTTGATAATGAAGTAGTTGATAAAAATTAAGTAATAATGATAATAATACAAAGCAGCACGTAAAAAAGTTGCAAAGAAATGGAAAAATATCCTACATATGCTTGATAAATCCCTATTTATAAAGTAATTAGATAATTTTGATTAATTGTTTTTTGCTTTCCAATTTACATTACGGAATTACACAAAATAAAAAAGTGTGCCATTAATTTCGATAATGCCTTGTTTATGAAGTAATTAGACGACTTAAATTCATGTTCATTGCATTTGAATTTACATTATTAATCTTTTTCAAAAACCCAATGAAGAGTTCCCCCCTCACTTATCAAACGGTCAAAGTCTTCTTAATGGCTCTAAGGGAATAAAGTTACAATCATTTGCATACATTACCTTTTCTCTTTTAAGAAAGTTGGAAAACAAGATGTATTCCGCTTGCTCCCTCGGAGGTAACACAGCTTGTTTTAGTGAATTGTCTAAGGTAAAGCCAACTTGTTTGCGACTTTTCACAACTATTTATATTTATTTAGGATAAAGACGCAAACAATAATTACAAGATAAGATGTCAGTGAGATAAATTTTAAACTTTTGCGATTTGTACACATTTTATGCTATAAAAATCGGATCTAAACGAGTAAACATAAAGATTTTTTTAAATCGAGCGACTTACAATAAAAAATATGTCAGTTAGATCATATTATAATATTTATCGAATACGATCTCAAAATGAATATTTCGCCGATTGACTTCATACAATAATTCATTCCTTTTGACTTTTGTTTTCGAAAACTTCATTGATTGTTGCTTCATTGTTTACAAAGACACTTTATGATATTCTGCAAAGATCGATGTTATATGATTTCCGACACATAAAATGAATAATATTTTATATTTTCTAACTTTTTGGCCCGATTCAGAAAACATATTCGTCTCAGAATTAATATAATGAAAGCCACAAATTTAAATAAAAAAAATTAAATTGTCTATGGTGACTTCAATAATACTATTCTTCTGGTATAAGTACATATTGTTCGCGTAAGTTTACAGATTGAAATAGAGAAGTACGAAAGTAAGAGTGCGCTGGATAGCGATGTCTTGTCCGACAGAGACAGAGAGAATATGTTGTGCTTTGTTGGCAGCTCGAGACAGAATTTTCCTTTGTCGGCGGTTTTTCTAAGTTCCATGTGAGTTACTAGAAGTACAATTTAAGTAAACAAAGAATAGGGCTATTTAACGAGGGCCATTTGCGAAAACAATAAAATTCTAATAATATAACAATACAGAAAAACGTGTACAGATAAAAGATGGCCATTTAACCCAAGCAATTATACAGTTTAAAACTAGAATATTCTCAGACAGTGAAGGAACAAAAATACAAAAGAATTTTCAACTAATAATAAAACAATTCGAGAACTTCTCTTAATTTACTTAAGGTAGGTGTGTGGGAAATAATCACCACACTATCAAATTGATACATCGATGTAAAGCAAAACAGAAATAATTATCCGTATTTCCTTTCAAAACAGCTTTCAACTGCGACAATTAAACTTTTGTTTGAAGTTATTTGGAACGCGTTAGAATTGTTTCACAATACGGCAGCTACGATTGTTATCAACACAACTGTTTCCCGAAATCAACATTAACTTAAGGATCAAACGTGGAAGCCACATGCGAAACATTCCAGACAGGAGCACTGTACGAACACAACGGGAATAAATTCAACAAACTTCCCTTCGCTCCAACACTCCATGGTGATTTCGCTGGTATAAATTCGAGATAACCGTTCGTTCTGTATAATGTTCTTAAGTAAAAGTTAACGTGTTCTAAATTAACTGAGCATTTGTATATGTCACTCTCGCGCCGTTGTCTTAAACATTTACGAGTTTAACGTCGCTGCTCTTAATCAGCTACTTACTAAATTCCCGCTGTTAATTTTCTCTTTGAATTCAGTTTTTCGTAGTTTATAAAAGTAGACTTAATAGTAAATTGAAGATCGACTCAAAGGTTTTTGTTTAATCACTATCTGTTTCGATACCTGCGACAGTTTTAGCAATATCATATTTCTTAGTATATTGAACAGGGTGTAAGCTCATAACGGAGGTATCAAAGAATTAATTGTCATATTTTAATTAATCATATTCATATTCATATTCATAATCTACACTAAGTACTTTTGAAATAAAACTCATGAACTTTTGTAATTCAATATTTCAGTATAGGAATTGATAGTGATTCGTGATACAGAAACTGTCTGAGGTTGTGATAAAAATTACAATTTCAATTCAAGAACAGGTCGACGTTATGAATTTAAGTGCAGGAATGATGGGATGACTGGTAAAGTTTAATTATGCTGCGCTTCGCTACCCTCACTATGGACTCAAGCTAGGAAAGAGCAGTAAATCTACGATAAACATCATGTTATATGACACGGAACAACCGACGGAAAACTGAAATTTGTCAGGGCTTAAAATAAGTACATGGATTTGCCAATTATATTTACGATATTTACTTCTATTGAAAAGTAAGTTTAATTTATTAAATCAATTTAAGTTATTTATTTAATACTTAAGTAACTGAATACTTAGACTATTTATTAAGTAAATTAACTTAGTAATTCATTAAAATAAGTAATTTATTTAAATACCGGTCACGGGGTAGTACGCTTAGAAATTGATTTGCAGATCAGTTATTGAATACTCGTACTGGTATATTTAAATGACTAATTACAAATACTAAACTCATCTGAGATTATAAAGAAAATGAAGATAACTTCATTGTGATTTCCTATTATAAAGTTATAGATAGGTAATACGGTACGTTTATCCATGTGACCGTTGTCCGTTATTGTTAGAACTGTTAGACTAATTGTAATAAAATGAACCTCGTAACCTCTTTATTCAAGTCCTTAATCTATATTCAAATGTTTAATTTGTAGTTTTTATTTCTTTATTCGACTTTAATCAAACGAGTTACACAATTTGGAAAGAACCAACAAATACGGCCCAGTAGATCACAAAAGTAGCTCGAATAAACAGACAGTTTGTCCTTTATAAGTATTTGTGGAAATTTAGCATAACGTGAATAATATTACGAGTATATCACATAATTCGTTCAGCCACGGAAATGTCAAATGTTATTCGATTCTACGTGAATACATTTTGTGTCGAACTAAATATTTACATGTAGACGTTACTAATCTGAAATTAAGAAATCAGCATCCGAAAAGATTTTTCTTCTCTCTTTTCTACCGCCTATATAATGAGGAACGTTCTGAAGCACTGTTCAATTTGATGCCATCTTCGGGTTTTTACCATCGCACCACTCGTCATCGTCGTGCGGTTCATCGACACTTCCTTAACATACAGTCGTTGTGTACAGTGCGATGAAAAAGACACTTTATACCGTGAACCTCAAAGTTGTGGACTTAACTACCTGTCGAGGTTTTTCCATTACTCTACGATATGCGGTTCTTCAAGAGAGCTGTGAACAGAATTCTGCAAAGTCGGCAGCGCACTCGCAAGCCTTCTGGTGTTGCATGTGTCCATGGGCGGCAGTGACCACTTACCACCACGTGGCCCGCCCGCTCGTCTGCCATATACTCGTATTCTATAAAGAAAAAGTTATGTATTATTTTTTGTCTTTATTATTTCATCTGCAACGTTGAATGAATGAAAATTTCAATAAAAGAAAATGAAATTGTATAAATACAGTCGCACTACATCATCATTAAAAATTCGGTTAGAGATGATTTTTAATTAATAATAGCATTTGATTTTAAATTTGTTTATACATTTATCATCACATTTACTTTAAATACATTATATACTTGGGGGTGTCACAAAAAAATCAAAGTATTTTTTTAACTCATACCCAGTTATTTTTTTATCTTATATCAAAACACACGTGAATCAAATTTCATGATCTTTGGACTACGGCAAACCGTGCCGTGCCGATTTGCATTGAAACATGTCAGTACTTGCATATTTAGGCGAGCGCGCGCTTACTCGTCGACGTGCATGTGATTTCCAGTTGTATTGTCAGTAAACTTATGGTTTTTCATATATCTCATATAATTTCACGCTAACTGTTCTTTTTCTAATTGAGAGGAAAACATTTATGATTTAATATCAGTCAAGAGCAAGTATTTGTTCTCTCGTCTCAGAATTGATGACAGTTTTCTCCACGAGTGTCCTTCTTTGTGGGAGACTAACGCCTCGTTTTTAGAAGCCACAAATACTATGTCAAGCCTTAGCGCAGTAAACGATACAGCCGAAAGGGCTGTAAAGTTGATGCAAGACTTTCATGGTTTGATTACGGTTGAGGTGGAACAAAAACAATTTTTGCTACGTTGTGTACAAGAGCACAGAAAGATCTATCCTGACTGTAAAAAAGAAGCCTTGAAAGGAAAATATGTTCAATAAATAATTAATTTCATTAAATGTAAAATAGTAATAAATGTATTTTACTATTTATAAATGTAAATACAATTTGGGCCAATTGGTGTTTTATTTTCCAAAACTACACGAATTGTTAAGTCAATCCATAGTACCTCAGAACAAATTCTCAAGTTGTAAGTTTGACAGCAAGTCGGTACGGGTTCTCGTTATCCTAAGGCATATTTCATAATCGAGTAATTAGGACCAAATGTGAAAAAAATAGAGGTAATGCGTTTCTGATTTCGCAAAAAATCCCCCCCTAATATAATATAAATACAACCTAATATATATATATATATGTACATATAGTAGTACTTCTCTATGCTCGTTGTAAAAGTAAACCATAAATGTATTTTAGCGATGCGTGTTGTGTTGATGTTAAATCCTATTATGCGAACACAATTAAATTAATTATAATCAATTGGCAGAAGCAGACATTATCTAATAGTTAATTTCGGTATGTATAGGATCATTAATTCACTTCAACTTAGATAGCATTCACTACTGATTCTGCTACATACTGTATTAACAACAACAGTTGATAATTTAACTCAAATTTGAATTCTTAGTACCGTATATAATTAATTGTTATAGTTCAAATTTGTATTATATTAAAATAGTCAAAATAATGATTTATTGATAGTTAATCACTAAGATAATATAAAACCAATCACTATTAACTGCATCATCAATAAGACATAAATAAAAAACTTTATATGATATATGATATATCGATAATACTCCCTTTCGAACAAACAATACAAATTGTAGTAAATTTGAAACGTACCTAAATCCTTTACATTGATCCCTTTCGCTCCATTTTTATTCTGACCGTAAAAAGCAACTTCATACGAGTTTTTATTTTATCACGAAACACCAGACACACAACACCACCGCATAAGACCAAAAGCAGATTATGTCATCACAGGAACGACATCAAAAGGATAGTAAAAGTGAGAGCCTAATGTACGCCCTCCCTTCTGACCAATTACTGCTAATTGTATTGACCTAAGCTAACCCGGCTGATCTAATTCGGTCGAATGATGCATGCACCGAATTATTGGTTATGATTATGTGTGGCATGTTGGTTAAGTAAAGGATTAACTGTTCTCTTATTTATTGTTTTTTTATATTGTATGAGTATTAAAGAAAAAGTATTTTATTTAGTAACGTAAAGTGATGAATTTTAAAATAAGATTACCTTCGACAAGTCAGCAAAGAATATACCAAGGCCTGGCGCACACTATAGTCAAAACTCAAAACAGTTTTGAGACCGACTATAGGTTGTGTTCTACACTAACATTGCCTCATTGTCTTGTCTTGTCTATAGTACGCACAAGCCCTTACTGTAGATACGTTTTAAAGAAAAACTAGAAAATAAATGACCCAAGCTTTTTAACTCAAATAATACTTGACAAGATAAGAGCGTTCGAGCAGAAGCCAGTGCATTAAAGTATATAAGGTAAAGGCAGTTTCCTGATCAGGTAAGTTTAACAATGAAAACAGTATCGAATAGATAAGAAAGCTAAAGGTTTGTGCGTAAAGTTCGGTAAACTACGACCCCGACTTGAACTTAGAAATCACTAACAAAGAAAATGCTGCTCTATAAAATCTCTAGCAGAAATACAAAGTTAAACGTAAAACAACAATGAACGCAAAAACCTTTGCATAAATTAATTTAAACTTGCACATTAGTACAAGTTTTTCATCAAACTTTCCAAATTTCACCTTAAAAAGTGGACTCGAGATCTCCAAGCGTCCATCTCGTTCACAATACAAATAGCAATGTATGTAAATTACTTGAAAACTCAATTTGGTGTCTTCTTAACGGAGAGCAAAAGCGACTAGCGGTTAGCTTTCACCTAATAATTCAGTAATTAAAATTAATGTGAATATGTACGCACAGCCACATACTAGTATTTTAATTTCTTTTGCACATCATGTATAGGTATTTAGACTTACGCGAAATGAAATTTAGGATCTACAGTGTTTAATGAACACTTACATATCTTATTCGAATTTAAAAGGTTAATAAGTTAATAAAATTGATTAAATATATTAAATAATTACTTTGAAATTAAATGTTAATTGTTTTTAAATAATGATTACTCTTATCTTTTTACTTCACGCTGTACTTATGTCGAAAATATATGTGAATTATGATAACTTGATAAGTGTATTGCATTATACTAAAAATGCACATAATATTATTCCTTGTGAAATTTTACAATTTCATAAGATTCTCCGCCCGTCGCCTTCACTTGAAGCAAATCGTTAGTGTCCTTCTCAGAATTAAGGGAAAGCGCCATCAGTATTTAATTTACCTTTTCTTGGGCAAAGTGGAAGTGTGGGGAGACCCCCTTAATAGGTGCACGAACTTATTTATAAAATTCATTTTATACTAGAAGTCTTACAATTTATGGTCATTGCACCGTCATTTAATTATGCATGTTTGGTGTAACTAGGTTGTTTGCGAATGTTTCTAATTTTTATTAGCTGTCTAAAGTTATTTATAGTCCGGTCTTATTTTCTAAGACCCAATATCACCGGCTCTTGGTAACTTGTTTAAGAATCCTTTGTTCTATGTTGCTTACATTTGAAGTCATATAACAGGAAGATCCTGATCTGATCAATTCCGGAAGTCTGAAACCGTAGATTCCGTTCACGACTCTGAGGTAATTAACATGAAAATTGTTTTTAAAAAATTCGTTTTGGTTTTATTTATGTTGAATAATTCATATATATTCGCTAAATACAAAGCCGAAAAAATCGATATTTTTACAAAAATTACATAACGTTTTATGTCAATTAATTCAGGTTTATTAGCAGAATTTTGACTTCAGGCCTCGCGAACCGATCCACTGTATATTTACTAGTTAAAATAATTTAGAAGCCAGATTACTTTAAGAACGGTACATTGAAAGTGGTGTTATTTATTTGCCGGTGGGGTTTTTAAACTGGAAAGTTGTTTTCATTTCATTAACCTTTTTTACTACTTTTCAGTTTCAAAAGTAATTTAATATGTATATGGATTTCGTTTAGTTTCGGTTTACTTTAGCATCTGTATTGTTATAATTTTATTACTTTATTTTGTGTAGTTAAGTTTTTTCTCAGCCTTTTTAACGTCCCAGTGCCCGCACTGGGACAGGATTTCTCTAGTAAATCACTAGGAGATTTCGGACCACGATCTATCACGCGGGCCCAGTGCGGATTGGTGGATACACATGTTATTTAAACATGTGAGTTAGTGATAATTTTTAAAAATCCGTCCTTTTATAGATATTCTATGGTACTGGCCGTGGATTTAAACTCACGTGTAAAGTTACGATACCTCTTAATGTATGTATTGTATAATATTATTTATTAAATAATTAAATATAGGTAAATTATTTAATGAATGTTTCAATACAGATCAAATTAACAGAATAGGTATGTGTATCCTACTATTTTTTTTCATTTATTCCGATATAATAAAGATAGTAAAATTCATATTTTTTTTTAATTAAGTGGAGGTACAAAAGCGACATTTTTATGAGAATTTTTACCCGGGTAGTGTGCCTATAGAATTAATAGCAGCTACCCTTTACCTTCGTTATAGACAGTACGAGCAATGGGTGGGCTGCCGTCTCTGACCGTTCACTTTGTCACTGACGCAGTAAAGTAGGTTGTAGTGTGTACTAAACATTCTGTGGTGTAATGGTATATAACTAATAGATTAATTATCCTTAACCATAATAGAACGCACTTATTATATTATATATTGCACCCATATAGTCTAAGGGCGGTTAATTTTGATAACGTAGACCATTCTCGACTCTCACGTGAAGTCGTGAATTCAGATCGTCGGCCCGTATCATATAAATACGGAGTTAAAACATAACTACGAGTTTTTAAAACTTATCACTATCACAGTGGCGAACTCACATTTTCCAGAATTACAAAAACAAATCCACCAATCTGCATTGGGCCAACGTGGTGGATTATGGCCCGATACGTCTTAGCTGTTTACTGGGGGAGGACTACACCTTGCGGTGAGACATTTAAAAACTACTATTCCTTTATTTTCATCAGAAAACTTAAACCTAACCCACCCTTTTCTACCGTGTATTTGCTGCCCATTTAATTATTTCTCCAAATGAAATGATCCGTAACTGGAGCTCAGCAATTACTCAACAAGCGCTGAATATGTGCATAACAGTTGTGTGATTTCGATTCATGTCAGTTAACTTCATCTTAATTTCCTTCGGTAGCTTACAGCTCCAAGGTCGTTTATCCACAGGTTAGAGAGATAAATTGACCTGTGTGTTCGCTTTCGACACTAGACCTTAGGCCGAGAGTGCAATCGTGAGTACTATAGCAATTACGGGAAACTCATAAAATTTACACATATTTGCATAAGTATGTATTTCCGTTATGCTACGATATGGGGTTCTTCAAGAGAGCTGTGAATAGAATTTTGCAAGGTCGGCGGCGCGCCCTCATACCCTTTGGTGTTGCAGGTGTCCATGGACGGCGGTAACACTTACCATCACGTGGGAGCACTTGCTGATCCGCCCAATAGTCTATAAAAAAAATACACTACTCAGTTGATGTCAAACCATGGATATATCTTCTTCACTGAATTAATAAATTTTCTTACCTCATTTAAAGCAAACAATGATTTTTATATAAATTTCAATCTTATGGAACTGAATTGTGACTATAAATTTATGTGGGTGTTTTGTATTGTATACTAACTTCAACAATTTAGGCTATAATAGTTGGTTCTTTTAAATATCACTTAATAAATAGGTATTATATCGACATGCGACATGCCTCGCGTCATGTGGCGCATCATGTAACAACGCACCGCGACATTGTGCGACGTTTTTAAACATGTTGCGCGTCACATGTTGCGCATCACATGTTGCGCGTCACATGTTGCGCATCAATTGTTATCTAGTGGATTCCCGGCTTTGGTTTTCTGCGAGTGCGTGGCAATAGTCAATCGGACACGTCCTGTCCGACTAGCCAACGCGCAAATGTTTGCTAGTCGAACAGGGCGCGTCCAACGATTGCCGATAAGGTTAATGATACTCGTGTCGCACATGTAGGTACTTTAAAATTCATATAGTACATAGGTTCTCTAACGAAGTCTCTGGCACAGTTATTATAATTTATTGTACAGTAACTTACATTACAGTTATTTTGCATTTTAAAAAGTAATTCTAAAAGCTATCAAGTCAAAAGAGTCTGTAAGGCTTTTTAATTATAAAAATATATATCAAAGAGTTAATTGATTTTGGATGAACTTCATTCTACTATTTGCCCGTATTTAGTTCATTTTCATATTAACACTACTGTTGACCAGCTTCAAATAAAATTGGCCAATCTTCTATTATGCACAGTGAGGCAGACGCCTTAGAGATACAGAGGTAGATAGAGGAGACCCTCTATACGGTCGTCGAATTGACTTAATAATTACTTGGCCGCTACGAGCAGCACCCGTAGAGGTAGCGAATAGAACAAGGTGTCCTTGTTCTGTACGCTACCTCTACGAGTATATACACAGGTATGCATGAATAAATGTTGCAGATACTGGCTTGAAACTGCGACCTGTTATACCGTGTACATTTAGGTCAGGGACATAAATGTTAAAAATAAAACTAATAGCTCTGTTATTAAACGAAGGTTGTGTTTCGCTTAATTGTCTATGGAGAATAATAATTATGAATATGCAAACAGATTTTATACTATTGCCTTATTGCTAAAGTTTAGCAGAATCTTCTCTATTCTCCTTTTTTCTTATTAAACCGGTATTGACTATAGTTGCTTAAATGAAATGAACTAATTTTATTTTTGTGTGTCCAACAAAAAATCCTATTATTATTTTCCAATGAAGAATATCATTGTTATAACACGTTTAAAAGGTTGGTATCCATTTTTTTTGTTTCATATAGGAACTATGACATATAACTGTATAACGAGTATATAACTGTAACTGTATATATACATATAATAAAATCGTAACAGAGCCGTCTCTGTACATGAAATATTTTTTGAAAAAGTCTTTGCAATATACGAATGATATAGAGCCCAAAACAATAATTTTCGGAATTTTTGTCTGTGTGTGAACTCGCATCACGCAAAAACCACTGGACAAAATTTAATTAAACTTAAGAATACATTGTATCCCGTTCCGTTACAGAGTTCCCACGGGAATCACTCAAAAGTTCACGCAAACGAAGTCGCTGGCATCGCTAGTAATGTAATATAACTGTATTAATATCTAATATTAAATAGGAAAAATAAATAAAATTTTGTTTATTTCACTTCGTATTCCTTTTTAAACGCGATATTAAATATTTTAATTGATTACGGTTTTGTTTATAATATTAAAAAAAGAGTGAATCAATTAACTTCGAGCGCTCTCTTTTACCGAGTCCGCCATCTTGACACTAATCATTCTGATTCACCCTCTGTGAAGTTAATGTATTATTATTAGTGTATACTGTAAAAATTAAAGCATGTTTGCCGAAGAATTGCCGGAGCTTTGCCTGGACTACTGGAGTTTGATTTTATAATAAATCTAATCCCGTTTTAAAAATTCTTAAATAAGAACATTAACATGAGCTGGCTTTCATTCTTCTATAGAATGGCCGTTGTTAATTTGATTCGATAATAATAATTACCTAGTTATTATTACTAAGGTGTGCCTTGTTACATTTTTATGTAACAAATGCAAAGCCAGTACAGATTGGCGGTCCTGCATAAATTTGGCAGGTCAGCTTCAGTATTGTTACTAGTCACCAAGCCTAATTTACATAAGCGCGTAGAAGCGCGTTTACTGGAAATAGAATTTATTTTAGCAGAATACCCAACTGTATCACCGGTCTTCCGATTCATAAAATAGATTGTACTGGAGTTTCATTTATGTCATTTTACAGGTAAACAAGTCATGTCTCGAGAGAATATCGTATATATACAATCATCTTTCATGTCACTAGCTAGCTTATAGTTGTATCAATTAAAATTCATTTTGATGTCACTATTTTTTTTCCAAACAAATCTTACAGATAATAACTAGTTATGATAGAACAAAAATAGGAATCACTTACTTAGAACTTTTGAATTATTTACGAGTATGAATTTATTCATTGTAGGCTCAGGTCAAGACAGTAAATTGAAAAAGGGGTATGTTAACATACATTTTAATGTATGTCAAAGGGAAACTGAATATGTCGCTAGTTGTCGTGAGTCATTTTACTATCTTGTAAAATTACAACTGAAAGGTCAGTAGTAAATAATCTCTTAATTATTTGGTTCACTTGAGATGGTTTTAATTAAAGTTTATAATTAGTAAACACGCTTTAAGCTAAAGCGTGTTTGTGTCGATGGAAATAGAATTCGCTGGGATTATACCGAGTGACGCGAAAGCTTCTGTCAACCCCACTTTATTCCTGCTCTTTAGTAGTGGATAGACTGATTATAAAAACCCGTGATCAGTGAGTACATGCATTCTTGAGTAACAAACCACCATCGAGTTAAAATCCAATAAGTAGTGCGTCATTTTGATTGTAGTCATCTTTGATTTGTATTAATATTGATTCTGTGTAATAACATCAAGAAGGTCAGTGGTCGCTTTACGATTCTAAGCTATCATCTTCCGAATTTAGTATGCACCTCAAGCAATAATGAGGGGTAAATAGTGCCCTTTTGTTGAATAACGCAGTTATTAGTGAGATTCATGCCAATAGTTAAATCAACTTGTTGTTTCGAGTGGAGGTGTGAATGGTTGGCTATAAGGTGCAATGAGGAGGCCAACCCGGGGACCGAAAGGAGCTGTTTCTAAATTCTTGTTGTCAGATTAACTGCATCTACAGAATAATGATCAAAGAAACTAACTAGTAACAGTTAAAATAAACTAGTCAGATCCACATTCTCATTCTCATGTTTTTCATCTTCTACATATAATATCTAGTGGAGATTTTTATAATAATGTAAAATATATGAATGTAATATTTCAATTTACTTTTAGGTATGAGAAAAGATACAAAATGAGAAGGCAATGGAATGTCACAGTTTCACTCTCTAATAAATCAGGTATCGATGTCATCCGCAGATTGAAATGGGTGTTAGTTACTCGTACGTCACTGTAACAGCGAACATACGAACAGAAGGGGTTCGGAGACTTTACATATAACTTTATATAAATATAACAGTATTTTCAAACAGTATTGTCTAATGTCCAATAGTGTTGTCAAACAGTGTTGTCAAACAGTGTTGTCAAACAGTGTTGATAAACAATGTTGTCACACAATATTGTCATAACAGTATTGTCAAACAGTATTGTCAAACAGTATTGTCAAACAGTATTGTCAAACAGTATTGTCAAACAGTATTGTCATAACAGTATTGTTACATATAACAGCATTGTCAAAATCAATAATTACTAACATTTTTTAAACTAACGATTAAATATTTAATCCCGATTAATCGTTCAGATTGATTGAATTACTTTTAATTATCAGTAGTCACGATTATCTCTATATGCCTTCGTTCGATTGACGTTGCTAAAATATACAATAATATAACTTACTCTTTTGGAAAAACATGATGGAATTGATGGCAAGTTATACAAACGTATACTTCCTGCAATGGATCGCAGTTTTACGTGTCCTAAACAGAATCGTGTGTGGAGGAACAGGCTGACGATATGTTATGCTAAACAGAATCTAAATATCAGAAGAACATTCATATTTCAGTGGAAAGCGGCCCGTACGTTCGTCAGTTTGAGCTCATGGCACCGACTGATTCCAGTGCGAAAATAACCAGGATTAGATTCATAAATAAATACATTAGACTAAATTGCATGAATCACTGAAGATAAAGTCCGGCAGGTGTTAACGTACCCAATGGTCAACTGCAATGATTAACACTTGACACTGTAATTGGTGTTAAGTATCGAAGTCGTCGAGATAATTACATTGGGTGAGCAGATGTTTAGGACTTAACTACTGTACCCGTTTTCCAACAAAAGTTTTAGAGAGAGTTAAGAATACGAACCAGTGAATGAGGAAACACAAGAAACACATTGACACACAGAGACGTTTTCAATATGTGTAATGGATTTCTTGAACGAAAATTGTCTGCCAAATTGTAGGAGAAAGGAAAGAATTTTTACTCCTTTTGATTCGCGATGTACATAGGCTCTTATAATGACGTTTATTGTCATATTTCATAACATATAATGGAATACTTTATATTAGAAAGCAAATTAAATTAGCAAGTAGAAAATATACTCATATTACTTCAAAAAGAAATCTTAATGGTAGGTACCGAATTTAACGTGTTGGAGGTCAACGCTCGCCGTAATTTATTCAGAACATGAGAACATTTTATACATCGAAAACGTATACTCAACGAAATACGAATGTTCTATGCGAAGATGTTTTTACTTTCAATATAAAGTTAATTTTTAATTAGGAAAGTTGAGCAATTAGCTGGTGTTGCGGCACCTTCACTTAACTACCTAGGTATTCGTTAGTCAGATAAATTGGAATTGTTTAATTTGCTTGCCGTGCGCTGCATTGTACCTATAGTGAGCGCAATTCATCTTTGTCGCTGGAACATTCTAATTAAATTAAAAGGATTATAGGATAATTCCAGTTTCCTTTCGCGTTTGAATTATGTTCTTTTATTAAAAATCAAACTGCTCCTGCATAGAACTTGAAATGTAGGTACTACGACTGTAACAGGTACTTTATACGTCAATTAGTATATAACATGTTACCGAAATAACGCAAAATCGGGAACAAGTCAACCAATTTAAAATATATAAAACCGTTCAAGCGAAAAATAAAATTATTTAAAGGAATAAATTAAAATATGTAACGTTTTGTTGTCCTGTCTAAAACGTTGTAGTGCTCATTTTTCAGACATCATTATGCGACGCGTGGTGCAGCTCAGGCGATGCAAATGGAATGAAAGATGTACTTGAATTGTACTATAAATCGTAAAAAAAAACGTATACTAGTAAAATCGATTCTAACCACTTTCGATAATTTTACCTATTGTCAGCTTTTGCGACACGTAGTGCGCATATACTTAATTTGTATAGAGTTTGTTACATAATAATTACTTATCATAATTAAGCTACTTATTATCTACGTTGTGTTCGATTACTTCCGCTTCATATCCGTAGAAATATAGCTGATATTACATTCTTAATGTAGATTGCTAAGCGAGTCATTGACAGTCCAGATTTGTTAAGTAGGCTTGCTTTTAGGATTCCTTAACATTACTTTCGCTCCAATAAAGTATTTCACGTCTCCACTGTTCACACTAACTATCGTAAAAAATGTTTTTTATTAAGAGCCTAGTGGATTTCAACCCCAGTAAGACGCAATTCTCTGCATTCACCGCCAAAAAAACCCTTTAGTCGTAGCATCTCGCTTTCAGAGCATAGCTCTTAAGATCTCGGAGAGTATTGGGATCCTTGGTGTCGACATTTCCAGCAAAGTCGAATTTAGGGGTCATCTGGAAAATAACGCCAAAATGGCCTCCAAAAAGCTCGGTGTGCTGAACAGAGCGAAGCGGTACTTCACCCCTGGGCAACTCCTAATGCTTTACAAAGCTCAGGTGAGGCCCCATATGGAGTATTGCTCACATCTCTGGGCCGGCGCACCGAAATAATAATTAGACCCATTTGACTCCATCCAATGACGTGCTGTTCGTATTGTCGACGATCCCACTTTCACGGGCGGTTTAGAACCCCTCAGCATTTGGGGAGACGTTGCATATCTCTGTGTGTTCTACCACCTGTACAATGGGGAATGCGCTGAAGAATTGTTCAATATAATTCCCACCTCAGGTTTCTACAACCGCATCTCCCGTCACTGAAGTGCGGTCTATCCGCATTTCCTAGATACGGAGGTGTAGTGTACTGTTCGGTCCAAAAATTATTACATATCGTGAACCCGTAGGCTGTCGAACGAACTGCCTCAAGAGATCTTCCCATTAAGCTACGACATGGGGTTCTTTAAGAAAGCTGTGAATAGGATTTTGCAAGGTCGGCGGCTCGCCCGCATACCCCCTGGTGTTGCAGGTGTCCATGGGCGGCGGTAACACTTACCATCATGTGGGACCGCTTGCTCGTCCGCCCTCTTCTCTATAAAAAAAAGCCTTTACTGCATTCAATTATTTACGTGGCGAAGATGAATGCATCGACTTGTTTATAATGGTATAAATACAATTAAGCGTACTCTTACTGCCAAATATGCGACTGGCGTAGATAATAATAAATTGTGATCTCACAATGTTGTGCAAATTGTTATTTATTTTCTAATTGTGGCAGCTTTGTTGAAGCTATTAACTTTATCGATAACTCATATCGAATATCGTATATGTAATCACAATAGTATATAACCTTACTGAAAATAAAATAAATAATTAATAATGTTTTCTTCTATTAATTATGCCTTGTTATTATTCCAATCTCTCATAGGAACGTAAACTTTACGACGTCATATTGCCTGTTCAATGAGTGAAAATTGTAATAAGTATACGAACATTTTGACCCAACTTGCCTTCAAAGGAAATAAAATATTGAAAATATATTTTCCACTTTCCTATAACATCGCACCGCTGCGCGCTGCAACCGTTTTTTATTTCGCCATTACCTGTCGCAGCCTGTTGATATATTACAGCAGATATCTTTACCAGAACTTTATATTGGGCCGTGAGTCATTCACCTAATACTCCTCCTAACCAGTAAATTTTAATGGTACCTACTACATTTTATTTTTCAAGATAGCTCTTGATCCAATTATAAGCATTTCCTCTTACACCATATTTATGATAACAAACATCATGACACAGTATATTTTGGTGTGCAATAAGCGATGATATCATAATAAAACGTATCTTATTTCTCCGCTTTCCCTTATTTCCATCGATATTCAAATGTCGCATCTCGTAACATATTCTTGAAGGCGTGACGTAAGTGGCTTAACGTGTATAGGAGGGACGAATTGATGTCGTGCTTTGAAAACAGTTATATTGATAAGATATATTACTTCCTTATTAGATGAGATATATTTAATGTCATTTAGTAATTCTCTAAATAGTTGCTATCTGATCAGTACCAGGTATCATATAAGTTATGTAGAGTATCAGACTCAACGTAGGCTGGAATTTTGTTAGTCTTAGTAAGCGTTTATAACCCATCATCACAATCTACATCTCTTTCTAGAGGCAACTTTCTTTCTAGACTTTTTCTTCATTGGTTAATTAAATTCGAATGAATGCGTAATTTAGTTTTAATATTACATGCTTATAAAAAACTCGCAAACGTTTATATCAGCGGGTTTATATCAGTTTATTATAGGAGAGGACTAAGTCAGTAAAGAAGAGACACACCTCATATAATTTTTCCATCAATTAGTAATTGGTTATTAATTAGTTTCCCTTAATTAAGTAGTATCATATAATTAGTTCCATTTTAATTAAATTCACTTCAGTAGGACAATGAAAAAATCGACATCAGTTAATGGAATCACAACTTATCGAATCAAAAGTGAAAAGTGCTATCTATTACTTTACGTTATGAACTACAGTGCTATTATAGTTACATACATTCGTTAAACAGATAAAATATTTTTTTATCAGGAACATGTTCATATAATAGAATTTATTGTACTAAATTTTGGATATTTATATCTTGTGTGCATCGATCTGTGACATCCTTGGCCACTTATGTAGCGTATCAATTCAAGAAATGTAGTAAATTGTTGAAGAAACCTAATATATGAACAAGTCACATGTTCGCTTTAATTCGCAATATAAATCTAAATTGCCTTGTCAATGTATTTATTGAAGAAGTCAAGCATATATAGATCTCAATATACCTTTAAATCGACTAAACAAATAAAGCACTCACGATTCAAGGAAAACGTGTCTAAAAATAAAACTCATTGTTACTTTTCTTCTAACAAATAGAGCGTCTATTACCGATAAGGAAATTGTATTGACATGATCGGTGCGCAGTAATTTACTTGTCAAACTTCTGAGCATCGTTCGCCCATTATCAGACTGGTACAGTCACTTGAGCGTCATGGATTCTAAGCGGAGTGCACATTAAAGAGCTTTATAGAGAGGGGATTGTTAAGCCGAAGATCCACTAGTGCTAACGCTAACTGGGTTGGAGTTCATAGTTATATAAGTTCAGTCACCGGTCTTCAGTCTGTAACTATTTACTATGGAGGATATGGTCATATATAATACGTAAAACAAATCGTCCCATATTTATATATATCCATTTTCCAACTAAACTCAGATTACAATCTATAATTAGTAATATTTTATATAATTATTAATATAATTAGTATCATATAATTGTCATGTAATTAGAAGGTATAACTAAAATTAGTATACACATCGCTGTCGCAATTATAAGTATTTGATATAACAATATTTCGAGTACATTACACAATATGAAACTTAGATTGTCATTTCAGAGATCGCCTTCTTATGAGGTGTCACACAAATTAACGACAGCGAAGCGGTTTATATTGCACCATATTGCGCAGTATGAAAATTTTGAAATACCAGTGTTGCCTGAGACGAGGCACGAAATGAGGTGTGAAAGTAGTTGCCGTTCGGCAGAGCATAGGTAATACAAATGAGAGTCGCAACTAGATGCCGGTAGAAAGTTTCATAGAATCGTGACTGCCCTAGTTGACGTGTTGCTTATATCACTAGCTGTAGGATTTTTGACACAGAATATTGTGTACGCAATAATGGAAGATCTTGCTTTAGCAATGAGACCGCTTTTTGTATTACATTTCGTGTGTAATTTCTTACACACTTGACTGAACATGCACTATGTTTAGTGTGTAAGTTGTCTAAATTGTACATTTTGGCGGTATAATGTCTTCGCTACGGACTTGGGAAGTAACTAGTCATTATTTATAAGAACTGCGTCGTCATCAATGTATGTGTACGTACTCGTATTTAAATGAGAGAGACGAGAACTACCAAGAAAGTGGTGATAGTATTTACATTACATTACATTACAAAGACGTAAACGATAGCCGTGCTCTACTACGAACAAAATCCTTGTAACAATTACATTTTGTGTTACACTTTGTTAATTTCATTTTTACGTATACTATCAGAAGTATAGATCAGTAATAAGTGTCAGTAATATTGTTAGTTCCATAATATTCATTTAAATCAACAATATCAATTTAATATATAAACTGCTGTAATTAAAGACGTTCCGCAAATAAAATAGAAACAAAGATGTATGAATCAAACATAAAAATAAACAAAAATCCTAACTGCTCCTGGTTGCTCTAGCTAGAGTCTAGTGCATTAAAACCTTTTGCTGAGTCTTGTGCCAGGAATTCTTGTCCCGAAGGGTTAGTACTCCGGCAATTTAGACTATCGAATAGTGTTATGTTTTTTACATTATTATATGTAGGTATAGGTATTTGAAGTTATGGTATATACTGTATGGGCCTTAGTTGCCTAATATATACAAATAAGATAAAAATATACTATAATATCTATCTCGTATAATGCTAATTTAAATACAACCTTCAAAAAGAACTGTGGTCAAGAAAAAATATATTGTATATCGACAGTGAATCCCCAAACAAACCCGAATGGAAAACACAAAAATATGAAAATATCATTTATCCGAATAATCTACACCCGGCTTTATGTATGTTCACGCGCTCACCGGAGCGAAATAAGTGACGTATTGTACTCGTACCACTATAGAATGTGCTGTGAAGCGACGCAGGATAATTCAGTAGTTCTCGTATTGTTTAATACAGATATATCGAATTATCATTGGTGTATAGAATTATCAGTCTATTGTTGATATGTTAGCTATATGATCTTTGAACTTCAATTGTTCTCTTTTGTATTAATGACTCTGTCAGGCCAAGTACGTTTGGCTGATCAAGTATTCGTAATTCGACTTAATACAAGACTATAAATTAAAATTCGCACGATTGCCATGGCTTATTTTGCATGCTTTGCTTTAACTAGGTATTATGATTATAGTTAGTGAATTAGGTTTATAAACTAACTGGCTTGTTTCTAAATACTAATATCTTGGGTATTTTGTAAATGTAGCACAATTAAGGTTTATTTTAATTTGGGAAATAATATATTATAAGACTGCTTGTTGAACATAATCGAAATATCAGTTGGGATTGTCGTATTCACAGTAATAGATAAAATTGTATAGAGCCAACCAGCCAATAGACCACAAATTGAGTTCAGAAAAAATTAAAGGGAAGATCCAAATGTCTTAAGCGGATTATGTCTATTTGGACGATTGCCATAGCGTGTTTTGCATGCTTTGCTTTAACTTGGTATTATCATTATAGTTAGTGAATTAGGTTTATAAACTAATTGGCTTGTTTCTAAATACTAATCTCTTGGGTATTTTGTAAATGTAGCACAATTAAGGTTTATTTTAATTCGGGAAATAATTCTTGTAAAATATTTAAAACATTTTATTTTCTATTTATTATAGCCACTACCTACAATGTCAACAATGAATCTTGAAATTTCATATTTTCTGCACAATAAATTTTAAAATGGCTTAATTAAGATGTTGTTGTCTTGTATTTCGTTACAACTATATAAATGACACTACTTACATTATTCTACATTCCGAGGGAATTTTGGAATCTTCATATTTTCTGCACAATAAATTTTAAAATGGCTTAATTAAGATGTTGCTGTCTTGTATTTCGTTGCAACTATATACATGACACTACTTACATTATTCTACATTCTGAGGGAATTTTGAAATCTTCATATTTTCTGCACAATAAATTTTAAAATCGCTTAATTAAGATGTTGCTGTCTTGTATTTCGATGCAACTATATAAGTGACACTACTTACATTATTCTACATTCCGAGGGAATTTTGAAATCTTCATATTTTCTGCACTATAAATTTTAAAATCGCTTAATTAAGATGTTGCTGTCTAGTATTTCGTTGCAACTATATAAATGACACTACTTACATGATTCTACATTCCAAGGGAACATTGGAATATCTAAATGCTGAAATGACACACACACTCCCCAATTCCATCCTCGATATTATTTATTGATTTTATTATGATCTGAACAATGTGTCTTAATTCCGCATTTAATAATGCAAATCCTGTACAAATTGGACAAATCCAAAAGATTAGTCATTCGTTATTCTTGTCATAAATATTTTTTGTGTTCCCATCAATTTATCAAAGGGGGTATAATTAATTCAATCAACAACTCGTCAGATTTAATAGGTTCATTGTGCAATGAAATTAAAACGACATTCCGAAGTGTGTTTAATTTGTGGGCGCTTCGCGTGATCACAATCCGACGAAGTATCTATTAAAGTTAGTGTGGCTGAGTCATTAGGCGTTTAAATTGCTTCCACGATATCGTTTCCTTTACGCGTATACTACAGCCAGGGTGAAGACGTGTTAATAAATACTCGACATTACGCAGAGGCCATTTTGTGTATCCCTACCTCGTTTCGATTAAGGAGAATGAAAAGTAGTGGCCAAAATTAGTAATTAGTATTTTTGGACTTGTGTCGTCAAGCGAAACATGATTTTGTTCACAAAAAGGACTTCTCTGATACAGTTAGAATGCTGATTCCTTAATGACTGATCCTGACGTTGTATGACTGCAGAAAATATATCTTTGACAATATCTTTCTAAAAGAACTTGCCTATAGGCACCTACTCTGGGCCGGTGCACTGAAATATTAGTTGGAACCATTTAACCCCATCCAACGACGTGCTGTTAGAATTGTCGCCGATCCCACTCTCACTCCTGTGAGAGTGGGATCGGCGATTGCAAACCTCCGTTGTGTGGCGGATTGCGGTTGCGATTGCGGTTGCAAACCTCCTGGTTTGCAACCATCAGCGTCTGCAAAGACGCAAAGCGTCCCTCTCTGTTGTTGTTGTTCTGTCTCTGTCTCTGTTGTCCCTCTCTCGTTGTGAAATGCACCTCCCGTCACAGAAGTGCGATGGATGCATTTCCTCTATACACTGTGCGGTCCAAAAATTCTTTTTTGCCACGAATCCATTGGCTGTGGAACCAACTGTTTCAAGAGTCCTTTGTGCTACGATACGGGTGCTTCAAGAAAGCTGTGAATAGGATTCTGCAAGACCGGCAGCGCACTCGCATATCCCCTAGTGTTGTAAGTTTCCATAGGCGAAATTATGACATTATGAATTAAATTATAAATGCGAATTATGAAATTATTACCAATGTTAAAGTATGACTAATGAAGCATACCTGCTCGTATTATACATAATAATAATAAATACTCGGTCTGCTCCAATCGGCTATAAACTATCTCCGACACAGACACATACCTTTATCTGGGCATGTCCGAATCGATAGGTGTTAAAGAGGCGAACGTGAAGCAGTCAGTTTGTGAGGTATTTTATGAGTGTTTGGTAAAACAGCTATTTGTCGGGGCCTAATAAGATCCGAGCCTATAACAACTGGGTCATGCCCGCCCTCATGTACACCTTTGGCGTACTCAGATGGTCTCCGACTAAACTAGACGCATTGGATATAAAAATCCGCACAACCATGACTCTGCACAGGATGCATTACCCTAGGTCTTTGGTATAGAGATTGCCCATAACCGCGACATATGCAATCTCCAAAACTACACCTTATCGACTTCGGATGATGGGATTCGGGGTGAAGTCGTGGCGAGTCATAAAGGATCTACCCTTGGCCGTCCTTAGTCCGTCTTATCCTTAGCCGCCGAGCAATGGCAAGACCCGGTGGTACCTAGCACCTCTGGTCGAGAGGCTGTATGGAAGGAGAAATAACTGCACGGAAGGTTCTTCCAGTCTCTCAATGAGCTCCACATGGACACAATGGCCTCCGTGGCTGCGTTTCGGAGATCTTTTCGGAAAAACCGAGGGATTAGCGTGTGTAATACAGGATCAAGTGAAGAACATGCGGAACTATCGGAAGTACATACTGAAAGATGGCACCGTGGACGTATATCGAGCATGTGGTCACTGGCTCAGCAAGTACACGTTGTGCTACGCTTACTTTGTTATTGTATGAATAATAAATTCTTTCTTTCATGCCATTTCGGGTTGGTTGTTCGGCTCTTTCAAACATTGAGTATTTGCACATAACCAAGCGCCCAGAATCATTTTATGATATTATATAAATATTACAATGGTATGTCATTGAATGTAACCATTCAATAAAAGTGGTAAACTCGCCGCGGACCAGTTTTTAAGCGGGTCAGTTGCCACCTAAGCCGAATAAGAATAATCGCTGGATTGCGTATTATTGTTATATCGGGATATAGTCCAGTCGAGGTAGACATAAAACTAGCCTGAAATAGAAAAAATTAGAGGCCGCGATTTTTTTTTTTAAACGTCGGGGGGGGGGGGTGGTTGGAAGTCTAAATATCGATTTTCGGGACAATCCCGCCGCCGCCGTCGCCGCCATCTTGATTTAAAGTTCAATTTTTTTGTTTTTCTGAAATAACTCGTTAATTTACAACTTTAGAGCAAAAATTGTAGTATCCAAAGTTGTTGGAAATTTAATTTCCTACAAGTTTGTTTATTACCATTTTTACGCTAGGATCAATATTTGCAGAGTTATACTATCAAGTTTATAAAAAAAAATCGTAGTTGGTGGAATTTTATTTTCTTCAACTTTGGTTCTCGCACTGATTTTACTCCACGATCAATATTTTCGGATATATATATATGTTTATATATTGTAACGTATATTGGAAAACCCCTGAACTGAGTATACACAGCGTTACCAGAAAGTCGTTATTTCGTACTAGATTCTCGGAATCTGACAATAGATTCCATTCATTGTTTAAATAACCTCAACGGATTTCTGGCAACACTGAGTATACATGAAGAAAAGATATAGCTGTCCCCGGGAAGGGTCCTTCAGGTATGTATCTCTCGGAGTTTTATTGACGTTCAAATTATCTGACCGTTTTGGTCTTCAGGTCTGTATATATATGGGGCATTCCAAGTGAAATCGTGGGGTCATTTCCCTCGGGTCATCAGATCCTCGCGTAACTTTTTTTTCGCATTGGTTCCACTTCAAAAACGGCTTCATTTTTTTAAAGAATTTTCTCGCCATTCCTTCAGGTGGCGCGACGATCATTTTTGTGTAAAAAAGGGATAACCGGAAAAACACCACTTTTAAAATTCTGCAATTTTTTCCGCAGATTCTGGGTAAAAAATAATTAATATCTATCATGATTAGAAAGTGGGCTCCGGCTGCCTCATATTTTTTTTTTTAATTTTCTTTTTTCCGTTTCTAAAATAAAATGAAAAAATTAATTTCTAATATCTCTAACATGAGTAAAAAAAATAAATAAAAATAAAACATGTCTTGGAAAATTTTGATATTTTGCATATTTTTCAAAATACATGAAAAAAATATTTTATTGAAGAAAAATATTTTCCTCCTTAATTTTGAAAAATATGCAAAATATCAAAATTCTTCAAGATGTTTTATTTTTATTTTTTTTTTACTCATGTAAGGGGTATTAGGAATAAATTTTTTCATTTTATTTTAGACGGAAAAAAAAATTATTTAAAAAAATATGAGGCAGCTGCATCCCACTTTTTAATCATGATAAATATTACTTAATTATGACCCAGAATCTGTAGAAAAAATTGCAGAATTTTAGAAATGGTGTTTTTTCAGTTATCGCTTTCTATGCAAGTATTTTATCAAAAAAAAAGATTTTTCTCATTTATTTTGAAAAATATGCAAAATATCAAAATTTTCCAAGATGTTTTATTTTTATTTATTTTTTTTACTCATGTTAGAGATATTAGAAATTAATTTTTTCATTTTATTTTAGAAACTGAAAAAAGAAAATTAAAAAAAAAAATATGAGGCAGCCGGAGCCCACTTTCTAATCATGATAGATATTAATTATTTTTTACCCAGAATCTGCGGAAAAAATTGCAGAATTTTAAAAGTGGTGTTTTTCCGGTTATCCCTTTTTTACACAAAAATGATCGTCGCGCCACCTGAATAGAAGGAATGTTATTGAATTAGTTGCGTGTAGCACGTTGTAGTGGATGGACGTTTCTAAAATGGAGGAGTGTTTCGTGTGTGGAAAGCAGACAACCGATGGCGACAAAGTTACTGTGAAAATACGTGGTGTTCAGACACTCTTGACGGCTAGTATTGCTAGAGGTGATGTACAACATGAGCGGATGCTGCGGAATAAGGATAACGTTATCTTGCACCCAGCTTGCTATAAATATTACAGTGATTCGAGATCTGCGCAGGCATCACGTCGGAGAAGCCTTGAAAAATCGGCATCGACGTCGTTGTCATCGTCATCAGCAGTACAAACAAATATATCAACGGCGTTCGATTTTAAAAATCGGTGTTTCTTATGTAGCGAAGTACTTGAGGAGCCAGCGCAAGCAAAGCTCCGGATCGAAAAGCGAAGAAGGATTATGTCTGTTACCAAAACCTCGTTCGGGAATACATTGCTCGAACTTTTCAGGAATCGTAACGATAAATTTGCGATGAAAGTGAGAGCGCGTATCGAAAATATTCCCGATCTAACAGCTGTTGGAGCGCGATATCACAGGGATTGTAGCAAACCTATATATAAACCGGTTGCGGTTGAGAATCGACCGGGGAGGCCAGTATCCAGCAACATCGATCGTGCTATGGAATACATTTATAATTATATCGAACAGCATAATGAGGAATGTCAATTTCCAGTCAACGATCTGTTGGGAAAAATCGAAGGAGAATACGTTCCTGATGTGAAAACCGTAAAGGCACGTTTAAAGGAACATTATGGAGACGAAATTGTGATATTCGAGACGGCAGGCATCGGTTCCACCGCTTTGTTCCGAAATACTGGTCACAAACTACTCGCACAACGCTGGTACGAGGATCGAAATGCGGATAAAGGACAAGAGAGGCTGAGGGTCGTGCGCGAAGCTGCCGCTATAATTTTAGAGGACATACGCTCGACACTTTATGATGTCAAGAATTATCCTCCGAGCGATAACTTTTTGCAAAACGTCGAGGATGCAATTCCCGAATCTCTCCACGTTCTTTTAACAAACATTATTTGTAAGTCGAAAAGGAATTCGCTCGATGCGTGGAAGAAAAAATGCACTGCTATCGCGCATGCCATCGTATCTGCCGTACGTCCGCGATCTTTCCTTTCGCCATTAAAACTGGGGGTTGGCGCTTTTTTATACAAGAAGTATGGGTCGAAAACTTTAATCAACGTTCTTTCCGCGTTGGGACTGTCTGCAACGTACGATGAAATTAGTACGTTCGAGGCTTCCTCTGTCATCCGACGTCAGCGCCAGGTTAAAGAGGGAACATTCTCACAGTTCGTTTTTGACAACGCGGACTTCAACATTAATACATTGGATGGAAAAAATACTTTTCACTACATGGGAGGGATTCAATGCCTAACGCCGTTCGATGGTATAGAACCGGAAACACCAACAAGTCGCGACTCTTCAAAAACATCTGCCGCAGTCATTGCAGAAGCCGGACACGTTGAAATTTCTTATTACGGTAAAGAAAAATCAGCGGGTCTCCAGAACGTGAAGGTTGCTGATATAACGGAAATGCAACAAATTTCTGAAACGTGTCTGCCAACCATTGGTGATCTGATGTGGCTCTACGGAAAATGGTCCTGCATCGACGATATACCAGGGTGGAACGGATTCATGGAAGAAGCTACGGCCGGAAAAACCTTCGTCAGATCGAGTATAATATTTCTTCCGTTCATCCATGCACCTCCTTCAGATTACGACACGATACATACAACTCTTGTGTATGCTCACGCCAGGAGCAAAGCTTCGAACAGCAAATCGTGCATCGTAACGTTCGATCAGCCACTGTATTGGAAAGCGCATGATATTGTTTCCAACATTGAACCACCCTCTGAGATTAATTCCATCATTCTTCGCCTGGGTGGATTTCATCTTCTCATATCATTTTTGGGTGCGACCGGATTCATAATGGGGGGCAGTGGACTTGAGGACGCTCTGAAAATTATTTACGCTGAAAATTGCGTACAGAAGATCCTATCAGGTCACGCGTATTCGAGAGCTGTTCGTGCTCATTTTCTCGTCCATGCATCCTTAACGAAGCGCGTCATGGACATAATTGAGTTTGACGACGAAGAACGCAATGAGATGGAGCAATTACTTCTGGATTTCGATCGGACAGTCATTCTAGATGCTGAAGAAAACGATTTGGTCAAAGCTGTGATCGATAAATTCGGGGCGGCGCTCAATCAACTTGTCAACAACGGACCCACTGCTAAACTATGGACGCAGTACTTCCGAATGATCACGTTGGTGAAACAGTTCATAGAAGCCGAACGATCTGGAAACTGGAAACTCCATCTCACTACAATTCAAAGGATGCTGCCCTTCTTCCACGCTAGCGGTCACTTCCTGTACGCGAAGAGCGCCAATCTATATCTTCAAGATATGTTGAACCTACGTGATAAGATGTCGGCTGATGATTATGAAAAATTTACAACGGAAGGTTACTTCACAATTCGGCGTACCAACAAATTTTGGTCAGGCATCATGTCTGACCAGTCGATTGAACAGACTCTCAATCGAGAATCTAAAATAAGTGGAGGATTGTTTGGACGAGGAGCTAGTGAAAGCGTGGCAACAAGATGGACCATGGGTGCGGTGCAAATGCAGAATATTTGCCAACAAGTGGAGGATTTTTGCAATATTCACAGCGCGACAACTGAGCAACACGTCGACTTCCGGCCAACTCGTGTCTCTAGAGACAATTCGGATATGGAGAAGTTGGATCAGTGGTTCGCTGCACATGATCCTTTCCCTGTTGATTCTCAACTGATGTCTATCAGCACGAGATTTATCGGCACAGCAAATATTAACTGTCATCTCGCTTCTGAAATTGGTGCGAAAATGATGAAGAATATGATCGGTTCAACTTACAGTTCGGTGACATTTAAACGAAAGGACAAAATCTTACCCTTGAATACAACTTCAAGCAGCATTACCATTGACAAAACAACTGTGCCAATAAATCCTCTCCTGCTTTTCCAGCGCATCAGCATTTCCAAGCAATCCGACAAAGACCTGCAGGATTGTTTCGCTTACGAGCTCGCGCCGTACCCTCTTTCGTTATTCAATGAAGAAGGAATGCGAAAGGGTACAAAGTCTGTATTATACAACTGTTTCGAGCCTCTACAACGTTCTCCGTCTCTAGGAGACAGGCGCCTCGAGGTTATTGATGGAGGATATTTGTTGCACAAAGTTATTTGGCCTCGCACGCAAGCAACGTTCGATAAAATTTGCGAAACATACGTGTCATACGTGAGAAGACATTTTACGGAGAAAGTTATTATTGTTTTCGATGGGTATCCAGAGAATTCAGAAAAGAATGTTCCTAAAGGGTGGGAACGCAGAAGACGAGCAGCGAAGTACGGTTCCTCTGAGATTGTTGTCAAGGCGGTCTCCGTTCCCTTTATAACGCAAGAAAAATTTTTAGCAAATGACAAAAACAAAGCCCACTTCATCGATCTACTTAAAACAGCCCTGGAGAAGTCCGATATCACAGTTCAGCAGGCACCAGCAGATGCAGATCCGTTCATCGTAGGAACAGCGATTTCTGAAGCTCCGCAGTACGATCAAGTGACAATCATCGGCGAAGACATCGACCTTCTGGTTCTACTCACTGGCATCGGACGTCATGTGAACAACGTTTTCTTCAAGAAACCAGGCAAAGGGCGCAATCCTGAACACGTGTACTCGCCGAAGAGTTTCCAGTATGGAGAAGATGTTGCGCAGCACATTTTATTTCTCCATGCTTTCAGTGGATGTGACACAACGTCCTCGATATTCAACATCGGGAAAATAAAATTTCTCAGCACGATTCAAAAACATCCACAAATCGCCAAAGTTCTCAACTTGTTCAAGGAACACGAAATTAGTAAGGCTGTCTTGGCTCATGCCGGTGAATGCTTCTTGATCGCTTTGTTCGGAGGCGGAGAAGGCGATAAATCTTTAGACGCACTCCGATACAAAAAATTCACAAAATCCGTTGTAAAAAAAAAATTCGACTTGGCTACACTTCCACCAACAAGCGCAGCGGCGGAATACCACACGTATAGGGCATACCTTCAAGTCCAAATTTGGTTGGAGTACGAAATGCTCGCAACGGATTGGGGCTGGAAGAAAACAAATCGTGGGTTGGAACCGATCACAACCCCCGCCGACCCAGCACCGGAGTCTTTGCTCAAATTAATATCCTGCAAATGCAAGTCCAAGTGCGGAAAGATGTGCGGCTGCCGTAAAGCGGGCCTCAAGTGCTCCGTTTTATGTCTGCACTGCAGCGGAGAAACGTGTGAAAATGTAACAAACATGAGGGATCTCCTGCTGGAGGAAGACTACGATGATGATGACGACAATTTCGAGGATCTCGGTTCGGAAGAAGTGGCTGAACCTTTCGTCGACAGTCCTGATGCTCCGATCGAGAGCGAGGAGGCAGAAGAGATCGCGAGCGAAAATGTAGCTGGGCCCTCGACAAAACGATTACGATTGGCATAGGGGAAGATAACTACGCGTGATTGAAATTAAAGGTACGTGTCTTATGGAAGGAAGCAACATTAATATGAATTATACATAATTGTCAAGTTAAGATAACTAATCAGTTGTTCAAATCCACAGGTTTCTACTTGCTGAAATGCCGAGAAGACACAACCAGATGTAAAAGACACGAAATTCCCCTCAACATTCTCCATTACAATTTTTTGTCAATAAACTACATAATAAACGAAAAATTTGAAAAATAAAAAACATTTCACCTCCGATTTGAACATTTCATTTCACCTCCGAAAATATTGATCGTGGAGTAAAATCAGTGCGAGAACCAAAGTTGAAGAAAATAAAATTCCACCAATTACGATTTTTTTTTATAAACTTGCTAGTATAACTCTGCAAATATTGATCCTAGCGTAAAAATGGTAATAAATAAACTTGTAGGAAATTAAATTTCCAACAACTTTGGATACTACAATTTTTGCTCTAAAGTTGTAAATTAACGAGTTATTTCAGAAAAACAAAAAAATTGAACTTTAAATCAAGATGGCGGCGACGGCGGCGGCGGGATTGTCCCGAAAATCGACATTTAGACTTCCAACCACCCCCCCCGACGTTTAAAAAAAAAAAATTGCGGCCTCTAATTTTTTCTATTTAAATGTCTGCCCCGACTGGACTAATATACTAATTGTCAAAAAAAATCAAACTTAACACTAAAATGAAAAAAACGAATGAGCAATAATTTCGAATTACTTACTTAGAAAGAATAAGTCACTTTTCATTGTTCGCCATAGATAAAGAACGTAATACGAAACATAAAACAGTATCAAAAGACGGCCTTATTGATAATAGCGATATGTCTAACTTTTGGGTTTAGAGAGTTATTTTGAGATGAGAAATAACTGTACGGTGTAAGGTAATATGTACTTATACACATATAAATATACAGTATGTAACCCAAACCTCTCCCGAAAATATAAGTCTAAAAAGAGACAAATATAAAAGCTATAAAAAGCGCATTTTCTTCATTGTAATTATTAGCGAACAGAAAGGGAATAAAGCTATTTTAAAGTAATAAAAGTAGTGAGTGCTGGTTGAGTACCGATAGTTTTACGATGGTCTTGCATCGCAGACGTCCCTGTTAACAATTTTGCATTAAAATTTAATGATTCTAAAAGTTCTTTTGTTGAATGTTTTTAAAAAGATAATAATTTATTTATACATAATGTCGAAATTAAATTGTATATATATATATATATATATTAAATATATTACATTTAATACATTTACATTTACATTATACATTACATATACATTTAAAATATATATATATATATATATATATGTAAAGAAAATATATTTCTTTCATCTGAGTTTTGAGGCGCTCCACGCTGTCGGTAAAACTATTCGTATTATGGTGTCGGTAAAACAGTGTGGACGTCAGGTGAAGAGAATTGTTCTGTAGGTAGACAAAATTGTAAAGTTGTAGGTAGACATAAGATAATAGATTTTAAAAAAGGATTGAAGATTAAACATTATATGTCGTTTCTTTGAATATCAAAGCAACACCAAATAAGTTTGTTTCACTCCACAATCCTTTATAAAACCCTTTATAAAACGACATATTTGGTTACAAAAGTCAATTGAAAATGGAGAAACTTCGTTTCGAATTTGCATTATTGCCTGCAAGTGATCCAAAAACAAACATTTATAGTATAACCTCAATAACCAGAAGTGATAATAAAGTGTATGCAATACCAGAAGCCCTACAATCAGTGAGTCTTCATAAAGAAATAATAAAAACAAATGCTTACAGCAAAGTAAAAAACAGTATAGTGAAAAGATACCAGAAAAGAAAGGTATGGATAACAATAACAGATGAACTAAAAAAAACTTACATAGATGAGGATGGTAATTTACAGTTTGGGGGTCAATTTCTAGAAGAATTGAATCCAGAACAAGTTGCTGCAGCACAACAACAAGAAACAGGTACATTGGGAAAACTTTTTGAGAAATTCATGGAAAATATACAGGAAAATAGACCACAGAATTTAAAATACATCGCAGAGAGGTTTGTGCTTGAGAAATTTACAACCAAGAATACGAATGCAAACCAGTGGATTGATATTTTTGAAAAAGAATGCATACGCTTTGATGTAACGAAGGATGAAAATAAAATTGAAATACTCAGATTGTTTATGGATAAAAGTTGCGCAGATTGGTACAGTTCCATGATTATAAAATTGACAATGAACTCAGAGTGGTCAATGTGGAAAACCAAATTCTGTGAATCATTTACAAACAAGGGATGGAACCCAGTCACTTATGCTCTATTATTTAAATATAGAGAAGGTTCATTGTTGAATTACGCTATAAGGAAAGAAAAACTTATACTGGAAATGAGAAAATCGATTGATACAGGTACTTTGGTGGATCTTATTGCAGTTGGGTTACCAGAATACATACTCAATAAGATTAATAGAGAAGCATTAACAGACACAGTGGATTTGTTTAATGAGGTGAGCAAATATGAACACATAAAACATCTGGCATTATTGCTGGAAGCAATCACAACAGAAGGTTTCAGATTAAAATTTACAAAGTGTACATTTGCATCAGACTCAGTAAAATACCTGGGTCATATAATACAAAATAATTCTATTAAACCAGTGAAAGATAACCTGATTTCAATAAGGAATTTTCCTGTTCCAAAAACGCAGAAGAATGTAAGACAATTTCTAGGGAAAATTAATTTTTACCATGAGTACATACCAAAGAGTGCAATAATACTGGATCCATTGCATAATTTACTCAGGAAAAATCAAAAAATGGTTTGGTCAGATGAATGCCAAAAAGCATTTGAGACAATAAAAAGCCTCCTATGCTCTCAACCAATACTGGAAATTTTTGATCAAGATTTACCAATTAATATTTACACAGATGCTTCTTTAGAAGGCGTTGGAGCCATTTTGAAACAGACACAGCCTGATGGAAAAGAAAAACCAGTGGCTTACTTTTCAAAAAAACTAAATCAAACACTAGTAAACAAAATAAGATGCAAAATAAATGAAAGAGTGAAAAAGAAAGCTTGGACAACAATAGCTCAAGAATGCGTAAATAAATACAATGAAATTAACCACACAGTTACTGGCTTTTCACCAAGTTATCTTTTATATGGTACGGATGTTACGATTTTACCGAAAGAATTAAAACAAGAAAAATCACGTAGTGACTGGATCAGAGACAGAAGAACAGCACTTGAGAATACAATAAAATCACACAATTACAACAAAACACTATACGACAAAAAACTAAAATATTGGGAATTTAATGTAGGAGACATGGTGTACGTGGAAAATGGAAACAAGTTAAACAGGAGGAAATTAGATGAACTGAGAATTGGACCATATGAGATTATTGAAAAAATATCTAACACAATATATAGGATAGATACTGGACACAAAAAAACGGAATCAAATCTTTTTCATATTACAAAACTTATTCCAGTCCCTATAAAATTATATGAAGATAGAGAAACAAAAGAAACAGAAGAAGATGGGTGAATATGGCGAAAGTTTTCTTTCCTAGGGGGGGAGATGTAAAGAAAATATATTTCTTTCATCTGAGTTTTGAGGCGCTCCACGCTGTCGGTAAAACTATTCGTATTATGGTGTCGGTAAAACAGTGTGGACGTCAGGTGAAGAGAATTGTTCTGTAGGTAGACAAAATTGTAAAGTTGTAGGTAGACATAAGATAATAGATTTTAAAAAAGGATTGAAGATTAAACATTATATGTCGTTTCTTTGAATATCAAAGCAACACCAAATAAGTTTGTTTCACTCCACAATCCTTTATAAAACCCTTTATATATATATATATATATAATACAATCAACAGAGAGCTGTTATAAAGGAATGTTTTAAAGCATGTTATAAAAGAAATATAGGTCTTTATAGGACCTAGGATACTACAACTATATACTCAATCATAATGTTATAATTTTTTATTTACATTTAATTCCGATAAATAAACTTAAAATAAAAGCCATTACTAATGCTTATAAAAAATTCGTGACAAAGTGTAATTAATAGCAGTAGATAAGATAACATTATGTCCTCCGGTGTTGAAACAGTTTTCGGATTTGTGGGACACGGTAATATATCATCAATTAGATTTACACCTTTCAGCATTAGCTTATCTTGGTAGGTCATCTGAGATAGAGGTGGAAGATTTACCTATTGTTCGCGAAAGGTCAAGGACAAAAGGTCCAAGGACACTAAATAGAGTGTAGATACAACAATGGCGTTATGTAAATTGGGTCTGACGTTAAATTAATTTCTCCCCATTTGGAGTAGGTATAATGCTTGTTTTCGCCTTCAGGTTGTTTCCTCAAAGGGCCTTAAGGAAGGCGTTAACAACAAAGTCGAGAATACCAATTTGTATTGTTACACCTTTATCTTTGTACGAACATTTGTACGATTACGTATCTAAATATAAAATTGAATTAAATATGTTACTGCCGAACGAATATTTCCATATGCTATTTTTGGCTAGAAACAGCTTTACTCGTATAGGAAATGAAGAAAAAATATCTTGGATACTAGCGTCAAGAGCCGGAAATTTTCTCGGGTCAGGAAAATATTAGTCAGTCTTCAGAAATTTGCTATGTGAGTCGAACCAAATGTTTGAAGTATCAAAATGAACCATTGCAGATGAATTACTGTGGATTTATACTGTACTGGCCACTTGTGCTCTCTTTGATTATGGCTGTTTTTAATTAACACTAGAAAGATGGAAAAATATGGTGACCCCAAAAAACGGAAATGGGTCAACTGACCTCTCGTAGTAAAAATATTGTTTAATTTATTATGATAACAGAAAGAAGATTATTACGCTATAGAAACAATAAAAATAAGCTTAATTACAATAAATGTATTTATTTATGCAAATTAGAGATAATTTTACCTACAATGACGACATATAAAATAATCGATTCCTTGCCGCTGCAACATAGCTGATTTTTGAAATGTCTCAAACCTTGTTAAATTTATATTAACAAATACACACATAGTAGTAACGTGTTTTATTTGAGTCTGCAGCTGAAGATTTTAACAACTTGGGTTGTTGCACTGAAGTCGATGTATTTGAGGTGTAACTCAGTAGATCTACCATGAATTTACTACACAAATATTAAGTCAGGCGACTTAAGTTGCGTGGTTTACGTTTTAACGGAGTAATTATAGTATACAATTATGTGTCTACCACAAGTTGTCCTACAGTTCGACGTACACGTTCAAGTTTAAACTATAGAAAATTTACTATACGCGCATTGTATTTTGTATACGGCTGTCCCGTGCACATATATATAAAAAATAAGGATAAAGATATACATGGCAACGTGATAATCCCAGAATGAACACCCAGTGGAGACTACTAAATCGTTAGTTATTTACACTTCATTATATAAGTATTACATTAATATCATGTTCATGCACAGATTGATATTGATAAAAAAACTATCTATGTAGATAACAGCAATGGCGAAGCTCCTATATATGACTTGTGGCGATATTCCTCAGGCCAAGCAAGATATAATTAGCGTCCGAGTTATGTCCGAAATTGAGGTCTCTATAGACCAAGTTTTGACCTGGTGCACTCTACCTAATATTTTTATATACAGAGTTTGTAAAATGAAAGCTGAGACTGGAAAAACGCAGCAACTTAAAAGAAATAGGTCATTACTAAAAATAATTTTGCTACTTGAACTTTGAATAATAAAATTAACCTAATATTGAATTCAAGTATCAATATTATTTTTGCGACCATATTTATGGCAGGACAATATATTATTATTTTATTGAATTTGCCTCTGTTTTCAAGTCTAAACTTTCATTTTTTTTTTTTATAGTTTAGTGGGCGGACGAGCAAGCGGTCCCACGTGATGGTAAGTGTTACCGCCGTCCATGGGCACCTGCAACACCAGGGGGTATGCGGGCGAGCCGCCGACCTTGCAAAATCCTATTCACAGCTCTCTTGAAGAACCCCATATCGTAACTCAATGGAAAGACCTCTTGAGGCAGTTCGTTCCACAACCTACGGGTTCGCGGCATAAAATAATTTTTGGACCGAACAGTGCGCGACACCTCCGTATCGAGGAAATGCGGATGGACCGCACTTCTGTGACGGGAGGTGCGGTTGTAGAAACCCGAGGTGGGAATTATATCAAATTATTATTATTATATCGGAATTATTTATTCATTTGTCAAAGTCTACCTCATAAACCATAAACTAGTTAGGTACTTACTTTCCTTATTACTTTCCATACAGTAGGAAGTTTCTTTGGATAGATTTAATGAAATATATAGAGCGTGTTTTAATTTTAGTGTCTAGGAAATTGGTAAACTGAAAAGCCTTTTTCCGTTTTCAGCTTAAAAACCTAAACTTTCATTATGCAGTAGATATATTAAAAGCACAATACTCAATATTAAATTTGACTCGATTGCTTGACATTTAAAGTTTTGAATAGTCTGCAACTGGCTTGAGAATATGAATTTCAACACCAAATTGCCGTAGAAGCGAAACTCTGTAATTGTATTCTAAGTTAGCAACTTCACTTTATACGTTACGTGTCTGTAAAATTGAGAACTATTATGATCAACAGACGAATAATACTATTTATTTTGAATGGTATATTTTTTATAATTTATTTGTGAACCAATGGATCTATAACACTTGTGTAGATGCCTCAATTCACCTACTCAGATAATCATCATTTACCTTTTTTTCATATTTCATAATTTATTTATTTGCTAAGACATGGTAAAAATAAGACGATTTTTTTACAATAGTTTATGGATGAAGGCGGCAGACGAGCACACAGTCCACCTGATACTAGTGAATACTGTCGCCCATAGAATTATAATTGTAACATCAAATCATCAAATTGTAACATGCATAAGTGAATTTGACATAAAATTAAATATTGCATAATTACACAATTAATACAAGAATCAGTGTCAGTTTTATTTTATTAAACAAACTTGTGTTTAAGAAATACAATTTGATAAAAGTGATATCTAGATGAAACCAAGCGGATCCATGAGATCCATCATTTCGGTGATTTTAAAGGTGTTACAGGTTACCTTTTAGCTAGTCCTCGCGAGCGCAGCCGCGGATAGAAGCGAGTATAAAATATGAGAGGAAGTCTTACTTTCATTTATAATTATGCATATTCATTAAGTATTTCATTCAATGGATTGCAATTGAATTATGGGTTATGATCATTTCGAATTGAACAGAATGAGATTGGGTGGAATGAATGGGGATTTGGACATGATACAATAAGCTAACCTGGCATACTTTAAAGTCGCGGGCAAAGCTATTACTTCATATTCCGACTCTTTGAACTCGGCGCTAACGCTAGAATAAAAAGAAGTCATGTACGTACTACAGCTAAAACTTGTTACTTAAAAAACCGCTGGCTCGCACAAGTTTCTCGCCTTATACATTTGTCATTTTAAATACCCCACGCTGCCGTCTGCGGTAATAAAATTATTTCACAGTAAACATTTTGAGAATTAAATTTTAAAGACTCCTTACAGAGAATGATAGCCTGTTCCGCGCAATAAAATGCTGGAAACACAAAACCTCGCGTACGGAGATTTCCTATACCTGAAATGTGAATGTGCAAAGCAGCCATTCGTACCACTTTGAGTCAGTAAGCTGTGTCGCCTGCTATTATGTAGATCCATAGAAACTATTAAATTTCATTTATTTATATCCAGGCAACCAAGGCCTATACAATAATATACCTTAATATTATACCTTAATCTAAAAATATTTAAAAACTATTTAACACTATTAGAGATTTTGTTATTCGGTTTTGCTTCTCTAAAGCGTCGAAGAAGCTGGACTCTGAACATTTTCTGATACTTTGTAGCAACCCGGAGAATATAAGTCCTAAAATTGTTGGAACTTTAGTTGAACTCCAGCTGCCACAGCTTCTCCTTCAGCGGCGCGTCCCTGGTCTGACCCTGGAGTCTCTTCAGGATGTACCGCTAGATGTCTTCCTGCATTGTCTTCTCATTGTTTTTTTGTTTTCATATATGGCAATGGTGCATATAGCGCATTTCATTAATGTTATGTTTTTTTCGTAATTAAAGTTCAAACAATTTGGAACACATTTTGTCAATCTCCAGTAACTTCGATGCAAGTTAGGAGTCACTCAGTAAAATGATAGTAGGTTTATTGAGGACAGGGATTTACTCCCGGGAAGCACATAAAAATGCAGCTTTATGCTTTTATTTGATTTTCTCAAACATTATGCATGAACATTAAGCACTTTGAAGTTTAATAAACTATCACTATTGAACCACAAAACACACAATATATAATTTTTTCATCAATAAAACAAAAAATCAACCATAACTTCTATTCCCGAAAACTTGAGATATGGATGCAGTTATTTCTCCTAAACTGTCATTAAATTAAGTCATTAAGTTTTAAATTACATAGTATTCAGTTATTTCTTGATTAATGAAAATCAGTATTGGAAAGTTGATAAATCGCTGAAAAATTGCTATCTAGTGAAACGGAAAGTGCGAAAAATTACAATGTCACTCACTGAATACTGCCATTGTCCATATCTTCCTTCTCCGGGAAAGAGCTTACGGTGTGTCAGTAAATAGACTTATCCTAAAAGCCCCATCTTAAAGCCCTTATCGAAAACAACAACAAAATATTCCTTGCCTTTCAAAAAGATATTGAAAAGAAAGCGAACGAAGAAATAAATAACCAACAAACAGAACAAAACACTAGAAGGTTAAAATTATTAGGATTATTAACAATTTATTTACATCGTTAATAACTTCTCATTATACTTATATAGCATACGAACAGTTTAATTTAGCTTTATTTTGATATTCAATTTTTTCTAAAATATAAGTGACGGATCTAAAAAAAATTAAAACTATTATCCTAGAATCCAATTAAAAATACTGGGAACCGTGAACCTATACAAATTTTAATGAATAAATTGACTGTCATGAATAGCTAAGTGAACATTGTCTTAAATACGATCCGGTGTTGTTGCTATCATAATGAATGGTTATTCTATATTATTCTTTAATCGTAGTACAAATACAAAATAATACCGTTTTACTACACAAAATGTTTGTGTTCGTTCTCGTGCCAATATAAATATGATTGTATAATTCCACAAGAACTTACTCGATTAACTCCAAATACTCCATTCTGGACCACAGTCTCGTTAATTAAAAGCATAAATTCAGTATGAAAACTCGACTACATCGCAACCAAATCGATATTCGGTTTTCTGATGTGTTTATCGAAATAGGAAATGTCAAATATTAGAAATAAAGAAACTAAAATAATAAATAAACACGTGGTTATAAGTACACGAGAATATAATACGACAATTACATTGTGGAGAGTCATGGCAATACCATACCATACCATCAGCCTATATCTCTCCACTGCCGGATATAGCGATGGGATAATGGCTCTGCCAGGAAAATGGCGAAAGATGGTCGAATTCAAAGGACAATATTCTGTTCCATAAATATTTATGTAATCCAAAAAGTCTTTAATATTATAACTTTAAAAAATCCGCGAACTTCTCCGACTACCTAGTATTATAATTATAATAATATATATCAACGATTAATATATATTATACTCGCATGTTATTATTATTATTATTTTTATGGACGAAGGCGGCAGACGTGTATGTCCACCGATACTGTCGCGTATACCAACGATAAACGATAAACCGATAAACAACGGTAAGCGGATACTGTCGCCCATAGACATCCACGATACATGCCAACATTAGTCCAAAATGACAAACGTTGGCACGCCCCCGGATGCGCTGCCTACCTTTTGAGATATAGGAATGGATTTGGAGAAAGGGTTGGGAAGGGATAGGATGGGAATGGGCTCTGGCACATCTCACTCACTACCGAAACACGTACGTACATTAGGGAAATAAGATAAAGTGCGAAATGCAGTACATTTCAAGGTAGTCTTCTGTGAGAGAGGGGTAACGTGGCCAGTCGAGCGCGCCCAGCGGCTTTTGGATTGCAGCGTGCACTCTCCCCCTCAAAATTATGAATGTATCAAGCGCAACGAATATCTGATACATCCCTATGAATGTGTTACCTATGAACCCTATGACCAACGTTACGTTACATTAATACCCACCCTCCCGCTCCCTTTGGATGAGTAAAATGAGAAGTGACTCTTTCAGTATGTTTATTTAAATTTATCGTTATGAATAAGAAATTATTTCATTTATTGCCTATAAGAATAAAAAAACAGTGGATCAATCATAGAAACATTCTTGCTTACAAATAAAAAGACTAAATTTCATATTTTGTATTGAAAAGGCGTGGTGTATGTATTGATAACATTATTTTTCCGGTTGCTGCCACTTAGCTGCCTATTGAAAAAGTTAATAAGGCACTTAAATGGGAATTCTAATCATCCGAACACTTGGTAGTTGGTTGATTAATACTTTAGTGGTGATTTAACATAGGCATTACGTGTCACCGCACGCGTAGCAACGAAACACGCGTAGCAACGAAACACGCGTAGCTACGAAACACGCGTAGCAACGATACACGCGTAGCAACGAAACACGCGTAACAACGAAACACGCGTAGCAACGAAACACACGTAGCAAAGAAACACGCGTAGCAGTGTTACACGGTGCTATGAAATTTGGCGCCGTTCGCCCTAAATGATTTATATGAAGCTTTGACATTACGGAGTCTGTTCATAATGATAGTACCAGTATAATAGACAAGGCGCTCCCAAAAGTAACAGTTAGATTACTATCGTTCCGCACTATGAATAATCATGTTTAGAATTGGAATACGGCATTAATGATTAAGCTACTTGTACCTCATGAATAGTTAACGATGTATTTATAGTTCACGGTACAAGTCAAGGACATTAGAATTTTACTATTTGTACAACAATATGTATATTACTTTCCGAAACAAGGTTTATTTATGCTAGTAATAAAATGTTATTTATAATTAACTAACTGTGGTAGTGATAAAATATTGATGAAATTTTGAATAAGCTTTTACAATTACATGAGTAGCCGTTTATTATACAGTACACAATATTATACAGCTTGTGTTATTAATTAAAATGTTTTAATAATTCTACCGTACAATAATAAAAGCGAACGCTAAAGAACCTGAAGTTGGATATGAATCATGCCTACCGCCGCAAGTGTTCTCTAAAACAGGCGGAAGTCAGACGACCTGCAATTAACAGTTACATATACCGGGGTATATAGGTAGGCATCTCGGTAAGGTAAGGTACTTCCATCTTTTTAATAGCATAGAATATATTTACCTCCTACCTAAGATTGAATCTCGGTCGCTAATTAAAATAGAAATGTAGGTATCAATTAAATGTTCAAGATGTTTATTCTTATAATAAAAAAAATTATACCTCATGGAGTATACTAATAATGGTATTTACCCGGCATACGGCTTCACGATCATAATATGACGAACATCGGAATGAACTAATAGCTGTTGATCCTAGTAAAGATGACATCCCTATCTCCATGGCTTGACTCGTACAATAAATTAACGAAAATAATTTTGAATTCATATTCATTTCAAAGACACCTCACGCAAATATATTTTGTACGGGCGGTATACGTTTGAAAGATTTGATCTTCTAAGTTAAGATTGATGTCTCATTCTCATTAAATAGCTCTGATCTAGGTATATAATATGACAGTCCGGCACTTTCTTTGCCTAAATTTCATAAAAAATAGGAAAATCGATTCAAAGGAGTAATATTTTTACAAACGTTCTTTACACGTGCCTGTACATACACATTAATTCTTTACATATGAATATGTACATATATATATTCTTTACATATGTACATATGCCAGAAATTCTAGAAAGGATAAAAGAAGAAATAATTGCCTAGCCAAGGCCTAGGCCAGGCTATCTAGGAAGTTTCGTTAACCGCATAATCAAAAGTTTGACTTTATCACAACATTTGGTTCATAAGGAAAAGCGCTGTAATTATTCTAACACAATTCTTTAATTCAGTTTCAGTTTTAATCTTTTCTGCCTATTCAAATTTTACAATACACGTCAATCTTTTTAAACAAAGTATCTGTATACTTTATTAAAAGAAAATCATTCTAGGAATTAAAGTATGGTAACCAAAGACATTGCATTAAAAATCATTGCTGATTTAACCGGGACCAGAGAAGCCACAAATTGTTTCAGGAGGAGACATCATGGAGATCCAGCAGTGGATGTAAACATGCTGAGAAGAGAAGAATGTTATTGTAATATTTAGCTTCATTTAATGTCATTTCATTCCATATCTGAATTTATCTCAGTGTCACATTTACATTTACCGAAGTATGAGCTGGCCCCTATTGACTACGTCCAACGACGCGCTGTCCGAATTTTCGACGAACCCACTCTCACCGATGGTTTGGAATCGCTCAGCATCCGTAGAGATGTTGTGATTCTCTCCGTTTTCTACCGCCTCTATAATGGGATTCTCCATTATAAATTACCATTACCCATTATGCATAATGGGTTCTGAATAGCTGTTCAATTTGATGCTAACTTCAGGTTTTTACCGTCGCACTGCTCGTCATCGTCGTGCGGTTCATCCGCACATCCTTTACATAGAGTCCCTGTGTACAGTTTATACACTTTAAAAAGACACTTTATACCGCGAACGCGAAAGTTGTGGAATGAACTGCCAGCTGAGGTGTTTCCGTTGCGTTACAACATGGGGCTCTCCAATAGAGCTGTGAACTGGATTCTGTAGGCCATGGGCGGTGATGATCACTTACCATCACGTGACCCGCCCGCTCGTCTGCCATCTATTCCATAAAAACATGCTTTTCTCCGGTTAGCTGGTTTCCATTCAAATATATTTGTCTCATCTACACCTTGTAATATAACAAAGAATGACAACCGATATGTTTTCATTTCTACAAGAATATGCAATCTATCGTTATAGTATCAACCTTAATAAACTTTAAATCAGATTTAATGCAAATACGAAACAAACTTGCGAAAACATTTGTTCAAAATTAAGCCAAAGTAAATGTTTTTAATTTCATTTGTTCCCATAAAGCCAAGCTTGAACAGAACATTTACAATATAATGTGCATACGTTCGTTAGCAAATAAAATAAAAAATAATACTGGGTAACATAATGTACGATATCCGCGTACCAAAACGCTATACATTTGTTTGCGGAGATATATGTTCTAACGCGAACAAAGGGAGAAATGTTCACGGCATATTTATTTTGTACCATACATCAACCGTGTATTATAGCTTGCCCAGTGACGGCGATAGGATTACTCGACGAGAGCGTTTCGGAATCTAAGCAGCTACAGCTAAAAGTATGCGTTAGAAATGTGATATAACACTGTTTTCAACAACTCGATGTGTTATAAATGTTGCTAAAGATTAAAGTGCTGGAGGCCTAATCCATAAGTTCAAAGTAGCTCAACGAGATATCGCGGAACGACGAGTTCGAAGTTTCTTTGGGTGATTAGATCCTAAACGAAAAGATTCCCTAACAAAACAAACCAACTGACATATCTCATAGAATCAACATGCTGACAATAGGTAGGTCATATTTTGCGCAGTACAATCTGTACTGCGCAAAATATGACTATCTAGATCATCATCTATCTAGATGAGTCTTCGAATGGAGGCTGCGTGAAGGGAAACGTAGTATGTGACGCTCTACGGCCAGGTGAACAGAAAATTTACCTTGAATTTTATGAAATAATTAAATAATAATAAATAATGTTACAGATACATTACGAAAACATAGCATGATGAATATAGCAAACGAGTGTATTGACTCGACTTCGCTCTGAGTAATATCTTCTTATGTGCCTAAACGATTATTTACAAGTCATGTTTTTTTGCACGTCTAGTAGTACTAACTATCGGAAAAATGCATTCTTTTGCAGAGCAACGTCAGAATACAATGCGCTTTGTAAGCAGTTGTACTGTGGTGAGAAATTTACTTTCAACCCGGTTTTCCGTTCTCCGCCTCGCTAACATGTTCTTCAAAAATCACGCATATTTTTTGTCCGATTATATTTTCAATACTCTTGTCTGTAGTCTTAGATAACCATCTGTGGAAACTTTAATTGTCTGTCCACTTCAACTCTATGTTTCCATATTGTTTTGTTGATGCTTGGTTTTCCATGTACATATAAAATAAAATAAAACATTGGCCATCGGCTAATCCGGAAACACCTGAACGTGTCATCCACGTATATTAATTACCGTACCCTCTAATTGCATACCTTATTACTTTACTGCATTGACGTGGATGACGCGTTCGGGTGTTTACGGATTAGCCGATGGCCAATGTTTTCATTATGTATGTGTACCTACGACAATTTAAGACAAATAAGTTAAGTTACAAAAGTTAAGACATACGTGTAAGGTTAAATTATTATTATTTGATAATATATCAATATTTCAATAATATTCATGTGCGTTCAGGAATTCACCAAAATACATACAGCTGAAAGTTCATAGTTCGATCGCATATAATGGACATTGAAGTATTGCGGACTTTTTGGCGGAACAAACATTACGAGTTGAGCTTTTGTTTGATTATTATAAAAAATGTGTATAGTGCATTTTTAGTTTAATAGCGATAGTATATAAGGTCGGGGAAAAGTTTCTTCGTATTTTATATACAAATTCAAGACATTTTTTTAAAAGTTTAATTACATTTAATTATAATATATATGTGCCGTTTTGTTCTATAATTTGTTGCCATCTTGTAGGTAGTAACATGATCATGTTACTACCTACGACCTACCTACATTTCTACAGCAACGGGATCCCGTTGCTATAGAAATTTTGGGATTTTTGGTCATGAAATTGCGACTATTAGTTTTGACAGCCCTCTTTTGATGTTAACCTTACACTACCTAAAGAATTCTGAAGATACCGAAACAACTGGAAATCTGAGGGCACACGGTCAGGGCTATATGGTGGTTGCATCAACACTTCCCAACCAAGCTCTCTCAATTTTTGCTGAGTGGCCAAAGATGTGTGTGGTCTGGCGTTATCATGGTGAAAAACTACACCCTTTCTGTTGATCAATTCCGGGCGTTTTTTTCTCAATTTCTTGCTTTAGTCTCATCAGCTGTTGGCAGTAGAGATCCGAATCGATGGTTTTGCCCTGCCGTAAAAGCTCATAATAAACGATGCTCTTCCAATTCCACCATACACACAATATCACCTTATTGCGCGTTAATCCGGTTTCGCCACAGTCTGTGGAGCTTGGCCGCACTTAGACTATGATCTTTTCCGCACGTTCTTGTCGTAAGTGATCCACTTCTTATCACCAGTGATCAATCTTTTCAAAAATAGTTCGGTTTCATTGCGTTTTAATAGAGAATCGTAAACGAGTACACGGTTCATTAGGTTTCTTTCAGTGAGCTCGTGTAATACCCAAATATCGAGCTTTTTTGTGAATCCAGATTTTTTCAAATGAGTCAAAACTGTTTTGTGGTCAATGCCCAGTTCATCAGCAATGTCATAACCACTTATATGCCGATCTCGCTGCACTTTTTCACAAATGGCATCAACTTTATCGGTAACAGGGCGACCGGAGCGAACTGCATCTTTAACATTAACTTTGTTAATGTTAAACTTAAACCAACTTTGTGCTACTCTTACTGACACTGCATTAGGTCCATAAACGGCACAAATTTTTTTCGCGGCTTTTGTCGCATTTTCCCCTTTTTTGTAATAAAACTTTTAAATGTATCGAATTTCTTCGTTAGATTCATTCATTTTCTTGGACAAAAAAACAATTGAAAAATGGCGGGAAACAGTTTTATATTTTTTTATTTCTTTTCTTTAAATGTTACCTTTTTAATGGTATCATAAGCAGCCGGATACAAACAGTTCAATCAAAGATATTGGATCACAACTTCATACAAACAAAATAAGAAAAGACTTTCTCCCCGACCTATTATTAATCTTTAAAGTTTTTTTTGTGCGTAATGTTTGTGATAATGACATGAAAGCATAAGAGTTCGTTATTAGTGTGCTTCCAAGGAGTCCTCTTCTGTCCTCAGTAAACCTACTATCACTTTACTGAGCGATCCCTGACTTGCTCCGATGGGACGGGACATTGACCTGATGCGTTTTAGTCTTTGAAATTATTTGTTATAAAGAAAACTTGACACTGGTAGTATGTTAATTGCAACATTGCCATATATAAACAGAAAAAATATATATTGCGGACTAGCGGTGCCTGCGACTTCGTTCGCGTAAACTTTTGATTCCCGTGGGAATTATATAATGAAAATGGATGAAAAATACCCCAAATATTAACCCGGCACATAAGCTATAACTCCAAAGTTTCATTAAAATCCGTCCCGTAGATGTTACATGATGCGCGTTCAGGCAGACAGACAAACATTCTAAAAATGGTTGTTTTGGGTTTCGGTATTTATAGTATACTGCAACGATTTTTTAAAAAAATAATTCATGTACAGATACGGCGCTGTTACTATTTTATTATCTGTATAGATTAATTCCACCGAATTTCTTAAGATGTATTAGACATTTTATTAATAAAAAAGCCTAATAAAGGCCTTAAGGCCTTTTTAGGATGTTAATTTTAATTAATTTGTTCGTTTCTAAATATAAACTGCGATAACTTTGTAAACCTTTAATTTGAGTGTTTTAATAATTAGTAATTTTTGCTAATAAGCTTTTTCACCCTAATTGATGTATCATTAAATAAATTTAAAGATAATGTTTTTCATAATTTATATGCATTTTATCTAATTTCAAACCTAACCGATTTAATGATATATAAATAAATAGAGATATAAATATACCTTTAAATTCCAAAAATTAAATCACCCATCTTGCTTAATATTGCTCCCTCAAATAATCTATGTTTGAAATTGGCGCGAGCATCTTTGCATCTTTGTCTTTGCATAATATATTGAAGTTTTCGAGGCAACATTTTTTTGTCCCCGAATATTGAAGGCGGTTTGATATTTTTGAGTAGTAACACGCGCTCGGCGGCGAGCAGAGTTAAATTGAGATAAATTCACACCGCGGCTTCGGACAGTTGTTATTTGTTATTAGCGCCTAGTAATAGGTCTTGTTCGCTGATATCCTGTGCCACGCGAGTGTTTTGGTTGGATTTGTTGTGATTGTGCTTGTGGTTTGGAAGTGATTCTCGAGGTGATTTGCTGCCGGGTGTGAGTTGCCGAACGATAGCGGCCACCGGCTCACCACAGGACGAGACTTGGATTACTACACAAGTATTTATTGGGAATTTATGTATTTATTAATTACACTAAGATAGGTCACGTCTAGTAGGGACTAGCGTAGGTACACTTTCCAGATTTGTGTGTGGGCAAAACCACCTGGGGTAAGTGAGACCTTTAAATTGTGTAAATAGATCTATTATTGTGCTTACCCACCATCGCGGTGGATATATTGAGTAAGTTTTACATTTGGGCCCGAGTGCACATTCCTCGGGCTGCTTTCGCGTAACGCGAGGCAGGTGCGCGCCTAGTGTGCGCATCGTAAACAATCTATCTACAGACAAGCCTTAGTGACTTCAGTACATTGTAGACTGATATTTATTATTCAAGGAAAAACAGTGGAAACAGAGTTATGTATAATGTTTTATTTTAGTAATAAATAAAAAACACTTACTAAAATAATTTGGTACGCCTATATTGCTATTTTTGTTGTAACACATTGGATAGATGGTCGGTCAAGTCAAGGGCATAAAAACAACATTGACTCAAGACTGAACAAGATCTCTCATACTTTAATTTTGTTTGCACGAATATCTATTTTTATACATAACATAACTAGCGGCTTCGTTTGAGTGAACTTTAGAATGATTCCCGTAAGAAATCTATAATGGGTCTGGATAAAAAGTACCCTAAATTTTAATCCGGCACATAAACTATGACTATGCCAAGTTTCATTTAAATCGCCTACGTTCACATGGATCCACAATCAGGCTCCACTGGTGGATCCATGGATAATTTTTCTTCCTTTTCAATTCACAGGTGGATTCATGAACAAGTATTTTTACTCTTTAAGCCACAGTCGGATCAAATTTGTTAGTAATTATTACATTTTTGTTGTTTTAAATAAAATGTGCAGTTATTGTATTTACCTCTAATCATTACTTTCGCCGCCTTGACTGTGTGGAGTGAAAGGGACTAGAAATATATTTTTGGAACCCGAAATTGGTGGATCGAAGTGACATACATTTTTTTATTATATTTGAATTCCTAAATTGGTGGATCGGAGAGGATAAAAAATTCCACCGGTGGAGCCTGATTGTGGATCCATGTTTAAATCCGCTTAAAATCCGTCTACTGTCTGTCTAAACGCACACGTTTAAACAGACAGACTAACAAAAATTCCAAGAAATGCTTATCTGGGTTCAGTATTAGTCATAATTTACACTGCAAAGAATCTTTCAAAAAATTTTTAATGAACAGACACGGCAATTTTATTATATGTATAGATAAACATTAAAAAATCACTGTACATAGACAAATCGTTACAAGGTTTACATGCACTTACAATCTTCTTTTATAAGACTAGAAATGAATGAAAATAGTAGTATTAAAATAAATAAAAATAAAATTAAAGAATCTTTAACTACTCTCAAGTGGACATACGTGAGGGGATAGATGATGACCAGAAAAGAGCTACGAAGTTCTAGCATAAATAAACAGTTTGCGTTCGATCCTTACTCAAAATCTGAAACTATTTATTCCGCTCATGATTCTGATTTAATTAAACAACATAATATAACGTTAAGTTTTTCAAATTTTCTTTTGTAATCATATAAAGCTTTGTATTAGGCAAAAAAAAATGGTATAAATTAATGAAAAAATATTTCTTTGCAATAAAGAACGTAAAATTTAACTCAGAATCCTGAACGAAATCCATGGTTTCGGGCTTTGAGAAAGGTACGGTTAGACACATTCTGTATATGTCAAAATAACCATTATGTATAATTTCATACAAAAGATAGTCATACATCTTCCGCTAACACAACCGTTTCATATCAATCATCCCACCGCTTTTACAGTTAATACCGTTTGGGATAGAAACGAAAAACTCGAAATTTACATAGAAGAAGGCCGACTGGGCCCCTATTATGTAAATCGGATCACGTCGGGACCTATAAGATATGGTATCCCTAGCAGAGATTTCAACTGCTTGATCCAACATTACGCCGATCTACGTTCTTGTAAACATCGCTTATGGAAATCGTCGGATACGGTACACCCTTGCTCTTTTTCGAACGTATCGTTTCGTACCATCTTTCCAACGCAAATATGTAGATACGTGTTTTGAAATACGAACCGTTTGGGCATGATTTGCTTTTTGCGACGTACGTTCTCATGTTTGGTCTCGTAGAAAGCTAAATTTGTGACAGTTTAGAGATGCAATGTCAACTTTGCTAAATACTTAATCATCGCCGATGAAAAGTGAATGCATTCTCATTTTAATATCTGAATTGAATCATATTATTAGGGAGGGGAGGGTTCACGCTGAATTCCACAGCCACTGAGCGCACTCGACTGACCACGTTACCCCACTATCGTTGAAGATTACAATGAAATGAAAATTACTAGACCAATGACTATGAAGATTACTAGATTACTTTTTCCACTTTATCCTATTTCCCCAATGTACGTACGTGTTACGGTAGTAAGACATGCCAGGGCCCATCCCATCCTTTCCCATTTTCCCAACCCTTGCTCTAAATCCATTCCACTAAATCTTCCAAGGTAGGCAGCGCATGGTCCATGGGCGACAGTATCCACTTAACACTAAGCGGACTGTGGCCTTCTTTCCATAAAAAATGGATGTAACTAGATTTGATACTTCTTTAATTATATTGGTATTACTATATTTGCTTCGCATTTTATGAAATAATCATTGAACATACTCGTATATAATATATTCCTAGTAAGACTTTAAATCAGAACCTAATTGATTCCAGTAGATACTAACGTTAATCAAGTATTGATTAGTCAATTAACATTGATTCAAGTATTTAACATTAAAGCATTTTTTTTATTTATCTAATATAATACTACTTATATTATTCACCATAACACTAAATAATTGTTGAATAAAAACTGTTTTAAATTTTTTATATAAACGTAATTCACTTATTCCTTTGATGTTGAGAATTTCTTCCGTATTTTGAACCTCCAACCATTAGGCAAAAATAGGAGTTCCTAAGTGTACAAGCGCATTTAAAGACGTTTAAATAAATGTGAAATGTTTAATTTAAGAGAGAGGTCTTATGACAGACTCCTTCCGACAGAGTCAAGAAGTAAACTCAGCTAATTTGTTGGAGCGACATGATTTTCGCTGGCATTTTACACGGCTTTTAGATTAAAGGTCAACGGTTTTAATTTTACGCCAATTAATCTTTCTTATTTGTTTTATAATTGTTTTTTTATTAAAAAATATTTTAGACTAACCTTTGTTATTTTGAATAATTACTTTTAGTCGCAACTTTGAAAAAATATTTTGAGAATGTAACAATTTTTTTTGTAATGCTTGCTCCTAATATTCGATTAACGTGAGTAGACCAGAATGTTAAACAATAGCCACGACTGATTCTCTACTGACGCAATCAACTGGGGCAGATATTGTGAATTTTATTTTCAAGGTATATATTGATTTGGTCAATTTTGTGCTTAATGGTATGATTATTCATTAAACTGGTTTTTTTCGTAATTATTCAAGTGAGTTATTTATTTTCTTCACTTGATGTATCATTTCATCAAATGTTTGAGTTATGTTTGGCGGTTGGTTGATAATAATACGATATTTTATTATTTAAACTATAACTGTAACCGGCCTTTTTCATACACTGCTGGATATTGGATATTGTTTTATGTATGAGAGATGTTTGAAATTGGCGCGAGCGTCTTTGCATACCCGCATATATTGAAGATTTCGAGGCAACATTTTTTGTCTGCGAATATTGAAGGCGGTTTGAGAATTTTTAGTATGACACGCGCTCGGCGGCGAGCAGAGTAAAATTCACACCGCGGCCTCGGACAGTTGATTTTGTTATTCGCGCCTATTAATTAGGTCTTGTTCGCGGATGTCCTTGTGCCACGCGAGTGTTTTGGTTGGAATTGGAGTTAAATTCACACCGCGGCCTCGGAGAGTTGATTTTGTTATTCGCGCCTATTAATTGGTCTTGACCGCGGATATCCTTGTGCCACGCGAGTGTTTTGGGAGTTAAGCTCACATCGCGGCCTCGGACAGTTCATTTGTGATTCGCGCCTATTAATTGGACTTGCACGCGGATATCCTTGAGCCACGCGAGAGAGTTGGTTGGACTTGGTTATTGTGATTGTGCTTGTGGTATTTGGAGTGATATCTCGAGGTGATTTTGCTGCCGTGTGTGAGTTGCGGAGCTATAGTGGCCACCGGCTCACCACGGAACGAGACTCGGATTACTACACAAGTATCTATTGGGAATGTATGTATTTATTCAATCACACTAAGATATGTCACGTCTAGTAGGGACTAGCGTAGGTACACTTTCCAGATTTGGGCGTGGGCAAAACCACCTGGGGTAAGTGAGACCTTTAAATTGTGTAAATTGTTGATTATTGTGCTTACCCACCATTTTGGTGGATATATTGAGTAAGTCTTTAAATTTGGGCCCGAGTGCATATTCCTCGGGCTGCTTTCGCGTAACGCGAGGCAGGTGCGCCTAGTGTGCACATCGTAAACAAGAGATATGCATGATTTGGCCATAAATGTGTGACCTATTGGCCATACAAGGCTTAGTGTCGGCCGACTTTAATATAGCAGCACCCGATCTCTTCCCATAGGTTGTACCGGCAACAAAAGGTGACTAAGGAATAACAGAGCCACTACCACAAACCTATTTTATTATTTTTAATTGTTGAATAACGATTCAGCAAATGGAAAGAAAGATTGAAATCAAAGTCACTAATGAATCTGCGCTAGTGAATGTGCAACATGTGTGCCAAGGAAACCAGCTTTTCTCGTCATAAACCTTAATCGTCATTCAAACGTGTGGCGTGACGCAACACGCGGAACATTTCAGCAGCGGTGTGCATTCAAAAAGAGTTAGAAATAGGGAAACAACCGTTTTCAGGCTAAAGTTCGTAGATGTTGAATAAGTTCGGAAGTAACAAATCATTCTGTAGATCAGTAGATATTTTTTATTATTTTAATATTTTTTATCAGTAGATCAGTAGTTATTAGATATTTTTTTCTTTACTCGCATCGTTCACCTGAAATACAGATTCCCTTAATGATGATTGCAACGATATATTTATTTCTTTGCCAAGCTTTTGTAATTTCAAACAAATTTTGTTATATCAGTTGGGTAGAGCTCGAACCCCGGTCAGTACCACTAAGTTTCTAACCAATAACCTAATTAATATATTACAAATATTAATATATGTAGTATATAAGAGCAGATGGTATAAGGAATTACTGTATCCAACCAGAATCCTTAAAATAAAAGGAAATACAAAAATACCTTTCTGCTAAAAATAATCCCTTTGCATCTAAAACGTTGTGAGGTATCAACACATTACATTTCACGAAGAAAATTGGCACGAAAAGTCGCTCTCGTCTGTGTTCAGTCTCAAATCGAATTTGACGACTGAAAGGGAAGTCGCATCCAATATTTTCGTATCCTCGTTGCCATGTATTGCTGTTGCGGGAAATGCAAAATGAGTTGCAAGTGACAGTCGCAACGAATGCCTTTACAAAGATGGGTTACACACAGACTGTAGACACCATTCGAAATGTTATGCGACTACATGAAAGCAATTCATTTGAAGTCATTTATGTAGACTTATTTTTCTTACTATCCAAATGAAGCTATGAAGGTCATTCGTATGCTCATATCCATATTAGCCTGAATATAAGAATATTCTGGTGGATTATGTTTCGTACGAAAAGAGATATAGTAATTATGTAACGTTATTATTTTTTCCTAGTTTCCCAGAATTACGTAATACGAGGTTACTGAGATGTTTGCAGAGCAATATTCTATCATATTTCAATTTATCAAATTTTGTAAAATGATTCGGGAAAACTTGTGTCATTAAAAGCTTGTGTACAGAGGTCACAGTTCTCATGACAAAAAATTTGAGTGTTATTATAATAAATATTGGTCGGCTATTAAATATATACAAATGTTTGGTTATCAGTATCTATGACACACAGATTAAACAGAAATGTTCGGTTTCAATTAATAAAGTTAAGCAGCTAAAATTAAATAACAATTAAACGTAAACTGATTTACTTGCAACTTGATAGTTTTTACTTCATATTATTTATTAGGTATCACTTGCAAGATTTTCACCTTATATATCCACGCATACATATATTATATCCAGATACGTATCAGTTATTTTTATGGATATAATTATGCGTAGTTATGTAAAATATCAAATTTAGCGCTGGAATAACTAGTTCAAGTGCTAAATTTGATAGATTTTTTGGCACAATTCAATTGAATTTATCGTAATCTATAAAACAATTTTTGATTTTTTACAGTCCTAGCGCCTACAGTACAATTTTTTACAGTAAGGTAATATTCAATGCTGTATACATTTGTATGAAAGTAGTCTTATTGTTTCTTAATTATTCTGTAAGCATTATGTAAAATTGTTAGGGGCTCTGAGTAGGCGCATTGATAGGAACGCTGTATACAGCGTAGGCTATAGCCTACTCAGATAAATTAATTAAATTGTTTAACGGGTTTTAAATGCATATATGTACTTATTTTATTTTACTCAACGTTTTGGCTAGATAGCACCAATCATGGTCACAAGCTGATTGTCAGCTTGTCAGGATTCAGGATTCAGATAAGCAGGATTCAGCTCGTGACAGTTTTGTGTAACCTTATCGAAACGTGGACGAAAATATAGGCGCCCTTTAAAACCCCTAAATAAATAAAAAACCTCACATAATATTTGATATTTCACTGATGTTTAACATCCTTTCCTACTTTTACAAATTGTCCCATACAATACACCACGAATTTTCTACATAGTTATATAGCTAGCTACATACTATATAGTCTAGCACCTATATTGAGAAGTTACTAAGAAAACCTATTCAATACATTGATACTCGTTGGTCGGTTTTATTAAATACTAGCTGCGCCGGCGACTTCGTACGCGTGGAATTTTAGTTTGATTTATAAAGCTTCTTTGTATACAACTTTTGATGTGGAATGGTCGGGAACATGAACAAAGAGTTTGTTTGCGTCACTAACACAGGAGAGAGCCACGTAGAGCTTCTGGCTGCGCGAGAAATAACTAACACTAAGGTCCACACCCGCTACACGCAGTGTCTGACCTTGCACTTTGTTTATGGTCATGGCATAACATAAGCTCACCGGAAACTAAGAGTTTTAGCCTGATGTTCTCGAGCTGCAGCAAGTCTCGCCTGACGCTCTTCATCGGATTCTTGGAATCTAATCGTCCTCGATCTTTTAGCCGCTCTAGTGTATGAAGAAAAATTTTGAAGATGTAAACCAGAAATTAAAAATAAATAACAGTAGGTATTTCTTCTTCTAGCGTAAAGAGATCATCTAGCGTAAGAGAGATATTGAATCCAAATCACAAAACAAACTCCAAGAAATCAAATACAAGTAAAATTGATTGAAAAATCAATTTCATAACCAACCAAAGCGAAATCAGTAATGAGTAAATCCGTACTTTCCTATCAAAGTCAATTTATTGTTGTATTTAATGGTAGGGTACTCGTATAGTGGGAGGTTGCGCGGTGCGTGATCGTGTCACTGGGGTCAACTTCCGAAACTCTTTTGTTAGCGCGTTTTAGAATATTAACAGCGCCATCTTTTTATTTTTTTGAGTACTAAACTGCGGACATTGTCAGGTAGCCTTCAGAAAAAATATCGTTAGCGCATTTCAGAAAATGAACAGCGAAACCATAGCGATACAACCTACTGAACATTTTTTTAAAAATGGACAGCCATGTGTTGAAGTTTTGAAAGTACGGTTTTCCATTATTAAACTTTAAATTGGGATATTTTTTCTTCCCGTCAGCCGATTTCGATGAAATAAAGCCTATTCAAAGTGCCAAGCTAAGCTTAATTAACCTGTGGAAAATCTATGAAAATCCGTTCCGTAGTTTTGGAGATTAATGCGTTCAAACAGACAAACAGACAGACAGACATACAAAAATTTTCAAAATCGTCTTTTTGTATTCTGATCACCCCCATCACTCCTTCATCACCCCCAATCAGTTTTGGGTAAATATATTCAATATACAGACACGCTGATTCTACAGTTTAATTATATGTATAGATAGATATCGCCTTGCGTAATCATTTTAATTCAGTTTACAATTTTCTTTCGTCTCAGTAAAGAAATTGAATATCTTTGTTGGTGGTGGTCTTGTGAATCTTCTTATTTCAATTTCATAGAATCTCTTTGTGGAAACGTTAATTACATGCTTTTGAATGCTTTCTTTTGTCTGCTTTAGGTACCTACAGCATAAGACCTGAAAAAATGCATATTAAGCTGCTTGGCGATTCTTCTCTACTATTAATAAATAATAAATATTTGAAGTATTTTTTTATATTATTGTCTTATAAAAAATAGTTGAAATAAAAGAATATATTATTACAACCCGAACATAAAATAGTTAAGCTTTTTGAAATTCTATATGGAAATATTCCGTTTGACTTCAATTGCCATTTCTAAAAAAATCTTTATAATTGTTTCATTGATTCATTTTTTCAATTATCTTGTCGATATCAAATAAGATTTTGCTTATTGGCTAAGCACAATATTATTAAGTTATTTTACGCCGATACAACGATGTCCAGCAGTGAGAACACAAAATGATGACGTTTGATCTAGTGTCACCCACTAGGTTCGTCCTTCAAGCGCTTACTTACAAAATCGTATAGCAAAAAATGTGAAAAATAAGCGTGAACAGCGCCTTCTGCCTTAATCCTGTTTAATCCTCAGAATTCTAGAATCATGGCGCACAGATTCAAAGAAACAAGTCATTCTTTTATCCGAAGCAATTCGCATGGGGACCCTTCGTCACATAGAGGTGTCTCTGTGAACGTGCCACGCCACATATAACAGCCATTAATGCGCCCACTCAGCCAGAGTACGTTGGGGAATTTGACTGATAAAATATATCACGAGTTGACGACAGCCACTCTAAATGAAGTGTTGAGAAAAAAAACAAAGCTAGGTTTTCCTCAGCACTGATACAACCCTGCAATGAAAATCGAGTGTATAATTATCCTTAAAATTACAGCATGTAACAATTCATTAGTTTCTTTTTAATATTCATAAGAAGGAAACAGCAGACTAAAATAAATGGGACATTGTTGAAGCATCATTTAAAAGATTTTTTTTTATAGAAAAAGGAGGCAGATGAGTACAGTCCACCTGATGGTAAGTGGATATTGTCGTTTTTTTTTTTTATAGATTAGTGGGCGGACGAGCAAGCGGTCCCACGTGGTGGTAAGTGTTACCGCCGCCCATGGGCACCTGCAACACCAGGGGGTATGCGGGTGCGCCACCGACCTTGCAAAATCCTATTCACAGCTCTCTTGAAGAACCCCATATCGTAGCTCAATGGAAAGACCTCTTGAGGCAGTTCGTTCCACAACCTACGGGTTCGCGGTATAAAATAATGACATACATGACATGTCTATTCGTCCATAGACATCCGCGATACATGCCAACATCAGTCCAGAATGACTAACGTTGGTACGCCCCCGGGTGCGCTGCCTACCTTTGCAGATTAAGGAATGGAATGGGAGAATGAGGAGGGAGAGGATGGGATGGGAATGGGCCTGGCATATCTCACTCACTACCGAAATTCGTACGTACATTGAGAAAATACGATAAATTAGGAAATGCAGTACATTTCAAGTACTCAGCAGTCTTCTGTGAGAGCGGGGTAACGTGGCCAGTCGAGTGCGTACAACGGCCGTGGGAATGAAGCATGCACTCTCCCCATACCAAAATCATGTCAAAAAAATCATTTTATGCCTATATATTCTGTTTTTAAATGTTTTTGTATATATACTTAAAATACTAGTTGTATTTGAAGTTTTAAAGAACATGTAATTATACCTATAATAAAATTAATGAAATAAAATTATCTGCGATTACATTTGCCTATGATAATGCTTACTATACAGTATACTTACTATAAGCTTACTATTACTATAAAGTAAACTATGCTTTTTTGAGGGGGAGAGCGCACGCTGCAATCCAACAGCCGCTGGGCGCGCTCGACTGGCCACGTTACCCTCTCTCACAAAAAACTACCATGAAATGTACTGCATTTCCCACTTTATCTTATTTCCCTAATGTACGCACGTGTTTCGGTAGTGAGTGAGATGTGACAGAGCCCATTCCCATACTATCCCTCCCCATTTTTCCAACCCTTTTTCCAAATACATTCCTATAGCTTCAAAGGTAGGCAGCTCATTCGGGAGCGTGCCAACGTTTGTCATTTTGGACTGATGTTGGCATGTATCGCGGATGTCTATGGGCGACAGTACCCACTTACCATCAAGTGGACTGTATGTTCGTCTGACGCCCTCGTATATAAAAAAAAAGTAACTGATTAAGGTTATATGTATTTTGACGACGAAATTTTGCAAGTCGTAAAGTTAAGTTGAGAAATAAATTACTAAAGTTCATTGACAACAAACATTTCGCTTTTGCCCTTTTCTGGATTAACTCTAGATTTCTTCATTGAAAATTTGGTTAAATATTAAAATATATTAAAATATGTAAGAAAAATATTACCTTTACTTATAAAACTTAAAGTATCTTATAGTAAATTAAATACATCTGCAAACTTTGTATATATCCACATAAAATCATACAGTCGTAAGGAAGATAAGAGTATAAGGTATGAAGAAAAATAACCATGAGTCTTGCTTTCAGGTACCTACTTGAACATTCTGTGTTCTATCGACTCCCACTTGAATACATTGCGAACATAGAAACTAGGAAACTGTATTTTCTGCTCGTAGTGGATCAGAAATATAATTTAGTACCATAAAGAAAACATTGCGAGTAAGAGGGCTGTAAAAATGTATGCATCTGTGTATTGTATAACATTTCCTTTCATTTGAAATAATAAACATTTTTCTTATGAACTCTGAGGAAATAGTGAATAAAGATCTAAAGAGAGCAAAGAATAATATAAAATTGAGCACACATTACTAATATTACTATATGTATAATATTGAAAAATTAATAAAACGTGTATAATTAAGGAGGCGGGTTATCAGATTCTTGGCAGAGCCCCGCCTACCTTGCTAACTCCTCATCCTGATTGACATTTTCTTGTTACACCTCGAAACCCCATTAAACTTTTCCCTCATGACGGTGACATTCGGTTTTTCAGATTTCTGTACCTTGACCTAAGCGCAATATGAAGCCTACTTCATACAGCGTGTCTCTCCGCAGGGGCGGTTCAACCAAGGTTGACTCCGTCCATCTACAGGTACAGAAATAAGAATGTAATATTCCCATACCCTATAACACTGAGTTGGCAATGGAGTCTATTCAGGTATCGTGATAGCTCGACTAGAAACAGATTTGTCTCCATAAAATGTGTAGACTGGGATGGATTGCGTGATTTATTACAGCCTTTCTGACTTGTAGTTCCGAACGTTAGGAATATATTTTGAGATAAGTTGAAATAACAAATTTTAAACTTTCTGCTTTTATAATAAATTATGATACGTATCTATAGATTGGCAAAAATATATTTTATTTTTAGAATATTTTAAATAACGAAATTTTACTCCTCCGCCAATGAAATATAAATTTAACAATATGTGTCAAAAACCTACACTCGTGTTATTTGAAAGGTTAGCTACAATCCGAGGCTGAAATAATTTTGTTCCACTTCTAACTGTCACTTGTAATTCCGCCTTCATCCCGCGACTTATCTCAATGTCAAAGGGAGGCTTAATAACATTAGCGCACTTATTACAAAGTTTTGTAAATTACTTTACTTGAATTTTCCACAATGGTTGATCAAGCTTTTCTATACAGATAAATTTTATATTTATAGGTATCATTTTATTTTTTCACTTATCTCCCAACCGAACCTTGGTGATCAACCCAAAGGTTGACTGACAGAGAATGCATTTAGGCACTAAGCGCGCGTTTTGTAAGATTATATGCAATGAAGTGTATAAATAAATAAATAAAAAATTGTTCGCTTTGGCGATAAGGCCGCCTATTGTTCTTTTTGTGTTACTTTGTGTGTTTAAATTGTATTTTGCAACATCTATGCAACATCAACATCTATCTATTGTTCATCAACAGTTCATCAACTGTTGATGAACTCTTTATTGTACACCAGTACAATAAAGAGTCCATCTATCCAAATAGATACATACCTAAATGCATAGTACATACGGTGCTAAAATCATGGATTACGTAACTTTTCGATAGAGACAAACGAATAGCTTGTGCATAGAGCATCCTTTGACCTCCTCCTCGTGCGCGCAAAACCGGAAATTCGATTTGAAACTTCCCCAATCTTTGATGAAGCAAAGCGGTACAATTTCCAGAGCATTGTCTGACTATTCCCGTGCAATGTCTATATTAAGATTATAAATTAACTTCATATCACACACAAGCCTACTAATAGTAAGAGCTTTGCTATCGAAAGCATTGAATCGAAAGCTATCGAAATCGAGAGCATTTGCTATCGAAAGTTCAACAAAAATGCTTATTTTATTTCATGTTGAGAAATAGTTGACACTAAGTAGCTTACTGTACCCGAAAAGCCATTTTATTTGACAAGGTATTATTAAGCCTCCTGAAGACACATTACTTAGGTATATATATTTTTGCGGGAACTATCCATAACTTAATACAAATTACTTACACATGAATTAAATATTATTCTACTTTGATAAGTGGCGCAAAGATTCCTAACTTGTCATAATAAGGTTTTAATTATGCCAACAATATGGGATGTCTTCTTTAACAAATATTTTTTTGAATTTATTGTGTACCATGATGCTTGTAGCAAAGTTCTACAGACACGACGAAACGTTTGATATAATTAGAGCCAAGAACTTGAGTAGAAGAAAAATTTTCACAACGCCCGAAGCGAGGACTTGAACAGTGAATATTTTTTATTTTATTTTATTTTATTTCCAATTATTTCAGGATACATTTTTTCGCTTTCCTGAAGAATAACTTTCTTTGTATCTTGATTTCACACTATTTCATAATATGATAATAATAAATCTATAAAATAAAACATGTGAGAAATATTCATATGAAAATGTACTCTTAACAAGTAAATAGGAGACATGATGTATTACTATTAAATGATAGTAAGTGGTTTCCACACGGTTAAAGGCAAGTTTATCCTCTCTAAACGGTTCTTTTCAACAACACACGTGTCTTTAAAGTACCGTGGGATACTATAAATAAAATGAATGGTAATGGCGAGACGAGGCCTCTGGGCCAAGACCCTTATTGGTATAAGCGAGAGGTGTCGTTTAGTTGAGTGAGGTATTTTTTGCTTGCCTGCGTTTTCGATAAATGATACTTGTTATCTTATACTATACTAAGTAATACATAATACTGAGTCAACCGCATAAGAGAGGTATTGCTATGAAATGAATGAAGTTTAAAAAGCCATAAAGGGGAAACCAGAAAGTGATTACCCATATTAAGGATCGAAATGTTTCAATATTACTTGTAACCGAAAAACTTTAATTCTTTTTTTTCTTCATATATGGCACTGGTGTAATTAGCACATTCTGCCAGTGACAAGTTTTCTTCGTAACAATTTCAAAGTCTACAACGTATCCTGTCAATGGCCAGTCACGTCGGAGTAAAAAGTCAGAAGTCGCTCAGTAAAGCGATACATAGGATGACTTTTGAAATATTCAAATTTCAAAAAGAGAACCTATTTCTGCTGTACCGTTTTTAAAACATCATTTATTTGAAATTCGAATTCCGAAAGCCATTTAGTCAAAACGTAAAAAATTCAAATGTCATATTCACTTTTTTATTGCAATTCGCGGACTTTTCTTTGCAACAATGGAATTCAAACGAGAACATTTTCGAGAACATGATGTTATATGATTTCAAAGTTGGTTTAAATAAAAACAGGTCCTAAAACAGGTTTGAGGGGGCTTTTCTTGCAGCATGACAATGCATTATTTCACAAAGTAAAATTTACCCAAGAGTTTTTGAAGACCACAGAGATCCAAGAATTGAGCCACCCTCCTTATAGCCCTGATTTAGCTCCATGTGACTTCTTTCTCTTTCCAAAAGGGGAGTGGACTCCGTGGCATTCTTTTCAACAGGCCTGAGGACACTCGGAATGCTTTTATGGCAGCTGTTTATGGCAGGACCCCGCTAAAGAAGAATATCACCAGTGCTTTAAATCTAGGTTTAGACGAATGAATCGTTGTATAGAGACTAATGGAGAGTAGTTTGAGAAGTTGTAATAAAAATTAGTGTTGTAACCCAAATATTATTTTTGTATATCAAAATTTACCTAGTCACCCACGTAGTAGGTATATTGAGGGCAGAGGAGGACTCCTTGGAAGCACACTAAAAAAGCAGTCCCATGCTTTTATATGATTATTACAAACACCACGCATAAAAAACACTCTGAAGTTTAATAACCTATCACTATTAAACCACAAAACGCCTAATACACATTTTTTACAGAAATCAAAGGAAAACTCAACTTCAATTCTCGAGTTCCCGCCAAAAAGTCTACTTTAATTTTAAATCGCTAGATGTTGCTGTAAACCATGCTCATCAAACTAAAATTAACAAGTGTCAACACTCATAAAAAAAGAACAACCTATGGCGAATTTTGTCCTGACGAGTGCACGTATTGCTCAAAAGGGGAAGACTGTTAGAAATTATTTTAAGGGCACACTTGATTAAATGTCAAATTTTGGGTGTTTTATTATACATAAAATTGTTCGTAATTTATTGGTTGTGATAAAAAAGGTTTTATTTCGCATTCATTTAAAAATACGAGAGGTGGGGCAATTACTGAACCTAAATCGTAGACTTTTTAGTTATTGCCCAACCATTATTTAGTGATTACCATATGCCAATAGCCATAGTTATTGCCCGGGTGATAAATAGATTCAAAGTTATTTTATATTTACAAATCTGTTGTTTGGAGGAATGGAGTGAGTACCCAATATTTCCATCGCGTCTAGCCTTTTAGGTATACGCTGATTGATACATTTTTAAGTACCCTTATGTTACACATATGTATTAGTAAAATTTCCGTAGTTGAAGATATGTGTTTATTTGATATTAGAATCTTTATAATTAACTATTTGCGAGCAAAAACTTATCTGGAAAAGTGAGAAAGGAATTTTTTCTATATTTTGATCGTATTGTGTACTAAATCAAGCCGTAGAATCCGGAAAACTAAAAGAAGGCATACGAGTATCTATTAGACCACAAGTGGTTAATGAAAAACCAACATTTTTATCAAAATCTAAATGACAAAGTTTAACGCGTGGATATTGCCGAACACCGTTGCAATGGCTAATCCTGTGATTAATTTAAATTAATGACTATAATGCTCATGACAAACAATGATAAAGACATACAAAAGAGATGGGATGCATAATCTCATTACAAATTCATAGTCTCCATTCGCATTTTAATTTCTTCACTTCGAATCTTGGAAGCATGAACGATGAGCAAAGAAAGAGGTTCCATCAGGATATAAAAAAGCTTGAACTGCAGTACTGAGCGCATTGGAACGCAGCTATGTCTGGGAAACACTGCTTGCGTCTAAAGCGAAAAGACTCTTCCGATCATAAAAGATAAAGTTACGAATTTTATATCTTATTTGCCCAACTTTTATAAATTTTGTGATAAATGTTCCAATATACTTTATAAGACAAATCACCTTTCTCAAATATTTTGTTAGTAAAATATATTAGATTTTTATTTTTTGACCCTTTTTATTGTTAAACATTACTTTTAAATGAATGAGTATTAGTGTTGCGGACAGCCAACAGTAACATGACATAAGTGATGTGCAGTGATTGCGTAGTTGTGTATATAATGTATAATTGTGTAGCGATAAGTATATTATGTACTATGTCTAGAATAAGTCTATTATGTACCGTGTGTAGTTTAAGAACATTATGTATGTGTATAGGATGTAAGGATAATTGATGCATAAGTTACGTAAAATGTAATGAATAAAGAGAGATCGGTACAAGTTGCTCAATAAAGAGAAATGCGAGGGAGATGTTGTAACTGAGGGCCACAGGAGGAGATACAGGAGAGATTAGAAATAGCACGCTACTAATGCACTTACATTTTTTGTTATTAAAATAAATAAGTACTATTTCTACGATTTTGCAGTTTTAGTTAATATCAGTCACTTTTATTTATTTAACCATTTTTATTTTAATGTAACCAATACGAGTAAGTCCAAAAAATAATCCAAGATATTTTTTGGACAGGGTTATTTTGTTTTTTTTTAAAAGTTAACCCCAACTTGGGTTATAAGTAACTTGGATCGCAAGCACAGACATGAAGTATAAAATAAAATAATGCCAAGAAGCAAGTTTAGATACATATGCACTTGCGGACAGCTAATTCTTAAGTAGCGTTACATCACTTATGGACTACCTGGCGGATACAAGTATGTAACGGAACCAGCTGTAACGTCGACGAAATAAGCCAGGTATAAAAATAGAACTCATTTTGATAGATTCAGTAGTCTGAGTGAAAGTCTGAGTGTATAACCGAAATTTTTGATTTAATTCCTTATTTTAAATTATTTGCATTGAAAATATGATACAAAATAATAAAAATTAAATGTGCGGTCAGGGGTCCCCCGTCAGGAACGAAGATCCTCACGTATTTTTCTTTAAACTCCGAATATAATTCGAAATAAAATCTGTATAGTTCATGTATTTTTTTTATTTTGTATCATATTTTCAATGCAAATAATTTAAAATAAGGAATCAAATCAAAAATCAAAAATTTAGGTTATACAACCGGCCACGCACTAGTCTGCACGTCTGTTATTCTGCTTGAGTCTCGCTCTCGATACTCGCACGCACACACAAAGAGAAAGAGAAAGGCGTATGGAGGGGGTAAAAATCTTACGAGACGTTACATTTTCTCTCGAAGCACACCTACCACAAGCCACGTAAAGGAACTTCGTTCCAAACAAATACACGAACTATACAGATTTTATTTTGAATAACGATCGGAGTTTAAAAAAAAATGCGTGAGGATCTTCGTTCCTGACGGGGGTCCCCTGACCGCACATTTAATTTTTAATAATAAATACATCTTTTATAAAATTAAAGTCATTGAGACTTACCCTTTTTATTTTTTTTATATTGAAAATAATTACAGCTTTTCTAGCCGTGTAATCCGAGGAGTGAAACCCCCAGAGAAGAGATATTCATTATTTCACCCCCTGTACATCATTTTTTTTTTTTTTTATAGATTAGTGGGCGGACGAGCAAGTGGTCCCACGTGGTGATAAGTGTTACCGCCGCCCATGGGCACCTGCAACACCAGGGGGTATGCGGGTGCGCCGCCGACCTTGCAAAATCCTATTCACAGCTCTCTTGAAGAACCCCATATCGTAGCTTAATGGAAAGACCTCTTGAGGCAGTTCGTTCCACAACCTACGGGTTCGCGGTATAAAATAATTTTTGGACCGAACAGTGCGCGACACCTCCGTATCGAGGAAATGCGGATGGACCGCACTTCTGTGACGGGAGGTGCGGTTGTAGAAACCCGAGGTGGGAATTATATTAAACAATTCTTCAGAGCATTCCCCATTGTACAGGCGGTAGAACACACAGAGAGACGCAACGTCTCTCCGAATGCTGAGGGATTCTAAACCGCCCGTGAGAGTGGGATCGTCGACAATACGAACAGCACGTCGTTGGATGGAGTCAAATGGGTCCAATTGGTATTTCGGTGCGCCGGCCCAGAGATGAGAGCAGTACTCCATATGGGGCCTCACCTGAGCTTTGTAAAGCATAAGGAGTTGCCCAGGTTTGAAGTACCGCTTCGCTCTGTTCAGCACACCGAGCTTTTTGGAGGCCATTTTGGCCTTATTTTCCAGATGACCCCTGAATTCGACTTTGCTGGAGATGTCGATACCAAGGATCCCGATACTCTCCAAGATCTTAAGAGGTATGCTCTGAAAGCGAGGTGCTACAACAAAAGGGGTTTTTTTAGCGGTGAATGCACAGACTTGCGTCTTACTGGGGTTGAAATCCACTAGGTTTAGAGAACCCCAAATCGAGACTAGATCTAAAGAGTCTTCGATTTCAGACACAAGCCTGGCGCGACTCTCTTCCACTTCGATCCGAGGGATGTTGGCGCGGCCCTTGTACAAGGCGTCTCCAGTACTGTCATCTGCATAGCAACGTATGTCACCAATTTGCAACAGGTCGTTGATATGCAGAAGGAACAGAATTGGAGACAGCACGGAGCCTTGCGGGACGCCAGCGTTAATAGACATGGTGTCGGAGCAGCTACCATCGATAACGACTCTGATGCTCCGTCCAGTCAGGAAACTGGCAACCCATTCGTATAATCCCTCGGGTATCCCGAAAGATGGTAACTTGGAAAGCAGCGATTTGTGCCATACCCGGTCAAAAGCTTTCGCAATGTCTAGGCCTACAGCCAGAGCCTCGCCTCTACTCTCAATGGCGTCAGCCCAGCGGTGTGTTAAATACGCTAAAAGATCACCAGCGGAGCGATTATGGCGAAATCTATATTGACGGTCGCTAATCAGCTGGTGATCCTCTAGGTACCCAAGGAGCTGTGTGTTTATGACACGCTCCATCACCTTGGAGAGGAGGGAGGTGATCGCTATTGGCCTGTAGTTGGCCGGGTCTGTGCGGTCACCCTTTTTAGGTAAAGGGTGAACATGAGCTACCTTCCATGTTGACGGGAAGCTTTTTGTAGAGTATGAGAGCCTAAAGAGTCGCGTAAGCACCGGGGACAACTCGGGAGCGCAAAACTTAAGCACCACTGCAGGAATACCATCAGGCCCACTCGATTTTCGGACATCAAGAGATGCTAGAGCTCGCCGGACTTCACGCTGTGTGAAACAGATTTCCGGCATGGAGCTTGTGCACCTTGAGATAGACTGTGGTGAGGCACCTCTATCGTCCAGTGTCGAGTTTGAGGCAAAGAGATAGCCCAAGAGATCGGCTTTCTCCTTCGCCCCATGGGCCAGTGACTCATCGAGTTTTCGCAGTGGAGGGAGTGACGACTGACAGAAGTTACCTTCAGCAGCCTTAGCGAGCGACCAGAAAGCCCGGCTTCCAGAAGGATAGCTAGCTAGTCGGTCGCCAATTCTGCGGATGTGCTCATTCTTTGCTCTGACAATGATCTTCTTGCTGCACCTCGAGGTAGCGTTAAATTTCTTCCTCAAGTCGGAGGTATTCGGATCTTCGGACACCTGTGCTCTGGCCCAGGCCCTGTATGCGGCCCGTTTATTACGACGGGCCTCTCTGCAGGACTGATTGAACCATGGTTGGCTCCGTCCGCCTACCGGTATCGCGGTGCAAGGAATATAACATTCCATGCCCTGCAACACCACGTCGGTAACGGAGTCTGCACAGGTATCCGGATCTCCTGACGAGAAACAAAGCTGCCTCCAGGGATAAGAGGCGTAAAATTCGCGCAACCCATCCCAATCTGCTGACTTGTAGTGCCAGACTTTGCGCGTTCCCTGTGAATGGGTCCGCACGGATTGCTTGGCTGGCACAGCAGTTCGAATGATACAATGGTCGGATGATTCTAACGGGGCATCAACAACAACATTGTAGTCATTCGGCCGCGTAGTCAGCAGGAGGTCCAGTAAGGAGGGAGTATGGCTCTCGATATCAGGTATCCTCGTAGGTGAGGACACCAACTGCGAGAAACCATAGGCCAGTGCAAAGTTATAGGCTGCTCTCCCTGCGCGGTCGGTAGTTCGGGATCCCAACCACTCTTCGTGGTGAGCGTTGAAATCACCAAGGATCACCACTTCCGCGCAAGGGAACTGCTCGAGCACTCTGTCAGTCGTTTCTTGTAGACGCTCAAAAAAACGAGTCGTCTCCGTATCACCGCTGTGGGACCTGTAAAGGCAAGCGTAGACTTTAGTGGAACGTCCGTAGTCAATACGCGCCCAGAGAATCGACAGGTCCCCGTCTTCAAAATGGCTGAGGCGGCGGCAACAAACATCCTCCCGGACGTACATGCATACCCCGGCACGTCGCACAAAACAGTGCTCCAGTTTGTAACCGGGGTAATGAAGATATGATGTATCGGCCGGGCAGGAAATCTGTGTCTCCGTCAAGAAAAGTAAGGCCGGCTTTGCCGTCTCAAGGTGGTAGTGGACGGCGTCGATGTTACTATGCATCCCTCTAATGTTGCAAAAGTCCACTTTAAATGTGGAACTTACAGGATGGGCCGCTGAGTGCACATTATACATTTTCTTGTTCCTGGCCATTGTGAGTGTGAATAGGAAAAATAAGAAGAGGGGGGACGGAGAGAGAAATGGTCGCATGTGGATCAAAGGACAAAGCACGGGGCGGAGAAAAAATCAGGTCACAAAGGTTGTGTGACTTGCTGGCGCGGGGTACGGAAGGGCCCCCGGTCCCCCCCCCGGGGGCAGCAGTCGGGTTCCACTCCGGTCTCCTCCGGCACAACTGCTACCCCAAGGGATTTTTCACGTGCGGCGGGGCAGCCTCCTGGGGTGGAGATTAAAGTAAGATCCCCGGGTTCGGGCCCCCAACAACCCGCGGGCGGTCAGCGGACAACCGTTTCACCGGGTCTCCCTGATCCCCGCGCCACCATGTCACGCCCATGCGCGTCTGTAATTCCCCGCAACCGCCGGTCCTCATTTCCACACGCAACAATCCCTCTCTCGGGACGGCTTCTTCCGCTCACCGCCGGAACACGATGCGGGCCTCGCGGCTTATAAGGCATCATTATGGCGGCGGACTCCGACGGAAGGGTGGTAGCAATGCCGACGGAGTAACTCTCCCACCGCAAAAAGGGAACGCCATTGCCTCGTCAGTTAACAGCAGGATGCACCACAAGCAGGTGAGGTTGGCTTAGGCTCCAAAGATGGTAGGTGAGCCTCTTACACCCCAAATTGTTTTGTATATTTTTATTTATAGTGTTGATAATTTTTATAATATTCTATCTATCATGTCGATATCAGCCTATAACACTTCACTGCTGGGCTCGACTTTCCTTGAAATCTATAATCTTAACAATTGTGATACCTATCACAGGCTTAATGTAAACACATCTAGTATGTGTCTGTATTAAATAAGTATGACATGGCGTTTCCGCTTTTTAATTTCTTTATCATTTATAATAAATATTTATTAATATTTTAATAATATTTATTAATAAATATTTATTGGAACGAAGTTCCTTTACGCGGCTTGGGGTAGATGTGATTCGAGAGAAAATGTAACGACAGGTAAGATTTTTACCCCCTCCATACGCCTTTCTCTTTCTCTCTGTGTGTGTGCGTGCGAGTAGCGAGAGCGAGACTCAAGCAGAATAACAGACGTGCCGACTAGTACGTAGCCGGTTGTATAACCTAAATTTTTAATTTGTTTCCTTATTTTACATTATTTGAATTGAAAATATAACACAATACAAAAAAAAATCGAGTTTAAAAAAAAATGCATTAGGATCTTCGTTCCTGACCGCACATTTAATTTTTTATTTTATTGATTATTTATTTATTAGGCGCGTTCGACTGGCCACGTTACCCCTCTCTCACAGAAGACTACCTTGAAATGTACTGCATTTCCCACTTTATCTTATTTCTAGTATACATACGTGTTTCGGTAGTGAGTGATATGTGCCAGAGCCCATTCTCATCCTATCCTCTCAATATTCCTAACCCTTTCTCCAAATCCATTCCTATATCTCCAAGGGTAGGCAGCGCATCCGGGGTCGTGCCAACGTTTGTCATTTTGGACTAATATTGGCATGTATCGCTGATGTCTATGCGCGACAGTATCCACATACCATCAGGTGGACTGTATGCTTGTCTGCCGCCTTCGTCCATAAAAATTATGTATTCACGAACGTGCATGTATTCTACATGATAGTAAAGTTTTACGGCTATATTCTGAATACAATCCTTAATATGAAAACTACGACTACCCTCTCTACCCATCTTTATTTCAGTACAATCCGAATATAAAATGAGCTTTCTAACAAAATACAAACCCACATCACTGGAAAAAAATATAGTTTTTCTTCCGTTATTCCATTTTTTTTATTTTTTATGATGTCGCTTTACTTACACCCACCTTACTATCACTATAATATAGCCTCAAGGTTGGCTGGGAGAAAATGTAGCATTAAGTCCGCCTTTTGTTGAAATGCTGTAAATAAATAAATAAAAATAAATAAATTGGTTCAAATGTCTACAGACTTATAAGTTTGTAAAATATTCAAATAGTATTAAATGGGATGAATGTTCTGACGTTACCATAGCCTGGTAACTCTCTGAGAACACTACGGAGCTTTCAAGTAGTACCTACCTCCCGCAGTAATGTACGGTTTCTAGTCACGTGATTTCGGAAAGTTTACGCGATAAGGCGTGACTTAAAATTTACTAAATTTGTACAGACACTACTACTAAAATATGCATATGCAAAATTCTTATTAACTAGTATTAAAACTAATTGTAAATAAAAAGTTGAACATAATTTTTAAAATGTTTCACATACGTCTTATAATTGCATAGAGATAAATTAGCATCACATAAACTATCTAGATGTCAATCGAAATTTAGTTAAAAATGTAATTCGCGCAAAACATAAGCACCGAAAATAATATAATATTTCTAGTTTGAAGTGCATGAAAACATTCGGCAAATTATATACGAAATTCAATAGAAGTCCATCGCCCCAGTTGGATGCCGTATCAAGCTTCCAGACAGATTAATGTATGCGAATATACGAGTATCCATTAAAAAAGGTCAAGGTTTCATTGGTGTAATCGATTCTTTTTTAAATTTAGTATAGAGCCGCTTCATATGAATGACTATTTGTAATGAAACTTGATGGGTCGGAATCCTTATCTTGTACTTGTATCAATCTATAATTTCCCACTGCAGGATATAGGGCATCGCCTAGTAAATCACTGGAGGGTTTCGGGCCGTAAATAAATGTGGATTAGAGTGGATCACATACCTCAGGATTTTTTTTTTAATTTCTGGAACATGCGGGTTTCCTCATGATGTTTTCCATCACCGCTGAGCTAATTAATGACAATTTTTAAAGTCTTTATCACATTTTCCAATAAATGAGTGAAATTAATGAGTTATTTATAAATAATTCTTTAAAGTATTTATTGAAACAATATTGAGCATTCGAGCATTAAAAAGCCCGAGTCGATTGAGATAGATTAAAATTGAAGAGTATTTTGTAAAATAAGAATTGTATAATATATATAAAATAAATGGCAGGGAAAACATAGTATAAGCTAGTAAGCTGGTATAAAATTTAGTGGGAAATTGACTTGTATCCATTGTGTAACCATCATCCTATGTCTCTTCACTGTTATATATAGGTCTTGTATATAACCTGACCGCACCCAACCCGCACTCCGCTTCCCGGTACGTAGCCTTTATTCGAGAAATCGTCTACCCCAACGGTTATCCGTCCTACAAATATTACCTGCGTATTGCTAATTCATACTAATTCTATAAACTGTGAGTGCGATATATCAGTGATGAAACAAAAGGTACACTGTGACATTTCCCAAATCAATTCACAAAAAAATGTAACTCATGTCAACATTATTTCTGGGCAATATATCGTGTGGAACTTAAATTATTCCTCTTTTGATAACTCGAAATAACTTAATCTAATAGATATCACAGACTTCTGGAAGAACATTGTGCTAATTTACGAAAATCTTAGAGCAACTATCTCTTCATTATTTTTGGGCGTATCGTATATATATAGGTATATTTTATATCGTTACCATAGGTTGTTACTGTTTATATATTAATACTCTTTTATTTATATGTGTATATAAAATTTCAATTTCGATACAAACAAATTTTATACCTTCGAGGTAGAAATTTATGCATAGGTTAGTGTAAGATGGGAAACACGATCACATCTCGTATTATGATGAATTAGGCCTCAAGAACTTGGAGGGAAACGATAACATCGAGCAATTAATCAACTTCACGAAGTTTCCAGTAACGTTTGCGACGGTAGGCAAGGCTTCACTTTTATTATCAAACGATAAGAACTTAATCGTAGGTTTTAAAACAAAATTAAGATGATGAAGTGTCAGGGATACTTGATTTTCTGGACTGTTATCACTTTATCTGGCTCCCAAAGTGGGCATAAAGTCATATGTGGTCGACGAATAGAATTAGCATGCTGAAGTGGCAATGGGCAGGTTATATTTGCTGCAGGACTGATTTACGATGGGGTACACGGGTTTTCGAATAGACGCCGCAAAGCAGGAACCATAGTGTGGTACCGGTGACGGCTGGATGAGAAGAGCCAAAGATCGTGTGTGGTGGCGAGCCTTGAAAGCGGCCTATATCCAACAGTGTAACGACATAGGCTCATGGTGTGGTAATATGTTGGCAGACCATCACCCAATGGATGAGACTGGCGCGAGACAGAGAATGATGGCTCCAGCATGAAAGACATCCAGCAGTGAATGGCTAAAGGTTGCAGATAGATAAATAGCATGTCTGGAGATATGAAACCATTACAAATACACAAATATGCCACAAATATAGAAAAAACATACAAAAAAATTAATAAAAGATGTATATTGAAACAGTGTATAAGAACTGTATTTTAGCCAAATTCACTTTGATTTACGAGTTTCTTTTATCACGGCAAGACAGATTAATAAAATGTATACTCACCGACACGGAAAGTTGGCCACGTGTGATTTTTGCTGCAGCTTGCATTTAAATAAATTTTCTTTAATAAATTTTCTTTAATAAATTAAGTTTAGGTGGGCTCGATGTGTGTCGCTTTTATTTTTTTATAACTTTTTTGAAAAATTCCCACACAAATTTCAAGTTTATTTAAGACCACGCACTTTTACACAAAAAAAGAATTTTAAACACTCAATTTTAAAACACTGGAAAATGAAGAATTTGCTAATTTTCTTTATCGTCTTGAACTAAAGGTAAACATTTTTTCAACATACCATCATAACAAACATTCATTAGAAATACTTAAAACTTTATTTATCGCGAGATAAACGCTTGTCCAAGATTTCGTGCCGGTGAGCGCAAACTAACTGTTCTCTAAATTTTCTGCCGTTTTTAAATGATTTAATTATTTTAGATACACAACGTCGTTCAATATGTAAGTGAATGTAAATAAATTAAATAAATAACATAAAGGTGAAAAATATTTAAACAGTCGTCAATAACAAAAAAGGAAATATTTCTGAGCTCGGATTTCATTTTATTTATTTTTATTATAGAAAGATGATGGATAATAGTCCACCTGATGGTAAATGAATAGTGTCGCCCATGGACATCTGCGATACATGCCAACATCAATCCAGAATGATAAACGTTGTAAGCCTCTGGATACGCTGCCTAACTATGGAGATTTAGCAATCGATTTGGAGAAAGGGTTGAAAAAACAGGGAGGGATAGGATAGATAGGATGGGAAGGACTCTTGCATCACTACCGAAATACGCGCGTTGGCGAATAGGATAATGTGAAAAATAAACTGAAAATAATAAAGTGAAGGGTAAAGTGAACTACACTAAAATGCAGAACATTTTACTGTAGTATTTTATGATAGAGTGGTAACGTGGCCAGTCGAGTGCTCTCAGTGACTGTGGAATTACAGCGTGGACCAATAGCATCCAAAATAGCGACTATGGTGGAAGGGGGAGTCCCCTTCCACTATAATCGCTATTTTGGATTTATTTTAAAAATATAGTTTGTGGCACTAGATTAATCGTGACAAATGAATTTGGTAAAGTCGTAATTAGGTATAATTTAGGCGCTGTGGTGTAGTATCCATTACATACATAGACTCATAATCTGGCAAATCCATAACAACCTCCTTAGCGGGTGCGCCTAGTTTGATAAAAATAAATGCTTTTGAATATCATACGCGTACATGCATTATAGGTATTTAGAGTGATCTATGCTATTCAAACGATAATGCTGTGATATGGCACAGTTGTAAAAAACTGCTCGACGCATGTTCAAGATTTTGCAAGTTTATTAGCTCGTAATATTATATCGTTGGAGATTATTCGCCCACCTCAAGTCACCACTTTTTTACTCAATTTTTCAATTTCTTAATTTGTTTCCTAATAACTGACCACCTGAAGTCTGAGAAATTTGTGTCAATCGTACATACTAAACTGGTTTCGGTTCATAAGGTACAATTTGTCAGAATGTCCACTGTACCACAAGGAACAATTCACAAAATGTCTTGCTAGTCGTTTTGGGACTTTAGTAATTTTGGGACGATGATCTAGTAAATTGGTCATTATAGTACAGTGGACATTCTGATACATTGGACCTTTTGAACCGGAATAATGAAACTCATATCTATGCTATTGTAGCAAAGACAATATGTGAATCTAGCTCTGTGTACAATGACCCAAAATCATTAAACATATTACTCTGGTATTGCAATAAATATCACCGCAATCGGCTCTAATTATTATCAAATCACTACTAAAACAACCTTAAAAATATTTAATTTATTTTAAAGAATTTTATTATAATAACCGTGTCAAATCGTCTGATATGTAAATTAAATTTTACACCATTTAATGCATGCATATTCGCCATTCAGTTATTTTAAAATTTTCATTTCAACCTGTCTGTTTACGCTTGCATTATTTCTCGGCTTTTTATATATTTTTAGCACAAATAAAATGCTGTGACTAAAATGAAAGAACACGAATAACAGAACGATGCTGGTGCAATTTTAGGTAGATAATATTAAAACTTTCAGTTTCCAGTGCACTAAACTGGTAGTCAGTTTATTACATCAAGTAACCTAAGTACTCCAATGTATTTAAATAATGTAGTAAACCTAAGTAGAGGTTGTATCCTTAAATATAATCGTAATATCTTAATATAGTCAGTCAGTGGTAATCGAGCTTTATATAGTATAATAATAATAATAATATGTTTGCAGATAATATTTTTTTTGATATTTGGACTGAGTCTATATTTAGTTTGGGCTACATATCTCATGAGTTATTTGAGCAAGTTAGGAGCTGGCTCGTGATTATATTTCATCTGGTCGTTTCAATCTGTGCATTGTCCCAAAGACGATTTAAATGTCGTTTTTTCCATATTAAAAGGTGGTTTGTAAGGAAAGTCGTCAGCATTGAGCGCATGCACGCGTTACCGCTTTCATTGTCGATCGCCCTTAACCAAAAGAGAGCTGAACAGAGGTGACTGCAGATGGTTGTCATGCTTGCGGACTCACTATCCTCTCGGACCAAACGCGGTTAGGGAGGTATTTAAACATGTAGTTTGATCACTAGCAGGACTATTAGTAATTAGCAGCCGCGAGCCATTTTTTAACACATGTGCCGTGAATGTGTGTTCGCCTGAGTAGTTGTGATACGAGTTATTCGATAAGCAGGTGCCTTAGCGACGGTACCGGTCTAGTGAAAATGATTCCAAACGTTTCAAACAGCTCGTCGTTGGATTAATGTTACATCTCTAATAGCCGGGATTGTTCATATGCTTCATATTGTTCATATGTTAAGAAAGAATATTGTGTGTAACAAAAATATTCAAAACTATTTATAACAGTTCCTCAAATTTAATCTTGGTGTAGTAAAACAAAAAAATAGTAAGCGTTTATTGTCCCCAAGTGTACCTATCTAGACCGCGGGAAAGTCCGCTGTGAGAAATGCATTATGGTATGTGCTTGTGAATCGCAAAGACAAAAGAACAACCGTGGAATCCTTCCACCCAACTTTGCTTTTAGTCTGCAGAAAATTATGATTGTGTATACTTGAAGTGGCTATACAACGGAGACTGCGTTTACATTAGTAAAGTATAATCAATAAGTGTTTGTTATGTGGTTTATGGCCAGTATTGACCGTCATACTTTGTGATTTTAAGGTATTTCCAAAGAAAAAAGACGCGTAAGCTGTTTTTATATAAATATGGTACAAATCACGAATTGTACGAGTTTCTGTATGCACGACCTGGTGCAGTGTGAATCTTCTGAGTCGACACTGAGATTAACATAGGGATGGCGTGGCGACAGTAGCGTAGAGTCGATAAATCGGAGCGACAACGAAGCACAGTGTGAAACGGTGTGAGATTTTGTGCAGTCGCGCATATACATATGGCACGCTTGTGTAGAAGACATGACTCGTGCATCAAAGAAGACAATTTACTTGCCATTTTCACTACGGTACTGTTAATTGTGTAGGGATAACAAAGCCGCTACCACAAGTCCTGAGGAACTAAACCACCTCTAAAAGAGTGGACTCGCCAACCCGTTCGGTCAGAGTGGCGTACAAGGCAATATGCACGAGGAGGCCCATGCCCACCAGTGGATACTGAAAGGGCTAATTACATCGTATTGCATTGTACTGTTAATTGTGCAACGCTCTGTCATAGAGTACTGAGGTTTAGCAGTCGGGATTGGGAAAGGAAATTGGCAAGGTTGGGAACTAATGAATATCACTATTATTCACTCCCAACTCGATCTCACCCCATTGGCTCCAGACCATTGAACGAGAGAGAATCTCATCTCATCCTCGTCAACCCAATTTCGCCTTTGCCATATCATCGGATGAAAAAAACGCATTGTACTTTTCCATTAGATGAGTTAGGAAATGAAATTGCCTTTTTTAAAAGACAGTTTGCCTGTAAATTTGACGGTGAACATCATATATTTCATTAGATGGAAATTTATTTTTTAGAAAGCTGTTATAAAATTAACGAAAGAAGCTTCCTTAGTGCATGTTAACAAATCAACTGAGCCCATTATATTCCATTATATCCGCCACCCAAAGTTAAAATTAATCCCAAACTCGAAAAAAGATACTAACCTAATTGGCGAAACCACTACCGGTAGGTCGTCCTGTTTAAAGTATATTTACTTTGTTGTGGGTCGTAATTAAGGAAGCACTTAGTTCTAACCTTAGCTAAATGTAATTTACCGGTAGGTGCTATTTACAGTGTCTTCATTTCATTTTTGCTGACATATAATTAATTCAAATAAATTTAATTCACGCGTAGTTAATTTGAGATATGAATTTACAATTGTTACTACAACGGTTATGCCTAATAAATACACGAGTCAATAAATTAATCGAATGCTCTCTCTAAATCGATCTGAAATATGCGTGTGGTAGCCCTGAAACATGAAGAATACAAATCAATATAAAGCAAAAAGTCGAGAATTACTTTGTAATTTGTGCTATAGAGCATCTGGCAAAATATACGGTCTGAGCGAATATTATGAGTCCTTGTTTGACGCTGTCCAAAAGCTGGTAACTGACAGAATGATTATTTAAAATGATTATTTAAAGACTACGAATTGTTATTAGAGCTGGACATAAGCCTGTCCTTCAAATATTTGATACTAACCATATAATCAGAATTCATAATTAATAGGTCAGAATTCAATAATTTATGTTTCATAAATCCGTAGAAAGTAATAATGACTTTTTATACTTCTTTCTTGCACAATATTTTCAGATAGGTATTATAACTTAAATTTAAACTATCATAAATATTCTAGATGTATTCCAAACTATTTTTTTTCAAAACGGAAAAGCAACTCTGAGAAGAAAATATATCTGAAGTAATTTAAAAATAAACACGGCTTCTGTTTTTATTCATAAGCACTTACACGGTTTTCCTTCAAACTAAAGCGGTTTATACGAAAAGTTCTGATTGTTGAAGCGAGAGATGAAAACGAATAAATCGACCGATATTTTGTCGCTTTATACTCGAAAATGGCGGGTCTCCCTCGTCTTTATTACTCCACTGAGTTTAATGGCAAAACTATTGTACACAGTGATTTCAATACCTTAAATTAATTAAGTCATAAACATTGGCTGTATGGTGTCGGACAGCTTTAAAGTAGCACAACCCGATCTTTTCCCGTAGGCACCTTAAAGGAATGGATTTGGAAAATGGTTGGGGTAAATAGGGAGGGATGAGATGGGAATGGGCTCCGGTATATGTTTGTCACTACCGAAACACGTAAGTACCACCACCACCTTACGTACCACCTGGGTGGTACGTAAAGTGGGAAATTCAATACATTTTACGGTAGTGTTCAGTCAGGTCTTGGTAACGTGGCTAGTCGAGTGTGCCCAGCGGCACACTGAATAGCTGATAATTTAAAAATCCCTCCTTAAATTGAAATTTAGTAGTACGTGAGAGCCTAGTCTAAATCCCCGGCGTGGTATATGGTATATTTCATTAATATTAGGTATTTACATCAATATCTACCGCCGCATACCCTTTGGTGTTGCAGGTATAGGCGGCGGTAACACTTACCATCACGTGGGACTGCTTGCTCGTCCGTCCACTCGTCTATAAAAAGAAAATCTTGTGTAATAACTTTATTCTATTATGCTTTCTCTTCGATTGAATGAGATGTAATGACAGACTTCCCTTACCTTATGCTTCTTATTCAATGGAATAAGATGCTAAATGGGCTCCAACAACTCTCTTTTGCCCCAAAAACAGGTTGGCACCCTTCACGGCAGTCTTCTATAAGACCGGGGTAATGGAGAAGATCATTAAGTGTACAATTTACGGAATATTCGAATTTAAATAAAATTAATCCTACACTAAAATATTACGAATAGTGAAAAAAATCGAAATCCTTTATATAGTATATGTATATTAATTATTAATATTTAATTATGATTGTATTTAATGACATGAACATATCTGTAATATAATGCGCTATTGAATGTATATTTGACTTCATACTGTATTAATTTGATGCATGAATGTAATTTATATAATTAATTTATGTGATACCTATATTTGTACGCCTTACGGCAGAACTAATACGTTCACAAATAAACGGATTTGATTTAAAATTGACTGAGATATATACAAGTAGTTATCCATTTTTAAATGCGCTATTTTAGAGCGATTTTGATTCATTTTAATGCGATGAGTATGTCACAATATGTACCTATACTACAGTGAAAATAATAACTACATACGATCCTTAAAAAGCTACTTACTTTACAATATTTAAAAGGGAGATTCAGCTATTTTCCATATGATTTATAAAAAAATATCTAGTTTAATGAACACTATTCAAAGATATATCGTTTATAGACAAGTTTGTATGTAAATATGTCAACACCCAACTTTGGAAGCTATAACTTCATTGTTAAAGATATCATAAACAAAAATCACGATTAATTTTAGATAAGAAACGTGAACTTCTCCATTAGGACATTAGGACTTCTCCATTATGTTTACTGACGCTTGAATCGTGACAACTGATTGATCAAATACTTCCACCTCTTGTTGTGCAAAAGGTCACGCGTTTGATTTCCGCTAAAACAAACATTTGTTTATTTGTCAATTTGTTTGTTGGAGTTTGAATAGTTGGTGCTTGTTTAAGAATCCACAACACAAGGAATTCCAATATAGGCAACTGAGTATGAAATCATTAATTAAAAACAAAAAGAAAATCTTTATTTGTCTGCGTTTCTGTAAAAAATCTGTAACAAGAAATAATTACCGGCTTTAGTACAAACATTTCTCAACAGAATACCGTCCTTATATTGAATATTCTGAAATGTTTAAACTTCTACAGAAACTGAGAATTTCTAACCCAGAGTAATGAATTACAAATTTCTAGAGTCGAACGCCATGATTTGTTTTATTTGTTCCCGTGATTAAACATAAGAAATACTCATTGTTACCTCGTGCGGATTAATTACATTTTAATCTACACTAATATTATAAAGAGGTAAAGTTTGTAACTTTGGATGTAGGAGGTGATCTCTAAAACTACTAATCCGATTTCAAAAATTCTTTCACCATTTGAAAGGTACATTATTCCAGATGGACATAGGCTATATATTATGTGTAAAAAAATTAACGGGCATGCAACGCATGGCGGGTATTGTATATTTTATTGTAATTTCGGATCATACAGGTAGTGTCACATCTCATAAGGTTGAATCATAAAAAAATAGGTTATTAAAAAAATATTTCGTAATATCCGGAATACCTTTTAGTTTCTACAGAAAAGAACGTCGAATTGCACCCATGTTTTTAATTCCAGCTAAAAAAGTCACAAATACACAGAGGTAGCTTTAAACAAAGCTAAGCTGATAGGATGGAAGGGAGCTTATTACAATGAGCCAGTCTGAAACGATAATATGAGGAAGACAGTCGGGCTTAAGTTATCGGTTTAAAACAGATTCGAGTAAGTATCATTAACCTTTCGTGAACAGTTGGGATTTTTTTTTGATGAATATAAGAAACATAACGGAAATCAGTCTATTTTAGGAAACAGTTCAAGAGGCCGGTCTACTGTAAGTAACATTTTTCGATATTTGAAAACTACACTATTTGAAATTCCGATATTTGAAATAACAACAAGGTAAATAATAGGTACCAGTGAGGTCCAAGTTTCTGGTCTGATATAATTCTAGATGTCTAAAAAAATACGCCATTGTAATAGTCGTTTATCCTGCTAATTTGTGTATATTTTGGAGTTCAATCCTAGTTAGTTTTGATTTCTCGACTCTTAGAACAACAGGAAGTCGCATAATCTTTAAAATGTTTAAACTGGAATATCGTTCCATGATTAAGTTCCTTACAAAGGATGGTGTTAGCCCCACCGATATCAAACAATAGTTGGATAATGTGTACGGGTATTCGTCTCTATCATTTACCACCGTCAAAGCAATTTCGTTTAGGACGAGAGTCCATCGACTACGAACCTCGCTCCGATCGACCCGTTGAGGCACTCACTCCAAACAACATCAAATTCTTGGAAGAAGAAGTTCTGAGCGACCGACGGCTAAAGGCGAAAGAAATAGACGAAAGTTTTTGAAACCAAAAACGGCCTACACCACTTTAGTCAAAATTAGATGATTGTTCATTTATTTTTTCAACTTAGTTTTATATGAAATTGTTTCATTTAAGCGAATGCTCTTATCTACATTGATTTATTTTTATTTTTTGTGATAAGGAAACAAGAAATAAGAATAATATTTAACATGTTGACAAAAAAGCCAAATTAATTATTTGTCATTTTTTTAGTATTTAAAGCACCTTTCCACTTAAAAGCTTTCCAATAAAGGAACGAAATAAAATTTCCTCCTAAATGGTTTTAGGTAAAAACAGTACTCCTCTGAAATTTCATTATGTGAAAAATAAATTGAATACATCAACAAACGTGGTCTCAAAAATTGCATTTGCTCATTCATAAACACGGTGGCGGGAAAAATATAAAGTTTCAAACTAGTTTCATGGACTATTTTTGTAGAGTAAATGATAGTCTACATGGGTCCTTTGAAGGCCGGTAGAGATTACACACTTGAGAGTAAGCAAGCATCTACCGTACTAAGTAGCTACCCTACGCGCTACTGTTGTAGCAGTATTTTAGTCTAACAATACGAGTAAGGGTGTCTAAATCCAGAGATAAACTTTAACCAACTTTTTGTTGTTCACCTGTTACCCTGAAATATTACCCACATCCGCCATTTTATACCCGTCACGCATCGATACACTTGGGTGTGCAATCTAAACGTAAATATCGGTTAGTGTGCAAGGGTTAGCTGATGTTTTCTAGAGTATACCATATTTGGAAAGTACTAAATCAAATTTATTTTATTTTTATTAATTATTTTGTTTTATAATATTAATTTATGGCTATGGGTTTTTTACAGTAAATAGATCATTGCAGAACTTACCTTTCATACGCGTTCTACATTTTGTAAAATCATGTACAATATAATATAATAACGCTACAGTCAGTTGTCTATTAGTATAGGTGTGGATGTGTCCATTCCATTTGTCGTTGGTCCATAGACACACACATAGACGATGACAAACCTTCCAGGCCCGAAGAAACATTTGTCTTGAAACAATGACTGTAACTGTAACTTTGTTTAATGACTGTAAATCGAACTCGGGACCTTTTACAATCTGCACAAGGCCGGGCACTGACCACTGAGCTAATCGATCGGTATATGAATTAAGAACATTTGTAGATAAGTGTAATTGTTTCTAATATTTTTCTTAACACAATTCTCAACCGGGAGCCCTAATCGGTTGATCGGAAAGAAAAATTCCCACAAATCGAAATAAAATCAAAGCAAACACCTTGATCCGACGAAATAACAACGCAAATCGTTATTCAAACGGCACCCTCGATAATATCGTCCTAAATATCGACATTTTATATAAATTCCTTGAGTAGTCAAACAAGAAAGTGCAAACAATAACGGTGCCGCTGTAAGCCTGAATAAATTTGGTTAAGTTCGTTGGAGGGGCGTTAAGCGGTTGAAAAATGTCTCCGGCTGGTCCTTTCGACCGAGTAATAAAGCTACGGCTGTCTAGGGTTAAGATGTATTGCGTTGGCAATATTGCGGCAGCTACTTCTATATCAATACGGCATAGATACAATAAAGTTTTAGTGGCGGCAATGAATTGCCCATATAACGGCGGTACTGCCGCCTGCGGTTAATCAATTTACACAATTTTAACATAAAAATTTGGTAAACGAAAAGTAGTTTAATTACAAGATGCAACGAATTAATGACAAAACTGACGGAATACCACGTCATTGTAGTTTGATTACATAGTGAATTTTAGAGCGTTATTGATGACCCGCCCTCGCTTCGCTTCGGTTTAAAAGTTTTTTTTTTTTTTTTCAAAATTTAAAAATAAAATATAGCCTATGTTAGACACGGATAATGTAGCTTTCTATTTGTCAAAGAATTTTTGAAATCGGTTCAGTAGTTCCAGAGATTACCCCTAACATACCTACAAACACACAATTTTACCTTACATTCTAAGATAGTTTTAAAAAATATTTTATTGGTTAAACGGTTTTGTTTAGAATCTCTGAATTATTCTCTATGCAATGAGATCAATTATTTCTTGTTTACGAGGAATCACAAAGTTGTACAATAATCATTTATTAAACCAATTAGATTTTTCGTTTTCTTGTTACGTCATGATTTATTTTTCTGTTTTAACATTTTTGACCCATGAATTACAATGAATGAAATATTGGTAAGTAATGTATGGCTTTTAATGTATGAAATATTGGTGATTACAGTTTCTGAGTCATAGTCGTCATAGTAAGGTACTCATCTCGACTCATTTGTTAATGCGTTATGTAGTATCTTACAATAAAATACATACCCAGCTGTAGATACATTAGGAAAACATTGGCTATCGAGTAATCCGGAATACCCGAACGCGTCATCCACGTCTATGCAATAAAGTATCACGTGCAATTAGAGGTACGGCAATTTATAGACGTGGATGACGCGTTCCGGTGTTTATGTATTAGCCGATGGCCAATGTTTTCGTAATGTATCTGTACATGACGTTAAGTAAGTATATATCTTTTTAAATTGCTGTTACTTATATACGACAACTTAAAAAAATTTACAATGACACCCATATTACAATAGAGATGAGTGCTGACATGAGTGAGCCAACAGAACATGTTTCTCCGACAGCTAACTGTGTTAGCTGTGGGTAGTTTGAATCGTTTTAATGCCTCGTTGAACCTCTTTAATAACAATCGAAATAGAAGTTCAGCGTTGGTTCCTATTAGACTGAATTCCTTCCTATTAGAACTCTGCACAATAGTGTCATCACTGTATAAAAGCATCATATAACAGTAATCATCTGTTTACGAGCCCATGAATAAGAAATCCATTCAAAAGTTTATAAAGAAACGTGAATATATATTAATACAACTCTCTAAGGTACGAGTACTTGCTTATTGAACAATAATCTACACAAATGTCGATAATAGCTGACGAATTCTATTCACTGAACAAACATCTTTAAGTCATTGTATTTATACTCATATCAATAAGGACGATGACCCCCAAGAGGCTTTCTTTTAAACTCAAAAGGCGCCAGGCGATCATACAGTCCACCTGATGGTAAATGGATACTGTCGTCCATAGACATCCGCGATACATGGCAGTCCATCAGTCCAGAATGACTAGGGTTGGCCCACGGATGCGCTGCCTACCTTTACAGATTAAGGAAGAGATTGGGAGACAGGGTTGTGAAAATGGGGACGAATGGGATAGGATGGGATGGGAATGCGCTCTGGCATATCTCAATCACTACCGAAACACGTACGTACATTGGGGAAACACGATAAAGTAGGAAATGCAGGAAATTTCAAGGTAGTCTTGTGCGCCCAGCGGCTGTGGGAATGCAGCGTGCACTCTCCCTCTTCATACTTGCAAGTATCGTCCATTACGCTATACTATTTGTTCATATGGTTTCACACGCACTATATAACAATACTAGCGACCCGCCCTCGCTTGGCACGCTCGCTTGCGGTTTATAAGTTTTTTTTTTTTTTTCATAGTTTCGAAATAAAATATAGTCTATATTAGACACGGATAATGTAGCTTCCTAATTGTGAAAGAATTTTTGAAATCGGTTCAGTAGTTCCAGAAATTACCCCCCACATATCCATAAACACACAATTTTACCTTTTTATATATTAGTATAGATAGGTCATAGTCAGCTTATACATTACCGTAAATGCATGCATAGTGTTTTATACGTGTGTTCATATTGTTTTTAATGTATACTAGATTACAGTACTGTAATTTGCGAACCACTATTTCACCATTAGCGTAAAAGCATTTGCTCGGCATATGAAAAATAAAACGCTCAAGTTTGAAGCCGGCAACGTGTAAAGTGTAAACCGTCAGCCATACATCACAAAGATTTCAAACTCTTCAGGTAAGTAAGCCAAGGCAGCGAGTTGCCGGTTATTTAAATTAAAATTACCAACTTCGCATAACACTAGGGCTGCTACAAGTACTTCGCTTACTTTAGGCAAAGTATTACAATATACGTCTGTATCAATCAATTTATAAAGGACTGTCATTCTTGTTATCAAAATTTTAACTACTCTGTGAAGGCTCACAGGTGCTATTTGCTCCTGTATTTCCTACATAGAATTGAAAATAACGTTAATCATGGAAGTCTATCATAAGCTAAATATTGAGCAACAAATGGAGAACACAGAAAACTCTTTTGATGGCGAAAAGTTTATTGACACTTCAACGATGCAACTAATCAAATTCTAATTAATTATTTATTCATATCAAATACTATTGTCAGCCAGATGGGCGGTTGTTGCAACTGGTGTATTTTGGTATAGAGATAGTGCCTTGCGTTATATGTAGACCCATTCTACGGTTGATATTTTTAATTCAATGTCAATAATATTTAGAAGCATTATTTAACTACGTACTAACTATGAAAATTTACTCTTTTACAGTTATAATTGGACTCTTACTGCGAAGTCAAATATTTGTTGAATGTGGGCGAAAAGTAAATACCAGTTCCTGTATGATTCCAAATTCCGAACTCTCGGATAACTTTGAAAAACTAAGGCAGACCAAGGCAAATCCGGGGCAGCTGCGACGCCAACCCTACGTAAAGAGAAGACCCACTCGTGTTTATTCTACGAACTTTCGCCACAGATTTTGCTTAAAGCGAGCTATTAGACGCAAAAGCGAGTCTTTAAAATTTAATTCCCTTGATGTTTTGCCGTAGTATAATTTTATTAGGGCCGGGTGTTTCGCACTGCTATTAAGATGACAAATGTGGTAGGGGCGTGGATTTGGATAATCCGGATATTACCAGTTTGACCCGGCCTGCGAACTATAAAACATAACTTTTAGCTTGAGTTGTATATAAATAAGTTTCTCAATTTGCTCCGTTGTTTCAAATTAATTAAAAAAATGTTCCAGTTAATTCGTTGTTTCCTTTTCCATTACATGAATTAATCCATGTTCATGATCGCAAATCATTCTCTATATGTACTGAAAATAAATGGGTTTTTGATTGTATAAATTAGACGTGAACTTACGTGAAGAAAATAACAATTTTCGTGCATGTCTCGTACTTATATTAGACGGAACATTTGCCGGCAAGTAGCTAAGATATTTTTTTCATCTAATTTATATCTCTACATCTATCTCTATCTCTCTCTGTCTATCTCTCTATCTCTATCTTTAGATAATCGTTTAAAAGTGTAAAGATTCTGAAATTCAAGTATACGGAACCACTTCGTATAGGCTGGAAAAGTTATCACATACATACTTATTATTAAATAATAAAGAAACATCCCCCCTTGCGCAAGCGTTACTTTGACAATATGTGAAAATGAAATCCCGCATATTATATTGTAAGGGATCCAATAACGGCCCACGGGAAACATCTGCGCGAAAAGAAATTGATTATATCCTCAACATGTTCGTCAGTGGCGGCTTAAAACGATTTTGAAACAGGGAATAGGTAATTCGGTTAGGGAAAAAATTCGAAAATGCTGATAGACTATGGAATTTACCCGTCGTCTTATCTATTTGAATTAATTAATTGGCTGTGTTACAGACGAGATACAGTTATTTCCTCACGCGTTAGTTCTATAACATTCTTTATATATTTACATACCTATGTAATTTTGTATTACTCATTTTATTACATAGAATACATATTACTACTAGTCATTTCCTTACTATTGATTCGCTGGAAGATATTGCTTTTAGCCGTAAGTCTGACTTTTTCTTTTGTATGTTTTATACGTTTTATGTATAGTATGTGAAGGGGATTACCAGCGGGGATTACCATTCTCAATTTTTATTTATGTAGTTATGAGTTCAAATCATGGCGTATATGTACATATCACTACTCCTTAGTTGCCTGGAAAAAACGCTTTTACTAATAAGCGGTAAAGTTTCTGAATGTCTTATGTTGAATAATACACAAGGTACTAAATTTAAAACAGAAATACAATAAAGAATTTTCATTCATTTAATTACATTTTTGACCTGATAATAACTACTTGTGACTTAATTTTAATGTCATTTAATGTTTATACGGCAAAAATACACAGACAAGACACTCAGACAAATTATCTTCCTATTAAAAAGTAATATAGGAGTACTTTTATTAGCTGACTTGCAATATATAAAGGCTACATTTAAGTAAGCCACACCATAAACAATATCTATGTCTCAGTATGGAAGTAAGAAAATTTACTTCTTAATACAATCAATTTACATAATGTCGTTTGTTTTCATTTCAACTCATTTATTTCTACATTAGAAGAAGTATAGCTAAAAATACAATGAATGCTTATTTGAAACTCTCGATCCTCTATTGGTTTGCTTGCCAATAGGTTTAACGGAAAGATTGTACTGTTGTAATCCTACTTAACGTAAGTGACTTTTTACGTTAAATCCTTTAAGTCTGTAAAGCTGGGTTCCAAGTTTGATACCGAGTGATAAAATATATGTGGGTTCTTTTGGACGGTTGCGGCAGTATAAAAATTCGGTTGCTTTTGGTTCATTTAATTAAAAGACGAAGTTGATTATATTAGATACCATATGACTAATAATACAGCAATATGGCTTACAAAATGACAATAGCAAAACGGCAATGACGTAGATGTCAAAATTATTGTATCTGGAAAGATTCGGGCACTGGACACAGATTGTGAAACTGGTGGTGGAAAAAATATGAAACAGAAAATAGTGAAGGTTTAGTGCACTTACTGAGATAGTGTGCGGTAAGCATATAACGTCACTTCTGAGAAACGACGATTACAGTTCCGCTAGAAGTGTTTTGATATTCTCCGCTAAAAGTGATGATGAAAATTTGAAGACGGACTATGACTAAAATAGTAAGAAAACAAAAAAAAATAAGAAAGAAGATGGAGACTATACTAAAATCAATAAAGAAGTCAACAAGAAGTGGAGCGAGGTACGTGGGTGACACTGAAAGTTTTTAGAATCCCAAAAATGTAATCAGGTAGAAACTGTTATATTGCTATTCGAAGTATTCTCCGTGACAATAGATGAAACCATTGTGTGAAACATTCAGCCCACCCTTCTTTAGCTATCTCTTCAATAGTCGTTTGGAAGGTCATTACTGCCTCTTCTACATTCATATAACGTATTCCTTTGAGCTTATCCCTAATTTTAGTAATTAAATAAAAATCACAGGGCTCAGTACTCAAAAACTGCTTCGTTTGTTTGGTGGAGTGAGCTGGGGCATTGTCCTGATTGAGGATAATTCTGCTTTATGGGCGTCGTTCTTTGACTTTTTCCAAAACAGAAGGCTAACTTTTATTTTCTAAAGTTGTATTCGCAAAGTGGCACGAGCTGCCAAAGAAGGAGGCAATCATCTTTTTTTTAGCACTCCATCCTTTTTTCATTTTCATGGGCAACTCTTCGAAAAGAAAGACCCATTGCCATAGCTCATTCAAGTTTCAAGCTCATAGCAGTACATCCGGCTTTCATCATCTGTTACTATATCAAAAACAGCATTTGATTGATCATTATCGAATTTTTCAAGCATTTGCAGACACCATTCCACACGGTAGAATTTCTGAGCTTCGCTCAAATAATATTTGTGAGGAATCCATCTAGCACCAAGCTTCCTTACCCCGTAGGTGATCGTGTAAAATAGTTTGAACTTGACTTATACCAATACCTAATACCAATACGTATTGCTGATATGTCGTGCATTTGACTGGTTCAATCATGAGTCGCTCAGTTTTGATGTTTTCTTCCGTCACCGCCGCAGGACACCCTTCTCTAACATCGTCACTGAGGTGGGTACGACCACGTTTAAATTCACTGAACCAGTTATAGACACCGGTACTGGATGAGGCTTCATCGCTAAATGTTAACTTAAGTCTTTCATAACTTTGTTTGGGATTTAAACCGCAACAAAAATCATAAAAAATCATTGAACGAAAATGGTTTTCTTATTAAATTCATTTTTCCGCAAACACTTAATTTTAAAATTGCCGCCAGATATAGAAAACAAATGACAGATTGGAAAATTTAATGGTGTTTGACAGAGTTCCATTTTCAAAATTTTTTTTTTTTTATCGTATAGCCAGTTCTAAGAACTTTTAGTTAGAACCTATCGTACATTCAGCGTGTTGTTGACTGTATATCATCACTCATACACCAAAATACTACAAGATACTACGATAAATATTCACATTCAAATTGGAATAGCCAATGTTTTATTTGAATGTAAATATTAACAAATATACTATTGTAATCGGTACTGAACGAAAAAGATTGTAAGTAAGTGATAGCGCTACGGAGCGCTTACAAGATGTACAATATTTTTTTTGGACAAACGTCCTTCTGACAGAGAGCCCGCGCACCTGGCGTTACGTACTTCAACGGCAAATATGGTAAAGGACGATATTTCAAGGAAATTACCGACAGGGTAAGGAAAATTCAAATAAATCTTCATACAGTATCAAGATGACTATTAAATTTTAGTCTCGGGCTAAAATTATATTGTTTGCTCATTAAAATGTACGAGTAGATACTTGTACATTCTGAGTGCTATCTACAACGTAATATAGTGTAATTCTGCAATATGTATTTTTATCTTTAAATAATAATTGCTAGGTTATAATGTTATGCCTGTAATATGTTTATAGTTTTAAAGTTTTTTTAAATTTAAATACGAAAGTGCTAAAGGACTGTTCACAGAAAAATAATGCTTACACAATTACCATCAACTGAAGCTTTTAATATAATATACGTTACGTGCTCAATAGTATCAAAATCGGCTTCTTAAAAATCCCGTCTTATCTATTAACTTTACTAATCTAACTTTATCCGTTATTATGTCTGTTACAAATTGAAGGGTTTTAATTAGTACCGCGAAAGGAAGGCCCGCGTATACGATGCTCAAGCAACTTAATCTTTTTAAGGGCTGTTAAAAAGATTAATAGAAGGGACGAGTAGGTCATTGGTACGTATTTAGTAGCCTCCGGGGTTGTATAAAGCAATATCTTTATTCGTAAAGCTTCTGAAGTTAACAGTTACGCTCAATTAAGCATCGCATTGGAACGGGGAATGGCTATTGGGTTTAGGTCTCGGTTAAATCCTTTTTTAGATTCCCGTTAAAGAGTAGTCAATTGGAATTTAAAATAAATGTTTTGTGCTTAACTAGGGCTTATGTTGGGAGAACTTATTGTTAATAGAATGTCAAACCTTCAATATATGACGGGTTGCAATATACGATTCCAAATAAATTTGAGGACCAAGCTAACCAAACATTTCTACAGGGCTGTACGGGTCACATTACTAACGATTTTACTAGAGATTTGTGCCCCGTAGTTTGCAACAGACGTTTTAACAGAAGCTTCATCGCGGTTCACGGGTGTATCTAACAGCCTGAATGGTTCAAAAACTAAAGTCTTACCAGTGTGCCCCACGACTTAAACGAAACACCTACTTTGTTTTTCTCGGCGTTCAACGTGTTAGAAGAATGTTCCGTAATTTTTTTTTTTTTTTTTTAATTTTTTGTTCATACGAAAGTGGACAAATAAACAATTTTGTACTTGAATGTAACCCTCTAATGTTCGAGCTCCGGAAATAGAATGCCATTTCTAAATTGGAAACGTATTTAAAAAAGAAGGTCACAAAGATTTCCTTTAAAAAAATCTTAAGAGGTTATAAATAAGCCTTTCGACAACCGACCCATAAAATAACATCCATTGTAATAAAAAAGGGAACGGCTTCAACAAAACGTTGGAGGGCTCCTGGGGGGATCTTCGCGAACAATGCCCGAGGTCAGTAAAGGTCATATTAATATACTTCCCGATGTTGTATCACTCTCATAGGAATACTACTTGGTCAGGTAACTACTGCATATGGTGAATCACAGTCGCGGACAAATTTACTGTATATAAAACAAAATATTATTTTATTTAAAAACTGTAAGAAAACTTAATAATTACAAATATGTATACTAAAGCTTATATACAATACGCTAAAATAGATTTATTGTTAAATAAACAAAATATACAATATTTTCAGTATATAGGATAATAATAGTATATTGAAACCTTTATATTGAAAACATTGTATAGATTTAGTCCCTGTAGCAAGGTGGGTCGATGACGTTAAGAGAGTTACGGCAGGGATATAGTTGAGAACAGTGCAAGATCAAGAAGGTTTATAGTCAGCGGTTGGTGGAAACAAGCTGTAGTGGATGATGATGAGCAACACTGGGAGTTGCTCACCAACATCCTCCACATGATGATATCTGATATTACCTAGCTGAATGTTCAAACTTATGTGGTGCGTGAGGTACTTTAGTTGCCGGCTCGGAGGCCGGTCCTGCCGTCAAAGAATAACTTTGACTTGTCAAAGTTTCATTTGATTTCTTGTCCTTTAATAGAAAGTGTACACGAGGATCCCACGGATAAAAGAAATGAAATGACAATGTAATGTTAAACATTGTCATTTGCAATTAGAATAATGTTAATGAAAAAAATATTAGGTAATCGGATAAGTACTACCTATACTTGTACACCTTTTTGTAAAGAGCGAAATAAATGATATTCCGAAGGTGCTATTTCGGTACTGTATGGAGGATGTATTAAAACTTCCCAGCCATGTTCCATCAGTTTTTGTGTGGTCATCAAAGATGTATGCGGTCGAGCATTGTCGTGATGGAAAACTACACCTTCTCTGTTCATTAATTCTGGGCGTTTTTCTTCATGTGCTTGTTTCAATTTTACCGATTGCTGACGGTAGACATCAGAATTAATCATTTGGCCATGTGGCAGAAGCTCGTAATACACAATGCCCTTCCATACACCATACACATAACAAAACTTTGTTTAGAGTGAGGCCTGGTTTTGAGACTATTTATGATAATTCACCTCGCATAGCCCACGATCGTTTTCGAATATTGTTATCGTAGGTTATCCACTTCTCATTGCCTGTTACCTGATTCTTCAGAAGTGGATCGAGTTCATTTCGTTCCAGCAACATCCCGCATATGGAAATTCTATTCACCAAGTTTCTGTCATTTAAATCACGCGGCACTCAAACATCTGGCTTTTTACAAAATTCAGTTTATGCAGGTGATCCAAAACTATTGAATGGTGAATGATAAGCTCTTCCGCAATTTGATGACTGCTTACATGTCGATCTGCTTCTTTTTTTTCAATAATAACATCAACATTTACCTTAATAGGACTACCACAGCGAGGAACATATTCACATCAAAATTACTCGGTCTGAATCCATTGAACCGTTTTTTTGCAGTAGTGTTAGATAAAGCATCTTCTAATACCACAAATCTCTTTTCGAGCACTAGAAGCATTCATACCCCTGTCGAAAAGAAACGTAAAACATATGTAATTTTCTCCTTAATAACTTACATTTTAAAATTGTTGAAAAATATAAAAAGATAAAATTTTTAACTTGTAATTTCAATCTGCTGCCGTTACAAAAAAATCAGCCGTCAAACCGTACATCACTTTTCTGCCCGTGATCAGTGTTGCCATAAATATAGCACACTAAATTCATACATTCAAAAAGGCCGCGATTTTTTCCGACTACCTGTTATAAAACCGTCGGGAAATTGTTCGATAGAACGTGTTCGTCTCGTGCCTACCCTCCATCCACCCTTCTCACACATGTAAAATGCCAAACGCTTCTACTGCATACAAACGTTTTTGTCTCTCACGTTATAAGATGGATATTTGTTGTAGAGAGCTCAGACGTCGGTATTTAATTTATGTCTACAGTAGACAGTTTTCGTGTGCATTATATGTTCAACGTAAGAATACAATTAAATTCACTTATTTAACCTACCTATAACATCATTATGGATGAGCATATAAGAGGATGCACCGGCAAATTTAAATCTTTTCATTCGACAAGTGTACACTTTCATGTGGCCGAAAGTGTAACTAAGAGCCAAAATGAATGTCGCCTGCGGGACCATAAATCCTTAAATATTAAAACTGGGTCGGCAGTGACCATAGATACTCGAGCGTGAAATAATGAAGACTGTGTCCTCGGGCTGTGTCGCGGGAAAGAAGGGGTTTTCAACTGATTTGTGGAGCTTTTATTTCATTTTTTCATTAAACGTTCCTTTTCATTTTAAATTAATATAAACCACCAGTTTAATACAATTTGTTTTATTTTTTACTTTGTTAGTCGGAGAAATATATTGCTAGTATATATACCTAGGACGGACACACTCAAAGTCAATCTATAACTTGAATTATATTTTACTAATAACAATATAATAATATACTTAACTGTAACGCTTCAGAGCATGACGTTTTGTTCCTAGAATAACCACGTCGCAAAATGACTACTTTTTCAAAGTTACCACTTCATGACTATGTTCCGCAAGGAATTATATTTAGAAAGCGAAGTTATCATCAAAGGCATTTTAGATGTGTACATTCTGAGAAATGGTTTTATTAGAAGTGCACATTCTAGGAAATAATTATTTTGGAAAGTAGTTATTCTAGGAACAAGACGTTATGCTCCGAAGCAAACTGTTATTATATCAATCTATAATCTATTTTGTGTAGCATTGTACGTACGTGCGTCTCTAAAGTTTACTAATGAAAACTAGCGCTATGGTCTACCCACAACTCAAATAATGCTGAGTTGGAGATCATTTCCGACATCTCATTACATATATGATTTCTCAAATGTGAGTCTTTCTATCGTGTTTCTTTGTTTTATGTTCCTTTGTGTAATTGTTTTTTCTACTTTCCACTGTGTTTTTCTGGGTCGGAAAAAGTAATGTCTATATCTATGTAAATTAATTAGTCTATAACATTCAACTGCAAGGCGCAGGCTTCCTTTTGCAATCACTAGAGGATATCGATTCATAATTTATCAAGGGTACCCAGTGAGGATTGGTAAATTATACCTATTGAATTAATTTGGATTTTATTGAATTAATTTGCTTCGAAAGAATACTCATGTTTAGGTCAAATATATATCTGTTTGGTAGGTATATGATAAAGTATCGTAAAACAAAAACAAAATGACATTGATGAGGGAGCACGGTGCTTTTTCATCCGACGCGGGCGACTAGAGTCGGCCAACTTCAGTTACCCTACTCTCATATAATAGAAAACTAGCGTGAAATATCCTATTATGCCAAAATGACTGTTTGAATTTCACATTTTATTTTCAAGTATTTTTTACCGAAATTTAATTATTGCTTCTTTCAAATTTATGTACTGAAATATATTGAATGATGTTCCTATGAAAACAAACAGCTTATCTTATTATACTCTTAAAACCCCGTTTCTCTTTTTTGATAGATGTTGGCATATATCACGATTGTAGTCACTTACCATCCTTTGGACTGTCTACTTGTCTGTCGTCTTCTCTTTTAAAAAAGAAGCTTTATAAAAAGGGATTAACTATTATGTTTATTATTACCTTATTTATTAAAAAATATTTGTATTTTGTTTCATTACTTGTTTTCAATTATTATCCTAAAAAGATAATCTTCTAAATAGAATAACTTTACATTAAATTTCTGAACATATTAATAAAACTTTAATAATACGAATAAACAGACAAAGCTCTGTCCAAATTGTGTTTATTACAAATCTCGAATTCAGAATCCGAGGGAAAAATGAAAAATCTTATTTCACTGGATAAGTTCATCATCTTAACGAGAGTTTAAAGGTAAAATTAAATTAAGAATTCATTTCGATTCCTCTTTGTTGTTAACATGACAATAAAAGCGCCATTTTTGAGTACAGAATAAATGATCTGTTATATTCAAATCGTAAACAGGAGCGTTAAACGCAAATTAATAAATCAAACTTGAAAGGCCACTCTTTTGTTTGTGAAACGCATCATCAACTTTTCAACATGAAAACGTTAACGGGGAAGCAATAAAGGAATATTAAAAGGTTCAACCGTACACGCATTATGACAGGGTGTTCATAATAGAGTACATCATTCATTCTGACGTTCTAAACAACAGGAAAATTCAATCTGGGAGCATCGCGTCAGCCGCATATCGTTTGAACTCGAGCCACGCGTGAGCTACAGTTTATTAAAGCATGTTACAGTTACGGTTCGTCGGCTTTGAAACGAACCCGTAAAATGTGTTAACACTGTGTACGTACGGATACACATTTTATCGTGTAAGTAAGGTCGTTGCTGGAGTTATGGCGTGCTACAATAGCGAAGATAAATTATTGGCTGTACCTATGCATTAAATCTATAAAGCCCAATTGATGGACACAAGTCATCCCTTATAAACGCGAGAGGTTTTCAGCAATACTTGTAGTTCATTACGCTACGCCCCGCCCCGCTCCAATGGGAATTAGTGGATATTATATATAAATACGTCTAATAGTCTTTGGGTTAGCGACTTTCCTCACGATATTCTTGTTTACCGCTATAGATAATCAATCGAAAATCTGTAGTAGTGAAGGATCGGTTATTTAAAATTTCTGTTTTTGTACTAAAATATCTACTTACGTACTGGGTATTCTTTGTGTTTATTAAGCACAATCTTAATAAATGAAACGAAAAGAGCAACGTTTATTTGGACTACGTGTAGACCATTACAGTTTATAAAACACGGTTCCGTACGTGTACTTCTACAGTTAATATGAAATGAAAACACATGACATTGTATTTTCTCTACTATACAGTTAACATTATGATTTCCGATTACAATATAATAGGGGTTAAAGTATGAAATTGCCGTTTTATAGTAATAGATACTTTGAATTGACATAAAACCTTCATGGTGTGAGATTTTCGAGTGAATCTTTTTTCACATGATACCTATGAGGTTCTTGTTTTAAAAAATGTGCAACATTCGATTTTCGACTTTCAATTGTTTTTTTTATTCAGCTTAGACAGGAAAGATGGATATTTCGAAAATCCGAGTAATCTTTGAATACGAGTTCCGACGCGGAACTGACGCGGCAGAAACGGCTCGCAATATCAATGCTGCGTTTGGAGAGGAGACTGCTAATGAACGAACCGTGCGTTTTTGGTTTAAACGTTTTCGTAATGGAAACTTCGACTTGAAGAACGAACCACGTGGAAGACCGCCCACACAGGTGAATAATGCTGAATTGAAGGAGATGGTGGAAGCCGATCCGAGTCAAACTACCCAGGAATTAGCGGCATGGTTTAACGTTACGTTACCTACAATATTGACTCATTTGCATCAAATCAATAAGATAAAAAATAATGAAAAATGGGTGCCCCATGATTTAACTGATCTGCAGAAAGAAACGCGTGTTGAAACTTGCGTTGCCTTGTTGAATCGGTATAGAAATGAAAGAATATTGGATAGAATTGTGACATGTGACGAAAAGTGGATTCTTTACGATAACCGAAAGCGAAAAATGCAATGGCTGACCCCAGGTCAAACGCCGCAACCGTGCCCTAAGACAAAGCTTACCAACAAAAAGGTAATGGTAACTGTTTGGTGGTCTATTCATGGTGTTATTCACTATAGCTTTCTCAGGTCTGGTCAAGCAATAACAGCAGAATGTTTACTGTGCCGAACTTCGAACAATGATGGCGAAACTAGCAGTGAAACAGCCCCAAATCGTGAATCGATCTTCACCATTATTGCTCCATGATAACGCAAGACCTCACACGGCACGAGAAACCGTTGTAGCTCTACAGGAGCTGCAGTTAGAAACCATACGTCATCCTCCGTACTCGCCAGACCTTGCTCCAACGGACTACCATTTTTTTCGTGATTTGGACAATTTTCTACGTGGTAAAAAATTTTCTTCCCAAGAGGCAGTACAAAATGCTTTCACACAGTTTGTCGAATCTACATCCCCAGAGTTCTATCGCAAAGGCATAAATGAACTTCCGATTAGATGGCAACAATATATAGATAATGAGGGTAAATATTTTGATTAAATAAATATGTTACATTTTAGAAAAAAACGAGTTTTAATTTTTCAGTACAAATCGGCAATTTCATACTTTAACCCCTATGCTAGTTTACCATTTTTCTGGATACTATTTCAGTGTTATGAATAATTTGATTTTATTATTTAATTTCAAACGGTCGGGAAAGATATGCACTCATATTCTATTTACTGAAACAAAATATTAGTGATAACATGACCAGAGATAAATAGTGAAATACACTGAAGTAATTTAGCTTGCTTAAAAGAGCTATTAACACGCAATCCAATTACAACTTCCTTCAACGGCTATCAATATTTTTTTATTTTAAATTTGATAACATTTTACCGAAGGAATATAAACCTTAACACAAAGTCAGCAGAGTTGATTATGGCATGGTATTTATTGTAATGCTCGTTTGAAATTTACACTTAAATCACGGGAAGCTCAAAGAAAGTTTGCTCCGGAGTTAAGCGGCCAACCAACTAAAATATTTGTATTTAAGCCCATTTAAAGTTAAAATCTGAAAAACAGTGTACTCTGTAATAAAACTTAACTCATTTTCAGCCATTCCATGTCCCTCTGATGTTATTTATGGTCCCGCTGCAGTTATTTTATGGTCATGATAAGCACACATGTACCAATGATGATATTATATCACTTTCTTCCTTAAAGTAAAGATATTTGACTCAGTTTTAACTATAACGCTAATCGCAAACATCTTGTGGAAATCGATCAACTCAACGAAAGAGTTCGTACCGATGTTCACTTACATTACAAGCTAAGTGATTCTTAAGTTGTTCGTGCCCCAATGAATGGAGCATCATTGAATGGGGTATTATAAAGTGCAATGTAGATATTTATAAAATGCATGGAGACTGTTTACTATTTCAGTAAGTTTTATATCTCAAAATTTTTAAAGAAACAAATTATAATTTAAATAACAGAAAATGTACAATTTTTTTTGTGGGTTAAATAAGTTATAATTTTATGAATTTAATTTTTTTTAATGCGTTTATTATGCTTTAACTGAATGTAAAACTCCAAGTGAATTATATCTATATATTATACAAAGATAATTAACATAAGGCATGTAAAATAACATTTCAATTCATAACTATATCTATAAATCAAAATTCTCATGACACATAGGCTATATATTAAACAGTTTCTCTAAAAGATGCACGAGATATGAGTAGATCTTTTCTGTAACTCTACTGTGTCACATACGTTAAGCTTTAAATAAGATTGTTATTTTCAAAGGCACGTTAATGCTGGCTCTGTCTGTTTACCTTTACCTTTAAACAAAACTAATATTGATGCCATTCTTGTAATTGACACTAAGCCTAAAGTGTGGATTTTTCATTGAAAATAACTCCAAGAATAATATTCTCCAGTAGAACAATACAGGCTTCTAAAAATAGAGATAGCGGTTTTGAGTAAACGATGTTTGCGAGTAAACAAGTAAGAGGTATAACAATGGGTAACCAACCCTTAGTTGATGCGTTGTAATCCATCTTCAGGGTGAGTTTCGCTCTAATGGCGATGCATTTACTATGGCTCTGGTGAGGCTGTTAAGTTCAATGAACTTGTGATGCTCATTTTTTATACAATAAGATTGTTATAAGGGCTTTTGTCATTTTATTTATCACACTCGTAATAAAGTCGACGTTACTTTGTTCGTTTTAAAGATACTACATTTTTTTATGTTTTATTTGGCTCTCTTGTAATACTCAATACACATTATACAATTAACTTACCTTACATCGACACATTTTGTTACCTAACCCTCTTCTTTTCTTATAATATAATAGTGCAATTAGCGCATTGTGCCAGTGTCTAGTATTCTTCTCAACATTGCGGATTGGTGGATATACATACTCCAGTTTTTTTATTTCTAAAGAATGCGGCGTTCCTCATCATCGAGATATTGACAATTTTTAAAATATCCGTACGTATGTACGTACGGAGGTAGGTACATATCTCTGAGGTACGGGCCGACGATTTGAACTCACGTTCGCACGAATGTGAGTCCAGTATAGTTACACCTAGGCTATCACCGCAATATCCATTATTTAACGTTTCAATACAAACTCGTATATCGTTGTTAGTGGCCATATTTTCAGGGAAAAATATTTTTCTGGGTTATAAATAAAATTTCGTCATAGTTATAAATATGAAGTCTTTTCCGGGAAATTTTAATATAGCCTACGTCACTTTTAAAATATCACCTTAACGCCAAAGTTGCTTAAAATGTAAATATATTTCAGCTCCCAATACTTACGTTAGTGCTTCATCCATCACAGTCGTTGCCATGCACAGTCGGATATGGTGCATTTGCCCCTTTCTAGAGCAATATAGACTACAATTTTATTTGTTTCACATATTGATGTTATTAAATTTTGATACTTATTAAATGCAGAATTGTTTTACTCCTTACTTTACCAACGAACCGTACCAACGAAGGTACCCACAGAAATTGGTCTGACAGGCCCTACCTATCTAATGTACCTACTGTAATCAATTGTTTTCTTTTATAGGGAAGTAGACGGACGAGTAAGCGTGATGGTAAGTGATCCCACGTGATGGTAAGTGTTACCGCCGCCCATGAACACCTGCAACACCAGGAGGTATGCGGGTTCGCCGCCAACCTAGCAAAATCTTATTCACAGCTTTATTGAAGAACTCCATATCGTAGCGTAATGGAAAATGGAATACACACAAAACACGGTTTTTCTGCAAAGTGATTTCCAGTTATTTTGATAAACCTAGTAGGTATAAAGTAACGGTAACGGCTCTATCTTGCTGAGTAACGCTTTATTTATCTTTGGAGATTTAGGAACGAATTTGGAAAGGTTTGGAGAAATAGGGAATAGGAAGTATAAAGGGAGAAGGAGTTTGTATAAGGATTTATAACTCGGAAGGTTATGGAATATTTTTATAAAAGTCTGTTTAGCATTTAAGAATTAGTGTTTGGCGGGTTTTGAAAACAACATGACCAAAGTAAACAACACTAGAAATTTGCACAAAACACTACAACACATATTAATTGAACAACAAAATTGGTATACGATCCCATTAATGTTGCTTTTTGAGAATCCTACTAGTATATGGAAAGTTATGTAATCTGTTTGTTTGCGAACTACTAGGCCAATAATCTTACTATTTTAACCCTTGTGCGAGATATACATTGAGAAAGAATTAAGTCAATTTACTATTCAAATCAACTAGGCAGTTTAGACAATACTAGTTTAGTATGTTTTATAGAATAAGGTCATCAAATTTTACGATGTCCGTGACGAAAACGGGTATGAAACGGAAGAAGCCTCAGACAAATATTATTAAGTAATATTATAAAATTATTAAAAAAGTATTATACTAAAATGATGTCTGTACTACTATAGAGACTACTATATTTATTTATTGTACACAACACAGTCTCTAGAAAATACCTAAGCTTATGGCACTATATTGGAATTCATTCTATTGATCAACAAGTTGTGTATACAGCATGTTTAGATATACCAGTATAATTTATATTCTCTAAACTAGTATAGACTAGGCTCAGGCCGGTGAGAGTGATTATGGTCCGAAATCCCCTTGTTCTCGTAATTACGCGGGGAGGCCTGTGAACTGCAGTGGGTCGTTGTGGGTATCAATTATATTAAAAGTTTTCTTACATAATATTTGAAAAAAATTAAAACAAATATTAAATATAAAACAATATCTGTACATATAATCGTAACAAAGCCGTGTATATACACGAAATGTACATCTTTTGAAGAATACACATCACGCAATGCACGCAACTGCTGGACGGGTTTTAATGAAACTTGGAGATGTTATAGCTCATGTGTTGGGTTAACATTTAAGGTACTCACTCATTTAGGGTACTATTTATCCAGATTAATTATAGAGTTCCCACGGGAATCACTCTAAAATTCACGCGAACGAAGTCACAGGCACTGCTAGTATAATATATAATTTATTATTCTCCTTAAAATCCTGTATCTTCAAAAACAGTTAGAAGCTATAGTATCAAATACCGAACCAATTTAAAGGTCCGCCCTTTTAACATCAACGCCACTAAGTATCGGGTTTTCAAAGTCAAAGGGAACGGGCGAGGCCGTTAATATAAATGTAGTAGGTACTTATTTACGAGTACGTAGTATAAACAAAACATCTTGCCTAAGCTTGAATAAATTTGTTTAAGATATTTGTGAGAGGGTTGCGCTGGCGCTAAGCGGCTGAAAAATGGCCTCCGCGCAAAGTAATAAAGCCCAAACCAATCGATTGAAAGAAAATACGGCTTAAGAATTGAACGGCGCGATGGGATTCCGCGGGAGCCTCGTGACAAACGTGTTAGCACTTGACTGTTTTATCCGACGTTGGAATAACTGAATGAAGTTCATGTTACTGAACTTTTGTTACATTTTACTAGAAAATAACAAAAGTGAGACGTCTATCTATATATTACTATAATAAAATCCCAACATGTACGTATGTAGATGTGATTATTTTTGAATGTTACTGTTAAATGATATATAACGTCTTTTGACCTTGTGACCTTATCCTTCTGCGAACAATCCCAATTATCTACCAATACGAATTAATATAACTACAACGAAAACAATAGAAACTATTCGAATTTCAAATATGAGAGAAAATGCCTGTCACTTCCAAACACTTTTCGATACATGACTGGCTCAACGGTCCAGTGATCGTTTCGATTTCGCTCCGATCTGAAAGTGACGGTTGTGTTTGGCAATTGCAAATACTTACATTTAGATAGATATATATTAAAAACAAATTTAGTGCCATCAATTTTGTTTCTGTTTTTGTGCTTATTTGGTTTTTCTTCTCAAGGAATTAGACATAATGCATCGACTAGAGTGAATATCTGTCCCGGAATTAAGTAAGATCATTATTTTGTTCTACATTTATCACTATTTCATTAGTATGTTTTGGTTTTATTAGTTAGAAACTTTGTTAGTAACATTACATTTATTTGTAAACTTTAGACGTAGAATCAGATTTAGAAGATAATTTAAGATTAATATAAAAGTTATATTAACCAATACGGCGGCGTTAGGATTTATGCATTCCGCAAACAATAGACAAACAATAAAAGATCAAAGGTTTGATTGGTTAATAATATAAATTTCCATATATATAAAAATATATATTATTAAGAACCGATAGACATAGTTTCTAGGTGTCTATACGACGACAACAAGAGAACAAAGCAATAAGGAAAAAAAATAATGACCACACACACTCATTACTCCCCACCCCTATATGTATGTTTCTTAACTATGTATGTTTCCTTAGTACATATTGAGATAAAGTATGACAAAAGTAATATATGTATGTACATATGCTTTTGTCACATTTTATATTTCCTAAAAATTTGTACCCGTTAGGCGAAAATACGAGTGTATGAGTGTTTATTCAACTGTTTGGATTTAATTAACGCATTTCCATCATCACGATGATCCATCCATTTACAGTTGAGAAGCGAACGCTCGTGAGGCTTTAACGCGATATTGAAGTTTCCATCGCTAAATCTTATTTAAATCACTTATTTGTAATTTAGAATTCGCGTGGAACAAGTAGATAAGGCAAAATCAACACTCTCCACTCATTTCCGAGTACAAAATTGGGAACAATTACAAAAGTTAAAGCCGTTACTTTAGGTTCCTGTTATTACGTTCTAGGTGCTAAAGAGGGTAGTGAAGTGGCGCTTTGCAATTATCTCGAAAGACACGCGAGGCTTATACAACGGTATTATTAGCCAGGCTTTCTACGCGTACGATGGTTCTAGACTCTGGTTTTCGACATTTAGTCGAGGAATTAGTGTCATAGCACTTAATAAATAGTGTTTATTACGTTTTTGATGCATTACTTCGGCGTAGATACAAATGGAGGTGTATAAATTCAAACCATAAAAACTAAGAACATTGTTTTCTGTAGCACTGACTATGTATTAGAATGAAGTAAAAAGTATTTTGTTATTTTTTTTTTATTGAAATGGCGACAGGTGGTCATACAGTTCACTTGATGGTAAGTGGATACTGTCGTCCATAGACATCCGCGATACATGCGAACTTCAGTCCAGAATGACAAACGTTGGCACGTCCCCGGATGCGCTGCCTACCTTTACGGATTAAGGAGTGGATTGGGAGAAAGAGTTGGGAAAATGGGGAGGGATAGTATAGGATGGGATGGTAATAGGTCTGTCATATCTCACTCACTACCGAAACACGTACGTACGTACATTGGGGAATTACGATAAAGTAAGAAATGTATATTTCAAGATAGTCTTCTGTGAGAGATGGGTAACGTGGCCAGTTGAATGCGCCTATCGGCTGTGGGAATGCAGCGTGCACTCCCCCTCCTACAAAAAGAGTGACATTCTTTCATCCAATAATATCGATTACAAAATCGCTTAAAATCGCGGCTGATGGGGCTGAATGAGCTTATAACGGTCCACATATTTTAATATTTCAATGTTGCCTTTCCATTACCATTAATAAGAGCGTAATGATGTAAATAAATGACTGCTATTAATTTGCTTACCATCAAACCAGTAATAAAAGGACTGAAGTTACTTATTATGTAAATAACGCACGAGAACAAATTATCATGAAAATGTTTCGTTTGCGTGACATATTAAATCAATATCATAGTAGGTACGTAACTGTAACTTCAACATGTTTATGGTTTTAAGACACATTTTTCTAATATTTTGCTCCGTTTATTTTTTCTAAACATCCCCATTTATAACTCAAATTCACATTTAGATATAGCTGAATCAGTTTTATATTGTGGTTATAGAGATAACTCTATAACCACAATATAAAACTAATCTAATCTAACTTAATTTAGAACAACCATCAAACAAGTAAAGAATTTGATTCGTAAAGATTGGCTGCCCAATAAAAAACTGCGGATGTACTGTTAGCTAGATATCCAGCTATAGATTATATAAATAATTGATAGATTATATAATAATCTATCAATTATTACATAATCCAATAAATTACATAATAATCAAATTCTTTAAACGTTTATTAATGGTTGTTCTAATTTAAGTTAGATTAGTTAGATGTAAAAAACCCGGAATAAAGAAATTGGACAAAAAACCAATGTTACCGACGTAGGTGAAATCAGCAAGTTGAAGTGGTAGTAGCTAGGGCACATCCGAATGGAGACCGCGTGCCGTAGCACGTAGCATACTCGTATATGCTCTTCGGTCAGATAAACTGACTACGTAAAGAAAGTCCCCTATAGTGGCTGTATGAGAAGAACAGAGAATTTTGTGTGGTGATGAGTCAGAAGAGGCCAATGCACGTAATCATCCCGTGGGTGTCGTAAAAGGCTACTAAGGGATAAAAAAGCGGCTATCCCAAACTTTGAGGAACTACACCACATCTAACATAGTGGACTCGCCAACCCGCTTACCCAGCGTGACGTTATAAGGCCATACGTCCCACACAACACATTGTGCATGAAGTGGCCCATGTCAAGCAGTGGATAATGAAAGGGCTGCACGTAATGCATTATTATAAGTCTAATTATATTGTCATAAATGGAGGATTGTTTACTCGTATATTGGAAAATCTCGTTGGAACGTTATGTAAAAGATTTTTTTTACGATATCAATATTCTCCGAACGAAATTTAAGTTCGCCTCTATTAGTGCATTACTTGCAATATTATAAGTTGACCCACACACGCCCGTTCCATGTCGGCGCGTTTATAACGACCGCACGACAATTACAAAAAAGTAGGGTATCTTAAATAGTAGATGGATTTTTCTTATTTATTTAACAATTTCTTGTACACACATAACAGGAAACAAATAAAAAGGAATAAAATGAAAAGATGTAATATACAAAAGGCAAGCTTACCTCCTGCGGTGATTTCTTCCAGCAGACCTGGGAAAGTGAAATACAGGTCAAGACAGAAAGGCAAGCGTGGTGCGTACGGAAAATTTGTATGTATAATAATTTGATAGTACAATAATATTAACAAAATACATAAATATATATTTATATACATATACAATACATATAAACACAAATACCTAAATATTAAATACTATACATATAAAATATATACACATTATATTTTATATATTTAATACATATTATATACAATACGGACTATTTAAGAAATTGACAAATAGTGTTATTTTAATCGGTTTTTAAAGATAGTAAGAGAAGGACTATATCGTATCTTATGAGGGAGAGTATTCCATAAGCGTATGGCTTAAACCGAAAACGAATCCCTTAAGCTACGAGAATTCTGAGAAGGGATTTTAACAGGGAGAAGGTTTAGGTTCTGAGGAGTTCTAGATCTTGGAAAAATATACGAGAAACGGTCACGCAAGTAGGTAGGAAAAGAAGGTTTGTTAAGAACATTATTGAGGAGTGTAAGAATATGACCAATATTGCTTTATGCACCCAGAGCGTAAGATTACAGAGCGTAGGTCGCTGTACGCGATACGTGTTACATTAAAAAAAACTTAAAACCTTTCAAAAACAAACTTTTATTAAAATACACTAATACGAAGAAAATAAACATAGAATTCATTACTACTGTTTGTTAATGTTTTTATGTGATTTAAAAACTTGTCGTGAGATATTCGTACCAATTTATTTAATTAGAAATACAATCATTTCAAATTACTTATCTCGCGATATGCATTTAAAACACATAAAAAACATAAACAAATAATTGTAATGACTTCTATGTTTATTTTATTCGTTTCAGTGCACTTTACGGCTCGACACCCTTATTAGGATTTATTAGGGGAGGGCTGTGCCAGGCAGTAAGATGGTTATAGGCTGATACAAGTACAAATAATGAAAACTAAGTAATGATTTTTTTAAGTTTTATTTGTTTACTCCTTTTTAGTGTTACAAGTTGCAGAAACTTCTCTACGAACCTTCCTGGCTGCAGTTTCACGTCAAGGTCATGACACTAAGGTGTCGTCATTAAAACTGCGAGCCAATGGAGCCCAAACACGACATGTCTATCGTTCGCCGTTTTGGAGTTCCACAGTGTGCTGGCCTTCCTAGTTGCAGCATTAGGTCAAGGTCATCAGATTATTGTTGTGTCATCGGTTTTATATACGCGACTAAAATTTCAAGGAATTAGTATAAATGGAAGTGGGTTAAAATCGACGTGCAAGATTTGACCTTAACAAACAAACGTGTTAAGTTGAATAAAGCTTGTAAAAACTGCAGCGAATCCAGAGTTTTCTTAATGTGTGACAAGCTCATAGAAGTGCAATTTCTTTCATTTAATCAGTGGATAAGCTACTCTCGTTTTTAGCTATACAAACATTTGCATGTATTTATTGTTTATTTATTTTTATTTGTTCGTTACTATAAGTACCATTTTCACTTACACAGTACGATATTAATTATTTGGTGACAACCTGTATTCTGGGAGTAAATTACTATTTTGAAAAGAAAGCTACATTCCTCACTACTATACTACAATATCACTGTCGTCGTACTTCCTATCGTGACCCAATAAAGAAACTATATTGAAGACGAAATTAAACTTTTACTCAACTAATTTAAAGTTACTTTAGACTTTTAGATTCAGAGTATTAAAGTAGTTTAATTATTTCTATTGTAGCATTGTACTTTTGAAGTAGGATTTAATTATTTTTACTCACAAGCTATGTATGTGTATGTACATATGTGTGTATGTACCTTGTATGTGTATGTGCATGTAGAACGAAAAATAAACGATTTTTAGAATTATTGCCTGCCAGTCTTTTTGAATGCTTTTTGCTCAATTTGAACACGTGAAACAACTCGATGGAGATTAATAAAATTTAGCATAGATGTATGTGTTGTTATCACGAATCGTTACAAGTACGGGTATACCCATCATACTTCTAATGGATGGGTAGGGTTGGACGGGTTCGTACCTACGGGATAAGATAAAATGGGGAATTAGCATTGTCAACACTCATTTACTCCCGAAAAATATTAATAGGTTTCACAGCAGTCTTCAATGAGAGTAGGTTAGTTAGGACATTCGGAGGCATCCAGTCCAACTTAACATATATACTCGTTTGTACGGTGATGTTGATGTTACAATGAACTAACTAACACTTATTCTAAACTCCAAGCGAACAAAGTCACCAACTAGAGTAACCAAAAACCATACCTTGCGATCAGCCTGTCTCTCCACTGTTGGACATAGGCTATTCCCAAGGCTCACGACCAACACATGGCTTTTCTCATCCAACTACCACTAGCAAACTTCTTCAAGTCGTTGGTTCATGTGGCCGGAGGGCGTCTCACACTGCGTTTCCCACTACAGAAACCATTACAAAACTGTAATAGTAACAACCGAGAGGAACAAAGCGGAAATGACATTTTTGCTAATTGTTCAATCTGATAAATTTCAGCTCATCACCTATGAGATACAACTATTAATGTGATCGAAGAATCCTAGTTTCAAGACGAAAGAACAATTGCTTAGTGGGCCTATTGTTTATATTTAAGGCCAAATTTTATGTACATTGTATTTAGGAAAAATTGAAGAATCGAAAAATCAGGTTTGTTGTTACTAATAACCAGTTGAATCATTTAAGTCGCAAAAGTAAGGCTTAATCAAACTAACATAAATTTACGCGGTTAAATCCATCTCTTATGTATGTTAATTGAACAGAAATTATATTTATTAATTGATCAAAAATACGTTTTGAGTGTTTATATCTCATACAGTAAAGAATTAAATAAATATAAAATTGAGAATTGACTTTCAAAATTAAACAATTTCATTTTGATAAAGTAATTGTGGCCGTTACTTGTAAAAAGCTATATTTTTGACGTTGAACTTTTCTCGTTAAAAGTTTTTTGATTGAATAATGAATTAGACCTTTTCATTGATGACATGACGAATTTACGTTTGATTGAAGTCTAACAAAGATGATTTTTTTATTTAAAGTCATAATGTTCTTGGAACAGAGTTGATTTGCATCATCCTTGAAGATGAAAGATGGGGTAAGTTAAATTGGATGAATTGTTAAATAAACGCGTCCAAGTTGTAAAGTTAGATATTTGGAATGATCGATGTTTCACTCTTTTTGGAATCTAGACATTACACTTAATCCTTGTATTACAAGGTCACTGTGAAAAGATAATTCCAAGTACGTCTTGATGAATGGTTTTAGCTATGTGAGTTTCATAATTAGCATTATCGAGACCACTCACCAGCCAGAATTCTAAAATATTCAAAATTAAGAAACCTTACAGAAAAGGAATCTACAAAGCGCCACCGAGAGTTTCCATTCCCAAACTCCCTAAAACAGGAGCTACATTAAATAAACAATAATACGACCCTGTACTAAGTTTAACAGCGTACAAATTGATATACAGCGTCGAACTTGTTTGCAAGCAAAAAGAGCAATATATGTGCGAAACTTCGCGGTATCCACGTGAAAACATTTATTAACGTTAAAGACACGTCAACTGTACGACGTTTTACTGCTGCGTATATGAAAATTTGCATGAACGTGCTACCTCCACGGAACCGTTTAGCGATGAATGGATTGAGTTTTATGTTATATTGTAAGAGAAACCTGGGCGTTTGGTATCATAATTTGTAATTAAACTGTAATATTATTTTTCCTTCCACGTAAGTAATAAGACTGTGGGATGTCAGTAAAACTTATTTATGGATTAGGTATATTTATACGCAATATGAAAACATTTATATGTATACATGTTTGCGTATTCTATTCAAAATTAATTGGTATGATGAGGTTGTAAGATTTTCTTTCATTCAATCTTTAATCAAGTTATGTTTTAGGTTGTAAATAAATTGCTTAATACTTCCTCAAGCACTCGTAGGTGGGATCCATAATTTTAGCAACTGATTCAAATTAGAAATTCTACTAACACATAATAGCATTTTCGAAATCAAATTATTAAAATTGTTTTATTATGTTTATTTCGTTATTATTGTAGATATCAATAAAAAAATATCAATCTCTCTTAAGTGTTGATTTGGATAAACTTAGTATGTAGCAATATTATCAATGTAGTATTTCGCCTAATACATGTTTTCCCTCTCTGGGGCTTGACGACACGATGGATCAATTAGATGCCAAACAGTACCTACTTTCACGTGCTTCTCTATTTGTGCCATCATCGATGTGCAAACTCTCGTAAACGTCCGAAATTCGCCACAGAGTTAACGAAGTCCCTGTAGGAGACCGGCCCTATGTCCCTATCCCCTATCCCCTCCAGCATCTTCTCACAAGCTTCGGCATAAAGAAGATATGACAACAGTTTTGTAGGTATTATACCTACTATTACTCAGCTTCTTGTGGTGAAGCCTCTTCCAAAAGCAGTCATCCCCAGTGGAGACATGTAACGTTTTATAGTCCGCCTCGATGCAACAGAACTTTAGTCGAGTCGATGGAGCTTTCCTCTAATCGTCTCGTTTTCCTATTGCTTTTGCCATATCCTATTCCTATTCTTGACTACCTTCCTTTCTCCGGTCGCGAGAAAGCGCACTTCCTTCATACTGGCAGCACAGATGACCTTGAGATCCGCGGTCGATCCACGGGGTTCCATCACTAATTGGCGGATATTTCTTTACATATTCCTTCAGATATTACAATTTTTTTCATTCTCGGGTTTCATCACAACGTTTTCCTTCAGCACCGGGTTAGTAATAATTTTAATATTCGGCAAAAACTCAATGGTGCGTGTCGCTGATTGAATTCACGACCTCACGAATGTGAGTCGAAGTGATAAGTGTTCCCAGGCTATTTTGCCAGTCTTGAATATAATGTACTCAAAATAAAATAATGGCCATTTGGTTTTTTTTTACACTTAACTTTCGGTGCAATAATGAAAGTTGAGTTATCTTTGCTGGGAAGCCTAAGGTTTATAATCAGCTAATAATCTTCTTAATCAGACGACTACAATACATATTATTGACGGTTGAGAAAACATATCTTAGTGTCAAAGGACATTTATTTATATTGGAAGTAGTATTTTATAACTTTTTTTTACTTTATAAATGGGACTGAGGAGGCTCTAGCAAACATCAGCTGTCAAGAAGACAATATTACCTACAACCCAGTTTTATGCTTTCGTCACAAAATTTGTTTATTCTACTTAAAATTTATCTCTCGTTGACAATTTATTCGAGATATAGCATATTGAATTGTTAAGGAAAAATCTAAACAGTATTAATTTTGAAGTAGAAAATACTTTTCTATATTCTATACTGGAGAATAAAATTTGAATAATGAAAAGGTAGCACTGAGTACATCTTACATTATTCGTATTACTCTATAACTGGTTGCGATTTCTGATACTCTAGCATAATGTGTTAACAATAGTCACTTACTGCTGTTAGTGAAATCTGTATCCTGAAAAGGTTATGATGTACCTTTTTTACCTTTATAGTGAAATGTAGAGGGTTGCCTGATGCTGCTGCGTCTTACATCTCACCATAATTGGTAACCTACTGGCATCGATATTGGTTATCGATGAATGTCTACTGGAAATACTCGTAGAAATATTATGTTCAGTTTTAGAAGAAGTTGAAATATATTACAATTCAAAATTACCCGAGGAGCGTTAATCATAAGAATACAATAATATAGCATAAACTGATAATATATTTGTACTAAAATTATATTGCATCTTAAAAGACCGAGTGTAATTGGTTCGATAAGAACCGGCTGGTTTAATTGGAATTCAGTTAATACAAACAAAATTGAATCACCCGATTTTTAAGTAAATTCTCATTCAAAGTTGCATAAATAGCCTAGTCATTGACTCAGTCTTTGCCTGCTTGAGCACTCAGCTAGATTGAAGGCGCACTCTGAACGTTCGTGTAACCATCGGAAGCTTTCAAGATTTCCCACATTTTCCGCTTCAGTGATATTCGGCTGTGCTGCGTTTCAAATACTTTATTAGATTTCTCAACATATGACACCCATGTTATGTAACTTATCAAGTCATTTCTATAAATAATTATTCCATAATTCGAATTTGGTAAGAAATATGCCGTGACCAATGTGTCATGACTTCTATTTCTCACTTTTTTCACTATGACGCGTTTACTGATGTTAAAAATTAAGTTAAATACTTTTCTTGCGAGTAATTTTAACTCTTTTTCTTAATCTAAGCTGCTGAAACATCTCATTTTCCACAATATACTTTTATTTATTAGTTTTGAGCCTCAGCCCGAAGAGTAAATTTCCCGCTCTTTTGAAAGTGAGAAATATCTCAACACTAGTTCACTTGTTCGCCAGAGAACATAGCTATGACGACGAATATACGTATTCTAATATCAAATTTTAAAGGCTACTCTCTTCTGGCGTGAGATTGACTCTTATTTTATATATTTTAATTTATTTGTTTTTATGCTTAAACCAAATTTCAAAATTTATTTCTATCAATTACTTCTTAGTTAACCGAAACCAAATTGACAAATAGCTATGCTGTTGGGCTGCCTTTATCACCTAAATCATTAGAGTGGCTATCATTTCTTAGATTTTAGTGGCTATGGTTAAGCAAGTTATTGTGTTTCAGAGTGTGGTGAAAGAGACGTTAGTTAATGGAGAATACTCTAACGAATTGTTCGCTTTAATGCCAACGTAGGATTTCTACAATCACTCTTCCTGTCATCGATTAATCTCACTATGGACCTAGGTGATCCGTGAGTGCTAGCTTGATAAGGAAGTGTCGCGTACTGTGCCGTCCACATACCGCGGACTCTTAGGTTGTGAAATGATCAAAGCTCAATGGACTTCTTAATGCCTAATGGCGGTAATCACTCACCACCATATTATGAGCTGTATGTCTGTCTGCCTCCGTTATTATATACAAAAAAATGTGAAGAGGTAATAAAATTTACAGTGGAGTGTAGGCTTTCTCAGCCGGTGTCCATATTAATTGAATCTTCCGGGCTACTTGGCCGAGGTCTTCTGGAATCTCTTCTCTTTCTTCCAAACGTTTCGTCAATAACTGCGGTTGACAGCTTCAGTGGCGACTGCGTTCACTTTCGGAGAGATGTTATCTCTTCGGCTTCTCGAGCGCAACTGACTCGACGACTGTGGCGCACGAGTATTTATAGTGGGCAAGGGTAGTTGTGATTGTGTGTGTACCGATGCATCGATAGTTATAGTGGGCGAGGGTAGTTGTGATTGTGTGTGTACCGACGCATCGATATTTATAGTGGACGAGGGTAGTTGTGATTGTGTGTGTACCGAGTCTGTTTTTGTCCCCCCCTCTCGTCTCTCTTCCCCGTGAGCTTGATGTCTTCGGAGTGCCAGATACCAGATATTACGGAGCCTTAGATTCTCTTCTTTTTTGTTAAAATTGTTGGGATGCTTGTAGATTTCAATAGCTTCCCTATTGAGACGAGAATAATAATGATTCCCGGTTGACAAGATCTTTCTGTCCCTGAAGCACATTTCGTGGTCCCCATCCGACAAGGCATGTTTAGCTACGGCCGACTTCTCAGTCTCTCCTCTTCGACAATTGCCTTTATGTTCTTTAATGTGGGTATTGGTGCCAAGGTATTAGTTTAGTGCCAATATACACTGACCCACAGGAACATGGTATTTTATATACTCCAGTCGAGGACAATGGATCTCTGGGATCTTTGACTGATCTGATGATATTTCTGAGTTGGCTCGTAGGCTTGAAAATGGTCTTCACGTTTTTCTTATGTAAGATCTTGCTGATGCGATCTGTTACGCCTTTTAAGTAAGGTAAAAACGCCCTGCTTCTCTCTGGGTTGCTGTCAATATTGTCAGATTTTTTGGCTCCTCTTTTTGGTTTTTGCACCCTCTTGATTTCGGAGACTGTGTATCCGTTGCTTTGAAGGGCTTGGTTTAAATGTATCACTTCCGATTGTAGATGTATCAATTCGCAGATTCGTTTCCCTTTGTCCATCGGCGTCTTCATCATTGCTCTCTTTTATTTAGGATGATGACTGGAATCTTTATGTAGATATCTGTCGGTGTGGGTGGGCTTGCAGTAAACTTGATGTCACAGACTGCCATCTCCATTTCTGCTTACCAGTACATCCAAAAACGGAAGCTTCCCATTGCTTTCTTTTTCCATGGTGAATTGTATTCTTGGATGGATATTGTTAAGGTGTCTCAGAAAGAGTTCGAGCTCTTTCTCCCCATGGCTCCAGATCACAAAGGTGTCATCCACATATCGGAACCAGCACGATGGTTTTTGTAGTGCTGTTTCCAGTGCAGTCTCTTCGAATGACTCCATGTAGTAGTTAGCTACCACAGGACTCAATGGACTGCCCATCGCTACACCGTCAACCTGTTCGTAGAAATTATTGTTCACCTGGAAGTAAGTGGTGGTTAATACGTGATCATAAAGAGACACTATATCCTTGGGGAAGTCCTGCCGTAATCTTTCTATTGCCTCCTTCACTGGGACCATTGTGAACAGAGACACCACGTCGAAGCTGATTAATATATTTTCGTGTCTTACTGTAATGCTTTTCAGCTTCTCGACGAAATGAGCTGAATCCTTTATGTATGAAGTCGTGTTGCCGATGTGTGGCTGAAGTTTTTGGGATAAATATTTGGCTAGGTCGTATGTTGGGGCACCGATTGCACTGACAATAGGTCGTAAAGGTATTCCGGTCTTATGAATCTTCGGCAAACCGTAAAGTCTGGGTGGCAAAGCTTTGCCCATAACACAGCATCCTTTGTCTTCTTCAGGCATCGAGGACAGTTTTATCAACTGATTTGTTATACGTACTACCCTCGCTGTCGGATCCCGTGTAAGTTTCTTGTATGTGGACGGGTCCAGTAAGTTGGCTATCTCTATGTAATCCTTCGTGTTAAGGACGATGGTCGTGTTCCCGTTGTCTGCAGGCAGCATGACGATGTCTTTATTGGCGTTTAAACTCTTTAAGGCACTCGCTCTTTGGAGGTAATGTTGCTTTTTGGAGGTTTCGCTTTCTGTAGAATTCTAGATGCTTCTCGACGTATTTCTTCAGCGTCTCCTGATAGTATAAACCAAATTGCTGCCTCGATATTTACCTTTTAAATATTTAATATTTAAATTTACCTTTTTAGGACACCCAACAAACGTGTTCTCAATATTAAAACTTATTATATTCCGTCATCTTGTATTCTATTTCAAGTATTAACTTCGTAATTGTTACATATAAACTCAATAAAATAAACGTATAAGATAAACAAAACAGTCAGTTAATGATTCATTTTATTTGTATTATTATAAACTGGGCTACTCACCACGAGGAAGTATTGTTATGCTATCTGTGAAGTAATATTAAAGTATTTTTGTAATGACATGAAAAGAAAAATGGAACAAAAATATTTGGCTTGATGTTAATACAGTTTATAAAAATGTCAAATTAATTCATGTCATTTGTTTTGTACTGTTATCTCAATTTCCTTACATTTCAGTCGACACAAGTCTTTGTTGTCTTTTGCGCCGTAGTTTTTCTTATTCATGCTTTTAGACTCGAAGATTTTATCGTCTTTTCAAAGACATCGAGTGGTTTAGGTCTCTACAGATTTTACATTTCTCCTTTTTTGTGTTTTATTTGATCAGAATTTAATGTTTAATAACAAGTTTAACAATATTGATAGACCAATTAAGGTGATGGTAATGGAATGGACTCGCAATAATCTCACATCCGGGGTGTCCCACGATTTAATTTTGTCGGCTTATTGACTCCGGCAAAGTTATTAATTTAGGTCACTTTGGGCGACACCAGTAATCCATCGGATCTTTGGTTTTGCTAGTGGTGAATAATAATATTAGTACTTTAATAATACGTTGCAACATTTCCTCATAATTTGATCAAGATTACAGTTTAGGAGAATTTGTAATAGCCCGAATAGTCTGTAAAGAAGTACGTAGGTTGTGGAACGAACTGCCTCTAGGTCTTTCAATTACGCTACCATATGGGGTTCTCCAAGAAAGCTGTGAATAGAATTTTGCAAGGTCGGCTTCGTATCCGCATACCGTCTGGTGTTGCGAGTGTAAATGGGCGGCGGTAACACTTACCATCACGTGGGACTGCTTGCTCGTCCGCCTACTTCCCTATAATAAAAAACGTCAATATACTACTGGTCAATTAAGTGACTAGCGCGATAAGCGACAACTACATTGTATTGGGAAACTGTAGGAATAGGACAATTCCAACAAATTATGAGTACTGAAAAAAGATGTAAACAAATATATATTTCTTGCATAGGATTTCGGATTCTAAGAATATAGAATTTCAGAGGATTTAGAATTTTAGGATCAAAAACTTAGGGAGATCCTAAAACTCTAATAACTGAACTTATTACAGTTAACCGAAGAGCATTTATTTTAATTGTGGTACTTATTTTTAATCTTTAATTTATGATTTTTATTTTGAAATGCTTTTTAAATCATGTAATTAATTTTAAACGTGTAGGCGATATATTCAATTTAATGCAGTTTATTGTCTCAGGAATAAAATGTATTATTTAAATATTTTTTGGCACCTTACGCCTAGATAATTTTTAAAAATAGAGATAATTAAAAATATGCGAAAAAGAAAAAGTCCCGGTATATTTCAGCATATTTCGGTATACTTTGGCCAATTATTATTACATTGTTCTTTTAGACGTAATGATTACCTATTTATTATAAAAGTTTCTTGACCAAATACGTAATTTATAATGTTATACATTGAACTATTTACGTCACAAAATAAATCGTAAGGGAAACGTGTTTCTGTCGTTTATGCAATAAATGTTATCTGGAGTCAACAATCGGTTTGTTTACCATACCATATTTACATTCACATTTCAGGGTATATCGAATTCTCTTGGGAAAGTTGTCTCTTTGCTTCTTCCTTGTATCTTCAAGATGATATTGCAGTTATATTTTGAAGCCAATGTTTCAGAATATCACCCAGACTTATGCTGGATATAGTTTTAGTTTTGGCATTGATTTTAGTTTGAACTGAAGGATGTCGAAGTCAATCCACTTCTTAATAAAATTAAATATAATATAGCGTTAAAAATTCTGGTCAAAATGCTGTTTTTGTATGCATAATATTGAGAAAATCATCAGTTTTGTCACGATTCTATTACGGATTCCGCAGATGTACCGAGTTAAGTACCTCAGAGAAAGACTTTGCTATTTGATCCCAACTTAAAGTTTCAACCCACACGAGATGAAAACAAAATGGAATCCGTTAAAAGTTAAAAAATATTTTCTGAAATAATATACTCTTATTTTCTAATACCCGATATTTTCTAATACCAGGGAGTAGTTTCACGAAAATGAAATTACTAGCGATCTACTGGTCAGCTGCGGTAATGCAGCACTGCTTTGAATATATATTAATTTACTTAACCGTAACCGCCATTTTATCATCCACTGCTTGACATGGATTTCCTCAGGCACATTGTCCTGTGCATGAAGGATGTATGTATGACATTAAAACACTACGATGACCAAGTGGATTGGTGAGTCCACTCTTTTATAGGTGGTGTACTTCCTTAGGGCTTTTGATAGCGGCTTTGTTATTCTTTAGTTGCCTTTTACGACACTAACGGGAAGAGATGTGGTGATACTAGCCTTTTACCCGCGGCTTCGCTCATGTGGTATATACACTGATGTCTGGTAATACTAAAATATTACGGAAGAAATAACACGATAGTGAAAACCGCTACAAAATTCGTCAAGCAGAACTCAAGTTATGAGCGAACAAACAGACTGATTTTGTGTTCTATAAAGGTAAGAGAAGAGGATCTGTTTTTCCGATAGCTGGATTTAAGTTGAATTTAGGCGTTTCATTTTTTGACGTCTTCGACTTCGACTTTAAAGAGATACTGTTAGATAAACTTCGAGGAATGTTGGGGTAATTGTTTATAATATATGATAATAATAAAATACCAATGCAATTTTTAATGAAATAAAAGGTGAGAGCAGTTGATCCTTTTGATAATTAGTGAAGTGAACTATCATACATCAGAGCGCAGAAAATGTTATTCTAATAACCGTTTCGTTCATATTAATACATTGAACGAATCTTCTTCTTCTGATAGCAGTGTCATCTTCTAACGAAGGTTGGCAATCATCCTGGTTGTTTGTACTTAAGCCAAGATGTCCTTTCTGTCTCGGAAGTGTACGTTTTCTTATTGAGAAAGGCTATCTGTTCTTTTTATTAACTTTGGATAAGGTTTTTATATTGATTTTCTATCGGAAGTACATAACAGTTTATGTTTCTAAACAAAATTTTTATGGAGACTTACTTTCATAAAAATATCGGAATTAAAAGCGTCTACATAATAAAAATATTTAACAAAATAAAAACACGTGACGCCTCCGTCCTTATGGAAAACTTTTCTCGAGAAAATATTTGCTATCATCGGCGAAAGATAAAAAGTTGGAACGAAATATTAAAATTATAAATAAGTTAAGTAACCAAACTCGACAAAAGTTTAAGATTTATAACAGCTATTAATTATTTGCTTGCCCGAAGACAGAGAAAGTAATTATTTTGTGGAGCTGAAGTGAAATCCTATGCTCGAGGAAACCACCTTGTTTGAAATTAAATTTATTTCGCTTGATGCCTTTTATTTATGGGAAAAGGTTTAATTTCAACGACAATGACTCAATTTTCAACACGAAATGGAATGTTTAACGCTAGAAATGATTGACGCTCATAGAGATTATTAAATTACAATTTAACCTAATTTTAATCGTCAGAAAGTATTCATTTGGAAACATACTATTGCAAAAACTTTTTAAGGGAAATTATTTAATCTACAAATACAAAAGAATATGAAATGAAACATAAATAACTTTGTTAATTAATTCTTGCGTTATTAATAATTCTTTTATTAAAGGTTATTAATTCTTGCGTATTTTTTGTGTACCAACATTTTCTGTCACGATCGTAACGTCATCGCTTCAGCACGTTTTTGTAAGCCTTTTGTCGAAATTCTGACCAATCACCTTTTTTATGGTGAAGGTGGCAGACGGGCATGCGGTCCACGTAATGGACAAGTGGCTACCGCCGCCCATGGTCATCTGCAACACCAGAGGATATGCGGGTGTGCTGCCGGCTTCTAAATTAACATGCGTCTATCGTAAATTCAATAACCTAATTATTTATTGCTGTTCACGTATATCACTTACATAATTAACAATTTGCAATTTTTCAATACTCGGCATAATTTTCTCAACACCTATCTATGTAGTCTAGTGTTATGGCTAAGTAATAACTATTTCATCCTTCACTCAAATCAAACTCGCCATTATTAGTTGGTGGACTTAGTGTCGCCTTGAGCGACGGCTTCATAACAAATTCATCGTTATCACTGAGGTCAACCGAGGTGGGACGCTCATCACAAATTCATACATGTCTGAGTCGTGTACAAAATACCATGTAAAGATATAACTTAGCAGTTGTAGTTGCACAAAATTTTTCTTGCTAGTTGTTCATTTTTATTGATCTTTCTTCATGGTTTTTGTCTTCTTTCCTAAAGTCAGTTTTAACAAAAATATTAGCAAAATCGCTACTCAATAGACGCTTATTCAGCTTTAGTATTTAGCAGTAGTATGTATGCAACTTAGTGTGTTATTTCGAAATAAATCGTGCGCAGGGACAATTTTACGTTTACTGGTTCTAATATTTCAAATGTGAATTATTGGATGTTTGCTTTACCTTTAAAGTAATAGGTAGTCGGAAAAGTTCGCGCCCTTATTGAACGTATGACTTTAGCGTGCTATATTTCTGGCAACACTGATCTCTGGCGGGAAACTGATATACCTTTTGACAGCTGACTGTTTTGCAATGGCGACTAATTGAAATTACAAGTTAAAAGTTTCATCCTATCATATTTTAAAATCAAAGTTAATATGTAGAAAATTAGATATGCTTTACAATTTTTTTCCGACAAGTTATTAATAATTCTAGTGCTCGAAAAGAGATTTATGGTGTTTACTGAGAAGATGCTTTATCTAAAACTACTGCAAAAAAATTGGATGTTAATGATGTTCCTCGCTGTGGTGGTCCTATTAAGGTAAATGTTGATGTTATCATTGAAAAAATTGAAGCAGATCAACACATCTATCGAAAATTTCAATCGCAGGTCGAAAATATCATCTATAGCAGCACCGAATATTCAATTCATCTATTTTATTTTCAAGGCAATCGCATGAATAAAATTTAGATACAGAAAAACAAATGAAATACTTTTTTTTTTAACAATGACATACCTAATAAAGAGGTGTTGCATTTAAAATTACAATCTAGCCATAATACTAAGACTAATGAGTAATTTAAGTTAAAATTAAGTAGAATAAAACTAAGAACGTGTCCAATAACACTTTACTTATTGTTTTTGTTACTTATTACTTATTATACACTTTGTCTCTATTAAGGGGAAGTCATTTTGTTATTGTGATCTTTATTAGGAGCACTTATTTCACTAAGTACCTACATAATATTGACACTGATTTTGATGAAATATAGATGAACATAAATGAAATACATACTGATTTTGAAATAAGAACATCGTAGCTATTAGATGCATTTTGTTTTATTTTGAAATTGGAATTGCAACAGAAGATATCGAAACACAGAGTGGCCAGTAATAAAATCGGTCATTTCATAGATAAGCACCTAATATTTTATATTATGGATGAAAATTCATGTCATCGCACATACTGAAGATATATAACATCTGCGCTGTTTATATACCACCTCCAATACAAAATCTAATGAGTTGTTTGCGCAACCTTTAAGTACAGTGCCATTTATATAATTATCATTCTTGCATGTAACCCTTTCATTTACATGATGTATGCTCCGTTGGTTACCTTTCATAAATAAATAAATATCTTTTAATTGTTATATTGTTCGTCAAACTCTTAATTGACAATGAAATCATTAGCTTCTGCTCCTGGTCGCACGAGCAACCGCTAATGCATTAAAAACGACGTAGATAAAACAACGCGGTAATCCCATAGCGAGGGAGTCCAATTATCTGTGTAAACTGGTGACTCCATCGCCCAACATCAAATATGTCAACGTCGGCGCACAGCTCACGTGCCAATTAGCCGGCGGCTGATCGCGGCAATTCATCAGGCAGCTCTTTGAGCTAAATCGAATAAAGTACGAAGCGATAAGAAACCGAGTAAAGCTAGTGTTCTGATTTCGAAGATAAACTGATATATTGAAGTACTGAAAAAGTGATTATTATTGTTGTTAATCATTAAAATATGAATACTTTATTATCATCAACTGATTTCCTCATCTGCGACGCTAACTGAAAAAAAATGTATCTAAACCTCACACCTGAAAACATAGCTGTTACGTCAGCGCAGTTAGGTTGGAAAAGAGGAAAGTGCTACCTGGAAATCTAGTTAAATCCTTTGATAGTGATAGTCTATTCGATTATTTTTAGTGAGAGGTCTTTACCTCTCACTAATAATAACTTTAAAAAAAGTATAAATGACACGAGAGGGGTTTAAAAATAACCACGCTCTTTTAATACTTTCAAGTTTGCCTCAAAACAAAACAACACACAAAAAGTTGGCTTCCTTTTTGAAGTAGATTTTTTTTATTTATATTTTTTTTACGAAACAACTAGCATTTCGGACATGTGGATACTCTAGGACAACGGCAAAAATATAAAAAAGAAATATTTCTGAAATCTAGTTAATCGACGTGTCAAATGTGACACGTTCGTTATGTATTATGATCAACATTGGATTTGGAACTTAATTATAGAAATAAGTACACAGTAATTGATGGAAATATTAATATATCTAGTCAAAAAATCAATATATTATAATTAAGAAACAAAACATCTAGTTATATCAGTTATAAACATGACGTATCAAAATCAGCAAAGTTTTATATTTAATTAGGAACATTTACGCGAGTGCTGAGATCTATAGTAATTTTAAGTTAGGTTTCATAGATCACAGATCACATACATCACACGATTTGACAATGAAATGAAGCAAAACAATTTTGAGACTGTCAAACAAAAATACATTTTGCAAATGTTACAATTAACATCAGTCCTCATATCACACGCGCTGTTTCGACATCTTTGTCGCTTTCCTTCTAGTTTCGACAAGTGGTCAGCTCTATTCACTCTTTTTTGCATTGTTGGCAGGGGTGTGATTGCCACATTTCTTCTCTTTTGTATCCCTTCTTCTTCATCGAGAATAGCATCATATGTAGTAGATAACTGGTTTTCCTCTATAAGTTTTGTTCTCATTTGTAGTTTATGCTCCCGGAATTGGGGAATTTTGTGGATAGGTACGATTTTTTTCATTTATACATTAGTTGACAACAAGACAATTAGAAAAGTATCTGTCAAAAAAAAGGATAGTGTCCAGGAACTAACGATTCCGTCATTTGTAGAACAGCAGCTTCCCTTAAGCAAATCCCTGTTCTTTATAGTTTGTAAATGTCGTTTCACCTTTGATATATGCCAGGACAAATACTTTCAAACCAACGGGATTTGGCATATAGGACAGTATTGTCTCAAACTGCAATGTTCATTTCGTTGATACAGAATTTCTCAGATTTTTCTTGCATATGACATCACTTTAGGATACGATCAAAAAGAGGTCTAACCTTCCATATTCGACGCTGAGCACACTGTTCTTGAGATATGTCATCATCATAGACAATTCTTAAATGAATACTAATCAAGAAAAACCTGTCAGATGTCATTGAGTCCGCAATCAAAGGAATACGCCACGCTCGTTCTCAGTAGATCTTCGGGTAGTTCATGTTCGCCATAACCATGTTGATGCCAAAAAAAAAACCGTTTAATTCGGAGGTAGTAAGCTATATATTCTTTGTGTAAGTAGAACTAAAGTCGGGTTTGTTGCCTAAACTATTTGATCAAAACTTTTATCATTCAAATAATCGTCTAAAAATTGAAACCTATATTCTTATACAGGTCCCATTAATGTAAATTCTCTATCAATATAATTTGGACTTTGCAAATATGTCACAGAAGGAGGAAACTCTTCAACACAACGTAACTCAAAAGTATTTGATCTATTAAAAGTGGGACATGAAGCTGTTGCTCCTCTTGTTCGTTTCTTACCTTTGCTGCTACTCGCTCCTCCTGTCATTACTGATGGTCTGTCATGGTCATGGCATTACAATTCTGTCATGGTAATGAAAGCCTAACCAATTTAGTATTTATTTTCAATAATACTGTTTGTTTTGATGCTAAAGTGGTGTTAATGGTTGGTTGCTTTAACCAACCATTAACACTGGTTGGTTTGCTTTATTGACTTGGCCCAGTAGCGCCAGTAATAGAAAAGGGAACAATTGAAAGTCGTGAGTCTTATCGCTTGATGGGCGAGTCCAGGTATCTCCTCACCAACCACTGGCATATCTTATGTAGCGGAGATACTTCGTAGGAATATGTACATATGTACGTAGGATTCAATTGTCTTTGGAGAAAACGAAAATGAAACGAGTGGACCAACTATCACTTATATTACAGTTTTACCACGAAAATAAGTCTTTTCGACAATCTTCGTTTACGCAGAAAAGTGCAGACCGAATTACGACAATAGCCAAACGTGTAAACAATTTACATTGAACTTTATTTGTAAACGATAATGGCAGAATATTACTTGCCGTGCATCCCGCTCTGTCCCGTTCACACGATTCGTATACTGTCAGACAACTTAATTGGGTATATTAAATAAAAAAAAAAAAAACTAAATTTTAAACTTCAAAGTTAAAAAAAACATACGTTACACTAAAAATATTATTTTTATTAGACACGAAAAATTAAATACAAAAACAATAATTGTGAAAAAAAAATCTAGTGGAAGTTAACCATCTATTTCACTGCTTGTATTGCTGGCATTTGAATCTATTGACGACGAAGAGGACGAGTCGTTAGTATTAATAATAAATCCATCCATGTGGTCGTCAAGTGCTTGTTCCAATGTCATGAATTCGTTTTCACATTTTATGGCGTGATCAACAACTTTACGCCAATCTTCTGGTGTTATTGACGAAAATTTTTCCTCTAAAAGTCGTCTTAATTCCGTAAGATTCATATTAACGTTAAATTTGCTGATATGACCTTTGACTTGAGACCAAATATTTTCTATTGGGTTAAAATCGGGGTGATAAGGCGGAAGTCTCAAAACCTGGTGGCCATGTGATTCCATGATAGTGTCTAATGAATACTGGACGTATTCGTGTTTGCACCGTTTAATTATTTGATACAATTCTGGTTTTAATGATTCTGGATTATAATCTATATTTTTATTAGTGAGCCATTGTTGCATCTGCCTTTTAGTAGAATTGGAGTTTGGGGCTTTTTCTATTAAGGTATTGTGGTAGCTTGCATTATCTAGGACAAAAACAGGATTTGGTTGCAAATTTGGAATGACTTTAGTGTTTATCCATTTTTCGAAATTGTCTCTATTCATTTCCTTGTGGTAGTCTCCGGTTGTCTGGGAAGATTTATAAATTAATAACGCGTTTGGTATAAATCCATTGGCTCCACCGGCATGAACAATTATCAGTCTTTGACCCTTTGATAAAGGCTTTTTTAATCCCTTGCCACTTCTGTCCGACCAACACGTTCCTTTGTGTGCGTTGTGTGCATATACGTTTCATCTGCATATATAATCTCTCTGCCTTCTTCTCTGCATCTCTTTACTTCTCTGAGATATTTCATTCGTAGTAATCTCACATCGTCTTTTTCAGCTAATATTTTCCTATTCGTTTCCACTCTTCTAAATTTGAAACCAAGTTGCTGCAGAATTTTTCTAAGAGTTTCTCTCCCGCCACTAAAATTGATATCTTCTTGTAATTTACTCAGGAGCGATTTTACAGTAACCACTTGTTTCTCAACTAAATGAAAGTCATGTATTTTTCGTCGAATCAATTGATAATCAAAATCATCTAGTTGTAGGCCGTGAATTTTTTTTGGGCGTCCTTTTTTGGGCGTACTGAACGTAGGGCCTGTACTTGTTGAAGCACCGTGAGATGATTCGCTCTCTTTTAAAATCCTAGAAACTGTTTTTGTAGAAATGCCAGTCGCTTGGCATGTCCGTTTAATAATTTGCTGAAAATAGTCTTTATTAAAAACTTGATTCTTGACTTCTTGTGCTTCTTTTTCCATAAACCGGTGAACATTTACAATAATTTCTCTCGTTTGACTCTTCAAAGGCCGCCCTCTTTTAAGAGAAGTCATAATAAATATCAGTAACCACTTTATTTGCCACTAAGTGTAATTATCGTCGAGACACGTAGGTTCAGTCTGCAATCTGAGAGTCGACTGATGGACAAGATGGCGCCCGACGCACGACACGAACGGCCGCCATTTACCGCGAAATCGATCGACCAATAATGGCGCAAGATTTCAGCGCGCGAAATATTCCACATTGCCGTTGGTGGAATGATGTTTACCGCGCTCCTAAAATGTGTCTACTGCGCAGGTACATCGGTGAGACTTATTTTCATGGTTTTATTGTACTTATATTTACTTCTTTTAATTTTTAACAATTTAATACAGCAACCACTACTCTCACCACCTAGCAGCCATCTTTCTTTTCTCTCTCTCTCTCTCTTCTCGCTCACACACCTTCGTTCAGAAACATGTTACTTTATGCAAAATTTTAATCCTAAATGTATATTGCTACCTTTGAATATTGGAAACACGTAAATAGTTTTTAGCGTTTCACCTAGTGGTAAGTGGATACTATCATTCTGCGACATCCGCGATATATGCCAATACCAGTCCAGGATGGCGAACATTGGCACGGCTCCGAATGCGATGCCTACCTTTGGAGATTTAGGAGTGGCTTTGGAGAAGGGATAAGGAAAATGGGGAGAAATAGGGTAGGATGGGATAGGAATGGGCTCTGACATATTTCGCTCACTACCGAACGTACATTGGGGTACCAATGACATAGGATAAAGCGAAAAATACAGTACATGCAGTGGGAAATGCGTCGCCAGAATATTGCAAGATACACAATTATTGTTAATTTTGTATGTAGGTATATGTATTATGTGACAAGAACGAAAGATCGTGCATGGTGTGGTGGTAAGTCTTGAGAAAGGTATATATCCAACAGTGGAGAGACCTAGGCTGATGGTATGGTATGGTAGGTTATAATAAGAATGTTTTTTTTACCTGCGCCTTCAAATGGGCTATAATATGAGTAGCTACGGTAACGAGCCACCCTTTTACAATGATAACTGGACTCGTCCACTATAGGATTGGATCTTTGCGTAACATTAATGGATACAAATATTACAGTTGACTTCACATGCAATGTGGCTATTAGGGTCAGTTGAGTTATTGTGTTTCAAGAAAATATCATTAAATTAACAGTATAATTGACTTAACACTCGTTGATTTCCAGAATATACAGTAAAAGTCAATAAAACTTCAATTTACGTGTAGTTACTGGTTTATAAACCAAAACTGTTTGCTATGTATAATTATTAGAATATTTTGGAATTACATTGAAATTATTTTATGAACACTATAAGTAAAACCTATTTACAAATTTAATCTTTATTTGATCAATTTTTATACCATATATAGTAATTATTGGGCTTTAACCTACTTTTATAAATATTTCTAAGCGATCTTTATAAAGATGAGCCTGAGGAGAGGTCTGTATCCAGTAGTGGAGAAATAGCTACAAGTTTATGATAATAGTATTGACAATTCATTCGATTCACTACTTTTGTCTCGAAAAATTACGTAACTACTTCGCTCCTAAAATCGTATTGAACTCAAGGTCGCGTGAGTTTTCGTTATTTGTACTTGTAAACAAGGTTAATTTTAATTTTAAATCTGATTAAGCCATTAAAATTAATGAAACAAAGCCTTTTCGCGCTAAGCGTCCTACAGAGGGGTACGTCTGGATATTAGCTAGCGTGTTGTGTACCTACATAATGAAAATTATTTCATTACAACGTTGGCCCCTAGCGGCCCGCATTTCGGATGTCGCAGGCTGAGTAGTTTGAGCAAATTTCAGGAGTTTCCACACAGAGTGCTTTTGCATGTTGCACGTGAGTAGATTTTAACAAAATGGATTCCGCAGTGGCGGTCGTAAATCTTAAAATATGGCGGCGGGTCGTCCCTGGACGGACACGTGCCTTTCAAAGTTCGGGTTGATATACCTTGAAAAGGTCGCTTAGGAATTGACAGGTGTTAACGATTTGTCTCCAGTTCCAAATTTACAAGGAAAATTTATTTAGTATTTGTGTAATATATTTTTTTGCGAAGGTAACGTTTTAGCTTACATATCTCTGCTAAAAGAAGTTTAATAAGTTTAAGTTTATGGATGGAAACTGTTTACGGTAATATGGAATTTAAATGTAGCATAGAAAGAGGTAAATTATTCTTAACCTACATACACTTCTAGTTACGGCCTAAAACGGTGTCAGTTGTAAAAAGCATTGCGAAAGATGGAATGTTTTTATATTCCAAAAAATAATGACTTCCAACTGTTTTCTTAGATTGTACCTACTGTTCCTAGACTGTTTTCCTATTAGTATATTATATCCTTTAAGTACTCTACCTACTACCAGTTCAGTAGTTTTCAGGCTATCTTGAAGGCTGATAATAGAATAGACATTGCCTTCACTAATCGGGTTTCTTTTTTAAAATCTTAAAAACGTTAGTCTGTTTATACATTGAAATAGGTAATATTGAAACAAATTCTGCAATTTATATATTATGATATACTCGGTCCGTACGTCGCTGTTTTCAAGTCAATACGATATTTCAGAGCAGAAATGAAGGTTGAAAAATGAATGCAAATTAGTTGCGGGAACTAAACAAAATCCTGTGGCGTAAAATTGAAGGAGATACATTTCAACTTTCACGCCACCAACTATCACGGCCGAGTTCACCCGAATCTGTTGGTCTACGTTCTAAACGATATATCATACTGTTTTGACAAACAATATTGTGTCCGGTCGCACGAGCGCGGTTCGTTAGCTCGTAGACTTGCTTTCGGACACTGCTCGCATAGAACACAGTGGTACATTTATTTTTCTCTAATTTATAACATCTGGTTTCCCGCTGGCTTGTTCTTGCCTACATCAGATTTAAACTTGTTTTATACTACGCAACTAGCATTAAGTTATTGCAACAAATTCACACAAATTTCGCTGTAAATTGTGTAAATCCCTGAATCAATGACGGAAAACGGGACTTGTTGACTTCGTACAGTAAGAATAAGTTTATTTAAGGTTTTTGTGTAAGTTTCCGTTAGATGGTTTCCTAAAAATGTGCCTAACATATGTATGTTCAATAAAATCATCATATATTTTTTTTAGTGATAGTAATTTGGTGTGAAAAAAAGCTTGTTAAAAGTACGTAATTATTATACTCTTCAACAACAACCGAAACGGTCGACTAGCCCAGTTGGTACTCGTAGTACTCATCTTTCCTGTGCAAACGTTTCTGTTCGATTCTGTCCGATCAGACAAATATTTATTAAAAGATACCTATTCACCATATAGAGTACTGCTCACATCACTGGGTCGCATCACTGGGTCGGCGCACCTAAATATCAATTGGACCCATTTGACTTCATCCAACGACGTGCTGTTCGAATTGCCGTCAATCCCACTCTCTCAGGCGGTTTAGAATCCCTCAGCATTCGGAGAGACGTTGCATCTCTCTGTGTGTTCTACCGCCTGTACAATGGACGAGAGAATGAACAATTCTTCAGAGCATTCCGCTCTGAAGAATTGTTCATTTTAATTCCTACCTCGTGTTTCTACAATCGCACCTCCCGTCACAGAAGTGCGGTCCATCCGCATTTCCTAGATACGGAGGTGTCGCGTACCAAATTCCAAAAAATATTTTATATCGCGAACCCGTAGGCTGTGGAACGAACTGCCTCAAGAGGTCTTCCCATTAAGCTACGACATGGGATTCTTCAAGAAAGTTGTAAATAGGATTTTGCAATGTCGGCGGCTCACTCGCATACCCCCTGATGTTGCAGGTGTCCATGGGTGGCGGGTAACACTTATCATCACGTGGGACCGCTTGATCGTCCGCCTACTTCCCTATATATATATATATTCGTTTGGATTCGGGCGGATTAAGTACATCTTGAATATGGCGTTAATTACCGTTACATCTATTATTGATATGATGTATTCAATAGGTACACACAATACACTTATGTGACATTTATTCAAGTATTTTCACGCAAAATACATAGTGTTACGATAAAAATATATTCTTTTCCCATAACTTTTTTTTCGTCAACCCTATTTCGGAAGATGGATTGTTACATATCGATCATTGTCATTGTCCATCGCATATCATGTGTCTATATCAGTCTCCTTTTCGCCAGGAATTTCTGAAGTGTGAAAGAGGTTATTTTATTTCCCTAAAACAAATCTTGTCTCTTTTCTTTTCTGTCTAACTTAGGCAGATCTTCCAATTAGACAAGCAGACCCGTTTAGGGGAGTATTTGGGAAAATACATCTACATCAGCTTTCCACATCGCCTATACCACAATGTATGTAGTAAAATCTTTAATCAGTGCGTCCTGTCAGTTATAATGTACATACTGATACTTTATACTGAAACATCGACTCAGACGGTAGACCTTGTCAAAGTCACTAAGGGAGCATTGGAGAGAGATGCACTCGTGATCTCTTTGCGGGATAAGATTCTAAACGAAGATATTCGTAAAGATTAGAAGATGATAGTATGTGATGGCGAGGCTTAGGAGAAACCTATATTCAAAGAGTACGGTACGGTGGTATGGTACTTCTAAATCGAAGTTAAAGTTAAAGCCGAGGTAAAAAAAGAAATTAAATTGTGTAAAATATATCATTAACTTAATATGTAATTTATTTTATGTGTAAGGATAATACAATTATATATATATACATGTAAAAAGACGTGAATCAGAGCGTTGTACTAGCAGTGTTCAAAACATATTATTTACTTTACAAACTAAAGACGAGCGTCAAAACTTCACATACCATATATCAAAAGAATCAAGAATTTCAACTTGGAGTTCTCTGAAGTCCGAAACGCGAAAAGATGTCGTGGCTGTGTAACAGTTAAGAAGAAAGGACGCAAACACCTTCGGCAACACCGTTAGGACTTGAAAATCGATACTGACAAAAAAGCAGTTTTTTTGACATTAGACAGCGAAAGCTTCCAAAAAAATATTCAGAAATTACATGTTTTATTGCTAATAAGATAAAATAGAACCATTTAATGCGAATAATGCTTGAATATACTTGCCTACGCTTATTTTTTTCTAATCTGTTAATATTAACGGAAATTCTCAGTTTTATTATTGGTAGTGAAAATTAAAAAAAACTAATATTATGATATTATTATAATTAATATTATGACTAATATTATATTATGAAAGTTAATGACTAATAATATGAAAAAACCTTTTCTCTCGATATCATAAAAAAAATCATTTTTATGTAGTTTATAAATTGCTGCTAAATAATCGTTTCCGTGATTTTGTGATAAACATTTTTTTTCAAACGATATGAAATGTCTTAAGTAGTTCATGTCGACTGACTGTCGACGACTGTCATAAATTTCATGTCGACACAATAAACAAAATAATAATATGTAACCATCATTACATCACGTTTACCTGAATCCAAAAGTAAATAAGAATCTTGATCTTCTATAGATTTAACAGATTTGAGAATAAGACTATAATAAAACACTCGTCCTTATAAACATCGTTATTTACCACAATTCGTCTTCGTTGTCGATTTATTTCAAAATCTTACGCTCGGTTATTTCATAACACTTCTATTTGTAGATAACAAACATACTTTATGTCAAGTCCATTACAAAGACTGCAGGTCACACTTGCACCATAAATAATTGAACGTAGTTCCTTTGAGACTACGCTCGGGACGTTCTCTAATGGAGCCTGATTTTTGTTCATAAAATATTTACAGAAACAGGTTTGGGAAAACATTAGGATTGATACTTGGCAAATACTAAACACACAACGGATTTTCTTGAGATGTCTCCAGATTCTGTCCATTCTTTTTCTTTTGTTTTTCGTAAGTTTGTCATTTCTTCTACAGTAGTTGCTGACATTGTTTTTTACCAAAATAAGGTCGCCAAGGAGTAGATATTCCACGTTACGGTAAGCGGTTACAGTAACTCATGGACATCTACGATACATACCAACGTTAATCCGAACTGATATCTGTCGAAAGCTGGAACGTCCGTAGTTGTACTGCTTTCATTCAAGGGTTTAGAAATCATAATTTGAAAAAAGGTTAGGTGATCACACTCTGCCAGAAGAACGAAGGAAAAGAAAGGATGCAATACGATTAAAAGTGAGAAAGGCGACCTGGTCAATTTCACTCGCTCCTAAAAGACATAATATATATTATATAAGGACATAATATATATTATATTGTACAAAGACATATATATAATATAATATATCAATATCTAGTACATCTTGATATATATTTCACGGCAGTTTTTTGTGAGAGTGGGGTAATTCAGCCAGTCGGATGCGCCCAGTCAGCTGTGGGAAATATCATTCGTTTCCCCGTCAAGTACATGAAAATACTAAAAAAAAATTAAATTTCTAAAAGTATGATTATTAAACAATAAAATTATATTTCAAGCAAAAAGGTTTTCAAGAATTTTTCGAACTGAAAACCTAATGTCGTGTTCCAACGGTCCACCCATTTCGTCAATGTCACAAAAGTGGAAGTATCTTACCTACGACTGCTTACACTGCGCGCTGTGGTGGTGGCGATGGCTTTAAGATCTTGGAATTCTAGTCATCTTTAATCTCTCCAGCACTTTATCATCACAGACTTGCCCTTCTTTTTGCCATGTTAAACAATGGGTATTCTTTTGGTAGTATTCGTAGACGTAGTGTAGTCAACAGCTATAACAAGCATTCCATTACAAATAGATGGTAGCCATACCGACATATTATTACGACAATCTATGTACATCGGATAGACTATTAAATTGGTGGTGTAACTGACCACTCTTGACTGACATTGAATACAAAATTTTATTACCCGCAACAGTGCTGTTTGACAACGAGTATATTGGTGTGGATTTTTTTCAATTTAATAGGTTTACACACAAATCCACAGAATAAAAACGTGTACATTGTTCATGTAATCTTGTTAGCAACACACACGGTGGGATACAGATTGAGTGCGCGATCGGCGTTCGCTTTTGAATTATTGATGAATGCTCTGTCCTCTATATCTATATGTTATATACATTTTATGTAAGGTATCTGCGGTGTAATCTCAGTTTTACGTCAACCTTTAAGCGTTTTTATATCACTACTCGATTGTTTTAGGCTTTTTTAATGATTAAAGGTAGTACAAGTATAGTGTTAAGAGATCTAAAGTGATGCGACTAGATGAGACAACTGACTAGAATATGAATGATATTACTTGTTACTTACATGTTATCAGGTACGTATATATTCAACTAGTCCGCGAAGAATTAATGGGGTAAAGTAAGTACTTGAAGATACTTATATAAATATAACCACGATAAATTAGAAATCTAACAAAGATAATTTCAACACTACGCGTAAAAAATTGATTTTGGAGAGAGAATACCGCGGAAGGGAATTTACCGTGATCAACTTGAGTTGGTAGTTAGCGACGGCTTGACGAGATATTCAATTGTAAATTCAATTAATAATTCAATACTGTAATTGAAGCTTGTAATATTTGTTCCAATAGCTCACCTTTTATAATCCTTGTATTCACTCGTACACATAACTTATTTTGTACTATACGAGTAATATTTAAATTTGTCTATTTCCCATTTTATTTCACTTATTTATTTATGTAAACATTTCACTGTTTAAATTTGTTCACTAATCCTTGTATCTCGCCTATTATGGGCGATAGTTCACTTATATCTTAGCATTTTAACTGAATTATTGTGTTTTTATATTCACTTATGTAAAACCGGCGTTCCTTCACAAGATACATACTAATAATAGCAGAAACTTATAAAATCTCACAATGACACCCAAAATAACAGAGATGTTGACTCGGCAAAGCTAGATTTGTACTGGTCGTGGTTTTAGGAACGCCGGAGATTTTCAAAATTTGAACATGATTATTCTTAATATGGACTTTTTATATTAAAACTCAAGATTCTGAACTCTGTACAATGATAAGAAATTCTAGCTAAGCAACTTCCTGTTATAAAATTTAAATTTGAAGAGCTAAATTTTAAAGACTTAAACTAAAGAGCTATTTTAATTTTTGAGGAGGAGAGTGCACGCTGCAATCCAACATCCGCTGGGCGCGCTCGACTGGCCAGTCGTTACCAGGCGTTACCCCTCTCTCACAGAAGACTAGCTTGAAATGTACTGCATTTCCCACTTTATCTTATTTCTCTAATGTACATAAGTGTTTCGGTAGTGAGTGCGAAGTGCCAGAGTCCATTCCCATCCTATCGCCCCATTTTCCCAACCCTTTCTCTAAATCCATTCCTATATCTCTAAAGGTAGATCCGCGCATCCGGGGGCGTGCCAACGTTTGTCATTTTGGATTAATGTTGGCATGCATCGCGGATGTCTATGGGCGACAGTATCCACTTACCATCAGATGGACAGCATGCTCGTCTGCCGCCTACGTACATAAAAAAAAGCTAGCCGTCCGCATTCTGACAGCCGTCTTATATAAGAGCAAGGCTCCTGGACTCGTCAGTCAGTCGTCGGTTGAGTCTAAAGACTCTCAGTTGCGTCACAAGAACTTATTTCGGGGCCAAGCAACCCCAGGAGGCCATATTCTAATAGGCCATACTATCTAGGCCATATTCTAAACGCGTAACTTTGACGCCGCCGCTTCTACTCATTCGGTCACTCCTGACTGACCCCGCCTCATGGGATTGACTTCGCAGTTGCTGGTTGATGCCGCTACTCTTGGCTGGCGTCACCGACCTTGTCTGGGACCACTACACATATTGGGGGCACCCCCTTACCTGTGCCGTCGCCCCTTATCACGTGTCGCCGTGCTTACCGATTGCCAGCTACTCTGCTCTGCCGCTCTGGGCCGGCGCCTGCTCTCCTGCCGTCCATCCGTGAATTTCGTGATTCCAATCTTGTGCTACGGACACTTTTCGGCCACTTACACGTAATCACTTTTTATATAGTTGTGTAAATTTTTGTATTAGGTATCTTTTTTTAATTAATATAAGCTGTTTGAACAATAACTGACCTCTTTCCTTCCTAGTAGTTTCCCTATAGTTAGTTGTTTGTTTGTCTAACACAACAAGCAGAATTGAGAAATTCATTTCAGTTACAGTTATATTGATTTTTTCTCAGTCTTTTTCACGTCCTACTGCAGGGCCTTCCCTAGTTCACAATCTACCACGTGGGGTCAGGGCGGAAGGGTGGTTACAGATGTTCCAATTTTTTTTAAATTCTGGAACATGCGAACTAGTGATATTTAAAAAAAATCGTACTTAAGTAGAAACCTCACGAATAAGATCTTAGATAACTGTAGAGTCTAGATACCACTAGCTAGGCGTTACAAGAATGCATACAATTTTGGTTACAATTACGGAATTCGATATGAAAAAATATTGTACCTGTAATTACGGAACCAGATTTAAACTTCTGTAATATCCCAATTCTTATTATTATGGTACAGCTAGATGTCAGATTATATTTATATTTTACTGTATCCATTAAGGGATCAAACGATCTGCTCCAGAATTATTGATGACACAACTAGACCTAGCGCGCTATATTTTTTAACACGCTGCTAAAAGTGGACACGTTATCATAATGTAAATTATTTCTGTTTTCAACGAAATGGTATAAAATAATGGTAGGTACTAGGTAGTTTTTGTATCTTTGAACTAATATAGAAATATTTATAATGGAATAGCAGGTATTTGCAGGTATAAGACCGACTACGATGTGATAGACACTCGTCTATCCCATCGGTAGTCCCTTAAACGGAGATTGTGGACCGAGAAATTCAGTGTTGGAAGGGCCCCGGTCTTGTGTACTGATTAAGTACACAAAGAAAATTGTCAGCAGCGACTATGAATAAGATAGATAGAAAACCGAAAGATAGTGTGTGATTGCGAAATTTGGAGAGTCCTATAGCCAGCAGTTGAGAAATATAAATAGAAGGGTTTGTATAGTATGGTATGCAATCTAGGAATACTTAGCCATAGATAGATAGATATATATCAGTCTATAACGTCCCATTGCAGTGAACTGGCCATATTGAATTTAGTCACAGATGGATTGATCTATCAACTCTATATAGATAGATGAACTCTTTATTACACACTAAAACATTGTAAATGCATAGCAGACAAAATAGCAGACATTGTAAATACATAAATACACAAATGACGGTCTTATCGCAAAAGCGACCTCTGCAAGAAAACTTGCCAAACAAACTTTCGGTGAAGAGAAAATAAATATTTTAATCACATTTAAATGGTGTACATATTATTGTTAGATGAATACTTACATTTTAGTCATATTTGAATCATTTGACTAGTAATAGCAGTCACAATATAAGTACCCTAGGGGAGTTTATTCAATTGAGACTCTTCAACTCGATATATAATAATGTGAACATACGAAAGATACATTATTCGAAGAAAATGGAAATAGGCGGAAAAAGCAAAACAATATATATATAGGGGAAAAAATGATGATATTTATTACTTATATAGGCGTTCGAATGTATTATGTTATGGTCACGTAAAACCCATATCAATTTCTCATAATAAAGTGATTGTAAAACTTTTATAGTGACTAATTTACTATTCTATTACCATTTGAATTGAATGTGCTTTGAATATCGCATTCACGTATTCACATATAAATCAGTGTGAATGAACGAAATCGCGGCAAATTGTTTGAATTATTGATAACAATTTGTCGGACCAACGCTATTGTGACAGAGCCTACTGCTCCGACCATTCATTCACCCGCTCAGAATAGTTTCATTCAATCTCTATTTATAAGGCTTGACAGCTTTTTTATATTTTACTTGTGACAAACTATGACCTTTAGCCTCACGACTTTTTCAGAATAAAATGTGTTTATTCAATAACAACATACGTAATAGTCTACTGAATATTAGGATAAAATTAAATGTCGTTCGTTAACCAAATCTTATGTTAAATTCAAAACAAATGTTATTTCCAATGTTAAATTTCGTATAAACCGGCTACGTATGGCGTAGCACGTGTGTAGTATTCGTAAGCGTAAGATACACTCTCTTTAAAGAAGTTACGTTAAAGAGTATCTGCTTATTCTGTATTTATTTCTCGTAATGCCATAATAATACTTCTTAGGTATCTATATTAATTTTATTTGAAACGTTAATAAGTTAAGACGCCGAAGAAGAAGAAGACGAAGAAGTTACAGCAGATACAATAGCTGCAATTCCAGGCAATTCACAAGGAAATGTTTGAACACGATTGCCAAAAAACAAAACAATACGGGAACGAATAACGATGTTGCAGCAAAAGGAAATAGAATAGCTCTGTGGATTGGGCCATCCTAGAGACGCAATAACAATCATGAAAACAGATAGACTGAATGGAATAGGGTCAGCCGGCACTCTACCGGTAGTTTCGTAAAAAGTGACTGTACCTCAACTTTTAGAATACTTTCGATTATATCCATATTGTGACAGGTTTTATTTATTTATTTAAACTTTAATACACAAAGAAACATTGTACAAAAGTCGGGCTTAATTTTTAGTGACATTCTCTGCCAGTCAACCGTTAGTTAACCAGAAGTACAGGCGGCGGTGTTTCGTATTAATTAGTTATTATTTATAATTCACACACATCACATTACAATTAAAATTATCACATTATCAGATTATGACATTATTAATAAATAAATAAATTATAGACACTCTTACGTTCAATTGTTTAATAATCATGTTATAATTATACATTATTTATAATGTTATAATCAAAACAAGGATACAAAAAAGTATACAATGTACAAAGATGGCACGCCAAAAAGTGAACCGGCTGATATTGTTATAAGCTGATAAGGGCGGTGGCGTGACCGCATACATCCTGGTGTTGCAGTAGTCCATGAAGAGCAGTAGCCACTTGCAATCACATGAATTGCTTTCCCGTCCGCCTCCTTTCACATAAAAATAATAAATTATAATTAATGAAAACAAATTAACACGTTACAATACCATTTAAAATAAATAATAAAGCTAAAATAAATAATGGCAGTAAAAATATAATAAACGTTTTTTGTACAAAATGTTCAAAGTATCGGACCACGGGATGTGTTAATAACAAATTTGCTGTATATGTATTAGATATATGTATTGTTTATCATTAATGATATTATTAAGTGTTACTGTGTAAGCAAAACCTTCCTATGGCGTGAGATTCCTTGGTATCAAACCGAACAGGGCACAGGCAATGCAAATATGTACTCCCAAAATTCTTCACCGCGTCTAAAAATTATTGCGTCTGTGTGTGTGAGCTATTGACCGTGCATTTGTATAATGTATATCGTAGCTATTACTCGTAATGCTACAGACCACCGCAACGCTATTACACTACGACAAATGTCCGCAGCATTATGAAACATATAACGCACGTGTTCGTGATGATTAATACAGTTAACCATAGCGCGACACACCCAAGGTTCATGCGGGTAAAGAAGCCAATTTTTCGCTACTTCAAATAATTAAGAAAACGTTTAACGTGTAAGTTTTTACCAACGTCGGTGGTAAATAAAAGCCTTTCGACACGCAATGTTTTTCTAAAGATACAGAATCGAGGAGTTCAAAAATTAGTAATAGAGTAAGGGTGTCTTTTCAGTATCTTTGATAAATATACAATTATTTAAAATACAAATCTTTTTATTCCTATCTTCAAAATAATTAATTTAATGTGAAATATGAATGCAATGCAATGTCATGCAACCAGCCCTTTCAGTAATGCAACCACTGCTAGATATGATCCTCCTTATCGTCTCGTGCACGACGGATGTAAAGTCTTAAAACGCCACGCTGCCCAAACGGGTTGGCGAGTCTACTCTTTCACAGGTGGTACAGTTCCTCAGGGCCTGTGGCAGCGACTTTGTTATCCCTTAGTCGCCTTTTAAGACACCCGCGGGAGGAGATGGTGTGGTGCTATTCTATAGCCGACCGACACCACACGGCACATATATATTTCTTTCAGTAACTCAATTTCCTTCTCCTTCAGTTATACGATAGTGGGGCAAGGGGCTCCGATAACTCTCACTCACTCTCAAAAGAGTCCCCGCACACTCTCGTAATTCGGCCAATCGGACGCGTCCAGTCGTCAGTGAAATGTATCGTCGTCTCTTCATAGTATTCTATGTGTACTATCAGTATTTTTCAGCATTCAATTTTCAATAGAACATGTGTATTCTAAAGTAATATTTCAGGTTAATCCAGCTCTTACTATACAGCGATAACACATGCAAGGGCGTAGTCAAGATTCTATCCAGGGTGGGGCAAAGCAAACAATTTTACCCGGGGTGGAGCAAAGCAAAATATTTTCTTATAATTTAAATAGAAATAGTTTAATACAGAAAGTCTGTTATTTATTCTTCTCTATTTGGGGCAAGCGTTCCAACCTGCCCCGCCGTGGTTACGCCCATGAACACAAGGCTTTTTCACATACAGCCCTAAACTAAATTTTATGAGAGGTACTCGTAACATAAATACCTGAAAATTAGTTCACACCACAACATTTCTGACAATCGTGTGGATCTATATTTTAGTCTACATTCGTAACTGAAATTGTTTTACTTTTACTTTCTTCTCAATTCAATGCCCGATCGTAGTTACATTTATAAAATTATTTGCTTAGTTATATAAACCAAGCAGTGAAAAAACTACAAACTTTAGATTATAAGTTACATAAAATTACAAGGACCAATCCACTTGACGATTTATATAATTAAGTCTACGGCTAATTGCAAGTCGGCTCAATTTGTACGAGTATTACAATGGTCTGATAACATCTAAGCCATTATCTCGCGCCTAGTGCGGACGCCACGATGCGCGTTCATAGTTTGATAACGGACAAAATGTTGTATTGATTTGATGAACAATGAGAAGAAATTTACCTGTAGATGTATTTGCATAAGATTGTATAAATCAGCATACTAAATAAATATTCCCTTCAGAAATTTAAAGAAACTAGAATTCGTGACCAAAAAGCCCCGAACATTGCGTCCGTAACCTCGGGCGCGCGGACGCACTGAACATAAAACATAAACATTTTTTTTATTGTTAAGTTTTAATCAGCGGTAGTACTGGCCGAGGATTTGAACTTACGATCACAAAAATGTGGTCGAATATACACATCCCTAGGCTATCATCGCTTTTATACTTTATGTATTTATGCTTTATTACTGAGTTAAATTTAAATATACTTTTTATCCAGATTTACCGATACTAACCTCACCACACGGCTTCGAAACATATTTGATTAAAAGATTTCAACCTATATTGAAAAAAAAGTAACAAAATTCTCGATCTAATTAAAACTTGTCTGCCTGCAAAATTATGAAGAGGAATGTAATGTTTAAGTTTTTTTTACAAAAACTTTATCTGTGGCAACATGTTTCACAAAACCCTTGTGTGTACATCACTGAATAGAACGCAAACGGAAAATTCCCCACTCATACCTAACGCTATCCGATAAAATCTCCTCGTTTAGTTAATGTTGCTGCCGTATCAACTTTGTATAAGTTTAATTAAAGGTTTCTTACGGCGGGGCTCGCCAAAGTTTGATGTTTACGAGTATTTTCATATTGAAAGCTTCCTTACCTTATAAGACCCCGATCTGAAACTTTGATCTTCAATATGTTACTTTTTATTAAATGATAGATGTTTAGGGTGATAATTATTTTTAGACTCCCTTTGTCAACTTTCCAAAAATACAATTTTTTAAATTTTTTTTAAGTAAAAAAAATATGGTTTTACATTGGGTAAAAGGAAACTATACTAGCCTATAATGTCTCATTGTAGGGTACAGGCCTTCCTTAGTACATCGTGAGGGGATTTCGAACCATAATCCACCACGCGGGCCCAGTGCAGATTGGTGGATACACATTCTCCAAATTTTTTAAATTCTCAAGCATACGGATATCCTCGCGATGTTTCCACTCACCGTCCAACTTTAAACTAATAATTTTAAAATATACAAGTAGATAATAATTTTAAAATATATAGCTGTTGCCCGTGACTTCGTCCACGTGGACTTTAGTTTATAAACACCGTTTTTAAATTGATATAACTTTTTTATTTATGAACTGATTGAAATAAAACAAACACTAAATTTTAAGTGAAGCTTATCACAATACATTAGTGAAAACCGCACCCAAATCGGTTAAGCTGTTTCTAAGATTAGCGCGCATAAACGCACAGACAAACAGATAAACAGACAAACAGACAAAAATTCTAACAATCATTGTTTTGGGGTGATAAAGGCTCCCCAATAATAGTTTTTCAGACCCATTAACAGACAGCGATCAGTTCCATTTTTATTATATGTATAGATATAGATGTAATGTCCCATGCGTGCATTGCGTTTAGAAATTATTTCTTGTTACATTTTGTATTCGGAAGAATTTTAACTACGACTTCCTATAAGAGGTAGCAGACGAACGGGCTGGCCACACGATAGTAAGCGGTCACCGCCGGCCATGGACACTTGCAACGCCACGGGGCATGCGCTGCCGACCTTACAGAATTAACCTTAACTTCAAAGTTAAGGTTAAGTCACTTATCCTATCAATGAATTAGTTGCTTAGCACCAGTTTCTGTAAATTCAACTAAGGTAATACAAAAATATGAAAGGAATTGCTGTAATAGTGGAAATCATAGGTATTTTGTGTGAGGTCAAAGCATGTTGCTAGACAAACATTTGAACAACCGATAATAACTAAATTTATTGTAAAAACTTATTGTAATTAGGAAACGTTAAATCGATAATTATTTTTAGAAGAGCAGTGATAAATCAGTGCAAAGATAAATGGAAGCGGCGGATGCTAAACCAATTAAATCAATCGAAGCCTCAGACCAACAAATCGGTTTAAGAATAAAATAAATTAAGTAACAAATTGCTCTCGATCAACGGCAGATTAACTGGCAATTAGCTAAAGTTTCCAGTTTGATTGATCACAGTTTCAAAACGGAGATTATTAATTAATTATTTCTAGGAAATTGCTGAGTGATTTCCGTTTTTGCTGACGCGTGACCTTGATCTTGGGATTTAAGCGATGACGCTACGCCAACAAAAAAATACAATCGCCACTCAATCTATACATATAATAAAATCATAATGAAATCGTTTATTTAAATTCGTGCTAATTCATTCATTCATTCAACTAGAATTTTTCCAAATTTAAACTCTAAGTAATTTAGTTTCTTTGTATTGCGTAGCATTTACAGAATTAAATTTAACTACGTCTGTTGATTGAAATTATACTTATTCGTATAAGTATACCCTTTGATTTGTTCAATTGTTTTTTTGTTTTTCTATTCAATTCAATTGTTCAATTTCAATTCTTTGATTTGATTTGATTTGCACGAATTAAGTTAGGATATCAAGTGAGAACTTTTTAATTCTTCTCATATGATTTTCCCTCGTATACTCGTATTTGTATTTGTTTCGTTAAGCACCCACTTTTGTACCTTAATAATATATACCAATTACATCTATGATGCCCTTTCTATATTTTACTCACATCTATAAGTTAAGAATCCTCAGATTATAAATTGGAGTAATATACGAACTGAACACTGGAAGATATAATCACTCATTAGCATTAGGTGTCGGCAAACTAATTATATAGTTTAGACACAGTATAAACACCCATATTAGATAGTTTAGACACAGTATAAACACCTATATTAGGTAGTTTAGGCACAGTATAAACACCTATATTAGATAGTCTAGACACAGTATAAACACCTATATTAGATAGTTTAGACACAGTATAAACACCTATATTAGATAGTCTAGACATAGTATAAATACCTATATTAGATAGTCTAGACATAGTATAAACACCTATATTAGGTAGTTTAGGCACAGTATAAACACCTATATTAGATAGTCTAGACACAGTATAAACACCCATATTAGATAATTTAGACACAGCATAAACACCTATATTAGATAGTTTAGACACAGTATAAACACCTATATTAGATAGTCTAGACACAGTATAAACACCTATATTAGATTTACGTGTACCGAGTAAATGCTCAAAGCATTATATAACATCATTGGGGAATCTGAAAACGATATCATCATATAACGGCCTATTCGCCACGTGGACCCAATGCGGGTGGATAGATAGATAAACTATTTATTGTACACCAACATATGCTGGAAAAAACAAAAGACAATTATGTTGACGTCTAGAGAATGCCAGAGAACAAATTTTTAGTGCAGTAAAGCTTAAATAAATAAATAAATTTAGTGAGTAACACGAAAAGTACAACAGGCGGCCTAATCACCAAAGCGATCTCTTCCAAACAACTTTGAGTGGTAAAGAGAATAGATAACCATATCGAATAAGGTAGGCGGTGCAATTTTAAATAAGATCAACATAATATAACTGGAATAAATAAATTTATACATATACACTGACTTTATATGAATTTGTGTTGGTATGTTGTTTTTTATATAACAAAAATATGCTAAAACTACCTTTATATCTATGAATAAACTTTCAATGTGACTTATATTGCACATAATCTAGTGATTAACTTCTAAGCTACTTTTCAGGGTTTCATAGCACACTAATAAATAACCTCTATAGTTTTGTGATGTTCGTATGTCACAGTTCTATTACTCTCTCATTTTTGCACTTATTGAGATAAAATTTTCAATAAAATAGTCCAATGAAAACGAAAAAGTAATAATTTACCCCTTCGAGTGGGTTGTCGATTGAACGGTCTCTTAAAATGCAATAAAAAATATTTAGAGACTTTCGACTTTAGTTCCGTTATAAAATAGTGTGCCATTCAAAATCACGACGAAGTGTTGAAATTCCTCTATAAACATATAGCAGGTTGTAAGGACTTTCAACTAACATTTTAATATAACAAACACTGAAGTATTAAGTTATTATAATCCGGTTTCATAGGGTGTCTATTTTCGACTTTCATTCGTGAGAGTGTGAGTTCAAAACGCCAGTGTGAAAGTACTGAGTTTGTAGTTAAGGTACAGATTTTTTAATTACCACATACCCGGCAGTAAAGGAACAAACACATCTTGAGAAAACAAATATGGATGAAAATTAAAATAAACATGGTGCATGTGGTTTTTTTTTTCGGAATGGCTAAATTCTTGTGGCCCTAGTGGCCTTTCAAAAGAAGGCGCTCAGCCAGGAACAAAATGTGTGTTGCAACGAGCCTAAGGGCTCCCCCGCCGGTAAACCGGCGGAAGGAACGGGCCTCGGCTTAGGACGTTGCATTGGGGGGATACTGCGGGATCACGAGTCGGTGAGAAGCGCCCAGGCACGTGCCGATACCTGGTAAAAGTGTTGGCTGAGGGCCGATATGTGTTGACGGTGTAGCGAGGGGGACGTCCATGTCTCCGCCGGCGGGGACGGTGTATCTGTAAAGTCTGTGAGTGTGGTGTAAGAACCGCATTGGTAGCAGTAATTGGGTCGTCGGGGTCGTCGGTGCATGTGTGTGTATCCTCCAAGTGTTAAGTCCGCGTGGTGGTGGTGGATGGCTCGAAACCTCTTGTAAATTTACTAGAAAAGGCCTGCATTGGGATGTTGTAAGCTGATATAGGTAGAATGAACAATATTTTGTAGTTTTATAATATAGCATAGGAAGGGAACGTATAACATAGAGTAAAAAAGGAATAAACACAAATAACTTAAACACTAGGTATTATTTAAAAAAGGCTCGCAGGAAAAATTCGTAGGAAAAACCGGTACCGGGTTTTTACTTCTATAATTTTTTTCCTGAACTTGCAGTTACAGTAGAACTTAAAGTTGCGTAGACATACATATCTTTGATGAACATTAATGAACAGTTAGTTCACTTAAATAATAATCAAAAAGCACATTTACTAAAATCACAAGCCGAAAAGACACTCCACCCATAGATCGCATCTGTGAAAAAAATATTGATCTCCATTATCGTACCACGTAGCCATTCACCTATCTTTATTTGCCAGACGGTCGACACTGGTGCATTATTAAATATGTGCCCAAAAATTGCCTTGCCCTGACAAAATTGTTGCTAAAAAAGTAAAATTGTTGCTCATATTTAGAGTAAATGTTTAAAAATATTTTAGATGAACTGACGATGATTGAGAAATGTACAAAATATGTAGAATTAATAACAAATTCATAATAAGAAGGGGAAGTAGATATACATATATTAGGAATAAACCACTTTATGTTTCTATGTCAGTTGTCTAAATTTTTTTATCTTCCTTGTCTGCCTAGATGATTAAGGCAATTGACTTTTAGCTGATAACAGACGATTCTTTACCAATCACTAGAGCATTTCTGTACTGGACTATTTTCAAATTTTATATATAAATGAAGGAAATGAATACTTCGCTCATCGACACTTGCTACATTAGGAAGATACGTGTAATAATAATAATTTCTAAATCATATTATTCGTTATGCGCTACTCACTGTTTCTCTCCAGTAGCTAAAAAAAAACTTTTTCCCGACTCTATTTTCATGAAATACACTTCTTTTTTTAATAAACATCCACCAAATGTGTGGTCATTTACGTCCCTGTAGAAAGTTCAAAAAGGGGTTTCATAGTACATAATACTGTTCACAAAATAAAAGGATTCACTCCGAATGGCACTCTCGCAGGCCGCACATCGCCCACATCTGCCGCTCATTCTCAATTCCGTGCGAAAAACTGCCAAATTCAATTTCGCAGATTAAAATGTCGACGCCTGTTTCAGACCTAGTAAATAACATAAGTTCGTCAATGTACTAATAGGATATAAACTAGTAAATTGTAGCAAATTTAGTTTCTTTTTTTTTATGTTTTGTACTTGCATATCTAATCCCTCGGAAGCAATATTGGGTCACGTATACACAGTCCTAGCAAAATTTCTTGGGCTTTGACCTTGAAAGTCTGCATGTTCCCTCCCACAATTTCAAACAACACTCAATAAGACGAGTGTGCGAATAAGAAGTTATTGTTGCGTCTCTCTCGAACTTGCGAACATATTGTATTGGAAATACGCTATCCGTCGCATTCCAGCCCGCACCACCAAACGGACCTAAAAATAAGCTACTACGCAGGTTTGTCACGTGATATCGCCAGAGTACAAGAAGTTTTGCTTTTCGTTATTTACACTAATGATAAACTACGTCTAGTGCTCTTTAACACTGAGCTTTTGCATGATATTGTTTTTGTTATTGTAGAATCAATAACAAAATTCCAGTCACAATAAAAAACGCTGAAAATAATGGCATATTTAAGAAAAAACTCCGTAATTTTCTTATTGTCAAATATTAGTACAATATGAATCTAATTATTATTCTAAGTTGGTCTAATTATTATTCTAAGTATTTCTGTGACTTCTAATACGAATCATACAAGTTTTAACCATGTTTGACTACTACTACAGATCGCTCAAACACACGGTAGGAACGTATGCCCGGGGCTGTCTGCGCGACTCATTTACGAGTAATTACAGACTGTGACGACAAGCGTCTGGATACGCGGAAACAAAGATATCTGAAAATGCCAGCATTCTTTCAACGCATTATGTCATTTAGACCTTAAAAAATATAAAATTCGCAAACATTATGTCTTACGTTTTGAAATAATTTCATTGTTATGTGTAATAGCTAGTAGTTTTGTTATGTGTGTAATAGCTAATCTTTATCATGTTTTAGGTGAAATGATCAAAAATGGAGATAATATAAATTCTGTATGTAATTTCTGTATGCATTGCTTAAGAAATTTTGAAAGTTTAATATTCATATTTTATTGCGAATTTCCACGAAGTAGATACAGTGTAATTAAATTAATTAACAAAGACGGTCGGTGATTGTATTTCGGTAACGGAAATTAAATGAAGGACGCTTCACTGGCTATGCGTTGCTATTTTGCCTGGTCTGAATTATAACAAGGAAATCGTAGCAGACTTTTGGCTAAATAGGAGAAACATGTACGTTTATTAAAGCCATTCTGTGTATAACAAACTGCCTGACTTTTTATATCAAGTAGGAGGCAGACGGAAAATCTATATACCTGGTAGGACACGCCCAGCGGCTGTGGGACTGCACCGTGCGTCTTCTCTCTCAAGACTCATTGATTCATTAACGCCTAGCTGAAACGGTTGGAGGTAGAAGGCTGAAATGAAGGCTGAAAGTGTATAATTTTATAATAAAACACTAGCTTATAAAAAAAATGTAAATTCAGTCTTTAAAGGAATGACATATCATTATGCCGATATCATTGTAACCGAATATTTAGATATTCTATATCTTTATTTATGTATCACTGTACATACGCAATTGTGGTGTGATAACGAATCAATATACATATTTTCTTTCATTCATTCCTTCAAATGAAATACATATATGGAATTTGCAACTGTCCATTGAAAATCAATAAACATTTGTTTCATCATTTTTCGAAATGTTAATTTTTGGGAAATAATGTTCGCTAAACAACGCAGATGAAGTCGCGGTCATAACCTAGTAACTCATAAAAGTAAGAGTAAACGCATTATATGTAACGGACAACCATAACGCGTTCTTGTCTGTTAACAGAACAATCGAATTTAATTCATCATTATTAACTATAATCAATATTACCTACGTCGTATCTAATTCAGATTAGTAATCACATCTACATCACTAGACAACGGGAAATATTGGATTTGTAAGCTAAAACGTAGGTAATATTGACCAGTCAAGCGCAGTGCGTCCCAAAAGGGCCACAAATACAGTAGTGAATCACTGAAAGTCACATAGGAATGGCTATTTAGAGAGAGTAAACATATAAAATCATTGTTTAAATAATAAAGAAGAATTTATTTAAATTTATTTAATAAGAATTTTTAGAATTTTAGAATTCCGAGGGAATGGCACTTGAAACAAGAGACAATGATTTACTCAAACACCCTACAAATTCAAACATGAAATTTAAACGACATCTATACTCATCTGCTATATATTCTCGTTTCAATTTTCCATTTCATATAATATACCACTGCATGGTTACTGACTTTCTCTACCAATTATAAGAGAGTTTCGAATCTTAATCCAGCACCCGGGTCCAGGGTGGTTTTGTGGACAATTTACATTATCCATACTTTCTTTTAACTCTCGAGTATTAAATATAAAAGAAGTTTAGGAGCCCTCTGGCGTTGCAGATGACAAGAGCGACGGCGTGTAACTCTCTGTTATGGAGGCTTCCCTGCCTATGTAAAACCTATTTTATGAAACCGCAAGTATATTCAGTCATACTTTATATCTTTTGGAGTAACAGTTAAGCGCTTCGCATCGTTGCAGGGGTGGCGTCACTAATAACTTTTGACCTCATTTGCACTTCCATTGTCACCGCTAAATGTTATACCTTCATTTAAGCCATCGCGGTAATAGGCATTCGTTTTTAATTATGATTATATATTTTAATTATGATTATTGATCGGGTTTTCACAAATATATAGCTAATTGTATAGAAGGAAATCTGGTATATGTGTCATCTTCCCATGACACAAGTTGACCCATGACCCATGAAGTTGAGTTATAGAGAGAGAAAAAGGACATAATGAAACAATTACTACTGGATCGATTTTAACGAGGTTTTCACCGTCGTCTAGCTCAATATGCAGTCTGATAATAGCGCCAATATGCCTTTATATTCGTTATATATTAAGATTGGATTGAAAGAAAAGTTATATAAATATTTTTATTGTCTCTTTGTGCAAGAATAGGTAATAAATTGGGATTTTCACTGTAGTAAAAAATATGTGAAACCTAATCTTCACCGGAGTCTAGTAAAATTATATTATATTTTATTATTACCTAAATTAATTTGTATTTATTTGATGAGGTGAGAAGGGCTCAACCGTATGTTGAGATGAGTATTTGTGAGTTATGAGTTAATTGAGTTAATTCTTGCACAAAGAGACAATATAAATATTTTTATTGTCTCTTTGTGCAAGAATAGGTAATAAATTGGGATTTTCACTGTAGTAAAAAATATGTGAAACCTAATCTTCACCGGAGTCTAGTAAAATTATATTATATTTTATTATTACCTAAATTAATTTGTATTTATTTGATGAGGTGAGAAGGGCTCAACCGTATGTTGAGATGAGCTTAGGGACAACTCCATACTCGTATGTTACCTGGCTTTAGATCTCCCAAAGGCTCGACTACTGACAGGGGGGAGACACAGGTTTGATGATAATAGATTTTGTAGCATTCCCTAAACACCTTTATTAACTTCTTTATATACTTTGCTGGTGGTAACGTACGAGTATTTAATAAGAAATGATTAATTTTTATTTTTAAAGTCTGAAGTTGCATCTATATGTTAACACTACGCAGGTTATAAAGGGGTTGGCGAGCATTAAATGCAATAACTGAATGCAGGGCTTTCTGTGCCTTTTCATAACAAAAATGTATTGCTAATGTAAGAATGTAATGTAAGAAATGAAATGAGAATTTGTAAGGATAGTACGTGTTTATACACAGATTCATTCTATTAAAGCTATTGTACTCGTACATAACTTATATTATAATACTTTTATATTTTTATAGATGCGATTTCCTTGCCACTAATAAACTTTATCAATCTTTATTCCAGTTATATTTTTTTTATAGACTAGTGGGCGGACGAGCAAGCAATATTAAAGTCATCTTTAACATATTCATTCCCTGTTCAGTTATACTCCGTAGAATTAGCTGCCCCTACATTCAGCTATTCAACACACACAAAAGTTACTAATATTGAAAAATATTTTATATGAATAAAGGTTAATTAGAATATTTCATATGAATTTAATCCATACATATTGGAATTTCAGGATTATAGGCATGTCGGTTAGTTGCGACTTGGCATTAAAACCGATGATCCGATTTTAATGAAAGCTGACTTGATTTCAGGGAACATACTGGATGAGACATAAATATTTATGGTATAGATGAACATGATCGATAGATACGCATTTTACATGTTAAATTTAGACTAATTTATGAATATATTAATCAATAAAATATATATTAGTAATACAATAAATTATTCAATAAGACTTGAAATATTTTTTGGATCTGCATCTCGATCAAGTTCATAGATGGGTCTAGCCTAATTGGTTCAGCAGTTACAGAATTATGACGGCTTTAACTTCTTATTCCCGTATTCTTGGTGAAATGCTGAAAACATGCTGAGAAAAAGAAGAAAGGAAAGTTACCAACAAAAAATACACAAAAAAATTCAAAGTCCAAATTAAGGCCGATTTGTTGTTGAATAGAGTTCATTAAGATATTTAACTATTATTTGATTTTTTTCAACATATTCTAGAACAAAATCTACCTTTGCAACGGGTACGTGTCATTTTATACATATGTTGATAACACAATGTACGAGAATATAGCTATGTCAATAACGTTCACACAAAGAACTTCATATTTTATTTTATATTACAATATAAAAGCAATGCGATCCTAGCGAGCTAGCTCGCTTTAAAAAGAGAGCCATCATATTGTGGGAAAGAAGTCATTGACACGTCGCTACAGCATCGCCGCTATTGTATGCACAGTCTATTTGCATTCAGATCGGCAGGCGGCAATGTAATCAAAAGCTTTGGAGCTCAATGTGGCATTATGCTAATGGCATTCGTCTAAAGAGAACAAAATGTTGGTGCAGCGGGAAATTGAGACTTAGAGTAGTTCACCGTTTGCAGGAAATAGTTTGTTTTGTGAGTTATTTTACAACTGGGATTATCTAATGACTCCAGTTATAGTATAATCTAGTATTATAGTAATTTATATAATATTTAATTGATGGTAAGATCAAATAACCTGATGACCTGATTCGCACCGTCCGCACAGCACAGCAGCGGCGCCGTGCGTCAAAAAGGTTGTTTATCGTAGGTAATATTGAATTTTATCTGTGACGTACTATGGCCAACGGCTGGTGACAAAGACGTGCAGCGCCGTTGCAGATACATTATAGTTGATTGTACATTGGATTGTATGTACATTAGATGCATTGCATGTGCATGTACTCGATGTACCACGCCGCTGCTGCCGTGACTCGCGGTTGATGGCAATCAAGCCTTACAGTGTCTATTATCTAGTATCTAACAATACAAATTATCGTAAAGTGAAAATGGGCTTAGAGTTAGTAAATATTGTATTAGTATAATTTGTTATCGTTTGTCTGAAATAAGTGGATATCGTCAAAATAAAAGAACAAATTAAATTCCTCAGTGCAATAATATATCAGAATGTTGTAACCAGCCCTTTTAGTATCCGCTGTTAGTATCAAATTGTCTTGTGCATGAGGGATGTGTGGCCTTGAAACCATAATTTCTAAGAACTGTCCTGTTCTTTTACAAAAGTAATGAAAGAACTTATCGCCACAGTATTACGCAGTTGTTTAGCTTATTTGTAAATTAGTTTTGTGGGTGTACGTTCGTCTTGATTACGACTTCTAAAGGTGGGTACTGACCGGCGTTACGGGGCGTAATGTACCATTCGCAGCGAGCATGTGTGCTAAAATCCGTGTTAACATGCTCGTTTCGAACTCTTTGCTCGTTCGTGCTCCAGATTCGCAAGCCACTCTCAGTCAATATGTCGGACGACGAAGTTGTGTTGGGATCTTTGATTTTACTCATTTTTTTTTTTTTTTTTTTCGACGAGTCAAAATGAAGATCGGTCTTTGCGCTTACAGTGGATACAAGATCTACCCTGGCCATGGAAAAACCATGGTTAAGGTTGATGGCAAGTCCTTCACATTCTTGAACTCAAAATGTGAAGCTGCCCATCTTATGAGGAGAAATCCTCGTAAAGTGACATGGACTGTGCTCTATAGACGCAAGTTCAAGAAGGGCCAGGAAGAGGAGCAGGCTAAGAAACGCACAAGGAGGACACAGAAGTACCAGCGAGCGATTGTTGGGGCATCCCTCAGTGACATCATGGCTAAGCGTAACATGAAGCCCGAAGTGCGCAAAGCTCAAAGAGAACAGGCTATTAAAGTAGCGAAAGAACAAAAGAAATCAACTAAAGCGGCGAAAAAAACCGCGGCGGCACCACCAAAAGCAAAAGCGCCACCCAAGGCGAAAGCGGCGAAAGTAAGCCAGAAATCAGCGCCGCGCGTAGGAGGCAAACGATAAGACCTTGTATTAATAAATTGATTTAAATAAACTCTATAAGTAAAATAAAATGCATATTTTATTTTACTAATAACATCTATTATTGTTTAGTCCAAATTAAGAAGAAAAAAAAGAAACGTTATTGGACATCAAATTTGTTTAAAAACAAAAACGTATCTAGTGGTTTGTCGTTAGTAAAAATACTAAAAAACCATTATTATTTTTTATTTTTTGTTTCTCCCTCCTCAATGAAGCCAATAAGCTAGTCATTTTCTTCTTACAAATTTCTGTTTGAGTGCCGAGTATTGAAGCCAATCTAACCCAAGCGTCTTCTTTCTTTATTTTGTTGTAATGTTCTGGATGACCTGGGTCCCATAAAACAGTTTCTTCTCTATATTTGTCTATGAAATACAGAGTTTTCTCTTTGTCCCATTCCATCTTTCCAACAGCAAATGATCACAATAATCAAAACTAAAGTCTCGAAGTACCTAGAATCGACGCTCGTGCCACGTGCACTCGTGACGATTCGCTGCGACGTATTGACTGAAGCGCGTAACACTCAAAGGATTCGCTAAAAAACCGACAGCGGAGTGGAGCACTCGCAGCGAGCAACGAGCCGCTCGTTGCTCGCTGCGAGCGCCTTGTTTTCCCGTACTGACTGCATGAACGCTCGCTGTGTAACACGTTACATTACGCCCTGTAACGCCGGTCAGTACCCACCTTAAGAATTTATGTGAAAAATGTTTGTGTACTCTGTAAGATTTGTCAGAATTATTAATATTAGTGCGTATATCAGTATCTATGCACTTTACGCAGATGAGACTCATATAATTTTTTTATCTTTAATGATCTTTGTACTTAGTATGTGTGTAATAATTTTGTGTACTTATTTATATATATGTATGATTATATACAATTTTGTGAACATTTAAGCAAGGACGTTGCTTCGCACCACCATTTGTGTTTGACTAACGGTTGACTGGCAGAGAATGACACTAGGTATTAAATAAAAACCATGCTTCGTGGCTCTCACAAAATAGACAAAATCGTCAAGAATTTCGAGGAACATGCCTTCTAAATTCATAGATACATATTATATATTTACTAGATAAGGAGAACACGATTCATTAATAAATAAAATACGTTTCTGTATTAAATCTTGATGAAAAAAATCTAATAAGCACGCTAAATAATAATAATCCGCTTACAACTTTCGCAATATCGGTTCTTACGGGATTAATTTACGGGAATATCCCGATGCTATAAGTTCTAAGTCTCTGAAAGTTTTATATGTTGTGATTCTAATGGTTGAGTTCGGGCCGTGATTTAGATGTAGGTGAAATAGTAAAAGGATGTTGATAACGAAACAACAAGAAACAAGTTGATAACATAACAATTTAAATCTATTTTATTTTATTAGGTTGGCCAACGATACACGATATATTTTCATTGTACACAAACATGATATTAATAGATTAGAATACATTGCCCGGGACGCCCTGTGACCAGGTGGAATGACAACTCGAGAAAGTCGCAGATAGTGGGTCTGAAAACCGTGTGTGGTGGCGGTCCTTGATAGAGGCGTACCTATATCCAGTAGTGGAGAGACACAGGCTGATGGTATGATATGGTATATGATTATACATACATATAATAAATAGCCTTTAATAGAAGAACACAGCATATATAAAGTTAACATAAGAAACATAGGATTCTGATATAATATACTAATTAAAGATCAATTATAGAACAGTGACAGCCCTTTGTGGCATTCGGAGGGTATCGCGTGGCAAAGCCTACGGTGAGTCTATGCCACCTTCGGATGTCTGCTTCAGTCCCATCTATTGGATACAAAAAAGAAATCGAAAAATAACAATCTACGTGAACAATAACAATGAATAAAGTCGTGGACTGAAAATAATAATAATTTTAAAATGGAGAAAATTAAGATAAGTACTTAATTAAATAAGTATTTAATTTTTGTAATCGCACGAAGGCAACACAAGAATTAAATTGTTTTGGTACCAACTTAGCGATTGCCTATCTAAAAACTTTAGTCTTTGTCAATCCATTCAATTTATTTGCTTAAAAATCATATCGGTATGTAGCTACAAAGCAAAGTTTAGAGCTAGTATGAGTAAAACGCTATATTGTCCACAGTAACGGGCCAGTAACAACGGGAGCTGTAATGCAGCATTATGCTAATGACCCCTGCCTAAATAAAGCCCGGGCTGGAAATATGAGAGCTCGCTCCTGTACAAATTACGCTCTCTCCGCTGCGCTAATAAAGATGGTAATACACAGCTAAACAATTTGTAGTTACAGTCGGATTCTGTGTTCCGCACGCGTTCCGTTCCATGCATACGATTTGTTTTATCTATGCGGTGGATCTAATACCATTTCACAATGTTCTAGTCGTACATTAACAGCGATTTAACTCTTACACAGCAAATTTTCAGAACGGTTAACATGGTCTGAAAATGTTGTAAATAGATTTGTTTAATAAATCGTTTTATTATCCATTGTAACATTGCAGGTCATTATAATATCGAGAATCTTAATGCATTAGTTTAATGCCGCAGAATGTAATTAGTTATTATTTAGTAGTTTAATTCAAATTATTTAGTAGTTAAATTAGACTTCGTGATAGCAGTTAATTAATAATTGCTATTGTTACTTAACACAGTATTTTACATTATTATCAGACTATCAGTGATGACTGATGAAGAACGTCTGAAATTTAAAAAAACACAGCGGACCTACTCAGTACACAACTCTCATGCGTTGAAACAATATTTTAATGAATCTACTGATGAGACACATTCTATAGGTCAATTTTCTCTTAGGTATAAACATCGGACAATTCAATTCTTTATACACAAGTTAAAAGGTTGTATTTAATTATATTACACACACACACAATGTTTTTATACACATATTTTTATACACAAATGTTTGTTTGGGTCTGAATATGTATATTACAGCTCAGATATTTTAATGTCTCTAACATAGAAACTTTTATTTATACAAGTAAAATAATAGTATTCATGTTATTTATTATTTTTCGGTTTTCATTATCCTAGTTATTTCAAAAAGTTATTTACATACTTGTGAATACGAGAAGATTAAAAAACACTTTATACACAACGTTAAATTTATCTTGAGATTATATATGCTGCTAAATAATAAATAATTAGTGTATAAAATTGATAATCAAGAAAGAAATGGCTTAAATATATACAAAAAAATCCTCTAGAGTTATAAAATGAAAAAATAAACTACAGAGTATTTTTCTGTACACCCATCTCTTTTTGTCCAACCAGCCTTATTTATCTCTGAATTAACTATTTTATAAAAATAATTTCCGCCTGTGTAAAAGTTCCCGAGTTCGATTCCCGACCGGATATTCATTTATTTAAAGACAAATATTTGTTCGGGTCTGGGCAGTAACCACCTTTGTATGTCTCTAGACAGGGACTCCTCGTATGGTACATTGAGTATGGCTTTATGTTTTAGTATTATTATATCTGTAGGTTCGAGATTTGTTAGATAAGTCGGGTTTTTGGGTGTCTATGGAAGTACCACAATAGTTCTCTATAGATGCATGTAGGGGGAGAGTGCACGCTCCATTCCCACAGTCGCTGGAAATACCATAAACTACGATACTACCGAGTGAGTGAGATATGCCATTCCCATCCCATCGTATCCTATCCCTTCTATTTTCCCATTCCTTTCTCCTAATCCATTCCTGAATCTGCAAGAGTAGGCAGCGCATCCGGGAGCGTGCCAACGTTTGTCATTCTGGACTCATGTTGGCATGTACCGCGGATGTCTATGAACGACACTATCCACTTACCACTAGGTGGACTGTATGCTCGTCAGTCGCCTTTTTTCCTATAAAAAAGTACTGAGTATTATCTATTATAGAATGAGTATATGTTCACACTTTTGAAACATTATTCCTTTATAAATGTCATTATTTAAAAAAAAAATGGACAATATTTTCAGGTCTAGTTTCCTAGATATTAAAACAATGAAATCTTAAAATATGAACTAATTGTTTAGTAGTTTGACATAAAATTCAGGTGTTATGGCGCTTGTATTCAAGTACCGGACTGTACGGTATTAAAAACTTGTTTTATTTGTCTTGTGACTGTTTCAAAATGTTTTAATAATGTCAATCTGTCTACTAGAGCATGTTACTATTTAAATATGATATAATGAAACGATCGACAAAAGGTCCCTTTGCTCATATAACGTCACATATTAGTATTAATAATTTCTTTTGTGTGTCGTAGATAGTAATAGAAAATTCTAAATCTCCACTGTAACAAGTACATTCAAACGCACAAAAATATTCTACCTGAACGCGTACTTTCACTTCGAAGAGAAAAAATTCTTCCCACATTCCATTGTAAACATAAATGTGCCATAGGTACGCAAGGCAAATGTTTTCGAACCGTAAACTATTCGATTATCCGTTGAATTGAACCGAGGGTCTCTTGTCCCGTTTCCACTTCACTTCGCTAAAGCCAAAAAAGAAACTCAGTAATATTTGTGGAGGTCACACCCCTTTTGTAAACGGTGCCTTATCTGTGTCCTGTATATTTTATTTGAAATTGTTTTCTTTGATTATGTTTCAAGGTCTGGTTGGTTTTTGCTTTAGTTTAATCTAAGAGGAATGATGAAATTTCTTGGCAACAGAAAGTCATTTAAAAAAGTAAAAAATAGAGAAATGGACATTGGAATTTGTTCTTTGAAAATAAATAAAATAGCAGCTCTAGTCGGAAACAAATTACTATTTTTCGTACATCTTATACATATAATAATCATTAAGGGAATAGTTAAAGAGTTTTAAGTGCTTTTATCTTATAACAATTATGAATTACATCCAACAGTATATCGTTTAAATACACCTATATAAATATAATGGCTGGATTGTAAAGGCTCATAAAGGTTGCGGGCACCCGCTGGATGCAGGTCGCTGCCGATAGGTCTAAATGGCGGACAATGGGGGAGGCCTATGTCCAGCAGTGGACGTCCAAGGGCTGAAAAAGAAGAAAAGAAAGAAGAAGATATAAATATGTGGAAACTGATTGGTGTTCTGAATTCAACTTTACCATTCTGGACTGCTGTTGGCATGTGTCGCCGATGTCCATTTGCGACTGTATCCATTTACCACCAGGTGGACTGTCTGCTCGTATACCGTCTTCTTCTATAAAAAAGCTGGTCATCCTTAGTGGAGATAGTGATTTTTTTTCAAAATTCGAGCGTAGGTAGGTTTCTTAGAAATTACCCTAATTAAAGTATCGAAAGAAAAAGTACGACAAGTAAATATGTGAGAGGTATCGTGTAGGATTACAACCTATTTGTAAACTATTCAAATAAAATTTAATAGCTTCGTTCGCGGTAAGGATTCAGAACTGATTCGGAACTATACGCATGCGCAGTTCAAATAATGCCGTTCGCGGAACACACAGTTCAGAATTTCTAGTTACAGTTCTGCGTTCGCGGAACCGTCGAACTGGGGTTCAGGATCGGTTCAGAATTAGTTCTATCAGTTCTATAACTTTGGCAAGAATCCGTAGTTCCAGACATGCGCAGTTTTTACCTAACGACATTTGACATACATGCTGCGGCTATATTCAGTTGGTTAGAAACTAATAAACTGGTTAAATAGTTAAATAAAATATAAATTGTATTAATTTATTAAGGGTTAAATAAAATATGGTTAGTTTTGTTTGTTTAAATAAGTTTATATAGTACTCTAATAAGAGTAATGTGTTTTGGTGGGTCCACTTAAATACTTGCCAACTTAGGGGTTTTCCCCCCAAATTTAGGGGGTAAATAAGTGGGATGGTTTTTTTTTAGGGGTTTTATATTTTTAGGGATTTTTTGACTCTTCATATATTTTTTTGAATATATATTTTTCATATATTATGTGAAAGTATAGGCCCTGGGACAATCCAAACTATAATAGCTAATCATATTTATTTGTTGACCTAGCGACTTAACGACATCTAGTACAAATATATTACAACTACTCTGTGGTGACTGGTGGATATTGTGCCTATGTATAGGCCTATGTGCCTATACATATGTACGTTGATTATTGTTTACTTGTTTAATTCGATTTTGTTGTTGTACTGCTGTGCCGACAAGCAATTTGTTAATGATGCCTAAAGAAACTAAAAATAAAAAAATGTACAGTCAGAAGTACACGTAGATTTGGGAAACAGATCCAGATTTAAAAGGTAAAGAAATTTCATTGCATTTTTGTAATTTATATTTTTTCTTTTATTATATATTTTTTTAGAGGTATTTCTATGTAATTGGGGCGATTTTGGGGGTTTTTAACTTAAGCTTTAGGGATAAATATTTTTGAGAGTTGGTAACACTGCCGATGACAGTAGATCGTACGCAGTTTGGTTCCGAAATCGTTCGCGGAAATAAAAATCACGAATCGGTCTATAACCGAGCATGCGCTCTACTAGGATTCCAAATTAGTTCAGTACTAGTTCCGAATTAGTTCTGAATCCTTACCGCGAACAAAGCTAATATCACATGCATTGTTACCTTTTACGTTGAGCGTCGGCGCGATTCATCGTTTTAAATTGGTAACACGATATCTATTAATTTTTCACGACAGATACGTTCACGTACAGTGATAAATTTATTTGCTTGTCCAGTGTTTTAAAAATATATTCATTTTTGAAGTGTACTCGTAATTTGACTACGCTTATTCTACCATATATATCAAAAAACAAAATCATACTTACAGGTACACACTGTATTTGTGAACTATTCCATCGTTCGTTTTGTTGACGTCAGGTTATGTTGCCATTACTGTATTTGACTGATTGAATAATATTATGAAATTAAAAATATTTTACATGGATAATTGTAGCTATCTCTGTCACTCACGCGTGGATGTAATGACGTTACTGTTATTAACTCAGTGGTGCAATCCTGTCTAACTTAAGACTTCTAATCCAGTAATTTTACAAGATAATTTTATTTTGATTTAAAGATCGATTATTTTTAGTTATCTTATTAACTAAAATAAGATAATTTGTTGACAACAAACAACGGGTTATCAGTAACAAATTTAAATAAAGACGAATCTATAGAGACGACTATTATCAATTGTTAATTTACTACTGGGCCCAATATATATAGAGATGCCCTATTTGTATCCTTCACACAGAAAGTGAAGGGGTGTTTATTTTTACTTATCTTATTTCGCAATGTGTAGCGTATCATATATTTGTGTTTTATTAAAAGTATCAAGGGATTTGCATATAAGGAAAATATAAGTATCAATAATACTTTGATCAGTGTGAATATTTTGATTATATAAGTATTCAGAAATTTTCACACTTAATTTAAAAATGCTGTAATCGTCGGTCCGTCTCTTCTCCAGCATTAAAATATAATATATATAAATTACTAGCTAACTAAGCTGAAACATTTATATTCCTTAGTACAAAGAAACAAAGGTCAGCGTCACAATTACAGTGAGCGAAAGGCCGAGTGGAGCTGTGTGTCACGTAGAGGTCGGATTACATACAATAATCGGCTCAGTGGCCTAAACGCTAGCTTTATGGGACCCACTGTACTCGACAAACTTGTGTGCAGTTCTTATACTGATATATGTTTGGGTGTTTATTTGTGAATGGAGCGAATTATCTGTCTTGTATGCGGAATGTTGGTTTTATCGCTTAAATTTTGCGTAGGGTTGGTAATACTTATGCATTATACAATACGCTACTTTCACTGGAGCCTTCTTCTATTACATAAATATTGCGTTAATAAATTATTTTGTTATGACGTCTTAGAATAGTCAAGACATAAGAGCAATGAATGCCTAATTTTCAGTTCACTGCTGCTATTTATTTCAATTCTTGAATCTGGTAACAGACACTAAAAATTTTAATTGAAAATTAACTATTTTGGCCTTTGAGATAGGTATTTATTTATTAGAATAAGTATCGTTATGAGAATAAATATTATTTCCTTTTCTAATGCCCTATATAATGTTTGACATACTCCTCGTGTGTGAAGCGTGAACCGGTAATTGGGTCAATAAATTTTCCGGCAGGTACAAAAGGACTTACATACCTTAGACCATATCTTACCTGTCAGTTCAGAGCATGGGAGTGGACCGGAATTATTTTTAGCCTCGAATATTCATTCCCGGAGAAAAGTCAATAAATATCGTCCTCACAGTTATCGGCACCCGCCCACCCACAAATTACCCGCGTACATTTCTGAGCGGACGTATAAAGAGCTTCACAGTTGGCAAACGTAGAAATGTGCTAACTAAAAATGTGCTAGCTAAGCAGCTTGATGTATTTTGTCGCAACGTTTCCACCGCCTGATATGTTTGTACATTTATATGCGAACTAGCACACGAGACGGTATTAGTGGTTTGAGAGTTTGAAGATTATCAAATTTTAAAGGGGCAAAGAGCGCCAACGGTAAATACAACTTAGAACGAACCTATTGTTTCAGTTACAGCAACAACTATAAATCAAGTTACTATAATAAACCGTTTACGAATGCCAAAAAGTTTATAAGCATGCGAATCAACAATTGACCGTTACTATATGTATACATAATAACGGGATGCGATTGCTTGGCTACTGTGTGATCTACAGGCGCCCGTATGTGAGACGACAAATAAGGGAGTGAGACAAGGAACATACAACGGAGAACGGCGCGTGATAGCCGCTGCGCCACCACGCACCGCTTTAACCGTCGTCGTCGCATACACAACCTTCTGAAGCAGTTTACAGCGCTGTGGTGGTGACGCGGTTGTGGCATCGTCTACACCTGCCTTCGGTTTCGGTCCAAATACAAACCCGGATTTATAAAGATAAATTTTAAATCGACATTCGTGATTATAGACGTTACCATGTTGTTAATTGCCATTAACTATTATATGTACCAAAAATAATACTCTTAATAATAATAATAATTAAATACTCGGATACAAACAGTTGTTATAATAAATACAAGCTCAAAGAATGCAATACACGCGGTATATAAAAGAAGATAAAAATTTATGTAGTCACGTGGGACATAATAAAGAGTCAATAAACCTTTACCAAAACAAGTTGATAAAATCTTAAAAAAATATATAGAATACATAAATCACACACTTATAATAACAAATAACTTAATAATATATAAATAAATACATACATACATATGTATAATCTACTTATATCCGCATTCAATATTAATTTGTACAGTAGAATCAAAGTTGACAAGAATAGAAAATTAAGAGGGAATTGTAGTATCCAAAGGATGAAATAGAACAGGTTACAAACAAAATGGTAGTGAGAGGAAATTATTTCGTAAAGAAAGTAAATAGAAAATTAATGGCGGCTAGAATAATGATTTCTAATTGGCCTTTTAAAACTAGACAGCGACTGAGCATGTCTAATGACAACCGGTAAGGAATGTTAAAGCCTAAGAGCCGGCACAGTGAAAGAATTAGTAAAGAAATTTGAAGAATGGGTAGGAAATTTAAGTAGTAAATTTTCAGAAGAACGTAGTATGGTAGGTACTTGGATTGTGAAGTAAAGAATTCAAAGTGATCCTTCAAATATTGTGGGGTCAAAGGGTTAAAAGTAAAGAGTAGAGGAAATGAAAGTGTATGCGTATTCATGGGAAGCCACTTGAGTTTATTACGAAACTCGGAAAAAAATTATAAATTGTTTTGAGAAAAACGTAATTGTCCTAGATCTTGTTAATATAATATCACGTTATTATCATCATTATCGTTATTATCGTTATCATCATGTTATTAACGTGAGTCTCTTTATTTGTGAACCGCGTAGTAATAATGTTTAACCCCAGAAGGTGGGGGAAAGGAAATATGTCGTTAGCTCCCGACTTACGATATTTATTACCAGTAACCAGCTATCTGTCTCTTTTGCAGGAATAAGCCCTGTTTTATATATGGACCCATTATTTTAATAAGTTGCCACGACATGAAGGTTTTGTGTCAAATCGATCTTGTGGAATGTGTTAATCGCAAAGAGTTTTTTTACTAATAATTCCGAAGTCATTCAAAAAACAAAAATGTTAGCACCGTCTTTAGAATTTGTACATATTTTTTTCGAGATAGTTTAAAAATAGAGTTTTAATATGTTCAAAAGCTTTTATATTCCTGCTAGCATGATAATATTTTTTGGAATATTTCCACGGATTCGTCGTCTTAAAATTCATTGTTGTCTAAAAATGATTAAAATTGATCATCTCGTCTAACAAGTCATATTTTGTAAATACTTATACCTTTTTTAGAGAAAATAAGCGGCAGACGAGCATACAGTCCACCTGATGGTAAGTGTACACTGTCGTCTATAGACATCCGCGATACATACCAACATCAGTCCAGAATGACTAATATTGACCCACGGATACGCATCCGACCTTTACAGAATAACAAATAGACTGGGAGAAAGGGTTGTGAAAATGAGGACCAATGGGATAGGATGGGATGGGAATGGGCTCTGGCATAGCTCACTCACTACCGAAACACGCAAAGTAAGAAGTAGGAAAAGCAGTACATTTCAAGGTAGTCTTCTGTGAGAAAGGGGTAACGTGGCCAGTCAAGTACACCCAGCGGCTGTGGAAATGAAGCATGCACTTTCCCCCTACAAAGAATATTCTCAAACCTCTCAAAATACCCTGTACAATGGTAAGGAAATCAATGCAATCACATTAATCACATGGCCGAAAGTGGCTGCAGACCGAAAAGCTTGAAGCAGAATCTGCCTCATTCCCGAAATGCTTGGAGCCTTTGCCCAGCAGTGGGATATTATAGACTATTTAAAAAATTACAAACTGATCCAATAGTCCCTAAAGCTAATTTAAGGTGATAATTATGGTAATATGTGAGCCTTCATAGTATAAGGGTAGAAAAAAAAATTATTCGAGTACCAACATTACCTAATAAATACTTTACAGACAGTCTATATCAATCAGCATGTTACTAATAAAAGCAATTTACAGAAGAGTTCAACAAACAAAACAAATGAACCCTCGGGCAAGCCGAGCAGTCTTCAGTTTCACATGAAAAGCTTTTGACGTATTTTCATCATGCCTAAGGCGAAGTTGGGAAACTCTGTGTGGGGTGAAGTGTGCCTACTTTCGAATTTCACACATTCTTGTTTACTTTAGACGGTAAAATTCTCTAAAATTTCGTCTTTTGGACCGGTAACAATAAAAATAACGTCACAATCATAGGCCCCGAGTAATGCACAATGACGAAAATAAACTACTCTAATCCATACAAACAATTTCTTCTTAATAATTATATAATAAAGACGTACTAAAATAATAATACTGAACAGTCGAAATCAGTCAAATTTGTCAAATATACTTATTTAATTTATTTTTTTATTAGTGCATCACAAAGCAAGATATCAACATATCAAAACATAATTTAATATAGTGTGTACATAAGGGTTAAATCTAATTGACATCTCAATAATGTGACCACAGCACGATTGCCATTTTAGCAATAAATTTAATTGTAAATAAGCTAGTAGTCGAAACGGCTGACTAATTGAGACAAGAAATATAATGAAATTTGTCATAGAAGCTGATTTTATATTTATGTAGAATTATTATTTGTTTGCTTTATAAATGTTAATTATTTTATAAGGATAACTGTAAAATATTTTTTCTAGGTTAGCTGTGCCTAAGATGTTCAGTTGCCATCTGCTGGTTTATGAATGTGCATTTATGCGGTTTATGCGGTCAAATTCAGTCACAATAATATATTACAGACCATCTCTGTGGCACAGCAGTTCCGCCGGCTAGGTTCCTGGGGAGATTCCTTTAGTGTACAGTATTAGCACTTACTTTCGTCTATTTAAACCAAATATTTGAAATATAACTGCTGAAAAGCGAAATTAAAATAAGTTAAAATTAAGCAAGCGTGCTTACAAATTCAATTTAGTGACAACGATAAAAAATTTAATGCTTGAAAATACCGACGCTTATCACAGGTGCGTGCCCCATTTTTCTCTCAGAAGCTGAAATTGGATATTATAATGTCTCGTTTCGCAGTATGACAGAGAATTTGCACTTCATAAGCGTTAAATTGGTCATTAGATCCCCGTCGTCAAATAAGCGGAGCAATAAACTGTGAAATATTTATAACGTCGGTTCTGGAAACGGTAAGCATAAGTATATTTCATCTCAAAATGAGGAGTGGGAGGTGCGTTTTCAGCCAAGATCCCCGTTTAATCGCAATTTTATTGAGGTCATTATATTTTTTTAAAATGTTTCTCTCTATTTTCAGAAGACGTTTTTCTTCGCTGAAATTACTGGCTGGTTGTAAAAAGATTTTATATTTAATCGTATTTGTAATAAAATAGTTAACTGATTAGAGAAATGGATTTGCACCACTTTGTATTGAACTTGAATATCAAGTCATCCAAATCCATTACTCAGATTTAGATCGAACGTTTCTGGAACTGAAATCGGCATTTAGTGCTGACATCGTAATATGTTAAAGTTACACATATATATACATATATATCCACAGTATGTCTCTACACTGCTGGATATATACTTCTCTCAAGAATCGCCACCACACAGGAACTTCAATTCTTATCCAGTCACTACCGCCGAAATGCAGAAATACTTGACTTATCCATATGTTTGCATAGAATAATATAAGACAGTATTATTCTATGTAAACATTACAATAATTTTATAACAAATTGATGAAAACCGTCGCTGAAAATGAACAAACCTATTCTTTTAGGTTATTCGTTATTAATTTTAGTTTATATATATATTTTGTTTATTTTTGAAACTTAGAATTTTAAAAACTTTGTACTGGGCCTGAGAAAATAACAGATTGGAGAGGTGGGATATGGAGGTGGGACGACGGTTAAAACAACATTCATTATATTTTTTGCTGGAACTGAAATATATATTTCCGTTTATAACAAGTAGTCAGCAATTAACACGGATTTAAATAGTAGCTTACATCTGCGTTTATGATCATTTATTAAAATTGGCATATGATCATGCAATTGGAATCATCTTTCTATTGTATTACAAACGAACTGAAAACAACAAATACACCTGCAATTTATTCAGCGCGAAAGATGAAAATCATTTGTAGAGATAATAAAACAATACTGATGCCTGGCTTCAATGCAGCATTCTTATTTTAATTTACTTGTTGGTTCTTTTACAAATATTGTTCGGTTTTACAGATAAATTATATTCGTTCGTGCCGTATGTCTCGAATTTAACGTTCCATATTTGTGAGTATTTTTTTTTCAGTCTGATTAAATACTGATTATTCTACTCGTACAATAAAGGTTTTATATAACCTATATATAACGTAAGCTATATTACATTTTATGTAAGCTACCTAGCTACTATTATGTTGTCATAATGTGCGTGTATGGTATACAGGTAGGTATAGAAGGCAGGTTCCCTTATTTCCGTTAGTCGGCATATCCTTACTTCGATAACGGTAGATAACGTTTATGTTTGTAAAATAATGTACGAGTTTTGAACTGTTTATGGTATAATAAAAACAGGTTAGTTCCTAAAGCCCGAGCAGACGAGGTCGCCGGGACAATGTCTTCTTTTCGATTCGCTAGTTGGTGGCGCGGCGTTAATTGGATATTGAGACAATGTCCTACCATATTCAAGATGTATAAAAAGTTGCTAGTGTCCATTTTAAGTTACTTAAAAACTTTTATGTATCTTTTTTATGTTAAGAAGTGATGATATTCACCAAGGTTGTAGGTGTATCCTTTTACAAATGTCCATTAGTATTTCAATCAAAGTTTTAATTTAACCTAATTCGTTAAATAACAGAGTTTAGTTTAACCGGTCCTGTAACTTTAGTTTCCTATAGGTAATCATCAATTAAACATGATATTTTAGTATTAATTGGCAAGCTTTTTACCCGCTTCTGTTATGTAAAACTCTTACTGGTTACCTGTTTATTTTATGTTTAACTTATACACATCCTCAAGACAGATAGTCATGGTTAATGGACAGATACACAAACTGGATGATAATATCATACGTATGAAAACTATTTATACGTGTAGGATTTATATGCTTATGTTGAGTCAGAGAAAGACCAGGTTTGTATAATACCAGTAATTATTTTTAGTCGAAAAATTACGGCGTCGTTGTCTGATAAGTGTATTTTACAAATTGATAATTGGATCCAATGGTATAAAGATCATGTTAAAAATAAACGTTAGAACATTAACGAATACATACACCGGTGTTTTCGTTTTTGATGGATGACAGCCAATTAAGGGTCGACCGGTCTGTTTGCACATCGGATCAACAATATTTCTCCTTTTTGTGTACCCACATGGGCGTGTACTTTTTTCCTAACCGAATTTACATATCGGGCGTTGAGCTCGATACCTTTTATTCAAATCGAATCACGTTGCGTCCCATAAAATGAAGGTATACCCTCAACACAGATTCCCAGAGCTTGATCCGTCGTTCGCGCGCCGATTTCGCATGTCAACAATGTTTATGCTATCCGTTGAAAATGAGTACGTGTGCTTTACGGATATTCGGCCGCCGGATCTCGTTAACGTATCCGATTGTTTTTATTAGCGATCGCGGATTGTTTTTTTAGCCCTTCCCTCGTGGTGCCTCATGGATTATTATTTTTTGTTCCTTTTATGCCTGACTATTCATTCATCTACTTCTTTGTATATTATTTTCGAATATTTGTTGGAACGAATGGCATACAATTTCACTTATATACAAACTTACATAATATTTAAAACCTGAAATCGAAGAAACCACTCGAAATTATAATTTAATCCCAAACAGCTCTTTAGAAAGCGATCAGCTCCTAAGTTTGTACTTAGTTGGGGAAAGCCTCCGCAATTGTAAAGAACTCAAAACCTACCAAACGGTGAAATTTTATTTTTAAAATCGTTAACCAACCGATATTTATATTTGTGGACTTTAGAGCAAAAAGAGATCGAGGGTGCGCTTATAGTTTCCGAGATATTCCAATTTTTGTACGGTTTACTGGATAAATGTAGTTTTTGGATTTTATTACAATGAATCACTTATCACTTATCACCTATCACTTATCTAACTTTCCATATCACAAACATCTTCGAATATCTTTTTTAATCAATAATATATAAATTACACAAAGTTGTAATAGCTCATACAGGTACGCACTATGTCTACAATGAAAATTAAATAACTTCTCTAAAAATGTTCAAAGCGGCTTACGCTATTTCGCTAAAATATTTCGCTATATTCTCTTTCATTTTGGGTGATCTGTGTAACACAAAATAACAACATTTAAACGGATGACCTGTAGTTGCTGACCACAAAAATTAACTGCATTTATCGTACTTTGTTAAATATAATAAGTACTTTAAAATCTCAGCCACTGCTCAAATAATTTAACTGTAGTTTGAGTATGAAATTTCAATCTCGAATTACTTTAAATGCTCGTCTTTGACTTTTAATAATTGACGGTATGCATGCCTGCCGCTTATGTACATAAAAAAAATAGATGCATTGTGATTGGAAACAATTTACTACCTGCCATATTTATTAGATCTTACCTCATCAGACTTTCTTTTTATAACTTTGTATGATATTTGGGTGACTTCTGACTACAAAAAAAAAGTTATTTCTGTGAATCGGTAATAAACGCATTCGGTGTTACTCCCGTCCCTGTAAAACGAAAAAATGGATTACTAAATGAGAAATAGAAGTATTTTATTATTCATTTTTACTAGGAAACGGCTATTTAGAATGGAATAGAACAATGCTTTATTTTGACAAAAATCAAACATACAAATCATTAGAAATAAGAAAAACAATAATAAAACATGAAAAATAACGAAGTGAATTAATGAAATCAAAAACGGACTCTGCTGCAGCAGCAAAATGGGACCTTGATTCAACATAATGTCATGGGATGGGGATGTCATTCATATTTAAGCCCTTGATACCTTACGCCTTATAGCGTCGAAGTACCTACAAAAAATGAGCTGCATAGCTTTAAACTGATATGTAATGATTTTGTTAAGTAAGGTTTCAATGTACGTTTGTATGTGCAAGACAATATAAATCCAGAGAAGCGGCGTAATGTAGAGTGCAAATTCATCGTATCGTATTCATTGTTGGGTTATACCTGCATATTATGCGCCAGATATCTGATGACTTACATGTACACACAATGTCTCTTACTTCGTTCTACAAGAACTATAATTGGTACCTATACAAGATTGCTGATATATGGGTATCGTAAAGATAAATATGTATTAGTACTATGGAAGGGTTCGAACGGCGTTAAAAATTCAACTCTATAGTTGCGCTGAAAGTTTTATAAAGCATCTGAGACATGATGGATGGCCCTCGAAGTCTCGCTCCGAGAACTCTTAGTTTTGTGCGAATAGCTAACAATAGGTTTATTCTTCGTAATTTTATTTCTCAACTAACGTTTATTTATTGTTCAATTTATAGTTTTAGCTGTTGGATAAATTTACGAAATTGTAGGGGCGAGTAAGAAATATAATTAAAAAAGGTGCCTAATTATTATAGAAAAAAAAATCTATAGTTAGAAAATTAGGTAGATATCAGCTTGAGAATGTATAGAAAAGACGTGATGACGCGATGAGAAGCTATTTGCTATCTCTCATGTAGAAGAATGATGTCACATTTATGTGTTGTTGCCTTTTGTTTGTTGAGTTGAGTTTAGTTAGATCCATAATAATTCATATTGATCACTAGATCAGTACTGGTATTGCCTGTAGTTTTGACTACACGCAATAGCAAGAAATAAAGTCATATACGAACATTTCAATTACAATTTCAGCTCATTTTTTTAATTTGTTAAGATTAATGTGAAAATATCTAAAATGAAAAAATGTAGCTAACGAATAAATTCATAAATAATAAATTCGTAACAAAATCATTTTGAAAATAAATTAATATAACTAATACAAAACGTATTTCAAATTCCAAGACTATATAAAAATAATTAAATATCTAATTGAGAATACCGAAAAACAGTAAATTCTTAGTTAAAAACCCACTAATTAAACACCAATAAAATGTTTATAAATCATTTTACCTAGAATAAACAAAATTCTAAACTCTGATTTTTAATTCCATGGAATTCTGACTTTTCTTAATGTTATCAGACGTTAAAAATAGTCCCACAAAAATGGAAGCAGTAAAATAAAAAAAATATTTCGCTATGGTTTTCTAAGGTAACCATAGCTAAACATATTTCAATATGTAAAATAGTAATTTTGTAATTAAATCTTAGTTATTATTAAGTTATTTTAATGTTAAGTTAAACTTTTATCAATATTTCGCCTAGATGGTGAACTCCTGGCTTTAGAAATAATAAAATATATAAAGGTTTAAAACTTCAACAATAATAAAGATCTGCTTTTATTATATTATGTCGGCTCAGCCTTAAAATTCATCTTTAAAGCATCCAATTAAGTTATAAAACAGCTATCTTAAGAACCGTGAGCTAGTTTTTCCTATTCCTACTCCCACAAACAAATAGACCCCACCGAGACCAATCAAAGAGCACACTTTGTTATTCAATCCCGCTGCTTTCAGCTTTAAAAAAGCCGTCTAGAAATCTTTCGAAAGGAGCTATTAAACGGAACTAAGAACCGTTTCATATCAACGCAAAATGGAGTATGCGTTGCGTGGAGCATCGAGCAAACTTTGCAAGACGCACTCATTCAAATTGTACACTCCACTTAAACGGGATGTTTTCTTGCATCGCGCGTGGAGCCGTGGCCAATCTTTTTTTAATCTTTAATCTTGCGGACATCGTCGCGTTGCTGACTTTCGTTTGTATTCCCATGGCTAGGGGTGGGCCCTTACGGTAAATTATGTAATTATGGAAAACACATCCCTAAGGATACATAATAATAATGACAGGAATATTAAATATGAATATTATTTATATTTAACGTATTATAAAGCATAAGGAGGCAGTAAAGAAAAATCTTGGATGGTTTTCAGTAAAAGTATTATAATTAACACTCCGAGGCATGTTCTCAGATAGCTTCTGTCGTCTTGACCTACTAAAGACGCTGAAGTATAAACTTTTGTTACATGGACTAAAATTCCGTTGGGGATTCTAACCGTTCAATCTTTGAAATTCTTGTTCGTTCTTTCATAATTTCTGAGAAAGTCCCTAATCCACAGTATTTATTATTTCCAAAGCTATATAGCCGTGATATTGATAAAAGTTTAACTTAACATTAAAATAACTTAATAATAATTAAGATTTAATTACAAAATTACGATTTTATATATTTAAATATATTTAGCTATGGTTATCTTGGAAACTATAGCTTGGAACTGCTTACCTTTTTTGTGGGAACATTTTTGTCGTCTGATAAAACTAAGAAAAGTTAAATCAGAATTTAGAATTTTGTTTATGTTAGATAGAATTGAATCGCATATGGTTGTAAAAACATAAATACTTTCATTACGCACAATTTGCAAGGAAATACCATTTTACTTACCATTTACGATATGTTATAGGTTATTTTGTTGCTCAAAACGCACCCTTCCGTAATACAGGTACTTGAAAGGAGAAACGTGGGACCACAATAAATTCTAATGTATGATAATGGATGAGACAGGTCCATAAACTCACAAGGGACGCAGTTCGCTGCCTTTTATAAAATGCGACATCTCACTATCTGTTGATTTTTTTCTGTAGTTTCTTGTTGGATCATTAGTTTTATTAAGTGGTATCACGGTATTTTAAAATTTGTAGCCATTAAAGAGTTGCTTTTGTCTGCCTACGAAATAATTAACGAAATAATATAGACGGAATACTAGAAAAGTAAATAATATGTGTATTCTGCATAAACGAGAGTAGACATCACACAGGTGGGCAGTGCGGCTACTACTCACAAGGCCAATCTATACTAATATAGAGGTAAAATTGTGTGTTTGTGAGTATGTTGGGGTACTGAACTAATGTTGGTCTGGAACTACTGAACCGATTTCAAAAATTCTTTCACAAATAGGATGCTACATTATCCGTGTCTAATATAGGCTATATATTATTACGAAATTTTGAAAAAAAAAATTGAAAAAGAAAAATACTTATAAACCGCAAGCGAGTGTGCGAAGCGAGGGTGGGTCGCTAGTATTGTTATATACTACGTGTGAAACCGTATGAACAAATAGTATAGCGTAATGGACGATACTTGCAAGTATGTAGAGGGAGAGTGCACTCTGCTTTCCCACAGCCGCTGGGCGCACAATACTACCTTGACATTTACTGCATTTCCTACTTTATCGTGTTTACCCAATGTACGTACGTGTTTCGGTAGTGATTGAGATATGCCAGACCGCATTCCCATCCCATCCTATCAAGTTGTCCCCATTTTCACAATCCTGTCTCCCAATCTCTTCCTTAATCTGTAAAGGTACGCAGCGCATCCGTAGGCCAACCCTAGTCATTCTGGATTCATGGACTGCCATGTATCGCGGATGTCTATGGACGACAGTATTCACTTATCATCATGTGGACTGCCTGGCGCCTTTTGGCTTTTTAAAAAAAGCCTCTTGAGGGTCGTCGTCCTTATTGATATGAGTTAAAGATGACTATAATGACTTAAAGATGTTTGTTCAGTGAATAGAATTGGTCAGCTATTATGGACATTTGTGTAGATTATTGTTCAATAAGCAGGTACTCGTACCTTAGAGATTTGTATTAATATATATTCACGTTTCTTTATAAACTTTTGAATGGATTTCTTATTCATGGGCTCGTAAACAGGTGATTACTGTTATATAATGCTTTTATATAGTGATGACACTATTGTGCAGAGTTCTAATAGGAAGGAATTCAGTCTAATAGGAACCAACGCTGAACTTCTATTTCGATTGTTATTAAAGAGGTTCAAAGAGGCATTAAGACGATTCAAACTACCCACAGCTAACACAGTTAGCTGTCGAAGAAACATGTTCTGTTGGCTCACTCATGACAGCACTCATCTCTATTGTAATATGGGTGTCATTGTAAATTTTCTTAAGTTGTCTTATATAAATAACATCACCAAAGTAACAGCAATTTAAAAAGATATATACTTTCTTAACGTCATGTACCGATACATTACGAAAACATTGGCCCTGGACTAACACATAAACACCGGAACGCGTCATCTACGTCTATGAGGTACGGCACCTCTAATTGCACGTGATACTTTTTACTTTATTGCATGCTTTATTAATTTATTGCATAGACGTGGATGACGCGTTCGTGTATTCCGGATTACCCGATAGCCAATGTTTTCCTAATGTATCTACCGCTAGGTATGTATTCTAAGATACTACTACATAACGCATTAACAAATGAGTCGAGATAGTACCTTACTATGACGACTATGACCACTAAGAAACTGTAATCTCCAATATTTCATACATTAAAAGTATTCATTGTAATTCATGAGTCAAAAATGTTAACATAACAGAAAAATAAATCATGACGTAACAAGAAAACGAAAAATCTAATTGGATTAATAAATGATCATTGTATAACTTTGCGATTTCTCGAAAACTAAAAATAATTGATCGCATTGCGTAGAGAATAATTCAGAGATTCTAAACAAAACCGTTTAACTAATAAAATATTTTTAAAAATAAAAAGTAGATGTATATGTGCAATGTATTATTCATATAACGTTCAACGTGGTATTTTGTTCGAGTATCGCAAGTAAAGTCGCAATGACTTTTACTTTAGTAATTCTCAGCATACTTACAATTCAGTATCTAAAAAAACTGTAGCATGCTGACGAGTTCTAAGTAAATTTCTAAGCAAACAACGACTTGAGAAATTGGTTCAGAACGACCTTGCTCGCTCTATGCTCACAGCTTTTCTGGGCAAATTTTCTTAACCGAACTGTTATTTTAAGGCCTCCATTATTGGAAAAGAGAACAGGGTTTCCCAATTTAATCAACTGACTGTATTTGAGTAATTCTCGTACATTGCAACAAGTAATATAGAAAATTCTTTCAACAGGCTTATTTCCAATAATTTCACAGCCAACGCATTCCTCGTTATACATTCCCTCAAACGGCGTTGAGCCTTGAGCCGTGAACGTAAAAGCAAGGATGCTCTTTTCGAAATGAAAAGAAAACACTAGCATGTTTCCCAGCATAAATTCAACGGCACTCGGCAAAATTGAAAAGTCCACTCAGTAGATGCTTCCGTTTAGATAGAGGCACAATCCCAAATTGTTTACGCTTTCGTGCCCTTTAACACGGGAATAAAGCTGGTGAAGATGTGATGCCTTAGTGAAAGAACATTTTGAGTGCTTACAAATTTGGTAACTGTCTGTTTGTTTGTTGTACAGAATAGTCTCTTGTTTACTGAAATCACAATGGCTTTCATTAAGCGTCTTCTTTGCTTAGTAATTAGAATGCCTACCTAGAGCTGAGCCAGGCCAGGAGGCCAGGAGTAAAAGAATCCTTAATTATGTTACTTTAACAAGGGAGTACACGACAATATTTTACTAGAGAAAAGTGACATTAAATTAGATTGAGAAAGTAAGAAGTAATCTTTGAGCGTTCATATTTTCCATACAAAAATAATATTGATGACAAAAAAAGTTTTTATAAAACTGGATGAAACTGTTTCCATTCATTTAAGCGACGTTTACTTCCTACTACATATGTAAACACTAGAGGTATATATACATATAGCAATGGTTAGAATGCTTCAATGCAACAAGTAATACAGATTTTCTTTCCAATAGGCTTATTTTATATAATTATTATCGTTATATATCATCCTTGAATGAAGCATGGAAGCTGTTACACATATATGTATAAAGAGCGATATGTATTAATGTATTATTGGTTGGGAACCCTTTTATTAAGTGGTCGCAGTGAATTTTCTGGATAAATAAAAAAATATTTTATCTTGCCATCGTCATTACTTAGTCGATATCGTGTGTGGTAAAGGAACTGGCAAACTGCCGATCTTCGTAGTATTAATAAACTAATGATAATTGCGACTAAAACTCGTTATTCACTAGACAACTTGTTGTTTTTTGTTTCATGTAACACAAAACTGAGTTGATTACGTGAGAGTAGGTTACTTCTAACGTTACGTTGTCAATGTTGTAGAAGAATTGTACATTAGATCAATGATATTAATTCTGGACACAATATAGAATAGTGTACGGGATGCGTACCGAACTAGGTTTCCGGGGTGTGGACTGTATCGTAGGATTAAAACAATTACTATTTTCCAATAGAGCCGGGGTAGCGCAGAGGTATTTTCTTCTTGAGGGTGTAACGCTTCGGACTGTCGCTTATGACCGGTGACTTTTGAAAGGCCACTAGGGCCACAAGAATTTAGACATTTCGAAAAAAAAAGGGCGGGCCATCAGTTGTTCTCCTGACGTCATAGCGTCGTGTAACCTATCCCTAGTATGCCTCACTTATGCTATACACCAACTTATATCCTAATAGGTAAGTAAAAGACACACTAGAGAATATTTTAATATCAAACTTATAAACTATACATAAGACTATATGTGTTCACATGAGTTCCCTAATCCTATCTATATTCCGTCGTTAACAAATACTATCGATATAACATTACACTGCAATAAGTTTTGAGAGTGAAAATTAAACGTGTTAATCACATGGTAACTCAGAACGGGGTCTTGTCGCGTCAAGTAACACGTAATTAATGTTACTCCCACACACGAGTAGAGCAAACAGGTACCTCTCGCAAACATAAATCTTAGAATGTCTCCGAGTTATTGACGAACTGTCAGCAAACACGAACGAACAGTTCATTTAACACGCTAATTATAAATACTCGCCGTGAAGTGCTTTAATAATAACGTATTATTATAATTATTTTAATGTTTCGAAGGAGGTTACTATTACAACTATTAAAAACTATTAAAAAATTGTTTTAGCTTAATGCATACTAAAATTTAATAGAGTTTTTAGAAATGAATTTTAAAACCATTTTTAGACAAATTATTTCATCTGTTTATAAATTAAACAACTTTTCAACTCCTAAACACATACGAATAAAATTATCCATATTATGCCGAAATAAAGCGAATAGTTACACATCATTATTATTTTTACTTACCTATTTTGAGTAAATATATGATTAGTTACAGATATAATATTATTTTCCTGTTCCTTATTTAATATTATTATTGTTTATACTTTACTGCCCTGAAATTCATTTATAAATTTAGGAGATTTATTTTCGGAATAAGTTCATCTTTGTGCTTGTTATAAATTGCCTTTGTTTAGTATAATTACTACTGAACCTGTATTGGGAACAGCGGGCGACCGTTCGTGTCGATGGAGAGGAAACGAACTAGGTGGAAATCAGAAGAGGTGTTCGACAGGGGCAACCATGGCAATTCTATCACCTACACGCTTTAACCTGTATTCATAGGCCATTATAGCTGAAGTACTGTAATACCTAGACTGCAAAGTTAAAGTAAATGGGCATATCATTAATAACCTTAGATATGCGGACGAGACAGTCCTTATAGCGTCTACAGAGGTGAAACTGCAGAATATAGTGGATCGTGTTAACGAGTGTAGCGTCAAAGCTGGTCTCAGAATTAATGTAACCAAAACAAAATTCATGGTTGTCTCAAGAAACGCCGACTTAGATTCCATTATAACGGTAGCGGGCCAAAAACTTGAGAGGGTTTGCAAATATAAATTTTTTGGGCACTTGGCTAAAGACTGGGATAGTGTTATGGATAGTGTTGGTGGCAGGAAAAAGTCATGGCTGCGTAACATACGGGGGTGGACTGGCATCGCGAGTGCCGCGGAATTGTTACGCCTCGCGAAAGACACGGCCACTAGTTGGAGAGGCACCACAAGAAGAATAAGTATAATTAATATATTTTAAATATATATTATAGTTAGTATAACAATAACATTTTAGTAATAAAACCTACTCGTTTTTGCTATATTATATTAAATACAATTATGAAATAGGAAAATTGTACCTTAACTTTTGTATCCAGTAAAAATAGCGTGCTTGAAACAGAATTAAGTTTTATTTTAACCCGCTTTATTCGGGCACGTCATCTACACTATTTGTCGCTATGTAAATAAGTATTACGAGTACGTACACAACTTGGTATGTAATTTAATTTCGCTTTGGTCGCATTGTAATTTCCAATTCCGGGTAAATTTACAACTAATCTCAATTTCAAAGACTTAGCTTTATGAGAACTTCACTGAATTAGCACTTGCGAAAACTATTAAAGCGCCTCACTGCACCTCTTGCAGTAGATATTATTCAGCTTAATAACGTTACTGGGTCTCTTATTACGTCGTTAAAGTGAAAATGGCTAATGACTTTTGTAAATAGACAAAAAAAGCTTTTTACGGGTAAAAATCCCCCTAAACGATCAATTATATTGTACAAAGCTATCTATTGCGCAATGTTCTTGACCGTTTAGGGAGTGTATTGAAACTCTTTTGGATCCTTGTATCAGCCTATAATGTCTCACTGCAGACAGGCCTCCCCTAGAATCATTGGGTGGTTTCGGACCGTAATACATACACCACGCCGGCCCAGAGCGGATTGGTGGATCATATGCTCCAGATTTTTTTTTATTTTTGGAGCATGCGGGTTTCCTCGCGATGTTTTCCCTCATCGCCGAGTTAGTGACATTTTAAAAACCGTACTCAAGTAGAAACTCAGTGGTACGGGCCGAGGATTTGAACTCAAGATCACACGAATGCGAGTCGAGTATACCCTAATGATTGTACAATTTTATTGTAGGTCTGGGGGGCGCGTTACACAAACTGAAGTTGACCTTTGCTGTTATTCCATGCCAATGTTCATGTTTAGACATAATGTTTTACTTCGAAATTGATACATGTAATAATATTTTATTGCAGGGAAAAGTAAAAAGAGAATAAATTAATTTTGTGTAAACTAAACAAAAAGTGGATACGTAATGTCGAATACTGCCAAGTAATGAATCAACATTTACAACTCTAAAGGTGTTAACAAAATCATACAAAAAAATGTCTTCACTTTTACTTTTGGTGTCCTGAATCCATTGCGTACCTTGTTTTATTTATTTGCGTGTGTGAAATGGTACACGGTAACAATCAAAAGAAGTAACGATTATCAAAAGAAAAAACAAATTACGTTTCGTTTTACAAATATTTACGTGAAAACGTTTCTATAAGGATAACCTTCTTTGTGTAATGTTATATCGGAACACTTGTACTTGACGTACCGGAAATTTGATTTGAATTTTTTCTCTACTTTTTATGAAGCATAATCTTATATATTTGTTTACATTTTATTACATTTATTTTGGCTTATAAAGGAAAATTAAAACGATTTGCTTTAATATGTATTGCCATTTTTGGGTAAAAGTGTACATAGAAAATGTTAATAAATATTATGTATAATATAATTTATGTATTGCATTACCTATTAATTGTTTTTTGTGGTTAGTTTTCTGCCTGTGATTCTAACCTATATACTATATAGTTTACCTAAGTACTATATATATTTCTATATCTTTCATGTGAATGTGACAGTTTAATAGATGGCGCTCATACAGTTAGTATGACACTTATTTTAAGGTCTTTATTTTACCGAATCGATACAAATGAATCAACATTATTTTGGACAAAAACATCAAACGCTGCTGCTAACCCAGCCGTAGTTTGGGAAGGGTCCGTTTTCACAAAAGCCTTTTCTTCTTCCTAATCAACCTTCAGTCTCAGGACGTCTATGGCAAAAAAATATATTTCTAGAATGGTAATGACCTTTTTTGCCGTACCTACCTACGTTTGTTTGTACGTTTAACAACGCGTAATACGTTTGTTTGTGGCGTTTACCTAGTCCGTACACATTGTTGATATTGCGTACCAATTAGAACTCATATCAATTAGAACACGATTTTTTAACTACTATACTAACGAACGTGGGAATATTAAAACAGAAAAAATAAAAGACTGATTTTGAAACAGGAATAATGTGAATTTAATATAAAACATAATTGAAATTTCAAATCAAACCAAAAATAACAATTAAAAAAGCGTTGATAACGATAAACTGTAACTTCACGAGTAAAGAAGACCCACTACATATATTTACAACATATTACCTAATATATTGTAAATATATTACCAGTGGTTTCCCTTAGCTTTCCGTGTCTTTCCTGACATCTGTTCCATGAAATACTTACAAATATACCTTTTGATAGTGATTTGTTGATTTGTTTTTAGGTGACAAACAAATCAACTTTTTTTCTGCTGTATTTAATACTATTTAGGATATCATTATTTGTCACATAGATATTTTATTATTTCACAAGTAAAGGTCTCATTCTAAACTAGCGATACTGTTGTCAGTTTAAATTTTGTTCGCCTATTTTCAAAGGAACTGTCTAATCGTTTATGACGTCTGTTAATGAATGTCTTTGATAGTGATATCACAATGGCAGGCGGAATTATCGATTTGAGAATACATACTAGATATGTCATACAATCACTCTAAGGCACTCCACTAGCATGTCAGAGTCTACTAGTGTTCTATGTTCAGTAGCTCCCGAATTCTTTCATTCATATGTGTTTATAAACTGGAACACTCTTATTACGTAGTACTTAAGTTTCAAATTTGACTTTTTTAAGAACTCCTCCTCATCTGATTCACCATCCCTAGAAGTTGCCAACCAGGTTTCTTTGATAAGAACGTATGATGTGTCATCTAATCTATCCCCATGTCGATGGGCGACATAGAGTGTTGATCACAGAACTGGGATTTCCTTATTGATGTTTGGAATCAAACATACAAAATATTCAAATATCGATAGCTACGTGTATATTAAAAAGCGAATACAGAACGAATATTTTAAAAACAATAACGCAAGCAATGATAAATGTGTTTAAAAATTACTACATTAAATTACGTTAGATTACATTAAACATTACCTACATTAATTACATTTGCAGTAAATGTAAGGTAATAAAAATAGATATGTATTTAGATACAGTATCATTCGTGTATATGAAGTAATTGCTTATGTCAGATGTAAGTACATATTAAAAGGATGTCATGAGCGTCATATTGATATCAATTTCGTGTATGAAACTAATCCGGCTCCGTTTAATTTGGTACGCGATCAATGCCGTTCCGGGAATTTCTCAGTTTGTGTATACGTGATTAGTGATTACATACACAAGCTTTTCACACGAACTTATTATACAGAAAATTAAAATTGTCTTTGTTAGTTATTATCCTTATAGATAAACAAATTTTATAATTAATTTATAGCTATAAACACATATTTATTTTACTTCGTAAAATCTATGTTTACGGCATACTTGATAAGTAATAATGAATAATCTTTAATACTCATAAATATCTTGTTGGTGCCTGCGATTTCGTGCGCGTAGACTTTAGAATATGTGTAGATCTTTAATTAATCACCTTATCCTTAACGATCACTTTAATTCCCTTGAGAACTTATAATAATTGATATGGATAAAAAGTACCCAGAATGTTTACCCGGCACAGAAGCTATAACTGGGCCAAGTATCATTAAAATACTTCTAGGGGTTTTTGAGCGATGCTCGTTGAGATCGATAAAAATTCCAAAAATTCTTGTAATGTGATCTGTATCATTCATGAAAAAATTTTTTCAAAAATATTAAACAGACGCGGACACGGCTTTGTTACGATTTTATTATTACATGTCTATATACGTAACATAAGTACAGAGGTGGATTTTAATTTTTATACACTTTGTATTTTGACTCCATAACGCGTTGCATCACGCCGCGCATGTGAAATGCCAATTTTTATCGTATTTCAATTTAAATCACAACTTAATATAATTATCATGATTCACATGGGATAGTGAGGAATTCAAGCATATTGTACTATAATTTTGTACTGTTCATTCATTTATCATACAGCGAGCAATGACACAAGTCCGCCTGAGTCCGCCTCTCTACCAATATACCGAATAATAATAATAGTAGAGTACCCCATAAAAAAAAAAAAATTGTACTATCATTAGCTGCTTTTGGGAATTGCTGAATTTCTTTTTTATTTCATTTAATTCAGCGAATCGCCATTTCCAGATCCATATACGTATACAAGTTTTACGTATATTGAAAAACTGAAAATGTTTGGTAGTAAAAAATGTATTTATTTATATACTTTATTGTACACACACGTTATACAAATTAATACAAACAATAGATAATGTATAGAAAAGGCGTGCTGTGCTTAGCCCCGTAGGAGATTTGTACCTGCAAACCTGCGAGAGTTATACGTGACCAATGAAAATTATATACGTTATATTTATAGTATTTTTAAAATAATCTTATACCATTGGTGCTCCAAATTCTCTGTCGCTAAATAATATCCGCTCAAAGGGTTATTCCGGCGTGATTGCGCGATCAGTTTCATGTTCTATCTGATCACGGCGTAAGTTTTCTGTCTGATCGCGCGATCAGATGCTTGTACAAAATGAGAATAATTTTGTCAGACCTTGTCGCGTGGTCCGATACAACCGTAAAGATAAACAAAATATATTCCTATTTGATCACATTTCAGTTTTTTAATATTTCGTGATGTTGTTTCATGTTTATCTACAGAATAAATGTAAATATATGAGGTATTCAAACAGGAGTGTATTTCTTCAGTGTACCATTATTAGCAATATTTTTAAAAAATCTAAGATAATTTAGTGTTTAAAAACAGTCCTATAATTTTCCAAAATCACAGCACTATATATCACCTTACATTCTAATTTATAAATCACAGTAAGAAAAAACAAATACAAATAAATAAATATAGGTAAATATCAACAATTAATATTTTTTGAGTATTTTTTAATGTACGATTTGCTAATTAGTTAAGTGTGATCTGATTTACTAATATTTATATTAGTGATGTTTAGATATTTTTAGGTAATTTATTTTTCCAAAGTGTTGATGTTTAAATCTATTTATTAATACATATTTGTTTTTCCGTTCTGTGGTTTATAAATTAGTATGTAAGGTGATGTAAAGTCCTGTGATTTTGAAAAATTAATGACTGATTTTAAACACTAAAATACCTTTGTTTTTTTTTTAAATATTTCTAAAAATGTTACAAATGAAATATTCTCGTGTTTGATTACTTCACATATTTATATTTATTCCGTAGAAAAACATGAAATAAAACTATGAAATGTTTAAAACTGAACTGATTAGATAGGAAAATATTTTATTTATTTTGGTGGTTGCATCGGATTGCGCGATCAGATCGGACAAAAATATTTTCATTTTGTAAAAGCATGTGATCTCGCGATCAGACAGGAAACTTACGCCATGATCAAATAGAACAAGAAACTGATCGTGCGAACAGATCGGATTAAGCCCGTTCAAATGGTGCAAATTTTCGCGTAAACGATTTATTTGCGGTCAGGCACTCGCATATCAACGGCGGACAATTTCGTCACGTTCACTGACGAAGCTTTGTCACTGCCAACTGACGAACGTAAATGTAAACAATAACGCGACTTAAATTAATTGTAAGCCTGTGTAGCTGTAAAGGATTGGACAAACACGTTTTGGTGAGTATAAAGTATAACAGTCAATGACAAAATGCAGATAAAAGGAATTAATAATATTTTCTTAGGTTTTCGCGATTACTATACATAGCAATTAAACAACTTTGAACGGTTTAAATCGCGTATATTTAACATTATTTATATCCCGACGTTTCGAACACTTTGCAGTGGACGTGGTCACGGGCTGACTAATTGATTTTATTTGTCACTTGAGTTATTAAGAAATTATTTGAACTACCGTCTGGATTTTTTAATCATAACATTCCCTATGCACGTAGTATTCACTCACGGTGTCCAGAGGTCTTGCAGTATTGAGTTGGCCTTGGGATTTGATTAATTTAATGACTGGATCCCAAGCCGGTGGTACTTGCCAACCATCTTCTCTATTGAAATTTGGGTGTTTCTTGATTTCAATAGCCTCGCGTAACATTCTTGGCATGAATCGGGTCTCTCTAGCGAGGATTTGTGGATTATCAAATCGAATGTAATGGTTGGGTTTGTCCAGAACATGTTCACAAACTGCAGACTTGGTCGAGCATCTGTTCTTCATGTCAGCTATGTGTTCTTTTATCCGGATACCGATGCTCCTCTTTGTTTGCCCAATGTATGATAACCCGCATTCACAATCAAGCTTGTAAACACCTGCATCTTGTAGGGGGATATTGCTCTTGACAGGTCTTAAAAATTGGCTAATCTTCTTGTGCGGCTTGAAGTAAGTTTTAATTGAAGCTCGTTTTAAGATATTGCCAATTTTGTCAGTGATGCCCTTGATGTATGGTAAGATGGCAGGTTGTCGCTCAACTGTAGTAGGCTTGGGGCGGCTTCTGTGACGCATTCGTGGGAGTTTGTGATTGTTGCTTCGCAGTACTTGTTTCACATGCAGAAGCTCTTCCTCGAGGTGGTCAGTGTCACAGATGCCGTGTGCTCTGTGTAACAAAGATTTGCCTACGGTGGCCAACTGACATGAATGGTGATGGGAGTTACCATTGATATATTTATCTGTATGGGTGGATTTCCTATACACAGTATGACCAAGAGAGTTGTCAGGATTTCTGATGACTAAAATGTCAAGGAAAGCTAAGGATTTATTGACCTCAGACTCCATAGTAAATTGGATTTTATCATGTTTAGAGTTTAAATGATTTAGGAATGCAGAAACATTATTTTTGCGGAGGACGGCAAAAGTATCGTCTACGTACCGTTTGTAGATCTTCGGCATAGCCACAGCTCTGGTGAAAGCCTTCTCCTCGAAGTCTTCCATGAAAATATCGGCGACAACAGGGGAGACTGGAGAGCCCATTGCTACACCATCGATCTGTATGTAGAATTTATTATCCCAGAATAGGTAGCCCGATGTTAGGCAGTGTTCTAGTAGTTCTGCATATTCTATGGGTAGGTCGTGCTCAGTTAGTTTTTTCTTGACAATTTTAATGCAATCATGTACAGGTAAGCATGTAAATAACGATTGTACATCAAAGCTGACCATTATTTCATCATCAGTCAATTGTAGATGTTTGATTTGGCTGACAAAATGGTAAGAATCCTTGACATGCGCACTAGTTTGACCGCGAAGTGGAGACAGTATTTTAGCAAGATGTTGAGCTAGTTTGTATGTCGGCGAGTCAATTTGGCTTACAATTGAGCGCAAAGGGACGTCATTTTTGTGTATTTTCGGTAATCCATACAGTTTTGGTGGTTTCACACACGAAGGTACCAGTGCCGTGACGTCTAAACCAAGTGTGTCGGAGTGCTTACTAATTATTTCTTTAGTTTTAGTTACAATTTTGGCCGTGGGTTCGCTTTTTACTGGTTTGTAGGTGCTTTCGTCAAACCCAACCATTACATTCGATTTGGGAATCCACAAATCCTCGCTAGAGAGACCCGATTCATGCCAAGAATGTTACGCGAGGCTATTGAAATCAAGAAACACCCAAATTTCAATAGAGAAGATGGTTGGCAAGTACCACCGGCTTGGGATCCAGTCATTAAATTAATCAAATCCCAAGGCCAACGCAATACTGCAATACCTCTGGACACCGTGAGTGAATACTGCGTGCATAGGGAATGTTATGATTAAAAAATTAACAGGTAGTTCAAAAAAATTTCAGACGGTAGTCCAAATAATTTCTTAATAACTCAAGTGACAAATAAAATCAATTAGTCACCCCGTGACCACGTCCACTGCAAAGTGTTCGAAACGTCGGGATATAAATAATGTCAAATATACGCGATTTAAACCGTTCAAAGTTGTTTAAAAGGAATTAATGTTCATTTATCTGCATGAATTAAAGAAATTCGTAGAAGCATATTAATTATACTTGTAGTAGTGGTGCGAAATGAGACGTGAAAACTAATATTTATTTTATCCATAAGACTAATATTTAATTTGACCTCAATAGTGAGTACGTTACAATGAGTCACCGATCTAAATTAAAAGACATTCAGATGTAACTATTTATCTTTCTCCCCTTTATTAGGCTTTGTGTTATTTTAGATTTTGCCTTATGAAGAACGATATCCGTAGTGTTTTCATCAAAAAACAACAGCCAAACAAAAACAATCACCACTTTAAACTGGCATACGGGTATGTTTAGTCTAGAGACCCGAAGCGATTCTCCCTGAACATTGAAAATAATAAGTATCTGTTTAAATAACGTGAGCATATTTTATTAACACGTTTGCACATTACACGCTCCTAACTTGTTCTAACATAATTTCCAACGAAAGCCCTTGCGCTTCCAACACGAAACGCGATGCATATCAATAGCGTGGTCGCAGCTAAAATTGAATCCCACTTCAACTCAACGTAAGCTGTTCAAACATAGTTACCTGGCTCTAACAAGTTTCCATAACGCGGCGGATTTGTGAAAATTTACACATGTGAACTTTATTCATAAGTACGTTAAAACTAGAACTAGATTTAGAAACTGCAACCGTCAATGAAATTCACAACTCGATCGTTTTCAGTTTACTCAGCTTCGCCTTAAACTTCGATAAATATATAGATGTAGGTAGTAGGTACCCACTATATTTTTTATTTATTACTCAATTCTTAAAAAAAATATTTTTTTTTTTAATTTCTCAATTCATTAAATATTCTACAATAATAAACTCTACAATATTTAAATAATAATTCAATATTTCTTTGAAGCTATTGTTTCTTTAAAATGATTTACTTAATGTATTTGTATAATAAATACACTAGCCCTCACTATGTTGCTCTCGGCTTGGCTCGCATGAATTTATTCTCACATCTCTGCTGTCAACATCTTCTAAAAACTTTAAAAATATCTAGCCGTGTAACGTGTAATCTGGTTCTAACCTGTCACGAGCAGCAGATTACTTTATAAATGGTGGATTGGCGTCGAGTGGATGCAATTACATTGTACGTGAGTAGGGTGCGTGTTGAACGGAATTAAATCGGCTGTCGCGAATCATTATCGGTATCACTAGATAGCTGTTCATAACGATACAAAGAAGTGGAATGTTATGTACTGAAACTGTAGGTACTGTAATTGTCACGAGGACTGTATGACCAGCATTGAAAGGTTTCTAGATTCTAGATTTAAAATTTGTTCGTCTGCTCCATGTTTTGATGTTTCCAGGAAACAATAAACATATGGGGTCTCTTAGATTTATTGTCTTTCAGACCTTCACTTTCCTTCACGACACCGGGTTTTCCACGAAAGCTGTGAATGAAATGATGGAGGGTCTGCAGTGGACAAGCAGTCCCCTGGTGTTGCACCTGTCCATGGAGGGCGGTAACAACTTGCCACTATGAAGGCCGCATATCCGTCAGCCATATTTCCTATAAGAAAAACTAACGTTTCACATTGATTAGTTTATATTATACGTCAATAGCTACTTGCTAAAAAAGCTGAGTAAAACTTCAACAGACTGATGGTTCACTGCGGCATAATTTTACAAACGAACTAAATTGCTACAACGAAAACGATGTTCCGATTATTCAAAAGAAGTATTTCATTACGCAGCAATCTTGGTTACGGGATCCGAATAAATCAGTGCCAAAGACGAATCGAGCGAAATAAAACAAAAGTAAATTAAACAGACATTAAAAACCGACTGCGGGTTCTTGATTATACTGTCATCTAAATTAAGTCGGCTTGTCGCAGGTGTTGAATATTTAAAGTTGCAGGAAAGAAACGAGCTCTGCTTAGTTCGCACAAGTTCAGTATGCAGTAAGAGTGAAACAGGTATAGAGCAGAAACAGATACGAGAATTTTCGTTTCTATGCAACAGTTTGTCATTATACTCGTATATTCTCTATCGATTTTGAATTAGGTACCTATAGTAAATTTAATAAACTCTTGTGATTGGTTGGACTAATTATTTATAAATAGATAATAAATAAAGTACTATAAATAATTATTTACATGGTTACATGTTCATTGGAAGTTTTTACATGGTTATTGCAAAAATACTCGCATATTCTCGATACTGAATTCCTGGCGTCAGGGAATAACAAATTTTCTAAATAAATACATTTAATGCAGCCTTCTTGTGATTCTCTGTTTAGACAACGGTTGACCGGCAGAAAATGCCTTAAGGAATTATGTCTCGCTTTTTGTACATAATTTTTGTGTAATGAAATTTACGTAAGCAAATAAACAATGAATTGTGTTTTATGATTTTTTGAAATCATTATATTTTCGTAGGTACAATTATATCTCTTAACGTGTTGGGGTGTGCTTGCGTAGGCCTAGTTGCTGTGCAAGTCTTAGAAATTTAAATAACACAACGAGACTTGTTAAAGTACGTGTATTCGGCCATGACGGGCGGGCGAGTGTGTGTGACATAGACAATACAGATTACTAATAAAGACGGATACATAACATCTCTCTTATTAAAAATGCGTAAGTATACATTGCTTCCTTATTTTTTACAATGAACATTTTTTCTTTTAATTCTAGAGAATAAAACGGAACATCTCTATGACAACGACATCTTCTGTCAAATTGACTTGACTGACATTTACAATTTTGACAGTTCTGTGACAGTGACGATTAACAAGACAAAATTTGAGGTTATGTAAACACATCTTGGAAAACAATAAAACATAAAGTTACTTAAATAAAATTTCGTAAAATTAAGAACTTAATCTGAACTTAAAACTACCAAAATCTTTGGGGCTTTATAATAGCTCTGCCGAATGAAGAATACGTAGTTGTTGGGCGGTTTGTATGACTATTTGGTGTATGTAATGTGTTTGTTTCTGTTTCAGGTTTTTTGACAGGACTAGCTGGACAAGGGGACTGATAGTTCGAAGAAGGAGACGACGGCAATGAATTGGAAGACTGCCGAAGCTCAGTATCTTTTGGAACTGACGGTGACAGTGGTTTGCTACTAGACGGAGTAGACAAAGTAGGAGACAGTTTTGGTTTTAGTATGTGTTGGCGATTTCGACGGAGAATACCATCTGGGGAGGTAATAGTATATGATCTGGGCTGTGGACCTATGTCTGAGACAGTACCCGGTGTCCATATACTATCTGGCTGTTTCTTAAAGTAGATTTTATCACCAATGTTTAGTGAAGACAACGGCTTTGTATGTTGATTATAATAAATCTGTGATTTGTTATTGTTTGTTTGTGTTTAATTTGACAAAGACTTGTAGTTAGGTATTTTAGGTTTCAGAGACTGTTCTAAGACTGGAAGTTTTGTTCTAAGTGATCTGGACATTAGCAATTGGGCAGGTGAATACATGTTTTCTTTAGGTGTATTTCTATACTACAATAATGCTAAATGAGGATCTGTACGATCAGCAAGACATTTTTTTAACATATTCTTAATAGTGCCTATGGTTCTTTCGACAAGACCATTAGACTGTGGAAAGTAAGGGCTTGATGTGATATGCTGTATTTGCCAATCTAAAGTAAAATTATTAAACTCTTTTGAGTTAAATGGAGGACCATTGTCTGAAATTAAAATATTAGGAATCCCATGCCTGGAGAAAATAGACTTTAGGTGACTAATGACAATATTACTAGTGGAACCACCTACTAGTTTAACAAGCTCTATATATTTTGAAAAATAATCAACGACTATGACATACTTGTCTGAATTAAGATCGAATAGATCAACACCAACTTTATTCCAAGGGATTGGTTTTATATCATGAGGCTGCAGTGGCTCTTTGGAATTACTGCGTCTGTTAGTAAGACAGATATGACAATTATTAACATACTTTTCTATATCAGAGTACATATTGGGCCAGTATACTAGATTTCTAGCTATTCTTTGACAACTGTGAATACCCTGGTGACCTTCATGAATCTGTTTTAATATGTCATTCCTCATAGCTACAGGTATAATTACACTGTTGTTTTTAAAGACAATACCATTGATAATATGTATATCAGTTTTTAAAGGAAAATATGGCTTAAGGTTGTCTGGAAGTAATCTTTTATGTTCAGGCCAACCTGTTAAGCAATATTTACTCAAAAGTGACAATTCTTTGTCTTGAGAAGTTTGTTCTTGAATAATTTTAAGTTTATTTGGACTAACTGACAGTGACTTAATGACTAAATTGACATGCAAATCTAGATCAGAATCAAGATCATTTAATGATTGTTCTGGTAAAGCTGCTCTGGACAGCGTATCAGCGACATAAAGATATTTACCTGGTTTATAAGTTACATTCAGGTCATATGGTTGTAATCTTAACATTATTCTTTGAAGACGAGGTGGAATATTATAAATAGGTTTATTATGAAGTGACACTATTGGTTTGTGATCAGTTTCAACCAAAGTGTGGCGACCGTATATATATTGGTGAAACTTTGTACAACCAAATAAGATAGCTAATAGCTCTTTCTCTATCTGAGAGTATGACTGTTGACATGAGCTTAATGACGCTGAAGCATATGCGATGGGTTGTTTATCATGGCTAATCACTGCACCCATGGCATCTTTAGACGAATCGACTGACAATGTAATAGGTTTATTTTGATCATAATATGTCAAGACAGGGGCTTTAGTTATACATTCTTTTAAAACATTAAATTCTACATTATGTCTATCTTGCCAAGACCAATCATTATCTTTAGACAAAAGTGTTCTCAAATTGGAAGTTTTTTCTGACAGATTTTCTATGTATGAGCCTAAGTAGGTTACCATACCTAAGAATCTTTGTAATTTTGTGACATCAGTAGGAGCTGGCATGCTACAAATAGCTTTGACTTTATTTTCATCGACTCTCACACCTTCTTTAGAAAAGATGTGTCCTAGGTACTTGACTTCACTTTTACATATGTTAGACTTTTCTTTATTAAATTTTATTCCTAATTCCCTAGCTCTTTCTAAGACTTGTTTTAACCTGAAATCATGTTCTTCTTTAGTTTGACCATATATTAAAAAATCATCCATCATAATTTTGACTCCTGAGATATCGGAGAACCTTTTTGTCATAATGGAATGAAACAGTTCTGGAGCTGCATTTATGCCAAAGGGAAGTCTAAGGAATCTATATCTACCTTGAGGTGTAATGAATGTACATAGCTTTGAAGAGGCTTCATCTAATTTAAGCATATAAAATCCTTTGTTGGCATCAAGAGTTGTAAAGTATTGTGAACCGGAGAGACTAGATTTGATTTCATCAATAGTTGGAAACTGATAATGGGGACGCATAATAGCTTTATTAAGTTTTCTTGGATCAATACACAGGCGTAGCTTACCATTTTTCTTTGATGCAATTACAATGGAACTCACCCATTCAGTAGGTTCGTCGACCTTGACTATAATTTGATCTTTTTCTAACATTGTTAATTCCTCTTTTAATTGTTCCAATAGACTGAATGGAATTCTGCGGCAGGCATCGACAGACGGTATAGCATGAGGCTTCATTGACAAATGACATTCGTAATCTTTGAGACAACCTATTCCTGAGAAGAGATCTTTATATTCGACAAGTTGTGACACGTTGACTGACTCATGAAATTTGACATTATGGACTCTTTTAACTAATTTTAGCATTTCACAACTGTCGCGACCAATAATATTTCTACAGGATATGTCTATTATGTGAAAATTGACCTTATATGCTATTCCGTTATGAGTGACAGATAGAATACATTGACCTACAGTGGGTAAAACTTCTCCACTAAAAGTTGAAAGTTTGTGACAACTTTTTGTTAGACTACTTAATGGCAGATTAAGTTTTTTATAAGAGCTAAATGATAATATATTGGTATCTGCACCTGTATCAAGTAAGAAGTCTACATTCTGACTATTTATAGACAATGTTGTAAAATAAGGGTTTTTTTGACTTACAGAAATCTCATTAGTGAAAAGACTATTTAAATAATAAGTATCACTTGGATTACCCGTATTTTCTTCCTCGATGACTCTCACTTGTTTGCTGCGGCAACACTTGGCAAAGTGGTTAGGTTTGTGGCAGTTGCTACAGATGACTCCTATGGCTGGACATTTCGTTCGGTGAACTTGACCACATCTAGAGCAGTTCTTGGTTGACTGTCTGAATTGAGGTTCTTGACTGGACGATGCTTTGCTTGATTGACGACTAAGACTTCCTTGAGACTGATGACTTTGACTGTTTTGAAATTGATCACTTTGACTTTCTTGACGGCTATGACTTCTTTGACGACTGTGACTTCTTTGACGACTGTGGCTCTCTTGACTACGATTTGTTTGACGACTGTGATGCGATTGACGACTGGCGATGACACTTACTTCGTGGCTTGACAGGACTTTAGCCTCTAACCTCGTGTTTCTTAGCGTTTTAGCGAGACTGACGGCGGCATCGAATGAAGATGGTTTGTCGATTAGGATACGTTCTCTGATGTACGAACATGATGAATTTAAATTCCAAGAGAATATGTCCTTGACTATATCATCGGCAAGACCTTCGAAATTGCATTGAATACTAAGATTCTTGAGATCGGTGGCATATGTTTCGATTTCTTCATCTGGACCTTGTTTTTTATTAAACAGTTTATGCCTTTCGACGGAGATATTAATACGCGGAGTAAAATAATTTTCAAATCTGGCGAGTAGATCCTTGTATGTGATCTTATCTATTTCAGTATCAAACGAGTAGAATATTTGAAGTGCATCCGGGCCTATCGTTTGTAATAGAATTGCTACCTTTCTGGTGTCGGATTCATTTTCCAAACTGTTGGCTACCATATAAATGCTAAGACTGGTTTTAAAATTTCGCCAAGCCAATGGCATGTTTGCGGCGTTGATGTCGAGACAAAAGTTGCTAGGCGGCAGGAGACGATTTGTAGTTCCATTTTGTTCGGCCATTTTGGGACTTTTTGATGAGACGAGACGACGCTTTACATGAAAATTATATTTCTTACTTTTAGGCTGCAATCGCTTACTTTTGACTTATTCTGGTTTCTTCTGACACCATCTTAACGTGTTGGGGTGTGCTTGCGTAGGCCTAGTTGCTGTGCAAGTCTTAGATATTTAAATAACACAACGAGACTTGTTAAAGTACGTGTATTCGGCCATGACGGGCGGGCGAGTGTGTGTGACATAGACAATACAGATTACTAATAAAGACGGATACATAACAATATCGTTCTATTTTTTTTTCTTTTTCGTCTTTATTTTTGCATTATTTTTAATTCGTGTAAAACATCAGTATTTTCATTTTACGTTTAAATCTTCTAATCTATGTAAATTAACCCACGTTGCGAGGGCGTGTTTAAAGCACGGTTTCAAATGTATGAGTTTTATTAGTACTAAATTTATACAATAAAAATAAAAAAGACAATTAAGTAAAAAACTTCATATTTGTTTTTTATGAAGCCTGTTTATCTTTAGTATAGAACGCTACCAAACCTTTGCATAACAAACCCGAGACGTCCCCTCCTTTACTAAAGCCGCAACCTTAGATATCTCTCGAATTTCCAATCACGTTATCTGGATATACGTTGAAGACTTCGGCTAATTCGCATTTTGGCAGCTTTTAGAGATTAACTGAGGGATTTTTGGGTATTACCATTACATTTGTGAAAGGCTTCATTTCTGAAATTAGCGCAGGTAATCAAAGTATGTTTTCTTTAATTACACTGGTTATATAGATACCTATTGTGAATGTGTAGGTATTAAGTGTATTTCATATTATGTTATCTTATTTAGAAGACTAATTATGGCCCAGTTGGTAGTGCCCTTACCTGTTGTGCAAAGAGTTCTAGGTTCAATTCCCGGTCAGACATTCATTTGTATAAAACCAAATGTTTGTTCGATAGAGTGTTCTTCTTAGTATGTGTCTCTGAACCCATGACACACGCCCGGAATCCTAGTGTCGGTCATTGAGTGTGGCGTAATTTATTTATATTATATGTCAATAAACCAAGAAATAAACTCCAAATACTAACAATAATATAAATATAAATAAAAAGATAAGAGCTGTGACCAGGATTCTACAAGATCGGCATCGCACCCGCAAGCCCCTGGTGTTGCGGTGTCTATCGGCGGCGGTGATCACTTACCAACATGTGGCCCGCCCACTCGTGTGCCATCTAATTCTATAAAAAAACATGCATATATTATATACTAACTACATATACACATACTAATTACATATTTGCTTCTAGCAATTAAGTATAATTGCACATAGTAATGTGCATCATCTACATAATCCTTGTACTCACACATACTCGTACATTTCCTTCCCTTCAAAGGTTGCCTGGAAGAAGTCGCTTTAACGGTAAGATTATCTTTTGTGTACCTATTTAGACTATTGTAATATCATTGTCACTGCATCCTTTTGGTTTACAATGTGGGTGAGCGGGAACCCCTTAAAAAGTCGCTTAGAAACAGTAAAATGTGACCACGTCGTTCTTTAGTTTAGTTTTTCTTATGTTTTAGTGATCGCTGAACACGAATCTGATATTATGTTTTAATAAAAAAAAAAGGCAATACAGCAAAATAGGGTTCGAATGAAAAATACGAAAACAAAAGTGTATTATTGTACTTTTTCAAGTTAAACCCTCTAAAGTTAAAATTAAATCTCTGGTAATTATATATATATCCTTTCAAAATTTTAACAGAATAATCGTCAAACTATTCTAAAGAAGACTAAAGAGACAAGACTCATACGGACTTTCTAAACCCTTATTTGTTTGAGCGGTAAATTTATGAATGATATCATCATCACCACGCGATATCATGAGCTTTTACATACTCTACAAACATTACATTACATACTTATATACTTTTACAAAAAATGAGAGGTAAAGTTTCGAATTTATACAGTATTAAAGTATAATATACAAGAATTTTTTTTTTGGAAAGTTTCAGATCTCAATATGCAACAGAAAAAAAGGTTTTAAAAATCAGTGTTGACGATTTTTAAAACAATGGACGTATCCGTGATGCGTGTTCTCCAATAGCGACTATCATTTTAATATCTTTTTGACACACCGCTTGGTAAAAAAAAATACTTCAACAGATGTATTGTTAAAACTCATAAATTAACAAGGTGAATGTAGTTATTGCATTTAAAGATGTGATAGAGTGTGGCTGGTTGATTTTATCAATGGAAATATAACTACGGATTATTATGGAGATTTTACGGCAGTATTTTTGCTCTTGTATTGCGTGTACAAAGGCGTGTACAACTGTGATTTGTCAAATTTAATATGCTGTGGTGTATGTAAATGTTATAATACGTGTACAATACTAATGAAATAAATTAATAGTCTTAGTGTACTTTTATTATGTTCTTTATTTTGCTGCGATTTGTTAATGAATTATTAATTTTCTTATACGACAAAATTACCGTAACCAGCTCTTTTAGTATCTACTACTGGATATGGACCTCCTCATGCACATTGTGTTGTGCATAGGGGGGGGATATATGACCTTAAAACGGCACTCTGGCCAGGCGGTTTGACGAATCCACTCTCAGCACTTGCGGTAGCCGCTTTATTACCCCTTAATGGTCTCTTACATTGCTTGCATATTGCTGGTTGCTGGCATATTTAATACAGTTCGAACGACGTGTAACGTGACATATGCCCTGGTGTATACAAGGCAATACCTTTTTTTGTAGAAAAGGTAGCAGACGGGCAGGCGGCCCACGAGATGGCAAGTGGTCACATGCAACACAAGAAGGGATGCGGGTGCGCGGTAGACCTTACAGAATCATATTCACAATCCTTTGGAAGTACTCCATTTCGTAACTATATGGAACACATAGTCGATATGTTTATATGAATATTATTGAGTTCGTATGATTGTCCTATGATCGTATGATCCCGGAATACACTTCATTTAAAAGACCAACCGGTATAAATTTGAACAATGATGGGCAAAATAATTCGTCGGGAAAGTAAGCGCAAAAGAGTAGATATCCAAGCCTTTTCCATCGTTTATCATGCAAATGTTCGAAACATCGAGAATGATCGATGAAATCATTCTCACTTCTCAACTTTGCCTCATGAATCTTTACTTCAATCGAGATATTAACGATGATGAATGGACAACATTCTTATTTAGGCGAAAATTTTGCAAATTGTGATTAATTCGTTTTGGTTAATTTGTCGCTTTTGGTGGAATGTATTTAATATTTCTTGTGAGAAATGTTCCTTTATAATCATTACAATAATTTTAATTAATTAAGTAACTATCAATTTAAAAATTAGCATAGTTATCATATTAGCATAACCGGCATAGTTCAATTCGGTACTTGACAATTTTTTTGAATTGATTTAAAATGAAAGATTATGTGTGTATATGTTTATAACTTGAAGCGTATATTAAATTGAAGTCAAGGTTTAACATAAAATCGAAGTTTTATAGTCAAATTTCGATTTTCCCGCGAAAACGGCACTCTGTCGTGACGCCATGTTGGTGACGTCATAGTTCTATAAACAAACGATTTTGTATATGTAAGTTGAATCGCTTTACGGGTTTTCTTTCTAATTTTTAAACATCATGAATCCTACATATTATAAGTGCTGTGCAGTCCCTCTGTGTACAAATACTACAATAAGTACACCCACTAAATTATTCATTCATGCGCCAAAACAACCGAAAATTCGAAGAAAGTGGTTGCTACTTGCAAGAAGAAATCTATCTGACATATCGTTGAAATCCATTGTTATATGGAAATGTTATTTCGTTGAGATTATAATATTTACCATAGACATTGAGGTTATAATATTGTTGAGGTTATAATATTTGTCAAGAAACAATCATTCAAAGTTATTTCGTAAAGTGCGTTCTAATATTTTTAGCTACCCAACGACATGGAAAATTACACCAGGTACCGTTTGATGGGCTCAGTTAAACAAATCAAAATGAAAGAGGGATGTGTACCCTCAAGGTTCGAATGCCAGCCAGATAGAAGAAAGCGGACAGCTGCAATCACTACGAGGGCTGTTATCATTAAAAGGCAAAGAATAGCATTAGTTGAAGAGGCGTTAAATGATGCTAAAAAAAAAGAGATAACTGATATTGCGACAGGTATGCTTGCGATAATAAATATTTCATAAAAAATGTTCATATTGTATAAAAATTAACACGGTGACACGGTATATTACCTATACAAATATCAATAATATGGTGAATTTACAGATTCACAACAAGTAGAAGGCCAAGTAAGTCCATCTGAAATACAAGGTACCGCAAACCAAATGGAAGAAGACCAGTGTACACAATTTAGCGCAATGCAGTCTACGCAAGTTGATAAATCGATTCAAGTGTCTATATACAAACAATACAGAAGTAAACAAACGCAATCTTATATCAGTACGATGAATATTGCAACTTCACCGTTAAAATCAACATTTACAAACGTCTCTACTTCGCCTTTCAAGAAAATAGATATTTCGACATCAGGTGTTAAAAAGGCATTAAAAAAACTGGTTGCTGAAGAAACGTCAGAAAGTGAAGCTTCTGTTTTTACAGCTTCACTGTCACGAGACGAATTTTCGACATCTATGCAATCTATTGCATCAGAAGAACAGGTCATACATGAAGAAGAACAAAAAAAGTTGATACTCCAAAATACTCTACAAAAGATTAAAAGGAAACCTCGCTTTTATATTGGAGTTCCACAAGATTGTTATTTTTTAATTGATATAATACAAACAGAGACAAAAATATCAGAAGAACATATTTTATTGTGTCTAAAAAAAATTAGATTAAATACCAAGTTTGAAGAACTAGGAGATGAATTTAGTATGACAATGTCATACGTAAGTAAGATTTTCTATAATAATGTACCGATTATTGCGAACGCTTTGCGTGCATTTATTGTAAAATTAAATAACAGAAGTATAAAAATGAATTTGCCTACTGCATTTAGGCATAAATATCACAATGTCGGATGCATAATAGATTGCCTAGAAATAGAAATCCAGAAACCTGCAAAAGCCATTAATCAGGCTCTGACATGGTCGGAGTATAAAAAAGCGAACACAGTCAAGTATTTAATAAGCAGTACGCCCGATGGTGTAGTTAACTACATTTCAGAAGGATATGGTGGCAGAATTAGTGACGTCCAACTTGTCGAAGATTGCGATTTTCTAGATAGCTTAAATCCAGGGACGTTTATTCTTGCTGACAGAGGCTTCAAACACATTGAGCACTTGTTATTAGTAAAAGGACATCATCTGATGAGGCCACCAAGTGTCGCTACTGGATCAAAATTAACAAAAGCCGAAGCAAAACAGACGAAAGAAATTGCCAGTTTAAGAATTCATATCGAAAGGGTCATACGTAGGTTACGAGAATTTTCTATACTTAAACTGCACGCAGTTGTAAATATCAACCTAACTCGTTTACTAGATGAAGTGATAATAATAGCATGCGCTCTCATTAATTTGCAAGACAGTATTATAAAAAAATAGCGATATGCAACTTTGTATGAGTTATATATTTATTTTATGTAACAAATATCTACATTCTTTGTCTTCGTTATGTATTTTGGTTTAATGACAGGTGAAATAAAAACAATTTCACTAAAGGTAATAATAATTTTTATTTTTCAATGAACCGATCAAATCCCTTCATATCTGAAAAGAAAATAGTAAAATACATATTAGTATTTTAGTACACGTTATTCTATTTTAGTACTTGTAGATAATAGTGGATAAATATTATTTTTCCAAAAATAAAGTAATATATTCAACATATTATTGACATATGTTTCATCATAAGAAATCTTGATTATTTGCACTTTTTCATTGTTTTCAAACTCCCAGTGTGCAACACAAAAGTAGCAATTCTTCAATCCTGTGACATACATTTGAATTTGCACTTGACATAGGAACTTTGCAGTAATTCTTGCATTTTTAATATAATTTTTAAAACTTTGTTCACTTGCAGGACATTTTATTTCGATAATGGCATCATGTAATATATCATCTGGCGATCCTGCTATTATGGGATGTTGTTTCGAGATAAATAAACCGCACTTGTCTATCTTGCCAATTTCTTTTTCGACATTTTGTCTTACTTTTTCTTCCAAGAGACGCCCTCTTCTCATTGCTGATGTATCTGGGGTTCGTGCTCCCATGATAGTAGCTATTAAAGACCCATCAAGGGTCTTACAACGGCTAACTTCGTATGCTATTGAAGCCGTTATTCTGCCGTACCTAAAGGCATACCATAATTCATTTTGATGCTGGTCTCTTGTTTTTTCTTCAATCTCTTTTATGCTTTCTTCTGAAAATAGAATGTGTATACTTTCCAGAAAACTTTTGCAATCATTTCCGTCATTATATTGTAAAAATAAATGATGCAGAGAAAGCATTTGCACACCTTTCACTTCGTAATCAGGCAAATGCTTTAATATTTGGCAGTTGTTCACTCGACATCTCTTCGCTTCATTTACAAATTTAGTAAAAACCGAACTTTCTGCTGAAGTGCTTGAACTTTTTTTATTTTTACTTAAATCTTTTGCCTTTACAAATTTGATTGTGCTGCCCACCTGTGCTAATTTAGATTTTTTCCAGTAGCACTGTACAGAGGTACAAGGAGGTTCTTCGCTCCTTCTGTGCATCCACATAAGAAATGCCACCGAATGTTTGCAACCTCCTTGAGAGGCAGCGCAGTCATGACACTGCACACTTAATATACGATCTGCTTTTTCATTCACTATTAAAGTGACTTTATAAGGCTTTGATCGCACTTTGTGTTCGGGACATATTTTACATTTTACTGTGCACAAATTAGTTTTTGTATCCCGATGTAATTGTACATAGCCGACTGCGTCATCACCATATGAATCTCTCGAAGATCTGCAAGAGAAAAAACATTTTTGTTAATGATTGTAACCGGAAAAAACTCGATGTATATTTGTGTGAATATAAAGTAACAAACATAACCTCTACGCGTTTACGTCTTTCATTAGCTATGTCACTTGTTAAGTTTCACAAAGAAAATGTAATCTATTGTTTACATAAATAATCCTTTGACATAATAATATGTAATGATTAGTACTTACACTGATGTTTTTACATTTCTAAATTCTGCAGAACAAAAGTCGGAGTTCGTCGCAAAAAAACTTCCCACCATAAGAACGTCGATTTTGGGCAGATTTGCACTGTCTGCTTTTATGTAATCCTTTTCCATAATTGTTGTCCATTATAACACTCTTTTGCAACCACAAAACACCACAAAATTCCTTAAACACCAACAAAATAACTACGAAAAAACACTTGGTACTTTATTAGCGGCGACATGTAAACAAGAACTATGACGTCACGCATCGTGATTGGCGTTCGTAGTCACGTGACAAACAGTTCAAAAACTTTATTTTTATTATTGAATTTCTAAAAAAATATGACTATAAAAAGTCAATAGACCTTGAAATATGACTTTTTAACATCTAATCTATCATTTTGATAAAACCTTATTTTTATCTAAAAATACTGTCAAGTACCGAATTATGTCGGCATAATAACTGAAGTACTCGTAAATACTAATTCGCTGACATAATATGCCAACAAATGCTATTGCTTCTTTGTTTACTGCTAAATACAACTGACAGTTACTGAAAATATAATATCATCAGTAATCTAGAATATAATCAGTAATTCCTTTAAAAACTTCTTGTTGCTTCAAATCATGACTTACAGTTGATTTTTTTTAGATTACCGTGAACAAAACTTATCTGTTACAAATATATTCTCTAGAATTGTGAAAAAGCTTACTATCTAATTTACATGGTGAGGATATTAAACATATAATCTATTATATAAAAGATAACATATAGCCACACAAATTATGTTATTTCAACAAAGTAATGATTATATCTTACTGTTTGTCCAGGTAATCATAGAGCAATCAACATTCTGCGTAAAGTGATAGATAAACATCGATTGCATTTCCTGTATGCGTAGTGTGATACATGTGTAGATACAGATTAGATTTTATAAGTAGAAACTAGGAGTATTCAGCTACTATAGTAATTACGGAGTAATTACTACCGAAAATTAACTACAATTAAATGAATTTAATTAACTACCCACCTTATTTTTTATAGAAGAGGTGGCAAAAGGGCGGGTGACCTACGAGATGGTAACGTCCAACATCGCCCCCCTCGGGATGAGCGAACCCTTTCGGGTTCGCTGTATAAAGTGACTTGAAGACCGCACTTTACACAGTAACTCTTTGGCTTGACAAAGAAGAATTCATCCGGTTTTTGGTGACGAGATGAGTATGGTAAAGTGTGTGATAAGTACGATGATAAAAATTCGAAATTGACATCAGATTGAACAGCTCTTCAGAATATTACCCATTATAAGGAGATAGAAAACGCAGAGAGATGCTACGTTTCTTCGGATGCTGACTGATTCTAAATCGCCTGTTAGAGTGGGATCATCGACAATTCGAACAGCACATCGTTGGAAACAGTCAAATGGGTTCAGCTGGTATTTTGATGCACTGGCCCAGAGGTGTGAGCAGTACTTCGTACGGGACCTAAATTAGGATTTGTAAAACGATAAGCATTGCCTCGAAGTGAAGTACCGCTTCGATATATTAACTACACTGAGTTTCTTTGAAGCTAGTTTGGCCTTGCTCACCAGATGACTCCGGAACTAGTCTTTTCGAAAAATTTAGACACCAAGGACTCCAATACTCCCTGAACTCTCGAGCGGGATGTTTTGAAATTGAGGTGCTACGACGAACGGTAGCTGGGTAACGGGTAAAGCTTTATTAAGTCTTACTTTTTATAGAATCTCAAATAAACCAAGAGCTCAAATCTTTTAGAAATATTGAACGTTGATTTATTTAAAACTACTAACTAATTCTCAAGAAAATAAAATAAAAATTAGTTCAGAAATTGTAACTTATAATTACTTATTGCGATCCCTCTAGTGCCATGGGAGTTTCTAAACTTGTATTTAATTAACAAAGTGAAACTTTATGAATTGCAATATTAATTAGTTTCGAATATTTTTTCAGTTTTTGGAACATTATTAACAGACATATAGATGTTTCATATTAGTAGGCAGATAGACAGATGGCGGAGGATAACCTTTGAATTTATTATATGTCATACGCTAGTTATTATATGTCATACAAGGTTGTTGATGGAAATCATCTATTATTTAAAGGAGAAATAAAGAACAAGAAAGAATAAGTAAAAGCCCCTAAATAAAATAAAGAGAAAAAAAAGAATCAAAGTATTTATGTATTCTTCTACAAGAAAAATAAAAACCATACAACTTGAATGCCTAACGAAACAAAGAAAAAAACTTAGTGGCAATAGAATGGGCTCAGCTGACACTGACCGCAAGTATATACTCGTACATATAAGATGTATGGCCTCTTTGTCCTATGCCTCTTTGGTCTATGGTGACATCAACATTTATCCATTAGACAAAGCGCTGATGGTGCGTGTGTGTGTTGGGTGAATGTAAAATGTAAGAGTAAATAAGACAATTGACGTGTGTGCGTTATTTGTTAATATACATATATGTGTATACACACTTCAAACATTGATTATAAAGTGTCAGAATGATTATGTATATTGATGGCAACACTTTTATGTCTATACTTTTTTCTTATCCTTTCGTGAAGGCTATTTGTTAATTGTATAGAATTAAGTTTAAGATCACATCAACAACCTTTTATGCTACGAATGTCTCTTACAATCAGTTGAAAATATACAGACAAGTTTTTGTTATTACAAAAGAATTTCGTTAAAATTATATCTGTGCGTTTAATAATTTTATAGGGTAAATAATATTCATATTTACGCGACGTGTAATAAACATATCAGAAACGTATGAGCACGTGCATGTAAGTTTAATGAAGATCCCCACATCATCGGTAGAGCCAAATTAATTAGAAATACACAAGCTAACTGGCGTTGCTAAGCTCACATTCGTTCATAGACTATGCACCGATGGAAATGACAGTTATCAGTGGAAACTTTAAAATTTACAGAGCCTGCTAGTAGGTACTTATTAGGTACTAAGCATGCTAAAGCACATTATACAATGAATAACTTTGGTACACTAGCATCATGTATATTTGTAATATTCATTATTATTATTATCTTTATTGTAAAGACTCACATAGACATTCGCACACATAGCTGTAAAGAACAGAAAACAATGGGCGGGATTATTTCATTTATGCAATCTCTTCGAGACAGCCTACGAAAGGGAAATGTATTTAGGAAAATTTGGCGGTGCATCACAAGTGATATATACGTGTACTTTTGATATTTGTGTTTAACTAATCAAGCAATGACCTTCTACCTTCGGTTGTTCATCTATTGTCTGCTGTGATGTAGGAATCCTAACGCCACCGTAAAAGTTAAAAAAATACTTAGTAGTTCAAATTTTGTGGAGGCAATTACAATTTTGAATTGAAGTAATTAAAGAATTTTTTGAATTAATAATTTTACGACAACCTAAAAATCTAAACAAAATACATTTAGAATATTATTGTGTGTAAAATTCTCCCAAAACACTTCACTTGCAATTCTTTATTTAGTTTACGAGTAACAAATTGCATGTGAAATACATAAAAAATGTATATTTTGAGAAACTAGTCTTTAATTTATGTGCATTCAATCTGAATGAATCTAGAGTTGAGTATATACGTACGTATAGACTGATAGGCAAATATAAATATTCTTAGTTGTATAAAATTGCGCAAATACAAAACAAAATAATGTGTACAGAAGATAATGCAACCAGACAGTATTTTTTTCTCTTTCTCTATATTTCGTTTCAGGACTTTTACACTTTTTTGTATGTCAGCTCCATAGTACCCTAAAAAGCTTTTCTTAAATTCCTACTTAACTCTAACTTATCTTTGACTGATCTTGATGATTATCTTTGGCAGTATTATCACTGCGCGTACCTATATACTATTTTTTTCTAGACATAAACATATTATATACGAATCGACACCTTTTTACAGTGGTGATAGCCTACGGCTATGTATTCGTGTGATCTTGAATTTAAATCCTGGCCCGTACCACACTGAATTTCTTCACGAGTACGGAATAAAAAAAAATAATCACTAGCTCGGCGGTGAAGGAAAACGTTGTGGAGAAATCCGCATGCTCGAGAAATAAAAAAAACTGGAATATTTGTATCAATCCGCATCGAGCCCGCGTGGTGTATTATGGCCCGAAACTAACCAGTAAATTACTAGGGGAAGCCTGTGCCCTATAGTGGGACGTTATAGGCTGATATCAAGATATCTTTTTCGTACATCTAATGACACCTCTGGAAATTAGAAATTAGTTATTCTTTGTTAACAACGTAATAAGGTAAACGTAATCAATGAGTGTTCATAGTAATTGTCGAAGGAAAGTAATGACCTACTCATTAAAATTAGGGATGTCATAATTGATTTCGCAAAAAGAACATCATTTTTTTGTTAAATATTAGTGTTAAATTGGAAAATGAAGAGGACGTCAGAATTCAAAAAGGCTTAAATGTTTAATATGTATGTATAGAAAATTCCTCAATTCCATAAGATACATTTTTAATAAATCTAAAATTGCGGCAATTCCATACAAACATTTCAAGACCCAAAAAACGATTCCATTTTAAAATCGTTTCAGATATTATATTTTAAATGTCATAAAAATATATTATATTGATGACTCCAAATGGAATTGCTAATTAGAAATATTATGAAATATGGTCGAAACACCGGGGGCCGGGCGGATCGGTCGAACCTATATGAATACGCAACTACGCAACTGGAGCTCTGGAGGGTTCTTGAGACGACTGTATGATCTTGAGGCGACTGTACTCGGCGTTTTTTTTCCTCTTGAAAGGCCATTAGGGCCACAATAATTTATCCATTCCGAAAAAGAAAAAACAAAGGAAAAAAATATATATATATATTTTATTACTTTTAATTTGACTATACGTTGTATAGTCTATCCTTAACTATTGACTATCTTTGACTATCCTTAACTGAATATGCTATATATAACTATTTAGTTACTAATTTGATGAATAATATACTTTTGTCCGTGCGTCATCGATGGCTCCACTGAAAATCAACGCGATGACTGACACTCAGTCACAGGACATGCTTAGTTGCATACCATTTCCTGTATCGCAACACATACATGCATGAAATAGCAACGTGTCATTTTTTCTTATTTTTATTAATTTATTTTTGATTTTTCTTGTATTTTTTTTAATGTTTGTGATTTTCTTTTGTTTTTCTTATTGCCTACATTGTTCTTTTTTCTTTTCGTTATTTTTATACTTTATTGTACCTATGTGTGTTAGTGTACGTCGGAATAAAGTGTTGTCTATTGTCTATATTGAACATTTGCGTAGTACGAATTTTAGTTTCAGCTCTTAACTTCAATACAATTATTATTAATAAACAGCCGATAATAAACACGAATAACTAAAATAGTTGTCAATTAAAATAACAAAGTTATTTTTTGTAATCCGCGAATGCGATTTAAAAGTCTAGCTAAAAAAGTCGCTTTCATTTTTAGCTTTGACAAAACTGCTCTCTGCTGTTAGTCGCCTTTTCCCTTTGAGTTGGAGGGGACATACGTAGTAACGTTTGGGTGAGCTTTTTGTTTTTAAATTTTTTGATAACAGCCTGTACGACCCATTCCAGGGCATAAGCCGCCCATTATAATCACAAGGGTGTTTTCGAGTCATAATCCACCAAGTGCACCCAATACAGGCCAGAAATGTTTTCTCCTCAGTAGGCGTGTTTCTTTATTAATATAATATATTTGCGTACTTCTCGTATAAATCTCGCGTATAAACTCAGAAGCACAGCCGGGGTTTGATCGCAGTGAGTCGACGAATGTGAGTCGAGAATAGATACTCCTGGGCTATCATCGCTCTTAATGTAATAATTATATTATAACGTTTTTAACCGTTATAGTATTGTTAAGAATCACTGTAAATGGAATTATTATTAAGTAAGTATTGTCTAAGTACCGATAACCGATGGAGGAGACAAATCTTCGAACGGAGACCACGTACTTACCGGGAAACGTAGCGTGGGACGCCATCCGGCCAGATGCACGGTGGACTGACGACTTGAAGAAAGTCGCCGGTAGTGGCTGGATAGGAAGAGCGGAAGACCGTGTATAGGGGCGTTCCTTAGGGGAGGCCAATATCCAGCAGTGGAGAGAGACAGGTACGTATTGTCATTGTTGGTGATTAAGATGATTATTTTAAATCATCTTAATCACGTTCATATTATTGTCAGATACTAGCAGTGCCCGCGACTTCTATTGCATTAATTTTACAGTGGTTCCCCTGGTAACTCTATAATAGATCTGAATATAAAATAGCCTAAATGTCAACCCGGCGCACATGAGCTATAACTACGTAAAGTTTCAATAATATCCGGCAGTTTTTTCGTGAAGCTCGTTCACAAATTACAAAAAAAAATGTTTTATATACACATTATGCACTCACACTTTCATTCACACTGCAATGACTCTTTCAAAAAGTAATAAATGTACAGACACGGCTTTGTTACAATTTTATTGTATCACTAGCGGTGCCAGCGACTTCGTTCGCATGTACTTGTGATTCCCATGGGAACTCTATAATAGATCTGGATACAAAGTACCCTAAATGTTAACCCGGCACATAAGCTATAGCTGTGCATAATTGCACTATAGTCCGTCCAGTAGTTTTCGTGTGAAGCGCGTTCAGATAGACAGACAGACGGACAAAAATTCCAAAATAAAAGTTGTTTTGGTGTCTGTATCACTTGCATTTTACAGTGAAGTTACTTTAAAAAAAATATTAAATATACAGACACGGCTTGGTTATAATTTTATTATATGTATAGATAAGATGTATAGATGTACAGATTTTGACATATAAGTTTTTGTTTACGTTGTTTGATTTCTGTTTATTCACTATTTTCCCGTACCTATTAAAAATAATATAACGTGATAGAATTCCTTAATTTGTTTCCCTATTCTTCACCCTTCCTTATCCTTTATTTTCAATCCACTCCTAAACTCTTATTATTATTGATTGATGTTGACATGTATTGCCGATGTTTATGGGCGACATACTCACTTGCCATCAGATTAACATCTGCCGCCCTCTTTCTATATAAAAAGGATAGGTAATGTTGAAATTGAGCAATCTGATGCGACGTTATATCCGCCTGTATAACAAACTATGTTAGACTTACTTCGGACGTGCATTCAATTACTCGTACGTCGAGTGTCAAAGGCTTTACCTGTCGTATGTCGTTTAATCCTCGGCACTAAACTGTTCGCTCGTGTTAGCTTTTAAAATTTCTTATAATGCACTCTTTGCATACTTTCACCATGTATCGTAAATAAAAAAATATTCAAAGCGACCCTCGGCATGAGTACTTTAAATTCCGCTTTAAAGCAATTCTGCTTTAAAGCGGAATTGCTTTAAAGCCTCGCTCCTCTTTTAATGCACGACACGTATTGTTATACGTATATACACCACTGAAGTCTATTCATCCGAGTTGGACAATATACGCTTGGATGAGTTTAAAGTTACAGTTACAATATACATTTTGTATTCAACGCATGTCTATACATCCTTCACTTTCATTGAACAAATTCTATTACTTTCTATATGAATGGAGTTGTTGTCGAGAGCATTCGCAGCAATGCATCCTACGGTTAGGGTTTCTTAGTAAATAATGACTATACCATCACGCCAATAATTGCAGAAAAGTATTGATGAAATTATATACGATATATTAGTCGTCATGTTACATTTCAGATCACAAAGTGCGATCATGCAGTCGCGATTCTCAGTAAAAACAGTATTAACATATGTGGGTTATCAATTTTACTATTATTCTATTTATTTATTTATTAATATACTTTATTATATCTATATATAAGATATTGACATACTCGCATCTTAGTTTCGTCGATGATATTGTCATCATGGCAGAATCGCTGGAAGTTTTACGTTGAATGCTAAACGTCCTTAACGCAACATCACGACGCGTCGGTTTCGGAATGAACCTTGACAGAACAAACACAATGTTCAATGAACATGTTCTTCCGGGACTGATAGACGTAGAAGACGTGCCACTTGAAGTTGTTGACCAGTATGTCTACTTAGGGTAAACAATCCAGCTAGGTAAGTCCAGCTTCAACAAGGAGGTCAGTAGACGCATTCAACTTGGCTGGGCAGCATTTGGGAAAATGTGTTGGCTCTTCTCGTTATATGCAACGATGCTTGAAGACGAAAGTATTCAATCAGTGCGTCCTGCCACTTATCATATGACGTATAGTGCCGAAACATGGCCTCTAACGGTAGACCAGATCTATAAGTTCAACGTCACTGAGCGAGCTATGGAGAGGGCTATGCTCGAAGTTTCTTTGCGGAATAGGATCCGAATCGAAGACATTCACCAAACAAGTAATGTCATCGACATAGCTCGTAGAATCGCCATGTTGAAGTGGTAATGGGTATATTTGCCGATGGACCGATAACCGATGGGGTAGATGTGTCCTCTAATGGAGGCCACGTACCGGAAAGCGCATCTGGCGCAATGCCCTCCGGCCAGATGGACCGACGACTTAAAGAAATTCGCCGGTGGTGGTAGGACGAGAAGCAGCGAGGATCGTGTGTGGTGGCGATCTTTGAGAGAGACCTATATTCGGCAGTGGAGAAACATAGGCTGATCGTATGGTATGGTATGTACTTTATTGTACACACAGATAAAAAAAAATGTCATTTGCTCTGCGGTGAGGGAAAACATCGTGAGGAAACCCGCATGCTCCAGAAATAAAATACAAATATGGAGTATGTGATCCACCAATCCGCACTGGGTCCGCGTGGTAGATTATGACCCCCAAACTCTCCAGTGTTTATCCCCTTAGAAAATTTCTACCAGTAAACCGGGGAGAGCGATAGCGATTTTTCACTTAATTTTCGTTCAGTATAGTTGAACGTTTATTGATATGATATATCAATCGATCAGTTGATATAGTGTTTCTTTTGTGGAAACTGAAAAACAAAGTGTTATAAATAGCTTACGAGTGATTATCTTGAAATATAATATAATTTTATCAAATTGTTCATCCTGTCGATGTTATCCTTAATCACTCTACTTTTAAGTTACTTCTGCACTTATTTCTATTTTAACCATGGGTTGACAGCCACAGAATACCATAAGGAATTAAATCCTTTGTGTCGTTTAATGCAGTAAATATATCAAACAAAATAAATTACATATAATGAACCAGATGACAACTAAGGGGTTATTTTGTCTATTTTCACATCAATAGTGATGGTACTTTGAAGCCCTGTATTCCAGAATCTTCACTTCGTCAGGCTGTAAGACTTTTACCAAAATTCCACCAAAATTAATATGTGAAATACACTTGTTGATTCTAGCCTCATCCTTAAGAAGCATCTAAAGGTATTTGCTCGACGATGACTCTGCCAAGGGTTGCAAGTAACAAGGGTCGACGGACAGCTGACGTGACCACAAGGGTAATAACATCCTGAGTACTTGATGTGGGACTTTTAATATCGGCCGGTGCTACGTGGTCACCCCACGTAGCACCGGCTATCTTTAATATTGTTGTAATTTGACAGGACACTTTGGTGGGTTATGATCTCGACACGTGGCGTGATATGAATGTGGTCGGACGTCGGATAACATTTATTGGTGCACCTGAGTTCTTGTAGGATTTACTTTGAACTTTCGGAAATAGGTATTTTCTAAGGGAAATATTCGAATTTCAAATAAAAATTAACATTAAAATTTATTTAGTAATCATCTGCAATATTTTTTGTACACGATTAAATAATTCGGACTTCGCAATTTAGCCAAGTATTAATTTTACAGAAAAAGACCTGATTAATTAGGTATATTATTCACATGTAGGAAACGATGTATATTTTTTATTTATTTAGCAATGTAAATAACTAGATACTACATTAATAAAAACTGAATTACAATAAATCCTGATCACAATCACAATTCACAATAATTCCGTATACTAATTTCTAGTGTTGAATATTTTACATAAATAACATTATGTTTTGATAATGCTTTTATAATTTTGCCGACAATAATATAATTCATACAAATTGTGTAATAAATATATTCACAAATTACTTATATTACAAAACTTCATTCATATTATTCAATCTTTAAAAATAATATCTACGGTTCCATAGCATTGGCATATTTGCATATTGGCATATTTGCATATGGCGCTACCATGTCATGCTATCATACTATACAATTGTGGATCATAACATTTAAATAGTCACTGGAAAAGTTATATAAGTATACAAAAAAATATATATATTGTCTTATGGATGTCATTGATTTGATATTGTCATTTGATAAATATGGATAAGAATGTGTTAAATATACTTGCACACACAAATACATATCCTTGCAGCACACACATATTCACTATCCTCAACAATAAAGAAGTTTCATAAGAAACTACAGTTCTTCGCTCAGAGAATTTCAGTCACGTTCGTCCCATACGATTTTGTTTCTTAAATATTTCTTTTTTATTCTCAACTCGCTGTTGTTAAGTTTCATATTTTTATTATTTATGTACATTACGAAGGCTCAGTGAAAAGAGAAAACTCATTGTGTTAGTAAATTATTAGGGTCGTCCCTCTCTCTCATTATTCAGCTTCCGATGTACAAACAGTATGCTGCGTTACATTTACACATTTTAAGTCATTTTGGGGTCCGGTTGTTTTACCGCTGAAAACTTTATAGTACGCACTTTGCTAATTAAAATTTGGCAACGAAACAAATAAGTGGTGACAGCCTAGGGATATCCCTAGAATATCGGGAATAGATATCTATTTCCGATTTAAATTAGTGAGGTCGTGAGTTCGTACCACCGAGTTTTTACTGTAGTACGATTTTTTTTAATTATTGTTGCAAAACTGTTCGCATGCCCGAGAATAAAAAAAAATCTGAGGCATGTGAAATATCCACCAACACGTACTGGATCCCGTGGTGGATTAAGACCCGAAACCTACCGAAAGGAAGGCTTTTGCCCTATAGTGGCAGCGCACCTTCTTGTCTTGTCCCCTGATGTTACTGGGGCACATGATCCACCGGCTCGTCTGACATCTCTTCTATAAAATACTTGGAACGATATAGGTTGATGATACCGATCAATTATCGAAGATGAAGATTGTATATTTGATACTTGTCACTGCTCATTTGAAACTTATACTAATACTTGTGCATTCAAACTTTCTATTACAAAACTATCATTTCATAAATGCCGGAAAATCTGTAAAATTCAATCGCGACCTAGAACATAACGTTTATAGTTAATCCGATACTGAAGCAATAAAAATGGCGTCATATTCATCTTATGACGTACAACATCTACGTTAAAAGGAAAACTTGTGCCATGAGTGAGTATCCGTTATCGAACTGTAATAATCTATAATAACCAAACGGTGTACAGGTCAACCTACTATTCATCCACCGTGACCAGCAACTAAAATATTAGGTCTTTACGTATCCCGGGGACGGGAATCCATGAATTCTCTGAAGGCGTTTTTCACTGCCTCATCGGAGTTGAATATTTCGCCCTGTAAAAAGTTACCCAAACCCCGAAAGAAATGGAAATCAGTAGGGATGAGGTCTGGCGAGTACGGTGGATGACGGAGAATCACAGGTACCTGGTAAGAATCTGCATTAATTGTTGCGCCAGATCTCAAGAAGCTGTAGTGGATAATGCCACCATGAGCTTCCTCATTTAGGACATTGTTTGGCTGTGTCTCCTGCGGTCAACCAGTGTAAAGAACGTTTAAGATAATCATACAGGATCCACTTCTAATCACAAGTGACAACAAGATTCAGAATTCTTTCATTTTTGTACCGGTTCAGAAAAGTAAATCCAGTTTCGACGCGTGTTTGCAGTTGACTTAAGCTCACTTTCCTAGCTTCTTTACGTTCCCCACTTGAGGCAAATGAATCAAAATGCTGCTGCGTGGACGTGAAAACTCATTTCAAACCACGTCAGAGTGCTTCCACTATTGCTTCATCCACGGAGCTTATTCTTGAAGTCGAAATTACGAGAAAGGATTCAACCAAACCAAAAACGCAGTATGCGTTCGTTTGCGGTGATTTATACGGATACGTCTGTGCTGCATTGCTGCCATGACGGAACTCATATTCGAAAATAACGCGAATTTTTAACTTTTTCATGGTCGCAAACACAACGATCAAAAAGGAGTTAGACGGATAACAAATGAATAACTAATTTTAAAAAAGAATGTCATACCTTTAAAAATATATGAATTTGAAATTTCAAACCAAACACAAGATAACTAAGTTCAAAGTGGCCACTATGAACAAATGTCAATTTCATAGGCAAGGCATATATAAATATACAAATATACTTGGAGTAATTTATAATGTTTATCTTACAAAATTCGGTCATACAAACTATCAGACTTAAAATCCCTAAAGTTACGTACATTATTACAAACTCTTTCTATCATTTTACACTAGTCAGTCTTAAAATACACGTGTAGATAATAATATAGTTTCATTATGATTTTTAAAATAGATAGAATTAGCTTTTTATCATTTATTCAGTAAATTAAAACTTTAACTATTATTGTTATAAAATCAATAATTAAACTCAAAAATAAAAAATTTTGAGTTTAATTATTTATATTATTTAAAATTCCGGGTTAATAAGTCACACACTTATTAATCCGGAACTTATTAACGTCCCAGGTAATAAGTACCTGAGACTTACTATTACTTTTATGTATTAAATATCTAATAAAATAAAAAAGGTTTAAGACTCCTTTAATAAATGTGTAAAAAACTTTGAAAAATTTAATATCTGCGAAACTAGAACGAACCGACCTAGGTCCTTCTGCCAGATAATGTCACTTATTTTCGTTTCCAACTTTTAGGAAAATATAAAAGATACTTCACTTTTAGGAAATATAAAGACCTACACTTTTCATGTCATTACAAAATTATAAGTACCTACTGATATCAAACCCAATTCACCATCTCTATAAACTTACCTACGCCACACGTTTATCTTTTTTCAAACGTTACTGTATCTCCATTCGCCCTTGAGCGGTCGCCTTCAGTAACATTCCACGAGACAGCTACTGGAGTAATGCGATTATGTTGTCTTGGATATTACTTGTCAAAGGTTTACCCGACCTGTCTTTGTTCCAGTGTCGCGATTTACCTTTGGAGCTACAAAATCGGCGGGTAAGGGAATGGAGTGACAAAAAAGGAATCTGAATGTTTTGAACGATTTAAATGAATTGTGATAGGAAAATGGTGTTTTTGTTATGATTATGATGTTTTAGATTTTGACCAATTTTTGCTCAAAGAGCTGCATTTTATTTCAGAAATTGTATAATATTTGGATGGTGTAAAAAGCTTGTATTTTGTGTAAACTTTGTGACATTTTGACTTTTTTGGAAAACAAGATAATAATAATTGAAAACACTACAATATGTATCAGTTTGTAGCACAAATTAGTCAAAGCACAAACTGTATTTTGGCAGCATTCTTAATGATTCTTTTTAAATTCTAGAAAACTGTCATTTGTTTTTACAGCGAATGTAGAGAATTTAGAATTCTTTACAAAGTTTTGACCCAACAGTATGAAGTTTTTGAACGGATAAAAATAGTTCTGCATTGTTTACCCAACAGATGTTCAGACAACAGAAACAATTTACTATACGGAATGGAGCAAGCAAATAAACATAGAATGGGTGCTAAAAGTTCACAGAACTCTATGCAAGTTACTTGGGTAATAAACATTAAATGTGTTTGAGAAATGAGCTGGAATATTTGACTACGAGAATTATTAAACAGTGATGAGAATGACGAAGTCTTTGGCCAGTAATGACATATTTGAGTTCATAAAATAATTCGGAAAGGAGTTGGCTGAATGATTTAATGCATATTACTAAGGTTACCGATTTGATAATTCATGAACAGTTTATTGAGATATAACTTTGAAGTGGCGTACAAATTACTACAGAAATATTTTCATCGTTAATACCCTCAAAAATTATAGAATTAGACAATTTTACACTAAACGTAATTGTTTGGAGCCCTAAATATTCTTTAACGACTAAGAAAACTGTTATTTTTTCGATCTGTGACTCGCTGTTACAATGTTATGTCGTGTGCTACTTTTTGTTTTTTAAAGAAAGTGATGTAGTTCAAGATACTGAATACCGATACCGGATATTTGTAACGTAGTCTGAGTAAAATGTTAGAAGTGTATTACTAATTTACTAATTCGATTACTTTAAATAAAGTCTAATATTAATTAAGTCTAATAAATAAGTCTAATATTAAGCTGTGACAGAACCAGTAGGGTAATTTACGATTAACACCTTAATTAAGATTTTAATAAAATATATATTTAAATCATTGCATTTTTTAAAAATATTATGGGGAAAAAAATAGTGTCACCGGCCTAACTATAGTCACCCCAACCTCCACTAGCGCGTTGCTATTTTATGTCTGCAAAACAGTCAGTCATTCGTACTCGTACCCACATACTACGTTCCTCTAGTATTTGCTGTTGTATGGTATTTTTTTCGTGACCCGGCTATCTTCTATTTGTTGTTCCTACTTATTACGTTGACCTTGGCGCGAAATTGAATTCTGATTCGGTTTTGTACTTCGGTAGTGTTGTTTTACTGCAACTTCCTTTATCATTTAAACACAGTGCTATATAATAAATATCTTGGTATATCTTTTTCAATATACCAATCAGTCGGTTATATGTATTTGATGTTAGGGCACGGATTTATCCTACACAAAGACTAATAAGTTAAGCACCAATATATATTTAATAAATATTAAAATATTAATAAATATTTTATATATTACAGGTTAAGCAAATCGCCACAATATGGCTCCTCCATTCAGCACTAATAAAATGTTGAACCTGCTAAAATAAGCTTGTGAGAAGGTCACAAAAGACGACTTTGCGAAAGTAGCTGAAAAAACAAGAAAAATAATATTGGATGACTATGACCGCGATATTGAGATTGATTTCATAATTGACAATGAAATAATTATTCAAGTAACCGGTAGTGACGACGATGGCAGTAGTTCACATGATTATGATTCAGAATATTGTAAAATACTCAATGGAACATATTTTAACCAAAGTGGCATTTTTTTATTTCCATATTTCCTATTCTATCACATCAGCGTAAGTATTATCATTATCTGTTAATAAAAGTATTCAATGCTACTGCTACGATTGTCTACAGTCACATCACTAGTTACATTAGTCTGACATATGTCGCATTGGTAATGTTCCGACGGCGTAACTTTAACCATTAAATATATAATAATAGTAAGTCGATGGCATATACTCGGGTAGGTAGGTCTATTTAATAAAATGATATGAGTTATGATTAATTATATTATAGCATCTTGGCTTTATAATATAACAGATATTGTTTTATTCTGAGACTATTCTTGATCACAATTCTTCACTACTTAGAGTGCACACAAGTAGAAATCGTTCATAAATATTTCACATATACTAGAGTACAGTGCTATTTCTATACGCTCTGCGGACCGCGCGTCGGCTTTCAGAAAAGGACTTTAAATTTTATTTTGCTAGCAATTCAGTTTCTATTTTCAAAGAAATAGGCCACTGGATTTTGCTTCGGTCAGCTATCATTTGTTAGTGGAATTGTTTCAAGCTATACAGTCGTTTATGTTTTAAAAGAACTGACCTCAACTTTCGACTCCAGAAAATTAATCACAATTATCTGGAGTCGAAAGTTGAGGTCAGTTCTTTTATAGCCATCTTAACATAGATGGTTTTTAATAATGTGTATTAAACTTGATAACAAAAAAATATCCCCACAAACATTGTCGCCTATAAAGACTGTTTCCATTTTCGATTTTGTTTTTCGACGGAATATCCAAAAGTAGTCTTTATGTACAAGTAGACCGACATCGTCGCAGACTGAGTTGCACGAACATGACCAGTCAATGTTGTCGACCGATATCTTCGTGATCTGTTTACGTACGACTTCAAGTCAGACGGACATTGGTTCCGGGTGGAAACATGGAACATGGAAAAGGGTTGACCAGACACGACTTAATATCGAGTTGGCACATTGTATTTAGTGCGATTTTCAACGATTTTGCTGATGTTTTCTTTGTAAATGTATTACAGTAAAAGACCATTTTAATATTTATAAGTTATTGAGTTACTTCTTATCCTTCTGAGTGTAAAATTTCATTAGGTTGTACTTTATAACTTAAGAAATTATGTTCATGAAAATATTGATGACTTAAATTTCTGAGAAAGTTCTTTACCATCCTGTTTTTAAGTTTTCGGTGAATTTAATTTTTCTACCCACTATATTTAATTTAAAAGCTCACGACACTAAACCGACCGTAAATATCACGAAAAGCGTTTGCTAGCCGCAATATCTGCTCGAAAATACAGTTGGTATACTAAAATGCCTTACGTGGTATAATGCGAAAAGTTTTCCCATAGAGCTGCCATGGCGGGTGTGAAGGAAAGCTATAGGTTAATAACATGAAACTTTACTAATTTAATGTTAAACAACTATGTTTGTCCTTTAATGTAAAACTATTTAGATACAAGGCCGTAATTGCTTTATTGTGCGAAAAATTACAACACCATTTACTGAGTGATGCAGATGCGACTACCGTTAGGAGTTGAGTCTACTTCTAACCCGCAACTCCATTGTGAAGAGTGGCTGGGATTGATGTCCTTTAGTATACAATAAGTATTAAGTATACACTTATCAATAGAGAACTGGTAATTCGATCATAGTCAGAGTCATAGATTAAGTAGGTGGTAGCTTTAAAAACATATCATGAAAGGAATTACTTTCAAGGATGTAAAAGACTAATGTAAAATAAATATAAATTGACTAAGTCAAGCGGGGGTTGGACTAAGCCAGTAACACAAAAGCGAACAGTTGAAGGTCGACGGTCATGGTAGGTTAAATTTTCCTTATAGATATTCTAGCAATCATTCTAAAATTGCAAAGAGATTAGACAAGTGTCTACTTCAGAGGCAAATATAAATTTAACTCAAGACAAACAATATTGTGAGTTGGAAAACTATGATTAAATGTTTGTTCGAAGCTCGTTAAAGTGTATTTCAATTATTTTCTCTTACTTAGTTAATAACTTAGTTAACAAAACCCTTTAAGCTGAAACTCCATAAAAAATATACCAAACAAAAACTATGAACGAGCATGCACCCGTGCTTTGTCCAATCGGCTTTTATAAAATAACATTTAGATGCCGTTTTAAATGAATCTTTTAAAACGATACAACCCGCTTTTAGATTAATGAGGAAATACTTCAAGCCGCTCGCTCTCTCGGCTCCCCTGATTATCAACAGAAGAAAAAAACAATTACGTTTCTCAACAAGAATTGTCAAGCGTCCCATTTTAATTAAAACAATGGTAATTTTTCTTTATTTCTAATCATAATGGAACTGTAAACGGTTTACAATTTTACTTAGAAAAATTGCGTAAAACGGTAAGTTTCTGATTTGTTTGAAATACTAAAATAAATAAAATAAAAATGAGAATTGTTTAAATTAAGTACATTTAAATTACCTATTTTCTCTTTATATCACACATTATTTCATTATTCTCACCTTAATCTATCTGAGATTTCAATTTAAATACAAGTAGTGTAATGTATCGTTCGCGATATAGTCTGTCTAATAAGTTAATGTACTTGAATAATTTTTAAAGACATTGAAAAATTTATTTGAGCAACACTGAGTGGTTATAATAATTAAAAACTTAACTTGAATTGTTTTTTAAGTTTTGATACTTGAATTTTATTAATCACATTGATTAATTGTTTTGTATATTTATTAACAATAAAACACAAGATTTATGATCATCATCATATCATCATCATAAAATTAAATACAGGTTTTTTAAATAAGTTTTTGTACCTGTTATATTTTTGGGAATATTTTATTTATTTCTTATTACCAGGAAAATCAAATCATTAAAACTAACCATCTAATTTAATTGGAACAACAAATTCATCATCTAAAAATAATGTACAAAGTATAAATAATCAACATTAGGTATCCTATATATAGAATAACTAATAATGAATGTTTCCAAATAATCTAATCTTTTTGCGACTGCGTTTTCAACATGCTGAGTAATTTCCCTTTAAAATTCTGTCAGGTACAATAACTTATTCGACAGACACGCAGAGAATAGGTCACCCAAATTTAAATAAAATATAATTACAGTATACGTAAAGTGTACCCCTACTTTGAGATGGCACCGTTTTCCTCTTTCGGGACACCGATCTTCTTCTTGGCACTTCCTGAAATTTATGTGCATGTATTTATAGAATTTATAGTATATAAATCACATCTAACCTCTAACCTCTATTCAACCTCTCCGTGCCATAGAGTAAAGAGAACTGTCGAGTTATCCTTTTTTTTTAATTGCGAGGAAACATATCTCACCCTTAATCCAATACCGTCCAAAATTTTCGTAAAATATGTTTTCATCGCCATCTAATTTGAAAAAAGCCAATTAAAATTTTGCTTCAATTCCTATTTTACGATCTAGATGGCCAGAATAATACAACGACACTACACTAAATCCCGTCGTGCTGCTACAAATAAAATACAAATATTTTTTGTGCTAAACGGTCATATTGAACTTAAAGCCTGTTTACCACTTCATTGTCAATGTATGTTTATGTTCGATTTAATATAAACAACGGCACTTTTATCTTAGTGACAGTTTTCCAATAAGGATATTTCAATTTCGTGTGTACAATTTAATACCAGCGTCGATTTTTGTTTAGTGTCGCTTTTCCAAAAAGCTTTTCCATTATCATTTTATCCATTGGGAATATATGAGAAAAAAATATTTCTGTGTATAATGATGCGTTTGCAAAAAATATGTCATTTTTTTCCTATAACAATCTTATTTCGGTTATTACTTATTTAGGTAGATTAAAAATTTAGATTTAGATTTTTACCATTCAATATCGTGTAGTGTAAATAAAAAGTGTCGTTATTTTAAAACGAATATTCTTTAAAAATCATTACTCACTTTAGTAATTTAGGTTGTTATTCTCATATTAGAGATAACAACGATGTTGCGAATTGAGAGAATATTAAAACTTGCATTCGGAGACAAAGACATGAAAATCTCCCGGAGAGAAAGGACCTCCACTGCTATAATGGCAAGAAATTACCAAACAACGATCAAGGTCTTTCAGTTTATGCTGTTCTTCTTCATCTAGCTATTGAAGCTCAAGTTCCTCATGTACGATTAGTTCTAATTCAATCTCTTCACTATTAGATTTCACTTTATTTGCATTCGAATGCGATGGAATCTAGTGTTCAACAACTCAAAGCAATTTCCATTCAAGAAGATGATCACATACCGTTACACAAGCAAGGATCATTATCTTCCGTACCAGTACCTCACCGAACAGTGGACCCGAGTTCTGATACAGATTCTGTCACTTGTCACTTGAAACTGCCGCTAATTTAGAAAGTGAAAATACTATAGAAGCTCCACAAACAATGAGGCGACACAAAGGAATTGTGAATTCAAAGAAGTTAATAGCAAAGAAACTACGTCACTCTGGAAAGCAATATATTTCGGTATCGAAAAATAATGAAGTGATTTCATAAAAAAAACTGAACCCTCTATGTGGTAGAAATTGTCGTTTAAAATGCTCAGAAAACATGAATCAGGATGAGCGGCAACAGATATTTAAAAAACATTGGGATATGGCTTGTTTGACTCGACAGCGTGATTTACAGTACGATTATCGTTCAACCTAAATACCAATACAAGAATGCAGACAGCAATCACAAGCCAAAACGTGCCTTTTATTTTACAGTGAATGGTAAGTAATCCAGAGTTTGCAAATTTTTTTTTTAATACCATGGGGATCAATGATAGACGGTTATAGAAAAGATGGCAGACAATAGGATTGTTGAGGAGGAAAAAAGGGGCAGACATGGAAAACAGAATAGGGTTTCAGATGATGTCTTCCAGGACATTATAAATCACATAGAATCCACAGCACGTAACTTGAGCCACTACTTGAGACAACAAACTAATCGAGAGTACCTTGACGGAGAGAATTTGATAAATTAGAGAGACTACAAGCAAAAATGTGAAGAAGAAGGAACGGTAGCTGCTCAAGAACGTAGTTGCAGAAAAGTTTTTACTCAGAATTACAATATTGGCTTCTTTATTCCAAAGAAAGCCTGTGCGAATTATGCTCCATTTACATTAACATGGTTGCATCAGAAACAAAGAATATATTCGGAACACCACGAAGAAAAACGATTAAGTCTATTAGAGAAAGATGAATATCAGGTAAAAGTTGATAAATGTGTATGCAAGCTAGTTTACCTCTTCCCATGTGCAAATACGTCGATATTTTTATAGAAGTCAATAATAACGTTTGCGACTTCACCATTTGTGACCTAGCAAGAGACTATTGCGAATGTTACGTTTGGAGTGAAATCGATGGCGGGGTGCTAATGAGATTGGGTCATGTGTGCTAATCTACTTAAAGAATAAAACAGAAACTGTCAATTCTGACAATTTGTACTTATAAGTGCTGTGTTATATCAGACATGTTAAGTCTTATCAAACTGTTATATACCATGGAAGATGACATGTACAAAGAGGTAAATATTTAATGTTTTTAATTTCTCTAACAATTGCTTTATATAAATTTTGTGTTTTATTTTAACAACTAAACCAAAGGATAAAATATAATTGGTTGAATGTAAAAAAATTAAATATTTTCCTATATTTTCATACAACCATTGTAGCAAAATGACCTTAATAAAAATATAGTTTTTGTATTAAAATGGAATGTGTCACTAGAAATAATAATATAAAAAAGATATTAAAATATTAATTAAAAAATGAATAACAAAGTTCAGCTTCGTGATAGAACAAATTTATTATTTAAAACATATATATTCAAAATTATATCAGTTTCTGTCCTTTGAAAATATTTAAATGCTTCTCTTGCACAATTAACATTTTTGGCTTAGTGACAGTATTGGATTGAGGGTGCGATATTGTAAGCCTATTTTAAACAAGTATTATTAGTGAGTATTTCTTTCTTAGTGAGAAATGTTTAAGGACATTGACTATATTTATATAAAATGTGTTATTTAATTAATGCCATGTTTGGTGTCTTACTCTGTTTTTTTCTCCTTTAATAAAAAAAGTAATATAGGGAAAAATAAATGCTAAATAAATATTGCTATATTAAATCATAATGACCTATGTACTCTTACATGTTTCTCTTACTTACCTATGTTGCATACGTACGTACGTTCTAATTTTTTTTTAGTCATGTACAGATAGTAAACTTAATGTCAAAGTGAATTTGTGTATTTTAACTTCTACAATATAGTTGCCATACAATAAATGGTTAGATAAGTGCTCTAAATTACGATACACTCGTCATGTCTGTCATTTAAACTCGTCACTAAAAACGTCACGTCACTAAAGTCCAGCGAATTAACATTATTCACGTAGGTATCTGAGTAGGCCGGAAATATCCAAATTTATTTTTATTTTACACGTTTGTATAGCTAAATGACGAAAATATTGCTTAAGTTTTGGCCGCTTTTATTTTTGAGTATTTAGAAAAGAAATAACAGTAGTTTGGTTCGTAGAAACGATTTATAAGCCACATTTATGAGAAACCTACCTGGCTTTTACTCTGTGATGTAGAAAACGAAATCACACAATGGTACCTCCATAGTACCACTTTTTCCTGGAAATTATGTGAACCTTTAAACGTGATGCCATTGGGCGATGTGAATGAAGACTACACTTAAGTATGTATTGTATGTTTCGTTTAGCTCCTCATGTGAATTAAAGTACATATTAAGGATTAAAGGACGTTTTGCTGTTATTAAAGTATCGCTCAAAGAAAACTAACTTAATATATGTAAGACATTCACAGATTTTAAGACTACTTATTATTGACAGTTTTATATCACATTTGTGATGTAGGACACAGAATCAACAACGGCGTGTGTCAGGTCACGTGACGGAGGAGAACGTGACGCGAAAGTTACACCGCGTCATACCCCCTTGTTTATCACGATTATCCGGTACATTACACGCAACGATCTTGTGTTACGTCCGTAAAAACAAATGAGGTGATATCTTCCTTTCCTTCTTAACGTTACGCGTCTTTTTTTAAGAAGGTGCTCTTGTTTATCGCATTCATGTTGTTTGTTGGAACGAAATGTGCAGGATAAGTGTGAATTCTTTAAGCTCTAAGGCTCTAAGGATGGTCCCATATATGTAGTCTTATAAACAATGCAAATGTAATAACTATTTTTAAACCGCAACCAATCTTTGTTTTTGTCTACTGCCAGACATAGGCTTTCTAATGAATATTGTCTTGTGTGAGGAATGTATGGCCTTTAAACTGCACGCTGGCAAAGCGAGTTGACGACTCCTTTAAAAGTGGTTTTAGTTGCAGGCTTGCGGTGGCTTTGTTCTCCTTTAATCGCCTTTTAAGACACCTACGGGAATAGGTAGGGTAGTGTTGTTCACAAGCCCGCCACCACCACACGACCTGTGTGGCCGATTTTACTATTTTTAAAGTAGTAACAACTATTTTTAAAGTGAAATATTAATTATTTTATTTATTCATTTACTTTTTTGCAATATAGTACAGAGGCGGACTTAAGGCCTTAAGGCATTCTCTACCAGTCGACCGTTGGTTAAATGTGAAAAATGTAAGCAGGTGCAGAAGAAATTAAATAGTAAAGCTTAATTCATCTCTATAAATAATAATAATTATTATACGATAAAATAAATATACATACTTACTAAAAATAAATATTAAAGAAATGGACTATACATATGAATAAGATAATATAAATATAATATAATAAATTTTAGTAACTGTAGATAAGAAATAAGAACGTTGTCATGTATAATTCTCTATTTGTACCTCCATTTAGCTAGTTACATCTATGAGATACGCCTTCAATAACTTTGTTTTAACAACAACCAACTTTAAATTTATAATTTTCTTACAGATAAGTGAAGATATCTGATTGATTGTAAGATAAGAGACCTTATTGATTGTGGATAAGATGTTCTACTTTAAAATATCGTTATTTTAAGATTCTCATGAAATAGAACCCTGCTCAAACGTCTAATGTTTAACATAAAGAAGTATCGTTATTTAGGGGACCGGAACCAACAATAGGGTCCCTTTTCACATAATGTGACATATAATTTCGCCGTTAATCTGCGTAACATTTTTCACTACAATTGGCGCCTTCTTATTAACATCTACAAAATGTAAAAAAAGTGAGTTGATTAAATCATTAAAAACTACTTGCCTTACAAGTTACAAGTTGCTGATCGAATAAATATTCAATGAGTGCACTTTGTATCAAAGATTGTACGGCGTTTATCCAAGATTTACGGGGTCAAATATCAGAAAAACGACACTTTCCTTTCATAAAATATTAAAGGACATCTGTTCGTCACATAAGAAAAATTTCATGGCCCCGCTCTATATACACCCCCCCCCCAACCCCCCCTTTGACCAATAGTGTGTCTTTTTGAGATGTCACAAACGGAAATTTGATTTCTTCTCAGAGCGTCGGTGGTATTCTGATATTTTTTATTGGTCTATAGTTGAAGTAGGTATCTAAATAATATTATGAACCGTCTTACCACAAGTAAATATTAGTAATTTATGCAATATAATTGATGTAATATAATATAATAATATGGAAAAAGTAAATATTAGTAATATGGAAAACGTCATTACCAATTTTTTTTTTATAGAAAAACGGACGCAGACGAGCATACAGTCCACCTGATGGTAAGTGGATACTGTCGTCCATAGACATTCGCGATACATCAGTTCAGAATGACAAACGTTGGCACGCCCCGGGATGCGCTGCCTACCTTTGCAAATTAAGAATTGGATTGGGAAAGTGGGGAGGGAGAGGATGGGATGGGCTCTGGCATATCCCACTCACTACTGAAACACGTACGTATATTGGGGAAAATCGATAAAGTAGGAAATGCAGTACATTTCAAGGTAGTCTTCTGTGAGAGAGGGGTAACGTGGCCAGTCGAGTGCGCCCAGTGGCTGTGGGAATGCAGCATGCACTCTCCCCCTACCAAAATACCAAAAGTGATAAGCGTATATTTGGTTATAATATGTAACTATTTTTATAATAGATAATATTTGTATCTTTTCAACAGTCAATGACATAATTAATAAATAATTATATTTATAAATTATTTTACTAACTTGCTGATTTTTCAAAAAAGTGTGTATAAATAAAAAAAATAACCTGTTAATTTATTTATTTCTTTTATTAATTTTTTGGAATCAGATTAAAGAATTTATTTCTAATTTTCTCAGAAATAATATCCTTAATATATCAGTCAATTAAAGTAATTGAATTGGGATTTTGTTTTTCAGAAAAATGCTTGTTATTTTTAACCTTTTGATTTTTTTTTGCGCGTTTCCAAGGCCGCTGAGTCGGACATGACTGGCCAAATAAATATACCGTAAATATACCAACCACGCACCTACGTGTTTCAGAAATGAGTAAGACTTGCTAGAGCCCATTGAGTATCCTATCATTTATCCTAATCGTTTTTCTTAATCGACTCCTAAATTTTCAAAGGTAGGAACTCGCGGTTGTCGATGGACAACAGTATCCACTTACAATCAGATGGATTACCTGCGCGTCTGTCACCTTCTTTCAATAAAGAAGACACAATTATACGACGAAAGAATTAAGGGGATACCATCGTACCCTGCAGTGGGATACTATTTGCTGATTTTAATACATGTAGCTTAATTTCTATACAAACCCTTCCTATAGAATACAAAATATTGGTATATAACACAAAACATCAGTTATATTGGCATACGGTAACTGTAAAAAATACACAAAAAATACCACCGTACTATGTAGAGCGCAGCCATACTGTGATCTATCATTTTTATGAGCCACCCATAAAAGCCCTAAGCCCACAAGCCGAGTGTATGTAACAGCCTATATAAAACCATTCTACCGCGAAATTCACTAAAGTTTACGTTGTAATATCCACTATATTTGGTAATGTATTGCTGAGACGGGCGCAGAAAGTATTGTGAGCGCTGTGCCAGTCATTTTATTCGATGACTTATGTTCAAGTATATTTCTGCCTGGCTTCTATCCACGGCTTCATTCGCTTGGACCTGCAATTTTTTATGAGAATTTTTTAAAAGGGTTATTTTCTAAGAAAATGCGTGGAGTGGACAGAACTGTTATTAAAAGTTATTTTTTTTAGTTTTCTCTATAACTTACTTAATACCTAATTAACCTAACCTAACTTAACCTAATGTAGTATCAAAATGACACATTTATTTCTTTTCGGACATTCAACATTATATTCTATAGGCATTACATTAGGGAAAACTCAGTCCAAATCCGTTTTTATGTAATGACATTACAAACACAAACAAACAAACAGACATAAATTCCAATAACCACTGTTTCGGGTTTTGTAGCTTCTAAAGACCACTCATTTTAATTTTTATTTAAATAAATTATCAAAGGCTTACTGTTTTACTTTTACTGTTTATTATATGTAATATAGATATAGATGTACATATTGTATAGCGACGTTACCCTTCATACTACACGTCACTTCACCGAGTAGGAAGTGGAATAGTGAGTGTCATATAAATGTCATTAGCGAATGCTAAGCGGACTTGCAATTAATTCACAACGAATGATGCGTCGACTACTTTCTCAGAACCACAAGAGGTCAACTAAATGTTTTGGTGGCAATACTTAGATGGTTTCTTTCTCTTTAGACATACAACAAAAGTACTACTTCTTAACCAGAGTGTACTACTTCTGTCAGACACTTTCCGGCGGTATATAAGGTCTTCTGTAATTTTATATGTGATCTTTGACCTGAGTGGCGATACCAAATGCCAGTATTCTACTTTATATCTTAGCTAGGTGCAACTCTAGAGAAAATTGAAAAATCTAGCAATAGAGATACCAGTACTAGTAGCGATTGATCAGATGATACTCAAATACTGTCCGTCAAATATTTTATATATACTCGTATGTAGTACTTATATATTATTCGTGAAAATTTTATCATATATACGCATATTCTGATTTCTTGATAGAAATCAGATATATAAATATCCTGTAAATATAAATTTTACGAATCTTCTGCTTTTTTAATCCTTAAATCCATTAATTCGTGTATAGATACTTATTTTATGGTTCGTTTTATTGTGAAATATCTAAGTGGAAATTGCTTTTTAACAGCAATACTGGGCCCCTTTCCCTTTGTGAATATAAAGAGTACATAAATTTTCTTTGTCCCGAATTTTGTGAGTCATTCGTTGGGCCATAATAATAAATGGAATCATCTGCAAATTGATTCGCGTTCTAATGCCGGGGCAATATTGTGGAAATTGTATTATGTGGAACGCTAAAACGGCGCCTCTGGACATCCTTCAAAAGTTTATGTATTTAGATGTTTGTCTAATAATCGAGACTTATCTTTTTAGTTTAGTTTAACACACTGTATTTGTACCGACTTGTATTAACACACTGTTTAAATCAAAAAATTATATATAATATCTACTGTACAGAAACAAATATGACGTGTTCAGTTGTTTAGATTTTAACAGAAAGAAAGAGAAATAAAACATGTAATATAGATGAACTGTCCTCACAATGAGACGTGAGCTTCGCATCTGTGTGAGTGGGTGCCGAATTATTCAATCCGATTGTCGAAATGATTTGCACTGTATACTATCGGAGTGTACTCACACAAACGCAAACTTCATGTCTAGTTGAGTGAGCTGTAACATGCTAAATACTAAGAGATTATTAACATTAACAGATTCCGTATACTGAGAACATTGATCACTTTGAAGAAAGTAAGAAATAATCAGTATCCAAAGTTCATTTTAGCGCCCCCAACAACTGAAAAGAAATAATGTACTTTCAAAGTTTGCCAATAATGTTCTGTTGTAATCCCTCATAAAGTGATTCTTTTATAAGTAATATTGGAAATACAATTGGATTACTGATATCGATAACTTTATGATTCGTATAAGCTTATTTAGTCTGAAGTCTATTAAAAATAAAGGCCAACGGCTTCATTTCGTTCGTAAATGTACATTTCCTTATTGTCAGATCTGGTTTTGGTTACAAATTTTAAAATTTTCATTGTGTCAAGTTTCTGTAACATCAAACTTTTCAGGTAGCTACAGTAATAAAAACTATGTTTATCTTTTTAAGATTCCACTAAAGTACGTGGGGAGGTCCAAAAGTTTCAGGACTGACAAAGAAAAAGGACACTCCATGAAACTATTTTTATTCTTCAATATAATCTCCGTCTATTTGAACACACTTTTCGGATTGTTTTATTAGCATTTCTATCGCAGTAAATATAAATATAAGTTTTGGCACCCACCAAACACCAACTTCATTCATATATGTTAATGAAGAATCCTAAGGACTGTAGGTTTTGAAACCGTTGTCCTTGCTGCTATTTCTTTCGTCTCTAGCCATCGGTCGCTCAGAACTTCTTTTGATAAATCAAAACAACTGATTCGGCGGTACGCAAAGAGAGCTCACAGACTAATTTTATTTACGGACGAGAACATGTTCACAATTGAGGAACATTTTAACAAACAGAATGATCGAGTTTATGACCATAACTCTAGAGAAGCTGCTCTATTGGTTAATAGGGTACAACGTGGCTATTATCCGGCGTCAGTGCCATCACTACTTGGTGGGGATGTTAGCTATCAAGCAGTGACTGAACCATATTTTTTCATTCCATAACCAAGAATGGTCCTTTCAACAAGACTCAGCACCGGGTCATAAGGCTCGCCCAAAGCAGGCGTGGCTAGAAACGAATATTCCCGTCTTCATTATAGCTGAAGGCTGGCCATCATCTAGTCCCGATCTTAATCCGCTTGATTATGATTTATGATCTGTTTTAGAGAGCATGGCATGCTCTAAACGTCATGATCATATCGAATCCCTAAAACATTCCATAAGGGTGGCAGTTGCCAATTCTCCCATGGAAAGATTGCGTGTTTTAAACAAAAATTGGTCAACAACGTTTGAAAGATTGTATAAAAGCAAATGGTGACCATTTCGAATAAATGTTATATTTTTAAAATATTTACCTACGTATTTACAAAATTACACAAATTCTTCTAATAAAATGATAATGTAAAAAATATCAATGTTTTTTGGTATAGATACATTACGAAAACTTTGGCCATCAGCTAATCCGGAAATACCCGAACGCGTCATCCACGTCTATGCAATAGTTTAGGTATATGCAACAGTTAAACACTAAAATAGTTTATATTTATGTAAGTTTTGTTTTAATTGGTTTCGCTGTGAATTTGTATTAATAAATAAAAATAAACTAACATTTTTACCTTATAGGTATAACCGACAGTTCTCTGTGCAGAGCCTGCTTGGAGGCTGAAGAGACACCAGCCCATATACTGCTGCGATGCAAGGATGTGACGACACACCACACTCACACTCAATGGCCCACACTAAGATTCCCTGTGTTGTGGGTCCAGAGACACATACAAAGACGAACGCAACGGATACAACACCCAGACTTGAATAAACACCTGTCTAAACAAATGTTTGTCCTACCAGGAATTATACCCAGGGCTTATTGCACAGCACCCGGGGCCACTACACACTGGGCTAATTGGTCGTACTTTATTTGAAAACATCTAAATAACATTTACCTTGTAATAAAAAAATATAAGTTGCAAAAAAATGCAAGTTTAATTAAAATCTTCAACGATTCAGAATTGCGGATTCACCGACAGATACTTTAATTAATTTTATTTGTGTCTGGAGGGTCCCCCCTCCAGATACAAATAAAACTGCAGTGTGCACTCTTCCGAGTGCACATTGCATTCTCGCAGCCGCTGGCGCGTTTGACTGGCCACGTCTCTCACAGAAGACTACTGTGTTAATGTACTGCATTTCCTAATTTATCCCATTTTGCCAATGTGTTTCGGTAATGAGTGAGATATGCCAGAACCCATTCCCATCCTATCCTATCTCTCCCCATTTTCCCAATCCTTACTCCAAATCTTTTCCTATATCTGAAATGGTAGGCAGCGTATTCGGGGGGCGTGCCCATGTTTGTAATTCTCGACTGATGTTGGCATGTACCGCGGACGATAATGGGCAACAGTATCCAATTATGCCCGTCTGAAGCCACATTTCTATAAAAATAATCGTTCCATAAAAATCGTTTTGGTGTGCAATAAAGAGTTTTATCTATCTATCTAGTGCTAAAACCGCTCATACTAATAATGAATAATTAGTAAATACTGTTTTGCTGAAGACAGATAATGAAATAAAATATCATATTTTATTTCATTATCTGTCTTCAGATTTTTTTTACCCAAAGGTTGTCTGGAAGAAAATGCTTTGGTCATATATTCTGTCCTTGTATCATGTATGTCCTTTTTTCTGATATGTATTTCTGTTCTGTTATGTGTGTTTAATGTACAATATGGTGTGTCTATCTAAATAGATAGAAAGATACACTTTATTGCAGATACATATCTACTTTGGTACTGCGGTTGGTATAGGTAATAGGCGGACCCTATAAGAGCGATGTGCTCTTATTACGTGATCTGACAGCCTACTTGTCATATAAAAAAGTTTTAAGTATTTAAAACTGTCTTTACCTATTTAAAGGGGTCTTAACGTTAATGTTTACCTTATTTATTTTACTCGACGTTTTGGTTGGGTTGCACCAACCATGGTCACGAGCTGACTGAAGAGATGGGTAGTCCACGTCGAGAGTTGCGAGCAGTTCCATCACTACCCACATTTGGTCTTTATAGTCCGGAAAATTGCGGCACACAACACTCACAATATCAGAAGTAGAGTCAGACGAAAAATCTAAAGGTTTAATTTCATTAAATTTATTAATCATTGGATTCCATGTCGAGGATAAATACTTGCGTTAAGACCCCATTAAAGAGATAACTATGTGTGAAAAACGCCAAAATCTCGAATGCTATATTTAAAACTGTTGTTGCAATGTAGGTAAGTTCAGAAAAGGTTATAATATTACTCTTTAAAACCGATAAAATTTTACGAAGATGTTGCAAGAGATCGTTACATCTTTCATGTACGTGTAAACGGAGCGTCTTATTTTTGCATTCTATTCTCGTAAATATCGTCAAAGTTATTGGCCTCGTATATATTTACGTGACAACTCAAACACTTCTAAGAACTACCTATTCGTTATAAGTACCTATTTTATAGAAATAAGGTTTTAGTGTTTAATAAAACATATACCTGCAGACAGTCAACACTCTTTCATTATAAATTCTCTTTAATTATAAATGAATAACTCCATTTATTATTTATTCCTCCATTTATTTATTTATTTCATAGGAAGCTAACATAAATATGTACATACTTCAGGCTCGTGTAACACAATCATAAAAATACACTTATTGTATAACTTTTTGTAAAACTTTCGCGTTTTGTACACATTTTATATTGTAAATCGGGTCTGAACGTATATAACAAAGGTACTTGTTTACCTCTTATCTCTACTCGACGTTTCTGTACGGGTTATACCAGCCGTAGTCATGAGTTGACCGAAGAGATGGGTAGTCCAGGATGGGAGCTGCAAGCAGTTTTATAAACTACCCACATTTGATCTTCACATTCGGAAAGGCTACGACACACTACACAAACAATGTCCGCGGACGTATTCGACGGTAAATCGCAAGGTTAATAAATTTGTTAATCATTGGATTCTACGTCGACGACATTTTATATCCATCTTCCCGGTCGATTTTTTTATATTTTTTTATTTCAATCTGTTCATGAACAATCCTGGGATAATAGTGACGTTCAGTGTTATATATCCAAAGTTATATCCAGTGATTAATTCCAGCGTTGAGAATATGTTCGGCTATTGCCGATTTACTCGTTTGGCGGTTTCTTACAGTTGCGATGTGTTCCTTAACCCTTTCCGCGTCTGTACGCTTAGTTTGGCCTATACAGGAACTACTGCAGCTGCAGTCTATCTTATAGACACCTGGCGCCTGGTAAGGTATAACATCCTTGGGTGTGCGTAGATTTTCCGATAGTTTGGATAACGGAGTATATACAGTCTCAATGGAATATTTTCTTAATACTGTTCCGACGTTGTCCATCACTCCTTTCACGTATTGCAAACTTATTGTACTCGTACATATCATACTTAAAGGCTAACTCGACATGTGCATGCATAGATGCTGAGGATACTCCAGATCATATATTGCTGAGATGCGAGGATATGACGACACATCGAGCAAACATTATCAACACTCTTCAGACACACCCGGATCCTTTCAGAGAGTGAAAATATCTGGAGGGGACTGTGGTGGTTAGTGTAACCGAAATCATTGGATATCCCCCTATGGATTCCTATGGATATGATGCGTACTATTACCTGGTTATCTCCCATAAATGTCAACACCAGTCGAAAATGATGAATGACGAATACGGTGCCTACCTTTAGAGATTTGGGAATCAGGACATTGGAAAAGGATTGGGTATGATGGAAAGTAGGTGGTGTCGTTGTCAGATCCCATAACATCACTTTCCTCCATTGTATTGGTTGAGGACCCATTGGTTGACAAGAACGTGACAGGTAAAAATGCAACCGCATGCATCTCATAACATTCGATCATGTGAGTTAAACTGGATGGGTTGGGAAACGATTGACTGGGAAGATAAAGGATTTATCAACTGTCATATATTCCATAAATTTTAATATCCATAACATTTAATGGTTATCTTCTGAGAGAGTCGAGTAACTTGGCGAAGTGGACGCTCATGAGAATTAAATTATCCGCCACCATGAGTTGGTAACAAGTGTAGGTATACGTTTTATCAATACGAGTATCATGACTAATAGCTCCCCATTAGCTCAGTTAAATCGAAACATAACCTAAACTTATTCCATAAACATTTACTTGCCCAAGTATGTAATAACACTAAAAAGTTAGCGAACCTCTTAAACGGCAGTAAAAAATGAACACGCCACATCTTACGAGTGCACAACAAAAACATAGAATTTCGTTGAATGCTCAAAGTATTCAAGTGTCTCTCTTTTATCTTTTGTTTACGAGCTCTGAATGTTATATGTGGGAGTTTGGGAAAATTTAACTCCCGTTTCAGCTTATTTTACATTTGTTGGTGAAGTTGGTGAAATGTCGCTCTTCCGTCTTTCATTTGTTGAATTATGTGAGAAAAACATTAGATAATGGAGTCGGAGTATTTTTATTATCGAAATGGCGTGTTGGATTGCCTTAATGTGAGTAGACCGAACTAAAAGGTCCTTCATTATTTTTGGAACGTTGATTGAAACATATTTTATTATTATAATATATTTTATTAATACAAAATATGTTCCGCTATCAATTTTGACTATAAGATTTTGTAAGTGTTTAATATGTCTTTTTTTATTCCTCGATTGTTTTTCGTCATTATTAGCGCTATTGAAATTTCTTATGAATAGCTGACGTCGCGTCATTAGCAGTCACTAGTTATTTTTAAAAAGCGTCTCTATAATTACAATCAATAAAATGCCATAAATAAACATCTTTTCACAATTTTTGTCGGTTGAGAATTCAATTCCTTTCCACACTATTGAAGAAATATTCTATACTTTATTTCCATACAAACGCGACTCTATTGTAATGTGATCTGTGATCCCTCCTCCGTAACGTTCGAATGTCAACATACGGCAAGACGATTTGCAAGTATATTTTATTTTCAAACAAATAAGACTGAACATAAAACTTGCATCACACAAAATATATTACATTTTAAGTTACAAAATTGCACATTTCGCAGTTTCTATCAACAATTTAGAATTTCAAAGGGTTTATCGAAAAAATATTAATAAGCACTAAAATAAAAGTAAAGACCAATAAAAATGAGAATTTATAAACAAATGAAATTTAAATAGCAATGTCAAACTCAATAAACTAAGTTCGTAATTAGAAGGAATCAAATTACAATGTGTATTCGTTACAAACAAATAATTCGGAAACAAGTAATCAAATTATGATAATTTATGAATGATTGATAAAGAGCACTCCGGACGGCTCGCTATGCTATATAGCCGACGTATCTAGAATATTACTATTATTAAATTGGTTGAGTCATTAATGAAAAAGCTCATTCGTAGCTAATTTACATACTTAGATACATAAAATATAATATACGAGTATAAGGTCGGGGAAAAAGTTTCTTCGTATTTTATATTCAAAGTCAAATTCAAGACATTTTTTTAAAAGTTTAATTATAATATGTGCCGTTTTGTTCTATAACCTGTTGCTATCTTATAGGTAGTGACATGATCCCGTTGCTGTAGAGATTTTGGGATTTTGGTCAAAAAATTACGACAAGTAGTTTTGACAGTCCTCTCTTGATTACACTACTTAAAGAATTCTGAAGAGACCGAAACAAGTGGAAATCTGAGGGCGCAAGGTCAGGACTATATGGTGGGTGCATCAACACTTTGTGGTGGTTCAGGCCTATTTGAATCTATGTATAAGAGCTTAGTTACTTCATTACAGGATAACTTCAGTGCTTACGAGTATGAGGATAGTCTTTGTGGCAAATGTAATTAATTCAATCGCGTCTGATTATGCAAGTGTGCAATGTAGTGATGGTATTCCCAAAATAACAAGTCATATATTCACTTCGGCTTACTTTAAATGGGCCTTTAGGTATTTAGGAGTAGCTTGTCTCGAATTAGTAATGTACAGAGGCAAATTAGGTCTAGTAAGTGCCCCGACGCGCGTATATGACTGTTAATTGAGTCAATGGCAAAGCCATCTTGCTGCCCAAATCACTCTGGCATTTACGGGGATTTCCTACGTCCTGGCTCAAGGCTTCCACGCATGGAATTATGGGGCTCGAATTCAACTCCTTTTCATCGCTGAGAAGCGGTTAAATCAACACGTCCTAGGACATGGATAATTATAGGCGCACAAAGCTGCCTTGCCCCGATACCATGGTAAAGTTTTATATTATATGTATATATCAGTTAGGGTTCTATTCGGCCGAATAGAGGTCGGAGTTGATTCGATAAGAGAGGAATGCGTGTGTTCTGATGCCCAGATTTGCTAGCTAGCCGCCGACAACCTTTGCACAGTTCAATTCTGACCCAGAATTGCGTCTTAAATTCAGGCCGATCTCAAGATCAGCTATGGCGATAGATACACAATGAAGATCCTTTTATCGTGTAGATGTCCATCGGGATCCACGCGAGGGAGCGTCTCTCGGTCTGCGCCTTTAGTGGTGTTAAGTTCCCACACTAATGCAAACTTAGTTCATATAAAATGTGCTATCCTTGACTATAAGCATTGAAATAACCACTGTCTTGCAATTTATTAAATATACTAAATGAATTCAGTATCCAGATTTTGAGATAGGTTATGATCTCCAAATCTGTTATAGAGTAAACTAATACTTACGACAGCTCGGCCTCTCCATCTGTCTCGTGTCTTGTGTTCAATTGAGACCATCGGCTCAAAGTCCAATTATATATGCAATGTATGCTTGATATTAATTTCAAGACTCTATGATTACCAAAAGCTACATAGTGTCCGAGTATAGCTTGAGCTATTACTTGAGTCCTAGACAGAACTGGCTTTGTTCAATTAAGATCGGATAGAAGTTTGGTTTATCCATCTTTCAAGCTCAATTATAGAATTTCTAGCTTCGTGTATAATTCGTAAAAATAGCCTAGGCGTGTACTATGGGATTTTGTGGATGAAACTTGTACTTATGTAATTTATTTATAATGTAATTCGTGTTCTACGTGATTTTATGAACTGAATAATTATCATCCTTTAAAACTCCATTTTTACCTTAGCCAAATGGGGAAGGGAATTAACTCTAGACCATTGAAATAGCAGAAATATGAAATTAAGAATTATTTATTTCATAACCAAATTATAATCGAATCTGAGTTGATTATTTAGATTAGATGTGACCGATTAAAGTCACATCTAACCGAGTCTTTCTATTCCTAGGCTTTGTATATAGGGAAAAAGAAGACCCAAACAAAAAAACCTATATGCCGTATTACTTAATTCTAACACAATTATTTACACAAGACTTAGATCTATTCGTAATAAAAGAAACATACATAGTAAATTACACGTTTATTGTGTATGCGGTGAGGTGTTATTTAATTGAAGATTGAACTCTAGTTTAATCCAGGATAACCTGCCTGAATTTATGTCTGTCAATTGGCTCAGTACATAATGATATATATATGTATATATATATATATGTGTGTTGGTTTTCATTAATATCATTTTAATAGTGACTCGACATACATGAGAGTGGTTTTGTTTAGAACTAGAATAACATGATTATGTACTCAATTAATCATCATTTGTTACCAAGCACATTATTTCGAGAAGACTCTTTATTGAGCTGGATTTTAGTATGACCTTTGGATATTTATACACCTCATCTCACACAGACATGATTTATAACAGTTTATACACATTTATATACACATCTGCTCATAACTTTGTTCACATGTCCATAATTTAATGTATCTTTCATGAATCGTAAGTGCTGATCAATTCATTATATTTAATTAGGTGATTGTATGGGCTCTAATGGTATTTCTTACCATTCTCGTCTTTATTATTCGACGGCATCTGGTAAATAGGCATAATTATGGTAATTATTATAATACAAATATAAGAAATTGCCATCTCCCAATATGATCTGTGGTTAGTCAATAATTCATATTCCTTATCAGATATTATATCCATTGTCAAATAGCTTGTTTGTTTATGTTTAGCTACAAATGACAGTTAGTTATATAACACTGTGTACAATGTTATGAGGCACTAAAATAATTATGATAGTTTGTACTTTACCAGACAACTTTTCTGGTCCAACTTATTTTATTATTCCCGCCTATCTTATACAAATTAAATTGGAAAACTTTTATTACTACTACACACACTATAAAGAACTATTATCTAGATCGGGCTAGCGTGAGCTAGTCAAGACTTCTATCTGGTTCCTTCAGAGAGCAAAAGCGCGCGAGCTCGACCAAGGATGAAACCGTTGTGTCTTCTCTCCTCATGTTCGTCTCAAGCGCAGCCAGCTCTCCAGCCACACCCTGATGCTGCTCCTTGCCAATGGGAAAAAATCAAAGCCAGTCATTTGCTCCTGATTGGTCCGTATCTTAGCGTCACCGTGCCGCGTCTTGGCGCTAAAAAAAATTGGCGGCAGAATTCTCACGATAATAATTTTTTGTGCGTGTTGACCCATGGGCCTTTTACACGTGCATGCAATCATTTTTACAAAATGTCTCCCCTTTTTAAATTTATGACTTTTGTCAAGTATCAAACATAGGCGAATTCCATAGAATTTGTGTCACTAATGGCTCTCAATAGTGTAACACTTGTACATTTTAAGATATTAACTTCGAGTACAAGTTAATTTATCGTCGTTAACAACAACTCGATAGGTTGTCTAGACATCTTAACATTTATTTTATGCAGATGTTTTCGGCGATGAGAGAAAAAAAATAGGATTTGTTTTGGCAACAAAAAACCTTCTTATTTTGAATTTTAAATAATGGCTAAATATCTCTCTAATTGGCCATCTCAACTTCCCAACCAAGCTCTCTCAATTTTTGCTAAGTGACCAGTGACCAAAGATGTATGTGGTCTGGCGTTATCATGATGAAAGACTACACCCTTTCTGTTGATCAATTCCTGGCATTTTTTTTCAATTTCTTGCTTTAGTCTCATCAGCTCGATTATTCTCTCATCAGCTCTCATCGGTAGTAGAGATCCGAATCGATGGTTTTGCCCGGCGGTAAAAGCTCATGATGAACGATGCTCTTTCAATCCCACCATACACACAACATCACCTTATTGCGCGTTAATCCAGGTTTCGTCACAGTCTATGGAGCTTGGCCGCACTTAGACTCTATGATCTTTTCCGCACGTTCTTGTCGTAAATGATCCACTTCTTATCACCAGTGATCAATCTATTTAAAATGGTTCGGTTTCATTGCGTTTTAATAGAGAATCGCAAACGAGTACACGGTTCATTAGGTTTCTTTCAGTGAGCTCGTGTGGTGCCCAAATATCAAACTTTTTTGTGAATCCAGACTTTTCAAATGAGTCAAAACTGTTTTGTAGTCAATGCTCAGTTCATCAGCAATGTCGTAACTACTTATATGCCGATCTTACTGCACTAAATCACAAATGGCATCAACTTTATCGGTAACAGGGCGACCGCAGCGAACTGCATTTTTAACATTAAGATTTCCTGACTGATACCGCTTAAACCAATTTTATGCTACTCTTACTGACACTGCATTAGGTCCATAAACGGCACAAATTTTTTTCGCGGATTGTGTCGCATTTTTCCCTTTTTTGTAATAAAACATTAAATTGTATCTAATTTCTTCGTTAGATTCACTCATTTTCTTGGACAGAAAATCAATTGAAAAATGGCGAGAAACAGTTTTTTATTTTTTTATTTCTTTTCCTTAAATGTTACCTTTTTAATGGTATCATAACCAGCCAGGTACAAACAGTTCAATCAAAGATATTGGATCACAACTTCATACATACAAAATACGAAAAGACTTTCTCTCCGACCTATTATTACATACCCCACACCTATATATCTTTCACACCTTTAGGAAAAAAATGCTACTATTCCAATTTGTCAGTGCTCTAAAAGCGGAACAATACCAGTAGTTCTGTGCGACGACTGGAACGGAAATGTACCACTATAATCCATAGGTAATAACAACCCATGCATTAAACTTCTCGCAATTATGTGTACCGTAGCACGGAGAAGAGTAAAATGCCACTTACATGCAGGCGGATCGCTCTCAACTAAAATTGCATTCAGTATTTTACAAGTGCAATACGTTGCAACTGCAGCGTGTCTCGCATCTTGATAGTGTGGCTCTTAACTGAATTCAAAAAAGTTTTTTATTTCGACATATACACGTTAGTGTGAGACTTATTTACGTTTTCAGACGTAGTTTAGTTTAACGTAACAGAGTAGCTAATTGTAGCTAATTTTCATGTAAAGTTTTGGCGCGATCTGTCAAATAGTTGTTTGAAAATTTTCATATTTGCAAAATGACCTCGAGTGTACTTTGCGAATTTTACAATGAATAAAAATATCGAACATAGAATTTTGTGTTGCCAACAATTGTACGGAATCATTTAAAATGTTAGAAAAGGTCTACGGTGAGTCTAATTTATCAAAAACAAGACATATGAGTAATACAAAGCATTCAAAGAAGGCCGAAAAGGGGATGAAGACTTGTCTTGTTCTGGTCGACCTTCAACGTCTTCGACTGAAAAAAAATATCAACAAGGTGAAGGACATGGTGATGGTAGATCGTTGCGCTTGCTTAAGCGCTAGCTTAGCTTAAGAGAGTTGTAGTTCGACAAGTAGTCAGATCACTTATTATTTTGATACCTCTCTTAAATCTGCGTTCTTTCCGCTGGGTGTGCCCTAGATATCATAACCTCACGTTCTGTGATAGTTCTACTGTCTACAGTTATTTTAGAAGTTCAACTACTCATTTCTACTGAATGTACTGATTTTCCTCCTCTTATTCTACTGCCATGCTTTAAAATGTACCAGATACAGATGTACATACAGATGTACATGTACATATACAGATATACAGATACACAGATATACATACAGAATGATACAGATATGATCATACAGATATATATCATCATATAGATATATACAGACATGATATACAGATATACAGATGCACATGTATGTGAGAGGGATTTGCCGAATCCATTTTTCATTCCATCCCATTGAGATTCTAGAATTGGATGGAAAGTCAATCCCAAACACAAATACTAAATTGTGGTGGGAAGTATTGTAATCCCTGTTCCCCACTCCATGCGATCAGATTCCATTCATCCCGTATAGTCAATAGCTTATTTGCTTAGAAATGTGGGTACATACTAAAGGTCTTATTCTAGATCTTAATCTTATAATGAGATAAAGTAAATTTCTCGTCCCATTATACTCTTTAGTTCCCAACTCATCCCATCCACCAAGCAATAATAAGGAGTATAATGGAATGAGGAATATTCCTCATACTTCATAATCCATTCCTAAATCTCTAAAGATAGACAGCATATCCGGAACTGTTGCGACAATAGAACCGATTTGACAGTATCCTCTTACCACAAGTGGACTGATAATGGAGTTTATCGCATTTTCAATAATAAGCTTTTAGATTTTCACATTTACACATATATTTATCTCCTTAAATGCCTATTTTATTTATTCGACGTTTTGATAGAATTATACCAATCATGATTTTCGGGTCTCCCCATTATACAAATATAATCAATAAACAGAGATAAAATACGCGTTTAAGACCTGTTTAAAAGATAAAATGATGTACAGTCTGCTCGTCACCACATTCTTTCTATCTATAGAAAATCTGACTGCCCTATGGTCGGAATTATACTTTAACTTCTTGGTGGTACAAGTACTTATTCAGTACTGTAAAACTGCAGGAGTCCGTTTATGTGTTTACATCATATGGGCGGTTATCTTGTCTATAGAAAATTACATGGGTGATTATTATAAACTCAACGTACACCACGGCAATATTGAATAAATACTCAGTCTATAGCTCCAGATCTCGTTGACAACAAAAGTTCTTTATTGCAAGAATACGAGCTCTCCTATTTATCGGACTGTTTGCCGGAATCCGATTGCTATTTACCATTCAAGGAGACAATATACCCTCGAGGCGTCTTATAACTCACCTTAACTTCCGCAATTCTTGGAAAATTTAAGTTTTATAAAAATAGACTCAATGGTTCACTGTACTGCTTTTAGGACAGTTCGTTTATTGACTAAGAAATTATTCCGTCTTTCTGAATAGATATGAAAGACGTATCAGACAGTTCTCTCAAAGTAAGTTTTAGCAACTCCATTTATTTATAGTACATTTTCCTTAATGATTTTGAGTACTTTCAAACATTTAACAGGTCTTTAGCTTTTATATTAGATTTAAGTTCGATCAAGTTTAAGTTAAATAATACATGTATTAATTTGAGAAATTATCTTCAAACATTAGAGAATATGAGAAGTTAATGATATATAAGACCTTTTATTATTTTTTTCGTAATTCAAATATCTTTTTCCTTTTGCTTTGTACATTTTGTACCAAGACCCTCTAATATTTTGTCAGCTTAACAAAATACGATGTCCAAACGTGGAGTAAGTACGGTTCGTTAGGGTAGTTGAACGTGATGTCAGATGTCCACTCACATGAGATTCAGCGTCTTCGACTTCGAGACATTTCCAAGAAAACATATTTGCAACTAAATATAGCAAAATTTTCTTCCATTTGTTTAATTTTTTTATGTGAAACAATACTATTCTTAAATTAATTGAATATCGACAAATGTTTGAAGCTTTAATAACAATTGGTAAACTCGGCAGTGTACTTGTTCAGAAATTTTTCAACTCCGATAACAAAAGAAGTTGATAAGTACACCTGAAACTATTCAAAAATTTTTCGCCGATATAAATCTAGTATTACTGCACCGAGTGGTTCCTATCGGAATCGCGAGCTCGCCAGCATTGCAATGTGAATACGTAATATTGACCGTATATTAACTAGGTACGTGATCCACGTGCCTACGAGTAAGTTAGTACAGGCTTTGGCGATACATTTATTTATTTACATATGTAAATTTACACTTGTATATTTGTTACATTTTTTATAATCATTTCTATTATTTACCTGTATAAAAAGTATGTACATTATTATTTTATTAAAATGTCATTTTTCACAATAATATAATAAACATTTCTTCCCAAAAATCGAGTTCAAGCATCTATGCTAATCTAATTAATACGGTTTAAGATATTTAATTTCTCAAAAGATTACATAAATCACTTATCGAGAAACAAATATATATCTAAAAAAATACATTTATTGGACCGGGTACTTACTATTTAGTATAAACACATTTTATGAACAAACATTAGCCTTTATTGATTAACTAGCAAACACATAAAATCACATTTGTCATCAGTATATTCCAATTTAAACCGTTCAACCAATATGTTGTAGAATTTTATCTACTGTATGAAGCTTCTAATTATCAGTGTCACTTAGTAAAGGGATTCGTGGGAAGTAGGTAGGTACTTTTAAGCACCTCTTACTAGAACCTGTCCCCTCTTCCTTCACCTCTAAAGCCTTCTCCACATTTAAAACCCACTTCGTAAGTAACCACTCGAATTTTCTTGATATTACGTAATAATATTAATTAAGATTTCGATATCAAAATAATTCAATTTATAAGTCCCCGATACAACTGGAAACAATACCGCATTTGATAAATTTCCGGGGGGTTTTCTAGTCACTTGGCAATTAAAAGTTGTATAGAACACACGATTAGCAAAAACTGTATACACGCACCCAACATCGACAGGGAGATAAATGGGGGTAACTTTTAATTACTTTCTAGCGGGTAGCGGTGCGCAAGCATAATGTAAGAGCTACAGCGTCATCTGTACTCTTTGTTTTTATTGAAACTGTGACATCTGTTTATTTATTGATTTTTCTTTATGTGTGTCATGCAATACGAATGAATGAATTCAGTCATGCAGATTCAAGAATTAAATTCCAATGCATGAATTCATAATTGTAAGTGATTGTGATATAATAAATTATAGCACTTTACATTCTGTACCACTGTACCACACCAGTTTATACAGAAACAAATAATATGTTTTGTAGAACTTGGTCCTTATTCTACTCGTACTTTAAACGAGCACTTGCTTAATTATCTACTTGTTTGTAACATAAAGACGTTAAACGTTTAACATCTTTTCTCAATGCAATGAATTTATAGATAAAAATTACCATCAAAAATATTTGGAAGTGTACGGAGATTTAAAACTATCTACGCTTTGCTCTTCTTCATTGCACCTTGCTGCCAATTGGGGGCGATTTCAGCATCCAGAAAACAAGGAATTGATCAATTATCAAACCTTTAGCCGAATAACGTCCGTGTGTTAACAGAATTAATATTAATTTTGATGTGTTAAATTCACATTAAGATAAGTGTAGTTACTTTTAATAGTCAGCCTTAATTGTTAATCACACATTGGCGTTTACTAATGTTGATATAGCAAAGAGTTCTGTGAAAAAAAAATGGAAATCAAATTTATTCCTAACCAAAATCCTTAAATCAACTTAAGCAAAACTAGAAATTTAACCAATTCTAAACGAACATAAAATCTACCAGTACACATCTACTACAACTTCGAAGCTGAACTAACGCAGGAGTTAGGTAATTAACTCCAGTTACTGGCGGAAGCTGCCAGATCTACAAGTAGCGAAAGTTTAAAATTCAATCAATTTTGCGCTCCGCAGACTCCATTCACAGTTGGAATATTTGGCTTTAGGAATTTCCTGTTTTCAGTTCGCTTTTTTATCTCGCTTGTGTATAATAAACTGTAGAATGTTTAACATTTTAAATCGAAATTTTTGTAGAGGCGTAATCCAATATCAATAAATAAATAATCATTACTCATTCCTTTAAATTTTGATTGATTTATTCGGTTTATATCGACGACTTGAAGAAGTTTTCAAGTAATGGCTGGATGAGAAGAACGGAAAACCGGTGTGGTTATGAGTCTTGGAGGAGACCTTTTAGAGCAAAAAGGCCTTTTAGGGGCATATGTCATCATATGGTATACTTCCATACTATACCTTAGCTTAGCGGCTATCATACGGCTTAGCAACTATACCTAGTAAAACGAAGGAAATGCCTATATAACTTTAGTATACGAAAATATTTAATTAAAAAAGACACTGTCAAACATTTTAAAATTACTCTTTATACTTTGAGTTATTTAGTACAATACGATACAATACGAAATTAGGATTAGAACCAAAACTTTCTTTCTACCTTTCACTCGCTGGGCTGTTTCAAAATGAACTAATAGTTTGCATTTTGTTTTTAAATGCGTGTTTGTTTGAATTGTAAATGTGTTTGAATATGAAGGTGAAAAAAAATGTATCTTATTTTTTTATTATGATACCACAAAATAACGTTGCAACAACAACGATCGCGATAATCGCAGCAACAACGCGACGCTCGTTATCGTCACGTAGAATATGGAAACGTCGGTGTCTGCGGGAGCGTTACCCCGCTAATGGTTTCCTTGCCGTTGATAAATATGGCGCTGGCTATAACTTGCTTCATTGTAAAAGATATCAGGGAAAAGTAATATTTGTAACTGTTCATTAGCGTGTAAACAGTAATGAGCGGACATAAAGACAGCGTTAGTAATATTTTTATGGAAGAAAGTGATAGACGAACTGACAATCCATCTGGTGGTAACAGGATACTACTAATACACATTCGATATATCAGACAAGAATGACAGAGGTAGACGTGCCCTTATTTGCCACGCCCTTTTTCCAGATTTACGAGTGGATTGGGAAGTATAGGGAATACCTATCTTCATCCAATTGCAATCCCTATCTCTATGGAGATAAGGGTTAGGGAGTATAAATCGAATATTTTAAAAATAGAATTATACTTTTATTGCGTCATAAATAAGACACGCAACAGTGTAAAAGACAATACTCATCGTACACAAAACTAATTAAGTCTTTGTGTTATTTTTTAAGAATATCGGTTATTCTAAGTTTGACTGAAAGAATTCCTTCTAGAAATATGTATGTTTGCCTCTGTACTTATAATAATATTGTACTTATAATAAATTGTTACTTGTAAGTAAATAATTTATTATAAGTACAATAAAGAACAACATAATATTTTCACAGTAGGTATAAAAAGTAAATAAAACTAAGAGTGATATAATATTTCATTACTTAGTTTTCTTATAAAAAGTTCAAACGTTCTTCAATGTATCCATAAACTCGTTTGTCATATGTCTGTATACAAAGAGCATAGACATGTAAAAGTGTATTTTAGCGTAGTAACTTTATAGCGTGCCGCGTGATTCCGGACGCGTTCGTTAACGAACCGAGAGCTGCGGGACGCTTGTATTTGCACAACATTGTCTGCGCTCAGCGACAAAAAGACTAAGGAATTTTTCACACCACATTGAAAAGTTTTGAACCCGTTCACATTACTGTACTTTTTAACTTAGCACTGTGTATTAAAGTTTTCTGGCCGTATGGTTTCGACGGGCCGTCTACGGTACCCACAGTTGTACACTTCTTCTACAGTTTCTGTGGGTATCGTAAAAGGCGACCAAGGGATAACAAAGCCGCTACCACAAGTCCTGAGGAACTATAAGAGAGTGAACTCGCCAAACCGCTTGGCCAGCAGCGTGGTGTTTTAAAGCCCTTATGCACGAAACAATTTGCTTGAAAAGGCTCATGTCGAGCAGTGGACGATAAAAGGGCATGGATACGGGTACTAAAATGCTAGTGTTTCTACAGTAGTGGTTACAAACCGCTATCAACTGGGCGCGTCCGCTTGGCTAAATTACCACATTCTTAGATATGGTTGCCGTGAAATGTATCGACATGTTTCAGGAATGAGAGTTATTAAAACCCATTTCCATTACTAACCTTACCGTCCCGTCCCATTCCATCCAACCCCATGATATTCCGTATCGTAGAGACGTGACGGGTGGATATTTGCTCCTGTGTCGTTTCATACTGCTTTCTTTATCCCACTTAACATCACGTGGACCGCTTACTCATTCGTTTAAAAAAATATTCGGCTACAGTAATCGCTTGCCAACAGGCCTAACTATTTCCTCGTTTACTAACTTCTTTTTACGAAAAAATAGTCGGTGGGTGAGAAGAGACCCTTCAAGAAGAAACTTTTTGTTTATACCGAGCGTGCGATGCCAAAAACGTTCATATAACTTGCTCCGGCTAAATTTGATTGCACAGTCACTTTTTTCAACAGGCGCACTGTTTCAATCTAGAAAACTAGGTTTGTTTTCTATGTTGTTTTTTTAATTCGACTTTATTTCGATATTTGTGTTTGTTAATTATAATTTTATCTTGCTATAGTGTAACGATGACATTAAAGGACAATAAAATTAGTAGTCATCGTAAGGACAATTGAATCACAAAAACATAACGAAACTCAAAAAATATCAAAAAAATATACTATAATAGCCACATATTTTTTTTTGTAGAAAAATGGCTGCAGACGATCATACAGTCCACCTGGTGGTAAGTGGCTACTGTCATCCATAGACATCCGCGATATGATCCCAGATGCGCTGCCTACCTTTGCAGATTAAGGAATGGATTGGGAAAATGGGGAGGGAGAGGATGGGATGGGAATGGGTTCTGGCATATCTCACTCATTACCGAAACACGTAGGTACATTGGGGAAATACGATAAAGTAGGAAATGGAGTATATTTCAAGATAGTCTTCTGTGAGAGAGGGGTAACGTGGCCAGTCGAGTGTGCCCAGCAGCTGTGGGTATGCAGCATGCACTCTCCCCCTACCGTACCTATAAATAAAATGTCTATCAATACCCACCTTTATAAAATAATGTTACATTGATTTTATGAAAGGTCATGTCTCAACCACTAATTTTATAACTTTTACTATAAAAGGGTATTTCAAAATATCGCCCCTAAGAGAGTAAAAATTTATAAGAATTCAAATATTTTAGTGTTTACTCATAGTTAATTCGTTACTAGTCACTACTTTATACAATTTACCTTCTTTAATCGATAAAACAAGTTGAAATAGATTTCGTGTTTAAAGAAAAACTATGTTTAATAAAACTGGTAGTCGAAAACCGTATTTAAATCGTTAAAATGAAACTAAATATAAAGAGTGTCGTCGAAGTATTTTTTTAGCAATGTAAACACAACACCTCGTAGCATAATTGCTATGCGATGTAACACTGTTATGTGTACCTCGTTTGGGTCGTTCGCTATGCGATATTACGAAAAGCAAAACTAATTTAAAAACTTACAATAGTGTGTCGTGAAACGAACAAAGTTTGTGAAGTTCGTATCTTGTCTCAACATATTTGTAGCGCGTATTGTCAACTTAGCTGCCGCTGTGTTGGACGATTCTTGAGAAAGTAACAACTTGTGGTGCAAATAATGAAACCGAAGCGTATAATTAAAATATAGGGAAAATAAACTTCAGGGAAAAGGTGCCTACCACTTATGTACAGTCTAGTTTACATACTAATGAATATATGGAAATAAATAAACAGTTTTGTTTATTTAAAAATATTGAAGAAAAATCAAGATGCAATAATTCAGATCAGACATATTAATTAATTATCCGTTAGTTAGAAATAGCGGAGTAGAAAGGTATCCTTCATCAGAACATTAGGAGCATATTGATACTTAGTTCAGTTTACCATATTCAATAAAAAGAATGTCGAATCAGTTAACAAATTAACTACAGAATAACTACAGAAATAATTAAGATGGTAGACGAGCAGACAGTCCTACGAAACTACTCTCGTAATTACTATTGTCCATGAAAATCGCCGTAGTACCATATTCATGTTTAATTTAAGGTCGTGTATATTTGTTAGGGCTCCTAATTAAGAACGGATTTATTTTATTATTACTAACTCGCCGGTGAAAGATAACACCGTGATGAATGCACGTGGACGTGCCCGGGAACAAAGGAATCATAAGCATGTGTAACGTTCACTTTATAACTCCGATGTTCATAAATATCCATATTCTGTACCAATTTCCACCAAGAGTGACCCATTATTACATATTTGCTCTATTTTTTTGGGGGAAAAAATAGAGGAAGATCAAAGTTGGAAAGAGTAAAAGAAAAAGATGGTGACGAGGTAGGAAAAGGGGGAAAAAAGGAAGTAGGGCTCTGTATAAGGAATAAGATAGGAAGAGAGAAGACAAAAGAAAGGAAGGAATTCTCTTACTTATAAATAAATACGAAACACAACAATACTCGTGTACAATGCGTCTTTCTATGTACGGACTTCTGTAAGAGTGTGGTAAGCAATGGATTACCATTGCTTACCATTCAGTTAATGATCTGTATAATTCTCTGTCTCAATAGCTTTCAAAATCAGATGACATTTAGTAACAAATGAGAAAACAAGCAAGCAAGATACTTTTATGACTTGAGCCAACACTCGAAACTTTTCCGAACTACTGCCAGAAGCAATCAAAGGCGTTTCTTGAACAGTTGTTTCTTATTGTTTGGCGAGCCGTTGTTTCGCGCGTCGTTTTCGACCACGTCATTGGATGATTGGCCTGTATAGCCAGATTTCTGTGAGAATATCAAATTGAAAATGTTTTGGAAAAAAAGCAATCCACTTTTTGTTAACCCATCTTTGATGTAATTGGCGATGAGCGTGCGTGGACAGTGGTAACAGTTACAAAATAGGCCTTGAAGCTATCTTTCAAATAGCTTATATAACTTATATACAGATTAAGTAAAATTTGTTACTTAAGGTAATATTAAATTAATTAGTCATTAGTACGGAAACAAATTAAGTTACATTTCATTATCAGTTGCCATGAAAACAATTACCTATAGCGTTACGCCCTGCGGGTACGACGACTCGCTAATTGGTATGTTTGTGGGTAATTCATAATTTACTACAAAATTACGTGTATGGATATTAAATCTACCCACTCTAAAATAAGATGTATAAAATCTAAAATAATACCTGTTATTTATCAAGTTTCTACACCATTTTCACCTGACAATTATCATATAAATTTTATATTTATACTTCTGATTTTAATAATAGAGTTATTTGTACTAATAAAAAGAATACTTGGTGTGCAAATAGGTCGCGGGTTAGATTCTCGGTGAACAAACATTTGTTTAAAGACAGGTGTAGGGCCATTGAGTGTGGTGGTATTATTAATATTAGTGCCCCTTTTTAATTACCCCAATACCTAATACACTTATACCTAATACAAATGGTCTATAAAATATTTGTGACGAATTACAGGTAGTGTAAGTATAGGTTAACAGTACAGTGTCATAAATAATATAACTGGTCCATAAACAGTAGAAGGTCAACTTGAAAAGCATCACGTACCTAAGTATCAACATGAAACTTGGCGAATCAAATAACTTTAACATTGTAGGTATCTTATTTTATTACTTTCCACGTCGAAACTTAGCACTTCCTTAAACTGCAGTGTCCTCACCTTTCACTACTTTGGTTCGAACTTTATTACGTTATTACAGAAATATCTGTCAGGCGCCTGTCGCGAGGGGTCTCCCTCGCTATTTGCCGTACATTTAAAAAAAAATGTTATCCGAAAGTTATAGAAATTTAGAAACCCTCATTTTGTATTAAATTACTGGACATGATTTTTTTTTTTAATTTTCATCGTCATATATTTGGAACTACTGAATTGATTTGGCTCATTCACTGTTATGTTTATTAAAAAACTTTTGCACGCTTTTGTACGGTATTGTGCAATGGAGTGTATAAATAAATAAATACAGATATACGTATAAGTATATGTTTTTATATAATATAGTGTTTATTTTTCTGCCAAAATGTATTTAAATCCCTTAAAAATTCGCCCAACAGTTTGTCAAATAGAAATTGATTGGTGTTATGAAATCAGATAATCACCCTTAATCGATGCAAAGAACACGCAGTCATCATTTTCTGAATTCGAAAGTTTCTCTACTATGCATAGAAAACACCTTGGAAATACTGTAAGGACCGAACCAAAAGCGAATCTACACCATCAATCAAAAGGCCAGAAGACACTAAGAAGAAGATTAGACAGAACATTTTCATTGATACTTGACCCAATTTCAAAATTTTAAACCCTCTCTTATGTGTCACTAGTGTGTCACGTAACATAATTGTAACACTGTAAGCGCCGACAGTGGGATAAAAACCACTAATGGGTCCGACCGGACAAGATATCCGGAAAGGAGAATCCGATAGGACCGTATTATTAGGCAATATGCTATGTATAGTATCCAACTATAGAAGGCCTCCTCGCAAGGAGATTTCTCATATAAATATTCTCTACCACACAGGCCCAATGTTAATTGGTGGATTTTGAACGTAACACCGAATATTTTTATTTAATTCTGGGGAATGTAAATTTCCTCGCAATATCTTATATGGCCGAGTTACAATAAAACATTTATATGTAAGAAATAAATGTTAAGGGCCAAAATTTGATGTCAACGTATCTCAACGTATCACACTTATGAAGTCAGTTACACATAATGTTCTGTTTCTCATTTCAGACGAGATAATTATTTATTGAACAAGTAATATTTTCTTCTCTATCCTCATAGCGTAAGTATTTCGTACATTGCCAATTGGGATGATTCTTGCTTAGCCTAAACTTGGAAGACTTCCAGTACAAGCCTACATAGTGAATATTATTCAATGTTATTACATAATACATACATAGAGTTATTCTGAGATCGACCTCGGATAATTAATTTAATTTAGGTATCTGTATTTAGGTCGAGGCAAATTGCTTGAGCTAGTTTTCATACACAGTAGGTAAGTAACCCAAAAATAATAAAGGGACTATGTTGCCCTCTACGTCCTTATTAATTCGTTTATTTACATGTGACAATACAAACAACGCAAAGATATTACGGAATGTCTAGAGAGTATTATTATAAAAAGAAAATGTTTCCTATTCAATATAGGGGTTCAACGGCGACTTCAGCGAGCAGTGAGTACCTACTGTTTTCACGTTGACCAGATAGTGCTGCGATTAGGCTTCATGCTGATATGCATGTACATATATAGGTGACTTCATAAAAAAATGTCTCACGTGTATGTGGTAGCTGTATTTCTGAATCGTACTTCTGTGGCAATGCGCGTAGTACTTTCTTCACATTTGCAATTTTAAAATAATTTTCGAACCAATGACTAAAAATTTGTATATTAGTCGGAATCCACATTCATTTCCAATTAAGTGTAGCAAAATGAAATTATGAATAACACTGGAAAAACGTTACACTCGTTTGAATACCGTCGCTAATATGCCGAATGATCGAATATTTAACGCTCAAGGGAATGCCACGTTTCTACAATCTGCCCGAAATTTATTCAGGTCAGTAAATCTATCCGGGTTGAATGTTTTATTTTCGGATGAGACAGGCGAGCTCTCACGACGTATCAAATTTTCTAAAAGAAAAAATGTCGTGGGAACGGACATGAAATTAAAAAAGCGGAATATTTTGTTGCCTTTCCCCGGCCGTGTTGTGGGTAAATGAAATTTCGCGATACATTTTTCTGCCAAATTCAATTACAAACTCAAGAATTTATTCCTATGTAATATTTGAAGCTCTGTATGCTAAGTCCGTGTTGTTAAGGTTAATTGAAAATTAATAACAGGTCTTAAAGAACGAAGATATTTATGAAAATTCTATTTTGATGCAGATTTTTTTCTAGGAAATCTATTATTTGCCTTATTGTTTTATCTTTGCACTAATCTTCGTTTATATACTCTGTAAATGACTATTCATTTCTTCAATTACTATATAAAATTGTAAAATAATTTTAAATGGTAAAGAAGTTACAAATTTTGTTATAACGTCAGTTTTTAGATTACAGTTCTATGTACATGTAACATTATTTCTGTATATACGAGTATAAATACCATCGCCTGTCTGTCTGTCTGTTTTTTCGCGCTGATCTCAGGATCTCGTGTTTACTGGTTATGTGATATTTTTTATCAAAATCTGTCCCGTCGTCTTGAAAATAACGAGCAAATGTCATCACGGTGAACTATATGGATGATGATAGCTAGCTAGAATATCCTAGCTAGAACAATATACAGTGAAGTCAATTATACTCGTATACACCTATCTGGATACACAGACAAACTGATTTAAAAACCGAGTACCAAACGAGCGAAGTCACGGACAAATGTAAGTACATGATAATCACATGATATGTAAGTACACAAATAAAGATAAACATAACCTACCTGTTGTCATAACGTTTAACTGTAGATTTACGCTAACACAGTTACGAGGTTTCCCTTGAGCCTAAATGCATTTATTCAAACACTCTTAACTTCGTAAACGTATGCCGATATGTGAAAAGCGGCACAAATTGATCAATTCGGAATTCGAAAAATGGCCGAATGAGATTTAAAAGTGAAATTATTTCAAAAGGGTACCTTGTCGTTTCCTCGAACCGAACCATGATCCACTTCACAACTACTCCCTAAAACATACATGACATCGAATTTCCAGACTGAAGAGATAAAATATTCCATGAATAATTCACATGTCATACATCGACAGAGCTGAATAAGACCTCTCCTATTCGTCTCCTTGTCATCGTGAGTATGTGAAAAAGTTTGGATGAATAAATAGTATTTTAGGGGATGGTTGACGATGTTTATGGTATACTAGTATACATATATACGAGATATACAGATGACAAGTGGAAATAAAGTTTTACTTACAACAAAAACATATCTGTTATATTGCCTATGCTAATGACTATTTACATCAATATGAAGAACGTAACTAGCTCTTTTCGTCACCAGGACAAGCGGGTTGCCGAGACTACTCTTTTAGAGGTAATGCAGTTACTCACGCCTTGTGGCAGGCTTTGTTTGTACTATGTACTCTCAGATTAATCAACCTTTTATATTATATTTATATTCTCTATAGTTCCAACCTTTTTCGAAATCCACTTCTAAATCACCAACGGCAAGCAGCGCACCCGGGGCCATGTCGACGTGTGTCATTTTGAACTGATATTGGCACGAATGTACGTACATATCACGGATGTCCGTGAACGACAGTATCCATGTGCCACCAGGTGGACCATCAGCTCGTCAGCCACCTTCCTTCTATAAAGAAAATAATACTTATTGTATTGTCTCTTTATAAATCTGCGTGTGTACAGTAAAATACAAACAAGAATTAATAAGGACAAAGGAATTAATGGAAAAATATTTATAAAGCTCCAGATTACTTTCTATTAATAGCATTTCCAAATGGAAAATTTGCCTTCGACATTATTATTTATTAATATTTTGAGACTGTATTGTGCCAGTGTCGTGTGATCTCGGCCGACTATAGAATAGCACCATTCCATTTCTTCCCGCGGGTGTCGTAATCAAAGCCGCTACCACAGGCGGTGAGTCCACTCGTTTACTCAGCGTGGCGTTTTAAGCACCCAATCAAGACCCCAAGTACTGCAGTGCATACTGAAAGGGCCGATTACATTGCATTCCATTATTGTCTCACTACTGACTAAACAGCTAAATATGTGTAATATGTAAGTATAAAAAGCTTTAAATTATATAATTGTATTAAGTTTACAATATATGTATATATACATACTCGTCTTACATACATTGAAGGGATACTGAAGTTGTCGTGAGTCAATATTTTACTCTCTAGTAAAATCATAATTGAAAGGTCAGTAGTAAATAATTTCTTAATTATTTGGTTAACTTGTGATGGTTATAATTAAAGTTTAAAATTAGTAAACACCATTTACGCTAGAGGGCGCTTGTGTCGAAGGAAATAGAGGACGCTGGGGTGATATCTGAATGGCGGGAAAACTTCTGTCAACTCCATTTTATTCCCGCTCGTTAGTAGCCGAAAAGCCGAATAAAGCCTATAAAAGCTAAAAAGCCGGTAAAAGCCGAAGGTAGGAAGCAGACAGTCTCCTCATCAGCCGCCTAGCTACAACCATGTCCGCCCGCGCTGATGCGTCGCGCCTCCCTCACAACAGAGGGCAGACGTCCTTGCACGCGCAGCCGCCTGATGGCAAGGCCTTTCCTTGCGACCTGATCGCGCCCGAAGGCGCGTAAATTGATGGGGCTTCTTAAGTCGCCGCCTGCGCTGGTCGCTCACTAGGTTTCCCTTCCGGTGGGCTAGTACCGCAAGGGCGGCGTGAAGTATTCTGAGGCGGTACCAGGACCCAAAAGGGCCACTCCAGGGACTTGTCAGTATTGGCGTATTGGCCACTACAAGAGAGGGAATAAATCCGGGCACTGCTTTCTTCGCCCCCCCCCCCGTAAGGGGGAGCACGAGATATTCCCCATACTAGACAGTCTCTTTACGAATGGGTCGCCATCAAGTGAACATCATACTAGCCCACCAGTACCGCAAGGGCGGCGTGAAGTATTCTGAGGCGGTACCAGGACCCAAAAGGGCCACTCCAGGGACTTGTCAGTATTGGCGTATTGGCCACTACAAGAGAGGGAATAAATCCGGGCACTGCTTTCTTCGCCCCGAGAATTCCCGGAGCACGAGATATTCCCCATACTAGACAGTCTCTTTACGAATGGGTCGCCATCAAGTGAACATCATACCATCATTCCAGTGATAGAAGTGTACTGTGTGTGGTACTTATAACTAATTACGATGAGTTATTATATCCCGTCATTGAAATTACTGATCTACAGTGTCCCATGTTACTCTGATAAAGATTATACTTACAAGTGAGATTCTTAATTGTACTAACTAATATATTAACATCTTTTGACTTTAGGAGGAACGGCCCTGTCAACAAGGGGTGACGAGGAGGTGGAACAGGAGACCGCAATGTCTCTGTCGAAGTTTTTGCTAGAAATATTTCTTTATTAAATACCGATCGAACCTGCTCACTAGTAACCGTTAAAATAAACTAGTGAGATCTACCGGTGTAACGGTGTAAGGGCTTCATAAGGATAAACACTAAGGCGGCTTGGTAAATCTAAGGAAAAGCATTCACCAACAGTCACAACCACTGGTATTTATTCGAAAGAAGTAAAAAGAATAATATAAAACATACCCTTTTTTTCACAAGCAAATGGTTTACTACACGCAATGATCAGCTCACACCGCCTGTCGTTTCGATATCGAGAATTTCGTTTTTAACATACTCATGGATACGAATTAAAGTAAATTCAAAACTTATTATTTTACAGTTGTGCAGTACTCGCTGCAATAATCAAACTATTTTAATGTATTTTTTCAAAGCTGTATCAGCCTATATCGAAATAGACTAGGTATATTTCACGCTTGTTTTTATGTGAGTGTTGGAAGTGTCCGGTGGCCATTGGATGCAGCACAGTACTATCTCTTCTAAATAAAATAATTGAATACAAAAAAATATATTCATTACTCTGGTATTTATTATGTTTTCTATTACAGGGTAATCGTGTAAAGGTATCCAAAATGCCGAAACTTGAATCTCGTAAACAGCCATAGACGCTTACTTCTGTATACCTACTTTTCTAATTTTCATTTTTTCTAACATATTTTTACTGAAAATCCTAAAGGCTGAATAAAACTGTATCTCTAAATTCCAAAACCCTACTTTATATTCATGCATACCTATTTACCCCAAATTCCCGCACAATTCCCGAAAAAATCAGACTCTATTTTTAGGCGTCCTTTATTTTCAGAAAACCTTTTTCACTACAACTTTATCTGGTGATTACGTAAAAAACTCTTCGCCTGACCGCATGAAGCAACGAACGTTTGATGGAAGCCAACACTCAAGAGTTGAGTCACGACTCTGATGAATTTCCCTAAAGATAATAAATGTTTTTGAGGATAAGTTTAAACAGTTACGTTCCTCGTGCTTTTCTGTTTCATAAAAGGTTTACGGGAATCACGCGTTTGGGATTCAGGTGCTGCTGTTTGATGCGAGGCTCGTCAGAGTTGTCGTTTTGGAACATTAATGCTGTAACTTTCTCCCGTTATTTCGGGATTGGACATAAAGTAGAAACAGTGGGGTTGATTTCTCTATGGGGTTGACTCACCTTTCACAACCACACTGTATGTATAGTCTGTATCAGCGACGTATCGCAAAAACATTTAGAAATAAAATTATACACCAATTTGCTAAGCTTCAATGGGCTATATACACTTTTGTAATAAATATTTTTTACAGAACATACATCTTATGAATTAATTCCCGTGTTGTTATTATAACTATAAAGTACTAGAATAAGTATTTATCTTAACACTTAACGAGATAATTGTATTTAATTAGTTTTTATTCCGAACAAAGGGCCTTGCCTTCTTGAAATAAAGCTTGCCAATTAAGTCGCGATTATAAAGAATGTAATTATGTTAACCAAAAATATCATCAACAGTATTCACCGAAGGCTAAAAAAGATACGTAATTTATAAACAAATTGCCGCTGTCGGCAATATACTCGTAGAATCTAATTTTGACTACAAGTTAATCTTTTTCAGCTGTTTGATGGTAATTAATTATTTCTCTGACATAGTACTTCTGAAATAATTAAATCTTAAACGCATTTTTCAATGTTATTAAGTTCCGTCTTTTATAACTACGAGTAGCTACATGGGAGTTGTAAGTCAAGCGATTAGCTTTGCTGAATATCAAAGCAAAAATTTTAAGAAAGTCTATCTAATCTATAAGAAATGATCTGTTAAGCTTTCTAACTATCGGTTAATACGGAACTGCTTGGTCGATAGAGTCTACGTGTCTTTACAGAATGCCTGGTAACATTCGAACAACAATTCTTAATAAGAGGGTGTGTTTGTTGACTTGTAACTGTTGCGATGTTTTTATACAACATGGATGACAAACCGCTTTCATAGGTATGATAGGTAGATATATTGTTTTACTAGGTACTAAAACTATTCTTTAATATTTTTGAAAGATGAATCCACGTTACAAATTGCCCCAGATAGGGAACGTTTGTACGTAATATAACAACCATTATTCTGCTGCGCATTGTGAAAACCTTAAATCATCAGCTATGACAATGTCAAATTCAACGCACTTTCAGTTCATAATTTATCTCCAAAATTCACGATGTAGTGCAGTCGAATAGGCACAATATATCAAATTTTGTTGGGTACCAGTAAATAATTATATACGTATAGTTCTGGATTTCAGGTTTTTATGAGACCCGATCCTACTGATGGCAAATGATCTGACTGACAGCACTTAACGGGACATATCATAACATAAACTTGTCTTTAATTGATGCGTGTTGAGCAATCCTTCGATGGCGCTTTGTTAAATAATGAATCAGTTAAATATATGGATAGGACACTCACCGAGCAACCGCTTCTTCACTCCAAGGTCATCAACTTCACCCAATGTCGCCATCACACAGGTGCCAATCGGAAGGATTACAGAGAAAACACTCTGAGATCCTTCCGATAGGCACTAGGATGATTTCTTGGTGGATCACAAGCAAATTGAACGTAATTTATATTTTTTCTTTTGCGAGATGAATTCGCAGCGCCTTATCGTGGCGGCCATATAATTAGAATTTATTAGATCTAATAATTCTCTGGTTCATTTAAATAATTTGTAAAAATTATGAAAACTTTTTTTTTTATATGGAAGTGGGCGGACGAGCAAGCGGTCCCACGTGATGATAAGTGTTATCGCCGCAACAACAGGGGGTATGCGGATGCGCCGCCGACGTTGCAAAATCCTATTCACAGCTTTCTTGAAGATCCCCATATCTTAGCTTAATGGAAAGACCACTTGAGGCAGTTCGTTCTACAGCTTACGGGTTCGTGGTATAAAATGATTTTTGGACCGCACAGTATGCGACACCTCCGTATCGAGAAAATGTGGATGGACAGCACTTCTGTGACAGGAGGTGCGGTTGTAGAAACTCGAGATGGGAATTATACTGAACAATTCTTCAGAGCATTCCCCATTGTACAGTCAGTGGAACACACAGAGAGATGCAACGTCTCTCCGAATGCTGAGGGGTTCCAAACCGCCTGTGAGAGTGTGATCGTCAACAATACGAACAGCACGTCGTTGGATGGAGTCAAATGGGTCCAATTGATATTTCGGTTCACCGGCTCAGAGATGTCAGCAGCACTTCATATGGGACCTCACCTGAGCTTTGTAAAGCATTAGGAGTAAAATGACAGATTTTTTTCGAGATTGATGTTAAGTTTACGGAACATTGTGATATTGTATTTATGAACTCTTATCAATCTTTTATGAATTATGAAATCTATTTTAATATTATACACATTTCGTAGTATACTTTTTAGGAAAAGGCCCGATTACTAAATGCATTAATTTGTAATGCAACTTTGTAATTTGTAAGCAAATAACTTCTAAGCAATATCCGCAACCACTTGATAATACGAGTATGGGGATAGCAAATCAGACGAAGCCAGGAAACAAACATATTGAACTTTAACAGAGTTTGACTTATAACGTTTGAACTTTATTTATTATCTAATGTTTTAGTTGCAACATCATAACCAGACCAAGTAAGTTACGTACGCCATCGTGAATTGTGATGGAAGTAAAATTACTAGATACGTGTAGGATGTGAACCAATATTCTAATTTGTTCTAATTATTTTTCGTTCTGTTCTGATTGCGACTCATAGTTTCATATTGATGTTTATGTATTATGTTTCATTATATTGTTACTTTTGTAAGTACTTACTTTTATTGTAAGCACTTTAAAAACTGTAACGCTTCTGCATATTAATGTTTTAAATTGCTTCTACTTTAAACTAAATGTTTAAAATTGTGTGTATCGTTTTATATCAAATAAATTTCTCATTCATTCTTTTAGTACGTAGCAGAAGCGATTATTATTTACTATCAACTTGAAACTCTTTAACTAAGGGAATAACTTAAACTATGCCTAAATGGTTGGTTAAAATGAAAGAAGAATTATTTACTTAAATTAATCTACGGACTTAATTAATAAGAATAAAGTCAGTAAATTAATATTCTGACTAACATAATTAATTTACTGGGAACTGGGAATTAATAGCTAAATCTAATATCCTAAATAATATACAATTATAATATTTATTCAAAATGACAAGAACTTCGAGGAAAATTCTGTCGATAAATAGGAAAATTCTCGACTTTTGAACTTTATACAAATTGAATCCTATTCACAACAACGCGACGCTACGCTTGAAGGACGTCGCTGCAAAGTGAGAAAATTTTCAGTATCCGTACATTCAGAAATAAAACTTCTCTATATCCTATATACGACCACACTCGTATGTATCGTGAAATCTTGTCCGTGGGTGATCCAGTGATCCTACCTCTTTGTGTCCGTACATTTTGTATACGCTCCACGTAGATGCACTAGCAACGGTTGAAGGCAAATAAATTCCGCGATTTGTGGTTGGAAAGCTTCCAGGGCGTTGTTGGTGGCCGACTTGGGATGTTAGCGTTCAAACGGCCCTGGTAAGCTGTTACTGAGATAGTTACACGTAATGTATAACATATATTGAGCATACTTACTTGAGCAAAATTCCGTTTATGCATTATTATTTTTATGAAATATTCTCAAAAGTTTCAACAGAGCCAGTGCAGAAATATTAGACGTTATTCAGGGACAAATCGATATCGACGTTAACATAATATAAATAATAACAGAAAAAGATCTAAATAAGATCTCGGTCCCGCAAAAGCATTTATTATGCCTGATACCTAACGGTTCTGTATTAAAATTTTTATTTTATGACCAATGATTAAAGTTTTTAAGTTCCGAGATCCCTCATCATAATAATAATTTCGTTTCTTTTGTAGCTTTAAATTTTTAACCACATTCTTTTGAATTTTTGATAATAATGAATGAGGCGTAACTATACCACGTAACTTTATGTTATATAACAACTCAGCTAGTTAAGTGTTTTCACTGTTTATCGGCGTATTTAGGTATTCTAATAATGCCAAGTTAAACTCACTTGGATCATAGGCGTTGAACGTAAAAAGCATGGAAAAATTCCTACCGCTTGATTATGGCGCAACGAAAAGTGTTCCACGATGGGCGGGGCTTAAAAACTGTTCCGGGGTGGGCGGGGCTTAAAACAAGCTTAAAACACGACAGCAAGAGAGTAAGGACGATTTACCGATACTCTTTTTCGATTAAAATGCCTTCTTGTGTGGTAAAGTGGTGTAGGAGTCATCCAGATAATCATCCCAAGGATAGTGGGATCACTTTCCACATGTAAGTACATCCAAGCACGCGGCGCCCAATGGCAGAGCTGTTTGCTACTTATTAACAAAAGGACGTAACTGTTGTAGCGTACAAGCTAGTAACAATCTCGAATTGTTGCGGGTAAGGTTGATTTTTATGCGGATGATAGTTCAGTGTAGTATTACTTTCGTTCTGTGTGCGGACTTTATATTTGTGTGAGTTATAGGACCGATAATCAACCGTGGCTAGTAATGAGAGGACTGCTTCCATGTGTTTTACGTTCACCGATCATAGGTCATCTTTTTACGGTTTGAATGGCTCGTTCAGCCTAACCATTTAATTGTGGATATTTTGGCAACGTTCTTCAGAAAGTATAGAGAAAATTGGAAAAGCATCGATTTCGACAAGTGCTATAGGGAAAGCCTGGAAACATACCATACCGCTTCCGAAATTGAAGCTCTGTTTAAATTCTATCGCGCTGAATTGACAACAAAATAGTTAGAGATGACTATCGAGATTTAATAGAGCTCTCAGACATACTTTTGGATGAAGATATAGAGTGAAAAGTCAAAATTAGACTCCCAGGTACCATGCACCAAACTCGATGGATGGCGAGAGCGATTCCCTAAAAATATCGTTACTAAGTTCTCAGTTCAAAATAACCAGTAAGGACAAGACAGCTCTGCTAGACGTCTGCTTGTTTATTGTGACATCCTATGTCACGCCATGGCTTCAATGCAATTTGGCAGTAAAATCACCTTACTAAAATTTGTGCTTTCTGAAGTCATTATAGGCTTACGAAAACGTTGATAAAAGTAAGCAATTAAGTAAGTAAGCAAGTCTCGAAAGCAGCGCTACAGAATTTTAGCCAACACTTATGGTATTTAACTGATGAAGCAGCTATCCTGTCACTATTTGACGACGAGGTGGTCAAGCAACTAAAGTAAAAATGGTGGCTTTAACTAAAGAAAATATATCGACCACTGGGAAACGATACATCCCATCGAAGGAGGAATTTTCTGTATATCTCGTTTAATTTGACGGTAAGTATTCTCTTTTATTTCAGAGAAAAACATCCATGATTTTATAAAATTCAAGCGCAAGTAATTATTCTCTCGTCACAGAATTGATGACAGTTTTCTCCACGAATATCTTCTTTGTGGAAGACCTCCGCATAGGGCGAAGCCCGGAGCAACCGGACTACATTTTATAGCAATTTTTCAAGTCCGATCGGAGTGAAAATTGATATCTAGGGGGTTTGGGGGAGCCTGATTGAGGATTTGGAATTCTTATATCTATTCCGCCATTTTGGAAGCTGGCCGCCATGCAGGATCCGCACAACAACAACAACAGCAACCTCTCCCAGTATAAAAAAATATTTCAAGGTATTAAATGTATTCATTAATTATTATTAAAGTAATAAAATTTGGGCACAATCTATCTAAAATGTTCGTGTAGAATAAAGTAGGCAGACATACACGTTAATACCCGTTTAATATAATGTACATTTTGAGTACCTATTTGCATAACCTATTATTAACGTAATTATAAAAAGAATAGAAGTTATATCTAGAGACTTTTTTAATAATTCTTTATTTTAATCGTGACGATATTTTCTATATCTGACTTAATGAACATAATTACGAGTATATAATATTCCACCTTAAACACATAAAATGCAATAGTTTATATTATTAATTGTCATGAAAACAATTTTTATATAAATTACCAATTGCTATAAATAACTTGAACTAAAATAGAACAGAAGAAAACTTCTTCATTTAAGCGAAAGATGCGAAGTGGAAGCGAAAAGGAAGAATAAATTATTGCTCTAGTCCTCTTATCTGCTAATGATAAATGAACTATTCATTATCACGTTATATTAATAACATTGTGAGCTGCCCTTGCCACTCATGTATAAGCTCAAGGATAACTAGGTCAAGATACTATTGCGTGTCCCTGTAGCTTGACTATCATGTCACGCACGCTAAACTACCACCCACTCACATATGTTCGTTGCGTACATGATCTAATTGAATAATGATGTTTACTTACTGCGTTAAGTTACTACATCAGACATTTTATATGCTTGTGTGTGTGTGTGTGTTATATGATGAACATATGAAACTTACGAGGTCTGCACAACGAAAGCTTTTCAATAAAATGTAATAACTTTGGAGTGCTGTCTAAGACTGGCTGATTCTATGAAAAAAAAAATAACGAAACACTACCATGAAGAACAACAGTCAAAGACAGAATTTAGTTCGAACGGATTTTTATTATTTTTATTTATTTTTATTATTCAAATCTATTTTTAATGCTGTTTTAGAATCATTGTTTTCAATTACATAGCGAAATTTAACATCCCATGTAAGTATTAACTAAAACTAACAAACTAATACTAAAATAAAGAAGCTATGTCAGATATTCTTTTGGAATTCATATGGACGAACTCTGATTGAGTCAGCGAAATAGATAGGAAATCAATATAATTATGGTTTCTATATTATTATTCTTGAGAATGTTGTTACTTGTACATACCACGCGTAAACAGAAAATAGTAATAATTTGAGAAAGAGAAATCTCTTTTTATAATCGTGTTAACAAATATTCATTTTTTAGTACTTAAAAATCCACTATTAATTTCTTAGGGGTTGTCTTTGCCATCCACTAGGTTGTTAAAGTTGATATCAAACTAATTCACATGATTTATCGCATCTAGTAATGCCAAACATAATTTAAAGTACGGCGCTCAAGTAACAAATAAGGAAATTTTGTCGGACTTACTAGTAAGTAACACCTTGCAAAATCTTTTAGTACTCTCTCCATGATCTCCCACGTAAGAAAAAAATGGATGTCGCTGTCCTAGGTTGTGGAAGACAAAGTTATGACGAGCGGACGAGCAAGCACGTGGGACCCACGTGATGGTAAGTGTTACCGCCGCCCATGGACACCTGCAACAAGAGGGGGTATGCGGTCGCACCGACGATAAAAATAGGGGTCGTAAAATATGAAAACGGTCTCTTTCGAGGTGTATAGACATATAGTATAGGGGTATAAAGATTTACTGCAAAAACGAGATCTTAAACGAGACCTTATGTCAATATTTTGGAATAAATCGTTTAATTAATCGGTGGTATTTAGCTTTACCTTCTGACCGGGACCATTTTCATATTTCTACGACCCCTATGTTCATAGCAGATATTGTCTTTTTATTAGTACCTACATACCTTTTCCCACCGACTCAAAAATTAAGATGGCTGTCATTCAAGGCGGGGTGGGGTAGGGAAGGTGCTTTTGTCGATAAAAATAACTATATGACACTTAATATTTTCTTAGGTTTTAGCGATTACTATACATAGCAATTAAACAACTTTGAACGGTTTAAATCGCGTATATTTGACATTATTTATATCCCGACGTTTCGAACACTTTGCAGTGGACGTGGTTACGGGGTGACTAATTGATTTTATTTGTCACTTCGGTTATTAAGAAATTATTTGACCTACCGTCTGAAATTTTTTTAACTACCGTCTGAAATTTTTTAATCATAACATTCCCTATGCACGCAGTATTCGCTCACGGTGTCCAGAGGTCTTGCAGTATTGCGTTGGCCTTGGGATTTAATTAATTTAATGACTGGATCCCAAGCCGGTGGTACTTGCCAACCATCTTCTCTATTGAAATTTGGGTGTTTCTTGATTTCAATAGCCTCGCGTAACATTCTTGGCATGAAACGGGTCTCTCTAGCGAGGATTTGTGGGTTATCAAATCGAATGTAATGGTTGGGTTTGTCCAGAACATGTTCACAAACTGCAGACTTGGTCGAGCGTCTGTTCTTCATGTCAGCTATGTGTTCTTTTATCCGAATACCGATGCTCCTCTTTGTTTGCCCAATGTATGATAACCCGCATTCACAATCAAGCTTGTAAACACCTGCGTCTTGTAGGGGGATATTGCTCTTGACAGGTCTTAAAAATTGGCTAATCTTCTTGTGCGGCTTGAAGTAAGTTTTAATTGAAGCTCGTCTTAAGATATTGACAATTTTGTCAGTGATGCTCTTGATGTATGGTAAGATGTAAGATGGCAGGTTGTCGCTCAACTGTAGGAGGCTTGGGGCGGCTTCTGTGACGCATTCGTGGGAGTTTGTGATTGTTGCTTCGCAGTACTTGTTTCACATGCAGAAGCTCTTCCTCGAGGTGGTCAGTGTCACAGATGCCGTGTGCTCTCTGTAACAAAGATTTGCCTACGGTAGCCAACTGACATGGATGGTGATGGGAGTTACCATTGAGATATTTATCTGTATGGGTGAGTTTCCTATACACAGTATGACCAAGAGAGTTGTCAGGATTTCTGATGACTAGAATGTCAAGGAAATCTAAGGATTTATATATAAATCCTTAGCTTTAATCCTTAGACCCGATCACCGCTGCCAATGCGGTTCTCACACTGCACTCAACCACAGCACACAGACACCGTCCCCGCCGAGACGTGGACGTTCCCCTCGTTACACCGTTAACACACACAGACCCTCAGCCAACACTTTTACTAGGTATCGGCACGTGCCTGGGCGCTTCTCGCCGACTCGCGATCCCGCGGTGTCCCCCCAATGCAACGCCCTAAGCCGAGGTCCGTTCCTTCCGCCGGTTTATCGGCGGGAGAGCCTTTAGGCTCGTTGCAACACACATTTTGTTCCTGGCTGAGCGCCTTCTGCGCTCGCCCTAAATCAAACACGACCGGTGACTCTTGAAAGGCCACTAGGGCTACAAGAATGTAGACATTCCGAAAAGAAAAAAAAAACGTCGAGTCAGTTGCGCTCGAGAAGCCGAAGAGATAACATCTCTCCGAAAGTGAACGCAGTCGCCACTGAAGATGTCAACCGCAGTTGTTGACAAAACGTTTGGAAAAAAAGAGAAGAAATTCCAGAAGACCTCGACCAAGTAGCCCGGAAGATTCAATTAACATGGACACCGGCCGAGAAAGCCTAACACTCCACTATAGTACACATTGTGTTCGTCTTTGTATGTGTCTCTGGACTTACGACATAGGGAATTCTAGTGTGGGTCTACTTAATTACAACTTCAATCTACATATCTGTCTAGAATATAAATTATTTAAAAAAATCTTTGTAGAGCAATTACATACTCCACTGCCCTGTTTTAATTAATTGTTCAAAATTGTATTTTACAAATTTTTAAAGTTCAGTTTGTTTAATATGTATGAAACACAATTTTTTTTTCACATAACACGATTTTGATAATTATTGATTGTGACAGGTAATGGGAAAGATCAGCAGAGTTTACAAAGTGCACAGTTGAGTATAAACTCCACCTGTTAGTCTTATCAATTGGAGAACATTAAAATAGGTAGCTACAATAAGGCCACTATTTTATACCTACATATTAATGTATATTACGTGTTTTGAGATTATACTATTAAATTAATTTTATCAAGGAACGAGTAATGCATGAAAAATTTCATATAATTTCCTCATTTTATATACGTTTTATTTTATAGGCGTTTTTGACATTCTTACATCTGAAATATTTTATGCCCATTTTTACAGAATACGTCGATAGACCGACAAACTCAATGGACAGCTCGCACTACAACAGAATATAAGTAGATTTGATGTTATGCTTGTATGTAAGTCTCGGAAACCTGTATGCATTATGTATGCTTGCATATATCATGTTATACAACTTCGACAGCAACGGTTATAACATTGTTATTGGTCGATTCAATGCATACCTATATGTTCTACCAGCCGTTGGGAGATTCAAATGGTGCAACTTGTAGTGTTTGGCTTCAAGATAAACTACTTGCCAATTAAAAGAGTATTTTTATATATGAGATGAAACTCAAAATTTGAAATACTAGAAACATAAAAACATAACTAGTGTGTCTTTGGTCATGTTAGTTTAGGAAAGTCGCTGTATTTTGAGAAGTATTATAATCTAATAAAATGTAACGCCATACACTCACTCAATAAGATTTGCTGTATCGTGGGTGAAAAATGAATACAAACTACTGAAACCCAAATCAAAAGCTTTTTGTATAAAAATATTTGTCGGACGGGTATTCGAACCTGGAACTTTTTATACATCAGCGGCAGTGGCACTAAGTAGGTAGTGCCGATTAAACGATTAACCCAGAAGGATTAATTTGTCGTCAAGAAAATTGTTACGATGACTCAGAAATCGCTTCCAAAAAAGCCCAAGAATCCGTTTATACAGCGAACTCGTGAAACGAACTGCTAAAGAGGTTTTTTCGTTATGCTATGACATTCTTGTTCTTTAAAAAGCTGTGAATAATATTTTTGCAAGGTTTACAACGCATCCGCACACCCCCTGATGTTACAGGTGTCCATAGGCAGTGGTAGCCACTTATCACCATTTGGACTGCTTCTCCGCATTGTGTCCTTTCCTATAAAAAAGTTTTCTAGTCTCCGAGTTCTTAGGTTCTTAGCTTGTTCTCGGCGTCTCGCGTTACCGGGACTTAGGTTTTATTAGTTGCCTACCTGCTTTTAGTCCTTTAAATGTTTATGCTTCCAGAATATTTAGTAGAGAACAAAGTTTTAGAGTTTTGGGAATTCCATGAGTTCTTGTCGGAGACACCAATTATGGACTTTAAGATTTTAGTATTCATATATATACAGGATGTCCCAGAAAGAATGGATAAGCCTGAAACACCTTATAGTAGAGCTATTGGGCGCTCAAAATAAAATACAAAAAAAAATCTATCCCAAGTAGTATCTAAGATATGTCATTTAGAAAAAAAAATCATTTTTTTCTCACATTATTTTACCTATCTCTTCACCACGGCTACAATTAAATGAAATCTGACGGTTTTTTGGTGTTATAATATTCTTCATGGACTATACCAATAGATATGCACTAAATAGTATGAATAACTATTACACTTTTTTTTAAAAAAAAAACTGAACTTCAATTTTCAGCATGAAATGCGGTAAATATTTTTTTTTGTAAAAGTTCAAGCGTCTTGGGTGTAAAAAAAATGTATGAAGACCTATGTATGAAGTGGCCAACTATTTTAAAAAAATGCGTGTTTAATACAGATTTCAAAATGGTATCATACATCCTTTTACCTAATGTAAATACGAGGTTATTGATATTAATGTGCAGAAGGAGTAAATTCGACTAAATTACAAAATTTAAAAAACTAGATCATTTCTTGTCTTAAACTGTACCTGACCATAAGGGTTTAATAAAAAATAATGTTAAACATTAATAAAACTTTATTTGACGTGTACATTTACAGTAAATGCTCAAACTGTCTGCCACCGACTCTGATACACGCCCGACATCTCCGAATAAAAGCTCTTTTAAGCAGTCGCGCATAACGCCGGTGAGTAATTTTTGAAGCGGCTTTTCGGACACGGCTGCGTAACTCTTCTAAATTTCTAATCGGCTTGGAGTAAACCTCTTCTTTTAGGCAGCCCCAGTAAAAAAAATCCAGCGGATTTAAGTCCGGGGAACGTGGAGGCCACGAAATGGGCCCCAGACGGCCAATCCATCTATCTGCGTATGTGGAATTCAAATACGCACGAACGTTTACTGCATAGTGCGCAGGACATCCATCATTTTGGAACCAATGGGATTCTCTCACCTCCTCGGGCACTTCTTCCATTAAATTTGGCAGATCATTTCGTAGAAAGTCCAAATAGCTTTGGCCAGATAAGTTCCCGGGCAGTTCAAATGGGCCAATTATCTTTCCGTTCAATATGCCGGTTCAATAATTTATTTTGAACTGGTACTGGGATCTGTCTTCTCTCATTAGATGCGGATTCGATAGTTGCCAGCTGTGGAGATTGTGCATGTTGAAGTATCCATTTCTCTTCAGTGTTGATTCATCGCTCCACAGAATATTATTAAAAAATTGCGGATCTTGTTCTATTTTCGCAAGCATCTGACGGCAAAAACGCAATCTTGCGTGGTAATCTCTCGGTTGCAGAGTTTGCAAGCGTCTAATATGGTAGGGGTGGAACTTATTTTTTTTCAATGCACGGTGCACGATCGATTTTGCGATTCCTGTGCGTCGTGCTATTGCTCTTGTAGAGGTAGACGGATCTCGTTCAATTTCCTCAAGCACCGTCTCTTCAATGTCAACATTAGCGACTCTTCCAGTGCTAGTACCACCAACACCGCTGCCAGGTACTCTTCCTTCCGAGTAACAACCGTGGACTCTGAAGAATACGCGGTAATCCGGGTGACGTGCGTTAGCGAAATGGAAACGAAATAAACACATGGGATGTCGAACAAGTCGAGTGACGCACTAAAAGCTTTCCTTACCAGTTATTTATTAACGGCGCTGTTTATTACATTTTACTCTTTCTCGCTCGCTAACACTCAACTAACTCAAACTCTCATTGTATCACATGAAGAGGGGTAGTGCAGAGCACGCTCAGGTAGCAAATATCAAGGGTACACGACCTTCACGAAACTATTTTAAACATTATCAAAAAATAATTTCATTTGGTTGAACTTGAACTCGCTGTGAAAGTAGGTTAAATAAAGTATTTTCAATGTGTAACGTTGTTTTTTATGAAGCCCTTAGGATCAGGTACAGTTTAAGAGAAGAAATGATCTAGTTTTTTAAATTTTGTAATTTAGTCGAATTTACTCCTTCTGCACATTAATAGCAATAACCTCGTATTTACATTAGGTAAAAGGATGTATGATACCATTTTGAAATCTGTATTAAACACGCATTTTTTTAAAATAGTTGGCCACTTAGGTCTTCATACATTTTTTTTACACCCAAGACGCTTGAACTTTTACAAAAAAAAATATTTACGCATTTCATGCTGAAAATTAAAGTTCAGTTTTTTTTTTTTAAAAAAAGTGTAATAGCTATTCATACTATTTACTGCATATCTATTGGTATAGTCCATGAAGAATATTATAACACCAAAAAACCGACGGATTTCATTTATTTGCAGCCGTGGTGCAGAGATACGGAAAATATTGTGAAAAAAAAAATGATTTTTTTTTCTAAATGACATATCTTAGATACTACTTGGGATAGATTTTTTTTTGTATTTTATTTTGAGCGCCCAATAGCTCTACTATAAGGTGTTTCAGGCTTATCCATTCTTTCCGGGACACCCTGTATACGAGTAATTTATAATTGAGGACCCCAGAGGTAAAGGGGTCTAAGTGACAAAATTTATGTTTTGAGATAATTGAACCAAAAGTCAACAAAATTTGTAAGAGGGAAAGTTATTTTTTTTTGTTTTGACCATTTTAGGCCAACACTTTGGCCATTTACTTCTAATTAGTACTAACAATAGATTATTAAAATCACCTGTGTTACATTTATAGGTAATAAAAGGTAGATAATGTGTACTTAGACCAAGCAGCTTAGACCTTAGCGCTCTAAGCAGTGTTAGCATGCACTACTAGTGGTGAAGGGGCAACATACTAGGTAGCAGCACCTGTCAGGGAAATCACTTAGATCTCCTCACCACTATAAAGAATAGTATTTTAACAGTCTGTTATTGCATCTAACTCAATTCTTTCGAAAATGTCACTTAGACCCCTTGACCTCTGGGGTCCTCAATTATAAGAATTTGTAATTTTTATGTAATCTCTGTTTCATTAATTCGTAACCAGAGACATGAGGTTAAGAGATGAAAAACGTTGAGATAAAAAGCCTGTCCGAAACTTCCACAAGTTATCGTATACAATCGAACTATTTACTTTTGCCTTCGGTCGAACGATAGTTGAGCAAATACGGTTCGCGGGAAGCGGTTCGTTAGTGCGACGGACACAATCACAACTCGACCGGGAGTGAATAAACAGCCCCCGCTGACGTCAGCACTTTTTTCATTTCTTCCTATTACCAAACAGATCTTCGTGCTGATTGGATAGTATCTTGTGAATGATGCCTAATTTACAGAGAAAATTTTTATGTAGTTGATATGATAGAATGATCTTTCGTCATAATTAGTTTTACTCACATCCTTAATTCGCTTACAATATATTACGTTATGTAAACGTATTGTTTAATATCGTATACAATGTTAGAAAAAGCAGCAGAAAATACTGAATTAGCAGCAAATCGATGGCGGCAAATTTAAAGCCGTCGACTTAGTGATGAAATGATTAGTAATTTAAAATTATTAACTTTATTGATTCAAAAATAGTTTGTTTTGTTGATCATAATTTGCTGCCCATTTTGTATTTATTTCTGCCCGTTTAAATACAAGCCAATGTTTAAACGAATTCTCATCATTAAATACAATAGTAACACTTACCTTTAATATTTTAGTACTCTTTAATTCTCAGTGTTTAGTTCATCAACAACATTTCACATATCAAAATCTATTTACGTTCAATATCTTCCACATTTTGCACCAGTTCCCAAGTATGCTGGCATTAAACTCTAAGTTTCAGCATCGTTCGGAATACATTTCTCAGCAAGTTCCAGCCATAAATTCATGTAACTAGTTGAGTGTAAAGTGGCGACCTCGGCACTTAGAGCGCCACCTGGCATAGTCCGGCTGTAAACTGCTGGGGAACATGGCGTAACACGTGGCTTTCAGATATTATGGCATAATTAAATTACTCTAGTGGAGAAATGGAAAACTTTCAATGGTATTGCGTGCACAAAAATTGTATTTCACGTTTAATTTTATTTACGTGCCCTTTAAGAGTCTGCAAATTTTAATTCTGTGCAATGTCATGACGTGTTTCCTTGTTAAAGAAATAAATATATCAATTTGTTTTATTATTTGTTATATTGCATGTGTCTGTTGGTATTATGTGTGTATACTTATTATGATAGAGTGCAAATTATTGCGAAATATTTTGCAGTATAACTGCAATTTGAAACATACAAACTAAGTGTATTAAATGGCTACAAAATCTATAAAATATGTACAACAATATTTTATATTATATTCAGTATTTTATATAAATTTATTTTATTTATTCTTTTGCAGAAATAAATCTTTAACTAACATTATAAGCAGTTATAATTATAATTTATTAATTGAATGCCTATTTATGTTTCTTTGTTGTAAACGTCTAGACATAATAAACAAATGTTTTATTAGATAAAGGCATAATAAAGCTTCTCCAACAATCTCGGTCCAATAAGACGTTTTGTCAAAGACAGACAGTTGAAGTGAGGGCCGGGAGGTCAACTAGGGGATATTGATGAGTTCAATTCTCTTGAACGTCTTGAATTACTCTTTTTACAAAGGAACTACCGATGCGAAGTGGGATCGAATCAGTGCTTGAAAGATCAGGGGCTATTGGCTGAAGAGGCAGAACATTAAAAATAGACAATATCATTTTGGACCAAGTTTCAAAATTTTAATTCAATAAAAAAACTGTAGGAATATTCGTAAGTCAGAAAATCAATATGACCGATGTTTAGTTATTTCTAGAACTGCAATTCTTCTGAATCTACTGATAATGATTAGAAGCGGCGGTCAGGACAATAAGTAGTAACTTATGGTACAGATAAACCGTTAGTATATCTCAAGACAGTTCCATATAAAACATGTAAAGTGTTAGTAAATGACTGATATTAATTTGGATGTTATTAAGCACGTACATGGATTAGCTTAGCTATCAATCGGCACGGTTATAATTTGACACGCTACAGATAATACTTTTAATGTGAGATTACTTTTAATGGAGGTAAGATTGCTCTGAAACATTAAAACTAATGTAACAGCTACAAAAGTATTACATTACATCCCTCTCGTAACAAGTTATTTTCCCAAACTATAGAATAAAGCCAGCGACTCAATTAAATTACAATAAATTTCGTTTACATTCCTACATATTAACACCCTCCATTTGAGGATGAGTTGAGTTTATCCATTTGAGTCCTCTATTTGAGTTTATCTTGCACTGTAATATATTAATACAATATTTAATAATGATTGGCGCCAAAATAAGAAAAAGCATTTAATTTTTACTTGAGAATGGCTGATTCCAAATTGCAATGTGTTTTTTTTTCTTTATTATAACGGTATTTATGACTATTCTACTAGTCCAGTCGAGGTAGACATAAAACTAGCCTGAAATAGAAAAAATTAGAAGCCGCGATTTTTTTCGCGAGAAAAAGATTTTTCTCATTTATTTTGAAAAATATGCAAAATATCAAAATTTTCCAAGATGTTTTATTTTTATTTATTTTTTTTACTCATGTTAGAGATATTAGAAATTAATTTTTTCATTTTATTTTAGAAACTGAAAAAAGAAAATTAAAAAAAAAAATATGAGGCAGCCGGAGCCCACTTTCTAATCATGATAGATATTAATTATTTTTTACCCAGAATCTGTGGAAAAAATTGCAGAATTTTAAAAGTGGTGTTTTTCCGGTTATCCCTTTTTTACACAAAAATGATCGTCGCGCCACCTGAATAGAAGGAATGTTATTGAATTAGTTGCGTGTAGCACGTTGTAGTGGATGGACGTTTCTAAAATGGAGGAGTGTTTCGTGTGTGGAAAGCAGACAACCGATGGCGACAAAGTTACTGTGAAAAAACGTGGTGTTCAGACACTCTTGACGGCTAGTATTGCTAGAGGTGATGTACAACATGAGCGGATGCTGCGGAATAAGGATAACGTTATCTTGCACCCAGCTTGCTATAAATATTACAGTGATTCGAGATCTGCGCAGGCATCACGTCGGAGAAGCCTTGAAAAATCGGCATCGACGTCGTTGTCATCGTCATCAGCAGTACAAACACCAAAACCTCGTTCGGGAATACATTGCTCGAACTTTTCAGGAATCGTAACGATAAATTTGCGATGAAAGTGAGAGCGCGTATCGAAAATATTCCCGATCTAACAGCTGTTGGAGCGCGATATCACAGGGATTGTAGCAAACCTATATATAAACGGTTGCGGTTGAGAATCGACCGGGGAGGCCACTATCCAGCAACATCGATCGTGCTATGGAATACATTTATAATTATATCGAACAGCATAATGAGGAATGTCAATTTCCAGCCAACGATCTGTTGGGAAAAATCGAAGGAGAATACGTTCCTGATGTGAAAACCGTAAAGGCACGTTTAAAGGAACATTATGGAGACGAAATTGTGATATTCGAGACGGCAGGCATCGGTTCCACCGCTTTGTTCCGAAATACTAGTCACAAACTACTCGCACAACGCTGGTACGAGGATCGAAATGCGGATAAAGGACAAGAGAGGCTGAGGGTCGTGCGCGAAGCTGCCGCTATAATTTTAGAGGACATACGTTCGACACTTTATGATGTCAAGAATTATCCTCCGAGCGATAACTTTTTGCAAAACGTCGAGGATGCAATTCCCGAATCTCTCCACGTTCTTTTAACAAACATTATTTGTAAGTCGAAAAGGAATTCGCTCGATGCGTGGAAGAAAAAATGCACTGCTATCGCGCATGCCATCGTATCTGCCGTACGTCCGCGATCTTTCCTTTCGCCATTAAAACTGGGGGTTGGCGCTTTTTTATACAAGAAGTATGGGTCGAAAACTTTAATCAACGTTCTTTCCGCGTTGGGACTGTCTGCAACGTACGATGAAATTAGTACGTTCGAGGCTTCCTCTGTCATCCGACGTCAGCGCCAGGTTAAAGAGGGAACATTCTCACAGTTCGTTTTTGACAACGCGGACTTCAACATTAATACATTGGATGGAAAAATACTTTTCACTACATGGGAGGGATTCAATGCCTAACGCCGTTCGATGGTATAGAACCGGAAACACCAACAAGTCGCGACTCTTCAAAAACATCTGCCGCAGTCATTGCAGAAGCCGGACACGTTGAAATTTCTTATTACGGTAAAGAAAAATCAGCGGGTCTCCAGAACGTGAAGGTTGCTGATATAACGGAAATGCAACAAATTTCTGAAACGTGTCTGCCAACCATTGGTGATCTGATGTGGCTCTACGGAAAATGGTCCTGCATCGACGATATACCAGGGTGGAACGGATTCATGGAAGAAGCTACGGCCGGAAAAACCTTCGTCAGATCGAGTATAATATTTCTTCCGTTCATCCATGCACCTCCTTCAGATTACGACACGATACATACAACTCTTGTGTATGCTCACGCCAGGAGCAAAGCTTCGAACAGCAAATCGTGCATCGTAACGTTCGATCAGCCACTGTATTGGAAAGCGCATGACATTGTTTCCAACACTGAACCACCCTCTGAGATTAATTCCATCATTCTTCGCCTGGGGGGATTTCATCTTCTCATATCATTTTTGGGTGCGACCGGATTCATAATGGGGGGCAGTGGACTTGAGGACGCTCTGAAAATTATTTACGCTGAAAATTGCGTACAGAAGATCCTATCAGGTCACGCGTATTCGAGAGCTGTTCGTGCTCATTTTCTCGTCCATGCATCCTTAACGAAGCGCGTCATGGACATAATTGAGTTTGACGACGAAGAACGCAATGAGATGGAGCAATTACTTCTGGATTTCGATCGGACAGTCATTCTAGATGCTGAAGAAAACGATTTGGTCAAAGCTGTGATCGATAAATTCGGGGCGGCGCTCAATCAACTTGTCAACAACGGACCCACTGCTAAACTATGGACGCAGTACTTCCGAATGATCACGTTGGTGAAACAGTTCATAGAAGCCGAACGATCTGGAAACTGGAAACTCCATCTCACTACAATTCAAAGGATGCTGCCCTTCTTCCACGCTAGCGGTCACTTCCTGTACGCGAAGAGCGCCAATCTATATCTTCAAGATATGTTGAACCTACGTGATAAGATGTCGGCTGATGATTATGAAAAATTTACAACGGAAGGTTACTTCACAATTCGGCGTACCAACAAATTTTGGTCAGGCATCATGTCTGACCAGTCGATTGAACAGACTCTCAATCGAGAATCTAAAATAAGTGGAGGATTGTTTGGACGAGGAGCTAGTGAAAGCGTGGCAACAAGATGGACCATGGGTGCGGTGCAAATGCAGAATATTTGCCAACAAGTGGAGGATTTTTGCAATATTCACAGCGCGACAACTGAGCAACACGTCGGCTTCCGGCCAACTCGTGTCTCTAGAGACAATTCGGATATGGAGAAGTTGGATCAGTGGTTCGCTGCACATGATCCTTTCCCTGTTGATTCTCAACTGATGTCTATCAGCACGGGATTTATCGGCACAGCAAATATTAACTGTCATCTCGCTTCTGAAATTGGTGCGAAAATGATGAAGAATATGATCGGTTCAACTTACAGTTCGGTGACATTTAAACGAAAGGACAAAATCTTACCCTTGAATACAACTTCAAGCAGCATTACCATTGACAAAACAACTGTGCCAATAAATCCTCTCCTGCTTTTCCAGCGCATCAGCATTTCCAAGCAATCCGACAAAGACCTGCAGGATTGTTTCGCTTACGAGCTCGCGCCGTACCCTCTTTCGTTATTCAATGAAGAAGGAATGCGAAAGGGTACAAAGTCTGTATTATACAACTGTTTCGAGCCTCTACAACGTTCTCCGTCTCTAGGAGACAGGCGCCTCGAGGTTATTGATGGAGGATATTTGTTGCACAAAGTTATTTGGCCTCGCACGCAAGCAACGTTCGATAAAATTTGCGAAACATACGTGTCATACGTGAGAAGACATTTTACGGAGAAAGTTATCATTGTTTTCGATGGGTATCCAGAGAATTCAGAAAAGAATGTTCCTAAAGGGTGGGAACGCAGAAGACGAGCAGCGAAGTACGGTTCCTCTGAGATTGTTGTCAAGGCGGCCTCCGTTCCCTTTATAACGCAAGAAAAATTTTTGGCAAATGACAAAAACAAAGCCCACTTCATCGATCTACTTAAAACAGCCCTGGAGAAGTCCGATATCACAGTTCAGCAGGCACCAGCAGATGCAGATCCGTTCATCGTAGGAACAGCGATTTCTGAAGCTCCGCAGTACGATCAAGTGACAATCATCGGCGAAGACATCGACCTTCTGGTTCTACTCACTGGCATCGGACGTCATGTGAACAACGTTTTCTTCAAGAAACCAGGCAAAGGGCGCAATCCTGAACACGTGTACTCGCCGAAGAGTTTCCAGTATGGAGAAGATGTTGCGCAGCACATTTTATTTCTCCATGCTTTCAGTGGATGTGACACAACGTCCTCGATATTCAACATCGGGAAAATAAAATTTCTCAGCACGATTCAAAAACATCCACAAATCGCCAAAGTTCTCAACTTGTTCAAGGAACACGAAATTAGTAAGGCTGTCTTGGCTCATGCCGGTGAATGCTTCTTGATCGCTTTGTTCGGAGGCGGAGAAGGCGATAAATCTTTAGACGCACTCCGATACAAAAAATTCACAAAATCAGTTGTAAAAAAAAAATTCGACTTGGCTACACTTCCACCAACAAGCGCAGCGGCGGAATACCACACGTATAGGGCATACCTTCAAGTCCAAATTTGGTTGGATTACGAAATGCTCGCAACGGATTGGGGCTGGAAGAAAACAAATCGTGGGTTGGAACCGATCACAACCCCCGCCGACCCAGCACCGGAGTCTTTGCTCAAATTAATATCCTGCAAATGCAAGTCCAAGTGCGGAAAGATGTGCGGCTGCCGTAAAGCGGGCCTCAAGTGCTCCGTTTTATGTCTGCACTGCAGCGGAGAAACGTGTGAAAATGTAACAAACATGAGGGATCTCCTGCTGGAGGAAGACTACGATGATGATGACGACAATTTCGAGGATCTCGGTTCGGAAGAAGTGGCTGAACCTTTCGTCGACAGTCCTGATGCTCCGATCGAGAGCGAGGAGGCAGAAGAGATCGCGAGCGAAAATGTAGCTGGGCCCTCGACAAAACGATTACGATTGGCATAGGGGAAGATAACTACGCGTGATTGAAATTAAAGGTACGTGTCTTATGGAAGGAAGCAACATTAATATGAATTATACATAATTGTCAAGTTAAGATAACTAATCAGTTGTTCAAATCCACAGGTTTCTACTTGCTGAAATGCCGAGAAGACACAACCAGATGTAAAAGACACGAAATTCCCCTCAACATTCTCCATTACAATTTTTTGTCAATAAACTACATAATAAACGAAAAATTTGAAAAATAAAAAACATTTCACCTCCGATTTGAACATTTCATTTCACCTCCGAAAATATTGATCGTGGAGTAAAATCAGTGCGAGAACCAAAGTTGAAGAAAATAAAATTCCACCAATTACGATTTTTTTTATAAACTTGATAGTATAACTCTGCAAATATTGATCCTAGCGTAAAAATGGTAATAAACAAACTTGTAGGAAATTAAATTTCCAACAACTTTGGATACTACAATTTTTGCTCTAAAGTTGTAAATTAACGAGTTATTTCAGTAAAACAAAAAAATTGAACTTTAAATCAAGATGGCGGCGACGGCGGCGGCGGGATTGTCCCGAAAATCGATATTTAGACTTCCAACCACCCCCCCCGACGTTTAAAAAAAAAAATTGCGGCCTCTAATTTTTTCTATTTAAATGTCTGCCCCGACTGGACTATACGTAGATAGCTACAGCCGTGTGAAGCAGAAGTAGAATGATTATACTATAGAAAAAAATAATTATTGGAAATTATTTTAAGTATTATATACTGTGGACACAAAGTCAGGATTCATTGTTTTTGGTTGATTTTCTTGGGGATACTGATAGAGATATTTACTAGAAACACTGGCAAAAATACGAGGATAAACCTTGAATGGCATTAAATGTACTTACCATCCTGGCGGTACAGATAGTGAGACAGTGTATTAACCTTCCGACACGCTCGCCGTTGTAAATTTTACAACAGCGACAGTTTTTTCGTTTTATTTAACTTATTTTACATGTGAGAAGTATATATACCTCCCGCACCTATTCTTCTGTTGAAGTCTCCCCACTACTACGACAGTATCACAACAAATCATCCCCGCCGTCTTTTAATTGTGAGTTGTACTTTGATCGGCGCGTACGTTGCATTGTTGTACTTTTTACAACACGCGCGTTCTCGTGTAACATTTTTTTCACTTTCAACCATAATATAACTTATTTTTAGTACAAAATGTCACGTCTATTAAGTAATAGTGAAATAGTAAGTTATCTTGAACAACTTGAAGAAAATAATACAAGTGATTTAGGTGAAAGCGAAAATGACTTGAGTGAAGAAAATATTGAGTTTGATGATCATTCTGATGACAGTGAGATAGAAGGTGAGAATGGAGATTACGAATTGGAAGCGGAACAAGAGTTTGTACTCGGAATAGATTTAGAAACTATTTGGTGTAAGTACATCAGAAGTTTCACAGTTGTGTAAGACTGGAAAAAAATATTGTAAAGAAACTTCCAGGACCAAGACCATGTGCTAGAGATGCAGACACAGAAATTGAAGCCTTTTTAAAAATTATGAATTTTACGATAATAGATTAACAATCTGCACAAACAAGTACATTCAATCTATTTCTAACAGATTTGTCAGAGTTGTTTGTTCTATGAAGTGTGACAAATATTCCAGATTTATATGCAAGCAACACGTAGAAAAACAAATTGTATGCTTACGATATTTTAGCAGTAATATAGAAGGAGAAGAAGAAGAAGAATAATTATTTTGTTTTTAGTGTTACTGAATATTTCGTCGATTTTTGTGAACTAAAAAACAAAGTTTGGAAGAGTTTACTTTTATTTATTTTTAATATATTGAATAAAATATAATGAAGTATTATTTAGTATTTTAGAATACCAGAGTAATCTATAGGCTGATGGTATGGTATGATATTCTCACAAGCAGTTTAGAACCCATTAGCATCCAGAAAGATATTGCGTCTTTTGGCGTGTTCTACTAATGAAATTGCTGTGCAGAACTATTTGTTATACGACCATCTCGAATTTATAATACTGTGCCTTCCGTCATCAAATTGCGATGTACACCCACTTTGGCGTCGCGTATAATGCAGTATATAAATGGAACTAAGGTTTGTAACTAAGGTTGTGGCAAGAAAAACTCTTTGTAGTATTCCGCAACGCTAAAATTTAAAGACTTTTATTCTTTCTGAAATCAGTAAGGAGCATGAGAAACATTTGGAAGTTACCCGATAGGGCCTGTGAACGAATGCGAAATTAGTCAGAATTTAACATTTCTAGATCATGTCGAGGCTTAAAGCCTCCGTGAGGTCCATCGTATCGGTGCTTTTAGAGGTGTTAAAAATCTTTTGCATCTATTTACTCTATACGAGCAAAGTTACGGGTAAAAGCTAGTAATGAATATAAATCTTTTTTCCGTCATTATCCACGGGGAATTATAACAGCAAAAGAGGAAAATAAAATAAATTAAAATTTTCAAGACTAATTTCAATGTTTATTTCTAAACACACCCAAGGGTGAGTTACAAGATATCAGGTATGTCCTCCTTTTCCACTCATCATCACTCAAATCTCACTAACTCATCATATAAGTGCAACATTTTCTAACGACAGAATTGTTATAAGCAACATTATTAATATTCTTTGGAATATAGAATGGTTGAAAACAGACTTTTCTTGAAGGTACATAAAAATGAGTTAAGTGGAGTAATAATGTCTTGTATCTGAAAAAGCATAGAATTAAAAATTTGATGAGGATAAAAAGCACAGATATAAATTCTATAATTTTTTACGTTATTTTAATACCTTAAAGGAATTGAGTGGCAACCTTATTTACGGGTGTAACCACCGCTTGTTGTAAGGCGACTCTTAGCCAATTTAAGGCCGTGACGGGTCTTTCACGGCTGCATTTAGTTTGTAGTAATTTCGGTAGAGCCTTTGTACTCAATTTTGTTCCTTGTTAAAATGAAATATGATACAGGCGCAAAATGTCTTATATTAATTTAGTGTTATTATAGAGGCAAATAAATTATCATATTAGTATAGTGTTACCAAGGTACAGTTATAAATTGAACTAAATATTAAGGTTTGAGTTTAATTTCATTGTTTTCGTGGAATAATATCTATAGATATACGATATATACAGTGGTGGTCACACAATTAAAGACACTCAGGAGATATTAAGTTAACTGTGATTTTTGATTATTTAATTTTTAGTTTAATACAATATAAACTTGCAACAATATTTAAATCATTCGTATACGCGTGAATGTTAAAATTAAATATTTTCGATAAAATTGAAACGACCTACATTTTTATTCGGTTTTACTATATTTCAAGCTGTATGAATTGAACAAAGGTATGGCCAACTAATTAAAGACACACTAAGTAACCAAGAAAAAAGAAATATCGTAAATATTAAAATGAAGTTTATTATAATTAACTATAGACATATTTTAAAGACATTATAATAAAGTTATCAATATTTTGTCGCATGTCCTTTAGCAACAATAATAGCCCGACATCGCTTTGGCATTGAAGAGACCAATTTGTTGCAAGTTGATATTGGAATTTGCTCCCATTTATTTAAAAGCCATTTAAAGTTGATGAACGTTAGTGGTACGTTTTGTGGCCACCATTTTCTTCACATGGTACCACAAATTTTCAATAGGGTTGCTGTCGGGACTGTACGGGAGCCAATCTAAGACCGTTACTGATTGGCTCCGCAGAAAGTCTTTAACCACTGCTGCTGTGTGTTTTGGATCGTTATCTTGTGGGAAACCACCGGCAAACTTTAATCGGCATAGGGTAACATAGTTTCCTCTAAAATATTCTTGTACTGGAGTTTATCCATATTGCCTACAATTTTACTGACAGGTCCAACACTATGTCCGGAAAAACAGCCCAAAACTTTGATATTTCCTCCCCCATGTTTGACTGTTTCTTTATTCGAAGGACGTCTCACATATTGTTTTCCGTCAGAATTAATCATATTAATTTTTGTTTCATCCGAAAATAGTACATTTTTCCACTCACGTTCAGTCCAGTGTTCATATTTTTTAGCAAAATCTAATCTAGCTTTGATATTTGCTTTCTTTAAAAGTGGCACCTTACGAGATATTCTTCCAAATAAGTTTGTCTCACATAATCGCCTTCTAATTGTTCTTGCCGATACACCTCTCGACCTTCCTGCACCAAATACTTCCAAACGAATAAGCTCTGATCTTTGAACGGTTCTTTTTTGGCTAACAATATCATTCTGGAGTTTTCACGTGGAGTTGTTTTTCTAGGTCTAGGTTTCCTAGGTACCGTTTTCTCTTGTATTAAACTTCTTGAAATGTTTGATAGCATTCATGACCATTTCTTTATAGCATCGCAAGTGATTCGCAATTTTCCTGTATGACCAACCTTTGTCATAGAAATTCATAATGATCTTCCTTGTAGAGGTATCGCAACTTTTATTTTTTCCCATAGTAGCTTGTTGAATATGATATTAATTTTGAGATAAAGTTAAACTAGTTTTTGCTTTAAGCGCGTTTCTTGAAAATTCCGGGCAAAATGGAAAATATAAAAGGACTGTTTTTTTTAATTTTAAATTAAGAACATGAAACATAAACTGTCTTTAATTAGGTGGCCAGCAGCAAGCATATTAAAAAAGTTAAAAAACAAATAAGATCTCAACTATTACTAAATACAAGTCTTTATTTTAAGAATATGGTGTTAGCGTAATGATTAATTTAATAGTAATTAAAGTGGAATTAATACTTGTGTGTGCACGACTGGACTCAGATGTCCAAAAAAACCAAGTGTGACTGTATGTCCTTTTATTCTATAGCTCCACCGGTAAAGTCATCCAACACACCAAAAGTCACCATTCAAGGCCTACACGAGAACGAAACCATAGCGCGAATTAGAACCGATACACCGCCATCTGTTGGCCTTCACATGAACTTTACATAATACTTTTACCGACTTAGACAATACTTATCTTCATTATTGATAATACTATCAATAAAGTTGTAAGGAGCTAAATAGAAGGTGTCTTTCATTATGTGACCACCACTGTATATATATATCTTCTTCATCTCCATACTCTTCCTTTCGATCATAAAGTGGCAGTGTAACAAACGCAGAATCGTGTGTGCATTCTGTATTGCGTGTATTGTGTGCAACACTAAGCCATATAAAACTTCGTTTATGTGGCGACAGCGATGTTTTCTTGTACGCTTCTAATACAATAAAATTAATGGACAGTTGCAGATTCATCACCTGACTAGATATCATACTAAAAACAAAATCAAGAACTGGCTTTTAAACCATGATTATAATGACACTTGATGATTATAAGTGAAGAAATGACGATGAAATATACTTATTATAAATACTTATTATATACAAAAGTGATGGTCACATTTTCATATTACACATAACATAAATAAAAAAGGTTCAACTTATGTGTCACAGACTATTATATAAGTTCCTACTGGTAAATTTGCAAATAACTCGTAAACTCAGAATAAATTTGCAATAAAAACCCGGAAAATTATAATTTTATCTACATATTAGGGTAGAATAAAGATGAAATCAAAATAAATACCTACTATGTCAGTATTAGGCAACTAGGTAATTCAAATACAGTCGCTTTAAATTCATAGTGCTTTACCAATACAAGCCATCTCTATTGCAAATACAGAACCTTTGTTCCTTAAACAATTATAAGCAACAAAATCAATAATTTGATAATATCAATATCAGCTATAATAAATAATCTCAAGATCTCGTTCGAGATACATCCAAGAATATTAAATTCGTATTGAGCACAATGTTGGGCTCACTAAATTAATTTTAGTAAGCAGAGTTAGTTTGAGAGAGAAATTTAGTCTAAAGGGCTAATTATACCCCAAGACGGAAGGTTCGAAACGTCTTCAAACGACTTGAGTGAGATTCGGTGTAATGGTTTGGGACAAATAATAGACAATGAGCGGAAGCAGAATGAATGAAATTAAGCAAATAACAAAGCCAATATAATTTGTTTTTACCGAGTAGCGCTGGCGAATATGCTGTCTTCTATCGTGCTGTTTAAAAGAAGCACCCCTTTGTATAAATACACCAAGTAACACACAGCTTGTTACTTGTTATTGGAATAGCAAATAATATACTATTCATAACTCCGTTAGTCATAGCTATATAGTTAATAATGCAGTCATAAGAGAATTAGTCATGTTATGCAACTATGGGCCGTACAAAAGTCGTATAGATACACGTGCTTGTGTGCTAGGAACTTGGGATTCTGATGGTTTAAATAATTAATTAGCTTTATACTCCATTTACCTATATACTTTGCGTGGCGGATTTCTGAAACGAATTAATTTACGCACCTAGTGACCGAATACATCGATGTTCATCTGATACCTGATAATAAGTAATAGTATCAAATCTAGTTAGTTACGGTACTAGTCTAGTTAGTAACCAACACAAACTTGTTTAGATGTATTAAATTCGATTGACTATTGACTATTGATGATAAGCTGTCGCCATGTGTAAGTAGTAATACATTTGCGTTTGTAACTTTTGTTTCTGATATTTAAATATTATGTTATCTTATTATGTTGTCAAATGCCACCACCGACGGTGGTGGTTGGATGAGACGAGCCGAGGATCGTATGTGGTAGCGAGCTTTAGCAGAGGCCTATATCCAGCAGTGGAGGGACATAGGCACAATAGGACATAGGGACGTCTTTCCACCAACACCAAATAATACCAAATAAGAAACGCTCGACTTTCGTGACTTAAACGTTGTAACTTCTTAGTGAACAAAATTGTTATAATGTCAGCCTCAACGTTGTTCTCCGTTTGTCTACAATTCAACCCTGTTTACAATTCTGTCTCTTAAAATTTTTATAGGTGTCTATAATACTCTTTCTATAAAGACACATTTTATGTTTGTTAGACAGATTACATAAATATACCTACCGCTTATATAACTAATCATCTCTTTACCATCTGTTTCAATACGTATGTGAATACTTATGTATCAGATGTTTACGTATCAGATGTAAATTTTATCAATTGATACAGTTTTATTGGTCCGCTTTAATATATATTATTTGCTAAATAAAGTATGAATAAATTAAAATATAGGGTACAATCGATCAATTCCTGAAGCCTAAAACCATGGATGAATTCTGCTCATGATTCCATGTTAATTGATATAAAATGTTATGTATTTTCTTTAAAAATATATTTGTATAATTTTCTGGGGATTCGTAAATACAGGTATGCATAAAAAATGTAGCAAAAACTGAATGTTTGCTTGAAAAGATTCGGAAAATGTTCATCTGAATAAACTCAGAAACGTAAACGGAATCTGTAGTTTCGGGTTTCGGAAATCGATTGGTCACAATCTGCATATTTCCGTGTAGACACTCATTAATTCTGTGTAGTCTAATTGAAATATTATTCTATTAAATGTTCAATAACTGGAAACAACTAAATCGTCCTAACGGAGCGAATATAACCGCCAGGATATGAAATGAAGATGGGCTGAGCCATAATCCTTATTGAACTAAGTGCGTATCTAATGCATTCTGACCCCTGTAAAATAACCTACTACGCCCCTCCTTAGTAATGAAGATTTAGGTGTATGGCGGGAGGTACACTTAAATTGGGGTAGCTCAAGTTATAATGGACGTGTAGTTACGCAAACTTAATAATTCAATTTAAATTAATGATTGTACGGTTATTGCTGAACTATCAGTGTGACCTGTCGTAATGGAGTCATAAATAATATTTACATTGTGAATGTACGAGTATTATTCAACGAACAATGGGGTCGAGATACATTTATTAGTGTCAATATCCCTAGAATGAGTTATGTTTCGTCAGCAAATCGTCTGATTTAATGTTCCTTTTGTACCCTAATTTCACACATATTTTAATTATTATTTTCTTCATATGCGTATTGTCACATCAAATGTCATTTTTTTCCTCTGCCTCATATGTTGATGCTTTAAGAAAATAAAAGTTTGTAAATTACATGGAAATATACTATGCATTAATCACAATCACAGATCGCAATTTAATTTTAGAACAATAAATAATAGTCAATAGTAAATTTATATAATATAATTAGTTTAACCCGGTTATTAAAATTCGGCCATCATTAATTAGTATTAATTATCATCCTTATCATCGTTATCACCATTATCATCAATTATTATCATTAATTTGAGGTTATTATTTTCGACACAAAGTATATCTAGTGGGCATATAGGTAAAGTACATAATAATTAATTTTATCTACTTATATATTAACTACACACAATTCATTATAAACTTTTTTTTATTTAATAACATGATATGATACTCTATGATATATTAATTTTATCAAATTATTACAATTGTATTAGGTACCTACTAGTAAAATCTAAATTTGTTAAAACTTAATTCGCACTACATATACAATACATAATCTTACCCAAATGTTGAATGAACTCATTGATTCGATATATTCGATACTCGTAGATAGGTTTATGTATCAAGTAAAAGCTAGATGCGCTAGATGCATCAAGATAGATCATAGAGATGCATGATAGATGCATGCATGCATGCTCTATGCTAGATGCATAGAGCTAGATGTATCAAGGCTAGATACAATTAATTATATGGATAAAACATTGTGGTGGAGTAATATATAAAATACTTACCTTACAAAGTAGAATCGCTTGGCGCTCATGGTTAAACCGCCGCGCGTGCGCCGCCGCGGCAGTCGAGAGTCTCCTACGGTTGTGCATACTTACGCTCTGAACATTATCTAAACTTCAATACAAGTTCCGTTCATTAAATATATGGATATATATTGTGGTTACAATACGTGAAATGTATTAATGTGACAATAACAAACATTAAATATAAACTAGACAAAGTGATGTATTATCTAAACACCTCACCTTACCCCCATAACATATCCCTCGTTTGCACCTGGCAGTCAGGTAAAAAGGAAATTCCGGTATGAATACCATAATAAACATTACATCGTTTTAGAAACTGTTATAAACAATGTGAGGAGTATATCCAATAAACCATCAAATAAAAATGTCAAAGTTCCATATATTCGTATAAATCGTATCGTGGCCTTCAAACATATTTTATTGTAAAGCTTATAATATTATAACTTAAAATGATTGTAAAATCAGTCGCTTGAATAAGTAACCGAGTGTATTTTTAATAAATATTTTTTTTTAATACTATAAATGAGCACCTAACAGCTTATCGGTCACCATTACTATAATGGTGACCTATAAGCTGTCCATGGGCGGCGGTAACACTTACCATGACGTTAATGAACCGATTAGTGTTCTCCTATATTTAAACAGTTCAGTTCAGTTAGTTCAACATCTAAAACAAACTATTCGCCAGCTGTTGTCAGATATACGTTGTGATTGAAAAACATATAAATAATAACATACTGACACTAAAGACTTTTGTAGAATGCAATAGACACGTCCCCACGGATTTAACGACGGCTGAGTCAAAGGCCCAAGAATTTGACATTTGAAGATTATTTGAAATTTAAGAATAAAAATTGAAAGGAATAGAGCCACAGTATTATTTTACGAAGTTTGCCTAATCGTCATTAGGAGTTCTCAGGCATTTAAAAGCAAGAAATTCGGTGAGAGACAATGCTTGGAAGAGAATTGTTACCGCTAAATGAGTTGCGAATATAGAGTTCAAAAGTCATAGAGTTCATAGAGTTTTGCAACAGAAATATAACAGAAAAAAAAATCTATTTAAAGATAAATTTCGTTTATATATTAAAGACAAGCCAATTTTGGCATTGTTCCTTATATGATAGATAATATTGAAAATATTGTAACTACCATATTTTTTATTTTTATTATGATGTCTTACCTATTAAGTTGCCGTTTTTTCACACTGGCTTGACTTGGAATTTCGAATTAAATTTTAATTACAAGTTAAATTATTATTTTTTCAGAATCGTTTATTCATTTGTTTTTCTGTCGATTTTCGTTTACGAGGATAAAATCTCCCGAAGAGACAGTGAAAAACGCCCTCAAAGAATTTATTGATTACCATCCATAAGTATTTTACAGCAGAAGGATCAATCAAGTTCCTACAAAATGGCGAAACTGCCTAGATAATATGGGTCAATATTTCGATTTATTTTATATATACATACATATGTATAATATACTGAGGTTGAGCCGATGGCTTATCGAGCAGGACTCCGATACCGTCGACGAATATATCAATTTGAGTAGGTAAATGACGTGACTTATATGTATAGATTAACTTTAACTTTTATTAACATTTTCGTATTTCAACTTAAATTCGAATTTAAATGTGTACAAAATAATTGAGTTGTAATGATAATTATGCAATAATACATATATATTATATATTATATATATTATTATATATATTATAAATACATATATATACGACGCTTTTTGCCCACGGCTTCGCCAGCGTGAATTTTGTTTTGCAAGTAATGGACCCCCCTAAAAACAATAGGGAATAAAAATTGTGATTTCAATAACTTAAACAGTTCTAGAGATATAGATTTTGCGCCGAAAACCGCCGCTCCTTTTATGCCCCCTTCCTTTTATGCCTTTAAGAAAAAGGCACACATCAAAACATGACGTGTTAAATTATTTTAAATGAGAAGTCTACATGTTAAATTTCATGTCTCTCACTTAAAAAGTTCTTGAGATATAGGCATTGCATAAAGAACCTTCTCGGCCTTTTTTCTCCTCTTCCCAGGAAAAAAAATATAATAATCCTTCTTTAGTGGATACGTATGCCATAAAACTTATCCACTGTACAAATTTCAAATTTTTAGCTTCAGCGGTTTAGGCTCGGCGATGATGAATTTGTCAGTCAGTCAGTAAGGACATCTCTTTTTATATATATATATATCATTCTTTTTTATATTTTAAGTTTTCTATACTTTTGTATAGAAATAACTTTATGAAGTTGAAGTTGGTAAGAACCTAATATTACACATCCAAATGTGACATTTCTTTTGTAAACTCCAACGTAATTAGTTATTACTAGTTAACCCCCGAATTATCGTATTACAGTAGTAACTACTTTTTACATTTCTGTTAAACTTTAACAGACGTATTTATTGAGACTGATTTATCCGAAACAGACGCGTGTTTAATCACGACAGCACCATGTCAAAACAAATGAAATGTAAAAACATTTTGCTACTGATTTAACTCGTTTATGAAGGCTCGATGGACACTTTATCGTGATGAATATAAAAATACTTATGTTTTAATTAAAATGAATGTTGCTCAGTTTCATTTTTCACTTTTATTTCACTTTTCGTGCATTTACGTATTATAGGTACTTCTGATAAATAAACTATTTGGAAAAAACGCGTTCTTGTGTTGTGTTTTATTCATTAAGGGCATTCTTATACGTTTATTCCTTCTTAAAAAGGAAATGTGTCTATTTTAGTTGGTTCATTAAAGATAGTTTGCTGACAGAAGTTCAGGATAAGGATAGGTAAAGGATAAGATATAGATTAAAGAAACGTACGAATTATCTTTCAGTAAAACATAAAATTGATTATTCTAATAAAGTAAGTGGAATGAAAATCGAGAAATTAAAAGTCAACATTTTTAATACAACTTCAAAAGAAAAGTCTGGACAATATTAAACTGGGATCGCAAAACTGACGACAAAATGAAAAACGATCAAGCAACTGAATGACGGAATAACTTCCCCTTGGATTTTTAATATCTACCTCCAATCTCCGGCGCGATTACCCGCCAATGGAATTATTCTTTCTTCGACAAAATAAAAAAGAAACTCCCTTCATTTCCATGGAAAGCGATCTGCGGCTGACTCGATCCCGTTTATTGAATTCAAATCACGTCGGTCGGGAACAAAAACCTTTGTGCCTAGCTTTCAAATGCTCCCCGATGATTTTTGTAATAAAAGGTAGTTAAAAAAGAGCACCATGTAAAAAATATTTCGAGTTAAATAAAATAAAAAAAAAATTACGTCGCTTTAAGTCAGTCGCAAACATTCGATCATCTAATTAGGAATTCCTAACCGCAGTTTCTTATCCGGTCAATGCACGCAACGTAGCTTGACCTCAATGCACTCGTCCGGTCCAATTCCTGACATCTGTTCCGCATCTGAATTCGTCTGTAGATGCATCTTTTATATCCAGTTTGTTGATATTTTATTCAAAGACTGAACACAAGGGCAACTTTTACAATGTCGTAATTATAGAGCAATTGCTAAGACACTTATGAACTAGAAAATAAGACATACCATTAAAAAGTTATTAAGAGGAGTCTTATTACGTTTGTACTATAATCTAATTTGGTCATCAGAAATGCATTACATATCTGATTGTTCGACTTCCTTTCCTTTAACCTAGGTCCAATTATCGCATGATTACCGCTGTCTTTATACGTCGGATTTTACCTGTTAGTATTAATAATATTTTTTAAATAGGTACTAAATATGTATCACCCTATCTATAGGTGAATGACAATTTCTGTTCGACCCAATGTCCGCCAACAACGCTAGCCGCAGCCCATTCAGACAAAGTGTAGCAATAATAGGTTGTTAAAAACATTTTACCGCAGTACCCAATCTGCGCATTTATTGTGACAGAACTAAGTACTCATATTTTTGTCTATGGGCCACTTAAGCGATTCATAAAAATATATATCGTTATAAACCTGATACACGGGGACTTTGGTATGCATTTCGTATGATTTGCGTGTTTATTATTTTAGAATTTACATTCATTTCTTAAACCTCTGTCTTTTTCTAGTTTTTCTATAGATAGACGCAAGTGTACTGTCAGTCTTGCAGAGGAACACCACGATCCAGAGGGACCTAAAGATGGAGAGCCTGCACGCCTTCATCATGAGAGAGTGCATTCATCATTTATGAGGGAGAGAGTGCACGCTGCAATCCAACAGCCGTTGGGCGCACTCGACTGGCCACGTTACCCCTCTCTCACAGAAGACTACCTTGAAATGTACTGCATTTCCTACTTAATCTTATTTCCCTAATGTACGTACGTATTTCGATAGTGAGTGAGATGTGTCAGAGCCCATTCCCATCCTATCCCTCCCCATTTCCCCAACCCTTTCTCCAAATCCAGTTCTATATCCAAAGGTCGGCAGCGCATCCGGGGGCGTGCCAACGTTTGTCATTTTGGATTAATGTTGGCATGTATCACGAATGTCTATGGGCTACAGTATCCACTTACCATCAGGTGGACTGTATGCTCGTTTGCCACCACAGCCTTGCTTCCACAGTGTTCGCCCGCGCTGATGCGTCGCGTCTGCCCCATATCAGGGGTATGGCGCCACTCCACGCGCGGCCCCCAGAGAGCAAGGCGCCCCCGCTCGACCTAACCACGTCGTAAGGGGTGGCATCACAAAGGGGTTCCCATGTGAACCCTGAGGCGCCACTACGGCCCAGAGGGCCAACCCGGAGACCGTCCGTATTCGCGGACAGAGGCGAAACCACCGAAGGGGGCCCAGCCCCGACCAGTTACCTCCACCCCCTTAAGGGGTGTGTGAGAAGACCACAGGCGTCTTGCAGAGTCAATAATATTTAGATTCTCCAAGCTCGTACTCTGCTCATAAGAATACGTTCGGTGGTACTTCTACAGACTTAGAGTTTGCGATATAAAGTATCTTATGGATCGCAGGGTACGCAGCTTGTCGTATTTTTCAAGAATGTGCAGGAACCTGAGATATCAATTTCACGTTACAACAATGAGGTCAAAGAACTTCTCATTTTCTCCTTTTATTAATGTACTTAATCAAATTTTATCTTTATATATGACTAGATGGGCATTTATTAACATTCAAATATCTATCCTTTCAGAGTTTCTGCGCTTGTAAAATTTATGTTACAATTTGTTTCATTTCCGTAATTTCATTAATATTTCTGACTTAGTTGATTTCAAGGAATGACCAGAAATTAGTCAAGGCCGAGGATTAAGGCCGAAAAGTTTTGAACAATTAACATACTCGTACAATCCCTACACTAGTATTAAATGCGTACCACCGGATGGCATAAACACATATTTACATAAAACAACAAACAGAGCTATCCGGCTCTAATTAAACGTCAAACTGTGAAGGGAGAAACTAAAACAATTAGAATTGCGCTAGTACAAGCCCTAAGCAACAGCGGCGAAGTTAACAATAGTCGCTCGTGAGCTGGGAATTAAAGTGACAACATTTTTTGGCGTTCTTGGTGGTATTTATTTTTGTTCCTTTTTCCGTGTTTTTTACTTATGTCAATGATATCAATATTAAAGAAACAATAGAAAAACAATTACCCACTTAATAAGGAAACACTCAGTTATGAATAAATGTAATCGTGTAATCAACATCATTGTCTTAATTTTCCTTCAAAATTGTATATTATTTGGAGAAACAGGAGATTTCTTTTTCTTTCAGCATTTAACATTCGAGAAAATGAACTATGAATTGTACTTACGTCGGAACGGAGTTGTTATGCTGCACAGAGTACAGATTAAAACGCTTTAATTTTATTATCATTTTATTATTTCATAGAGCATTATTTCATATCAATTAAATACTGAATACAAACTTAATATTCTCTGTAAATCAATTATCGGGCAAATAGAGGAATAAATAAAAAATAACAATATGGCTAAGAATTATGAAATACATAAATAACTAATAGTATCTTATAAACACGACAATGTTATACAGAAACATACAAAGTCGTGCTGTTTAAGACGCCCACTGAATTATAAAGTTTATATTGGATTTTATATATAATATTAGGCCGTGAAATTGCCGTTTTATATGGAAAAATTCAAGAAAAAAATATACATTCAAATTATACATTTAATTAATCGAAATATTATCCATTATTATCATTGAATGGAATTCAATTTTTTTCTATTGAATGGAAGTTAATTGATGCCTTTACTATAGAACTCCTGGGGACGGGAATCGATGAATTCTCTGAAGGCGTTTTTCACTGCCTCATCAGAGTTGAATATTTTCCCGTATAATTATTCAAATTTCGAAAAAAATGGAAATCAGTAGGAGAAAGGTTAGACGAATACGGTGGGTGACGTTGAAGCTCCTGTAACTTTCAGACTGTCTGTCGTGCAGTGTGTGGAGTGTGCGTTATCTTGGAGAAGCAGACTCGGCAGTTTGATAGCGAGCTTGTCCATCATCGTTTGCAGTTCTTCACAGTACACATCTGTACAAGCTGTAGTGGATAATATCGGCACAGGGCCACCATATAGGTACAGTCACAATGAGCTTCTTTTGAATCAGTTTGCGTTTGGGACATTGTTTGGCTGGGTCTCCTGCGTTCAACGTGACGAACGTTTATGATTATCATACAGGATCCACTTCTCATCACAAGTGACAATACGATTCAGAATCCCTTCATTTTTATGCCAGTTAAGCAAAGTAAGGCAAGTTTTGACGCGTGTACCTACTTTCTGAGATACTTCTCTTTCCCGATTTGACGTAAATGAGTCAATATCGTTTTGACACTTACGCCGAAGGCTGCTGCTAACTCAGACGTGGTTTGAAATGAATCCGCTTCCACTTTTGATTTCCATTTGTCATTATTGACTTTAGTCTTCGGTCGTCTACCAAACTGCAATTTCATAGGTAAGGCCCTAATACTTACACATCCCGGCCGAAAGTAATACACATCGACTATGATCGGCTAGCTAGGTTTTGAAGAGCGTCGTCTCTGTCGTAACGGCACACGATAGAGACGACGCTCTATGTAGAGCGTCGTCTCTACATAGAGATAGGTGTTACATCGGCCTAGATTTGGTGGTTATGTAACCAAATCTAGGCGATAGTCTCTCTCTAAAGGCCGATGTGTATTGCTTTCGGTCGGGAAGTGTACCAACTTGTATAGATTCCAAAACCAAACTTAATCCTGACCCGCTTAACAAAAAGGTTGACGCTAGTTGTATTACTTTACATGAACCCTTTACATAAGGCTTCTTACCCACACAAGTACACTCTTTTAAATTACCCCTATATTACTTACATACCTAAATTGTTTTTTTAATTATGAAGGAATCATGTAAATATTAATGTAGTATAACGTGAGGTTTATTTTTACAGAATATGCTGAAGACACTCGTCACTTGTGCCGTGTTCGCGGTGCAGAGGACATTTGATTATCTTTGACAGCCTAACAAGTTGTTTGATGACATATTCCATAATGTGAGCAGGGGTATTTGTAGATGCAAATAACTAGAAATATTACGCACATTTTTAAGTATCTTTTTAGTATTTATTCGAGAAGCAAACAGTCACAAACACAAATACAAACAAATTTTAATTTGTCTAAAAACAATATTAAATGTCTAAAAATTGTATAAAACTTTGATCGTTAATAATTATTTGCATGTGCAACCTAATGTGTGGAATTCATTGGAGGAGTATCTCACATATCTCATTTTTCTAAAATTGTACATATGCAAAATTGTACATTGTATATAATTGTCAATAAGAATATCTCTAGAGGTGTTCACTACATGACCTTTCAACATAGGTAATTTTTGCATAAATAATGTTGCACAGAAATGTGGAAATAATCGTACTGCTGTTCACTCCTCTTTCGTTACTGAGAAATACAAACAAATTATTTCAAAAAAAAATATATTACCACAGTTACAAAGTTCTTACAATTTCGATTAAGCGGAAATCCCAGTTCGTGGTTCGTCACTAATTTATGAGACGATAGGCTGAAACAGTGCTATTAATGATTTCGTAATGGGCAATTTCAGAAGTCAATATCACAATATACGAGTAGGTAGTTTTTGAATAATTATTGTTGCACATAAATGTAGAAATAATCTTACTTTTTATTCACTCCTCTTTTTTATTGAGAAGTAGAATCAAATTACTTCAATAAGATGGTTTTAGCAAAAAGGTCAAATATCAATGATTTCGCAAAGGTCGGTGTTACCATAACGTTGTTTTATTGCAATGTTCTACACCGAACGTGTTATTACGAAAGTATCTAAAACTGAGGTTATCAATATTCTGTTACAGCACAATGCTACTACAAATCCTGAAGCTCTTAACTTGTGATTGTTAAAAGCCTGTAACAGCTTAACAATTACCGAGGGACATCGTCGCACCAAGTTAGAGGCTTTGATTAAGCGGAAATCCCAGTTCGTGGTTCGTCACTAATTTGTAAATGACACGATAGACTGAAACAGTGCTAGCGAAAGAATGCGTAAGTATTATTAACAGTAAGTATTAACAGACTTTGTTTGGACGATAGGTTGATCGATTCTAGACATAATTATTTTGATAAAAGTTACAATTTTGACGTTTTACACCATCGTTTCTTCAAAGTAGTGATATCCTTTCTGTAAAACTTAATATTTTAAGAATACAATTAAAATATGAGTAGCTGCTGTTATTACAAGGAAATACTAACTTTTCAGCAAACCCAAAGAAATATGAAAGAGACAATTGGTCGAAATTTACACACAACTAACATTGATACTATTATCAATTTGTTAAATTCAATGTAAACCACGGTTTAGCAGCAAATTTTGACAAGCCACCGTAAATCCCGGCCAGAATTTTGCCCGTCAGGGCTGTAGCCCTCTTAATTAAAGGTCGGGACCCTTCACGAGCAACAGATTTTAATCTTGAAAGTAGCGCTAATAAAATCACATAGTTTAACGCTAAAAATTGTTTTAATCTTTTATAGTTTTGTTTGATATCACTTGTAATTTCTATAACGATGAATGAACTCAACAAATTCGAGAATTTAGAATAAATGTAGTATCTGATCGCTACCGGTACACGTGCATCATCTCAATTTTAGCAACTTTAAGATATAAATTTAGTAATGAATAAATTACAGAAGAATTATAAAATAACGAAAAACATCTTCTTTAAGAAAATCAAATTGTGACACGGTTTATTGACGGTGCTGTATTATTAAAGAAAATTTTCTGTTCAGTGATCAACTTTCTTTACTGTATCCGAGTAATTAGTTGATTATCTTTACAACTCCTGCCCTGTGAGTAGAGACAGGTACATAAATGGTTCAATATAACTATACGGCTATATGCTAGAACATACTCTTATTTCTATAGAGGTAGTTCACGTTTTCTTTTAAGTGGCGGCTCTGAATAAATCTATCTTGAGGCCCGTAAATGATCTCTTCATTTTCTGCACTGACGCTTTCGTCCATCTCATGAGACAATCCATTTTTGGAGCCCAGTGCCCGTAACATGAATTATGTTGCATCTATAGAGCTCAACTGTATTTTCAACATTAAAGCAATGTAGATACTAGTGATATTTAAATTTTCCAAAAGCCTCCCGAACAAAGATTACCGACAAAGCGCATTCCACATTTTATTATGCCGTTTTGCACCTTTGACGCCCAGTCCTCTTGGCAAAACTCGTTTCAAAAGTTTTCCTTAATCCTACTGTTGGCAATTTTACACATTTCACAGAGGCTCAATACAGTGCAATAAAGGAAATAAGAGCATTGAAGCTCCAACAAAATTTGTTCTCAGTGATGGCGTTTTTCTGCCTATTCAAATAGCGCCAAACATTGGACCGTATAATACTGCTTATATAAATAAATCATCTTTAAATAATAACATATGAATATACATCTTTAATTGCGTAATTAAGCAATTTACATTTTTATTAAGGTTTAGAAGTTCTGTCTAAAGTTCGAGTCAATAGAGTTTCGTATCACTGCTACCATTGCTAAAGTATTCTGCACTCCTAAGAAGTAGAGGCATTTATAACATTTTTAACGAAAGCATAATTAACATTAAATTCGAAAAATAAAAATAAACGAAGGAAATAACTGATGATTATTCCTTTTACTTTATCCAAAACTCCAAGTTTCTAGATTGCTTTTAAATTAATAAACATTTTACCAATTTTTCTCGAATGTCTTGAAAGTGCACTTGTGCCTTTTTTTCTAAGGAGTTCAGTATTGCAATCGCTTCCTTATTTATCTAGATATAGTTCATTGTCATTGCCTGTGGGCTGCACGTATCGCAGGACGGTGCTAGCAAGGAATTGTGGAAACTTTTTCACAGCTTTAGTAGGCAAGCGCTCGTATCTTTGGTGTTTCATCCTGTTCCATTTTCATCGATCCATCGAAACACTGATGAAACACTGAAGTATGAAACACTGAAGGATTTCATGAAACAGGATGAAACACTGAAGCTGAAGTTTTTCGAATAGTATTGTCTCAAATTAAGTAAATGTGTTTGTTCAGTCTGCGGTGATCCGTAAGTATTCCGGTGATAGTATAAATATCACTCATACTTAAAACTAGTATGTTAAACACCGTATTAATGTTATAATACATAGTTTAGTTAGTGTTAATGCCGACAGATGGCGCTGTATCGTTTCTACATAGCGCTATGGTTGTGTTCTTATGTAAATCATAAATTGAGAATTTTGTTTTATTTTATAACTGTTAATATAAATAAAGGGGAATACAGATCAACCACACTCATGATTTTATTGGTCGCACCCTCGCTCGGATTGGATCCGAATTTAACAAGTAAGTAACGGGATAATTTCCGCGAGTATACGTTTTTGGGTTTTAACCTTGTAATTCCTTTTTAAACTTTAAATTCTAATTAAATCTTTTCAACCATGCTTGGTTCCTGGTTTGTTCAGTCTGTGAATCTTAGATAAATAGACCATACCATACCATTAGCCTATGTCTCTCCACTGCTAGATACAGACCTCTCCCAAGGACCGCCATCCACTACCGGCGACTTTCTTCAAACACACACACAGACAGTCAATTCTTAGTATAATTTCTGTTCTTTCGAATTATGATATAACTTCTAACCTAACCCACAGTTGTTAAAATAAATCTGACTGTTCGCTGTTATTGGAACCATATCCTCGGCAAGGGTAGAAAATAGAGGCTGGAGTACACTACAGTGTTAGAATGCTCGTAGAACTTTGTACTAAAGGTGACATATGCACCTTAATGGCATTGAAAACTTTATTGCGGTTCCCATTTTTAGATTGGTATTGAGCAGAAAGGGAAGCAAGTTGGTATTGAACTGATATTTTGTTTATTACTCCGTGTTCTGAATCTATTTAGACTTCAGATTCAGTTTCGGTGCTTTCACACATTGTAACATATCAATACATAGGCATACCTCTATATACACGCCTAGTACATATGTTGTAAACGTAACAAAATAATGTAAAATATTTGATTTAACTATTGGACAAATTGATTATATTATATTTATTATATTATATATCTGTATAAAGTTAATGCGCAGAATGTGTGATAAATTGAAAGAAATGAAAAAAATCCTTAATTCCCTCTATTAGAAATTGTTATGTAAATTACGACAATAAACAAAAAATTATAACTAGAAACGAAAACCTTCCAACACTGTTTTATTTTAGCTAGTGTTGAAGCAACTTAAGTGAAACATAAACAGACAAAAGCCTGTTATTTATTGCGGACATTAATTTCTTCGTGGAGTGCAGACAGAGTGTAATTATTTTGTTCGAACATTTCGGAACGGGCTGCGTAAGACTATCCTCGTTATTTTTAATTGTCGGATAGAGAACATTTTAAAGGTTTTTCTTAAAAAAAAAACAGTTTACAAAGAGGCGAACACTGGACTTCATAAGCTAGAACCATATTCAGATTGTCTAAAAATCTGTATTCAACTATAAACTTAAGTACAAAAGTTTCGTGTTAGAGCGAGCAACTTGTAGTATTGAATACATGATATAGTAGAACGTAGAGTTATGAACATGAAATGTTATGGACGTATAACGGACGTATTTTTAAATGTATGTAGTCGTCATCATTATACGAAAAACAAATTACACCAAACAGTATAATTACTATTAAAGGATATACTCATAGGAATACAGTCACCTAATGAAGTAACTACACATCTTAACACCAAAAAGCGCACGAGGGCGATCGAGCGCGACAGCTCTTGCTACTATGGTCATAAATCACTTTCGCACACGAGGTCCACGAACGTAATTACGTAGTAAATGTGGATAACTATGCTTTTGTATCTACTACTCCGGTAACCATGAAATCGAGCTTGGTTATTTGTAATATTTTAGAGTGAACGCTCTGTAATAGAAGTCTGTAGTATACATTATGTATAATGTGGTTTTATTTTTAGGTATTTTTAGTTGTACATAATATTACGAGTACGAAAGGTTAACACTTTCCAGGATATAAAATGTAATGAAATGATGCTTTTTTCCTTCAAGTTATTATAAAATAAGTTTGCAAATAACTTCATATATTATCTTCAATTAGACTTTAATCACTAACAAAACAATATATTACATCGTGTCTTTATTATATAGCACCCATTGCGTGATAATAATTTCTCCGTAGATTACTACAGCAAACTAATTTATTTGTCCGACCAGACAAGATTTCGTGGCTGATAATGAAAATAATAATATGTGTCATGATAGTCGGTAATGATAGTCATTACCGCTTCTGTCTGATACGTAATTAATAACAAATGTAGGTTGAAACTCAGTTTGTAACCGAAATCACCGAACTAAATAATTCATTGCAAAGATGTAAATCAGATCTAAATGTAGGACACATTCGAATTGCTGATTGGTGGTATTGGTTTTATGTTCGCATAATTAATTTGAGGGTATAATAAAATCTGCGATCATAGCATTTTCAATAGCATCCATACAAAAGAGTATAATACTGAACCTCAATTTAACCATGGACACCTCCAGAAAAGGAACGACCGAATGAATTGCGCCCGCATTCGATACGCTTTGAAATATTGATGACGGATCTGCCCCAGGGAACGATTATTCGAACAAGATCGCGTCTCAATGTATCGAGAACATTTGCCAGTGTCGATAACCGGAATGACAATTTTAGAAGTTTTGATTGCCGTTTCCCGAAGTGACGTTGCTGACAACGTTCCTTTGCGTGTTTAATGCATTTTACTTCTCTCTAATTTCACCGTCACAGAGCCGACATTTGATTGGCATTCAGATTGAAATATGTAAACACATTTGTGTTATGTATTCGGTTTTCGACTATGTAAACGAGTGTTTCAGTCTTTTTTATGAGCCGTGACAGATTGGGATTGATAAAATATGACATGAATTGAACACGAGATTTTGCAATCCATTGAATTTTTGGTGCAGTTTTTTATGTACGAAATATAAATGGGAATTATTATTTATGATGATAATTTCGATAAAAATAATATCTACATATACTCGTACGTAAACTAAAGACTGCCAACTGCATAGAGTTAAAAACTAATTAACTAACTAACAAGCAGTGACGTTATCGTGAAGGAAAAATGGAATCTTTTATCTTTATTTTCAAATATTCTGTGACCTATTTCTTAAAGAAGTGACCTTCAAGGAATTTTCATCCAGTTTTATAATAAATATACTATGCAGGGTAACGGTGAGGAAACCAAAAAGCTTTGAATGAAGAGTCTGTTCATTATACATAGAATAAATATTAAGTCTCCGTATTTTTTAATAAACAAAATGTTATTAATAGTTTCATTTAATAACAAATAGTAACATTTTAAAAACCAGATTAAGCTATTTTGCATAAGAATAAACATTTTTTTTACCAAAAGGGTTACTAATGTATTTGGAGAGAGAATGAAAGTTGTAAATTCCTATAAAATACCATTCCATCAATTGCCATTCCTTGGGTGGGATGAGGAAGGTGGAAGGGGATTGTTTGGAACCTCGTGACGTCCCGTATCGTTTTCCTCAAATACAGGGGAGCGGAGACGGGATGATATGGCATGCAACTAGTTGTACACTGTGCCGTTGAGTTTCACTCGTCCAATATCGCATAACATAACGCAGGCGGAATGGAAAGGCCATTCCGTTACGATTAATTCGTCCAAAGGGATGACAGAGGCGAGATGGTATGATACGGGATATATTCAATTTTATCCCGTGCTGTGACTCACTTGTGGGACGGCGAAGGCTATCCCGTGGTTGAATGGATAGCAATTGATTAGTGATACTCATTACTCATAATTTTTATTTTGTTTTTAATACTGATTCCAAAATCCCTGCTGGTGGGAATGGCATATCCGGACTTAGTATAATTCAAACTGTCTGCATTTCTGCCATCATGCCGAGTTACGTGACGGTACATATCGTTTAATCTATGATAGATATATATAAAAAAAAAACAATGTCGAAGATAAATGTTTTATTTTTTCCAAAAGATAAAATGTTTCTTTCCAAATAATAAAATTTGTCTTACATCTAGTGTCATGAAACTTTGATATTGAACTAAATTTGAATAACAGATTCCATGTAGCAGTCGAAAGTAAGTATTGACGAATTTTCACGTCAGAGTATTGAATCTACAAATCGAACTGTCACCTCTAGTTTGATAATTAAGTTTGAATGTTATCGCTCTGTATTTGAATACCTCGGAACTTTATTAAATTATCAACACTGTAACTTTATTTTGCGTATCTATAGCAACGTAACTACAGCGGCACGATTAAAATAATATCATTAATAACGCCTTTATGATGAAGATAAGAAGAAATTCGATAATCCTATGCTACCTACGAGTTTTTCAACAAGATGAGTATAATGTAGATATCTAATAATACCCTTTTATGGAGATTTTTGAATTAAGTCTATATTGTACTCGTATTTAAAATGATAGGCCAAAGGGTATCTGTTCTGAACTCACATTCTTGAGGGTGTACGCTCCCATTCCAGTATGTAATACCGATTTTCTGCCTAAGTAAGAAAATTTTCAGTTTTCGTTATTTTCATATTTAAAGATATGTGTACATGTAATAACCAGTTGTAAGGAATATAGTGTATTTATTATTATTAATGGTATTAGTGAAGGAAAACATTGTGTGTTAACGTGCGTGCCGATATAAAAAAATCGTGTGGTGAATTATGGTCCTAGGAGATTAGCAACGGAAAGCTTGTGGTATGCAGTGGCATGTTATAGGAGAGCGATCCGTTGCGATGAATTTATTTCAAATATCAAAATCTTCAAAATATCTTGGTCAGTATTTCTGCATATTTACTATCATTATTTACTAATCTCGAGACTTAGAGCTAGAAAGCACCTGAGTATTATCTATGAAGTCTGTAAGTAAATATGAAAGTTTTAATAGAAACTACACGCGAGGTATACCTACTAATTACTTCTGCGAAGACCACTTGAATTCCCAATCCTCACGTTGAACGCTCAAATGAACTTCCCACCCCTTACCCTTACCGTACCGTAAAATAGTTCTACGTAAATACTTTGTTTAATGTATTTTGTGTGTTGTTTTAGGTTTATAATTAGAATGCGGTACAGTATGTAATTAAAACAATAAATTAATAAGGTTTTGGTACTGTCGCCATTAGAAGCGGTTGAACAATATTTATCAGCGGAGACAAATATTCGTCAGTAAATTTAACTGATCGTTACACAAAGAAAAGTTATTATAACTTTACCTGCAAGCGATTTTAACTAAACTTTATTTTTCACTAAAAAATAAATAAAATTGAATAGATGAACGAATAAATAATAAAATCAGATAAGCTGATTCATTCAAAATGTTAATTTCTGTTAACCAATTATATCATTTTATGAATAAATAGTAGGTCAAAGAAAGGCACAGCCAACCTCACCGACTCGCGATCCCGCGGTACCCTCCCAAAGCAACGCTCTAAGCCTAGGTCCTTTCCTTCCGTCGGTCCACCGGTGGGGGAGTCCTTAGGCTCGTTTACTGCACACACTCTTTGCTCCTGGCTGAACGCCTTCTGCGCTCGCCCTAAACTATACATGTCCAGTGACTCTTGAAAGGCCATTATAGCCACAAGAATTTAGCCATTCCGAAGAAAAAGCACAGCTAATAAACGCGCGGTTTCTTTAAAATATTCTGTCAAGTATATTTCTGTGTGGATGAACACATTGATTACTTTATTCGCATGTCTGTTATTTACACGGTTGCACGTTATACACTAATTTAAGGGAAAAATATACGTATGTTCTTAGTCAAGCCCCACAGATTTAGGATTTGCAAGTTAAGCAACTATTACACTGTCAAACATATTTAGTACCTAACATTTCACATGCGTTGCTCTTTCGATAATAAAATTACTCGATTAGCGTATTTAAAAAAGGGGCATATCCAAAGCACCTGAAATGTGAACATAGACCTCTGTTAATGCAGCATTCACAACATTTGCTGCATATAATGCGGTCTAGTATCTGCGCTCCGGGAAATGCCAGCATTTATTCCAATTTAGTTCATTGTCAAATACGAATGCGTGCGTTCTACTGTTGCACGAGGAAATGAAGACCTTTAGTCTGTGCGTACTGGTTGCCTCTTCTCATTTGAACTGAGCTGAACAAACTATTAATTTTCTGCGCACACCTATTCTCATTAGCGGTGCGCAGAGCTCAGACGGCATTCTATGTGACACATGCATTAACATTCTAAATTATAATAATGTTTTGTGTGGATCAGAAAAATGTCGGTAAATACAAAATAACGTATCTCTATTTGTATTTGTACCACAAGAAATTACTTAAATTTAAAACTATTCTTGAGTCTCTAACCATATCAACAATAAATAGAACTTTCACATTGTTTTAACAACATTGTCATTATGGTCAAAACACAGCGCTAATGGTCTCTGTAAAGGCTTGAGTGCACTCGGCAAGGGAAGGCGAGCTATTCTCTGTTAAAATATTACCCTTTTAGTGTTACACGTAGCGGTCGTGCGGCCAACTGCGGCCGAGTGATGTTTTAACCCTTAATGCAATGTTAGAGCCATTGTTGTACGTGAAAATGAATATAGCTAGGCTTTGGATAGTTTAAATACTTTAATAATTGTAGGAAAAATACACCCGCGCCGGACGGAAGAGGATGACATAAATATATAAATGGGATATATGTATATCCCATATATAGTATATACCTATGTATGTATATATTTATGTATGTATATACATATAGGTGGTATAAGATATGTTTTTAAGTTTAATACCGTCACTAGTAAAGGCGAATTAAAATATAAATGTTTACCATGGATGGGAATTTTGTTTTTACTTTTGTAATTTACGTGAACAATATACAAGTTTATAATTAAATTAAGAATAATGTTACAATAAATAAATATCATTTTTAACACAAATAGTCTAAGTCACTGTAAATTTACACTTGCATATTAGTGCATGGAGTACATATAGCTTCTAGGTACAAATATAACAATCTCCAGCAATAGTAATGCTCAATGTAGCTGAAAGACGCTGTTAGCTAAAGTGCAATCGTGCTGCAATGGAGGAGAGCTATTCGATAAATTGTCAAGACATTCATAGTAGGATTCATAGTTAGCTAACGCAGTTCAATATAGAACTGTGTTATATATTCAACCAACTACATAATACATATGCATTTGTGCAACCCTAATATAAGTAATTAGTCATTTGTATATTGAATACCAGTCTGTAATGTCCTACTCATTGCAGGACACAGGTCTCTTGATATCACAAGATGGTTTCGGAGCATAATTCACAAACTCAAGAATGTGAATAGAGTGTAAATACTCCTAGGTGACAGTTCATACTATAATAGATTTAAGGGCCTTTTTATCCAGCTTTTTGAAATTCCTGTGTATAAAAGAATTAAGTACCTCCTTGGGACAATAAAAACGCGTGTAATAACGAAATAAAAAAATGAATTTTTGAGTAATCAGGATTACGATCGATAAAGGATACGATCGTATACATGCAGTGAATTAGGTGTGTAAAGTTTTGACACGTTCAATAAAACGGATTAATAAAAGGTTTGTTGAACCACTATTTGATCATCGTTTTATCAAACGTGATTATTTAGTTAGTGTTTATCAAGTTTTCAGTGTGCTACTTATACCTAATAATAATAATGTACTGAGCTGAAGTCGTGAGATAGATTTTATTTTTATTTTTTGTTATTTACTTCTAATATTAATATTTGACATTTTGTATTTGGATAAACACATCACAATACCAAATGTCGATTTGTTTGCGATGTAGTTAAAAATATTTTATTCTTCATTAATTTTGTGTATACAATTTATAATAGTTAATTAATGTAACATAAAACAGTTAATTTTTTACTAAATCTACTAAAAAAAATTTAGATAAAATAATTTCATTTCACAATTTCTTTTGAAGTATTGAATACAACCTACCAAACCACTGTGATTTTATTCACTGGATTTTCTATACCTGATCTTCAAAGAGATCATACAGAAATTAAATTATTCCATCTTATTCAGATTGAAGAAACTTTTCATTCACTCTTTGCGGTGGATCGCCGCAATCAATAGTTTGAAAAGGTTGCCCTTTCCTATTGAAATGAAATCTCAATCGGATTATATTAGTTTTTGGAGTGGATTTAAAGTGGACAGCAGCTTCACTTCTATATAAGTTTAGCGATTGTGATTTCCTTGTAATTTTCACGATGAAAATTGCAGTGGAACTTGTTTAATCCTGCTTCAGACCGACTCATTTTGTGTCACGCAAATTTGAGCGACTTTAATTAATTTGCGTTGAATGGTGCTTTCAGTGGAAAACCTTTTTCATTTGCAGTTCTAGTTGAAAGCCCTTGTTTGATTGCACTACAGTTTCCGTCTCTCACATAGATATCCTTATATTAGAGTTTTGATAGCATTGTATACAGGTATGTATGTGGCTACTGATTATTCCGTTAGATATTTTACTAACGCTAACAGATATTTTTACTAATCATATTTATTAATTTTAATCTATTACAAAATGTATTACAGGTACCACTAGGGGTCTTAATGATTAATACGCGCTTGTATAATTAAACGAGGGTCATCTTTGAAATAAATTAATCCCCATAGAATTGAAACTTCTATATTATTTTTTGCAGTAACAAATCTGGAAATTTATCGTAAAATTTAAATGGGACTTAATGAATGACCTACTTTACAGACATAATAATAATGAGACATAACGTGAACGTGCGCGTTCACTGTTAAATTCATCAATCCCTGGATTGAATAATCGCGCCGGTCACCTGCCAATTACGCCATTCGCTACGGACGCAATTTATTGTGAGAGCTCTACAGGCTCATACAATACAATGTTATGTATAGTATACAATAACATGTTACATTTCAATTTCAGATAGGAAACCTAGTTACAAAATATCAATTAGATACACAACTTACGCAATCAGTTCCTAAATCTTTTGAGACGCTTACGGGGGGGCGTGCCAGCTAGGGTTGCCAACTTTTTTAGGCCGTTATGTTCAAAATTATGTTTTATTTTTTAAGATAATAAGTACTTATTTATATTTTATTTTTAAATAACTTAAATTGCCAATCATCGATTTTTTTTTATTTTTAAGGAAAGCTTCATACCTATTATTGTACTCTAAATTTAAATTATAATAACCCATAACCCGACTTTTATAAGATTTGTACTGGCTCTGTTGCGCTTATCTCTCCATTTAGTATTCATAACAGAAAGTATGCGCTCTGTAAATGCTAAGGTTGCCGAAATCTTAATATTCATAATACTAACACTTGCTATGGATCTCCACAATAAGTGTTAGTATAATAAAAGGAAGAAAATACCTATAAAACTTATAAAATGTTGTTATACCATTGTTACACTACCTTCCTTCAAGCAGTTTTACACCTTTTTTGAAAATGTTCCCCGATATTTGAATTTCAGATGTATTTATTTGAATTTGCTTGTCATGCAAATATAGTAGTTTTGCTTATAGTAGATTTTTTTAGTAGTAGTGCGCCAGTTATACTAGGATACTATTATTACCTATAGTATGGTATAGGTACCCTATGGAATAGGGAATATACCCTATGGTATAGAGTACCCTACTATACCCTATAATAATAGTTATAATAATGGCCTGTAATAATGGCATTTGTAATTTCTTATTGATATTAGCATATATCGTGATGTCCATGGAGTTTATATGTACTTACTACTTACGACTCTCTGCTCGACTGTCTCCTTCTTTATACGAATATTTAATTAGTACACGATTTCATGTGAACTTTAACTTTTTTTTTTTCATGTTAGTCATAACGCGTAAATTTTGTCATGATTACCGAGGAACGTATAACGTACACGGAAGTGTAATCTATGTTACCTATGTTCATGTCACTCTTACAGTCTTTATAATAATTCCCCGGGGAACGTAGAATCGTTAGGGATAAAAAATTATACTCATAACTGTACTCGTACGTCGATCCAGGACTAAAACAATCAATGTAGGTACTAAGTGTTTTTTTTTTACATCACGTAGATTTTGTGCTATATTTTAAGCGTGAAGGTAATGGTATTTCAATGGGAACTTTGTAACCGATCTGGACAAAAATGTTCTAATGTAATACAGGTTATAATACAGGTTATAAAATGTAACTGTGCCAACTCTCATTAAAATTCACCAAATAAAGACAAACAGACAGACAAAAAATTAAATAAGTTTCAAATATTATTGTTTTGAATCTCCTATTATTCGCAACGTACACAATAGCTCTTCTGAAAAAATATTTCATTTGCAGGCAGAATTGCGTCCTTATTTTACTATATTCTCTTTGTAGATTACTAACTTTTTAGAGCGCAATGGCGCTATTAAAATTTTTAGACGTATTTCCTGTACATTACTTGTTTTGAAATATGGGAATTGAATAATTAATTAAAGAGATACTGCTTCATTAAATTTTAGATTTTTCATACATTCATTCAAACCGTGACGTTGCATGGCGCTCTGCACGTACAAGATAACTTAAGAAGTATTGACAATCAGAAGAAAAGGAAAACTAAGAAACAAACACGTCGCTTTCTTCTTTAATTTATGCTTAAAACGAGCTAGGTAACAAGGAGCAGGCGAGTACGATCGTCACGTCTCAAGCACTACGTGACGTGGAAACCTCGACGGAATTATGTAAAGATCGCATCTGTATGAGACGGTGTAGAATTAACTGTAGCTTCTTGCGATTTAGCACTAATTGATGGTTGAAAATATGTTTTCATTATGAGATAATCCGCGACCCTAAGTACACGTAGATAGTATAGTAAATATTTAGATAAATATAAATACACGAATTCGTCACCATTTTATTATATTTTTAGATTCCTTTTTATTTTAATTATTGACAATAAAAATTCACAAATTTCAAGAAGTTTTAGTAGAAATTAATGAGACTATAATTTTTCCAGGATTTCCGACATTCATCTTCCCCTGGCATAAATTACAACATTCATTTGCACCCATCTTCAAATATGTATGAGCTTGCGCTAAAACTTTTGTAAGAGAACCGAACTACCCAGTAACTTGAGTATCACTCAGAAGTTGGTGAAATTTAAGTAGGTACAAGTTTAAGCGGCGTGCTATTAAGGTTCAGAGACAATGTACAGTCAAATACAATATTCAGGAAAAGCTATTGTAGGGGAAATATCTCATTGTTCTTTGAAATCCATTGTTAGGAGACGTTCGGTACTTATTAATGGCGACTGCATTGTCTTAAGAATGTACTGACTCTGTTGAACACGTTTGATCTAGTTGCACTGTTTTAATATAATTGCATTACGACTGGTTGTTGCGTAGTAACTAATAAGTAGTTTCTAATTAATCTCGTTTATTCGATACCACTGGCAACCCTCTAGAGTAGACCATTATCCTACACAACTCATGACCCTAGTGACAGAGCAAGCATGCTAACATATTCGCGTTAGCATGTACCTTTCCACAAGGACTGATTTTTTACCACCTTAAGCGTGACATTCATACTTTTAAGCCCTCTCATAAAATTCTAGGCCTTTTAGTATAAAAAGAGATATTTTGTTTTGCTTTTTTTTGTGTTTGCATTTCCACAAAAATGCCGTACGCGTATGTAAATCGAGAATATTCGGATATGGTGGTTTGCTATATAGCAAGTAATGTAATAGTTGTACATGCTCGTGAGATGTACCGAGGACTCTACGGACGCACGAGGCGATTGCAATCCCGTGCAGCAATCTTAGGCACGGTTACTTGTACTATTAGTTAATCTATGGAGCTGTTCAGCGTCTACGTGATCACTGCTCTTTAAGTCCCAATCTGCGAACTATGCCCGATTGTTAGTGCATTCAACATCATTAAAAGTGAAACATTTAGAAAAGAGCAAACTAATGTATTAAAATGTGCGAATTAGTGCGTCACTAACAATGGACGACATCTGCAACTATTTATTATAAGTTGTTTTGTAAGTGGTAATTTTTAAATGAATGTTAATATGCGTTGATTCCTTTTTTTTAAACACTCTCATTTATTATGCCCTTCATTCAAAATTAGTCGTAAAACGCTACGCAGATAAGATGTTGTAGGTAGGTAGGTATTGTAAGCTTTACTTACAGTAGATACTGCTAGCCGGCAAATTCATACCTACAGTACCTACCGAGAGTTTTAAAAATATTAGGTAAAATAAATTAACAGTCCATAGTCTGTGAAACTGTGATGGAAAAAATTGGAACGACGCGACGGCCCATTAGGCTAAAGAGTGCGATGTCAAGCGAAAGGTCTTAGGTTCGAATCTTAATGTCATGATGGATGTTTTTCGTTGTTCTGGTTCCCATAGTACAGCGATAGTGCGTCCTTTTTTCAAAAAAAGTAAAGTCTGACATAGGTACCGAACGTACACGTTTACTTAAATAATAATAAATAGTTTCGCCACGCGTTCAAAAAGTAGTGTTACAACACCTCTATAGTTTATTGAAAATTTCCATTTTACATGTACTTATAGCAAAAAAAAAATTAACGTGATTAATATTATTTTTTATTAACGTAAATTACTAAAATGCCGTCCCGATTTAAAGCTTGGAAAGATTCATTAAATTAGAATTTAATTGAATGAAATTATACATTTACAATTTAAAGCATATTTTATTGCTTCTAGAGAACCCTCGTTAGTTTTGGAAGTGTTATTGTAATGAATTTCCAATAAGCTTCTATTTTTAGCGTGTTTACATTTTCCAAACTTTCTAAAATGTCTACTCAAACAGTCTGTGAGTTATTTAACTCAATATTAGCCAGCCTATTTACAATAGCCTAGAAAGGAACAAAAAAAACTGTAAAAATATTTTGAATATTACATTAAAACATTTTACAGATTTAAATCATCATCTACAATAATATTGTCAATTATCATAACTACATGTGATCCAAAATATGTATTTTGTAGACACGATAATAGGGGTACACGAAAGGTGCGGGGAATTGCAGAAGTCCAGCCGATCGCAATGCATTGTACTTCGAACACGGAATGCCAGTCACTTTTAATAGTCTTTGATATCTTTCTGTAAATTGTTAACTATGGAAGAAGACACGTATATAGCATGTTATTGAGTGGTATAATATTAAGCTAGACTGTCCTTTGTTGCACCTTAATACTAAATTTTACTGTAGTCGGATTATTTATTCGAGTCAGGGATATGACAAGTAGAACTGTCAATAAATGTCATCTCTGTACAAATTTCACTCTGTTTGACAGTTCTATATCTCATATCCCCGACTCGAATAAATAGTCTTACTTTATTTTCAACAATTCATTGCAGCATTCATAAGCATGGCTACCACTTTAAACAAGTGTAAATATAAATACATTATATGATATACCTACAATTTTCATTCTAGACGCAAGATTCCTTAGTAAGTTAGGCTCAATAAAATAACTTACAATTTTTTTTTCAGAGAAAATGATCGAGAACAATCCCGGATTGCGTACGAATTTTTTAAAAATCTTTGAATGAAGTTTCTCATAAGTCTTAACTCGACGCCGTGGTTCCTATGTCACAAATTTCTCTATGTCTAATAGTTTCAGACTTTTCCATACTGACCCGTCTATTAAAAGGCCCTGTATTAATATCTATGTTCATTATGTTACGTGACTATGATGAGCGACATTAGCTTTATCACTATTCTTTTTTTTTGTAAAATGTTGTGAATGTCCTAATATTTGTTCCGATTTTATCAACGAAACAAAAAAGGAAGGCAAATTATACACAACACCAAAAATAAAACCTCTATAAGATAATCCGCGTACTACGTGATTCTGTTTACTATGAGCTAGGGGTCGCGAGGTGTTCGCAGTACAAAGCTATATGGACTGTGACGAGAGCTCACGGCAATGGGTCTCTGGGCCGGCATCTAAACTGCTTAATCAACTTGGGGCGGGTATTCTGAAGTTGCAGAATTATTAGAGTTTTCCTTCGACATTTCTTTTTAAAGAGAACACTATGTAACTTAAAGAGTGCTTTAATTGTCTCTATCTTATATAATAATGTATCTATGATATTGAGGTATTTATAAAAAATCAAGACAATACTGAGTTTTTATTGACTTAAAAATACTTGTTATTAATCTCATTTTCGAATCTAGAATTGCAGATTTATATATCTTTCTTATAAGTAGAAGTTATAGACCTTTTTTTTTTGTCGTATTTACAGTATTTGTTGCATTGTATTTTTATTTGGTCTAGTGTATATAGGTATCAATTTACTGACAATCGCGAAGCCGACCGTATTCGCCGCTACTGAGTGCCGCCTCCCACATTGTACGCTTAGAACAAGTTCTCTTAATAGTCCTAATATATACTAATATGTTTTTTTCTTTTGTTCACAGAATAGATCCCCTGTATTGCCGTCACGCGCCCATTTAAGTGGCCCACGTCTGAAATTAAAGAGCGAAAGAGGTCGCGTTGTGGCTTTTTGTGTGTTTTGTTACGGAATTCACTGAAAAAACTCCTAAATGCCGCTGACATTGAAACTTGTACAGCAAAGTTATCCTTATGGGGCTTAGTAGGGGCGTGACGGGAATTTTTATTCGGTAACATTTTCGAAAGTTACGTATATATTTATCACTTGCCTCACTGGAAGATAAATCGAGGCAGAACGTGTCAAATAAACGGACGACGAACGTTAGGGTTGTATGTAAAAATATAGGTAAGAAATATTTCCACCTCCAATAGACGTAATATTGAAACAAAATATTTTTCTGTTTAAGTTATAACTAGTGTAAGCAATAATCGACTTTGAGTAGCAGTAAAATATGTTGTAGTTATGGTGACGACCACTTAAATCATTACATACTCGTATTTGATCACTAAATTAATTAAATAATTTTATATGAATAGTATAAAAAGTAACCACTAATTCAGTAAAATTACAGAACGACAGTAAAACAAAAGATTATGCAAACCGCAATCAAGCTGTTAATTGTAACGCGTTATTAAAACAATGGGGAGCGTAACATGACAAATCCTCTTGTGAACGGATTAAACCTGTCCCGACTAGATCGAACACGGAATTGTAACAAATATTAATTTCGACCCGGAATCCGCACATAATTGAAAATGACAATATTGGTCACCGTAGTGCCAATTTAAACGGTCAAATTTGACGGCCAACTGCGTGTTCAATGAAGCAACTAAGTTGATTTATGTGTTTCAATTGGCATGGTATCAGGTCTATAGTTAATTTTAATGTCGATCGTTGTTTTAATATTCATAAACTTTTGACTTTATAAGTATTAAAATATTAATATTCGAAAATCACCACAATACGCAATTTTACTGAACGGTAATCTAATTGACGCATAGGTATATTTATCTGTCTGTCAATGGCATGGTTTCTCTTTAGAGAGGATGATCGGATTTTCATGCATTTTTTTGTGGATAGAGTATTTTCTGGGACTATTTTTATGTTTAAAACACTGCGCTACAACTTTAGAGTGCTGTAGTACTGTAAATAACAGTACTACAATTAGTATGGGATAAACAATAGGTATTTTTGTTTGTGGTTTTATCAGTTTATAATTTAATTTATTTTATTTTATCTATAACTAGCTGTGCCCGGCATGCGTTGCTATGCTTTAGATTTTTTTTTGTCAGAAATCTTCGCGAGCGCACGCACAACAACTCACTAAAGTTTCATCGAAATCGGATGAAAGATTTAGGAACGCATAGAAGACGAACAAACGAACATTAATTTTTATATATTAGATATCGATGTGTAAAGCACAAACTTTATACTCGAAGAAAGGGTGTAAATCTCTCCTAAAACTTTTATAAAATTATAGGAATAAAAACTCCGTTCATATTCTAAATAATTACTAGTGCTCCTATTTTCTTTTATAAAAGAGATGGCAGACGATCGGCTGGGCCATATATAGTAAGTGGTCACTGCCGCCTATAGTCACCTGTATCATTGCAGGGTATGTGGGTTCGCTGCCGACCTTGCAGTATCCGTTTGAATATTATTTCGATATTAATTTAAATTTAAATTAAATTTGTCATATAGGTATATTAAAAATCGGTCGTCTTAGACACCACAGATTATCACAATACTCTCGTGACTGCGACCTATTCTCCAGTGATTCGTCGGGTTCTCTACCAAAGATATAATTCTTAGGTTTAATGATAAGAAACATAGAAAGATTTGCTTCATTGTTGAAAATAATATCCCACATGAAACATTTTGTCATTATTTTAATCGTATCATTAACAAACTCAGTAAATGCTCGCTTCATAAAACCGCACTATTAAGGAACTGTAGACAATGTTACTCTATGAAGGCTTTCATACTTACTTCTATAGCCTCCCTCGTAAACGCTTGTAACACGAAAGGGGCGGGTGCAGTTAGGCCGTGTATACAACGTCGCGTAGATACAGTTCGGATAACATTTACGTAGGTTGGCGTGTTCGGAGATTATCCGTGTAGGTAGAGTATGTAATTTGTGGGTTGGGACAGTTAGCAATCTCATGGGAGATAAAAAATTATAATAAATAAATGCCATTTTACTACGTTCAGTTAAATATTTTAGTCTTTTATTTGACATATTATTAAAATAGGGGATGTGGGCAGATAGAATAAAGAGATTATAATACAAGGCGGGATCCCGTGGCCGAAAGGACAGAGTTGAATTAGCAGTTGAAGCGAGTAGACATGTCTATCAAGTCGTAGTGATGTATATAGATGTATGTTTAGTATTAATGATGTATTAGTGTGTACAAGAAAGTCATTGTGAAGTGAAATATTTATTATGTTGGTGTATCCTGGAGTTTTATTAAAAATACATATAATTAATAATAATATTTTTGATAAGTTAACTACATTTTATAACTAAAAATGTGATTTTGTCTGTCGAGAAACAAATCAATTTAAAATACGGCTTAATGACAAGTGGACCACTAACATTTTAAACTACTGTTTATTGACATTATTACAGTTGAATAAATTGTCACTTCTTTATACTAGTAAACACTAAACTAATTTCACTTGTTTTAGAGCGAAGAAACTACTCTTGTATAAACAAAATTAGCTTCAACGTGCAATGTAACCAACAGACGTGCATATTTCCGCTTTGGTCCACCGTCTTTAAAAAATACTCACGGGCAGAATGTTGCTTACAATTTTCGAGAAAGTATTTTAAAACATGCGAAATATGAAGATTATAACCTCCACAATTGCTTTTTTTAAAAAGATCCAATAAAAAAATGAAACTTTTCGTTATTAATTTAAATTTCGCACGTAAAGCGTCGATCACGTGACATCTTAGATCTATGACGTCACATCACTATAAAACAACCTACTCTGAGAGGAAGGTTTATAAATTTTATTCTTTTTTTGGAAATCGATATAATGACTTCATTATCGTATAAAACGTGTGGAATACCTATGTGCAGATGTCGATCATTAAATATCATTGATATTCCTAAATGTCTAAACTTCGAAAACAGTGGTAACTTCGAACCCTAACTGTGAAGTTAGCGCGACGAGACCCAGCATATATATCAAATAATGATATTTATAATATTATCTAAATGGTATACATATAAAATAATCGATATTAATTAAAAAATAACGAATGAACTAAATATTTATTTGTACTTTTCATTGAAATCCAAATAACCTACAAACTTTGTAGTGTGCCTTGCATTAAGCGTTTCGATATATGTAGTAGCGAAGGAAGTATTTAACAAATATAGAAATAATATGTATTATTAAATTTGTATTATTAGGTCCCTTACCTATGAAATTACCGTTTTATATGGAAAAATTCGATATAAAAATTCAATGTGTGAAAATTATGTATTTAATTAAACGAAATCATTGCATTATTATCAATGCACTTTTGCCATTTTAATGGAAGTTGATTGGTGCCTCTGCTATAGAACTCCTGGGAACGGGAATCGATGAATTCTCTGTAGATGTTTTTCACTGACTCAACGGAGTTGAATTTTTTCCCTGTAAAAAGTTGTCCAAATTCCAAAACAAATGGAAATCAGTAGGGGCGAGGTCTGGCGAGTACGGTGGGTGACGGAGAGTTTCCAGTCAAAGCTCCTGTGACTTTGATACTCTGTCCTGCAGTGCGTTATTATGGATTGCTGACTTTCATTAAGCTCGTACAGTACTCCCTCTCCGAGCTTCTTCTCTTTCTCGGTTTGATGCAAATTAATCGAAAATAACACGAATTTATAACTTTTTCATGGTTGAAAACACAAATATCTAAGCAAAAAGTCGTTTGACGGAAAAACAGTTGAACAATTTGAAAAAGAATGTCACAGCTTTAAATTGAAGTTAATTTGAATTTGTAAGTACTACGTTCAAAGTGGCCACTATGAACAAACGGCAATTTCATAGGGATGGCCCTATATTTACACAGAAGTTTTCACGTTCCTGATCGTAGCTGAGCAAAAGTCCGTATTTTTTTTATAGAAAAAGACGGCAGACGAGCATACAGTCCACGTGATGGTAAATGGATACTGTCGACCATAGCCATACGCGATACATGCCAACATTAGTCCAGAATGACAAACATTGGCACGCCCCTGGATGCGCTGAATATCTTTGCAGATTAAGAAATGGATTGGAGAAATGAGGAGGGATAGGATGGGATGGGAATGAGTTCTGGCATATTTCACTCACTACCGAAATACGTACGTACATTGGGGAAATACGATAAAGTAGGAAATGCAGTACATTTCAAGGTAGTATTCTATGAGAGAGGGGTACCATGTAACGTGGCCAGTCGAGTGTGCCCAGGGGCCGTGGGAATTCAGCATGCACTCTCCCCCTACAAGCAAACCCTACGTATCGCAAGCAAAGAAATATTCAATCATAAAATAATCTACTTTCGGCAAATTTACACTATCTGATTTAATACAACCATCTTCTATTTTGAGTAGACCAATAACAATCAATAAAATCAATTATCTAACTTTCAGAGTAGAGAAATTCGCAGCGCAGAAAAAAAAAATTGTGACGTCACGCGGTAATCAATCATGGCATCCTGCGTTTCGGATCTCGTAAAACCAGTTAATATTTTTTAAATTAATTTAATAAAAAAAATGTAATTCGTTTTAATGCTAGAAACGCAATTTATAATTATCATTGTTGGCCAATAAGCTACGTTATCCAATATTGTTGTTATGTTATATCCAATGTTGTTATTGTCAAATAGCCAATTTAACTCAAAATGCTCATAATGATGATAAAATTAAATTATACCGGCCTCGGGTAACTTAAGCCCGGCTTGCTTTTGTGGGTTGAAAACCGTGTATAGCACAAGGCTATTTTGTCAGCGGCAGCTTGTTGTGACAGGTTACAGGCTACCTCGGCATTAAAGTGTCCCACTGTTGCTAAGTGCAGCCACTATTAGTGCGATAATAATAAACTGTATTTATTTTCAGAATTAATCACGAAAATTGGATAATAATAGAAAATACTATGAAATGATTTATCGATTTTTTAGGAGGTCGTCAATTAAAAATGTCAAATTAATCTTTCTACTTGTATTTATACCATGGAGATTGTGATATTTTATAGTTATGTACATGGCATCGCAAAGAACATTTATAATGAATGAAAATAATGACCCGAATTAAAAAATCAAACAAGTTACAAGATTTTCCAAGAAAATTTATATTAGGTTTAAGTCTCTTTTGATTTTCACAATATCCTTCTATTTTTAATTATTTCAGCACGCGAAAGTTTTCTCAGATATATTTAGTTAAAAAAGGATATCGGTGACTGTAAAAACTTTAGACAAACTTTAAACTGCTAACGAGCTAGACGAGTCCTGAAATTTGATGAGTAATGAATTTGACTAGTTACTAATTTGATGACAACAAAAAAAAATTGTCAATCCTTAACTATGACTGACGACTGACACTCATATGTAACTTTATTCCGGAATTTCGCACTTAATCGAGCGACCATTTAACCATTGGACGACGTTTGTCATTTTATACTGATGTTGACATGTATCTCCAATGTCTATTTAGCGACAGCATGCTAACCTAACCATCAGGTATATAGTATTCTACCTATTTCCACAAAAATATAGCAATATTGCATATCAAGTTAAATTAGCCAATATCTAAAATCAAGGGAGCGTGCCCGAATAAAGGCACAAATAAAAGAAGCTATGCCACTGGCTGCCATCCAAGAATCGGTCCGAGCATTGACCTATGAACCATGATTTCAGTCCGGTCATATGTAAGCATTTGTAGCTTAAAAACTGGAGTTATCTTGTTAACAGACACTTTTCCCATGTATGTATCTTCAGCTGATCCACAATGAAATTAATCTTAGAACGACTCTTTTAGCAATATGGAATTTTGGAAAAGGGGGGCGATGTAGGTGTGTTAAAAAAAAAGCTGTCCCTAAAACGCTACTTTGTTTCTCACTTCTGTTTATGACAAAATTTCTTGATACGAAATTCCTCTTACTATCGACACGCCTTGAATGGTTGCCACGAGCCGAAAATAACTATCTTCTTTGAAAAAGATACACAGCACTAGTTGGGAATCAGTTGGGTATTCAAAGGACTAAAGGAAATGACTAAGCCTGGAGTGTTAATAGCTGATCCTTATCTACATTTTCGTGGTAAGGCATTGCTTGTGACCTCTTTTGTTACCTTCACAGACTAAAAGTTTTGATATAAGAGCGGTCTCGAAAGCGGACACTTTAACGTGTTGGTGAATGACACTTTGGAGGTGCTTGATAGGCATAGACATAAGTGATAGACTTGTAGACTTGGATGAACTGAACTGAATAATTTATTTGAAATCTTAACTTTATGTATACAGAAAATTATTATTATCATTAATTTAAAAGCTAATGAAAAATAGTAAATTTTTACCAATAGTAAGCGAGCATTAACGATGTATTTATAATACTGCTACGGATATGTAAATGACGCGATCGGTGGATATAAAAACAGGTCGCTTGGCCCTGCTCGATATTTATTAAACTATATATGTCCGCTGACTCTCGAAAGACCTCTAGGGCCACAAGAATTTAGCCATTCCCAAAAAAATCGCTAGATTTTTAGTAGCCGCCGGCCGTCCTGGAGTACAGACGTCTCGATGCAGTGATACGCCGACTGCATCTTCGTATTACCTGAGCTACGTGTGTACGTGACGAAGATTGTGCTTGTTGTTCATCCCTGCTAACAATCTCTAAGAAGTAAATCAGCTTATCGTAATTCTACAGAATGTAATCCATCTTAGTTTCCATGGGAACAGAGGTTAATGCTAGCTTTGCCAATAACTACACACAACAAATGGTTTTTTTCAGAATCATGTATTCTCGGTTTCCGAGAGCGTTAATAATGCTGACTAGCCAGAAGTAGCTACAACACTTCAATTATAATGAATTTTGCAGACGTTGAGTTTTGAAAACTTCAGTTCAGTTCTAGTACATCAATGAAATGGTATACAATATCATTGAAGTACATTCAGTTCTCAGTTTCATATATTCAATATGAAAACCATTTTAACTATCTATATTTATATATATTATATATAAAAATGGATGTTGTTATATCTGAAATTAATAGACTTCGACCGTTTGACCAATCACCATGAAAGTTGGCGCATATACCTATGTATTTTTTCATGGAAAAGTTTTTTATGCTATCCACTTTGTTGTACCTCGCCACTAGATGGCGCTGCAGCACATCAACTTCTATACCGTTTAACCAATCGCCATGAAAATTGATATACGAGTACATAGGTATTTGAGCACGGAGAATATTTTCGAACTATCGACTTTGTTGTAACTCGCCACTAGATGGCACTGCAGCACATCAACTTCTACCATATACCGTTCAATCGATCGCAAAAATCGTATCGAAGGCAAAACAGAATAATTTGCAATTTTATATACAGAGGTAAATAAATATACACAGGCAGGACAACGTCTGCCGGGTTTTGCTAGTTCTTTATAAAAACAAAAATATGAACTTGGAAGCGTATAGCAGATAAATATAACATGTCAAGAAATTAGTTTAACATAATAAACTTTTATCAAATCTACGTTAAGCTACCGAGTAGACTAGCGTTGCTAGACGAGTGTTCTGGTTAAGGAAAAAATCATAATTCTATTAAATAAAAAAGAAAAGTGTTTATTTTCGCGTTTTTCACACATATTTATCTATTTAAACAGGTTTTATAGCTAATATTTATCTTATTCATTTTACTCAACATTTCGGCTTGGTTGCACCAACCATGGTCACGAGCTGACTGAAAAGGCGAGTAGTTCACGTCGAGAGTTGCGAGCAGGTTCATCAACTACCCCTATTTGGTCTTCATATTCCGGAAAGTTGCGGCACACAATCGCCTGTTCAGTCAGCTCGTGACCATGGTTGGTGCATCTCAGCCGAGACGTCGAGTAAAATAAATAAGGTAAACATTCGCGTTAAGACCCGTTTAAATAGACAAATACATTTTTCTTTGTTTATTATTTATTAAGTAATAAATAAATAAATACACATACATACACACACGCTCGCACGCAATATGCACACACACACCACTTCCACGCTCAATGCTCGTACATGACACTCACCGGGTGGGTCCCTTGTTTAAACTTAACACCACATATTATTGGATTATATAGTGGTACTTCGTAATTGGCTAGTTAATTGACAAATACTGTACTCAATCATAATTTATATTAAAAGCTGTAAACTATTTATAAATAAATAAATAAGTACGTACTTATTAAGAAATTGCCTGGCTTATTATGAAAAGTCAGGGCATATTGGCAACTTAAAGAAAAAGAAAATACCTAAAATTTCATAACCCCTAACGAATCTTGGATCGAGTCAAGCACACTCGATACCTTTAGGTTGTGGTCCCACTGAAAACGAGTAACGAGCACCGAGCAGCCATTTTCTCACCCAAGATAGGCACTAATTCCCTATCATGCTAGTTGAAAGACGGACCGATATTGTGTTCAATAGTCTCACTGCAAGCGAGGATTATTTATTATTCTAGTTGTATAGCCAGTCGAAATCGCTCAGAGGTACTTATTTATAATGTTCTTTTATTGTGTAACAATTAAACTATTACCTATTATCTGTTAAATTGCAATGGTCATGGGCCAATTGTTCTAATGCTCTAATTTTTGTATATTTTTATATAGAGTAGACGATAATAGATTGAACCACAAAGTGGCTGTGTTAGAATACATTTATTAACCACAATCGCAGCGGATCGGATAATCGCAGCATTATGATATTTCAAAGTCTATATTTATTAACAGCAGTGTGACGTCACAGTAACGGCTGCATAGAAAGACTGGTTCGCCCCCCACCCCCGCCCCCTTTAAAAAAAAGAAAAAGTAAATGTTAAATTCCCAAAAGAAAACAAAGAAAACATTTTACAAACGAAAAACTAAACTTGCTACTTGCGAATCTTTTACAATCCATTTATAATTACTTTTATTGATACGAGTAGAAAATACATACATCAATGCTTTACCTCTGCTTTACCTCACCTCTGATTTCTGCAACATTATGTTTGTCACTGATCTTAACGTACTCTACAACTATACATGTATCTATTTTAGGAAAATTAGTGGAATTTGCCCATACAAATGAAGCAGCAATATGGTTAAAAATAACCAGAAATTCAAGTTCAAAAAAGGAAACAAACCGCAGTAGCATAGATTATTGCCATAAATGGAGGTCATGTTTCGTGTGTTTATCTCGATGACATGTCACAGTGAGTTTATTTTGATGTGTGGTGACATTACCTTTTTTTATACATTATGACAAAAGTAGCAATCCATACAACCATAACTGTGACGTCATCGCCTATATTTCACATTTTTCGGTATAAGTTCCTAGGTCCTTACGCTTTTCCCCGAAAGACACACGAGTAAGGTTAGCAAAAACCCTTACTTCGTTCTACGCCGAATGAATAATCCCGCAGGTAGTATGGTTGATGAACTAGTTCTCGCTCCTGGTTTAATTAAATAGTTCTATCACTCGCTTATTGTTAATCGCCGTCAGTGGAAACGCAACCTAAGAAACCTTTTCTCAAGTATTGTTGTGATTTTTGAACGTTGAATGGAATTTTTAATGATTAGTAATATTGTGGAATTCGCGGGGGCGTAGTCAGGATCGTATCCAGACCCCCAAAGCAAATAAATTGCTTAAAATTTAAATAGAGATATCATAGTCTGTAAAGTATGTTATTTATTTACAGCAAGCACCCCAACCTGCCCCAGCGTGGCTATGCCCATAAGAATTAACATAATTATTAATAGTAAACATATCGATCCTGATAGGCTATTAGACTATTTTTCTTAGACGCTACGTATAAAACTGTCATTGATAAATACGTCCAAATATTACGCCTCGCAGACTTAAATCTTAAATATTGCCTTTAACTCCGTAATATACATTTTTTACAAGTAGCCAAATACCACAAGACAGATACGAGTATGTAATATTACATAACGAAAGAATATGGTAGACGAGAAGACAGTCCACTTGATGGTAAGTGTAAAATTGCATCGCGCAAGTGGTTCTTACAATACACTCACAGACTATACATATGCACCGTCCCCGCCGACGGACGAGAGGACGTCCCCCTCGCTACACCGTGAACACACACCGGTCTTCAGCCAACACTTTTACCACGGTATCGGCACGTACCTGGGCGCTTCTCACCGACTCGCGATCCCGCGGTACCCTCCCAAAGCAACGCCCTAAGCCGAGGTCCTTTCCTTACAGGCAGGGGAGCCCTTAGGCTCGTTGCTGCAGACACGTTTTACTCCTGGCTGAGCGCCTTCTGCGCTCGCCCTAAACTATACATGTCCGGTGACTCTTGAAAGACCCTTAGTGTCACAAGAATTTAGCCATACCGAAAAAATTTTGCAGTAATTTTTGGGTGATAAATATTCACATAAAAAATAAAAATTCTAATACTTGTCCTTGTTTTTTGGGTTCTGTATCATTTGTAATGTGCACATCAATGACCCTTTAAACAGAATATTTTATATTCAGAGACGACTTCCTTAAGAGTTTGTATAGATTACACTCAACCGCAAAACACCGTAAAATCACTACTCACATTTTCTTACTAAAACTTAAAATCATTTTTACCTACTGTACTAATATAGGTAAATTAGCCGCATCCGTTCGGTTCCTCAAGCGTATATCTGTTGTGCTAGATCCAAAACAGTATAAGTCTTAAAATGCATTAAATAAAAGGAAATTGTAGAAATTCTGCCAAATAAATTCTACGAAGTCTATGTATATCGTATGCAGAGAGAAAGAAAAATGATTCACTCGGTCCTGCATGATACACCGATTTATACAACAACAGCTGTCATCAATCTTCTGCATAAAATGTCGTTTGCGTATTCTGAGTTACCACTGTGAAAAGATTTCGTGATTTGAATGAAATACACAAACACAGTTTAGTTGTAAAGTTAAACATATTCACCCAAAAATATGTACCTATGTTATTGATACCCTCAACAATTATTTACAGTTATATATAGCAATCATGTCCACACGAAAGCGCGGCTGATAACACAACAATACTATCAACGAATATACAAAATTGAAAACACACTTGAATCCGACTTTGTTTCAAAATTCACTAAATTAGCTCAATTAGCTCACAGTAGCTCAATTTTATGACAAACGTCGACTACTCATATGAAAAAATAATATAAAACTTTGGTTAACTAAATAACTGAAACATGTAATAAAACAAAAGTCTTTTCACTACACCGTACGTCTCTTCGTAAAGTTCTCTTTTAATAAAACTGAAATATAGTTGATTTATGCGTGTTTCGTCTGGTTCAAACAAGATGGCGCTCGTAATATCTGCATGGAACCAGTTCGCGCTGCTCCCGACCGCAATTTTTCGCTTTTTCTCTCTATCTTGCAGTTTGAAGCACACAGACAGATTCGCTTTATTAAAATACAAACGCTGACTCCTGTAGGACCTTCGTTCGTTATTTCTATTCAAAGCATTTCTTTTTAGTGATCAAATAAAATATTTAGTACCAGAACGATTACTTAACGATTACTGGTTACTTAACAAATAAATGTAGATATATTTTAAATTTTGTTTTAATTGTCTCAGGAAAGAGACGAATGAATTTGGCTTGAATGAATTGGCGCTAGAGCTGTTTCATTCAAACTTTGGAATATTGTCGTCTTATAAAAGAGCACTGTGAGCAGTGGTAGCTATACAATCGTCAAAAAAGTGTTAATCTGTCTGTAATTAGTAAAAATTGTGTAATGAACTGCCAACTTAGCTAGGACAAGGGTTGTTTAAGGGAGCTGTGAAAAGTATCGTGCAAAATCGGTGGCGCACTCACAACGCACAGGTTGTACGAGATATCGTGTGCATGGGCGGCGATGACGTGACTGTTTAACAGCATGTGAAGCGACTTCTCCTATAAAAAATCGTTTTCAATATAAAATTCTGTTACTAGTTTGATTGAAACTAAGTTATTCTTGTTTCTTTCTGTCCTCAAAAATATATTCAAACAAATAATTGATTTCAAAGAAAGTTGAAATTTATGTAGGTTTAATCAAACAAATGGTAAGAACTAGTTTAAACGAGACGTTTCTTGAGGCTAGATAAGAAAATGGTTGGTCCAACAAGGGAAGAACTTTTCAATATCGTGTCGCTACATATTTTAGTGGAAGACGGCAACTTGTCGAACTTATCTCGAGTCTAGATAGTGATGGACAAAATTCATTGCACTTTATCGAGAAAGCTTTTAAGTAATGTATAATGTTACTTAGTGCGCAAAGTATGAGTAGGTATGTTTCGGAAATGTGCGTAATAAATAATAATATAGACATTTCATTTTTTATTTCGTTTCACCTTAACATTTCAGTACTTCGTGGAAGATGTAACCCGACATCAATAGAAGCTGTCTTTAAGTTATTTACAACAATGTACCAATGTCTATAAATTATTTCTCAAAACTGATGAGCTCCCGTGTTCCAGGAAATTCATCAAAAAGAAAAATATATTTTTTCATAGTTGTGAAACAAACAAGTCACCTGTACTTAAAAAATCGTTTCTGGATAAAATTGAATCCTACTATACCTACTAAATGGCACACAAAGAGGCGCTCCATCTAATCGTAAACGATTTTTATCTGCCTTTGTCATCTGTAATCAAAAGTGCTGCGAATATGCCGCTTATCTTGTTTTATTAGCTACATAAGTGAAATGAGACACATGTAAATAATGTTGTTAGTGTCGATAACGATATGCTTCTCACTAGATATTCAACCTATCTACTTCCCCGTTACGGAACGAACCAAACTTAGGGCGTACTTCGCCCAAATCTTCGGAAATAAACCCCACTTATCCAACGTGTACTCGCGAACAAAATTTATGGGACAATCTCTTTGGACCTTTCTCACGAACTAGCCTTTTATATTGAGACTCATCCATTCATATTGACCTCTCTCTGACCTCGACGATAAGACGTGCAGATAGAAAATCTGTTTAAGACGTAATGGAACTGGTCATTATTCATAACTTTAATAACATTTTTGGTAGGTACGTAACTAATACAAAATTACATTATTTTGTTGTTTCTGTAACAACAATATGTATTTTCTGTACAAAAAAGCCCATTATCCATTGCCATTTGGCCATTGGCCTTGTGGTGTGTCGGACGGCTTTAAAATAGGACTATCCCATCTCTTCCCATGAGAGTGGTATAAGGCTACTAAGAGATATGGAAGCCACTAACACAAGCCCCGAGGAACAACACCTCTGAAAAAATGAACTCGCCAACTCGCTTTGCCAGTATACCATTTTAAGGCCATACATCCCTCATACATTAATAAGACAATGTGCACGAGACCCATGTCCAGCAGTGGACGATAAAAGGGTCGACGACGGCGACGATACAAAAAAGGCCATTCTCGAGAAGTGATTTTCAACTAACTTCACATCTAACTTAGTTGTAAATTAATCAAACTTCCCCTAATATAAACCTAGATCGAGGTCTATTTGGCTGATTTATTACGATTATTAATTTTTTATTCGCTGTTACGAAATGTTCATTCCGGAAAGTTATAGTAAGAGTATTTTTCGTAAATCAGTTCAGTAATTTGAAGGCAGAGATCTTCTATATAGGTACCCATACCGTATGATCAGCCTACGTTGTTCAATATAGGTCTTTATCAAGTCTCGCCACACACACGATCTTCGGCACTTCTCATTCAGCCCCTACCAGTAACCTTTAAGTCGTCTGTTCACACGGCCGGAGAGCGTCTCACATAGGTAAATAGGTAAATTAAATAGATAGGTAAATTCATATAATCTTATAGTAATATTTACCTATTCAAAATTATTGAAAATTTTAAAAGACCCTGAAATACTTATAGTAATATTCCATATTCGAGAAGATTTAGACATTCCTTTAGAAAAACCGGCATCGGTATCGATTAATTTAATTTAATTAATTTATTTTTTTTTCCACATATACGTGCTATATTTCTACATCTGTTAGATACAATGAAATATCGTATTGCATACTTAGTCAAAAATATTTCAAAATATTAAATTTTATTTACACTTCCTGATAAATAGGAAACAAGAAATACGTAGCATATTTCTTTAAACAATTTTGCCTTCAGCTATTTTAACAATATAATGTAATAGTAATAAAACATGCTTTGTGAAATTTTAATATTCCACTTAAGTTCGTTAATGTAAGACGTGTTGAATTTCAATCAGTACATTTTCCTGTTCAAAGAAACATTTATGAGGAATTATAAAAAATGTTAAAGGGAAAGCGGCACACAATGAGTGAAATTGTTTTTCATCAGACTCTTTCTGTAAAGGAAAAGTGAATTGGAGCCACGATCGTGGAATTCCAAAACCGGGAACAATTTGCAATCAGACGTTGCTTTAGCGAATAAATTAAAAGTTACCAGTACTAAATTAGAGGGTTTTCGAATAATTTAAATTGTTACTTGCAAGGTGGGCGGAGTCGCGGAATCGTGTTCAGAAATCAAGCAACAATACAAGTAAACAAGAATTTCTCATTTCGTGATGAAATCTCTATTCACAAAAATACTCCTACTTTAATATTTTTGGTTCTTCAGATTACAAAGAGAACTATGAATTAATTACTTTCTTCTTAAACGAGAATAATTGTGTCCACCCAACACTTTCAAAAATACAAATTGTTTTCTATCTGTATATACCTACCTACGAGTAAACCCTATTCAACGCTTATGTAATAAATATCACTACCCATCTTTAGGCCATCTTTTTGTCCAGGAAATGCATGACGACAACCGGTGCGATGGTAAAAACTCGAAGTTGGTATCAAATTGATTAGCAACGGGGTCAAAATGGTCCAACTAGTATTTCGGTGCACCGACCCCAGAGGTGACAGCAATATTCTATATGATATTTCTTGTTATATTCGTTAATCACAACTTAACTTTTATAAAGCCACAAACATTGCCCTGCAGTGAAGCACTGCTTCGTTCTATTCAGTACACCGAGCTTTTTAATCGCATGTTTTGTCTTGGTTTGTCAAAGACATAGTAATTGAACTGAATAGAAATAGAATTAAATATTTTTTTATCAAATTGGTGGTAACGGGGTTGTGATGGTGTGAAGAGAGAACGGTAGGTGTGAAGGGAGAAAGGGGGCCGGTAGGGGCAAATTATAATTTTTCACATATTATTGCAAGGCATTGATATTGCCCTTATATCTAAATTCGAGTGACAAATGACGAACAGTATCGCCGGACTGTCGATAGCGCTTGACATGGCTGCAGGTCGCTGTTGTCTGTCGCCGTAGAACTAAATTATAGCTCAATATTTGAATGTTCATACACCGCAAACGTCTTTAAAATATCCTTTAGTCATTCATTCAATGTACTACTTTTGTGCATCAGGGCGATATCTACTTTAGACATCATACGGTTAACATTCAGATGAGCGCCGTGACCCGATGATATGCAAATAATACGTGACGAATTAGCGAACTATAATTGGGCCGTTCTAATAGGTCGGATTTGGCATATGACGACCCATATAATCCACCGATGTAAAATATTCATTGTCATAGATGCAACGCTTCCAAGAAAACGACGCTTAAAACTGATCGAGTTATACCACCACACGATACTAATATTAGGGGTTAAAGTATGAAATTGCCGATTTGTACTGAAAAATTAAAACTCGTTTTTTTCTAAAATGTAACATATTTATTTAATCAAAATATTTACCCTCATTATCTATACATTGTTGCCATCTAATCGGAAGTTCATCTATGCTTTTGCGATAGAACTCTGGGGATGTAGATCCGACAAACTGTGTGAAAGCATTTTGTACTACCTCTTGGGAAGAAAATTTTTTACCACGTAGAAAATTGTCCAAATCACGAAAAAAATGGTAGTCCGTTGGAGCAAGGTCTGGCGAGTACGGAGGATGACGTATGGTTTCTAACTGCAGCTCCTGTAGAGTTACAACGGTTTCTCGTGCAGTGTGAGGTCTTGCGTTATCATGGAGCAATAATGGTGAAGATCGATTCACGAGTCGGGGCTGTTTCACTGCTAGTTTCGCCATCATTGTTCGAAGTTCGGCACAGTAAACATCTGCTGTTATTGCTTGACCAGACCTGAGAAAGTTATAGTGAGTAACACCATGAATAGACCACCAAACAGTTACCATTACCTTTTTATTGGTAAGCTTTGCCTTAGGGCACTGTTGCGGCGTTTGACCTGGGGTCAGCCATTGCATTTTTCGCTTTCGGTTATCGTAAAGAATCCACTTTTCGTCACATGTCACAATTCGATCCAATATTCCTTCATTTCTGTACCGATTCAACAAGGCAACGCAAGTTTCAACACGCGTTTCTTTCTGCAGATCAGTCAAATCATGAGACACCCATTTTTCATATTTTTTTACCTTATTGATTTGATGCAAATGAGTCAATATTGTAGGTAAGGTAACGTTAAACCATGCCGCTAATGGCATGGTTTAACGGCATGGGCAGTTTGACTCGGATCGGCTTCCACCATCTCCTTCAATTCAGCGTTATTCACCTGTGTGGGCGGTCTTCCACGTGGTTCGTTCTTCAAGTCGAAGCTTCCATTACGAAAGCGTTTAAACCAAAAACGCACGGTTCGTTCATTAACAGTCTCCTCTCCAAACGCAGCATTGATATTACGAGCCGTTTCTGCCGTGTTAGTTCCGCGTCGGAACTCGTATTCAAAGATTACTCGGTTTTTCGAAGTATCCATCTTTCCCGTCTAAGCTGAATAAAAACACCAATTGAAAGTCGAAAATCGAATGTTGCACATTTTTTAAAACATGAACCTCATAGGTAGGTATCATGTGAAAAAAGTTTCACTCGAAAATCTCACACCATGAAGGTTTTATGTCAATTCAGAGTATCTATTACTATAAAACGGCAATTTCATACTTTAACACCTATTATATCGTAATCCACGTTTTCTTAAATACTCACGTTACTTAACACTCATATCCCTAAAATACTCAAGTGCTGCAAGTGACATATCCTAAGTGAGTATCCTAATACTGGGAATATTATGTCGACATATAGTAAATCCTATCAAAACCGCAAACGGGGAATGTGCTCATTTTTGATTTTGACTGAAAAACTGCCCACGTCTGAAAATGTCCCAAACTATTTGTTACAGATAAGTAGCTGGAAAAGGGGCAATGTTGCTCCCAAGCAATCCGATTGAGCCAGGACCCTCCCGCCGCTAGTAAACGAGGAAGAAAATTAACTATGTATTTTAAAAACCGATAAATATTTCAGAAATGCGAACAATGTGTTTAAACTGTTTAACTAACAATTTTAACTGTTTATTTATTTATTTAAAGTATTTTAATCATTTATGGGATAAACATTATTTCAAAAACTCTTAAAAGATAACGGAGTGTGCAGGCGGTACGTTCTAATTATTGCAGTTCATAGCGTGGGGAAAATATGATATGAAGTTTAATGAGATTAAACAACATCGAAAGTGTATCCACAGCACATCCCAATATAGTTTATATAATCCATCTGCGCAATAATTCAGATTTAACAATCTAGGTTAAGTACAACTTGCATGCCAACCATTCGTTTAAAACATTCATGTGTTTTTCAAAAATAGCAGTCATTATTACCGTTCACAAAAGTGATGCAAAATAGTATCTAGGTAACAGCTACCGCTCATTACAGAGTAATGGCTCATTTACAGAATCTCTAGTTCTATCGATGTTAGAGTTTCTCTATTATCGGTCAAAAGCTCGTATAAACAACTGTTATCATCATCGAGTGTTTATCATCAAGTGAACAGTTGTAGGTGAGAATTGTATGTAGTTTGGTAGCATACGAGAATCATATAGATACAATATTCTCGTCCGAATCGTTCGAGAAACGATATTGACTAGATATTTGTAGATTCTCTCCGATTTTAGGCATCGCCTGTGTTTGGTTTAAAGAAAATTTAGTAACAAAATAATTTTATACAACTTTTCAAACTTTCGTGTTTTGTACACATTTTATATTGTAAATCGGGTCTGAACGCAATATATTAAAGATTTAATTTTATGTGTTCAAACCCGATTTACAATATTAAATATTACGCAGTTCACTTATATTTTCTAATTGTCATACGCTGATATTCAGTAAATAACTCACACGGCAGCAAAAATATTGAGCAGATAAAAATAACACGAGCATGTGGGCGGTGCGTTCGGTTTAATGTTTTAGTTTGAGGAATAAAATGTGTTATAAGACTATATGACTAAATGTTGTGTATATTGACCATCTAAGGCTTTTCAAAATAGGGAGGGATAAATAACAAAAATATATTTGTTTCATGTACCTATGTTAAAAATTAATTATTTACAATAATAGTTAAATATAGCACGAGTATGTAGGCGATGTGTTCAATTTATTACAGTTTTGTAGTTCTAGGGAATGAAATTCATAATTTTAATATGTTTTTGATATATTCAGCTCTTTTAACCATAGGGATAATAAACAATAGCTAATACTTACTTTTTTAGGCCAATTTCATTACTATTATAATAGATGACGTCAGTAGCGACACATAACGCAGAATTCGAAAATTCTTTCTCAAATGGGCATTACGAGCTACGAAAATGCTACATGACTATGTTACGAATACTCTAGAGGTCGACACTAGTCACTAGTACATACAACAGAAGCATCTGAACAAGAATTTCGTCATATTTTGTTTCGTTAGATGACGCTGGGATGCCTGTCAAACAGAACGCAGTGCCCTCTTTAGTGTAGCGTCTGTAACTTGTTCCAAACCGTGCGCTGCGAGATGCTCCGACCACTACAAGTTACACTGTGGAATACGTCCACGCCGCCGCCCGCCCCTACGATAGAGGTCGTGAGTAGGGGATATAGGTACAGCATTCTGGTATGACATAAAATCGACAGAGGCCGTTGTTTCTATAAGAACAGGAAAAAAGTAACCCTCAAATAACTTTTATTCTCTTTTGTATTAGTTAGTGCAACTAACTGCAAAAAGAGAATTGGGCAAATCCGCGCTTAACTGATAGTTTCACTGCTTTGAAAATATTTCGATTTTTCCAAAACAGTGAAATTCTATGCAGTTAACCTTATTAATATTACTCCTTGTTATTACTCTAATTAAAAGTTATATCTATATTTTACTAATATATTATTGGACATTTATATAATTGGACATTGGATATTACTTACTCTCATAGATATGGGAATAGACTGGCTGACATATCATACGTTCTTATCAAGGAAACCTGGTTGACAACTTCTAGGGGCGAAGCAGATCAGAGGAGGGGTTCATTAAAAAGTCAAATATGAAACTTAACAAATATTTATTGTCGTATAGTAAATATTCGTATAGTTATTTATTCTCACGGGCGGTTTAGAATCCCTCAGCATTCGGAGAGACGTTGCGTCTCTCTGTGTGTTCTACCGCCTGTACAATGGGGAATGCTCTGAAGAATTGTTTAATATAATTCACATCTCGGGTTTCTACAACCGCACCTCCCGTCACAGAAGTGCGGTCCATCCGCATTTCCTCGATACGGAGGTATCGCCCACTGTTCGGTCCAAAAAATATTTTATACCGCGAACCCTTAGGCTGTGGAACGAACTGCCTCAAGAGGTCTTTCCATTAAGCTACGATATGGAGTTCTTCAAAAGAGCTGTGAATAGGATTTTGCAAGGTCGACGACGCGACCGCATACCCCCTGGTGTTGCAGGTGTCCATGGGCGGCGGTAACACTTACCATCACGTAGGACCGCTTGCTCGTCCGCCCACTAGACTATAAAAAAAAATTAAATTAGTTTTTATCGTCTCAATTTGGAATTTTTATCAATATCAACTTTATCTGACCCGTTATTTACAGACCATCACGAATGCAGACTCCATTCACGTGAATAATGAATTTAATTTTTCGTAAATAAAATATACCTACTCCATATTTATTAAAAGCTTTTACGCTGATTCATTAAATTAGAAGCTGAATTGGTTTCATCAAAATCCTTTTGGAATATCATAGTGGGATGTCTATATTTTTTTATTAGAGAGGAGGCAGACAGACATGCGGCCATATAGCCACGAGTGGCATTAAGTGATTACTACTACCACTCGTGGACACTACCTACAACACCAAGGTGGAGACGAGTGCTCTGCCAATTATTATGGCGAAATTCAATTGGCTCTCGTTAATCGACAGGTGCTCCACCGAGTACCTTAGGAGCTCGAAAAGAAAAGAGGTGGTTGTTATTAACTTGCAGTTAGTGGAATATGAGAGCCTAGAGTCGGGTGAGGACCGATGATAACTTGGGAGCTTATGATTTGAATACCACCGCTGATCTAGCCCATTAGTTTTTCGGACATAAAGATCGCCGGACTTCACTCTGAATGAAGCAAATTCCCGACGAAGAGAAGTTTATTACGAAGCTCTCGACTAAGTTTTATTCGCTAGATTGTACGAGTATATTTTTAATGCGATGCGGAAAAGAAACAATTTGGGTGCGTCCGGGCAAGATACCCGGGAAGGAGGATCCGATAGCATCCGGGGCGAAGGACCCGGGGGATTCGGAGTGCGGGGGTGCAAAAAAAATTTGGGAAAAAATAATCGAAATTATAATAGTAAATATCGAGTACATATCCGAGCGGACCCAGGCACGGCCCACTAGGGCAGCCGGCGATCTTGACCTTGTTCACTCACTATCACTAGGGTCGCGACCCGATTAATATTGGTTTATTAAGAGATTGCCGTTGATAGCAACTGAACGAATGCGGTTGCGCGGCGCGAAGGGTGATTGTAATTGCCTAGTTATCCCGGTGACAGCTGTCAGTCGTCGTCGGTCATGGACTTTTTTATAAATTATTTGGACACTGGCATAACCATTGATCCACACACAGGAAATAAAACATAATTGTTTTTATCACGTCATGGTTCAATCTCCAGTGCCGTCGAAGTAGGAGTCGCTCAGTAAAGTGATAGTAGGTTTAAGGGGTGTAAGGGGTCCCAACTTACATCTCTGGGACCCAAGCCAACCTCACCGGCTCGTGGTGCACCCTGCCGACCAACGAACGAGGCTCTGGCGACCCTCCATCAATCCCCCCCCCCCCCCCCTATGGCAGAAAAAGTAAAACGGCCCCAAGTTCCCGGCAGCTCCAGTCGCAACACCGGCGTGGACGGGCGCTGGTCGAGCGCTGGAGCCAGGGGTGCTAAGAATCTCCGGGCGGGATTCCACCGTCGAACGACCAGGGCTTTTAACACGGATTACCGACGTAGGTTGTCACTGGTGACTTACAACACGCGCACTTTGAGGACAGACGAGAAGATCGCTGAGGTGGAAGAGGAGATAGGCAAGTTGCACTGGGATATATTGGGGTTATCAGAAATACGAAGAGAGGGGGAGGACACGATAGCCCTGAAGTCCGGCAACTTGTTCTATTACCGGGAGGGCGACCAACAGTCCCAAGGTGGTGTCGGGTTTATCGTCCACAAGTCCCTCGTAAATAATGTTGTAGCCATCACGAGTGTGTCGAGCAGGGTCGCGTACCTTATACTCAGAATATCCAAGAGATATTCGTTGAAGGTCATACAGGTCTACGCACCGACCTCGGCACACCCGGATAACGAAGTGGAAGCAATGTATGAGGACATTAGTAGAGCCATACATGCTTCGAAAACACACTACAATATTGTTATGGGGGATTTCAACGCGAAACTGGGCAAAAGAGGCGACGATGAGTTGAGAGTGGGGCAATTTGGATGTGGGCACCGGAACCAGAGGGGCCAGAGGCTGGCCGACTTTCTTGAGAAAGAGGGACTCTTTATGATGAACTCTTTCTTCAAGAAGCAGCCTCATAGGACCTGGATGAGCCCCGACGGTTCCGTTAAAAATGAGATTGACTTCATTATGGCCACAAAGAGACAAATATTCAATGATGTCTCCGTGATCCACAGGGTGAAAACCGGTAGTGATCACCGAATGGTTAGAGGCACATTGAATATAAACGTCAAGTTGGAAAGGTCCCGCCTGATGAAGTCTACGCTCCGACCTACTGCTGCCCACATACAAAACCCCGAAAGCTTTCAGCGTGAGTTGTCAAATCGCTTCGATTTCCTAGAGGATTGCGTTGCAGTGGACGATATCAACAACAGGTTGGTAGAAACTGTCCATACGGTGGGGTCTAAATTCTTCAGACATCGTCGAAGAGATGGACCCCAAAAGCTCACCGACCACACCCTCGACCTCTTGGCGGAACGACGTTCGATGACACTGCAGACTCCTGATGACGCGGAAGCATATCGCCAGCTCAATAGACGGATTCACCAGTCCTTGCGACACGACATCCGTCTCTTTAATACTAATCGTATTAAGGAGACGATAGAGCGAAATAAAGACTCCAAAGTGTTCGCAAGAGATTTATCTATTGGGCAGAGCCAGTTGACGAAACTGAAGAGGGAGGACGGCAGTGTCACTTCCGACAAACAAGAGGTACTGAGGGAGATCGAGAAGTTCTATGGAGGTATACAACTACCTCGGTCGCTAAACCTGTTGGCAACTTGGCCAAAGACCCAAGAGCCAAGTTGACCAGACACTATACCGAAGACATCCCGGACATCAGCCTGTACGAGATTAGGATGGCCCTCAAACAGCTTAGAAACAACAAGGCGCCGGGTGAAGACGGAATCACTTCAGAGCTTCTGAAAGCGGGTGGAACACCGCTACTGAAAGTCCTTCAGAAGCTCTTTAATTCCGTCTTGCTCGAAGGTATCACGCCGGAGGCATGGAACGGAAGCGTGGTGGTGCTCTTCTTCAAGAAAGGCGACAAGACCTTGTTGAAGAACTATAGGCCCATCTCGCTTCTGAGCCATGTTTATAAGCTGTTTTCGAGGGTTATCACAAATCGTCTCGAGCGCAGGTTTGATGACTTCCAGCCTCCCGAACAAGCCGGTTTCCGAAAAGGCTATAGTACCATAGACCACATCCATACGCTGCGGCAAGTTATACAGAAGACCGCGCAGTATAACTTGCCATTATGCTTAGCGTTTGTGGACTATGAGAAAGCCTTTGATTCGATCGAGACTTGGGCAGTGCTACAGTCCCTCCAGCGGTGCCATATTGACTATCGGTATATCGAAGTGTTGAAGTGTTTGTATAACAACGCCACCATGTCAGTCCGAGTACAGGAAGGGAGTACGGAGCCGATTCCGTTGCAGAGGGGTGTGAGACAAGGAGATGTCATCTCTCCGAAGCTCTTCACCAATGCGATGGAAGACGTTTTCAAGCTCCTGGAATGGAAAGGACTCGGCATCAACGTTGATGGCGAATGCATCACTCACCTTCGATTTGCCGACGATATCGTGGTCATGGCAGAATCGCTGGAGGATCTTAGCACAATGCTCGGAGACCTCAATCGAGTTTCCCAACAGGTGGGCCTTAAAATGAACATGGACAAGACGAAAATCATGTCGAATGTCCATGTTGTGCCCACCCCAGTTTCAGTTGGGAGCTGGATTCTCGAAGTTGTTGACGAGTACGTCTACCTAGGCCAAACGGTCCAACTAGGTAGGTCCAACTTCGAGAAAGAGGTCAATCGACTAATCCATCTCGGCTGGGCAGCGTTCGGGAAGCTACGCAGCGTCTTCTCGTCCAAAATACCTCAGTGCTTGAAGACAAAGGTCTTCGACCAGTGTGTGTTGCCAGTGATGACCTACGCCACCGAGACGTGGTCTCTGACTATGGGCCTCATAAATAAGCTCACTGTCGCACAGCGAGCTATGGAGAGGGCTATCTCGGGGTTTCCCTACGTGATTGAATCAGGAATGAGGAGATCCGTAGACGAACTAAAGTCACCGACAAAGCCTCTCGGGTTAGCAAGCTGAAGTGGCAGTGGGCAGGGCACATAGCTCGAAGAACCGATGGCCGATGGGGCAAAAGGGTTCTCGAATGGAGACCACGTACCGGCGGACGAAGCCTAGGACGTCCATCTGCTAGATGGACAGACGATCTCATAAAGGTTGCGGGCACCCGCTGGATGCAGGTCGCTGCCGATAGGTCTAAATGGCGGACAATGGGGCCTATGTCCAGCAGTGGACGTCCAAGGGCTGAAAAGAAGAAGAAGAAGGTTTACTGAGGACCGAGTTAGACTCCTTGGAAGAACACGAAAAATGTAGTCTCACGCTTTTATCTAATTATTGCAAACATTATGCACTAACACTAGGCACTTTGAATAAACTATCACTATTAAACCACAAATAACACAATACACATTTTTTACAATAATCAACCAAAAACTCAAATTTACTTCTCGTTCAAAAAGTCCGGTCATGGACTAACCGGCGAACTTCTATTCCTTTTGTATTCAAAACTAATAATTATTTTTTATAGGAACAAATTAAATTTATGAAACAATTCTCATTTTTGGTCCATAATGTCGGTGTTCCCTCCTTTAAAAGAAAAAAAAACAATAGTATGTACAATGTACATAAATAAGAGTAGGTACGAATAAATTCTATGGAAGGACAACACTTAAATATGCAATTCCGAGTATTATGAATTTCATTACATTAGAGATTAAAGAAAAACTACATAGTAAAAATGTTAAACATAAATTAAACAAAAATAACTTCTAACTTTGAGCAATCTGTATAAACTAAAGTAAGTAGATTTAAACCAGTGAAACAAGTATCAATTTTACCGAACTACCCGGAAGCAAATGTGCAGTGCCGTGATAAACTCACATAGTTTTATGGCACTCTGTATATTATACTCTGTATGTACCCTTCATTTATAAATGTTAAATAAATAAAAAAAGGACTATCAATTAAGTTTCCTCACTTCGAAGTCACTGTTTTAAGCGGTTATAAATGGGTTGCTAACAGCCAAAATGGGCTGATTTATTCCATATTTTCCCGTCGTTCATCCAGCCGTAAACAGAACGATAACTTGTAGTTTGTTTCAGTCAGATGTGGAAGAGACGCATTCTCCATATTGTTTTTTCGTCTGTTAATATTTTCCATTTGGTTTGCTCCTTCGTGGAATTTATATAAGTATTTATTTACACATACAGAAATCTACAGCTTTATCTTTATCTATAGCTTTATCTTTATCTATGTAGCTTTATCTTATTACCTAAATTTGATTTAGGTAATAACAACGGTGATATAGAAAATTACAGATTTCACAGTAATAACATAACATAGAAAAATGTTTGTTTTTTGTGTTTGTTGGGTGAGGAAGTGTGTGTGTCCTGCAACCTCTGCAAGTCAAGAAGAAGAAGGGGTTGGCATCAGATGAGTTTACACTCATCAATTGTACAGAACTATACAGGATTACTGTAATACTCGTATTTATTTTAATTGTTGGTGTATTATAAATTATGATAGTATGGCAAAATTTAAATACAATTCGCATAGTTTCTATATAAACCACGATGTGATTAATTGATGGCTGAAGTAAACAGAGCATTTTTACTGATTTACTTCTTATACAATATCCACAGTACTTAGGATTTAAATTTTAGCTTTAGTTTTGGTTAAGGTTACGGCTCAAGTATTTACTTAGTTATACTAATGTATAACATGATGTACGGTGTTTAAGTCAAAAAGTTTTATTTGTATTACAAACAACAACTTAATGCAAGTTATTGTTTTAATAAGATTAAACTTATTACTTAAATATCAATGAATTTTTTTTAACAGTTGCTTAATATACTATGCCACATTCTAGTTAGAAATTCCTAATGCTAGAAAACTACATGAGATTTTAGTTTTTATATTAAAATATTAATTTGACGTGTCAAATTTTATGACCTTTAACTTTCAATTGTTCTTCTTTGTATTAGTGCAGCTCCAATCAAGCGTGGTTTGGCCTAATAGTGCAATTAATGCAAAAGAGAACAATTGTAGACAACGGTCACATTATTTGATAGGTACATTAAAACCTATTGGTACTAGAGGCCCTATTGAGCCAAATCGCGTCTTCCTGGCCAAAATATGGCAACATTCAATAGGAAACAAAAAAAAGGCAAACCAATCTGCTTCTTACCAAATTGTTGCATTCGTATGTTAGTGTGTCACTCGTAGAATATAGTACAATAGGAAGTGAAACTAATAAACATTTGTTTTTTCAGCACCAATTTTGGCACAACATTCTTACGTCTACTATTTTATCGCCACATCGACACTCGCAACAAATAGTCTGGGGCTCGCAATTTGTTTGGGCGCCCATAACGCGAAATGCGTCACAATCCTTATTTATGTTATGGCTACATTTTTTTCGCAGGCCTATGAAATATATACGATTTCATCATGTTATGAATCTTGTTGAACATATAAACAATGTAAGTGATCATTAACCGATCCACAGAGAGCGTACGTGCTGTACCCCACAGCCTCTGGACGCGTCCAATAAGCCGAGTTGTCCCCCTCTCGGAAAAGATTGCCATGAAATTTACTAACGTGTTGATACAAAGACTATTTTTAATTGACTGCAAAATGTCAGAAACAATGACAACGCTAGAGACTGCCCGTAGTTCATCCATATCGACACAGTTTTAATATGAATAAATAGTAACTTACAGTTACCAGCCCTTTTTTACACTGCTGGACATGGGCTTCCTGGTGTACATTGTGTTGTGCATGAGGGATATATGACCTTAAAACGTCACGCTGCTGTCCAAGTGGGTTAGCGAGTTCACTCTTTTAGAGGTGATGTAGTTGCTCAGAGATTGTGGTCGCCGCTTTGTTATCCCTTAGTCGCCTTTTACTACACCCACGGGAAGAGATGGGGTGGTGGTATTCTAAAGCCGACCGACACAACACGTCCCATGGTAAACTCATCAAGTTAAACGGTACACTCGTATACTCTGCTTATCTCTTATATGCAATGCCCGCAAATGCTATCGAGTGGGAAGTACAATGAGGAAAGGAAAGTCTCTCAACCCATTATACTCTCTACTCCATGTTCCATCTCATCCATATTCATCTTTTTCAATCTCATCTCTCCCCATCAAGTAAAGATTTAATATGAGATAAAGGAAACTTCGTCTCGTATTATACTCTGTCATTATTCAGCATTCAGGCTAAATGGGGGAGTGTGTTGTGAGATTACGAACACTCCTCGTCCCGTTATTTCCGATTATTTTCAACCTTTCTTCCAAATTCCCTTCTAAATCTCCTATTATAGGCGGCGCAGTCGGAGAACCTCCCTTGTCATTCTAGACTGATATTAATTTGAATCGCTGATGTTAATCCACTACAAAGTCTACTGTCTGCTCGTCTGTCTCCTTCTCTGTATAGCTAAATACAGACAAAAACATTTGTCATTTTTTTTAAATATGTACGGAATTAAGCTTAATCTAGCTTTCCGACCGTCGTGTATTATCGGCGTTATTTTTATATTTGGAGAATAATAAGAACAATCAATCGTCTGTCGTTATGTATCATCTCAAACAAAATTATATTTTCAACAGGGTGTCCAATTTGCTGTTTTTCTCTGGATAAATCACTTTCACATTATCGGCCTTTTACGTATGTTTACAATCCTCACTCATCAATATTGTTTCATGCATTTTACGTACAAATATAATACAAAAAATACTTAAATTTTGAAGAAAGAGGGTTTGTACTGTCAAAATAATACGTATAATTATAGTAGATCCGGACAATTTATCAACTTATTATCAGTTAATAAAGAATCCTATTCTTACTTAATCGAAGTCCTTTGTACGCTGTTCGAGTATTATGACGGTTTACTTCAGAACGTAATATTTTTATGGAGCTACAAGAGTACGTGAATAAAATTAAAAGGTTTCTAAATAACCCTTTAAAATCACGGCCTAAAAGCCTTTATTACGGTTGAGTGAAAAGTAGTAGAATTTTCGAGTTGGGGTATAAAGTGTTGGAAATTTGTAAGTGGTATAATTTTTGTGCAAAGTAGAATTTGGCAGCCGCCATTTTATTGTCGTTCGGACAGCAAATTTGCATTACAGTTTTATTTTGTACTCAGTTGTTTTTCAGATACGAGGAGTACTTCGAACTAACTATTCTTGTAAGTCAATTGCGAAATATTTTTGAGAAACCATGGTGTCATATTGCAATCTGCTTTATTTAGGTATTCTAAATGTTACTTATGCATGTGCGTTATTAGTTATCGCATTTTGTTAATGCGAAAGAAAGAAAAAAGTCATGAAAAAAGGCCGGTGAGTACATGACATTAATAGAGGCCGTCTGCCATTAAATCCTTAGAGAAGGAAGACAATTAAGCCAGTTTGATAAATATGAGCAGTATTATGGATACAAGGTTGGAAATGAATTATTAAATGTTTAAATACTCTAATCATATTACATTCAATTTCGACAAATGTCCATGGTATCTCAAAGATAAAAATTTTACTCTCTTTGGCATTTTAAACTATTTCACAACATTTTAATATACGGTCTTATTATGGTAACAAAGTATGTTACGAACCGAAAAATATTATCCTTTTTTTCTTTTTAAGAAGAAGTTATTATGCAGCAGCTAGTAGATCTAGCTCAGAAGTTTATATAACTTATTCGTTATAGTACTTCCCGGTATATTATACCCATACTTCTGGACTCAATAAATCACATTCTTTCCAATTGAAACTTCATTTCTCCACTCCAACTTAAGACTTTGGCCTTTTAACGTAAAATCAAAGTTTACCCTGAAAGTAACCTCTGATAAATGTCGTGTATGAATGGAACGGTCCCTGCTCATAATTTATGTCCCTATCGCGCGAGTCCACTCACGCCGATGATCCCAGTAACGTATCGAGGTCATTTACTAAAGGGTTGTTGGGCGCCACTGATACGAGAATGTTTTAAAATAGAGCATCTTTAATACTTTGGAACTTAAGTGACCAGAAAACAAAGCAGGTGCTCATACTGTAGTACTGTAGTTGGAGACTCTAGTAACCAACTACTGAGTCAAACTGTAGGTACTAAGTAACAGCCGATAGATATTCATCAACGCTCGAAGTCTTGTTTTTTCGTTCCGGTTGCTTTTCCTACTACTTACAATGAAAATGCCCATGGGAAATTTGTAATCGATGACGGTTTTGTTTTAGAAGAAAGACTTCCGTCAGAAAGTTTTTAGTAAAATAAAGCATTTCCTTGATAATAAATAACCTTCGGAAATAAGAATAATATTTACGGTTAACAAGAATGTCCGCTTAACCTGCGAAGCACGCTGTCGGTCCACATGCCACTAATATAATCTGTTTGACCCGATTCTAAGCCGCATGACAATGTTGTTACAAGCTTCCTAAGACATGCCTGCGTACATGACTTGACATTACGTCGACGTCTTCTACGTAGACATGTATCCAAAGTACGAAAGGGCCTTATAATCAGAGATATTACGTGTATATATAGGTACATAGATACAAGCGTATATAGTTTATACTTTTATATAGATATAAGTATAATATATAAGTGAAAATATGTTACGATGTCCATTTTCACTTAAATTTTAAACTGACTAAAATCAATTGTCAGACTTAGATTTGACCAAAAATCGCTAGACTAGTACCACGGTATACCGGAGACATCTTAGATCTTAGTCATTTTACATTTAAACAATACAGATTCTCATATAAAGAAATGCATCTGCTTCACATAAAAAATTATTGTTGACTATGTATTAAAAATGTTGTGTCCAGGAATCAACTCGCAGCTGTTAGTCTCGCCAAAACAATATCCACAATAATTGTCATTTGGCTTGATCTCGACTGCGTTTGTTCACCTATCGTTTTTATTCCACGCGTACTTCGGATTTAGCATTCAGTTTTTGCTTCTATTGCGTTCGCCAACGAGGTCAGCAGGAAATGAACTCGCGTGTTTCGCTGCCAAACCTGCTGAGTGTGCGTTTGGAAAGGATTCAAGTGTTGACACACACTCGTGGACTCAGTAGAACAGTAGGTATAGAGTACGATACAAACAAGCAGCAGTACCTACGAGTATCCTTTGTTCATCTTAACCATCCAAATCTATGTAAACTAACGTTAGTCTCTTAGACTTAGTTGCTGTTGTTAGTCGTGTAGAGATAAGAATACGGCATTTAAAATTCCAATCTTTCTAACTCATTGCGTTGCGATGTTGCAAAAATCAACTGTTTCTAAAAGTATTCTAAAAGTACGATAAAGTTTGTGATTAATCAAAAAGCTAAGTTTGGTAGATTATTCCCGTCCCTATGTAATAATAGCTTCGTTCGCGGTAAGGATTCAGAACTGATTCGGAACTATACGCATGCGCAGTTCAAATAATAACACACAATTCAGAATTTCTAGTTACAGTTCTGTGTTCGCGGAACCGTCGAACTCGGTTCAGGATCGGTTCAGAATCAGTTCTATCAGTTCTATAACTTTGGCAATAATCGTAGTTCCAGACATGCGCAGTAATGTGTTTTGGTGGGTCCACTTAAATACTTGCCAACTTAGGGGTTTTCCCCCCAAATTTAGGGGGTAAATAAGTGGGATGGGTTCTTTTAGGGGTTTTATATTTTTAGGGGTATTTTTAGGGATTTTATGACTCTTCATATATTTTTTTGAATATATATTTTTCATATATTATGTGAAAGTATAGGCCCTGGGACAATCCAAACTATAATAGCTAATCATATTTATTTGTTGACCTAGCGACTTAACGACATCTAGTACAAATATATTACAACTACTCTGTGGTGACTGGTGGTTATTGTGCCTATGCTTACTGGAAATACATATGTACGTTGATTATTGTTTACTTGTTTAATTCGATTTTGTTGTTGTACTGCTGTGCCGACAAGCAATTTGTTAATGATGCCTAAATAAACTAAAAATAAAAAAATGTACAGTCAGAAGTACACGTAGAGTTGGGAAACAGATCCAGATTTAAAAGGTAAAGAAATTTCATTGCATTTTTGTAATTTATATTTTTTCTTTTATTATAAATTTTTTTAGGGGGATTTCTAAGTAATTGGGGCGATTTTAGGTGTTTTTGACTTAAGCTTTAGGGATAAATATTTTTGAGAGTTGGTAACACTGCCGATGACAGTAGATCGTACGCAGTTTGGTTCCGAAATCGTTCGCGGAAATAAAAATCACGAATCGGTTTATAACCGAGCATGCGCTCTACTACGATTCCAAATTAGTTCAGTACTAGTTCTGAATCCTTACCGCGAACAAAGCTAATATTATCCCTTAGCGGCCTTTTATGACACCCACGGCAAGAGATGGGGTGGAGCTATTCTATAGTCGGCCAAGACCACACGGCACATAAGGCCGGCACATAACCTCCTATAAGGCGGCTAAGGGATAACAGAGCCGCTGCTACAAGCGTTGAGGAACTACACCACCTCTAAAGGAGTGGACTCGCCAACCCGCATGGGCAGCGCGGTGGCGTTTCAAGGCCACACATCCCTCATGCATAAATAATAATGTACGTCACATCTCGTGTTGTTTGTGATCATTAGTAGTTTACGTGATTTAGCTTTATGTTTCGCTACTGTTTTACAAGTATCCACTTATGTAGTGGATACGATCCTTTGGAATGGATTGAGAAACTACGTGGCGCTTGGCAAAAGCTCTTTGTATGTGAGTTGGGGCAGTGAACCCCTTATTAGAAGCCTATGTTTTCATCACAATGTTTACTATATTTCAGTATTTATATTTATTGTCGCCCTATTATTATCGAGTAATAATAATTCTGGAACTCTAGTTACGCAATGGACTCATTGGCTTAATAACTTACAGGGGAATCATTCATAGAAACATATCACACAAATGAAAGTTTATATACGAACAGTACAGTGATGAGTTGATGACACACGAACACACGCTGTTTAATTTCAGTTTTTCACAGCAGAGTTTTTTCTTCATGGAGTTTTTGTGTGCGTCTTCCGTCGAATGCTCAGCAATCGTCAGTCGTCTCCTAACCTCCATACTAAGCAGTTGATTGAACAAATATTATATATCACGCATGTAACCCTATAACAAGTTAGAGGATATTTCATAGTTTAATTAAACGACCTTCTGATATAACAACCAACAACCTCTACATCACATCCTCTAAAACGTTATAAAGTTAATATCTAAAAATTCACCCAGTTAATCTTTAGAAAGCGATTCTATAGAGACTCGATTTTTTATAGATTCTCAATTCTCATGTTATATTAATCTCGACATTGAGTAAATATCGAGTCCTTTAACTCTAGAGTTGGTAATCAAGCACTTTTAATTACCATCCATACATGAAATCCATACATTCAAATTTTTCTGTAGAAAAGTGTTATAAAATATGTAGTTCCAAAAGTGCTTAAATGTAACAATATCATTATTTCAATTATAACATTTAACTCAGTTAGCAGAATTAAACCTTGCAATGGTCATAATAAGCGTCGTTAAAACGCCTTAAACAAGGTTATAAAAATGTAACAACTCGTTATAATAATAGGGGCAATAAAAACTTAGACTATTTTAGCCATCTGGCGTTATATTATTACATTCACATAAATATGTTTTTATGTCATGTGACCATAATATTATTATACTCGTATTGTAAGTGTGTATATTCATCTGAGTATCTACTAATTTGAGATAATACTCGTATGTAAATGTATTATTATTTTAATTTTATTTATAACCGGTCCGGAACCCCCAGTGATTTACTAGGGGAGGCCCGTACCCTGCATTGGGACGTTATAGGCTGATACAAGATTAATATTCTTGTTTCGGTGGTGGATAAATAATAAAAGGATGCAATAGATCCACTCTATCGCAGAAACCATACGAGTTTTTCAGGGTAACCCGGAGTAGTGTCTCTTAGATTGTTGCCCTACCTGCTTGATCAAGATCGATCGCCCTCATCGATCGATATCGTTCGTAATCGATTGTTGGGGGTGATAGTTCTGGTCAATCAATGGGCGCGGCTCGAAAAACGATAAAGGTAAAATAATCAACTGAGAAAATTCAGATATATAACGATGGTGTTTACCATCATCCATATATAACGATGGCTACATGTATCCACGAACTGGGCCCGCGTGGTGGATTATGGCTCGAAACCCTTAGTGATTTGTTAGGGGAAGCCTCTGCCCTAAAATGGGTCGTTATAGGCTGATACAGCACTACCCACACAAGGTGCCCAGTAAATAGTGGCCAAGCTTGAAACTGTCGATAGATCAACTCATGATGACCGCAAATAATCTTAATGAAATGTCGCACGGTTTTCTAGATATTGGCCCTTATTTGATTCTTTGAAAAATTGGCACCTTTGGTCAGTAATTTGCGTGCTGCGAAATTGATAAAAATTCTGTTTTGCGTGTATTATTCTCGAAGAGTTGTTCTCTTAAACATAAATCAGTATTCTTCATTTACTCTTATGGTATTTTCTAAAAGTTTATGTTTGTTTCATGTTAACGTACAATCTTCATCTGATAATTTGAATTTGACCTTCAGTTACCAAAAAAAAATGTATCAATCCTATAGTGGCCAACTACGTATATAAAAAAAATTTCTAATTAATGTACATTCTAAAATGGTATAATACATATGGTTTTTTTCAAGAAATGATGATATTGCTATTAAAATATAAGCTATTTTTACCAAATTAGAATTTTCAATAATTTTTCTTTTTTAATTTTCATTGTAAATGTGCAATAAATTGATTTTAAGTCCTGAGTGATCATCCAGGCATGTGAGGGACCAAAGAAAAACTGAGAAACAAAAAAATAACACATTTAATTTATTGTGAATATTAAAGATGCTCAAATTTCTACCACCTACCCGGCTCTATATCTCTGATCTCTATAGTTCTGATACAGGCTCTATATCTTCTTATAGACACCCTCTTGAGCAGTCGAGCGTATCTTCACTTACTTGTCTCTTTGCCCCTAATATTATAATTACTGGACTAATTAGGCTATTCACTGAATCACCTGTATATTCGTACGGTGGCGATCTTAAAGTGGAGCGGAGTCGTGGCTTCACGTGCTTGGGCGGTCATTTCGCAAAATTTTAAAATACGTTGAAACTATTCATTTGTATAACTTATAACTTGCATTGAGCTGAAATTTCGTAAAATTCGACGTGGATATGAAGAAAATAGTGTGAGGAAATTTTAATATCACAAATAACTAATTTAGTTTTGATTTAACGACAATTATAATTAATTAAGTAATAAATAATATGATGAATACATTGAAGAAGTCCTCGAATGGAGACCACGTACCGGGAAAGGTAGCGTGAGACTTGTCCTCCCTCCCTTGAAAAATGTCGCCACTCGCCGCTAGTGGCTGTGATTTCTATCCTTTTTCCGTTTTAAAATAGTATGTCTGTGGCAATTCGACAACAATGAGGGGGTTATGTCTAGGGTTGGCGCTTTTTTGAGACCCTTGACCATGATTTTTTTTTCAAATGGAATAAGGCGTCTTGAAAAATGTTATTAAAAGTATATTGATTTAGGAGGTTATTATGTAGAAAAATTAATAATATTTTTTGATTATTTTCGTTTATAGCATACTGATTCTGGAAACTTATTGATCGAACATTAACTTAATATTCAAAAAAGATTATAATATTATAGTATAAGATTATAATATTATAGATTATAATATTATATATCTGCTATGAAATATTACGGCAATAAGACATTTTTGTATTTTTGTACATTGTATGAATTATTTTTTTACTTTACGTGGTAGGGCTACTCTAGTTTCATGATCTTCCCTTAACGTAATATTCTATGATGGACCCTTTTTGCTGGGAAGCCCGCAAAAATATGTCAAGTTGAATTTCCATCTCACTTCACGTTTGTAGTAATTTTATAGAAAAAGTCTTATAAATTCCGTTCATAAAGTTAGAGTAAAACTAAACAAACTGTATTAGTGATACTGTAAATTGGAAAGGAGTTCCGTCCTAACCCTTTCCTCTCGCGGAAGCGTTAAATTGGCCCAAGCCAATTATTTAAAATTAATGGATCGCCATCAACTAACCAATTAGTTCAGTTTTGGAGGTAGGTAGTAAATAAATTTAATCCTATTTGTTGGCACCGTCAGCCATAGCTATTGCCAAGTTAGCAAAATTACTAACAGTCAGCCTGTCTACAAGGAATTTCGAAGGGCGATGAAAAATTAGTCCGTTTTTCTTTGTAGTTAATTAAAGTTAACCCCTTAGTTGCTCTGTTTGTGGAAATTACCAGTTTAAATGAATTTTAACATACTATACCATCAGCCTGTCGCTCCACTGGTGGATATAGGCCTCTCCTGCGGCCCGCCACCACACACGATCCTGGGTTCTTCTCATCCTACAACCACCGACGAATTTCTTTAAGTCGTCGATCCACCTGGCCGGAGGACGTCCCACACTGCGCTTCCCAGTACGCGGCTTCCATTCGAAGACTCGTCTACCCCATCGGTTATCGATCCTGCGACAAATATGACCTGTCCTCTGCCACTTCAGCATGTTTATCCTGTGAGCTATGCCGGTGACTTTAGTTTAGAATTTTACTTTAGCGAATCTCTTCGTTTCGAACCTCATCCCGCAAATAAACTCCGAGCATAGCTGTCTCCATAAATTAATTGCATTTACGGAGTGTAAATATTGATTGGTACTTTTGTACTAAGTAAACGAAACAAAAGATATACATACATACCTTTTTTTTTTTTTACAGAGAAGAGGGCGGACGAGCAAGCGGTCTCACGTGATGGTAAGTGTCACCGCCGCCCATGGACACCTGCAACACCAGGGGGTATGCGGGCGCGCCGCCGACCTTGCAAAATCCTATTCACAGCTCTCTTGAAGAACCCCATGTCGTAGTTTAATGGGAAGACCTCTTGAGGTAGTTCGTTCCACAGCCTACGGGTTCGCGATATAAAATATAACCTGAGTTGTAAATTGAAATTTAACTCCATTGAGAGACGTTGGATGCCTTTATGTAATACGCTTATGATGGACAACACATGTTAGACAAAATTTCAAATTAAATTCAGTTTGACACAGTGGGTGAAATTAACTCAGCAATTAACGAAATTTATTACGTATACCTTTTAAAGAGTATGAACCAATTGTTCAAATTAACCGTCGCATCGTCGATTAGGTTAGGTTAGACCATAGCGTTTGAGACGCGGCGCGAGCGCAGTCGAAGTTGTAACACCAAGACTTACCAGATTTCATTGGCTTCACGAACAAAAAAAACTAAATTAACAGCAAATCAACTAACAACAGACTAGCAACTAGCAACAAAACAAACTATTTATAAATAATTTTAACTATTTTTTGTTGAGATCCGGCGGCGTGCCAACGTTTGTCATTGTGGTCTGAAGTTGTCATGCACCGTGGATATCCTTGGGGAACAGTATCCATTTAGCACCAGGTGGACCAGGTGCTTGTCTGCCGCCTTCTTCCTATAAAAAAATAACTAAAGTAAATAGTTTTAAATTACTAAAAACATCATCACTAAGTTGACGGTGTCCCGCTTCGTGGGACTCATATTTCTTTATTTTCACCAAATAACTTAAACCTAACCCACTTTTAAATTTTGCTACCATCAATTTGGTCCCCATTCAGTAATTTCTGCTGTTAAAGTAATTATTTATTGTTGTTCATTTGTTTATTTCTCTATTTCAATCCTCTCTGTTTTACACACATTCTGGATGGCGAAAGGAATGTATGCATTGGCAATATTGACATAAATAAAATGTATATCTATAGGTAAACTCTGACAAACGAATACAGTTTATTTTATAAAATATGTAATAAACCACTTTCCTCCAACCCGTTATAGAAAAATTACTGCAGTAGAAAACTGGGCGACTTTTGATACGCAATTGTTTAAAAAAATATACGCAGTCCCATATCTGTTTAATCTGGTAGTGGACTGGTAGAAAATGTCATATGGCATTAAGTCCGTCATTTCTAGAAATTACTTATGCAATGAAGTTTTAATAAATAAATAAAAGTATGTCAGCATCATTCGATGGATAAAACTATTAAAGCAATGCGAACATCATAAGGACATGCGAAACCACTTCGAAGACATTACGCAACCATTTGCGGGCACAGGTCAGAATTCTTGAACCCTCCAAGAGGGACATCCCAGTGGAACAACGCGGCGCATCTAGTAGGCACTCGCAAATTGAAACGGAAGGTGTCCAATAAATTCCGCATTCGCTCTCTCCGGAATTTCGCCGAGCAAAGTTCCTACTTTGTGTATGTGAATAATTTATCAGCAGTCCCTTTCCAATTTCGGACACCGAGTTTGAGTGTGTTTGTCACTACAGTCAGCTGCAGTATTGCTCTCAATATGGCAATTCATGAATTAGTGGATTTTAACTATTTTATGTACACAATTATAATAACCATTAAATTAAATGAATAGCAGAAAAATATCTATGTGCAACAGAAAATACTGAATTGATAGCAAATCAATCGAAGCAAAAGGAAAGTTAGGTTTAGGTTCTCCAGCTACAACAAACATTTTCTTCCTTTTTCCTTTCTTTTTATTAAAAAAATATTTTTTGAAATAAAGAAAAACCTAATTTATTATTGTTACAATAACAGAGAAATGCAGCCTTATAGCCATTTTACCTTTACAATTAGTGAGGCAAACCCAACAAGTACTTGATAGCGTTTAATTTAGTATAGTTTAGTTTGCTAGGGAGAGAGTGCACGTGCATTCCCACAGCCGCTGGGCGCACTCGACTGGCCACGTTACCCCTCTCTCACAGAAGACTACCTTGAAATGTACTGCATTTCCTACTTTATCCTATCTCCCCAATGTACGTACGTGTTTCGGTAGTGAGTAAGGTATGCCAGAGCTCATTCCCATCGCATCCTATCCTTCCCCATTTTCCCAAACCTTTCTCCAAATCACTTCCTACATCTCAAAAGGTAGGCAGCGCATCCGAGTGCGTGCAAGCGTTTGTCATTCTGGACTGATGTTGGCATGAATCGCGAATGTCCATGGGCTACAGTATCCACTTACCATCAGATGGACTGTATACTCATCTGCGGCCTTTTTTCTATAAACAAATAAAAAATGGGTCGTTTTGTTGATCATGATTTGCTGCTTATTTAGTATTTTTTGATGCTCATTTGAATATAAGCCATAATAATGCAGTAGTTCATAACATTTATTTATTTAATTAATAATTTATTGCACACACAACATGAAATAAGTAAAAAGGAAGAAAAGGTATACAAACGGTAAGCTTCTCTCCTACTTATCTCAAGTTTATTTTTATCTCTCTAAAATTGTTTCCGATGTAAAAGAATGGGTTAAATAATAATTGCAGATTTCTTATATAAAAAGCTGAAATATAAAAACTACACAACATAGGTGATGCTTTCTTTCTGTACCCATCTAATATCTGTTTAATGACCTCTTTTACGATGTCAAAATGTGAATTCAACAATTTGCACGCTAATGTACTCCTACAAAATTGTAATTTTATTGCAATTACGGGTCGCTTGTCAAAGTTCCAACCATGCGAAATCGTGAATAAAAATAGTGTTGATGTATTTGTGTCGGGATTGTTACTAAGGTAACCAGTATAGATGGATTACCGGTTATTGTAGTCGGGTATTTCGGCTTAAGGAGCAGTGGATATTGTTGCTACGTCACGGTCTAATATCTACATTGAAATGAGGGCTGGCTCCAGAAGGCTCGAACTAAGCTTTACGAGTATAATGTATTAGCATTTGCCAGCGCCTTCGCCTTAAAACATGATTTCCCAATCAGTTTATCAGTGTGCCTAAATAACTTAGTTGCGTCTATACATTATTATACCGTTATCGAGATACACAGTGTGTCATTGAAGTAACGCAAAATGTGAAATATGACAATTAATTTGAAATATATAAAATGTAAAGTGCCAATGTGTAAAATTTTGTTGTTCTATCTAAAATGTTCGTAGCGCTTATTACTCAGTATAGGGCAATGACCGGGCGCCTAGGCGGGCCTAACGCGGGTGATATGCGTACAATGAAATGTACAGAAACTAGAAATGAATAATAAGTTATGAAAAAAGAAAAACATTGTAAAAACTAATAGAATCGTTACTCTCGAACAACCTATTTGCAACTTTTGCGTTATTTCAGTTATAAGTTGCATAAACGACATGAGTCCTGTCAGTTATTTTTTAAACTAATGGATCAATTTTGGTATAAAAGTATCCCGAAACTTTCACGATAATACATGATACAACAACAGTAAAAATCACAACAATATCAGCCCAGTAGATCCCGAAATTAGAACAAAGTGTAATATAGAATATTGGATTTTTAGAACAATTTCACACTAACATAACGAACTACTTTATACTGATATAGAAACAATAAACACTAAAGTAATTATAAACTGAGTTATACTAACATAAACACACATCAACGGAAAGTAATCTGCTATTTTATGTGAGGGTAAAAACAATTATCAACTAGTTAGAAAAAGGTAAAATTTTTACCTTATTATTCTTATGGTTAAGGGCATTATGGTTAAGACAGATAATACCTTAACTCCCTTCCCACCCTTTTGATGTTGCAATTGGCATACGCGAAAACGATAGTATGTAAGATTATCGATCAAAGAGAGCGTCTTATCTATCTATCTATATACTCATATTTCAGTGAAATAAAAGAATAATCTAAATAGTACGTCAAATGAGCTTTAAACCTATACACATGTAGTTTCAATGAAGTTTACCCATCTAAACTAGATGTTGGCCAAACAAGCGGTGGATAAACAACCGGGAGATTGGATCGGTCCGGTTTGAGCCGGATTCTGTGAATGATAGGTTTTATGTAGAACACGGAACGGGTGACATATTATTTGAATCTTGTGAAAAAAGATCTTCGAATGAAATATGTACTCGAAAAAGGGACGTTATCTATTCTAAATATGAAAGTGTAATTTGTAAGAGTTTAGATGTACTTTTTGAATACAGACCAAAATTTTATTACAAAAATTGATAAATCAGGTTTATATTTCGTTAAATTTCAATACTGTGAGATATTACCACGTCATAAAGGTCCAAAAATGTCACAAAGTTACCTATCCGCATTACGTAGTGCACACTGCAATCCAAGAGCAGCTGTCCGCGCTCGACTGGCCACGTTACCCCCCTCTCACAGAAGACCTTGAAATTAACTGCATTTCACACTTTATCTTATCTCCCCAATGTACGTACGTGTTTCTGTAGTGAATAAGATATTGGGTAGAGCTCATTCCCATGGCATCCTATCCATTCCCGTTTTCCTAACCCTTTCTCCAATCACTTCCTACATTTCAAAAGGTAGGCAACGCATCCGAGTGCGTGCAAGCGTTTGTCATTCTGGACTGTTATTGGCAGGAATCGCAAATGTCCATGGGCTACAGTATCCACTTACCATCGGGTGGACTGTATGCTCGTCTGCCGCCTTAAAAAATGACTGTAGTCGGTCAAGGTCATTTATATTTCATTGAAAATCTCTGTTATATGTGTTGAGCATAAAAATAAACATATTTTAATATTAGTTTGTCATTACATAAATAATAATTTAAATTTCATTTATTTATTAAATTGCTATCCTGATTGAAACCTTGGAATGATGCACTTTAATTTTATTTCATTTATAGATGTCTCTGTACCTTGTGTTTTTGTTACAACACTTACGGTTCAACAATCACACACTTCTATAAATAAATTTCCTCTCCGGCTAGCAAAGCTATAGTGGTCATACTTTACGCGGACCTCACACACATACGTGTAGGGAAGACATAAAGGCTGCCACTACCGTAATATTTCTTGATTATCCGTACCCAGAGATTCACCACTCAGTGGCACTGAGAACTACAATTACAGACTTCGAGCTAAGTGCTTTTGTGGACTAATGTTTTATAGTCTCTTAGTGAAACATCGCTTGCAAAGAGCGAATAGATAGCCTAGTCAGAGGTAATGGGTTACAATTTTTGTTTTAATATTCCTTAAATCTTTTTGTACTGCCTGGAAAAATTACAGACTTCTGTGGTTGTAAAATCAAATGAAAAGGTCGCTTACCTTCGATCCTGCCAGCTGCTAGTTGGTATATGTGTATTCCCTGAAGATAATCAATATGTACTTGGATACCTTATGTCAGTTTCTCGACTTTGTTATTAGTTTTTTATAAATTTTGACGTATTGTCTTGTTGTGCGCTGTACACGCGTGACCTAATGTATTCTACATCGTAGAAATAAAAAAGAAATAAATGATTGTCGTCATTTGAAAATAGTAATATATTTGCGACGTTTTGCCTCACATGATAAAGACCAGCAAGGAGTTCGGATATTACGAGTTGAAAAAATTTGATATTTGAAATGTAAATTTGTAAATTTGAAAGAAGTATGTCTTTTTTATGACTATTAACATACTATACCCCTGTCAGCCTGTGTCTCTCCACTGCTAGATATAAACTTCTTCCACCAACATACTGGTTCTTCCCCTCTTCTCACCCAGCCACTACCAGCGGCCAGTATCTTGACATACTAATTTTCATTAACTTATGCTCAAATTAAGTAAGAAGCAACGCAATAGCCTCAGTTTCACGATATAGAAATGAAAGTCATAATACGATGCACCAAAGTAGTTTCAAAGTTTTATAGTGTGATTCATAGCGTTATTCATAGCTGACATAGTGACACTAGTTTAAATAAATATTAAAAATGGGCCAGGTTCGAGGGAAAGGATGGGACATTAACAGGCTCAAGATGTCTCCAGAATTTTGTCTCCAGAATACAACATTAATATAATAATATATTAACTATATTCCTAAAATGTTCTTAATATTCCTTTAAACAACTAAGTAAGTAACTTCTAAACCAAAGCTCAAAATTCAAAGCAAATTATACAGAGCCGTATCGCGAACTATGTAAACACAGTCAAACATTTGTCTCACAATAGGACCGAGTTATTGTCTCGTGTAATGTTTCTAACCGCTATTGTTCCCACCAAAGAAACATCCGGAGGGATTGCTCCCTTTGAAGTCCTACAACAATGATCAATCTTCGTAACTTGAAAGTTTATAATCTCCCGTCACTCGACCGCATTGTCCTGAAAACATTCTATACTTCTTTAAAATTTAAAATTTCTTGTAGTACTCGGATTGAAAATTAAGCGTAAACGATAAGTTTATAAGCTATCAGAAACACATGCTAAATACAGGTACAGACGGCAAAATAAATAAGTTTGCAGGCATCTGGCTTTTATTAGTACGTACAACAACACACGCACACATATTTAAATACGATAATAACTGATTCACTAAATGTGTAAGAAAGTCATAGCTTCGGTAGCTCAGTTGGTAGAGCGCATAGAAATCTAAATAATAAGAGAATTAGATTTCTATGGTTGAGCATCTCGTCTGTGAACATAGTATGTTGCATGCAAACTTGTTTATTTTGCCGTTTGTACTATTGTCAAACAATAATAAGCATTGCCAAACATAGTAAGCTGCAAGCCACAAAACATCTTATTTATTATGAACCAAATTAACTTATATAACAGAATTTAAAAATACGTTTACAAGTAATAGCACAACAGACCACATATCTTAATTCTTTTTCTTAACTTTTCTTCTAATTATATTAAAAAATATACTAGAATTTATGATTTAAACCACGGACAAAATTCAATAATTGTGTAGTTTTTTTTTTAAATCTCATAAAATGAATCTATCTCTTTGTTTCTTCGTGTTAATGTCGGAATTTTTTGTTTACCTTTGTCGCGGTTATCATCATCGAATATATTGTTTATTGAATATAATGTTTATAGTTTTACATTACATTTTCAGTTAAAATCTGTTCGGTTATGTATAGGTTTTTATTAATTTAAACATGTATAGGAAAACCAATTGATTATAACGACTTTTAATCATAAGTATTAGTATTATTTGACGTCAAGTCAAATAAGGTATATTAGTTACCATCACTCTTAGGTCAGCCAAAGGCCCATTACATAACATAACCGGCGCCGGACTCGTGCGCGCGGTCGCGCGTGCCAACGTGTATGAAATTGTCGAGAGATGTTCAGAGGTAGGCCCGCGGCCATTTGATTACTTTCATAGAAGTTGCCACGCCCGACCGGGCGCTGGTTATGCTATGTAATTTGCCTAATTCGTATCGAATTACGAATTAACCTTTTGTTTAGGATGCACTTGAAAGCAAGCCGGGGAACGTGTTTAAAATATAGTACATTACATTAAAAGAGGTCGTAAATGTCCCAGGTCTTGTGATGAAGGTTTATGTCCCCAGTGCGTGGGACAAAGCTGCAGCGAAAAGTAGATACAAGAACCGGCTTTGTGTTGATAATATACGGGAAAACATTACAAAGAGCGAAATTTAAGCAATTCAAACGTTTCTTTTTTCAAACGTTTATAAGTCATTTTGTAAGGTTGATAAGGCAACTTATTCCCACATACCGTACATCGATAGCATCATCACTTGACTGTACTAATTAATTGACGGTTAGAACGGTAGATTAGTGGTACTAAAATAGGTAGATAGTGGTTAAATTCTTGACGGTAGAATCAAATCAATTCGATCGTATTTTTCTATGAACTAAGAGATGCATTATTTATCTAAAATATATCTATTTTCAATTAAAAATCTCGACCACAACTATGTTGTTTGATTTTGAAAGTAGAGTAGCAGAATGGAACATTCGAAGGTATCATCAATTGTTGGAAAAAAATCATTGTTTAATTTCTTGACAAAATAAATCTTTAACGTGTAGTAAAAATCATTTTACAACTCCATAGTTCTTTAAGAATATTTTTAAATACACAACTGTCAGCGCTCTTGTTATGATAACCGGACCACACATAGTAAGTGTGTTTATAGTGCATAACCGGGTGCATAACATTTTATAGTGCATTGATACATGCTAATATTACGCAAGGCACGTTCCCGAAAAAATTGGAAGTATAACGCTACGAGGAGTTTTCCTCGTCTCATTTCACCTCTCTTTCCTCATTGAGAAGTATGGCGTAGGATGGAGAGTAAAACATTATTATAACGGGACAACGAGATTCCTTTATCCCATTATACTATCTACATCTGTGGGACAGGAGGGTATGGTATGGGATAAGGAGTAGGAAGTACAGGGAGTATAATAGTATTAGCGAACTCTCTTTTACCATTATACTACTCACTGTTCATTAAATTTTATTTGAAAATAAATAAAAAAGTAAAACCGTACGAACTCGCCGCAATTCAAACCCGTAAATCCCCGCATCTATATCAGGCGCAGGTGGTGTACACAGCTTGGATGTTACCGCAATAACACTAAAATAAAAGTAAACTATTGCACTCGCTATATCCGACACTGATTTCCTTGTATGCCTAGTTCGGATGTCCTTTATGTGGTTTAGAACGAAACTGAGCCTTTTGTAACATTGCAATAAAACACCGCTTTAAACTGTGCTTTCTCAAACTAAACTGTCTGTTTTAGACTATAAAGTCTATGTGACTTCTTTTTAGTTGACAACGGAACAAAGCGGATTTGTAGATTTTTATTGTTGTGGTTACTTGGTTCTCAACTTGGACATTTATATTTTACTTTTTGTCTACGTAACGAGGGATAAATTATTTGACATTATTTGACTTTCATGGGTATAAATTAACGTTGTATTTGATTTACGACAACGGTAGCCACAGCGATTAACGCGACCGTGAGACTGAACATTATAGACTGCGATATAAACATTCAAGGATTTTGATTACAATGATTTTGATTATAATATTCTATCTAGTTATCGTTGATATAGGAAAAATAGAACTAAAACATTTCCCAACATATTTTTCGCGATAAAAATATTTATCATATTTGTACGGTGTGTACTGGAGCTCTCCTTGCATGCAACCGGAGGCCAGCTTCCAGGCAAGTAGTGGCGGCCCATAAGTGTAGGATCGGTAACGAGCAAGAGAGACTACGAGGTTCTGCCTTAAGCCATTTGTGGGGACCAATTTCTGTTCGCTATGAGACAGTAGGAGATGACCTACTGTGTGCGTAGGTAGCACACAGTAGGTGCATAGCGTACGTTTTCCATTTTCTCTATTTTATGTTCAATCATCGTTTTACGTTAAGCTGTAACTTTCTTTTAAATATATGTTGTCGATTGCAAATTACTCGGTATTACGGTTAAACGGTTTTTGTAGTATCTATGTAGATTTAAAAGCTTTGTATAATCTGATCATGGTTAATAAATAAACAAAAAAAAGGATTTTAATGGTGTCAAATCTAATCCATGCTTATGTCATATTTTTTTTATTGTTGCAGGCCTACTCTATCAGTAAAGCAATAATGACGAGCACAATTTTACAGCGCAATATTTTAGAATGATCAACACGCTCGTGTCGTTTATTAATAATCATATTCATGTACTCTTTTTACAACACAAAACTCAAAATATAGTTTATAACTATAACATTAGACAACCACAAATGATACGAGTATAATTATAAATCGTACTTCGCTAAAGCACGCTTCAGATATCAAAGACACAACGAGACCTGTGAGCCAAAACGTTCGCTATACCTGAAGCTTTGTTCTCAAGTGCGCTCATTAAGGGTCTACCCTCTCTTTCCACGAAAAATCCTATTTGAAAGGCTGACTTCCCACTTGAGCCGAGTTCAAATAAAGCTTACTTCGGAACGAGGACGGTAATTAATTTCTAGAACCACATTCGGTTGGAATTTGCGCGACAGCTCTTCGAAATTTACATCACTCCTGGAATATTCCACCTCGACATTTTTGTTACGATATAATTTTAAGCAAATTAATGCTTTCGCTAGTACGTAGGAGTATTTATATTCACTTGAAAGATTAATTTTAATTTTACACTTTCTGCATCCTTTTAGGCAGGCAGTTACCGTGGCTCAACTTCTTTTGAACCGGAAAGTATCTAATAATTACATATAATTAGTTTATTTAATTTATTTTTAAAGAATATTTCAGACTTGTATATTAAAAATAGTAACAAGTAGCATAAAAGAAGACATGTTAGTTTCAAATTTCCAGAAATACGCAATGTACTTATATGTAGAATAAAGAATTAAGGCCGTAGGATCATTTTTCATTTAAATGTAACTGACAGCAAATTTGATAAAATAAAGGAAGGGAGTGCAATAATAATTAGTAATCGTCATCGTCACGGTCACCAACTCTTTCATTATCCTCTGCTGGACATGAGTCTCCTCATGCACCATCGTCTTGTGCGTGAGATTCCTTTTATACATTCGTATAGCCATAAAACGCCACGCTGGGTATGAGGATTGACGAGTCCAGTCTTTTAGAGGTGGCGTAATTCATCAGGGCTTGTTGTTGACGTTTTATTATCCCTTAGTCCTTTTACAATACCCATGGGAAGAGATGGGGTAGTGCTATTTTAAAGCCGGTGCACACTACACGGCTAATTAGTTATATTTTGGAGCAATAAAATTCTTATACTTGTATATATATACAAATAGAATGTTTGAAATTTTGATACTTGAAGTAATCTTATTATTCAATTCAAAAATATCAAAATTATTTTTACATCTATTTTTAGTGATATCCAATTGTTTTTAATTTATAGCACTATTCTCATTTTCCATTTGTCGGACTCTAGTATATAATATATATAGTATATGTACTATACTATATATAGTATATGTATATAGTCTTTGAGACACATTAATTAATATATCTCAAAGATCTATAAAGAAAGTAGTTAATACAGGATAATAAAATTAGAGTATACAGGATAAATTGTAGGGAGAGAGTGCACGCTGCCTCCCAACAGCCGCTGGGCGCACTCGACTGGCCACGTTACCCCTCTCTCACAGAATTTTGTAATGTACTGCATTTTCTAATTTATCGTATTTCCCCAATGTACGTACGTGTTTCGGTAGTGAGTGAGATATGCTAGAGCCCATTCCCATCCCATCCTATCCTATTCCTCCCCATTTTCCCAACCCTTTCTCCCAATCCATTCCTTAATGCGCAAAAGTAGGCAGCGCATCCGTGGACATGCCAATGTTTTTCATTCTGTTGGCATATATCGCGAATGTCCATGGGCTACAGTATCCACTTACCATCAGGTGAACTGTATGCAGGTCTGCCGCCTTTTTTCTATAAAAAACAGGTATAATGTAAGTAATGAAATAAAATAGACTTTAAAATAGATTTGATGTGTTGTTGATCCTATTTTAAAGGAGTCGAAATCGCAATTAAATAAATAAAGTTGCATAAACATAGCATTGCATGCCTAACATAAACATAGCATTGCATGCCTAACATAACCATAGCATTGCAGGCCTAACATAAGCATAGCATTGCATGCCTAACATAAACATAGCATTGCATGCCTAACATAAGCATTTAAAATTCATATAACTTAAATTTATAATCAAGGAATCATCATTGTGAGTTTTTATTATATGAAAACTTAACAAACCTAATCCTGCCACCAAATTTGTACGTGCAACCGCAAGTGCTGTAGTAACGTCATTTAAAATTCATCTCCTATCGGATTGACTCCCGAACTCGCCCCCTTACCCTAACTGCCTTCTAATCATGCGGCTGGAGAGCGTGCACTTATGAAGTGACTTTTGAAACATCAAAGCGATGACGCCTCCTATTTGTATTTCCACTGAAGAGATAGGGACGAGAAAATTATTTATTAATCTCTAAAAAGGGAGAGTATGCCTTCTAATTCTCTTTAACAAAATTATTATTAGGAGGTGAGTGATATCCTAGAATTTGATAATTTTGTATCTATTAGTTTCAACACATTTACTTTTTTTTAATGTAATGTTAATTACTCACTTCGATTATTTGATAGTTATGACAGAGTTTTTGTTAAATAAAAGTTTCAAAATTTATTTTGTTTAATTACATTTTTTAAAGCAACATTATTTAATGTTAGTCATTATATATATTATAAACATTATACTTTTATTTATAAAACCTAATAAAATGAATATAGGTACAATGTGTAACCGCAAACCAAATGTGTAACCAAAATAACGCAAAAAATAAAACATGTTAAATAATTAATTTAATTAGGTAACTAATTTAAAATATTTTGTCGTTAATTCTCTTTATTTCTCTCATATTTTTTGCACACCAGTATTTGAATGAGTTCTGACTCCCAAACATGATTAAAAATCTGTTACTTGAATTTCAATGAATCATAAGTTACAAAAATGTATTTGTTCTTCAATCTAGAACATTCGTAGCGTTCATCACCGAGCGCAGGGTACTAGGCATGCGCGGCGCGGGCGTACGCGCGTTGGATTGCAACTGCCCGTATAATTAACGATATACTACTGAAAAATGAACAATAAGTTATGAAAAGAAAACCTATTGGATAAACTGGTAGAATCGATTCTACTCTCGATACTGAAATAGTACATTGTTACCCTAGGGGTGAAAGTGACTTATTTCAGTCCCGAGACTGGGTTTGGTGCCCGAGCGCAGCGAGGGCGCCAATAGGTCGAGGGACTAAATAAGTCCTGAACCCCTAGGTAAACACTGTGCTTTTCATTACGAATACAAGGAAAGTAAACACAAGCCATATATGCAAAAAATATTACTTCAACTTCCCAAGAATTTGCATTAATGTCGCTTACCCGCCTTTTTTTTTCTTTTTTACGCGCAACATTTTTCAAGCGCCATAATGCCAGCCAGTCTTTTTGAGTAGTACTTATTGCTAGCTTGATAAAAAGAACTTATCATTATAGATTATTTCTAATTTATGTCAATGATCTATCTAAATTAATTTTGACGCGGTTTAATCGGTGTCTTAAATAACATCACAAACAAAAATTCTACAAAGTTAAGAATTAATATAGTATTAATCGAAGTGTGGCTGTATAGGAAGTTAGATCATGGTTACATAGAAATGTGAAAATAGCTCTTTTTTTTCTTAATTTTTCAGTTGTATGTCAGTTGAAAACGCTCACCCTAGGGTGTATTGGGCTATTTTCACTTCGCTCCACAGGCAACTTCGGACCTACTTTCAGAGTATGAGTAATGAAAAATATATTTTCAGCTTTTATCTTATTTCTACATAGTATAGGCAATAACGCAGTTCTAATTAAATGAACACCTTTATCCAACAACTTCTATAATAAATTGTAATAAATTCGTAGCTACATTTTTAAAATTGTTTCATTGAGTCCTCCTTAAAGATTTTTCATTACATGGTTACATGGTCTTCTTCAACATGGTTCCTGGAATTAATTCTTTACCTTCTTCTTATAGATCGGACTAAAAAAATAATGTTTTATTTTATTGATTGATTTTATTGAATGGTAGATTTTAATGGAGTAAGGAGCTTCTTTAATGGAATAAGGATATGTGTGTTGTGGTGTTTATTTACTTCTGAAATTGTCATTATACATTTTGAAAAATGAACAATAAAAAGCCAATATGACAATGTTTAAAAATAGTTTGAAAAAATAATGAGTTTGACAAAGGAATAACCATTGCTTATTAACATTTTCAACTAGAATGCCAAGGTCTAAAACAGGTAACAAAAAACGACTGTTTTTTTGGTAAAGACCTGCTATATTCACATTGGTTTTTGAATATTTGGTCTGTGTTTGATAGCAGGCTATTAAATAATATATTGTAAGGCTTAATTTCCAAGGACGCATCTAAAAATAGAAGCATTGCTTAAAGATTACAAGTAATAATATTTTGTAGAGCAACGAGCACAAAAGCAAGGGGGCTCTCTCCTTACACAAGGATAGATTTAAATTTGAGCTGTTGTTCTGCCCGTGTGTGGACGAAGCCACACACGGGTAATGTTAATGTTAATTTTTGTAAGTGTTATTAAAAAAACATTTTCTGAATCGACAAATGTTAGTGCCAATTAAATTCAAAATAATCAATGAATTACCTGGCCGTGAGGCAAAACCATCTATTAAAGACACGAATTCTCTTGAGAGAATTTCTATGAAGCTCTTATTTCCATACCAGACGTCCAAAGCACTATTTGTCGCCCATTTTGATCGTCTATAGTCAATCTTCTGACCCTGCTTATACCTCGGAAGTCTTGTATCTGTTTCTAATATAATTACAGATAGCATGAACATTACAACAATATGATAAGTTGAAAACATAACTGATACTTATGTTACTCTCCAATTTCTACTTTAGTACTGACTTCACGGAATTGAATTCGTTAGTTGATATAATGAGGACAACAATTGGCTGTAGTTTCCGGGAAAACAGTGCTGGAAAGTGGAAACAACCGATAATCTGTATTGTTCTTTTCAGAATTGTTGATCTAAATATTGTTGGTAGTCAGAAAGAGGCCGCAGTGAAAGATAATTATTCATTATTATTTGAAGCGTATACACAAGAGAACCGTTCGAAACTAATAAAGAGAATATTAAAAACAAATTTTAGAAATTATTTGAAATTAAAAACAAATTATTAACAATTTAAACGGTAATAATATAATAAAAGACGGTTTAATATTGTAGTCATTTTAATGCGATTCTGTTTATCATAATTTTATTCCTATTTTAGAATAGGAAGGACTATGTTGGAGTATAAGTTATGAGTCTCACCAATTCTAGATAGTTGTGAAGGCATGCAAAATCACTGTCCTTTATATGAAGTCCTTTCTTTACATTTTTATATCACACGTTTATTGAAATAAACATATTAAATCAAATCATTTTAATTCAGTGTAATTAAATAAACAGTATATTATTTTTTTATTCAATTGACCTACCTTTAAAACATATCGAAGAGCAAATAAAAAGGAATGTAACATTTTCTCATGTAGCTCCTAAAAAGACAAACGTGTTATCAAGAATCACATTAGCTATTATTATTAGTAGTAGTACTACTGAGTAGTAGCAGACAGTCAGTTTCAAGAAACAGCATTTCCGATTTGTGCAGGAAGCTACTCGTACAAAGAAAATAGAACGCGTTTATTGAGGAACAGAATAATCGAGAGTTTTAGAAAAATTAATAAAATTAGATAAGTTTTGGATACGAATTAGAAACAAATAACATATTGTAATAGATAGATGGAAGTGCGGTCCATCCGCATTTCCTAGATACGGAGGTGTCGCGTACTGTTCGGTCCAAAAAATATTTTATATCGCGAACCCGTAGGCTGTGGAACGAACTGCCTCAAGAGGTCTTCCCATTAAACTACGATATGGGGTTCTTCAAGAAAGCTATGAATAGGATTTTGCAAGGTAGGCGGCGCGCCCGCATACCCCCTGGTGTTGCAGGTGTCCATGGGCGGCGGTAACACTTACCATCACGTGAGACCGCTTGCTCGTCCGCCCTCTTCTCTATAAAAAAAAAAAGATAGATAATTTCTAATATACAAAATAGCTATCTATCTACGAGTCTACGAATATATAGATAGATAGTCTTTTTGCAAATTAAAGAATGTGGCAAAACAATAAATGTTACGCAACTGCATTAAAATAAGAACCAAATCCATTTTGCTTTTTCAGTCGGGTAACGACCATTATTGTTTTTTTTTACCTTTGGAGTTTAATAATTTAAGTTATATCAAATATTATGGTTTAGTACTACTTAACACTAGATTACGAACCTTCATCGAATCGAATACGCGGATTTTGAAAACTCGCCACAAAATTTCCTGGCGCGATGTCACCGTGTTGATCACTCGACTAATTTCAATCGACCCTCTGCTTTTGCAATGGACAATACTGTTTATCGCATAGGAGTTCTCTGTGTGTCGTTCCAGCAACCACGGCTCGTTTAATTGACCCAAGCGGGTTGACGAGTCCACTCTTTTACAGGTCACTATCAACACCTACCACCTACACCTAGTTTTTCAGGGCTTCTGATAGCGGCTTGGTTATCCCTAACCAAGTCTAATCAGCCTGTACGTCAACTGCGGGAAGGAGTGGAGTGATACTATTCTGAATCCGGCCGGTACCACAGGGATAATGTGAGTGGATTCAATCAGAACGGATACAACCCACATGTAGTTTTAACATACTGGAGCATTTTGAAAATATAAAAGAAATATAAAAACAAAAAAATGTGACAAAGTACAATACCTATCTATGTATATTATTAGGTTCAAATATTCAAATATATTTTTTTGTATGAAAATAATATATTTAATTAATCGAAGTATTGTCCATTATTATCAATGCACTTTTACTATTTTAATGGAAGTTGATTGATACTTCTGCTATAGAACTCCTGGGGATGGGAATCGATGAATTCTCTGAAGGCGTTTTTCATTGCCCTATCCGAGTTGAATTCTTTCCCATGTAAAGAGTTGTCCAACTTCCGAAAAAAATGGTAATCAGTAGGGGGCAAGGTACTGGCGAGTACGGTGGGTACCGGAGAGTTTCCAGATGAAGCTCCTGTTACTTTGAAACTGTCTGTCGTGCAGTGTGGAACTGTTGTCATGGAGACGTGTTTTTAACTTTCAGTAAATAACGCGATTTTTTAACTTTCCCATGATCGCAAACACAACGATATCTAAGCAAAAAGTCGTTTGACGGAAAAACATATGAATAACTGATTTGGAAAAAGAATGTCATAGCTTTAAATTGAAATTAATTTGAATTTGGAATTCCAAGCCAATCGCAAGATAAGTAAGCTCAAAGTGGTCATTATGAAAAAATAGCAATTTCATAGGTAAGGGCCCTAATATATGATTTTCAAGGTCGCAATTTAGGTTTTAAAATCGTGTCGATTGAAAAACTAAATTTCAATGTGTTGTCACAAATTGTTTCTTTATTATGAATAAAGTGTGATTGTGGGTTGGATCCATTCTTATCAAAGTCGGTCATATGAAGACGTATCAAAATTTATCTACGGTATGTTACTAACATTCCCAGTCATAATGAGAAATGCAAAAGTAAAACTCTATTTACTTTGCTCTGTCCTTTGCTCTTACTTTGCTGTATGTACGGGTTTATGCACATATTATTGCTCAGTCACTATCGATTGTTAATTGTGAAAACCTGAAACAATACATAAACAAATACCGATGACAGGCTGCGGTATGAAGAGTAATTTTGTTATTATCCGTACGTTCTAGAAAAAAATACTTACACAAATGTGGTAGGACTTTACATACTCTGTCCAACAACATATCGTTTATAATAGTGACGTTGAAATATTTTTGAGGTTTATTGAAAAGTTTACACCGTCATAATTTTGGAACTACTGAACCGTTTTGACTCATCTACCAGCCCACTTACAGTGCACCGCTGGACAAATGCTTCCTCATGCACCTTGTCTTGTGCACGAGGGACGTGCGGTTTCGAAACGCCACGCTGACCAAGCTAGTTGGCGAGTCCACTCTTTTAGAGATAGTATGAGGGAGTCTATGGGCGACAGTATCCACTTACCATCAGATGGACTGTATGATCGTCTACCGCCTGAGTCCATTAAAAAAAAAAGTATAGTTCCTCAGCGCTTATTAAGGATTATTATCATTTAGTCGCCCTTTATGACACCCACAGAAAGATATGGTTTGCAGCTATTCTAAAATGGGCCTACACAACACGGCTATATATAATATGATAATGTATGATTTTTTAGAAATTAAAAAGTCCTCAGCTGCAGTAGTTTGATTTCTACGAAATATCTCTAGATGACCATGCAGGGACCAACACTTTTTTGTAAATAGTTATTCTACAGTAGTCGTAGTCGTACAGTAGTAGGAATAAGGCGGTAGAAGGGCATACAGTCCACCTGATGGAAAGTGTATACTGTCGCCCATAGATATCTGCGATACATGCCAACATCAGTCGAGAATGACAAACGTTGGCACGCTCCCGGATGCTCTGCCTACCATTGGAGATAAAGGAAAGGATTTGAAGAAAGGGTTGGGATAATAGGGAGGGATAGGATAGGAAGGGATGAGAATGGGCTTTAGCACATTTCACTTACTACCGAAACACATTGCGAAAATTGGATAACGTAGGAAATGCAGTACATTTCAAGGCAGTCTTCTGTAAGAGAGGGGTAACGTGGCCAGTCGAGCGTGCCCAACGGCTACGGGAATGCAGCGTGCACACTCCTCCTCCAAAAGTCGTGACATAATAACAACTTTTCAATTATGAATGACGACACCAACGAGCTGATGTAATCAGCTCGGGACCATGGTTGATGTAACCCAGCCGAAACGATTAATACCCGTTTAATAGATAAATATGTGTGAAAATCGCAGTAATCTCAAAAGCTATATCCCGAATATTGTCTCAAATAGCCCCATAGAAAACTATGAATGTAGTATTATATCGTTTTAGGAAAGAATTAGGAAGTATGGTAAATTAGGAAGGACAATAAAACGCTACACACACGATACTTTCTAATATTTATTGATTTTAAAATTCATTAGAACTTCAGTCTTGTCACTCAATCTTATCTTCGTTGTAATTTTTATTTGGCAGTTTCCTTAGGAATTCTAATGGTCTGAAAATATAAATTTATTTGGTACATTATTTTAAATAACAATTTAAAACAAATGACAACAGTTAAAACAATATATTTTCATTATGTAATTAATTACTATAACATATAAACCCAAAATATATCGTTAATATAACACATAAATACTGTAGATTTAATTCTTCATTGGGTCTACTGTGAAATGTAACTTTCGTATAAATATAATCTGATTGTAAATATATGTTATCAAAAATAATCAAACAGAACAAATTTCTTACCCACTGTAACAAAAGCTAGTCAATTTTATTTTTGTTATACTCGTACTTGTCAGCCTATAACGTCCCACTGCAGGGCACTGAACTTCCCTAGTAAATCACTTTGGGTTACATCGATAGAAATTCACTCTTGTAGGCGAACAGAATTGTATCATAGTAATTCATCATCTAAGAATATCTAGTTATTCATTTGTAAATATACTCACCTTTCGTATCAACAATCTTATCAATAGCACTTGAACCGACATTCCAGAGCTCCCTCGCGATCAGGCCCATAATACTTCTGTTAGAGTAAACAAAATCCATAGCTTTTCCAACCAGAACATCTGTATTACTAAAATCTTGAGTTTCTACCCGTTTAAACTGCTTCTTAAGTTCTTCAACTGTTTTATAGGATTTCGTTTTCGGAATATCAAGTATTAGTATTACGGCCAGTATAATGACCAACACCGCTCGTGGTAGCATTGTGACTGGGAGGACAGTTAGTTTATGTTTTGTTTTTTGTCGTGCAGTGATTGTTTGTGTTGTTCTGATAATTGTTGTTACAAGTAGTTTCTGGAAAAATTTAAGGTTTGAAATATTGTCATAATATAGACGAAATCAAATGTATGTTTTTGAATTAGTCTTTTCTATTTCTATAGAATTTACCAGATATCATAATAATTTTTTTTTCAAAAAATATCACAGGGAGCCTTAGAACCTGCAATGTGATGTAAAAAAATGTATACAGTGTAACAATCACACATGTGTGTGTGATGTGGGGTTGATATTGAGGAGAAGGGTGCACGTTGCAATCCAACAGCCGCTGGGCGCGCTCGACTGGCGAAGTTACCCCTCTCTCACGGAAGAATACCTTGAAATGTACTTGCATGTACAGTGTTAGAACCCATTCTCATCTTATCCCTGCCTATATTCCCATCCCTTTCTCCAAATCCATTCCTATATCTCCAAAGACAGGCAGCACATCCGGGGCGTGCCAATGTCTGTCATTTTAGACTAATGTTGGCATGTATCGCGGATGTCTATAAACGACAGTATCCACTCACCATCAGGTGGACTCTATGCTCGTCTGCCGCTTTTGTCCATAAAAAAATATATCGTAATGACAAAAATTGTGAAAATTATAGTGTACCTAACATTGTAAATAGTTGACTGTAGTTGTAATTTATTTGTTTTCTGATATGATAACTAGATAAGAGAACAAAACTCATATTTATTTATATTTTCAAATTTATTAGATAATTATATAGACCTGAGCTTGCGAATATTTGAGATGACGAGCAATAGGCATGATGACGGATTTTGAAATCCGCTTCTATAATGTAGATTCACGTCTACTGTTTCCGAAAATAATATTATTTCAGCAATAAAATAAGTTTTAACGCAAATTATGCATTTTTTTTCTATCTACTTTGAATTATGCGCGAAAACACTCGCAGGTGTCATGGCGTCGCTTGTGACGTTACACCTAGGTAAACGTAGGTAGGTAAATCAATCGAAGTTCAAGCGACACGGTGATGTTTCATGAGGCGTGACGTCATTCGCTCTGATTGGCGTTTTAGTTAACATGGCCGAATGCAGTATTTTAACTTTTATTTTATTGAAAATATTATTAATCTCAATGTTTACATTAAAACTGGTTAATTTATTAGAATTCTTTCAACATATTTTTTTCTCTAAAATCATTTATTCTTTAATTCTTTAATACTGTCATCATGCCTATTGCCGTTTTTCTACTCAAGCGTGATTGTAATGACACTTAGTGTCTTCAAGTTTGTGGCATCATCAACACAGTACCGCACCTTCTTTACCCACGAGGGAACGGAGATACTAGGTATATTCATTTGGGATATTTTGGGATTCATTTCGACCTTTGTTACCATTTTTCTCTGAAACAGCTTAACCGATTTTGAAGCGGTTTTTGTAAATGTTTAATTGTACCTTGGAGCGTATTTGAGAATGACTCTAACTCACCAGGGGCGCTGCTGTACCAAGTTCAACGAATACGAATGAACTTATTCGAATGCGCCTTTCTGATGTAAATAATTAAAGAGGTATATACACCAATATATGTATATAAACAATGTGTATATACATTACCTATGTACACATAACCGACAGCATCTGATACTGTGAAGCCGGAGACTGGTGAAATTGTTTGGTTCAATGGACACCTTTAATAAATAGAAGAGAATGATGATGCCCACAGCCGACTGGATGCGTCCGACAGGTCGTGTTATCTCATTCTAACGGAATAATGATGTGTACAAATGTGATTATAATTTCTAAAGTTGTTCGAAAGCGTATTTGTGTTATTATTAGTTAAAGATGTATACTTTATACATAATCGTATAGGGGATCTCCTTAAAATTTGACAGAGAAACTTATCGTGTTTGGGTTATTTTTTGGCGATGTTTAGTTTGATGAACAGTTGTAGTACAAAGGGGAGGACAATGTTGTATGTTATAGCTAGCTAGACATATTTGACTCATAAATCTGTATCGGATAAACTCAGAGGAATACATTTTATGAATTCAGAAGGAGCAGTAACGGCCTTACAAACAACTGTTGTAGAGGTGCCTAAAGAAGGGTGTGCTGAATGCTTCACATCGCGATGAATGTAATTTCATCCCATTCATCGCGATTTCATAGTATGAAAAAGTGTATCGATTGTGGTGGAGAACACTTCGAAAAGCAATAAAACAACTTCCATCTTTATAACTGATTTAATTTTTTAGATACAAAAAACTTGAGTGAAAGTTGTCAAAACTCGAATCCTTTCCTTTCCCATCTCAAGCCACCCCACCCCGTCTCGTTTTCCTCATTCGGTGGGTTGATGAAAGCGAGATGGGGTAATTAATGTGAGATATCCCATTCCCCTTTCTTACCAATCCTGTCCTAATTCTTATTCTTAAAATTAGTCTGTGCATTTGCAGATGTGTCAATTTTTGTCATTTTTGACATGTCATTTTGACATGTGACATAATAGTGAAATATATTAAATATCACGCGCGTGGCGCATTGGAAAATGGTGTTGCCTTCATCAAATTATATTACGTTATACATGAAATAGTATGGGATGATATAGGATAAGAAAATATTGGATATTTTTAAACTAAAAATTGGAAAATATAAAGACAAAATTAAACATTTTGTTCCAACCCCCGACACAGATGGTAAAAACCTCTAATTACCTTTGTAAGGGTTAAAATAAAAATATAAACCAGTCAGCAGTCTTGTTGACAATCTGCAATAGTTTAATACAACCTATCACCGTCGTCCTGCATAACAAAAGATTTTGTTTCTTTTATATTAGATAAACCTTCGTTGCTTACCGTCGGGGGTTTCATTAACTTGTGACTTCTAAGCCTATAAATCCATAGCTTTCAAAATATTTTGATTCTGATTTCAGGGATCGATTTCTAGACCCTAAGTTATTTAATTGTACAATTATCAATTATACAAAATTCAAAAATATAATATAAGTTACAAATCTTCCAAATAAGACTATGAATTACCAGAACAGGGAATATTTTATAGTCGTAAAATGCACTCTTAAAACTTTTGTTAACGTACACAACAAAACTAAAACTTCATACTAATATAATCGGGTACGTCACGGCGAAATTTTCATAATATCGTCGGCAAACTAGTAAAGTTATAAAAGTTATTTTTAAATGTACCCGAAATTTTCTGAAAAGGCAAAATGGAATGGCGTTCCCAGATTCCCTGGTCGAATTTGGGGATGTCATCCCCTTGGGTCTTAGCTTGCACGTGACAAGTAAGGAAATACTTATGTTGTGAGGTATTTGATGAAATTTTTATCCCTCTTTAGATGGTGTGAAATTGTGTTACAGCAATATTTGAGAAAAATAGATTTTGCACGAATATTTTCTATTCTTCTATCAATAAATTCCTCTTTTTCTTGGCATAAAATTTTGTACAACAGCAGGATTACAAATTAAATTTAGAATTTTGCATCCTTTGTTTCCGAAGCGTACAGATTCTGCATGTCTTTTATCTTAAAATAACATTTTAAATTAAAAAAACTGTTATATGTTCATAGTTTTTGCTCTTTAGGTTTTTCTAGTTTCTAGGATTAAGAAAAACTAGCACGGCGGTGATGGAAAACATCGTGACGAAACCTGGAAGCTCGAAAATTTAAAAAGAAACTTGGAGCATGTGGATCAATTCGCATTGAGTCGCGTAGCGGATTATAACCCAGAATCTCCTAAAGATTTCGTATGGAGCAGACTTTTGCCCTGCAGTGGGACGTTATAGGCTGATATAGAGAGTTTTTATATTGTTATATAATCCAGTAAGATGACTGACTGACTGGCTTTAGAATGCAGCTTTGCCCTCAGCTGTCTTATTGTATGGGGAGAGTGCGTGCTGCATTCTCACAGCCGCTGGGCGTACTGGAGTAGCCACGTTACTCCCTCTCTCACAGACTGAAATGTCCTGCATTTCCTACTTTATCGTATTTCCCCAATGTACGTACGTGTTTCGGTAGTGAGTGAAATATGCCAGAGCCCATTCCCATCACATGCTATCCCTTCCCATTTTTCCAGTCCATTCCTTAATCTGCAATGGTAAGCAGCGCATCAGGGAGCATGCCAACGTGTGTTATTCTGGACTGATGTTGGCATGTATCGCGGATGTCGTTGGACGACAGTATTCACATACCATGCTGGTAACATACCGTGGACTGTATGCTCGTCTGCCGCCTTTTTTCAATAAAAAAGAAATACTTTATTTCATTGTAACTGAAACGTAACGGCACCTACTAGATTAAACAAACATCTTTACATTCAAGTATAACCAGCAGTCCTTTACGCAGAGCCTTCATGGAATCTGAGCCCATGTGCTGCTATGATGCGAAGGCGCAGCGACTCATCACCCAAACATTATCGGCACTATACTGACACTTCCAGATGTCTTCGGGAAGCCAAGAAAGCTTCTGCATTTCTAGAGGGAGCTGAGGTCGTTAGTGTAGCCGAAATCACCCAACATCTATACTGGGAGAAAACGAGCACGCACAATGGTTGCTGAGCTGAACTAAGTGCGGAAACCCAACAGCTGATGATGAATTAACAGAAACCAGTTTCTCGCAGTATTTCATACAATAAGTATTGTCATTTTACATTCCACAGCCGTTCCTCTGTAAAGAATTAAAAGATTGTGACGTGACTATCTGAGAAGAAACTCTCCGTATAAGAAAGATGCTTTCCTGTTTTTGCCCGACTGCGGATCGCGAGTGAGGTGTCATTAGATTCGTCGTGCTGTCGCGAGTGCTACTGGTGTATTTGTTTCTTGAATATTGAAAATGGCAGAATTGAAGGGCCATGATGTTTGCTACAAAAAGAAATATTAAACTCATTGAGTGGGTATCAAAGATCTTGAAAAGGCGAATCCGAAAATATATGTAATAATAGTATCTAGAAGTATTTAGACAGTACCGATTATTCAGCACACATGTCTTGTATGTATGTATGTATCTCAGCCCTTGGACGTCCGCTGCTGGACATAGGCCTCCCCCATTGTCTTGTATACCTACTTGTAAATTTGATGTTTTGTAAACTACACTATAAGTGACAATTACCGTATAAAAAATGTGTAGATGTCTTAAAATATTGATAAATAAAAAAAATATTTCCTTGGCAGTTTCGTTGCTCTTATTTCTGAAATTTATTCTGCTCTTATTCTCTATTTCTGATATCTGAAAGCCATATTCAAGCAGTAGCCTAAGATTGGTTTTGTAAATTTTGATAGAGTATCTACTGTGATGCAAGAGAATATTTTGTTTATCATATATAACATGGAATTTGCCGTTTTCACTATAGACATGATGTGCGTCTCCCACTTCAAATAATATCTTACAATAACTCCCAAGTCCCTTAGTGTCGTAACTGCTTCTAGCTGTTGATTACCAAGGTATTTTGTAACAGGGTTTTTTGGGATTTCGTCTTCCAATATGTAGAACAGTACAATTACTCGCGTTTAAGGTTAATAGCCATTCTTTTGTCCATTCCTCAATCAGGTATTAGGGTTCCCAAAAAATTTGGAATCGTCTGCAAATATCTGAAATAATCAATAATCTGATCTGATTTCTGATTCTGTTTCTGTCAAAATAGTAGAACAATTCATAAAACAAAACAAACAAAACTACACAACAACAAACTACAAAAAACAACAACACTAACTAGTGTATGCAGTAAATATACAAACTTACTTGTTTCATTAATTTCAGTTTATTACAATATATGTTTTCATGTAGGAGTTGGACGCAGGTGGGTTTTTGTTTTTTTAAATAATTAAAAATATCGAAATATTGTTTATAACTATTCTGTCTTCATTTATCTCCGTCATATTATTTTAGAAATTCTGCATGTCAAAATATCAAATGAACAAGCACGAACTTGTACGAGTACGTGTTCAGCGCAAGCTTCTTCTTTAACCTTACTAACAAGGGGAACCCTTCGCAAGACCACATTATACTATTATTATTTTTCGCATATTATAATTTTTGAGTCTGAATAATATGCTATTATAATCATACTACTATAATCAGGGTGCCAATTATGGCACCCCATAATTAAAACCTATTTGTAGAATATACATTCTACAAATTGAACATTTATAATTTAGTGGCCAAGTTAGTTAAAATACTTTACCTCACTGTAGCTGGGTTAAATTTTAAATAAAATTTAGAGCATTGGCAAGGTCGCCATCTGCCGGAACGAGATAAGACTTGTTTACGTAGATCCACTAACTTCAGCTTTATTTCACAGTTTTGTATTTTTAGCGGTTTACAGTGTTTATTGTTGGCGTTATTTTTATCTGACTCCAGCAGATGGAGATGAGATTTTTCTTTCGCGAACAATCAACTTTCCTTCGTGACTTTTTTCTTCGTTTCCATTCATGACGCAATCTCTAAGCCATTAGTCACAATCTATGGGTAAAATGAAGTGTACAGAAACATTGTATTAGGCAAAAGGTTGTCATTTTAAGAAGTTTTGTTTCAGTTACTATAATTATGTACCTATGCCCTAAATTTATAACATAAACATTATTGAATCAAATTCCGAGACAAAAAGTTGATAAAATGAAAACAAATGGTGGAATAAATAGGCATGGAACACTACAAAATAAAATTATATTTATAATTATTTTACAAGGTTGATGAAATTTATGAAATAATGTAAAGGCGATTTCGATACGTATCTAATCAAATCTTATTTAAATAATGGAATATTTTTGTGTACCATATATTCACCACAGGTACATATACCATAGGTTATATACCTACAAATTTACCTTGTACAATTAGCACCAAAGTGGTTTTAGAACAGTCTCTACGGACAATTGATACTTTTCAAGTTTAGTGATGTATTAATTATTTAAAAATCAACTCTATACGATTGCATGCAACTCCTATACGAACACATAATTATTTGGAAATAAACTAAAATTGTTGAAACAAGTAAGCTTGCATATTTACTGCACACACTACAGTTAGGTGCGCAGATTACAAAAATAAATCTGGCTCCGATTGCTTTCAGTTTGATATTAAATTGTCAAAGTAGTAGGGTAATTCATAAAACAAAAGAAACCAGTTAGTTTGTGCAGTAAATACGCTAGCTTACTTTTTCATTAATTTTAGTTTATTTCAATATGTGTTCATATAAGGTTGAATGCGGTTGAGTCTTTTGTTTTTTAAATTATTTATTTATTTATATATTTTTAGTTATTGTAAAATTTGTGATTTAATCAAGAATGATTTTTTTGCTTCTTGATGTACAACTTCTTCGCAACATCTACGACTTCTTTTACTATCATCAGCCTGTTTCTCCTTTGCTGGATATAGGCAGAAAGGAATTACGGGGTTCTTCGCCATACACTTTTGGCATCCAGTTACTACCGACAAAAATCTTTGGCGGGTAGGATGCAGCCTCTTGTCGCTCTACCCGCGTACCCCGACGAATGACGATTCCGGCTATGGGGAACTCGGTTTTCTGCCTCGTCAAATGCAGCTCGGCATCCAGCCTCGTGAATATTAAATTTTACATGATCGGGACAATATAAGCTTAACTTTATGCAGAGCTTAGTCTACAGCTTCGGGTCATATTGAGAAATGACGAAATCGAGTAATAGATTTAAAATTCATAGTGAGCGAAAAAGCTCACGCCTCACGAAAAGTTCTCGTCAAACCGAATGACATTTGGTTGAACACCACCCATTTATCTGCTATATTCTGTATGGCGGCCGACTTGAAATTTTTATTTTTCGATTTTTTTTTGCGCTCTCGTCAGATTACTGGAGGTTTTCTATATTATTTGATAGAGTTAATCCGGTTGGGTGTTACTGTTGAGGCGAGCCTTTGAAATATGATCTTCGAATGTCGGATATTTATTGTATTCATCATAAGTCTCTCTATACGACCTTATATATAAATTTCAGTACCATTTGAATCAAACATTATTTTTGTCAATGCAGATTTTGTGTCAAGCAACGTACCTACAATAATACCAACGTACTTATACTAGTAATATATAGTAAATATAGTAGTAATATATAATAAAGTAGTATATGGTAATATATTGTAAATAGTAATATACACTTTCGGAATCGTCTTCTCAAGACCTTTAATTTTACATCTCACTTAATGTATAAATTAAATTACTTTAATTTTTTTGAAGCAAAGCATATGGTGCCTGAAATCCGCCTTATTGAATTTTCAAGAAATTAAAAGCACCAGCACTAGCGACATCAAACGAATCTAAGAAGACTTCATTCATCAAACTCGGTCCCTTCCTTTAAGCTCTATGAGGGAATAAAGAAATGGACATACATAGGAGTACATAACGGTGAAAAACATATCCCTCTTTGCGTGTCCCAGCCGGGTAAGTGTTCCTTTTTAATATTCCTTTTTTTTTAATTTCTATTTTAAAAAAAGAGGTAATTTATCATTAATCTGAAAAAACTATTGAATCAGTTGATGTTATTTCCAAAACAAAAATATCAAAAGAATCTAAATATTGTTTACTAGCTGTAGCTGTCCTCGTGGACTTTAGGTGGTTAAATAATCACCATAATGATACTCTTAACTAATGGAACGCTATTGTACTCCTTGCCCATCCCATCTGACACTATCCCATCATCCGATTTGTAGAAGATGGAATTAATATCCCATCTCCGTTAACTTTATTCCATCCCGTTTCATATCCCACAATCCAATCACTCCCATGCCATCAAATCAATGTCATTCAGGCCCATCATGCCCCATTAGATTTCATCTCATAATCCAATCAAACCTCATGATGTGTTCAAGTGCATTCAGATCATAAACTATCATAATACAATACAAAAATATAACCCATTAACGTAAGGTCCAGGACACAACCCACGACATATAGTTAATAAATATTTAAAGAGCATAATTAGTACATTACACATACGCTCTTTCCAATAAAATTATAACATACTCTTCAATACCGCATACTCTTTACTCGCTATCATATTGAGGCATGAAAAACGCGCTTATGTTATGATGCAACACTGTGCCACATTAATAAGCTAGCAACCCAAAATGTATGCGTTACTTTAGCAACAATTAAAATAAATATCATGAAAAATAAGATTTTCTTCCTGTCAGCTGCGATCTAATATAAGACTAAAGCTAACTTTAGGCCAGTCTCTGTCGCTTGTTTAGCGTCCGCACTCGCTTTCGGAGGTGGGCCTGCATCATGTCTTCATGTGAGTAAGTCACAGTGTATTTGGTTGTAGCGATTATTTTATTGGAGACTGCGTACGTAAACCACATCGTCTGAGACTGTGGTAAGGCATATTACGATTATGATCTCGCATTGGAGGGACTATTTACACGCCCCTTCAGAACACTTGTACTTATAAAGAAGCTAAGCTGCGGTTAAATCGAAATGAAATGAAGGTCAAGAATCGAGACTATATCATGTCAAGTAGATCCTGCTCAAGTTTTACACGACGTTATCAGTAATCAAATTTTGCCGAAGAATTTGCTGAGTCTGTTATTCGTGTCTGTTCATGTCCCTCTTTTGGGCGTGTACAATTTTGTTTCTGCTGCAAACCTTCGGTGTCTAGTCAAAAGGAGAGTTAATTATGCGGATTGGTTCTTTTTATGAGTTACCATAAAAAGGTATTTAGGATTTTGAAAGGGGAGAGTGCACGCTGCAATCCAACAGCCGCTGGGCGCGCTCGACTGGCCACGTTACCCTTGTCTCACAGAAGACTACCTTGAAATGTACTGCATTTCCGACTTTATCCTATATTCCCAATGTATGTACGTGTTTCGGTAGTTAGTGAGCTATGCCAGAGCCCATTCCCATCCCATCCTATCCCTCCCAATTTTTCCCAACCCTTTCTCAATTCCTACATCTCAAAAGGCAAGCAGCGCATCCGGAGGTGTTCTCAACCGCGGATGTCCATGGGCTACAGTATCCACTGACCATCAGATGGATTGTATGCTCGTCTGCCGCCTTCTTCCATAAAACAAAAAAAAATACACACTGGTTGTTTAAAATTAAGTTTAGACAAAAAATATATTGAAAAGTGACTGAATGTATATTCAGTCTTTTTAAATGCTCGGTATTTATTTTAATCGACTTTACATACGACTATCGGACGTTATTATAATATCAGTATAATTAATGTCACAATTATGCGAATTTAATGATTAAAATAAACCCTTGGGATTATGACTGTTATCAATGTAAAATAACTATTAGTATAGATTTTCTTTTCTGCCAACAAATAACTGTTTGTAGTAAGTACTACTTAGAGCTTGTCACGTTTCTTCCACCACACCCAAAAATTACAGGCATCATAACAACGGCGCTCAATATTGAAAAATATATACACGTAGCTACGAAAGTCGGTATAATGGAATTTTAATGAGAATTTCAGCTGCTCGCTGTAATTCCTTTTTTTTCTCTGCCTGAAATAAAAGAGAGGCATTTATTGGAATCGATAACAGAGCCATTCGCTTTCCAGAGATAATGTCGGAGTCATGACCTTATTTTTATTGATTGCGTTCCCTTTTCCCTGTCGGATGTTAATAGACTTTTATGATTACGTGCCGATTAGGACATTTTAAAGCTATAACGTATACTGTTGATGAATATCATTAATCCTTTATCAAAACCTTTGTACTTCAAGAATAGCGTATCGTATATTTTTTGTAATTATATTGTTACTACTTCTCAGAACACGGGTGGTCTCCGTGGAAAAAAATGATCACAACCCTACATGTGAACAAAAGACTATACCGGAAAAGATTAAAAATTCAAAATATTAAAAAATGTAAACCCACCGAATCTGAAACTAATAATATGTACATATAATATTGGACCTTTAAAAGCACCAACCAGAATTACAGAATTAAATGCTTTAGAAAAACTAAACTATGATAACTAAACTTTCAGAAGTAAAAATAGAAGGCCAATGTATAGACCGGATATTATTGAGCCAGCCATATAATTCTACAGGGGATTATACTCCAGCAGTGACATAGAACAACCAAAGTCTGAAAATGCAAGAGAACTAACTATACCAAGCACATTACACACAGAAGCTGAGCATGCAATACTAAAGGAACAAAGGAAAACAACTAAAGAAATGAAAAAGCCCCAGAGAAGAGAAAATAACAAACGATACTCTAATCGCTATGAACGACTGACACTACATTTAACTAAAATAATCATTTTATATATTGGTATAGGAAAGCATCCCTAAAGGCACTGATAACTTTACTATACCTATAAAAAAGGAGATCTCAAACTTATAGAAAACTATAGGCATGTAAATCTATTACCAACAGTGTATAAATTATTTTCGACAATAATACTAAAAAGACTGTCGGCAAGAGTGGATGAAGAACAAGCTGGGATTGGGTAATCACATTTTCACATGTATGTAATGTAACAATGCATATACAAAAATAGTGCTAAATATTTTAATATGTCATTTAGTACACTAAAACTATTATATCTAATTAAAAAATAAAACATATTTAATTTTTTTTATTACATTAAAAATATATAATTGGTGATTAATTTATATAGGTACTTGTATGTGCATAGCACTATTTACGTTCTCTCCCTTTTTTTGACCATGAACGCGCCCGGTTCTAGGTCGCTTAGATCTTTGTGGTTTATTTAACACTCGATATGATGTTAACTCAGCATGTAGTTGAAATTTAGCTGCCACGAAAAAGCTCCCGCATAAACATGTATAACTTTTACACTCTTAGATTTCAAAGGCCTATTCAAATACAAGAACCCTGGCATCGGCTCTGTAATCTCGTCCCCAATCGCTTTGATTGACCTTTATGCAAATTCCAAATTTGTTCAGGAGCAGGCAAGGTCTTTAATTGAATAATTAACCTGCCCAACGCATTTGAGTTTATTTAAATAAAGGTATTCTGTGCCGTTTATGATTTCTCGTTTTTTGCAAAATTTTAACGAGTTTTTTTGTTCAATTTTATTTTCGTACCTGTCACCGTTTAGGCTTCGCATCGTAGATAAAAATATCACGTTAGAATTTAGTACATACATATGCAATATATATGTATTGATATATGCAATTACACACAAATATACACATATCTGTTTATAATGAAAGGGATGTGGACTGTATGTATTGAATTCAAAGCCACCAATATTGTATGCATACGATACAAATATTGCATCAAATAGCAAATTAAAAATAAAGTCGTTGATATTGCAGAAAATTAACTTACACCATCTGCCTATGTCTCTTCACTGCTGGATGTAAGATAGGGCCTCCTCTAGTAAATTGCTAGGGGGTCACTAGAGGGTCCATCCAGTACGAATTAATGAATACACATTGTCTAATTTTTTTTCGGGCATGAAAGTTTTCTCACGATGTTTCATTCATAGTCAAAGTACTATGAATATGCAAAAGATATGTACCAAAGAACATATCTTCATAGCCAAGTTACTTTGGCTGTAAAGAAATCTATACATAAGTAGAAAGATTCTCAGCGGTACTGACTAAGTGGTACGAGGATCTGAAGTTACCACTTCACGAATGAGTTTTGAGTATACGAGTAGATACCTTTAGGCTATCAATTCTCAACTACTTATACAATTACCGCTCTTTAAGGCTGGTAAAAATGGTGATCGAATTTACTTTTAGAGTCAGTCTAAAGGTAAATTCGACACATCAAAATCACGCAAAGACTATAAAATTATAAATCCCGGTTTAGTTCCATGAATCCCCGTTTAGTTTCGTTTTCAATGAATATGAAGACGTATTTACTCGATTTGGGGACCCAATTATGTTTTTATTGATCCAAAAATCTCCGGTCGGGTCTAGTTGAATATAGTTTCCATTTTAATAAGACCGTTCTTTGCTTACATGAATATCATTAAATAAACTTAGAGGCACCATATAAATATTTATGGGTGGTTAAAATTATTATTTATTCGCTTCATGGTTTAATTACAATGATAATTACGAATGGTACTTGTATGAATGATTAACGGCGCGTGATATTTACGTTCAGTTTTCTAGACTAAAAACATGTAATTATCTCTGTTTGATTAAATACTTTTAACTAATGACTTTCAACTTATTTAAATATAAACTATATAATGTTTTACAAATTTAAAGTATGTTTAAAGTATTCTCGGACTTGTTCTAGTCCCTCACATGCCTTAATGAATAAATTATGACTTAAAATCAATTTAGTGCAAATTAAAAATTATAAAATGTAAATTAATTTTGTTGAAAATTCTAGTTAGGTAAAAATAGCTCCCGTGATATTTTAATAGCAACCGTTTCTAAAACAGAAAACCGTGTTTATTATACCATTTTATAAACGACATTAATTAGGTATTTTTTAAATATAGTTGGCCACTATAGGTTTGTTACATTCGTGTTGGTAACTGAAGGTCAAATTAAAATTAGCAGACGAAGGACTGAGACAAACGTAAAGATACCATAATATTAAATGAAAAATACTGATTAACGTTTACCAGTACAACTCTTCGAGAATAATAAACACAAAACAGAATGTGAATTTTCCTTCATTACTGACATTAATGCTGCAGTACGCAAATTACGGAACAAGGTGCCAATTTTTCAAATATCATACAAGGGCCAATATCTCAAAAACCGTGTGACTTTTCACTAAGATTAATTGCGTCATCCGATAGATCATTTGCTGGCCTATCGACAGTTTCAAATTTGGCTACTATTTATCGAGCATCCTGTATACTTAGAAAATTATATATACTTTCTATTATATTAATTATTAAAAATATATATATAGAAAATTATGATTATATAGTCTAGATGTAAGGAGGATAGAATTTTTTGAAAATACTTTATTTCATTTAAAAAATGTGTTAGAAAAGATATTTGAAAACCGTAAATAAGCATTATCTTCTTGACACTACATATCATATATAAGTAACACAAAAGGTTTTTATTACGAGCGAATGTAAATTCCCTAATGACGTCCCTATTAACTGGGAATTCCATAAATAAACTGTGTAATCGCGACACGATTTATGTCAATGGTAAAGTGATCGTGACGTTATCGCCATGTTTATATTAATTGCACCATCAGCAGCATTTTGCTTTGAGATTTCGGCACGTTAAGTCGATTCACGCCGAATGACCGTACGGGACGGAAGGTGCGACAAGTAGTTAGTTAATAGTAAATTTTATATTCAACTAACATGGTATAAATCGCAGTTACTGGCGGCGCCTCATAGTCGTAGGACCACTGAACTCACTTTTTTTTATAGACTAGTGGGCGGACGAGCAAGCGGTCCCACGTGATGGTAAGTGTTACCGTCGTCCATGGACACCTGCAACACCAGGGGGTATGGGGGCGCGCCGCCGACCTTGCAAAATCCTATTCACAACTCTCTTGAAGAACCCCATATCGTAGCATAATGGAAAGACCTCTTGAGGCAGTTCGTTCCACAGCCCACGGGTTCGCGGTATAAAATAATTTTTGGACCGAACAGTGCACGACATCTCCGTATCGAGGAAATGCGGATGGACCGCACTTCTGTGACGGGAGGTGCGGTTGCAGAAACTCGAGGCGGGAATTATATTAAACAATTCTTCAGAGCATTCCCCATTGTACAGGCGGTAGAACACACAGAGAGACGCAACGTCTCTCCGAATGCTGAGGGATTCTAAACCGCCCGTGAGAGTGGGATCGTCGACAATACGAACAGCACGTCGTTGGATGGAGTCAAATGGGTCCAATTGGTATTTCGGTGAGCCGACCCAGAGATGAGAGCAATACTCCATATGGGGCTTCACCTGAGCTTTGTAAAGCATAAGGATGCCCAGGGGTGAAGTACCGTTTCGCTCTGTTCAGCACACCGAGCTTTTTGGAGGCCATTTCGACTTTGCTGGAGATGTCGACAACAAGGATCCCGATACTCTTCGAGATCGTAAGAGGTATGCTCTGAAAGCGAGGTGCTGAAGGGGTTTTTGCACAGACTTGCGTCTTACTGGGGCTGAAATCCACTGAATGAATCACTTGAATTCAATTGAGGACTGAATGACGTTACACGACGCTGTAACCATGTAATTTTGAGATGAGTATTACAATATTATCCTACTCACTATTTGTCCTTTCGGTGTTATTGGTGTGAATTAGACCTGCGTCTGTGTGATATTTTCTTTTATTACACGTACTGCTAATATTCCAGAATTATATATTTACTATTTTTGTACGCCTTATATCAACTATAGGTACTCGGACATAGCTACAAGGAAAAAAGAAAGCCCTTCAGCTACTTCGATACTACAAATTGGACTTAAACTGTACTTGAAAGGAATAAATATAGATGAAAGAAACGGCCGATGACCTCTCATCCGCGAGACTAATTCTTTAAAAGTCAGTAATATTATATTTACCTTTTATGACTTTCAAAACCAATATCAGTGCTTACAAATCAGTTTAACACTCTCTTTATTACAGCACTCACCCTCCCTATTTCATAACGATTCATTCATGCCATAGCCAAAATTTAATTAATTCCCCCGATGTTTGGAATGATAATTGAAGATTGCCGCGGAATTTCACACTACGAAAGGGTAAAAGGGGCTTATCCAAGTGACTCTTGTCGCGTTTTATTGCTGGAATAAATTGCAATAAACTGGATGTTAAAGCTCGTATCTCCAGCTTGCATCCCGTCTAGCCACGGCCTCAGCTTGCAATATTTCCCAGCTTATGTGTTTAAAGCAGCCGCACACTCAACACAAGTTCTAAGATAAATTTATCTTAAGTACGAAAACGAAGATAGCTCTACAAAATTGGCAAGGAGCAGTGCTGACATTAATGCTCAAACTCTTTAACTTCTCAAGTTATTGAAATGTATATTTTTTACTTAAAGAGCCACAGAAGACAGTATGTATTCAAATTTTACGCGATTCACATTTACTAGTACACATTGGGGTCCCTTGTCCTATGTCTGTTCTACAAAACATGTCGACATAAATATAATCTTATATTTCACTATCTTATATTTAATACCTACTCAGAACGATTATTTTTTGTAGTTTCTGTTTCATAGATCAAAACTACACCTGCGATAATTTTTCTGTATAATCTGGCGTTTGACTGGTAAAGAATACCTTAGGGCATAAAGTCCGTCTTTGTATATATTATTGTTCAATAATTAATTAACAATCAATTAACATGATAATATTTTTTTTAAGATACCAGCAATGATCCCTCGATCCGATTATTTATAATTGTTAGGTTGAAAAGTCAATAATCACTTAGCAGAATCACATCTTGATTAAGGCACTCATTGCTACTCATTGGTAACTCGTTGCAAGAAGTTTAATTGGAATAGTCAATTTGTTTGAAGATTAAGTTACGATTGGTTTCAAGTACGATTCGTTTACTGTAGTGACAAGATTTTGATTTAAAACTGTTAAAATACAAGCAAAGTTTTTGGGAAAAATATTGAATGGGAGTAAATATCGACTGAAATAACTGAAAGAGCTAAGAAAATACTGATGAAGCGGTAAGAAAAGTAGTACGAAATAAATTATTTATTTCTTTATGGATGAAGTGCTTTAATAGTTTAACCTGGCTAGAACGGTTAGATGTCCTATTTTTGACTTACATTCGTTAGAATGCGTGTTAAAATTTAGTTACGCTGAGTTAATTTCCTACTTAAGTATGGAATCTCCAATTATCACGGGCTCAGCGGTGGTGAAGAAAACCATCGTGAAGAAATCCGCTTCCTCGATAGTTAAAAAATGGAGAATGTGCAATATCCACCAATCCATAATAGGTTAGCCCTGCGGGTTATGTCCCGAAAATTACCAATCAAATTTTTTTTATGGACGTAGGCGGCATATGACCATACTGTCCACCTGATGGTAAATGTTGCTGTCGCTCATAGACATCCGCGATACATGCCCAAATTAGTCCAGAATGACAAATTGGAGATATAGGAATGGATTTGGAGAAAGGGTTGGGAAAATAGGGAGGGATAGGATGGGAATGGGTTCTGGCACATCTCACTCACTACCGAAACACGTACATACATTAGGGAAATAAGATAAAGTGGGAAATGCAGTACATTTCAAGGTACTCTCTTCTGTGAGAGAGGGATAACGTGGCCAGTTGAGCGCACCCAGCGGCTGTTGGAATGCAGCGTGCACTCTCCCCCTGACAAATTGTTGTAGTTGTTCTGTGGAGAATGTTGTACTAGTAAAATACATTAAAACATTTAAAGCCTGAGAAAAATGAAAAAGACTAATAATATATAATTAATAATTTATAATTTAATAATATAACGTCGGGGAAAAAGTTTCTTCGTATTTTATATACAAATTCAAGACATTTTTTTTTAAAGTTTAATTACATTTAATTATAATATATATGTGACGTTTTGTTCTTGTTGCCAACTTGTAGGTAGTGACAATATCCCGTTGCTGTAGAAATTTTGGGATATTTGGTCAAAAAATTGCGACAAGTAGTTTCGACAGTCCTCTCTTGGTGTTAACCTTACACTACCTAAAGAATTTTGAAGAGACCGAAACAAGTAGAAATCTGAGGGCGCAAGGTCAGGGCTATATGGTGGGTGCATCAACACTTCCCAACCAAGCTCTCTCAATTTTTGCTGAGTGGCGAAAGATGTGTGTGGTCAGGCGTTATCATGATGAAAGACTACACCCTTTCTGTTGATCAATTTCGGGCATTTATTCTCAATTTCTTGCTTTAGTCTCATCAGCTGTTGGCAGTAGCGATCCGAATCGATGGTTTGCCCGGCGGCAAAAGCTCATAATGAACGATGCTCTACCAATCCCACCACACGCACAACATCACCTTATTGCGCATTAATCCGGGTTTCGCCACAGTCTGTGGAGCTTGGCCGCTCTTAGACCATGATATTTTCCGCACGTTCTTGTCGTAAGTGATCCACTTCTCATCACCAGTGATCAATCTTTTCAAAAATGGTTCGGTTTTATTGCGTTTTAATAGAGAATCGCAAACGAGTACACGGTTCATTAGGTTTCTTTCAGTGAGCTCGTGTGGTACCCAAATATCGAGCTTTTTTGTGAATCCAGACTTTTTCAAATGAGTCAAAACTGTTTTGTGGTCAATGCCCAGATCATCAGCAATGTCGTAACTACTTATATGACGATCTTGCTGCATTTTTTCACAAATGGTATCAATTTTATCGGTAACAGGGCGACCGGAGCGAACTGCATCTTTAACATTAAGATTTCCTGACTGAAATCGCTTAAACCAACTTTGTGCTACTCTTACTGACACTGCATTAAGTCCATAAACGACACAATTTTTTTTCGTGGCTTGTGCAGCATTTTTCCCTTTATTGTAATAAAACTTTAAAATGTAACGGATATCTTCGTTAGATTCACTCATTTTCTTGGACACAAAAACAATTGAAAAATGGCGGGAAACAATTTTTTATTTCTTTTTTATAAATGTTACCTTTTTAATGGTATCATAACCAGCCAGGTACAAACAGTTCAATCAAAGATATTGGATCACAACTATGAAGTTGTGATCCAATATCTTTGATACAAAATACGAAAAGATTTTATCCCTGACCTATTATAATATTTTATCAATTTTCATGCAAGATTGGCTTGCAAAATTTAGGCGTTACTTTCATTTCTTGGATAATCCAAAAAAAAACAATTTACATTTTACTTCATCAATAGACATTCAGGGTTTGATTAGGTAGACGCTTCCAACCTGAAAGCTAATAAAGGCGCCATAACTCCATTGCGTTTTTCAGATCGAGCCCGATGAGGAAAATTGGAAATAATACCTATGTTTTTTTTTATACTAGTCTAGAACGTCAACTGCAGGACTCAGTCTTCCCTTAGTAAATCACTGGAGGTTTCGGGTTATAATCCATCACGCGAGCCCATTACGGGGTGGTGGGTACACATTCTCCGGATTTTCTTTATTTCTCGAGCATGTGGGTTTACTCATGAAGTTTTCATTCACCGCGAAGCTAATGGAAATAAAAAAAAAATATATTATCAAATGACATGTACTTCGATCAACAATTGTATTGTTGATCCAAAGAATTTGAAGTTGTCTTTATAATTCATCGCAGAACAGTACGTCAGACGTTTCATCATGCGACAGATTTGGCAATGATTGTGCTAACAAGGTACGTTTCCACAGGTACTTGAACCCGAAGCTAATTTATTTAGAAAGAAATATTTTCAAAATGTCCCAAAATATTTCCATACGAATAGCTTTCCAAAATGACCTCATTGAAATACTTTTTGACAAAATCAACCTCCTTAGGCAATTTGAAATAAAAATATATGGTAGTGTTCGCAATATACTGCTTTAAATACTCACAAAACTTTCATACATTTTGGAGAATTTGGGTAAGGAAAAATCCTTTGTAATTCAATTTACAAGCTCTATTAGAAGGGTGCTCATGCACCCTACACGTTTTTGCACGTTTTTGTTTATCAAATGCAAAATTACAAATGCATCTTTAAATTACCTTATGCAATGAGTCGAGTGTTTTATCACTACCTAAAAACTACCACAATTTATCATTTTTACGAAAGCATTCTATTTATGTTACCGTGTGTGGTAGTTTCGAAAACGGTCGTGTAGTATTGGGCTATTTTAGAAAAGTGGCAGCCCATATCCTATGAGTGTCATTAACGAAGATAAAGGGAAAACAAAATCGCTAACGCGCAAAATTAAGCACTGAAGAACTATTCAACGCTAGCCAACCAACCTACTTGGCCAGGGTGGGGTTTTATGGCCATACGTAAACATTCATTGTCTTGACGATGACGAGGGCCATGTTCAACAATGGATAATAAAAGGGCTGATTACTGATTTATACGTTTATATTTATTTATCTATTAAAGAGATCTTAACGCTTGACCACAAATCGGGGCTACGAGCTAAGTCAGCTGGTTCAGATCGTGACCGTGGGTGGCGTAACCCAAGCGAAACATCGAATGAAATAGAAAAGGTAAATATTACGCGTTAAGACCCGTTTAATAGATAAGTAAATACATATATGTAGAAAATGCCAAAGATCTTTAACAAATACTTTCATCCAAGAGTCGCGTTGTATCATTGTGCGGTGTGTGATGTATTTTTGAGGGGGAGAGTGCACGCTGCAATCCAACAGCTGCTGGGCACGCTCGACTGGCCACGTTACCTCTCTCTCACAGAAGACTACCTTGAAATGTACTGCATTTTCCACTTTATCTTATTTCCCCAATGTACGTACATGTTTCGGTAGTGAGTGAGATATGCCAGAGCCCATTCCTATCCTATCCCTCCCCATTTTCCCAACCCTTTCTCCAAATCCATTCCTATATCTCCAAAGGTAGGCAGCGCATCCGGGCGCGTGCCAACGTTTGTCATTTTGGACTAATGTTGGCATGTATCGCGGATGTCTATGGGTGACAGTATTCGCTTACCATCAGGTGGACTGTATGCTCGTCTGCCGCCTTCGTCCATAAAATAAAAAACTCGGTCCTCCTTTTATAGTAGTAGAGAACCACTCAGTAAGTGCGAGTAACACTCATGCGTCGTAGTGCATAAGCAATTTGTAAGCAAAGTAAAACAATATATGCAACAAGTTACCCTTAAATGTAGGTAATGGTTACTGATAAGCAAGCAATAACCTGAACTTGAAATAATACACTCACCATAGAATAAATGAGGCTAGGTTTTGACAGTTTCATCATTATCATTACCTATAAGATCATCTATAGAGCTCTAGCTTTGCATATATGAAACAAGCTTTGATGTTTCCGAGTGCCACTCAACAAGTGCGTCTGGCGCGAGTCAAAAGCCCTCCCCTTGCGACTTGCCTTAGACTTCAAACGTTCTGATTCGCTTTTACACCTTAAGGTAGGTAGTTAGGTAGATCTGGATTGAAATTCAAACGTAAAGTTCTTTGACTATTTTGAAAAGTCGCTAATTAAAAATGCGGTACATCATTAGACGGTTTTACTTTAACTTCGTTTATAAACTGGTATTTCTAAAATATCACATACAAAATTCCACTTTTTAGAGAATTTTCTATGGCACGCAAACAAGCGAATACTTTTCTCCAACTACTTATTTTACTGGTGTTAGTGGTACTCTGGTAATGTGAAGTAATTTTTATGAAGTAAAATAGTAATGTATATAATTGTATCAGCCTATAACGTCCCACTGCGGGGCATAGGCTTCCCCTAGTAAATCGTTTGGGGGTTCGGGTCATAATCCGCCACGCGAGCCCAGTGCGGATTGGTGGATCTGTCGAATATTTGAGAAATAGTAATATCTTCATAAAAATCATTAAAGTCTAAAAATAACAATCTTTAAATTAATTTTTCGGTTCTTGGTTTATTTGAAAAGAAAATCTATACTTATCTCGCGTCTCTCGAAATTAATGAATAGCTTCAAGGACTCTGTCGACATTTTTGGGGACTCTTTGACCACATTAAAAAAAGATTCGTGTTTTGTTGTAGCGGGGACTAATTGGTTTGTGCATAAACTAATTGTTTCCTAATTAGGTCTTAGCTTTAAAATTGTTGTTATTTTTATAATAAATACACATTCTCCTTTAATACATGGGGAGTCCATTTACTACGTTGTGCATTTTGTTAAGGTAGCTTTTTTATGTACTTGTGTGAATGAATGTATTAGTGTAACAATTGCTGGTGGATCAAATAAATAAATACAATAGTTTCACCAATTTGAATTTTTTTGACAAGGAACAACAATCAAGGAAATATTAAATAACTTACTCTGAAGACATTTTTAGGATTTGCTTGGCGGCTTATTTCGGTCCTAAACGGTAACATATAAGCTCAGCTTAATTAAAAGACAAAATCAAGGATCCCTTTTATCTTATTGTCCCGATCCACTGTCGGATGTGTAATCCTTGCTTTGTGCCTCCGCCAACAATCGTATAGCTTTGTAATTAAATCTCTAAGTAAGTCAAATAAAAGTACTCGTGTAAACAGTTACCAGTAGATATAGTATGTAGAGTTTGAGTAAGAACATTATAAACCATTGTGAAATAAAAGTGTTGAGTTTGTTATTTGGATGAAGTTAGTGAACTATATAAAACTAATATTACAGAATTATAAGTCTAAGGATCTCAAATTCTATTAATAGATGTGCGACTTCAATAGTCTATAGCTTGTTTAGTGAAAGGAATGTTGCAAAAATTAACTAGGCGACAAAATTTACTATTTTTTAATTGTATTCAGATATCTACGATAAGCAAATAGATCTCGTCAACCTACACTCCTTAATGAGTTCGGTTTATCAGGCTCTAGATTTATAAAGGCTCTAGTGATTATATATTTTAAACTAAAAACCTTATCCGTGACTAAGAGCAGTTTACAATCTTTGATAAAGAACGAGACAACACAAATTAAAATCCCGTCTGGTGAGCAACATTATGAGTTAACGCAATCTAAATGAATTCAGAACGCGAGTTTCAAGACAAAGGAAGCGGTTTAGTTATATGTTTTCTATGTTTAGCTAAATGTAGCTCAGCTAGACAACATAAAATAGTAAAGTTTCACTTCGATATCATCCTATAAAGTCATCATATCACCACAGCAGCGCTTAAATTTCTCCAAACCACGAGGGAATTTTGGACCGTTATCCTACAAAGTGGTGCTTCAGATTTTTTTATTTAGTTCTTAGCCATACGGATGGGTCACAAAGGGTTTTATCTTCAGCGCCGAGCTAGAGATAATTAAAAATCCGTACTTAAGTAGAAGATACGTCCCAGGGTAAAAACTCACGATCTCACAAATGAGAGTTGGGAATAAAAAACGTGTGTGGTGAGGGGACCCCCGTCAGGAACGAAGATCCTCACGCATTTTTTTTAAACTCCGAATGTAATTCGAAATAAAATCTGTATAGTTCATAATCTGTATAGTTTAGTGAAACGGGATTCGTGATTGCACTATTGTGTCTCTGTAATGTATATAAATATAGTAAATAGCAAACACTCGAATCACATGTGCGATAAACGTATATAAACAGTAAGCAATTGCTTCAAGTTATACAATTTTATTTACTTACTTTTCTAAATCTGTATTTTGCATACTTTCTTGAGTTTCCATTTCTCAAAACCTTATTACAATAATGAGACAATATTATAACTCACGTATGATTTAAAACAAACAAAAACAACAAATACATTTTAACGAATTTAGGTATTTAGGTTACACAATCTATATATAGGTTATAAACAAGTCTAGGTTATGCACTAGACTGCACGTCTGTTATTCTGCTTGAGTCTCACTCTCGATACTCGCACGCACACACACACAGAGAAAGAGAAAGGCGTATGGAGGAAGTAAAAATCTTAAATGACGTTACATTTTCTCTTGAATCACACGTACCGCAAGCTGTGTAAAGGAACTTCGTTCCAAAAACGCTTGTATTAAACCGAATACCAAAAGCTTAATAAATAATGTTGTCAAAACATTCCATATGCCTGTCAAAAAGATATGAGATCACTAATAATGGAATGATGCACTTAATAAGTATCTTTAAATTATACAAATTATTTGTTTATTGTAAAAATAATTGGAATCCGAAAAAGTATATTTCAATTGAAAAACTATTTTTATTGCCAAATAGGTACATATTGACAAAAAATTGTTTTGTGAACTACAATAAAATAATGTTTACTACGGCAAAATAAATAGCATATGAATTATCCCGAATAAATTGTTTGTGCCTTAGGAAGAATTCTAGAGTTGTCTTGGACATAACCATTATGTCCAAGGCTACGCTTCGAGGGAAATTAGTGAGGCAACTCATAAAGATTTTACAGCAATAATGTTAATGACTTAGTTTCAAACTGGTTAAAATCAGAAAAGATGCGGCTTTTTACATTTTATAAAATTTAGTTCTTCATCGAAGCAATTGTATGGATTAAACTTATTTTTATTGTAAACCAGTATACGAGGGTTTCAGCATTAAAACAAGATCGTTACTGAAGAAATCCACCTCTTTTTCCGTCAGATATTGCTAAAAATCCAAAAAGAGATCTTTGAGAAACAAAATTAAAAAGCCGTAATTTCGAAAATAGTGAAGTTAAAAAATGGCCAGTTGGATGTACCCGTAGTACCTATAAATCATTTTCGTTTGAACAAGGCTAGCAAGGACACACTATATTGTTTGGCGTGACGGTCATACAAAATACACTTCCTGTTTCTGAAACATTCGACGTGATCTAATCTAAAATAACAAGTATGTACAGTTCAACAACAAGTTTAGGTGAAATCTTTTGAGGCAATCTGTCAATAAATTCCCTGACATTTGTATACAAACATTCAACTTTTCCGTCATCAAAGTAAAGTTTGTAAAGACAATCAGATTTGTAATGTTCAACCTCTGATTAGTGAGGTGACAGAATGACTAATGACGACGTTGATGTATTCCGTGTGCCACAAAGGCACAACAGGGACGCGTAATTATTTTGCAAGGTTTTGTAAAGTTTTTGAGCGCTCATCACTCAGGCTGTAAGCGACGATACAATGTCTGCTAATAGCTTTATTTTTGCTTAAAACAAAGTAATAAGTTTAAACTATAACTTGCTTTGTTTAACAACTAATCTAGAATAGCCAAGGAGCTGATATAATTTTATTTATAAAAAAAAGTTTGAATGCCTTACTCAGTAACAGCCTCGAGGTTAACTTTGCCCGATCAAGAACTCAAAAGAGTCGAAATTTTACTCAAAATGAGGGTATTCGCTACAAGCTATCCCTTCATCTAATCTGGGAACCTACCTAGATTACCCTTTATATTGTAATCGGGCTTCGATTCAACACTGAAGTATGTCTACCACACATATGACATAGTGGTAGGGATGTTGACCGCCTAGAACACCATGGACTTTCCTACCTTTCAAGAGCAGTCCAGTTTTTAGGCCACGCCACGTTGAAAGTGTTAATGACATATTATGTCGGGCTCTTGCCCTTGTCAAGGTGCCGTCTCTTTTAGAGCCGAGTGATATCGTATGTGAGGATGGGAGCAAACCCGACGGGTGTTCTTTAGTATCGTGGTAAGTAGGCTGGACATTGGCCCATCCCATCTTCATGAAATATGTAATAAAACTGGAGCATGATGGAATCTGCAGAAATGAGAAATATTTATAATTACAGGACCATCAGCAACGAATACGTTTTCGTCCCTTTTCAGGTTGAAACTGTGGGTCAGTGCTCATTCTTTCATGACCTATTAAAGCGCTTCATTGACAACACAATCGACCTTAGGGCCAGCAACTATTTCACATAACGCATCAATCTAGCCGTTTAGGGGACTTCATAGTTTCCACAGTAACAGTAACAGCTTGCCACAGTAAACAAATTTGTACAATGTTTTCAATATGTAGGTAGGTATATTAACGTATATACCAAAAATGTTGTATATTTAATATAGCAGTAAAAGTAGTTGTAAATTTTAGGCTCTATTTTGTATAAGTATTAGTCATTAGTATATTATAATAATATTTAAGTGTTATATTACTATATACGAGTATAGGTAAATTAATGGATATTTAGAAACAAACTGCCTAAATACTGTTTAAATAAAGTTTCAAAACAATACAGATTCTACATGTTTGTAACTTAAATTAAAAATAAAGTTAAAAACTCTTCATTTTAATTTTATTCCCAGCTTGATCAATTTGTAAAGTTTACTAATGGAAAAGTTGAAAACATGTACGGCTCAGCCTCTAAATTGGATTAGCGTTTAATCTACCCGAGTGCAGGCCCGACAATCTTTTGACGTGGTGTCAGATATACTTGATAATAAAATTGACGGCAACTGTGGTTGATGGCATATCTATAGAGTAAAAAGTAGCGCAAATTGTAAAATTATGAAAAATATGTTATAAAAATACACATAATCACTTGTAACCCGGGAACACTGTAATATACAATTAAAGCCTGCAAATCATAGTTTAATGATCTTGTAATAAAAAGCACTTCAGTATATATACCAAAATTATTATTATTTTAAACAATAAAATAAACTGTAACACACGTAATATAAAATAAAGGTGTAACTCTTCATCCTTTTCATCACGGTGATGATTTATCGATAGAACCTAACCTAATCTCTAGTCAATAGCAACTACTACCACGATTCGGTTAATTACAAACGAAAATATGCCTGCAAAAACTGGCCCGTCCTCATAGGTCTTAACCACAGAAATTGACAAAACTGGCTAGTACCTATACTAGATGACATTATCATATTTACCTGATGACATTATCATATATACCTGATGACATTATCATATTTAACTGATGACATTATCGTATTTACCTGATGACATTATCATATTTAACTCATGATATTATCATATTTACCTGATGGCATTATCGTATTTAACTGATGACATTATCATATTTACCTGATGACATTATCATATTTACCTGATGACATTATCATATTTACCTAATTACATTATCACCAAACCAAATGCCAGGTAGAAAAAGAAACTTTACATGATATATGAGCGCTATTAACTGACTCAATGAAACAACAACTCGTCGCGGTAGTTACAATAACTTTGTACATAAGTTATTAATGGTGCTTATAAATACTAACGTACTATTCAATTACTAATTGTGTAATTGTTTTTAAACGTTTTTCTAATGCTTCTAAATCAATTCAGTGAGTGGGATGGTGCACACTGCAATACCACAGGCGCTGGGTGCAATCTCACATGGCGCGCTCGACTGGCCATGTTACCCCTCTCTCACACAAGACTACCTTGAAATGTACTGCATTTCCAACTTTATCCTATTTCTCCAATGTACGTACGTTTTTCGTTAGTGATTGAGATATGCCAGATCCCATTTCTATCCCATCCTACTCTATCTCTCCCCATTTTTCCAAACTCCTCTCCAAGTAGATTCCTAAATCTCCAAAGGTAGGCAGCACATCCAGGGTAATGTGCCAACGTTTGGCATTCTAGACTGATGTTGGCATGTATCGCGGATGTCCATGAGAGACAGTATTCACTTACCACCTGATGGAGTCTATGCTCATCTGTCGTCATAAAAAATAAAAATTCCATAAAAAAATAGAGCGGCATTGCGGTATGTTTATTAAAGCATCGTTTGTTTACACTTTCATTACCAATATCATTAGTGGTATAACATTATTATCATACTCTCTAGAAGAGATAAGAAGTGTTTACAAGAGAGACACGAAACAGAAAACTTGTTCAGTTGAACGCTCACTAACTTTGAGCAAGCTAATCCTTTATAACAGGGCACTGTTAACTTAAAATCCTTCTTACTCAAAGACGCTTTCTAGAAAATATTTTCTTTGTTCTAAAGTGTAGGAGATCACACTCAGTGTCGCATTGTAGGCGAGACTACAAGTGGCTATTTTAACATCAAAGGTAATTTATGCCCCGATGCATATCTCTATTTTAAAAAGGTGTGGGCTTCAAATTTATACGAGTATTAAACTTCCGTCGCTCTTAATATTCAAGGGACTTACTCGGCGTGCCTATGCAACTGCCTTCCACTAGTTCATTAACAAGATTAATTTCGAATACTACATTGGAAAGCCTGATTAAAATATTTTCTTTAGTAATTTATTAAAAATAGGTGGCATGCAAAATGAAATTTTCAATGAAGTAGCGATGTAAAATAAGTGAGTTTAAATCTTTCTATTCCTACCTCCGGTGATTGATGCATTATTGTATGCCTGCTATTAGGGTACTGTCAGAACCAAATCAAGTTACTATGAGAAACAAAAATGAGACCATCAGAAGACTGAAGTTATAACAACTATCATACCCAGTATTCGTGGAAAAATATCGGATAACTCTTAATACTGGACTTCTGACACCAATACATTGAATGACGTTTCGTTTTATGTTCGTTTTACGCTAAAAGTGCGCCCTAAACATTATCTATCAATTACTTTGCAATATTAACTCAATCAATATTATTATTTTTATATGCTGATTTATTAAAAGGTGCTAACCGACATACATTGTTCTATTATCCGGAATTCAGTGCTAAGAAGATGTCAGTCTTTTAAAATAACCTTTTTAATATCGATAAGGCAGTAAGATGAATGAGGGCGTTGTATGCAGATGATTTGAAAAGTTTAAAGATTTGAAAAATAATTTGAAAAAAGATTTGAAAAAAGAAAGAAAAAAATGTTGTACTCCTACATTTCACGATACATTTTTTCATAAGTGAAATGGAAAGATTATATGTCTTTGACGTGGTCAAAGGTATCGGCGATCTAGTTATAACGTCGTCGAAAGTAATAAATATCGCCTCTTATTAATGTATGTAATAATATTATATATTTATTTACCTACTACTATATCACCTATATAATGTTATATCTTTAGAGCGGAGATAACCTAGTACTATATACATATTTTCGATTCTCATTCATAAAGTCGTGAGATCAAATTCGCGGAACATACATACCATTCAGTTTCTCTTTGAGTACCATACAATACCGTTGTATTATTTTCGAGTTTTGTTGGTGGAGCGTTTACTGAAAACACCATTGTTCGGACAAGAATGAAGTTTTTGTTTTCATATTTCTCACATTATGGGTGGAGGTGCCATATTATTAATTTTAATTTTTACTATTTACTAATTTTAAAATGACAACCATCAGCCTGTGTCTCTTCACCGCATTCAGTCACTCATTCTACTCATTCAGTCACTACTGGCGACTTTCTTCAAATCGCAAGTCCACCTGGCCGAAAGACGTTCCACGCTACGCTATTGCGTCACCTCTTCTCGACGCCTATACCACAATATTTGAAGACGAAAGTCTTCAATCAGTGAGTCCTGCCCGTTATGACGTATGGTGTTGAAACGTCGTCTCTGACGGCAGGCCTGATTCACAAGTTCAAATTTTTGACGAAGAACTAAAGTTGCCGACATAGTTGTATCTACTTAAGTACAGGATTTTTAAATTATCACTAGACCGATGGTGAAGGAAAACATCGTAAGAAAACTTGCATGCTCGAGAAATAAAAAAGAAACTTTAGCATGTGTATCCTCCAATTGGCGTGATGGATTATGACCCGAAACTACCTAGTGATTTACTGGCGAACTCCTATGCCCCTCAGTGGAACATTATAGACTGGTATCGAAAGCTTTTAGAGCCTTAACGTACGCGATCAAATCTGCACAAACAAATTTCAGTGGCGGAATCAATTTTTATATAATTTAGTTACAAAATACGAGTATTCTATAATAAAAAATTATCAATATGAAAATATAAAAAAAAACGTATTACATTTAAAACTAATTTAAAATAAATAACTTACAATATTAAATATCACAATCCTTCTATAACTATGTTCTATGTGTAAAGGAAAAAAATATTACTGTTTTAACACCTTTGTAAAGCATTAAATTAATCAATTAGGAACGAATTAACTAAGCGAACAAAAATAACTAGTTAATGTCATTACCAATTACCATCAGTACCATCAGTTTGTTCAGGTTCTAAAAATCAAAATATTTTCAGTAAATACCGCCCCTACCACCAAAGAACGACATTCGATAACATTCAAATTGAGCTCGGAAACAGAAGTCATTAAAAACAAATCTCCTAACAATCGCCCAAGTGCCTCTAGAAACCGATCTTGGCAATATTGGCGCGACAATCGAAACGGAGAATCGAACCTGTAATCTTTCAATTACAAATTCAAGCCCCATCCTTTCCAATTAACTTTCATATTGATCTGGGAATACTGATTCGTTCCGATTTCTCACTTTTATTTCTGCTGCCAATTTAATCAAACTACCTCTGGAGTGCTCTCGCGTTTTATGGGGGTTGAGGATTTTTATAAAATGCCCCGTGTTACAACGTAAAACCTGATAGGTTAGTTTAAGAATACTCTTTCGATTTATCTCTTTCACATTTCACTCAATGATTTTACTCTAATTAAAAACTATTTTTAAAGAAAAATATAATTGTTATATCGATTATATTATATTATTCCTGACATAATAGACCCGGGCCCGTCTCCCAAAAAGTGGATATGCTCACAAAACGTGATTTAGACGTTCATCTTCAATTCCACATGCATATACACTACGTCATTCAGCTTGATTTTGTGAATCCTCTTCCGAAAGCAACCACTAGTTGAAAAATATAGTTTAGGAGAAAACACTGTACTAAGAGACTGCAACGTCGGACATTAATCCTTTAATTTTATTAATCACGGGGTTTATTGTATCAAATGCCAGAGTAAAACTCCAGTGTTCCAGTTCTGTCTAGTTTTTGAGTAAAACCACTTCAAAAATAACCTCAAAACTCATTTCCTTAAATAGGAAAAAATAATCTTATTGTTAGTATAGTGTCAATGTTTCTGATATACAGGTTTATGCGTAAAATTGGGTATTGGTAGAGGCTTTATTTCATTTTTGGAATGACAATACATGCTAATAAAAAAGATAACAATAGAAGCTTGTTTTTGTTTTCATATTACATCGTTGCTTTCCAAATTACCATCTTTCGGAATACCCGAGGGATTATGCGAATGGGTTGCCAGTTTCCTGACTGGACGGAGCATCAGAGTCGTTATCGATGGTAGCTGCTCCGACACCATGCCTATTAACGCTGGCATCCCGCAAGGCTCTGTGCTGTACCCAACTCTGTTCCTTCTGCATATCAACGAACTGTTGCAAATTGGTGACATACGTTGCTATGCAGATGACAGTACTGGAGACGCCTTGTACAAGGGCCGCGCCAACATCCCTCGAGTCGAAGTGGAAGAGAGTCGCGCCAGGCTTGTGTCTGAAATCGAAGACTCTTTAGATCTAGTCTCGATTTGGGGTTCTCTGAACCTAGTGGATTTCAATCCCAGTAAGACGCAAGTCTGTGCATTCAGGTGGGATTCTACAACCACACCTCCCGTCACAGAAGTGCGGTCCATCCACATTTCCTCGATACGGAGGTGTCGCGCACTGTTCGGTCCAAAAATTATTTTATACCACGAACCCGTAGGCTGTGGAATGAACTGCCTCAAGAGGTCATTCCATTAAGCTACGATATGGGGTTCTTCAAGAGAGCTGTGAATAGGATTTTACAAGATCGGTGGCGCGCCCGCATACCCCCTGGTGTTGCAGGTGTCCATGGGCGGCGGTAACACTTACCATCACGTGGGACCGCTTGCTTGTCCGCCCACTAGTCTATAAAAAAGAAATACATTAAATAATATAACTAAGAACACAACATAATAGTAGTTTATGAAACTGTTGCATAATGAGGGGTATTAAAACACGGGTGTGTGTTTAAAAACCGAGCCGTAGGCGAGGTTTTCAATAGTATCACACGAGTGTTTTAATACCTAGTTATGTGCAGTTTCATACACCACTTTATCTACTCTCATACATTGCTGTTGAACCTACTAAATAAAAGATCAAAGTTAAAAGAGTAAGAAATAATTTATTATTTATAATAATTATTCAAGTTTTGTATGTTGCAATTATGGAATTGTATATGTATTACTGGGCAGGCATTGGCATTAGAGGTGCTCGTACTTGCTGTCGGGGCTATTGACAAATTAATATTAATTTCGTTTTTTTGTTTTCTATGGTGTTTAGAATGGAATTTGAAACTAAGATTTTGTTAGTCATAGAATCATCTATGTAACCTTCTGCCACTGCCGTTGATTTCCATCCACCATGACGCTTCAATGTTGTAATATCCCCACCGGCGTCAGTTAGCAGGGTTGCCGAAGTTCGTCTAAAGCAATGGCCAGTGTACTGTTCTGAGTTCGGAACTTGTAGATAATCGGCTATAGTTTTACCTAAAGTTCCAAATTTATTGATGCCAACTCTCTGTTGAGTGCATTTTCCACGTTGGTAATTTATAAAGAAACGGGGATTTTTGCAAGAATTGGGCCGTAGTGATGTGTATTATTTACATAACTCATAGTATTTCTCTGTAATACTAAAAGAGCGGTCATTTTTATTTTTGGTATTACGAATTTTTACTAATATTGTATACTATAATTGTAATTTTCATAAACTTCCACGTCCTGGAACTGCACATTATAGAGTTCCTGTCTCCGACAGGCACCTATGATACCGAAAATAAGTGCAATCTGGAACAAATGAAATTAAAAATTATGAATTTAAATGAAAACCCAAGAACGACAAACGCTAATTAGACTTTCACGTTTATATAACTAAAATCTAAATATATATACGTACCTTCGATAAAAGATGTTCGTGTCCAGGAGCTTCGTTTATGAATTTATTTAATTGTTCGGGTGAAAACGTCTTGGCTTTCTTCACTTTAAATCCTTAAGATTTTCTTTTCAAAAACGCAATTAGTTTTGAATATTTGAATATATCGACTTCGTTATATATGCTTAATGTACTCTTTAACATTGAGTATTTAGACCATAATGAGGAACACTTGAACTTGTCAGACAATTCCTGAAAATAGGCCATTAGCACGTTTTCCGAAAACGAAATAGCCTTTTTTTGCATTTTCCATTCCATAAAGTCTTCATAGCATTTATCATATAATTTTCTCGACTTTGCTGGTAATAGATTATTAGTCATTTCCGTCGCCGCATTTAAAATATCGGGCGAAGTCAAATTTTCTTCACAATCACTGCTATCGGACATTTTTAAGCAAAAATAACAACATTTCCACGAAATTCCGTACAACAAAACGTATGAATGGCGCCAAAACCCAGCATATCACCGCGCATGCGCTAAAGTGGGCGCTGCCACAGACAAGTAAAACTGTTTCGTAACGAAAAAAAAATTTTATAACATTATTTTGTTTGAGAAAAAGTGTTATAATATGATTCCATTTTTAAATTTCGGTATTGTGTTTATAAAGTATGTCAATATAAATTCGTTTTGAAGTTTGTAATTCGAATTTTACAATATGAGAGTAAATAAAAGTATTTTAAGTATTTAGTAAAGAACACATACGTAATTACAATTGCATTATACTAAGATAATAATCTTGTTTGTTATAACTAATCTGAGTATGCGAAAGTAGGAATTTATCTACTGGATGCTTCAAGACATAAGAGATTCCCCAGACGTAGTGGTTCAACATTAAATCCATTAAAACTTTACTTCAATGAGGGCGACCAAGAAAAATGAGGCGAGGTTTTGCACCGGGAGTCACTATTTGCAACTCCGCTGCTTTTACCATAATGGATGTATGTACTTTTACATAATACGTTAATAGTTTACAAGCACTTTACAAAAAAATATTACAGAAAATTAGATTTTCTGTGAATTATTAAATGAGTTCCTTGCTACGATACATTTGTTAGGCGCGTAAAAGGTGTTAGTGACATCGTACCAAATGTTACAAGTTGAAAAATTATTTCTAGGGCTGATATACGAGTACCTACTTCTTCTATAGTTATCATGATATTTCTCGCACCGCACAAAATATCACTTCGTTTCGTTGAGAAATTTCTGAGAATTAGCTGATGTTTGCTGCATTTCTAAAATAATGGCACTGTGGACTGTAGTCAGGACATGACATGCTCAAAAAATTCCACCTATACGGATAGATATATATGGGCACGTACTTAATTAATTTGCGGCGTTTTAGCGTCGCCTTACGTCAGTAGTGTCTTCTGGCAGTCTTTAATAACTAAAAATCTCAAGGCGTTTCATAGCGTTCTCTTATTAAAATGTTTTATATTTTTTCAACTGAAATTGGTGTATTTTATATACACAATTTTCCTTTTATGTATTTAACCATATTTGTTTAAAATTATATCAATTTAATCAATTCATCTGCAATTAAGAAGAGATAAGAAAAAAAAAAATAATTGCACACGTCGATTCTCTTTACTTTTTCTTGTGTTTATGTAAATGATTAGTTTCTTTTTTTTTATGTAAATGTTGTAAAATAACATTTATAAACATTCAGTAGGTAATTGTTTAAAACATATAAGACATTTTATTCTCCTTTGCAACATGAGTAACAGCGATTGTATTGACTTTTCGCCGAAATGCATCTTCAAACTGAGAGTCTGATCTCTGATAACTGAGATTTCTGAGAGTTTTGGGATCCTTGGCGTCGATATTACTAGCAAACTCGAATTTCGGAGTCATCTGGTCAGCACGATAAAACTTGCTAGTAAAAAGCTCGGTGTACGGAATAGAACAAAGCAGTACTTACTTCTCTCCAGGGCAACGCTTGTCGCTTTATAAAGCTCAAGTTAGGCCCCACATGGAGTACTGCTCACATCTTTAGGCCGGTGCACCGAAGTACCAACTGGAGCCTCTTGACGTCTCCGTCCAACGACGCGCTATCCGACTTGTCAATGATCCCACTCTCACAGGTGGTTTAGAATCGCTGAGCATCCGTAGAGATGTTGCATCTCTCTGCGTTTTCTACCGCCTTTATAATGAGGAATGTTCTGAAGAGCTATTCAATTTGATCAGAACTTCGGTGATCGTCATCGTCGTGCTGTTTATCGACACTTCTTTGAGATAGATTGCTGTGTAAAGTACAGTCAAAAAGACACTTTATACCACGAGCCCTAAAGTTGTGGAACAAACTGCCAGCTGAGGTATTTCCGTTACGCTACGATATGGGGCTCTTCAAGAGAGCTGTGAACATAATTTTGCAAGGTCAGCTGCTTACCCGCAAGCCCCTTGGTCTTGCAGGTGTCCATGGGCGACGGTGACCACTTACCATCATGTGGCCCGCCCGCTCGTCTGCCATATATTATATAAAAAATAGCAAAAAGTGACCCTCAGTCATATATACTTGTACATCTTAATAACAAATCCAAAGCTGTGTAGGTATATTATATGTAAGTATTTTTACTGAGTTCAAATTATGCTACCAAAACCATTAAGCAACCCCAACAAAAGTTGTTGATTTCCCTACAACGTTAATGCATTATTGCGGTCCTTAATTAAAATAGCAACACAGTAAATACACGCTCCACTTATTCCCTTTGAATGTAGGCCATCGATTCACATCTACTCTTAATCAGTTTGAAAGGTTGCATCTAATTGAACCTAGTGTTATCTGTGTAATAGTTCGAAGATTAGAAACAACGTAGGGATAAAACTATGTATCACTATTTGCAGTTTTCCTATGAAATAATTATGAGGGGAACCTTTGTTTGGGCTTTTTGGCGGGAACTCGAGAAGTGAAGTTGTGTGTTTCTTTGATTTTATTGTAAACATTGTGTATTAGGCGTTTTGTGATTTAATATTGATAGTTTATTAAACTTCAAAGAGATTTTTTTGCCTGGTGTTTGTGATTATCAAATAATAGCTTGAGATTGCGTTTTTTTGTATGCTTCCAAGGAGTCCTCTTCTGTCCTCAGTAAACCTACTTTAAAGAAGTACTACTTCTTTAAAGGGAACTTTTAACTTTTACTACTTTGTTTGAAGGGACTGGAAATTTACATGATTTTTAGACGTTTAAATTGTTTATTATGAAGAATACTTGACATTGGTAGAATGTGCTAAGTACACCATTGCATATATGAAGAAGAAAAAACAATTTGTATGTATATAATATATGTATTCTTCGTCCCAGGTCCTACGGGATCCTCCTTCCCTTCTCCTCCTTCAAGATACCCTTGCCTGGACGCACCTATAAGCATTTTTCATCCTCGCACTGCAGACACATTTACTGTCTGTCATACACATTTAGTGTAATCCATCGCACCAACAATATGCATCTTCTCAACTGAAATGAAAATTATTTCAAATGAAGGAATCTCTGAGTGGCTACTCAATGACAATATTAACAACTCACTGAATCTATTCACTTAGAATCTAGATGAATAGAATCTAGATTCTAGAGCTATGTAGCAATATTTCAATATGTTTAATTAAGTTGCAAATTATTCGAAAATGTAACATAAAAAACGCACATTACATAAAACAACATAAAAAAATTAAAACATGCAATTTCTGTCACAAGTCTTCTGTTAGCGTTGGTTTGCTAGATCTCTCGTGTAGGAGAATATGGTCTCAAACCTCACCAGCGTGTGAATGCCTGTACGTGTCAGCAGAAGCGGGCGCACGTATTTATAATATATTAATGCGCAAGTGTAAGCGTGCCTGTGTGTGTATGTGTGTATGCGTGCCTGCATGCGTATACATCTTACTAACCTGTCAAAATATAAATTGTACATCAAAACACACGTTAATTGCAATCTATATATGTATATAAAAATTAAATGCGGTTCGTTGGTAAGCCCATCACTTGAGGACGGCTGGACCGATTTGGCTATTTTTTTCAAATCTTCGTAATAGTCCGAATAAGGTTTTTAGGGAAAGAAAAATTGGAAAAGTTGCCGGGAAAATTGAAAAATTCGGGAAAAACTGAAAGTGTTTCTTTCTATGGGATTTTTGTATGAACTCAAGACTATAACTCTCGCTTCGAACGATGGATATGCGTAATTCCTTTTTGTTTTGTTCGTTATGGTCTTGGAAAAGTTTTCAGGAAAAAAAATATTGTGATTTGAAATTATGGAGATTTTTTATTGAAATTTAGACAGGACAACGTCTGTCGGGTCAGTTAGTAATCAATAAAAATATCTAAATATTGCTACTTCACTGCAATTTGTTCAGTATAACCCATTTCAAATCTATAATAACAATGAACCTAATTTGGGCCCATAGTCTCGTTTAAATAAACACTATTCTTACCTATACAGAAATATACAACCGCTCCGTCCACGGACGGCATTAATGCAAAATTGAAAACGGTGTTTCGTCCTTCGGATAGCCATCGCTTTCAAAACAAGCTGCGTCCCGAATGCAAATGAGCCCATCGAACGTACTCGATTCGAGTTATATCGCTTTACTGATGCTGAATTAGATATTTAAACCTTCTTTTGTATCTCATCTATTGAAGAAACACACATAGTAAGAATGACTCACAAATTTAAGGACTATGTTTATAATTATAATTGATTAACTTCATTACAACAATTTTCACAGAAATAACAAAATGAAAATTACAAAGTCATTGTTGTTAATACTATTTTCGTCATGGAGAATTTTATTGATGACCAACAGAAAAAGAAATCCATAATAAGTCTGATAGATGTATTTGACCGTATACTTAATACTCACTGAGGTAAATATATATTTATAAGTTCAAACTTACAACCTAGATGTTATTAGACAGGGAGTGTAGGCTTTCTCGGCCGGTGTCCATATTAATTGAATCTTCCGAGCTACTTGGCCGAGGTCTTCTGGAATCTCTTTTCTTTCTTCCAAACGTTTCGTCAACAACTACGGTTGACATCTTCAGTGGCGACTGCGTTCACTTTCGGAGAGATGTTATCTCTTCGGCTTCTCGAGCGCAACTGACTCGACGACTGTGGCGCACCGGTATTTATAGTGGGCGAGGGTAGTTGTGATTGAGTGTGTACCGACGCACTGATATTTATAGTGGGCAAGGGTAGTTGTGATTGTGTGTGTACCGACGCACTGATATTTATAGTATGCGAGGGTAGTTGTGATTGTGTGTGTACCGAGTCTGATTTTGTTCCCCCCCTCTCGTCTCTCTTCCCTGTGAGCTTGATGTCTTCGGAATGCTGGATACCAGATATTACGGAGTCTTAGATTCTCTTCTTTTTTGTTAAAATTGTTGGGATGCTTGTAGATTTCAATAGCTTCCCTATTGAGACGGGAATAATAATGATTCCCAGTTGACAAGATCTTTGTGTCCCCGAAGCAGATTTCGTGGTCCCCATCTGACAAGGCATGTTAAGCTACGGCCGACTTCTCAGTCTCTCCTCTTCAACAATTGCCTTTATGTTCTTCAATACGGGTATTGACACTCCGTTTTGTAGTGCCAATATACACTGACCCACAGGAGCATGGTATTTTATATACTCCAGTCGAGGACAACGGATCTCTGAGATTTTTGACTGATTTGATGATATTTCTGAGTTGGCTCGTAGACTTAAAAATGGTCTTCACGTTTTTCTTTTGTAAGATCTTGCTGATGCAATCTGTTACGCCCTTTAAGTAAGGTAAGAACGCCCTGCTTCTCTCTGGGTTGGTGTCGATATTGTCAGCTTTTTTGGCTCCTCTTATTGGTTTTTGCACCCTCTTAATTTCGGAGACTGTGTATCCGTTGCTTTGAAGGGCTTGGTTTAAATGTATCACTTTCGATTGTAGATGTATCGGTTCGCAGATTCGTTTCGCCCGGTCCATCAGCGTCTTCATCATTGCTTTCTTTTGTTTAGGATGATGATTGGAATCTTTATGTAGATATCTGTCGGTGTGGGTGGGCTTGCGGTAAACTTGATGTCCCAGACTGCCATCTCTATTTCTGCTTACCAGTACATCCAAAAACGGAAGCTTCCCATTGCTTTCTTTTTCCATAGTGAATTGGATTCTTGGATGGATGTTGTTAAGGTGTTTCAGAAAGAGTTCGAGCTCTTCCTCCCCATAACTCCAGATCACAAAGGTGTCATCCACATATCGGAACCAACACGATGGTTTTTGTAGTGCTGTTTCCAGTGCAGTCTCTTCGAATGACTCCATGTAGTAGTTGGCTACCACAGGACTTAATGGACTGCCCATCGCTGCACCGTCAACCTGTTCGTAGAAATTATTGTTCACCTGGAAGTAAGTGGTGGTTAATACGTGTTCATAAAGAGACACTATATCCTTGGGGAAGTCCTGCCGTAATTTTTGTATTGTCTCCTTCACTGGGACCATTGTGAACACAGACACCACGTCGAAGCTGATTAATATATCTTCGGGTCTTACTGTAATGCTTTTCAGCTTCTCGACGAAATGGGCTGAATCGAAAGGGCTGTTGACGAAACGTTTGGAAGAAAGAAAAGAGATTCCAGACGACCCCGGCCAAGTAGGGCTACTTGGCCTCAGGCAAGATTCAATTAATATTAGACATGGCTTGTAAAACTCTTCAACGTTTGCCTAAACACTTTTAATCCAAAACCTACGGTAAATAGCGAATTCCGACTAGCATCGGCCTCTTTGTAAAGGTATATTTTTTGTGCTTTGTTTTTAATAAATACGAATGAATAACAAATATGTTCCGAAGAGTTGCAAAAACATGTTTATTTTTTTTAAGTGAAATTGAATTGATTTTAGATCATGAACGGAATCCGTAGCTTCAGTTTCGGGAATACAACAGTTACAATCTCTATAATCTGGTTTTTCATTCTTTTATTAAATTCTACGTATAATCTACATCAATACAATGCAGAAGATGTGCAGACTGATAAAGAATAATAAATAACATTATTGCTGGATATTCCTTTTGTGTATATTTTAGCAACTTTAACGCTTATATCCAATGGATACATAACACTTCCATTTATTCATTTGCTACTTCGTTTATTTATATTATTGGCACCAGTACTAGGCAATGCACTTAAAAACTTATTTAAATTGATAACTCTGTTTTAACTTCACTTCAGATTGTTTTAATTTTATCGCTTGCTATTAATTATACTGAAATCAATATACAGTAATTTGATGCTGACAGTTAAAGTGGATTGCATAATTAAATATTTTTAATGCTCTGCAGAATCGAAAATGCTTCATTAGTAAAATCATTATGAAGATGTGGCTGTATAATTTTATTATTATTATGTATGTTTTATTATTATTAGTATGACCGTAGTTAGCATTATAATAATAATAATATATTCATATATGCTGAATATATAAGTACTTTCTACAAAGGTTAATCACATACGACAGGGGTGGCCAACAAGTCTATCGCGATCGACATGTCGATCACGAAAAGAAATTTTTGATCGGTATCAATATTTTCGTTAAGGTTCTGATTTTGTTAATTTGACAAAAGAAATGAAAGCACGAACTTCTCATTAATTTTTTGTAACCTATTGATATTAATTTTACGTATGGCCATTAAGCTGAAATAAATAATAATAATTATTATAAAAAGCTATCTAATTATTATTTTATTCTTCCCACTAAAGCAGAATTAAATCGACCGCAAGAGGTCAGATTTATTTAAGTAAAACACTGTTCTAAACAAGTTGGCCACCCCTGACATTGTCTTTCACGCTGATAAAGTCACGTTATCCTGAAAACTTTATATTTAATAGTGGTTTCGAATACCCTCGTTTCTGTTTTGAAATATCTGTTATATAAAACTACATGCCAACGTTTATCATTCTGGACTAATAATGTTGGCATGTAGCGTGAACATCGCAGGGGTATATTAGTACACTGTATACTACTATACATACCTCTAGTATACATATTGTATACTAGGGGATTTTATGTATTTAAATTAAAATATGTGCTAAAATACTAAGTAAGATGAAAATTTTTTTGCAATTAGTTTGAAAATGACAGATTCAAAGTTTCATACGCGCTATTAGCGTTGATGACGTCGCAATAATATGTACCTATACAATCTTTAAAAGGCCCTACTTTACAACCTTTAAAATTCGGCTATTTTCCGTATGAATTTGAAAACAAAATGTTTAGATAAACGCCGTTTATAGTTTCATGAACACTATTCAACGATATGGCGTTTGAATGTACGAGTAAGATTGTATGTAAATAAAGTGAAGTCACACTCTGCTCGGTCCAACTTTGAAGGACTATAACTTCGTCATTTCGTAAACAAACTAGTAAATAAAGTAAAAAAAGATGAACTTCTCCATTATAATATTCAACAACAATAACAAACTTTTAAAATTTTACTTGTTAAGTTGTATATTATAATATAACTTACCTATAAGTCATAATATATCTATATTATAGACAACGTAGATTCAAGATTGTGTCCGTTGATTTTTGCATTGGAGAACTCTTATAAGAACATGAAATGTATGTAGCTTCACATAGGTACATAAATTTATTTCGGAGAAAATTTTTGATATTTTTTTTCCTATACTTAACACATCATTGATTAACCTACATCAGAGATTTGACTTTATAAATAACCTAAAGCTTTTTCAGGCAGTGTCCAGTTCATTGGTCATTTTTTTCCTTTTAGATACAAGTATAACCAAAACAATATGAAAGTGAATATAAGATCCAACAGAAGAGTAATTATGTATCCGTGTATCTTTTTGAGCAGTATTGCGTGTTGGTGTCTTGAAACTTCATATTTTGGCTTGATTTAGAATTCTGGTTTAGTAAATATCATAAAATCGTCCAAGTATTTACTTTGTGGTGAATTTAAGATGCACCAAAAGAGAGAAATGGAAGGTTTTAATATTTAAGCTTGCTTGCACGAAAGTCTGCTCTATTTTTCTCGGTACACCGGAATAAATCTCCGTGAGGGCGCACCCGGTTCGTTGCACAGATTACATACAGACCCCACTTAGTAGATTCAAGACGGATAACCGTTTACTACAACCGTTGTTAGTATCCTGAGACATGCCTTACTATGTAAACTGGATAGACAAAGGAATTATAGAGTTCCCATGGGAATCCAGCTGACCACACATACGCTAACGACTACTCGCATGAAGTCGCGTACACAAGCTAGTATGTAATAATTTTCATAACACTTTCTACCAATTGGTTGATTTTCAATAGTTATATGAGGAACTTGTATAAAGGCACAACAATCCAAAAAAAATAAGTTATAAGACTTATTTCTTGCTTTAAACCTTTTTAACACTTATGATTATATGATTATGTTATGATTATGTAATGATGAAAGTTTGACCTACTGCTATGAGCCTGAAACTAAGAGGCAATCTGCGCAGTCTTTCCCTTGGTAGAATGGCCGACGAAGGTGAAGGAAGGACGGAGTGTTGAAAAGAAGATGATTGGCAGATCCTTCTTTGGCAGATCGGGCCACTTTGCTACTATAAATTCAGAAAATAAAAGAACAGATACTGTGGCCTCGTATGCGAACAGATGCTTGTTTTCTGTTTTGGAAAAAGTCAAAGAACGACGCCCACGAAGCAGAATGATCCTCCATCACGACAATGCACCAGTTTGCTCCGCCAGACACACGAAGCAGTATCGGCCTTCCAAATGGCTATTGAAGAGGTGTCTAAAGAAGGGTGTACTGAATGTTTCACACAATGGTTTCATCCCATGAAAAAGTATATCGATTGTCGCGAAGAATATGTCGAAAAGCAATATGACAACTTCCATCTTTATATCTAATTTAATTTTTCTGATTCTAAAAACTTTCAGTGTCACCCACGTATCAGTTCATAATTCTGATATTTAGTTTTATGATGCACAGAGCTTGAGCATCTATTTCTGTTTGCATAAAAGTTGACTGGTGGCATCGATATAAGAGAATTCAATAATACACAATCAGTTTAAACTAAAAATAAAAGTACAAGTAGGACTTTTAGGCATGATTTACTTGAGCATTCTACATTAATTAAGTATTTATGAATTATGAAAGATTTAAGTTTTTTTGAGATTTGAGATTTTCTTAGACTTCGTACAAAAACTTCTGTCCGACAAACTAAATAATGATAATCTATTATTATGTAAAATATTATCAAAACGGGACAAATCGTACCACTAGCAACAAACTGTTTTTGGAATCAAGAATATTCTGTGAAATCTTCGTCAAACTTTAGATAAATAAACAGTTCTTACAGGAATATTGTGGTGAAATGTGGAAATACACAGTTTATCTTGCGAGGTTTATATCCTCCTAACTTTCGAGGTACTCCGCTACAGGCGCGTGATTTACGTGTTATTGATGTTAAATGATATTTTTATGAGCTGTTGATATGTTTTTCACGGAAGAATTTATTACAAGAGTTTGAGGTTTTATGCAAGGATAAAGTATCTCTTGAGTTACACTTGTAGAAATTATTACCTCAAAACGCTATAAACATATAGATTAATATATAAATAATAGGTATATTTTTATATCCGTAGTCCTGCCAACCTTGCAGTTCATCATTTCAGCCCTTGGACGTCCACTGCTGGACATAGGCCTCCCCCATTGTCCGCCATTTAGACCTATCGGCAGCGACCTGCATCCAGCGGGTGCCCGCAACCTTGCAGTTATGAAGGAGCAAATCGTGAAAACACCCGTCGCCTTACTTAGCTACATGGGCTCATTTGGCGCGTAGGTACTTTCTTGCCCCTCTACAAATTTTTCATCTCTCCCCTTTTTAGGACGCTTACGACACAATACCCAGTATATTGTCTCGTCTGTCGCTGGGGAATAGTCGTCTCTTCCTGTGCAAGGAGTGAGCGACCTCTAACATTCTAACAGTGGTAGGTAACAGTCGCCTCCGATACTGCAAAATTCTCACACTATTCCCTCTTCCGCTTATACTACATTGTCCATCATTCTGCCAAAGCACGCGATAAAAAACAAAAAATAAAAAGCATACATATGCAGAGTAATTGACTTCCTATTATCTTAGAACTGTAGACCTGCGAGAATAACCTGACAGAAATGATCCCCCTACGTCCATTTTTACTATAAAATGATCGTACCCACCTTACCATATCTGTAAGTTCTTTTGTCATGGAATTAAAATTAAAAGCAAATTAATTAATATTAAAAGAGTTTAAAATATAAACGTCTAATGTTAGACAAATTTCCTTTATGCGTTGGTAAGACTCTTTAAAATAAGCAAATTATAATGTCCCATTGCAGGACACAACCTCCCCTTGTAATATTTTGGATCATAGTCCACCACGGGAATCCGTTTCAAATTGGTCGATTTTTGTACGTAAGGTCTCATTTACTGTCGTAACTGGATTAAAATCTAATTTGCTACTAATTCACAGCTCTCCGACATTGTGGAGAGCATACATGACGGTCAGGTAATTATGGGAACGTCTACATAACTTCAACATAATTTGTATGAGGAAAAGAAAGCTAGGAGAGTTTACTGTATAGATATCGTTTTTTAAGCAGATAAACCTACTGACATTCTTACCGTTCACAATCTTACTGTGACATATTGCAGATTCTTTAACGTAATATTAGTTTCCAGATAAATATTACTTAATATTGTCACAATATTTATTCTGCTAAGAAAGCCAGTGGGTACTTGGAGTTCTGCCAAGCGTCGACCTAAATGAGGCCAGAATCATTATTAAAAATTACATAATCGCAAATCTTTGTTAAATACTAATTGCATCATAAACATTTAAAACAGCTCACGGTAAACATAATTATTTTGATTATCTTATATTATAGTCCTAGTTTACATCTCCACTGAAAGCGATATGTTTGCTGTTTACTTATATACAAGGCAGTGTCTATTTCTAAGTTAAATGAATGAACTAATAAACGAATAAATATATGAATAGGTGATTAAATTGAATGACCGAATGAATGAACGATGAATAAATGAACGCATTAATGAATGAATGAACGCCTAAATGATTCAATGGATAATGAAGGAGCGAATGAATACTTGAATTAATTAATGAAATATTAAAATTAACTTACTAACTGTGCGCCAAAACTGTGAGCATATTTCAAACTATGGGTAGGTTCAAGTTTGATAAAAGTAAGATAAAAAATAACTGCGTTGAGATTTCCACAGCATCTTATCTCTTACTCCCTGAGTACAAAATATAACCATCTAGCATTTTCCATTGCGTAGGCTGTGTAAATGGATAGACTTTACTTAGTAAATGGTACATACATAATGGTACATAAGTGCTCTTTTCTGTTCGCAAATATAGCGGCATTCTATAACTGAAAATTAATAATTATGTTTGTGTGCCAATGTTTTGGCACACTCAGTTAAATTATATGCTAGTAAATAAACATAAAATAATGCACTTAAAGATACAATCGAGTGTGTGTGTGTATTGTAATATCTGTAACAATGTAATTAATTACGTACTGCCTATTTTTATTGAGAATTAGTATAATATGTGTGTTTCTAATGTATGATGTCGCCACTTAGCAGATATTTATACCATTGGAATGTCTCAGAAATTTCTTATCGCTTGCACAGAGACCGCACCTACCAGCGGAATGAGCCAAGGGCCTCAGCACGTTCATAGCCTTATTATAACTTAATTAACTTTAGCTGTCACATAGGACTGTAACTAACGTACATAATTCCTATTTGGGTTCTACTTTAAGTCTCATAACACCATTTCGACTCGTAATGAAGGCAGAAGCGCATTATAAGAATCAATTAAGATTATAATTACCGTAAGCCTGTCTCTCCGCTGTTAGATATAAGCTTCTTACAAGACCCACTGCCGTTCATCAGCTGTTCTAAGCCAGTCACTAACGGCGACTATCTTGGTTCACCTGGACGGACGCCATCTAATGTTTTCGGTACGTTTTCTCCATTCGAGGACTCGCCCACATATAGAGTTATTTTATATCCTAATATAGTTATTGGATTAATTTTAAGAATCATAATTAGAAGAACGAACAACAATGCATTATTTTTCTTTCCTTGAAATTCGTACTTATGAATTGTCCTTTTGAATATCTTGCAAGATATCGATAAGTACAATCCACAGACACATTTATATTGTACCCAAAAGAAATAAATGCAATTCAATTATTAGGTGTATTTATATGAAATATTATTTTATTATTTTCAAGGACATCTCAAACGATGTGCAATTTTAAAATAGATGCTCGCCTTACTTTTTTCTCTAGTAATTTATTAAAATTAAAAAAAAATAGTTTTTTTTTTTTAGTTTGTATACTGATCACTAGATTTATCACCTTCATATGATAATGTGAAAACTTTTCAATGAATACAAACAAATACATTCTATTTGATTTGGCGCCAAGCCTTCGCAAATATAACAAATGTCTAAAAGTGTCTTTTATCTCATAAAAAATCAGAGCATAGCTTAAATACAAACAGAAATTCATGTTATGTTTATGAATGTAAATGAGTTCCTTAACTTATACACACAACGTCTATTATTCCTCGTACTATGTTTGGCGAAAAAGCAGGAGGGAAAAATATACTTTCTTATAATGTTTTATCATAAGAGGGGTACACACACACATAAATATTTATCTTCGTCGACTTTTTGTCGAGAATGCAGTGGATACTGTAATAACTATGTTTTTCTTTTCTGGTCGTTTTTCCTTTTTTGTCTTTGCTGAATAGTTAGGGTTATTTCCTAGACTCCTAAGACGTGACTCGGTGAAAAGAAAAAGACCAAATAATTCTTAGAAAAAAACAATTTGTAAGGAAACGATTTGTAATAAAATGAAGTTACGAATTATGTTTACTAGCAATATATTTTTGCGTAATAAGTAGACAAATAATTTCAAGCTACCTTCAATGAACCCCGTTATCAATTTACACTGTGACATCCGTTTCTTTTTCTCCTCTATAGGAATTTGTAAATTTATTTCTGTTTACTTGCATTCCGCTTCGATGTTTAATGTTTTGTAAGGTTAGAGTACTTCATAAATCACTCAGAACAAAAGAAAACGGGGGAGGCCACACGAATGAAATAAAAATAAAATGCAAAGGGAATATTTATCTTTTTTATTTTCCTTTGGGATGAAATTGCTGCTATTGCTCCTTTATCAGAAAGTCAATGGTTATTTTATTTTATTTCTCTTCTTTATTAGTTTGCATCGGCTTTGTTGGCTCTAGGTAATGGATTTTAACTACTCATTTCATTGTTTGTGTTCAAGTATTAAGAAGAATAGGCTGTTGAAAAGGCATGGGTATTCCAATTTCTTTGATTAACTTTTTAGTGGATTTGAACATATTTTCTAACTCAACTAAATTTCAGAACTTGATAGTTATGGGAGTTGTATTTAAGAGTTTTCTTTTTATATTTTACATTTTTACGTAAAGTATGTCGTTTATATTAATAATATCTGCTGATGTTTATTGTCACGCGACTCACGTGACGTCACGCGATCTTTAGGCTCTCATACTCCACAAAAAGCTTCCCGTCAGCATGGAAGGTAGCTCATGTTCACCCTTTGCCTAAAAAGGGTGACCGCACAGACCCGGCCAACTACAGGCCAATAGCGATCACCTCCCTCCTCTCCAAGGTGATGGAGCGTGTCATAAACACACAGCTCCTTGTGTACCTAGAGGATCACCAGCTGATTAGCGACCGTCAATATGGATTTCGCCATAATCGCTCGGCTGGTGATCTTTTAGCGTATTTAACACACCGCTGGGCTGACGCCATTGAGAGCAGAGGTGAGGCTCTGGCTGTAGGCCTAGACATTGCGAAAGCTTTTGACCGGATATGGCACAAATCGCTGCTTTCCGAAGTAGCTGCTTTCGGATACCCGAGGGATTATGTGAATGGGTTGCAGATGACAGTACTGGAGACGCCTTGTACAGGGGCCGCGCCAACATCTCTCGGGTCGAAGTAGAAGAGAGTCACGCCAGGCTTGTGTCTGAAATCGAAGACTCTTTAGATCTAGTCTCGATTTGGGGTTCTCTGAACCTAGTGGATTTCAATCCTAGTAAGACGCAAGTCTGTGCATTCACCGCTAAAAAAAACCCTTTTGTTATAGCACCTCGCTTTCAGAGCATACCTCTTAAGATCTCGGAGAGTATCGGGATCCTTGATGTCGACATCTCCAGCAAAGTCGAATTTAGGGGTCATCTGGAAAATAAGGCCAAAATGGCCTCCAAAAAGCTAGGTGTACTGAACAGAGCGAAGCGGTACTTCACCCATAGGCAACTTCTTATGCTTTACAAAGCTCAGGTGAGGCCCCATATGGAGTATTGCTCACATCTCTGGGCCGGCGCACCGAAATACCAATTGGACCCATTTGACTCCATCCAACGACGTGCTGTTCGTATTGTCGACGATTCCACTCTCACGGGCGGTTTAGATTCCCTCAGCATTCGGAGAGACGTTGCGTCTCTCTGTGTGTTCTACCGCCTGTATAATGGGGAATGCTCTGAAGAACTGTTTAATATAATTCCCATCTCGGATTTCTACAACCGCACCTCCCGTCACAGAAATGCGGTACATCCGCATTTCCTCGATACGGAGGTGTCGCGCACTGTTCGGTCCAAAAATTATTTTATACCGCGAACCCGTAGGCTGTGGAACGAACTGCCTGAAGAGGTCTTTCCATTAAGCTACGATATGGGGTTCTTTAAGGGAGCTGTGAATAGGATTTTGCAAGGTCGGCGGCGCGCCCGCATACCCCCTGGTGTTGCAGGTGTCCATGGGCAGCGGTAACACTTACCATCACGTGGGACCGCTTGCTCGTCCGCATACTAGTTTATAAAAAAAAATTGTTAAACATAGATTTGTAAAAGTTAAATTAGATTTAAAATAGCGCATATAAATTTAGATTTTTTTCAATTAGTTGAACTGCCTCCATATTTCCTGTTTTCTAATCACTAACACCTATCCTCACCAAAATTAAATGTTCCAAATTCAAGAAATTACTTGCAAACCGGGGTAATCCTCGTGTTTAAACTGAATTATAAGTTTACTCTTTACGCCAAATTAATATATGCGTATTAGACGCATATATTAATTTTGCGTTCCGCCAAACTCATCTTTGGTTACAGTGGAAAACAGTCAGTAAAATATTTTACGGTTCCCTTATTGCTGAAATGTAAAGATTAATGGGATAGCCTCTCCTTTCCCAAAGTAAACAACCGACCTTGAACTGTAATGAAAGAATTAATAGGAAGTAATAAATCATGAAAAAATGCTTTCCCACTTTCATTTGAAAAATATTATGTGACATTAAAGAACATATTAATTAAAATTAGAATTATATTAATGACTATTTAAATACGAAGAAAGATATTAAAATTTGTTTTTGTCCGTTTATTTGTTTGGATCCCTAAATTATAATTACATGGCGGTCCACGAGCCCTCAAGCGGACTGAAAAATTTCTTGCCTCGTTAACTTTATCGCTTACAAGGTTTTCTGAACGTAACCAGTGTCAGCCTTCTGTTTTAAAATTGATGTGAAAATAGTTTACAAAATATTTTGTTTAATCTCCAAATTAATAAATGCTATTCATAAAATATCCAAAATTGAACCAATTAGATGAAGGTTCGTAACGCCTTCGCGATTATTTGGCGAGACCTTTAAAGCCTTGAGCCCTGTTAAAGATGTTTATAGGTTGATTCATAATGACAGAATGTTAGTTCAGTGTCAAGTTGATAAACAACTTGTTTATTTTTCATTTCTTGATCTATTTTTATTTTTAAATCATTTCGGTTGTTTCATACGTGACACAAAAACTAAGTAAGATTTAATAAATACCCTTACAGGTACAAACACAAAGAAATTCCAATGAAGTTCTAATTGTAACTAGTTTGAGTTCAAGTTACAACTTCATAATTGAGATAGGTAACTCGGCGGAATCTAATCACAGAACAAAATTAAGGAATTTCGATAACTAATCCGGGGGAGAGCTCGGTCATTTGCTACAGTGTCCCAATTTCTATTTCATGAATATTAATAGCAAGTAACAATTACGTCCTTTGGATTTGCTTTCCCATTTTTGAGTGTTTATCTATCAGCTACTATTTGAGGGGTATTTTTTATTATTTTAATTAATGCATAATTGGTATGAATTAATTATAATAATTATCCATATATATATATATATATATATATACCTTGTATATCTAATTCATACAAAAATAACTTTCTATTCTAGGATGTATGAATCACAATATTTGAACTGCCTGCTGGCCTTTTCCTTGTAACTCAAAAAAAAATCATGTATTACAATGTATACTACTTAATGCGAGTTATTTTAATAATAAAATCAAGCACAAGACTTACGAGATATCTAAGACCGATCATCCTTAGGAGCGTTCTAAAAATCATCAGCAGTCCACAGGATTGAAAGTGCGATTATATGAATACATTCCTTTCGACTTTTTATTTTACCTAACAAAAACACAGCCCTACAATAAATACAGGCTGAACATAGTGGAGATCACGGTGAAATCTTATAAAATGGTAATCAATGCATATTTTTGCACAATAAAGTTACTTATCTGCTATTTTATTACCTACTAATATTGTTTAGCTCAAACAGTTAAATTATTATTATTGAAAAGGTACCAGCTAAATGTCTTTTTAATGAAGCATTGGATTTAAACAACAGAAAACCTAATAAATATATAAACAGTTCACAACAAAAATATAATAAACATCCGCACAAATTTACTCTTACCTATATTAGGTACAATGTTATTTGCTGTCCAATTTAACTTTGATCTTTTGTTAATTAACCGAGTTACACGGTGGGTGGGAAATATTTTTAACAGCTACTAGCAACATATAAATTTAAAATTGTCTTATAATTTTACATAGATTTTTGTAGAACGTTGAAGGGAGACTTGACCAAGAAAAGAATAGCGTCACTTGTAAGAGAGTAATTCGTCTTGATTTTACTTCGTTATATGAACAGTTATATGTTTATTAAAAGATTAATAAACTTTGAGAATATTTCTTGAGAATGTTCTTGATACTTAATTGTGATTTAAAACAAAATAAATATTATTTGGTCGTCATTTTATAGACATAAACGTTTGAGTGGTCTCATACTTGATCATCTACATTTTCTCTTCGTACTGTTTGTAAAATTCTTAAATTATACATAAATTAAGATAAAGGCCAATTTTGTGTCGAACTGTTTACTTCGTACTTACTTAGAAACTTATCCCAAATATGTAGAAACATACAAATATATTTCATTCATGATTTTTTAATTACATACATTTTTTTGCGTGTTTCCAACTCAATTTTCTAGATATTCCAATTAGATCTCATAAATACATTATACGCAGAAAACTTAAATACTCGTTTAAAGTACATTAATCGGAATCCTTAACAATATAATTTAAGCAATTATATTACACCGTACCTTAAAGTACTTGCAGATATTTTATCAATTCCCCTGTTTCTGCTATTGATGTTTCCTTTAATCATAATTGGGTTGGGAACAAATTGTAAATCTATTTAGAAATCGGATTTATTTCCTAACGATTTCGAGGACGCTTTTGAAATGGCGCAATGGCTGACTAAATAATACTTCAGCTTTGAATGAAAATTTTAATCAAATCATTGTCATAGACCTTCAGAAAGGCTTCCTTCTTCCTTTGTTCTCTTTGGATCTTCGTCCGGTTTAAGTTTGTATCAATTGAGTTACCCTGAAACAGAATCAAACTTCTTTTCATGTCTAATTACTTAGGTTGTTAAAAAATTGTTGCAAAGATTCGATACATTTACAAAAAAGGAATATCGCAAATTTCTTACCAACGTTGATCATCACTTAATAATAGTATTAGTAACCTTAAATAGGTCAGGAAAAGTAAATTAGCAACCAATCATTATTAGTCAGAGGCTCCAGTTGCCAACAACGCACTTGCTTTCTTACATTGCAACAACTCCCGCCATAAGGAAGCAATTGAAGCTAACAAATTTTACAATGCAACTGAAGTGTAAATTGTATTAGCTGTACGAATTAACAGGTACCTAACATAGAATCGTGAGTTTGAACTTGAACTTTGTTACTATTAACATTAAAAAGAAGAAAACATTGTAAATCGGCGAACAAGACAGATCGTACTATTTTATTACTTACATGTTTTGTTCCAAATTTTACACATATTACGCGCTCTTACAAAGAATTTGGGAAGCGCCTAATGAGCGTGTGCTGATTTTTTAGGAGCCACGATTTGCGAAATGAAACCAACGGTAAAATTTGTACTCAGGTATAAAAAAGAAACCAAATGATGAATGTTTTGTACCGAAGAGGCCTGCAGGGACCGCCGCGAGTTTTGCTCGCGTTCAATCATAACATAAAATAAATAAGAACGACAATAACAAGGCCTCATTTGTCATTTTGGGTTTATATTTTTTCCAGTTTAACAACGTGGGAATACGCACTGTGATTCTTTAGAAAATGATTGAGTAGGAATTTCAATATTCTTGCCGAGTAATCAGGGAATATTAAACAACATCTTTTTGATGCAATCTCTTCTTTTCTTATTTAGAGCTTACACAAAATTATTATAATTTCAGTTTAACCACATCACATTCCTGGCCGGGCCCGTGACTTCGTCCGCGTGGACATTATAATGATTTTGTAAATCATTATAAAGAACTTCATTTTAAAGAAATTTATAATTATTACAAAGCCAGAACTTTGTAACAGAGTTGGATAAAAGTGGGCTATAAAGGCTAGCGCACATTAAAGGCGTATCTCGCCTCGTAGTGCGTCGTACTGCAAAACTGCAACCCGGCGGGCCGCACCTCAACGTGATAATTTAAGTCAGTGAGCTGTTGACATTCTAATCTTCACGTTGTCGCACAGCGATGAATTCTTGAACTATGTCCGTTAACTGCACCCATGCATCGTACATTAAGCGAACAACGTTCGCAGCGTATAACATCGGCCCATGAATACGGCTGGCAAGTGGTCCGCAAGTGCGATGCGCTGCAGCGCGATGCTACCCGCTGAAGTGTGCTATAGTTTATACAAAATGTATGAAAATGATTCAGGAGGGTATTATGCACTGCGGTGCGGTTCTCCGTAACATGCGCGAGCCTTAATATTTTTGTGAAGTATTTATGTTTAGTCTAGAGTTACCTGTCTATAGTCGATGTTACCCGATTCGTTTACTATATTACTTTTACTATATTTAGTCGATATACTATAGTCGATATGTTGTGTAAAATCAAGACTTTATCATGTTATATCGTGCCTTATATAACAGCTATTTAATATCTATCAAATTTTATCCAGCAGCGTTTTTTTTTTTTTTTAAAGATAAAAAGAGGGCGGACGAGCAAGCGGTCTCACGTGATGGTAAGTGTTACCGCCGCCCATGGACACCTGCAACACCAGGGGGTATGCGAGCGCGCCGCCGACCTTGCAAAATCCTATTCACAGCTTTCTTGAAGAACCCCATGTCGTAGTTTAATGGGAAGACCTCTTGAGGCAGTTCATTCCACAGCCTACGGGTTCGCGATATAAAATATTTTTTGTACCGAACAGTACGCGACACCTCCGTATCTAGGAATTGCGGATGGACCGCACTTCTGTGACGGGAGGTGCGGTTGTAGAAACCCGAGGTGGGAATTATATTGAACAATTCTTCAGAGTGTGGGTGCGGAGGTTGCATAAATGAGTCCACATATATTCTAGGAATGCGTTTATTCTCCCGATATATTACAACTTGTATTATGGATAAATTATTACGTGACTACAAGATGGCGGAACGCGTGTGTCGGAGCGGAGTCTAGCGTGCGCGGCCTATCGGCGTGAAGGTGGTTTTCTGACTGGCAAGCTCGGGAAAACCGAGCCGCGTCCGAGGCGCGACGGAACAAGCCGATCGTTCGCTGGTATCGGCGCTCGGGCGCACGAGTACAACTCGACCACCACATCAGCCCCTCCGGAGACCTTTAGGTCGAATATGAGTAGGCCGTATCTCGAGCAAACCTAACCCTCCTGCCTGACCGAGTGACGTAGGCAGGTGCTTCGGTAGGTGAGGACTTCGACACCTTCAAATCTCCTGACGTGAGATGTTCGGGCTCAGCGAGTGTATAAGCCGGTTTTAGGCGGTCTATAGAGACGGTAACGGTCTTGCCTCTCATGTCTATCTTGAAGGTTTTTTCTGAACGCTCTACAACTTTAAATGGTCCAGCATACGGCGGTTGTAGTGGTTTACGCACAAAATCTTGCCTTATGAAAACAGCTGTGGCGTTAGTTAGGTCTCGATGAATGAATGTTTTAGGCGTGCCATGGCGAATAGCAGGCGTCGGTTTCATATTGCGGATGTGGTTCCTGAGACGAGACAAGAAGTCGCTGTAGTCGGTGATTTCAGGAGAGGACGGTAGAAACAGATCGCCAGGTAAGTGTAGGTTCTCTCCGTACAGCAACTCTGCAGAGGTGGATGATAAATCTTCCTTCCAGGCACTGCGGATCCCGAGCAGTACTAGTGGTAGTACCTCGTACCAATCACTGTTGTCGTGACACATGATAGCGGACTTCAATTGTCGGTGGAATCTCTCCACTAAACCGTTAGCGGCAGGGTGGTAAGCAGTAGTCGCTAGATGCTTGGAGCCGGTTAGCTTGGATAGCTCTTTAAACAAATGTGATTCGAACTGGCGTCCTCTGTCGGTTGTTATTCTTTTAGGACAGCCAAAGCGTGCTATCCAACCACTCATGAATGCTAGTGCTACCGTTTCAGCCTTGATATCAGCTAGCGGTTGGCAATGGCCATTGATTTTTTGCTGCAGGGCAGCGCCCATTGCAACATCGGATGCATCTGTGACAAGCACAAGCTCAGCTGATGGATCAGGGTGTGCGAGGAGAGTGGCGGCACCCAGGTCATCTTTACATTTATTAAATGCTTTTTCCAATTGTTCAGTCCAGATGATAGGAGTGTTAGATTTCACGTTGGTTCCAGAAAGGAGTTCGTTCAACGGAGCTTGGACTGTAGCGGCGTTTGGTAAGTATCTTCTATAAAAGTTAATCATACCAAGAAATCTTCTCAGTTCTTTTAGGTTCTTCGGCTGTGTGAAATTCTGGGTGGCACTGACCCTCTCTGAAGTCGGACGCGTTCCCTCAGTGGTTACTAAGTAACCGAGAAATTTGACTTGTTTGACACCAAATATACTTTTAGATGTATTAACTACAGCTCCCTGTTCTTGTAGACGTTCCAGAACTTGGCGGACATGGGATTCATGGTCATTGTGGTCGCGTGATGCTACCAAAATATCGTCTATATATGGGAAAACAAAGTCCAGACCGCGGAGGATTTCATCCATGAACCTTTGAAAGGATTGTGCTGCATTTCTCAGCCCAAAACTCATAAAAGGAAATTCAAATAGCCCAAACGGCGTCGTGATCGCGGTTTTGGGTATGTCATCGGGATTTACAGGAATTAAATTATACGCACGTACTAAATCGATTTTGCTGAACACTGTACATCCATGGAGGTTATGGGAAAAATCAGCTATGTGTCGCACTGGATAGCGGTCGGGTATGGTTCTCGCGTTCAGACCTCTATAGTCACCGCATGGTCTGATCGTGCCATCCTTTTTTGGTACCATGTGGAGTGGAGCAGCCCATGGGCTGTCTGATCTGCGAGCAATTCCTAGTCTTACCATGTTCTCAAATTCGCGCGTGGCAGTACTCAATCGTTCAGGTGCCAGCCTGCGTGGCCGACTGTACACGGGAGGACCTGGGATTGTCCTGATGTAATGAAGCGTTTGGTGTTTGACCTGCCGAAGAGTGGGTTGACCCGGAGGCCTTGTGACATCAGGGAATTGCGAGAGGAGTCTGTGATAACGAGACGTACCTGTGGTGGGTATAGTTTTAATTTCCGAAATCGGAGAGTTAGTGAATTTACCATTTGTCTGCAATGACGTGCAATTGTCTACTAAACGTTGGTTTTTAACGTCCACAAGTAAATTATAATGGGTTAAAAAATCGATACCAATTATAGGTTTAGTAACTTCGGCTACTACAAATCGCCAGTGAAACGCGCGGCGCAGTCCAAAGTCTAAAGTAAGGTTTAACCAACCATAAGTGTTTATTACTGAGTCGTTAGCCGCATAAAGTTGGTATTCATTTTTTCTCAGACACATGTTTTTACAATATTTATAAGGGTAAACACATAGATCGGAACCGGTATCTATTAAATAGTTCACTTTGGTTTTACGATCACTAACGAACAAGCGGCGTGCGGTAATGTGACAGTCATCTTCAGCCGCCATCAATGACTGCCCTTGGCGTTTTCCGTGAATTTGCACGGTGCACGGCACTTTGTCGCTCTTGCCTGGAACTTTTGATGGTACCAACAATATCCTTGAGTGTTGTTGCTGGATCGACTGCGGCTCCGGTGGCGCCAACCAAACGAACGCCCTCGCGAACTGGAGCGTGAGCGAGCGGACGCCGAAAGCACGGCGACCTGCCGTGTCAATTCAGCGATGTTTTGCCTTAGCTCATGGATCTCGTTGATCTCGTTGGTCGATGTAGACGGCGCTGACAAGTGGTGTACCTGCAGTGGCATGGGAGTTGCCATTGTCTTTTAAACTTGATGTCTTGATGTTGATAGCTATTAGTGATGGCGGTAGCTAAGATGGCGTCACTGTTTGTCCGGCACTTTAAATTTGATATTCGTTACGGCCACTATTAATGTAGTTACTCACGTCGGTGTCACCATTTATATGTGGTGCGGAGGTTGCATAAATGAGTCCACATATATTCTAGGAATGCGTTTATTCTCCCGATATATTACAACTTGTATTATGGATAAATTATTACGTGACTACAAGATGGCGGAACGCGTGTGTCGGAGCGGAGTCTAGCGTGCGCGGCCTATCGGCGTGAAGGTGGTTTTCTGACTGGCAAGCTCGGGAAAACCGAGCCGCGTCCGAGGCGCGACGGAACAAGCCGATCGTTCGCTGGAATCGGCGCTCGGGCGCACGAGTACAACTCGACCACCACAAGAGCATTCCCCATTGTACAGGCGGTAGAACACACAGAGAGATGTAACATCTCTCCGAACGCTGAGGGGTTCTAAACTGCCCGTGAGAGTGGAATCGTTGACAATCCGAACAGCACGTCGTTGGATGGAGTTAAATGGGTCTAATTGGTATTTCGGTGCGCCGGCCCAGAGATGTGAGCAATACTCCATATGGGGCCTCACCTGAGCTTTGTAAAGCATTAGGAGTTGCCCAGGGGTGAAGTACCGCTTCGCTCTGTTCAGCACACCGAGCTTTTTGGAGGCCATTTTGGCCTTACTTTCCAGATGACCCCTAAATTCGACTTTGCTGGAAATGTCGACACCAAGGATCCCAATACTCTCCGAGATCTTAAGAGGTATGCTCTGAAAGCGAGGTGCTACGACAAAAGGGTTTTTTTTTAGCGGTGAATGCACAGACTTGCGTCTTACTGGGGTTGAAATCCACTAGGTTCAGGGAACCCCAAATCGAGACTAGATTTAGAGAGTCTTCGATTTCAGACACAAGCCTGGCGCGACTCTCTTCCACTCCGACTCGAGGGATATTGGCGCGGCCCCTGTACAAGGCGTCTCCAGTACTGTCATCTGCATAGCAACGTATGTCACCAATTTGCAACAGGTCGTTGATATGCAGAAGGAACAGAGTTGGAGACAGCACGGAGCCTTGCGGGACGCCAGCGTTAATAGACATGGTGTCGGAGCAGCTACCATCGATAACGACTCTGATGCTCCGTCCAGTCAGGAAACTGGCAACCCATTCGCATAGTCCCTCGGGTATCCCGAAAGATGGTAACTTGGAAAACAGCGATTTGTGCCATACCCGGTCAAAAGCTTTCGCAATGTCTAGGCTTACAGCCAGAGCCTCGCCTCTACTCTCAATGGCGTCAGCCCAGCGATGTAATACGCTAAAAGATCACCAGCCGAGCGATTATGGCGAAATCCATATTGACGGTCGCTAATCAGCTGGTGATCCTCTAGGTACCCAAGGAGCTGTGTGTTTATGACACGCTCCATCACCTTGGAGAGGAGGGAGGTGATCGCTATTGGCCTGTAGTTGGCCGGGTCGGTGCGGTCACCCTTTTTAGGCAAAGGGTGAACATGAGCTACCTTTCATGCTAACGGGAAGCTTTTTGTGGAATATGAGAGCCTAAAGAGTCGCGTAAACACCGGATACAACTCGGGAGCGCAAAATTAGAGCACCACTGCAGGAATACCATTTGGCCCACTCGACTTTCGGATATCAAGAGATGCTAGAGCTCGCCGGACTTCACACTGAGTGAAGCAGATTTCTGGCATGGAGCTTGTGCACCTCGAGGTAGACGGTGGTGAGGCACCTCTATCATCCAGAGTCGAGTTTGAGGCGAAGAGACTGCCCAGGAGATCGGCTTTCTCCTTCGCCTCATGGGCCAGTGAGCCATCGAGTTTCCGCAGTGGTGAAAGTGACGACTGACAGAAGTTACCCTCGGCAGCCTTAGCGAGCGACCAGAAAGCCCGACTTCCAGAAGGATAGCTTGCTAGTCGATCGCCAATTCTGCGGATGTGCTCATTCCTTGCTCTGAAAGTGATCCTCTTACTGCACCTCGAGGCAGCGTTAAATTTCTTCCTCAAGTCGGTGGTATTCGGATCTTCAGACACCTGCGCTTTGGCCCAGGCCCTGTATGCAGCCCGCTTATTACGGCGGGCCTCTCTACAGGACTGATTAAACCAAGGTTGGCTCCGTCCGCCTACGGGTATCACGGAACATGGAATATAACATTCCATGCCCTGCAACACCACGTCGGCAACGGAGTCTGCACAGGTATCCGAATCTCCCGACGAGAAACAGATCTGCCCCCAGGGATAAGAAGCGTAAAATTCGCGCAACCCATCCCAATCTGCAGACTTGTAGTGCCAGACGTTGCGCGTTCCCTGAGAATAGGTCGGCGCGGATTGTTTAGCTGGCACAGCAGTTCGAATGATACAATGGTCTGATGATCCTAACGGAGCATCAACAACAACATTGTAGTCATTCAGCCGCGTAGTCAGCAGGAGGTCCAGTAAGGAGGGAGTATGGCTCTCGATATCAGGTATCCTCGTGGGTGAGGACACCAACTGCGAGAAACCATAGGCCAGGGCAAAGTTGTAGGCTGCTCTCCCTGCGCGGTCGGTAGTTAGGGATCCCAACCACTCTTCGTGGTGAGCGTTGAAATCACTGAGGACCACCACTTCCGCGCAAGGGAACTGCTCGAGCACGCTGTCAGTCGTCTCCTGTAGACGCTCAAAAAATCGAGTCGTCTCCGTATCACCGCTGTGGGACCTGTAAAGGCAAGCGTAGACTTTAGTGGAACACCCGTAGTCAATACGCGCCCAGAGAATCGACAGGTCCCCGTCTTTAAAATGGCTGAGGCGGCGGCAACAAACATCCTCCCGGACGTACATGCATACCCCAGCACGTCGCACAAAACAGTGCTCCAGTTTGTAACCGGGGTAATGAAGATATGATGTATCTGTGTCTCCGTCAAGAAAAGCAAAGCCGGCTTTGCCGTCTCAAGGTGGTAGTGGACGGCGTTGATGTTACTATGTATCCCTCTGATGTTGCAAAAGTCCACTTGTAGTGTAGAACTTACGGGATGGGCCGCTGAGTGAACCTTGTATATTTTCTTTTTCTTAGCCATCGAATATGTGTGAATAGGGAGGAAATGAAAGAGGGGACGGAGAGAGAGATGGTTGCATGTGGATCAAAGGACAAAGCACGGAGCAGAGAAAAAAAACAGGTCACAAAGGTTGTGTGACTTGCTGGCACGGGGTACGGAAGGGCCCCCAGTCCCCCCCCCGGGGGCAGCAGTCGGGTTCCACTCCGGTCTCCTCCGGCACAACTGCTACCCCAAGATTTTTCGCGTGCGGCGGAGCAGCCTCCTGGGGTGGAGATTAAAGTAAGATCCCCGGGCTCGGGCCCCCAACAACCCGCGGGCGGTCAGCGGACAACCGTTTCACCGGGTCTCCCTGATCCCCGCGCCACCATGTCACGCCCATGCGCGTCTGTAATTCCCCGCAACCGCTGGTCCTCCTTTCCACACGCAACAATCTCTCTCTCGGAACGGCTTCTTCCGCTCACCGCCGGAACACGATGCGGGCCTCGCGGCTAATAGGGCACCATTATGGCGGCGGACTCCGACGGAAGGGTGGTAGCTATGCCGACGGAGTAACCCTCCCACCGCAAAAGGGGAACGCCATTGCCTCGTCAGTTAACAGCAGGGTGCACCACTAGCAGGTGAGGTTGGCTTAGGCTCCAAAGATGGTAGGTGAGCCTCTTACACCCCGTAGCGTATCGTTTATATACGTGTAACAATAATGGGCCCGCATTATTTTATTTTTTGAAATTAATGTTCGACAATATTAATGGTACAATGAACTATTGAAGAGTTATTGATGTTTATTGCTAGTAATTATTTTCAATTTCTGAATGTAATGTCACTTACCTGTCTATGCCATCGTTAAAAAAATCACTTACGCCCTTCCTTCTTGGCGGAGTAGTATACTACGTAACGTACATTTGTTTGTGCAGAAATATATTCACTTTGGACTAACTTCGTGGTTTCTTCAGTGTATGTTATTGTATTGTGTATTTTTTGATAACTAATTTGATAATGAAAATAAAACTAACTACATATATCCTAAATATAATTTCAACACATACAATTTCAAGTGAATGAGGTGGCAATATATATCCTATGTATATTTTACTAATAAAAACCGAAATCCGAGAATGACACCTTAAATCCTTTCCTACCTTCTTATTCTACTTTATCGCTAAACCGAGGAATGTTCGATTCAATAGACCACCGCACATAAAATTCTATTTGCAATTTCGTATTTTCACTTTTCCCTGTGACACGTAGGTTCGTATATGTATGCAATGAAAATTTAAGAATGTCTCCCGTCGCTCCCTACGGATATGACCGCGGTACGTGACGAATGCTATCGTATGTAATGCTACAAATGTAAATTTCAATGGAATAGTCATTTACCTACCATTTTTTTATTATTGAAACGAATGAGAAAATAAAAAATAGAATTTATTATTTTTGAGTAAATTAAATCTATTGTTACATGAAAGATATGTATAATGCAGAGAATAGAGTTAAGTATAGTGCCAACATTGCTAGAAGTATTCTAATGTGTTATAATAACACGGAATTCGTGATATCAATTATACTTTGATAACACAGTCCTTCTAGATCTCTCGATATAAATAAATAAACATGATAAACTACTCCAAAAATACTACATCTGGTACAAAATTAAGTAGGTACCTAATTTCATGCGGCTAATTGTAACAGGAAATATTTTATTTATATAGCTTTCGTTAATATCCGCGTTTCGCCAGTTTCAATTCGATTGTAATAAATCGAAGTGTCAGTTCCAGCAGCTATATATCTATGTTATCAATATTACAATATACGATACATTTTGCGCGATATATTTACGTCCGTATTTTATATCAGTCTTTATTTCTGATTACCACTCGTAAACTCTTATTTACGGAAAGCTTATTGTTTATGATATTGAATAAAAAGTTGCCTGTATTTAGTTACTATCCATTATTTACTGATCTTTAAGGTTTTTAAGATTAAACATATGTATTTTCTAGTCATTGTGGACATAAAACTGACAGGACTTACAAAACAGACAGCTTATAAGCGGCCACATCAGAAATTCTAGTGTATGTTTTTCTCGTTTACAAACTCGATTATCGTTGACGTGTCAATATCTCTTTATGTATGAAGATTGTAAATTTCTTAATACGCGCGCTGCTTGATTTTGTATACAGATAAAGAAACAGTTGACGCAGACGTGATTTGCATTTAAAAACGAAGAATTTTACACAAAAGTCATCAGACTATTTTTAAGGAACATCAACATCAACCTACGAAGTAAGTATTTTTTAAGAGGTATATTGCTTATCCGCAAAACATTACGGAAAGGAATTTAAATTCAAGTCGACATTGTTAAAAGTAAACTAATCGTGATACGTTTCAGTAATAAATGTGTGTACCTATGTGTGCTTTCATTGTACATTTTTCGTAAATCAATTATGGAGTTTACCACAAATATTTTATTTTACATAATAGAGAAATGATTCCAATTTTATCGGCCCGTGTCAAATTTATTCCGATAGCCCCAAATATTTCCAAGTTTATTAACCTGTTATTAAAGCGTCCCCGCTGTTTATATTTGAAATATTCCCTGTGAAATTTCTCGGTAAACATCGTAGTGAGGTTAATAATTTATATGAGAAAGGCTTGAAGATTAGGCTCATAATGGGGGCCATACATTACGCCCCTGGAAGCCAGCCTGCCGCTCGCGGTTCATAACGAACGTGTTTACGTCGTGTGGTTACGTGACAACGTGGGAAAATGTTTAATAATTTTATTTAAATGTTACGTTGCAAGGCTTTAATGCGAATGTATCAACAGCTACGGCACGCAGAAATCACACGAAACAGTAACTCAGATTATATTTTCATGTGTTTTCTTAGAAAAATGTCAGGGGGAGAGTGCACGGTGCAATCCAACAGCTGGGCGCGCTCGACTGGCCACGTTACCCCTCTCTCACAGAAGACTACCTTGAAATGTACTGCATTTTGCAGTACATTTATCTTATTTCCCTAAAATACGCACGTACCGAAGTACTGAGTGAGATATTCCAGAGCATCTCACATTCCAAAGCAATGATAGCCCAATTTTTTTTTATTGTCGACTCATTTTCATGAGATCTAACATGCCCTATACCACGGAATGTCTATGATTTTTCAATTATTTTTCGATTATTCAATACGGAATTATTTGTCGGAGGGAAAGGATAAAATCTCAATGAAATCCACATGATCAAGATTAACTGTGATATTCACCTATCAACTTCGAGTTCACATAGTGAAACTCCGAAACTCCCTGTAATTACAAGGGGAGGCCTGTGTTCTGACGTCATTGGCTCATTTGGAACTTCGTTATCCAAAAAGCATTATGTTTTTCAGGTTCCATGACAATTAAAACATGAAAATTCACATAATTTGTTTATGTAAAATATAATAGGTACGTCCTTTATTATTACTAACATTTCCACTCACGATATTTGTAAATCATTGGGAACATTATCAAAAACTAGAAAGGGGATTATTTGTGTATAATACTCGGGGATCGGTTAGGACATCACGAACAGAACAATTTTCTTGTTAATATTCATGAAATTCAAATTGGATACGGAGCGGGAGTTTGAGCTTTTTAGAGGATTTGCCTGATAAAACTTTCGCGTTAATTTTTGGGTATTCCGAGAAACATTATGAGGATTTGATTCCTCATTAACCGGTTCTCCTTTGAAATAAACTGGATTTAAAATTACAACTAATGGTTATTATTTTACCAATAATGTTAATCTACTTGCAAACGTTGTAAACCGTAACCAGCCCCTTTAAAATCCATTGTACATTGTCCCCTGCCCGCATGAGGCATGTACGGCCTTAAAAGGTCATGCCAGCCATGTAGGTTGGCGAGTCTACTGTTTTAAAGGTGCCATGTAGGTTTTTAAGTCACTTAGAGTTTGTGGTAGCGGCTTTGTTATTCCTTAGTTGCCGTTTACTGAGTCCATGTGATGGCGCTATTCTAAAGTCAACAGACATCATACGACCAAAACTATGAATATCTACTTAATCTATAAATGAATACTAGCAGCGAAATAGTTCTGTAACTAACCTATGACTTTTGATATTTCGAGCTCCGACCTCTTTAGTAAAAATAAAGACGATATTACATATACCTATACTTCATAGGTATTGGAATAAACATATATGTACCGAATATAAATTTGTGCGTAGTTCCTAAAATGATAGTGTCCGTTTAATTTGTTACACAAGTATGTGTTTGCTTAGAACACCACAACGGAGTTTCATTATTCAACACAGCACTCGGGCACAAAAAACTCCTTTCGTCTTTTCCTTAGTAAAAAATTTAGTGGTGTTATTTTGTCGGATGGTCCCTACGGAAATATTGGCCCTACGTGACAAATGCGAACTGTGGGCCCATGAAAATATACTACAAGTTTGATGTATGGAGACTGCGTATCAGATTCTATTACTTTATGCCGATGTGATACATTTTAGTGATATAGTCGATTTTTCAGGAATGGGTGTTGAGATTTTCTTAGGAAATATATAATAGCAAATGCTCCACAAAATCACTTTGATAAGGTTGATCCCAAATATAGAATTCTATAATCTTGTCTTGTAATGAATAGACGTCTCGGGCTATAACTCAAAAGAATAACCCAATGTGGATTGGATTATTGCTTTTAAACGGGTTTCGCACAAAATAGAGTTAGTACTCTCTTATTAATGCGTTCCCGTTTCTATTTACAGGCAAAGGAAGTGACCTAAATCTAGACTCGCTTTAAAACTAAATTACAGTGCCGCTTCTGTGAGGCGAGCGCTATTTGCAAGCAAAAGTGAATTAATTTCTCGAAGATATTTATTTATCTTTAGCCAGCGGTATAGTTTAAATATTAATTTAATGTCAGAGATATTAGGGGTGACTTAAAATTCTGTTCAAGACATGAAAAATAACTCCTCGAAAACTCTTCCTCCCTTATAAGTTCCACTATCTGTGTTGTAGATAAAATTAATGATAAGGAACACGAAATGTAGGTTCTGCTGTAGGTTCTACAATCTACGCTGTTCAAAAAACTATTATAAGGAAAGTAATGCAAAGGTAAAAGCACCGCTAAAATTTTAATCATATGCGAGAGAACTAATTTTATATAATAGGTCGGGGAGAAAGTATTTTCGTATTTTGTATGTATGAAGTTGTGATCCAATATCTTTGATTGAACTGTTTGTACCTGGCTGGTTATGATACCATTAAAAAGGTAACATTTATAAAAAAGAAATAAAAAATAAAAAAACTGTTTCCCACCATTTTTCAATTGTTTTTCTGTCCAAGAAAATGAGTGAATCTAACAAAGAAATCCGATACATCTTAAAGTTTTATTACAAAAAAGGGAAAAATGCGAAAAAAAATTTTGCCGTTTATGCACCTAATGCAGTGTCAGTAAGAGTAGCACAAAATTGGTTTAAGCGTTTTCAGTCAGGAAATCTTAATGTGAAAGATGCAGTTCGCTCCGGTCGCCCTGTTGCCGTAAAAGTTGATGTCATTTGTGAAAAGTGCAGCAAGATCGGCATATAAGATAGTTACGACATTGCTGATAACTGGGCATTGACCACAAAATAGTTTTGACTCATTTGAAAAAGTCTGGATTCACAAAAAGCTCGATATTTGGGCACCACACGAGCTCACTGAAAGAAACCTAATGAACCGTGTACTCGTTTGCGATTCTCTATTAAAACGCAATGAAACCAAACCATTTTTGAAAAGATAGATCACTGGTGATGAGAAATAGATCACTTACGACAAAAACGTGTGGAAAAGATCATGGTCTAAGTGCGGCCAAGCTCCACAGACTGTGGCGAAACCGGGATTAACGCGCAATAAGGTGATGTTGTGATTGGAAGAGCATCGTTCATTATGAGCTTTTACCGCCGGGCAAAACCATCGATTCGGATCTCTACTGCCAACAGCTGATGAGACTAAAGCAAGAAATTGAGAAAAAAACGCCTGGAATTGATCAACAGAAAGGATGTAGTCTTTCACCATGATAACGCGTCTGGCGTTATCATCATCGTCACACACATCTTTGGTCACTCAGCAAAAATTGAGAGAGTTTGGTTGATGGTTGATGCACCCACCATATAGTCCTGACCTTGCACCCTCAGATTTCCACTTGTTTCGGTCTCTTTAGAATTTTTTAGGTAGTGTAAAGTTAACATCAAGAGAGGACTGTCAAAACTACTTGTCACAATTTTTTGACCAAAAATCCCAAAATTTATACAGCAACGGGATCATGTCACTACCTACAAGATGACAACAAGTTATAGAACAAAACGGCATATATATATATATATTATAATTCAATGTATTGAAACTATTAAAAAAATGTCTTGAATTTGTATATAAAATACGAAGAAACTTTTTCTCCGACCTTATATAAGTCTTTATAAAATAAGCTTTCTTAAAAATTATATAATATTTCGATTCGCTTTATTTCGAAGTATACATACTCGAGTTAATTGGAGCATGATTATGTTAGGTCATGTTGACATTTATCTTGACCTTAAGTTTGTAATTTAGCGTAGGTTGCGTTAACAGAGAACGTGAGTTTGATTTTCTAGAATGATACCAAATAAGTTTGTGAGTAATCTAAATCTGATATCTAATCATAAAGGATAAATTAGATAACTATTATTATTAGAAACATCAGCAATAGGAAAGTGTATGTGCCATACAGATGAGAAGCAGGTAAAAAGGATATTTAGTACCTAATATATTATATGCTATATGAAAATATATGCTATATATGAATATGAATATATGAAATGAAAAATATATATGAAGCTAATATATGCTATATGAAGATGATAGGGTTTAATAATATCCAACGATACACATTGAGAAGCATACGACAGTCAGAAATTTATTCTGGTTAATTTTCTTACGTATTACGTATTGGAAAGAATTGGAAAGAAAAACGTATTGGAAGCTTATAATTTCATTTTTTGGCTAATAATTTAAACTACTTAATTTTAAAATTTTAAATTCGAAACGCGTTAGGTGCTCTTTTAAATCTGTCTAAAATGTGAAAATATTAATTAAGTATTTAATTCAAATTTACTGAACACATTGTTCTTTTCTCTTTACATAAAACAAAGAAAATTTCGCAAGCTCTTACGAGACTCCTAAGATCACTTTCAATTTAATAAGCAGGCAACACGAAAGTTTTCCGTTTCGTCTTATATAACTTTTTGTAAAACACACATGAATTTATTGCTTTAAACACAACCAGGTTTTTAAAATGTGTCAGTCAATTCTATTGAGGTCTTTCCCAATTTTATTATTTTGATTATACAATCATTTAATTATGATTTGATTAATCAATTTGATTAATCATTTCAATTATGTTTTTAACATTTGATTATAAAAAAAAAGCCTTTGTAGGGTTAGGAATTAGAATTTGGGAAAGGAAGCATTAGCATACCTACCTTTATTTTCATAATTAAAAATTAATAATTAATGTAAATGGAATAAATGATAAACTGATAACGTTATATCCTAATTCATCGAACCTTCTAATCTAGTTTTGACACACGATATTCCAAACAAATCAGCCCGGATGCCCATTCGTCTGTATTCAGCATTATCAGACGAACATGTGAAAGTCTCCAGCCATACGTATTCCAAGAGATAATCCGGCTTTCCACTCGTTGAATGTCAAACTTTTCAGTGATCGTTGCAAATCCTTGAACTTTGCAAATAGATACACTGTGCACATTATAATGTCGGAGCTCGTCCCAGAACTTTACTCATATCGTATGAACTACAATCGTTTTTTTTAGAAACATTTTAAATACAATTATTTCTGAGAATATTTAAACTGTTGTGTACTTGATTCTAAGAAATGACCATTAATATTTCTTATGTGAATTATTAACAGAAGAGGAGCTCAACCATTCTGTGAAGATGTTTGGATTTATAATTGTAATGATATTAATATTTTCTTTGGCTTACACATGCAAAAGTGTTGAGGTATTAAAGAAGAACAAACGACGCGATTTAAAATCACACGTGCTGATTATAAGCAAACAGTTTACGCAAACTTAGAAGTTACGCCCTCTTCACCACGAGTGGTTGGCAATGCAATGAACTGTGCCTATGCAAACAAATTCATCGTATACCAACCCTAGGCAGCTACGGATCGCACTGTGTACATTTCTTACGAATAAACAAATCGCTTCTGTTAAGCATGCATGCGATATTTATACTACTATTCACATTTTAAATTGTGATTATTACGTTTTTAATGATTAACAGTAGCTACCTACGCAACTACAAAACACGGCAGAATAACACCAAAATGAGTTATAATAGCTTGTTGTTGTTTCTGCTTCGAAGCGAGATTCAAAGCTAATGACTTTGACTGGTATAAGTTGATTAACTTTTAATTTTGTGCCCTATGGAGCAAATTATCGTCCTTACATTCATCATCTGTTCATAGTTTCGGCGGGAACGGTAGTCGTATATCATTATAAGTTACTCAACAAGTTTGAGGAAGTTGATATACGAGTAGTTATGACTAGCTGCGGAAGGCTTCGACCGCTTCCGTTCCCGTAAGTTTAGAACTATTGAAGCGATTAACGATTAAGTGTACTTGGTTAAGTGTAATAAGAATAGTGTATAAAATAAGCATATCAATTTTAGGATTATAAAAATTTAATGTCTGACGGGAAATCATATCCAGGACCTTTTGTACAGCCACCAACTACCAAGGAAGCTACTCGGTAGTCAACATACTTATAATATAAAATAAGTTATATAATATAGCGATGTTCCACATCGCCAGATACCGTATAATACATATGTGTTTCATGCAATTGTATTATCGACATCATTTTGTAATGTCTCATTACAGACCACAGTCCTCCTTTAGCAAATTACTAGGTTTCGGGCCATAATCCATAGCAATAGACATGCTGCAGATTTTTTTTGCTTGCGGGATTCTTCACGATGTATTCCTTCCCCGTGAGCTATCGATAATTAAAGATTCGTATTTAAGTTAAAACTCAGTGGTACAAGCCGGGGATTTTAAGTGATAAGTTGTAAGTTAAAATTCCATCCTCACAACATCACGAATGAGAGATGAAATGACCTCACCTCCGTATTAGGTATCTATTGAGGTATAACAACTCTTTTAATATAGGTAAATTAGTAAACTTGCACTCTATAGAGTACACCCCCTCTATAGAGAGGGCTAATAGGGTATTATTATGAGGTCTCCGTTTAGCTAATACTAATCCCGCACTTAGCTAAGTGGGGTGTGAAATTGGGAGTGTTCGGTTTACGTAACGTAAATTAACCTCGTGCGTCTTTGAGATTGCCTATTCTAATGAGTGTGTGAACTAACAGTGTTAATAATATTAAATAACAAAATCAGCAGGTGTATTATTAAGTTATTAGATTAAAATCAAAAGACGTAGCAACATTAGCAACAGAATGGCGATTTTAAAATGTATCAGAATAGGTGACCACGAACTGTTTAGGTATTAGTTTATTGTTTATTAGTGTTATAACCTAGTACACGTTCAGGTTATCCTGGTTAAAATTTGAGAATTTGACCATGGGACCTGGGGGACAAATCTAATGCAATATACCATTCATGTTTCAATTTTAGTAGACGGCCGACTTTAATTCAAATATTTCATAACCATTATAAAACGCAGCAAAACGGAACGGTTCCCCAATCATTACCGCTCAGTTGCAAAACGTGTGAAAACCGCTCTTTGACAATCCAAATCATTCTACATCCCTATTTTGTATTATAAAAATAATATCTGCATTATTGTTATAATTTTTATTGTTTATTCGTTTTTCATGCCTCTGATAAATAATTTATTGTCATTATTATATTAAGATAGTCAAAGAGTGATCTTGGCATGTTTTTCAACACCGCTTTAATGTCAATCAAGGTTACAATTCTATACATCGCCATATCTCACCAGCGGTCATTCGTATGAAACAAGTTTCACTTTTTATTTTACTTTATTTTGGAAACATACAGTAATATTATTGATATAACAAAAAGCATAGACTGGTAATACGACCTATGGTACATGTTCCAATACATAATAATAAATTTTATCATAGGTGCAGCGGAATACAAACCAATATTTAAAAAAATAAAGATAGAAACGAAAGTTGCTCAGAGGACGCTACCGACATACTATGCGTTTATAAAAGTAATACGTTTAAAAATAAAAATGATTACACCAAAGACAAAGTACTAAATTTAGAAAATTAACGTAAATGATAATTAAAAGACCTTTAACTTAATTAATGGAAATGTGGAAATAAATAATTGCCAGTGAACTTTGTCCCATACATTTCTTTACCCATACATTTTCTTTCTACACAAGGTTTAAAACATACAAAAGGAGTTACAAACAATGACAATATCAGAAAGGCTCGTCTTATATGCTATTAGTAATTAGTTGGTCGCACTAAAAGTTTGTCGAGGATTTATGTCTGAAATTAATACAGAGCAAACTAAAAACAAGAACTTGAAATTAAAATCGCGCGCCATTTTTGATTGTCAATTATTCTGTCAGCTCTGTTTTGCACTTTGTGAATTGACATTAACATTTTTGAAAACGCCGCGTTACAGTTTAGAAGAACGTTTATTAATAGTGAAACCCCATTACAAATATGGAGAAAATCTTACAGTAACAATTCGTAAGTTAAGTGATCATTTTGGTGTGCATAATCGACCGTCGCGGCCCGCTATTAAAAAATTAGTCTAGAAATGCCTGCGGACGTTTTCATTGAAAGATGAGAAAAACCTTACCAGTCATCGCCCTAAATGCCTAACTTGCTTGGATTTCTTCCTGTGGGGTGTTTCGAAAAGCAAGATCTATACAAACCAGCCTGAGACGATATTCCAAATAAATCAGCCCGGATGCCCAAACTCAAAGATATGACTCGAAAAAATATTCCGAAATTTTGTCCAAAGAGTCGTTGCCTGCCAATAAAGTCGCGGTGGTCATTTGACTGATATTTTATTTCATGTGTAATGTCAATAATTGATCTGTTTATGTAAATAATAATTTCTACAAAATTCATTCAAATATGGTGTTTTTCCATTTATTCAAAATGCGAGACCCTTTATTAGCCTTTTTGTACAGCTATTAGATTATACATTCTGTGTATTGACTAATTAAACTAAATAAAATAAAATAAATAGACTCATTTAAATAAATAAAGAAAACAATTAAAATGAATACCTGTTTAGTTCACTAATTTAATAATAACGAATTTAATGAACTAATAGGTTCATACTGTACCAGTGTTCATTTGTTTCTTTATAAACACTACTTATTTAAAGTATTATTAATTGCTTCGTACATTTTTTATGGAATTGTTTTTTGCTAAAAATGGATAATTTATGGACACAAAGAAAGAATACGAAAATACTGGTACCTCTCTATTCGAGCGATATTTTAACAAATGTCGAACGCGCGCTTCCGTTTTACAGATAGATGTACGTTTTCAATCGAATGTTCACATTTTCATATGAATTCAAGAATATCGGGATTGGGGAGTTCGCGACCCAAACGGAGCTTGATAGATTTTGAGGTTTACGTAAATCCCGTCTTCTCGCTACAGTAATTTGTCTCAAAGGGTTATTTTGTTTCATCTCTTTTAAAAATAATAGGAAAATGCTTTACCCAATCTAGGTTGAGTAATTGAAATGTAATTGACAGGTACAATAGTAAAAGTATGGAAAAAAATGTGTTTTCGACAAGCGTCTAAATAAATAAATCGGTGCTGAAACCGGTTTCAAATGTTTCCGGTTTCCGGTTTAAAAACAAAACGGCCGAACGAAATAAATTTTTAACCGGTTAGAGAGCTAACCGGTAAATTACCTGTTATGTCTCCAAGTGAATATACCACGAACTTTTTAAGTGTACCCTTACCGTTATTTGAAATGTTCTCTTGAAAAAATTAAAAGGCCGGTTTGTAAAAATAAACCTATTTCCGGACCACGAATAGCTGCAAGTTGTGTACATTTTTTTTACCTTTCAGTAGTGAATTTGTGGATAATGTTTCAAAACCCATACGATTACAGGGGGACCTTGCTGTGCCATAGAGTGACACTATTGTCCCATTCTAAGGAACAGAGGCACAAGTTTAGTATATAATAATGATTATTTCGTTTCGCACCAGCATATAGCAGCATATGTATCTATATGACCTATACAGGTCTGAAATAAATTTATGTATTATTATTATATACATGCGTGTAAAGAAATTGTAATTATTGTTTTAACTTATATAAGATATAAAATGAAACTTAAAATTTGTATTTATTACATATTAGATAAACCTTAATACTTCTGTTCCCCAAAAAAATGTGTCTTAGTATTATTTTTTTCCTCTTTTAAAGAAACATTAACGAAACGCTAATGCAAAGCCTCGTCTCGCCATTAAAATATTGTTGAGGGCATGTTGGCCAATATTTTACCGAGGACAAGGCAAAAAGCCCGAGATTAAAGTTCTTGTCTTACAGCGCGCTTCATTAAAACCCCGTCCGTACAGAAAATTAAACCGCCACGTTATATTTTTAATGAAGCCTTATAGAAGCTAGGAGCGATTATAGTATTCCATGAGAAAACTTGCCTTACGTGTTGCTGCATCCCAGAGTTAATGATATTTGTTGCAAAATTAAAATATGTAATAATTACATTTTGATGTGCACTTAATTTTGTGAGAAAATGTTTAAGGATTAATGTAGATACAATGTAAGCTTAAAATATATAGGCTTTTTTGGTAGCGGCTTTGTTATCCCTTAGTTGCCTTTTATGATATCCATGGAAAGGGATGGAGTGGTGCTATTCTAAAGCCGGCCTACACACAAGCCCTTATGAACTATTATACCACTTCTATAAGAGTGGACTTGCCAATTGGTTTGGCCAGCGTGGCGTTTTAAGACCATACGTATCTCATGCATAAGACAATGTGCATGAGGAGGCCCATGTCCAGCAGTGGACGGTAAAAGAGTTGGTTATGGTTTACGGTTATAAAGGCTTATAATAAACGGTCCATTCTAGTATGTGCTATTTTTTTGACAAAAATAAAAGTGCGATATCAAATTATTTTTTTATTTTCATCCGTTCACATTCAGGAATATTTTCAATTAAAGACGCCGACAGTGTTCATTTTTATTAAATTTATTAGAAAATCAACAATATGATGACACAGGAAATAACACAACACAGGAATGATCTCAATATTCACAGCAATCATGTTTTCTTGAAAAACAAAGAAATGACAAAATAAACCGCGATTCACTGCAAGTGAACGAAATCTCAGATAACAAATATGTAAAAAGTCAACAAAAACAATATTAGGTACTTCTCGAAAATCCAATAGTAACTTCGTAAAAAAATCTTAACTGCTTTACACAGAAATGACTGTCGTTAATTTCTCGTATTTTCATTAACCGTTTTGCACGGTCTCGTTCTCTTTTGCTAACTTTCTGCCAAAGTAGGCAGGATGCATAATATTTTTAAAACTTCTATGTATAACCGAAATTTCCACATGCGTAAACCAAAAATCTCATATTTATTTAAATAGATAAAGTCACGTAAACCGGTCACGGATTGCCGTCTACTTTTGAATAAGAATATTTTCTTTCGCCGCCGTCAAGTTGCATTTATGATGCGGTATAAGTAACAAGCGTTTCAATCGTTTTCGATATCATTCAAAATAATACTACGTGATTAGATTTGTCAATTTTGACTCGGAACCATATGATATGTTGAACACGAAAAATTATCTACATAATAATTAAATAAAACCTTTGCCCTATTAACTGTAATAAAAATTCAAAAAGAATATTATCATCGGCATCAGTATGTGCCTTTTCGCTGCTGGATATACTTTCCTAAGGCTTGTCACCATAGACGATCTTCGACTCTTCTCACCCAGCCAGTGTCGCCTGACCGGATGGCGTCTCACACTGTTCTTCCCAATTCAAGGATTTGTCTATTCCATCGATTTTCGATCCTGCAGCAGACCTACCATTTGAATACTGATATTAAAATGAATACTCGAAATATTTTGAAAGATGGAACATTACCTTCAGTGATATAAATGATAAATCCATAATTTAGTACTAAACTATCCACATTGACAATATTAATCGGTCCGTTTTATTCTACAGTACCGTCATTATCTCATTGTTATTTACTTACATTCCGCGACATTTCACCACCTGCACTAAGGGTTTTACTTTGACGTGGGCAGGTGTGGGCGAATATCTGAGTCGTCGCAATGCGGTACGAGGATATTCATATTATTGTAGCGACACTTGATGCCTTGCACTGAAATAGCATATTTTATATTCAAAAATTGGAAACATTCAATACAATTTATGACGTTTCTCCAAGGCGACATCAGTGCTTACTCACACATCTTAAAACACATACTTCTAAATCTAATTCATGTCTCTTCAAACCCATTTTAAGGGAGCATTTCCTTGTTACACAATAATATTATACAGTGCACCAAAAATATATAGATATAACATAGGGTAATATCTGCACTGGGCCGTGGTAGATCATGACCTGAAACTGCCTCGTGACTATTTGGGAAGGTCCGTGGCCTGCAGTGGGGGTATCGTATCGTAAAGATACTAGGGGAGACTGTAAAATCAATCTCGGATTTTATAATCTTAGAATAGTTACCTCCCTATTGTTTGCCAAAGAACAGCAGTGTTTATCATTCCGAGGATGACAAAGCCAGTTGTCCGGTTATAGGATCCATACTTTTAGACACTGTGTACCTAACTATTGGTTGTAATTTTTCCTTAATTATAAGTAGTTTAGACGAAAGTGGGTGAATAATCGTCGAAGAGTACACTCAAGCATACAGGTTGGTTATAAGGCGAGATTAAAATCGAATCAAAGTATTGCCGAGAGTATTCATACTATGGGCTAATTTTATTGATTAACTACTTATCTTGATCAGAATCAGAATCGGGAGATGTTTATACTAGGAATCGAACGCCTCATATAGATGGATTACTTTTAAGACGTTGTGTGATTGGTAAATGTATGTACAGATACATTACGATAACATTGGCCATCGGCTAATCCGGAAACACCCGAACCCGTCAACGTTTATGATTTACCCAACTGACAAAGAAATTTTCGTAATGTGTTGGCATCCTTTGAAATCAATGGCTTGTATTAGTTTCTATTCTATTTTATCTACTTGAATGTCGACACTTGTTTATACCTCAAATGAAAATTATACACCATTCTTCTTACAACAGAATAGTCAAAATCGTCAAGATTCAATAAGATTTTTTTTCCGTCCCCCTTTTTGGAGTTTCTGGTGAATTCGAGCTGTCATCATGAGCTCTAACAATTTTTCGGATACTTGTACAGGAAAGACAACACGAAGTTGTATCACGAACTCTTTGTTGTATCTTGATAAAATAGTTTTTCTCGGACGTATTTGTAAATTTCGTTCGTTCACTTAAAAATGAAAATATATATTACAAATAATTTCACCAGCATGTTTGTTACCTTGTCTTGAATGCTTTGGCATCTTTACGAAGTCGACTCTTACAGTTGACTGTAGTGGATAATAATGTGGCTTTTTAAGGCGTTAGTGAAGGATTTTGACATCCATCACAACATCATTACATTGACAGGATACCCTTTTGAAAATTGAATATAAAAAGGTAATTAAAATGAAGTCGGTAACCGTTGACGAAAGCAAATATATACGTATAAAATTTATTACCTATTGAAAAAAATATTGTGGGGGTATAAGTAGCTAATATTTATGAATTCGACGTTTGCCGAAGATACCCGAATATTTCCGATGACCAATGTTTTCGTGCAAGATCTGTACTTGCATATATTATCATATCTCCTGATTGTAATTCAATTAAAGTGTCAACCGGTGTTTAGTCTCCAAAGGTGTTTAGTCTCTTATAAGAAGCCGTGTCTACAGTTCTAAATTGATATTTTTATTTCAATTAATTAATTGTTTTCTGTTATATATAGATACAATGATTCGAATACAATTTTTAACTTTAAAAAAAATATAAATATAATTTCCCTGTTTTATATTGTGTAATGTGAATTCACCGTAAATGCCAAGTTGGCTAACAAGTACTTACCCACACTAGTGGGAATTAAATATGACCTCCTAGCTCCATAACTCTGAAAACAGTTGGGTACCTTCATCTCGCTCGCTACCTCGTTAGAATATTTTATGAGTTTTGAAAATGTCCAGCTTCCCATAATTGATTCATATACCGTACCATACCATCTATGTGTCCTGTGTCTCTCTACTGCTGAATGTAGACCTTTCCCAAGACTCACCACCGTCCTCGATATTCGGCTCTTCTCATCCAGCCATTGGCGAACTTCTTCATGTTACCCGTTCACCTAGTTAGGGGCCGTCCCACACTGCACTTCGTCGTATAGGATCTAGGATGACTGAAATCAACACAGGCATGGTTTTTAATTAAACTAGATTTCAACGTAGATAATCATACCTAATCATAAGAAAACTTATCTGTACTTCAAAAATAGCTGTCTAAAAAAAGAAAAATATTTAAGATGACTTAATTCCCTGTTTATTCCAATTAGCCAAATCTTTTCCACAAAACAATTCAACAAACAAAAACGACATTTACAAGAATTTCAAGCTATAAGTCACTCCTGGGTTGGCTGCCTCGCCAATAATTAATTGAACAACTCTGTCGACCGCCCGCGGTGTCTTGCCAAAATAGTTTTAATTTTTGCTGAGTGAACCCAAGGGAAATACCTCATTCTTTTACTTAAACAATGCTGAAGTTAAATCGAACAGTATTTAGATTCGTGCCAATAAACTTCACCATACATCCTTTTCGAATGCTTCATTAGCAGAATGGGAGCTACTTTGGAAATTGAGTCAAATTGCAGATAAATTCAAGATGTTTTTTTAGTTCCATCTCATGGCTTCGAAGATTTACTAAATGTACTGGAAAGATTTATTACACGTTGCAACTGTCCGCCCTTTACATAGTTTTTATTTCGAACATGCTATCTGAAATGCCACTGGCGATTTTTGAAATATTTGTTACGTGAAACATTTTGTAATATACTATATATTAGAAACTATGTAGGTGTAATTATGAATCAACAAATAGACATCTTTATATAGAAACAAGATGGTAGCCAAGCGGACAGTTCACATAACGATAAGTGGATACTGTTGCCCATGGACATTCGCGATGTATGCCAACATCAGTCCAGAATAACAAACGCTAGCACACGCCTTCGGATGTTCTGCCTACCTTTAGAAATTTAAGAGTGGACTTGAGGAAAGGATTGGGAAAATAAGGAGAGATAGAATAGGATGTGATGGGATGGGATGGGAATATGCTATGGCATACTTCACTTGCTACCGAAACACGTGCGTACAATGGGGAAATAGGATGAAGTGGGAAATGCAGTACAATTTACTTTTATCCTTCCCCTCATGGGAGGGAAATATACAATATATTCCGTGAGAGTTACCTAACGTATAGTTCAAAGTCCACTGTTAAAGAATGAATTTCAGTGTTTAATTTATTCAGGCCTGTTTATATTTAGCTCTCTGAAGTGGGCTACCTATTAAGAAGCTAGCAGAGAAAAAAAATTCAGTTACTAAAATAAATAATAATCTGAAATCATTATACCTAGGACTAACAAATGGAGAAACATATTTCGCATTATCATGTTTCAGATATTTAATAAATATTACAAAGTGAATAAAGATCTGAAGTATCTAAAATCCAAAGCGTTTTAAAATGAGATAACAAAATGCAAAGAAACTAATATCTTTAATTGGACAAACAACACGATTTAAAAAAATCTCGTTCAACTTCAGTGTCGTAATTGTTTTTCTTCCACAGCTCGCAAAATCTTCACTGAACATTGTTTAACTCTTTTCTTTCACTTTAGAAACTTTGTTGCCAAATGCCGTTTGCAGAAAATTAATGGTGAATTTTTCCCGCTTTTAACTCCCATTCTTCAAACTTAGAGTTTTCATTATTTCATTTCTGAATCAGCTCTAGGGGTTAATTCTGTGATTTATCTGGAGCAACCTGTATTGATTTAAAGTATTTTCATGTTCTGAGTTTCCATTTTATTTAAGCTAAGCTTAATAATTTATAATAAAGTACTATGTCTATAGAACGAAAACTTGTTGTTCACATGGGTCTCGAATGGGATCTGAACGATTGACGCACTTCTATCAATCGTTCAGATTAAAACAGCCATAACTTTCTTATTTTTTTTCTCAGTTACATAAGTTTTGAAATTGTCAATAACTAGTTACGATTGTCGAACCAAAAACTTTTAAAAGTGTGTGTTGATTTATCTTTTAATGTAATGATTATTATATGCAAATTACTGCGTTTAAACATTCCTTTGATATCTGTGGGTGTATGTGTAAGTAAGTGTATTAAATTTGGGAGAAAAACAGTATTTCAGTATTATTACTGAATCAACCAACATGAACAAAATTTATATAAATCAAACAATTTTGCTCCGCAAGCAAACACAGTGTGTTTGTACCAGAAAAAGGAGGACAATAAAAGCTACAACATGAACATTTATCTATTGTCTTTACTTGTTCGCCAAGTCAATGTATCTTGATTTAATGACGTGGAAGTAAAATATGTCGATTGTCGGTTATATTTGTTCTTCGGATATATTCGTAGGCCGATTCTAATAGATTAACTATTTTCTCCTGAAAGGGTTTTCTAATTTTTGTTCACGAGTTTGCTTACTTCAGTATACATTGAATAATTCGTTAGAGTATACATTCTCTTGAATAATTCTAATTCATCGATATTTATTTGTTTTTTACATATTTTTATTTTAGTTAAGTACTTAGTCTAATACTAAATATAATTAAAAATTGTTCGCGCCTCTTATTGTTTTGGCCACGTTTTTGAACGCGGCCTTTTAGTCCGTGACAGGGTACTTTTTGGTGGGAACCTGAGAAGTAAGATTCAGATTATGTTTGATTAATTATTGTAAAAATTGTGTATTGTTGGATATGTGGTTCAATAGTGATAGTTTATTAAACTTCGAAGTGCCTAGTGTTAGTGCATAATGTTTGTGATAATTAAATAAAAGCGTGAGACTGTATTTTTCGTGTTTTACTATCATTTTACTGAGCGACCTCTACTTCGACGGGATTGAATAATGACGTGATAAAAACAATAATCATATTTTATTATTTGCTCTGTGTGTGGACCAATGCCTATGCCGTGTAATAATAAATTAAAAAAGTTCACGACAGACAGGTCACCGGGAGAAAATTACAACAACCGCAATCTTCGTCGCGCCGCGTTCCCTCGGTAGCCATCGACGGCACCATCGAAAACAAAATTCAAATCGCTTCCTAAAACCAATAACAATCGGCTCGAGAGTAAAGTGCGTCGACAGCGGCCGCGTCTTGGCCGGCTGTCCTGAATGTGCTGCGCCTGGAACCTCCCGGATATAAGACCAGATAATTTACTATAACGTATCATTTTATTTCGGTTATTATCCCACTTAACTTTCACCCCACGCCCGCATGTCCTTCGTTACTGATCTTACCGGATCCTCCTTCCTGGGTATCTTGGCCGGACGCACCCATAAATAGCTTTTTTTTCACACCGCCGAGCACGCAATAATTTTCTTTGGAAAGCACGTTAGCACAGGAGATGTGATAACACTACTATAGTAAATATACAAGATATAACAGTATTAACACGTACCAAATTAAATTTCGTAATGCTTCAAAACAAGAACCACAAAAATAAACAGAAAACGAAAAAAGTTATTTATCGCAAGACGAACCAAATAATTAAGAATCTACTAAGTTCCAGAAATACTTCTCAATTATAAACAAACATTATCATAAACAAACATTACTTCTCAATTATAATAGTTAGTCCTAATATCATATACATACACACCATATAAACGAATTAGACATAGAATACTATAGTTACGTAAGAGATAATGTTAGAGATTGCTACACCGCATCCTTTGGGGTTAATGGATATCGATTTACCATCACTGAATGCCCGCGTTTGACCTCACGGGGTATACATTGCTTTAGGGATTAAAGGATTCCCACATATTTATTATTGTAAAATGTTCCCTTTGGCTTCGGTTCAGTTAGTTACTTGGTTGGTTTGTTTTGATGATGATTTAGGGTCAAAATTGTATCGATGTGTTGTGCCTTTTGCTCTTTTTGCGCTGAGCATTTATGTACAAGTATATTATGGAGTTATCTTATTTTAAAAGATATTGTACTGTACCTTATTTATCTTTTGTACCGATCTGAATTGATTTGTACCCTCTACGTTTAATGTAGATACAGACTACGATAATGTATATTATTATACATACGTATGCTTAATCACTCTTCATCGATACTCGCGGCTATGATAGCGAATGAATAATATCAGTATCTACATTTGTATAAATTGTTTTATTTTTTATTTGTACCTTTGTTAATTCAGCACAAATCGCACGTGTGGCAACAGGATGGAAACGACACTGGCATTTACTAATTAAATGGCCCTTTCAATATCACATTTAAATATAATAAGGGAATATTTTGCTAACAAAATTAATTAAATGAGAGAAGTTTAATTATAATCGTATCAGTGACCTTTGGATCTTCGAATATAGTTCTTTAATCGAGGCCTAATTGCATGCACAGACAATTTTCTATTCTATCTATATACTTTCTAATTTTCGCATAGGTAATAAATATCCTATTTGACTCGAATATCGAAAATCTTTTTAATATCGAAAATATCGTCCATGGACATTACCGATATATGCCGACATCAGTCCAATGACAAGCGTTGGCACGCCCTCAGATTACCTACCTATAGAGATAAGGAGAGGATTTAGAGAAAGGGTTAGGAAGATGAAGAATAAGTGTATAACGGGAAGATGATTCCTTGCTCATCTCAGTATACTTCCCATTCCTCCATGGGAGGGTTGGAAAGAGATGGGAGTAAAAAGTATAATAGAACAGGGAGTATAATACAAATGTGAGAATGTGAAACAAAATACTTAAGATATAAAATTGCTAAGAGTAACTTGATAACTACACTTTCATATATTTTAATAAAGATATAACACGTAGAAAATAATTGACATAATGAAGTATATTTGCTTTTACTTCAAATGCTCGTAGGTTATTAGGTCATGACGCCCACGAACAAGTTTTAATACAATCTTGTGATGACCTATTTGATTCGCCCTGCTTAGAACAGAGTAAACGGCACCAGTTCAAATTCTGTAACGCTATAGGCAATTAGTACCCCTTTGCGTTAACTAGGTACTGACATTTCTGCGGTTCTGCAGTGAGTGGTTTTGTTTGGTTTTGTGTGACGACAACGATGACTGACAGTTTATGTACCCCTGCTTGCTATGTTCACAGAGTTAATTCTTGTTTATCAAGAAATGTTTTAAAATATACTATGAATATATTTACTTTAAAAGTAAATATCGGTATTTTTAATGGTATTATTTCTGTTAAGAAAAAAATAACACCTATAACGTAATCCCTTATTAAAATTCTACTTCCTACGCTAACATGATAGATATTTAATTTTAAAAGGTACAATGTTTTGAGGACACTTACTGATTATTACAAATACTGCACATTACTGTACAACAAACAATATAATTTCATTATTTTTCATAATCTTTTGTTCTAAAAGCATGGAGTAATAAGCAAGTTCTACAACGCGTTTACCACTATAGTTTTCTTAATAAAAATATTTGTTATAATTTATAAAATAGAAAAACGTACTTACTTCTAAAAGGCAAACAGATGTTTGTTCAGTTTAACAGGTTTCTGATCAATTAAATTCTTTAGACGCTCTTAAAAGTCTGCCTAAAGAGTTTAAGTACTATATTTTCTTTCACAACAGATAATTTCTCATTGAGTGATATTTCTATAACTCAATTTTTTCAGACAACTTATGCACACTGTGCATGTGAGCATGTGAGCAAACTAAAAAATGTAGTCTGGTTTGAAGTACCATTAAAATGACTCTACTGTAATTGTCTAAGATAGCTGTTAAACAGCTATAGAAACAGTTAGATTAGGGAGTAGTAACCATCTAGTTGTTAGGCGTTATGACCCTCAATAATGTCAATTTCTTTCTATCGAATACAAACATAATCAATCATAACCAAGTATTGCAATCAATAACTGAATATTCACGCAATTCCATAATAATTGTTCTATTGATAAATGAAGTGTATTGATATCAATCGACCAATACCCATTGTCTCCAACAGAATACCACCTACGTAATAGCCTTATAAACTTGCTGTTTATTAGACAACGACGAGCCCAATTATGTTTGTGAAGTGCCTATTGAATAGAAAACGATGCCATGAAACTCTAAAGTGGCGCAGAAATGGAATTAAAAGACATCTTAATGACTAAGAGCACTTCTAAATTTATTTTGTATCTTGACGGCAAATGTTTTAGATAATTTAATGGGTAATTATAGTAAGTACTGTACATTTTATTATTTATATGACACATGAATCTTATTCATATACCTGTTCTGGCTATAATTACCGTTACAATAAAGAAAAAATAATAATTACATTTGAATTTGGAATCTGTCATTCTCACGTCAAGAAATAAATGATTTTTCTCATTTTGACGTCAATCATTATTAAATATTGTATTCTTATTAAAATGGAGCGGGACGAAACCCATATTGCTGTAATTGCATTACATAAAGTATTCATGGAGCCAAATGCAATTTTTAAAACTCTCCATCCGCTTAGTATTAGCCGAATGTTTGTGAACCGGGCTATTGGTAGGTATACATTGAAATTCCTCTTGTTTGTAACAGAAAAATGTCTGGCCGTCCACGAACTATTCGTACTAAACAGACGATTAAAGCTGTTAAGGAGAGAATTTTACGCAGATATACGAGTATATATACATGTATTGATAAACATACATATATACTTTTAAACATATACATATATAAATATTATTGTTATTTATTTATTTATCTCATCAAACATAAAGTTTCTGTTAATCTTCTCAAAAGGCTATTAAAAAACTACAAGATATTGAGCGGTTTTGTACGTCTTTTGTACGTTTATATTTTTTAATATACCCATATTTATTGTTATGTGTTGGAATATATAGGTCGAATCACCTGTTCATGCTTTCTGACATAATAACAATGTGACTGTATGTTACCAAAATAAATATATAAATATTGCACTGGATTGCAAATAAGAAAATGTTTCAAAACACTCTGTATGTTTTGCAACGAAAATAAATAAATAATTAAGTTACATATATCGACATTATAGGTCAGTTTGAATAGGCGTTAGAATGTTTTGATAGGAATTATTGTAGATTAACATTTTTTAATATCTTCTCGATTTTGAATCTACAAAAAGAAGTACCTGGAAAATAATTTCACATTAAATGCAAAGTCGCTTACAAATTACAAAGGCCGGTGCTTTATCAGTTATAAGCGAGAATAATATGAACACTTGCTAGTATTAGAAGAAACTTGCACTACTTACAACGGAAATCACAGAATTTTCTGTTTATTTTTACTCTTAGCTAAAGCAATAGGTCAGGTCACGAAAAGACACAGGTGTGCGACGATAAACGGATTTGAAGGTTATCTAATGCGATTTTCAGCTCTATTGTACGACTGTTTCTCAAATATCTCAAGTTAGAATACTCCGTTCTCAATATGTGGCTTCTTATTGTTATTTTACATCAACTTTATTATTTTTAATTGTATACCAACGAATTAAACTCATAGGTAAGTTTTAAACTTATTTTGTTAAGAAACAGTCGCGGTGATTAGGGTTATTATATGACAACATATACAAAAGACATTAAATTCCATACTACTTATTATATAGATTAATTTAACGCAGCACGCAGATAGAAACAATACAGAGGAGGAAAAACAGAAACTTCAAGTATCAATTAATTTTTCAATTGAATATTTTTGAAGCTATTAACAAAGATTAACAGAAACATAAACATTGACGAGATAAGTAGTTAAACAACCTCCGTTGCAAGGTCGGCAGCGCACCCGCAAGCCCCTTGATATTGTAGGTGTCCATGGGAGGCAGTGACCACTTACCATCATGTGGCTCGCACGTTCATCTGCCATCTATACTATGTACTATAAAAATATATTGTGGCGAGTATTAATTATGAAGTATTAATAGATTTCTATTTTGCAATAAACAATACGTAGGCGGTGCATTGAATTCTATATACATAAACCAATACAATTACATATCAATTAATTTATTGAAACTACACTGAAATGTCATAAACTGTATTGGATTGTCTTCACGCTAAAATTTACATGATAGATCAATTAGCTTTGTAAACCGCATTAAATCGATGTCCACGGTAGATGTTATATTCTCAGGTTAGAGTTAGTGTGTCTAAAACCGGTTCCATTTCTGAGGCTAACCGGATCTAGAATCGAAGCGAATGTTCATAAATAACTGTAAATAGCTGAGGTAGAATAAGAAAGTTATATTAAACGATAATAATATCATCAAAGGAGATACACCGCGCCACCTGTTACAAGGAAATCGAAAGGTAATATTACAGTGATCCGAAACGATCCAACTCTCTTACGTAAATTGGATCTGTGAATAGATATCACTGATTGAATTAGCTGCTTCATCGGTGCGCCGTGGGAGAGGCCTTGGACTGCTAAACATGTTTCAATATGGCGCTCCTGTATACAATTGGCAGGCTAACGCGAAGACTCTTTATTTATCCATTCATTTCAAGAAATAAACAACATTTACATTTTTATAAAAATAATTTTGGTAGTGAATAAATTCTGTATATTTATAAAACACAACGTATGTATGTTCTTGTCTGTTCGCTTATAATTTGAATTCTATTGGGCTAGTGACGGGTTTCGATGCCGTCTTCACTACGGTCACGTCATCCGTCACCAGCCACTTTATCGTCCATTCCTGGACATGTACATGCACATTATCCCACCTCATGCACCCTTATATACATTATCTTGTGCAGAAAGGATGTATGGCCTTAAAACACCACGCTGTCCAAGCGGCTTGGCAAGTCTACGCTTTTAGTGGTGGTGTACAAATTGTTTTGCGCATGTGGAGGCTCACGTCCGGCGTTGAATGATTAAAGGCTAGTTATGGTATGATTAATTAATGGATAAAGAATTAAAGACATATTCCAACTGAAGGATAATATCCCTAGTTTAACAAATTCATAAATGCTTAATACCATTTCAATTATTCCCACTCGTTTATCAGGAAAAACTATTAAATTGGTCCAATTAAGCGTAAACTTAATGAGCCATCACGCAGAGTGCTTGAACAAACTGGACACACAGGCACAAGCGAGTTAAAAATTCATTACTTCCGCTCTTTAGTCGACATCCGAAAATAATATTTGTTGATCAATTAGATTTGGACTTTATAGAACGTTTATAAACTTTATAAACCAAAAGAGGATGTCTAAAAATAAATCCGGGTAAATTTTACTTTAAATTTTACCATGTAAGGATACAGGAGTTTATATTTTGTAATGTTGTAAGCAGTCTATGTACCTTTATATTTTGTACGCAATCTATGTGTGAATTAAATTAGTGTGTAATTAAAGCGAAGTTATAAATTTAATATTTATTCAATTACCTACATATTGTTGTATCATTGCGACTACGATGATACGTCTATGAAACAACGTTTTTATTTTTTTTAAATTTCATTACTCAATACTTTAGTTAAAATATACTCAATTTACCTCATTAATATATATTCCTACCATAACAATAACTTTTTGAAACTGTAAACCAGTAAAATATTGTTTATGAATAGGTCAGAGCCGTGAAACTTGTTTACCACAAAACTCCATTAATTTAGCTAAAAGTCTACCCAAAACTTTAGATGGATAACCGAAATTGTATACCATCTTTAATCCGAAAGCTCGGTAGTGCCAAAGCCAAGTTCTCAGACGTAACTTCACACACTACTAGTTTTCTCAAATTGGATACTCAGGTTCCCCTTTATGGATCTGTTATGGTTACGTACATATATAGCATGACATACATAATAATATAATAACATAAGTACTGCTATATTTGCCTACTGAAAACAAAACACAAATCATTGCTTAATTGAAATGAGAACTAAGTATAGTACCTACATCCACTAAGAATTGGAAATATTCCACTCGAGATAAGGAGCAATGTGAGTGAGTAACTTGCCTATTATTTGTCGGATTGCCGATAATAAAATCACTATACCGCCTACCAGCTGCGTCTGCAGTTCTCGGGAAAACTAATCTTGATCCTTGTTACCTGCCTGTACTTCTATGTCAGTAATATTGATCGCAGGATCATATAGATAGATTTGTCATAAATTTTAATTTTGAAGATCCCAGCTCATCAACTCGTAATAATATTTACGGTAATTAGTGAATGTGTAGTTAAAGTAATAAAAAAATCCCTAAAACAATTTCATAGCATTTAACGTTTTCCCCAGCATCAAGACTGCTAGGTCCGTTTTACTAGTTTTACTAGTGTCTATTGCAATATTTTTCATTAATAATTATATCTTATCTTTTAAATTTTACTGATAAAAGATAGCCCCCAGCCCTTTTTCTCTAATGGAATGTTGTCAATTCCCAGTGGACGTACTATAAGTTGTTAGGTAGTTTTATTAAATATCTGGTAAGTTTTGATCTGGGAACGAATATCTGGTTGAACTTGACTCTCTTATTGACTTTATTTTCAGTTTTTCTACCATTAATTAACTTACATACTGTTACCAATTTTGACATTATTAACTTTGATCTGTATTTGCTGCGGATGTTACAGACTCGGGTTGGCGGCAACAAAATGGTTTAATCCCTTTATTTCAGTACAACGAAGAACAAGGAAATCGGAGTTTTCTTTACAAATGGATTTGCTATTTGTGGAGTTTAAACTGGAATGAGTAAAACCAGAATTTTCCAATTTGAAACACCTATCGCATAATAAAATACGTTTAGCACAACTGAAGTGCGTGTATTACACTCTCGTGATCTCTCAAGCATGATTTTTCATCATATTGTTCAAAATATATTGTTTTAGATTTCCAACACAATTTAAAACATTTTCTAAGATATTTGTTTACGTATTTTCATAATTTAACTCTTTTGATGCATATTCAAATGTTACTGCAAACTTAATCCGTGTGCTGTTCAACGAATCAAATTTACTGTTAAAAGAGTTGTGCAAATTACCACAAACATGAGTATCAATCATAAATCTGTTATACATATAATCCACACTATGCAAAGCTTGGCACCCTACTCGCCTAGTGAAACATTGGTGAATTTTCCGGCACGTGAGCGGTAGATTTAATGTAATTTATCTGCACTCATGACGCTCTCATTTCAAACGATTTGCGCCCGTATGTTCCGTACCTCCTTTTAGAGTTTCTGAGGGTTAATGAACAACTTGGAGATTTGTTGCTACATTTGTTTCAAGAGATGTTATTTTTGCAACGCTTATTACTTTTATATGTTGGGTCACAGAAAATGGTTATTCAATTTTGAAACTCAATTAAACTTCCCCCATTAAGCGTGAAAATATTCTATAAAAGTGCATAGAATTACCACATCGCGGAAAATATTATTGGAAATGTAATGAAAGTCATAATTATTTGAACTAGACGGTTAAGAATCTATAGAACTAAAATTTTAGTAGTTGGTGATATCCCTGAATAATAATAATTGATTTGAAAATTATGATAATAGTGAAAAGAAAACATCAATTCTCAAATGTATAGTCTTTGGTCTTTTGTATAGAAACAACATAATTCTTATTAAGAAAAATGTATATGCGCATGAAAATAAACATTATACTACAAAGGAACAGTAAGTATTGCAACCACACAAAGGAATCTTGAAACTACAAGAAAATAGTTAGAGAGAAACCTTCAAGAACATCATTAATTGTTTAATTAACTTGAAATTATACTGATTGTAGTATAAGTACGTGTTCATTTAATCCCAATTAGTTAACGCGGGAAGCCGTTTAGTTTCTCGTTTTAATTAACATAAATATGCCTAAATTTATAACTCAAGTTCGGTTTTCAGGGAATAACAATACTCGGGGAATTTTGAAGAATGTTGGACAGCAGCATCATTCATAAAGCAAAGAGGAGTTAAAATCCACCAATTTTCTTCAAAACACAAGCAGCGTGATACTTTAAGCGCACAATTATAATTCGTATTCGGGACGGCGTAACGTAATAATTTAAGCTTACGAATACAATTTGTACGTCAAGGGAAACGAATGAAGTGAGCGGAGTGAATAATTTTGTATATTGGGGTGAGTATTTGACGATTAGCTTTTATTTTTGATGTGAGTAGAACAAAAATATTTATTATAGGGTGTGGTTTATTCAAGCAAAACCCTTTGGTTATTCTTGTTTACGAAAGCGGATGAGCTATCGATAAATTGATGTTATAATTTCGGTCGTACTTGTATAAAGCAGTAATACGATATTCGCAGATAATTAAAATTAAATCTTTCGTGTTCCTACCTGCTGAAGTGAAAATTTATTATTAATAGTTTTGGCATATGAAACTATACTCAATTTGTAATCAAATTCATTCAAATATATAAATAAGAATTCAGGATGGAAAAACAAAAGGTTATTTCACGATAACTTCTGTAAGTCCTTGGGTCTGATAGATTTTTTTCCGATAGGTCCGATACGATAGATCGACGGTGTGTTGGCCGGCTTTAGAATAACACTACCCCATCTCTTTTCGAGGGTGTCGTAAAAGGTGGCTAAAGGATAACCATGTCGCCACCATAAGTCCTGAGGAACTGGATCACCTCTAAAAGAGTGGACTCGCCAACCCGCCTTGGCCAGTGTGGCCTTTTAAAATCATACATCCCAATATCCCATACACTGTAGATATATGTAATATCCAATGCACAAGACACGCCCCCGGATGCAATGTCTACCTTTGCAGATTAAGAAATGGGTTGGGAAAATGGAGAGGGATAGGATGGAATGGAAATGGGCTCTGGCATATCTCACTCATTACCCGAAAAACGTAAGTACATTAGGGAAATAGGACAAAGTAGGAAATGCAGTATATTTCAAGGTAGTCTTCTGTGAGAGAGAGGTAACGTGGCCAGTCGAGTGCTCCCAGCAGCTGGTGGGAAGGCAGCGTGCACTCTCTCCCTACAACAGATAACACCAATAGCTAATTTCGGTCTGAATTGAAAATGTACGGTATTTTTACCTACAACGAAAAAACATCAATAATATAAACTTTATCGTTTAATACATTAAATTAATTAAGCGCACTTTACTAAAGTAACGAAATTAATATTTCCACCACATATCGAAAATGATTCTGAACGTATATTTTATATTAATATTTTATATTTATTATACAGAAAGTGTCATGTAGCCCACTTAAATGAAGTCTTGAAAATAACTGATATTTATACCTATATTAAGGACTATTCCTGAATTTGTTTCGCATATCTTATTTATTTTTCGATAACTACCTCTAGAGATAAAAGCACAAACCCATTTTAAAAAAATGCGAAGTCATATGAGCCTGAAAATAATTGAGGTGCGGAGCAGAGCTATCGCTTTCTCTGTCATTTAGATTGCAATGATACCACTGCGTTAGTCACGTCATTATTGTATTAGTATCATAGTGTCAACAAAAACTTTTTTTAAACTATGAAAGTCTGGTTTCAGGGTGCGGTTGAGGTTGCCGCGTTTCTGTAGCGCATCAGGTATGTTTTTTTGAGGCTCGCATGGACTACTTCCATGCAATTGTATACAAAAGAATCGCCTCACAGATGCGCCTCGTGCGAGGCACAACCAACGCATTCTGAGCACCTTAACGGAGAAGTTGGACTATTAATGGCATCGGGTTGGAGTTTATGTACGCTAACTCAATGTTTTACTATGGGACTATGATATTATTTTAAAATTATTCTGAACTTATACAAAATTTTATATATATTGATCCGTATTAAATTATATTATTATTATTCAAAAAATGAGCTTAAACCTTCTCGTCTCTCCCTCGATAAGCCAAAATGAGGGAGAGACGGTATAACCCACGTCGGAAGCAGAATCGGAAGAGAAATCGGCGGACGATTGGCGCTGTATCGAACAGCACCGCCTTTTGCATCTTTGCCGGAAGCGAGTCGCTACGGAAACTCAACTGAGGTCTTGGTCTTGTGGCTGGTCGGGATTAACCCGTTTTCGGATAAAACGACTAGGATGATTTCGGTGGACGTCACGCCCCACATGTCTTTGACCTCGTGCACCAGGTCGAGATATTTATTATTATTATTATCATATTATAACTTGTATTTTACGTATTCTAAAAAAAAATCAAGATATTTTGATTTTAAGAATTGATAAAATTAAATTATTTAATGAAATATTTAAGTACGTATTTAAAACGTGTCAAGTAATCTATTGTAATATACCATAATTATGTTCGGATGACCATACGAATTGGATAACAAGACTCATGAGGACGAAAAAATTAAAATACCCTCATATGTCTCATATTCTCCGTGTGTTCGAGTTCTTCAATTTCGATAAAGTATTTAGAGATTCGGGGGATTTTCTTAGAAAGGAAAAGAGATTTGAAACCTTTCTTCGAAATACATATTATATTCAAAAAATTGTAGGAAATATCATCTATGAAGGAGAATCGTTTACCAGAGACATGTGCAGTTCATTGAGCTGTAATTTTTACGAAGCTTTGATGTCATTTTATTATAAAATAGATCGTCCAGAATTGAGCTAGAAATGGCTCCGAACTGTCTATCATCATTTCCTACTCTGTATAAAGGTACAATTGATTCACAAGTAGGTACTCGTATCTATAAAGTGCTCCTGCTTCCGTTTAATTTTAATTAATCTCTACATCTCAGACTTGTACCGAATATTCCGCGTTAAGAGAATCATATATTCTGAAGGGGGAGAGTGCACGATGCCATCCAACAGCCGCTAGGCGCACTTGACTGGCCTCGTTACCCCTTTCTCACAGAGGACTACTTTGAAATGTAGTAATTTTATCACTTTATGTACCTACTTTTCCCCAATATACGTACGTGTTTCGGATAGTGCGCGAAATATGCGATAGTCCGTTCCTATCTCATCCTATCATATCCCTTCCCATTTTCTCAACCCATTCTCTAAACCCATTCCTATATCACTAAAGGTATGCAGCGCATCCGCAGGCGTGCCAACGTTTGTCGTTCTGGAGTGATATCGGCATGTACCGGTGATGTCTATGGGCAACAGTATCCACTATTGATATTATTAATACAATACTCGTATCCAAAAAATCAGCCAAGAAGATTATGGCTTCGATACTCTGAGATTGTCAAGGAATATTGCTTATAGACATAAAAGAACGCAATATTACGGCGACTGGAACTATGCTACCCTTATAGAGCAATTACGAGAAGCAATCAAGCAGAATCGTCGTGGCTTCTCCATGACAATGTACCCGTCCACGCCACCGCAGTTGCGAAAGCTGCTGTTTCACAGTGTGGCCTGACTTGGCTCCCAGTGATTACTATTTGTTCTCAAAATTCAAGGCGGACTGAAGGGATAGAATATTTTCCACTGATGATCAAGTGACCGCTGCTGTTTTCGACCATTTTGAAGACAAAATTTCTGTCTATTTTTATACTGGGCTTTTATATTTCTTTTATACTTTTTATGCTAATTAAATTAAAATGATAATTAATGAAATACCTTTAAATTAAATGTTAGCACAAATTCCATTTCTAAATTATCAGAAAAGACTTCCTGGTATGTGACTTTCAATATAGTGCTACAATGCGAGTTAGAACTCCTTGCTGATGTATGCCATATGACACAAAACGCTACGCCGTAAATATTATTTTCGAATGGCAACCGTCTTTTGCGTTTCTTCATTTTCTAAGACAAAAATCCAAATCATCACGCGTGTCTACCGAAAAATAGGAAACTACGTTACATAAACATATATAGTACATAAATATAGTTACATACATAAAATCAATTGGGCGTGATACTAACAAGAAAATCAAGTACAAAATTTATGTAAAATCTAAAGACGTGTCGATACCAGACAATCGTGAGTATCGTGAGTCCCAAGTATTACTGACAGGATTAAAGGTAAGCCAACTTTATAAAGATTTCACATTAATATTTTACATTTCCTTAACACTAATCTTAATTTTAATACATAAATTTAAAAAGCAATAACTAAATCTTTATCATAGTGAGAAACTATAAATATTAATATTTGCGGGCAGTTTTTTTAACACCGATTTGAGAGTACATACTAAATATGTTATACAAGCACTCTAGGGTAGGCACGTTAGAGTCTAATAGTGTTCTATGCTCAGTAGCTCTCTTTAATTTATGTGTTTTGAAAATGGAACATTCTTATTACGTAATACTTAAGTTTCAAATTTGACTTTTTAATGACCCCCCCCCCCCCCTAATCTGCTTCACCGAGAAGTTGCCAACCAGGTTTCTTTGATAAGAACACTTGATGTGTCATCTAGTCTATTCCCATATCGTTGGTTTTTAACTACTTCTGTGAGTATTATTGCAACTAATGCAATGGCGACTCAGACAACCAATTGGATAATTGGAAACATAAACCAACCGTCTTCCTTAAAAAAAATATTTTCTTAAGATACAAGTTGTTAGTTCTTAACAATAGCGTGGTACATACGAGTACTTAGTCAACACCGCACACAGAAAGTATAAACAATTACTTTGTGCATTTAATCTGCTCCTGTAACTTCGTTACGTGTATATTCACTCTAATTTTCATACACGAAAGTCTCGGAGTGCCGAGTCACCCGACTTTGTTCTAAATTACTTCCTTTGTTAAAGTAATATCAAGTTATAATTGGGACTGCGCGGACTCAAACGATACTGTGTGGAGTCTCATGGGTTACGTTAAATGGGTTTTCAAGCAATTTGTCATTAGACGCATGAGACTAAAAAAAATAACTAATCACATAACAGGTTGATATAATTGTGACATTATCTGAGAAAATTGACCTTATTGTCGGCCCTAGTTTATTGAGACTAGTGAAATCTTAAAAAAATAACATTTCTTTTTATTGCTTTATCTTAAGCATCGGAGTATGTTCTGCATTCGCTTTGTATAAATTCTATTTTTTCCTTCAAATATTCCACAAAGTCGCACTGGGCCCGCTAGCTGGATTACGACCCGAAACCCCCCTGTTATTTATTAGGAGAGGCTGCACCCTGCAGTGGGACGTTATTTTATTTTGTAGCCTGATACAAGTACAATGTATGTATGTATGCATTTATGTATTGTATGCATCTCAAGTAAGTGTATCGGTATGTATAAAATAAATTATTTCAGTTATAATATGTTAAAATTATGTATAAATTGCATCATCTACATTTATTTGATATCTGCATTCTCATTACCACCCAAAGATTGCCTGGTAAAGATCGCTTTAGCAATAAGACCTCCTATTGTACTTTTCGTATTACTTAAGTTATTTTTTTGTAGTATTCTGGTGTACTACAATACAGAATTTACCAATCTATCTACTTAAACAGAATCTTGAAGTTTTATGATAGAAAATCTTCAGTAAAGACAGTAAGTCTGTACTGATAATACTGTTCCTTTGATCAGATAGCGTCACAAATAAAATCTTCTGTCATTTATATAGTAACTAATCCTGACATCATCTAGCTATCATAAATATTGTGATGCGCATTTAGGGTAAACTTGCCTAATTCGTACTTGCGTCTAATTCGTACCTCGCTTATATCTCGGCTCCGGTAGTTGCTATTAGCGCCTCGAGCAGCAAAAAATGTAAATAACAGTCGGCCATGTTGCCATTTTCCATGTGCCATGTTGCCATGTTGACCGAGAACACATTGTTATGCTGCTCCCTACAAAAATATTGAAAAGGTAAGTTTTTTTTAACATTTTCTGTAATATTTATGCACATTTCGTAAGATCTTTGTTCACATTGTATCGTGTGTAATTATTTTTATTATCTGTGATGTATTACTGCGTATATTTGTGATTTTATCTGATGTGATGATTTATGCGCGTTTGTTGTCATTTTTTTAGGTGGTAAATTTAAAGTTTATTCGACTCGTGCGCCTATTTCGTACCGAGGCAGGTTCTTAAATCGTACTGGTACAATTTAGGAAAACTATTTGGTATGAATACGCAATAAGTTATTACAAATTTATGAACTGCTGTTAACGAGTTATTTAGTTTTTTTTTTATTACCTAATCTTCTGATTTGAAAAATAACTGCGAAAGTTTACAACTAATTAAAGCATAATTGTTCTTAATTTCAGATCAACATGTCAGTATGATAATATTATTCTTGGAGTAAAGAAGATATGGAAGAAGCGATTAAAAAATATAATGACGGTCCCTTAAAATTCAACGAAGTTTGTCGTGTACATAAAATACCTAAACCGACATTTAGACGACATTTAAAAGGATTGAATACACGGTCTTGGACAGAATTGGACGTCCAAAAGATTTAACTCAGGAAATGCAAGCAGAACTAGTCAGATATGTTTTGCTGTTGGAATCTAGATTTTTTGGTCTGACAATAAGCGACTTACGGCACTTAGCTTATCAGTTAGCAGAAAAATACGGATTGAAACATAGATTCAATAATGAATCGCAGCTGGCCGGTTGGAAGTGGTATTATAAATTTATGAAGAACCACCCAGAAATATCTTTACGAACTCCAGAAGCAACATCCATGGCTCGCTGCAAAGGATTCAACAAAAAAACAGTTATGGAGTTCTTCGACAAATATGAATCAATCTTAGATGAGGGCCAATTTTCAGCTGAAAAGATATACAACATGGACGAGATCGGTTTAAGCACGGTTCATAAACCTTCTAAAATTTTGGCTGAAAAAAGGAAACACCAGGTCGGAGTCGTCACAGGTGGCGAACGTGGTATCAACACCACATGCATCTGCTGTATGAACACTGCTGAAGAATTCGTGCCACCAATGCTCATATTCAAACGTAAAAGGATGACAGACGACTTAAAACGTGGAGGGCCACCGAATACGTTACACAGTTGTTCAGAAAGCGGATGGATTTTGAGTACATTATTTGTCGAATGGCTTAAACATTTTATCAAGTGTCTGAGACTGCATAAATCACAAAAAAAACAAGTTCTTCTTATCATAGACGGCCATTCGACGCACACGAAGAACATTGATGCAATTAATCTTGCAAGGGACTATGGAATAATTATGCTCTCTCTGCCAGCACATACCACACACAAGTTGCAACCACTAGATAGGTCATTTTTCAAATCATTAAAGCAGAATTTTAATGCTGCTTCCGCTTCGTGGATGCGAAATCATCCTGGTTCCTTAATAAAGCAAGCAAAGCCTTAAATATCAAAGCGAACGTTTCATAGATACTGTTCGAGCGACACTTGAAATGATATCTCCAATGCGTGTTATTCCTGGAAATTTGAAAGGAATAAAAAGAAAAACCACAGGCGCTCTTATTATTACAGCAAGTCCTTATAAAAAAAAGCTCGAGAATAAAATAGAAGAATCCAAGAAGAAAAATGTGTCAAAGAATCTTGGTGCAAAGAAAATTAATACTACTAAAATATCACAGAAGGAAAATAAGAAAAAGAAACAAGAAAATGACAGTTGTACTGTAAATTATGCAAAGAAGACATAAAAGAAAGTATGATACAATGTACACAATGCGAGATGTGGGTACATGAACTTTGCGCAGGAACCAATAAAAAATCAAAGGATTACAACTGCGATGACTGCCAAGAGTTGGCGAAGACTGTCCGCAGAATTTGTTAGAATTAATCTACACACGTATTAATTGCATTATTGATTATGATTGTGATTTTTAAGACTACAAAACAATAAATGGATCTCAAAGTACAATTTAAGAATATATCAGTACGATTTAAGATTAATGGTCCTAAATCGTCTTTTTTTATTTTTTTAATGTTTATTTCTCAGAAGTTTATAAGATTTATGTTAAATTTGACTGTGGTAGTAATAAAATATTTCCCAAATTAAAGTTCATTAAAATAAAAAATAATCTGTTTTTATTAATTTCGAAAATATGATGATTTTTCCTTAAGGGGTACGAATTAGGCAAGTTTACCCTAATCAAACACGACCACGACTCATTTGTTTACTGCAAACTGATTTTCTAGAAACGTGTTCATTTTAAGTAATAGTTTAATTAACTTTTAATCCATTTTCCGATGTTTACACGGAAGCGAGTGTTTTATCAACCAGATGTGAAACTTAATCAGTCTTAAAGTTTTAGTACGGCTATAAATCTTCCATAATGTAATTACATATACGTTGATTATAGTTACACTAGCTCTTGTAACGTAAGAGTTTAGTACGAAAACGTCTCCTTAATGTGAAACTTATGAAGTCAGTAACACATAATTACAAGAGAATATTAGTTTAGTATATCAAAATGTGTTTATTATTATTTATGATCAAGTAAGCGTTGTTTAATCTTTATTAGATTTGTATTTTGGTTCACCTATTGGCATTATCTGACGCTGTACTTGTTTAAATTGTATTAGAATATGATAAATAATTCGATTTAGTCTTAATTTAATGTTAATACACAATCCAGCTAGAGAGAGGTTTTTGTCTATAAATAACTTTCATTTTCTCTTTGAACACCGGAAACAGGTTTTTCCTAATTAATCAGTTTCAACAGAAATAAATTTAGTTTTCAGCGAATAATAACTCTTATGTACTTTTTAAGTAATATTTTTATTTTCCTTATAAGTGATTTGTACAATTCTGTTGATTGATCTGTAATATATCGCTCTATAAAAAGAGAAAATGTAACACTTTATAATTCTATAATTATCATTACCTATCTACAATTCTGTATTTTGATCAACTAATTAAGCGAAATGAAGAGAATCTCGAAAGAATTGGAGTTTCCCAACATAGCATCGGCAAGCTGAAGTAAGTGGCAATGGGCAGGTCATATTTGCCGCAGGACCGACACCAGATGTGATAAACCGATCACGTGAACCGATGAGTTGAAGAAGTTCGCAGATGGTGCAGTGCGTGCATGAGAAAAACTGAAGATCGTGTGTGCTGGCGAGAGCCTTGAAACAGACCTATATCTATCAGTTGAGAGACATAAGTTAGTAGTACGATATGGTATGGATCAAGTAATTGTATATTTAAGTACAAAAAAAATTACAAACATAGTATCCTGTAAGAAACATTTGTGTATAAATTTCTTACTACACAGTATGCTATAGTATGTTACAGTTTGCAATAAGAATTGAAGTATATTTTTCTGTGTCATAGTGATATCAAGGTTGCAATAATATTATGTACCTATAGGTACCTGTAGATTGGGTTCGCATGACATTTATAAAGTGTCGCAGCTGAATGAATGCCCTACGATGTTCGCCTACCCCATTTTCTCCAAAGGTCGTGGCCCAAAAACGGAAATTGCAAGACCGTTTAAATCTTTCACGTTAAAAAACATAATTTTGAATGTCTGTAAAGTTTGTTGAAATATTCACACATAATTACTTCTTATTAATATTACTTATTAATTATCATTAATATTACGAAATATTCAATTATATAAAACTAGCGTTTATATACTCACCCTAGCTTTGATCAGGTAGTACGATTTCTTAGGTATTTTAAATATAACCTATCTGAATTAGTTTAGATTCCTAAATAGTGCAATAGTAGTTGCCTTTCATACGTATAAACAATTTCATTAGTATAAACAAACAAAAAAATTAAACCAGTCTTTTTTATACTTTGTACTGTTTATATTTTGTTTTAACAGACCCTAAGACATGATAACAACAGTTGATTGTTAGATCCGTTAGTGAATTGTGGTTGCCATAGGTACTTGTTAAGGTACAAATCTTACATTGTAGGATACGGTACTCTACATTTACACCTACATAGGGTTTATAGGATGATATTTGAAAAAAAAATTCAATACGTGGTGTGTTCATATATACGGAGACGTGTTGCCGAACTGTAAGTGTAACTGTAACTGTAAAAGTGTGTAAGTGCTGTGTAACTGTGATCAACGATATCGCACACCACTAAATTAGACTTTAATTTCATTGCATAGTAATTCATGAGTCATGGCCGTCATACATGCTGCCTTATTACCACCGAGATTGAACTAGGCGAAGCACCACCATGTATGTATACGTGTATACTGGATATGTGAGTAACGCCCGTCGCTTCTCTACACTCAGTTACTCAATTCACTCGGCAAATAAATTTTCTCTTACACTTTAAGGTTTCGCATCACGTCGCGCTGTCAAAATTCTCGTACGTTTTGATCGCGTTATTACGTGCGTCGTGCAAAACAAATGAGACGTCCGGGGCAGGAGGTACTATTGTACTGGATATGACACGTATCCAATGAAAGAAAATTTCGTGAATATATGTGTTTTATTAAAACTTCTCCAGTCTCTTCCATTGTTCCGTAGTTTCTTTCATTGCCAGCGGCTATACCTACTTGTTTTTTTCGTGATTATGCATAGCTTCTTCACTTTATGCTTCAACAGAATCATTGAGGTGTCATCAGAATGCACTGACATCTCTAAGGTTGTTGTCCATTGCAGATGACAAATAAATAATTTCTTTTCTTTTGACTTCCATTCCCAATTTTTATAAAAAAAACTTAATTTATGCTGTTCTTAAATATCTACATCCTTGTTATCAGGTGAGTGCGTAAGCCCCGCTCACGTTCTAGTGACTGCCTTGCACAGAATTACAAGTGGTGATACGTATATCACACTTGGAAATGAAATATTTTCATTCATAAACGAGTTTTGTACGGCGACACTATGGTGGAATTAAACGGGCAACGCTATTGTAAATGGATAAGAATGATATTCGCACGACAATTAACATTGTTTTTCTTTGGGAATAGGTAAGTAAAGTACATTAATATTATAAATTTATCAATATCTTCAAATACCAAATAAGAATATCTATACATACAATAATGTCGTAACAGAGCCTTGTTATTACACATACAAACATATTACACGTACTATTATTAAACATATTACACTAAACTATCGTAACGTACTAAACATATTACACGTAATTGCACGTACAAACATATTTAATGTTTTGAAAAAAAAAATCATCGCCGTATGAAGTACAAATGATACAGAGCTTGCCTGTCTGTCTGATTGCGCCTCAAGCAAAAACCACTGGACAGATTTTCATGAAACTTGACATAGTTATAGTGCCGGATTAATATTTAGGATATTTTTTATCCAGATCAATAGTTCCCGCGGGCATCAAACTAACTGTACATACTCTAACGTCTACGCGCATAAAGTCGCGGGCACCGTTAGAATTAGATCGATAGATTTTTTATTGATAGAACGCGTTTGACATTAGACCATTAGTTATTTAAAAACATGATTGACGTATTTCGGATGTATATTACATATTTACATACCTGTTATTATCGATGAAATTACAAGTACATTTAATTTACTATAAAATAGAAACGAACAAGTTTGTAAGTTATATTAAAATGAAACAGATATTTTTATTTCAACCCCATCGGAATTTTTCGTAAAGTTGTATCAAAACATGTTTACCAGGAACACAACAAAGTTGATTCAGCGCAACCGACAGACGAAACCTTTAATGCATGTGTTATTGCAGATAAAGTAGAACGAAACTAGTTTTATTACCCTAACAATAAGTCAACAAATCATTCCATACTTTAATATACAACGGCCAAGTTGCAATTTCAAACTGAAATAGCGAACTAGTGTGTATTCTGCACTATTAAGTCATCCGACAAAATTGCAGGTATAAACACAACGATCGACAATAATAATAATGCATTTCACCAATCGATTTATGTGCAAACACGATTTACTGCATGATGGCACGCTTCATAGGAAATTACTAAATATAGGTATCCTATGAACCAGCGGGTGAAGGACCTACGAATGCGAAGAGAAATGACTACTAAATGAGAATGAGAATGTTATTGAGAACCATTAACATGGTACGCCGGTCAACTCAGTTCGAACTGACCACTAAATATGTATGCGATGTGGGGATGCTAAATAAAGAAAATTGAACTACTAAATTAATGTGAGCTTGTTGCAAGGGGGGATAAATGATTGGGGAAAAATAAGAAGGCGATTAATTACAGAAAATGTCAACTCACCCGGGAAACTCCAGGCTCCGCTGATCCAGCAGCCAGGCTAGACGGCCAGCGGTCACTCACCACTGCACTTTAGTCGTGACATCTATTAATTGTCCTTATAAGCTATTTGCACTTTATAAGAATGGTGTCGATTGATTGCAATCAAAATGAACGCGCGCGCGCTACTTACCCGGGTTACAATGATGTGTGAAGGGTCATGGGCTTTTATTTACATAATTTATTTGGACACATAGCCAGTCATGTCACATGTCATAGGCATTGGTCCACACATCAAAACATTGTCCAGTCCCGTCGAGGTTGGAGTCGCTCAGTAAAGTGATAGTAGGTTTACTGAGGACACAGTTGGACTCCTTGGAAGAACACGAAAAATGCTGTTTCACGCTTTTATTTTATTATCACTAACACTAGGCACTTTGAAGTTCAATAAACTATCACTATTAAACCATAATTCCATAGCACACAATTTTTACATTAATCAAACAAAAACTCAACTCAACGGCCAAAAAGTCCTGTCATTGGGCTAAAAACATGGCCAAAACAATAAAGTGGCGCGAACACTGCATATCAACTGTTTCTGCCAGTACAATTGCAATATTGACTGAAGGAAATAATCGAATGAAACTATTTAGTAAATGCAAATGTCACTACGGAGTGTAATTACGTAAAATTGTGAAAGAACAGGGCCTGTACGTCAAATTTATTTTGAAAAAAAATACGTTTAATTTTTGCTGACATTCCATTTTGTATTTTACTGGTTTTGAATCAGTGTGACGAGCATTCACCGCTAAGAAAGCTCCATTTGCTGTGGCACCTCTATTTCAGAACATTTTAAGATATCCGAGAGTTTTAGGATCCTTGGCGTCGATATTTCGAGCAAAGTCGAGTTTCGGAGTCATCTGAAGATCAAGATAAAACTTGCCAGTAAAAAGGTCGATGTACTGAACAGGGCGAAGCAGTACTTCACTCCGGGGCTAAGCTTGTCGCTTTATAAAGCTCATGTTAATCACCACATAGAGTATTGCTCACACCTCTGGGGCGGTGCACCCAAATACCAGCTGTACCCTTATGACCCTGTCTAACGACGTACGGTACGAATTGTCGACGATCCCACTCTTACACTTAGTCTAGAAGAGCTCAGCATCCGAAGAGATGTTGTATCTCTCTGTATTTTCTACCGCTTTTATAATGAGGAATATTCTGAAGCACTGTTCAATTTGATGCCAACTTCGAGTTTTTACCATCACACTGCTCGTCAACGTCGTGCTGTTCATATACACTTCTTTGACATAGAGTCGCTGCGTATATTGCGGTCAAAAAGACACTATACCGATAACCCGAAAGTTGTGGAATTAACTGCCAGCCGAGGTTTTCTTATTACGCTACGATATGGAGCTCTTCAAGAGAACTGTGAACAGGATTCTGTACCTTCGGCAGTGCATCCGCAAGCCCCCTGGTGTTACAGGTGTCCATGGGCGGCGGTGACCACTTACCACCATGTGGCCCGTCCGGTCGTCCGCCATCTATTCTATAAACAAAAAAACAGGTCTGTTAGCAAAGGCATATTTTGTGTAAGTTAATTTCATGTACCTATCAACCATATTTCGTCTGGAATAGGAAAGAGACTTTAACTTATTGAACAATACATAACCAACTGAAAACTATATTGTTTGCTTAAGACTGTAACAATTACCGGAAAAAGAATGATTCACTTGATAATAATTAAAGTAACTACCGTTTTGATGTCGAGTCAATAATAGATCAAGTATGACTTAAGAGAGCAAACTATTTCTACTTAACCGTTTCCTTCACTTGGCATCAAGCGAAACAAATTCCGAACAAGTTACTACTTCCCGTCAATAATTTCTGAAAAAACTTCCCGGACCGTACTTTACTAACTAGCCAAATAACGATGTTCATTTATTGCAAACGCCAAGGGTCAGAGGTGGCGTGCTCAATAATTTAGTCGGATAATCCATCAGAGAGCGTGGCCAGCGAATGTATTATTCAACGGAGAGTTCAGAGCCCGCGGGATTGCTCTAATGCATCCGAAAATGTTTTCTAATTTCGGCGCAATACAGAAACCTAATGTTTGATAGATTGGACCCATCACTGACCCAAACAGGCCCTTCTCTTAATCAATACCGTTATTTATGTATTGGTGATACCGATTGGGTCATAGTCTTTTTTTTTATTAATATCTCTGTGATCAATTTCAGCCTATTTTTTATTTAGATTAAAAACATTACACATACCTAATCACTGAACTATATTATGAACCGAAAATAAAAGGATATGCGATTCAAATCAACTATTAATAAATATTATTACGTTAAGATCATTGTACTCGTAGTGTGGATACCACTGTAATCTATACCATGATTTGATCAAAGATATATGTATGCTTCCAAGCAAAATGGAACACAAGTACCGGTTTGTAGTTTCTAGGATATTAGTTGCATTTTTGTAGTAGAAGGAAAATAAATGTCATTTTTCTTTAACTATGAGCCAATGATCATTTATTTACAATTCCATAACACATTATGTAGGTATATGCATTTATTTCAATCTTTTTTTTATAAACAAAATTTTATTAAAACAAAAAAAGAATTACAGTTCGCCGTGTCTAAATTATGAAGAGCTTGTAAAAAAATTATATTTAAAAAAAAAAGCCTCTGACGTATTCGTTAATTCATAATTCCTTTTGTTAGAAATATTGTGTAACATGCAACATATACATATAATAAAATCGTAACAGAGCCGTTTCTGTATATGAAATATTTTAAAAATCGTTGCAGTGTACCACTCTACGAACGAAATAGAACTCAAAACAGCCATTTTTATAATTTTTGTCCGTCTGTTTGTCTGTCAGAACGCGCATCACGGAAAAGCGTGATAATATACTAAAATAACAAAAACACCATACAATTACGTTGTACCCTTATCATTAATAACATTTTAACCTTACCAATATCAATGCTCTGATGTACGTGTGTGTCATCACTGTCACGTCATAAATCTTATTAGCAGTCTGGCATGAATTTTATTAGACTTTTATACCAAACTTGGGCTACCGGCTAATAGCCGTACTTTACGTTTTCCTGTATTTCAGATAACTGTCATAACATCTGTGATTGCTTAGAAATCCAAGGACTGTGGATATCCGTCTATCAGATGTGAGTATCGTGTTTCCTACCATCACTCGATTTTCCCTCCCTCTAAGAGTGGAACAACTCGGCTAGTCAGATGCGACCAGGCTAACTAGCTTACACAGGTTCATTGATCTAATCACACATTAGTTCAAAAGTCCATTCGAATGTAGTTGTGAGCACAGCTAGTAATGTATAAAACTGAAATACCATGAACTTATTACTACCGAAATTTTAACTAAATTAAACTTTTATAAACGATTTTCTCGAAATTTCATTTTTGGAACTTATACCTTTTCTAATTTCTTAAGAAATCATTGCCTATTTTATATTGAAACATAAATATCATATATTCATAAAATATGAACCATATTTTTGACATTGAACCAAATCTACCAGGTGTTATGGATTTTTGCCATTTTAATGGGAGATAACTGATGTTATGCTGTAGAAGATTCCTGAATTCTCGCCTGTTTCGTCCGTTCGTTGTCGTCATTCCTGGATAGCAATTTTCATTGGATTTTTTTCAAATGAATGTTGTATTTGGTTGATTTTTGTCGTATGTAAAAGTTGTAAAAGTTCCGAAAAAACAGGAGCCCGTTGGTGCCGAATCTGGTGAGTAACCTAAGTGAGGAAGTGTCCTGCAGCTCTCGTAACTTTAAGACTGTTTCTTGCATACTAACCTCACTAACACCGTTTTGACTTTAACTTGAAAACCGCTACTAACTCAATCGCAAATTGCATTTTTTCATTTAATTTCTAAGATATATTCCTTAAACTTTATACCTATTCAATTTTATTGTGCAACATTAATATAATTAAAACAGGTACCTTTCTGATTCAGTAAAAATAGCTTCTATACACAACTCAATATAGAAAGTTGCTACGAAAATGTACTTTTTAGCTACCGAGTAGATGAAAAGGTTTGAAAGTGTTTTCTTAGTAGCTAAGAATATTATGCCTCTTTCGGTTCAAATATCACAAAAGGCAGCGGATATCAACGATAACGAGGTCATGTCAATGTCACGGGCACAAATATTACGATACGAGCGGAATGCCAGTAAGTGCCAGTTAATTTGACAAATGAATATCAGTTTTTATTAAATAAGCGAAAAATTGTAACACACTATTGTAATTGTGAATTTGTAACACAAAGCTAGGAAAAACACTAGGTTTCGGGGTATAATGTAAATTTAACTACATAAGTTTTCGTTTCGGTTACGGTTTCAGCCGAAACTAGAAGAGGAGCCGAATATTCGGTTACGGTTTCGGTTTCGGCTGAAAATTGTGTTTCGGTCGGACACTAGTTTTTAATAACTCTGTAAAAGTTATTAAATTCGTTAATATTACTAACGGATTATACATTTTATAAAGATTACAAGCATCTACCGCGGCTTCGCTCGCGTGAAGTATGCTGTAAAAGATTTTTAACACCTGTAAAATCACCAACATCGATGGATTTTACGGATGTGCTCGCTTTCAACCTAGATATTATCCTTTCTCCTATTTATTCATGACCTGAGGTATTTATTGGAATATTTTATATGTCAAATACTGTTAATCGTCACCGTTTTCAGAAAAATTGAATTTTATGTAATTCACGGATACTTTTACAGTATTACCGGATATCTTCCAAAAGTTGTTAATGCTCGTTAGTATATTTTAGAGAAACGTAATTCTTGAAGATGTCCAAGTCATAGCGTACCGGAAAACCGCAGAGGGTAGTTCTTTCAAACAACCTTTGGTTACGTGATATACATCAAATTGAATAACTCATTGTATGTAATGGCTCCTTGTTAAAGAAGTGTGAATACATTGAACTTTGATACCTACGGTTATTATAACCTGAGATAGGCATTGTAAAGAATATTCATATACAGCAATCGCGTTGTGTATCTATCTATAGTAGAACACGCGGAGAAACGCAGTGCCTCTCCGGATACTAATGGGTTCTGAACTGCTTATGAGAGTGGAGTGGTCGAATATTCGAACTGCGCGTTCATAGTTGGTCCATAGTCCATACTTCAAAGGGGTTCACAGATATTCTGGTATATCGATCCAAAAGTGAGAGCAGCATTCTATATCTATTACCAGCCTCTACCTATAATACATCGCTCTGTCTCGATCGAAAGCAGGCGACTTCATTTAGTGCTATTCATGGCTCATCCATGTATTTTTGTTAGTATTTTTCTGGTATTTTTATGTTTTTCTAGCATCCCCAAAAATTTCAACAGAAAACAATGAATACTAGTTAATGTCCACAAAATGCGTAGTATCTTTCCCAATAATTTACTTGTTCTATATTTAGTAAGCTTGGATACATTTCTATGCACCCAGACTAGGAACCACAATGAACAAGGACCGTTCCTGTTCATTGTGGTTTACATGGCCACAGTTATCCGTAGTCGTAGCTGTAGTTATATAGTAAAGAAGCCGAGACCATTAAGTCCAATGCACTAAAGGAATGGGGCTCTTCAAGAAAGCTGTGAATAGAATTCTGCAAGGAGGCAGCGCACCCACACCTCCCTAATATTGTTGCTTTGATTTGATTGATGAAATTGTATTGATTTTGATATTGTATAAGTGTCGGTAACCATTTACCTACCATCCTGGTCGCCCGTCCGACTGCCATGTCTTATATAAAAAGATAAAATCTATAAAAAAGATAAAATATAAGAAGTGTGAAATTTTCCACCAAAAACCAGAAGTCACCAGCAAAGCTTCTGCCAAAAGATAATCGTATGGACAAATAGCGAAATTATTTAATAGGCCTGTGTTAACGTCCAATAAAGCGTTTAACCACAAATTATTGGGCTTTACGTGTTCTTCCTAACTCTCAGGAGTTATCCGTTTAGCACATGTACTCTGTTTTTGAGTATCTGAAGACTAAAATGCACTTAGAAAGCCATCTGTTGGTGAAAACTCTCATGAAATGAATTAAATAAAAAATATTTAATTTGAATAATTTAATACTAAACTGTCTTCAATCATAATATATAAGCACCTTCGCAGCATCATTCAGTCATACAACAGAAAAATATTCAAATATAGACGGACTATTGTATTGTTACATTGTCTTCGAACTGTTGCCGTTGTACATACACACACATATTATTATGCTACGTTAAGAAAGAAATCAAAAACAGAGGTTTGCAAAATTTCCAGAAAAAATACAAAAGTGAAAGGCGTGCAAAATCGCTGGCAAAAACTAATTGTTTGTATGACCAAAAGAATTTATTGACAATAGGGAAACTTGTTTAATAACTTGTAACCCATTTAAGGATAAGATATTGGCGCTGTTATTAGACTGGATATTGAGTTACACTACAGTGAAAACCTCATTGAAATCCATTCAGTAGTTATTGAGTAATTCTATTAAAAGTCCTTTTTTTATTTTCCTCTATAGTTGTACGTCTGTAGTTGTCTATAGTATACTCGTAGTTACGTTCAACTTCCTTGTATCATATGAGGATGACACATATTCCAGTTTTCCTTCTCGGCACCTAGCTATACATTAGTGGAAACTCGATCAAAATCCGTTCAGTAGTTTTTACGTGATGCTCAAACAAACAGACATACAGACAAATATTCTAAAAACTACTATTTTGTGTACTGTAGCTTCTAAAGAGACCCTCGATTTTATTTGTTTTAAATTAAGTCAATGTGCAGACTCAACCCTTTTACTGTTTTATTAGATTAATGTGTAGATTATTATTATTATTGAGTTTTTAATCATTACTTTCTTCGTAATATTATCGTTAAATTTCGACAAGGTATTAAAACTAATCGATATAGCTCGAAGTATCAAGCGGCAGCAAGCTAATGATTTGCGTCTGCCACTGCGACAAATGGTCTCCAGAAGTAGTCATAGCCACTTGTCGAAATCATATACGTAGCAGAATGTACAACTAATTGAATAGATGAGTCCTCAAAATAGATACCGTGTACCGTGAAGCAAAAAGTAGGAATGCGGGATGCTGGGAAGACCCATGATTTAAAGAGATTTTATTTATCGTTAAGGTGGCAGACGGGCCACGTGATGGTAAGTGGCTACTGCCGCCCATGGACACCTGCAATTCCAGGGGGTATGCGGGTGCGCGCCTTCCAAAATCCTGTTCACAACTTTTTGAAGGACCCCATGTCGCGTAGCATAGCGGGAAAACTTCAGCTGGCAGTTATCTATAATAGCAGGCTTAATAACAAAAGCGGATGATCAAGTGTGGCGCCGGGCGATGGAAAACCTTATCCAGTAGGATATAATATCGTTACAAATTTATTAGTTGACCACGAAAAGGCTCCATATTTTATGAAGAAAAAAATTATGGTAACTAAGATTTAACCAAGTTCAAACTCAGTTAAATACTGTAATCACTAAAACATAAAAGAATTCTTAACAAGGTATTTTCAAAGATTTGACAACAAAGATACAAGGTTTTAACAAGTTAAGGCTGGTTGCTTTTAATTTGTACCATAGTTCGGAGTAGAATTTCATGAGATCTTTAACGTTTTAGTTCATTTGTTAGACATAATCCGTAGGTCGTTAGTCCTTTTTTAGTAACCGTGTTGTAGTACCTACCTGCTATATTTATAATTATTATATTCTTTTAAATTTATGAGGAACAACAACATCATTCTCTCATGTCAACACGCCTCAGTAAAATTCAATATTGTACACCAAATCATTTATTATAAACTTTTACCGTTATTGATAACAGTTTAAACACTTATTTAAATTTTGAAAAGGACACTTACAAATGTTCACACTCAGAATAAGTAAGTACACTTGTAAAGTATCTGTAAGTACACTTTTGAGCAACGTGTTTTAATTCGATTATTCGATGAACATAAAAAGATCGAGGTCTACCTTCTAGTAGCAGTAGTTAGCAAGACTCACGACGACAACACTTCACCATTGAAATAGTTTCCAGCTGATTCTAAACTTATACTTTTCTTCAAGTTGTGTGGTAAAAAAGAAACACATTTACACAACGATTCCTTTATTTACTTTAAGAAATCTCACAATAAAGTCTTGACTGGATCTTATCCATAAACGGCAATATGCACAGCGAATGTATTTTTTTAAACATAAACTTACATTTATAACTTATTCGTATTCGTACAAATTCCATATAAATATTTACATTAGCCCTTATTCATGAACTAATTTTTACAAAAAGCTTATTCAAATATTCCATAAGACTTTATATTTAGGGTTCCGCCAAATTACAAACGCCTTAGTCCTTCAATCCATTCGTTAAAGTTAATGTTTCTGCTGAAACTTATAAGTGGATGAGGAAAACGAATTGAAATAAAGCCAAGATAAAAATGACTAAGTTATCATAAGATAAAAATATGTATATGTGTACACATACGGATTCTAATTTGTATATAGTAAAAATAGATACATTTTGGTTGTTTCTGGATAGAAAGATATCACGACCCCATGTGAAAAATACGACAATTATGTCATGTTGTGTTTCTAGAATAAAATACGTCAAATATTGTCATCTTTCCTGTGTGACACCGCTCTTCGCTTTAATAGGTCAAAATTTAAACAGTATAGGTAGAGGTACCCAGAAGTTACCTTTTGCTAAATCTAAACGCGTTTATATACAGATTCAAATAAGCGTACATAGGCGTCTATACGCACCTTCTTTTCTCAAATTAGTCAAACGTTGTTCGGTTGACCGAACCCTCATATTGTGAACAAAATAGACACTTCAGTTAATTACTCTTTGTATTGTTTACTTTTCTTTTATAACTCATGGAATTCCTCTAACAGCTAAACCTGAGGAAATAAAACTAACAGGTTAAAATACGTTTACGAATAAGGGCGAAAACATTAAAATTTTACAATTACAATATTGTCCAAAATTCATATCGAACCATGACTCAAATTCAAAAGTAATTAAATGAAAGCAACTCGATACCCTGTTTGTGAAGGGATCATCCCTCGTCGTAATACGAAATAATTGCTAAATAATCTCATCGAATTTGTACAGGTTATACGTATATCGTTTCAATTAAATTCTGCATTAAAAGGATATTATTATTGAGAACCCTTACATAATTAACGTAACACACTGCTGTTCTCACGTTACTAGTATTCATAAATGTTTTTAGTCAGCAAACACATTTTGAGAAGTCTTTTACTATCTATTTGTAATTCATGAGAAACAATAAACCGCAATGTTATTTATGACAATATTAATTAATATAAATAATGCAAAGAAATACTTTCGACTTTCCACAACTCAGCAGACTTTTGTTGTTATAGGTTTTTTTAAATAGAGCGTTCAATGTTAGTAGAAGAAACATGACATAATAATATAGAAACAATCTTAACAGTAATAAATGACCAACTCTATAAATTCTCTACAATAAAAACCCATGTATATTCCATTTATATCTTATAACGCTGCAAATATTATAATTATGACCAACGACTTCTATGTACTACTTGACACGCTATTCTATAGAAAAACTGTCACAGCGTGAGTTGTACCGGCTGAGGTGCTGGGAGGGGGAGGGGAGAATTGAATGCAGTGAACGCTCACGCAGATGCGACACGAAACAATCTTTGCCTATTTCTATTTTATCTCTGAAAGAAAACCATTTTTTTATCTCGGAAGTTTGATGACTATTATGTAAAGTATTGCAATTTGAATTTAACCTATCACCTACATAATAGTAGAGTGGGTTCAAGTAAAATTCTAATTTAATATAATTTCAGCTATTACAATACATATATACGCACGTTCTTCTTTGTCTTTGAGAATATTTTTTCCAATATCGAAGTATGCAATTCGGCATTTTCATAAATATGGTATACCGTTTCCATTAACCAATATCTAAACAAAAAAAATATCTGCTAACATTTATTTTTTAACTACTTTCATTGTTAGGAAATTATCTGTCAATGTGATTGGTGGTAGTCGCTCTCGCTACTCACACTTACATGATTAAAGTAAGAGTAAGCGAGAAAAACATACTAAGATGGCTGACGAATGACTTTAATTTACGACAATATAATTATATTTTGGTTTTGTAGGATAATACAAAATAAATGAATTAATTACATAAAATGAACTTCAAATCACTTAAATACAGCGCACATGTAAATAATAACAACGCTATATCTCGCACATTAAACTAAACATGTAGTATTTTGCCGATTGCAGCGTTTGATGTCAATTTGATGTACTACAAAACAAAGTACTTCTTCTCTCGCTTGCGCGCAATCCACTAATTAAAAGAGTTTTGGACAGGTGACCTTGACGAAATGAGCAATTTTTTAGTACTGCATTGCTTGTCTAGTAGAAGACATAGAAGTCATTGATTAAGACATTATTTTTATTTTCAAATTTTAATAAAAAATATATACTTTTTTATAAGACAAAGAAAAATTATGCATAAAAGCAATTTTACATTTTATTTTATTTCTTTGTCCTCACAAAACTCCGAGATTTTAGTGTACAGACATAGTAAACAGGTTTTATAGTTATAAGTACAACACCGACAAACATGGAGGCTTTTCAAAGAGAAATACTCACTCACTTTTGTGTTTGACACGTTACAAGAGAGCGCATATAAAACCTCTTTCACCAGTCAAAGCACAAAGTGCATTGCTGTGTGCATAATTGAAAAACGTCCAATCCGTTTAGGCCGGTATCCAGATATAAAGCAATATAAAAACAATTTTTCTGTACATTTCCTTTACAAGAAAAACTATTTACACAGTTACTCTATCATTGGTTTTAACTTTAATTTAAGAAAAATATTTTTAAATATACGAAAATCCATATATTATAATAGAACTGTACAATTTTATAGCTATTAATAATTATTAGCTATCAACACGTAATTTAGTACACATAAAAGCTATTTCTTTAGATGATAGTTACAAAATTATTTATCTATGAGGCCTGCTATACAGTTATTAGACTTGTCACGTTGAATACAACCGATCGGCTTAAAATATTACAAAATTATCGTGGTCTGGTAACATTCGAACATTGGACACAAATAAGTCTTCTCCTTCGGTTTGACGGCAGTATCAGTCGTCGACTCAATCGAGACTATTTTGCCAATGTCACGTGTAAATGAATTTCAAGTAAATATAGCGTCGCTCTATAGGTCTACGAAGCATAGTTGGATTCCTTGAAAGGACAGGAAAAACGCAGTCTTATGTTTTTGTTTGATTATCACAAACATTATGCACAAACATGACACTTTGAACTTTAATAAACTATCACTATTATACCACAAAGTCCATAATACATATTTTTTATAGCAATCAAACAAAATACCAACCACACCCCTCGAGCTCCTGCTAAAGAACCATTACAAATAAGTCGAAATAATTTAAACATATAACAGGCCTAGCAGATTCTTGACAGTCGTATCTATCGAGCAAATTTATTTACTTTGGATGAACGACTAGATGTCTATTTACTAAAATTTGCATGTTGTTACAAATTTCCGACTTTGGAATGTAAACTGTAACAAAAATTACTTTAATTAGAAATATATAAGAAATACTTATCTGTTACAGGTAATAACAACTCATATACTTTTTTTTCTTTTCTTATATGGCAATGGTGCAATTTGCATATTCTGCCAGTGTCATATTTTCTTCGAAATAAACAATTTCAAAGTCTAAAATATAAATCCTGTCAATGTCCCGTCGAAGCAAGTCAGGACTCAGGAGTCGCCCAGTAAAACGATAGTAATTTTACAGAGGACAGAAGAGGACTACTTGGAACACACACTAAAAACGCAGTACCACGCTTTTATTTTATAATCATAAAATATTGTACAAAAACACTTTGAAATTTAATAAACTATCACTATTAAACCACGAAACGCACAAGACACAATTTTTATAATAATTCAAACGAAAACTAAACTTCTCTTCTAGAATTTTCGCCAAAATGTCTACTCATACTACAACGTGTCACCGAAATAATGCAAAACCCGAAACACGTCAACTAATTTAAAACATATCAAACCGTTCTAGTAAAACATGAAATAATTTTAGGGAATAAATGAAAAGTTACCAACATGTAAAGTTTTGTTGTTGTATTCTACAACGTTCGTATCTCTGAATGCCCGGCGCCCAGGCGCTAGGCGGCTCGCTGTTGCGGCGCCGCGCGCCGGTCACGCATACGGATACTGAACAAGCTATTCTCAGCTTTTGCGATATTTCAGTGACATGTATAATCATTGTTTTTTTAGAAAAATGGGATATAATCATAACAATATTGAATTATAATACTCACTGTTAACATTTTTCGCTCTCATTTTAATTTTAAAAAAATAAAAACAATTGAGCAAAGGCCGGTAACAAGACCATGGCATCGGCCACGAATACCCAGATGCTACATCCTGTAAATGAGAATGAGAGAATGAGAATGAGTACAGTAAATGAGTTACATTATCAATTAACTTACACTCAAAAGATTTACGTAGGTACCTAAAAATCCCACATATAGTTCCGTGTGGTGTCGGCCGGCTATTACAGAATAGCACCACCACATCTCCCGAGGGTGTCGTAAGAGGCAACTAATGAATAATAAAGCGGCCACCACAAGCCCCGAGGAACCTACCTCTAAAAGATCAACTATCTTGGCCAGCATGTCGTTTTAGGGCCATACATCCCTCATGCATGTGCATGACAATGTGCACGAGGAGGCCCATATCCAATAGTGGATACATTGCATGGCCAAAAAATAAAGTTTCCATTGTTTTGTATATAAATTGGAGGCGTAATTTTCTGGTTTTATTTCTGGAAAACAAAAAGTCTCCAAACTTAATTACGCAGCAATCTTTACCTTGAAAATACGTTGAAATTTTATCTACAAGCTATTGTGTATCAAGTATCATTGAATTACGTCGCTAATTGGAAGACTAAAATCGACACAGTCTCCGGGGGATACTTCTAGAATTACCGAGAAGAAAATGACAAAAGTTTTTGAAGTAACAAATACTTTTTATAAAGTAGATAATATTATCTTATTGAATTATATATTTCTTGATGATTTTAATTTAATATTACACAGTGTCTATGATACACTAATCGGAAAGAAAGCTCCTATAATAGGTATTCCTTGAATTGCCCTGTAAATTTACGAGTATTTATGACCAAGCAAGCATATTACCTTTCGACCCCACCGCCGCAGCAAGTTGCATATCAGCTGCCGTCGGTAATTCAGGAGTTGTGCTTATAGGACCTAAGGACAAAAAAACAACATTTAAAAAATTTAAGCAGCACATACTAAACTATGATTGATACTACATTTAATGAAGAAAATGTATACACATTCTCTTACGAGTATAATCTTGTAATACGAAATTCACTACAGTTTATCAAATAAAACTGGTTATTGTCAAACGTAATAAATCATTATTTTATTTATTAATTGTACGCTTGCTGTCATAACATGACAAATTTTATGGCACATCATCTCTTTAATATCGTAGATATTATATGACACAAAATTTATACTGTAGCAATTTTAATGTTACTGTTCATGAATACCGTTACATTTTCATATAATCCATTATCTTGTTTCTTCAATATCCCATTGACATCGTGTAGTTTATCGAAAGTGAATTAGCCTCGTCCCTTCGGACCGTCATCGAGAAGTAATTGAAAAAACTCGATCCATCATAATAATCTATCTTTCAGCTTCCAATCACAACAGAAAGGACGGCGACGGGAAAAATAATTAAGATAGAAATTACTTTTAAACCGCCGAGCAAACTTGTTGACTTTTCATTTAAGATATAATCTATAGCATACTTAAATTTTTATACAGTCTTTTTCCCTAAAATTGCTATGATAATGTTCCTGATATGGCTTTCAAGTTATATCTCTCTTTTTCTTAACACAAAGACTATATTCCGAACAGTTTTTTTATAACAACTAATCAAGACATATGTGTGTCTTGAAAATGTGTTTGATGTTCTCTTCTCCACATCTCTATTCTATTTAACGCATTTTTAGTCTACAATGGAGTTAACGAAGCGTAAAATTATTCACGAGGACTTCTGCAGGAAATGTTTCATCTCGCCTTTATACACTTTAGATAGCTGTGTACACAAACTTTTTGCTGATAAAAAGCTTAAATGGCCCTCTCGCAAATTATTCCACGAAATTGTTATTTTCATGCCTCCGTTAAAAAAAAGTATTTCCATCCCTTATTCTTTTCGCTCCCACTGCCCGGCTTTAATGACGTTCGTCGACTTATAAAGCGGTTAAATTGCTTGTTTTAAATAAATAAACAGCTTTGTGTTTACGTCGTCATATTTTATTATGTTCGCATCCGTCTACAATTCTTTGTCTGGGCTTTTGAAAAAATTTGAATTTCCATTCTCGGAACGGTAACATCATTAAGAAATATCAATTAAACACTACGCATAATATGTATTGTTGTAAAATTAAAAGAGTGAGTGACATCTAATGAATGCAACGTTAGCTCAGGTGGTAGGGATTCTACAAACAATACCACTAAATTTTCACCCCAGTAATACACGTAAATAAAAGTTTTTAATGTTGTAAGAGTTTTTAATGTTTTTAGGGTACGGTAAGGTTTTTCATATTTACAGCTGCATAGAAATAGTTCTGTTCCATGCGCAAACAAGCCGAGTCGTACAGTATTTAATAGCGGAATATTCACAAGCATACCTACGTCGTATTAACACTGAAGGCTTTAGCGGAGTGCAGTAGGCACAGTTTTTTCATGGAAAAAAAGAGGCAGATGGCAAAAAGTTCACCTGGTACCACCATACTGTCATCCATACACACCACAGTGGATATTGTCGTCCATTGACATCCGCGATACATGCCAACGTCAGTCCAAAATGACAAACGTTGACACGCCCCCGGATGTATAGTCCACCTTTGATGTTTGAAATATAGAAAAGTAAATACTATAGTCCAATTTATAATTGCAAGGAATTTTAACATTCCAGTTGTTGTCCAGGTGACGTGGAGGTTGATGATTTTCGGTGGCATATGTGTTATGTATCTTCAGAAGGTGCGATAAATAACTACCATAACATTGATTGATTAATTGAATTAATACAATTAAAAGTGTCTTTTTGACAGCACTATGCCAAGTCTAGCATATGTTATCCTCTTACTTTATAAGATTACAGTAAATTCCGTCAAACGTAATACGCGAATAATACTGTCAAAGGCTTTGAAAATATGGGATCGATTTTCCAACGACTCAGATATAACAGAACTAAACACTCTTTCTATCTATCTGATATTTATTTAATTAAAAACAATGTCCTCAGTATCGTCAAGAAAACAGTCAGATAAACAGTTAGTAGGCATACCTTCATCATTATTATCAGTTTTCAATTCTAGAATACATATATGTAGACACGAATTTATATTTCCTTCATCACGTAATGTACCGATGTAATTTTAACAGCAATCCACAATGCGTGTATTCGCCATGCATTTTCAAGGACCTATCAAACCGTCTGAGAGACACGATCCGACTGAGAGTTGGCACTCCTCCAGACTCATAGCATTCGCATACCGATTGAGCGAGATAATTGCTGTCGGCGTTGAGGATGCCACTTCTGTCAGGCCTTATTTTCTATCTAATTTTTCTCCGTATGGTTCTTTATTAAAGATTCTAATAGCATGACAAAAATCAGTTTAAATTAAATTAAAAAAAATTGAAACCCCTTTCAATTTCAAACAACGTCCACCAGTGAGATGGACCAACGAATTAAATAAGTTGGCCGGTAGTGGTTGAATAAGAAGGTGGTGCGTGCTGGCGAACCTGGGAGCAGTGGAGAGACATAGGCTGATGGTGTAGTACAATAAGATTTTCAGGATATTTCTTCCCAAAAAAAATATATGATATTAAAAAGGTTTTTCTAATTATGTACCTGGATAGTAAATAGTTTCTTTCCTCACGGCATATTTAGCCTGTGGTATCCTCAGCGTGCAGATGAACTCTGCTGGCGATGGCAGGTCGGTGTCTTGCAGCGTAACCGACGCAACAGCTGAGTACCTTCCGTTAGTCAGCTTAAGGCTGTGAGAGACGCCTTCTAATCGCCTGCAGACAAAATAGTTTATTATTTACTCAGTGGTTTTTCAAGAGGAAGTCTTTTGATACTAAAACAAATCAAGGTCGGAATAAAAGGACTAAAACTAAAATAAGTTACCAACTGTATTCGGATACCAGTGTAAGGGCAAATTTCTTATATTACCTGAAAAAATCTCATGGAAACGTTTATTTATTCAGTCAAAACAGCAACTTATGAACCTCAGTTCCTAAGGAAAAAGAACAGCCGCTTGCTATCGTAAATGTTTTTGTCGCACTACACTTTTATATTTGTGTTTATAGAATTAATACAATGTTTTTATACAATTTCCGGTATTGGTTAACCATGTTTATACTATTTCACTAAGTTTTTTGTTGTATGGATTCATATTTTGCTCATTTTAATTTTAATTGGGAGGTTAAATAATAATATAAAAGAGCTTTGATCTTAACTAGGTACCCAAATATTCTTCTTTTATGAGAAGCTCATGCTTTTACTTTATATTCCTAAAGATAAGATGGATAATTCGATGAGATGGATGGATGTCTTTAAAAAACTAAAATTTTAAAACTAATTACCATTTCAAGTTAAATTATAAATACTGCTATAAATACTTGTTGAATTTTGATTTACTATAAATACGATACGATTATGATATATGATTTTTTTGGTATAAAGATGTTAATATTTTGTTTAGTAAGTTACTTGTAAATTTAAATTATCGTGAATTGTCATGAAGCCCTTGTAAAAAACAATACGTAAGTTATATAAGTTAGAGAGTTCGTCTTATTATTAAGAAGAAAACTGATGTTGAACTTTTAAAAAGGCATAGTAAGTATGAACCGAATGAACAAATTGAATATCACCAGCAGCGCTCACGGGAACGAAAATGTTTGAAGTAAAGTTCTAACAAAGCAAATTTGAGAACATTGGCGTCGGCACGTACTCATAGACGCACCAGGTGGACTGCAACCCGAGTTTAATCTTTCACTTCAGGAATGATGCCAAGTTTACTCCAAGTCGGCAATTTATCGAATTTTTAACTGCATTGCGTATCAAGTCAGAAAATATTATTGTATCATTATCAGAATTAATTGTTTACTCTTGAATGAATAATATCTTGTCATTACTTGGCATTATAACTTGCACTTTTATGTTGACATATTTTTATAATAGATTATCCTATATTTAGCGTACGTAGATTCATGTTCGTAACCACAACCAATATACACGATATTTAATTTTATATTAATTTGTTCTTCACAGTGATGTTAGACATTTACATCCGCCATCTCAGGATTTATTATACACTTATAGTAAAATATACAAAATTTAACAGAGTGTAGTAAAGTTTACTTATTCCGGTGTCACAATTCACAAGTACGTTACTAAAATACATACATATTTTAATCTGAACTGGCATTTCATGTAAACTGGTTTCAGCGTTGGTGCATTTAGCGTTTCCCGCAATGCGGTTAGGCAACTTCATACATCAGCATACAACCAATTTATCTCAACACCTGAAACTATGTACTGAAGCCCTCGATCCCCGAAAGGAAAATAGTACAGTTCGGGTGAGATCATTCTACATATTTAGCGTTCATTCTCCCAGTGATTTGGTAGAAACTGAAGAGATATTATAGGAAAGAGAGACTTCGGTATTTAAGGTTAAAAGCCATATTTTCGGAATACGATAGGTTAAACTAAAAGTTATAGAATTGGCTACTGTACAATACGATAGAAAAATAACAAAATCGAATTTCAAAAATGGAACTCTTCGCTTGTCAAGTGCCATTAAATTTTCAAACCTGTTATTTGTTCTTTATTTCTGGCGGCAATTTAAAATTAAGTATTTCCGGAAAAATGAATTTAACACGAGAACATTTTCATTCAGTGTTTTTTTATGACTTTTGTTGCTGTCTAAACCAGAAACAAAGTTATTAAAGAACTTAAGTTGCATTTAGTGATGAAGCCCCATTCAGTGCCACTGTTTATAACTGGTTCAATTTAATTAAACGTGGTCGTATCCACCTCAGTGACGATATTAGAGAAGGGCTTCCTGCGACGGCGGTAACGGAGGAAAACATCAAAACTGTGCGGCTCATGATTGCAGCACACAAATGAACGACATATCAGCAGATACGAGCATCATTAGGTATTAGTACGGGTAAGGAAGCTCTGTGCTAGATGGATTCCTCACAATTTGAGCGAAGCTCAAAAGCATTGCCTCCGCTCTCAAAAGCAGTGGAATGGTGTCTCCAAATGCTTGAAAAATTCGACAATGGTCAATCAATTGCTATTTTTGATATAGTAACAAATGATGAAAGCTGGGTCTACTACTTTAAGCCTGAAACAAAGAGACAATCTGCGCCATCTTTCTTTTCGAAGAGTTGCCGACGTAATTGAAGAAAAGAAGGAGGGCTGAAAGGGAGATGATTGCCTCCTTCTTTGGCAGACCGGGCCACGTTGCTACTACAACTTTAGAATATAAAAGAACAGTAACTGTGGAGTGGTATGTGAACGGCTGCTTGCCTTCTGTTTTGGGAAAGTCGAAAAACACTCACGAAGCAGCATAATCCTCCATCACGACAATGTTCCAGCTCACTCCGCCAGAAAACGAAGCAATTTTAGAGAACTGTAAATATAGAGTTAATGGGTCATCCGCCATGCACCGACCTAGACCTAGCGCCTAGAGATTTTTATTTATTCCCTAAAATTAAGAATAAACTCAGAGGAATACATTTTATGAATGCAGGAGAGGCAGTAACGGCTTTCCAAATAACTGTTGAAGACGCGCCTAAAGAAGAGTCGGCCAAATGCTTCACACAATGGTTTCATCGCATGAAAAAGTGTATCGATTGTCGTAGAGAATACTTCTAAAAGCAATAAAACAATTTGTATCTTTATATCTGATTTCATTTTTGAGGTTCTAAAAACTTTCAGTGTCACTCACATACTCTGATATTCATAGGCGTAACCAAGGGGGGACAGGGTGGAGCGTTTACAGTCCCAGCGTAGGAAAGAATAAGTAATAGACTTTCTACATTACACAATCTGTATTTAAAATTATAAGAAAATTGTTTACTTTGCCTTCCCTTCCCTGGATACTTGCTGATATTATTATCAAATTTTAATAGGAATACATGGTATTATTGCCTTCAATGTTCCGTACGAAATTACTTCGTGACAAACTTTTCTACACAGAACACTAATATTAGTCAAACTATTTTCATACAAAGTTTGAGGCCTGTTATGGTATAGCAAAGGTTAAACGTCTGCGTTAGCGTATACATAATTGAAATTGTGAAACTTTAGTAATAATCGCATGTTCATTAGTCAAATAAAATAGGAAATAAAATTAAGATTTTCGAGGTTTTGTACCCACGGTTGTAACAACCATCCCGGACATTTGAATCGGGCCACCCTGCATTTTCAGTTTTGGTGGCCTGAAGCTTAAAAAAATGTTTGATAGATCAAAAAGTTTTTTATGCAGTTTTGAATCTGGCATACTAACCATCATTTCGGTATGCTATAGTTCCAAATTTGAATTCAGAGTATTAAAATAATTTAATTTAAGTGTAACATGTCGAATGTCCGCCTTACTCATGGGGAAAACTTGCCTAAAAAATCCTTTATTCTGTAACTTGTATCGCTTCCAAGAGTGTTTATGACGGCCGTCATGCAATTTGGCATAGAATCTATCAACGTCACTATGACTTGTTGTGGAATATTCTCCCTTTCGTCTTCGCAGCTTTCAGCTCCTGCAAGGTCTGCAGAGCTGGATGGTGAGCTCGAACACGCCTCTTTTGCATTATCATGCATAAAAATGAAATCTTGGCCAACAAACCCAATATATGGCATCACATGAGCCTCTAGGCATTGACGAACGTAACGGTTGCCATTTAGTGGTGGCAGCCATGGTCCCATCACAACCTGAAGTCCAGTTCTGCCTTCCACGGAAATGTCTCTACACACTGTCCATGACTCCAGACCCCCCGCCATAACTCACTTTCTCTTTAATACAGCATTGTACAAAACGCTCTCCCTGTCTTCGGTACTTCGATATAGCTTCCGTTATATATTATAACTGATAGTTATACCTATCAGTACAATTTTATTACATCCTAGCTGTGCCCGCGACATCGTACGGGTGGAATTTTAGTTTTTAAATTATAAATGAGGATATATTTTCTTGCCGTCCGCCGATTTCGATGAAACAAAGCCTATTCGAAGTGCCAAGCTAAGCTTAATTAACCTGTGGAAATACCATGAAAATCCGTTCGGTAGTTATGGAGATTAGGGTGTTCAAACAGACAAACAGATAGATAGACAAAAATTTTCATAATTGTCTTTCTGTATTCTGATGCTCTTCCTTCATCGCCTCCAATCAGTTTTTGGTAAATATATTCAATGTATAGGACACGCTGGTTCTACAGTTTTATTATACGTATAGATTCAGTGAATCAGCTAACGTCGTATATGTGTGTATGTGTATGTGTGTGCCATGTGGTGTGGGCCGGCTATAGAATAGCACCACCGCATCTCTTCCTGTGGGTGTCGTAAAAGGCCACTAAGAAAAAATAAAGCGATTACCGCAAGCCCTGAGGAACTAAACCACCTCTAAAAGAGTGAACCCGCCAACTCGCTTGGCCAGCATGACGTTTTAAGGCCATACATCCCTCATGCATGAGATAAGGGGAGTAGGGAGAGAGTGCACATCCCACAGCCGCTGGGTGCACTCGACTGGCCACGTCACTGAAGACTACCTTGAAATGTACTGAATTTCCTATTTTATCGTATTTCACCAATGTACGTACGTGTTTCGGTAGTGAGATTTGCCAGAGCCCATTCACATCCTATCCTGTCCCTCCCTATTTTCCCAACCCTTTTTCCCAATCCATTCCTTAATGTATTCCATGGACGAAAGTATTCACTTACCATCAGAAGGACTGTATGCTCGTCTACCGCCTTTTTTTCTGTAAAAAAACGTGCATAAAGAGGGCTGGTTAAATTGCATTGTATGTACGTGTGTTGTTGTAAGTAGTGAGGGAGGCCAACGGGCCTGCAAACTTATCTATTTTGCCGTGTGTACTATGTGTGTTTAACTATATAACTATCATAGATAATCCTTTTGGTGCTGCTTATTACTCACCTCTCAGGTGTGGCTAGTGTTAAGTTGGGTGCGGGGTACGCGCCGTTCGCCGCACAGATGACGTTAACGGTGTCATCGTCTGTCTTGTTCTGGCTCAACCGGAAGTTTGTCTCCGGAACTGCAACGAAGCACTTGTAAGGATACTGCTGTCAGTGGACAAATATATACACATTTGTATGTAGTTTTTATTAATAACGCCACACTATGCCCCATAATAGAATTTCCTGTGGTCCAGATACGCAAATAAATACGAACACATTAACCAGATCCGAACAAACAAAATATGTTTAAACAATTGAATGTCCGACCGTGAATCGAACCCGATACTTTATACATAGTAGGCAGAGGAGTGCCCCAGTTAATAGTGAATAACTGGGCTAATCGATCGCCAAATTAACTTAAATTAATTATGTACCTCTCATTTACCTTCTATGTACTACCTACCTACCTGCACTTATCTGTATTGTTTACATTTGTATCATTTGTATTATCTATAAATACAAGTATAAAGTGACGTCAGTGACAATATTAATATTTCAGGCAACAAAAATAGTAATATTTCAGAACGGCCTTTTCCTTCCATTTGATTTAGATGTTAGGTGCTTTCCTTCACGAATATAATAAAAATCTTTCTAAAATAGATGTTAACAAATCGTAGTAAATCTTCATTTTAGATTCTATTTGTAATCTAATCTTGAAAAATAAAAAGGTCAATGGCATAGCTTAAAATAAAATACCTACCTATAGATTACTTGATCTCTGGAACTACTGAACCGATTTCAAAAGTTCTTTCACAAATAGGAAGCTACATTATCCGTGTCCAATATAGGCTATATTTTATTTTGAAATTTTGAAAAAATTAAACTTATAAACCTAAGCGAAGCGAGAGCGGGTCGCTAGTTTCAAATAAAAGGTTAAAATTCCCCTAGTACCTAATAACGAGGAGGTTTCACTCCATAATCCTCCACGCCTAATGTCATTTGGTGGATACACATGTTCCACATTTTTTATAATTCATTATGAATAATGTAATTCATTTTATTATAATTTATAAATGTTAATAGAATAAAGCCATTGTCTTATCATAAAATAATTTGTACAAAATAATAAATTACCGTACATTTCTAGTAGCTAATAAACTTTGTCACCATGAGTTTCCTTATGTCTTGATTCTGTTTCCATTTACGACTAGTTTTAATGCCGCAACATCCTCGGCGACAATGATTTTCATATTATTATAATGGAAATACTCGGTAACAATTATGCCAGAATTATACGTATCGGTTTAGTGAATTCCAATATATCCATATATTCCGAAGCTACTTGAAACTTCAAAGTAAATAAAATCGAAAAAGATAAATGTACTGTGAAGAAACTACTTACTATTTGTTCATACTTTAGTCGTAACACACCTTTCGCGGCAACAATGTGACTTTATACTCGTATTGTCCGCATTTTATCTTTAAACCAGCAATTACGCTAAAAGCGAATGACGAGTTAATTGGTCTTCAGTTATAGAGGACCGTAACATCAATTTCTTTCCTCGTATGTGCTTAACGCATTCATATAAATAGCCTGGCTTCATTTGACTCCCAAAAAGGAGCACTTGGATGTATTTTCTTTTAAAATATGACATTTCTAATGTACGTTGCTTCTTGTTATCGCGGTGATAGATGCAAAGGACTATAAAATAGTAACACGAAGTAATTTTAAACACACATTAATTTGTAATAATGTTTATAATTTTGTCTTTTTAGAAACATCATGAATATCAATCTGAGGTCTGAACGGTAATTACAGTGACTGAAACGCAAATAACTGCATAATTATTTATCGACTATTGAATCGGTTTTTATCCGTTTGAATCGTTAAATTTATGTTTTCCTATTGAATCTGTTTGGTCCACTATTGTGGGTAACTGTTTTAGAGTCTAATAAGTAACACTCGTATTTATACCATACCATCAGTCTGTTTCTCTCTACGGGTGGAAATATAAATACAAATGGTGTTCACCAAAGGCTGCCCACCGACACAGTTCTCGTCTAGCCACCACCGTACATACTCGTACATAGAACATTAATATTGTCCTAATTTACGTAATTATACGTATAATCTTTGTAATTTACGATAATATTAACCAAGTAATTACGGATAATTTATGGACAGAAGTGAATTGGAAAATAGACAATTCCATTTTCGATTGGTTCATTTCATATTTTGTACATATCAGTTTTGATATTGTCTGTATTAAGATCTAGATCTTAAATGAATTATTTTATGAGTTTATACTTACTTACTATTCTGTGATTGTAACATGTAATATATATCTATTGTGTATTTATCTAGAATATAATAACCTTTTACAAAAATATTTAAAACTAACCTTTAAAAGTTTAAAAGTTAAAAGTTTATTTATGTTATTATAACATAAATATTTGTTAATTTGATATAACAAACTGATCACTGGCGGGAAAGTGATATACCGTTAGACAACTGTTTTTTTTGTAATGGCGGCAAAATTGAAATTACAAGTTAAAAGTAAAAATCTTTTCATATTTTTTGTTAAAGCTGGACGCCGATTTGGCCACCGGGTGTTGGCTCAGCAATCCGGCTAAGAACCAGATGTTAGAGTTGCACGTCGATCGCGGTCGAAGGCCAATGTTGCAGGTCACACGTCGTGGCTTTAACGGGGGGGTGTAGGGATTTAGGCTTGCCGGTCTTGATGTTGGTGCAGGGATCTCGGCAGATCAGATGTTGGGGTGAATACGGAAATAAAACGCTGCTTTGGTTTACATTAAATCACAGGGGTGCGGAGGTAGCGGCAACGGGCAGCAAGCTCACTTTTCTTCTTAGGTTTCTCTCTATACAAGTGGTGAGGACAAACTGGCTTGCTGGCTGTTGGGCCTTTCCCTTTTTATAGGAGTTTGCTGCCCAAGCGATCCCCCCGTTCCCTGAGGAAGATTTATTGCTATTCGCTTTCCACTTTTGTACATAATATCTAGGTTACAAGTCATATTTATCTGGGTCGGTCCTCTTATTGCACGGAGGATAAAGACTATTTTCGGTGGCGAAGTTTGGGTATTTATTCTTTTAATTACATTTTTCTTATCTTCCCTTCCTCCCTCCCCGAGTAGCAAGGGGTATGGGAGGATTGAGGGTGTACGGCTTTTCAGTGGCGCCGATACCGAAACTACGCCACCTAGCCCGCAACTTTATGTTCTAGAACTTACATCTAAATGAAACACACTGCGGGCGGTAGTCTTTATTTTAAACCTTATTCTAGCACCCTGACTCATAACCTAGGTATCCTAGCACATTTGGAGAGCGAGAATAAGACATACAAAAACATAAGTAGTAAGTTATACAAATAAATATAAGATGTTGTAAATACGTAAAAAACAATAGTATATCATAATCCTTAACATTTTACATTATATCAATACCTTAATTAAGCATTTTTCATAATAATATTAAAATATTTTACATAGTATCGATATCTTATGATAACGGTAATGTACGTGTTAACATCTTATAATTTCGGAGTAAGGGCACATGAATTTCACTTTTGACCAAAGTTTCGCTGTTTAAACTTTACTGTTTGCGGAACTCTCTCTAGACGGCCCGGCCCCTTTTTTCCTCCGAAATGTGCGATGTCAGCACGTACATATTACGCGCACTGATTCTACGTATGTACACATAGGTATATAGGCACCGCACTTTCACTATTCACTATTCTGTCGTGCACATTTTTTAACAATTTTAAAATGGAAGTTATTAAGGAGAAATTTAGATATGTTTTACAATTTTCTTTTACAATGTTTTACAAGGATATGAATGCTTCTAATGCTCAAAGAGAGATTTGTGGTGTTTACGGAGAAGTATTACGCAACATTGATTAAAAAACTATGCGAGGAAATAAAAATAAACGACGTGGAAAATTGTTTGCCGGAGTGCTTTTTCATCATGACAATGCACCTGCGTATCGGTCTGATGTTGCAGGCGTTCAGGCATTGCAGGTTTCAGTTGATGCAGCATTCGCCATGTTCTTCGGACCTAGCTCCTAGTGATTTTCACCTTTTTACGAATTTGAAAAAACGCTTGCGTAGTATAAAATTTCACGGAGATGATGAGGTCATGTGCGCTGTAAAATCATTTTTCGATACCCAGGATCAAGCCTTTTTTCCAAGGGAATTGAGCAACTTTCAAAACGTTATTCATGGTGTATTAGATTAGATGATTACGTTGAAAAATAAATACAATTTAGATAAATTCCTAAAGTTTCAATACTTTTCCAATACATTCTATACATTAACGGGATATAGTCTTCATCCTATCTACTTATATTATCTCCTATCTATTTACAAAACCGTAACTAATATTCAAGACGGTCTTTCTTGTCTTGAGACGTAGATTGTTTAAAATAATATTGTGATCAAAATTCATTATTTCTAAATTTGGATGGAGGCACTATTACTTGTACTTTTACTCGTATCCTATGATTATTCAGTCTATAGTTTTTCCTTAAAAAAATTAAACAAATTAGAGATTTAGGTATCATTCTAGGTCACAAATTGCAGTTTAACTTACATTATGACAATATCATCCAACAAAGCCTACAGAATGCTTGACTTTGTTACCTAACATATAACCCTGTATTTTACCCTAATCCGTAGTATTTTAGAATTTGAAAGTATCGTCTGGAGTCCTGAATATAAAGTCCAGCGTACAAGAACAATAGTATAGAATACAATCGGTAGGGGGAGAGTGCATGCCACATTACCCCTCTCTCACAGAAGACTACCTTTAAACGTACTGCATTTCCCACTTTATCGTATTTCCTCAATGTACGCACGTTTTTCGGTAGCGAGTGAGATATGCCAGAGCCCATTCCTATCCCAGCCTCTCTGTCCCCATTTTCCCAATCCATTCCTTAATCTGCAAAGGTGGGCACCGCATCCGGGGTCGTGCCAACGTTTGTCATTCTGGACTGATGTTGGCATGAATACAGCGGGTGAGTTAGAACATCCCTGCCTGGCACTTCCAATGTACCTTTAACCGACTGAATGTACCGATTTCGTAAAATGCGCCCGAGCGTCGTCGTGTAAGAAAATAACCTGGTCGTGTCTTTTGGCGTATTCAGGGCGTGTTTCAACTTCAATGATTCAATATAATTAATTCTTGTCCATAATGATCAGCTATATCTAATAGTTTCATCAGGTTTCAGCAGTCCATGTTTACAATATGCCCTTTCGATGCCATAAAATATGCAGAACCTAATATTTAAACATACTTGTAATTTCTAACAAAGTATATGACGTTATTTGAGCAAATGGACTTTATTTTCGATATAGATTTAAATAATGACTTTGTTAACATTTTTTTAACTTAAAATTTTTCCTTGTTTCTGGATTCTGATTTCAAACATCTGATTTTAAGATAAAGCAATAAAATATAAATGTTATGTTCTTTTCTTTAAGATATTAAAGAAAATTAAAGAAAATTAAAAAGTGAAGTCCCAATATCAGAAAAATTACAACTGACAATAAGGTCCCTTTTCGCAATTAATGTCACATACATATTTTACACGTGAAGGGGTTTCTTATAGCGTACTTTTAGTTTAATGCACAATGTTCCGTAATGTATACCATAACTCCTTCTTTTTACATCCTAAGAAGTCTTACGTTCGCTCACAACATAAAAAGAGATGTGAACCGGATGGCAGATGCCGGCATATGTACAAAAGTTGCTTATCCTTACAAAAAATATTTCTCTTTGACACAAATCACAAGCAAAGGCGGACTGAGAATTGAACTCGTCTTCTTTATATAAATATATTTAAGGCGTAATTTTAGTTAGATATTTAAGTATCTATCTTACACTGAATAAAAATAAATTTTACTATTATCTAAATACAATGAAACTACAAATATGTTAGTATTAACTTCTTATCGAAGAAATTTCCGTTTTATATGGGTAAATTCAAATATATTTTTATATGAATACTATATAATGAATTTAATCAATCGAATACATTATTATCAATCAAGCTAATACAGTGCTCACTTTCCAAGCTTCTTCACATTTCCGATTTGACGCAAATGAATCAATTTCGTTTCGTCACTTACGCCGAAGGCTGTTGCTAACTCAGACGTGGTTTGAGATGAATCCGTTTCCACTATTGCTTTCAATACCTTATTATCGACTTTAGTTAGTCTCGAGGTCGTCTACGGGGCTTGTTCTTGAAGTCAAAATTTTCAGAACGGAAGCGTTAATTATGTTAATTGTGCGTTCGTTTGCGGTATTTGATCCGTACCCAACATTGATTTGCGTACCGTCTGTGCTACGCTACTGCCACGACTGAACTCATATTTGATATGCGGATTTTTAACTTTCCATGGTCGCAAACACAACGACAAGACGTGACGTCACAATTAACACATCACTCCAGCCTATATAAGAAAAAACATAAAATAATAATAAAATTGTTATTGATCTATTTAGGATAAATTAAATCAACGTTAAATTTAGTCTATTATGCAATTTTAGAATATTGTAAAAATAAAAATATGAATGGATTATTCAACAAAATAAACCATTTTTAATAGAAATCAAATAACCAAATTTAAGCATTTTTTAAATAGTCAAAGTATATTTAATTCCGACAAGTAGTTTTATATCGTTCGTCTGCTTTTAAATAAATCCGCTTTTCATTTCGCTGGCTTCTAACAAAGATACCATTCGCAAGTGCGGCAGGCAAGACGGTCGCAGCACGTGTCATGTGAAGTTAACCTTTCCAGCTGAGTCTAACAAAATATGAATTGTAGTATATGAGTATACTTTCACTCCATATTAATCCTTTGTCTCGAAGTCGATAATTCTAAGTCTCCTATAATATTTTATTAGCACGTTGCCTGTGTAATCAATATATATTTGTGTATATATAATAGGGGTTAAAGTATGAAATTGCCGTTTTATAGTAATAGATAATTTGAATTGACATAAAACCTTCATGGTGTGAGATTTTCGAGTGAAACTTTTTTCACATGATACCTATGAGGTTCTTGTTTTAAAAAATGTGCAACATTCGATTTTCGACTTTCAATTGTTTTTTTTTATTCAGCTTAGACGTGAAAGGTGGATACTTCGAAAATCCGAGTAATCTTTGAATAAGAGTTCCGACGCGGAACTAACGCGGCAGAAACGGCTCGCAATATCAATGCTGCGTTTGGAGAGGAGACTGCTAATGAACGAACCGTGCGTTTTTGGTTTCAACGCTTTCGTAATGGAAACTTCGACTTGAAGAACGAACCACGTGGAAGACCGCCCACACAGGTGAATAACGCTGAATTGAAGGAGATGGTGGAAGCCGATCCGAGTCAAACTACCCAGGAATTAGCGGCATGGTTTAACGTTACCTTACCTACAATATTTACTCATTTGCATCAAATCAATAAGATAAAAAAATATGAAAAATGGGTGCCTCATGATTTGACTGATCTGCAGAAAGAAACGCGTGTTGAAACTTGCGTTGCCTTGTTGAATCGATACAGAAATGAAGGAATATTGGATCGAATTGTGACATGTGACGAAAAGTGGATTCTTTACGATAACCGAAAGCGAAAAATGCAATGGCTGACCCCAGGTCAAACGCCGCAACAGTGCCCTAAGGCAAAGCTTACCAACTGTTTGGTAAGCATAATGGTAACTGTTTGGTGGTCTATTCATGGTGTTATTCATTATAGCTTTCTCAGGTCTGGTCAAGCAATAACAGCAGATGTTTACTGTGCCGAACTTTGAACAATGATGGCGAAACTAGCAGTGAAACAGCCCCGACTCGTAAATCGATCTTCACCATTATTGCTCCATGATAACGCAAGACCTCACACTGCACGAGAAACCGTTGTAACTCTACAGGAGCTGCAGTTAGAAACCATACGTCATCCTCCGTACTCGCCAGACCTTGCTCCAACGGACTACCATTTTTTTCGTGATTTGGACAATTTTCTACGTGGTAAAAAATTTTCTTCCCAAGAGGCAGTACAAAATGCTTTCACATAGTTTGTCGAATCTACATCCCCGGAGTTCTATCGCAAAGGCAATAAATGAACTTCCGATTAGATGGCAACAATGTATAGATAATGAGGGTAAATATTTTGATTAAATAAATATGTTACATTTTAGAAAAAAACGAGTTTTAATTTTTCAGTACAAATCGGCAATTTCATACTTTAACCCCTAATATATATGCTGTAAAAATATATGCTATAAAACCTGGATATTATGAAACTGTTTGTATACTTATTGTTCGCGCCAATAACATTGGTGCTTTTATTTTGTAGGGAAAGATTATATTTTATTACCCACATTTTCAAATAATCACTCCGCCGATCTTTTTATATCGCTGCACCTTTGCATACCATATAGTCTATGGCTCGACCTCGTCGCCGCTGGGTCCGTTCCCACTCGCGAGGAAACCGCGTGGTCGTGGGCTCTGTCCACGACTGTAATTCCGCTGATTGACAGTCTAGCGATCGACCCCTCCCGTAGCCGGTCGGTGGTGAAACCCGCGTATTTGGGTGGTCTCCTGGACCCCAAAATTGGCACATGCTGTGCCCTTTCTATACCGCTAGTATTGCCGCTTAGTGCCGAAGGACTCTTAAACCAAGTGGAAGGTAAGAAGCCGAGAAGAAGCGCTACCAGGCTGGGAGCCACACAAGGAAACCGTAAGCTTGGTCGGAAGACAGCGATTCTCGGCATATAAGGTCAGGCTCTCCATTTTGGCTATTTTATCAGAAAACCTATGGACCCACACGGGGATTAGCGTACGGCTATATCGCTTAGCTGTCGCGTTCTCACTTATAATTAGAGAACTTTTGAACAAATTTTAACTTCCATTATTAGATAGTTTTTACGTTCATTTAAAAATCTAAATGAATACTTTAACAGCTGTTGAAATAGTATATTTTTATGCATTAAATACCTAATCTACTTCTCATCTATAATAACTTGTAAGAGCAATTCCGTAAGTCTAGAAGTTTTAAGAAGATAGTCAATTTATCTAAATGTTTTCTTCTGATTAATAAAAAGTAAGAATTGATGTATCTATGTATTGTATTCGTATTGATATGAATAAAAATCTGGTTGATCGCCTACAACTATACATTTTTAAATTTAATTTTCTTCAAACGGCAAACTTACATTATAGACATCTTCTTTGTCTTTGAAAGTGTCCCGAATATCTGGAGGGTTCCGAGTATATTCGATCGCATAATATATTTAATACATTTTTCACACATCTGCCACTTGTTCTATAAAACTATTACAAATATTCGGGCCTTACATATGAAATTGCCGTTTGTTCCTAGTGGCCACTGTGAACTTTATTACCTTTCGTTTGGCTAAGAATTACAAATTCAAGTAAATTTCAATTTAAATCTATGACATTCTTTTTCAAAATCAGATATTCTTTTGTTTTTTCGTCAAACGGCTTTTTGCTTAGATATCGTTGTGTTTGCGATCATGAACGGACGCAGTACACACGGTACGCAATATTAACGATGTGTACAGACCAAACACCGCAAACGAACGAACGGTGCGTTTTTGGTTTGAATCGTTTCCGTTCTGGAAATTTCGACCTCAAGAACAAGCCCCATGGTCTTCCATAGGGCTTGTTCTAAAGTCGATAATGACGAATTGAAAACAATAGTGGAAGCGGATTCATTTCAACCACGTCTGAGTTAGCAGCAGCCTTCGACGTAAGTGACAATATAATATTAATTCATTTGTGTCAAATCGGGAAAGTGAAGAAGCTAGGAAAGTGGGTACCGTATGAGCTTAATGAAATTTAGCTGCAAACACGCGTCGAAGCTTGCCTTACTTTGCAGAACCGGCCCAAAAATTAAGGTACTCTGAATCACATTATCACTTGTGATGAGAATTGGATTATGTAATATAATCGTAACCGTTCGTCACATTGGTTGAACTCAGGAGACACAGCCAAACAATGTCCCAAACGTCTCTATAATAACGCTCGGCCACACACTGCACGACAGACAGTCTCAAAGTTACAGGAGCTCCGACTGCAAACTCTCCGTCACCCACCGTACTACTGATTTCCATTTTTTTCGGAATTCGGACAATTTACAGGGGAATAAATTCAAATCCGAGTAAGCAGTGAAGAACGCTTTCACAGAATTCATCTATTCCCATCCCCAGGAGTTCTAAAGCAGAGGGATCAATCAACTTCCAATTTAATGGCAAAAAATATATAATTTTCTTGATTTTTTCCATGTAAAACGGTAATTTCATAGGTAAGGACTTAATACAAAACATATATTAAGACTATCAAAAATATTAAAGTCCATTAATAGTGTTAAAAATATTAAATTCAATAAGATGCACGAATTAATATATAATGTAGGTAATATAAGGCCACGATATTCTGAAGACACTCTGTTCCAGAAAATTATTTTAAAATTACACTCACCAAAAACTATCATTTGTCTCGTTCTCTGGTCCTCGTCCATAAAAGTCGATACGACACACGTATAGTCACCCGAAATGTCTGTATTTGGCTTTATTATTCTCAATGCTCTGTGCATTTTTAACGAATCATTCGACGCCCTGTACGTCAAGTCGACACGACCCCTTAATATTCCCATATCTTGAGGTTTCTGCGACGCTATCCACTGATATACTGGTCTAGTTTTATTCCTAAAGAACCATTTTACGACTAAGCCAGATGTGTTGTTACCATATGTGTAATCACAGTCTAAAACGACAGCGTCTTGGACACCATACTGTATTATTTCTGGCACAACCACTTTTACAATCTTCACCGAGTGGAGACCTGAAACAAATAAGAAATTTGAAATGAGATTTTGATTTTCTAGCCTGTACATACATAAATTTATAAATTATTTTCCAGAAGAATCAACTACCTTCAGAACTACAGTTTTAATAATCATTTTGCTAGGAGTTTTACGAGACTTGTCAATTGGAATTTGTTTGTAGAGTCTTAGTCAACATCATGGTTAAAACATCAATTTATGAATCTTAAATTGACAGACCGCATCAGCTCAATATTCTTCAATAACGCAAGTAATTAATATTCATCATGGAACACGAAAACAATTTACTTGAAACACATTATATCCTAAAGTTTACGCTCAAAGAATATCCCGCCTACTATAATCCATATCCATCAGTCTTGTACCGTAGACCATTAATATTTATGCAATTCTCAAGTCAACGTTGTTGAAAGCTTATTTAAATTCATCCTTGGTCCTACTTAAAAGCAAGGGCAGAACGTCCTAAAAATTTGATTCGCTCGCACTTAAAATTTCATCGGTGGACGCTTTTAGCAACAACGCAAAATCGTGTTAAATAACAAATTCGTGGAGTAATATTAAAAAAGAAAAATGAGACCATCAAATTGAGTGCATTTTTAATAATATTTACATATACATATATCTAAATAAAACAATACCTAAATGTGACAGTTTCTTTGCTCTGGCTGTATTATATTGAATTATATTGTATATTGAAGAATTTTTTGGAAAATAATTGGTATTCCACAGGTCGGTCGGTCAAAATTTGTTACGTACGAACAAATCCCTCGGAAGCGTTTGCAGTTTTCATAAGACTTCAAAGTCCGGCTAACGAGGTGAATATCTCAAGCTGACAGGTCGGAGTCAGCGGGCAGCCGGGCTGAGTGGGATCGGACTTGCGGTTTGCACTCAAGAGACCATTGTTACGATGTGATTACGTCAGCGTGAATTGCTGTTATAGTTTGCCCTGGGTTTCAGGGTAAAAATAAAATACGGCCAGGATAATACCTCATCCGAGGGTGGACGATATACACAATGACGTACTCTGACAATGTGTTGCGGAACATTGCGCTCCAATGATATTTATTTGCAGCCACAGACATTGAAGTCGTGACAGTGCAACATTGTAATTCTCGTGTTCGTAACAAAAATATCGCTTGTTAAAGGGCTCTCAGTATAATTGTCTAGTTCTAATTTCAAATTTATATAACTGATTAATGATAGGTTGGTTATTTTAGATAAATAATGGCAGTTGTTACTAATGTAGATTAATAGTGAAACCTACTATTCACTATATTCATTTAGCGAGAGTTCATAGTTATGTACAAAACTTTAACTAGTTTGTCAAAATTAATAACATGTAAATCTATAATTTATAGCTTTATTTATTATTGATTGATTCATTAACCCGATCATAAGGCTGTTCCGTAAAATGTTAGTGAAACCAAAAATAATAAGTCTATCAAAAAAATTTTTTACAGTTTTTCAAAATACTCCCCTCCAGCCTCTATGCACTTGTTCATTCGACTGCATTTTGAAAAAGATTCACTGTACCAATAGGTCACGATTGCTAGGGAAGGAGAAGATTCACCAAAAGCAGTTTGTAAATTTTCATGAGATTCCTTAAACGTTAAACCTCGTTTGTAGTCACAGAAAATCATTGCAGTCAGGCGACACGTTCATTGTTGCAATCAATTACTGACTGACGTCTTGTCGTAAAAAATTAATAAAAAAAAATATAAAAGGTGTTCAGTGATTTTTACCATAGAGGTTTACATTGAACCCTCCAGTCTGTTATAAATAGATAACTATTGTATATAAATAGGCAAATAGATAAGTAATAGGTTATAAATAACAAATTGATTGATAGTAACAAATTAGCTAATAACTTCTGTTTATTTATTTACACTTCATTGCACAATATCGTACAAATGCCTTAAGGCGTCCTCTACCAGCCAACCTTTTATATCTCACTGGCACGGAATCTTGGCCAAGCGCTTATCTCGCGATAAATAAAGTTTTTAGTATTTCTAATGAATGTTTATTATGACGATATCTTGAAAAAATGTTTACCTTTAGTTCAAGAGGGTAATTCATTATGTTTGAGTGTACTGTGACATTTCTTTTAACTTTCAGTGGATTTTGGTAATTTGAGCGACGAAGTTGAAATCTTAAATATGGTATTGTGAAAAGTGTACCGTTAGATTACTGCATTTTCGTGATTTTGTAATTTAAATTCAATATTAAGAGGTACCTTAAAACCAAACAAAATGCCCATAACGCCAGCTCAGGTTGCACAAGCCGTAGCATTAATCGACCAGGCCCTGACACAACGTGAAGTAGCTATCGCGCTTAATGTACCACGTTTATCAATGCAGTACGCTTTGAAACGATACCAGGAGTCTGGCCACTACATCTGTAGACCAGGCAGTGGAGGCATAAGATGCACGATCGAAAGCACGGGACGATCGATTTATTGCCCTGGAAATTTTGAGAAACCGCCATCTTACCGCTGTTGAGATCCGCCAGCGGCTCCAAATCGCGAGATGCGTGAATGTTAAAGAACGTACAGTGAGGAGACGCTTGAAGGAAGTGTATTTTAAATCAAGGAGACCAGCACGCGGTCCACAGCTTCTCAGAGAGCACCAAGTATCTCGACTTCGGTTCGCAAGAGACCACGCACACTGGACCCACGAGCAATGGGCTAAAGTTCTGTTTACAGATGTGTGTAGAATCGCTTTACGTGCTCCAGATGGTCGGGAACAAGTCTGGAGAAGAAGAGGAGAACGGTTTTTACCCATTACCACCACACAAACAGTGAATTTTTACGGAGGTTCCATAATGGTTTGGGGAGGAATAAATTCCGACGCTCGTACGGAGTTGGTTATCGTCGATAAATAATCGGCTAACTGCAACTCGATACATCGAGGAGGTCCTTTAGGATCATGTTATGCCTTATTTGGGGTTCACTGGACACGACCAATTCCTTTTAATGCACGATAATGCACGCCCACATGTCACACGTTGTGTGAATGAGTACCTTCAAAAGCTCGGACTTAAATCTAATAAAACTCATTTGGGACATGCTCAAAAGAAAGATAAAGTCAAGCTCTAACCTGCCACAGACACTCAATCAGCTACGAAATGCAGTACTGGACGCTTGGGAAAACATATCGCAAGTTGATGTCAGAAACATCATTCAAAGCATGCCAGATCGAATGCAGGCGGTTATCAGGGCCAAAGGAGGAAACACCCGATACTAAAACGTATAGACGATAAAGAAAATTAGCAAACTCTTCATTTTCTAGCGTTTTAAAATTGAGTGTTTAAAATTCTTTTTTTTGTGTTAAAGTGCGTGGTCTTAAATAAACTTTAAATTTGTATGATAATCTTTCATAAAAGTTATAAAAAAATAAAAGCCACACGTATCGAGCCCACCTACACTTAATTTATTGACGAAAATTTATTTAAATGCAAGCTACAGCAAAAATCACACGTGGCCAACTTTCCGTGCCGGTGAGATTTTCTAAACTGACTAATGTTAATCAAACTGCGGTTGACAGTAACGAACTATTCTTTTATTTCTGCTACACCCATAGATACACACACCACATGATAGATGGCGCTAGTTACATATGATTTTGTTACCATAATAACACCTCCACTTAACAAAATCAAACAAAATTAACTAGGTCACCGGTAAAATGCCAAGCTTTTGCATAAAATAATAATATTTGACAGACCTTAGGCTTTTAGTCAAAATATCTGCTGGCATTTCAGTGGTTTCTAAATAACATATTTTAATATAATCATTTGCTACAGCTTCTCTAACAAAATGATATCTTATGTCTATGTGTTTAGATCTTCTGTGCATCAACAAAACCTTCAATAGAAGAATTATCCTTACAAAATACAAGACCATTATTTTTAGTATTTTTTATATATTTTAATACTCTCTTGGCATGCTTTCAGTGTGTCTCATTGTATGAGTTATTAAATTGACTAAGATAACTAACACTGTATGCAATATCTGGTCATGTCAAGACTGCCAAGTACATCAGCCTACCAATAAGTTGTTGATATGGGTGCTCACTACAAACATGTTGAAATTTCTCTAACTTTAAATTTACCTCCATAGGAGTTTCTGCTGTTTTACATTATGTCATATTAAATCTTTTCAATAAATCATCCACATATTATTCCTGATCTACAGTTATTGTATTTTTATTCATTTTAACTCTCATACCTAAACACTGTCTCATTTGACCTAAGTTTTTAATTTTAAATTTACAACTCAATTCTTCAACTAATTGCTCAGTAGCTTTGGCACAATTAGAAAAAAGAAATAAATCATCAACAAATAATACAATCATAATTCTGACATTATCTTTAAACTTTGTAAATAAACAGGGTTCATGCTCAGATTTGCTATAACCTAATTCAATTAAATAATCATCAACTCTTTGATACCAAGCTCTGGATGATTGCTTAAGGCCATTTATAGCTCTATTTAAATTTAACACCTTATTATCACAATCTTTATAATGAAAAGTAACAGGTATTTTCATATACACAGTTTCATTTAAGAACCCATTTAAAAAGGCTGTGGTTACATCAACTAATTCTGCTCGTCCCACGAGTTCTTGCTATCGATTGTAAATAGAGCAAACATTTTCTAAATTTAACTTTGCTGCTAGAGTAAATAATAATCTTAATGTAGAATACCTAAGCACAGGGGAAAAAGTTTCATGAAACTCCACACCGGCTTCCTGCAAGAAACCTTTCGCCACAAATCTTGCCCGATACCCGCACATTGTTACAACTGTCATACTTTTTTTTTTGTAAACCCACTTACCACTGTAGTGTCTTAAGGATGTTCAACTATTTCCCAGGCGTCATTTTCATGGAATGAGTCCAATTCTTCCTTCATGCTCGCTCTCCAAAACATGCTCTCTGGTCCATTTAAAGCTTCATCAAGTGTGATTTCTCTATCATTGCTGTATTTACACTTTGCAATACTTAAATTATTATAGCCGTATCTTTCAGGGTGTCTTCTCAAGCGTTTTTGTCGAGCTTCTTTTTCATTCAATTCAACTAGCGTGACATCTGTATCTGAAGTTGTGTCGAAAGAACTATCATTTGAAGTACTCTTCAAGAAATTTTCTGAATCTAAGACATATGAGTCATCTTTTTCTTCCCTTTCTTCTAAATCGGAACTTCTAGTACTTTCTATCTGACATTCCTCCACTGAAGACTTGCATTCTGCTGGTATCTGTACCGTATTTCGATCATCTGAGGTCTCCATGATAACTATGTCTCTACTAGTTATCACAGTATTGGTAATAGGATCATATATTCTATATCCTTTCACATTTTCTGCATAGCCCACCAATATCAACTTTCTAGCCTTTTTGTCCCATTTTAAACGTTTTTCCTTAGGAACATGTACCATAACTGTACTTCCAAATATACGTAAATGGCTTATGTTTGGTTTCTGGCTTGTCCAAATTTCATATGGAGTCTTGTTATTTAGTGCCATAACAACAAATCTATTCCTTAAATATACTGAAGTATTTACTGCCTCTGCCCAGAACTTCTTGTCTAAACTTGCTTCAAAAATTAAACATCTGGCCTTTTTTACTACTGACCTATTCATCCTTTCGCATAGACCATTCTGTTCGAGTGTATAAACATTAGTTCTTTGATGAACTATTCCTTGGTCTTTTAAGTAATTTTCCAATTCTCGACTGCAGAATTCACCACCATTGTTTGTTCTTAGTATTTTAATTTTTTTATCTGTCTGTTTTTCTACCATGTGCTGTAACTTACATTAAAATATTTTATATTAAAAATATTTAAAAGTAAATATTTAAAAACTTCACTTTTTGTCTTCATGAAATACACAAACGCCATCTTGCTGTACTCATCCACAAACAAAACATAGTATTTAGATCCTCCAATCGATAGATTCTCCATAGGACCTCCCACATCTGCGTGAATCACTTCTAGCACATCCTCTGTCCTGGGTGTACTTTGCTGAAATGGTAGTCTGGTTTGCTTACCTTCACAGCATATAGTACATGTGGATTTATCTATTTTTGCCAATTCTGGATATGAAATTCCTTCTACAGCTCCATTTTTCATTTTATTTAAACTGGTACTATTAATGTGTCCCAAGCGTCGGTACCAAGTCTCACTCGATGCTATTGCAGATGCCGCTAATATCTGTTCTGTTTCCAATGTGTGTAATTTATGCACACCATCAACTAATTCTGCTCGTCCCACGAGTTCTTGCTATCGATTGTAAATAGAGCAAACATTTTCTTGAAAAATCACATTGTTGCCATTCTTAATCAACTGACTCACGGAAAGCAAGTTGGTAGTTAAATCTGGTATACATAACACATCTGTAACTGTGATATTATATTCCATACCGTTCACCACTGTAACAATATTGACATCACCAGAACAAAGCACTGGAACTTTTGATTGGTTTGCAATAATAATTTCTTTAGTTTCATATATTGTGACGAGTTCATGAGGTTATGTTTACATGTTGTCATGTGTTTACTTGCACCACTCTCGATATACCCATCCATTGCACCACTGTCCTTATTGAATTTACCACTCAGGAAAATAGCACTGAAAGCGTTTAACTGCTTTCTTTTGGTTATTTCTGACTGCGGACATAGGTTTTTATAGTGCCCGATCTGTTTACTTTTATAACATTTTATAACTTTATTTCCAGGTTTTGACAGTGACATTGAAGTTTCCGATTGTCTAATAAAATAGCCGCTTTTGTGTTTGCCATTTTTCAGTCGGTTCGTTCCTTTCGATAAAAATGCACTCTCGGAACCGTAAGTAGAACTAACCTCTGCACACATGTCCATCAACTTCGTTTTTATTACATCTGCACTAACCTCAATCTCCGAATGTTCTATGGCCATAATCATAGGTGCGTACTTTTCTGGCAATCCTGCTAACATTAATGCTCCAATCCACTCATCGGTTGTCTTGAATCCTGTTCCTTGAAGTCTCTGACCCGTTTCTACAATATGAGTCACATATTGTAGAATATTGTATATTGTACATATTGTACATGAAAACTCACAGTTTTCAAGTCCAATGTTGATGAGATTTCTTAGCAAACTTATCTTCCTTGAATAGCCGGAATCATCAAACATGTTCTTGAGTGTAGTCCATAATTCGTATGTTGTGACTGCCTGTTTTATGTGAACATATATTGATGGATCGATGGTCAATATCAGTTTCGCTTTTGCTTTAGCGTCCTCTGCTTTTTCAGCTACTGTAGCAGATGCCGGTAGCTTCTTTTCTATGTTCGACGCCATGCCTTCCAACACCAACACATTTTGTGCCGCAAAACACCAAACGTCATAGTTCACGCGTCCTTTTAATTTTGGAACACTGGCTATATAGTTCGTCGTCATTATTATTGAAAACCTCACAGTACCATTTTTTTACTACTTAAAAATAGCTTAACATGGGTCTGAGCCCATAACCTGTTAATCAAACTGCGGTTGACAGTAACGAACTACCCTTTTATTTCTGCTACATCCATAGATACACACACCACATGATAGATGGCGCTAGTTACATATTTTGTTACCATAATAAAATAACAACTAATGGCAATGAGTTATGTCTAGAATATGTCTATATATCTAAATGCCAAGACCATGCATTACCGTGAGATATGCAATCTCCAAGGCTACTTTTTATCGACTTCAGGTGATGGAATCCATAGCGAAGTCGTGGCGAGGGACAAATGATTCAACCCCATATCCTTAGCCGTTGAGCAATGGCAAGACCCGGTGGTACCCAGCACCTCTGATCGAGAGACCGTATAGAAGGAGAAAGAACTGCACGGAAGGTTCTTCAAGGCTCTCCACGAGCTCCGTGTGGACACAAAAACGCTTCGGAGATCTCTCTAGAGAAACCGAGGGGTTTGCCTGTACAATACAGGATCAGGTAATGAAGACGAGGAACTACCAGAAGTACATACTGAATTACGGCACCGTGGACATATGTCAAGCGTTTGTCCATTGGCCATTGCGTTTGGCTGGCTTTCAGCGCAGATGCAGAAGGCGGTACTGCTCGATACAGCGCGAATCGTCCGCCGGTTTCTCTCCCTAGGGTCTTGAACCCCTGTCGACTCCATAATCCATAATCCATCGTTATAACTCCGTGGTTATACCATCTCTCCCTCATTTTGGCGTATCAAGAGAGATGCGAGAAGGATGAACACCATCCCTTGTATAATAATAATAATAATTCCTACCATTTGGTTTAAATAACACCAGTAAAAATAGTTTTTTGTTTTAATTTAATCATTTTTAAGTACATCATGTGTCCTAAATGTTATATATGGTATAGTCATTAATATAGTATACTATTCAAAATACCTATAGCCGTAATATACCCTATGTAAATACCTATATCCTGACCCTCCTTATTAGAAATATTAAACCAAACGCAACCAATGTCTTAAATGAACAAAGCTACTTCACAAAGTAATAGAAGAAAAGATTTCAGGAACTCGACTGTTCTGAACTTGGAAATAGCGAAGTTAAAGGTGAGAAAAACTTTTCGATCGACCCTAACGAAACCTTGGGAGTCTCCAGGGCTTTATTATTATTTAATTCGACGCTAGCCCTACCGGACCCGTGGTTATTTATATTTAATTCAGTCGGGTAAGCACCGTCGGGTATGTACACAAACCCCAAACACAATATAAATAAGGGGAGTATAAAATCTACATACAAACGTCCGAAACCCACTTCAAGCTCACGCTGACTGCGACATCTGAGAAAATTCTTATTACAATCTCCAGTCTGTAATGTAAAAGTACAGCGAGAAATTTTTGTAACGTTAGAAATACCATGTTATTAGTATCAGCTCTAAATATGTTACTCAATATACACTTTCCAAAAGAATAAGAACGGAGTTTTGGTTGAAAATATTTTGAGAATAAAGCCAAGATTCATTACTATTCCTTGACTATATTGTTATGCTTCAACAGAATATAATCAGATGATAAAAAATATAAGGAAATTTGTTTAGTCTCCAGGTTTCACTCTACAAACCGTCTCCAGCGCTGTTTGTTGAAGCAGAAAACTTATTAAGTACCCTTCAGGGCTGTTTGCTGTCTGCGTTTTATGACTTGATAACTCTTTAGTAAAGTAAAACTGCTAGAGCCTTTTCTTCTAGAATTGTTGTGATCAAAATTTTAAACAGAGCATACTTTACTTATTTTTATTTTCAACACGGCATAATTTTCAACACGGCATAATTTTCAACACAGTACTATGAGTTATCCCTTGGGACAATGTACTATTCTGTGCGCTATGTATTTGTTATATTCAGTACGCTATCTATATACCTATGCTTTTTATGTTATACAATTATTAACTTATATACCTGTAATAATTAATTACATAAATTCTATAATATTGTATATTTTCAGTGAACTGAACTATTTTTAGTTACAGTACATTTGAGTACAGTTTTTAGAAATCAATTTTAGAAGATAAATAAAATGGAACATAAATAACTATATACTAATTATAGCGGTTTCATATAATACGTAATATTAATAATAGCAATAATAAAATATGTGTATTCTAGAAAATAATATCAATTTCATTTTAAAATTTACATGTCTATATTTTAATCTAAATTAAGATATGAAATTAATCAGTATCGTTAGTTATAACTTGATGAAAGTAAATAATTTTGCCAATATTAGGTAAATTTTTCAGGCTACTCCTTCATCGCATTCGAATACACATATTCCTATCGGCATATCATGGAGTTATTCGAGCACGGTCCCATTGCTTAATTCCCGTATTTTCGGAAGTCCCGCTGTAGCAAAAGGTCATATATTATTTCCCAACGGAAACCCCTGGGCTGGCCCGTAGCTATTAATAATGGGTTTTCTTTGGCAACGCTACATGCATCTGACAGTAACGATCGCACTTTTACTCTGTCATTTATCGTGTCTATCGCTCTTGTTATTTAATTTCATCGTTCTCTCCTCCTTCACTTTTTATTCTTAAATCTTGATGGGGATTGAAAATCTTCATTTAAATAAATAACAATTAATAACGCCATACAATTAGCATTAACATGAAACCCCCTTAGTACAAAAAAATAAACATGCTTTAAAAAAGGATTTCAAACGAATCCGACTAGTCGAGTTAAAACTCATTTACATAAGGAGAGTTTTTCGAACAGCTGCAGCAGAGAAAATCGGTCAAGATGTTTACCTAGTATAAACAACTGATTATCTTCATATGATCATTGTTATCATCGAGTTTTTATCATCAAGTGAACAGTTAAAGTTTGGTCGTATACGAGAATTGTATTATATTTTCGCTTAAACTGTTCGAGGCACTCTCCTGTAATCATTTACAGGAAACAGTAAACATTATCATTATCAGTACAGTACCATTTACCAAACCATCGTTGTCCGTCGTTGAACACAAAAACAGCAAACCTTATTTTTGTTTTTTTTTTGACAGTGTTTAATTGTCTTGCAGTAATGTGTAGTGATATACGAAACAATAATCTTTGGCGGAGAAATACGATCTATTTTTGGATATTTTGAACTGTGCTATGATTTACTCGTAGAGCTTTCTCGTACAATCATGCTATTTTGGAATGTTGAATATAAACTATTATTTCTTGAAGTTCCTGAATAATTTGTTAGCCACGGTAGATTCCATCGATTTATCAACTCCCAACTTCTCGGAGTTAAACCACTTTAAGTTATTAAACTCAATTTATACGGAAGCTAAACGATATTTAACCAGATAACGTTGCAGTATCGAAATCAGGAACACTCTACGTATTGGCTATTGAGTGGTTTCGAATAGTTTGTTCTGTTTTACTATTTCCAATGTACCTATAGATTTATAAATCAGTGTGTTTTAGACTTATAATTATTTATAAACAAGTAAGTAGCTCTGTCAGCAATTGCTTTCCTGTAGACTTTAGAGTATGTATGGTTAATTCATTGTACCTTTATTCACTTGCTATCTCGAGCCTACATATGTACACTCGTGGGGGACCGAGGGTGCTAAGCAAACACGTAATTTTTAAGTACCAATGAATTAAAAATTCCATTTTAAAAATCAAATCAACCAATTATAAATGTAGAAAAATAAATTCACTAACATTTACAAAATAAAAATGATATTTCTAGCATCCAATTAAAAATATTCCTATTTAAGGTCTTCAGTTTTCATGCCCTACTTCGATAACGAAAAAGAAATTTATAACATCAGCTTCAATACTTATTTACGCTATTCTCTCTTATTTGGTCCACACTAAATACAAAAATAAAATTATAAATGTGTATAACAACTGAGTCCAGAATTAATGTCTGTTTATGTATGAAAATAACATCACTTTGTTTTTGTAGTGTAGTTTCAAGCAATTTTTTTTAAAAAATAAGGTGACAGACAAGCAGACAGTCCACCCGGTGGTGAATATTGTCGTCCGTGGACATCCGCGGTACATGTCGACATCAGACCAGAATGACAACGCATTCAGATGCGCTGCCTATCGCTGGAGATGTAGTGAGAGGTAGGACAGGACAGGATGAGATGGGAATTACAAATGAATCTATTAAATATAGATGATATCATAAATTTAAATAAGTGGTTAATAGTGGTTAATAGGTGTTTATTATATTTCACATGGTTCCTTCTCTTTCATTGAGGCTGTTAATATAATAATAGAAGTCCTTTGAGTAGGAATGTACACGTGCGAATGTACGAAACATTAAATAGATTAAATTTAGGAAACCAGCTTTCCGCCTCCATTTCAAGTATTAATAATTGAATTTGATTAATAGCATAAACACACAATAGATATAAGAAATGGAAATATGTTTCTGATTGTTAAATCCAAATGCAAAATCAAGCGTTTCTTATAAGAATCAAGAAACTAATTAAAAACAGAAAATTTTTAATCAATCTGTACGAAACGACAATAAAGAAATATACATATTTATTTGTCATCTACATTTCCCCAAATACGGAAAGATATTTTCTGCAAAAACAACAATAAATATACGATAACCGTTTTTAATTAATTGCGAAATCGCAAATGCGGAACAAAGTTGCATGTCGTTTCCAAACAGATAGATAATTGTTGCTGTGAGATGAAATTGAGCTTGGTATGTAGGTTAAAGTACCCTGGAAATACAAACTTACAAAGATTTAATAATGTACGGACCAAGTTAAAAGCGATTTCAAATAAACATTTCGACTCCTAAGTTGAATCTAAATCCGAATTTCGTCGCCTTATTTATTGATGCTTTCAATAAATTGAACTTTCAATACGTGGTAACTTTTAAATCCTCCTTTTGAGAATACTTTAAATATTGATAAATGAGTTTTTGAACAATTGTTGAGAATATATACCAATTTACCTACGCTAGTGTCAATAATAAAGAAATAAAGAAGGCAATAATAAAGATGTAAGATAAAGATGTTCTATGTAACAACGCAGATAATAAAGATCATGATTACTTATGATTATGTCTAACACTAAATAAACAAAGATTAAGTGTATAACATGAAATAGATTATTTTTATAGTAATAAGGCGGCGGACACGAGCAGATTGTCCACCGGGTGATCACTGTTGCCGATGGACATCCGCGATATATGATAACATCAATCCAAAACGGCAAACGTAGGCACACCCCCGGATGCGCTACCTACCTTTGGAGACTTAAAGTAATGGATTTTCAGAAAGAGTGTAGGAAAAATGTGGAGGGATACGTTGGGAAGGAAATGGGCTCCGGCATATCTCAGTCACTATCGAAACACGTACATACATAAAGGAAATAGGATAAAGTGGGACACTTATAACAATAATGAGGACTTATAAAATTATGACAATAATTAGGCAGATACTTTATCAACGTATATTAGTGGTTGTTTAATCCTTTTTTTAGCCATTACGTCGTCTCAATTATTCCATCACTTAAGCAAAGGACTAAACCTACGAGGCGTGTAATTTCTTCTGATCTCGAAGCGCTCCAGCTTCAGCCCACTTACACACCGAGTTTGTATCTTTTTGCAGTTTTAACAAAATTAATGTCCGATGTTTTTAAAACAAACCTCTTTTTTTATATCAAGATGTAATTTTCGAGTTTCATTTCGCAGCTGAAGTATTTTTATTTAATTGTACTACTGTTTCTGAAAAAGTTGTTTACAAGTGGTTTCACGGTAGGATTTTAGAAAGTGAAATATATTTAAACTTAGCAATAGGAGGTAAGTTTTTCAAAAATTCTTGGAATAAATGCTCTTTTTTATTTAAAACTAATAAAAAAACTGTTCTTCCTTTTGTGTATTTTACTGAAAAGTGCCGAGTAAATACGAGCTTACGATATGTAAAGCCCGCCCACTATCCAAAACTTACGTCATCAACTTCATAATAAATGCTCAAACTTTCGTTTATTGAAATAGTAAACTACGAAAGGATCTATTTTTTCTTCATTTAAGTTTTACTAAAAACCTTTTCTCAGAAAATAGCTTTGGGACACAAAGCGATAACATATATAATATTTTAAACATTTTATGACATGCTTTTACATCAGATAAATGTTTTTATTTTGTTGTGGTATTGTTAAACAATTTATAGTCATTCCATTGTCTTAAATATCTATACATAATAATATCTGTACCTGTGTATCCCTATCTGTACATTTAATATTTATTGAACTACCTTACCTTAGCTAACTTAGCTATAATGTGAAGTAGGTACGTATAACACAGAGCCCAAAACAACAATTTTTGGAATTTGCGTCTGTCTGAACGCGCATCGTGTAAATACCACTGGACATATTTTAATAAAACTTGGCATTGTTATAACTTATGTGCTGGGTTAACATGTAGAGTATTTTTTGGAATCAAGCTAACCATACATACTCTACGCGCAAGAAGTTGCGGGCACTGTTAGTTAAAAATAATTTTCTTGAATATCTAAAGGATCTTACATCATCTAACCGGGGCCACAAATAATCGGTTACCATCACCCGATACCTGTCACCGTTGACAGTAAGTGCAGCTCCTTCACATGCTCATTTTGGAATAAATAAGGGCCGATGATCCCTCCGAACCGAAATTCACACCAAACAGTGACTTTTTCGGGATGCATGTGACGCTCTTGATTCTCATCGCTACAAATGCGACAATTTTGCTTATTAACGAAGCCATTCATCCAAAAATTCGTCGCTGAAGATTATTTTTCGGTCAAAAACAGAGTCCACTTTCAATTGCTCCAAAGCCCAATCAGAAAATGTACGGTGCTGTCTATGATGGTCATTCGGCTTCAGATGAGTCAATTGAATTTTCTATGGATGAAGCCTCAAGTCCCAACGCATAATTCGCCAAGTTGAAGTCGCAGAAACACTGAGTTCTTGCGCACGACGATAAATTGACTGTTTCGGATTCTCACGCACGCTGTCCCGAACAGCAACAATGTTTTCGATAGACCTTGCGTTTAGTTGACGTGCACGAGGTGTTCGATCCGCAACTGACCCGGTTTCTTCGAATTTGTTGATTAGACTTCGAATTGAGGACTCAACGGGCCGATTATTCTGACCATAAATTCCATGTAACGCACGGAACGTTCCACGAACTGAATAGTCATTTTGATAGTAAAGTTTAATGATTTCCACGCGTTGTAGAATAGTGTAATTTTCCATGATTAAATGGTGAAGGTCAATAAATATTACTGTCAAATATGACAGATATATCTTTTTAAATATGGCCGCAATAGCCTTTTAAAAATCGAGCTTCCGTTTTGAAAGACCCGTTACTTTCTGATTTTCAAATTCTCATTATTGTGATGTTATGTATTTATGCGTATATCGATGATATATATTCATATTTTTTAATGGAATTCGGAAGTTTATCAAGCGAAAGGGTACGTAGATTTTTTTCGGTAAAATATAAGTATAGTTTTCTAAACTTCAGGGATGTCAGAGTGAAACCAAGACCTTCAACAAATTCGTATAATCAGGTTCATTTATTCATAACTATATGCAAAATACATACGTCATTATTCTAGCCATCGTAATTTTGGAAATATGGAATAAACGCATTTTATGCAACCTTCGAAAAATTGGGCAGTGTCACAGGACCGTATTGATTTCTGTAAATAATATAATTGCCACTTAAATAAAAAATATGTTAACATGTTTTTCGAAAGCTCGGTCACGTCAATGTTATTAATACTATTTATATTTTAGCAGGTAACTACTGATAAGGTATTTTCAAATACTACGATTAACTAAATTACCTATTCACCTTCATGTACTTCAAATGTACACATAATTATTACCCAACAACCTTTATGACGACTAAATATATAACCCATATGACGTAAGATTCGACAAGGTAATACGTAATTGAATAATGATTTATGGAAAACTACTTTTTAGGGATTGTAGTACCAAACAAAACTCAATAATAGAAAAAAATTGTCAACCAATCGTTTAGGCAAATAGATTTCGACAACTGCTTGCTTTTTATTACACTCGCTACTTTCGAAGGTAATCTAAAAATATAGAACTAAAACAAACTCAGTCCCTAAGTTGACGTGTGCGGCATCAAAATATACGACAACGTTATGCATAAAATATGGAAAGTGCGAGAAGTACAAGCAAAATATTAGTGCGACCTCGATGCTTGTATCAAATGTCAGGCGTCGTGCTTTCAAGAAAATTGGTGTCGCTGAACGCTGACATTTATTTGCGGACGAGAACTTAGCGATATCTACACATTTTACTAGAGCGCATTATATTTTTACCTACTGCCACACCTTTGCTAGTCTGTATTATTTGACAATATTTAGTATTACTTAGTAGGTATTTTGTGATCAAAATGTGTAACAAAGTTATTGTGACTGTCATTAAAGTATCAAGAAGTCATTAGAGTATGGAACGGTGCTTTAATTAATGTTTGCGTATACAGTAAGCACAATACGCAAAATATTAATTTACTTATTTTTTTGTATATTTATTGCTTCTTAATGTGGCAATTGCAGTGTGGGACGCCCTCCAGTGAGGTACTTTTTCTCAGATTATGCCACGTTTAATATTACTGTATTGAATTGGTTTTGTACAAAAACTATGGAGCAAAGCAACTGGGAATGTGAAAGTTACATTGTCCAAAACCTATATTCTACTTCTGCAAACAAACTGAAGCGGTAGAACAATTCCAAAACTAAATTTTGGTATGAATCACAAGTTAAAGCTTACCGTTTACAAAGTGAATGCAGGCAAACGTAACCTATATTACGTTGGAACAAAGGTCAGAAGAGTTTGCACAAGTTTGACACATGGTTCTTTATGCGATGGTTCACCGTTTATTGGGTGAAGGTACATAATCTAATATTCGTAAAGTTTCGGCTCACTCCGCTCTAGTAACTGTACGGTGTTTTAAGCAAGTCATGTGCATTATGAAGTTAAACGAGATCCTTGGACGGTAGGAAATGAAAAGTACTTTCATTTTTCACGTCTCTCTATGGGAAAGTTTTAATGGGTTTCGTGACGTAGAAGGCGAAGACGCATCTAGATTTTCATTCAAGATGTAACGGAATTACTTTCTGGTATTCGTTTTAAAGTTTACTCTCTCTTATCTCTACTGGAAATACATTTGAGTTACTTCCGTAAACGAGTTTTTAATTTTGTACGCGAAACTCAAACTTCAACACATATGATATGGAAAATTCAATTTAAGATAATAACGTAATATTAATCTTCGAAAGCACTCGAAAAGTTTTTCAATACTCAACATAAAATCACTTAAATTCAGTGGCAATTAAAGACATTTTATTATGTAAAAATCGGCAACCGTTCTATAAATTCTTCTTACTTAGCTTAATACAATCTAAAGGACACCTTTACTTTGTGTAAGTACCTACTCAGTTTTGAGTAGGTTTTGAACTAACACGGTACACTTTTCCGTAATATTTTATTGCAGAAACTATATCAGTTTATATCACTTCCACGGCGGTATATCACTTCACAGGCCTCCCCTGTCAATCACAGGGGAGGTTCACAGGGGAGGTTCAGTCCATAATCCACCATGCGGGCTCAGTAGGTACAGATTGGTTGATATACTTTTACAATTCTTGGGCACGCAAATTTCTCTCGAGGTTTTTGCTTCACCGTCGAGTTATAAAACAAATGAAACAAGTAGAAATTCAATGGTAATGATATGGGTTCGAATTCATGATCTCACGAATGGAAATCAAGATTGAAATCCATTAGGCTATCACTGATCTAAATAAACGAAAGAAAACATACAAGAATATAAGAGTTCCACAATAAAATAATAATACCTACTTTAATATAGCGACTGATCAAGATCTCGTGCATTTACCAAGCCACCACATAAAAATGACTAGGTATCATACCATACCACCAACGAAAGAAAACGTGGTCAAACTATGTCAACGTAACACTAAAAATTCCTTTTCTATAGCAGATCGTTTGTCGAGATACTCGTAGTGTGTAAAAAAGGGGTTACCGTTTACTTGTATTCGGTACAAAGTATGAAATACAAGCGATGAAAAAATCAACAAGATCTTATAAATCATCACAACTTCGGGTGGTGAGTTTTTTTTTAAATCACTATTAATTCATTTTTGCACAGTAATCACGACAAGAATAGGGGAAAAGGGGTTGGGTAGATTCTCTTTCATAATCAGTAACTAAAATCAAATAAGTAGCGAGTCAACTCGTGACCACGGCTGGTGTAATGTCGAATAGAAATAAAGGGCAAACAAAAATCTTTAATTATACGCGTTCAGACACGGTTTACAATATAAAATGTGTACAAATGTGTGTGCGAAAGTTTAAATGTTATAGTAACTAAAATAGTTATGTGTAAAATTTTGTATGGAATGTTGAGACACTGACCTTGTTGGGAATTGATATTGCTAGATCACTCGATCCTGATTTCATATTTTCCTGGCACCGGTATTGCACTGCTTCGTATTTTTGGACAATGGGAATACTATATTTCGCCCACGTGGAAAATGTATTTCAATTTACCATACCAATGAGTTATTGTTCATATATATGTGGGATAGGTGTTTAATTAACGGGCAACAAAAGCTGAGCGAGGGCTTTTTGGCGGGAACTCGCGAAGTGAAGTTGAGTATTGGAAAAATTGTGTATTAGGCATTTTGCGATTTAATAGTGATAATTTGATAGACTTCGAAGCGTTTTTCGTGCGTGGTGTTTGTCATAATCAAATAAAAGCATGGGACTGCGTGTTTAGTGTGCTTCCACAAGGAGTCCGCTTCGGTCCTCAGCAAAACTACTATCACTTTACTGAGGGACACTTTACTTACTCCGATGGTACTGGACATTGACAGGATACCATTTAGATTTTGTAATTACGAATTAGAGTTACGAAGAAATCTTGACACTGGCAGAATGTGCACCATGCACCATTGCCATATATAAAGAAAAGAAAAAGAAACAGAGGTGACAAGAGGTGTCTTTTTTGTTTTTCATTGTAGAAAGTTACATTTTATTATAGTAACATTAAAAGAATATAACATTAACACATATAACATTTGAGATTTTCGCGTTTTTCACAGATATTTATCTATTTAAACGGGTCTTAACGCAAATGTTGAGTCAGCTCGTGACCATGGTTGGTTCAGCCCAACCGAAACGTCGAATAAAATAAAATAAATAAGGTAAACACTCCCGGAAGATCCGTTTAAATAGATGAATAAACATTAAAAGAAGATTGAAAAGAGAATATAATTTTTCTTTATAGTGTTACATGCCACATATTATATATGTATTATTACAATGCAAAAGATGATTTAATTCTGACCTACTTAAATCGTTGAATCGCTTACCACTTAAATCGCAATGTTAAGCGGAATACATAAAAGCCACACAAGAAACGTTCTCGAATATCGCTACAGTTTAGTGGGATGGGAAATAAGCCGTTAAGGGTAAGTGTCATCGAATATTTCTAATCTAAATCATCTAAAAAGATTTCTCCTGAGCTGTCATCAGAAGTAAAAAAATGTATCATTATAGTAAATAAGAAATTAACTGCACATTCAATAGTTGAGATCAATGAGAATTGTATTTTTATCCATTGAAAGAAAAAGTCTTTGAAAGAAAAAGAAAAAGTCTTGAAAGAGAAAGACAGAAAGAAAATTATTTTATTGATAACAACATTTGAAGTGAAACGAAAAGGCAAAAGAAATGAATATTAATTGCTGTGCCATCGCACCAACTCAGCATATGCCGCAGCAGGAACTGCGACTCTGATTTTCATTTGGGGCGGCACCGGTAACCACGTACTGTCGACAGTAGAGAACGGGCTATTTTTTATAGAAATAAGAAATGTGCAAACGAGCAGACCGTCAATTTGGTTGTAAATGGACCGTCGCCCTTGAACCTTTGTAATATATCAAAAATTACAACGTTGGCACTTCTGCATTTACTTTGCCTAATACGATAATGTTTCAGTAGTGACACAAAACCACTATTACCGCATAATCAGGGAACTTTGATCATAAATGTTTCTACTCTATCCCTTAACCAGTACTCGGTTAGGGACGGTGTTGGCGAAAATGACAGAGCATGACTTTGCGCTACGTAGCTAAGTAATTACGTACACGTCATAGTGTAACGCGGAACGCACTTCAAGCTTTGCGGAGTGTCCATGATGTCATTGATAAAGAGTTTTTATTTATGTATATATTTACATAGCAATTTATTATTTAAGATTAATTTATCTATGTCAAAAAGTATATTTATCTATTTTGTCCCATTCAGTTTTTTGATATTATGATTCTAAATGTAGTACGGTTACAAATAAATAAGTTGTAATTGTAAATTATACAAATAAATACGTGCAAAAAGGAGGACTTCGTGAACATGTTCCTTTAATTTTCATTTACACAGTCCCATATTCTCCACCCGCGTGGCCACACGAAGCACATTTCACAAGCCCTTTAAGGGTTTTAAAAGCAAGCTTACTGTAAATAAGTAACGTAACTCGTTCAATGTAATTTGATTTCTTGGTATTACGCGTGAATCCATTTAGAGAAGTGAGTGCGTTAATGATTTTACCAAAATTAAGTGCCATCTAAGTAGCTTGGTAATGATATACTTGCCTTAGTTATTAAGTAAGGTGTTTTGTGTTGAATTTAAAAGCTTGAGATTTTTTGTTGGTGGTGGAAGACCTCATTTTTGAAACGTCACTATTAAACATTCAAAAATCACCATCAGTTCCAACCGCTGAAACCTAATAACCAATAGATTTTTTTAGATGCAATAGGTACAACGAAAACGTATACGCGTATTGGACTAGTATTCTAAAAATGATTTATTGACGATATGTCACCATTAACACTGTATTAATATATTACTGGAGGTAAGTCTTTCATGAGCCCAATATTTCACTACAAGTTGGCGAGATCCTTTTGTTTTTGGGGTTATTTAACCGCTAGCTTGCGGTGACCGCTCCGGCTTACTGTAGCTCAGATTAGTTACCGTAGGTGTGAGCTACATTGTTGTCCATTTAGTATCTTCGACACGTGTTTGCTGGAAGTCTACAGGCTCTGGTCCAAACACTGACAACAAGAAATTAATATTAATTAAGAAGATTACAGACATATCATAGCCTCAATTCATTTGTGACATACCGCATGATTTCTGAAATTATAATTGGACATATTATACGCTGTCAAAATTAATTGCAATAATTAAATTCATGAAATTCTACAGACTTACGTATGTCTAAAATATACGCACCTATCTCTACCTATAAACATAAATATCTCACGCAATTACGCAAATTGCTCATGCAAATTGGACTATTCTGTGCTAATAGGAATCCTGATACAGCAAGATTAACAGCACCGACTGTGCCTACGGAATGATACGGCAGAAGTAGTATCGAAAACGATAGCAGTTTTATGGTGTTTTAACTAAGAAGTGTGTTTTTGAAACTCATTTGTTGGTAATAGTAACGTCAGTAGTTGGTAATAGCAATACTATATTCCATAGCGGATTGGGCATGTCAGACTGGCCGAGATGTAAGCGTGTTGGCAGTGAAAGTTGCCAAAGTTCATTTTATATCCCGAGCAGTCCCATTAAATTGGAAGTAAAATACCTAATTAGGTAATGTAATTAATATGTAAACAAGGGAAATCTCTCGATCATTGTAATCTCCATGACTACTCTCTTTCCTATCCCATACAACTTCATTTTATTAAATAAGAAGTGCAATAGAATAAGAAAACTCATCTTAACATATTAGCACTATTCCTCATTGTTCTTAGTTCTTTTCCACCTGATTCCTAAATCTCAGGCAGTAGGTAACGCATATACGAACGTGCCAACGTTCATCATTCTTAACTGACATTTAATATATCACCTATGTCCATGGGCCATTGAATTCACTTGACGCCAAGTGGAATATCTGTTAATCTGTCACCTTCATACTATGAAAGCAAGATTTATAAAGTGAAATAATATCTTTGGATATTATTTCCAAAGAATGGTACGAGTATATATGATACAGTCGTGTATGCATTCATCTGGTAATGGAAATAATAAACATACCCGTAATATGAGATTACGAAAATGTATTACGTCTCATCCCTGTAGGTAGATACAGGAAAAATCCTAGATCAGTAGTAGACACTGTACCACTGTTACAATAATAAGTTGTGACTATTATCTGTATAATCTTATATCTACCAGTAGCGCCCCCTACTTTGGCTCTGCTTTCGTAAGCGTCTAGTCTAGGGGTGGAAACATAAATAACGCAGATTATATGTCTTCAGATAGTTGGCACCGATTAGAATCATAAATATTTATTCGAAACTTTATTAAAACGTACAGGTTCAAAATAGAAGCAAATCAGCACCTAGAAAAAACATAAAGAGAAAAATCTGATTTTTGTTTTCATTTATCGGTTGCCGACTTTCTGAATGCGTAAAATGCGTTCTTAATTTTCCCATCTTTTGAATTATCGATAAACTTAGTTTATTTACAATAAATACATATTCAGAATAGTGGTTAAGCTTCATGCAAGAATATTCAATTATGTTAGCCATTATTTTAGTATAAATAACCGATAAATATAGTTAGCTTCTGACAATTTATGATTAAATAAAAAACCCCTTACAAGATATTCCAAACTTTTCAAAGCATTTTAATTTACAAATTACTTTTTGTGAACGTTTTCTATCAAACTCCTGATTACTGACTGCAATAAGAATCATAATATGAAGAATTCGTAAGGCATAATTTTATCCAATTTGTTTGCTGTCCTAAAGAACTTCCATGGCTACTGTGTATTTCTCAAAACCTGCTTTTCATTTGAAATATTTCAAAAAAAACAAATTGTATAAAATTATAATATAATTTTATACAATTTGTTTTTTTTGCAATATTTTCAATAAAATTGGCTAGCAATACAATGTGTTACAAAAAAATCGTTTAGACAAATTTACACAAAGAGAATAATGTAAAACAAACAATTGCCTAACTCATCCGATGACCATTAAATTTAGTCTTTTTTTTACAAAAATCAGCATTTATTGTCTAGTCATCGCATTTATCATTTCATTAATGTATGACAAGCCAAATAATTAATTGTGTTTTTATTATATTATTAGTAAATTGATAAAATATTGCACTTTAATATAGTATTTTGTATACACATTAGACGCATATTAATTAAAAAGATGTAACGACGTGAATAATGCTCTAAGGATAGGATGTAATATCGCCGTAACACTACCGGAAAACAATGTCTGATAGCATTTAACTTCAAGTAGGTAGGTACTATAATAATGACATGATATGATGACGCTCTACTAATTATTCCAACAATCAACGAAATACGTCGCCATGAATTCTGTCTTTACACCAAATTGTTTATTCTGCTTAATATAAGAGTAAAGTTTGCGTACGGGATAACTGTTGGTATTCTACAGTTCAAGGCACGTACAAAATTTGGCTTCTACTTGTCAAATTACACTTCCATAATTTACCTTCAATTCAAAAGCGTTTGACAAAAACAAACGTCGGCTAGCAATAAATATGTCAGTTTATAATCGATCAAGCACAAAGAGTATTTAATTTTGTATAATTCATCATCGCGCGACAGGCGAGCTTACATTTTGTGGAACGCCTCTTTTATGCCCGTATTTACGAATAATAAGTATTTAATGTGCACGGATGTGTACTGACGGAACATTTATCTTTCATTCGACACGTTGTTTACTAATGGTTGAGTAAAAATACCATTAATTTAAACAGTGGCTTATAGTATGGTTTTTCTGTTAACATTACAAACAAACAAATATTTTTTAAGTAAATAAATAACACTTTTATTATAGTTGTTGGTATTTTTTTCATATCTAAAAATTGAAAAACAGCTGACAGAAAAATGAGATTGTCATAAGTAATTAATTGTATTGAGTCACCGTTGCTAATGGTAGACAAAAGAAGGAGAAATAAATCACTGATTGTAATTGTCTTTATGATTGTATTGTGTATTGTTTATTTAACGACCGATTAGCGCAGTTGGTAGTACCCCTACATGCTGTGCAAAAGGTCCCGGGTTCGATTCCCGATCCGACATTCATTTGTTTAAAGAACAAATGTTTGTTCGGGTCTAGATGTCTGTCTTTGTCTCTGTGTGTGTTTCTAAACCCACGACACAGCAAAATCCTAGTGTGCACTATTGAGTAAGGAGTCATTTATTTAAATATATAATAACGTCTGAACGAAAGTGTTTGTACATTATGTATTTTTAAAAAGGATGTATGTCTTGTACATTTCAATGATATATAATTGTCTTCGTCTGAAAATGTATCGTGCAAAAGCCACGTCTTGTTGACTTATAAAGCAATGGAACTGTATTATGTAATGATATGGGTTGAAATTTGATAGAGACTGGATGAAACCATAACCGAATTTCAGAATTTCTCACGTATGGCGGCTACGTACCGGGAAGCGCAGTGTGGGACGCCCCCGGCCAGGTAGACGGACGACATAGGTGGTGATTGGATGAGAAGAGTTCAAAATCGTGTGTGGTGGCGAGCTTTGGGAGAGGCCTATATGTATCCAGGAATGGATAAACATAGGCTGATGGTATGGTATGCTACTCTCAAGTCCACGCAACAAACTCACGCGGGCCCATTCAATTATATATAAATCTGCAGGAACTCTTAGCCTTAACTTCTCTATATAGATACCATATCCTATATATAGATACCAGATTTTATATTACGTGACTATTGATCCTTAAAAACCTCTTTGATTTTTAAAAAATACTAAGGGAATAAAAACTTTTTGGACATCCAAATAAAGTGTTGATAAATCCAAACCGCATCGTACAGATTTTTTTCTAGCTATATTTGAACTCTACGTGTAATATTTGTACATATTACGTTGGCTACGCTGCACAAAGCGAGGGCCACTCATTTCAACCCCAAAATAACGAGTGGCGGAAAAACAAAACCGTTACCGGTCAAAAAGTCCGGAACAGCGCCGGACCCATCGAGGCGTTAACCGGCACACGCCAGTTTATACTGGTTTGTGCCAGTTAGTAGCTGTACTAAAATATCTCTATAACATCATTCACGATATTTTTTTATCATAAAATATCGGTATTTATTACCGATCTAGAATTTTCGTTTCACATCTAAAATAGTAAAGATCTAAAATAGTAGATCTAAAGTAGTAAAATAGTATTCTATAAAATATTTTTATTCGATTGTGAAGTTGATTGATATTCATAAATATGTAACACATCTCTGGTCTTACTATATTTTATGCTGACTGTGCTTGAAAGTATCCAATATGTGCTCAGTTCATTATATGTGTGCTCAGTTCATTATATGTGTGCTCAGTTCATTATAAATTCCAGCCCATCCTAAAACCAGTCCAACCCCATCCCATCGAATGGGGTGTATATCTCATCTCATATTTCAAATTCTCAATAATACCGTTCACCTAAACATGACTATGCATCCCGGGGGAACTAACAGTTCTGGATAAAAAGTATCAGGATATAAACTAGCACTCTATTTAAGTTTCATTAAAATGTATCCATTTGTTTTCATATGACGACTGATGCTGCAATAACGAATCTGATTAAATAGTTACCTATACTAAATTTTAATGTTAACACAAGTTATAACTATTGCAAGTTTCATTAAAATTCGTTCAGTGTTATTTTCGTGATGCCTGTTTAGGCAGAGGATAATTCCAAAAGTTGTTGTTATGGGCTCTGTAACATTCGCAATGTGTAATGATATTTTAAAAATAATTTATGTGCAGACACGGGTTTGTTATGATTTTATTATAAGTGTAGATAATAGAATAGATAGCATAATACACAACGTGTCTGAGTCTGTCTATCTTAAAGAAGACAAGTAAACTTGGGATAAACATTCAACGTTTGTCTTTTGTCCCATCTAAAAAGGTAATTATTATTATTTTTAACAAAATTACTATTTAGTTGTTGTTCTCATTTTAACATTATGAAAATCTGCAGTAGGGATCTTTCGTAATAATCACCTTATTCATGGGAATAATAAAATACGGCAGTTCCTCAAACTAATTACTTGGAGCTTATTTAGTTATCCACTAGAGAAGAAAACAAACTCATATCGAAAAGAATTGTCTAAATTCGTTAGAAAATTATGTTATGTTAACTATTGCTTGCTATCTCTGTCATTAATGCGCGATTGTAATGACACTACTGTCACTGTGACGTCATTAATACTGTAATGTAGTTCTTTTCTAATACGTAATTTCTAAGTTCTTTCTATACGTAATTCTAATACGTAATAGTATATTAGTAATTTTTCAACATATTTTGGTTTCACGGATCGATCTCTAGTATCTTAAAAAAAAAGAGTCAAATACAAATACAAAAAACAAAAATATGCTTATAACAGTAACTTCCAATTTTGAAAACACTCGTGACGTGAACACAGACCAACAAATTAATTTATTGTAATGTGGCGGCACACCAGTATAGTATACTGGACGTGTCCATTTGCACAGAGACATTAAAACAGGGGCTGCGTTATCTTTACAGCTTTTTGCGGTCCCGTAGATTTAATGTGAACCTTTTGTGTGATGTGACGTGTTACAGGAGATTTGTACGATTTAAAGCTTATCAAGGGACCGCTGTTATGATAGTGGACATTTTTGTTTCTGTGTGAAATATGAAAGATTAAGAACCTGGTACTAAGTTACGTACAGCAATATCGATAATATTTAACTAGGGGATAGAAACCAGGGTCAGCTACAAATACACGACTTAATGTTGTTGCCAATATCATCATCAGCGGTCAATCATCAGCTAGTTTGCATCACCTGACGCGTCTGTCTGTTATCTCTGCTATACGTTTTTTATATAGAAAGAAGATGGGGAAAAGCACAGAATTCAACTGGTGGTAAATAGTGGTAAGTAGTGGTATCCAACTGGTGGTATAGACATTCGCAATGTGTACCAACATGAGTCAAAAATGCGAAACTTTGCCACACTACTGAATGTGCCGCTTAACTTTAGAGATTTAAGAGCATATTAGGAAAACGGATTAAAAAAATGGGGAATAGTATATTGGGAAGGGACTTCTCTTCTTTTAAGAGTAATTATCATACTCACTATTAGGTGGTATAGGATCAGAAATGTTTCCAGAATGTCTCACTCACTCTCGAAAAACATATTACGGCAGTCTTCTCTGAGAGAAGGGTAATTCGGCCAGCAGGGCGCGTCCAGCGGCGTGTATATTATACGAGGTACCTAGCGGGGGCCCTTCGTCTTACAAGGACACGGTTGATATATATACATAGTGCTTTCAATGTACCTATCTGTTTATATTCAAATCAAATTTTCCTCAGAAAACTATAAAAAAACAGTTAACGGGGCTTCGATCCAACGGGGCCCTGCATTAAAACGAATTAAAATGATTTTCACTGCCGTGATAGTAGTTGATACCTTTAACGTAGTTTTTACTGCAATAGTTACTTTCTATCTAAGAGCTTCAGCATCAGTTCAGAACTTCAGTTGACAATGGCTCCGCTAAGTATACACACACCGTCCGGCAGCTTGGCGATTGCCGCATGCTCTATCCCCCTCGACAAAGCTAACGGAACCCACACCAGCCTCTATCCATACAATGCATACAACAATTTGTCGTGTTACACACACAAACTACTGAAAAGAATAGCGGTATATTTTGTTAAAAAAACCTAATACAATTGATAGAATTTAATATAGCTAAGCGTAAGTGGTGGAAGTGTTCGTAGTACTAGGCTCAATTCACGAAACTCATGGATGGTCGGCAGGACAGGCGGCAGCGCCCAACAGGGCGCCTCGCCCGGAGCGACGGATAGCAGCACTACCGCCAGTCAAAAGCAGCGGTGGTCAGACGGGGCAGTGGAGGCCAGTCGCAAAAGGTGGCGCCCAACAGGAGCACCAGCGTCCAAAGAGCGGCGGACCAGAACTGCGGCGGCCGGCGAGAGCAGCGACGCCAACTAATCGACGTAATTTTGCACTCGTGTGGCGGCGTTTAGGGTTTAGGACCACTGGAGACCGAGATGATGTGTCATAGGGCAGCTGGGCCCCACGACAGGCCTGTAACTTTTATTTCGACCCTTCTTCACTAATCGCTAGCCCGGAAACAACTCATCTGGGCGGGCCCATAGATTTTTCTTGACGTCTTGTCAGAATATGGTCGATTCATTTTTCCAATTTTAGATTTTTCAGACGTAAAGTTGTTTCAACCAGTATCTATTGTTTTCAGCCAGTGCTAGTTATCCGTGTCAAGAAGACAAGTAATGCGTTTGAGAAAGAAGATAAGTAAATCGAGAGATATTGTAAGAAACGCCGATTAATACATAGAAAATATAAAAATATTAATAAATAGTGAAATACAAGGGTTAATATAATAAGCGAATTCGTACAGATAGATATATAAAATACAGAGATTATAAAAAATACAAAGGTTATAAAAGATAAGTTATTGGAATAAATGTTACAACTTATATTGCTAAAGGTGTATTACAACTTATATGGCTAAAGGTGTACAGCAGGAATTTAATATTTTCCATTTAGCGTATCTAACCTCAAAAAATAAACCGCTCTATTTATTTTGCCGCTATAGATGGTACTAATCTGCCCTACTAGTAAGCCGGATTCTTTTACTTGTACCATTACTAAGCGATCTTTAGGCACCTCGCCAAAAAAATGTTCCTAAAGTGTATAAAGCATTTTGTATGATGGTAAACTTTAACCTACTTTTTGTTAAACAAGTGTCTCGCCATTAATAATTTACCTTTAATGCTATCTCTGAAGTACTGCCTGAAACCTCTCGCAATAAATTAGTTTAGCATAAACTTATTCTAGTTTTTCGTTCAGTACCAAAAGTGCTGCATATTAAAATGTACTCACTGTTTTTCGAAGCTACCAAATGTTTTTACTGCTGTTCCAGTTTTTTCCAACTCGATACTGTGTTTATCTGTTTTAGTTTATGCAATGTTTAGTTAGCAAAAGCATGCTTCAAACGCAAGGTTGTTGTTTATCTAAAAGTGATATGTGAACTTTTTAAAGTAATTTTCTCTTATACTGCATTGAAATTGCGTAATATCTACTTGAAACACATAAACACACAAAACACACATGTTGCTCAAATAGTAATAATATTTTTAATGCGTACTTTCAAATCATCGGCCCGTATCCACTGAATATGTACACTCAGTAGTAAAGACCGAATTCACGAATGAAAGGCGAGAATTTCTATAGGAACCGCATAATAAAACAGCGCTGAATGACATCTCTGAATGAATGAATGAGAATGACATCTCATCGACTTATCGACCCGCCATCCACCAAGTGCGATCACACCAAATGATAACTGCCATAGCGACAGGTTGTCCGCAGCACTTATTTTATGACAATACTTGTTTATATTGTCCACGGCCAGGGTGTGCACAATAACTAGAATAAAAATTTTGCTCTTCATTTCATATATAATTTCTAAAATATAACATACGTATATATACGTATACGTATACGTATCATATATATTTCTAATATCTAATAAATATAATTTCATTCTAGTCTAGTGCCAAAAAAATGAAGTACATAATCGGAAAAATAGACCATGTGCCAAATCCTCTTGCATTTAAAGGGCCCTTTTCATGTGTAAGCATTTTAGAAAAATAGGCTGAATGCCATAGACAGCATTTTTATGGTTTTCTTCATTCAAATCGGTTCATTCAGACGCTAATGAACAAATGAAAGCAATAAACATTTTAGAATTATTTTCACACTCAATAGTGTAATTAACGTAATTTGTTAAATATTGTTATAAAGTATCATACATACATACGTATCATACGTAATAATATTTTCTGAATATAACAAAACAACGACGAGTTGTTTTCTGTAATGTACAATTCGTATTTCATTTTTAACTTAAAAGAAACTCAAAAAACATTTTACACGAAATAAAAATTGAAATGAATTTGATGGCCACGTTTGAAATTTTGCCTTTCTCGACTCCATCACCAAAAATGTTAAGGTGGGTCCACATATGTATCATTTTGGCGTATGGTATCCGCGTATCAAATAGCCGTATCGTATCGCTGTATCGTATCAAGCTCCGTATCTAGTTGTGGACGCCTCGGTTTTCTTCGTACCTATCGTATCTTCAAAATTTTCATGATCGCGTATCAAATTGTCGATAGTCAGTCTGTGTTAACTCTCTTGATTTTAATAAAAACATAATAACCTTTCCTGTTGTAATAGTTTTTTTTTTGTCTTCGCTTTTCCACGGCGAAGACCTGCCAATAAATATTCGATTTTCTTTTGTATTTCATTAATTGTGCACCCCATTTCAACGGACAGTTCATCTCAGGCATCCTGCTTTAAATTTCTGTTATAATAATTTTGGTGGGCGGGTTACCAGATCAAAACCTTCTTTTTGTAAGCTTCTATTAATAATAACACTCTTTCATTAGTGCAGTTATTTTTTTAGTTTTCGCGAGAGACGGAACAGATGATACGTGCATGTGCTACACGAGTGGCGGACACGTCCAGACTGGTTCGGTGCCGTATCCGTATCTCCTTTGATGATCGGACAAAAACCGACTCCAGATGGAACGAGCCGTATCAAAGGGGCGTGTCAAGATCACGTATCATTACCGCGTATCATCACCCGTCCACACTACCGATAATGATACGCATCTGTGATAAGGATATGATGATCGGATCGGCAAAATGATACATGTGATTTTAAATGTGGACCCACCTTTAAAACAAATGACTCCGGCCCCAATTTTATGTAGAGCTTTCGGACCTCGACCCTATCGTTTCTAACTTACGTAGACAGAATATTAAACTAAGTTGCTTGTAGGAGTATCGATAATAATAAGTATGAAGGTTGCTGTAAAGACAGCAGACTGTGGTCAGCACTTTTTACGTTAATATCAAGATATCAAAATATACACTAATACTAAAATAAAATCAACATTTGCAAGCAACAAATTGAGTCATATTTTAATAAATTTGCGTCAATAGGTTAGGTTATCGCTTTTAAAAGTGATCTTTACAGTAACCTCTCTGTCTGATAGACGTTGTATAATGTGATCGATCATAATGCTTTTTTAATAATTAAGAAAGGAACGAAATGTAGGTATACATATATCATCATAACAGTGAGCATATTGCATATCATATTGCAGCATTAGCTCGCATTCTGTAATAAAGTAAAAAAATACCTAACAAGGTGTTACATGCACAATATGTACTATAGTTGTACAGACAAAGTTGAGTAGCAAGCGCAAACAAGCGATTTATAAGATATTCACAAACATACGCAGTACTAATACCGAAGGCTTCACTGGAGTGCAGTAGGCACGTCCTTACGGATCAAAAATAGATAGCAGAATGAATCAAACCGCACATATTAGACATTTGGGGCGAATTTGAATTTAAGTTTTTATTAGCGATCAGTAAGGGTTCTTAGAGATTTGTAGCAAGAACTTTGGTACAGGACAATAGTCGGGAGTATTGTTAGACTATGAGTGAGCAGACAATATTGAATCTCGTACAGACTACACCTCCAATTCATACTAAATTGTCTATTGTGTCAATTATCTCTGGACTTTCAAACTGTCAGTTTAGTCCACATGCATTTTCTTTTCAATTTCTCAATGTCACAGTGGATCATTGTGCCATTATATGGAAAACTCTCCAAACAAGTATGTAAAGTGACCGTACTTGACAACAGTTGGCCATAGAATGGCATATTAATATATTTCGGATCAGCCATCTTGCGTCTGACGTTAATGACCTTTGTTACAAAATGTGGCGGTTCGGAAAAATCTGTGTCAGGAATTGTGGAGAGTAATATTAACTTTTTCTCAATTACGTATTTTGGGTTGCGTAAGGTTGGATATTCACTAGATTATATGGAAGAGGAAATGAATGTATAACACCAATCTGAATATTACTCAACTCTTACTCAAGCCCTTCCTTGTTTCGTATATGATGATATTTTGTGTACCCCAAACCCTATTTTCCACTCTTTAGGATATACGGCAGTCGTGGAAGTTTGTAGTCTTCTGACTGTAGCTTCTAATTTTCTAGCTACAGCCTTCACTGATGGGAAATGCAATGAGAAATGGGAAGGGCAGGAAATCCAGTATATATTACGGTGGTCTTCTGACTACCGTATAATTTACTGCATTTCCCACCCTATTCTATTCCCGCAATATAAGTTTATGTAGAGAGGAGTGAGCTATGATAGAGCCCATTCTCATTCCGTCCTATCCCCCTCTATCGTATCGAATGTATCATCACCTCAAGGAGATTTGGTATTAGGCAAACCCCTCGTCTCATTATACTTCCTCTTCCCCTTTTTCAGAACCCTTTCTCAAATCCGTTCCTAAATCTCCAAAGGTAAACAGTATCCACTTACCACCAGATAGACTATCTGGTGGTATGTCACCTTGTAGACATTCATACTATCCCGTTCCAATGTGCATACACATTTTTTATCTCATCTCATCCAAATGTTTAAGCATAATTTTCTGTTGATACAGGCCTCAATGTTTCTCTCTTCTTAACGAAAGAAATGCTTGTATGCCTACATCAATCATAGAATACTCGTAAAACTTGTAATGCCATCTAAAAACCGAGCTCAGGATCGATCGTCACATTATATGCCTATGAGCGATCAAGAGTCGACAAACTCATCGGTTACCTTCTTTACGTGTCACAAAAGTGTTGTCTGACCATTTGTGGAATATTACAGTGACTGTAATAGACAACCAAGATAAATGACTCCTCGTCTGCGCGGTTACCGGGATGCGGTGCGGAGCAACGCGAGAATTGTGCGGAGCGCCTCTCCGCGGCAGGTGGCACCAGCAGTCACTTATCTTGTTTGTCTATTGCGACAACCTATTAACAACAAATGTTGTTCAAATAAAAGCACCGGTAGAAATCGGTAGAAATATCTATAAGTAAAAGAGTAATGAAAAGATTCTACAAAATAATAATAAATATCTGGTTTTTAAATAAAAATACCCTCAGTCATTTATAACTATTAGTTATCTAATTGTTTCTCACGGCGCAATAAACTAGTATATATATACTGTGTTATATAATTATAAGCCTGAACATACATCCATACAAGTATAAATAAAAGATGATATGAACAAGTTCACCATTCAATATCCATCAGTAGTAGTCTCCGTTTTGTGAATAATATATAAGTTTGGTCAGTGTCCTAAACGGATACGAGCCAAATCGAGTCTCATCGATCAAACAAATCACATATCGTATATAATGTTTGCCCAAGTGGGTCAAGTCACTTCATATTACACATTAAAGTGCTTTAGTTGAAAGCTTAAAATTACACGTTTACAAATTTGGTAGGTTTCATGTCATAAGGTATTGTACATAACAATATGTATTGTACATAAATGACGAAGTGCTTTTTTGCAGCAATAAAATTCTATTATGAATTAAATCACCCATAACAAAAGTTTTACAAACCTTTAAGGGCGATGATTATTATATCAAGGACCTTTATCATTGTTATAAAAAAGTCGCTAAAAATAATAACTCAAAAACTTACACTTAAAATTTCTACGAGCTATAAAAAGTTGTTTTATGAAGTCATAAATCTCCAGGATTAGTAGCGATATCTTACCTCTTGGATTTTATAATCTATTGAAATTGGCCTATTGAAATAATCTATGATTTCAGATAAGGGTTTTAACATTTATTATGTTTGTTTCAATAGTAATATTAAAATGGGTATTGGATATTTCGCATTAATATTTTTTTCGAGCAAAACGTGATTGATACAATAAAATATATTTTCAATTTGCTCCTGCAATAAAGTGTTGTAAAGCTATGTGTCGCTGTAGATAAATAACATCTTTCACATGCTAACCGGGACTCGTTGCCGAATTATTTATGAATGGTTAAAAACTCTCACGCAGAGACAGCACAAAAACTAACTTTGTTCTTGGATTGTATCGAAAGGATAGAGATAATATTCATTGTTATATCAGGACGACTAGGTCTTAACAAAATTAGATAGATGGAGCATAAATCTTATAAGTTGGCTTCGGAAACTTATTGAGCGAGTTCCAAAATAGGTTGGAGATTTAAACAATTGGGGACGTCGAAGAGGCCGTCAAGACTAAGGTGAAAAAACGCCCTTCAGGCCCAATGCAAAGCAGTAGAAATGCAAAAAATATGAGATAAGCATGCAACAGACAGGATAACAGCAATGACGGACATCTAAACACAAAAGATCGGTCTGTTTTAAAAGCTTTATGTTATAAGAGTTATAACATAAAGTTATAACATAACATGTTATAACTCAACTAGAATACAGAATTCTGGAAGCCGTTCAATCAAACAAAATGAGGGTTCATGGCAATCACCGATTTAGCTGTTTCCTTAAATATTTACATAGAAATTATTGCAAGCGTAAATCTACATCGATATTTATATATATTATATAAACTACCATTTATACTGTCTAGTGGACGGGCACTATCAGGGGTTTGGTGCCGGACTTCCTCCGCTTACGGCGCCATACAAACATATCGGGTTCGGTTAATCGGCCAAACCCAAGCAAGTTTACACAAGTTCATTGAGATTGTTTTAGGGATTCTCATATTTTCTTGTTGGAGAAATTAATCGCACAGACATTAAAAAACGTGGTATTTATTTAAATTTTATTAATTATTATGAGTGCACATTTAATATCAAAATAATTACTAATTGAAAATGAAACTTAATTTAATGCGTTCTGCCAGTAACGATGTACGGTGCTGAGATCTTGACAATGGACCTTAGTTACAAGTTCAAAATCGCTCAAGGAGTGATGAAAAAAGCGATGATCCTAGTTTCTTTGGAGTATAGGATCCAAAACGAAAAAAATTTTAAACCAAAGTCATAGATAACTCAAAGGATCAGTGAAATGACATGAAATTATTGATCAGAGAAATCAATCAATAGTTGAAATTAATTGATTTCGTTGAGTAATAGGCAGCATGTAACAATTATCGCAGAACCGACAAGCAGAGGTTAGACGGTCCTCGAGCAAAGCTCGCATACTGGGAAACAACGTGGGTTATCCCCGACCAGATGAACTGAGGACTTAAAGAAAGTCACCGGTACTGGCTGGACAGAAGAATGGAAGACCAAATGTCATGGTGTGACTTGAGAGACTTTTTTATCCAGAAGTGGAACGACACAGGCAATAGTAGTAGTAGTGACTAGGAATGGAACAAATGGATGAAAAAATCTATTTTTAAACAATTGATTTTTCTCTTGTTCCGTTTTAACCGATTTCAAATAGAAATAATCGACAGTTTAGTAAAAATCAATTTTTAATGAATTAAAAAAATAACTCTTTATTACGAGAATAATAACCAAAAAATGGTAATTTTCAATTCAAACTGGTGGTGTTATTGCATGTCAAAACTATCTTAACTTAAAACTTCTAAGTTTATAGCTTGGAAAAGACTATAAATGGCGTTGTTTGAAAAATCGGCTAATGCGTTTGTGATGAAAAACACGATTAATTTATAATCGATAATAACTAGATCCATAAAAATCGAGACCTTAAAATAAATAATCAATTAAAATAAAAAATCTATTATTTTTCACATAGTAGTGAGTAATCGTTAAATTAAGGCTGATTTATTGTCTTTATATGTATAAATAAAATAGCAACAATATAGTATCTATAAAAGTGAGTTCGAAGAGGATTTGAGATAACATTATAAGTAAAAATTTACTTTATTAAATAATCTGTTACAAAGCCATTACATATAGTCACCCTACGACAAAGTTTCAGAAAGAAATGAATGTTCTGTCCCATTTTAAATGCGGTCCGTAATGACCCATAATATGCTTCTTTATGTGGCACATATAATCCTTTGATATTGGCAGTTCTTTTTACTTGTGGTTTATCGGAAAAGGTACAGTTCGGTATATAAAAAAAAATCCGATTTTATTATAACTGAGCATATTAAATTTCAAGATTCAACTGTTCACTGTTCAATGTTCTTTAACAATATGGGCTCCTAAGGTCTAAAGCTGTGTTAAGTAATTTGTGATCAGAGGAAAGGGATTTGGTTCCAGGTTTCTAAGTTTACTCGTATATTGACTTTAGTGAAATATTTAAAAAAAAAACGTAATTTTCTATTGTTTTATCGTGAAAATTAGATGTTTGACATGCTCTAATTTAGATAGTCTTAACCAAAAGCGATAAGTCCATATCGGCAATTGAAAATAAAAATAATATACATATAACAATATAATTCAATATAATTCTGAAGGGGGAGAATGCACGCTGCAATCCAACAGCCGTTGGGCGCGCTCAACTGGCCACGTTACCCCTCTCTCACAGAAGACTACCTTGAAATGTACTGCATTTCCCTCTTTATATTATTTCGCTAATGTACTTAGATACGTATTTCGGTAGTGAGTGAAATGTGCCAGAGCCCATTCCCATCCTATCCCTCCCCATTTTCCCCACACTTTCTCCAAATCCATTCCTATATTTCGAAAGGTAGGCAGCGCATCTGGAGTAGTGCCAACGTTTGTCCTTTTGGACTAATGTTGGCATGTATCGCAGATGTCTATGGCCGACGGTATCTATTTACCATCAGGTGGACTGTTTGCTCGTCTGCCGCCTTCATCCATAAAAAAAACACCAGTCATTCGTTATCTACGAATATCGAACACCATAACCAACCCCCTTTTTCTCGCCAACTGCTGGACATGTCCAGCAGTTGGCATATTGGCAGTTTCCAGTTGTGCATACAACGAACATTATGTATGATATATAATATATGTAATACCTGTTTTATAGTCCGTGACGGTCAGAATGCGTCTAGGTATTCTCTCTAAATATGCTTAAAAGTAACAACATTATCCGAGTTATGCAAATGGGGCACTTGTTTGTAGGTTTAACCTACAAATTGTTGGTAGGTATAACCATAAACAGCCCTTTTAGCATCTACTGCTCAAAGGGTATGGGTCTCCCTCATGCACATTGTCTTGCGCGTGAGGGATGTATGGCCTTAAAACACCACAGTGGTCAAGCTCCCCAGGACTTGTCGTAGCGGCGTTGTTATCCCTTAGTCGCCTTTTACGATATATGGTACACTAACTATATCTAACACTAAAGTTAACTAACACCCAAGAACCAACCATTTCCCAAAAGAGTCATGAAGAAACGCGAGTAACCTCATGTGGCAGTTTACTCTAAGGATTTTAAATCCACCTTGCAACATAGTCAAGAAAATGTAGATGGACGGCGTTTAGTGTCACATGCGGAAATAGAAATAAGAGTTGGACATGTCCAACTTAAAACTTATTTGCAGTTATTTTGACGTAGGTATATTTGATGTAGGTTATTTTGATCTTTGTATCTAGGTATTATTAAGTTGAAGTTGCTGGATGTAAATGTCATATTATTATTTTAATGGAAATGTATTCAAAGCAGTAGGCAATTAAGAAACAAAACAAAAACTTGAGAAAAGTGTTCCTATACAAATACAGACTGCTTGTGATAAAATACAATTGAAATTCACTTAATTTATTTTATTTCTACGGACTATTTACTTCCACATTACTACGGACTACGGATTATTTATTTCTATTATGCTCTAAAATTACGACAAAAAAGAAAATAATATAACAGCACGACCGACTTAAAATATCCATCGTTGATTTTTAAAGGAAACCCTTATCCACTGAATCAATACCAGCCTACAACGTCTCACTGCAGGGCATAGGCCATCTAGTATCCACGAAGGGATTTCGGGCCACAGTTCACCATGCGAACTTAGTGCACATAAATAATTTGTTTTTAATTCTCTACCATGTGGGATTTTCACATGTTTTTCTTCATCATTTTTTTATATGAAAACAGATAGACGAATGGGTGGGGGACCTATTTTTACCATCGCCTCCCATGGACAAACACCTGCAAACACCGCGGGTGCGCTGCCGACCTTACAACATTCTATTCACAACTCTCTTGAAGAGCCCCATATCGTAGCATAAAGGAAAATTTATTTCTGAACTAGTGATAATTTAAAAAGCGGTCCTTTAACAGAATCTAGTGGAACGGTCTAATTTTTAATTTACGACCTCGCGTTTTAAAGTCGAGAATTGATATTTTACTGAATAAAGTTCACTGAATACGTGGGTGACAAAGTAAATTTAGACATACAAAAAAAACCTGGGTTACAGCACAAATTTTTTTACAAATTCTTAAAATACTCTCTATAGAGACCTATACCTTTTTTTTTTTTTTGGACGAAGGTGGCAGACGAGCATACAGTCCACCTGATGGTAAGTGGATACTGTAGCCCATAAACATCCGTGATACATGCCAACATTAGTCCAAAATGACAAACGTTGGCACGCCCCAGATGCGCTGCCTACCTTTGGATATAGGAATGGATTTGGAGAAATGGGGAATGGGATAGGGGAAATGGGGAGGGATAGGATGGGAATGGGCTCTGGCATATCTCACTCACTACCGAAACACGTACGTACATTAGGGAAATAAGATAAAGTGTGAAATGCAGTACATTTCAAGGTAGTCTTCTGTGAGACAGGGGTAACGTGGCCAGTCAAGTGCGCCCAGCGGCTGTTGGATTGCAGCTTGCACTCCCCCCTTTCCACCTACAGCGATTAATTCGTCTAAACCAAGATCTATAGCACTCGCGATACTCTTCTTTAGCGAGGTCCTTAACAGCTGCCATAAAATCATTCCGAGCGTCCTCAGGGTTGTCGAAAATAATAATAAAAAGACTCAATTTTTGGGCCTCTGTAGTCTTCAAAAACTCTTGGGTATATTTTGCTTTGTGAGATGATGCATTGTCATGATGCAAGAAAAACCCTATCAAACCTACTTAAGGATGTTTTTGATTTAACACATCAAATACAGTTTGTAAACACACTTCTCTGTACCATTGGGCATTAACAATTTTTTGAGCGTCTAAAGAAATTGTCGCTAAATGGCCTCCTACAGAAAAGCTCACGCTTGACCTTCCTTGGAGGCTCTTCGTCTGGAATGAATGGAATGTCTTCTCTATCTGTTTGTAAGTAGTTTTTGGGTCTTCGTGCAACATTTTCTTTACCGCCTCGATGTTTTCATTCGTTACTTCATTACAGAAGTCGCAGCACGGCCACTTCTCTCATCATCTTTCAAGAAAAAAAATATATCCATCTAAAAATTTTTGCACGGGACGGTGCTAGGTCCCCAAAAACTGATACTAATCTATCTTTACACTCACTTTCATTTAAAGCAACTTTAAAATCGTATAACATCATTGCACGAAAATGTTCTCGTTCAAATTCCATTGTTGCAAAGAAAAGCGTGCGAAATGCAATAAAATGTGAATACATTTTTATTTTTTTCATTTTGGCCAAATTGCTTACTGAAATCAATTTCAAATAAATGATGTTTTAAAAACGGTAGAGCTCAAAGCAGTTCTCTTTCTGAAATTTGAGTACTTATCTCAAAATTTACCCCGTCACTATGTATAAGCTAATTATTTACTACCTAATATTAGTATTACTGAGCGGCGATAACCTACAATTATTCATTCTCGACTCTCATTCGTGAGGTCGTGAGTTCAATTTCAAATCCCCGTCCAGTGCCACGTGAGTTTCTCCATTTAAGTACGGATTTATAAAAAATATCTCTAGTTCGGTGGTAAAGGAAAACATCGTGAGGAAATCCGCATGTTCCAGAATTTAAAAAAAATCTGCAGCTTGTGTATCTGCGAATCCGCATTGGGTCCTCGTGGTGGATTATGAATCGAAACCCCCTAGTACTTTACTAGGGGAGGCCTGTGCCCTGCAGTGGGATGTTATTTACTATTATTTATATGCCAAATATACATATTTTTATCCTTCACAATTAAATTTGAAGTAAAATTCAATTGCGATTTTATTCCGTTTTCCGTGGGTGGGAGATGGATTACGAGAAAAATGTTAATTACGGTTTACAGTTTACTTAAATACAAAATATATCAGGATAAAACAATATCGTTGATTTTAAAAAATCAATAATATCAATCGCATTTTTAATAAATCGTTCAAACGTTCTTCTCGAGGCAATAATTTCATTTTTGCAGACTAAATTTTCTCTACCCCAATACGTATGCACACTCATATACATATATGTATAACAAGATGTTATGCACCACGAGATAAAAATCTAAGACTAGAAAAATTCAGAAGTATTTTGAAACAAAATATGAATCCCACAATCGATAGTATAGTTAAACAAAATATATGTAGGTATCTATCAGTATCTCATATATACCAGGAAAAACTATAATAACATGTAATAACAATAATGAATAACAATGAACTTCGCGTAAAATGTTTTCCTTCGGAAAGTTTTCATACTGTAGGTAGATATAATCGATAATAAGTTTCCGGAAATATTCTTTGTACTGTTATCTCTTCTCTAATGAAAAACAACGCCATTAATAACAGAAATTATAATAAATATACGAGCCCATTGGCCGTGTGGTGTTGACCGGATTTAGAATAATACCGCACCATCACTTCCCGTGGGTCATGGGTGTCGTAAAAGGCGACTAAGGGATAACAAGCGGTTATCACAAACCTGAGGAACACCACCACCTCTAAAAGAGTGCATTTGCCAACCAGCTTGGCCAGCGTGGCGTTTTAAAGCTGTAAATGCCTCATGCACATTCCAACAGCGTACCTAATAATAAAGGCCCATGTCAAACAGTGTAATAATAAAAGGGCTGGTGACGGTGACGGTGACGGATTCGTCTCGATACCAACCTATCACGTCCCCACTGTAGGCCTAGCCTTGCTGGCACTGCAGAGTCTAATTCACAACGATACTTTGGGACATAATTCACCACGCGGGACCAAAGTCGATTGGTAGTATTAAATAATAATGTTATGTAAGTTACTCGTACAAAAATAAATAACGTCAAATACTGTATTTTTGAAATTATAATTATTTTTATTATATTTTGTTAATCAATGTGTGTATAAATTGTTATGTAAATTTAATAAACATTGACAGTTCTTAATTGATTTTTTTTTTAATTTTTGTTACTGGTAATTTTTGTCGAAAGAAATAGTATACGTATGTATACTGTTTCTTTCGGTATTACAAAGATAGAAAAAGATGCAATTAAATTCGATATCAACGAGTGATTTTCGCACGTTTTGGAACTTAGCTTTGCATTAGTCTACTAAAATAAACCCGAGGTAACATAGTCTGAGCGGCAACTAAATTTTTACATACATTTTATACCACGTATAGAATTATTTTACTATAATAGAATTATAGAAAGTATTTAAACAGTCTTTTAGATTAGATAATGATCATAATTTATAAAATCTTTATTTGGAACTGCTATATTTTATCTATATTGATATTCTACAATAGATCCAATAGTTTTCTTAATATTTATAGTATTTACACTCATATTCTTTTAAATCGAAATCTCCTTTACGGCTTATCACAATTATTTTCCCCTTCGTTACGAAAATTAATTTATATAAAATCCAACAACCTAAAAAGGCCAAAACTCAGCAACGGTCGCGATTATCGAAGCGTGCAGGATCGCACCACAACCCCTTTCGTACCCAATTTGACCCTTATAACACTAAAACTTACCGTTAAAACAGGTGAGCAACCACAATAATGTGGTGCACAGATGCGTAAAAGTCGCATGTCTGACTTCCCGCCGGCGCACCATCTCAACAATGTCATCGGATCACCATCACACAGAACCAATTTCAATACCACCTCGAAAGGACACTTAGTATCTACAACTGGAATTTCACCCTCGAGCGTGTGACGTAACGTAAAGTTCGATTAATTACAAGTGATACTATTACGACCGCTCGCCTAAAAGCGTCGGGCACGACTGAAGCTAGAACGCGCCTGAACGAGGGTTGAGGGCTACAATGGGAAGGGTGCGGGAGGGTGTATCAACTGTTTTGTATCCTCACACAGCTATTTCCCTCCAAGAGTGGGGACCACGTGCCGTGTTTAGTCAATTTTCGTCTGAATGGCCGCTAGGGCTATTTGTATTTTTATTGTTGTCGTTAAACGAAACATCATTAGAAAGGAAGTGATCGTATTGTCTGCTACCCCATAATTGAAGAACCCTTTTCAATCAACTCTTTTACTCTAACATCGTTTTGCTTTCTTTGACTTCACATTTCATAAGTCGTTCGTATCAAAATTCGTAACTTATCTAATTTAATAGTATTCATTGTTGTGTGCGTCTTTTTAACAGGCTCTAAGTTTCACTTTTCACTTATCTAAATTGCCTGTTTTGTGAAATTTTCTTTCTGTGGTTAAATAAATTACACAGTTCAACCAGTTCGTTTGCTATAAAGAGCATAATGAATGGGGAAAGAAAAACATAGCGTCGATTTTATAAAGACATAGTCTCCGAATGCCACAAAACTCGTATTAAACTTGTCGGCAACGGCTAAAGTTTCGGCGGTTCCATGTTAGGCTGTCGTCGTCAAACTGGGAGTTTTATCAGGAAGCCGAGTACCAAAGTCATGAACGAAACTTTATGGTTCACTACTAGTTTATATAAATTTTATGAACATCTGGAATTTGAGAATTAGACGGTTTCACAGGAGTTTCACAAATAGGAATTTTGCCATAGAATTTACTTCAATTTTAAAATTCATGTGAGCTAAAATGTGAATTAGTAGAAACTTTTTACACTGACAACGAAGCCGACTGGAAAAAGACAAGTAGAATTAAGATTAAACAAATATTGATGGAAAACTGACAACTTTAATGACTCAATAACGGTTATCAAAGCGTTTGCTAAGTGATTATAATCTTTATTTGCATACAACTTGGTAGGTACAGGATATTAATATGCAAAATTTATATTTAAGTATCAAAAATAAAAGCATTATAAAATAACAAATTACATTATACAAGGGTTATAAAATTTACATATCATTAATTTAAAATAATATTAACATGCCAAATATTTATAGCTCCAGTTTATATTTTATTAAATAACAAATAAATAAATAAGCAATTGTCGAATTAACATTAATTATGTATTTTTTGACAATATTAGATACAACAATGTTCAGATCAAATTGTGGACCTCCTTATTTTAAGTTGGTTAAAAAATCAATCGCCATCTACCATAGCTACACTTAATTACATTTACATACACTAATTAATAACTTACATACATTTAATTACATTTACACACTTTACTTTAGATTTACATTTACTTTAGGTGACTTAAATTTAATTTTAATTGTTTAACTTCGAGATCGAAATCACATTCTATTATTCAGATTCATTATGAAAGCTTCCGAGAAATTAAATTAGTACTGTAATAGTTTCTGAGTGCGTTTTGTTGTTTCAAAGCCACAGCTGATAAAGGATTATGTTGTTATTTCGAGGTATATTCACTTCGGAACTCTCGAACATGAGAAATTTTAGAACTCCACTAGCTTCCACTTGTGACTTTGCTTCATTAGAAAAAAAATAGTCACATTTTTGTGTCTGTTTATATTGGTAAGTATTTTTTGTCCTTGTCTAATATTCTTGGCTACATAGTGGAGCGTGTACGGTACTTCAAGTAGATCTACTTCTCTCACCCCAATGACATATAATCATATTTACACACATTTATTGTTTAAACAGTGTGTATTTATTTATCACTTGACGTTATATTCATATCATAATAATATATATCATACTCCAATATTTTTGGCTTTAGAACGCAACTCTGATTGAAGTCTTCTTTGTGTTTTGTTTCATTCGTCACCAGTCATAGTGCGACGAATGTTTAGTTAGTGTAGCCCTGCCCAAATGTCCAGTAAAATAGGTAAACATATGCGGTTAAGACCCGTAAAAATATATAATCATAATCCTTCAGGACTATGAAGTTGAGTTCTTTTGTTATTTTTCCATTTAGCGCAATGTCGACTTCTTAAAATTTTTTTTTTTTTTTTATGGACGAAGGTGGTAGACGAGCATACAGTCCACCTGATGGTAAGTGGATACTGTAGCCCATAGACATCCGTGATACATGCCAACATTAGTCCAAAATGACAAACGTTGGCACGCCCCCGGATGCGCTGCCTACCTTTGGACATAGAAATGCATTTGGAGAAAGGGTTGGGGAAATGGGGAGGGATAGGATGGGAATGGACTCTGGCACATCTCACTCACTACCGAAACACGTACGTACATTAGGGAAATAAGATAAAGTGGGAAATGCAGTACATTTCAAGGTAGTCTTCTGTGAGAGAGGGGTAACGTGGCCAGTGGAGTGCGTCCAGCGGCTGTTGGATTGCAGCGTGCACTCTCCCCCTCATTAATGTTGAATTCCCTAAATGTTGATTTATGCCGATTTCCCGAACTTCGGTCAGTCAGTTTATATTTTATTTCATATACGAGTATGTACATCAATATTTGCCTTTTGGAACATTACGACTTTAAGAACAGGAGTTATCACCTTATATACTCACTCAAAAAGGCACTATTAAATTAAACTTAGGTTTTTAGTCATAGTAATTAATTTTAGTTGATTTCTTTACAATTTAGCTAAATTTAATTTTTGTTTTAGGCAGGACGATCATTTTGGAAGAATTCAGTATTTTGGGAAATTAAAAATCAACATTATGGAAATTCAACATTTTGGGAATTGACATTTTAAGAATTCAACATTTTGGAAATTGACATTTTAAGAATTCAACATTTTGGGAATTGACATTTTAAGAATTCAACATTTTGGGAATGCAATATTTAACGTTTTGGTCCATAGGGACCATAATTGCATAACATTCATATAATCATCTTTGAGTGTCAAAGAGGCCGTGCTATTGCCAGCGAAGTAGAGAAAAAAAACTGCTGTGAGATAATAAAGTACTTTTCTTTTCTAAAATACAGTTATCCTAAAGTTATTTTTCGCATTTTCAATTACAATCACGATGCTCGCCTGCCCTTTGTCACCTTCATTATGGAACATCTATAATTGAATCAAATGATGTAAAATTGGTTATCATTTATTCATTTGCGGGCTGGTAGGACATCATTCAAATTACAATTCGTTGGTTTTTCATTTACATTCAACGATATACCTACTTATCATGGTAATCATTTATTTAATTACAGTTCACCAACGTTCTCAACCTCAATTAAAGTTGACTGTTTATTTTGAAATCGTTACGTAATATGGGGACTTTTAAATTTTTAGGTAGGCATAAAGATTTATTTACACCACTATTATAACGAGTAATTATGTAAAAACTCCTTTTTATCTTTATTTCACTGTCTATGCAAAAAATATTTCAGGTGAACAAATAGTTCAAATAGAATACCTAGATTTGTTTGTGGAATACGTTATTAAATTATTGTCCATACCACGGACAAACAATTAAAAACACTGATATATGACCAGTTCGAATAAAAACACGAAATCTGATTTTACACTGAAACAAAACAAACGCCGCATACTAATCCGTCGGCCATTACAGAACTTTTGCCCGCAAAAACTTTACAAGTGAACCCCAAACGTTTTTAGTTCCCATTAATGGTTGAACTATCTACAGAGTAACTCTAATATGAATGCGATTATATACTTCACTGAATCATTGGTACATATGAGTAAAAAATCTTAATGAATTTTCAATAATTTAAAATTCTATTTGAATTTGAATTAAAAATATATCCCCTTATTTATCTATAAATAATTATTAATATTATTGAATGTGATATTTTCGACATATTTAATTACTATCTTTCTTCAAGTGGACAGACTATTAAGATCTCCAAAAATTCGTTTAACAATAATTAGTGAACATTTATAATCGATTATATAAACTTTTGAGCAAATGAGTGCACTAAAATAACCTGGATGAACGGATAAAGGACCTGGACACTGACTCCTCCAGAAAATCCTTCGTAAAATATTAGGACCAGTACAGAGATTAAATTTGAGAGATGAATGACCAAAGAGGATATTTGTATGATCAGAAGTAACAAGGAGATAGATGAACCAGAGTCAAATATATAATATTTGATACTGGTTCCCGGCGAAATAAAGCCGGACTCCGCTGGCATGGACACGTGGAAAGAATGGGAGAGGATAGTGTGGTGAAACGATCGTACTAGGGAGACCAGACTTTCGTAGACCGATCGGTTACCTTGGGTATCAATGGAGACGAGATCGAAAAGGATCTACGCGAATTTCTATCACCTGAATAACTGCGTGTTTAACTGGAAGAACTGCGTGCAAGACAGAAAGTTGTGACATCTTACGCTCACGGAGGCTAAAATCCATTCGCTGAGCCAGAGGAGTATTTAGTAAGTAAATATACACCTTGTATAAGTACGAACGTGAACAATAATTAAATATCACTGTAATATAATTTTCGTGTTTCCCTGTTGGAAAACACAGACTGAAGCCGACCATCCTTTTTTATGACACAGCGAAGTTTAGTGATATTAGTTCTGGACGGTTCGCGTGATTTGCAAGGGTAATGGCTTGACCCTAATAGACTGTTTCGAATCTCCTCCGAGCAAATTGTGGTGAGGTATGGCATAATGATAAGTATTATTTGGATTCTTGGATACCCGTTGTTTATTCCAATGTAGATATTCGTAGTGTTGCATATTGTTCTTTTTGTATTAGCTTTTCATCCATAATGGTTGTTAAAGTGCTGGTTGCTATCAAAGGATATTTTGAAGCCCATGGCTCTAAAATTATTCCAAAATTATTCTGTATACATTTTAGAAATAAATAAAGAAAAAAAATCAGTTTATTTCCTGTATACAGTGACAAGCCTAACGAAAAATACAAAAATTAGCTTATACAGTAAACTATCATCAATAAATTTAATTTAGATCTATTAAAATAGGTCTGTTGTAAATATACTTTGATTACAAGTGTTTTTTATTAATTATTATTAATATATAAAGCAGTGTTTACTTAACAATCGCCAAAATAGCGGACAAAACCATTAAAAAAATATTTACGAGACCGCTGTTAGCGATAAGGTCGCCTATAGCTTCTGTATGATATGTTATATATTTAATGTAATTAATTACTTACAACAGGAATGCAATAAAGAATTTTAATCATTCATTAAAAAATATCTACCAAGTTAATAAAGCCTTTTAAATCAAATATACGAGCTCAAGGACTTTGTAAAAAGCAGCACACGATTTATTTTACCATGGCGGGTAGCGAAGAAAGTCGTTCCGAAGATATATTAACTGAGAAAATGCACTAGAATATAGAACTCACTGTTATGCATCACGGTGATTTAGATGGTCCTTATTAAAATGTATATTAGCAGTAGCAGTTAGAGCTTCACCCCTTTATTAAATTAAGGAATGCTTTTCTAGCTTCAAATATAAAATCATATAAAAAATTATATGAACAAATATTCATATGTTTGTTCATATAATTTTGAAAAATATAGATATATATTGAAAGATATAACATATATATTTTTGATAGGAATATCACAAATACTTTTCATTTTTTACCAGTATAAAGTTCACTTTTAAATCGGTAGGCGTAGGCTTCGGTAGGTGGCGCATCCAAATCTTTGTCATTTTGGATTAATGGTAGCATGTATCGCAATGTCCATGAGCGGACTGTATCTCTTGTTTCCATAAAAAAGCTCATTGCGTCACCCATCAAAAGAATTTCTAAATTATTTTAAGACAACTTCATTCCCAAGAGGCAAACGTGGCAATTAAGCCAATATTGTTCCTAACGAAGACGGTTCTATGAAATGAGAGACGTCTGGAGAAACAAAAGAATTGCGCAATTAAATTTTCTATTGCTTGAAATATGAAGTACTTGGTTGCAATGTTATTAACAAGAACTTCCCAACTAGCAAAAAATTATCATTATTATAATGGTCTCGAAGACTTTATATGAGCGATTACATCGTAGGGACATATATTATTCCCATTCGTGAGATTATGAGTTCAAATCTTGACCTGTACTATTGAGATTATCCTTAAGTATGGATTTTTTAATTATCACTAGTTCGACGGTGATTAAAACATTGTGAGGACACCCATGTAGAGAGTTACAAAATCTGGTGGTCTGGAAGTGCTTTGTCTCTCCACTGCTGGATATATAGGCCTCTTCCAAGGAACGCCACCACATACGCTCTTCCACTCTTCTCATTCAGCCACCACCGGCTGACTTATTCAAGTTGTCACTCCACCTGGCCGAATGGCGTCCCATATTGCATTTCGCAGTACGTAGTCTCAATTCAAGAACTCGTCCGTCATGCATACCATACCATAATCCTTTTATCATACCATAATTCATAAGGTTTCTTGATATATTTTTTTATGTCAAACTTATTTCACTATTGAAAAGTAAGAAGAACAAACTATTGAAACAGAAAAGTGGTTTCGATGATAAAAGTTTATGATCTCTCACATCAAATTTATATATTTATTCCAATTGCCTAATCATAAGAAAATTTATGTAAATAAATTAGCTTTATGAACAATTGAAGCAAACTGTTTATTTAATAGGTATAAACTACTGTCTCCGTTATTGTAAATTGTAATTCGGGTTATTTCAAAGGACTTTGTTGTTGTTCTTCAAAGAAAGTAAATTGATACTAAAGGGCTGCTTTATTTTAAATAAAATTTAATTAAATGAACCTTTGAAGTATTTATCAATTAAAAAGTTGAATAAAATATTGATCTTTGAATAAACGTAAGGTATACTTATATCGTAGGTACTCAAAAAGCGCTGTAGAGATAAACACTTACATTTATTTTTCTTATATTCAATAGTGAGACGATGCGTATCATTTGAAGCTTGGTATTCAGTTTGAATATTTATATAAATTAATGGCATTAGGGCTAGGTTCCAAAACGAACGAAAAACTCTCTTTGACAATCTAAAGGTGAATCCTTTTCTATCTTTGAAATAAAAAAGAGACACTGCGCTATTTACATTGTCAAAGAGCGACAGATTTAGAACTCAATCTAAGTTGATCAAACGAAATATAGAAGGTAATTATATAGTCACTATTTCAAAAAAGTTCTATTTACGAGGAGTATAAATATAACTACATGTGCCAATATTATTATATAATAATGCTACCTAATACATTTTTATGCACTTGTCACCTCGATGAATTATTGTTTACTGAAAATCGTAACTAACAATGTAAAGATACTTACCAACCCTGTTAATAACAGAGCAACAATATCGTGTTCGTCTAATGCAACTTCAAACTTGCATACGTGTTAAGCTCTAACGGAGTGCTAACATTTTCAAGCATTTTACGCCATATACCGAGAAACTAGTCATAATATATAAGCGACTACAAAACCGCAATGCACGTCATACATTGCGAAGTGACTGTGGTACTTGAATTGAACGGTTACTGGATATGTAAATGAAGGAGCAATGAAGGTATAAATATCGAAATGATTCACTGAGGAATTATTTATGAAGTGTAGTCAACTGTCAGTCTTGAGGTGAAGACAAGAGGTGGGGACATTTTAGCGTTTCGAACAATAAGTTAATAACTTGGTAATGCTTTCAAAAAAGTTTGAAACATCGGACTTTTTAAAGTCTTATTATAAATGTAGCCTACGTACATGTTTTAAAAGTAGGTATGGTGAGATAACTGTTATTTTTAAGACAATTTATTTTATTTAATAATTTATTGTAGATGACATTCATGTCATGTTCAATAAATTATTAAATAAAATAAATAGGAAGAAAAAGAAAATATGTACAAAAGGCAAGCTTATCTTCTGCGGAGAATTCTTCCAGCAGACCTGGGAAAGTCAAGACAGAAAGGCAGGCGTAGTGCATACGGAAAATGTGTATGTATAATAATAAATTAATACTAACAAAATACATCAGTATAATTTTATATACATTTAAATACATATACCTAAATATTGAATATTATTCATATAAAATATGTTCACATTATAATATATATATTTAATACATATTATAGATGTATATCGACGGAAAATACGAAAATAGACAGACCCGTCGAACTCGTTTGCGACCATCGGTTCTGTCACTGAAATGATCTAACTAGGTTATCTATCAAGTTATTCTTTAGGTATTCAAGAAGACAGTTAGGACAAAATCTGCTTTTCAAAACTCACTTCAATCAAAAATAGAAAGCTAAAATAAATCCACCAAATTTTATTCGAAATTAATAAGGGTTTCACTTACAATAGTTTTCGGCTCAAAAACCCAACACAGACTGTGTTGTGCTCCGTTCGAATCGCAAGCGCTTACCGACGCCATCTTTTCCGCCCATTCAAACATCCGTCCCACCGGAACCAGATGGTGCTGCAAGCACTTGAATTTACAAGGAATTTACAATAAATCTTTAATAATTATTCATAAAGCGATTTCTTAATTCATTTCTTATTTATTAATGCGTATTTGCAAACTATTAAAGCCATATAACCTTGCAATAGAAATAAAGTGACTTACTGAAACACCACAATAACTTGTCGATCAAAACAACTCATTATTACTTAATAATTTGAAACAATCACAACGCAATGAATTCAGTAGATGATTAAATAATAATTTACGATTTTAGAGCAAGGATTCTTAAATAAAATACTGACAAACTAGAAATCACAATAATTGCTATGTACTCGTAAGTACTAAAATCGAAACGCCAAATAATCGTTGCGGCGACATATACGAGTACAATACGGACTATTTAAGAAATTGACAAATAGTGCTCTTTTAATCGTTTTTTTAAACTAGTGAGACATGGAGTGTCTCGTGCGTTGTGAGGAAGAGCGTTCCATAAGCGTGCGGCTTGTAGCGACAATGAATCCCTGACAGCTACGAAAATTGTGAGAAGGGATCTTTAACGGGAAGTAAGGTTGGGTTCTAAGGAGTCTAGATCGTGGAAAAAACTACAAGAAACATTTACGCAAGTAGGTAGAAGAAGAAGGATTGTTAGAACATTATAGAGTATAAAGGATTGTAAAAATGTGACAATTACAGCGAGAACGAACACTGAAACTTCTTTATAAACTCAGAAATGTGATCAAACTTGTATAAACCAAATATTCAAGTTTTGGAGACTCTCAAGTCTATTCAGAAGTTCTTCAGTGCCATCTAGAAAGCACACATCGGCATTATCGATAATTAGAAGAAGGAGAGTTTGAACAAGATTAGTCTTACTTTTAACAGGGAGAAAGTTTTGAAGGCGTTTCAGAGAGTAGATAAAATAATGAAACGTCTTGCTGATCTCATTGATGTGACAGCCTCATGACAGATTATTATCAAATATAACACCCAAATTCTTAGCAGAGTTGGTAAGCTGTATAATATTATATCATTGTCGTATAATATAGGTGGTATAACAGATCTATACTGCCACCGCCAATAATCAAAGTTTTAGACTTTGAAGGGTTTACCAGAAGACCAAATGTTTTTGCCCACAAACTAACGCTGTGCAAATCCTTGTTCAGCTCAGATATACCATACCATACCATCACCATATGTCTCTCTACTGCCAGATATAGGCCTCCCTCAAGGACCGCCACCACGCAGGGTCTTAAGCTCTTCTCATCCACCCACTACCTTCAACTTTCTTCAAGTCGTCAGTCCACCTTGCCGAAGGGCGTATCACGCTACGTTTCCCGGTACGTAGTCTACATTCGAGGACACGCCTCCCCCATCGGTTATTGGTCCTGCGGCATATATAGCCTACCCACTGGTACTGCAACTTGCTGATTTTTTGAGATTTTAGTTCTTTGTCGAATTTCTTCGTTTCGGATTTTCGTCCAGTAAAGAAACTCCGAGCATAGCTCATTCCATCGCTCGGTGAACAACTTCAAATTTGTGAACCAGGCTTACCGTCAGTTATACCGTTTGCAATATCTGCGACATCAAAATGTCGGTAAAGTAAAGTCGTCAGCATAAAGGTGATAATAAGAAATAATTAGTCACTTTCGAAATGGAATTGATAAATTCAGAGAACAGGAGAGGAGATAGGATGCTGCCTTGGGGAACTGCAGCAGTGAGATCGCACCAGTCGGTTACGATATCATCGTGTCGTATACACTGAGAGCGTCCCCGAAGAGTGAATTAAGCCAACAGATTCTGGAAGTGGAAACGTTAAGTGAACAAAAAATAACGATAAGGACGTCAAAGTTAACTGAATTAAAGGCATTGCTGAAGCCGGGTAATGTCAGAATAGTGAGAAGAGGGCCTTCCATGACAAAGCGAACATCGTCAGAGCCTTTTATGAGTGCTGTAACTGTGCTTTGCCCAGGACGGAAACCGGATTGAAAAGAGTTGAAAAGATTGTGATCAGAAAGGAAACAATTTTCTCGAGAGAGCTTTCTTCCTTAGAAGTGGGAAGAAGTGGGTATGATTATAATTCAGTACCTTCAGTCAAAAAGGGATTGAGTCAAGTTGCCCCTTATTCTTTTAATATAATCGTAATCGGCTCAACGAGCTTCACAACATATCAATATATCAACCTATTAAAACTCTAGCTGCATTCTAAGTTACATTTTCAGTTACGTTAAGGATATTAACTCGTTGTTTGTAAAGATATAGCTCTAGTTAATTGTCAATTTTTTTTAACGTAAGGAGATAACTGTAGCAGTTTCATTTTTTTTTTATATTCTCATGGGCATTATTCCAGGTAATTTAAGGTATTCAGAATAGAAAAATCAATAAAATTAGTGTTGTTCCAATTTAGCATGAAAGACCTTCACTATCAAGTATTATACACATTGTTAAAAAATCATAAGTGTACTTGTTACAAACAAATTTTGTTTCTAAGGGTACAAACTTCCTTTAATGATTTACTTTAATTACTATTGATGCATTCTTATAGTATAAGACCTCTCGTATAGTTTCAATTAAGAAACTTTGCAATATCTCAAACCAAAGTGATAAAAATTATAAATATCGAAATATATCGAAAATGGCCCATATATGACGGAAATTGGTATTGCAACCTATTTACTGCTTGAAACGCTTATTTTTTTAACATTTTATTAATGAAATATTTATTTAGAAATTAACTACAATAATAAGACTAATACATATTTATCTATGCAACTCCTTAATGCTCTTCATACGCTTTCCATAAAACTGGCCTAAAACAGCAATAATCTACAGCCATTATTTTTTTGTAATATTGTAGAGTAAAAGGCTTATCTTTAGTCAGATGTCCATTTGGTAACAAATAATATTTAATACTTAATATTTAGGTACTAAGCATCTGTTGCTGAAGTGGCCTGCGACGACCCTGTAAAACTTGAAAATATAAATTAATAAAATTAGTAAAGTTATAAAATAATAATAACAAAAAATATTATAATAATATATCATTTAAATTTTAATATAAAATATAAGTTACCTAGCGCCATACTGTTGAATGTAAATATTTTACGTTCGAATGAAATCAATTAAACAGCTGTTCGCTGGGCCGCGTATGCGTGCGTTAATGAACGACCGACATATTAGTACTACAGACGTATTAACGACGGGCAGCCGTCCGGGCGCCACCTGTCGACCGCTACTTGCCGGTAGACGCTCGGGTACACATCCGCGACACTCGACACCTTTCAAAAATCTCATTGATTTCTGATTTCTTTGACTCTTGGTTCTGCTAAAGCATCCATTCATTAGTTCCTTTATATTTCACCTTAATAAAAATCTAGAAACAAGTTTATGTACGAGTATATGTCACATATACCAATTCACACAATTCATAAACAAAAATAAACCTGATTAATAAATTTCATTAAGCTATTAAGGTCTAATTATCGTTACTATATATACTCGTATGACGTTATTAGAACAAACAAATATTTGTCGAGTCATTATTGTACGTTTGTTTTTTATGAATAAAAGGAAACTATAAATGGTTAACATTTTATGAAACGAAAAAACAACAGTAATGTCTATTATTTCCATTCAATGTTAATTATACTTTCGTTTTTATGTATAATAAATAATAAAGTATCTAGTTTGAGGACCTTAATGGAGTGTAAAAGTGCTACGTTCGAATAATATAGCTATGTTAAAATGTATGTCCAATTTACTGTAAAAGTATCAAGTGGTAAAGACAATTTTTGACTATTCAGTATTCAGCATTAATGAATGTGCCTTTGCATGCCAAGTCACGCTCGCTTGAGGACTGATTTTTATTTAAATGCCTGAAGTATGACTGTAAGCTCGGATTCATATATTTTAAATGACATTTAATTTTAATTAAATACTTATAACATTAATTGTATGAAGGAAAATTTTATTTGAAGTAAATTATTTTTTCAACTTAAATATCACACAATTTACTTATAAACAATAAACAAAAATCAAGCTAGGAAAAATCATTTTTTTAACAATACAGAAACAAAATTATAGACAAGAAAGTAATAACACTTTGTAGGGTTAGAACAAATAAGCAAAACCAACTTACATACTTCTATTTTATCGCATCATGGACATTAATGGACATGGACATGTTGTAGTCATCACGAGTGTGTCGAGCAGGGTCGCATACCTTATACTCAGAATATCCAAGAGATATTCGTTGAACGTCATACAGGTCTACGCACCGACCTCGGCACACCCGGATAACGAAGTGCAAGCAATGTATGAGGACATTAGTAGAGCCATACATGCTTCGAAAACACACTACAATATTGTTATGGGGGATTTCAACGCGAAACTGGGCAAAAGAGGCGACGATGAGTTGAGAGTGGGGCAATTTGGATGTGGGCACCGGAACCAGAGGGGCCAGAGGCTGGCCGACTTTCTTGAGAAAGAGGGACTCTTTATGATGAACTCTTTCTTCAAGAAGCCGCCTCATAGGAAGTGGACCTGGATGAGCCCCGACGGTTCCGTTAAAAATGAGATAGACTTCATTATGGCCACAAAGAGACAAATATTCAATGATGTCTCCGTGATCCACAGGGTGAAAACCGGTAGTGATCACCGAATGGTTAGAGGCACATTGAATATAAACGTCAAGTTGGAAAGATCCCGCCTGATGAAGTCTACGCTCCGACCTACTGCTGCCCACATACAAAATCCCGAAAGCTTTCAGCTTAAATTGTCAAATCGCTTCGATTGCCTAGAGGATTGCGTTGCAGTGGACGATATCAACAACAGGTTGGTAGAAACTGTCCATACGGTGGGGTCTAAATTCTTCAGACATCGTCGAAGAGATGGACCCCAAAAGCTCACCGACCACACCCTCGACCTCTTGGCGGAACGACGTTCGATGACACTGCAGACTCCTGATGACTCGGAAGCATATCGGCAGCTCAATAGACGGATTCACCAGTCCTTGCGACACGACATCCGTCTCTTTAATACTAATCGTATTAAGGAGACGATAGAGCGGAATAAAGGCTCCAAAGTGTTCGCAAGAGACTTATCTATTGGGCAGAGCCAGTTGACGAAGCTGAAGAGGGAGGACGGCAGTGTCACTTCCGACAAACAAGAGGTACTGAGGGAGATCGAGAAGTTCTATGGACAGTTGTATACCTCGGTCGCTAAACCTGGGCCTTAAAATGAACATGGACAAGACGAAAATCATGTCGAATGTCCATGTCGTGCCCACCCCAGTTTCAGTTGGGAGCTCGATTCTCGAAGTTGTTGACGAGTACGTCTACCTGGGCCAAACGGTCCAACTAGGTAGGTCCAACTTCGAGAAAGAGGTCAATCGACGAATCCAACTCGGCTGGGCAGCGTTCGGGAAGCTACGCAGCGTCTTCTCGTCTAAAATACCTCAGTGCTTGAAGACGAAGGTCTTCGACCAGTGTGTGTTGCCAGTGATGACCTACGGCACCGAGACGTGGTCCCTGACTATGGGCCTCATAAATAAGCTCACTGTCGCACAGCGAGCTATGGAGAGGGCTATGCTCGGGGTTTTCCTACGTGATCGAATCAGGAATGAGGAGATCCGTAGACGAACTAAAGTCACCGACATAGCCTCTCGGGTTAGCAAGCTGAAGTGGCAGTGGGCAGGGCACATAGCTCGAAGAACCGATGGCCGATGGGGCAGAGGGGTTCTCGAATGGAGACCACGTACCGGCGGACGAAGCCGAGGACGTCCATCTGCTAGATGGACAGACGACCTCATAAAGGTTGCGGGCACCCGCTGGATGCAGGTCGCTGCCGATAGGTCTAAATGGCGGACAATGGGGGAGGCCTATGTCCAGCAGTGGACGTCCAAGGGCTGAGAAAGAAGAAGAAGAAGGACATTAAGAATTTTAACTTTTTACGTTTAAGTAACCTAAAATTATAATAATAAGTTACTGTCGTCTACTAGAGGTAAACACATGTGGTCTAAGTTTTAAGTGATGCTCAAACAATCAGGCATACAGACATAAGACAAACAGACAAACATACGGACCATTTTTTTTAAAGCTACTGTTAGGTACTGTAGCTTCTAAAGAGATTTTTTTTTAATTACGTCAATGTACAGACTCAACCCTTTTATTGTTTTATTATTTAAATAGAAGTAAGATGTAAGTATATGGAATTTTTATGTCTCTAATAAATCACTTTATTATTATTATATAAAACGACAAATTACAGGTTCAATGACGCCGTTATTAAGTGATTCAATACAACATAAAAACGTCTGGAACACCAATTAACTTCATTGAAACGAATTTATTGCTTTGTGCTGACGAAATTACTTTCTTTGAATTTTGTAATTAAAACCTTTTCTATTAGAAATATAGTTGATACTAGTTAAAATTACTTGTGCCTTGTTCAATATCAACCCACATAAACGATGATGATTGAACTCCTCTTAACATAACAATTGAACTGATGTATTATTAAGCAAAGTCTATCTGAGTTGTGGCTATTTATCTTTCTGGTGTGACCACAGACAATCCAAGTGATAGAGTAACAGGATTAATACATAATACCGAAAACTAAATGGTCGATTATCCATAGGTCGACAACAAATATTCGAAAGATTAATTCATCGATGAGTCATTAGGTCTACAGATGTTTTTTTCTTCATATGTGGCAATGGTACATTTAGCACAATTTGCCAGTCAATGTCCGGTCGAAGTAAGTCAGGAGTCGCTCAGTAAAATGATAGTAGGTTAACTGAGGACAGAAGAGGAGGCCTTGGAAGCACACGAAAAACACAGTCCCAAGCTTTTATTTGATTATCACAGACACCACGTACGAAAAACACTTTGATGTTTAATAAATAATTACTATTCGACCACGAAACGCCTAATACACAAGTTTTACAATAATCAAAAAAAAACTCAACTTAACTTCCCGAGTTCCCGACAAAAAGTTCAGGCCTACGGGTCAAACGTTATTCTCTATTTATTTATTTTATTTTGTCAATGGCCAGCGCGTTGATGGCCCCTATCAAGAAATCGCCCTGTACACAGTTTCTGCTCAATTTTTTTCAAATTGAATTACCTACAGGGAAAAACATACAAATTATTTAGATTGGCTGTTTTTTTGGTTTTCAAGTTCAACCGAAACTCGAAAATCTTGATCTCTGTAATAGGTAGGTTTCTTCGAAGTCTACCTAAAACAACTGGGTGAAATTTTAGCTTTGTTTCTTTTTATAATATTTTTATTTTTATTTTATAATATTTTTTTTTTTTTATAATCTCTACTAAACCGGACGAGTGACATATCACCGCTTAACGTCACTAATGACGTTGCTAACAACGCCATCAAGATTCAAGGGGTATGTATTGTTATGGGTATGGACGAACGAATGTGTTGTTAATATTTTAAGTTTGATTTCATCAATGATCGTTAACAACTTCCCATTATAAAATCAACCTACTCGTGCATGGATAGTGTATATAGATAAAAATTGTTTTTTGTAGAAAAGTAACAAGAAAAAGAAGAAAGTAAAGTAGAAAAAGAAAAGAAGAAAGATTAACAAAGAAAACGAACGCCAGGACTTACTGGCGAACACGGCTATAAAATTAAACAGTGCTGTAATTTTACCAAAAGGAAGGCCATGGAAAAGGTAAAATTCTTCTGACGCAATTTAGCTTACGAACAGGATATAAGTACATACCATCAGAATAAGATAATGTGAATACTAATTTTATTTATATGGATACCAAATAAACGATTATTATACTTATATTGACAAACATTTTCAAGTATTCACATTGAAAAGCTACGGAATGACCGCAAAGGTACAAGTTGTATGTGGGGTCACGATTTGAGTAAATCTGGGCAATGTATGCAGGGCGCCACCGCATCGATATCAGATCGTGTGTGAGTGCTATGTGGTGAAATAGCTTATTTTAATAGCAACTGTTTGGTTGGCTAATGTATGAAAGTGTGGAAAAGATTTATATAAGGATTGTGGGTCAGGTTTATGAGCGTGAGCTAAGAAGTTATAGGTAAGAACGCTTCGCTTTCTGTTTCCGACTTATCAAAAAAAATATTTGAAAAAATGGAACTTTTCAACTGTATGCAGATACGAGTATGTAATGATCACTCCATACTATAAAAATCAATGTCATTCCTCGAACTTTTCGTCTCTGAAATCGAAATCTCTGTCAGAACCTGAACCTATAGTTGAATTTCGCTTACATCTTTGACATTGAATTCATAGCGTCACCATTTAGACCACCGATAAGCCAAATACTACTTACTCTCACTATTAATAATTTGCGATATTATTGACCACAGATTAGTTAGTAATTGTCGTTATTTAGTTACCTCTGACACTCTCTGACTCTCTGAAACGACAGCGCCAATTTCAAAAGTGAAAATCATAACCGACACTAGTATGGGAGTGTCGGAAACTCGTAAAGTTCTCGACTAGTTTGTCACTTCGTGGCGAAGTTTCCCGTTTGGACCGGTCGACATCGGGTCGCGTGATTTGGAACAAAACTTTCTTCGTGAGTTGGCCTTTTTGTAATGAGGCCCAATTGGTGGAAGAAGTGGCATGTGAGGTGCGAAGGTGTGAGGTAAAAACGGTGTTATTGATTTTGTTATATTTTTAAGGCGGTGAGCATGCTATGGTGATTTCGACATTCTTACTGAAAATATAAGTATCTAAAAAATAGACGTAGTCTATCGCGGGCGCCACTAGCGAGGTTATAATACGAGATACGGACATGGTGCAATCATTTGTTATTTGATATTAGGCGTTTTACATGATTACATACATATTATAGGTATTATTTTCAGATTATATATTTTTGTATAATAATATACCTTTAAATATATATATTTTTGTAATTTATATTTATTTAAACTTTATTGTCCAAGTTCTTCAAATGGTAGATTTAACGCCATAATATGGCATTTTCTATCAGTTAACAATCAGATCAAACTGAAATTCGAACGCGCTTCAAATTTGGTTTAAATATTAATACGAGTAGTACCTACAAGTAATAATATACACATATAATGTAAAACGCAAGTTTATATTTATGTATATACCTATGTATTTATAGTCATAGAGGTATATTCCATTAGACTGTATTTAAACGGGCAGAAAAAAATAATATTAAGTTGGCAGCAAATAATGATCAACAAAATAAACTATTTTTGAATAACTGAACTAAACAATTTTTAATTACAAAGAATATCAACAAAATGTCGACGGATATCTTCATTATCAACAGACAATCTAAACTTAACCCACCTTTATATTTGCTGCCATCGATTTGCTGCCAATTTCAGTATGTCTGCTGCTAAATTAATTAAGTATATTCCGATTTATATTGTCTTATGTATATACAATTATTTCTTTTTTAACTCTTAACATTTTTGCTTTTGTTTACTACCTTAGCACACCACGTCCTGCAAAGCCCAAAGATTGACAGGGAGATAATGCTTAAGGCATTAAGCCCGCCTTTTGTAATAATTTACAAAAATGACTAAATAAAAATGAATACACGTGTCTTGTACTCGTACCAAAGTGCAACTTTCTACTTTCGACTTGTTTACGACATTCCGTTTAGGATTGTACGCACTAATTGGAAGACCATTGTTGCATAGACAACGAGAAAAGAAGCCGTATTTTCCCAAATGCTGTCCGACTGCCAATGAGTCTGACGGCCTCTTTACTATAGTTCAATGTGTCTTGCTGGGTTGACTATGGGTTAACTAAGAATATGTCTAATTCGTCTACAAAACTAGAGCTAGACGGACACACTCTTACAAGTGGACAAAATCCGGATCGAAGAAGTTCAATCAAGAACCAAAATTACTGACACAAAATAAGCAACTTCAAGTGGCAGTGGGTAGGTCATATTTGTCGCAAAATCGATAACCGATGTGGATAGTTCTCGAATGAAGACCACGAGCCGGGAAATGAGACATTCGACCTACTCCGGTTAGGTAGTCTGACGACATAAAGAAAGTCGCCTACAATGGCTGGAAGAGAAGGGCAGAACATCGAGTGTGATGGCGGTCCTTAGAGGCCTATATTCAACAGTATGTTAGATATTTAGATATTGGTGACCATTATTAATATTTATTAAGTACGGTTATTTGTTTCAAAGTGATTAATAAAGAAATTACAAACATGTTGATTTTTAGTGCGGTTTTAATAGCGCAACAGTTATTTTATTACTTATTTATTTAAACATGACAGAAGGTACATTACAGTTTATAAAAGCCAATGCGAACATTCTTATAACAATTTCTCTAAGAATTCCACAGCATACCTGCTTAGAACCAGATCATTTGAAAAGAAAACATCAATGTCACTACGCCTCGCTAACATTTTATTAATGTAACGTATAGAGTAAGTAAATTTATCATCAAATAAACATATTTGTTTAAAAAATAATTATATATACACGTAAATGTGTCATATAAATATTATTGTTAAAATTTTCTCGACCGAAACAAATATAGCTCGCAGATTTTAATTAGTAGGGTATTTCATGCGGATGTTTTAAATTGTATTTTGTGTAAAAACACAATTTCGTGCTCTTATGTTTTATTTCTCCATTTAATATGCTTATAATTCTTCAGTGCATCCATTAAGCCAACAACAAGTCGCGGACACCGTATATAAAAAGCGGACTGGGCGGTTAAAAACACGCCGAACTAGGCCGCTTCACCATAATCCTGGCTAAGCCGCAGTAGCTCCATTTTATTGTACATTTCTCTGCAAAGTGCCTAGAAAGCCTGAAAGCCGAGCGAACATTCATTTGCATAAAATGTTACATAATGCTGCTTTTAACTCGGCACCATAAGGAATGCCGTATTTTGTTTGGGGCACAATAGCTGTTTTTTGAAGTTCCCACGCTGATTGATGGTTCTGAAATTGGGTTAGTAATATCCCGAACAAAGCCTGCTGTTTGTTTAGTATTAAAGGCAGTATCTAAATAATTCCTTGAAGGAGTAATTGTATAAGAAAATATACAACGACCTTCATTAAAATACATATTTATTGAAAACTGTTACTTTTGGGAACAGTAACTAACGATGACTTAAACCTACTATTTATCTAATTATAGAGTCTGCCTAACTATCTACCACACTTATTAATAGAAATTATTTATTTAAATGGTCTCTAAGTAGCAATTAGTTCCACTTAACACAGAATACAAGTATTAGGTGCTTACCTATGAAATGACCGATTTTATTACTGGCCAATTTCAGATTCGATCTCTTCTGCTCTAATTTTAATTTCAAAATAAAACAAAATGCATCGAATAGCTACGATATTATTATTTCGTTTGTTTTTCTGTACCCAAATTTTGTTCGTGTGCTTGTCTTGAAAACAAAATGGATAAATTGAGAATTCGTGCTAATTTTGAATATTAGTTTCGCAGCGGCACCAACGCTATTTCCAAAACGCAAGATAACTAAGAACAAGCTACTGGTATCAGTTTAGTGGTTCTGTGCCGGTATTATCCACTACAGTTTTTTGTGAGCCGATCAAACGATTGATGCAGATGTGTACTGTAAGGAGCTGCAGCCGATGATGGAAAAGCTAGCAACAAATCAACCAAGTTTGGTCAATCGCTCATCTGAACTTCTTCTTCGTGACAATGCCCGCCCTCACACTTTTCATACTACAGTTTTAAAACTTCAAGAGCTAGACCTGGAGACTCTCCCTCACCCATCGGTCCTTGCCCCTCTTTGAATTTCTTTCGAAATTTGTACAACTTATTGCAAGGAAAAAAATTTGATTCTCATGTAGCTGTGATTAGGGCTTTTGAAGAATTCATTGATGTGGACGAGTATCCACGAGACTTTTACAGAAGTGGCACCAATCAAGTGCCCGCGAGGCGGCTAAAGTGTGTAAATAATATGGGTTAATATTTCGAATAACATAATAAATAATTGTATAACAAAAAAAAATTAGTTTCTCATACAAATCGGTCATTTCATAGGTAAGCACCTAATAATACGTGCAAGGCATTGCACGCTCATTGACGAGGCTACGGGTGTCACAATAGCCCTTATGGTCCTAGTGACCAATGTAAAAGCTTTGTAACAGTGTACACATGGTTCTATAAATGTCTGTAATTACTAAAATGTACTTATAATTTACATTATAGTTAATGTATTTATTAAATGTGGTTAGTAAAGCAAATAATAATGAGAAATAAGGTAGTAAGTAGTACGTAACCAGCACACTGCTGGATACCTCGCCACAAGGTCCCAATTATTACTTATTATATAAATATTAAGTTATTTGATATAGCGGGCCCAGTGCGCGTTAGTGCATAAGCATACTTGAGATTTTTCTTTACTTCTGGAGCATGCGGGTTTCCTCACGATATTTTCCTCTCACCGCCGAGTTAGAGTCAATTTTTAAAAACCGATACTTAAGTAAGACACTCAATGGTACGGGCCGAGGATTATAACTCACGGTCACACGAATATGAGTCGAATATAGATACCTCTAGGTTATCACCGCTCTAATAATACATAGGTAATATATTTTTAAATATACTCGTATATAGGTAATATATACATAGGTATAATTATTTATTTATTCTTTATTGCACAAACTGACAAAAGGCGAACTTAATGCTTAGAAGCATTATCTCCCAGGCAACCTTTGGGCTATACAAAGATGGCTGTACTTAATAGTGACACATATTAATAATAAAAAAACACGTAAGAGCGTTCTATATTCTCACGTAATTACACTTCCAATATCTTTTTTAATCTACAGATATATAATAAACATCCTAGAATTTTCACAAAGTTCTGCAGGTAAAATTCCTAAACACAGTGAAGTAAATACACCACCCACGCGCTAGGTATACACTAAATTACTTAAACAAATACAAATACAGGGCGCCACTGTTGAGTAAACTGTGTAACTTTGAATTAGGGACCGGACAAACAAACAGACAGTTGAAGCTAATTGTCCTCGGTCTTATTTAATAAGTGACCTCGTGATATTATTACGTTTTTAGAGCTATGTATTTCTGTTATTTACCAACAAATACTATCTCTTGTGTAATCATAGTCAGTAATCACTTTTGCATTATATGTAGGTATATTGTTTAAATAGAGTTGTGTGCGCTATCATTATCATGACTAGGAAGTAGCTCATCGGTGATCATGACGCGTGATTGATAAACAGCTGATACTTTTTAATAGCAATACCGTAATCGTAACCAACACTTATAACATCCACTGCTGGACATGGGCTTCCTCGTACACGTCGTCTTATGCATGAGGGTTGTGTGGCCTTAAAACGCCTGGCCAAGCGGATTGGCGAGCCAACATTAATACGTTTCACTGCAGTCTTCTTTGAAAGTAGAGTAACTTGACCAGTCAAACATGACCATTCCGTCTAGCCTATTGCCTATTGTTATGTTCTCGTATCTGTAAAGATAGTCTTTGATTAGTACTCTCTACGAGTCCTATCCCATTCCTTGCACACGTATCGGCAGTTACTTTACAATAAAAGGCTGAATTCCGTCGTATTATATATTTCCTAACCGACAAGTGATAGGAGCTAATGCACTACAGTAACTATGATATATATATATTGTATATATATATATATAAAATGAGCGGGTTCTGAGCACAGAACCCGCTCATTTGAGAAGAAAACCGTATGAATCACTATAACTAACCACCGCGCACTAACGATAAAGTTCGCGCGAAACAAAACCCCGGGTACAGCTTGTAAAATATAAAGCAAAAGGTAAGAAAACAGCTATTCCATAATTTTTATCATAATTACACATAAATATATTTAGCGAAGTAGAGCATTGCATCTCTCTAAAAAGTTAAATGATACAGATGAAAGTCAATATTTTTCCATTACAACATCGAAGTAAACGTTACAGCCATACTAATGGTGTCCTATATTTGGCACCGACTATATCTTGAAGCAATGTTCTCGGTTAACGATTATACATTCAGCTCTCGGGTGGGCCAAAACTTAATTAAAGTTTTAATGAGCCGAGCGATATATGTATTTTGCAATGCAATCATGGACTAAGACTATGTAAACAGAGGGGACGTGATTTCTTGGAAAACCTCTCCCATATTTATACCTCAGTATAGGATGGTTAAATAGCTATATTATTCTAATAATAACAACAAAGTTCATTTGTACCCACGGCATGTAAATGAGAATAATGTTATTATAATTCTGATATGTACAGTGAAGTTTAATTTAACTCCACTCCAAACTTTTTGGTTACTAGTGTGAATCCAATTAGTGTAATACTAAATTATTGAGAGTTTTAAAAAATATTAGTGTAATACATATATAATAAGTATAATACGTATTATATTCGTAATATAACACTAGTATAATACGTATAATACGAATTATACTAAATATTAGTATAATACGAATAACAAATAAACACTTGCTAATAAAAAGAATAATGAAATGAAGTTCAGTATCCGCTTCTAGTATAGAAAAGTGTTCCTCAAAATAGTAATCGCGTCTGACTCAGCACTTAGTCTTCGCAAGTGTGTAAGCCGAACGCTACGTATGGAAGTTTGATTACACACTATAATAATATACAAACTTAATTTCATAAGTCGAGCTTATTGCCATAGTGAACTTGTTAGCTTTTAATTGCTTTTTATGAAAAACCCTGGGCAATTTTTTAAAAGACATTCGAAATTTAGAGTGAGTTTTATCTTCCAGGTGATTGAACGTATTTTGCACTGACAAAACGGTTTTAAAAGTAGGGATTCGCATAGCGGGAGTTTTGACTTAAAGAGGCTTAACAGTACTTGATGGAGACCGGAACAACATTAGAATAAGAAAAAATATAAATTAAAACGCGATATAGATTAGTTTTTATATAAAAGTCTAATCTCTGCTATTTATAAAATTTATAAAATATCTATCTATAAAATCTATAAATCTATCTATAAAATCTATATCTATCTATAAAAGTCTCTCTATCTACGTGATACCAACTCTCCTTACTTATTTTGTGGCCCTTAAAGAGATTCGGAAACAATAATCCTAAAACCAAAAATGACTTACTAGTATAACAAGTATATATAGTAAATGTTGATTTAATACAAACTTGATAAATAGAATCATCAACTTATGTCAAAAGGTTAAGTTTCAACTTGAGCTATCGCATTATGATACGGGATATCCCGAAGGGCTGAGGCCAACAGCCCTCTCATCAGCGATTAATTACGCAAATGACTCTCCAATTAAATTATTCCTCACGAGATTTTATGTGTTACGTAGAATATGGAGTGTTCAAACAATTTAACTTAATAGGTACTATATAATCTTTAAATGATCATATAATCTTCTGTACGTGACAGTTGTGACGTTACTTTGTATTGTAGAAAATTGTAGAAATTAAATAAAAATTCTAAGCTTCATTTAGTCAATATGTACCTACTCGTATCTCCTAGTATGTAAATGTACATATCAGTACACAAAACACACTTAATTTTAGCTCTTATTACTGAGTATGGAATGACTGTAAGTATGACCCTGGTACCAACTGTACACCTTGTGGGCTCTTTGGCAGGGGTTAGAGAATTAGTAAATAATGACAATGCCATTAGGCCCGTTTCCCACCGACCGCAGTCACGGCAGCAGCGTGGTGCATCAAGCAGGTCATGTATCTTAATTGTGAACTTTATTTTCTACGTACATAGTTTAAATTTATATGACGCTGTAAATCATCAGAAATCGACGAATTCGCGTCTTACTAGTCGGCCGCTCGTGCGTCATACAAATTTATATAAATAATGTACGTTGAAGATAAAGTTTACTATAAAAATACACGACCTACTTAACGCACTGCGCCCCTGCGGTGACATGCAATAGGTGAAAATAAGACTTTACACTGTTTACATCTTTAATATTGCATTAAACTTCATTGCAGATTAAAAAGCTGCATTGTTCAGTTTGGATTCTGAGTAAAAGGGAATTCTAGGTAGGTACTAACTAGAATTATTCTCTATTGAATATATTGTCCATGTACTGGAATTATACATAATTTTTGAAGGGGAGATTGCACGCTGCAATCCAACAGCCGCTGGGCGCGCTCGACTGGCCACGTTACCCCTCTCTCACAGAAGACTACTTTGAAATGTACTGCATTTCCCACTTTATGTTATTTCCCTAATGTACTTACGTGTTTCGGTAGTGAGTGAGATGTGGCAGAGCCCATTCCCATCCTATCCCTCCCTATTTTCCCAACCCTTTCTCCAAATCCATTCCTATATCTCCAAAGGTAGGCAGCGCATCCGGGGGCGTACCAACGTTTGTCGTTTTGGATTTATTTTGGCATGTATCGCGGATGTCCTTGGGCGACAGTACCACTTACCATCAGGTGGACTGTATGCTCGTCTGCCGCCTTAGTACATAAAAAAACATATATGCTAAATAAACAACTCTCCTGTTAAAATATCTTAACCAAAAACAACCGCAATACATGCCCTAAATATCCCGACAAATAACATTAAGTTAATCATTAAACTGTTTTCTATCTCCTTTGTGAAGAAAGTAGATTGAAATAGATAACACTGGTTATACCACACCTATTCAGTTTTATATATTACTAGCAAAACCCCGCAGACGTTGTCCTGCCATAGAAGTTGATGTGCTGCTGCGCCATCTATTGGCGAGTTACAACAAAGACGATAGCTCGAAAATATTCTCCGTGCTCTAATACCTGTGTATACCAATTTGCATGGCGATCGTTTGAACGGTATAGAAGTTGATGTGCTGCAGCGCCATCTAGTGGCGAGTTACAACTAAGTCTCCATTAAACCTTCTCCATTAAAAAATACATATATGTGCCAACTTTCATGGTGATCTGTTAAACGGTGTCAAAGTCTATTAACATCAGATATACCAACATCCATTTTTATATATAGTTATAGAAGATTTTATCTCTTCGTCGAATCGGAATACCGTCAAGAGCATTTTTTCTTTACTTTACTTTTCCATAGTTTTCTTTTGGCACATGTTGATTGTTTGTCCGGTAAAATAAACGCTTAGGTGAGCGCCTGGCATAATTCCAGCGCTTTAGGGACCCAAACCGACGGCTGCCAACATTTTAGTGCGGTAATTACACTCATATTTCATACGGTGGTTAGTGATAAATTTGATACATACCTATTAGGTAAATGAAAATTTCTGAACGAAAATGTTAAGCTGGGAAACTGCTGTGGCACAGATATCAGATTGCTTGCAGGTTCGTCGCCACCATAGCGTGGGTATGTTCATATAATTCAGCTTCATAACGTCATTTTATCATAGATTAGCATACCATACCATGCCTCTACTGCTTTCTGCTAGATCCCAAAACTCGACACCACACACAATGCTCTCGGATCTGCTCATCTAACCATCATAAGTGAACTTCTTCCAGTCGTTGTCGGTTCACCGGCGGGGGCGCCCCGCACTGCACTTTCCAGTACATGGCCTCCATCTGACGTCTCGTCTCGATTATTGCTCTTACCGCAAATATGACTTGTACGGTGCCACTTCAACGTTCTGACTTTCGTTCTTTGGTGGATCTCTTCGTTTGTAGACTACTTTCTTAAAAAATAAAAAAAAGTGTATCTTTAGAACAATATGTTCAACATATTATAGAAAACTGATAATTAAAATGATCATTCATGAGGGACGTGGCCGCTAAATAACTAAATTGCTTACAGATTTCAATGTTCTTATTGTTGCCACTTTCGCATTTAATACATGTTTAATGTAATATGTAGATTGAATCTTAAACGCATACACGTTACAATTAATTTAATTATACAATTAATGTGCTTTAAACCTTACGTTTAAGACCCCCTTTACAATATACAAAATATCAACTAAACTGCAGCAGTGAACGTAAATTTACATGTTTTGTACATTTTTTACCAACTGTGGGAAGTAACATTTTAGCGCATAGGAGTTTCAAGCCAATACCAATATTTCCTCCTTTATGGCCGATTAATTTGTCGTAGTAGGACGCGTTAACGTCACAATAACCGACGATCGTTAAAGGATTAAACGTGTAACTAATAGTTGCTTTTTCCTATGCGTTCTTGATTTAATTTATTTATTACCTGTTTTTATATTAGTGGATAAAGCTTGATAAATTATTTGCTATAAATTGTCTACTCAACGATGCCAATTGCAATAAATGTTGCTGTAACTTAAATATTTACTTACTGAACTTGTACGTGACAAAATAATACGTACAATCCTTATCCTTCACAATCCCATTTTTGGTAATCCACTCCTTAATCTCCAAAACATAAGGGGCGCATTCGAGCGCGTGTCAACGTCTATACATTCTTGCCTGATGCTGACATGCATTGCAGATACCTATGACTGATAGTATGCACTTACGATACACTTACACTTACGATCAAGTGGACTATCAGATAATTACAAATACTACCATTAGCTCCTATTTCACCTTCATTGTAAAAACAATTACGAACGGCCGCGACCGTAACCCCGATAGATATAATTAATTTAATTTTGGTACGTTACTTTACTCTAAAATAAAATAATATGGCTGAAAATAATGATATGGAATTGACTCGATATGACAGGTGCCTCTATCGCAAGGTAGCTCCCACATAAAACTATTGCATGTTAGGATACTTATTTCTCACGAAATAGAATGAGTATACATATTAAAAGCGCTGACGACAATCACACAACAAACGCTCACGACGAGCACATTTAAAATGCAATAACCGCTTTAGAGAGCTGGAAGCCACCGGAATCAGTGCAAACTTGGCACCTCGCCGACTAACACACACCTCACCATGAAAAACACGGGAGAATTCTGTGCTCCTAATCGCAACCTTCGCAAAAAAATCGCAAAAAAAGGTCATCTGTTGATCCTTCTTTACTTCAGTTGAACAAAAGCTATTCCACATTGACGTAACTACACTATTATTAAATTAAGCAAATTAATGTATTAAAATTAATTCTAGGCTAATTTTCTATATTAAAGGAGGCAGACGGATAAGTAGCCCACATGATGATAAGTGACTATCGCCACTCATGGACACCTGCAACACCATGGGGTATGGGGGTGTGCTGCTAAGCTTGCAGAAACTTTTTATAGCTTTCTTGAAGAGCTACCCCATATCGTAGCGTAAGGGAAATACCTCGCCATAAACAACTAACAAACAAAGTATATAACGTCATAAACAAAAATCACTACAAAAAAAAAAAAAAAAAACTGAATCTGTTTTGAAAATTATTTTTAATAAAAAATTTTAATTGATTATTAACGAGCCTTCCTTTTTTTCATACGCAATCTCTTTACAACTTTTAATTGAGCGTCTAAATTATATTTCTTGTACCGTGTATTTGTTATTCGTCTAATGTAGCGCCCGCCATTAGCAACTATGACCAAGGGACCGATACCGGGCTTGATGATAATTGAAAACACTAAATATATTTGCATAGTACAGTCTCATGTCGTAGACACAATCCCTTACACGAACATAGATAAGAGTCGTAGTGCCTATTTACTCGTACAAACATAATTTCGTACAGTGTCAGTGCTGCAACTTCGTACTTTCCACATATATAGAGGGATAGATAGCGCGAACTGTCCGTCGCTGGGTTGGCGATTCGTTAAGTTGGTACTTCTCCCGCTGATCGTCGTTGTTACACAAAAATGCCTAATCAATGTCAATCAATTGTAAAAAATAATCAGAAGTGGTGAACGGAGTCAAGGGAGATGGTTTCTTTCATCAGTGAGTGGTTTCCCATCACTAAAATTTACTTGTGACTTAGTCGTAGATACAAAATAAGTGACACGCTTGGTTTCAATACCATTTCATGAACTTGCGTTGTCTATTTTCATTTCTTATAGCTTCAAGTTTAATTTGTGTCTCTCACTCCTCTAGAAAGCAGCACGCGATACGGATTTTCTTGTTTTTCTTGACCACAGTAAACGTAAAACGGAGAGATTCGTAGTGACGAGAAATAATTTCACTTTCCTCATGACATTATAAACGTTATTCCTCATACTTCCCAATCCTATTTCCAAATTCCTTTACCCATGTCAAATTTTATACTTCCTCATTTCCCCTCCCAAGATCCACATCTAAAGGTTGGTGGAGGTATTCGTGGCTATAACAAGATCCTGTGTTTTCCCTGCTGAAGTTAGCATAGACAATTCAAATGTCATTAAGCGATTGTAACCGCATACCGTCAAGGAGACTGTTTGCTCGTCTGTTACGAGTATATTCTATAGAAAAAATCAACTATAACTTTGTAAAAAGTATTATGAACTGATTAAATAGACTTCCGTTTTGCACTTAATAAATATTTTCCTAAAGAAAGGAAAATAACAAGATGCTTGACGTCTTATCTCAGTGTTGTATTCACTCCGGACGTCGAAGCCCGGAAGGCTATAGAAGCTGGTTAAATAAAATTGCTTCAGAATCGCGTCCATTTACCATTTCGCCCCACCTATCTAAAATGAACACAATTAAAAATAGAACCAAATTTTTAGCCTTAATTCCATTAGAATTAGAGGAGTTTAATTATTCAAATAACTAATTAAATACCTCCAAAGCCTTCAGAAGTATATACCTACTGTTGGAAACAGGTCAAGCAATATCTATCCATAAGCAGGTAGGTGCTTACTAAGCTTAATAAATGCGGGCTGCTATAATGAAATAGTTTTCGGTATGTTGACATTTAGTCCAGTATTCATTCAATAATTAATTTACTGAGTATCACTAATTTAGTAGCTTATGTTCTTATTACAATGTAGGAACACACAATATCCAGTCATCGTCTTATCCCTCGTCCCATTCATATTCTGCTTTGTCATATTCTCATACGCTGTTCCGAAAGAAAGTGATAACGATTCTAAAATAAAATAAGTGTCATAATTCCACAAACGCATTTCCGATGTAAGTGTACGATTTATTTTAAATAACTCTCATAATGTAAATTTTAAATTGTTTTATCGATAAAAATATCGAAGGATATTTGTCTGACATGACAATACATAATTCTTTTTTACCCTCATGAAAATAGTAGTCGAATAGAAGTGGGGAAAATGGATAAAAAGGGAAGATATCACCAGTTCCTCCTTGACGTCTTTAAGTATAGTTTAAGTGTTTAAATAATCATGTTTAGTATAGTTTCGTATTACAGTGTTACAAGTGACTGTCTAAGTAGATTATGCTTTACTTGGTGGTTAGTGGTGAAAGGTTGGAGAGGAGGCCTATTTTCAGACCGTATGGTTGTTTTAGAATTGGAACCATTACTGGTAACTCGCTCGTAGCACATGTTTTTCTGATGACGTAGATGTTAGTGTTTACCACATACGTATTTAACATTTAACGATCCCGACAATTGAGCATATTATAATTTCATTCAATATTCTAGTTCTATAGAAAATCGATACATAATCAAAATGATCTAACGGCCATGTACGCTGCGACGCGGATGTCCTGCGCGGATGTCCGCATCCGACGTTACGGCGGAATACAGCAAAGGTAACGATAGTCCGAATACATTTACAGCAACAGCACAGAAACAGAGCGATTATTTATCCTTCCGTCGCGGACGTCCGCTTAAATCATCGGTTTGCCACATCCTTATTTTTTCTTTTCTTGTAAGAAAAACATTATACGTCAATTTCAATCACACGTACTTATTGTACCACCATAGGCGCCATCTACACTAATTTCAATAGTAACTATATGAACTATGTACATACTACATAGTTCGCGATGTACATTTTTTTACGGTACAGAAAGTACGAAAATTATATATTTTTTTTTTATTAACAATTCCAACTACAACTTAAATTAATTGTAATTTCCGTTTTAACCTTTATCAATAAGACACATGATAGAATGTACTAGAAGTAGGTAACTGTTGAAGAAACACAACAAAAGTCATATCCTAAAGTTATAAACAGCTCCTTTGAACTTTGAAAGCAAACGTGTAAAAATAACTTTACAAATAATTTAAATTCTCCATATTTACCAGTCATTGTTTTTACGTTGTATACAAGCCTATTAAGTTGAATATCGTATGGACATTGACGAAGGACGGCATCGCCTACGCAAACGTAGTACGTTGAAAAAATACGTGAATTAAATACTAATGATTTATGCACTTTCCACGTTTTCGTTTCGATCGTAGTGCTTGAATTAATAAAGCCCTATTTTAAGGCTCAATGAAAGTCACAGCTGGCCACGTGATTATTGTAATACAACAAAGAAATGTAAAAGTAATAATACATTTGTTCAAAAGGAAAATGGACAGCAAATACATTATTATACAAGGTTGTGGTTAAAGACATATCAAGGGTAGATATAATAATTTATTCATTTAGATTTACGGGTTTCAAGTTTTATCTTAGTGACTCCGAGAGATATCTTAAGATCACAGATTTAATCTTACCTCCAAGACATTCAATTAAAATTATTCGATTACTAAATCTTTATACGACAATAGCAGATTTATTAAATCTGTCTATTAATCTGTCTAATCTGTTTATTAAATTAGGTACATTATAAATTAACCTCTTTTGAAAGCCTGTTTTCTTCGTTGTGCTAATGAATGATGTAATTTTAAGACAATAAATAAAATTTAACTTTTAATCTTTGACAAGCGTGAAAGTCGATTTTTGCTTACATTGTTGGCACTGTGCACGCATTCATTACTGGGCTGACCCGGGCGTGATATCGCATAATATCTGGCCATAGCCGGCGATCATTTGTTATTTCTGGGGTTCAAGCTATGAAACAACCAGATAGAGTTTTCTAAAAGCGTTTTAAAACAAAATTGGATCCGAAGCATTACTGGTTTGTGTCTAGTAGCATAAATTTTATACATTTATCAAAATAAACATCGTATTCGATATATATAAATTTGGTTTATTATATATTTATATAATTTCAGGAAATCGTTGAAAAAAAAAACATATTTTAAATTATATACGTAAATTACATAATAGTTGATTAATATTGTATATTGTATTCGCACTAAAAGAAAAATATTAATGTTCTTGATATTAAGTTGTGCTTGATTTCGATATCGCTTTCTTCGTGGCCAACCGTAATTGTTGTATGAAGAGTCAATATTTAATAAACTAGTTGGTGGACACAGTTTCAATTTAGACATATTAAAATATTTCCTCATTTTATTACTGAATGTTTACCTAATATTGTTTCAGTTGGCTAGTTTACTGTCGAATAAGTTACTTTTTCCATAACAACATAAATAGTAAGATTTTCCTTTGAACTCTTGCGAGATAAGAGAATGCTAATTTTGTATAAATCTGCAAACGTTTCGTCTACACGGTTCTTTCTGTGGATAACATAAAAAACCTCCTTCAAAAAACTAATCTCTTATCTGCATTAACATAATACTTACCTACTTTTTATTCTTTACCATGTTTTCGCATTTCACAGAATTGGATCCCACAGAATTTTTCCAGATAGAATTACTATCAATAAGGAAAAGTAGAAAATAGACATTCAATATAACCGTGAACAGGTAAACAGACCGATATACATTTATTTTATTACAAGATTTATTATACTTTCACGAACTGACCTACTTGGAAATGAATGAAATGTTTGATACCATAATATCACTGTTTTTGCTAAAAAACTTTAGTTAAAAATATTTTTTGATTGAAGTTAATAATTCATAAAAGTCTATGAATTTGATCAATAGGAAAAGAGCGATCAATAAAATGTTAGGTGAGGGTTACTTAAACATACAAGTGTTAGTCGTGTTGAAGTAATTGTAAATTTATGAAATCTTCTTGTACACAGAAAATGATTATATAGTTACGTTGTGATTAATATCTACGAACAAAGGACTTCATAATACATAAGTAGTGTCAGGAGAGTATTCGTATTTTGATAAAAAACCTAGTATTAAAAAAATGTACTGTTAAAATATTTCGAAATACGCGTAAAACGTTTTAAATTGAATTAAATAAGATGATCATAATGACCGTCATAATATAATAATAACAAAGTTTAAAACATGTATGTAACCATTACTCGTATGTAGTTTTTATTATAATGAAATAAATCTGAGAGAACGACGATACAGAGTCTAGGTGTTGGATGAATAAGGGTCATAAAACTTGCTGTTAAAGAACCATTTGTTCCAAACATGTTAAATCGTTATTCCACCAAAACTATAAATGGGTAAAAATGGCCAAGTTCTCTTCAAATGATTTTTTTTTTCAAAAGTGGCACAATACAGTAAAATAAACTACAATCATTCGCGAAATCAACTCCATCGTTTTTATGTTAAGTTATGCATAACAGACAATTAGATATTTATGCATTGAATGTTTTTAAGGGAAATCAGTAAAATACTTCTATCGCAATTCAAATAACATCTTACTCGATTATAATTATCTATAAATAGCTGTTGATGTTTTTGTAATATAATTTTATTCATCATTTATATTGGATATGAAAACAAAAAGTCTATTTTCTTAATTTTTACGGTATTAAATATTGAGATCTATAGGTTTTATAGAAGTACTTTCGTATTTTATCTAGCAGTTGGTGTCAAAATGACCAGTTTTGGAATGGCTAAGTATATTTCCAAAACTAAAACAGCAAAAATAATTAAAGAAACTCAAAGCACAATAGCCTATGTAAATACTACAGTAAAGGTTAAAGCTTAGACTCTCGTCCCTGGCAGACATATATATATATATATATATGTCTGCCCATTTCATTACTTACCTTATCGCTCTCCCAAGTTTATTTATTTCATCTATATAATTAAAAAGTCGCATGTTACATATTTATAACACTTACTTAATATTTAAACTAAAACATGGTTTGTGTAACATAGCAAACCATAAACAAAGATAAGTATATAAACTACGAGTATGTATATAGGGCGCTTATGAAGTCTCTTTTAAACATTTATATGCTTGATTACAGTATCGCGATATTGGGATATTTATTGGTTGCAGCTAGATGATTATACTCTCTACATATACGACGAATAGGCGAATTAAGTGCAATATTTGTAAGAGCATATGGAATAAAGAAGGTTCTAGCAGATCTACCTCCACGTTTCCTGCATATAAATTTAATTGATGATAGTGTATCAGTGTCAACCAAGCCATGAAATATTTTAAATAATACCAAGATATCATTTATTCTCCTACAACATTGAAGTCACAACACTTTGTAATGGTCTATCACGATAATTATATAGTATAAACTGTTTCCATGTCTGTAACTCATTGTCGATAGGAAACGTTTCTGTACCAATTCTATTCTCTTTTTGTGTATGTCATAAAAAGGTGTCCGTACAGAGGAGACATACTTAAGTATACTTCTCACAAAAGTGTTAAAATGTATTTGTAATGTTAGGGTTTTTTTTTAATATTTACTTATCCTTAGTATGTAGTTCAGAAGTTTATTAGCTCTTGTTACAATGTTATCAATATGATCTCTAAACGACATTGCACCATCAAAACTTACTCCCAGACCTTTAAGCTCTATTCTTTCGTACCAATATATATTGTTGTTGCTTGCAAAGGGTAAATATAATATAATATATAGGTCAATGCACTATAAATTTAACGACTTTAAATCAGATTATAGTTCTAAAGAATCTTTATTCGATTTTTTGCATTTAATTTTTTTAAATCATCTGAATATAAGAAACGATTTGATTTTAATATAGACACAATATATATCATTTATAAATATTATAAAGAAAAGGGGACCGAAAATCGAACCCTGCGGTACGCCTCAGGTAATACGAATTGGTTCAGCTCCGTAACCCTTCATAGGAACAATTTGCTATCTATTTTCGATATAAGATGATATCCATCTTAGAAGATTCCCATTTCCTGACACTTTTTGTATTATTATTTTGTCGCATACTTCATCAAACGCCTTTTGAAAGTCGGTATAAATAGAATCAACCTAAATACGGTTACCGAAGGCTTTGGAAATAAACTTTGAATATTCCATAAGATTAGTAGGCAAAAGGCACATTCCAAAAGAGGCAGTTGACTTATTCCTCACAAAACCGGCGGCCAAAGAAGATTTGATGTTACATTTTCTAAAGTTAAGTATTTTATTGGTTTCTTCTTCTCCAATAGTTTATATCTATTGTATAAATTTAAAGAGACCTCAACGACTGGATGTTGTAGATCGATATTGTTCAATGGGTCGATTACTATGGGCTTTGCAAAACTAATATTTATTATTAATAAATCCAGTGTGTAAAAATGTGAGGAACTAAGCTGGTCATAAATCGACTTGTTAAATCTTCGAACTGCTGAAATGATATTAACTCGATGTCGAGGGCTTGATAAGGTGACAACAATATTACGAGACCTATTTGAATTGCTGTTAGTTTTAGCCACTCTTCGACATGCTAGCACGTCATTATCAGCTACAGGATAAGAAATGACTTTGCATCGTTTTTTAACCTAACCTAACGGAAACCTAAGGATAATTTTGTATATATTTTCTTTAGTAACTATTTTTATTATTTGTCTGTGCAATAAAGTATATTATAAATAAATAATAAATAAATAAAGTTATAGCTTTCGATATAAAAGTGGTTTAAATTGGTTTCTGTGAAAAAAAATATTTAAATTGGTATAAATGCCGCCCTCTGTACTGCACTGCTGTACACCTACATAGGAGTAGATTCGTGAGAACATTTCAGGGGACTAAAAGGTGTCATTAGTATGGGATAATCCTATCGATTCACACCCCCACGGCACTACGGCTTCAGTATCCGATTTCAATACTATTGATCCCTTAGTATTTAGTACGAGTGTATTTTAATTAATTGGTTTGTTTGTTATTTGCTGATTAGACGAGATACGAGACGTTGTTATTGGATTTTCGTGTAACAAAAACTTTTATTTAATTAATAGTAAGTTAAGTTTGCATTTTCGTTCAGTAAACTGGTATTTACTGTGTCTTAATCTATGTATATCAATGTAGGTACATTACCCGGAGATTTTATTATCACTAGAACATACATGAGGAGTTGTTATAATTAAATTGGACCACGTTTTTTCTGCTTTTTAAAATGCATAAATATTTTGTAATTATAGTGCCCTTTCGTAAAGAATAATTTTATTGGTTATTCCCCACTGTTATAATTTGCGTATTTGGAGGAGCTCAATAAATATAGGCATATACTTAAATAAATGATGCTTTCAAACACTCTTTACCGGCAATAACTTGAACGTAATACCTAGAGAAAAAATACTACTTAAATTAAAAAAATATATTAGACTAAATATTTTTTCATTTGAATAGCTCATTTTATTTTTATATGAATAGTTATTTAAAATAATTATTTGATAAAGCGTACAGAGCCGCTCTCTAGCACTTATAAATATACCTATACACTTGTTAAACCTGCGTCATAGATTTGTTGTAAACAGAGTTCCTCATAATTTATTCCTGACGACATTCCAGATTCGGCACGTACACAATGTAAAATTGTATTTCAATTATAAAGTAATAACAGCGTTTGGGCAACAGCATTGGCGATCCTAGTTATCTTGCGCAATGCATCAGCCTAGCGATCCAGCAAGGCAGTACTGTCAGCAAGACCAATTTTGTACAACATGCATAACATATTAAGCATGATTTACACTAGATAGTAGATTTAAAGCATAATTATATTATGCGTGCATATACCATATGTATGTATTTAGAAGTGTGTGTATTTATCGAGACTCGCCAGACCAATACTTTTTAAAGCTGTTCAATTATAGTTTTAAGCTTTTCAGTTTTAACATTAAATGAACAGACAGCTTTTTCGTTGCAATGTGAAGTACGAACGATACAGAACCCAAAACATCTTTTTTAAATTGTCTGTTTGAGCGAGTATCAGGCAATAACCACTAAGCGAATTTTAATTAATTCTGGCACAGTTAAAGCTTATGTGCCCGGAAAACGTTTAAGATACTTTTTATCCCTATCAATTATAAAGGTCCCACGGGAATCAAATTAACCACACACACACAACGTTTACGCTCATGAATTCGCGGCCACTGTTCCTGATAGTAATATTCATATTTTAACAAGCAATAATTTAAAAAAGGTGATTGTACTCTGTTTAATATTTTAATATTACGTATACACAAAATATAATTGGTCGTCGGAGCACAATATACTTCATGCTAATAACTTCTAATGAAACACGGGGACATGACCGCGATATGACTGAACGAAAAATATTATTTAGTAATATCCATTCCCAACGAAAACACAAAAAAATAAAGCCGTATGACGGCGTTAAAACACCCGACAACGGCCGGAGAAAATTAAATGGAGGCCGAATAATAATAAAAATGTGTGTTTGGAACACAATGGGTGTGCTCCTTCAATTTGGCTCGACCCTCCGCCTAAATGACCACTGTCCACTCTCTCATTATTAACGGGCCCGTACACTGCTTACGACACCGGATCTTTTCAGAATATTCCTAAGAATCCTGTCACAAAGTACCTACTTATGTGTAAACCGGCTAATTCCGTTGTCGTCCTATCGAAGTAATTTTGTCAGTGAAAAATCTATCAGAAATTTATTAAAGATTTTTTTTATAGAAAGACGGTGGCAACCGAGCTGACAGTCTACCTGTTGGTAGGTTTTCTTTTTAGTTTGTTAGATAAGTTACAAATATTGGGAGAAGAGCCTAGTTACCAGAGAATTTTAGTGTGGGAACTAGACTTCATCTGTCAAGTACAAACACTATGTAAAATAAAAAAATAAATACCTCAAAATTGACTAACGTTCGCACGTCTGCAAACGTGCTGCCTACCTTTGGAGATTTCAGAGATAGGACTTGGGAAAAGCATTGGAAAAGATGGAGGATAGGGAGTATAAAGGAATAAATAGTTTTCTCAGTGCAATGACACTTTACTCAGTGGGATGGTTGGTATGCGGAGTAGAGAGTGTGTTAAATATAGGGTTGAGGGGTTTTTCCTTATTCCTTTACACTCTCTATACGGTAGAATATGATGGGATCGAATGGGTTGGAAAGTACATATGAGAGATTACACTTATTACATTATACTTCTTTTCCAAAGAATGGTATAGAATGGGACTGAACTTTGTAAATTCTCATTCGTACCCGAAAGACATTGGTACATCGCAGTCCTCTGTTAGAGTGGAATAATTTGGCACGTTAGACGCGCCCTGTCGGCTGCGGGATGAAGTATTATCCATGTTTAGTTCTCTATGAAATTATGTTTAACATCATCACTATTCATCACGCATATTTGTATTTCACCATTATAATATTGATATCATTTTCGACTATCAAAATGATTCGGCAGATAATAGCTTTAATGTCATTTCACTATAATCACGCAAAGTGCCTCCTCTTATGGAGCTTGTCACAGACAGACGATCTAACTCGGGTAATTATAATCAATTCGAATGACATGCCATATGTCTCGAACGTCTCATTGAACATGGCCAAGTGATTAACTTAACCTGATTCTATATAGTACTGTACTCAACCTACAATTATAAATAATTTGTCAGATTTCAAATAGTACAGAAAATAATACACTTAATATTAGGGGTTAAAGTATGAAATTGCCGATTTGTACTGAAAAATTAAAACTCGTTTTTTTCTAAAATGTAACATATTTATTTAATCAAAATATTTACCCTCATTATCTATACATTGTTGCCATCTAATCGGAAGTTCATTTATGCCTTTGCGATAGAACTCTGGGGATGTAGATTCGACAAACTGTGTGAAAGCATTTTGTACTACCTCTTGGGAAGAAAATTTCTTACCACGTAGAAAATTGTCCAAATCACGAAAAAAAATGGTAGTCCGTTGGAGCAAGGTCTGGCGAGTACGGAGGATGACGTATGGTTTCTAACTGCAGCTCCTGTAGAGTTACAACGGTTTCTCGTGCAGTGTGAGGTCTTGCGTTATCATGGAGCAATAATGGTGAAGATCGATTCACGAGTCGGGGCTGTTTCACTGCTAATTTCGCCATCATTGTTCGAAGTTCGGCACAGTAAACATCTGCTGTTATTGCTTGACCAGACCTGAGAAAGCTATAGTGAATAACACCATGAATAGACCAAAAAACAATTACCATTACCTTTTTATTGGTAAACTTTGCCTTAGGGCACTGTTGCGGCGTTTGACCTGGGGTCAGCCATTGCATTTTTCGCTTTCGGTTATCGTAAAGAATCCACTTTTCGTCACATGTCACAATTCGATCCAATATTCCTTCATTTCTGTACCGATTCAACAAGGCAACGCAGGTTTCAACACGCGTTTCTTTCTGCAGATCAGTCAAATCATGAGGCACCCATTTTTTATATTTTTTTATCTTATTGATTTGATGCAAATGAGTCAATATTGTAGCTAAGGTAACGTTAAACCATGCCGCTAATTCCTGGGTAGTTTGACTCGGATCGGCTTCCACCATCTCCTTCAATTCAGCGTTATTCACCTGTGTGGGCGGTCTTCCACGTGGTTCGTTCTTCAAGTCGAAGTGTCCATTACGAAAGCGTTTAAACCAAAAACGCACGGTTCGTTCATTAGCAGTCTCCTCTCCAAACGCAGCATTGCTATTGCGAGCCGTTTCTGCCTCGTTAGTTCCGCGTCGGAACTCGTATTCAAAGATTACTCGGATTTTCGAAGTATCCATCTTTCCCGTCTAAGCTAAATAAAAAAAACAATTGAAAGTCGAAAATCGAATGTTGCACATTTTTTAAAACAAGAACCTTATAGGTATCATGTGAAAAAAGTTTCACTCGAAAATCTCACACCATGAAAGTTTTATGTCAATTCAAAGTATCTATTACTATAAAACGGCAATTTCATACTTTAACCCCAATTACTTTCAAGGATGTTGATCGATAACTAGTTTAGTGTTTCACTACCTTAATCGTATGTTTAGTAAGACAGTTTGTAATAATCTAATTACATAATTACATCCAGTTACATTTGTAAATTCTTTCTACATCCGCTACTTTCTATTCTATGCTTCTATAGATAAGGATTTTGTAATCATTATCAACAAAATCATCTTCAATAAGAAAATCATATTTTCCAAAATTTTATTTCCATCTCACAACACACTAATTGACGAATGTAATCACATCAATATTTACGAGTATAAAGATTCGCAAATCGATTTGATTAAATAGGTTTGATGAAAGGTTAACCTCTACAAAAATATGAATTCCTTTTCAATTTTAACTCCTTCTCGAAACAATAATGTCGTCAGGTCGTCTATCCATCTGTCACGCAGGAGTATTTTATATCTTCATGTTTGATTAAAGAATCCTTTCCTGGACTTGTATGGAGAACACTCTATTAACGTTGCTTAAATTGCTCGACTAAGCCTATACATTAAGAGTTGATAATAATATATATATGTATTTGTAATTATATTAACTTTAAATTTATTGACTACAATTGACATACAGTGCCGAAACATACGATCTCTAACAGTTGGGCTGATTTATTCATAAAATTCATAATGTAATCGACCCACGAGTATCTCCTAGAATTAGTAGGCTAAAGTGGAAAGGTCACTTATTTACCACAGTATCAACAATTGATAGGGTAGACAGTTCTTAAAGGGTGACAAGAAAGTTTAAGGAAGTTTGCCGGTAGAGGCAAATAAGAAAAACAGAAGTAGTGTGTTGACGAAACCTACATCCAGCAATGAAGATAAATTCTTTTTTCATATAAATAGTTACATATTTCAGCACTAACAACTTTGTAAACAGCTCTGTAACAACTCTAATCAAACTACGAACTCTATATACATATATGGTGTATTTGATTTAATTTTCATATTATCTTGAGTCATTGATGGCTTCTGCAGTGTAACATCACGACCTGCTAGTAATGACGAAGATGATTAAGTAAATTTTTTCGCTCGGAACTTTTATAATGAACACGTGTCAATATTATATAACCAGAACACGTGTTTGGATTTAATTAACGGAATTCAGTCGTTAACAGTTATCAGACAGATTTTTAACTTCGTTGAGAATAGAAGTGAACTAAGCAGATTCTGTTCTTGAATAGTCCATAATAATTAAATGCAGTTTTAGCGCCGATTCAATACATTCTACGAGTATACCACGTTTCTATCTTATTTTCTTTACCAACTAGACGCCTGACAGACGAACACATATTAATCTGACAGCAAAAAAGTGCATGATAACATAGTAAAGCAGCAAAGAACTGTATTTATTTATAGTTAGACTATTAAACATTCTATTAAACCTACTATTTCAAAGAGCTATAACTCAACGTTAAAAGCAAACAGACATCCTTACTCGTAAATTATGGCTTATTGCATCGATCATAGTAAGTCTGCTTACTGCTAATCCACACGGTGAGCGAAGTCACGAGCACTAAGCGGCTACTCACGGAAGTAGGAGGGAGGTAGTGGAACGTAAACTACTCTTTGAAAAAGTCACCAAGTATGGGTGAGAACTGTGTAGAGCTACAGTGGAAACAACTAAATATATTTTATTTTGTTTTAAATATTGAATTATATTATGTTTTATTACTAAAACTAAATTTTCTTTCCTTTGTAATTTATATAGAAGGATTTCATTTCTCTCTTTACTTCACACAGGTACCTATGTACTCGTACGTAAATATTCGTGAGGCAACATACCAATATATATTAACCCGTAGTTGTGTTATTGATTTTATAATGTTATGTATTATATTGTTATATGTAACATTATAAAATGTTAGGGCATAAAGCTAGAGTGCAATGAATTGGTACGTCAGGCTGTTGTCAATTGTAGGTACTCGTATACGAACTATTATAAAAGCCAACACCTCTTCAATAATTTTGACATAAAATTATCACAGCTTTGTATAAAACGATAGTTTATAGTTAGGCCGTATCTAGACCGACATCTGCAATATAATAATTTCGCCATATCATTAATTGAGTTGAGCTGCAGCATGCCTTTGAATAATTCACGGAAAATCGAATTCATCGCCAGCGAATTCAAGAGCAAAGATTGGGTAATACGAGATATTAACGCTACAGATATATTGTCATAAAATCCTGTAATTCAATATAAACTGTTATATTTTCATTAGGGACAAGTATATACAACGAGGTAGGTACCTGTTTCGTAAAATAATAAATTTGTCATTACAGAGATTGACGACGTATATATAATAAGCAATGGCTAACTAATATGACTAATGATTTAATTTATGATAGTTTGTTTCGTGCTAAAAACGTCATTTCACAAACATAATATGAGTGATCCCTGATCCACACTCCTGAGTTTGCAGATACTCAACGACAGATTTTAAAATAATAATGAAGTCAGCAAACAAAACAATGTGTTTTTTCTCAGTGAAGTTCAATAATTAAGTTTTGTAAACAGTTGTATAAAAATCCTAGGCATTAGTACTTTGCTTTTCTCCAATGATTCCAGAAGTTAGTTGTAGACAACATAACATATTTTACTCGTAGTTTGTTTTAACTGTCTCAAATATTTCATTATTTTACGAAAAACGTTTTGTGAAATTTTGTTAATTTTTTTTAGAAATTCGACTATTAGGCACTAGGCGAGGTCGATTTTTATTTTAACGCCTTAGTATTATTTTAACACGTTTGTTAATATATTCCGCTTTGTCATGACAATAAAAACACAACTTAACTTTCGTAAGGGTCACGCAACAACTCGCTTTTACGGGCCCAACGATTGTTTATTAATAATTATTCTTGCCTTAATAAATTTACATGTGAATCGCCCTCTGTTGATTACCAAATAAATTGTATTTCGTTGCCTTCTCACTTCTAACTGATTAGTACGAAGTATTACTTTGATTTATATTCATATTTTTTTGGGACGAATAATAGTTCAGACCACTTGTGTTTCAGACAATAATGACCTCTACTTGTAGTAAAATTATATTTCATATTAAAGAATAAAGAAGTAATGACCTAATTTGGACAAAACCCGCTTAACCACTAATCTTCTTCGCAGTATCTTTGTAATTAAAAACCACATCTAAAACACAACTTAAAAGTGTAAAATGATCAAATTTAAATGATATCTTAAAATAAATAAGTTTCAATCGAATTAATGCTAATTTATTTTCTATTTGTTTATTTAAACTTTACTGCAAAGAAATTGTACAGAAGGTGCACTTAATGCTTAATGGCATTCAGTGCGAGTCATGCTTTGGTTAAACAGAAATATATAAGGGCGGCACAAAGTAAAGTCCTTCATTAAATGAACATATAAATAGTAACATATACCTCATACATACATATGACACAATTTCGTATTCAATAAACCGCTAAATAATTTAATAAGAGAACATTTTCGTTCAATGATTTTTTTTATGACTTTCGTTGCAATGTAAACCAGAAACAAAATTATGAAAGAGTTAAGATAGCATTTAGTGATGAAGCCCCATCTAGTGCCAACGTTTACAACTAGTTCACTGGTTCAGAGCCATCTGTTGACGAATACTTACGGAATTTTAAGAAAATTATTTTATTTTAATAATTAAATTACTATACTAACTTCAAATAGCATAAGTGTATTTGGACTTTCTCGGCGTCATCGCGTCATTCTCTGATAGAAAAAAATAATTGAAATACAATAATATTAAATTATTTACAACTTTGTATTTTTTCTCTACTGCTTACTTTCCTAATGTCACAGCGAGATGCCACATATTCCATATTTCATTTCAGATAATAAGCAATACAACAGCAAAAATCCTAATTCATTACGTATAATATTTTTTTCACAAGGAGACAATAAATATTTGTATAACTTTTTATTAATCCACTCTTGATATGACGCATTTAAGGATAATATATCGGCGCTGTTATTATACTCCATACTGAGCTACACGACAGTGAAAACCTCATTAAAATCGACTCCGTAGTTTTTTAATTAATTCTATTAAGTCTTTTTTTTATTTCCTCTATATAACTCAACTTCCTTGTGTCATATAAAGATGACATGTACACCAGTTTTACTTCTGGACACTTAGTTATACATTAGTGAAAACCAAAATCCGTTGAAGTAGTTTTTACGTGATTCTCAAACAAACAGATTCTAAAATTCTCTAAAACTCTTGTTTTGGGTTCAGTAACTTCTAAAAGACCCCTCAATTTTATTTCATTTTAAATTAACTCAATGTACAGACTTTACCCTTTTCCTGTTTCATTATATGTATTGAGGACACAATTCCAGCATACAATTGCATACCAGTAAACCTCTGGTACGCAATTTTATTTACTAGGATTAAATAAATTTAAACAAAACTTTTAAAATATAAGAAAATAAAAATAAACTTGATAATTTCTCATGATATGATTCCATTACACCGTACATTGCAGACTAAACTAGTTTAGATGACCAATTGTCAAGCGGTAGTTAGGTACACAACTAGAAGAAGTACCAAGTAGCTTCTACCAAGTAGAAGAACAAGAAGTGATTGTGCACACTGATCAAGATTGTAGGCTGATTGCACACTGCACAAAAGGTCAGCTATCCGTCTATAAATAATAAGTCTATGAATGCTGGACTAGAATTAAGTCGTTTTAAGTATGTATATTAGCATGTTGGCAAGTGTACTGTTGGCCGACTAATCTTCAGTGACCATTAAAAAGTAAGCACTCCACATTGCTAATTAATAGTGAAATGGTATAGGGACATACTTTTAATTATTTAATCGGTGTTGTTTGGTTGGTAAACTGAGGAATCCTCATCTGAAATGCAATTCAGCAAGCAAGCAATGCATGTCTGCAATGAACACGAGTCACTCTTAGAAGTTATAATTTATTGTATTCCCAACATAATCGATCCTTCTTGATTGAAAACACTATATTGCAAAAGATTTGTTAAAAATGACAAATTGACTGAAGAGAAAAAGAATACTGTTTATTATTGGAAATATTTATTATGGTTTGAAGACTAAATAACTGTAATATTTATAAAAAATATACTTTGACTTTAGGAAGAAATATTTATCATTGACTTAAATTGACTGAGCACTTGTAAAATATTTCGATATACATTGACCCTAAATATTTGTACATCTGAAATAATAGATCATAGAAGTATTTTTAAATCTTTAGTTGATGTATCTATGATCAGCAAATAAATTACATTTCATTTCAACGGACCAGAAACTTTCATAGTAATTCTTTAGTAACAACATCATAAATAATCAAGTATTACGAGCATTTCAATTTCAGACGCCTAATGGAATATAAACTTGAAATTAGTTATTAAGGACTAAATAAAGGTACTCAATGAGTAAAGGTAGATACTCAAAGGAGTCAAGTTAAATACCTAGAAGAAAATTCACAACTAAGCAGAATTCGTTGGTATATTTCCTGGAAATCTAATCTTTTATGTTTGTTGCTTTTGTAATTACTTAATAACTGTAATAATTAAAGTAACAATTTTATGATGAAGGTCGTATATGGACTAAAGCCTTCACCCCTTGTTAAAATTGTATTAAATCATGCAATATACGAGGAGCTACAAATATGGCGTGTCTAAGTTATAACCTAAGAAATTCGTGATTTTATTTTATTTTTGTAGTGTAGGTAACGAAACGGAAGCCCGGAAACGCAGGTTAACTTTTTCTTACGTAAAAATTTACCCGAAACTCTAATATTAAATCCTAATTAAATTATATCGTAGGATCTGTTTATTATTTTAAGAAATAATCATATTTTTTACTGTATATAACCGCATAGAAATTGCAGCAATTGTAAGATTTTCAGCATATATATGCCTGAGACTAGGGTGAGACTTATTAGTCAAAATATAAGAAGTTGTCATCACGGACCTTAGGATTCTTAAGTAAACGTAACTTCTCATTTGTAGCCTTAAGATATTTTCATAATATCCAATATTAACAAATATATACCCTCAATACATACCGTTTGCAGTTGGGTAATAAATAAAAAAGAACTTCAACACATACACACGTCTTCTTAAGTCGCGTGACCACAAAAGTGGGATCTAATTCAGCGACCCACTTAGCTAGTTATCGGCGGTTGACGTGTACAACCTTACCGTCTGATGGTTTAATTCAAACTATAATTGCCTCAACGACATTTTGTAGGAGTGCAGCTGGACTAATTGCTGTTCATTCTTCGATGGTTCGAAATTGTGTTTTATTTATTTCCCTGTGTTGGTAATGGCCGTTTGGAAATGTTTCGAAGAATCATTTAACATTTTGAGAATAGTTCAGCGTAATATATTTTAGTTTAGGGAGGGCATTTGCTTATCCATGAATTTGCGCTTATTATATTATTATTCTTTTTATATAGAACTTAGGTAGCAGACGAGAAGACAGCCACCCAATTGAAGATACTGTCGCCTATGAATATCAGCTATATACAACACCAGTAGTCAAATTTTCGGACGTTGTCACATTCGCAGATGTGTTGCCTATCTTTAAAGGTGTAGATATTGAAATATACTAAAAGAAGTGGGAACTATGAGGATTGAAGAATAGGGACTTTAACGTGATGAAGAGTTATTTATTCCTCGTGCCATTATACTACCATTTGATGGAACTGGATGGAATGTGAAAGAGGCTCCGACACTCAGTTCCGAAATTAGTAATTTACCTGTAGTGTTCGAATTTTGTAGTTATTTTGGAAATATTGTGCAAAGATCACAGCGATCTATCTATATGCTAGTATGTAGAAATATATAATGAAATCATCTATTTATACCTGTCGAAACATACATACACATTTATATCGAAATCGAGTTCTAAGTAAGTGAAGCCGCGAGCAAATGCTAGAAGTGATTAATTTACGTAAGGGCACAAATTATTTTAAAACTTCAAAATTAATTATATTAATATTTTTAAATTTTACATTTATATCAACATTGTTAATTGGTTAAGGAATATTTAAGAAGAAGAATATTTAATAGGTTAAGAACAAAAAAAAATGCTTACTCTACGCACCTACAGTGAATTTAATAAAGTTTCCAATAAAACCAAAGTTAACAAGTCGATTGAAGATTGTTTAAACAAAACTCTCCAAGGCAAACTAAGAAAGGTACTTATATAAAATAAACAGAATATTTTGAAACGGTTCAACGCAGACCGATCGCTCGATTTCATGCTCAATTTCAGAATATTTCAAGAAGCAATTCCATTAGACTCTCATGTTTCCTAACTGAAATTATATCTGACGTCAGTTTGGCTGCCATTTTCGACAAACGCCTGTTCCTAACGTGCAATTTATTCTAAAAGAAATAGAGCATTGACTTGACACGTTCATTTGGTACTAAACTTTTAAGCGTAGTTATTACTTTTAAAAATAACTTGTGCCGACATTTTCCTGCGTTGTAAAGTGTATGCTGACAAAATAAATTAAACAACCGCAGAAACAATTAAACATTGGTAGTTCGTTAAAATTCTCTTGTGTGTTATTTGTATTATTGTCATATTATTTGGCAACTAATACAAATGTAAAACCACGTCAATTCAACATGAACATAATTCATTCCATATTCAAACTAAATTGTAAAGTGATCGGTGATATCCAAAGTCCATAATTTAAATAGGATTTTCAATATTAATACCCGAATTATAGCAGTAATTGAGGGACAAACGAATATATTTCGCCATTTTTATAGCTTTTTATTCCACTGAAAATTTATACAAATATCAAATTGATTTGTCAAATGAGATATGAATTTACTATGATAATGATAAATACAATGCCCTATTTTGTAAGATATTACTTTATTTAATTTTAATTGAAGATTCTACTAAGTGTACTTTACGGAGTCAGTCATGTTCTACGATATACTTGATGTAATGAGCGTATCTTCGACTCAGCGTATCTTCTTGTGTGGCGGCGAGCCGTGACACTTGAGAGGAGCCTTTATCCCGCAGTGGAGAGACATAGGCTGATAGTATGCTAATGGACCTATTAAAATTTTCTTTCAATTTTTAATAATGTTGCGTTATGTTACCTATTACACTTTTCAGTTTCATAGTAACATATATAATGTCCAGACTAGTTTTTTTTTTTTAGGAATGACAATCAAGGAAAACTCTGCATGGTCACCTAGTACCAGCTAGTGTAGCTAGTCTAGGTGGTACCAGGTAGTACCGGACTCCTACCGGCTAAAAAAACCTTGATTGTCTTAACATCGTGTAGGTCTAAGTTCTTGTGGCCCTGGTGGCCTTTCAAGAGTCACCGGTCGTATGTTGATGTGGGGCGAGCGCAGAAGGCGCTCAGCCAGGAAAAAAGTGTGTGTTGCAACGAGCGTAAGGGCTCCGGTAAACCGGTAAACCGGCGGAACCTCGGCTTAGGGCGTTGCATTGGTGGGATACCGCGGGATCGCGAGTCGGCGAGAAGCGCCCAGGCACGTGCCGATACCTGGTAAAAGTGTTGGCTGAGGGCCGGTGTGTGTTAACGATGTAACGAGGGGGACGTCCACGTCTCTGCCGGCGGGGACGGTGTCTGTGTGCTGGTGTTTGGGTGCAGAGTGAGAACCGCATTGGCAGCGGTGATCGGGTCGTCGGGACCAGAATATAGGCGTTAGAGTAAAAACAAAGAAAAATAAAACCTAGAAACGTTGGGTAAGTTAAATGTTGCATTACTCATGTTGCAAGCTACACGTGTCTGTCACACGTTCTTGTTCACATTATCTTTGTCGTTAGTAAAAAGTGTTGTCTCGCACTGCTTATAATATATTCATAAGAGAATGTTTCCAGTTGCAAGGATAGACAACTTTTCAAAATTACATACAAGAAACGTTTTATCGTCTGAAATCAGGTTTAAATACATATAATGCATAATTGAATAGTAACAAAACCGATAATATACAAAATAACAAATAAATTTGAACATCCAATAAATAATTATGGAAATTAAACAACACCGTTTAGTGAATAATTCATTGACTATGAAATAATACATAATTTTATGAATTACTTACATTAAGTTACTATGTAACAAAATTTATCGTTGGGAAACCCGCATGATCCAGAAATTAAAAACAAAAACTGAAGTATGTGATCCACTAATTCCCATTGGGTCCGCATGGTGGATTACGGCTCGAACCCCCCAGCGATTTACTAGGGAAGGCCTGTGCCTCCTCTAGTAAATCTTGACGATATAAAGAAAGTAATAAAGAAAAGATTTCACTACTAGTAAACGCTAAGTTAATACGTGAAAAATATAGGATTTTTATTATTTAAGTGAGCTTTGTTAATTTACTCAGCAATCACAAAAAAGAGATTAGTTCAATTTAACTCAGTCGATAAAGCTTCTGCTTGCTGTACAATTGATTTCATGTACGATTTCCTCTCGAAAAATCATTTCCTTAAAAACCAATATCTTTCAGGAATCTTATTTGCTCAACTTATGTGTGTATTCGAACTTACAATCATACTTAGTATTCAAGTGTGGTCTATTAATTGTTTCTTTATATAGTGGATAGTAATCAAGTTTTCGATCAAATTCAAGATTTCTCTAATGCGGCGACAACTCTCCCAAAAGTTTACAGTAGGATATAAACCATGGAATGTTGCAATCGAAAACCCGATCAAAGGGTAGCTTCCTAAATAGTTTTGGTCGGTTGAAACTGGTTTCATGCTGAGGAATCTAGGTTGGCTTTCCGGTGCAAGTTAAAGAAGCAATGTCTGAATGTTGGAATAGGTAGGTATATCTAAATGCATTCGTACATAACAGTAGGTGACTGTGAAACACAGTCGACTTTTTAGTGACATTCATAGATCTGGTGAGAACCTACATACAAAAACATTATAATTTTAGTACTTACCGGAGGCAATTTAGAAAACGAAGCTGTATACATCAGTATGCCGTGTATACTATCCTTGTATACTATACATGTTATAATAAGCCTTGTAATATCAACCCTGAATTAAAGTCAAACTGTGAATTTATTATTAAATCTTTAAAACCTTTTTTGAAGCACTTCATGGACCTATAACAAAAGAAATTAACATATTTTTTGCATATTATATTAACAGGACATATTTTATATATATCTATATATATTAAAAATGTTTTAAACTTTTATATCCTTGATTACATAATGAGTTTATTTCTGTATACCTTACATACTACTAATACCTATTAATATTTTTAAATTTGCTATATACCTATTGCTAATTTGCTATTTTTAATATGCTATATAAATTTTAAATGTAAACGATACCCAAAGAAGGAAATGCATATAAAATATCTAATTCCAGCAATCTTAAGAAATAATCCCCTTGAGATTTGAGAAAAGACGGCTCAACCGCTACTATGCGTTTGAAGTGCTTGAGCTCTTTCATAGTTTCTCCTTCATCTTATAACTTAAGCCGGATGAAAACCGCCAAAACTTTATCCAGGAATTCTATGCAGTGGTGTATGGTTTTTCATTTATAATACAGTTTTTGTTTGATGTTTTGATATTAATTTGACAATCACTCTCGCTTCTAGTTACCACCAAAGAGCTTTGTATTTGAAATGTTTGTATGCTCATATTTTGAATTCAGTTATCTCGATTTCCGCCGTCAATTATTAAAATTAGTAAACCGACAAAACGCAACCATACTACAGTTTAGCTAAGAGAATTATGGTACTTCTAATACACGGAACTCATTAATATTTATATTTACCAACAATATATTTTCAATATTTTTAGAATTCTTCCAGACTTCAAAATTAATTGGTCGCTGGGCTCTTCGTAATAACTAAATGTTAAATTTGAACAGTTTATTGATTAACTCAACTGAATCTTTTTGTTAAGAATAAATAATACAAATAAAAATGGCGAATATAGACATAGTTACCGCCGCGCTTCTGGAGCGCATCCCAGATGTTTGCTGAGGCACACATAGATGTATTCCAGCCTATCCTATGTAGCAGAATAGCCTCGATGATGTGTCGCGTGCGAGACAGCGCTAACGGTATCCTGGCGACATTGGCGGAGAGGGTGGACTGCCCTATACTGAGGTACTGGACAGGGGCACATGTCAGTGCCGTTGTGTAGTGTCTCTTTATACGAATTTCTTTTTAACGTTTCCTTGTTTATAATTTTATATTGTTTTTATGTATTTTTGTTTATATGACCATATACCTGAAATAAATTATTTATTATTATTAATAGCAGATTTTAATCCGTATCTAATTTATATTTTAGTTTGTATGCTACGTAACACCACGTGACCTGAACACTAACTCTACCATCCAAATCTCTCCATTTTTCACTGCGAACGGCCACCTGACTCACCAAACATTTTCCAAATTGATCCGCTATATGCACCACTCTTTTATTTTTATATATAGATTACAGGAACACAAACCGCTGCTGTATAAAAGCCCCCGCCGCCGGTTTGAAGCGAAGTTAATATTTTACTACGTTGAATGTAGAAATAGAATGGTAATTCGATCACTCACCCGCCACTCAGCCTGTCACGACATGTTAGGCTGGAGCCCATTTGACCCACAATGTAAAATGTTCAAGCTTTTTACTTTGTAGGTAAGTGTGTTATGTATTATCGCCTTCAAGGCGCGTAATTTTGTTCCATTATTTCCAGCACTCACGGACACTAGCTACAGTAAAGGCTTTGACCATTTACAAGGAAACTAAAACACTACTATGAAAAATTGTCTTCCAAATCACAAAAAGACTGCTAAGATTATATTAAAGTAGCATAAAAATAATTAAATGCTTAGTATGTCTCTGTTTATTACAAACTACGCGACTTTGTCGCCATGTCTACCATGTCAAAACAGCGCGTTTTTGGTGGTATCGATTATCCAGATCAGATGCAAAAACATTTGTCCTCGTTTATTAATACCTGAAGAGTTACCTGGTACTCTTACTGCTTCGAAGAAAAATCGAAAAGAAAAAGATTGTTTTTCTGTAATAAGAGAGAAGCACTGAAGAGTGTCATCGTTTGTGTTGGAAGCTTGAATCGTACACACAGTCGCTGCGTATGCACAATCGCTCTGGATCCCCTGTAATGTGTTTTGAACTTAGTGTTGAGCGAGCAGCCATTCATTTGCGGGCTAAGCTCACCATAAAAGTGCATTTACATTTAGTTTCTGAACACTTCTGAGCGAACAAACATTCGTTAGCGATGTAAGTAGGAACACCAAGAATGAGCAAACAATATATTCGTTCAGTAGTGATCATCTGGATTATATGAATCAATCGCTAGGTTATGGTCACCGCTTTTATTTCATTCAGTGAAAACAACGTGAACGTTGAGCGCGATTTTGTAAAGCGTTTCGCGTGCGTGTTAATATCACATCTTCATTTTTAATTTAAACAACCTAAATAAACGTAGTTAATAGTTTAAACAACCTAATAAACCAATAAACCTAAATAATTAGCCTGGACTGGCCTCGTTTCCCCTCTCTCACAGAAGACTACCTTAAAATGTGCTGCATTTCCCACTTTATCAAATTCCGCAATGTACATACGTGTTTCGGTAGTGAGTGAGGTATGCCAGAGCCCATTCTCATCACATCATATTCTATCCCTTCGCATTTCGCCAACCCTTTCTCCAAATCCATTCTTGCATCAACAAATCTAGGCAACGCATCCGGGGCGTGCCTTAGTTTGTCGTTCTGGACTGAAGTTGCCATGTACAGCGGTTGTCCGTGGGCGACAGTATCCACTTACCATCAGGTGAATTGTACGCTCGTTCGTCACCTTCTCTATGTAAAAAAAAATACATGTATTAAACACTCTTCTAAAAAACTTATGTACCCTATCTGTATAATATGTACTTCCATAAGTATCAGACCTTCTCTGTCTCATTCTTATTAACAAACTTCTAATGACGACAGAGGCGGTACTAACTGCACAAAATGTTCGTCTATGGTGTTTTCACTAAGAAAGCGAGCAAACTGTACGATTGTTCATGTTCGTTGGCTTAATGTTAGTGGAAACAGAATTTTTGTGTTTACTCAGCAGGGCAATGGAAAAGTGGTATATGTGCTATATGGCTTTAATGATGAAAAAAAAGTGAACATAATCATATCTTTTCAAAACATTTCTTAGTCGTGAATGTAAATTATTCAGTTGTGCTAACTACAAATAACGCAATATTCGATATCTCATAGACTGAAAAATAAAAATGACAACTTACCATATTCAAATAAAAATTCCGAGGCTGAAAATTTTACCTAAATCTCGAATCTGTGATTGAGACGGAAAAATGAGAATGTCGTTCCAATGAAATACCCGAGGTTCACTTGTCGTTCAAAAGCATTGAAATCGGTCCAGTTCAAAGTTTATTGCGTTCGTCTATTTCGTCTATTTCCACTGTACATTCTGTTTCACTGAATTTAGCGCACGGAATCGAATTCTATCAGATAATACGTTTAAATATTTTGTGTTAAGGGCGTAAAATTCAATATTTTTCAGAATTACGATATTATAAAATTATACCTTTTTTAATAGTTTCAAATTTTTTTAACACAATGTTACACAAAAATTACTTTAATGAATAAAATTGCAATGGGTCCTCAATTGATAAATTGTTAAATATTTAAACGACTGGTAAACACACTCTGTTAATACCAAAATATAAATGTGAAAATCTGTTTGTTTCTTTATTACTCAATTCGCTTCTCAACAAAACAATGACTAGCAATTAACCTTTGACCGTCACTTGTTTTCTTTTAATTAATTGCCTTGTTGGGCCAAGCCGCACTTGACTGGTCAATAACATGAGCGATTAGGCTAAGGAGAAGGAGGAGAGGAAGAAGGTTACTTATTATGTAGATCTGTTAAAGTACCCGCGGAATTATTATAAGGCGCAATTAGTGTTGTAGTAGGTACTCGTCCATTAAATTGGACTATTTCTTCAAGATACAACAGCTCAGTCAGATACAACAAGAAATCCGAGACAAATTTAATTAGTTTCATTTCGTGAATCGTATAAATCATTGTGGTTGAACAATTTTAATGAAAGGATTAATTCCGTGCATTCTTGCGAAAGTTGTTCAATTTAAATTACTTTCTAACGCTGAGTAGACGGTAACTAGACAGCCAAATTCACATTGTCTTTATTTGCATTATTACCAGTCGAGAAATTTCGTACGTTTCATTTTAATGAAAATAATAGGAAGTAACAGATAACTGTGTATAATAAGGATTGTTTAAGAATTGGCTTTTAGTAAATAAATCCAGATAAATCCGGTGCAACTCAGAGATTTCACCCATATTCTAAAAATTAACGACACACCTTGATTTTATGCTTAGTACCTACTTACTGATAATACTCGTATTTATAACTCCCGTCTTTGACCAAACTGTGTTAAATTCAATTGCAAGACTTATCGCAACGTAAATTATTACAGTTCATGTGCTGATGAGGAGATATGGACAATATCGACACTAATTAGTGTGCACTATTATATGTAGCTGAATTATATGTTTATTTTTACATGTTTTTTTATCTTTTGTGTAACTTTACTAACTGTATTTTAAATATAGATTTATTTTTGAATTAAATGAAAATCATTTTATACCGCGAGCCCGTAGGCTGTGGAACGTATCGTACTATCTAAAGAGGTATTTTGATTGAGCTACAATATGGGGTTCTTGAAGAAAGCTGTGAATAGGATTTTGCAAGGTCTGCGGCACATCCCGTGATATTGTAGGTATACGGACACCCATGGGGGCGGCGGTAACACTTACCATCACATGGGGCCGCGTGCTCTATCGCCTACTTCACTATAAAAAAAATAATTATAATTATTCCGGTCATCAAAAATAAAATAACATTTTGTTCTGAGCTGATTTGAAATTACGAAATGATAGTCTTCTTAGTTAGAGGGAAACATTTATATTGAAAATAAAATATAAAACAAAAGAATCAGTATGCTAAAGTGGCAATGGGCTAGCCATACCGGAAGTAGTATCGTCAACCGATTGGGTAAACGAGTCCTCGAGTGGAGACCACGCTATCGGGAAACAGTGTTGAAAACCTTCCGGCCAGGTGGGGGATGAGTCGTCGATAGTGGCTGGAGGAAAATAGCGGAAGACCGGGAGTGTTGGCTGTCGATGCCTATATCCAGCAGTGGCAAAACACAGTCTGACGGTATAGTAACCAGCCCTTTTGGTATCCACTGCTGGACATGGGCCTCCGCATGCACATTGCTCTGTGCATGAGGGATGTATGAAAAAGTCACGCTGCCCAGGCGAGTTGGAGAGTCCACTCTCTTAGAGTTGGAGTAGTTTCTCAGGGCATGTGGTAGCCGCTTTATTATCTTTTAACGCCCACGGCAAAAATCTAGGGTAACGCCCAATCTGGATAAAATCTAAAGCCTGCCAACCATACCAACACGGCATGGTATGATATAAAATTTATTTTATAGTATAAAACAAAAAATAGGTAAATTGTTTTTCATGCATCGCTCATAAATAAATATTTAAAAATGAGATTCTTTTGTTGTCGGGTGAACATAACAATAAATATTCGTAAATGATCAGAGATCCGTCCTTTATAGATTTATGCAATATGAACAGGTTTATGTTTAACTTAAAACATAGGTACTTATGGTTATGCACTTACACATGCATACACACCTTCACACACACACATTACACGCACCATTTTCTTAAATTTCGTATTTATATCTTAAAAGTCATGTCATAATCATATATAACGATATAACTAGTTATGGAAGAGCGGGGTCTCCTGACACAGGTATTTCTTATACTTAAAATAAGACCCCCACTACGTGTATAAAATTGTATGATTACACGAGTATTAATGAAAAAAACCCTCTCTGAGGACACACTCACTGAAAACCAACAATGACTAAACTAGCGACTTCTGAAACTCCCGTGCCGACCATGTGCCGACTCAACTTTTTACACTACCCCCCAAACGAGATAAACAAGCCTCGGACGATATAACGCAGAGTCGGTGTCATGAATATAAACAGTTAAATTAGCAGCGAAACGGACGTGCCACGCTATATCATACACAACGCATGCGGCTAATTTAATTGCACTCGCTACATTTAGTGCCGTCCCTAGGCGAGTGATGTAGTATTTTTTTAAATAGCCATATTTGTAGGCGCTGTTGATGGCTCTACTGCTTTGTACAATTTTATAATAAGCCGTAATGATTATAAAAAGCATAAATAAGTATTAATTTTATAATAAATTAAAAAAATATGGAATTTGGGATTGCAATAAAAGTACGAGTAAATTAGTTAAACAATAATCATTTCTAGCCATTCGGGAAAATTATACCTAAAAACAGAGTGTAATAACCAGATCGCTTTGGGTTTGGATATTTGTTTAAGAAGTTATAATTCTGTAAATAGTCTTATATTTTAAGTTGAAATAATTGAACATTTTCATGGGCGATTTTTGAGGTGGTTCAAGCGTCTCGACGCCTCCGTAATCTCTAATTTAGTTACATGTAGTTAAATAATGGTTAAAACTACAAAAGCCAATACCTAAAGCAATTTGCTCAGCAAATGAAATTCAAACGTGAGAGAAAGAAGATGGATTAACGCGAAAACGTCCAAGTAATTGTGAAAAATGCGAATCGTTTCCGAACAAAATAAAGATTTCAACGTAATCGGCGAGCTGGCAGACAAATTGAAATTTAAACTTTATAACAGGAGTCCTTGAGATTCTATTTGCATGAATACTACAAAGCATCACTATTCCCTAGTCATACAAAACTAATTATTTATTGCTAGAGGCTTCGCTTGCGGTAAGTAGAAATAGATACAAGTTTACACTAGCAATTATTTAAATATTTAAAAAAAAAAACAATTGGTTTCCAGTATATTTAAGTGTTTTATCTGAATAACAAATTCCCTGGCTATATCTTATTCCAGTAGGTACCTATTCCAAATCGATCAATGCAGAGTCTATAATCTCACTGCAGCGTACAAGTCACTACTAATCACAAAGTAGTTTCGATCCATAATGCAGCAAGTGGGCCTAGTGCGGATGGGTAGATTTATGTTTCACGTCACTACCAGTTAATTTAGTTTTACTAACTCATTTCCTATTAGTGCAAAAAATCTGCTTAACTATTCTAATGAAGACTATTTTTTTTTTCAAATCTGTCTAGGAGATTACCATCAAAAATGACACAAACAAACATTTACCTGTTTGTATTTTATGTTTACTAAATAAATCCTAAACATTTTCGTCGCCACGTTTGTTACTAAATCCGACCGAATTATATCCCGCAGGAATAAATTATGAGGGAGGCCCATTCGCTCTCAACAGCACGGCTAAACTTTAATTAAGCTGCATTTGGACTGAAATGGGCTCCCCTTTCAAACATTTAGAGGAAACGCCGCACAGTCAAATGATGCCCAACTTTAGACCCTCTGTTCTCAAATTCTAGACGTTCTTTGAATCGGTCGGCGGAAAAATGCCGCGAAAATGTCCGGCATTTTGTTTAAATGACTTCATTTTTCCACGTTATTCCGTGAGAGTATTCGTGAAGTTTTATTTATTGTATTTTCTGTTATGAATTACTATGTCGCCTTACATACTGGTTCTAGTTTCCTTTTTCCATTCTAAATCTCTACTCATTTCGGGAAAATTTATTACGGGACCCTATAGAATCGAAGAACCACGATGGTACAAGGCAGTGGGAAAAAAAGACTTCAGAATTTTCACATATTTTGGAATTAATGTTTAAACAAACGTTTTAGAACTTTACAAGCCTTTTCCAACAACTTATCATTTATATATATTTGTAATGATTATAATTTGCTGAAATAATAATTTGTAAAAGTTATTAATAGATACATCTAGAATTATAGTATGTACCTAAGAGTTGCATTTTTACCACGTAGATAGTGATTAATAATGAAATAGGACACGAAGAAATAATAACAACCAATAATTAAAACTACTGTGAACCACACCATTTGCAGAATAATAAATTTAAAAGCACGACAAACCGAAAGAAAATGCAACATTTCTGTTTAATTACTCATTTTAAAGTTATGTTGAAATAAAAGGTTCATATTTCTGCTGCAATTGTTTTTATTGCGTCCATTATAGCAATCGTTACTGACGTGATATTTTGTGTTTTATTAGGTAGGCACTTTTAACTAAATATATGAGACATGTGGGAAATTTTGTTAATAGAAATGCTAATAGTTGGCAATGCAAATTGTTAATAAAACGCTCGTGTTTAAAATACAAAAAAATATTAGGACTATTTTAGGAATGAGACATACTAAAAGCATACTTGATATACAATAATTACGTATCCTGACTCTTCCCTCAATGTATATTATTAATAAATAAATCAAAACATAAATTACTTTGATATTAGAGAACTCATGAACAAACACAAATAAATATAACGTGATACATTATACTCTATATACTCATATTTCAAAGACGCGAAACTATAATAAAAATCTTATACATTAGGTATATAATACAAATATATTTTAATGAAATTAACATTATTTAAAAAATATATTTTCATATTGATCCATAAATACTGCGAGGATTCATTTTCGGTTGAAGCCGTATGTATGCTTACGGAATGCTCTCCCTCATAAGATACGAGATAGTCTTTCTGTTACTATTTTATAAAACCGATTAAAAGAGCACTATTTGTCAATTTCCTAAATGGTCCGTATTGTATATAATATGTATTAAATATATATATACCTATTATAATATGTATATATTTTATATATATAGTATTTATTATTTAGGTATATGTGTTTATATGTATTGTATATAAATATATATTCATGTATTTTGTTAATATTATTGCATTGGGAAATTATCATACATACGAGTATTATACAATTTTTCTGTACGCACTACGCCGCCTGCCTTTCTGTCTTGACCTGTATTTCACTTTCCCAGGTCTACTGGAAGAAATTTCCACAGGAGATAAGCTTGCCTTTTGTACATCTTTTAATTTTCTTCCTTTTTATTTGTTTCATGTTATGTGTGTACAATAAATTGATAAATAAATAAATAAATCTTATTATAACTAAATTACATAACTTAAATAAATATTACAATATTAAATTTAAAAAATATTATTAGATATGAGATAGAAATTATGGCATCATACGCTACGGCGGGTTAGGGATACGCAAAATTTCCAGTGTCGCATTACCGGCTTTCCTGTCCTCTATCCATAGTACTATGAAACTAACCGAAAATATTTTAGGAACTTCATCAGCACAACTAAACGTTGTGATTCGCACAACGAATCAGCATCGCAATCCAGCCAGGTAATGCCGCCAGTATTTTGGGTACATTGCCACAAGAACCAAATTTATACAACATGCTCAATATACATATAATAGGTATATATTAAACACCTTGTCTAATAATGGACTCAAGTTTTTATTTTGAATATTATTATTGTTTATTATTATAGTTATAGATATTTTATATTTAAGTTAGTGTTTAATAAGTTATTTTCTATACATTTAGTTACCTAATTAGTTTGTATTGATATATTTGAAAGATTGGAATATTTTAGGTATAAAACTATTTAACGACACGATGAAAATCTACGACCATCAGTGTTGTATGTGCCACTATGGGAGCTTGTCAACACACACGGCGAAACTACGACGCGGCGCGCTCGCCGTATACAGCGTGAAAACGCACGACGAGATCTCGGGCAGTGTTATATGGAGTTTGTTAACGCCTCCGTTCACATGGATCCACAATCAGGCTCCACCGGTGGATCCATGGATAATTTTTTCTCCTCTTCGATCCATCAAATTAGGAATTCAAATATAATAACAGATTTTTATGCTACTGCGATGCGCCATGTTCTGAATCCGAATGTAATTATGTAGTTCTAGGCCACTTCAATCTACACATTAAGTAATGATACAATAACTACGCATTTTATGTAAAACAAGAAAAATGTAATTCATTACTAACAACTTCGATTCAGCTGTGGATTGAAAAGGAAAAGAATTATCTATAAATCCGCCTGTGGATCCAAGAGGAATAAAAATTATCCATGGATCCACCGGTGGAGCCTGATTGTGGATCCATGTGAACGGAGGCTTGTTAACGACTCCGGACGTTTTCACGGTGTCGTGAACTCTTCGCTGATTCGAGTTTTGTGTTATTAATTATTTTCCTTAGCTTAGCACTCAAAAGACGTTCATGTGTCATCATCTCATCACATAAAGTCTGTGTCTAAGATACGCTAGCCGTGCTCCACCCGGTGGAAAACCGTGCCGTTAACAAGCATATACGGTTTTCCTATGGCGCGGGCAGCGCGATTAACTGGCCGTACCGTAGGAAGACCGTGTCGTTAACAAGGGGGCTTAATGTTTTATGCCTGCATGGTAACTAATAGTGGATCAATATTGATGGCAGGTGTACGTGTACATATTATTATAATGCAATTAGCTATAACGGTGAAATAAATTAATTTTAACATGAATTTGAAAAATAAAACGCTCTGAATGATTGAACAACCCTCAGCACAAGATTTTCGATAGGCATTGGAAATGTTAATTGGTTTTGTTTTCGATTCGATTTAAGCCTGATGATGTATCCCATAGCGAACACGAAAGCGATTACCAAATTGGAAGATGATTATCAAATTTCATGTTTCTATTAATTCTCGGACATATGGGTTCCCTCGTTATGTTTTCCTTCACCACAGCAAAAAATACTTAAGTAGAAACCCAGTGCTGCAAACCATATTTGAACTCATAACTTCACGAATGTGAGTCGAAAACGAGTACTTTTAATCGATATGTAAAAACTTAAAAATAAACTCGGTTTAACGTGCTACTATTTCACAAAAAATGGTTCGTTACAAGTAATAAAATTCCCTGCTAAAGCGCGTACAGTTTGTAGTGTAAATACTAAATTATTACTGATAAACATCATGATCACGCAACGTTAAAAATAAGTTAATAATTTTGTTTATGGTAACAGCATCTATGAATTCTCTAATAAAAGCTTTTGCTACAATAATAGTAAAAACATTAATCATTACATAGCTTTGATGCCTATAAAACAGACACTAACAAACTAAATATACGGCGTAATCGTTTCTTTTTCTATTTATATATTGAAGTGGTGCAATTAGCACATTTTGACAGTGTCAAGTTTTCTTCGTTAAGTCAAAATAACTTACAACACGTCTTGACAATGTCTAGTCGCGTCGAAGTAGGTAAGTCGGGAGTTTCTCACTAAAGTGATAGTAGGTTTACTGAGGAGAAAAGAGGACTCATTGGAAGCACAGGAAAAACTCAGTCCTATTTAGTTTGAAACACTTTAATAAACTTTCGAAAGTTAACTTAACTTAGAAAGTTTAATAAACTTTCGCTATTAAACCACAATTTTTACAACTGATCAAACAAAAACTCAACTACATTTCTCGAGTTCTCGCCAAAATATCCCATACATTGTTTGATGTAACGTTTTTAACTTGGCCTTTTTTGGAACCAGTCAAAAATGTTTTATAAGTATCTAGGTTTCATTTTATAGGTGGAAATATTTTGCAAATAAAAGAAGGTCGAATGTGCAGAGAAGCAAATTCATCGTTATACAATACATATTGTATATGGGTGAGTAGGTTACCATAATTACAAGTTACATTACATATATTACAAGTAATTTAATGTAATTAATTTGTATAAAAGTTTTGTAACATTATCTTCAAAAGGTATATTATCACAAGTTAAATTTTAAAAGTAACAACATTATTTTTATTTATCTTAAAAATCAGGTTAGAGTATGTTTCAATGTAAAAATAATTTTGAAACAACAAAGCCAGGAGTTTCAACATTATAACCAAAATTTTGAAGTTCATACCATCTGTACATATAAGACAACAGTGAAAGCGTTAAGTTAATTAAAAAAATATATTGAGGGGTATTTTAGAAGCTATTGAACCCTAAACAGTTTTTAGAATTATTTTCCGTATGTGTGTCTGTATGTATGTACGTCTGTACGTCTGTACGTCTGTATGTCTGTACGTCTGTTTGTCTGTACGTCTGTATGTATGTACGTCTGTGTGTCTGTACGTCTGTATGTCTGTATGTAAATTTGTGTTACAACTTCTCAAATTACTCTCCATTAGTATCGTTACAGAAGTCGCAGGAAGGCCACTTCTCTCATCAACTTTCAAGGAAAATTTTCCTTGTTTCCACAAGGACAGTGCGAGGTCTTCAAAAGCTGATACTAATCTATCTATCTTTACACTCACTTTCATTTAAACCAACTTTAAAATCGTATAACATCATTGCACGTAAATGTTCTCGTTCGAATTCCATTGTTGCAAATAAAAGCGTACGAAATGCTATAAAAAAGTGATTACAACATTTTTATTTTTTTTCATTTTGTATAATTGACTCATTTGGCTTTCAGAATTTGAATTTTAAATAAATGATGTTTTAAAAACGGGTACAGCTCAAATGAGTTCTCTTTATAAAATTTTAATATTTCAAAATTTACTTAGTCACCCTATGTATGCTAATTTATTTATATCACATAACTAAAAGAACTGCTAATTTCCCGCAATGCTACAACTTGGACATTTTCAAGTCTTTCCGAAATCAGTGACGAGTGTGAACAACTTTTGTAAGATACTCGATAGAATTGTGAAACTTTGTGTGATTACGCGGAATTTAGTATTTCTGAAAGTGGTGGCAAGTAGGAACGATATTTGACATATGCTCTAGGAGACTATGAGTAAATACGACAATAACGAGAAGATAATGTCGAGACTGATAGCGAGGGCATCCGTGAAGTTCATCACATCCGTGCTTGTACAGGAGTTAAAAGATTTTTAGTTCCTTAGTATACACGAGCGAAGTCGCGGGTAAAAGCTAGTTTATTTATAAAAAGAGGCGATAGAACGGCGCACGGTCTAAGAGATGGTGGTCACCACCGCTTCTGGACGAATAAGGTATAAACATCCAACTCAAATAACATCCAACAAAAAACATTTGTCCTCTTTTTCATGTGTTTTTTAAAGGTTTATCATATATCCTTCCACCCCTTTTTACTAATTATGTCGTCCTGAAGAACAAAAACAAAATAAAACAGCACTTTTCTTGACTTTATTTTATGTCCGCAAGAAATTATTATAAGCTGAATTCCAAAAAGTTCATTCCGAAACAAGTAGGCGACATCTACCGCCTGTACACTCAGACATTATGATCCCAATAAAATATTATTTTCATAGAATATCACGAGAGCCTCTCAAACACCCCCGTCTGGCACTAGCCTGGGCGCCCAACAAAATTTTACCAACACAGACACGGATACACAAACGTAGATTCACCCCTAAATATCAACCTTATACCACGATGATACAGAATATGAGACAAGCAGAGATAGCGTGGTTATACACTGTGCATTTGGCAACGACCCAGCTCAGATTCGGTACGTTCACAGACAAATCATTGGGAGAAAACAGATTTTAGCCGCTATTGCATGCGATGCTGGCCTCTTTATACCCAATATATCGCTGCTTATTGTTGTTTACTTTCAACTTTTTCTAGATTTAACCGTTATTTTTTCAGAATTTTTAATGTAACATGTCTGCTAGCTTATGTTTATTTTTCACTTATCAACTACATATGAACAATAAACCATACCTCTTCCAAACTCCACCACTTCACACGATCTAGATATAACTCTTCTCATCCAACCACTATCGGCGATTTTCTTTAAGTTCATCGACGGACTCGTCTCCCGGGTCGATCCTGCGGCATACATATATGGCATCCCACTGCCACTTCAGTTTGAGCTATGTCGCGGAAACTAGTTCTTCGTCGAATTTCTTCGTTACGGATTTTGTCCAGCAAAGAGACTCCCAACAAAACTCTTTCCATCGCTCGCTGAGTGACTTTGAATTTGCGAATAAGGCCTATGCACAATATATATAAACTTATTTTGTTATGTATTTAATTCATTTTTACTTTTAAATACATATTGATCGAATTGGCCACCTTTATGACGTTTTATGAATGTATCCAATGCATGATTAGTGGTAATAAACTTGTCATTAAACTACAACTGAACATTGACAAATACAAGTACGCCTTAGTAATAATAGCTTACAGAGGATCGATATTTTAATAATTCCAAACGGAACTGTTTTAGTTGCGATGACATCTGATATGAATGGAGTCATTCATCAAAACGACACGCGACCAGTTAACGATGGTACCAGTCTGACTGTAATTAAACATCAATGACTTCAGTTTCCAATTAAGAGAAACAGTAACGTTCACAATTGTTAATAAAGAATAATGACAAACTGTTTCATGAAAACTATCATAAGCCTCATTTCAATTGAAGACAGAAATAGGTAAAATATATGTGGAAATAAGTAGGTATGACCTATTAACCTATCAAGCTGTATGACCTTTGACCCACAATTATTCTCTTTTGGTTTAGTGGCTCTGTTGGACCAAGTCATCCTTGACTGATCGAGGAAATATTTACATCTTTTGATAAAGTCATATAAATCATATAAATAATCAATATATAAAGTCATATAAAGTCAGATTGATATATATGGTAAAGTCAACATTTTAAAAGACTTGAAAACTTGAATTATATGGCTACAATGTTTGATTTACTTCTCGCATTGCATTTAGTTAACTTAACGTAAAAACCCTTGAACCAATTAGTAGAAGATCCAACATTCTCATTGCTGTTACCGCATATAATACAAAATTATAGTTGTAACAATTAAATTGTAGGTTTCGTATAGAAGAGGCAGCAAACGGACATGTAGCTTAAATTTCACAAAATATTAACTGCTAATGATAATAAATCATAAATAAACATTGCTTAGTACAACCTAGTATGTAATTATTTTTAAAAGGGATGTATCTGAAGAAATAAATTGTATAACAATCCTATTAAAGACTACTAAATATACCTAAAACTTGTTGAAAAGCTTTTACACTTTCGAATTAATCTTTTAAAGTTGGAATTAGTTGGATCCAATAAAGAGACCGCAACTGTTAATAGAAATATAACGCGTAAGCATGACGGTGTACAAAAGCTATCAGAGTTAATTGTGTGCCAACGAAAAGAAAATTTCGATGGAAAGCTCAGATTGCCCTCGATAAGGGCCCATTATCGTGAACTTGAGTGTTTCGAAACTTGCATACGGTCTATATATTTAACAAGTTCTTAACGAGTTCTTTTTTATTTTATTTTCGCGTGCAGGAACTTTTATTTTATTAGAACCTGTAATAACGGTTTTGACTAATTTACAAGCTTATATTGTTATATTGCCTAGTTTGAATACCTACAAACTATAAGTAACACAAGCCCACACTTCCACACTTTTTTTATAGAATAGATGGCAGATAAATGAGCGGGCCACATGATGGTAAGTGATCACCGCCGCCCATGGACACCAACAACAGCAAGGGGCATGCGAGTGCACTGCCGACCTTGCAGAATTCTATTCACAGCTGTCGTGAAGAGCCCCATTCCGTAGCGTAAGGGAAAAACATCAGCTGGCAGTTCATTCCACAACATTCGCTTCGCAGTATAAAGTATAACGGTTCGCGTTTGACTGAAATTTTTGAGTTATGAATTTTTGAATTTTTGAGATTCTAAAAATTACGTGACTGAAAATTTTTAGAATTTCAAAAATGAACATGTTTTATTGCTTTTCGAATTATATCGATGTTTTATTCGAACTCTCCGCGACAATCGATACACTTTTTCATGCGATGAAACCATTCAGATCACCCTTCTTTAGGCAGCTCTTCAAGAGCCCTTTTTCACATCACTTTTAAAAACCGTAATTCTAGCACAGAATAACTACAAAATTAGGTACAGAATTCACAGAATGTAAAATTTAGTAAAAGTGACCTGCATACCTCCTCACCTACATATGTATGCCTACAGCAAAATAACTCGCCATACAGCGAGTGTCAAATTTAATCTAAAAATCAGTGGGCACCACTCATATGTATTTTAGTGAAGAGCGAGGGAGGGGTGCGTGAGACACTTTCAGTTCTGCTAATCGACTGACTTCAGTGAAAAAGACCCGGTCTACCGGATTCATTACTGTTAGTAGTATTTTCCTCGCTTGAGCCAGATATTTGATTTTGGATATTTAAGTAAAATTTGGTTTAGATTGCAATAAGCGAATTAATTTACGAAAAAGGATACATTGATATACAATAGTAACAGTCTTTTAAAAGATTCTACAGCTTAATATATAATGAGAGTATACTCGTATAAAAATAATTAACTAACTTTTTTTATTGCAAATATTCTCGTGATACACATGAGCGGTTTTTATTGATATAAAGCAAATAGTCAAAGTATAATGTTTACGGAACGAAATATCTAGAAAAGTTTAGAGGCAGCAATAAAATGTGGAACGTGACGGCGGCGCGGGAGACGGATGGCGCAACAGCGGCATTGTTTCGTGAACTTTCCAGCTCCTGAAATTGTACTTCGAGAAGGAATTAAATAAAATTTGTCTTACGCTTTATTAGTTGCCGAGTTCTGATTTGAAAACGTGTTGAAACAACGCCGATTCTTAAATTTCTTAAAATTAATGCTTTTTGATTCTGTTTTATGAAATCAACTTGGTGTGGATCCCGATAAATTAACTTCGGGAACATAATGTCATAACAGTTGAAGATTTATTAACTGTATTAAGTACCTTATATTTCCAAAAGAATTGCAGAAAAAATTCACTACAGTTTACACTTGGGTTATGTTTGCCACTAAGCCAGCGAACGATGGGGAAGACGAGTCCTTAAATGGAAACCGCCTACAGTGAGGCGCAGTGAGGGACGCCCTCTGGCCAAGTGGACCGAAGATGTTTCCATTAACAAGGTTTTTCTGTTACGCGCTACGATAAAGGACTCTTCAAGAGAGCTGTGAACAGGATTCTGCAAGAGCGCACCTGCAAGCCCCCCGGTGTTGCAGATATCCATGAGCGGCTGTGACTACTTACCATCATGTGGCTCGCCCGTTCGTCTGCCAACTTTTTTATAAAAAAAAAAGATTTAGAGAAGTTCGTCGGTGATGATTGCATGGTGACAGGCGAAGATCGCTTGTGGTGGTGAGCCTTGACAGAGACCTATATCCATCAGAGGAGATACACAGACTCATGGTACGGTATGCTAACACTTAGTGCATTTTGTACTGACCCTTACTGTACATATCCCTGTATTGCGAATAAAACCGAATGAAATGTAAACATTTGCCAAAGTTAAAATAGATTTGCAATTGGGTCATATATCGTATGGGACTACAAATATCTTCACACTATCGCTAGTAGTTCCAGACTGGGAGCTCTCAGGCGATTGCATTTCAGCGTACGTTAGACATGCCTCGGGCCATATGTTGCGACTTGAGACTGAGCGATTGAATTTTATTTAGTTTCAAACTACGACAGAACTAAACGAATACGACTAAAACATTGAACTATTTTCCTTCCCCTTTGTACTGTCGCTGCTAATATTTTATTTTTTTTATATAGGAAAAGGCGACAGACGAGCATATAGTCCAGCTGATGATAAGTGGATACTGTCGTCCATAGACATATGCGATACACGCCAACATCAGTCCAGAGTGACAAACGTTGGCACGCCCCCAGATGGGCTGCCGACCTTTGCAGATTAAGGATCCATTGGGAGAAAGGGTTAGGATGGGATGAGAATGGGCTCTGGCATATCTCACTCACTACCGAAACACGTACGTACATTGGGGAAATACGATAAACTAGGAAATGCAGTACATTTCAAGGTAGTCTTCTGTGAGAGAGGGGTAACGTGGCCAGATGAATGCATCTGCATGCATCTGCTGTGGGAATGCAGCATGCACTCTCCCCGTACAACTGATTTTTACTCCAACTGATTAATCAACTTGAGCTTTAACAATATTCTTCAGTTTTTTGTAATACATTTTATATGACATCTGAGAACAGGACCTTATTGTCGATTTTAGTGAAATCTTAGAAAATAACATTTTTTATTGCTCTATCTTAAACATCAGATGTCAAGGCATGCGTTTCTATTTGAACAGAATCTTGAGATAATCTTAAGCAACGTCAATAATCACATACCTTGCTTACTCAGATAATATCACATATTGATTATAATTTAGTACCAATATATCAATTGACCGCGTTACTAAAGCCAGCGGCCTTAGAATAGTAACGCCCCATCTCCCCTCTTGGGTGTCGTAAAATGCGCTTCAAGATTAACAAACAAACAAAGCCGCTCCCACAAGTTCTGAGGAACTACACAACCTCTAAAAGCGTGGACTTACCTACCGCTTGGCGAGCATGGCGTTTTATGGCGTTTTAATACTTCACGCATAGGATAGTGTGCATAAGGAGGCTCACGTCCAGTAGTAGATGTTAAGAGAGCTGGTTGCAGTATATCAATGTCGATAGCGCTTAAAAATTTAAACGAACAAGCAGAGTCAACAAAACGCGATCCACTAACTCAAATTACAAACACTTTTTATTGTAACACACTAGTTCGGACGATCGTAATCGCGGTAATTTATAGTGACTTTTACAAGTTAACGACATCATAAATAACACTATTTAGGGGGTCTGTATGGCGGGGGGTGGGGGCCAGTTATCGTTCATCACTTTTATGATTGCCTAACGGAAGCCTTTTTTAGGGATCTCTAGTTAAAATTTTAGGAATTTGGCACTCTTTAGGGCGTTAATTACCATTTCCGTTAATTTTTCTTACAGCTATAGTGCAATATGTTTGACATAAAGTCGCCAATTCAAGTAATCCGAGATCGCTCTGCCATTGGAAATTTATCGCTAATACTTTAGAAGATAGCGTTAAAGTGTTAAATAATATCATTCGTATTGATATAAACAGATACCGGCCTCGTGTAAGTTCAGCCTTATATGATAATCTTCTTGAACGTAAAATTACTTTAAAATTAGTCAATCTGATCTAGATTGACTAATTTTTAAAGCCAGTATTGCCTGTGATTATTAAATTAGAAAAGGAAAGTCTACGCAACATTCTATCAATTTAAATGTTTTAATAAATATCCAGTTATTCCCTTAAACATTTCCTTTAAATCTTTCTTAAAATAAATTCCCTTTTCATCAATCATGACGTTAAAATCAAGTTTCAACAAACTGAAATAGAATAGGAATAATTAATAGAGTAAATATTACATCATTTGTGCGCCGCTCTAGTAAATTAATAGTTATCCTTGTTAAATTAAACACACATTAAGTATTATACTGTCAAATTAAATAAGCCAAACCAACTTGTGAAAATTTCAAAATAACAAACGACCTCGCCTCACCTTTCGCGTGAGAGTAGTACGTTAGGTTCGCCCCTTGTTTTAATTTTCCCATATCGTCCATATGGTGCTCTATATACCTGCCTTCCTATGTTCACACGGATATTATTTACATTTTTAAATGTGTTTATTACAGTTTCGTTTGTTTTAAGGGGAAATTGCCACTAGTTACATATAAAATATATTAAGGAATAGGATACTAGCTTGCAATATAAAAATAACCTCTAGAAGTAATATCTTCCATGCCTAGTAGAAGTAAGAGCACACTGGCTTAAAGAACTGGATTTTGAAAGAAATGTCAACAAATTCATGTTAACCAAGAATTTGCATTATTTTTAAGTTTACGTGCAAATCTCAAATTCCAACATTCCAGCATCCCTTTTATTTAAGCGTGCCCAAACTTTACCTGCACGGATGCATCTCAAACTAAACTTGTAACAATGATTGAATTAAAATTAATTCAAGCTTCAAATGTTCGAGTTCTGGTGGAGATTCTTAGCTTAGAGAATTCCTTTTTACGAACTTTTGGTTTAAGGAACTACATTAAACATCGCTTCTACCAACGTACATTCGATCACTGCTTTGTACTTCCGTTATATATACTTTATTTCAACTTTAACAAGCAATGAATTTCAGCTTTTGCACAAGATCAGTGAAGTTGGGTTCTCGTAGTAGAGGCAAGAAAGACACTACAAAATAATTTAAGAGGTCTGTAGTATGCTCTACTTAATATCATCTTAAAACTTAATTGCTCAGGCTTGTGAGCGTGTGTGCTTAATTAAACTATTCTATCTCTGACAGACGACTTAAAATTTAATTTGTCTTTTGTTTAACAGCACTTGGCTTTATTGACGCAACTTATCCTCCTCCATCGAAAGGTTTAATTGAACATAATCTATCGTAGACTTTAATGACAAAAAATAATTATGTTACTACTTTGAAAAACGATTCCTTTAATTTTTTTTTATGTTTATATAGATCTCGATGAGTTATATTAAGACCCTGATTGTTATCGATATCAGACTGATATAGTCTTCATGGCTCATCTGCATGGCACAGGCCTTCCTTCAACGCCATGATTTGTTACACTTATAAAGATCTCATTTATACTAATATTGATCCAAATAGTGTATAATCTTAGAAAATAGATACAAAATCTTTCAAAATACATAGCTGACAGAGCTGTTCAGCGCATACTTACTCAGTATACGAGTACATCGTATACGATGACTTTTCTGAAAGCTCTGCATAATAATGTGCAGTCTCGTATTATTATGCTTCATCTGGCAACAGCATCTAGAAACAAGTTAAAATAGTGTGATAAATATTAGAGATCCACGAAATGAAGAAGATCAAAGCTATTTATCCTTCGAAGAAAATAAAGGGTATTTTTTGTTTCTGACATCGTATAGACTTCTTTTTATTTTCAATGCGTAAGTTAAGGAAAGACGCCACAATACCTCATGCCGAATGGAATAATACGATTTATATTATAAGAGTTGTTTTTGACGGCAGAGAAAATGTACAGCTTGTTTGTTCCTTTGTATTTCCTCCGCTGTCGGAATGGCTTTGAAAAAAGCGATTACAGAGCCAACTGTAATCCTTAGTTGTCACCTGTGTCATGAAAAAACCAAGATGTCATTCATTTAAACTTTTTTTTTTTTTACTTTAAGCTTTAAAGTTGTTTTTTTTAAACTTTTTTAGGTTTAGATATCTAAACCTAAAAAGTTAATTAGAAGATGCAAATATTTATTAATAGTAACGTATTATTTATGATAATTTATAACTTAAACTTATAACTGCTCGCCATCAAAGAAGTATAATATAAGTATAATAAGTGAGGCTATAATATATGACTAGGTCGACCAATCTGCACCATATATATATTATTATGTCAGTTTATAATTTACTTCCTAATTTAGACACATCTTTATTGGTAGCTATAAATAAAAATACATAATTTGATGTAGTAAATTGGTATTGGTTGGTATTGGTAAGCTGGAAAGATTACATCGCCCAATCACAACGCCGCGCCTACGAGACTTCTTTTCTGGCGCCTGCTCTAACCTGTAGTTTCTGACAATTGTATTTTTTTCTTCGTAAAACGTTTTATTAAACTTGACCAACTTCTGCTGTTCCGATTTTTTTCTTCCAATACAATGAAATGATCCTTATAAGAAACCGAGTCGATCAGCATTAAAAAAAAAATTAGTCAATTTTATTCGTTTTTATGGACAACTCACGCTTGACCAAAAAAATGACTATGCCGAAATTGTTTTAACAAAAAAAGACCTAATGGTTCCTAAGACAGTTTCCCTGTATCTCTTATAGTTTCAGAATTCCCCAAACTGTCCCAGTAAAGAAAAACACCCTGTATAGCAATGGTGTAATTAATACATTCTACCAAAATCAAGTTTTCTTCATAATAAACAATTTAATAATAATATTCTTTATTGCGTACACAATAGACAAAAACAAAATATACACATACTTAAAACATATATTTAGGACACAATTGGTGGCCTTATCGCTTAAACGATCCCTTCCAGGCAACCATAGGACAAGGAGATGATTGAAGAAATAAAGGTTTGAAACCATTTCTAAGTCTAAAACGTATCCTGTCAATGTCCAATCCTGTCGGAATAAGTTAGGAGTCGCTCAGTAAAGTGACAGTAGGTTTACTGAAGACAAAGGGGGACTTCTTGGAAGCACACGAAAAATACAGTCTCACGCTTTTATTTGATTATCACAAACACCACGAACGAAAGACACTTTGAAGTTTAATCAACTATCACTCTTAAACCACAAAAGGCCAAATACACATATTTACAATAATTAAACAAAAACTCAACTTCACTTCTCGAGTTCCCTCCCGTCAAAAAATCGACAATTGTATTATTGAAAATGTAGTTTGAAAAGAGATCGTCGCCAAACATAAAGTAATCAGAATAAAAGTGACTTGGTAATTAGGAAAAGTGATAAAATGAAAATGATTTTATTTTAATGCAATTATCGGGCAAATTATAATTAATTAGTAACTTTGCAACATTATCTATGTCCCAACAACCTCACAACATTGTAAACTCAATATTATGGCGATGACACTTTCTATTTTCTCTTCTCGTATTCCTTATCCCGCCTCATCAACTGTACCTTTCGTGGCCACAGCATAAAAGCATAATGGACTGGCGACAACTCCACATAATGTGAGACTTTGTATTTATCCATTTTGCGTTGCTTTGTTTGACTGAATGTAGAAGAAACCCCTGAAGACACGGTTTAAATATCTCTGTGTCTGTATAGTCTTCACTTAAAGTAGACAGATATTTGTTACTATGGATGTAAAAAAATATTAGGTAGGTAGAAAATAATGAAATTTATTTTGACACGATATTAACTAGACGATTATGCCTCTACCTAATTAACAATTAACATTTTAAAGTGGCAATAAAGTTAAACTAAACAAAAAATTATCTGAAACAATAATCTTGCTATTAAAAATTTTAAAATAATAAAAATTTGTAGTTATAAGTGACATAAATAGGAAAAAAAATGTACATAATAAACGGCGCCAGCGATAATAGCAAAAAATATTATAGCTTATTTTTATTAAATATGGTAATATGTAGATACATATATTGAAGTAAATTACACCGAAAAAGCTTATTAAAGACATATTTTAAAGTGTAAAATGCTCCTGTATGTCATTAATATTACTCTGTATCGAATAGAGTATTACAATAAATGAAAAACAATATATTAGTACAATATTAGTAGAAGTAGAGTCCATTTTTATTAAAAGTTGTTAAGTGCAGGAAGCTAACAAAACGTTTAAGTGGTATACGGAAAACAGCAATCTTTTACTTCAAGAGATTATAAAATAAGAACAAAGCCCAAAGCAATAACGGAGTAACACTAAATTTCTAAATTTCTCTCTGGATGATACTAACAGAACTTTAACAATGTTGCGCGTTGTTTGAAAAAACATGGGACCTATTTAAAACGCTCAAACGGCACAATCAAACAAAACAAAAAAAAAACATGACAAATATGAAATATGAACTGTTGAGATGCAGAAAAGTGACTTTATTGTTTTTTATTAAAAAGATCACAAGAACCTGATTAAAAAGATCCCCTCTAACAGAAGACTACCTTGAAATGTACTGCATTTCGCACTATCTTATTTCCCTAATGTACGTACGTGTTTCTGTAGTGAGTGAGATGTGCCAGAGCCCATTCCCATCCTATCCCTCCCCAGTTTCCCAACCCTTTCTCCAAATCCATTCCTATATCTCCAAAGGTAGGCAGCGCATCCGTGGCCGTGCCTGCCAACGTTTGCCATTTTGGACTAATGTTGGCATGTATCGCGGATGTCTATGGGCGACAGTGTCCACTTCCCATCAGGTGGACTGTATGCTGGTCTGCCGCCTTCGTCCATAAAAATAATTGAAGCTGAATGTCTGAACGGCAAATAAAATTAAAATGATTTTTCTATTACAATGTATCACCCAAGAACAACTCGATACGTAAAAATGTCTTTTAACGTTACGGGACCGCTCCAGGTTTACTTCTGTATGTTCTTATGCTCGGTGGCGCAAGTTTGAGACCTGAACTCTATACAGTCACAAACAGATGCAAGTTTAATGTCTTCTACTATGTAATAACATTTCGTTACACGGTGTTGTTTGCAGAAAGACAATAATGTATAAGTTTCCAGTGAATACAGTTTGTGGAAGTCGCTATTCCATTGAGCAGTTGCGATACTATGACAACCAAATACGATAGAATTCAACAAAGCCATATTGGGAGACCAATAGTAATTATCATTCACAGATAATTAATTATTATTACCAGGTACATGTATGTAGTAAAATTTACTTGCTACATTTCCCATTCCTATCTTTCAGTGTACCTAGATAAGTACGTGTTTCGGTAGTGCGTTTATTATACCAGAGTTTATTCCATTTGCCATCCCTTCTATCCAATAGAAAGTATCCTATAACTTCCTATCATATGGAATGGAAAGATTAATGAAATAAAGGAAACCCCTTACTTCCATTCCACCCTATCCCTCCAGGGAAGGTTGGGAAGAGTAATGGGATGAGGAAAACTCCTCGTCCCATTATACTTCCTATTCCCCATTTTCTCATATCCATTCCTAAATTTACAAAGGTGGAGGCTAAGCCTCTGGCGGCGTGCCAACTTTTGTTACTCTGAACAGACGTTGGCATATATCGCGGGTGTCTATGGGCGATAGTATCCACTTGCCATCTTCTTTCTATAAAAATATCATTATTATCTATAGAAAATATAGGTACTTTAATGTATTTTGGGGAACGTAATTGATTAATACAACAATCCTTACATGCGTTATTTTGACTTTTTTAATAATTAGGGAAACATTTGTAATTTTATTAATAAAATAATAATACCCTATTAATTAGTTGCATCCTTTATATGGTTTTTGTTCGTGTAATCACGGACTTATGAAAAATAGAGAGCTCTTGAAATAAGTTTTATTTTTAAATTATATAAGCAGTGGTCTGCCTCGGGCGGCGAAGGTAAAACATGACTTTCTGAAGTAACCACCAACGGTACAAATCAAAAGCAAGGGCGATATAAGACACTGTGAAAAATTTCAGTTTAGTAAAATAAAATATGAATCAAAGTCAATAAGACAGATATTTTTTGTACACCAAAAACAAAATAAGTAAAATTGAATGTACAATTGGAGACTTTATCGCTAAAGCAATTTCTTTCACGCAACATTACAATCGACCGGCACCTAAAGTAAAATGTCATGTTTAGTTAGTGTCGTAGGATAAGCCTATTTTTGATGAAACAAGTAAATACCAGTACCAGACAATACATTTGGGTAAATTAATAAGTACATTCGGGTAGTATGAGTAAGGAGAAATAGTAAGAAAAGAATCAGTACAAGAAGAAGCAGAAGTCGCTTAGTGATAGTTTGTGAGGACAGAGTTGGACTCCTTCGAAGAACACGTGCTGAAATACAGTCTCACGCTTTTATTTAATTATCACAACCATTATGCATTGTGTCACGAACATTGTGTTAGTGTATAATGCACCAGTAGGGGTTCCTAACAAGGCACCTTGGAGTTTAACTATAACTATAACTATTCAACCACAAATCCCACAATACACAAGTTTTATAATAATCAAACAAAAACTCAACTTTACTTCTCGGGCTCCCGCCAAATAGTCCTGTCATGGGTTGAAGGAAGCTGTGTTCGAAAACGTGGCCAAACAATAAAGCGACACGAACACCCTATTTCTTCAACAGGCTCATATGAAATCAGACCTATGAAAAGAAATATATATTCAAAAATGTACCTATTTTACTGTTTTCAGTGTTCAATGAGATTGTAAGTAACAGTGCAGAAAGTAAAAAAAAAGTTCTATTTTGATAGTTTCTTTTGAATTGCAACTAACGCCTCTGCGTACCTATTGTTGAAGCACAACTAACTTTTTCTTTCCTAGAAGCACACAGATAAGTCTTTTCTGCATAATTTTAATCATTTGAATTTTAAAAACATGCAAAAACGTGTAAAATTAATTCCGCTTTAAAAGCGAAAATCACGAAGAAAAATCCTTTAGTATAGTGTAATTTAACTTCAAATATATGTTCTATTATATAAAACGGTTATCTCATAAGACTTTTGTCTAAAGACGTTTTCAACCTTACCAGTTACCTCCTTATGTCGCGTTGGGAGAATCAAAATTTTTATTACTATTAAAAGCAACGAGTCTATTTCCGTACTTTTTAGAAAACAAAATTTGTGATAAAACCTATCCTTATATATCAGGTATTATAGATAGGCATGGTATTTTTTCTATTTTTTTTTATTTATACCACCATCATTTTGGAAACAAATTTGACCCATTTACGAACTTAAAATATTTTAGTGCTAAATTTGATATTGATCTATTAATAAATGCACCCTCCAGTTTATTTGCGAATTTGAATATACTGGTATCATAGTTTTTAGTTTCTGTTGATCATGATAAGTCGATCGATATGTTGTGAAATTTACCGAAATATGAAAATTGAAATCTTTGCAATCGACAACTTAGTTAGAAATCCTCTCAAAATATCAGAAAAACGTTGAATTAAGAATCAATTGACGTCTTATCAAAAATATATATATATATAAAAATCTTATATATAAAAATATATAAGTATCTACTTACTTTCTTTGACCAATTTTTCATTTATTTTTATTTCTTTTTCTATTCTGTTTTAATTATCTGATCGATAACAGATATTATATATCTTATTGAAAATCATATCACCAATATGGATAAACTTCTCATTGGGGCAAGCTGAACCCTGCCAAAGCGAACTCCAAAATAGGGTTCTTAATAATTAACGCCACCAAAGTTACCACTGAGGCTGACTTGTGTTTGTGGCCTGCCTCCGAGACAGCAGTAACGTGAATGTGGTTTAGAAACGCTGAAATTAACTCTATAGAATCCCACGTTTAGAATTCTAATAAGACCTCCTTATATGCCAATGACTAAAAAAATTGTTCTTATTATGTTGACACGAGTAGGGCCTGATTCTAATTGATAATATTTTTATTGATCGAAATATTTTGCAATTACGTTTGGCTTTTACTACGCATTGTTTTTAACAACGGATTGCCAATGTACCTGTAAAAACTTCTCATGCATTGTAAAAAATGGCCGCTCTCCCCGTTCTATTTGACCCTACTCACACACTAAATCAAGCGTTAAGTATCGTATTACGGCAATTGTAATTAACGTTGCCGATGAATGAACGGGTGGCGAGTGAATCATTTATTAGAGCCCCCAGATTTGTGGTCGATCCTGGTGTACATCAATCTTGGAATGGAGAAGTGGTTGCAATGACCTGGTTAGTACAACGAGCTAATGGTTTCACCAGTGACAGAGGGAACTGATTAATTTTGCAAATGATCGAATTTTAGATGCAAGTTTATGTATTCGTACGAAAATATTAATTTAATTGTAATTTAGTTGTAACAATGACTATACGCAATAATTGTTTTTGTTTAATGTAAACTAAATAATAATAATTCTCTTAATTAATTAACCGTAACTAATTAGGAACAACCATTTAAAAGGCTAATGAAGTCTAGTAAAGCTAATAATGGTTGCTTGTTTTAGAAAGTAATTCGCTAATGTATACTTTATAACTTTCATTTCTTTTTCCTTGATACATGTCAAGGTTTTCATTTACAAAAAAATCAAATATACACACAAAATTATCTGGTAATTACGCAATAGTCAACGTTTTACGTAAAATCGATAAATTATTCATCATTCGCCCGGACCAGAACTATAATTATTTTTTAAATGAAATAATTAGCGCATGCGTTTTTCCCATGAAATTGCACAATATTAAATTGCGCTGTCGAAACCTTAAAGTTCATTATTCCTTGCTTTTTAAAGCGACTTGTCCATGATAATTGTATCGAGTTGTTTCTGTCGAATCCACCCAAAAACGGCGCAACGCTTAAAACCGAGAACGTTACCATTAGCAGCTATCAGTAAGCCGATCATTATATTACAATTCAAAGAACATTTTAATGGAGCAATTCAGAGCAAGAGCTGGGGCATTCAATTTAACAACCGGCCCATTTTTCCACGTCGCCGTGCTGCCTTCCATTAACTCTCGTTGAAATAAAGAGACCCGATTACTGTGGTTAATGACGGCAGAGCACCGTGATAGTGCGGTGAACGATTATGTTATTAACATTACCCTCAGTTAAGATGTTGGGTATAATGATGATGCTAAGATACATTCTTACGATAAACATTTGATTTTCGCAAGCACCCAAACAAATATTGGCAAATAAACGTACAGTAAACTGGATTAAAGATAATTATGTGGATTATGGCCACAAAGAGACAAATATTCAATGATGTCTCCGTGATCCACAGGGTGAAAACCGGTAGTGATCACCGAATGGTTAGAGGCACATTGAATATAAACGTCAAGTTGGAAAGGTCCCGCCTGATGAAGTCTACGCTCCGACCTACTGCTGCCCACATACAAAATCCCGAAAGCTTTCAGCTTGAATTGTCAAATCGCTTCGATTGCCTAGAGGATCGCGTTGCAGTGGACGATATCAACAACAGGTTGGTAGAAACTGTCCATACGGTGGGGTCTAAATTCTTCAGACATCGTCGAAGAGATGGACCCCAAAAGCTCACCGACCACACCCTCGACCTCTTGGCGGAACGACGTTCGATGACACTGCAGACTCCTGATGACGCGGAAGCATATCGGCAGCTCAATAGACGGATTCACCAGTCCTTGCGACACGACATCCGTCTCTTTAATACTAATCGTATTAAGGAAACGATAGAGCGGAATAAAGGCTCCAAAGTGTTCGCAAGAGACTTATCTATTGGGCAGAGCCAGTTGACGAAGCTGAAGAGGGAGGACGGCAGTGTCACTTCCGACAAACAAGAGGTACTGAGGGAGATCGAGAAGTTCTATGGACAGTTGTATACCTCGGTCGCTAAACCTGTTGGCAACTTGGCCAAAGACCCAAGAGCCAAGTTGACCCGACACTATACCGAAGACATCCCGGACATCAGCCTGTACGAGATTAGGATGGCCCTCAAACAGCTTAGAAACAACAAGGCGCCGGGTGAGGTCGGAATCACTTCAGAGCTTCTGAAAGCGGGTGGAACACCGGTACTGAAAGTCCTTCAGAAGCTCTTTAATTCCGTCTTGCTCGAAGGTATTGCGTCGGAGGCATGGAACAGAAGCGTGGTGGTGCTCTTCTTCAAGAAAGGCGACAAGACCTTGTTGAAGAACTATAGGCCCATCTCGCTTCTGAACCATGTTTATAAGCTGTTTTCGAGGGTTATCACGAATCGTCTCGAGCGCAGGTTTGATGACTTCCAGCCTCCCGAACAAGCCGGTTTCCGAAAAGGCTATAGTACCATAGACCACATCCATACGCTGCGGCAAGTTATACAGAAGACCGAGGAGTATAACTTGCCACTATGCTTAGCGTTTGTGGACTATGAGAAAGCCTTTGATTCGATCGAGACTTGGGCAGTGCTACAGTCCCTCCAGCGGTGCCATATTGACTATAGGTATATCGAAGTGTTGAAGTGTTTGTATAACAACGCCACCATGTCAGTCCGAGTACAGGAAGGGAGCACGGAGCCGATTCCATTGCAGAGGGGTGTGAGACAAGGAGATGTCATCTCTCCGAAGCTCTTCACCAATGCGATGGAAGACGCTTTCAAGCTCCTGGAATGGAAAGGACTCGTCATCAACGTTGATGGCGAATGCATCACTCACCTTCGATTTGCCGACGATATCGTGGTCATGGCAGAATCGCTGGAGGATCTTAGCACAATGCTCGGAGACCTCAATCGAGTTTCCCAACAGGTGGGCCTTAAAATGAACATGGACAAGACGAAAATCATGTCGAATGTCCATGTCGTGCCCACCCCAGTTTCAGTCGGGAGCTCGATTCTCGAAGTTGTTGACGAGTACGTCTACCTAGGCCAAACGGTCCAACTAGGTAGGTCCAACTTCGAGAAGGAGGTCAATCGACGAATCCAACTCGGCTGGGCAGCGTTCGGGAAGCTACGCAGCGTCTTCTCGTCCAAAATACCTCAGTGCTTGAAGACGAAGGTCTTCGACCAGTGTGTGTTGCCGGTGATGACCTACGGCACCGAGACGTGGTCTCTGACTATGGGCCTCATAAATAAGCTCACTGTCGCACAGCGAGCTATGGAGAGGGCTATGCTCGGGGTTTCCCTACGTGATCGAATCAGGAATGAGGAGATTCGTAGACGAACTAAAGTCACCGACAGCCTCTCGGGTTAGCAAGCTGAAGTGGCAGTGGGCAGGGCACATAGCTCGAAGAACCGATGGCCGATGGGGCAGAAGGGTTCTCGAATGGAGACCACGTACCGGCGGACGAAGCCGAGGACGTCCATCTGCTAGATGGACAGACGACCTCATAAAGGTTGCGGGCACCTGCTGGATGCAGGTCGCTGCCGATAGGTCTAAATGGCGGACAATGGGGGAGGCCTATGTCCAGCAGTGGACGTCCAAGAGCTGAGATGATGATGATGATGAAACTGGATTAAATTGTGCATTTGAACGTCAGCACATGTGGTATACACTATCACAAAGATTGTGTTGACCCAATATAGTTCATATCTGTAATTGATGGATTCAGACGTTACTTCGCGAATGTCCACTATGCAAGGCACTCATGCTCTCAATCTTTTGCTAAGTGCAGTGTTTTACGATTAATGTCTATCAATATAATAGAACCTAAATCGAAATATACAGAGCTCGGCCAGACCATCACTTTCATAAATAGTTATTTCGTACTAATTCTAATGTGATGAAATAACCGATCATAACCGACGGGGTAAACGAGTCCTTGAATGGAAACCATGTACCGGAAAACGTAGTTTGGGAGGTCCTCAAGCTACAGGACCGACACGCGCTTTCAAAAAGTTTACCGATAGTGGCTGGATGAGAACAGCGGAAGATTTTATGTGATCATGACCGCCTTTGGAGTGTCATTTAGGGCTCTCCCAAAGCGGAAGGACCTCCCATCAGGGGAAAGACAAAGGCTGACGAATCAGTATGGCATCAGTGTGGATATGGACGCAAATGACATCTTGAAAATGGGTGTTAAACTGATAAATGATAACTGTTTGAAATAAAATTAAAACTCGACGAACAAAACAACTTGGGGTGTAAGAGGCTGACCTACCATATTTGGAGCCTAAGCCAACCTCACCTGATAGTGGTGCACCCTGCTGTTAACTGACGAGGCAATGGCGTTCCCTTTTTGCGGTGGGAGGGTTACTCCGTCGGCATAGCTACCACCCTTCCGTCGGAGTCCGCCGCCATAATGGTGCCCTATTAACCGCGAGGCCCGCATCGTGTTCCGGCGGTGAGCGGAAGAAGCCGTCCCGAGAGAGAGATTGTTGCGTGTAGAAAGGAGGACCAGCGGTTTCGGGGAATTACAGACGCGCATGGGCGTGACATGGTGGCGCGGGGATCAGGGAGACCCGGCGAAACGATTGTCCGCTGACCGCCCGCGGGTTATTGGGGGCCCGAGCCCGAGGATCTTACTTTAATCTCCACCCCAGGAGGCTGCCCCGCCGCACGCGAAAAATCCCTTAGGGTAGCAGTTGTGCCGGAGGAGACCGGAGTGGAACCCGACTGCTGCCCCCGGGGGGGGACCGGGGGCCCTTCCGTACCCCGTGCCAGCAAGTCACACAACCTTTGCGACCTGGTTTTTTTCTCTGCTCTGTGCTTTGTCCTTTGATCCACATGCAACCATCTCTCTCTCCGTCCCCTCTTTCATTTCCTCCCTATTCACACTTATATTCGATGGCTAAGAAAAAGAAAATACAAGGTTCACTCAGCGGCCCATCCCATAAGTTCCACACTACAAGTGGACTTTTGCAACATCAGAGGGATACATAGTAACATCGACGCCGTCCACTACCACCTTGAGACGGCAAAGCCGGCCTTGCTTTTCTTGACGGAGACACAGATATCCTGCCCGGCCGATATATCATATCTTCATCACCCCGGTTACAAACTGGAGCAGTGTTTTGTGCGACGTGCTGGGGTATGCATGTACGTCCGGGAGGATGTTTGTTGCCGCCGTCTCAGCCATTTTGAAGACGGGGACCTGTCGATTCTCTGGGCGCGTATTGACTACGAATGTTCCACTAAAGTCTACGCTTGCCTTTACAGGTCCCACAGCGGTGATACGGAGACGACTCGGTTTTTTGAGCGTCTACAGGAGACGACTGACAGCGTGCTCGAGCAGTTCCCTTGAGCGGAAGTGGTGGTCCTCGGTGATTTCAACGCTCACCACGAAGAGTGGTTGGGATCCCGAACTACCGACCGCGCAGGGAGAGCAGCCTACAACTTTGCCCTGGCCTATGGTTTCTCGCAGTTGGTGTCCTCATCCACGAGGATACCTGATTTCGAGAGCCATACTCCCTCCTTACTGGACCTCCTGCTGACTACGCGGCCGAATGACTACAATGTTGTTGTTGATGCTCCGTTAGGATCATCAGACCATTGTATCGTTCGAACTGCTGAGCCAGCTAAACAATCCGCGTCAACCTATTCTCAGGGAACGCGCAACATCTGGCACTACAAGTCTGCAGATTGGGATGGGTTGCGTGAATTTTACGCTTCTTATCCCTGGGGGCAGCTCTGTTTCTCGTCGGGAGATCCGGATACCTGTGCAGACTCCGTTGCCGACATGGTGTTGCAGGGCATGGAATGTTATATTCCTTGTTCCGTGATACCCGTAGGCGGACGGAGCCAACCTTGATTTAATCAGTCCTGCAGAGAGGCCCGCCGTAATAAGCGGGCTGCATACAGGGCCTGGGCCAAAGCGCAGGTGTCTGAAGATCCGAATACCACCGACTTGAGGAAGAAATTTAACGCTGCCTCGAAGACGTGCAGTAGGTGGATCACTGTCAGAGCAAGGAATGAGCACATCCGCAGAATTGGAGATCGACTAGCAAGCTATCCTTCTGGAATTCGGGCTTTCTGGTCGCTCGCTAAGGCTGCCGAGGGTAACTTCTGTCATTCGTCACTTCCACCACTGCGGAAACTCGATGGCTCACTGGCCCATGAGGCGAAGGAGAAAGCCGATCTCCTGGGCAGTCTCTTCGCCTCAAACTCGACTCTGGACGATAGAGGTACCTCACCATCGTCTACCTCGAGGTGCACAAGCTCCATGCCAGAAATCTGCTTCACTCACCGTGAAGTCCGGCGAGCTCTAGCATCTCTAGATATCCGAAAGTCGAGTGGGCCAGATGGTATTCCTGCAGTGGTGCTCAAATTATGCGCTCCCGAGTTGTCTCCGGTGCTTACGCGACTCTTTAGGCTCTCATATTCCACAAAAAGCTTCCCGTCAGCATGGAAGGTAGCTCATGTTCATCCTTTGCCTAAAAAGGGTGGCCGCACCGACCCGGCCAACTACAGGCCAATAGCGATCACCTCCCTCCTCTCCAAAGTGATGGAGCGTGTTATAAACACACAGCTCCTTGGGTACCTAGAGGATCACCAGCTGATTAGCGACCGTCAATATGGATTTCGCCATAATCGCTCGGCTGGTGACCTTATAGCGTATTTAACACATCGCTGGGCTGACGCCATTGAGAGTAGAGGCGAGGCTCTGGCTGTAGGCCTAGACATTACGAAAGCTTTTGACCGAGTATGGCACAAATCGCTGCTTTCCAAGTAACCATCTTTCGGGATACCCGAGGGACTATGCGAATGGGTTGCCAGTTTCCTGACTGGACGGAGCATCACAGTCGTTATCGAAGGTAGCTGCTCCGACACCATGTCTATTAACGCTGGCGTCCCGCAAGGCTCCGTGCTGTCTCCAACTCTGTTCCTTCTGCATATCAACGACCTGTTGCAAATTGGTGACATACGTTGCTATGCGGATGACAGCACTGGAGACGCCTTGTACAGGGGCCGCGCCAACATCCCTCGAGTCGGAGTGGAAGAGAGTTGCGCCAGGCATGTGTCTGAAATCGAAGACTCTCTAAATCTAGTCTCGATTTGGGGTTCCCTGAACCTAGTGGATTTCAACCCCTGTAAGACGCAAGTCTGTGCATTCACCGCTAAAAAAAACCCTTTTGTCGTAGCACCTCGCTTTCAGAGCATACCTCTTAAGATCACGGAGAGTATTGGGATCCTTGGTGTCGACATTTCCAGCAAAGTCGAATTTGGGGGTCATCTGGAAAGTAAGGCCCAAATGGCCTCCAAAAAGCTCGGTGTGCTGAACAGAGCAAAGCGGTACTTCACCCCTGGGCAACTTCTAATGCTTTACAAAGCTCAGGTGAGGCCGCATATGGAGTATTGCTCACATCTCTGGGCCGGCGCACCGAAATACCAATTAGACCCATTTGACTCCATCCAACGACGTGCTGTTCGTATTGTCAACGATCCCACTCTCACGGGCAGTTTAGAACCCCTCAGCGTTCGGAGAGACGTTGCATCTCTCTGTGTGTTCTACCACCTGTACAATGGGGAATGCTCTGAAGAATTGTTCAATATAATTCCCACCTCGGGTTTCTACAACCGCACCTCCCGTCACAGAAGTGCAGTCCATCCGCATTTCCTAGATACGGAGGTGTCGCGTACTGTTCGGTCCAAAAATTATTTTATATCGCGAACCCGTAGGCTGTGAAACGAATTGCCTCAAGAGGTCTTCCCATTAAACTACGACATGGGGTTCTTCAAGAAAGCTGTGAATAGGATTTTGCAAGGTCGGCGGTGCGCCCGCATACCCCCTGGTGTTGCAGGTGTCCATGGGCGGCGGTAACACTTACCATCACCTGAGACCACTTGCTCGTCCGCCCTCTTCTCTATAAAGAAAAAAAAAAACATACCTTTTGTATCTGTCGACTTTTTTATATTTTAAAATATGTTTTTACATAGATTAGAATTATGATAAAAGGTAGTTTCAGAGTAAATTAAATCGTTAACATTATTCAGTTTAGTTTTTAATGTATTCATGAATTTAAGTGAAACGTTATATTAGTTATTTATTTACTTTGTTCAATCTCTTTAATTTCTTTTTATTTTAATCAAAAAAGTCATAACTTTTGTCCTGCAATAGGTAGATATTTTTTGTAGTGGTGGCTATGTTGTGCCGAGCCACACTTACTGGCCAATCTATTCTTAGTAATTATTCTAATGCCTAATACCTGTAACAGTAGAAAGAGCATCGTATCAAAATATAGGACAATTTCTCCCCATAGATATGTCTGTTACTAACAAGAACTTGTTTTGAAACTCAAATAAACAAGTCCCGTCAATTTGACTGGGAGAAATATTAAAAGTAAACAAGACAGTTTTCATAACAGCACACCGGCTGGCGAGGAATTGTAATAGAGTTGAATTTTATTAAATTTCGTCTAAGCTACGTGACCGGCCCGAGGTCGTGGGGTTTCAACCCCATTAACCTTGTCCCGCCATGATTTAGGACCGAAATACGTATTTCCCTGTATTCCTGCCCTTTCACCTTTTTGAACAGATTTTTTTGGATTAATATACTGACGTTATTTAATGAAAGGAATTGTATATTTCGAATTCGTAGCTTAAAATTAAAAATTTTAAACTTCTACATTAGCAGGACCATAGAATATTTGAATGAGGTCACAAATCTATGGGGAGGACAATGGAGAATATGAATAATGTAAGTTGCATATCTATCAGGAGGATTAATGATTAAAGAATTTGATTGATTTGACTGTATTTGAAATTATAAAGGTTCATGATAAATCAAAAAAAATGTACGTAAACTTAATGATGGACGAAAATAATATAGTCACTAGAAAACGGTCCAAATTTAAAAAAAGCTTAGGCTGTCAACACACATTTCAGTCACAGTAAAGGAGCTTAGTACTTTACATATTTTGATCGAAAACTACTCGTAGTATAAAAATGAAACATAATATATTTAGCGCGTTTGAAATTAATTTGTCGTTATTTAAAAGAATTTAATTATATTTTCTAAAACTAATAACTTCTATAATTTAGGTTCCTATGAATTATTCCGTATTTTGTACCTTAATTTCAAAAAATATTCTATACACGTATTAGAGACAAAAGAAATATCAACTATCAAGATGATTATGGTATGATGATATCAACCTACAACGCCCCAGTGCAGGGCACTGACCTCCCCTTGTGAACCACTGGGGGGTTTCAGGCCTTATTTCACCACGAGAGCCCAGTGCGGATTGCTATACACATACAACAGATTTTTCTGACTGTTGAGCTAATAATATATTTTTTTAAATCCGGTTTATGTTAGGTATACCAATTAATAATTCAAATTGGAATTCAAAAAATGTTGTCATATATTGAATTGCGATTCTACCGTTTCGTTTGCCAAACTCTATTTTCTATAATTATTGCTATACCTAACCTATTGACATTATTTATTTACGTTAAGTAAAATACAGGTATATATACTTAGATGTTATTAAAGTGAGGAACCCGACTCACAGCGACATCCTGCGGCCGGAAGTACACGTCTACAATAAAGGATATTACCACATGACCCAACAGCGGAAATGAACATGTTGTTACCAAATCACATTAACATTTTATTAGATGTAAATCGCTACTAGACGTATAAAGAGGTTTCTCATTAACTTATGTACAATACCATAACGTACAATTATAAAAATATGAGAACAAGAGTGCGTTTAAACCAAGTGCTTTGACCCAAACGTTATTGAAGAAAACCTGGGGATTGACCGAGAAACTCTAGTTCTATCGCGTTTAAAATTGCATTGAAACTAGGGGTATTTATAAATAACAGAAAAACGGGAAATAAATTTATTTCACAATTATAATACAATAAAATGCACGAGGGTCGTGGATAGAGGTAACTCATCAGCTTGGATCCCATAGAGTACTCCCCCAGGGTAAGTCGGTAGCGGCATGAAAAACCAGCCATGCGTCGCCGTTTCAGCAGACGTGGTGTGCGCGCGAAGCCCGGGAGCAAGCATAGGAACGCCGCTGGACTCTGTCAGCGTCCAAATATAATAGAAAATCCGAGTGAATGGGATAGGAGGAGCCTTGTTTCAAGCTGGGGATCTTGAAATAAGGCTTCTGACGTGGAAACCCGAAACTGGAAATTAGTTGGTACCTACTTGAAAAGAAGCTTCATATGTGGAATGATGCTCCGGACTTGAAATCCTAGAACACGTCGTGACGTTCACTGAATCACGATCTCGTGCATGCCAGCCGCAGACAAAGAAAGGGAAGCCCAACTCTAGTTAATGTGGCGATACACAAGACCGAAACAGAGAAATAATTACATAATAAAATAATAAATTAAAAAATATATATAATATTTGTCAAACTATACAAATATTTATTATTACAAAAATAAAATTTTGCAAAATGTATAATATTATTTTGTTATTACTAGATACTTTTAAAATAACAACATTATGAATCTAGTAAGAAAGCAAGAACAAAGGAAGAAAAAATTATGCACTGGTGGTGGTTAACAGCTGATGATCTATGAGAAGTACAATTTGACTAAACAATAACTTTATAAATAAACAAAAAACTGTGTCAAAGGCATATTTTTTTTCATACCTAGTAAATTCATCTCAGAAGATAATTCCCTTATCTATTAATGAATAAAAATAAAACATTACATTAGTTATCTCATTCATCTAAATTCTAAACTATTTAATCTTTTAGACCTTCATCAAAGGGAGTGTGTAACATTAATCAATCCGAACTGGACCCGCTCAGTGGACGATGGTACAAAACTCTCTGTGTACTGTAATGGGTGGTTATAGGCTATATTGAAAAATTAGCTGAATAACATTTCAATTTTCAGTTCACCGCTCTAAAAATAAGAAGTCAGGTAAAAGAACACCGTTCAAGATGTCACTTTTGAATGGATTATGATGGATCATGGATTATGAACACAGCAACCTATCTTTACTTTTCATTAGCTTTCTCCTAAACTCAAAAAGTGTGTACAAAAATTTTATCCTGTTTCCTCAGAACGTACTTCCTGCTATTCCTCTTCCCGGCCTCCCCGCGAGATAAAAGTTAATGGGCCAACTTACCGCGAATTATTCCCTTAGCGAAGCATATTTTTTTGGTATCTCACCAGTGTAAATGATTCAATACTTCAGAACGACTTGCGTGAAAAGGAACGAAGTTTACGAATTGATGTTTTGTTTGTCGGTCAAAATATAGAGACCGCATTTCATGCCGCATAACAAGCACTAAACTAGTTGAAATACTTTAATTTTATTGCGTTACATGCTGACTTTGACACAAAAACAATTTTACAACGTAGGTTTATTATTTAATTCTTTTTACCTATCTATATTTAAATTGCTGAGGTATTTCCAAAATTTTATATAAACGATAAATATAATAATTCATTAAAATTTAATGTGGTTCTTTTCCGGACTTTAAGGTACCTCTATATCGATCAATATCAGCCTATAATGTCCCACTGCAGGATACAGATCTTCCTTTGCAATCATTTGGGGGGAAGCTTGGATGATAGTCCAACACGTGGATACAGTGCGAATGTAATCAATAATCAAGTAAAACTCTGGGAGCGGGGTTTGAACTCACGACATCATTAATATGACTTAAAAATAAATATCTTTAGACTGTCCCCGCTCTATTAGATAATTATATAAATATATTATATCTTATATTAGTCTATATAAATATATAATATCTGTGTATATTAGTAATTTTAATCAAATATCTGCTTTAGAAATTATCTAAGACCATACTGCTAAGAAATATTCGAACAGTATGAATTAAGAATTCCATCCTTAGATTATTGTCACCTATTGTTTAAGTCATTAAAATTATTTTCTACATATTGCCGCGGCATCGTGGCCATCGCGATTAGCCGCGACCATCGCAATTAGCGGCGATTGTTTTTTGTTTTATTGTTTTTTGGGTTGTTAGAGAGCAATAAATGGATATACATTCACACATAGTATTTTTTTGGATATCTAAGTACATTCGTGCACACCTATATTACTCGTGAGTTGTATATAGATGTATATAATCGTATAGATGTATATAGTCACACGAGAGTTGTATATAGATGCCTGAACTGAACAATTATCAGTAATTGAACTGAATGTAAATTGTATGTGGGTCATATACATATTGGTAAATTAACCCAATTATTAGTTAATTCGCTGATAATGCGCTTTGGCGATGCTTCGACTATTGTATCAATTTGTGGTTATATTTCCATAAACTATGGAATGAATGTGGGAATTCCGTTCAAACTTATTTTCAATTTACCAACTAATTTCATTACAACAATTCTACTACAATTTTAATTATAGTCATTTAATCATTTATTGATTCATTGTGATAATTACAGGTGAAGAGATGTTACAAGTACAATGGAATGCTCCTCTGTAATATACACCGTAGTTGTAAAATTAATTGTTTTATTGTTAAACGTTTGCCTTGCCGTACGTGGGCCTGTTTTATTGCCTGGTAGGCTCAGAAATAAGAATTATGCTAATTGTAGTATGTTAAAGACAAAGGACATTCTACATGCCCTCTATGCTCCACCCAGGTGCAACTTAATCCCAGATTTACAGTGCCATGATGTCGTATTGAAGGTAAGGCTTGCCCTTAGACATTGCAATATCATTGCACAATATGAATTACGCCTTGCGCCCAAACGAATTTCAATACATTTTCTAACCGATCAAAACCATTGCGCAATTGATCGTCTAGGGGGCCTCTAAGCACTTCAAGAGATAAACAAGAAAAATAAGTGCCTGTAAAGTTCACTGTTGCCTCTACAAAGCCAATGAACACGTGAACAAAGAACTTTCATATTCCAGTGAAATTTTTTGCAGTTACTGTCAACACATCGCCATGTGAATCTTGCATTCAGTCCCGCAATCTCCTAACACGTCGCCAACTAGAGCTACAAGCAATTTTACTGAAAGCGTGATTGCTTACCGTGACCCACATTTTCAGACTTTTAGATTTTTCCTACTAACCATCAAATTATGGTACCTTTAGATGCAGAATTCATCTATGTAATGCATAGATACCACCACTATAACGAACGGTGATAGCCTCGGGGTATCTATTCGCAATTCTCATTGATGAGGTTGTGAGTTCAGATCCTTGACCTGTACCAGTGTTTCTAATTAAGTACAGATAAAAAATATGATCAGCTCGGCAGTGAAGTCATATGCTGGAGTATAAAAAAAAATATATGGAGCATGTGTATTCATAAATCCACACCAGGCATGAGTGGATAAATAACCCGAATGGCCCTAGTGAGATATTAGATACCTACTAATTATGCCTCTTTATATGGATACATATATTACATTATAATATATATTTTATAATTATATATTTATCGCAATTTCAAGCCATTACTAGTTGAGTACATTTTTTTTAATGACTTCGTTGTCTACCAGAATTAAAACATATGCAAAATGAAAATATAATACCAAGAGAACTTCTCTAATTTTTTTTTTTATAGAGAAGAGGGCGGACGAGCAAGCGGTCCCACGTGATGGTAAGTGTTACCGCCGCCCATGGGCACCTGCAACACCAGGGGGTATGCGGGCGCGCCGCCGACCTTGCAAAATCCTATTCACAACTTTATTACGCAATTCTAACATTGTTTAAGTTATTGTCGGTCCGGACGCCGCCGGATACAAAGTAGAACGTAAAGGCAGATAGACACTTGAGCCCAATGACACTTGAGTCGTGTGTTCTATGATCTTCTTCAAACTAAAAGGAACGATACCTTTTATTCATCCTTTAATGCCCTTTAACATACCTGATACATACTCCAATATTTGCAATAATCTTAAGCCTCCCCATCAGATTTATTGAAAATTATAACAATGTTCATGTGCTTAATTTTGTTAGATTTTCAGTTTAAAATTAACTACGGTACATTACTTCAAACGTAGAAACCAAAACGAAAGCTATTTATAAAAATGAACTCAAGGCTGACTTACTCAGCAAAGAAAGCTAACGAAACCAACCTTGAGGCTTTAATATCTCTCCTAAGAGTTCTAAATATAAGTTTTATACTATAAGTAAGGGCCGTACGTGGGGAACTCACAAAATTTTGCGAAAAAGAAAAAAATGTTCTGTGGGTTCCAAGTTTTTTATTACATTTTTTCGAAGTACTCTCCACTTGCATCTATACAAAGTTTCTTGCATCTGCACTAACTATGAAAACTGTTTTTTTAATATCTTTCTCAGGTACCTCTTTCACAACCTCTTCTAATGTAGCCAGCGCATCTTCGGGCGACGAAAACTGACTGCCTCCCTTTTCGTTGGGATTTAAAAAAGTCACGGGGTGCCAAGGCGGGATTTTTAGGTATTATGTCTTATGTATTTATGTCTCCAGTGTCATGTTATGTCATTCATGACATATCGTTTGTGTACAAATATAATAAATTGAGTTAGATACCTAATAAGATAAATGGAATTATGTATGTCAAATGAATATAAGAATCTCTTGTCAAATGAAGTATATGTGAAGTAAGCTATTCAAGCTGTTTTTAGATTTCATACTTATGGTAACTCCGGTAAACAATAGTTGATGGGTGCATTGGCAATTATGAAACAATTAGAGCATCGCGTGCAAAACAAGCTCGTTGGCAAAACAACAATTTTCTCTGTCGGTTTGGCAAATTTTGAAGGCACCATTAACGCGTCGACTTGTTTAGTAGTCATGAAAACGAAAATGGATTTTTAATGTGGACGCAACTAATTCATTCACCAGTTAAAATTTTATGTGAAATCATTTTGGATACTAATTTTATTCTAGATTTTATTTATTTTAATATACATTTAGATTAGTATAATAACATAAAAAATGTATTGTAGCCATAAAGGCAGATTGGACTTATTCTAATTTGTCGCTAATGTAAGTACAATTTAAATTATAATTTATATATGATATATTTAAATGTCTTGTGGTGTCGGCAGGCTATAGAATAGCGACACCCCATGTCTTCCCGTTGGTATCGTAAAAGGCGACTAAGGAATAACAAAGCGCTATCACAAGCCCCGAGTAACTGCATAAGAGTGGACTCGTCAACCTGCTTGGCGCTTTAAAGCCATATATATATATATATATATATATATATATATATATATATATATATATATATATATAATTCATTTATTTCAGACAAAGTCCATATTTCATGTGTTAGTAACAATTTTAACTTATAGACTATGTTAGTACTTATTATTAAGATTTTGTTATTACTAATTATATATATATGTATGTACATGTACACGTGCATATGCACATGCATAAGAAGCCACACACACACACACACACACACACGCATATATATATATATATATATCCACCATATATATCCATATACATACACACATACATATACATGCACGTACACACCAATCACATATACACACATATATTTTACATCAGACATTGGCTGTCGCCTCTCGTCACCTCCTATATGATGCAACGTGCGACTCCACCCAATGTCTCAACATGGGGCCATCCACCCTCTCCGCAAAGATCCTCAGCAGCATATAACCCTCATGCACAAGGCAATGCGCATGACGAGCCTCATGTCCTGCAGTGGATACTGAAAGGGCTGTTTTCATTGCATTGCATATTTAAGTTAAACAGTCAATAGCTCGGATTGGCCCAACAAGGCCAGCAATAAAAAAGAGAACAATTGCAGGTCAAAGGTTAAGCGATTAAATACGAGATGAAGACAATCAACTTCTTACTAACCAATATTTATCTAGATACAATTATGTATATACTAAACAATACCTGAATAATTACAAGTAACACTTTTAAGCGACATACCATATTTCCTAAAAATTTCATTCTATTACCATAATCAGTTAACAGTATTTAACCTATTGATAAAAGCTGTAATTTTTCTTAAGAGTAACCTAAAGAACTTCGTAGTTAATTCCTTCCTTCGTGAGTCGCGTAAACACTTTTGTTTAGAATCATTTTTATAAACAACATTCTTTGATTCAATGGCTTGTTATAAATTTAAAAGAAAATCCTCTAAATATATTTAGAAAAATGGTGGTTTACCGAAAAAAATCCAGTTCACTAAACTGCACCGTTCCAACGGCAATCTTTCGTTTAAAACCTTTTACAAATATAAGCTGAGATATTTGGTCGTCGCTCCACCCAATAGGACGGAAGCGGAACGATTGACGTAACTCGTAGTACATAAATTCTACGTACGAGTATATTGAACCCCGAAGTCATTTTACGAACTTTGCTACTAACTACACTAATTAAACAAAATAGCATTTTGCTATACAGACAAAATATAAAATTAGTTGGTCAAAATTGGTAAAATTGGTAGTAAATATAAAACAGAAATTGTGAAAATAAACCATTTTTATGAAAACTTATCGAATATTAATACAAAGTAACGACAATACTACAATGTAATAATTGTTATGTAAACGGGTTACTTACGATTTATTATTTATTTATTATAGCCCATATTTCGGTCCACTCACATGAACCGTGGTCGCGGCGAGACTGCGGGGACGGGTGAAGGTGTTGTTGCTATTGACAGACAAATCTGTCTACCCTCCGTCGTGTTCGATTTTGATTCACCTGCCCACACTGAACTTGTTTTTGTTGATTAAGTTCCGTGCACACTATACTAACAACATCACCACACACGCGCGAGTTTGAAATACGCGTTTACTTTTCTGGGTTTGCAAAGTTCAATCACTGGGTCCGATGTAGGTGCCAATTTAAATCCATCTTCGCGATTGAAATTTCGGTGTGTTTTAATTTCTATTGCCTCTAAGTAACAGATAATGAATAAAAAAAAACAGATAAAAAAAGAGCGTCATGCCTGGAAAAAACTATTGAAGCTTTCGGAGTATAGGAATTAACTGTTGCGTAAATATTCAAAAGTCAGAAATAAATATGCTAATAGTGAAGTCATATAAAAATGTGCCAGTTCTTGTTATAATCATAGATATGGACAGTTTCCAGCAAATAACAAGACATGTGCTAAATGTCGCAAAAAATCACTTTGCAAAAATGTGTCGCTCAACATCAAAACCAGCTATGAATGAAATGAAAATGAAGCCAAAATCTGAATACTTATGTGGAATGGTCACTTCAAGTCTTGCGGGTAATTCAATATCGTGATTGCAGAAAATATCTATAGAAGGAACATATACTGTCACTTCTGCTGACATTTACATATTATCACTGACTTAAAACATAAACTTTGGACCATAGAAAAACAGATATTAAACCTATTTTATCATACTTTACTTTTAGCAGTCGGGTAAAGCCGACGTTTGAATAGCTATCATTGCAATAAATGCTATGCATATTATGTACAATATATTGTTTTACTTTAGTGCTTACCTATTCAATGAAATATTTTGTAGTCTGTGCAAATAAATATATTAGTCATAATCGATAATTAACAGATTACAACCGATCTGACAGCTATCCTCCAACTCTATTCCTGTCATGGTACTTTAAATATTAAAGAGTTATAAAATCAAACATAGTGCTGTAAATAAGGTATCTAAAGTGCAAAACACACAGAAATGGCGTCTGGCTCTGGCGAGGCTCGGGCGTCTTGTATCTCATTGTCTCATTTCATACAAAATATATGGAAGCGACGCGATTTAAAACATACTGAAATGGCGTGGCGCGGGCGGCCACATGGCATCCATGCCATGTCTGCACCACGCCCGAGCTACGCCAGCGCCAGACGCCATTTCTATGTGTTTTGCGCCTTACTCGTATATCACATAGCATAAAGTATTAAAGTATTATTATAGTTTTGTCCTCCGGAATTATTCTTCGTCAAGTCTTAAAGTCGGACCCGAATACGAGTATGTTCATATAAGTGGATAGGCAAAATATCATCCGCTAGCTCAACATGTTCAAATACGACGATTGACACTAAAATTAATATTTCTGCACTTAATTATGAAAATATGATTAATTGCTTTAGCCCTTTACTTTTTAATAGAATTATTCAAATACACCCTTAACCGATATAACCTATAACGGTATGCATGACGTGAACGACCCTACACCGAAGCATTGAATGCAATCGGTTGAGAATGATTTGGAGGCTTACACGGGTAGCCATAGTTCTACGTAACCTATATTGCGCCAAACGCCGTCAAGCGGCCGCCTAGGCCCTTTTAATATTTAATGAGTTTGATCTAAACAGAATATTTCAAGTGGTCGTGAAAAAAAGATTAAAACAGTTTATTTTTAAACGCTGTTTGTTACTAACGATTAATACGATTAATTAACGATAATTAATGTGAATCGTATTCATATTTGCTTTACAATTATCTCAAACATTTATAGCGCTCAAATTGAGGGTTGACTGAGGGAAGACAGGATTATAGTGAGCATTCATATGGGGCTGGTATAATCGGAAAAACCTACTGGAGCCTCGAAAATAAAAAGTACATAAGAAAACACAGTTATAGGTCAATTAATAAAGCCAAATGGCCTAACAACTAAATAAACAATAACATGGCCCTTATTTTGTTGCAAGAAACATTATACTTACACTTAAATTGGGAAAATTGGAAAAATATTTAAATTATAAATGTTTTAATTATACAAATACCAGGCTGACGTGACATTTTTAAAACAATAAGCATAATAGTCAATGGTTTCCTGCGATTGTATAGAAATTGTATAGGCCAACCTATAATTTTCTCTTAAATTTAATTTCTTATTTAAATAAGAGTCGTAGTTCCCCTGAAATAACAATGTCTGCATGATAATGGAACCACGCACGGTTTACATAGCGGGTACTATAAACGATTACATAGCTGACCATTTTCTTCGCAGTCGTTAAATTTTCACACGTGGTAAGAAACAGCGTCTTGCACGCTAAGAAAAGGAGCAGTAAGTGGTTCAGGGAAGAATTACGATTCAGAATAAAACTTCTCGGAAAGAAAAAGGGCGTCCGTGTTAAAGTAGGGATAATGCTGCAAAACTGTTCTATGTAACGTTTAATGAACCTCACATAAACAAATGGAAGGTTCCAAAATTGTAAACGACCCGTTGTAAAGTATTAACAAATTAATTGCTTTACGAGACTTTGAAAGTCTCGTACACAGCATTCGATCAATGCAACGAAACATCCTGGTTCAGTACAAATTCGGTTAAAGAACAGTTCAGAACAATGATTCAAGAACAGGTAAAAAATGACATACGTAAATATCTTCAAAGTTTTTGCATTCAGTATAACAAGTTCCTCCAAATGAACATCAACATATCGAAAACCCTGCCATACAAGACATTTCTCGCTACAAAGTTTATAGAATCGCTATTATACACCAAGCACCGGGTCAAAGGCGTTTAATCGTTTGGAACACTTTACGAGCACCCGTTCCATTCACGCCGACGTTCTCCCGAATATTTCACAGACCTCACATATTTGAAGAAAAGGTGCACGTACCAACAAAATTAGATGCCGCAAAAGGGCTGTAAAATCTACTAGGGTCATGTTTTATTATAGCGTCCGTATTGACTCATTTTATGGTTCATAAACTTTTGAATTGTGATCGTATCTCAGTAATCATATTGTTGACGTATGGGTATAAATCTTAAAGAGTTCGATATCTACTTTTAATTCGAAATATACCGTTCTGCGTTTTTGTTATGGACATAAAATTATGATCAGTTTATGTGATCAGACTGATTAGACTGAATGGCCATGTTTAAGTAACTAAAATTGGAGATAAGTTATAGATGCTATTGTTCCAGCAAATTAAATTACATTAAATTATTCAAGTACGAGTACTAGACTGTGGAACATAAAATTTCTAACCTAAGATAGCTCTATATTCTCTACAAGGGTAGAGAATCGCGTGACGGCGAAGGCTGTACAATCAACGGGAATCAGTGCACGTGAATGTTTGGTACAAATTAATAAAAGTATTTTTGTTAATTTTGAAATTTTATGTCATACAATACTATAAACAATATCTTGTTTCTACGTACCTTATATAAAAATAAAAGCAGTTAATATAGCATGATTAACTTTTTTTTTTATAGAAAAGGCTACGAGCATATAGTCCACTTGATGGTAAGTGGATACTGTCGTCCATAGACATCCGCGATACGTGCCAACATCAGTTCAAAATGACAAACGTTGGCATGACCCCGGATACGCTCTGCCTACCTTTGCAGATTAAGGAATGGATTGGGAAAATGGGGAGGGAGAGGACGGTATGGGAATGGGCTCTGGCATATCTCACTCACTACTGAAATACATACGTACATTGGGGAAATACGATAAAATAGGAAATGCAGTACATTTCAAGGTAGTCTTGAAGGTAGTGCGCCTAGCTTCTGTGGGAACATTCTGAGTCCCCTACGTATTACGATTTCGATTTTCGTTATCAACTTAACAACACTACAGTTTCACCATCTGTTATTGTTATTCGTCATCTGATTAAAGACTTCTTTACATTTGTTGCCATTCTTCTCGATGTTCTACTCTCATCTACACCGTTCCTGATCTTCTTTCTTGCTGAGATTTATTGCGTCACATTCAGTTAAGTGATTCAGCGGTAGAAGATTTTAGTTTATGTATTTGTTAGGAAAAATTCAAATAATAATAGGTATGTATATAATTTATAATAATAATAGGTACTTTAATCCTGCCGGCTGCGGGTGATCTGTGGAATGTTCCTCAAGATGGGCTGATATCCATCGGTCTTGAATGCCTTATACGTATTGTGCTTGACTTTTTATTAGGATCACGGCCAATTGATAATTCTAATGTAAGTACCACATAAAATTTCTTTTTATGTGGTACACACGAGTAACATTTAATATTTTGCTTTGTAATGCATACTGCCGCTTCTCAGGTCACGCGGCAAAGACCAGTACGCAGTTTGCATATTGCGACTCATACATTCCAGAATAATTTAATAAGAAATGAAAGAAATGCATATTTGAAAAAAAAGAATACTATAAAAAAATAGAACTAGTGCCTAAACATTACGTTTAAATGTCTGAGGCAGAACGAAACAATATTACTTGACGCCTTTCTACATATATTAATTTATGAGTATTTTGCTTTCTTTAATCGGTGTCATAAGCTGACAAAATGTCTTCGTTTCACCCGCTGTGCTTATAGCTACAACTCCTAAATTAACCCAAGCACAGAACGCGGGTGTGTTTTATGCAAAGCAACTGGCTAATTGTGCCCGCTCTCCAGAATTGTGGCGATGTGAAAAGCACGCCTTTTCGACCCGGCTTGCCCCGCCTTTATTGCCTCGTAAAATATGAACTCGGAGTCTTCATTTGCGTAGGTACTAGCACAGTTTTTGCGTAGGAGATGTTAAATTTTATTAAATATTTATGACATCATAAAGAAACCTGATAACGACAACATCCGTTGAGAATATAGATTACTATTCTAAAATTGACAAGTATTCGCCGAAGTCACAAAAAGTTGCCAATAACCGATACAAAAGTTGCCATTTTTGAACTGAGCACTGTTATCAAACCTTGCTCGTATATTTTATAATTCAATACAATTGGTTTCACAATCTTATTATAAATTGTACAAAACAAATCATTGTTTTTTTTTAAATATAAAATCAACAGACAGTTAATCTAATCTGTCTACACTCTAAAAATTAATGCAATAGTTTCGGTTTTTTTATAGTAAGAAGGCGGCAGTCGAGCATGCGGTCCACGGTGGTATGTGGATACTGTCGCCCATAGACATCCGCGATACATGCGAACATTAGTCCTGAATGACAAACGCTGGCACACCCCCGGAGGCGCTGCCTACCTTTTGAGATGAAGGAAGTGATGGGGAGAAAAGGTTGGGAAAATGTGGAGGGATGGGATGGAAATGGACTCTGGCATATCTCACTCACTACCGAAACAGGTATATAATTTTGAATATGATATAGTGGGTAATGCAGTACAGGTAGTCTTTTGTGAGAAAGGGGTAACGCCCAGCGGCTGGTTTACAGAGTGTAGTCCAAAAATGAATCTGCTAATCAACAAAAAAATCGGTTAATAAATCTGCTAAGCCTGTGAGTTTAAAATCGAAAATATTGTAACGTCATATTAAAGTTTTCTTCGAAAATAATGTGCGCTGTCGACCTTGCAGAATTCTGTCCATAGCTCTCTTGATTAAACATGAAAAGTAAATCCCGTGTTTCACTGTATAAATATTCATATAAATAGTTTACTAACTTAATTAACGTAAACCATTAATGAAAGCGATTTTAATGAAATACTTTTAATTAAATGTTAAGAGTTAAAATTCCAATTTGTATTAAAGTAAGATCAGTATTGTGAGAAGGTACTGGCTCCCAAGATATAGATATTTTTCTATTTTGGGCTCTAAATAATTGCAATGCAATGCAACCAGCCCTTTCAGTATCCACTGCTGGACATGGGCCTCCTCATGCACATTATGCATCATGCACCGCATTGGTGCATCATTGGGAAGAGTGCACTTTCCATGGGGAAGAGTGCACGTTGCAATCCAACAGCCGTTGGGCGCGCTCGACTGGCCACTTTAGTCCTCTCTCACAGAAGACTACCTTAATGTACCTTAAGGAAATGTACTGCATTTCCGACTTTATCTTATTTCCCTAATGTACGTAGGTACGTGTTTCGGTAATGAGTGAGATGTACCAAAGCCCATTCTCATCCTATCCCTCCCCATTTTCCCAAGCCTTTCTCCAAGTCCATTCCTTATTCTGCAAAGGTAGCCAGCGCATGCGGGGGCGTGCTAACGTTTGTCATTTTGGACTAATGTTGGCATGTATCGCGGTTGTCTATGGGCGACAGTATCCACTTACCATTAGACGGACTGTCTGCTCGTCTGCCGCTTTCACCCATAAAAAAATATATATCTGGTGAATGAGGGATGTAAGGCTTGAAACTGCCACGCTGGCTAAGTCTATTCTTTTAGAGGTGGTGTAGTTCCTCAGAGGTTGTGGTAGCCGCTTCGTTATGTTTAGCCGGCATTTACGGCACCCACGAGATAAGATAGGGTGATGGTATTCTATAGCCGGCCGCCACCACACGGCGCTAATTATATAAATGATTTTATAATATTGATTCAGTACCAATAAATTAAAAAAAATACTAAGCCTGTGTAATCAAGTCGTCGCTTTTTGAACCACTTGGAAGAATACCTAACCTGATCCATGGCTTCCTCGTCATAAAGGTTTCTAAATATGAATATGTTTTAAAGCTAGCAATCGGAAGATCCACCTCTTTACTGTTAATGTGTGTCCACTACTGTCGTCTTAATGACAATTTTACCATCCACTCCTTATCAAAGCTCAAATAGAGCCATTATTAAAGATTAGAGGGAAAGGATGCACGCTGTAATATCACAGCCCTTGGGCGCGCTCGATTGGCTGCGATACCCCTTTCTCAAAGAAGACTACCGACACTGCATTTTCCACTTTACCCAATATGCCCAATGTACGTAAGTGATTAGGTAGTGAGTGACAAATGTCAGATCTTATGTCATCCCATCCATTCTATCCTATTCCGTCCTATCTCTATCATCATATCTCCAAAGGTGAACAGCGCATCCGGGGGGTGTGCCGACGTTGGTATGCATCGAGGACGTTCATGGGCTACACTTTCCACTTACCATCTGGTGGTAAATGGATACTGTCTGCCATACTTCTATCTATAAAAAAAATAACTACCCGCAAGAACTATTGGTATAAATTTCGTAGTCGGGTAAAAATTACCCCGAATTAAAATACCACAGAATAACAAGGAAAACGAGCAAGCAAATTCAATTTAACGGTTGAGCCGCTTCTCTGTTACAATGGTCCATTAACTGTACAAGTGAAGAAAAACGCCGATAACAGATGTTAATTACAAACGTATAAATCTATGACCAGCCGCTATCTGGAAGGTAAAAGGCTGTAATAGAAGGAAATCGCCATAAAAAGATGTTTTTCTGGGCTCGTCGGTTAGTACCCCATTATGGATTTCCTCCCTGTTACATTTTTTATCAGTCGTGCCCTAATCCTTTTATACATCTTTCGAATCCCTCTATTGCATTCATAGCATATAACTGTTAGTTGTTATGCCAGTATGCTAGATTTGCTTTTTAGGTACTGCTCATAACAAATATAATCAAAGCAATATTTATAATTTTAGAGGTAGGTGATGACTTAGGGGGTATTCTCGACTCAAATTTATGAGGTCGCGAACTAAGTACTTAAGTAGATTAAGTACGGAATTTTCATTACCATTAGATTTGCGCTGAAAGAGAATATCGAAAGGAAGCCATGTAGCCTTTGAAGCTCGAATTTTAAGCATGCGTCCCACGCATGGTCCCACGTGGTGGATTACGACCCGAAAACCCCCTCGTGATTACTAAGCGAGGCTTTTACCCTGCAGTGTCACGTAATAGGCTATTGTAGATTTTTTTATGTATTTCACATTATTTATAATCATTGTATTTTTCTTCGTCAATTAATTACCCTTAAGTATATGTGCATAAAAAAATTGCGCTATCGCTTATGAATGTGTCACAAAGCACTTGAACTCCATCCAACATGTCAAAAAGACTACGTTTACATATACTTAACCGTGACCAGACCGTTTTTTTCGTCCACTACTGATCAACTTCCTCACGCACATTGTCTTGTGTATGAGGGATGTATTGCCTTAAAACGTCAAGCTGAAGGTGGCCAAACGGGTTAGGGAGTCCGCTCTTTTAAAAGTGGTGTTGCTCCGGCTTGTTATCACTTAGTCTCGCCTGTTACGTCATCCACGGGAAGAGATAAGTGGTGTTATTCCAAAGTCGGCCGACACCATATGGCCATTATAGATATAGCTGTGAAATTAATTTCCTCACCATATTGTAATTGAATCTAACTAACGCTCTACTTGGAATTGCATGCTCCAGCTCGATATTTATTATTTTTCTCGTCTACTTAATATTAATTAAATATATCCGCTCCTCTCATTTCCGCAAGCAATAATATTGAATTTCCATATTTTTTTCACGCATATTAATTACGAACAGTTAAAGTCTGACGGGGAGGCGCATTAGCTTAATTCGATGCCCGATACGGTTTCGATTTTATTAATTTTTCCACTCACACGGGATCCTTGATATACGACAATTCTGGATTAGACACGAGAATATTATTTGCACATCATTCATGTTATAAAGTGACCAAGACAGTCTGTTTTTAAGGTAAACATGATTAAGAAAAAACACCTTTTTGCAAATTTAAATTACAATACATAGAAAGTTTTGAATTAGGAAAGATACAGATCTTGCAGAGAATTATTCTTTTTCTAGAAGTAGTAAGTAGTTATCGTTAATTCACTTTTCTGTTTGTCGTAACTGAATAAAAATCAAAATTCGTCATATTATTTATAATTACCCAAAAATATTATAAAGACAGACTGAGTTTGTTTTTTGTTTATATGTTAGAGATGAAATGAAAAACTCTTAAACCGATTTTAAAAGTTATTTTATTTTTAAGAACCTACTCCAATGCAACATTTGAGCGTTGATTGATTTCAGTGAACATTTGATGCAGGCTGTTTGAGTTCCCTAAAAATCTACTTGAGCGAAACCAGAGCGGATTGCTAGTATACAATAATGTTAAATATTATATTTTATCGTTATAGGTGAAATCAATCTGTCTCTTCCATCTGCAATAAAACAGGTGTCCTCGCGCTCCCGCGGGTCGGTCGCGTGGGAGCCGCACATTACGGATTCGCTGCGCTGAAATACGACGTACCGTATCAGCATGTCACAAAAATTCGACGGCGCGTGCTTTTTATTGGGCTTCGGGTCCCGTACGGTACTGAGTTCGATCCAAATGACAGCATGATTTTTCTATAATTAATTTGATACTATTTTCCGTGTGGAGACTTTATAAAACTTTTTCTAAATGTAATAGTCTCTTTATAGTATCTGTAAAGTGACTTTATATCTTTATATGATAAATAAGATATTTATATTAAGATCTATATACGAGTACTTTGTATATGGATATATACTTTTTTAATATTTCAATTATCAAAAAAACAAGATTATTTTTTAAATCCCAATACAAAATATAAGGAGCTCCTCCGTTATGTCTCTGCGTCCGCTCATCCTAACGCTGGTCAGTAAGTACCGCTAGATTTGCCAATCTTCAACAAAATGCGTTATATTTTGATGAAATCCTAAAAGACCTTCAGAGAGTCATCCTTTACTTATAAATTTATAAACATCTCTTCAAAAATCTCCAAAAAAAAATAATTATTACTTCCAATGATGTAGGTATTACTAAACGTCGCATTCGATATCAACCTATAACGTCACACTGCAAGGCACAGTCCCCTTCTTGCAATTAAAGGGTCAGCGTCACCATACTAAATGGAAATTTATAACAAACTGTATATATAATACAATATATGTATTAAATTCTGGAATTATTTAAGTACTTTGTGTAATAGTTTAAAAACCTCTTCGGAAACTTCATTTAATGCGTGTCTAACCATACACTTTCTAATTTTTGGTGTATATGTAAAGTGCGTCGATTACTTAGTAATGTTGTTTCTAGGTATATTTCCCAACAGTGCTACGTAATGTGAGCAATTATTTTCTTTTACACACATAAATGGCTGAGCGTTTTTCCATCGCGCAAATGAAGTAATCTCGCGTGACTGAAAGCTGAAAACTGATGCATGAGTAAAGAAATGGGCGAAAAACGTTATGTTATGCATAAACGGTAATGCTGAAAGCGTTACCAGAGTGGCAGTTAATTGGAAGTACAAAGTAAAAAGTTCATAGAGAGCCGTTGAATTTAATATAGAACTAAGTTGCGGCTCTGCGCCGCTGCTGGCTTTTAGCGCAGCAGCAGTTCTAAAGGTGAGAATACTCGTTTGATGTAACAACTATACGGTTTACATATCCCACACTCTAGCAACGTAGGTAACATACAGGGAAACTAGTGGATACTAAGACATCGTAGTCCTTAAAATTATTGTCGTGATTAAAATCAAAAGTGTAATTAAAATGGAAACGTCCATTACAGACACGGAAAGTTATGAAACGAACTGCCAACTGTTATTTTTTCTACCGAGCTATAACATGGAGTTATTCTATAAAATTGAGAAATTGAGAACTGTACCTATTATATGTAATTTATATATACTGCACACCATCTATCTACCTGTGATTAAAATTTTCATTTCCTCTATACAAAGGTTATCTGGCAGAGATCGCTAAGACCGCCTTTTGTGCATTTCATATGTTACTACAATGTCTGTTACTGTCTTGTTTTGTTTTCGTATGCAATAAACAATTTCATCCATCTATCTAACGTTAAACGTTAACAAACGGTAAATGAACGTTAATAACACCGTAACAGCCGACTGCCATTTACCACCTTTAATAGTCCACTGCTGGACAAGGGCCTACTTAGGCACATTGTCTTGTGCATGAGAGATGTATGGCCTTAAATCGCCACAGTCGCGCTGGTCAAGTGAGTCGGCGAGTCCACTCTTTTAGAGGTGATGTAGTTCTTCAGGGCTTGTAGTAACAGCTTTATTAAAACTATTTTATTGGTTTTAATTTATGTTTCTCATCCTATCTAAGAACAAGACGACTGAATTCAAATTAATATTGATTTAATTGTTTTTATAGCCGAGATAAAAATGAATTACGAAGAAATTTTGTCGGATTGTACTCTAATTGTACAAAGGAGGAAGCAGTAGCTTTATGCTCAAAATATTCCCACATAGATTTAGATTGAGTTTAGCAGCTTGAGGTTGTCTTGTCTGAAGGATCTGACTTATGAAACTAAATACAAAGCGGTACTGAAACTCGCAGTGCTAGCTCTACCATTGTGAGTGAGACAAGCATCTAAATTGTTCATTTAAACTAGATTAAGTAAGTAATGTTCAGGCTTAGCGATGTTCAAGAGCAATCGCTAGAATAAAATTATGATTGACAAATAATGGAAACTGCTCTTCTCCTTGATTTTCCAACATCCAATGATTTTGAAATTATGAAGTACCTACTTAGGATTGAAATTACAATTGTAAAGTTTAAGTTGTTAAGTGTACATATTTTGCACGTTCTGTGCACAGAGTTCGTAATATTAACTGTAACAATTACATAATATCTCTTTAAGAAGAGCCCAAATTCAATTTCTTTGAAATTGTATAAGCGTAAATTTAGCTTGTTTATTCATTACTTAATAACCTTGCAACAAATAGGCGATTGGCTATCAAAATTTGCATATGTCTAATCGTGGGACTAATTTTTTGTACGAAAATTAATATATGTTAACAATATTTATGTTTTATCGGAATAATGCCTACCCATTATCAAACTATATCACGTTAAAAGAAATCCGTACAATTTGAGCAAATATCGGATTACCAAGACGGACTATAATTAATAAATATTTATACCGTTGTCATAAACAGAACAGAACTACATATATTTTTTTTCTGTTAACAGAAACAATCTCGTTACAATTTTTCATATATTTAAAGATAATAAGAAAAACGTCAGATGCACACGACACATACGTCTCGAGTTAGTGTGTACTTGACAAAGGAACATAAAAATACATGGGCCGTGTTCGGAACAAATGGCTCGAATATACGACTTGCGGGACTATGTTTTATCTCTTGAAGACGAAGAACATCTTTCTGTTTGAAAATTATAAACGGGAACGTTACTTTTTGAGAATAAATTGAATATAATTTTTTCCCAAAGAAAATCTTTGTTTGGAACAAAAATATCACTTTATTAGCTAAGGTTCCTTTACGAGTATTTTAGATACCTGTAATTAGAATGAATATTTATAAACAATTTAAATTTTGTTTGACGATGTGACATGAACACATATTTTCTCTACATTAAATTTACGTAATAAATTAGATAATTTGGTAATAGAAAATTAATGACAGAACAGGAAGGCAAATAGCAATTTTGGTGGAAGAAAATTAGAATTTCCATAATTATATAAAGTTCTAAAGTTATTATTTATATAAACAGGTGAGAATCTTTATGTCATTTTTGTTATAGCCTATTTATTAAGTTATGTTTTAATTTCCTCGCGGTTAAAATTCACTTCGCGTTTTACACATGTAAATATTTATATAAAAATAAAATATGTAAATAAAATACGTAAATACTTTCAGGTTCGCGGTGTAAAGTGTCTTTTTGACAGTACTGTACGCAGCGACTCTATGTCAACATATCAAGTATATCAAGAAAGTGTAGTATATCTGAACCTCATCCTTGTCATAACAAGATTTCATAACATAACATATTTTCATATCAGAACAACATAACAATCAAACCATGGTCGAGCCACAATATAAACCGATTTTGTAAACATTAGGGCAATTAATATCAAACCATAGGCGAATCATGATATAAACCGGTTTTCTATTCGTATCTTTCATTTGTTCGTTTTTTTATACCTTTTTTAGTAGCTTTAACAGTGACAATTTGCTTTGAAGGATTATGGTAGATCATAAATACATAGTCATTATATTTTTTTTTTATAGAAAGAAGAAAGAAGTATAATTTTATAGAAAATTATACTGTCGTCCATAGACATCCGCGATATATGCCAACATCAGTCCAGAATGATAAGCGTAGGCACGCCCCCGTATGCGCTACCTGTCTTTGAAGGGAATGTGTTTGCTTTGAAGATGTAGGAATGTATTTAAAGGACGGGTTGGAAAAATGGGGAAGGACAGGATGGGAATGGGCTCTGGCCTATCTCCCTCACTACCGAAACAAGTACGTACATTGAGGAATACGATGAAATGGGAAATACAGTACATTTCAAGCTAGTCTATTGTGAAACTTCCTGTTCTGTCTCTTGAAACGACATTCATACAGGAACGGTCGAAGATGTCCGACACTTGTTAGTGGAATGTGCCCGGAACCAAGGGGAAAGAGGCACTAATGAGAATTCTCAAACTAAACAGAATGGATGTAGGTGAATTTAACAGAATTTTAGCAGAACTAAACTCAAAAGCTGCCCAATCATTATACATGTTTGTGAATCTTCATTAGTAGCTAATTTTTATTTAAGTTGTTTTCCTTTTTCTTTTGTGTTTGTGTAGTTTAGGTTACTATGGGACTGGCATGGGGTCGATCAATCAAAGCCCCTAAATAAAGTAGATAAAAAAGACATTCATATATTTATTCTGAGGCATATGCATCAAAGCCCCTAAATAAAGTAGATAAAAAAGACATTCATATATTTATTCTGAGGCATATGCATCAAAGCCCCTAAATAAAGTAGATAAAAAAGACATTCATATATTTATTCTGAGGCATATGCATCAAAGCCCCTAAATAAAATAGATAAAAAAGACATATATTTTTTCCCATTGTCTAATTTTATATCCATTTTCATTATAGCCCTGTAGGGTTTGCTAAAAAGAAAACATTTTTTCTATACCTATTTGAAACATAAAGTTAGTTAAAATATACCTATACATACTTATAAAATTGTTTAAATAGAATTAGAAGATCAGTGTTTCTACGTTATCTTGAACAGTGCCATAACTGTCTATATTAGCAATGGTTATAAATCTGACTCGTCCTAATTACATTTTAATTGCAACCTACTTCTCGGTAATTACGGTATCATGAAATAAACTCCAGCGAAAACTAGAGTCGGCGCTACTATCTTAATATATCCCGATATATTCTGAAATTGTGCAGCGAAATAACAACTGTATTTTGTTGTTGCATTACATTAAGAACTTTAATCTTACTTTCAAATAGCAGGTATACAAAATACATGGATACAAAAATAATGGTACATATTTTCCGAATTCGTAATACATACAGGTATATTAAACAACTCTCAGACACTAGCCTGGCAGAAAATGCAGAAAATTTTTTATCGTCCATTATGAACATCTGCAAGTGGAGGATTGTCGGTGTGCTGCCAATTTTAAAAGAACCCTATTCTGGACGGTCTCTAACGCAACGCTATAACGAAAAATGGAACTGCTATTGAGTGGACATCACTGAATGAAAAAGATGAAAAAAGAAACGATTTCCTTGTTTCTTATCGTTTTCTGGCATATCTAGGCAAACAGTACAAAATATCTCACTGTTTGTAATTTATTTGGATTCGATCCTTTTCTAATTTAAACTGGGAGCTGCTTGTTTTACTTGTATCGACAGCATGCTCATAACTATAAACTGGTCAGTCATACTTAACTAGTATACTTACTCGTAATAATAATACGTATTTTTTAATATTCTTTACTTTTACACAGAATAATATACGTAAATTATAAAATTATAATTATGATGAAAATGTTAATTTAACTTGTTTTTCCAAAACAGTAGGTTCCTTATAAAAACATTTCATAACCACCACACAAAACGGTATATCTCAACACGAGTGGCATATAAAAGTGGAGCGGGCAATTCATTGTAATCCTTTCCTACGATTTAGAAATTTAAATGAAGGGACCGGACCGCAATTTTAATATTTCACGTTAGCAGTGTGTGTAAGTGAATTAATTATGCAAATTAGTTTTGCGGCACATTGAAAATTAGCGAGAATTACACGGTTAATGATGCGTCCGTTTTGTATAATAGGTAAACACACGAGTTTTAACCTTCTATTATTTGCTAGCGCGCTTCTACGACACTAGCTTCTTATGCTAATGGACAGGACATTCTCAGGTCTACGTTTTTCCTAAGCTAAGACGAGTGAACTTAGTAGAATTGTGGAGTGGCGTAAGTACGGTTTACAAAGTTAATTTTGTGTCACGTCAGATGTCATTAATAAAAGAAGACTATTGCTGTGTAAGTTTTTTTTTATTATTGCTGTGTTAGTATGTACTAGGATATAGTTTCCTAGATGTAATTCCAACAAAAATTGGTCTATTGTTCCTATATAAGTTTTTTTTTATAATAGTATGTACAGATATAGTTTCCTAGATCTAATTCCAATAAAAATTTGCCCTTTGTTCCTGCGTAAGTTTTTTTAAATAACTGCTCTCTCCGTCATGCTACCTTCGCAACCTCTCAAAAACATTTTAATATCATCGGTGAAACCTTTATGATTTTCATCTAATGACGATATAATTATCAAAATACTTCCTATTCTTCAGTCTGCTAATCACTTCCACTTCAGTATATCTGTTACTTCTAATATCAATCACAGACATTCAGTTCTAACCTTATAACATTTCTAACAGACCCTATTTGTATTATAAATAAAACTGGTTGAACAAGAGATGTTCTCCTGTTAGTTAGTACGAAAGAGCTATTCAAATCATACGAGTAAAAGCACTCAATAAACTCCTAGGCTAAATTGTACAGACGTCTAAGGGGAAAATTTCTTTGGACTAAGTATATTTGCATGTGTATTATAGGCAAGTGCAGTTAGTCTGTAACTTTAGAAGCAACTTAGAAGTAAAGTTCGGACTAGAAGTGCCAAAGCTAATACTATTTCCTTAATATGAAAAATATTTTGTATTAAATTTGGGAAACAACTGCTTATTAAATAAGGTCTTTGCGAGTATTTGAATAACTTACAAAAATGATTCAGCATCAATTCTTAATGATGTAATGTTTACTATTTACTTACTAATATTATAAAGATATTATCACAATATTAAGGGTGGATTGATAATATTAAGAGAATAGCAAAAGGATCTTGGATGATAAAACAAGAACTCACGATAAGTTCTTATCATGTGTTCTTATCTTATCACAACTGACAATAGCGTAGACAATAGAAATTCTAGGGGTAGTCAGTAGTTGATGTAAGCACACTGAAAATATTGTTGTTGTTGATGATGATGACAATAATTGATTACTTAAACAAATTCGTAAGGATATTATTTACTTTCATTACTCATCTACTGAAAGTACTCAGCTTACTAAGAAGTCCATTCAACTAGAATAGTCCTCAACTTATAATAACTAAATAGTTGAATAAAAACTAAATTATTTTACTCACGGCATTTTATAACAAAATAAGTCGAGAAGCAATGATTAGAATTAAGACAAAACGTAACACCATATCTAGTTGATGTTAATCCTCCAGATTAAACTTCACTGAGTATTCAAACTAAACTCAAATTTGCCAACTTCAGTTGCAGTTTGGTATCTAGCCTTAGGCTTTGGCTAGACCGGTTGTATTCAAGCTCATTGCTTATAAATAGCTAAGTTGAAATACGCAGTCAGTTGGCGTAACTTTGTATCTAGTCCTTCGTCTGGAAAGTGTTAGTCTACTGTAATCAATATACCCATATTTTACACAGTGTACACGAGCTACATCATGGTATGGTAAACCGCTAACATAACACACAGAATCAGATATAAAGATGTTTCACATAAAAAAATAAAAGAGCCTATCTGACTCTCTTTTAAATTTATGAACTATCCGTAACGAAACTATTTGTTGGAGCAATTTGGTAGGTAAAAGAATTATAGCAATATTTAAGCTAAGATAGAATACCATTTAGAGCAAGTGGTACTTCTATTAGGTGCTTACCTATGAAATGAGCGATTGTATTACTGGCCACTTTGAGTGTCGATATCTTTTGTTCTAATTCGAATATGAGAATAGATCAAAATGCATCTAATAAAGCGTTTGAACGCTTCCGTTCTGGAAATTTGAATCTTAAGGATAAGCCCCATGGACGACCTACGATCAAGGTTAATAACTATGAATTAAAGGCTATAGTGGAAGCAGATCCATCTCAAAGTACAGCTGAGTTAGCAGCGGGGTTTCATGTTAGTGATAAAAAAAACAATATTGATTAATCTGTAACAAATCGGCAAAATAAAGAATCTCGAAAAGTGGGTACCGTGTGAACTGAACGAATGTCAGCTACGAAGACGGATCAAAGTCTACAAGTCTACAAGTCTGTGTTATTGAACTGTCACAAAAACGAAGGAATTTTGTATTGCATCGTGACTTGTGATGAGAATCCATATCCTGTACGATACCCGCAAACGTTCGTACCTATCAGTAGCTGGATCCAAGAGTTGCAACTCAACAATGTCCAAAACGCAAGATAACTAAGAAAAAGCTACTGGTATCAATTTGATGGTTCTGTGTCGGTATTGTCCACTACACTTTCTTGCGAGCCGGTCAAACGATTGATGCAGATGTGTACTGTATGGAGCTGCAAACGATGATGGAAAAGCTATCAATAAAGTTTGGTCAATCGATCATTTCCACTTCTTCTTCATAATAATCCCCGCCCTCACACTTCTCAGACAACAGTTTTAAAACTTCAAGAGCTGAACTTGTAAACTCTCCCTCGCGCACCAGATCTTGCCCCGACAGATATCGATTTCTTTCGAAATTTGGACATTTGGCTGTGATTAGGGCTTTTGAAGAATTCATTGATACCCGTCCGCGAAACTTTTACAGGGGTTGCATTAATCAACTGACCGTGAGGTGACGAAAGTCTACACACTTTCGATGGCAATATTTCGATAATAAATATGTTTTAAGAATTTTTTTTTTCTTTTTCCCATACAATCGGTAATAAGGAAGCATCTAATATCTAATACGCCATCGAACGATATTTCAGCGGTCTAAAATTATATATCAAATGTTAAATAATTTCATTAAAATTTCATTGTGTTGCATGAAACGCAACTGTCTTTTATGTAAAAACTAATTGTTTTTAATGTTAATTTTTATTGTTTTAATAAATATATATGTAAATATAAAAATGTTTTTCACAAGACAAAATTTACATGTATTTTTAACTTTTAATTAATAAGGACAATGTCCAGGAACAACTCGCCAACTATCACACACAAGTTGTTTAATGGCGTCATTTTGTTTCCCGTCATACGATGCGGCTGCACTTTGTCAACCCGCGTCGACGCATTTTTATTGTGTGCCAGTTTTTATGTGGAAATGTTGTGAGCGAATGCGGTACTTTGTTTTTCTTGTTGAATAGTTTTATGGGCATCTGTTTAATTGCAATTTTACCTAGTCTAAAATTGTTAATTGTCATGTAAATTCCAAACAAAAACTACGTAAATGATTACTGAAAAGTTTGTTTTAGTTTTAGCACGTCTTTGTTGTTTCATAAAATGGTAATAATGTACTTAACTCCTTCAAAACCTTTAGTTTGTTAATGACAGTTTCCTAATCATTAAATTATTCTACATAAAGCTTTCTATAATACACTTCATGTCCTGCATAGCTCAAAGGTTGACTGGGAGGTAGTGATGTAAGGCATTAAGTCCACTTTTTGTTATAATTTACAAAAAAGAGTAAATAAATAAATCAAAAATATTAGTTTTTTTTAATTGATCCGATATACTTGTTAGACAAAGTTACTAGTGTACCGTCTTAAGAGTACTGTTACTAAAAACTCTTCGGCAGACGTGGCTAATACAAAATCAACAGGAAAGTAAAACTCTTAAAGTTGAAACGGAACAAATGTCTTATTGTCTACATTTCGGCATAGTAGAACGCTAACGAGATATCCGTAACAATTAAAGTCAGCCTCGTCAAAAAGTTTTAATGACTGTTCCACTTTGTAAAAAGGAGAAAAAAGAACGCCGATTGAAAACAAGTCGTGGGAGTGGAAAAGTGTTCCTACCTGCCCTTGCCTCTGTTTTTTGTTAGAATTACCCTCCCTTTTGAAAAGAGCTTTTGGATCCCGAAAAGTTTTCCACGTTTTATAATTACACGGAGTTTTAGAAGGTCGTTGTTAATTTGATGGCAGATCTTTCTCATCATCTCTTTAATTTTCTTTTTCTACTTTGATTTGCAATATGAGTTTGTCTTGTTTTTTTATATATTTTTGTGACTGTTTTGTATAAATGTAATTATTGTCGGTACTTCATATCGCTATAAACCAATAACTTTCTACAGCTGTCTATCTCAGTAATAATTTGAAAGAGATCGACGAGACACATATTTAGCAGAACTCTTTTTGTCGTACCATCAATGAAGTATACCATCAATAAGTATAAAGTTCGCAATATAACATTCGCACATTTTGTTAATTTCCTTAATAGCCGAACAAAAGGCCTTGTTACCATCGCACTCAGGCTAATAGGGCCTATTTTGAACACGAAACAAATACCCCAAAGGGCGATATTTCATGCGACCGTTTTACATAATTCCAAAAATGTGTACACTGACCCAACTTCGGCCGTTAAACGCAACTTGCCACGTAAACAGCGGCTAGTGGTTATGGCCTCCATTATGTGCATTTGTTTTGTACTAAAGTTAATAGAAATGGGAAATGGAATAATGGAAAATAAAAACTTAATAATGGTAGAATGTTTGTGAAGCTCTTTTCACGGAAAACCAGTTTCTATTAATATTTACGATTATTTTTGAGGTAAATTAAGTAGTATAATTTAAAAGCCATTGATTGCACTGAGTTTACCCTTTTAAATATACCATTAAAACACGTTTCGCAAACCTTTCGTGATTTAGGAATGTATCCAGAGAAATGGTTGGGAGAATTGGGAAGTATAGAATAGCACGGAATGGGAATGGGCTCTATATCTCTCATATCTCACTCACCACCATAACATGTACGCACATGTACGGGCAAGTAGGATAAAGTGGGAAATGTAGTACATTTGAAGATAGTCTTCTGTGAGAGAGGGGTAACGTTGCCAGTCGAGTGCGCCCAGCGGCAGTGGGATTGCAACGTGTACTATATAGGTGTAATATATGTGTTGTCCATCTTTGATTCAGTTGTTGAACAGAAAAGGAGGCAGAGGAAATAAAGCTATAGAGAGAAGTATAATTACTCAATCTTATTTTTTTATATTTCTTAGAAATCTAACATATAAACAAATATCTAACTTCTTTTAACTGTAAATTGTAAGCACAGTCGGTAACAGTTCAACTTTAGGGACATAATAATAAGGGTTAAAATCGAAATATTTTTAAATACCTTACCGTATTACTGACTACTGTACGAGTACAATTCTAATCAGAATATATTTATTGTAAACTGCAACAATTAAGCCCCCCCCCCCCCCCCCCGAGTCACTCGTTACGCGTATATAGTATTAAAATTAAATTTTACAACAATCATATTTAATATATTAATATTACTATACCTAATCTATTGTCATTACTTTTTAGATTTAAGCTAATGATCCATATTTTTTAATTTTAGATGTAAGTAAAATAGATGTAATTTAGATGTAGGTAAATGTAATTTAGAAAATATAATTTAGATTTAGATGTAAGTATTCTTTATACTTTAAATAGATACAAAAACTCTTCATTGTATAATTGTTACATTACGACATAAGTAAGGAACGATGCTATAAGAAGAGAATACAACCAGGCGGTCTTATTACTTTGTAGCAATTTCTTTCTTAGTACCTAGAGAAAGAGTGTTGTCACTGAGGAAATAATTCTGGTAGTGGACATAATGTAATTATACACACATGTAAGTACTTTGGAATAAAAGAACTTTCCAGGGTTTTAAGAGTTTTCGGATTGTATTCGAAAACCAAGAATCGTTTGGCATTTAAAAAAAATCGGAGTTCCCAATCTGCGAAAACTTCGTGAACTTTAATTTTGTGACTCGTTTGTACTTCGGACGATCCGGAAATTTCATCATTCCACGTTAGTCGTGTTCTTCGAGACTTGTTTAAAAGTATTTTGAAGTAATTTCATACTTGGCCAGCTTTCCCCTAACTTGATTCAGTTAACATTTTATCGAAGCAGTTTATTATGTCTTGAAGTTCAAAACAACTTTTGTACTGACAAAACTGTCTGCCAACTTCCCTTAGTTTAGTTTTTAGCCGTGCTCTTTTAGTTTGGACGGTCTCATTGTTTTTTTCTTTTATTCGCCAACGCGGAACTCGAAAAAAGGTTTTGTTAGTCCTCGTAAAACAAACAGGAAGAATATAAATTTGGACACTGACAGCCGTATATTTAGAAACAATTTACTTGGCGACATCAGTCAATGTCGGTTTGAAACCTGACTTCAATTGAACAATGTATTTACCTGCTTCATTTTACTTATTCTTTCTTTTTTTCTCCAGAGTAGATTCTACCACCGTACCATTAAGTATATGTACGTGTACATATAAATAACTACAATAATGTATACAATAATTACACCGCTATCAATATTATATTGGATGTAGGTAATTACGAGCTGGTTCGTGGACGGAACGTTCCCTTTATGTAGATATTCAAGACTAAGTAACCCCTATCAAAAGCGGATGCTATATCGGACCGATATCATATTGCGCAGATACAGTTTATTGTCTAGTTGATGAATATGTTTGCTTATATTAACCTTATCAGTAAGTGGTGTAAGTTATTGTATCCTTCGATATTAATTCTCATTTTGTCACTACTGATATATTTAATTGATATACCTCCCTAATAAAATAACCTAATAAAATCTTAAGTTCTATATTTTTAGACATACAGGATTAAACGTTTTATTTTACTTTATTAGGTTCGCCAACGACACGCCATACATTTTCATTCTATATAAACATGATAAACATTATAGTATACATTATGTAGCGTCTTACAGGAGAACACAGTATTCATATTGTATCATGTTAAGTGATCGAAATACAACCCGATAAGCCGAAATACGTGGCTCTAATCACTCTAATTGATTAACATTTTAATGCCTCATGTTACCATATTTAAGATTTCAACGGTTAAGATATTCAAGACAAAGAATATAAGCAACGCAAAAGTAAAACAATAGAAAAAAAAATATTATTCAGAATATATGTAGTGTAAACATCTAAGTATTTGCACTAGATACTCGTACATCACCTAGTTACCACTAGTTTATTTATAAGTTAATATCGGTGTTGATTATACAATAAGGAAAACTCAGTTGTGATAGTTTGTAATTTGTATCCATTGAATTAATTATTTGATGTCTCAAATAAATAAATGAATTTGTTTTTTTTTTAATTATGTTTCGTGTGTATTATTATAATACAAGATCATTCGTAGTGGCGAGCCTTGGTACAGGTTTATATCCGACAATGGAGAGGCATGAGCTAATGGTATGGTACTATTATACCGTTCTTACCATATACTGTGTGTTTTCTTATGGTCGGTACAAATTTTAAGGGCAAATAGTACTCTCAATTTTATAGTTAAATATAGTTATAGTCCAACCCCCTTTCAATAACAACCTTTTATTTTTAAATAGGCGTATTACACGTATGTGTGTTCTAACTGCAATATCTTTGGCAGTTAAAGTGATATCGACGTAAAAAAACTCCATTTAATAGCCAAAAGTATAATCTATTCTATTAACTATGTAACTCAAATGCACATACATATTAGTTGGTGTAATATTTTGAAAAAAAATTATAAAGTCTAATTTAAATATTAAAATAAATATAATAATAATTTTCTAACTTACTACAATAACAAAAACGTTATAAACGTGCACTTTATGAACAGAGCCAAAAACAATAAGTAACAAAAACAAGCCTAAAACAAGCCTAAACAGTATATGTATATATATGTAATATATATATATGTGTATATATATATATGTATTCTATATCTCTTTATGTCTGTCCGTCCGTCTATATGTTTGTCTGTCTAAACACACATCGCGCAACAACCTCTGAAAGAATTTTAATGGAACTTGGCGTTAGTTTATTTGCTGGGTTAACATTTAGGATACTTTTTATCCCGATCCATTAATAGAGTTCTCACGGGAATCATATCAGGCCGCATGTACAATATCAGAGCTCACATAAGCCACTGGATGGATTTCTATCAAATTTTGTACAATGATGATTTATGTCCTGGATCAACACACGGAATATAAATTATAAATTCCCGCGGGAACTGTTGTGAGGTAACCATAAGTGCTCTAAAGACCACGCGAAGAAGTGGCGGGTACTGTTAGTAAATAAAAATTTATAAAAGTTGCTCAAATTGGCTTCAAACTTTTATCTGTTAAATGGATATCTTATATGTATAGATATCACTTCAACTTCCAAAGATATTACAATTTGAACACACCTGTAATACGCCGAATTAAAAAAGAAATGATAGCCGTTCAGAGGGGGTTTGACTATGACCCCACCCCACCCACATATGGGGTATACCTATTTATCGATAAAATTGAGTGTAGTATTTACCCTTAAAATTTGTACAGTCGTATATATAAACAGACTATATAAAATTATTAAAAAGGTTTACCTAGTCGTAATATTCCTTTTTAATTCACGGATTTCGTTTCTTCCTGGAAATACTGGGTTTCTAAATTTCCTTCAAATTTCATGGGGTTTCTAGGATTTCGTGTTGTACTCTTAACAACCGAATTTATTAAACAGTGCTAATGATAACGTGGAGTACATTTCCGGATAAATGTGAACAAACAATTACCACACTCGTATGTACAATATGTCTCTATCGCAGTACCTACTGCTCATGAAGTTACATTATAAATTAAATATTAGGCATTTTGACCTTTAGCTTAGCATTTTTTTTAAATAACGCCACCCTGAATATACCATATTTTATTGATCACTAGTAAGTGTGACAGCTTAATGTGTTTCCAGTGTAAGAGATTTGCTAGAGCGTATATCCCTTCCCATTATATCTCATCGAGTAAGAAGCATAATGGCACGAGAGAAACCCTGTACTTCGTGAGGAAACCCCATCCTGCCATTCTCACATCATTCCACTAAATGGCGACAGTAATAAGGTAAAAAATACTTTTATGTTTCCTGATCCTTATCTAAATCCTGACTCCTAATTATTGTCCAATTCTCCCTAATTATTCTTCTCCAGCGTATTTTCGGACATGCAATTCGTCATTTTTTAATTCATATTGACATGTATTTTAAAATGTTCATGATCGACCGTGTATTTACAAAATTAGATGGACTCTTCTTACTATAATGTATTAACTGTTCTTTCTTCTATTTATTTAGCCTTTTATCTATAAAAAATTGCATAGCTCATTATAAAGACAAATTATAATGAGCTTTATATATTTCTCCTTCAACTGAATATAGTTTTCAAGTGCATCGTTCGCTTAAGCAAACAAATCTTAAACGCACGTCGAAGTCACAATCGGTATTTACACTTCAATAAACACCTTTCATAACCGTCTCTCAGCGAGTAAACTTTGTTCCCGCGTGAACTTCAGCAAGGCAACTTGGTAAAGTCGAGTGAAGAGTATCCATTTATCTAGTATTCCGCGTCAATCGCGTGTGGAAAGTGAAAAGTTTCCACGTGATAAAGTGAAGGTGATGTGAACATAGAGGTAGATTTTTCTGGATATGACATGGTTTCCGTTGGATAACTATAATTAAATAGCACGCCTAAATCAATAAATAATGAAATAATAATAAGTCATTTTTATCTGAATAATTCAAAAGCCTTTTAGAAGAATACCTACCTATTCAATAAATATTTCTTAACATTCGGGAGCTATTAAAATATTCAGTATGTTCAAAAAAAAACTGATTATCAAGAAATAATAATACTATTATAATATATTGAGCAGTAGGTATGGATTACAAATGGGAATAGATATTTTAGTAATCGTCCATTTGCTCTTCCTAGCGTTCTTGACAATGATTGTAAATTTTGCCGTATCCAATACCACAATTATTCTATAGCGCCGTACCACAGTATCACTCAGCGTTCTGAGTTTTTAAGGAACCCAGCTCAGTGATGCTTTCAACAAGTTCTGCCAGCGGAACCTCCGGTAACTCTACTCGATTTACATAACACGCGTAATGCGGAGCCAACTTTGGTTTCTTTTGCCGTCTCAGTTGGCGGTACTCTATTAGTTATTCCATCTTTTTTCTTGTTAACTTCAAAGTTTTTAAGGAATTTGTCTTTGAACTTAATTTATTATTCATGTCTTAGTGCGGATTTATTTATGTATTCTGTTGCATTATACTAGTATACAAATAGTCTGACATGACATTTAAAAGGGTTGGTCGGTGCACATTAATTCCACAAACTTATCCATAATGTATGAAATGCATTGCCTATTAGTTTGTCTGTCCCCTAAGCAATACCTGCAATTACTAATAAGTAATAACTAGATAACTAGTCACTAGATGCGAGCAAAATAGATATATTGATAAATTCTTTATTGTACATCTTGCCAAAAGACAATTTAAGTAAGTAACACGAAAAGTACAACAGGCGGCCTTATCGCCAAAGCGACCTCTTTCAGGCAACCTTTGGGTGGTAAGGAGAAAACGGATAACAATACCTAAAAAGATTTGAAACAGAATTTTCAAATTCTTTACAGAAATTGTGAATGTATAATATATCTTATGTGTTTTAAGTACATTATAATTATAACTTGAGGGTAGTCAAATGTCAAAAACATTTTCAAAACTAAAAAGATTATTATAAGTTTAACAGAAAAGTCTGTTCTTGCTAGCAAACAAACTTAGATAATATAAGTTGTTTTGGTCCCTTACAACAGCATGCCTTCATTGTAAATACATATTTAGGAAAATGCATGCATTGCAGTGACAGAGCTCGATGAAGCGACACAAATGCGATCGGTCAGGCGTCGACTGCACTCACCACAATTCCGGAGATAGCAAGTGTCAGATCAGAAAACAATGACGTTTTGAAGTGTCAACGTGCATGGGAAGCATTGATGTCGCTTGTTTATGGGAAATTCTCTACTTATTATGCAAAGTGAGTTTGAAAGTCAAAAATATTTCAGCTATTCTCAACTTGGTTTTTCTATAGATTTTGCCCACATACAGTCGGCCGATGATAATGTTGAGCACTATGAAGTTGAGTTCCAATTTGAAATTTTTAAAACATAAGGGCGATTTTCGCTTGAAATTCTATCTTATCAATTTATGATTATATTGGGAACTTTATTGCTGTCTGTTATTTCAATCGAAACCAACGCGATTTTTTTTATTTTTTCATGAATCGTGGCATCTTGTTTAAGCATCTAATTGTCTTCATATTGACGTTCCTTCAGACGTAAGTATATATTTTTATTTAACAAACTTTATCGTACAAAAAGCGTGCTTGACGCTTTAAGCCATTCTCTACTAGCTAACCTTTGGGTTCAACAGAGAGATACATTGCTATGAGAAATATTATAAAAATATATAACAAAAACGACAACAGTATAATTTCCTTAAACATACCTTCCGAATACACATTATACACACTGTATTGTTTTATATGTTTTATACACAAGTTTATTAACATCAGATATACCAACATCCATTTTATTTATATATATGTATATATATAAAATGGATGTTGGTATATCTGATGTTAATAAACTTCGACACCGTTTGACCGTTCACCATGAAAGTTGGCACGTATATGTATTTTTTCATCGAGAAGGTTTCTATGCTATCCACTTTGTTGTAACTCACCACTAGATGGCGCTGCAACACATCAACTTCTATACCGTTCAACCGATCATCATGAAAATTGGTATACAGTATTTGAGCACGGAGAATATTTTCGAGCTATCGACTTTGTTGTAACTCGCCACTAGCTGCAGCACATCAACTTTTGTGGCAGGACAACGTCTGCCGGGTTTTGCTCGTATTATATATAACAGAGAATATTAATTCTGTTGTTATTTTTTGGGACGATACTATAAAGGTAATGATTCTAAAATCAGTTATTACTGTTTCAAGATTGACTGTTATTCCTTATTATTTTATTAATAGCGTAGATAAAGGATATTAGCAGTATTATCAGATTATTATTATCATTAGGGTATTACCAAATGTAATTAACATCATGTTGATGTTTGCAGATTATAATGATCATGCATTGCATGTAATAAACAAATCAGTGTCAATTTCCAGAATATATTGTCAATTATATCCCGAAAACTTTATATTTAACCTTCATCATCATCATCATCATCATCATCTCAGCCTTTAGACGTCCACTGCTGGACATAGGCCTCCCCCATTGTCCGCCATTTAGACCTATCGGCAGCGACCTGCATCCAGCGGGTGCCCGCCACCTTTATGAGGTCGTCTGTCCATCTAGCAGATGGACGTCCTCGGCTTCGTCCGCCGGTACGTGGTCTCCATTCGAGAACCCTTCTGCCCCATCGGCCATCGGTTCTTCGAGCTATGTGCCCTGCCCACTGCCACTTCAGCTTGCTAACCCGAGAGGCTATGTCGGTGACTTTAGTTCGTCTACGGATCTCCTCATTCCTGATTCGATCACGTAGGGAAACCCCGAGCATAGCCCTCTCCATAGCTCGCTGTGCGACAGTGAGCTTATTTATGAGGCCCATAGTCAGAGACCACGTCTCGGTGCCGTAGGTCATCACTGGCAACACACACTGGTCGAAGACCTTCGTCTTCAAGCACTGAGGTATTTTGGACGAGAAGACGCTGCGTAGCTTCCCGAACGCTGCCCAGCCGAGTTGGATTCGTCGATTGACCTCTTTCTCGAAGTTGGACCTACCTAGTTGGACCGTTTGGCCTAGGTAGACGTACTCGTCAACAACTTCGAGAATCGAGCTCCCAACTGAAACTGGGGTGGGCACGACATGGACATTCGACATGATTTTCGTCTTGTCCATGTTCATTTTAAGGCCCACCTGTTGGGAAACTCGATTGAGGTCTCCGAGCATTGTGCTAAGATCCTCCAGCGATTCTGCCATGACCACGATATCGTCGGCAAATCGAAGGTGAGTGATGCATTCGCCATCAACGTTGATGCCGAGTCCTTTCCATTCCAGGAGCTTGAAAGCGTCTTCCATCGCATTGGTGAAGAGCTTCGGAGAGATAACATCTCCTTGTCTCACACCACTCTGCAATGGAATCGGCTCCGTGCTCCCTTCCTGTACTCGGACTGACATGGTGGCGTTGTTATACAAACACTTCAACACTTCGATATACCGATAGTCAATATGGCACCGCTGGAGGGACTGTAGCACTGCCCAAGTCTCGATCGAATCAAAGGCTTTCTCATAGTCCACAAACGCTAAGCATAATGGCAAGTTATACTCCTCGGTCTTCTGTATAACTTGCCGCAGCGTATGGATGTGGTCTATGGTACTATAGCCTTTTCGGAAACCGGCTTGTTCGGGAGGCTGGAAGTCATCAAACCTGCGCTCGAGACGATTCGTGATAACCCTCGAAAACAGCTTATAAACATGGCTCAGAAGCGAGATGGGCCTATAGTTCTTCAACAAGGTCTTGTCACCTTTCTTGAAGAAGAGCACCACCACGCTTCTGTTCCATGCCTCCGGCGTAATACCTTCGAGCAAGACGGAATTAAAGAGCTTCTGAAGGACTTTCAGTACCGGTGTTCCACCCGCTTTCAGAAGCTCTGAAGTGATTCCGTCCTCACCCGGCGCCTTGTTATTTCTAAGCTGTTTGAGGGCCATCCTAATCTCGTACAGGCTGATGTCCGGGATGTCTTCGGTATAGTGTCGGGTCAACTTGGCTCTTGGGTCTTTGGCCAAGTTGCCAACAGGTTTAGCGACCGAGGTATACAACTGTCCATAGAACTTCTCGATCTCCCTCAGTACCTCTTGTTTGTCGGAAGTGACACTGCCGTCCTCCCTCTTCAGCTTCGTCAACTGGCTCTGCCCAATAGATAAGTCTCTTGCGAACACTTTGGAGCCTTTATTCCGCTCTATCGTCTCCTTAATACGATTAGTATTAAAGAGACGGATGTCGTGTCGCAAGGACTGGTGAATCCGTCTATTGAGCTGCCGATATGCTTCCGCGTCATCAGGAGTCTGCAGTGTCATCGAACGTCGTTCCGCCAAGAGGTCGAGGGTGTGGTCGGTGAGCTTTTGGGGTCCATCTCTTCGACGATGTCTGAAGAATTTAGACCCCACCGTATGGACAGTTTCTACCAACCTGTTGTTGATATCGTCCACTGCAACGCAATCCTCTAGGCAATCGAAGCGATTTGACAGTTCAAGCTGAAAGCTTTCGGGATTCTGTATGTGGGCAGCAGTAGGTCGGAGCGTAGACTTCATCAGGCGGGACCTTTCTAACTTGACGTTTATATTCAATGTGCCTCTAACCATTCGGTGATCACTACCGGTTTTCACCCTGTGGATCACGGAGACATCATTGAATATTTGTCTCTTTGTGGCCATAATGAAGTCTATCTCATTTTTAACGGAACCGTCGGGGCTCATCCAGGTCCACTTCCTATGAGCCGGCTTCTTGAAGAAAGAGTTCATCATAAAGAGTCCCTCTTTCTCAAGAAAGTCGGCCAGCCTCTGGCCCCTCTGGTTCCGGTGCCCACATCCAAATTGCCCCACTCTCAACTCATCGTCGCCTCTTTTGCCCAGTTTCGCGTTGAAATCCCCCATAACAATATTGTAGTGTGTTTTCGAAGCATGTATGGCTCTACTAATGTCCTCATACATTGCTTCCACTTCGTTATCCGGGTGTGCCGAGGTCGGTGCGTAGACCTGTATGACCTTCAACGAATATCTCTTGGATATTCTGAGTATAAGGTACGCGACCCTGCTCGACACACTCGTGATGGCTACAACATTATTTACGAGGGACTTGTGGACGATAAACCCGACACCACCTTGGGACTGCTGGTCGCCCTCCCGGTAATAGAACAAGTTGCCGGATTTCAGGGTTATCGTGTCCTCCCCCTCTCTTCGGATTTCTGATAACCCCAATATATCCCAGTGCAACTTGCCTATCTCCTCTTCCAGCTCAGCGATCTTCTCGTCTGTCCTCAAAGTGCGCGTGTTGTAAGTCACCAGTGACAACCTACGTCGGTGATCCATGTCAAAAGCCCTGGTCGTTCGACGGTGGAATCCCGCCCGGAGATTCTTAGCACCCCTGGCTCCAGCGCTCGACCAGCGCCCGTCGTCCACGCCGGTGTTGCGACTGGAGCCGCCGGGAACTTGGGGCCGTTTTACTTTTTCTGCCATAGGGGGGGGGGTGGACCGTAACCCGCCGCGCTGGTCCAGTGCGTGGTGGCGGGTCGCCAGAGCCTCGTTCGTTGGTCGGCAGGGTGCACCACGAGCCGGTGAGGTTGGCTTGGGTCCCAGAGATGTAGGTTGGGACCCCATACACCCCTTCTTAACCTTCATGTTTAACATAAAATTGATTTCAAGCTTCAATAGACGTTCCAGTAATCAAATGAACGTGCGCTATCAGAAAGATTCTTTTAATACCTTACAAATCAATTTAAGTAACACTTGAACGGCGCCTTAAACGATTTTACTTAAAATGTTTAAAATTGAAAAATTCCTATCGAAATTTCTAGTAGACTGATGGAAATCTAAACGATGGAGTGCCGACCACGCTCTACTGACTCTAATAATTGATAGCACGGCGCGGTGTAGCTGAGACGACTGTAGATATTTTGCTATATTTTTCAATTTTCCTTTCTTTTCTCTAACCATTAAAGTCTTATTGATTGATACTTACCATTATAATATCTAATATTTTTTCGCAGACAATAATGTCGTTAATTTTTACATTTGGTACATGTTTACATAACTTTAAGATAACCTTCGGTGAGACCTATGTACATTATTGGCGCTGATTAATAAATAAATAATAAGTAACGCTACACTCTATGGCCCACATTAGGTCTCTCGGTGTCACGAGTCCAACCGGGAATAGAAACCGGGACCTTTTGCACAGCACTACTAACTGAGATAATCATTCGTCAAATTGATAGATGCTATGATAGAATATATGTGAAATTTTTGGTACAAAGATTTTCAGAACATTTCTTAAATATTTCGTATTTGTAGCTTAAGAACATCTGCTCAGCGATTTCATAATATTCCAGTAAAAAAATTATAAGTATTAAAATACCAAGTGTAAGTAAATTCTTATAGAAAAGAGTGTAGACCAAAAGAAAAAAATATTTGGTACTCGTATTTGTAAAGAGGTCACAAGCGTCCTCGTTGACGTTCCTAGTACCTTCAAAAAACCTTCAACAGCAAGGCATTTCCGCAGTGAGCAGAGTAGTTTTAAATTCCACTTCAGTTTCGACTCTTTCATTTCAAAGTGTGTCGAGTGAAGTCTGATGGGAAATGTAACGAGAAGTGTGTCCTGAAGTTCCGGGCTCCAGTTTCTGTCTTCGAATGAATTAACAAATTTCTAATGAAATAGATACATATGAACGTGAAGATGCTGTTTGCCTTTGATATTCAAACATGAATTCCCATATCTATATACTCGTATACTCTGTAATATTTGAATTTTATTATCTGAGGTAACCCCTCACGTTACCTGTATGTTGGCTTTAGTTCCTCACATATTGAGACTTTTATTGTAAAAATAATAATCATAAATAAATTAAAAATCATTATAATAATCGTAAAAGAAAACATTACATTTATAAAAATCAGATGTTAGAGTATATTTCTATTTAAAAATAATCTTGAAGCAACGAAATTTTAAGGTAGACAGACAACCATAACGGAAATCTATATAGCCGATATATATATTATATATCTATACAGCGATATACCCTTTGCTTAGATAACGTTTTATTATGTAGATACCAATAGATAATTATACATCCAAGAACATTTTAATACGTTAGTAATATGTTCGAATATTTTGAGTTCATTAGCGTGTTACTGACTACACCAATGGTTTCGTGACTTTTCCAGCTGCTGATTTTTATTTATTATATGCAAAAGAAATCTACTGCTATAGCTGTAATTTAATTACATAGAATCTGTAATTTAATTGCTATAGAAATCTACTGATTTTCATTATTATATATAAGGTCCTAAAATTCTTTTCATTACATTTTATTAAAGTATGATGCTGTTAGAGGCTTTTGCCCGCCTAATATTCGAATTCTATTATATACGAATACTATATATTTTTTAACGACTACGTAATATGCTTCAAGTTAGCTTCGTTAACACAGTTAAATAAAGTATACTAGGGAGAATATACTCGGGAGCCTAAATAACAAAATAATAATAATAATGATCCGGAATGCTTTCCGAATAGATATTTTTGTATATTCCTCAATAAGAGACAAAAAATATATTCCAGCACCAATTGTTTGAAATTCTTTATGCTTCAACTTAAACACTGGAAATCAATTACTTTACATTACAGACACAGACAGTCCCATTGATAGTGCTTAAAATATATTTTTTATAAATAAAAGTCACAAGAGCAATATAGAGTACCAAAATTCAATTGTTATTATTCCGAAATGATATATTTTTAAAGCGCATTTTGTGTGACAAGAACTGGATATCAAAGCTACTGCTAAGGGTATGCAACTGAAATAGCTCACTAATTAGAAGGTAGTAGTGCGAATTCCAAGATTCGATTTAACTAAATGCACTCACGTATGCAAGTCCAGCATTGGCATACGTAATACGGAGTCACGGAGTTCCGGCTACTCTTGATCAAATGAAAAGAGCGTATATTACAAAATGAAAGCCAAAATGATGGACAAAAATAGATACTATAGTCGTCCGTTTCTTCCTAATATACTTACTAATTTACCTTGAACCCTTTATATAGAGTTTGACTATGAATAGCGCAACAACCGAAAGAGAGAAAGTTATTATTCTTCTGGGAAATTAGTAAAGCAACTTTTGGAGATTATAAATTAATGCAAAAAATTTAGTTTCTTGCATTAATTAGACTTAGACTTAGTAACAATGTTACAGGTCGAAGACCAAAAAAAAATTTTTTTTTTTAATTTTTCGTAATTGTGATTTTTATCGAGGAGACTGCATAAGTTTAACCATAAGTCTAAGCGAGTACGCGAGAGTCTGGCATTAAAACAAGATCATTACAAAAGAGATCCGCCCCTTTTTCCGTTAGATGTTAATAAATAGATATTAATAAATAGATGTTAATAAAATATTAGATTTTTTGGATTGAAATATACAATTGAAAACACCATAACTTGTAAATTCGCGGCAATGTAATTTTAAATGACGCTTTTGATTTAAACGCCTATCAAGTTTCTTAAATATTGGTAACGTATAAACAAATTATTGCTATACTTCATTGTTAATAGTGAAGTTGACGTGGTTGTGTGGTTGTGACGTACTTTATCGATAGAGTAACAATACCTTTGAAACTAGTACGATATTATATTTAAAAATTACATTTAAGTTTGACACAGGCTTTTTTTACTGATTCACATTTATTAATATTAATAATTATTTTTGGGTTACTTATAACAATTTTGCTTTCTTACGTCAATGTATATTATATAATGTGTGGGTTTATGAGTGTATAATGTTTATTTTTACAACAACTATGTGCAATCGAGAAGTTATTATTATATATACGGCATACAGCTACAATTATGCTTATTACGTAGGGACAGCAGTATATTTCTTATGTGCTTTTATTGTCGGTGCAAAGGGATTCTATAGTCAGTCATGTCACTAGCAGTTCTCTATCGGAATAGACGCATTAATTAATAAAGTGCCACTTGTCTGTAGGTACACAGATTTGATTTCCTTCACACTCTCTCAAAAGGACCCAGCACATTCAATTCTTTGAAATTCAAATTCTTTGAATTTTTCTACTAAATAATCTTCTTATTGACCTTTTAGAAAGATATTTAAGAGTACACAGCTCACACTTAATCATTATTGTTTTATCGATAAAACTTGATACTACTTTTGGCTGTCATAAGCACCACGGTGAATAAATTTTAATGGTAAAAATTATAAGTTATTTTTTTTATTGTTTTAGATGTAATATCCGTTGTTTTTGGTTGATCAAGATTATCCGGGACATGGGTACTATTATTAAGAATTAATTTTAATTTTGTATGTTTTAAACCCTTACTACCATAAGAAACTATTGACTATAGGTATATTGAATATATTGAATATTGAACTATTGAATATATTGTCTATAGGTATAGACAATATATTATGCCCTAAAGAGTGGGATGCCATAGATTGATATAGAGAATTTAAAAAAATGGTCTTTTGGTTTTATTATTCTATATTTATGTATGAAGAACGAATGTACATAATGATATTTATAAAAGACAGTCACCATGAAAACCCGATGTCAGTCGTAATTCTAGTACCTACTGATTATCATGTATTATCGTGTAGTGTTTACCATGCATGTATCCAATGTACATACATATCATGTTGGCTTCCTATTTAAGTATAAAAATAAATACCGATTATCCGAACAGGGCAAAGGTACTCGTAGATGCCTTGTATGTTCAAACATGAAATGACATGAGATGTTCAAACCATGATCCTCAATGCTGACCTAATGCGACGGCTGATGTAACATCTTAATTAAAACTATAAAACTCAACTACTTATCTTTTCGCTACTGACCGTATTTCTGTTACAGTCTGGTGACCATTTTTATCTTTTGAGTTCGCATAAGAAGCTCGAGGTGTTTGTTAACAAGCACTTTTTTCACGTCTAGCTGTTTGAGACGTCCATTGTGTGAATATTCAAATTCAATTCTAGCACACAGATAGAATGTGATAGTATGTTACATTTCATATGTGCTTATTATAATTCTGGCCCATTACATAAATATATATATATGAAAGTCATGTTGTTTTATTTTGTTGAAATATTTAAACAGAATGTATTCTATTTGAGCAAGTATACCTATATACGATTTCGATTATGGTATAATATATGGTTTTTATTTATTTATTTAGAGAATTTATCGTATATCATATAGAGTATATCATATGGCTGTCCTTTGTCTTTCAGAACATAGCTTCAAAATATGACTAAAATATTTTTTAAACAATAGTTATAAGATAGGTGACCTTCAGGTGTGGACCCGATTTATATTATAGTAAATATTAATAACTAAGACTCTCACGTTATTCTAACTTGTTCGTTTGTAATATATTTAACTAATTTATAAAGAAAAGGTAGTAGTGTACATGATCCCGCTGCTGTAGAAACTTTGGGATTTTTGGTCAAAAAATTGCGACAAGTAGTTTTAACAGTCCTCTCTTGATGTTAACCTTACACTACCTAAAGAATTCTGAAGAGACCGAAACAAGTGGAAATCTGAAGGCGCAAGGTCAGGGCTATATGGTGGGTGCATCAACACTTCCCAACCAAGCTCTCTCAATTTTTGCTGAATGGCCAAAGATGTGTGTGGTCTGACGTTATCATGATGAAAGACCTTGAAGATGAATGATCAATGATGAATGAAAGACGAATGATGATGAAACGCCCGGAATCGATCAACAGAAAGGGTGTAGCCCTTCCCGTAGGTGAAAGGTGTACGGTGTAGGTGATGGATTCCGGGCGTTTTTTTCTCAATTTCTTGCTTTAGTCTCATCAGCTGTTGGCAGTAGAGATCCGAATCGATGGTTTTGCCCTGCCGTAAAAGCTCATAATAAACGATGCTCTTCCAATCCCACCATACACACAACATCACCTTATTGTGCGTTAATCCGGTTTCGCCATAGTCTGTGGAGCTTGGCCGCACTTAGACTATGATCTTTTCCGCACGTTCTTGTCGTGATCTTGTAGTGGATCACCCAAGTGATCCACTTCTTATCACCAGTGATCAATCTCTTCAAAAATGGTTCGGTTTCATTGCTTTTTAATAGAGAATCGCAAACGAGTACGCGGTTTATTAGGTTTCTTTCAGTGAGCTCGTGTGGTACCCAAATATCGATTTTTGTGAATCCAGACGTTTTCAAATGAGTCAAAACTATTTTGTAGTCAATGTCCAGGTCATCAGCAATGTCGTAACTATGTCGTATATGCCGATCTTGCTGCACTTTTTCACAAATGGCATCAACTTTATCGGTAATAGGGCGACCGGAGCGAACTGCATCTTTAACATTAAGATTTCCTGACTGAAAACGCTAAAACCAACTTTGTGCTACTCTTACTGACACTGCATTAGGTCCATAAACGGCACAAATTTTTTTCGCAATTTGTGTTTCATTTTTCCCTTTTTTGTAATAAAACTTTAAAATGTATCGAATTTCTTTGTTAGATTCACTCATTTTCTTGAACAGACAAACAATTGAAAAATGGCGGGCATCAGTTTTTTATTTCTTTATTTTTTTTTTTAAATGTTACCTTTTTAATAGTATTATAACCAGCCAATCAATCAATCAATACAAACAGTTCAATCAATGATATTGGATCACAACTTCATACATACAAAATACGAAAAATCTTTCTCCCCGACCTATTATTATTCTTGGACAAAATATGAACCTTATTTATTTCAGGTGGAAAAGCGACGTTCGCCTTTTGTCAATGTTTATAATGCATTAATGAGCATTATTTTGTTCTATAAATAATTATATAAACTGAATAAATATATATACATATTCATTGTACTATATTATACTTTAATTACCATGAATGTAATTACATGATGTACCTACTCGATGTAACCATGTAAACGCATCTGGGATGTGATCTTCAGTCATTACCTAATTACAAACACATTAACATATAAATCTACATTAATGTTTGCGTTCCTGTGATATCCTGCTTTGCATATTGGTCATTTTATGCTCATTGTTTACTGGCTACAAAATAGTCAATAAATAAATGTCAATAACTTTGTAGTATAATATTTATTATAACGATTTTTATTGGATAGAATCAAAGTAGCACTAACTAAAGTTGTTTAATAGGGACCGGGGACTGATGTCCATGCATAAATCTGACCGAATGTACACCGCCAAAACTGCGCGAACATACAATATGTATGGCATCGCCGTGTAACATAACATTGAAGCGATCCCAAGGCATTCGTTCCCGCGTAAATCTACGCAACCTACGCTCAGTGGTAATATAAAACAGGCTGTAATGGCCACTAAAACTTTTCTAATGACCACAATGTCCCAAAGCTGTCTCGTGGGGTCGAACTTTACGTAAAATATTTATGATTTTTGCTGTTCTAGACATGTTTGTGCCAGGATATTTATATTGTTTTTTTTCTCTCGTGCGCTGTTTGGGGAACAGAGAAAGGAAGTTATTTCTGTGATTCAATTCGGTGTACAATAAAATGTTACTTTAGTAACTTTTTGCTTTGTGAAACTTTACCTACTTGTCTCGCCGATAATAGGAACTTCTACAAATGACAAATGTTATTTAAACTATTTAAACTATAAGGATTTTTCCTCATCTCATTTTCCATCACATTCGAAGGAATTGAATGAAGCTGGATCGGATGTGGGAGTATTAATGTGAATTTGATGAATTTGATAAAGAATAATAAAATCTTTAAAATTAAGTATAAATAAAATCTTTAAACTACTATACCCATTACAATTACATGTTAGGATATGGCAAACAATTAAAAAGCCCTCACTTCCGCGGAAAAAGGACATCCAGTACATCCAGAAAGAAGGCTAAATAAAACGTATTCACGTCGTCGTGCCAAATAAGCGGCACGAATAAATCCACAACATATCAGTTAATTGCCAACGTTCGGCGTAATTTGCACACGGTGGCATTTCGGTGGGAGAGTGCGTTCCGACCTATATAAACGGGATATTAAATGCGGATAATTGCAAAACAGGATTTACTTTCATACAATGTGCGGTTGAAGGATTAACAGGAAATGATCCTGTATTTTTTATTCAGATGTAAACTCTCCCAGGAATAACTATAATAACTCGAAGATTATGTGATATCAATCTCTGACAAAGGAAGTAGGTACTTACATAATATACACGGTGGACGGTCATAGGTACCTATGACTAGGTAGGTAGGTAGGCAAATGCCTACCTACAGCAATTGATGTGTACCTAAATTATTAATACGATTATTATACTATATGATTTATTATTTGATTATTATAATAAACCATCTAGGTAACATTATTGTAGTTATTAACAGTGATATATTATATAAGGTTATTGTTGCCCTAGAGCCCTTTCAGTTTTGACCTCCGACCCATAAGCGATACCTAAGTGACAACTCCTTACCCTATTCAATAATCCCATGGAATTATTCACCAAGGGATTATCTAAAGTTCACAGCATACATATACAAATTGTTTGAAACACATGGCATGTTCCTGAAACACGTTAGTATTGCGACTCTGTACTAGAAGTAGGTACAGAAGAAGAAATGGTGGTAAAAAGGGGTTAGATATTAAAAGCTATCAGGTATCAAGAGACCCCCTTGAGATTGCAATAGGAGGCCTTTGTCTTCCAGTGAGATGTAAGAGACTTAGGTATATCGAAATATCAGAAACGGTATATTTAAGAGTAGAACATCTAGAAGAATGGCATAAATGTAAAGAAGTGTATATTCAAATGATGAATAATAATAACAGATGGTGAAACCGTAGTGTTGTTAAGTTGATAACGAAAATCGAAATCGTAATACGTAGGGGACTCAGAATGTTCCCATATGTAGTAGCTAGGCGCACTACCTTCAAGGCTACCTTGAAATTTACTGCATTTCCTACTTTATCGTATTTCCCCAATGTACGTACGTGTTTCGGTAGTGAGTGAGATATCCCATCCTATCCTTCACCATTTTCCCAACCCTTTCTCTCAACCCATTCCTTAATCTGCAAAGGTGGGCACCGCATCCGGGGGTGTGCCAACGTTTGTCATTCTAGACTGATGTTGGCATGTATCGCGGAGGTCCATGGACGACAGTATCCACTTACCATCAGGTGGACTGTGTGCTAGTCTGCTGCCTTTTTTCTATAAAAAAAACATGAGCTCTGATAGGTTGGAGCGATGTCTATTTCACGCAAAACATTTTTATTCCGTAACACATTAATACAAGATTTAAAAATATTTTTATATCATATACTAGTCGCAAAATTATAATAATCAAATGTGAGGTGTTTATTGTTCTATTAATGTATATCTTAACGTAATTTTGTTCAACGCAACGGATAAATTAAAATGTAATTTCACATTATCGTGTAACGGAATATAAATTGTGCTAGTGCTTACAACCGATTTTCTTTCGATTGTTGATAATCGATTATTTAAAGTAATATAATTAATATTACATATAGTATTAATTGTATAATTTTATCAAAATATTGCATTTAAACTGAAAAAGTTTTTATATTGATGCTTTAATCCTGTTTTATTATAATATAATTATATGATCATGCAAATCATTATACATATTTATACTTCCCGGCTTCTAACTTTCTAGTTTTATTTCATATTTGGGTTGTATTTTAATAACAAATTGAATAGAAAAGACCGCCGATTAGAAAAGTTAACTTCCTTATCAAGAATCGATTAACCTTCATTATAGTTATAATCAATCGTTTAAAAGAAATCGATTATATAGATAGGCTATCGATTAACGAAGTCTCATCACCGTGTTTTTTATCAACTGTCAGAGCTCATGCTATAATAACTGGAGTATAGGTACATTTCTTCGAAATACTCTCCACTAAAATATTTTTCCATTCTTCCTCGGATACCTCTTTCATAACTTCTTCGATTGTAGCCAGCGCGTCTTCGGGCGACGATAATTGCTTCCCTTTGAGATTTAATTTTTGGGAAATAAAAAAGTTACAAGATGCCAAGTCGGAACTGTTAGGTTAATCGGGGTACTGACCAAAATGTCCTTTGTTTTAAGCGCCGAGTGAAGGGGGCTCGTTGTCGTGGTGCAGCAGCAGTCCGCGGAGACTTGTGTTAAGACGGTTATTATTCACTGTATTAAAAACGTTTGACAAGCAAGTGGCTACGTACCATTCTGCGTTAATGCTGCTTTGGTTTCGTAAAAGTACAGATATCAAGTAGCCAGTTAAAGTGAAAAAACTTGCGATTAAAATTATTCTCGCGCTTCTTGCTCTTTTCACTTTGGTATGAGTTAGCTGACTTTGAAACAGCCTTAAAGTAGATTGACGCTTAGTTTCTGAATCATACTTATAGATTCGTCACCTGTGACAATATCGTAAATGCGCCGAGACGACCTATCACGACATGTCATATCACGGCACCATTGGACTCGAATTTGATTTTTTCACTGCTACCACGTTTTCTACCGTAAACGCCGTTAAAGGGCGACCGCTTCTTTCTTCGTCAGCCAAACTTAGTCGACCACGCTTAAATTCATTGTACCAGCGATACACAACTACCTTAGACTTATCACAGCACTTATCTGCCAACGCCATTTGAAGTTAATTAAAATAATCTACAGAATTTAAAGAACATTTAAAATCATTCAAAACCATAGCGCGGAATTGTTCCCATCAAATATCCATTTTTTAATAAGACACAACATTTTGGTTCAACTTGTAATAAAATATGGAGGGAAATTTGAATTTGGAATGTTTTGTTTTTATGTTATAGATATTCATAGTTTTAATTGACATCAAGCCTGTGTTCCATATATAAAAATTCCTTGTCACAAAACATTGTGAGTGACCTAGTATAATTAAGTAAAAACTTTAGGTTACAGTTGAAATGCATTATTGATTTAAAACGTTATTGCGTCAAGACCAACAGCGAATATTACACACAACACCTCTATCGATTGAGAGCCACGCGAGATTCTACAGTCCCATAAGCAACCTTAAAATAGAACATGTCTTCACTAATGATATTTCTTGAATATCTCATTGGAATTGAAAATGGTATATTCAAGAAATTTCATTACTATTCTACAAGCATTTCTACTAATTCAGTGTTCATACTGCACACAAAAAAAGAACATCAAAGAGACGTCTAGCTCGTCAGCACTTTAAAATCGCCTTTAAAATCCTCGCAAGCTGCGTAACGACTCAAATCTGCAATTCATTCCTATTAACTGAAGTAAACAGCTAATTTCTCGAATATACTGCAAACAAGGTCTGGGATCGCAACTATTAGGGGCTGAGAAAATATGATTTAAAGAGAGGCAGCCCCCGGGCCTCGCATAAAGAAAACTTTAAGATGCCATTACACGGCGTTTTATTTGCGGAGCGCCCACTGGGTGGAAGCTGAGATTTACGTACGCAGCGGCCCCCACTCAAGGAAACATGATATTTTTATATCTCAATTTGGGGTGCTCTTCAACCTTTTGGAATTTGAAGAAGATTTGTTTTAAAGTTTAGACTACATTTAGTTTTATTTATCTGAAAAATGTTAAACTTTTACACCAAACAATTTTGATAGCAACTAAAATAATGATATAATACACTTGACAGAACAAAAGTTGAAATTTAAAATACACTTTAACATATTTACAATATTATTATTTTAATACAGATTAATTAATAACTAAATCTATTAAAAATTAACTTATTAAAACTAGAGTATTATAGACAAACTTAAATATAAACTATCTATAACTATAATACTAAACACAAATAATCAAAATAAAAGTTGACTCCATTATCACACAAGGTGCTCAATATATATTTTTATTTACTTATTTATTTATTTCAACCACAACTTACGGACCATTCACACCTCAATTTTAAAGACAAGCACAAGTCAACAGGCAGAAAGGGTGCATGCATAAACCATAGCTATCCGAATAGGCGAAGAACCCGTGCTACGATACGCTATAAATTTTCGTCAAACAGCTAGCTCACTGATATATTTTTGTGCGTGTTTTTTTTACATTCAAAATAAAAAAGAATTGAAGTCATGAAATAGCCTAATTCTAAATAATGATTAATTTGGCTGATATCTATAAAAAGTTTAAAATTGTATACAAATAAACACATATATATACCTATATAGATACAACACACACATAAACGCATATAAAACAAGTATAAATATTAATTGCAAACTCTAAAAAATATATATTCTATATGCTTAAATTATAAAAGACATTATATTCAATAAAACATTTTCTATACCAATCCTCATGCTAAGAAAGGTAATTAATTAAGTACACCTTATGGCACACCAAGCGATACAGTGAAAGTGACACAAAGTTTAAATTAATAGCTATACAAAGGGTAGGCCTTACCTTATAGGTATACTGAGGTTAAATGTGTGTTATATATTTAGGTTTAATTTTGTTCATTTGTTATACATTTAGGTTAAAAATTCGAACTAATTCATTTTGTCCAAAGTAATTCAAAGTCTAATACTAGTGTCTAATAATAATTTATTTAAGTCGTTTTTTAATAAATTTGATTTTGACTTTTGTATATTAACACTGGTTATTAGTATGTTGATACGTTTTATAATAGATTCTGGTAGATGGTTATACAGTCGTGGAAGTATAGCTTTATAATACCCGCGGCCTATTCCTGCTGTTCTAAATGGAATCAGACATCTGTACTTTTTGGAGCCTCGTGTTTCTGGGGCATTAGGTGTGGGCTGTAATTTTTGCAAACTTCCTGACAACTGTAATTTGTCTAAAATACATTTCATGTGACGTTAATACTTTGCATAATTTAAAAGAATATACTTATATAAGTATATACGATTCTTTAATATTATATTTTTTACAAGTTAAATTTTGTAGAAGATAATCAATTATCACTCGGAAAATCCTCACAATTTGCTGATGAAGATCAGGGTACTATGAAGTATGGAAAGCCGCTAATGTGACACTGGAAATTTTGAGTATCCCCAACCCGCTGTAGCGTATGGGAAGGGATGAGTGCGTGCAAGACTCTTCGCTGAATTTGATGTTTATCATTTCTTCTAAATTAATTTTCACTAAATTACCTATTTCAGTTCTTATATTTTGCAATTTCTAAACTAGGCAGGAGCGAAGCAGTTATATAAACTTAGGAACGAATAGACAAAATTTAAGAATGCAGATGGCCGAGTGAGAATTAATACTGTAAAAGTGATTAGAATGATCTTTAAATATAGAAATTTTATCCTGTATGAGTGGTACCAGACATTCGTCGAAAATACCTAGGAGGCAAAGCGAATGCTTATTTACTATTTTAATGTTAAGGGCCAGACGGTTAAATTTGGGATGAAATTATGTAATTTTTTGTAATAGGTAGTAGCTTTCTATTTTATGTAATGAAGTTCTAATTAGAATCAAGTAAAAGTTTAAAACTTTACTATACTCGTATACATATAACTCAATATATATTCCAGTCAAACCTGAAGATAAAATTAGATAAAATAAACGAAAAAATCCTCGAGGGGTTTCCTAGCTAGGATTAATTGCAAAACGGAAATAGCTTTAGAATATGAATAAGTAATGCCCTGACGGAGTGGAGCCCATACGTCCGTCTAATTAGAACATGAAAAGTGGTAGTTTTAGTTCAGGCTATGCCAAGTATAGCATCCTTATAATGACACTCATACTTATGAATCTCCTACAGGAAATTATAAAAGTTCTAATTTGTTAATGATTCAGAGGTACCATACTCGTATATATGAACGACCTCATGATATTCATGCTTACGAGGAAATAATTCCAATCAATATGTTACATGTTTTATAGAGAAACTGTCAGGCTAATGTAGTGCTGCGTCATTAATACTCAACTTAGCTTTAAGTGTAGGTTGTACAGTTTACTTTTAAATTCTGTTAATAAAGAATTTAGCAAAACCCTTGAAAACTGATAAGCTGTGTTTGTGATGTCACCTGAACTTCTTTGCTTTATAGAAGCCATGGTAGACGACCGGGCAGGCCACATGATGGTAAGTGGTCACCATCGCCCATGGACACCTGCAACACCAAGGGGTCTGCAGGTATGCTGCCGATCTTAGTTTCAATTAGGATTATTATAATCTGTACTTTCGGTATGGACTAAGTTTGGTTAATATTTCCTGATTTAAAATCTGGTAGTTTCAAGACTGTGTTTAAATAAAATACTGATTTTTAAGATAAACAAAAAATATGTTACTTTATAAGATTTAAAGTGTCAATATCTGGGAAATTATGTCGTCGAATTAAGTCATTCGATGTTTCGACTGGTGACTTATATACCGTCGAAATTTTAAATGAATAAACCTATAACGTCCCAGTCCAGAGCATAAGCCTCCAGTTGCAATTGTCAACCAAGCGACTATTTTATTATTCGCTAGTGGTGTTCGCGAATTCGTTCGCGTGTAATTCTCGTGCGAACTCTATAATGAATCTGGATAAAAAGACCCTAAATGTTAACCTGCCACATGACCTATAACTATATCAAGTTGCGCAATGTGCATTCAGACCAACGCAGAATATTATTTAAATATCATCAATTAAAACCAAATACATGCGCTTGCATGAGAACAAGAAAAAGTAAACATGTTTATAAAATAATCAGGAAGACAAAAAAATATTTCCAACAAAATGGATGTGGCATTTCCCTAAGCGGGCGTGGCCAAGCTCTGCCAGGGACATTTTTAATGCGATATTACTCAGCATATAAACCATACACAAAACAAAAGAGATGGCGACTTTAGAGCCTTATTGATTGATAAATGATAACTTAATTAAATGAAACTATCTATCTATTAAACGGGTCTTAAAGGATAATTACCGAAGCCGAAACGTCGAGTACAGTAAAAAAAGATAAACGTACGCGTTAAAACCTGTTTAATAGATATAATAAAACATTTTTAAAGACTTAAAAGTTTTTACTGTAAAATTTCAATTTAATCGCCTTTTCTTATATCCGTTTAATTTTTTTAGAGAAAGTGCACGTCACCCTTCCTAAACTTCCTAGTACACTTAAAAAACTTGTATTTGAAAGAACATTCATTCCAATACAATTTTTTTTATATATATAAATTGTATTGTACACAAAAAATAATAAAACTCTACCCGATTAAAAGAGAAAAGGAAAGCTTCACTCCTATGTATCTCTTCCAGCCGACCCGTGATATGGAACAATTATTAGTTTAATTTCTAACTATTCTGTTATAAAGAAAAATTTTAACGTTTTTAAGATCTTTATATGTGTTGTTTTATTACTGTTAGTTAGTGTGTTTATATGCAAAAAAATATCAACTTATTTAAGTATATGAGGTTGAACGTCGAAGGTCCATTCATTCATCTTGTATTTTTGGACTTCCAAAAAAAATTTTTTAATCCACTTGTCCGTCCCGTTTATTTGTAACTTCATTCTTCCTGTATTTTAAAGTCGTAAGACTGTTTGTTTCCTATATGAAATCAAATTATAAAACTGTATTATAACAAAACAGATTACTATTATTTCTCATTTCCACTTCTACATCATGTGTTCATATAAGTTTAGTTAAGGATACCAAAATTCGTATCAGAAACTGATATTTTATACACAACACACAATTTCCGCTCATCCAACATCCCTTGCGCCACATACAAACACGTGCCTCGCGTGGCACGGCCGCTATTTAGGTCCGTAATGTGTGCACGAGTGAGGAGATTTTGAATTTTTAGCCTCCAGTTTTAAACAACACTCGATTAACTTAATCACGGTCGGTCATTTTATTTTATTTACTGTTGCTCGAGTACAGAATAATGATTACGATTCCAATAGATGTAGAAATAATTATTATTGTTCTGCGGAAAAGTGATGGGTGAATATTTGTAATGAAATATCCAGCGACGGTGTGGAAGGTATTGTATGTTTAAGAAAGCTGGTAAATTAGAAGTGACGAAGGACAATGGGAATAGCGCTGACTTGTGTTTCTTTTTCCTAGAGCACCACACAGCAGACTTGTTAACCATCGGGTACCAAAATCACTTGATCAAGTGAACACCTTCAACTTTATGAAACCAGGAGAGCGAGCACATATATAATTCTCTTAAATTCTCTCTTTCTAAGTCCTTGACAAGGGCGCAGGTTACAAGTATGCAATATCACTGAACATTCAAAGTGGACTAGTGCAAAGCTTTGTCTTCTCAACAATGAGAAACGAACATCGCAAGATAATAAGTTGGAAAAAAGACGGATAAAATAGTAATGTACTCGCCGTCACAAACAATAAGGTAAAAATTTTGACAGCTATCGCTATCGTAAGTATATTTCGTTAATTTCTATCGCGTAAGTATATTTCATTTTAAATCGTTTATACTAAAATCTGAAATAATTGTGTATTTCAAGTGTCATCTTTTCCATCATATCTGAAAACGACTTCCATTAGAAAGCGTGACTGGGATTTTGTTTCATTTCCATAAGACATAAAGAAGAGTGCAACACTAAGTTAAGTTAGATAGCACTAATAGTGCTAAGTTATTGGCACTAAGAGAGTGCTAAGTTAGATATGAAAGTGAAATGTCCTGTTAAGATATCACTTAATGACCATTACATTTAATAGCATAATATGATGATCATCAAATAAAATACTTAACTGTTCACTCACAATTGCAAATTAAATTGCCAACTTAACTAAAATCCAGCATACTAAGTTCAGCGTCCAAGTTAAATCAAAGCACTCGTACAAAAATTATACCCATTCACTTTTCTTCATCCTTTTGTATTAAAACAATAAGCGAACTTTACGCCTAGGCTGCAAGTTCAAGCATCTCCTTGCATCATTTAAATTTAACGAGGTGTACCTGATATATGTATGACTCTAAATTCACTCCTAACAAAGCGTATCGCACTCTATGAATAGATAAATAGTTAAAGTCCTAATGTATAAAGGACTGTTCGTAGTGTGTAACGTTCGAGGACCTACGAAAGTTTATGGACATGGTGTCTATTATTCATCAAAAATGTTATCGTATTTCATCAATCTAAAGATTTTACACCATTCTAATTCCTGATTTTCGCTTCTACCTATATAAATTATATATTTTTTATACATTCCAACATAATATACAGGTATAAACGAATAATGTACATAACTATTATGTATATATTGATATATCGTATTTTCTACACATTCGAATAATGTCTTTTACATAAATTATTAAGTAGTGTGTTTAATTAAACCAGATTTTTTTTTTCAATTCCATGAGTTAGTAAACATTCTGATGTTGCTTAAAACGTTATCGTGGGTTTTCTCCTAAGGATAATGTTATTTAACTCGTGATAATGTATTATTAGTTTTGCTTACTCCACTCAATACCTTCTTACCTCAGCACCGGTTCCACAGAATAATTCACACGTCCCACCGGAACAATGCGTCGTGTAGGACGGTCGGGCGCCAACACAAAGAAAACTAACATTCTATAACAAAGATATCTTGGCGCAAAATGAAAGTCTTAATTGACTTCGTAATTTATCTTACAACAGAGCTAGAGAATAATTAAAGTATCCTTTAATTTATGCGGAATTTTAGCAAGGCAAATACTAGATTACAAAGAACAGGGCTATTGTAAAACAGTTTTTACAGTATTATAAAAGTGTAATTTACTTACATTGTGCCCAAAATACATGAGACAAGACAGAAAGAAACTCTGTATAAAAGTACGAAGGCACTTTAGTTTGACAGGCTGTCCAAAATAAAATCAACAAGCAATATTTTTTTTCAAAACGTCCAGTTTTGTAACAGTGGCAATTATAAATATATGCTACATTAATAAATAAAATTTTCATAGTCGTAACTGTGGATATGTATAGTATTCTAACCATAAGTACATTAAATAATATAATTCCTACATTTAACGTACCAACTTTTAGATTCAATAGCAGAAGAGCCAACGGGATGCCTTCAATGGCACACTAAAAGGGCTGACTACTTGATATGGCCTATATCAATATTGTATTAGCTCCATCCCACCTCGATGTAATTTCTGGAATGTACAGGCGACCATAGGGTTGCCTGTGTTATCGAACAGGCGCAAAAAGGAGTCAAGCAACTGCCAAACAAATCTGCAAAGTAATTACTGGACCTGGATCTAGTAATTATTTTGCAGGACGCTACAGTTTAGCTATCCAGCGGGGTATACTACCAGTTTGATAGGTAAGTGTTTTTAATATATAGGTTATATAAATCTATAAATTATGAACATATGAAACATGGAAGTATTTTATTTAGTTGTAACTTTAGGTTTTATAACATACTCGTTTTAGGTTTTATAACACCACATAAGTGCTAAGGACCTCTAAAACACCACCTCTAAAAGAGTGGACTCGCCCACCCGCTTAGCCAGCGCGGCGTTTAACAAGACAATGTGCATGGGGAGACCCATGTCCAGCAGTGGATACTGAAGCTGAAAGGGTCGGTTGCATTGCATTGCAAAACACTCGTATAAAATACACCGAAAAGGAATGAAGAAAGAAGGTAATGATGCGCTATTCGAATTGTTGAGAATTCTACTTTCACAGGCGGTTTGCAACACTTCAGCATCCGCAGAGACGTTACGTCCCTCTGTGTGTCTTACCGCTTGTATAACGGAGAATGCTCTGAATAATTGTTAAATATAAATCCTACCTCGGGTTTCTATTTACAACCACACCTCCGTCACCGAAGTGAGGTGCAACCGCATTTCCTCGATACGGAGGTATCGCACACTTTACGATTCAAAGATGGTTTTATGCCACGAATCAACCAAGGAGAGGCTATGGAACTGCCTCAAGAGGTTTTTCCTTTACGCTACGTCATGGAATTCTTCAAGAAAGCTGTGAATAGGATTCTGCAAGGTCGGCAGCACACCCGCATGCCCCCTAGTGTTACAAGTGTCCAAGTGCGATGGTAGCCACTTATCATCATGTGGACCGCTTGCCCGTCTGCCTCCAAAAACAAGGCAAAAAGGAAAGAAATATGTTACATTTTATGACATAACATATTTCATTTTGTCTTGTGTCATCTTTATAATGTCATTCACAATTATTATGAACACTGAACTATTCTTATAATTTGATGTATAATTCTATAGTCATGACCCCAAATGTAGGACAGTTTCTTACAGTTCGGTATGAAAAACATTTTTTGCAAAAAATGACTTCTCTGTGAAGTGTGGCGATTTCGCAAAGTTTAAGTGGCCATTAGCCAAGTTGTTTACAGCTGCCCCGGGGCGTGAGGTTCAGTTCCGGGCGCAACTAGCAATGTTTTATTGTTACTCTAGAATCGACGGTGGAATAGTAATAAATTGTAAGAAAAAGATTTTTAGTGTAACAAGAAATTCTAACTACGTCTTACTGTTTTTGCAGTTTATCTTACTGTAATATGGAAGACGAATTCTCCAGCATTTCCTCATACACTTTTAAGTTGTGTTAAATGTCGGTAGATCTGCATCTTAAAAATAAATCTGATAACAAAGACTGCTGTATAATTTTATATTGTAAAATTTTATTTTTAATATTATTAATTAACTAAAATATGCTGTGACAGCGCCCCGATGTTTTACACGTAGTAAGCATTTATCACCGCCGCGCGCCGCGGTGGCGGGTGAAGCAGCAGTTAGATACATAAGCTGTGATATAGACTATGCGTCTCTTTTTTTAAAGAGATTAAGACGAGCGATTAAGCCATGCTGACTTGTTTTACAAGTACCCACAAAAACTTTTAACTATAATCGAAGAATAAATTAACTACGTTATTAATAGAAAGTGACTCTAATTCCAAACCCCTCACTTGGTAGAAAACACATAGCACAAGACATCTAGTCAATTGCTTTTAACGGAACCAGAAACATAGTCAGTTTTCTTTTTCTACCAAAATATCTAAAGTCCATGAAATTGGTATACAGTCGACAACGATTGAGCTAAGAATAAGCTTTTGACACAACGCTTCCCTAGTTTCAATTATGTCGGTATACAATTCAGTGAAACGTCACTCGACTTTTGCGCAAGCGTCAACAGCCGTGACATTCACCTTAGGACGGAGTTATTTTGAGATGAGAGCAAGATGAGAGATAGGATGGGAAAAATATGAATTGTAGGTACAAATACAATTTTTTTCGAATCTCCAGAGGGGGGCAACTGCCCTCCCCTGCCCCCTCTTGGCGATGCCCTTGGTACCTATAGTAAAGTTTTAAAAACATCAAAGATTCTACTGTTGGTAAAAGCTTTAATAAAATATGATTAAAAAGCACTGATATTAAAACTACGCGAAAAAAGCTCTCGTATACACCTAAAAACGTTCCCTCTAAAAACTCACCGTACTTTAATGGAATGATGTCTGCAAAACTTCAAAGTTGCTTTTGAGTGACATACAAATATTGACCGTTCGATTGTGCGATCATATTTTAAAACATTAAATGGTAGAAATTTCAAAAAGAAATGCAAAAAATATTTACTTAAGCTCTGTTTGTGTTGATATTAAAATTCAGTAGAATAAAATATGTTTAACGCAAAATTTAATGAAAAGTAGATTGAACAAAGTTAAATTGAACAGCAGTAGATTCGATATCTTTTCCAATCATTATCGTTATTTTTTTAAACACGTTGTAAATGAGAATGCACGCCGCATACCCACAGCCGCTGGGAGCACTCGACTGGCCACGTTACCCTTCACTCACAGAAAACTACCTTGAAATATACTGCATTTCCTACTTTATCGTATTTCCCCAATGTACGTACGTGTTTCGGTAGTGAGTGAGATATGCCAGATCCCATTCCCATTCCATCCTATCCTATCCCTCCCCATTTTCCCAACCCTTTCTCGCAATCCATTCCTTAATTTACAAAGGTAGGCAGCACATCCAGGGGCATGATAACGTTTGTTATTCTGGACTGAAGATAGCATGTATCGCGGATGTCTATGAACGACAGTATCCACTTACCATTAGGTGGAATGAATGCTCGTCCGGCACCATTTTCTATAAAAAAATGATGAATGATTTCTATTACACTATTTTCTCACATAGGATATTTTGTATAAACGGTCGAGCGAGCATACCACGTGATGGTAAGTTTTTACCGCCGCCCATGAACATCGGCAACACCAGAAAGTATACCGACCTTGCAAAATCCTATTCATAACTATCTTGAAGAACCCCAGTGGCATAATGGAAAGACCTCTTGAGGCAGTTAATTCGCAGTTAGTTAGTTAATTAGCCTACGGGTACGCAGTATAAAAGAATTTTTGTACCGAAAAGTACTCGACATCTCTACATCGAGGAAATTCAGATGCACCGCACTTCTGTGACGGGAGGTACGGTTGTAGAAACCCTAGGTGTGAATTCTTGAACAATTCTTCAGAGCATTCTACAGGCGCTGGAACACACCCACTATTCCTTGTTTCATTGAGCATTGATGATTATAGCGATCAGTTGAATATTTCATTTCTATCTGTAAAAAGTAAAAGATCATAACGCTAACATCACAACATGCTAAACATGCGGGCTGCTCTGGTAGGTCATACTTTACCGCACGCTTGCATGTAGAAATCACGGCGGGAAAGCTCCAAAGAAAATCGGTTTATTCCGATTTGTTCTAATACGTCTGTCATGGCTCACTTATATCTTTGTTTGGTCTATCTCACCGTAGTCATGTATGGGCAGTTATATAGGAATACCAAGTCGACTACCATATTTAAACCACTTTTTGTCATTGCCTTTTCTCAAAGTTTGTGTGACAATATATATATATATACTTACATTATGTCATTTGCAATATGCCTTCGAGGCAAGGATATGACAGTGGGTAAGGCTTCGCAAAGTAATCGGTGTTATAAATGATAACTTGATATCGGAAATCTGTCGTTTCCGCGACATATGTTTAAACTCTGGATATATCCCATTAAGGGAGTGAATATACTAACTCCATAGTGAATTTCATTCAATGACATAAAAGCTCTTTCACCGCGAATCAGTTCATTGATATGACACACTGTTGTAAAAGCCTTACAAAAATGAATTGTTTTGTTGATATAAGCAACAAGCAAATGTACAAACACCATTTTAAAGTGCAGCAGTTTATAATTTTCATACACAACTACATTTTTTGGAATATTTACACAGCTATCATGAGAGATTGCATGAATCAACACCATGTGTTAAAATAAAACTGTTTATGTTTAGAAAAATATTCAAAGTATCATCAACCAACATTCCAGTATACAAGCTCCCTAAAGAGAAGCACGCGCCCTTTCATCGGATATGAAATCGGCCCTTGATTAAATTTGAAACCGTAAAAAATCATGAAGGCTCGCACCGAGGGACCTATTACGTCGCGTGCTTCCACAATATAAAAATTTACCACCTTTTACTTTGGTAAAATAAAGTAAACATTTAAGTTCGCATGTCTCATGGCCGTAATTAGTTTTGTTTGAATATTCACTTTTCGGATTAACGGTTTCTTAGTTCATTTTGACCGAATTACGCCACACGCTTTTATAAAAAAACGCAAGCGGCCTAAAAATTTAATTACTATCATTAAAGTAACGTAAAAGATGAACATTTTATTACGTTGTAATTGTAGTACGTTGTAGTTCGTTGTACAAAAACGGAATATTTCATTTTTATAGCAAGACATCATATTGCTATTACAAAGTGTTTTTATGTTTCTATCTATGACAACTATCTAAATAATCTATCTAAAACAAACAAGTGGTTGACTGATCTCACGCACATTTACACAAGTATTCAAATTACTAAATTCACAAGTATTTACAATTTAAATATTTATTTTTATTTAAATTTACAAATTTACTAGTACTAAATTGTTGCAGCGCATACAAAATTTGCTGAGAACGAATTTCTATTTCCAACACAATCAGTACAACTTTGGAGTATTGCTGAAAGTGTCGTTGAAACCATTTGGGAACAATAACCATTATTCGATTATAGGCTTGCGGTTTTGAAATTTTAGAGAGCGCGCTATTACAATGGACAAAGCATTCAATAGTTCCACTATTACAGCAAATGAAATTATTCATTGCTGATCATGTTATACGCAACAATTTAATGGGCAAAACAACTTTGTCTTTTGTAATATGATATTTAAGCGGGAAGGGCTTATGTTGCAATAACCGCTGTGCGTAGACAACTAGCCGAGTTAACCCTGTCTCTAGGGAGATATGTCAACCTGTTATAGGAATGTGTAAGAATGCATGGGAAATATAATTAGAAGAAGAAACTTTTTCATCTCATTATGTTCCCAATCCATTCTATCCCATTCAATCCCATCGAGTACGAAGTACAATAATGGGACAAAGGAAACTCCTAATCAGATTAGGTTTACATTTTACTCTCCATTTCATCCCACCATCCCCTTCGGTTTCAATAGGGAATAGAAAATATAATAGGGTGAAACCCGTGGGATCTTCTGTTTCATGAAAAGAGAAGTATTTATTTTCTTTCTCTCTATGAACTATATTTTCATTAATAAAACCTCTCATCCATTATAATCCAAGCTTCCTATCCCATCGCATTGAGTGGAGAGTACTCGTATAACGGGATAAAGGGATTAAGTATAATGTGTAATTATGATAGAGTAAAATAGAATACTTCCGTCTCCTCCAAGAGGAATTATGGACAGTGTAGTTAAAATTAGGAAACCTCATCGTCGCATTTAACTTCTTTTCAGTCTTTTCATCAAATCCACTTTAAAGAGAAGCATTTTGTCTATCTGGGGGTGCACCAACTTGTACCATTTGTCATCCTTGGCTGATTTTGGCATATACCACGGACACACACAATAGGCAACAATATCGACTTACCACTAGGAAGCCTGTCTGTTCATCTGCCATCTTCTTTCTATAAAAAAACCTTTAGTTTTTTTAACATTTTTAATAAAGTTTGTTAAAATTTTACTTCAGTTTGTTCAATTTTTGAACGCTCTACTTGGACAAAAGAACGGAACTTGGAACTTGAGTGTAGACTGACCGACGATTCAGCCGATCATAAGTTACCCGTCACCTTGTTGTATTGCTTTGCTGGTGCGCTGCCAACTTTATAAGATTCCTTTCATACAGTTGAAAAGAAAGTTATTCTGGACAAATATATTGAATAAAAGTAAAAATTTAAATAAAAAAAAGTTTAATTAAAATGTTCATATGCCACAATCTTTGAAGTTACAACCTTTTCTTGAGGTTACAACCTTTTCCAGAGGGAATCAAATTTTTGATAAGTAATACAATCTTTATAATAAATATGATTTGAGTTCTTCTCTATGGAACTGATTTAATAACATACAACACAAATTGTATTTTTTGTTGGCATTGTTATTGCACATTAATTCGTAAGGAGTATGAATCAATGTGCAACAACACAACGCCGAATATCGGACGCCAAAAATCCATACCCCCCTGGCTTACCAAAACGATTACCACAAGCCGTGGGACCTAAATAACCGCAAAAGGAGAATGAGACCTTTAAATCCCTAAATTTTAAATTCGTTCATTCCTTTAAAAGGTTCCCCTTTTTCTGTGAGAAGCAGTGGGAATTCGATAAATACTATTCACCTTTCTGTCCTTTTAATGATATCAACATTTTAAACATTTTTGTAATAAAAAAAGTGATTCATTTGACAGTCCACCTGCGGATTTTACAAATGCGCTAAATCTATTTATTGTTTTTTCTCTGACACTTTTCTTTCTCTGACTCTGACACTCTGATTGTTTTCTTTCGGGTTTCTCGGGTTTTGTAATAGTATCGCAGAATTTTCAAAACTCAGTGGTACAGACTTTCCAAATGTGAGTCAGGAATAAGTATTCCTAAACTCTCACCGTTCACACCTAGGTAGTGTTGAATGTTTAATATAAATAGGTACGGCGGGCGACAGTGCAACATGTATTTGAATCGCCATAGAAAAACACAATAGAAAGGTAGAGGAAGCCTGCAATGCATCGGAAAAAACCTTCTGACGTTTTGTAATGGTATCTACAACTAATCTGAATTCACGTTGTATTTTTGAAAGAATCTTTTTGTTCAGATTCATTTTTAATTGAATATTTGTATCTGTGGTAATTAATATTATCGTGCTTTCCCACAACAACATAAATACATTACCAAAAAAATAAGGCTGCAGGTGTCCATGGGTGGCGGTGATCACTTACCATCCGGTGGGCGACCCGCCTAATTGTTACTTCTTCGATATAAAAGTATAAGTACTCTTTAAAAACTTTAAGCAAATCATTCAACTATTAGGAGTCAATAGATTCAGACTGGAATAGGACATTTGAGATTCAGTGGACGCATCCTCTAAATGGAATCAGAGAACTGTTGCAAAGATGTTTATTCAGACGCTGGATAATTCTGCTACTGTAGGTACGTGACAGCGCTGCATTGAGAATCAGTGGCGCAATCAGATATTCAGTTGTTGTAAATTGGAAGTTTCAAATCGTATTCAAGACTGCAACAAATCTTTGCAAACGAACTCAAATATCTATAAATTTAAGCGAAAATAAAGTTGCTTCCTATTTAGTTGAAGTAATACGGGATTCAACTTGTATAATACGAGTGGGTAGTTACTTCCTTCGATACAACCTATTATGAGTCTCGATCTCCTCCACTATTTTCTTCCACTTTGTCCTTAATTTCGCTTTTCCAGGTAATCACCTATCTTGCCAAAGCCTTCCTCGACACGAGATATTCATCGTGTCCTCCGTCTGTTCCTTGGCTGTAGGATCCATTTTGTATACAAGAATATTCTTATTATAACTATAATTCCTATTCGAGTCTTATTCTAAAAATCAAATCAATTCAATCATTTTGCAAGAACAAGAGAGTACAGAATTTTACAGTGTGTTGTTCAATATATCATGCTCGCAAGGGCGTGTTACAATGTAATTTAAAAAATTAAAATAAGGAACAGAAACCAGCTAACAGATAGTTCCAATTTTTCTTAAAAAATCTTTTAACAAAACGAACAAATCGTATCGACTATTTCTCCACTAATATCCGTTATCTCAGCATATCAGATTGAACAATTAAACTTCGAAGGCTCGGAAATGTGACCAACTTCTAATTGAACTTATTACGAGTCTCAAGATAACTTAAGGTTACAATGCAGCGACCGTGCTTCATTATCAGAAGTCTAAAGTTATAAAAGATGTGAGTTCAAGTTCAAATATGCTTTACATTCTTGTTACGGGTCCATTAAAAACTAGGCATATATATTATGTTTTTTCCAAACCGAAAATATAAAACTTCAAAAAAAATTTAAAAGCATGAATGAACTGGAAACAACAAAATAAGAAAATAGGTTCAAAAACAGTAGCCCAAACCAGGTCACTTCACTCCATTAAACGAGCAAAAAATCAATATGCACGAGTAAGTAAGCAAAGCTTTCAGGCCGTAATTGAACTGAATACGGCATTACTGTTAAAAGGTATTACAGTTAAATAGTTATCGCTTTCCAATGGAATATATCCGTAGACGTTAATACTGCTTATATCTGTTTACGTACCTCATTTTTAAATGTTATTGTACACTGCATTTCCCTTATATCATTTTGTTTGTCAAATTATTCTTATCTAAGAAAAAATCCTCGTTATTAATATGACATGCACTGCCTCTCAAAATTATTTTTCAATAATTTTATTTTTGTTATCGCAAAACTAAAGTAAAATGAAGATAATTGAAAAAAAAATCGTTCTGATGTGTCAGTGATAAAATAACGGAACAGCGAAAAGATTAATATAAAATGGAATATTTATGTTCTGAAGTCTATTTATTATCTACTTGAATTAAAATTATGAAATCACAAGCAAACCCTTATTGATAGGTTTTTCACCAAAACTGCGGTTTACAAGCGGCTTCATATCCGTATCCGTTGTATCCGTGTGTGAAGCGGGAACAATATGAGGTTTTAGCATGCAGCAAACGATAGATACTTCCGATAGGGAATTAATGCTGGGAATCAACGATGTTGTTCAATCGTACACGTTCGAACTGTTATGACGGGCTTAGCTTTGTTCAGCGTGTATTTGATACCAGATATTGCTCGAAGAATCCTATATAATTTTGTGAAATTTGTAGATGATAAGAAATCTGTGAATGTCATGACATCCGAAAGATGCCACGATAATACTAGACAAAAATAGCTCGGATGAAGATTCGTCTTGTGAAGCGTTTTTAAGGTGATTAAAAATATTTTATAAACGACGAAATATCTCATCGCGTTTTAAGCCATTTTCTCGGAACCCTCGGTAGCATTTATATTCGTATGAAACGTTATTATAATTCAATAACAGCAAATAAATAGCACAAAATTGTAAATTACAAAAAAAATCTAAAATGTTACTGACTGCAAAATAAACATAACAAAAAAAATTACAATGTACATATATAAATAGATTTAAGTAATAGAAATGCGTAATAACATTAACCAAACGATTGGAAAGCGGAATAAAATACAATGATACAGAAATAAGCGGGACCTAAAGTATAAGCAAAAACTGAATGTTAAGTGAAATAGGTTAACCAAATGCGTAATAGCTCCATTTATTCTTGAATTGTCAAGACCAGACTGTCCAGCGCCAGTTGTGAAAGACACGGTATAAGTAGAGGTGGTCCGGTACGGTATTACGAGTATACGGATAACTATATTATCTCTAAATAAATTGTATCATCAAGAAGTTATATGAGCGTAGAGTGGAAGAAAATCTACTTATTTCCCTAAACGGGTTCTTTATAACCACTTGCAATTCCTCTTCTCAAAATCACTCAAAAGATGTTTACTAGGTGCGGTAGGTAAACTTTTGCCAGACAATCGTTTTAAAAATAAGAAAAATAAAAATTGTATGAAAGGTGAAGTATGAAAAGGCATATAGGTACCTTCATTATTCTTACACAAAGAATAGCAGACAGACCGTACCCTTAACGGGTCTTCGGAGTGTAAACAATTTAATCCTTTGTAAACTTCACAGACATAAAAATAAGTTGGACTAAATCTCTGGCCGAGGGCTTGACCTCCGCCGTCCAGCTGTCAAGGACTAACCTGCTAACCTTCGTGTGATATTTATTTAAAATCTTTTTAATTGTCCTGGGACACCAACTACAACCACAACTGTGCTACTAATTTGGAACTGAATAGAAATATTTCCAACAAGCTACATTTGTTAACTTATTTTGAAAGTGAAAAATAAACCTACCATTCTTCTTTTATTTATCAGTTACATTATTAAATATTCATTATAAAGTTTTGCACTATATTGTATTTATAGATTCATGGCTATTCCATATGTAACATTTACTTTGCTTAGGTTTCTAACACGAAACTAGTTCTCAAATACATTTCTCTCACTACGTTATTTCATTAAAGTTCCATCGAATATACTTGCGGCACAAAAAAGTGTATACTACACAATGCGGCTTTAGAGTCGCTAACGTTTTACGCGGCACGTATACTGAATAACGTAACACGGGCTCATCCCGTAGGCGAGTGCTCGGGTGATGTGAATAAAAGCAAAAACTCGCGGATCAATCCGAAACACTCCATATACGGAATTTCAATGAAACTGATGTTTTAAGAGACTGCGGTTTCCCTTTCTGTTTGTTTTCTGGTGATCGCGTTGAAAGTAGTTCGCTGTCTTTATAATCTGTTAAACATAGAAACCATCAACTCTACGGTTTCTTGAGGAACAATTTTTTCTCATACTACTTTCCGCGAGAAAGAATTTTTTTATAGAAGGAAGGCACCAGACGAGTAGACAGCCCATCTGGTGGTAGGTAGATACTATTTATCTATGAACATCCACTCTGCTGCCCATGCCAACATCCCAGTCCAGAATGATAGGTGCGCGGCCTACTTGGAGTTTAGGAATGGATTAAGAAAAGGTTAAGAATGGTCTCTGGTAACATACATTGGATAACATAACATACGTACATTGGAAGAATAGCATAAAGTGGGAAATATAGTACATTTTACAGTAGTTTTCTGTGAAAGAAGGGTAACGTAGCCAGTCAAATGCGCCCAGCGGCTGTAAAATTATTATTGAATTGAAGTAATATTAAAAATTGTTCATTACTTACCAAAAATTCGTGAACTTGTAATCTCCATGAATATCACAGTTACCTACGAAACAGTAATTGTTATTACTTACCCAAAACCTCGCTGGAAACGTGATCGCTGGTGGTTAAGTTGTCTGCTAATCTGCTTTGTTATCTGTATCGCCCGCTTGTGCCAACTTAAATCTTAAATGTTTGCAAATGTACCATTACTACACGCCATTAATTTAAAACTGTTCAGATCCAAGATTTTAACATCTGAGTATGTTATGTTATAAAATTATAGTGGTCTTTGTAAATGATTAAATCTAAAATGTAAAAATGAAATGGTTCACTCCCTGTTACACACATTCCAACTGGTCAATGTACGCGGGTAAAATAATAATAAATATATTTCAGCAAATTGAATCTTTGTTTTTACAACATTCCACTGTTCCCATTCAACAACTATCACACAATTGAGTGCCAATGTAAACGTTTCTACTTTGAAACAACATATTTATGTAACATTATCTGAGAATAGGTACCTTATTATCGATTTTAGCTTCCCAAAAAATGATTGCAGTGATTTTTTTTTAAAATAACTTACTTTTGTTAATTTATTTTTATATTATAGCATGTTTCTATTCAAATAGAATCTTGAAACAATGAAATTTTAATTTGAAACAATTAGACAATCTTAACTGAATCTTACCGGAATGTTAATAATTCCATACAAATAATAAGTGACAAAGGGGCCACAGAATAACAAATAGTACAAGTGCAGAAGACTAGTGAGTCTTCTGGACTTGTACTATTTGTACAGTGTGTACTATTTGTACGATTTGGGAGTGCCCTAAGAACGCTCCATAAAACCTACAAAAACATACCTATAACGTAAAATTTCGTTCAGCGAGAGCCAAATTGAATCCTACGCGCATCTGAGAAAGGTGCATTGCACTGAATCGCTTTAGGTCACGCACACAATGACACTCCGTGGGGGAATCGCAAAGGTTGTCACCCATAATTATAATGTAACTAATTATAGTAGGTAGTTTTATTCGTTTTAAAACCAAATTTCATATTTATTCTAAAATAAAATGAAATGAAAATGATGGTAGTTTTTAAACGCTTTTATTTACTCGTGCGTTTCAAAGAGCTCACTGCAACCGACTGAAATAAACCCCTGCGCAGGGGCTAACATTTTAGACATATTTTCGTATCTGAAGTGCAGAGTGAGGCAGGCCTGCCTTTGTTGAGATACTGTCACACGAAAAAATCCCTTATTCGACGCCGACCAACTAAACTGATCGATTAAAATGGATCAAATACTTTTCTTTCTCAACGGTACTACTATTGAAACCGCTACATATAGTGGACACTTATTAATGAATGAAAGTGAATATTAAAAAGGAGAGAAAAAAACACATTCAATTTTCTAGAAATATCAGTAACTAACCTTCAGTAATGGAATGTAGCCACTCATTGCTCAGTTTTACGTTTTCGTATCGTACAAAATGCGATTCCGATAAGGCCCGTATCGTTGTGCATCGACTCGGCAAACGATGTCGTCACCCGAACGTTCACCTATCGATTACTTTCATTGCTTTTTCCAATATTGATAAAAAAGCTTTCTAAAATTCTTATTTAACATTACGTTAGAAACAATTCAATGATAATAATAATCGCAATTTTATTGAACTTTAGCAAGTATGTTGTTTGTAGAGACTTGGAAGATCATTCAAACATAAATAGCTAGTCCGTAGAAAACACTATTGTTGTGAAAATACTTGTATATACTATTATTAAATTTGATTAAAGATTCCTCAAAAGACCAACGTCAACCCCACATACTTTGAATCGAGATCAAATAACCATGTGTAGATATTTTATAACACAACAAAGAAAGTGCATTCTATAGTATAATACTACAAAAGAAAACAAAGACAGCATAACGAAAGACCCAGCATTAAAGGCGAAGCCTTTACGGATAGACTGAGAAGCAACAAAAGTTCTGAATCAGGGCAGAACAGTTTAAGTCACGGTATCTGGCATCAAACCACTGTGTTTCAACATTATTTTGTACACATGGGGACATTATTACTGGTATATAGATTAATACTTTATTATATTTTAGGTATATTTTATAGAGAAAAGAGCAATTACGCTAGATAATTCACAGCTACCTATGCACAACTGCTACACAATTTGTGAACAATTGGAGCACATTTCATTAAAGAAATCTTTACTACTAAGATACCTAACACTAAGTAAGACAAGCTACTTTAGTAACGAACTGAACTAGCCATTTGGCGCCTTTCTTGTAAATACTATTTAAAGAGTGATCAAACTCTTGGTTATAACGTGGCAAGGAATTCCTAACAACTTTTATAAATAGAGAGTTTACTGATATTATTGATACTCGTATATAAATAATATTAGTCATATAAACTATTTAGAAACCTTAGAAAATGGTCCATACTTTTCTATCAAACAGTGGGATTTAAATGTTAATACAAATGTGATGAGATTACAATAGTCTTATTTTCCATTTTTATTTGCTACCATTGTACGTTTCAGAGCAACGACCGTGTGTGTTATTCGTGGACTAAAGAAAGCGTAACAACATGAGTTAAACGGTAGTTCACAATGTACCTACATATTTATTAGTTTACTTACTCACCCGAATAGATGATTTTAAAAGGTCAGAGGTACTTAAGACAAATAAAATGGAACCATACCAGAATTTCAACACGGAATCTTTTTTTATTGAAAGGAGGTGGCAGACGAGCAGACAGTCTAAGACAGTAAGTGGATACTGTCGCCCATGCACATCCGTGGTACATACCAACATCACTTTAGAATGACAAACGTTTTCATACCCCTCGACTGTGCTACGTAAATTTGATTCAGAAATGAGTTTGGAGACAGGGACAAGAAAATAAAGAAGGATAAGATAGGATGGGACAGATTGGGCTCTGGCATATCTCACTCATTACTGAAACACGTACGTTTTTGGAGGAATAAGACCCAATTTATCATATTAATCCAAAGACAGTATATTTTACGGTAGTTTTGTGTGAAAGATGTGTACCTTGTCTAGGCGAGGGCGCACAGCGGCTGTGGGATTGCAGCGTGCATCATTCCCCTACCAACATACGACGACATTATTTTTAATCGTGACTAAGTTATCGGCTGCAACTCACAATACCAATTTAAACCATAACACATATAAAAGAAAACACAAAAACAAAAAGGGTGTTTTATATTTTTCACCTAAATTCACCACACAGTCGACGCCAGCAGTCATAATTCTTTCGAACAAAAAACTGGTATCGGTATGCGTTTACACATAACGTTCCGGTCGAGCGGTCCGGACGTCCGGCACACGCCGCGTTTCCGTTGCGTCACGCATGATGAGCGGCACCCCTACGGTCACCGAACCGGTACTTTTATAAGGGTCGCTAAGAGATAGCGTTTATCTATAACCTTCAATAAAGTTGGTAGTTCATAGTACAAACACAATTTAGGATCAATGTTGACTTTCATTAACTATGCTTTACTTGTTAAAAGTAAGAAAATATTTACTTAGAACAGAATAACTTCATGCCTTTTGGGAAGAAAATGAACAAATTAGAAGACACGTGAACAAACAGATGTCTAATAGATATCTTAGAGATGTGTTTATTATGGAGATTTTATTATTTACTAGCTGACCCGACAGACGTTGTCCTGTCCAAATTTCAATAAGTCCATACAAAAATCCCATAGAAAAAAGCACTTTCAGTTTTTCTCGAATTTTCCAATTTTCCGGGCAATTTTTCCAATTTTTCTTTCCCTAAAAACCTTATTCGGACTATTACGAACATTTTAAAAAAAAAATAGCATAATTGGTCTAGCCGTTCTCAAGTGATGCGCTTACCAACGAACAGCATTTAATTTTTATTTATATAGATAGATATATGTAATATGTAAATTTGTTTATGAAGAAATATGTGTATGTTATATATTAATTAGATGTATTTAAGGATATTATTTATTTATATTTATTTATTTCGAAAACTTAACAGTATGAAAAATAAACAGTATAAAATACAAAGTATGCAATAATTTTTAATCCATAATAATTAATAATTTTTTTATATTATGTACTGTTGTTTTTAAGTTATATATTTATATTTCTCATTGGACTACCCAATGTATGATCTCTGTGTTTAATCCAAAGATTAACTAGCAGAGAATTTCTTCAGGCATTATGCTCGCCTTTTGTACCTTAATGTGCAAAGGTTGTTTGATAAAAAAAATACCTATTACAACAGCATTTTTCTTTTAATATTGCAATTACGAGGGATTTCAGGTCATAATCAACCGCGCGGATCTAGTAATTGGCAGATAAACACGAACCCACAATATAGTCCGTGCACCGCCTCTGATTTTTTTTAATTTTCTGGCTCGTGAGTCATCTCACAATGTTTTCCTTCTCCGCCTTGAAAAATTACTACTAAAAGTAGAAAAAGTTGAAACTGGAAAGCAGTGGTCGCAATTCGAACTCACAAATGGGAGGCGAGAGTAAATAACCAAGAGCTAATTATAATATAAACATAGCTAATTATAATACACCCTTTTAATTATAATATAAACTAAACATAAAATAAAATCATAATAAAATTATGTCTGTCTGTACATTAAAATACTTTTTCAAAAAGTTATTGTTAAACTTCGAGTGATAGAGAACCTAATGTTTATCTGTCTGTCTGTCTGTCTGAATGCGCATCATGCAAAAACCACTAGACCGGTTTTAATGAGAATTGTCATAAAGTGTCAAACGTGTGTCGGGTTAACATTTAGGGTACCTGCTTTCTATTTAGTTTCATTATAAAGTTCTTACGGGAATCAAGTTCTTACGGGACACATACGAGTACTCTAACGCCAACGCGCATCAAGTCACTGGCTCTGCTATTAGTTCCACAAGAATTGTCGAATGACGACAAAATTTTTGGGTCTTCCTAAGAGTTTAGAGTAACTTGTTGATTTTATTCCTGTGCAAAAAATATTACTTACGATCTATTTTCATAGTTACAGTAGAAAATTTTAAAACAATCTCTCTTTATTTCTCCCCTACTTCAACATCCTGGTATTTTACCTTAGGTAATTGTTTAAATTCATACACAATTTTGTAATTTAAAAAAAAAGGATTACAAGCCCATTGAGAATAAAAATACCAAATTTAACATAATTGCCAATTTACAAAAAAATAATATTATCACTGGTAATAACACTGTTAGATTAAATATTTTTATTAGAAATTTAAATATCTACTGTCTTATTATTATCTACTGTAAATATCTTATTATTTTAAATTCTGTCGATTAATAACTTAATGTCATATATCACATCAACTATCTATATATCAATAAAAACTCGGTTGATAGTTATATTTCCGTAAAGTAGTATTTCCGTTTATAGAGATTGTGTAAAGTAGTATGTGAAGTGAGTTTTATTACAATACCCTACCAAATGTTAATCTTTTCGCAACCAATGCCATTGATCCTAGGAAAAATATAATTTCAACGCATTTTCATTATCTACAAAAAACCTATATCTGTACAAGTCTTGAAGTACTATCAATATTTGTTTGTAAAAATCGGAACCTAGTGCCTACTGTCAATAAGAATATACCACTACTCTCTAATTAGATGACCGAAACACAATAACTTCCTGCGGGATTCTTATTAAATGTCTGTATGGACACATCCTCTCGATTCAATAGGAAAGAATCGTACCGGACGCGACACCCATAAATATTAATTAAGTGTCCCTAATGTTATTTACTGTCGGAGACATTGCCGGCCACTAGGCTTGTGTGACAACGCCTTTATTTTATTTACTTATACTCGTTTTCTCGACGTTTAATGTTAATAATTCATTTACTTATTTATTTGTTATGTCGACTCAACAACAGGCTGATGAACGGGATTCTGCAATGTCGGCAGCGTTGCCGCGTGCCCCGTGGTGTTTCAGGTGTTTATGGGCGGCGGTGCCCACTTACCAGTATGTGGCCCACCCGTTCTCTTTAAAAAAAAAGTCATTGGCTCGATAAACACCCAAAGTAGCCCATAGGATGAGTGGCCATAGGTAAGTCGGTCCGCTGCCGATCTAATAATCTTGAGCTAATCTGAGCTGAGATACTTTATTTGAGCTAATGAAATAATAAATAATTGCTCATGTCTTGCTCAATTTTGGAAAATCCTAAGGCATTGCATCAATATCTGCTTCCTTCGCGATGTTGTCGCTTTGCGCCGCCTGTTCAGCCTGTTTCCTGTCTGTCAGCGCTGACAAACTTTGACACAATTGTAACTCGAGATTTTCAATAAAAAAATATGATTATTGTCGATAAATAAAATAAAATTAAATACATATTTTTTCCAATTTTTACTATTAGTAATATGATTGTTTAACCGTTCTACATTTTTAGGGGTGTCTACATCCCATCAAACAATAGAAAGGTCAAAAGGTCATTGTTTGACAGGTTAAACTGGCTTAATGAATGATTCGTTGTATAGCAACTCTGCAGCAGAGTTCATCATTATAATAAATATTATTCTTATTAATTTTAAATAATATCTACACTTAAACGTTTATTCGTAATCATTCACATATTCTCTCTTATAAAACACTCAACTGACTACCGTAAAATATACAAAATACTAAACCAATAGTCACGTATCTTTCTCATAAATTAACACATGCAAATGAGTAAATTCGAGTATGGTTAATCGCAGCAAGCGATATGGACGCCGGAAGGAGGTGCCAACTTGGTATTGCTACTCGAACAGAAGTAATTGATATATACAGATAATGATAGCATATATATATATATAAACAAATCCTGCCCTGAAGTGTGAATCTACTCCTTTGGATTTTCATACCAGACTAATTTGTTTAAGTGAGCATTCGGCCTGGGATTTTTAATCAATTTATAAAGAGAAAGATCTGTTCGGCCTGTGTACGTTTACGTACCATCCAATTTACATAAACCAATCTTTGCAATTCAAGCAAATCTTTAAGCATTCTTTGATGTCATCGAAATGATGTTGTCTAAGTGGGTTGAATACAGAAATCAAAGAATAACTTAAAAATCATTTAAGAACCACTTTAATGAGTTTTCAACAATGAATATTTGTACTTGTACTACCGAAATTGTACTTGTTCTGAATATCAAAACTTGATAACAGGAAAATAATGATGTCGTCGAAGTAAGTTATAACGTTTTGCCTATAATTGAAGTCGTAACTTTTAAAAACATTTTTTTATAATAAATGTAAAAACACTAAATGGTAGACATATTTTATGATTAGGGTTGAGAAGCGTACCTCATCAAGACAGCTTATAATTTAACCTTAAGTTATTATGGGCAACTTAATCTGCCCATAATAACCTAATGACAGCTTGCTTTGTCAAAGCGCATGCCTCCTCGATACTACTATACGCCGTAGAAGTAAAAACTACTCATTTATTGAAATTTGTTCAAATATAAAGTCTCTTCGGCAGGACCGGTTCATTACCATCACCTCTTGAGCTCAGAGGTGAGCTTCAGGAGGCTGGAGAACAAGAGAAACAATTACATTTTACAATACATGGTTTACATTTACAATTTACATGGTTGAGTAGAAACCACCTAACCTAGCGCACCGGAAAGAGCCTAAACATTTGGCGCGTACCTCGCGCTATTCCATCCGTATAGCCGTAGGCTTGATAGAAACAATAGAGGAAAGGGGTCATCTTTGATTAGAATAAAACTAGGTAAGTCGGACAATCAAGGTCGGTATGACTGACACCAAACTCTCTCTGTGAATAGTATCAGTTGCAGTAAGTCAGAGATTCTACCCTCAGACAAGTCTTATTTATCTATGTACTGCAGATGTATTTTTCTTACAGATATTTTAACTTGATAACCATATGCAACAAGTGAGTGTTAGAATGAATTAACCAATAACTACACAATGCCGAGTGCTTCCGATATGGTCCGCTGGCACCGGACGCCAGTTGCTTAGTCGGTTAGTTCACTACCCGGATTCGAACCCCACACACGTTCCCCCAACACTTCATTCCTACTGAACTATAGAAAAAGCCCGTGTTTTTTTAATAATTTTATTTAGGCCACAGAGATTTTAAATAAAGACGTTCCTTCAATATTTAATTCTGTGAAGTGTAAAATTTTGTTTTCGCGTTTATGATTGTGCCGCCAAAATTTAAGTGCACTTTTTAGACTCGGTGAAATGGTGAAACATTGGATTGCACTTTGGATTTAGAATGTGGTGGCTACTAAAATTGTCCATCGTATTGCAGTGTAAGTTTAGACAATATTTCTAATCTTCTTTAGTTTCAGCTTTTTATTTTGAGATAGGGTAACAATAGACAACTATTATTGACTACACTATGACAGCAATCCTTTCCAGTTGGCGACGGTATCCACTTACCATCAGGTGGACTTCCACAAAGCATGGACCTCACGGAGAACCTTCTCCTAAGAGAAACGTATGAGCAGGTAACAGGGCTGTATTCAGTGGTATTGGACGGATTCCGCCTATTGTTTTTGACAATCGAACGTTGAAACAAATACAAAATCTAGGTAGGTAGGGCGGCTAGGTAAAGCTAGCTGCAAATATAACGTTAGAGAATGAATATGTTTTTCAGTTAAAGCAAAGAATATTCATAATATTTGTAATAGTTTATAATCGAATGTTAAGTTGGCCAATGTTTTACCTGTATACCTAATCAGACTTCGTGTTTTGGCAGAACTATCTATAGATAATGGTATATAGTTTATAGTTCAACACAATATGATAGCGTTCATTGCCCTATTATCTAAGAGTCACAGTTGTTATCACAAGTTTTATTATTTAGCATTGTAACATTCGGTTTAGTTATACTGTAAGTATACTTAAAAAACATTACTTAAAATTCTTCATGAATCAGGAGAAACAAATAACTTAATATCGCACGATACTATTTCAAATTCCAGTAGTTTATGTATAAATAATTTATTTTGAACGATCACATTATTATATATCATATAATTATAGATTTATGGAATTAAGGGAGTCTTATTATAACTTCATCTTTAATGGTAGGCAGCGCATCCGGGGGCGTGTCAACGTTTGCCATTTTGAACTAATATTGGCATGTATCTCGGATGTCTATGGGTGATACTATCCACTTACCATCAGGTGGACTGTATGCTCGTCTGACGCCTTCGTCCATAAAAAAAATCTAATAAATATAATTTGATATCCGTTATCCGGCCCAAAAGAGTGAATGTTAAAATATAATGTGTTATGTTTAAACCCGCCAAATGTTTATTCTCTCTAATAATATGTTAAAATATAATTTAAAAATTTAACGTTTGAATAACATGCTCTTATTTGAAAGTGACACGAAGCGTAAAGAAAATGCAGTATAACTTTTCTCTGCAAACAAAATTCAAAACCACGTTGATAACAATGGAACGAAAAGGGGAGTTTAAAATTGTAAAGTGAAGTTCAAGAAACTGAACAAGGGGCTATTATCGAATGAAAATTTAAAACAAAACGTTTAGATTCGACGGGAAATTGTACCAAACTACCGTCTTATCAATAATTTGAGTTCAAATGTTATCTTCAAGACTGTGCCAAAATTATCCACATACCTACATTATTTATATAAGGGTCATCAATTGATGGGATATAATTGGTAAGCATAAAAATCTTATTTCTCTAATGACATGTGTGTCGACTATAGCATACATGTTACTGTCTGTTTTACCAAAAAAAAAAAAATAGTAAAAAATACAAGTTTATAAAAAAATCTGTTTTTAACAAAAACATGTAGATTTCTCAGGAGACCAGGCCACGGTAACAATGAAATCGGATCGCAGTCGTGTCGTTAACCCAAATGAATGTCCGTGGGTTATTGATAGCACTTTGACACGAATGTATTCACTTGTCACAATGGCCCTTGACAGTTAAATGACGAATATGAAAAGACGAACGTAATATTTCTAAGTAAACGCTATAGGACAAGAAGAGAAACCACAAAATTTTATGCAGCAACTACGGGTAAGAAATAATCGATAAATAAGATAACGGTATTTTTTAACTACGTATAATCAAGTATTAGTGGGCTTATGAATACCCTCCCTACACACTGAATTAAATAAAAACAATAAATGAAACCCTTTGAAATAATGAAGAATGGGGAGTGAGGAATATAACGGAGTGACAGTTTGTCCCTAACCTATTATACTAGTTTTTCGATGGAATGGGATCGAATAGAATGAGATGATGTGCGGTGGAGTGGGATAACAGTGAATTGCATCAGATGGTATAAAAAATGGGTTCTGGCAATTCTCATTAACCTCCGAAACACGCTGATACATTTCACGGCAGACTTCTGTGTTTATATTTTGTTATTGTGTTTTTGTTCGCTACATCACTCGCAATAAACGCATCTGTACTCGTAAATATACATACTTAAAATAGGTATAGTTTTAAAACATGATGGGTACGTGAAGATATCTCTTTGTTATGGTTTCGCTCTAAATAAGAAACTTATGCATATTTTACTATGCCACTTTGTGAATGATTTTACGTTATTAGTTTCCTAGCTAAGATAAATATAGTAAATGAAATAAACAAGCCTTTATTGACACATGTAGAGGTATTTTCAAATGTGACATTATTTCAGATCTTATTGTCACTTCTACTTCCCAAATATTGTGGCTTTAGAGAAATCTTAAAAACACATTGCTTCATCTCAGAAGTCAGATATCAGAGCATGTTTTTATTTAAACAGAATCTTGAAATAGCAAAATTTTAAGTTAGAAAATCTTCACCAAAATCGTTAAATCCATACAGACAATACGGTCCATACAATTAGTTCCTTTCCTCAGATAACGTCACAAATTGATATAAAATTAGATTTATTTGATGATATTTGAAGCACAGGTAAATTTTATTTTATTGTGGTATTCTTTTTATTTCGTGCCCGCTACTTCGTTTCCGTGAACTTTCCCGTGACAACTCTATAAAGTATCTGAATCAAAAAGTACTTTATAATTAACCCGATAGTTTTCTGCAATCAGCCCTTTCTGTATCCACTGCTGGACATGAGTCTCCTCATACACATTTCCTTATACATAAGGGATGTATGGGCTTAAAGCCCCACGCGGGCCAAGCGGGCTGGCTATACCACTCTTTTAGAGGTGGTGCAGTTCCTCTGCGCTTGTGGTAGCGACTTTCTATTTCAACCTGTATATGAGCCGGCTGATTGCTGAGCTCAATAATGCTTCTGAGGGCTGCTCCATTGGTGGCAGTTGCGTAAATATTATCAGCTATGCTGCTTCTGTTGCTGAGCCCATCGGTCAGAGCTCTCCGGAAACTATTGAGCATTTGTGAGCGACATGCTGGGGCCCATGGCCTTAGCTACAATGCAAATAAAAGTGAATGGCTGTTGAATATGAGTTAAAGGCGGGTAGTAAAACTTATGACAATGTCGCGCCAGTTATACTTTGTGGCACCCTTCTCAAAAGAGTATCACAGTTTAAGTACTTGGGGCACTGGGTCACGGATACGCTGAGTGATGACCTGGATATTGATAGGAAACGCAAAGCGTTGACAATCAGATGTAATTTCTCGGCCCATAGGTTCCCACATTGTATTAGGAGTGTCAAAGTGACACTATTCAGGACTAATTGTCAGTCGTTTTACACGTGCAGCCTATGGGTCAATTATACAAAGAGGACTTACAGTGCTCTTCGTGTCCAATACAATAATGCGTTCGGGGTGCTGTTGGGGCAGCCGCGCTTCTGCAGCGCATCCCAGATGTTCGCTGAAGCACATGTGAATGGATTCCAGTCCATCCTACGTGGTAGAATAGCGTCGAAGATGTGTCGCGTGCAAGTCAGTGCCAATGGTATCCTGGCGACTTTATCGGAGAGGATGGACTGCCCTGTACTGAGGCACTCTGGACAGGGGCACATACCAGTGCCCTTGTGTAGTGTCTCTTTTTATTTATATTTTTTTGTGTATTTGTTTATAATTAATTATTCAACTTTTTTAATTTTGTGATTTTGATTATTCGAATGTTTGTTTTTGTTTTTCCTAATTATTATAATTTCTTTATATGTGTGTATTGTGTATGTATATATAGACCTATACGGGTATGAAATAAAATTATTATTATTTATTATCCCTTAGTCGCCTTTTACGACACCCGTGGGAAGAGATGGAATGGTGGTATTCTATAGCCAGCGACACCACACCACAGACAGGCAAAAATTCCAAAAAAACATTATTATGGGGTCTGTATCATTCATGCAATATAATGCAAGCACTTTTTAAAAAAATATATACAGATACGGCTTTGTTATATTACGATTTTATTGTTTTATTTTATTGTAACGATGTACTAGGTTGCTCAATAAGTTACTGGAATCGGATACTTTACATTAAATTATAGGAATGCATTCTGTTTCATTCGAATCTCAAATTCAGTAGCAGCCAGTGCCAAAAGAATTAAAAAAAGAAACTGTCACCAACATTTTTTTTTCATTGTTTACTTTGGCGGGAATTTTATTAGTGTGCATAATGGAGAAAATCGAAGTTCGTGCGGTTATTAAATATTTCTGCCTGAAAATTTTTTCTACGAAATATATTTTTTAAGAATGCAGTCTACTTTGGGAGACAATGCTCTGTCTTATTCTACAGTAGCATACTGGTGCGCGGAATTTAAACGCGGCAGAACCGTCTGTAACGACGAGACTCGCTCTGGGTACCCAACAAGGATGAATAGGATTTTGCAAGGTCGGCGGCGCGCCCGCATACCCCCTGGTGTTGCAGGTGCCCATGGGCGGCGGTAACACTTACCATCACGTGAGACCGCTTGCTCGTCCGCCCACTAATCTATAAAAAAAAAAAAAAAAAAAACCGCTGCTACTGAAGACGCGTTAAAAAAATTGAAGAAATTGTTAAGACAGATCGACGTGTAACTATTCGTCATTTAACTGAGATTATGAAGCTTTCGTTCGGAACAATTCAGTACATTTTAACTCATACCTTAAAATTCAAAAAGGTAGCCGCGCGTTGAGTTCCTCGAATGTTAACAGACGCACAAAATAAAGCAAGAGTAGACATTTTAAAGCAAAATTTGACTATTGTTGACCGAGACCCAGAATATTTTCGACTACGTTTCGTGACCGTTGATGAAACGTGAGTTCACCATTTTGACCCGGAGACGAATAATCAAAGTAAGGTATGGAAAAGATCGTCCTCAAGGTCTCTGCGCCCGCTGGCAAGATAATGGCCTCGATCTTCTGGGATGCGGTAGGTATCATTATGATCGATTATTTAGCTAAAGGACAGACAATAACTGGAGAGTATTACGCAACATTGATAAAAAAAATATGCGAGGAAATAAAAAATAAACGACGTGGAAAATTGCGTGCCGCAGTGCTTTTTCATCATGACAATGCACCTGCGCATCGGTCTGATGTTGCAGGCGCTGCCATCCGAACGGCTGGGTTTCAGTTGATGCAGCATCCGCCATATTCTTCGGACCTAGCTCCTAGTGATTTTCACCTTTTTACCAATTTGAAAAACACTTGCGTGGTATAAAATTTCACGGAGATGATGAGGTCATATATGCGCTGTAAAGTCTTTTTTCCATACCCAGGATCAAGCCTTTTTTTTCCAAGGGAATTGAGCAACTTTCAAAACGTTATTCAAGGTGTATTAGATTAGAAGGTGATTACGTTGAAAAATAAATACAATTTAGATATACGTTTCCTAAAGCTTCAATACTTTTCCAAAAATATATTGATGAACCTAGTATATACTTTGTGTATTTTGTGTCTGACGTATAAATTACAATATTGATCCTTTTTCTCTCTTTATATTTTTAATTAAAATATTCGAAGTGAAAACAACTTCGGAAATCTTTAATTTAGAGAAGAATTCAGTTTAATTAAATTCAAAGGTAAAACAGAAACCAAAATAATTAAATCAAGATTCCGGGCAATCCTGAACCGTTTCTTAAGTGAACATTGTACTTTACTTAAGCAATAAATCATTGTCTTTTCCATTGGACGTGCGTTTGTTTAACCTAGTTCTTATATAAATTATACAATAAATTTTTACTTATATTTTCTTCAATCTACGGCTATTGTCATTTAAAGCCCTACATCCCATTCATCATGCAAAAGACAATGTGCCCGAGGAGGCCCAGTAGTGGCCGGAGAAAGAGGGGAACGGTTACGGTTACGGTATTGCCATTAAACATACTACGCTTTTTAAATCTAATCGTATATATCGTAATTATTGGAATTATTTATGACTAGCAGTTCCCTGACTTCACGCGCGTGGACGTTAGAGTACGTGTGGTTAACTCGATTCCCGTGAGAACTATGTAACAAATCTGTTTGTAGGGGGAGAGTGCGTGCTGCATTCCCACAGCCGCTAGGCGCACTCGACTGACCACGTTAGCCCTCTCTCCCAGAGGACTACCTTCAAATGTACTGCATTTCCTACCTACTTTATCGTATTTCCCCAATGTACGTACGTGTTTCGGTAGTGAGTGAGATATGCCAGAGCCCATTTCCATCCCATCCTATCCCTCCCCATTTTCCCAACCCTTTCTGTCAATCCATTCCTTAATCTGCAAAGGTGAGCAGCGTATCCGGGGGCGTGACAATGTTTGTTATTCTGGACTGATATTGGCATGTATCGCTGTTGTCTATGGACGACAGTATCCAGTTACCATCAGGTGGACTGTATGCTCGTCCGTCGCCTTTTTTATCAAAAAAATACTGAACAAAAAGTACCCTAAATCTTAACCCGCTACATAAGTTATAACTATGCCAAGTTACACTGAAATCCATCTAGTATTCTTTTTGCGTTATGCGCGTTAGACAGACAGGCAAACAGATAAAAAATCTTAATGAGGCTGTTTTGGGATCTGTATCATTCGTAGAGTACACAGCAACGATTTTTTTTTCAATAAATGTTTCATATACAAACACGGTTTTGTTATGATTTTATTTTAAATATGTATACAACATATTTTTAGTATATGTATAGATTTACACCAACTATCTACAAAATAATAATTACTTCTGAGTACTTAAGCCTCGAGAACGACTTTTCAATTTCGCACCTGTCTCTATCAAGCGGGGAGATCCCCACGCTTTGTTTGTGACATTTTTTAAAGCGATAAATAATAAAGCAGCCGTAACTCAGCGCGAGTGTTGTGACTTGTCAGAGGCAAGCACAATGCAGTAAATTCCTTGGCTTGGCTCGACAAACTATGACAACAATTTATGTGATTAAGTTCTGTTCAAAACAATAAACGTAAATTAAACCAGTAATTAAAAATAAGACAATGAATTAATGAGTAATTAATAAAATTAAAATCAAACGACTTCAAAATTACACTTACAAAATACAAAATTACACGTTGTAAATTGCAGATTTTGATATTTCTTTCTAAAAAGTATAACTAAAAGTTTTATGGTCGTTCTTGGTATGTGAACAAGATTAAAGTTACACTAAAACATTTTCAACGCAATTTCTATTGTTTAACTGTATCAGTAAAACTCCAAGCTGTAAAGTCGTTTCCATACCGAAATTGAATTCTAACTTACTACAAACATTCGAAAAGTCATATTGCAGTCAGAGTTCCGATAGCAACGTAAACAATAACAAATCGGACCTTAAGTAAACATAAACAAAAGTGACTTCGGTTCCCTAACTTCTGTTTTGCGTTCAAAGTTTCTACATTCACACAGGATTGATAACTCTGACAGTACGGTTTACGTTGTTCTAGCGGACAAAGTGTCATGTTTACGAGGGGTCTGTATAAACCATAAACTTAGAATGACACGACTGCTATGTCAAGTTCATTTTATAAATAGGAGATGGCAGTTCACCTGACTGCAGTGGATACTCTTGCCTATGGATATCCAACACATGTTACCTATATATACCAACATTGGTTCAGAATGACAAATTCGGCACGCCCCCAGATGCGCTGCCTATCTTTGGAAATTTAAGAACGTGCTCGTATTTGGAAAAGGGGTTGGGAATGAAGGAAAATATGGAGTATAAAGTATATCGGCCTAATTAGCTTTCGATAGCCTGTTATACTTTATTTTATTTGAACCTACTGAAAATAGTTGAAAAATTGAAATGGAAAACCACGATGACAATAGTTTTATGACTTTCTGAACGCGCTTGTAAAGTTGCGATTGTTTACGTTAATGAAAACCATTGTTACGTCAAATTCAAATCAAGTATGGACATACTTAATGTAAAATTTCATGGCATCGTCTACATACATTACACAGATTTGTATATTCAATGTTAAAGAAGTCTTTTCTTGGTACTTGAATATCATAGCATTCTTCTCAAGATATTATTGAGTCGATAATATTATAAAGTCAAATTGAAAATTAAACTGAAAAATGCAAGGCCAAACTAATCTCAAAAAAGCTCTCTGTACTGCTAAACAGAGCAAAGCAGTACATATCTATTCAGCGCTAGACCTAATTCAGCACTTTATTTCTTATGAACACTTTATGGTATATTGAAAATTTTATAGATACTGGTTTACGTATAGTACTGTGGCCGCGTCGCGTCGCGTGCGGCAGATGCCTTGAACGCAGAACGCTCCAATGCACACCGTTCGCATATTGTTCTTTAACCACAAGGTAAAGTAAACCAGATAGGTTAAATAAAACAGTCTAAAAAGCAATATGTCTTTCACAGTCCAGTAAGCGCCAAAGATACAAAAGGTTTTCGAAAATTTAACGTTATTTCTGTAGCCAATGTAGGCGTAAATTAATGTATTGAGAATTACAAAAGGTTACGTAACGAAAAACATTAGAAAAGTAAGATACAGATTAAAGGTTCGAACCTATAAATTTGTTAATCTTAGTTACAAAGTTGTTACTAAAGCAAGTAACAAATTATATTATTTTTAGAAAGACGCCTCCTTAACCGAGTGGACCTGATAATTACCTACTATATGTATAGATAAGTCACTCTATGCAACCGTTCTATTTCACAATTAGGTACCTACTCTACGTAACCCTAAGAACATAAATCGGTGCCATACAAGTGGACAAATTGTTAATTTTGTAAATAGTAGATTTTATAACGCTTTTGTTTCAATTTTATATATTACAAATAAACAGTTGTTAGTGGTGTGCAACTTCACATTAAATGATCTACACTAGAATACCCGAAGGTCGAAGGTTCAGATACACACACAAAGACGAACACAATTTATCCAGATTCGAAATTAATATTTGTCTTTAAAGAAATGTTTGTTCGTCCAGAAATCAAACGCGGCAATCATTCATACAATTAAATAAACACGGTTGCTACCAACTAGACTTATCGGGGCTAATATACGAGTATACAGTGACACGGGTAATCTACTACCATATATTACATTAAGTTACGTCTCTGTCACCTACTTCATTATCGCTGAACAAAAAGTCGTACGGCACGAAACTAAATAAAAATAACCCTTTAGTGACCGCTCGCAGTGAACAGTTTACTGTTACACTTTCCAAAATGTATTTGGGCTATAAGACTATCTTGCGGCTATGTTTGAGCCCATTAATTAAAATCACACCATATTTAACGTATATCTGCCTATTTATGGGAAAACCTAAACCACACTTCATAAATATATAATTAATAAAAAAAAATTACAATATTGAATGTGGTACGGACCTCTGACACGTATTTTTACAGTAAGTCGATAGTTATCGCGGATCGGGTTTTACCGATTTATTGTAAAAGTAATGTGATGCATTATCAAAATGTCAAAATATGCATGCAAATGTGCACGAAAAAAGGTCTAAATATGCATTATACATAACTATGTATTGCAATATACATATTGTTTCTTTTCTGATAGTGCATACACTATCAGAAAAGAAACAACTTAATGTGAAATCAATTTTTTATTTCACAAAATAAAAGCTTTGACATAAATTTACACAATCAACTATAGTTTTTATGACAATACACTACAATATATTTCTGTAAATTATCAATTTCAAACTTGAGACGTTTGTCAGTTAGAATTAATTTATAGGTCGAAAATGACCGCTCCACGTCGATCAACGTGACAGGGCAAAATTTGAAATTTGGTCCCGTATCTAGTGATAAGAGAACGACCATAGCGTACTCAGAGATGTGAAACTGTTCGTGTAATGGAAGTAATGGTTGTGTAACAGGTCCGAGATTTATTTCATTTGCAACTTTTAAAATTCAGCATGGAATAGTTTCAGTATTTGGTTTCGAATTAATATCGATTCCAAATATGCGTAGAAATACGTAACATTTATTTATCTTATAATTTGATTGTACCTAATAAATCACCCTAGAGCAATTAGTCAACCAATTGCAGAATAATGAAATATTTTGCAATTACATTTTATGCACCTCAAATATGTAAGTTAATGCACTTTAATGCATAAACCACTATTAATATTATGTTCATAGCACAAAATCATAGCAATTGATTTGGTAAAGTACGATTAGTGAAAGAGTAAAGTAATGAATGAGATGGAGTGTAGACTTTCTCGGCCGGTGTCCATATTAATTGAATCTTCCGGGCTACTTGGCCGAGGTCTTCTGGAATCTCTTCTCTTTCTTCCAAACGTTTCGTCAACAACTGCGGTTGACATCTTCAGTGGCGACTGCGTTCACTTTCGGAGAGATGTTATCTCTTCGGCTTCTCGAGCGCAACTGACTCGACGATTTTTCTCTCTGAGTTTTGGGGGGTTCCACAGATGGAGACCCCACATCGAACTGTGGCCCATGAGAGGACCAACGGGAGACTTGACGGCGGGGCGTCAAGGGCATCAACTAGGTGAGCAACAGCTGACCGACCAACAACTGTATTTTGCTCCGAACCGAGGAAGGGTAGATTTAAGACAGCTCTTACCCTCGTCACTGTATAACTGTGTAGAAACGGACTCCCCAACTGACTCGACGACTGTGGCGCACCGGTATTTATAGTGGGTGAGGGTAGTTGTGATTGTGTGTGTACCGAGTCTGTTTTTGTCCCCCCCTCTCGTCTCTCTTCCTCGTGAGTTTGATGTCTTCCCAGTGCTGGATATTACGGAGTCTTAGATTCTCTTCTTTTTTGTTAAAATTGTTGGGATGCTTGTAGATTTCAATAGCTTCCCTATTGAGACGGGAATAATAATGATTCCCGGTTGACAAGATCTTTGTGTCCCTGAAGCAGATTTCGAGGTCCCCATCCGACAAGGCATGTTTAGCTACGGCCAACTTCTCAGTCTCTCCTCTTCGACAATTGCCTTTATGTTCTTTAATGCGGGTATTGACACTCCGTTTTGTAGTGCCAATATACACTGACCCACAGGAGCATGGTATTTTACATACTCCAGTCGAGGACAACGGATCTCTGGGATCTTTGACTGATCTGATGATATTTCTGAGGATAAGAATGATAGTTGGGCATTGATGATAGTTGGATGGATTAATAAGCGATGATTACATTATAAACGACAAAAATCAAAATAATTTACACACATATTCCAGATATTAGAATCCCGAATTCTAATCCCTAATATCTCTTTTACTCATTCGTCTCTCAATCAAAGCTGATTCTTTTTTTCTTTAATTGAAGCAAGTAGCAGCTAAATCATTGCGATCAACTAATAATAAATATATTGCTAAATGTAATTGCTGTAAGGGTATAACGTAATGCTGTAACTTTTCTGTTACAATCGATATCGTCAGAAGCTGCGGAGATTGCATATAAAATCGTACATTCCATACCATGATTGAAATGATTTATGTATCGACCATCAACACAATGTGCAACAATACATGCAGTGTCTTACGAAATACGTGCAATGTGCAACAATACGAATCGATAAGAATAAGCACAAACTTTCCAAAAACAAAAGTCGGCTCGCAAACATACTTACACTCATCTGATATTCATACCCTGCTCACATCACTTATTTAAACAAAAGTCTTTGCGGAAAGAAAAACTCTGGGAAGAAGTCGAAGCGAGCAAGATTGCCGTTCAAAATACAGTATCACGTGTTATGCAAATCTAGGGAGATAAGTTTTGAGAAGTACTCGGCGCTCATCCTTTTGGGAGCCTGTATTACAGGGTAGCCACAAAATGTTTGAAAAATGTTAGACTCACTAATGTTTTCGCTTCACTATGTTGTTTCAAATAACATCAATATGCTAGAGCTCCATGTAACTAACTTCACTAATATATTACTATTTTTCGCAATGTCACAATTGAGGTTTATATTATAGTATACTCGTATGTATGATTACGCTGAATGGAACTTCTCGCGTAATCCGTAGCTGACTTCAATGAATGTGTAATTTGTATAACTCGTAATTTTATCTAGACAGAATAAAATAATGTATTTGTTTTAGAGAAATATGCTAAGCACTTACTTACTCAGCAATTTGATCATTTGAAACGTAAATAGCTCCATAACTACAAAAAAGGACATAAAAGTTGACTAAGATTGAAATATTTTCGATTTTTACTGGACATTCCGAATTTTCTTTGGAAACTTAAATCGGGTATATTTTTGCCTGATAAATCGGGTAAGGTATTAATGTAATATAATGTATTAATAATTCTAAAAAATACATAAACTCTCAAGACAATGTTGATGTATGCACTTTTATAAATATCGATATCGAATAATAAATAACTTGTTTTGATATTTTGGATTAGTTTGATGTGTTTCAGATTGTACGTCATTTCGATGACACTTGTGTAACGATGTGGTGTCTGTAATTAAACATAGTTTAATCCACACTATTTAGTACACAAAATTAAAAATTCATGGTAACCTTAGTGTATAACAAAGTTCTAACTCACTCAACTCGGCTGCCTTAAAAATTCAGAGGCAAAAGTGACATTGGAGAGTGCTGAGTCCTTATTAACATTAAGCGACTCACTTTAGCGATCGTTCACTTCGGAAACTTTGGATTATTCTTTGAAAATTTAACATTGACTTTATAGGTAGATTATAAAAATTCATTCAGGTTTTTAATTCGATAAATATGTGTATCTATCAATACAATAAACGTCCCACACTTCATGTACCATTTCTATGGCTCCCAGAGAATGTATTTGTAATATTTTTTCTTGCAGCTTGACAGGCAGTTTATTTACCAAATCAGGTGACATGTATTGCCACATTCTTTTGTCGTCTACATGATTAACTTTGGGTAGTTTGTAATTAACATTTGTCGTTTTCAGGTGTAAATAACTGGCCCTTACAATTTTAGTCAATGAAAATCTATTTCGTTGTTCCTTAATGAGGACTGGTAATTTAGCCTTATTGAAAACATTAACAAGTTTGCAATATTTAAACAAACCACTGCAGTTGGTTAATCCAAACGCACTCTGTGTTCGTAGAATATTTACAGAGAACTCTTTCCATATCTCCTTTTAAATTTATAGCAAACATACCGAACAAACCATTACAAGTCATCGTCGCCTTTTTTATATTTAGCCAACTGCAGCCCACTTTAGCCCACTGCAGGTTATAAACTTCCTTTCGTTCATATCGTTTATTAGTGCTAATACACCCAGATCTACTTTGCGACTCCGTTTATGTCATCGACCTATTAGGCTACTGGTCCTGCACTTCTATTCCCAGCTTTGAGCTACCACTCCGTTAGGGTTTTGATCCATCTGTCATCACATCACTCATCACCACATCTGGATACATTGACTACGAACAATAAAATAGTAAAATGAAATATTGCTTACCTGTATCTTACGTCTAAGTGTTGTATCCAAATAAAAAATTACTTATGCTTGTGTGAACGAGCTTCCTGTTTATATATAACTAGTGCTGGGTTAAATGAGTTACATCACAATATGAGTTCCTTTGTAATTGATTAAATCCAATTATTTTATTTTTTGTATTCAGGAAACTTATAAGCTATTGTGATTACAAATATATTCTATATAAGTGATCAATATAGGTATAAACCTAAACAAAGCTGCCACAGTTAGAAAATAAATAACATTTTGAACTTTCTGAGATACGCTAGTCGCATATTTAGCACTAAGAGTACGCTTGAGTGCATTTTGGCATTTGTACTATTAAAAAACAATTCGATTCGTTCATCTTCGTCACACAAATCATTGAATCCAGAACATGCCCTTAATAAGAAATTATTTTTACGGTAGTTCATATGAGACGTGAAATATTTAATTGGAGCGAGAGTAATGAGGGAGGTATGCTAAAAGCAAGCTCACTCACTAAATCTGGACAGCAAATAACTTCTTTAGCAATATTCATTAAGAATTAATATCAGCTATATTTCTATGGATATGAAGTGGAAGCAAATGTAATCGAACACAATGTTGATCATAATTTGTTTCTGGTTGTTTAAATTTGAATTGACATCTTATTCACAGAAGCACTTATTATAATAAACACCAACCTCTTCCTTTTTATTTATAACACCAAATAATATCTTAGATATTATCTAATTTCGCTTTGCATTTGTAAATCATTTATGAAATTACATGTAAGTTTTTACAGTTGTTGACAAAAATTATCCAAAATTAAGTATATAATATATAATATAATTAATAATATTATACATTTTAAAGATATTTTATGTGTGATCCTCCTGGTATTGCAGGCGTCCATGGGCGACGATAACCACTTATAATCAGGTAGGCCGTCTGTCTGTCTGCTACCTTTAATATGTATAAAAATATCTCCAATTCTCTTCGTCTGCCTCTTATACGTGGAATGATGATGCACTCACGTGATAACATAACGATTTGTCGTTTTAAAAGATACGCGACACCACGCCGTTTAAAAAAAATGAATGAATCAAATCATGATTTCATGACGCAAAACAAGTCATAAAAAACGAATCACCTTTGTAATGTCTTTTGCACATCAGAGCGTAAACACACGACTTGGTCGTGTGCTAAGAAAGGGCGCTTTACTAAACTGGTTTAAATAAAGCAGATTAAATTAATTTTTAGGAGGTTAAATAGGAATAAACATAAAATGAACTGTTATAGAAGTGTCAAGTTTTCATTGCGATACGCACTTGAATTAGTAAAGTAAAACTATTTATAGAGACAAAAGAAAACTTTAGTTTATAAACTTTGTTTTTCCCAGAATATTATCATGCTTTTTTGAAGATTTAAATAAATAAATTTCATTTTCAGAGGGTATCACTTCATAAATACCGGAAATTTAAAATAAAAGAAGGTTACAAATTGTACCTACAGTTCGTGCATCATATAACAACCCCAACACGCGAGTTCCTTCATTGACAAAATAGTTACTAGACCGCTTGGAGGCCTTATTTGAAATTGAAACAAAAATTATAAAAATGCAGGAAATAAATGCCATTATAATGGAAATTTTCTTAAAAGCTACGTCACCATTATAAACTTAAAAATATCTTTGTACCTACATGTGGAGAACAAAAGATGTAAGGAAAACAATATGGCGGTTAAAGACCCGCTATCGCATCCCATTATCAACGGCTTGCCAACTAAGTGGAACGTTGCGCACGCGTCTTCACATTCAACAATTCCAAGACATATTCATTTTATTCAGCCATCTTCTATCTCATTTTATTTATTCGAAAAACACGCATCTTGTCTCTCTGTCGCACGTTGTTGGATACAATTTAGGGCACGTGTTAGGAAGTCGTCTTTCGAATTTTAAATATCATTAAACTAAACACCTGGCATCAAAAAGATGGTAATTGTTGAGGGGATAATAAATTATTAAACCGTGACTTCTTTCATAGTTTATAATTCTGAGTTATTAGACGATTAATATGCCTACTTAATTTAATTTAGTTATCAACATAGTATCATTACAAATGTGCTAGAATATGAACCAAAGTAAGGTTCAAATGCTAGTAAATTTATCACATAAATTATTGACCATTTCTAGGGACCCAAAACTTCATCTTTTATAAAGTCTATTGTATAGAAAAGTATATTTCTCTATTACACTCATCCTTATTCACAACATGTTTTTCTCAAAAAATTTTTGCGTATGATTTTAGACTTAGTTCTTCACTATTTATTTATTCTTTATTGGTTTATTTCGGTCTGTCCCAGGATGTCAGTACTCAACAGGGACAGATGAAACTTGTCGTTCGGTCTACTCCCATTCTGTCATTAGGGGATAGACTGGAATTTTTATAGTTTGCACTGTCCCCTCGACCGAAATAAACTTATTAGTACTATTAGTAGATATATATTTTCGCAAGTAGGTAACAATACTATTATGTAACATAATTTGCTTACATCGTTACGAAGTACTACACCGTGACTTTATAATATTAGAAGTATTTTTGCAACAGTACACGGTCCGGGTATTGCACCGGTGCGGTGCGCCGGCGCATCGCTCGAGTGCGCACCCCAAGTCACGGCGCCGCGCACCATGCAACGATGCAAGTATAATAACATGTGGTACATTAAAAACATTTTGTTGAAACTACGCTTGGAAAAATGTATTCAAACTTGGTTCAAAACATTAAAATCTAGACTAAAAATCATTAGAATATATGGTGTAACAGATCGATTCCAAAAACCCGAATCCTTGTATTCTGCGCATGATTCCGAGTTAATTGACAGTGGAGCTTTAAGAAAAGTAATATTTTATGTTACTTGTTTTAAATATTGATTTTTTTGTACTTTGTGTTTAAAAATACATATCTTTCCTTAATTTATCTTTATCTTTTCCTTGGTTCCCTAGTTCTTTATGTATGTATGTTTACACGTATATGTAAATGTGTGTATGTACATAAAAGCATTATTTCTTTGTTGCACCATCTACCTCTATTCGTCTATAGACTGCTCTTTACCACCCAAAGATTGCCTGAAAGAGCTCCCATTGTATATTGTACTTTATGTTTACTTGTACGTTTAATTACTTGAATTTTGTGTTTCTCTGTATGATTGGTGTACAATAAAGTATATATATTTATAGCAATTAAACAACTTTGAACGGTTTAAATCGCGTATATTTAACATTATTTATATCCCGACGTTTCGAACACTTTGCAGTGGACGTGGTCACGGGCTGACTAATTGATTTTATTTGTCACTTGAGTTATTAAGAAATTATTTGTACTACCGTCTGAAATTTTTTTGAACTACCGTCTGAGTAAAAAAAAAAAAAAATTCAGGCGGTAGTTCAAATAATTTCTTAATAACTCAAGTGACAAATAAAATCAATTAGTCACCCCGTGACCACGTCCACTGCAAAGTGTTCGAAACGTCGGGATATAAATAATGTTAAATATACGCGATTTAAACCGTTCAAAGTTGTTTAATTGCTATGTATAGTAATCGCGAAAACCCAAGAAAATATTATATATATTTATCTAAAGTAAATAACTGAGCTGAACAAAATATACAGTGAACTGTTAGCAAAATCTCAAGAAAATTACCTATTTGCAAAAAATATTCGTAAAAGGTTTATGTTAATTACCTTAGAATCATGAACTGACTTCAGCAATTGATCGGTTACACACATCCTGTGGAGTGCATATAACTTAGACAGCGCTATCGTTTAGACAACGTCAAGGTGTTGATTCTTTGTTTGTGGCTTTATGCCACGAATAAAATCAAATGAAAAAAGAAATTCCAGTACCCACTTAACAATAAAGGCCTCTCATTACTTATCACACAAGGCGTTAATCAATGTTCTTATTAAAAATGTATTACATAAATATGTTTGCATTTCTCTAAACGATTTTAGCAGAGGAGGATATAATAATTAATTCTACCAACAATATGTATGTAGCACAGGTATCAAAAAGTGTAATAAAATTTTACATAATTTAGTTCCATGTTATAAACATAGGATATGAGAGTGGCGTTTTCCTAATAACGAAATATATTTACGATACGTAACCTCCATATGTATCCACCTAGAAAAATAAAAAATATTCTTATAAACAAATATTGATTACCACAAAAATATTATAATATCGGTTTTCACAGGAACAGAATAACATGAATATTTTTTCCCTATTGTAAATAAAAATATGTATGTTATTCGAACATTCAAAGCACAATTTAAGTGACACATAAGCTATAAAATGATACTTCCACTCTAACAAACATTTGGTAAATAATTTTCAGAGAATTGACACGTGGATGTTTGCAATCTACCACCATAGTTATTTTGCTCTCTTATTTGAACTATTTTGAAATAATAAGCATGTAAAACAATTGTCCTTTATTGTAGACTAGATTTTGCCAGCGGCTTCGTTCACGTGGATTTAATTGTGTTTAATTGTTGCGTAGTTCTTGGCAGGAAAAATGTTTTTATTTTTATTATATTACGTCCATTCCAAGGCAGATAGAGTAAACAAATATATGGATTCACTTGGCTGGTCAATTGATAAATATACTGAAATAGCAGCGACTTAAAAATTTTACATTCTGTATTTTAGACTTCAAAAACAATTTAGAAGAATGTTAAAACACGTGTTTAATTATTTGTACTGTAGAACATTTATACCAAGTTTCAAGTTCATCATGGATTACAAAAAAAATCTTTCTCGTACAAATTGTTACAACCCATTTCAACCCTTTAAGAGGTTGAATTTCAAAATATTCACTTCTGAATAAATATTTACATTATAAACGGAAGCTACTTTCCAATGTCAATGACTTAATTTTAATGATTTTCCAATGTCAATGTCTAGCTTCAGCTGTGTCGGCTCGGCGTTGATGAATCAATCAAGACATTTATATGTGTAGAAGAAGATGCCCGATTGGAAATATTATATATCTAACATCTACCTCAGTTTAATAATAGGCCCTTATTATCATTTTAAACTCTAGGAATTGAAATCATTGAATCTAATTTTTACACAAAAAATGAGGTTCGGCATCTTTCTCTTACTTTTGTTTTCACGACATCATCAAAAAAGCGTAGGTATAAAAATTTCCGAGGAAAAAACTCATTACAAATATTAACAATCTTCAATATTTGATATAAAAAGGTGAAATTCAAACAAATCCTTGGAATTGATAGGAAATCACGAAACAATATTACGGGGTTTTCCTCCGACGATAATAATGACGTTTCCGGGCGAAAGAGCGCCTAATGCGCCCCGCACAATTCCCTCCATTTTGTGCCAAATGATTTTTGGAAAATATCCTTTACACACTTCGATTCATGATGTACAGAGACATTATGTGTTAGAGAAAGCTCCTTTGAAATATGTTTGCTACAGGCGCCGATCTTTCCCACGCAAAAAAATTGAACGGCGGGCGTTCAATAATGACTGCTACTTAATAGACTGAATCGTGTGATCAATTTGACTACTCTACCTAATACCTACCGTAATTGACTACTAAGTTAGGGATCCGGTTTGGTGATATTAATTTATAAAAAATATTAAAAATCTCATTAAAATAAATATATTACCAATTTCTAATTAATATTCTACCGTAACAATATTTTTTTCCGTGAAAATAATTTCAGCTTGTACGATTACGATTAGACACACCTATTGAAAGCTGGTAATAGGTCATTACTATGAAAGAAATCCAGTTGTGTTACATGTTCGATATTCCACGTTGTGTTGTGTTAGATTTTCTCTATTTCACGTTGTGTTAGATATTCCACGTTGTGTTGTTAGATATTCCATATTCCACGTTGTGTTGTGTTAGATATTCCATATTCCACGTTGTGTTGTGTTAGATATTAGATATTCCACGTTGTGTTAGATATTAGTTGTGCGATCATTCAAATGATCATTAATAGAAGTAAAAATTTATGTTGCAATGATATTAAGTTATTATTGAACCAATTTATTTTATCATATTCTTATTGAAAAATAAAAAAGAAAATATACATCTACGATCGCTCAGAATAAAGTGAATGCGTGTCCAGTAAAGCGTCTCAAACGACTAATGCTATGAAGGGTTCCGGATTTTAATATTGACTTTGCCTTCAATTCGCAAAATATTTTAATTCTCTCCCAACCTTATCCATTGGAATTTAACCCTTCGGAAATATATTCGAGTTATTAGACGTCGAAAATATGTAGAAAAAATTATTAATTCGGGTTATGGAATGTTTAATTAAACTGTACATTTTTCAAAATCGAGTCAAACAAAACCACGTTTTTATTTTTGTAACGCTACAAACAAAAATTAACAAATGCAAGACAAGCAAAGATTTTTTCTTTGTTTAACGCAGTATGCGTTAAACATTAGATTAGACGGATGAAAGATTTTTTGTTACAAAAGTGAAGTAGAAATAAGAATAAACTATTTTTAGAATATAACAATTTGATGACAATTTTTTTAACTCTGTACCACTAATTCACCACCATTTACGAATTGCACATGCGCCTATATGCAATCACCTTGTATTATCATTTATTTATTTAGTTCATTGCTTGCCTACTATCACAGCCTTTTCCTACTCGTTCTACAAATGACAAGTAAAAACCTAAGAAACGTCCTTAATTTACATACCCCATGAACTATCATCTCGATATCAGCCTATAATGTCCTATTGCAGGATATAGTCCACCCCTAAAATATCAATAGAATGTTTCGAGCCATAATCCACCAAGTGCGGATTGCTGTGCATCCAGAAATCCGGAACATATGTCCCAGATATTTTTTTAATCTAGGGCATGCTGAATTCTCATGATATTTTCCTTCACAACCGAGCTACGAGTAGTGATAATTTTAAAAATCCGTACTTAAGTAAAAGCCTTGTGGTACTAGCCATAGTGTGAATTCACGATCTCATGAATAAGAACTGAAAATAAACCTATTCTAATGAAATAGTCTTATCTCTAGATAACAAACCTCTACAAAATTTCCAGGTGTTCAATCAGTGCGAATAATCAACATGAGGGTTCCCGAAGTTATCCAGTACGGCACTAAGGATGCAGTCACATTGGACTGTGACTATGTTGCCAGTAACGTAACCGGCCTGGTCGTGAAGTGGTTCTATATGGATAAATCACATATAGTATACCAGTGGATACCACCACAGAAGCCGCAGGCTTTAGGATTATTAAAAAATAAGGTAAGTGGACTAAATAGATAAATAGTAATACATTTAGGCGCATGTGCAATTCTAAAATGGTGATGCAGTAATGGTACAGACGTCATAAAAAATAACCACCATCAAATTATTATATTCTAAAACTAGTTTAATCTTATTTTTACTCCACTTAACAAAAAATCTTTTTTCATTTAACCTTAACCGACTAAGAAAAAGATAAAAAGTATTGAAATTGAAATTAAAATAGTTATATACTTTTGTATGATATTTCACAAAACTGCTTCTGATTTTACAAAAAATATTGCTCATTTGAGAATTGCACATTATGCGCCTAAATCGGTGATTGGTAGCATGTTGACGTTTAGAGGATGCTAGATAGACTTTATTAAGGGGGGATTTGTTTGTTTATATTAGCAAATATAAAGAGATTATACGTAAAATGATCTATTTACGAATTATTTGCCTTATTGCCTTTTTATTAAGTTTTTCATATTTTGTTTGTTTTACTTATTGTCTTCTAGATTTTTTTACACACTAGCCTTGTAAACAGATACGAGTATTTATAACAGTGATACACAGTTCATTTTCCTAAACTTTAAAACTTGATAATATTCACTCGGTTATGGTTAATGGGCAATTTTGTTGTTAACTCTATTTATGTTTTTAGATGTTTCTCGTAAATTTGTTGTTTTTGCTAATATCACCCTTTAAAACTGTCCTCCTTATAAAAAAGGCACAAGTGCGTTTTACTGAAATACGGAAATAATGCAAAAAAATATATTGAAACCGTCATTAATTTAAAATCAAGCTACAAACTTGAAGTTTTGGATAAAACAAAAAGAATATCTATTGTTTATTTTTAATTTCCGAATAAAATGTTACTTATGCGTTCGATTAAACAGGTCAATCTACCAGAACCAACCAACCTGAATTAATTTATAGCACCTGGCAACCTTATCTAATCTAATTGGCGAAAGAAGGATTTTATGTCCTGGAAGGGAGCAAATTTTACCATCGATTTGGTGACAGAAGTCAGCACTTTTTGCATCAAAAATATTTTTTTCAGCTGGACCTCTCTTTTAAAGTATCCCGCAATCCATACACCCAACATCGGGCACTGCGTGTACTATCGCCCGGGACGGAACTGACTGGGAATTACACTTGCGTTGTATCCACGTTCTTATCAGAGGACCAGCGTACAAAACCTATGACAATCTTTGGTAAGCATGTTTTTTTTTCTTCATATGTGGCAATGGTATAATTAGCACATTTTGCCAGTGTCGAGTTTACTTCGTAATAAACAATTTCAAAGTCTAAAACGTATCCTCTCCAATCCCGTCGGAGTGAGTCAGAAGTCACTCAGTAAAGCGATAGTTATGTTAGAAGGTTTACCGAGGACAGAAGAGGACTCCTTGGAAGCACACGAAAAACGCAATACCACGCTTTTAGTTGATTATCACATATACCACGCACTAAAAAACACTTTGAAGGTTAATAAACTATCACTACGCCACAAAACGCCTAATACACATTTTTACAATAATCAAAGAAGAACTCAACTTCACTTCTCGAGTTCCCGCCGAAAAAGAAGGTAAGCATGTGAAAAGTTATTGTGTGAAGCTATAATTTTGATAAAGAATGGCCAGTCACAGCAGAGGTTCACCAAGCCTTCCCAACCCTTTTTCCGAATCCATTCTTCTGCTCCAAAGGTAGCAGCGTACCCGGGGACGTGCCGTTGTCATTTTGGACTGAGATTGGCATGTATAATGGACGACCGTGATTGAAAGTTTTCTCGTCTGCCACCTTTTTCTCATAACAAAGATATCTATAAGTAATATATAAGTACATACATAATATCTATAAGTACATAAGTAGTAATGTATAGCATTTTATATTTTAAATCAGGTCTGAACGCGTAACATTAATGGCATTTGTCTACCTTTTATTTCTACTTGACGTTTCGGCACGGGTTACACCGGCCGTGGTCATAAGTTGATTGAAGAGGACGGATAATTCTGGATGGAAGAATAGAAATAAAAGGTATAAAAAGTTTTTAACTTTAAGCATTTACACCCGATTTACAATATAAAATGTGTTCTAACGCGAAATTACCGTGTAGCATTGGTGTCGATCGTTCCAGACGCAATCTTAAAGATTTTGATGTATACCGATGAAGAATCTATGAATATATAAATATCTTCTTCATTGACATAATTTCAGGATTTTGACAAAAACCAAAATAAAAAAATAATCTTAAATGATAAATCAAAGATATTTCGCTAAAAAATAAAAAATATTTTTGCTCATGTATTCTTTGCGGTTTCGGTTTAAAATATTGATACAGTATATAAAGAGTAATAATGTCAAAAACAGTCTCGTTCGGCCCTGCTACAAAGCTTTGTGTGTTGACACGAAACGGAAATTAGACTGTGCAAGTTTACCTGCCTGTGGTGCAACAAGACAAAATAATATTAGTCGTGACTGACGACACAGGAAGCGACAACAAAAGTACAATATTATAATTCAATATGTACTAATTCAATAATTTAGTAGATCAAAACTAATAACTGATGACCTTTGACCTTCAATTGTTAATGACCCTCTTGTACTGAGACGCACTTGATTGATCAAGGCGACAAGGCCAAATGTACAATAACGAAAACGCAATATATAGAGAATTTATAGCGCAATGAGTCTTGAAACTCTACTTCAATTATTCCGCGACTTCTATTCTCTGACAGATTACTGCATACTTATCGAATAGTTTAGATTTCGAAACTTAAAATAGAGTATAATTAATCAAATATTAATAACAGTGACATTATGAAATGTATACCAGGCACCAGCACAATACACCAACATAACAAAACTACATAAGTACTCTCACTAGCTATAATAATAATTCATGTACCTATGGAAAGTCTTTTTTCTTAATCCATACACAATACATATAATAAAACTGTAGAACCAGTGTGTCTGTACATTGAATATATTTACCAGAACTGATTGGAGACGATGAAGGAAGAGTATTAGAATACAAAAGACAATTTTGGAAATTTTTGTCTGTCTGTCTGTTTGTTTGTCTGTTCGAACACCCTAATTTCCAAAACTACTTAACGAATATTCATGGGGTTTCCACAAGTTAATTAAACTTAGCTTGGCGCTTCGAATAGGATTTGTTCAAATAGAGTCCCAATTAGATTAGTCCCAATTTGTCCCAATTTAGAGTTTAAAAACTAAAACTCCACGCGTACGAAGTCGCAGGCACAGCTAGTACAAAATATAAACACACAGTTAATGAAAAATAAAATAAAAATATTGTGTACAACAAACATTTCGATAAAAAAGAAAACATAATAAATTGCTTTTATCCAAAGAAACAAACCAGACTAAATAGTTTTAGCATACGAACAAAGCAAGTGAAACTAAAACAAAAACACGGATAACAAACTAATGGAATACAAATTGCTATCTTACTTCTGCCATAAAATCCATCAATATTTGGAACAAACACGCCCATGAAAAAGAGAAACTAGAAATGACCTAATTTATAGAATTTTTACAGCAAAAGTCGACAGAGAAATTAATAACAATTCTATGCTTCTAATAATGCTAAATTGTTATTACTTAATAGCATATATAGCGTATTGTTACATATTAGCCGTGTGGTGTCGGCCGGTATTAGAATAGCATCACTCCATCTCTTCAAGTGGGCGTCGTAAAAGGGATAACGAAGCCGCTGCGACAAGGCCCGAGGAACTGCACCAGTTCCAAAGTAGTGGACTCGCCAACCCGCTTGACCAACGTGGCGTTTGAAGGCCATACATTCCTCATGCACAACACAATACATGAGGAGGCCCACATCCAACAGTAGACGAAAAAATGGCTGGTTACGGATAAATGGCATCAAGTAACAATTGACACTTGGAAGAATTAGCATAAATAATACCTATATACTATTGTTCAATCATGATGGTGTAAAAATGGTTTGTAAGAGTAGAGATCTAACAGGATATTAAACGTAGCTCTAACAATTCAAACATTGAGTAAATTAAAAAAAAATAGGGTTTTTCTAGAAACTACAGAACCTGAAACAGAAGTTATTAGATTTTTTGTCTGTATTTTTGTTTGTGTCTCTATATTTGTTTGTTACGAATATTGATCGGATATTGACGAATATTGACTAATTTATAGCTAATTGTTCAGAAGGAAAACTGATGTATGTGTCATTTTCTTATGACACAAGGAAGTTGAGTTATAGAGGAAAATAAAAAAATGAATTTAATAGAATTACTCAAAAACTACTCACATGGATTTTAACGAGGTTCTCACTGTCGTGTAGCTCAATATCCAGTCTAATAACAGCGCCAATATTTTATCCTTAAATGCGTTACATCAAGAATGGAATTAAAAAAAATATATATTTATTGTCTCTTTTTGCAAAAACTATTTATTATACGTAATGAATTAGAATTTTCGCTGTTGTATAGCTTATTATCCGGAAGGGAATTTGGAATATGTTGCATCTCGCTGTGACATTAGGAAAGTGAACGGTAGAGAAAATAATATCAATATAATTGACATAAAATACTTGTACCTATATGCTTTTACTCTTAAATTACAAGTACGATATATCGGATGATCTACTGATCGGGTAACTTACTAGGTCTTTGTTTTGCAGATGCACGGATCCATTACTGTTCGCGTGTTTATTTACCGTTGAATTTATTGTTAAAATATGCCGCAATATTACGAAATAGTGTACTTTAATGGCATCTGCATATCTGGCATTTTTAAAAAAGTCCATTGCTTTGGACTGTTTTTTTTCTATAGGTTTAAATATTTGTTATTTTTATCGAATATACATTTTTTATATATGTATATAAAAGGCGGCAGACGAGCGTCCAATCCACCTGATGGATTAAGTGATGGATTTAACAGACTATCGTCCACAGATATCCGCGATACATGCCAACATTGGTCCAAAATGACAAACGTCGGCACGCCCCCGGATGCGCTGCCTACCGTTGGAGATATAGGAATGGATTGGGAAAAAGAGTTGGGAAAATAGGGAGGGATAGGATAGGACGAGATGGGAATGGGCTCTGGCATAATCTAACTCACTACCGAAACACGTACGTACGTTGGGGAAATACGATAAAGTGGGAAATGCAGTAAGTATATTGCAAGGTAGTATTCTGTGAGAGAGGGGTAACGTGGCCAGTCGAGTGCGCGCAGCGACTGTGGGAATGTAGCGTGCAGAATGTAAAAGTACTACATAAATAAATAAAAATGTGGTGTTATCTTTAACGCTGATTATAACAGACTGGCCTGAATTAATCTCTATCGAAATCGAGAACCTGTTACCCATAAACTAGATTAGGTCATCTTTTATAGCCGAAGCCACTCGCATATAATATATTATTATACATAAAAATAAACTGAAGGGTTTTCGTTTTCATAACATGTTATATGCGATTTGATCGTAACTGGTATCAATATACATGATATCGTCATCCGCTAAATCGTTTGATCCATGTCTGTCAGTCATTTCATTTTGTTATCTAAATTATGTATCTTTGGGATCTCTAACATTGCTTCATGTTGACTACTAATTAGCCCACTTGGTAGTGCCCGTACCTAACTGTTAGGCAAAAAGTCTTGGGTTCGATTCCTGGTCGTACACTTGTTTTTTTTTATCTTTTTAATTTTGAGGCTTTTGTCCTAGAAGGATATGTCAGCCCCATCGTTCCCTGATCTTACAGTTTGGATGCATATTAATATAAGTATATATTAAGAAGCCAACGCTTCACTGATACATGAACATAATAAATAATGTAGTTGCCGCTTATTTGTTTAAAGTCAAATGTGTGTTTGAGTCAGGGTGGATTATCTTCGTTTTCATTTATTTAATATACTTCTTTGCACAAGTAATTATATATACGAATAAATGGCGAGCTTAATATCATATGACATTTTCTACCAGTCAACCATCAAATCAAACAGAAATAGGAACGCAGATGCAATTTGGTTTAAGTTTATGTAGTTCAAATAATAATTGAGTGGACATTATTAATATAATAATATAGCCATTGAGTGTGTTGTTATTGATTTATAACTTAAATGTCATTTAATTGTCATTGGCTTTGAGAATCTGTTTCAATGCCGTTTTTGAGGAATCCTGATTCTAATAGCACAGGTTTTACCTAGTTTTGGGATGTAATTAGATATGAGTTTTCTTCTCACTGTATTTTTATTTTCTTCGTCAATATTATTATGGCTGTGAAAAATAAATTTATTTACTCTTGTATATTATCAGGAATTTTCATTTAAAAATGTTTCTCTTTTGCTTCCTTATTTTTAATTAAGTTTGTCCCGAATTAAATGTATTTTTCTTTTTCTCTTGTTTGTTTTTTATTTTCTCTTATTTATGAACATCGACTGTTTTATAAAAAAAGGTGGCAGACCAACAACCTCAACCCTGGTAATAGAATAGTTGTAGCTCATTAGTACATACTCATTTATAACTTCCAGAAAATTGAAAATACATATACTTATTATATAAATTACAATATCTATATATTTTCACTTTTATAACACATAATATAGGCAACAAGATTCACGTGGTCCTACTTAACGAGTGTAGTTAATAGGCGATACCTCGGGAATGTACTCTCCCTATCTCGGAAAAGTATTCATGATGTTATTAACTTTTTTCAGTGCCAGAACGACGCTTTGATATGATACAAGATATATTACAAGATGGATACCTAAATATTATTTGTTCAGTGGAAGGCGTGTATCCAAGACCAGAAATAATAATTTTGGCTGGCAACAGGTATGAACAATGAATTAAATTTCGTTAATAGATGAAATAAATACTGATATGCATTAGGATATTACGATATTAAAAATGTTTTTCCTATAAATTTTCTCAAGACACCGACCTGAAATCTGAATAATGGAATTAGTAACACCATGAACTATCAACATTTGAAAAGACCGTAAAATATCTACTCTAAGATTCGTTGCTCTTTAACACAAAATAAGCTAGAGAAACGCCAATGCACGGATAATACAAAGTCGACGTTATTTGGCGTGGAGTTCGATTTGTAGAGATATTAAATTCCTATCTGTTCTATTTCTCCTTTATACCTCAGAAAATGGATAGGATACCGGTGTGACAAACTGAATCCGGTAAGAGACTTGCATTTGCTGCACTCCGGATGTCAGTGTTGTTAGCCAACTTTCGAGAAGCATCCGAATTATTTAGTCTCAGCTCTTAGGTTGCGAAAACATACGAAGGATAATCTGGATATTCTGCAATCGTTTTTTCGGAATTATGTCATGGTCAGATTTTATGTAAATAGTTTAATTTTAATTTTAATATTTCCTAATTGACGATAAGGGTTGTTTAACTAATAAATTGATTAAGAACAAAATAACTATATTATTAGAACATAGAAATTAATTACATAGAATTATTAATAACTATAGAAGTAGTCTCGGCGGTACAAGTTATCAATGCATGTTATTATATATTTTTATCTTCTGAGTTTTATTTAGTAATAAAAGTTAATAAGATTTAGAAGATTTTTTTCGGAGGTCCGCATAATGTGTGGCGGTATTTCTGAAAATTCGGCCGCTGGAACTCGTAAAAAATCAATCGGGATCAATAGGGGGTATGTATATAAATAAAAAGATATAGGACAAAATCCCCAAGCATTGATATTTATGCAATTTAGAGAAGTTAATGATCGCTAAATACAAATGCATAAAAACGCGTTCTCATTTCCAAACATCTTGGCAACGTAATACATTTTGTTGGTACGCATGTCCACTGTTGCTTTATACAGGTTTTATTGGTGGCTGCGCTTTCAAAATGTCCTCGAACACTTTTAAAAACAAAATTTGAAGTATTGAATAGTGGGATATTTATGTATTTATTAATATTAATCTTCACGTATCAAAATATCCAAACAAGCCTAAAAATAAAAGTAAGTAATGTATCCTCGCGGACGCGTGCGTGGGAACACTGCGCATGTTAACAAAAATGTACCTCCACACCAGATGTTTCCGAATATTTTCCGAATGTTTGGATAGTATGTATATAAGGGGTAGGTACTTATATTAGGTATAAATTACGTAGATAAAACAGTTGTCTAGTATAGATGAAATGTTTAGAATAGAAGATGAATATTGACAAAATGTTTGTTAAAGTTGTGAACGTTTTGTAAACCATACAATGTTCTTAAAACTTGACAAACACTAATAATAATATGTTTATAAACCTTTATTGATATATATTTTTCACCGTTGAGAACTTTTATGAAAGCTTTTTGTTTGAAAACATTTTGAAACATCGGTGTGTAAGCACCTTAACAAGAAACAATCGATAACCGTTGTTCGAAACACGACAGACGATTTGAGACAGTCATGTTAACGAGTTATCCAGCTCAAGATCATTTAGTTCTAACATTTTATTCAGTATAGCTATTTAATTTAGTTCCACACCGTACCAATATTCACTTAGTTTACGTTAAATTCGGATTATTAATTTAATTATGTTGATCACAGAAGGAAGCCCTTTCGAAGGATTTTATACTGTAGTATTTTGTCATCAGGCCACTAAATTCCAAGTCATCTATCAACATCGTAGATGGTAGATACAATGCTGTGACCAGTGCGGTGGTCAGAGTGGACGCCTTACCACCCACTGTGGAGATCCTGTGCGACATGCAAGTCCCTCTTGCTAATTACTTCAGCAGGAAGAGAGATATATTTTATAGAGGTAAAATGTTTAAAGAACATATTTACTGCTTTTTACTGAATCATTATCCAATGTTTGATTTAATTTTAAGAGGATTAATATTAATGACATCGTTAATACTCGTTTATTGTAACCTTTAATTTGACAATTAAATTTTTTACTTATCTTATTGTATCCTATTTTTAGATCCACCTCCAACAACTCCGGAACCACCTAATTCTGCCCACACACAAACAGCACCGGATAACGGTAATAATTTATAAATAGATACGCCATTTTCATACTCATCTTAATCTAATTGTTTTTCCAAGATCTAATTATTGATACCTAATTCATTTTCCAAAATCGAATCAATCTATTGAATTACAAACGAAGTTTCTTATTTTTTGTTGAGTTCCTCACATTAACTCTAGTGGGTTTTTAAATATGTAATGACTACGTTTTTTTTTTATTTGTTCTTCAATTACCATACCGGGCCATACCATCATGATCTCAGATATTGGTTCACCAGCACACACGATCTCCGGCTCCTCTCATCCGGCCATTAACTTAGATACAATTATTTACTAGCCAGTTCTTTCTTAATTTTGGTTAATTTAAATATTATTTTCTGTTTTAGGTCACCAATTACAGTCTACTTCGGTACTCATCCTTGCATCGATAATATTTTTTGTAATAAGACAAATCACGTGATATGCCTTAAAGCTAATTATAGGAATAAGATTTGTAAAAACTAGTAAGATTTGTAAAACATAAGATAAAAGATATTGTTCATATATAATAAGTAAGAATAGTTCTAAGTCTTTTTTTAAAATATTTCAATTAATTGTCTCTTAAGCACCAAAGATGTAACAAAATCATTAGATAAAATTCAACAATAAATGAAATATTTCAAGTATCAAATTCACATATATTCCAAAGATTTTTCCCTCTAGTCTATAAAGTCTCTAGTCTATTTTTCCCTAATACTATTATTGTATTTGTTTTATTTAAACTTGTATCCGAGTATTTTTTATTAACAATTACCATTTTTTAGACAGAATATTAAAATAATTATGACTTCATATCCAATTGAAATTACGAATATTAGCATTATAACAAACAAAAAGAAATCATGATATGCTCACAAATTACATACAAACAACACTACAAAATATAAACCTATAAAATCTACCTAATACCAAAATATAAACCTACCTAAAATATCAGTCTACCTACAACGTGCAAGGTATGTGCCTCCCCATTACAAAGGGACGAGATTACGGGCTATAATCCACCACAAGCGCCCAATGCAGATTGGTGGATGTTAATCATGCTTCAGATTCCTTTTATGTATCGAGCACGAATGTTTCCTTACGATGTTTTACTTCAAAGAAAAATATATTTTTAACATTAAAAAAACTGAAGGGTATCTTCAGTTTTTTAAAGTTAAAATATATTTTAACCATTACTTTTTAAAGAGTCTTTGTTTCTTCACTTTACTAACTTTCTTACTTTAACGTGTTCACCCTCAGCAGAAACGTTTCAACAGGTCCAACAAACAAATCCATTATAAACTTCATACCGTACGCTCGTGCATGAATGTGATTGCTCAGTAAAACTATGGGAAAGCTTTGTCCACGCTATTTCCCACGCGAGGCTCTGTGGGGACACAATGACAGCTATTTTTTTCAACCAACATCCAATCCAATCCTTTTGGACCCAATACACCCCGTGTGAATTGGAAACTAGACTGCACCTGCTACCATTACTGATACAATTGGATCAATTTTGAAGCCCCATATTGGGATATTTTGGAAAACTGCTTCTGGGCATCCTGTTTGGAAATTTTCAGCTTGTAAATATGCAATTGATAGAGATGTTTATGTTAACAGGCTAAACCAAGTATACACAAATATAACTACCAGTATTAAACTTTAACTGGTATCGATTTATTTAGCCACGAAACTATTAAAGTTAATAGTTTCAAGGCTAAATATTGGGTGAATATTGAATATATAGACTTCTAAGAAACGAGACCGTATCTATGTACAGTATTCTATGTACTTAGACATTATTTATTAATGACTCGTACTTGAACGAGCAACAAAAGAATACCAAATGAGCAGTAAATTTTGATCAACAAAACAAACTATTGTTGAATAACTAAGATAAATAATTTCAATTACTAAGTAATTGATTACAAAGTCTCGCTAAGTGGCACTTGTATTATTTATTGTCACCAACTTAAACCTAACCTAGGTAGGTTAGGTTTAAATAGGGTAGGTTTAAATAATAGTTAGAGAAGGTTATTTAAAGGTTTAAATTTGCTGCCCTTTCAGTATTTTCAGCTGCCCATTTAATTATTTCTCTTTATCAATTGAAATAAATTAGGATATGTTCATCGACGAATTCTATAGTTCAGGCATTATTTATCTACTTAATAAAAATCTAACACTGATTGAGTGACAGAATGCAAACAGAATGAAATGCAAAGTAGATCAATTGTATACATTAACTTTCCAAACCACTTCTTCGTAATGTACAAAAGTCAATTTTGCGTACCATATGTATAAAAAGTACTTTGTAATTCCACGCAAATCACATTTAATGAAAGCAATGAGTATCTAGTTGTGTATAGCATTCAGATTCGCGGTTTCCCTTTCAATTTGACACTACATGCATAAATACGTTCAGTGCGGTTGGTACTGAAATCGGTCATCGAATGTTAAATAGCGTTAACAATACATAAAATGTGCTAAATGTTCGTTAATAGTCAATATATCAGAATTCTTTTTTTTCTCAAATGACACAAAAACAATAGAATCGTTTGGATCGTCATTATCACGCATAGGTTACGTTTCCGCTGTTATGTGGGTTCCAAAGCTAGGTAACAACAAAAGGTTTTGGATCATATTCATAATTCCACCATGTTAAACTAGAGCATATTCTTCATATGAGACATAAATGTAATTTGAAAAGAATTTAATTGTATTAAATATAAGCAGACGGCAGACGAAGCCGAGGACGTCCGTCTGCTAGATGGACAGAGGACCTCATAAAGGTTACGGGCACCCACTGGATGCAGGTCGCTGCCGATAGGTCTAAATGGCAGACAATGGGGGAGGCCTATGTCCAGCAGTGGACGTCCAAGGGCTGAAATGATGATGATGATGATGATGAAATATAATTAAGTTTTAACGCACACAAAATATTGTACAATGGATGAACTTTATGCCTTGTGACATTCTCTATTCGTTGGGGCAATCTTTGCTTAAACAAAATTACGTAAGAGTGTTGTAAGTACGTAGGTGACTATACGAGTATAAGTTTTGAGATAGGTACTCGAAATTTAAAAATGGAACACATTTGCATTATACCTACTTTAATAGTAAATTTATTTGAAAATAGAACACAAATGGTCATTTACCCTAAATTTAAAAAAATTAACATGTTTTATTTTGTTGTCGTTTGGTCACCGAAACGGAAAAACAGGCTCGTGTGGTTTAGTGCCGGGAAATGCGGCAACGTTTTGAAAATGAGACATTGAGACTTGCGACATGGATCTATCAATATGATCCGGAAAGTAAGAAGCGTTCGTCGGTGTAGGTGTTCGGGGATGGACAGGTACCGACAAAATTGCAAAAACCTCAGAACGTTACCAAGAAAACGATGGCTAGTTTTTTTTCTCGGAGCGGACTTCTTGCAACATCTATGCTGGAAAATTTTAGATCAGTCAATTCAGAATGGTATACAACGGTTTCATTGGAAAAAGTTTTTCGATCTGTTCAGCAGAGGAGACCAAAGATAGGGCTAAGGGGGATCTTGCTTCGCCCCGATAACGCGTTTTCGCACACGTTTATTCAAGGATCTGGTGTCGAAGCAGCGATTTTTCACCTGTCGGAGGAAGACTGACATAAATGTTTTCAGAGTTGGTTTAAGACAATGGAAATGTGTATAGAGCATGATGGAGAATATTTTGAAAAAATGTAATACAAATAATAAAATACTATAGTTTAATTTTTGTTTGTCTCAAAACCAACACCAACGTAGTTACCATTATATTTTTACAAGTAGGTAACGATTTCACATATTGACATATTATAAATGCTGAAATCGTACAGTCCTTCTAATTTCTTAAAATTAACTCTATTTTGGAACATAATATTTCGCGGTAAGATTTTATCTAATGGCGGAGCTATTTTCACGTCACATAACACATGGTTGAGGGAATGTTTCCTACGAAAATACATCGCAATAATGTCGTCAGTTTTTCCAATAACCGAGTCCGGCGGGGACGAGACATCGAAGGCACATTATAACGGCTTAGGATATCTGCCGCAAATAGATTTCCCAAGAGGAGTGTATTTTACATCGGCCCAGAGAACTGGGACGCTAGATGATCCGAAATATTTTAAACAGAAAAACCGGAAAATATTTCACTGGTGATATTTTTAGAAGCGGGAAATTTAAAAATGTTAGAGTATGTAAGAACGAATGATGAAACATTTTTTCGTTGAATGTATTAAATAAATTGTTAGATTACTTAAAATTTAAGTAATCTAACAAATCAACATTTAAGTCTTAAATGATATAAATAGCACATAATAAACTATAATATTAGCTGCTGGGTTTTGCATGTCAAATTTACAAAACTTGTAAATTTTTGGACTATTATCTGAATTTATCTGTTGTAGCAAGTATTGTACCATGTTTATGCAAATAAATATTTGAATTTGATTTACTAAAAAAGCAAACTCGTTAAGTTTTTCAACTTTTACAAGCTACCAATATCTCACTTAAAGATGACAATCCGTCAACTACCTGCTTAAAATTTAAAAATAATTTAAAGCATAACTTGGGTCTAAGATTGTTGGTACTATATTTTGAGTATAATTCGTGACAAATTATGACAATGTTCTTATAAAATTAAAAAAATAAATAAAAACATATGTTTTATATGTTTTTATTTATTAATTTTTATTATGCCTCAGTCTATATGTTGACAGAGGAACCTTAAACGATTTCCACATTGAGGCCTAGTCAGCGAAATCAAAACAACTCGTCGTCTCCACACTTTGTGGTCATACAAACGATTACCAATCATTTAGTAGCTGACACTGTTAAAGGTCTAATATCTACACAATATGTTACTAGTGCTGCCATCTGTCGTGCATTGTCGGTAGACATGTTTGTTTGTTCTATGGTTTTAAATAAATTCAGTCTGTGCCACTCGTCAATGCGAATACGTTGTTTTATTTTAGGTTATGGGCCCAGCACGCTTCCACTGCGCCACTCTGCTTAGTCAGCTGACGGCTGACAATTATCAGTTGTCAGCCGTAAGCGATTTTGTAACACAAATGTCATAAAATCATAACTGTATGTTTTCAATGCGCTGGTAACTCGGTATACCGGTCTTTCTGAACAGTTGCAGCATAATTTTTTCCAGAGCCAGTTTTCCTTCGCAGAAACACCTTCAAATTTCTTGAAACCAATTCTAAACATTTTGAACAGACCGTCAGAGTTGAACAGAAAATTCAAATTTTGTTATGGACCGCTGCACTGAACAGCCTTTTTTTCCATACCCTATATAAGCTATATTTTATAGCTTTAGTATTCCATATTTTATAGATATGTCATCAAAAACGTTTGTTTGATGAAAATATCTACAACCAAAAACAATCAAATTTCATCAGTAAATTTTAATCGAAAATCTGCGTTAACACCTCGCTCACTACATCAAAAATATCCATATGTGTTATGAGTTATGTTATAATGAATGAGTTAACCTATATTGAATGACTCAGAAATTAAATATTCTGAAGTTAGTAAATTCACATATCAGTACATATAATTTTGAAATTCACTCACCGCAAGATTTTATTTTGTCCTTCTAAAATAAAATATTAAGATAATTCGAAAGGATATTCAAGTAACAACTGCGTAATAAAGCCTAAGATTTATAGTCCACACCCCTAGAATATATTTTAAATATCCCAAGGGTCCGGAGACATTAGCAACTGAAGTAATCTCAACCACATCCATCTCCAATATATTTTTGTAAGAACGTGGTATAATAAAAAACAGACCGTTCAGTGTGATTTAATACCGGACAAGGATGTTTTATGCTCCATTAAAATAATTTCATTGGCCTTGTAAAATCTATCACTGATTTGTTACCGAGATTTATGATGTCTGGCCATTAAAAACTATAACTTTTTATATTACAAATAGGTGTAATCAGTTTGATACAAATTACGAGTAGATTAAGATCCAAGTTGCCCAGAGTATTGGAGATATAAATTTCAGTTTCTGGGTGACACCCTTGACCATCATCTTCGTTCCGCCACCAACTCCTTACACCAAGTCTCTTCTTGCCGCACTGGCTTTATGACAAATTCTATCACTGTGCAGACTAGATTCTCCATGGACATCCGGAAAGCTCCTAACAAAATCTCTTTTAAAAATATACTTCGGACCTCACCATTCCTCACCGCTAGTCGTTTAGTCGACTCCTTTTGCTTTATATTTTCTTTCATTTTTATTTTACATTTGTCAACAACATGTTTTTTTATTTGTGTCTTAATATAACTTATTATTATGTGTACATTCTATTTATATAATGTATTCATTAAGTATGTATACTTTGTTTGTATTATATTTATTCTTATTTATATTATGTATATGTGTAAGTTCGTATGTATGTATATTTACATGAAATAATACTGTATGTATATGTTACAATACATTATTGTATTATATTAATTTTACCACACCATCTAAATTGTGCGTTTCATGTACCTCCAAAGTGAACTGCACTGATCTACCCAAAGTCAGGGTGGAAGAGAATATCTTAAGGCATTAAGCTCGCCTTTTGTACGATATTGAGCAATGAAGTGTAAAAATAAAGAAATAAATAAATACATTTTAATTACATATATCTACTTTTTTATTATTTTCTATGACACACGGGTACTTACTAAATAACTTACACACTTACTAGATAACTATTTTGTTAACATTCCACTTTAATTTAACGCACATTAAATAAAAACTGTGTTGTCGAGACTAGTTAAAATGCAGAAATCAGGAAAGTGGTAAACCATTTTATACTTTACCATTTTTTGCAGGTATACTGTAGAATTCTTAGAGAAATCGTTATAAAGAATGTACGTATTGGTTTTTATAACTGCAATGTACTTTCTTTTATGTTTACATGAATAAATTTATGTTTACACTTCGACCCGAGGGATGTTGGCGCGGCCCCTGTACTAGGCGTCTCTAGTACTGTCATCTGCATAGCAACGTATGTCACCAATTTGCAACAGATCGTTGATATGCAGAAGGAACAGAGTTGGGGACAGCACGGAGCCTTGCGGGACGCCAGCGTTAATAGACATGGTGTCGGAGCAGCTTTTTTTTTTTTTTTTTTATAGACAAGGGGGCGGACGAGCAAGCGGTCCCACGTGATGGTAAGTGTTACCGCCGCCCATGGGCACCTGCAACACCAGGGGGCATGCGGGCGCGCCGCCGACCTTGCAAAATGCTATTCACAGCTACCATCGATAACGACTCTGATGCTCCGTCCAGTCAAAAAACTGGCAACCCATTCGCATAATCCCTCGGGTATCCCGAAAGATGGTAACTTGGAAAGCAGCGATTTGTACCATACCGGGTAAAAATCTTTCGCAATGCATAGGCCTACAGCTAGAGCCTCGACTCTACTCTCAATGGCGTAAGCCCAGCGATGTGTTAAATCGATAAAATACGCTATATAGATACGCTAAAAGATCACCAGCCGAGCGATTATGGTGAAATCCATATTGACGGTCGCTAATCAGCTGGTGATCCTCTAGGTACCCAAGGAGCTGTGTGTTTATAACACGCTCCATCACCTTGGGGGTGATGGAGATGATCCATCACCTGTCAGTGCGGTCACACTTTTTAGGCAAAGGGTGAACATGAGCTACCTTCCATGGTGACGGGAAGCTTTTTGTGGAATATGAGAGCCTAAAGAGTCGCGTAAGCACCGGAGATAACTCGGGAGCGCAAAATTTGAGCACCACAGCAGGAATACCATCTGGCCCACTCGACTTTCGGATATCAAGAGATGCTAGAGCTCGCCGGACTTCACGCTGGGTGAAACAGATTACCGGCATGGAGCTTGTGTACCTCGAGATAGACGGTGGTGAAGCACCTCTATCGTCCAGAGTCGAGTTTGAGGCAAAGAGATAGCCTAGGAGATCGGCTTTCTCCTTCACCCCATGGACCAGTGACCCATCGAGTTTCCGCAGTGGTGTGAGTGACGACTGACAGAAGTTACCTTCAGCAGCCTTGGCGAGCGACCAGAAAGCTCGTGTTCCAGAAGGACAGCTAGCTAGTCGATCGCCAATTCTAGGGATGTGCTCATTCCTTGCTCTGGCAATGATCTTCTTACTGCACCTCGATATATAAAGTAATATAATTTGTATTACTGCACCTTAATATAAATAATATTGTCCTTCTCCACAAATAAAATAGTATTTATTTCCTTTTGTTTTGGATACGTTTCAAAACTTGAACAACGCTGAAACAGAAATATTCCCCTAGTCGGGCTATTTAATTAATTTTAATTAATCAACTTACCCCTTCTTAAGCGACTCAGAAATGCGTTATTTTCTTTAAAAGTTTCTTCCAAGAATTGTTCGCCTTTTAATAAGCTTTATTGTGTTAAGAAAACAACAATGAAAATTGATGGCTGCGTTATTAACGCACACTTTTCCTTAAACTTTCAACTTTATTTTTAAATTTAATCTCACTTGTTACATTTTATCCTTCATTTCTATAATTATAATTTCTTGCAGACGTGTTTAACACAATAATTAAACACACAATTATTTTATGACTAGCTCTGCCGGCGAATTCGTTTGCGTGAACTTCACATTATCTGTCTTTAGTTCATTATACTCCTACCCTATTCCATCGTATCTTACCCAATCCCATTCAATCCCATCATATTCTGTCCCATTCTATTAAGTTCCATTACATACCCACGATTATATGTGAATCGCTTAGCATCTTATCCCACACTAACTGCTAAGTTTCATTAAAATCCATCCAGTAGTTTTATGATGTGATGATTGATGAATTCCGTGGAAACTTTTTAATAAATTTGGGTTCATGATATGTACGGGGACACAATAAAAAAACGTAATAAAGCAACGGTTACACCGTTGCTTTATTCACGACACAAGAGTTACCACACCGGTTTTAGTGGGTAGATGTAGATTTACATCTACCGACCTTAATATTTATTTATTTTTGCATCACAAAGCAAGATATCAACATATCAAAACATAATTTAATTTAGTGTGTACACAAGTGTTAAATTAACATTTCAATAATGTGACGACAGCATAATTGATATTTTAGCAATAAATTTAATTGTAAATAAACTTGTTGTTAAAAGTAAATAAAAAAGAAAAGAACGTAAAACGAGTGAGAACAAAACAAACGGAAACCTAATTGTAAAGAAACTTCCATCTTCCACGATAACTATACTTTTATCTGTCGTAGGTACTATACAGAAATTACAGTTTAACAACTTCTTAATCCTACGTCTTCCTCCCTTAGCAGCTTACGATCAAATGACCCCACGAATGAGTCTGACCAGGCTTATAATCCCTTTCCTTTTTATTTATTTTCTTCCGGTCACTGACATTTATCGGTGTTGCCATTGTAATGAACGATATTCCTCAATAATTATGAACGAGAAAAAAACGCATTCCGGTCAAAATTTAATTAAAATTTGATAAAAATATTTTAAAACATGAAATAATTATGACGCTCTATAGCCAGAGCGCGTTTGATTTTGTTCTTGAGGGTCAGCAAACTTATCAGTTTCAAATATCCTATATGTTAACCCAAGACATAAACTATAACTACTTTCATTAAAATCAGACTAGTGGTTCATGCGTGATATGCGATCAGACTGACAAGCAGACAGAGACCCAAAAACATAAAAATCCAAAAAATATTGCATTGGGTTATGTATCATTCGCAATGTATGTATAGACACGTCATGTACAATAGAATATCAGCCGATCGAGCATTCAATACAAACCCTTTGCAACTCATTATCAATTTAATCAATAAGCTGTTAGATAGCACCAACCGTACAATTAGCATTGTAAAACAAACATTCGTTCACTTAGACCAAGGAAAATTAACTTTAATATCACCGCAAACGCGTTTACGTACGCAAATACAGTTTGTAATCATTGATACCCTCGGTTGGCCAATGCTTTATACTCTTACTGTTTTATATTTCATACTAGATTTCATCAAATATAGATTGATGGTAAACCGTAACAATTACGTAACTTTCTTAGACAACTATCACGTTTTTTCCACTAAACAAGGATTTCAACCTCACCTTTTTTTATTATTTATTCTTTTGTTTATTATTTTTATAATTTCATTATTATTTTCTTACGACAATTGTTATTGGCATCGTTGTTTATTCAACTATTGCATAATATCATTATTGGTAGGCAACAATATGAACGTCAACGTACTGGATCTAAGTTACATAGTTAGTTACGTGCGACAGGATCGTATATCTCAATTTGTTTTGATTTAGAGGACGGCCGGGTCGTACATTGAAATGCTCTACTAGCTCATCCGTAGAACTAGAAACTACAGTTGTATTTGATTTATCGATGTTAAACTATTCGTGTTTATATTGGATGCGAATGTGAAATCGTTCAGAGGTTGCTCGAAAATAAAACAGCATTGAATAAAATAATTGATAGAAATTTAATAATATTTTTTATCCTGTTGTACCTTAATTAAAAGTTACTACATTCATTTATTAACTTTCATTAACTTTCAATTTACATTAAATAGTATATAACTGTAGTTAAATTATTTTGTACTACAAGTAGGCAACGACAGGCCATTGAAGAGAAGAGGCTAAACAAATAATGCTTTTCAAAATATCGTTTTTCTTTTGTTATGGTTAACTCACTTAAAACAAACAGATTTGATAAAGAATGAACATGATATACCATAAAGATTTTTAGATAGCTAAATTGCTCAATAAAAAAACAATTTTATTAATTCAAAGTATTTGATGAAAGGAATACATAAGTTGAACCACCAAACGACCTAATTTTATTTTGACAAATCATCGAGGACATATAATATCTACACATTCGTTGTTTGATTTAATTATCTTAACCAAACACATGAAAACGTCTTGGGACTGATATCATAAAATATGCATTCACCAAACATTACCTAACCTCAGCATACTAAATATAAGATCATACGTATAATATCGACTTTCATGTGACCTTTACATAATATAGATATATAATAAACATATACAGAGATATATTATTGAGTTCCCCTGAGCTTTTCCTTCCTACATTACATTTAACTCGAACGTTAACTATTCTTGTTTCAAAATACTTCAATCTTCAACTTTAGAAACTGTAGAAAAAAATAACATTCAAAATTACGTTTAAAATAAAACCAAATTAATTTTACTTTATTAAAGACGTTGTAGATATAATTACAGGTACAAATATCTTACAATGGTCTCACTATCTGGCAAAGGGTAACGTAGTCACGTATCACATATACGGACCATCAAAAACTTTTAACTTCATAGGGTAAAGTGAACCCCATTAAGTGTTGTGTTGAATTACATGGGCCTCTAGCCAAGGGTTAATTTAGACTAACGAATTTGGAACAATTTATAGGTAAAGATTATTTTTTATAGAATGTTTATACTTTTCTTGTGAAAATATTATACAGAGTGTTTCAGGTGTATTACCGAAGCCTAGATTGGATTTTGTTCATGATTCTGAGTTCATTGATATGTTTTTTTTTTAATTTCTCATACGAATACATATTTGTTAAATGTATGAATAGATTATTTCAGTTTTCAGTAATTCATCTGTATATAATGAAAATGATGATAATGTCCTCCACGGCGATTTCAAAAACGATGACCCCTGAAAATGATTGTTGGCATGCGCTCGAATGTGGTTGACGAACCCAAACTTGTTCTTAAATTTTGATTAACAATTGTTGATCGTAGGTCGTACGGTCACACAATAGAATTATCTGGTGCTGTTATATGTATACAAGTAGGAGGGTCTTACTTTTTTAAAGTATACATAATACACATCAAGGAAAGATAATTTATGCAAGTTTATAACTTACAATTAGACAATAGGTAAGTACAAGTATGTACTTATATGAGTGAGATATACCAGAGCCTGAACTGATCCCATCCCATCCTATCCTAATCCTCTGTATTTTCCTAGGTCTTTCTCCAAATCCATTCCTAAATCTCCTAAGGTAGGCAGCGCATGCGCCCGAGTGCGCGTTAAACGATGGGGCTTCTTAAGTCGCCGCCTACGCTCGTCGCTCATTGGGCTTTCCACAAGCGGAATCCCGCCGGTGGGCTAGTACCGCGAGGGCGGCGTGAAGAATTCTGAGGCGGTACCACGACTCAAACACTCCAGATACCTGTCAGTATTGGCGGACAGAGGCGCCACTACAGAAAGGAAGCAACATCGACGTGCCAACGTTTGCCATTCTAGATTGATGTTGACATGTATTGCCGATGTCCATGTGCGACAGTATCCACTTACCACCGGGTGGATTGCCTGCTCGTTTGCCGCCTTCTTTCTGTAAAAAAAATGTATGAATCAATAATTTCCATTTAAACAAACTGTACAGTAACCGGAGTAGTTTGAAACTAGTTACGTTCATATATACATATTTCGTTGAACTTAAATTAATTATGGCAGGGCAAGGTCGACTAATGGTCGAACAAAACTGTTGATAGAGTAATAATTGGGCTGTTACGGCAACTGTTGTAATGTACTTTGTGTTAACATTTTATTGATGAGTTTAAATCACAAAATTTGTTATATAACAGTCTCAGTTTAATTACGGCTTAATTGAACTATTTATTTACAAGTAAGTACGCTTTAAACATGTAGTTTAATTTATACACATTTAGTACGTGTACCTAAATGGATTAACAAAATAATAATTGTACAAAAGAGATGCTTATCTTCTTGGGATATTTCTTATAATACGAGTATACCTGGCACCGGGTAACAGGTGTACATGTTCATTCTCATTTTTTTTTTTTTTTTTTTTCTCAGACCTTGGACGTCCACTGCTGGACATAGGCCTCCCCCATTGTCCGCCATTTAGACCTATCGGCAGCGACCTGCATCCAGCGGGTGCCCGCAACCTTTATGAGGTCGTCTGTCCATCTAGCAGATGGACGTCCTCGGCTTCGTCCGCCGGTACGTGGTCTCCATTCGAGAACCCCTCTGCCCCATCGGCCATCGGTTTTTCGAGCTATGTGCCCTGCCCACTGCCACTTCAGCTTGCTAACCCGAGAGGCTATGTCGGTGACTTTAGTTCGTCTACGGATCTCCTCATTCCTGATTCGATCACGTAGAGAAACCCCGAGCATAGCCCTCTCCATAGCTCGCTGTGCGACAGTGAGCTTATTTATGAGGCCCATAGTCAGAGACCACGTCTCGGTGCCGTAGGTCATCACTGGCAACACACACTGGTCGAAGACCTTCGTCTTCAAGCACTGAGGTATTTTGGACGAGAAGACGCTGCGTAGCTTCCCGAACGCTGCCCAGCCGAGTTGGATTCGTCGATTGACCTCTTTCTCGAAGTTGGACCTACCTAGTTGGACCGTTTGGCCTAGGTAGACGTACTCGTCAACAACTTCGAGAATCGAGCTCCCGACTGAAACTGGGGTGGGCACGACATGGACATTCGACATGATTTTCGTCTTGTCCATGTTCATTTTAAGGCCCACCTGTTGGGAAACTCGATTGAGGTCTCCGAGCATTGTGCTAAGATCCTCCAGCGATTCTGCCATGACCACGATATCGTCGGCAAATCGAAGGTGAGTGATGCATTCGCCATCAACGTTGATGCCGAGTCCTTTCCATTCCAGGAGCTCGAAAGCGTCTTCCATCGCATTGGTGAAGAGCTTCGGAGAGATGACATCTCCTTGTCTCACACCCCTCTGCAATGTAATCGGCTCCGTGCTCCCTCCCTGTACTCGGACTGACATGGTGGCGTTGTTATACAAACACTTCAACACTTCGATATACCGATAGTCAATATGGCACCGCTGGAGGGACTGTAGCACTGCCCATTCTCATTGCCATTCATATTTACCTACCGCTTATTATCTTTTCTACTTTTTCTAACCTCACGTCCCTAAATTAAAAGTGTATGACCGCTAGTCGCCCTCGTCGACGAACGGCCGTGTACCGGTTTGCAAGGAACCCGTGAGATCGTGGGCCCTGTCCACGGCTATAACTCCGCGAGTCTATGACGAAACCTTGTATCAGCTGATCGTGTACTGGTTCGAGAAGAAACCCCATGGTGTAGTGCCTTAAGTGAAATAGTGATCCTAAAGTGCGTGCCTGGCTACCGTTGTGCCCCTGTACGAAAAGAAAGAGAAGTACCAAGGCCCACCTCTTGGAGGACCTGGAAGGTAGGTACCTTCGTCACGTTGGTAGGCACGTTGGGGGCAAACGCCTACCTGACTCTATGGCCAGTCCGACGTTGCATGCCACTGTGACTATGCCACTTATACAGGACTCCTTCCGAGCAATGCGTCATCGCCGCATGCGACGGTGCCGCGAACTACGACCTACGAACTACGGCTGCGCCTATGACCTACGACGCAGTGAAACAAGTTTCGACGAATAAGCCGCGCGGCCATGGCACGCAAACATGGTGTTTTTGTCGAAAAATGTCAAAATGAAGGATTTTTTATATTAATTGTGTCTGAAAAGGTATAAAAAGGTGTAACCCGTGGCGAAACATCGAGTAGCAATAAAAGGTAAACCGCAACGACAGTCATAAAACAATCATTGAACGAAAATGTGAAAACATTTAATTTTCAAATTGCCGCCAGAAATAACAAACAAATTACAGGTTTGAAAGTTTAATGGCGTTTGACAAGCAAAGAGTTCCATTTTCAAAATACGAATTAGTTTTTGTTTTTTCTATTATTGTACAGTAGCCAGTTGTAAGAATTTTTAATTTGTGCTATCGTATAACGCGATTGCTGTACAGAACTTTTCTTTACAACGCCAAATATAATATAATAAATATAATCGGCTTATAATAACCGCAGGTATCGAAGTGCAATGTACTCGCACTTCTTTGACATGAGCCGTCACATACGATGAGGTAGACAAATCGATTTATATCACGTAACCAAAGGTTGTGGAAAGAACTACCCCCCGCGGGTCTCCGCTACTCTACGAGTTGGACATCTTCATAAATTACGTTATTCTGAAATCAGTAACGAGCATGAACAACTTTTGGAAGATATCCGATAGCGTTATGAAAGTATGCGTAGATTACATAGAATTTAGTTTTTCTTTAAAAAAGTTACGAGCAGGAATAGTATATAAATACCCCAGGAGGTTATAAATATACACGAGAAAACATAATATCTAGGCTGAAAGCGAGCGCATCCGTGAAATACATCATGTCGGTGCTTTTACAGGTGTTAATAATCTTTTACTCCTGCTTAGCAAACGTAAGTGTAGTCGGATAGAAGCTAGTATATCATTTAGTAATGCACACTGTATTCACGATTGCCATTATGGGGTTCATATTGATCTTCGACAGTGTACACAGATACTACAATAGCCGCTGACTCTGAATACAAGCCATATTAATGCACTGCGATCTGCGACTTTGCGAATATCAAAGGTTTATTCAACTTGGATTACATGAAATTGTAATAGTTTTTAATTTTACATTTTACTCATACTCGTAGATATGTGACGTAACATTGTATTTGCGTGACTATTGTTAAATCTGGGAAACATTGTTCATCTTGATTGAGATTTTACTAATATCTAATAGAGAATATATCTAAGATTTTACTAAATCGAAAATAAAATCATAGTTTATCATCATCCAATTGATCGAAACTGACGAGTTTGTTTAGTTGGATGTTGGAATGACAGTTATAGTAATAAGTAGTCCTGATGTTCAGGTTATATTGTGATTGAAAAAACCGCCTCAGCTAAGTGATTACTTATATAATTATATATAATCATATATCGCTTATAATATAATCTTACCGTATAACTTATTCTTTTAAAATTTAAAGTAAAAGTATCGAGATTAAAATAACACTTGTACTGTATAATTATTCATACGAACTATATTCATAAATACGTATGCATGTAAACGCATACGTCTGCTATATATTAAGTAGGTGTTTTTTATATGCATTCGCAATGGTACGCAGCTGTAGCATTTGCATTTTGTATCATACCGGGTGAGTTAACAAATCTCCTCTAGTTTTATATGTTAAATATATAGAGATTGCTTGCTGCCTGATTGTACATACATACATCATCAATTCCAACCTTTGCGGTAGTTCATTTAACATTTTTTTTAAGGCTAAACGAGCTCAGAGTGTGAGTCTACCAGCAGCATTTAATATAAAGACATCGTGTTACGGCACATTATTATAAAAAGCGATGCATAGTTTCTGTTTCTGCATCATGAAGCGTCCTGTTTACCGGTATATTTAGATCATCAGCCACCGGGCTTAGTTCTTTTAGCCTAATACCATCTGTTCTGATTTTTATCAATAACTTCTCCAAATTATTGGTCCCTTTATATGGCCAAAGTATTGTAGCACTTAACAAGGTTGGGACTTTATGGCGGATGACTCATTAACTCTACATTTACAATACTCAAAAGTTGTTTCTTTTGTCTGGCTTTTTTGTGATATAACTCAAGATTTGGGGCATTGTTGTTATAGAAGATCATTCTGCTTCGTGGGCGACGTTCTTTGGCTTTTCCAAAACAGAAGGCAAGCAGCTATTCACATACCAATCCGCAGTTACTGTTAGTATATTTTCTAAAATTATAGTGGCAAAGTGGGTTCTCAACACTTTCGTCGGCAACTCTTCGAAAGGAAAAACCTACTACGCAGATTTGATTGACCATTGTCGAATGGTTGTTGAGTTTTTGAGTGTTTTTGAGCTTCGCTCAAATTGTGAGCAATCCATCTAACACAAAGCTTCCTTACCCGTTGTTGATCGTGTAAAATAGTTTGAATTTGACTCATACCAATACCTAACGATGCACATATCTGCTGATATGTCGTTCGTTTGTCTGCTTCAATCATGAGCCGCACAGTTCTGATGTTCTCCCCCGTCACCGACGTCGTAGGACGCCCTTCTCTAACATCGTCACTGAGGTGGATACGACCACGTTGACATTCACTGAACCGTGGCACTGGATAGGGCTTCATCACTAAATGCTAACTTAAATCTTTCATAACTTTGTTTCTGGTTTAGACCGCAAAAAAGTCGTAAAAAAGCATTGAAAAAAAATTCTGTCTTGTTAAATTAAGTTATCCGCAAACACTTAATTTTGAAATTACCGCCAAAAATAAAAAAACAAATGACAGCTTTGTAAATTTGATGACGTTTGAGAGTTTGAAAGCAAAGAGGTATATTTTCAATATACCAAAAAATTCAAAATTCGCATTTTTTTTTTCTGTTGTATTTTACATTTGCCAGTTCTAAGACCTTTTAGTTTGACCTATAGTATTTTACGTTACAAACTTCGCAATTGGCAAGCCACAGACAAAGGCTAGTATGTAATAAAAATGTAAAGCTTCCGTTTCAATCTGTATTCGGTATAGCGGCCTGACAGATTTACATGCATATAGAGAGCTTTGCCTTTATTTGCTTTATTCCAATATTGCATCGCAAGCAGTTACCCATCCACTCTTTGAATGCGCTCTTTGAGTTGCAAACAACAGTTTGGTCGCTTCTCCTTCTTTGAGCTGTAAACATTGTTTATGTAGAGAACTGTGAATTGAGCATTGTCTTATGTACACAGTTTTTGAAACGGCTGCTGAAATGTATATTTTTCTATTTATCTAGTTACTACTAAATGTTTTTAATTTTTACTTACTTTCATCGGCGCTACAACCCTTTGTGGGTCCTGACCTCTTCCACAATCCTTTTCCATTTGTTTCTATCTCTCCCTTCCAGGGTGTTACTTTCCTCATACTACTCAGATTTTCCTCTACACACTTGATCCATCTCCTTCGTGTTCTGCTTCGTTGTCTCTTTTGTTGGTTCTTTTGTTATTAAATTCTACGCGTGCATACAGTATACTTCTACGAAGTTAAATCGAATGTAGCTCGTTTAGTTTTCAGTCAACACTAACATTAACATCTAGAAAAAATTATAATATGAACCGAATGATACAGTTTTGACTTCATTAGTAACTATTAATTATGTTAAACCACGACAAATCAAGTAAATACAGCAAAGATATTCGCACGTTTGTTATAGCCAGACAGCCAGCGTTAGTTTGTTAGTTTTAGCGGTGTTTAGTTTTTAGATGAATACATTTCACCTATATTATAGGTACATACTATAGCAAAAAAGAGACATAGGTTATCTCCATAGGTACAAAAGTCACGTTTTGCTTGTTTGCGTGCATGGTGTATTCGTACGCACGACTACACAGAATCTCACATACGAGTAATTCCGTAGGCCGCGTTGCTCGATTCGACAATTTTGTGGATTTTGTTTATTTATAATGTGGCGCTATTAGGCGACATTCGGTCAGAACCGATGGCATCAGCAAACTCATACCATAATTATTCAAATCAGGCGGTTTCACTTGACTACTTCACATTTCTTCAAGTCCAATAAATAGATTGTTATAAAATAAGTTAAGTAAGAAGCTATAAGTTGACAAATCATTGGAAGGATTGTAGCTTTTCCTTTTTTTCTTTCTTTATGAATTGAATAATATTTAAATGACGCATATTGAAAAAAATAATAGCATATCAATATAGAAATTTAGAAATCAATTCTTGTTTGCAATACTAACAATTCTGAAGAACTTTTAATACACAAATTGTTTCATGTACAATAATATAAATGTGTGTATTGTAACGTAGCACTTACGTAGTGGCGTTACGTAGTGTGCAGTGCCGTGTGATGTCGGCCGGCTATAGAATAGCACCCCGTGGGTGTCGTAAAAGGCAACTAAGGTATAACAAAGGGGCTACCACAAACCCTGAGGAACTTCACCACCTCTAAAAGAGTGGACTCGCCAATCCGCTTCGTCAACGTGGCATTTTAAAGCCACACGTCCCTCATACACGAGACAATGTGCATGAGGAGACCCATCTCCAGCAGTGGATACTGAAAGGGCTTTTTGCATTGCATTACACTTACGTAGTTGCATTTACTATACTCTAGTAAAATGTTCACTTGTAATGTTATAACTCAAGTAGCTCGATGCTCATTTCGCGCTCACAAATGGTATGCCAATTTGATAGAAAGTCAACTTCGCTACGAACACTATGTCACGTCGTATCGAGAAGTAATGTAACGGCCTTGTTACATCAAAAGTGAACATTGTTATAAATACAAACTTTTATTACAACTTTTCAAATATCTTACAAGATATTTAACCATAAAAAAGACGATGGATTTAATGATCACTGTAAAGAATCACCCTAGCATCAGTTGCATACACAAACAAACTGCATCTTTGTCAGTATCAATTTACGACCAATTAAGTGTAATTATACCTAGCGCATTGTCTTCGGATCGTCGATTGGAGACAGCCCGGAACTAATGGAGAACCTTGCTAGAGTCAAGAGTAGTTATTTGAATAATTAACTCCCTTTGTAGACTAACGAAGGCATCTCCGAACGTGCTGTGAATAGCCGCCGGGAATCTTTAATTTAAAATTCATTTATAATGAACGCCATCCATTCTCTTGTACGAGTATATTTTGTCTGAAATGGATCGTTGGTGTTCTTAGCTCACTGTTTAGCTAGTAAATACACAGATTTATAGAGAATCAAAACGGATTAGCAGACACTAGAATTAAGATTATATCTTTGGTGAGGCCGATAATGTTCACAAGGATATACTTGTGAACCCATATAACCCATGGTTAAGTAATTAACTAGGAAGGGATAAATGGAATGGATAATGAATTATACTCGAGTCAGACTGTCGCAAGAGAGTTTTCCTCAGTTCCATCTCTACATACACCTCTAAGTAAAACACATCTCGAATTTATCGTAGCTACTTCCGTTTGCAAGGCCATTCTACTTGGAGTTTCCAAGAAAATGTTCAACGATTGTGTGTGAATACGCTCAGAATTATGTAACTGGTCCGCATGCGGGCTGCGTACACAGAGAACCTGCCTTATTTGTTCTGGCGAACCTATATTCGATTACCGTACCTGAGTATTTCTCCCTTTTCCTTAAATGAATTTAGGTACCTATATATTTTTGCTACATTGCCATTTCTTTAATTGAAACATTGTAGCACATAGATATACTTAATTTGTGGTAATTTTCACTACATTTATTACATTCAAAAAATAAAATTAGATTAAATCAGATAAAATTGGATTAAACGGTTGGTGGCTTCAAAATACAATTTCTTGATCTTAATACTCAAATCTAACTAACAAATGTATCAAAAATTGTACAAGTTGACAGAAATTTACCAAACAAAGGTTTTATATAATACGACTGTTCATAAAAAAAATGTGTATAAAAATAAAAAAATATCGCATGATTGTGTCATGTTGTATCTCGTCTTCCCATATTCGTATTTACTCTATAGAAATCAGCGAAATGGGCAAAGCGGCGATATGTCTAGAGCACTAACAATGGATACATACCACCGATTCACTAAAGCTGCACTCAAAAGGATCATATTGAATGTGTTGCGGGGTAATGCGGTGGGCGGAGGAGTTGTTAATCGTCCGAAACCTTCCTGCTTTTACACTAAATATACTAGAAAGGGTAGAAATCTTCTAACATTATGAAGCAAAGCAATCCGTGATCACTAATAAACTAAAAGAGAATATAGTAATAAGAATTATTCGATTACAATTATAGCGCAGTGTTTCCCAAAGTATGTGTCGTATGTTCCTAGGTGTGTCGGCAAAATATTAAATTTAATAAAATAATAAATACAAGCTTACTGAAATAAAAATACATAAAATCTAGAAAACGCTGGCAAGCTACAACAATTTCGAAAAATGCGTGCACAACTCGGTGGGATAGTTGTGCACCGTTTTGGTTGTCCCACTGCCTTGGCACGAGTTTAGGCCGTAATTCTTATTAATTTGTTGGTTAGGTTAGCGACTTTCATAAACTCTCATTGGCTAACCGTTAGTTAGCCAATAAAAATATGTATGATGATTTCTTACCCGAGTCATAGTGCAAGTCTTAAAAATAATAGAATACGTATTTTATAAAATATTATGTGTCAAATTTGTTTATGAAATTTTTGATGTGTCGCAAAAATCTAATTAACTTCGAAAGGGGTCCCAGACAAAGAAAGATTGGAAGATACATTAGTGTCGACTGGAGTTTCTTTTATAGAAAAAAGGCGGCAGACGAGCATAATGATGGTAAGTGGATACTGTCGTCCATAGACATCCGCCATACATGCCAACATCAGTCCAGAATGGCATATATTGGCACTGTCTCCCTGATGCGCTGTCTACCTTTGCAGATTAATGAGTAGATTGGGAGAAAGGGTTGGGACAATGGGAAGAGATAAGATAGGATGGAATGGGAACGGACTCCGGAGTACCGATAAACGAGTGCGATTCACACGAAGTCAACATGTTTACATGATTAAATTATTAATGTGCTAGAATTAAGTAAAATCAGTATCGAAGATGAGATGTGAATATTTAAAAATTATAAATGATATTATAAATTTGTAACTAAGAGAAAGACCCACAAACATTCTGGGGCTACATAGTGTCATCCTAGTACGCCAGCCAGCAGCTTGCTCGCCGATGGAATTAGTTGAATAGGACTGACTATCTACAAATATATTTTCTATCTTCTACGTTGTAAAAACAAACAAACTTTGTTGTATTTGTATTTGATGTATGCATGTATGTATGCATGGGCAATTAGTTTTTGCTTTTATAGTGTAATTAATGTAGTGCAGTGTTTCTTTTTAACAATGCGAGATATCAAGCGAACGATGGTTAGGTCTACGCATTAGACCGAAGAGACAAAATCTTTGCCGCGGACTTTCTATATAAATAACTCTACATTCTAATGCTTTCCTCTACTTTTATGAATACCATATCTTAATGGCAAAATTGCAATGGGCCAGTTGGTAGTCACTGTTGTTACTCAAGACGTCTGCCTATTATGTACTGTTTACGTATACTTATTTAAGACACGTGTAGATGTGTTGCAACATTTATCGAGACGCGAGAGCGAGACCGAGATAGCATATCAAATAACAATTAGCGATAAATCAGAGACGACCCGACCTGAGAACTAAACTACTCCATTTCAGCGGACTAATTGGATAGCAGTTAGGGCGGAGTGTAATTGTGCTCTAATGTTTAAAATTACTCGCAATTAATACTTTACTTTGTACTGTGTCATGGTCAAAATACTAAAGTGAAACTTTTCATTTCGCCCGTTCTAGATGTTTTTACATGTATGTATGGAGTAGATCTGTGTGCATGTGTATGGAGGGAGGTTGACTGTTTCGCGTACTCCACAATTGAAGGTCGTATAGTCACAACGAATCGTTAGAAAGTTCTCCAAGATATCTCGTAAGTATTATTTGTGCTTCAGAACAAAGTTTTCAAGACAAAGCACTAATAAAAGACATAATAGAACTCAGATTAGGGCTAACGTTAGTTCAGTTTTCCCTTGATTTGTTCTAACTTTGAAGGGGTCCGGAGGAACTTAACTAAATTTAAGAGTGATAAGTCCAAAACTTCGAAACTTCATTGTCGACATGGATTGAATTCCGTAAATATCAACCCTGCCATGCAGTAAAATGATCACACAACCCACCTGAATTAAATATGTTACGTTACATCCATTGATGTTACAGAATTTGCAGAAACATATTCGGGTATATCCGAAAATTTGATGCCAAGCAGCGCCGGTACGAAGGAAAATCTCCCTATTTTTTCTCCCTATTTCTTTAAGTTATCTTAAAGAAAACATGTCTCCCTAAACTTTCTATGCAATACAATACAACCAGCCCTTTCAGTATCCAAGCTGGCCAAGAGGGTTGGCGAGTCCACTCTTTTAGCGGTGATGTAGTTTCTCAGGGCTTGTGGTAGCCGTTTTGTTATCTTTGTTTCTATAGAAAAGTAAAATTCCTCATAAATTCTGTATTATTAAGGAAAATTACAAGTGTCAATATATGCGACATGTGCACTCCATGCATGACCGAAGCCGTGAACATAATTGTAGGCATTAATCTACGGCTAAATATCCATCAAAACGCCAATCACTGTAAACCGGTTAAAACCAATATCTATTAACTTCTAACGATGTGGGTGCAACGCAAACGAGGGCCTTTCACGCTGCCGCCGGCGGCCATGCCCGTAAACAATTCTATGCATCCTGGATTGATTCGATAACCGAGCACCAGTGCGCGTTTATTTAGTATAAATTGCGAAGTGGTCGTTTCCCGGGGGATCAAGACAATAAATATACTATGTATGTTTAGTAAATAACAAATATACATGTTCGCTCATGATTTAGTATATTAGATTTGCCTTCTATATTTACTTATAGAAAAGAGGTGGGCAAAAGAGCAAGCAATTCTACTGATGTTAGCATCAGGTGAACTGAAACTTCTTGGAATAAATACCCTGCATATTGGTTGACCCACATAAATAAGTAAATTAAATTAAAATATTAATTAATCCTATATTAATTAATCATAATAAATCGTAGATATATTAATTTTGTCGCTAAAGCGAAATTAATATTTTTTATGGAAAAGTGTCAGACAAGCACACATTCCACTCGGTGGAATGTGTGTGAGTGACAGTAGATATACTGTCACTCACGGACATCCGCGATGCGTGCCAACATCATTCGAGAATGAGCAACGTGCGCACATCCGGGAGATGTGCCGCAAGTACCTTTGAAGATTTAGGAATGGATTAGAAAAAAGTATTGGAAAAGATGGGTAATAGGGAGTGTAACACCATAAGGGGTTTTACTCGTTCCATTACACTATCTGGAAAGAGATGGAATAAATACAAAGTAAAGAGTAAATAGAATAAGGAGTTTCCTTTATCCACTTTCATTTTCTACTCGACACTCGGATGTGGAGTAGTGAGTAAGTAAGTATTATTTATTGTACACCACAGATAAAGATGCAACGTATCGCAAAACACACAAAAACATAAATCTCGTACAAAAGGCGGTCTTATCGTTAACAGCGACGATCTCTTCCAGACAACCTTTGGGTTAGATAGTTTTTGTTTAATAACTATCGGGTCTGTGTAATGCGATGAAAAATTTCTCTTATCCCTGCACACTTCTCACACGATAGGATGAGACCGGATAGGAAGGGAAATGTGTTTAATCAAATCCCACTCACTCTCGGAACACGGCTTCTGTGAGAGCGGATTAACTCAGGCAATCACACACGGCCAGCCTCTGTGGGATTGCAGAGTGCACCCTCTCCTAATATAATTTACGTTGATCCTAAGATTCATTCTCAAATCTTGACTGTTCTTCTGTTATGTCTCCTAATCAGATAGTGTTTAAAATTACAACTAACCATTCTGCATCAGATTGAAATTACCATTTACGTTACTATCCGCCAAATGTGAAATCAACATATACGAGTAGTACAATCATTTTTGGTATTGATATGTAAAGTTGCAGACTGTGTATTGATAGTAATCAACCTTCAATAGACCTTTCCTAACACTTTTATCACAAAACATTTTATTATCTGCAAATCGAAAGGAAAAATAAAACTTACCAATAGCAAGCGCAGATACAATAAGGACTTTGCTAATAATAAGAGTTGGAAATACTCCAAGAGAAGGAAAGTTATTCAAAATTTTAGTGCCACAAAATAACTACCAATACAGTTGCTTATAATGCAGTAGCCAAGTAATTACCGCGCCCGGTAAATGAAATTTCGTATGCTAATTGGCCAAATACAATTAAGAAGCCGGCTCTAAGATTGTGTGAGTAGCGCTTACGTGAACTCCTTTGCAACGGTCTAAAGACAGTGGAAACGTCAAGTAATACATTGATATGTCATTGTCATTATTGATGAGGCCCTTCTTAAAACACTGCCAAAAGCAATAACGAAAATAACTGTTGAAATAAGGACAATTGCAGGCGTCTGTCGATAAAGAGAATTGGTTATTTGCCGTACTTTTTACAAAAAAACATGTTTTATCCCAAATTGTAGTATTGTACGATATCGTTTATATATCGTTTATGCCTTGATTTTTATTTTTTGGTATTTTGTTTATAGAATAGATGGCAGACGAACGGGCGAGCCATATGATGGTAAGTGATCACCGCTGCCCATGGACACCTGCAACATGGGGCTTACTGAAGGGTTGACAACCTAGCAGGATCCTATTCACAGCTCTCTTGAAGAACCCCGTGGCGTATCGTAGCGTAATGAAAAATGTCTACACGCTCGTAATTTTACTAAAATATACCAAAACTATTTATGTGTGAAATGTAATTTCAATCTGTTTCGTTTATTTCGTTTAAGTTTACAATTCCTATACTTCGAAACTTTCAAAAATCATGATCTCTCATGTCATAATTTCGCCGAAACTTCCCTGAAAAATACGAAATTTTTCTCAGCATCCGATTTACCTGGAGTTCCCCACTAACTGCACCTTCAAGTAGCACACGGAGGTTATGATTCAATGGAGAGGCAACAGGTCGAAATTTTATTCCCTTATAAAATACACACGCAACTTTAAAGGAGTGTTGCTGATCGCAAGTGAAGACTATAGAATAGTCAAAACATTCTAAATATTTTAACAAGCTTAAACTATTATCAGAAATTATACTTACTAACTTACTCCTCTATTCCTCATGATACCGCAAAGAGGATATTGTAAATTGTAGGCATGCCACTTTCAGTGTACGAACTGAGTTCAATGTTAATTAAACATCAAGTCGGCGAGTCGCAGGTGCTGCGAGAGAGTTTGATAACGTGTGGCCTACTCTATTTCGGCTCCGGTTTTTGAGGTAAACCTTATTTATGTGCTTAGCTTCGGTTTTTAGTCCCAGTTTATTTAGGACTACATCTAATTTATTATGTTTATTTAACATACCTATTGTGTTTAGATAAGTTTGAATATAGAATATTTGTATGAAAAGTTTGACATTTGTTTAGCAGTTATGTTTAAGCCCTGCGGATAGCACTTTAGTAAACGATTAAGTCATTTTAGATTTTGAAGTCAATTCGTAACTATACAATAAAGTAACAACTATTATTATTATTTTATACCGCGAACCCGTAGGTTGTGGAACGAACTGCCTCAAGAGGTCTTTCCATTGAGCTACGATATGGGGTTCTTCAAGAGAGCTGTGAATAGGATTTTGCAAGGTCGGCGGCGCACCCGCATACCCCCTGGTGTTGCAGGTGCCCATGGGCGGCGGTAACACTTATCACCACGTGGGACCGCTTGCTCGTCCGCCCACTAATCTATAAAAAAAAAAAAAAAAAAAACTACTATTTATAGACAAACAAATAAATAGACCATCTTAACCTTGACTTCCTCATCTACTAGATACAAATTCCAAGTGAATTAATTCATCATACGAGTAAATCATAAACCATGTCGTAGTTATCTCCAATAAAAGATTTCTATAAAAATTCTTCAGATTTCTATAAAGAAACAAACTGCAACTTTCTTCTTTTACATTAGTAGGTAATTAAAAAGCTTGTTAATTTTCGGCAAAGTTGCAAATAAGTTAACTACTATTTTTTTAAATCTTGAAGAAATAGTCCAGAAGCACGAGACAGATATTAAATTTGAAGATGACTATGCTTTTTCTAATAGAAGAGTTGGCAGACGGGCGGGCGACCCACGAAATGGTAGTGGTCACCGCCGCCCGTGGACACCTGCAACATCAGAGGGGATGTCGACCTTGACTTCAACCTTGACCTTGAGTCTTGCTTTCCAAGACTGTACCGCCTATTACGCGTCTGAAGTACGAGGACTTTATTTCTAATCTAAATCTCCGGGCTATAATCGTACCGCGGACTTTGAACGGTCAATATAAAACGCTAACTCGTCTCGAATATTTGCAACTTTCATTGCTTTCATAATAATTCTAATACTAAAGATTATTAAATTTAAATTTTTATACTAAAGAAAATGTAATGTAATTTGTATTCATCTCTATTCAAACTAGCAGTGCGCGTAGACGCCAGAGTATGTGTGGTTAGCTTGATTACCATGAGAACTCTATGATGTATGTGGATAAAAAGTACCCTAAATGTTACTCTGCACATAAGTTATAACTATGCCCAGTTTCATTAAAGTCCGTTCAGTGGATTTTGCGTGATGATCGTTCAGAGAGAGAGAGACAAAAATACCAAAATTATTGTTTTGGGCTCTGCATTATTCACAGACACGTAGAGACACGGCTTTATTACAATTTTATTATATGTATTTTATAGTATTTAAATTTACATGTAATACAAAAAGTCGAATATATTGTGGCTAAATATTTATTAGTTATTACTTAAATACCAAGACTTGCTCATGAGTTTCTTACTTTATGCTACCGCGTCGTAGGCTAGTAAATGCCGCTCGTAACTTTGCAAAACGCACGTTTCGTAGCACTGTAGCGTTCGTAGCACCTGATTTTCATCCTAATCTAAATTATTGCTTGTTCTTTTCGTAGCGAAGAAGACATTACGTCTTTCTTGTGTTTACGTATTAAATTGTATTTAAAATTTTATCCCAAACATGCTAGTTTCGACATTACAGAGTCAAAAGATCCAGTTTAAAATCTTACGCTTTACTCACATAAGGTAACATAGTCATCTGAACGACAGCCATAGATCATTAATTGGATTAAACGCCTATCTAGTTATCTAATACTTACCTACTTATCTAGTATTTTAAATAAATTACTTAAAAAAAGTCTTTATTTAAAAAACTAAAGCAACACTACTTACAAAGTAATCTATCAATACAATTGCTATTCGTCCCAACTCTCCTCCATGTACTAATCGCAAATAAATCTACAGGAAAGGGGGCGAGTGGGTAAATTGGACGCGTGACTTGGACTCGTGTAAGTAATCATGAGAAGTGTGAAGGTTTTTTCGTATACAACTGGTTAAACTTATATTGAACCCTATCTCAAAGGAGTAAAGATTAGATTATAAACAGTTTATTTGTGTACTGTCTTAATACGAGCAGCTCCTTAACTCGCTTGCGCTCCTCAACCACCAATCGATTACAACAACTTTAGAAAGTGTTAACTACTCAACCAATAATTACCTACCACATAACTACGTAGCCTTGAGACAGAGTAACTCAACTTACATGTATGAGGCTGGAAATTAAAATCTTGGTTCGTATTACTGAGTTCTACGGAATCCATTTGACTACGTCCAACGACGTGCTGTCCGAAATGTTGATCACCCCACTCTCACAAGAGCGATTCAAAATCGCTGAAAGTCCAGAGAGATGTTGGGTCTCTTTGCATCTTCTACCACTTGTATAATGAGCAATGGTCTGAAGAACTAACTGTTCAATCTCACTTTTTGGCTCACTTTTTTCGAGTTCCCGAAAGTGAATTTGAGTTTTTGTTTGGTTAATTGTAAAAATTGTGCATTGTACATTTTGTGGTTTAATAGTGATTGTTTATTAAACTTCAAAATGATTTCTGTCCGTAATGTTTATGATAATCAAATAAAAGCATGGGAGTGTGTTTCTCGTGTGCTCCCAAGGAGTCCTCTTCTGTCCTCAGTAAACCTACTATCACTTTACTGAGCAACTTCTGACTTACTTCGTCGCACCTTCCACCTAACTGCACATTGACAGAATATGTTTTAGACTGTGAAATTGTTTAGTACGAAGAAAAAACTAGACAGTAGGGCAGAATGTGCTAATTGCACCTTTGCCATATATGAAGAGAGAAAAAACTGTTCAATCTCATGTCAACTACGGTATTTTATCGTCTTATCGTCGTCGAAAGTCAGTAGATCCGCGCTTCCTTTACAAGGAGCGTACAAGGTTGTTTTCATGAAACATTATATGCGGCTGACATATTGTTGTCGGACAAAAGCCCCTAAACAAAGAGATTAAAAAAAGAAAATTTATACCGCGGTCTCCACAGTTGCGAAATGAATTGCCAATTACTAAGGTTTTTCCATTGAGCTACGACATGGAGTTATTCAAGAGAGCTATCGACATGGAGTTATCGGAACCTGCGAGGTCAGTAGCGCACTAGCAATCCTTTTGGTATTTCACGATACCTATCTGTGGGCGTTGTAGACTGATATCGACGACCTTGACCGTGTATAGAACTCTTTTTCTGTCAAGTTTTATTTTAATAAATGCCAGTTTGTCCAGAAATTAGATACCATATTATTATTCCTTATATACTATTTATATATGTACATACGTCAATAAACTTTTGAGCTGAGAACATTTTTGTCAATTAATCAAGATGTAGTGATTTTTTTCCGAAATTACAAAGTCGTGGCCACCGCAAAAGGTATCTTTGAAATCTACTGAAAGATTCGTAACCATATACCTAATATCGACCAGACTGCATAGGATAGCGAGTTTGTTTTAATGGCTTGAAAACTTGACTCGCTCAGGACACCACAGAGTTTTTACCAAAACTGCGTTGTACCGTCGCGTTGTCTTGAACATACATTAATATTTGTATATAATTAGCACCCTTTCGTGTTCACTTATGTCTTGGGAAATATCTACTTTCATTGTATGTTTTATTGTTGTATATTAAATCCATCATAATATCACCCATCGGATCCTCGTTTCCTCGAACGGAACAGGAATGAAAGAATTAGTAACGCCAGTCACGCGCCGGACGTTTGCAAGACTTGATGACTTCATGCCCCTACTAATGATCGATGTACAAAACAATCTCCATATACGAAAGGGCATTGACTCTTTAGGCTAGTTACGCACTAAACAATTTAAGATATTCAAACAGAGCAAACAGAAGGTACAAATTTATAGTAATTAGGTAAATGTAAAGAACAATTGTAGCAGGAAAATATGAATTAATAGCAAATAGGTTCTATGTTGTAACAATGATCTACTTGTTACGTCTACGTATGGTCTATGGTCTACTATGAGTACGTTGACTTGGAATTCAATATGAAAAAAATCATTCATAATGATTGATTTTAATTTATCAAATCTATTTAAAATATCGGAGTGTTAAAATTTCTGTACTCTTTTTATTTTGGCACGTGTTATAATTTTGAGATTAAATTTCCATCAATTTATCTTGTATAAAAACCAATATCCGCCATCCTGAACAACAATTTTAATAAAAGGCACTTTTGCTCTGTAATTTCCGCGGTGTATATATTAATTGCTTCGGAACTACCGCCGAACAACACTTTTCAATTGAAATAGACAGTGTTAGTTTAAGTTTGGTACACACCTCTTTATCAACTAAAAAATTTTCATAGCTACATCGATTTTAAACATATTAATGCTTGTTCCTATTTTATAACGCTGCTATGAATCTCGTTCACGACAGTTGTTAATATATAAGTACATATAAAGTCGCTAATGTAATGTTATTATTTATTTTTTAAACAATATATAATATTTAGCATTAACAATTTGCATAGCACACGATATTGTGTCACCTGTCACAGAAAACGCAACGCTCTACTGAGATATTTATTGGGAACAGTGTTGTCCAACTGAACTTTTGCTTGGTTATAAACCTTTTTACATCTGTAAACGATTTTTTACGCTGATATGAAAATTCATATTTGAAAGTAAGAAAAAAAGAAAATTATTTTATTGGCAACAACTATATAGAAGACCATAAATTGAGCGAAAAGTAAAAAAGAAAATAATAATATTAATTGTTGTGCCAATCGGCACCAACTCAGCATATTATGTCGCAGCGTGAATTACGACGCTTATTTTCAGTGGAGTGCCATATCTGTTGCCATATTTGCTATATTTGAAGTTGGCGTTATCTAACTGTTTATTGAATAAGTCGATAATGTGCTGCAAAGGAGTTTGCATTTAAGCGAACGCTTGATTGGCCAATACTATAACCAAAAAATACAATCGTAGTTGCAATATAAGCGGTCAGACTGAAAGCAACACAAATAATTGTTACAGTAACAGAGCAGCTTTGTAATCATTCGATTACACCTAAAAATCGGTAGACCGTGACATGTCTATTTCACTATATATATTATTCAATTTCCCAGTGAGAATTTCCATACTTTAATTTAGCAAATATGCAGATTGCGCTAGAATTTGCCAATTTTCTCTACGAATTTTAGAAGTTGGTAAAAACTAAAAATCGCTATTTTCTGTACGTTATAGAAAAATATGTTTAAACAAATGTTCAGACCTAGCTCATTACCTATCCAACGACATATCGTTGGTATATATCGACAATGAATTGTTTTTTTGGAATTTTTTGGAAGTATATATCGTCATAATTTTGAAACTACTAAACAGGTTTGGTTCATCTATGAACTTAACTAAGATATAACCCAATCTGTTTAGGAAACAAATTTAATTTCAATCAATTAAGAAATGCGCCATGCAATATGTGCACAAATTACGTTATATCCCATATATACAGGCTTACATAACCAAATACCCTCAGCCTGTTAATACTGTATTTTTATCATTAAAACTATTAATTTTTGTTCTACTACAAGTATTCTTTTCTGAACTTGATATTTTCCCCAAATAGGAATGTTACAATTTTAAATGAATTTTTAATGACTTTGTTACTCCTTAGTTTTTTGTTTTGATGGACGAACGCGGCAGACCGTCATACAGTCCACCTGATGGTAAGTGGATACTGTCGCCCATAGACATCCGCGATACATGCCAAAATTAGTCCAAAACGACAAACGTTGGTACGCCCCCGGATGCGCTGCCTACCTTTGGAGATATAGGAATGGATTTGGAGAAAGGGTTGGGAAAATGGGGAGGGATGGGATGGAAATGGGGTCTGGAACATCTTATTCACTACCGAAATACGTACATTAGGGAAATAAGATAAAGTGGGAAATGCAGTACATTTCAAGGTTCTGTGATCTTCTGTGAGAGAGGGGTAACTTGACCAGTCGAGCGCGCCCAGCAGCTGTTGGGTGCACTCTCCCCCTCAAAGCATTCTTTGTCTAATAAACCATGATCTTGCAATTTCAGTTTGTCGGTTTGACCAAAACGTACTTTTATTTTTTCGCTTTAGAGAGTACGTTACATTTTTGGGTAACATAACAATGTCTTTATTTATTTTTATGTAAAATTTATTTGTCTTTATGTAAAAAAGAAAGTGTTGAATTTTTTAAAGTCATAATCTTAGTTGTTACTTTTCACTGCGTGTAAAAAAATTACGTGTTAATTAATTACGTGCTGGTATTTTTTATTTAACTTTGTATGCTGCGGCAACGTGCCACTTTGTGTAGACTTAGAAAGTGAACTGTATTACAAAAGAAGAAAAGAGTTGATAGAATTTATAAGTTTCGATGACGATTGCTGACTCGATCTCCACAACAATTCAAATTAAGTGTTCCACTCACCGTATTGCTGTGTGGGACCTGCCTTCCTCAGGTCTTCACCACTACTTGTGGAGATGGGGTGCTAACACAGGGCTTACAAACTTACAATATTACGTCACACTTCAATAAAAAATACAAGGGCTCATTCGGACTGGCCACGATGCAAAAGGAAATTAATTATTTTATCAAAATCGATGCCAATTGCACGCTGTCATAACGAATGTCTTTGTTCTAATAATTTTCACACCCACCCTTTTTCTCGTACCATCGGAATTTGAGTGCGTTCCGATATAGGTACATAGTAAAGAGATGTGACTAAATTGATATGATTATATATTGTAAAGATCGAACATAATAATGTACATTATTATATATAGAGATAATTTCGAAACTGATTGGTGTTTTAGATTCCGCTAGTCACCCTTATTCAAGTTATAATGATTTATTTCCGAAAGTCGTAATCTCCACAGAAGGTACATTTCTACCCGAAGTAACCCAGATTCCGATTTCCCTAAAACCTTTTTTTTCTAACAAACACCCCCGTTAAAAATACATCATATGTTCAGGTGAAGCATGTATAAATAATATATAGGTAGATATATTTTGAGGATACAGGATACAGTACAAAGAGTGCTGAAGAATACAGACAAACTTACAATATTCCTGACATTGCCCACTGCTTCGATACAATGAACTTTTCTTCTATCACTTCTTTTTTCTAAACTTGCGGTAATTCTTTTATCTAAACTTGCGTCCTAAAAAATATTAGTTTTTATTGAAATCTCTGGAAAATGTGTTAATGTAAAAATCAGAAAACTCTTTGCATAAAGAGGACTACACAATTATTATATCTTTTTTAGAAAGAAAATTATTGATTATTTAATAATAATTCGTAACAATAAAGTTCATTGTATGTACATTAGGAATTCAGTCCCGCAGGAATCTTGTACGCTCACATGTAAAACTTCGTTTCTCGTAATAAAACGAGTAAAAAAATAATTACGAGTATAGACTCGTAATTATTTTTATCAGTACCTAATCACCTTTTGAATTTAATGATTTTGACCTAATATTTATATTCAATAACAGGATTATAAAATGATTTTTGGTTACTTGCGCTATTAAATTTATCGGTAACGGAGTTTATAAACTAATTACTCAAAATTATATGCCTAAGTATGTAAGCGCCCTTAGATCTAAAGAATGGTAGGATTGATTTCTGTTATAGCATTATGGTTAGTTCAATTATTGATAATACAATCATGATATTGGTAGAGATTCCACGGGGGAACATTGTTATTACCGCTCATTTTGTGTTTGCTTTCTATTGCAGAATTTACAATTAGAGTGGGCAAAATTTTATATACTTTGAAAATTGCTATTTAAGTTTTAATATTACGAAAAGAAATTGAATTGATTGAAAAATATAGTAACAAACTTGCGTGTAAGGTCACAATCGGGAAGTCTAGATTGTACTAGGATATTTAAAATAGAGATTTTTTTCTTATATTTGTACCTTTCTACAAATTGAAAATTTATACGAGTGATATTGATACCAGACCAGCTGGATTGTGGTAGACTTGTCCCTGTCACATTAGTATTTGTCCATGATACATTGAAGAGACGTACGTACATGTTTAGTTTCTTATGATTTCAATATTTATATCATAACACTATACACAATTTTCAATTCAACTACATTCACACAGTGATAACTTTACCTCAAGAAAAGAAATTTCATAAATCCATAACGGCGAATGCTTTATTTGTCGGATTCCCGGGAACAACAGGTTTACGATCGCGGGAACAACCTGAGAGCCTCTCTATTCACTTAAGCCGGTGGGATTATTAAAGTAATAAAAAGCTGGAGATGAGAGGAGTTCGACGTAACGAGCATAACTGTTTTTGACCTACTTCTTAAACATAGCAGAGAAACTAACCTTTCTGATGCAGTGATGTCACTCTGAATCCGATTCCAAGAGCAGATTGCAAACGGGCGACGCAGCTCGAGTTAATGCATGCATTTTGACATACCGTTTTAGTGCGGCGTGTATCCACTATAATCGCCTGGCATTTAGTATGCATAATGAAACTGAAGGAAACCTGTGAAATCGATTTTATATACACCTAATGTACAATTGAAACATAACACCTAATCTAACAAACGTACAATTTTATCAGCCTTTAATTAATTGACCACAGATAATTCAGAGGCAAAATTTTATACTCAAGTAGCAATGTGTTTCCACCGAAGTTAACAACGCAAAGTAATTGTAAAGATATTTACAAAAAAATATTACATCTTTGTTATTAAATGGAAAACCACGGACTTGAATAATATTGTCTCGTGCGGATGTTTTCAACCATAATAAAAACTGTACATTTCGATGTCATCGTCCTCCGTTCTCGTCGCGTCTACGGTTGTTATTGGTATATAGCATACTCGGCTCCAACGTCACGATATTTCACGACCGTGAACCCAACACTAATATCGATACTGCTGTCCCTCACGTACGCAATATGTGTCGCCGCGTCTCTGCTTATCGATGTTTTAGCTACCAGGTAAACTTTATTGCTTCTCACATAATGGATTGTCTGTGGTTTAGCTCAGGACTATCAATTTTTACATCGTATCGAATTGCAACCGAAGTTTTTTGGTTATTTCTTCTACTCACCATCAGAACTTTGTTGTATAAGACATATTTTTTTTTTATATTTTAGTCATACAACTTTTATTCAGAACATGTAGAAGAAATTACCCAATGCACTTATTGATTTGTACGCTAATACACATGCCACATGATAATGATACAAATGAGCTAACATTTGCTTAATTCTGATCCCTTTGGTTACATATTGTCCGTATCCCAAAAGGACCCCTTATCACAAATTGACTACTTTCGAAATGACAACTGCATACTACGCCATCATCTCTTAACTACTGTTTAAAATGACTTATTTCCGTAATTCTGTGACCTTAATTAATTATATGAATATACATATATTCAATATGAGTGGCAGACACGTGCCTTCATCTCCTGCTTCAAATTCTTAACCTTTACTATTTTCGCGTCTGTTCTCGAGTTTGTCCCCACACTACCACTTTTCAGGCCTCACACTTCAATAACAGTGGCAATATAATTCCCGTCTCCATCAAGTCTAGCTAAAACAAAATCCAATAAAACCGCCGGGTATAGCATCCCCGTTATTACTCTGTTTGCGAGGAAGCCATTGGAAACTATAAAAAGCGATAGAGCGCCGCGGGAAGTGCCGGAATCAATAAACGGATTAGCCTCGAAGACGACTCGGCTAAACTAATATTTTTATCCGAAAGGACACGGAAATAAAAAGTAATGATAATAATGAGTTCTATAAGTATTTTTTAATGAAGCGCTGTATGTGGCTCCACCTGCATAGACCAATATCCGTTTTCACAAGTCACAATAAAGTGTTTTATAGTAATTACATTTCCTTCTCATTTTATTTGTTTCCTTTATTTTTGCAATTTCTCTCTTGGTTAGATCGTAAATCTTAAATCCAAGAATCTTAATCTTAATATCGTAAATCGTATCTTGGTTGGTAAACCTTTGAGAGAACTTTAAGGTTCAACTTATAGTTCTCACAAGATAAGAGTGATATGAGTGGACAACTAGTGCTCTCAATTCCACCCTCAAACAATAGCTATTTAATAGAACAAAGTTGATTGAAATCCTACAATACTCATTGCAACGTATTTCTACAAGAAGGATTCATATTTACCGTAGATTTCTGCACAAGACATCTTCATTTCTTACTAGATCATGCTAACCTTCATATTGCATTCGATTTTCCTGCTCGTCTCATCTTGCATTGAATTACGATCGCAAAATAACTTGTACAGATGAATCGTTCCTATTTCTGCGATCACAAATCCAGATACACCATCAAGGTCCATTTAGTATAGGGCAACCGAATGTCATATAAAATATGATTGTATATCTCTTCAAGTCTTCATACTTCATCTTTAATTAAAAATTGTGTGATATTGTTGAATAATTAGTAACAAACTTATAACTGATCACTTTAATGTTAAACTTAATGTACTGACCCTATTTGGTAAAGAAACTACATTTATAAGCTATTTAGCTTGTGTAGTTTCTTTACATTTATATTTATGTATATAATAAAAAATATATAATACTAGAAATACCCGGCAGACGTTGTCCTGCCTATGTATATGATTTTTGCGATCGATTGAACGGTATAGAAGTAGCAGCGCCATCTAGTGGCCAGTTACAACAAAGTCGATAGTTCGAAAATATTCTCCGTGCTCAGATATCTATGTATACCAACTTTCATTGGGATCGGTTGAACGGTATAGAAGTTGATATGCTGCAGCGCCATCTAGTGGCGAGTTATAACAAATTCGATAGCATAAAAACCTTCTCCATGAAAAAATACATATATGTGCCAACTTTCATGGTGATCGGTCAAACGGTGTCGAAGTCTATTAACATCAGATATACCAACATCCTCTTTTATATATGTAGATAAATATAATAATATATATGTAAATTTAATTTAATTTATATTTATGTGGCACCAAAATTAATGTCATTGTTTAGATATTATAACGATACATATCAACAGACTAGAATTTTTAGTACGTATTTTTATACCTACTAAAAATTCTAAAAAAAAATTCTAAGTATTAAAATTCTAAAAATTTCTTCTAAGTATTAATACTAAAAATATCCATGTGTGGGACGCCCCCTGGCCAGGTGGACCGACGACTTAAAGAAAAATACCTACTTAAACAATTACAATTTAAAAATTGATAAAATCAATAATTTTGTTGAAACAAAAAAAAATGGAGTACCCCTTATTTTGTTTTCGTAATATAAGTATATATAATACACAATACTATCCATGACATATCAACAATAAAAAATGTTAACCAACCCAATGGTAGTCACGCGCCGAAGCACAGGACGTAGTTTTAAAAATGTTCAGCTCCAGAATACGGGCGTCGTAAAGTTAAAAATTTAAACTTCACTCGGATACGTAGGTACGAGTCGCTCGTCATTTTAGATAGTAAAAAGAGAATAAACATTTCTGTGGGAGATTCGTAAACTGTAAAAATTGTCCCGTAACATTCTTGAAGAACAGTTTACCGAATAAAACTGTATGGCTTAAGGTAGGACACCATAAAATAACCATAAAACCATAATACACCATAAAAAGTAAGATATGCAACTCTATATACATTTCATATAGTATATATTAAAAATATTTTTTATAGGAAGAAGGCGACAGACGAGCATACAGATGGTAAATAGACACCCATGGACATCCGCGATACATGTCGACATCAGTCCAGTCTGACAAACAGTCCAGACAGACCGGTCCTGGTCTGACAGTCCAGCGCACCCGGGGGTGCGCTGCCTACCTTTGGAGATATGGGAATTTTGACGTAATAATAAGAACCTTAAGCTCCAAATTCTGAAAAATCTATTAATAATTGATATCTATAATTTACAGTTATAAGTAATGTAATACATACTTCACATTTCGACTACTTATAATCGCTAAATGTTTATATTATATTTTTTCAAATGATTCAAGCCACTCAATGAAACATATCTACAAAAATATTTGATAATAATTTTCTTATAATTTAAAAAATATTCTTGTAATTCAAGCCGTGCATCTGTAAAATTCCTCAAACGCCCTCAACCAGCTGATGTTACACAGCCGAATTCGATATCCGATCCGTAATCAGAAATGCGACGCTCAAAGGTTACACTCGAAATTAGTGGAAATGTCTTTAAATCCAGCGCAAAAGAAAGGGTTCTTTGTACTATAACGAGGGTCAAGAATCGCGGCTTGACTTTCAAAGAGGTGCTCGGAAAGAGCCGTTTGTGGAAAAAAACATACATTTTTTTTTCAACTCCTACTCAGATATGGTACAATGGCTGAATTTATGTCGTCATTTCTGTAATGGAAAAGAAGACTAGGTATCACATGAAAATTATTAGTTATGAACCTCAAATTTACGTCTCTGCTCGCCTCTGAAATTCCCTTTCACTAGCCATCAATCACTTACTCTCACTCTCTCTTACTCAATGCTATCCATTTTCTACTTATCATATTATATCGTAAACCTTTCATTGCAGTTGTTGTCACTTATATATTAATTTAATTTAATTATAATTCTTCACTTCTCATCTCATACTCCGTTTTCTATTATAAAGTTAAATATATGATCTTACATACTCGTATGTTATGTCTATGAGTTCTATATTATGTTGAGCGAATTATTTAGATATGGCAACCACAAGCCGCTGTCTGATATCGCGAGTAAATTGGCTACGACACCTGTGACCAAACAGCGGTTGCGATAGTCCAAGTTCTAGAAAGATAGAAATTCTGGAGTCAGTACTTCATAACAATTAAAAACAATGTTCCCAGTTAACGCCACCCACAAAGAGGGAAGAAATTATAATTAAGCAAAAGACTTCAAAGTTCGCAATTTGCAGGATCCTATTTATACTTACTCAACTCTGTGATTCGCTCAGCGAATTTTAATTTCGTGAAGCAGAAGCCCATTGTAATTCCGACGGAGACAATCACAGGATCTAAAACATAACTCAAAAGTAGTATGCTCCAGTGAGATAACGGTGATCTTTGCATTTTCATAACCGAATTGAACTTTTCTCATTTTAACTTCTTTTTTTATCGCGTGCGCCATTTAATTTACTGCGTGATCATCTAAGCTGTTAATCTCTTTGAATAATTTTGTGGTGGGTGATATCTATCAGGTAAATAGTAGAACGCTTTTGAGTACTTAAATTATTGCTGCAGAAGCACAAGTCGCGTGTTTATTGCTTTGTTGACAAATTCATTTTCAGCTCTTTGATGTCCTCACAGTATTACGTCACTACACTGTCAAGCTCTTCATTTGTTACACATTTCATTTGTGTGCTTTGTCCCCAAAGGCAGAGGAATATAATTCCGACAAGCCTCTACTGTAACGACAGGATATGAGTTCAGGACCCGGAATACAGAAATTATGTTTTCAACCGAAAAGCAAAACTTTAACAAACACAAGAAATGCATATATGTAATTAAATTATGTTCTATCGGTTGAACACAGACGTTATAAAACTTTTTGGTTAATATCTACTCTTCACTGGAACTAGTTTTGTGAGACATAATACGAAAACATTCCACTGAAAATAATTACCTCAGATTTAATAATAATAATCGATATACCTAAAAAAGTAGCTAAGCGTATATGTTATAAGCTTTAATAGTAGAGACCGTGTGGATATGATATCACTCAGGATTAAAATGATATTAATTTATATCCGTTACATACACGTAAGAGCGCGTGCTTCATCACAGGGCATCAATCGGGTGACAAAAACCTGTCGTATCGAAATCAATAATGAAGTAATATTGGAAATTCGCCTCGATATACCATCTCAAAGTTCATACTAACTTTAAACAATTTTACACCTTATGACGTTAGATTCAAGTGTGGTATAAGTTGTAGATATAACTTTGCAGTTTATATCATGGGATAATTGAGTCATCCATCATATAATGTCGCGGAACCGAAATCACCTGGCATGAGAAGGATTGATAACCGACAGATGTATTTGCACAAATTGCTTGAAATCTATTGATAGACACGTGTATTTTTAAAAAAACTCTGGATAAAGTGAGACACAATAAAGACACAAATATCTATAGAAAATGAAAACACTGCTTTCAAAAAAAGAAAATAGTATATTTAACTATAGGTAATCCGTTTAAGCCAATTTATTGGCTTAAGACTATCTCGAAAATTTAAAAATTTAAGACTAAAAATTAAATTTAATATTGTTAAATCTCGAATATGATTATGGAGAACGGATATTACATGTCACGGCTATATGAGAGAGTTCGTGCTCATATTTGAACTATAGTTATAACCGATTTAGAATTTTATTATGGTATATTGAATAAGAAAACATTCTAATCTGTCAAACCATGACATCAACAAATAAGAATAAGGTGGAATAAGACTAAGAATAATAACAAATAAGGTGCAAAATATTAGAAGTAAGTAAACTTACACTAGTAATCTCGTAATACGAAATAAATAAAAATATGACGCTTGCATACTTTCTGTGCGCAAAGCCCTAACCCACGACCTTTGGCTATTTTGACCTCCATTTCCATTTCTAAGATTTATAACTCCGCTAAGAAGCTTTATATAAGCCTTTAAGAAATATTTATGACACACAAACGCTTGTACTTTTATATAAGAGAATGTTTACAAAAAGTTTTATTTGTTCATATTTCACTCGGCTTTTATTGCCGTTCGTTTCCTTGAAACGACCAAGATGTGAAATTAAACATTAAGTAATAAATTGTCAACACGCAAAACTCACACATAAGTATAAACTATAGTCACGTTTATTTTGTTATTAAAAATTAAAGCTATGTTTTGCAACACCGACCGGCGTGTCTTATTAAGCAACATATTATGTAATCGTCCTCAGAACAATAACGGCACTGTGAACGACACTTGACACCGCACAACGTGCTTTGCTTGTTTATGTAAACCTATGAAGATTAATGCATAAACATTGCTCTCAATAATCGGACAATGACGGCGTTGTTTGAAATGACGTAGTTCCTGCCAGCAGCTAGGATTTCGAGACACTTCGTCTTAGACCTAGCATCGGTCAACACGTGTATTTGTAGATTAGTTAGTATTTTAGTTTGTAGTATTATAAAATGTAGGCACTTCGTTTTAGACCTAGCATCAGTCAAGACGCATATTTTTAGAATAGTATTTTAGTTAGTAATTATAAATTGTAATCTTAGTTAATAAATAAAATCAAAAATTGATTTTTATTAAATCCTCTGCTGTAGCCGGACATAACTAACACGTCTAAATGTAAGTAGTTATTGGCATATCAAAGTTTGAGTTACGCATATTATTACCAGTAATAAAACTATAATGAAACCGTTTTATTTATACTGTTACTTACACCAAAATAGTAATAGTTACATTTGTTTTCTTCTTCACCCTATACACTGCTGGTAGTAGATTTGTTCAAATGTGCTACGCAATGATCAGTCATTTGCTTTACTACATAACCGTCGAAGTTCATCTGTCTATCTCATCGATGAACATCCCCACCAAACTGCACTTACCATGAATTGATCTCCAGTTGGACACTCCTTTACTAAGCAGTTGCCGGTTCTACGATAGGTATATACGAGCATGAAAGTGCTTATTATCACTTCAGCAAGTCTTTTAAGCTACGTCGTCGGTTACATTTGTTGTTTGACGAATTATCTCGTTCAGGATTTCACACCTGAAAGTGGTTTCAATAATATTTGACTTGATAAGTTTGTTGAGCGACTTTTATCTTATTGACCCATGAGCCATTAAAGATTAGTCTCGACGCCACAGTCCTTTACCGGCAGGATGCCGCAAATGTTGAAGATTATAGTTTTCAGGCGTTACGGCATTGGCGACGAAACTTTGACCTGTATCCGTATCGTACATTTTATAGCTCGTCACCAGCGGTCAGTCGTCACCAACTTTTATTATTTACTACTGGACGTTGACCTCCTTGTACATATTGTTTTGTGCATCAGGGATATATAGACGTAAAACGGCATGCTGGCCAAACGAGTTTGCAAGTACACTCTTTTAGAGGTGGTATAGTTTCTCAGGGCTGTGGTCGCCGCTTTTGTTATCCCTTGGTCGCTTTTTACGACACTCAAGGGAAGAGATGGGATGGTGTCATTCTAAAGCCGACAACACACGGCTAAGAAGTTTAGTGATTAGTCTCATTTTTGTAAATAGCGCAGTGACACACGCCTATGGTATGTTAATATAATTCAATAGATTTTGTCCAGTTAATGATTTAATCATACCGCATTTTTTCACAGTTAATGCGTCTAAAATAAAATGCACAAAATGAAAGTAAATGAAAAAAAGTAATAAAATCCCTTTTTTTTTTCTTATTGAATATTCAAGATTGACACAATCAAAGATAAAACAAACACTTCCGTTTATACTATCCAGTGATTTTCCTGAATCCCAAATACCCCCAGTAGGTATTAGATAACCGAGGTCACGTTACAAGGGTCAATCTTTCGGAGGCGGGTCTCACATTAGCCTCGTGACCGGCCTCAAAGGAAATGGTTTTTATTCCCACACCGAAGATCTCCTCTAATGGACCCATTGATTTTCGGGAATCAAACCCACGCCCCTCATTCCGGCTGGCAGACCAACTGTGAACGCGTTACAAGGATAATAACATGGATTTCTTTGTTGGACTGTACCTATAAGTTTTTGTTTGTTTGCTGTTCAATTATTCAATTTATCTATAAATATATGTATAACATTCAATTTATTCTATAAATATAAATATCTTGAAACATATTATATAAAAATGTATATCACCTAAAAAAAGTTGTAACACTGGAAAATATAATCAATTTATAAAAAGATTCCTTAGCCGTAATTTACCTCCGACTCTACTGGAGTATAAAGAATGCGACGGAAAGACAAACTTTCGCTTCAGTTATTGCTATCAATGTGGGAGAAAACTCAAAATGTTTATGATATTCAACCGGAAAAAGTGTCAGAAAATCTACATAGAATATCTTTTTTTGGAAATAACCCTCTGATACGATACAATATCACAAAATCCAAATGTAAGTGAATATTCAAATGAATATGTAAATAGAAACTATTTACGGCAAATAAAACCAAAAGTTATATAAAAAACAACATAACCGTCATACACTGATTTATTATCTATTAATAAAAACATGCGCGATAAGAAAACTGTCATTTACTGTATTACTGTGCGTGTACAATTATACTAATACAATTTTAATATATTATAGTATTATAATCCTGCAGTATGCGTATTTTGCAAAGTTATACGTATTTGCAAAATGCGTATAAATTTGTAGCGCCAGAGATAAAAGACAATGCCTACAATAAATGTAAATGACCACATTCAGTCGTAATTCTGGTGATCACAAGATTCGATATTTAACATTTCCTACTGTTCACCAAGACATCCGCAGACTTTTTGTAAAAATAAATTAAGTGGTATAGAGGATACCGAAATGGTGACTTCGACAACTATTCATTGCTTCATTTATTTCATTACTTCTTATTTATTTGCCTCGTATTTGACTTAAGTACACATACGAAACAGCACATATTGTGAGACGATGTGCAGAACCGTAGACTAGACAAACATAGTCGGTCAGCCAGGTGTGTATTTGACCACTTTGATGAGTCGATCGTCGAGGGACGTACACCAATTAACCCACAGTTGATTCAGCGAACGTCGTGATTGATTCGCCACAGAGGCACCTGGCTTGGCAAGCAGTTTGCTAAGCTGTAGTATAATAAAGATGAAAACAGTAGCGATACCTTCGTACGAACTTGAGAAATACACTGCTAATGCCAGAAGCGCGTCATTGCGTGTGTTAATCGACATCTAAACATCTAACCTAAAGCTGTATTTGCGGTGAGCGGCGTGTCCGTGTAGAATGAAGATTTCACACTGTTGCTACATAATACATTGGTATGCTATGGCGTGTTTATTATGCGATTGTTCTTTATGTACTACCTACTAGCGGTGCCAGCGTAGGAACTTCACAATTTATCTGAGTAAAAAGTACCCTAAATGTTAACCCAGTATTTTATTAAAGTCCGTCCAGCGATATTTGCGTGATGCGGGTGCGATACAGACAGACAAAAATTCCAAAAAATGTTGTTTTGGACTCTTTATCACATGTACACACTTCAATGACTTTTTCAAAAAATGTTTCATGTACAGACACGGCTCCTTTACGATTTTATTATATGTATAGATTAGATATGTCATAGACATTTGGTGTAGTTTATCACTTTATGAAAAGTCATGAAATGCATCTAGCACCTAGCCCCTAGCTATAACGTCAAACAATTACACTATCAAACTAAAATTTGCCAGCTTCATAAAATGTTTAAACTTTTCGTGAAGTAAACTTCATGAAATTTTCATGAATAACAACCAAACCAATGACAGCCAAGTGACTACAATATATACAAGTGTATACAATATACTGTACACCGTGAAATTATACTAATTCTACAATATTTCATTATTCAATATACCTAGTTACAGTAAGTGGTATGAAACGCATTTTAAGATCAATAGAACATCTATATGGGAAATGATAATAAACTTCAATATTATTATACGAGTATTTCACAGTAAACCTAAATTGTTATATTTCTGTGATCTTCATTCTATCACAACAATTGACACCAAACAACAATTTTGGGATGCTTAAGTCTGTCGTTGTGTCCTGATCAACGGATTCTGAGCCGTTATATGAAGTCCTCATATATGATTTTTTATAAATTTCAAATGAGGGTAATGACGTAATGAGAAATATGCAATATGTTACTCTCATCTTATCGACCACTCTCATCTTATCACCCTAATCGACAGTATTGAGTTGAATTTCATTATGGAATGAATAGATTTAGATGAAATACGACAGTAGGATGGGAAGGGACGGAATAAGATAGGATTGAATGATATGAGAATAAATGAGACTATGTTAGACCGGATGGGTTAGATTGTAATTATTTATGATTCGGAAAGTTCATTGACTTTAGCCAATCACACATTAAAGTCCACTCGAACGAACACGAGGTCACAGCTTTGTTTTTTTTACTTTGTTTCTTACTTTGTTTTTACTTTGTTTTTTACTTTGTTTTTTTTATTGTCTTTCGAACTTAAAAACCGTAAACGACAGTCGTCGACTGCAGTACCGTGTGCCTCTGTTCAACTCCCAATTCAATTTAGGCACCCTAGGCTCGAACTATTAATCGAGACAGGTTCTCAATTAAAGACTACTGCCATTATTTCACGTCGCCCGCCATGTCATTTGTATTCCTATTTTTCAGACCTTCAATCTTTCGAACGAACTTCCAGGTCTCAGGCAATTTGTTTTTACACTCATTATAGAGTAAATGAGTCACTACCAAGTAAGAAATATTTTCTAGTTTCTTAGTTCTTGGTATATTTATAAATGTATGTATGTATCTATGTTTTTAAATGGAGTCATTACTTATTTTTGCACCATCCACCTCTATTCGTCTACAAACTTTTCTTTACCCAAAGGTTAGCTGGAAGAAATGACTTTACTACTTTTATACTCTTTATTGTATACAAATGGTTATTTATTACATGTGCACACATATTTAAACGACAGAATACAATAGACGACCTTATCTATAAAATATTCAACTAAATTAAATTATTCAGCAAGTATAAATCACAAAGCGGTTCAGGAACTGTTCCCTGGGCTATATTCTGTAATTAAAACCGTTCCAAATATTAGACCAGCTCTTCCTTAACCACGTTCTTTGTATCAATCTACTTCGTTATAATGATGGGGATCTTTTCATTTCGTAGCAACGGAACTTTTCCCATTTAAAGTTAGTGTTTTTATCTCTGGCATTCGTGAGTTAAAATTATTTAAAGGATAGAATACTCATTATAATGGGGAATATTCCTCTCTTCCGGATAATGGACGTTTCGTGTAACGGTTACAGGTTTAATCGTCACCATTTCAATTTTTTTCTTAAAGTTCATGCTCTTCGTAGAATCTGGGTAATTGTGGTGAAATGGTCGATTGAAATGAGTGGATATTTAAAACAATTTGCAGTCGATTTAAGATTTAAAAGTAAAATGTGAGCATTAATTGTTATGAACAATTAAATATTTTTCGTATTGTTCCGATATCAACTTGTAACGTACCACCACAGAAAACTAGCTTTCCCTTACAATCACGAGGATATTTCGGCATTTTTCTATGCCAACGTATCTTAACCTAATCTCATTCATAACATACATATAAAAGTTAAAAATGTAATCAGGTTATAATAAGGTAGCCGTGTTATAACAACTACCAAATTAATGTTTTCAAATAATGATATGATTTAACTGATTCGTATTTTATTTGAGTTTCAATCAGCGAAAATTATAGATTGATAAGCGAAAATGATTAATTGATCAGCGATTTGTGATCAGCGGATAAAGAGAAAACGGTCAGCTCTTATTTTTATTACGAATAGCTCTAAAGTAAAACGATTAACAAAAAATACATCTTAGGGTTTAAAATACTTTTGGCACGGTAAAGTGCTTTTTTCAATACTTTGAAGTGCTTTTTTGATCATCTCTGAAAACAATTATGCAATACAAAAGTAAAAATTGACCAGTGTTTTAACGATCAAATATTTAATCCAAAAATGCATTAAAGCTATTAAGTTTTTTTATTTCATTTATTTATATCGCTATCAGATGGAAAATACGGTATTATACATTCGCTTGAACTTGTACCTGGCATTGAGACAAAGTTAAACTCCATGATAAAGCCAAATAAATCAAAGGTGAATAGAAAAATAAAAGAACGCAACTACGCTCACGGAAAACAAATGAAAAAGATGCACGTAAATCGCAATGACCGGCCGTGGCCCCTGAGACGACAACTTGTGCGCTGATTGGCTGTTTGCGGCCTAAGGTCTACTCACGTCAATAGAGTTTCATGGGTATTTTCAATAAATCGGCCTATCATGAAATTTTTGAGAAAGTGTAATTGTTTTAATAACCAATCAAATAAAATTGCGTCTGATCAATCAATCACTTGTTCGGTACAATAATTAAATAGTTACCAGATTAGATTTTCAAATAATGTCAAAATCAATGTAGTTTATTTAGATGTTCGAAATTTTATTAAATCAATTCAATCTTGATAAAGTGCTAATCACCATGCTAGTGCTAATTTTGATAATAGCATAATTATTGACTTAATAATGTATGTTATATTATAACATAATACTTATCAAACATATAATTCACAGGTCAAACAATTTGTTGCCTTTATATAATTTATTTGAACGTACTGAAAGTATATTGTAAATAAAGTCCCGGTGAGTGAACAAGTTGTATATTAACTAACCATTGTGTTTCATAATATTATATCATTTTGGATTCGTCGGATGTAAGTTTTGTTAAACATATTTTCAAATGCAACGATTAATTGTAACAAACTCAGGAAAATCAGCAAAACAAATTACGGATTGTGATCCACCACGCGAACGTGGACCCAGTGTGGATTGCTGGATATCCGGCATACTAACTGAAGTAAAGGTGAAATTGAGTGAAACGCAGTTTCAATTTCTCAATAGCGAAACAACCACGATTATGGGGGCGGCGCTATCCCCTTCAGATAGATATTATAGGCATATTTACAGACACATCAGTATGTTGTAATTCGTATATAAACACAATTTAAAGTTACTTTTGTATGTATTCAAACTTATCTTAACCTTAACACAATGATAAGTTCTACATTTAAACAGCTTTAGATGATAATTACTTACGTATATTACGAGAACATAGAGTTATATTTCCGGATATCCGACAAATCAGATAAGAAGAATTCAGGTAGAAATATGGTGGAGCAATATTGAAAGGAAATCTTTCCCTGGAATTAGAAGTAATACCTTCGATCCCTCTTATCGTCCGCAAATTTCTCAAAAAATTCGTAGTAGGTACTCGGAACGTGAAAGACACTTCATTGTGCCCTGTCGAAAGGTCTCTCTCCGTTGAACCATATTTTAGGGCGACTTTGATCTTATAGTATACATTGTATATATGGATTATTGAGTTAGAATTAAAGGCACAAGTTCATTTTGATGACAATCGAGAAGAATACAAAAAAAAATAATGTAATTTTAATTAATTTAAAATCAAACTAGAAACTTGGAGTTTTGAATAAAACAAAAAGAATGACCATTGTTTATTATTGTTTTCATTTCCTGATACAATGTTCCTTATGTTTTAGTTAAAAAAATCTAATTCATTTTCTTCTTAGAGCAGAACCGTCTTTCGTGTATTATACATGTTTATTATATAATACTCAGCCCCTTTTCAACGTAACGAATTACGGGCTGTTACCCGTGGCTTCATACGGATGGAATTATAACTAAAAAACTACCCTGTGCTTTATCGTTCCACAGACTACACGTATACCAAATTTTATAGCGATTTGTTGGCTTGTGATTTGTTTTACTTTCACTTTTTGCGCGAGAAATTGTTATTCGAATTCTATATCTCGGAAGTCTATATTTTAATAGAAGTAATTCTATATAATAACTTTAAGAAAATATGTGCCGCCTCTTTTAGGTCAAGGGCATGCATCTCAATTAAGCAAAGCTTACCATTTAACTAATACTATCTACGCTAAATCTACAGTAATGTGGGCGAAGTTCCAGGTGATCGCAATAGTTGTTAGTGCTCCTCATATGTTCCAATCAATTAAAAACAATTTTTATATATAGTAGGTAGGTACCTGCATAAAGCCACATGTTTGGAAATCTACGCCACTGATATATATTAAATGTTTGTATTCCGCAAAGGAGATTCCAAAAAGGACAACAGCCTTTAACTCTAACAGCCTCTAATATATACTACATACGAGTACATTGTTTTGAACTCGCACATACAAACTGCTCTATGTGCAAATGTCAATAGAATATTCATCCGCCGTCGTCTTCTCGGCATAACGAGGCAAGCCTAAATAAATGCTAATAACTGGGGCAATCATGCTAATACAATATGGTCATTAGATATTTGCTTCAAGCCATGAGAATAAGCGCATTTACGTCCTGTAGACTTGACAAGGTTAAGATTAATGTTAACCGTCAAAGTTAAGACTTGACACGGTCTATAATAACAATCGTTATACCACTGAATATCCACTACTTTAAATGAAGCTGATCATCTAAATTCCCTTAAATCGAAGTCAACATTCCAAGAATTTTAAGCGGTCCCCCTGGTGTTGCAGGTGTGCAGTGACCACTTACCGCCTGGTGGGCCGCACGCCGGTCTGCCACTTCATCAATAAAAAAATCTTTATGAATAATTTTAATTAATTTTGGCTTTGATTAATACTATACTATCTACATAACAGAAATGTTCTCTCGCTGTAGGAAGTAGTCTTCCTCAGTGGAGTAAGTAGAAGTTCCTCAGTGGAACTTCTAGCGTGGGACGCCTGCGGTCAGGTGATCGGACGCGAGACGACTTGGCTGGACAAGAAGACCCGAAGATCGTTTATGGTGGCGAGCATTGTGATAAATCGACATACAGCAGTGAAAAGACTAAAGTAGTTTTTTAGAAAAAGGTTACCTTTTTCTAACTTATTTAACTTATTTATTACGACGTACTCGTATTTTGAATTTAATTCTTCCGAATCATATGTGTACCATTTACCTATTATTCTTTGTGTGTGCACACACCTCCTACCGCCCAAACGTTGCCAGAAAGAGATCACTTTAGCGATAAGGTCTATTTTGTATACCTATTGGTGACCAATATAATGTACTTATTTACTTACAGATGTAAATATTTAACTAAAATTAGAGCTTTCATGATTACAATTGTCAGTATGGCACACAAAATGCTCACAGATAACTGTCATAACTAAGCGTAGCAATCGTAAAATTTTATAGTTGTGCGATATCCATATCACTGATAGGCCCATTTACGAGTAGGTCTTGATGAGGAAATTCAGAGCACCATTATTACGAATTCATTTATGTTTTATATAATTCATCTGAGTATATTTCAGGGACACAAGCAGAAGACATATTTTTTGTATGAAAACCGTGACTGTTTCTATGACTGTAATTAATTGTACTGTATTGAAACTCCAACATGTACCTAATACGCATTTCACGACTACTTATACTTGAACAAAACTCTTTTAGCAAAATTAACATTATACTTGGAACACGCTTGTAACTTGGACCGATGTAGATGTACATCCTAAACGGCGTACTAAGCACGTGTGGTGCCGAGCTTAGAAATTAGTATTCATCGGCGAGCGACTTCATAACGCACCGTCTCGATGTATACGTGAACAACACAGAATAATGTGACAAAATTAGACGAACGTGATGTTATGTTATATAACTTCACCAGCTATGTTGATGAAGTTTATAAATATTCTATGAAAAATATGAACACGGGCCTGGGAAATTATAGTTTTTCAGATCCAGCCGCAAAATGTTGTTACTCCTTATCACTATTTTCCTTTTATATTAGGTACGTTTTACCTATTTTCGACTCGACATTACTTACAAAAATACAAAGCTTGTCCTCTATATGTGGACGTTAAAAGACTAAACGTCAAGATTATATATAGTTTAGTGCGACAAGACCAGTGTCTTCAGATGAAAATTACAAACTACCGTTTTGCCGGGTCAAATTAACGGTAATTGGAACCTAAATTACAGTACCAGTAGATTAATTAAAAATATACAGTCATGTAAAACATCATTTTTTTAACATGTCCTTTGAGGGTACGAAATTAACACAATTTCCATTCCGGTCGATGATTCCGAACAATAGATTGCTGAGAAACCAAGTTTCCCTTAATTGTTTTGTAACCGGCGGTGGTGCCACTATAAACTAAGATTAAGTTTCGTTTGATGTAACTTTGCTTAGTTTGAAATGTCACTTATATTTTACACAGTAATTTATATCAAAAATACCATAGAATTTGACACGGCAATTACCATGTATCTGGAAACACTGAGCAAGACAGTCAATAACACCTAAATTCTCGTAAAACCGATAACAAACCTAATATTGTGTCTAGACCTTAACGTGGTATACATATATGCAAATGAGCAAGTTTACTATTTGCATGTAGAACGTACTAGCTGAGGGCTGGGAAACACATTGCACTGTGTGTAGATAGATGGTGTTGTTTTGGTGCACATCTCGCATACAACCAGGTCTGGACCTCATGGTCATAATAATAATGAGCTGTTGAGTTCACTTATCAACAACAGCGATTTATGTAGGAAATGTTGTTTCAAAGTAAAAATTGACGACTAAAATAATTTATTAATCATGGAATGAAATCAGCGCGCATAATAAAAATAATATATAATGTATGAAGATAATGAAGATAATGAAGATTATGAAGACCGTGGGTGGTGGTGGGCCTTGAGAAAAGCCAGCAATGGAGAGAGACGTGAGACTGATGGATATTTTATTGTATAATATATTATTTAAGGGTTGTTTGGGCACAAAAGGCTTATAAGTAGCGTCACTGCAACCTAAAATATCTACTGTAACCGATTGTACGGTACGGTATATGTTTATTATGTCTATGTGTGCTAACACACACACTTATTGCACAATCAGTCAAGTTAAAGTACTCTAAGGTATGCGCCGATGACATAAATGAATAGAGGGTTCAAGAAATTCATCAGAAATAACTTTATATTTGTTATATTGGATAAATTTACATACTTATCAAGGAAGAAAATTAAAGGTAGAAGACATAATAATTAGCTGGTAGGGGATTATAATACATGCCACCTCGCCTTTTGTATGATTAAATGCAATAAAATTTTTAAATAAATAAAGAACTGGTAAGTTGAAAAAGCTTCTCACTAAAATAATCCATGAACAGCTTTTTAATAGCATATTTTTTATTTGATTAAAATAAAACACGAAGAAATAATTCAAAAGTGTGAACTTCCGAACATTTATTTAAAATACGATAACATTTTAGCGGTATCGTAGATACAGGTAAATGCAAAAGATACCACTTGACAAGTCTTTACTTTTTTGACAAGTCGGGAATATCAAATCGGTGATAGCCGCTGGAGTTGAGAATAAACAGCGATCCCGGATCGCACTTTAAACTAAATATATCTCTCGTGTGATACGAAATCCATGCATAAAATTATTAAAGGTGCCTCCTGCACGAGACACACAACTACCTGTCAATGTGTGTGTGGAGCAATCGAAAAGCGGTACGTACATTCAGATATCGTTTGATGATAATAAATCCCTATGATAAATACAAACACTTTAGTCGTTTACGATTAACAACTAGATAAACTAAAAAAAAAAACCTACGTGCTAAAGGACCAACCTGACAAAATGTAAATGCAGCTTTTAGGACTTTATTTGAAGACATTATGTAACATTTTTTAGATTATTTTTTTAAGATAATGAGCTAAGACGTAAGGTAAGGTCCGAATTAAAGAACTTAGGACGTTTAATTAAACATAATTTAAAAAATAAATGATTATACATAATTAATACTTATGTACCTACCTACTGTCAGATCTTATAATACAGGTTCGCCTAGTTTGAGATTTGATGTAATATTTAATTATTAGGCCAAAATTAATTTTAGTAAATTGTAATTTTAGTAATTGCACAATTAATTCATTTGTGCAATTTATTTCGTATGAACTTACAAGTATTCAACCACAAGAATGTAAAGACAATTGCAAGTTTTACTGTGCTCATTGTCACACAAATCATTTTGTGCTACATTTACCAACGTATATACAAACCATACCACACTATTAGCCTATGTGTCTCCATATAGGCCTCTGCCTTGGCTTGCCTAACACACGATCTTCGGCTCTTTCCATCCACCCAATACTGACAATCTTCTTCATGGCGTCGGTAGAACTGATTAGAATGTGTCATATACTAAGCTTTCCGCGGCCTCCATTCATGGACTCGCCTACCCCAACCGTTGTCGGTCCTGAAGCCGATATTATGCCACTTTAGCATGCTGACTCTATAAGCTATCTCGGTAACTTTAGTTCTTTGGCAAATTTTAGACCTTATTTCGAAAGAAATACTGACCATAGCCTTAGGGCACAGCTCGCTGAAATTTGAATTTATAGATCAGGATTACTATTAGAGGTCACGTTTTAGCACATTGTAAACACAATAAACGTATACGTATTTTTTAAAAACTTTGAACCCTCTAGAGTTTTTAACTTGCACCAATATCGATACGTGTTATAGTCAGGGACGCAAAACCGCGACCGGCTGTGTAACCGAACCTATTCAGCTGTTTGACTTCGCATGTTGATATTGAAATGAACCCTGAAATTAATATGTATTACACGAACAATCGGGTGCCGATGTTAGTTCAAAGTTTCAATAAATTGACGTGAGCAGGTGACGCCATAAGTTACAGAAAACAATTATAATGTGAATATTACTTTAGTAATACAGCTAAAACTATGTCTTTGATCTTGTTTGTTACAATAAAGAGTTTGTTACATAGTTAATATAGTGATTACCATAGTTATTTTTATTCACGAAATGACTTCACATGTAATAGTACGTTATTAATTGAAGTTATTGTTGTTGAAATTGCATATTTTACGTCCTTAAATCAGTTGTTGAACAAAAACGACATGACATTAATATTTATTGTTATCGTAGGTACAGAAACAGAGTTATACTTAAAAGGAATTTCTTCGAATCAACCATACAATAATGAAGAGAACATTATGTCGTGTAAAAACAGTCAGAACATTCTCATATAATACAATAAGAGAGGCAATCTTCTTATCTCACCTACTCCTGTGGTGTATCCTCCCAAAGCAACGCCCTAAGCCGAGGTCCGTTCCTTCCGCCGGTCTACCGGCGGGGAGCCGTTAGGCTCGTTGCTGCTTTACTCCTGGCTGAGCGCCTTTTGCATTCGCCCTAAACCACTAAACTATATATAGTACCGGACATATATGTCCGATGTCTCTTGAAAGGCCATTAGAGCCACAATAATTTAGCCATTACGAAAAAAAAGCAATCTTATTATTAGGACCAACCTAAATATACAATATATTATACTGAATTATTATCAATTAGTCCAGCCCCACAATGAAAGCGTTATATACGTAATCGCCTTGTTTTTTAATGGTTTTACATATGTTCTACAAATCCAAACGTTTTAAGTTTAATTACTTTGTCTTTTAAGATTTATATCTGCAATATTAACAAAACTCAAAGAAATATTTGCTTAATTCGCGAGATAAAAATATTTCACGACGAAAAAATATAACAACAACTTAAGTTTCATCAGAGTTTTGCGATTTTAAATTACACTTGTATTGTATAGTATTGTGCGCTCCTCGTTAATTGATAAATTAACTCCGAATTATTCAGAGTTACATCAATAATTCATTGAATTCAAATTCTCTAATGAACAAACCTTTTATTTATTCCTAAATCCTATAATGAGCACTTAATTCAATAACATTGATGTATCGTAACAATATTACCTAGCCGCCATAATTTCATTCCGTTCAACTTTCTTTTCGCCATCCAAAAAATTGGTTTGCTATCGTGAAATAGGGAGATTTCCCGCGCAATCTCAAACAGGACGCCACAAATTATTAGCAAGTATCAACGGCCCAAAAGTTCGCGCTTGATTTCCACTTCTTCAAAACCCTGTCACTCCTCAATATCCGGCCATGAATCAAATCCTCTCCCACCTTTGACAAATTTTGGTGCATTACAGACTAACTACTTTTAATCGCAGAGTGACATGATAATCGCAACAAATAAGTTTCTTATATACAATATACCAAGTATGGTTATACGTTGTGTCAATTGAGTTAACTGATGTATGGCTACTTTACGTTATATTAAAATGTAAAGCCTACACCTTCTCTTGTATTTCAACAAATAATAAGTTACTAATTTGAAATTGTACAAATAGATATTTATTATTCATGATGATTTTTAATATATAAACTCCCAATGCAGGGCACTCCCTAGTGACTATGAGGGCGCTTCGGGCCATAATCCATGAGAGCCCAGTCTAAATTTATGAATACACATGGCCCACATTTTTTTAATTATCTGGTATCCGACCTTCTCACGATGTTTTCCTGCATAAAATGGCTATCTATTAACACACCTCTCTATTAAATTAACATCATCTTAAAATTGTTGTATCCTATTCATTCTATCCTATCCCTCCCCATTTTCAGAACCCTTTCTCCAAATCCATTCCTATATCTCGAAATGAAGGCAGCGCATCCGGGGGCGTGTCAATCTTTGTCATCCTGGACTGATGTTGACATGTATCGCAGATGTCAATGGGCGACAGTATCTATTTTTCATCAGGTAGACTATATGCTCGTGTAACGCCTTATTTCCATAAAAAATAGTTTCGCTTTATTAACTTTACAACTTACGCTAGAAAAATCTCAAATATTCACCAGCCTTCTACATGCCGTCAGTTCCCTGTATCCATCACGGACGCGTGGCATAATTGATTCGACTGGGAGCGATTTTCTTCATGACAGCGCAATCACAGGTTGAACTGACAGGAGAATGAAATTCGAGGGGTTTTATGGCGTTTTGGAAATACTCGTATGTGTTCTAGTCAGCGTGAAGATTTGAAAGTACGGTTCGGTGGGCATACTATTCGCATGTTTTATTTCCCAATTGGCTCCAGTTCTTCGAATGTCGATTAACTCTTTACCGATGGATATTTATAACATTATCTGAAAAAAGAGATCTTTTTATATTTTCTAGTTTCCCAAATACTGAGTGTAATCTTAAAAAAAAATATCTTTTTATTGATTTCAAGATAAATCTAATACAATTATAAATAATCTATACAAATCATCCGATTTGTATAGATTTGTATAGATTATTATTACGGATATGTATAGATTTAGATTATTACGGCATGTTTATTCTATATACGATAAAAATAATAATTTTATCGTATATTTTTCTTTGTTCTTTTCTATCGTCGCTTCAATTTGTTTTGTATTGAAGTTCTTGTTAAGTTGATCGTCCGTCGATATACTTAATGCGGCCCTCTGACGTTTCTGTTCAATGGGGTCCAGAGTTTCTCTCGAGAGCTTGGACTTTTTTCCTTTACGCTGTTGATAAAATGTCCTGATAACCCTCATCAAGTAATCGGCTAACTCGTCAACGCTATTTGTGGTTTCCAATGCGTCAAATCGATATTGAAGTTCTAACTCAAACTAATTGGTACCTAACGCGGTAGGACGAATATTGGCCTTCATCACAGCAGACCTTTTTAGCTTGTAATCAATATTTAGAGCGCCACGTACAAGTCGGTGAATACGTCCATTCTTAACTCTATTGATCACGGTGACATCCCTAAATTTGAGATTTCTGTCTGTAATGAAGAAGTCAATTTCGTTCTGTGTTCCACCATCCGGGCTTTAGTAAGTCCTCTTCCTATGGGGCTCCTTCTTAAAGAAAAAGTTCATCAAAAATAGCCCCATCATCTCGAGGAAGTTAAACAGCATTTGCCCTCAGTGGTTTCTAAGTCCAAAACCGAGGGGACAAGCCGATCCCACCTTGTGAGCGCTGGTCGCCTTTCCTGCAATACAAGAGATGTCTAGATTCTAGGGTCATCCTATCCTCCCCTCTCTTCGGACTTCCAAGAACCCTAGAATATCCCACTTAATATTACCCAGCTTAACTTCCACCTCCACTAAGTTTTCGTCGTGTCCTGCGGCCACGTGTAGTCATTGGTGTTGCTTCAGTCAGGGATTCTTAGCACCCCTGCCCTGCCGTAACCGTAGCTCCCACCGTAGCTAGGAATAGTAGGGCCGCCAGGGACTGGGGGCCATGGTGTGTTTCATTTTCATTTGGAGGTTTATGCCCTAATCACCACGCGATGGGCAGGCGAGTTGGTGATCGCAGTGCTAAATCTCTCTCATCGGTGATGCCGCTGTCCGTCACCGGTCTCCTTTATTTGAAATCTAGCAAATCGAATGGTTAAACCGCCATTAATCTGTCGTCAGAGCTCCGCCCGTTATTCAGCAGGATGCACCGCTTGCAGGAGGAGATGGATTGGGTCCCGTATGATGATGATCGGAACCCCTTACACCCTATTATGACATTATTATTATTGATAAATCATTGTACGCCCAATGATTTGTAATCGGGGTATATTAGAGAGGAGCAAACCATTGTACATACTCGTATAACATCTCTTCACCTGTAAATATCACAATGAATATCACAATTTACATTACATTCAAATAATCAAATTACATTTCATAAATAATCTGAGCAACAATGAATTTGTCTCCCTCTAATTAAGTAGAATATTGATTTACAAAATAGCCAATACTGATTGAATGAGAAAACGTGTGTGGACTCATAAAATAACTTACAATGGCAAGGCATATATTTGTGTCAATATATTTTATTTTTAATTACCAAGAACCATTATAATAGTATTTTAACTATTCACACACAATTTGTATAGTTTATTACTATATTATCAATAGTTATCAATACCAAAACTTTTTAAATCAAAAAGTTTTAAAAGATATTATACCTAATATAAAGTTAGAAAGTGGATTTTCGAATATGATTAGCTAATTTTATTACTTGTCTGGTGAGATGATTAACTTTTGAAGGAACCTTGTTATGTGCAAATTCATTTTTCATTTAAAGCCAAGTTACGAATTTTAAACATTAAAGGTAACAAGCAAATTCCATTACAAGACGCCATTAAATATGCAAAAATGATGCCGAATTCGTCCCTGGAGGCGCAATCGGGTTGTTTAATAAAATTTAATGGCTCTCAGAGTGGCCTTCTTGTAAGTTGGGCCGTTTCCAAGGACGTGAAAAATATCGTATTCGGTATGACCATTTTTGTGTAATTGAATTACTTGTATCATTTTTAATTCATGTATAATTTATATATGGCAATCACCTACTTAATATATGGAAACTAATGAAAAAAATTTGCTATTAATCATCTATAATTTAAATCTTTACCTAAAAATGTAATAAATTAGTATTGTATCAAGTAACAAGTGGCTCTCGTTCTGATTCTCTTTCTCAATGAAATGTTTCTATTCTGTGAAATGTTTCTGTGTAATGTCTATGTTTGACATTTCTTTGATCACATAACTTATCTCTGTAAACTCATATATATAAACCATATATCTCATATATCTTAATATCTGATCCCGCCTGTAATATTAATTTGATTAACTTCAAAATCCTTCTAACTTTGGTTTTAAATCTAAATAATGAACCTTACATATTAATAAAATAATGTCTAAGTATAATAACGAATGTTTCGACCCTTATAATAGTTGGTGGGAAAAATCGGCGTAAACTATTCACAAAGCTAATAAAGGTTAAAAAAAAATCTAAATTTGAATGGTAATCGATTATTGGAGCAATAAAAAAAATCATCAGAAACAAAACAAAACAGAAAGACAAGAAAAAGCGGAGCCATTAAGCCCCCAATCGCGTTTGCAACTTCGGTAACCAAATGACTCCCATCACATTATTTCGACCTCTATTTCGTAAGATATAAGGTTCATAGGAAGTATAATAATCCGTATTTGCTGAAGGACCTCGTTTTCAACTTGTAAATGGATCGAAACGCCGACAGCGACTGATAATTGCTAATAGTTTTCTTGTTAGTGTCCGTAGTGAGAAGTTTACAGACTAATCGATTTTTATTTTGAGTTACTTACTGGAATTGTAAATGACAAAAAATATAGCCCCGTTTCTTACGTATGCCTTCTCTGTTGTTATTTTCTCTCCTTCCAATAAATGTTTAAAATCAATTGATACAAATTATTAGCTTCATCACTAATCAATTATGTTTTGTAAAATCCGCGCGTGTGTCGTTAGTTTAGGTGGCAACACGACAGAGGCGAGATAGAAGACACCTGTTTGGTTATGAATGAAAACTTTTTACAAAAAATCTGTTTTGTTAACAAAAGTTACATCGCGTTGGTGCGCTTCTAACTCAGTAGGTATGTTACTCGGTAGCGTCTTCTGGTATGAAAAGTTATTATTTTCGTTTATTTTTAATGACACAATATTACAAACATATTCGGGGAGAAAATAGAAATGGAATTATCTCAAAACTAGTTAAAAGCAGGAAATAATAAAATACTCAAATTGATAACAAACTACGTAATACCAGCTGTCAAACAGACCAACGAAGTTTTGGCTTGAGATCCAAGATCGCAACCAACGTAGTTAACATGGCCGATGGCGATTACAGCAGATCTATGTTAAAATTTTATGACATAGGCCTTACACGGACTGACCTATTAGTATAGTACCTGTGGGACTAGCGGTGAGCGCCACGTGCTTCCGCTCCTCCATCTCGCCCAGGCCAATGACATTGAGTTTCAAAAATATACGCAAAGTGTTTTTTACGTATGATACGTATATGTAAGTTTTTTTCTTCGTATATCGCAATGGTGCAATTAGCACATTCTGCCAGTGTCAAGTTTTCTTCGTAAATTCAAAACAATTTACAACACATCTTGTCAATGTCCAGTTCAGTCGAAGTATGGGGGTAAGTCAAGAGTCGTTCAGTAAACTGATAGTAGGTTTACTGAGGACAGAAGAAGACTCCTTGGAAGCACATGAAAAACGCAGTCTTGTGCTTTTATTTGATTATCACAAACATTACGCGCAAAAAACCCTATGAAATTTAATAAATTGTCACTATTAAACTACAAAACGTACAGTATACATTTTTTACAATCAGTGTAAAAAAATCTCAACTGTGCAGTTTTCGAGTTCTTTTTGATCTGCTGCGTCTCTTTTAATGCTATGAATATAAAAAAGGATGGACTTTAGATCAACAAACAGCGACACGTTTCTGAAAAGTCTAAGGTGTTACGTCATGACCACTTGTGCGCATTTTGTTTTTAAGTTGATTATTATATATGCTATTTTTTAATTAGTTTTGAATAATTGTATAATTTAGGTACGGTTGAGAACGCGACAGCTAAGCGATATAGCCGTACGCAAATTCCCGTGCGGATCCATAGGTTTCTGATAAAATAGCCAAAATGGAGAGCCTGACCTTATATGCCGAGAATCGCTGTCTTCTGACCAAGCTTACGGTTTCCTTGTGTGGTTCCCAGCCTGGTAGCGCTTCTTCTCGGCTTCTTGACCTTCCACTTGGTTTAAGCGTCCTTCGGCACTAAGCGGCTATACTAGCGGTATAGAAAGGGCACAGCGTGTGCCAATTCTGGGGTCCAGGAGACCACCCAAATACGCGGGTTTCACTGTCGACCGGCTACGGGAGGGGTCGATCGCTAGACTGTTAATCAGCGGAATTACAGTCGTGGACAGAGCCCACGACATGCGGTTTCCTCTCGAGTGGGAACGGACCCAGCAGCGACGAGGTCGAGCCATAGACTATTTCAGCGGAATTACAGTCGTGGACAGAGCCCACGACCACGCGGTTTCCTCTCGAGTGGGAACGGACCCAGCGGCGACGAGGTCGAGCCATAGACTGTTTGGTATGCAAAGGTGCAGCGATATAAAAGGATCGGCGGAGTGATTATTTGAAAATGTGGGTAATAAAATATAATCTTACCCTATAAAATAAAAGCACCAATGTTATTGGCGCGAACAACGGTCAATAACTTTTGCGTGGGCTATAAATTTTTTGTCAATTAATAATTAAATTTCACAATTTCTACATTTATAACAAATTATAATTAAACATCCTCTTTATGAACGGACATCGCTCTATTCCATCTTATTTTATGCTATTTCTAATTTCATAGTTTTATCTTCGCTACGTTTTGGATGCGTGACACATGGCTTATTAATGACTGCGTGTCATTGCTTAAACACGAATCCTTTAGCACTCTTTATTTAAAATTAATTAGAATTTAAAACGAGACAGCCGACGATGCTCTAGATAGTCGCTCTAAACGCTACAGAAGTAAATAGCCTATTAGAACTTTTAATTTAAACTCCTTTCTCTAGTTTCACTCGAGTCAATCTCAAGTTGGAAGAGTAGAACAAAACAATGTAGTCCCGTGGAGTGGAGGGAAATTTAAGAACTGAAATTAACTTTCTGTCTGGTTGCTATGGCAATATATAATTTCATATGAATTATCTCTTTAAGGATGTTGAAAAAATTCCTGCCGCCATTTCAAAAGGTACGATTTAACAAATTTTATTAATCCGTTTGATATTGTTATTAAATTTTACCTCTTCGTTTTTGTTTTTCTTAATTAGAATCGCGTTTGGTTGTTAAAGTGATGGTAAAGTAATTTTATTTACCTCAGCCCCCAATAAATAAATTACCACAAGTTCGTTAATATGTTTAACAAAACTATAGTTTCGTATAAGCCTTACTGCCTAAATTATTTCAAGTTTTCAAGATTAGCGAGGACATGCATGCAAACGTTCTCATTGAAATAATACTAGATTAAGGATTTAAAAACTATGACCCATCCCTACACGTATATCTTTAGTAGCCATTCGTTATTAACTGCAGCGTTATTAAGTTATCAACGTCACCAGCCCTTTTATCGTCTACTGCTGGAGATGGGCCTCCTCATACACATTGTCCTGTGCATGAGAGGTGTATGGTCTTAAAGGGGCACGCTGGCCAAGCAATTTAGCGAGTTCATTCACTCTTTTAAAGGTCTATAGTTCCTCAGGGCTTGTGGTATCAATGTTATTATCCCTTACTCGCTTTTTACCACACCTACGAGAAAAGATGGCATAGTGCTATTCTAAAGAAAGCCGGCCGACACCACAAGGCCCAATTCAGTTATAGTATAAGTATAAGTATATATATATATATATATATATATATATATATATATATATATATATATATATATATATTAGTAAGGAAAACTGTTCACGCGTCTTCGCCCGCATTGACCGGGATAAAAACTATCTCATGTTAATCCGTTCCACGAATTACACGTACTTACGCCAAATTTGATAGCAGTTTATTTATATGTTGCAAAGTTTAGGTAATAAACAAATCAATTTTCGCATTTATAATATTAGCAGAAGTGGATATACGAGTACATATATTTCCATTCTATTAATCTAAATCACAAGCAAGCTACTGAAGCAAGCAGGGCCGGGCCGGTCATGTGTGTCGTGCTGTCCACAACCGTTGGAGCAATCGAATACTCGAGTGGAGGCCGCGTGCTGGTCAGCGCAATGTGGGCCGTCATTCGGCTAAATGGAGCCATGATCTGAAGAGGGTAGCAGGTGGCGGCTGGGTGGGGAAGAAAACCGATAGAGCATTTCGGCGCATCTTGGGAGAGACCTATGTCCAACAGCGGACACTCACAGGCTGACAAAGAAGAAGAAGGATCTAATTCCAGATCCATGTTAGTACTCTATGTTTTTTTCTATCTGTTCAGGTTTTGTTTAATTATCCCTTCAGTGATATAGTATACTGATGTGATGATTTTGCAACAATGTCGCAGATACTGACATCCTAATGAATATACATATTATCAATACATATAAACATCATTAATGTTGCTAGTACCAGTCCGAAATCGAACCGCACACTCCTCATTATCATCCTCGTCACATGCGTATATGGTAATTAACCGGTACGCCGGAACACACAAACAAAGGTACGTGTTTTGTTATTTATATTTATATGTAGTCTGTATAGCAAATCTATTTTGTCGTAGGTACCTGTGATACATACTTTTATGCTCTAACAAAATTAGCACCTTCATATTCTGCGCTTTGTATCTATTACATTATTGGTCAACCGAACGTTCGATCAAATACAAACTGCATTGCAAATCATTGCTAACGTATTCAATAGGCTGCTAAGTGGGGACAACTACAAATACGACGTTGTAAAAAAAAACACTTTCAGATAGATCAACAATGGTAATTAACGCTAAAATCATATAATATGACGAACGCAAAACAAGTTTGTATTCGTATGGAACGCTCAAATGGCCAATGTTTATGCCAGAGATGCTCAAACTTATACTATCGACGATCTACAGCAACAAAATAGGGCCGCAACCAAACAACTAGACTAAGCAGGAAAAAATAATATAAAAAAAAGACAACCTTTTATGTAAGTCATGTACTAAAACGAATAAAATAAGTTTATATTGAATTATTTGTTCGCAAAAAGCTTGTCGCGAAATATTCTTAAAAGTAGGTACCACTTTTTTTTATATTATTTTTGTTTCACCTTTTTAGTTAGAAATATTTCTCAATCTATACATTTCAAGTAACGCATCATTGTTGCGAGGTCTCTTGCCGGTTCATTTTGTGCAATCCAGTTCTTCAACATAATATATATATAGTATATTATTATTAATATAAATAATATGTTAAATACATTGAAGTTAAATAAAATCTTGTAAAAAAGACTACTTTAATTGGAATCAGTTCTGAAAAGGGCTTTAATTAATTACACTTTTCACAAAATTAACTACACCTTTCACATTTCTGCCCTGCAACCATATTACTTACCCATTGTTAAGCTAAGTGCATTATACAGCAGTTTAGTGACATGGGCTAATATTATACTATACATAGTTTTTTTCCGTGCATGACGTGTTGAATCCAAAGATTATTTGTAGTTTTGAAAAATGTAAATGAAGTGGATTGAGTAATATTGTTAAAGTGTGGGCAATTCCCGTGTTACCGCAAGCCCCTACAACCGAGTCAGCGCTGCAGTTTCTGTAGTACGACTGTATGCTGCCTTGTTGCCCGCTAGACGAGTGGGAATACACACCTTTAAGTAGAATATAATAATATAGTTTAACGTGTCTGTATTAGTAGTCAGTGGATTTCTTTTTATTCTTATAATAGAAGAATCATAAAATATGGCGCTCTCTATCGCGACACAAGTAAAAAACAACCGCCCCGCAGTCACAAAGTAAAAGTTTACAAAATATACTCGTATCATGCAGCAGGATAACTAACTGTCGCTCGACGAATATTGAATGAAACTCCAGAGCAACATCGAATAAAGCGGGGTAAACTTAGTAGTCTCTAGTTAGCTTATCGATGTTCGCATGCATTCTCCCGGCGTACGGTATGGTAATGCCTGGACTGTCATTAACATCAGTAAACTAAGTCGTTTCAGCTCTCAGTGTTAATACAAATGTTCAGAGGAGTCTAATTTAAGCCTATGTACGTCTTATGTGAGAATAATGGCTACTACTAGTCTTGTTAAAGATTTTTAGAATCACATTTTTATATCAACATTATCGATGGCAGCAAATTAGAAGGTAAAAAAAATACAAATAACTGCACTAAATACTGAAATGCACTAATAATTATATGTTTTAGGGGTTGACTAATAAAGTTTTCATAATGAATACTGTTATTTGTGAAAATATGTCAACGCATAAAGAGTTACCTACGCCTATTTTTAAATCCTAAAGGCTAAGTAGATACGGTCGACTAGAGTCTAGGAAATGATATGAAAGTCACAAGAAAAGATAATCAGCACATAGACTTGTGCAACATAACAAAATATTACTGATTTTAAGCAAGAATATGAAAAAACGCAAAAAGGGATATACGTCCATTTTATTTTACAACTGACATAAACAGTACATAAGTATAATTATTTATATCCATGACTGTTACAGTGCAACAGTACATAAATTATAACATTAATAATAGTTACTGTGATAATAATTTCACTCTGATCCAAAACTAAATCAAAGAATATCGAAGTTTTTGTTTGAAACTACTTTTGCTATCGATTATAACGTCTATATTAATAACAAAATAACCAGTTGTTATTTTCTTGTTACTTTTTTTCTGTAAAACGTTCAAATCTTCTTGTTACTTTTTACATAATTATTGATTTGCATCGATGGTAAATTAGTTTCTTTTGCATCAGTAAAGAGAGCCTTATCCAAGATAAAAATAAATTGTTAGATATTTACACACATTTAGATATTTCTCACTGAAAATAAGTGGAGAGTCTAGGCTTTAGTGTAGAAGTAAATAAATCATTTCTACGTTGTATTGTATTCTACGTCCCAACTGGTCCATAATTATTATTCAGATATCCTAAACAATGCGAAAAATAGCCACATATACATATATTGTTATATTTTTGTTTGAGTATATTTATATTGTTATAAATATATTCTAAAATGTACCCCAAAATCATAGGTAAAATATGAGTGTAACATAGATTTGTCGCCGTCTACGTACTCATATATTATATCTCCATACAAAAACTTAAGGATAGATTTGTCGCGAAATTATTTGATTTAAACTGTTTTATCCATGAAACGTCTAGACGTAAATGTACCCAAAATCATTGTTTAACATAATAATAATATATAATAACATATAATATAATTATAATAACATAATAATAGAGTGTGCAGAAGTCTTATTTTGGAATTTATTTTTCTTTTTGTTTTTAAACAATTCTGAATAGAAGATAACAAGAAGAAAATATGTATGCCACATTCCGCCTCCTGGCTAAACTACAAGTATTAGTACTAGTATTTAGTATTTTTAAATCGATTCAGTTTTACACCTATAAACAGTTTCCACTTAGACATACCCCTAAGTTTGACATTCAATTTTAGGAAGTGGACATTATGAACCTGAAGGATTAAGTCTGCTATATTAATATAACATACGAGAGTACATTAATAAAACTAAACGCTTTGACAATTATATTTTATTTTCTTTTTATTTTATTATATATGGAATACAAGCAGTCACAATAAATTACATAAAATTATATTACAAATGAAACATAGCGCGTGAACAGAATAGTGTTTATAAATTATTAGTCAGAAACAGACTCTTAAACTATGCAATACAAAGAGATGTTGAGAATCGTTGCTTCAATTAATTTATACACTTGACATTATAATTATGTTACGAATTATGGAACTCAATAACATTATAATTCTACATTCAGACAATAATAAATCACCTCATGACTTCATTTAGAGAGAACAATTTTCTTTTCCTATTTCCTTCCACGCTGTATGTACCAACCATATCTAGCAATACTATTCTAACACGCCAAGTCTGTTCTCAATGTGCAGTTCTAATTACCTCAGATCATCCTCTTAGCAGCATCGTGCGGAATTAATACGTTTCACTATATAACGACTAGACGTAAGTTACAAGCAAATGCGGTAACACTTTGCCTTACTACGCGGGCGTGGATCCCAGATTTTCCGAGAGAAACTAAGGGAAGATTTGTCGTCTTCTGTCGAATCCCGTGAACTTTTAATTCTAATTTAGCGCAATAGATGGCCACGACTGCAGCAAATGGTCACAGAGACTAGTGTAAATGACCGGAACTCCGAGTAACATCTGATTTACTGTCGCTTAGCCGCATTTGTAACAAAGCTCACTTGTGTCACTGTTTGTAACAACAAAGTTACTATAATTTGGTCGTGGCGACTAAACGTGTGATTACGACTATTTTCTATGAGGCAGAAAGTTCATGGGATGAAAGCTTGCCACTCTCTTTTCTTTCGCTGTGTGTTTCCACTAGGCGACAAATATTTTCTGTCTTGCTTGTTATGCTGTCTTGTTTCTCTTTCCATTTAAATACGACTAGGTTCTTCAAAGAAATGTGAAGTCTTAATTCCACGCGAGTCTATAGCGCTACAGATTTTGTCGTGCACACTGTACCAACCGAATCTTGTGGGCCGACACTTTTGTTCTTTCTATTTATATTTCTTATGTTTATGACGACACCGATGGATAACTGTCGACTAACAAATAAGTAACAATTTGCATTAAATATCCGTTGATGCAATGTTACCGATGCAAACCGGAAATTTTGCAAAAACAGTATAGTGTAAATAAATGTATAAAACACAATATATAAAACATCGCTGTTATAATATATAAAACATCGCTATTTTGAATGGGCGGGATTCTGTCGTGTTTGAAGCCGATACGACTCAAGGTCGAGTCGGACTTTGTTTATGGAATCTTCTACTGTGTCGTTATGTTATTGTCGTAATTCGAAACGCAAGTGCTAGTTTCATGAAAATCTCCTCAGCTAAAGCCCTACTGTTAAAGTATCGTTAAAGCACTTTGAATTTCTCTCGCGTCTGGTCCAGCCATCAGTCAAGACCAATAAATAAATCAGTTCAGTGACTAAATCATTCAAAATATTACCACGCGTCTGAGCTTGGTCGATGTTAATAAAATTACAAATCAAGTGTTAAACATGCTAATTCAACTTAAATCATTGTCAGCACACCAAAACCTGTCAATAGTGTTCATGTATGGAATCTAGGGCGCCCTAGAAAGCAAGGACTGATAAACTCTGGGCGATCTACAACATCGAGTTCCAGGTAAGTGGAATCCTTGTCATTTTGAACAGATTTTCAATAACATCATATTCGTAAAGGCGACCTCTGGAATTACAGTCCACGAAGGAAACATTATAATTACAGTAGTGTAATTATAATGTAATTTATTATACTTACGCGCTTAAACATTATATTCGTTTATGATACCTGTGCACAAACATTCATAATTTGCACACAAACATTCTAATTTACATCACCGTACAATCTCGGCACATTAGCGACATTAAACACAAAAAGTGAAAAATTTAATGTTGTGCGCTCTAAATTAAAACGTACAAACAACCACATTCAATGGGAAAAGACCTCACACTCGTTGCTTTGTTCGCCCCCCATTCATCACTTGCACCTGAACGTAATGCGACTGGATTAAACGCTTCTATTAATATACTCTGGTATTGTGCAGAACGAGCCATCTTCAATTCAGCTGGATATATCGTGCGTAACTCGGGAACGACGGCTTAAACGATTACTTAATTCATGTCAGTGCTCACTGACAATTGAAAATGGCATATGAATATTTTTACAGCTATAAGTCGCCGACGTACATATATGTGCTGTTGTTATTTTAATACTTTCAATTATATTATTTCAGAGTTCAAAATATGATTAAAAGTCTACTTAAAAGTAAATTGTTGCCTTCTAAGAAGCGTCGATCTAACACGTGGAGGGTCCCAGATACAAGTACTTTACGAATCTAATTTTTTTATCAGACATAGTCTTGTTCACCTCCGACGAAGAATAATTCCTATAGGAAAATAGCAGTTACTGGTTAAGACCAATAAAACTCATATATTGTATTTTCTTCTTGTCCTTGTCCTAATTTATACAGCTACATGGGTGTAATTATTTGTTACAGAGTGGGACTTGTTTCGTTCGGACAAAACAAATCCGCTTTCACCACCGTATTATATCTCACGCCTTATAAAAATGGGGGGTATACCAAACAACTCCATAACTTCTTACTAAATGAATAGTCAGTGGAGAGTCATAAATAAGGTTGCCGACACACTAGACGGCAGATAAGCGAGGATCTATTGGGCTTATAAAGCACTTGGTGTGGTATGGACCTGTGCCCTTATGTTGGGAGATTTATCGCGCACCTGTGAACAATGGTGGCCTCACTTGAGTTATTAAGATGTTAAGACTCGGTTAGTGTATGTAGCTCCCACCTTTCCTTTCATTAATAGAATTAGGACTTTCTTTGAGGGAAATCGATGTTGTTATTGATAGAAATCAGACATGAAAATGAAATACTCTTTTTATGAAAAGTGTTAACGTACAAATACTTTCAACAGGATTACAATTTATCGACTTTTATATAATGTATAATAGTGAAAAGACATGGGCTGATGGTATGATACGGTAATATATGGTATGATTCTTTTATGTTTAGTGGCATTATCATAACCATCCATAAACGATCGAGTAGAATCAGCACTGCAAGTGGAAGCACTCCAACAACTCCTATGAACCAATGTCAAGTACTTTATCAAACGTTTATCGTTATAGTCGCAAGTTATTTATAAAGATAGTTGGATCAGTTAAGTCATTATCCAGGTAAAACAAAGAGTACTCATTAAATTAATATACTCTTCAAATAAAGAAGCGAGAAAATTGCCTTACTTTATAAGCGACACAGTATATTTTATGGTAAGACAAGTTTATAGTTTGGTTATTAAAAAGCTTGTGATGTGTAATAATCTAAACATTCCATATTTTTTGTCGTTCATCCATTTTGTTTGATATAAAAAAGATTTCTCGACCATATTCTCATAAAGATCAAAACAAAATCAATACTTGCCGTTTATTCACAGGAGACTTGTCCGTAGAAATATACATGCGAGTACTTCTGTATACTACTTAATGAGAGATTGCATCATGCATGGTTTCAGTGTATATTATAAATATTTGTATTAAATTGTGATGCGGCAACCGATTTACGGCTCCCATGTGACCATTTATTTGCATGTTAAACGCTATTATATCGGTGCCGTGAAATATCTTTATCGCTTTACCACAAACTTGGTTGTAAATCTTCCACAGGCCCAAAACAGAATAGCTAGAATAATATGCAGCGCTAATATTTAATCAATACGAGTACAGTATATCACATACAGTATCTTGTATATCAAATGTTACACACAACTTTTTACCTGGAATTTTTACTATATGTATTGCGTGTATATCACACAGCATGTACTCGTATATACGTTTTTCCCAAAATTTTTCTATATTAACTTTTTAAGACCCTTTAATAAAGAAACTACATACATTATTGCTCTCTTCATTTTATCTATCTGTTGATGTTACTTTCTCATGTTATGTCATCATAACACAAAAAACAAGTTTAGAAACTGAAACTCGACTACATAAAAGTTTTAAATAATTTTAGGTTCTTTTTATAAAGGTTTCTTTATTGTACTCCTTATAGAGGCATTTTACATATGACGTAGTCACACGTCAATTGTATATATTATTCAGTTTGTAAACATGCGACTTCAGGCATAGGCGTAGGCGAGTTTCAGTTTTTAAACTTATTTTTTTTAGCATTTTGGGGTCTTCGACTCTGTAATTATTTGTATCTACGTCTCGCGCGATTTTTTATCACATGTGGCACATTTTATATATATAAATTATATATTTTTGGAACGTGCACATTATAAACTTTCTTTTGATACTAAACACGATACGTTCATCTGCATTTATTTTTTCGCTACTTGTATTTTCGTTTTTTATATCCTACATATTGGATATAAAGTCACGTCATATAGCCTATGTTACGCGTAATATTAAGACGAATCCAACGACATCTAATTTGTTAAAATATGATCTGTAGTTAAGTAGCTACGAAGGAGCAGATAAACATACATACGAGTAGGTACATACTAATATAGACTGCTAAAATCATGACCCTCCTTTGGCTTTGCCGTAGTTGGGAAAAACTACAGATCAAGCTAAAAAACACTCAAGCCCGTACCACTGTGCTTCTACTTAAATACTGATTTTATAATTTTCACTAGCTCGACAGTAAAAGAAAACATTATTTTGGATGCAGGAAATTTAAAACAAATCTTGGGCGTGAGCCCAATCCAATCCCTTCTGGGCCAGAGCGGTTAAATATATTCGAAATTCAGGGGGTAAATTGACCCCTGCAGTGGAACGTTACAGGCTGATATCGAAATATGATTTTCTCAAGGATGCCAGAATGCCTCACATTTCATTAATAAAATGGGCGTAGAGCAGTCCAGTTATTAATATATTCTTTTTCAGTATAGGTCACTAAGCCTACCTAATAGCTTCGCACAAACAAACGTATTAAAAATGTATCAGTTGTTCATTACATCAAAGCCTGACGCTTCCATATTTAATTTACAGCAACATTATGAATCCAGGGCCGCATCCGACTCGGTCCCGTAATGGTCGTTTTACAACACCCTGTGGAGTCGTCCGACCGAACTGGGCGGAATGTTCTGTTTCATTTATGTCTAATTTGTGGGCACGAGGTATTAAAGATTGGTACACCTAATAGTGAATTGAATGTGTGTGATTTAAAAGACTACAATTTAAAAAAATCTTACTAAGTAATAAAATTTAAAGATATTGATATTTTTTTAGGTGGCAAACAATCATTAGGAGCATATCTGAATGAATGCAAAGGTCACATATATCACAATCCTTTATAGTTCTGTATAGTGGGTGAGTGCAAACTCATACGATGCCAAGGTCCTCTTCCTCTTCCTCTTCCTGAGGCTGCAGCACTTGCAGAGCTTAGAGGACACACTCCCTTACGCAAACAAACACACAAAATCAAATATATGTAGCCAACCTACTTATTTTTGTTTATGTATTTTCAACATTATGAGTATGTTATTTTAGTATGAAATATGTAATAGGCTACACAACTATTGTTATTACCTAAATCAAATTTATACATCAGATAATGCTGTAGATTTTTGTGTATGTAAATGTAAAAATATTCAATTTATTATTGAATATGTACGAGTACATTATATGTGTTGTCAAAATATTACTGTTTGTTTGTTGCTGCGTATAAAAAATATACAAATAAAATTAAAAATTAAGATACATACATACAAGAAACCGTCCTTACGGTAATAAATAATTATGTAGAGGACAGTTTTATATCCTACAGCCTATTTGGCGCGTCCTACGGGCCACTATCAGCGGCCACATTCTCATTAAACTCTCATTAACTAAACTCAACTTAGGGTTCATTAACTCATTAACAAACTCAATTAAACTCTCTTAGGGTAATAAATAATTATAAAGAGGTCAATCTTGCATTCCACAGCCCACTCGACGCGTCCTACGGAACCCTTTCAAGGAGTTACTCCACTCTCACAGAAGACTGCTGTGAATGTGAATATGCCTTCAGAGTGAAAGCATTCAGCTTGCCAACCCGTTCCATTTCCCACATTCGATGTGATTGGGGAAAGAAACTGGGTGATATAGAATTGTATGCTTTCTATCTGTTATAATGATACTTCCTGTTTCCATAGTTTTCAATTTTTATTCCAATCCCTAATTCCTAGTCGGAACAAATATCGGAACCGTATTTGAGGAAAAAAAGACCCAAAATGTGAAATTTTACAATATGCTAACAAATCGTTTGACCGAGAGTCGACTTTTTGTGGTGATAATTTTTAATTTAAACCTGTTTAAACCAAGCTGTTATTATCCGAAAACAAAATTAGGAATATGAATAGGATCACCGAAAATCTATTAATTATCTAGTAAAAATCTAGTAATTTTCTATATTTCCAATATCGGACTAAGGTTGTTAGGGATATAATATTTCGTATCCGGATACGGATAAGAATATATTATACTCTTTTATCAGTTTCGGTTACGAATATGATATTGTTTCGGATACGGTTTCGGATACGGATATGTTTTAAAAAATATTATAGTGAAATGTATCACTGACTGAAAGCAAAGGAAAATAAAACCAAATAGGCAATAATAAATAATCAGTCGCTGCTGTCAACAAAATAATCGCTTTGAAAATACTACCAGAAGAAAATATTAAGACTTGTAACAAAAGACATAAAATATTAAGACTTATAACAAAGGACATAAAATATTAGGACTTATAACAAAGACATAAAATATTAAGACTTATAACAAAAGACATAAAATATTAAGACATAACAAAAGACATAAAATATTAAGACTTCTGGATTAATTGACCAATAAATACGTCTCTAATTGTTCAAATTTTTTACACGAAATAATAATAATTAGCAAAATTATTAAGCACAAACTACTTATTTAGACTGTTATGAGTACATGAACGAATTAACGAAAAATCTATCAAAACGAATGCCAGTGGCCAGAACTTTTCAAAACTTGTCTTGTTTAAACTCCGTTCCTAAGGGCAACAAAAAAATTGTTTGTAATAACATCCTAAGCTTTTATTTGGGTTTCGTATATTTTTTATTTCGGATATCCGATAGTTTCGATAGTTACGGAGTCCCTAATGTACATTACATCCCTAATGTACACACATGAAAATAAATATATAAAAAGATAAATACACGCGAAAAAACATGTAAGAAAATATAATCATTCCTTACCAGCATGTTATTTCATCTTATCCAGAAAAATCCCCACCCAGTGCTAAAAATAGGGTAATCAAATTTGTCAGCTTCAGACTTTTGACCCTCTGAAAGTAACTAAAAATGTAACTCGTACATAGTAAAGTACTCGTATAGGCGATGTTCAGATAACTGAAAATCAAACGCGTCCCTGATTTATTTTAACTGTACGCCGTTCATAATATTCATTTATTAACATAATATTTGTTTGCTTTAAAACACTGCGGCGACAAACTTACACCTTAGCTTGACTTATTAATGCAAATTCTTGTGAAAGTAAGTGGGACGTGGAGGGACCAAATTACCGAGACCCCCGAGGGCCTATTAAATTTCCTCCTCTTTCTCCAGATTGCAAAGAAGATGGGGAGGAAACGAAAGTCTCCTTACACCGGTGACGAGATGCGGAATTCATGAACGCCTGTCACATACAACGCTTGAATTTATGTGTTCCGTATTTAGGTCTCTAGTTTCTTTTTAAATCGTTGCTTTTGTCAGTGGTTTTGTAAAGAATCAGAATGAAATTGAAAATATCAGACTTTAGAAGAACAGCTTAATTTTATCTAAAATCGCTATAATCTTTATCGCCCTGTCACGCACACAATAATTACGGTACATGCAGTCTGTTCAAATGTTATTAATAATTAATCAAAATGGAATGTCTATAAATACTGTGGCTAACTGTATATAGTAATTTTATTAACGTAATGAATTACGAGTACTATGTAAGTTAAAACCGATACAAAATTCAAAATTCAATAGTCAACGCGTTGACTGATATTTGTAACGATGAAATTCTCTGTCACCACAAAGCCAATAAGTCATATTTGCCTACGGGCTTAACTATATTTTTTTTGCAAAATATATATGTATAAAATTCTCTAGGAATATGTAAATAATAACTAGAATTACAATGAAGGTAACTAATAGCGACATATGTGTTTATGATAGGCTTTAGCCAGTAGCGTCATGACGTTATGTGTTACATTATGATATGACGTATGCATGTGTGTCCGCTAGCCGCCCTCCAAAGTAATTACTTCCATTACCAATTCTAAATGTAAAATTTCATTTAACTTTTATATGAAATTTTTATAAATAAAGGACACAATTTTCATTTAACCGTGAAAAACTGTACCCTTTTTTAACACAGAAGTGCTCTCGGGCTGTCGAAGTATTTCAATTAATTGAATTAATTTTTTTCTACTCTCCGCTGGCCGCCCTTTCATTTGAAAATTGATATCGGCGGTGAAAAGGCAAAGGGAATCAAACGATATTATGGAAACTCTATACCAGGGTAGTTTCAAGTCTATTTTAATAAAACAAACATTTTCTCTTAGGTATCATTTACATGATGGAGTTGGTGAAAATATCGTTAACTATAGCTTAGCTTACTAACTGTGACTTAGCTCGCGTGGGTTTACGGGGCCAAAAACAATCCGTATTTTAGCCCCCTGACACAATTTTGAAAAAGGTAAAACGCATGTTTGATTATACGTATTGTATGTTTATACCAAGTTTCAATAAGGATCATGAAATATTTTTTTCCATAAAATTTGTTATACCCAGTTTTACCCCTTCAGGGGTCGAATTCCTAGAAATTCTTTCTAAGTGAGTCTCACGTCATGAATGAAAGCCACTGTCCGAATTTCATGTTTCTAGAGTCAGCGGTTTCGGCAGTGCGTTAATGAGTCAGTCAGTCAGGATATTACTCTTTATGTGTATAGATTTACGCAATATAATAATATGTCCCTATTCTTAACCATACACGTTAAGTTCATCATTTGTTGCACTATTTATAATAAACAAGCTGTAAGGTGTCATAACAGCTCGAAGGTAATTGTTAAATTACCTTAGAGCCCGTAAGATTGAATAGAAAAACCAGCTAGGTTTTCTATTCAACCTGCACGTGTATTTTTATGTTGTTAATTTCTCCAAAATTACACGACCGATTTACATGAAACTTCATGTGAAATGATTTTTGTAATTCAAGGAAGTTATCTTCCATTAAAATCCGCTCACTGGTTTCAAAACATCGATATCGCGGTGACCACTTACCATTTTGTGGGACCATTTTTGCCCGTCTGCCACCTCTTATATAAAAAAATGTATTCTCTCACATCGGTATTTTGTAGTAATCTTTAAAACAAAGGTCATTATGTCGTCGAAATACGGTTATTACTGATAGATACATAGCTCGAGTAGAGAAAGAACTATTTTTTTATATAGAAAAGGTGGCAGAAGTGTGGTCGATGTCGGCGAATAGATGGTAAGTGGTAGTGATTTTAATTTAGTTTTATAGATGGTAAGTGGTCATCGCCCCCCAAGGACATCCACAACATCAGGGGAAATGCGGATGCACCGCTGATCTTATAGATTCCTATACAGAGTCAATGTCGCGTTATGCAACCACACCAATTGAGTATATTGCTTCTCATGCCAGGCAATTGTTACACTAGGAGACATACGGATGCACTGGCAGCCACATATTCAAACGTCTCAAAAAAGTGGCTGAACCAAGAATTATTAACATGGTGTATAACTCAATCTGTACGTCCATTATTAACTATTGTATAGTGTGTTGGGGATCAGCTTGCAGCAGTAATTTTGATAAAATTAGAACATGCACAAAGAGTTCTTCCTAAAGTGGCCAGCGGCAAACTGTACAAATATCCTTCAGACGTCTCATACAGCAAATGCTCTGAACTAAGAGTGATGTAGTTATTCCTCATATCTACCATTCTTCGTTACCATAAAACTGCCCTGGATACTGTAAATAAATCTACTCGACCTAAACGATATGTAATGTGGAATATTCCAGCGACTAAAACAAAAATGGCGCAAAGATCATTTTCAATTCTCGGCCCATTCGTTTACTGCAAAGTAAATAAGTCACTCAATATCAACTAGCAGAACTTGCATCAACCAGGAGAATAATTGTAAGATCTAAATTGAAATAATAGCTGTTTACGCTCAACTACCACTCCACGGAAGGTCTTCTACACACGCACAGGCACAAACCTACACATGAACACGAGAGCACTCACTCACCGATACATTGATTTCAATGCATATTGATTCAGATACTACTCCTAAGTTTAAAGAGGGTCTGAACTCCACGACACGGGGAATCCCAGTGTGGAGTCTAGAGCACTCAGTAAATTGTGTCATATATTAATAATGTTAATGTGCTAATATTAATTGATGATTAATTGATGTTAGTCTGCACTATTTCAAAATTGATCAAATATGACTTAAAACCTAGTATTAATTTAAATTTTTAATTTACTTTTATTATTATTTTTTTAATTTATTAAAAAGAAATGTAAGTTTTAATTAAAATTAATACTATTTGAAGGACTGTAGTGCTCCAAAAGCCGTTATCTTATTTTCCATTGACTGGCCCATAGGCCCGGCACTTCTATGGTATAATGCGTCAACCACATGAAGTTGCTACTCGTGGCAACCCGCGACACTGTGGCAAGTAATCAACTCGAAAAGAGTTGTGCTCGTATGTGATCGCTTGAATTTGTTAAGACGATGTCGCGCTGACATGTGACCTTTAGGAGGCCAGACCAGGAGACCAGCCGTTGATCACCACGTCCGGCGCCCTTATAAAGTCCTCATAAGCCACCTTCCATAATTAAAGTAATAAACAAACAATGATCTTCTTTTAAACAGTCTCCACATTATTTTTTTCCTCTTTATTTTAAGCTAACTATTGCCCCTGGCTTTGTTAAATTAGGATTAGGTAAGTACCAACGTCCTAATTCTCGTCCCACGGACTACACGTAAGTGTCCCAGATTCAATAGCAACACACTAAGTTTCGCATTTAGTAAGGATTACGGACAAGAAGCTTGCTGTGTTTCAATATGAGGCCACAGTGAAAATAAAACCTAAGTTTTTAAACTGTGACGAGGTTAAGAGATCTTGATGGGAAGTTTAGTCAAGCTTACAGCTTACGCCTATTGACACACATTCTGTATACCATACAAAACAAAGTGTTATAGGTATTGAACTAAGCACTCGAATAAATATTTAAACAACGAGTGTGACACTAACAATTTCTTGTCGCCGAACTAAATCGAAGCGACAGGTGTTCTCCTACGAAGAGGGTCCTGTCATGTTTAACTGTTTATCAACAAACTACTTAACACACCTCAATGAACCTTTAACGCAATGCTCATAAAGTACAGTATTGAATAGGTTAACAGCGACTGCAATTATGTGGTCCCAATATTATTTGTAAAGTGATGGACACGGCACGAAAACGGGTCACTTTACTCTGGTATTGAAATAAACAATATTAGAATCTTTTCACTGTGATTTTCTTACCCGTTACAAAGTTATAAACACTACAGCGTATAAAATGTGTAGACTTGTGAAAGTAGGATATAATAAAATACAAAAATAATTATGCAAATAAACTGTTGTAACAATACTCTTTCAAGTCCTTTTACTTCGTGCTACTAAATCCCTAAGAACTGGTCGCTAATGAAAATTTAAATTCAAATTTGCTCCTAACTATTTGATTCGATTGCTCTTTGATTAATTCTGCTATCTATTTTTCGATTCGTAACGACATGCCTATTACACTCCAGCGAAGCGTTCTGTATCAGTACTGCTTATATACATATTTGTGAATATTTCACAGAACGCTAGTTTGCGCATATTACTCGAGTTCTTCTCTATGACTATTAATAGATATGTAACACCTTATTATTAGGTATTATTATTTTTATTATATTTACTCATAAATAAATTGCTAAAGTGAGGACTGGTTGTAATTCATTCCTTGAAGAATTTGAAGAACTAAGTGAACGTCGCACTGTTTTCTGACATCGTGACGTTCATAAGCACTTCTTAATGCTTAAAGCCACTGTAGCTTTCTATATACAGACAAACAAACTTTTCATAGGACTTTTCATGGTAACACTAACAACTATGTTAACAGCAAACTTACTCGAGAAGACTAAATAGCTTATCAAAGTATAAAATGTTCGTACAAAAAGCTAATTTTTAAATATCAGAATGATTCATTGTGTAATTAATAATAAATAATTAATCGTGTAAATGGTATTATTATTTTTAATGCAAATTTAGTTGTCGTTAAATTCGTATATTGCACATAAAAAACATAATGTCGAGAGATCTTTTCATTACGCTACGATATGGGATTCTTCAAGAAAGCTGTGAATAGGATTTTGCTAGGTCGGCGTCGAACCCGCATGCCTTCTGACCATCTCCTGGTGTTGCGGTAACACTTACCATCACGTGAGACCGCTCGCACGTCCGCCTACTTCCCTGTAAAAAAACGAATAAACCAAAAAGTATTTTTTCATTTACAATGCAAATATTTGTACAATGAATAATATTGAGCAAAATAGCTGAATATTATAACCGTTTTAAAAATTTAATAAAATTTACTATTATATTTGCACCATTGATGCCGATCGCACAGAGTTCACTATTCCGTGTATGTTTGCACGTACAAAACAAATATATTTTAATGAAAAGATCACCGTATTGCCAAGGTTCCATTTGTTTTACGCCACTGAACATCGAGTTACGAACATATTTATGTAGATATATGTACCTACAAAAATCTGCCTAAGGCAGACCCGGACGATATTTTTTCTGGTCACATGAGTACGATTTCCCTCGGTAGCTAACTTACCCAACTACGTTGCCCTTACCACACAATACCATATCATACCATCAGCCTGTCTCTCCACTGCTGCATATAGGGCCTCCCCCAAAACTCGTCACTCCACACAATCATCCGCTCTTCTCATCCAGCCACTACCGGTAACCTTCTTACAAGTTGTCGAACAGATGGCTGAAATCCGTCCCAGTACATTGCGCTTCCCGGTACGTGGACTCATCCACCCCAGCCGTACCTTAGATTAAATATTCTGTTTAATTATCTATGTATTTTATTTTCGATTTTTATTAAATTCGGATTTTCACCTGTTCTACCTTTCTGTTCATAAAATATATAAACAAAACTACCTAACAAAACAAAACTAACTAAAAATCCGCATAAAACAAACCGTTCCTTCACTTCGGCCTCGCGTATTCATCGATGCACGTTACTTTTGTACCATTTTATTTGCACGAACGGTTATCAGTCGACATTGTTTCAGTGTCAATTACTGTGCACACTCGAACACGGGCCTCGACTGGGGAAAATAAATGTATAACGGAAGACAAAATTGTCTGTGCATATAACTGATGACGCTGTTATCTTTTTGATTTTGAAACGTAACAGTCTTCCATCTCAATAATAATGATTTTAGTAGGATCTGAAGATCGTTGATATTGCGTGCCGTCTGTTGCCGCCACGGCGGAACTCATATTCGAAAATAACATGAATTTTTACTTGTCTATAGTCGCAAATACAACGATATCTAAGCAAAAAGTCTTTTGTAGAAAAAACAAATGAACAACTGATTTTGAAAACGAATGTCATAGCACTAAATTAACTAAGTTCAAATTGGCTACTTCATAGTAATACGTAAAGCAATTTCGTACATAAAGCTCTAATATTACATAGATTTATATGAAATATTTATATTTCAATATGCATAGAAGCATTTACTGAATATTGGGCGGTTTAATTTTTATACTATGTGTTAGTATCAGTGGCAATTATTTCCTATATATTTGTTACTGGCGGTGGAGGAATAAAAATTGCTTGTGTTACTAAAGTAATAGGATACTTATATGTACATGTATTTAGTAGGATTGTCGGGTGTAGTTTCAGACATTGAAACTCTAGTCTCTAATATCTGAAATCTTTAAAAAATATCGTATTTTTCTTAAAATTCACATGTTCCAACATGCGATTCTATTTAAACAGAATCTTGAAACATATCAAGTCAGTAAACCTTCACTAAAGTTAATAAGTACCTACAATAACAGATAACTCAAATAACGACACATGTGCAATATGCAGTCTACTGCATATATAAAATAAATGATTTCGTCATAGTTGTCATATTTTATCGTACACAAAGATAAGTGTGTCAAACGATAGGGAGACGAAATTGTCGACGTTTTTCAGTTACAATAAACTAAATTGAACTTTGTTGATAAAATTGTCGTAAATTGCACTTTGATGGTTTGGATGTTTTTTGAGTGCACTGTAGTTTCATTGATTGAAATTATTTCTGTTATAAGTTAGTAATACATTGTTTACAACAAAAATTTTATACATTAAAAAACTGTTGATCTGCCTGAACACTTATTTTTAAAATAGCATGATGATCAAATTGGATATTTATAGATAGATATGAAATTGGAATAAAATTAAATTGATCGTATCATACGTTGGTTTTCTATAGATGTACGATTTAAGATTCAACGAGATGGAACATGCTACTGTAAGGGTAACAACGTCCGTCTTCTTAACTGGTGGGCTACCGCACTGTATCACCAATTTTACCTAAAGAAATGATAGCATAACAAATTACATCTCATCACCTATAGAATTTTAGAATTGTCAAAAGTAACATCTCAAATTATTCCTAAATTAGATAACTAGATTAGTTATATGTATCTGAAACAGGTATAAAAGCCAAAAGATATGTAGTACAATATTTAATTCTAATTAATAACTATTCAATCCAATTAACAATTGTGATCTTAAGACCAGCAACATATATGTGACGCGCCCTAAAAATAGATAAGTATTAGCATAAGAATGTTGACAATTGCACCCGAACAGTAATTATTATATACGAGTACTTAAGCTATTTACCAAATTAAAAATGATTTTTACGATGGTAATTAATTTTCTCGATCTGTAATAAAATTCTTTTTACTCATCAATGTGTACTTTGCCCAAAACTATTAAGTAGTGATAACTTTTATATAAAGATTTCAGAAATATATTTTACATGGTCCTTTGATGAACATGTATTGACAAAACATTGATAACAGCATTAAAACATGTAGCAGTACACATGAAAAAGTTATCAAATATTTGAAGAAAGCCAACTACGAGTACATACATCAAAAGTACAAATACAAAAGACATCAATTCTTAAATTAGGAAAAATATTTGTTCAAAATAATTAAATATAGACGGAGGAAATCATGTAACATTTAGGTAATTATATTATATTTTATATCATTTCTGTTAACTTCACACATAATGACAAAATGAGTCATTGCTCTTACATAATACATAAACTTATATTTGTTTCTTGTAGTACAAACCCTGTGGAGTAAGTTCCTCGGGCTTTGGTTTGGGTACATATGGGTTTTTGAGAGGGTCTCCGTTTAACCTGAAATAAAATATTTAGAATAAAATATACTTTTATAAAAACTTTTTAAGAGGATGTCCTAGTTATTACATCTATCTACTTCTAATGCGTTCAAACATGTTGCGTTTAAGCTTGGTAAATGCTTATCAGACAAGAAATTTTACTTACTTATAATGTTCGATGGCCTGAGAACAGTCCACGTTGTACCACCAATCACAGGCAAACTTGGTCTGATCGAAGAGAGTCCCATTGGTGCAGAGGAATGAAGCACCTTGGTGCCCTTCGCGACCATCATGACACACGTGATAAGCCTGAAAAAGAGATAAATGACATAAGAGAGAATAAATATGAATGTGGAAGCTGGAACTAAAGAAAAATTACATGTGGTGACTAGGTAAATTTTGAGATACTCAAATTTCAGAAAGAAAACTCATTTGAGCCGTACCGTTTTTAAAACATCATTTATTTGAAATTCGAATTCCGAAAGCCATTTAATCAAAACGAAAAAAATATTTTTTTTTATTACATTTCGCACGCTTTTATTTGCAACAATGAAATTCGTACGAGAACATTTTCGTGCAATGATGTTATACGATTTTAAAGTTGGTTTAAATGAAAATGAGTGTAAAGATAGATTAGGGCTTCCGCTCTTCTCATCCAGCTACTACCGACAAACATTCTTCAAGTTGTCAGTCCACCTGGCTGGAAGACGTCCCAGCCTACGTTAGCCAGTACGTGGTCAGTCCAAATGCAAGTATGATGATTAACGACAGAGGAATGTGAACAGAGTCGCTGTCTGGGCGTCCCCAGGGCACGTCAAGAGCTGCCGTTGGGCGTGGCAGAAGGCGAGGCGTCCACACTAGATGTGTGGGCCAACTACCAGGTTCACCCTCACGTCCATCATCTCCATCAGCCGGCTTGGTCACGGCAGGGCCTTCTACGGCTCAGCATTCGAAACCCACCGATGGTGGACCCAGGCGAAGCATGTTTCAGAGCCACAGGGACAGAAACTAGGAGGACAGGTTATGAAGCAGCAATGTACCGAGAGGGTCTGATACTGCAGCCAAGTTTAGCCTTCACGGAACAAAACCTGGAGGATCAAGTTCAGTACCTAAAGCGCAAGGGAACCTTCAGCGCAACCGAACCATATCTAACTATCTTGGACAATCAATCCAGTTAGATAAGTCTAACTTCAGTCGAGAGGCCGACAGACGCATTTAACTTGGTTGTGCAGCACTTGGGAAAATGTATCACATCTTCTCGTCGCCTATACCATAATCTTTGACGACAAAAGTATTCAATTAGTGCGTCCTGCCCCGTTATGATGTATGGTGGCGAAACGTAATTTCTAACGGCAGGCCTGATTCACAAATTCAAAGTCGCTCAGCGAGCGATGGAGAGAGCTATGCTCGGAGTTTCTTTGCTGGACAAAATCCGCAATGAGGAGATTCGCCGAAGAACTAAGGTTGCCGACATAGTTCAAAGGATCATCAAGCTGAAGAGGCAGTGGGCGAGCCATATATGTCGCAGGACCGGTAATCGCTAGGAGAGACTAGTCCTTGAATGGAGACCACGTGCCGGGAAACGTGGGTCGGCTTCGGCCAGGAGTCCACAACTCAAATATCAAAAATATGAAGTATGTACGACATACATACTTCTTTGGCTGCTGTTCTAACTTGACGTGCATTAATTAATCTCTTTAGGATACGACGATGCAGCTCCCCAATCATTATTTGCTTAACTCAGTCTCTTACTATGTGTTGTCGCTACATTCACATGAACTACATTACTATGAAGTATAAAGAAATCGAAAGCTATGAAATGTAAATGGTCTATTCATTTAAATTATCTATATATTACGACATATTAGGTATTAATCATACGTTTTTCATGTTAGTGGAGTTAATGAAATCTCCTAGAACAAACATGTTGTTTACATTGCATACTTTGGTATAAAACAACACATAAACAACAAATTTGAATTCAATGTAGTAATTACTGATGTTTGTAATAATAACACAACGCGAAATTGGTTTTAACAAAGCAATTACAAGACGCAGTTCGCAGAAGCACAATACAAGTCCCCTGCTTCATTAATTCGGTCTGTTTGAAACCGTCTAGCCCACCTTACGGCGTTTTGTGTCGGTTTAACCCCTTTTGTGTCCACCGTGGTACCAAAGGCCATTGTGTCCGATTCGGTAATTAATTATTCCATAGAGTGCACGGTGCAGTATATCTGTGGATTATGTTCAAATACGTTGCCACATATGCGGACGTTGCAGTTAAATTAATCTGCTGATATTCGTCTAGTGGACATATAAGTATAATTTTATTATAAATACACATTGTAAAAACTGCTTATTCAACAAAGACCCAAAACGTAGTTAACTGAAGTTCTGCGACTAAAGAAAACAAATAGAGTAATTACAAATAAAAACATAGAAAACGAGGGAGAACTTACTTGACATCCGGTCTCCACGTTAGCGTACATTCCAGGGTGTACTGGTACTTGTGCGCAGGAGAAATGGGTCTCCGGCACTTCATGGTATATCGGATAATCGACACCAGGTATGCCCGGTACGTTGCGAAGGTCCTGCGGCTTCTCGTGTTCCCTGACCGGTTTCCTAATAAGGGCTTGCTCGTACTGCACTTCGAATGGCAGGTACCGCTGAAAAAACAGTCAATGAAATCGACTAAAGTTCACCTGAATAGTAATGTTTTCATTATTTTTTATGTAGGTGAATATAAAAATATTAGAATTAATGCAAGAAACGGACCCTGTCACCCATGAACGTCGCTACCTAAGCAATGATAACAGCAGTTTCTGACTTAGATACGATTATCTAAGCACTCGTTTTCTAAAACCTGAGAAGGCATGAATTCCAAGGCACATAGTGGATGGGATAACTTGTTTTGGACGTCACCAGCAACTGTGGCGGCGGTGTCCAGCACCCGATTAACAGTATTCCAATTCGACCACTGGAATGTCGCATGATCCCAGTACAAACACAGTTTAATGACTGCATAAAATATGTTGATTACCTAATCACTTGATTTCCTAATTATAAAATTCAAAATATAAAGAAAACCTTTAATATATATACGTATTTCGATTATGTTATCTACACTCAAAACCGTGGAGGCGTATCCAAATGTGTAAAAGTTACGGATGGATACAATTGGGTATTTGAAAAAAAAAATTATCAATTTTTTTTATGTATTTTAAAACTTTATCATAAATTATATTAATAATCGATGCGAAATACTTTTAAAAAATGTTTATTTAATTTATTATAAACAATTTAAAATTGATAAAATTTTAAAAAGAATCACGTGACTACAAACGCGCTACGATTGGTCGTCATGTTTGTGACGTCATAATGTTAAAAAGATTTCTCGATAGTACAGTATCACAGGCTTCTACATGTAAATTGACGACAAATATCCGACATTTAGTTTAAAAAATTATTTATATTAACTACTTTTATTTAGTTATGTGTGATAAAGGATTTATAAAGGCTAATTCCGATAATTTACCCGATGTATTATATTTATGATAACAGATTTTCTTAAAAATGATATTCGGTTTAATTCAGCTGAAGTTCGAGGTGCTAAAGCATCAAGGTAAGTTTATAAAAAAATAATATTGTAAATTAAAATATTAAATGATTTATTCGTCATTAAATATAATTAATTTTTATTTATCGAATGTTATTTATTTCATTTATACGTTTACATAAATATTTTTTAATTACTATATTATTATAAAATACTTACATCAAAATGATCTTCACAACAAAAAAAATTTGATGTTGTTTTGGAATTAGGTCGTCGCACTGTTTGGAACCATTTATTTCGACGTTTAACATTTTGTGGAACATTTAAAAACATTTTTTCAGGAGTTGTTTTTGTAGTATTCGTACATTATGGTACGAAGCAAGCACGATAACTTTTAAGGTTAGACATATTCAATATATTTATTAATATATTGACGATAATAACAAGATTTAATCGATTAATAGTCAAAATACTGTATCAGCTGTGTGCTACAATGAGTAGAAATTAACATTGTGACGTCACACGCGCTCGGGTTTGTTCGGGAACTGTCCGCGTGTTTTCGGTATTGGATTCAAAAATTTATTTGTAATTAAATATAACTTATTAATTAAAGCGAAAAAAAAAACTAAAAATAGTTTTGTTATAAAATGTGTATATGATCTTTCCATTAATGATAAAAAAAATTTTTTTTCAAAAACCCAATTATTCTTTTACAAACTGTGATAAAAGAGAATGGAAGCCGTGCTAAAAAGATAATCACAATTCGGTATGTTCATAAATGACATTACATAAGCCATCGACCTTGACTCGATTCAACTTTTTTCTCTGCTATACTTTTATACTGTGACGATTGACCTACTTTTTACGAAACGTACTTGTTAGTTAAGCTTTGTGTATTATTTTAACCTACCATTTAAGTCATATTAATGTTGTGTGATCAATAAATATGTACACTTAATAGTTAAGACGAGTAGTCACTGAACTCATTTGTTAAATGTAAATTAATGTTACAAAAGTAAACACAACACCACGCCACGTTTTGTTGGTCTAATGCTAAAGCTCATCGAACTTTATTTAGACGTTACCTACGTTGATTAAGTACTAAGTAAATTGCATTCATGTTTAAAATAATCAAAATTCTTGAAGGTGAGTGAAGAAACAGGTGTTACTAGTTATTTGATCTACCATACCTTACCATCAATCGGTGTCTCTCCACTGCTGGATATACAGATACACCTCTCCCAACGACCACCATCACACACGGTCTTCAGCTCTTCTCATCCACCCACTACCGCCGACTTTCTTCAAGTCGTCAGTCCACCTGGTCGGAGGGTGTCCCACGGTACGTTGCCCGCTACGTGCTCTCCATTCGAGGACTCGCCTCCCCCATCGGTTATCGGTCCTGCGACATATATGGCCTGCCCACTGCCACTTCTGCTCGGAGTTTCTTTGCTGGATAAATCCGCAACGAAGAAATTCGACGAAGAACTATAGTTGCCGACATAGCGCAAAGAATCAGCAAGCTGAATATTGTATCTACCAAAAGGTTTTCAAAAGTTCAATTTATTATATCAACATTGAAATGTAGTTTCATTATATGGTTTCTCATATAAACCGTATATGCCTTTTTATATGAGGGATGTATGGCCTTATAAGCCACGCAATCGAAGCTGGTCGGCTACTCAACTGTCTCAGAGGTGGTTCCTCGGACTCGTGGTAGCCGCTTTGTTATCCCTTAATCGCCTTTTCCGACACTCGCGGGAAGAGATGGGGTGAACCTGTTATAAGGCCGGCTAACACCACACGGATATAATAAAATGAGTGAATGTAATGAATTTCTTAATTCTGTTATCATGATATTTTTTACACCTTTTTTTTTATTATTTTAGCAAAACAACCTACGAGGACAAAGCAACTGTTAAAAGCTAGTGACGTGATACGAGAGAATTGTATTCAATGTAATGTAACCGAATTCCTAGCTCATTAGATTGGTTGTAAATGTATCGAATGATATCGAAACTTCACTTTCCGACTGGCCACTGCGCAATGCCCGGGCGGCCATGACAACGCGCGTGTGCGATCATTGGCCCCCTCTCACTTAAGGGCTATCGATATTACCTATATTGTGAACCAGGCATATACATTATAAACTAACACGTATTTATAGGAATAAGACACCTACGACCCTTTTATAAATACATAAGTACCTACATACATATTTTTATAAATCGTTAAAAACTGAAGAAATTTCAATTAACACGTACCAATAGACCACCAGGTCACTTACCACCAGATAGACAGTGCAAATAAGAAAATATAGAAAATGTAAAAGTAGATATAAAACAGTAACATAAATATCAAAGATATTTAAAAGGAGACTAATAAAACGTTTTACTTTCATTTAAAAAAACGAAAATTCCAAGTTGCAAATAGGTATTTCTTTTCGAGAAATGATTAAAATAGGCACTTTTACTCAAATCTGAAACATTTACTTAATACGTGTGTATTAACGTTGGCACTTTGTTTCCTTAACAGTTGTGCACAAAAGTAGTTGGTGTGAATAAAAACGTAACTTATACAGCAACGGTAGATGGCAATAATTTTTAAACTTTACCCAGGAAGCAATTCATAAAGGATGAAGTTTTGATATAATTGGCGTTTAACTAGAGTTATTGCAGAGGCCAGTTGCGACCTTAAAATATCTACTGGCAATAACTGGGCCCCTCATAAGGGTGTACTAACTTTTGCAATTTTCCTTTCTCCAGAGTTTCCCTTGAGCCCTTCAAAGGCGAATTACTGTTGGTTAAATTTACTCTCATTTTCGTCGGAGGCCTGTTTTTTAGTTTTATTTCTTTGATCAAGCTTCTCAAAGTGGAAATTGTTTGAAACTTGGCGTTGCTACCAAATTGGTATTCAGGAGTAATTTCACAAATTCTCACCTCGCGGACGAGGTGTGTTTTTTCACTTATTTATAGAGTTCACAACGCTCTGCTTTGATCGGTGTACTTTGGAAAAAAATAAGTACCTATACAATATTCACATAAATAATAATCTTTTGGATTATTATTTATATGGTATACCATACTATGGTATGGAATGTTATGGTATACATGGTACCTAGCATGCTGGTACCATGGTTATGGTCGGGTATATCATACCATATCATACTATCAGCCTGTATTTATGCACTACTGGAGACCAAATTATTACATCACCAAACCAAATTACGCCTGGAGCCAAAGTTACGTCGAAGTCCTTAATTATTCCTAAGGTCATAAAACCGCTACTGGTTAAGATTCATCCGTTCTGTAGTAACCTCCAAAAATGTGGCCAAAGCAAACAGAGTGCCGAGTCCGCCCGTCCTTAACAAACACATCGTATTGACGGCCCCTCGGTGTATGTATAACATTGTTGTGTTTGCGATGCCCGGGTGTTGTAATCGTGCGTCTATTAGCCGTTTTTTACCTTATTTATGTATTTACTCGTATATGTAAATACATTATATGTAAATACATATTAGGACATCGTCATAACTACCTAATGGGTTTACCTGTTAAAACGTTAACAAGCGATGTGTGGAAAGTAAATGTCGTTAAGGCTTCAAAACATATTTTGTTGTTTGAGCCACTATATTTTTAGGACGGAAGAAGGTAACAGACGAGAAGATAGTCCAGTTATAGGTAGAGGTAGCTCACGTAGAGGACATCCACGATATATGCCAACTGTCATGAATAGCGTACGTTAGCACGTCCTCGGATGCACCGTGTTTGGAGACTTAGGGGTGAATTTGAATAAGAATTGTGAAGAAATTTGGAATACCGATTACAGACTGATACTTTCCACTCCTTCTCGAAGGAGATTTCTTCGAATAAACACTCGATAGAATATAGAGTAAAAAATATCTTATTATAAGTGGGTGAGAAACTTCCCTCATTCTATTACACCCTCACTCGCTTCTGAAATACCCTGGGTAATTGTACAGCAGTCGTCTGTAAGTAACTCGGTAAATGGGACACGCCCATAGGCTGTGGGATAGCAACATGAGCCCTCCCCCCTTAAAAAATTTGTAATAGAAGCGGATTAGAAAGACTTATACCCAGCACTGGAGAAAAATAGATAGATGGTATAATATAGTGATGTAATAGCTTTGAATCCCTAAGTTCGTCGTTAGTAGCGGTAATAGATTCGAATCCCTAAGTTAAGGTCCTAAGAGCATATCCGTAGTTACGTACGACTACAACTTTGCAAGTCGTATGAACCAATGTTCCATGATGATCCATTCACTTTCTACTTAAAAATCTTACAGATTCTTCAATTATCACTAGCTCAGCTATGAAATTAAACATTTTAAGAAAATCGGCCTGATAAAACAAAAACAAAATAGAAAATTTACTCGCATTAAATTTGCGTATTAATTCCTGAACATCCCCCGTTATTACAAGACGAGACCCATGCCTTGCAGTATATAAGCTCATATAGACAGACTTCGGTGGAAAAAATACATTTCTGTCCACTTGTCAGCGATTTGATAGCATTATGTTAATTTTAATAACTTAATACTTAACTGAAATGAGCGTTAAATTCTAAATATCAGTATAAATCATGATAAGCCAAAAACCATACCTGTAAATAGGCCGCATCAGATACAAGGCCACAGAGTAATGCTCCCGTCAGCGCCCTCAAAACTGCCTTCCCCATTTCGCCGCACATCTTATGTAGTTTTATATTTTCAAAGTAAACACTTTACACTGCGTCGGCCGAAGAATTAAGACTGTCGAATGTGCAACTAACTCCCCACTAAAGTGGGTGCACAAGTGGTAGGGTGGGTACATGGTAACTTTCGAGAATATAAGTAGCTTAGGAACCCTATGGACAGGTATACCTAACGATACAAACTCATTGCTGAAACATTGCATCAATACCATTGGTGAATCAATTCCTTTTTCTATGATATGGTGTTCTGTGTCTAATCAACTAATGATGAAAGACAGTTCATATTATGACAAAATGTGGTCATAATGGCATAGTTTCTTTTACAATCATGTCCACTCCGTTGCCAAATAGACCTATTAATTTTAACAGAACTTTATCACTTAAGTATATAAACGCATTTAGCGTAGGCAGCGGTCGAGCGAGCGAGGATTTAGAATTAAGATTAGAAAAAAATAAAATTATGTAAATATATGAAAGCAGTGAATTAACTATATGGAAAATTAATTGGCAGTGCTAAACATGTGCCAGCGACTTTTAAATTGTTCTGCAATTAAGCAATTATACATTACAAGCGTGTTCCTTCATTAAAGGGTTTCATCGGTTGCTTGCGAAACGGCAGTAATTATTGTTGATTGGGAAAATATTCCGGTGTATACTCATACACTAAAGCACTACCTACATAAAGAAAATTTTCTTTTATTAAAAATTATACCGTTTTTCGACATTTTTAATACTTGCGAAATAAATATTTATTTACAACTATATTGGCACCAGAGAAAAACAATATTATTTTAGCCGACTATCAACTAAGAACTAAGAATACGAGTATTTTGTTAAGTTCTGTCTGCCATCAGCCATTGTAAGACAGCAGCCAACCGAAGGTTCGCATGCTTACAAACATTTTGCGTTCCTGAACGAGTTACTATAGTTACATATTTAAAGACCATATTCATTATTTTAGTGAGAAAATTAGTTTGTTTTACAAAGTTACATTTGCGGTTAGCGCCACCTAGCCGCCCATTGCATATGCTAATAATGACCTGCAAAGGAATTTTTATTTATTGAAACGTTTGATTAGTTCATTCTTTAGGCATATAGCGCATAGAACCATCTGTAAAACGTAAAGGCACACAAAAAGTGCCAATGTGTCATGTTCAAACCCTTTATTTATGAGCAATTTTCAACATAAATATACGCAAAAAATTAATTGACCAGAACGACACTGAAGTATTAGAAACCAATAGAAAAATAAATTAAATAATTAGCTATAGGTATAGCTAATGTTTAGGTGCCAATATATAAAGGTCGGGGAAAAAGTTTCTTCGTATTTTATATACAAATTCAAGACATTTTTTTTAAAAGTTTTATTATATTTAATTATAATATATACTTATGTGCCGTTTTGTTCTATAACTTGTTGCCATCTTGTAGATAGTGACATGATCGCGTTGCTGTAGAGATTTTGGGATTTTTGGTCAAAAAATTGCGACAAGTAGTTTTGACAGTCCTCTCTTGATGTTAACCTTACACTACATAAAGAATTCTGAAGAGACCGAAATAAGTGGAATCTGAGGGCGCAAGGTCAGGGCTATATGGTGGGTGCATCAACACTTCCCAACCAAGCTCTCTCAATTTTTGCTGAATGGCCACAGATGTGTGTGGTCTGGCGTTATCATGATGAAAGACTACACCCTTTATGTTGATCAATTCCGGGCGTTTTTTCTCAATTTCTTGCTTTTGTCTCATCAGCTGTTGGCAGTAGAGATCCGAATCGATGGTTTTGCCCGGCGGTAAAAGCTCATAATGAACAATGCTCTTCCAATCCCACCATACACACAACATCACCTTATTGCGCGTTAATCCAGATTTCGCCACAGTCTGTCGAGCTTGGCCGCACTTAGACTATGACCTCTTCCGCACGTTCTAGTCGTAAGTGATCCACTTCTCACTACCAGTGATCAATCTTTTCAAAAATGGTTCGGTTTCATTGCGTCTTAATAGAGAATCGCAAACGAGTACACAGTTCATTAGGTTTCTTTCAGTGAGCTCGTGTGGTACCCAAATATCGAGTTTTTTTGTGAATCCAGACTTTTTCAAATGAGTCAAAACTGTTTTGTGGTCAATGCCCACTTCATCAGCAATGTCGTAACTACTTATATGCCGATCTTGCTGCACTCTTTCACAAATGACGTCAACTTTATCGCTAACAGGGCGATCGGAGCGAACTGCATATTTAATATTAAGATTTCCTAACTGAAACCGGTTAAATCAACTTTGTGCTACTCTTACTGACGCTGCATTAGGTCCATACACGGCATATTTTTTTTTCGCGGCTTGTGTCGCATTTTTCCCTTTTTTGTAATAAAACTTTAAAATACAGTGTAAACTCCATTTAACGTCTCTCGATTTAACGACAAACTCCCTAAAACGTCGAAATAACTTGACTATGGTTGGTTTACCTTGTTTTCCATACCATGATACACTCTATGTAGCATCACACCCACTCTAAATAACGACAACAATACGTCATTATTAAACAATAAACAGTACTTTCTAAGTTGCCGAAATAAGAACTGCAGCTTACTGTGTACGTTCTTGTTTGTTTTTTTGTTGCTTTATTGTCTAGCCCGTATTTACCTCGACTGTCGGCATCATACGTATCGAAGATTCTAAGAAATCCGTTCTTTTGTTTGTTGTGATTACCTTGCACGTGTTTACCTCGGCTACTAGACTATCGTTAGCAGGGCCGTCTTAAGTCTATTCTGCGCCGGGGTGCGGGAGTGTATCCTAAGACAGTCAAACATCCTATTGTGTATCCTATGACAGTCAAATATCCTATTGTGTATCCTATGACAGTCAAATATCCTATTGTGTATCCTATGACAGTCAAATATCCTATTGTGTAATTGTTTACTATAGCGTTATATTTTTTCATTACCTTTAAAAGGTGAGCGCCCGGGGTGCACCGCACCCCTTGCACCCCCTGGTAAAGACGGCCCTGATCGTTAGGTTGTTATGCATTATCTGTACACTACCATATTCTTAGTTGCTCACAAACTTTCAAACTGTGAACATGGCGAGTAAGAGAAAATCTTTGTGTGTTAACGAAAAGGTTTTATTAATACGCGCAATAGAGGCGGGAGAAAAGATAAGTGATGTTGGAAGACGCTTTGGATTCAGTCGCTCTAAAAACGCAAAAAAACTCGCACTCGCACAAAAAACGACAGACGAAGATAACAGACTATACGCAAGCATTGTTATTTGTATCACTATTAATGTTTGTTGTTTGTAAATGTTATAATATATACTTTATTAGTAAATACATAATATTATAATAGTAAAATAATATTGATTTTTCTTCTCTTCATTTAACGACAACTCTCAATAACGCCATAAAATGCGCAGTCCCTTCAGTGTCGCTATATAGAGTTTACACTGTATATCGAATTTCTTCGTTAGATTCACTCATTTTCTTGGACAGAAAAACAATTGAAAAATGGCGAGATTTTATAAAAAAGAAAAAAAAAGAATAAAACAGTTTTTATTCTTTTTATTTTTTTTTAAATTTAGTTTAAATGTTACCTTTTTAATGGTATCATAACTAGCCAAGTACAAACAGTTCAATGAAAGATATTGGATCACGACTTCATACACACAAAATACGAAAAGACTTTCTCCCCGACCTATTACTTAGAATATAATTTGAGCCTATGTCTCTTTACTATTGGATAGAGGCCTCTCCCAAGGGTCGCCACCACTAGCGATCCTCGGCTCTTCTCAACCAACCAGCTTTGTACTTTTTGACTTGAAAAACCAACCACCAGGGTTGGTTTTTCAAGTCAAAAAGTGCAAAAGTATGCAAAAGTATTGTATATTAGAAGTCTAACACAAAAGTCTGAACGCAAACTGTTTTCTTGTTGTCGTTCACTGTTATAAACACATAAAATTGAACAATTAATTGTACTGAACTAATCGAAATCGTAATTTATGAGCACTTGGAGATTTAAGTCCGTTGTTAAGATTAGCTTCTAGGGTTATCATAAGTTATCCACGAATAATCTAATTATGTAATTGCCACAAAACATAACATAATTACGCACTCTTAAAAGAGAAAATGCTTTCATTTTCATAGCTCGCTGACCGCGCGGCACTGTAATAAAGATTATGCCATTAGATACACGTATTGTTCGTTTATTATGTAATTTTGTGTAACATGATCGCGATTACCGGCTAATTGTTCAATCTGTACATACTAATGCTTCAATTAGGCGATGATGGTGTTGTAAGTTATAGGAATATGAGAGTTGTGGACATTAAATTCCGAGGTCAGAATAAGTCGTGTAGATATAATATGTCGTGTAAGTACTATGTATATATGGGATATTAAGATTTTATGATACATTTCATAAATTAATAAAATAAATTCTGGAAATAGAAATTGGTTCTTGAGCCTAATATTTTTAAGAATAAAAAATACGTTGGTACGACCAATTACGGAATACCTATAGGAGGATAGCAAAAAATATAAATTTACCTAACATGTTGAATCTTTTTCTTTTCACGTCCTAAAAATGTAAGCATATACGTCTGATACGGTATATTTTTTACAGTTTTACGTACATAAATAGTGCATAGTAGGCGACGTGCCCTTAAACAAGGGCGCGCTGGAGCGTAAAAAAATCGCGTGCAAGAAACACCTATACTTATCACCTAGCATGTAATGGACACTAATATTTACGTTAATAAATTAGTATATTTTTTATTCACATTAACTTGATACGCTTCACTTATTGATTCACTTATTAGTGATGATAACGAACTAAAAAATCTTGACTTCATAAAAGACTAAATTTAATCTGTTATGAGTTCTCGTAATTAATAGATACGTATATAAGTCGTGATGAATAAAACTGTCCTTTATACACGATCTACGATTTATGTAAATTGTGTCTATTTGCAAATGGAGTCGGTGTCAAAGACCGCGGGCCGACCGGTCTGTTGCGAAAGCGCACGTATCGCTCGGGGCAGACCTTCGGCAGACTTGTTCTCACACTCATACACTTCATGGCAAAATAAGATACTTCCACTTGTAATAATTTTCAACTAATGAAACAATTTTTCCCAATATGTATGAAAAAAAATATTATTACATTGAGCTCCTAAATAAAATTAAATTACGTAACTTTTGAAACTTTTAATTTTTTCGCACATATTTATCTTAAACGGATCTTAACGAGTAGGTTTACCATTACCTTAATATTTGGCTTGACGTTTCGGCCGGCTTAGAACAACCATACGTAATAACTACTACATCAGTCAGCCAGTTCGTAACCATGTATCACGCGAAACTGCCTTAACCCCATAAAAGATTCTTAGCAAAAATAATTAAAAACGCCCAGAAAAATCTACGAATATAATTTGATCGGCTGTAATATTTAGAATTAATATTGAATTTTATAGCGGCATTTATAGCGATTTTGTCCATCATAATTGTCTGTCTCGGATTCTGTCTCGGTATACATTAGATTGTCATTGTACTTAATAAATCAATATATGATTATTGGCAATTTTTATTTAAAAATAGTCTAATATGCCTATTTTTGCGAGTTCTTATCATACAAAAAAAATAATTCGTAAATAACTTTTTAAAAGTTTAACCATATTTAGTAAATTTGATGAACATTTAGTGCATTTTGGATGTCATTTGTTATTGCAAGTTTAGGTTTAATAATTATTGAACATTTCCAATATTGTCACTGTAACGATTTTCTATTATTTACCTAAATTTTCTAATTTTATCCCTGATCGTCTCTTGTTCGGCAAACAAAAATACTGATTTTCGTACTCTCTTTCTCTTAAGCGAATAAAATTTCACTTTAATTCTAACTAAACTTGTCCTACAGTGTATACCAATATACGAGTAGACTACATTGCGTAATCTCACTCGCTGTGCTGTCATTACGATAATATACATAACGTTATGTATAATTGGGGCGCATAAATCACAAGTGTCTACATACTCTAGATTTCTTTCTTATTTCTGAAGCCTGCAGGTTTCATGCTCATCGCTGAGCAAGTGACAATTTTTAAAAATCCGTACTTAAGTAGAAAATCAGTGGAACAGGCCGAGGATTTGAACTCATGATAGCACGAATGTGAGTCGAGTAGATACCCCTAGGATATGACCGCTCATCCTAGGCTATCACAGCAGTCAGACAGCGGCTTCACTCATTCTGTTAAACTCCTTTTGACGAAAACTGTATTTTGGATGTCTGCTTGAATATAAATTAGCTATGCAGTAAGGATACTTTCGAATACCGTTTATTTGATCTACAAATTAAAAAGAGAAATTGAAGTTTACTTCATAATCTTGTATTTCTCTACCCCGATCACACGAATAGCTTTTATACCTAGGTCCATCATCTTAAGATAACCATGGCCAGCAGGATATAACCGAAACAGTAAGTAGTTAATTTGATTGTTTGTTCATGTTTTCAGTTCTACATTATAGTTATCCGTACAATATAATATTGTACAATTATGTATAACCATAACATGAAACGTTTTTATATTATTATCTAATTTCCCTATGTCGATGAAATATGAACTTGCGGGTACAAAGTCACAGTGGAAGTAGGTAAGGGGATCCCTAGACGATATCCGGAGACTACCAAGCCGGAACAACACTAACCAACTCTTGTAGACTACACAAGGATCTAAAGGAGATTCTAGAAATTTCCAGATTTATTGTACAAACTTTATGTCCAGATTATTGTTATCCAGATTAAGATTTATTGTCCAGATTTATCCAGATTTATGTAAAATGGTTTTTACAAACCATTTTAAACAGAAAAGAAATTAATAAAATCAGTTAAATAGATTCACAGCATTCTATATAAGCATATAATTACATTGCTTGCTTCTATTTTTGATTTACTTCGATATATAATCGATATATTAAGTAGGTATATACTCGTATCACTCCTTGACTGATTGAAAAAAGTTTTTGTACTTAATGTCGTAATGTATCCAAAGTTTTTACATATATTGCGAGCACTAAATCTATAATACATATTATGTCAAATTTTATTTTCATATATACATAGAATTTAATAAAATTTACCATGTTATTATATTTGTTTACGTAACTCATTATTAATTTCAACATAATATTATTCAAATGAACGCAAGATTTTATTCCTTAAATTTCCAAAAATAATATCGTTTAATAAAAAAATATTTTAAAATCAGTGCTATACTTCGGTTTTTCTACAACGATTTTTGTCCTTATTTATCTCTCATCGATCAACCAAAATAAAGAGATGTAGCATAAAATGTTAATTTTATTTATACTACTGGCATCACTCATGTACACAATAGCAATAGCACGTGCTAGATATTTTCGCTGTGATAAAATAAATTTATCGACACTGAACCTCTTCTTGGAACCGTTATTTACATCTATACTGCTTTCACTTACATAACAGAATAGTTAAGGTACTGTGTGAAACCGGAAACGAATTCCCTCAGTTTAATAGTTGCTAACCACATCGTGCAATAATAGTCCTCTAAATGGGTTAGTCCATATTCAACCCCTAAAATTTCGACCCACGAACAGGTACATAATCAAATGGCCATTTTCAAACATTGAACGCTTAAACCCCCAGCGATTGAAATTAGACCTTAATTTTTATTGTTTTTAGATGATATTCAACCTCTATTGTAGAAAACAGAAATGTTTCTAATCCACCTTACATTTATTATCCTTCATTATTTTATATATAAATTATGCTTTAAATTATGTTTGGTTATTTTTTTTTAAATGTATACTGCCTTATACAATAATTTTGGAATTATTAAATTGTTTTGGCCCATCTACGAACTTAACAGAGGAAGATCCAAACTCATAGACACTATTTTACTACGTAAATAACAGAACACATTGGACAATTAAGCGTTTGTACGATTACTTATATTTACATATTTGCGTTCATGGCAGAGTTATTATTTATTATAGTGACTTCAACGTTGCTATTAGTTGATCTAACTGACTAAAATAACGAGTTTGTTCTTATTGTATTTGCGTTCATGGGTGGGTTATTATAGTGACTTCAAAGTATTAAAGAACGAGTTTGTAGAATATTGTTTTTGCGATTGACGCTACCTAGCTACCTATTGAATATGTTGATAATGAGCTGCAAGAAGACTCTGTAAAAAGACTCTGAAAAGAATTCGAGCGCTCGATTGACTAATACCTATAACATGGCTAATACTGAACTATTATTAGTTATTTCACTTTTTATTAGGCATTAACTCGACCAGTTTTATCCCAGTCCTTGCAAGTGAGGATTCTCTTAGAGAGTTCTACTTTTAGTGCAGTTAAGTATAGAGTAACTAACTGCACACAAGTAAAAAGATTTCTTAAATTCTTTCGTGAATTTCTTACACCGCACAAAAATAAAAATCTGTCGACAAAAAATTTCCAGAAAGATTTATTTATTCCGAGTAAAACAATCCCTGACAATAATAACAATAACAACAAGGATAACACCAAACAAAACGATGAGGGGGAGAGTGCACGCTGCAATCCAACAGCCGCTGGACGCACTCGACTGGCCACGTTACCCCTCTCTCACAGAAGACTACCTTGAAATGTACTGTATTTCCCACTTTATCTTATTTCCCTAATGTACGTACGTGTTTCGGTAGTGAGTGAGATGTGCCAGAGTCCATTCCCATCCTATCCCTCCCCACTTCCTATATTTCCCTTTCTCCAAATGCATTTCTATATCCAAAGGTAGGCAGCGCATCCGGGGGCGTGCCAACGTTTGTCATTTTGGACTAATGTTGGCATGTATCACGGATGTCTATGGGCTACAGTAGCCACTTACCATCAGGTGGACTGTATGCTCGTCTACCACCTTCGTCCATAAAAAAAAAAAACGTTAAAAAAACATGGGAGAGAAAATCTACACATAAAAGATAACTTTAAATTTTATTTTATTCTTCCTCTTTTTTATGGAATGAAAATCCAAATTTTCTTCAAGTTTACCTCTTTACCTGTATTATTCCAAGATTGGAAGCCATCAGTATATTAATTAAATCAAGAGAAAGTTCATGAATACTGTCATCAAGCGAATATTAATTCGCAATTGCTATTATCAACATAATTATAATTGGTAATGAAGCGTTTATAACAGGGTAGTATTCAACACACGCAGTCACGTGTCATAAAACATAATTTGTTTAATTTACGGAAATTGTAGTACTTCGTTTTTATTTATTCAATTAAAATTTTTTGTTCGTAATTCGAAATGTGAGAGCAATTTGGCTGGTAACGGTCGCGATACGTATCGACTGGTAATCATTCAAGAGGCGATGCTGTGACATAACTTTCTTGAAGAACCCCATATCGTGGCATTACCATAATAATCTGTTAAAACAGGTATTATTGTATATATCAACGTGTTGTAATTTAATAGCGCACTGTGGATACAATACTGTGACCACATACATTACCATTATTAAATGCAGTACTATACGAGTATAGTGCTATACCTTACATTTTCCATTTTTTTTATATAGAAAAAAGGCGGTAGCCGAGCCTCCACCTGTGAGTAAGTGGATACTCTGGTCCATGACATCCGCGATACGTGCCAACATCAGTCCAGAATGATAAATGTTGACACGCCCCCGGATGCGCTGCCTACCTTTGCAGATTAAAGAATGGATTGGGAGAAAGGGTTCGGAAAATGGGGAGGGATAGGATAAGATGGGAATTGGCTCTGGCATATCTCACTCACTTCCGAAACACGTATGTAATTGGGGAAATACGATGAATTTTGAATGCAATGGGGTGGTGTGATCTAATTTTCATTTATTTATTTGCGGACAAACAGTATAATTGTAGGTACATATGAATACTTAATATCACAAAAACATGAATAAGTGGAATACTAATATTAGATGCTTACCTATGAAATGACTGATTTGTATGAGAAACTGATTTTTTTTGTTATAATAACGTTTATTATGTTAGTCGAAATATTGACTCATTATTTATCTATACACTTTCGCCACCTTACGTGCAGTTGATTGATGCCTCTCCAGTAAAAGTCTCGTGAACGGGTATCAATGAATTCTTCAAAAGCTCTAATCACAGCTACTTCAGAATCTAAGTTTTTTCCTTGCAAAATGTTGTCCAAATTTCGAAAGAAATGGAAATCTCTCGGGGTAAGGTCCGGTGAGTATGGTAAGTGAGGGACAGTCTATCCAGCTATTGAAGTTTTAAAACTGTCGTTTGAGAAGTGTGAGTGCGGACATTGTCATGAAGAAGAAGTGGAGATGAGCAATTACAATACCAGCACAGGACCACTAAACTGATACCAGTATCTTTTTCTCAGTTATCTTGCGTTTTCAGGATCAGGATCCATTTCTCATCACAAGTCACGATACCATTCAAAATGCCTTCGTTTTTGTGACGGTTCAATAACACACACTGCACAACTTCGACAGTTCGTTCAGTTCATACGGTACCCACATTTCGAGGTTCTTTATTTTGCCGATTTGACGCAGATGACCCAATATTGTTTTATCACTAACATCAAACCCTGCTTCTAACTCAGCTGTACTTTGAGATGGATCTGCTTCCAATATAGCTTTTAGTTATCTCCTATGGAATATTACATGTTTTATAGGTTCTCTTGGAATTTATGAGCCCCCCTTGGAATTACCCCCAAGGCTATCACCGCCCATTACTGGATCATTATTACATTAAAATTCTATTATTTAACCGGCACCGAATTTTACATTTCTATATTTTTGACTAACTCTAGACATTTTTTTAAATATATTATCGAAGAATAAAAGGTACATAAATAAATGACCATTTCACATGTTGTTAAAGGCTTATCAATTATCCTTCACCGTGCTAACAACATTACAAGGTACAAACAAGCAAGAGAAATACAAAGGTGGCTTCTAATAATAATTATAAGTAAAATGTAAATTATTAATTTGCATTTATAATAACGGGTTGTTTATCTCTGCCGCAACTTTGAATCCTATGTACAGAATGCTAAAACGGTTAAAGCAGCGCGAATACACCTTACGATACGATTTTTGTCGAAATAATCCGACAATATGATCCAAATCCTAAACTTCAGTTAGTAATAAATTCTCCGATTTTGACAGAGTTTAGTCTTATAAATTGATTGTCCCGGAACCATCACCAAAGGTAATAGAATCTCTTCGGGTGTGATAAATTAGTACTTTCACCCATAGGACTCGACCCGTTCCCCATGTGTGTTGTTTGAATTTATCCGATGTTTGTATCCAACGGCCGCGCGTGGTCATGGCAGTGAAAAGGGATCAAATATCGTATCGGCGAAACGGATCGGATCATGTGGATAAAAGCCTTTAGACTTATTGTTATCCTTACCCTTTGTGAATCCGACACATAGTCCAATGTCAGACCGATCCAAGACATCGGATCGGATCGTCTACACAACTCTTAAACGGGTCCACGTACACGCCTCGTTTAATAAAACACGTCTTACACGGGGGCATATGTTTTCGACCCGATATTGAACAAGCGATGTTTACTTGGGGGAATACATAATGAACACGCTTGACGCAGAATGCTTGACTTGCTATGAGGCATTGTGCCTAAAAATCATGCCAAGTAATAAACAAAGTCGAAAGTACACCTTACTATTGGACGACTAAATATGATTAACTCGTATATAAAAAAATGGAAATAAAGATATGTTTTGGGACCCAAAAATTAAAGTCATTTTTATAATTGTATTTCCAAATACACACATTTGTAAACGTTTTACACGTGAAATAAATCGCTGTGCATTTCTTATTAGTTTTTTAGGAGCTTTGTCCTAAACTAAGAAATGATAATTCGTTACTTGCGTTAATCTACACATATAATAAAGCCGTAACAAAGTCGTGTCTCTACAAGAACTATTTTTTAAAAAAGTGATTGCAATGTATAGTACGCATTATACAAAGCCCAAAACAACATTTTTTGGATATTTTGTGTCTGTCTGCCTGAACGCACATCACGCAAAAACTCTTGGACGGATTTTAAAGAAACTTGCCAAAGTTACAGCTCATGTGCCGGTGCATATTACAACCATGTTTTGCAACTGCATTTCGAAATTATACAAATTATGTGAATAAAATTGTCGCAACATTCTTTGCAAATGGTGCAAAAGTAACACAACAATAAGAAAGCTTCACGTTTGTCAGTCATGCATCATGACAAGTTTCACGCATTGTAGTACAGTCGATAACAATCGATCTGTCTAAAATAATTGTGTTTTAGGTCTTATTAATAAGTCGCAAAAAATCCTATCGAATACCCATGGGAATTTATAAAAGTCGTCGTATATAATTGACTTTCTGTCATTGGCAACAAACCCCAAATTTTAAATACTTCCTACCTAAAAGATTAGTACCTATTAGTTTTGAGTACCTACGAGTAATTTAGAGAGATTAGAAAGATTAGAATATTAGAAGCCTTGCAATTAAGTGATAATTTCTTGCTTAAAAGATATTATATTTTTAATTTATTTAATTATTATTAATACTATATTTTAAATCTACAATGGTATGACGAAATTCTTCACCGTGTTAAAGGAATCGTAAAATTTGTTCTTCTCTCCAATCAATATGTTGGGGCGATATGAACTAATTTTCATTACATTTCTGTTGTGCTCTACCCGTGACATAAACATGGTGGGGCAGACAGGAATAAACGTCCCGCTGTATTCCATTCTACCCAACCCTTTATAGAAATCCACTTCTAAATCTTCAAAAGTGCCAATTTTTGTCATTCAGGAATGGTGTTAGCTTGTATCGCGAATGTCTATAGAAAACAGTATCCACTTACCACCTTCTTTGTATAAAAAATAGTACTGTTATTTATGCGCGGTGTTCTAGAAATAGATAGGTACTCGTATATAATATAATTTTGTAAAAGGAACTCTACAAAGTAACAATAACATTGTTACTTCACATTTCGTGTTGCGAACGAATAGTAAACATTATACTCGTGATACTTAGCCGCAGCAACAGGACTGCAGTAGTTCAGGAGTTGTGGTGGCTTTTTTATATTAAAAAGATAAAATATATATTGCCTATTTTTGTTAACTTCTCTACTATAGCGTATTGAAAAAACAAGCCCTAAGTCCTAGGTTTATTAACCGAAATTATTAGTTCATACTCCACAGAAAATATGTACGGCCAACCATCCCATTAGTGTGTTTTAAAGGCGCTTCAGTATAACTGTCAAACAGTCTAAAATCGAAGATTGGTAACAAATTTTAAAATTCCAACAGTGCAAATACTTATGACAATATGGGCTGAGATGTCGGTTTTACCTGATTCGGGAAAATTATTTTTTGTTTCGTTCTTGAAATCTCAACTCCTGAACTAAAATAATAGTGTGTCAGCTAATGTGGACATAACAGTAACATCGCGCGATACTGCTCTCGGGGCACGTCTTAATGGGCAATTATATTTTATGTTTAATTCAAACACTACTAGTCTAAGAATCGGCTCCCGTACTAATGACTTAAGGGAGTTTCGTGCACTGTTATTTCTCTTTTATTCCGTTTTATTATTTTTACGAGAGAAGTTACTGTTACATGTCTATGTTTTATTTATACCTACGTTATATTTATTCTTGTAGTGACAATGCATTATTTTCCTACCTGATGTTCCTAAACCCCAATCCTAACCGACCGACCTATAATTACCTATCGCATCTACCTCGCTATGTTATAAGAACATGATATACTTTAAAACCAGTATAATTATTACATATTTGAGCCCCTTGACTCATTTTTCATTAGCCGTTTATTCCCTCAATTATTTCCTGTATAATGACGTCATACACAGATACATTACAAACTGCTCCTGAAGAATCACATTAATTCTTTGAAACAAAAATCATTCATTCTTTTCTCTAATTTATACGAGTGAATTATGCAAATCCCCAGTGCATTATTGGCTAAGCAAAGAGGTTATGGCTGAGAACCCTCGGTTCAGTGACCTAAAATGTGTCTGTTATTATGGCTTGCCAACAAGGTATAATAAGTACAGGTAAACAATTTCCTTATTAGCATTGTGACGCAATAATAATATCAGCGTTCATTTACTCTTCTCACTTTCCCACCAAGTTAGCTTGTTATGCAAAAGAAATTCTTTGATATTTATAAACAAATATTTGAGGTGTAAAAACTCAATTTAAAGGTAGATGGGTATTGTAGGAACTTCTTTCATCAGATCAACCCCTTTAGCGTTGCGTACCTGTGCGTATACCTAATTGTATAATAATAAAGCAAAATGAAGTTTTGTTTTTATACAAATATATCTCCAATCGAGAATTAACCCCAAAATCTTTCAAGTTTGTCTTAAGACACATTTACAAACTTTATCTAATATTAAAGAATTCCTAAATTGACCCATCTTTCAGTAATTTGATCCGTCAATAATTTGATTATACTAATCCACCCCTCCACCCCATCCAGTAGCAAACAGTAAGATGAGGAATTCGAGATGGAATGCCATGGAATTGAATGCTATGCCATACCATCCGGCCAGGAATTTTGTTATTTTAAAAAGTAAAGTAGGTACGTCTTAACTTTATTTTTATTTTATTTAGTGTCCGAAACATTTGGAATTCAATTAAAGAAAAACGTCACTCTTGTACCTTAATAAAAAATATTCAAGATTTTTTATCAGATAATAGATCATCACATCATCAACATAAACAAATTTATTAAAATTAAAAAAAGGAAAACGAAACAATTTTTTTTTTTTTTTTTTTTATAGATCAGTGGGCGGACGAGCAAGCGGTCCCACGTGGTGATAAGTGTTACCGCCGCCCATGGGCACCTGCAACACCAGGGGGTATGCGGGTGCGCCGCCGACCTTGCAAAATCCTATTCACAGCTCTCTTGAAGAACCCCATATCGTAGCTCAATGGAAAGACCTCTTGAGGCAGTTCGTTCCACAACCTACGGGTTCGCGGTATAAAATAATTTTTGGACCGAACGGTGCGCGACACCTCCGTATCGAGGAAATGCGGATGGACCGCACTTCTGTGACGGGAGGTGCGGTTGTAGAAACCCGAGGTGGGAATTATATTAAACAATTCTTCAGAGCATTCCCCATTGTACAGGCGGTAGAACACACAGAGAGACGCAACGTCTCTCCGAATGCTGAGGGATTCTAAACCGCCCGTGAGAGTGGGATCGTCGACAATACGAACAGCACGTCGTTGGATGGAGTCAAATGGGTCCAATTGGTATTTCGGTGCGCCGGCCCAGAGATGAGAGCAGTACTCCATATGGGGCCTCACCTGAGCTTTGTAAAGCATAAGGAGTTGCCCAGGTTTGAAGCACCGCTTCGCTCTGTTCAGCACACCGAGCTTTTTGGAGGCCATTTTGGCCTTATTTTCCAGATGACCCCTGAATTCGACTTTGCTGGAGATGTCGATACCAAGGATCCCGATACTCTCCAAGATCTTAAGAGGTATGCTCTGAAAGCGAGGTGCTACAACAAAAGGGGTTTTTTTTAGCGGTGAATGCACAGACTTGCGTCTTACTGGGGTTGAAATCCACTAGGTTTAGAGAACCCCAAATCGAGACTAGATCTAAAGAGTCTTCGATTTCAGACACAAGCCTGGCGCGACTCTCTTCCACTTCGGCCCGAGGGATGTTGGCGCGGCCCTTGTACAAGGCGTCTCCAGTACTGTCATCTGCATAGCAACGTATGTCACCAATTTGCAACAGGTCGTTGATATGCAGAAGGAACAGAGTTGGAGACAGCACGGAGCCTTGCGGGACGCCAGCGTTAATAGACATGGTGTCGGAGCAGCTACCATCGATAACGACTCTGATGCTCCGTCCAGTCAGGAAACTGGCAACCCATTCGCATAATCCCTCGGGTATCCCGAAAGATGGTAACTTGGAAAGCAGCGATTTGTGCCATACCCGGTCAAAAGCTTTCGCAATGTCTAGGCCTACAGCCAGAGCCTCGCCTCTACTCTCAATGGCGTCAGCCCAGCGGTGTGTTAAATACGCTAAAAGATCACCAGCGGAGCGATTATGGCGAAATCCATATTGACGGTCGCTAATCAGCTGGTGATCCTCTAGGTACCCAAGGAGCTGTGTGTTTATGACACGCTCCATCACCTTGGAGAGGAGGGAGGTGATCGCTATTGGCCTGTAGTTGGCCGGGTCTGTGCGGTCACCCTTTTTAGGTAAAGGGTGAACATGAGCTACCTTCCATGTTGACGGGAAGCTTTTTGTAGAGTATGAGAGCCTAAAGAGTCGCGTAAGCACCGGGGACAACTCGGGAGCGCAAAATTTAAGCACCACTGCAGGAATACCATCAGGCCCACTCGATTTTCGGACATCAAGAGATGCTAGAGCTCGCCGGACTTCACGCTGTGTGAAACAGATTTCCGGCATGGAGCTTGTGCACCTTGAGATAGACTGTGGTGAGGCACCTCTATCGTCCAGTGTCGAGTTTGAGGCAAAGAGATAGCCCAAGAGATCGGCTTTCTCCTTCGCCCCATGGGCCAGTGACTCATCGAGTTTCCGCAGTGGAGGGAGTGACGACTGACAGAAGTTACCTTCAGCAGCCTTAGCGAGCGACCAGAAAGCCCGGCTTCCAGAAGGATAGCTAGCTAGTCGGTCGCCAATTCTGCGGATGTGCTCATTCTTTGCTCTGACAATGATCTTCTTACTGCACCTCAAGGCAGCGTTAAATTTCTTCCTCAAGTCGGAGGTATTCGGATCTTCGGACACCTGTGCTCTGGCCCAGGCCCTGTATGCGGCCCGTTTATTACGACGGGCCTCTCTGCAGGACTGATTGAACCATGGTCGGCTCCGTCCGCCTACCGGTATCGCGGTGCAAGGAATATAACATTCCATGCCCTGCAACACCACGTCGGTAACGGAGTCTGCACAGGTTTCCGGATCTCCCGACGAGAAACAAAGCTGCCTCCAGGGATAAGAGGCGTAAAATTCGCGCAACCCATCCCAATCTGCTGACTTGTAGTGCCAGACTTTGCGCGTTCCCTGTGAATGGGTCCGCACGGATTGCTTGGCTGGCACAGCAGTTCGAATGATACAATGGTCGGATGATCCTAACGGGGCATCAACAACAACATTGTAGTCATTCGGCCGGGTAGTCAGCAGGAGGTCCAGTAAGGAGGGAGTATGGCTCTCGATATCAGGTATCCTCGTAGGTGAGGACACCAACTGCGAGAAACCATAGGCCAGTGCAAAGTTATAGGCTGCTCTCCCTGCGCGGTCAGTAGTTCGGGATCCCAACCACTCTTCGTGGTGAGCGTTGAAATCACCAAGGATCACCACTTCCGCGCAAGGGAACTGCTCGAGCACTCTGTCAGTCGTTTCTTGTAGACGCTCAAAAAAACGAGTCGTCTCCGTATCACCGCTGTGGGACCTGTAAAGGCAAGCGTAGACTTTAGTGGAACGTCCGTAGTCAATACGCGCCCAGAGAATCGACAGGTCCCCGTCTTCAAAATGGCTGAGGCGGCGGCAACAAACATCCTCCCGGACGTACATGCATACCCTGGCACGTCGCACAAAACAGTGCTCCAGTTTGTAACCGGGGTAATGAAGATATGATGTATCGGCCGGATAGGAAATCTGTGTCTCCGTCAAGAAAAGTAAGGCCGGCTTTGCCGTCTCAAGGTGGTAGTGGACGGCGTCGATGTTACTATGCATCCCTCTAATGTTGCAAAAGTCCACTTTAAATGTGGAACTTACAGGATGGGCCGCTGAGTGCACATTATACATTTTCTTGTTCCTGGCCATTGTGAGTGTGAATAGGAAAAATAAGAAGAGGGGGGACGGAGAGAGAAATGGTCGCATGTGGATCAAAGGACAAAGCACGGGGCGGAGAAAAAATCAGGTCACAAAGGTTGTGTGACTTGCTGGCGCGGGGTACGGAAGGGCCCCCGGTCCCCCCCCGGGGGCAGCAGTCGGGTTCCACTCCGGTCTCCTCCGGCACAACTGCTACCCCAAGGGATTTTTCACGTGCGGCGGGGCAGCCTCCTGGGGTGGAGATTAAAGTAAGATCCCCGGGTTCGGGCCCCCAACAACCCGCGGGCGGTCAGCGGACAACCGTTTCACCGGGTCTCCCTGATCCCCGCGCCACCATGTCACGCCCATGCGCGTCTGTAATTCCCCGCAACCGCCGGTCCTCATTTCCACACGCAACAATCCCTCTCTCGGGACGGCTTCTTCCTCTCACCGCCGGAACACGATGCGGGCCTCGCGGCTTATAAGGCATCATTATGGCGGCGGACTCCGACGGAAGGGTGGTAGCAATGCCGACGGAGTAACCCTCCCACCGCAAAAAGGGAACGCCATTGCCTCGTCAGTTAACAGCAGGATGCACCACAAGCAGGTGAGGTTGGCTTAGGCTCCAAAGATGGTAGGTGAAACATTGTAGGACCTCTGTACGTAACAGACATTTTTTGCTAATAACCCCCTACTACCATCCCCTAAAAAGAATAACTCGAGCTATCAGTCATCTTGTGTGATATAATAGGTATATACTACATGTCGTAACATACTACATGTAATACCTATATAGTCGTAATATGTATGTACGATAATAACGTTCGGAAAATAAACCCATGTTTATAATTCTGTTCACGTCCCGACGGAACCATCGAACGGAAAGCCTGTTATTTTAACATACTGTGCTAAATTTACAGTTAGGAAATTGAATTTTTAGAATTCCACGTCTTGGAGCTACGTCCAATTCATCTTGGTCTCCTACAGCTCAGGTTTCATTCACTATGTACTATTACATAGATAGACATAGACACATACATAGACACTGTAATAGACAAGTAATAGACACAAACATGCACATACGGATGGGGTAGTTGTTTAATCCCATTAGGCGTAGCGTGTTATTTTTTTCTACTTCTCTAGCAAATCCTAATGGTTTTTTGAAAGATGATAATGAATATGAAATATATAGTGTATAAATAAATAAATAAAAAACACACACTGCCCTCCGCAATCTCTCCGTTATGGTAATAAAAAATATTAATAATCTTTATTGAAGTGTTGACGCTTCCGAATTACGAAATATAAGCGGTTAACCATTAGTTAGTTTCACAAAAAAGTGCCAACGAAATCTCTTTTCTATTATGTTAAGTAAACACGTCAAAATGTTAATTTAGTTAATCAACTTTGCCTTCTATTATAGAATTTACAATACAAATTTCTAACTATGACACTTTACATAGAGTTGAATTTTGCTTGACATAACGATGTAGGCATAGATAAACGAAATTCATTACAACAAGGCAAATAGTACCACTAATGACATGATTTATAAAATTGATAGAGAATTATCTTGAATGTGTAATTATTAAAAGGGATGCCAACGTTGTGTCGTAGAACAGATGTTTAATCAACCTAAATCACGTCTATTTTATATAGTCTTTACTTGTCCTTAAGTGTACTTATCCTAATAATATTAACAAAACATTGGAGCGCCTCTCTAAATTGTTCTCATTTCGCGTGGTTCTTCAATTTAATAAGCTGTACAAACATACTAAATTGTCGGTAGCGCTACCGACAGCTTCATACACGATACTTACTTTCTTATGTTATATACAGTACTATGAACATTTTGCAATAGAATTTCAAATCTATGACTTACAATTTTTAATACAGAGGACATGTAATTTATTAAAATCCTAGATCAATTTCACTATATGTAGAAAACATATTTTAAATAAAAATGGGGAACCACTACAGATTTAAAAAAAAAATATTTGGTAAATGGAAGAAATTTTAATTTCTTACTTATTACTTAGCTTACAAAATGTCTATGTCACCACACTTCATAACAATATTACAGTGGCATTATTGTTTTAAGGACACCTGATGTCCAGATGTTTACGAAAACATTATTATTACTAAACAAAGTTAGTCTACTTATACTAAAGTATATTAGTTACTATACTACTACTTACACTTATACTATTACTTATACTTAGGTTAGGTTAGGACTTACGCTTATGGCTAATGTTAGGTTAGGACATCTTATTATTTTCAAAAAGAGTAAAAGATTGAAGCTACACTTAAGTTAAGTTATAACATTTGCAACTGCATAACTGTAGTACCATGTTACCTACCTAATTGTATTCTGTAAATCTAGCGTTATTTACTGTATTCATTGGTATTCTGGCGAATTAAAAGAAAAGTACCTAATTGAATAAATAAAATTAACATTATTCTATTGACGCTTTATGACGAGCGGTATTCGGTTGTCGTTACCATGATACTCATATGATTTTGCATTGCGACAATCGACGAACATTGAGAATCGTACCTAGCGAGGTCGTGTAAATTTACAGACTGCACGAGTAATATTAGAGTCATTTGACCAATCCGGTGAGAATTCTCGTCATCTTCAGATTTCATTATTATGATTAACACGTGAGAAGTTGGAACATTTCTTTAGCAAACTACGGTTACGGGATGGTTATGGGTTTCTGCACTGCATGTTTGTACAACGAGCGGACATTTCCAAATGTTGCACTCTTTGGCTCTAACTTTGCCATAGAATATCCAACTCAGACCTTCAAATCGGTAGAAAATTAGAAGTATAATTTTATTTTGGAAAAAAATTATAATATATAGGTATTTAGATGTTAAGTAAATGTTATTGATATAGTCAACACAAAATCCTTTAGTAATTATTGTTTTGCATTATATAATCAAAGTTTTAAACGATAGCTTAATTTCAGGTAGCATCAATCGGGATAAACATATCGACATTCATCCCGCTGGTTTATGTACTCCGATGTAGATTGGCCGTCAGTAAATTGCTAAATTACTGACCAACAACTTTTTCTGAAATGCATTCAAATAACTTCACAATCCTATTGTAGGTCCTCGTAGAGAATATTCTAATATGAGTCGGTTCCGAAGTCGCAATATGCCAGTTCTACGAATAATTGCGGATTATACTTTGTCTTTCACCATTACCAACGTCAGAGACCGTGACGTCTCACGATATGCCTTCTCAAACTTCGTTTGTTACCAGTTCAGATGTGCACCACATTTGAACTCTATTTCAAAGGGATTAAAGTTATTTCTTCTTAGCTGTTAGAATGAAAACTTTGCTCGAACGTCCCAAGGCTCTAGTAAAGAGTACTATGACATTTCGCGAATAGATAACATCTCAGCTCGACACGGGATATGTGCTCGGTTCTGTAATGGTAATGTATTTTCATTGTTATTGTTTGTTTTGGATAATGAACTCGCTAACTTTAACTTACAATAATGTTCTCTGACATACTCCCACATAAATTATGCTTATACTGAATTGTTTATACAGAGCTGAGGATGAGGTCAAAGAAAAGTCGTAATTTTTCATCATAAAAAAGTATTATAAGTTTGTCGTATATTTTTGTCTATCTGTCTGTTGATATTATTTCTATCTATCTACTGTTGTATATCTTTTTAACGGGTAGAAGGACTTTCATACATTTTTTTAATGAAGAAATTGTTTTATCTGTAATATTCGTACATTTATATATAAACCACTTTGTTACGGATTCAGGTTGCTGACGAAAGTCAGCAAATTTGGAAAAAATTGTGTATGTTATTGTAATAAAAATATTCGAAATGACATTTGTAAGTCAATAGTGAAATAAATATATTGCAACAAATGATGTGTCATAAAATGTAATGCATCTCGCGCGAGCGTTTGTAGATACTTACTTATGGTAAACGTGGTTGACATTGAAAGTTTTAGAATCTCAAAAATGAAATCAAATATAAAAATGGTGATTGTTTTATTGCTTTTCGAATTATTCTCCGCGACAACTGATTCACTTTTTCCTACGATGAAATCATTGTGTGTAGGTACGAGTAGCATTCAGCCCACCAATATTGCCACTTCTGCATTCATAAAAAGTATTCCTCTGAGTTTATCCTTAATTTAGGGAATAAATAAAAATCACAGTGCGCAAGGTTAGGACTGTATGGTGGATGACCCATTAACTCTACATTTAAAATATCAGGTTAAGTTTCCCTCATCCCATTATACCCTTGATTAATTGATGGATATTTTATGGGATGAATCGGAATATGATAGGAAGTGTATAGTGTAGGAAATAAATCTGAGTAACTTTTATTTTTGTTTTGCATAACTATAGGTACCTTTTACAAAACTCTAAAAAGCCAATAAGAATGCCTGATCATAAACATGCTTACAGAAAAAATAGGCATATATTGGCATTAGCTGAATTATAATACTTTTCAATAAATATATATCTCAATATAAATATTTCAATAATAAATGATCCAATTCCCGAATAAATAACCGGAACGAATACTGTGTCATTTCTTTTTATTAGTTAGGCCTCGAAACTTTGACGCATAATCGTGCCAAAGAAGTCCTCGGTGTTAATGAAAATTCGTTTGAAACTCCGCTTATTCAGTTTCAGTTCGGCCCTAATTAGAGGCGGGTTTTATAAAATTTAACTCAATTGGACTTTAAACCATTCCCGGTTTACTAACAAAGCCAATGGAGGCAAATTCTAAATCTGTCTTCGGAGTTACGTCTCTTGGGAAGCAGCTGTTTTGAAATCGACGTTAGAGATTTAATTAAACAAACTTTCCCAGCCTACTCGGGCTGTTGCCTAAATATTTTGTTTGTTCCTTGTTTCTTAACAGAACGTGATAGAATTTATGACACTTACATTAAAAGTTTTTGACTGATGCAATTTTTACAGTGTGCTGACTACGACGGTTGTTATATTACTCGTATTTAGATTAAATTAACACGCACGCAATTAGATATTCGATCCATAAATCTGTGATTTTCACTTCTAGATATAAGCCTCCTCGTAAGATAAACATTTTAAAATATAATTTAACCACCGCACCGGCAAAATAAACCACACGTGGACTACATAATTTATAGAAGAATATTCACAGTTTTAAATACACTGCCTTTCTTAGAAGCCTTGAAATACTAAGCAGATACTCATTATCAAGAAAGATATGATAAACCACACCGAGATGCCACCACCCTTGTGGAGCAAACATAGAAATCAATTATTACAGCTTTAACAGCAATTCAACGCATAGTCAAAACATGAAGCGATAAAGCGTGAAACCCAGAACAGGTCAAGCTGGCGATGCAATATAGAGGTCCTTATTATTAATGTATTATTATGAATGTCCTTGATGTATTAAATTGTACCTATGTATTTTATCTAGTTTTATTGCTGTTATTAAATTGGCATGTAGCTAATGTTCTCGTGGCTTAGGCAGTGGGGGAAACCGTTCACCTGCAATCAGAGGCACCGTCCCGCACACTCGCCGACACAATAAGTTATAATTAGTGCCATAATAAGGGCTCTTGTGTTTGTCATGTGTCGCAATTTAGAAACGAAAGGCCCATCCCACCTGCTATGCATATGTTTACGAATTCTACTCCCAGTTGGATTAAACATTAAATAAATAAACCTTGTTTTCAGTTACTATTACTACTTGGGCCAGTAAATACATACAATATAAAAGTTATATGTTTATTCAGAAGCTCTTATTGTAGTTTATATTAACCTCAACGTTTGGATTCATAAGCTCACAACATATTAAATCATAGTGTGAAATTGTGGCGTTATAAAAAAAAATACTTTTAAATGTGTTTTTAGTACAGTCATAGCTTATTGGGTAAGAGCAAGTAAATTCTAACATTAACATTCTAACGCTGGAAATAGAATGTGTAACGCATTGATGTATTCAAGTCAGTTTCAAGACCAATTTCAATAACAATTTATCCCTTTAAGTCTTAAGAATTATTGAGGGTATTAGTATAGCTTAAAAATATTCAAATAACCTCAATTTTCAATTATTTTGTACTTATATTTACCAAAACATTTATCTAATTTCATCCACAGCTTTAGTTAGGTTTTAGACTTGCGCCACGCGCCAAATGGGGGCATAATATGGCGACAAAGACGCCTCTGGCTACGGAAGCGATCCTTCATTAAGAACAAAGGTCAATAGGACCCAAGGGGCCTGCTGGATGTCTGATTAAACCCTAAACCAGTCCTTTTTTGTTATTAGTAATTACATCGTATGGTAATGAGCTTTTTGAAAATTAGCAAACGAAGCGTAGGTTGCTTTGATGTGGAAACCTCGCATTGTGTAGCTATAGAAAGTAATTTCTAAAATGAATAATTTATAAATTCAAAGGTTCTAAATTCAAGAGTTAATATTTTTTTTTATAACTGACAACCAAAGCTGTTCGATGTTATTGTCGCAGAATTGTAATGTGTGTAACAGGACAATATAATTTAAGACTTAATTGTAGGTACCAGTTAGGTCCAAAAGTTTCTGGCCTGACATATTTCTAGATGCTTAAAAAAAAATTAGTTCTCATTTATCCTGCTAATTGGCAGATACGTTTAGAGTTCAACCCTCGTTAGTTTTGATTCCTCGACTCTTAGAACAACAGGAAATCGTAAAATCTTTAAAATACTTAAACTGGAATATCATTCGGTGATTAAGTTCCTTACAAAGAAAGGTGCTAGCCCGACTGATATCAAACAAAGGTTAGATAATGTGTACGGGGATTCTTCTCCATCATTTTACACCGTCAAAGATTGGTATAAGCAATTTCGTTTAGGTCAAGAGTCCATCGACGATGTACCTTGTTTCGGCCATCGAGGCACTCACTCCAAACGACGGCTAAAGACGAAAGAAATAACAGCAAGGACAAGGCTTTCAAAAACTACAGTCCTTAGGATTCTTCATGATAATAATGATGAATTAAAGACTATCGTGCAAGCAGATCCATCTCAAAGTACAGCTGAGTTAGCAGCAGAGTTTGATGTTAATGATAAAACAGTGTTGGTTCATCTGTGTCAACTCGGCAAAATAAAGAAGATCGAAAAGAGTACCCGAGTAAAGTAAGAAGTGAACGAAAGTCAGCGACAACAATGCGTCGAAGTTTGCACTGTGTTATTGAACCGTCACAAAAACGAAGGAATTTTGAATCGCATCGTGACTTGTGATGAGAAATGGATCCTGTACGATAACCGCAAACATTCGTATCAGTGGCTGGATCCAAAAGTTGCAGCCCAACCATATCGAAAATTCAAGATAACTAAGAAAAAGTTACTTGTATCAATTTTATGGTCCTGTGCCGGTATTGTCCACTACAATTTCTTGCGAGCTGGTCAAACGATTGATCCAGATGTGTACTGTTAGGAGATGTAGACGATGATGGAAAAGCTGGCAATAAAGCAACCAAGTTCGGCCAATCGCTCATCTCCACTTCTTCTTCATGACAATGACCGCCCTCACACTTCTTACACGACAATTTTAAAACTTCAAGAACTGGGCCTGGAAACTCTCCCTCGCCCACCATACACACCGGACCTTGCCCCGGCAGATTTCCATTCCTTTCCAAATATGGCGAACTTTTTACAAGGAAAAAAATTTGATTCCGAAGTAGCTGTGACTAGGACTTGAATAATTCATTGATCCCCGTCCACGAGACTTTTACAGGAGTGTCATCAACCAACTGCCCATGAAGTGGCGACAGTGTGTAAACCATATTAACCATTCGATTAACAAAAAAAAAATTATTACAAAAAGAATCAGTTTCTCATACAAATCGGTCATTTTATAGGCACCTAATATTTGTTTTCAAAACTCAAGGTGTACGTAAGGGGTAGAAGATTTTCCACCGATGATGAGATGACCACTGCGGTTTTCACCCATTTTGAAGACGAAACTTCTGACTATTTTTATACTGTGATAGAAATGCTAATTAAACGATCCGAAAAGTGTGTTCAATTAGGAGGAGACTATACTGAAAAATAAAAATAGTTTCATGAACTTGAGTATCCTTTTACTTTGTCAGGCCGGAAACTTTTGGGCCTCCCCTCGTAGGTACTGGTGTCTTAAAAATCCGCAGTATATTTATCTTCATCTCTAAAATCTCAAGGAAATCTATCAGACAGTAATATCGTTATGGATAAAGAAGTTAATACCTAGTTAAGTTTTATAAATGCTTATAAGCATTACAAATAGCACACCAGTCACCACTAAACCTCGCTGCACCCTAAATAACAGTGTAACTGCAAGTAGTTTGCATGCCGCGAACTCAAGATTCTTAGCGTGCCCTCTTGATATCCGTATTTCGAAATTATGATAGTCGAGCGCGGCGGGAATATTAATCCCGCGAAACGGGATGCGGCGCGTGCGGTGAATCCCTCCGTAATCCCGCAATATATCCCGTCCCGCGTAAGAACTGTTCGCGTGTACACTGATTTGGCTACGTGTTACGCGTCACATATTACTCACACGTTAAGAGTATAAATGGCGTATAAAACAAATTGTGCAGAAGAGTAGTATCACTACTGTACATAGATACTATTCTTATTAGGTATATTATACAATCTACAAACATTCTTCCCGTTCGTGATATAGACAATATGTAAAATATACACAATATACACACGATATATTTATAAAATATTAAATCGTAAGTATATAGAAGACCAAGAGATATGTGACAGAAAAGCGAACATCCGACAAGATTGAAAATAAGTTATACGGATTTCTTAGGTTTTGAAACGTCACAAAACGAAAATAACGAATTTCTTTAACATAATTATAAGAACGAAATAATGTTTGTAAGATTTTTTACCTAATAAAAGTCAATAATACTAATAAAACGTTAGTAGATTTTTTTTTATAGAACAGCTCGTCTGCCATCTCTTCTTCTATAGCCATGTGGGCTGGCGACCCACAAGATGGTAGTTGGTCACCGCCGCCCACGGACACCTGTAACACCATGGGGAATGCGGGTGCGCGCCGACCTTGCATAATGCTATTCAGAAATATCCTATTTTGTCCTATTGATTAACAGTAATAATATTTTTTTTGCCGCAATCTTTCAAATTATATTTTTATCCGTAGGCAGTGGGAGTCAACTGAATGCAGTTTTAGTGGGTACTAAAGACTAGAATACAATAGGCTAGGTTCTGGGTAGTTTGACGTGTTGTCTACTGACTCACTCTGACGTACTAAACAATAGGTATTTTGTAAAGACTAATTTCCACTGCTGCAGTTGATTTATTTTTGAATAAGTGTCAAAGCTTTTCACATTAACAGCTAACTAGATGTCAACTGACTGAAATGAAATTCATAAAAAATTTCCTACATAGTCCGTAATTAAATCTAACACGATTCTAACCATGTTTCGCGAACAAAACACATCATTACCGTGGCTTTAATTACAAATTTATCATAGCGTTAGTTGCCGTGTAAATTGGTTCGTGTTCTGGTTAATTTTGATATGTTTTGAATACTACTTCATGTTCTCTGTCCTATGCCTTTATTAATGAATAGGTAAATGACAAACATAATACGCTAATACGTTCTCGCCAGAGAGGGTTGCTAATGTCTCGTATTATTTAATCAGAATCAAAGACTGAGCGGTGAGCGGTGAGCGGTGAGCGGTGATAGGCTATTCACTGATTCACATGGTGCTAGTCTATTTAAAAAAGACTGATGGCACGTGATGATTTCGCCATTGATTGAAGAGGATAAATCATTAAATTATGTACCATTTTTCGTCATTGTTTTCAACTAATTAATTTTTGATAAAAATGAACGTAAAGTCCAAACATTTTACATTTATTTATAATTTTAAATTTATATTCCCATTGATTTTTTTATTATAGCTATTTGATATGATTGCCACATTTGACTATATTCCCTACTAATTTTATGATTTATGTCCTGTTTTTAGGTATCACGATAATATGGATTAATTGTAATACAAAATAATGATTTTAAATCTTAAGGGGTCATCCATAAATTACGTCACACGTCCGCCTACAAATGTTCACTCGATAAAAACTCGATGATAATAGGGATAACAGTGATTGCATGACGATAACAGTTATTTATACCACCCTTTGACCGATGTTCGAGAAATTCGCGTTCAAGCAACTCTTCTTGTGTAAATGAGCCATACTAAATCATAGACTGGGTATGTACTTGGTCATGTAACTAATATTTATTTTAAATTTTTACTCATCATAATAATAATATACTTACTAAATTACCTATGCTAAGATTTTGTTAACATTGAACCTTTTTCTAATCTGTCATTACAAAAATGTAATACCTACTTATAGCAACATCTCGACTTTGTGAACCAGTTTTATTCCGAAATAAAATTCTCAGTTAACATTATTAAGCTGGAGAAGTAAGAACATCATGGAAGGTTGTGTAATTTGCACCAGTGTCGACTCTATTTTATCTCTTGGCTGTTTGGTTAATGCTTTTAAGAGCGTAGTTCCAATTTTACGGGTGTCATGTCTTTTGTTCTTTATTTAAGTGCACCGCTCCATGTTTTGAATACTAAACTTATTTGGCTGTCTTCGAGTGCTCCCACAACGCTTGCTTACTGTAATAAATGGTTCTAATGTTTTCAAATATTTCAAATGTTTGGTGCAGTTAGGAAGGCCATTGTGCTAGAGGGTCATCCATAAATTACGTCACACGTTAAGGGGGAGGGAAGGGGTCAACAAAGTGTGACATCGTGTGACAATGGGGGGGGGGGGGGCGAGTCATAAGCCTCGTGACGTCACATGTATAAATCTAAAGTATTAAAACTAAACTTCAACTCTAACGAAAAACTTTAAAATATTACCAACTCTATCAATATTATAATAAGGTTGTTTTAATTTAATAATTTCTAAATTAAAAATTGCAAAATATGTGGCGTTACACTTTGGTCACACAAATGTGACCACCTGTAACAAGGACGGGGGGGGGGACTCCAAAAATCATTAAATTCGTGTGACGTAATTTATGGATGGCCCCTAAGTGGTTAAGTTAATTTTTAACTTATACATCATTGGTATTTTAGAATTCTGGTTATTACATATGGACCAACGATTGTTCTAATAATGTTTAAGTCAATCAAACGCTCGCTTATCCTAATCGAGCACTAATTTAATACGAGTACAAGCCATTATTCACTGTAATTAGAATAACACCTGCATTGTTAAGAAAATTTGGAAAAATCTGCAATTTAGCTCCTTAGATTGAAACACAACAAGCAACACCAAACACAATAACAATTTGTTTGCAATTATCTTGATCGAACTTATTTTATAAACACAATAATAAGTAGTTTGAACGTTGAATGTAATGACGCTGAAAGTCACCCTTACCCGATTCGCCTCTTTCAACCCAACCGAATATTGAATAATTGATTCAAACAAGCAGCGGAGTGGGAGGTCGTGACGGTGAATAATTAATTTATACTATATGTCTCTAATAGATATGTCAATACGTGCCAATTAGTTGATCATAAACGGTAAGGTTCAACTTAATATGTGGATTATGAAGAAACCTATGAGGCTGAATTCAATAGTGAAGAAATTTTAAAACGTAGTATGTTTTATCCTATTTTCTGTTTATAAAACTTTTAGCATTTCAGGAACCAAAAAAAAAGATTCTCCTGTAGATAATGATGTACCCTCTACCCACAGTAAAACCTTGAAATCTTGTATATCGTCCTTTTTAATTAAACTAGATTTTTAAGACTTTCTACTCTATTAACTCTATTAACACAACTCGGCGTTCCCACTGAATTTATTATACGTTCCAAACACAGTGAGATATTAAACATGTTTTAAGAAACATGTAAAGTTCAATGCCTAGCAATGACCACAAGTTTGTATCTTCATACTTGTATAAAAAAGTATCTATTTGTATCCATTGTACATTAGTCGTATCTATTATGTAGTATATGGCTGTATATAGAAATAGGTCAAATGACTTATTGATGTTAATTGCTTTTTATTAAAAGAGGATTGTTGTGCTAATTGCCGGTGCTGGGTGATCGATTATATTATCGTCACGTGCTCGCACCGACCGGAGTCGAGAGTTATAATTAATTTGGGGACTATTAGATTAAATACTGGGGACCTGTGAAAACGTAAGTTACTCGTGTAAGAAATGAAAAAAAAACTTATTTATTTCTTATTTTTTTATGAAAAGAAGGTGACAGACGAGCAGTTAGTCCACCCGGTGGTAGAGGATGCTATCACCCATGGACATCCGCGATATATGCCATCGTTGTCAGTTCAGAATATAAAACATTGACTGCCAAAGTGGCAGAATGACATGGGTTGCCTACCTTTAGAGACTTAAAGGGATGGATTTGGAGGAAGGTTTGGATAAATAGGAAGGGATAGGATAGGATGGAGCAGAATGAACATAGACACATATATACATACATATATTGAGTATCCCGCACTGTCGCTTTCGATATTTTACCATAATGGAGTCATTGTCCGATCAGGTAAGACGTCCTCAACAATCCTCATCGGATTTAGATTCCGCTATACTTTAGTTGGAATTAGGCGAAGTTCCACATCTACTGTTTTTGCGAATGTAGATAATATAATATATATAGTGTAATATGCAGCACGTATTCATAAAATGCACTTTCAAGAATAATTTCAAGATGCAACATTAGTATCATACATTTCAGCGAGTCATTATCATAGATAATTTCGAGTTTTCAGAGAAAATATCTATGCCATACACATACTTTAAGACCGCCTATAATTATAATAGTAAATATAAAACAGTTCTTCCTTCATCAATAAACAGCCATTTCCAGTATACACAGTAATTAATAATTATAGCAGCATAACTGGCTTCAAATTATAGGGGCGTAATTATTTTTCACGGGTCGAACGCCGCGACATCAAAATTCAATTAGTGGCGGACGTTTAATCGAGAAAACCGACCGAGAATAAAACAATCATATAAAAAGGGGAAAATTTTAACATCTATTGCGTTTTAAGTAATAAATAAACAACTAAAATAATTTATTTTAACGACTCGACTATCTACTCAAGTAAAGAGAACAAGAACATTTATTTATTTATTTTATTAACATACAAAGAAAACTGATTTTATCAAATGAAAATTGGGTCCAAAATACCGGTTGGTTTGTCTTGTAGACCCAGATGCGGACCGTTGCACAATTATATTTTTAAACATTTAAAAACATTGCAATAGATAATAACTTAATAACTGGATATTTATGTAAACATATATTTAACATAAACATAAACCTATTTAACAAAAATTACATACATGCTAACATTTTTTAATGGTACATTGAAGCGGGTGTACATTGAAGTGGGTATCTTTCCGTATATATATATATATATATGTATGTGTATTATTATAATTCTTCCATTAAAAATTTATTTAGGGTATACGATATATTTTTCTTATTGATTTTATTTTTGACATCATCTTTAATGTTATTAATAAGGTCAGGTATTAAATATCTCTGTATGTTCGATTCCCGTAGAAGTTGTTGTACCGTGGTTTTGTGAACGGTGGAAATGCTTTCCGCTTGTCTTGTGTTTCGTGGATATTGTTGAGGGTATAGTATATCTGTAAGAAACATTTTTAACTTTCTGATGTATGTAAGAGTTTACAGAGGAACAGTTTACTTTCAGAGGAATAAATGTTTTAAGTATTCTATGTATCGTATCTAGATAAAATTTAAACGTCCGGCCGTAGCTTCTTAGATCATAAGAAATTATACTTCCTACAAGAGCTTTAACAACTAATATATTATCAACTAATATATCTATCTATAGTACACACTAAAGTACATAATCAATAACAAAAGCAATATCATTAATAAATAAAATATACCTTTTTAATTATGGATATTAGACATACAAGCGATTAATGGACATTTTAGAGTTGGCCGTGTCATTTGAGGCCATTCTAACGTCTCAATTTAAATAATTAGTATCCAGTTGGGTTTTGTAAGGCTCTTGCCTCGAAGTAAACTAATGTGATAGGCGCTGTCCCTGCTGACAGAGCCAACAAAAAGTAGCATATCTCTTGAATTTTGTTACTATAAATAATATATCATGTGTTTAACATTTCTCACAAGTCTGTAGATAACTTGTCACGAACATATTTAAAATAGAATTTACCGCAACGCGGCCGGCAAACGAGTTATATGCGGACATAAAGTTTTATACAAACGACTACCGTTTTAAAGTTCCTTTGGCAATCTTCTTTACTTAAATTCTGTTTCAGGTAAATCGTGTGAAACAGACGGCTCCGGGGAGTGTGTTAGGTACCTATGTCTGGAGGCGACACTTGTTCCATACAATTTATTATTCTCTTATCCGCTTATTTATTCATCATTTCATATAACGAATAAAGCCGATAATGGCACGATACTCATTTTCTTCGTCAAACAATGCAACGAAAAAAAATGAAGCAACGGAGTTCCACTGATATTCAGGTTGCTGGATTCTTAAACTGCGATCTGCGTAGTGGATGTTACTCTGCCTACCATCATACCATCAGCTATCTCCACTGTCTCTCTATTGTGTACGTAATAACTTAATAAGTGAAAGAACCGTGTCGCATTGAAACTAGTTTATTACTGATCAATAAGGGCGCCTGGCGCCTCGATACGCCGCCGCGCTCGCGCACATATACCACTCTCCACTGCTAGATATACAAAACAAACTAATTAGCTTAATATGTATAAAAGCCTTTTTTACATTGGATTTACTTTTTTACTCATTGGAATGTAAATGTCCTAAGTCTATAAATTGAAAGCTCTCTAAAAACCTTATAAGATTTGGCATCTTTACAAAATACAAGCAAATATAAAGTATGTCGTGCCTATTATTAGATATGTATTATTATTAGAAAAATATTTAATCAAAAAAAAATATTTCATTCAAATCTACTTTCGACGAAATTAAGCTCTCATAAAATTTCTAGGATCATAGATCCATTGAAAGATTAAAATTCTACTAACACAAACGGAATTTAAAAAAATAATTTGATTACACACAAATATTTGTTTATTTCTTCACGTTAAGTATTTTGTACTCACTTTATTTCAATTAGCATTTTGCAGAACCATCACTGTTCAAGGTTGCAACTATAAGGTTCTATAACCTTAAAGCAATTTATTTTTATAAACAAACACCTCTTTATTTTCAGATATTTTTTTATTAGAAATCTACCATATTCGAACATGGTCGAATAATACAAGCTTGCAACGTCAATAGTCGTCTCGCCAAAATGTATCGTGTTGTAGCAATTTAAACTGAATTTATGCGAGTAGTCACACAGTTATTGTGTTGGTATGTTCCCTTTGGCGCCTTTTTTATCGCTCCACCAGAACTGAATAAATTATTTTCTGTTGTGCATGTTATGAAATACACTGAAAATTTTACCATTAATTTAACTGTATCTGTCTTTTTGCTCTGTTTTAATATAAGTATTAATTATTCAAAAATGGCATAACAAATGAATAGTTCTCCTTTACCCAAAAAAATCAAACAGAATTCTTATTACTATAAATTTAGATGTTAAATATGACATCATTATATAAAATTATTTATAACTCCAAGTAGTCATTAATGTTTTCCATGGGTCTTTATGTAGCTGTCGAAAGCAACCTCATTAAAGGCAATATTCGTAAATAACTTTTACTCGCGGGAAGTGGATCGACTGGCTTTCTATAAATAGAGTTTTATATAGCAATTAAACAACTTTGAACGGTTTAAATCGCGTATATTTGACATTATTTATATCCCGACGTTTCGAACACTTTGCAGTGGACGTGGTCACGGGGTGACTAATTGATTTTATTTGTCACTTGAGTTATTAAGAAATTATTTGGACTACCGTCTGAAATTTTTTGAACTACCGTCTGGATTTTTTAATCATATCATTCCCTATGCACGCAGTATTCACTCACGGTGTCCAGAGGTCTTGCAGTATTGCGTTGGCCTTGGGATTTAATTAATTTAATGACTGGATCCCAAGCCGGTGGTACTTGCCAACCATCTTCTCTATTGAAATTTGGGTGTTTCTTGATTTCAATAGCCTCGCGTAACATTCTTGGCATGAATCGGGTCTCTCTAGCGAGGATTTGTGGATTATCAAATCGAATGTAATGGTTGGCTTTGTCCAGAGCATGTTCACAAACTGCAGACTTGGTCGAGCGTCTGTTCTTCATGTCAGCTATGTGTTCTTTTATCCGGAGTTTGTGATTGTTGCTTCATACAGATCGATGGTGTAGCAATGGGCTCTCCAGTCTCCCCTGTTGTCGCCGATATTTTCATGGAAGACTTCGAGGAGAAGGCTTTCACCAGAGCTGTGGCTATGCCGAAGATCTACAAACGGTACGTAGACGATACTTTTGCCGTCCTCCCCAAAAATAATGTTTCTGCATTCCTAAATCATTTAAACTCTTTACATGATAAAATCCAATTTACAATGGAGTCTGAGGTCAATAAATCCTTAGCTTTCCTTGACATTTTAGTCATCAGAAATCCTGACAACTCTCTTGGTCATACTGTGTATAGGAAACCCACCCATACAGATAAATATCTCAATGGTAACTCCCATCACCATCCATGTCAGTTGGCTACCGTAGGCAAATCTTTGTTACAGAGAGCACACGGCATCTGTGACACTGACCACCTCGAGGAAGAGCTTCTGCATGTGAAACAAGTACTGCGAAGCAACAATCACAAACTCCCACGAATGCGTCACAGAAGCCGCCCCAAGCCTCCTACAGTTGAGCGACAACCTGCCATCTTACCATACATCAAGGGCATCACTGACAAAATTGGCAATATCTTAAGACGAGCTTCAATTAAAACTTACTTCAAGCCGCACAAGAAGATTAGCCAATTTTTAAGACCGGTCAAGAGCAATATCCCCCGACAAGATGCAGGTGTTTACAAGCTTGATTGTGAATGCGGGTTATCATACATTGGGCAAACAAAGAGGAGCATCGGTATCCGGATAAAAGAACACATAGCTGACATGAAGAACAGACGCTCGACCAAGTCTGCAGTTTGTGAACATGCTCTGGACAAAGCCAACCATTACATTCGATTTGATAATCCACAAATCCTCGCTAGAGAGACCCGATTCATGCCAAGAATGTTACGCGAGGCTATTGAAATCAAGAAACACCCAAATTTCAATAGAGAAGATGGTTGGCAAGTACCACCGGCTTGGGATCCAGTCATTAAATTAATTAAATCCCAAGGCCAACGCAATACTGCAAGACCTCTGGACACCGTGAGTGAATACTGCGTGCATAGGGAATGTTATGATTAAAAAATCCAGACGGTAGTTCAAAAAATTTCAGACGGTAGTCCAAATAATTTCTTAATAACTCAAGTGACAAATAAAATCAATTAGTCACCCCGTGACCACGTCCACTGCAAAGTGTTCGAAACGTCGGGATATAAATAATGTCAAATATACGCGATTTAAACCGTTCAAAGTTGTTTAATTGCTATGCATAGTAATCGCGAAAACCTAAGAAAATATTAGAGTTTTATATTTAAAAAGGCATCTACTATACAGCAAATATATAGCAATTTCGTCGGCTCTAAAATATACCTGTGGTAGCAAAAATAATAGGTTATCAGCAAATCGTTATCAGATGACTATGTTTTTATTGTCAGCAGAATTTTACTATTTTAGGCAGCCATTAATTATGGACGTTAGCTAAAAAATAAAATCAATATAAAAGATGTTAGAAGCATATTTGTAACTTTCCAATCGTAATTGATAAAATTGTAGATTATTATCGGTTACTAGCAAAAACAGGATTTGACTGACTTTCTACCAAATAAACATTAGTACCCATAAACTTTATCAAATAAACCCCTTTATTGCCAAAATCCTAGAATTAATCGTCGTTTTATCAATTTTTCTAGTATAATCTAAATAAATTCCCATTACAAGTGAATTTTATTTCTAAATAGCTGCTCTTCCTCAAGTTCAAATTCCTCAAGGATCATAAATCAGAACATAAAAAAAAAAACAAGAAACCAACAGCCAATCACTTGTAATTAACATTTAATTTTATGAGAATTTTAGCATTGATCTCTAATGTTTATGTGTCCTTACATATTCTAGGGGGAGTTAGCAAATTGGTCCAAACGGAACATACCGTCAGCAACGCCGACCGATAAATTATGCATTACCAGTTGCAAGCTACAATGATGGCGATAATACGATGCAGATTAATACAAATATCTTAACCTGTCTGTTTGTATATTTATAAATAAGACTTTTCGATATTACGTGGCATTACTGAAGTTATATGGGAATTCCAATAACGACAAGGTGTACTTTCCTAGAAACCTTAAAAATTATGTACATTAAACAGACAGTCTGTTTTCAGTCAGTCTGAAACCTTAAAAATTATGTACATTAAACAGACTGCAAAAGAATCACAACAATTAAATGAACTTCGGTATTCTTTACAAGAAGTTGAAATTAATCACATTATGTGTGAAAAAGAATACACCCAAAACAAAAACAGTGAAAGCGGGCACAGCGGCTAGTTAACCGTCTAAAGGCTTTATAGTTAAAATTGCTAACGACTCATGGCAATAAATCACTTTTTGTTGCCGTATCTCAATGATGGATTATCGAACGAATATGGTGCAATCATGAGTTTAAAATTTACTGATGAAAATTGTCATTTTGTCATTTGCCTTTGTTTACTCGCGCCCAACGCAAAGTTGTGGAATGACGCTGCGCCATTGTAATTTACGATTTCCGTATGCTTTTGTTTCCATTTATTAAGCTTTACGATATCCATTAAATATCATGTTTGTATCCAAAATACAACATTATCTATTGTTTCTTACACAATACCTACAAAACGTATTTAACAAACACTTAAAGAACAAGTTATTACTTGACCTATCTCTAGTTTTTTAATCTCGTGCAAAAATTATATTTTAATCTGCGGTAGTCTGTGCAGACTGTTCTTGAAGTTGGATTTGTGTTGCTTATCCATGGTTTGTGTCCATTTTACTATGAATAGCTACTAGGCATAGAACATAGGAATGATTGCACATCAGTGCTACTAGATGATACGGCAGAAATAATAATTTCCATACATAAATCGAGATAAGCACCTATTAAAGTAACAGTACCAAAGTAAAGTATCTTTCCACAAATTGCACATCAGGAATATTGAAATTAAGATTATGTTTTAATTTAAACTGAAAAACTAATCACCCGCAAAATTGTGTAGCCATCTTTTTAAAATAACCTTCTTTTTATGTCAAAGTTCAGGAGTTCTCGGTGCAGCTCCAAACTTGGCCTTTGCAAATTCTTAAAGTTTAATCATAAAAGCCTTTGTTATGCTTTATGAATATGATAATGTTCGCAGGTGTTATTAAAGAAATGGATGGTTTAATAAAAGTGTTGAACGCATAGTATATTTTTTTTAAATACCGTTATGGGTACTTTGGATAAAAATAGTGTAGACACATGCAAGTTTGGTTATTTTTTATTCACATACATGGACATATATTTCACTACCACAGCATACCATACCAGCAGCCTGTCTCTCCACTGCTGGATATAGGGCTCTTCCAAGGATCGCCACCACACACGGCCTTCAGCTCTTCTCATCGAGCCACTACCGGCGACATTCTTCACACGCTACATTTCCCGGTACGTGGTCTCCATTCGAGGACTCGCCTGCCCCATTGGTTACGGGCCCTGAGGCATATATGGCCTGCCTACTACCATTTTATTACGGGGAGGACTCATTGATTGAAGACTTTCGTCTCCAAACATTGTGGTATAGGCGACGAAAAGAGGTGACGCATTTTCACGAATACTACCCAGCCGAGCTGAATGCGTCCTATCGGCATCTTGATTTAATTTGGACCTGTCTAACTAGATTGACTACCCAATATTGTACCCAAGATGACGCTGACCGGTCCAGGGACTACGTGTTCAATGAACATGACTTTTGTCTAGTTAAGGTTCATCCCGAGACCAACACGTCGCGAGATTGTATTGAGATCGTTCAGCATCCAACTCAATTCCTCCAGCGATTCTGTCATGATAACAATGTCGTTTGCAAAATGAAGGTCAGAGATGTATTTGCCGTTAACACTGATTCCGCGATGATTCCAGTGCAGCATTTTAAACGCGTCCTCCAATGCGTTTGTGAAATGTTTCGGAGAGAATAATCCACCTGTTTCACTCCCCAACGTAGATGTATTTATTATATTAGTCTGCTGGTCCTGAAGTCTGACTGTCATTATTACGGCACAAGCATCTCAATGCCTCAATATATCGCCAATCGACTTGGCATCGCTGCAAGGATTCCAGAACAGCCCAGGTATCGATTGAGTCATACAATGTCATACTATACAATGCCTATTACCTAATTAGAAATTATATGAGCTTGTGGAGTATTTTCTTTCTATACCAAAACGAAAACTATAATTAAACTTTTTCTGTATACTTGGTTTTATTTTTTCTAAAATAGAAACCCTTTTTTCTGCGACACGTAGGTATTACAGCCACGTGAGATTTGCTAAAGTGTACCGGATACAGTTTGCAGCCGGACAAAGGCGTTAGAAAGAACGTGTATTAGTTTGCAGGTCGCCTCCGGAGCGCAAATAGGCAACTTGTAACATTATCTTCCCACGAAAACTTTGAACTTGAGACAGTTTTAACTAAAATAGAAAATAAACTAAGCGAGGCAAAGATTTCCTATATGGTTGTTTGTATGCTCATGTAACTTCCTCCAGTTAATCAATATCAAAGATTAGACCCAAAGCCCCTGATATTAATTATTTTTATGAATAACCAGTCAAATGCGTGTCTGACATGAATTACTTGGAATCTTGAGAATGTTTCGTAAAATCTAAACACTATATTAATGTACTTCTGACGTCCACTTGTTTAGTTTTTTAACACTATATAAATTTTACTACACTTAGAACACCGCAGTTTATGTAGAAGATCTGTAACTAGCCAGTCAAGGCACCCACGTGCCCTGACTACCGCGTGACCTGATCCGATCTAATTTCCCAAAGCATTGTCTACAATGCCAATGGACAAAGGTAAAAAGTTTCCCCAACGCGCAACTGATGCCCAAGTTAAGTAGTGAGACACTGTCCTTTACCAAAGGTTGATCTGAGGGAAGAAGTAAAATTGAATTGTTATAAATGTTGAAGACACACACACAGAGACACAATAATGAAGAGATAATAGACCTGTAATTAGCATACAAATGAACAGGGATAGTAATATGAAAGCTAACTACACTGCGTTGCACACTGCTTCAAAGTATCGCACAAATTGCTCTAAGTTATGAAAATATCTTTATGTTAGGTATTATGTAGATATTATAGTACTAAGGTTTTCTTCATATTCGTGTTCTAACATCATATATATTACTTTGTCTAATTTATCTATTTACTCTTCCCAAAAATCAAGCCTCTCCATTCTCCATGGGTTCACAATCCTACAAAATCTGGAGTACATATGTAATCCACCAATCCGCACCGGGCCCGTGTGGTGGATTACAGCCCGAAAGCCCCCTCTGACTAGGGGAGGCCTGTGCCCTGCAGTGGGATGTTATAGGCTGGTATAAGTACAAATGTATCGTTATTATTAAATGATACATTGTAAGTACTTCGGAAGCGATCTGATCAACTACACATTTTTTCTATAATGTAATGATTTCTCAAAACGAAACAATTGCGTTTAAAAAATAATATTCATCTTATCTTAAACTTTCCACTTCAAATATTTGTACAAGTTTGATTCCGGAAAACCTTTTTTTCCTAAGAGTCGCGGTAAATTTATAAAGAATGAATCATTTGCAAGTGAAATGAAAGAGGGAGACGAGAAAAATAAAGGAACGCCGGTCGGAAGAGAAATTTTCATTGTTACAACACTCTAGAATGAGGTCCCATTTATGCATACGAAAACTTATTACGATTTCAGACTTAAGTCGTAGAGGAAATCGCAATTTCATCTTGGACTCGTATAGAATTGCTGTGTTGAAATCATTTTCTATTATCATAATTTTGGTTTGTATTACGAGTAATCGTTGTTGTTGAGTGAAACACTCTGCTATGTTGAACATCGACCATTAAACTCTATTCACATTTTTCTTCTTCTTCTTGTGAAGACTCTCCAACTAGTGGAGATTAGCAATCAGCTCCGAATATTTTGCCGCGTCTCTCGCCAGGCGAAACAGTTCGGCGGCACACGCGATGCCAGTCCACTCCCCTATGTTACGTATAACTTTTACCTGCGACCAACACGCCTCTTTTCGGCAATCACATAATTAGGTGCACGTGACCCAGATTTTCTACACTTGACGGTTTGCAAGAGTTCGCGCTTCCTTACTCGTCGCAGGACTTCCTCACCGGTGACCAACTCATGGCCAGGATAAGTCTGTACGCCCACATTTCGAACGCTTCTATACGTTTACTAAGCTCCACGTTCATTGTCCAGGACTCGCATCCGTATAGAAGAATGAGCCAGATATAACACTGGAGGACACGGATGCGCAAGGAGTTCTTGAGGTTTCGGTTGCAAAGACCTTTTCTCATGTTGGTGAAGGCATTCCTAGCGATTTCAAAGCGGGTTTTTATATCCATGACACTATCCCAGTCTTCATTCAGCCAGATGCCCAAATATTTATATTTACCAACCCTCTCAAGTTTTGGGCCTGTTACCGTTATAATGTAATCTTAGTCGGCGTTTCTTGATACAACCGTGAATTTTGTCTTGATTACATTCATTCTGAGACCAGCTTTATATTTTTCAATCATACAAGATATAAAATGACGTCATTTACTTAGTCAATATAGAAATAACGTCTGTTGTGGAAATCGTCCAACGAAACGCAGATCGAAACTAAATTGAGAGACATGTAGAAAATGTTGACATCTAGAGAGAAATGCAAAACGTATTATTAAAACGTAACGTAACCTAACTCAGATGGAAAATGCCAGGACAAATCTTAGCAAACAGTGTGACAATAGAATAATACACAAATAAGTTTATTTCCAGAATGATAATTAGGAAGAAACTAATCATACATATTGGTGATAGCGTATTCTCCACAATGTCCACTTCACACTTCTACTTTTCGGCGACAGTCTGTAAGAATGGCAATATTTACTTAATAAGATTGTATTTAGTTTAGTACTTACTCTTGTTTCAATATAAATAAAATAAAATAAATATTAGTGAACTCTTTAAAAAGCCCTACAAAAAAGTCAACAAAACAAAATAATTCTTAAAACCCACAATCTCCGTAAACTCATACTCTTTAATATACTCTGACCGAGTTCCATGTACAATGTACAATTAAATGCTATTTATATTGCTACAAATACTCCAGGAAGAAGTGCATTCAACAGAGTGGAGCGACGAATGGCGCTTCTTAATCGTGAACTTACTGGTTTTGTATTAAAACATGACAATTTCTTTTCACATCTTGATTCCAGTAATCGAACTACTGACTTGGAGCTAGAAAAACGGAACTTTGAGAGTGCAGGCATCGTGTTGGCTAATATTTCGAGTCAATTGGTCATTGACGATATCCCTGTGGTTGCCTAATACATTGTGCAATGTACAATAATTAATGAATTTACGACATAAGAGAAAGAAAATTATAATAAACCTTCCAAATCACCTGGGCATATGAATCCACACAAGCCGTCCTAGCCTACACATGTCTAGATTATACTTAGGATCAGTTATCCGTGTTATTACATCTAATACTCGTACTCGATAGCATAGTATAGTATTGTACCTACTCTAGTTAAAACTACACTATTTGTCCATTACTACTGTGATAAATTTTTCATCCAGAAGAGTGAAAAATATGTATTTCATAACGTTAATATTCAAAAGTTAATATTCCCTTTTGCACAACGCTACAATAATTTTTGGCCTCTCAGTGCCGGAATACCTTTTGTCGGATCCCACATTCTTATGAACTCATAAAGCCATAGAGTTCGTTATCTACATGAAAAGCAGCATTAGTAGCTTCAGACCTCAAGCTGAAAGGGATAATCTGAAATAAAAGCCACAGAAACATGTATTACGTTACGTCCAGTGAGTGGTTGCCCTGTTCTTATAATCCCCTTTCCTCTTTTTAAGGCCATTACGCCAGCCCCTACCAAGTATTTTTACACCGAACCAAATTGACAAAACATAATCAAAATTTCACTTAAGATAAAGGATATTTAGACCGTTTGTGACGTGATCTTGTATACCAATACCTGTCTTGTATACCTGGTCTTTGCAGATAAAGATGTTTTATTTCCATGTTTTTGTTTCAAGTTCCTATTCTAATCATTGTAATATATAAAAAAATCATCCTTATTCATTGTTATTCATAGCTTGATATTAAAATGCTTTGCAGCTCGCACACTGCCCGATACATTAGTAGTGGTCGCTATCTTTTTAAAGGCATTACACGGTCGGGGGCAAGGGGCCTGTCTAATTTCAAAGGTAAGCTATAAGCCGAGTAGCTTTGTGTTCATTATTCCATATAAGTGTTTTCGTTGCACATCCGATGTTGTTTTCGCCGAAGTTCTCGATTAGTTTTCCTTTGTTATCTGCTTTTGCTGAAAACATAACATTTTTAATCCTTTTCGCGTAGGCTTTTACCTTTACCGACTGTATCGTATTTATTTGGAAGATGTTAGCAATGGTTAGTTTTTTTATTTACCTCCTATCCTCGATTTTTCTTATGTTTCTATTCATCTTGCGCTTAGTAATAGAAAATCATCTTGTGCTATGTAATGGAAAATTCGGTTTTCTATTGAAATAATAATTGAAAAATTGTATAGGAATGGGAAATCAACACAATCATCATTCTAAAGGAGAACTAAATTCATACAAATGATTATAATTTCTCTCTTCACTTATACATTTTTACAGTCATTTTAACACAAGAGATAAAGAATATTTTTATAGAAATCTTCCAGTATCTGTTGATGTTGTCTCTACGATATACTAGCTCTTCACCCACACAAAATATTTTCAGTCTATAGAAATTCATATTTGGTAATAGTATGGTGCACAGTCTTCTTGAAATAAAAAAAGTGTAACACCATAAGTCTATTATAGGAACTTGGAACACATTGGCCAGTAAATTAATATACTCATGCACACTGAACGCAAAGGTATGATGCGGACGCCCAGAAGAAGACAAATTTCCTAAGTGAATGTATATCAACTTGAATATTATTAGCACTTGACGCTAACGTTTACTGTCTTATTTTATTTACAATAAAACGGTACCACGTTGAAGCAAACCGCTAGAAATGTAACTTTATCGTAGTAAAATCTCCAAAACGAAATAATATTATAACAAAATTTTCTTATTTTGTAATTTTGTTAAAGAAAATCTGTAACTTTTTTAATTCCTTCTTAATACATTAACTTTTAAATTAACTTTTTTAATACATTTTACAATTTAAGGCGTAAGAATTATCTGAATTGACTTTTTTCGTATTAATAAACAGTAAGTCTACCTGTCCACGGTCAGTCGTCAGTCGTCAGTCAGAAAGTCGCCAATAGTGGCTGAATGATAAGAGCTGATGATAATGATGATAAGACCGTATGTGGTGGCGATCCTTAGGAGCGGCCTATATCCGGCAGTGGAGAGACACAGGCTAATGGAATAGTATGATATGTAGACTCAACAACGATTGAATTTCACGCGGATAAGTGCAGTGGCGAGCATTGGGAGAGACCTGTATCCATTAGTGGAGAAATCTAGGCTGGAGGGTATGCTAAAGTACGGTAAGAGCAATAGCTGACAATAAGCAAATAAAGATGCACTGCAACCCCAGTAAGTACTTCGTGAAAGCTGATCATAATGTATCCCACAAGTCAAATGGTGGTAAATATTTTCTTGTATTTGCCTACTAGACATTGAATATATTAGAATAATTTCCATTGGGTGTACAATATTCTCAGTTTTGGTGTGATTTGGTAACTAACCAAATTATACTGCAAAAATATAAATACTTGGTGTTTTCCAACACGATGCTAAAAGGAAGTCAACCGAGACCGCTGATGTCTTAGTAGTTTTCGTAAACGACTAAATTATTGATCAAATGTCCACTGGATTGGGTTCACATTATTGATACCGTGAAGTGTAAATTCAATGCAGCGCCATTTCTATGGAAGTGAAATATTGTTATAGTCTCAGAGAACATGAACTTACACAGTTCATGTTCTCTGAGACCTTCGGCACCATACCATAACATCAACCTATCTCTTCACTGCTGGATATAGGCCTCTCCCAAAACTCGCCTCCACACATGATCTTCTCATCCATTAATCACCGCCAAACTTCTTCAAGTGGTCGGTGGGCATCCCACACTGCATACCCGGTACGTGGCCTCTATTCGAGGACTCGTCTACTCGTTCCGATATCGGTCCTGCGAGAAATATGACCCGCCCATTACTAACTACTTCAGCATGCTGATTCTAAAGCAAATGAAAACTACAGCAAATAAATTATTCTTAGCAAAGAAACTCCGAGCGTAGCTCTGTTCATAATTCTCCGTGGACCTCCTCAGGAAATATGCCTAAGTTTCATATTTTCTGTATATCTAAAAATGTTTGGAATTGCCGATATTACTTTGTGTACAGTAATTGCACAGTATGTACAGTACAGTAATTAAAAATAAATAAATTCAAACCAATCAAACTCTTGTAGAATGAGAGTTTGCCTCACAAATCACGAATTTATAAATGCATATATACATTTTGTTCAGCTTTAATCACTCGAGCTCACATAAAGGAAAGCGTGGGAAAAAATTCCATATGGGATTATAAATTACATAATATCTTACAAGTTCTAACATTACAATCACGTATTCAATATTTAGTCGAGATGACTTTCCGGAGGGATCAAAGGGTTCTTATAGAAATGTAACACGTTCCCGCTACTCGGCAATATGTCGGATTCTTATATCAATTCGTATTCATAGGCTTCAAGGTTGCGTTTTGAAAGTTAATACGCACAGTACAGTGTGCTAGTGAGCACATGTACTGAGGTCAACACATAATTTTTCTATTGAATTTTGTCGCATTGCCTCAAGTAAGATGTTACTGTTGTATAAAGAATGAAATCGTAATCTAATTTCTTTATTCAATTCTAATGTATAGTAAAACAATCCTCGGAGTAGCTTTTCAGTTTCTGAATTACCTTACTACTAAACTACCATGTTTAGCATTTATTTTATACGTATAAGTACGGAATCGGCACGAGTGTCTGACACTTGTAGACACGTGTCAGACACCCGTGCCGATACCTAACCCCTAATCAGTGCCCAATTACGGCCGTTAAACTAGATTATACTAATTATAGATTATTATAGACTAGATTATAGAGGTGACAATGCAGATCCAAAATTCTTATTTTACAAATAGCACCCCTCATCTATGTCGACGTTGAGAGATCTTTGTCGACGTACAAATGGGTACTACTTTCATATACAAATAGACTAAAAATTGAAAATGTTGAAAAACATATGATGATTTATTTTAACTCTGTCGAATATTAAGCGTGTACGAGGAGTAGGGACATAGTTGAATCTGAAGTTGTTTATAGTTAATTTTTTTCTCAAAGATCTTATTTTTATATACAGTCCTGTGTTCCATTGATTTACTACATAATAATAATTTTAATTGTACTACTAATTTTGTTTCCAGTTAATCTTACAAATGTATCTAAGAAATTTAAAAAGTCTATTAATCGATAACGTGTAAGAAATAAAAATGCAGTTTAAATACATATCAACTGAGTTTCATTTATTTTATGCAACGTCTATAAATAACTAAATGCAAAAAATTGTCACATACAAATTGTCAAGCAAAAAATGTCCGCATTCTGAACTTATAAAATACGTTCTTTTTTACAAACTGAACCTTATTAGAAGGATGATACGTATTAAATTCGAAGAACTTGTTTTAGGTATAAACAATGCACTTACATTGATTGCTACATTGTTTTGATATCCATTTTTAAAACGCTGATGTTGCATCTAGTTGCTATGTAGTATATAAAACATCATTGATTTTATGCTGAAAAAGTCTACAGATACGTGTTTGCTGTTTAGTCTTATGTATTTAAATTTATATACTTTACAATTTAGGACAATAAAAAAATATATTATAAAATCTGTGTTTAATTGCTATTTTCCTGTCCAATTATTAACATTACTTTGTACCCCAGGATCTTTGGTAAGGCATGTCCATACTATTTAATATCAACATTTCGTTGAAAGTAAATAAAACTTATATGTCAATAGCAACAACACCTTCGCCCGCCGCCGCAGTCTCGTCGCGACCACGTTTCATGTAACTGGAAAGAAACTGAATGGCAATGCACATCGTAGCTGCTTCGTCATAGACAAGAAGGAATGAGTAAGGTTGGATAGCATTAAAATTAACTAAGGCAAAGGCGAGTACTTAATAAGTAGGTAGGTACACCTCTACGATAGGGGATACAATCTTGTACATAACACTTATTATTATCCCGGTATATAACGACAAATCCATGGGCGACAGCATTACCTGTCACCTACCTTTCATACTTTTTATAAAAAAAAATTGCTGATTTAAAAATCTGTTTTCCATTTCATCCGCAAACAGTTCACAAAACACAGAATCAGGTAATATTAATTTTCCATACTGTAACCCTCGCCGGCAGACACTCTCTTATTAAATATAGAATAATCAAGCATTCACTGTAAAATTCATGAGGACATACACGAAATCTCATTCGCAGCAGTTTCGACCGCTTCCATCTGACCTGAGTTTGTGTTGAAAAATATTAATATTTAGCAAACATCGTAGCGTTGGTACAAATTGAAAACGTGCTTTTCCATGCGTTTATTTAATAAAAAGGCAACCCCCGCTTGAGCGGTTCAACAGTACTGTGTTCCATATCATTCCCACTATTTGATCTGTACATGAGTTTTAAACGTTGTAGGTACTTGCTTTATAAAGCTACTCTAGTTCATGCATTCAACTGTTTTTTTTATTATGTACTTACTTCGGTTTATGACTTTTGAAGAAGCGATCAAACGAAATAAATGAACTTTATTTTACACTGCGGAAATATATTCGTACACAAGTAGATATTAAGTACCAACAATTTTATTAACCCAGAGAATGAATGGTCTTTCTCTTCCATTTCTCTCTACAAACAGTGAACTCTCCGCATACTTTCACGTCTTTTCAGCCAGTCAATTCATCTCCATTTTTGCGTCCCCTTGCATTCTTCATTCTTGTCATTCTTTTCCTCGCATGATTAACTCTTAACATTACGTAGCTGTATATTATTTCATTTCTTATTTCTGCCATTGATCCAACCGAATACGTACCTCTTCGTATTGACAAATTCTTCATGGCAATTAAATCGCGTATAGTATAGTAGTATAGTAATATAGTATAGTAATCGCGAAAACCTAAGAAAATTCTTCATGATTAAAAAATGGCCTATACTTATAATTTTATTGGTAGATATAAAATTTTATTGGATAGTTGTAGTATATGTAGTATATAACTATAATGCAACAGTGGATCTCTATAAACTTCTCCACTAAATATAATAATACAGAAAGCCACTTTAAATCCTTTGATAGTTCATAATGAAAAATGATCCTTGGAATTTGTTGTGAGAATGAATTTGTAATGGATATGAGTGAAAAATAGTTCCGTTTACCAGTTCAATGACCGGAGGTACGGAATGCTAATCAAAGTACGGGGTTCCTTTCCTGGATCGAGCAAATAACAAGGGGATAGATTTAATTCGAGCATACTAAACAGGTGGTGTGTTAAATTAATTCCGAGGCTGTATTTACATCATAATGGGTGCTCGATTGAAATTTTGGGTGATTTCGTGAAATGCGGTTTAGCTGTAAACGAGTTGCCAGGCAACTAATTGACTTGACGATTACATATAAAAATTATTTTCAATTCATTGAGATATGATACAAGCGATTTAAATTCAATCTTCAATGAGCAATTACACTTAAGAATCGAATTCAATTAAAATTATAACAATTTGTTTGATAGTCTGATATACATCATGACAATTGAATTCACTCTGATACAACTCTTATACCTTTAAGATAACGTTTATGTACAAATTGTCAGTACAACATACATATTCATTACATATATATGTAGAGTTACTTAACTACTCTTACGCAAATAAACTGGATCTAATACGGTTTACGTATTCGTATTGTCCAGACGTTATTGAAAACTTTCCATGTTAATCTTTTCTAGTAAATATTTATTTTTAGTGGGAAGAAAAATATTTCATTGCCTACGCTCAAGAAAAAAGACACAAAAGACGTCGTTAATTTAATGTGAGGCGCAATATAATTTCCTCGGCAGGTAAAAGTATTAGCTGCTAACCCCTAAACAATATTAGCTACGTGAGCGGAATCATTTACAAATTGACTTTACGACTATTGCCTCTTCCCGACATATAAAAGTCTGTCTTTCTCCGCGAATGAGATTAGATGCTATGTCGTTTTTATTGGATTCGACGGCTTATGGTTTATTACGTCGAGATAAAGTGATTAACATAAAACGTTTTGAGCTCGATTGAACCATCACTCGATTTGATTGCTCTGCTGGAGTTTACTAAACATTATATTTTATTTAATTATAAAAGTTTGATTTCTACATGCCTTCAGTGCACTATTGTCATAATTTTAATTTTGATTGATTAATTTATGTGGATTAAACAGGCTATCACTCCACTTGGTGTTTAATTTCATTAATCATTCTAACATTACCCGGCCAGTATTGGGTAGACCTACGTATAAACGGGTAATCGCCGAAATCATATTTATTTTAATGATAATTCGGACTTTACCCAAAACGCTTGGGTAATTCTAAGTAAACCCGGGTAAACCTAGGTACACTCGTTCTTCAGGCATTACCCGTAACATACATACGCACAAGTCTATGGCGTATATATACGCACACGTCTAAGGCGTATATTTTCCTTATGAAAAAACCTTGTACCCCTCTCGAGCGTCATAAAACCGCTATCGTACAAGTTGTGTAACATTTCACATGTCAACGTCGGGTATTCAATGTTCAGTGTGTCAGCCCGACCTCGGCTATCTGCCCCTAGACACATATTGCGGGCGTGACGCGAAACATCGATGCCTCACTGAATTGAAAAATAGCGAGATTTTTGAAGAACACTCCATTTCTAGTACTATGAGGCAACCATGAAGAACGAATGGACTCACGCCTTCTTTAAAATTAAAAAACACAATTCTAGAAACCATTTAATTAGATATAACTACTCGTAAAGGGAACAAATGATATATTTTAAATCAATTTTGTAATTAGGTTTGGTTTTCCAGTGTACTATGTCATAAATACACTAATCACCATATCACCTGACCGATAGGAATTCAAAGGGACACCACTATATCGGCATTAGTTAACATACTTATTATTTATAATATGCAATAGTCATAGCTTAATAATTGGAGCACAAAGAATGTTCGCATTCCTTAGTCGTTACCCAAGGAATAACAATACGCTTTTCCAAACAAAAAGCTTTGCGCTTCAATCGCCATATGAGGTCGTACCGATCGACCGATACAGGCTTTGGGCGCGTCACTGTCGTCAAATTTGACATTACACGGTTCACAATTAAACGTACATGAAGTATACATTATATTCCGTAGACTAATTGGGCGATTGTTCATCAGATTATAAATAGTCTAAGCATATGATATTTTACGAGTATCTTCTTCGACATATGCTTCGTCAATGTGTCTTTCGCATCATTCTTTGTGTGAAAAAATTAATAAAAACAAAATAAATAATCTTTTCCATATATACAAACCATACAAATGTCTCTCCACTGCTTGATATGGGCTTCTAATAATTAATATTCGACTAATAATTATGTAGCTACATTTACTCAAAGCAACAATTAGAGTAAAAAGGATCTTTCAGTAAAAGTAATGTACATCTTTTAGTAAATGTATTAATCATGTAAATGTGTTACAAGCGGTCATCGAATGATATAAGTTTTAGTAACAAAAGGGACATTAATAAGATTAATATGTTATGTGTGGCAAAAGGTTCTACTGGTGAACACTGAGTTATGTCTTTTTTGTTAACACTCAATTTTATTAACTGTAACGAAATTATTTAAGTGAAATCGTGTACCAAGTAACACATAGTGAAGGGAATGACAGCAGAGCCATAGCGGGAGATTGGATCGGATGCTATTAGAAATATTGAAGTAATAAAGGGTTTACGCGGGTTATGTCCGACACCCACGCCCCTCTCACCCCTCATCCGTCGCCTGAAGTCTGAACACGAGACAATTTACCGAATGCTAGTGCAGCAAATGTGGTAACTCCGCAGTTTAGACAATAACATCTAGCGCGAACTTTAAAATTGTTGTTGTGTTGAAAAATTTCAAAAGCCTTTATATATTTGTTGAAGCCTTTATATATGTTACAGTTTCCTAGTAAAAACTATTTTAGACTTAACGCCTTCGTTACAACTAGTTTTTTATAGTATAAACTTAAGTTTACTGACAAACAAATTTGAATGTTTGTTAAAACTAGTTTTAACTGGGAAAAACTAAGTCTAACGGAATGAACCAGACAAATCCAATTAAAATCAGTGCCGATGTCACAGCACATCGAGCCCGGGAAAACCGCGAATGCGTTTGAATTGTTTCTGGGTAGAAAGCATTAAGGATTTTCGCATTGTTTGCAAAAAATAACCACGAAATCTGAAAAGTCAGAGTCGATCGCCTCAGACTTCTAACCTAAACAAACCGAATAGTTTCTTCACGGTTTCACAATGTAGTATTTATTGAGCTCATGTCAAACTCCAAGCCATATGAACCTTGACCTAGGTCAAAAACAGTTTTAAATGTTTTTTTCGTTAAAACTAGTTTTAATTAACATTCCAATTTGTTTGTCAGTAAATTCTAATTTTTACTAGGAATAACTAGTTGTAAATAAGGAGTTTTTTTAAAACGCGTTTTTTTTTACTGAAGACGGGTTTTAACTGTAATACATATATGTACGTGTCGGTTTATGGTAGTTTCTTTAATCATACCTATATTCTTATGTAGGTACTGTTATTTACTTCTGTGATTGTCGTAAATTAAATATGAATTACAGTTTTGGTTTCGGTAATGAGTGAGAGTTACTAGAACATGTTTCCCTCCCTTCATCGTTTCACAATCCATATTCTTCTCAACTTTTTATACAATCTCCAATCCCTTTTTCAATCCCAGGTCCTTTCGTCCAAGTTTCCCATGTCCTGTATACCGCTTCCCACATTAAGCAGCAGCATTCAAGTATTGCCAGAAGTTGGCACATGACGCGGACGTCATTTGAAGAATTTTAGTTTACAGTCATCCGAACTGCATGCTCGTCTACCTCTTTCATTCTTATATTCGTATGTAGTACCAAACATGGAAATAACATTAAAAAAGCTTAATTAAGAGTTTTGTTTACATAGTTTTAATAAACACAGCACTCAAACAAATTGTGTAATAAAATCCAATCAACAAAGTTTGAATTACATTTATACTTACTGTTTGGCAATAAAACGCCTAAACAAGATTTTTTTATCATTGCTACAGTACCGCCACGGTGTCAGAATTTAAAACATTTAATGCCATAAGGCCTTTAAGTAATATATGTAGTCTACTCGTATAAAGAAGAATAGGAACAAGTGGGTGTGTACCTTTTGTGCTACTGTCCTTACAAGAACCCAATCATATCTGATATCCCTTTTGCTTTTATCTGTTTTATATAACTTCTAGGCGTAACACAGCAATCAAAAAGAACTTTCACAACCTTGGAATAGTCATTTTTTGTAATAAACATTTTAGATAGACCTAACTAAATAATATTTTTTGAGATCATAAATTGCAAATGAATTACGTAAACCCTATAAATAAATATATCTCCGTGTACTATGAAAAATGAGTTCACAGTTCCCATGATATATCCAGGTTCACTTCATTTATAAGTTATCCAAGACTCGTTCGTGCATAACAAACTTATCTTCGAATTTACATAATATTTTTCTGGTAACCCCAAGAAATTACTGCATAATTGTATCAACGAAGCTAGTACCAAATAAGCGCAAAATATCCTATGCATTCCGAATTGATCCGATAACTGGCCGCTCCAAACCCTCTTATATGTAATTTTATGGTTGTTACACTGAAGGGGCGTCCGTTTTTATCAATTTTGTTCACCCTTCCTTTGCTCACCACAGAGTAAAAACAGAGTAACACAAAGTAAAGAGCATACCCTCTGTAGCTGCTCGTAGCAAATGCTACGATTACACTGGTAATGTGGCTACGACGAATTCGTAATATATAGTGCAAGAGATTCTATAGTTGGTTTATTTTTTTTCAAAAAATGCTGCTGTTTTTACTTTCTTTTCCTCTTCACATTTGGTACATGAATTTCAAAGTACAATATTGACATTGAAAGTTATCTCAAGATTATTTAATTCAAATAGTTTTTCAAAAACAAATTATTTATTGAGAACGCGACAGCTAAGCGATATAGCCGTACGCTAATCCCCGTGCGGATCCATAGGTTTTTGTGATAAGATAAACAGTCAATAGTCAAAATGGAGAGCCTGACCTTATACGCCGAGAACCGCCGTCTTTCGACCAAGCTTACGGTTTCCTTGTAGCTCCCAGCCTGGTAGCGCTTCTTCTCGGCTTCTTGATTCTCCACTTGGTTTGAGCGTTCTTCGGCACTAAGCGGCTATACTAGCAGTATAGAAAGGGCACAGCGTGTGCAAATTCTGTGGTCCAGGGGACCACCCAAATACGCGGGTTTCAATACGACCGGCCACGGGAGGGGTCGATCGCTAAACTATTTAATCAGCGTAATTACAGTCGTGGACAGAGCCCACGACCACGCGGTTTTTCTCGAGAGGGAAGGGACCCGGCTGCGACGAGGTCGAGCCAAAGACTGTTTTGCATGCGATGGTGCAGCGATATTAAAAGGATTATTATGAGAAGTGATTATTGGAAAAATGTGGGTAAGCAAATATAATGTTACCCTACAAATAAAAACACCAAAGGTTATTGGCGCGAACATATATTACTACTGCATTCATGAGATATTGTCCATAATAAAATAAGTGATCATATACATATTTATTACATATACATATACATTAAGATGTAGCGAAAGGAGCTGGCTAAGCCACTAGCGATGAGAAATGGAGAGGTAATGTTCCCGAAGCATCTTGTTAAAAGAGATTTTATTAGGTGCTTTCCGGATGTCAGTGGGGATAGTGTTCCAGAGACTAGCTGCCTGCGCAGTAAATGATTTGGTCATAAAGCCAGCAGGGCAAGAAGAGACTTGGAGTAAAGAGTTGGTAGCGGAACGAAAACGATGGTCATGGATGTCACCCAGAAAATGAAATTTACATTTCAAATACTCTGGGCAACTTGGATCGTATAGAGTTGAGTAGGAAAATATTCTTAAGTTACACGTATCGTTACTCGTAATATCTTACCCATAAATATGTAAAATTATTTTTAATATGGGTTTTTTTCTATGTACTTGTCGAATAATCAGTTTCAAAAACAGTGAATTTTTTCCATTTCCTTACACGTTCCATTACTTGTTTCCAATATCTGCACTATTTACTAATTTTTCGTCTGTGTCACCCGAGTTGAGTTCTGTAAGGGTGACTGAAAAGTGATTTGTCGGTAGCCAGAGGCGTCGGAAGAGAAGTTAATTGCAGTCGAGTAGGTATCATGGTGGCGACCAATGGGATGGGCCGACGTTATTGAGTCTACGGTGTTTAATATGTCTGGAACACAGGTATCAGCAGGTATGTGGAACGCTGGGAAAGGCAAATGTGAAATATTTCGTAGAAGATCAAATGGAATGGAAAATATCTTCAATATTGGGTTCGTTAAACTTCCAAACATTTCTGTTACTTTTCAAATCCTGATTTACTCGTATTTATACCGTAATCAGTCCTTTTATAGTCCTCTGCTGGACATAGGCCTCCTCATGCATGGGGAGACATGCAGAGAAGGTGCACCTTGTCTTGAGCATGAGGCATGTATGGGCTTGAAACTCCGCGCTAGCCAAGCGGGTTGGCGAGTTCGTTCTTTAAGAGGTGGTGTAGTTCCTTACCGCCTGTGGTAAGGTAGTGCATTTATTATCCCGTAGTCGCCTTTTATGACACCCACAGGAGACGAAGTAATGCTATTCTAAAATCGGCCGACACCAGTCGGCTATTGTTATTTGTAATATACTTTTATTTATTATTAGTCTACAACTGTGTTCCATTTCTGACCAAAGACCTCCTCTCATTTACCACTATTTTCTCTCCAGCAAAATTCTTGAAAACTCCACAAGATATATGTTGAGGACGTTCTGTCATCTTCTATAGGGTCTGTGCCTTCGCTGATATTCATTTTGTGGCACCTGTTAATTCTTGTCCAACTTGGTTCAACATGTATGTATAACATGAAATATATGGTTTATGTAGTAGGCATATGTTGATGCAGTGTTCATCAGCTAAGTAGGAGTGTCGGCGGAGCTCTCGTGTAGAGGAACAGGCGACTGAATTCAAGATCACATCTTGATGAATGACGTGTATTCTCTTTCGACACAAGTTAGATAATCCACTTAAAAACCTACTTACATTGTATTCCAAACCTTAATTGGTACATCAACATTACATTGCGTCACAATGTCGCAGCGAGTTATGCGACGTTACGGTGCAAGTATAAATCCGCATATTACAAACATACTTAAAATACGAACTTATACTTATATGTGTAGAAGCCTATATGTATAAAGAACTTATATGTACTAATATGTATGTGATAATGATAATGATGAACTAATATGTGAAAGATACTTATATGTATAATTGCTACTTATAAATATTATTCCGTAAATTATTTTCAGAGAATTTAGAAGCCTATAATTTATATCCAATTATAAATGTAGGTACCTAAATTAGTAAAACTAAATGTACAAGTACACAGATATAAAATAACATGAGCTTGCATAAATAGAGGATAATAAATATATATTCAATAGTTGTGTTAACCGCCACAAATAATGCATGAGCGAAACCGCATTGATTACACGTTTTCATTAAAACAACATTTTATACAAACCTTCAATTTTGACTAACGTTCATTCTCCACTTCCAATTATTCATTTATTTGTTTTGTCTCATTTATTAATTACATTTAATTACATATGTAGGACTATACTCTATAGACAGATACTATAATAAACAAAAAGAAGCTTTTGTATAGAAAATATGTAAATATTTACATATACATATTGTTTGGGACTTTATTGCAATGAAAATGAAGAATATGAGTTATATTACATACTCGTATCTTTCACATATAAATGGAGACTATATCTTTCACTTATTTGGTTTTTATATTATTGGCAACACTGTAAACAAATGCAAGTTTTACTTTGTTTGTTCTCATTCAATGAATTTTTTTCTCAATTTAAAGTATGACAAACATACTAAAATATATTTTCTTAGTAAAAGAGAACTTATTTCAAATTTTTATTCTTATCACTTGGAGATTTATTCCAAACCAGACCCAACACAATACAACTTATACTCGTATGTACAGTATATTATTTTGTGTAGATTATGTTGTAGGTACCGCGTCGCATCTACGACGCTTCACATCTAAGTGTTATACAATAATTTATATACTTCAAATATGTTCTAGTTGATCAACTATATCCAACGGGCTAAGTATATTCACCCACATCCCTCTATTTTGCTGTTCAACTAAATCCTAAATCTAATCCTCTGAAAGCTAGCATCTACACCACAACAACTTTTGCTTTTGATCATGCGTGTACTTTAACCATAACCGCACAGGTTATGGTTCTAAGCTTTATCAACAAACAGACACAACCAGGTCACCTATCAACGTGCAAACAAATCAACGACAATTGTGTTATATTTTTACAGTAAACAAACAAACAAACGTACAGAACGCAGTGCAGACCGCAACAATTTAGGGCGAAGTTGTCTGTTTGCTTAGAAAACAACAAACTTATCGTTACAATCTATTACATCCTTATGACATAGAGTTTAGGTATACTTTAATGATTATAACTCACAAAAATCTTGGTGAATGTCATAGACGACACGAATTTATAAACGGTAGGTACAAACGCTTTTCCAGATAGAATCTTCGTGTTTGTTTTAAGAGAAAATATATTCGTTTTGGGGTTGCATTTTAATGTCTCTTTGTATTAACGCGATTTTAAATGTCGTCAGCGTCTAGCGAACGTATAGAATACCTTTTTCTATTTACATGTCTAATAAGTACTACTTATGCCGATAGAATTCCGTCACAGACTGGTATATGTCTGCAAAACTATTTTACACAATATTATAAATATTTTTATACGTAATTAAGGAATTCAATTTTTATAACGTATATATTTTTATTATTATTTTTTTTCCTCGACCTCTTGGGTCGGTATTTACCGTTCCTTCCGCCCTGAGTCCCTCAAGGAAGAGAAGGTTCGGCTCTCCCAATTTCTTCACCCAAAACTTTTGAAACTATTGTCACTGTGTGTATGGCTGCTTGTTTTTGCAAGATGTGGGTCTGATTTAGCTTTAAAGTAGCAAAACATAAGTTCGTGTAATTCTTCCTGTGACCACTTTGTTCTTGCATCGTCATTATTAATATTTGTGGTCGTTTCCAATGCACCGGCTGAGACTGTGGGTACACCCCTGCTCTGCAAGGTGTCATCGGCATGACTGGTATGATCGGCTGTGGTATTATCGGGTTCCCCGGCTCCTGCCCGCCTGTTCAGCAGGGAACCACTGACGGTTTGCATGCTGTCAGGCCCAGCATCAGCTCCAGACGTGCCCCGACGATCGCCCCCGATATATGCCTTATACGTATACTTCTTAATTGTTTTCTCATGTTTATTCATGGTTGTTATTGCTCCGTTGGTCATTGGTGAGTAATAAAATTGCCAATATCCGCCCCTCACGTGGCAAAGATGATCATGCACGGACGTAGAGTTAGACTTGGAGAGGCTTGGATATTTTTATATTATAACTTGTATTACCAAAATAGAACCAAATAGAATCCAAAAATGCATCTAATATAAAACCCAAATCCCGTCTTAACCTCCACCGCGCCTATATACCTCCACCAGTCTTTATAAAAACTCGTTATTTAAAAAACAGTGTAAAATGAAATTTCCTCCCTTTGTAACGGAAATAAGGGCTGTTATGAGGCCCATGCCCTATTTCATTAAGGAGCCCCAAACATCTGTTGCTTACAAAGTTGCCGCCGCATTGTTCCAACTTTCTTATACAAGTGACTTCCTGCTTTGTAGTCTTGGAACACGACTAACTCGAAATTTTTGTCAACACAGCGTGATGGAGAGTGGATGAAACGTTGTATTTTTTTTTAATTTGTGATTTTGTAACTCAATTGAAGTAAGACCCATTTGAGTAGGATCTGCGATTTTACAACAAACTAATTATTACCGATGGTTATTCTAATAATCTAATTCATTGAAAAATAAAACAAACTTTAGCATATTATATTGAATAATATTCAGTTCGTAATTCTATAAATATTCCAGAGTTGTGAAATCACCTGCTTCCTCGAATCTTTTGCTGGATCAATGTTTGTATTTTTTTTTATTATTTTATCGAAATCAATTAATGTATTCTATTGCACAATTATTATATAAATCTGTATTTTTTAAATACTAGAATTTGTGTTTCATAAATTAAATAATAGGTATTTATTATTTGGAAAAGTGAAAGTACCTAATTAAATAAAAATGAATCAAATCTTTGAATCATACCGAATACAACCATTCTAAATAACAATAAATTACATAAGCGTATTTGTATGTTTATAATATTTATACATTGACCGCGCGTGACTGACGATCAGTAGCCTGCCTACTCGAGTATTTGAATAACTGAGCGTCGATTATGGATTTGCTGTAGTTTCAAAACCTCAACAAAAAATAGCTTCTTACTTCTCTATGTATCTTCCATAAACAAATAAAATTTATTTACAAATTATAATGACGTTGTTAATTTTAAATATAAATAAATTTATATTTCTAAATATGACCCTAAACATATTACCTATTATTCATATCTCGAATATAAAGATTATCAATCAGCTTAATTAACTAGCCGATGTATGTAAATATGTACATATATAAAGACATATACTTACCGCCAAAAGGTTGCCTGGAAGAAATCACTTCACTGATAAGGCCACCGCATGTATTTTAGTTACCTGTATTACGTTACTTTTATGTATGTTTTGGTGTATAATGAAATATGTTTATCTATCTATTTATCATTTGCAAAAGGTGCAATCAGATAGAGTAATAATTTCTTAAGAACTACGTAATTTATCGTGGAACGGTAAACTACAGCAAGTGATTAAATTACAACATTATTTTATAAAAGTAATTATTTTATAAAATTAACAGGAGTGATAACGTTGAGAAAATCAAAATCTACCTGAATCATTCTCCTTACTATGAACAATGTCTTTTCTATAAACAAAGAATATTCACGTAAATAGTCTCATTCATTACATTGTTCTTCAATAGCTATAATATTTAATAAATGGAATATTTCGCAGAACAAGAACATTAAACTCTGAAAAGACTTCACTATCAAACTATTGCTTGAAAGGTATTTTAATTAATATGACAATAAAGCGTACTTTGCCCGTCACCGACACACGCCTCTCCTCCTAATTGCAGCGTTAGCTCTGCTACAATGAAATTCCATTATCATCCAGCCATAATCAGGCCTCGCTGCTTCAAAATTATTAGAGTCGGAAATGTAGAACCTTATAGCAAGTTATACTGCGTAAAAAAGATGCTCTATAAAATTCGTAAATTATTTCCGTTTTCTCATTTGAAATCATGGTTATAACAGAGTACTTATCTTACATTACTTTCATTCTCTTTTTATAATTGCGCGGATAACTTTTGAGAAGATGTGTTTAGGGCTTTTAAAGCAAAAATTTCGGTTGAAGCAAAAATGAACTTTATTACTTTTTCGCAGTGAAGAAATGTCAAAACTGTTTCGATCGATACACTCGTACTGAACTCGCTTCTGATCCTATTTGCGTAGGTAGAAAATTACTTGTCTTATTGCCTGTTTTGTATTCGCGCCTTGACTAATATGTAAATTCGTCGAAGTTAAGTATATCAGGCACGATCAATCTCTCCTAAAAGCATTCGTGGTAAAGAATACAGTTTTATTGCGGGCAAATATACGTGGAGGCGCACGCGACATTAACATGTAGTACATTCTTGATGTGAAGTATTTGAATCAGTCGAGCATTAGCATAAACAAGGCCCTCGTAAAATCTTAACGCCTCTGCTATAAGGGGCTGAGTGCATGTCGCCACGTGGTACGAACGTATAACTTTGATAGTAAAATTCAGTTGTGCAGTTTTATATTTCAATTATTATTATTTTAAAAACAGGAGGAATCATCCAAATTCCTCATCCACTTTTTATAGCGTAGATATGTATTGTATGTTGTTTTACATATATAGTTATATGATTCTATAATAATAGATAAATAAATATCTTGTTGTTTAAATACATTACAATCATTTTTGGTATTGAAAGCGATCAGAATATTATTTACATTAAATACGCTTTCTTATAAAATCAGCGACCATCGTAATCCTCAATCAAGCAACGTTTTCGTATCTTTTTGTGTGAATTGTGTTATAAGCAAAGCCGCCTGAATAGCTAATTACTTGATCTCAAAGGTCTTATAGAGAGCAGAGATGGGCGGTAAACCGCAAAGGGGCGGCGGCAATAGAAGCAAAGGAGTAAGAGTATGCTGAAAATGAAATTGCTTAGTACGTAGGTATTCCACTTAAAGAAAGGTATTCCACATAAAGAAATAGTCACGTGTTTGTAAGATATCAATTACATAAATACTAAGTATAATTTAATGAAATTATACTTAAATTACATAAATAATGGATGGATGCACAATCTCTGATTGTCTAGAATCTATCTATGATTATCTATCTAGGTTATCTTATGTCGGCTATTTAGAACATTTTTCAGATATGCGTCATGCATGGCTTAAAGAATCAAAGGTCATAGCATGTCATGTCCACATCCAAGACGAAACAGCACCAGTAAAAGTACGAACCTTGTTATGGCTCTACTCATCACTACTTTCAAGATCCGCAAAAGTCTAAGATTCAGTCATTGCTCTGCAGGTGTAGCCATATACCTTTTAGAGGACCATTTGCCTGCCCTCTATCCCAAAAATATAAATCTCACGGACACAAACACTTTCGAGCGGGTCTAATAAAACGTATTATACTAATACGTTCCGTTCCGCAAAGCAACGCACAATATCGGGTCTCGCATACGGCTGCGTTTTACGATCAGCGTAATAGTAATCCCTCCGCATATTTACTTTTATTGCTTTACGCAAACCGTATTTTGTTTTGGGACAGTCGCGATCGGGAATTGCTGAGTGAACGAGAAATTAAAGTGGCCTGGCCTGGTGTGAGGACAATGGGTAACATTTTGATTTTTATCTGTGTTTCATGTAAGATCAGGACAGTCTGAAAACTACTCATGTGCTTTGATCGGTGTTCCTTATACGTGTTCAGCTTGAGGCGAATGCGTGCTGACTTCAGTAGACAATAGCGATTGCATGTAACCCATGAAAATATATTATAGCAGCTATTTATATAACGCAGACGACTATAACACCACTTGTTCGTCTACTATTATCTATCACGCAGTCGTCGGCAAAACGACTGTGATAAAAGAAGAACGCCAAAAAAAACAATTATCAAATCTACTAACGCTCTTCATAAATGGACTTCATAAGATTGACAGGGTAAATGCAACCCGCATGAAGATCTTCGTAAGTTACCCTAACTAGTTCGCTTGGAGTTGTTCTTTCTTCTCGATACTCAATAGAAATAACTCGAGTCCTTCTCAGGGTTCATTCCCACCAGTGATACCAATTTTAAAAACAGGACGAAGATACCTATTTAGACCGTTTGTAACCCTTGCGTAACAGCGGTTGATGGGAGTAGAAAGGTTCTAATTATTTCAATAATTCCATTCATTGCCATTCACTGTCAAGTAACGTCCTCCTGCCAGTTTTATTTATCGTTTGCACGACGTTAACAGGAGAGGGTCGAAATGACCCCGGTTATCTGAGTATTCTGCGTATTAACCCTCCAGAGCTCACACACTCTGGATTAGGAGGACGAGACACAATACAGATGAAAAGGAACAGTAGGAACGTGGATTTAATACCAACGTCTGAATGTTATTATTATGATGATAACATCGTGATCCTATTATTGTGACGTCACGAAAGGTTAAAGGCGAACATAGTTACAAGTAGGTACTGCGGCGAAACGATGCATCAAAATAATACTATAATAATCAAAATAATATTAGACGTAAATATCCACTAATTCTCATTGTGTTTGTTTACTTGAAAACAGTGTCTTATATATTGATAATTTGTTTTTACATCTTACTGAAGGGCTATGAAATGTTATAAAATAATTTTAAAGAGATATGACCTAATTTAATTTAAAACCTAATTTGTGATGGATTTACATACTGCTTTTACCTCTATTGTGAACGAGATAAGAGATAATTCGATACAGATTAGCCACGCGACACTAAATATAGATTACACTGATGGATCGACGTGGCAGTTTAGGGTTATTTGTTGCTAAGGTCTTACTGTCCGATGTATTTTATATCCGATATCCGATGTCCGATGTCCGATAGCGTTTTATACACATGAACATAAGCTACATTAATCTAACCTTAAATTAATAAAACAATAAAAATATTGATACTTATCTAATATTAGTAATAAGATACTCATTAATAGTTTTAATAATTAATGCAACGGATGTTTGTTACTTTTAAATTAATTAATAAATCGTTGCAAAAATAATAAGTTAACATAATGACATTGACTGGTATCTATGATTGACCTTTAATTTATTGTCCCCCGTCACAATTAAAAATGAAACACTAAACGAAAGATGAAATCATAAAAGAAATTATCTTCATTAAGATATTTACTTCCACAATGGCAATAGTGGCTATTAAAATGTATGTGCATTTTAGATCGTGCATTCATTTTAAGGAGACAAAAAGCAAAGCGCTCACAGTAAAACCGGCACAACACACAAATCATCCGGCAAGCACAAAACACAGCTAAACTGCTGCATTTAGTTACCTAAATTAAAAGTTGAACGCAAAACACTATCAGCGCTGGTGCCTTAATTATGCAACCGCATGGACCATTAATTAATTTGTGTAAACTAACTTCCAACACAGTTAATATGATATTTGCAACTGTTATAAAGGGGAGCGTACATGAACATTAAAGATGCATATTTAAAATGAGTTTTATGACCCATTTTACTCTGACATTATAAAATCAATCAGTACACAATTATCTATATATAAACATAAATAGACTAATGACAATATTATGAAACATTCTATTGGGGAGGTACTGACGCTTCATAACCTTCGGGATTTCATAACATTAGTTTGTAATATCTGTCAGTCAGTTAGCACAGTTCAGTCACAATTCAGTTAGCATAAAATTGTGGTACGTATATTGTAGTGAAATATAAATGAATAAGCTAGATATATGTTGTATAATACAAATGTATGACGCAGCTGACATGCATTTTTTAATATGAACAAAGTCACATAGCATTACATAGAAATATTTAGACAATATTATCCAAGTATATTTCATAGCTTACAACGGATAACGGACTTCTTTCTTCATTACAAATATAATATTCTAACTCAAATTCAATATGGACATGTGCAGCGAACAACTTCAGCAATAATTCATTTATCAAGCGTTCAAGCTTTTAATACTTTCAAGACGTTAAAGTGTACTCTAATAAAAACATAAAAAATATAGGTATATTTTTAACAATATTTTAAGTTAAATAAATTTTATGTGTATGTGTGCGCGTGCGAGTGGGGGTGAGTGCGTGCGTGTTTGTGTGTGGATCTGTATGTGTGCGTGTGTATGGGCGTGTGTTTGAATGCATATATATGTGTAGTTGAATGTGTTAAAAATATGTATGAGGTATGTAGGTGAGAGGAATTACAGTATGCTATCAAATATAATCCTACGTATCTTTAAAATATTCATCATTTATTAATTTTTTTTAAATACCTCCTTTCAGGTGCGAAATAATTCTATAGACGCATATTTATTGTTATATTGTCTGTGGTATATTGCTGTTATATTTTTAATTTATTCCTTATGCGAAACCAATGTGTCGATGAATTTCTTGCCGTGCAACACCTACTTTAGTAATCCATCAAAAAGTCGATGCTACTGCTGGCAATATACTAGTACACAATTATACGAGTACGAGTATATACTGTATGCGTATGTAGTTACGTGTGAACTTTGGTGCATACCAAAGTTGGGGATCTAATCAAAGCAGCACAGCCTTTATAAGCCATGTTAAGCGGTCATCAGCGTTAAATGCTCTTAAACAATATAATGGTTAATAGCGCGCCAGGATACCCTGAGTATGTTCGTAGATTAACTTAATATGAAACCGTGTCCCTTTGACTATCAGCAAAAGCCACCGAGATCTTGTCAATGCCAAGCCAATGTACAGGCCTAGCCAATGCTAGGATGCTTTAAAACTATTGGTGAAATTTAAACTAAATATTGAAGTGTAGATAAGAATATGTTCATTGTTTAGCGTGTACAATAGGAGGAACAAAATAAAAGGAAGATTTTTTTTTAATTATCATTATATATGAACACATATGGTATAAAACATAAATCGCATACAATAATGTTTTGAGGTTCCGAGACGAAGGTAAACAAAACAATATTTAGTAATATGGAATGCATGCTCATTATTCTGCTAAAATACAAATATTTGAGTATTATTTAATAGAAATACCCTTTTAGTGACCTTATATAATTTCTTACAAATAATTTATTATTTATTTTACGACAATTACTATACACGTTGCGTCTCTCTGTGTGTTCTACCGCCTGTACAATGGGGAATGCTCTGAAGAATTGTTTAATATAATTCCCACCTCGGGTTTCTACAACCGCACCTCCCGTCACAGAAGTGCGGTCCATCCGCATTTCCTCGATACGGAGGTGTCGCGCACTGTTCGGTCCAAAAATTATTTTATACCGCGAACCCGTAGGCTGTGGAACGAACTGCCTCAAGAGGTCTTTCCATTGAGCTACGATATGGGGTTCTTCAAGAGAGCTGTGAATAGGATCTTGCAAGGTCGGCAGCGCGCCCGCATACCCCCTGGTGTTGCAGGTGCCCATGGGCGGCGGTAGCACTTACCATCACGTGGGACCGCTTGCTCGTCCGCCCACTAATTCTATAAAAAAAAAAAAACTTACTATGATATGATATTTTAATAAAAATCCATCTCATGATTCGCGGCCGCATTCTACAGCAGATGAAGCTTCTGTGACTACTTCTACACATCTTACTAATGCTTAACTAATACTCATGACTGATCTCTGTGTAAGATTTCGCAATTTCGCTTTGAAATTTCAAGGCGAATGTTTTTCTGTTCGCGTTCGGTTAATATTCCCTGAACCCAGCGTGCAGACAATTTTTTAAAGGAGCAATATATATTAATATATTTTAACCACTGCCATAACTAATCTTTAGAATCTCCATTATATAACATTGGATATAACATTATATAAAATCAATAATTAGCTTCAGTTTCGGCTTGCATAACTATGATCACATCTCCTTTTATCGTTCTCAGCTTAAATGGCTTCCTATCAGAAAACGTAGAGAATTAAGAATTCTCTGCACCCTCTTTTCCATTCCATACGATCCAAGTTGACCAGATTATTTTAAATCTAAATTTCATTTCCTGGGTGATACTCATGAACGTTTTTTTCGCTCTGCCGACAATTATGTTCTCCAAGTCTTTTCTTACCATAGCGGCTTCCTATCAAACTGTTTCGCCGCGCAGCCACTCAAACTTTGGAACGCGATCCCCACTGACATTAAAGGTTTCGAACAAGAATACTTTTAAGCGGAGGCTCCGGTATTGTATAAGTAGGTATATATATGTATATTATGTGATATGTGTGTATGTATATGTATTTATTATAATATATATCTATGGAATGTATTTATGTATAAATTAACATATTGTATGATATTGATATTTTATGTATTCATCATGTATATTTATTTATAAGTAAATTATTTATACCTCTCGTCGCATCTCCCAATGTCTCTCTCTGATCAACCCAAAGGTTAGCTGGTAGAGAATGCCTTAAAGCAGGGATGGGGAAATAGATTTATATAGGGCCATATTAAATAATTAAAATATTTAGACCGGCCAAATAGATTTATTTTTTAATTTATTGTTTGGACGTACTGGGTCAGTGTGTGAGAAATGGTGAGAATGACGTGTGAGAATGACGTTTATATAGATGACTTACCGATCGCGGGCCGGATCAAATCATGTCGCAGGCCGCCATTTCCCCATCCCTGCCTTATAGCATTAAGCTCGCCTTTTGTATAGAACGTGTGATATGATAGAGTTTGATAGGATAGATGTTGTTTGTATGATAGAGTAGAACGGTTGGCCAGAGCCGACGTCGTCGTCATAACTCGATCTGTCTCTATTAAATTCAGCTACCTAATTACCAACTGTCTCTAATAAGGCAGTGCATTGTCTTCTAATGTTTGCCACATATCTAAAAAATGGTCAGTAGATTTTTTTTTCAGAAACAGTTACTTTATAACTACGCGAATCTTCCCTTAGTGCATGATTTCGAACTGACACAAAAACATGAAAACTAAGATCGCTAATGAAGGAAACAACACAAAGTAATTATATTTTATGTGAATATAGTACAATAGTAACTTGTCATATTGACAATGAATTAGTCACGAAACATTTATTAAAGAACTTTATGAATCACCCTAGTATAATGTATTGGAATAAAACTTTAGTTCTAGTATAGAACTTGAAGTGAACCGGCACCTGAAAGCGATATCCAATAGAGCTTAGCTTTCACCCAAGTACTTCTTTATATGTCTAAATGCCTTTACATTTTTTCCCCATATAGGCAATCGCAACTTTCAAATAAAAATCGCTCCACCCTAGTGTACAATCTTCGTTATTCTGGTCCATGTACATTTTGTTGCAGTAAAACAATTCTGAACGAGAGACGAGGGACTAATAAAGAGTCAAAAGTTTAGCCTAATAAAGATTGCGGTTGTATGTGTTCACAGGAATTTCGGCACTAAAAACGTGCGGGATGTAATTTAAAGTGATTCACGAGTTGTTTAGAACGCGTGGAGAGATAACGGTGCAGTGATACCACGCTATAGACTTTTATTTATAAGCCAGGCGTACTTGGATAAACTACAACTTATTAAATTTATTTCAATCCATAAGGGGCAGTAATCAAATCAATGTATAAATTCATTATCTTGGTTGTTTTTCTACGCTCATAATACTATTGCTACGGATCCTGCTACGCCACCCGTAGCACTGCTACATAATAGAATGTGCAGACCTTAGTCGGACAAACTTTAATATTCTCAAAGCTTCTCAACGTTCATTAGCAATACGAATTGTGATTAACTGATTACCTAAATTGGAATCAGGGCATTTCATCCCTTTAAATGGAGCTATCAGATTCTATGAACAGATACCTAATATAAATCCTACCTACCCATATCTAGTTTGCTACGCTTGTTTGCTACGAACTCGGCTACAGGTCCCGTAGCACCGTAAGTTATGCAACGTCGATATAGACAAACGTGTATTTCGTCCACTCCTTGTTCTACAAACCTACACAATGCGAAAAACGACTAATATATCGTCACAGCATTTCAATTAATCACTATAAGATCTCTAATGAAGACGAAGTACTTTAAGATCCAATAAAAACGTCACATAGAGAGTCTCATTCAAAGATGAAAAGTCTTAAATTACACATTAAAGGATAAACAATATTTATCTCTGTGCACACAAAGTGTCTCGCAATATCTAGTTAATTGATTTTAAACCTTCTTCATTGCTAGTTTTATCACACTACGACTTTAAATGTATATTACTAGCAGCTCGCCTTGGTTTTTCTTCATACTGTTTGAAAATGCTTTAGATTATTTATTTTTTACAGCATTATTTGTTAATAGGGTCGCATTATTATTAATTTACAATTTATCTCAGAGATCAATTATTTATGTGTTCGTAATTCTGAAGATGTACAAACGCGCGACGCCATGTTTAGAATGAGAAGTTTTCGCTTTCGACTACATACAGACGTTGCAATTTCTAATAAGTAATTAAGTAAAGTTAAGAACGTAGCTTACTGGAGCTTTCCAGTTGACATCTGCTTGTTCACTGATAAAGTTACAAAACTTGAACTTAAGGATGTGTGCAATGTATTTCATATAAAAGTAATTACTCAGACGCAAACGTTAATACGTTGTGTCTGATGGTATTGTCGGGATGAAATAACAACCATATTTTAATGTTCTTATTTGCATTGATTCATTTATCATTTTATTTTCGTTTTCTTTTTTTGTTTTCTTAACAATTTATATCAATATGTTTTTCAACAAGAAATCACCCATTACATCGTCTCTTCTGGATCAAACTGTTACTTTAGGCATTGCTTCTTATAAAATTGTACACAATGTTCCCATCTTAAGAATGGTGTTAAGAACAGTGACTTCATACAGACAGTTAACATTTCTAAAGAAAATAAATGTTTTGTTTCACGCGTTTACAATAATATGAAGTTAGCTTACTATATACATAGTTATATCTATATGTTTTCCAGTAAAAGTGTGTTCATAAGTATTGCTACGTAATATCGCTAACAGTTCAGAAACTTCACTCCTCGCCCTCAGTTTAAGTTAAAAACTTTCAGGTTTCAGCGCTCCGAAAGTATGCAGATGTTATTTTTATAACACTTTAGAGAAAACAGTTTGCATCAGAATTGGTGATTTCACAGTTTGTTGATTTTCTTAAATTTTTATGTTCCGCGGCTATTGAAAGGGAAAGATATTAAAAAGTTTTGTTCCAAGTTAATTCTTGTTTGTTATAAAACAAAGCGAAATAATATGAAAACTACATTTTGATATATCCGTTAGCATCTGTGCTGTTTACGTACGTAGACAACGCTATGTAAGTTGAGATGTTTATAAAAAAACTTTCTTAATAAAGCCAGAGCTAGGCTCCATCGCCTTTTTATATTCTATGTCCCTTTGAACGAATAAACGCTATCTCCTGCCATCGTTGGCCAATCTAGAAACAAATTGATTGCGATGGGTCTCCTCCAACCTATCTCCGAAATTACAGATTGCAGCCAAATGTTTCAGATTTTGCAGATATTCTGTCAGAGATTCGCCCATCAAAGCCTTCTAAGCCGGAAAACATGCTTGTGTACAATTAGAGATCGTTGTGGTTCCAAATGATCTGCCACGGTTTTCACTAATTCATCAAAGGTTTTATCCTCCGGATTGGTCGGTGCATAAAGGTCACACATAAGATTATACGTGGGTTCACCTGCAAGTGTTATTTTATCAACGTTGCCACTTTAAGTTTATCTGTAACAAATCAACAAAATTAAATACTTAACACGACGTAAGTCGAATGTTTTGATTATACCAAACGGCATTTGAAGTACTTGTTTGCAACTAAAACAACTTTTAATAAAAAAATACCGCATCGTCGCCAATATAAAGTCCATGAATCGAAGCGGTCGGTTGCTAACTGATTTATTGTCAAAGTGAAGTGCGAATTAAGTTGACCCCTGTGAACTCTTTTCAAAGACATTAGATAGATCTAAAACATATAAATACATGTGGTGTTTACATAAAAGCTAGGAGTAACTTTTGAGCTCTCACATAGTCTCCATCACCATAAGAAAAGTGAGCATAAAAGTGAGTTAGTTTATTATATTTAAATAACTTTCTTATCATCCACCAGACTCCACAATCTTGAAACGCAATTTGATTTATAATATAGGTTCAAGTAACATTTCAGCGCTTCAAGTAACATTTCAGGCGAGACAATAAGCCTCACGTATGGTTTATTAGATGATATTCGTCATAATGCATCTGCGACTGTACCATTCATTTACTCCCAGGGCAAAGGGCCAATAACACTATATCACGACGCCCTCTTGCGGTCATCTCTTATAGTTATATCTTACGGAGGCATATATCAAGGGCTCCGACGTGAATCATTGTTAACGATGCTACATTTATTGTAAGTGGTTAGCGTTAACTATTCACTTTTGTGCCGTTTCCCAGCATTCATACAAAAGACAGATGTTCCGTCCAATAAATGAAGTTTAGTGGAAATAAAGTCCCTTTTGCTCGAGTTCATTTGGAGCTATAAATATTGGTTGACTATATTATAGAGAAAGAGGTAAATAGGTAGACAAACAAAATTGATGATTATAGCATTACATAGCTTGCTATCCGCAAGTAAACAGCTTCCCTAATAAATGGTTACAATATTCCACCATTGTAACCATATAGCATTCCCTTGAATTTTGATTTCCAAATTATGGCAATTGTAAAAGCCTGTTGTTAACACATTCATTAACTGATACGAGAGCCGTAATCAGTGACAAGAAAGTTTAGTCCCCCACTATTTACCTTTTAAAAATATGAAAGCGTTACCAAGGTCCTTAAAATTGCGTTAAAATATAAATATTTCATTTTTATTTATTGTAGGATCGATGATATAATATACATAATATTACTATAATGTAATAAAATACCACTGTATACAAGTTAGTAGAACTTATGTCTTGCAATAAAATACTTTCGTAATAAAGTTTACTGCAACTAAATAACATTTAAATATTTTAAAAATTAATTTACCGATGATTTTAAAAATTGTCAAGGTCAAACTTATTAATACATGATGAATACTTAAATGAAGAAGTTGAGGTCGAAAGATATTAACACTGAAAGGTTGTAACCCGATAGAAGAAGACTGATTCGATGTTAAGGTACATATAGTGTAGAAATTTACACACGAATAACGAATACATAGAAAACAACTACACTCAATTGTTTTGCATAAATGATCTGGATACTTATTTCTAATATTTAATATATTTGACCATACTATTAGCACCCGTGCGCTGACCATACTATTTTGAACTAGAAATACATTCTATAAAGGTATTAATTATTAATTTCCTAAATTATTATCTCTAAACAAAACACAACACTAATGATTTCATTTTATCGAATCTGATAAAAAAAAGCGTTTCATAAAACCTTAGTAGCACTCCAAGTACTCCAACCAGCTGAGTCATGTATTTAAATAGGGCACATTGTAAAAAATATTCTCTGGACTGAGAGTGAATTCTCGCCAACACTTTTATAGCTACAAATCATGCGAAGTCATTTCCGACACAGCCACTTTTTAACCAATTCCACTCACGAGCAATAAAACCGGTCACCAAACACAGACAAACAATTCAACAAACCGAATATACCTACAATAAATCTAGCTGTTCTATAGAATTTCAATAAAATCAGTTTGTATTTAAATTAATAAAATCTTTGCTTACAATGAAATCGTACTCAAACCTTTTTCTTAAACTTTTTATTTTTTTCCTTTTTGAACAGAAATTTATAATAACTAAATAGAATTATGAATTAAAAAATATTTTTTGTTTAATTTGTTCCCGCATCCCTGAAGGTGTTTGCTGCTATTTTTATTTCCTGAGAGTGTATTTGTAATTTACATAAAAGCAGGTATTTTAATTAAAACCTTAGTAAGAATGCTCAATTTTAGTGGAATTCTGAAAGCTGAAATTATAAAATAACTTCCAGTTTTAATTTAAACATCAGCAAACAAAGTTAAAAGCTTTGTCATAAAATTTTTATGAGACGTATTTCAATGTATGCATGCTGTCATTATTTCATTCATTATGCTAAAGAATAACACGGCTTTGCTCTAAAAGAGCATATGTTTTAGCTTGATAAGTATGCTTTTAAAGAACAACACGAACATATCTGAATATAGCATGTGAAATCTGCCTTTTTTTTTAATTCGAATAATTCAGTTTTGTTGTCACTGCCAATTTTCCATGCAGAAATAACATATAAAAAAGGTAGTGAAAGCAATAAAACGTTATTTTCATTTTCATAAGGCCATTTGGAACACATGCACAAGCTCATTTGGACCACATGCACAAGTTCATTTGGAACACATGCACAAGCTCATTTGGAACACATGCACAAGCTCATTTGTAACACATGCACAAGCTCATTTGGAACATACACAAACTAATTTGGTACACATGCACAAGCTCATTTGGAACACATGCAGAAGCTCATTTGGAACACATGCACAAGCTCATTTGGAACACATGCACAAGCTCATTTGGAACACATACACAAACTCATTTGGTACACATGCACAAGCTCATTTGGAACACATGCACAAGCTCATTTGGAACACATGCACAAGCTCATTTGGAACACATGCACAAGCTCATTTGAATCACAGTCATCCCCCATGTACAAGACAACTAGCATGAGGAGGGCCATGTACATATCCAGCAGTGGATACTGTGGGGGCTCCTTACATTGCATTTGGTGTAATGCAACCCTTTCATTTAATTTTATATTCAATAGTATTTTTTAAATAAAATGAAGTGAATTACGCTAATCTTGTTTTAGATGCCCAAAAGACAAAATTAATTCATATTGGATCACCTCATTTGAGACAAACAATGAATACACAACTTCTTGCTCGCGACCACTGCCTACACAGTGCAACATCACAACACAGCTGTACATGTAGGTCCCTCTATTAAAATAGTTAAACCTCACACGTACCCGTACCTTGGTCTTATAATAGATAGTAATTATTAGTACTATCTATTATTACTATTATCTATTATTACTATACCCCCAATATTAAACTAAAATATACCAGCAATATTCTTAAACTATTTAAACTTTATCTGTCCAACCACATATAATATATTAAAGAACGATATTTTAATAAAAAAATTCAAACATTAACTTTGCATCCTGTAGTCACATGTAGTATAAAATAGTATAACACACAAGCGTATGGATATAATTAACGCCGCGAACAATATAACACGGTCAGCGAACCAGCTCTTATTTAGTTCCCAGGTTAATAAATGAATTATACCATAAATTAAAAATAGATATTAGTTAAAATAAAATAAATATTAATCAAAAGGCTATTTCTTATCTAAATTATAATTTGTTCACTGTACACAGATAGATTTTAATGACTTGGATACTGATATTGTAGAACTTGTATTTTAAAGAACCTATATGGTTTATTACGATAGTTTGATGCTTTTTGTTTGTAAATTTGGTAATAAATATATAATAAAAATAATTTCACTTCAGAAAGTTTGACCTTGAAGGATCTTGAATGATAAAATACAAGACACCGTTAAATTATAAAATTACATTTATTCAAAACTCTTTCATAACCAAATGAGATGCGCTAACCCATACATGACGACTTAAAGACGACATATTCAGATGAGAAGCGGCGTTAAGAATCTTGAATGATAAAATACAAGACAACGTTAAATTATAAAATTACATTTATTCAAAATTCTTTCATAACCAAATGAGATGCGCTAAAGTTGTAGGAGAATCGCACGAACTAACTTTGAGACGCCAGAGGTCCCAACTTGAAGCAACAGTAACAGATGTTATCGATTCTACTGGATTTAATTAAACAAGATAATTTAATATGAAAACACTTTAAACTCCGCAAATGTGGGTACTCGCGCGAGTTGCGCTGTTGTTTCATTAGTGGGGGTAGTAGTAGAAGAAACCACTTACACAACTGTTTAAGTTTCTAGTATATTCAGTTCAACATTTTAGTTTGCTAAGTGAAAATAGTCTGTAAAATATAGCGTTACTTTAGTTGGCAAATGAAAAAACTTGTCTTAAAACATCATCGCAGGCGATAATACAAAAGAGAAGAAGAAACTGCTAAAGGTCATGCCGCCTCACTGATTAAGTAGGTACTGTCGCGTTTCCCCAGTGGGAGAGCTAAATTACGGGGGTACGACTTGTACTACAAAGGAAAGAGGCAAGATTTGTTTCAATAGCTCGTTATATTTAGGCAGTTAAACCTAATACAAAAATTTAAGATCAATTTATAAAAATAGTTCGGAAAGTAAAGTCTATAAAATAGTGTCTGTTTCCAAATTCACGAAGCACCAAAAACTCACGGTTAAGCTGCAGGGGTGGCGGGGCCTAGCAAGGCGCACGCCCAGAGGTGATGAAGAGCGGCACTACCGCCAGCCGGACTCAGCGGTCAGACGGGCGATGGAGACCAGGCGCAACAGGCGGCGCCCAGCTAGACCACTAGCACCCAAAGAGCGTCGGACCAGAGCTCCAGCGGCCGGCGAGAGTAGCGGCCAGATCGTGTCCAGCACAGTTGAGTCCCGGAACAGGCGTATAACTTTCCGAAACGTCTTCCCCAGATCGCTCCTAAAACAAAAACTCGTCTGTAGTGCGCCTTAGATTTTCCTCTTTTGTTCGTTGTCCGAATTTTAAATTTTGAAATTTTCCTTTACTCGAGCAGTCTCCAGCCAGTGCTATTTATTTCATGAAGATGGGTAATGTGTCACAGAATATATAGATATAAAAAAATACAGTTTTTTAAAAAAAGTGAGCTATTGCAACAAATATTACATTTCCCCATTAACACGGAAACTGACACGTTTGCAATGTGATAAAGTTATATTCTAATATACGTGATTGGTGACCGGTACATGAACTTAAGTGACATTGCGTCACTAATAATATTAAATGTAAAACAGCAATATGCCTCAGTCATATTCGGTTGTAGTTCAAGTTCGACGGTAAAATACAGAGTGCGGAAGTAATGCGGAAAGAAATACAGATTCTAAATGTCACAACACAGACTTCATCACCAGATACGTCATCTGATTAGTATTACCACTGATCCAAACAATGGTCTGAAGCTATTCTGAACAACCGAGAGTCTTTAAATACCCTACAGTTACATAAATCATTCAAGATCCACGCACTAACAAGGGTAAATTCAAATTGTATTATCTGACGAGTATTCGACAAATACAATCTGTAGCGTCGCGAACGCGCTTCGACTAATTGATCAGTTAATTTGTTGCGCGGCAGGTGTGCTCGAGCCTTTATGAATTACAAATTGGTTTCTACAATCAATACGCATTAGATTGTGGCTTGTATGGAACTAGTTATCTTGTTAAGATTAATGATTGTTTGCATGAATTGTGCATGATTTGATTGAAATGCGTGTTTACGATCGCACGCATCAGTGTTCCGTGTTTACCATTGTCATTTCACACGAATTGCATCTACTACAGTTATGCGACATTTTTATTTCCGAATTGATAACATAACATTTACTGTCTTTACATATAAAAAATGTCCGTTTATTTGTGTGCACTATTATTGAGATCTACTTTTCTAAATATCTTTCAGTTTTATCCGCAAGGATGTTTATTCCGGGAGGTTTTATTTCTTATCAAATTCAATTTTGAAAATATGGCCGACTTTGTAAGGTGAGGTTATCAAATGATTTTTCAGGCGAAATCGGGTTTCAAGCGTACATTACCACGGACAAAGGTACACATAACGACAAAATGATAAATGGAGAAAATATACGCATTAATATACGCATATATTATGAAGGAAACCCGAAGCACAATCATTGTTGAATCATTGGCAAATCATCATTTTATGTTTTCTTGTAAGAAAAATCAAACAAATTTAATTTGTTGTCAAAAACAATTCTCGTATAATGTTCCACCCTTTAATTTTACACGAAGAATGCCCCTGTATTATTAACACTGCAAACCGATTTACCTTATATATAGTAAATGGATGTTGGTAGCGTGCGTAGTCGCGGTTTTATGTAGATAATTATTCGGATTTACCTTACTTAGTTACACACGTGTTGGGGATGTAAGCGAACAGATTTTTGAAGATTAACCAACGAACGCGCCCTAGGTTTAAAATTTAATAACAGCGTGCTACTTTACAACTTTTTCAGTAATTTTCCATTGAGCTTATAACCGCTTAGCTACTTGTATATTTTTATAAAATATCCATACTATTTCTATCGATTATTTAAAAGCAAACACATTCTAAAAACAATATTTTTTCAAATTGACATATCGACTGATTCTTTTGTTTTATTTTAAATGCCCCTTCTGCGTCTATTCAAATATATTATTTAAAATGAGAAATAATTAAATGAGCAGCAAAAAATACTGAATGGGCAGCAAATTTAAAGGTGAATTAGGTTTAGGTTCTCTGGTGACAGTAAAGACATAGGAGTCCCGCGAAGCGTGATTCCATCGGCTTGGTGATGACATTCTTAGTAAATCAGTTATTCAAAAATAGTTTGCTTTATTGATCACGATTTGCTGCCTACTTAGTTTTTTTTTTTGCTCCTTTAAATGCAAGCCTTTAAAAACAGTCACTTTCTAAAACTTAATATTCTCAAATTGGAAAACTATTAATTCTTTTATGTTCCATTATAACCGACATTTTTGCTTCTCTTTAAATATACTTTGCTCTGTCTAGTAAAGCGGTGAAAGCTAGAGAACACAATATGGCGGTTTATGAAGGTTTAGGTAAAATTTTACATAATTTTTGTAAGAGATACTAAGACGAGAATAAAAATTTAACACTGTTTGCAAGTATATAATGTACATATTTTACTTTTAAATTGCCCTTCCTTTCGGCTGATCATTGACGAATATTAAACCCTAGAAAAACATCAGGAGACATGGTCACGCGTACCGCCATAAATTCCTGAGCAGCGATCGAGTGGCGCCCCGCTGATGCGGCGTAATTGCGCGCTCGGTCGCGGGGCGCCCCACACCGTCGACAAACCTCATTTGCACGAGTGCTACTAACCATAGTACCAGTGCAACTCGAAGGTGGAATGAGAATGACTGGTGAAAATTGCGTGTATTATTATAGTTGGTATAGTTATTATACTTAGTGTGTTATACATGGTACAGATGGACTTACTACTTTTGTAGGACCTTATATTAACTATGAATGATCCCAACGACTGTCCAAAATACGCGATCGTTTATGACAGCAACTTGACGAATCCACGAAACTATGTTTACTTAGCACCGAAAATAATAATGTCCAGTTTCAAGAAATGTCTTGTTTTGAATAATTGAATGTCGTGTAAAATAAGAAAAAGGTCGATACAGTAGTAGTAATGAAGCAACATCGCGAAATCACAATCTTAATTAACTACAGAAATCATGACTTGTACGAAAAATCTATATTAAGTATATTCGAGAGCAAATAGTAATTACGCAAGCCCTTCCCACTGCCGGTTATACACTCAGCCAATTTATATCGCGAGAGGGCAATTACCGACGTTTCCCGTCGTTTTCGGTGCCTAAACGTCATTTGGGGAAATTATTTCGTCGGCCCGCCCCCGACGGATCGCCTCGGGGCAGGTGATAAATACAAGTGTGAGATGTAACGTGACTGAGCATTAATTAGTTGCGAGTTAATTTGGTAGGGGACGCAAGGACAGCTTTATTTGGTGTAATAGATGTTTCTAATGAACAATGCGGAATATTTAACGAAAGTATTTAAAAGTTATTAAAAAGCTTATATTATTGTCACTATAAAAAGAATCTGTCGAGCCAATTTGGACGTGCGATGTAGATACATAAGTTCCTTAACTTTGAATGGCATCAGTCTCGTTATTGTACTCAATAACAAAAATAGTTCATCCAAAAGTATTTTTATATCGATATGAAAAAATAATCGATATGGGTCAAAGAATAAACAAATAGCTTTCGTAGTTTCATTATAAAAAACACATCTTCGATTAGAGTAATGCAACATGAATTACTCTAGCAAGGGAAATTGGTACGATTCACACAGAAATTGGTTAGATATATAAAATTGTTAGCTCCTTGCACTACGGTACTTTTGGTACCGATGTATGCGAGATTACTTCATGTACACTCCGATTAATTAATACTGTTTTGCATATGGTTCTGTACGTATACCGCTTATGCAACAGATTTCAAGTCGTATATTCCGGAAATATCGCGAACGTTTCAAATACATAGATTTTGAGCTTGTAATTAAAAGTGTAGATATATCACATTATAATATGCAATTTATCATGTTTGCAACGTTACTAAAAAGTGTGAATTAAAAGAACTAGGGGAACATATGTATTTTCCAACTTTCAGCTCTAAATCTTCTATCTCTCATACTTATGAACTCATCGCCACCTACAAAACAGAGTATTAAAATTTTAAAAATTGGCAGCAGTGAGTTGTAAAATACGCTACGTAGCGAAATTCTCGTCAATATCTGACCAGTACTAGACAAGTGTCCACTTGCAATATTCCTGGCAAAAGGTGCGGCTGACGACGGGGAAGATAAGTCACGCGACTTCAAACCTCGCAACTTCTTTACGACTCTTAAGGACGACATGAATAAAAGTGCTATGTTAAAACCTTATCCAAGCTGGTATGGGATTTTTCAAATACACAAGTATAGAACAGAGCGACAGAGTTCTGAGCACATTGATCTTGAATTCAAGCTGATCTGAAAAAAATAGTATCCACATTTTACCCACCTATATTAAAAATGACGTAGACATACTATTTATGGGAGCAGGACGTACAAATAGGAAATAGGAATTCAAGAAAACAAATTCGATAATATCTACAAATACAATACATATCGATCGGTATCTTTTAGGGTGTAGCGTGAAAACAATACCTAAATGGAACTTGCTATTCAATCACAATATTCTCTAGAGGTCTATAATACGAAAATGGATACTCGAATGAATAGAACGCAGACTCGACGCGATATGATGTTTGCTAAATCGTGTCCGAACTGCATTCGACCCATCCAAATTGAATAGAAACCAACACGTACTGTACTCGTATTTGTTTATCATTGCATAAAGTACTGCCTCATACCTACGTACTCCAACTTGCACAGAGGAAACCTCATCCAGACCCAGTAGAATTTAAATAGAATTCAGGTATCGTCTTATTATATTGGTGTCATCGTAATAAATAAACATTATATTCATTAAAAAGACCACAACAACTGCCTTTCTGCAGGGATTTATTTGTCTCTAAGTGTAAGATCATACTGTCCTTTGGTCGGTTTTCATTATATTTTTATTATTCAACTATTTATTATAGATATAATTATTACATACTTGTGTGTAATAAATTTATAATATGCATATAATCTCTATCTAAAGATTATAGATCGAACCTCATCTCGAAGTAAAATAGAATTATTTGACGGTTTTGCACCATTTTGAAAACAGACAAAGGACTATGAACCTCTTCGCGTAAAGTTTATACCCACAATAATGCTATGAAACTAACTTCGTTTAATAATGTGCCCATTTCGAATTTACTGTTATAAAAGGCACATTTATCGTACAATAGGTTTAAATAGCTTGCACAAATATCCAGAAAGATCAAATAACGGATCAGATCAAGTTGTTTAGAAAATAGTACGTGTAAAGAGTACGACTACCTACCTACAGATAAGTTTTCCATTGAATATACCATCAATAACACTAATGTGACATTTGCGTCCTTATCCTAATTCAATAATTAGATTCCCAAAGATGGTAAGCTATGGTAAAATGATCTTAAATGATAAAATGATCATCCATGAACAATTTAATATTCAGTAGCTAGCCACTTAAGTCTCATCCATCAAGATTTGAATCTAAATCTTCAGCAACACAAATTCTATTGTAACACTAACAATTGATCGCCTTATTGGATGACGTTGCCGTTAGAGACACAGCATTAAATTGGATTGCCGACACCCGTATATCACTCGTGTACACCGGCTGGAAAAGTTCCTTTACATGTCGTATTAATAATTAACTAGCCCTTGTAACTCGAGACAATGTCACGTTGAGCAACAAGGAAATACGGTGTCGCAGTAAGGAGGTAAGTTAAAGTAAAGTAAAATTAAAGGAAAGTCAATATATGTATAAACGTGTATCCACGTATATGAAGTCAGTGCGGATTAGAAATAATTTGTCTACGTTACTATCCGAGCGTGAACAAAGGGGCAACCAAATGAGGATTTAGGTCGATAAATTTTAATCAACCCACGCGGTGTCGACAGTACAAATGAAGTTATGGACCGCGTTTACATACAGCCTTATATATTCTATTTCAGCACTCGTGTGACGTCATCGTTAGTGCAGTTTCACGTTGATTTTTAACGCCATGAGAAACTTACTAAACAAAAATTGTAGACATACATAGAACTTCACTTCTCACACTTTTCTAACTTCACAAAACCCTATCCGTATTAATAATAAGCACCGTTTGAAAACAGTAATACAACAATTATAACTGTCATTAGTCCAGAGAATTGTAATCTTCTGTGTTGCTTTTGTATGTTGTATTACACCCGGCTCACTGTATGAATGAGAGAATTTAAACAGCATAAACACGTGAAAAGAACAATCACAGTCCTTTACACAATAGCATTCTCGTGCAAATATTTTAACAATTTAACTACTAAATTATAACTGAAACTGCTTTGATCCACAGTGGACCGGGTGTGTGCTTCCCATTCGCTCCAAGAAAGGTCCGCAGCGTTTGAATAAATTTCCTGGGTAGGCCCTTTTGAATGTTCATATTTACGCAAGCATCGCGTTAGATTTGTCAAAGAAAACTTGCAAGAGTGTGCACAAATAAAGGAGGTACGGGGGTGAATCAACACTGAAATAAACAGAACGGATTGTTTTCGCGAGTGTATGGAAAGTGTATGCGGGCATTATTTGTTTCGTTTGAAAAGCTTCAAGTGTGAAATTCTCGTAACGTTTGACATCACGTTCGTTAGACGTTGTCTTAACGTTTCTTTGACTTAAAATTGAGAGTCCTTTGCCAAACATTGTACAAATGTGCACGGCAATGGCTATAGGGGTACGTTTAATGTCTAGAGCAATGCTGTGTTGAAGGTACGAGTTGTATAACAAGGTCTCGTCATTTGGTACAACATTATAATAGCATAATAATGTATAGAATCTAAATCGGAAGATACAGTATATGTTCGTGAAAGATACCTGCCAATAGCCCGGTACACAAACATTGGGCTAATATTAGGGGTTAAAGTACGAAATTGCCGATTTGTACTGAAAAATTAAAACTCGTTTTTTTCTAAAATGTAACATATTTATTTATTCAAAATATTTACTCTCATTATCTATACATTGTTGCCATCTAATCGGAAGTTCATTTATGCCTTTGCGATAGAACTCTGGGGATGTAGATTCGACAAACTGTGTGAAAGCATTTTGTACTGCCTCTTGAGAAGAAAAATTTTTACCACGTGGAAAATTGTCCAAATCACGAAAAAAATGGTAGTGCGTTGGAGCAAGGTCTGGCGAGTACGGGGGATGACGTATGGTTTCTAACTGCAGCTCCTGTAGAGTTACAACGGTGTCTCGTGCAGTGTGAGGTCTTGCGTTATCATGGAGCAATAATGGTGAAGATCGATTCACGAGTCGGGGCTGTTTCACTGCTAGTTTCGCCATCATTGTTCGAAGTTCGGTACAGTAAACATCTGCTGTTATAGCTTGACCAGACCTGAGAAAGCTATAGTGAATAAGTGAATAACACCATGAATAGACCACCAAACAGTTACCATTTCCTTTTTATTGGTAAGCTTTGCCTTAGCGCACTGTTGCGGCGTTTGACCTGGGGTCAGCCATTGCATTTTTCGCTTTCGGTTATCGTAAAGAATCCACTTTTCGTCACATGTCACAATTCGATCCAATATTCCTTCATTTCTGTACCGATTCAACAAGGCAACGCAAGTTTCAACACGCGTTTCTTTCTGCAGATCAGTCAAATCATGAGGCACCCATATTTCATATTTTTTTATCTTGTTGATTTGATGCAAATGAGTCAATATTGTAGGTAAGGTAACGTTAAACCATGCCGCTAATTCCTGGGTAGTTTGACTCGGATCGACTTCCACCATCTCCTTCAATTCAGCGTTATTCACCTGTGTGGGCGGTCTTCCACGTGGTTCGTTCTTCAAGTCGAAGTTTCCATTATGAAAGCGTTTAAACCAAAAACGCACGGTTCGTTCATTAGCAGTCTCCTCTCCAAACGCAGCATTGATATTGCGAGCCGTTTCTGCCGCGTTAGTTCCGCGTCGGAACTCGTATTCAAAGATTACTCGGATTTTATAAGTATCCATCTTTCCCGTCTAAGCTGAATAAAAAAAACAATTGAAAGTCGAAAATCGAATGTTGCACATTTTTTAAAACAAGAACCTCATAGGTATCATGTGTAAAAAGTTTCACTCGAAAATCTCACACCATGAAGGTTTTATGTCAATTCAAAGTATCTATTACTATAAAACGTTCATACTTTAACCCCTATTACCAACCGGATGAAGAATTTTAAAAATTGCAATTGGCTCTATGCCTTCTTTGTGTAATGCAATTACAACTATACGGTTTTCGTTATCACCCCACTTCATATTAATATTAGTATAATATTTAATAATGATTGACGCCAAAATGAGAAAAACATTTATTTTTTACGTGAGAATGACAGATTCTAAATTCAAATGTATTTTTATTTCTTTATTGTAACTGTATTTATGGCCAGAATAAATACATACATTGTGTAATCAAATCTGTGTATTTTATTTCATAAAGATGCTCCAACACTAGCACCATAACTTTCACTTATATCAACTTTTGTGTTTACCTCGTTTAATTTATCGATCCCATTATCTTATTTTTACCTAATACCCTGCCAAAAGAGATTCAGTAAAAATTAAAAAAAAGTACCGCTGTGAAATATTATGGAATATAGCTCGCTCGTACTTTTCTAGCAATGTCTACCCCAAGCAAAACTCACCGAAGTGAAACTTATCTAAGTGAAATTAATTTTCCACTCCACAAGACTCTAATGCAATGATACAGCCCCATAAAAAATATCAAAATCAAATCAATCCAAAACCCATCAATATATGACAGTTTCAAATAAATGACAGTACAATCAATTAATTGCAATTAATAAATAAATGATTAAATGGTCTGCGATAAAATGCTCTGCATCGTGGGGTCAGAAACAGTCAAAAACGAGTAAAATGCATCTATATTGCGCACACATATGTATAGAAGACGTATGCCTACACAACCAATAATGGATAACCTTAATGGACATCACAATATAATTAAATGAAATATCTCAATAATAACTGTTCTGCCTAAATATAACGAAATATATTATAGATGTGAGGTGGACATTTTTTATAATAAAATAGGACTTAAAAAATAATCAGGTCCGCTTTTTAGATACCTAAATGTAATAAGGAAAGATACATTGTCAATTGATATAATTATATATATTTCCCGGAAGTTGATCTCTTCTGTTGTAACTTTTTTCTTTTTTCATTAGATTACATGACACAGCCGTATGTGATCTAATATTTATTACTTTTTAAGTCAAGATGTCATGTTTAATTCATAAGATATCCTATTATTTGTATATATGTCTGCATGAGAATGTCTGCATATCTGTAATTTAAATAGATATAAAAAATATGGTGGGAATGTTCTAACATTGTCCTGTATATATTTAATAGATAAGCCTTATATAAATAAATATGGAAAATCAGAGCTTTGAAATCGAAACTCAAACAAACGTGTAAAACCTGAATATCCTTTTGACGTGTCCCCATGCCCACGGCCCACGTCAAAAAGACAAAACTGCCAAGTCATTATGTTGCACACATACGTGACAAAAGTAGAGTCAAGAAAATATACTTCACTTTGTCCCGTGAGTGGTGTACAGTCGCTTATAAAATTATGATGTTATTTAATGTGTCTTATTATGAGAATTGAGAACCAGCCGTAAATGCGAGAAAGAATATAAACTTTAAGAACTTACTTAAATAAAAGCAAATTATAGAATAATAGAAAAGGATTTTTTTTATTTATTTATTTAAACTTCATTGCTCAAGTAATTGTACAAATGACGCACCTAATGTCAAATGGCATTTTCTACCATTCAACCACCAGCTCTAACAGAAATAGGGACGAGGGTACAATTTTGGTTTAAACATAAATACACAAATCAAATAATATTTCATTCTACATGTACATCCACGTATACATATTTATACATATACATACACGTGTATACATAATATAATATACATACAGAGAATAGAAAACTTGAAGAAGTGACGAAAATTAGGGCAGAAAATATACTTGTAGATGATCCCTAACTCTGAATCTTTAAATAATGATCCTGAAGCAGTTTTTTAAAACATCTTTTACTGGATGCCTGATGTTACTTCTGATGTTAGTGTAAATCGCATACCAGAGATTTACTGCTTGAAGAGCGAAGAAATTGAACATGAAGCCAGTACGGCGAGAAGGTACATACACAGAAAGGCATTATTGGCAGAGCGAAGATAACGATTATGAGAAACAACCCTAAAATTGAAATTTACATTTCAGGTATTCAGGGACAAATGGATGGTATATAATAAATAGAATAAATCGTACATAATATTCTTACGCTTCTTCGTTGTTTAATAGGTACCCACTTAAGCTATGAGCGATAAGACGACATAGAATAAAAGCTAAAAATAATAGCCAAAAATCTTTCTCAATTTCGGTCTCTAGGTATAGGAGATTGGTAATCCTCTTGTCATTAAGTTACAACAAATATGTTATTTTTAAGCACAAGGGAAAGAAAACTATTGGTGTTACGATCTCAAATAGATATCAACGTGGTAATATCAATACATACAGATTAAATTACCATATACATATTACGAATTACAAAACATAGTAAATCGCTAAATACATAATAAATAAACATCTTCGCTGACAAGTCTGTGAAAAATATTTCGTTTATAGTACAATAATGATATTCCAGCTGAGAATACTGCCGCCCATGAACATCTCATGGATGGACATCTCATCTCGCCCATGGACATGCCGACATCAGTCGTCCAGAATGACTGATGCGGATGCGTAGCTTACCTTTGGAGATTTGGAATAGGAAATGTAATACGAGGAATTTTCTCATCTCATCACACCTTCCATTCCCCTATGGGAAGGATGGAGTAGAATGGTGAGTAATGAAATAAAGAAATTTCCTTTATCCCATTTTTCTCACTAGTGTTCTAAAAATGAACGCTAAGTTAACGCTAATGAACCTTAAAAACCTTAATCGTTTTAGACTAGAGCTCGATTCTCACTCAGTGTAACTAGTGGAAATAGAATTGCATAGAGTATTATACTCCTCACTTGTTGGGATGGAAATGGACTCTGACATTTCTCATTCTCGAAATACATACAGTCAGCAACAGACCAACCTATACCCATGGGTACTTTAGTAAGCTAAAAAAAGGTTAGTTTAAAAGGTTAGTTATGAATGGTTTTGGGTACATTAGCGTGTTGATGATTGTACATATTTAGCACTTTTCACGACAGTATTTTGTCCGAAATAACATGAAAAATATTGTTACAATACCTATTTACAACATGTTCCTTAACGTTTTTGATTGACTTCTATGTTTGTATGAGCCCAAGTGTACAGGAAATAAAAGTGTGACGGGGTCGTCACCCCGCTCGGCTCTCGCGCTATCTCGCCAACTTTTCTCGTTTAAACTTACTTCCTTTTATCTAGCCCGCCGCGAGGGAACGGTCGCCTGTTCGACTTATCGCCAGCTTTATTAAATTACTTGATAATTTCAATCCCTAACGTCTTGCGTTGCGTCCTGTTTATTCTTAAACTTTCTCACCAAAAACATAGGCAGATTACATTTCGCTTTTTATGAACGAAAATAGGAATTTGATACGCGAAGGAATAAAGCCGCTAAGCATAATCTTATTTTTTTCATGCCAAGAAATACAAACTTTTTTGCATTTAAAGTATACATAAACTAACGTATAAATCTAGGATAGACGACAAAGTTAAATCCATTACATCATCGATCACTCTATGACGCTCCGTGATCGCGCTATATGTCAGTGAACAGAAACAACTAAACCAATAGCTGCATGTTAGAAATTCTGATCTTAGACTAAAACAAAGACTATATAAAAAATGTTTGATTCTTCTCTAGTTGTCAGATTAGGAATAAAAAATTAGGTTTGGTACCTGAAGTCGGTGGGTACTTAATTTTGACATTATTTTTATACTAATTTTCAATATAACATACCAGGCACAGTCCTCCTCTTTAAATCATGAAGAAGAATTATAGTCCACCATACGGACCCAATAAGAATTGGAAGATATTACACATCTCTTTTTCAATTTCTGTGGGACGTGATTTACCTCCCGATGTTTCACGTCGCCGTCGAGCTAGAAACAATAGATAAAAACCGTATTTGAAGGACATCACGAATGTGAATCGAAAATAGATACACTTAGATTCTGTAACCTAGACTAATAAGAAATCCAGGAACTGAAAAAAATGGTATCAGCGTATTTACCTACATTTAATATCTTATAACTAATTTTTTTAACTTTCATAATAAAAACATGCCAAAAAGCCATATCGTCATGCGATATATTCGTCACTGAGTTATAAAAATAATTATCATTTTTTACAACTTTAGTTTGTCATAATACCCACCAAGAAATTCGTCCCGAAACGAAGCACTCGATATGATACGATACGAGTATGTTCTTATGTCATTCTAGTATTCTAGTCATATTAGTCATTCTTTACTATGGATTGCAGCTAAACCAATCTCCTCGTTATTTCATCGTTTGCAAAAATTACACTTCAATCGCAAATCTTTCTTCCTTCTAGATAGACGATAGATACGAGGTACGTATTGAAATTAAATTTTATCGTTGGATTCCGTTTCTTAAAGACTTTATAATGGGAAAGAACGTTGGAACTTTATCCAGTTGAGGAATGACTTTATCGAGACTCGAAAATTAATTGAAGAAGTACCACCATTTGGGGTGTAATTATTAGAAATGAATAAATTTAGTAATAATATTTCTTTAAACGACCAAATTGTCTATTAACAGGTATTTGTTCGAGTCTGGGTGTTGCACGTGCTATGTTCGTCTTTGTATGTGTCTCTAGACCCACAGCACAGGGAATACTATTGTGGGTTGTTGAGTGTGACTAACGAAACGAACGAAAATTGTGTTAACAATAAAAATTTTCAAAATCAAATACTTATTTAAAATTGAAGTTCCTGATAGTGGGACCAAAACACAAAAATATTATGGAAATGTTTCAAAACTAAAAGTTGTATGACACTAAACGTATAAAATTTAAAAATACCTTACTAGTATTGCAAATTTCCTGTTTCAAGAAAAGAAATGTGTTCCATATCTACATGCCGCTGACGCCCATACAAGTAACTAGAAAACCAGTCGATTTCCGATAAAGAAAATAACTAAAAATGAAAAAATCTTAGTTGCGCTTAGTGTTTTTCAAACCTTCATTTTAAAAAACCTCAATTTTCTTTTGACAAAGATTCAACATAAAGTTGTTAAAAAGTTGACAACACAAACTAAAAACCTAATTCTTTGAAATCAAATAACTATATATAACTATTCAAACAAAATAACTATTCAACGACTTTTTTACTCGCTCGCTGGTTACCTACTAAAATTAGAACATCCCTGAAATTGTTTGAAGCTAACTCTCGTTCACAAGATTTTTATGCGTCTATGTTAGTGAAAAGTAAACTTTATACTTGAATGTTAGAATGAAAATCAATGTTTCTTTAAGTTTGCAGAGGCATACAGAATTAGAACAAAGGGTTGTCACTGAGAACGTCGCTCAATAACGTTTAATCAGGCTTGACAGGCAAGCGTAACGAAGGTGCCACTTACGTAACATGCTATTCCTACAAACTAAAAGTTTATAACAATTATAAGAATGTAAGTACTTTATTCTCAAAGGACGAAAGTGTATAAATACATAAGATTAATTTTGTGACTATATCTGCTAGGCTTGATGGCCAGCCGCCGATCAATGCCACCGTTCCAGTCCATTTACGTAACCACTTACGTCGACGCGACGTACTGTCTGCACTCACCTGGAAGGCATTGTTATCTGGCCAATTCCTACTGCTATTTCAAGCTTCATTCAAATGGGTTGACATCCACCATCTGTAACTTAGTACCTTAACACACTGTTCTTCGTGAAACTAAGAAAATTAGAGTTGACGCTACTGTTAGAACTACAGTTAGCACGATTGCATCAATCATGTTACCCAGTACCTATTGTTGTTGTAAGGCTGTTCCAACCTAAAATTACGTCAACCAGGCCTCTAGGACAGTCTGAACCCATAGTTCTAGGAATTACTATTAAGTAAGCATTTAAGATGATGCAGAAATACAATATTCCTTATAGGCTGCTATGGGTGAGATATACATAAAAGTCATGCAATGCTCTGTGTATCCAGTACTATAATGCATTCAGGGCTTATTGGAGTTGCCACGGGTCTGCAGTGCATCGTCTATGTTCGCAGAGAACCACACGGATCGTATCGATGTCGAATAGCGAAAAAAGGCCGCATCATTATTAAGCAGAATTCGAGGCAGCCCGAACAGCGTTCTGACGATGGTGTCGCAGAGGTATGACTGCCCCATTGTGTGGAGAATGACTAAAAGGGTCAAATCAAATTTGACATGTAATTTTATTTTGTTTCACTTTAATTTTGACTCTAATTATAATTGTTTATTAATTTTAGTTGAATGTTGTACTGCCATAATTTTAGGTAAGTTATTTACTAACCCGAGTGGACGGACCTTGTTGTTGTCTATAAGAACAATAAATAATACTAATTATTATACATTTTGTATTTAGAATTAACTATTCTACATATAATAAAACCGTAACGATGTCGTGTCTAGACATTTAATATTAAAAAAAAATCGTTATTGTGTAAATAATGCAGAGCTCAATTTTTTTTAGTATTTTTGTCTGTCTGTCTCAACGCGCATCACGCAATATTTACTGAACCGAGTTTAATGAAATTCGACTCAGTTATAACTTATGTACTGGGTTGATATTAAGGGCACTTTTTATCTAAAGTAATTATAAAGATCTACGGAAATCAATCTAAACGCACAAGCATATTAGGCATCAAACTCTGCCACATGCCTCTTAGGTTAGATTTAATTAAGAAACATTTTTTTTTGCGCTTCCAGAACTTGTCTAAAGCTTTTGTATCATTATTAATAGTATCGTTTGTGTCTATTGTATAGATATCATTTCAACGCTCTTCAATTGTAACTTATAATAAAACTTCGAACGCAAATTATTCCGATAAATCTAAAATAATAAAGAAACAATATCGGGAACTGTCAGTCTGTGAGTGCTCTTACTTGAGAGGAACTATAGGAGCATGACAATTAGCTAGACATGAACTAGATATTTGCCGAGACACTTGCCTCAGAATGTTGTTGATTATTATCGACCAATTCAGCCTTTGTGAATTGCTTATGTGGTCGCATACGGTTTAGTTGAATGTTTGCAAACGTCTGCTTATAAGTTGTGTAATAGCCAATTTATATTGGAATATTATTCGTTGTAATAAAGGTTGTAATAAAGGCCACCAAACACGGTTTTCGGGTCTTCTCATCCCGCTATTACAGGCGAACTTTTTCAAGACGTGAATCCACCTCCCCTGAGGACGTTCCACACTGCGCTGTCCAGTATGTAGTCTCCATTCAGGGACTCGTTTTCCCCATCAGTTGTTGGTCCTGCGGCAAATAAACTCGTAACCTGGCCATTGCCACTTCACACTGTTTATTTAAGTTATGTCGGTAACTGTCAATCTTTTAGTTCCAAAGCACGCAAAATACTTATGTAGTATTATATCGTCTGAACAGAGATTTATCCTTATACCTACGTCACTTATTGGAATTTTACGGAAAATGTTACTAATGGGCGGAGACTCGACTGCCGGGCCGACATTATACGCACGACTTCATTTCTAATTTTCAGGCGTTGTCAGAGCGAAATTAGTATTTGATTTCTTCTCAAATATGTACTTTGTTTTATTTACCAAGGGAGCTCTTCCATTTAACCATTGCTTTAATGTTTATAGGTACTTAGGTTTTTTTGTTCGTAAAGTTTAATAGATATCTACGAGTAGGTCGTACTTGTACTTACAAAAAGTTTTCGACGTCTTTCATTTTGAACGGAAAATTAAATACATACTTCCTTTTTAGTTTACAAAATTCATAGAACAATGGGGCACAAACTTTATCTGCTGAAATCAATATGTACAATCATAAAAAAACAACATTACTGAAGTAAGTATTGTCATTAGTTAAAATCAATAACAATTTTAAAACACTACAAAATAAACGCTCTATTACAAGTAATATTCTATTAGTACGCTAACGATTAATAATGTATTTTACTATAAACAAATCAGTCATACTTTATCAATATTACCCTCATTCATTCCCTCATAGTGTATTGTTAATTTTTAATACTTTATTCAGTCATCCGTTTACTTTGAAACGGTAATCGCGTTGCCGTTTCGCGCTCCAACTTCTGTTTTGTGCTTATTGAGTTCGAACAAGGCAACTTAATTTCAACAGTAGTTTAAAGCAATACCTAATACTATTGTTTTACGTCTAAGCTTTGTCGAAGTACTCGTGAGCTCAAGAAGAAAGTTTGATTGGATTCTAGCGTGACCTCCGGGGAAGTACTGCTAGTGTTATATTACAGTTCACTTTTAACATCTTTATCATATAAATTGGATATTGGAAACAGAAAAGTACACTAGGACATATTTAAACACGTAATTTTAATGACTGTTACTTCACAGATGCAAACGGGCAATAAGGTAAACAACGTGGTAATTAAAAATTGTAGTCTGTAAAACGGCATAGAAAAGACGACGCAGTTCAGATATAATAGTAAAATTTATTCCATTAACTAGTGGTAGGTAAACCACTCTACTGCGAGTGGTCGCCTAGGAAGGAGCAGCGTAAATTTTTACCGCTATATGGTAAAACCCCGTGAAATCTAGTATCTGTACCCATGGGACCACGCTGTCGAGACAGGGCACTAAGTTTATTGAGGACAGGTTCTAAACCATTCTGTGAGTTCAATTCTGTAAGTGTAATTTTATTAATATGCTTACCATTCATAGCTGTTCGGTGTATGTACTCAATCATTCGTTTATTCCTGTCTACCCCATCGTGTCTGTTCCACCAATGGGGCAAGAACGTAAGTAAACCGTGTGTCAGAGGTCAGACTCTATTCGTGATTCCGATGTAATTGCCATAAAAATATGTACTTTTTGCAAAAATGTTTGTAACATTACAATATTTAATAATTTATAACAATTAACTCAAAATTTACAATAGAATCCGTGGAGTCAGTTCTCGAGAATATACAGGATGGAACTGAACCTTTCCCGAAATCTGAAACATGGCCTCCGTTCATGATTCTAAATTGATTGAGTTGAAAATTTTACAAATCTTATTTAGCAAATATTCAATGATCTTAAGATTTTACTAAATTTTTCATAGAAATTTGCTAAATACAAAACCCAAAAAAATTAAATATTTACAATAAAATACGTAACTTTATATGTCAATTAACTCAGTATCCATGGTTTCAGGCGTCAGATACATTTAGACACACCATATACATGGTGTTATGCACTAATTGTTATGCAAGCGGCCACCGCCCACAGGGAATTTCGCTTTCATAAAAGCGCGCGAAATATTTTCTTATAAAGAATGAAGGTACAAAAGGTAAGGAAGGAAGAGTGTAACAAATTCAAGTGGGCGTTCGGCAACGGCCTCATTTACCGGCCTGGGCCTCGACAAATTATTATCCCATGCTGTCCGGGGACAATGTAGAGGTGAAACACTTGGGAGTGCTATGACATAAGGGTCACTTTAGTAAGAGCTAGAAAGCGATTTCAAGAATATAGTATTAGTTTAGCGACAGACAGTAATAATGTACTTCTGAATGTTTCTCAAAAAAAATACAATTCAGCAATACATACATAATTAAGTGTTTGCTGTGATTGTAGATAGCTACTTACTTATATAATAATTTGTTCATTTCGTAATTTCCCAATCATATTCTTTTTTGTCGAATCCGAACTGTAAGTAACGCATTAAAAGGTAGGTTATTTTATATTGACTGGCATAAGCCCACAGGAAATTTCATCCCCAAAAGCCTTAATTTCAAAACAGCAAATGGCTGGACGGCAATGCTTTAATAACAAATCCGCTTGGGACCGCACTATGCCCGCCCTCCCCGCGCCCTACAATCCGCCGTGTCGGGACTTTATGTGCAAAGTTGACGTAAACGCATTTTAACCTGAACCCCGGCCCTCTACTACGATATTGTAGGGAAATTTTATGTAAGAAAATATCGGAATTATTTTTCTATGACGCAATTAAATATTAAGACCAAGTTAATATCAGCTAATGGAAATCTGTATTAGAATAAACAAGCAATGACGGTCTCAAGGTTAAAAACAGTTCACTATCTATTTATTAATTTACTTATTAAATGGAAGTAGTTATTTAACCATCCATAAATGTCAAAATCTTATCAAAAAAAGCCTATCAAATTTGTGAATGAAATATTTTCAGGAGAAAATAACGTTCGCAAAGTTTCATGGTACGGAGGCAGATCCGGAAAATATTTTCACACTTTATTTACAATTCCATCGCGAAGGTGCCGGCCAAGGGCGTAACCTACTGATGTGTGACGATACTTTTCTATTCCTTCCGTATTTTTATTACAGAAAATTTGCCTTTAAATGGTTGGTTTTACTGACATAGTCCTTAAAAACTGGTCACATATGATAATTACGCTTAGTCATATTAGTCATATATGTAGCTGCCACGTGTTTGGAACAAAAGCAGAGTTACTCGACGATAACAACTAAGAAAATCTATATTCAATTTACCTCTTTAATACTGAGTTTAAAACATGGGTACAACCGCTTTCAATAAGAACGAATCACCATTGTACTGACTGATCATTTGCCAGAATATGCAAATGAGAAGATAAAAAACCTCATTTATTTCAAATCAGTGTTGACAAATTAATAAATGTATAAAAATTAGTTGTCAACGGTTGAATTAACTCATAGCAAAAAACCTAAATACATTATTACGAATATTAACATTGGATTATTATAACCAAGGGTGTGCAAATAAACAACTGAGCTACGTAGAAGTAAAGAAGTGAAGTGAACAGTAAATTGTAATCAAAGCTCCATTGTGTTTATTGTTTAGGTACATCACATTACTCGTAGTACTACACGTACAAACCCAGCTAAAGCATTACGTGTCTTCATGGAAATTGATGTGCTTTAGAATTGTGATGTAAAATTAAGCACTGAAGCGACCAGTGTAGGTAGGTAGCAACAGTGAAAGCCCCCGTAGTTATACACCTCAATAACCAAAATTAATTAAAGGTTTCTTTATCTCATGGTTTCGCCCTCCGGTATCGCGCCCACTGTCAGAGTAAACCAAATGTAACCGAATTGTAGTTAACCAAGAGTAATTAATTATACATTACTGTATTAATAGTCCCACTGAAATTTTTATTTGATTTGCTACAGCTATTTTTCCTTTCCTATTGCCATCGCCATCAGCTATAGGTACACTTAATTGTTCAACGAACCATTTCATTGGCCAGTGGTGTTAGTGACTTAAAGAGAATTCCTCCGGTGGATTCACGTGCATGCGCAACGGGCACTGATCCCTGACAGTTTGTTAATTCACTCGTGTATTAATCATATACTTCCAAATTCCTTCCTTTTAAGAACATGTAATGTAACAATTTACTTCAAACAACTTATTTGTATTAAATACCTACATGAAAACTTGTAAAATAGTATTCGTGTTATTATCAATTTGTAACTAGCCGTAATATTACCTAGGAAATAAAATAAACTAAAAGTAAAATAAGGTAAAAGTATAAGTAGCTACTGCTTCTGGACTTTCTCTGTATCATTTTTTGGAATACAAAAAATATTTGTATTACAAAAAATGATAAAACATATCTTGTTTGAAATAATTCTTCTCTGCCAGTGAAAAGGTACCAAAAAGTTAATTAATTAGACTTTTATTTGGTTGTAAACTCCCCTTATTTCAGTTTTGATTACTCGGGTCCGTTCCGTATAGTCCACATTTCGTGGAATACTAATGTATAAATATCCTAAAGGGTCTAAATAGAAAACTATAGCAAAATTTATTAGCTCTTAGTGCGATTACTTACCACTTTGTGTATCTATATCTAATTAATAATGTTGTACCGCTTCCTCGACCTGATTAACTGCCGTATTCGATTCTATTCCCAGTAGATAGTCGGTACAAGCTTCGTCCATTTCGTCAAATAGGTTATTTTAACTCCCATTAAAAACATTATTTGGGTAAATAGATAAGATTCCTATATAACAATAGTACTGCCTTGGCATAGGATAATATTCCTTATGAAGAAATAGTTAACATTATTTAACTAGACAACTACCAATAGATATATCTATTTTTTCTCAACCGTAGTTAAACAGCAAGTGCTTGTGAAGATGGCAGACGCCCAGTCGATCTATGTATTACTTCCCTAGCGCCCACCGCGACCTAGCTATAACCAAAGCATTTGTTAATGGCAATAGTAGACAACGGCTGTGATCCCTTGCGACATAACCTTCATATCAAACACGAATAAATTAATGTCTACCCGTAACATTTCACGAAACATTGCACTTCTGTAAGGATCATTTTTAATCTAAATTCCTTTCGTACCCTCCTTTGTGCGCGGCAAGAAATTGCTCTACGTACATTATATTGGAACGGATAAATTTATTCCGCCCGAATAACTTGGAAGACTTTAAAGAAATTTGACAGTAGGAGTTCTTAAATTGCCGTTCTCAATGCCGTTAAAAGTCAGAGTCATACCTGGAGGCTTATTATATTTCTTTTTAGGGTTCTGCCTGAAAAGCAGTAATACTTCAAACAAATATATTAAGCAACAAAGCTCTTTTATTTATGCATTCATGTTTTTATTAAATACGTGCAAGACTAGCCTATGATAATAAGTCGCAATTCATACCCCCAGAGAGCTATGACACCTGCCGACATTAGGCTTAACCTTAATAAGGCTTAATAGGTTTAATATTTAAACTAAACCTGTGATTTTAATTTAAACAAGACCATGGCTCACAAAAATCGTATCGTTGTCTTATCACGAAAGATGTATTTTTGTTTCAAAAATTCATCTTATCTTATGTATCTTTCTTTAGATTTGTATGCAAATCTAGTAAAAAAATAAATTTCTATAAACATATTTGACATTTTCGCGTTTTTCACACATATTTATGTATTTAAACGGGTCTCAACGCGTATGTTTACTTATTTAGTTTTAATGACGTTTTGATCCACGTCGAGTATTGCGACCAGTTTCATCAACTACCCGCATCTGGTCTTCATAGTCCTGAAAGTAATTTTTTTTCTTTTCATACAGGGCAGTGGTGAAATTAGCACATTTTGCCAGTATCAAGTTTTCTTCGTAATAAAATAAACAATTTCAAAGTCTAAAACGTATCCTGTCAATGTCCAGTCCCGTAGAAATAAGTTAGGAGTCACTCAGTAAAGTAATATAGCACGGTCGCGGAGCAGGAAGAATTTCGTACAATGACACGTCATTACTTGTCTCTGTCGCACGCCGCGAGCGCGAGTGGCTCGCGCACAAATATATTGCCGTCGCGCTCGCATAGATACCGTGACCGCCGTCATCACAAATTGCAAACCTTTTTTCATAATAATACGGCGTGTTCTTGTGCGTGTTTACTTTTTTTCTTTTTTAGGAAAAAAATTAAATTAAGCCCATTCCAAAAATTAAAGAAATTGTGCACGTGTTCTTTGTGCCTTCGAGTACTCGGACGCTCTCGGGCGTGGTCGTCATTTGAAAACGGATTGCGATTACGTATTGGGATACGCCCGTGATTACTCAGTTCTCGGACTCAGTTAAATAGTTTTTGAAGTTAAGTTTGTTGTGTTCGTTGTTTTGTTATCTTGTTTCGTTACTCATTGTTAAGTTTTTTTTTCTTTTCTTTACTTTGTGATTACTGTTACAAAATGGAACCAACTCCGTCTACCTCACGTCCATTCAAGGAGTTTGTGTCTCCGCGGAAGAAACGAAAAATGTCTCACTTCAGTGAAAGTGAGAAGCTAATGATAATTAACGTATTTAAATAAGTAAAGGAAACCTGGCCTGCTAATAAATATCCTTCAAAACAAGATATGAAGGACAAAACAGCCAATATATTGGGCATATTGAGATCGGCCATATACCGAGTTTTAAAAGAATACGTCGAAATGTACGTACATACCCATTACCTACTAAATATTATGCATAATATTGGGGTTAAAGTATGAAATTGCCGATTTGTACTGAAAAATTAAAACTCGTTTTTTTCTAAAATGTAACATATTTATTTAATCAAAATATTTACCCTCATTATCTATACATTCTTGCCATCTAATCGGAAGTTCATTTATGCCTTTGCGATAGAACTCTGGGGATGTAGATTCGACAAACGGTGTGAAAGCATTTTGTACTGCCTCTTGGGAAGACAATTTTTTACCACGTAGAAAATTGTCCAAATCACAAAAAAAATGGTAGTCCGTTGGAGCAAGGTCTGGCGAGTACGGAGGATGACGTATGGTTTCTAACTGCAGCTCCTGTAGAGTTACAACGGTTTCTCGTGCAGTGTGAGGTCTTGCGTTATCATGGAGCAATTTTGTTGCAGGCATGCATAGCAGAGCATGCAGGAGCATTTGTCCTGGGGTCAGCTATTACATTTTTCGCTTTCGGTTATCATAAAGAATCCACTTTTCGTCACATGTCACAATTCGATCCAATATTCCTTCATTTCTGTACCGATTCAACAAGACAACGCAAGTTTCAACACGCGTTTCTGTCTGCAGATCAGTCAAATCATGAAGCACCCATTTTTCATATTTTTTTATCTTATTGATTTGATGCAAATGAGTCAATATTGTAGGTAAGGTAACGTTAAACCATACCGCTAATTCTTGGGTAGTTTGACTCGGATCGGCTTCCACCATCTCCTTCAATTTAGCGTTATTCACCTATGTGGGCGGTCTTCCACGTGGTTCGTTCTTCAAGTCGAAGTTTCCATTACGAAAGCGTTTAAACCAAAGACGCACGGTTCGTTCATTAGCAGTCTCCTCTCCAAACGCAGCATTGATATTGCGAGCCGTTTCTGCCGCGTTAGTTCCGCGTCGGAACTCGTATTCAAAGATTACTCGGATTTTCGAAGTATCCATCTTTCCCGTCTAAGCTGAATAAAAAAAACAATTGAAAGTCGAAAACCGAATGTTGCACATTTTTTAAAACAATAACCTCATAGGTATCATGTGAAAGTTTCACTCGAAAATCTCACACCATGAAGGTTTTATGTCAATTCAAATTATCTATTACTATAAAACGGCAATTTCATACTTTAACCCCTATCATTCATGACAAAGGTCATCCATTGTACAAAATTATTCCTGCTCCGCGACCGTGTTTTAGTAGGTTTACTGAGGACAGAAGAGGACTCCTTGGAAACACGAAAAATGCAATCCTATGCTTCTATGTCATTATCACAAACACTACGCACAAAATGCACTTTGAAGTTTAAATAAAATATCACTATTAAACCACAAAACGCACAATACACAATTTTTATACTAATCAAACAAGAACTCCACTTCTCGAGTTCCCGCCGAAAAGTCTAGTCCTGAAAGTTGCGGAACACAACACTCACAATATCTGAAGTAGCGTCAGACGAAAATCACGAGGTTTAATTTTATTAAAGTTACTAATCAGTGGATTCCATGTTGAGCACAATTTGTATCCATCTTCTCCATTACATTTTCTACGTTTCTTGATTTCAATTGCTTCATAGCGCGGGGGAAATATTGGCGATCAGTAGATAAGATTTTCGGAGTGTTACGTTCTATCTAGTGATTGATTCCGACGTTGACCTACATGTTACGCTATTGCCGATTTATTCATCTGGCGATTCCTCACAGCTCCGATATGTTCTTTGAGCCTTTGTGCTACGGTGCGCTTTGTTTGGTCTATGTACGAACTACCATAGGTGCAGTCTATCTTACAAACACCTGGCATCTGATAGGGTATTCATCCTTTGGTGTGCGTAGGTTTTCCGCTACATTGGAGTACAGTGTATATACAGTCTTAATGGAGTATTTTCTTAATACTGTTGCAACTTTGTGTACAGAAAATAAACACACACCGATAGATATTTACCTACATGCCGCCTCATATCACCATCCTCGACTACAACAATCAGTAGTTGTTTATTTGAATAATAGAGCGCAAGACCTATGTGACCCTGAGCATTTAATGAATGAGTTGCTACATGTTCAGGAGGTAGTTAAACGAAATGGATACAAAGTGAGTCGAAGGCAACTACGGTGTTATTGTAGGGAAAGACATCCTAAGGTCAGCAGACAACGGGTATTTATTTAAAGGAACGACGATTTTTCGTCTGACGCTACTTCAGATATTGTGAGTGTTGTTGTGTGTATGCCACAACTTTCCGGACTATGAAGATTAAATGTAGGTAGTTGATGAAACTGCTCGCAATACTCGATATGGACTACCCGCCTCTTCAATCAACTCGTGATCGTGGTTTGTGCAAACCAACCAAATCGTCGAGTAAAATAAATAAGGCATACATACACGTTGAGACCCGTTTAAATAGATAAATACGAGGCGTGTTTTTTAAGTAAGTACCGTTTTGCCACACCGCGGCGGCAGCGCTGCGGTCGGCATTCTGCGCATACGCACTGGGTACCTACATCTGTTGTCTACGCACTGACGCCATTACAATCTGATTCTTCCTTGTTTACGTTGTTACTGAGTGTTTAAATGCCTCCGATAATCGTGAGTCCCGCCGACTGTGAAGTACGGGCTGTTATAAGATTTCTTAGTGCTAAAGGCCTAAAAGCGATCGATATTCATCGTGAGATCTGTGCAGTTTACGGAGAAAACATTATGAGTGATGGAATGGTAAGAAAGTGGGTGAGAGCATTTAAATATGGCCGCACAAATGTGCATGATGAACAACGGAGTGGGCGTCCTTCGGTCGATGGGAAACTCTAGATCATCCTCCGTACAGCCCTGATCTGGCGCCCAGTGACTACCATCTGTTCCTGCACTTGAAGAAACACCTGGGCGGTCAGCGTCTTCAAGACGATGACGAAGTCAAAACAGTTGTGATGCAGTGGTTAACAAGTCAGGCGGCAGACTTCTATGAGGAGGGTATTCAAAAACTGGTACAACGTTATGACAAGTGCCTAAAAATTGACGGAAATTATGTAGAAAAGTAGATTAAGGTACAGGCTTTCATGTAAAAATAAAATTATTGAGATATCTTAGCAAGTCTTTTTTTAATTTCAACACGGTACTTACTTAAAAAACACGCCTCGTATATGTTTGCCGGTTGGTTTCGGTCAGCTTGTGACCACGATTAGTGCAACCCAACCGAAACGTAAGATAAATAAGGCATATACATACGCGTTGAGACTCATTTAAAAAGATAAATATTTGCTTAAACACCTTTGGATAATGGGAACTTTGTTATACATAGTATAAACTCCATAGTGTCCCACTGAAACTAAGACGTAATAATTGTATAATGTATATAATTCTGTGCTCAGGTTCATGCTACAGATCGAATGCCCGCCAGATCGCTCTAGTCGTCACCTACATGACTTTTCTTTTTTCAGTGTTGCCAACTCAAAAATATCTTTTTACTTTTTAATGTAATAAATGGCTCTGTATATTAAAACCCGGTAAATTGTTATTGTATTATAATTTTTCTGCAACCTGAATCGCTAATAAGCTAATAGTAGGTAACGTATAACAAAGTTCCCTAGCATAATGGCCTTCCAAACTGCACCAAACATTTGAAGTAACAGCTAACAGGAGCACTCGAAGACAGCCAACTAAGTTTAGTATTCAAAACATGGAATGGTGCACTTAAATAAAGAACAAACGACATGACACCCGTAAAATTGGAACTACGCTCTTAAAAGCATTAACCAAACAGCCAAGAGATAAAATAGAGTCGACACTGGTGCAAATTACACAACCTTCCATGATGTTCTTACTTCTCCAGCTTAACAATGTTAACTGAGAATTTCATTTCGTAATAAAACTGGTTCACAAAGTCGAGATGTTGCTATAAGTAGGTATTACATTTTTGTAAAGACAGATTAGAAAAAAGTTCAATGTTAACAAAATCTTAGCATAGGTAATTTAGTAAGTATATTATTATTATGATGAGTAAAAATTTATGAGTATATTATACCCAGTATATATGATGTATGTATTTATGAGTATATATGAGTAGTAAGTATATTATACCCAGTCTATGATTTAGTCTGGCTCATTTACACAAGGAGAGTTGTTTGAACGCGAGTTTCTCGGTCAAAGGGTGGTGGTATAAATAACTGTTTTTTTTTTTCATTACGATACAGTTTTACTTGTCTGTGGCAGCGCCCACTTTAGCGCATGCGCGGTGATATGCTGGGTTTTGGCGCCATTCATACGTTTTGTTGTACTGAATTTCGTGGAAATATTGTTATTTTTGCTTAAAAATGTCCGATAGCAGTGATCGTGAAGAAAATTTGACTCCGCCCGATATTTTAAATGCGGCGACGGAAATGACTAATAATCTATTACCAGCAAAGTCGAGAAAATTATATGATAAATGCTATGAAGACTTTATGGAATGGAAAATGCAAAAAAAGGCTACTTCGTTTTCGGAAAACGTGCTAATGGCCTATTTTCAGGAATTGTCTGACAAGTTCAAGTGTTCCCCATTATGGTCTAAATACTCAATGTTAAAGAGTACATTAAGCATATACAACGAAGTCGATATTCCAAATATTCAAAACTAATTGCGTTTTTGAAAAAAAAATCTCAAGGATTTAAAGCGAAGACAGCCAAGACGTTTTCATCCGAACAATTAAATAAATTCATAAACGAAGCTCTTGGACACGAACATCTTTTATCGAAGGTACGTATATATATTTAGATTTTAGTTATATAAACGTGAAAGTCTAATTAGCGTTTGTCGTTCTTGGGTTTTCATTTAAATTCATAATTTTTAATTTCATTTGTACCAGATTGCACTTATTTTCGATATCATAGGTGCCTGTCGGAGACAGGAACTCTATAATGTGCAGTTTCAGGACGTGGAAGTTTATGAAAATACAATATTAGTAAAAATTCGTAATACCAAAAATAAAATAGACCGCTCTTTTAGTATTACAGGGAAATACTATGAGTTATGTAAAGAATACATATCACTACGGCCCAATTCTTATAAAAAACCCCGTTTATTTATAAATTACCAACGTGGAAAATGCACTCAACAGAGTTGGCATCAATAAATTTGGAACTTTAGATAAAACTATAGCCGATTATCTACAACTTCCGAACTCAGAGCAGTACACTGGCCATTGCTTTAGACGAACTTCAGCAACCCTGCTAATTGACGCCGGTGGGGATATTACAACATTGAAGCGTCATGGTGGATGGAAATCGACGGCAGTGGCAGACGGTTACATAGATGATTCTATGACTAACAAAATCTTGGTTTCAAATTCCATTCTAAACACCATAGAAAACAAAAAGAACGAAATTAATATTAATTTGCCAATAGCCCCGACAGCAAGTACGAGCACCTCTAATGCCAATGCCTGCCCAGCAATACATATACATTTCCATAATTAATTGCAACATACAAAACTTGAATAATTATTATAAATAATAAATTATTTCTTACTCTTTTAACTTTGATCTTTTATTTAGTAGGTTCAACACCAATGTATGAGAGTAAATAAAGTGGTGTATGAAACTGCACATAACTAGGTATTAAAACACTCGTGTGATACTATTGAAAACCTCGTCTACGGCTCGGTTTTTAAACACACACTCGTGTTTTAATACCCCTCATTATGCAACAGTTTCATAAACTACTATTATCGTCATGTAATCACTGTTATCCCTATTATCATCGAGTTTTTATCATCATGTGAACACTTGTAGGCGATAATTGTACGTAGTTTAGCCGCATACGAGAATCGTATACGATATTCTTACCCGACCCGTTCGAGACACTCCCTTTGTGTAAAGGTGATTTAAATCTGCAAGAAAGACTACATATTTTCTCTTTTCTTTGCACATCATATACCTACTATTACTGTAAAACACAAATTTATTTACTGTGCTATAAAAGCACAAGTGCCAACATTTGATTGTCAGAAATTATTAGAATAAAGTGCGATTAATTTAAAGAATGGAGGTAACAATAGATTAGACAATCCACTTGTTAAAAGTAAGTGGATATTGTCGTCCGTGGATATCCTCGATACATATTGACATCAGTCAAGAACGAAAAACGTTAGCACGCCCTTATTTGCGACGCCTACCGTTTGAGATTTTGGATCTTGAGATTTGGAGTTTTTAAGTCATATAAAAACATGAACATAATGATTGGATATGTGTAATTTGTTTATTTAACTTACTTTGACTTCCATGTTTATTTTCTTCATTTTAGTGCATTTAAAGTTTGCTTTAAAAAAGTTTATTTATTTACTCCTTTTTAGTACCTATGCTTACGATGCCCATCTCTCCGAACCAGGCGGTCAAGCTCATGTCACTAACTTTTTGTCATCAAAATTGCGAACCCATGAAAACGAGCCCAGACACGACGTGTCTACTGTTCGCCGTTGACGAGTTCTACGGTATGCTGGCCTTCTTAGCTGCAGTATCCGATCAAGGTCATTACACTAAAGTGTTGTCATTAAAACTACGAGCCAAACGAAACCAAACTCGACATGTCTACCGTTCGGCGTTGAGGAATTCTACAGTGTGCTGGCCTTCCTGGCTATAGCATCAGGTCAAGGTCATCAAATTATTGTATTGTCTTTGGTTGTAGGTATATACATATGTAAAATTTCAAGACAGTACAGTAGTACAAGTGAAATTGGGTTAAAATCAATTTGCGAGATTTGACCTAAACAGTCAAACATGTGAAGTTAAATAAAAGCTTGTAAAAGGATTGGGATGAATGGGGAATAGCAAGTAAAAAGGGATGAAGTGCTCTCCTCATCTTGTTCATAACACTCCCTATTCCTTCTTGTGAGGTGGAATAGGAAGTAATGAGTATTACTCCATTTATTTGATAGGTTCGGATGGGATGGAATAGGGAGAAAGGAGTATAATGGGATGCAAGACTTTGTGTGGATGCAAGACTCGATGGGATGAAATACGGGTTCTGGCAAGCCTCATTCACACCCGAAACACGTATTTGGTACATTTTAATTCCCCATTCGTGCATCGGCATCGTATAGCTATCGTATCGTATGCATCGTATAGCTCAGCTGCAGCAACCAAACCGACATATAGAATTTCAATACGAATAACATCATTCCAATATTGTACATTTATTAAAGGGCGCGCATTAGACAACCAAGAATTTCTGGCTGCGATAGCCACTAGAACTTGCATAAGACAGTCTTTTGTGAGAGAGAGTTAACTCGGCCAACGGCTCTGGGATGGCAACATACCCCTCAAAATATAGAAATCTACTTCTTTCTTAAGGTTTCTTAATATCTATCATGATCTGTAAAATATAGGCATTAAAATATAGACAGTAATATTAAACTTATCTGTGTGAAAGAAAAATCTTTAAAAAACTTAGCAATAAATAAACTAAAATTAGAGTATGAGCGATATTATTATTAACCAACTGTTGGCGAGTACGAGCAAATCGTTTAAGTGTACAATCTAATGACAAACAAACTTACAATTTTTTTTTTTATAGACCAGTTGGCAGACGAGCAAGCGGTCCCACGTAATGTGACCGCCGCCCATGGACACCTGCAACACCAGAGGGTATGCGGGTGTGCCGCCGACCTTGCAAAATCCTATTCACAGCCTTCTTGAAAAACCCCATATCGTAGCTTAATGGAAAGACCTCTTGAGGCAGTTCGTTCCACTGCCTACGGGTTCGCGGTATAAAATCATTATTGGACCGAACAGTACGCGACACCTCCGTGTCGAGGAAATGCAGATGGACAGCACTTCTGTGACGGGAGGTGCGGTCGTAGAAACCCGAGGTGGGAATTATATTGAACAATTCTTCAGAGCATTCCCCGTTGTACAGGCGGTAGAACATACAGAGAGACGCAACGTCTCTCCGAATGCTGAGGGGTTGTAAACCGCCCGTGAGACTGGGATCGTCGACAATACGAACAGCACGTCGTTGGATGGAGTCAAATGGATCCAATTGGTATTTCAATGCGCCGGCCCAGAGATGTGAGCAGTACTCCATATGGGGCCTCACCTGAACTTTGTAAAGCATTAGGAGTCGCCCAGGGGTGAAGTACCGCTTCGCTCTGTTCAGCACACCGAGCTTTTTGGAGGCCATTTTGGCCTTATTTTCCAGATGACCCCTAAATTCGACTTTGCTGGAGATGTCGACACCAAGGATCCCGATACTCTCCGAGATCTTAAGAGGTATGCTCTGAAAGCGAGGTGCTACAACAAAAGGGTTCACACAAAGGGTGAATGCACAGACTTGCGTCTTACTGGGGTTGAAATCCACTAGATTCAGAAAACCCCAAATCGAGACTAGATCTAAAGAGTCTTCGATTTCAGACACAATCCTGGCGCGACTCTCTTCCACTTCGACCCGAAGTTCCACATCACCTCTAAATTATAAAATACAGGCTATTAATATTATTAAATAAAATACAGCTTTTATTTAATCGCTTTGTATTTAAATCCCATCAACATCTACATACTTACTAATTATCCTCAGGATTAAAACTTGTAGAGAGCAGGCTCATTTAAAAATGTAGCATGCGTAAACAACCCACGAGTAGACCCACATTCACAGTCCAGTGCGTATTTCGCACCGTACGCCCACATATGGACCAATAACTTGAATAATAGGAGATTTTAAAGCTCAAATTTATACTGAACCTGAAAAATAATATTGCAACTTGCCGAACGAGTGCAGCGTACCTACACTTTGAATAATTTATGATAACATTTGGACGCGGGAATTTTAGTAAACAGAACATGAAAATATTTCCAGTGGTACTTCGAAGAGATTCATTCTGTATTCATGTAAATATCAAATGAGGATGCACTGGCTAGATTTACGTGTTACAGCATCGACCCGTTATTTATGTCAGCGCTTTATAGCAATTCTATTCGTGCATAAGGTACTGGTACTGGTACTCTACTGTACTGTACAAACTGTACTATACTGGTGCACTGGTTCTTAAATCATATAGCTTTTTAAAATAATATTTTTATGAAATAGGAGTGTAAATAATGTCTGTATTTTCCCATACCAATGCTATTCTCAACGTCATGTAGTTGTGCTATCTGTCTACCTTTGAAATTACTGGAAGCCAGTAATAATTACACATAATCTCCTAACAAAGACAAAAAGCGTCATTTCTCTGACTGGAAAACATCAAATACCGCGCTGTTTCATTCCTGTACTGGAACTCATGAAGTTGCTAAATTATGCGATTAAACAGGTACCTAAGCTATATCGCTAGTTTTATTATTCTAGATAACTATTTACCCAGCCTATCCTTCCTTTCTTTTGTATTTGCTTTTTTTCCATAATACAACCAACTAATGGATATAATCACCTGTCAAATAAGTATGCCGCAGATTATTTCAGTGCAATTCAATAACTTTATTGTTACGATTTCAGTAACTTGATGGAATTTCAGTATTTTATAGTGTAGGTACATCGATATACAAATCGTTGCCCAGGTCCTAATCTATAATGTCTATACAATTACAAATACATCAAAGTTTTAAGCAAATTAGGTTAATACTTACTAGCCTCAATTCCTAGGTACTGCCATTGACTCATTACTATGATGAATTTGAAATAAAAAAAACATGTATTTTGAATGAAACTGTAAATTGACAATCAATATCGAAGTCAAACAATCTACCTATATATGGAATCAAGGCTGTAAATAAAACCTACCTCTAGGTAAAAGAAAGTTTAACAGAACACATAATCAACTCAATAAACTAGTTATACCTACCTACCTAACTAGACAAATCACCCTTGTTGTCCCCGAAAACAAGTTGTAACTTGTAAACAATTTGTTTTAAGAGCAGTACTTAATTATCGACCTTCGCTATCCGGTGAAGAAATAGCGCACAGAATTCGAAATGGGGACCGCAATACGAATCAACGAAAAACGTCGTCTTGATTAAGTGAGCCCCCACCCGGATTAAATTTAATTTGGTGCACGAGGTGTTTCGTAAACATCCTCTCTCGCTCTAATGAGTTGCCAAGTTCGCCTCTTTGTAAGATTAAGCCAAAATTGTGAAAAACTTCTGCGTTCGTTTCGCGTTGAACGTTGTTTGACGTAAGTGTTTATGCGATGTTACCACCGTAACGAGAGTGGGGCGCTCTTGTGTTGGTTCAGTCTTGAAGGAAGGCTTTTTGATCAACTCGACACATTATTTAAACTAAGTTCAAATTAATCAGGTGTGCCAAATATACTAAACTTTATAATAATTATTTATGTGTAACGAAGAATCTACAGAAATTCCGTGAATTCATCGTCAGGGATGAACATTCCGCTACTGCGAAGTTTTACCACCTTTGTATTTTCTATATACCTTCTGTTAAAAGATCAACTATGATATTTTAGTAATACCTACATGTGTATAATACGTGTTTAATTGTATTTCCTATTTTATTTTTGGTAAAGTATAAAAGAATATTAGTAGCCTACGCCGCGTTACCGTTCGCTGTTACCCATATTATTAGATGCCAGGTACCATATTACTATACAAAGTTATTACATTACAGCGCTAGACTCTATCGTATTATTAATTACAAACTGCCCGTCAGTCACTTGCCAAGTTGCCATTCGCACGGCATTTTCAATTATGCATGTATTATTTTAACTCATGGAAAGTTAATATTCTGTGTAAAAACATTTGATGAAAACTGATATTGTAATTACGAAAACATTTAGCTTAATTAATGAAAACAATTCAAAATAATTACGCAAACACATTTTTATGAATAGGTACCTAAATTATAACTTTATTCCATCCATGTGTTAGAATTCCGTCGTATAAAAATGTCCCTCGTATTTTTTTTCTATTTTCGTAATCCACAGGTTATAATTATTTCAAATTCAGTAAGATTTTCTAATACACCATTCAATTTCGGCGTCTGATACACAAGAAACAGCCAGAAATATCATTTTTAGACTATACCAGCTATAGAATGGTTAACAATAAGTAGAAGATAATAATATGTGGTTACAGCACACCAATTCTCAAATCGAATTTCATAGTAACCTACATCACCTGACTAGATATCAAACTAAAAACAAAATCAAGAACTGGCTATTATACATATGTCACACTGAAAATTTCTGGAACTGGCCACTTACATAAACAATATTTAAAAAGTAATTACAATATTTGAAAATGGAACTCTTTGGCTGTAGAATAAAGTTTGTTTCGTCTAACAGTCATATGTTCTTCATTATGGCGTTATTTTCAAAATTGCGTGTCTGCATTACTATGGATTTAACTCGTGAAAATTTTCGCTGTATGATTTTCTACGATTTTAAATGTAATTTGACAGCTCAGCAGAGCCTCGCTCGGCTTCTAACTGCTTTTGACGATGAAGCACCAAGCAAGACGACAACTTATAGCTGATTTGCAGAATTCAAGAGCGGTCGTGTCAATCTCAGTAACGAATTTCGTGAAGGTCGCAGTCTGCTGCGACCTTCACGAGATTCCTCACTGAGATTGACGAGGGTCACTGAGTCACTGAGATTGACTGAGATCACTCAGGGTCACGGTCTCTGGCCCGTCCACCGCTGTCAACAACAAAAACATCGATGTTGTGCGCCATATGATCGAAACAGACAGGCATGTGACCATGAGATTATGAGATGTGGCATGAGATTCGGGCATCCTTAGGCATAGGCATGAGTTAGATACAATCAATCTTACACAAACATTTGGCTGTGCGAAAGCTGTGCTCGTGCTGGATCCCACACAATTTGACTGAGGCTCAAAAAACGGAACGCGTCACTTGGTTCAATGCCATGCTTACCAGATTCAACGAAGGGGTATCAAATTTGGTGTGGAACATAGTAACAGGCGACGAAACATGGATTTACAGCTACGACCCCGAAACAAAGCAGCAATCGACCATTTGGGTCTTTCAAGATGAGCCGAACCACACCAAAGTAGTGCGTGTGCAAAGTGCCGCGAAGCAGATGATCGCTTCTTTTTTTTAAAAAAAATGGACATGTGGCTACTGTTGCTTTGGCGAATCGTCGTATCGTGAATGCTGATTGGTACACGACTATTTGCTTGCCGGAAGTTATTGACGAACTCCGTAAAAACAACCGTATACGCCGCATAATCTTGCACCGTGACAATGCTGGCTCTCACATAGTCAAACAAACAAACGACTTTTTGAAGACGAAAATCGTATAACATCGATAACAGTCAGCGTATAACAGCCATCCACCATACAGTCCCGACTTGGCAACTTGTAACTTCTTCTTGTGTCCAAAAATTAAAAACCAATTACGCGGTCAACGATTTTCATCGCCAGAAGAGGCTGTCGAAGAGTATGAAAAACATGTTTCCGAGCACACCACGGAGGAGTGGAATAAATGTTATTGAAATTGGTTTATTCATATGACGCTCACGGAGAATATTTTGAGAAACAATTAATTGATTTTTGGCCATTCATTGTATTTTTTTTTTCATTCCAGAAACGTTCAGTGTGACCCTCGTATTAAACCATGATTATAATGACACCGAATCCTTACTTATACCAATTCGCTAAATTATTCTTAACAACCTATACTGAACCTATCCATGCATCAACTCACACTCAATTACAGAGTTTATGCTAAATTTTCTAAAATCAGATATATAAAACAATACTCCCACATATTCACATACAGACTTACTTTACTTACACTTCTCGGCCGAAAGTGATACACATCGGCTGTGATCGACTAGCTTCGGTTTGATAGAGCGTCGCCTCTGTCGTACAGGCACACGACACAGACGATACTCCACAAAACCGAAGCTAGACGATGTGTATTACTTTCGGCTGGGATGAGTACATAAAACACCCACAACGTACATATTATACACAATAATTACCACCTGATTAAACTGTTCATAGCTGTAACTTAGTACTAAGAATAGATCTAAGGGAAGGGACCTGGCAACTGTAAAACAGATTATTCTAGTACAGATGTCAGCACACATTGTCCTTATGAAGGTATACCTACTTGTAAATTTGATGTTTTGTAAACTACAACTACATTAAACTACCTATCAATTAAAGGAAATGTTTTACTGCCTAATTAAATAATACAAATTTAATTCAAATACCCAATGATGTTTCCAGGTGGACTGATAAATATTCCCTACGCAACGTGGTCGACTGAAATGTTTGTAAATGGGGTTTTACTCGTGGGACGAACACACGCTAAAATTTAAATAAAATAATGGGGCTAAACACTCAGCTCAACGGACCCGGAATCGCTCTTAACCAATCCCCGAATCTGTCGTCATTTTAATTTTTTGAAATTTTATAAAAACCCTTGAACAATATAGTATGTAGGTAGGTAGCAGAGTTCGATTACCATTAATGTCAAAATTAAAAAAAAAAACAATAAAGGGCAAACAGACAAAGATCAACAAAAATAAATAGCTTCGTTCGGACCTTGTAATGAAACCCTAAAACCGAGAGAAACGCTTCAACCACGGTTCCAGGAAATATTTTAAAAATACGTCATTCACGGCAAACGTTCAACATTTGCTGGGATATTTCATTAAACTCTTACTAATTAAAAGAGCGGCATTGTGGCGAAAAATTCCATAGCAGCCGCTATATTGAGGTTTAAACAATTATACTGACGTATTCTCGTTAACCATTAGGGATTTAAAGATTTAACTGTACTCTGTATACTCGTACCTTCGAGTACAAGTGCTTTAGCCTCTTTTGCCTCAGATTAGTTTATACTAGTGGTTCCCAAAGTGTACACCGCGGCGCCCTGGGGAGTAGACATCTTCACATAGGCCCTTCGGAATATTACACAATTTTCATAAAGTTATTATTTCTAAAATGAAAGTACATATGTATTATTATGACATTGGACGCAACATCTAGCAGAGCTGATGCAAACTACTTAGTTATGTTACGATTTATTTAATTGTGCCTAACCCATGCTTTCTTTCTATTTCGTACCTACCCACAAGAGTAGGTACCTACCTATCGCAAAAAGTATTGATTCGGCAAGGGCGCCGAGATTAGAAAAAGTTTGGGAACCACTGGTTTATGTTATTTACCAAATTATATGTGAAGGACCTTAACTGTGCTGTGAACTGAACAGAGCAAATTGATACTTCACCCCAGGACAACGCCTAATGTTGTAAAAAGCTTTACCCCATATGGACCCCATATGGCTTTACTCACATAATATTATCTGGACCGAATTATTAAAACTGGACCTATTTGATTCCGTCCAACTAACAACAACGACAATTAGAACGTGTAATTCTAATTGTCTATATTCCCATTTTATCAGGCGGTTTGGGAAATTTCAGGGTACCGAGAGATATTGCAGCCCGCTGTGTGCTCTACCGTCTATAGAGCGAGGAAAGCACTAAAGAACTGTTTAATGATAACCTCCAGTTTTTATAACCAAACAGTCGTCACCGAACTGAAGTACCTACATATGCCACGGTAGGTTGTGAAACTCGTAGGTTGTGGAATAAACTTCCCACCGAGGTCTTTCCAATATGTTATGATCCAATACATATTCTTTAGAACACTTCAAACAATCAGTAGGTAAATAGGACTTTATAAGGTTGCTGTACACTCCCTCCCCTTCTAGTGGCGCAGGTTATCCGTGAACAGCAATAACTACTTACCACTAGATCCGCATATCCGACTGTCATTTCCTCGTATAAGATTAGAAAAACTCTAAAGAAATATCTTAGGAGCCACCAGGTGAATATTTTATAAATATTGTAGTTTATTTGGATCCTACTGTTTGTTTCCTTCATGGACTGTAATATCAAAGGTTGCCTTTACGAATACGATGTTGTTGAAAAGCACTTTAAAAAGCCTTACTTGGAACTCATTGTCGGAGACCGCCCAAGATTGTCTTGACTGATGAATAACGACTGGACAGGAGGCGAGGGATATTCAAAGTGCTTCAACGATACTTTAACACCTAATGTGTTAAAGGTAACTAAGGCCCAGTGGTAAATTCGCGTAATAATTACTTCAGAAACTTAGTACGTACCTACTTACTTTTCACATTGTGCTTTCAGATGGTCCGAGCTTCCCAACTTCACACTTTCGTGTAACAGTTACCACCTGAGAAATTACTTCGCGAGTTTTATTACTTTGGAGAACTCGTTGAGCAGAAATTTATCTTCTCGGAAAAGCGTTGAAAATAAAAAGTTTTCGATTATGATACCGTGTTAAGTGGGCTGTGCATGGAAGTTCCCTAATTATAATGTTATTGCTCCCATTACGTGCCAGGTAACAGGTAATGGCAAACCTGCCTAATAGCAAACAGTGGAACTGTTTGAACGAAACCTTTAGTTATACCTACTCCTTCATTATTATTTTATCCATAGCTTTGGCTATTGGGCACCTACTGTCGAAAACACGCTAGAGTATCGATCAACCATCTTCGTATTCCACAATCAATTCAGCATAACTGAGTAAAAAAAGAAACAAATATACAATTACTTTTGTTGTAACTACTCTATTTTACTCTTATATAATACCTACTTAAGTGTAAGGGGTGTTGGGGTGTAAGGGGTCCCAACCTACATCTCTGGGACCCAAGCCAACCTCACCGGCTCGTGGTGCACCCTGCCGACCAACGAACGAGGCTCTGACGACCCGCCACCACGCACTGGACCAGCGCGGCGGGTTACGGTCCACCCCCCCCCCCCCCCTATGGCAGAAAAAGTAAAACGGCCCCAAGTTCCCGGCGGCTCCAGTCGCAACACCGGCGTGGACGACGGGCGCTGGTCGAGCGCTGGAGCCAGGGGTGCTAAGAATCTCCGGGCGGGATTCCACCGTCGAACGACCAGGGCTTTTGACATGGATCACCGACGTAGGTTGTCACTGGTGACTTACAACACGCGCACTTTGAGGACAGACGAGAAGATTGCTGAGCTGGAAGAGGAGATAGGCAAGTTGCACTGGGATATATTGGGGTTATCAGAAATCCGAAGAGAGGGGGAGGACACGATAACCCTGAAGTCCGGCAACTTGTTCTATTACCGGGAGGGCGACCAGCAGTCCCAAGGTGGTGTCGGGTTTATCGTCCACAAGTCCCTCGTAAATAATGTTGTAGCCATCACGAGTGTGTCGAGCAGGGTCGCGTACCTTATACTCAGAATATCCAAGAGATATTCGTTGAAGGTCATACAGGTCTACGCACCGACCTCGGCACACCCGGATAACGAAGTGGAAGCAATGTATGAGGACATTAGTAGAGCCATACATGCTTCGAAAACACACTACAATATTGTTATGGGGGATTTCAACGCGAAACTGGGCAAAAGAGGCGACGATGAGTTGAGAGTGGGGCAATTTGGATGTGGGCACCGGAACCAGAGGGGCCAGAGGCTGGCCGACTTTCTTGAGAAAGAGGGACTCTTTATGATGAACTCTTTCTTCAAGAAGCCGCCTCATAGGAAGTGGGACCTGGATGAGCCCCGACGGTTCCGTTAAAAATGAGATAGACTTCATTATGGCCACAAAGAGACAAATATTCAATGATGTCTCCGTGATCCACAGGGTGAAAACCGGTAGTGATCACCGAATGGTTAGAGGCACATTGAATATAAACGTCAAGTTGGAAAGGTCCCGCCTGATGAAGTCTACGCTCCGACCTACTGCTGCCCACATACAAAACCCCGAAAGCTTTCAGCTTGAATTGTCAAATCGCTTCGATTGCCTAGAGGATTGCGTTGCAGTGGACGATATCAACAACAGGTTGGTAGAAACTGTCCATACGGTGGGGTCTAAATTCGTCAGACACCGTCGAAGAGATGGACCCCAAAAGCTCACCGACCACACCCTCGACCTCTTGGCGGAACGACGTTCGATGGCACTGCAGACTCCTGATGACGCGGAAGCATATCGGCAGCTCAATAGACGGATTCACCAGTCCTTGCGACACGACATCCGTCTCTTTAATACTAATCGTATTAAGGAGACGATAGAGCGGAATAAAGGCTCCAAAGTGTTCGCAAGAGACTTATCTATTGGGCAGAGCCAGTTGACGAAGCTGAAGAGGGAGGACGGCAGTGTCACTTCCGACAAACAAGAGGTACTGAGGGAGATCGAGGAGTTCTATGGACAGCTGTATACCTCGGTCGCTAAACCTGTTGGCAACTTGGCCAAAGACCCAAGAGCCAAGTTGACCCAAAAGCTCACCGACCACACCCTCGACCTCTTGGCGGAACGACGTTCGATGGCACTGCAGACTCCTGATGACGCGGAAGCATATCGGCAGCTCAATAGACGGATTCACCAGTCCTTGCGACACGACATCCGTCTCTTTAATACTAATCGTATTAAGGAGACGATAGAGCGGAATAAAGGCTCCAAAGTGTTCGCAAGAGACTTATCTATTGGGCAGAGCCAGTTGACGAAGCTGAAGAGGGAGGACGGCAGTGTCACTTCCGACAAACAAGAGGTACTGAGGGAGATCGAGGAGTTCTATGGACAGCTGTATACCTCGGTCGCTAAACCTGTTGGCAACTTGGCCAAAGACCCAAGAGCCAAGTTGACCCGACACTATACCGAAGATATCCCGGACATCAGCCTGTACGAGATTAGGATGGCCCTCAAACAGTTTAGAAACAACAAGGCGCCGGGCGAAGACGGAATCACTTCAGAGCTTCTGAAAGCGGGTGGAACACCGGTACTGAAAGTCCTTCAGAAGCTCTTTAATTCCGTCTTGCTCGAAGGTATTACGCCGGAGGCATGGAACAGAAGCGTGGTGGTGCTCTTCTTCAAGAAAGGCGACAAGACCTTGTTGAAGAACTATAGGCCCATCTCGCTTCTGAGCCATGTTTATAAGCTGTTTTCGAGGGTTATCACGAATCGTCTCGAGCGCAGGTTTGATGACTTCCAGCCTCCCGAACAAGCCGGTTTCCGAAAAGGCTATAGTACCATAGACCACATCCATACGCTGCGGCAAGTTATACAGAAGACCGAGGAGTATAACTTGCCATTATGCTTAGCGTTTGTGGACTATGAGAAAGCCTTTGATTCGATCGAGACTTGGGCAGTGCTACAGTCCCTCCAGCGGTGCCATATTGACTATCGGTATATCGAAGTGTTGAAGTGTTTGTATAACAACGCCACCATGTCAGTCCGAGTACAGGAAGGGAGCACGGAGCCGATTCCATTGCAGAGGGGTGTGAGACAAGGAGATGTCATCTCTCCGAAGCTCTTCACCAATGCGATGGAAGACGCTTTCAAGCTCCTGGAATGGAAAGGACTCGGCATCAACGTTGATGGCGAATACATCACTCACCTTCGATTTGCCGACGATATCGTGGTCATGGCAGAATCGCTGGAGGATCTTAGCACAATGCTCGGAGACCTCAATCGAGTTTCCCAACAGGTGGGCCTTAAAATGAACATGGACAAGACGAAAATCATGTCGAATGTCCATGTCGTGCCCACCCCAGTTTCAGTTGGGAGCTCGATTCTCGAAGTTGTTGACGAGTACGTCTACCTAGGCCAAACGGTCCAACTAGGTAGGTCCAACTTCGAGAAAGAGGTCAATCGACGAATCCAACTCGGCTGGGCAGCGTTCGGGAAGCTACGCAGCGTCTTCTCGTCCAAAATACCTCAGTGCTTGAAGACGAAGGTCTTCGACCAGTGTGTGTTGCCGGTGATGACCTACGGCACCGAGACGTGGTCTCTGACTATGGGCCTCATAAATAAACTCACTGTCGCACAGCGAGCTATGGAGAGGGCTATGCTCGGGGTTTCCCTACGTGATCGAATCAGGAATGAGGAGATCCGTAGACGAACTAAAGTCACCGACATAGCCTCTCGGGTTAGCAAGCTGAAGTGGCAGTGGGCAGGGCACATAGCTCGAAGAACCGATGGCCGATGGGGCAGAAGGGTTCTCGAATGGAGACCACGTACCGGCGGACGAAGCCGAGGACGTCCATCTGCTAGATGGACAGACGACCTCATAAAGGTTGCGGGCACCCGCTGGATGCAGGTCGCTGCCGATAGGTCTAAATGGCGGACAATGGGGGAGGCCTATGTCCAGCAGTGGACGTCCAAGGGCTGAGAAGAAGAAGAAGAAGAATACCTACTTAGCCTCTCAGCGTTCGGTCACAGTCGGAAATATGAAGACGGTCAACCGGCACTGTTTAATTGGGCCTAGTGCGCACTGCGGCCACAGTCGCGCGGCCGTAGTCGCAGCGGCCAACGAAGTACATGCATTTGTATGAGATAACAAGCGCTTGCGCGCATTTGGCCGCAGGCGACCAGCGGGTAAGCTGGTCGCAGCGGCCAACGAGATCATTGTGACGCACCTGCGGCCACTGGGATCAAAGAATTGTAGGTAAACACCGTTTTTCATCTGCTCGTTAATACCTGTTGTTGCCGCAACTTGTCCCAATGCCTTTTTATTAACTCTGTCAACTAACATTTGTAAAGTGTCATTGCCACATGCTAAGGTAATTTTATTAATATGATCTTTAAAACCGGCCGATTGTGTAATTCATTTAAAAACTGATTCTAATGTTATTATTGTTGAAGACATTATTTTGTTTTTAGCTCTCAGGTTTATTTACCATTTGTTTACTTTTTATCTCACCTTTTCGTTTGTATCATTTAGCTATCAGCTTTGTTTTCCTTGGAGTCGCTCACTGTTGTACTGACGTTAGGCGATGGTTTAGTTAGGCGAAACGTCGGTTAGACATATGAAGACCCATATCGATTTGGCTTCAATGTTACCTGAAAAGAATGTGACAGCTTAATAAAAGTAAGTATACAGAATATATATATAGGAAAAATAATTAAAATACCTACTGGTAGAAATTCTGTAGGTTTTTTTAAAATTCGTCGCTTATCCCTTTGCACGAAGCAAGTCTCTTTAACATGTTTATTACACACCATATTTTTTAGGAGTCCAAGCTGTCAATCATTTGCAGCCATTTCCTTTTTAATATTGCATTATTTGGAAATCTGAAAATAAGTGACACAAAAATCATCACATCTTTTTCGTAATTGGGTAATAAAACCAGCAAGACTTGACACACTGGTGTACAACCTTACGTACTATCTAAATTGTGTATGTATTAAGTATCGATATCGATAAAACGCAGTCAATCGCTATGTAATACTTCCAAGATTTTTCATATACAATATATCTATTTTTAACACGAATTTTTTGAACAAAGTATAATAGAATGTTTTTTTTACCATATCAAAAGAAGCACATTTACGCAATTATTTACCAAAAATAAACAGTGGGAATTCACGATGTCCAAATTCATATTTACCTGTGAAATTTGTGTTGGTCGGAATTATTACGATGTGTAACACTACAATCAAACACTGCACATGATACCATTGTCAATAAATACGCATATTAAATGAAAATGTCTACAAATAAGTGCGAAACTTAAATAAAACACAAGGAGCACTTGACAGACCGGGCGATTGTGGGATCTTGTTGTTCCACAAACAGGTTTTAGCTGTCAACATTTAGCTGTTAGCTGTATTGTATCTATTGCACATATTCCAAGACGTTTTATTCAAAGTTACAAGAAAAAACTGAAAGTAGAACTATACGTCAGGAAAACCGGTTTTCGTAATCAAATGTTACCAAGGGGCAAAGAAAATACAAAGGACGAAGCCCACTTGTACAAAAAGTACCAGCAGGCTGCCGCGTCAAATAACCTTTATGGCATACTTCAGCCGCGTCCTCAAAGGGCGCGTTCGACGAATATAGTTAAGCGTCTCGTATTTACTGGTATTGATATAGTAAGCGCCAAGACAGCAATTACGTAGCGCGGATGTCTCCTCACTGCAACATAGATAAGAACTACTGGAAGAGAATGCTTTTCAATTTAGCCCAATCTATTCATAACGACACCTACTACAAAAAGACACCTTCGACCTCTGTGAAGGAGAAAGAGGCAGTTAGGAAATGGAAAACTTGAGCAGCAGCGAATGCGTTGGCATCTAACACACCCTGCGCTGGCGGGATATATTCATTTAGGTATTACAGCATTGGCGTATTTGTAACCTCTACACATTCTCTCTCTCTTTCTCCTTTCTAGCCGAATATAGCGATATGAAGTTATCTACACATTCATTCCATTTCAATTTCATGCCTGCTAACTCCTTAGTACCGCCAGCTCATATTCAACCAGAATGATGTTTTTTTATTTGCATATGCAATTCTTCTCTCCATTCCTAATAAATTAGGAGGAATTATTACATTATTTATATCAATTATAATTTTAGCAATCTTTCCTTTATTATTTTTTAGTTACTTACTCCTAAATGGAAGGATTGCTAAAATTATAATTGATATAAATAATGCAATAACTCCTTCCAATTTGTCTTAAAGCGCTTAAGCTGCCAGGCTTGCTAAAGCCACTATAAAAGTGTAAGTTCATAGTTAGCTTTACTTGTGACTGCCGAGAGGCCCACGATCCGCAAGTCAGGTAAGCAGCAAGTTTCCAGTAAAATTCAACATCTGTAACTCCATAACATTCGCGACATTGCCGCCGAATTTCCCTTGAGCGCTATCCACAACAAGCCACCAAGAAGAATAACCCGAGTGAATGCAAAATGAAAATTATCATACAAATTCCCTTTCTTATATGAACCAAGCGGTATTACTGTCACAATATAAGTATGCAAAAATATGGAAGGAGAGCGCGTTTGCCTTTCAGATGTTAAGGCGAAAATACGCGCAAGAATATTGGGTACCTACCTACATATTTCGCACGCGCGAATTTGGAGCACTTGTAATTTGCATCTGTTTTGTAAATAATCGAGACCTTTTGTTGGGAATGTTTTTATACGGCTAATGCTAGACCCTCTGCTAACCTTCAAGCGTTTTTTGCAGGATTATTGTTAAAAATATTCCTTACAAAAAAACCCTGAAATAAGGAAACAAAAATTCGCATTTGCGATTATACTTAAAATACAATTTGTTTACACCTAGTGCATTAAAGATCAACCAATGTGACACTGACGTTAGGCTTCAGGTCAACAAGAATTAGAAATCTATTATCTCAACAACTGCTCTCCCGATTCTGTGCGAATGACACTTGTCGCGTCGTAGAAAATATGTTTTCTGGTTACGTATGACACAAGACGTGGTCAAAATTTGTCAAACTAAAACACTTAATATCTAATTGTAGACAAAACTGCTACATGTACAGTACTGATTACATAATTACATTATTCATGTAAACACCACACGGTTAGCTTGTTTTTCGATGGCAACCCAACTTCACGGCGGCCTAATTATGCCTTTGAGTCGACGGTACACTTAATTAAGCACACATAAGCGCACTGTAAACGCTGAACGCGTCAAGTGATTCGCAGTTGATTTCACCGAGCGTAGATTAAAGAAATACGAAGAAGACTTATTTTTGTATTGTAGGTAGGTATATAATTTAACCCGTATGGCGGCGTTGGGATTTACGCTTGCCACAAACAGTAAAAGGTCAAATGGTCATTGCTCGAATGGTTAATGTTATCATTTTTGTCGATCGGTACTGTAACACCAATGATGGGGTTCTCTAAGGTACAAATCGATTCAGAAAACTTATGATTACCATCAAAAGGACGGTGGGTTACCTTGTACATGCACCAAAGATGATTTACACAACCTATACCACTTTATTATTTGTATTATTGTTAGTTTGTATTATTTCATTTGTGGACTTCAAGCAAAAAAGATCTATCAGTACCCCGAGTTAAGGGCAGGTTATAAAAAAAAGATATTTTCAAGAAGAAAAATTATACAAGAGATTAAAAACGTTTCAAGAAAACCAAGGTTTAGGTACAAAACAATCGTCATTCGTTTAGGGAGCTCTTACAGGCTCATTTACAAAAGAAGAGTTTATCGAATGGTTCGGACGAGAATGTTGTATACGATTATTATATACTAGCGACCCGCCCTCACTTCTCTTCGATTTATAAGGTTTTTTTTTCAAAATTTCAAAATAAAATATACTATACTATACTATTATATACTATATTAGACACGGGTAATGTAGCCTCCTATTTGTGAAAGAATTTTTGAAATCGGTTCAGTAGTTCCAGAGATTACCCCCAACATACCTACAAACACACAATTTTATCTCTTTATTATATTAGTAAAGTATAGACAACCAAACTTCATACGATTCATGACAACAACTGTTTATATGATGATTAAAACTCGATAATAGCAAAGATAACAATGATCACATGATGATAACAGTTGTTTATTCTAGCTTTTACAGATTTTCTCACTTGTTCGCGTTCGAGAAATGTTTCTTGTCTAAACGTTCGATGTGACAACACTATGAAGTTAAAAAAAAACCTTCATAATTTAAACACATCGACATTTATTTCTTTTTTGTACCAAACTTTGGCGTTCGTTATAATTGTGGATAGATCATAATAAAATCTAAAAAGTAAATATCTCGGAAACTAAATGCAGATACTTCGTTCGAAAGCACACATTTTTCCCTAGCAATTTTATTCGAACATCATTGTTCTTTCCTACTGCAAAATTTACAAACAAAACTTTTGCATAAGGTACTCTTAGGTACCTACTTAAAGTAGGTAGGTAGCTGCTTTTTTCTCACTTATGACAATATTTATAAATTAAATAAGTAATAGACAAAGAGTACAAAATAGCTGATGTAGATACCATCAGCTACTTTGTACTCCAGTTACTCTAGTACAGCTATACTCTAAGTGTGTTCCGCGGAACCCTAGGGTTCCGTGATACCTCTGTCGGGGTTCCGCAAGAATTTAGAAATAAAAAAATCAAAACACCTCTCTCTGGTCGCTCCGCGGCTGTGCGGACTCCGCGGCCGCGCGGAGACAAAACGCTATGAATGTTATTTATTTATTTATTTGTATTTGTATAAGCTTGTGTTACATTAGCTGGTACAATATCTCATAAGTTTGGTCTCAACAATTTTATACTTGTACAACGCGTTCGCTCTAAGTTTGCCGGTCTGTGGAATGCGCGTACCCTCCCCCACGTGACAACAAAACTTATAATGTGTCATAGTTTTACCCAAATATCTAACGTACACAATTTTTATTGTTACAATTAAATAAAAAATTTCGAACGTCATACACTCATACCTATCGCCAGCGGCAAACTTAAAACGAGCGGGTAGTATACTTGTAAGCGCTCAGTCTCTTTGATAAAAGCCGCCTCTGAATTAGACGCTATAGTTGTCAACTAGCGACTTTCGTCTCTAACTTCAAAGGATAAAGTCGATATTGTTTACAACGCTATTTTTAAATTTCTGTTTTTATTTTTGCTTTTTGTTTATCAAAGGTGCCGACTCGAGTATTTTCGAGAATATTTGAGATCGAGTCTAGGACTAAGTATAAAAGCGGCGATCGCGCGTTGGCGTCGTCAGTTGATGATTAGCGTTCGGAGCGATAAGTTACTACCTACTTACAAGCTCGCTAGCGAGAAACTAGTGTTCATTGTTTTACTGCCTGCTGTATTCTGTTGTCTCAGTTTTATACATTTCTTCCCTGTAGGTTCTAAATTTAGTCTCTTATACGCAGTAACGATTGTGCATTATTTAAACCCCACTATCCTGACTTGTAACATTATAAATAAAGAAGAATGGAACGTTGGCTTAAAGGTGTTAAACGTGTTCCAACAACATCTTCTAATGACGCTGAATGTTCAAAAGCAATGCGCGCGGAGAATTTAGCAATCACCGATCCAGAAGATGATGCCACGAGTGCCACGACGTCAAGCTCGACGGTTTCAAAGACGAAAAAAAGGAAGTATGATGAATCTTATATCAGTTTCGGATTTGTTGATTCCAACGGCTCACCTCTCTGCATGCTCTGTAGTAAACTGCTTCCTAATAGTTCCATGGCACCTGCCAAATTGCGTCGACATTTAGAAACCGTACACCCCGAGACTAAAGACAAGAATAAAGAATTTTTTTGTTCGCAAAAAAGATCAGTTATTAGAAAGTCAAAAAAATATGATGCATGTAACACAAACTACCAACGAAAAGGCCACGGAGGCATCATACTTAGTTAGCTATCGCATTGCACAAGCAGGTGAAGCGCACACTATCGCTGAGAAATTAATAAAACCATGTGTATTAGACATAACAAAATGTATGCTTGATGAAAAATCTGCAAAGCATCTTTCTACTGTTCCGCTATCAAACGATACTGTTTCACGACGAATCCATGATCTGGCAAGCTACGTCAAACAAGAACTAGTTACACGTCTACAAAATACACGATTCGCTTTGCAAATGGACGAGTCGACTGATGTCGCTGGTTTGGCTATCCTGCTGGTTATTGTGAGATATCCATATAAAAGTTCTTTTGAAGAAGACATGCTTATGTGTTCATCGCTGCTTACAAACACTACCGGGGAAGAAATTTTTAATAAAATAAATATATTTTTTGAAGAACATAATCTCAGTTGGAACAATTGCATTGACATTTGTACAGATGGGGCCAAGGCGATGACAGGTAAAACAGCAGGAGCAGTGTCACGAATGAAAAATAAAGCGCCTAATTGTAGTTCCAGTCATTGTATTCTGCATAGACAAGCACTTGCGATGAAGCAAATGCCGTCTAATCTAAAATTAGTTATGGATGAAGCGGTAAAAATAATTAATTTTATCAAATCACGACCACTACAATCCCGATTGTTCTCATTATTGTGTGAAGATTATGGCAGCAAACATAAAACACTGCTGCTCCATACAGAAGTGCGATGGCTGTCTCGGGGAAAAACTTTAACAAGGCTATTTGAACTTAGAGCCGAGTTACAAATGTTTCTTTCAGCAGATACTTCTTTTAATTTGAAGGACCGTTTGTATGATAAAACTTGGTTGTTCCGATTGTCTTTTATGGCGGATATCTTTCAAAAACTTAACGAATTAAATTTATCGTTGCAAGGTAAACAGACAACAGTGTTTCAGGCCTATAATAAAATAACTGCTTTTAAAAGAAAATTAGATTTTTGGATCATTTGCATTGGTAAGAAAGAAATAGAAAGTTTTACGTTACTCAGTGAGTTTGTTAGCGAAAACGACTCAGAAATGTTTGAAGATAATGTGTTTGAAGAATTGGTCCAATATCTCAGTTCGATGCGCGCATCTTTTGAAAAGTATTTTCCCGAAGAACACAATACAAAAATTAAAGTGAACTCCTGGATTCATAATCCTTTTTTACCCAACTTGGAAAAGCCTGAAAACATGTCAAATGAGATATATGAATCTCTTTTAGAAATGTCATCAGACACAAGTATGGAGTCATTGTTCAAAACGACGCCTCTTAATGATTTTTGGTGCAGAATCCAAGATGAATATGCAATGCTTGGCCAAATGGCTCTGGATATTCTTCTCCCGTTCCCAACTACATATTTGTGCGAAACAGGATTCTCTACCTACGCAGCCACGAAAACAAAATATCGCAATAGACTGGACGCCGAAGCTGATATGAGACTCCAACTTTCTTCCATCAAACCTGATATCAAGCAATTGATGAAAAATAAAAAACAGTTTCATACCTCCCACTAGTTAGATTTTTTCTTTTTTAATGTTTTCTATTATTGTCCTTACCAAGTGGTGAAGTAAATAATAATTAGTAACTGATACATTGTACTTTTATTATGCTGATTAATATAGAATACACTTATAAAAATAATTGTTTTATTGTAGGGTTCCATCAAGTATTTTGCTTCCCAAAAGGGTTCCGTCATTTAAAAAGTTTGAGAACCACTGCTCTAGTAGATAGAGTAACTAGAGGTAAGAATACTGAGGTAAGCACTGAACAGTGAATACAGTGCAGTCAATGTTATCGACATAATTAACGATAATAATAGAAAAATATCAATTGAAGTCAATGAAAGCAAATGTTTCAATAGAATCAATAATCGATGCCCATTATTGCATTATCTGTCATCATTAATATAATAAGTTACACTATTTTTGTCTTTACAACTCATAAAGACAATAAAAATAGTAACAACAATATAAATAATAATGCTCGAATAAAATATTAATCCACATTTATTAAGATCAAATAAAAATACATTGTTTATTGCTATTATAATGCTAAATATAAAAAATATGTTTACACAACAAAATATTTATATTGGTAAGTAGTAAATGCAGGAATACACAGTCAAGCGGCAGTGTTGTTAGTTCTAATTGATGACCACTTTGATATCACAAAGAGAAATATAGTCTAAATAATGACTATTTTTGGCTGAAAGCCGAATGATAGATTTCATTGGAGATTCATAAAGTAAGAATTTAAACTTTGGTCTAATATATTAGTAACTACTTATATCTAATAACTTAAAAATGTAAGTAGTTTTTCACAGTGCCACGATAAGAGCTGACAATAAGCATTCTTATTTAAGTACCTAACTAACAAAGAAAATTACAATAAAACTAAATTAGAATGTTATTTAAATGACCATTTTTATCAAGATTGACTGCTCACTTAATTTTGGAAGGGATGGAACTTTATTTTGAAAGTATAGGAAAAACATTATTTTAGCGAACAATCATGAACAAAATGTAGCCTAATAAATGTATAATTAAAAAAATATCTGAGATTTATGGCTGAAAATTATTCAAATAATCACTGGTATTGACGTATAAGAGGTTTACTCTCACATTAGCTGCAATGTACTTCAATAGCTACAGACATGAGGACACTGTCAGTCATGACTTTAATTTATATCCGACTATTGCTTTAACAAAATAAATGCCTGTTTATCGTTAGAACATAATACTAAAATTCGTCGTGTCTAGCCAAAGCCTCGCCGAAGTCAGTGGCTTGAGAGCCAACAAAAAGATCGTACTTGTCTAATATTTCGGATTTGGTAAGCTTTTCGTCCGCGTCAGAGTCAGCTTCGAAAACAAGATGACGTGCCTCCGCGTCCGCGTGGTCGAACTCCGGGGGCGCTATCCAGTCTTTCACTTCATCCGCATCCATGAAGCCGTCTTTATTCATGTCCCTGTTGGCAAAAACGTTTTTTTTTTTAATGGAAAGAAATGGCAGTCGAACAGACCTAAGCCCGTCTACGTTGTAACAATACATGAAGCGGCGTCCAACCTCCTTAGTTAACTGGCCGCTTGGACCTTTTGATAGCCGACGATAGATCAGGAAGTGACAGACAACCCACAAGAGACTGACGACCATTTTCTTTGAAATAAAATAACATATTTTAATTTCAGATAACCTTATTTTTCTTGAACAAGGACGACTCCAAGACCGTTCACTCTTTCGAGTATGATCCTTTACCAAACTTCTTGCTACTAAATCTCTAAAATCCCCTACTGGCCGCTAGTACAAATCTAAATTCGCACAGGCTCCAACCGTCAAATGGCTGCACTACGACTCATTCTGCTAGCAATCGTGATCTGGAAGGGTAGAAAAGTGCTTGTTTGCTCATAGAACTCAACTAGTTCTATAAAACTATAGATCTCAAAAAAAACATCTTTATAAAGAAAGCAGTGTAATAATAGATCAGTTTTACATACAGTTCAATAGTTAGTTTCATAAGTACTAATTAATGTTAGTGTCTTTTCTATTTTATGTATATTTACTATAAAATTGACATATTGGAAAACTCAAAACTTCATACAGAAAAAACAGTAGACACGAATGTGATAGTAACATTTACAAACGATAGAAATACTTGAGGCACTGATGGTAAGTGAATACTGTCGCCCTGCTCCATCCGTGATACATGTCATACAATCATACAATGTCTATACAATTGCAAAACAGCAGATAAACCACATCGATACCGTCCCGTAATGCTGAAACTAAACCCATCATTGCGTGTTTTAACAATCGTTACGTCAAGGAGGATTTTGTTGCTGCTGCAAGAATTACATTGAAACAGTCTGTTCTAACGCCTGCTACGTTGGGATTACGGGGCGATCACAGAATTTTCATAAATGACCACCTAACTATCCATAACAAGAACTTGCTTATTAGGACCAAAACCATTGCGAAGAAGGGTTTTCAATACGGGTGGATGGATAAAGCACTGCAAAAGTATGGCGAGACGAGATGCTACATCCCCTATCTCATATATAAATTAAATTAATTCAATTTATATGCTAGGAAACGTGGAGGTAGATCTGCTAGATCTACCTTTATTTCGTAGATCGTAATTTCGTAGATCGTATCGGTAGATCGTCTTCTTTATTCCTATATGCTTGTACAAACATTGTATTTAATTCGCCTATTCGTCGTTTGTGTAGAATATAATGATCGTATGTGTAGTGAGTATATATAATGAATGAGCTGCAACCAATAAAAATCTAGATATATTCTATGTATCAATATGCCGATTCCGTAAGGAAGCATATTAATGTTTAAAGGAGACTTCATAAACCCCGATATTCATACTCGTAGTTTATATATCTTTGTTTATGGTAAAACTTAATGTTAGTACATAATATATAATAATTATGCTATGTTGCCTGTGTTGGTATGTTACTGAAACCATGTTTTAGTCTCAATATTAAGTGTTATAAAATGTGACATTCTGTTTGTGCGACTTAGTAAATAAATAAATAAAAGATCAGAATGGGAACTTATCGAAAATTATTTAATAACATTTATTTCAATAAAACATTATATCATTTCAATTTTAAGCTTTGAAATAATTCATAAACGTCAGTGCAGTTTGCGAATCGTTGTCTTTGTTGGGGCTTTCTTTTGTTCACGATGCTATGAGTGCACAGGTAAATATGCTTTAAGTTCTCTTTGGTTTTTGACGTCAGTAAACTGTATTGCTGTAGTAACAGGTGCAAATACACACTTTTATATTTAATACTACCTATTTAGATAAATAACTGTTGTACTTCGTCATTAATGTGCGTGAATTACCCTCTATTTTGTATTGACGAATTTATTGTATATTTTAACTATGTATATTATTTTATTTTTACACCATTAATTCAATAATGTATATCAATGGATTAGTTATCCGTATTTTACTCATATTTTTGTTAATCATACACACAATTGCGTGCTAGATTTTTTTTATAGTTTTACCTTACTTATATTTATTTACACATTTAGTCATTTTCATAAGTTATTTGTCTATATATATTGTGTAATGCATTGTTCGGTGTTCAGATGTGGTATGCAGTTGTAGTTTACTTTGAGCGTGACGTCAATTGAGGTATAGTATACAGGTGTGGTATAGATATACAGCATCGTCTTCAGAGAGACCGGAGCTAGTTCGCACCAGACGCACCATCAAACACAAATAGGCGGCATGTTCAGGTTTAAATGTGGAGTTTTAATTAACAGCATATTCGGGTGCATATTTACCTAAACTTGAGGTGTTGGATAAGTATGGAATGCACTTTTGTATGGGGCGAATGGCGCAGTCTCGGGATCGTCAAATTTTATGTTCCGAATATAGAATACGATACATATACCTAAAGTTGTAAAGTTAATCCGTAAGACCCTCAGAACTGCATTCCTACAAATTGCCATTATAACTAAGAATTTGAGTCCAAATCCGAAGTTTATATCTTCAATAGTGCCTTAGATCCTATCGACTCTGTCCTGGTCACCACCTTCAAAACTGCTGAGGAGTTTCATAAATAAGCATCGTATTAGTTGTGAAATACCGGAATTTCGGTTTTCAAATAAATTATTTTAAGAAGCCGGCCGCTTCCATACCTTGTATACCTTTTATACCTTGTAGGTAAATATGCACCCGAATATCTGACTAATGACTGTAAATCTTCCATAAAAATAAATAAATAAATAATAATAAATACGGGTCTATATTTGTTCACATTAAGTTAATCTTCCTATTTTTTCTTTTCCTACGATTTTTCTCCGTAATCATCACTATTCATAAATTTTGTAATCATAACTTTTTGTTCATAAAATTTTAATTTTTAAATACTGGATTCCTAACCAACATTATTATTAATAATGTATCTGCAAAGCATATGTTTACCAAGACAGGTGCGTGGTAGGTACATTGTACGACAAATTACCTATTGTCGTACAATGTACCTACCAATAAAATTACAAAAACCAATAATATTAAATAAACATTGAATACAATGAATTAAATATGTTATATGTTTTGCGTAACTGCGCCTAGAATAAAATATATATTGAAAATGTACAATAAGTAAGGAAACAATATGACTGTAACAACTGGTAGGTAGAATCGATTCTACTCTCAATACACTTTTCAGCTTTTGCGTTTTTACTAACCTATACCCAGTAAACTGTTCCCTTTCCTGCTTGACCCAGTCCGGTTCCTCCTCGGTTTCACCTTCTTCGGGCTTGTACATGTCACCGATGTATTCATCCAATGATAACTTGCCATCCTGAAATTAAACACAAATGTCACGTTTTTCAAGAGGTCTTTTCGAAATGTTTTTTGTCAAGAGGAGGCGTATATTGCAGACCAATTACTTCATAGAAATATCACAATATAGGCAGTCGTCGTTTTATAGCGTTTCGTTTTGCGCCATTTCGTTTTACATCAGACATTTTGATACCATTCCTCGTATTAACGTCTCTTGATTCGTTTTGCATCTTCAGAAATATACAGTAAGTATCTACCTACCTTGTACGAAAATCGCTAGGTGAGCATACAAGTATACGTCACGCGGAGCTCGAGAGCAATGAAGAGGTGAAACGTGGGTAGCAGGGTAGGTTTTATGAACATGGCAAATATGGCAAGGATTGAAATTAATAGTGATGACGTTACTGAATAAATTCTCACATTAGCTATACATTCTCAAGAAATACAATGAGTATTTAGTTGGAAAAGCGATCAGGTGCTTCCAGCATCGAATGTAAACAACTGACTTCAAAGACATAAATTGAAGTTATTACCAGGCTATAAATGATACTTGAATTAAAGGATTCCAACTTGAATTTGAACGGAGTTTTAAGGCTAATAACATTAACATTTCTCTCGCCTATAAATGTCACACAGAAATTCATGAGAATAAAAAGTAATAAGCTATATAAATATATATATATATATACAGGAATTTTATTTAAAAAAAATTGTCCTTTATATTTATGTTACACTAACTAATGTGTGCATTATTTTGTTTATATACAGGCTGTCTGTTTATATACACGGTTGCAATATTCCCGTGCAGCTTGGCGAGCGTTCCCATTACATGTACCGTAAAGGAAATGCATATCTGCATATTCACGAGGCGTGAACGTGTACGGCATTATCCAAATTAAACAATATCGAAATCACATGCACAATCAAAGTCCAAAATCAAGCACAAGTCAACAAGTAAAGTATCAGCGAAGTCCAAAATACAGCGAAGTTGTAAAATAGGCGAAATAAAACAGGTGTGCAGTTCCGAACGGCGAGGGGAGCGCTCGCCACCTCCGAGCCTTTTGTTTATATGCACTTGAATAACAACAGTCCGAGTCATAGTCAATTTCTATGAAATCACACTCACTTCAAATGTTCATCCAAAAAGTAATCGATAATCTTTTAGCTTTTTAGAATCGGCATGAAGTGTAGAAGTTTTTAAAATAATGGACAAAACATGTGCAGTACTTTTTTTTGCACAAGCTTCGGTCAAACGCCACACTGAACGTTTGAAGTTAAGATTTTTTTAATGTCTTATTATTTAATGTAAAGAAAGGAGGGTCCCAAACAAACATTTACATCAGAAAAATACATTGTTTACCCCTTAATATAAAAAAAATCTTGAAAACTTACATACTTTTTTAAATATTTTCATATTTAGTCTTCACATTAGAGAATTTTTTAGAAAAATTAAAAATGACCATAACTTTTTAATTGTCAGTTTGATTTAAATTTAGTTTATATTTTCTGGTAGGTCGTGACCCCCTCCTGTCCTCAGAATCCGTTTGATCCATTACTTACGGGACACTGTATATTTCATTTTCATTCATAACACTAGTTGATTTAAAAAAAATGTTTTTGTTTCCTGTATGAGAACCTAACTACTCGCTTTTACACAGAAATGTATGGAAAAGCGTGTGTCCTGTTTTACGTCGTTTCGTTTTACGTGGCTCATTTACAGTACACAACCTACCGTAAAAGTGAGGACTGCGTGTATTTAATTTATTTTATTACCTAATATTAGTAATGGGGAACAAATTTAACTAGAAATTAAGATACGACAACTCAACCCTGCCGGCTACCGGCCAGCGTGCAGTCATGTCCATCAGTGAAGCATTCTACTGTCCCACCTGGCTGCAATGGTGCTCAGAATCCGATCAGGCTTGGATTCGTGCCAGCAGGGAAGCACAACGTTTGCGCATTATGGCAAAGAAGTCATCAACAGTCGCTTCAGCAAACATCGCTGAAGCGTGTTACCAAACATTCCGTATTTTTCGTAACAAATAAATGTTCACATTTATATCATTATTTGAGAACTGTTTTAAATTTACATTTAAAAAGTAGTGTTAAAATAGTAAGCCGGTGATCCGCCAATAGTTCACCAACAAGACTCAAATATTTTATTTATTCCTTAGACAACATGGATCTATAATAAGTGTTAGTACCACAACAAATACAAAACCTATTGTATGTTAGTGCTACAAACTACAAGATATTTCAATCATTTTTGATCAGATGTTGACCAAGTAGTTATTTACTTAATCAACATCCAAACGAAATGCCTAATAATAGAGGCGTCATATCTCTCTGCTATCACCTTTTCAGGATATAGTTACAGCTAATCCACATTCTAAATAATAAGGACCCAATATTTGCTGACCATAGCAATATAATACATTGATTAAGTCACATCAGAAAATTAAGCAATAGAAGAATAAATCCTTGGGCGAGGCCTATATGCAGCAGGGGAGAAACACGGGGTGACAGTATGGTATCTAATTTACTCCATTCCCTCTGTATTAATTTTATTGTTATGTTTTTATTACCTTGTTAATAAATACTTGTATCAGCCTTTAATGTCCCAACTACAGGGTGAAGGCCTCCCCTGGTTTCCACTGAGGGGTTTCAGGCGGTAATACAAGAGAGCCCAGTGCGGATTGGTGGATAATACTCATACTCCAGACTTTTTTTTATTTCTCTAGCATGCGGGTTTCCTCACGATGTTTCCCCTCACCAATAAGGTAATGACATTTTTTTTTATTTTTAGGATTTGAAGTAACAAGTTCTACTAAGGTTGTTTTTGTTTGTTTTTATCACTGTACACTTATGTTTATGAATACTGGCCTGTGTGTTATTTAAGCACATATGGAAATAGATTTTGTATTGTAATTTAATTACATTTTGTATATCTTCAGTATAAAAGCCTCTCTCAATAAATAAATAGAATCGAGCATTGGACTCTTACCTTATCCTTATCAATATCTTCCAAAGTCTCGAGCACAATGATGTCTCTCATGCCCGGTTGGTCTTCAGGGTGTAGGAACGCAGCAAACTCGGTCCTGTTCAGGGAATTGTTTTCATCTGCATCTGAAAGTTAAACACAATGACGTTCAACAACCTGGATGCACGGATACTATTATTTGACAAATAATCATTGTTGTATACTATTTTGATATTCGATATTTTGTTTTGTATAACTTTACAAAACAAATAAAACATGTTAAAAACAGAAATCATAAACGAGGTAATTCAAGTCACAGTGCACCACACTGAAATAACTAGTTTAACAGACAGTCACCAAACACTTCATCAATCCCCAACTAGTTATGTGGCTTAAATCACATCCTTGACATTATTTATTACATTTCGCTTGACATTACATTAGGCGTGGGTCATTTCATTCTTAAAAAACGGAATAAATTGCTTTCACACAATTGCCTAATGTTTCTTTAATTCAGTTTGTGAATAAGAATCATTAGGTTATATTTCATTAAACTCTGACAAACGTAAATACATATAACAAAAAACTAAGATGAAGTCTACATTCTGTGACTGATACTTTTATCTCGCAACAAACAAACTAAATAAATCATCAGAACTACTAAAGCATTAAAACAAATGACCCAAAAAAAAGTCTTTGAGATGGACTGAAATGCTAATAAACTAAGGAATACTAATAAAATATGACTATGCCGTTCATGAATACTAATAAAATACTAACCAGCATATCTCCACCTTCTACGATCCCTCTTCAGTAAGTTGGAGTATGTGAAACCTTCGCTGTTAGGTGTTTTCAACTCTTTCTCTGACATCTCATCCATGAATCCATACACATTCTTTTTGTATGTCTACAATTTCAAAAATAATATGTACTTTCAACAAGTTCAATCAATGAATAGATTATGAAAGTTAACGTTAGTCAATATGGGTCTAATAAGCTGCTAATACATTAGTATTTTGTTACAAAAACAATATTAATTTTATAGGGTATGCAATGCAAAAAGTATTAATTGAGCAAGTGCATACTTGAATAATGAGAGCACTCTGTAAAGAAAAATGTAATATAAATCTGCTTTTTAAAATCGATTCGGTGTTCAGTGACAGCACTTCTGAGTTTAACCACTTCTTATAAAGATCACTTCTGGACTTGACCACTTCTTGTAAAGATCACTTCTGGATTTGACTTCTTATAAAGACCATTGCTTTTAAATATTGTAGTTCTCTTAAGCTTTAGATTATGAAGCTTTTTTAAAAGCATATATTTACCTCCCAAGGAATACTCTCTTCATTATTAGGATTGTGCTGTCTCCAGTGTCTCTCAACATCTTCATCAATGTATCGTTTCTGTGTGTATCGGATCCAGTCCTTTAGTTCCACTAGAGTCACAAATCCATCACCATCGGAATCTATCTTGTCAACGATTATTCTGGAAAGAATAAGGTTTTATTAATTTATAAAATTGTTAATTTTTTATAAATATATTCAATATATATATTTATAATTATTTTATAAAACAATGGGTTTTATTAATTATAATGTCATTCTGTTTTATTATTCGGATGGCTAAATTTTTGTGGCCAAAGGCCTTTCAAGAGTCACGAGATATGTATAGTTTCGGGCGAGCACAGAAAGAAGTATGTAGAGCAACAAAGCTAAGGGCTCTCGCGCCGGTAAACAGGTGGAAGGAACGGACTTCAGTCTAAGGTGTTGCTTTGGGAGGGTATCGTAAGTCGGCAAGAAGTGCTCCAGCATGTGCTGTTACCTGGAAATTGCTGACTGAGACGGTAATTGGATGGCAGGAAAAATACCAGTTTGGCCAGTCCACCTAGCAAAGAGTGAAAAACAGACCACAATAGCTTTGATCACTGTTGTGCCATACATAAGAAGTGGGACGCCCTTGCTAGGTCTAGTGTAGCATACTACTAAAGATGACTCAAGAACCGAAAGTACATCGACAGTACTAAAACTCTCCAAAATACTGTATGCCAACATAACTACAATGGGATACAGGCTAATTATCAAAGGAAATAGTTGGCTAGGCAAGAACTAATAATATAATCGAAGCACAAAAAAGAAAAACCTGTTTTGAATTAGGGCCATTTCACGTCAGATCACTCGGTCAATATTTTTCATGTCTTTCGATTTTTATGAAATTTGGCATGCTCGTTCGGGTACCCAAGAGGGTTCCAAATTCCAAATTTGAGGTCAGTCGGTCAATGAGTCATGAAGTTACGGGTCACTGAAAACGGGTCAATTTTCGAGTCACGGCCGGACATGTATTAGATTATCGCTTATAACTCCCTCATTTATTGAGCTAGAGGGTCATGTAATATATCATTGAAAAGGTATTTGAAAGCTGAATCAAATGGTGCCAATATCTCAGAAATAGCATCATAAATAAAAAAAATACGTTTCCCAAAACTTCATGGACCTTGTCCTTGACCTAAAAAAAGTATACCAACAGATTTTTTAAATCTTTGTGGAATCTGATTCAGCATCAAATGTACATGAATACTGCAAATAATCAGGGTGGGCAACTCATGGGCTCATGAGATATTGCTGTTTTTGTGACACTGCTGCGTCGCGATTTTGTGACATTTCGCAATTTGATGTATTCAGCAAATCAAAACTGGTAAGTTATTACATAGCAAGTGATGAAAGTCAATTAAAGAGTAGTGAGTTAGATATAAGTGAGACAAAATATTGCTATCAGATGGAAATATATATGTTGCATAAATTATAATCTGTGCTCTAGAATGATTGTCTATGGTTGTGATTAATTAGTCTATGGGTTCTCCGAATAAATGTCTCACGTGCAATGTAACACCGAGTTTTATTTAAACAATTAACCCAGCAGCCCTGCACATATCTAGCAAATATGTGACAGTGGCGACGAGGATAAAAAGAAAACAGTGAAAGTTTTACGTGTTACGTCCGTAAACTACAAGAAAGATAGTAGAATAATTTCGTCTTGTTACGTCGGACGAAATTTCACAAAATGGCGGCTGCTGGGCTCTCACTGCCTGAGTTTTCAGCTGCAAAATGCACATTTAAGGTGTACAAACAGGTGTTTGAAAACAAAATGAAGATCCACGAGGTGGATGAAACGAAGTGGTCACAATATTTAATCTCGTTTATAGGTTTTGACATGGTCACGTTGCTATCAGAACTCTGTTTCCCGGAAACACCACAGGATAAAACGTATACTGAATTAGTGGAACTTGTTGAAAAACACTTGGAGCCACAGCAATCAGAAATCGCGGAAACATATAAGTTTATGAAACGTGAACAGTTGGCAAACGAGTCAATCTCTGAGTTTGTGGCGGCATTAAAGAAAATGGCACAGACGTGCAACTTTACCACACATTTAGAAAGATGTCTAAGAGATAAATTCGTTCATGGATTAAAGAGTGAAAGCATAGTTAAAAGATTATTTGGTGAAGAAAATTTAACGTTTGCAAAAGCAGTGAAGATAGCAATGAGCATGGAGCTGGCGGAGAAGGGAGCAAAATTAATAACTGCTAATAACTGTTCTGGGCAAGAAAGCTCAGACATACACAAAATAAGTAAAAAACAGGTGAACATTAAATGTCATTGCTGCGGGAAGATGGGGCATGTAAAACCCCAATGCAAATTTAAAGAGGAAGAATGTTTTAAATGCCACAAGAAGGGGCATACGGCAAGTGTTTGCAAAGCAAACAGTAACAAAACTTTCAAACCCAAGAGGGTCCATGAAATTACAAATGATGAAGAATTTTCTGTTATGCAAGTTAGTGAAGTACAATTGAATAGTGAATCTGTGGGTGATAGTTATCATTTGTCTAGTTTATTTCAGAAAACAGAGAGTCAATTAAATATTAACAAAGTGGTATCAATAGATGAGAAGCGTCCAAGTCCTTGGTATATAACTTTAAAAATTAATAATGTAAATATATCATTTGAAATTGATTGTGGATCAGATGTCACGTTAATGCCTGAATCTATGTTCATAGCATCCTTTCCTAATTTAAAATTATTTCCATGTAACCTAAAGCTATCAGGATATGGTGGTAACAATATCACTGTATTGGGTAAGACAAATGTAAATATTAAAATTATAAATGAAAAATACTTAGCAACATTGATTATTGTCAAAGAAGGTAAAAAGCCATTGTTAGGTAGGGATTGGCTGAGTGCTATGAAAATTGATTGGCAAACTTGTATGAAACGGTGCAATTTAATTATTCACCAAGATTCACAAATTAAACTTAACAATTTAGTAGAAAAATATAGTGATATATTTTCAGGGGTTCCAGGCGAAATTAAAGGTACTGTAGGCACTTTAAAATTAAAAGAAGCTAATATTAAACCCATTGCATTTAAACCAAGAAGAATAGCTTATGCTGTAGAAAATTTAGTTAAAAAGGAGCTTGACAAGTTATGTACCGAAGGTAAAATGTATAGAGTGACAAATAAAGAAACAGGCACATGGGCTACACCCATAGTGACCATCATTAAAGGACCTCATAATATAAGAATTTGTGGGGATTACAAGGTAACAATAAATCCATTTTTGGAGGTGCCAAATCATCCAATCCCTGTCATTGAAGACATTTTTGCAAAATTAAATAAAGATGATCAAAATGTTAAAACAGTATTTAGTAAAATTGACTTAAGAAAGGCATATATGAACAGGCGAATGGATGAGGAGGCACAAAAGCTTATGACAATTACCACACCATGAGGGTTGTATAGACCAACGTTCATGATGTTCGGTATGTCACCTGCTCCACAGGAATGGCAAGATTTTATGGATGAACACTTTAATATGCCAAATGTATATTGTTTCATTGACGATATTTTGGTTGCAAGTAGTGATGTGGATTGCCATTTAAAAACTTTAGAGTGTATATTTCAAAAACTTAAAAATTTAAATATTAAAGTAAATAAAGAGAAAACTGTGTTGATGTCCCCACAATTAGAGTATTGCGGGCATGTGATTGATAAGGAAGGCATTCACAAGACACCAGGGCACATCAAGGCCATATTGGAAGCACCACAACCTGAAAATATTAAAGAATTACGTAGTTTCCTTGGCACTATTAATTTTTATCATAAATTTCTAAAGAATGCTGCTGAAAATTTAAAACCTTTATATACATTACTAAAGAATTCAGAAAAATGGGTATGGTCTAAGCAACAAGAACTAGCATATGAATGGGCCAAGAAAGCTATTGTATCAGAGCAAGTATTAATACATTATAAACCAAAGCTACCAGTTGTATTGAGCTGTGACGCTTCCAAGTATGGGTTAGGAGCTTGTTTAGCTCATGAAATTAGGTTAGGTAATAATATTGTTGAACGCCCTATTGCTTTTGCAAGCAGAACACTCAATGAAGCAGAAGTAAAATATTCACAAATAGATAAAGAAGCCTTAGCCATTATATGGGCAGTTAAGAAATTTGATTTGTATTTAAAAGGTAGAACATATACATTAGTTACTGACCATAAACCACTGATATCTATATTTAATCCAAATAAAACAGCTGGTAGTATATATGCAGATAGAATGACTAGGTGGGCATTAATTTTATGTAATTATAATTATGATATAAAGTACAGGACTTCACAACATAATGCTGCAGCAGATTTTCCATCTAGGTTACCAATTAAATATAGTAATGAGGAGGATAAAATTAATCTGGAAGGCAACATTAACAGCATTGTGTTGGATAATCCACCTGTAACTTTATCTGAAATTGCCAAACATACTCAGAAAGACCCTAATTTAAGCAAGGTTTGTACTTACCTAAGAGAGGGCTGGCCAAAGTTGATTAATAGAGAGTTATGTAAATTTAAAGGCAAAGAAACTGAGTTATATATAATTAATAAAGATTGCATTTTATGGAGAGATAGAGTAGTTATACCTGACAGTTTAAAGGATAAAGTTTTAACTGAACTGCATTCTGGTCATTTGGGTATTAATAAAATGTTATCTTTAGCTAATAGTTGTTTTTGGTGGCCAAACATCACAAATGATATAAAAACATTAACTAATAATTGTGCAGGTTGTATCCAAAATAGGAACTTACCACCTATCAAACCTATACATAGATGGGAGTGGCCAGAGGAGCCATGGAAACGTATTCATGCTGATTTTGCTGGTCCATTTTTAGGGCATATGTGGTTAATCATTGTAGATGCACACTCAAAATGGCCAGAAGTAGTTAAAATGACCAATATTACCTCCAGCAGTACAATTAAATGTCTACGTAGTATTTTTGCTAGATTTGGTCTACCGGAACAAATGGTGACTGATAATGGTCCACAATGGACATCTGAAGAGTTTAATACTTTTTGTAAGAATAATAATATTAGACACATGTACTGCACCTTATCACCCAGCCAGCAATGGCTTAGCAGAAAGAGGGGTTCAAACCTTCAAAAGGGCCATGTTAGCATATAAGTTTGATAAAAATTGTTTAGATCATAGTATACAGCATTGGCTATTAGCTTATCGTACAGCACCACATGCCACAACAGGCAAGGCACCATGTGAGTTAATGTTCGGTAGAAAACTCCGTACACGTTTATCTTTAATAAAAAAAGATGTAATTATTCCTCGGCAGTTGATTGGTAAGAAACCTGTAAAGCAATATTGGCCAGGTGATAAAGTACTGATTGCATCATATGATAACTCTCAAAAATGGTTAGATGGTGTTATTGAAAAACCAGTAGGAAATGTTATGTATGATGTGCACACTGACAAAGGCGTATGCCTTTGTCAGTGTTGTCAGTGTTTGTCACCAGGAATGTTACTCAGTGTTTGCCTAACTATAGTGTACCTAATGAAAGTGTATTGGAGCAAGAAAAAGAATCGGAGAAATTAGAAGTAAATAAGCCGTTAATTAACAAAGAAATACCAAGTAACATTGCTAATTCTCCTATTCTAGTGCAGCCAGAAGTGCGTAGAAGTGCACGTACTCATAAGCCTGTTCAGAGACTTGATTTGTAGTAATTTAAAAATTTAATAAAAATTAGAAGAGAGGAGTGTTGCATAAATTATAATCTGTGCTCTAGAATGATTGTCTATGGTTGTGATTAATTAGTCTATGGGTTCTCCCAATAAATGTCTCACGTGCAATGTAACACCGAGTTTTATTTAAACAATTAACCCAGCAGCCCTGCACATATCTAGCAAATATGTGACAATATATGTTATTAGTTTCAACGTTTGGCGGTAAACGTCATTGCGCATAAGAGTTCTTGATAAGATTTCAGTGTACATAAACGTGTTGTTGCTATGTATTCTTCATATTCAACTTAGCTGTAGCCTCTGCTGCTACTGCAGCGCTTAACTGATACGTCCTTCCTGTCGGAGTTGGTGGATTCACAGCCATTATTACATGTCCATGAGCAATGACCAGATCATCATTTATCTTTGGAAAAGTGAATGAAGGCGATGGACCGGCGGGATGCAGAAATCGAACTTTCACTTCATGGCTCTCATCAATACGTTCCAACACAAACGCAAGCCACCACTGTTGGTCATACTCACAGATGATATATCCACTAATTTCGTTCCTTGGTATCAGTTCGCGAAGATTTGCCAGTCTTACGGTGGTAGAAGACACAGCATTAGAATACCGCTTAACAGTTAAATGATTTCTGGTCGTCGCCAGTGGCAAATACGCATGAAACTTGTGTGTTCCAGAGACAGTCTCTGCTGCCTCTAGTCTCTCATGAAGGAGCGACTCTTCAGATTCAATCTCCGATGTCTCGACAAAACGAAATTCAACTGATGTGATTTGATTTGTTACAATGCATTAAATTGTCCATTGACCCAAGTTATCAATTATAGTTAATGATATAATCTGTCACACAGAAGTCTAGTAGGCCTAGATGCATTTTCTATCAACAATCATGACTATGATAATGAAAGTTTGACAAGTTTAGAAGAAAAGAAATTTTTGTTTTTTTAAATTAAATATTTTGTTAAGACAAAGATGGCGGTTTTCTTGTACTTCTTTGTAAACTTGTTTGATGAGCATTAGTCATGAGCTTTAATGTCATCTATGACTAATATATTAATAACTATTAGGTAATGACAAGTTACTGGCTAAACTCCGAAATGTCACAAAATCGCGACGCAGCAGTGTCACAAAAACACCAATATCTCATGAGCCCATGAGTTACCCACCCTGATTATTTGCAGTATTCATGTACATTTGATGCTGAATCAGATTCCACAAAGATTTAAAAAATCTGTTGGTATACTTGTTTTTTAGGTCAAGGACAAGGTCCATGAAGTTTTGGGAAACGTAATTTTTTTTATTTATGATGCTATTTCTGAGATATTGGCACCATTTGATTCAGCTTTCAAATACCTTTTCAATGATATATTACATGACCCTCTAGCTCAATAAATGAGGGAGTTATAAGCGATAATCTAATACATGTCCGGCCGTGACCCGAAAATTGACCCGTTTTCAGTGACCCGTAACTTCATGACTCATTGACCGACTGACCTCAAATTTGGAATTTTGAACCCTCTTGGGTACCCGAACGAGCATGCCAAATTTCATAAAAATCGAAAGACATGAAATTTTATTTTATTTATTTTTGAGTGATCTGACGTGAAATGGCTCATTAGTTGCAAGAGGTTCTTGCCAAGAACCATATATAGGAGCCCGTATGCAAATTAAAACAATATTCAGGGAGCAGAGTAGCTCAAAGTAGCAAAGAACAATACCTACAAAAGCAGCAATAATCCTGTTTGACAAGATATTATAGATTGAAATGATTATAGATCCTACACTATTAAACCGAAAATATAGCTGTAGCAGTTTTGAAAACAAATAAATTGACAATAGGAACAATATATTCATCTGAGACGAAATAATTATTTCCTAAAAATCCGGATAATCGGAATAGGACATGAAAATCTGTAAAAAAAAATCCGGAGTTTTCTGATGACACCGGATTTGCAGTGTATGCACTGCCGAAGGAGCTCTTGCAAAAGTGAAAACCTACTAAAACTAATCTAAAACCTACTATTTTAAAAATAACCCAGTAGATAAAGCAAAGCTAATGAAATTATCTACTAGTTTATCTGACCCACATAATGTGTGTGGGAGAGATAAATTAGTTGAACAAAGATTAATCTCAAGAAGCAGGAAACTGAAGTAACCATTTAACACTAACTTATTTATCCACTAGTTTATTCAATTCTCTAAGGCACCCTTTTCATGTAGAATGTGGGTGGCCACAGTGGGGCAGGTTGGGGTGCTTGCCCCCCTTCCCCCCTGTCATAGTGAAGAATTATTTAAATTATAAAGAAATTATTTGCTTTTTGTGAGCTTCCTTGTGTAAGCTTCCAATAAAATTTCTGATTTAATATTTCAACTGCATCATCAATATTTATATTCTTATGAATGGATGTTGCAAAAGACTCATTTCTTTATGTGAAAATGAAAAATCCTTCTCTCATTCTCTTGCATAAAATAAATATGTTATTTATCATACAAAATAGACACATAACTTAGAAATACCAAACCAATCTCAATTGTAACACTGAATAAACCATGCCAGAAGTTTTGAGGCACAGATCATAAAGTGACCCCATTTTAATAACTGCTTGTGTAAGATCTTCAAATGATCCAATTTTTGGCAATTAGTAATAGGAATCAGAATAATTATTAACTAATCGAACACTAAAATACCTCAAAATTTTATCTATTCATATTAGGGCCTTACATATGAAATTGCCCTTTGTTCATAGTGGCTACTTTGAACTTAGCTATGTTGCATTTGGCTTCAAATTCCAAATTCAAATTAATTTCAATTTAAAGCTAACTTTTTTTTTCAAAATCAGTCTTTCATTTGTTTTTCCGTCAAACAACTTTTTGCTTAGATATTGATGTTTGCGACCATGGAAAAGTTAAAAAATTGTGTTATATTTTAATATGAGTACAGACAAAAGACCACAAATAAACAGATGGTGCATTTTTGGTTTGATTGTTTCCACTCTGGAAATTTCAACCTCAAGAACAAGCCCAGTGGATGACTAGAGACTATTGTCGATAATGAGTACAACTTTCACCCTGTACTAATCTCCTTGTGTTTACAATAGTGACCTTCCCAATTATCCCTGTAATGAGAGAAAATAGCTATCACCAGCATTGACATTGAACATGGCTGCTACTGCGATACTCTGGCGATAGCTAATTTTGCTCATTATGGGGAATATTGCAAGTATCACTATTGTAAACAAGAGTACATTAGTAGGGAGGTGTGAATACTCGCTATTGCCACGCTAAATGGCACAAACTATCCAACAATAATAATTTCAAATAATTCTTTCAATATAGATACAAAATCTGTTTATCTACCACCTTATAATTGTAAACTAGATATTAGACAGTTACATGATGCAATTTTGCCTAATTTGTTATCTAGGAAGGAGCATGTTTTATCAAAATCAGTGCAAAGGTATATGATCAGCCAGTGAATAAAAATCTAACATATAAAAACTCACCCTAGTCTCCTCTTGCTTTCTTCAGGTGGCAACTGATCAAACGTCTTTGCCTGATCTTCTCCTAAAAAAGCGTCGTGATCAAACTGTTTATTGTGATGTTCATTCTTGAAATGTTCTGCATCAGAGAGATGGTCCATAAGTCTTTTAGTTTCTTCATTTGTTGGAACACCGGCAAAAGCCGCTGATATAGCTAAGGCCACAAACAGCGTAGTTAACATTCTACCTGCAACATTAGAAAAGTCTTACTTCGAGCGCGCCAATGCGTATAGTTTTAACTAGTCGACTCCCACAGGAATTCTAATAGATATTTTGTTGTAATTTTTACCTTCGTAAGAAACTTTTAAACTTATTTGCGGGACAAATGAAACTACTTTTCAGTTACAATTTTCAGTACCTGGTGTAAATCGCCACGTCAACACAGTACACGTAGACTTCCTGGATCCCAAACTGATAACGACCCGGCGTCCAATCTAGTAGTTCGTTTAAAATATCGGGAGAAGAAATATGTGAATCAAAACGTCAGACAGAATGGGTTAATTTTTTTATATAATATTTATTTGGACACTGGCGTACCTAGTCCAGTTCCGTCGAAGTAAGAGTCGCTGAGTAGAATGATAGTAGTTTTAAAGAGGACAGAGTTGGACTCCTCAAAAAAACACGAAAAATGCTTTTATTTAATTATCAGATTATCACAAACATTATGCACTTTATAGGCAATTTAAAGTTTAATAAACTATCACTATTAAAGCACAAACTTTTTAAACTTTCGCGTTTTATACACATTTTATATTATAAATCAGGTCTGAACGCGTTTAATAAAGGTATTTGTTTATCTTTTATTCCTACTCGACGTTTCGGTACGGGTTACACTAGCCCTGGTCATGAGTTGACTGAAGAGGCGGGTAGTCCAGAATGGGAGCTGCGAACAGTTTTATCAACTACCCACATTTGATCTTCACACTCGGAAAGGCTGCGACACACTAAGTACACTAACAAATAATAATAATGTCCGCGGACATATTGGACGGTAAATCGCAAGGTTTTAATTTGTTAATCACTGGATTCCACTATATAGTCTTAATGGAGTATAATCTCAATAATGTTCCAGTTTTCTAAGTCAGTCCTTTCACGAATGGCATAAATCACAAATCCCACAACAGAGGATATTTACAATCAAACAAAAATAACTTTGCTTCTCGGGTTCCCGCCAAAAAGTCCACGCACATCACAGATGCTGGAACTAAAGGGAGGGGAGGGAATAAGGGAAATGAAATCTGTGTACTTTCTAAAAATGGTGAACTTATATTATGTTTTCTAAGTCAGTCCTTTCACGAATGGCATAAATCACAAATCCCACAACACAGGATATTTACAATCAAACAAAAACAACTATGCTTCTCGGGTTCCCGCCAAAAAGTCCTCGCACATCACAGATGTTGAAACTGAAAAGAGGGGAGGGAATAAGGGAAATGAAATCTGTATACTTTCTAAAAATGGTGAACTTAGAATAAAAAAATAATTTTAAGTAGAATATTCAAAATAAAATATTAAGTTTTTTGATCATGAAACCAGTTGCACAACAAATAATTTACACGACAATTGCTTCTGCAAAAGAATATCTAATATTCAATAATAAATATATTGTGCACGACAGAATAGTGGATAGTGAAAGTGCGGTGCCTATATACCTATGTGTACATACGTAGAATCAGTGCGCGTAATATGTACATGCCGACATCGCACATTTCGGAGGAAAAAAGGGCCGTCTAGAGAGAGTTCCGCAAACAGTAAAGTTTGAACGGCGGAACTCTGACATATGTAAAGAGTAGAATTCATATGCCTTTCCTCCGAGATCATAAGATTTTAACACGTACATTATCGTAATCATAGGAATATTATGTGTAATAGTAAATAAGAGTATTAATATTATTTAAAATGTTTAGTTAAGGTTAAATATGTTATACTATTGTTTTTTACGTATTTACGACTTTATTATGTTATCTTATGTTTTTTGTATGTCTTATTCTCGCTCTCCAAAATGCTAGGATACCTAGGTTATAAGTCAGGAAATTAGAATAAGGTTTAAAATAAGCACTACCGCCCGCAGTGTGTTTTATTTAGGATAAGTTCTAGAACATAAAGTTGCGGGCTAGGTGGCGAAGTTCCGGTATCGGCGCCACTGAAAAGCCGTACACCCTCGATCCCCCCATGCCCCTTGCTACTCAAGGAGGGAGGAAGGGAAGATAAGAAAAATGTAATTAAAAAGGTAAATACCCAAACTTCACCACCGAAAATAGTCTTTATCCTCCGTGCAAAAAGAGGACCGACCCAGACAAATATGACTTGTAACCTAGATATTATGTACAAAAGTGGAGAGCGAATAGTAATAAATCTTCCTCAGGGAACGGGGGGATCGCTTGGGCAGCAAACTCCTATAAAAAGGGAACAGCCCAACGGCCAGCAAGCCAGTTCGTCCTCAGCACTTGAATAGCAAGAAACATAAGAAGAAAAGTGAGCTTGTTGCCCATTGCTGCTCCCTCCGCACCCCTGTGGTTTAATGTGAATTAGAGCAGCGTTTTATTTCCGTATTCACCCCAACATCTGATCTGCCGAGATCCCTGCACCAACATCAAGACGGGCAAGCCTAAATCCCTACACCCCCCCCCCCCCCCCCGTTAGAGCAACGACGTGTGGCCTGCAACATTGGCCTTCGATAGCCATCGGCGTACAACTTAACATCTGGTTCTTCGAGCCGGATTGCTGAGCCAACACCCGATCGCCAAATCGGCGTCCGCCCCTAACATATATTTTATTAATATAATAACTATCTGTGCCCGGCCACGATTTGCTCTATCTGTGTTTTTGGGTAAAAAGCATATTTTTACCCTGTGTTAAGTATAGATATAAAAATACTCGCGTATTCGCATTGTGTCAAAATTTCAAAGCAATCGGTGAAGAATTATCGGAGATTTAAAATTTTGAACTAACGAACGTTAACATTTTTATTTAGATTGTTAGAAAGAATCAACGTCTTGAATGCGCCACAAATATGCAGCTGTCTATATTATATGCTCTGTGTAACATAATTTTGCGACTAAAGGACTTAATATCCAGGCTTAAAATTGTTTAATAGAAATATGTGTATATTAGGTACTTTATAATAGTCAACTCAATCAGTAACACTGATTATATAAAAATTCAAGTATTTTTTTATTATTTTTGCTATATAGAAATATAAACTTACTTTATTATAAAATATTTCTTCAACAAAAGTTATATTTTTCATTAAATATCTCTTCTTCAAACATTTCTTGTGGTGGACTAAGCATAAAACACCTTCTACTTCGTTTTATAGCAATCTGTCAAGTTATGTCTATTTTGCCTATTTCTTAAAAGAATTTTTAATTATGCTATTCGAAATTAGCGAAGACTAATCCTAAAAACCCTTCTGACTCGAATAACCGCGGATTTTGAGTATAAGTTTTTAAAAAACGGATTGCAAATGTCAATATGTCAGGATCTCGGCCTTAACTTCCAACAGAGAATGGTGAGAGTGATGCATATTAATTTTTATGTTCTTCGCTAATTATAGTCAATGAGTGCATACCAGTTTTAGAATCTTTAATAAGACAGTGTAGTGAAACATGCAGCGTCACGTGGAGAAGTTTCTTAAGATATTGGTATGAACTAATTTCAATTATCGATATCGGCATTTTTGTGGTGTTACATAGTAAAGCCAACTGAATAATGATTTTTAAAATTAATTTGTGTTTCAGGGCGCAAATATATCACAACTAGAAAGAGATATAGGGTCAGAGCAATTCCCTCCTAATGAACATTATTTTGGTTTAGTCAATGTAAGTATAACGTTTTATGTAAGTACTTTTTTTCTTTTTATAGCATTTTGCGTCTCAGAAGAATACTAGTAGTTGTGGAGTTTCTACATAAACTAATTGTATAATATATGAAAGTGTGCTAAACACTATTATAATTAGAAAAACAGCAATTTCTCATCGCATCAACCTATTGACCAAACAGACTTGTAAACTGCCTGAACTGGTCCTTTTTAAACTTATTCAGTTAATTTTCAAATATATACTTCATAAAGATAATACTACTAATTATACATATAGTGCCATTCAGGGCCGTCTTAAGTCTATTCTGCGCCGGGGTGCGGGAGTGTATCCTAAGACAGTCAAACATCCTATTGTGTATCCTATGACAGTCAAATATCCTATTGTGTATCCTATGACAGTCAAATATCCTATTGTGTATCCTATGACAGTCAAATATCCTATTGTGTAATTGTTTACTATAGCGTTATATTTTTTCATTACCTTTAAAAGGTGAGCGCCCGGGGTGCACCGCACCCCTTGCACCCCCTGGTAAAGACGGCCCTGGTGCCATTGACCGTTTCTGATTATGACCTAACCTGATAGAACACAAATGGAGTAGTCACAACATAACCTAATCAACTCTGTTGGTGTAAAAGTGCACACACTATCAGAGTTCATTATGTTATGTAGTGACACAAACTGATGTGTTTAATTAATCATCATCAAATAGATGTTTAATTATTCATCATTTCTTTGTGTTTGTTCAGAATATGGAGATGGATAACCAGCATTATTTAATTAGTAATACTCAGCTTTTCAGACAAATGCATCAATTCTAAAGAAACTTAAGATATCTACTAGGCTATCCACCACCTGCCTCCAGAGAATCCTTGAGTACTTATAGTCAAGAAATCCTGAGGCTGTAGCCTGATGCATTGATCTGACCAGATCTGCACTACGCTCAACACCAACATTCATGATGCATTGAGTACCTCCATGGACCGTAACACATGGCACAATATTGTTCACAATGTATTCCATAGTTGTGGTCTCAACCCTCAGTAATGGGGAAAAGGATGCCTAGTAATAGTATTTTGTGTTCCTAATTAGCACAGGAACATTGGAGCTGATAGAACCATGTACTATACAAGAATATAAAGTCTGTTGAAACTGTTTTAATATCCATACATATTTAAATTAACTGTATGTTCCTTATTTTACAGTTCGGCAATACATGCTACAGCAATTCAGTTTTACAAGCATTATACTTCTGTCGGCCATTCAGAGAAAAAGTTTTAGAATATAAGGCCAAGAACAAAAGGACCAAGGAGACTCTGTTAACATGTCTCGCAGATTTATTTTATAGTATTGCGACTCAGAAGAAGAAAGTCGGCTCTATAGCACCTAAAAAGTTTATTGCTAGATTAAGGAAAGAAAAAGGTATAAAGATTCAGGCCTTTTAAGTCTTTCTAAAAAAACTGGTAAAATATTTTAACATTGACCCAGAATTGCAAATAATAGTGTTATGAAGGTCCAAATTGTACAAAATCCACTACTTGTTTTTTTATCATTGTCACATATTATACAAACATACATACTTAACAAGCATTAAGACTAGAGCTTCAAAATGTGTAAATATTGCTTTTTAACTATCTAAATCATTAGCATGAGTTTGTTTTTATGTTATGAGAATAAAAAAGGATAAGAATTTCACACATTTTGGAAAGCAACCTTTATGATTGCTCTAATTGGTGACACTGTTTTTACACTACACGTTGTTATTATTGTGCACATAGTCTAATCCAGATATTCGGAATTATGTTTTGTAGACTGGATGTTATTTGTTATATCAATAGGTGAAATAGTAAAATATTGAAAGTACCAATTGGTTACTTTCACAGGAGAGTTATGTTTTATACTCACTGACATTATTTTCCAATGTCAGATGTTGCTTTTCATTTACAATATCATTTGTCAAACAACTTAGCTAAATTAATTGAATCTTCCGGGCTACTTGGCCGAGGTCTTCTGGAATCTCTTCTCTTTCTTCCAAATGTTTCGTCAACAACTGCGGTTGACATCTTCAGTGGCGACTGCATTCACTTTCAGAGAGATGTTATCGGAGAGAGATGAGATAGAAGATAGAAGCCGAGAAAGAGAAGAGATTCCAGAAGACCTCGGCCAAGTAGCCCAGAAGATTCAATTAATATGGACACTGGCCGAGAAAGCCTACACCACTATAACTTAGCTAAAAACTAAATTTCTTTAAACTATGTGCCCTTAGCTAACTTAGCTAAATATTTGTATGCAGTAATGCTATTTAATGGTGGTTGGATGAGAAAAGTTGAAGGTCCTGTTTGGTGGCGAGCTTTGAGAGAGGCGAATATCCACCGATGGAGGGTTATGGGCTGATGGTTTGGTATTTAATTGATTTATGCAAGTGTATAAAGACAACATTTTTGATACTTAGTGGCCACCAATATGTATAACCTGTTAAGAAAAAGACCACTGCTGAATTTTGAGCAAGTTCATAAGATTACTTTGTAAATACTAATTTTGAAACTACTACAACTTCAGGTCTTCAGTTTTGCACTGCCTTCCTTGATTTTGGATTTAATAATAGTAAAATATTGCTATGGACCTAAATTTGTAGCCTGCAGGTTAAATAAAGATAGGATTGGATTGCACTGCCATTGCTGATATACACTTTCCATAATTATTATTTATTTATTGTGAGTACTTCACTAGTCTCAATATCTGGGGGCACTAAACCAACAATACAGTCCATTTTCTCAGATGATGCCACAATTATGTATTATTGTGTAATATTCTGTTCATTTACAGAGGAGTTTGATAATTATATGCAGCAAGATGCTCACGAGTTTCTGAATTTTCTCATCAATCACATCAATGAGATTATCTTAGGTAAGGTCACTTGCATATTGTTATTAGTACTTTTAATGTACTGACAACAAACATCTTTAGTAACCTGTCATCAAGCAAAAGACATAAAATAAATCAATCAAATTAATTAGTGTTAGCATCCACAGTCAACTTTACCAATCATAGATTCAGAATTATTGATTGTATATTGTAATAACAATTAATGAAAATCTTTGCTAAGACAGAACTTTGAATTTACCCTCATCGGATACACAATGTCACTTGGTCATATGATTGCATTCACAATAATTAAACAAACAAGATAATGATACAATACACAATTATATCTACATAGATAACATTGTAGCAAACACAAATGATTATTTGAATGTCAAAATTATTCCATAATTCATAATTACTCATTATTTTTCTTTTTCATTTTAACAAGTTGAAAAAAGTTCTGTATTTAAAAAGTAGTTTAGTGATAATTTGTTAACATTTACCGTATAAAAAATACCTTACTAAAAGTACCAATATCTCCAAAACTTGGGAATTACCTCATAGTTCCACAGGCATTTTTATAGCTTATCATCTTGTGGATAACTCCTTTTAGTTTTATCGTTGATTTTATAGGTATAACTGTACATTTGGAAAAATTCCAGTGATACAGTAATGTTAATGCAATAACGAAAAATGTGTTTCTTAGTTCTATGTGTTCTTCAAAAACAAAGTACAGATTGCAAAGTACTCGATAACGACTGTATACGAGGGGAGGTCTAAAAGTTTCCGGCCTGACAAAGAAAAAGGACACTCAAGTTCATGAAACTATTTTTATTTTTCAATATAGTCTCCCTCTATTTGAACACACTTTTCGGATCATTTAATTAGCATTTCTATCCCAGTATAAAAATAGTCAGAAGTTTTGTTTTCAAAATGGGAGAAAATCGGCAGTGATCACTTCATTAGTGGAAAATCTTCTACCCTTTAAGTCCACCTTGAGTTTTAAGAACAAATAGTAAGCACTTGGAGCCAAGTCAGGGCTACTCTTTGAAACAACAGCTTTCGCAACTACGTCGGCGTGCATTGTCATGGAGAAGCCACACACCTTTGCTTAGTTTTCCACGTTTCTGCTTGATTACTTCTCGTAATTGCTCTGTAAGGTTTGCATAATAGCTTCCAGTGACCATAGTATTGCATTATTTTGTCTATAAGCAATATTCTTTGACAATCCCAGAATATCAAAGCCATAATCTTTTTGATGGACTGAATCATCTTTGCCTTTCTAGACGATGCCTCACCAGAACGACGCCACTCCATCGACTCGCTTTTAGAATGGGGATCATAGTAAAGAACCATAGTTTCATCCCCAGTAACAATTGGCTACAAAAAATCGTTTCCGCTTCTCTGAAGGGCTTTCAAAAGTTCCTTAGGGCACGCTACTTGTTCACTTCGCTCAACACTTGGTTTTGGCACCCACCTCACACTAACTTTATTCATAAGATGTTCATGAAGAATCCTAAGGACTGTAGTTTTTGAAAGCCCTGTCCTTGCTGCTATTTCTTTCATCTTTAGCCATCGGTCGCTCAGAACTTCTTCCACTAATTTGATGTTGTTTGGATTTAGTGCCTCAACAGGTCGACTGAAGTGAAGTTCGTTCGTCGATGGACTCTCATCCTAAACGAAATTGCTTACACCACTCTGTGATGGTGGACAATGATGGAGAAGAATCCCCGTACACATTATCCAACCTTTCTTTGATATTAGTCAGACACTAACACCTTCCTTTGTAAGGAACTTAATCATGGAACAATATTCTAGTTTAAACATTTGAAAATTTTTGCGACTTCCTGTTGTTCTAAAAGACGAGGAACAAGAGTTTAACTAAACTTTATACACAAATTAGGAGGATAAATGACAATTACAATGATGTAGAATTTGTTTTTTTAGACATCTAGAAATATGTCAGGCCAGAAACTTTTAAAGTAACATGTTTTTCATTTTGCTTTGCTTGGTGGACTTTTGCAAAGTAATGCCTGATTCCATAAAACATACAAAAGTCAAAACAACAGATATTTCATTTCAGCTGAACGTAATCAAAGCACTTTAAAAGTTCAAAAGAATCCATCAGGTGAGAATGTGACGTGTAATGGCACATTGCCTCAGAGCACAGAACCAACGTGGGTGCACGAGATATTCCAAGGCACTCTGACCAGTGAAACAAGATGCCTCAATTGTGAAACAGTTAGCAGTAAAGATGAACATTTTTTTGACTTGCAGGTAAGCAGTTTTTTTATTAAAAAACATTTGAATGTTTTTAAATCTATGCATATAATAAAATCGTAACAGAGGGATGTCTGTACTACGCGGGCATAATAACATGAGACTTCAACCCGATGACGTCATTTACTCGTGCTTGCACGATGCGCAATAAAAACAATAAATTTAATTATTTTACTCAATATTAGGGAGCGGACATAGTTATAGCATAGTATAATATGAAACTTGGTATACTTAGTTATAGCTTATGACTTGGGTTAACATTTAGGGTACATTTTATTCCGATCCGTTATAGAGTTCCCATGGGAATCACTAAACTTCACCCGAACGAAGTCGCCGGCACCGCTTATGTTGAATATTTATTCACGTCCTTTATTTTTAAAACTACGAATCCATTTTTTACAATAAACAGCTGTGCAATATACTTAGTCCGGCCATAAATACAAGGAAGAAAAATAAATAAATTACATTTGAATTTGGAATCTATCATTTTCACATAAAAAGTAAAGGTAATTTCTTATTTTGCCGTCAATCATTATTAAATATTTTTCTAATATTAAAATGGTGTGCGTTTTTTTCCGTCACGCGCGCTCGAGCGCAAAAGGCCCTCAGCCAGGAGCAAAGAGTGTGTAGCAACGAACCTGAGGGCTCCCCCGACGGTAGACCGCAGGAAGGAACGGACCTCGGCTTAGGGCGTTGCTTTGGGAGAGTACCGCGGGATCGCGAGTCGGTGAGAAGCGCCTAGGCCACCTAGTAAAATGTAGCGCCTAGTAAAAATATTGGCTGACGGGACGGCCGGTGTGTGTTCACGATGTAGCGAGGGTGACGTCCTCGTCTCCGCCTAGTGTAAGAACAGCATTGGCAGCAGTAATTGGGTCGTCTAGGGCGTACCAAGGACGACGAAGCCAACAGGGAGGGTCATTCCTATCAGGGACAATAGATTAGGCTGTCAACTAGGTAGGGATGGTGAAGCACTCTGTCGTAGTAACGTCGGGCAGAGTCTCACGTATTTGACGATGGAGGAAAGTTCCCAAGTCCTTGTGTAGGTCGACATTGCGAGAGTACCATGGGGCAGCCACAGTGTTACGCACGAATATATTTTGGAGGGTTTGGAGTATTTTAATGTAGGAGTGGGCTGCATGTGCAAAGACAGCGCTAGCGAAGGTCATTATGGGATGTACGCAGGTTTTTTTTACAATGTCAGCTTATTTCTAAGCTACATTTTACTTCTGCCGCCTATGAGAGGGTTAGTTATTAGGCTTAGACCGAGTACAAAGGCGGCTCGGTTTTGGACAGTTTTTATGTGCTCTCGGAAGGTCAGCCCGATGGTCTAGCTAGAGCGACTCCAAAATTCTTAGCCTAAGGGATCATTTGACCGAAAAGGGAGTAGTAGTCAAAGACGAGACCTAGAGCTACGAGTACCACCCAAGGCAAAAAGGAAGCACATGGCTGCACTTTTCTCAGGGTTGATCTCAATCCTCCACCTCACAAACCACACGCCTATGATGGTGACTGCGCGTTGGAGGCGTAGAGAGACCCGCTGTAAGTTCCTATCTGAGGCGTAGAGGGCGGTGTCATCCGCAAAGAGGGCAAGCTCTATTCCAGGCCAATGGGGGATGTCATTGGTGTAGAGCATCGTTCCCTAACCCTCTTTAACTGCGGACCCCGAGGAGATCAAGCATATTGTCGCGGACCCCCTTAATAAATAATAGGAAAAACAAAAAAAAGTCAATTAAACAATCTATTTTGTATGTTTCACACAATTTTTAATTTAAAGGTTGCTTTTTTGCAAGTCAGTGATGTTTGAGTTGAGGTTACTGAGTTGCATTCTCAAATCTGCTTTTATATTTATTTATTTTTTGTATACACAAGAGTAGAAAATTCCTTTTCACGAATGTTGTCGCAAAACTATCTCAGTGCTAATTCTGATATTTCCGAATAATCTTTTTTTAAATTTACCCAAAAACTGGTTAACGAGGATTCTATTAAATTCTCTTTCAGAACAGAATTACTGGATATTTATATTAATTAATAAAAACTTTAAAAACTAAGAGTCGGGCCAAGTAAATGTATGTGTAACTACATCTCACTTGCTCATGCGCCCCACCCGCAAAATTAATAAATTTGTTAATTGTTAACTAAAGTGCAAGCGACCGAAGTCGGGGGCACCACTAGTACAGCAATGAAAATCTCAACAAAATCGGCCCACAAAAACACGAAATTAGCGTGAACAAACATCTGTTTGTTCACGCTAATTTCGTGTTGTCTAGACAATGTCCAATGTCTATCTAGACATTGTCCCTTGTATGTATTAAACACAAGAGAGAATTGGTACAGTTATTAAACATTTCAGGTTGATGTCGGTCAAAACACAAGTATTACCCACTGTTTAAAATGCTTCAGTGACACAGAAACCCTTTGCAACGATAACAAATTCAAATGCGACAACTGCAGCAGCTATCAGGAAGCTCAGAAACGCATGCGCGTCAAGAAATTGCCTCTCATATTGGCGCTACATTTGAAACGATTCAAATATATGGAACAGTACAATCGGCATATCAAAGTGTCGCATAGAGTCGTTTTCCCACTGGAGTTGAGGTTGTTTAACACGGTAAGTACATTTTTTATAAAATAGGATGCATATGAAATGGATGAAAGTGTCGCATATTTAGTATTTCCATTATATATTATATTATTATTATAGTTAGTCGCATAGTATTTTCACTGGAGTTAGGGCTGTTTAACATGGTAACTGTTTATATCTTTTATAAATTAGGATGCAAGCCTATAATTTTCAAACTGGTTTCGACTTAAATACCACAATATTTTGCTCTGAATTCAATTCAATAAAACCATTATTTAACCGATTTGTCAACTAATAGTTCTCAAATTCTTATAATTCAAAAAGCGCCAACAATATTTATATATTTTTTTTATAGAAACAGCCGGCAGACAAGCATACAGTCCACCTGATAGTAAGTGGATACTGTCGCCCATGTCCATTGGCGGATGTCTATCCGTGATACATGCCAATATCAGTCTAGAATGACAAACGTCGGCACGTCCCCAAATGCGCTGCCTACCTTTGCAGATTGGGAAAATGGGGAGGAATAGGATGGGATGGGAATGGGCTCTGGCATATCTCACTCACTACCGAAACACGTACGTACATTGGGGAAATACGATAAAGTAGGAAATGCAGTACATTTCAAGGTAGTCTTCTGTGAGAGAGGGGTAACGTGGCCAGTCGAATGCGCCCAGCGGCTGTGGGAATGCAACGTCCACTCTCCCCCTACAAATGATAACTTGATAATATTTTGATTATTGCGTTGAGTGTAAGACAAATGATTAAAATTACTTGCATGGACAATTCAAAATAGTCAGAACAAAGCAATAAGCTATTATCTAGTAAGAATCTGACTATATGCAGATGGGACGTTTCTTAAAATAAGGCATTTTCCATCTGTGTGATTTTTTGCGAATGGGTCTTTGCGTAGAATCCATGGTGACATTACCGCTCGCAATACATTAAACCAGTCATATTGAGAAACTTATAATATTTATTCAGAAAGTTACTGATCTATCATAATTATTTGAGTATATCTCCAAACTGGGCGTATTTAATTGAAATCGGTGGTGCAGATTCCGAATATTTAATATTTAACCTCCGTTACGCCGGAGCACGTTATCGTGCACAAATTTGGTGCTTCCTTCGTGTTCCGGAGCACGATATAGTGCTCTGGCACACGATTAGTTTGATAAACCTATTTTACGATTTCTGAACGGTTACGTAAAAATTATAGTGCACTGCTTTGCACGTAAAAATTACATTTATTTTTTTAAAAAAAGTAACCATACTATTTCGATCTTTGTATAAATACAATTTAATTTCATAAACACAACTCGCGCGTGGAGTACGCGCGAAATCGTCTGGCATACAAAGGACACGCTATTTCTGATAGCGCTCGACATTCGGCCACAGAGAGGTTAATAGATATTTTTATAGTTTGTAGATTGGTCAAATCAATATCCAATAATTCCAAAATTACGACAAAATAACAAAAAATTTAACGCCAATATATACAAACGATAGGAATCACCAAGCTCTACAATTGTCCAAAATTTTTTTTAAACATGCTGGTAATCGCGTAAACTCCCTCGCGACTACATCGTAATGCATCGAAAAAATAGGTGGCATTCTACAATGATTCCGTGAAATAGCGTTGACACTGAATCTATACATGTAATAAAAGCACCACTGTAGTAATAATAGGTAGTCGGAAAAGTTCGCGTCCGTTTTAAACGTATGACTTTACTGTACCTCACAGTTATTTTACCTCTAGCTAAACAGTTGCAAGTTTGAGCACTGGGTTGCCATATTCAGTTTTTAGCATTCCCCATAAAATAATTAAACTGCGTTTTAATATATTTTATTACTAACAATAGTTACAAGGTTAGAATCTTTCTCACCATTTGTTGAACTGTGAATTGTTGTCTATGAACTGTCTGCCAGATAATCTATCAGCAAATGGTAAGGTACTTAAATCATTGTTGTTGCTCACCGAGTTATAATTTTGTAGAGTATAAAAAGGTATATTATGATGATAAGGTTGGATGAGAAAAGGAAGATTAGATTAGTTGTGTACTGATATGACTGAGATATGATCCTTGGAATGGAATCATTCAGTATATTGGTTTAGAATCCGTCGCAAATGAATTACAATACAGATTGAGAAAATTAATTACAGTACTGGAAAATTACTGGGTGTTGACGAAAAAAGGAGCTTTAAAAAAAATAAAGTCAATTTATTTATATTTTAGAATACAAGGTGATCCAGATGTACAAGTGATGAAAAATCCTGTCAGTCGAACATGAATCATAAAAACTGCTGTAAGATTCTGTACCAGACTCATTATCATTTAGTTCTACAATAAATTTATCCATTTCGTCATCCATACGTCCATCAGTTTCGTGAAACCTGTCTTCAATGTGATGTGTCAATGTTCAATGTCTTCAATGTGTACATGTTCACATTGCTTCGCCCAGTCCTCTGCAGTGATAGATTGAAAGGGTTCTTCAGTTATTTTTTTTTCATTGTTCGCTTCCTGTCCTACGTTATTGCTCGCTACTCGCCATTCTATCAATACATTTATATATCTACATCTCCAAGCTACTATGAGCTACTCCAAGCGTTTAGCTTTCCGTGAGTTTTAGAGCCACATGATTTAAACCGAAATCCGATTTGTCGCACAGTACGACCCCATTATAATTAATGTCATTTTTCAGTTCTGCTAATAGTTTTCGCAAAGTCGGAACATCTTTTTTTACAGTATACATTTGGTGTATTTTATTTACATAAATCAAAATCATCTAACTCTATTATTTTTTCATGCTTCCGTTTTTTCCTAGGAGTACTTATTTTCTGTGATGTAGAAACAGCAACTTCACCATCTCTAGTTATGGTGCTGACAGTTTTTTTCAGATATGCCTAGAATTCAAAAAGAACGCATTTAATTTACGAAGTTTTTTAATTTCTGATTTTGCATATATTTACTGGAAATATAACAAAGAATAGTACAGGGTAGTTTTTATAACGCGATAAGTATTACGCGAACAAGTCGCGGTTGTTCGACATTCGATTTAAAATATTAGGGAAAATATACATGGCAGGCAACACTATTTTACTTACCTGTCATGGCGGCAACCCGTTGACGAACATTTCCAAATAGATTTATTGGACCTTTATTTGCTTTATTTCTTTCACAAAAATTACGCACTGCTAGCACAATTTTACTACCACTACTTTGTATTATTTTTGGCATGATTAGAGATTAATATCAACGATACAATGCAGTAATTCCGAGACGCTTCACGATAGAACCGAAGTACTTGACAGCAAGTAACGCCAATGTAACGGGCAAGATGTGTCTTCAAATGTCAGAGGTAAAATAACTGTGAACGCACAGTAGTGTGCTATATTTCTGCCAACACTAATCACTGGCGGGAAAGTGATATACCGTTTGACAGCTGACTTTTTTGTAATGGCTGCAAATTGAAATTACAAGTTAAAAGTTTTATCTTTTCATATTTTTTAACAATATGAAAATGGAAGTTAATAAGGATAAAATTAGATGTTTTACAATTTTTTTTTGACAAGGGTATAAATGCTTCTAGTGCAAGAGATTTGTGGTGTTTACGGAGAAGATGCTTTATCTAAAACTACTGCAAATACATGGTTCAGCAAATTCAGGTCCGGTAATTTTGATGTGAATGAAGTTCCTCGCTGTGGTTATCCTATTAAGATAAATGTAAAGGTTATCGTTGAAAAAATTTAAGCAGATCGACACATAAGCAGTCATCAAATTGCAGAAGAGCTTAGCATTCACCACAACAGTTTTGGATCACCTGCATAAACTGAAATTTGTAAAAAAGCTAGATGTTTGTGTGCCGCATGATTTAAATGACAGAAACTTGGTGAATAGAATTTCCACATGCGAGATGTTGCTAAAACGAAATGAAATCAATCCATTTCTGAAGAGATTGGTAAGAGGCGATGAGAAGTGGATCACCTACGATAACAATGTTCGAAAACGATCTTGGTCTAAGCGAGATGAGCAATCACAAATAGTCCCAAAGCCACCCCTCACCCTGAACAAAGTTATGTTATGGGACTGGAAAGGCATTGTGTATTACGAGTCTTCTGTCATAAATTAGTAAAATTTAAACAAGCACTTGAAGAAAAGGTGTAGTTTTCCATCACGGCAATGCTCGACCGCATACGGCTTTGATGACCAAACAAATGGACCTTGGCTGAGAAGATTTAATGCACTCCATACAATCCAGATAACCATTTTTAGAATTTTTCTCTGTCTGAACGCGTATTATGCAAAAACTACTGGACAGATTTATTGAAACTTCGTATAGTTTTAGCTGATGTGTCGCGTTAATATTTACGGTACTTTTTAACCAGATCCTTTATAGTTTCAATGGGAGTCACTAAAGTTAACGCGATCGAAGTCGCTGGCACCGCTATTGTGTTAATATGTGTTATGGTTTCAGTCTGATGACGCGGTGAACCCGGACCGGCTGTACGATTTGGTCGCGGTGGTGGTCCACTGCGGCTCGGGCCCCAACCGAGGACACTACATAAGCATTGTCAAGAGCCACGGGTTCTGGCTGCTCTTCGACGATGATATGGTCGATGTAAGTGTATACAGAATGTCCCAAAAGTCAACATCATCTCTTGGAGGGTTGATACTCTTATAATTTTTCTTCTTTTATTATTTTTGTTATTTAGGTCATAACTGACCTATACAACAAAATATGACTTAGTAAAAAAATCATTAGCTTTGGAGATTTCTATGAATTTTGAGAAAATCGACAGCTTACATTAGTTTCTTGTGTGCCACAGCTACAAAATTAGATATTTTAAGATTATAATTTATGTTACGGAGCCCTGAATAACACCGCTATTAATCACAGTCCAAAATAAAACTAATAGTTCTAATATCTTTGTAAAAAAAGAATAATTTTCCCCGATTCACGAGTTATTGTTTTTTTATTTGCTAACTTCGACTCTTCATACTGAAAAAAAAATTTACCATGCTAACCTGACAAGTGATTTTAAAATATTGCTCATTTAGTGTAATTTTGAAAATAATTCGTCATACGAGACATAAAAAGTTCGTCCTTTAAACAAATTTATAGTCCAACCGGAAATCCCTTTTGCACAGCAGGCAGGGCAGGGGCATTAGCAACTGGGCTAATTGGTCGTCTAATATAATCATTTAAGACATAATATTTTACCAATGTGCTGATAGGACATTCTGCGAATGAGACTTTATTTTATTTCCACTTTTTTAATGATTGTGTAATTCCTAACAAGTTAAAAATCCTAACAACCAGAAATCTGTGGTGTAAACTACAATAAAAAAGAAGAAAAATCTGTATATCATGGAAAATGTCACTTCAACCGTGATTCATATTGGGCTCCACTGAAAATCAGCGTCGTAGCTTTCTGCTGCGACATATGCTGAGTGTACCTTTTGACATCACACTGTAATGCTGATACTTTAATTTTTATTGCAAAAAATATTTGTTTATACAATATCTAAATTATGTATTTTGTGTAATGTGTTATGTAAATGTTATAGTGCTGTACTTGTTTCCTACTCATGTACCAACTGCAAGGCTCAACTAGTTGAGCCGTAGGGAAATAGTAACGTGTTTTATTCCCTTCAGCTCAACCTACCAAACACCGAAATAAGAATAATGCATAAAATTGATTACGTGAAGCATAATAAATTACATGAACAATTTAATTTTTCAAGACAAATAGATGTACACTACGAGAAAATATGAAAGAGCCATCGTGCATCATCATCTGCTTTCGTTTCGTAATCTCTTTTTCGCACTTACATGAATCGTAGTTAGTCTCCTTTGAGGAGGAGAACAGCATACGAGTAGCTCGCGCTCAATTCGAATAGTTATACAGGGTGTAAGGGGACATACTGTCGATAACTTTATGAAAAGCTTACAAATAATATCTATTATTAAATCACACGTACCCCCGATGTCGACAATGATGGGTTACCGATGATGTCATTTTAGAGCGCGCAATGTATTGCGAACGATGTGCAGACAATTCGGCTCCACTATCAACATAGGTACGTACGTACAGGTACAGAATGGCATTCACTCACAAACACTCTGTCTTTCACATAATCCCAAAGAAAATAGTCCAACGGATACATTGGTATGCACTGGTTATCACACGACTGTCTGCTGGGTGGCGAGCAGTAGGAAAACGCTCCTGTAAAGGCGGAGGGCTCGTTGTGCGTTCCTAAGTGCTTCGCCACAACACATAATCATTTGTAAGATAATAAACACATAATCATATCTAAAAATTCACGACCAGTAAAATTTAATCCATTTCCACTAAGAGACATTTTACACTCAATTTCACTACTTAATAACACTCGAGCACTCTTTTTTAGTAAACGTTTGAATTTGTCAACTGACAAACGAGAACTAAAAATGAAAATTAAGAAATTGACTAAATTGCGCTTGAAGCGGCAAATATCAAAGGACTAAGATATTGTCAAAAACTAGAAAATGTAGATGTGACATGTTAAAAAGTAATACAGACTAAATTCCACCAAATAAATATCGTTGGTTGCAATTAAATGTAGGTACGATAACAGTTTTTCCTGTAAGTAGAGTGAATAAAAATATTGCAAAAATACTTACTAAGGAAGACTTGAAAATAAAAAAGATACCATACTTTACTTGTAAATTGTAAACAATTTTTATTTAAAACCTTTGGTAGTATAATTATATTTTTTTTTTGGAATACGGTGGCTGTAAAGAAAATAACATTCCTATTACTTATCAATGAAAGTCTAATAAGTAACTTGTAGTAATCAACAGATGCACATCTGTTTATTTAATTGATCTATGACACGTGCCGTAATACGTACCTACTGTGTGCTACGTCACTCTAGCACCAGTGCACGCCCGCATCCATGTTTATGTTTAGTAACGTAGGTATTACTAGACTGAGTTTGTTGACCTGTTTTTGAACTCTGCCACAAAATAGGTGATCGCGTCAAATCGGCGTGTGTATTGAGAATAAGTGATACCATGCTGTAATTAGTAATAAAATGCACAAAAAAATCGTGAAAATTATGAAAAGATCGAAAAATTCCAACGCCACGGGACTAGTATCATGTACTGAACTCTTGATTTTAATTTTCGATAGCATGTCACTAACATCCTGTATAGAGCAGTTATACCATAAACAAACAGTTATGGCATCTAATTTTAAAAGAGGGAAAATTATTCATTCACAATTATTTATAAAATATACTTTTATTTTTTTGTCTTGAGGCTAATAAGTTGAAAATTAATGACAGTGGAACACCCACAGGAAGAGACGGGATAGTGTTATTCTAAAGCCCGCCAACACCATACCTTCAACACATTATTATTGCATCATATACTTATATCATTATTATTATGTAATAGTCGTACTGGATTAGTTTATTTGGTGCTAGTTGGTGTTATAAGTTTCACCGTCACTGTTCTCTTGGAAGCCATTCGTTCAGTCTGTTTTTAAAACTGTTTATAGTCTGTGATTCAATGATTTCTTGTGTTAACTTATTCCATATGGACATATGATACTAATATTTTATTTTCACTTTTGTCAGAAAATCGACGCCTCTGCTATAGAAGACTTCTACGGCCTAACTTCCGACATACAAAAATCTTCAGAAACAGGATATATACTCTTTTATCAATCTAGGGACGCTAGTTGTTAAGTTTCTATTTAAATAAAATAATTTATTATTATTTAACAGATAGCTGCTATGCTAAATTTGTTAGAATATGCCACATTTGTTGAAGTTGGCGGCATAATAATATTGAGAAATTGTTTTATACAATAATTCATTTATTCAACATTCAGTTTTCCATTGTAAATAATTTTATTACATTTAAAAATAAAACGATCTATCTCTTGACATTTTTATTTTATTCACCTCCAAACTTTAGTACACTGACCTGAATATTGAAAATAAATTAAAAGTAACCTAAACATGTTATTTCTTTTCTTAGGTTTTCGCGATTACTATACCATAGCAATTAAACAACTTTTAACGGTTTAAATCGCGTATATTTGACATTATTTATATCCCGACGTTTCGAACACTGCAGTGGACGTCACCCCGAGACCACGTCCACTGCAGTGTTCGAAACGTCGGGATATAAATAATGTCAAATATACGCGATTTAAACCGTTAAAAGTTGTTTAATTGCTATGTTATTTCTTTGTTTACAACTATTCTGTCCTTTTGAGAATCTGTCCACAATGATCCACATTTAGTATTAAGTACAGTCCAGTTATCCAGTACAGCAGGGCAGCACATAGATTTAATCAATAAATCTGTATATTTGTAAGGGGAGATGATCAAATTTTACAATATTCTTCGCAGAGGCAAAGGGTAAAATCTAGGAATTACGTAAGTAAAGATTAAAAGACAATAGTTCTTAAAAAGGTTGTTTATTCCTGTTTAGGCTATGAATTCATAGGGGATGGGAGCCAGCAACACTGGTTTCTCAGCACCACTGACAATGTGTGCAGACTTGGGAGGCTCAGGCTGTCTCTTTAGTTTAATCACTTTACCGGCAGCCTTGGCTTCCTTAAGCAGCCTCTCATTTTCCTTGACACGCTTCAGGAAGTCCTCTCTGCATTTCGAGTGCTTCACATGCTCAATACGGATGTTGATACGTTTAGGAAGGATCCTTCCACGCACCCTCTTATTTACAATAACACCCAAAGCATGTGCTGTGACATTGTATACGCGGCCAGTTTTGCCATGATACACCTTATGTGGCATACCCTTCTGGACTGCACCATTGCCCTGTAAAAATTAGAGGAAATGTAATTAAATATTCATATAAATAAGAATACTATTTAGTCCTGAACAGAATAGATTAAAATAGTTTCTTAGAGGGTGTCCATTAATTATGTGAGCTCAAAATCGTGAAGTTCAGCAAAATCTCATTTAAAGGGAGTCTAAATGACCTTTAATGATCCTCCAGTCATTGAAAATCTCACATCAACTTTTTAATTCAAGGAATATACATTATTATTACAGGTAACATTTTGTATTACAAAATCAATCCAGGGCATAGACAATATTAAATATTTTCTATGCCCAGGATTCTCCAGAAAAGACATGAACATATCAAATAAATTGAATTATTTAGAAATTATAGGGTAAATCTCACATGATCTCCCACATCTTTTACCAAATCTCACCAAGGGGAAGGAAGGGTCCAAATTACAAAAAAACACCTCACCTAATTAATGGATGCCCCTTTACAACAAAGGATGAAATATGAATAATCGAGTGTTGAATAACATTTTTGAGTTTAAATCCTAGTATGTAACCAATAAGTTTCTATGGAAGTAAGAATTTATCCCTAGCTCTCTAGGTGAAGGTAAACTGCAAGAAAGCCCGCATTCCCAAGAATAAAAAAAATCTGAGGCATGTAAATAAACACCAAACCAGATTGGTTATGGCCCGATAACTCCTTGTTTTGCATAGAGATATATGCACAGCAATGGGATATTATAAGCAGATATTAATAAGACTGATAATAGATTTTGCATAACAAACTGAAATCAACATTGGAAATCAAACAAACTTAGAGAATAACGTTAGTAGTATTTATGTAGTTCAGTAACAACCGAGTTTAATACGTACCCTAATGTCAACGATGTCTCCAACTTTGTATACTTTCATATATGTAGATAGCGGAATAGTTCCATGTGTGCGGAACTTGCGAGCGAACAAGTCCCTCGTACCACGACGGTAACCTTTGGAGTTCGTCATCTTGGGGCCTGAAACCAAACCATTATAGCTTTACTTATCCACACGTGGATGATATACTACACTTCAATTCAATGCATCCAAAAACAATAATCAAAGCGATACTTTAATGAATAACTAAATTGGGCAATAAACGCGTGCTAAGAGCGTATGAAACGGAATACCTTGGGTTTAGATATTTACTTTTCGATTATTTTATGCGATATTCAACTCCGTGTACAGTGGTTGACGAATAAAGAAAGAGGTTATTTTATGGTTCCTTCTGGGAACATTTTTTTTTAATAAATCTTTGATAGCTACGAATTTTTTAAGCCATATCGTTTTATAATTTATACCACTTCAATATTTTTGAAAATTATTATTATAAATTTAATCTATATTGGGCCATTTACACTAACAACATATAATTCGTTAAATAAGTTAGATAAAAGGCTGTAGATTACATAAATAAATAAATAAAACTATAAAAATTGGTTTCGTGACGTCATTTAATCTAAAAAAACTTATTTGTTATATTGTAAAAACTTTTTATAGATTTTTTTACATTGATTTTTTAATATACATATAAATGCAATAGAAATACTTATCTATTGAAACGGGTCTTAACGTGAAGGTTACCCTCATTTATTTTACTAGCACCACTAGCACCCACGCCCTATTCTCTGTACACCAAAGACATTCCCCACTCCCCTGGAATAGAGCTTGCACTCTTTGCGGATGATACCGCCTTTTACGCCTCAGATAGGAACCTACGGCGGGTCTCTCTACGCCTCCAACGCGCAATCACTGCCCTTGGCGAAAGGTTTGTGAGGTGGAGGATAGAGGTCAATTCCGAGAAAAGTGCAACCATGTGCTTTCTTTTCCCATGGGTGGCACTCGTAGCACTAGGCCCCGTCCCTCCCCACTCCGGATATCCCTTTCCGGTCAAATTATCCCTTAGGTTACGAAGACCAAATATCTCGGAGTCACTCTAGTTAGACCACTGATTGAACTTCCGAGAACACCTAAAAATTGTCCGAAACCGAGCCGCCTCTGTTTTCGGTCACCTCAACCCTCTGGGCGGGAGAAGTAAAATGTGGCTTAGAAAAAAGCTGACATTGGACAAAACCTGCGTACGTCCCATATTGACCTTCGCTAGCATTGTATTGCACACGCAGGCCCCTCCAACATTAAAATACTCCAAACCCTCCAAAATAGATTCGTGCTTAAGGCCGTGGCTGACCAATAGTACTCTCGCAATATCGACCTCCACAAGGACTTGGAACTTGCCTCCATCGTCAAATACGTGAAAGACTCCGCCCAATGCTACTATGACGCAGTAAAGACTGTTGAGGGCCCTATCTCAACCTACTAGTAGTTTCCAGTCTAAACTAAATCTCCGGCAGAAATACTCCTTCCCGTTATAGTCGTCGTCGTCGTCCTAGACGATCCCGACGACCCAATTACTGCTGTCAATGAGGTTATTACACAACACTCACAAGCTACACATATACATCGTCTCTTTAAACTATATATATCCGATGACTCTGGAAGGGATATCAGAGCCACGAGATATTAGCCATTCCGAAAAAAAAGATAAACTGCAGCTGTGGTAGTTCGTAGAGCTAAACAAAGCACAACGTAGCAGAAAGGGTCAAACAACATATCACAGCTGTGAAGAATCGCCAGACGAATAAATCGGCGATAGTGGACCATGTACTCAACACCGGGATCAATCACTGGATATAACTACATAGTCCAAAAATCCTCTTTACAGATCGCCACTATTTCTCCGGGATTGTGCGTGAAGCAATTGAAATAAAAACCATAGAAATTTCAATCGAAAAGATAGATACAAATTGTCCTCGACATAGAATCCACTCATTAATATATTTAATGAAATTAAACCTCGCGATTTTTCGTCTGACGCTACTTCTGATAATTTGAGTGTTGTGTACCGCATTTTCCGGACTATGAAGACCATATGCGCCTAGTTGATTAATTCTCGACGTTGACTACCCGCCTCTTTAGTTAGCTCGTGACAATGGTTGGTGCAACCCAACAGAAATGTCGAGTAAAATAAATAAGGTAAACATTAGCGTTAAGATCCATTTAAATGGATAAATATGTGTGGAAAAACTTGAAAATCTCATATGTTATAAAATATCCTCAAACAAAACTAATGTTATAAGGTAAAACAAAGATTTAGCAAGATAATTAAGTATTACTTTCGCGTTTTCATTGGGAAGTTGAAGAAAGCCATCGAGAGTGGCACGATGAGAAGAGATGAAGACCTTGTGTGGTAGTAGTCCTTGGGAGAGGCCTATATCCAGCAGTAGAGAGAGGCAGGAAATGAGGGCAAGGAATGAGTATATCCGTAGAACTGGTGATCGACTAGCAAGCTATGCTTCTAGGAGCCGAGCTTTCTGGTCGCTCTCCAAGGCTGCTGAGGGTAACTTCTGTCAGTCGTCTCTTCCACCACTGCGGAAACCCCGAAAACTGCGAAAGGTAGCTCATGTTCACCCTTTGCTTAAAAAGAGTGACCGCACCGACCCGGCCAACTACAGGTCAATAGCGATCACATCCTCCCTCTCCGAGGTGATGAAGCGATGATGTAAACACACAGCTTCTTGGGTACATTCCGACCCAAGGACATTTGGTCCTTTGGACACTTGGTCGACATTTCCAGCAAAGTCGAATTTAGGGATTATCTGGAAAATAAACTCCTGGGCAACTCCTAATGCTTTACAAAGCTTAGGTTGGGCCCCATGTGGAGGAGTACTGCTTACATCTCTGGGCCGGTGCACCGAAATATCAATTGGAACCATTTGACTCCATCCAACGACGTGTTGTTCGTATTGTCGCCGATCCCACTCTCACCCGTCCAGGTTTAGAACCCCTCCACATTCGGAGAGACATTGCGTCTCTCTGTGTAATCTACCGCCTGTACAATGGGGAATGCTTTGAAGAATTGTTCAATATAATTACCACCTCGGATTTCTATAACCGCACCTCCCGTCACGGAAATTTCCTCGATACGGAGGTGTCACGTACCTACTGTTCGGTCAAAAAAAAAAATCATCATGTTACGCGATCACTTGTATGTGTGAAATAAAAAAATCTATCTATCTATCTATCCTGCCCGTAATACCTTATGATGCTGAAACGTGGTCTCTGATGGTACGAGTAGGCCCGGTTCCAAAATTCTGAGTCGCTCAGTGAGCGATGGAAAGAGCTATGGTCAAAGTTTCTTTGCTGGACAAAATCTGCAATGAAGAAATTCGACGAAGAATTAAAGTTGCCGACATAGCTCAAAGAATCAGCAAGATAAAGTGGCAGTGGGCAGGCCATTTAGGCCGCAGGATCGATAACCAATGAGAGAGGCAAGTCTTCGAATGGAGACCACGTGAGAATGGAGTGGGAAGCCCTCCGGCCAGGTGGACTTACAACTTGAAGAAACTCACCGGTAGTGGCTGGATGAGAAGAGCTGAAGACCGTGCGTGGTGGCGGTCCTTGGGAGAGGCATAGGCCTACCATCAGCATACCATACCATCAACCTGTGTCTTTCCACTGCTGGATCTAAATCCAGCAGTTAATTACCTAATTTGATACCTTTTAGTCATTTTCATTATACCGTTTATTTGTCACTCGACCTCTAGACCTATATAATTTTATAACATTATGAAACTTTACTGGCCTGTTTTATTTTATCTACTTATATTATTCTATCTATAGTTTCTGTATTTGAGGTGTGTTTCCCTTGAAGATAATAAAAATAATAAAACTAAATTGTTTTTATCACGTCATTGTCCAGTCCCGTCGAAACAGAAGTCGCTTAGTAAAGTTATAATAGGTTCCTTGGAAGAACACGAAGTGCAGTCTCACGCTTATATTTAATTATCACAATCATTATGCACTAACACTAGGCACTTTGAAGTTTAATAAACTATCACTATTAAATCACAGATCCAACAATACACAATTTTATAATAATGAAATAAAACCTTAACTTTACATCTCGGATTCCCGCCAAAAAGTTCCATAGTCCATATGTACCAAGAGATGTACCATAGTCCGTAGACGAACAAAAAAAATCAATGTCAAATCAGTAAAGTATTATTTTTCACTTTTTTTACAATTTTATCGAAATATTTCTGAACAAAATAGATTATTTTATTTGGTTTAATTACATATAGATTAAATTATAAGATTTAGTTTTCTTGTTTAGAAAATATGACTGCAAATCCAGAAAATATAATTGTGAATTCTTGTGCTTACACGCCTGTTTATTTATTACAAAACCCGGGCAATACACAGGTATTTTTCAATATTTTTTATGTTACATTACTAAATAGAATCAATATAATAGGAATAATATTAAAAATCTTAAAATGTGCATTATTTGCAGCCGAGGTCATATGTAATAACGCAAAATAACCAAGAAGTACAGAAACCGATTACTGATAACTTGAAAAGATTTTACGAAAGTAGCGGGAATTTAGAGAACACTACAGTATATAATGATGTAGAGAATAATTCAATACCTAAAAGACTTAAACAAGAATCTGTAAAAGTCGGAAATAATTTGAAATTAGCCAGTTTCCTTGTACCAAAAAATAATATTTCAAAACAACAGTATGTTTTGGCTAACAATGTTGCATTGATGCCAACAGCCTCCACAAGCAGCAACACAGTTTCAGTCAATACAAATACTACACAAAGAATAGACATGGACAGAAAAATAGTTAAACTTGATCACAGTTTAGATGTGTTAAGGCATCGCTCCCAAGGAAGGACATTACCAAAGATGAAACCAAAGGATAAGTGAGCACCTTCACTATTTCATAACATTCGCATTTGCCTTCCCATCCCATCTCATCCCATAAAGGGAGAAGCAAACTCATTCATCCTTAAACTCAATCTTTAATTTAAGAGAATTATGACATTTTTGGTACTTTTTTGACATTTAGGTAGGATAATATTTTGTTCAGAGTATGTAAAATGATAATGTAAACTACAGTATAAATTAATATACCAATACTATACTACAATTTATAACCCTTATATTGTAGAAATATTGGATTGGTAAGGTAGATATTTATTTACTGGTATCAGCTTTGCTTCAGTGAAGCTCTTTACATAGATTTGAGATCTTTTGTTTTTTTTATAATAAATATCTCTTAATTATTGATGATATTTTTGATCTCATTTATCCCATTGCTTTTATACCGAATATTGGTATGATTTCACACTGTTACAAAAGTATAATTTTATTTTAGTACCTTTCCTATACTTAGTTATTATGAGTTTTTACCTTTAGTGGCAAAATTGATTACTTGAATAGCAATTTTTATTAATTTACTTGAAAAGTATTTGAACATTTTTTTTTAAATATTTAGGAAAGCTTACTCCATAGAGAATAGTTATAATATAAATCTATAATTAAAACATAGTTAACATATATAATCATCAATGTGATAATTTGAATATTTTTAATACTAAAAATGTTATTATTATAAACTGAGACTGCACAGAAAAGTGTTACAAGTTACTGAAATGGCAGCTGTTAAAATTCTCTCAAAGTAAAAATCAGAATTCAGTAATTCGTTTTCTAAAGCTGCAAAGATAGGACATTTGTAGATGTCCATGGATGTATTACCATTAAACAGACTACCTTTCATTGTTGGTCCTCTGTCCACTGCCCTATCGTTGGTCCTTCCTATCGGGGACACAAGTTAGGCTGTAAAGGCTGGTTAGGAGTCTTTCACGTATTTGACGATGGAGGGAAGTTCCAAGTCCTTGCGGAGGTCGACATTGTGAGAGTACCATGGGACAGCCACAACCTTACGCAGGAATCTATTTTGAAGGGTTTGGAGAATTTTAATGTTGCAAGGGGACTGACTGCATGTGCAAAGCCAACGCTAGCGAAGGTCATTATGGGACGTACAAAGATTTTATACAATATTAGCTTATTTCTAAGCGACATTTTACTTCTCCCGCCTATGAGAGAGATGAGACGATCGAGTACAATACGATCGTATCGGTGGCTCGGTTTTGGGACAGTTTTTATGTGTTCTCGGAAGGTCAGCCGATGGTATAGGATATTAATAGAATATAAAATTAGCTTAAATATTATTATTACTATTTCCAGGAAACCTATTCTGTCCAAACCAACATCAGTGCATTTGTTAAAGTTAGGTGCCACATACCATAGGTAAGCAGCTACCTTACAGGTTGTAAATATATTGGTGTATTTACTTATTATTATTTCAGTTTTATTAGTTTTATTATATAGTTACTTATTGTGTATTAATTTACTTGTATCATCATAGTCACCTTTCATTCTAAAAAAAATATAAAAATAAAACATAAAATTGTAAAAACATGGTGTTTAAGTCAAATAGTCTTTTAACTGTTGAATCTTCTTTCTTTCTTTAATCAAGCTATTCTCCACATGCCTTGATCCTTGAGTATGCTCTGTACTCTAGCCACTGTAACTCTTTCCAGAAGTCGAGTATTATTTTGGCCTTGTTGCATGCTTTTGATAGTGCCCCCAGATTTCCGAGAATCTTACTTGTTGGGATGCCACACTCATACACTACAAAAGTACATGGGATAACATTTCCAGAACTTCCATGCATCCTCTGCACAGTAGGCCATCTGTGACACCTAAATGTTTTTTTTATATGGACAAAGGCGACAGACGAGCATATAGTCCACCTGATGGTAAGTAGATACTGTCGCCCATAGACATCCACGATACATGCCAACATTAGTCCAAAATGACAAATGTTAACACACCCCTGATGCGCTGCCTATCTTTGGATATATAGGAATGGATTTGGAGAAAGGGTTGGGAAAATAGGGAGGGAAAGGATGGAAATAGGCTCTGGCACATCTCACTCACTACGGAACACGTACAACACGTTTGTAGGGAAATAAGATAAAGTGGGAAACGCAGTACATTTCAAGGTAGTCTTCTGTGAGAGAGGGGTAACGTGGCCAGACGAGCGCGACAACAGCTGTTGGATTGCAGCGTGCACTCTACCCCTCAAAATTGGTTAATACTATTGGTTTAAATTATTAATTTATTTGTATATTATAATAAGTACAAAGAAGAAAGATATACATGTATAATACTTTTTATTGATGGGATTATAGTAATTTAAAAGTTTTTACTAATATTTATCATTTTATCAATGCCACCACTCATTAGGACAATAGGACATTAGTAGTTGTAATAAGTTTTGTATATAAGATAAATTCAAAGAATATCATTCAACATATTGTAATTTATCATTCTTAGCCTCAACCAACTCAATGATTACCAAATGGAAATAGTCAATCAAGCATTGAAAGGTATCGGAGATCCTGAGAAAATACCACCACAACCAACATACGACCCCGTTACTAACACACGTTTTATTTATAGGTAAGATTTTTTTTGTAATACCTATAACTTATATGTTGTCTTTTTCATAGAAATAATGTATCAGACAAGCAGTTCAATTGGTAAGGTGGTAAGTGGATATTGTCGTTTATGAACATCTGAGATACATGCCAACATCAGTCAAGATTGACAAACGTTGCCATACTCCTAGATGCAGTGCATACTTTTGGAGATTTTGGAAGTGGATTTAGAAAAGGGTTGGGAAGGAAGAGGTTTGTAGAATAGAGTTAATAAAAGGACAAGAAATATTCGTCATCCCATTACACTCCCCATCTTTTCTTTTTATGGAATAGTATGGGGAGTAAATATAATGGATTAAGGATTTTTTTATCCAAGTATACTTTCTACTCAATGGGATAGGAGTAGATCAGATGGGATGGGAAATTGGCTCTGGCATATCTCATTCCCTCCCAAAACACATATCTGACGGTACATTTTACGACAGTCTTCTGCAAGAGTGGAAAATCTTTTTAAAATTACCGGACATTCTTTTAAGGGATAGTTTAGAATTCCCCCCAATCCAGAATCCAATTTCACCTTTTTAAAAACTATGTGTCAATTTTCTAAGACCCAATATGTAGATGACTATAATAATATGCATTATAGGGTGGTTTCCCCAAAGGACTTGACAATTGTTGGCACAAACAAAATTGTTTATAAAGAAAGGAAACATGAAATTAAGAAAGGGAACATCAAGGAAGTGGCAAAGAACAACATGGACTGTGATGCTAATGAAGTAATTTCACAACCAACTGAGGTATGTAACTTTTCAATTGAAAAGTTTCAATTGAATTCTATGAAAAATCTAAGAAGTCCCAAAGAATAACACTCTTAAGCACTTTCAATAAAAACTTGTTATAGCTAATAATTTCTATGATATAGGATAGTGAGTTTTTAAGAAAAACATCTTTAATCAACAACCGTCTAAGCCTAATTTTATGCATATCATTATATGCTTTAAAATAATTTTCCCTGAAGTTATGGCTATGACAAGCCAGACATATAAAAATATTGTTTTCAGCCAAAAATGACAAGAAGCGGCAGAAAAATAAAAGTACCAAATCAGATGGTACCAGAAAAAATAATGATGCAAAGATCAAGGAAGCATACAGTTCACTGTATTAAATGTTTAGTTGTAAGTTCTCTTTATTATTTTATAGAACCTTTTAAAGAAAAAGTTCATACACATTGTAGACACAAAATGCAGTCTTAGCGATCTCTGCCAGAACCACTTTGTAGAAAGGATTTTAATTACAGGGAAATGGTGTATGTACACAGTATGCATAATTATAGTATTTGACCCTTATCCGATAAATAAGATGTTAGAAATAGATCTGTGCAATCAAAATATCTTGGAAAAAACACTGAGTTGTAGGACTTAAATTAAATTAACGTAAATTAACCAAAGGTTAACTGGCAGAGAATGTCATCATCTATATGTAAGAGGATGTTGGTATAGCTGATGTTAATAGACTTCGACACCGTTTGACCGATCACCATGAAAGTTGGCACATATATGTAATTTTTCATGGAGGTTTTTATGCTATTGACTTTGTTGTAACTCGCCACTAGATGGCGCTGCAGCACATCGACTTCTATACCGTTCAACCGATCGCCATGAAAATTTATATACAGACCTACACAAATAACTTTGCCGATGAAGGATATCGTTGTTATCAACGACAGTATTACCATTATAAACATTTTACTCAATTTATGGGTAAAGATCATTGATATTTTAAGCAAGATGTTACGTTCAATACTTTATGGATTCCTAAATTTAATTATGTAATTAAATTATTTCCCAAATTTTAATGTGAAATTTAGTTCTTAAATTGACCACCGGCAACGGCACGTGTGTAGGTCTATACATAGGTATTTGAGCACGGAGAATATTTTCGAGCTATCGACTTTGTTATAACTCGCCACTAGATGGCGCTGCAGCACATCAACTTCTATGGCAGGACAACGTCTGCGAGGTTTTGCTGATATTGTATTATAATGTCAGTGTAATCTGTATTTGGCCATTAGCACTAGCAATATATTAGTTAAATAAGTTACATAAATGGCTGTAGATTACTTAAATAAATACCCAAATATTCACAACTTACATTTATTTAATTTTGTGAAGAACTTTAAAAATTCTTTTTGATACTTTTTATAGTAAGAAAGCGGCATACAATCCACCTAGTGGTAAATGGATACTGTCACCCATATACATCTGCGATACATGCCAACATCAGTTCAGAAGGACAAATGTTGGCATGACCCTGGGATGCGTTACCTACCTTTGGAGCCTTAGATATGGCTTTAGAGGGTTGGGGAGGAATAGGGATGAGATGGGAATTAGTTCTGGCATATCTCACTTGGTATGGTCGTGTTCTCTGTGGGTGTATATATTGATTTGATTCTCTAGTTGTCGAATAAGCATAAAACTTATCAGTTTCTACTACAGTCAACTACTAGGTATATTAAGGATACTTGTTTTCATTTCAGGAATTTCCAAGTATCTATGGACTAAACAAACATTATGAGAAACATATACAGAATAATACCCACACAAATCTGTTTCATTGCCTCTTGGATATTGTTAAGAATAACAGTAACAAAGACAAGGCTAACATTTTTATTCAACAATTAGAACAATTTGCAGAGAATCTGAAATTGTTACTGCCATGTTTGCTGAAAAAAATTGATGGAATAGAGGGAAAGTTATGTTCTATCAAAGACAATGTTGGCAGGTGGGATACATATTGACAGTTAAAGGGCTAAATTGTATGTTTAAGATGTTTAAAATATGTATGTAGAAGTGTATAATGTAAAATCATAATGACTATTAGGTTAAATGGCCATTTAGTTGTCGATATATTGATTTCAATACGTATTTACATTAATCAGTTACCTTATTTGTGACATTGTCAGAGCAGATATTGAGACTTCAGTAAAATCTTTAAAAAAGTTACACGTTTTTTATTGTTTTATCTTAAAAATCTAATGTTACCACACAGAATCTTGAAATGAATAAATTTTAAATCTAACCAAAATCAATAAGTCCGTACTATTTTTTATAACAATAAGTTCCCTATGCTTACATAATGACACATTTATTCTGCAATTTCTTTACATCTTTTGTATATTTATAAGGTGTGCAATTTTTCAGGTTATTTGGCATGAACCCTGGTGAATACAAATTCAATATGGATGCACTTAATTGCATCAAAGACAAAGATGGATACTGCAAACATAATCAACAGAAAAACAAACAATTTAACTCGGACATAAGTAAACCTTCTCAACTCTGGCTATCAAAACATAATGAGGAAATTGCCAATACAGAAAATGAAATGGGAGATTGTGCAAGAATTAATCCTATTGACAAATGGCCAAAAGTCAGTAAAAGAGTTTGGAAATACAGACAGAAACAAAATGGGAATGTTAAAAAAATTAGACTTGCGTCTGAAAATACAGACACAATAATAGAATTGGGATGTGAAGACTTAAGTGAATTTAATAACAGTGAAAGTGCAATAAATACAACCCAAATGAAAACTATACCTGTGTTAGATGATAAGAATGAAATGAGTGAAGCTATTGAAAATCAGGCTGGCACTGAAAAAAATGTCAATGAAGTAAGTAAGAAAATAAAAAGCACACATGCACAATTCCACAGTGCACATTTTGATATCCGTTCATCACCCATAAAACCGTCCTCTGCTACTTTCCGAAAATTCCAAATCACCCCTGACAGAATAAACACAAAATATGTTCAAATTATAAGGCCTCTAACATTAGACACAGAAACTAAAGAAACGAGAGAAATTCCACAAACTGATGTCAATAACTCTTTGAACTTGCAAGGAATATTTACAGATGCACATGTGGCTTGTCAAGAAACAAATATAAGAGATAACTTGATTAATGATAATGCTAAAGAATGGACTGTAACTGCACCTTCCACTAATGAAGTACATGACAATTATATAAAACTTAATAATGTAACAGAGTCAATGTTAAATTCAACAAATGATGACATAAATCAGACAACACCAACAGTAAACAGTGACATAAATCAAACTGAACATTTGGTGACAAATGATAATTCCATACCATCAAATTCGGGACAATCATTGACAAATATTCTAGATTCGTTCTTCAATGATTTCTTAACCTTCAATGATTTCTGTTGACTTCTAATTTATTTAGTTTAATTATTCTTAGACAATTTGGGATACTTCAATATATACATAAGTAAAACAAAAGTTTAAAATATCTTATTTTTTATTTACAAAATAGAAATGTGAATAAAATAATATTTTAGTAGTTTTATTTATTAGAACTAAAAACCTTCGTTTGAATGTCTTGAACTGAAATCTGTTATTTAAAAAAATATGAGCTCAAATATCATGAAATGGTTTTACAAAAAATGGCAAGTTTAAATTTCAATGTAGAGAGCTTTATTTATAGTCTATGGCTATAGTTGTATACTTATTTATGTACAAAAGCAATAAAACCTAACAGATTATTAACTACTTCGCAGATGAAGAGTTCTCGAACAAATTCTTTTAATTTTTAGTTCCTTAGATCTATCTATATGTATGTATATATGCTTGTATCTATATATTTTTTATGTAAGTATATAGATTATTTTATTGCACTATCTACCTCTACTTTGTCTACACTTGTTTTTTTTTTCGAAATAGCTACATTCTTATGGCCCTAATGGTCTTTCAAGAGTCATCAGACATGTGTGGTTTAAGGCGAATGTAGAAGGTGCTCAGACCTGGAACAAAGAGTGTGTGCAGCAACGAGCCTAAGGGTTCCCCCGGTAGACCGGCGCAATTGGGAGGATACCGCGGGATCGCCAGTCGGTGAGAAGCGCCCAGGCACGTGCCAATATCTGGTAAAAGTGTTGGCTGAAGGCCAGTGTGTTCACGGTGTAGCAACGGTGACGTCCTCCTTTCGTCTCCGCCTGCGTATATGTGTAGTCTGTGAGTGTAGTATAAAAACCGCTTTGGCAGCAGTCTAAAACACCGAGGACGGCGACGGCAACAGGGGGGGGGGGGGGTCATTCCTATCGTGTACATAGGTTAGGCTGTCTAGGGTGATGGGATGGTGAGGGACTGTAGTAGTAGAGTGGGCTGGTCTTTCACGTCTTTGACGATGGAGGGAAGTTCCAACTCCTTGTGGAGGTCGACATTGCGGGAGTACCATGGGGCAGCCACGGCCTTACGCAGGAATATATGTATTTTGGAGGGTTTGGAGTATTTTAATGTTAGAGGGGACTGCATGTGCAAAGGCAACGCTATCGAAGGCCATTATGGGACATAACATGCAGGTTTTGTACAATGTCAGCTTATTTCTAAGCGACATTTTACTTCCGAGAGGGTTGGGACGACCAAGTACAAAGGCGGCTCGGTTTCGGACAGTTTCTGCAGACTTGTTACCACCCAAAGGTAGCCTGGAATAAATTGCTTTAGCATAAGGCTGCCAATTGTACTTCTAACTTGTACTTTGTATTTCTCTTTATGTTTTTGGTGTACAATAAAGTATCTATCTAACCTAACATTAACCACTAACCTAATTACAACTAATTGTAAGTAGCAATTAAACAACTTTGAAGGGTTTAAATCGCGTATATTTGACATTATTTATATCCCGACGTTTCGAACACTTTGCAGTGGACGTGGTCACAGGGAGACTAATTGATTTTATTTGTCACTTGAGTTATTAAGAAATTATTTGGACTACCGTCTGAAATTTTTTGAACTACCGTCTGGATTTTTTAATCATAATATTCCCTATGCACGAATGTTATGATGCAATGAATGTTATGATTAAAAAATCCAGACGGTAGTTCAAAAAATTTCAGACGGTAGTCCAAATAATTTCTTAATAACTCAAGTGACAAATAAAATCAATTAGTCTCCCCGTGACCACGTCCACTGCAAAGTGTTCGAAACGTCGGGATATAAATAATGTCAAATATACGCGATTTAAACCCTTCAAAGTTGTTTAATTGCTATGTATAGTAATCGCGAAAACCTAAGAAAATATTAACTAATTGTAAGTCCTGAACACCAATATGATTACATTAGTACCTTCTCTCTAGTGTTCATTGTATATAATCATTATATGATATACAATTGCTGCTAATATAGGCATGCCTCTGTAAAAATGTAGAGTGCCAAAATGTATGACTACTCTTTGACAATCTAAATCATGCTGCATCTCTTTGTGTCAGATGGAAAAATATTCAAGTCAATTCATCTGATGAACTGTTCTACTCTGTTTTTGCAAAATAAATGATTGAATCAATAATGATTACAAAACATGGGACTTTAATTTTAAAATCCTTTAAGGATGCAACATAATTTCTATTAAAGAGTAATAATTGTCAGTGAAGTTTTTGAACAAGGTCTATTAAACCATACAGTAATTGACTGTTTATTAAAACGGGATAGAATTGCTATCCAATACACTATTTTTGTTACAGAATAACTTAAAAAAAAACTGAAACTGTTTAAAATTTAAAAATAAGATGATTGTCTATGCTTGAAGGACTGGTCTCTCATTCTTTCCTTCTAAGTTCTGGTTTGTAAAGGCGTAACCTGTGCCACCTCTTTGCAGGGGTATAATGTCTTTTTCCTTCAATTTATCACCAGTCAAAGGATGGAGCCAATCTTTCTTTATTATTTTCTCCACACACTCCATTGTGACCACATGGCCAGTTGTCCTAGAAATAATTATAATAATAAATAAATAACACCACACTTAATGACCAGCACTAAGATTCTGTGTGTTCAGAGACATACCAAAAATGAACACACCACCCAGACCCAACTAAACCTGTCTTTAAACAAATTAATGCATGATTGGGAATTGAACCCAGGACCTTTTACACAGCCGGCAGGGGCAGTGGTATCACCAGCTGGGCTAATCAGTCTTCAATTATTTTATTGTGATGAGAAAATTAAATGAGCAACAAAAAATGCTTCAAAAGTACAAATAGCCATGATGATTGTCAACCTTCATTAAAAAACTGCACTGCAAGAAGCAAATTTGAAGGTGGATTATGTTTAGGTTGTATGGTGACAATAAAGGAATAGAAGTCCTGCGAAGTATGAGTCCATCGGCTTTGTGATGACAATAGTTTGGTTGATTGTGATTTACAGCTCATTTAGAATTTTTCGATTTCTGTGTGTTTATATACCAGCCTTATATGATTAGATTAGGTAAACCAGTATTAACAAATAATCTAGTTCAACAACATATTCTCATTCAGGATTAACTTTAAATAAAGGATTTAAAAATTAACTATTACTTTACCTGATCACTGCACAAGGAACAGCATTGCTCAGAATATCATGAGTCACTGGACACATGTATCTATTCTCCTTAGCTATAAGGGACTTTTTATCATCTTGATCATTGACTAGTGTCCACTTGATTTCAACCAAATCTTTCATCTTTAATGGTTTGCCACTAATAGGGCAGTACACTGTAGATTCTGGTTTAGTTATCTTCGACAGTTTCGCGTCAGGCAGCTGTGATGGTACCCAGAAACTTGGCAACTGCTTGTCTTTACCATTGGCAAGATTCGATACCGAATTAGATGTTGACACCGCACCTTGCGACACCTTACTCCCACTAGATATATTCCTTTCTCTATTCATAAATTTAATCAAATTAGCCTCCTTTTCAGCAGCCGCGAGCTCCGCTTTTTCAGCCTCTTCTTTTTTAAATTGCTTTTCGTACTGCTTCAGTTTACGTGTGTATTCATTTTTCTTTGATATGATGTATTCTAAAATAGCTTCCTTATCAAACAGGTAGCCTTCTTTAGTGACTACTGGGTTCCTACAAGGCTGTAAAGTCAAGCTACAACAATCAAAATTTTTAATAGAATCTTTCCCAATTCTTTCACTTTGGGTACCATAACCGGAGGCGGCAGCGTCCTTTTTCTTTTCATGGTATGTATAAACAGCTCCTGCTGTACAATTTCTCGCGTGTCTAGTCATATTTATTTTAAATCTACACAGAAGTACAAGCTAAAAAATTAGTATCTTACACATACATGTTTAAGTTTAATGAAAATACCACGTTTAATACTTTTTTTTTATATCGTTCAATGACAGATTTTTTCTTCATATATGGCAATGGTGCAATTAGCACATTCTGCCAGTTTCAAGTTTTTTTTTTAATAGACAATTTTAGCATAAAACATATCCTGATAATCAACCAGTCCCGTCGAAGTAAGCCACGAGCAGTAATTGGAATAGGTAGGGATAATTACCAAAAGTTGGCGAAAAGGACTATCATAGAGTTATTAAAACCAAGAAATATTTATAGTATATTTATTATTATCGAATCTCGGAAATAATGGTACTAAAACCGCTCATTTGCGATGACAGATGACGTACCAACCTATTTGAGCTTCGTTTTAGGCAGAGACATTCGAAACTTAAAATTTCAGTAATCGTGAACAAATAATAATTGTGACTGAACTAAATCACCCAATACTAAAATATAGGTATTATTAGAAGCCCTATTAAATATACATTTGATGGATGTAAATAAAGTTGGTACATTATTGCAAGATTTCGAAAAATACTTAAATTTCCGAGAAATGATAACGTACGAGAAAAGAAATATTCATTTACAATTGGTTTTTACCGTGGTGATTATTTTCCTTTCCTTTTTATTTTTAATATCATCAATTAGGAAATTTTATTCCCTTTCAAATGAAATTTATCACAAATTCTTACGTTGCCAACAAGAAATACTCTGACGAAATGTAAACAAAGAGTCGAGTGTGTCGTTATCGCTTCCAAGGACAAGCGAGGAATTACTTCTGGTGCACACCGAGTAACGGTACGGCATCGGTATGGTATCGGTAAGGTTGCGTTAGCATTAAATTATGGTATGATTTATTAAATTTATTGTTGTCACGTTAATTAATCCTAATAATATTATAAATGCGAATGTGATTTAGCCGAGGACTGCGGGTGGGGTATATATAGCCCAATGAGTACGGAGTTGAAAAACACGTCTGTCTCTCTTTATTAAATGCTCTAACCCATACCAAACGTTGTTTATTACATTCTAAGATAAATATTTACACAAGTTTGCCGTTGAAGCGCCAGTTGTTGATCCTAACTGATACAATACAAACAAAAATAAAAAGAGAATTTTCGGTTAAAACTACTCTGTTGATAATTGCAAGCAAAATTCCCATGTGTCATGTTTACGACTTATTAAAATAAAAACAGTACCACTACAAAGTTGTTTTGTTATACAATCGTAAAGCCCCTTTCAAACACTATACAAAGAACATAACTGAATACACTTAAAAGGGTACGGGTGTCATAAAATAGTTGTTTTATTATAGATATATTATAAAGATTATAAATGAAGCAGCGAGTATTCCCCAGTTAATAAATAAAACCACAATATGAATAAAAAAATATATTCTTAAAATAAAATGAAACAAAAAAAAATACTATTTTACTAAAACTTAACTAAATTACAATGTACAAAATCAGAAAATCTTTATTTATCCCAACTAATATTATCCAAAGGTGTGTCTGTTTGTTACTCCTTCACGACTAACTACTAAACCGATTTTAATGAAATTTGGCAAAATTAAATACGAATAATTGTAAATACTATCTGGTGTAATGTACCTAGCACATTACTCAACAGAGTAATATTCCTAAAGATCGTTATTATTCGATCGTTATTAATTGACATTCATTACGTAATTGAAGTGAAACCACTAAGTACGTTGTTAATTGTCTCTAAACTGAAAGTTGTATTGTAATAATAATAACCTAATAACGCAAATGACTTATTTTCCTAAGATATTAAGAACACGGAAATCCAATATTAGTCACTTAATATTTCACAGCCAACATTTAACGTTGAAAGATTTAGCCGCTCCTTTGTGGGCTGGGACAAAATCGTCCCAAGTGACAGCTAACCTGTCGACGCCATTGTGACGTCATCTTTAGGGCTCATACAGACAGGGTAACTAAGGGTACTCCGTTTTCGGTATACATGAAAATGTTCGCAAATAATTACTTTACTCACGTTTCTACATTCACAGGCACACAGCACTGGGAATAAATTAAAAATACAACATCTTTTTACTACGTGTTAGTATCAAAGTTAGAGTATGTCGTATTTTGTTACAAAAATATTAAAATCTACGTAACTGATTCTTTTCGTACTTGTTTATACACTTTTTAAAATCAGTATTTTCACTTGTAGTTATCTTTTTGTTGTCCAAGCTAGGCACAAAAATAAAAAATAAAGCGACCAAAATAAACACTGTGAGCTCGAAAACACAATAACTTTCATTAATATAAATAATTCACACGATTAATATCAAACAGCTGGTGTTTGAACGTCAACTGGTGCCATAACTATCGAAAATTTCATACAGAACTTTTCAGCGTTTTTTAAAAAGAGATCGACGTGTATTTCAATTCCGTAGACATCGGGGGGATTTTTCGCCAGATGTCATTGGTCTGCTGTCACTTGGGACGATCTTGACCCAGCCCGCAAATGAGCGGTTAGTACACATGAAATTACTCACATTGTTGGATTTTCTAGCAATTCCAATAACAATAAAAATATTTTTAAATGCTAAGATGGAAGCTCAGATTTTAAAGGCAAACGATAGAAGCGGAAACTCAAGTTGCACTGCTTCGATTGAAAATTGAATGGCAAGCAACGCCATGGTGCATTCGAAAACATAAGCTTGTTATCAAAAATTTGCATTTTCCAATTATTTTCTCTCAAAAACTTCATCTCGGCGTTTTGAAATTTGAGATCTCATTTGAAGGGACCTTTCTACCATAAGAATATGGACTCCATAGCCAAATAGTCGTCGCGCCAATAGTTTAAACCAAATAGTCGCGCTTGAGTCGACGACTGATACTGCCATCAAACCGTTTGTTTGATTATTGTGAAAATTGTTTAGGCGTTTTGTGGTTTTTAATAGTGATACTCAGGAGCGTAACTAGGGGCGGGGGGGGGGGGGCGGCTGACGGGGCTTGTGCCCCGGGCGCCGGGTTTTCAACGGGCGCCAAAATAGCAATTGTTGTTTTCCAAAAAATACAAGTGGAAAATAAAAATAATAAAATTAATAAATAATATTAATAAAATTTTAAACTGGCGCTCCAAAGATTTGAGTTATTGCGTCATAAGGATATCTCCAGAGTCCAGAAAAGTCTGGAAATGTGAAGAAAGATTTAGAGCGCGGTGCGCGCCGGCGCGCGGGAAGGTATTCTATTTTGATTGGTCTATAGTCTATAAAGATCGTGCAAGTTGGCGATAATTTAAATGTGATTTATTTCTTATATTAGCAAGTAAGTAATCTATGGATGCTTAGTTTAAACATTATCTATTATATATTGCACTGGCTTCATCACACGATTTCATTATTTAAACACTACTAGCTAGTGTTTTAACTTATTTAAACGCACAGGAACCATCTAGTGTTACACTAGATAGTTCCTGTGCGATCCCTGTTAAGCGGGGCACAGACCCACCAGCGGCAATTAGAGCAAAATTGTCGATGTAGTGCTATCCATGTGTGTAGGTGATACTGTTGTTGTGTGTCTTAAGAGCCATTTCACGTTTTAAGCGAATAATACAAGTTTTTGAGCTCTTCTATAGATTTGAGATCTAAGTAATACCTTAAGGGATGGGAGAAATTTAACCAAAGAATGGTTTACAAAAACTTTGCCTAATGGCTTAAGAGTACACCGAACATGGCTAATATATAGCCAATCAAAAAATGCCTTGTTTTGTATGCCATGCAAACTGTTTTCTCACTCAGAACAAAAATTTTCTGCTTTGGAACGGATTCCTGACCACGAAAATTCACTGAACCACAAAAAGTGTTTTTGCTCTTGGAAAACTTTCTCAGAACAAATGTCTCAAGTTGTTCGTTATGTGAAGATCACCGAAAATGGTCCAGAAATAATGGAAAGTTTCATTGATTTTGTGGCAGTTACTGAGAAAACTGGATTAGCACTTTCTCAGGATATTTTAGAAAAAATCAAAAACGAGGCTTGGACATAAGAAACTGTAGAGGACAGTGCTACGATAATGGCTCAAATATGGCTGGCATGTACAAGGGCGTTCAATCTCGAATTCTTGCAGGAAACAGTCTGGCGTATTTTGTGCCATGTGCAGCACATTCCCTAAACTTAGTTGGTGCAAACAGTTCTAGCTTGTCAAGGGAGGCAGAGTCCTACTTTGGCACACTTAATTGCTTGTATAATTTTTTTGCTTCCTCCACCAATAGATGGGAGGTTCTAGTAAAACATGTCCCCATATCTCTCAAACTGCAAAGTAATACCAGATGGTCCACTAAGAGAGAGGCTGTAAGTGTAATGTATAAGCACCTTGTTTTTGGTACAAGCAGTTAAGCCGTATCGACATTGTGAATAAGCTTTTACAAAGAGAGGACATCACTACTGAAAGATCAGCAAAACACATTAGTCGACTGATCTCTGAATTTGAATCAGAAAGGTCAAATTGTTCAAGTAACTGCAGTAAAAGAAGCCAAAGAAATAGCAACACAGCTTAACATAGATCCACATTTTAAAGAAGTACGAAAGAGGAAGAAAAAGCGCATGTTTGATGAGAAGGGTGATGATGTAAGCCATGAATTCTCAGAGGAGAAGAAGTTCAAATTGTTAATGACGCAAATAGTTGATCAGATTCTAACTGAACTGAGGCAAAGGTTTCAATCTATTCAAAACATGAATGACTTTGGTTTCCTCAATGGAGCGGGATTTGAAACATTGAATGGAGAGGAATTCAAGAATCGGGCTATTGAATTAGCAGCCACGTATAAAGATGATTTAGATAAAGACGAACTGGCTATAGAAGTGGAGAGTTTCAAGTACCACGCATTGGATTTAGGCCCTAACATGAAAACGGCGACGATCTTCTTACATTAATATACCAAAACGGACTTGAAGATGCCTTCCCCAACATTACTACTGCACTAAAAATTTTCCTAACAATACCAGTTTTATTTGCCTCAAACGAAAGAAGTTTCAGTAAATTAAAAATAATAAAAAATTATATCAGAAACTTGACAGGACAGCAACGACTTACCAACTTTGGCATCATTTCCATAGAGCACCAAATAGCTTCTAAACGCCAAAGTGAGGTATTGACCCGGGTGATATTTAGCCTAGTTACGTACCTGGTGTTACTCTATTAAACTTTAAAGTGTTTTCCGTGCGTGGTGTTTGTGACAATGAAATAATAGCATGAGTCTAATTTTTTTGTGGTTCGAAGGAGTCCTCTTGTCTCCTCAGTAAACCTACTATCGTTTTAGTGAGCGACTCCTAACTTACTTCGACGGGACTGGACATGGATAGGATACCTTTTATGCTTTGAAATTGTTTATTACGATTAAAACTTGACATTGGCAGAATGTGCTAATTGTACTATTGCTATAGAGGAAGAAAAAAAGCTCTGTCAATGTCATTATCAATTTATCAGACAGTTGATGTTGAATCTATGAAACTTTTCTCTTCTACGTTTGTTTTTTTAATACTAAGAAATACCACGAGTCAAAACAAATTACAATTACTAATATTGTCCGTCTACGTCATTATCATTACAATAATTATTTACATTGGTATAATTAGTAGTAGTTGCATTTGAGTTTGTTAGTTGTAACATTGATTTCGTTGTCAAAGCATGTCTTGTTGTTTAAAGAACATTTTTATATTTTACCCGTAATATAAGTTATGTGATTACCTTTATCTTATCAAATCTGTACCTGTATTTGGTTGTTTAATGAAACAGTGACAATTTGGTTTAGAACTGAGCTTTACAATAGCTGTGTACCATCGAAAGTTCTAACACTGCATATTTAATTTCTATTTTTGTAGTAGCAGTTTATGTGATTTAATATAAAACTATGAATTTATCATTCGCTGGTTGTGGTTTTCTTGGTATCTATCATGTGGGTGTTGCAGTGTGTTTTAAGAAATATGCACCTCATTTGCTTTTGGGAAAAATATCAGGTGCATCTTTTGGTGCCTTGTCAGCTTGCTGTTTACTGTGTGATGTACCCATAGGTAAGTTATTTGTAATAATCTCAATTCCTCCCATCAAATTAATATGTGAACATTGTTGTAAATTGTACACCAAGTAAATCATTTATGTATATAAGTTATTATTGTATAATAATTGTTTTATGTTCCAAAATAAATAAAATAAAATTCCATTACATGCCTTGTTCATAAAATTATTAGTTATATTTGCATATAAACTATATGGCTTTCTATGTCTACCTACCACAGGATACATGAATAAAATCATTATTTAATAAAAATAATAGTAAATCTATTTCTTATGGAAAGTGTTTAAAAACATAGTCCTACAGAATCTATTAAATATTTTTATTTAATTTTAAAAAACAAAAGTTGTCATTGTGTAATAAAATCAATAATATGAGACACAATTTCATAACGCAATAACATTTTGTTATTCATTTTGTAACATTTTCATGCACAAAGTTAGTACTTCTTAATCACATCTCACAAAATATTTAAATATTTTCCAATGGGCAATTTTTCAAAACTGCTGAACCAATTTCAATAAAATATTTGTAAGAGATGTGAATAGGCAACATTAAATTTTCTAGAATAAATCCCCTTACAGGACTAGTATAAAATTATTGTAAATTCTGTAAGAAGAGTTGTATCTATCTATTCTATCTTTCTAAAATTATAAAATTATTGTATACTTTTAGAAAATTCTGTAGAAAATTCGTGCCTATTCTGTCTATTCTAGACTTTCTATCTTTTTGTTTCCGAGCTCATTCAACATTCTGATAAAAATATTTAGTTAAATTTTATTTTATATCATATTTTAATTGATTATAAGTACACAAATATTTTGTATTACATATTATTTTAAATTAGAAATAAATATATTAATATATAATATATAATATATAATATAAGACCGAGGAGTATAACTTGCCATTATGCTTAGCGTTTGTGGACTATGAGAAAGCCTTTGATTCGATCGAGACTTGGGCAGTGCTACAGTCCCTCCAGTGGTGCCATATTGACTATCGGTATATCGAAGTGTTGAAGTGTTTGTATAACAACGCCACCATGTCAGTCCGAGTACAGGAAGGGAGCACGGAGCCGATTCCATTGCAGAGGGGTGTGAGACAAGGAGATGTTATCTCTCCGAAGCTCTTCACCAATGCGATGGAAGACGCTTTCAAGCTCCTGGAATGGAAAGGACTCGGCATCAACGTTGATGGCGAATGCATCACTCACCTTCGATTTGCCGACGATATCGTGGTCATGGCAGAATCGCTGGAGGATCTTAGCACAATGCTCGGAGACCTCAATCGAGTTTCCCAACAGGTGGGCCTTAAAATGAACATGGACAAGACGAAAATCATGTCGAATGTCCATGTCGTGCCCACCCCAGTTTCAGTTGGGAGCTCGATTCTCGAAGTTGTTGACGAGTACGTCTACCTAGGCCAAACGGTCCAACTAGGTAGGTCCAACTTCGAGAAAGAGGTCAATCGACGAATCCAACTCGGCTGGGCAGCGTTCGGGAAGCTACGCAGCGTCTTCTCGTCCAAAATACCTCAGTGCTTGAAGACGAAGGTCTTCGACCAGTGTGTGTTGCCAGTGATGACCTACGGCACCGAGACGTGGTCTCTGACTATGGGCCTCATAAATAAGCTCACTGTCGCACAGCGAGCTATGGAGAGGGCTATGCTCGGGGTTTCCCTACGTGATCGAATCAGGAATGAGGAGATCCGTAGACGAACTAAAGTCACCGACATAGCCTCTCGGGTTAGCAAGCTGAAGTGGCAGTGGGCAGGGCACATAGCTCGAAGAACCGATGGCCGATGGGGCAGAAGGGTTCTCGAATGGAGACCACGTACCGGCGGACGAAGCCGAGGACGTCCATCTGCTAGATGGACAGACGACCTCATAAAGGTTGCGGGCACCCGCTGGATGCAGGTCGCTGCCGATAGGTCTAAATGGCGGACAATGGGGGAGGCCTATGTCCAGCAGTGGACGTCTAAAGGCTGAGATGATGATATAATATATAATTATTAATATATAATAATATATTAAATATATAATATATTTATGTAAACATAAATCCTGGAAATAAGGTAGTAATTATACAAATATACAATAACCTGTTTACAAAATATTCTTAACAACTTTTACAATTACTACAAAGTATTTCTTATTCCTGCATTTCTTATCATTAATTTAATGTTCTTGCAGCAAATGATAACATCTTCTTGATAAAATCGTTGTATACATATATACAAACTTGGAATATAAATTATAACACATACTGAAATAAAGATTCTTTCTGGAAAATTGTGAAAAATCATTTTCATAGAAGGAACAAGGTTTTGTCATGCTGAAATAGCTCTTGCTATGTCTATACTATATAATATAATAAAGAGGTAAAATTGTTTGTATGTATGTTTTGGATAATCTCTGGAACTACAGTACCGATTTCAAAAATTCTTTCACAAATAGGAAGCTACATTATCCTTGTCTAATATGGTCTATATTTTATTTTGAAATGTTGAAAAAAGAAACTTATTAACTGAAGCGAAGCGAGGGCGGCTCGCTAGTATAAAATAAAGTGAAAGAAAATATTATTTATTCAAATGTTAGGTATGTAATTTCAAATGGCTATGGAACTTTTTTTTATAGAAGAAGTGGCAGATGGATGAACATCCACATAATGGTCAGTAATTACCACTGCCTATGGACATCTGCAACACCAAGAGGAATGTGGGTGTGCTCCTGACTGCAGATTTCTATTCACAGATCCTACATATTATCTTGGAAACTGTTTTTTACTTAGGCTGATGTCTCAATATATCAGTACTAATTAATTTAAAATATTCATGGAAAATATTGACATATTTAATGCTTATTAATACTACATTGAAATACTATTAAATCTTTGTAGGTGAAATCACAAGTGATGTCTTGAGGGTGGTCAGCGAAGCAAGGGCAGGTTCCCTAGGCCCTTTTAGCCCATCATTCAACATTCAGAATGTGCTTCTAGAAGGCTTGGAGAAGTATCTTCCCCAAGATGTTCACAAGATTGTCAGTGGTAGACTACATATATCATTGACAAGGGTATATGATGGAAAGAATGTAATAGTGACAGAATTTCCCACAAGACAAGATTTGATGCAAGTAAGTAACACTATAAATATCTATAATTATAAGTTTTTATTTAATAAAATTCCAGGACCAAGCTTTTGTTACACATTGGAGAAATATAGGGATAAGGCGAGATGCAGTAAAACATAACAGTGGGTTCTCTTCGTGTACACTAAACAAACAACTGCATTGAATTTCCCTGAATATTAATGATATCACTGTGTACATGACAATCTATCGAGAGTAGATAATTATTTCGATCATAGGCTGGAGTGCAACTACTATAATGTTTCTACATTGGTGACATTTCAATTCTTGAACTTTTCACCAGCTTTCAACTATCAGCATTTGTAGCACTTTTTTTCTCTCATCTGAGAAAATGTAGGGAAAACTTGTTCCACATCTTCTGTTAGTAATGTGTGGTGCCTACATTTAAATTTCCTAATCTAATAATATTAAGAAATGTAAAGAAATAAATATAAGAAAGTAAAGAACTTTAATGTTTTGTTTTAGGCACTGATGGCGTCATGTTTTGTGCCAGTGTTCTCTGGCATGCTTCCACCCAGATTCCACGGTATTAGGTACATGGATGGAGGGTTTAGTGACAACTTGCCTGTTTTAGATGAGAACACTATCACAGTAAGCCCATTCTGCGGCGAGAGTGATATATGCCCACGGGATTTAAGTTCACAGCTATTTCACGTAAGTATTGTTTTTATGGGAAAGAACAACAATAATTTTCCCCAACCATGACAAGATCAAGAGGTCAACTTTACTTAATATTAGATATATCTTAAACTCCACAGTAGTAGCTACCTAGCAGCTAGTTCTGTCTTTTTGTTTATAATACTCGTATAAATATGAGGTATGATATAGTATCTAATATCTAAGTATGAATCTGTACTTTCAAGCTCTTTGTATTCATGATAAAAATAATGAAATTGATGATGCTATGTAGAATCAGCATTCTATACAAATCAGAGTAGTTTCTTGAATGCTCATAAATGTATAATTCTGATGTAAATTTATTAGGTAAAAAATATTTTTTTTTATCAAAAATAATTAATAAAAAAATCACAATATTTAACAGGTGAATCTAGCCAATACGAGCATAGAATTGTCGAAGCAGAACATAAATCGATTCGCCCGAATTCTTTTCCCTCCTAAGCCAGAAGTCCTGAGCAATATGTGCAAGCAAGGTTTCGATGATGCACTGAGATTCCTTCATAGAAACAACCTGATCTCTTGCACAAGGTGTCTCGCTGTACAATCGACGTTCCAACTGCAAGATGTATTGGACGATACTACATTTGACTACGATCCCGACTGTGAAGAATGTAAGACACATAGACAGGTAAGAAAGGGAAAAGGCATAATGATTTCTCATTACTCATTTAAAGTTAAAAATTTACATTTTTAAAAATAAAAATTTAAAATTAATTACATTTTTATTTCATTTCAATTTGTAATACCCCTTTATAAACTTAATTTCTCTCATTCTATTATTCTGTCTAGTTAATGGAGTGGAATTGGATGGTATGGGATAGGAAGGGAAATGGATTCCAACAACTTTCCAGAAAACAGTCTTTGGTGGGAGTGGATTAATTTGACCAGTCACACACATCCTGTCGGCTATGGGATGCACCATTTCACTCCAATGGTAAGGGTAGAGGCCGACCTCTATCCATCCAGTGGGTGTTGTAACAGGCCAATAAGGGATAACAAAGCTGTTACCTTGTGGTATAGCCCTGAGGAACTATATCACCTCTAAATATATGAGTGGACTCGCCAACACACCGCCAGCCTGTCCTTTTATGGACATACATCCCTCATGCACAAGACAATGTGCATGAGGAGACCCTTGGCCTGCAGTGGACGATACAAGAGTTGGATCACGGTATGAAAGTATTGTAGAGATTCTTCTGTACTTGCTGTAAAACGAACATGTCTGGTGACTACTAGGACCAGAAGAACTATGTCAATTCGAAAAAAAAGTGTTGTACTGGTTCTCCATTTCATGATGCCGTATAAATTGTCGTAAGCCATAGTAATTTGTTGTAGGACGCTCTAGTAGACGACCTCCCCGACACAGTGATGACGATATTCCAAAACGCGATCGACTCTGCGAATAACGGCGTAGTGAACTGGGTGATGAGACAACGAGGCATGAGGTGCCTCTCCCTTCTCACATTGCCCTATCGAGTGCCCATCGATATTATGTACGCTTCATTTACCAAGTAAGTACCTACCTACATATTGATAATACTTATACAAGTATAATATAACTATTTTATATTATATTCAAAGAAGGACTTTACTATATCCTCTTCTGCTAACATTCTGTTAACCAAAGGTTAGCTGACAGATAAATAATTTGTCATCTTCTAATCAGATGAGACTCGTTTAAGACTCGTAGAGAAATATGTGTGAAAGTCGCGACAATTTTAAAATGTAAAAGCTTTATTGACAATATCTGTGACTTCCCAAATGGCACACGCGGTGGCCAATTTTATTTTTTACCGGACTTAGGGCAACAAGCACTATGTACTGTCTGGTGACTAACACTTCTATTAAGTTAATTCAAACAATAAATTGCTAATTTTCGGGCTCAAAATGCCTAAAATCCTACTGTATTTCGAGCTGGACTTAACATTTATATATTATGTACTTACTTGCTTTTATTAGGCATAAAATATTTGCATAAACACATAATTTTATCATATTTATCTGTTTAATTTTATGTACACTATGTATGTACGAGTATATATACCTACATATGATAAACATAATGATAACAACTGAATAAATTATGAAGTTAAAATCGAAAGTTTTTGAAATTCCTGTACAAACACAAAATATGAGAGCACATAATCTGTATTAGAAAAGCAAACCTAATTTTGATGGCATACTCGTATATAGTCGATATTTGTTTATAAATCAGTATTTAAAATGTAAACGACATATATCTACTAGAGGTGGGCTGAATGTGGTTTTGACTAGGTAAACTTTATTCGGTTTCACGTTTGCCAAACAGATTGAATTATTATTCTGAATAGAATGTATAGTCTCATTATTAAATTCAGTTTACGCGCTTTTTGCCATGAGAACAACTTATGCAAGGTTTGGTTTACCTGGTAAAACAGCAACATTTTATATACTTTTTAATTAAAATATTGTGTGCTTCATTATGTTATGTAATTAAACTCAGATAAATGTTGCTTATTTAATTTCTGAAACCTATTTTGTATAATTATGTACCACATGTTTTAATTTAATTTTTTAGACTACCTTGAAATGTACTGCATTTCCTATTTTATCGTATTTCCCGAATGTACGTACGTGTTTCGATAGTGAGAGAAATATGCCAAAGCCCATTCCCATCCCTTCCCATTTTCCCAACCCTTTCTCCCAATCCATTCCTTAATCCGCATAGGTAGGCAACGCATCTGGGGGCGTGCCAACGTTTGTCATTCTAGACTGACGTTGGCATGTATTGCGTATGTCTATGGACGACAATATCCCTTTACCATCAGGTGGACTGTATGCTCGTATATTTTTTTTCTATATATAAAAAAAAACTAGCTGAATATATTATACTTCAACAAAATAATTCAACCAAATGTTAACAAAAGTGTTAGAGATGTTTATAAAATTATGCTTAATTATTAACGAATATTCTACCAAATAAATATCTTCCAATATTTGTGTACAGTGTCATTAGTAAGATACATAAAAGCTGTTTTGAAATTATCTTTGACGTAGAACTTTACACATTAAGACTATAATGTCTATATTTGTTCTCAATACGATTTGAGGGCTGTAACTGTTGCCCCGTGCATAATATTTGTACAAGATATAGTTTACATAATGAGTCAATGTATTTTTATCAGAAAGTCAATTAGTACGTTGTTTTGTGACATGGAGCTGGAATTTATATTTAGCTATTATAAATAGATATGAAGTAATATAATAAATTTATTCCTTGCTTGATTGTTAATAATATACACTATTAGTCTAATACTCAAATTTAGAACTTGTTAGTAGCTTTTAGTCCTTCGAAACGGAGAATTAATTGTTCTTATTGCAATCATATAATTCTATTGTTCAATCGGGTTTCGATTCCATGATTTTTTTCACCAATGAATGGGCTCTGCTATTCTAATGCGCTTACGTCGACGGTATGTTCCTTTTATCTTAATATAATTAAAAAATCGTACCACATTATTCAAACGATAGGGCAATTACGTCAATAATTATCGCATTTGCTCCCATTTCGACATTATGTTACTATTTGAAACAATTTAATTTCGGTTCAAATCATGTCATGGTCTAATTATTACATTCCTTTTTACTGTTTATGTACATACTTACGTAAAATTATAATTCCGATAAGTACATGGTGTTGTAATACAAACAATGTGTATAATACTAGACTTGAACTACATACTAACTATGTAGTATGTAAGCAGTTAGCATTAGTTGTAAGAAATTATTGCTTACTAGTAAGAGTTCAGGTAAGCTCTATTCAGAGTATACTTAGAACATGATATGAACTAAAAGAGTATAATAGAGAATGTGTTATTAAATTATAACAGAAGTAACACGCACAAGTAAGAGGTATAAGTAAGAGGTCGACAATGATAAGATTATCTCTATTAAAAATTGTTACGTTTTACACTATTGTAAACAGCTAGAGACGCTTTTGTGACTAACATTATAAAAACCATACCGATTTTTTAGCTATATCGGTGATAAAGTAGAGAAGCATGCAGTACAGTACAAAGTGGTTGGGAGTGTGTTCATGCTTAGAAAGAGGTGTGTCCGACACAACAATACTTTGACTAGGTTAGTGTTCGCTAGTGTTGATCTAGCTGGTGATGGGATAGTGAGTTCCTTGTTCTGAAATTTTATGTTTGATTGTCGGTGGTGGATTAAAAAACAAATGACTTCTGTTGTAACAATTAATTGGCTGTTAATTAATTAATTATAAAACATACCCTCTTATATTATATAATAATAACACTGGCAGTGTCCGCGACTTCGTTCGAAAGTACCCTAAACCCTCTACATAAATTATAACTATGCTATTCTTTAAAACCCGTCCATTTTTTTTGTGATGCACGTTCAGACAGACAGACAAATATCTTAAAATTGTTGTTTTGGACTTTTACGATTTTATTATAAATATGTATAGATCGTAATCTAAAATATTTCCTTTATTGTTTGCGTTGAAAAATAATGCATTACAGATACATTACGGTAGCATTGGCCATCGGCTAATCCTGAAACACCCGAATGCGTCATTCACGTCTATGAATTACTGTACCTCTAATTACATACTTTATTACGAGATAAATACAAAATTTTATGAACATGTCACAAGTCAGTGCAGAGAAATATATGTAGCTGTTATTTTCCCTTGAATAACTAATGACATTATATCTTTACTAAACGAGTCATTATATTGCTAGATAATCGTATTACATTTTTTCTATTTAGTTCTTATTTATTTATTTATGTATATTTGCATTCTAAATAATTAATTATAATAAGTATCTATATTGTGTAATGTATGTAGATATAACTTTATATTGCTTTTATTAGCCTTATTCACATTATATCTTAAAAAATCAACACCTATATCACAGCACCTATATATCAATCATCGGTCAAACGTTATAGATCATTTAGGAAATTTTGATTGAGCTTCCGGTGGTATGTGTTCAATATCTTCCATATCATACTCAGAATAATAGTAGTCTTCATCGTCTATTTCAGAATCCTCAGAACTCTCAGAAGTATTAATTATTATCCTATCCATAAAATCATCCATGGAGTGTTCATATTTTGTATATTCATCTTCGCATTTGATTGCGTGATCATTTATTTCCTTTCATCTTTTTTCTAATAACATTCTTTTTACTGTGGTTATATTCATCTTTGCTTACTTTGAGCTACATAACCCTTAGGCTGCGACCATAGATTTTCAATCGGATCAAAATCCGGATTTTATGGCGGTAATCTCAATACAGTGTGTCCATATTCAGCTAAAATTTTGTCAATAGCATATTCCACAAATCTTTCCTTATGACGAAGAATAACTTGGTAAATCTGTGACTTTGTCCAAGTTGGATCGACGTTAATGTCATATTTTACCAACCAGTTTATCATATCTTGCTTCAATGTATTTGAATTCGGAGGCTTTTCCACATCTTTATTATGATATGCAGCATTATCAACGACCAATTCCAAATTTTAAGTGACTTAGTAATTAATTGATTACGTAGTCATTTTTCATAATCATCGCTGTTCATCTCATTATGATAGTCTCCCGTTTTATTCGTATATTTATACATGAATAAAACCCCGGGAATAAATCCATTTTTACTGCCTGCGTGTACTATAATAAGACGTTGTCCTGTAGAAATGGATATTGTTTTATATCTTCTGTAGAATCAATCCATCTTTTAACTGTGATAAGTGACGTATGTACATAAGTTTCATCCATATATACAATTTCTCTGCCTTCAGATCGAAATCTTTTAATGAAATCTAATCATTTTATCCGTTTCAATCTTACAGGGCTGAGCTACCTTTTCGTTCAGTTAAAAACAATTTCACCGGCTCGTTTATTTATGGATTTTCCTTGCCTTGAATTCTTCGGCATCTCTATGAAAGCGACTCTTATAGTTGCCTGTAATGGATAATTAAATGTGGCTTTTTAAGGCGTTAGTGAAGGATTTTGACATCCATCACAACATCATTACATTGACATGATACCTTTTTGAAAACTAAATATAAAAAGGTAATTAAAATAAGGTCGGTGACAGTTGACGAAAGCATATTATATACGAATAAAATTTATTATTTATAAAAAAAAAATATTTTGGGGCTCTTAGTAGCTCTATATATTTATGAACTCGACGTTTGCCAAAGATACCCGAATATTCCCGATGATGGCCAATGTTTTCGTTCAAGATCTGTACATATATTGTAGGTCATTGACGCAAATCAGTAAAACGATCATTTTTTTTATTTATATTATCTTAGGAACTATCTTTATTTTTAATTTCCTATCTGAAAATTACTTCCTTATCTCACTATAGTATGTATATTGTTTTGTTCTGGGTCAAGGTTATGACGTTTGTTGACAATGACACTGACAATATTACATATTGTTGTGAGAGTTTCTGGGTCCTTTCTGGTTGATTAATATTCTTGTTATATTCATTTGCGTAAATAGATTTTTGTTATCTTATCCGATAAAATTCTGCACATCGCGTTATTTTTCGAGTCTAAGCGTCAGATAAATAGATATCTTAGACCGTTCCTTCCTTGAACTTGTCATTTTACTCAAGTATTTGTGTAAAATATTTTTATTAATCAACTTTTAAGTTACATTTTTTTATTTTATACATTTCATCGCACCTACCAACGTGCCTCTATTCTAGCCTAAGGTTGGCTGGTAGGCTGGTAGGGACTGCCTCCAAGCATTAAGCTCGCCTTTTGTGTACGATTAAGTGAAATAAAGTTTTTTAAATAAAAAAATATATTAATTAAATCAAATCATTTATTTTTCCCAAACGAACCTTAACTTACGCAGACTGCATCGGGTGCTTTAAAACGATTAATTTAAAACCGATTAATTCTAAGAGCGAGAATCGTCCATTTATTCGGGCCTAAGACCTAAGACGGTAGGTAATAGGTATTTATAAAATACTAATAACGTAATAACTTAATAAGGCAAAAAATACTTTTAAATAAGAGTAGATATGCTGAGCACAAAGATTGTGTATACTTCAGGACCATCCTTCGGAATAGATCCGATAGGCCGCGTTACTGTCCATCAATAACTTTCGGGAGTCTGTGACAGTTGCCAAAATCCGTTTTCTTTTCCTTCTCATACCATCCTATAACATCACCTTCCATTTTTTCTATCAGTGTAATAGAGAGGCGGGATGGTATATTAAGGGATATGTATATATCCAGTCCCATATTACTATTCCATCTCCCTAGAAGAGAGGTAAAGATCGATGGAATTAAATAATATTACTCCTTATAATACCTATCCTTCCAAATCTTGATTTCTAAGGTATGAAATCTTAAATCTAAATACCTAATCTCAAATCCTGTAATAATTTTAAATCCATAAAGATGATTCAGCTGCTTATAGACGATGTCTGGACTACATTCTTCCATAAAAACACTCTCAATCTAAAGTTTTGCCCATAAATATCTATAATGATTAAATAATTTCTTTAAAAAAATATCTATGTGTAAGTACTGTTATTCGTGTTGTTACCGTGGTGTGTGTTTTAGCCACTTACGTCAATTCATACGTCAACTTGTCTGACGCAAATTTTATTTTACAGCTTTCATGTTTGTATTAATTCTTGTGTATAAAGTAATACTCAGGTATAAAGTCGTCAAATCAAACATAATTCAGGTTTTGCTGGTATAAAAATATCTATTTATAAAGATTTCTCTGACACTATTTTCACGTTTGGTTAAAATCACTTCCTATATATCCACTTTAGAATGAGAACTATACAGAGTGACTGGTAGCTTGAAATATTCCTTTTAGGGTTCGGGGGGGGGGGGGGGGGGGGGGGGGGGGATAGTGAGAGTAGTTAAAAATATAAATTAGTCATTACACATAAAAAGGTATTAAAAAGATAATTTTTATGGAGTAACCAAATATTCTCAATTTGTAATGTATTTTTGCAACCAGCCCTTTCAGTATCCACTGCTGGACATGGGCCATTGACTTGTACATGAGGGATGTAAGGCCTTAAAAGTGGCGGACCAAGCGGGTTGGCGAGTCCACTTTTTTAGAGGTGGTATAGTTCCTCGGGGCTTGTGGTAGCCGCCTTGTTATCCCTTAGTCGCCTTAGTCGCCACGACACGACACCCGCGGGGGTAGATGGGGTGGTGCTATTCTATAATGTATTATTAACACGTTTTTTTTAAGTTTGTGGTTTATATTTAATGAATTAATAAAATACGAAAGTAGATCCATTTTAGGACCCTAATGTGTAGTGGACTTTTTGTTACTAATAATACCTACAATCACGGCTAAAAGGAATATGTCCAGCTAGCACTCACTATGAGTACTTATGTTACTAACTTACTTACATGTGCATGTTACATTTTTAGACTAATTCAGTTAAATTTATTGGTCTCACAGGTTCGTTGCGTGCACACCAATGATGAGCAAATCGTTATGGAGGCTCAGTTTAAACATTCTTCAGCAACTTCACGGCTTCGTCTACTCCGGATATGACAAGTCAGATGCAGCAGCCAAAATATACTACAAACTCGCCATGGACTCGAAAAAAGAGAACGAGGGATACCAGTTGGACAGGAGGTTAGTGTTCCAACCTATATTATTAGAGAAGTAACCTTACATAATATTAATAATATAACATTACATCTTAAAGAATAATAATATTTATCATATGAAAAGTAATACATATTATATTTTTTTTTATGTAAATGGAATCGACAATAGATAAAAGGAATTTTGACTAATATTGTGTACAGCTTTTCATATCTACCGAAATACCCAGATCCGGATATTCGAAATAGGAAGGAAAAAATCGCATTATGTTTTAAATAAGCAAAATTTGCCCTTGCAAAAGTCCCTAAAAGGAAAGATATCCTTGCATTGTATTTGTTTAAATTCAAATACTTAGCAGTATTATGGACAAAGAATTAAATTTCCATATTATTTATTGTTTGCAAAACAAGAGTATTAATAATACCGCAAACATATACATATTTTAACATATTTTTGTACAAAGCAATTGTTCAAAGTTTAATGACGTTTGTTCGTCACGACGCGCGACGTTCATAAATAAAAATACCTACCATTAATAAATGAATTAATTTATGGTTTAATTAATAAATCAATTTATGTTTCGTAGAAGCAGTTATCCCTAATTTGCGCACTGCACCTGCATACCTCCTGGTGTTGCAGGTGTGCATTGGCGGCAGTAGACACTTACCATCAAGTGGGCCGCTTCTCCGTCCGATTTCTTTCATATAAAAAAGCTTCATGTACTCGTAAGGTGAAGACTATTCAAATTCCTCCATTCCGTATGCGATCTTCAGACAATATAATGTTACTTTTTATTAGAAATGTTATTATGATTATGATTATTATGAGGTTTCATCATGATCTCGATAAGGGAGCAGCGCTGTTGTACTCATCACTATGGCTGTTGTACAAAACGACAAATATTTTATTTTCAAGTTTACATCGTTCTTAGCATTTATGTCAAATATGTCCAACTATTTTAGTCTATATCTGCTCTATGAATGGCTTTAAGTGTATATCATGTTATTGACTGCTCAGTGCTATCAGAGGATGTCCGCGAACTCGTCCCGCTTTCTCAAGGTCGTTTCATCAACAATAAGGAATTGAAATGCGATATCTTTTCTTCCGCCTGTATAATAGGGAATTTTCTGATGAGTTGTTTAGTCTGGTGTCAATTTCAATTTTTTATCATAGCACCTATCGATGCCGAATGGTGGTGCATTTCCTCGACAGAGAGCTACTACGTACTGTGTGGTCTTCGAGACACTTAATTTCCGCAAATCCGAAAGTTGTGGAATTGTCTGCCTACTGAGGTTTTCCCTCTAAGCTACGACAGGCTTTTCAAGAAAGCTGTGAAATTGATCGTTGAAAAACTGTGAAACTGTGAAAAAATTGAGTATCGCGCAGTGATAAAATTCCTTCATTTGAAAGGGAAAAAAACTCGGGAAATAAAACATGAGTTAGGCTCTGTATACGGTGAAGCCTCCCCTTCATTTACAACGGTCAAACATTGGGTGGCCGAGTACAAACGTGGTCGTACGAGAATTTTAGACGAAGAACGTTCTGAGCGCCCGAAAACTGCTACAACTGACGAAATTGTCGATTTAGTGCATCAAACTGTGATGGAAGATCGACGATTGACTGTTAAGGATATTGCTGAGGCTTATGGGATATCATCTGAACGGGTGCACAAGATTTTACATCAATATTTGGATATGAGAAAATTTACCGCGCTCTGGATGCCGCGCTTTGGGTGCCGCGCTTGTTGACGATCGACCAAAAACGAATACGGACGGACATGTCGCGCGAGTGTCTTAACCTGTATCAAAAAAATCCTGCGGAATTTTTGCGGCGACTGATAACCGTCGATGAAACCTGGGTACACCACCATACGCCTGAGACCAAACAACAGTCAGTGCAGTGGATTGCGGTGGGGGAACCAACTCCGAAGAAGGCAAAGGTCGTTCTCTCTGCAGGAAAAGTGATGGCGACAGTTTATTGGGATAGCCGTGGAATAATTCTTATCGATTACCTTGCAAAGGGTGAAACAATCAACGGACAGTACTACGCTGTATTGCTGGATAAATTGAAGGCCACAATTAAGAAAAAACGTCCGCATTTGACCAAGAAAAAAATCCTGTTTCACCAGGATAACGCTCAGGTTCACACGTGCATGTCGCAATGTCAAAATTGAACGAATTGCTTCCGCACCCACCCTATTCGCCAGATATAGCTCCCAGCGACTTTATCCTGTTTCCTAATTTGAAAAAATATCTCAGGAGAAATAATATAAGTCAAATGCTTGAGGTGGAAAACGCTGCAAACTAGTATTTTTCAGGTTTAGACAATCAATTTTTTTCTGACGGTTTAAAAGGATGGGAGAAACGTTGGGCCAAATGTATCGAGTTGCAGGGAGACTACGTCGAGAAATAAATTTTGTTTTGCTTCGAAATATGTGTTTTTCTTAAAAAGGCCGGAAACTTTTCAAATATCCCTCGTATGTATGTAGAATCAAGATGATATTTGATATTTCTTCTTTGCGCCGTGGCTGATTTCCTCAGCTTTTCCACACATGCGCTGCTAAACTTGTGTCTATGGACTTTTGATTCGTAAACCTAATCAATCACAATGAAGTCATTGTTAATGGCGTACCATAATATTATCTAATCATATTGGCCTTCAATAGTAATTATTACTTATTCCTTTATCACGATTCTACTGCATCCGTGTATGTAGGTATTAAAGGAAACTGATGTTTACTTTTATTTTAGATAGATAATCTTGCAATATATAGTATAATCCAATAGCCCTTATACTGCTTGGCTTATTAATAGTGGTACATCAAAATCTATTCAACGATCCTCCCGTTATAAGTGAATAAACAGACAGAAACGTTGTATTTCTTTCTAACTATACCGGAATTCACGTCATGTATCGCTAATAGTATAGATTTACTTAATCATCATTACGCAACTATTTAATGTTACATTGGTAAAAAACATTCCTGTTTTATTAAATAAGTAAAGTACAACTGAATCACTTTTTACGCTATTGTGTAGCTTTTCTATTGACTACAAAAAATCACAAATGGAAGGTTATTAAATCTAATTGAAACCGTCAGTTTATCGCTTCTAAAGGGTTCCGTATGAATGAATCTATTTTTTATATCTCTTAAATAAGTAATTTTATCGACTTTAATACCTACTTCAATATAGCTTGCGTGTTCGCATTTATTCTGTAATAGAGGCATATGTTTAAGGCATACAGGTATAAGTAAGTCACAAGTGCACCCGACTCACACGTGACCCATTGAACAGAAAAAAACGGAACAAAGTCTAAACAGTCACACCGCAACGCAAATTGCCGGCAATGACATTGAAGAGTCATTCTTACCTAGGCAAAGTCAAATGTTATTATAATTACTAGCATTTTGTTTCGTATCATTTATCTTTGGTAATAACTAATAACTTTGAAGAACCCTCTGCTCATTTATTAATAATTACGAATTTTGTAATTAACTTCATGATATAACATTAATTAAGTATTTTTAGTTATCGGTTTCCAAAGCGGATTTCTGCAATCATCGTTGGATGATAATTTTTGTAGCGTACGACATAAAATATGTATAAATGTACATACATATTTTGTACATTGATACTTGCTATTAAAAGATTTAAAATGCACTATAAACTTCTCATGGTACTTATAAGCAAAATATAATAAAAAAATATATTAATATTAACGAATATAATATAGTACTTTTTATCAATATAAATAGATATTTATAAATAGTAATATAAAATATGTACATAATATATGCATGCCGCCCTGAAGACGACTTTTATCATTAAATGCTGCATACGTCATATGAGTAATTTAGTCGCCAGGTCACCCTAAAGTTTCTATGCTACAGATCTAAACATCCGAGGAATAAACAAGCACAACGCACAATAGTTGTTAGTAACACGTGTGTGTCGCATTGTCAGTAGCAATTCCGCGCTCAATATCATTATGCCATTGTTCGTGTACAGTCAACTACATTAAAGTTATAGATAGAAAGCCTTTCTACCTATTAGAAAACTTACATACTTGCAAAGTTTTCCAGATAGATTCCTTTAAAATATCCTCGTAAAGACAGATATCTTCATATTTAATGGGACTACTATAATTATGCACGCGCACGTTGACGCCCAAGGCTAACTAAACACCCGGTTTACACTTTTGTTTAAGTAGGTAATTTCAGGTAAACAAAGTGCTGGTGGAATAACCATGCTGCATTGCTCAAAGTCGTGTGAACCGCGATCATTGTATTTGGTGTTAAATAATATAATTTTAATAGTGTAAATAAATGATAAGAGCCGTCACACTATCCAAAGGCCCCGTTCCTTGTTGTCATGTACATTACGACTTGAGGAATAATGAAGTTTTGTAATCAGTCTGCATTTGATAACAACATTTAAATTAATTAAATATACCCTATTATAATGCATATTTTAGTATCGCCTTCTAGAAATTCTATTCTTAATGGATCACATAACTATTATATTATTTTTAATCGTAATGTTATAGTGAAACATACTTTGATATCATGATACTAAAATATTTATCTGCATCGGATTGATTTATTGCGATAATATATCCTTTGTTTATTATAGTCAATTAATTATTATTAAATTTAATTGACACTAAAGTTATTTTTTAATAATAATATTTTATTTATAACATTTTATTTGTCTTAATCATGTTACAATAAAGAAAGTAATACAATACAGTGAAAAAAACCTAAAATCTATTACATGGCAAATATAGTGGTGAAGGACGCTGTTCCCAAAACTAGGTAGACACAATAGAATCAGCATGAAATTGTCCTTAAGTTTTAATGTGTTATCCAAATTATCAAAGATTTAAATAAACCTCTGCAAATTATTCAATACCCATGTAGTAAATTTATAAAATATGAAAATAAAATTTCGACGATATTGTATTTTCATATTTTTATTGCTTTATCTTAGAAGGGTGATGTTAGAGCAATTTCTACTTAAACAGAATCTTGAAAAAATGAAATATTAAGTTAAAAAATCATAACAATCGTTTCATATTATCAACAACAGACTGGAATCTAATTTGGCACAAAAATATAATGGCTTGAATCTATATCTCGGGACTCGGTTAAGTTCGTAGATGAACCAAATCGGTTGAATAGTTATAAATTTATTTCGATATAGATCTTTCAAAGAATGAAAACAAATGCGCCAGTATAGGTAAAGAAACTAAATGTTGTTAATAGTGCTCGTAATACATAGTAATACAATGTTACATAGTCTAAAAAAAATCTACAATTTTTGTCTAAACATTTTTTTTGTCTAAACGTCTAGTCCCTTCAGATTAGCATGTGCAATCTATTTATTTTTAGGTTTAAACACATTGTAGTCCCTTCAGATTAGCACGTCCAATCTGTTTATTTTTTGTCTAAACACATAGTCCCTTCAGATCAGCACGTGCAATCTTATTTTTTTAAAATGATTTCTATCAAGAGGTTGAAATATTTTATTTCATTTTTAGTATTTTCGTTACACGTGCTGCATTCTTATCCCACAAGATAAAATTTGCGTCATTGTTTCAAATTGGAAAATATGTTTTTGTATTTTTCGCATGTTGTTATTAGGTAGATATTTTGACGAGTAATGTGCGCAAATCGTATGACCTTGAGTATAAGTCTTAATTTTCCTACTTCATTGATAATGGGGTAGTGCGTATATATGAATGCTTAAGGTATGAAATTCTTTTGTAAAATATTTTCGCTTACTGTAAGACTAAGTTTATCAGATCATCTGTCAATCAGATATTTTGGCGACAGTAGAACCTAATTTACGTTAAAATTATGTTAATACTACTAAGTATCACTCGATAAACATGGCAGATGAATAATATTATAAAAATATATAATTTAAGATATCAAAAACCAATTAGTGAAATCAGAACTAAAATATTTTGAAACATGACTGAAATGGGGGGCTTGTAATAAGTCACAAGTTTGAAAAGGATCGCATTACGGAACAATGATATCATTAATTTACAACCATGAACCATGTATGAGGGAAAGAGATTGAGCAATAGCTCCCCACCACTTCTGAACCTAAAAATATATTCTCAAGATCATATCTAACTAATTTTGTAATGAATTTGGAAAATAGTTTCTAACACCAGTTTGTTTTCTCTTTTGTTTATCGAATAAATCTTAAAACATATCAATTACAGGAGCAGTCAAGTACACTCTTGTCAGATTCCTCGGAGCAAGAAACAAAGAAATCCTAATATACATTAAAGTGAAATGTAGTCTGTTTGTTTAAAATATTTTCATGCGTCAAAGGATGATTGAATTTGAATTGATTTAAATAGAGTTGGAATTTCGCATAGACGTTCTCGGGGACTGCGAAAAGGACATAGCCTACAAAGCTAAGGTTCCCGTGAATTAGTGAGCATGCGGGTGACCTCGCGAGCAAAAACTAGTATTGTAATAAAAGTAAACATTAGCTTATGTAATTTTCATTAGGTAATACTTTTGAATTATGTATTTAATTTGAGCTAAATACGCAAGAAAATAACATCGGAGTGCGTTACAATTTCCGTTGATAGACAGCTGTTGTTCGAATAATTAATATTAATGATACTGTGACCCAGTTACTACAATCGAACATTAGGTACTTGACGCGTGACGTTCAGATTAAAACAAAAGTGTTCATGCACCTTTGTTTTTCTTTGGACGTACAATACATTTCTTGAGTCACCTAATAGTCGAGTCAATGAAGCTTAAAAATCATCAAAACTTCATAATCCTCAAGAACAGATGCAATTTTGATGTTCTTTTTGTTAAATGTTTGTTAGTATATTAAAACAAAAATTGTACCGAAAATTGGGAATTGTGAGTATTTTTTTAAGAGTTAGGGAAAATATAAATTGATACCTATATAAAATTAAAATAAGGAAATCTCTTATTAATCTTTGGAAATTTATAGATTTACAATTTAAATTTTAAAAAATAACCGTCCTTAATTTTCGCTTCATGCAATTGGCTTGCTGTATACGTTTTCCTTGAAGCAATTGTAAAAAAGCCTAATGGTTTGCGCGAGCATATCGCTGCAGATGCTAGAGAGATAAGTAAGCGAAGATACGATCGCCAGCTCAATGGCGTTCATAAGAAAATATAGAGCCTGCACGAGGGCAGGTGGCGGACAATATGAGCATCGTCTGAAATTTTCATAATAAATGAAATTTATTATACTTTTCACGTTTCTGTCTTTCTTGTCCTTCACGTACTTTGACGAATAAATTATGACTTAAAATCAATTTAGTGCACATTGTTAATGAATATAAAAAAAAATTAGTTGAAAATTCTAATTTGGTTTATACCAATAAAAAAATCAATGGAGCGAAGCTACTTTTGTAGCTCCTTTGATTTTTTATTAGCAATATCATCATTTTTAAAGAGGAAACAATCAATCAATCAAAATTAATCAATCAAATCAAATTAATCAATCAAATCAAATTAATCAAAATAGTTGGCCACTGTAGTTTTGCTACATTTTTCTTGGTAACTAAAGGTCAAATTCAAAATAGAGGAAGCAACTCGAGACAAACGTAAACTTTTGGAAGATGACTTGGAAGAATGAATTTGGAAGAAGTATTGAAAATAAGTTTAAAAATTGGAAAAGTATAGTAATGAAAAATATTGACTTACGCCTAACAGAACAACTCTTTGAGAATAATAAAACAGAATGTGAATTTTCCTTTATTTGTAGCTACAGTACGCAAGTTACTGACCGAGGGTACCAATTTAAAAATAAATCAAAATATGGCATGAGCTGGCCTATCGACAGTTTCAGGCTTGGTCACTGGCCATTCTGTATAAGTTTTATTATTACTGTTTAAACAATATAAATAACTTTGTCCTTCCCGCTACAATGTTTCTGACTTTGAATATTTTTTTTTGAACTTTGAATTTGATTTGAACGAACATTTTAAAAAAATCATCAAAATCAGTTCTGTTCTTGAGAATTAAGAAGTAAAAACCTTTATTGACTAGACTATATGGTTTTTCCTTTATGCAATCTGTAATTGATGGCTAAATGTTCGATAGGTATACCATGAACTAAAAATTCCTCAATGTCTTTATCCAAATTTGTCTTTAAATACTTGTTCTTTAACAGACGTGCAAGCGAGATGCGCGTGTCATACGGCGACGCTCTTGCTGAAACCGACACCTTCGAACACATACTGAACGTGACGTCACACAACGATGCGCTTTTGACCTATTACTACTTGGACGGAGAAAATAAGGTAAAGGATATGAGGATAGAATGTGCTTGCGTATGGCTTACATAAGAGTTATGGCTTACGTAAATTTATTACGTATCCAGTTGTTCCTGCCCGTGATGAATGTAAGGAAACCGGTTAAATGCTGAGTGTACATCGTGTTTATATTCTTTCCCGGGTTTTGCCACATACGTTCAGGATGTGGTCTGAAATGACATGAATTTAGCAAAATCTGAGGTTTTATGTCATGAAATTTACTAATTTAACAGGAAATAGCAAATATTATTTATGTCGTCGTGTATAATGAACATTTATTCTTATTATCGATACTTTATGGTACTAAACTTTTAATTACCTGATAGGTATCAGTAAACATGTATCTGCTACGTGCTATCGCTTATCAGAACAATTATTTACAAACTTACCTTTTAATAAACGGGTTTTATTTCTTTAGCATGTTGACCGCTATCTTTAAAAAGTAATCTATCTCGAGGGACCACAATTCATTTCCTATTTCCAAATTTGTTTCTTACTTTTATTATTATTCGGTTTTTAACTATCGCCTTTCAGCAAACATCTTGCGATCGGACTTTACGTGAAAACCACTGAGACCACTCTTGACCCGTATTATCTGCTGCCAATGGCGGTCCAGAGGAGTTCTAGTGACGTGCATATCGAACGATCGTAAAGACAAGCTTACAAGACAGCCCGGGGGTCAGGAGTTATCATAATGCTTTGTTTATATTACTTGCCAATTTTTTGAACGCTATGGAATGTTGGCTTTGAATATGTTTGTATTGCAGAAATTATCTATATTGTTTAAAATTAATCGTTGTTTTGTTGTTGTTGCTCACATGTGCACACATGTTCAAGTTTAACGCAATGTGACACACGTCTAGACATGTTCAAGTAAACACCATAGATTCTCTACGAGTAAATACATAGTTAAAATTGGCAGAAGTAATACTAGGGATACATCGCGGCTAGAGTTGTAAATTAAGGAAAAAATCGATTTTTTTTACGGTATTAATTATTTTATAATAGAAAATGGTATTCGATTTTTTGATACACTGTGTTACCCCCCTATAATAATCTGCTCAGAGCTTCGTAATGAATGATAGTGGCTCAACTATTTTCAATGAAATCAATTATTATTTTATCGATATCAAACTGTAACATCCCACTGCAACGCATAGGTTTGTAATCATTAACGGGTTTAGAGCCAACGCGTAGGCACAATTTTCATTGTTAAAGGACCGGAAAATGGAGCGTTCGCACAAATACAAACTCCTTTGCAGCTCATTTTTAACTTTTCAATAAGCAGTTTAGGTAGTGCCAACTGCATATATAACGTTATAGAATAAAACTATACATTTGGTTAGTTAGAGCAACGAATGTGAACTTTAAAATCACTGTTATAACTTGTTTACGAACGCAAAAAGTTTGTAATCATGCGAATAGTCGATTACCCAATACTTTAGATGTTATTCATGTTACGTAGACATGTCCATACTTCGGTAGGAATTTTTGAATCACTACCATATGTATGTAAGTCGAGTAGTCACAGCCACTGAACTGTCATCGCTCCTCGTGTTAAATTTATATCTATATCTTCATATCCACACTTAGTTTTCATTTAATTAATTGGTATAATTATGTTCTACAATGATACAATAACTTTATTATCATTTATATGGAACTTTGCTTTATGACTAATAGCTATTCTCATAACATGTTTTACAGTTGTTTGCATGTAAATACGATAGCGGCCCCTTTGTTTGTTAACAATTTGTTGATACCCTTTGAAATGTTTACCAGATGTGCCTTGTCAACAAATCAACAATAACGCCAATATGGCATATTTTTCGCTAATTGCTCTTTGTTCGAATCGAAGGACCAAACCTAGAACGCAATAGTGACTGATTTTTTTATCGCTTAGGTAAATTGTTAGAATCAATTAATTAATTACGATGTTAAATTTGATTACAATTTAATGTAATACACCATTTAACGCGTAATGTAGAATATCCGTAGCTCATAATTTTAAGATGATAAAACAAAATGTGAAAATACCGTATTACTTTTTTTTATCGAATAGATGGCAGACGAGCGGTCGGGCCACATGATGGTAAGTGGTCGCTGCCGTCCATGGACACTTGTAACACCAGGGGCTTGCGGTTGCGCTGCCGACCTTGCAGAATCCTGTTCATAGCTCTATTGAAGAGCCCCGTGTTGTAGCGTATTGGAAAAACCTCGGCTGGCACTTCATTCCATAACTTTAGGGTTCGCAGTACAAAGTGTATTTTTGACCGCATGCAACAACTGTATGTCAAGGAAATGCGGATGAACCGCACGACAATGACGAGCGGTGCGATGGTAAAAACTCAAAGTTGGCATCAAATTGAACAGTTCTTTAAAACATTCCCCATTATATAGGCGGTAGAAAAAGCAGAGAGACGCAACATCTCTTCGGATGCTGAGCGCTTCTAGACCACCTGTGAGAATGGCATTGTCAATATTTTTGTAATACAACTTTTCGCGTTACCTGGATCCTTATACCTAATTGTTTTCAAATTAATAACCATTTACACTAGAATTCGTAATATTGTAAGTCGAGAGATGCACACCAAAATGAACATAGACAGACCACCCTACCTAGATACACCTAGATTATAACAGACATTTGTTTTTATACAAATATTGTTCCGGTCGGAAATCGAAACCGAGAATTTTTGCGCATTAGGCAGGGACACTACTTATTGGATCAACCGGTAGTTTTACAAGAGTTGTTTATAATTCCAGATGAAAATGACAGAGATATACGACGTGACCGAGGCGGATACAGACGCGGTTCAGTCGCCGACGGAAAGAGATGTCAACAAACAGCTGGAGTTCGACAATGATTGGTCGGCGGACCTGCTTGCCGATACTGGTGAGTCTCTGAATATGAAATAATAGTGTTATATATGCATAGTAAAAAGGACAAGTTATGGAAGTTATAGATAGAAATATAGCGGCCGTCGGTATTTGTGTGTGAACCGTTTTCGAAATCTGAGCGACGCGACCCACTGTGAATCATAATGAGATTTTGTGTATAGTTGTGCGTACGAATACGCTACGTGTGTAAGCCATTACGACACATTATACATTATGACGTTTAATGATTTAAAAAAATATGCCGCACTTAATTGCCTTGATTCTCTGGTCGTGTGTCCAAAGACACAAAGACGAACACGTAGTGTGTCTAGACCCGAATAAACATTTGCCTTTAACAAATGAATGTCCAATCGGAAATCAAATCTGAGACCTTTTATACTGTAGCGATTATCAACTGCCCTAATAGGTCGCTGTTACATATCGCCCTCTGATCCCTATTAGATATAAGTAAATTTATTAGTAAATAATAATTCTTGTTTAATCATGTACTTAGTAAATAAGCCATTCACACATTACATAGAGAATTCATCACACCGCGTGCTTTGCTTGTTTATATAAACCTAAGATTAATGCATAAACATAGTTCTCGATAATCAGAACAATAGCGGCACTGTGAGCAGGACCTAACACCGCGCAGCGTGCTTTGCTTGTTTATATAAACCCAAGATTTATGCATAAACATAGTTCTCGATAATTAGAACAATAACGGCACTGTTTGCAATGACGCAGTTCCTGCCAGCAACCTGGATTTTCGACACTTCGTTTTAGACCTAGCATCGGTCAAGACATGTATTCTTATATTAAATTTACGTCTTAGTTCTTAGTATATTAATAAATAAATTCTTTAAAAACTCAAGTTGCCATTCACTATGTAACATCGCCAATTGAACATTTTGCGAAATTAATGTTTTGCAAATTAGACATTTTGCAATATTAACGTTTTGCGAGTAGAAGGCATGTATTGTGAATTAAATACAATTTGTGAATGTAAACATGCACATTGGACATTGCGCGTTTTGGAATATAATCCTCGTATGCAAAATATAATACCTGTCTTTTTTTCTTCTCACCGACACGCGATCCTGCGGTACCCTCCCTGAGCAACGCCCTAAACCGAGGTCTGTTCCTTACCGACGGGAGAGCCCTTAGGCTCGTTGCTGCACACACTTTTTGCTCCTAGCTGAGCGCTTTCTGCGCGCCTTCCGAAAAAAACCTGCCTTTTTTATTATGCTATATCTATTGCTGTGTAGTTTTTTTTAGTAGTCTTGCAAATGAAACGTAACACAAGAAAATTGCGATTTAATTTTTTTTCGGATGTTAACACTCAACTTTAATCACAAAAACGAACTTGATACTTTATATTTTCTGTTCTAATAAAACTGAAATATAAACCAATAAAAAGAAATTGAACAATTATATTTAGATTTTGTCATGTTATTTTAAATTTTATATCGCGCCGTTGAAGTTTGAACTTCATATAATTGAGTTTCGGATAAATTATTCCTTTATACCTGAATTTCAACGAACTTAACATTAATTATGTGATCCGTTCAATGCAAACTTGTACACTCGTTAACCAAAGAAACAACAAGTATCGATATGTTTATGGTTGGCATGTAGAACATTTCAATTCTACTGTTATACCACATTTCATTTGCCAGACTACATGTATTCTTTGTATACACAATGTACTATATAAATGTTTTTAGTACATTTGTGTAATGGGCGATAATAATTTTAAATCTAAGGGCCGTGTGTGAATGCCGGCTAAATACAATCGTATCGAATGATCTACGTAACAATATGTCCAAATTTGTAATTTGTCCATTACGCAAAAGACCAAAATTCAAATATCTAGCGACTAGTTTAAAAAGATAAACGTCTAAGTAACAAAATGTAGCAAACGTAAAATTAAATTGAGAAACGAATTTGTGATCTGGGATTATTTTAACTCTTTTCGATTTTCAAAAATGTTCCTTATACCTTGTACAAAAATATAAGAAATATAAATACTTTTTTATTCAATATTTTGAGGTCACGATTACATTTACATGGAATCCATTGTTCGCCGCTCGGGGCAAAAGTCGTACAGTACAAAGCCAGTCTTCGAGTGCTCAACTAGTACAAATAGTTACTCTATTAATAAACAAACAAATGCTGTCTATCTTGTGATATCTTATTATACAGTAGTCTAACGATGATGATTTTCTAATGCTTGAAATAACGAATGAAGTTATTGAGAATTTATACAGCAATTTCATTAAGAAGTTGCTCATAAAAAAAGAAACAAATTTTAGAGAGTTAAAAACTGCAGTAACGCTAACCCTCCATTTATCAGTAGGTAAAATGATCAAGAGTATTATAATTACTAAGCGGATGTTTCATTTAATACGGTGAGATTAAATCGATAAGATTAAATCAATAATACATTTGATAAAAAAATAATATCCTTATAACAAGTTGATAATCATGTTAAAGTGAACATCTTTCTTTGTATCTTTGAAGTTTATCGTAGGAAGTAAATAAAGAAACACCATTTATTAAATCCGTTTTAAAAAATAAACAAAACGTGTAGAGTTCGTTGAACCCCAATAACCAGCAATATATCCTTTGTATAAGTTGACTTTCTTTTTTAGATTTTTTTTTTTAATTTATAACTGTACTTTTGAAACTACTAAACCGGTTCGACCTACCATATGTACGAATTTGAATGTACGACTTTTGTGCCAAATTTCATTTCAATCTATTAAGGAATGGGGTTTGCCGTTGTCCACAAATTTCGTTATATTCGAATTTTGTACAAAGTCAAATTTCGAAATTGTTATAGAAATTTGAAAATTGTGTTTGGATAGATTCCTTGTAAATATCCCTAAAATAATGTCAAAAGAGGCCTGCTACGCGTACAATTTGGAAACTTCTAAGATTTTGTACGATTGTGATATGTTTTAGGACACATGTGGATTTTTCTATAACCTATTCTATTTTTTAGATGAATTAGACATTGATGCAATCGACGAAGATGAGCTAGCTGATCGAAACATATTCTCCGATCCTGAAAGCGAGTGGAACCGAAGGGCATCGTACAGTTCATCAGAAAGCGACGATGAACAGCCCGAGTCAGACAAAAAGCAACTGTACACAAACAAGCCAGCAGAATACTTGACATATGCAGAATAGAATTTGGACAGATATATAGATATGCTCAGATAACTGGTATATAAAAGCTAGTGATTAGAAATGGCACGAAGTGTTTTGGTTCTATGAAGTATTATGAAGGGAATCGTGCTTCTTGTAAGAGAGTACTTAAACTATTGGTCGCACAATCGATTGTCTTAAAGAATTAGTCGAATCGATAAAGAATGAATCGAGGTGCTTCGTGTTAAAGGAAAGTCAATCGCACGACTTGGAGAAGAATAAGGTCCTCAGAATAAGGCTCTTAGAAAAAATAAACAACATGGGGATTGGATAAATACGAGTAGTTGTCTAGGTTAAATCAATCCGATTGGTGGCGAAATTAGAGAAGCCAGGTATAACTTTTTATGTCCGTGACTTCAAAATGTAATTAATTAAAAAAAAACTTGACTTTATTGAAATTTTAATTTAACATTGACTGATGTAAATAAAACTTGTTTCACTTTTGGATTAACACTGTTGTTAGTATTACATTATAGCATATTTCTTAAATGTTAAAAAACTGTATTGTTTCTATTGTATGATTTTCTCGGTTGTTTTTTTAGTTTAAAAAGATACTTATGATAGTGTGAATTCAATTTCACTTTCTTCTTCTCTTTTGCGCGTTTTTTCCGTAGTTCTACTTAGATATGTTATAAAAGTATAAATTATTTAGTTACCTTGAAAACAAGAAACAAAGCGTAATGGTGATAAAAATGAATATCAAGTAAATGTTGACTCTTTATAAGTTGTTTATATTATAGTATATTCCCAGTACATTTTCGCAAAGTACACATTGGTATAGGGTCGACCAGAGTTATTGTAAAAATGCCTAAGAAAAAATTCTTGATGATGTTCGAAAAAAATTGGTAAAATTCTCATTATTTTAGTTTCTCATAAATTATATTCTCATAAATTATTATATTCTCATAAACAATTTTGATTGCTTTGATCGAACAAAAGCAGTAACCGAATATAATGTTACTTATGCTTTTATTAAAAATGTTATTTAATGGCTATTACTGCGAATTCGGGCGTTTGAAAGATACGAACTTCTTTGCAGCTCATTACCAATATTTTCAATAGGCGGTTAAGTGGCGCTAACCGCAAATACAACGTTGTAAAACAAACCTATACTTTCAGTTAGAGCAACGAATTACGAACTTTAAAGGCACTTGTTTATGCACGCATATAAGTTTTCATTCCTTCGAAAGCTCAGTTGACTCATCGCGTTACAATTATTGTAAAAATACAATTTTTAAAACATATTTACCACATCCCTTATTTACATCCCTGGTTAGCCTTATCAGCATTATCACATTTGTGTTCTAATAAATATTATGTATGATACACAGAAAAAACAGTTTTAATAAATAGACTAGGTTTTTATTTTCTTAATAGCAATGTTTTTTCTTGTCTACCATGTGTACTAAGCTCGGAAAACAGGGGATCAAATATTTTTTATTGTTAAATATATTGATCATTAGGTAATGATTTATACTAAAGTTGAAATTCCTGTATCGTATTTTGTATAATATAGATAAGTTTGGTACTTGCGGAATAAACGGATCACGGTGAAATCTTAGAACAAATAACATTCTACCTTAAATACTCATCACATCTCAAAGACAATGAGTGTTCTTTTTTCTAATTTATCTGATCAATAGTTCCAGACGATTGCAAAGAAATACATAAGCAGCTCTAGTTTCTATTAAAAAAAATCTAATTATAGCATTAAAAAAACCGCGAAAAATAGTTAGAAAACATCCTTTTAATTAGGTAGCTATTTAATAAACGCTCTGTTATAATATTATACTATATATTTTATTTGCTACGGCTAAGCAAACTACAAGGAACTGGCGCGGAGTATACTTTATTTGATTGTACTTTGGTCCAATTTCATTATTGCAAATTAAATTAAAAACAAAATATTGTATATGCATTGCCATAGAATTGCGACTTGCCTAATCGAGCGTTCCAGCAAATACAAACTTATTATTAACACAATTCAATAGGCGGCCAGGTGATTCCAACAGCAAATACATCTTACAAATTTTACATCTTACAATGTAGTGTATACAAACTTGTAGCACGAACTTGTTTTTAAGTTAAATCGACGAATATTCATTTTAATTTAAAGTCATTTTAAAGTTTAATTTAAGTGCAAAAAGTTTGTGTGATTGCTCGGGTAACAAGTTGGTAATCTTGTGAATGCTCGGTTGATAAGTTTGTAATCTTGTGAATGCTCGGTTGACATGTTTGTAATCTTGTGAATGCTCAGTTGACACGTTTGTAATCTTGTGAATGCTCGGTTGACAAGTTTTTTATAAATGTGTTGATTTTATACAACATGCATATAAAGTGTACTTTAACACTCGCGGAAATCCGCGTCAGTGGACTTTGCCTTTTGCGTATTTTGTTTACAAAATAATGACCAATGCTTTGAAGATTTTAATATTTAAGAGACGATAATTTGCGAAATTATCGTGATTACTGTGGCTTAATAAAAACTGTAAAAGCCCTGCCAAATGTGCAAAATAAATTATCTTCTTTAAAACTTGTGCAACAACGCATTCTACAATGGTTATTGTTAGACATGGGCGACTTAATAACTCATTCATTATTCTTATATTGTTGTACTTAGATTTTTTTAAGATTCTTAGTTAATTGAAAATATTTAACGCACCAACATGTTTATACGGCCCCTGTATTTAAATTCGTGTTATCACTCGAGGGGTATTTTTAAGTATTGTTTTTATTACATAACGCTATGGTCTCTTAAAGGTTTAGTTTTAATTATATTGTCTAGTATTTTTATTAAAATAAATGTCACAAATAATTTACAAAAACTGAGAATTTGTTTTATTTTAAGTGTTAAGTTCCTGCCCAAACACCAAGATTTCGTCCCATTCATATGCAGCAACATTAGAATGTAATTTATTCTCTTTTTAGCGAAACAATCACTGTTTAAACCATAATCTTTTGTTTTTGTAACAGGGAATCCCCCGTTGCAAGTCTATAATTGGCTAGGTACAGTCAACAAAGAATTGACAAAAATAATGAAAAATATTTCATTGACAATTTGCTTACAAAAATTTACTTTTACAGGCTGATTTTCTTAATGCGAAACAGAATGTCTAGTGGGAACGAAAAGCTACATTCGTAATCGTTCAGATCAGATCCAATATCTGTAGCTACCCAGTCAAGTCAAGTTCTCATCATCTGTTTTTCAACAGTAGGTACTTGAATGTCAGTTACTTAAAGAGCAATGGCAGCTGACATAGATCCTTAACAGTAGTGAAAATCATTTTACAATTTGATAGTCATTTAAAAATTTTTTTTTCTTTTTATCTGAGTTATGTTATGATGATTGATGACTTAAGTAAGAAACGGTATTTACATACATATTCAGTACTGTCAGCGCCCTCCCTATGATGGCCAGACCATAACTATTCAATTTCTGTTGGTCATTCAACGTGTATCTATCTTTGGCGCATAAGTAATTTTATTTAAAATTCTGCTAATGGCCTCTTTAACTATGTAAAAAATAGTAGAAGCACCTATACGTAGAAGTAGATGAACAGACAGCGGCCTTAGGTGTAACTAGAGCTGAGGCAGGTGTGCGCCTACCGTAATACATGTCCAGACCAGAAAAAACTAATATTATCTATTTTATATTTATAAAACAGTGTGTAGCTATTAAAAACTACAGCTGATCTTACAAATCATTATACATCGATTGTAACATGTAGGTACTTTGTATCTCAGCAAAATCCAATGACTTCTATGTAGGTATTCTACTATGTAACAGTTCTAAAGAAAAACTTTGTCACAGGGCGGGTTGTGCCGGCTGAGGTACGGGGAGCGGGAGGGGAGAATTTATTACAGTGGTTCTGGTTAACCAAACCCTCACGCAGTGACGCGAAACAATCTTTACCTATTTGCATTTTGTCTCTGAGAGTAAACTATTTTTTTTGATCTCGGAAGTTTGCGCATTTGTAGGAAAATGATATACTATGTAAGTATTGCAATGTGAATTTAACCTATACCTACCTACATAATAATAATAGAGTGGATACAAGTAAAATACTAATGTAATATAATTTCAGCTATTACAATACATATGTATATACGCACGTATATACTTAAATACATATCACTATTGTTTTATTATATACATGCGTAGGAGATGGTAGTTAAAAGTAAATTATATACGTACTTATGAAATGATATGCCCTCAGAAGATTTATTTGTCCTTTGAGAATAGTTTTTGCGATATCGAAGTATGCAATTCGGCATTTTCATATATATAATTTTTCCGTTAACCAATATCTAAACAAAAAAATAATAATCAACTATTTGCAAACATTTATTTTCTACCTACTTCCATTGTTAGGGAATTGTCGCATCTGTACGAGTGATTTCTATATTCTATGTGAATGTGTTGGTGGTAATCGCTCTCGTTACTCGCTATTACAGAATTAAATTATAGAGTATAAAGTATACTAAGATGGCTGACGAATGACTTTAATTTACGATAAATTAATATATTATTTTGGTTTTGTAGGAAAATATAAAATAAATGAGTTAACTACATAAAATGAACTTCAAATCCCCTAAAAACATTGCGCATTAAATAATTTCAACGCTATATGTCACATTAAACTAAACATGTAAGTATTTCGTCGATTTCAGCGTTTGATGTCAATTTGAGGCTTTACAAAACAAAGCACTTCTCTCGCTTGCGCGCGATCGACTAAAGGAGTTGTGGACAATTGACCGTGGCGCAATGAGCAATTTTTTAGTACTGCATTGCAGAACAATATACATTGTTTCACGTAAAAAGAGCGCTAAACTGCGCAGTAAATGATTTATCGATCTATTTTGTGGTACTACGAGGTGAGGCGCGACGGAGGTATTACGCGTTACATGCCAGTGCCGTCGTGCTATTAGTTCGTCAGTCGACCTTCCCGCGTTCAGTCCACGTTTCATTCGCTCGCAAAGTACAGTCGCGCTCAAAAGTTTCTGTTAATTACGAATATTGCAAGATGGTTTTGCATAGAAAAGAAAGAAAAATGGTTTAAAACTTATATTGTTTTATGAAAAGAGAGGCTGATAATGGCGAGGTAATTAATTTAAAACAATGTATGAAACGGACCGCAACGGCAACGCATACTTCTGAGGCCACTGTAAGACGAATTGTAAAAGATGCAAGAGATTCCGAATTTCTCACCGTTTTTCGAACTCCTGGTAAAAACAAAAGGCATAAACAAAAACCCATAACAGGCGTGGATAACTTTGATAAGGGTGTTATAAATCCATATTTTCATATCACTCAGAAAGGATAGGGAAACTGCGAAGTAAATTATAGAATGACCTAAATTTACCGAGGATTTGAAGCAAGTCTTAGGCAAATTATAAAAGATTTAGGCTTCAAATGGAAAAGGATTGAAAATAATAGACATCTACTAATTGAAAAATCGAATAACAGATTTCTAAGAATCGAATAGGTATCTTAAATTAAATAAATCTTAAATAAATTAAAAAATATGGAGAAGGAAGACCTATTACACTGGGTAACAAAAAAATTTTTTTGGAAAATCGTCTAGGGTTTTCCAGCGGAATTAGACTATTTGAGATGCGCTGAGTCCGAAAATGCCCTTTGTTTTTTTCAATCAGGTCTGGTTTGTTCGCTACAGACATTTAAGAAAAAAACTATTTTTCGTCCAAAAACCCAATTCCTGAGGATCATAAACATTCGGTTTTTCCGTTTTCCTGGGTAAATAAAAGTCAACGTATCCAAATTCATTCATTTATTATATACTCGATTACATTTGATAAGTTTAATACATGTACATGAGCGTTACGTGACACAAAAGTTCAGAGTTCACGGTGTAAATCCCCGTTTCCTCGATTTCCGTATGTGAGCAGCTGCTGGGTTGTCTCTCTTCAGCGACCAGCAGTAGTCCGCGAGCATGACTGCGTCCCACCTCCCCTGGTACCTCTCCTCCATTTGACGCATGTCCTGATGGAACCTTTCTCCCTGCTCGTCGCTGACCGCACCAAGGTTTTCAGGAAACCTCTCCATGTGTGAGAACAGGAAATGCATCTTTATACTCATCAAATACCCGAGGTTTTGGAAGTTCTTTATCATGCTGTTGATGAGTGTGCCGTAGTTTGCTGCCTTCTTGTTCCCCAGGAAGTTGTTCACCACCTGCACAAACGACCTCCAGGCGGCGCACTCTAGCGTGTTCATGGAGTTTTCGAACTCTGTGTCCTTGATGAGCTGTCGTATCTGTGGGCCATCGAAAATGCCGGCCTTCAGCTTCTCAATGGTGACTCCAGGGAAGGCTCGGCACAGGTAGTTGAAGCACCTCCCATCCTTGTCCAGAGCGCGCGTGAACTGTTTCATTAACCCAAGCTTGATGTGAAGCGGTGGGAACAAAATCTTTTCCCGGTCAACAAGAGGTTCGTTTATGATGTTGCTGGCCCCAGGTACTAACTGCTCTCGCGCCGGCCACTCTTTCTTCAATTAGTCATTTTGAAACAGAAACACATCAGAAGCAACCATTTATATATGAATAATTCGCTATATTCTTCCAGAAATATAGGATTGAACTCAAAACCTCAGCATATTTAGACTAATTTTGGTGTTCTGAGTCCAAAAATCACCTTGGTTTTGCTCTATCAGGTCAACTTTTTGAGATACAGCCATAGGCCTACCTGACGAGCTATACATATGATAATTATCATATGTATAGTCATCATATGTCATATGTATATGCTATACATATGATAATTATCATATGTATAGCTCGTCAGGTAGGCCTATGGCTGTATCTCAAAAACTTGACCTGATAGAGCAAAACCAAGGTGATTTTTGGACTCAGAACACCAAAATTAGTCTAAATATGCTGAGAAACCCCTGACGATTTTTTGGCTGTTACCCAGTGTTATATATACTGACGAGTCGTATGTCAATAGCTCTCTTGCGCATCACCATTCTTGGTCAGGCGATTCCACCAGAGGTGTTAAAAAAACAATATGTAAAGGTCTGCGCTTAGTCATCGTCCACGCTGGTGATGAAATAGGTTTTGTGCCAAATGCTCTACTTACGTTCAAAGCTGGCATAAAGTCTGGAGACTATCATGATAACATGAACTATGAAAATTATGAGCGATGGCTACAAACTAAATTGATACCGTACTAACCGCCTAATTCAGTCGTGATTGTCGATAACGATTCATACCATAATAAGCAATATGACTCTGCACCAACATCCAATACAAGAAAAGCAGTTATGCAAACCTGTTTGACCTAAAAGGGGATACAATTCGATGAAACAATGTTGAAACCTAAGTTGTACAATTTAATAACACGGCATAAAGACCAATTAAACAATTTTAATATTGACAAGATTTTAGTCAAAAAAGGTCATACTGCCCTCCGTGTACCCCCTTACCATCCAGATCTTAATCCCAAGGCATGGTCGGAAATCAAAGGATATGTGGTCAGTAAAAATGTTGGTGGAATATGAACCGTGTGACAACTAGTTAATGAGAAGGAGAATTGAATGGGACGGAGGGAATGGAAAATATTTGTGTAGGAAAGTAAAAGATATAGAATAACAGTACAGTAAAAATGATCATGTGGTGGACATGATGACAGAAACATTTGTCATTCGCGTTAATGATAATGACTGATACTGACTCGAATGATTATTGCAATGGTGATAGCAGCTCAAGTGATGACAACGATGATGATGAAGTGGCCACTACTAGCACAAGCACAGCGGCCTCATCTGGCTTCCATGTGACCCACGACGATCTAATGGAAGGTGTGTCACCCTTATCTTAAGTTTATTTATAATTAAAACTGTTAAATCACATTAAAAATTATATTACTAAACTTATTTTTTTAGTTTCAAACAAACCTTTACTAAAGTATTGAAATATAAAACATAAGTAATTTCGTGTGCAACTGTACCATGCGCGGACTCACCCCCTCCACATACGGCAAGCGCTCTTATTACGTGACGATACGTATATATAGAAGTCAAAATTTGTCTATAACGTCCAACGGGGGAGCCCTTAGGCTCGTTGCAACACACACTTTTTCCTGGCTGAGCGCCTTCTGCGCTCGCCCCACACCAAACACGACCGGTGACTCTTGAAAGGCCCCCAGGGCCACAAGAATTTAGACTTACACGATGTTAAGACAACTAAAGGTTTTTTAGCCGGTAGGAGTCCGGCACTACCTGGGTCCCCTTCCCAGGTGTCCATGGAGGGTTTTCCTTGGTTGTCTTTCCTAACAAAAAAAAAAAAAAAACTAACGTCCTGTTGTAAGGCTCGGGCCTCTCCCTACATTCACGAGGACCCTGTGCGTATTAGTAAGTATGCAGTGTAAACTCCATTTTTATATGTGGAGATATATGTGATCCAACCAAGGTTTGGTACCATATCACGCCCGTTGCGGACGCCTACTACTATGGAATCCATTACCTACTCGTATTATGGATGCCAGCATCGCCAATAGCTGGTGAAACCTTTTCTATATAAGATCCCAACATGATTACGATCTTAAGTAGACCTACGTAGTTTTACAATTAACTATTTAGTATAAAAATAAATAAAGGCTGACAACGTCATACCAAATCGATTCTAATTTTGAAACAACTTGTCACGCCGATTTATGAGAACTTGAACCTTACAAAGTAATTTTTTTAACTGGATGCAAAGAGGCGTTTTACGCGATTAACGCGTAGTAGTACCTCTAGTTTTTGATGATTTACAAATTTCAATTAAAATGGTAGGCACAGGAATCGGTTCTAACAGCAGTCGCATATTCCAACAATGCTACGTGAAGTGTTGCAAGATGCAGAATATGACACCACTGAGTAGTGTCATTCCATCGAATAATGGGAAAGTAGTGGATTTCTGCGTAGATAGAATTAAATATACGGATTGGCCACCGATTTTGAACGCGCTCTGTTGCGATCTGAGTCTCCATTCTTTATCTGTAAGATGTCGTCAACAAGTAAAAACTGGTAAGAACCAAATGCCCTCGTAGCAAATAGACGAACACGTAACTTAGCCACTTTGATCTAACTACAAGTTCACCTGGTTCGTTGTGAATAATCAATGCAATGAATCTTACTTCTAATCGTTCGCATTTTCATTTATATATAAAATAGGCGTAGATACCCATGCAAGTAGACACTAGTGTTTGAAAACCAGAAGAGGTTTCCTGAAAGTTTAAGGCCGATAGAATATCTATGTAATTGCGGCACGTCAGTTAGCACGTGTGCGTAGTAGCGCGCTAACCACTTATATAATATTAGGTACATACAATTTGAAATAAGTAGTAAATAAGGTATTTGTTCGACTGGATGACTGTAATACGCCTATCTAAACAAATACAAATATTATTTCACGTCAGTGGGCTTGAACTAATGTTTGTACGTGATAGTGGGTATTATTGGATAACAAGTTGCCTAAGCCGTCAATAACAACGGCACTAAGCCGTACAGAAGGCCAGTGACATATTTGCAGTCACAACCCACCAAAATTACAGATGGAATAGAAGACTAGTCTTATAAACAGTTTAGAAACTACTTGGGTACTTATCTACCTAATGTCGTAAAACATGTCATCCCGTCTTGGCATTTATCTACTTCATAAAATAGTATGGAGTGAGCAGTCAAAAATAATAAAATATGCCCCATGGAATAATGATTCAACAATAATTGAAAGTAATATTAAAGCACGTAGCTTTACAGTGACAAAGTATATTTTATTGGCCAACTGAGCGTTCACACGACGATAAACTTTTTGCATTCGTAAACGAGTACAGTAATTAAAGTACCTAACTATAACGTTTAGAATAGTCTTTGTTATATTTGAAAAAACAACAAGTTCTACAACGTAGGTAATTGCCGTTGGCACCAGTCTGCAAAAGAGTTTGTATTTGTTCGACCGTTCGATTGGTCAAAACAGTACGTGCATTACTATGAAATCTAAATTAATTTGAGATTCTTTAGTGTTAGAGCACATAGACTGCGAAAGACTTGCCAAAACTGTGAACAAACGGGCCGTGATTTTGACAAAGTTCATGTTGATCAACCTCGTGGAAGCAGTCTCGCAGTTACTTTCCAACACGACTCTGTTAGCTACATTGTTACTTGAAGGGCTGCCGATGAAAATACCTTACTTGAATCCTTTATGCGAGGTGAGTTTGTAATTGAGACTTTATGTCAATTTACTTCACCTAATTTCTTAGCATACCTTTAGTTATTCCACAAGCAACAGGCGAATGAGGTCTCGGCCATTGTTATAGACAATGCTTCGCTAGACCTATAATTAACTTTACTTCCAAAAAACAATTATCAGTTCAACAAAATAAGTATTATTAATTGCTAAATCTATCCATAACATACATTGACCTTGATACTAAGTCAGTGATTAGTTACATAGTTTCAATCTTTCCCAATATTTTAAGACAACTTTAAAATATTTTACAGGCGATATTAGAAAATAGCTCGCTACAACATCTGCACCTTCCACGGTGCTTAATCGGCGACGCTGGATGCCTGGCCATCTGCAAAGCAGTACGATGCTTGCCCAATATCCTTACCTTGGATCTAACGGGATGCGAGTTAACCTTGGTCGGGGCTGGATACATCTCTGACTTAATCAAGGTATAGAATCCTTAACAAGTTTTTACTTGAATATCAATTACTAATACGTATTGCTAAATAGTTTAATAATTGTTATGTAAACGGGTACTCACGATTTATGGTTTATTTATTATAACCAATATTTGGGTCCAGTTACATGAGCCGTGGTCGCGGTAAGACTGTGGAGGCGGCTGAAGGTGTTGTTGCTATTGACAGACATATCTGTCTACCCTCCGTCGTGTTAGTTTTTGATTCACCTGCTCACACTTAACTTGTTTTTGTTGATTAGGTTCCTTGCACACTATACTAACAATATCACCACACACACGCGAGTTTGAAAACGTTTGAAATCGCGAGTAACCCCGTTTACATAACAATTATGTTCAACGACGGTAACAAAAGTTTAAAATCTTAAATACAGTTTAGTATGAGACTCAACTTTAATGTAAAGGTACTGTATCACTTTATAAATAACTAGCGACCCGCCCTCGCTTCGCTTAGGTTTTAAAATTTCTTTTTTAAAAATAAAATATAGCCTATATTAGACACGGATAATGTAGCTTCCTATTTGTGAATAATTTTTGATATCGGTTCAGTAGTTCCAGAGATTACCCCCAACATACCCACAAACACACAATTTTACCTCTTTGTATATTAGTATAGATATACATAATTTAATTATATAACATAATTATACAGCATGTAGCAAGGAGTACCTAATGTAAGCCGCAGGCCGGAAAGCAGCGTAAACATTAGTTAGGTATTAAGAAATTTCTGTTAAGGCAAAAACGATTTTTTTTATAGTAAGAAGGCGGCAGACAAGAATACAGCCCACCTGATGGTAAGTGGATACTGTCGTTCATAGACATCCGTGATACATGCCAACACCAGTTCAGAATGACAAACGCTGGCACGCCCCCGGATACTCTGCCTACCTTTTGAGATGTAGGAATTGATTTGGAGAAAGGGTTGGGAAAATAGGGAGGTATAGGATAGGATTTGAAGAAGTGTTTAAATTATTTCATTCTTAAGTCCCAATCATACTCTTAAGTCAAGCTGAAGCTTCGTGGTTCTCATTCCAGTACCAAAAAATTCACCGCTACAGTGAGAACTGGGTGCATACTCTGCGGTACCGCTTACCCGAGTTGGATGCAATGGCTGGCCTCAGAAGAATCACGCTTTGCGGCAATCCTCAATTGGGAGACGCTGGAGTTGGGAGGCTCTTGGAAGTGCTTGCTGACGACTTGTGGATTAAAGGTTTCTTTTATTCAGTAATATTGCACTGGAATAGCACACAGAGTATTATTCTGTACTTTTACAATGGCTGTGATTAAAATTCCTAAGACGTTCATGATGTGTGTCCTATGTAGCATTATGTATTTCTCATGGATTTGACAACTTATGTCCAATATGATAATTGTCCAATATGTAATTGCGTCCAAAACGTCAATTGACTTTTGTCTAAACTTAATACTGTCCAAACTGAATTTTATCCAAGTTGAATATTGCCCAAATACTGTCTAAATTGAATACTGTCCAAACTGAATATTGACTTTCAGAAATACGTCCAATTAGGTAAATATCAATTTTATGAGTTATTTATTACTCATAAAATTGAGTTATTACTCATAATTATGAGTTATTTACTGTTAATTAAACGCAAAGACGCAAGACACCAAGTATTAGATATGACATATTAAAATTTCTCTACCACTTTCAGCATTAGATGTTCAGAACTGTGGTTTCACAGATCATGGCGCGTCAACTGCGCTAAAAATGATGCAATCCAACACTACACTCGTAATACTGGACATGAGACATAATCTTGAAGTATCGAACGAGTCGCTGTCCAAAATACGCGCTGCATTAAGAAATAACGAGGGAGGACTTGGAGGACAGGTGACATTTTATTAATTTTGTATTTGTTAGCATTTTTTAGATCATAAATTGCCGCTATCACTAATATTTTGTGGTATTTTTTATTCAGTATTCGTGGCTTAGCAGCATTAGCGGGTGTCCAAGTGAACCCAGATTGGTTAAAACTGTTTCTAGGTAAGTGTAGGTATTTCTTTCCAATAACAACAAGTCAGCCTATAACGTAGTCCCCTCCTAGTGTTTCACAGGCTTCACTAGGAGGTTTCGGAATTCACTAAGCGGGTCCATTACGGATTGGTGGACACACATAGTGCGTTTTTTTTATTTCTCGAACACGCATGTTTCCTCACGATGGTTTCCCTCACCAAAATTAGTGACAATTTTTAAAAATCCGTATTTAAGTGAAACTTAGTGGTACGGGCCGAGGATTTGAACTCACGGTCCCACAAATGTTTATTGAGTATAGATACCACTAGGCTATCACCGCTCTAACAACAATAACAGGAAAAAATCTCTTCCGTTTCTTTTCTGTATAGTTTCATTGATTTAATGATTTATTACAGAAATGATAAGTTAAAAGATCGCGTCGCGTCTAATACAAGGAATGTTCCCGCTAGATATGTTAACAAAACTAATGTGACTAAGAAAGAAAAGTAAGTTATTCTTGGCAATACACGTACCTACAAGTACTTTGTACTTGCACTTCCTTCATGAAAATTTCGAAATTGCATTTGCAATACTTTGCTGATCTTGGCTCACATCCCCATTCCCCACTAATTCTGAAAGAATTGATTTGCTCCAGCAGGATCATATAAACTTTGATATGATCAATTTTAATTAATGTTTCAGGGATTATGCAGAAGTATTGGAAGAACAACTGCAAGAGGAGATATCCTATCGGCAAAAACTTGAGGAGTTGAACTTACAACTGGTCGATCAAATGAAGCAGTTGAAACAACAACAGCAAAGGATGTGGACAAATGCAGCCACTTCTTCGGGTATAAATAGATCAAGCTTACGATAAAATCAATGATGAAGTTAAGATGTATCTTAGTAAAACGTCTTAAATTCTTGTAATATTGTTCATAATCGTCCAACAAATCTCTTTTGTCAATAAACTTCATGCCTACTTATCTTATCGAACGACATTGGACATTGTACTGTTACTGATGTACAATAAAAGATAAATTTATGCATTATGTTCTAAGAACTTCTAGCAAAAAGCACATGATCTTAAGAAATGATAATCAAAATGATTACTCTTCTTTTACCTCTTTATTCGCTTTTTTTGCTGCTCAATAGTGAACCACTAGCATTACAGTTTGGTAAAATTTGGTCTACTGTTTTACAGGTTCAGAACAATCTCTCCAGGCCAGCTCCCGTTCTTGCGACAGGTCCAGCAGTTCTGGCTCCTCTAGTTCGGTACCAATAGATCAAAACACCTTGTCGTATATACAACAAGCATTCAAGGATATCTACGCTTTTATCAAAAACAACCAATGCAATGGGTAAGCGTTTATAATATACTGTGTTGATCAAAACCTAACGGGGAAGTTGTACGTTTCACCGTATTATTATTGTGGATTCAATGTATGATGCAAGTAATTGTAAAATGTTTAATCGTCTTTGTTTTTTTTCTTTAATGTCTAGACCGGGTCGCTGCAACCGCATTAATCTTATTATGCTTATATAATCTTATAACTAGTCCTAAAAAGCTATTTTACGATTTCTGTGAATTTCAGAAGCGTAGGTATAGATACTCGTACTTTTCCGAGAGAAGTAGGTAGGTAAATAGAATATCTATATACCAATTAATATCATTATTAATTGGTAGTGTCAATGTTATTAGTATTATCAGAATTAGGGAGGCAGTAAACTAAGCCGTACTACAATATTTACTTTGTTACTAAGTCCTATTGGTCCGCAGTGGTAGGTTCAATGGGGACAAGCTATCGATCCCGCGTGGGTTAGACGACACCTCCAGTGGAAACCGCATATCGGAACACAGCGTAAGAGGCTCATTGGCCGTGTGTTCCGATAACTTACCTACAAATGTTACCTTATCGGCGTTGCGTACCTACCGATAGTTTACTTATCTACAGAATGTTACTCATCAACCACTTGCTGGATGTGTGTAAAGACGGTGTAATGGCCCTAATGGTCAACATTGGGAATAGAGTCTGAACGCTTCATACTAACGTATGCAGTGACTGTGAGTGATTTGTTAGATTATTTGCTTAATCTAAAGCGTAAAACGTTAATAATATAAATCTTGAAAATCTTGCAAGTACCTCGTTGCAGACAATGTCTCCACGAGTCATCGATAGTTAAAGAAGCAGAGCAATCTACAATAGTGGAGACGACAGAAATAAGAAAGATGGAAGAGTATGAAGCTAAAGATCTACGAATTAACATTATAGCAAAGAAGGCTCAAAGCGCACACTTGAAGTTGATAGAGAATGTCATGAACAACAAAATGACAAAATCCGCGCATTTGCTCAGCGACATGCCATTAAACAAAGTTGGCAAGAAAATGGTATGTATTGCCGTTTGTTAAATGTTTTATAATTATTGATAAAAACATACCACAAGAGCGAGTGCGAGCGCATGGATACGCGAAAACCGCGCTCCATGCACTATACCGCTATTTTAATACATTTCACATTAAATGCGCACGCGTCCAGTTGTTATGCAGGGAAGTTGATATAATATGACGAACCAAAATCTACTACCAAATTGATAGGGTATAAGATTAAAGAAGGATGGCTTAACTGTGTATGCGTATAATTGCTAACTAGGTATTAATTGCAAACACGTAAACATTTTAATTCCAGAAGTTCGAGATGTTCGAGAGACACATTGGTGATACGATGAATTCGCATGGCTATGAACAAAGTATTTTAGAAGATGTTATTTCGCAAACAAAGGCTAAGAAAGTTAGTTGTACTTTTTACTACAACTTTTAATAACACCACATTTATATGGCTCACACTAGAATTCTGTTCAGATTCTTATGGTTGAGGGTCCTTGTGGGTTAAGGGAACATGAACACAAACCACCCAGATCAAACGTGTCCGACAGTGAATCGAATCCGGAACCTTTTGGATATTAGGTAGATATACCTACTCAGATTAGTACTGATCTCTCAGTCATAAAATGATTGTTGACATTATGGTTGTCGACATTACAGTTGTCACTAAGGTGTTTTAGTTGATCTTGTAAATAAATTAACTTCACTAATTTGATTACAAGAGCTACCCAGGGGCCTCTGATATTACTCCTCCGAAATTTCGGGCCCGACCAAAGTTCGACCGAACCAAGTGCAATAATCCTACTCTGACAATCCATCTGATATAATCCATCGGGTATCTCCGAGTATCGTTTGTTGTCATGAAATTAGACGTCTGACTGAACCCGAAGTTTCTCTTATCCAAATTTTAGTATATTTCAATCGTTGTCTTGTGCGATCGGAGTAGAGTTTAGACGGAACAGATGACAAATGTAATGTAATATTATTACATAATATTATATGACACGATTTTTGCTTTTTGAATTAATAATAAGTACGTATAGTTATATAGAAATTCCATAAATACATATCGAGCTGTATATTCGTCGCAAAATGACATTTTTTTATTTGGTATCCACAACCTTCACGTTTTTAGCTAAAAAAATTAGCTTTTAAGGTGGCAATGAAACGGAGAGACATGAAGATTAGACAGATTTTGAATTTTACTTATTAATCCATGACATGATATAAGGGACCCTTTTTCAATTATGTCGTATATGAAGGTCTCATATACCTATGTCTCGTATACTTAGTGGTATCATACACGGAAAAGTTAAAAAGAAAATGATAACAATTCACCGCAAACAAGTGGTGAAAGGGATGAAAAATTTTCGTACCAAACAGTCTTTTGATGAAATTTATTACTATAAAAACAAGGGCACGTGCGTCCTTGTTAACGTTCACGGGCCAAATTAACGACGCAGAACTTCATCGTGGAGAAATGAGTATTGCACATATACAGAAAAATTTATTTATAAATCACTATGCTGAAGGTAATGCATCTTTTCCAGTGACCCAAGTTTTCTTTTATTTAAAATTAAAATATATATTCAGGATATGATGTAAATATGTAATACCATACTCTAATATGTCGTTAATGAATTTAGTGCTTTTATTTGCAATAAAGAGCCCTGGTATATATATATTTTTGGCAACAAGGCATAGAAAAAACTGATAGTAGTGATATTTTTGACTGTTTTTTTATTTTTTTTCATAAGTCATCAATAGTTTTAACTAAGCTTTTATATCTATAATAGCAATCAATCACGTAAGCTTAAAAAATAATATACTGAAGTTACTACCTATGCTAAAGGTTTTTATAAAAATATTTGGAATCTCTTCACTTAATACAACTGCACGTATTTGCTTGGATATGTAATTTGCACGAAATCGGAGAAATACCTTGGTAGGTTGAGATGGGATGAGACAATTCCAATCAGCATCAGAGGTGAAGTATAGTTTCATGGGGGTTCATGGTATACAACTCTTACTCTGCATATAATTATAGCCGTTTGATGAATAGAAGTGTGCTTTTAGAAACGAACAGGTTAAAACATTTAAAATTTCAACAGAACAGTATCAACGAGAAAGGCAGTCCCTGTAGCAGCATAGTCAGCGACTCTTCGGAGACGCTAGTTTGTTCACCTGCACCCACGCAACGGTCTCCGTGCTCAGTTGCAATCAACCCGCAGGATGCTTTTTACTCTTCAGACGAGGACAGTTTGTAATTCTTTATATACTTTTATGAGATTTATATTGCAAAAATTAAAAAAAAAGATCTTTGTAAAATGTAGTTTTTTTAAAACCTTATTGTAGTAAATTGCGATACGGCCGTAGGACTAATTACATTTTTGTATAGTTCTTTCATCTCACTGAGGCGAGTTAGCCTTGTTTGTGCATGGTGCAACATAAATACCAAGTGCATTTGTGTGTGTGGAACGCCGACTCCCGTTAGCGTCAGTAAACTAAGATTAAGAATATTTATATTTTATTTTTACTAAATAAACGTAAATAATAATACATTAAACATTGCGTCATCACCGGGTTAGTGTTTCTGTATGTTTATTAAGATAAGATATATGTACCTATATATATTTTATTATGTATATATGTATAGTTTAATTCGTTAGTCGTCTAAATCTGGACTTGTCTAAACTTTGTACAGTCACTAATATTCTTTTTACTATTTAAATAGTAAAAATAGTTTTAAGGAAATCTTTGCGTGCCGGGAAATAAAAAAAAATGTAAAAAGGAATTTATTGATTAATAAATTCTTGTTATTTTTATTTTATTTTCTTCACATTTCAGTCCCTTTCATTTTCATCACATTTTATTCATTACCATTACCAAGGGTTTTTTTATAGACTAGTGGGCGGACAAGCAAGCGGTCCCACGTGATGTTAAGTGTTACCGCCGCCCATGGACACCTGCAACACCAGGGGGTATGCGTGTGCGCCGCCGACCTTGCAAAATCTTATTCACAGCTCTCTTGAAGAACCCCATATCGTAGCATAATGGAAAGATCTCTTGAGGCAGTTCGCTCGACAGCCTACGGGTACCGCGATATAAAATAATTTTTGGACAAAACGGTGCGCGACACCTCCGTATCGAGGAAATGCGGATGGACCGCATTTCTGTGGCGGGAGGTGCGGTTGTAGAAACCCGAGGTGGGACCAAACCAAGGTTCGTTGCAGTCGCTGTAACATAACATTTATATTAATTGCTCAAGTTCAGTTTTATTCCTTGGTTAAATATGAATGGTTGCGACCAAGATGACGATTCGCCGACATATACGTTAGTAAATTATTTTATTTTTAATAGGTTTCTAATTGACCGACCGATTGGCGCAGTTGCTTGCTGTGCAAAAGGTCCCGCGAGACTCCAGTTCCAGTTGCTCCAACTAATAATATTTCATAGTTTCTTTATTTATCATTACAGTTAAAAATCAAAGAAATACAAACAACTAAACTTTAATATAATAAATAATAATACTATAATAAATATTCACTCACATTTTATTTATTTATTTATTTATTCTTTATTTAACAGACGATAATGCAATAGGCCTGCGAGCTCCAGGATCTAGGGATCTGTACTATACTGTACTTGAGAAGAGGTGACCAAAAGTAGATCAGGCTGTGGAATATACATAGACAGGAAAGAAACGTCTGCTACACTAACCGCAACAGCATTAAATTCCTGCCTGTGCGGAGGTAAGGGGATTGAAGAATAAGTGAGAGAGCCTTACAAGTAAGGCGCTATGCGGGTAATGCCTTACATCTGGGATGACGGCTATGCGGATACCCGTCATCCCGGGGCATGTGAAGCCCGATAACGGAAAATAGGAACCAGGCACCTATGTATAAACAAATTTTTAATATTAAAATTAAAGCACAAGTATATTTTATTTTTATTACTCTATAATTATTGATCATTACCTCATTATCGCTATTTGGTGTCAAGCTCTAATTTAAACGATAACACAAATACACCTAACTATTGTCCAAGTGCGAGTAAGCGACCAAATGCTGTATTTGCGACGTCAACGTGCAAGAGTTAGGGTTTAATTTAGCTTGCACAGCATGCTATGCTATTGTGAAACGTATGTAGGTGTAATTGCGTATTTATTTTCCATGTATGTAGTAATAGCAGCGAGCCGGCGACATATTGTGTTCTCAGTAATATTGTCGGTAGATAACATTTCTATTCTGTTTTATTTAGGTTTCTATAGTTCTGTAGCTTCTAAAAAGACCCTCAATCTTTTTTTTTATTTTCTCAATGTACAGACAACTCTTTTACTACATATATATATTTCATTATCTATTACTTGTTTCAATAAGTAGAATACCGTATTAGAATACTTTATTGAAGATACTCAAGTTATCCTTTAATATGTGTTCCTTACTAAGCTTATATCATTATCATTATGCAATAAATTCAATTTTTTTTACATAGTAGCAGCCTATGTTAAGCAACCCCATGGACGCTGTTTGTCTGTCTATATAGGTACTTACAATTTTTAAGAACTTTTATTTGGGTTTTATAACTTTTACATTCTTCATGTTACTTTTAAATGCATTTACAATACAAGGCCGTTGCTTGTATTGTAATTGTGGTTATATTGCAATTGCCATTGCTTCTTTACGCATTAGTGAATATATACAAAAAATAACAAATTAAACTTTAAAACAATTTATTTTACTAGCATGTACTAACTATGGTTGACTAACCTATTTTATTTTATCACCCATGTCAGCATTCTTTTGCTGTAATATTGTAATCATCTTCTTCTCTTTGGCCTCCTTCCTTGCTTGCTTCTCTAATTTCTTTTGTTCCTTTTCTCTCTTGGCTAACATCTCTTGGAACCTTTCATCTCGAGGATCCAGTTTGAAACCAAAATGTCTTCTAACTTCTTCTACCAAGCGCTCTTTCTTTTCCTGTAAAGTAAGATTTACACATTAACAAATCGATCCCGTAATAATCCTCAGGTACAGAGGCAGCCTAATGTACCCATTTGTATACACTTTGGATTTTGACAATATAAAACAAAGAGCAGTGTGGGACAGGAACAAAGTCAATGTTTGCGTTGTATTGCATCACAAAATACAATATGACGAACTGTTGTGCGTGAATTAAATTAGAATTCAGAGGGAGAATATTATGAAAAATCATAAAGAGCGAGACCACACATTGGTAGTGGCTAAGACGGCAAAGTCAAAAACAAAAAGTGGTTCACCTTCCGCCGTATCACTGCGAACTTAACCCTACAGAGTTAGGTTGTGCTTGTGCCCAAACTTGCCCAAACTTTTGACTTGTGTCAAAAGGTTCAGAGGCTTCAGAAAACTGACACTTAAAATATTATTTAAGTATTCAAACTCTGTTAATTAAGACACCTTTGTCTGTTGCGAATATAATATTAAAATACAAAATACGTATATTAAAAAAATATTATTACAATAAATATTTATTCCTACCAGCTTTGTGAATGAGCCCTAACATTTTCAAGATCTGTTAATTAACCCAAGCCTCTATTGCCTCTATAAAAAAGAAAGAAAAATGGTTTATTTCCTGTCTACAGTGACAAGTCCACACAAAAAATTAAAAAAAAAAAACCCAGCAAGGATAACAAAAAGAAATATCACTAACAGGAAATGTGTACTTGACTCAACATTATGCTGCAGCATACACTGCAACGCTGATACTCTGTCAGTTCCCTGTCACGGACGGACGTCAGTGCAGCAGATAAAAGAACAGTAATAAATATAAAAAAAACATCAAGTTATTTTAAAATATACTTAATATTAAATATATATTTTAAGTATAGTTTATGGTGATAATATACATTTATACATACACAGACATACACATAAATTTATATATATACATATAAATGTAAATGTACATGCAAATGTACATATAAATGTACAAATAAATTTACAACAATATTATATATATACATAAACACATGTATATCTATCTGCAACCTTTCTGGGAGACCAAATCTAAATACAAAGCACACTTACGCTTTGTATTTAGATTTGAACCCACAAAGTTCACTTAAGGTTTTTAAAGGTGGAGGAATTTAAATTTCGATGCTGCATATTTAAAGTTTCCCCGAGCAGTCGCGGTTTTATATCCAGGAATTAACAGCAGATGACTGGATGTCCTAGTGTTGTGCACAATACAGAATTCAGTTTCTCATACAAATACGGAGGTACTTGATCTCTAATCACACCAAACATACTGGCAAGATGTAGGTGCCTACGAGCCTCCATTTTGAGAAGACTGGCATTATTTAAGGGGCTACCCTATCCCAATGGCCTTGGACATTCTGTCATTCTGACACCCCACCCTACCTTCCTCACCTCTACATTATTACGTATAATATATGCGCTGCCATCTTTAACGACAATAACGACATCTTACGGATATCCGTCGTACTTCGAGAAAGTAAAATAGTATAAAAATTTTATAGACAAGAGCCGGGTGGTCAAAATATATTAGAATTTTTATTTTTCTATTTTTTTTATTGATGAACTAATAATCAATTGCAAATAGCAATAAGTAAAAGAGGAATAGGTAGGTAGTAGAGATTATACACCTTGCACTTTTAAAGCGTTTAAAGCGAAAAGTATGGGTATTTAGACCGTGAAACTAACTTTCCCAAGGAATATATATGTATGTATAATAAAAAATTCAAACCCCCTCATACTCAATTCAAAATAAAAACTTTTCACTTTAATTCAAAAGTCATATCACGGTATATTAGTGTATATAAGGTATATAAGCTTATAGGTATATAAGGGTATACGATATATAATTAACATGTTCATAGCAATTAAACAACTTTGAACGGTTTAAATCGCGTATATTTAACATTATTCATATCCCGACGTTTCGAAAACTTTGCAGTGGACGTGGTCACGGGGTGACTAATTGATTTTATTTGTCACTTGAGTTATTAAGAAATTATTTGAACTACCGTCTAAAATTTTTTGAACTACCGTCTGAAATTTTTTAATCATAACATTCCCTATGCACGCAGTATTCGCTCACGGTGTCCAGAGGTCTTGCAGTATTGCGTTGGCCTTGGGATTTAATTAATTTAATGACTGGATCCCAAGCCGGTGGTACTTGCCAACCATCTTCTCTATTGAAATTTGGGTGTTTCTTGATTTCAATAGCCTCGCGTAACATTCTTGGCATGAACCGGGTCTCTCTAGCGAGGATTTGTGGATTATCAAATCGAATGTAATGGTTGGGTTTGTCTAGAACATGTTCACAAACTGCAGACTTGGTCGAGCGTCTGTTCTTCATGTCAGCTATGTGTTCTTTTATCCGGATACCAATGCATAACACACCTTTCCCCATAATCTGTATAATGAGTGGGAACCTGATTAGATAAGCGTCGTTTGGTTTTTGGCGTTCGTCTATTATTAGCCGCTTTTCTTAATCTTTTCTCCCCCATCCATTTTAATTTCCCCGTTGGGCTATTCCCTCCATTAATTGATTTATATAACCTGGAAATGGTTTTTTTCTTATTGAAAGCTACAGCAGCGGCATGTACTCTCAACTGATATGAATTTTTCTTTGAAAAATTAACACGTTTTCCACCAACAAATTTTGCAACTACGCTGTGGAAATTTTCCACACGATTGATGTCCACGTCATGAATTAGACTTCTTGAGTGGGCAGCAACCCCCTGGACCAGAAAATTAAGTCTTTGCCATAAGGCACCTGTAAAAAAATCATTTGGTACTTTTTCTTTGTTTATGATCCCAATTTGTGTGCAAAAGTAGTCTTTGCATCGGCTGTGGTCGCCAAACGTATGCGTATGAGACCGTAATATGTCATCAAATAAAAGCTCCACATCATTATTAAATTTATGTTTTTTACAGATTTTATTATAGTGCAACGAATTGCTAAAATAGCTATACGTGTTACACATTTTCTGTGCCTTAATAAATATTTCGTTTCTGTTGTAAGCGTTTGTAGTTTATTACAAAAGTTCCGCATAACATGATTGCGGCATTCCACTTTTTCAACGGTTTTTTTCTCGTAAGGGCGAGCATCTAAGATTTTGGAATACGTGCTCGCGTCTCCGTCAGATATCAGTCTACCGTATATAAACCCATGTTGCTCTATGGAACTTTTGAATCCTTCTACAAGAATAGAACTTTCCATTCCCGTAGAAGGGCCATCATAATTTTTAAAACATAGGTGCTCTTTCGGTTCAACTTCATTTTTTTGTGATGCTGTACAAACTTGACAATATTTGTTTTTGATGCCCAAGTAAAGAATCACACCTGTATTTTTGCCTATAATAGCAGCTGCGCCAGAAAGAGCCGAGTAATATTTTTTATAAGATCTTTTGCACCAGCAACCGTCCACTATAACATCAACTACACCATATCCATTTTCGTATACTTTTCCTTCCGCTATAGCTAGCTCCTTTTCCCGTTTTCCAGCTTCCAGCATATTGTCTGCGGCAACTGTTTCCCAATGCTTGCCGATAAGGTGATGATTATAATCATAAACATGTTCAGTAAGGCTAGGCAAATTCATAGCTGACAAAATTTCTTCCAGTTGTGAACGACCACATCCTGTAGCGACAGTGCCAGCTACGGCACAGGTGTTCAGATTTAAATAATTCTCTTCGCAGCTGTCATTTTCAATAATAAAATCAATGTTACACATCTTACATTTGAAAGTGAATTTAGACATCAGACCGATTTGCTTTTCACCTGTTAATACGATATCATTTGCTGTACATCCTAAGGGGCCGTGGTTACAAAAGTCCAGTAACTTTTTCGTAAAGTGGGATATATTTACAATTCTTCTTCCAACGTGCTTATCTTTCACCATCTGTTCTTCTTCCGTGGTTTTATCAAAAACTGAAATGGAAAAACAATGTTATTACAAGCCTCACGGAGATACAATCATCAAAAAAATTGCAAAGATAAGAACAACTAGCGACAAAGACAACTGAAAGTGGGTGAAAATAGATTTAACAAACATATAAACAAACCGACCGAAAACGAACTATACAATAATACGGTTACAATAGTACATGTCCAGACTTGGCAACACTGAGAGTCGTTAAGGATTCGACCAATCAGCGGTTTACGTGAAAAAACTGTCATTGCCTAAAAAAGGTTTTTTCTTCTTACTTAGAATCTGTTCCAACGATCGTTACATATACGTTAATGCAATTTAAATTGTTTAAAAGTTAATATAGTGTTTTAAGCGCAACGTATTTATTATTTAAAACCCAGTATCTAACATAACTGGTCCTTCGAGCCGGATCAATTCGAAAACGAATAAACCTGTTAGATACTGGTTTGGTAGATATGACTCATCCATTGAAATGGAGCTTAGGACGAATCATATCTACCAAACCAGGAAAGGATGGAATATCCAGAGTCGCAGATATCCAAACCTGTGCAGGAATAATCAGACGCGCATTTCCTCGAATATGTCCTCTGTTCTATGAAGACTCAGAAGAGGGGATGTTGGATGCCAGTGCTTCCAAGGCCGGGGGCATGTCCAGACTTGGCAACACTGAGAGTCGTTAAGGATTCGACCAATCAGCGGTTTACGTGAAAAAACTGTCATTGCCTAAAAAAGGTTTTTTCTTCTTACTTAGAATCTGCTCCAACGATCGTTACATATACGTTAATGCAATTTAAATTGTTTAAAAGTTAATATAGTGTTTTAAGCGCAACGTATTTATTATTTAAAACCCAGTATCTAACATAACTGGTCATTCGGAGCCAAATCAATTCGAAAACGAATAAACCAGCGGCAGCGATCGGAGAAACACGCAGTCTGGGAGCAGGCGTCCAAGTCCATAGCAGCTTATGCAGTAAGAGGAGAAGCCAAGGGGTAGTCGTTGGAATAATCAATCCTGGAGGAAGCTGGTTTGGTATCTGAAAACGCGCAAATAGGTACGGCCAGCCATCCCATCTATTCCCGCCCCACTTCCACTTCAACTGTTTAATGCTATTTAATTCTCTAAGTTTCAGTAATTACTAGTCAAATAATACCGGCCGTGCGTGTCCAACTACTTCGCATCTCATTTGAAAACGTCAAAACTGTGAGTACCCTCTTTTGTCACTTTCCACTAAAATGATTGAGCCAAGTCATGATACTTTACCACCTAAATCTCGCGATAATTCTCCGTATAAACATAGTAATGCCAGTCTAGTAAAAGAGCTAGTTAAAAAACGCGGTATACTCAAAGGCAGGTTAACTAGATTTGCAAATTATGTGTGTACTTTAAAAAACGAAACGATCTGTAGTAAAAAACAAATAGATTTAAAGTTGCGTATTCAGGGAGCTTCTACTATGTTCAGCGAATTTAGTAATATACAAACCAAGCTAGAAGAATCTAACCCAGTATCTAACAGTACAGATTACCTCTTTTTGGTTTTCAGATTCTTGGTTCCGATTTAGTCCACCACTGGTTGATTCTACTGGCTCTTCTTCACGTGCCATGTTGATGACTACTTCATTGGCTTGCCTTTCCATTGCTTTGTGGGTAGCGCTGAAAAAAAGAACAAATTCTTTTGTAGATTTACGTTAGATTGTACGTGTATTTTGTTTGTAGATTGATTAATTATCCTTAATTTTGTTTAGATTACATTAAGGATATTACGGTCCCACATACTTGTTAATACTCTTTATGTGAGTGGGCTTTCGGTCTATTTCACTTCTATCTTTCTTTGCTACAAGAAACTTACCAGTAAGTAAGTAGAATTAAAAATTACGTTCCGAAAATATACGTGGGCTCCTGGACTATTTTACTTACTTCGTGACAGTATCAACTCGAGGCTGAAAAGATTTCGAGTTTTGATCTTGGTTTTCGCAGTTTTCGTCAATTTTATGTAAAACAGACCTTTTACTTAGTCTTCTGAAAAAAAAAACAATAAAATAATACCAAAAAAAATAAGGTAAAAAGGCATGATATTTGACAATGGGTATCGACATCAGACTTCTCGTTTGTGATGCACACTATTTAGGTACTAAATAATTAGACACTATTTAGGTACTAAACCACTCGATCGCTATCAGAGTGGGTAGGTACCTAGTCGAAATTGTGAACTATATTTGAGAAATCTTTCCAAGTATAGAATAAATGGGAAGAAAACCCCGATCATTTATATCATTTATCAATCTATAGAACCAATAAAAAAGTGAATTATGATTCATTAGAAGTTACTAGCCCACGAGTAAATTACATATTATAGAGTATGATGAAAAGGATACTTACAAGACGTCATTCACTTTCTGCATCTTTTGCTGTCTATATCGTTTTACTTTTGATATTTTAGGCATTGTTGATTTTTATACTCAAAAACAGAATTTTTACTATGCTAAATATCAATGAAGTGTCCTGTCACAATTTTATTTCAAGACAATAAAACCTAACTTAAACAATGTGTCTTTTCGCTAATGTAAAACTAAAATTAATAATAACTAAAATGTGTCCCGTCACTTATATTGTCCGCACTAGCACTACGTAATTAATATGTCACGCTAAATAACAAATAAAAGGCAGGATTTTTGCGCGCGCACAGCGTAAAGCGACACAGGTTCCCCGTCCAAAGGCCACTGGCCGACTGCCGCCCGTCGCCCCCGCAGAGTACCGCGAGCCAGAAACATGCGTAGAAACAAAATACATTTTTTTTTTCAAAAACTACAAATAAATTCAAAAATCCAAACGTCAGGATTATAGTGAAAATTGTTGTCTAATATTGAGTATAAGTTTCATCTGTATTATTTCCATAATGAGGGAGGCTATTGGGATTTAACACGGGAATAGAGGCTCACAGATGATTTATTTTCTCTTAAATTATGAATATTATTTTAATTCCCGACGTCGAAAGCGAAGATTAAATACCACACGACATCATATATTTTTTAGAGAATTTTTGTACCATGTTCAAATATACGTTATAGGATTTAAAAACAGCGAAATTTGTCGGGTAGCCCCTTAAGCGAAACTGGGAAATAGAACCAGGCACATGCGTTTTGAACGCGTTGAATAATAATCCGTTTTGTAAGGACCGTCGTAAACATAATCACAATAATTTAGCAGTGACAAAATAAGTGATTCACACAGTTTGACCCTTAGATTCACACTGAGGGAATTATGTATGTTGTATAAAATTTAACGCAATAGAAACAACTACGGGCCATGTTCAGAAAATATGTCTTTCAAATCGAAGTCCACCCTCCATGAACACACCCAGATTTCGCGCATCCCACACCCGCTCAATAGGCTCATCTGAAATTTCTACGATTGGGGACAAAGAAGAAATATCAACAATTTGTTTCTTGCCAAGTATCATAAACTTCGATTTAGTAGTGTTAAGAATCAAACAAACCCTCTCTCATCCTACTTGCTATCCATGTCGGAAGATTTAGGTAAGACATTGAGTTTCGAATTAGATCATGTTTTTGAATTTTTAATATTTGCATTAATATCGAAATATACACGTTAATCAATGCCTGTGTAACTGTATTTTTGTGGTCCTTGTAGTATTGTTTGTGGCTGTCAAGCTGAGAAATTTATAATTTATAACAGATATCAGCGAAAATAATTTCAAATACCATATATATAAGACGATATTTCTTGTCCAAATTATAATTAGTTCACAGCTCACAGGTAGGTTTTTAATGTCAAATACTGACATAGGATAGGATTCAGCAGTACTTGTATCTTAGACAAATCTGTATGGTTTATTAGATACAATTATGTTAGCTTTATACTTATTCTTTGTAAATTTGATAATAATAAAAAAAAGACATTTGTGTTCCTTTAGACTTAAGAATATCTCATTAATGTAATTTTAAGTGTTTCTCCTCAATTAAAATAAAACTTTTATTTGAGAATAAATGTTTAAAATTATATGTTAACACAAGTCTTGAAAAACGAATTTCTCAAAAATAAAACTTGCTAACTCCCATTTTTGCTTATAATTCGGAAATAGTTCATTATGTGACAGCTTTTTAATAGATATATAATTCGTAATAAAATATCTACCACTGGGATTTTCCTTTCTGCTGTGAGTCATACAATAATAAATAATTATTAAAATCAGTTTTTTCGCTCTTATGACAAATTCACTCAAATGCAATCTATAGCACTCTTAACCGATGATTTGTGCATCAGGTTTCTAACAATAATTAAAAACTGGTCTGTGTGAATATTCTGAAAGATTATGCATCTTACCTTTGCAGCTTTAGCATCTAATTCCTTTTTGGCAACTTTATCATTTAGTTCTTTCTTCCACTGCTCCAGTTTAGCATACTTAGCTGCTATCTCTATTTCTCTCTGTTCAATTTTAAGCTGTTCTTCTTTTCTGTGTTGTGCGGCTGTCTCCATCATTTCTTTAATAGTGAATGGATATGCGACTGATTCATATTCAAGTGTTTCCTGTATGTCCTTCTTTGTTGGCCAGCACAGACCTACAAGTTGATTTGTAAAATGGAATGACATTATTTAGAATGGGGTACTATTGTGATTAATCTATACAAGAGTAAAATTAAAATAATATTTTTCATATGAGTTTGAGCTGAGCCCTAAAGGAAAAACGGCTACTATATGAGCAGAGACACAACAATGTGATTTTGTTACATGACAATGCTCGGCCACATGTGGCAAAACTGGTGAAAACCTTCTTGGAAATGCTTAAATGGGAAGTCCTGCCCCACCCGCCGTATTCACCAGACATAGCCCCTTCCGATTATCACTTATTCTGTTTGATGGCACAGGCCTGAGCAGGGCTTCCATTCTTATGAAGATACGAAAAAATGGGTAGACTCTTGGATAGCCTCAAAAGACGTGTCGTTTTTCCGACGTGCAATTCATATGCTGCCAGAAAGATGGGAGAAAGTAGTGGCTAGTGATAGTCAATACTTTGAGTGACATGTTTTTTACCACATACTTTAAATAAAATATCATTTTTCATACCTTTACCTTTACCATACATAGATACCTTTTATATACCGACATTATTACGAGGGTTATAGTTAGTAGTGAAGATATGAAGAAAACTGTTTAAATGTTTATTATGAAAAAAAAGGGTTTAAAAAATATTTGTTACAGTAAACTCAGTTACATAGCAAAATAAAGTACATAAAGATTTTCAATCTGAGGTACTCTAACAAATGTGAAAATACAAATTTAATAATAGTACACAGTATAGCAACATGTTCTGTATTTAAGATTTAATTTTTTTGTAATTGTGGTTGAACATAATAATTAATGTGGACATGTAAATCAAAAACGAACATGACGGAGGGTAGACGTCCGTCTATAGCAACAACAATAGATCAGTCAATAGAATTGGAAAAAGTGATAGAAATAGATCTTACTAGGATTAACACCGCTTGCGTTGCCGTACTTTCCATACATCTTCCTATGGTACTTCACAGTTAAATGAGCCAAGCTTTTAGGCTCCTCATACGGCGGGCTACCATTCACCAAATTAAAATGAGCTTGTGACAAACGAGACTTGTTGCGTCTCTTCTCTATTTCGCGTTCCTTTGCTAGAGTATCATCAGCATCATCTATTATCAATTGATCATTATGTTCAATAGTTTCTGTAGTCGAATAACGAAATAAATTGCCTAATAGATAAGGGTTCAAATATCTGGTTCTCACGCAAAGATTCATATTTCACAAAATATTTATAAAGCAATTTGGATAAAAGTTTAAAACAAATTATTTAAAGTATTGACGATTGAGTAAATATAAGGTTATAATTTTTTTGACATCTGTTAGCTTTCTTTTTTTATTGAACATTGGCATAGCCATTGTTGCTCATGGCAAATAATAAAAGAGAATTGATTTATCAGTTTTATCACGTTTTTAGATACAGTCCAGTCTCGAGGAGTGGCTCAAATTAGGTTTTCTGACCAGAGGACAGAGTTTGACTCCTTAGAAGAATGTAGTCTCAGGCTTTTATTTAATCATCACAAACATTATTGCACTAGATATTTTGATGTTCAATGGACTCTCACTATTATAGTACAGATCGCACAATACTATTTTTTTACAATAATCAAAAATCAACATTTATTAAAAAAAAATTGACACTTTCAGAATGTGCTAGTGCACCATTGCCATATATTAAGGAGAAAAAAACTGAGAAAAAGTTGTCAAAGTAGATTTTGAGAAAAAGTCAAAATCTATCTCTTGATGATATTTGATATTGTAATCGTAAATCCTAGGTATTTATAACCTAATATTAAATTTACAAAACCGAGATAGTAACTTCTTATTGCCATCAATATATAAAAAAACGAGCATTAATTTAAAAATGCCAAGTTACGAGCTGGCTTTGATGTTACGTGCGATGCCAAAAGCAGAACTTAAGACTGTGTTAACCCGCGTATCACACACAATTTTTGATCGTGGAGGCATAATAAGGAATATAGAAAACTTGGGGTTCAGACAGATGCCTTTTAAAACCAGTGCTCATGGTATGGTTCACCGACAAGCAAATTACTTCGTATTCAAAGTAGATACAGCAACTCAAACGGTTGCAGACTTGAGAGAGGAATACAGAAGAGATGTGGATGTTATAAGACAACACGTATTTAAAGTACAAAATGACAGTGATCAGTCTTGTACTTTGGAAGAGGAATTTCTACCACCAAGCTACCGTAAAGAAGTCCAGAAAATGGTCGAAGTTGGAAAGACACAAGTAAACCGCTTTACACACAAGTTCAAATATAACTCTGGTCTTGATTACTATCCATTCCAAAAGTAATATTTTGGTTACATATATAATTAATCTTACAGACAATAAATAGGTTTTGATTGTAAATAAATATAGACCATAGTACATATTCAAGGATTTTTATTTACTTAAAATATTTAACATTTCATCATATGAGTTTATTATTCCATAAAATACTCCTCACACTGACTGTTACTTTATTGCACACTGCAGCCTACTAGTTTTTTATATAATTTCTGTATTTTGATTACTAAAGTATTAAATTCAATGCAAGTTAATTAGTGAAATTATGGCCTTAATAATTAGCTTTCTAAATAAAACTTGTGGGATACAGACGAAATGTCTACAAAGATATTATCACACTTCAATATTATCTAATAGGAAAAAATATTTTGTTCAGTTATCAATTAGGACAAACTGTTACTATAGATATAAATATAGTGTTGAAGTGGAAAAGCTTATAAACCAACAGATTCAAGCAGAACAGCAGATAGCTCAAGAATATTTGACCATAGCGGTTTCATTTTTACATCCATGTCAGTCCAGAGCTGGGGCAGGTCACTTCTTCATGAAAATGTATGAAGAAGAACTTTCACACATGCATAACCTCATACAATATCAACTATTGCGTGGAGGCACAACTTCCATAGTTGGACTCAATCCTCCATCTCCTTTTACAAATGTTACTTTGCTTGATGCTTTTAAAAAAGGTCTTGAATTGGAAAAGGCCAACACTGAGGTAATTTAAGATTTCATTATTTCAAGATTTGTTTAAGTAGAAGCTACTTTAATATCTGCATTTTAAGATAAAACAATAAAAAATATTTTATTTCTTTTAAGATTTTACTAGCTAGGCTCACAGAAAATAAAGTTCCATTTCTTAGATATCATCACATTTATTTTAATCAACAAAAAATACATTTAAAATCATCATTTATATTTCAATATAATTTAATCTTTTAACAGCTGTTGGAGAATATTGTGAGTGAAGCGGAAAAAGAAAAGGATCATCAGTGTGCTGATTACATAACATCAATCTACTTAGCTGAACATGTGCATTCTGTAAATGATATGGCTAACCATGTAACTAAGTTGACAAGGCTCAGTGACAATGAGCTTGCTATTCATGATTATGATTTGCAACTAGCTAAATCACCCAATTCACATCAAAGAAAACCTGTTAAATAGATTTTCAATTTCCTTATACATTATGCATGCCTTTTGTTTGTGATGTTAAAAAAGGTTTCCTTATATTGTTACATATTATATAATACAATTATGTAATATATTTATTTTTATTAGATATGTGTATTAATGCCATTGTAAGTAAAGGAATGTCTTAAATTGCCTGTGGGGACAGACATTCATTAGAAAATATTTTAAACACTTCTTCCACCTGACAATCACGTAAAGCATCGCGAAGTCGCATCTTTTCACTGTTGTGATCACCCCCATGTAGGGTTAGATTACACCAGTCTATGTACCATTGTTCTACGATATCTGTAATAAAATTTAAATTGTTTAATAGTAAAGTGCCTACCTAGTCAAGTTTGAGAGTCGAGGGATTGACTTTTTAAAAAGACGACACGTCTTCACGGTATGACCGTTCTTTATTAAGTATTCTACAATGGTTTCTTATGGTATAAGGTCCACTCGCAGGTGGGTGACTTAGACTAAACAATAAACATCCTATTGCAACGTTGCATTAGATTACTCTTGACACGTATGTCCTTTATACAATGTTGCAATCAGATTCTGCTGACGCGGATGTTATGCGTAAGTGTAGGGTGCATAACTCCTCCCCCCTGAGATTCGGAATTATCCCGAGGAACTTGGTTGTTCGGAGAATTCCGGTAAATATATGATGAGCTTATTTTTATAAATCATGAATAGTACAAAGGATAAAACAAAACTTATAATTAAGATTATACATGAATATGAATATAATGCTAATGTTTCTAGTGTCCTTACACTTTCACTATCACTTTTCACATCACTATCTTCGTTTTGCATATCTAATGCACGGGCCAGGAACTGAAGGTGGTCGAAACTAATTCCTTCAATATTGACGGGTTTTGTTGCAGGAGCGATTTTATCGTTGATTTTCGGAAGATTATTGATGATGGGAAGCTTCTGGTATGTGTTCTCCCCATATTGTATTTTATGTGGTCGTAGCTGAATGCCTTTTATTTCAATCTGACAGTCATCGTCTATTGTTATCATGTATGTTCCCCTTACAGGTTCTCTGGTTATTTCATCTCCGTATGTTTTCGTAAGAATTTTCTGGTGTTTGCTATATAACATCCAGCGGTTTGGTCGAATCACTTCTGTTCGGACATCTTCTATTTTTACTGGAATCTGCTTGCAGGAACTTGCGTTATGTGCGAACTTCATGAGGTCTATAATGCAGGTATATCTTCCAATGTGCGGAATGAGTCGTCTTCGATGCATAAGAACTTGGTCAGGTCGATCTCTTGATAAGGTTGGGCGAGCGACCTGAATTTCAACCCTTTTTCGAGTAGGTAAGGATATTTGGGTAAGATAACGAAGGTTTGGTTATAGGATTTATCGGGAATGGGTATTGGATACAATTTATAATATGTGTATACTTCATCCTCGATAAGAGGAATTTCAAGCAAGAACGTTATCTAATTTTCCTTTAGATATGCTTTTAACATAACAGTTTGTTCTATTTTAACTAGATTTTCGGGTATACAATTTTTTCTGTTTGTTTAATATTTTGTAATAGTGTTAACAGTTCATCTGAATTTATAATTGATTGATGTAAACTTCTTAACCTACTAAAGGCAAGGGGTGTGTCTATTTCATTCAGCTTGACATAAATGGTCTGACAATTATGTAAGAATAAGTGGTAAATTATTGAAATTGTATTTTGTAATTGATAAAGGTGCTTTTTCGCTTTTAAACTGTTTACTTCTGATTCTAATGTTTTAATTCTTTCGTTAAGCTGAACAAAATTGTTATTAATTGTTTCCGATATATTAACAAGGCCTTGGTTCACTGGTATTAGTCCCAGGAGAAGGACTAGGATGTATCTGTGGAGGACGTTTTAAATCTTTAATAGGTGCCTTAGTATCTCGGTTTCTAATTTTGATTGGAACAGTGTTCCTTTGAATTTCGCCTAACACTGTAGCTTTTTGATATCGCGGTTGATCCTTACTACGTCTCTTGTTAACACCTTTTATGAATATGGTGTCTCCTAATTTTACCTTGAAATCAGTTTCACCTCCCCTTTTGTTTCTTAAATGCTTTTTCCGTTCAATCATCTTGTCGGTAAGATGTTTGTACAAGAATTGAGTTCTTTTGACATGATCTTTCATGAGAATTTGGGTATATTACTTATTTAAATTTACGTCGAAAATGTTTTTTGAGCCGGTGTGGCCGAACACGACTTCAAAAGGAGTAAAGCCTGTGCTTGAATGTATGGTTTGATTATACGCCATTATGACATAAGTCATAACAGATGCTGCATCCGTATGTTTATGTTCATATTTAGCTAAACGAGAAATTTCTAAGATAGTGGAATGGAATCTTTCAACTAGGCCCATAGAGTTTGGATTATTGGGGGTACCTATGTGTAGATCGATTTTATAGAAGGATAGTAACTCCTTCGTCAATAAATTATTAAACTCCGATCCGGATTCTGAACTGATTTTTTTGTGGAGTTCCATAAAAGGAAAAGTATTTTATTAGACTACTTCTGCTTCGACAAGTCGATCGCGATCGACCGTTTGAGCACCCCTGGTCTCTAGAGTGACTCCGAGATATTTGGTCTTCCTAACCAGGTGAATGGTTTGACCGAAGAGGGTTATCGGGAGATGAGAAGAATAGATAGCACTAATCTATCTAAGCTTACTGACTCAACTGTATTAATTAAACAAGATTTCGTTAAAATACACACTGTTATGAAAGAAAGAACAAAGGTTAATAAAGTAAGAAAGAATATTAAACATACCTACAAGTTCAGCAAAATTAATGTTAATTTCTTCTGGAGCTGGAGATTTCCAAACTTGCTTGTAATCATCACATAACACAGTCATTTCATCATTCATAATATTGATGTCCAAATCCAAAGAACTGCAATTAGTTATTTTATGCCTATATGTAGGTATATGTACCTACTTATTATAATTTACATAGTTTCGCTTAAAATTAAATTATGAGTAATGAGTCAATGACTTACGTAATAGCCTTCTTCAACACCAGGTCTTTATTATTTTTATATTCAACTTTAAACCTGTCTTTTATTTTTTCAAAAGATTTTAGGCAACAGTCGTTTCGAACATCTGTGGAAAATAAAACGGATAATTTGAGAATAATTATTATTCTTCGAATGACATTTAAAGATTAAATTACAATTAATTTTGGAAACAAACCACAAGATATTTCAACGCGAATACCGTTCTTCACTGAGCAATTGGAAATAACATCTTTGATAACTGCTACAGTAGATATATTATCAGATTTGAAGACAGCTGAACCACGCCTGGAATTTTCAAAGTAGGTAGGATATTATTAACTTTTTTAGAAGGTGGCAAATGGATATGCCCATGTACATGCCAACATCAGTCAAGAACGACAAACGGCACGCCCCCAAATGAGCTAGGTACCTACTTTTAGTCCCTATCAATACGGTTTTAGACGAGGATTATCTACAGAAGATGCTGTCTTAACATTTCTTAACAACATAACATTAACATTTCTTAACTTCTCATATTGTGGGTCAATTAGATAAGGGGAATAAGAGTCTGACTTTCTAGATTTAAAAAAAGCTGTCCATACAGTCTCTTCCTATCCTTGTGCACAGCCTTGAGAATATAGGTATAAGAGGTCTCTCTATAACTGTTTAAGGAATATTTACAGAATCGTAAAAACAACGGGTTGAAATAGGATAATATATCAGTGAGGAATCAAATATAATATTTGTAGTCCCGCAACGGAGTGTTTCGGGCCCGACACTGTTTTTAATATATAGGTATAAGTAGATACCTATTAACAATCTTAGTGATATGGAAGTCTCTGAAGGGAATATATTTTCTTATGCAGACGATACAGCTGTAGATTCACTGATCATATTTGGGATGCTTACTAAACTAAAATTACTAGCTGGCTAAATTCGAACTTTATATTAAACGCATCTAAAACTACATAGGTAATGCTTCACAAATTATAATTGGACACAACCTGAAATTAATTTTCGAATACAAATTCAAATCTACCTACATGTAACAATTTCCTAAATCCCAACTGCTGTTGTAGGTACCCTAATTAGTAAGGTTTCAAATAGGTATCCAGTATTTGGGTGTTATGGTTGAATATCGTTTATCTTGGCATTTAGGTACATACAGAACCAGGGACGTAACTAGGCTAAATATCACCCGGGGCAATACCTACTTTGCCCCCCCCCCCCCTCCCCCTTCACCCACTTAAACGAAGAATGGCCAACCATGACCAATGAAACGAAAACTCTCCTAAACAACACTCCTGAGATTATTACCAAACATTTACTATACTTTTCATAATACTATACTCGGGTAGGTGGTAAGTAAATGCCCGATTTCAAAGGTAAAAATTTAATTGAATAGTTATTGAAATCACGCAATCAATAGTTACATAGTGTATTAGGCCTATACAGTTTACACGTATATTTATGTATAGTATATCTAAAAGATTCTGAAAAATAGTGAAAAACTTAGGTGAAACTTAAAACCTGAATATGAACTAAAATTTTACTTTACGACTTTTTGTAGCTGCAAAAGTCGTTACAATTTCGTCAAAAGATAGTTTAGAAGCTATTTGGTGCTCTATGGAAATGATGCCAAGGTTGGTAAGTCGTTGCTGTCCTGTCAAGTTTCTGATATAATTTTTTATTATTTTTAATTTACTGAAACTTCTTTCGTTTGAGGCAACTGAAACTGGTATTGCTAGGAAAATTCTTAGTGCAGTAGTAATGTTGGGGTAGGCATCTTCAAGTCCGTTTTGGTATATTAATGTAAGAAGATCAGACGAAGTGGCCGTTTTCATGTTAGGGCCTAAATCCAATGCGTGGTACTTGAAACTCTCCACTTCTATAGCCAGTTCGTCTTTATCTAAATCATCTTTATACGTGGCTGCTAATTCAATAGCCCGATTCTTCAATTCCTCTCCATTCAATGTTTCAAATCCCTCTCCATTGAGGAAACCAAATAAGTCATTCATGTTTTGAATAGATTGAAACCTTTGCCTCAGTTCAGTTGGAATCTGATCAACTATTTGCGTCATTAACAATTTGAACTACTTCTCCTCTGAGAATTCATGGCTTACATCATCACCCTTCTCATCAAACATGCGCTTTTTCTTCCTCTTTCGTACTTCTTTAAAATGTGGATCTATGTTAAGCTGTGTTGCTATTTCTTTGGCTTCTTTTACTGCGTTACTTGAACAATTTGACCTTTCTGATTCAAATTCAGAAATCAGTCGACTAATGTGTTTTGCTGATCTTTCAATAGTGATGTCCTCTCTTTGTAAAAGCTTATTCACAATGTCGATACGGCTTAACTGCTTGTACCAAAAACAGGAGAGGATAATAAATTCAAATGTTTTTACATTTTTTAGAAGAGATTTTGCTTCTGCTTTTGTGTCAGTAGTTGGTATTGGGCTGGTTCTGAGATCATTTAAAGCATCTATAACTTTTCCTAGGTGCTTATACATTACACTTACAGCCTCTCTCTTAGTGGATCATCTGGTATTACTTTGCAGTTTGAGAGATAGGGCGACATGTTTTACTAGAACCTCCCATCTATTGGTGGAGGAAGCAAAAAAATTATACAAACAATTAAGTGTGCCAAAGTAGGACTCTGCCTCCCCTGACAAGCTAGAAGCATTTGCACCAACTAAGTTTAGGGAATGTGCTGCACATGGCACAAAATACGCCAGACTGTTTCCTGCAAGAATTCGAGATTGAACGCCCTTGTACATGCCAGCCATATTTGAGCCATTGTCGTAGCACTGTCCTTATTACATTGGAGGGAATAGCATAAGGATGGGAAATGCACTACCATCTCTTATTCATATCTTATTGCCTCGCAATGTACGTACGAATATTTTAGGGTGATCTTCTGTGATAAAGAGTCGACTTGGCCAGTTAGGCGCGTCCAGCGGCTGTCGGATTGCAGCATGCACTCTCTCTTTCCCACTTCTAACATTAGGTACGTAGAAGATCAGAAAAAAAATTATTTTTAGACAATTTAAAAAAGTCTGGAAATAATAATTACATTACTTACCTTACCTTTCTTCAACTGTGCAGTTCAAAAAAAGGTATGTAACCTTGACCTTTTATTGTTTCACCGGTGGCTAACAAATGACGAACGAATTAAGTTAGATATTTATGGATTGGTATTGGTTGTTAGTCTTACTGATATTGGCATATAAGAAGTGTTTTTAGAAGTGTGTGGCAACGCGCAAAGACCACACTCGCAGCTGGTCGCGGCAATTCTCCAGGCAGAGCTTCTGCAAGCCATGACGTCATCTCAGCAACTGAGAAGCTGCCAGACACGAGCACTTGACACCAACATCTGAAAACAATATATTAGAGACATGGCTTTGAGGTAGTTGCACAAAGCAATTGCACGAGATTCTGTGTCGAGTGGCATGCCATAAGGTTCGTTTACGCCAGGAGAGTCTCGAACGGTTCTTGCGAGAATATTGTATACAATTCTCGAATGTGACCAAACTACATACAATTTCGCCTACAACTGTTCACATGATCAGGGCCGTCTTAAGTCTATTCTGCGCAGGGGTGCGGGACTCAGCCTGCGCCCTCGTTTTTTTTTACACTGCAGCGTGGCACGCGACCGACGACACACTACAGTATGAAAGGGGTCCTAGTCAACCAAGAAAACACAATACACGTAATTTTGATAATTTATTTATTTATTACTCTAAAAAACAAAATTAAACTTAAAACTTCGATTACTAAATATCTATTTATTACATGTACATACACATACATCAAACAAACTCAATTTTTCTTGCTTTTAAGTTGGCAAAGATTTTAATTAAATCATTTATTTTTATATCAATTTTGGATTCTATACTTATAATGGCTAAGTTTGTCAGTCTGTCTTGGGTCATGGTTGAACGAAGATAATTTTTTATTAATTTTAATTTTGAAAAGGATCTTTCACCTTCTGCTACTGTAACAGGCAGTGTTAAATATATACGCAGAGCTGTTGAGATATTGGGAAATGAAGAAATTAAATTATTAGAATATATATAGCTTAAAATATCAGTGGGAGTACTTGTTGATGCATTGGGAAAAAATATTGGCAACAATTCTAATTCATTATATAAATCCTCCCCGTCAATATCAAATCTATTTTTAAATGTTAGTTTTTCTTGGAGCCGATAACACTGAGATTTTTTTTCATGCATCTCTAATTTATTCCAGCATTCAATGTTTTGGAAGAGTGAAAAAATTAAATTGTGTTCCGTCAGCAAATCGAATCTCTCATTTAATTTCGAGATAGCAGTGTCCAGTAGAAAAAAATAAAAACATACTTTAAATTTGTTGGTTGGGTCTAAAATGGGCTCATCTACAGCCTCGTAATCAAAATGTCTTTTTCGGGGACGTGGACGAGCAGTTTCTTTAAATTCTGTTTCGCATTCTAATTCTTCAGCAATTAATTTTGCATCAGATAACAACTGTTCAAACGCGCTATCGGTGCGGTATTTCTCCAAATCTTTTTTAACCAGATTAATCATTTTGGTAGCTTCTGAAATAATTACGTCCGATTTTTGCAAATTTTTGCTTACAATATTAATTTTTAGTAAAATATTGTACCATATAACTACTGAACATATAAATCTATAAGATTTTAATTTGGCTATTAATGAACTCGCTATGTTTTTTGTGTCGCTGTCATACTTGTTATTTGTAAAAATATAGTATAATGCATCGTAAATTTTATCCATGTTAAAACGTAGTGCTCTAAGAGCGTCAAATCTACTTTCCCAACGCGTATTTGAAAGAGGTTTTAATGTCAAAGTAGGTATCTGTTTCATAATTACATCCCAGCGTGATGTGGATGCTGAAAAAAATGCATAGATTTCTTGGACAATACAGAAAAAGTTTGTAATTTCCAATGAGCTTTTAGCGGCGTCATTTACTACTAAATTAAGGGAGTGAGCAGCACACGGTACGTAAAAAGCACGAGGATTCATGTCCAATATTTTTTTTTGGAGGCCTATATTTTTCCCCCTCATATTGGCCCCATTATCATATCCTTGGCCTCGCAAATCATCTAATTCAATATCGCATGATTTTAAGAAATCTAACAAATTTGTCGCCAACCCTTGTCCGGTACTATCAGTTACAGGTAAAAAACCTAAAAAATGTTCTCGTACCTCAGCGCGTTTTGTCGATGGATTTAAATAAATAAACCTCACAATAACAGTAAGTTGTTCTTGGTGTGAAATATCAGGTGTGCAATCTAGAATTACAGAGTAGTATTTACATTGCTTCAGAAGACTAATTATAGTCGTTTTAATTTTTTCAGCAATTATACTAATCAGTTCATTTTGAATGTTATGACCAAGATAATGTGGCATGCGATGCTGAGCTCTTTGAATTCGAGCAATGTGTTCTGATAGTGTACTATCAAAATTAGATATACTCTCCACCAACTTTAAAAAATTACCATTATTTGGGTCATACAACTTCTCGGTTGTGCCCCTAAATGCTATATTTTGACCTGCCAAAAATTTTATAATTTCGATTATCCTTTCCAAAACTGCCGTCCACCTCTTTCTTTCGCGGTCTATTTCAGTTTGATTTACCGAGTCTACTGTTTGCCCTTTCAATAAGTCATTTTTTAGATCCAAATATTTTTTTAAAGAACATATATGCCCTGAACTTTTTTCATGTCGTTCTATATTTCTCGACAAATGCCCCCAGTCTTTGTAACCAGTGGGGGCATTAAATGCAGTGACATTATTATTAAAAAGCTTACAGTGAAAACAAAATACAGAATCAGTAGATGTGGAATATACAAGCCAAACTCGATGAATAATTTCGTTGTTTTGTAACTTTTTACTGTAATATGTATCTGAAAACGACCTCATGTTACTATCTGAAGGATAGTTGGTTTTTTTTATCTGAATCGGTCCACGTTCTGTTAAAAATAATCTTAAATTATCGGGTATTACTTGCGGCCAGAGAGCAGGATCATTCTCTTCCAAGTTGACTGTCTCTTCGTAACTGTCGGGTGGATGTTGACGAAGATGTACCTAAAAAAACATAAGATAGTCAACAATTTGTGTAACCAAGTGTGGTAATAGGGCCACGCAATAATATTTTAGGACATTAAAAACAGCGCCTTAAAGTTAAGGCGGGCAATCGGGCATAGTCTAATCCGTTAGTCCGGGCGAGCGCGCTCAGTGTGTAATTGCCGAGGCGCTTACGCACGCTCTATGCGCAAACAGTAAGAAATTAAAATACTTTAGTTGCGATTGGCGGATCTCGCCTGCGGCTATTTCATGAAAAAACAATTCATAATCCCCAAAAACAAATCACAAACACACAAGCCATATAAGTACAGACAGTCCAGTCCACTGTTAGACATGAGCCTCCAAAACTATGGGGTTATTTATTGCCATAATCTCCACGATTGGAACGCGTGTTGGACATATCACACAATACAAAAATTTAACACAAGGTCTGAGAAGGTATGTATTTAAATAAATATTGCACCGGCCGGGATTCGAACCCGAGACCTTTGGCACAAGAGTGAGTGTTAGTTACTAACCATTGCGCCTTCCGGTGCGCAATCCGCAAAAAACAATTAATTAGATATATTGTCATAATCATAAAAACCTACTTTATTTAAGACTCATTAGGTATACAGTTACAGGTAACTTATACAAAAAATAAGAAGTGTAATAATAATAAGTAGGTAGGAACCCAGGCAGGATACACCAGCGACTTCTGTCACTGTTTATGCCACTTCAGATGTTTTATTTATGGTACCAACTGACTGAACTTACCAGGTCGAAAGAAAGAGTCAATCGGAGAAGTTAGCTTTTTAATTTTTTCTTCTTTCTCCAGTTTCCTTTTTCTATTTTGAGCACCCGATGGTTTCTTTTTATCCCCTAATTCGGCCATCTACAATAAAATCAAATTTCAATTTAGTATTTAATTTTTCTTTCTTTATTCTAAATAAAGTAAGTAGTTTTTTATCAATCACTAACACTAAGAATTTGTATTTTTGCAATTATAAACAAATAAACAAAACAGTCATGACTCTCTCTCATAAACAAATGATGTGATGATGATGATGTGATGATAATGATTGTAATGTACCTAACACTAACACTTAAAAAATAAAATTGACTTACCTTTATATTTTTTCTCTAAGAACTTCCGTGCTAATTCGCCGGTTGTCGCAAATGAAATGAGCTAACGAATTCAATTACTTAAAAGAAGAAATCAGATCAATCACTGACCGACACTTACATAGCCGCCGCGCGCCGCGCTGTAAATTCAAATGAACTTACACCTAATTTTAGTGATTTAGAGATCATTTCTCTTTAAGTGCGAGCGCCCGGACGGCTATGTCAAAGGACGCAACAGACGTACAGGTGCCGCGCCACGCGCCCATTTCAAATGAATGAACTTACACTTTATTGACTTAGACTTAGAGATCATTTTGCTTCAAGTGCGGGCGACCGGGCGGCAATGTCAAAGGGCGCAATTACTCGCCTATGACAGACGCACAGGTGCCGCGCCGCGCGCCCATTTCAAATGAACTTACACTCTATTGACTTAGAGATCATTTTGCTACCGGGCGGCAACGTGTCAAACGTACATACATACACTGTCTTTGGATTAGAGATTTTGCCGCGCGCGTGTTGTATTAAATAAAATTGTTATTTGTGTAGTGTAGTAATGCGGTATGACAAGCGCCGAAAGCGTAATAAAAGTAAAAAAAATATTATTGTTAATGACTATTTTTTTTTTGCTTGCGCATACATATTTGTCGTAAGTAACAAGTATATAAAACTGTGCAATGGCGTTAAGTTCAATGAACTATCCAAAAATTCAGCGCTCGACAGGCGCCCCCGGGCGCTCCGCGCCCGGGTGCACCGCACCCCTTGCACCCCCTGGTAAAGACGGCCCTGCACATGATTATAAAACCTCTATGATAACAGTAATCAGATGATGATAACAGATGTTTATACTAGCTTTTGACTGATGTTCGAGAAACTCTTCTTGTGTAAATTACCCATTATGGAATAAAACTTCTTTGCCGTTTAGTTAAAGTCGGATTATTTATTCGAGTCAGGGATATGACATATAGAACTGTCAAATAGAGTGAAATTTGTACGGAGATGACACTTTATTGACAGTTCTTCATGTCATATCCCTGACTCGAATAAATAATCCGACTATAAACTCGGCAAACACTGAGGCTGAATAATGGTAGGTATAGGAAACTGCATGTTTTTATATGCTACAAATTTTAAATTAATACCTTTTTTCGATGTCGGCTTCTGGATCTTCATGTTGCGAATAGTATGGCAAGACTGGCAGCCGCAGGGTCATTAAACGGGCCACCCTGGGAGCTCCCGTGGGTAGGGCATATATCATAATTTGTGTGGATTCCGTTTTTTGAACCATTTGCATGGTAATAGAGTACCGCATTCGCACCCATAGACGTTTCGTGCCCGCTTGACATCGAACTGTTGCTAGCATGTCGCATAATGATCCCTGGTTAAAATATCGATAATATATTATTTAACATATTTTCACAATATTATGAGTTATAATTATAATTTCTCATCTGATTATAATTCTTAATAACCAAGTACAAATTACCTAAATATACGAATCTTGGTATTCCTGTTTAATAATCGTTAATGCCTTGTGGAGAGCTGCACTACGCCTGAGACTATTTTGAACACGGACATTTGGGACCGATAATGAGAGAAGATAGTACATGGAGGGTAAGAAGCAACAAGGAGTTGGAAGAGTTGGTGTCCTAGCCGAATGTCTTCGGCGAGATTGAAGCGGCCAAACTGTTAGCTCGGTCACGTGGAGAGGATGGGGGAGGATTGCGCCATAAAGCGATAAATTCGCCATAGTTGTGATAAATTTCTGAAGACAGCTAGGTAGAAAAAGAGAAACATGAAGCGTCACGTACCTGTGAAGGACACGAGCTAAGTACAGCAGCGCTGTCAGTCTGCAAGTCTAGCTTTCTATTGCAGTAGATGAAGAGCATGTCTAGTGGAACAACAGACGTGATTCTAGCCTCTTGCCAACCCTCGCGTGTTGCTCCAGTCAACTAAATAAAAATTTACAAATTACAATCATAGGCGATTAAAGAAAGAGGGATAACGAAATTAACAATATTAAGCTTTTACCTCGTATTGTATATCTAAAAGAGGCGGTGCGGACATTCCCGCGTTAATGGATCTCGTGCTCCGCTGATACTTTTCCCGTTCGTTGGCAGCTTGCTTCTCTAATCGTGCTACTTCTACCCTAAAATATTTGTTTTACTGCTGTTTATATGACAGTCTGAAGAAAAATAACTAGGTACAGTAATAAAGGCGTCATCAATAGCCCACACTATAATTCATTGTCGTAATCATAAGATACAAAAAATTAACACAAACTACCCACATCATATGTTAGCCTGACTTAGCATCGAACCCGGGACTTTTTATGTAGCAGGCAGAGGTACTAATGACTGAGCTTATAATCAATTAAGTATCATGTAAAATATGTAAAAGTTCCACTTACTTTAAGGCTCATTTAGCTACATAAAAAAAATCGAACGAAAAGCTTAAGTTTACCTAGTATAAACAATTATCACGTATAATCATCCTAGTATAACCTAGTATAATCATCACGTGATCACGGTTAGGTATTATCAAGTTTTTATCGTCATGTAAACATTTGCAGGCGCGAATCGTATGAAGTTTGGTGGCATACGAGACTTGTAGGTATACAATGTTCTTGCCCAAACCGTCCGAAAAACTCTCATTAAGTAAATGAGCCTTTAAGGTAATAAGTATTTAACTTAAATAAAAAATCGAACAGACTCAAGTTTACTCCTTCTTGAAGCCAGTGCATCAGGAGGTATATTAGCAAGGGCTCCAGCTCCAGAGACCAGCCGGCGTGATCTTAGAGCGAATACTCTCCCAGAGAAAGTGGCTGCTAATACTTCGCTGTCTTCTGTGCCCACGCAACCACCACACACTGATGTTATTGGCTCGCCGCAAAACTATAAATATAAAGACTGAAATTGGCTTACTACGCGGAATTTGAAGAAATTATTGCTTACAAATAAAACCCATAACTTTCTATTTGTATAGAGCTCATGGAATATGATACATAGTAAGACACTTAACAGGAGCGCTAGATCTCTTACGGATAATGTGACTGACGTTAACCAGGTATAAACAGTTGTAACTGCTGTCTGCTGGTATTTTGATTTCCAAAAGGGACCTATTAGAACGTTGTTTTAAGGTAAAACGAAATGATACCTACATAAGTGTATTTCAACCGCGGCTTATCACCGATATTATCCAGGTCGAGGAGGTACAATTGTATCGAGCCGTCGTGTCGGCCGACCGCAAGGTGAACACCGTTGTTGTAATACCAGCCCATGCACACCACCGAACCTAATCCCCGACCCTCTACTAGACATTTGTTTTTTAAGAGCGACCTGAAAATAGTGACCTGAATTGTATTATCTATTCGTTTAGAGGGGGGGGGGGGGGATTGCATGGTCCAATGCCACTGCAGCATGGCCGTGCCCGACTGGCCGTGTTACTTTGACCTCACAAAACACTGATGTAAAATGTACTACGTACTTACACGTATTTCGATAGTGAGTGAGATATGCCACAGCCCATTTACCATCCTATCCTATTCCCGTCTCTTCGAATAAAAAGTATAGTGGGATGAAAGAAAATCCTTATTCCAGTCGTCACAACTCTTTTCCCAAATCCACTCCAAATAGGGGCGGCAAATTTGGGGGTGTGCTGACGTGTGCCAACCTGGAGTTATGTTGGCATATATCACAATAGTCCTATAGATTGGATAACTATAGTGTGAATTAATAATTAGTCAATAAAATAATTGTGGTTGGATTCGATTGCTGATAGCAATGCGACCATTCAGCTAATTGCGCCAAAACAATAGTAATGTGTTTCAAATAATAAAGCGAAACCGAACATTAAAATCTCTAATAGTGATAAATGGTTGTTTTAGTAGGTAGGTATATATGTGTGTATTAAGGTACCCTATATATTATATGAGCCTTTGATGCCTGATGTAAACTAAATAAATAAAATAAACATAAATAACATATTATTTATATTTACGATGCTCTTGAATCATCCGGCTATCACAGATCTCATAAATTACCTACTCTTCACTTACTCCTCATAAATTATTAGTCCTATGGACCCGTCAGCGGCTCCATAAAATGCGTAAATATCAAGAGCATGCAGATTAGGAGGGAGGATCAGACGAGACGGCCCCGAGGAAACTGCCGCACGGGTAACCACTGACCCGTTCTCCAATAGCATCACTCCTTTGTTCGCGATCAACACTACGAGACGAACTCGTGTACTCTGCAAACCAATAAGAATAGGTACAATAATTGAGCGTCTTAAATCAGAATCTTACCCACATTCATGTAATTTTAAGATGCTGGAGCATTTTGCAAAATATAAAAAAAAAAATGTGATAAATTGCAATATTCCACCTATATGATTTCCAATATTCCAATAAATTAAAATTAGTTAAAATTTAGTAATAAAGTCGTTATTAATATGTGTACGTACCTAGATCTTAAGAAGGATTCAGGCTTTTAAATATTGTTTAACGATTCGGTCATGGAATTATAATGTAAGATGCGACCTATTAAGACAACTAAGTTCTCTTTGGCAAAATAGATGCTGGAATAATAAAAGGATACCATTACTGGTATCAACCTATAAGGATACATAGGAGGAAGAGATATTTTCCGTATATCCTCTAAAAATGTTTACTTTAAGTAGGTACCTACAATGGATATCAAATATAAAAACTAATGATGTGATTACAGATAAATTAGACAATGTTAATAACGATAAAAGTACCTACATATGAAATTAATTCGTTAAAAATAAATATTGTAAAAGATTTGAGAGAAAAATATTCTGGGTAGTATATAATATACCTATACAGACGGATCGAAAGGCTCGAATGGTAAAGGAGCCGCTTATTATGACCTACCAAATGTGACCAAAGAGTTCGATCTGCAGGGGTGTTTCAAAGGAACGACAAATATTTCTATCATGTCAATAGAACTCATTGCAATCTCTGAGGCTATATTATATGTAGAAACAATTGGGTGTAAAAAGATCCTTATATGGACAGTACGAGTGCTTTACAGCATATAGCTCGATGAGCCTCTGAGATTAGAGGTGTATCAACTATCGATAGCCTAAGTTATCTTTGCAAAAATATAACAATTAAATAACCGTGGCATTTATTTCAGATTGCAATGGGCCCCGTCACATATTGATTTGAAAGGTAATGAGCAGGCTGACAAGCGAGCAATGCGTACGATTTCAGAGGGTACAGAAATATATATTCCTCCTAGTTATTCGGAAATATTGCCTATATATAAAAAGACTTGTCATATGCTTTGGAAGGAGTATTTTGATGAAAAATCCCGAGACAAGGGCATATAGTATAAAACCATTTAGTGTGAGCCTTCTCATATACCTATTTTGATTTTCCGAAACCAATTTAAATAAAAAATACACGATCTTAGTATTCAGGCTGCGTTCTGGACACATGCCACTCAATAAGTTTGGATACCTCATGACAAAGACTAGCTCTCCAAATTGCAATATATGTGGAATTGTTGAAGATGTCCAACAGTTGTTGGTGAAGTGTGTCCGGAATCAACAGGAACGGGAGGCCTTAGTGAGGGCTCTCGATCTGAACAGGAATAATGTTTGCACGTTCCTTAAGATACTAGGAGAACCTAATTCATGAGCAGCAGCCAGCATTTCGTTTGTACAGATTCATGAACCCTTACTTACATTAATGTTGTAGAATGTGCTTTGTTTAGTAGAATGTTTAGGGTGCGATGGAACTGACATGTGCCAAGGCATTAGTTCCTTAAAAAAAAGAATTGAAAAAATGTGTAGATATCTTATTATTTACATTAGGAGTTGCAAAGGCTGCAATATCGAGTACTCTGTCTTCACAAAAATACGAGTGATATTCCCGTAAATCCCGGTAATGAGTCACCGTGCGGCCACTGCAGAGGATCAAATCTTCACCAAGAACGAACCTGTAACATTTTAATAACATTAGTAATATCTGATTATTTTCAGATTACAGGTAAATTAAGTATAGGTACACGATATAGTGGGTAATTTACATAGATGTGATAGTTTCCGAAAGAGAAGTCTCTATAGTGAGAAATACTTTTCCTTTCCGTGTGTATCCCTTGACTTCGTTACCAGAGGCTGCAAATAATTTATCCGTATGAGTTCCTACAAAAAAATAATATATATTGAGTACAACATTGTAGCTGGGAAGTTAATAAGGCGGTGATTAAATATTGTTGATTCACCTATGATAGTAGGTATGATAGATTGGTAGTTGTATTTTTATATTGGTAACAGATAGGTAATGGAGAAGAAATACATAGCCCTTTTTTAAATCGGGTGCATTTACTGAATACTTAAGCATAATGCTTAGGCGTTAATTATAGTAGCGGCCTAATTACCATAAGCGAGTTGGATTGAAGTAATCGGTTTTCCAGGCAAAGTTTTAAATTGCACAACTGGTTCCTCATCTTTTATGCCCAAATATTGTAACACTCCATTCTTATCGCCGATTGCAAACTGTACATAAGACATAAGACATGCAAGGATACATAAGACGTAAGTATAATAGAATAATTGAACGTACTAGTAAATAAGGTAGGTAGTCACTTTGAGTGAGGTGTGACTGAAAGGCTTCTGAACAATCCTAAGATAGCTTGAGTTTAGGTAACTTTTTAAATTCATTTATGGAGTCAGCCTCAGTTGTAAATGCATAGCATACTTTCTCGAATTTTTAGGACCATTTTATCAACTATATCAAATTGATAAAAGCTTATTTAATGTTACTATACACATGCGATATCTACCTTTTGCTGTAATTTTTGGACTGCGGGCGGTAATATTTTTAATGTATCTGGATATGTTATTCCACAAATAGTATAATCTATTCGTGATAAATCATAATCCATGATTAAGTAGGTATTAAAAAAATAAACAGTAATCAACAAAACAAAAAAGTCAACTTCTCTCGTATGCAACTATTAAGTAGGTACTAAGGTATGATATTATGACTTCTACAAATCGATAGCACCTGGGCAACGAAAAGAAGTAAACAATCGAAAAGAAACTGTTTATTTTTTATTGTTTTATATCAAAACATGTTATATTAGACTGAATATTTTTTAATATTGATTGTATGGGTGATATACCCAATTAATGTATATAAAATTATTTTATGGGATACCATATACACTATATATATATATATAGTAAAAAATAATACTAGATAGTAATACTTCAAGTCAAATGTGTGTTCCACCAATAAATGTAAAATTTTCAATTTGACAACTCGGCTAACTCAAGAACTTATACAAGACATAGCGTAGGAGAAATTAGTCTGTGATTAAAAATGTCTATTTATCTAGCATTAATTTTATAGCATTAATTTTCTTACCATTATAGTAAGTTCATAACAGTATAACTTGTATTTATAGTATATATATATAACATATGCTATACAATTTATGGTTTATTATTAAGAAAAGCAGCATGTGTCAAATTGAATTTCGCATATTTTGAAACAGTCCAAGGTAATGTCAACGATTTGACTTTTTGGCGGAAACCCGAGAAATAAACTTGAGTTTATGTTTGATTATTGTAAAAATTGTGTATTGCAGGATTTGTAGTGATAGTTTACTAAACTTCATAGTTCCTAGTGTTAGTGCTTAATGTTTGTGGTAATTAAATAAAAGCATGAGACTGAATTTTTCATTTTATTTCAAGGAGTCCAACTCTGTCCTCAGTAAACGTACTATTACTTTACTGGACGACTTTGACTACTATTTTAAACTCTACTACTTTGACGAGACTGGACAATGAGTTTTCTTTTCGGAATGACTATGGTCCTAATGGCTTTGCAAGAGTCATTGGACATGTATGGTTTAGGGTGAGCCCAGAAGGCGTTCAGACAGGACCAAAAAGTGTGTGCAGCACCGAGCCTAAGGGGTCCCCCGCCGGTAGACCGGCGGAAGGAACGGACCTCGGCTTAGGGCGTTACTTTGGGAGGGTACCACGGGATTGCAAGTCGGTGAGAAGTGCCTAGGCACGTGTCGATATCTGGTAAAAGTGTTGACTGAAAGCCGGTGTGTGTTCACAGTGTAGCGAGGGTGACGTCCTCGTCTCCGCCGGCGGGGACGGTGTATATGTGTAGCCTGTGAGTGTAGTGTGAGAACCGCATTGGCAGCAGTAATTGGGTCGTCGGGGTCGTATGAAGTGTCGAGGACGACGACGATAACAGAGAGGGGCATTCCAATCGGGGACATAGGTCAAGCTGGCAACTACTAGGGGGTTGGGATGGTGAGGACTGTTGTAGTAGCGTCGGGAAACATTGCACAATGACGATAAAAACAATTCTGTTTTATTATTTGCTCTGTGTGGACCAATGCCTATACCAGTGTCCAAATAAATTATAGTAAAAAAAGTGCCATGTCATACGTGACATAAGTGCGTGACAGAAAAATAACCTGAACAACATTCCTATTGTTTGAAACTATTATTCATTATTTGCAGTATACGTTTATAAAAATAACAATGGATATAGATAAAGAAAATGTAGTCCAAGCTGTTGTCATAATGGACACTTTCAATAACAATTTCAATCCAATATGTAACAACAAGCCAATGGTAAGATCATTGCCACCGTAATAAGACATTTAAATATGAATTATCCTGTCGAAATTACACCGAAGGGCTGAATATTTCGTGTAAATATTGTTTTAGGGATTATTTTCAGTAGCAGGTGTGCCTCTTGTGGATTACGTATTAGAATCTTTAGCATTAGGTGGAGTGGGTGAGACAGTCCTGTTTTGCTGCCAAGAGGGCACAAAAATTAAAGAACATATAAAGTAAGTTTAAATCTGTCTTTTAGAGCTATAAATACATTGCTAATTTTGCATTACTTTTTGTTTACATATTATTATAAAGGCAACCTTATGCAATAATAAGTGAAACTGATTAAAGTGCAAGTACATAATAGAATCTTAAAGAAGAATCTTATGAACTTCTTAAAGGAATTAATGGATAAACTGTACAATGTATGGTAGCGAGGTTTTGCCTCATTTTTTAAATTCAGATCCTACAAGTAATATGGTACCTGGCATGCTCTATAATATTATGCAGAAAAGCATAATTTTGTTAAAAAACAAACTGTTCGCGCCAATAACATTGGTGCTTTTATTTTGTAGGGTAATATTATATTTAATTACCCACATTTTCAAATAATCACTTTTCGTAATAATCCTTTTTATATCGCTGCACCTTTGCATACAAGAGAGACGACTGTAATTCCGTTGATTGAACAGTCTAGCGATCGACCCCTCCCGTAGCCGGTCGATAGTGAAACCTGCATATTTGGGTGGTCTCCTGGACCCCAGAATTGGCACACGCTCTGCCCTTTCTATACCGTTAGTATAGCCGCTTAGTGCCGAAAGACGCTTAAACCAAGTGGAAGGTCAAGAAGCCGAGAAGAAGCGCTATCAGGCTGGGAACCACACAAGGAAACCGTAAGCTTAGTTGGAAGACAGCGATTCTCAGCATATAAGGTCAGGCTCACCATTTTGGCTATTTTATCAGAAAACCTATGGATCCGCACAAGGATTAGCGTACGGCTATATCGCTTAGCTGTCGCGTTCTCATTCTATGGTCCTTCGAGCCGGATTTCTTTTGGCCTTCGAGCTGCATTTCCCGCAAATGATTCACGTTTCCACTGCTTTTCTTCACCTCATATTTGTTTCCCCTAGCAGAAACCCCCTTTCAAATAGTGCCCCCAAAAATACCTACATCAAAAAACGCTATCTCCCTAATTATCTACCGCTAATAATAATTTATCACAATATTGTCTATTCATTCCGCTTCCCAGACTGATCTATATTGATTTCATTAAGGCACATGTTTCGGAATTCGTTTCTACCGTTTTGCGTATCTATTAACATTCCGCCGCGCCGTCCGCCATATTAACTTGCCGCTTATCGAGCTGCGGGTAGCACCCACCAGTCAGCTCATTTTCTGAAGTTTCAATTGATAAAAATACGTTAACAAAATGAGTAGGAATAAGGATACGAAAGAAGATAGTATTAATCGCACTGAAATAATACGTTTGAAACTAATAGGCAAACGCAACGCGCTTTATTCAGCCGCATACAGTCTGTGTTTGATTTATCTTTAAAAGTACCTACAGATGAAATTTCTCGCGATAGGTTTTTAGCTAACATGATAACGCTAGAAGGCATATGAAAGGATTATAACGATGTTATTGACGAAATTAATGATATCGAGTTATCTTTAAATCCGAAGTATGCAGTTAATTATGATCCCATAAATTCATTTGAAGATTTATATTGCCATTGCAAGTATGTCGCTTCAGAGTGGTCAACTAACAACAAACTAGATACGCGTACCAAAACTCCAAAATCCGTCAGGCTACCGGAATTAGATTTAATTGGGTTTGTTGGTGATCCAATGAAATGGTCAATATTTTACGAATCATTCAAACGAGTTATTCACGAAAATACCAATCTTACAGATCATGAATGCGTTCAATATTTAATAAGCAAGCTGTCTGGAAGGGCACTTTCAGTTTGTAATGGAATAATACCAAACGCTGACACAAACAATGGTTAAAAAAACCTCAAATTTTAGAAAAAATAAAATAAAAAAATATGCTTTTCTGCACTTTCGTAATTTCAAAAATACCATGAATAAACACTCCTTAGTCTAAAAAAAAAGCTCAAATAATTATGCTTTACATACATTGTACAGTCCTTCCCTAGTTTTTCTCAGTGAACCATAATGGTTATTATTATGCATCTTACAGGAGATGCATAGAGAAGAAATCACCATGGAGTTTAACAATGGAGGTTCAGGTGATGATGTCGGACACCTGTCAAACTATGGGTGATGTGATGAGGGAAATAGATGCAGCTGGAATCATCAGAGGACATTTCATTTTGACAGCTGTCAATACTATCACTAATATTCCCTTTTCTTCACTGTTGGAACAACATAAGTGAGTTTGCAATAAACATTTATAAAAAGTTAGTTATATAAAATTTAACATGACAGATGACTGGTATAGTCAGATTTTTTATTTGAGTCAGGGATATTCAATGCTGATCAATTTTGTTCCTTGATATTTTTCATTGCGAACATAGCTAAGCCTAATGTTGACTGGCTTGTTTAAAAATACGAGTACATTCAATGAACTTAGAGGAAGCCAGTTAACATTAGATTTAACTACATGAGTATTGCAAAAATCAAGGTACAAGTTCTGGCAGCGGAAGTTTCCTGGAAATAGGAGCTCATAATACGAGGGCAGATAGATCAGGTACTCTCTTTACTTATAATACCTACCCTACACTACATAATAAAGCTCCCACATTATATACACATTAGGGGTCATCCATAAAATTACGTCAGACGTGAAGGGGGAGGGAGGGGGTTAACAAAGTGTGACGAGGGGGACGAGTCATGAACTTCGTGACGTCACATGTATAAATCTAAAGTAATAAAACTTTAATTAAACTTAAATAATTAAAATTAAACTTAAATTAAACTTAATTAAAATTAAATTAAGTAATAAAACTTATAGTAATAAAGTAATTTAATTTAACCCAGCCGAAATGGCGAGGAAAATAAAACAGGTAAACATATGTGTTAATGCATTCAAATTTTTTTTTGTAGGCAAACATGTAAAACAGACAAAGGTGCATCAATGACTCTAGTCTACAAGACAGTGTCTTGGGAACATCCTCTGATTAGCTCTGACAAGCCAACCTTATTAGCAGCAGATGGAAACACTAAAAAAGTGTTGATTCACCAAAAGTATAAAATAAAATCTAACAATAAATCTATAAGCTTGCCTCTGGTATGTATTAAAAACGTCAAATATAACTCATGTTTTGTTGTATAAGTAAAAGGGCATTGTAAATTAAATTTTTGGTGTCATAACTGGTAAAATGTTATCTGGGCTTGATGTCAGTACACAGTTTGGGGGGGGGGGGGGTCAACTAGCTTTTTTTTCAAATGATTTGTTTTGTATTATTGTCCCTCTGTTTTGTACTGCTTATCATAAAATAAAAATAAATGAATTATGAAACTTTAATTTTTATGAAAAAGTTACCGACGCCGTAAAAAGAGATCTTATGTCCTTCACAATTAATATATTTAAATACATTGACACCAAATTTTCGTTCGAACATTTATCTACTATCAAGTTTGACGCGCGCTAGTAGAACTACCTATATAAAGATGCAATGTAAATTTTAGTGTTTGCACAAAATAGGAATAGCACCACCAGGCTTGAAAACAACACTACCGCATCTCTTCCTGTGGGTGTCGTAAAAGGTGGCTAAGGGTTATCCTGTCTACAAAGCGACTACCACATGCCCTGACTGAGGACCACCTCTGCACATCCACCACCTCTTAAAAAGTGGACTCACCAACCCGCTTGGCCAGCGTGGCTTTTTAGGTCTATACATCCCTCGTGTACAAGACAATATGGATGAGGAGACCCATTTCCAACAGTGAATAAAATGGTTGGTGATGGAAAGTTTATTCAAACCTAAAAACTTTAAACAATGAATTAATGATAATAGGTAGGTATATGTTTATGATACAATAGTGTAAGTTTAAAGAATAGTATGTTATTTTTTTTGTTAAAAATCTTTCTAGGAGACAATGCTAAGTCACTCTGAAGTGAAGTTACACCACAACCTGGCAGATGCAAACATAGCTCTGTGTTCTCCTTCAGTGCCTCCTCTATTCTCTGATAACTTCGACTTTCAAACAAGAGATGATTTTATACATGGCATCTTAATAAATGAGGAGATTTTGGCTAGCTCCCTTTATTATGTACTTTTAAAAGATAATCATTATGCAGCAGCTGTCACAAACTGGAAGACTTATCAAGTAGTATCGTAAGTTAAAATGCAATTGAGTTATTGATTTGTGTTTGTTTTAAATTTTAATGTGATTAAGCACAATACATTTTTTCCAGGCGTGACATATTGCATTATTGGGCATACCCATTATCTATTGAGACAGGTTCATTTTACCAAGATAACTACAACCATATGGGATATCATAACTTCCGTAGCAAAAGTTCCACTTTGAGCAGGTAACAAGACCTATATTAATATTAAGTGACAATAAAAAATTAAAACTGAATACATAAATAAATTGTAATTACATATTTTAAAATTATTTAGATATATGAATATTTGAAGAAACATTCCTTAACAAATAATATAAATAGAACATTCTTTGTACAGGTACTCGTATAATTTCTATAATATTAGTCTGAGATGCACTAGCTCTTCGCTCGAAAACATCTTACCATTTTTACGAAAGTAAAAAAGTCATTAAGGGTGTAGATCGTGAAAATCACCGAAAAGAGTGTTACGATTTTTCATATTTAACCTATTTACATATGATTGATATCAATGATAATTTGTATATATTACAATCAAAGACCAATAAGTATGTTCATGCTTATATTAAACTCTTAAACCTAATAGTTGTTATATAATAAACGTCAACAAACGCACAAAATTGAGTAAAAATGCAAAAACATGACTTCGTATTTTTCAGATTTAACCCCATAAATCAACACAAATTGATAAAAAGAAACACTTTTTGAACACTGAAGAAACCAATAAGTATAGCTGTATACTTCTTTTTATACCTTTACAAACAAAGACTTCCTCTTTTAAAGCCCTAAAATCTAGATATATTTTAAGGTAAATTTTTCATACACAAATGTATGGGATAAAACGTTCGTTTCATTCGTGCAATCTCGGTGGTCTGCAGCGGCAGTTCCTTTCTGTAAGTGAACGCGACACCACGCTTGTCGGCTGCAGACAGCAGAATTACGTATTGTGAATTTGTGTTTTTTGTAAAAAACTGTAAGTATAACATTTTTATAATTAATTTATTTTCAGTTAGTAGAAAGTATCGATATAATGAATGTCTGAAAGAAAACCATGATGGAACTAGATATAAATCGTAAAAAATACAATATCTACACTAATAGGTATTATAAAGAGGAAAGATTTGGATTTTTGTATGTAACGAATAAACTCAAAAAGTACTGGACTGATTTTAATAATTCTTTTATCATTCGAAAGCTACATTATCACTGAGTAACATAGGCTATTTTTTTCGCAGGACTGATTGAATTTGAGTGGCATGCCAGGGAAAAGAAAGTTTTGTACGCATTATAAAAATATGAAAGCCAAAAGATCTCGGAATAAAATGTAAGTTCCTCCCTACTTATTTATTATCGCATTTGAACAGGGTACATTACAAAGCTAATACAATATGTCATATGATTTAGATCGCCCGATTCAGACATATACCTACAATAACATGTAAATATTGGTTTGTATTATCTATATCTATACTGATAAATAAAATTGAAGTATCTGTATGTAATATCAAAATAATAGGATTTTTAAAAAAAAAAAAGGCGATACGGAGTTCGCCGGGTCGGCTAGTATTGTCTAAATATCAAATTGTGGAAGTAGGTAGGCGACAGCGCAACTTTGTCGACATACCTATACCGCCAAACAGACGCGAGGCGCCTAGTGTCTGGCTTAGGGTTGTACAAAATAAATAAAAAGTGGATAATATTGATGAATAATATTTCCAGTATTGAAAATAAAGAAAACCTTGGGGCCGAGACTCTGAGCAACAATGCTACGCGCTGTATAGAGGTAAGTTGTTATACGTAATTCTTGTAGACTTGTTACATAAATAAACAAACTACTTAGTTAGTGATGGGCGAAGACAAAATCTCAATACCTACCTATAGATTTTTCTTGCAATATTTATTATTTTCATCGAGAGACAAACACCTTAGTACCGAAATACTTCTCAATTACTTTCTCAAAAGAAAATTTACGTTCAAATAGGTGACGTCATAAAAAAACAATACCTAATGCGTAAAGAAATTATAATTTCTATTCATCAGGAACCTAATATTGTATTAATTCTTTTGCATTTTTTTAAATTTTTAATTATTTTTTATAAAAAAAATCAAGCCATTATCTTTCTTTACAGGAACTAGTTATTGAAAACGACCAAGAGGGAAAGGTGGATGAAATGGAAGTTGGGCGTAGAGTTGTAGACGTTTCTTTTTTTTTTAAAGCTCTTCAGGCCATAGGGGACCACGGTCCAATGGATTGTAAGTTAAGTTACCTCAGTATAATAGGTGAAGTAAAAGTTGGTCTGGACTCAAAACTCATCATGAAATGTAGTATGTGTAGTATGAAATTTACTGTGTGTTTGATTGAAAAGAAAGAAGATAGAATGGAAGTGAATCATCAAATTGTATCTGGTATCATATCATCTGGTGGGAGCTACTATCAGTTAAAAACATTAACTGCCGCAGTAGCCCTACCAATCATGTCACCTTCATTATACAATGAAATTAATAATACGGTTTGCGATTGGTGGGAAAAGACAGCAGCACATTCCATGGCAGAAGCTGTCAAGGAAGAAGCGGAGTACGCAGTGTCTATAGGTAGTGTTGATAAAAATGGTACACCATTAATATCTGTTGCTGTTGACGGTTGTTGGAGCAAGAGATCTTATGGTAAGAATTTTTCCGCCTTGTCCGGCGCAGCTGCGATAATTGGCATTAAAACTAATAAAGTATTGTTTTTTGGAGTTAAAAATAAATACTGCGTAGTTTGTGCACGAGCCGCAAAGAACGACAGTCAGCCCTCGGAACACCGTTGTTTCAAGAATTATTCGGGATCATCTACCGGTATGGAATCGACCATAATAGTTGAGGGGTTTAAACGTTCCATTGTTGATCACGGTGTAATTTATAATAAATTTGTAGCAGACGGCGATTCCAGTACTTATAAAAAAATATTAGATTCGCGACCGTACGGTAATTTAACAGTAGAGAAAATTGAATGCAAAAATCATCTTTTACGAAACTACTGCAATAGCTTGGAGAAACTGTCGAAAGACACTAAGTATCCTTGCGAATTGCGGAAATTCCTAAAAGAAAGGTATTTGCGTTTAAGAACGGGTGTAAAATGCGCTATTAAATATTGGGGCGATCAAAATCAGTCACTCGAAGAAAAAATAAAAAATCTTAGTGAAGATATCCTAAATGGTCCACAACACGTATTTGGTAATCACCAATATTGCAAGGAGTATTTCTGTAGACCTGATACTCGTCGAATAGAACCTGTTGGGTTGCTTCCAGCAATTGTTGGATGCGGATTAATGGACGCGGTACACATTTTAAGTAAAAGACTGTCATATCATTCTAGAAGTTTAATTCATAATTGTACAAGTAATATAGTTGAAAGTTTTAACGCAGTGATTGCCAAATTAGTAGGGGGTAAGCGTGTAAATTATTCTTCCCGTGGTTCTTATGCGGGCCGATGCGCAGCTGCTGTTGTGTCTTTTAATACAGGATCGATTCATAGTAAAACTCATGAAGTAATATTTAAATCTAGTCCTAATCCTTTGATCGCGAAAGTGGAAAATTGTAATCGTAGAATCCGTTTAATTGCTAAACCTAAATTAAGATTGAAAAAGAGCCACAGCGCTGTATCGAAAGACGCTCACTATGGACCAAACTGCGAAAAACCTGATCTGAGTCCAGAATTATATGAGAAAGCCAAGTCATCTTTTTTAGCCGATTTAAAGTTGTCTTGTGCTGAAAGAGAGGAGCTTGAAAGGTCGACCCATTTGCAAAGAAGTAGTTCTGAGTGGATGAGTACAAGGAGAAAATTACTAACCTCATCATCGTTCGGGGAAGTTTGTAAAAAACGAGAGAGCACAAGTTGTGCTGTTCTTGTTCGTAAAATCGTTTATGGTAGTAATATCTCCAGTTTGCCTGCTGTACGGTACGGTATCGAAAACGAAGAAACCGCAATTAAACAGTTAGAAATTCAAGAGAATATTAGTATACAAGGTTGCGGTTTGTTCGTCGACGATCAATATGAATTTCTTGGTACTACACCAGATGGCATTTATGCAAACGGTTTAATTGAAATTAAGTGCCCACATTCTTTAGCTGGCATGACTCTTGATGAAGCAATGGCCAAACATACCTTTTGGGTTAAGGACAAGGCTTCCAAGGGTTATGTCATAAATAAAAATCATAACTGGTATTTCCAAATTCAGGGACAGGTACATATTACTAAAAGAAACGTTTGCATGCTTGGCATCTGGTTTGGTGCTACTGTACCTATGAAAGTTTATATTATAGAAAAGGACGACAAATTTTGGGAGGAGAAAATGGAGATGAAATTAGTTAGGTTTTATTACGATTGCCTACTTCCAGAATTAGTTGATCCTCGGCAGTCACGAAGCATGCCCATTCGTGACGCGCCCAGTATCATAGAGGCTATGAAAGAGAGGAAAGAAAGAGCTTTACGTGTTATGAAAGAGAAGAACGCCTAATGATTTTGAAAGATACAGGTAACTTAACTACCCAGCCAGTCGATTCACGTAAACACGCCAGTCCAAAAGTCGTTTTAACTTAGGAACTTAGAAATCGCCTTTTGGTTTTCTGTTTTAAACGCACTTACTTATCTAGTCTTGGATTGTCATAAATCTTCCAATAGCTCAATTACTATACAATTTCTGAGTTACCTGGTGTAAAGAATCATAAAAATTGGTTCAAAAATACAGCGAATTGAGAATTCTCCTTTTTTTAAGTCGGTTAAAAGGGCTAAATTTGCAAAAAACGAAGTGACGTCACTGCGCTACGGTTTTTATTACTTACGTGAATCGGGCAGCTGGTAACGTTTTCATTCTGATAGGTTTTGTGATAGCCATTGATTTTATCATCAAATTAGCAGAAATCAGAACTTGATCCGTAATCGAATGAAAAACCATTAGAATTTTGAACTCATATTTCGTTATTGTTTAATTACATACTTTTAATTAGTATATTAATAATTTACAAACTTCTGTTAAAATTAGTAAATAAATGAATTATTTACTAATTTTTGTACAACCCTAGCACGCTTTTGAGATAGCGAGTAATGGCGACTCATATTTGTTATTGTGTAGTAAATAAATCATTTTTATACTTGTGTTTCATTTATTGACATTTTTTTTAAAACCCTAGGATTTTTTTTAGATATCGACGAGGTGATCGTAAACAAAAAGTAAGTATTTGAGTTTACGCAATAGGCACATTTCCTTGCGTAGAGATAAACACACTTCCTACTGAATTTGCAATTATTTTATTGAATGAATATTTTACGAATTAGAATAAATTTTGGTAGTGAAATTACAAATAAATAAATAGTTGGAATTTTAGGTAAGTAGAATACAAAAATGTCAGATGTCAAATGATAGAAAAACATAAAAATTGTGTCTCAACTACTCTTATTAATCTATTAAAAAGAATCAACAGCTAGTTTCCAAAAATTCAACGTTATTGTTATGCTGTAAATATTCAAGTTCAATAACAATTTCTCAACGTGGAACGTTTGTTGCAAAACATTTTGAAAATCGCGCTCTCTAGGTCATTCATCCGCCCCGTCGGATGTTACATTAAACTTTGGCGCTGCGGTCGCTCGAAATCGAGATCTCAGGCCAACAATCTACACCCTTAACTTTGTGTGCTGCAAACAGACGCCCCTAATAAATATTTTAAACATCCAATTGTTCAGAAAACTTACAAAGAGATGGGCAATGCATTATTGCTGTGATAATTATTTAAATGTTTTATAAATACTTCGACTCATCTTGGCGCGCGGCGCTGTGTGCGTAAAGCTTTATTTTTTTACATAAAAATGTCTGTAGAAAATGTTCATTTGTTATTTTTCAATTTATTTAGATAAATGTATATTTATTGAACATATTACTCTGTATCACTACTAGAAAAATCAAATGATGAACTTTCAGATTCGCTGCTCTCACCAAGGTTAATTATGAATTCTGTTTCCATATCAAAATGTCGATAGTATCCTTCTTCTTTATTTTTTACACGTCGACAAGTATTATGCCACATCTCTGCGTCAATTCGACTTAAACGTTCATTTATTAGCTTCATTATTCCTGTCACATTTTGTTCAACATTATGTGAAGCAATATATTTTTTCAGAATTCCCCAGACATTTTCTATGAGGTTTAGTTCAAGATGATATGGTGGCAGTCGAAGAACTTTTATGCCATATTGCTGAAGTATGTCATCAATTTTGTAACAAATATGGTTTTCTTTATTTTTTTAAATTAAGTCATACAGTTCGATTTTTTTCATATCTGGATCATAAGCAATATTTTTTTCTGTCAACCATTACTGCATTTCTATTTTTTTAGAATTAGAATTTGGAGCTTTGTCATTTTAAACATTGTGGTATGACGCATTATCAAGCACAACCACAGAGTTAGGTGGAAGGTTCGGTACCAGACGTTCTTTTAGCCACTTTTCATAAGTTTCCGCATTCATGTTAGAGTGGTAATCACCGGAAACACTACTTGCTTTGTACGTCAATAGTGCATTAGGTACAAAACCTTGTTCTGAACCAGCATGAACAATAATAATTCTTTGACCTTTCGACAGGTTTTTCTTTAACGGTGGTCCATCTTTATCACTCCATCGTTTGTTTTGCACGTGACTAGTTAAGATATAGCTCTCACCTGTATATACGATACACCGATTTTCTTGACGATATCGTAGTAAATTTTTCAGGTAAGAAAATCGTAGCTTTTGAATGTTATGCCGCTCTACAATCACATGTCTGTTATCCACAGTTTTTCGCCATTTATATCCCAACTTTAACAGAACCGTGCGCAGAGTCGAAATTTAAGTTTCTCTTGGATTTTTTTTTAATTATAGCAAGGTAGGTAACTCGTGATGTTCTAAATGGTGATTTTGAACTGTTGAACGTATAACAACAATTTTAAAGTCATCTAATTCCAACTTTTTGCCACGTTTTTTACGGTCTTTATAGGAGATTTAAATTTAGAACCAGATTCTTTTCCTTCGGCCAATATACGAGTTATTGTTCTCTCTGATACCCCCGCTGCCCTTGCTGTTCTATTTCGCACGCTGTTTAAATGCTCACCCAATTTCGATATCAAAACTGGGTCTGTATTGAAAAGTGGATCACTGACTAGTTGCTATATTTCTTTCACATCTTTTTCCAGAAAGTCGTATACCTTGGCAATAGTTTCACGAGTCTAAAACAATAATAATACATTAATACTAATAAAATCAAAATATTTTCTAAAGCCACTTTATTTAATTATATAAGGAGTAGAGTAACAAACATACTAATTCGCAGACCCACTCACAAACTTTCGCATTTATAATATTAGTGAGATTACCTACGTACACATATGTAATAATATGTTTAAATGTAATAATAAAGATTTACCTGACTTTTGAAACATTTTCTCCGTAAGGAACTAGACATTTTTATTACTGACTGTACCCGCATAACAAAACGATAAGAACACGTGTTGCTCTGACGACGACTGCCGCGTCACTGTCACACAAATCAAAACTGCATATTTACAAGCACACGCACGCATAACGCCGCACGCCAAGTTAAGTTGAAGTATCTCTACTTTCGTTTTTAAAGAAATTACTTTACCTGTTAAGTACATTCACAACAGTGATTAATTTGAGTATACGGATGTTTCATTTTCATTTGACTAATTGAAATCATCAAAATGTGGTGAATTTTCAATGAGCTAAGCCACCATTCAATAAAAAAAATGTTTAATATCTATTTTCCAGGTCATGTTCTATTAATGAAGATGTACTAATAGGAGATAACACTCATATAAGCGATAACACGAAGGTATCCAAAACTATGATAGGCAACAACTGTGAAATAGGCAACAATGTAGTTATCACTGGTAGCCACATAATGAACAATGTTGTTATAAAAGACAACTGTAAAATCATAAACAGTTTTATTGACTTTGTCTGCACGATAGAAGAGAATTGCATTATAGAAGGTGGCGCTATAATAGCATCGAATAACACTGTAAAAGCAGGTAGCGAGCTGAAGGGCGACATCATTGAAAATTCTGAGCGAAAAGGTAAAGAAATTTCCTGGTTTCATCCATGTAACAATATGATTAAATAAATATAATATGCTCTTTAGAGCGATATTTACAATATCATGGTCCTTCGCGGGGATATGGGAAGGCTCACTATACACGACCCACAAACTGTGTTTGTTCTGACTGCAAAATGCGGCCGGCCAGTGTGGCCAGTGAACCATATAATGAGGCTCAGACGACGATATCCTGTAGTTGTACTGACATGACTCTCTCTTTAATTTTGGTTTCTGTGCAACAGAAAGCTTGCTTCCGTCGACGCAATTGCCACATTTGCTGTTCAAATGTGGTCGACACGTCCGCACCATTTAAAAACTCATGTAAAATGTAAAGATTTAAAAGCTCGTGTAAAACATGAGCACGATATAGTTTACTGGTCCAAATGGTGCGGTCAATATTATTTTCCTACATAAACGTGCGGCGGCCCCATTTTAGGTGGAATCAACCGCACACTGCTTCAAATGTGGCTCGTGTATAAGGGCTGTAAGAATTTCAATATAGCTTTATTGACATACTCAGCGATGAGTACTGCGATATTATCGCGAATAACTCAATGTACTCGTCGTGTTGTTACGACAATTGACACTACCATATCGCAGCAATTTGAACAAGTCTTTAGTAACTCATTTGCCGATATCAGTTACATTGGTGCATTGCTCGATGACGACATCTCGCACCTTGATATTCCAAGTATTAGTATTACCCCTCTGCATCTAAACCTTACTTAATTTTAATTATAACTTTAATTTGAATAATATTACAGACAAAGGGCTATCAAAGTCAACATCAGAGAGTGGCACAGAATGGGAGAATGAATCTTCAGGCAATGAGGCTGATGAATTCATTGGCTTTGAGAAGACTTGGAGCGACAGTGAGTCGTGTTACTCATCTGACAGCAGCGCTGAGTCAACACTGCCAGATTCACCCGTTCCTGAAGACACTAATAGTAAGTATAATATTGTGTACAATATATTATAATGCTCAGATGTCTGCTTCTAATCCCGTGGAAGTTTCTGGTCATACTCTATCTCATATGCCAAATGCGTATGTTGAGTGGTTGTCACTTCTCAGCAGTATAGGTTTCCTCGGATGTTTTCTTTACCATCAAACTAGTAGTAATTGAACAAATTATTCCTTAAAAATTTAGTACTCAGAGGTAACATAACTACCGAATTCGACACACAACCTCACAAATATGGGTGCGAAAATGAGTACCCTTAGTAGTTAGGGAGCTGGTGGTAATTTATGTCTATGATTTGCTCGTCATTAAGAATTCTAGGTATACGAGTATATAAAGTCTTAGAGGATACGACTAGGGAACAAAAGGATTCAATCTCCGATGTCGCCGATTTATTTATTGCATTAAATTAGGTACCTAAATACCACTGCCAGACGTCCAGCTCGCTACGTTTTTTACAGTAATGCATAATTATAATCATGTAAAAGAAATGCTCTGTTAAATCATTTGCGTCGTGAATTATCTTTTCAATTTGTTGGTTTTTATTCCTAGAACAGGAAATTATTATTGCCAGACGGGTATCTCGCTGATTTATTGCGATATTTGTAAATTACTTTAAAAAAGGAACAATGCGTATAATAATAATAAATTATATTAAGTTTTAAACCTACTAAAAATAATTACAAAAACATCATTTACACTATTTTTTACAAAAAAATATTTATTTTCTGTACATATGTATTATAATATGTTAATTAAATATCATCGTCACTTACTTCGGAAGCATACTCATTAACATCATTAGTATAATTGGACGGCTTGTATTATATAAATGCTTTGCATTTACGATATGCAAAATAAAAATTGTTAAGCAATGTATTTTTCAACAAAAACAAGATATTATTATTTTTGGTAATGATTACTAAAAAACGTCTGGCTTTAAAAATTAGCGATATTAACGTCTGGCTTGGTAATATTTATAGATTTTACATACAATAGAATCATTCGGCCAAATGCCAGACGAGCAAATAATTTAGTACCTACCTACATATTTTTTTTTTGCATTTTTTTTTTCATTGCTAAACGCAGCAGTATAATGGTGCCAGACATTATTTTTCTTTTTTTTATAACCTAACAATTATTTCCATATTAATTTGATTAACGAGCAAATTGTTTAAATTTTTATATATCAAAAAATAAATATTAATTGTTCATTAACGCAGAAACATACATGTCTGGCAATTGAATTTATATCAATGTTAGACTATGAAATAGGTGTTAAAACAAATGCCAGGTGCAAGCAAATGACTTATGGACCCCTTTTTTTACATTCTCAATGGGCTGTTAATTGATAAGTAAGAATGCAGCGACAACATAATGCCAGGCGTGGTCATTAACTTTTTTTCTTATAAGTAGATTTTCACTACTATCCACTTTTGGCACACAAGCAAATCATTTAAAAACTTCTGTCCCCAACTCCCTATCTATAGACGGTCGCCAGACGCCAGTATCGCTCCGACCGCGCTAGTGCTTGGACGTCCCGCTCTCCGCGCGCGCGTTCCCATACCCTGTGGCACACCGTCGCCACCCTCTACTCGCCGCTCAGCGCACGTGCACCTTGTGCGTGGTATTTTTTTATCCGTTTCGTGTCTGCCCTCCTCGGTCCCTGTCCTAGCTAAAAATGGCTTCTTTCGGTAGCGACGCGTTAGTATCTCTACTTAAGACTTCCCGTCCGGAAGTCTACGATTGTGCAAAGCCATGACTCCCGCTTCGGTAGAACTTGTCTACCAGGAGGAAACTTGCTCCCCCCTGAAGGACATGGACATAGTCCAACCCTCCTCCAACTCCTCTTTTGAGTCAAAGAGCTCCGACAATGGGTTCACCGTTGTCAGCTCCAAAACGATGGAAGGCTCCAACAGGCTACACATACACAGCGTCCCCGCCAGCGGAGACGAGGACGTCCCCCTTGCTACACCGTGAACACACACCGGCCTTCAGCCAACACTTTTACCAGGTATCGGCACGTGCCAGGGCGCTTCTCACTGACTCGCGATTTCGCGGTACCCTCACAAAGCAACGCCCTAAGCAGAGGTCTATTCCTTACGCCGATCTACCGGCGGGGAAGTTCTTATGCTCGTTGCTGCACAGATTTTTTGCTCGTGACTGAGCGCCTTCTGCGCTCACCCTAAACTGTACATGTCCGGTGACTCTTGAAAGGCCATTAGGGCCACAAGAATTTAGCAATTACGGAAAAAAATAATAGGTGGTCGTCATTTTATAATGTTTTAAACTTTGTCGTTGTATACATTTTATAATTTAAATCAGGTCTTAATCGGATGTTTACCTACTCTATTCTTCCCGATTTTTCAAATACTATATGTGTTATTGTGGACTGATGTTGGCATATATTGCGGATGTTAATGGACGACAGTATCCACTTACCATTAGGTGGTCTGTATGCTCGCTCGTCTGCCACCTTTTTTCCATAAAGAAAGTACCTTTTATTTCTCGTCCAGTAGGTATAAAAAGTAAACAAAAACTAATTTTACGATTCGATCCAATATAAAATGTCACCGTTTTATCTATTTTCTACTAATATTTTTGTACCACACACTCAATTACTGATCGTTTTTTTTTTATATTATTCAGACAATAAATATATTTTAATCAAAAATTGAAATATGTAAATACTATGTAAATTGTATACTATGTATGCTATTCAGTATGAATGAATTAAAAAATAATAATGGCCCTTGTTTCGTAGGTCCAGTAACACAAAAATGAACACAAACATATTCAATTTAACAATTGTTTACAAAAGTTAAATAAATTTAATACATTTGTTTTTTTAACAAACGGTTATAATTGAACCTCGAAACTTTCGCATAGCAGACACGACTACTTGACTAAAGAGACCATTTTAAAATCGCCATATGGTTCTTGTGAGTTGCAACAAGTACAAATTAATTACTATTTTTAATTTTCAGTATTTTTGCAAGAAGTGATCGATAGTTTGGCGAGGGGGTTTGAAGATAAGCTGAAATGCGACTATTTAATATTAGAGATTAACTCCTCAAGATATGCCTACAATATTCAGTTACATGAAGTGAACTTCTTTGTAGTTCGAGCACTTCTCAGTATGCCTGTACTTACTAACACAAAGAATGTGCTCAGTACTGTGAAGGAAATACTGAAGTTTTTCAGACCAGTGCTTTCTAATTATATTAAGACCAAGCCGGCGATTGCAGATTGTTTAAGAGCTGTTGAAGTAAGTTTTTTTTGACAGTAGATTACATATTATATGAAACGTGTTGTTCCATTTTCACCGACGACGGGAACGGAGATGGTATATGCATTTGGGGTAAGAGAAATGTATGTATGTTTGTGTACCCCTTTGTTCCACTTTTCTCCGAAACGTCTGTGCCGATTTTGAAGCGGTTTTTTGTAAAGGTTGAGATGTTTGAGGATGGGTGTTGTCGTTATAACTCGCCAGGGGGCGCTGCTGTACCAAGTTAAAAGTTGTAATGCTTTATAACTTCTAAATCAATGTACTTATTCGAATGCGTCTTTTGGAAGTGAATAGTTAAAGAGGTACACCTCAAGCTACTACACCTCAATATACATATTATACACATAACCGTCGGCATGTGATACTGAAGCCGAATGTGAACTCCTTGAAATTTGGTGGTACAATGGTCTAATTTTTGGAGTTGTTTGGTTCAATGAACAATTCTAATACATAGGAAAGAATGATGCTCTATCCCACAGCCAACTAGGTACGTTCGACTGGTCATGGATGTCATTTCAACAGAAGATTGATATGTACAAATGCGATTATAATTTCTAAATGAATGTATTTGTTGGAATGCGTATTTGTGTTGTTAATAGTTAAAAGTTGTATACTCCTTGAAATTTGACAGTAGAACTGTCGTGATTGGACTAATCTTTGACGATGTTTAGTTCGATGAACAGTTCTAGTATAAAGGGGAGGACGAGGTCGTATGCCACAGGAGATTAAGCGTGTCTGACTGGCCGAGTTTTCTCACTCTCACAGAAAATTGCTATGTATAAACATGTTCGGAAATGAGTGAAAATTGTCAAACATCTCGTTTTCCCCATCCGGTACATTGAGGACAGCGAGATGGATGGGGTGATATGAGATTCCCATTCCCCTCCCATCCCAATTCTCTTCCCTAATCTGAATCTTAATTCTGAAAGGTAGACAGCGCATCTATGGATGTACCAACTTTTGTCATTTTTGAGTGATGTTGACATGTAGAGTTTTTTTTAACCGTCGGGGGGTTTTATATATTGTAAATTTGGTCTGAATGTTGATTATATTAAATATTTACATCTGATTATTATTAAAAGTTATATAGGGATGTTGTACTAGCAAATAAACACGTTATTTAATTTTGCACATGTTAATGTTTTATTTCATAACCAAAATAGTGTTAACTTTTCCTTGATTTAATTTTATTATAATTTTAAGAGGTTTGCGGCTTTGATTTGCTTCCTGTATGTCTAAACCTTTATTATATGCTGTTAATGCTACACATAGAGGAGGAATGCTATATTCGATTTTCCTTATCAGTTTTTTTTTTGTTTTAGGACAGTTGCGTAAAGTGTGAATGGCTCGAAGGCAGAGCAGGTCAAATCGTGCATTTGTTATATGAAGCAGATGTTGTTGACGAAGATTCCTTAGTGGAGTGGTACAATTACTTGAAGGAAAATGAAAGTGATATTGTGAACCATACATCCTTGATCAAGTTCTTTGAATGGCTTCAACAAGCCAGTGAGGAGAGTGAGGAGTCAGAATAAAATGTATATTTAACGTAAAGTTACCTAACACCTCATTCTTAATCTGCCCACTCAGTATTTTTCAGTACAGTATCGTCTACTTTCGTTTCTTAATCCCTTTTTCGCAATTACACGAATCGTAATTAGTTGCCTTTGAGACAGTGCGGTACATGAGTAGGTCTCCTTCAATTACGAATATTTATTATTATTAATGTATTAGGCTAGCACCTTTCACTGATGCGCCTATGTCAATAACACTTTTGCACAATATATTTATATAGATCTATATACATTTATATGTATATATTTTTTATTAAAATCGTAATAGAGCCACGGCCCTGAACATGAAATATTTGAAAAAAAAGTGATTGATACCTAAAAAACATTTTTTTAGTAGCTTATGTAGCGGGTTAACTTTCAGGGTACTTTTTATCATATCAATTGTAGAGTTCGATCTGGAAATGTAAAAATGGAATCTGTTAAATGTAAAAAGTCATTGCAGTATAATTTTGGTCTCTCTGAGCGCGCATCGCGCAAAAACTGCTGGCGGATTTTAATAAATCTTGGTACAGTTTTAACTTATATTATGCTGGGTTAACATTTAGGGTACTTTTTAACTGAATTAACTTTTAACTTTTTAATATGAAGTAAATATAATATGAATAGATACAGATAACATGAGCGAGAGGTTAAGGATGTGAGTTAGTAGATACTACTACTACTAAGGTGGATAAATAAAACAATATGCCAAATAAGACAGACATTCTATACATATAATATAAAAAAAATAGTAACAGAGTGGTCTGTTCATGAAATATGTTTTTATAAAGTCATCGCAGTAAGAACATTTTTTTTTTAATTTTTTGTGTCTGAATGCGCTTCACGCAAAAATTGCTGGATGGATTTTAATGAAAGTTGACATAGTTATTTATAACTTATATAGGTCAACATTTAGGATACTTTTTATCCAGTTAAATTGTAAAGTACCTACGAGAAACAAGTTCACGTCAAGAAAGACGCTGGCACCGCTAGTTGTAGAATATAAGACACTCAATACCATATTACAATATAATTAAACAAATAAATACACTAAAAATAAAAGCAACGCCCAAAATAATAAGATGACTGAAGTAGGTGTTATTAGTTTATCGAGTCAATAATATTGCCACAACTAATGATAAGACTGTATAGCATATGTTATAAAGGGAGAGAATAAGCTATGCACGTACATGACATTTTCCGTTACGCTACGATATGGGGCTCTTCAAGAGAGCTGTGAACAGGATTCTGCAAGGTCTGCAGCGCACTCGCAAGCCCCCTGGTGCGCATGGGCAGCGGTGACCACTCACCATCATGTAGCCCGTCCGCTCGGCTGTAATCTATTCTATAAAAAAAAATCGACTGATCAATTGATAGTGTCCGCGACAAATATATGGCAACGATGATGACTATGTTCAGAATGGAGTGTTCAAATACTTACTTATTTTTCCCTTAACTATCCTCTCCAAATTATAGATAGATTGCTAAATTATAAGATTTAGTAAAAACTGCAAAGACGCAAGCGTTATATTATTTGCATTTTGCATATTGGGTTGATAAGATTTTTTAAACAAATTTATTAAAAACTATATAACAGAAGAACCATTTATAATTTAACAATTTTTAACCATGCAATTAATTAGACCATAAATGGCCGCTTTTTCGATTGGAAGTGTTGCACATAGCTTCTTAAGTAAATAAAGCTGTGTTGCAACATTTTTCAATTTGAACAATGTAAATAGGTATTACTTAAAAAAGCAGTAGTCGGATTAAGGAGCTGGTTGGTATTACAAAGTTTACGTTACCTACACAAATATTTCGATAATAAAACAAAATGTACACACTTGTGTTTATTTATTTTGCTAAAACATAATGTAAGGTTGATTTCCAAAACACGCGAAAATTGTTCTATGATAATCTAAATATAGCGCATATTTTTCTATTACATACACAAGTAATAAGAAGATAGAATAAGAATACATAGTCTAATTTAGATTGTCAAAGATCAATTCAACAGTTTTACATTTTCATCTTCACTCTGCATCTACTTTTGGTTTCAAGAACACAAAATATGACGTAAACGTGAACTAAGCTTCAAAATGTTAACAACCACTATAATCCAAGAACACAAGTATGTTTGGTTTATAAAGTCTTCAGTGATTAAATATGATATTTGAATTCTATAGCATCAGTGAATGTTTATCGAATAGTAGCATATTGTTGAAACTGCACAGTAGAGAAGTTCCGGAACTTGTTGATATCAAATGATGTAGGCTCACAGGGCGAGTGTACTTTTATCTGCCTCATGTGTGTATCTCGCCCATTTTGATGGTTGCTCAAAACTGCTATTTGAATCATGTATGTCCTAACTGGTCTTTCATGTATATCTTTTATTGGTATTACCTCCCACCCTGTAATAATTATTTAATAAGTATGTGCATACAAATGGGTTAATTGTTGTTTGAAAGTATGATCATCAAATATGTATAGAGTGGGTGCAATTACTATTGAGGCTATATATTCACATTTAGGTGAAGGATGGTGGTTAGTGAGTGTAGCAGGATTAGGAATCTTTTTCATCCCATGTATCATGTTCGCAGGAGAGAAATGCAGTGACAGACAAAATTGAGGGGTCATCGATTACAGCATTAAATTTTTATATTTTATTTAGCTTTGAAAAATGTGTTAGCATAGTAGCACAAGATGGTGACTATGTTGTTGTATTTATCTATATTAGATCATGAGATGTGTAATATAATTAGTATATAGTTCAAAAACCTTTTAATAATACAACAATGAAAACGAAAGAAAATCACCCTAGTAAATATGGAGAATAGCTTGAACAAACAGCAATGTACTTTATATATGTAGGGATTATAAGAACAAACAGTTTTCAACTATTTTGGTCTATTTATTTGCCCTTATCTTGGAAATTAATACCAGTTATGTATTTATTCTTTCTATCCAAATTGGTTGGTCATTCCACTTGGTCTGACACATTTGTCTGACTACTTGGACGATGCAGTTTTTTCATTCATTAAAACATCATGTTAGCTACTGTACATTTTTTTTGCAGTTGTAATCACGAGGAACTAATCTCAAAATGATCATAAATTCCTTCCTAATCAGATCAGTTGGACCAAGAGGAAAATAAACTATATGTATTCCGACTACTCTGACAATTCTGTCGGACCAAGAGTGATGATTGCAATTGGTCAAGTATTCTAGATAATATGGTGGGTTTTGTAAGATGAGTGATTTAAATTTACAATATGTTGAGTGAAAAACAACTTCAAGGGGGTGGACGCAAATATGATGTAGTGATGACAGTTATTTTTTCCTGTTAATAACAATTTTCTTACCACTCGGTTCAACCAATTCCACCACTTCAATTTCTTGTAAATCATTAAAATGAGTGCCCACTCTGATTGATATTCTGCTTGGAGTGTAACTTTCATCCAATTTATAATCTGTATAGATGTAAATATGTGACACCATGGTTTTCCTTTGGAATTGTATATTTACTAAATGTGGTAATTGACCATCTGACTGCCAGTATGTATCCATACAATCGTCTCTTAGTTGATCTATGCCAAAACCTGAAAAGTTACTTTAAGATTTATTTTTTGGTTTTAATAGTATATCATTGGAAGTAGAATTGGATAAAAATTACCTGGTTTACAGGAAGACAAACTCCAAATTGCATGGTTCCCTACTTCACGAACAGTTCCAGATCTCTCACTTAAAATGGGATCCTTTTCAGAAGCCATGTTCAATTAGTTTGTTTTGTTATCAATTTATTTATCATATTTATTGACTATAGTAAACTAAAATCAGAAATCTTAATCATGAGCTACTACCAGACATGTAATGCAATTTCTCAAATAGACTCGACCATAATATTAATAAGTCAATAGTAGTATGTATGTATAGTAAGCAAATTTTATTTATTTTGACAGTTCACGGCAGAGTAAAGTTCCAATACGTGCCATAATTGCTTTCGCATCCTTTTTTGCATGGATCCATTAATTCTAGTACTGTTTGAAGGTAGATTTACTGAATAATAATCAGAATAGTAGTGTAAGCAAATGATAAGCAATTACTTATCATTTGTTGAAACATTAATGTTTGTTGTTTAGAGATTTCTATACTATTTTTCATATATAAAAATAATATAAATAAATAATCAAAACGCTTGTCGCGCGAATTGTAAATGGTACCTACTTTTATGAATATTTCGCGACAAGCGTATTGAGAACAAATAATTCAATATAAACTTATTTTATTCGTTTTATTATATGGCTTGCTTGTTTTTAAAAAATCTTTTATTTTTATTATTTTATTTTTATACATGAAAAAATAGTATAGAAATCTCTAAACAACAAACATTAATGTTTCAACAAATGATAAGTAATTGTTTATCATTTGCCTATACTACTATTCTCATTATTATTCAGTAAATCTACCTTAGTACTAGAATTAATGGATTGTCGAAACACGCTCCAAGGAGCGATTTTCGCATGTTTTAGAATTTGTTTTGACAGGGAGTGGTAAGTATTGTTGAGTTCCAAAACGAGCGAAGTCGTTCTTCCATAATAATCTAAATATTGTGCATCCTTGTTTAACTTCCTAATACAAAAAGAGATGCAGCACGATTTAACTTGTAAAAAGGCGATAATATCTCATTTTGGAACGCAATCTAAAGATAAGGATGAGACCAGTTTATGCCCCGACCTGCTGTCTACAAAGTCCTGAGTTCGATTTCCGTTTGGACATTAATTCCAGCCAGATTGTCGCCTGCAGGCACGACACCTCACTCCTAAATGGTGAATACTTCCGACTCCATGGGAAGAGAGGGGAACTGATCGCATTGATGAGACAGATTATTTATTATTATTAAACCGACCGCGACCGTCCAATGAATTCGATCGGTCATTATGCTAAATCGGATGATGTATGAGATGCCCGTCCGACGAAACGTCATCACTTTATTCTACCGAATGCATCACGTACGAATGGAATGGTTACTTTGTTTTCGCTTGTAAGTGTGCTTGTAGATCTTTGTAAGCAAACTATCTAGTGCAGTACAGTAATACATGTTTTCCACTCTTATGCAGGTAAGTACCTATAACCAAAACTCATGCTTTGATTTCAAGCCCTGGCTGGAGCTTAAATCAAAATGTTAGACATTTACCCATCAGACGACAGCTAATACCCAGAGTAATTTTGGCCTTGTATGTTACGAGTATTTGCTGTTACTCGTAACAGTGTCTTACGATCGATCACACCTAAGTATTTCATTTGATTGGATAACTTAAGTATTTCTGAAAACTATAACTTTTCCAGAGACAAGCAGACGTTATCCTTTATGTATGTATATACATAAAAAAGATTGAGATTGTAGGGGGAGAGTGTAAGCTGCATTCCCACAGCCGCTGGGCGCACTCTACTGGCCACGTTACTCCCGTCTCACAGAAGACTACCTTGAAATGTACTACCTACCTTATCGTATTTCCCCAATGTACGCACGTGTTTCGGTAGTGAGTGAGATATGCCAGAGCCCATTCTCTTCCTATTCTATCTCTACCTATTTTCCCAATGCATTTCTTAATTTGCAAAGGTAGGCAGCGCATCTGGGGGCGTGCTAACGTTTGTCATTCTGTTATCATGTATCATTAGCATGTATCACGGATGTCTATGGACGACAGTATCCACGGGGCGAAGGAGAAAGCCGATCTCTTGGGCTGTCTCTGCCTCAAACTCGACACTGGACGATAGAGGTGCCTCACCACCGTCTATCTTAAGGTGCACAAGCTCCATGCCGGAAATCTGTTTCACACAGCGTGAAGTCCGGCGAGCTCTAGCATCTCTTGATATCCGAAAGTCGAGTGGGCCAGATGGTATTCCTGCAGTGGTGCTTAAATTTTGCGCTCCCGAGTTGTCCCCGGTGCTTACGCGACTCTTTAGGCTCTCATACTCTACAAAAAGCTTCCCGTCAACATGGAAGGTAGCTCATGTTCACCCTTTGCCTAAAAAGGGTGACCGCACAGACCCGGCCAACTACAGGCCAATAGCGATCACCTCCCTCCTCTCAAAGGTGATGGAGCGTGTCATAAACACACAGCTCCTTGGGTACCTAGAGGATCACCAGCTGATTAGCGACCGTCAATATGGATTTCGCCATAATCGCTCCGCTGGTGATCTTTTAGCGTATTTAACACACCGCTGGGCTGACGCCATTGATTGTAGAGGCGAGGCTCTGGCTGTAGGCCTAGACATTGCGAAAGCTTTTGACCGGGTATGGCACAAATCGCTGCTTTCCAAGTTACCATCTTTCGGGATACCCGAGGGATTATGCGAATGGGTTGCCAGTTTCCTGACTGGACGGAGCATCAGAGTCGTTATCGATGGTAGCTGCTCCGACACCATGTCTATTAACGCTGGCGTCCCGCAAGGCTCCGTGCTGTCCCCAACTCTGTTCCTTCTGCATATCAACGACCTGTTGCAAATTGGTGACATACGTTGCTATGCAGATGACAGTACTGGAGACGCCTTGTACAGGGGTCGCGCCAACATCCCTCGGGTCGAAGTGGAAGAGAGTCGCGCCAGGCTTGTGTCTGAAATCGAAGACTCTTTAGATCTAGTCTCGATTTGGGGTTCTCTGAACCTAGTGGATTTCAACCCCAGTAAAACGCAAGTCTGTGCATTCACCGCTAAAAAAAACCCTTTTGTTGTAGCACCTCGCTTTCAGAGCATACCTCTTAAGATCTTGGAGAGTATCGGGATCCTAGGTATCGACATCTCCAGCAAAGTCGAATTTAGGGGTCATCTGGAAAATAAGGCCAAAATGGCCTCCAAAAAGCTCGATGTGCTGAACAGAGCGAAGCGGTACTTCAAACCTGGGCAACTCCTTATGCTTTACAAAGCTCAGGTGAGGCCCCATATGGAGTACTGCTCTCATCTCTGGGCCGGCGCACCGAAATACCAATTGGACCCATTTGACTCCATCCAACGACGTGCTGTTCGTATTGTCGACGATCCCACTCTCACGGGCGGTTTAGAATCCCTCAGCATTCGGAGAGACGTTGCGTCTCTCTGTGTGTTCTACCGCCTGTACAATGGGGAATGCTCTGAAGAATTGTTTAATATAATTCCCACCTCGGGTTTCTACAACCGCACCTCCCGTCACAGAAGTGCGGTCCATCCGCATTTCCTCGATACGGAGGTGTCGCGCACTGTTCGGTCCAAAAATTATTTTATACCGCGAACCCGTAGGTTGTGGAACGAACTGCCTCAAGAGGTCTTTCCATCGAGCTACGATACGGGGTTCTTCAAGAGAGCTGTGAATAGGATTTTGCAAGGTCGGCGGCGCACCCGCATACCCCCTGGTGTTGCAGGTGCCCATGGGCGGCGGTAACACTTACCACCACGTGGGACCGCTTGCTCGTCCGCCCACTAACCTATAAAAAAAAAAAAAAAAAAATCCACTTACCATCAGGTTTCATTTCATGTTATTGATTAATTAATTAACTTCACCTATCGCGTTAATTCACGTCATTGATTTTGATAAATTTTCTCTTAGGGTTTAAAGATTTTATGGTAATCTAATTTTCCTAATTTTCTAACGTAGGCGGGATGATAAGTATCTGGCCTAAACGATTTAAAAGAACATATATTTAAAAAAATATCTCATTTTACAAAAGAGATTTTTAGCTATCCATATTCTAAATTTGAAATCGACGGCTCCAATACTTTTTAATAATCTGACATTTTAGAAAATCTTGTGTTGAATTTTTCACAAAATGGATAAAATTGCACAAAGAGCAGTGATAAAGTTTCTTTATATGAAGGGTTTAAAGGGATCAACAATTTTTGACGAGTTATAAAATGTTTTAGGTGAAAGTGCTCTTTCATATGCCACAGTCAAGAACTGGGTTGCCGAATTTAAGCGCGGCCGTACAAGCGTCCAAGATGAATCCCGATCCGGACATCCAAAAAGCGTCACCACCCCAGAAATGATCTCCAAAGTCTGACTAAAGAACGCTGACTAAAGAAGAGACTGAAATAGCTGACAGTGTCAGCATCTCGAAAGAACGGGTACATCACATCCTGAGTGAAGAATTGCATATGAAAAAGCTATCCGCCCGTTGGGTGCCGCGCTTGCTTACTCTCGATCAAAAACGAATTCGTATGCAAGACTCCCAACACTGTTTGAATCGTTTTAAGAGTAATAAAGTGATTTTTTTGCGAAGATTTGTAACAACAGATAAAACGTGGGTCCACCACTATACACTTGAATCCAAAATTCAATCAAAGCAGTGGACAGAAGCTGGGTGTTCGGCTCCAAAGAAAGCCAAAGCTATGAAATCGGCAGGGAAAGTGATGGCATCTGTATTTTGGGATGCGAAGGGAATTTTGATGACAGATTACCTTGCGAAGGGTCAAACTATTACCGGCGACTACTACGCTGATCTGTTACACAAGTTACAGGAATGTATTCAGCAAAAAAGACCAGGTTTGACTCGAAAAAAAAAAATCTTTCACCAAGACAACGCAAGGGTTCACACATGCATTAAGGCAATGACAAAAATCAACGAATTACACTACAAATTGTTGCCCCATCCACCTTATTCGCGTGACCTAGCACCGTCGGACTTCCACCTATTCCCTAAGCTCAAAACTTTTTTAGGCGGACAGAAATTTGAGACGAATGATGCCGTTATAACTGCTGTAGAGGAGTATTTTGCCGGCCTTGAAGAAACGCATTTTATGGAGGGCATAACTGCTTTGGAGCGAAGATGGACTAAGTGCGTAGAGCTTAAAGGAGACTATGTCGAAAAATAAAAACCACTTCGTTACGTTAAACTGAGTATTTCTTTCCTAGGCCAGGTACTTATCATCCCGCCCTCGTACGTATTGAAATCTCTGACTTGGGAAAGTGGGATAACTGACTTGACTTGGGATGCCCATCTTGAGTTTCCTGTCATTCCAGAATGTGGACACTCCGATTATATTAATAATTAATACATATCGGTAGAAGAAGTGAGAAAAAGCAGCGCAAAAGTAACTTCTCAGGTCGGGATATCTCGGGGTCGGGGATAACCGATTCGAAGAACTTTGCTTACTTTGAGAAGTTGAGAAAATTTTGAGAAGAACTTTGCTTAGATTTAGACCGTGCTGTTGAAAACTATCCTCTATGTAGACCACATAAGGAGCTATAAAACGCGACTGTGACTAATTCTAAGACCGAGAATCGTTTATTTATCCCCGCACCTCTGTGTTTTGATATATTTTAAGTTAAATTATACTACAAAAAAAATTGCATATTTTTTCCATATGAAAGCAAAATAAAAAGATTAAAAAGTTTAAAGATCATTCTTTGTGAGCACAAAATTGAAAATGACCCTACTGGGGAAATTTATGTACCGTCCGTGCGCATAGCCGGAACTGAATTAAACATTTGGTATTCGTCTGGGATTCTCGGAGTGAACAGTTCCCGCGCTTTATAAACACCATACGCCACGACGCACATGCCATCGTCAAATTATGCCGCCACAACGTAACCGCTAATTATAAAGTTATCAATTTGTTAACCCTTACCTCTCTTAAGATTAGATACTAATCAATGTGATCTATAAACATATTTCCCACATTATAATGTAAAATTTAAATATAATTTAGGAAGATACATCAGAGAAATGAATAACATTATTGATTACATAGTAAAATAGTACCTATAGTACTCGTATTCTGGTGCTGCCGTCGCCGCCGGCCGCACCAGTTTGTAATTTACATATCTATTAGTTTATTTTATCCCACAGTGCTTTACGAGTATCTATGAACATCACCATCACAGATCACCCACCCCAGTAAGTGGTCTGTGATGAACATAGATAAAGCTAAGCACACCTTAAGCAAACGAACCAGACCAGACGTTTTATAGGAAGAAGATGACAGACTAGTAGACAGTCTACCTCGTACCACCTGGCAGTGGCTACTATTGCCCTTAGACATCCGCGATACGTGACAACATTAGTCAAAAATGACAAAAGTCGGCACGTTCCCGAATGCGCCTCCTCCCTTTCGAGATATAAAAATGAATTTGGAAGAATTTGGAATGGATGAGGAATAAGGAGTTTATGAACGAGGAGGTTTCACTCCCCGAAATTTTTTTTAATGGCTAAATTTTTGTGACCCTAACTAATGGGATTTCAAGAGTCACCGGACATGTGAACTCCCCGAGCCGTTGCTCCTTGGAGGTTTTGAGATGAGATCGAGAATAAAATGTATACTTAATCGGATAAAGAGTTTCTTTTACTCTATTATACTCTCAGTAATGATGAAGTCGATTATACGATGGTATTAAGTATAGATCCCTCTGGGGTTGCGGGTGGCCTCCGCGTAGGCGACATTAAACATTTTATATTATACCAAAGGGCTTCGGACATAGAGATACGGAATAAAACAGCGTTTGTTCTCTAAAATGTTATTTAAATTTTATTATTAAAATTTTTCCGAAGTTCGGATGCTTTACGGCGGTAAACAAGTAACAAGTCAATTTTCTACGCTGTAAACAAGTACATTTATAAAAAAATAGTCTGTTTTTTTATCTACTAGTTTTATTTGTATTGAACTTTATACATTTTATAGGAGCGACTATGATCTAATACATGCGTAGTCCCTATAATAATAATAATTCATTTTTTGTAATCTTACTGCTTATTGGTCTCCATAAAAGAAAACACGAAATGTAACCACTGGTTCTTTTTTGTTTAATGGAAAAAAATAAAGTTTAGCTTTCACGGGTAAACAGAATTATTTGGTACTATTCTATAAAACGAAAAAATGTAATAAGTTAGGGGAACGGAGGGTAGTACCGTACAGCGGTCAATTCCGTACAGCAATGTTTAGTAGGAAGGAAGCAAGATAAATACGTTTGTCTTGGTGACACTCGTGGGTTTCGTGTAGAATCGCATCCCCGCAAGTTCTTGCGTCAGTCCGCGCAGTGACAGCGATGTGTTTGGATGAAAAGTGATTTCGCGCTCGATGTTACACATTTTTAACATCAGAAAATAAGCCGTAAGTACATATTTTTACACAATTCTGCACTGACTGTGTTGTATTTCATTTTTTAAGCATATTTAGCAGAAAATCGCAGCCGGTGTATAACTGTGTTGCATATTTTTCTGTAACTATTTTGTCGTTGAAGTTCAAAATTCTGTTTCGGGTTATCCCGTACACTGTACGGTATTACCCGCTATAATTTGTCACACGTGCATTAAAAAAATTTCTTCGTTTCGTTCCGTTATGTCTTCATTGCCACACAAAAATTTGATTATAGAAATCAAATTTTTGTGTGGCAATGAATTAATTTTGATTTTTTTGTATGTTTCAGATGGCACCAAGACAGAAATGTACTTGGTCGCCACGTAAAATGAAAATCGCTGTGAAGGCTGTACAAAGTGGAGCTAAATTGCGGCAAACGGCTACTTTATACAACATTCCTGTGATGACACTCTCTGATTATGTGAAGCAATCACGCAACTGTCGTACAGTATGTTTCAAGAGAATGGGAAGAAAACCAGTATTTACAACACAGCAAGAAAATGAAATAAAAGAGCATATTCTGTGTCTTTCTAGGAAGTTTTACGGACTGACGCCACATTCATTGAAGACTTTTGTATACGAATATGCAGAACAAAATCAAATAAAAAATCCTTTTAATAAAACTTCAAAAGAAGCTGGAAAAGACTGGCTATACGGTTTTCTCAAAAGAAATCCCGAAATATCTATAAGACGACCAGAAGCAACAAGTGTTAATAGGATCCTTGCTTTCAATTCCCAGGAAGTTAATTTATATTTTGACAACTTGAGCGCGTGCATGATGAAACACAAGTTTCCTCCACATCGAATCTTCAATGTGGATGAAACTGGAATAAATAGCGTTCATAGGCCTGAAAAGATTCTTGCTCAAAAAGGACTTAAACAAGTTGGAGCAGCAACGAGTTGGGAAAGGGGAAAGAATATTACAATATGTTGTTGTGTGAGTGCTACAGGCCAGTACATCCCTCCCATGATAATATACCCACGTCAGCGTATGCAAACCCATCTAGAAAGGGGAGGTCCATATGGATGCATTTACAAATGCTCAAAGAGTGGGTGGATGAATGAAAACCTGTTTAAAGATTGGATGACCCATTTTAAGGAGCATACGGGAGCAACTCCTGAAAATCCCGTCTTATTGATTCTAGACAATCATAGCTGTCATATTTCACTCAACATCTACAACTACTGTCGTGAGAACGGCATCCATATGGTGACTTTGCCACCACATACATCCCATAGAACACAGCCACTAGATTTGACCGTGTTTAGGCCACTAAAATATGCGTTACACAAAGAATGCCATACGTACATGAATATGAATAATTACGAAAAGCTCACTCCACTGGAACTCATTCCCCTTTTTATCAAAGCTTACCTCAGAATTGCCAATGTGGAGAAGGCAGTCAATGGCTTTAAAACTGTGGCTATCTGGCCATTAGATCCAAATGTGTTTGAACAACTTACTGAGGAAGGTAATGAGCCAGCAAATGAATATATATCTGTAGAAGAAGCAGTAAACGCAGAATCAGAGCCCCGAGGCATACTAATTAATTAATGATACAGACAATACACAGCCTAGTAAATCAGGTTTGACTAACAGAATCCAACTTGAAGAAGACATCGAACAGGAGATTATCATAACTTCTGAGCCCACCGAAGAAGAAATCGAGATTAGTTCTAAAATAATTGGAGAAAGTCCCAGTATCATTTCGCATTTATCGGCAGAAGAAAAAGGCAAAATCCAGCCAGAAACCAACTCGAAAGCACAAGGGATTCTCTCATCTCTTGAACCCTCTGAAGAAATCAAACGTGTTAAAAGAAAGATTTTGAAATCTCCTGAGCCCTCTGTATCATTGTGTAATATATGTCCAATGCCGAATAAAAACTAAAAACAAGAAAAGAGCAAAGGACAAGACAAGAGAAGTAAACAGCATTCAATAATTCTCACTTCCACTCCAATGAAGACACTCTTGGAAAATAAAGAGAAGAATAAGATGATAAATAAAGAAAGAGAAAATAACATAAAGAAACAATTAAAGGAACGCAAGAAAGCAATAAGAGACTCTAAAAATCCCATTGAAGAGAGAATTAAAAAACAAACCAAGAAAAGAAGGAATTATTCAACTTCATCTTCTGAAGTTGATGAAAACATATTATGTGTTGATGATCATGATAACGATGGACGATTTTATGATGAAGGACAATCAGGAATTGATGAATTGAGCATAATATGTGGTGAATTTGGCAAAAATAATGAATTATGGTACAGATGTGTGTCATGCGGAAAGTGGGCACACGCTTTGTGCAGTGGTGAGGAATCCGCGGACAATTATTTGTGTGGATTTTGCCAATAATTTAATTATATAACTTTAATAAATGTTTAATTGATTAAAAATTATTCTTTTAAATTGCATAAAAATACTTCTAATCGTGCTTGTTGGAGGCTTAAGAGACTGTACGAAATTAGGCGAATCACGTACGGAATTACACGCAAGTGTCGAGTAATTCCGTATTTCCTATTTTTTAAAAAAAACTTAATTTTGCGGTTCTATGGTAACTCTGGTTCTCAATCTGCTGGGCTCATAAAATGTAACTAATTTAGGGTGACTTAGTATATAATACTTGGCTTTTTACACAACAGATTCGAACAAAATGACGCTTAAAGTTAGGTGTACGGTACTACCCTCCGTTCCCCTACAATAAATGAAACCTATTGACAATGAATCTTTTCTGCTTATAAGTTATGTCAAATTCTAAGATTATAAAAAGTTATAGAAGTCTTTTTGATTGAAAAAAATATGGATTACTTTTTGGCACTAAATTCTTCGTTTGAGTATTTCACGAATATGAATAACAAAAAACGTGTCATTGTGGGTTGGACCCCTTCTGATTAAACTCTGTCATTTATTGCAAAAGTTCTTAGTTTTTGAGATATTACAAAAAAATATTTAAAAATTTTGCTGGATTTTGTATTGAAATATACGAGTATTAATAAAAAACACCCATTCAATCGTTTTTAGTTAAATTTTATTTTAATTTACACCACAACAGGACTGCATTATTAACATTAACTCTAGACTGCCCAAGTATTAATTTAAAATTTTATACAATTTACTTACGTATATAAAACTTCCTCGTGTTATCAGCTATCTAATGTTAAAGAAAAAATTTACAGGGAAATTTATATTTTATATTGAACTACGAATTTTATTCATACAAGCGCCAGTTTTCGGGTTTACTACTATTTTATATTTTTGTAATCATATGATATCAATGCAGTGTGATGTGTGCATGGATATTAGACCTTATTGTATCTAAACCTATTTATTAACGGTAGCAAAAATATTAGATCTGTGTATACTCACTTCCTAACTTATTTTACATTCGTCTTAAACGAATGCTGGGACTTTTTGGCGGGAACTCGAGAAGTGAAGTTGAGTTTTTGTTTGATTATTGTAAAAAATGTGTATTAGGCGTTTTGTGGTTTAATAGTGATAGTTTATTAAAATTCAGTGTTTTTCGTGTGTGGTGTTTGTGATAATCAAATTAAAGCGTGGTAGGTACTGCATTTTTCGTGTGCTTCCAAGGAGTCCTCTTCCGTCCTCAGCAAATCTACTATCGCTTTACTGAGCGGCTCCTGACTTACTTCGGCAGGATTGGACAATGATAGGATACCTACCTTTTTTGTAGATTTTCAAATTGTTTATTACGAAGAAAACTTGACACTGACAGAATGTGCTAATTGCACTAGAGCCATATATGAAGAAATAAAACGTATGCTATCGAACCCTTGTCAACTACGTTTCATCGTACATGTCATTATTACTACGTCATTTTAAGAAATCATCGTCGAGATCGAATCTTGGCTTTGCGATAAAATTTTGGCCTATCACAATTTTTATGCGATTACGTTATTAGAATACAGCATGGTGCTTGGTAAGAAGCAAATGGATCAGTTGGCTGGGTTTACTACGTCTATGATAACTTTCGCTATAACCAGTTTCATTGGCATGGTGTACATAACCGACTGGAGAGTTATTGTAGAGAGGATTCCTTACTATAACGGCAAGTTTAAAACAGCGGAAGACAAAAAGAAATGCGATTAATTGTAAAAATGTGATTAAAACTTGAAATATTATAAAGTCTCATTATCATTATTATTTATAAAAATCATGGTTAGCTAGTTATCCAATGTTTGAGAGGGCACGCTCTGAACACGTGTCCATAGTAATGTGCACAATGGGAGCAAAGAGAGAACGAATGGACGGAATTATAATAATGACTAGTCTACAAGATCAGGTGTGTTCGGATTTGTAATAAAATGTCAACCAGGTTTGGCGCAGCCGGCGCGCGCGCAGCTGCTGCCAGCCCTCCTCCGTACCTCCGCCGACCGGTGAGCGCCCTCCGAATAAACAGGGCCTCTTTATTGTTGTATTACAATTTTTATGTTTTTTATTTGAATGGTCTTATTTATTGTTGAAAAATTAGGAATTCACTCATTTGAATAAGATAAATAACAATGAATTTGAATCATGTACAATAAGAATAAGTAATAAATAACGATATGTTGATAGGTGCTACCTATCATTTTTTTTACAATAAGTCCTGTGACCCACTTTCCCAAGTAACAACGCCGTCAAACAGCCAGTGTATTTCGTTTATCAATCTGAGCTACTATTTTATTTTTAAAGTTGACATAATAGAATTATTGGATCAAGGTTAAAATGCTCCACAAACCACAGCATACATCAAGACAATCTCTTTCTAAAGTAGTCATCGAAAACGATATTTATCACACTATATATTAATTATTTTAAATATTGTGTTTGATTTAATATTGTTATTTTCCGTCTCATCTTCATCTTTATATCTCATCGTCATATGTGCATTTCCACTCCTCCCAATATAAATGTCCGGTGATTTCGGTTACACTAACCACCAGCGTTTCCTCCAGAAATGCAGAAGCGTTTTTGGTTTCCAGAAGTCATCCGGGAGTGTCTGTAGAGCGTCGGTGATTTGTTCGATGTGCCACATCAGCAGCACATGAGTTGGTGTTTCCTCAGCTTTCTTACAGGATTACATTGTCAGATGGTGTTATTTGCCGACAAGGTTTCCTGTTTCAGCCTGTAGGCTATAGTGTTATTACATATCTCACTGTATATAAATCCTGTTATTTTTCGTTGCCAGTTCCTAAGATGAGTAAGAAGTATTGGAAGGATATAGGCTCCGATGCCAGAGGAATCCCATTACACTATAGCCTATCCTAGTCACTTTATTTGCTGCATCGTTACCCATTGGTCCACTGTGCCCTTTAATCCTACTGTCGTGTCACTATGTTATCTTTGCTGATCTGTTTAAGGTTTTGGTGGCATCTTCTTCTCGCAGCGTCGTCTTCTAACGAAGGTTGGCAATCATGATGGCTATTTGTACTTTTGAAGCTATAGCACCGAATTGTGAGCAAGTGCTCTTGCCGTTCCACTGGTATCTATAAGTTCTTTAGCCAGGATGTTCTTCGTTTTCTGGGCCTCCTTCGGTCCTTAATTTGCCTTGTAGGTATAACGAAGAGCTCGCATTTATTTCTCATTATATGACAGAAATACTGGAGTTTCCTCATCTTAATGGTCCCCAAGACTTCTGCGTCTGCAGACTCTCTGCAACAATATCGTATTACGAACTCGGTGAGTCCACGTGATCCTAAGATTTCTCCGATACACCCACATTTCGAAGGCTTTTAGTTCCCTACACATGGCTTCTGTGAGTGTCTAGGTCTCGACTTCGTAGAGGAGAGCGGAGAAAGCGTAGCATCGCACGATGCTAGTCCCAGACCAGGGCTTAACTTACGACAACTCTTTTCAGTTTTCAAAAGGCATTACGCGTTTGTTTAATTCCGCACTTGATTTCTAGACTGTGGTCACGTTTGTCATCATCATCAACAACAACCATCGTTCCCAGATATTTATACTAACGGACGTGTTTCAAATTTGTATCATTAATAATGAGAGAAGAATTTGGCTTAGGTGATCGGCCTATGATCACCTATTTAGACTTTCCGTACGCAGAACTAGTCCTATATATAGATAATATCCACAAGTGATTGCTGCCCGGCTGCGCTGTCAGCGATCAGAATGGTATCATACGAGTAACGGATATTGTTGAAAACTCTGCCATTCACTACAATACCTTCCGGCATATCGTGTAGTGCCTCTGAAAATATGCATTCGGAATATATGAACAGCAAAAGCGAGAGGATACAGTATTGTCTTACCCCTCTTGGTATTTCCACGAAGGAGGAAAGATATAACTTTCGCTCTTCTCATCTATTCACCATCGGCGAATTTCGTTAAGTCGTCGTTTCACCTGGGCGGAAGGCGTCCCACACTGCGCATATATAAACTGTCATATATAAAACTCTTTCTATTTAACTGTAGAAAAGTAATAAGTTGATTGCTGTCACATATCAGTCACTAATGTCAAATTGTCAAGATGTACGATGTAAATGTTTATGTTGAATAAAGCCATAATTCAGTTGGTTCTATTTAATTCTGTGTCAAGCAGTCTATCGCTAAAAGCAATCTCTGCCAGACAACTTTTGGGCAGTGTGGAAAGAAGTAATACTGTGCACCATCTACCTATGAACAAAATATTTAATATTTTATTCACAGGTAAACCGCGCGCCACAAGCAGAAAGAATTTCTGTCATTGACATGAGGTTAGCCAAGACTGGACAGTAATGAGATTTGTATGAAATCGTCAATCACCGACCACTTTACTAGACCCTTCATATTAAGGATCAATAATATGAGGGGTCTAGTGAAGTGGTCGGTGTTCCCCGATTTCTGTTTCCGTCCAGTTTTGGCTGATCTCATGTCAATGACCGAAATTCTTCCTGCTCGTGGCGCGCGCTTTAGATGGTGTACAGTATAAGTAGGTACATAATAATAACATAATATATAAGTACACATCATAAATCTATAGGTCTATCATAGATAGATCATAGATATGATCTATATCATAGATAATATAGATCATACATAATACTAACAGCCTACAAGTTGTTGATATTAAGTGTATTTAATTACACGAATGAATTGGTAACATTTTTATTAGGAACTGTGAATTTGGTTACATATTTAGGTACTCTAGCTTTTAATTATTATTGTTAATTATATAATTAGTTAATATTAAAACTGGCTTTTGTTCTCGGTTTTAATTTCATTAATTTATATGTCCTACGTACACATAATAAGTATTAAACTTGATTGATTAATTAGACATCCTAAATTTAATAGGAATTCGTTAATATGCTGCATTGGATAACAAACAAGCCCACTTTCGCAATTCATAACATTACATAAGATAAATATTAATTAATTGGAAATATTATATACGAGTAGGTAGATTGATTTTTCGTACTTGCACCATGTCATACAGAACATGGACATGCCTTTTTTTTTGAAAGTTCCGGTATTTATGGGATTGAATTAATTATTATTAAAGTAGTGATTTAGTAACTACTACATTTGAAATTTGAAGGAAGCGATAGTAAAACGTTTTAAATTGATTTTTATTCATCTGTCGAATAATAAAATGAATGTTAGTTTTTTGTTTGCTCCCTATGTGTGTGTTCACATAAAATTGAGAATGAGTCGAAGCTTTGGTGAGTTGCTGTGTGCAAACCCGTGAAGGTTTCTACGTACTTTATCGCAGGAAAACACGTTTCCCACGAGAAAATACTTGAATGTTAACTTGTAAAACACTGTCAAAAAATCATTGATAAAAGAAAGTGTCCAATCGAATGTTACACATGACCAGTTAAACAACCTTGACAGTACAAGTAAAAAATAGGATAAAAAATAGTATAGGTAAAAAAATCAAAATCGTTTATTGTTAATACAATGATTCACAATTATTTTTAATCCTCATCGATTACAATTTCTGCATTCTGATTGTAATTCTCTATAAAATTAAAATAAATAACCATAAGTTTCTCTTTTCTTTTGACCACCAACCATATTTAACCGCCATATTTCTTTTGACGTCTAAGATCCATTTATAGGTGGAAAAGGATCGTTCAACATCTGTAGACGTCAGTGGAGCAAATCTAAAATAAAATATAAGATCATTTGCTTCATTTTTCTCACTATATTCTCTAAGTTTGTCTAAATCTGGGTTTCGTTCTATAACACATTCAATTTTATATATTTTTTATATTCACAGAATTGCACTCGTTAATGGCAGCTCTGACTTGGTCAAATGCTAAAAGTAAATCAGCTAGGGATAAATTATATTTTTGTAACTCTTTTAGAGACAGATGTATAATATAGTAATTTTCTTCTATATAATTTAACTCATTTTGTAAATTTTCTTTTTCTAAAGTGTTTTTTGCGTTTCGAATAGCTATTGCATCAGAGCTGTTTAAACAGGATAAAACATCTTTTATTGCATCAAAGTGTTGAGCGTAATAAGATGCTGCCTCTAACCAAGTGCCCCATCTTGTAATGACTGGTTGTGGAGGCAACGGTAAGTTAGGATATTTTTCTTTTAAAATTTTAACTCTGCTCGGGGCTTTCAAAAATACGTTTTTAACATTTGCTATCAAAATATCGACATCGTGATATTTTAGCCTTACTTGGTCAGACACACGATGAAGAGCGTGCGCCAAACATGTTACATGTTTCATTTCTGGTAAATATTTTTTCAGATTTCGCCCTGCAGATAGCATGTCCGCTACACTATCAGTACAGAGCATTAAAACATTGCTAACTTTAGACTCAAAAGAATTTTGCCATATATTTTCTAAACATTCCAACACAAATTGCGTGATTGTTTGTCCATTAACCACTGTTAGCATTTTACAAGCCGGCTTAAATCGTTAGGATGTAGTGATTTAATAGGTTTTATTAAGAAATGGACTATATATCGACCTAAAAAGTCTGTTTTTTCATCCAACGATATCCACAGTTTCTCATTTTTATTATTTCCATGAATCGAATTGATTTTATTAAAATCGTCAATTAAAATTATTATAGTTGAAATAAAATTCCTCTTGCGGCCGCCTCAACTTTTCTTGATGTACTGAGCCTTCGATATGTCTTTTAATGTTGCCTTTATTCATATGGTTTTCATATGGCTGTCACACTTTGTACAGTATATTGTACCACTAGCGTGATCGTAAAGTAGTCCAGGATGATCGGATATCCCCTTTGGACTATTTCAGCCTTGACGTTTGCCATGTTTGAGCTCTTTTGAAGAGATGCAAACTCGTATCTCACCTAAAACAATGATTAAAATGTTGCAAAACTGACATTTGTGGGTACAATAATATTAGTTCTTTCTCAAATAGATTTTGCCTACTGTTTTTCTTAGTTGTTTTGAATTTCGATTTTTTTTGAAACGTCTATAATATCTACTACTAATTCTATTTTTTATTTATATGTCGTGGCTCAGTCGAAAAATCGGACATATTTGCATTGGCATTTCATGATTTAATAGGCGGATTGACGAGAACAACTGATATTGCCACATCGTCATATCATGGTATGGCTGAGCATATCGCAAAGTAGTTGCATTTCATGCCGTTAGTTGCGCTGACCACGCGTAGTCCACTATCGAGTCACAAAATATATGAATATTGTGGGAAAAGTAATTAATTACCAAGAAAAGTGCATGTCAAGCGTAACGAAAATTCCGATGTGAATGAAATTGGGTTCCCTATTCAAGCAAATCGTTAAACAGTTAGCGTTGAACGATATGGCGAATATAAGATGAAAGATGTTAATATCATGAAATGGCGGCATGTCATAAAATGTCCTGACAGATCACGATCAGTCCTATTTACGATTGGGCCACGACATTCTGTAGATAAACAGAGAGCACCAATAGGAAAATATTTTTTAAAATATGTTGTATCAATCGAGTTTCCCAACAGGTAGGCCTTAAAATGAACATGGACAAGACGAAAATCATGTCGAATGTCCATGTCGTGCCCACTCCAGTTTCAGTTGGGAGCTCGATTCTCGAAGTTGTTGACGAGTACGTCTACGTAGGCCAAACGGTCCAACTAGGTAGGTCCAACTTCGAGAAAGAGGTCAATCGACGAATCCAACTCGGCTGGGCAGCGTTCGAGAAGCTACGCAGCGTCTTCTCGTCCAAAATACCTCAGTGCTTGAAGACGAAGGTCTTCGACCAGTGTGTGTTGCCAGTGATGACCTACGCCACCGAGACGTGGTGACTATGGGCCTCATAAATAAGCTCACTGTCGCACAGCGAGCTATGGAGAGGGCTATGCTCGGGGTTTCCCTACGTGATCGAATCAGGAATGAGGAGATCCGTAGACGAACTAAAGTCACCGACATAGCCTCTCGGGTTAGCAAGCTGAAGTGGCAGTGGGCAGGGCACATAGCTCGAAGAACCGATGGGCGATGGGGCAGAGGAGTTCTCGAATGGAGACCACGTACCGGCGGACGAAGTCGAGGACGTCCATCTGCTACATGGACAGACGACCTCATAAAGGTTGCGGGCACCCGCTGGATGCAGGTCGCTGCCGATAGGTCTAAATGGCGGACAATGGGGGAGGCCTATGTCCAGCAGTGGACGTCCAAGGGCTGAGAAAGAAGAAGAAGAAGAAGATGTTGTATCTTACTAGGAAATAGTAATTTAATTTCACGCAAAACTCACTGTAATTTATTCTATTTAAGATTTAAGAATTTTAAGATTCATCGTATGAATAGCAGCATAAGCATTCGGACACGAGACTTAAAATGTTCATATACTGTATCTAACAAAGGCCTAAAACCTATTTACATAGGAAAAATAATATTAAAACTTACCCGAACTGTGGTATACAAAAATAACTTCAAATGGATCCAATCCAAGAGAAACAAATCGAAGTCCGTAGATCCAAGCAAAATTTGTCGTTTTAAGAAGATTCCAGAAGTCAGTACACAAGTCAGGGTCAAGTCACGTTTTCCACAACACAGCAAAAAAAGAAGCGCACTCTACAAACCGAAGTAAGAGAGTGAGCTACCTGCGATGTGAGCGCGCGCATTGTTCTGACAAACAATTAATGACTCATCCTGGATACTCTGTTCTGATTGGTCGCAAGCGTTGTGCGTACAGAGTATAAGATAAAGTGACAAAAGACCCCGTTTGCCGAGTTATATCTATCATTATTAAGTGTATCTATTACCATTTTATACTTTAGGCTTTTATTTGAAGTCTTTGAACATCACAGTTTTTTTTTTATTTAGAATGCCGGTCATCTGTGCATGGCGTGGAAAGTGTTAAGAAAAAAAATCTTGCTCATATTGATTCGTTTCTCACCTTAGACCTAGCTCCATAATAATTAATAAAATTAATAATATTTTGAATAAATTTGAAGTAATTTTGAATTTCCGGAAAAAAAATCTTGATAATCTTAAAATTCCGGAATCCCGGAGGTATGTCCATATTAGCATATACGTTTGAGATCATTGACCCTAATTCAATCTCCCTACTCCGATCTATGATTATAAACTAAATTCTATATTGTGCCTAACTTTTTAATTTATGATAATTATTGTCTATAACTAGATATAGGCATCTATGTGTAATATAGGGTCCAAAGACCGGGGGCTGATGGCAAGGGTCTTTGTACGAAGGGAGCTCGAGAGGGGTGAGGTGGTCGCCGGTGTGCACGTTCCGATACACAATAACACAGTTCACAGTTGTATGCAGTACAGTTTGACGTTTGCTCGTTTGTCGTGTGGCGTGTTGCGCTCACGCTGACGGGCTAGCGGATTACGAATTTCGTAAACAAACTATTAGCAGTTACAAATTAGTTACAATATTTTTAAACATTGCAAATAACATTTAGTGGTTACAAATAACATTTAGTTTACTTGTGCTGGAAATGGATTTGTCGTGTGGAGAGAATCTGCAGAACTCTGGGAGCAACGGCAATAATAGAAGATCAGTCGACATGTGTGTTGCTGGTCCCGACCGTGCCTTGGATCGGGACCCTCGTCTATTGTTGAATCTTCTTACTTTGGAGAGATCTCACGCTCTGCATACGGATTACTTTCAAAATGTGCAGATTGATATCCAGCCATTTATGCGAAAAGTCGTCACAACCTGGATGTTAGAGGTAAGGTACATTTGATTATTATTATAATTATAAATTAACTTAATAGTGTCTTAATAGTTTTCGAAATATGCTTAAATCAAGTTTTGAATAATATTAAGAGGGTTAATTTGTATTTATTTAAGTAAAGGTATCCGCCAAAGCAACAGCTGATTGTAATTAGTGGCAATGACCTTAGTTTCTAAGCAACTGATTTTAGTTACCCACTACAAAATATTCTGTTTAAGTAGAGTAAAAAAATGTTTTCCGTTGTGTATTACCTTTTTATTGTAATTATTGATTTTAGACGATATTAATTTTAAGACTACCTGTTTCGTTTATCATGTGACGACATTAGATGATTTTTTTACCTAATGATTGGATGTAGAGTACAGGTATTTACATACCTACAATATTTTAAAGTAGATGCCTATATATACAAAGCTTTGATACCTATGTACATACTCCTCTATATAAGAGGTACTACTCCACCAACATAATTGCCTGCGCGCGCTCACTTGCTAGTACCGTTGGAATAATAGGCATAGACAAAATAGTTAAAAGAAAAAAATATTCCAAATATGTCAAAAGGCGCAATTGTCGTGCTAGACAATGGACCGTACCAAAGTAAACAGCGTAATAAGCCACCCACATCAAATTTCAGAAAGAGTATTATGTAAGCATGGTTGAAGGAACACATGAAGAAAAGAAAAAATTTGAAGAAAAAGTTACCAATCCAGCTTTCTATCTTCTAATAAAAACAAATAATCTACCATAAATATACTTTGTGGACGAAGTTTTAAACAGTCATGGATTTGAGGTACACCATTACACCATACCAGTGCCATCTCAAGCCAATAGAGTATATTTGGAATATTTTGATGCAAAGAGCGGCAGAAAAAAATATTCATAAGTATAAAAAATATATTGAAAAACTGACAAAACACAGTATTACCGCTGTAAAAAAAATCAGTCAATCACGTGGCAAAGTTAAGGGAAAGGTACTGGGAAAAAGATAGAGTACCTACGAGACCTGCAAGAAAGCGACCACATATTTGATACATATTAGTTCGGAAAGTGACACCGAAAGCGAAAATGGAAATTCCTCTTTTCAGGCGTGGACGAATTAGAATCGACAGATATAGATAAAAACATGTCATACATATTTTTTTTTTTAATGTAAATCTATTGTAAAATGCCACGATTAATAATAATAATAGACATGCATAAACATCACGCTGTTTGATTTCTTTAAAAAAAAACTCATTAGAAATAAAAAATATTTTACACTTTCTTGATCTTTGCTTGCTGTGATAACCATACTGCCTCTCTATGACCTATGACGTCATCGAAGTCAGGTACAGATACATTACGAAAACATTGGCCATCGGCTAATCCGGAAACATCGCGATCATCCATGTCTATGCAATAAAGTATGCGATTAGAGGTACGGTAATACATAAACGTGGATGACGACGCGTTCGGGTGTTTCCGGATTAGCCGATGGCCAATGTTTTCGTAATGTATCTGTTCACAGTTACGTTGGTGGAGTAGTAGAGATTTACGTTTCAGTTGGATTTGATTACAATTTTTGGGTAGGTAGTTTTAGACCTAGTTTCAAACCTAGGAAGGTATAAAGATCATTAAAAATATTCAAAAGTATCCTTTATATAAAGTATAGCAGGTATAATTTGTGGCGTGAAAAATTAGAAATCGCGTAGAGTGCATATACCTACCATGAGCACGATAACAAATACGCTGGTTTTTTTTTATTAAAAGATAATAGTGAGAAATACTGTGTTTGTAACCCAGCCCGGTATAACCATGGCGAAGTCTCATGGATATTTTCTTGTGTATGAGGAATGTATTGCCTTAAAACGCTACACTGTGACCACTTGGTCATCACCTCTAAAGAATGGACACTCAAGTGAGTATCCATTCTTTAGAGGTGATGTAGTTCCTCAAGGCTTGTTGTAGCCACTTTGTTATCCTCTGGTCACCTTTTATGACACCCACGGGAAGACATGGGGTGGTGCTTGTTTATTGACATTGTTTATAATTGCTAATACGTCAAACTATTATTGGCTATAAATCAATTTGTATTTCACATCAGGTTTGTGAAGAGCAGCAATGCGAAGAGCAGGTGTTTCCCTTGGCCGTCAGCTACATGGACCGATTCCTGGCGCTGCGTGCGATCTCGCGCCAGCAACTACAGTTGCTGGCCGTCACCGCCATGTTGCTCGCCTCCAAGTTTCGTCAGTGTCACTCGCTCTCTGTTGACCTACTTTGCGCCTATACGGACAACTCCGTTCACCCTAGCGAAGTTAGAGTAAGCAATGATATCATTAAGCTAAATCTGATCACGCAGGATTCCTCCTGTGACGTCACGCTTACGTTTTTACTAGTAGTAGGGTGAACTGAGATTTACTTTTTCAATCTAGCTTCGCTCTATAGAGTTATATGACCTTTAACTTCTGTTTTTCTCTTTTGTATTACTACCAGCCGCGCTTGATTGGTCAAAGGATAATTGTACTTATAACTTAAGTATTGCTACATGTGAAAAATGGCACTTGCTTATTTATGATAATCCTACAGTTGAGACGTAAGCGTCACATCATAGCGGCAAACTTTGAGTAGTCGAATTATAAGAAACTATTTATCTTTAAAATTCCTGTTCGCATTTTTTTGTTACGGAAGAAGTAGCAGTCCGGCTGACTGGGTACAAGTGGTCACTGCCACTCATGAACACCTGTAAAACCGGGGGAGATACGGGTGTACTGCCGACCTTGCAGAATCCTATTCACAGCTTTCCTAATCCTATCCTGTTCCGTTTTATTCTTCTGTAAAATACCACAATACTTTTAGTTATTAATGATGTTGTTCACGCGAACACTGCTCAGTAAAAGGTCAAGTAGTTCGGACGCAAACTCACATCCTGTGGCTACCGCAATGTGTTTACGTTTTGCTTTGATTTCACCGTGAATGAACTTGATTAGCCGAGTCAAATGTCACTCCTTCACCCCAAATAGTCTCTATATTGCCCGCTTCCTCGAAGACGCTTGCGGGCTTCCTGTAATTACCTCTTCCGCAACCTGAACAACTAACATACTAGAGAGGGCGACCATACCGTTTATTTGTCGCCCTCCTTAAGTAAGCTACAGCCTGTGACGAACTTACTCAGTGGTTACTTATAAGCTTCCGACGGAAATGTGGGTAGCTCATTGATACATAAGATAAGGCAGTTCCTAATTTCAGCTATATTCAATTAAGATTTTGTGATTTTTACTATAAGTGTTGCGTCACCGTTATCAATTGAATCACTAACCCTTTTCAACATAACTGTGGATAATTATATTCCCACAGTTCGGTAACATTGTGGCGAGGTATAGGCAGGTGCGATTCCATCGATTAGTGCAATAGTACGATTTTGACTTTGTCACATTGGTTCACACGCTGCAATTATGACCCTCTAGGTAAATAACGTGTAACTGCCACCATCAAATTCATCATAATATCAATAGTTCACTTCTAATTCACGAACATATAAAGTACAATACATTATCGAGTCAATTTACAATGTAACAATATGATTATGATTTAGTTAACATTTCACGCTTGGAATTCAGATTAAATACGATTCTTTCAGATAAATACTATTCTCAATTCCACTCAAGAACTACACGAATGGCCATCGTTGATTTCGTTATTTATATATTTATTTTATAATGACTTTCGATTTTATAATATAAAAAATAGTAAGGATAAATACATATTTTATGGAAACCGTGAGAAGATAGGTGGTAGCTTCAAGGTGCCGTATGATGGCTGCGTGTCGTAATGCCACAGACATCCTTGCAATTAATTCGTGCGATGATAACGATAAGTCCGTCATACGCATACTTAATGTGGTCATATGGTGCGGGGTTCAATTCCACTTTCCCATGCCTAGTCTTGGACTTTTATTATGGTCATTAAAATAAATATTCATCTGTTTTGTAACCATGTTATTTTCTAGGCTGTTTCCAGTTCCGCCTAATTTATTTTTCCCAGAAGAGTTTATTTATTATTGTTTACATGAACGTTATCTCTTTAACCTTTTGTTATACCTATCTCATCCCAAAGTTTGGAGATAAAAATTATCTAAGAAGGTATAATACTTGTTTATGGTTGAATGAACTAAGTTCATCGATGACTATTTAAATAACGCTCGCTCTCTTTATCGTGTGAATTATCTACGTCATGTGTACAAGGAAGATTCACGTCCTGTCCTTTATATAGCTTCATGAAAACCTAGAACAGATTTCACCCTTATTATTTTAATGCGTGGGAGTTCCCTCCGCAAAAATTTAGCACCAAAGCTAGGATTTACCCCTACAGATGACGTTTCTATGCTCCCTGTAATGTGATTCGCTACTTTTTGCGGTTTCCGTTTGCTCCATGGAGTATGACCGTCACGATTCAACTGCGAAGAATAAGTATTTGTCCTTTCTTCAGCAAACCTCCTTATGTGAATGCACGGTAATTGCACTGCGTATGAATTAAAGCAGTTGACTAATAAAAGTATGAAAGTTTTTTAAAGGGGTCATCAAATTCACACGGGGTCGTCCGCGCCGTGTGGCTTGTGCCCTCTGCAACGCCTAACTATTTTCTGTAATATAACGTAAAATAAAATTTTTAGTAATTCGGTAGTCTTTATTTTCAGTTTCAATGGCAAAGATAGACTGTTGGTTACTAAATAGATACATATTTTATTGTCTGTCGCAGCAATGGGAGGTGATGTTTCTGCAGCGACTGAATTGGCAGCTGTCCATCGCGACGGCTTTTGACTTCGTGGAACCTATGCTAGCAAGAGTTCCATGGGGCCGCACCAATTCTTTAGTTCGCACACACGCCCTCACTCTCGTTTCCGTCTGTTATACTGGTAAGTATCCCATAATTATTCTTATGGTTTTAAGATATTACATTAGATTTTGGATAGGTGGATTGCCAATTGTCCCCTGTGGCAGGGATGACATAATTCTAACAAAGTGTTTTAAAACACTTGTTTTTAACCAATTTATTAAAAACAGGTTTAAAATGGACTGTAAGAAACAGTGTCAGAAACACTGTTTAAAACAGTTTTTAACAAATAATAACATGAAAAAATACATTTCAAACACCTGTGAGTTTTGTCTAAGGACAATGACTGCTTTGCAGTTCTCATATAATATGTACATAATGTGTATACCAGACTACCAGTATAATGTGAGAGCAAGTGATATGTAGCTTTATTATGTAGTGTAGGGTAGGTGTTATAAGTAAAGAGTACTAACCTACGTGCCCTCGTATTATGAGCTTGTATTTCCAGGCAACTGCTGCTGCCTGACCTTGTACCTTGATTTTTGTAATACCCACGTAGCTAAATCTAATGTTAACTGGCTTGGTTTAAGTTCATTGAATGTATCTAAAATTATAAAAGACAAGAAGGTATTTAATACCTATTTATATGTTTAAACACGGCGACAAGTTTTACAGCTTTTTCAGCACTTAGTTGGCTCCAGACTAGGTCAGAGTGTATGAAGTCAAACGTTGAGAACAATTTTTCTATTTCTGCGCTGGTAGCCACAGCGGTATGCAGTTGCTTACCCAATTTTATAGTTGTGTTGTTGATTTGTGCCCTTGAAGACAACCACTATTCTAAGGCATTGACGTTTTTGATGACGTGTTCTTCAAATAAGAAGCTGTGGAATGGCGCTGTCATTGCCTTGCATTTAATTACATCGGGCATTGCTTCTTTATAGTAAGTTTCTATGTACTGCATTGCATTGGGTCCAATAAATTCGCTACAAAATGTGCTGGTATCATTACCATTTTATACCGTGAATCGAACTTTTGTAAGTCGCTTGGGATATATTCATAACCGACATCAGCATCCTCAATCAGCATCGAAATTGATTGATTTATTGGATACCTGGATGCGAAGTAATAATTGAAATAAAAACTTAATCTTCTGAAAATGAGGTTCAATTCTACTGTGTTGTTTTATAAATAGGTAAAGTAGGTATCAGTACTCGGTACTTTCAAAGACCAATCAATGGCACAATAGAGTATCGACCGACAGGTAGGTACATACTTACGCCACCATATAATATGTATTAGTTAGATTATAATGTAAGTAGGTAGTACTTGCTACCTACATAAACTTTGCTTGTGACTAACGTGGATTTCTAACATTTCTATCACGTTACAAACATGTGTTTTTATTGAAATAAAAAGCACCTATTTTAAACAAAAAACAACGTCAGAAACAAAAAAACTGTTTGTTTTATTCGAAATATAAAAAAAAACTGTTTTTTTTTCATCCCTGTTACGGTACTGTCAAGTCACGGTGTTGACATACTTTTGAAATTAAATTCTCATATTTAGATCACATATATACCTATATTGTCTGGGCTAAATCGATCTAATCCAGTTAGTTATGTTTAACCCTAAGGTTATGTTTAAATGATTTAGATAAGAATTGTAACCGGAGGGGTTATTAGATAAATTCATTATCGTTTTAATATATCTACATATTGAAACTACGTTAACCACGTAACTATAACATGCCATAAATTGTCTGCATAACTTGTGTAACATGCGGGCTGTACTTCCTTCTTCATGTTAATTGTCACGAGTCGATAAAGTGCGAGTGAGCATCAATTAATTTTTCTCGCTCCTTGGTTTAATGAATACTTACCCAAAACAAGTACAATGCACTTTTGAGATTAGTGAGTAGAGTAGTTCTCGCTTTGTTTTTGAAAGCAATTGGAGTGCGTGCAGTCATCATGTATGAGCATTTATTGTAGGGGTGGACACGTGTGTCGGAACGCGCACATGCCGCCACTCAGGCACTGATATCGCACACACCTTGCGCCCGCGCACCCTACAGTTACTGACCCTAACCAACCACTGATGTCAATTATAAATACAATGTACTTATTTCATTTACACAAAAATGTAAATGCAAACGTTGAGTGAATAATTGCATAAAATGGTGTTGTGGTGCCAGACCGTCAAAAATGGGTGCCTGATCTTGACACCCACGGGCAGGTGTAAGATGCAATTTGTGTTAGGGCCATTATCATTTCAATTAAACTTAACTAGTTTGGTAGTAAGAATGTAAATCTTTATAGTACGAAAATAACAGTAAGCACGTGCGCGCGCGCCGCATCCTACTTACATTTTATTGAATTTACAACATAAAGTAAATAAATGAATAAAAATATAACGAAGTGATAAAATTGCATTCTTATCATAATCGTGTTATGTACGACGTAACAGTGATGGTAAGTGGTTTGAAACTTTAATTTGAAAAACATATCCATAAAACTAAGCATCCGTAAAACGTAGATAGGAATGGACAGGTTATTAAAATCTGTTTGTAAGGCTAATATTTATTTACAGACATCGGGTATTACTTTGAAAACTTTAATTTTGATTTTTAACTTTATTCATATATAATATAATTTTATCCTCGAATTACTTTGTTCAATAATTTGATTAATGAGTAGTATTTAATACGTACCATTCAAAATGTTATTACACACTAAGCAATGACTATCTAATATGTTGCTGTTGCTGCTGTCACCTCTTTTGGTAATATTATAACGTAACGTATTATATTTGCCAAGGACCAATTGTGATCCCCTCATAATGCAATACAACCCTAGGTTAAGTTTTCTTGATCCACGACTACGACAAAATATATTTAAATCTATTATATACGAGTATAACATCGTCATGTCGGTACCACTACGCTTCTAATCTTCTGATCACCATTATTATGTGAACTTCTGTCTAATGTTCCATGAAAATTATTTCCTATCCCTACGATATAACATATTATTTTAGGGCAAAAAAAAAATTGATGATACTTTAACATTTTAGGGACAATGTCTGTGTCACACGTTACACTTAAATTAACACCTTTCTTTACCTTCAATTTTAATACTTATTCGGTTCCATTCTATGTAATTTTTGAATACATAATATTTGGGGTGGGAGGGAAGGTATATAGGTTATCAATATAGCTAACATAGCTAGGGGGAGAGTGCGCGCTGCAATCCTACAGCTGATGAGCGCGCTCCACCGGCCACGTTCCCCCCTCACAGAAGACTACCTTGAAATGTACTGCATTTCCCACTTTACCTTATTTCCTAAATGTACGTACGTGTTTCGGTAGGAAGTGTGATATGCCAGAGCCCATTCTCATCTATCATATACTATACCTCTCCATTTTCCCAACCCTTTCCCCAAATACGTTCCAATATCTTCAAAAGTAGGCAGCGCATCCGGGGGCGGGTCAACGTTTGTCATTTTAGACTGATGTTGGCATGTATCGCGGATGTCTATGGGCGTCAGTATGTGGTATTTTTGCTTTGTAACTTTTTATAAGTAAATACAATAAACTAAATAAGTATTTAATATTTGGGTCTCAAAACTATTTAGTTTATGAAAAACCTATGAATTACCTATGAAATTGCCGTTTGTTCATAGTGGCCACTTTGAACTTAGTTATCTTGCATTTGGCCCAAGCCAAATTATCTGCTTATTCTCTAATTATCTGCTTAGTAATATTCTCTAATATAATAACTATCAATTCTGTAACGTAAACTGAGTTAAATAAATAAGATGTTTATTATGGTTTTTAACTACCATGCCCCCATGGTCCAATGAATCCCGATAAGGGTTATTTATAGCTGTCAGTTGTAACCCTCGGTCCACGGCTTTGCTATGGCCGCTCTCGCACGTGGTGCTTGTAAGGCGCCAATTACACGAGCGACTCTCGCGGCGATAATCACGCCGTGTCACTAATTTCAATAGTAACTATGGTCCGATTATCATAGGAAGAGCGCTGACAGCTCTGTATTTAATTAATTTTATATAAATACCGTTTTTTTCTTAAGTCATAACATAACACAATAAAATAGAAAAAAAAACTTAAAGGAGTTTCGAGTTGTAAAATGATTTTTACTGCATTTTAAAGATTTATGTTATTACGTCAGCTGTCAGAGTTCTTCCTATAATAATCGGACCATGTACGAGCTATCGCCGAGACAATCTACACATGGCGATTTCATGTTGGCACAGGCGAGAATATCGCCGCGAGAGATTCGCTCGTGTAGTTGGCGCCTTAGAGTGTTTTTCTATAAATTTTATCTAATTGATTAAAATTTACTATGCGATCAATGAAGGCGTACCACACCTCTACTAAAAGTTAGTAATTCAAACATTGTTATTTCGCTTTAAAAAAAACTCCAGGTTAAAACTCACACGTAATTAAATTTTTTTTCCATCAATACAATCAATAATTGCGCTCAGTAAATCATATTTTTTTTTTCCTGTACCATCTCTATTCCAATAATACATCCGTTTATTGTACACATTATCATAGTTTACTTAGTGAGGCTAGGCAAACATAAATAACACAAGTAGGCGTAAATATATAATATGTACTTGTAGTTCGTATCCTTCACGTGAAAGTTTAGTATGCCGTTATTAGTGAAGGGATATTTTGTAAGGAAGTATTTATTTACTGGGAGCTGGCGGTGTCAACTTGTATTCAGTTGCCGCCGGTCACCGGAAGCGACGTAATTGCCGGTAACTGATCGTGCATTACTCGAGGTGTGAAAGGGTTAATAACACTACTTGACCCTTAAACTTCTTTCATCTTTACACTGAGAAGCCTGATACCTGCATTTTTAGCCTGCTTGTACGCTATTATTTTATAAACTTAAATAATGATTTGAGAACTTTCGGGTGTTATTCAACTATCGTAATAACGATTACTGTATTGTAAGGCGATAATCAATTATTATTAAAATATCAATTGGTTTAGTAGCAATGTAAACGATGTTACTAAGTTGATTCGGGATTATCGTGTCACGGCCGTACGGTGACTTGTGAGACAGTCAAGCAAGGGGGAACCGCGCCAGCTGGGCGAGCGACAATACGCGAAGACGTCCCGCGGGCATTGTACTGCTCCCGGCCTGTCCCGGGTCCCGGCGACAAAAGCACTTCGACAATGGGACCGTCTCAGCGCGCACCTGGCGCGGTACCCCGACCCTGTCTAACCCGAAACTTACAATGTTCATAATCTCAACACGACGACGCTTCTTAAGTTTCTATCTGGCAACATCCTACATTTCCGCTACATCCCTCCCGACCTACACCAAGAGGGAGAAGTCGAATCGAATACGTTTTTTGTTGCTAATATTTTTTGTCGCTCTGTGTTCCACTTTGAATATTTATCTGTTTGAATTCGCTTACAAACACAAGTAGTAATAACACTACTTATATTATATAAAATGTCATAATATACTTATATTAACCCAATTCGGCGCCAATGGACTTCCTCCAGCCGAGCAAACAATTGACAAACAAAAGGTCAAAGGTCACTGCTTGATTGGTTGATATAGCCATTTGTGTTAGTATGAATTAAAATGTACAATCATATTTTTTACAACTATAATAATCATAATAATACTTGCAGCACCCAGTGTTGCTTGCTAAACAGTTGAAAAATAAGACGTTGAACTAGGGAATGAACATTTTAACACTTCAACCAGTTTCGCACGATTAGGCATTTACTATTTGCAACCCTTGCAATTTCGTTGTTTGTATTAGGATTCTCCACTATTAAGGCGGGACAGGTTTATCAAACGGAATTTTAACGGTTACCGATGTCTGTTGAGGGTTATTATTGTAGCAATTAGAAGGGTAAGACGCGGGGGTGTACGTCTAAGGTACGCGGGCCCTTGGCGCATGCTCGTCAGCAGATGTTGGTGCACCGAACACCAACTGACAGTACAACCTGTCGCACAACGGACCGCGCCGCTTCGCTGACCATCCACCTAGATCTCTGCTGATAGGCAACCCGCTATTATTTCTGATTGCATAATCACAATCAGTTGGGCTTTTTAACAATCATAAAACATGCGAGACACAAAATTTTGTTTCGTTATTGTTTTTTATATATTTAGGATACTTGCGGCGTTCTCAACTTCTCGTTGTTAACATAAGATTTAAATGGATGATACTAACGAACAGGAAAAATAAACTCTAAAAGCTCCCTTCCTTGTCGTGTTTCATTGACCTCCCGTTACTTGAGTAAGAAAGCTCGAGCGTATAATGCATCTTTTTCTGATTAGTGCTATAAAGCGTTTGCGTGTTGCGATATTGTTTTTTCTTAAGTTCATATAGCGTGTAGGAATATCTAAGGGCCGGGAGTGTAGGTGGGCAGTGACCCTACGCTCGCTTGGTGGAGGTAGCCGACGGAAGGGTCGCGCCAGGTGTCCTCACATCTGCCGTCTTAGCCTTCCTTCGGTGTACACCCAACGCGATTTTATTTACACGTAATCGTTTCGCTTCGATACAGCTACCGTTAGATGTTACTCTTTTTTTAAGTTTTTAGTTATCGCTTTATACCTAAAGCAGCAAAGAAATTGAAAAAAAGAAACTAATAAAAAAATGATATTTATTTAAAAGTACGATGTTATGAATTAAAAAAATGTCGGCCTATAAATTAAAAATAGTAAAATTATGTTATATTGACTGAGTCTACGAAGAAAGTTTAAATGTAGGTACTTACATACCTAATGTCGACTACGTGCGAACTGTCTGTAAAGTTTTACATTTTATCATTGTATGGGTCGCATTATGTTACGCATTATGTAAATAATAAAATTTAAATTGGTTTACTTGGTGGGTTCCTTATTAGATGTGGCTTAATCGAAGTTTACGAATTTTTAACAATGGAGATCCTCTTCCTTTACTGGCAAAATTGCAGCTGCGCCTTTACGCAGACGACTTAAGATGTAAATTACCATTATTTCTGGTCTATTGTCCCCAAGTTACAGAGATGTAAACGGAGAGGGAATGCACAAATCTGGCAGCTGCGCGGTGCGGTGCGGCTCGCCTTCCTTATTCTCATAAACAACAATGAGTGTATTGTGCAAAATGTAACGTGATGTTTTTTCCTTATATTAGACCTTTCCATTCGTCCGAGAATATTTTTTTTGAAATGTTACCGACTTCTCACAAGGTTCATTGGGTTTGCGGACTATAAAATAAATCATATCAAAATGAAGTAGGGCGATGGCCAACTAATTACTGTTGATTTTTGACGAGAAACAAAACATCTAAATAAAATAATATGAAGTGTATATAAATAAAGGATGCAAGGCCGAAATGCAAGGTGTCCGGGCCACCTGTTCGCTTCTCGGCAATTATCTCACAACAGATGCGTCGTGCGTGCGTCCTACCTGCACCTACAATCAACCCATCTTACTACAAAATACACGAAACATCTTGAAGTACCTATCCAACACGATCAACATGCTCATGTTTATCCATACTCTATCTATATCTATACTATTTGTCTAACAGTTTAAAGACAATAATTTAGTAATGAGTACTGTATAAAGAGGTAAAATTGTGTTTGTGGGTATGTTGGGGGTAATCTCTGGAACTACTAAACCGATTTAAAAAATTCTTTCACAAATAGGAAGCTACATTATCCGTGTCTAATATAGGCTATATTTTATTTTGAAATTTAAAAAATAAACTTATAAACCGAAGCGAAGTGAGGGCGGGTCACTAGTTTCGTATAAACCTATAAAGCTTTTATACGAAATAGACAATATTGAACAAGTACCCATAGGTTTTTGGTTACCTACATAATATTATGGTCCAGTAAAATAGTACCAAAAACGGCGAATCCGTGCAAAAGGCCGGATCGTTATGATTTTTGCGTATGTTATTCGTACCAGGACTTTTAAAAATGTACTTTAATTTCATTTATGAATGTATGATTTTTTCCACGACACACACTGTTTAAGAGATATTTCACAAAACCGAAACAGTATCGAAAATCTCGCGACTTTTTCGAGGTAGCAGTGCTCGCGGCTGTCTGCCGAGATCGAAAACTTGGATTTCTAAATAGGACCCCGGTACATACAACATATCAAAAATTCAAAATGGTACGATGTATAAATTCACTGGTCAATTAATCACAAGTAATTTGTTAGTTAAGTACATATCATATGATCATAATAAATAACATCATGTATATGTATTGTCTGTAGAAACAGAGTTCCTGTTAGTGGCGCCGTCTATGATCGCAGTGGCTTGCATAACGGCAGCAGCACGTGGTCTCCGAGTTCGCATCTCCATCAATGACCTGTGCGACTTGACGCGGACTCCGCCCGTCGCCGCGGAGTTGGTAGCCAGACATGTTGAAAGTGTCCTCGCCAGAGAAACACAGCCTCAGGAAGCTAGAAATAGACACGTGCAACCTGTTAAACATACGGTACATGATCAAACATATCTCCCAGACACACCAACAGACGTACAAGACGTATATTTCTGAATTATATTTTTGTCTCAAAAATTAGTTTTACCTTTTTTGGAACTTTTTTCGAGTACAATGAGTAATTTTGAATTCGTACAGAATCAATTGATTTCATTTGTATTGATGAAAAAAATATGAACTGAGATGAATGAACTTTATTGTTATATCGAACTATTGTGCAGCGCACCTGGATCCACAGGAGATGATCTGAGAACATACTTGTACAAGGAACACTATGTAGAGGAATTGACCATTGATCTCATATTTTATATACATATGTACAATATTATTACCTAGAATATACTTAGATATTATTTATGACACGTAAACGTGTTAAAGGTACGTTTAATAATATGCGCGGTTGGTTTTGTACATCGTACAGGCACTCGTATGTTATTATTACAGATTTGATCTCCGTTGATTCCAAAAATAACTTGTTTTATTATAAATATTATAATATAAGACTGAAGTTTTTAAGACAAAAATGTGGTTTCGTTCTCCATCGTAAGGTTTCGTACTCCAATGTCACAGATACTTTTTCGATTGGTATGATAATTTATTCACATCCAAGATGTTAATTGATTAACGTTACATTAGATGTTTATAATAAGGTAATTTATAAATGCATCTCAAAAGTGTCTTGAATTTGTACTCGTATAAAATATTAGCGAATATTGTGAATAATAATGTTCTGGAATATGTTTTGTGTGTCGTTGTATTTAATTTATAAATAAGATCTCACTTTAGGTAAATTCAAAATGCCTATGAAAAGGTGTGTTTAGTATTTAGTATTTTTTGTATGAAAATGTTAAATTATGTAATATTTATTTAGGTCTTCGTTAAGTTTTAGTAAATTCTAGTCACATGTTTTACACATTCCTGTTTTCGACCAAACTTTTTGATGTCTAAGTTTTATATAGTATAAACTTACGTAGATTTTAAGTTTTAGAGGAAAGTATCTAAAGGAAGTATATACTTTAGATTCTCTCTTTCAGTAATTAAAGTTTCAGTTTAGATTCTCTTTTTCAGTAGTTGGTGAAGATCACATTCGTTTTGGTTTTAAAGTTTTAATATAATAATACTAATTAGTAGTATCTGCATGAGAATCTACTGTAGATAAAAGGAGTCTGGCAGTCCAACTGTACGAGCAGGTAGCGCGCGTCCGAGCCGGGGGACCAACTCAACACTATAGTCGTAGTGTGACCGAGTCGCATCGAGGAGCTTTACGCGATGTTAATTATACTAATTAAAATTTATTATTGGTTGAGTTTTCAAGTTCCTCTCTTGCTTCTAACGCAACTCAACAAAACATTCACACGAGTTGTTTGTGTATGTGAATTGTCAGATCTAATTAAATACATACTTATTTTGTAACACTAGGTATGTCAACATTAATGAATTGTATGAACCCCTATAAATGTAGGTACTTTCATTTTATAAATATAAAAATTTTAGTTAATTTCAAGTCTGTATAATGTTGTTGTAAAGGTCTATACAAATTGTTATTGCGGTAAGTCATGGGAGTTTCTTTTTAAGTCTGTATTCATTAATTTACCGCAATCACTTTCAGTTTGTGCTACCGCTTCATTGTGAAAAGGCTTTAATAACTTAAAGAAGAAACGTCCGCATTATATTGTGTACCTAATGTATATTATTAGTTATTAGTAATTGTAAAGTCTAATCCTAGGTTGATATAAACGTACAGCTTTGGACACGAGTTTGTTGTAAAATTAATGAAAGAAAAAATAAATGTCTATGAAACACTAGAAGCATGTTTATATTTATAAACTTAGCATAGGTTGAAGGAATAGACGGTCATATGATATGAGCCACTCACTGGAAATAATATTACCTAATAAATGAGTCACTCAACTGTTTCAACAGCAGGTCATAAATAGTTGCTTAAATGCTCAGCCAACCTAAAGCTTTAGTACAAACAAAATTTAATGTTGTTCAAGAAAATATACTACCTACTATAAATATCACCATTCGATCATATGTCAGCAGATATGTCAAAACGTACAGCAAGAGTTATATCGACAATGGAGACTTCAAGAGTCGCACTGCATATCCTACACTTCTCACTTATTTAATTGGTGCTCTTAACAATAGTAGGTAGTCGTAATTATAATCGTTTTTAAATCAATTAATGATATGGTTTCCTCTCATTCACCCATTAAGGTAAGTCTTTGCATAAACACTAAACACGTTTTGCATATAGCCTCTAAACCTCTTGATTTGTTCTCATAAAACCGTATCATTATGATATTTATCAGAATGGAAATTTCAATAAACATCAAAACCGGTTAGCATTAACTTATTGATACTCGGCACTGACTTGTTGAATACTTCATACTAATAAGTACCTACTTGTGCTTACGTGCATGTGGAAATATCCTACCTATATAAACCTATAATTTATCCTATGCTAAAATATTTTTAAAACCCCTTTTTCTATTTTTGTGTAAGCACTTAAATCTAACAATTCAAAATTCAAATATTACATTAGAATAAATATTACAAATCTAAACTTACAAATATCTTGGTACAATCTGTGTAAATGATTCGAAATTAGTCAGTTCGCCGATTAAAAGTTATTAGTTAGGGTCTTTTAGTGATCTTGCTGGAATAAACATATTTCGGCAGGGCCACCGCTAAATATCGAGAGCTCCAAGAATTAGTCGCTAATTAATCGAAATTAGTAGCCAAAATCCAAAAACTATTGTCGATTCGCTGTATAAAAGTTAACTACAGTCCGGCCGCTGAGACAATGCGTTCCTGACGTCTGTCAGTTGGTCATGACTAGTGATGGGCAATAAGTAACACTATTATTTACTTTTTTCAACCGACCCAAGAAAAGGGTAACATAAGTTTCAATACTTGTTTGTCTGGCGTCTAATTTCTGAATGTATGTAACTAGCGCAAAGAAAATAAAAATGCGATAGTAATATGTATTCGGAAATATTTAATATAAAATACAACAATAAAAGTATTTTGAAAAATAGTTGCCACTGGGTTCAAACAAATTTAATCAGACTCCGATTCGCTTGAGGAGGTGCTGTCTTCGTGATCATCTTCGCCTATATGTATAATTATATTATTATCAATCATACATAGTATCAATTCTGATTTCTCGGTCAAATTTTCGAAAATAAAATTTTTCGTTGTTTCGACGACCTTCGCCCAGTCAACTCTTGTGACTTTTCCGCAGGCTTCTTTTAATAGGGTCATCATCTTTTTTGTGCCGAATGGCGGAGAAGTATTGTAGCGGGCTGCGTAACCTTTGATTTAAGCCCAGATTAACTCAATCGCATTATACTGGCAATGATATGGAGGAATTCTGAGAACGCGATGACCGTATTCCAGTGCCAGTTCATCTATTTCATATCGCACATTTGCCGGCTTATTATCTTTATCTAATTTGATCAGTTCTGCTTTTAACATCTGCATATTTGCGTCAGTGCCGTTTCTTTGTAGCCAAGCCTTCTTCTTTTTTATTGGCTTGGGTAGGTGCTTTCTGTATTTGCACCGAATGATAAGGGGCATCATCCATAAATATTACAGAAGGCTCTGGCAGGCCGGGCAACAGCACATTCTGGAACCACTTTGAATGTAGCGGCATTCATTTCTTCGTGGTAGTCAGTAGTGGTTTTTGATTCAAATGCCAGTAAGCCGTTCTCCACAAAACCGTATTTTGCAGAACCGGCGTGGCATATTATCAGTCGGGCCCCTTTACCCATTGGTACTTTCGACGTCGACGCTTGTGTATCATCTGTCCAAGAACGAGAAAGCGTGTGATTGGCCTTCAGCCATGTCTCATCAATGAAAACGACATTATTCCAGTTATCGATTTTTTTGCTGCCCTTAAAAAGGTATTCTTTTTAAAATTATATCATATCGTTCTAAAATAACTTTTCTTTTGTCTGTTTTTTTATATTGAAAACCAATATCTTTTACAATTTTGGATAAAGCAGTTTTACCTCCCTTAAAGAAATCAGCTGCTCTCAAAGATGCCAAAAGCGTTGTCCTGTTAAGGTATTCATTCCTCGAATAGTAACTATATATATGATTCTTTATTGCATCGGCGTCAAAGGTCTGTCAAAGGTTTAGTTCTGCGTTTCTTCTTCGGTGTTCGTAAAATATTTTCTTCCGTGCCAGATGGGCCGAACTTTTCTTTATTAATATTTGTTATCGTTCGTTTGCTAACTCCAAGCGCCTGAGAGACGCGCTCTTGTACCCGTTCTACAGGTATCAAGGGTCCATCATTTTGCCTTTCACGCTCAAAGTAATCTTGTAGCTTGATGATTAGCTCACGGGTTTCACTTTTCAATTGTCCACGTTTCGGCATTATTATGCACCAAAAGTACAACACAACACAATCGAAGTCCAATTTAGCGCCGAGGTCAGTATAACAAGTAGGAACAGTCAATTAAACAAAAGCCGGGTCACAAGAAAACACAACGAGAAACACTGGAGAACGTAATCTATGCGCACGAAATGACAACAAACGACTGTTTTAGCGTCACAAAATGGCGGCCCATTACGCCATTTGGGGTTGCTATTTATTACCAGAAATATAAAAGTAGCTACTCATATTACGATACTTGCCTTCGCGCGTTCGGTTTGGGCGCAGCTTTATAATATTATTAACTTTATTAGTACATTCTGTTATTATCAAATTATTAGAAATGAAATCGTATTATTTTATAGTATAACGTTACAATTGCCTAGTATTTTTGGCACATCACTACAAAAATAAACAGTTGACATAGCCCTGTAACAGCGCAGTATGGATTTAAAAAAAATGTTGTTTTATTATTTATTTAACATTACATTTAGCGCAAAATTATAACATTTATTGTAAGTTGACACAATGATATAGTTTTTAATGATATTATTCGATAGTAGAGCAAATTAACGATAATAATATTTTTATCGTAAATTCTTCGCCACTTCAAAGTTACATCCTCCATTCTCTCACGACCTGTCAGGAACGCATTGTCTCAGCGGCCGGACTGTACAAGGGTGAATTTGTGAGCCAGACAGAAAACTTATTCTGACATTGCTACCGCTAAACCTACATGTGCACTCAGCGCCCTCTCTAAAATAGTTAAGCTAATCTAAACAATATTCACCCGTCTCTTTCAGAAGCGGGGTTAAGAATAAATGAAATAATTAATAGCTCCATCTATGTTTACCTTTTTAAATCTTACTATACTGAATACAGATGACACCACAACAGCAAAGGTCGTTTTGCTTGTTTCGTCCATGAGTCACTTAGAAACGCGAATAATAAATAGTCCTTACTTTTCCAATTATTGTTTGTTGGTCACAACAGAGGGCAGTGGAAACGAATTACAATGTTTCGTATTGTTGACAAGAGAGGGCGGTCTTAAAGGTAAAAAGAAGCTGACGAGAATGTTATCGCGAATGAATTTATAGATAAATTTTACAGCGGCTTTTTTATACGAGGATTTACTCATTGCGTTAGATTCTTAGTAAGTCCTCTGTGGTTAAATTTGTATGTATCGCGGTATTTTACTGATGCATTTACTAAAGACGATCTGAAACATTTTGTAAATTCGTCAGTCGTGTCGTAATATCATCAAGATTATGTAGAGATATACTCGTATTTCTCTGGGATTCTACTGAGGCTAATACTGGTTCACCTGGCAACGTTTGGGAACGATGCCAGGGGCAGTAACGGATTTGCACCAGCATTATCACTGTAAAATTTGGCTCTACGTATTATGATTTTGATAAAGTATTATGATTAAATGTAGCGCCAGATATGATTAGAAAAATTACTATTTAATCAGATAATTGTAATATAGTATAAGTAGGTAAGTACTCGTATAATTCAAACCTACGTTTATAATGAGACTAGTTACTGGCAGATGCTAGTTGTGGTACCAGTGGCATCTCAAAGAGGTATTTACTGTATTAGGTAGATACTTTGTAACTTGACACTAGTTAGTTGCCTTAAATGGCTGCAATAGTATCTAGTAGAATGAAGTATCTTATAATAGTTAGGTACTCTAGATTCATAGATTAATTCGCTGGTAGTGAAGAACCGAAGAACGAGTGTGATGGCGAACCTCGGCAGATCCAGCAGTGGAGAGACATAGGCTGACGGTACGATATGGTAGTTTTAGGCGATATCTCGAATGTTGTGATGCTGACTGCTGAGCGACGAAACACAACTATGAATATATCAATGTTTAGAGATTACTCGAGCGATCTGTTTCTTCTGTGTCTATGTACCTATTTATATAAAAATAAGTTTATGTAAATAAGTGTGCTTTATCTTATTTAGCGACTGTCTAGTGGATTTATCTACCAGTTTTCAATTTACACTTGAAAGTCCGATACGCCATCGAGTGGCGAGCAAATAAAGCACCGTCGAGTGACAAGGGGCGGGCGGGACCTCAGCAAACCTAGGCGTTTGCACGAAAAAGCCGGGCGAGGAGCGCTCGGGGCGTTCGGGGCAAACATACCGTCTCCGGGGAGCCGCTCATTAGTTGTTCAAACACGCCGGCGGCCACTTTGACAAGCGACGCGGACCTGCCTCCGTCCTCGTCCTCTCGCTCCGGCCGAGCACCGATCTTCCCCTTCAGCGATCTAACGCTAACTATAAAGAGCTATCTGCAGATTGTAAATACGCGGTCTGTTGTATTTACTCGCACCCGACTATTCGGCGAGGAATATCTAGTTAACCGACTAGAAGTCAGCTAGCTATGTGTACGAAATTTGTATGTCATTTAGTTAGTAGGACATACCTATACACTAAATAAAGTAGAAGAATTTTTTTAACGTTTGAGGACAAATATGTATATCTAATAATTACCTCTTTATTTTTTATTAGCCTACCTCTCGTACTGTGTCCTACAGCTGAACAGAGATATCACGTTGCAATTTACATGGTTTTTCGCTAGCATATAGATAAAAAAGACCGCTAACGTAATGATTGGATATTTCGTAAGATATACCTACGTATACATATCTTAGGTCATCTCACGATCTCCTACTGAGTCATCCCTTTCGCCCATGTCCATTTTGTAGCATCTATTCCCTAACAATTCTTGCCTCGTATAGTTTTAGCATTTTGATGCATTCGGCAGACATGCCCAGCCCCATTCCATTGTAACTGCATTTTTGACAGATGGCACCTATGTAAGTTACGTATGTCAGTTCTTGAGAACAATTCAATGAAGAGACCCATCCTTCGAACGCCTATACGAGTATCTATGTTGCGCTCTATTGCTCGCTGATATCTGTGCGTCGTAAGTTAAAACGGGCAGGATACACATGTCGATGAGTTTGCGTTTTAAATATGTATAGTAGATATGTGATTTTAGATAGAAGATTATTTATTTGACTCAGAACTTCAGAGTACTTACCTACTGATTTTATTTTGGAGAGTTATAGAAAGATTTGAGAGATAGGAGGGAGGGAAACGTACGTCTACCAATGAATGACTCCAATATATTATATATGCGATCGTTTACAGTTGGTTGATTGATTCCGGCAAAAGCGTTCTTAAATTCTGATTTTTTCTTTTACTATTTTTTCCTGCTAGGATTGAAGTATGTATATCGGTAGATAGATCTGCGCTAATGGCGGCGTCAGTTCGCAATCATAGTGATGGGTGAAGGCTCATCAATCACGGGCTCAGGTGCAGTACCCGAGGAGTTCCGTCTCGCCCCGCACACCTCGCGCCACCCCTTGGCACGCTCCTCCGGCAGTGCCTGCACTATTGTGACAAAGTCATGACTTTACAACAAACAGATCTAGGTAAAATTGTTTTCAATTTTTATTGGTAAATATTTTTATTATCACAGGAGTTACTGTTTTCTAACGAGTATGTTTTTAGGAGTAAGTATAACTAATAGGTAACGGCTATGCTGGTTGTGTCGTAAATCCTTGAAAACTGAAACAACGGAGCGTTGGAAAAAGTAGATTTTTTGTACTTTGTATTTGGCAAAAATATATTAAATATGTAATATAAGTATGACAGAGCGGTGATAGGCCAGGGGTATCATCTATACTCGACTTACATTCGTGTGACGGTTAGTTAAAATCCTCTGCCCCTACCACTGAGGTTCTACGTAGATAAGTACGGATTTTTAAAAATTGTCACTAGGTCAGCGGTGAGAGGAAAACAGGAACGAGGAAACCCCATGTTCCAGAAAAATAAAGCTGGAGTATGTGTATCCACCAATATGCACTGGACCCGCGTGGTGGATTACGGCCCCAAGTCCCCCGGGATTTACTAGGGAAGGCCTCTGCCCTGCAGTGGGGCAGGCCGATGCAAGTAAGTACAAGTACATATGAAAAACTTTGGTATCTTAAAAAAATAATTTAAAATAAATAGCGTAAAATTTTCATCTTAATTAATTCCGAATCATGAACCGGAATCCATGGTGCCAGTCTTAGCGAATACATCTTATACACCCGCTATAGATTTAATAACTACATATACTCGTATATAGTACTCGAGAACATGAAAACGCCTTGGTGCATCATCATCTACTTTCCTTTCTAAGTCCCTTTTTCGCAATTACATGAATCATGATTAGTTGCCTCGAATCCACGGTTCAGTTACGAATATTTATATAGAGCAGTATAACATAAATAAATTACAAAGTAATTATGGCACCATCTGATTTTAAAAGAAAAAAAAGGTTCATTCTAAAGCTCGGCAAGTTATTTAATTGAAGAAAATCTATTCTTCAAATTATAAAAAAAATGTCGTTTTCAATAAAGTCATGTTTCAAAAAGGTTATTGTGAACCTGATGACATTACGTAATGCATACCAAAATTGGTCTAAATATCCCGAACACATAAAGAATGAAGACTCATGTTATTTAGGATTAAGTAATCTTATTAAATTTCATTGTCACACTTGTAATTGCTCTATATAAATCAACGCAAATTCATGTCTTAGTTTAATATATATTATAGAATATCGATTCCTATAATGGCCTATGAACTTTTAAAAACTTGTTCACAATCAACGTTAACAAATGACACATGTGCCTTAACAATTCTGAACCTAATTGCTGTTATCATAAACTATTTATTCAATAATTTAAATAGAGTTTTTAAGATTTTTCATTCATTTCATATTCTTGAGTATTGTACCTATATGGAATAGCCCAATAAGTAATTTCTGAAAATAACCCACCAACTTGTTGCTTTTTGGATAAAACGGAAGTGATGCACTTGTATGACTGAACTTGTACTCGTTGTATGAAGTGGTGAAAGTTCTAATTTAATGCGAAAAGAGTTAATATCGATTATAATGTTTTGATTAGGCTCTAAATTTTCTGAAGTTGCTTTGTAGTATTGGTAGCCTTGTTAAAAATGTTGACCAACACGCGTTTTAAAGATTATTGTACAATCCTTTTTTTATAAAAAGAAGGCGACAGACGAGTCCACCTGGTGCTACATGGACACTGTCGTCCATGGACATCCGTGGTATAATATGTCTCCATGCCAACATCAGTCTAAAGTGACAAACATTGGCTCTTCTACGGATGTGCTGCCTACTATTGGAAATAGAGGATGAGATGGAAATGGGTATGGGCCCTGACATGTTATCTCACTCACTAGAGCAACACGTATGTACATTGGGGGAATAGGGGGATAGAGAATACTGCGCCCAGCGGCTGTGGGATTGCAGCGCATATCCTCTCCACCAAAATCAGATCTTTGCAGACCACTACCGACTAATTCAATAGACACCTACGTAATTCTAACCGCGCAACACTATAATCCAATCTTATTTTTCATTTTACTGCAATCAAATGTAAGGTGATCAACCTTATAAATAATAAGTTGTTTGGGTAATTATGGAATCAATCATAGGTTAAAATTTTCTTAAAAGCATTTAAAAGTAAACAGTCACGACATCTTCCTGTTTTTCAGGCCATATTTTTTCGCTGCTTTATTAAAAACAACGCAACTTTAGTCCGGGGACAGAAACAGGTCACAATGCACCATCTCAGTCGGCATGTGGTCCGAGGGCGCAAATTGAATTACCCCATTACCCCGGGGTAAGTCGCGCACGCACCGCGCCGCACGCCGCCCATAACGCCCGCATTATCGGATTAGATGCCTCGTTGCGACACTGCCCCGCATCTGAACAATGCATGTGATTGTTTTCTCTAACGCTAATTGGTACTAGATTTGAGATTCCAAGGTTGGAAATTAAATGTTGATTGCATTTTTTACTTTTTTAAGAGGAATAATTATGATTTTATGATGAACCAATATGGAAATTGATTTTTACAATAAAAACCTTTTTAACTTCAAGCTTTTTTATTGGCAGTTATAGGTACAGTTACAGTTTATTGTAGTAAATATCAATATGTAGTATCACTACAACTTATCAGTGGTGGCATGCAATTTCTGTAACATTGATTAAATTTCAGAATATACAAATTAAACATGCACTCATTACTATAATAAAAAAATAATAAAATCAATAATAATATAAAATTGTAAGTTTTGTATAAGTCGGTAAGTCAATAATGTTATCTAATAAATATTTATCGATAGTGTACTAATAACATATAGGCACTAATATTTTTTCTAATTTTATTTTGAATTATGTACAAGTCAGTTCCTTTACGGAGTCAGGTTATTAAATAATTGAGGAGCTACAATACAGAATACAGTTACAAATACAGTCTTTTTATAAAATGTCATATTAGGATGAATACTGCTTCAATTTTATTCCTTCATCCACTTGGATGTCTAATTTCTATCCACTTAAAATTTGTTGGGTGTTCTTTTATATATACACAAGCTTCATAGATATACATTATTGGGTCAGAGCTTTTAAAATATAAAACGCAGCTGTCTCTTTGATTTGCGTCAAACATAGCCGCGATACATTTCTTTTGAGTTCTAAATAGGGGTAAAATGTGTACTCTCGCAGTACCTACTTCCCCAGTGTAACAGATCATACCGCAGGTTAGAGGCCGCGTGCACGTGGTATGCACAAAGTGCAGTTTTTCGTGATGCGAATCTAGTTAAGTTTTTTAAGACATATACATATTTACTTCATTTCGAATTAAAATTACAAATATGAAGCTTCCAGTTCAAGTAACAATCGAGTATAACACCTAAAAACCTTATCTCATTTAATTGCCCATTAAATTTACTGTTATATGTCTACGAGTAGCTCGTGGTAGGTAAAATTGTATGTATTTTGTTTTCTCGACATTTGCCATTAGACTGTTAGATTGTAGCCATACATATGTCCTTCAGTGCATTATATATTCGCCTTATATTCACTTGGGTTTGTGCTGTCTATCTTATTTATCTATGACTCTGATAGCGACTTGAAAATTCGCACAGAATGTTTGCAGCTTTCGATGTTGGCTCGGACAGAATTCTATGGAATATCCCTACATCACACCTACTCAGATTGAAAGTCCCCATCGGAGCCTTCCTCTCAGGTTCGTTCCGGGAACACTCCAACAACAACGTTCCATATTTATGAAATTAAAAATTTGTAATAATAAAAAAATGCTTGTAATTAAAGTTACATAATAAAATTAACATTAGGCAACCTTATTCTCAACCTTAGGCAGTGGCTTAAAAATGTAGTTACTTCTTCTTTAGCAGCTTTTAAAAGATCTTGTAATTCAGACCGGTATACGGCTTCTGTCCTTAGATGGATCAATTATTATGAAAAGTAACACAGATCATTAGCCATTCGTAGTCTTTCACTCATAAAAGACAACGGCTTTTATCAAAGAACAAAGCAGCGTGTGTATTCGCCGACACTCGAAGGTGGCATCGACACGCAATAAAAGAATAATGGACAGGCAATAAATATAGAATATAATAAATAATTCAAAGGGAAATTGCGTTTAATAATGTTTAATAGGTATGTACCTAGTACTTGTACACCGTAAGTAGATCGGATACGTACCTATCATAGCAATACATACATAGCAATGAATGAGTTTATTAAGATAGTTTTGGTCCACGAATAATAAAATTCTTATCCGCGAGTGCAAAAATTGGTCACAAATATTTACCCCGCGAATGTGGAAACAGCGAATCGCGAAACCGTGAATAAGGAGCTTTGACTGTAATCAAATATGGGGTTATTAAGGGTTTTAGAGTTTTTAATTTATTAATACGAAAATATGGATGTTTGTTACTCAATTATATCGAAACGGCTGAACCGGTTTCTTTGAAACTTGGCAAATAAGTAGATTGTAATCCGGATTCGCGAACAAATTCGGGGGCAAAAGCCTTGGATTAGAAAAAACGGTATTTTAAATATTTTAGTTTGAGGAAAAGCATTCGGCTGTTTTAAAATAAGTATTTTAACCACTTTAACGAATATAAGGCTCAATGTTACAAATATTAACCAAATTTATATGGTACCTAGTAGAAATACAGATATATCTGGTCATAAAGTAAGTAAACGTAAACGAATCTTCTACATGTTACTACGAAAAAAATTAAAAGTAGGGTAAAAAAGAAACTCGTCGCCAGCGAAAGTGAAAAACTCCGCGGCAGTTTTGTTGTTTGATTGCAGGTTGCTAAGTGATCACATATTTTATCCCGGAGACGCCTTGTTTTTCATCCCGCACTGTCACTGAGGAGTAAATACCCGCTATTTGCGTTACGAGGTGTCTTTTGTTCTACCTCTACTACGTACTATCGTACCTATAAGTAGAGGATGTGGTCAGCTAAAAAAAGGGATTCCGAATTCAGGAAAATGTTAATAGGAAACTCACAACGTCAAAGCTTGAGATTTATGTTTTCCTGAATTTAAATAGTTTCTCCTTAAACACGTCCATACTATTAGGTCTTAATATTTATCACTTATGAAGTTGCAATTTTACATAAGTATATAAATGTACCTACGTTAAAAATTTGTGTGAAATTGGAAGCATTGGATATAGAGACGGGCTGATCTACACTAATATTATAAAGAGGTAAAGTTTGTAAGTTTGGATAATCTCCGAGGTAATCGGAGGTAATCTCCGAAACTACTAATCCGATTTCAAAAATTCTTTCACCATTTGAAAGGTACATTATTCCAGATGGGTTAAGCTATATATTATTTGCAAAAAAATTGACGAGCATGCAACGCATGCGGGTATTATATAATTTTATACATTACTAGCTCTGCCCGCGGTGTGAACTAATCGCTCGCGTGTATTTAATTCCGTTTGATTGTGATTCCATATAAAATTTGATACCTTATGTTTTAGACTCCTGACACACATTTTGAAAATGCTAAAATGAGTTTAATTATTTGTATTGTATAATTATTTATACTAAGTTCCAAGTGAATAGGACTATAAAATAATGATTTCCATACAAATTTCAATATCCGGTTTCACCCATTTAGAAGTTGAATTTTTAGAAATCCCCTCTATATAAGTTTATCAGTCATAAAAAGAAGCTATTGTTTAAATTTCATATTACTCATGTTATATAATCATATGTATAGATATATTGATATTATATTACATAACATATATTACATACTACGTGATACATTTTAATCTGTCTTATTACTTATTTAACTTATTAATATTGCTTGCCTGTAGGTACAATCAAATTACGTATTAATTGTAGGTGAAAACTTGTAAATGGATCTATAATCCAACTTATATTTCAGTACCTAACTAAAATATACTTCAGATCATAAGTATCGTATCGTAAATAAATAAATAAATTGGGTGTGCCGCCCGGATCCAACGAACTGATGTGGTGAATGTTTGCGATGTACATCGGATCCAACGAATTGATGTGGTGAATGTTTGCGATGTACATCGGATCCAACGAACTGATGTGGTGAATGTTTGCGATGTACATCGAATCCAACGAACTGATGTGGTGAATGTTTGCGATGTACATCGGATCCAACGAACTGATGTGGTGAATGTTTGCGATGTACATCGGATCCAACAAACTGATGTGGTGAATGTTTGCGATATACATTTTACATCACATGTGACAATCTGACACAGAATCCGTTTATTTCTATGTCAGTTTAACAGGAGCACAAAAACTGTGACAGGTGAAGTGATTATACTTCGACAGGTGATTTACACTGGGGTGCATTCAGTTTATAAGGTACAAATTTATCGAGCTTCTTTACATCAGCTTATAACGTCCCACTGTAGAGCACATGCTTTTCCTAGTAGGTAATTCACTAGGGGTTTTCGGAATATAATCTATCAACCGGGTCCAGTGCGGATTGGTGGACACACATAGTTCAGATTTTTTTTAATTCTCGAGGATGCACCCTCACTGACATTGGACTAATTTGGTTGGTGATATTTTTTATCTGCACTTATGTAGGAACTCAGTGGTAGGGACTTCATGAATGACTTCATGAATGAGAGTCGAGAGTACTTAAGTATTAGCGCCCCTAAAGACTGATTAAATGCAAATATTCTTTTACGAGATTGCAATATATTTTCGGTACCTATATAAAAATATTTTTATAATAACTTCTATTCTATGACTAAACTTCTATAACTTATAGCAAACTTGATGCTATCTCACAAGTTGGTAATGATCTGTTCTCCCCTGCTCAGTTTAAAACGCAGATTTACAGGTTTGGGGGTTTGAAGAAAAACGCGGCTCAAAGTTCTTTTATAGTTTTGTTTGATACCTTATAAACTAAATTTTTTTTCTAATCAGGAATATCGCAATCCCAATATCGTAAAGAAACGAGACATAGATTCAAAAATTTTTAATGTTTTGTTGATATCGAATCTAATCCGATTGATCTGTTGATATCTGAGCTGAGCATCGCTGGTGCAATCGTTTTGAATTCCTGGTTATTATGATTGATTTATTTATGTTTTCCCATACAATTTTTTGGTATCCACTTTTTCCAAATAAACTTTGTACTTAAAGATTTAATATTATTTGAAATAATTGCAGAGCGCATATTTCTTTAAAAAAATAATTTAGCTTAAATTAATCAACTGATTATTATTTATTATCTATAGTAATATATTTTATTACAGTAACAAAAAAAATTACATGTAGTATATTTTCAAAACAAATAAACCAGCAAACAAAATACATGTAACTAAGTAATTAGGATAAATAATAAATAATGTCGAGAGCGTGATGTCGCGCGACGCGAGCAGCCGAGTGTGCAACATCCCGCGGGACGCGCGATCCTGTGCGCAGTATAAAGACGAACAGCGGGGACACTTTCAATGTACGAGTATGCATTGACAATGGCAAATCTCTTAATAAGAACCGACTTATAACGATACTTTGGGAACTTATTCTTATAACCATCAGTGCCAAAGCTTTCTCGTCTTATTTTCGTTCTAATTCTTCTTTCTCTTTTATCTATTCCATCATACTAATAAAATTGTGTGAAAAGAGACTAGTTTACCACATATTAGACTTCAGAGCAATCTTAAAAAAACATAGTTTGTTGATTTATCTGAAACAAAATTTTAAGTTAGAAATCCTTAAGTCATTAAATTCATATCGGCAATAAGGTCTCTTTGCTCATATGACGTCGCATATTATATTATCTTATCAATGGGTAAGGTGTCATCATCGTCATCGAAGGTTGGTGATAATTCTGTCAATAATTCACAAGGTAGCACCTTGGATACGGCAGCTTTAAACAACGAACGGGTGCTTTTTTAAAACTATTGGCGAAGGTATTTGAGCCAAGATGTTCTCTTGAAAATAGTGATGAATTTTAAAAGTCGTAGAATAATATTGTTGGTTTCACAAAATTAATAAATTCAGTGTGCAACGAAGGCACACATAACCTACTGTTGGTCCAAATGTTATAATGCGTCGCAACAATCAACAATCAAGTCGTTTCGTCTTTTCGCTTGTGTGCGTGCCCTCATTTTTTATATATGTCAAGATACTATACTGTTCCCTTTTATATCGCATCCTGTAATTTCGGTATTGTGAATATTATGTGCGTCATTTTCTCACGTAGCCCCCTACCCTTCAGTTCTCGCAACTACTGCACCCGCGACAATACCTCAGTTGAATTGGCGTACATTGAAAATGAAAATGAGGTTTTAAATTTGTTAAATGTGTATAATAAAAAGAATGAAGGTTTCTTGACTCATTGACTTATATAATATCTATTTAATGTAGTTGAGTATACATATCTAATAAAATGTATACTTTTGTGTCTCTTCTGCTGGATATAAATTCCTTTAAAAATCTTTTGTCGACGACTGTTAGGTATCTACCAATAAATATTAATGTAAGTTTTTAATTACATTAAAATTTCATTAAATACATTGTAGATTTTCTAGAGAAATGAGGATCTTTAGGTAGGTACTGACCGACTTTACATATAGAGTCGTGTGTATGAAATTTTTTCTCTTGTCATACACAATTAATATAATAAATTTGAAATATAATGAAAAATAAACGAAACCAAATATATTCATGATTTTTAATTCTCAACATTAGTGTTTTGTTAAGATCATAAGGTAAATTATATATACCTAAATGTATTCAAAATACATACATCAAAATGCTAAGCTTTGTTGGTAGGTAATTAATAAATTATTAGGCAATAATGAAACTAACATTAATAGCTACTAAGCTATCTAAATTACATAGGTATCTACTGTACTAAGATTTTTGAAGTTTGAATTTAAAAATAATCCCAATTAAATACTTAGAGCCATTCATTAAGTACCTGGATCGTTAATTACAACTTTTTATTTTCCTCAATGACAAAGGAATAGTCTACGAAAAGAAAAGTAGACAAGTGTCGTGACACGCACCCCCAACTGAGGGGTGCGGAGCGGGAGCGTAGCGGCGGCCAATGGGATGTGCCGGTCGAGCTGTAGACCGCGGCCATTGGCCTGCCACCGGGGGTGCGCGCCCCGCCCCGTCCTCGAGGCTCGCCCTTATTGAATTAGGCTTATCATTCGATTTCGAGTGGGGCGAGAGCGCGGTCCTCCGCGTCGGCAAAAACTACCGTCGCGATCTGATACCATCTGTAATCGGCATAATTCGATATACCACGGCTCATCCAATTATGCGGCTGTAAGCCTTCGCGCGGCGATTTCCGACACAAGACGCACGCGCCTCGCGCGGCGCGGCGCTTTTGCGGCCTTCCTTTTTAAATTATTGTAAATTTTATTTGTTTTTGTTTGGAGCACATGTCAGGGAGACGTGAGATTAGATAGCTGAAGCGCACGCTAGTAGCTATGGAGTACGGGTATTTGAGCGGAGCCGGCGGTGGGTTCGAAGGTGGATGTCTGGGATCGGGCGGCGGAGAGCTATCATGGGGCGAGCTAGCGTCGTGCGGGCAAATGTCGCAGGCCGCGTACCGGTACCAGGGCATGCGGTACCAGCCGCCGCCACCGCAGTGCGCGCGCCCGCAAGACGCAGCCATGAGGAACCATCACATATTCCCACCGACAATGAATTTACAACGTAAGTAGTAAAGATTTTACCCGACTGCAACTACACTAATTACAACTTATTCAGTTAAAACAATAAGTAGGTATAAAGAATGTGTAATATCAAACATATTTAAAAAAACAACATAATAACATAATACCTGCGTAGCAGTTGTAGCGCCGAGCTTTCGTGGCGTAGGTGTACACCAGTACACCTACGCCACGTACACTTACGTCACTACGGGCGTAGCAAAATACAGAGAGCTATAGAATATCTTTCTCGGTTTATTAAAGTGTAATTAATATGTAATACGGTCACATGGTGACTAAGGGATAACAAAGCGTTTGTCACAAGCCTCGAGGAACTACGCCGCCTCTAAAACTGTAGCGTACTCGCCAACCCGCTTGGCCAACGTGGCGTTTTAAGGCTATACCTCCCTCATCCACAAGACAATGTGCATGAGCAGGCTCATGTGCAGCAGTGGACGCTGAAGAGGCCGCTTGCGTCGCATGGAAACATTACATGTCTATTTTTATAGTTGTATTTATTTATCATTATGGATTAGACAAAAGATTCAATATTTAGTTACCCCTTACAAAGCACAAATTATTTGTATTTACAAGATACACGCTGTACAATAGACTCAGTGTTTAGATTGTTATCACCTAATAACGAGATAATTGTCGGCTCTGGAGTCACCTGTGCTGTCTAACTGGAGTTTCGATAGGTATAATTATGTATATTTATTAGATATCATTTATATTTGATACACACACAATATATATATAAAATAAATATATGTAAACCTATATTTTTATTTTATATAAAAAACTTTATTGTACATTATGTTACTAAGGGCGAGCTTAATGCCTTAAGGTATTCTCTACCAGCTAACCTTTGGTTGATGTTGACGATTGAAGCTAACCAGCTATGTATTGATCAGAGGAATAGATTGGGAGGTGCGATGAGAGGTATGAATATATCACATAAAACGACAAACATAATAAATAATTTACCTATAAATAAATATACATTATGAATACATTCAATGTCATACAATATGCTAACATTACATAAATACATTCCATACAAACATATATATCATAATAAATATATACACCTAAACACATATCATATATATAATATACACACGCTGAAATGGGTAACCCAATGCACGGTATTCCCGCCGCCTTAAGGCGATCATAGAGGAGAAAGGGAATTCCTTCCAGTGGCGTTTGCCAGTAACTTCTTGCAAATGTAATGGATACGATTTTGTAAGTTGTTTGTGTTGATGTTTTCGACATCAGTCAATACGTTCAAAGCGTAGGGGAAGGTAGCCCAAAGCGGGTACATCGCCCAAAGCGGGTATACCTCTTCTAACCGTAAGCTATGGACATCATTGTGAATGTGTGAGTGTAGTGCTGTGCCTCGACGGCCGACCAATTAGCGTCAGTCGGCCCGCTCGCCTAGCGTTGAAAGTTTTCAAGGTAAGACCAAAAACTTTTTTATTCCATTTTCACTAAAATATTTGAGTATTTTTAAGAAGTGAATAGTCAAAAACTGTGTATGCTAGATATATACCATTATTGTATGATTATTTAGTAGTATTTCACCCTACTTTTCCTCAAAAACAGTTGTCCACTTAGTTTTGATTTGTAGGTTATGTCTCTCGAAATTTAAAGAAACACGCGGTTGGGCAAAGCAGGTAGGGGCAAAGCGGGTTGCCTTTTGTAAGTTAGCTCAATACTATCATATTTTTTATTTTTACAGATGATTAATAAATATAAAAGAAAGACTACCCAGGCGACATGGGATGAAAATACCATGAAACTCGCCATGGAAGAAGCTCGAAAGTCGTCCGTTAGAAGTGCTGACAAAAAATATAATATAAACTTGTCGACCTTACAACGACATATCAAAAAAGGAACTTTCAAAAAGAAGTTGGGAAGATTTACAACCGTTTTCACCGAAACACAAGAATCGGATCTGCTCCATTATGTTTTTCATATGGATAATTTGTTTTATGGACTCACAAAATCTGAGTTTTTAGAATTAGTGTGTCAGTACGCCGATGCCAACAAGATTTCGCATCCATTCAGAAATGGAACTGCGGGCATAGACTGGTATATCGGTTTCAAAGCTCGACATCCAGACCTTACTCTGCGCCGTCCGGAACCTACGTCAATAGCACGCGCAAGAGGCTTCAACAAACCTCAAGTTGAACGTTTTTTCAACCTGTTGGAAGACCAGATCGACAAGCATAATATTGATGCTACTCGTCTATATAATATAGACGAGACCGGCATTCAAACTACGAGTAGTAAACCGCCCAGGATTCTAAGTAAATCAGGAAAAAAACAAGTTGGGGTTATATCTAGTACTGAACGAGGAAAACTTACAACGGTGGTGTGCTGCTGTAATGCAGCAGGGGCATTTATACCGCCTTTCATGATCTTTGGACGTAAAAGGATGGTTGGTAGACTATTAGACGGAGCTCCACCTGGCACAGCAGCCACATGTACAGATAATGGATGGATAAACGGCCCCACATTCCTTGAATGGTTGCGACACTTTGTTAATATAACTAGACCGACTCCAGAGAGAAAGATTTTGCTTATAATGGACAACCACGAGAGCCACAAATACCTGGAAGCCTTGGAGTATGCATCGAAAAATAATGTGATATTTGTGTCTCTGGCTCCGCATACAACTCATCGAATGCAGCCTCTTGATAAATGTGTCTATGGCCCTCTTAAAATCTATTTCGAGCAAGCAATTTCTGTGTTCCAAAGAAGCCACGTTGGACGCATTGTTTCTCAATATGAGGTGGCAAGATTATTTGGAGAGGCCTATTTAAAAGCGGCCAGTTCTCAAAATGCTGTGAATGGGTTTTCCTCCTCAGGCATTTGGCCCACAAATAGAAACATATTCGACGATTCCGATTTCCTCCCGTCAATGTTGACGGACAGACCAGAACCAACAAATACCAGCATTGTTGCTGAAGCCAATCAGCCTGCGTCTAATGATTTATCCGAGACTGTCGCTGTTGCTGGTCCCAGCACAAAAGAGCCTGATCTAAATACCCGTAATTCTATTGATTCTGACCGTACTGTCTCACCAACAATTCTAGATGAAATTATTATGAACCACCTTAGCCTCAAAACTCCATCACCGGCTATTTTAGTTGCAGGACAATCGGGGCAAGAATTGACCTCAAATGATGCTGTTAGTAACGAGATTATTTGCAAACCTACTAGCCGTGAAACTCCTATACCGGCAGTATCAGAGACAGAACAGTTGACACAAAATTTTACTTCCATTGATGACGTTGATGCTAAAAACTATTCTGGAAACATCGCAACAAGCTTAATCCCTTATGTGACACCTATGGATATAAGACCGTCTCCTAAAACGCAGGCGAAGAAAACTACACGTAAAAGAAGAATACAAAAAGCTGAAGTACTCACCAGCACACCCATTAAAGAAGAACAAAAAGCAAAGGAATTGAAGAGAAATGCTAAGGAACTTAAAAAAATGTAGCTGTAAAAAGAAAACTTACCAAAGATAAAGATGCTGCTTCAAGTAAAACTGTGAAGAAAAAGGAAATAAATTCTAAAAAAGAGAAAATCTATAGATGCCTGATCTGCAGTGAGCCATACAAAGATCCTCCTCAAGAGGACTGGATTAAATGTGACGACTGTCAAATGTGGGCCCATGAGGCTTGGCTCCTCATATTCAGGCACTGGCTCATACTACTGTGATATGTGTCAAGAATAATATTTTTTGTTTATTTTATATAATTATGTTCAAGAACAAATTAATAAGGCTGAGTAAGGTTGAAAGCAATTTGAAAGAGTCTGATTATGTAACATTAGTAGGTGAACTTTGTTTTGTTATTGAAGATTATAAAATGTTGATGTAAACGTAATTATAAAGTTTACTGGTGTAATAAAGTGATTGATCTCATTATAATTATATTAGACCCGCTTTGCCCAAACCTTAGACCCGCTTTAGGCGCCTCCATGGGGTAAAGCGGGTCAAAAGAGGGTTATTAATTTTTCTTGTTTTTTCATAAAATTGTAAGATTTTTTTTGAGTTTATTTTTAGATTAATGGTCACTGATACATGCTAAATACATATATAAAAAATAAAATGAATGTGTCTTAAATAGTCGTTTTTATCATACCACAAACGTTAACGTACCCGCTTTGGGCTACCTTCCCCTACTGATTAGTGAACCCTTCATATCCCTCCATATCCATATCGTCCCATCTTTCGATAATGAGATGTCAAACAAGTAAATATGTATGAAAAAATATTTATTTTGAATATCTGTATTTTTTTTTATAGAGATGGGGCGGACGAGCAAGCGGTCCCACATGATGGTAAGTGTTACCGCCGCCCATGGACACCTGCAACACCAGGGGGCATGCGGGTGCGCCGCCGACCTTGCAAAATCCCATTTACAGCTTTCTTGAAGAACCCAATATCGTAGCTTAATGGAAAGACCTCTTGAGGCTGAAGAACTGTTCAATATAATTCCCACCTCGGGTTTCTACAATCGCATCTCCCGTCACAGAAGTGCGGTCAATCCGCATTTCCTCTATACGGAGGTGTCGCGTACTGTTCGGTTCAAAAATCATTTTATACCGCGAACCCGTAGGCTGTGGAACGAACTACCTCACGGGGTATTTCCATTAAGCTACAATATGGGGTTCTTCAAGAAAGCTGTGAATAGGATTTTGCAAGGTTGGCGGCGCACCCGCATACTCCCTAGTGTTGCAGGTGTCCATGGGCGGCGGTAACATTTACCATCACGTGGGACCGCTTTTGGTCGTCCGCTTACTTCACTATAAAAAAAATAACATCCGGGATTCTTTTTATACCTGCATTCAATATGACTTCTAGTGACCCACTAAGTGCAGTATGAAATCATAATTAAACATAAGCTTTGACCTACAAGTATGAGGGAATCACCGTGCAATGTTAATATTTCTATACGGAATATTGTTCTTATACTACACGAAAAGCGGCGGAAACCCAAATGGAAGATAAATGACCGGGGGGCGCTGCTGTACCAAATTAAAATTTGAAATGCTTTATGATTTCTAAATGTATGTCCTTATTTAAAGTATGTTAAGCGACCGCCACAAGCTTTGAGGAACTACACCACCTCCCAAAGAGTGGAGTGGCCAACGCGCTTGGCCAGCGTGGCTTTTTAGGGCCATACATCCCTCTTGCACATGACAATGTACATGAGGAGGCCCATGTCCAGCAGTGGATACTGAAAGGGCTGGTTGCAATTGTAATTGGATGTACTTATATTAATGCGTTTTTCTGGAATGAATAGTTGAGGAGGTATATACTAAGTTTCTTCATAAATTCCGTTACAATAAAGGAAAAAAAAATACATTTTAATTTAGAATCTGTCATTCTCACGTGAAAAATAAATGATTTTTCTCATTTTGGTTCCAATCATTATTAAATACTGTACTAAAATTGAAATGGAGTGGGGTGATAACCAAAACCGTATTGCTGCAATTGCATTACACAAAGTAGGCATGGAGTCAAATACAATATTTAAAACTCTCCATTTGCTCGGTATTAGCCAAATGTTTGTGTACCGGGCTATTAGTATGTACATTGAAACGTCCTCTGTTTGTGACAGAAAATGGTCTGGCCATCCACGCAATATTCGTACTAAACAGACGATTAAAGATGTGAAGGAGAAAATCCGAAAAAATCCCGTCCGGAAGCAAAAGATTTTATCCAGATAGATGAATATAGCACCCAAAACCTTGTCACGTATTTTAAAAGATGACTTAGGAGTATTGCTTACAAAACACGTACCTATTGGTCATTTCTTAACTGATAATTTAAAGACAAATATGGTTGACAAATCAAAATAACTTCTTCTCTCACACAAATCTTATTTACGGACGAGAAAATGTTTATCATTGAGAAACATTTTAACAAGCAGAATGATCTAGTTTATGCTCATAACTCTAGAGAAGCTACTCAATTGGTCGTTATCCGGCTTCAGTGATGGTTTGCTGGGGTGTTAGCTATTAGGTGCTAGATGTTAGCTGGGGTGGTTAGGAGTGACTGAAAAAGGTATTAAAACGTCGGTTCAAGTGTATCAAGATCCGATTCTTGAGAAGGTCTTAAAGCCTCTTAACAACACCCTGTTCCATAACCAAGAATGGTCAATTCAGCAAGACTCAGCACCAGCATAAGGCTCGCTCAACACAGCCGTAGCTAGAAAGGAATATTCCCGACTTCATTAGAGCTGTAGACTGGCCGTCATCTAGTCCCAATCTTAATCCACTTGATTATTATTTATGGTCCGTTTTAGAGAGCAGGGAATGCTCTAAACGCCATGATAACATTGAATCCCTAAAACATTTCATAAGGTTGGCAGTTGCCAATTTTCCCATGGAAAGGGCGTGTGATTCAATCGAAAACTGGCCACAACGTTCGAAGCATTGTATAAAAGCCAGTGGTCACCAATCGCTTATATTTCGAATAAACGTTTTATTTTAAAATAATATAATACGTATTAATTTATTTTAAACTAAAAGTATATACACCAAATTTCGTATCTTCAAATTAAAAGTATTTGAGATAGAGACATTGAATAGAAAATAATCCTCTCCCATTTTTCCTACCGTCTAAGTCAAATAACAAAAAAATAAAATATAAGTTCTTAATTATTCCAATTAATCAATAACTCTATTTACTTAACGCTCTAACTTAAAACGATTTTGAGATACAGACTGCATATAAAATCATTCCCCTCCCTTTTATGCCTCCATCAAATATCAAAAACGGCGGTACACGTGATTAATTACTTTAAATGAGAAGTCTATATGTTAAATTTCATGGTTCTAACTTAAATACATAAGTGTACAACTTTACTGCCGCCGTTTTTTTCCGAAATTCGAGGCTTTAGTGTAAAAAACTGGTTATACATTTATGATTCAAAGTATTGTCCATCGCTGGCCACTACTTTCTGCCATCTTTCGGGCAGCATACGAATTGCGCGCTGAAAAAACTGGTCATCTTTTGAAGGGATCCACGAATTGATCAAATTTCTTACTTCTTCATAAGACCGGAAGTGCTGGTCAGCCAGGCCGTGTGCCATTGATCGAAACGAGTGATAGTCAGAGGGAGCAACGTCTGGAGAATACGGCGGGTGGGGTAGGACTTCGGATTTAAACGTTTCCAAGTAGGATGTCTTGACCACTTTGGCAACATGGGGTCGAGCATATTGTCATGTTGCAAAATCACTTTATCGTGTCTCTCGTTGTATTGCGGCCGTTTGTCTTTCAATGCTCGGCTCAAACGCATTAATTGCGTTCGATAACGATCGCCTGTGATTGTTTCAGTCGGTTTTAACAGCTCTTAAATAAATACACTACACTACTCCATACACTCACTACACTATGCAATAAATACACTACTCCGAGCTGGTCCCACCAAATACAGAGCATGACCTTGGAGCCGTGAATATTCGGTTTGGCCGGCTAAGTGGAAGCATGGCCGGGATATCCTCATGATTTTCTGCGCTTGGGGGGTTATTGTAATGAACCCATTTTTCGTCCCCAGTAACAATGCGATGCAGAAATCCCTTCCATCTTTGCCTTTCAAGCAACTGTTCACAAGCAAACAAACGCCGTTCAACATCTCTCGGTTGCAACTCGTACGGCACCCAATTTTCTTGCTTCTGAATCATTCCCATGTCTTTGGGGCGTTTTGAAATTGCTTGTTGAGTCACTTCCAATGATCGTGCCAATTCTTCTTGACTTTGACACGAATCTTCATCAAGTAATACCTCCAATTCTGCATCTTCGAAAACCTTCTCTCTTCCACAGCTATGCCGGTCTTCGACGTGAAAATCACCGTTCTTGAAGCGTTAAAATCACTCACGACACGTTCTTTCACTAATAGCAGCCTCACTATAAGTATTTGAGAGCATTCGATGAGCCTCAGCCGCAGATTTCTTTATACTGAAACAGAAAATTAAAACGCAATTGATTTAGAGGCGGCCACAAGGGACTGATTCTAAACATTCTGAAATAACATTAAATAACCACGTTCTGCAACGCGATACGCGCCTTAGAAATTAATCAAATTACAAATCAAATTGCCATCAGTCTCAATTCCCAAGAACAGAAGTGCACCTACCCGAGGAGTCCGCTGCGTCGAAAACGGCGAATGGGCCCCTTGTGTCCGAAGTCCGTAGAGACTTGGAGGTCTTTGCCAACAAGCAGCACACCAAAGTCCACAGGCTGCGAAGCCGATGGCAGCTATACTTTGATTTCATTTTAAATTATGTTATACTTACGTTATTATTTCGTGTCTAACCGCCGAGCGGCCGTCCCAAGCGGCATTCAAAAAACAAGAGAGCGTCTCGTGTTGCTACTGACAAATGTCAACACTACTTTTAAATTTTGAAAACCACAGAGGTTAATTCCGAACATTCCCCCTCGCTGATTCCCCCGCCCCGGACACTCCAATCAGTTGCAGATTTACAATCTACGGGAACTAGACAAGGGTTTATCAATGTGCAATCCAGACTCATAAGAAGGAAATTTTCGCAACGGAGTCACATAGTCATTCCATATGCACCTCCAAATGTTATAGCAATGCAATAAATAAATCATTGAGAGTTTCTAGAATAAAATATTATTGTTACATCCTGTGTCATTTGGTTTCAATACTAGTTTCTTTGATCTATTTTTGCAAACCAAATCAAAGTTGATTTTGGTACTTTGTCTTTATTTTATACTTTATCTAATCTCCTGTCTGAATTTTGTAGAATTCTTAGGCAAAGTATGTACTTAACAGTTACAGAAATAAGTAATATTTCACGCATTGCCTGAAACAGTCTGGCATTCCATACAACGCCTAGAGACTCTGTACAATACATGAATTAGATAAAGGTGTATATGCCTGTAAACATAATTATTGACAAAGTATTGAAAGAATATGATTTTTCTATTTTATGTTTCGCATGTTTCTGAAGTTAGTTTTTTATTTTAAGACAATTCCTATTACTAAGTCTTTTATTTGAAGTTCCCATAGATAGAACCTAGATATAAAATTTAAATTCAGTATATTTCGAGTTTCTTTCTAGTTTCTTTCTTAACAGTTCAAAATCGAATTAAATCGACGAAAAAGTTCTAAAGTTTTCCCATCATATTTGACAAAATCTACTTAAATGATATCATTATTCAAATTTGGTGAAGAAAGCCTACCCGGTTGGGAGATTAACTTTAAAATTTAGAGTGTAAGACTTAAAGTTTTAGGTACATAAGTACATTTTAGGTATAATTTGGTTCAACTTTCGTCTTTTAATCGATCATTTAAATTCCTAGTACCAAAAAGATCAACACCATTATTATTTACATATACGAATACTTATTGAGAAGTACTAGTGTACTAGTGAAGTACTAGTGTTAAAATGTAATAGTTAGAATGTTAGAAGTTGCCCATTGAGAAGGTTAATTATTAATTATTGTCACTGGGTCATAATGTTTATTTTATGATCGTGTTGCCGAGATTGTTATATTCAGCAATATTTCTTTGTTTCATTACTCTCGGTAGGTACTGTTAAGTTGTTAATTTATTTTTGTGAGGGTTTGGTTTGGTTTTTTCCCTTTTATGTACAAAAAGATGAGCAAACAAGTAAAACAAAGAGATTTGAAGAAAATGTTGGGAAAATGGGGAGAGATAGAATAGAATGGGATGACAACGGGCTCTGGTATATCTCTCTCACTAGCGAAACACGTAGGTACATTGGGTATATAGAATAAAGTGGAAAATGCAGGAAATTTTACGGTAGTCTTCTGTGAGAGAGTGTTTAAAGTCTTGATATAGCTACTTATTAATGATAAAGAAATATTACCATTGCTTCAATCTTTACCAGAAAGTCATTCGCGTAGTGAAGGTGAGGATGTGCACTTACCACCCGATTTAGACAATAATGCTATTATACTCGAATCAATTTCTAGAGATGAGCTCCACCTCGACTTTAATACAACAACCCTTGTTGCTACAACCTCTAGCTGCTGGCTCAAGGACAACGCGACACTACTAACTTCTTATTTATAAAAACAACAACGTCTCGGATATTTGTGAAAAGCCGCTATGTGACAGTTGCAACTAATTCAAAATTTTAATTTGTCGTCATTGTAAGTAAAATTTTCGGAATATTTGGATTTATCTTTCTGAAAAATATAAATAAAAACTGTCTTTCTATTGTTAAAAATACAATTACCCTTTAAATGAATTTCTCACAGACATAAATGTATTTCTATTGTTTACAAAAGTCTACGGTTCGACTTGTTTTGCGATCACCAATGATTTTATTTTTATCATTAACGTTTATTAATTTTTATATTTATATGTTGAAGATATAATATTCAATACGAGTGTATGTTGAGTATTTATGTTGTTGATTTTTTTGCTTTATTTAAAATTGATTTATTTAATTTGTATAACAGCCTCCACGACATACAATGAAACAAGAGTAAATACTCGGGTAATTACTATGCCTTAGTCACAGGCTGTCACTTATAATGTTAATAATTTGTCATTAATAATGTTATAATGAACCTAATATAATTTTGTGATAATGTGTGTTGATCATATGATATGCCAATTTGGCAGGATGTATATACATATATGTTTGACAGCTTTTATACCTACAATCCACAAATATTTAAATTTGATTTGCTTTGAATTCAGTTTTTCCAAGATTTTTTTAAATAGAAACATTTGATTTAGATATAGCGATAAAAAATATGTTATTTTTTTAAAGAATTCACTAAAGTCTAACTTTAGTTGAAACTTTTTACTAGAAATTTGGGAAACTACAATCAATATAATGTCATAAATGGGCTCCTTTCGATATTTGTCCTTTGATATTAAAAAACTAAAATACCGAAATGCGGATTAATTAACGAAAACAGCCATCTTAGCTTCTGCTAAGACATATCTCTATATAAACAAATATTCAACTTATGTATTTGGAAGTAGCACACCAAGGTGATTTATTTTTTCTTCATGAGGCCTTTACAAAATACTCATCAGAGAAATATGAACCGGGCATTTACCACTTATGGCAGTCAATTGACATTGATCGAACATCACTTACAGGTAAAAATTTGTTTGATCTTCCATTAGGAGCCCTTATTACCAGTTACTTTACGCCGTGAAATGAACTGCCTTGCAAATACAAAACGCATTACAGACGATCTATGTAGAATGCCATCCTACGTATTTACTGGATTTTAAAGGTCCTGACTAGTGTATAGATAATCAAACCAAGCAGAAGGCGCTCAGTTATTTGAGTCTTATATTACAAAAAAAAACACGGCACTTTATGCTGTAAACTGATTTGCTTGGAATTTGGATGGTTTTAAAAAGTTCATAATGTGCTCCGTAAATGACCGCATTAAGACAATTACCTAATACCATGAACCCGATGGTTGTGGAATAGATTACAAAATAAAAAATCCACAATAATCTGTAAGTTCAGCTCGCCCGGACCCCTCCTGGAGTTACAGGTTTCCATAGACGGCAGTGAGAACTTATAATCTTGCAGAACGTCCATCCGTCCGACCGTGCCATGTTATGCACTCAGGGTTTGTGGTAGCCACATTGTTATCCCTTGTTCGCATTTTATGACACCTACGGGAAGATATGGGGTGGTGCCATTCTAAAGCCGAAGAAACACCACGCGGTAAACGACATCCAACGACATATCGTTTATGTATTTTAAAAGTTTACACCGTTGTTATTTTAAAAGTATTGAACCAATTTGACTCATCTCCGTAACTTACCCGAGATATTCTATTTGAAACCTCATTTCAATCCGTTAAGAAATACGTTCGACGATTTATCAACTATGTATTATTTCAGAACCTCCCTAAAATATGAAATTAACAGTGTGCTAAATCCCAATTTGATTATTATATTGACGATCAGAAACTAAGCACAAAGTAATTAGTCAGTCGACAGAAACCGAGCGTGGAAACTGAATGTTTGAAACCTTGAACGTTGTTTCATACATTGTTAAATAATATTGAATAACAGGTGCTGCTGATTGGGATCGGGACTTAAGTATCAAGTACGTTTAAGTTACCATATTTGTGCCGGAGACTGCTCCACTAGCCAAAACTCCTCACTAGTGGAGGTTCATGTGAAAGTTCTTGTACAAAAGGTGAGTGTGTTCAGTGTCACGATTAAATTGACATCTGTCACTTTCAGTATTCTCTGGAAAGCACTAATTATCCTTTCTGTAAATTGTGGGTTAATCTTAATTTTGTTAAGATGTTCAGGTTGTATTTAGTATAACAGGTGTGTTTGAAAAAAAATTGTCTAACCGTAGTTTAGCTGAAAGCCAGAAAAAAACAAATACGAGTATTACAATTCGAATGTGTCGACTCCATGTATAATTATGGGACCATACCTTATACTCGTATGTAGGGAGGGTTATGTGAGTCACAATATTTTAAAACGTTACCCTCCTCAATAATTATTGTCTTTATTAAATCAAGAACTGTAGTAAAAAACATGACCCAAAGAACTTTGAATATTCAGACGGAAAGATGGGTGAAAAACCTGCAAAGTTTAATTTTACTGCCTCTCCTCTCCTTAATGCCAAAGTGAAACCGTTTTCATTTGGTGAACGAGTGGCGGGACGGGAGGTTGCGACGACGACGGTCACGAAACAAAGAGTGGTGCTGGGCGGGGCGGGGTGCGCGCGGGGTGCGAGGGAGCGTGCTCGCCGCGTGAGCGATTGCGCCCCTAATTGGCAGCGGCGTCCGCAAGAATCCTGAGGGGAGGACAGCGAAGCTTGAGCGAGCCTTCTGTGCTTCTTGCGGCGTTCGCCTTTCTGTGCGGACTCCTCAACCCCCGCTCAGTTTTCCCGTGTGCTGCCGCCGCACCCCGCCGACGTCCTGCAACACAATAACTCACCGCGGGCGGCAACGCTCACGTAATCTCGAGTAAGTCCGGATTATGCCCGTTAATCACGCGGAAATTAATTACAAGTTTGCGTATTAATTGTAGTACAATTACAAGAATTATACGGTTAAAATTAAGATGATTCAGTTTGAGCTTCGCTGCGGCATTGCCCTTGTAGAATCACGGTATTTTATTAGATTTCTAGGCTAGGTTACAAATAAGATTTATGTTTATAATTTCTCTACTCGCATGATTCTCTTATTTAACTATATAAAGTTTAAATACAATGAAATAATTTTCTAAGTAAATATTTATATATATCAACGGCTGTTGTCTCGTTATAAACCATTGAAACATTAGGTGTGAACAATGTATGTACATGTGTACAATGTCGATGTATGTGGGTACACAATATCGTCCATTTTCCAGTAAACATTCTATTTATTCTTCTGCGACAGCAAGATTTTGCACATAACGCGGAGGGAAAATAGTTCGGTATTCATTCGATATCGCCATTTCTATTCTCATGTCGCCTTTGTATGCAAGTGGACGGGTTAATTCGATTTGGTGCCAGGACGGAGGGCAATATTTTATCGCATCATGTGATCTATTCTGTCCCAGTATAGTATAGTAGAGTGGGCTATAAAAAAGGCAATATCTCACAGTTGAGCTGCGCCGGGAGCCGCGATCGTAACTTCAACAATGTTACTGCGGTACGCTCGACGACAGAAACCACTTTTATTCTTCAATATATTATTTTGTTTTAAACGCAAACTTTGTAAAACGAGCGATCTTATCATATCTTAGCACAAACTATATGTACCAATAGTATAATCCATAGCTATTATTTTAAGAAATGAAATCTGTTGTCTTTCAAAAACATCATTTGGTAATTAGAGTATCAGTTGATATTATTATAAGTAGGTACTCGTAACTCTCAGTATTAATCGTAGTCAAATTAAAAACTTTTACTAGTCGCCTATATATAAAATGTCCTAGTTTACTATAGGTACCTAGTGTACAATAAGTTTTTATTTTTTTAAATATAAAAAACGCGGAGACGAGCATACATTCCACCTGATGGTAAGTGGATACTGTTGTCCATAGACATCCGTGATACATGCCAACATCAGTTCAGAATGACAAACATTGGCACGCCTCCGGATGCGCTGCCTACCTTTGCAGATTAAGGAATAGATTGGGAGAAAGGGTTGGGAAAATGGGAAGGGGTAGGATAGAATGAATAAAGCATTAGGGAAATACAATAATGGGCAATGCAAGGAAATGCAGTACATTTCAAGGTAGTCTTCTGTGAGAGAGGGATAGAGAGGGTAGAGAGAGCGTCTACGGGAATGCAGCGTGGGAACTCTCCCCCTACCAAAATATTATGTTTATTCTTTTGCTTCACCATATAGGTATGTAGAAGTAGATACGTTTATAAAATGTTAATCATCATTTTATTACTATAAATAAATAAACTATGATAAATTTTAAAAGTAAAACTATATGTTTAATGGAAGAAACAAGTAGAAACTATCTATATTTTTGAATTTAAATAGGTGTTATCATTCTGAAATTAAAAAAAAAACAAAGGTTTTAATGGCAACGTAAGCCGAGTTGCTCAATTATTTTTACGAGTACCTGCCCGCACAGCTCTCGCCCGTACAATTTAACTAGCTACATCGAAGTGTACCCATTTTACTGCTGCCATTACGTAAATTTACCCACATGTTTATTTGCAATATAAAATATATTGCCTCTGTATGTACATTACCGTAATGTCCATAATTTTCTTGTTTTTAGTATATGAAGCATATTATATGGAAATCTAAAGATTTCACAAAATAAAATTTATTTAATTGTTTTTAACGTGGATGACATAAAGTGTTTAATTTGTGATGTATGCTCGTGACGAAGTGGTGGGAAGCCGTGTAACTCGGTCGTGGAGCAGCCTTCATTAATCTGAGCTAACCCTTTGGCGGCGCGGGCGGGCGGCTCGCGGGCGGCGGTGGCAGCGCAATATGCCGCGATGACGCGCCGACATCGCTTGCATTATGGATGCCGGCAAACTTTTCGCGTGACGTGAGAAAAATGAACCACGACCCGCCAGATGGATGGCGTTACAATTTGCCACGATTTCTTTTTATCGCAAAAAAGGCTCACTGCGGAATTTGCTAGTAATTTTTACTTAAGGTTTGCCAGCAATTCTTGTATAATTTCAGGTCTTACGTTTTACAATGACTTTGACTTTACATATGTCTTTTACCGAGCGAAAACGTTTTCCGGGTTCCTTTGCGCCCTTCAAGTCTCGCCGTCTAGTAATTAACAGAATAGACTACGACGGGTGGCGGGAAAGGGCGTATTTAGGGGGTACGGGAGGTCACGGATCATATCACCTGTGAATTAATTGGTCTCTGACGATTAATTAGCGCCACGTGTTCCCATGTAAACAGCTTGAGTTAGCGCGTGACTTGTTTGGAAACAAATTTAGTGACAAATCTAGCGATTTTATATTATAAAATTCAGTAGGTGTTTAATAAATGTTTAAATTGTTAGCTTGTATTTTTAAAAGATACAATTACAACCGCAATTTTTGCAGAGAATGCCACCTTGCTCATTTCTTAGTATTTTCTGTCATGAAACATAAGCTAGTGATAATAATAAACAGGCCTGCCTGACCCATGAACTGCAAACTCAAATTAAACATCTTATGAACAGAAACATCTTGGCAAGATCCTCTTCATTAGGTCCCGCAAATTGCGAGGGGGTGATGCGCGGGACGCGGGGACAGTGACACGAGGGCTCCCGCCCCGCATGCACCCCGCTGCCTCTATTAATAATGCAAATGAGACCGCAGCTTGGCCAAGAAGCGAGTCTCGATTAATTCCGGTTCATTTGAGGTAATTGTCGTTGCGCGTGCGGTCTGCGGTTCACTGAGGTTCGCTACACTATCCGCACTTTTAATTCCTAATGCCGGTTATAGTTTTGTGCGACTGCAGCTTCAAATAATTTTAAGTACCTATGTAATGTTTCTCCTTTATTATTCACAATTACTAGACTTATTAAAAAAATGGTTGAAAAAAATATTGAAAAGATGTCATAACACCGAAAACATTACCTACCATTTAGAACTATAAATACTTTTATTTAATATTATTGTCGCATTAATTCTGCAGCAAATGTATAAAATTTATCGAAATGAGCGAAACAAGAAGAAGGTAGCGTAGCATGCCTCACGTAGCAGGAGAGCTACGAGGCGGCGTAGCGCTACGAGCTACGATCGATACGTATGCCACGCGACAACCCAAAACGCTACGAGTTTTCCTACCGCACTCGTATATATTTATTTATAACTACTGAAACATTTCGTAGCTATAAAAGTACGGATATAGATATATAGTATTGTATTTACAGACTTTATTATAAGATATACTAAACCTATTTTTCCGTTAGACATAAACATCGGAAGTTACTATTTGTTCTACAGAACGTTAAACATGGTAATTAATTACTTTATCTCTATTTATTATATAACAATTTGTTTTGTTACTAAACAAATAAATATTATTATTAACTATTACAATTTGAATGTACAAATGGGAATATAATAAAATTTGAATACATAGGTACTACTGTTATGTATATACTACTCTGTGGAAAATAGAACACGAACTAATATAATAATCCAGAAAAGAACATTTTAAAAGAAATGCGCCGTTTAAAATTAAAAACAATGTAACCTGCAGATAAATACATAAGCTGTAGGTTGTTGTATTATCAGGTAGGTGTAGGGTTCGCAGTGAGGGTGCGACACGGAAGCGGAGGGGAGGCAAAAATGGCCGCTTAAATACAACCTGCGAATTTCACCTACAAGATTTTCTGTTTACGGCTGTGTGACCGCTTTAAAAGTTACCGTAAGATCAAGGTCAAAGCTCTGTTTTCTACGGAAAGTCTAATTAATATTACTATACACACTTGTGTTTAAACAAATTATAACGCATTAAAGTTATGACCGTCACCAAATGCTAATTAATTAATAAAGTTGATTATAAGCATTGATTATTAATTATTATAATTATTAGTTGTTGATTATTAATTATTAAGTTGATTACTGAATGATTGCATGATATTGATTTTATATATTTTTAACGTAATGGGAGTTGAAGTAATTATTTTTGTACTATTTGTATTTTTGTAAAGTAGCCATTACTTATTTAAATACAATTTAATGAATGTATTGATTATATATGGAGTCTGACTGTTTAAATTATATGTACTTAATGTAAATTAACTGGACTAATTACATTATAGTGACATGCATTTTGCATACTATATTTGGTAGTTGGATGAGAAGTGCCGAGGATCGTGTGTGGTGGCGAGCCGCGAGCCGCAAGCCGCGAGCCTCGGGAGAGGCCTATATCTAGCAGTGGAGAGACATAGGCTGATATTTTTTTTATACAAAACAGGCGGCAGTGGATTGATGGTAAGTGGATACTGTCGTTCATAGACATCTGGACATCAGTCCAGAATGACAAACGTTGGAACGCTCCTGGATGGATTGCAGCAGATTAACCTTTGCAGATTAACGAATGGATGAGGAAAATGAGGAGGGATTGGATAGGATGGGAATGGGCTCTGGAATATCTCACTCACTACCGAAACCGGTACGTACATTGGGGAAATACGATAAAATAGGAAATGCAGTACATTTCAAGGTAGTCTTCTGTAAGAGAGGGGTAACGTGGCCAGTCGAGTGCGCCCAGTGGCTCTTGGAATGCAGCATACACTCAGGTATATGCTAACAGCATATAGGTATAGTATGGTATCTGTATACAGAGATGATAGACAAAATTTAAAATCACCTCATAGCGTAAATAACCACGTATAATATGACACCCAAATGTAATAAACAGAATGTCTATAAAAATGGATATCATAAAGATTAATAAAAGTAAAGTAAGTATTCACTAGTTGACAAATTATCTTATAGAGGGACGAATAAATAATTATAATTAGCGATGCGCTAACAATTTCTTTGATCATCATATATATAGTGACACATAATTTGTTATACGAGTATAAATTTACAAAACGTTGTTGTCCAATATTGCGTAAAATGTCATAATTGATTGGACATTTATCTCTTAGCAAATATGGACATCAGCCTTTAACATCTCATTACACGGCACAAGCTTCCCCTGGTAATTCACTAGGAGGTTTCGGGGCGTCATTCACCACGCAAGCCTTTTGGTGCACATGTTCCAGATAAAAATCCAGATAAAACTTTTAATTCCTGAACATAACGGTTTCCTCATGATGATTTTCTTCACCGCCGAGCTAGTGATATTTTTTTTAAAATCCGTACTTAAGTAGAAAGAAATTCAGTGGTACGGGCCGAGGATATGAAGTCACGACTTCACACGAGAGTAAGGCTCATGAGGCACACATCAAGGCTATCATGGTAGCGATTTTTGTTTTAAATAGCATATATAGAGTCCTACAGCTGGGCAAGCTTCCCCCATTAACCTCCAAGCTCTTCGGTTTAATATAAGATTTTAATTTTCTTGTTGTTCCGCAGCTGGTCTTCCATACAAAGTATACGGCGGGCACGAAGGTTCTCTGACTGAGAAGCGGAAGCAGCGGCGGATTCGCACCACCTTCACCTCGGCGCAGCTTAAAGAGTTGGAGAGGGCATTTCAGGAGACGCACTACCCGGACATCTACACCAGAGAGGAGATCGCCATGAAGATTGACCTGACTGAAGCGAGAGTACAGGTAAGCCTGTTACAAATCTTTCTTTTATAATAGCAAGTTTGTGTGCAAACTATAATAAAATAGGCACTAGTTCTATAAAGCAAGAAATTTAATATGAGGCTAATAAAAACTATCTGGACATTTACCACCTTTGTACCGATAAAGGTGGTAAATTTCCGGCAAAGTTTACTGACTCTTGGCGATCTGGAATTAATTCTGGAATTAATCAGTGCTATCCAACGTCAGTACTGCCCAAAAAAACCGCCGGTAATTCTATTAATATCTGCATTAATCCTGAACCTGAATTCTATGTATTATACGTATGTATAACAAATAGTACAATGATAAAAGATAGGAAATGTTCAATTTAAATAAATAATAAGAATAAATATGATTTAAGAGGATTATTCCCGCTGGGCAGTGTCGGCTCGAAAAAAAAACGTAGCTTTCCCGCGCCGTCCGTCACATTTCCACAGTCCAATTAGTGTCCAGTAATTCGGCTGCGGCTGACGGGCGTGGCTCTTTCGTAAAAAAAGCAAACATCTCGCGGTTAACTCCAGCTAATTTCATAATAAGCGCTCATTTTTATGTGAGTCGGGTCTGCGACGTGTGCTCTTCTTGAATGTTTAATGCAATCCAGAATCGGTGAGCGGCGCGCCCGCCCCATAGTTATCTGATCACGTATAAATTGTACAGGCGACTCGACTGTGACTCCGTGACGCTATTCATATATTCTGGAAGATGACGCCCCCGGTGCCACCGACGTTCTTATTGTCATGGATAAAAAAGGAACGAATACTTCGCAGTGTTCAAGTCTCATTCATATTTCGAGTTGTAATAAAGAAGCCTTAAACAATAGCGATAGGAGGTATATCTGCAACCTCAACTTCTACAGCTTAGTAGTGGGTACATAATGTAAAGCAATTCTGTTTCTCTACATAAGTGGGTGGCACCCTCGCGTGGCAGCGCGCTCTCATTACGTTAAAAAGTGTATCGGAATGGCAGGGGGCCGCCATAAATATCGCGGGCGGTCGCGTAACTCAGCCGCGCGCGACTCCTGATAATTAAAACTCGCCGGAAAATGCGAATTCACTACACATATTACAATTAAAAACGGCTACTGCAGCCCGTGAATTGTTTTTAGGGTAAATAACATAACCAAGACCATTTATAGGTCGTATGATAACTTAGCTACAAGATATCAACTTTTACCTAAAGTTTACAAGTTTTATTTCAGAACAAATATCAAATACTTGTAATTATTTATGCAATCGAAATGATTACCTTAATAGTTAATGAATTCGACATAAACCAGATAAGACCAGGGAGACTGAAGAGTGACGGACTACCACTTCGTCTTTAAATATTAATATTCATTCCCTGAATTTCATGTACTTAGCGTTTCGAAGGTAAATTTATGTAGGTGATCAGGGCATAAAAATGACAGAGCACCCTTTGTTTTCAAAATGTTGCTATTATAAATAATGCAATTAAAAGTGGAAAATTATTTATTGGTCGAGGTTTGCAAATTATTTCTTTTAAATACGGCCTTAAAATGTACACTGACAAAAATGAAAATGTAAACGACATGACGTGTCCTAATCCAACACGCGAATCCTATTCAAATTCATCAGAGGCGGTTCGCAAACACTCTGCGCTGGCCGCGGTAAGCGTTGAACAAACGCGGAATTTCCCGAAACCCTGCCCGGCTTGGACGAAACAAAAAGTTGGCCACCTGCTCCGTTAGAGCAAAAGGAATCACTTGAAAAATGACCAGCTGCTTTTTAATACACAGTGTATTTTTTCCGCGTTCACGTTGTCATAGGGATAGGGCAATTTAATCCATCAAGCCGTGCTGCACGGCACCGTTCCAGCCGATAAATTCTATATTATCACAGACGATTCCGGTTTTATTGTTTTATCTTATAGTGAAAGCGATTAGATGGAGTTAAATACGATTGATTTCCAATATTTACCTTTGCAGAATATGTATTAGACTTATCACTGTGATATATTTTTATAATATGTATGCACTTACAATAATAAATTTAAATAAAAACTTTTGACGAAAGTAGTTAACCTAGGTTACAGGTACGTACAGACCTTTTCTATGGGATGCAAGGGCGCGTACCTCATTGTTATTGCAACAAGTGCGGCGGTCATCTGACACGTGACGTGGCCGGCTGCGGCTCGTGAGGCCCTGCAATAAAGATTGACGCGCCGGCCGCCCGGGAGGCGCCAGCAAAATGTCAATCCAGTTCTCGATCTTAGATCTTGCCGACGACCCGCGGGAAATACTACGTCTGTTCAGAATTATGACGCCAGAATCTTCTAACGTAATTGGATTTAGGTTTTTGACGCGGAGTGATCTGAAGTTGGATGGATACATTTTACAATAAGAAACATCATAATTCATGTGAACGTTAAATGAAGAATTGTAAATACGATAAGTTTTCTGAATAGCAAGTGTTGCTCGATGTAGAATCGAATGTTTTAGATCTTTTTCTATGGTATTTTCTTGTTAGCTGTCGGTTCGCGTGAAAACTTGTTTAAAAAATATATCTTAAGCTTTAGGAAATTCTTGAAGTTAACTACATGTCAGGCTGATTGCAATTGTTGAATATCGGACAAAAGGAACTTGTGCAAAATAGTTAAAAGTTAAATCGATCAATATTATGCCTAATTCAAAGTCAAACAATCATTTGCATAAAACATTGTCCAATAAGTTTTATTTTTTAACATTCACTTTTTTATTTACTTTATGTATTTTAATTTATATAACTTAGTTGTTAATATTGTTAATTGGTTGTTTAATACCGAGTACTTAATATCGAAGTCAAACAAGTGCTTGTATGAGACGCAATTTTGTCTAGCGCTAATAGAGACATTCATAGTGTTTCCTAGTTATTTATTATCATATAGATTTGATGATTTATTTATTCAAAACTCCTCGTAATGACTTTGATTTAGTTATTTATAATAATAATAAACAATTACTTAATAAATTGACAAAATCAAGCTTGTCTAATAACCGCCAACCTAGCTTAGATCTGTATACAACGTTTTTATTCGAGTACGCGCTCGAGGCGTGTGATTTTAAGTGCACGTACACCCGGCTTATGCGTGGTCTAAATGGACGCGGAGGCGGTAATGGTTTCTTTAATCTTATATAATTAATTTATGTTATTAAGTATAAAAATTTGGACGTAGGCCTTCATTAACAATTACAAGAATATTTCGGGTTATAATTCACAGCACGGGTCCAGTGTGGATTGTGTGAATTGTACATAGTATTTAGTAGCATTATAGTTCTCTTTGTAATTACACTGCACTCGTAAGTAAAGAGATTTCACGGGGTAGTCGGTAGTATCAGATAAGAACTCGAGTTGTTCTTCGGCATTTGGTAAATACTGTCATTTATAAAATAAATTCCATTTTCGGATTTCGCTCCTCGCTCTGCGTATACTGGGTACGTACCCACTCCGTAGTGACTCCCGCGCAGGTGGCGTGCACGCGGCAGCACGTGACCGGCACACTCACTATCCTATTCAACGATTAGACTCACTTGCCACAACAGTTTGTCGCTGTGTGCACTTCAAATGGGGAATGAAAACAACACATTATCAGTTTCAATAGAACTGCTATAACGTAATTTAACCATAATGTTGTTATTTTAATATTTATTTATTTTTACATTTCATTGCACAATATCGTACAAAAGGCGAGCTTAGTGCCTTAAGGCATTCTCTAGCAGCTAACCTTTGGGTTGATCGGAGAGGTTCAATTAGGAGGTGCATGAAAGACCCAATGTAGATGGTGTGGTAAATAAATATAATACGTTATTACATATACATACATTCATACATACACATATACATATATACATAAGAATAAATATAATACATACAAGGTATACATAATCAATGAATACATTATATAAATAAAATATCTCCATAAGTTACGAGTATATTAAGAATAACAAATAAAAATAAATATGTTGCTATCAAAAGTAAAACAAGAATAAAAGAACAGATAAAGCAAAAGAAGCTGACTGAGCCTGAAAAGCTAATGAAGAGAAATCGAGAGTTAACGTTCCCGAAGCATCTTTTTAAAAGAGATTTTGTTAGGAGCTTTCCGGATGTCAATGCGGATGATGTTACTAGCTGCCTGCGCAGTTAACGATTTGGTCATAAAGCTAGTACGGCAAGAGTAGACTTGGAGTAAGGAGTTTGTAGCGGAACGAAGATGATGGTCATGAGTGTCACCCAGAAACTGAAATTTACATTTCAAATACTCCGGGCTACTTGGATCGTATAGAATTGAGAAGAGGATGCAGAACATTCTTACATCTCGGCGCTGTCGGATCGGTAGCCATTTAAGCTAAGAACGGTCATAAGAGATGTGGTCATATTTACGCAAACCAAAAATAAAACGTAAACAGTTGTTAAGGAGACGATCCAATTTGGTAAGAAACTCCAAAAGTAAAAAATGTAAATAATGTTCTACTTTAAATTGTTAATTCAGACAATTGTTCACGATTGCCTAAGTATAATATCAATATACCCTTCGAGCTTGCATCTTTTGCTATACGTTTATAATTTCTAAATGAAACCGTGGGGTTGTAATGGCACAGTTTCATAACCCTTAGTTAATCGCGTTGATTGCGGCGGTTTGGGAGCGGACTAAGTAATCCTAATCACTTAGCGGTGGGTCGTCGCTACATCGGTGTGCTTGTCGCAGCTATGACCACTCGTGTGGGAAAATTGTAATGACACCGAGAGAGAACAACAAAGAAATTACTATTTTTAGTATATGTTGCTATTATTCATGCCAATTGTACAATGAGGTATAATGAAGAATACGCTGGAATGCATTAACTAAATACATTTATCAAGACAAATTTAATTTTACATAGGTTAAATTAATTAATTATTAACAATAATTATTTTAGCACTAATTTTGCCTTCAATTCAAACTTATTTTTCTTATTTTCGTTTAGTATAAATATCGTTAACAAACCATTTTAGAAATATATCAAATTATAGGTGTTATTTGAGATTACTCCGAGTGTAATATTCTGTATTGGATATAGAAATAGGTACAAAAGTATATTGTTAGGATGGGTAGGCAGTGTCGTGGGAAACCCGCCGGAATATCGTCCACGCGATTGCGCCCGCGCGCCGTGTCGTCCCACGGGACAACATTATCATGCCCCGCGCAGATCAAACGATAATTCGTCGCGAAAAATTGATTAACATCTCGTCTCGATTCTGACAATTTCACACGATCCATTTTGTTTGTAATGTGAATACCGAATACAATTTCGAATACGTCATAGGTCTTTTTATTTGAAATTTTTATTAAGAAGAAAAAGTCTGAATTAATTATATACTTCGGAAGAGGATAAAATATCTATTCTCCATAAAATTTCTTTTAATACTAAGGCACACCTATGATTTAAGTTGTCGAGTTTCCCTAGTAATATATTGATATAATTTTCGGGATAAAGCATTATTTTTACATAAAACATCATTCCTCTTCTTTAGTCATTCGTTATAAAGAAGTGTTGCAAATCGTAGCAAGCACTTAAAGTGATTAAAAAGTGGCGCGAGTTGAGCGTAGAGGAGATACGGGGCTACGTAGTGTGTAGACGAGCTACGTAGAACGAAGAACAGCTCTTAATTTATGGCACCTAGCGTCTAATTCGCTTGTAATGGAAAATGATAAGGAAGCAAGTTAATAAGTATACTAGTAAAATGTTTGTATAAACAGGAATGCCATTATCTCTATAGTTAAAAGATAGAGGGTTAGATACTCGTATTAATATGTGTTAAGTTTTTAACTGAGTTCAAAACAGGAGGTTCTCAGTTCTATCTACAATAAAAATGTATCTATGTATCTAATTCTATTGTAATATACGTATGTATGTTAAAATATATTGGAATCGAATTTGATACTAATATTTTAAAAATACATAATACTAATACTCTCGTGAGCAAGTATCGACTTATACATTTGTAGCGAATTAAATTTTTGGGTTTATAAAATGTCAATTTTTTTTATAGAAACGGTAACAATATCCTAATATTCTATTGATGTACTAGTGTATTGAATGTGCATTAATTTGTATGTCACCCAATGGACAAATTTCGACAAATAACTATTGTATCACTCTATTGTGGTGATTGTTATCACGACATCACTCCTGGAAAAACAGCGCATTGTCGTGGAGAAGCCGCACTTTACTTAGTTTTGCTGATTGCTTCTAGTAATTGCTCTATGAGGTTAGCATAATAGCTTCCAGTCACCGTAGTATGCACCAAATTTTTTGAAATATGCGTCTTAGTTATATAATCGGATAAGTTCGCGGCCTTTATATAATGAAATTAATAAAGACTTTTTTTGTATTACGTAAATAGTTTATACAGGCTTCTCTTGAATGTAATTTTACTCCATTTAGAGAATATTGTAAAGAGCGTAATAAATGATAATCAGAAGGTTCTACGTCTGGACGATATGGAGAATGCATTAAAACTTCCCAGCCAAGGGCCATCAATTTTTATTTAGTCATTATAGATGTATGCGTTCGCGTATTGTCGTGATGGAAAACTACACCTTTGCTATTCATTAATTCTGGGAGTTTATCTTCTAGTGCTGGTTTCAATTTTACTAATTGCTGACAGTAGACATCAGAAATAATCGTTTGGTTATGTGGCAACAGCTCGTAATACGTAATGCCTTTCCAGTCCTACCATATATAAAGTCGGGGAAAAACTTTCTTCGTATTTTATATACAAATGCAAGACATTTTTTTAAAAGTTTAATTACATTTAATTATAATATATATGTGCTATTTTGTTCTATAACTTGTTGTCATCTTGTAGGTAGTGACATGATCCTGTTGCTGTAGTAATTTTGGGATTATTGCGACAAGTAGTTTTGGCAGTCCTCTCTTGATGTTAACCTTACACTAATCTGAAGAGACCGAAACAAGTGGAAATCTGATGGCGCAAGGTCGGGGCTATATGGTGGGTGCATCAACACTTCCCAACCAAGCTCTCTCAATTTTTGCTGAGTGGCCAAATATGTGTGTGGTCTGGCGTTATCATGATGAAAGACTACATACACCCTTTCTGTTGATCAATTCCGGGCGTTTTTTCTCAATTTCTTTCTTTAGTTTCATCAGCTGTTGGCAGTAGAGATCCGAATCGATGGTTTTTCCCGGCGGTAAAAGCTCATAATGAACAATGCTCTTCCAATCCCACCATACACACAACATCACCTTATTGCGCGTTAATCCGGGTTTCGCCACAGTCTGTGGAGCTTGGCCGCACTTAGACCGTGATCTTTTCCGCACGTTCTTGTCGTAAGTGATCTCATTACCAGTGATCAATCAAAAATAGTTCGGTTTCATTGCGTTTTAATAGAGAATCGCAAACAAGTACACCGTTCATTAGGTTTCTTTCAGTGAGCTCGTGTGGTACCCAAATATCGAGCTTTTTTGTGAATCCAGACTTTTTCAAATGAGTCAAAACTGTTTTGTGGTCAATGCCTAGTTCATCAGCAATGTCATAACTAGTGATATGCCAATCTTGCTGCACTTCTTCACAAATGGCATCAACTTTATCGGTAACAGGGCGACTGGAGCGAACTGAATCTTTAACATTAAGATTTCCTGACTGAAAATGCTTAAACCATCTTTGTTCTACTCTTACTGACGCTGCATTAGGCCCATAAACGGCACAATTTTTTTTCGCGGCTTGTGTTGCATTTTTCCCTTTTTTGTAATAAAACTTTAAAACGTATCTAATTTCTTTGTTAGATTCACTCATTTTCTTGGACAGAAAAACAATTGAAAAATGGCGGGAAAAAGTTTTTTATTTCTTTTTTTTAAATGTTACCTTTTAATGGTATCATAACCAGCCAGATACAAACAGTTCAATCAAAGATATTGGATCACAACTTCATACATACAAAATACGAAAAGACTTTCTCCCCGACCTATTACATAACATGACTTTGTTCGGAGTGAAGGCTGGCTTTGGGACTATTTGTGATGGCTCACCTCGCTTAGACCAAGATCGATTTCGAACATTGTTATCGTAGGTGATCCACTTCCCATCACCCGTTACCAATAATCTCTTCAGAAATGGATCGATATCATTTCGTTTTAGCAACATCTCGCATATGGAAATTCTATTCACCAAGTTTCTGTCATTTAAATCACGCTGCACCCAAACATCTACCTTTTTACAAAATTCAGTTTATACAGATGATCCAGAACTGTTGAGTGGTGAATGCTAACCTCTTCCGCAATTTGATGACTGCTTATGTGTCTATCTGCTTCCATTTTTTCAATAATAGTATTAACATTTACCTTAATAGGACGACCACAGCAAGGAAAACCATTAACATCAAAATTGCCAGACCTGAATCAACTGAACTATTTTTGCAGTAGTTTTAGATAAAGCATCTTCTCCGTAAACACCACAAAACTTTTATCGAGCATTAGAAGAATGTTCTCTTTATTTTTATCTTTATTAACTTCCATTTTGAAATAATTTTTTAACTTGTAGTTTCAATTTGTCGCCATTACAAAAAGTCAGCTGTCAAACGGTATGATTTGTATCAATTCTGAACCTGGACACGTTTGACTGCATACTGTAATTAAATGGAGCGCCATATCACAGCTCTGATAATTTTAATTACAAAAAAAACATATGTGTATTCATTCATATAACATCTAAAGTATAAATCTAAATGTTATAGTACTGTAATTGTGTATGTCAAATAAACTGTTCATTCATTCATTTATTTACAATGATGTTAGACGACAATAATATACTCATTTTGTGTGCGTACGTCAGCTGCAAACGTACGTAAATTATCTCTCAAATCTTTGGAATCATTTCAAACAAATTGTTGAAGCGAGAAATCTAGAAACCATCCAGAAGCTAAATAGGGAGTTGGAAGAGAAATGAGATACGATTCCTCAAGAATACGTTCGGAAACATACAACCAATGAGATGGCCCGGCCCATAAGACCATAAGATACCATAAGATAATAGAGTCATACGATCCTAAAGTTGCAATAAAAAGGATGGATGAATCTCTATAAATTTCATTTCTAATTTCAACGTTTCGAGTTCTGTTTCAATTATATCCAAAAAAATTCTGATGCGAGCTTTGTCCCTGATTTTATAAACCTGCGCGTAGTACTTTTTGAATTAGCTAAATTAAATATCAATATTCTTTATAGTAAGATTAAATTTCATAATAAATTACCGAAATCGAGAACTCCTTAGACCGAATCTCTAAGTATCCGAATCGAATTGAGGTAAATTTAACTTAGTCAAATTTAACCCCAGCAAGACACAAGTCTGTGCATTCACCGCTAAGAAAGCTCCATTTGTTGTGGGACCTCAATTTCAGAACATTCCTCTCAAGATCTCTGAGAGTGTTGGGATCCTTAGCGTTGATATTTCGAGCAAAGTTTCATTTCATCTGGCGAGCAAGAGAAAACTTGCTAGTAAAAAGCTCGGTGTGTAATAGAGCAAAGCAGTACTTCACTCCGGGGCAACGCTTGTCGCTTTATAAAGCTCAAGTTAGACCCCACATGGAGTGGTGCTCACAGCTCTGGGCCGTTGCACTGAAGTACCAGCTGGAGCCTATTGACTCAGTACAACGACGGGCTATCCGAATTATCGACGATCCCACTCTCACAGGTGGTTTAGAATCGCTCAGCATCCGTAGATATGTTGAATCTCTCTGGGTTTTCTACCGCCTTTATAATGGAGAATGTTCTGAAGAGCTGTTCAATTTGATGCCAACTTCGGGTTTATACGATGGTATAAACCCGATGACGAGCGGTGCGATGGCACCGGTCGTCATCGTGATGCGGTTTATCCGCACTTCCTTGACACAGAGTCGCTGCATACTGTGCGGTCGTAAAGATACTTTATACCGCTAACCTGAAAGTTGTGGAATGAACTGTCAGCTGAGGTATTTCCGTTACGCTACGATATTGGGCTCTTCAAGAAAGCTGTGAATAGGTTTCTGCAAAGTCGACAGCGCACCCGCAAGCCTCCTGCTATTGTAGGTGTCCATGGGCAGCGGTGACCACTTACCATCATGTGGCCCGAACGCTCGTAAGTTATGGTAAATAAAAAGTTGCAGCTAAAATAAAAAAATGCAAAAAGTCCTTGAAAACAAGAAGTCCTTGGAGAAGTCCTAAAGTAACTAATTTTGAACATTTTTGGAGATGATTTATTGTTTTATAAAATAGTTTACTTTTATGTCCTGCAATATATTAATCATTTATCACCTATTCCATATTTTTATGAACGTATGAAGTGATTAATTCCCTACGTTCTCACATTAATAGGTCCCTCTGGTCTAGATCGCCCTTTGTTATTCGCTGCTATTACCCACAGTACCGAGCGACATCCTGCTGATGAGTATTAAAATCTTAACTATGCCTTTTTCATACACACTAGCGTGTTTTCAATATTTTTTGACACACTTACCCTCTTCAACATGATTCTACATTCAACTCTCACGTAATTATTTTTCATTCAGGTCGTTACTTATTGTTTGGTCTCGAGGGACGCCGCGGGATCAAGTACAGCTATCGCCCTAAAATGAAACTACGATTTGAATGTGCGAAAATTGTTCCGCGGTGTGTTTGGGACGTACGTAAAATGTCTTGGGATTTGTAATTTAGATTTTTCACATGGAGTAATTTAAAGGGTTGTTTAAAGTCACATTATTCACAAAAAGTAGTTGCACGATTTGTTTAACTTTAGTTGTCGTTCACGTAAAATGTGCAAAATTTTGATAAATGAATCAATTTATAAAGTAATAATATTTGTGTGAAAGTGTATCTATTATTTTGCAACTTTAATTTGCAAATCCGTTTTGAGTATGCCCTTTCAGTATCCACTGCTGACGTGGACCTCCTCATGCACATTGACTCATGTGCATGACGGATATATGGCCTGGAAACACCACGCTGGCCAAGTGGGTTGGCGAGTCCACTCTATTAGAGGTGATGTAGTTCCTCAGGACTTATGGTAGCTGCTTTGTTATACCTTAGTCGCCTTTTACGACACCCGCGGGACGAGATAAGTGTCGACATATTAGTATAATAATACTAATATTAAGGCACAAAAATGTATTTTATATCATTTGTACTCAAAAAAGACTCTTGTTTTGAGTACGAGTACAAAATAAGGTTGTAAAATAGTGTGATGTCTTAGTGACATATAAATACGTACACTTTCATACCTAATGGTACATAAGAGTAACCTCAATTAATTACCATTTTTGAGACGGGTCAGTATGGAAAAGTCTGAAACTATTACAAATGGAGGAATTTCTTCTATGGAAGCATGGCGTCGATTTTACAGTTATGAAACATTGCATTCAAAGATTTTCAAAGAAACTCACACACGAACGGGAATAGAACCCATTCATTTTCCTTGAAAAATCATTAGTTATTTTATTGCGTTAATTTTGTAGGTTCTAAGAAATAAGTCTTGCTAAGGAACCCTGTGTATAAAATAAAAATCTAGATTTTAGCAGTTTCTACAATTCCGGGAGTTTAGTGCCTGTTGCTTGATGGTCTACCTACTATTATCTATCATATAAAATCACATGAAGAGGCCACTGACAATAACTTCATTAATTTGAAAAATAAAAATTTCGTTGTGTGTGTCAGTTTATTTGAAGTTTTAAAAATGGAATACTCTCCGTTTTGCCGGGCGAAATTGCAATTTTGTTGTTACTTGCCTTTTGCTATTTTTGTGTATCCTAGACACAAGGTTCCCTAGCAAGATTTATTCCTAACAACCTACACTATTAATTAACGCAATAAAATCAGTTGTGATTTTTTCAATGAAAATGGTCGGTTTCGTTTCTCGATTATGTCTATTCTCTCTATCATTCTCTTTCGATTCTCGATTCTCTCTATCAACGAGATAGTTCTTTAGAACAAATTTCTCTATTTCTAATAGTTTTAGATGGTTCCATACTGACCCGTCTCAAAAAAACAGCCTGTAGGTATAGTTTCCTATTTTAAAATTGCAAATTTTCATCATAGGGCTTATGGAACTACTCATCTAAAACTTATCTATGGTACTATAATTTAAAAACACAAGTTCATCTTTGTTCCATTCTATTGTTGATTTCCAAGTTTGTCGAGGGAGCATAGGCGGGCCGTCACAAACTATCAAATGCCAGCGAATATATGGATATCATAACCGATCCGTGTTGTCGCACACAACGGCGGCGGAGGGGACGCCTATGTCAATTTCTTTGATTTGTTGTCACGGAACCACAATTCATTATTTGTTCATTTTTCTTTTTATTTGAAAGTCACTTTGACGATTTGTACAAAATTAATAAAAACTCGTCATATGTTTAGTTTTGTATTTTTTTTTAAATTATATTTATCTACAGTAAACCACAAGAAAAGTTTCCAAATTGGTTAATTTTTTTTTATCGAATAAATATTACAGGATCAGCCCCAAACAACTATTTCAAACTCAACACTGAATCCGCGGTGAGTTTTGATGTTGAGTTTATAATTTAGAGGATAGCACTTCTGGATACAGTTTTGATGATAATATAAGTATTTTGATAATGTTAAATAAAATATAGGACTACGGCTAGGCCTACGTTTCATAATAATAAAATATACTAACTAAGTAGTCAGTAGGTAACGGTACGCCCCACATTTTGCTGCAGTAATCACAATGAATCTCTTCACGAGCCATTTATTCGAGTGAGGGACAAGTGCTGGTATTGTCTGCGCATTAAACATAGTTTATTTTATTTCACTCTGCCTTCTCACCACATTAATCAAATGAAACATTCTCATTTTATAGACTAGCGAAAAAGTGTATTAAATATTAAAACATTTGTAACTTGGTGCCATAGCAGACAAAAAGTTCCATAACTTTCACGGTAATCAGTTTTTCAAGGTGCACTTTTCATTTCGTTTGAGCTTTTAGCAAAAAATTTATTTTAATATAGTTTTCGGTATTAATTTGCCTTAATTATGTTAAATAATAAATATGTTGAATATATTCGATAACTGTAGTTAAAAATAAATTAGATAATTTATCTATGGCGAGACGTCATTGATGCTTTCTTTAAAGGATGCCAACGCAGGATGATTTAAAGGATGACCTGCAGACCACAAAGCTTGGAAGAGAATGGGGGAGGGAGACCTTGGCCCAGCAGTTGGACACGTTATAAAATAAATCTAATAAGTTGTCGTCCTTCAAGTCCATATTATTCAAAATTAATAAACTTATCAGGGATTTAATCACAACTAACATTATAAGATTAATAATATACAACACTGGGGTTAGTGTTAAAACGTTGGTCAGTAGGAAGAAGGTAGAATCATTGTAATGAAACATCTGTCGGTCGATATCGGTTATTTGTCGTGTCGCGTGCCACCGATCCACTGATTACAGTGCATTGTCTCGCGGAAGCACGAGTCCGGACCAATCACGGTGATTCGTCACTATCGATTCAAATCTGTTACATTTTTAATTGTAAAGGGCTTGTAGGGAAGTGGCAGTTATATCGGTTACAAGTGATTAATTGATTCGCGTTAGCTTGATTTACAATTTATTATTTACTCTCTATTGGCCCTATAAATAAAGATTTTTTTGTTTTGCAAATACCATCATTGCAAGTATATCAGTTAGTTAGTTTTAAATATATATATCAGTCGACACTACATTTTATTTTCTATAATGTGATCCCAATAATGACATTCGAATTAATTCAGTATATTAATTTGGTTATCAAAAAGAATATACAGTCGTAATGCTAAAAGCTTCGAATAATGTGCAATATTTAAAACCCGTTTATGTAACTCATCGAGTTTTACCATATTTATATAGGTTTACATGTATGTTGAATCAAGTAAGGGCTGCAGGAGTAATGGACCGTGCATTGACGCTACAGTCACATCTGTTGAAGGGACGGCATTACGTTGTAACTTTGTGATTCACAGTTCATCATTAAAAATGTATTCACTTGCTAAATAAAAAAAATGTCTGGCTCGGTTGTTCCGATAATTAATTCCAATAAATTACATAGCTGAATATAGAATTCTATCTAATTACAAATGAGTCATAAAAATATATGAAATTATATAGTACTTTCAAAATACCAGAGGTACTATGTTACAAATACTATGGTAAAGAAATTAAATAAAATCTAAAGAATGTTTCGAAGGTCATGAGTTTGCAATGCGGGGGGAGTACATTAGGTATTCAGTGACTTTCTAACTTTCTAATAACGAACGATTAATTCGGTGGTTGGTTGGTTCAGTGATTAATTCAGTCCTACTTGCTGTGCAAGAAGCAATGGATCACTATTGCGACTGATTATATTTTTATATATTTTTTATGTAAGTACAATTTTGTATACACTTATATTTAAAAATATACCTATTTGTATAAAATGATGACTTCATACATAAATTTCATGATAGCATATCGGTATTAATTTATTTTCTTATTATTTGTTTAAGTTAAACAAACAACTTCAGTCAATTGGAAGAACATAACAAGAGCATGAGTTGCGTTAGCACACCTGTCACGCTAAACACCATCGAATAGCGCCGACATACGGCGTGAATAAACTGCGTATTCATCTCTTTATTATGATGTGTTAATCCTGGATTATCAGCAAATGTTAACACATGTTACCAGTTAGTAAAAAATAAAAGCGACGTCAAAACAACATAACTCTCTTTCCGTTTATAAACGATACTGAACTTTAAATGAGCGGCGGGAAGGTTGGGATTTTAAAGTAGAGGTGCAGGTGATAGAATTGGATGGATTATCGAGGGTAGCTAATATTATTCCGGGGCGTTCGGTGTTGCCTTTTCATCCGCTAAGTATAAACTGAGGGGTGTGTTCGCGGTGTTTGCTCGCGCTCGACCGCCTCGCTCCACGATTGATTTATATTGTAGGTATGCATGGGCATTTGGCAATGATTAACTGTTATCAATATAAAAGTATATTAATTTGTTTTAAATTTTTATACGTGTATTATCCTTTCTTTTAAAAAAACACAAAAGTAAGAAAATTAGATTATTAGATTTTTTTAATAATTATCTATTAGATTATAGCATGATGATTGACAAAATGTTAATTCCAATAATTTCTAATATTTATCTTTTATGTGCGATGTCTGTTATTATAACCCATAAAAGTGGCTTGTCTAGTTGTCAAGCGTTTTATTATGTCTGTGTGGTAATTGGGATTTAGGAAACTTATTACTGTAAAACTGTTCAATGATATATAAGTTCGCCTCCTGTACATATCAGATATGCAATAAAAAAACAGAAATATTGATACTTAAATGTGACTGTTATATAAAAATGATGTTATCATAGTTGAAAATCTGTTAGCTATTACAGTAGTGGAACATGTAGCGCGGGCGGGCGAGCCGTGCCGGGGGCGACTGGTGCCGGCTTCAGTCAATATTTGCGCGGCCCGGCCTGGCTAATGAATACAATTAGATCATTCCGCGCGGCCTCACGTTTTTCATACGCCTCGAGGGTCTGCCTCCGACAACGTGTCAAATAAAGACGCCCGAACCTTTGTACATAACGCTAGTTGACTGCGCAAATATCGTTGGTCTGCGGTTCACTACCTACTCGTACATATAAACTTAAAACGGTACAACTGAAATTAATTTGTTTTTGCAATTTAAGTTACTTTATAGTCTTTCAGAGATTTTGGGTTTTCACATATGATACCTTTTATTATTTGCGGGCTTTTACGGGCACATACATGTTTTATTCTACTGCGGCATACAAAAGAAGTTATTCTACATAAAAAAAAAGCTTATTTTGCCGTAATATATATTTCAAATCATTTTTGTGATAAGTACCATAATGATATTGTGTATTTATTTTCACCATCATAGAAAATTTCATAGATAGACCAAAGTCCCCTAAGTTTTTATTTAATTTTTATGTTCATTGATTTTTAAAATAGTTTTGTTGTTTGTGTATGGACATTAATATTTTAAATTAATGTATTAGAGTGTAGTAAATACTTGACTGTTTTTTGGTAAAAATGATATCTACTTATATATTTTTGTGTTATTTGCTGAAAGTTACTAACAATATAATGTAGTTTATGATCACGATTAAAACCGAAAAAGTATCTCCCTACCCTCTAGTTTCCGCTGCATTTGCTACACTAAATATTTTTCATATTCAAGTGTCAAATAATAGGCTGAACACATGACTCTCCCCCAACTCTAACTTGATGATAAATTGCACCAGGTCAATGATTACTTTTTTGATGTTTGATTACATTGTGTATTGAATATTAGCAAACTATCTTGATTCCTGAGGTTATGTTACTGTATGGATACGTAATGGATACACAAGCAAAAACAAAAGTATTAAGTCGCTGGCGATTTATTTAAGTTTTTAAGAGATTATATTGATTGAAGCCCATAATATCCAAATATCGGTCTGTACAATATATTACAAATCAGTAAAGGTAAAGGTTGTCCCACTACAGGGTACAGGCCTCTCCTGGAGTGAGGAATACAGTGAGGAATGGTGAATTTATCTCCCTTACGGGAAGCTAAATATCTTTTAAGCTATGTGACAATCGACCGTAAATTGTTCTCTTTTATATTAACAGCTCCGTTGAGTGAAGTCATGCTTGACTGGCAGCCATAAGTGATTGCACTTAGTTTGTATATCTTAATCTTAAAGAATGCAAATTATACCTGTCCTATAATAATATAGCTAAATAGCTATGTTATATCATTATATTTATATTGCCGTTATATATGTCTGTATTGTATGTATCTCCATCATAAATATACTCGTATTTCTCAACATTTATATCTTCATATTTAAATTCAACCATTTATCTTTAGATACTTTGTAAGGAAAATATTGTACGAACTACATAAAGACCTATGCAATAAACAACATAATTTCCTTATAATCATAACTATCTTGTAAGCTTAGTTTCAGTGTTTGTGCATCAAAAAGTTTACTTATAGAAGTGTTGTTTTCGTTGTTAGATAAACTCATTAGACAATCGGAAACAAAGTTGCAGTGCAAGTTCCTGAGTGGGCAGGAGACGGGTCGACTCTAGGTACGGTTGAACCGACCAACAAGTCAGCCCGTTGAATACATTAGCTAGTGTTTGCAGTTTGCCCGCCACAGTGCCACATGGCGACGCAGACCGCTTTGTTTATTTTAATACTCAACCATTGTTGCTTGCCGCTGTTTGCCGAGGGAACTGTATTAAACTACCCCTTGTGGATTTGTATAAGGTAGCTCTGTTGTTGTCGTTGTGAGCAGTCCTGGTAAATTAAGTCTGTTCTAAATTTAAATAGAAACTGAAGTGACTTTCATATATCTTCAAATATCGATTAATGTAGGATTAGTATATACAAGGTCATTATTACAACTTTTAAGATTTTCATGCTTTCGACGTATATTTATCTATTAAACGTATACTTAAAGGCCCTTTTTATTTTACTCGACATTTCGATTGGTCACGAGTTGGCTCCATAAGCAGAGTTAGATAATGTGATTTTGGTACTTGTGACAAAATTTACTCGTATATATTAATATGGTTATACCCCGGGATTCTGAATCTGGTTGTTAATGATGTTGTACCTACTTCTATGTCTATACTATTGTGTGTGTGTTGGATTATTGAAAATAGATACCTTTTATATACCCACATTATTACGAGGCTTATAGTTCGTAAAAATCAAATCAAGAGAAAATCAAGATAACTGAAATAGGTTTAAAAAGGTAGGGTTAGGTTTTGTTGCAGTAAACTCAGTTACATAGCTAAATAAATTTAGGTACATAGCAAAAATAGATCTTCAATCTGTACTACTGTAACAAATGTGAAAATATAAGTTGCAACATTTTCTGTATTGTTTGAAGCATTCTCTTTTCAATTATTCTTTTTAATATCTGAAATATTTGTCAGTTGAAATTTCTGAAACACTTGAAATATTAGATTTAACGATACGATTCTTGGAGTTGAAAGAAATAATCATAATTTTTGTTAATATTTTCTGGCTACAATGAATTTCTTTTAACGTCTAATATCCATTTATATAAAGAAAAAGATCTTTCGATGTCTGCTGAGACGAGGGGAGCAAACTTGTAACATTCGTGAACTGCATTGCTGCACCCTGGCTTGTATTGTCAGATATTTGTCTAATGGTATCCACGTCGGGAATTCAACCCGGGCCATCATTGTAAGTGGCCACAATCGTGACGCTCACAATTGTTTTCACTTGTACCATACTAATTGTATGTATGGACAGGTTAAATCCATGCACTATCTTGTTTTCTTGTCCGATGTTTGTGTTTATAGTACTGGGATCACGCCCATGTATGATCGATACCATTAGCACACTTTTGTCGTCCATCCATTTCACGGTATAGATTTTACAAACTTTTTCACACTCTCCTCTTTTCATGTTACATGTGTTTAAGAAGTTCTTCTTAAATTCGTGATATTCCCTTTTGAATCAATTGCGTACGATTGTTCTTTTTCCGTCTAGTTTTCGATTTATAAGTTCAGTCAAGTGGAAGTCCATTCACCGCCGCTTTAGTTCAGATAGAGTCTCAATTTATAAACAAAATCTTCTTCAAAACAAACGTCACGATTGTGTTGAATCGGACTGAAAGAGTTAACAAAGAAAGTACGGATTTTATTTCATCAATATGTTTCGCATAATATAATGCCGCCTCCAGCCAAGTCCCTCATCTAGTAATTACTAGTTCTGTAGGCAGCGGTAAACTAGGATAGTATTCTTTAAAAATCTTTATTCTGTTTGGTGCTTTCAGAAATACTTTTTTTAACATTAGGTTAAATTTATCATTAGGTTTTATATTAGTATATACCCACATTTGAGTACTTTAAACGGATTTCTTCTGCTAAGAAGTTCAAGGCATCAGCCAAACATGTGATATCTAACGTATATTATTTCAGAAAATTGGAAGACGCTCTAATACTTTTCTTAACTCTTCCATGCCAAAAAAAAAAAGGATTAAGAAGAAAAACTGTTCCACACCTAATTGGGACTAATTTTAGTTTAAAGACCTAGATTGATGCGGTAATGTAGATTTTTTTTCTCTTTATTTTATTTAGGGGCTTTTACACTGTTGTGTATGTCAGCCCCATCGTACCCTAAAAGTTACAATTTCACTATCTATCTATACTATAATTACGTCTATATATCTTACTTATCTACCTTATTATCTATCTTAATTTATCTATGACTCTGATAGCAACTTGTAAATTCGCACAGAATGTTTGCAGCTTTCGATGTTGGCTCGGACAGAATTCTATGGAACATCCCTACATCACACCTGCTCAGATTTAGAGTCTCCATCAGAGCCTTTAAAAAGATAGTTGTTGTTGTTCACTACCAGCAGTCGCGCTAAATTAATTGTGTTGGAAATTCAGGTTTACACCTGAATATATTCAATATGTATTCAATTTATTCATGATGATGAAAACAAAAATATCCAAAAAGAAACAATGACCCTACAGAAAAAATAACAGGACTGATTTTGAAAAAAAAATATAATATAGCTTGAATGGGCTTTAATACAATGTAAAAAATGTTTGAAATTAGAATTCCAAGTCAAATGAATATTTCTTTATGTGTCGTGTACGAATAATGGAAACTTCGAAATAGGATATATTATAGAATCCATTTGGTTAAATTATAAAACAGAGTAAATACCATTTTGACTGTGTTGACACAACACTTGATGGCTTGAAGTTTCAGTTTCATAATAATCTATACATATAATAAAATAGTAAAAAAAACAGGTTCCGTAGGTACATGAAATACAATTAGAAAAATTTTTGGATTTTTTTCGGTCTGTTTGAACGCGCATCATGCAAAAACTACTGGATAGAATTTAATGAAACTTGGCACAGTAGCTAGCTTATGTGACCTGGGATTTTCTCTCGATCCGTTAAAGAATTCCCACGGGAGTAAAAGTCGCTAGAAAAAAATATAAAGCATCAAATTCTTTTTTTCTGATTAAAAATAGTGTAAACAGTCTGAAATTTTAAATTTGTCGGTATTTTCTTATGCCTCATTTCATTTGACAGACTTACTCGTATTTATTACGTAACCTACATAAGTACTTATACTTACATAAATCTATTACATAAACGTAAGTCATGGGTAAATTCGTGAGAAATACCAAATGGCATTCATGCCAAATGGAACTGTAGTTTTGAATCAATTGTTAATGCTAGATTTTTTTCTGAAATGTACGTTTTTATTTGGAATTGTTTAATATAATCTAATCCTTATCTAACCCGTCGTTTTCTTTACGTTAAATGGAAAGACATTACATCTATTCCTGTTTCCAAAACTGTTCATAACCCCAATACCGCTTGTCTGGTCCCTCTTTGGTTAGAACATTTAAATTACTTTTCACAGAAACGTCTCATAAATATTGTTGCTATGAGAGCATGTCCCATTATCGTGTAAATTTCATAAATATATATATATATATCCACGGAAATGACAATATTTTTAAATAAATAAACTGCTGTCTGTAACTAGTCAGTTGCTATAACGATGCATGCCAACATCGGTTCTAGACAAACATTGGCATACTCTTGAATGCGCTGCCTACGTTGGGAGATTTCGGAATGTATTTTGAGAAAGGGTTGAAAGAATAGGGAAGGTTAGGATAGGACGGGATCGAATGGGCTCTGACATATCTCACTCACTACCCAAACATGTACGTACAGTGAGGAAATAGGATAAAGTGGGAAATGCAGTACATTTCTATTATATACTCATATAGGTTTCTATATATCTCTTATGTATTTTTGTAATAGAAAGTCGTTATATATACCAGTGGAGTTATATACCAGTCCCCCAGAATATCACACCATGTCTCATCACTGTTGGTTGTAGGTCTCTCCCAAGGCTTGCCACTACATGTGATCTTAGGCTCTTCTGATCCATCCATCACGGTCAAGCTTCTGTAAGTCGGTCCACCTGCCGGAGGGCGTCCCACACCCGAATTTCGTCGGAATTTCGGAAGCATTTTGAAATGCTTCCCGAATTTCGTCTTCCAAATTTTTGAAATTGTCAAATTGTGGCCTTCATCCCGGAATTTGTCTACCCCATCGGTTATCGGTCCCACGGCAAATATGACCGTTTCTGATCTTAACCCCCAAGAAATTTCGAGATAGCTCTCTCCATAGCTCGCTGAGTGACTTTGAAACTGTAGATCAGGTTTACCGCTATATGCCATGTTTCATCGCCGTACGCTTTAACAGGACGCGCTGATAGAAGATTTTTGTCTTTACGAATTATAATAAACGCGACATGAAGAATCAACACATTATCCTAAATGCTGTCCAGTCCAGTTGGATGTGTCTATCGGTCTCTTCAGTAGAATAGATGAAACGTTGGCATGATAGACTATAAAATGCGTATGAAAATTTATTATGTTTTATGCATATATTATCAACTTGTGATTTCCACTTATGTCAGAATCTAGGTACACTCACAGGAATTTTGTACTACTCTAATTATTTTGATGTCAAGTGTCACAAACATCATAATGTTGTTCGCTTATTCCTTAAAGTTTCTGTTTTGGTTAAATTAATTTTTATCATTCAATTAATGATAGCTTTCAGAGAGTTATTTATTTTAGATTCATAGTCTCATAGATAATTTAATTGATTTGAATATCAGTTCGGTATTCGAAGAAAACCTTTCCTTTCGGGGAAATTTTGACATCCCTTAGTCAGATAAGGGAAACATTTCCGCTGAAATTGCAACTAATCAAATTGCTTGTAAGTAACTTGTAGGTGAGTTGTTACATTAAATAAATCTGTAAATGAATTTTGAAAATCTGTGGATCTTACGAGTATTATAATTGTCTTCATTAACCTATGATGTTATTTTCATATTATATGAACATATTATTATTTGCCATAAAATTTTTGTTCGACCCGACCCAATTAAGTATTATCAGATAATGTGTCTCACAGATATGGCATCTGCAGGGCATGTGCATGTGCATCTCTGTTTAATTACATTTGTCGATGTCCCCCGCGCCCCGCATCCGCCCCCACCGAAGTATTTGGTTCATTTGCAAAGTGCATTTCGATGCTGTGCTCGATTGTTTCGACCCCGTACTTAATTGCCACCCGTTATTTATTATTGACATTTGCTTGTGTTGTACATTTACTGTATTTATTTATGCCAATTATTTAAAATATTTGATTCCAATAAATCGAAACCGATATCGGCGCTGAATAGGATAACGATTTCACGCAGACGTTTGGTTTTTCCGCGGAAAAATTGTTGAAATATTTACATTAAAGGCACGCATCACATTCGATAAACATCGCAACAAATTCCTGTAAACACATCGGCGGACGTTTATTTGCCACGGGCCCACGCTCGGCTTCACTCTGACTTCGCATTCCACTCAGCGTCGTATCGGTACTCATTTGTATTGGAGGCGGTTCTTGTATTATTTGTTTGTTTGCGGATGCCGCATGGGTTGCGGGAGCTTTGATTTTTACCAAATCGTAAATAATGCGGAAAGCGAGGTGCTCCGGGCGATCGCCTCTTTTCGTGAGTGACTCGCGAGCGCCAATCAAGCGAATCAGTGTGTTCGTTAGTCGCCGGCGCCGGCGAGCCTTGCCGCTTGGTTAACCCGAGCACGTACGTGGGACCTTTCCAATCCCACCCATTGATTTTCTCTTAGATATTTCAACAAAATTATGAACTTTTACAGTCTTCGTATTGATGAACAAATGTATTATTCAGTTGGAATTGTAAAAGAAAATCCTATCTGCAAGTAACTTACATACAATTATTATTCATTGATATTGTTATTATTGACTACATGTTAAGGCAAGTCCTGTAATGGTGTAATGGTCCTATAATGGTTTGGTCTAATCATGAAATTTAATAAAACTATTTTCATATAAAACTTTTTAGAAAAGATTCTAAAAGTTTTATTACACTACACTTTTTACAACGTAGAATTCGAGAACACGGCTTGCTTATCTTATCACAATCGAATAATATATTTTTATTTTTATTTATATAGGTACATACTTTATTGTACACACAAATGATAAAAATAGTCACAAAAGAAAATACATAAATAAATAAAAGGCGTTCTTCTCCCTTATACTCGTACATATACCTATACATATCCGAATAATGTTGCATGAACAGTACTGAAAACGCTACAACGCAAATTTATGAAATATCTTGGATATGCAAGAATACAAGATTTTCGACATAACATTGTTTCTCTTGAAACATAATCGTGATTTGCCAAACTCAGTTTTCTTACACGATTATAAAGTAATACCTACGAAATCTAGTGTATTATTTTATAATATACTCTTTGATAAAATCAATTTCTGTATACCTCGAACTCATAATCGGATGAGATACCTTTTTGATATAGAGGCATACTGAGTTGTGCTGAAAATTCTTTCATTACATGTAAGTTCTATAATACAATTTTTTTTAATGGTATCAACCTTAACTTTAAAAATTTGTTTTGAAAAATTAATTGAGTCTTGTAGCTTCAAATCTCAAATGTTTTACTTGCTCTCCACATGCTTTGATTTACTAAATTATACTATACAGTAAGTAGTAGATATCTCTTTAATATAGCGTATCTTTGTGATCTGATGTGAATTTTTGTTTCCAAAATAAATAAAAAATATTGTTTATCATAAAGAACAGAGATATTTCAGACAAAGTTATATGAGGAATGAATAACTGTTACTTTATTTTTCTTTTGCGCATATCTTTTACGTAATTAATATTAATTTGATTACTCATATCGCTGAGAACTGAATCAGCAGTTTACTTCTCAAAGGAAGCATCAATATCAACTCACATTCATAGATCGTAGATCTAAGACATTTTAAAAAAATCTTGGCAAATATTATAACTCGTCAGAAAGAAGTGTTCTGACCTAAATTTGATTAATTTAAACTTTCATTGTTCCAATAGTTGTAAACCGAGGTACGCCAGCGCTAACAGCTAATTGAATCATAATGATATATGATGACGGTACGTGACGTTTACGTTTCACCAGCAGGTCGAAGCGGCACAAACATGCGGATATGTACATTAAATTAGCGGGCTATATCGGGAGCAAGGAACCTTTAGTGTGTGAATATGCTGTAGAAATATGAGTAGTTGTCAACAGGCAGTGTTTCAATGACACGAGACAAATGCGCGAATGACCAAAGTCGAGAACGTCGGGATACAGCTGTGATTGCGACTGACAAACGACTAGTCACGACCCACACGCGACAAAATAGCGACAATATATCGCTTATTTCAATGTCAATGTTCGTATATTTAGGTCTTACACATTGCACATAAAATCTGATGAGTTTGAGCTAGGGCGGAGGGCCTAAAACCATTTTTACGGAATTAAGAAAGTCATATCCTTAAGATTTTACTGTCATAAATACCACAGTGATGTGATATATGTGTGCAGTAAGTGAGAGGCCTAAGTAGCAATAGCAATATATTATATGCATTATTTTCAGTTATCAGAAAATGTACATGTTCATGTTTATGTTCATGTTCATGTTTGGTACATACATACTCAGTACCTATTATTCTCTGTAATAAAACATACATTGATATCAGCGTATAACGTTCTACTGCAGGGTTCTCCTAAATCGCTGGGAGTTCCGGGTTATAATTCACCACGCTGGCCCGTTGCGGAGTGATTCGTGAATATATATCCCTAGGCTATCACCGCTCTAAAGCCCAATAAAGTGTATAAAGCTTATTCAGTATTGTGCTATAGGTACTCGTATTAACAATGAATTTCTTTCCTGAAAATTAACAACTTTTGCTCTATGGCATTCTAAAATTCAATACGTTTTTTTTTCACATAATAATATAAGTATTACCTAGAAGCACAATCTACTCTATGAAGTGAAAAAAATTGAATAAAACTTGATAGTTTTAATGAGAGACATTCAGTGTTAAGTGTTCAGGGTGCAATTATTTATTGTTTATTTAATATATGTATGTGTAATATTATTATCTATTTATACCTACTTGGCGAATAAGCCGCAGAACAGAGAAACGTACCGGTGTCTCGTGACGTTTATTTGTAACAGGGTACAACAGGAAATAATCGTATTTATTTTCTACAAAAAAAAATCTGCACCGAAGTGTTTCTTTATATTAAGTTTTTACTTAATTTCACATATGTTCAAGTTATTCCCTACAACGATTGTATGGATGTAGGTACTTCTAGAAACCTTAAAAATAGTTACATACAAATATGTTGATATGTATACATATGTCTGGGCATATGCCAATATACAGGTTTCGTTTTCTTATGAAAAAAAATAATTCCCCTAATTGCCAAAGATGTGATACAGTTGAAGATGTCCAACACTTGTTGGTGGAGTGTTCCTGGAACCAACCTGAAAGGAAGGCTGCGATGGAGACTAAATCTGAGCAGGTGTGATGTAGGGATATTCCATAGAATTCTGTCCGAGCCGACATCGAAAGCTGCAAACATTCTGTGCGAATTTGCAAGCCGCTATCAGAGTCATAGATAAATTAAGATAGATAAGTAAGATAGAGACAGATACATGAAATTATAGTATAGATAGATAGTGAAATTGTAACTTTTAGGGTACGATGGGGCTGACATACACGACAGTTTAAAAGCCCTTAAATAAAATAAAGAGAAAAAAAAAATATGTTGATGTTACCGAAAATGTTTACTACAGGCAAATTATTTTAAAATATTATTAGATGCGTTATTGAAATGATTCTAGAACGGCATTAGAGTGGTCATTAACGTTCATCATGATCACTGCCAAGGAGAGTCCACGCCGACAGTCCGTAGGCGTTGCATTATACGTAGAGTTATTTTACATATTTGGCTGGTGGCAATTGTGTTTGTAAATAAAATTTATTTCCATTTTCCACGTCTCCTTTGTTCTATAACTGTTCTAAAGCGTCCCTAATTCGCGATGATCACAAAGCAAACTCGTGTAACGATTTATGTTAAGAGTTATATTTCAGGTGAAACCGTTTTAGTTAAAGTTAAATAAAAAAATATAAAGGAGTGCAAACATCATCAGCGCATACGGCGATGAGCAAACAGGGCTCGCATATGTATATGATTGTGCCGAGTGGGCCGCGCGGACTCGCGTGCACGATTCTCAGTTTTTATCCGTAACAGCGCCCAACCAATCAGCGCCAGTGGCAGTTGCAATTATCTCTCGCACAAAATCGAATTATGATCAATTCGGATTTGCGCGCATTCGAACGAATATAAAACGGTTTGCATTAAAATTTGGCGCGCGATTCATGGGATGCGTTCCCATTAGTCGGGTCGAGCGCTAACTTTGTTTGTTCATTCGATCCCACGTTCACTTGTAACGTTTTAATTATGTTTTCGTTGTTTCTTTGTTTGGTATGTGCTTTTTGTCGTTAGATCCAGTATTCGATAGTACATGCATATGTGCACAAACAAATTTTGCATTTTTCAATGCCATGAACCAAATATTTTAGGATTGCGTTGTACCTATTAAGATATAAATTCAGCATTAGGAGGGTGGGTGCAGGTATTTTTACTTAAACCCGCATGTATTGTATCTATAAGTTCTCTATTTATCCCTACTCTGTGAAAAAGGGGCAGAATCTATCTATCTATCTAAAAAATGTCAGTTTCTATTCTGTGAAACCTCTTGCTCGTCTAAGCACAAAGTCAAATAGGTACTTAAGAGAGCTGATGAAGGCCCGAAGGAGTGTAGTTGTCTGAACTTTGGAAAATCAGAGAACGTAAAAAATAAGCTCTAGCATAAAACTAGAAAAATAATAAAATAAAAAGTAGACTGGCTGGTGACGTCCTCTTCACATTTAACAGAGCTATCGGTATTGTGCACTGCGGGTCGTCTAAATATAGGCAAGTATGTACATTGTGTTAGTAACCCATATAAAAAATTGTACATATATGTACCCGTATGTGAGCCTAATTTAATTTAAGATTTATTTAAGAGTATCAGGACTGTGTTCCTATTATTAGATACTTTTTATACAAAAAGTTTGTTACTACCTGGAGCTAAAAGTACACCGGCGGAATTGTATTTAAGAAATTATCTTTACGCATGCGCGGAGGAAAAATATATTAGCCGTCTTGAAGTCGTCATACGGCTGATTTTCTATATCGGTGTCTTCAGTTGCATTTGGATAGGTTCACTTTTTAGATATATTTGTCTTCATATATGTATTCTTTCGGTTTTAAACAACTTTTCAAATAAAACATCAATAAGGTTGTTCCCAGTATAAGCTACGCGACTACTAAACTGACATCCACATAGTCTACAGCATGTATTGCATGTACAGATACATTACGAAAACATTGGCCATCGGCTAATCCGGAAACACTCGAATGCATCATCCACGTCTATGAATTACCGTACCTCCAATTGCATACAAAACTTTATAGACATGTCAAGAGCCAGTGTATATAGAAATATATGGAGCTGCTATTTTCCCTTGAAAAACTAATGACTTGAAAACTTGAAATCTTTACTAAAAATATCACTATATTGCTAGATAATCGTATTACATTTTTTCTAATTAGTTATTATTTATTTATTTATGTATATTTGCATACTTGATAATTAATTATAATAAGTATCTATATTGTGTAATGTATGTCGATATAACTTTATATTGCTTTTATTAAACTTATTCACATTATATTTTAAAAAAATCAACACCTATATCACAGCACCTATATATCAATCATCGGTCAAACGTTACAGATCATTTAGGAAATTTTGGTTGAGCCTCTGGTGGTATGTGTTCAATATCTTCCATATCATACTCAGAATAATAGTAGTCTTCATCGTCTCTTTCAGAATCATCAGAACTCTCAAAAGTATTAATAATTATCCTATCCATAAAATCATCCATGGAGTGTTCATATTTTGTATATTCATATTCACATTTGATTGCGTGATCTTATTCTTTCCATTATACTTATACTTATTTCCATTCATCTAGACCTATCATATCATTTTTTTTCTAATAACATTTATTTACTGTGGTCATATTCATATGAACATTTCTTTGAGCTACATAACCCTTAAGCTGCGACCATATGTTTTCAACGAATTGAAATACGGATGATATGGCGGTAATCTCAATACAGTGTGTTCATATTCAGCTAAAATTGTGTCAATAGAATACTCCACAAATCTTTCCCTATGACGAAGAATAACTTGGTAAATTTGTTGCTTTGTCCAAGTTGGATCGACGTTAATGTCATGTTTTACCAACCAGTTTATCATATCTTGCTTCAATGTATTTGAATTCGGAGGCTTTTCCACATATTTATTATGATATGCAGCATTATCAACGACCAATTCCAAATTTTTAGGTAACTTAATAATCAATTGATTACGTAACAATTTTTCATAATTATCGCTGTTCATCTCATTATGATAGTCTCTTGTTGTATCCGTAGATTTATACATTAATAATCCCTTTTTACTGCCTGCATTTACTATAATAAGACGCTGCGCTATGGAAATGGCTGTTGTTTTTTAACTTGTTCTGTAGAATCAGTCCAACTTTTAACTGTGATATGTGACGTATGTACATAAGTTTCATCTATATATACAATTTCTCTGCCTTCAGATCGAAATCTTTTAATCAAATCTAAGAATTTTATCCACTTCAAACTTACATCAACCTTTTCCATCAAAACTCTTCTGTTGTTACTAGTTTTAGTGAACTGAAAACCCAACTGACGAAGAATTTTTCGTATTGTACTCTCGCATCTTTTGAAATCAATGGCTTCTATTAGTTTCAGTTTTAAAGACTTGAGAGTAGGCATATATTTTAATGAAATGAAAATTATGCACCATTCTTCTGACAACAAAATACTCAAAATCGTCAAGATTCAATAAGATTTTTTTTCGGTCTACCTTGTATATGAGTTTTTGATGAATTCGAGCTGTCGTCATGAGCTCTTACAATTTTACGGATACTTGTACGGGAAAGATCAATTGCATCACGAAATCTTTGTTGTATCGTGTTAAAATAGTTTTACACGGATGTATTTTTAAATTTTGTTCGTTCAGTTAAAAAATAAAAACATATTCAAATTAATTTCACCAGCTTGTTTATTTATGAGCTTTCCTTGTCTTGAATTCTTCGGCATCTTTATAAAAAACTCTTATAATTGACTGTAGTGGATAATACTGTGACTTTTTAAGGCATTTGTGAAGGATTTTGACATCCATCACAACATCGTTTTGAACATTTGAAAACCTTATAATTATAATTAATTAAATATAAAAATGTAATTAAAATGAGGTTGGTAACAGTTGACGAAAGCAAATATATCTATTATTTACTGAAAAAATATTTTGGGCCTATTAGTAGCTCTATATATTTATGAATTAGATGTTTGCCTAATATACCCGAATGTTCCCGATGGCCAATGTTTTCGTGCAAGATCTATACTCGTATGTAAAGAGCGCTATCTATTAGTGCATCTAGTAAAATATACATTTTGGTAAATGTCTCGATGACAGCTAACGTTCAGGGATTCAAGGCTTTTCCTTACATACATCGCAAAAAAATACTTCGATAATAATTCGGGCCAATAATAAATCACAGCAATGAGTACAGTTTTTCCGTAGTTTATTTGATCCATCATTTGCGGTTAAATAACTGTTCTGAAATGCATTAGAATAAAAGAAAAAATAAATCATCAATCAAACAAGGTACATGTAGATGAGGTACAGATTATGTGCTTACATTACTGTTGTCACTATTAAGTGACAACTCAATTCAATTAACAATTATGTTAATTGAAATAAAGGGTAGTAGTAGTAGGCTGTTTAATAGTAACCTACAAGCTATATATAATATATACCTATGTATAAACGTACAAAATCTATCAAGTAGGTTGCAAATATAATAGGATAGGTAGATAGGATTTTGTCAGTCTACAATCACTCCGATTAAACTCTTGATTTTATTTCCAGGTGTGGTTCCAGAACCGGCGTGCCAAATTTCGAAAGCAGGAGCGGTTAGCTCAGCAAAAGGCGGGCGAGATGCCGGTGAAAGCAGAGGGCAAACGTGACAAGCCCTCGTCTCCCGCGCACTCGCCGCATCCAGCACCACCCGCGTCTGCGCCGCAGCCCGCGCATCATGCGTTGCCGCATCTCTCACCACCTGACCTGAAGCCAATCACCTCCGCAGGTAAGCTTTTTAATTACCTTTTATGTTTTAAAATCACAAGCAGTGGCTTGTTGTTGTACCTTCAGACTGAACAATGGTTAAGGGTAAACACTACAAGTCCGTGTTTATGCGTTACCGCTTCTGTCATTATTCAATTTGAAATCTACGTTATATTTTATTATTTACTTAATTTTACTTATATAAAGTAATTACGTGTTGTTTTACATTTTATTGAACTAAAAATAGGATCTTAATAAAAAAAATAGTTCTTATAGATTTTTTCCAATATCAAGTTGAAGACACAAATGTTTTAAAATATTAACAGGAATGTTACGCATTTTCTTTTAGGAAGGCATAAAATCAAAGGCACGCTTTCGAAAATCACATAGAGAATTAAGCCTGACTTGCACTATGAATAGCGCTGTTTGTGGAGTTTTCAAGCAAATAATTTGAAAGATAAACAAACAACCCGTATATTATTTTACTGCAGAGGATGATTCTCTACATTCTATACCCAGGATACGCATCTGATTCATGTTACAACTAACATGAAATGTGCTGACTTGTGTCTGCAGTAAACAGGCAGAGTAGCTAGAGCCATCATATTTCTCATTGTATCCATTTCTCTCTCCTCATCTCATTACATTTCTAATAAGAAATGGATAATAATAACCCATTATTCAATTACTACCCATCCTTCAACACAAATTATTGTTCAAGCCCAACCTTCTAGGAATATAGGGATATATTTTTATGTTCTCATTCATAGGTAAGCAGCGTATTTATGAAAGTGCCCACATTTGTCTTTTTAAAGACGTGATGTAAGCATGCATCTCAGATGTTTACAGGTGACACTAACCATTACTATCGGGAGGACAGTCTGCTCGCCTGCCGCCTTTTTTCTATAGAAAATAGTAATAATTAGCGACGCTTTTTAAACGTTACAATTTAATAACATCTTAAAATATTAAGTTAATCAAAACATTTTAATATTTATTAAAAAAATAGTAAAAAGAATAAAAGAGTGTGTGTATTTCGGGCAAATCCTGACGCTAAATAAAGATGGATAGGAAAGGGAGATTGGCCAGCGAATACAGCTAGGTTGGGCCGGATTCAGAAAACTGCCCAACGTGCTCAGGGGAAAGATTCCAGTACCTATGCTTGAAACGCAGAGTATTTGACCAATCCGTAATGCTGACTATGACACGAGGAGCAGAAACCTGGACCCTGACGAGGAAAACAGCACACCGCCTGCAAGTAGCACAAAGAGCCATAGAGAGAGCGATGTTGGTTATTTCTCTGAGAGATCTTGTGCCTAACAGTGAGATCAGAAGGCTAACAGGATTAACTGACATTGCTCAAAAGATCGCTATGCTTAAGTGGAAATGGGCGGGTCACGTATGTCGAAGATAGGACGGGAGTTGGAACCGTTAGCTTCTGGAATGGCGACTATGGATTGGCTGGAGAAGGGTGGGCAGACCAATGGCCCGTTGATGCGACAACGTCGTCAAAGCGGTGGAAACGAGGTGGATGCAGCAAGCGACCAACAGACAAAGATGGATGGTACAGGAAGAGGTCCTAGTTCAGCAGTGGACTGCAGCGGCCTGATTATGATGATGATCATGAGTAATAAATATTTATTCATTGTATTGCCTAGTACTAGGTTCCTGACTAGTCCATCATTATCATCATCAATTGAACTGTCTTCCAGTAGACGTTTTAATATAAAATCCTGCTTCAATTTTAAGCAATGTTGAAATAAATTGGTAGCATTTGCAACGGATCGCCAGACACTTTCAGAATCCGGTCTGTAGCGTATGTGCTGATAGTTTAATGTTTATCTACAAAAACATTACGTTAGCTTTAAAACTCGTTTATTACAATGATGCAATACTTATTTTCGCCCTATAATTTTGGCATCGGAACAACATAGCGAATGAAAAATGATCATTTTTTCATATCGTACAGGGTCGGCTTGTCGTTACACTCGCCAACCGATAATTGCTGACAGAAGTTTCTAATTGATGAGATTAACTTACGTAAAACGCTGACACGACGAGCAAAAAATTGTTACAAATTGTAAAGCCACAAAGTATTTTCGTTAGTTGCTTTATAAACAACGTATCTATCAACGTATGTAACAATGTAACATATGTAACAATGTACGTATCTGGTAGATAATGGAATGTTAATTCGTACCTATTTTTGTTTTTATCTGTATTTGCTAAAAACAAGCGAAGATTTAGGCTAAGAATTCCAATCTGATTATTTTTGGGGGCATGCCGTCATACTTAATTTATTTTTAGACATCATATTCACTAAAATTCTACAATGTTACATTGATCGCCGAAATTATAGCCGAGTGAGTCACCGATCCCGCCCAATAGGCATGTTGAACGCATGATTTCGCAATTTCAGCGGAGAGGTATGCGTGGGCGCACACAACAAGGCTGGTTTCGACAAATAATTTCGTCTCTTCGGATTAGTGGATTTTAAAAATAGAAAATATGACTTCGGATATATTTTTGAAAATGGAATTCAGGTCAAGTTTGATTCGCTGTCATTTGCCATGGTTATACAGTGCATTTTATTTCACCAGTAGTACGTACATACATAAACGATTTGTTCAATTTACGATTTTCTTACTACATATTTTAGACTTTCGGAGGATAGACTTCAAATAACAGAATTGTCACATTTTATGTTCTATGATATAACATTAATTAGTTGTTAACAAATCGACTTGTTCTAAGACAATAACCTCCATTACATTTAGCATCAAAATACTTTTTCAGAATGGCACTTACCTACTTATCTCTATAATTTCTAGTCTCTAAAATCCCTTAGCATATTTCGAAAATATTACAGTAATTAACACTGTACAGGGATTTCGCAAAATATCTAAACCATAGTTTAACATACAGCAGTTATAAAAATAAAAAGTTACATTAGTTTATCAGTGGAAGATTTACCAACATAAAAAATATATTTTGAATTTAAGGGGTAATTTTTTTGCTGATTGAGAAATTTCCTTGGCAAAAAAACTTTTTCCCAATTGATTATGTCTTAAGTTGACATGCAGAATGTAATGGTAAAACATATTGAGTGTTAATAAACGAATATTGAGAAACTGAATATCCATTATCTATAGTTTGCTTCCACATTTTCCTTTTATCTTTATATGTCCACTAACAAGAGATATGACAATAGATATTACTGTCCGTAGTGACATTAGGATGTGTGGACGCGGCAGAAACCGCGGCAAGCCTCATAATGGCGGACTTGCGGGCGCATTAATCACATTACCGCCGCCCGCCGCCCGCGCCGCCAGATTTTCACTTCGGCTCATTTGCGCTAATTGTACGCGCGATTGTCACTCAGGCTTGAATAAACAACGGAGCCGCGCCGCAAGGATTAGGTGATTAGCGCTTAATTGAGTTACCACGATTATTTCATATTTGCCCGTAGCTGCAGTCTGATTTCGTATTCGGGCAGATTTGTATGCCCGAATTTCGGCTGTTTGTTTGCCTAATGCTGCAATTTAATTCATTAAAGTCACTAATTGAGTAACTATTTTTTCGTTTGGAAGTGGCGAGCGGCTGAATTACTAAACATTCAACTTAGTAACTAAACATTGTTACTTAACAAGTATTGTTTTTTTTATACAAAACGTTTCGTTTTGTGTTACAGCTAACAAGCTGTGTGAAGAGCTGAACGGCGTCGGCGGTGGTGGACTTCCCCCGGTGAGCAGCGCGGGTGGCGGTAAGTGGGCTGGCGGCTGCGGTCTACTGCGGCAGCCCTCGGGGTTCCCTCTACTTGGCGTGGCGCCGCCGAACTACCTATTGTCGGACCACCTCGGCTCTCTATCCAAAACAAACAACCATCTTTTCTAATGGGTGTAACGTCGCCCTGTTGACTCAGTGCGCGCCGCCACTACGAGTCTACTGGGAGCGGCCCACCTGTCACGCACACACTGATTCCACGAGTACTGCACTGCGCGCCCATACATTCTACTAAATTCGTGTGCATTTCATGTGACATTCCATCTTTTCAATACTAAGACAAATTTGAAAAGTGAGTTAAGATGAGTTTGGAAATGTGAAGGAATTGAAAGAAACTGATTGACAATCAGGTGAATGAAAAATTTCAAGTGCCAAAACATTTGTGTCCATTAAATTTATTGCAATAATTAAAAAAACTTTTAGATTTAATTGTAAGAAAGTGGTAAAGCATACGAATTGAATGCATGAAAAGTGTAATTATTAAACAATATCTAGTTGACGATGATTACTGTATGACATTATTGACTTGCACAGGATATAATAATTATGTTGTGTTTAATATATGTAAATGCCTAATAAACATTCCAAAATTGTATACGTTTATCAAAGTATACTTTACCTATAATGTGAGTAAGACAGTATCATGTATAAAGTATAAGTAAGTTTGTGTTCAAATCATGTAACGATGTGTCACATACCTATTTAATTTGTGTCCTTGTAGGAAGGACTTTTTCAAATTGTCAATAGGTCTTGGACAATTTTCACCTAGTCAAATGAAATATTAATTTTCATTAAAAATGTATTACTACATATATTGTGTTAATAGTTCTAGTCGAAAATTGTGTCTATAAAAGGTTTATTTTATGAAGTCTAGTATTGTCATTCTTCGTAGATAGGTATATAACAAGGCGGACTGATGTCGAGCAATGTAAATATGTAACAAATTCTATTGTATATAAATAATGTGTAATAGCAACGTACCCTGAGTGTATGCAAATTGATGAGTTTGTGGAGGGTGTTTTAATAAAGAGGATACTAAAACCTGCGCAAAGTTTTATTTACTGTTCTATGATAGATTGTTCAAGCTGACAGAATAATGCGAAAAATGCAGCACAAATAATAAATATTACAACATTCATTCTATAACTACACCTAAAGAGATTACATATTTTTAAAAGGGTATCTAAAGAGTTAATAATGTTAAACATTATAAACAAAAGACAGCTACTCGTATATATCAAAAGTAACATTCCCGCATTCCTTTGGCAAAGGGCGCTGCCCTCTTATCAATATACACCAAAGCAGTACACTGTAATTTTTTAAGAACTATTATTGTACATATTTACCTACATTTTCTTACTGTTTACAAGTTGCATTTTTATTGTCAATTTGCATTTATGTCACTGTTTGCATTTAGTGTAATTTTAGGACTTTTTAAATATAGAATATTATGTTGTTGTTTCATAGGTGTTGTTCAATAATGAATAGACGATTTAAAAATTAGAGTCAAATAAATATAAAATCTCTGCTATTTCTGTTATTATATTGGAGAAGCGTTTACGATATTATTTTCTTTAATCGTGTCTAAATAATTTGTGATTAACTTGAGTCACCTGACAAAATCTTATTAATAGAAATATTTCATGGAAATGTCTTTGAAGTGAAGTGAAGGAAATGTCAGGCAGGTTATGAGAAGCAGATGTAGTTGTCACTGACTACGTGTATCCCAAAATATTCGAACATTCATATAGGTAGATTTCAGCATTTTGAAATCACCATTGTCTGTCAATGTCTTGTCTGACCATTGTCTGACGTGGAAATGTTTACATTTAGACGTCTGATTTTTTTATTTTTCTATAGTCAAGTAGGAGGACGAACAAGCGGTCCAGCGGGTATGTGGGTGCGCCGCCGACCCTGCAAAATCCTATTCACAGCTTTAAATTAAATTATAATTGAATTAATTTGAAAATAAATAAATAGGTATTGAGCGGCATTGACGGCGGAGTCGGCTGGCATCTTTAGAAAATCAAGTCTTTGAAAATTAAACCTTTCTGTAAGTTTTCTTTTTAAAAAATCTTATTAAATGTTGTTAATTGTTATCATAAATATCTCCGTTTCTTGTTGGAAGGTAAATTTAGGAGTTAGTTTATAATTTTCTAATTAATTTTTCAATGTTTCGGCGAGTGTTATTTGGTTATGAACTATGGGGAGAAGATTGAAGCACTGAAACATTCATGTTAAAATACGTACCTAACTGTTTGTTTTGTTGTATTGTTTTTTCTGCATAGATAATCAGGCAGCGCTTCTAACGGACATATTGAGGAAATTCCAGATCTTCATACAGAATAAACCGTACTCGCGAACACGGTAATAACGTTTGCAATCGAGAAAAAACTTACACTAGGGGTAATAAGCCAGTGCAGTACGACCTGGGGGAACTTAATAATATAACAAGCTATGGATTATTAATAATATAACAATAATATCGGTTATTAATAACCGACGTACGTACGAATTTAGCCAATTGAGGTCCAAATTTCCAGTATTCTCGTCAGCCGTGTGAGAAATGGTTTACGTTCTAAAAGTGAATGTAATATATAAAATTAAGTATAATAGGAAGTATAATAGGTATATAGTGAAGTATAATACTACATATCTCTGTGTCAGACATAACTTAAATCCGATTTAATGTTTCTCGGATGCTTGTATCATAAACTGTATCTGGTTTTAGCATTGCATTATTTAACTCTGTTAATTTTGGCATTGGGCAAAAATGTAAACAAACAGTTGCATGAGAATTCTGACTCACGTTCCAAGAAAGAGCTGTTGCCATTTAAGTCTACAATCCATAGGTTTTGTATAAATACAATGCAAACGTCATTAAAATTTGTGGCGTTCCAATTACATAGGTACTTTCTTTTATATAACAAATAACAGACGAACGAGCGTTCCACATGATGGTAAGTGGTAACCGCCTCCCATGGACGCCTGCAACATCAGGGGGCATGCGAGTGCGCTGCCGATCTTGCAAAATCCTGTTCAAAGCTCTCTTCAAGAGGTCCTATGGTATCGTAACGGAAAAAACTCAGTTGGCAGGTCATTCCACAACTTTCTGGTTCGAGGTACAAAATGTCTTTTTGTAAACATGTCATGAGATAGCACTTTGCGTACTTTTATGTTTTATAATCCGAAACCAAGAAATTCGACAAAAAACTGAAGTTACCTGCAGCTCACAGAATTAGCAAGATGGACAGACTATATCTGCTGTAAGATAAGTAACAGACGGAGTAGAGACCATGTACCACAAGTACAGCGTGGGATGCTTCTCAGATAGCCGACTTGACAAAGTTTTCTGGAAGTGGCTGGCTGTGAAGAGCGGAGAATCCAGAAATGAGGAGAAATAAGCTGATGATATTATAATAAGTTGCTCGTGTTGTTAAGAATAGGCATACTTATAAGTATTTAAGGTACCTACTCATTGTAAACGTCATAAGAATTTAGTTTTTATAATATTATAGTTGTGAAACGAAAAGGATTGAGGATTTTGGTTGACAGATACAACCTATACGAAATAAGTAAATATAGGTAAGTGATAGGATCAGAGAGATTAATGAATAGGCACGTAATATTTTATAAATGCCCTGATGATATCCTAACTGCAGTTAAGACGTCAATAAAAGTTACGTTACATTTGACTTTGCGGTGTGTTTACATTTCCACGTCTGATTTTTTTTTTAATAGTGAAGTAGGCGGACGAACAAGCGGTCCAGCGGGTATGTAGGTGCGCCTACAGTAGTAGCGCCGACCCTGCAAAATCCTATTCACAGCTTTAAATTAAATTATAATTGAATTAATTAGTTAATTAATTTGAAATTAAATAAATAGGTATTAGGCAGCACTGACAGCGGAGTCGGCTGGCGTCTTTAGAAAATCAAGTCTCTGAAAATGAAATCTTTAGACATTTTCATGATCACCTACATTTATTACTACATTTATTTAGTATGGTTGATTACCTACATTTCTTGAAGTAATATTATACTTCCGAAACTACTATAACTGATAACAAACAACCAAATGATAACAAACAATGACAGTTCTTAATTATGAATTGTAGAGATTGAATAGAGAAGAAATGTATTTAAAGAAGTATTGTCGAATAATACATAATACATATATAATAAATATCTCGTATTCTCAAAAATATTTCAATTACGTAGATGGCACACGCCTACACATTTTCTACGAAATCACTGATTACAGAAAATATTTTTATCGTAATAAACAAAGACTATCTGAACGGTTGCATGCAGTAATGGACTATGAAAATTTTCATATTATTTACATAAACAAGAACATAAAAGCATAAATAAATAATATAGTTAAGAGCATGTTAAAGCGTCTATAATCATAATATAATAGTTTATAAATAAAATCATTTTCTATTTGTACTCGTATATACTTATTATTTACCCACCTGTTTAACATAGATTTTTGTGAGTACTTATTTCATTTATATGCCAACATTCTAAAAACATTATCATAATGTGTTGTAATAGAAAAGTCAATGTTAATATGTTCAAACGACACGATAGCACAGCTTTAGGTAAGCTGCGCCGGTACGACAGTGAGCCTTTGCTCAAATAAAATCAGATAATGATTGAGAGTTATTTATTATCAGTTGACGACAAATTAAATATTTTCTAGATAAAACTAATAGATATAATAGATTCTTACTAAATACTTATTCAATACAAAAGCCTCTTATTTCCACTAATTATTTCATGAATTGGCAAGTATACTGTTAAAAGGTTACTTAAAGTTAAAGGATATTGATGTAAAGATTGGTTTAAAATCTTTGATTGAAAAGAGTTGCGAAATGTTGCAAATTTTCCTCAACTCCATGCAGCATTATTAATTGCGAGGATCGTCGTTTCGTATTGGTTTATATTCGCATTTTTAGCAAATTTTCTATTAAAATATATTTCTTAAACTAGGGAGACTTGATGCACGAATACTCATTAATTATATTTTCATATATTTAATATATTTTCATTAATTATTTTTACTAACCCGCACAAACAAACATTTTATTTAACGCTATTTATTTATATTAACATAAAAAGTTTTTTTTAAATAAGTTTATATTAAATAAGTTCAGTCACCCCGTGACCACGTCCACTGCAAAGTGTTCGAAACGTCGGGATATAAATAATGTCAAATATACGCGATTTAAACCGTTAAAAGTTGTTTAATTGCTATGTATAGTAATCGCGAAAACCTAAGAAAATATTAAGTTTATATTATTTATTCTGAAAGACATTATTTATTGACGGAGAAAGAAATACATATTTTAGTTTACATTGAAAAGAAAATACTTAAATCTAAAAACTAATTAAAACTTAAAAACAAACTAAATTTGGTCCCTGTGGCAAGGTACCCAGCATGCTACCGGCATTATCTAGCTGGATTGCTGGACTAATGCGTTGTGCGAGGTAATGGGCAACCCTAGGATCGCCGGTGCTGTCGATCAGGCGCTTTGGAAGTTCTTAAAGAATAAGTGCTCTCTAAGACTCCACGGGCCAAGGGTCTCGACACCGAATGCAATAAAAATACCTATATGTTCGGGGCCGATGCTGATATCCCTGTATTTAATAGTCTATTACGCCTCTGGTTCCGTAGCATATCAACACAAGTCGCATCCCACACTACGGGTCATCCCTAGGGTTCCCACCTCTCCCGGAATTCCGGGAGTCTCTCGGAATTGAGCCTTGAATTTAAAATAAACAAAATTCTCCCGGAATTTCAAGTTGCTCGAAAGTACCGATGCACGCGGGCGAAATGACTGAGAGCGGCGAAAAATCATACGATGGCTCGGGTATGATCATACAATCGTGTTTTTAGTAGTTTTTATTTTTTGATCATTAGACTAGTGAGCGGACGAGCAAGCGGTCCCACGTGATGGTAAGTGTTACCGCCGCCCATGGACATCTGCAACACCATGGGGTTCACGTGATAGCTACCGGTATAGACAAGGGCAAACTCACGTGAATCGCTCTATACCAAGCCCTACTTTAAAGTCGAGTTTTTTGCGCACTGCTTATCCTTTACTTATAAAGGTTCCATGCAGTACGCCCGTTGAGTCAAGGCTTCTGCTCCCACATTTCGGTACTACTGGTCACTCGTTCGCGGGACGTTTCACGGGGAATAGCCCGATGGGCTGCCCACGCCGGGAGTGTCTATAGTAGTACCCCCCAATCAAAGGCGGACCGTAGGAGAGGAGCGTCAGCGCCGCGGACTGTTGTAGCCCACGACCTCTTCGCACCTCACCGGATCCACCAAGTAGACCCCAGTGAACTGGGCCCGCGCCCAACACCTTCCGCATCCGCCGCCTCCGGTACACCCACAGACGGACTGAGCCTCCGTTTTCGGAGGACACGTGTCGTGTTACCCTAAGAGATATAGTTAAAAGAGGGTAATAAACTTCTACTAGAGTGGAAAGAGGTAAGGTTTGTTTCAATAGCTCCTTATAATTTAAAGAAAACCTAATACAAAATTAAAGAGGAGAACTAGTACGATAGAGTCTGTAAATGTACAGAAATTCACCAGCACTAAAAACTCACGGACGGTGTAGGAGAGGCGACGCTTAGCAGGGCGCACGCCTAGAGTGATACAGAGCGGGCACTGCCGCCGACTGGAAACAGCGGTCGGACGGGGCGAGAGTAGTGGCCCAGATGTGATGTCCAGGATAGCTCAGTCCCAGGAACAGGCGTGTGACTTTTTCCAAAACGTCTTCACTGGTCGCTCTCCCGACAAAAACTCCCGTGCAGCGCCTTAGATTTTTCACTCTTGTTTTTCTTTGACAGAATTCATGGATTTATCCATTTTTTGAATTTCAGATTTTTATCATCTCGTAAAGTTTCCAGCCAGTGCCATTCTCAGTGTAGATGGGTAATGTGTTACAGACGTTATAAATATTGAATTAGAATACAGATATCAAAATACATAGTAAAAATACAGAGTACGAAATTGAGCTATTGCAACAAATGTTACAACCGTGCGGCGAAAGACAGGGCGAGCCGCTGCCAAGTTACACCGCCCCCCTACGCCGGAATCCGGAGAAGAAGAAGAAGAGGACGTGAAGAGACTGTGCTGCAGCGCAGACTCCCCCCCTTCTTCAGCACCCAGAAACGCACTGAAGTCGCAAGTACCACGCCCGCGTATTATCATCTCTGGCGCGGCACCACTTCCCCAGCGCCCCCTAGGAGGCGACCTGAGTCCACTGAGGGGGAAATAGAACGTATCGATCCTTCTCACACCTAATTGCCTTTAGGGGCACCAACATCGTCCCCCTCATCGATTATGGAGGAGAAACCCGCTGGCCCCCGTGGATTGGATAGCACTAGCTACGCCACGCTGGGGCCAAATCCACCCGAAATCACAATCACACACTCACAACAATCACAATCACAACCATCCTATGTTGCTGCCGTGGCTTTATCTCCGCCCTCAGCAAAACCTAGTGCAATAGTTGTCCAAGAAGCAGTCAGCGGCGATGTGCCCGAGACCGCGTCCACAGCTCAACAAGCACGTAGCTATCCGCCGATAGTGATGGAGCGGCTGCCCAATTGGACGCGCCACTTCGCTGTTATCAAAAATAAACTGGGACATCCCCCCAATGCGAGGCCCTTTGGATCAGGTGTCCGATTTATCTCGCGAACACCTGAAGAATACCGGACAGTGCAGGCCTACCTCATGGAGCTTGGTGAGAAGGACCCTGCACTGTCCTGGTACTGCTATGCGCCAGGAGAAGAGCTGCCAACTAAAGTGGCCTTGAGAGGGTTACCTCATGATACTCCCCCCGAAGATATCAGGGAGACGCTAGAACTGCACGGATATACGGTTCGGCATGTCCGCGCCCTTCCGCCACGTGTTGGACGACTGGGTTGCATGTTTCACGTGCAGCTGGATCACCTGACGCCACAGGAGCTCTCTCGTCTGTATGCGATCGATTTATGCCGGCAGTAACTATCGAGGCGTGGAGGGGTCGCGGGGGGCCGGCACAATGTCATCGGTGCCAGGCCTTCGGCCACGCCTCGTATAATTTCTACCGACCACAAAAAGTCCCGGGTGCGGCTACGTTAGCTGCGCTCGCGAATGAGCCAACTGAAATGGGCGCTCCCTTGCAACGCAGGAGAAGGAAACGGGGTGGCCGCAAACACAAAGCGGCTACTACTCCTACCACCTCCACGCCACAGTCTGTACCGGGGCTGGCGTCCCGGGCTCCAGAAGCGCCGGTGCAGGTGCCAACATGGGCAATAATGAACGCACCGGAACCAGCAATGTCTGTGACGTTAGTTCCTACGCCTACTCCCGCGCCACAAGGTCTACCATCCCAATTCCAGCAGCCGGACAACAGAGAGTTTTCCCACCAACAGGGGAGCCGGAATTATTCCTGGCCGCATGCTCCAGCGCTGATTTGACCACGGCAGCAGCGCGTGGATTGGCACAACTGATATCATTTTATAATGGCCAGCAGAGATAACCTTAAAATTATATATTGGAATCCGGGGGGTGTTAGGGGACATCTCCAGCATTTGAGAACTGTCGTCCAGTCGCAGGAGATCTATATTGTTCTGCTGGGTGAGACCAAATTGTCGCTTCAACGTGACCTCCGTCTACCCAACTTCTTCGTGTAGCGACGCGACGAGGTATCACCCCCATACAGAGGCACCGCTGCCCTCGTGAGGAGAGATCAATTACATGCGGTAGTTGGCCCTACCGCCATTCTCCTCTACTCGCTCCATAGGGATTTGAGTAAATGCCGCCGGCACGGAACTCCGTTTGTTTGCCGCATACCGACCCCTTGGATCACCATTCCACAAACAGGACATCCGAAAAATACTCGATGGAAGCACGCCTACACTTGTGGCAGGGGACCTTAATGCCAAACACCCGGCTTGGGGTTCCCGTGTGATTAACCCCGCGGGAAGGTGGCTCATCGAGGATTTCGAAAACCAAGGATACGAGGTGGTGGGCCCGGATGCGCTCACCCATATGCCCGCCAACCCACGGTATTCCCCGGACGTCCTGGATGTGACCTTATGTCAGGCCCTCCACTGCCCGATCTATGTCGACGTACTATATGATTTGGATACGCAACATTTGCCCATTTTCACGCTTGGCCTCGCGGCGGATTTTACAGCCGCTAGGGCACCCAGAGTTAAAACGGACTGGCGCACTTATAGTGGGGCGTTATCCGATCTTTTCCTCCGCGGTACTCTCTTTTCGCCGGAGGAGGTGGAAACAGTTGCGTCCTATATCGCCACAAGAATCCAAGCCGCAAAGGCCGCAGCTACAACAAAATCCTTCTCGACCTACCGCCGAGAGGAATTGCCGCCACGCTTGTGTGTCGACATACGCCGCAAACGCGCACTACGAAAGGTCTGGGCGCGCTCTCGCTGTCCGCGGGTTAAGCGTGAACTCAACAACCTGACGGAGCAGCTGTCGAATGTGGTTAAGGCGTTCCGTGGTACCGGCTTGAATGATATCCTAGACCGGGCGGTAGAAGACGATATCAGTCTATACCGCCTCAATCGACAGCTAACTAGAGTTCCAGCCCCTGTTTACCCGCTGCTCAACAGCACGGGTAAACGTTGTTACGCTGCAATGGACCGGGCTGAAATTCTTGCCAACCACATGGAGGAACAATTTACCCCTGACCCTGCCGCAGACGCCTCCGCCGATTACCATAGACACGTCGAACGCCGCGTTAGAGAATTCCTGTGTGTTCCGGCGCCTCCGCTGCTGGGAGATGACTTTATCTCCTCGTCAGAGCTGAGCAAGGCAGTTGTACGCCTGCATAAGCGAAAGGCGGCGGGTTCAGATGACATCTTAACGATGGCCCTAATGAAGCTGCCTAAGAAGGGTCTGGCAGCATTGACCAGACTGTTCAATGGGATCCTCCGCACTGACTATTTCCTTGCATCATGGAAGCTGGGTAAAGTCATAGTCCTCCCGAAACCGGGAAAAGACCGCCGTCAGCCCTCGAGCTGCTATCCTACATTCCTAAGCTGTTCGAGCGTTTGTTGCTGCGACGTCTCCGTCCGCATCTCCCAATCAGGGCGGAGCAATTTGTATTTGTAGCAGCAATCACTCCACAACGCTCCAGCTTACGCGTGTCCTGCACCACCTGGCATCAGAGAGCAAACGGGGCCGATACACGGTTGGAATCTTCTTAGACATTGAGAAGGACTTTAATCGTGTATGGCACGAGGGGTTGCTCTATAAACTTTTGGATACAGGACGCCGCCTGAAATTGTGCGGATAGTAGCGTCCTTCCTCGAGGATCGAAGTTTCTACGTCTCGGTCAAGGACGTGGCTTCCATGGCTTCCACTGCCGGAGTTCCACAAGGGAGTTGTCTTTTGCCATGTCTATATACGGCGTTCACTAACGACATCCCTACTCTACATGCCCAGCTGCTCTCTACATGAGTGCAATTATACGCTGATAGGAAGACGCTGTCTTGGCATTATACGCCGATTCTTTATATTGTCACGCAGAGTTAATATTGCTGCCAATAAAATGCAGCATGTCCTGGACCTGCTGCCAGACTGGCTGGACAAGTGGAGTATGGCCGTCAACGTTTCGAAGACGGCCACACTGCTTACCGTCTGCCGAGCGACTCTGAGACCTGTGTTGGCATTACGACTGCCTCTCTGAACGCGACTGAGGATCTATAAAGCCTACATCCGCTCGCGTCTCACATATGCTGTGTACGCGCTGTGTTTCCAAACACAGCGCAAACGGCTGCAGGTCCAGCAGAACGTTGCCTTGCGTATAATCGTAGGGGCGGGGCGTTACGTACGCAATGACGTCATCGTCCGCGACGTGCAGATGCCTTCAATAGAAGAATTCGTGGTCCAATTGGCGCGGAGCCTTTACAACCGCGCCGACAAAGGACCACACTCACACCTACACAATATAGAGCTTCTGCGCACGCGGCCACCGGACGGACGTCCACTGTCCCGCGACCGCAACCGCCGCCGTCAGCCTAGTTGACAGGCGGGGTGGGGGAAGGCGAGATGCTAAAATTAAAATAAATCGAAACGAGAAGCATATATAAGCCGACTCACAGTTAGTCGGCAACCAACGATCAGGGGAGCTGTTGCCCTCTGAGATGACGCTCGAGTACGAGGGGTTCCTCACACTCGTACCTGCGCTCGCGCGCTCAAGCGCGCATGAGTGCGGAGGACCCGGTACGTACCAGGGGGTATGCAGGCGCGCCGCTGACCTTGCAAAGTCCTATTCACAGCTCTCTTGAACAACCCCATATCGTAGCATAATGGATATAGTATTCGATATATGGACAAAGGAAAGAAACCGTTTAAATGAAGAACACGTCAAGGCAGATATCCAGACGTTTTTCAATTTTAAAATGAACTGTAAAGAGTTTTTTAAATTTGTCATTTCCAGACCAGATATTTTGAAATCTGTACGTTCAAATGTTCAAATAAAATAAAGTTATGAAAATGGTTGTTATTTTTTCTCCCGGATTTAGACAGCCAAAAGGTAGCAACCCTAGTCATCCCATTTGCCGTCAGGTCTGCCCTAGTGCATCTGCCCTAGTGATATGCCGTCAGGTCTCTTGCCATCGTCCCGTACGATTCCGATAGCAAGTTAGTTAGCAAGTCTCGTTGTTGACGGTAGCAAGAGAATGACGTAAAATGTCATCAATTCCCATTTATCCCATTATTTCCCATTTTATCCTATTTTTGCAATGTACGTGCTTGTTTCGGTAGTGAGTGAAATATGCCAAATCTCGTTCCTCTACTATCCTTCCCCATTTTCCCAATCTATTCCTATAAACCTATAATCTATATATCCAAAGGTCCATTCCTTAATCTGCAAAGGTAGGCAGCGCATCCGAGGACATGTGGACATGTAATTATTGCGGATATCCATGGACGATAGTATGCGCTTACCATCTGGTAAGTACCATGGGGTTGGACTGTTGGACGTCTGTCACCTTTCATCCATAAAAAAAAATGTGGCATGGCTTGGAAGCGGCTCGCGATAGAGAGGCAAGACAGGCCATGGTGTCCTAGTTGGTAGACATCCTTACTACAGAAACATCTCTGTTGGACACATACCTCGATACCCAGAGTATTGAAAAGTATTGGCCAGGCGAAGAGCATTGGTATCCAGATAAGTCCCAAAGTTTATTGAAGGAATTACCTAAAGCCAATAACCCTGACTCCTTTTGCGAAACTGCTCTTAGTCTAGCGAGCGCTGCTCCAGAGCTATTTTTAGGATATTGTCGAAAATTTGTTTGCGTATCATGTCGTCCCAGCTCCTTTTTGAAGTTCAGGGTGAGTTGGTTAGCTCAGAAAAGCCTCAACCGGGCACGCAATCTTGCAGTTTGCGGAAGAAGATTTCAGAATCAGGAATGCCGGTAGTGAACATTGGAAATTTTACGTATCCCTAATCCACCGCAGCGTATGGGAAGGGATGCTCGTGTCCAAGACTGTTTGCCCGTTCTTATACATATATATAATTTATTTTGAAAGTAGTTTAGTAAAGATTAAAAGGTATTTATATAATGAAATGGTGAATGAAACATATTGTAGGCTATATTTTTACAGCTGTTTAAAAATACGCACACTTAATAATATGGGCGTGGGCGAGAAGAAAGTGAAAGCAGCAATAATATAAAAGTACCGAACGAAAATATTCAAGGCAAAATATATCTTTTTTTAAAATTCAAGGCGTTTTTCTTCGCAGTGGTATGAAACCGTCCCTTGCGCCGCAAAGTACAGTTTTTTACAGGCGGCTTGCTCTGCGCGTGGGCACTGGTGACAATGATAAATCAGCGGGTAGTCAGGCGCGTGCGGTGGGCGGCGCAGTCGTGGCGTCCGCCGTCTGCCCTGGCATGCGCTAAACCTTATATGGACTGCGATCACATGGTTATTTATATATTCAGATTTACTACAATTTTAATAAAGTCCAAATGGCTTTATTTCCCTGCTGTTCTGCCAAATGTTATAAATAGATACTCTTTTATTATCTAGTACCTCTTTGCAAATCTATATCCAATACAAAAACTAATTAAATGAAATTACAGTATATTTATATGATTTTATAAGTAGGCACAAGGTTTTAGATACCTAAATAAAACAGTAGGTACGAAACTTTACAATGTATGTAGTAATTAAGGTATAATTATTTTTACATGTTCATATAGGCAATAAATAATATCATTTGTGTGAAACGATATAAATATTTTCTATTTGATTATATTTCAAAATGTGGTTAAGTTCAGTTTAATAATGATATTATTTTATTTACACGTGACTCCGGTCGGGTCATTGACTTACAATTTGATTTTATTTTGTTTCCGTTTGTTCCGTACAGGGTTATTTAGACATCAAAGAATGCGTATTTTTTTCTTTACATAATACATTATATATACTTTGTCCTAAAATAAAAACCTTTCCTATGTATTCTCATTAAATAAATAATATTTTATTAGAGGTGTATATCGCGACCAATCAGTAGTCTAACAATAAATCTCGTGAATGTAGTAATTTTTAGATCTACTAAGAAAGCAAATATTGTCGCACACTATGTTACGTCAACTATTGTAAAAATACACGATAAAAATTGTTTAAAAACATTAATTTCGAATGATTTTTCGTGTGTAAAACTTTGAATAAAGGCTGTTGAGTCAGAAGTTTATTTTGTAGCGTTCCAATCATCGCGTGGCGCGTTCGTTGTGACGAGTTTTCCAGAAGGAGCAGCCTGTACACGTTCTCTATAAATACGGGGAATCGGTTTTCAGGAGTTCAGTTTAGCGGTGCTTGTGACTGGCGCACTACCTCATAGAACAAACAGACAAACACACATCAACACAACATGTCTCTGGAACGTCAAGTTCGCGCTAAGGTCAGATTTATTCCTAAACTAATTTACTTAGATTAACCTCAAATAAAATTTACTGAAGTTATTTAACAAATTTATCCCTGTAAATATTGTGTTCACCTTCAATTGTGCACATATAAGAATATACCATTTTTTTCACTTCTAATTTTGTAACTGATATATTTGTGTAACACTGGATATATTAGTGATTGTGGAATATTTAAATAAATATTCAAAATTTATTTAATTATTCCACAATAACGTTACATAAGTTAAATATAGCACCCATTTCTCATTTACTATGTTTTTAACACACCGAATTTTAAGTATTATGAAATATATATAAATCTAAATTCGTATTATATACATAAATACAGATCGCGTCCAAGCGCAACCCTGAGAAGGAGAAGGAGGCCCAGGAATGGGTTGAAACCATCCTCGGAGCTAAATTCCCCCCTGGTGAACTCTTTGAGGATGTGGTCAAGGATGGCACTGTTTTCTGCCAGCTCATCAACAAGCTGAAGCCTGGTTCAATCCCCAAGATCAACACCTCTGGTGGACAGTTCAAGATGATGGAGAACATCACCAAGTAAGAACTCTTTTCGACACCCTATAGTAATGAATAGTTTCAGTTCCCAGTTGGCCTGAAAATACAATTTTAAATAAAACATATTTATGAAAATTACATATTTTATACACCATCTAATTAATTTCATTTCATTTTGTTACATCATTTTGCTATGTTTTTGGTTGTTTACTCGTAAAAATGACTTTTTTAGTTTACAATTTCATGTTAACAAAATATAACAAACACTAGTAATGATACTAGTAATTTCAAAAGTAAACAAAATAAATATCTCTGGAGAACTATAAAACATGTGTGATAATGTTCATTTTCGATTGCAGCTTCCAGAATGCTATCAAAGATTACGGAGTCCTTGATATCGACGTATTCCAGACTGTAGACCTCTGGGAGAAGAAAGACATTGCCCAGGTCGTCAGCACGCTCTTCGCTATCGGCCGTGAGGTGAGCATTTCAAGCTTCATAAAAAATACAATGCCAGATAAAAAAATTAACTCTTCAGTGAAGAACTTTTGTTGTTATTATTACTTTAGATATAGGTAGTTAATTATGTACATCATTTCGAAGAAAAAACGGTTAGTGCGGCCTTGTACCATTAGTTATTCTGTGGTGCGGCGAACAGAACCAACATGTTTGCTATTTCCCTTCTGTTTATGATACATACATACCACATATCGAATAAAGTTTATCGCACTCATTTCCAAACTTTATAAACATGTACAGGAATAGAAAATCGTATCGTTTTAAATGACGCGTTAACAGACTGTTTGTCTTAAGATACGATTTCGGATCCGAAGAGTTGAAACTTTGCCAAGTCCAAGATTTACGACCTTCGTGTAACATTACCTCAGTTTTCATAAATATCCAAGGCCACGTGTTCGTGGAGTGGCCGCGTGGACATTATTTAAGTCTTGCGCAATGTGTGGAATTTACACATTGTTGACCAGGTTTCCAATATCCGTTTCGCATGTATACGACTACATATGCAACATCTTTGTCGACAGACTTACAGGCACCCTGAGTTTAAGGGCCCCTACCTCGGCCCCAAGCCATCCGACGAGTGCAAGCGTGACTTCTCTGACGAGGTGATGAAGGCCGGCCAGACCATGATCGGCCTGCAGGCTGGTTCCAACAAGGGCGCCACACAGTCCGGCCAGAACATTGGTGCCGGCCGCAAAATCCTGCTCGGCAAGTGAGCTGATCGCCCTCACACTCCACCAAGTGATATTACTTATAAGTTCTATTTGTACAAAACTGAGTGCACAAGGACGCTATTATGAGACTGTAAAGCTTATATTGTAATATCTAGTCAAGGTCGGTGTATATGATTTAAATGTCTTGTATCATTGTACTTACCTTCATATTCCTTCCATGTAGCGCCGAGGTGGTTTTTGTACATAAGTGTTTAGGATAAGTTATTATATTTATTTACTTCCATTTTATTATTTTCTTTTATAATAACAAGAATAATAAATATCTTTATAACATTTCGTTATAATTGAGATAGAAGAAAATACCTACCTGTGTACCCAGCCGCTATCAATGCCTAAACTACTTTATACACACATTATAATATTTATTATAATGTGTTATTAAATATAAGATTATAATATTTATTGCACATTACAATACTTATTTATTTTTTTATCTTAATTCAATTTCATAGGCCTGCACTTAGAACTGAGTACGGTTTACTTGTAATACAATAAAAAAACTTTTTTAATCATATTATCAAATGATAAGTAAAAAATAAACAAACTAAAAAAAAGCACAATAAATTGAAATCTATTCCAGAATTAATTTAAAAATTAGCGAATAAAATACGTAGATCTCTAGAGTTTCAATTAACTATTAAAACAGTTCACATTCCTGAGTTCATCGGCAGCTGCAAAATGTTCTAAAGTTTACATAGTTTTTAATGTCGGCGATTGTTCGCATTTATCATTAATAAGAGTAGTTGCCAATTTCAATCTTAAAATTCTTATCTTCGAATGTTTCTCATGTCATGTTCAAGGTTTCTCACCAAGCTCCTTTAAAGGACATCAAGGCAATATGGCAAATTAGTCATCTATGCTTCAGAATTATACGAGTACAAGAGTCGCTAACAGTCGTGAAGCCAGAAGGACGCGCCACCACTTGCACTGTTAATGAACATAGAAATAAGGCTCTTTTGAAACAACGCGTTCAGTTATTATTCTTCAGAGTAATTAATATTTTTGCCTTACTTTATAGCGAATGTCAGAAACAATGATAAAAATTCATAAAAAATATATTTTCTGTTAGGTATATGTATTAGAATCTATTTATTTTTTACCGAAGACATTAAAGATGTGTATCAATAATAATGAGTGTTAGAACTGTAATCAAAAATTAACTGTAAACTACAATATTCATCGATGTTGCTTCACAGTCATGGCGAATTGTATATTCACAGTAATATTCTATCAGTAACACAGTAAGTTCACGGCTATTTTTTCACGAATCAGCAATATCTATGAATTTGCAGTTTTAGGTACAATGAAAGATTTGTTTTAAATTATATAGAGGTAGTAAAACAGTCTAAGTATTGACTCACGCACTTATGCCATTTAACAGCAGCTTTTTTATGGTGGAGGAGGCAGACGGGCATGCGGTCCACCTGATGATAAGTTGGTGGCGCCGCACATGGACACCTACAAAACCAGGGGATATGCGGGTATGCTGCTGTTCTTACAAAAGCTTCTTGAAGAACCCCATGTCGTAGCATAGCGCGAAAACCTTAACTGGCAGTTCATTCCATAACTTTTGGGTTCGCGGTATATAGTGTCTTGATGACCGTATTGTGCGCAGCGACTCAATGCCATAGAAGTGTGAATAAACTATACAAAGATGACAGGAAATGTAATGGTAAAAACCCGAAGTTGGCATCAATTTGAACAGTTCTTCAGAACATTCCCCATTACATAGGCGATAGAACACGCAGAGGGTCGGAACGTCTCTCCGGACGCTGAGGATTCCTAGACAGGCTGTGAAAGTAAGATCGTTGGTACTTTTTATATAATTATATAAAAAAAAGACGGCAGACGAGCATACAGTCCACCTGATGGTAAGTGGATACTCTTGTCCATAGACATCTGCAATACATGGCAACATCAGTCCAGAATGACAAACGTCGGCACGCCCCCGGATGCGCTGACTACCTTTGTAGGTTAAGGACTGGATTGGGAAATCTTGTGGGTTATGCTCTGAAAGTGAGGTGCTACGACAAAAGGGGGCTCAAGTTTATTAATGGCCACTACTATTGAAATTTCTCGGCCGAGATCACAAATCAGTGCACCCTAAGAATTGAAATTTTTGTTGTCAAAAATATTATCTGAATTCTGACAACAATTGACGTAGGTTGGTGCAGTATGGTGGGTGACGAAAAGTCCCCAGCTGCGCTTTGCATCTCAGGTTTGTTGTTGTGCATTGTCGTGTAGAAGCAGCAACCAAAATCGGTTTCTTAATAGCAAGTAAGTAAGTACACTTTATTGCACACCAAATAATGCAGTAAAAGTGATACAAGAGTTTAAATAAATGGGTATACAAAAGGCAAAGACGTACAGGCAAGCTTTGGGCGGGAGATGTATGCGAACATAAGAATAATAGGTAGATGGTGCAGATATATATATATATATATATGTATATGTATATAATTATTGGAAACAAATATATAATAAATATAAATCAAGAAATAAATTAAAAATAATAATAATACTTACATATTAAAATACCATACATAATAATTCTGTTATACTAAGTAAATCATAATGCAATCACTATCATAATCTAGATAAATGTAGGTATATATTAAGAATTAAGTATTATAGAAGATATTAAGAATCAGTGAACTGCAAACAAAAGAAGTGGGAGTGGTAATGGAAAGATGAGGAGCGTAAACGTACTCAGCAGTGAGCTTATCCAATACAGTTGTGGAACGAACTGCCTACTAAGGTTTTACCGCTTAGTTACGACATGGAGCTCTTCAAAAGGGCTGCAAGGTCGGCAGCGCATCCCCATCCCCTGTGGTGTTGCAGGTGTTCATGGGCGACGGTAACCATCTACCATCTCATGGGCCGCTCGACCATCTGCCACTATAAAAAAATAAGTTTTTGACAAAGCACGTCACCAATAATTATTATGTCCGACCACAAGAAGTTGTATCGAAAATCACCCGTTGAATACCAATAAGGCTGTCACCGTCAGCCTCTTCTAAATGAATTTCTTTTACAGAATTTGACGCTCGGATCTAAACAATGTGATGAACGTTTACGATTCAAGACAATATTCATTTTTCTATTACACAAACAGATTTTTTTCCTCACAGGTAATCCGATTCAGAATTTCTTCACTTCTCTATCGGTTTGACGGGGCAATACCTACACACTTCTTATCGTCATCCACGCTGGCATTCCTTCAGTTCGTATGGTACCAATTTCATAAGTTTGTTTATGATGATTAGATGAGTCAACATATGGATAATAGACAGAGAGACAACTATTTTCACTTATTTCAAATTACTGTTTCGAAATCACGAATAATACAAAGGTATAATTGGTGATTTTTCCAGAAATATTTTATTTATAGGTCTTTTATGATTTTATTAAATGTATAGACAGTTTTCATCTATGTATTATACCTTATAATAACTTTAAAATCACGTTTAAATTACTCATACGAGTACATAGCTTTCAAATTGGCTGTATAAAGCTTATAACTTTAAGCTTTATGACTTTAAGAGTATCATTATTATTTTTCTATGATACCCACTGCTACCAACGACCCCTTCCAAATTTAAATTCAGAAAAAGATATTAATAAATTATTCTTAATGTGTAACATAATTTATGGCCCGAATAGTTATAATTCGTATTATAAATTTCATTAGTGGTTCAATTCGTTAATTATTTTTGGCACATATCGTTGTAACGACTTCTCTACTATCCTTCTTATTCGCCGTTAGTACGAAAAATAACATAAATATTCCGCCATCTGTCGAGACTCGTGAGTAACGGCCAACGACAGCCGGCACCATAAAAGCTCAGAATAACGATTTCGAGAATAACGGTGGCCGCTGTAACGAATATCAAGCACCCTCTAATCTCTAAATAGCCTCCGTTGCGCAAAACCTAGAAATATTTTTTACCGGCTGCTACGATTACATTATAAACTTAAAAATAGGGAAGTAGAAGAAGCCTGCGTTCAGTCAAATCGCAATAGCGGCTCGTAACGGAGCTTTCCTCTCTATGCTGCCGCTACCAGCGAAATGGCGCGCGTGTTCTTTCTATTGTACGAATATTGTAGTTCGGTTGTATACCGTGAGATGGAGATGTAATAGCTCTTCATATCTTTTACGACTCCACATATAGATGGAACTACTTGTAACAAAAAAGCTGACTAGGGTATGTTAATAATTGCTTTATTTTTAGATATACATATATTATTTTATAACTTTGGGAGGATTTAGTCACAATTCATATCCATAAAGTTGTAAATTGGCATTCCGACCCGTACCATTGAATTGATACTTAAATGATATTTTCAGTTATCACTAGCTCGGCGGTGGATGAAAATATCGTGAAGAAACCAGCAAAAAAAATTGGGGCATGTGTAAATATACACCAATCCGCACCGGGTCTGCATAGTGTGTCGGCGTGTCCTGCAGTGAGACTTTCTAGGTTATTGTCGATTATTTTATAATGGAAAATTTTAATAATGTTTCTATAAAATTAGTTCTCTATTAATATTAGGTATATTCTATCGCTATTAATTAATAAAATTAAACATACATTAGTTTAATTAAACATGCTTTCAGTTAAATTGATCTACAAAGCGATAGACGATGATGATGACAATGTCAGTCCATGTTGTTTTTTTTTAAATATGAATGTGGTCATGTAGGTGTGATAGACGACAATAGTACCCAATGAAGCAACACAAACACAAAGGGGTTTTATTCTGCATAGTCTTTTCCAGTGTTTTGAATGGTGTTTTTTTAAAGAAGGGGGCCATGGAGCGGGCAGTCCACCTGATGGTAAATGGATACTGTCGTCCATGGACATCCACGATACATGCCAAAAACGCTCCGGAATGACAAGTTTGTTTTAAATTGACAGAATATAGATACAATATACATGAAATAGGTTTTTTTTATAAAAAATGTGTTGGACGTTTAAGCAGTTACTTCGCCGGTGTCTCATCGGAACAAACGATTTAAGTTGTTCTTATATTTTTTACTTTTCCATTATTAGCTACTAGGCCAGGGAAATTAAATATTTCTGAGAAATGTGTTTTAGTAGGTAACTAATTGCTGTGTGTTAAATATAGCTATGGTTGCGGAACGATGAACATGGCGGTCTGCTAGCGCGGCCAACTGCTTTCAACCTTAATTAATACTAAGTTCGTAATAAAAGGTATCTCTCGGTTGTTACTCACGTCTCGCACATAGATTTATGTGCAATGCGCGAAATGCATTATTTATAGGCTATCACAGTGACACAAAGTAGGAATTTGAAATGCACATGCATCACATCATGACCTGTTTTGAAATTCATGGATGGATAATGGTTGGGGAACGCTTCGGATTTGTTGTTGTTTATACTAAGAATGGAATTATAAAAATAAAAGTCAGTGGAATCCAAGAAACATAGAAACATACTTATGAAGATCCTAATTATAACTAATACCTATATATACCTATATGAAACTTGTTTCTTTTTTGCTTGTTTATTAACTTTCCAACAAATCGTTATAGTTCCTTCATCTCACGAAGGCGGGTTACGCTTAATAGGGTTGCGTTCGTACATGTACCTCTACCTACATTGTTTTAGTGTGCGTAAACTTGATAACGCTCAGTCGGGTCCCCGACGCCCGCGGCGCTGCGCACACTAAAACAATGTACCTACATTATACCTACACGTACGAGCATAACCACTACTAAGCGTATGCCGCCTTCGTGGCATAGCTATGCGCAGTTCGTGGGAGATATTAACAACGAGATATGATATTATTGTTCCAGTCAATCAAACAACTCTGTTGGCTTCCTAAACTCAATATAAGCATACACAAATTCTACGCCGGCGATCTGCGGGTTGTAGTAAAAAATTAATTGCTGATGCTTCCACTACACCAGATACGTATTTTAAAAGTTTGGTAGCATAGAACGCAAGAATCCAGTGATGCACAACTCTGCTTTTAAATTCGTATATTCTAGCTTCTAATACAAATTAGGTACAAAACGGTCTGGCCCCGAATCACCAGGAGGTGATTCGGGGCCAGAGCGTAAAACTAATATAAAACTATTATATAAAAAAAACTTATAATAAAACGTTATAATAAAATAAATAAAAAAATATAATAAAATAATTATAATAAAAAGATATTATAATAAAACTTTTTAATGGAAACTTTTTAAAAATAAATATCTTACAGTAGCGAGAATCTAAAACTGTAACAAATTAATACGTACTATGATTTATTATTTATTTAAACTATTATTTATTTATTGCACGGACAAAATGTACAAAAGGCGGACTTAATGTGTTATGACATTCCCTAGCAGTGAACCTGTGGGTAAACGGAAAATCAAGAGGGGTGCGTTAAGAGTTCATTGGGTTTGTTACGGATAGGTATTATATTTCGGATCCAGCGGATACGTTGTATATTCTTTTACCGGTTTCGGTTACAGATATGAAATTATTTCGGATACGTTTATAATGAATTTTTGAAGAAATGTATTACTAACTGAAATCAAAGAAAAGCAAAACCAAATAGGGAATAATTGCAACGTTAGGTACCTACTCATATAAAGAACGAACGAGAAATCTATCAAATCAAATGCAAGCATCAAGAACTTGTCAAAACTCGCCTCGTTTAAATTCCGCCCCTAACGGCAATGAATAAAATTATTTGTAATAACATCAGAATCTTTTATTTCGGAATTAACAAAATTAAAAAATATTCCGAATTAAAAAAATATTCGAAACCGATAGTTTCGGTTACGGTTATGGAGCTATAATATCCCTAAAGTTGATATGTTATCCCTAAAAAAAACCCCTTTTGTTGTAGCACCTCGCTTTCAGAGCATACCTCTTAAGATCTTGGAGAGTATCGGGATCCTTGGTATCGACATCTCCAGCAAAGTCGAATTCAGGGGTCATCTGGAAAATAAGGCCAAAATGGCCTCCAAAAAGCTCGGTGTGCTGAACAGAGCGAAGCAGTACTTCAAACCTGGGCAACTCCTTATGCTTTACAAAGCTCAGGTGAGGCCCCATATGGAGTACTGCTCTCATCTCTGGGCCGGCGCACCGAAATACCAATTGGACCCATTTGACTCCATCCAACGACGTGCTGTTCGTATTGTCGACGATCCCACTCTCACGGGCGGTTTAGAATCCCTCAGCATTCGGAGAGACGTTGCGTCTCTCTGTGTGTTCTACCGCCTGTACAATGGGGAATGCTCTGAAGAATTGTTTAATATAATTCCCACCTCGGGTTTCTACAACCGCACCTCCCGTCACAGAAGTGCGGTCCATCCGCATTTCCTCGATACGGAGGTGTCGCGCACTGTTCGGTCCAAAAATTATTTTATACCGCGAACCCGTAGGTTGTGGAACGAACTGCCTCAAGAGGTCTTTCCATTGAGCTACGATATGGGGTTCTTCAAGAGAGCTGTGAATAGGATTTTGCAAGGTCGGCGGCGCACCCGCATACCCCCTGGTGTTGCAGGTGCCCATGGGCGGCGGTAACACTTATCACCACGTGGGACCGCTTGCTCGTCCGCCCACTAATCTATAAAAAAAATAAAAAATGTCTATGTAATAATAATAATACATATATCTACATAAATAATAATAAAATATATACCAAGATAAATATTTATAAATAGAACAGAATTATATTATTTATTATAATTTATGTTTGATTACTTTATTATATCATTATTAATAGATAGGTAATAAGTACATATCAAAACATGACAATTAATATGGTCCATTAGCTGTTTGCCGACTTGCATGTTTCGTTGTGTTTAACTAATTAATACATTTTCCAATAGTTGCTTGATAGATTGCTATAATTGTTTCCATAATTTTAGACTTATTTTATTACGTAAGTACTTATTATCATACTTTGTGTTATCATATCTACTTGTGTTATTATGTTTGAACGTAATACTTGTTATGTAAAAGTTTTTATATTTTATTTTATTTATATTTTTGTTATATTTATTTGTTGTTTGTTTGTTTTTGTGTTTTGAGACTGCGGTGCTGGATGAAAGTGTCGTTGTATTGACAGACCTAGATTAGAAACGGAGCGAAATATAGCGAATATATTATTATTCACGTGAGTTGCTCGTTAATAAAGTTACTCAATTCACATACTGCAAAACAAGTAATGAAATATTTCTCTGATAGTATAATAATGCTGATTAGAGACTTTGAGTAGGATGTACCACAAAAGTGCTTCAAAATTGAGGCTGCGGCTAAACGTACGCTGGAGTAAATATATTAATTTTATTTATTTCTGTCTACATTTCCGCTGAAAGTTGGATTTTGTATTAGCAAGTATCTAAATGACAAAACATCTTTGATAGTGTAACAATGATCTTCTATACATAGAATGAATCGTAACAAAGCCGTGTTTGTAAAAGTAATATTTTAAAAATGGAACTATAATGTAAAATTTGAGTGACACAGAGCCAAAAACATTTTTTTTTGTTTTTTTTTTTTGTCTATCTGTCTGCACGGATTTTAATGTTAGTTATAGCTTATGTGCCGGGTTAACATTTAAGCTACATTTTATCCAGATCCATTATAGAGTTCCCACGGGAAAAACAAGTTCACGCGAAAGAAGTCACTGGTACCGCTAGTATAGTACAATATGCCTAATATTTCTAAATTAATATGAAAGTATAATAATATGTACTGGTATATAATAAATGAATATTCATAATTAGGTAACTAAATAGATGAATAACGCTATTCAAATGCATGTGGCCGAAAATAAATAACATTTTGATGACACAGGCGATAGATATATGACAGTCATGTTGCAAACAGCAGCTCAAAATAACTCAGTGAAATAGGTAGGTACTTATGTCTACAGGTTGCATCTGGTGGATGGGTGTTTGTCAACCAAAAAATACAAGTCAGAATATTCCGCGCTAAAAATTTTCTTGTAGAAAAGTGCTAATTGCAGTTACCAATAAGCACAGACAACATAATACCAATATAATATTACAACTAATATAATACTACAACATAATGCTGTTGATATATTTATTGAATACACTGTAGGCCCCTTACACCTACATGGAGATTTCAAGTAATAATCCATCACGCGCCCGCGAAGCCAATATAAATGCGTATAAGCCAATATGAATGCGTATTTTAGGATGAAGCCGTAGTAGCCTTCACTATTGCAACCGGTATTATACGACTATTGTTATAGGAGCCTGTATCCCTCACAAGTGATAGTTATAATTAATGAACCAAATACACCGTAATTTTTCTATAAATTAGGAGTATATATAACTGAAATTATTTTGGCTAAGTCTTTTTTTTATGTAAGAAGACGGCAGAGAGAATACAGTCCACTTTTTGGTAAATGGATACACCTATAAACATCCACGATACATGCTAACGTCAGTCCAGAATGACAAATGTTGACACGCCTCCGGATGCGCTGCCTACTTTGGACAAACTCCTAACCAGTTTCTTATTTACTCCTTTTTCCTTTCCTTGTTTCTTTAAATGTATTCCATTAACATAAATAAAAAAACTGAACCAGTACGGATTGGCTGATAATACACATGCCCCAGATTTTTTTTTATTTCCGAGTACGCGGAATTCGTTATGATGTTTTTCTTCACCACTGAGTGATATGACCACTTCACGACTTGAAAAATGGGTACATAAGTAGAAACTCGGTAGTACAGGCCGGGGCTGGTACTTACAACTTCACTAATGTAAGTTGAGTATATACGCCCCTGGGTTTTCACCGCTCTATTATTTAATACTGAATCTCCGTAATGTCCTATAATAGATTCCTGATCAGACAAATATTTGTTTAAAACTGTTTGTGTTTCTGGACCCACAAGTTAGGGGACCTTAGTGTGAATCATAGGATTTGACATAATTTGATTTATTCATTTATAATAATTTACGAGGTCTGCGTACAAAATTAGAATCCATGCAAATAAATCTGATCTATCTTGTGGTAGAATTTCTTTAAGAATTCGTACAGTTCAGTTTAATTAATGTTATAGAGACATACAAGTGGATGTTTAATTATTCTATATATGTAAGGAATTGTAGTATTTCATAAGGGCTACGGTTACATAGCTATCTTTTGCAGATAGTCTCTTTTGATTTATTTCAATCACCACAGAGCACGCTCTGTAGACGCTTTAACTAAATGTAAGGAACATGTGACAAGATAGAGGAAAATACCCACTCTACTACTATGTACATAGTACATACCTACTAATGTCATTAGAATGTTAGCTCTGTCTACAGTATGATTCATACGGTGACTGTTGATGGCAAACAATGCTGTGACTTCATACCATCTGGACATGTACCTATGTCTGCGCCAGTACCTATGGATTTGTTTGGCACTGATTCCATAATGAACAATCTAGTAGTTGGTCTAATGGCGAAGAGTCGAATTTTACCGGAGTGCTGACGCACTAGGCGGGCATCCAGCTGCGTCATTACAGTCATCAGGTGCTGTCAACGAACTCGTCTGTAGAACAAATTTTCCATTGGATAGGACTCGACGGCACGGGATTCCTATTGTATTAATGATTAAGTAATTTTACTGTATCATCAATCTGATAACATTAATATTATGAATTCGATCCGTATTGGACAAATTTCAAAGCTGAGCAGAGATTCAGATCTTGAAAATTTGCTTTGGCTCTTGTTATTAACTAACAGTCGCACTTCGGTTGGTATCCAACCTAGTAATAAAAATGCGTGGGATCATTTACAGACACAAAAAACGTTGAAAAGGTGATGCGGTTGTGTGCGACGGAGAATTTCAAGAACTGTATGTTGTTCTCGAACCAAATTGATAAATACGAATATGTTATCTGTGCGAGTTCTGAGAACTCCAGCTACCAGCCGCTGCTCGCGCTCCTCGCTACCGAAATAGCACCGGTACATGGTGTGTCCGCCTTCACCGTTCCGACCACTTGCAGGAAACATGTTTCAATACTTTCTTTTTGTTTTCTTCCCTTCCTTTTCCTACAAATAATCGCCTTGATACATGTTGTAGGAGAATAAAGTGTCATTAGTGTAACGCTGTTGGTAAGCACGGAACAACACGTTGCCAACTGCTATCACAACATATAACCGCTGTAGATATTGTAATTGGAAATTGCATAATGAATATAGGTACATAATGACATTAGGAGCAGCTGCACACTACGCAATAGCCGTGTATCAAAATACTAGAAACAGGAAATCGTTGTATGTTCTATTCTGGTGATATGGAACGTTCAAAAATATCTGGTTTCATTTCTTGTAAATTTCACTCTAAAGGCACGCATGGCAACACGCCTCCGGTACAACATAAATTGTATATATATATATTTAGGACTGTTTCAGACTTTCGTGATTCATTTATTTATTGGCACCTTGGAGAATGTTTAAAAATAAAACGCAATTGTTTATATTCTGTTTGAAGTTGTTTTTACAAATGAAGATTCACACTTGGTGGGTGTGGTTGAGAAACGTGGCCAGGAAAATATTTTAGGTCTTTTTTATAATATTTAGATGTATGGCAGTTGCGTAGATCGTATTCACTTTCTTTTTTAAAGATAGGACACATTAATGACTATTTGCGTAATATAATAAATGTAATTCGAGAACTACTCCAAGGATTTTGATGGAACTTCCACCACTGATTAGTTTAGTTGTCTGTTTAGCGTTGGTTTTAATGTTTATGTCTTTAAAAAATCGATGCTTTGCTTCCAAACTCGTTGAAATTGATAAGTTCAACTGATGCATTCTTATAATACCCATATACGTAGATATATATGACAAAAAAAACAGTTTGTTGCTCTGTAATTTATGAAAATAATGATCCGTACACATAATATCCGGTAAAAGTAATAATAAATATAATTAAAAAAAATTGTAATTTCGAAATAGGTATAATTGGAAATTGTAACTAAGTTTTAATTAAATTAATATTATTATTATTATACATTCAGATGAATTGACATAGAATCTAGTTGCGTCATACTTAAACAAATAGAAACTACAAAAAAGCACCAAGTGCAAGGAATGGAAAGCTTTTATAAATTGATACTGGTAATTGATACTGATACTGGTATTATAAATAACATGCAATTTTTGTTCTAACAATTTTATTAACCGCAGCTGTAGGACTTACAATGGTGCATATTCTCATCTAGACCCTTTATGTTTGTCTCTTAATTCATATTGAAAGCAAGGTCAGAATGTCTGTAAAGGTAACAATAAATGGTTTTATTGCCTATTTATTGTAAAGTAGTAAAATGTGGAAGTAGTGTATGTGGGAATTGCTGTGGGATTGATTTTCCATTTATATTTCTAATTTTGTCAAACTAAATTGTAAAATATGTTTAATTAGTGGAGACGTCTTCAATTTTCTTTTCTATTTATTAAGTTTTGTGTAAACTTAAGTGTTGATACTATAAAACTTCATGTCTTTCTTGAATAAATAAAAAAAAAAATATTAATAGTTATATATTAACAAAAATATATAAATATTTTTCTTATAGGTAAATACGATTACGTATTATTTTTTTTAAATTAAATCATTATACATTTTACGGAGCACTAAGACACTGATTTTCATCTATTCATTGGTCACGCTGATGTTTGTTACTTCGATATTATAAGTCTTGAATTTCTCAACAAATTGAATTGTCTTCTCAAGAAATACATATTTTATTTTCTGTCTTGTTTTAATCTACACGTTTATGTTTGTTATTAGGTATATTTCTTTCTGTTGTTTACTGCTTAAATGATTGCCCATCCGACAGCGCAGAAGCAAAATGCTATGCACACGCTATTCTCGTTATTCGACATTTTATACGATCCATTTATCGCTGAGTATCTGATTATTATTGTTGTTTCTGTGCGACATTTAGAGTCATCACATCTTCGCTTCGCCGACAACATCTCTCTTTACATTATTCTTCACTTTCTTTATCTTTGCTGGCAACATATTATAAAATCTGATTTAATGGACCTTATTTTCGGTTCAACTTTGCCAGATTTCTAATTTTTTAATGCTTTATCTTAAAAATGAGATGTTAGAGCATATTTCAATTTCATGTTTCTTGGATCTTTCTATTTAGAATCCACGAAATTTAAAGTTAGAAAATTTGCACCAAAGTCCATATTGCCCATACCAATAATAAGGTCGGTCCCTCTGTTCAATTAATGTCACATACACACATAAAGATCATGACAGATCCGCTAGAAGATTTGAACTTGACGCTAAACGGTCTTAATAAAACATTAAGGCGTTTCTCGTAGACTGAAGGTAGACAATCCAAAAGTGTTTAATTAACATGTCCATTAACATTAACAAACTGTAAGAATTAATTACATTTGTAGAGTAGTGGTTAATAATTTAAATTTAACTGAAAGTTTTTTAATATATTATTTCTTTCTTTAATATATATTAATATACGGTTGAAAATGACGTTACAACCAATACATCTCTACTAGGGGTCGCAATACTGCCCCCATTTACTAAAACCGGTATTAACGGTATTAAAATATTACGAATATCTGAATTCCGAGATTTTCTATATTTTTGATATCTTTATGAAATAAGGACATTGTAGGTACAAAACAATTAAAAAAGATTAAACAACAAAGAAATAGAAAGAAAAATGACATGACAGTGGTTTTGAGGTTTAATAGTGTTCTAATTTGATTCAAACAGAAACAGAAGTCCATATGGCTGAAGAGCGTCCTACACTGAGCCCCATCAGCCATCGGTCTTGCGGCAAATATGACCTGCCCATTGCCACTTCAAGTTGCCGATCCTATGAGCTATGTTGGTGACATTAGTTCTTTGGCGAATGTCTACGTTTCGGATCCTGCCCCGCAAAGAAACTCCTAGCATATCTCGCTGAGTGACTTTGAACTTATGCTGATTCATAACATCTACCGTTGGAGGCCACATTTCGGCACCATATGTCATAACGTCTAAGACTTTCGTCTTCAAATATTGTGGTATAAGCGACGAGAAGAGCCGACGCATTTTTCCAAATGGTGCCCAGCCAAGTTGAATGCGTCTATCGACCTCCTTGCTGAAGTTGGACTTGGCTAGAGTTGTATGGTTTGCCCAAGGTAGACATAATGGTCAAAACTTCGAGTGCCACACCCTCGACATCCACCAGTCCCGTTTTGTTTTCTTTTTATTTTGTTTGTTGTTGTGTTTTGTTTAGTTTTGTTTCGTCTAAATTCATTCCAAGACCGCGGTGTCGTGATGTTTCGTTAAGGTCGTTTAGCATCCAACTCAAATCATCCGTAGTCCGCAATTCGATTTGCGATTCATTGGATTTGTGATCCCTAGTCTCTACAGCTACATACGTCCGGCGCACGCATCGGGCGGCAGTAAGAGTAGACGAACGACGCCAATAGCTAGAGACCGCGCACAGCCACCTGTGCCTTTCTGATGAAAGTACTGATGTATCACACCGCCGCCGGTCTACTGTAATCACCGGTTACAAAGGACAGTATCTAGTGGCTCTTGAAGTCACAAATACGATTTCACATATACAGGAGGGTCGTAAGCGCCAACCCTCGTTGGGTGTTCACTCATTCCCGGTCGCTCAGCGAACTACGGCGAGTAGTATCCAGATTGAAGAGATTCGACAAAGTTCTAAAGTCACCTGTATTACTCATAAAATTAGCAAGGTTATAGAAATGGCAATGGACATGTCTTATCTACCGCAGGACCGGCAACGATGGGGGTAGACCAGTATTTAAATGGAAATCAAATACCGGGAAGCACGGGGTGTGGGTATCCTTTGTAGGACGTCCAGATGAACCGATAACTTGAAGAGGGTAGTTGCTGGATGAAATGGACAGAGACGTGAGAGGTGACGAGTTTTAACAGAGGCCTAGTAGTGCAAAATCGCGGATGATATGACTGATAGGAATTATTTTATTTATATTAATACCTTAGTTGTTAACACAAACAGTTTCATTAAAATTTAGGAATAAATATATTGTAAAATTTTAAGGCGACACTGACTCGTGGTAGAGAGGAGCGGCCGCCCTAGGCGCCAGACCTTCAGTGCCAAAATCCAGTAAAAATATAATTATCCGTTTTATGATTCATAACAAAGATATGTATGGTAGACGTATCGTAGCGTACGAAAATATGTTTGCACAGCCCAGCTTGATTTTTAAAAAAAAGCAAAATAACATTTAGCTCATAAATCTGATGATCCTAGGATATTTTTACGAAAACAAATTTATTTTTCTTATGAAAAATCCTAGGTCATACGTCGATAAAAAAGAATGTAGATAGAACGTAAAGATAGTTTGAACTTGAAAAATATAAAACTTTCTCGTTCGTAGCCAAGTGGGTTATAATGAGTATTTTAGTATGCGAAAGTAATTTATATGTTCGCGCAGCGTAAATCTCGCTTCTAATACGAAGTATTTCCAATTTATTAATTCTTCAAACAAGTATAGGTACTGACCCCTATTTTTATGTACAGAAAGAAACTCAGTGGAAAAATACAATAATAAAAATATTAATTGAAATTATTTGTAATGAACTAATTAACCTATACTAATTACTACGAATTCTATTTTCTATTTTTCCAGATTCTATTTTCGCAATTCGTATGTATGTATATTCAAAGTGTAATCGGAAACGTATTCATTTACACTACGTCATTCCCCAGTGTTATACACGTGGACAGTACAGGTAGGGTTACAGTAGTAGATTTAAAAATGATGGTATGAAATTTTGATATAGCGTGGGAGTGCGACTGCCCACGGCGCGGCAGTAGCGTGAGTAATGTTCTGGGCAGAGCGGAGTTTTGTACTCGTGCGCTGACTAACCGCTCTGCTTGCGTCGCCTGTTTCCATGTTATTTTAGCCACAGCCCACGCACCGCTCCAGAGAGAGATCCACCACACCTGCAGATTGAGACGTAAACACCTGAGTGTTATTTAATCCGGAATTCATAACATTCCAACGATTTATTATTTCATAACTGACTTGTATCATATGTACATAAAAATTGATATAATCCGTATTGTACTGCTGTAATTAGCAATGTCTTTTTGAGTAGTTTAAAAAATCAAGTTATTTTTTTAAATAAAGGGTTTATTTAAAAAAATAACTTGATTTTTTAACCTATTCAAAAAGACATTTTTTTTCTATTTGTGTTAATGTTCGTATGTACACTGTGGAATAAAATATAGTGCAAAATAAGCAAAAATTATTTATTTAAATACGTTTTAGATTAACACAGTACAGTACAGTTTAGACTTTGGTCAAAGGTTAATGACATTAATTGATAGTTGAAAATATATTATTTTTTATCTTTATTAACTACACATTATTAAATTATTATTGTCAACACATTATTTATTGACTACACATTATTACATTATTATTGTCAACACATTATTTATTGACTACACATTATTACATTATTATTGTCAACACACTATTTATTAACTACACATTATTTAACGGAAATTTGGTGAGCTTTTTAATTTAAACTTAATTACCAGAGTGAAAACATCGGAACTTTATCTTTCGGTGCCCTAATTTTTCGGATTTCCGTATACGAGTAAATATGTATAATTACCAGATCTCTTTAGTGGGTTTTGGCAGGTATTTATTTCACTCAGTGGAATGGAGTGAAGCACAAAGAAGTGGGATCGAGATATGGACAGGTTTGAATCCGTGCCAGTATTAGTTTCTAGATGTACCTATGTCAGAATTTTTTTGAAGTCGTTCTATTGCCATAAAAAGTAATGTCTGGTGAAATAGAATTTTCACAGATATAACAATGATGTCAGGACAAAATATTTTTACGCATTTTATCTATATACGAGTAGGAGTAGAAATGACAGATATAGAATCTGGCCTAAGTTTGTAGTATGTACTTAATTCGTAACTCGTAGTACATAATACGTAGATAACTTATTAACCTGCTAAATGTTGACGTAGCAAGGTTGAGGCTCATTCTCGATTGTCTCGCAGTGTGCTAATATGTGTGGTATTTTATGGTAATAAGTATGTATTTATTACCATAAAACACCCCTTAGTAGGCATAGAGAGTGATATCCGCTCACAGCTTCTTATCTATAGGTAGGTAACCTAAATATAATAAAACAGTAAAAGGATTGAGTCTGTACATTGACTTAATTTAATAAAAATAAAATTGGGTGTCTCTAGAAGCTACAGGACTCAAAACAATAGTTTTTAATGTTTTTACCTGTATGTTTGTCTGTGTGTCTGTTTGTTGAGCATCACGTAATAACTACTGAACGGATTTTGATCGGGTTTCCACTAATGTATACGTATAAATATATTAAATGCGAGAAAGGATAATATCTAGACTGAAAGCGATCGCATCCGTGAAATCCATTATGTCGGCGCTTATACTGGTGTTCAAGCGAGCGAAGCCGCGGGTAGAAACTAGTTGTAAATAAATATACATTATACAAATTTATTTTAAGTTTATTGAAGTTTCTTATCAATATCACAGACAGGTATCGTTTCGTAGCATTTTATCGTTGCCAGACGTCGAGTCTATCTCTTAAGTAATCCTTGTAAGCCGTAGATCCTTGTAGATACCGTCTCGTAGTTTCTTATAGTACCTACGTACGTGCCCAAGAGTAGGCACAGACTGTAAGTCATATCTAGATTGGGTTATGGTCGGGTCATGTGTAATACAGTCTAATTGATGGCAATGTCTTTTAAGGGCAGGATTAATAATTTTCATCTTGTAACTTATTATCATACTCACTTGTAAGCACAGTAGTATTCTATCACTATCGTTTCGTGGTACGCAGCCAGATACGTTCTGGTAGTTTGTGTTCTGGTATTATATTGTAGTTCATACCTTAGCTAGACATAGGCACCAACTAGTATCATTTGATCAGACCTAAGTGCTAAGAGACACCAACACGTACTTGATAAGTAGACAGTAGACACCTTATCATACTATATTATCATGACCAAATGAACAGACTAATAAATAGATCTTGTAATAAATAGAAAATGTTAATAAAAAATTAAGTTGGGGCCAGTCGATAAAATGTATAGGATGATGAAGACAATTCTTGAATTGAATTCTGAATTCTTGATGATGATTCAAGCTTCTTCAACAAGACAAACCTTTATTGAAGGTATAAACGAAACTTTCTACACATTCTTTACAAAAACATCAAAGAGTGACCTTAATTCTCTCAGGGCAAACCTCTCTCGTCGTTGCGGACATATGGTCCGTCTAGCCATACAAGGAAAGTAATCGATCGTGTGATGATCATTAAAACTTTTGTTGACTTTATATTGATATAGAGAAGAGACTTGCATTGCAATAAATAAGAACAAAACAGAGTCACTAACTATTCTCATTGTGCGCGTAAAAACATAATTAAAATTCTTTTCGACGTTTATTTTTAGATTAGGCAGATAATTTTAAATCACTTTGAAGAAGATAAATACACAACTGAATATTTATGAAATGACATTCATTTTCACACAAAGCTTCTTATATATAGGTTTCTACATATTTGTATGGTCTATTTATTATATTAGCACTAGATATTGAATAAAACATGTCTGAAATTTCTGCAACATGAGAATATACTTTAACACGTCTTTAGAAACACTCCTAATGATCGGTTATTATAGGACTTACAACTTATAATTCTTGAAGTTATTCTTGTAAAAATATTAATAGATGGGCAGGTGCGCGCATGTTGGCAAAGACTAGTGCCCTGCTGTGATGCTACGCTGTGCTGGACTAATTGTAAACGTAATAAAGAATATATTTACGTTTATTTCTGTTTGGATGAGTTGATGCCCTTACTCTTCCACGCATATGAAGCTGGCTAGTGAAACAGTGTTGCATCTGTTTACACATCAACTTGTTATCGATGACAATATTGATACAGATATTCATGTTTAAACTATGTTAGATATTTCAGAAACCACTTGCACTATTTTAAGTGCACAGAAATTTTAGGCGCCAAGGCTAGCTAAAATTAAATATTTTTTGCACTAGAATTCACGAAGTGAATTTTATTTCTATCTTGTTGTCATTTCGTCTACCTGCAAAGAGAATGTATCTAAATCGGTGCTTTTTACCTCACCCCGGCATTGTTTAACTAGACTAGATAGATTTTCCTACATCTTTTGGAGTATTTATTTTAATTTTTGTTCTTTCGGGAACAAAACAATTATGCAACAAATACTTAGAATAACTTATATAAATGCTTTGCTTCTTGTACCTATAATTTGTTCAACCAAAGGTTGACTGGCAGAGAATGCCATTAGGCATTAATTCCGCCCCGTGGACAACTTTAGTGCAGTTGAGCTTAAATAAATAAAATACATATAATAAATAATTCTTCAAAAAAAAGTTCTACGAAATTAACCAAAATTGATAACGAAGTAAAAACTAGACTTCAAATTCTAAGCTTTAGGTATCTTTAGGTTCTCAAACGAGAACGTTTATTTGACACAATCAATTTATCTGTGCACCAATGATTAATGTGCACCAAAAATAAATATTAATACTACTCGTTTTTTACCAAGGAGCAAAGTTTACCTAAAAATACCGATTTGATTTACTACGGTTACACAAACGGTTTTGGTACACTAATAAACATTTATTAGATGTCATTAGACGACTTCTGCATATCTCAAAACTTGGCGAAGCACAGCATTTAATAGAATGGTCTGACATAAAAATGGGAAAGCCTTTGCCCAACAGTGAGACACAACCCCAGGCTAAATAAAAAAAACATCGATTAATGTTATTATATACTCTTTATATTAACTGCGGATAATTTACGTTTTATCTTTTTGCTATTTTAGCTGTAAGATGACATAAAATAATTATTAGGAATATAATTGTGTTATATTTATCTTTTAAAAACTCTTTAAAATTATCAGATAGAGATGATCTTCATTTTTTCCTATTTTAAATCAGCTTTAAATTTTATAACGTAAATGAAAATAGATATAATGGATTATATTATATGGCAATACATATAATATAATCGTAACCAGTGTTTATTAATATAAAATATGTCTTGTAAAAAATATATTTTGTGTGTGTAGATTATGAATGATACAGAACCCAAAACAAGAGCTTTTAGAATTTCCCCTGTCTCTTTGTCTATCTGAAGATACATCATGCAATAACTATTTGACGAATTTTAATGATATCTCATAGTTATAGTTTATGTCTCCTGGATGGAGATTTTAGATACGGATGTTATATATAATGGATTTGCAATACTTCATAGAATCATAGTCAATTCCATGGGTGCGCTGGATAGATTTAAATAAATTTAATACAATGATAGTTTACGTTCTTTTAAGGGTCTTTTTATCTTGAAACAGCACAAGTTTGAATAGGAATAAAGTTCATGCGGATGGAGTCACGCAAAAACCACGGGTTCGTATATAGACAGATTATTATATTTTCGATTATTTTGTTATATTTTGTTTACATGGAAAATTAAACATTGTTATCTAAAAATAGTAAGAAGAAAGTATATTTATTACGAAGAAAGTTTATTTACGAAATGAAAAACCAAAAATTCTGTTAAAAGTAAATCTTTAGATGTCACAACTTATCAATGTCCGTTCAAACTCAATTTGAAAAAAACAAATCCAAATCAATGAAAGATCTCAACATTTTGGTTTAAATCTAGGGCAAACTTGGCAAGTCTCAATGAATATAATTATAGATATGTAAACAATTATCATCTCCCTATTTAATTTAAGACTGTCAGTTACGTCAGGCCCCCATGTTTGTTTACATTTTGGACAAATCGGATTGAAATAAACTATAACTTACAAAACATATTAATATCAGATAGTTGGTTAAAGAGGACATAGAACTGTGAAGTTGCTCTGAAATTTCTTCGTATCAGAAGGCAGGACGTGCTAATAAAGGAATCCTCTAAATTACGAGTACCTAGGAGCGAAGGTTATTTGGAGTAGGTGCCTACCATATAGGGCATTTTTAAATCCTGTCCGTTACGAGAATAGGGCGGTACTACCTTTAGATCGCTAGATTATAAAATCGCCTTCTACCAATCAAATGAATGTTCCATTATAATGATATTGGATGGAATGACATAGGAGGGAACGATATTGGATGTCACAGTACAGTTATCAAGATTAGATCCTCTGTCCGACGCCTAATGGTCTGAAATTCTCTTGATGGGATCTCAAAGTGTTAATTCTGCGTAGTGGTAATAATAGTGCTTAATGTCCGTTTCTGACTATTGGCGTGGTGTTATTATGACCGCATGATAATTGTCACCTGTCATTGACGACTCATATGAGGAGTACTACTTACTTGCCAAAATATGAGTCAAACATGTCTCTTGTTTTATTTATAGTTCAATGTAACTGAATTAAAATTAATCGAGCTTAGATAGTAACCTTATATTTTCTGTCTACTAAAACAGATAAATATAATATTACCTAAGCATTACCTACTAAGCATACTACAAACTTGATAATCTCTTGATCATGAGTGCGATTTCCTTTCCATTTATTCCGTAATCTGTGGAATTAACATTAGCCTATGTTATCGGTCAGTTCATAGAGAATACATATTAAATGCATATTGGACGCTTGAATTTGAGATTTTCGCGTTTTTCATTCATATTTATCCATTTAAACGGGTCGGGGCTGACTCCTCTTCAGTAAGCTCGTGATCATGATTGGTTTCACCCAACCGAAACGTCGAAACGTAATACTTAAGTTTCAAATTTGACTTTTTAATGAACCCCTGAACCTAGAAGTTGCCTTATGATGTGTCATCTAGTCTGTTCCCATATCGGTGGTTCAGACGTTATTATATTTTACGGTGCTTTCTAAATTGTCCCATTGCCATGAAGAGCTATGAATAGGAAAATCGGCAACGCAATGATATTGCTTTGTGGTGTTAGATGGCCTAATAGTCTCTAATGAGACGGAATATCATTTATCAAGAAGGCTGGCTGGCTGTCTGTTTTTGTATTAAAATAAAATGAATTGTAAAAGATTGGTATATTTTAAAAAAAATAGTCCAATTTGGTGGTACGAAATAGATGATGGTGGTCCCAAAAATCCGATTAAATTAGGTATCTATTCAATCTCAAACTATTAGTTTTGCATATTGTGAATATAACATACCTATATGATAATTTAAAGGTTACAGTCAAACTGTTCGGTGTTAACTGAATTTCAACTTTTCATTACAAATACATATGCATGATTATTTCGATTATGTGAAAGTTTTCACATTGTTTCTATTTCAAAAATATCAACTCAGCTTTTGAAGTGGCCAAGAGGAACGTTTTATTTTTGCATTCCTGTTGTCCACCCTAGGGGGTGAGGGGTGGGGAACTTGGAGTGGTCAAGAGGAATGATCCCTATTTTAGAGGTGTTGTAGTTCCTCAACACTTCTGGTAGCGGCTTCATTATCCCTAAGTCGCTTTTTACGATACCCACGGTAAGAGATGGTATTCTAAAATCGGTTAACACCATACCGCCGATCTAGTTATTAGTTACCAAATCAGGATAACAAGAAATGTGATATGATAAAAAAAAACAATTAGTTAAGTATATATAGAGAGAAGTAATATATACTGATGGGGTGACCAACCAAAAAAATTATAAAAGTTTTGTTAATGATGGCTTAAAGCTCGTTTACACAAGGAGAGTTTCTCGAACGGTTTCTCTTAGGATCCGCATATTCTGTAGACCAATTCTTCCTTATTAGATTAGAAATTAGATTTCTTAGAATTTTATAGAATTCTTAGGTACATTTTATCCCACAACACATTGTTCTGCGTGATAATTTTATGAAATGACTTTTTTTATAGAAAAAAGGCGGCAGACGAGCATACAATCCCCCTGATGATAAGTGGATATTGCTGTCCATAGATATCCGTAATACATGCAAACATCAATTAGTCCAGAATGACATACGAATACACGGATGCGGTGCCTACCTTTGCAGATTAAGGAATGGATTGGAAAAATGGGGAGGGATAGGATGGGATGGGAATAGGCTCTGGCATATCTCACTCACTATCGATACACGTACATACTTACATTGAGGAGATACGACAAAGTAGAAAATGCAGTACATTTCCAGGTACTCTGTGAGAGAGGGGCAACGTGGCCAGTCGAGTGCGCCCATCGACTGTGGGAATGTAGCGTGCCAGCGTGAATAGCCGAGTGGGCGAGTAGTCAAACCATTCGTTTGACTACTCGGAAATAGTCAGTAATGTGAGTAACTCTCACATTAAACTACATATATTGATGTGTGGTAGCACTGTCAGTTTACGCTCCATTTACGGTTCTGACTGAACAGATGGCAGTTACCGCTACATTGAAATTTATTGCTGCTTGACACTAGTCATTTTACGCTTCATCTGCTATTCCGACTGGGAACCTGGTGGTAAGCTCGTACCGAAAAACAAATACTTACAGTTTGGCGACCGCCACCGTGTGGCTGACTTCCTGATTCGATTATGGTAGTACAACTCGTGGTTACCTCCACATATTGTTGCTCAACGGGACGATAGGATATGCTCGACTTTCCCCGCTGACTAGACGGGCCGTTACCCCACTCCATGTCGAAACACATTGCTGATTGAAAAGATGGTTAATACCTACTTAATTACTACTGGTAGATGTTATATCTATGTTTGTCAAAAGTAATACAACGAAATATTAGATAAGTCACTTGATGGATAAAAAATAATAATATATGTATATATTTTTAGCTGTTGTTACATTAGGTACGCACAAAAACAAGAAAGTCGTGAATAAATAAAAAGCTCTAAAAATTGCCTGTTCACTGAAAACGATTTGTTTACAACATACATGTTTATGATTATTATTTTGTTATTGAATGCTCTTAAATCCGTGTTATAAATTTGAATACAGATTCAATATAGGGAATTTAAATACAGGTAGATATCTATTTAATAATTTAAAATGCAAAAAATATTAAACACTGTTTCACTGTTAATGAACAAAGCTTGTTTCTAATGTGCCTTAGCTATATAAAAGAGAGCTACTAATATATATCTTAATTTATTATGAATATTAGGGATTAAAGTATGAAATTGCCGATTTGTACTGAAAAATTAAAACACGTTTTTTTATAAAATGTAACATATTTATTTAATCAAAATATTTACCCTCATTATCTATACATTGTTGCCATCTAATCGGAAGTTCATTTATGCCTTTGCGATAGAACTCTGGGGATGTAGATTCGACAAACTGTTTGAAAGCATTTTGTACTGCCTCTTGGGAAGAAAATTTTTTATCACGTAGAAAATTGTCCAAATCACGAAAAAAATGGTAGTCCGTTGGAGCAAGGTCTGGCGAGTACGGAGGATGACGTATGGTTTCTAACTGCAGCTCCTGTAGAGTTACAACGGTTTCTCGTGCAGTGTGAGGTCTTGCGTTATCATGGAGCAATAATGGTGAAGATCGATTCACGAGTCGGGGCTGTTTCACTGCTAGTTTCGCCATCATTGTTCGAAGTTCGGCACAGTAAACATCTGCTGTTATTGCTTGACCAGACCTGAGAAAGCTATAGTGAATAACACCATGAATAGACCACCAAAGAGTTACAATTACCTTTTTATTGGTAAGCTTTGTCTTAGGGCACTGTTGCGGCGTTTGACCTGGAGTCAGCCATTGCATTTTTCGCTTTCGGTTATCGTAAAGAATCCACTTTTCGTCACATGTCACAATTAGATCCAATATTCCTTCATTTCTGTACCGATTCAACAAGGCAACGCAAGTTTCAACACGCGTTTCTTTCTGCAGATCAGTTAAATCATGAGGCACCCATTTTTCATATTTTTTTATCTTATTGATTTGATGCAAATGAGTCAATATTGTAGGTAAGGTAACGTTAAACCATGCCGTTAATTCCTGGGTAGTTTGACTCGGATCGGCTTCCACCATCTCCTTCAATTCAGCGTTATTCACCTGTGTGGGCGATCTTCCATGTGGTTCGTTCTTCAAGTCGAAGTTTCCATTACGAAAGCGTTTAAACCAAAAACGCACGGTTCGTTCATTAGCAGTCTCCTCTCCAAACGCAGCATTGATATTGCGAGCCGTTTCTGCTGCGTTAGTTCCGCGTCGGAACTCGTATTCAAAGATTACTCGGATTTTCGAAGTATCCATCTTTCCCGTCTAAGCTGAATAAAAAAAACAATTGAAAGTCGAAAATCGAATGTTGCACATTTTTTAAAACAAGAACCTCATAGGTATCATGTGAAAAAAGTTTCACTCGAAAATCTCACACCATGAAGGTTTTATGTCAATTCAAAGTATCTATTACTATAAAACGGCAATTTCATACTTTAACCCCTATTATTTAAAAACAAATTAAGTCAGTGTTTACATTTCTTTCAGATAAAAACGTAAATCATCAAAATGAATAGATAAGTCGTATTGATTTCAGTGAAAATCGGAGTATTATGAGTTTGATAACACCACGTGTAGTAGTGATAAGGGTGCGATGGGTGTAGGTGGTTGTGTTGTGTTGGGGTTGCCGCGAGGGCGGTGGAGAGGGCGGCAGCGAGCGCCCCTCCACTGGGGCCGTGTGCAACTCGCGCATAGACTACGGTCGCGCGTTGCCCTCGCGCACCATTCGACCTCCGCGCACCGCAGTCCCGGCATCACCGCCCTGAACTGTACACGCGTTCGGGAGCTCGACTCTCGTAGCGACTCGACGAACAGGTCCGTGATCTGGTGAAGTGACATTAAACCCTCAATCATAACATAACGTACAATAATCGCGAGTGATTTGACAGCTTCTTCCTAATGTGATCTATTATTAGCGATGCAATACGGCGTAACTTTACCTGAACGCCCCAAATTAGGAGCGCAGGCGCATCGGCCCACTCGGCGCCCGCCCTATGTTCCATAATACGTATTACATTCTTTACGTCCGCGGCATTTGGAGGAAGCTAACATATCGTTCGGTACATGTGCTTGTTGAGCAATAAAGTGTCAGTTTGGATACTACTGAAGAGGTGCAGGCGACTTGGATTTCGGCCAACGAATGATGCATTAACTAGAACAGATCTTGTCAACGAATTAAATAATGTTTACTCTTTAATGATGGTGTTATTGTGTAATCTCAAAGGAGTGACGAGAATATCCTGTGAACAACGTGGATGGCATTTGGGATCGTTAGAATGCGTGTCAATTTTCAAGTCGTCAGCCCGCCCTAGTGATCCTCATATAAGTGAACTCATAGTTGAGGAAGCGCAACTGAAACTTTACAATTTTTTTCAGGATAAGTTAAACGAGCACAATGCCTTTCAAACCAGCAGACAACCCCAAGTGCCCGAAATGCGGCAAGTCCGTGTACGCTGCCGAGGAGCGCGTCGCCGGTGGACTCAAATGGCACAAGATGTGCTTCAAGTGCGGTAAGTAATATTAGTTCATTTCCTCAAAAATATGTAAAATAAGGAGGAAAAGATTTATAAATATATATACATACATATATTCGTATTAAAGAAAACGTGTTGTGTTTATTCCAAGAGAGGTCTTGATAAAATAGGTTTTAATCTTACAACCTACAACCTACAGCCTACAACCTACCGGTCTTTCAAAAATTCATAAAATCTATTAATTGAATAAATAGAAAAGAAATATGTACTTAGTATTAAAGTATTACTACTAACTATGTTTCCGTTTAGCTTATAGAATTATAAGAAAAACGTCTTATGTCCTTATTTCAGCTAAAGAGAGGTTCAAGCTAATTTTATGTTTGTTTATCCAGGAATGTGCCAAAAGTTGCTGGACTCGACCAACTGTTCGGAACACGAAGGTGAACTCTTCTGCAAAATGTGCCACGCGCGCAAATTTGGACCAAAAGGCTACGGTTTTGGTGGCGGCGCTGGCTGTCTATCCATGGATACTGGTGACCACCTGAAAGGCGATGAGTAAGTACGAACCCTCTTCTCTCTCCCGCCGCCCGCGCCACTGAGGGTCTTTCCTTATCTGAGGTCGTATTAACGACCGGCCTCTGGGCCCGTGCGTAACAATATTAACCGCGTGTATATATACTCATATAAAACAAAGTAGAAAGCGCGCTCGGCTGTACATTACGCGCCGCCTGACACGTGCATGACCAGTCTTCGTTTATGTCGCAACAGGAATTGAGTGCAAGCAGCCGCCAAGCAGCACTAGCGGGACGCCGACACACATCCCGGCCAACCAGCGGCGCTTCGCGAACTCACGCCATACTGTACTTTAATTACTTTAGTTAGGGTTTATATATCCGCTATCGCTTAATTTATTTTGTTTATCGGTCTATTTATTTGTAATTTATACAAAAATAAAATAAGTGAGTCGACCACCACCCCTGAGTTAGTTGTGTTGACGAGTCGGAGTGCGGTCGAGACGACGCGTCCGTCCCGGCGCAGGCGAGGGCGCGCCGCCTCGAGCGCGCTCCCACCCCTTCCCTCCCTCCCGACCGGGGCGACCCGACACAGCGGAGCTACGGTGAGAAACCATTGTGTAAAGCCTAAGCACGGCTTCGCAACGCTCCACACGCACCTAGAAGGCATGAATCAATCGCAATTACCTTGTCTCTTAACTTTCCTCGCTACTGACTCTCTCTCTAACCTTTAGCTAACGCTTCCGTCTTAGCTCTAACCGTAGCCAATATATGTGATGGGATAAGGAAAGCGCCCTCTATGTCGATATGTTTAGTGCTGTAGATAGTCCGTTACATGGGCTGGTGCGGAGCGGGCGGCCGGGAGCCCTTACCTTCTCCCATTACGGCGGAGGTGCGCCGCCGGCATCATGTGCTTCGCCGTTCCGTGTGGGCGATGTTAGTGTAGCGGCAGACGGACGTCCGAAGGCTTTTAACATCTCTTCTGTCAGCGTTGCTAGATCATATAGGTATTGATGGGCAAAGAATGACCGGAGTTGTATGTGCAGGGAAAGAGAAGTCCGTACCAACGGAGCATGCCTGGAGCCGCGAGTGATCGCCAAAGCCCCACCCGGGCAGGGGTGTCCCCGCTGCGGTGGCTATGTCTACGCAGCTGAGCAGATGTTGGCTCGCGGACGGGTGAGTAGCGCATCCAACACTTATTTTTTACTTATCTCATTAACAAACATACAACACCTGCTTTACCGTCAAACCACATTCTAACTTTTTTATTTAGAGCTTGCAATGGCTTCTAGTTAGTAGTCATGAAGTCTTGATTTTTATATAATAACAACAGCAAGAAGGTTATATTAACATGTGATACACCTGAGCTACAAATGATTAAACGAAAGTTACTGATACGTTATCAAATGTCAACCCAATTAACTAGGGCTGACGTACTTTTCTCTTTGCTGATCTTACATTATCTATACGGCTCAATTTCTAATAAAATTAAAACATTGTTTTCACAATTTTATAATTAACAAAGTTTTGTTTATTAAACTAAGAGGCACACGAGGTAGTGTCATACTAGTTACTTTGCCTAAGTACAGAATACTCAACTAACTTCAACGACTTCTACTTACGAGTATAACGAAATTGAAAAATAAATGTTGCGTATTCAGTTCTATATTAAATAATAAAGTATCCATAACATAGTTTGTGTCCGTTAAACGAATATTTTATTTATTGTTGTGCCGTAGGGCTATCACAGGCGATGCTTCAAATGTTTAAATTGCAACAGGACTCTTGATTCGATGATGCATTGTGATGGGCCAGATAAAGAAATATATTGTCGAGGTATTTAAATGTTCCCTGAACGATTGCGTCCCATTTGTTATATTTTTCTGCGAATAACATCATTTCTCATTGTGATAACAGCGTGTATCTATAGACAGTTATACACTAGCCCTGCATGTTTACATGCCCTCACTGTTCGTTGTATGTCCAGGCGTGGCACAGGGAGTGCTTCAAGTGCGGCGAGTGCGCGAAACGGCTGGACTCCACGAACTGTTGCGAGGGTCCAGACCAAGACATTTATTGCAAAGGTTTGCTCCTTTATCCATTTTTGAACTTCACATTAATCTACATATATACTTTCTAAGTAATTCGAAAGTTTCCATCACCTACATTTACTCTGTTATCTAAAAACTTTTTAATGTTCTATTAATTACCCACTCTTAAGGTTTATAAGCATGTCACCTCCTGTTTGTCTGTGATTTTAATTTAAACGTTCTTTCTCTGTAGTATGTTATGGCAAGAAGTTTGGTCCTAAGGGCTATGGTTACGGAAAGGGAGCCGGTGTTTTGCAGAGTGACCCTATGGCCAACGGGTAAGAACCGTTTGAAGAATATGCTTCAAATTTACTCGTCTGGCGAGGGCACAGCCTTTGACAAACTATATTAAATTCTTGAGCGTTATTAGTAAAACGCTGTGTGCTCCTCAGATGCAATTTGATAACGCTTCTTTGCTTTCGCTGTAGGATGCTACGCACAAAGATTTGGTCCTAGAGGTGTTGGACATGGGGGAATGTCAACCCTGGGTCTTATGTGTGATATAAAGGACATGGAGTGGCAAAGGTACATGGATGGTGTTCGAATGAGACCCCTAAACAGTTGCAGTCTATAGGACTGCTACCTCTTGAGTCTTCACAATTAACAGAACCACGTAACATTATATTTGCTTATAGACTGCTTTAGCAAATGTGTTTTGTGTTACCCTCGTGTATATGCCATTCGTTAAAACGTTTTCGTATCATCTATCAATGCTAGAGATGGGCCGAATATTAATTTAATGAAATAACCGAAAAAATAAATTTATTCAATTTCATATTTACCAAATCGATTATTCCGCCAAATTATTCGGGTCATTATAACTCTGACCGGTGTCTCACTGACCCGAATAAGCCTTGGCATAAGTGGCCATAAACATAAGCCTATGGCATAAGCGTTTCTCGTATGTGACAAACTTCCATACATGCAAAAGATAAACTAAACTTAATACAAAATTCACTAAAATTACGGTAAAGCTAATATAAATTTTACACTAAAAAATGCCGTATTTGTCGCAACACACCGCATTTAAGGTATTTCTTCAAGATCTCTGAGATCTGGGGTTCTTGGTATTGGCATTTTCAAAATGTCAAATTTGTGAGTCGTTTGGACTACAAAGCCGAATTGACTTAAAAAAAACTATGTATGCTAAACAGAGCAATGTTTAACGTTTTACAAAGCTCAGATTAAAGAGACGTGCTGTCTGATTTATCAAAGATCCCATTTTCACAGATGGTTTAGAATTAATTACTCAGGGTCGGGAGAGATGTCGTCACTTTTCTCTTCACGTGTTCTACCTCCTGTACGAGGCATTCTTTGTAGAATTGTTCAATTTGAGACCTTTTTACAAGCACACCTTCCGTCACGTACTATGTGGCACACCAATCGCTTTACACCGCAAACTCTTCAGTTGTGTCACGTACAGCTACTCGTAACTCCCTTAGGTGTTTCCGCATACTATGCTATGGCGCGAATCTCTTCAAGAAAGCAATTTTGCAAGACTAGCAGCACTTTCGCATCTCCCCTAATATTACACGCAACCATGGACGGCGATAGCCACTGACAACCATATAGATTGCATATCCATCTGCTTCCCTTTCACATAAAACTTCAACATAAATAAAAATCTATGCAAAACTTGTCTATCAGATGAAATAACATATTTTATGTTTTAAAGTTAAGATAAATATTGTTTATTTTATGTCTACAAACTATATTAAATTATAATTTTAACTCCTTTTAACCTAAAATGGTATTAGCTGAATATTCGATAGTTCAATCAAAATAGTACGGCCCACCACAAACATTTAAAATCATACCGATTTAACACAATATGTAGGTAGGTAATTACCTAAGGGATATTCGGCGCATCTTTAATCTATACACTAACAATCATTACTTAACTCTACATTTTTTAAGTTACTGGATGTAACCGACTTAGCAACATGTTACGTGTTAAAGTTCTCAGGTTACAAGACAGGTTCAGGTTATTTCCATCGTATAGTCACTTTCATAAAAACAGCTTATAATACAAACAAGAGATGGCAGCGTGCCAAAGTGAAAATAGATTGCCCGCTTCGCTCTCGAACGGACTAATTTTAATATCGGCGAGAGTTGCCGCGAGAGATTTGAGCTTACAACATGCAGTAGATCCTGCCCATATATCTACTTCATTAATGGGTCACGTACGATATTCACTCGTAATGTGCAACATTGCATAATGTTCAGTAATTTTACAATACCCACCAACTTTGTAGATATTTTTACGAGGGTATTCATCTCAATACCTAATTTTAAACATTTCATCACACATTTCGTATTTCCGTGTATTAGTATTAGAACGCTTTTTAAAGATAACCCTATATTAGTTATAGACCTACTAAGTGCCTATATTTTTTAATTTGTTGCTACCTTAATCTTTGCATAAAATAAACGTGATGCGAGAGCCAGTAGGTAATACATACATATGTAAAATAACAAGCCTAAATATTGCTTAGTCACCGTAGGTGTTCACACGAAAGGTGCAATTTCACGAAGAGAGAGAAATTTGAAGCTTGATTAACATTAAGTACCTAATTATGGTGTTTACTACCTGCTGGCTATTCTTGTCATGTACCTACTTAGAACCGTTCTAAAGATATACCACTTTTCGCAGTTGCTAATATTATTTCACTGATTACAGTGATCAAGCCCCCAAGACTACGGTGATCGATACGGCCGCTATCAAAGCTCCACCTGGCAAGGGTTGTCCTCGATGCGGAGGAGTTGTATTCGCCGCTGAATTAGTCTTAGCTAAAAGCCGTGAATGGCATCGCAAGTGCTTTAAATGCCATGACTGTACCAAGACCCTGGATTCGATCATCGCCTGCGATGGACCCGATTCCGATGTATACTGCAAGACCTGCTACGGCAAGAAGTGGGGCCCGCACGGCTACGGATTTGCTTGCGGCTCCGGTTTCCTCCAAACTGACGGTTTATCGTAAGTTTTTCATGATTTCGTTTTTGATGCCTTAAATATTAACACATGACAATTGGTACATCTTATTTTATTATTTTATACAGAGTTGTATAGTTGATCTATTCTTATCGTGGTATCAATGACTTATTTTTAAACAATGAATCTTATAATTATTAGACTTTCGTGTTATGTACACATTTTATATTATGAATAGGTACTGATGCAATTATTTTGAAGTTTACACTTTTTAACTTTCAGAGAGGAAGAGATCTCAGCCAACCGTCCATACTACAATCCTGACACCACCTCTATCAAGGCACCCAAGGGCCAGGGCTGTCCGCGCTGCGGCGGCATGGTCTTTGCGGCTGAACAACAGCTCGCTAAGGGAACTGTAAGTTTCCAAGATATATCTACTACTTACTAATTAATCTTCATAATCTTTAAGTAGGTATCCTGTCACAAAACTCTCTTTCTCAAGGTTGTCTGGAAGAAATTGCTATAAAGCAATAAAACCGCCCGATTGTGTTCTCTTCTTATAACATTGTTCCTTATTTTTGTCATAATGTAACAATTATACAATAAAGAGTTTTACCTATCTACTCTCACTTCGACATATTATCTTTTAACGTTTCTTATGTTGTAATATTTTTATTCATAATTATATTCTTAATAGGTTTTATGCATGGACATATTATTCTCACAAGATTTTTGCATCCCCTGGAACTACTTAGTGAATGTAAATTCTTTCTTGTTCAGATGTGGCATAAGAAATGCTTCAACTGTGCTGAATGCCATCGGCCGCTGGACTCGATGTTAGCGTGCGATGGGCCCGACAAGGAAATTCATTGCCGTGCTTGCTACGCCAAACTCTTCGGACCCAAGGGATTCGGATACGGTCACACCCCTACCCTCGTCTCTACTGACGCCGAACCCACCATTACATAGTAAGTACTTTTACAGAATAAATGGAGCAGAGACGTAGGTATATAGAAAATGAGTCATCTGGTGATAATTCAGTTGTTATATACTGTTATAGTTACTGCTTAGAATAAGGCAACGAAAACATAGAAATGCACACTAGTTACATGAGGATTCTTAGAAAAATCCGCAATTTATATCAGACATAAAGAGGTTTGCTACCATAACGGGCAGACGTTGATTAAAAATTACTGTGTAAAAAAGGCCTTAGGCTTTATTCAAATATTTTTTTTAAAGAACGTTGCAGACTTGTCGAAGGCAGTTCACCTAGTGGTAGGTAAATACTGTCTATTAACATTCTCGTCTTTTGTACATGTATACATGGCAACATAAATAAAAAAACAACTTAGTGGATTTGGAAATAGGATTGGAAAGGATGGGGAATAGGCAGTATAACGAGACCATGATTTTCTCTGTACCTATTACACTCACTATTCAGATGGGATGGGAAGAATTTGGACTATTAATCTTTTTAATATTATTCCATAGCACGGAACAAATGCCATTTACCGGCCAGAAGGCAGCTAAAGGCCAGGGCTGCCCTCGCTGTGGCTTCCCAGTGTATGCTGCTGAACAGATGCACTCCAAGAATGGCACGTGGCACAGGCGGTGCTTCTCTTGCGCCGATTGTCATAGATCTCTTGTAAGTATATACACATATTTCTAATGTACTTAACAACTGACCTATCAACATAACAATAAGAAGCTGAAACATAAGACATTTAACTCATAGTGAAAGTTTGACCAAAATGATAATAATATGAACATTATTTTACTTTATAACTTTGTCATTTGAGTAAATCTTTTGTTAAGAATAATTTTGAAACTATTGATGGATAGCTATGAATGAAAAATATGAATGAATGAAGCTATGAATGATCATGATGAAAAATGAGATGAATTACATTGTATATAGAACATTCTATGGACATTGAGAATCTATTTATAATTGATGGAACCATAGTTAGGTAATTAATGGAAATAGTTTGTTGAATTGAAAATACTCTACAGTGCATACAATTCTTAGTATGGTTTGTGTTATTATATATTATTATAATTCCATAGTTATTATTCTGCATTTGTAAGTCATTCTTGTGTTTTATGTTAAGCTTTCAATTGAAATACATATTTTAAATATGAACAGTATTTCAATAATGCTGAAAGGATCAGTTTGTATAAAAGTTTAATTATTTGATGTTATGCAAAGTAACTGTTAGCATTTTTGTCTAAACTCTAATCTAAATCCACATTATATGTAGTTGTATTGCCTTCTAATATTTATTATCCATATTGTTACAGATCCTAAAGTTTGTTACACCTTCACAACTACTGAACCAATTTCAATTATATTTGGCACAGAGGTAATTTGAAATTGGGAGACGGATACAGGATACTTTCTATGCCAGAAAATTGATTAGTTTTCCAGTGGGTGTCAAGTTACTTTTAAAATAAAAACTAACACAGGGAAGCAGCAGGCCAGTAAAAATCAAAGTAATTAACAATAAAAATTATTTGTCATAGTGGTATAATATTTATTAGACCAAAACTAAATTTGATTAGTCTTCAAATAGTGACGATCATCTTCGTCTTCTTTTTCAAGATGGGTATTTAAAAATTCTTCAACTGAATCAGTATTCCATTTTTCTATGGCAACTGTGTCCTTTACAATGCCGTCTTTATCAAGAAGCTTGATTATAGGATCCAAGCCACGTACGTATTTTATTTGTAAGTTAGGGAACTTAGCAGGTCTATCACTTTTCACGAATGCTTGTATTTGTGGATATGCAGGAAATTTACAGGTACACACTTCTAGAATAGCTCGCGCGTATTTCTTCTCTTTGGGTACTGAATCATCATTATGACAACAGTTCTTACAGGAAGCCACTAACTGTTCTAAACTAAAATCTTCTAGCTGATCGCAGGAAGTACATAAGAGGTTAGGTTTTGTGAAACCAAGTGCAGCACAATCCTCATTAGAAAATTCGGCTGAACCGTAATCTAGTGAAGTAACAGCTAAAAATAAAAGCGCTACAATGACAATATACATCTTTAAAAAAATTAAATACGAGAAAATATAACTACAATAAGTATTTGTGATCCAAAAAATGTCACAATTCGTTTACTTCCTTATTGATCGGCTTTGATTGACGTGTTCTTTCAATGCTTGTCACTTTGACGTTAGTTTTTTTCTAGACGTGTTCCTAAACATGTGTAAATTATTCTTTGACAATCTTACTTTTCTATCATTAAAGAGAGAGACTGGCAAATGAAAATTGAGACGGGAAAATCGCGGCAAATTTAAAAATAGGTTATTAGTACAATGTCAGCTGGCAGTTCGTCAGTCACTGTCAGTGCGTGTGATTTGTCATCAATGTTTAGGGATGGGATACAAGCTTCGATATCGATAAATGACATTGCTATTAGGAACGAAAAATAAAAAAAAATGATTTATTTATTATACATTAAAAAAACTGAATTACTGATTCTGCATTACGTAAAAATTAAAAATAGTCTAGAACAATAATAATTTTCGTGTATGTTCACTTGGCGAATGAAATGAAATAAAGTTAAAAATATTTCTTTCATAGATAGTCTGAAAGTTAATTAATATAAGATATTCTCTTTGTTGGTTATTGATAATGGTTAGCAATTGTGATAATCAAATAAAAGCATAGAACTAAATTTTTCGTGTGCTTCCAAGGAGTCCTCTTCTATTCTCAGTAAACATACTATCACTTTACTGAATGACTCCTGACTCTGACTTCGACGGCACTGTGCAATGACGTGATACAAACAATTCTGTTTTTATTTTGCTGTGGTCCACACCAATAGGTATACGGTGTCCAAATAAATTATATTAAAAAATAGCCCCTATTTCTTCTGTGCAGCCATTTCGAATACGCTCAAAAAGTAGTTAGGTAGATCGTTCTTTACGGACAGAAAAGTCATTCAGGTAGAAGCATAAACATATCTAATCCTATTATGAATGTGTGGATAGAAGGCGCATTTCTTTTTAATATTCCGTATTTCATTTTACAGAACTCTTTATCGTTTTTTTTAATATTTAAATGTAAAATACAGATCAAAACAAAATTAAGTTCAGCAATGACTTATAAAAGTAAGTAGTCTTAGTAAGTAAGTAGTCGATAGTTTGAGTGCATGTAGGGAGGTAAATTAAATTAAGAATTTGCACTTTGATTAACAGAACATACAAGTATTTTGGTTTATAAACAACAGGGGATTTTTTTTTATCTTTAAGGCTGTTTCGGCGTTCTGTGATGATTTGATGAATAATCTGGCCCGTCTTTGAGAATATTCTCTCAGACGGTACAGACGTAGCACAAAATAATACAGAGGATCATTTCTACTTCTACTTTAAGCCTTCAGTCCGTGAGTGAAGGAACGATTCGAGTGACTGAGTGAGTGGGGATGAGAATTTCGTGAATTTGTTTTTTCGGTAATTCCCTGTAGCCTAGAAAATAGAACGACTAGTGTTGCTAGTAACAAGTATTGAGTGATGTAGCCGATAATCGATTGTTACAAAAATATCGATTAGTATTGATGGACTATCGATGTTTAACGTACACTAAAGTATATTAAAAAGATAGTCCAAGTGGCAGGTAAAAACTAGCTATTCTAATGATTAGAGTATAGAACTTTTAAGAATATCCATAATATTTTGTTTCAGGATTCCACCAACCTGAACGATGGACCCAACGGCGAGATTTACTGTCGCGGCTGCTACGGCAGAAACTTCGGTCCTAAAGGTGTCGGCTTTGGAATGGGCGCAGGCACATTGACCATGGCTTAATTATTTTACTATGAAGCTGGACTTTATAGGAACCGTTAAAAGTGTGAGTGATATGTTGAAAGGAATTAATCTACTGTATATTGATGCTACGACGATCATACCATTTATTAAACTGGCTTTAATAGTGGTTGATACTATCCAATGAGACTAATGAAGTAAATGATAGATATCGTTAAGTGCAAATATTTTATGAGAAGATATAAATTAAAGGTTACATTCCTTTCATATATGTACAAATTGTGATGAATGTGTCTGGGCCCTTAGTTTATAGGTTCGTCATAAAGTATCTTAGTGTGTAAGGTGCATAGACTTAAAGTAGAATAAGAATATACAGTTATAATAAAATATAGAAAAATGAAAAAAAAATTGATTAAATTAATAAAATATACAAAAATATGAAAAAATGGCATTGTGATTATACCTTCATATATCACTTTATGATAGGGAGGTACGAAAAACTATCCTGTAAACGCGGATAAGATTGCATACGAATGCAATCGTTTCGACCGACCAGATCTTAATATAGAAGATCTGAAGTGTCTATACATATTTTTATACACCAAAGATTTTTGTACATAATTTTTCATTTATTATTTCAAGCAGCAATAAGCTGTGCTAGAGTAAAATTCTAACTATGTATATGCTTTGAGGCTTTCGCTATGTAACACGCACAAATTCAGGTTAAGTAATATAAAGATTTAAGACAGCTTATTGCATTATTATATTTTTACAATAATCGACAATATTTGTTTAATTTATCATTTTTATTTAATAAATTTGAATTTTAGTTTGGATTTTTATTTACGTGAATTTCCTTTTTCGCAGCGAAGTTCGGTGAAGGCATGAATAACAAAATATAATGGTGATCATTGCAATTAACTTTATTCAAATAACGAAAGAGTTAAAAACTAGCATAAAACATAACATAATAAAATAATAAACTTATATAATAATTAGACATAATATTGCTGTTAAAAACCCTTTAAGGTCGATTCACATTTGCAGACAGTACGTGGTAAGACACGTACCGAACAACTAAAAAACATTGTCTATGGCCGTATTGACCGTACCGTATTGTTGTTAACGTTGACTATTACCGTATAGACGTGAGAGGAGCGTGCCCGCACAGACACGGCATCGGCCGGCATTCTCGGCGAGAATACGGTTTGTGGGGTGGGGTGTCTGTGCCGTGTTTCTCACGTTACGTTCTATCAGATGTGAATCGACCTTTGAGGTGTCAAGCATATGGTGTTGTTTAGTCGCACGAGCAAGCGGAGGAGGCACGGAGGCGGTATCAAGTTGACTGTGGTCGAGCGACCGGCCGTCGACGAGTGCAGCCGGTCGCACCCTTATGCACACGAAAGCCATTTTTTTAATTGTTCTACAGGAGCTATTTGAAAAATAGCGACCGGCTGTCAAGTGGTACGTCTGCGCAATGGCTGTTGCTGTCGTTTCTGTGTGCGACAAATATTTCGTCGTGTTCACAGTAGTGTTCAAAGCCTTCGCTGGTGGAGATTCGCGTGATGTAAGGATCTCATTCGCGTTTCATAGGATTTTTTATACTTTATCTTCAAATATGCCCGACTATGTAAGCCGAGTGAGGTAAACGGTGAGGAGAAATTGTGTATTACGCGGTAATGGTAATTCAGAGATGTATCTGAAGATATCTTTAATATGTCTACTATGACAATTAAATTACAGAACAAGATAAATAAAGTAAGTTTATAATACCGTGCAGTAATTAAGTACTTGAAGATAAGCTATAGTTATACCACTTACAGTATACCGCGTCTTTGTAGCAAGGTTTTAGACATACGGTGTCGCTTGGTCGCGACGATCCGCGATCAGGCGACCAGCAGCTGGATAGAAGTTGATTGGGTCGCTTGAAAGACATCCAGATGTCTATAGACGCAAGCTATTTAAAAATGGCGCCAGTGTCGCCGCGACTAGCGACCCCTTGTGCCAGACGACTATAGTACGATTATCATAGGAAAAGCTTTGACAGTTATCAGATAGAAAAACCACTGTGATATATGATTCAGTTAATCGATAGCCTAGTTAATCAACTTTTTATTATCGATATTTTAATTTAAATACAATATTAAGCATTATTATATTATTTTAATAATAGTTGATCATCGATAATGGCAAAAGATCGATTGGAATTTACATATTATTATTAATCGAGGAAATAAAATTTAAGTCGTTTTGAAAAATATTACGTTAAAAAATAAATTGAAAGAACAATAAACACTGATATAGATTATTGTATCATAAAAATATTTTTTATTTTCTAATAATGTGTTATGAAACGAAAAATCGTCAAAGATCTGCCTTTTACAACCATTACTGTCGCCTTCGTGTATTGTTGCGATATGCCGCGCACATCGCTTGCGATTTATCGCGCACATCGCTTGTGTAAAACAGCTCTTAAACATAATTTAAACTGTAAAACGATAACAATTTGTTACATGCACATGATTTTTTGACAGTGGACCCGATCTACAAGTTCAAAGTGGCTAAAGCTATGCTTGGAAATTCTTTGATTAATAGGATACGATACGAAAAAAATCTTAAAAGAACCAGCCATATAGTTAAAACTAGTGCTAATGGCCAATTCACAATTATCTCTGAATGGACCTTCGATAGAGTAGACGACTACTCGAGTGGAAACTGAGTATAGGGTAATGTTATCTCTCGGTAAATGAACCGATTATTTGACCATTCAAGCGCGGCTTGGTCCAATAGGACCTCTACTAGAAGAGGGAACAACTGAAGGTGAAAGGTCATAGAGCTTGTTAGATTACCTGTTTAATTGGTTACCTATCAAGTTATATTACCTTTGGCTTTCCATTATTGCTGTCTTTTGTATGAGTGGACTTATGGAGCCAAGTCGCCAAGTACTGGTCAAGAGAAAAGTGGAACAAAAAAAATAGTACAGTGAAACTTGAACTTGACAAGTACAAATACTTGAAAGACCCATATTCAACAGTAGAGACACTAGTATGATATACAAATTTTAAATTCCCTTCAAGAATCACACATAATTATAACAATAGCTTTAAAACACTTACAAATTACGCACTAAAACAAATGGTAAAAATTGAAGTTATTTTACAAACTTTGTTATAGATGTACCAATATTTGTAAAATAACAATGTTATGTTACAACTATAACAATGTTTGTAAAATATGTATTATAAATCAATTTTAGTTTTTCTTGTTTGCGACGTATCGAGGTCCTTTTGATGTCTTGTCGTCTTTGGATGAGCCGGGCTCCTCAAAACCATACTTAGCTTTAAGACGTTCTTTGATTAACAAACCCTTTATTAATTTCTTCCAATTTCCATAAACCCTTGCTTCTGTTTTTTCCCGTTCCCTACGTATTTGCTCCTCTTGATCCTGAATTAAAATTGAAATTAAAAAAGCTGTAATACTAATACCAAAAAGAATATCTCGCAGTAATGCTTGCACGAAATTTCAAAAGCTGAGTTCAGCGAATCGCTAGTTTATGATGTAGCAACGATCTAAATCGAAAGTCATAAAAATGAACTTTAACAAATATTTCGTCGAAACAACGACAACGAAACCATCAATAAGTACAACCAAATTAGTCCAACAGATCAACTCTTCCCGTAGGTGTCGTATAGGTAGGTTTCCCGTAGGACGAGGAAGGGATAACAAAGTCGCTATCGCAAGCCCCGAGGCACTACACCACCTCTAAAATAATGCACTGGCCAACCTACCGACAGCGTGACGTTACAAGGCCATACATCCCTCGTGCACGAGACAATGTGCTCGGGGAAGCCCGTGTCTAGCAGTGGACGAGAAAAAATGGTTACCAGGAAAATGTTACAGATAATGTAAGTGACACTTCAGATAGCAGGGTTCGAAATTATCCAGATAATTAATCTGGTTGATAATTATGAAATTCTCACCTGATCGTTACTCAGGTGAGCATTTCTAACTTCCACGTTAGCGTAGACAAATGCTAGTAGTCTATCCTAATATTATAACAATAAACGTTTGTTTGTAAGAGGTAATGATCTCTGAAACTACCCGACTGATTTTAAGAATTATCTCTCTGTATCTCCATTTAAAAATATGACAGAGCTGTATCAACTCTCAATAGTCAACTGTAACAATTTTTTTGTCAATTCAGTGCGAAAGAATTTAAGCAGAGCTTCAATTTCGGAAGCTGTAAGGTATGTTATGTTATGTAGGTATAAGGTATGTAAGGCTGTAATTCCCTCTACAATCCCCTCCAATCCGGTTTCCGTCCTGGTCATAGTACGACTACAGCTCTCGTCAAAGTCACGGATGATATCCGGCTGGGCATGGAAAGCAAAAAGTTAACACTATTAACCCTACTCGACTTCAGTAATGCTTTTAATACCGTTGATTTCGATATCATGTTAGGTATATTACGGTCCCTTAACATATTTCCATCGGCGATAGACTGGTTTCGTAGTTACTTGTGTGGGCGACGGCAACGTGTGCGCCTAGATGATACCATCTCTTCCTGGAGCACTACATCTGCCGGCGTACCCCAAGGTGGCGTGTTGTCCCCTCGCCTATTTGCAATTTTCATAAACTCTATTACCCATCAGCTTACTTCCTGGTCAGCTTACTTTTATCAGACTTACAAATTTATACACAAGCCACGTTGGATAACCTCAACAATGCAGTAGACGTAGGACGATTTGGTAGGTATTCTTGCCTTTTCCCAAAATATAACACACTAGCGAATAGCGAGATTTGCGCTTTAATTAATAGTTAATTTCAGTTTACGGATGTTATAAAAAACAAAATTGCGTATACTTGTACATTGGAGGGAAGTTTTGTCCCCGTTATTTGATGTTTTACGTCCTCTACAAAAAATATACCCTTCTTAGAACTGGGCAATTCCACGTACATGTTTATTGACTAAAAGCAATAAGTTTACTGACAATACAACTGGAAGTCACATGCACATCGTAAGCGCGCGTTCGCCTAAGTATGCAAGTTTTGACATGTTCCGATGCAAGTCGGCCGGGTTTGCCATAGTCCAAAGGTCATGCAATTTGATTTACGTGTGTTTTGATATAAGACAAAAATTAAGAGGGTATGCGTTAAAAAAATACATTGAATTATCTAGATTTATTATTCTTATGACCATAGTTAAAAAAAGGTTATTTTAAATTTTCTGTACATTTTTACAATATGAAAATACATAGACAATAGTTGTAGACCTTGATGAGCCCTATCCAACTACATTATTTGTACGTATAAACAATGTTATTTTTGGAGAGCTTAGTCTTTTTTTAAAGTTGGAACTGAACTGAAGCTAATTTTCTGCAACCTTAAAAATAAGTAGCGTTTCGGATTCAGTCGATCACCCTCAAGATATAGGACCTTTTTCCGAAATTCTAAAGGTTATACAGAGGCGATAGGTGAATTCCTTAGAAATATTCATAAAATTGATAAGATATACCTTGATCCATGCATCTGTGATGATCTCTTCGAACTCCTTGCACACAACGAATCCATCGAACACCGGGTGAGACCAGCCACTGTTGAAATCGAAACCAGTCATGGCGGCTGCACAGTCTATATTCAACTTCCTAGCTACTTTGTTCAAGCCGGGCACTGGAAATATGAAAGTAATTTTGAGATGTTGTACAGAATACATAATATTTCGTCGATGAATTGACTTCTATGTAATATTTTAATGATAAATCACTTCCCACATATATACAGTAAGTGTTTAAATAGATACGAGGTATGTCACGACTTAAAACAATGCGATGTTTGAGGAGTAGCGTAAAGGAGAGAAATTTAAACTAGGAATACAGAAGAAATACTCGAGATATAACTCTGTTCGCAGTTGCAGTCCATTTTTTTAAAATAGTAGGTATGTGTTTCAATCGTTTTGGTTAGTCTATACTAATATATAAAGAGGTAAAATTGTGTGTTTGTATGTTGGGGGTAATCTCTGGAACTACTGAACCGATTTCAAAAATTCTTTCACAAATAGGAAGCTACATTATCCGTGTCTAATATAGGCTATATTTTATTTTGAAATTTTGAAAAAAAAAAATACTTATAAACCGAAGCGAAGCGAGGGCGGGTCGCTAGTATAATGTAAATCTAAAATGGCTCTTGTTTTCCATGTTCTCATCGAGGTAGTCGGGCGATCGATATCGATCGTGTTTTTATTTGCACCATTCCGTAACGATAGATTCTGGACTATTCAATTAATCCTATGTGTGCACTTAAGATTATTTTATTTCAGGAAATAGAGAACCTTATACTGTGATGGTAAATGACGACGACGAAACGCAATGTGAAATTCCCGTCCCGAAACACAGAAGAACACATGGAATGAAGAAAGTTCGTCTACGTATTCATTATAGACGGTCGACACCAGCACCCAAACCGAAATTGAGGATGAAACAGGCGTCTAATGACAGTTTCGGAGTTTTCGTTGGACGAGAAGTGGCCAATATGTACCTGCCGCTTAAAGGCGATACGTCATGTACGAAATAATTAAAATACTCGAGCATTGTTTTACTATTAAAATGAAAATAAGATAAGTAACGACTTAAATAATAATTAATTAACAGGCGGTGATTAAAATTTTGTGTTATTATTTTTACTAACTTTGCGATTAAATAAAGAGTAGATATAAAAGTTTGTATTTAGTGATTATCTATTTATTTCCTAAGGTTTATGCAACACAACAAGCTACGTAATCATATTCGTATTTTTCTTTTACAATATTACACTGTTAACTTATGATCAGCTGTTAAAGGGATCCTACCGTAGTTTTGGTAGGCTATCGGTAGAGTACGGTAGCCTACCGGTCGTTTTGGTAGGCTACGGTAGATTTACAACACTAGCTGGGAGGTGCGATGAAAACTAGTATATGTATATAAAAATATAACTTGAACGACAACAGTAAAATTTCATTAAATATACCTAATGAATACATAACATACATATTAGTATAATATTTAAAAATACATATACAAATAATAATATATATACACATACATACGGGTAGGGGGAGAGTGCGTGCTGCATTCCCACAGCGCTGGGTGCACTCGACTGCCCACGTTACTTCTCTCTCACAGAAGACTACCTTGAAATGTACTGCATTTCCTACTTATCGTATTTCCCCAATGTACGTACGTGTTCCGGTAGTGGGTAAGATATGCCAGAGCCCATTCCCACCCCATCCTATCCTATTTCAATTTTCTCCCTTTCTCCCAATCCATTCCTTAATCTGCAAAGGTAGGCAGCGCATCTGGGGGCGTGCAACGTTTGTCATTCTGGACTGACGTTGACATGTATCGCTGATGTCTATGGACGCCAGCATCCACTTACCATCAGGTGGACTGTATGCTCGTCTGCCGCATTTTCTATATAAAAAAATACATATATAAATAATAAAATATACATACTTATACACACATTAAAAGAATTCTTGTTCGGAACCTTTCTATTGTCAGTGAGGTTCGACTTCCAGAGTAAGACTGCCTGCGCGGCGAAAGAGTTAGATAGAAAACCAGTATGGTAAGAAACAGAATTGGCGGCAGAGCAAAGAAAACCGACCGAGTATCTAACAGACCTGTCTTATAACTACATGATTTTAAAAAAAAGTGATTGGAATATAAAGTACGAATGATTTAGAGTCCTAAACAACCATTTTTGAAATGTTTGTCTGTCTGTTTGAACGCGCATCACGCAAGAACCAAAGGACATAATTTAATGAAACTTGGCATAGTTATAGCTTATGACCTGGGTTAACATTCAAGGTCCATTCTATCCCTATCTGTTAAAGAATTCCCACGAGAATCATTAAAGTTCAAGTAATAATTAAACCGGTAGTAATAATTAAAAGCGTATAAAGTGTGATGATAAACGCAAATTTACATTTAATATGGACAGTTCCTTTAGGCAGCATGCAATCCTTGAACAGTTCGACATTGCCATAAGCGTTGCGCGGCACTACTCCATTCTCGGCCACCGGCGGTTCATAGTCCTGTACTTGCCACGGCCCAAACACCTCCAGAGATTTGTCGGTTATCATTTTGTTGGAAAGCTGGAATGGGAACATATATAAGTTAAGAACGTACAGTCAGTCAATGAAAATATTGAGCACTACAAAGTTGAGTTTCAATTTGACATTTCTAAAACATAAGACCGATTTACGCTTGCAAGTCTATCTAACTTATCAATTTATATTTGGAACTTTATTACTGTCTGTTCTTTCAAATGAATAAAACCGAAATAACTCAACATTTTCATGGGTCCACTGTGTATGTAAAGGCTGAAGCTATTCTTGTTTTACGTAAAACATAGGTTTAAAAACTTAGATAATTTTCTACAGTGTTAAAAGCCTAAAAATTACAAAAAGACTGGGACACAACTGATAGTTATACGAGTTAATGTTACGTTATTGGCCTTATACGAGTAGTTAATGCAGTTCAAACATTTTGTAACTATGGCATTGTTTTTACTCCAATTATGAACGAATGAAACGACGATAAAAGAAAGACCTTCGGTTTCTCAAAACAATCTTCTTGTATTACACCCTCAAACTAGGTGGACTGATGATTTGAAGAGCAGTAGACGGTGTATGGTGGCGAGCTTTGGGAGATATTTATATCCAGTAGTGGGGAGACATGAGATACATGAGCGGTAATAGCCTAGGGGCCAGGGGGTATCTATTCTCCATTTACATTAGTGAAGTCTTGCGTTCAAATCTTCGGCCCGTACTACGGCGTTTCTTACATAATAAGTTACATAAGTACATTCCTACATTGTTACATTCCTTATATAAGTAAGGATTTTAAAATTATTTCAGCTCGGTGGTGAAGGGCAACATCGTGAAAAAACCAGCATGCTTAAGAATTAAAAAAAAAATTAAGGATCCATACCGGACTCGTGTGGTCGACTATGTCCTGAAACCCTTAATGGTGTATTACAGGAGGCCTGTCTTGCAGTGGGACTGTGCAGATGGTATTCAGTCAAAGTTTCACTGTTTCACGATTAGTGGGGTAAATAGGGAGATAGATGAAATTATTTTGTAGGGGGAGAGTGCACGCTGCATTTCTCACAGACGCTGGGCGCACTCGACTGGCCACGTTACCCGTCTCTCACAGAAGACTACCTTGAAATGTACTGCATTTCCAACTTTATCGTACTTCCCCAATGTACGTACGTGTTTCGGTAGTGAGTGAGATATACCAGAGCCCATTCCCATCCCATCCTATCCGTCCCCATTTTCCCAATCCATTCTAAGGAATGGATCCGGGGGCGTGCCAACGTTTGTCATTCTGAACTAATGTGGGCATATATCGCGGATGTCTGTGGGCGACAGTATCCACTTACCATCGGGTGGACTGTATGTTCGTCTGCTGCCTTTATTCTATAAATAAAAAAAAAATGTGACCAATTTCTGCACTCACGGAGAATAATTTCATTATTCGGGGATCAAAACTATCTCAAACTCATTAATAGGGATGTTGACTGTATTCAAATAAAAATATAATTTTGCCGCGAAACGGTAGTTTCCATAATATAAATCCTAAAAAACACAATACTTTTCTTTATTTTTAAGGAATTTAATTTTTATTTAATAATCAAAATGTAATTAAATCACTCTCAAGTCACGTGACAACGAACACCAATCAAAGTGCATGACGTCACTTATTCGCAAACATTGGCTACATTCTATTTCTCTTTCACATTCGGCTATTGTTTCCAATCTTTGCCTTTTCACTGCTAATGGTCGAGTTGCGTTTTCTGTTCGTCTTTTTCTGTCGGTTTGACATCCAAACTTCGTTGGCAAACAACCTGCTCTCATTCGGATCTGTGATACCGAGCCCATCAAATGATATTCTGTATAGTTCTCCATATCATTCGGCAACTAAAATGAAAAAAGTATAAATCATTGTTACCCAACTTTGTTTACTTTATTTCTAACCTCAAAATTCCAATTTTCATTTTTGAAAATTTGAAAAATAATGACTTTTAATATAAGAAAAATAAACAAATATTATCAAAACTTGGATCAAAATGATCTTCACGAAAATACATTTTAGATTGTGTAGGCACAAGTGCCGGATCCCTGCGTGCTAGCTGAAGTCACAATTTCCTATTATTTTCCGAACGTGGAACGTGAATAAATAACTTATCAGGTGTTTTAATTTTAATATTTGCACACTGAGGCACCGCACAACACTTATAAAACTTAGAACTCATCTTTTATTACAAAAATTACGAAAAAACTTTATATCACCTTATAAGTTTACTAGTGTTTGCGAACAAGTGATGTCACAGAGGTCACGTGACAAGTATTGGCGTTTTGGAGCGAAAATTGAAACGGAATTTAAAATACATGATTTTTAAAGTATTAAATTGTATTAAAAAAAAATAATGTTAAATATTTTAGGCTATATTAGGTACTTATGCATGGTTTTAAACACTTTCCTAAAAATAGTCAACATCCCCATTGCTATCGATACATAGGTACACTTTATTTTTTTAGGTAAATAAACACATAGGAGTTGCTTCCGATCTACTTACGATGTACTACGTTATTGAAACGCAATTGTCCTGTCTTAACGCCGCCTTCGAGTGTAGCCGAATACATGCAGCGTTTTGTTCTTTGATAAAAGCTGTTGTTCGTTGATGGGTGAAGGATTACGAATAGCTAATGATCTCTGCGACTTTTTCATAAAAATTTGTCGATCTATGGATTGCCACTGCCCAAGACTGGTACCTAATTTACTATGTTAATTTTGTTAAAAAACTGTAATTATTTATCATTATTGATATGTAATTTCGTAAATTTGGAACGTATAATCTCTTATAATCCCATACATTTTACCATTCCTTACTCACGGTTTTCTTATTCGCGACGTATTTACGAAACGTAACACCCGCGAATAAAGAGCTTTGGCTGTAGTAGGATATTAAATGATGACCTACATTATTTATCTATTAAACGGCTCTTAACGCATACATTTACCTTTTATATTTTACTTTACATTTTGGGCGTGTTACATCAACCAAGGTCATGTGACTCAACCCAAGACTACATAAATACTGTGCGTTCACAGTTATTTTACCTCTGACATTTGTCTTCGTCTCTGCCCGTTATGTTGGCATTACTTGCTGTCAAGTACTTCAGTCATATCATGAACCGTTTCGCAGCTTTTGCATTGTATCGTTGATATTAATCTCTAATTATGCCAAAAAGAATACAAAGTAGTGGTAAAAAAATTGTGCTAGCAGTGCATAATTTTTGTTAAAGAGAAAAAGGCTATTTCTATTTGGAAATGTTCGTTAACGGGTTGCCGCCATGACAGGTAAGCAAAATAGTGTTGCCTGCCATGTATATATTCCTCATATTTTTTTAAATAGAATGTCGAAAGACCGCGACTTCTTCGCGTAATACTTATAAAACTATCCTGTGATATTCTTGGTTATATTTCCCGTAAACATACGCAGTCAGAAATATAAACGTCCTAATAAATTTAATGCGTTCTTTTTTAAATTTTAGGCATACGTGAAAAAACTGTCAGCACCATAACTAGAGAAAGTGAAGTTGCTGCAAAAAAGAAATCAACTGAGGAAGCCTTTCAATTTATCACTGCAGAGGACTGGTGAAGATGTAAATGTGAACATGTACGTCATACAGACAACGAAATGGATAAATTTATTATAGAATTAAATGGTAGTCTGATACAGAATCTGACAGCAGTTTTTATGATTCATGTTCGACCGACAGTGATTTTTCATCATTTGTACGTCTGGATCACTCGTATTCTAAAATATAAATAAATTTATTTTATTTTTTTCATGCTCCTTTTTTCGTCAACACCAACAGTAATTAATTTTCTCAATCTGTATTGTAATTCATGTCAACTGACGGATTCTAAACCAATACACTGAATGATTCCGTTTCAAGGATCATATCTGTCATATCAATACACAACTAATCTGATCTTTCTTTTCTCATCCTACCTTATCATCATCATCATAATATATCTTTTTTACTCTAAAAAATTACAACTGTGAGCAACCACAAAGACGTTTAAGTGCCTTAACATTTACTGATAGATTATCTGGCAGACAGTTCATAGAAATGTCTTTGAACTGTCTTCCAAATAGTCTATCAACAAATGGTGAGAAAGACCCTAACAGTTGTAACTATTATTAGTAATAAAATATATTAAAGCCCACAGTTAAAATATTTTGTGGGGAATGCTACAAACTAAATATGGCAACCCAGTGTTCAAGCTTGCAACTGTTTAGCTAGAGGTAAAATAATTATGAACGTACAGTATGTGTGAAACACCCGAAAATCTCAATATCCATTATTACCCTGTCCCATTTGGGCCTCGCTTTGACGACTTTATAAGGCTTCTCCCCGAGCCGCACCACCTTGGCTTCCTTCAACCAGGTGTCCCTGGAGCGGCACACGTGGACGCACTCCCTCGCGTACACGGGCTCGCCGCGGACAAACCCGAGCGTGGCCGCGTCGGAAGGGTAGATCGCTTCGAACTTCAGTAGGTGTCGCTTTAGTGCATACAGTGGGTGGTTTTTAAATCTGGTAAAAAAAAAATACTTTATTTATTTATTTACACTTTATTGTTTTAATGAAAGGCAGACTTAATACTAAAAAGCTTTATCTCCCAGCCAACCTTGGGGCTACATAGTGATAGTATGGTAAGGTGCAAGTGAAATACATATTATATAAAATAAAATTTGGAATAAATAAACTATTCAATAATAAACACTTAAAATATACATACACACATACATATAATGTTAGCAAAGCATAGTGACATACATGCTTTTTTCTCAAAAGGGCAGGTTCTGAGCAGATATGCTGTGGAATTCTTAGAGAAATCATTATAAAGATTGTACGCATTGGTTTTTATAAACTGTAATAATTGTAATTTATAAACAGTTATAAAAATTATAATCTATAAACTGTAATTTTATAAACTGTTAAATAAAATCTGTTATGGTTAAATAAATAAATATGTCATCATCATCATCATCATTTCAGCCCTTGGACGTCCACTGCTGGACATAGGCCTCCCCCATTGTCCGCCATTTAGACCTATCGGCAGCGACCTGCATCCAGCGGGTGCCCGCAACCTTTATGAGGTCGTCTGTCCATCTAGCAGATGGACGTCCTCGGCTTCGTCTGCCGGTACGTGGTCTCCACTCGAGAACCCTTCTGCCCCATCGGCCATCGGTTCTTCGAGCTATGTGCCCTGCCCACTGCCACTTCAGCTTGCTAACCCGAGAGGCTATGTCGGTGACTTTAGTTCGTCTACGGATCTCCTCATTCCTGATTCGATCACAATATATTATATATATAATATATTCACAATATATAATATATTCTTTTTTAGGATTCCACGGAATCCATCTATTGCGGAGATCACGACTGTCGATTCTCGTGGACCACGACCATACGACCACGGGTGACACTTATTTATCGTAGTCCTTATCGTGTGTTGCTATCTCCTGTATATATATAAGTTTATAAGATCCATAAAGTGATAAATATAAATGATATATATAAATATAAGTGATAATAAAGTGATAAATGTATCCAGTTTATAAAACTGCGATACATTAAACTTGTGCCTGTACTCATGATTTGCTTAAGGGTGCCTTAGCAAAAGTTGTTCATAATCGTGGGAACAATCACCTGTTTAATTCACAATAGTTCAAAATGTTACTTTCATTTTTATTAAAATGAAAATAATGTATTTTTTGTAACGAATAATCGAATAAAAGTCTCACCTTTTTAGAAACATTGTTATTTGAATCTACAGGCTGGGATAAATTATATTCTCGTGACCGTATTATATAGACGGTAGTAGGACGACGAAGTGTTCCTCGTAGACGCACTAAAGTTAGACCGTCGACAGATTACCGATTTGACATATGTCCGATTAATATAACTAGTGATGTCATTATAGACAATCGTAGCAGCAGCATTAAATACTTTTATTAACAGATAATGATAATACTTTCGTTATGTGATAGAATAGGGAATACGGAAATAAAAAATGCCATTGGGGCTAAAATATGTTTAATTGAGTATTTTACACTATTCTGAATCAGAATCACGTGAACTCCTGCTATAGTCATCACTATCAGTTATTTGAATAATTATTTCATTGTCAATTATGGAATCAATCCTAATATTTCGGTCATAGTCATCCAAAACTATTTTTCTTGCTTTTTCAACTACTTTCGGTCAGTCAGTTTTCTTGTATTCAAAGTCAATCTAGTTTAATATTTGTGACAATGCCGTTTTTCCCCCACTAAAGAATTCAATCTCTTTTAACGACATCAAAAGCATTCTTCTACGCTGAAATTCGTTTCTTGAATAATAATTGAAAGGTGTTTTTATACTGATTAGCGCCTTAGAAATGCGCTCTTGTTACAGGCACCTTGGGTTACAGGCACCAAAGGTCCGCCATTTTGGAATTCACGCTCGAAATAGTCTTGCATTATTATGCACTAAAACAACACGTCCAAAGTACAAAGCAGAATCAGAATTCAATTTCGCGCCAAGACCAATGTAATAAGCACGAATAAGAAACAGAAGATGGCCGGGTCACAAAAAAAAACACCACACAACAGCAAATACTGAGGGAACGAAGTGTGTGCGCACGAGTACGAACGACTGACTGACTGACTGTTATGCAGACACAAAATGGCGGCGCTATTGCAGGTTAGGGTGACGATAGGCCAGTGATACTATTTTTTACCGATAATATTTAAAAAAACGTGTGCGGTCAGGGAACCCCCGTCAGGAACGAAGATCCTCACGCTTTTTTTTTTAAACTCCGAATGTAATTCGAAATAAAATCTGTATAGTTCATGTATTTTTTTTTTATTTTGTATCAGATTTTCAATGTAAATAATTTAAAATAAGGAATCAAATCAAAAATTTAGGTTATACAACCGGCCACGCACTAGTCTGCACGTCTGTTATTCTGCTTGAGTCTCGCTAATACTCGCACGCACACACGGAAAGAGAAAGGCGTATGGAGGGGGTAAAAATCTTACGTGACGTTACATTTTGTCTCGAATCACACCTACCGCAAGCCGCGTAAAAGAACTTCGTTCCAAAAAATGCAATGATTTTATGATCGTTACACAATTTAAAAAATCTTAATTAAGGATCTTAATCTTAAGTTGTCCTAGTGGTTCTGTCACAGCTTAATAATAGACTTAATCAAATTACACAAAAGTAATCGAATTAGTAAATTCATACATACACTTCTACCATTTTACTTTGACTACGTTACAAATATCCGGTATGTACTATATAACTATCTTTAAAAAATCAAAAGTAACACGACGTTACATTGTAACAGCGCGTCACGGATTGAAAAGATAAAGTTTTCTTAGTTATTAAAGAATATTTAGGGCTCTAAACAATTACGTTTAGTGGAAAATGGCCTAACTCTGTAATTTTCGCGTGAAATTTGTTTTGAGAGCGCTTATTAACGATGAAAATATTTTTGTCGTCATGAACTGTCAAATCGGTAATGTGTCGACGGCCTAATTATAGTAGGACAACATAATAGGACGATGAGAAAACAGCCAGATTTTCGAAAGTGATGAAGGCATGTTCAATGGGTAGATTTGTTTGAAATTTCCTTAAAAATTAAATGGGTATTGTAGAAGGTCTCGCGTTGAACATCATTGTAGAAAACGACGTTGGGCAATAAATGACTCTTGTTTCTCGGGGTTTCCCTTTATTTAAATAATGCACAAGCCGAGAGCACGAACGTGATGCGGTCGGAAGATGCTCACGTGCGGGTCGCGACCGAAGTGAGTGCCCTCGTCGATTGCCACATGACCGCTGTGGGCTCATGGGAGACGAGGCACGGGATGAGCGACGCGAGGGTCGAGGTACACGTCCCACAATACGCTTACTATAAATGCGCGCTACACACTTCGCCTTTTGGCCAGCAGGTGATCCTCACACTGGGTTAAAATAACAGGTAGCGGGTATGAACTACACCTATAATGGACTTTGATAGCATCTGGGAAACAGTTTAACATCCAGACACTGACAACGGTCTGTAAAACGAACAAGTAACTAACAAAATTGTTAAGAATCTGACCCTAGAATACTTAATATAGTCAGCTGTAGCCTAAGAGGCATTCTAAAGGATATTGTTAAGAATCTGACCCTAGAACACCTAATATAGTCAGTTGTAGCCTAAGAGAGTCGCTAAAAGCTTAGCGAACCTGCCAATGAATAGTATGTAGCCAATGAAAAATAATGAATCAAGAGTACTTATGAAACAATTCTTCTTAGTATACTGGAGCAACTCATGTAATGGATAAGAATCACTTTTTGTTACAGCGTTCAAGTTTCTGTAGTCCACGCAATACTTATAGAACCCATGCTTCTTGGGTACCAATAGAGTTGGTGCAGCCCAAGCAGACTCACACTCTTCTATGACATTGTGCCTCAACATCTTATTGATCTTCTCCTCCATGATAGCCTTCTTGGTTGGAGTATTTTATTTATTTATTTACTCTTTTATGTAAATTATTACAAAAGGAGAAATTAATGCCTTACAGCATTATTTCCTAGTCAACCTTTGGGGTATGCAGGACATGAAGTGGTAGATATTAGATAAAGTGGTATTGGTAGGTCACCTATTGTATTCTGTCATTTATGTATATGTCATTTGTATATGTGCATATGTAATAACCATTTGTATTCAATAAAGAGTAATTATTATTATTTTAAAGAATTACTTACTCTGCAATACTTTTTGGTAGAGGAGCTTCCGACTGCATTTTGTCTAAGTATTCATCTTCCTCCCTGTCCCGTGCAGTTTTAGGTCCAGTCCATAGTTCTATGGATGTGTGCCACCAGTCGGGCTCCACTCGCAGTTTACGAGTAACCGTGTTCCAATGTGGGACATATCTCCGGGTTAAGTCCTTCAAGTAGTTATTGTTGTCCCAGCCAACAATGTAACATATTGGATGAGTCGCGCCGTTCTAAAAACGTAACAATTATTTATTTATATTGTACTTTATTGTAAACACAAACAAAAATAATAAACAATGGTCATTCCTTTTGATTTATCCAACACTCCTAGTTTCTAGCTTGATTTTAAATTAATGAAAACTCTACCAAGTTTTTTTTTATATTTCTTGAAGGTAGGTAATCAAAATGCACTTGTGCCTTTTCTCTAATCTGCCTAGATTAGACTTATATTAGATCTCTTATAACCAGTAGCGAGAAAGGAGCCCATTGCAAGGTAGTAATCAAATTAATAATTATAACAGTTGTTTATGTAAAATTTGAATTTCATAATCCTTTTTTAAAAAAATATTAATATGAAAATTCTTTATTGTAACGATCGAGGCTAAATAATTGTTTAGTATAGCACTGATACTTGAATATATTGGTACACATGTGGCCGTGTGGTGTCGGTCGCTTTAGATTAGCACCACCCCATCTCTTCCCGTGGGTGTCTTACAGGGGAACTAAGGGATAACATAGCGGCTACCACAAGCCCTGAGGAACTACATCGCCCCTAAAAGAGGGGACTCGCCAACCCGCTTGGCCAGTGTGGCGTTTTATGACCATAAATTTCTCATGCACAGAAACTTCAAAAGAATATGTGCATGAGGAGGCATATTTAGTAGTGGATGTTAAAGGGCCGAGCTGTGTGTACTGTCAAGTACACACAAAGACAGGAGTTCATTCTAACCTTTGGCGAAGCCTGAAAGCATGGATTCTGTTTATAATTGAATCGGGGAATAGTAAAACGTTCTAAGTCACTATATTTGAAGTTTTTAGGTTATTTAATCCCATTACAGCTATTATTGCAAAAACGTTCTAACTCAGGAGTGTCTATACTAAACTACGACATGGGGTTCTTCAAGAAAGCTGTGAATAGAATTTTGCAAGGTCGGCGCCCGCATACCCCCTGGTGTTGCAGGTGTCCATGGGCGGCGGTAACACTTACCATCACGTGGGACCGCTTGCTCGTCCGCCCTCTTCTATATTAAAAAAAAAAAAATTTTTTTAGGCATGTCCAAAACACCATGCAAACAAAAAACGTTCCAAGTCACTTAGTGACTTAGAATGTTTTTGTTCACGTAGTTGTCAACGCTTGCACGTGTTCAAACCTGCTGTTTGGTCGTCGTCCGTAGGTACATCGTCATTGTGATATAGTCGTTCATACACAATGGTTCAAAGAGATTATTATATTATACATGAATATTTTTTGATTAGTTAGTAAATAGAATTGAAAATGGAAGAACCACAGACAAGTAGCGGATGAAAACAGAATCAAAGTGGAAAAGAAATGTAGTGAAAAACGCTAGAGTAAAAGAATTATATAATATTAGGTAGTCGGATAAGTTCGTGGCCTTCTTATAGTGAAAATAATAAACTTTTTTGTATTACATAAATATTTAGTGAATGGAATATTGTGGACTTCTTACTTCATTCAGAAGAATTTGTATGAATATTGTCGGCGAGATCTATTGTCATTTTTCTGGCAGAGCCATTATCCCTTCGCTATAAAATGTTTGGGGTTACTGAGCGAAACACCGATTTAAATAGTTTATACAGGCTTCTCTTGAATGTAATTTTATTCTATTTAGAAAATTTTGTAAAGAGTGGATAATGCGAAGGTGCCGTCTGGACTGTATGAAGGATACATTAAAACTTCCCAGCCATGGTGCATCCGTTTTTATTTAGTCATCAAAGATGTAATGCGGTGTCGTGATGGAAAACTACATCTTTTCTATTCATTCATTCTGGGCGTTATTTTATAATTTTATAGCTGTAGCAACTTGATCTATATTACTAGCATTTTTTATTTTAGGTGCATAACAAAGTGCACACTTTGCCTTGGTGAACAAGCTGATGAGATATTTGCACGTCTTCACACAATGCAGACAAAAAACGAACAAGATGTGTTTCTGCAGTCATGATGTTAAGTAACCCAGACTAAGAAACCAAGGAGAAGCTGCTCTACAAGCACATGTAAAGTCCTTTAAGTACTATGTATGGTGGGTGATCGCAAAGAGAAGGTTTGTCTTAATGTCTTTAAGTCTCTGTATGGCATAAAAATTAGGCGAATTAGAAGATCAGCGTAATCTGCTAGTTGTTGGTAAAACACTAACAGATTTTCGGCACTTAATGAGGGGACATACTGAGAGTTATCCTGTCAAAGAAAGTCAATATGCTGGAAAGGTAATCAAATATTTAGATGCTAGGCTGAATATAAAGAAGATGTTCCAGATGTTTAAAGAAAAACATTCAGATTTGTAATGCAGTTACAAGTTCTTTGCGGGTTACTTTAGGGATAATTAATGGTTTGTGATTTGATCGGCCTCAAATTGATTCCTTTTGTATCTGTGAGGAATTGGGTTTTTGAAAAAAAAAAATTATCATTTTTTTTTATGTATTTTAAAATTTTATCATAAATTATATAAATAATCGATGCGAAATACTCTTAAAAATGTTTATTTAATTTATTATAAACAATTTAAAATTGATAAAATTTTAAAAAGAATCACGTGACTACAAACGCGCTACGATTGGTCGCCATGTTTGTGACGTCATAATGTTAAAAGGATTTCTCGATAGTACAGTATCACAGGTTTCTACATGTAAATTGACGACAAATATCCGACATTTAGTTTAAAAAATTATTTATATTAACTACTTTTATTTAGTTATGTCTGATAAAGGATTTATAAAGGCTAATTCCGATAATATACCTGATGTGGATATATTTATGATAACAGATTTTCTTAAAAATGATATTCGGTTTAATTCAGCTGAAGTTCGAGGTGCTAAAGCATCAAGGTAAGTTTATAAAAAAATAATATTGTAAATTAAAATATTAAATGATTTATTCGTCATTAAATATAATTAATTTTTATTTATCGAATGCTATTTATTTCATTTATACGTTTACATAAATATTTTTTAATTACTATATTATTATAAAATATTATAAAATCAAAATGATCTTCACAACATAAAAAAACTTGATGTTGTTTTGGAATTAGGTCGTCGCACTGCTTGGAACCATTTATTTCGACGTTTAACATTTTGTGGAACATTTAAAAACATTTAATAATATTCGTACATAATGGTACGAAGCAAGCACGATAACTTTTAAGGTTAGACATTTTCGATATATTTATTAATATATTGACGATAATAACAAGATTTAATCGATTAATAGTCAAAATACTATATCAGCTGTGTGCTACAATGAGTAGAAATTAACATTGAGACGTCACACGCGCTCGGGTTTGTTCGGGAACTGTCCGCGTGTTTTCGGTACTGGATTCAAAAATTTATTTGTAATTAAATATAACTTTTTAATTAAAGCGAAAAAAAAAAAACTAAAAATAGTTTTGTTATAAAATGTGTATATGATCTTTCCATTAATGATAAAAAAATTTTTTTTTCAAAAACCCAATTAGGAGTGAAGCTTAAATGTCCCCATCTAAGTGACAAACGTCACTATGGAGTTGATGATCCAGGAAAGAAGGTGAAAAAAGTTTTATACTAAATAATCAGAAGAAACTGACTCTGAAAAAAAAAGAAATCGAAAATCATGTAGGTATTGTCAATTGCTTTTGACTACACGCAGAACATTCCATTACCCCAAAATACCAGTATATTATACCTTCTAATTACGCCAGTTGACAGTAAATTTATTCTGTATTCATGATATCAAAAATAAATTGGCACATATATATTAGGGGTTAAAGTATGAAATTGCCGATTTGTACTGAAAAATTAAAACACGTTTTTTTTCTAAAATGTAACATATTTATTTAATCAAAATATTTACCCTCATTATCTATACATTGTTGCCATCTAATCGGAAGTTCATTTATGCCTTTGCGATAGAACTCTGGGGATGTAGATTCGACAAACTGTGTTAAAGCATTTTGTACTGCCTCTTGGGAAGAAAATTTTTTACCACGTAGAAAATTGTCCAAATCACGAAAAAAATGGCAGTCCGTTGGAGCAAGGTCTGGCGAGTACGGAGGATGACGTATGGTTTCTAACTGCAGCTCCTGTAGAGTTACAACGGTTTCTCGTGCAGTGTGAGGTCTTGCGTTATCATGGAGCAATAATGGTGAAGATCGATTCACGAGTCGAGGTTGTTTCACTGCTAGTTTCGCCATCATTGTTCGAAGTTCGGCACAGTAAACATCTGCGGTTATTGCTTGACCAGACCTGAGAAAGCTATAGTGAATAACACCATGAATAGACCACCAAACAGATACCATTACCTTTTTATTGGTAAGCTTAGCCTTAGGGCACTGTTGCGGCGTTTGACCTGGGGTCAGCCATTGCATTTTTCGCTTTCGGTTATCGTAAAGAATCCACTTTTCGTCACATGTCACAATTCGATCCAATATTCCTTCATTTCTGTACCGATTCAACAAGGCAACGCAAGTTTCAACACGCGTTTCTTTCTGCAGATCAGTCAAATCATGAGGCACCCATTTTTCATATTTTTTTTATCTTATTAATTTGATGCAAATGAGTCAATATTGTAGGTAAGGTAACGTTAAACCATGCCGCTAATTCCTGGGTAGTTTGACTCGGATCGGCTTCCACCATCTCCTTCAATTCAGCGTTATTCACCTGTGTGGGCGATCTTCCACGTGGTTCGTTCTTGAAGTCAAAGTTTCCATTACGAAAGCGTTTAAACCAAAAACGCACGGTTCGTTCATTAGCAGTCTCCTCTCCAAACTTGATATTGCGAGCCGTTTCTGCCGCGTTAGTTCCGCGTCGGAACTCGTATTCAAAGATTACTCGGATTTTCGAAGTATCCATCTTTCCCGTCTAAGCTGAATAAAAAAAACAATTGAAAGTCGAAAATCGAATGTTGCACATTTTTTAAAACAAGAACCTCATAGGTATCATGTGAAAAAAGTTTCACTCGAAAATCTCACACCATGAAGGTTTTATATCAATTCAAATAAATTCAAATATCTATTACTATAAAACGGCAATTTCATACTTTAACCCCTATTTACTATGAGGGAAGGAAGGGACCTGATGAAGTATTTGTCTACATTTGTCTATGTTCATTTATTTATGTATTGTTATGTTATATTATAAGTGTTATGTTATGTTATGTTATAAGTATTGTTTATGTTCATTTGTCTACAAATATCTTTCTTCCGTACCTCAACACATCACAGAAATTCGCGTGTTCTAGGATAATTGCAGAGGACAAAATAAGAAACACACTTTGAACAGAGTATTTCTTGCTTTAACAGATTCGGGACGTATTAACAAAATTTAACAACATTTGTCGCCGCCTATCATACTTTTATAGGATTATGTGCAGCCTAGGTACAATAAATTCGTCTAATATCTTTGGCGACAAAGTGTAACTTAATCTTTGCACTTTTGTATTCTATAGTGCTCGTCGTTCATCGGGAGATAAGGCATTCTTACATTTCTCTTATGATTCTAAGAACCATGACGCATCGTGGTTCTTGTGCGATGGGGACCTTATACTGATCCCCGGGAGACCTCTAACATCACCCCTTCTAGTCTGCCCTTGACCGCCACACGCACACTCATTATCTCATAAAATTATCATTGTACATTATCATTGTACAATCATCATTGTCTCATTATTAAACCAGAAAAATGCCTTATCTCTCTATGTAATCATTCTTCAACATAAAGAAATCACTCACCAGTTTATCTTCAATAAATATACTACTCATCTCGCACGAGCATCTTCAACGGATCCTCCTGTTCTCCAGTCCCTCCAATCTCCTTCCTCAAACTGCCCTCGGCTCACGTCGTTCGCCTACCTCCATTGTTTTTTCACTCCCTCCCCAAAAACGGTACACGTCATTTCCGTCGTAATCGAATCGTGTTGCCATTATAAGGAAACCCATAAACAAAACGATTTCTAGAGTATTGTGCCGCTATATATTTATTTTATTATATTATTTAATTAGTCATTAGCCTACCTCTTAGATATTCGCGACAACATTACCACATACCGGGACACTCCTTTCTCCCGTGCGATAGATTTTGCTATTATTAAAAGAGCTTTAAGAAAACATGACAGATTTTACAATGTACATCAGTTGACAGAGATTGTTATTGCATCAAGTTCCTCAAATAAATTTACAGTTCACAAAGTACAAACTTCTGACATACTGGACTTTAAAAACCAGTACTACAAAAAGCATTGTGTCTCTGAGGAAACAAGGTGTAGACACATCCCTAAGGCAAATAAAAATTTTTTTGGAATAAGTTCATTAATGTAGTTCACTTACAATAGCAATATTAAAGGCTGTGTCATCGCAAAATCCTTTATTGACAGGCTCAAACATACAAATCATCTCATCTCGCCGACCCAAGACCACTTTTAACAATGGTTTGAGCTTATGAATGCGGTAAGGTTCCCATTAAAATAGAAAAGTTAAATGATATTAGGTCACTGTTACCATACATACCAGCAGAGTTCAATGTCTCAATAGATTGACCAACAGGCGAAGTGAACGACGGGGAAAATGAGCATGATCTATACTTAATATAATAAAGAGAGAGTGCGAATTTTGTGAGTTTGTGTGTATGTGGAGGGTAATCTCCAGAACCACTGCACCTATTTGAAAAATTCTTTCACCATTTGAAAGGTACATTATTACAGATGGACATAGGCTATTATAGAAATTTTGAAAAAAAAACTTATAAACTGAAGCAAAGCGAGGGCGAGTCGCTAATATTGTATAAGTTTTACGTTATCCAAAACTTGTCACCTTTTGAGTTAGAACGTTTTAGTATTCTCCGATTCAATTAAAAGGATGTGTTATATTACTAAGTGCTATATTACGAAGACAATTTGTCTCAACTGACAAAGTTAAAGTTTAATGTGCAGTAATACTTACATACAGGTCACTTGTGCAATGCACTTTGCCTTTCACTACATCAACAGCAACCCACTGTTCTAATTCTTCGACGAAAACCTCACACCATACATCTGTTTTCTTCTTGGGTGCTTCATCGTCTGTTGAAAGCACTCGCCTATCGATTCGACGACTTGTGCTCGGTTTTGGACTGATTTTTGCAGGTTTAAAATCCTCACTGCTTCCCGATTTTCTACTTTTACGTTTCTCTTCAGGTAAATAATCACAGTCATCATCTGATTCCACTTTAATTTTATCTAGAAATATTATAAATAATAATACAAACAATACACTTGTACACGACAGAATAATGAGTGCATGAACGAGTGAAAGCGTAGTGTCCGTTATGTGTAAACTGCAATAGGTCTGCATAATAGCGTAGAATCAGTGCACGTAGTGTGTACTAGCATCGCATGTTTCGGAGCGAAAGGAGTTGTCTGAATGAGGTTGCGCAAGGAGTAAAAAGCATCCGGCGAGCTCCGGAGCATGTGCATTAGAACCATATAAAAGAGTTCGAACTCCTTTTCTCCGAGATTATGTAATGTTAGTTACATGCCTTATTTACTATTCTAAGGTATTGTATTATAATGTTTATGTTGCATGTATATAATGATGTTGATTGTCTATTGTAGACTGTATTTATTGTCCTTGTTTTGTATTTGTATCATGTTTATATTTATTTTATGTTTGTGTTAACCCTTTAGCTTTCCATATTTGCATTTGTGTATGTCTAGGTTATAAGTTAGGTCTTAAGTATAAGCAAAATAAAAAATACGTCTGCTATGTGCTTTATTGAAAAGAGATAGAAACATAAAGTTGCGGACTAAATAGAAAAGGACAGGGAGTGGCGCCATCCCGACCCTCCCGCAGTCTTCCCGAATGACCTTGCTACTTGGTGGGAGCGACGACGAAACAAAAGTTATAATTGGTCGAAATACGTATCAATTCTTGTCCTTCACTATCAAAAATAGTTACTCTGTGCAAAATGATATAATTTGCACATAAACCCCTTTGTATATAATTTGTGACTTGTAACCTATGTAAAATGTGGATGAGCGAAGCGTAAATAAATTCCTCAGGGAAGGGGGGAATCGCAAAACAACCCAGCTCCTATAAATAGGGGAAGTTCTAGCTTCCCGGCACCGGTTCGACTTGTACAATTATTATGTAATAATTAAGTAAGGCAAATATCTGCTCAGAACGGTGAGCTCGTTGCCGATTGCCACTCCCCCTGTACCTCTGCAGTTCGTGTGTATCAGAGCAGTGTTTTATTCCCGAATTTTCTCCCCTACAACCCCTATTGGCCCCCACCGTCAACACACTAGTACTTATTAAAAACATAAAATATAATTAATTTATACACCAGCTATTCAGGTGTCTTCGGGATGCCTACAGAAAATTAAATAAAAGAGAATAATAAAAGCTCAAAGGCCAATTCTTGCCACTAATTACTTAAGACATAAATATTGATTATTGATTATGATAAATACAGGTGCATTGAATTCATAATAGATAGACACTTAAAGATTTTTTTAAATAGAAAGAGTATAGACATTTTAAATTTCTTCAGAAAATTCAATTACAAAAAAATGATGATGAATTTTTGCATAAAATTTTTGCACAAGAAACAAATGATTTTTTGCATAAAAGCATCTGACAAGAGGTAAATGAAATAAACTATTACTCCTAATTTCGCGACAGGTTAAAACATGCACATTTAAAACATATTTTACATAGCAAATAGAAAGAGTAAATCTTGTTTGTTTTAGTACTAAAGTAGAAAATATTTAAATGGCAATTTACATACCTTTTCTTGACTCTGCCTTAGTTTCTTTTACCTTATTCTTAATTGAAACATCATTTTTGGGTTTTGATTTTGTTTTTACAAGGTCTCTGTGACTCACTCTTAGTTTCTCTTCAGCTGACACTTTCTTGGATTGGAGTTTTCGTTTCATTGTTTTTGTTTTTTGATTATCTGTGGCACTATCATTATTAAAGTATTTACTTTTTTCCACTGCAGTAACAGGGGCACTTTCAGTTCTAGCTTTAATGTTATCGACTTCAAGTTTATCACCTTTTTTATTTGCATTACGAGAGGTAATGGGATTAGCAGTATGTGAACGACGACTTCTTGACAGATTAAACTTCTTCACCGTCATAGCTGATTGGTCATTTTTAAAATACGGGCTGGATATGTCTGTCTCATTTGTAATCAAGATTATGGGTGGCTTTCTTTTACTTTGTTCAGAATTGTTCTCTGAATTACTCTTCTTCACCTTAGAAATATCAGATTCATTTATTTTATTGTTTATGTTTATTTTTCTACACCTTGAATTTCTTTGATTCCTTGAAGTAGATTTGACGAGAGTATAGTCATTGTCTAGATCATTATTGGAATTATTATTAGGAACTTTTTGCAGTCGCCTCGTTGCGGTATTAGTAGAGGACCGTGCTTTATTAATGATCGTAGTTTCAAGTGAATTCTCATTATTTTTAGTGGTTTTTCTTTTTCTTTGTGTTGCATTATCGACGTGGTTACTAGTTTCGCCTGTATTAGAAATAATATTAGGAATATTTATATTTGTAGGACTTGGAGTTGTTCTAGATCTCTGGAGTTTATCATTCTCATTCAATGAAGTTTGAGAGGTTAACAAAGTTTTTACATTACCAGAGCTTGTATTTGGGTCAGAACTTGTTAATGGTGAAACATTCTCATGATTTATTTCCGGAGTATTAGAGTTTGTTGATTTCTTTACACTTCTAGAACTTGGGTTTTTTCTCGTTTTTGGTGGTGATACATTCTCATTTAAAGGTTCCAGTGTTTGAGATATTGTCGAAGCTTTAACGTTTCCAAGACTTTCACTCTTTCTAGATGTTTTTAATGGTGAGACAACCACACGCTTTATATTCAGTGAACTAGAATTTGTTGAATTTTGTACAGTTGTAGAGCTTGGTTTTCTTCTGGATCTCTTTGGAGGTGATGCATTACCCTTGTCGTGTTCATTTTCATTTGTATCATCATTACACTTATCATAGCTAGCTTTTGTCTTTCTACTTCTAGTTCTGCTGGTTAAGAAATCATCATTACCATCAATCTGCATTATGTTTTGGAATTCCCTATCCTCAGAGATATTACTATCATAATTACCATCTACTTGTGGTAATTTCCCCTTTGCTTTACATTTACCTTTTCCTTTCTTATTGTCCTCCCTTTTGTCGGTTGTGATTTTAGAATTCTCATTCATTTTTTTCTTTTCATCTTTTGGTTTTGTGGACAGTGAACATAGCTCTGAACTTGGTGGTTTAATGGGCAGTGTAACAAAATTAAACATAACACGACACTGCAATCCAAGAGCCCTCAACATGCTCACAAATACAAAAACCATATATTTCTTGGTTGTAGTAACTCTGGTTTTAGTCTGTTTCAATAATATATCTTTGAGGGGAGGTGCTTTGGGTCTAAATTTATCTTCATGTCTATCCTGATTCAATGTAAATTTGTCTTTATACCAGGTGGTTATTTGATCAACATATTTTAAATCCACCCTTTCTCTAGGATAACATTCTTTAGCAGGTACTAACGACAGTGCAGCAGCCATGATTTCCTGGTCATTGATGATGCGATTAACATAATTTCCATGACCCAACCAACACAACACATGCATTTTGTGCATATAAACTTGATATTTTTTCTTTACACTATTTATTTTTCTTTTCATCATCATTTCCACATCAATTTTCTTTCTTTTCCTACAAGCTGCATCAGGAAAATCGACTATGAGCTCTATTCCTTGTTGGGGTATTGTTTTTGTCTCTAAAAATACAAAAGGGAAATAAATAAATTACATGAAACTTTATACAAAATAGTGTACGTTATTTAATTCAATACAATTATAATTGAATTAAATAATCTATAAAAAAAGTATATTTTATCTCCCTCTATAGGAGGTGGGAAGAAGAAATTATGTGGGTAAGGGGGCAATTAGCGCAACACCAGGAAATGTAGAATGGTTTGAGGAGGCCTTTGACGAAAGAGTGATGGATTCCGTAATTGTCACAAATTTAACAATTTAATTTAGTTATTAAGGTCTGAGAGTAATGCAGTTGTAAGATATTTTTTTTCTATAGAAAAGCAAACAAGCAAACAGTCCATTTGATGCTAAATGGATGCTGTCACCCATTGTCATTTTCGATACATGCCCATATCAGTTCGGAATGACAATCGTTTACACACCATTGGATGCATGGTCTGCCTTTGAATATTCAGTAATGGATTAGGAAATAGGGGTGGAAGTATAACAGGGCAAGGAGTTTTGCTAATTGCATTACATCTCCCAATCCTCCTTGAGGGATGGAAAATAAAGAGTATAATACACATTGATGTTGATAGACCATTTGATGAGACAGGGGATAGGATGGAATGGGAAATGGGTTCTGGCATATATCACTCACTTAAAGAACACGTACATACATTGAAGGGAATACGATAGGGAGGTTGCGATACATACGATACATATAATACGATACAATACATTTTACGGAAGACTTATGAGATAGAGGGGTAACTTGGCCAGTCCGGGGGATGGGAGATTGCAGTGTACCCCTCTCGCATGAAGATAGGAGAAAGATAAATTCCAGTAAGGATGACATTGTTAAGAAAGGTTATAATAATAAAAAAATCTTAAAATCTATAATACCTTTTACTTCCTCCCAATCATCCATTTCTGAATCACTGTCGTCTCGCACTTTTCTACTTCTAGAGACTTTTTTAACAGTTTGCTGTTCAGATACTACTTCTTCACCCATCGCAAGTAAGTTATTTACATCTGAGTCTGCTCCTTTATTTTTTGTAGAATATTTTTGAATAGAAGCTTTTGTCTTCTCTATTTTTGTTTTGTGTTGTTCGAGTTCCAGAAATGTTTTCTTTGCAATATCGTCACTGTTGTCTTGTATATTGCTAGACCACACCTTAAACATAAAGAGAAAATGACATTATTATTTATTTATTTAAACTTTATTGCACTTTATTGTCCAGAGGGCGGACTTAAAGCCTAGTGGCTTTCTCTGCCAGTCAGCCTTTGGTTAAATAGAAATGTTAAATCGGTTCAACCCAAAGGTTGGCAGTGGTGTAGAGAATGCATCCGGCATTAAGCTTGTCTTTTGTACGATTAAGTGGAATAGTTTTTTTAATTAAAAGAATCACAACATGAGAGTGGTGCAGTCCTTGCTTAATTGAACACAAAATAAAGGTAATAATAATAACACATACCTAATACATGACATGTTAGAAATCCATTATCATTCTACCTATTATAAAAACGGAAATAAAATAATTAAATACTAAATTAGTACAAAAAGTCGTCAAATAACGCTTTTGGTCGGACTCACCGAGGATATACTGACACCTAACATAATCGTTTAGGGACTTTAGGGCATGGTTTCTCGAGATGGAGAAAGCCAGATGTCACTCTCCTAGACTGTGGAGGAGAGTAATGACGTCATCAAGATGGCTGGCGACGGTTTATTAATTTTCGAATATCTCGAGAACTACGTAAGTTATTTTCACGTGTGGATATTCTGAAAGCTATTTAAATCTATATATATATATATATATATATAAATGAATGTTTCTTTGTTTGTCCGGTATGCGTTCCAATAACATTCATCCAATTGCATAGAAACTTTGGTGAGTTGTTGTGCGCACGCCCGCGGCGCACGCCCGCGGCGCACGCCCGCGGCGCACGCCCGCGGCGCACGCCCGCGAAGTATTCTAATGTAGGACTTGAAAACCACGCGAACGAAGTCGCGGGCAACAGCTAGTTATTAATAAAAATGTTTTAATGTTTAAGCAAAATCTTTTGGACCATGATCTTCTGTTACGGAAAAAATGGATATCGCTCTCCTAGACTGTAGAGAGGCGAGTTACGATCATCAATATGGCCGCTGATGCTCTTCTTTATCTTTAAATATCTCGATAAATATGTAACACGATTTTCATGTGTGAGGTATCCTATGAAAGCGATTTAAATTATTAATAAAAATGTTTCAGCACACATAACATTAAATAATAAATTGTTGCTACAATATCTAATGCACTTTTTAATAAACTTTAAATCATATCAATACCACCTAAAATATCAGAGATATGTTATTTTTCGTAACGCGGTGTCTACATTTCCATATTGCCAATGGTGATTTTTATCTTTAAATATCTCGAGAGCGCCCCTTAAGCTATTTTCACACGTGAGATATCTATCATACTAAAACTATTTAAATTTTCAATAAAAGTATTCTAGTGGTCAAATAGAGTAAGTATTATCGAAACAGAAATATATTTTTTTATCACTTGTTACCTAATTTTTTTATATGTAACTAACAATTCATGGTACTTCATGGTAAATAAAAATATTATTTACCATATATAATATTATTTATCATTTGTAAATATACAAATAAATTGTTGCCACATTACTCCACCCTATAATAAACTTTACTTAAATACTAGCAATAAGATATAAAATAACAAATATATCTTGTTTTGCAATACGGTGTCTTGGTTTGATTGTTACAGAGAAAACATTGTCATTTTCTTTTTTAAATTATCATTTTATTAGAAGAATTTGGGTTATTTTAGAAATAAATAGGTAAGCATTTTAAAAATATAACGTTTATTCGAAATGGTCACCATTTGCTTTTATACATACCATTATCTTTCAAACGTTGTGGCCAGTTTTCGATAGAAACACGCAACTGCTACCCTTATGGAATGTTTTAGGGATTCAATATTATCATGACGAGAGCATGTCATGCCCTCTAAAACAGACCATAAATCATAATCGAGCGGATTAAGATCGGGTCTAGATGACGGCCAGTCTTCAGCTCTAATGAAGTCGAGAATATTCCTTTCTGGCCATGCCTGTGTTGAGCGAGCCTTATGTATGACTTGGTGATGAGTCTTGCTGAAAGGACCATTCATGGTTATATGGAACAGGGTGTTGTTAAGAGGCTTTACGACCAGCCCAAGAATCGTATCTTGATACACTTGAGCTGACGTTTTAATATCTTTTCACAAAAATATGGTTCAGTCACTCCGTGATAGCTAACACCCCACCAAACCATCATTGAAGCTGGATAATGGCCACGATGCACTCTATTGACCAGCTTCTCTAGAGTTATGTACATAAAGAAGCTGGATAATCGCCACGTTGCACCCTATTGACCAATTGAGCAGCTTCTCTGAAGTTATGAGCATAAACTTCTGCTTGTTAACTGCTTGCTTATTACATTCTGCTTGTTAAAATGTTCCTCAATAGTGAACATTTTCTCGTCCGTAAATAACATTTGTCTGTGAGCTCCCTTTGCGTACCGCGGAAGGTGTTTTAATTTGTCAACCCTATTTTTCTTTAGATTATCAGTACACCTAAATGATCTTTTAAAATAGGTGACATGGTTCTGGGTGCTATATTCATCTATCTATTATAGATAAAACATTTTGCTTACAAATGGGATTTCTTCGGATCCTCTCCTTCACAGCTTTAATTGTCTGTTTAGGATGAATAGTGCGTGGACGGCCATACCCTTTTCTATCACAAATAGAGGATGTTTCAATGTACCTACCAATAGCCACAAAACAAAGTCACAAACATTCGGCTAACACCAAGCAGATGGAGTTATAAAAATTGCATTTGGCTCCATGCCTACTTTGTATAATGCAATTACAGATACGGTTATCGTTATCACCTTACTGCATTTTAATATTCTTACAATATTTAATAATGATTGGCGCCATAATGAGAAAAAACATTTATTTTTCACGTGAGAATAACAGATTCCAAATTCAAATGTAATTTATTTACTTTTCTTTATAGTAACGGTATTTATGGCCACACTAGGCCTAGACTAGACTACCTAGTAGTAGAGACTAGGTATATAATTCAGTAGATATATTTATAAGATCTTTCCAAGCCCAAAAAGTGTATTAGGCCTTTATTTGAAGTACAAAATTTAGAGCACTGAAAACCCATATTCTCCACGTCAAAAAGTGCGAATGTTCAACAATAATGGATATTGTATGGAAATAAAAATTTTATAACAAAAGTGGTCAAAGGTCTGAAATGTTTCGTTGGTAGTTGTAAAAGCATTATTATTCCACAAAAGAATATTTAGAATTCAAATCCGATGTATAATAATGCGGGATGTAAGGCCTTTAAATGTCACGCTGGCCAAGCGGGTTGGCGAGTCCACTCTTTTAGAGGTGGTGTAGTTCCCCTGGGCTTGTGGTAGCCGCAGCATGCCAATGTTTATCATTCCGGACTGATGGTTAGCATATATCACAGATGTCGATGGGTGGCAGTATCCACTTACCACCCGGTAGAATGTCTGCATGTCAATAGCCATTTAAAAAAAATCTAAGCAAAATATGTATTTTTTTGTTATATTAAAAGAAAAAAATGAATGTAAAACTCTGTTCAAATAAATGAACAATATAAGCATAGGTACTAACATCTTTATATTCAATGGAAGTTTCATATTCACAGTCAGAGTTCTGATGGTGTCCAGAACTAATAACAGCTGTTAGATCTTTTCTGAGGGACACCTTTGTGGATTCATCTTCACTGCTATCTGAAAATAAATCAATTCATAGTTGGGTAATATAATTACAATTAATTAGGTACTATATGGTCCAGTTATTGTAGGAAGAGCTCTGACAGTTAACATAAATCTTAATAAACTTAGAATTGTGTACAACCACACCTGACCGTACTTAGTTTTGTATCACTACACCAACATGATGCTTAATCAAATACAAAGAAACTAGATAGAATGCCAGTAATATTTTATTTTTATTTTACAAAGGAAGGAAACTGTCACATACAGAAATATAAATTTTGCATTTACATATTATGAATACAAAAGTTTGGATGTTTATTCTCATGATTATGTTGAAATGGCAGAACCAAATTCGTTGAAACTTGGCAAATAGATATATTCTAATCTGGATTAACACGCAACACAATTTATGTAGGCCATGCTAACAAAGTCACAAGTAAAAGCTAGATTTTAATAATTTTTCAACTCCAATGAAAGTAATTGTTTAAACAATCAATATAATATTATAACCAGCGATCAGAATAGGTAGAGCCATTTTACAGGATTTTTGATAGCTCTTAATATGGACATATCCAAAAATGCCAGGATTGTTAATGAGTTAATTAAAAAATTTCAGAATTTTCAATAACAGGATTTGGTATCATCTTATATCATACTATACCATCAGCCTGCGCCTCTTCACTGTCGGATTCAAACCTCTCCCAAGGACTACCACCACACTATCTTCAACTCTTCTCATCCAGTAACTATCAGGGACTTTCTGCAAGTCATCAGTTTTTAACACCTGACTCACTAAAAAGTGATTGTCCTGTAGCTCAGTGCAACATTTTCTCCCAGAACCTTGCCTCCTATGACCAGAACGTATCTCTTGGTATTGAGTCCAGGTCGTTTAGACAGTTCAAAGAGCTGTGAGACGTAACATTGGCTACACCCTTCTTCGAGCAGCATGATAATTTTGCTTGCTCTTATTGCTTTTTGTGCCATTTTGTAGAGGGGTGTATGGTAAAAGTACAGATTAATTATTTCATACTCCATTGACAAAGTAACATGCCATTAATTTTAGTAATGTGAAAGTTTGGACATCTGGAAGTTTGGATTAGGTAATCACATTGAAATGGGTGAACCAATTTAGTTGAAACTTGGTAAATATGGAGATTTTAATTCAGATTAACACAGTCTAGTATTCATGTAGGTAGACCATACAAACATGTCATGGGCAAAAGTTAGTGTTTTATAAACTTAAAATCCCAAATCCTGAAGGTCTGAATATGGTCTGAGTGTTAACAATACATTTGAGTCCATTGACCTGAAATGGATCTATCTACTCCGATCACTAATTATAATTTCCACTGGCATAAACCTTCTCTTCCTTTTTTACAAATCATGGGATATTTTGAGTTGTGATACATCATGCAAACACTGTGTAGGTTGGTGCATATGAAGGTGGTTCAATTTTGTGGCAAACTGGCAAACTTATTAGAAATTATTATTAGTCATATTAGAAAAATCTGTACATATGTAGTACCAGCTTCAGAATTGTATTCCACTGCTATCATCATGTAATGAAATAAATCTGACAACTTAATTCACCCTAAAGTTATAAAAAATACCTTACAAACTAAATATAAAGTTAGTAAATATAAATACTACACATAGAAACTCCGTGTATAAAATAAGATAATGATTGAGCCAATTTATGGTTATGATGACTAAATTCTTTCAGCAGTAAATAGCGTTTTGCAGAACACCTTCAAATAGAGAAATTTTATTTCATTTTACTTACCACTTTCAGACAAGTTGAGAACAGAGGGTAATAATTTATCTTCTTCAGTCAAATCTTTGATAGAAAACGTCGGTGGAACATCATCATTCTCGTCTTCGTTAAAAAAAGTTTGATTATTAATTTTTTGCACAAGTTCCTTTGCAAAATTGGACTGTCTCGGAGGCCTCTGTTTTATAGATTTGGATTTTGGCTTTATTTGTTTTTTAAAATCGTCACCAGAAGAATACTCTTGTTCTATGTCTTCATCAGATTCTGATGGCTCACTTATGTGCGCTTCAGAGCCAGAATCACTGAAATCGGCGGTTTCTTCTTCACTATCACAATCTTTATAAATGGTTTTAATTACTTTTTTGCGTGTTGCAGGCATTGTTTATATTTCCTTATAATATTATTTACTGAGCAGAATATAACTCAATATTATATACTTAAGTATTATTTGTGAAAGAAAATAAACTTGTAAAATTATGAAAAACAGTTTATGGCGGGCGAAATTAAATTTAACAATATCTGTGTTTTATCGATCGAACATATCACATCGAACATTCTAACATAATAATATTGAAAATAACGATATTTTGTACATAAATTATTTATAAACTGGAAAAAATTTAAACAGACATTTTAAATACGTAATTGAATGTTATATCGTACACTCAGCACTATTCGTATATAACATAATGACAATTTGACAAGACAACTCGCCCGCAGTGTGACCGTTTTAGTAAACCCCTTTTATACCAAATGCGGCGGTCCAATACTAAAAATTCAATCATAAAATTTATACTACTGCAATTCCTACTAAACCAAACAATATTAGGTTGTAAAAAAAAAAACATTTTTTTATATAATGGTAGATGAGATGAGCGGGCGGGCCACATGATAGGTAAATGGTCACCGCGGCCCATGGACACATGCAACACCAGGGGGGTTGCAAGTGCGCTACCGACCTTGCAGAATCCCGGTCACAACTCTTTAGAAGAATCACATATCGTAGCGGAACGGAAATATTATCTCAGTTGGCAGTTCATTCCACAACTTTCGGGTTCGCTGTATAAAACGTCTTTTCGACCGCACTGTACACAGTGACTCTATGTCCAGGAAAAGCGGATGAACCACACGATGATGACGAGCGGTGCGATGGTAAAAAACCGAAGTTGGCATCAAATTGACCAGCTCTTTAAAACATTCCCCACTATAAACGCAAAGATGCAACATCTCTACGGATGCTGAGTGATTCTAAACCACCCGTGAGAATGGTATCGTCAACAATTCGGATAGGGCGTCGTTAGACGGAGCATGAGGGTCCAGCTTCGGTGCACCGGCCCAGAGGTGTGAGCAGTACTCCATGTGGCGCCTAACTTGAGCTTTATAAAGCAATAAGCGTTGCCCCGGAAAGAAGTACCGCTTTGCTCTACTCAGTAGGTACACCGAGCTTATACTAGCAAGTTTTGCCTTGTCCGCCAGATGACTCCGAAACACGACTTTATTCGAAATATCGACGCCAAGGATAATAAAACTATCTTGGTTTGAAGATCTTAACTTAAAGATAAAGATTTTAAAGACTTTAAAGATCTTAGTAAAGATCTTGAGAGGTATGTTCTGAAATCGAGGTGCCACGACAAATGGAGGTTTCTTAGCGGAGAATGCACAGACTTGTGTCTTGTTGGGGTTAAATTGGGCCAAGTTAAGTTTACCCCAATTAAAGACTCGGTCTGAGTAGTTCTCGATTTCGGACACGACTCTCTTCCACTTCGGTCCAAGAGATATTCGCACGGCCGTTATACAAAGCTACCACAGTACTGTCGTCTGCATAAGTAATGTCGGTACGCATGTTACCGCTTGTAACATAGCTCACGGTACAAGTCGGTAACATGCGTACAAGTTTTCAACTTTTCAAGTTTTCGGAAGCGTCTCGTGGTATAAGAGAGCTTAAAGAATTAAAGAGCTTAAAGAACCGAAGACAATTCAGGAGCGCAATGTATGAGTACCACCGCAGGAATACCATCTGGCTCGCTCGACTTCCGGACATCAAGAAATGCAAGAGCTCGCCGGACTTCACGTTGCGTGATGCAGATGTTCGGCATGGAGCTTACACACCGCGAGATCGTGGGCGGTGTGGCACCCCCATCGTCCAAAGTTGAGTTAGAGGCAAAGAGGCGGCCTAGTAGATCAACTTTGCCTATGCACTGTGGGCCAGTGTATCGGGTTTCTGCAGTGATGGCGGGGTAGATCGACAGAAGATATTCTCAGCAGCTTTGGCAAGCGACCAGAAAGCCTTACTCCCAGAAGGGAAGCTCACTAACCGATCACCAAATCTGCCAGGTTTTTTTTGGAATGGCTAAATTCTTGTGGCCCTAATGGCCTTTCAAGAGTCACATGACATGTATGCTAATTAGGAAGACTTCCAATAATGAGTATGTAGGTAATGTGGATGAGGACTCAGAATAAACGATATTTTTAAATTAAATATTGTTTTTTTTCCTAACATATTTTTGGCAGATTTTTTAAAGCTTTAGCATATTTTATCACAGGGAACTCTATTTTTTAGCATTCTTGTTGTGCCTCGAATGAAATGGTCGCCTACTATCACTAGTCTGGTAATTAGTCCGGTTCACACTGTGTTTGGTGTCAGGCAAAATAATAAAAGAAGTACAACGTCAATAAAACAATGTTTTATTCCTAAACATTAATATAACATAGGCTGGGTAGGGAAGGGGTGGCGTGGCCGGGGAGCCTCCTCGTGTGCCCAGTTTGTTGCTGGTCCATTTGTCCCTCTGGATACGTCCGCAGGGATGGATCAACGACAGATCCGGGACGGGGCACCCTGGGCAACAGTCAGCGACTATTCCTTTCTTGGGAGATCTTGGTGGCTGTTGGCTAATATCCTGGCAAAAGGTGGGGAGGCGGGGGCCCAGACTAATTTGTTTACTGCCAGTCTGGTCTCTCACCTCCAAGAAGGTGGCGTTCCTCTGTGTGCTCCAGCTGTTGGGGGCGCATGTAGAAAGAAGGATGGTGGTCGACTCTGGGATGCCTCTCGGCATTCCAGCGGTGAAAGGTGGGGAAGCGGGGGCCCAGGCTGGATAGCTGCCGGTCTGGTCTCTCGCCTCCAAGAAGGTGGCGTTTCTCTGTGTGCCCTCGCTGTTGAGGGGGAGTATGGAAAAACTAGGACGGTCTCCGCGTGTCTTTCTGTATGAGCGGAGGGCACAGCGGAGAACAGGGTCGACTCTGGGATGCCTCTCGGCATTCCAGCGGTGAAAGGTAGGGAGACGGAACCCAGATTGGTTAGTACCGATATCCGTCTGGTCTCGCGCCTCCAAGAGGATGGCGTTTCTCTGTGTACCCCAGTTGTGGGGGGCGCATGGAGAGATAGGGACGGTATCCGCGTGTCCCTCGAGTTCCGAGGGCACAGCGGAGAACAAGGTGGTCAACCCTGGGATGCCTCTTGGCATTCCAGGGGTGGTAGCATTACCCAGGTACAGGGGCTTTGCCTGAGTAGACGGTGTTCCCCTTTAGGTTTCTCTGCGTGTCCCTTAGAAGTTGGGGGCATTCAGAGAAACACGTACGGTCTCCGCGTGTCTCGCTGCATGGGCGGCAGGCACGCAGGAGAAACAGGGATCGTCTCTGCGTGTCCCTCTGTATAGGCAGAGGGCACGGTGGAGAAAAGGGTGGTTCGTTCTGGGATGGCGCGGACATCCCAGTGAAATTAAGGTTACCCAGATACAGGGGCACTGCCTGGGTGGACGGCGTTTCTTTCCCCACGTGGCGGGCCGCCACCGCTGGGGTTGCGGAAGACTGTGAAAGCGTACCCGTGACCTCGGCATTCGGTGGAAAGAGGGTAGTCGTGGGGTTTTAGTCGGTAAGAGTCCGACATACTCTCCCGCCAAGGTGTAGGCGGGGGGATATCTCATGATGGATTTCCCCACGTAAAAAACAAAAAGGTTGGGTAGGGAAGATAAATAAACACAATGGGTAATATATATAATATGTGTTTGTTGTCTACTGTGTTTTAAGGATCTTCCTGAAAATAGCTGAAAAATTCGACGATACATTCAGATGTTGAAATTGCCTTAAACCATAATCTATATATATAAAACAAAGTCGGGCTAGTTACACCATTTATAACTCAAGAACGGCTGGACCGAGTTTAATGATTTCTAATTTGTTGGATTCGTCTCCGCCCCGAATAGCAGAATAACTATTAAAATATCTGAAAAATTCAAGGAAAAAAAAATTAATCTAGAAATATATTGAAATAAATAGAAAATACTCGAATCGAAATTTAAACAAAAATATACAAATGACAACAACTGTCAAATCTAATGGTCTCATGCGGTACGAAGTTCGCCGGGCCAGCTAGTTATTAATAAATTTGCTAGCTTTTCTGCACCATATCGAAAAAAGGAATTTTTCGGATACAACTTCAGAAATTAAATTAATTCTATCGATTTTTTTTATCTTATTATCACTCTCATCGTGTTACTGAAACAATACAACTAATACTTTAAGGTTCCGTAGTCGGTCGGAGAATGTTTGCTCCTTTTGTAGCTTTACAATCCTTAACTGCGAATTAAAGGATATGTACCTCATTCTCTTTTGATTATCTTGCAGAAGGTATATGTTTCCCCTTCATGAACATTAATTTCAAATTTCAAATCGGTGAGGGATGATCGTTTAGCCCGCAAAATATATTTTCACATGGAAAAAGACGTCCCACTGTAGCACTAGAGGGAATAGCTATGTTATATTTAATAAATAGATTTATTAAGACTGGTTCACCTAGGAAGCCAGCATGTGTAAGACAGTCTTTTGACTTCGCGTCCAACCAGGATTTCATTAAATCGTGAGCTTGGTTCTTCAGGGACTTATGAGTTTTAGGATTTCTATTTCGACTGAGTACCTACTCGCAATACTACGAAGCGAGTAAGCGAAATCAATATGACTCACTGACGAACACATGACGAACTGGCTGGACAAAAACACAAATTATAACATGTTCACATACGAACGCTATGCCGCCGCGATAATATTATGGTGCGCATCACGGTAGGTAATAAATTAACGGAGTTATGTTAACGGAACAGACCTTAACGGAAGTTAATAAGTTCGTTAATAATTTTTGACATTAACGTTATCGTTAAATCGTTAACCAAATTGTTAACGTCGTTAATTAACGGATTAACGATAACGTGCCCAGCTCTGGGAAGTGGGTTGTGCTACCGAAGAACGGTTTTTGCTGTTCCTTCTTCCCATAATGAGAACAATTTTGAAAGAAGAAGAGTTTACATGTGGCTGCAGGAAGATTCGAGAACAAAGCGCAGTGCAAGAGAAACCACAACGCAAGACTGGTGTCAATTATTGATACGGGTCACTGAATGCCTCGCGGTCTCCAGTACGACTACTGCCTCCGGGACATTCCGGGTATTCAGTAATCCCCGGCACAGGGTCTTCAACAACACGCGGGCGCCCAGTCGGTCAGTGGATTCATCAAGATTTCCCTGAATCCCGCATCTTTAAAATCCGTGTTCGCGGAGTCCCCTGACGACTTATAACTTGTTTTCACTCTTTTACGAAGCCACGTGTCTTATAGAACTGTGACACCTATTCACCGCCGGAACAAGGCATGGCTCTTGTAGCAGTTTCAGACCGATTATGGCAGCGGACAGCGATGAGAAGGTGTTGCAAACCACGGACATGACCACTTCCCACCTCAAGACTGTTTGCCATATTCTCATCTGTTAATCGATAGGGTATACAGCTCTAGCGTCGAAAGATTAGGTTGGCTTGGCTCCTAAAAGTTAACAAATGAAATATCTTGCACCCCAAAATCTTATTTTATAATACATTAGGTACGACTCTTGACATGTTTTAAAAGTATCTACGACTTTGAGGTACCTGCTCATTGCCACAACGCATTGTAAGCATTTTTATATAACAACTGGTACTGCCAGCGACTTCGTTCGCGGGAACTTTATAGTGATTCCCGTGGGAACTCTGTAACCGTCTAAGTTATCGTAAGCTATAACTAAGTATACCAAGTTTCATTAAATAAACTTACATAATGATAATTCCCTCAGGAACTTTATAACGGGTCGGGGAAAAATGTAGCGTGTTTTTATCTGTGTGTCTACACAGATAAAAATTCTAAAAATGATTGTTTTGAGTTCTGTATCGTTCGTAGAGTACAAAGCAACGATTTTTTTCAAAAAAATATTTCAATTACTGACACGGCTCTGTTACGATTTTATTACATGTAAGTATAGATATTAAGCTTTGTGGACGTTTTCAATTTGTCAAAACACTTTATGGGCCTTTCGTTTCTTAACTGAGCGTTTTCGGTTTTGAATTTACCAATTGGAGGCATTAGGTATCAATTGGAAGTAAATAATAGAAATATGTAAATTACGTTTAGATACTGACGATACATTAACGACTTAAGATCACTATTTTAAGTATTTATCTATGTGTTATTAATCTATTTGGTGGAAGTCCTATCAAAATTCGTATAACGATTCGCTAGTCCTAGCTAAGAGAAAAACATGTAGCTTGTGCAATTGATAAGGTATTATAAATAGCAAAGATAAGTAGATATTATTGATATCCCAAAAACTTAATCCAACACAATTTTACGCCTTCGATTTCGATTTGCTAAAAGGTTTTATAATTTACCATAATGGAAAGGTTTTTGTGTTTGTTTAAAGAATGGTAAATGGTCTGAATCAATCCCGTTAAGTGCTTTTCAACAGAGCTTTATTGCCTGTATAGCGATGTTGAGTGGATGAGCGTAGTCGTACTGACACCCTTTATCCTCACACCACCGCGTCGGAGCTGTCTTTCAGAAACGCGGTAGATGATACCTAGCGATTTTATGAGAGCTTTTTAATACACATTTGTCTTAAAACCTGTTAAGATTGTGTTAAACTAATTATGGATTTTATATTCGCAAAATCAACGAATTGTGGTTTTTGACCTGACTACGGCAAAGCCGATAAGTTATATAGAAGGTTAGACGTATATTATGTACAATATGAACCGATTTCTCAGATAATGTCACATTTTATAGGGATGTAACGATGAACATTTGCTTTCGTCTTCTTCTCAATTTGTAGGCAAAAATGCAAGTGATTTTGCTTAACGCAACCTATATTCAATTTAATGTGAGGTCTTTAGCACTGTGGAAAATAATTCGGAGGATTTCATTAGCTTCAAATTCTAGGTATTCTTTAAATTACTGTGTTAAGTTAAGTATTTGTTTTACGACATTGATAATAATGATCTACCTAATGTCTACTCAATTATACTAAGCTCCATTATACTATGCTCCTAAATCCTGTCCGTTTTCCTTGAATGCATTTTTTTGGGAAAACTTATCTACTCGAGTTAACTTATAGTTCTATATAACCTTTGACCTTCAATTGTTTTCATTTGTATTCGTAGACCTTTTGACGACGCGCTTGACTGTATTTTATTTAACTTGTGCTTGAGTTGATTATATTGATTTTTTGACACCAGACTGAGTCTTATGTACTATTGTTGACTTAGTTCAGTCTATAAAGATGCAATTTTTATTTAACCCGGCGCCATTGTGGCGAGCAAACAGAACACGGTCGTTGTGGCCGGGTAAATAATACCAATATACATTATCACACATGGAATCAATTTTATGTACATATTATTATTAAATATTAAGGAATTAGGCAATGTAAACATTATTTATGAAAATTAAATATTTTTTTATTATGAAATGAAGTTATAATCATCAAAAATATAAAAATATTATCTTTCTCTTAAGAATCAACTTTAAAGAACATAACTATGTAATATTTATAAAAAAACAAAAAATAACCACACTTTAAATACAACAAATTAATATTTGTTGTAGTAAGTAAACATAAAATAAATAATTATGAAAAAGCGAAGCTAAATTATTGTTACGTACTAAAGTAATCGCTATCGAGATCTATGCAATTTTGGCATACAGGGATAACATGTTGCATACAAATAGGCTTATTGCATTTGTTACAACTATACTTTGTTTTTTATCTTTGGCAGAAGGACAGTCTTTACATCTCTTGTGTGTTTTAGAATTTTTATTAGGAGAGTAGCTCATAGTTTCTGCAGTCTGCTCGTGGATACGTTTACGTAAGTCTCTCGGTAAGTTCTCCATGTTCTTCCTCATACAAAGGTAACCTTCAAGCATTGTTAGACCGAGTTTTCTTAGAAAGTCACGTCTGTTTGTTTTGGATTTGTTATTTTCACGATATACAATTACACCATTTATTGCAGCTACATTCATGACCGCATAAATCATTGTCATTGGCCAGCGTTTCGAGTTTCGTGAAACATCATAGGTTGCATAGAGTTCATCAACGACATCGACGCCAGCTTTTGTAGAATTATAAAATATTATGATCTCTGGTTTCTGCTTATCGCCACTAGCTGGGTCAATACTTTGGTTCGTGATGAAGGGAAGACAGCACCAGCACCACTTCAGATTTTTTAGGTATGTAGGATACAAGGGTCATATCTTTTTGGAATGCAAACTGTGTACTATATACTTCTTTTCCTCGCGTGGTTATAAAGTTTGGTGGGATTTCTTTTTTGTTTTTACGTAGTGTACCCTTAGATGTCAGCTGATAATTCTGTTGTAGATGTGTCATCAGTGGAATGCTCGTAAACCAATTATCGAAAGCAACATTTTTATTACTTTAGAAATAGGCTGCACTAATCTATCCACAACATCAAAAGCTGTATTGCTCTGTGAAAATCGCCCATCAGGCTGTTTACCTGAATAAATTTCAAGGCTGACGGTGTAAAAAATTTTTGCGTCTGTATTGTCTTTTCCGGTATAAAACAGCTGGTTACTGGTTAGTAAAATTGTTTCTTGCTCCTCATTATCGCTCAACTCTTGTTCCGTATCACGGTCTTGACTCCGCTGTGAAATATGGTCAACGTGTTCCTCATCATCTGAGCTGAACTGTTCACCTTCATTGGTTGAAGCTTGTTCAAATAAGGCTAGAAGTCTTCTCTGTTCGCTTTCGTAAGACATCGTTGATAAAACTGTGAAAAAGGATATGCAATATACCTATAAATAAAGAAAAGATAAAAACACAACATGCGTAATAAATGTTACGCGGCCATTGTGTCTGGGTATAACTTACCCGCGCGCACTTCACGGACGTGTAAAATCCGCCGTAGCCGCAGCGACTAAGAGTGGAGTGACTAATACGCCCGTAGAGGTCAACAACTAGAGCTACTGTGAGCCGCGAATTACGCGTTTGTTTCGTTTCAAAGTTATTGAGGTTTTAAAAACTGTCGGGTATTACACATCCGGCCACAGTGGCGGCGGGTTAAGATCTTGTTAAATATTTCTATTAGATACGGGGTCGATGCCTAGAAAGTGTCACCCATTATTCAAAATCAGTAGCATTTACGAGTATTTCTCCATTGTTTCTGTTTCTTTTGTTACTAAAGTTCGGTTTTTCATTGGAGCAGGGATATGATATGACATTTAGAACTGTTGACAGTTCTAGAGTGTACTGTACAGAGTGAAATTTGTACGGAGATGATACTTTATTGATAGTTCTACATGTCATACCCTGACTCGAATAAAACATCTGACTTTAGTAGATATTTACATTTCTCTATCGCTATATTACAGAGAGAGACTGCAACGATTTCCAGTCGACTGGTTCCTGAAACCGCTGTTGTGGGCGAATTCTATACACTCTAGCTCGATTCAGGAAAACAGGAAGTCAAACAAATATGTTAGACGCGCTAAGCAGGCGATAAGGAAGGTCTGAAGGTTATATCTACGACGAGGGGTCAAGTAAAAGGGCGATGACGTTAAGGATTGTACAAATTTAGTTAGAATATTGTTAGGTTTTAATATTGTTCTTTCGTTAATAGTCACAGCTAATCTAGCCTTTATTCCATTATAATCTTATATTCCAGAAGATGGGATGGGATGATATGGGCTAACATCGGATGTAATGGGCTCCGGAAACACTCACTCACTCTTGATACATATTGCTACATTTCACGACAGTCTTCTTTGAAGGTGGGATAACTTGGTCAATAGGACGTGCCTAATCGGTTGTGGGATACAACATCGCCCTCCTTCGTACGTGTAGGTAAAAGAACAATTTAATACAGCAACGCGTGTTATTTATATAAAATCTGGGTACTGGTTAAAATCTTGTACGAGTCGTATTGGGGTTGAAAATAGGTTTTGATCCTTTCAGCCTGATTTTGGTTTGATTGGGTTAAACCTATATCTGGTAATAATGTATTTGGCAAGAGGTATCACCAATCAGTATTGGGCTTGTATACTGGCGCGAAGTTGTGGCGAAGGGATTTCCCCTTGCACAGATAACATAGTACTATCGTAAATATACTTTATATGACAAGGGGAGGCCTATTTTCTGGAGCAAAGCGTTATAGACTGATAGAAATATAGAGTGAAAAATCACTGAACAAGAAAAGGCAGCATTTCATTTCGGATTTGAGTAGGTAAGTAAATGGCATTCCCAACGACGCAGTGTTCACAATAAAGCATAAACTAACATAAATAACTTCAATTGTTTGCTGCCTTATTGTTAACTTTAATTACATTTTGAATTAATTTTGTAATTAAAACGGAAGCTAGAGCGCGCCGCGTGAAGTTTAAGTGGCTGGAAACGGATCGACCCCGGCACAGTGAACAGAAAATAAACAGTATACTGTCTCAGATAAATTTTCGAAAACAACTACGCCCTAACCAAACGTGAGTAGTATACTAAGAGAAGGTAAATAGTATTTGTTTTTATGGAAAATTATTTCTGTTGATCTATCCCGTTGCCCATGGACATTGCCATGCGATACATGACAACGTCAGTGCAGAATAACAAACTTGGTACGACCCTGAGTGCCCTAGAAAATATAACGGGACGAAAAGTTTTCCGCATTGCACTACACTTCCCATTCTCCTTGAGAAGGTTGGGGTGGAATGGGAAGTAAATAGTATGGAGTGTGAAAGAAAAATTTGGACAAACAGTAGGCATGTGAGAAAGGCACTACGTGAGCAACATATAAAATTAATTTATTTTAAATAAAACTAACGACTCGATCCTACACGAGTGGGATACGATTTTGAAAGATCGTTGTGACTGGCACAGTGTATAATATACAATTTTGAATAATCTTATGAGATAGACATATGCTATTTCGGTATTCTTAACACCTAAAAAATGTACAGCCTCGATACTCTCATATATGTATTTGTATATTATACGTACATATAGTGTAAGTTACGTATTCATTAGGTACATTTAAAGAAATTATATATAGGTATTGTTGTGGTTTAAGATATATTCATTTATAATCCGTCTTCTCATCGCACCTCCTAATATATCTCCCTGTTTAACCCAAAAGTTAGCTAGTAGAGAATGTCTTAAGGCATTAAGCTGGACTTCTGTGCGAGGATAGACAATAAAAATAAAGAAATCAAATAAATATACCTATAACATTTTAGTTACCGTTGACCTTGAACGTACCGCTGCTGTTCTTCAACTCCAGACGAAAATATAATTTCTAAGTAGAATATCAATGTATTTGACTATACATTAAAATCATCCGGAGAATATGCCATAAAAATAACTCAATCGGCAATTACATCCAGAAATAATTACACGAACAACAGAAAAAATGGGCAGCAATTTGATGGCAGCAAATTTAAAGATGGGTTATAGGTTTAGGTTCTCTGCTGACAATAAATAAATAGAAGTTGACTTAATTGTGACTTAGTATACTCGTATGACAATCTTAGTAATTTAAAATTATTTATTTCAGTTATACACAAATAGTTTACAATAGTTTTCTTGCAGCAAGCTCATTTCTGCCGTATAAATATTAAAGAGCAGTAATAGCATAATCGCGCTGTCGAGAAAAACGAGGAAAACGTACAAAACGTTGAATAAAATTACTTTGTATCTATGGACGACAGTATCCACTTACCATCAGGTGGACTGTATGCTCGTCTGCCGCCTTATTCTGTAAAAATAAAAAAAAAAACTTTCTCTTATAAAAGGTAATTAATAGGTTTTTTTTGGATGGAATAAAGGAGGCATGCATGTGTAAAGATAATAAATATAAAAATAATGGGAAATTATCTATATTTAAATACACTCTCGGATACCTGAATCAAACCAGGGTCATTCAAACTAATAATGCAGGGTCATTATTAGTTTTGATGGCCAGAAGCTTAAAAAAATGTTTCATTCATCAAAAAGTTTTTATGTAGTTTTGAAGCTGGCATACTAACCATCATTTCAGTATGTCTTTGTTCCAAATCCAAATTCAGAGTACTGAAAAAAAAAATAGTTTAAATGTAACAAGTGTCCGTCTTTCTCATGGAGAAGACTAGTTCTTTATCTTTAGGTAGAATTCATAGTAAAATTCAGTTTAAATCACATAACATTTTTTGCAATAATTGCTTTTACAGCATTTTAATTAGTATTACTCAGCACAAAAGCCTAAAAGATTATTCTAGGGAACTTTTTCTGCAATTATTATATTCAGTTTAGGTAACATCAAAACATCGCAGAGAAAATCAAGTAAGTTACACTTGTAGTCTAGTTGTAGCTTACATCGCGCTGATCACGGTTCAATAAACAACTTAAAAACGTCATAAGTGTTATTAGGGTTTAATGTTTGCATAACAGATTTAGTATTTTTTGCTGCTCCTTCAAATATAAGTATTATAAACAAATTCTGTTGAGCAATTTTCGAGTTTATTGTGAACGTACAAGCTGACATGTCTCGAGCACTTTATTTTACACAAAACATAAGTACATCTTTAATGTCGAATTTAGACCTCTTGCGAATTTAGTCCCATTCCACATCATGACGCTATGACTGTCTCTGTGAAACATATTTTAGGCATTGGCATGAAGACCCCATACTGTACCGTTTTTATGAATATTGCTACCCCGACGACCGGCGGGTGCGCGGGGGCAGCGGAGATTTTCGTGGCGCCTAGATGCAATCTCTGAGTGGATTAATTAATTCTGAGGTGCCGCTTATCTCCTGTTATCATTTAATAAAGTTATGGCGGAATGTAGAAATTGCACTCTACGGCGAGAAGATGATTTGCTAATGATTAACAGGATTAAAAGTGGTTTAACCTTATGCTAAATCAATTGTGCTGTTCCGTAATTTAGGGTCTTAGTACGAACAGAGATTTACTACGATTCCATTTATAATAACTTTCTTGTATAACAATTGTATAAAAACAAACAATTGTATAACAATTGTATTTTTACACATTAGGCTAAAGATTAGGTAATATCCTGTCAACCAAGTTGTAAAATAGTTATTTTTATTTGACTATCCTTAAAGATAAAACTCTACGTAGTATCGGAAAGTTTTTCAAAATATGATTCCGAGCTCTACTGCTTACAAGATATTCATGGAAAATCTTGTGTGAAACTATTCATCGCATAAAATCGCATTGATATGTCGTTAAATGTTTCATGAGGTGCCCGGGTATCACCTGGTGTGACGAAAATAACAAATTCAGAACGCTCTTCAAAACAACACTCAGCCTGTGCTACATTATGCATGAAGCACTCCATTTGCCGATCCGCTCAGGAGTCCCGCTCGCGGCTCGTTAAGCGCTTACATTAGCTACAAACACTTATTGATTTTGAGAAATTGATGTAATTTGTGAGGAGCGAACATCAAGCTACATGGTGATTGGTATACCATTAATGCTGCATTGCAATAACACATCAATTTATTTATTTATGGAAAGAAGGCAGTAAACGAGCTGACCGTCCACCTGATGGTAAGTGGATATTGTCACCCATGAACATTCGCCAACATCAGTCCAGACTGACAAACGTTGGCACGCCCCTGGATGCGCTGCCTACCTTTGGAGATTTAGAGGTATGGATTTGGAGGAAGGGTTTGAGAAAATGGGGTGGGGTAGAATAGGATGGGATGGGAATGGGCTCTGGCTTATCTCACTCACTACCGAAACACGTACTTACATTGGGGAAGTTGGATAAAGTGGGAAGTGTAATACATTTCAAGGTAGTCTTCTGTGGGAGGGGGGTAACGTGGACAGTCGAGTGCGCTCAGCGGCTGTGGTATTCAGTGTGCACCCTCCCCCTCCACAATGCACCAAATGCTTCTCGAAATTATAATTCCTACTTCAGCTGTCTGTATTCATTGCCTAGATAGAACTCAACGGTATTGTAAGGTAAGACAAAGATAAAGCACAAGCAAAAGCTTAATATTAATTAATAATGCTATCGCTCGTCGCTCACGCAAATGCAGCGGCCATTAGTTTTATGTTTCTCAAAACCTGCCGAAGCAATGTCCATTTAAGAGGGGTCGGAATCGCGGGGTTCCGGGGAGGGGAGTTAGAAATGCAATATTAATGCAGTGCCGAGTGGCGGCCCGAGTGCATTTACTTAATGGATCGTAGGCAAAATGTTTACACTGTCGTCGAACATGAAAAAAATAACCAGTGAGAAGCTGAGTAGAGAAGAGCTCTTTGGTGGGATTATTATGAGCGACCGAGGACGTGCTGAGTCACACAAATAAAAAAGTAGCTTCATCTACTCACATAAAAAACTTATACGACACCTCCACTACAGTCGCAGGAAAGAGTGGGATACATTACCGGAGTGGAAAAGTTAAAAAGCTTAAATGTATCTCCGGCGCGGCTAAAAGTGTCTGACAAAAGTTCGACTTCCATTTTAAAAAGCTCCATTACAAAACATCGAGATTCGCTTCCGCCACGGCAGCCGCGAGCGCGAACTGGCTTCGTCGGCTCGAGGAGACGGAATTAAACTCGAAAACTTTTCAATTTATTTTATATGAAATCGAGCATAGTCGCGTATTGTGACACGAGGAAATCGGGTGGCACGTTTATTCGATCGTTGATTTTCTTTTGCACCACAATAAAAGTAACCCACTAACATGGTCTGCTGCAATGGTCGGTGGAGTGATCGCAGCGTGAGTCGATCGCCACCGCTATGCTTACTACCCAATGCAGGCACGGAAAGCTTCTACCCACGTGCGACGCTAAACTCGAATACGTTACATGTCCATGTATTATGACTGCAACATCTTGACATTTGATTTGTATTTCTTTATTTTCTATGTAGTTTTGTACACAAAAAAAGTCATTGATTTTATTTAATATTTGTTATTATTATATTTTATTCATATATATTCACCTGGAGCCGTGGGAGCTAGTACCCGCCGATAACATAGATATTAATATGATTACAATATCATTATATTATTGTCGGGTACTGTAATTTTATTTTATTATTTTGTATGTTTCGTTTTGAAACATAACATGTAGTAATAATCTCATTTGTAGAGAGTGTAATGAAACTCCTCGTTCCTTTATATTTTTTAATCCCCATTTCCCAAAAGAAAGTATGGGGAGTGTAAATAGCCGACAATATCCACTTACCACAAGGTGGACTGTCTACTTGGTTATGAAAGTTTATCTTTTTTTTTTTATAAAAGAAAGAAACTTACGAATGAAAATATGGATTAAAGTTGGATAACTGTTGTAGGATGAGTTTTTTTATAGAAAGAAGATGTCAAACGAGCATACAATCCATCTGGTGGTAAATGGATATTGTCGCCATGACCAATTAGTCCAAAATGACAAACTTAAGCACGCCCCCGGATGCGCTGCCTACCTTTGTTGATGGAAGAATGGATTAGGAGAAAGTGTTGGAGTGTTATCACTTATTATATTGTGATATAAAAAAACTGTGATGTATTTTTTTATGATTGATTTCTTTTAATTCAAATTGAATAATAACAGTATTTACATTTCTTGCATATAAATACTCGTACAAACACAACAAATATATATTTATATATAAAACAACAAATATTAGCTTAGTTAGTAGTGACCCTGCCCGCTGTGTGCGAGGTCCCAGGTTCAATTCCAGGTCGGATATTTATTTGTTTACAGATAATTGTTTATTCGGGTCTGAGTGGTGTGTTCGTCTTTGTATTTATCTCTGGATCTATGTCACAGAGTAGGTATCCTGGTGTAGGATATTTAGTGTGGCGTTTATTAGAAAAAAAAATATGGCAACAGTGAAATTAATAAACACTCATATCCTTGTACAACCGAAAAATCCTAAGCGTAAGGGTTTACAATGGTGGACAATGGGGGAGGCCTATGTCCAGCAGTGGACGTCCAAGGGCTGAGAAGAAGAAGGGTTTACATACATCTTACTTCTTGTTGTCCTTTGTTCAATATAATATGATAACAAAAGTAAGTTACTCATAAAATGTAAATTTCTAATTGGAAGTTACAATACTTTATATTGTATTATTTTATGTATATAAGTGAGTGCCGTGGATTTTGGAATAAAGAAATTAGCTATTACAAGTATCAAAATAGTTAAAGGCGTAGTATTGAACATCCACCTTTACACAGAGCAAAGTAAGTTGAATTTGAGAAGACTTGTAAGGCTTTGGCTCCGAGATAGTGCTTTTAGGCCCTAACCCCCGGGGTGCTGCAGTGGGTCCGTGGAGCTTCTTAAAATGTTTTCACTTATGTATATATGGGAATACATTACCCTGCCTCCGGGTTACTTGAGGCGCGTACACTTACTTTTAACACAAAATTGAAGTGACGTAAAGGCTTCACTCAGCTCTCTTGTGTATTTCACAGAAATTAAGTTTTATTGCAAAAAGGTATCATTTCACCAAAAATCCTTTCAGTAAGTACGCATAGGCATTCGTTATTTAAATTTGTAGTGAATAATAATTATACCGTAATCGTGAGCGGCCCTTTTATCGTCCACTGCTTCTTATTGCTTAAGTATTTGCTAGGACTTTCTGGCGGGAACTCGAGAAGTGTAATTGTGTTTTTGTATGATTAATTGTAAACATTGTGTACTATATGTTTTGTGGTTTAATATTGATAGTTTATTAAACCTCAAAGTGTTTTTTGTGCGAAATGTTTGTGATAATGATAATCAAATAAAAGCATAGGGCTGCGTTTTTCATGTGCAAGGAAACTGTTTTCGTCTCTTGTCTTCAGTAAACCTACTATCAGTTTACTGAGCGACTTCGACGGGTCTGAACCTTGACAAGATGTGTTTTAAACTGTCGTGACATTACTAAGAAAACTTGACAGTGGCAGAATGTGTTAATTGCACTATTGCCATATCTATATGAAGAAAAATAAAAGTATATGCTACTTTTTATGTATTTGTTCATAAATATTCAAATTCATTTTAATTTTTTGTGGAATGGTAGTTTTTATTAATTAAGTAATTAAATAAATTATAACTTATTATATATGTTGGACATGGGCCTATAGGTACATCCCTCATGCACATTGTCCTGTGCATGATGGATGTACTTATATGCTTAAAACGCCATGCTGGCTAAGCTGGTTGGCAAGCCTATTCTTTTCGAGGTGGTGTAGTTCTTCAGGGCTCGTGGTAGCAACTTTGTTTTCCCTTGTTCGACTTTTACGACACTTACGGGAAGATATGGGGTGGTGTTATTCCAAAGCCAGCCGACACCACACGTCCAAGAAAATAGTTAATGTTATTTAAACGCAGTTCTTCTTAATAAGGAGGGATAACTTATTGCGCTAGTGGATACAGAAAGAGACGTAAGGAGCGTGTTTCACTCTTCGTTACTAATAATCACTTAGCTTAATTGCGGCTGTTAATTACCGCCGATCTCGACGGTTCAAATTACGTACTCTAAAACGCATTAGCGGCTGACAGCTGGAGATTATCCGTCTAAGCGGCGACGGGCCGGCCGCCGCCGCGGGACCTACGCTGTTATGAAATTTAATGAGCCTTAATTGTTGACGACTTAATGCAGGAACTGTAAAGATAAGTGCTTACGCCCAACGCTGAGTGCCAAAAACAAACAAGCTCGCGCTTCGCCAATGAAACATCTTCTCTCTCATCGGTAAACATATGACAGCATTTTCTTTGTGTGTTATCCTCAAATAGGATCGTAATGTTAAAAGGTTTCCACGGTCTGTATTAAAATATTCTACGCATACAAATGCGTAAAGTGCTTTTAGTTTTTGTTTAGGTATCATGTAATTAGCCATAATAACAAATAATCATTATATAACACTACTTTCAGTCTACTCGCCGACTCTCTTGGCTAGCGTGGTGTTTTAAGGCCATCCATCATGCATGTGGCAATGTGCATGATATTTAGCAGTGGATACTAAAAGGGCTGATTATATGGTACAGTTTTACATTCAAAAATTTACAAGCTTTACAAGACTAAGGACTTACAAACTACCCAGATCCAAAATTAGAAATTAAAAATATAAATATATTATTAACATATATTAAATCTCTTCAGACGCGACATCTCGTATAATTCCGCTTGAAATTCACTTAGGGTAAGTTATTTTAACCATAAAATATAACACATAAAAATGAATTTACAGCGATAACTCTTTTATATTTGAAGATTGAATCACAAAGTTATTTAAAGAATGTTACATGATAGCAGTGGCTTTACCTATGGTGCAGGGTGTGCGGCGCACACGGGCGCACAATCTTAGGGGGCGCCGAGCGCCGCTCGCGACGGCTCCGAAGAGCCTGCGTCGCTCTCAAAGATCCTGCGTCCGTGTTATGGCCGACGCCGGCGGCGGTAGCAAGGCACGCCACGAGGGGCTCCTTTATAAATATAAATAATTTAGTCATATTTTTCCACCCTCTACACAATAGTTTTTGTTTCAGCGTGAAATCAGAATTAAAAGACGGAACACAGCGGGTCCACGGGTACCGCAAACGAAGTAAACGGACTATTGCTTCCCAACATCATTTATAATTGTACCATTTGCACCCGAATTTCCGATCACTGGTGAAAATATAACTGTAAGTATTCCATTTTGATCGCGCGCCTACTAGAGGGCGCCAGGGTTTTGATTGCACCCGGGCGCTACATGGGCTAAAGCTGGCACTGCATGATAATGTATATATATGCATGTATATAATATACTTACCTACCTATTTAAGTGCATTAGAATTATTTTGGTTTATTTACATAATAATCCAACAAATTTCAGTGTCAATAGATTTAGGAATAAGTCACTTTTTTTATGGACAAAGACGGCAGACGAGGATGCAGTCCACCTGATAATAAGTGGATACTGTCGCCCATAGACATCCGTGATACATGCCAACATTAATCCAAAATGACAAACGTTGGCACTGCCTACTTTTGGAGATATAGGAATGGATTTGGAGAAATGGTTGGGAAAATGGGGAGGGATAGGATGGGAGTGGGCTCTGGTACATCTCACTCACTACCGAAACACGCACGTACATTAGAACTACAAAGAACTATTACAGAAACAAATATGAATTGGTTACTTATACAATGTTATACATGCTAAACTGGGAATACCCAGTACTAATAAGTAATAAGTACTAATAAGTAGTCCTTAAAGTAAACATTGTTTTTGGTCAAAGCTTTAGAAATATTAGAACTTAATCATAAAGTGTTAATTTGAAACGAGGCGATCGTCGTAATCGTAATTAAAATATAAACAAGTCTTCATTGATGCGCTAAAGACATAACATGTATAATATTTACATTAAACATAATTTATTTGATGGTACAGATAGGTTTTAATTACTGTTACCAGATGTATAAGGTGAAAAAATAGGACTGGCATCGAAAAAATTTTGACCTCGTCTAAAAAGCGGACATAATATTTAAAAAAAAAATTAGGTATAACTTAAAATTAGTGAAAAAAAATTTAGCCACTAAACAAAACAGTAGTATCTATTAACATAAAAGTTTTCGACTAATTTCACTCTTCATTTAGTGCAATAAAGTAAATGATAAGCAACTACGAGTAGGTTGCAATCCAAGGAAGGAATTTAAGGGAATGAACCAAGAATTATTTAAAAGTACATGTTGCGTGCATATTTTAAAATAATAGTAATTTTCTGAAAATCGGGGCTTTTGGCGTCCTGTCCTAATGTTGAACGGGGCGGGTCTTTTGACTCCTGAAAATCAGGATATCCTGAAAAAAGTAAGACACCTGGCAACAATACGTGTAACTGTTCTTATCTAACTCCTAAGTAGGAAGCCTGTACACGGGTACAAGTATAATTCGTGTTTCAAGCATCAATCAAACAAAGTTAGTTGGGGTTTCAAAAAAACGTGATCAGTGATTAAACTCTTGTTTATCATGTAAAATTTAATAACACAACTTTGTCTCAAAGTGAAGTAAATGCGGCATGGCATATGCTTACGAATAACAATAGCATGTAGTGGGTTCCTTGTTAACTGATTAGAGGCAGCCGAGTGGTGTCATCTCAGGACGTTCCAATTACTGGAAACGAGGGGCGGGCAGGCAGGGAGGGGCGAGTCGGGGTGCGAATGATCCATTTCGAAAACTAATTTAGAGTTGGCAACTAAACAAAGAGCACTCCTAGCAGATAATAATTAACGCTTGCGGTAAAGTTCCACTTAGTCCGTATACGCTAAACCTCACTATTCCATTGGTGGAGTTAATTAAACGTTTTTCCGGTGACGTGAATAATGTGAATAATTTTAAGCGTGAATAATATAAATGGCGTAAGAAGGACATTCCTATTGCTGCCTTTATACTCTTGTTTAATTAAAAACTTGTTGATAGTAATTAAATTAAAAATGTGTATTTATCAAAATGATATACCCCACGGCGTTGCGGTTGCAGCCTAAGGAAATGATGCGTTCTATAAAAGTTTTGTCAGAATTGGAAACGTAATTTCAAAAGCAAAGATAGATAATGGATGAATATTTTGTTAAAAGTTTATAATAGGAAGTTAATAGGTTAGTTTTAAATATAAAGAATGCAAAGAATTTTCAAAATTGTCACACATACTTATATAGTATAATTTTATCTATAATTACTTCGAACAATGAGAAACATATCTTTCAATATATAATGATACTAAATTCCTGTACTATATAAATATGGCGTTGGAAGTATATGTAAGGATTGTGGAACCCCGTTTTGTTAAAGTGAACGTATCTGTCCTTTGACTGTTTGTGCTGCCATCCGGCCGTTGTCCAGATAAAAGCTTCTACATTGCACGAAAAAGCACTCACACCAAATATTGATTTGTTACTTTGCCGCTCCTAAAATGGAAAAGATATGTCTTGGCTTACATGTATGTACGATCTGTGTATGTATACTACATTTATTCATGTATCGATGAATGTTATTTAACAGTGAATATATTTTTTAGATAGTCAGAAATTACGCTGGTGACTTGAAAAATATAAGGGTTGGTGGCTTTTGTCGTATAATATGGTTAGGGATTTTCTTTATCCCACTATATTCCCTATTCAACTAGAGGTATTGGGTTGGATGCGATGTAAATGAACTAGATTGGATGTAGGTATATTGAAATGAGCTCTGGGAACTTTCATTCACTCAGAAACACTTTATCATAAGTGATCCTAGCACTCGATCATCTCGGGAAGTCTGTAATCAGGGCTAGTCATCCTTCTGAATTCCCAATTATCTCAACCTTATGGGATCTGACTGTATCTTCTACACTTGGTCCATAAAGACATCATCATGGACCTCAATCCATCCGTCACTTGTAGAAACCTATAGTCCTCCAGCGTAGGTGAGTTATTTTCCAAAGGACTCGGCATTCTGCGTTCGCTATATTCGCATATAGCTCCATCATGGACTCTCTCTCCTCATTACAGGCTCTACAGACTACAGACAGTCATCTGCTAAGCCCATTTTATAAAGGAAATATTTTACGAAGTGGACTGTGAACACTGGGTCCGGTTGTCATAGCATAACAATAGCCTATAAAGATAGAACCAAATTTAACACAAGGGCGTCAAATTTGGTGTGGAACATAGTAACAGGTGACGAAACATGGATTTACAGCTATGAACCTGAATCAAAGCAGCAATCGACCATTTGGGTCTTTCAAGATGAGCCAAATCCCATCAAAGTGCCGCGTGTGCAAAGTGCCGCGAAGCAGATGAGTATACACAGAGGTGACGAAAAATTGGTAATTTCATAATCATGAATTTCTACCCGAATACCACCTTTCAGATTTTTTTATTATGCTAGAGCTAGTAACTACAACGTAGGTGAATTGAATCCGTTTATTACATATCTCAACATTTCAATTTTTTACCAAGCCTTCTAATCACAAACACCCCTCGGTAACAATACATAGGACATGATATTACACCAAATTTTTTAACTATATTTAAAAAAACTAGAAAAAATATATGGCAACAGTGATTTGTTATTGAAAGAATAGATACTGACTTACAGATATAACTGGAAGAATGGTGTAATATGCAAGGTATTCTTACAGATCTAACTGGAAGAATGATGTAACATGCAAGGTATTCTTACAGATCTAACTGGAAGAATGGTTTAATATGCAAGGTATTCTTCATTTTTCTACTCAGTCACGCGTTTTTTTTAGTATAATAGAATGATACTTAAACTTATACATCCTATTATCTCAGGATGTTTTCTCCATTAAACGTTATCAGTAAGTAGGTAGTTTCGTCTCACCAACTAGAGGGAGTCGATCCGAGCACAGCTTACGCTAAATACTAATTAACTGCTTGATTAGAACTGGAATAAAAAGCTCTTAATCTTAATTGGTATTTATAATCACAGCACTCAAGACTCAGTGTGCTCTGAATTGAAAAGGTGTCTAGTGAAACTCGTTAATAAATTCATTTACTTATTTAAATGTTAATTAGAACTACATCAATATAAATTTACATATAGTTTTTACTGTCGTGTTGCTAATAATATGTGTTATATGTTATGAGTGGCAGTAATAACTTTGTAGGTACGAAGTCCATTAAGAAGTTCTCTTATGAGAGGAAGAATTAAGGCAGTTCTTTATTAATTCTGTGGAACACTAATTGCAGGGTAGGTAACCTTCATTTAGCAGTGACGCGTTGGGGTCATCCAGGGCCGCATCATGCAGTGTGTTGGGATGTAATTTTACAATACCAATACGTTGCCTTAAAATACAAGTTAATCCAAGAAAAGACAGTATACTATAAGTACACTCCTCAAACAGCTTTACATTCGATAGATTACAAACTCTAATGAGACAGAACTATAATTTAATTACCAATAAAACTATAATTCACTATAATAGACCTTACATCACATCACACGACAAAAGAAACAAAACTCACATTCACTCACATACATATATATGTAGCGGGTAGAGACGAAACCTCTGCAGTGGGCAATAGCCCAGGAACAGATCCTCCGCTCCCCCATACAGGGGAGGGCGTGAGATAACCTCGATTGTGTCATTAACCTCTAAAATATCGCCGAGTTAGCAACTTTAATCTGGAAGCTGCAAAAAGCAGTTATTTTGAATACACGCAGAATCGTTCACAAATTCCTCTCCATACACACATAACATACCTACCGCGCCCAGATACTCACAAGATCGACTCTCAGACACACCTCGTCGTCACTCTATCATATTACACACTCACTCACTATCACCCGCTCTCGTTTGGCCACAAGCCTGCGTTAGTGAGGTGTACACCAGAAATGGGAGAAAAACAATACACACTATTTTCTTTTTTATTTCTATATATTCTTACTTACTTATGATATTTATGTACTTAGTGCACTATGTACTGTAGGAGGTTTGTCGTGGGCCCTGCAAATTCGTAATAAACTAATTAAAAAAGAGTAATATTGATTGCTGTATTAGTTATTATTATGTACCTACTTGTATATAAACTGGGTTCAATCACAACGTTCGCATTCCTTTTCTATTTACTTATTTTCAAGAGTATTTCACTATCATTCAAATTTCACAAACATAATAATATTATTATTATCATTGTGTTTCTATGTTTTGTTGTTCTGCCATTTCTGGGGTAAACTTCGCTAACGCAGAGTGTGGTGTGGGATGATAAAGATATGACGGAAGATATGTAAATGTCTTAATAAATAAATAACAAAAAAAATAAAAAATGACGGAAATGTGTCTAACAGTAGATGACGTGAGTGTCGGTAGTTGTGTTATGTGTGTATGGAGAGGAATTTGCAAACGATTTTCTGCATGTGTTCAGAATCCCTGCTTTTGCAGGAGGATGTATGTGAGTGGGTGTATCTCTAGTATGAGGGCCACACTGAAAGTTTCCGGAATGAATAAGAAAAAAATAGAATGAATGGCCAAAAATAAATTTATTGTTTCTCAAAATATTTTCCGTGAGCGTCAATACACTTTTTCATACGAATAAACCAATTTCCTTAACATTCATACTCCTCCGTGGTGACCTCGGAAACATGTTTTTCATACTCTTCGACAGCCTCTTCTGGCAATGAAAATCGTTGACCGCGTAATTGGTTCTTAATTTTTGGAAACAAGAAGAAGTCACAAGGTGCCAAATCGGGACTGTATGGAGGATGGCTCATGAGTTCTACGTTTTTCGCCTTCAAAAATTCGTTTGTCTGTTTGGCCGTGTGAGAGCTTTGTCATGGTGAAAGATTATGCTGCGTTTACGGTTGTTTTTACTGAGTTCGTCAATAACTTCCGGCAAACTAATGGTCGTGTACCAATCAGCATTCACGGTACGACGATCCTGAAAAATGACAATAATAGCCGCCACGTGTCCAGTCTTTCTTAAAAAAGAAGCGATCATCTGGTTCGCAGCACTTTGCACACGCGGCACATTGATGGGGTTCGGGTCATCTTGAAAGACCCAAATGGTCGATTGCTGCTTTGATTCAGGGTCATAGTTCATCCATGTTTCGTCACCTGTTACTATATTCTACACTAAATTTGACGCCCATGCGTTGAATCTGGTAAGCATTGCATTGCACCAAATGACGCGTTCCGTTTTTTGAGCCTCAGGAAAATTGTGTGGGATCCACCGCGAGCACAGCTTTCGCACAGCCAAATGTTTGTGTAAGATTGATTGTATCTGACTCATGCCTATGCCTAAGGATGCTCGAATCTCATGGTAGGTCACATGCCTGTCTGTTTCGATCATATGGCGCACACCATCGATGTTTTTGTTTTTGACAGCGATGGACGAGCGACTGATCGACTGGCGAAATTCGTCATTGAGATTGGCACGACTGCGCTTGAATTCTGTTAACCAGCTATAAATTGTCGTCTTGCTTGGTGCTTCATCGCCAAAAGCAGTTTGAAGCCGAGCAAGGCTCTGCTAAGCTGTCAAATTACACTTAATATCGTAGAAAATCATACAATGAAAATTTTCACAAGTTAAATCCATCGTAATGCAGACATTTAAAATGACGCAACAATAAAAACCAAATGACTGTTAGATGAAACAAACTATTCTACAGCCAAAGAGTTGGATTTTCAAATATTGTAATTACTTTTTAAATATTATTCATATAAGTGGCCAGTTTCGGAAATTTTCAGTGTGACCTATTATGTAGCTGAAGTCCTGTATGAAATGATTTTGGAATGACACCTATAAAAATAGTGATAAAATGATACCTAGTATTTTTATTGTGGTTACATTCCACTGGGTTTTGAGTTTTATGGATATGTCAGTATATTTAGCTATTATCATTTTATTATCGTTAGTGATTCATTTACATAAGAATTATTATGTTCAACGATGATAATTAAAGTTAAAAATCTTACGATCAGTTACAATCAATTTGTTAAAATGCTTTAACTATTCACAATGTTTTGGAGTTTCTTTTCAAACTTAATTTTAACATTGAGAATTATTGAGTCGTTACAAATATAATGATAACGGAGATAAGGTACAGAATACTTTTCCTTTTAAAATTAAAAACCACTCTGTAATTATCTCTTAGTAGCTCATGTTCTATAGAGCATTAATCTTCAATTATTATTTACATCATATTTTTCATTAATTTGCCGAATGCGGCCCTGGCAGGCAATTACTGTATTACTTATTAACTTTCAACCGTCCTTAATGGTTTCCGTATTACAGCTTAAGCTGATTGTTGCTTTGGAAATATGCAGTGTTCTTTAATTACTTGCTTATACCAGTAATGAAGTTTAACTAATTAATTTCGATTTGTACTTATATATTACAAGTGTTTACATATTATTAGAAAAGAACATTTCATTAATAAAAAATACTACCTACATCTGAAAACCAATGAACTAATAAACAAATTATTTACGCGAACAATCAATAATAATAAGGACCTATTTCATTTGAAACAAAATAAAGAAATGAATAAGGAGGTTGGAAGCAATAAATTATGATAAACTCGTTATAGCCTCTTTGATTAAATGATCATAAAAATGTTTCACAAATCGAATGGTAACGTATGAAAGGCGGTGGTAGTCGGGCCAGTTGCGAGTCGTTACAAAGACCGCTTATTTATAACGAGCCACGTTGCAGTTAGGGGCCTCTAACTCTTGGCTCACAACTCGTTAACGCCTTAACGATTATGCTGTGACCAGCGTTCGATCGATCTTTGCCCTAGAGAGATGTAAATTTCCTTATTATATAAACTAGTTTCGATTTTCCTTGTACTTGTATCATTTACGATTTTCCTTCTACTCCACAATATTCTATTCGTTGGTATATGAGAAAGTGTTAAAAATACTCTTAAAATGGTAGGTACTAAATAAGTAGGTACTACTGTTTCGATTATGCACAATAGCGTTTCTGTTCCATTTACAGGACAATAGTGTTGTACGAGCGTTCGAGTTGCACAGCGCAACTCGTAAGTGGCTACAATAAACCTCTCGCTACATTAAGCTTCCGCTAGTGCGCCGTTAGCGAGATAACGAGACCCTATGCCCGGCGCACACATAATTTATACCGTCCGAGCTCGTTAAAAACTTATAAAGACGCACATTGTTAGTGTGGCCAATATTCGCGGTTATCCGAGGATATACGAGCGGACTAACGACTCCTTAGTTCATGCGAGCCATTGCGCAAACGAGCCCGCTATAACGGCTATTTGAAACGAAACTATCGGCTCCTCAATGACGAGGTTTCGGAACACGCTTTATGTAAATATTTGTTAGTATCACTGTCTATATACTATATACTGTTAAATGTATATAGAGGAATGGCAAAATAGATGATATGGAATGAGTCGCATAGTCTTCCATTGAGCTTCATCTATTTTTCCCGGACTCGGACCCGATTTTCCTCGGTTCGGTTTAAGTCTCATGGGGTTGAACTGGCATATTCTCAGTGATCATGACTGTTTTTCTAAGAGGCTTTATAATATGATGTTTAATGTGACTATGCGGCGTGAAAGGTGAGGACTTACACCACGTGCTGTAGGTATATTTTCTCTATGATGATATTGATGATAGAAGGTCCCTATGAGTTTTAAACGTATAACGGAGACGTCGACAATACACACTCTGAAGTAAGTCCTGCATTCCATATTCATATTCCATATATTCCATGCATATTTCCATGTACGGTTCTGACTGGAAAATTGAAGCACTTTATTCCCAGCGATACTAATACCTACATATTTCTGATTGGTAGCGCAGATAGCTTGAGAAGCTCAAAGAAGATGCTGTCCAGTCGAGCCAACTACTCACTAAATTCGCAGTTCATTCAGAATGTAGTATTTAAATAATTTGAAAAATAAAGCCGTTACGATTATGAAGTAATCAGTATATTACTCGTATTGTTTATTTGTATTTCTATTATTTTAGACAATAAAAAGGGTCATGTAACACCTTTTAAAAAGTAACACCTTTCTGGAGGATGGAGTTTAACAGTGGTCAAAAAAACATTGCCCTTGGTGTTAATAGTAATCCAACTAGACCGAGGTCATTGATATTTCATCAATGGTACGATTATTTGATTAAGAATGACTTTTCTTAAGAAAATTTGATCATCTGTATATTGACATCTATTGAGTAGCGCAAGCTCAAGGTATCCATCTAACGTAAATGTAGCGGCATCAAAAAACTTTCGCAAGAACGAGGCGCAATCTCCATTGTTCGAACGCAGTTATGTTTGAAATTGGCGCATGTACTGGAATAGTTCAAAAATGCCGGACGAGGTTCGCCGGCGCACGAGTCTGAAACTAGGCTTCAGTGACAGCAACATAATTCGTCTGCTTAATGGGGATGGGCTCTGCTTCTTAATGGGCATATATCCTGGACACATATGAAATATATGTGTGTCCACACATGTGTGTGTATTCATAATTCGGTGAAGACTTTGGACTATTCATAGAAATAGTTTTTGTATACGGTTTTGGACTTCCACATCGAGAGCGTGTTCCGGTGAGTAGTATAACTTTGCCCGTTTCTGAATATACTAATGCTGGAACAATGTACTCAATAGGGATATTAAAATAGCGAGATAGGAGGATTACATACACCCATGAGTTATATAAGGACCGAATCTATCTTTAGAACATTTCTTTTGAGTCGTGGCTGTAGGAAACCTAGGCCTGTTTCGAGAGACACAGTCCGATAGTTATACCTCCTTTTGCGTCCTTATTTTATTTTAATTGCATTTATGAAAAAAATAAATAACACGAAATGTGCAATGGCGTGCTTACGGCTCGTTGCAGTGTTCTCGACACGTCATAGTAAAGAACTGGCTCGTAATGGAATACCCGTGTGCTGATTCAATCTGCCGCGAAGCTTTTAGGCCGGTTAGCCGAGCGCTTTGTTTTTCACTTAGTCAATATGCTATTACTGGCTTCACACATCATGCCGTGCCCTAATGCATTAAGTTTTTACAGATTTAAAGACCTCATGCTTTGAACCTGCGACCTGCAAATCGTGCCATTGCTCTGCTCTACTCGCAACAATTTCTTAGTGTTCGAACGATGCTTTCTACACAGAGTAATATCTATGTATATTTTGATGAGTGATATCAATCAATACTATCCTAATCCCTCCTCATTTCCCCAATCCATTCTTAATATGCAACGGTGTTAGCGCATCCGTAGACGTGCCAACGTTTGTCATTCTAGACTGATGTTAGCATGTATCGTGGATGTCTAAGGACGACAGTATTCATTTACCATCGGGTGGTCTGTATACTCGTCTGCCACCTTTTCTATAAAAAAAAAACTTGGGCTTACGGTATGGATTAAAATATTCACTTTGACTCTGGTATCGAATTATCTATCAATACTACAATTATTATTAACAACAAGTGCAATTATTTTTTTAATTTAGAAATCCTTTGTATGGTTTTAGATTCTGACCTCTGCTGTTAAAAACTGTGTTGGAATAAATAGACGTTTCTTTGCTTATATACCTATATACAGAGATCGAGATGAGTTTTATAACCTTAGACTAACTCTAAAACCGAGTATCGTCCATTAGCCATGAGCCTATATATCCGCTTGTACAAATACCTACGTGTATAAAAATCTATGAACTTTACATTGACATTTTCTAAAAGTATCGTTATATCGATTTGTGATAACGACGGTCTCGTAAAGAAATGTTTATACATTTGTAGAGTTTTATGAATTCTATATAAAAACACATCGTTTGTATATGTTGACATTAAATTATTTATTTTAGGATTCTTTGAAAGATTGGAGTTGGCGTAATTTTAGAATTACTAAATCCATTTGGCCCATCTACTTAACCGAGATCCAAACTAAGTTTTACCAAATTGCATTTTAATCGGTTAAGAAATGCGCATTGCAACGTCAATATACATAAATGACATATTATTAGATAGAAAACTTAAAACTCTACTCCTATTTTCTTAACATACGGAATCTAGTGAACTAGTGATGCTTGCCACCGGTTTTATTTTTCTGTATCTGTGTATGTTCTATATATTTTCTGTATGTGTATCTAATATAATATGCGTGTTCATATTTTAGAGTGAGAAGTAATCTATCGGAACTGTAAATGCATTATTAATTTCTTTTAAAATAATTTTATGGCATACATAAATGTGTATTTTATAAATGAATGGTCAAGTAGTATAACCTCTAGCGAGTAGCGACGTTGGCTTAGTTAGGCCAGCAAGCGAGGTGCGGGGCGATGGGGCTGGGACGCCGCGCGCCAGCCGCCTGGATCACGGACTCGGCTAAACACAAATCAACACCGATTCTCCATTTGTTAGACACGGGAATGTAATTATGGCCGGAACACTTGGTGGGGGGGGGGGGGCGGGGGTGCACCGCGCGAGGGGGCTCCACGTCATTCAAGCTTTTAGTTCGTTGCTCGACAACGATCGTTACTTCGGATTCATAATGTACGTATCAGAAATCATCTAGATTCACCGTAAACATTTGAATTGTTGTGGTCTAGTTATAGGCTGAATATGGTGTCAGGCAGTGTAATTTTGTACGAAGAAGTATTATTACATAAAATATAATTATCACTATATACATACAAAATAGACGTAAATATATATAGCATTATTTATAAGTTGCTATTACTTTTACAATAATGCCTCCTGGTGTTGCAGGTGTGCATGAACGGCGGAGACCACTTACCATCATTTGGCCCGCCCACTCGCCTGCCATATATTATATATGTAATAATAATCTTCTAAATAACGTCTATTGATATGATTTTTTTATTATATATATATATATATATTATACACTTATTTTATAAGTGCTTTTTATATTTCAACTTAAAAATTAAAAGAAATACTCTAATTATATAGACAGGTAGTTGTATCGAGCAGGGGAGGGTGGTAAAACTCAAGTCGGTGCTGTGACACGAGTTAAACTAAATTAATAAACTTACTGCAGTCCGGCTTTATTAAAAAACACTCATTAAAGCAGAGGAAAAGTAGGTGAAGTCGCCGGCGGGGACAGCGCCGCTAATTGCGCCGCCTTTATTGCTTAAATAAAGTTTTAGTAGGGGAACAAGTTTTAATTAAAAATGTGAGAATAGTTTTTAATAAAGGACGGGCTCGGCGCGCGTATATTGCGAAACTTTGAGCGATACGCTTAGGTTACAGGAAGTCCGCTGATATTGCATCTTGTTCGCCGCCTGCCCTGGCCCGACCGCTGTTGCTGCAAGGCGAGTGTAGCACGGGGCGGTCGCGCCGCCACTCTGTACACCTACTTATATGTAATTATTGCGTCTAAATGTATTATTATTATGTGTATCAATTAAACGCATAATTCTCAATTCTGAGTGGGATGATATGTACTACTGATAAATCGAAGCTTGAACAATAACGGTATCTACGAATTTTCCTTAATAACGACAACTCGAAATCAATATGGGATGACAAACGGCAATGAGCAACAAGAGAAACTAATAATGCTCGTGATTTACGCCCGCCCTTGTTATTACGACTCATGTGAAATGTAATTTCAGCATACTGCGTGGCACGCACACACACGGAGTATGGGCGAGTGTGCAATACGTTTATACGTTTAATAAAGGAGGGACGCGGAGTAAATCCTTCAATTTCGCCGACACACAACGGCGTATTCTCGTTAACCGTGGCAATAAGTTAAACGGGCGGCCCGCTGCCCGCGCCGGCCGAGCCCGCGTCCGCTATGTTCACTTCAGGAAATTAAAAAAGGTCTTGAGCCACTATGCCGAACCGCGAGCTTTCGACAATACTTATCTCAATACACAATAATTAAAAGAGTAATTTTGTGACAATGTTTAAATTGATTTTGTTTCACAAAGAACACGGATTCTATAAATAGTGCATTTACATCGTACATCGTAGCACAGGAAACGTTAAAATAAAATTTAAGTAAACTGCATTAAAAACCGACTTCAACAGAAATTATAACGATACACATGGCAACAAATTCGTCTTGAAGTTATTGTCATTTTTAATATTTTTACTTTTATTTAGGTCTGGTTATAATGAAATCAAAAACAAAAAACGTAGAAAGTCTCACTCATAAGAAGCTCATACCTTGTTTCTTAGTTTAACAGTGCCACAAAGCAATCTTGTTTTCCGAAGTGTCACTAAGGTTCACGGTGCACTAGTTTTTCATTCAGAATCGTAGTGTAACGTTGTAGATAGGTTTCTAGCAAATTTCAGCTCTATTACAATGTATATTATGGTACATTGTCAACTCTCGGCGCAGCTGCTAATACAATCTGAAGCCTAATAATAGCGTACCTACAGATTATACGAGAAATCTGCAATTGAGATCCACACAAGGTAAGTTGTCATTATATTATAAAAAAATCCTATATTTTGCTACCTAACGAGGTCTCATTATTTGTATTTAGTGTATTAGTTGTTACAATTACTTATTTGTAAATTCTTCTTGTGGAATAAAAATAATTAGAACTCAAAAAGAATTTCATTTGGTGTGTACATCCGGAATATTTTGTAGCTGGGGCCGCAATGGCGCCCAACGTGGTTACTCGCGGCAGCAGATCTGCTGCTGTGAGTGGACATTCTAAAGTTCAAGCAGAAATTTCCGAGTGTTTTACACTTATTATACTATTAGATGGTCTACCAGCTTTCTGCCACCTTGTCTTATTCCTTTCCTACCGGCTATAAGAAATGTACAGTAATTGTAATTTTTTACTTTGTAATTGTCTTCTTTAGTAAGAAAGGAAACACATATATTATTTTTAGACTTTTATTAGTGACCTAAGTATATTGTTGAAGACCTAGACAAATTTGTACCTTTATGTATCACAACTGCTAGTAAACACTAGAAACTTATACCTACTTATTTAAAAAAACGAATGAAATATCTTTTTAAAATTACAATTTAGCTTCATGCTTCATTTAACATGAACAAAATAGTTTTTTTATAGTTTAAACATAAAAACTCGTTACAGTAAGTTCATTTCAAATGAGGTTTGGATTATATCTTCTTCATGCTGCATACTTTACATCTTTCTCCGTTTTTCACAAACATTGACCAGTGAATGCCTCTGTTTCCCAGTATTTCATCTTTCAAAGTTGAATAATTCTATTTTCGCCTTTTCGATCTGCCTTTTCTCGGATTTTCATCTCTATATATCCTTTTCTTTTTACCAGCATATTTCATAGTCATCAGTCCCTGCGCAACAGATCTTTTGAAATCTTTTAGATACTGTTGTTTTTTTCAAATATTATCCCATGCACAACATAGGCATTGACTAATGCCACACCCAGAACCTCCCAAAACAGACTATGCCACCATTCTGGTGACTTCCTGTCTACACAATATAAGGCCTATCAGCCATTATCCAACTCTCCCATATATTGATTGTAATCCTTGACTGCTGTTGGGCAACTGATGAACTGATGACTTAGAGCCATCTTAGTCTTACTCCTGCGTGACACAACAGTTTCTTCGTTTCCATGAAAATTTGATACGAAATGTACTGTCTTGTTATCGTTACACTTCCAATACCCAATATATAGACTTGGAAATGTATAATCATAATAATCTCCTCTTTTTAGTTTAGAGTCAGTTTCCATGTTCTTAAGAAATCTTTTCCGATTGGACCTAATAGTCCCACATGATAAGTTTCCTCAGTCTTTATTTCTTCCAGTAATGCAACAGATGAAAAAAAATCGAAGTATACAACATTATCTTTTCCCCATTCCGCTTCCGTCAATTCTAATACCACTCTTTCTCCTAATCCGTAATTTAAAACCTTTGAACCATATCTTCATCTTTTTTTCCTTGATATATTTTAAATGTTTTGATAAATCCTCTTTGATCAGCCAAACACCATAATTTACACCGTCTTTTTATATAAGTTCCATAGGAAGGTATTGCTTGAGGACAGATCTGCCCTTAAATTGTATCATTGATTCATCAACACTCATTTCCCTAGTACCGTGGTAACACTCCTCAAGCTTCCTGTTTAGCTCATCTATCACGGGCCTTATCTTGTACAACTTATCTTTGCAATTAGGTGGTATTTTACAATTATCGTTACAGTGTGCACATTATTATTTATTATTTGCACAGTATAGTGGCAAATCTGTCTCTGTGCATTGTCTTGTCTTGTCATTGGCGGATTATTCAAGTCTGGACAAGATAAATAATGTTCATTTCTAGCAGGACGGGTATTGTAAGTCATATAAAAGTTCATACCTATAAAACCTAAGGTCTCTTCCTTTTTGAGCTATAGAATTTTATCATTTTGGGTGGCGAAAAGATTACTTTGGTATAAAATCAATTAGAACCAGAAAAATATCTGTGGATGTGGAGCGGTAAGCGAAATATTCTTCAACTACTTCTGTTTTAGCAGTGTATTCTGGTAAATTAGTCTCAACATTTCTTTTTCTCCATTTACAATTGGGCTCAGAGCATAACTTAGCAGTACCTGTAGTAGGTGCCTCGTCAGGTGGTAAAACGATGATGTCATAATTGGAAGTATTTGATGTAACCTGGTGGTCACTTGGTGGGGTTTGGTCATCTTTAACCTGATGGTCACCTGAAATATATTGCTCGTCTCCATTTCCACGGGGTTAAGGTTCGTGTGAGTTTAGGGCTCTTTCCAGTTCTACCTCAAAAATTGCACCAAAACCTTGAGATGTAAGTAGTTGTAAAATGTCATCATTTTCATCGTTTGATTCAGGAACAGAAAGCAATCCGGAAAGTCTTCTAACAGAAGTGCCTCTATGAGCTCCGCATTGTTATATAAATTAAACTTTTTGGAGCAATAACAGCACAACAAACAATTATAAATTCTATTTTTACTTGAACACAACAAAATTAATAAAACTTTCTGTCGGTACTTTTTGGTCTAATACAAAATTATCGATATTTATAGGTATACTATACTACTAAATATTTATATATCGATTGTTATCAAATTCTACTGTCAAGGACCAAGCGATACAGATTCAATATCACTTCGTTCTGGCAGTGTTCTGTTCATTTCATATTTCTTTATCTTCTGACTAGTTAAACGCAGTTTGGCACGGCGACATTAATAAAAAAAGCTGCCTGATATACTATACCATATCATCAGTCTATGTCTCTCCACTGCTGAATATTTATCTCTCCCAAGACTCATCACCACACACGATCTTCGGCTCTTCCCATTCAGCCACCGCCGACGAATTTCTTCAAGTCGTTGGTCCACCTGGCCGGTGGGCGTCCCACGTTACACTAGCCGGTACGTGGTCTCCATTAAAAGATTCGTCTTCGTCATTGGCTTTCGATCCTGAGGCAAATATGACCTGGTCATTGCTACTTTAGCATTCTTATTCTGACCTGGTCATTGCCACTTTAGCATTCTTATTCTGACCTGGTCATTGCCACTTTAGCATTCTTATTCTGACCTGGTCATTGCCACTTTAGCATTCTTATTCTACGAGTCGTCTGTGATTTTAGTTCTTTGGTGTATCTCTTTGTTTCGAATCTTATTCCTCAAAGAAACATCGAGCATAGCTCTCTCCATAACTTGCTGATAGACTTTGAACTCATGGATCAGGCCTATCGATAGAGGCCACGTTTGTAATTACTGAAAAGCTTGTCTGTTACCTTTCAATAATACCATTAAAAATAAACATTTACACACGTTTAGTATCCGGCGATATATTGCCATCTCTCTGCATTTTCTACCACCTGTATAATGGGGAAAGTTCAGAGCAGTTCTCAGTACCGAAGCGTGGTCCAATACCACCTCTATGATTAGGCTACAATATGGGGTTCATCAAGAAAGCTATGAATATGATTTTGCAAGATAGGCGGCGTACCCGCATACCTCTTTCCTGGTGTTGCAGGTGTCCGTGGGCGGCGGTGACACTTACCATCATGCGGGATCGCTTGCCCGTCCGCCTACTTAGCTATGAAAAAAACTTCTTAGACAAAGTGGTGCTGAATACAGTGTGATCTTCGAAATACTTTATACCGCTATCTCGAAAGTTTTTTTTTTTATAGATTAGTGGGCGGACGAGCAAGCGGTCCCACGTGATGGTAAGTGTTACCGCCGCCCATGGACACCTGCAACACCAGAGCGTATGCGGGCGCGCCGCCGACCTTGCAAAATCCTATTCACAGCTCTCTTGAAGAACCCCATATCGTAGCTTAATAGAAAGACCTCTTCAGGCAGTTATGTAATCAAATGGCTACAGAGAGATTTCCACTAAGTTGCGACATTGGCTGTGACATTGCCTATTCAAGAAAACTGTGAATAGGATTCTGCGAGGTCGAATTACACGCACACGCATTACTCTGGTATTTCAGGTGTCCATAGTTGGACGTGACTACTTACCATGAAATAAGAAAAAAACTAAAACATTTATATAATCGTACTTTATCAAGATATATATTTCTACAAATCTTAATAATGTACGATTATATAAATGAACCATGTTGTGTTCGTTATTATTATTATTACGTATTACTCGTTAAAAATATAAACATAATTCAAAATTCCATTTTATATAAAGTGGAAAAATGTGTGAAAATATGAAAAAAATATTTTTTATTTTAGTTTACTAATGAGCGTTAAAACCTCCTGGATATATTATATTGTTAATTGCATTCACCGTTTAATAGCGATTGGCCGGGCAGAACTTTTTATAACAGTATTTCTTCCATTTATAAAATAAATGTACTGTATTCCGTTGTACAATAAAGCTTACAGTGACATTGCAAGCGGTCGATTTTAATCAAAGTTCGTTCATTTCCAACATAGCTTCGGAGGCACCGACTTGTGGTGTGATATAGGCCTAGTATAATAACTCGCGAACAAAGAATACACACGTTCTCGCTCCGGCTGCACTCCTAATTAGATGTTCGATGAAAGTGTAATCAGACGTTGGTCGGATCCGGGACGTAATTAAATGGCGCAGGCGAAGAGTGATTTATTAATAGAAAAGCTCGAGCCGTAATGAAATACTGGGCGGACAATGGCGGCGAGGGCGGGCGGGCCGTGGAAATTAAATTCTCAGAGACGGTGCACGGACACCGGACACACACTTGCCGTTTCTTTGCGAGTCGCGGACCTGTGACCGGCGCCTGCTTAATAATTTACGCAGCAGCTACCACCTTCGCCCGCAGCCCGCGCCGCTCAGCCCCGGCCGACTTCTATTAGGGAGGACGTATGGAGGAGTATAAATTTGTCGGCGAGGGAATGTAAAGAAGATTGGTTTCCTACTGGAACGGGTGCGGAGAAAAGGGGTGGAATTGAATTTAGGCCGAAATCCACTAGCGAAGTAGTGTTTGTGATATTTCTTACCTGCGTGTGGGTATGTAGCGTTGCGAGACGTGACGCTCCTGCCGATTACTTTTACTTTCGATTTATGGGGAAAAGGCAATTTATTTTAAGAACTATTCTGTGTTCACTCGTGATACGCTACATTTATTTACACTTTACCATTTCTATTACTATTTTCAATTCTGTAATTGAGTGTACTTACTGTTCTTGATATCGTAGCCAAATAGTACTTATCTGTCTACGCCACGTAAATATGAAAGCATTTTAAACATCATTTTTAGATCTCATTATATAATGGCGTAAAAAGTAATGGTAATATACCTACCAAAAGAATTGGAATCTCAGTTCCAATACAAATTTTACACATTTGTATTATACTTTAATAAGATGTTCGTTCTGAAAGATTTTTTAATATATAAATTTAGACAGTTCAGTAATAATACTCAAAAGCTGTAGTGGCTGTAGTCGGTGTATACTTTTTCAATTAAGAGTATTAAAGCGCTCCGACCCCATCATTATATTAGAGTGTTGTTCCATTTCACCCCGTGTTCCGGCGGCCGCCCTCGTCCCGGCACTTCGGCACCAGCATCGGCACCCGCCGGCGGGTCGCGCTTGCATTCGCTCACACTCGGCTCATTTCGTCGCGAGCACTCCTCGAGAGTGTATGTGTCAATTTGCCTCCTCCGGACCGCAAACTTTACACGAGCTGCGAAAGGCTCCTTGCCGGCTAAAAACAATTTCCCGCCGTTTAATTAACTGTACCATAAACAATTTTAATTGGCTGCTGCGATAGTAATCAGACATTGTAGCAGTCACTTAAGTGCGTAACTGTTTACATTCGGCTTAAAAACATTTTACCTGTGACAATATTCCGCCAGTAATAGGTTCTTACCTGAAATCTGCTGAAAGTGACAGCTAGAGTGGACCATTTGGTTTTTAATCTGTGCTTTATTATTGTGACTGTGTATATGTTTATTGTGTATCGAAAGACATATTTCTTGGAGGCATTTGATTTACAAGTTCGTTGCTGTTTGGAAGAAATCCTTACATAAAGGTAAAACTGATGTTTTTAAATAGCTTTCGCTTATATTTTTCGAGTTGGGCTTATGTGGTTTTTTATTTGAATTTTTTTGAAGAAAATAAATTCCCATTTTTATGTTGATAATAAATTAAGCTTACCGCTTAACTAATAATGTTTACACTATTTGATTACTAACCTATGTATTTAAACAATTATTTTAACGGAGGCTTAAAAAATAAATCATAGTTTTAATGATAATTTATTGTACATTATGTTGTCCAAATTAATACATGTATATCTGTTTTGTTTACTCGTATTCTTATCTTTTTAAGTACTTTTAGTATTTAATGAAAAAAAAAACTTAGCTCCTCACCTCCACGTGGTGTGACAATGTTTTTCCCTTAGAGGGCATTTATGAAGCTCGCAGAGTTGCTGAGTGCGAAGGAGCAAACGATGCGATATTCTGCCCCAGTTAAGAATAACCACGATATTTTTATAAACTATTTCTCCACACGTTTTCCTTGTCATAAAAATTAAACGCATTTCTTTGTTTAAAAAAACATTGCATCCATATACTTCATGTTGAAGATGGAAAAAATATATTTTATAGTTTGTAACCATTTAAAACTATTCTATAGTAATTATTTTAAATGATTATCTTAACGTTGCAGTTTACAGTTCAAGTCATGATAATAATTTAAAATAAAACAAAAGACGAATTGGAGTAATAAAAATAACTTATAAATAGTTTCCTTATTTATCAAATAATTGAAATAATTGCTGGATTATCATATACCTAGGTACTGATAAGTTAATTGCTGGTGAGGAAGGAAAAAGTGAGGTGTAAGGTATGGGAAATGTGACCGGTGGATTAGTTGCATGTCGTATGCGAATACACGTTCCTGCATACTGATAGGAACCTGCATAATTTGAACAGCAAGCAACACGACTACCACGAAACGTGTTAAAGCGACGGCTGTAATAGCATATTTAATACGGACCTTTAAGTCTGTGTGAGACCGCTGTACACTATGTGTCTATCATTATAATTGTTTTGTTATAATTATATATTAAATTACATTTTATGTCAACGTTATACTCGTATAACGTTGATCTGCATATTATTGAATGAATATTATATTACTGTCACCTGAATATTATTTGGCAACTTTTTTACGATTACAATGATTAAAAACGGTACATGTTATTTTAGTAAATGTCTAACTATTTGTATAATTTAGGGTATAGGTGTAAGGGTATCGCCCATTCAAAGAAGACATAAAATATTATAGGTATTTTATCAACAAACATGATTTGGGAGTTTAACATCATGTACATATGTAATTAGCAAGTTACTCCCTTATATCTTCTTATATCTCCCTTGTAACTCTGTATAATATAAAAAAGAACGTGTCTATATGTGTCAGTCGTTATTGCTACTGTTGAAACTAGGATATTTTTATCAAACTTGGTCAAGTAGATTTAAAGATGCGAACAGGATTATGTATCTAGACGATGGTATAATGTTGTAAATACATATATCTAAACACACTAACAAACAGCTGATTGGGAAGTGGAATCCCAAATAGACGAAACCGCGGGTAAATGCTAGTACAGTACAAACAGTACTAAGTATGTGGTCTAAAATATCTCCACGCTTAATTCGAAGGTTGTGTATGACTTAAATATTACGTTTTGATTAAGAGTGACTTGCAAATGCGCTGTTTGTTACTGTGTTCATTATATCTTAATTAAAGTTGTATAGTCGCGACTCCCGGTACCGAGCATGACGCGCTATGCACAAACTAATTGCACATGTCTATTAATTAATGAAGAGGATACGTACACTTTATTGTATATCTAATGTAAAATAATTGATGATTATAGTATAGTAATCAAATGAGACCGGTGCACAATGTTTCAAACTTTATTGTATTTGTGGTTGATTTGAACTTCAAAGTACCTAGGTACAGCATTTATTAAATAAATTAATTCCTCCTTTAAACATTGTGTATATCTTGAAAATATTTGTTCCCATTAAAAATCTTGGAGCCGTAGAAGTTTAAATTCACGTACTTTGCTTAATCATTAATTATAATTCGAGTAAAATGACTGTTTACTATGACATTTATTATCGGCTTATTGTTCTCAGTTCTTAATTGGTATTATTAAAATTATCAATATATGTATGTAACAATAACATTGTTAATTTAATTGCTATAACAAGTGCAGAACACATATTATTGATAAGATTTTCAAATAATGTACATTATTGTATGAGAATCTTATTAGAGCGCGTTTACATTGTCAGAATGAGCGTTTACGCAAAGCAATTGAATGAAGCGTAGATTCAAGAGCAGAACGCTACGCGGCGTCGCGCGGTCTATGTTCATCGTAGAAGTGCTACGCTGCGCTTAAGGATCTGAGATTAGGCACACAATGCATATTATATACATAAGTACACGACGATAGTAAGTAAGTATAGTAAGTGAAATTTTTACTTACTGAGTATTAAAAACATGTCTTTACTTGAGGGATGAACAATTGATAAAATAAATAGATAACAAACTTGTCTGGCGCATGGGTTCTGGTCGAACTGTATTTATAGGATTTATTCAAGACATTACATATTAAAATGGATTATTATAAGAGTATTGTCTTACTTATTAATTTTATGAATATAATGTAAATATTTAGTTCTAATTTATACATATATGTTCTTTACCTTATTATCGAACTAATTATTAATAAGTAGTATCACAATTTTAATGCAGTGTGAATGTTTTTGTCAAGAATCACAAAACACTAGAGTGGCTGGTCCGGGCGCGAGGCGGGGTAGTGGGTTAACGTGTAACGCGGCAGTACCGCCGATTAAGAGTATTATTGCCAGAGTTGCTCATTAGAGGCGTCCGTAATGATCCGCCAGCCGCCCACGCAGCGGTCGACTCCGTAATGAACAGCAATGACTAATAGTAATGAACGAGCAACCCGACCTACGCTCATTGTTCTCCTAGAGAGAGATTCATCTCAAAAATGTACCCTCACCAATTAGTAGCATAACATAAATTAATTACGACACCGTAATTGTCGGTATGCGAATAGACGTCACATTCTGTTCCAATTATAATTGATTTCATTAACAAAGCTTCACCCATAATTGAAAGTAGACAGTTTCAGCAAAAGGGAGGGTAAGAGGGTAAGGTAATTACAAGATCCAATTTAGAATTGCCAACTCTACACTTTGCTGTTAGTTTCAAACAAAAGCTTAATTAATTAAGTCGAGAACAATTACGTTCAGTGCCGTAATATTCCCAGCAATTACGTGGAATTCGATGTATTTTGAAGTCGTCGGTAATTGCCTACGAGTCTCAAATCAGATTGTATCTGACGCTAATACAGCACACACCCATTAATCATACAGCGCACACTTAATTGGAAAATGTATTAATTAATTAATTTTACAAATAACGCAGGCTTTATTTCAAATAGAGATCTATTAACATTCTTCCAATTAGTATTTCACTGCATTTTTCATTTATGATTAGTAACGGTTCAGGCGCACAATACGTTGTTTAGAGAAGCGAGAGTACGGTAGCTTGTTTTGGCTGTCAATTTGGATGTATAGGATCTAATAAATCAAGGGCATCGTTAGGTGAGGCGCGAGCAGTGGCAGGTAGGCGTCGCGCGCCGAGCTTGTGTGTAACAAGAGTTAACGAGACACATTTCCGGGCGTATCCTTCCAATTAGCGCGCGGGCTAGGCCTGTCGGCTGATGGGCCGCGAGAGCGCGGACGGACCGCTGTCACATAAACGAACATTTCGCGCTGGTACGATGTATCGATAACGTTAAATTGGAAATACACAATAAACACACAAACGCAATGATCACAAGTACGAACTCTGAACCGATTATTCAATTGTAAAGTTTTCATCAATTGTAGTGTGTATTTCGGGGCATTTCGGACGGTTGCATACTGTTTGCCGCCCGTACTGTCACTGGACACCGCCGCCCGCGCCCGTACGCGCTCGTTACGCGCCCGCCTCGTTAGGGGAATTGTTTGTTGGAGTATGTAAAAATGTGTTTATTTGCACGTACGCTTCGGGTAAAAAATATATTATATGAAAGGACCTTTAAGACTTTTAATGATTTCCCGGCAAAGGGAAATTGGGTTAGTTATTTTCCCCGGGGTTGCCCCTCGTTAAGTTTTAATGGGGTAGCTACGACGTAATCAAACGTACTTATTTAAGTTAACGACGTTTACTCCCTAAACAGGTCCGTGTACTTTGTCGTCAATGGAAGTTATTAAAAGGAGAATACTTTGTTATAAGTATTATAAGGCACCGCATAAAAAGTATATTTTCGTATCGTAAAGTCGAGGAACGATGTTCATGTAATCGCCAATTAAGTATTATGCGTTGTTTTTTATTCATCGTTTACTTTCTAAGAAGCATGTAAAGTAGTAACAAGTTAGAAACAGGAGGCTTCCGGTACGCCAGGGGCTAAGTCATCGTATACCTGTTAGAACGCCTAATTAATCTCCAGTAAAATGTCGACGTCGCTTGTTTTTGCAAGGAACTCGGCTCATTAGAGCGACGAGGCATGTTGATTACACTCTGCACTGCTTATTAGCGCAAACTCTCATTAGGGGCCACTATTGTTGTAATTAAACAAGAAGCAACATCGGCACAGACCGCCGAGCGCGGATCGAACAGAAAACACCTTTATTGCTAGGCAATAGCGCACCGCGTGCTAGTCTGTGACCGCCGACTAATTACATTGTGCGAATTTAATTAACAACTCAATAGTTAGTTACATAGGCGAAGAATAGAACCAAGGGGGAGTTCTTGTGGCGTCTGACATGATTCCATTGTTAGTGACGGTGCAAAAAAGCAGAGGTTTGTTTAGAAGTGGCTTACGCAATTACGAGGAGGTACTCCGTTCCGGTGGTGGCGGTACGTTCGTCGTCGGCGGGCGTCAGTTTAATTGGACAGCCGCGACTGGGGCTTGGGGGCGCTGGCGGGAGACGAGGCACGGGGGCACCACCTAACACTTCTAATTGGCTCGCCAACACTAACAGGAGCTTTTGTCTAAAATGTATCCTCGACATCGTACAATAAAACAACATCTATTTCTAATACTCAGTTCTGTTAGTCAGTGTGTTTTTTTTTAAGTAGGTATACTTTAAGAAGGACTGAATTAGAACCGGCCAAGAGCATGTCGGGCACATGATAAGACTCCGTAGGTAGCCGTTTTAGGTTAAATGTTTAAGGTTCAAAACTTAGATTATATTCCCTTTCAACATCGTTAGATTCGCGTTTTATTCTTCATGTTTATTTTTGAAAATAGTTTTTTTTATCAGGAAGTATTTTATAGGTGTCCATTATGATTTTTATGAAAGTACTAAGAGCTATAATATTCGTGCTATTTTTCAGATTTGAAAAGGATTACTCGCGACTGGAGCCACAGAGTTAAAAGGCCCCAAACATTTTTATTTCATTTTAAAATCAACACTCTACTTGATGGGGTAAGTTAGTTTTATTGTCTTCACTTTTCTATGTATGGGACGGGGATCAAAAAAAATATTTTCGAAGTATTTTCAATTCTGATTATTGATTATGAATACACTACTACTTTAAGCGAAATTTCATGAGATTAAATTTCTTTAAAGTCTTGTATTGTTAAACAAAATATGAAATGTTTGTGACATAACATATAGACAGACAAACGCACGAATTAACTGAAATAACTTAATTATAAAAGGATTTATGGTTGGCTATGGAATGCTAAAAATGAGAGGTTTTGTTCCTTATTTAATGATCTATAAATTGCTCAATCAGTTATTATACCATATATAAATAATTACTGCGTTTTTAATAATAACTTATGTAACAAAAATAGTAGCTATTATAGGTCCGATACGCCATGTCATGATATTCATAAACGTGATGAACATCACTTGGACAGTATTCATTTAAATATAAACATTATATATATTTAGACAGAAACATTTTAATAACTTCATTGAATCACGAATTTACAGCATTAATTAGACCAATTAAGAAAAATGTCGATTACGTTCGAGTCTATATATGATTTAAATTGATTGCTGTAGGTACTACGGATGATTGGCCTGTCACGTTTGTTGCACGTGAGTCGTTCGACGCCTACGAGTATGTGTACGTTTAAACAATACTTGTATAACCGCCTATTAAGATAACAATCCATAATTAACATTTTGTTTTTATAATTGACACAATCTCAAACTGAATAGTTTTGTTTAATGATATTTAACTTCCTACGGGTTTCAAACTAGTTTCATGTTACAATCGTGTTACTAATTAATTTTATATTTAAGGCCAAGGCGCTCAGAACAGAGTAACAATAAGAAGCTCATGGTAGCGACAGGCGTGCGCGGGAGCGTACACGGTAAGCGATGGCGGGCGCAATCGGTGCCACGACACGCTTCAACCGCCGGATATGAGCGGCTATTTAATTTCCGTGCTTTCAGTGATCGTTTCATATTCAACTTAATATAGGTACCTACGAGTATGTACCTACTCATCAATTCTAATAAGGTGTAAACTGGTGAATATTTGATTTGAGGTATTTTTGTGTCTTTTAGTCATATAACTACATATTTTGCAGGTTGTTTGTGAACTTGGGGCAAACTTGGGGCAACACAGTGAAGTAAATAATATTATTTCCATGTCGACATGTCCATACATTAACATTAAATTAATAAAAAATTAAAATTTATTTAGTTATTAAATTCAGTCTCAATAACTAATAATTCAACTAATAATACTACCAATATATTATATATAGGTACTATCGGTCAGTGTAGTCTAACCATAAGTATTGTTACAAAGAATGCATTGTTATTTTTCTTTTTACATTATTATTTTATTAGAAGAATTTGTGTGATTTTAGAAATGAATAGGTAAACATTTTAAAAATATAAATTTTATTCTAAATGGTCAGCATTTGCTTTTATACAATCTCTCAAATGTTGTGGCCAGTTTTCGACTGAAACAGGCAGCCTTTCCCTGAGAATATTGGCTACTGCCAACCCTTATGAAATGTTTTAGGGATTCGATATTATCATAGCGTTTAGAGCATGCCATGCTCTCTAAAACAGACCATAAATCATTATCGAGCGAATTAAGCGGCACTAGATCACGGCCAGTCTTTAGCTCTACTGAAAACGGGAATAATCCTTTCTAGAGACGCCTGTGTTGAGCGATCCTTATTCTGGTGCTGCGTCTTGCTGAAATGACCATTGTTGGTTATGGAACAGGGTCTTGTTAAGAGGCTTTACGGCTTTCTCAAGAATCTTATCTTGATATACATGAGCCGACGTTTTAATACCCTTTTCACAAAAATATGGTTCAGTCACTCCTTGATAGCTAACATATCACCATACCATCACCGAAGCCGGATAATGGCCACGTTGCACCCTATTGACCAATTGATCAGCTTCTCTAGAGTTATGATTATAAACTCGTTCATTCTGCTTGTTAAAATTTTTCTCAATGGTGAATATTTTCTCGTCCGTTAATAAGATTTGTCTGTGAGCTCCCTTTACTACCGCCGAAGAAATTGTTTTGATTTGCCAACCCTATATTTCTTTAAATTATTAGTTAAGAAATTATCTGTACGTTTTTTAAAGCAGGAAATCCTAAATCATCTTTTAAAATACGTAACATGGTTCTGGGTGCTATATTCATCTCTTTGGATAAAATCTTTTGCTCCCGGACGGGATTTCTTCGTATTCTCTCCTTCACAGCTTTAATCGTCTGTGTAGTTCAAATAGTGCGCGGACGGCCAGACCTTTTTCTGTCACAAACAGAAGACGTTTCAATGTACCTACAATAGCCCGGTACGCAAACATTTGGTCAATACCAAGCGGATGTAGAGATTTCAAAATTGCATTTGGCTGCATGCCTACTTTGTGTAGTGCAATTACAGCAATACGGTTCTCGTTACCACCTCACTCCATTTTAATTTTAGCAAAATATTTATTAATCATTGGCGCCAAAATGAGAAAATCCATTTATTTTTCACGTGAGAATGACAGATTCCAAATTCAATTGTAACTTATTTATTTTATTATTAATTTAGATTTATTTGTTTTAGATTTTATTTAACCCTAGAAGCCCAATCATATTTTGCTATCTAAAAAGCCCAATCATAGGTCAAATTTACCTACATGAATAAATACACTTGTAACATAGTTTATTCTGTGTAATTTATTATTTTTTATCATTATTTATTTGTATTAACTATTTAGGAAATGAAAAAACGCATAATTAGAATAATATTTATTTATTAGACTTTGAAAAAACAACTATTACTAATTAATACAAAAATTTGGTACAAAATGAGATCCTTTCGGTTTGCTTCTTTTAAACTAAAAATATAAAAAAAAAACTAAACAAAATCTTCTTTTTTCTACTAACCAATAAATGTTTTATAACAATTAAACAGTTTTATATATATATATTTTTTTTATAAACACTTTTCACACACATCAATATTGTGTTCACGACAATTATGCATTTTATGCACTGTGAATTTGTTTTCCGCTGTTTTTTATAAGAACAATACCCACAGTAGCGACGCTTTTTCGGTTCTGGTTCTTCTGTGAGGTCCTCTGACACTGGTTGTAGCTCATTTTGAAGGATATTCGTGATATTGTCACGCACTGAACGCTTCAATGTAGGGGCTTCCAGCCGCTGTTGCATCCATGGCCTGGTCAAATCCGTGCTCATTTTTTTTATAAAGGGTTTGCGACTTAACGGTTTTTCTTTATTAGATAGCTTGTTGTGGCAATGAATAATATATGAATTTACAAAAGACATATTGAGCATGCCGTAAAAAACAGCCATAGGCCACTGATTTGTCTTCCTATTTGTTAACATCGAGGAACACATTTGATCGAAGGAATCGACACCTTCTTTTGTCTGATTATAAAATAAGATCATGTCTGGCTTTCCATTAGTGTGGTCGACTACAGCATCTTCATCACACGATGATAAGAGGTATAAGAGGTCTTCTTCCGAGTTTGTATCGCATGTCTCTGAGTCACTGTTATCTCGCTATCTATCACGCTATCTCGTCAGTTCTCTGCTGTCTAGAGGACGCCATCTTGTTTTTTTCCCTAAAATAATATTTATTCGTTAATAACACAATAAAATACAACGTTAATCCTCTTGAAATAGCTCTCTTTAAAAACTTAAAATAATTGTAAAAATTACAAAAAGCCTAAACATAGGTCAAATTGACCTACAACAGTACGATAACTCCAATATGAAGGGACTTACCAAGGCAACACCGCCGTCTCCTGTGGGCTCTTGGCGGGTACTAAGTTGGTTCGATCAATCACGGCAATCGAAAGAAGTGTGCGAAAGAGAAAGCAGATATTTGTTTACATATAGGTAAAAATGACCTAGATTGGGCTTCTAGGGTTAAATTAGATGTTTGCACCTAATTTACAATCTTCCTTCTTGCCTTTGCATTGAGAAAGTACAAAATAAAACCACTAAAGCTGTGATGACGTCAGGTAACACTATTAAAACTCATTTTGTTTGGAACTTTCTTAATGACAGCGAGAACTGAGATTCCAGAGTCTGACTGACTATGCTGCTTAGAGCACGAGTAATAGTACTGCCGCTGAGTAATGAGAACGGTCATGAGTATCACCCAGAAATTAAAACTTAGATCTCCTCCATTCAATGGAGGAGTTGAATAAATTCCATTCAATCACTGTATGGGCAGCAAATCGATGGCCGCAAATTTATAGATGGTTTAGCTTTAGATTTTCTGGTGATTATAAACTAGAAGTCCTTCTAATAGGAGTCCCGCGAAACGGGACTCCGTTGACTTGATGATGAACTTCTTAGTAATATCAAATTATTTATTTCAATTATTTAATAGTTTGTTCTGTTGACCACGTTGCTGCTCGTTTAGTATTTTATTTGGTGCTCGTTTAAATACTATATTATATATCTGGAACCATGGGTTCGTATACATATAATAAACCACATAAAATAATATTGCAAACTATATATGAACCAAAAATCACTAACGTCATCATCATACGTATTTCAGTTTGCGTCTTATACTACCATTTGTAGGGGGAGAGTACATGATTCATTCCCACTGCCGCTGGGCGTACTCGACTACGTTACTCCTCTCTTACAGAAGATTACCTTGAAATATACTGCATTTCCTACATTATCGTATTTTCCCAATGTATGTACGTGTTTCGGTAGTGAGTGAGATATGCCAGAGCCCATTCCCATCCTATCCTATCCCTCACCATTTACCCACTCCATTACTTAATCTGCAAAGGTAGACAACGCACCCGGGAGCGCGCCAACGTTTGTATTTTGAACTGATGTTGGCATGTATCGCGGATGTCTATGGACGACAACATCCACTTACCATCAGATGGACTGTATGCTCATCTACCGCCTTTTTCTATATAAAAAAAATTTAGTACCTCTCTGGAAGTATGGAACGTTCCTTCTGACTCTTGAATCATTATTTTGAGCTTGCGCGGAATAAATAGTAAGGTCATGTTAGAACTAAGGCTTATTAACTAATCTGTGTTGGTACACAAATTAGTTAATAGAATTATATAAAATTAAAAAAATCTGTTATGTATGTATTCGCTGTTAAATGACTTTTAATTGCAATAAAATATTTAAGTCACATTAATAACTGTTTTTGGTAAATCCTTGTGATACATGCGAGTATCACAAGCGTACAGTATTACGTACAGTACTCAGAGCCACGGTAACACGTCCGCCGCCCGTCGCTTTTAAGCTAAAAATACAATATATAACAGTCACATTTGTACCCGCGACTTAGTTCGCGTGGTCTATATGAATAGCCTATGTGTTAATCCAGATTACAATCTACCTACTTGCCAAGTGTCAACGAAATCGATTGAGCCGTTTCGACGTAATTGAGTAACAAACAACCAAACAACTAAACTTCCAAACGTTCGCATTTATACATTAGAGGGAGATGTCCTAGCAGTTGAATAGTCGTGCACTCACATAAATGGCAGTCGATTAATGCTCAAGTTTGACTCGGTAAAAAGCGCAACAATTGGGGCAGGTCACGCATATGCCGCTCGTTCAGCAGTCGCGCCAGCCTCATTCACACTTCATCTTTCCTTTCTGATACGTTTCAGTTGTCTAAAGTCTAAAGGTTAAGTTTAATTTGTATCGAACGAATTGTTGATATAGATAATACAGTTGAATAATATAGTTGTTGATTTGATTATTCAGGTGAGTATTATAAATATTAATAATACGTTATACACATCATATGAGTCATATGACATATCATAATATTTTTTAATAACTCTTGAAGAAGTCAAAAATGTACACCAACATCATTTACACAAAAAAATACAAATGATAAAAACTTATAAATCCTTTACTACAGGATTTCTACTTTTAACACTACATACAATACTTTTTAGCAATACTTTAACAGGTACATTCATATTGCACAAAAATTCATACGATATACCATTTATAAATTCGTTATTAGCTCGTATCTCTCTAAGTGTATAGTGATCCGTCTTCTAAGACCGTTGATGTTGTTCACTACTGTTTATTTATCATTAATTACTCACACCCGAAAAACGGTGACTGAACATAATTAAACTAGACTAAATTTTTTCGTCTTTTATTTGCAAGCATCTATTATGTTAGTTAAAGAAACCCTTGCGGTCTGTAAGTGATTTATCTTGTCACTGCACACCCAAACCGCGGCGTAGTAATGATATTTACATTAAAATATTGTGGTGAGACGTGTGACGGAATTTGTTGATGGAGACAAACTGAAGGGTCGAAATCATATTGCTTTGTCGCGGTCGCTGTTCGCTTGCGATATCACCGAGTCATTATTGCTATGGGGATTCAGGATGCAGGGAGTCGCATCGGGTGATGTAGGCAAACATCAACTTGCAAGTGAACCTCACCCCTGTCGACGTTCATCTTGTAGACTTACATTACATGTTTGCGCAATTTCAACTTCATACTACCAAGAAAATCGAAAAATGTATTACGAAAACCTTTTGAAGGCTGTTTCGTGCCGTTTAATACGCAAAAATAGGTAGAGACATTTAACAATACTCTGTATTCCTTGTAGCAGAGACTATTGATTTCAAAATAAGATGAAGTTTTAAAGAATTTGAATAAACTTGTTATATTTATGCATAGATACTGTTACTTTCTTATTAAAGTAAAAGACAGCCTTATGTTTTGAGTGACAAATCCAATTTCATTCTCGACTGCCCCTCTCGGCCCGCGCCCCTCCGACCGATCAGACCTTATCCAAATTGGATCTTGAATAATAAAGAATCGGAGCGATTGGATTTTATTCCTTAAATTCAATTAGCACACGAGGGTCGCGTGTGTGACTGCAGACGAAAGATAGAGGCACATTATCGTATTAAAAAGGATTGTAAGGGTTTATTTGACCGGAAAGAAAAGTATCTTTTTAACCCTTGAAAACATAGATGTGCCACCCTTATTTACTGTGCATGATAGATATAATAAAAATGTCATTCAATTAGAATTACTATGTTTCGTTTGTATAATCGATTTGCTCAAAAACAAGAAAACTTAAAATTACGCATATTTTTTTATAAAATATTACCAATGCAAAAAGAGAAAGCTCTCGTATCTACAAAGTAAACGAGGACTTATTAGTTATTACTATTACACTAGCGTAGATGAAGATTACTCCTACGTCAAACTTAGACGCAGCGTAGTGTATTGTTCTTTACCTTCTAGCGAAGGAATATAATGTTTACGTTGCGGCCAGTGACAATAATTTGAACTGTACCGAGACCTAAAGTATCGAATATCCCATTATCCAAGTTAAATGAAATAGTCTTCTATGATTTTATTAAAGACTTCAAAAAGTACTTAGTTTCCTTATATGCATACAGGACAACTGCCTCAAGAGGTTTTCCCATTAAACTACATGGGGTTCTTCAAGAAAGCTGTGACTAGGATTTTGCAAGGTCGGCGGCGCGCCCGCATACCCCCTGGTGTTTCAGGTGTCCATGGGCGGCGGTAACACTTACCATCACGTGAGACCGCTTGCTCTTCCGCCCTCTTCTCTATAAAAAAAAAACCTCTACATGTAAAAACCGTTTGATATCAACTTAATAAAATTATAATAGTTAGTTACCAACTTAAAAATGTAAATGCAATCCAATTGGTTTTTTATTATGTGCTCGTATATATCATACTCTTGTAGATTAATATTATGATCATAAGACAAGATGCGATCTTAGACTGCGGCCAGAGTGGGTACGGGGCGGGACAGTGGAATCCGCTGCGTAACTATTTTATAAACATCTGAGGTCTGGTCGGTATGACTATGGGCCGGAAAGCGTATTTCACAGCGACAATTTTGATCGAGATCAGACAGTTCCTCAGTTTGCGATTAACGATACTAGTTAGTGCATGTTTGTAGATTCTCTATAGTATTGACATTTTTTCAGTACCGTCATAACAGGCCAAGTAAAAAATGTTCTTCTTTCAAATATAACTTCTTAGAAATCAAATTTTGAGTAAGACATTGTCTATATAAATCAGAGACTTCCGCAGCGAGAATCGCTTTAAGCCTTTAACTTTGGACACATCGTCGCCGTGTCGTTGTGGGAACAGCGGGTCGCGAGTTGCGACGCTGCCGTCGGGCCTTCCGCTCTGGTTCCTCCGCTCCGCGCCTACTCCGGACACAGCCTTAAACTAAATCTTGCTATCGTGACTAACTCAAGATACTAAATTTAAAGTGGATTAAAAAAATCTAATTAATATGCTCACAGTTGTGTGAATCACTTGTGGATCATGTTAATGTTAACATTGTACATACATTTTCATTTTCCTATTTTATGTTGGATATCAGGAGTAACAATAAAAGTCTTTTTGTGACTTGTGTGTTATTTTCATAAATGATGACTAAACTTATTAAATAATTTAAGCAAACTATTTTAACACTTACGTGCCTATTGTAAAAGGTTGTGTATCTATATATTGTATTTAGTGACATTTTTGTGAAGAGTTGAGGCTTAAGAATGTTGATTGTTGACTTAATTCCAAATAAATTGCAGAATTTATATTAACGAAGTATTTAATTCGGTACGCACCGGCATAATCTCGATTAAATTATTAACTTGGAGTCTTTTGATATTCAAATGTTTCGCTCATAACCGGGATTTAATAACATGACAAAGAAGCGAAATTATTATAATACAAAACGGTATATTTATTCCTAAAATCCTATTTTAATAACATAAGTAGCATGTTTAGGGGGAAAGGTATTATGTTCATAATATCTTAGTTGAAAGAAATTAATAGGAACATTACGTAAATTTTGTTAAATATACGGATTTAAGAATTTCGCAATAATTGCATTTAATATTAGCATGATTTTAATTTATTATCACCAGTGATTAAATATTACATAAATAATATTAATAGATAGTAATAGTTTCGTATTGGCCGCTTCCCATAATGAAAAATATGGTCGAGAATTTATTTTATTTACTGCTCTAGCGGTATTCGCTACGTGCAATGTGTAATAAGTTAATCACATAATATCAGTATCAGTGTCAAATGATATAATAATGGAACGTATTAAGGGTGTAGATTGTTGGCCTGAGATCTCGATTTCGAGCGACCGCAGCGCCAAAGTTTAATGTAACATCCGACGGGGCGGATGAATGACCTAGAGAGCGCGATTTTCAAAATGTTTTGCAACAAACGTTCCACGTTGAGAAATTGTTATTGAACTTGAATATTTACAGCATAACAATAACGTTGAATTTTTGGAAACTAGCTGTTGATTCTTTTTAATAGATTAATAAGAGTAGTTGAGACACAATTTTTATGTTTTTCTATCATTTGACATCTGACATTTTTGTATTCTACTTACCTAAAATTCCAACTATTTATTTATTTGTAATTTCACTACCAAAATTTATTCTAATTCGTAAAATATTCATTCAATAAAATAATTGCAAATTCAGTAGGAAGTGTGTTTATCTCTACGCAAGGAAATGTGCCTATTGCGTAAACTCAAATACTTACTTTTTGTTTACGATCACTTCGTCGATATCTAAAAAAAATCCTAGGGTTTTAAAAAAAATGTCAATAAATGAAACACAAGTATAAAAATGATTTATTTACTACACAATAACAAATATGAGTCGCCATTACTCGCTATCTCAAAAGCGTGCTAGGGTTGTACAAAAATTAGTAAATAATTCATTTATTTACTAATTTTAACAGAAGTTTGTAAATTATTAATATACTAATTAAAAGTATGTAATTAAACAATAACGAAATATGAGTTCAAAATTCTAATGGTTTTTCATTCGATTACGGATCAAGTTCTGATTTCTGCTAATTTGATGATAAAATCAATGGCTATCACAAAACCTATCAGAATGAAAACGTTACCAGCTGCCCGATTCACGTAAGTAATAAAAACCGTAGCGCAGTGACGTCACTTCGTTTTTTGCAAATTTAGCCCTTTTAACCGACTTAAAAAAAGGAGAATTCTCAATTCGCTGTATTTTTGAACCAATTTTTATGATTCTTTACACCAGGTAACTCAGAAATTGTATAGTAATTGAGCTATTGGAAGATTTATGACAATCCAAGACTAGATAAGTAAGTGCGTTTAAAACAGAAAACCAAAAGGCGATTTCTAAGTTCCTAAGTTAAAACGACTTTTGGACTGGCGTGTTTACGTGAATCGACTGGCTGGGTAGTTAAGTTACCTGTATCTTTCAAAATCATTAGGCGTTCTTCTCTTTCATAACACGTAAAGCTCTTTCTTTCCTCTCTTTCATAGCCTCTATGATACTGGGCGCGTCACGAATGGGCATGCTTCGTGACTGCCGAGGATCAACTAATTCTGGAAGTAGGCAATCGTAATAAAACCTAACTAATTTCATCTCCATTTTCTCCTCCCAAAATTTGTCGTCCTTTTCTATAATATAAACTTTCATAGGTACAGTAGCACCAAACCAGATGCCAAGCATGCAAACGTTTCTTTTAGTAATATGTACCTGTCCCTGAATTTGGAAATACCAGTTATGATTTTTATTTATGACATAACCCTTGGAAGCCTTGTCCTTAACCCAAAAGGTATGTTTGGCCATTGCTTCATCAAGAGTCATGCCAGCTAAAGAATGTGGGCACTTAATTTCAATTAAACCGTTTGCATAAATGCCATCTGGTGTAGTACCAAGAAATTCATATTGATCGTCGACGAACAAACCGCAACCTTGTATACTAATATTCTCTTGAATTTCTAACTGTTTAATTGCGGTTTCTTCGTTTTCGATACCGTACCGTACAGCAGGCAAACTGGAGATATTACTACCATAAACGATTTTACGAACAAGAACAGCACAACTTGTGCTCTCTCGTTTTTTACAAACTTCCCCGAACGATGATGAGGTTAGTAATTTTCTCCTTGTACTCATCCACTCAGAACTACTTCTTTGCAAATGGGTCGACCTTTCAAGCTCCTCTCTTTCAGCACAAGACAACTTTAAATCGGCTAAAAAAGATGACTTGGCTTTCTCATATAATTCTGGACTCAGATCAGGTTTTTCGCAGTTTGGTCCATAGTGAGCTTCTTTCGATACAGCGCTGTGGCTCTTTTTCAATCTTAATTTAGGTTTAGCAATTAAACGGATTCTACGATTACAATTTTCCACTTTCGCGATCAAAGGATTAGGACTAGATTTAAATATTACTTCATGAGTTTTACTATGAATCGATCCTGTATTAAAAGACACAACAGCAGCTGCGCATCGGCCCGCATAAGAACCACGGGAAGAATAATTTACACGCTTACCCCCTACTAATTTGGCAATCACTGCGTTAAAACTTTCAACTATATTACTTGTACAATTATGAATTAAACTTCTAGAATGATATGACAGTCTTTTACTTAAAATGTGTACCGCGTCCATTAATCCGCATCCAACAATTGCTGGAAGCAACCCAACAGGTTCTATTCGACGAGTATCAGGTCTACAGAAATACTCCTTGCAATATTGGTGATTACCAAATACGTGTTGTGGACCATTTAGGATATCTTCACTAAGATTTTTTATTTTTTCTTCGAGTGACTGATTTTGATCGCCCCAATATTTAATAGCGCATTTTACACCCGTTCTTAAACGCAAATACCTTTCTTTTAGGAATTTCCGCAATTCGCAAGGATACTTAGTGTCTTTCGACAGTTTCTCCAAGCTATTGCAGTAGTTTCGTAAAAGATGATTTTTGCATTCAATTTTCTCTACTGTTAAATTACCGTACGGTCGCGAATCTAATATTTTTTTATAAGTACTGGAATCGCCGTCTGCTACAAATTTATTATAAATTTATATAGTATAATTACACCGTGATCAACAATGGAACGTTTAAACCCCTCAACTATTATGGTCGATTCCATACCGGTAGATGATCCCGAATAATTCTTGAAACAACGGTGTTCCGAGGGCTGACTGTCGTTCTTTGCGGCTCGTGCACAAACTACGCAGTATTTATTTTTAACTCCAAAAAACAATACTTTATTAGTTTTAATGCCAATTATCGCAGCTGCGCCGGACAAGGCGGAAAAATTCTTACCATAAGATCTCTTGCTCCAACAACCGTCAACAGCAACAGATATTAATGGTGTACCATTTTTATCAACACTACCTATAGACACTGCGTACTCCGCTTCTTCCTTGACAGCTTCTGCCATGGAATGTGCTGCTGTCTTTTCCCACCAATCGCAAACCGTATTATTAATTTCATTGTATAATGAAGGTGACATGATTGGTAGGGCTACTGCGGCAGTTAATGTTTTTAACTGATAGTAGCTCCCACCAGATGATATGATACCAGATACAATTTGATGATTCACTTCCATTCTATCTTCTTTCTTTTCAATCAAACACACAGTAAATTTCATACTACACATACTACATTTCATGATGAGTTTTGAGTCCAGACCAACTTTTACTTCACCTATTATACTGAGGTAACTTAACTTACAATCCATTGGACCGTGGTCCCCTATGGCCTGAAGAGCTTTAAAAAAAAAAGAAACGTCTACAACTCTACGCCCAACTTCCATTTCATCCACCTTTCCCTCTTGGTCGTTTTCAATAACTAGTTCCTGTAAAGAAAGATAATGGCTTGATTTTTTTTATAAAAAATAATTAAAAATTTAAAAAAATGCAAAAGAATTAATACAATATTAGGTTCCTGATGAATAGAAATTATAATTTCTTTACGCATTAGGTATTGTTTTTTTATGACGTCACCTATTTGAACGTAAATTTTCTTTTGAGAAAGTAATTGAGAAGTATTTCGGTACTAAGGTGTTTGTCTCTCGATGAAAATAATAAATATTGCAAGAAAAATCTATAGGTAGGTATTGAGATTTTGTCTTCGCCCATCACTAACTAAGTAGTTTGTTTATTTATGTAACAAGTCTACAAGAATTACGTATAACAACTTACCTCTATACAGCGCGTAGCATTGTTGCTCAGAGTCTCGGCCCCAAGGTTTTCTTTATTTTCAATACTGGAAATATTATTCATCAATATTATCCACTTTTTATTTATTTTGTACAACCCTAAGCCAGACGCTAGGCGCCTCGCGTCTGTTTGGCGGTATAGGTATGTCGACAAAGTTGCGCTGTCGCCTACCTACTTCCACAATTTGATATTTAGACAATACTAGCCGACCCGGCGAACTCCGTATCGCCTTTTTTTTTTTTAAAAATCCTATTATTTTGATATTACATACAGATACTTCAATTTTATTTATCAGTATAGATATAGATAATACAAACCAATATTTACATGTTATTGTAGGTATATGTCTGAATCGGGCGATCTAAATCATATGACATATTGTATTAGCTTTGTAATGTACCCTGTTCAAATGCGATAATAAATAAGTAGGGAGGAACTTACATTTTATTCCGAGATCTTTTGGCTTTCATATTTTTATAATGCGTACAAAACTTTCTTTTCCCTGGCATGCCACTCAAATTCAATCAGTCCTGCGAAAAAAATAGCCTATGTTACTCAGTGATAATGTAGCTTTCGAATGATAAAAGAATTATTAAAATCAGTCCAGTACTTTTTGAGTTTATTCGTTACATACAAAAATCCAAATCTTTCCTCTTTATAATACCTATTAGTGTAGATATTGTATTTTTTACGATTTATATCTAGTTCCATCATGGTTTTCTTTCAGACATTCATTATATCGATACTTTCTACTAACTGAAAATAAATTAATTATAAAAATGTTATACTTACAGTTTTTTACAAAAAACACAAATTCACAATACGTAATTCTGCTGTCTGCAGCCGACAAGCGTGGTGTCGCGTTCACTTACAGAAAGGAACTGCCGCTGCAGACCACCGAGATTGCACGAATGAAACGAACGTTTTATCCCATACATTTGTGTATGAAAAATTTACCTTAAAATATATCTAGATTTTAGGGCTTTAAAAGAGGAAGTCTTTGTTTGTAAAGGTATAAAAAGAAGTATACAGCTATACTTATTGGTTTCTTCAGTGTTCAAAAAGTGTTTCTTTTTATCAATTTGTGTTGATTTATGGGGTTAAATCTGAAAAATACGAAGTCATGTTTTTGCATTTTTACTCAATTTTGTGCGTTTGTTGACGTTTATTATATAACAACTATTAGGTTTAAGAGTTTAATATAAGCATGAACATACTTATTGGTCTTTGATTGTAATATATACAAATTATCATTGATATCAATCATATGTAAATAGGTTAAATATGAAAAATCGTAACACTCTTTTCGGTGATTTTCACGATCTACACCCTTAATTTGAACAAACGCATCGTTTGGACGGCGCGCGGCGCGCGGCGCACTATTAGATTCCAAAATAAGTTGCGATGTTATCGTCGCCGCGTTTGACATAAACATCGAAATCTACTTAAAGTAATGGAAACGATTTAATGTAGTAGAATCGGGCCAAGCGATAAGACCAGCTTCGTTAGGTATGTTTTGAAATAGATATTAATTATAAACTATCACGATACATAATTACGTTTTGGTACAATTTTTATTCAATGATATACAGGAGGTTATCTATTTATGCTAATTTAGACTGATTAATTTACCAGTCACGAACTAGATAATGAAATCCTATGAATAAAAACCTGCTTATCTAAATGACTACGTGGGTTATATTTATTTATTAACTGGTGACGGGTGAAACTAATGTTGTTTGTGACTATTTCCGCGTTATAATAAAAATATTTTAACATAGCTAATTAAAGTCGAAGATGTGCCGTCGCGACATTTCGTTTTTTAATACGCCAATATTATTGCATATGGAACACATCAACGTTATAACAAATAATTAAATAACTACTTTAGAGAGTTGTGTAACATCAGCTCTAATTGAAGCCGCATGCTTTGCCGCTACAGCCGGTTGAAATGTTTTTGTCCATTAACGCCGCCGCGCTGTAGAAAACCATATGGCGATCATTAACGCTCATTGTTATTTAAAAAAGATACGTAATGTGCATTATATTTTCATTAAATTAATGTACAGTACCTACCACTTACTTACTCTTCGTGGAATATGAAAGAACCGGGCAACTACGAGTTTGACTTATATAATAAGTGTTATGTAGATACAATTATGAAAAAAAAAAACAAATTGATAATCTTCAAAAATTTCCTAAATTTTATATTATCAACGCTTTCGAAGATTGCTAGTTTACAGCTCAAAGAAATAGGGAGATTTTGTTATTAAGCATTCACCAACAAAAAGTCTATACGTGCCTATAGGTGAGAATCACTTGTACCACAGTCGTCCGACTGCGGTCGAGATTGAGCATACCCAATAGTTGGTAGAAAGTACGCACTCCTAGGGTGCGTAGTGCGTACTCAGCCAACAGGAGGCGAGGTCTACAAGCAGCATATTCGATGATAAGCTATTTACCATTAATATAGGCCATCTACCTCCCTGCCACCTTATCTTAAACTAGTCTATGAAATATCAAATATACTGAAGTATATAAAGGTATATATATACGTAATATAATATATATATAAGTATATAATATATATATAATATATATACTATAATATATATACTCTTGTATACCACGATAAGACGAGACGTGCAATGACAAGTTTGACGTAGTACCAAAAATTTTGAGCGTACGTGATCTTATATCGTTATCTATCTGGCAATGCTCGCGACTTCGTGCTTGTGCACGTTAGAGTATGTGTGGTCAGTTTAATTCCCATGGGAACTCTGTGATGGATCTGGATAAAAAGTACTCTAAATGTTAATGTTCTAACGTGCATGCGAACGAAGTTTCAGGCACCACCTAGTTTGTCATAAATTGCACAAGACAACCTCTTAAACCACTGTAAGCTATTTCGCATAAACACAAGTTTGCTATGACTCTAGGCCTCTCCAACCAGGTGAAAACGTGTGCCATTTGACAGTTAATTTCGACTCTTTCTTGCTTATAGTAAACGTATTATGGTGTGAGCTCTCGATCACACGTTTCCTTACTATGTTTTCCTTCTCAGTGCCACTAGCTGAGGATTTGAACTCACGAGGACAATCGTGGGTCGTGGGTTATCTATATTTATCAAAGTCGTAACAAAATAGTGTCTGTATATTTAATAATTTTTTGAAAAAAAAATAATTTTGTAGTCTATAGTGTTCAAGAATCGTTAATGTAATGCCAGTTATATTTTTAAAATTTTTAATTCTCTAATGGGTTTTGTGCAATTTAGATCATTTGCTGTGACACTTTTACTAATGCTATTCCACTTGAAGACGATTCGAGTACCTTTATCTCCACTGTATATTATAAAACGTAGTGGTAATTTAAAGATATTTTATGAAATATAATTTAATGTAGTGACTGAATCTTCAACGCTATTATAAAAGGAATGTACCCCGTTAAAACACCTATTTACCTTCATGAATATTGTAAAGTCCATTTCATAAATCGAATCAACGTGTCCCGCTCGTTATTGGCGCGCAAATTGAAGTGCACACGTTACCGCTCCGGCATGGCTCTTAAATTGACTGTCCATCAAATCATGTATCCGATGGGCTTCGACGCGAGTTCGCGCCGTACCTCGCCCACAAATCATATAAGAAATGGTATAGATTCTACTAAATTTTTAAAATGTGCTTCACACATGCAAACGTAACATTGACTAAGCATGTTTGATTAAGGCTTCCTTTCCTAATATTTTGGAATATTAGGGAAGGAAGCAGTGATTTCGTTAGTTAAATCGCTTCATATTTTCCAAAATTCAAAGTTATCAACGTTGTATCTATATACTTCTTAAGTGTATTATTTAAATATTGACGTGAATATCTTAAACATATAATAATGTACCTTTTGAAAGTCAGGCATTCTTTCCAAATCTTTTTAATATTATTTTCTTGCTAATGGGACCAAGGCTTTTGTTTATAAAAATTATCATCAATTATGGTCATGAAAATTTTCATCTGTATACGTAACATTTCTGTGTATGATACGTATTTATGTAAGTGTGTAGTAGATTGCATACTGTTTCATACTCATTTTGTGCCGGAACACTGGTCATTTTGCACCGCGTTCGCATGATGTTAGTTAATTAAACTTTAAGCTTAAGGGAAAATTTAATTTCCGGAGCAGCTCCAAGGGATTGTGTTTCTCTCACTTATATTTGTTGCGAAGCTGCCAATCCTGATGCAGCTCTAGGCTCTTTGTTTTTGTTTGAAATCATATGACAGTTTTAATGTGTTTATTCGTATGTTTCGTTCGCGAGTTGTTATTATAATAGTTGATGTGAGTAGTCACTGCCTATATTCATTAGTTTTAAGTAGTGTGCCGCTGCTTTAGACAGATAATAGTAGACAGCGGCGAGCGTAGCGTGTAGCGGATAATTCAAGTGTTGGTGAGCGGTGGCGTGCGGCACAACCTTAAAAGCAATATCCGGCGCCGCGCGCGCCGCCCGGAAATGAACCGGAAACGGCGGTGTATTAAGCCGCAGGTACCAGCCCTTCAATTTATAAACGCTTGCGGCCGCACTGCAGACTTGCGGCCGTTGTTCGCCGAGCTGCTCTTACAGATATCCGGCCCAGCTAATTTGTAACTTGCACTTACGTTTCCAACGCCTTATTTTATTTTACATTCGACGCTGTTGCACACTGTTTATTTTCTGATAAAGTAAATTTCGTGAAGTTCCATTCAAAATACAGCCTAGAGCAAAATCTAAAATTACATTCTCTCGGCCTGAACTAACAGTGAAATGAAATAAAGTCCGCAAACAAAAGTTTGTAAATCCAATATGATTTGGCGCGGCGGTAAACATCGGCAGCATCCCAGTGATATCGCGAACGAATAACATTAAACTTTGTATGGATTGAATGTAGAAAACCAATTTCGGTGCTCGGTGAGTGCGAGCCGACGGGATGAGGGTGTCAGAACGCTTTGACAGCTCTCTGATTGAAAAATACGGAAGCCTGTTTATGGAGCAAGTGAGCTCCGGACGCCCGGTGCACGGGTCCCGCGCGGACTCGTCGCTCTCCTCGTTACGCAACACACAATAAATATTACGTAGATTATCATTAAATCGAATCATCAAATTAAATCACTTATTTACTAATTGTTATTATTTTGAGATGCCTTTTATTTACATACGCAAATAGGAAGCTATATCACAACTTTAATTACTTGATATTACACATTTTGTGTTATCTAAATTTAACAGGTCTTTTATAATATTGGTTTTTTACTATTAATAGTCTTTTATTAATAGTTCTAAATGGAAAAATTCAAATTTTTTTTTATGAAAATTATATATTTAATTAATCGAAGTATTGTCCATTATTTAATCAATGCACTTTTATCATTTTAATGGAAGTCGATTGATGCTTCTGCTATAGAACTCCTGTGGTACAGGAACCGATGAATTGTCTGAAGGCGTTTTTCACTGTCTCATCAGAGTTGAATTTTTTCCTCTGTAAAAAGTTATCTAAGAAAAAAATGGAAATCATTAGGGGCAAGGTCTAACGAGTGCGGTGGGTGACGGAGAGTTTCCAGTCGAAGCTCCTGTAACTTTGAGTCGTGCCGTGCAGTGTGTAGGCGAGCGTTATCATGGAGAAGTACTGGACTAGAGCGATTGACCAGACTCGGTTGTTTGATAGCGAGCTTGTTCATCATCGTTTGCAGTGCTTCATAGTACACATCTGCATTAATTTTGTGTCAGATCTCAAGCAGCTGTAGTGGATAATACCGACACAGGACCACCATACAGTCACCACAAGCTTCTTTTGACTCAGCTTATGTTTGGGACATTGTTTAGCTGTGTCTCCTGAGTTCAACCATTGTGACGAACGATTACGATTTTGATACAGGATTCACTTCTCATCATAAGTGACAATACGATTCAGAATCTCTTTATTTTTCTGCTGGTTCAGCAAAGTAAGACAAGCGTCGACGCGTGTCTGTAGCTGACTTTCATTAAGCTCGTACGGTATCCATTTTCCGAGCATCTTCACTTTCCCGATTTGACGCAAATGAATCAATATCGTTCTGTCACTCACGCCGAAGGCTGCTGCTAATTCAGATGTGGTTTGAGATGAATACCCTTTTACTATTGCTTTCAATTCGTCATTATTGACTTAATCTCCGGTCGTCCACGGGGCTTGTTCTTGAGGTTGAAATTTCCAGAACGGAAACAATCAAACCAAAAACGCAGTGGTGTTTGATGCGTACACATCGCTGATATTGCGTGCAGCCTGTGCTGCGTTGCTGCCAAGACGGAGCTCATATTCGAAAATAACGTGAAATTTAATTTTTTCCATGATCACAAACACAACGATATCTAAGCAAAAATTCGTTTGACAGAAAAACAAATGAATAACTGACTTTGAAAAAGAATGTCATAGCTTTAAATTGAAATTAATTTGAACTTGGAATTCCAAGCCAAACGCAAGCTAATTAAATTCTAAGTGGCCACTATGAACAAACGGCAATTTCATAGGCAATTCATAGGTCCTAATAGAATCCTGTGTAATGAAACTTATGAAACTTGATAACGGTTTTTTAATGAAAAGTAAAAACCGAATTTACATTGTTCAAAAATGAGCAAATAGTCAAACATATACTTCAAGATTTCTGTTCTAAAAAATACAAAAGTTTGTGATCATATCGTTTTGATTGTATTTTTGGTTCTTAAAGGAATTTATAACGACATATGTTGGTATGATCAAATGCATTTACCTATTTGTAATGCAGAAAAAGTCACTAAATGCTGTGTTAAGCTATCTACATTTTGGCCAGATTTATTCAGATTTGTTAGATATGTGTTTGTTAATTATGATCTCCGAATTTAGGAAATGTATGAAGTAGGTACGGTTGTGAAGGTTGTGACGGTATCAATAAGGCGATGCTGCCGCACTCGGCATCGAAATGAGATTGCATCTCACTCCCGGATAGGATAATGTATCGTCGCAGGAAGACGACCATCTTCTTAGAAGTAGTTTTGCTTTGAGAGCTCTTACCTTCATCAAGTCACAAGGTCACATTGAACAAACAAACATGCACAATTATGGGAATATTTATTTAAAGATTTCTTAATAACACATTTATTAATTTTCGTGTAACTGTGAAAAGCCCACGCCGCCGTTTTAACTGTTTACGGCATTCATTAGAGATATCACACAATTTTGTACGACCCATTAGCATGTTGCTAAGAAACGTTTTGCTTATTCGTGCGAATGGTTATTATTTTGTCACGTAAGCGCTTTAGTATTTTTTCGTTGGCATTATAGAATTACGCAAAATTATTGATCACTCGAAATTGACCGTTAATGTTCGAACTATACTTTATTTATTTTTTATATTATCCATATGGTTGAGTAGAATGTCACTTTGTACGATATTTTCCAATTTTTTACCTATATTGTGTACTTGTTTTATTTGTTTATTAATTATTGAATACATACTTTATTGTATTAAATACTTTAATTTATTGTATTGTATTAAAAATATTATAAACGAATAGACGAACAAAATGCATGTTTATCTATTTCGTGATGATTTCTACTAGCAACCCTAGAAGAGTAATTAGGGGAGAAATGACATTGGTATTCACATATGTTCACATAGATTCGCAATTTACCTCATTTATGTATTGTGTGCATACATATAACAAATAAATACGGCTACAAATTGGATGGTCTGTGACAATTGTGATATGAAGTCAATGTGACAGTGAAATCGCCAGAATCCCCGTATAATATGATTATTTTCAATTTGACACTATACTAAAATAATTTTTTTTCTAAATAGAATCGGTGGTTTTGAAAGTACTCGTATATACGAGTATATATATTTTCAACACTAGATAACCTAGATACCTGACTAAATTTCTTTCTAGACATTTGTGTAGGTAGTGTAGTCTTGTGTCGTGGATGTAGCATCGGTGATGAATGGTTCACGAATTATGCGCGTTATGAAATATCTCATAAACACGCGCGCACCCCAGACGATCCTCGCGTCAATATATCACGAATTTGGACATCAGCACCCAGCTATTGGAATTGTGCGAATGATTTTCCTTTAGAATTTATATGAGCCCCGGCACCGACCAATCGCGGTGGATTTCAATATAATAACAAAAATCTACGATTTAAAACTGTAAATTAAAAATCTGGAAGAATTGGTTCGTTTTGGATTCCCATATATATATACTATATAAACATCTATGAGCACTACGGAATGTATCGTCACGGAAACAAAGCCACTTAAATGTACCAATAAAAAATATTAGCATGCATATTACTTATGTTAAATCATGTCTAAGTAAATATACTTATATCAAGTTATTATACTACCATATATTTAATTTTATATTCTAAATCGGGTCTGAACACGTATAATAAAGGTATTTGTTGACCTTTCATTCCTACTCGACGTTCTGACACGGGTTGCACTAGTCGTGGTCACGAGTTGTCTGAAGAAGCGGGTAGTCCGGGATGGGAGCTGCATGCAGTTTTATCAACTACCCACATTTGATCTTCACATTCGGAAAGGCTGCGACACACTACACTAATAATGTCCGCGGACGTATTCGACGGTAAATCGCAAGGTTTAAATTTGTTAATCACTGGATTCCACGTCGACGACAGTTTACATTCATCTTCCCGATTGATTTTTTTATATTTCTTAATTTCAATCGCTTCACGTATAATCCTGGGATAATAGTGACGTTCAGTGGAGAGGATTTTGGGAGTTCAGAGTTCTATCCAGTGATTAATTCCAACATTGAGAATGTGTTCGGCTATTGCTGATTTACTCATTTGGCGGTTTTTTACAGTTGCGATGTGCTCCTTGACCCTTTCCGCTTAGTTGTAGGCTTAGTTTGGAATTACCATTATAGGAATTACCACAGCTGCAGTCTATCTTATAGACACCTGGCGTCTGGTAAGGTATAACATCCTTGGGTGTGCGTAGATATTTCGCTAGTTTGTCAATGGAGTATTTTCTCAATACTGTTCCAACTATGTCGGTCACTCCATTCACCTCCAGTCTCCTCCTCCAGTCACGTATGGCATAAATGCTGGCTGTCTGTTAACCTAAAACCCAGATAGGAATAAAAGGTAAAGAAATGCCTTTATTATACTCGTTCAGACCCGATTTAGAATATAAAATGTGTACAAAACGCGAAAGTTTTAAAAGATATAATGTATTTAATTGTTTAAAGCTTTAGAATTGTGTAGATGGTTCAATCTGGATCTACAAGACAAACCAACCGGTTTTTTTGGTTTTATTTTTTCCTATTGACAAAATGAGTTTACTTTGTATGCTAATAAAAAAAGTCGTTTATGTAAACTACTTTTAAAACCGTTCCAATCAAGTGATATTAAAAATTCGTAAAAGTTTTTATTATACAGTTCGTAAAATACAAAAACACTTATTGTTATAGGTTATACATTAACTTTAATAGGATTTAGGATTTTCCTTTGAATTGAGTTTAGTCTAGAAATCCATTTATAACAAACAATATCATGTAAGGTATCTAAAACTTGGGTTTTATTCACATTCGTAACATGTTTACATTTTATAAATTCCCTTTGTTCAGATAATAAAGCTATTTATAATGAATTAAGGTATTGTGTCGGTGGCGGCGTACGCCAGTAATGTGCATGCATTTAAATTAGGCTCAAATGCGGCATATGTGGCTCCGTAGCGCGAGTGGAAGCGCGAACTCGCGGTGCGCGATATTAACTGGGATTCTTAAGATGAACATGTGGACTAGTTATCATCCTTACAAAAAACATTAATAATATACTGAAATAAAGTAGACGTCGGTCGTAAAATTAATTTAAAAATCGAGGCTAAAACCTCGCGTTGTTGTTGGTTCTTTAGATGAATTACGACATACTGCATGCATGAAATTACGTTTTTTTGTATCGTGAGTAAATACATGACGCGTGTATTGTGGTATTTGCTATCACAAATTTGTTACCGCCTCCGTATTCATTAGGCGCCGAGCATATGGTGTCATCGCGACCAGACGACCAATAAATAGCTCGAAAGCAACTGCTTTCGAGCTGTATTGCAACAACATATTATGTACACAACTGTATTGCAATCAATACAATGCAATTAGCCCTTTCAGTATCCCCTGCAGGTCTTGGGCCTCCTCATGCACATTGTCTTGTGCACAAGGGATATATGGCCTTAAAACGCCACGGTGGCCAAACGGGTTGGCGAGTCCACTCTTTCAGGGGTGGTGTATTTCCTCAGCGCGTGTGGCACCGACTTTGTTATCCCTTAATCGCCTCTCACGACACCCGCGGGAAGAAATGGAGTACTGATATTCTACGGGCAACACCACACAGCGCGTCTTACGGATACATTTAAAAGTTGTATTAGGTCGCTTGAAATTTTAGTTACTTATTTATAGATACACCATCAACATTACACAGGAAATACAATAAATTTACAGTATTTTTTTTTGTGAAAGTCTTATACAATGTGCAACACTTTTACATGTATATACAACATTTCTGTTGCGGCAATAAACATATGAAAAATTATCTCCTTATGACATATTGTTATTATTACTTAGAAATATATAACAATATTACAGTAAAAAGTGACACGACAAGAAAGTAGATGAAGAAAATTATGTTACAAGAATGGAAAAAAGGACAAAGAAGATCAAACAGAAATACTGAACGAAAATACTTAAATAGACGCCAATGATACTGTAATTTAACCTAATTGTGTTTTGAATCTAGTCCGGGGATCACCTTTTGACAGCCACTCGCTTTCTTTAAATGGTTCACGTATCACGGCCCTTATCTTATAGTCGACCAGCGAACACACTATACTTTGCCGTGTGATTCGGTTACGTATAGAATAGGTGTGTTATTGTATGTGAGTTCTGATATATATATAAATGGGTAATCTTCTTGATTTCCTTGAATGTTAGGAAAAATACTTACTACGCGAGTAGATACAATAAAAACAAAAGTATGATATATTTGTATGTATTTATGTACTTATGTGTGTTATAGTTTAAAATTTTTATACACTATGTCTACCTATCTCATACACATGTGATCAATATCGCCGGGTTTGCCAGAAAGAATTTCCTAAAGAGATAAATTCGCCTATTGTATATTATTTTATTAATCCCTTTTTATGTATTGTTGCGACGTTAGCTCCGTCGGTAAGGATTCCAATGAAATAAATGACTAACAATTTATTTTTCAGTAAATTTGGTTCAACAAAAAACACCTAATAAGGTGTTTTTTTTTTAAAATGTATTGTTGTTGAGCAGGACTTCGGTGACATGCGCAATCAAGCATTTAATGAGATATTTACAAATATAAGCACTGACACAGAAAGTTTTACCGAAGTGTACTATTACATTGCTTTTTGTGTAAGATGTGCCTATTCACATCTTTACAGATCGAAAATTAGAAAGCAGAATGAATCAAAAAGCAATCGAATCAAAGAGTTCGGAGCAAATTTGAATTTAGGTTTATCATTAGCGGCCAGTTGTTATGATTTAGTAGCAAGAAGTTGGGAAATGTCTGTTTGCAATAAAGTATAAAAAAATATAATTAGAAACTACTAGGTCTCCGTTTGCTAACTTCTAGCTTGAAAAGTTTTCTTTCCAGATTTCGAGATTTGACTTTCAATTTCCACAATTGTGTACGAGCGCATTCAAAATTTTAATTATCGCGTATCTCATCGTCCAATCTCCATTCTCGCAAAGTTATTGAAAACGTTTAAGCTGTCTCCGATTTCTTTTGAAAGCGCCTCACGAAACTCCATTGTGCTCAGTTAAATCGCGTCTTAATTACGAAACGGGTGAATATTTAATTAAAAACTTTCCGCACGCGAGTAATTCCTTATTCCATGTATACGAGATTGAGTCAGCGTCGATTCCGCTTTTCTGTGAAGCCGTCGACATTCGACAAGGGTTTTTAATTGAACGTCGACCCATTGTGCTCGTTAAAGCGATTCAGAGTTAATCACCGCGTTTTTCGTTCGGCGTAATGGAAGAAAGTAATTATCAATTAACTGCTCGATAATGGATCGCGACCGCTTATCCGGCGGCTTATCTCCACATATCTATCTAGGGGCATAACGAGCCAATCTTTCTGCATTATCTTTTTAATAATGAATTTCAAATTGTCATCAATCATTTAGCTGGTGAGTATCAACATTTGCTACGCAAATTACAATGTTGTTTTATTTTTAGCTCTCGTTTACTCGCTAATGTGTGTACTTGCAGAAATAATTACTAGAATAATGAGGATTCAAATAGTGTGGAAGACACATGAACTTTTGCTTACAATACAAAATTAACAACATTTTTTTGCAAATAGACTTACAGAATCTAAATTATGAATCTATTGTACTCGTGGTTTCAATTTTATACATCAACACTCTTGTTTGTGTTTGGGCGTGTGTTCATAGTGCGAGCCGCGATTGCGAAAACGAGAAGCGCGACGACCGCTGACGTGATATTGTGCCGTGAATTAGCATTGTAAATGCAATCACAGGTGTCAGTCCGCCACTCGCTCGTCGAATTTATGCGCCTTCCGCTCCAACCACCATGAATATAACAATTTATTGTCTATAAATAACGATTAGCATTAACATCCTAATGTCTAATGAAGCCATTAAATTGTTGCCGTTCCTCGACAACGTTTCAAGTAAAAAACGTACTGCTTTAATGAATATTTATTTATGTGTATATGCGTCACGTCAGTCTAATAAATTCTGCGGCACTAATCAACTTAATGAAAAGAATGTTCAGTGACAACGACACGTTTGACATCAATCAGGGTTTATCGATGTCTTAACCGGACGCTGTTATTGTGTGCACTCCGACAAAAAACAACCATTAAACGGATTAAACATGTTTGAAACCAATTAAGGTCTTAAAAGCCGACAATTTTACCTGTGGGGCGAGCGCTTGAGTTGCTCGTGGCAGACAGACCACGACTATTAAATTTTATTAAAATACCTAGTCGACGACGATTACGAATGTTTATTTATTGCGCTCAGCTAAGTTATTGTAGCTTAAGTCAACGTTTTAACAACACCGCAATCAGCGTTGCGTCGGAGCGTTAATTAAGCTGCATTATCGCGAAGTCTATCGCTACGGCAAACAATGACAATTAAACGGGCCGACTGAGTCCCGATATGGCGTCTTGCACGAGTCACTGTGCCTTTCTAAAAGAACCCACCAACGAGCAAACTAAGTAATAAAATATTTGAACAGAAATTTTAATCACCTGAGTGTCAAGCTCCTGTTTGTTTGTAAAATTATGATTCATTTACTCGTTTCGTTTGCGTCATATTTACTGAGATTTCATTAAAGTAATTGTGTTTACTCGCTGCACCTATTGTTGAAAATACCCATATTCACTGATAATTAAATATAATTTTGTATTTGTATCAGCTTATAACGTCCCACTGCAGGGCACAGGCCGCCCCTAGTAAATCACTGGGGCATTTCGGACCGTAATGTTTATTTATTATGTTTTATTTAATGATCAAAACGTTTCACTGCAGGCCATTTTTATAAATTCCACTGCAGGTCACAGGCCTCTTCTTACATTCACAACAAGTTTCGGGACATAATCCACGATGCGGGCCCGGTTCGAACTGGTGCACTTGGGTATTCCTCACGATATATTCATCCGCTGCCATGTTCGTGACAATTAAAAATGCCTCCATAAACACAAATTCAGTGGTAACGGGCCAGTGTTTAAATTCATCCCTTGACTATCGCTATTCTGTATATCGGTGGTTTTAATCTTTATAGTAAAAAACATAGCACTGTAGTTAAAATGTGTTGAGCTGGGTTAACATTTAGGATACTTTTTATCTAGTGACTTTACAAAGTTAGGTGATGGGATGGAATAGGATATGAGGGGATGGCGTGGGAGATGGGGTAGAAGGACAATGAACTAACCACATAATATTCTAAAATTTACGGATTGAATTCACGGTCACAGCTAGTATATTTTTAACAAATGTACCTAATCATTCTTCTTACTAGTGTGTGTCATTTTTGGGAGGTTTCGTAAACAAATGGTTGCCTCAATAATGTGTCTACTGCGTTGACATTAAACCTAATATATGTACTTACTGGTTTTTAAATTAGAGGATAAAGTAATGCATGTCATACTTATAAAGAATTAAATAATGTAATCGGAAGTAGACACAAATGGCTGAACTGTGAATTCTTTGATCACGGATAATTCGTGTCGCGCCAAGCAACATTATGTCCATTCAATTATAAATGCTACTTTATATGGCAGCCAGTTTTATGCCATAAATTACGCTTATTGTTCAGTTTATTTACTCACAAATTGCGTCTTGGGTAGGCCACAGTATCGCGCTGTTGATTAAAGTCGTACGTATTTTTACCTTGTTTCATTTGGTATTTCATTATATATTTTATTTGCATAAACGGCGAATACTTCTGTGCTTAAATATAATACGGGTATGTTGGTTTAATTAACGTTTAATAATATGGAAAAGTTTCTTAATTATTTGTTTTTCTTCGTGTCCTCGTATTATTTATATCTACATAGGTATGTTTCTACAACTGCTTCTTTTATCTGATCGATGATTTAGTCTCTATTATGACAATCTGGCAGGTTCGTGTGCGACCTGACCTAGCTTTATTCATGATTCCACATAAAAGCAATACATAATTAAATTATATTAAGTATTGTTCACACAATTTGATATTTTCTGTAACTGTAAACCTGTATTCTTACTGATAATATCTGCGTAGACACAAACAGCGTAGATGAAGCGTAAATGCGAAGTACCCTAGTTGCCTTTAATTGCAAAAAAAATGTCGATCACATGCAGTGCTCCTTTTCATTTGTACTACGTAGTTCTATAAGGTTATATGAACGGGTTAACGACGCGAGTGTACATTTTATCTACAACGGATCTAATTACACAGTCTTCGACCACGTTTATCTCCCCTACGTGCTCCCTATGATTATGAATTATGATTTATGAGTGAAAAATGTATAAATTAAATCTTAATGTGAATTTTTTAAATTTGCATGTGTATGTTTTGAAATCGCTAATCAAAATATATATGTAAAATATTAGTACTTATTCCTTAGACGTTGGTAACATTACTTTAGAATTAATTTATAGTTGAGAGAGTTTGAATCGAGTTTAATTCACGCTGACTGTAGGAATCTGAAAGAGTATATTATAATAATAATATCTTATAATACTGGATGAAAAGTAATTCACCTTGTTACCGGTTTCATGAATAACGAATTAGAGTTCACGTCGGATTACATTCAGGTACATTGAATAATGCGCAAATAATCGTAGATAGGATCAAACCGGGCACGCGACGTCGCGAGGCAATAAAGGTAGGCAAGGTATTTGCCAATATCATCGTGGAGTGGCCCTCCCAAATATCTTGAGATTGTATTCCCCCTACATAAAAATTGTTCCGGAATAGAGATACTACCCGGATAAATATTCAATTTCACTACGGACGAAAAAGATTTGATACCTTTTGTACCTACCAGGTTTATTGGATGATTGCTTTTGGAATGGCGTGGATAATCATATTCATAGATTCACGATGGACCTTTTCGACGACATGAGTTTCTTTTATATGATACAAACACACTCACTATAGAGTATTCATTTAGTAATTAATGATGGCTGTTTTTCATTTACATGACCTCTATCCTTAGGATTAGCACTCAATTTCGTCGTGATTAATGTTCGTTCAAGGACCGATCATATATTCTCTTGGGTTAGGTAATGGAACGTTTTATTTGCCTACACGTGACGAGCAACCAATTATTCAGTTTAGTCCGGGATCGTTCACTAAAGAGAAATGATATCAGAACGTATTCAGTAGGCATATCCAGTTCTAAAGGTAAGGAGCGAACGACATGTAGATGAAAAGGGCAGCTGAATCTAATACAATCGGGGAAAGCGACACTCGTTCTCCTAACAGGGTTGACAAAACTACCACGTGTTCCTAAATTTGACACTTGCGGATGTTGTTTAAGTATTCAATCGATACTCAATTTATTTTCACCGAGGAGAACTTATTTCTTATAAACGTATCACTAATAGAACCCTATCAAATGTAAACTGTTTTCTAGTCCATAATCCATTACAAATACTCTGGAACATATACATTTTACTATGAATTTATACAACAAACAATTCTATATTTATGCTCCATTTCCTATCACACACTGATAACTACGGGAAAGTAGTTAAAGAGGAATGTAAAGTTTTATTGCGTTCCGTGATACGGCGCGCACAAAGTATCGCATTGTTAGTAACCCTAGCTGGCGAGGGGCCGAGGCGGGGCGGGCGCCGGCGGCCGGGTATTGAATGAGATTGCTTCTTACTTCGGCAAATGGATCACGTAGTGGATGAGATGTCACAGTGTTTTAACTTATCCCAATTCGACCGATCCCCCTCAGACATTCTTTTATAATCTGGATTAATCGATTATTTTATTGCTAAATAAATTAAAGTGACGTTCGTATCTTTTTCAGTAAATCAGCATTAATTGTGTTTCATGCTACCCTTTTCTTTATTGTATTTATTTGCAATTTCTCCAACCGTTCTCCACTATTAAACATTAAAGACAACGATATTATTCTTCAAAAATTTAAATTGCTCAATGTGTTGCATAATGAATGTATGTACGCTACATAATGAAGCAAATACATTCACACCCAGTAATTGGGAAATTCCCGAGCCGGGCCGCCGCTATAGTCGAGTCGGCGACGGGTGAGCGCTGAAAAACAATTTCACGCCAAATCTTAGCTTGTGTTTTCCTATTTCCTTTTTATTTATCTTTTCGTCTTTTCTTTTCTCGAGAATCAATTTCACGGGTGAGTGTCGCGATGATCGCAGTTCAAAACACGCGAGGGTGTGGGTGAGCGGTGCACGCGTCTGCAGCCAGCTGCGCGGACCGTGCCCGGCACCGGGTACGGCGGCGAGGGACAACCTCGCACTCCGTACGCTCTTCTCATTACGCGACTCAAGGAAGAACGCGTCCCGATAATAAGCTTTCTGCTCGCTGCTCCTTGTGATTGGATGGGTGATGCGTGTGTTATCTGCGTATGCGGCTCACCGATATATCTGACCCAATTTTCTTTTAGATGACTCCGTAAACGATTTTGTTAGATTAAGCTCCATTGACATTTTTTATGCGTATATTCTTACGAAAATATATTGTTTCTTATTCAGGACATGTTGTAATATAATCACACTTTATTACGATTGTTTAATTTATTGTACCGAACGCAGAACTAAGTAGTGAATAACAGTGATTGTTTTGGCGCCCACCCAGATGGCATTGTGCATTTCGCTGACGGGCGATTGGAGCATGACTCTTCGTTGTTTCACAATATTGCATATATGTTAAATACATGTGTAAATATTTTCGAAACCCAATCTTTTATTATTGCAAATTATTGAAATTGATCGTGTGTGGTAAAACTAAAAAATGTGTTAACGCGCGGTTTATAAGTAGGTACCTAGAGAGGCCAAAGATCGGAGCGGGCCTTTCAGTGGCGTACTGTTCAAAATTGTCGGGCCCAGGCGCCGCGCGCCGGCTCTTCGGAATTGACAATTTTACGGGCGGTTTATTTCCGGACACCGAACTTCCTTGGTCAGATCCTTGCTCCCTCCGGCCACTCCCCCACACCCTAAACCCCTTCGCTCGCCGCCTCCACCGGCCCGCGAAAATACACTGTCTTTGTAACAAATATAAATTGTCGCTTTATCAGTTTTCAACCACAATGTCCATATACTAATATCAATAATAATTAATCGTACAACATAATACAGTCAGTCAAAAATATTTTTGCCTCATCTGCTTTTCATTAAAATGAGACTGTTATCCTGGCATATTTCCAATAGGTACTTACTTCCATAAAATTTACATTGTGTGTAAGTGTCTTAAGCGAAAGCTTCCCACTTAAAAGCTCTACAAATGCACTGAAAGCTCTTTCGCGCACTAATCCCAAACCTTTTAGCTGCAATCAAAAGCCCGGAGCGCTGAGCGCGGCGCGGGCGCGGGCCGACGACGACGTGATGCTTGTGGAAGCGCCTAGGAATTTAATTTACATTTTTAATTAAGTTAAATTTTGTTCAGAGAGCTTTCACGGAATAGGAGTTTTCTTGATTAGAGTTCAGCTCTGGCTGAAGTTTGAGATTGATTAGTGGAGGTTTAATTGCTCTCTGCCGGTGAATAATGAATTCGATCAGTGCGGAGTCAGAAGGGAGGCTACAGATTACATTGACGCTAATGGATCAAATTGTGTCTGTTTTCCACAACGTATTCACTTAACACTAACAAACAATAATATGAATGGAATGTTATAACTTAGGCGTTAAACGAGAAATAAGTACTCATACTTACTGCAAAAATATGATTTTATTTTAAAAGGTAATGTCCATCGTAGGCCTCTCACCTCTCGCCTCTCGCCGCGCCTGTCGGCGGCTGCCACGTAATTGATGGCTGGGGTGAATTTTAACGTAATGCTGCTTAATTGATCGCGTTGATAACGCAATCATAATGGAGATACGGATAGTCGCCACTACCCGCCCCACCTCAATAATGCCCAAATGGGTTTCCGCCTCGCACCCTATGTTACTGGAAATGCCTCTAATGGATTTCTCTTCTCGCGAGTTAAGTTTTAATGCGTTGGGTTTGGTTACGTAGTGTGTGTATCGTGGAGTTTAGTATCCTCATTCTGAGTAATTACATGATCTATTACTAATCTCTCGTTTCATCCATATATGAAAGCAAAGCATCGCATAAGACGTTACCTACCTACTTCGATAAGAAGTTCCTTGTTACATTATAAACCACCATAATGGCCGTTCGGCGCTTGTAAATTGAAAGGGCACAAAGGGCGCCATGCTGTAGATGACATAAAAGCGAATAAATAAGAGACTTCCGCGAAGCACTCTCAGCGAGAACAAGTCGAGAGCCAGTGACGTACGATTTGACGTAGAATATTTTATCCGGGACTGCGACGCCGCCATCCATTCCACTTATCCCGGCACTCCGTTGAATTTTTGACACGTCGACGGAGGAGCTGCCCTTTTCTGCGGCTGGTTTAGTGTGACAGTGCCCTTTAAATTCGCGTTATACGACAGGAAGTAAGGGGTGCGACAATTATTTCTATGTCGGCGCCTCGAGAATCAGACACCACTGGCGCAATGACAGATTCAACAATATTAATGTTATCCTCTCTAGATCAACTATTGCATTTTTAGATTAAACTAACATGACATACTAAGTTATGTCAAATGAACGTAGCCTGTATACCTGTTTGGACTCTGATAAGTACATATTGTGTATGCCGTGCGGTGTCAGCCAGCTTTAAAATAGCCCCACGCCACCACTTCCCGTGGGCGTTGTAACGGCAACTGAGCGATAACAAAGCCACTGTCACAAGCCTCCAAGAAAGACTCACCTCTAAAAAAAGTGGACTCGACAAATCCGCTTCATCAGCGTGGTGTTTTAAGGCCATACATCCGTCATGCACAAGACAATGTGCATTACGGTACATATTATGTTGTGTTAGTGGCAATAAACCTTTATTGTGTTAGAAGATGGAGTGTCAAACGAATTACATCGGAGCATTACTCCAGCCGCGAGCGGTCGGCTTGCGGCAGCAGCGCGGCGCAGCTGTCCGCCCCCCACCCACCAATCGGACCGAATCCGGCGCACAGCAATCCATATTAGATTTGCCCGCTCTCTCATATCCATTCTGAGATGTTCATATTTTATTGGGGCCAATAAAACGGATTCATGAATATGAGAAATGCATAACGAATACCGTATTTATGGATGGAGGCGCGCTCGCTTCGCTGCGGATATGTCGCGGGTAATTTGATAGCCGCCTTTGTAACAGGTGCTGATGGGAATTTCGATGCGGTTATAAAAGTTATTTTTTTCATTCCGTTTGAGTTTTATAGCACATTTTGCTTTTATTTTATATGTATTTTTATAAGCCATATGCTTTGTACACATTGTTACATTCCTTTGTAAATATTCGCGTAGTGCAACCTTGTGCAACTTTCATAAAATAATTATGTATTTTAATAAAAAGTCTACAAAGGGTTTGTCATTCCTAATACAGCTTTCGTCAGTAGCAAAATAACTATGGATTAATTGAATTATTTTTTAATATAGGTAGGGATATAGAGATGGGGATATGAATAGGGATATCACTGTCCATTCTGGAAAAATGCATCACCACCATCATCATGAAACATTATGAAAATTATTATGAGATTAGTATTTTATGTTTATCTAATTAGAATATTATCCGCTTCATTCGCCAATTCATCCGCCATTAGGTAACAGACATCTGACAAAATCGTGTCGTAGATTTTACACCTGCATCGGTGTTGCCGCCCTACTCGTATTATGTAATACCTACACAAATATCAGTGAGAAATTTTTAAGGAGTCGGCTTGCCCATCGTTGATTTCTTTCTTTTTCTGAATATTTTTAAGCTGTTATGTTGTTTTTCTCCTATAAATAAATAAAGAATAAATCAAAATGAGACATTAGGGTTCTATGATGTTTTAGAATTTTAAAGTTCAATGTTCACTCACAGTAAGTACCTCTACATATACGCTATGAGGTTCATTTAAGTATTTCTTACACGTTAGTTTTATTTTTATTTCTGAAGAAATGATTTAAAAATGACTTTGAAGGTCTTTATAACTATAGAATTTTAACTGTTTTAATGCGTGGATACCTTACTCGATGACGTGCCCGGAAAAGAATACATTATCGTATTCCATGTAAAACACAGTTACATCAAAATATTATTTCATACAACTAATGTCGCCAAGTATACTCTTATATGACTAAGTAATGTTCTGAGTATATGACATTTATCATTTTCTAAATATTAAATATTTCTAATTATTCTAAATATTTTCTAATTATTTTCTAAATAGCCTTATTCTAAATATGTTTTGAGCCTGTAATAAACGAACGTATGCTTATGAAAAAACTATAAGAGTTACCTAATTTTTCGAATCCCTAAAAATGTAGAAAAGCTATTATGCGGTTTAACACGATTCTCACGCTGCAATAATAACTAGATTAACAAGTGACAACTTATCTTAAGGTGTATAATTGTGGGAAATTTGATTTTGTATACCTATATTCATTTTATTCTGGCCTTTCTGGAAAGGGGGATTTGGAATACCTGGTGTATTACCGACCATTATATCAAGGGGGTATGGGCGCTATTCCCGGGAACAGAATTCTGAAAAATATTCCTAATATGTCATTATTAAAATGCAGCGATAGTTTACAATACTTTATATTATAAATATAGAAAAACAAGAGAAGACATCGTTTTAATATTTGCTTGTGTGTGAGCTAAATTTTTGTCTTGGTCTATTATAATTGCACCAGAAGTTTTGATTTAACAAAAACGAATGATTTCAAAAAGTAATCTAAAATTAATTTGGCCTTAGTCACTAATTATAATGTCTATAAATTATACATTTAATTATGTAACATAACAACTAATCAATTTACTTCGTGTATAAGATGATCCCTAATAGACAGACAGTTAACGACATTGTCTGGCCCCGCGGTCTAAGCGGCCTCCTTTTATGGTACGAGCTTAGGACCCCAAACTTGATGTAACAACACAGCGCTAACGACCATAAAATGGATGCTTTTATGCACATCTGAATATACAAATTGTTACTAGGTAATGTGAGTAATGTGTCTGAAACTGCTTAATGGTAATTACTAACATAACCTACAATTCTAGCGTTTACTAGGTACGAAGAGCAATCTCACTGGTTATTTAATGAAGAAGTTCACCATTGCTTATTTTTTACCCGAAAAAATTGAAAAATTACAAAAAACTCGTGGTTTGTTTTTTGCAATATCTTTAAAAATGACGAAATTGTGGCCTTTAAAGTTGGATGTTGTGACGAGCTGTGTGTGACGTCACGATACATTTACATACAAACGATTCTTAAAAGTCTTTATTATTATCACAATAAAAAGGCCGCCAATTTATCCGACTACCTAATATGACAACTAATCTTGTTATCGTTGATTAGATAATACACTGAGATACAGGAAATCTAGCCACGTGAGTTATTAGTGCCTGCCTCAAGCACCGTGGGACACCCGTAGGTCATAAATCCTAATAATCCTATTTTTTTTATGAATTCTCCAGTTTCTGCCGAAATCACAGAATTAAGGAAAGATTTAATCGAATGTTGTTCCATAATTGTACAGGCTTTGTCTTGGGGATATAATGTTGACTTTGAGAAATTTAGAGAGTATGCTTTAGAAACAGCACGACAACTAGTTAAAGAATATCCGTGGTACAATCTCCAAGCTTCTGTCCACAAAGTTCTCATTTATGAGTCTGAGGTTGCAAAATACGCTTTATTGTCCATCGGGGAACATTCCGAGGAGGCAACCGAATCAAACAATAAAAATATTAAAGCTTTCAAACGAGATAACACATGCAAAGTGTCTCGTATACTTACGAATACAGATTTATTAAATAAACTTACTCAATTCTGACCCCTTAATTACTGACCTTCGCAAACTTCTCTATAAGAAAAGAGTCTAATTTATTAAAAAATTAGCTTTTATTTAAGTCTACATGTTAATAAAATTAGCTATTTCATAGGTATATATATTTTTTACTTCTACATTTTATCTTTTTTTCATGACACATTTTTTAAATGTTATTGTTATGATTATGTCACACTTTGTCTTTTTATCAAATCATTAATTAACATTTTTCATAATTATGACCGCCTTTGTTCGGCGACTGGACCACAGTGTCAAGTTTCAATTTACAGCTTTGTATGGACGTCTCAACCTTCAAGGAAAACCGTCTGATAGTGCGTCTGATATTGCAACCTTACTTGAAATTCGACCTTAAAGCATGCATGTAAGATGAAGAATTGTTGGAAGATGGTTCAGAATTATATGGATAGAGGAAACGAAGCTCTGTGTTTGCAGCAATAGAGTAGATTTTAGGCCACCTTAAAGTAGCTATGTGGTGCCGTTTGACGGCAGTTTGTCGGAGTAATAAGGTCTCGGAGTGGACGTAAGGAGAGGATATCGTTTATTCTAATGAGGTTTCGCTGCGAGACGCGTGCTCGCGTCCGCTGCTCCTATATTGGCTTATATTTTGCTTTTATACTAAAGATTCCTTCAGAATCTTTCAATGAAATTGGACAAAAATTAGTTGCAATTGCATTGACATTTATTTTCAACTTTGAATTTAGGGACCGTTATTTAAGTTTCAATTTAATTGCGTCAAAATAAAAATATTTTCGTCTATTTCCAAGTAATGGGTAATTCAAGCAATAAATCCCGTCAAATTTTATAAGCACAGTAATCTATTAAATTATGTCTTGTTTTGTTTCAGGCACAACAAGTGTGATGCGAGAGTGACAGCTTCACAATGATTCGTGATCCTCCGGCCATGCATAAGCCTGAAAATCCAAATAGTAAGTTTCTTTGAGATTTATAAATCACGTCATGGCGTATTTTTAATATAGTAGAAAAAAAATGTAAGCAGGTCTACATTTTCGTTTTGCTGACGTCAATTTTTCATATTAGGACAAACAGGTCGCGAATAAAACGCGGGAAGGGTTGTGCCATAAACCGCCCAGCAGCGTCCGTCGCGATATTAAAAAGGGGACGAACGATATTGCAATATCACATTTATGCGAAATGTCCGACACCCAGATCGTATTGATAAAAATAAGCGATTTTTTATTGTGCTCCCACAATGTATTCCCAAGGAGCATTCTTTTCTTATACCATATTGTATGTAAGTACTTATGTAATTCTGAATACTATAAGTAGTTGTGTCTAGTTAAGAGAGTAAATTTTACTTCTACTTTAATTAAGTACGTAAGATAGATACAGTGTCATAAAAGTAGCATTCGCAACGAAGAAAACATTAGTAAGTAACTTGGAAAGCAAGTAGAACTATTCGATATTGCAGTCCCACATATTTATCCATGAAAAAGATTTCAATTTCACTAAAAATAATACCACAAATTCACATAAGCAGCGAATGCACAAGCAAAAGCGGAAAATTGCGGTAGGTTGCGGATATGGCGCGGCGCGGTAGCGCGAGCGTGGCGGCTACGCGCGGCGCCCGCGGCTGCTCTGGGCGGCCCTGATAAAATTTATGGCCACTTCCCCTTTAAAACAATATTGAGGGCTCAGTTGGGATTTATGTCTCGCCGCCGCTGCAGCGACTCAATTTATTCTTCAATTTTTCATACAATAACTCACACACGTATTACGAGTGATGGATGAAAAGGACTAACTTTCGGGCTTTAATAAGAGCCTCCAGATGCGAATCTCCAAATTGGCTGAAGTTTATTGCCCACTTATGTCAGGCTTAAGTTTCGCCCGGAGCCTTTCTCTGAGAAAATAATTTATGACGTAGATTGGCTCGTCTTGTACAAGTTTGATTGTAGTTTAAGGAAACCTTAGTTTCAGTCACCTTTAAAACAAGTACTTATGTCATTTCATTTTTAATCTGTATTTTTTGGTTATTTAATTTTGATGCAATGTAGGTATGGATTAAAAAGAACCTTTTTCTGTGATATAGATAAAGTGAGGGTAGGTGTATACGGGTTCATTATTGTAAATTAGGCGTCAGCAACTTTTTAGCGTGAATGGTCTATATGTCCGTGCGAGGACGTTAAATGCGGTAATATTATATATAAATACCTATCGTTACTACAGACTTGTTATAAGCCTTGATATAGGTCTTGTTATAAGATTTTATTTCATTTATAAATTCAACGTATATGAAAGAGAAAATCGTTTCATAATACAAAAATAAATGTAAAATTTAGTGTATATATTTATTTATAAAGTACACACATCAGAATTTAGGTAATACATCTAAGAAAAGTAATCAAACATAAATCAAGTAATAACTAGCCAAAATTTCTTATAATTTGTACCTAGCATGCACAGGTTACTTTAATAAAATATAATGTAAACTAATATTTTAAAAATTGCTATCAAGGTAGTGATAAATAGAATAATTATTTATTGAAACAGCTTTAAACAAATCATAACAATTATTTATCAAAACTACAGAATTTTCAAGAGATTGCACAAAAATAATTTAATACATTTATGCCAATTTTAGTTCAGAACGACAAACTTTGGCACACCCCAGGATGCGCTATCAAACTTTGTTCATGTAAGAATGGATTTGGAGAAAGAATTAGGGAAAAGGGAAGGGATAGGGTGCGATGGAATGGGAATAGCTCTGGCATATCTCACTCACTATCGAAACACGTACATAAATTGGAGAATATGATAAAGGGGGACATGCAGTATATTTCAAGGTAGTCTTCTGTGAGAGAGGGGTAACCAGGCCAATCGAGTGCGCCCAGCGGCTGTTGGATTGCAGGGTGCACCCTCCCCTTCCAAAAACAAAATAATGATAAGTTTTAGGTTGAATATACTTTCCTACTTTGAATATATAAGTAATTATATTTTTCTTTAGTCTCAATATACCGCTTAATAAAGAACTTTTTCCTTTAGCGTTACAACCCTTTGGCCTCCTCCTCTATTCTTTTCAAACTGCCTCTATTCCTTGTTTCTCTCCTTCGAGTTGGAAACTTTCCTATCTGAAATCCTTGTTATATAATTAAAAAACTCATTATATAATTAAATAGTTTTATAATAAATGTTTATTAAACGGAAGAATTATCAATATCTAAATTACATATTATTTAAATGCCATAGTCCTCTATGCAACAACAACAACGGTAAATTATTATTGAAACTGGAACATAGGGTGGTTATGTCCACGAACAATCAATACATTATTACATAAAAGCGAGTACATTTTACTACATGCTTTTTAAGAAAAAATATTGTATAAATATATAGGTATATTATGTGAAAAACGCAATTATTTTACTGGTTGTGTTTTTAGCGTAAGACGGGATCTTACGCTTTATACGACTTACTTTATAAATTCTTAAATAAAAGCAGAATATAAATTGAAAAACAGATAGATTGTCTAACATAGGTCTCCCGTTTATGTTTTTTTTATTAAAAGACAGCAGACCTGATCGCCCATGATCATCCCCGATATATGCCAGCATTAGTCCAGAATAACAAAAGTTGCCACGCCCCGGATACGTTGTCTTACCTTTAGAAATTTAGAAATTGATTTTGAGAAAGGCCATGCAATGCAACCAGCCCTTTCACTGCTGGACATGGGCCTCCTCATACACATTGTCTCATGCATGAGGGATGTAAAGCCATAAAACGCCACGCTGGCCAAGCGTATCGATTAAATTTCTTTATACTTCACGATTGTATAGGTCGTCGAGTTGCTTTAAATATGTAAATCTATTACTTGAGTATTATACATTTTCACAACAGTTTTTAAAATATGTAAGTATATCACCCAGATCAACCAAAATATGTACATAAATGACTAATTGAATGATTGTATGAATGATATTAGTGTTGTGAATATGTTACGACAAATCTTGCAGTAATACGAGTAAATTCATTTTTAAGATTTTTTCATTTTTTAATTTCTTCTTCACTTTGAATATTTTCTCAAAATCATTCACGTAAATAAAATTACTATAAAATATTGAATCGTTAATGTTATTTCGATCTAGAAAATAGGCATACAGTGTCTTTAGCTTTTATCTATATCGGATTGTTTGTCCTGACATTACAATCACATCAGAAATATTGCCGTTTAAAAAATGTCCAAAATCAAGGTAAAATCTGACGACGAAAAATGAAAAGAAATGATTTTGTTAAAAGTAGAATTGTTATAAATACCATATTATTTTTAAAATGACTGTCAAAAAACTCTCTTTTTTTCTTAAATCACGTGCAATAAATCAAAGGATGCATAAAGTATATTTTAACGCATTTGTATTTTAATCTTTTTCATATTAAAAATGGAGAACACTAATCACTCCTTATAAAACATAATAATCACGAAAATTTATAAATATTACCTATGTTTATGCCTATTTCACCTTCATTGTTATCTTTTGTGTTAGTGGCCCCGTTGGACCAATCCGCGCTAAACGGGTAAAAAAATGCTTGTAATGCAATTTTTGCTTATGTAATACTTTTCCAGTTTTGTCCACCTTTCTTATGCCTCACCTTTATTTAAACTTTATTTATTTAAACTTCCACAATAATTGTACAGAGGTGCCTAGTGGCATTCTCTGCCAGTCAACCTTTGGTTAAACAGAAATGAATGAGGGTGGTGCAAAGCAAAGTCATGACTCGTATTCTACTAAGTCTCTTTATTTTGGTTCATCCTTGATAGATTAATGGAAACGTGTAAGGTAAGAACAGTTTCATGTTATTAATTAATATTTTCGGAAAAATACACTGGCATTTAATTTAAGTCTGTAATTAAAAAGCCATTAATTAAGGTTTTAAAACATCAAATAATTGAAATTGTAATTACACAGAAACTCTTTACTCTTTACTTAGAAATCGTTTACCACTACCATTAGGCTTAATTCAAAAATTAATTTAAACTTTTCCAAGGTTGGGAAGCGAGCTTCGCCGTGAAGGCAATATCAATTTCATAATTTTAATTAAAAAAAAAACTAACTTCTCTGATGACAAAGTCTCGTACTTTTTTAATAACGGAAATGTTAACGCTGGAGGTTTAGGATGAGGGGGAAGTTAAGGGAGGGGGGTTGCTGCAGGGTGCGTTCCATAGGTCAGCTGGAATATTAATAAGTCGCGGCTTCCACCTTTGCACCTTGTACTCGTAACTTACAATTAGAAACTGTTCTCTCAGTCTAAATACTAGAGTTCGCTTAGTGTGGTGTTACGATTTCTCCATATGTTGGTACTGATGTGGAATGTATCGCGAATGTCTGTAAACCACAGTATCCATTTACCATCAGGCAGACTGTATGCTCATCTGCCACCTTTTTCCATAAAAATATCTTACCCAGACTACGAGCGAGTTACTAAGTTAGAGACATTTGAAATGTGTGTGTACAGAACGACGTTACGGTTAACGTGAGTGGATCAGGTGAGAAACGGGACGGTTTTGCACAAAAGAATAAAAGGTTGAAAGTTATTAAGACAGTCAGTCTATAATAATTATCATATTTTAGTCATCTCATGTGCAGTAATGAATAGCATCTCTTTCAAACTATAATACAGGGTAAGGATACACGGTCGCCGTGTACCTGGCGGAAGACATCTCTCAGAGTCCACCTGGACGGAAGGTGTCCCACACTGCGCTTTCCGGTACGTGACCTCCATTCGAGGACTTGTCTCGTCACGGCCATCGGTCCTGTGGAAAATATGACCTGCACATTGCCACTTCAAAATTCCAATTCTATTAGCTATGTCGGTGACTTTAGTTCTTTGGTGAATGTTTTCGTTTCGGATCCTCCCTCACAAAAAAACTCCGGGCATAGCTTTCTCCATTGCTCGCTGAGTGGCTTTGAAGTTATGGATCAGGCCTACCGTTAGAGGCCACGTTTCAACACCATATCATGACCATACGTCATAACTGACATAACTTGAAGACTTTCAATCATTGTGATGTAGGCGATGAGGAGAGCAGACACATCTTCCCAAATGCTGCACAGCCAAGTTGAATGTGTCTATCGACCTCCTTGCTGAAGTTGGACTTCCCTTATTGGATTATTTGCGCAAGGTAGACATAATGATCAACAACTTTGAGTGCCACGCCTTCGACGTTTATCAGTCCCAGAAGAACATGTTCATTGAATAATTGAATATCATTGAATATGGTTTTTGTTTTGTCTAAGTTCATTCCGAGTGCGACGCGTCGCGCGTCATGATGTTGCGTTAAGGTCGTTTAGCATTCAGCATAAATATTCCAGCGATTCTGTCATGATGACTATATCATCGACGAAACGAAGATGCGAGATGTACTCACCATTTACACTCTTTACAGCTATGATTAAAAATATTTACAGCCCACTTTTCGGATCACTCTCATCAAGTTGTCGGTCAACTCGTCAACATTAGCCGTGGTTTCCGGTGCATCGAATCGATTCTGGAGTTCCAATTGAAACTCATTGAAGCGTAACACTGTTTGAGGTGGTTCGGGACGAAGATTGGCCTTCTTCAGAAGAGATCTTTCCAGCGTATAGACGATATTTAGAGTGCCACGTACTAGTCGGTGACCGCTTCTGGTCTTAAACTCGTTGATTACTCTAACATCTATAAATATGCGCCATTTATCTGTAATGATGAAGTCAATTTCGTGTAGTGTCCTACCATCTTGGCTTTGTTAGGTCCACTTTCTGTGGGGCTTCTTTTTGAAGAAAAAGTTCATCAAAAAGAGCCCCTGAATCTCGAGGAAGTTGTCCAGCGTTTGCCCTTGGCGGTTCCTTTCTCCAAATCCGTGCGGCCCTACTTTGGCATTAAAATCTTCGATAACAACTCTGAATTGACAGTCTTGACATTCAGAGCTTTTGATATATCACCGTGAAAAGCCTCGGCTTCGTCGGCCATGTGTATAGATAGGCGTGGGAGCAAACTTTAAAGGGACATCTTTAAAGCAATCTTTACTTATTCAGTCTTTAAAGGGTAGTTTTTATGTAACCCGAACACAAAATACGCCACACTCACCGACACACCGGATACTTACACAACGTTGTTAACGAAGACTTTGTTAATAAAAAAACCGACCCCGCCTTGGGATGGTTGGTCACCTTGCCCGTGATAGAATAGATGTCCAGGATGAGCACCAAGACTTTGTTCCGGGTAGCAGTCTCTCGTGTGAGGATAGCCATGCTGATCGCCAAACTCCTTTAAGGGATGGCATTAGAAGAAGAAGTTCTTTTAAATGCACTATACGTGGGTATATCTAACTAAATGCATTTTGATGACATTCGAGACAAATGCAAAGAAGTAACATAAAATAAGGCTAGAAACTTGGAGTTTTGAATAAAACAAAAACAATAACGATTGTATATTCCCTTTGTTTATTTTTAATATCCAAATATAATCGGGTCCATCGCACTTTTGTGCGCAATAACCGTCTAGTACAGGTTGGAGTGTGAGAAACCCCACTGCTGTGGAAATGCAACATTCTGATGGCCCTGCAGTCGTTTACTGTGTGTTTGACCATGTGAGACGCGAGCGGACATAGGTTTTGTAAATTCTCAGTCGCGGTAGGAGAGGTCTAGTGTCTTTTCTTCCTTACTAGAACATTTCTTACTTCCTTTCTTTAATCCTTACTGCCCTACTGGGCAGTATAGAATTCAATGCGTTACTTTATAGAGACCCTGTTTAAATATAAATTCAATGTAAGTGTTCTATATGTGTTCTATTTAATTTAGTGTTCTATAATTTTTTTGGTTAAAGTCTAAGTTTTTTGATTAACTATTAGGGATCTATTTTATCCGGTGCATATTTGTAGATAGATGGTACTCACAGGATATTTTTTTATAGAAAGAAGATGATAAACGAACAGATAGTCCGCTTGATGAAAGCGGATACATCAAGCGACATTTGTGATACATGTCTAAGTTAGTCACAACTGAGAGACGTTGGCATATGCTCTTCCCACATTTTGGCCTTTAGAATAATGGATTAGCCCTCCTAATATTTCCCATTACCTACCTCTGTAGAGAATAGGAAGTATAATCATTTAACCCCATACCACCCTATCCCGCTTCTTCGTTCTTTTGAAAGAGAGCAACGGGATGGATCGGTATGCTATTGTATGTGGTGGGAAGAAATGGGGTGGAAAGGCAAGCGAAACGAATCACGGCACCGTGTGAGCTGTGAGTGTGGTATTCCCATCCTTCGTTCCGTTTATGTTATTAAAATAAAACCAACAAAACAAATTACAATTATAACAAGTACAATTATATTGTATTAATTGTACTATTCTAAGTACCAGCGTAGTCGCTTGTTACTTAGAACGCACACACGCCTAGTTATTTTTTGTATTAGATTCGTTCTTAATGCAAAACCCGCATTTGGCTAAATCTAATTACGCCCGCATAATGAATATCGCAACAACGCAATCAGCTTCGTTGTTTAATGAGTGACCGGCGGCGACTAAAACTAAATAAACTGCACGAGCATTTAGAACAGCTGCAACCGCAATCATTATACAAATCCATTAGTACCGCACTTTAGATATTCCGCACGATATTCGTTTCCGCAATGAATTTTAACCACGCTTTGTAATTCGTGATTTCAAAGTAATGCTTTAATTAAAAAACACTGCTCAGTATACGTTTCGGTACATTAATAAATAATAATTTACTTCCAATAGGTGCACCCAGAACAGAGTGCGCGAAACAATGTTCGCATTATGTTGATAGGTGGGCGTGTTGATATATTCAGTATGCATACATGTTATAGCTACCGGGCGTACGGAGGGCAAGTTAATTGCAAAACGCAATGAACGATTGTAAATTGTACGGAATAATTGCGAAGTGGTCGTGATGCGGGTTCATTACAATAACCTGACATTTAATTGAATCCCAGGAATGTTGCCTACTGCGTGAGAGACATGTCTACATTCATCTCACAAAGCCTTCAATGAATTAAACAATTAATAATTTTATGGAACATGTTATTGGTTTCATTTAGGAACTATAGATAGATAGATGGATAAAACTCTTTATTGTACAATTGTACCATTACGACAAAAATAAAGAACAATGTTATAAGAGGAGAATACAACCGGACTGTCTTATTACTTGGTAGCAATTTCTTCCAAACAAGATTGAGAAAGAGAGTTGTGACTGAGGTAATAACGCGGGTAGTCTACATACTCGTGTTAAGTATCGATAATAAATACTACATGTAACTATAGTAAAATATATACTTACATACATATAAAGAGAAATGTCCTGATTAACTAATTGGCTTACTCATCAAAACCGAGCCAAAATCGCTGAAGGCAGAAACATGAAATTTAGTTAGGTGTCTCCTTTTTTGACGAAAAAACTTACTAAGAAGGGATTTCTCGAAATTTAACTATGAAAGGGGTGAACAATGTTTGAATGAAAAAAAGATTAGATGATATTATTAACTTGAAACTTGGAATAAATATTTTACAATACAAGTAATTAACACGAATTTTACCTTTTATTTCAATTATGTTAGGGGATTAAAATACTATTTATTATAATTATTATTATTATTTATTATTAATTAATATTTGTATGAAATCACTAAATCGCTATTTCCTCTCTATTAAATTGTTATACCTCGGTATACTAATTGGTTGACCATTCAAAGGAATCCACGTTTTTATTCTGTCTGAATAATAGATTTTTTCTTGTCCTAAATACTACGCGATACTTCATATTGGTTGATGTTTAGGTAGTACTTATACACTGTAGTGAGGTGGCCGGATGTAATGTAGGTACCTGACACACCGTAGACTCAACGTAAGAACTGCATTTTACTTTAAGGTGTTCATACAAACTTGAGCATCACCATGTAATGTTAACATTCCAGCTAATGTTACATTAAGAGTAATGCTATGTATGTAATGTAACATTCGAACAATGTAATTTCAAATGTCGTGTAATGTAATTTCGTTTAATGTCATGTGATTTGTGTAATGTTATTTCGAACAACGCGTACGGGTAGGAGACACGTGGCTCTCCACGCTTCCCTTAGCTGGGGTAATAACATAATGTTACATCAGTTTGGTAGAATGTTACATTACAAATAGGTACGTGTAGATCAGACTATGTAATGTAACATTATAGCAAATAATACAAAAGTAAATGCTCGGATTGACAATGTTATCTCTGGAATTCGGTATTCTATGTTCAGGATTGACAACGTTACCTCGAGCACGCTGCAATCTCACAACTGATGGGCGTGCGCAACTTGTTAAGTTGTTAACCCCACTCTCACGGAAGACTATCGTAAAAGAGTACCTACTATATTCTCCAAAATTATCCAATTCCCTCCAATATACGTGTTTCGCTTGTAATTGAGATATACCAAAACCTATTTTCCATCCCATCCTATCTCCTTCCCTATCGGATGGCGAGTATAATGTAATAAAAGAAACTATTCATTTCATTATACCTTGATTCGCTATCCCATCCCTTCAAGGAGAATCGGAATGTTAAATGGTAAGAATACTCCTCGTACCGTCATACTTCCTATTCCCCATTTTAAAAAACCCATTTTTTCAAATCTATCCCTAATTCTCCAAATGTAGTCAGCGCATCCTTTGTTATACTAAACCGATGTTGGCATCCTGGGCGACAGTATCCACTTCCACTGGGTGCACTTTCTGTTCGTCAGCCATTTACTTTTATATCGATAAACTGTATACATTAGAAAGCTGCGTGTAGCTGTATACTATTATTGACGCTTATATTTCTTGCTGAATCTACACGGATACGTCGTGTATACTATGCATCTATAAGTTTTTTAATTAGCTTTAACAAAAGGCAAATAATTCATTGAAAACACACCATAGTACTTGTAAAACTCAATTATTATTGTTGAGGTGTAAATACACCAGATAACGCAAACTACACCGTCTCGCGAAGTGAGTTTCGCCGTCAAGAAAGGATTTTCGGAACAAAAGACCATTACAGATTCCATTTAGATCCCATGTTTAGAAGTAATTTCGCGACGAAATTAGAAAATTAATTTAAAGTCAGTAGTGGAGTGGCGCGTGAAGTAGGCGGCAGCGGGCCGGACCGTCGCTATACGATTTCGAAATAATGTTATATGCCCACACCATTGTCGCTTCTTCATGACAAAATAAATTACTTTCATCCATTTCTAGGTTTTTTTTTCATTTCGGCGCCTACGTTGGCGGCGGATGCTCGGCTGTGTCGGCGAAATTAATACTACCGGGGCACTTCAGTAGCCAAGTCTCTATCAAATTCTCGGCCCGGGCGGTAATAAAACGAAAATAATACGAAGCGCCTTTGCCCACCGTCGGATATTTATGTACCGTCCACATATTAACTCCCCTTTTATTGGTTTTTATCAGTACAAGATTGTTTTGGTGCGGTGTAATACGAGCATAAACTGAAGAGTAATATATTTTTAGTTTTATTTTCTATTTTTTTGACAAAACTGTTTGTTGTTCAAAAAATCATACATGCTATCTACAATTATAATACGAGAGTGAATAAAAAAAATGTCAAACGAAGGCCACATTTCGTTAAAATTAATTATATTTCGATCAGAATTTCAAATGAATATTCGGAGTCGTTTCTTTCGAACTTATAGAAGAGGCGTATAGAAATCTAGTTTAGGATGATTCCATAGTTGAGACATGCGCAAACGCTGACTACGGACTCAGTAGACCAGTTGATGCTCTCCATACGGCTATTAGAGCTTCACGTAGTCGCTCCATAATTGCGACGGACATAACCCGAAATGGGCAAAACACGGCAATAATCGCGCGCTGCTTGATGCCAACCATCAGACATTCTTCGAATCACCACACAATTTTTTGTGTTACTGAATAAGCCGGCAGTGTTTTTTAATCCCTGTTAAAAGTATGCCTGTGCACATTCTGAAATTATTAAGGGACATGAAGTGACACGATTCCTTTAAGATTGCGCGTGGACACCAATGAGAAGCTATGTGAACGATTATATCCAACTATGCCCTGTTTTTGTTGGAAGATTTCCCTAAGAATGAAATGAAAATGAAAAAAGAACTGAATTTGAAATCGCCCTCTGGTATTCGTTAATACATTGAGTGTGAGTTCAAATAACTAAATGTGCTTACACACAAGATAGGTAATCGGGAGGGCCCTGGGCCGTGGGCGGCGCGGGTGTTCGATCCCTGCGGCGTACTAATTGCGACGCCCGGAGGCCGTAAGTCATCTTTATTATTTTATTATTAACGAGCCGTCATTAATATAGTCCAATTAACTTTATTGTCGCGACGTCGGCTCCAATAAACGAGATGTATCAGCGGCGGCGGACGATGCGCACGTGATCGATTGCGATGAGTTATGTCCACCTAGTTACCCCTTCAATTGGATTCTTGATTGGTTTGACGTACGCACTATTATGTGGATGCCGCGCTGGCAAATTGAAGCTTATTGTTTAGCGGAGGTGAAGGCGTTGATTTATTTATTACCAATAATACACTTATTAAGATGCAATACCTACGTTTATTAATGACTGAAAAGGAAGTTATAAACTGTTATTACTGGTGCATCGCGAATGCTCTATAAAGTTTAATTAGGTGCAGTTAATGTACATGATTACTCTGTCCGTATTTCAATGTTGCAGTTTTTCCCGTATGAGAAAAATTACGTTCTCGCATCTTAATGACGTCAGCGAGCAATGACTGCTGTCACGCGGCGCGCCTCTGCTTGAATTAATAGACGCAATTACACAGTAGAAAACAATCGAGCCCAGCTTAATGCCATAATGAGTCGCGTATTACGGACAATTACCCACTTGTGTGTAGCGAAACAGAATTCATTACTAAGTCCAAGCTTTAATTTACATTAACCTCCACGCTACTCTGTGGTTAAATAATTACTTCTAAGATTTCTGTTGTATATTGGTCGTATAAATATTGTAATTTATTTTTGCCTAAACTAATATCGATATTAAAGTAATGTTCGTTGACTGTGTAGTAAGTACGTAAATACCTATTCTTCTATGGTGCCGTGTGAATGATAAATGAGCCTCTGATTCGTGTTAACTACTGCCGCTTAACTTCTTTTCAAACGAAAGTAAAATTACTATGTAATTTTGACGAACAAACGGTGTTACATTATTACTTAACAATTTGACCGTTTAAAATAATCGTTCCGGGAAACAATAATTTACATCCACTTTATTTAACGTTGAGACATAACATGAGACATTTTTATCCGATTGGAGACTGAGATGAGACATTTTTACTATTAACTTATTACTCATTGATGTTGGTCTTCTGCAGGTCAACAAGACGAGAACAAATATGCGCTTAACAGCAACGTGTCTGGAAACACAGGCGGAACCAGGCTCTGCGCGCAGTGCGGGAAAGTCATCACAGAAAGGTTCCTGTTGAAGGCGATGGAACGGTTTTGGCACGAGGACTGTCTCAAGTGTGGCTGTTGCGACTGCCGTCTCGGAGAAGTCGGTTCCAAATTATATTACAAAGCCGACCTTATGCTCTGCAAAAGGGACTATCTTAGGTGAGTAATAAATAAAAGTCAAATTATATCCAAGACAATTAAATTATTTACAATTTTCCTCGCGTACTTCAAAAGTGGTCACGATTTTAAAGCGACGCTTGCAAGTTAATGGCTATTTTTTGTCGGTGCAGGTTATTCGGTGCCACAGGCAATTGCGTGGCGTGCAACAAAGTCATTCCCGCCTTCGAAATGGTTATGCGAGCCAAGAGCTTCGTTTACCACTTAGAATGTTTCGCCTGTCAACAGTGCAATCACAGGTGAGCAAGAATTTTCCATTAGTTCCAGTAAAATTCTTAGTTTTTGTTAATTATTTTTTGTTGTTAATAGCTGAATCTAAAAGTTTATTAGCTACATGATGGAATGTTATATTGAGAGAAATTTAATAAATAATATATACCTACTTAACCAATGTTATATTCGTTACAAAGGCGTAGTGAAAAACATTTTTAAATTGATCTTGAAAATTAATATGCAAACCCCTCACCTATATATTTTCGTTTCTGGATAAATCGTTGAATACAGCGCTATTACTGTGCAATTTTCGATTAACGGTCATTACTTTATTACGTAACTGCAACTTGAAATTAAATGCTTGTACAGGTTCTGCGTAGGCGACAGATTCTATCTTTGCGATAATAAGATACTGTGCGAGTATGATTACGAGGAGAGGCTGGTGTTTGCGAGCATGGCGGCGAATCCCAGCGGCCTGGCTCACATCCGACGACAGGTCAGTGGATTGCAGGTAAGCGTAAATGCGAGTAGTAAACCTTTAAAGGGCCGATCATAAATAATATCAAACTGGCTGGTACGTCTATGAAGAAATAATACCCTATTGATTGACCCCTTTTTATATGTCATATAGGTCTATTTAAGTGAATAGGTGGGCGGACTGGCAGATGTTTATTTATAAAAGTGTTGCATCCAAGCAATAGTTTTAAAAAAGCTTTACTGCAACGTGGTACTCCCCCCATAGGTGGAGTGTATGTAGTGTAGTTACTTAAATAATGAATGATGTACGTAATGTGTAATAGATCTATGAACGTACGGCTTGTCAGTTTGTAATAAAACGCTACTCGAACAAATGTATTTTGTAAACGCCCTATACTGCAATGGGTAATGCGGATGGATACATACATAATTACATAATTATAAACACGTTTATACATATGTTCACATGACAGTTTTCACCTTAATTTCTTTAGCCACATGTGGTTAAAGTGCTGACGTGTACGTAACAATGCGGTGTGTAGGACTGCTGGTTGTCTTGACCCTTGCGCTCTCGCACTGAGTTATGGTTAAGTTAGTTAAGTTATGGTTAAATAGCCGGAAACGAGCGTTATTACGAGTAGGTACCTCCGCAGAGAGCGGGCTAGTCGACGATTTATGTCATTACCTATTTATCGATTTCACACGAACTCTATTATTATGAAAGCTTGTTTGCAGTTTATAAAACAGTGCGACAGTAGGAATACATTCCAATTACACTGAGAACTAGCTGTGCCCGCGAGTTCGATCGCGTGGACTTTTGGATTATAATGAGTGATTAGTTTATTATTATTAGATCAACAAACCTGTGCAATCGTGTCCAAAGTACCTACTTGGATTCTTCAGCAATCACAGATGATATGAATTTTTTTTTAAAACACAGCCGTAATTAGTTTATTATTATTAGATCAACAAACCTGTGCAATCGTGTCCAAAGTACTTGGATTCTTCAGCAATCACAGATGATATGACATTTTTTTTAAAACACAGCCGTTGCGCAATGTTTAGTATGTAACTCTAATAAGATTCATATTAGATTGACAGGACTGTGACGGCGATGACATACACGTACAGCGAAGTATTAATATTGGTAGGGTAGAAATGTTATTTCGGATAAGAGCACTACCCTCGTAGTTGTATTTTTTTATATCTTATTTTTTTCATTTTATTTTATATTCTGCTGCATGGGATTGTTGCTATCCAGTTGATTAATTCACCCGCGCCCTCTCGCCACTGTATTTGAATTCTAATACGACTAATGTTATAAACATACAACACTTAGGTTTATAATTCCTCCATGTACCAAAATATTGCTATTAGATTGTATCAGGCGGGCATCACGACAATGATTCCCAAGAGAACTTATTATAGATCGGGATAAAAGTATCCTATGTGTTGAACCAGTCCATGACATAAACTATCGCTGTAGGTAGTTTCAATAAAACCCATTCAGTGGTTATTATGTAGCAGCTGATATTATAGATACGTACTTAATGATAATTCCTTTAGGAACTTTATAACAGATCGGGATAAAATGTTTAGGGATACCCTAAATGTTGACCCAGGTCATAAGCTAAAATTATAACAAGATTCATTAAATTCTGTTCAGTGGCAAAAGCCATCACACAAAAGTGTGATGCGTGTTCAGACAGACAGACAAACAAACATTTAAAAAAATGCCAGTTTTGGGTTCTGTATCGTTAAAAGGGTACACTGCAACGATTTTTTCCAAAAAAGATTTCATGTACAGACACTGAGCTCTGTTACAATTTTATTATAATATGTATAGATATCATAATGTAGTGCAATCACGTGTGTCCACATACGTAATAGGGAGAATCGCATCAAAATAATTGTATCTATTACTTTCACCCACTTATATGTATACGAAAAGAGATCCCTTTTTCAAATGTCTCCATCCTAAATAAAGGGCACGTGAAAAAGTCGGCCGACGCAGAGTAAATAACTCCCACAAGGACACTGTTAGTGGGAGATTCTATCTCTACTTTATTATGTTTCTTTTGTATAAGATCATTAATCTTTCTCGTACGAACGCTTGTCGGAATGCGAATGTGGGGGAATCTATTTCATTTTATGAGTCGCGCGAGTGGAGGGAAACCATTCAGCCGCACGACATTTCTAATCGACTTTTTGATTGCGCTCACCGTCTACTGTCGGAAACTTGACAAGTGAATCGCTAACACGGGAAATCGAATTTAAATTAGCGTGTTCAAATTATTTTTAGCACTAGGCCGTGAAGCCCGTGGAAGGGAAGCCCGCGGAAGCCGTTTGGAGAGGGCGAGTTGAGTTATCCGTCAAAGAGATTATTACTCGTACAACCGGCTATCGAAATACATGCAGTATTATGAATGGAAATGATAAACTTCTCATCATTTATCACTTCTATCTATTGTCACATTTTATTCACTTGCGAAAAATTTAGTTCAATGCCTATACTCATCTGTAATCTTGTACACACATAAAACAAATAGTTTCATCTACGCTTATCGAAGAGTCGATCGAATTGGCTTGCTACGACTGTAGAACGAAACAAACTAGACAGACCACTGGCTAAGACTTACTCAAAGGGCATTTGAGTTTATTTCACAGCTCGATTGAACAAATTCGAGGCATTCGATACGGAAGCCACTTTACTGTATGTATCCTGTTTCATAAATCGAGACCATTTGGCCATATCCACCCGTAGATCTTATTTTATTGGTTTAGAGAAACACTGGCTCAGTATTAGAACGGAATAGCCTAGTACAATCTTTATTTTACTGACTGAACGCAGAGGCCCTTACGCCTAAAAGCATAATCGCGACAATTACGAATATAAATAGGTACTGTTTGTGTACTTGAAATCTACGAAAGAGAAACTGTACGAAACTTTACGTTCAACGTATCAACGAAAAATAAAATTATTTTTGGGGAATAAATCAAAAGTTAAAACATGTAAAGTTTTGTTGTTCTATCTAAAACGTTTGTAGCACCCAATACAGCGTATTGACCGCCTCCGGTAGTTTCAATGAGTTTGTGTATAAAATACCTATAGGTACTAGAATCTATATATAGGTACTCTATAGGTACCAGAAATGAACAATAAGTTATGAGAAAAATCTATTGTGAAAACTGGTAGAATGGATTCTACTCTCGATACTGAACAACCTCTCTTTAGCCTTTGCGTTAATTTTGTGACATCAAAACTAGCCAGTGTTCCATAAATAAAAACTCTTTGTCACCAGACGTTCTGAGTAGCCTGGTATGTATAGTATATACGAGCGTAAATATGATGTACGCAGAGGTCACGGCTTCACCTGCTAGATTTTTATAATTAAGCATATATAGAAGGTAGTGAAAAATCACCAAACTACTTATCTGTATAACTTAACGAGTTATTGTTTTCCTCAGTCGCCGAGCGGTGCTTACGTGGCCGCACCGGGTGGGTGTGCTACGGGAGGCGCAGCACCCCTGGATAAAGACGGCGGTGGGTGCGCCGGCGCTGACGACGCATCCAGCGGCTACGGCAGCCCGCCCGACCCTGACGTATGCGATGCCGCGCGATGACCCGTCATGCCGCGCCGACTTCTCGCCTCGGTAACTAAGAGTATTGATCGATCTATCGATTTTAGTACTGCTAGGCTAATCGACATTCATTTTATGATTAGCCGCGTGGTGTCGGCAGGCTTTAGAATACCACCACCCACCCCATCTCTTACCGCGGGTGTGGTCAAAGGCGACTAAGGGATAAAGACGCTACCACAAACCCCGAGGAACTACACCACCTCTAAAAGAGTGGACTCCCCAACCAGCATGGCCAGCTGTTTAAGGCTGGCCATACCGTTTCAAGGCCATATATCAGTCATACATAAGACAATGTGCGTGAGGAAGCCTATATCCAGCAATAGATAACGAAGGGATGAAAGTTAACACAATTAACAGGCCCAATTAACACAGCTATTAACACAACACCAAGGGCAATGTTTTGTTGGACGACTGTTAAGCTCCATCCTCTAGAAAAGTTGAAATTTCAATATTCATGATTATCCCTTCCCAGAGCAGTGACAGCCTAGTGGTATCTGTTCCCGACTCTCATTCATGACGTGAATTCATAGCTTCGGCTCTTGCCATTCGGTTTCTACATAGGTACGAATTTTAGCTCAGCGGCGAAGAATAACAACAAGAAAAAATCCGCAGAATTAAAAAAACTGGAGCATGTGTATCCATTAATCCTCATTGGGCCCGCGTGGTGTACTATAGCCTTAAACTCCCTGATAATTTACTGGGAAAATCCTGTGTTTTGCAGTAGAATATTATAGGATGATATTGTATCCATTTCCATTCGACACAAGTAATCTTTTAGGAGGGTTTTACGAGATAATCCATCCACCAAGTAAACTATTTGACTACGTTTGCTGGAATTACTAGACATTCACATGTCTCAGAATTTTTATTTCTATTTTCTATTCTTATAATTAGGTATGCATGATCCACCTAAATAGCCACATGTGTCATTAAAAAGGGAATGGCAGACATGGTAGCCGCTAGAAGTCCCAAGTCGGACTTGGGATACGTCAACAGATTAAATTATTATCTCTTATTTATTTTTTATGGTAACAGCATTGCAGCAATTTCTTTCTCTTCTGCAGCATAGATAAAATACATCCCACGTATGTCATCAAATACAAATTTAGTGGCGAATAATCGAGGATAATGGGGAAATTACAAACGCTTTCGAATTTCCAAACTGAATAGTATTTCCTTAATATTGAATCTACTTGCGAAACTACTAATGAAACTCATAATAAGATTATAATATTAAGTTTCCATATTATTGTCACAGGTGAAACCCCATTAGAGTGTTCGGCTGCGCGCGGCCCCGCGCGGTCTCGCGCTGGACTTCCGCGCGCATCGCAGCGAATGTCTCACAATCAACACATTGCGTAGATAGTAGCAATCCTCGGGAACTAGCCACCACTTATTAACGTTAATACTACTTAGACATGTTTTGTTTTATTTAAGTATAATTTTAAAACTCTCCATAGGCGACTGCGAGACGGACAAGTCAAAAACATGAATAGTCCTTTGAGTTAAGATTTTACGTGGTGTTAATTGTCAATAATCAAATTTGTGATATGCTGTTTCGAAACTGATTTGTTCGATCGTATCTTTAATTTTGTGAGACTGGACTGAGCTTGGCCGTCTCGGAACCGCCACTTAAAACCTGTTAAGAATCTCAAATGTGTAATCAATATAGACAAAAAAGCTGTTTAACGGCTCGATGTTTAATGCAAAACCGGCTAAGTGCAGAATTGCATCGAGGCGTCTCAGCGAACATATTTTATAAGCACTATACGAAAGTACATTAAGCTAGAAGGCGGGATATGTTGGCCACTTTACAAAATGTCCGGGATGAGTCGCGATAACGTTGTCAGAACACGATATTTCCATTATGTATACGATTTGAGCACTTGTTTACATTTTAAGATAGCGACGCCGCGTGGGCTGCGCCCGCGGCCGCTTGTGGCTCTGTATTGTACGAGTGCGCGACATCGCGCCTCCTCTCATGTAAAATGTGGTCCCACTTTAAGAAAGGAGCGAGTGAGCGAATTTTAAATGGCTTGTATTTAAACAAGCAGCAGAAAAAAATATTAAACGGGCAGCAAGTCATGATCAGCAAAACAAATTATTTTTGAATAACTGAAATAATCAATTTTTAATCACAAAGTCAACGCTTCGCGGGACTCCTATTTCGTTATTGTCACCAGAGAACCTAAACCTAAGTAACCTTTAAATTTGTTGTCATTGATTTGCTGCCACTTTCAGTATTTCTGGTGCGCTTTTAATTATTTCTCATTTTAAATCTCAACGACTAACTACATTGTTAGAACATTTTTCAATTGATTTTCCCGTAGATACTCAATTCTATGGACGAACAGTTATATCGCTCGTTAATAACAAATAACATTCTTAGAACATGTTTTAGCTGATCTGTTGATAGGGTACGATCCAAGGCTCTATTATTGATTTTTCAATTTTAAATTAGCTCAATAATTTGAACTCAGACCTTAAACAAAAATACACTTCAATGTATTTGATAACTAATGAAGTAGGAGCAGATTTTACAATAACATAGCTCATGCGATCATATTCGTTTATAACACAATTATGAGATGAAACTGTATGTAACTTTCCCAGCACGAGTAGTTCTCGCTTTAAGTGGGTCCGCACCCTTATTAGTGGCCTCTATTCATAAAATAGATAAAATAGCAATTCTATCTCCTTCTTAACTGATCCTCGATGTTACAATACTGCAAATACTTGACTTCACGGAGTTTGTAAATTTGTCACCTTTCATATACAACGATTCAGGTTCACACACTATGAAAAATATTAATTGTTAAAAGTGATCTCAATTGTTATGGAAGTGTACATATTATTGTATATTATGTACTATTAGTGAACTACAATATTGTTATCATACAAGGTATGACATTTTGTTATAAATATTATTTATTATTTTCCTTTTTTGATTGGTTATTTATGTAACAATGTTATTTTACCAAAGATAAGTTTCCGTTGAAGGGATATAATTAGAGTCTACTCAAATGAGCTACTTTTGTAGATTTATAGTGATATTGGGAACTCCGACGTGGTGCAATGGTTAATTAAGTATCTTCGCTGTATAAATAGATTTAATGTTTATCACATTTTGTATTACGTATTTTTTCTTTCTGCCATAGCTTCAGTGAATGTTGTTCGCGCATAAAATTGTCTTATAATTAAACAAAAAATAAATCCTGAATATAAAGTTAAGTAAATGCTAAAATTTTTCTAAGATTAAAATGTGTAAAAAGATTTTTACGATAACAGATGTATTTATGTAAAAATTACAACTGTCATTAGTTAGAAAAACTTATCGATAAAAATGTTTCGAACTTTCATAAACATCGACCGACTAATTGCTTCATTTTACCGTTATAATGTACATAAATATATTTATTTAATGATTACACAGGTGTGTTTTATTAATATATACTTACTTGGGTTGTCGTTGATAGATTTCACTTTCACATTAATTCAATTTTAATGAGAGCTATTAAAATTGCATGTAATAAAACCAAAGAGAATAAAAATAAATTAAGAAGTGATCAACTGATCATGAATATAAAGTACGACCAGTATAACTTGTTGTTTAACACGAACAAGCTTCGGCATGTATTGCAATCCGGTGTGGTTCGATATTTATCTTTCATTATGTAAGACAGAGAACATGTTTTAATAAAATGTATTCTGTTAATCCTTAACTACATTCGTGGGGAGTATGGTTCCCACTACATAAATTTTCGCCTATGATTTTTTTTACAATATGTGTGTGTGCAGAGCAGTTGAGTCTGTGTGTAATCACAGTAGTTACCGAGTGCTTGCGGGGCTCAATCATGTGCTGGATTTCTGCTTTCAGTTCACGAGTTCGCGTTTTCGAGTACGAGTTTTCTGGGAGACCTAGGTCCCCCACGAGTGTAGTTGTGTAAGCATACTTTGTATCACCATTTCTACATTTGTTTTTATTTTCTTCAATTTTGCTCGTAACTAGAATACCTATTAAACGAATCTCAGTCAGAAGTAAGAAAATTTGAGAAGTATTTTCCGGAGATAGTATCAGATTTGGGCGATAGCGAATTAGAAGCTTAATATCAGGATTCAGTATAGTGATAATACAAAATCAAATGAAAATATATAAATACTAAGACTGTAAGTCCTTCCTTAGGGTACCACGCTACAATGGCATAGCCGCTGGGCGCAACTTTACGCAACTTCCATTTCCAACTTTACCCGATTCCCGCAATACCTATACCGTACGTGTTTCGGCAGTGAGTGAGATATATCGAAGCCCATTCCCAACCCATCCTATTTCATCCTTCCACATTTTCCCAACCCTTTCTCCAAAAACATTCCTACATCTCCAAGATCTAGGGGCATCCAAACGTTTTTCATTCTGAACTGATGATGCCATGTATTGCTGTAATCCATGGACGACAGTATCCTCTTATTACCAAGTGGAGAGAGTCCGTCTGTCACCTTATTTTTATTAAAAAAGCTGCGTGAAACTAAACTACGAGTACAAAAACAAATTGATATTATTTTCATGCATCAATAGGAATTAATTCTGCACTGGTGATTTTCTAAGTTGTAGATATTTGTAATTTTATTTTTTTATAACAATTCAGTGTGGATATACTAAGAGAAAATAATATAAACAAGTTATCAAGTTGATGTTTTAAATTTCTTCTTCGTTATCGAAATAGGGAATGAAACTGAGGATCTTAAATCTTAGATATGTAGGCCCGTGACAGCGAGTGGTGCTAAGGGTTAATTATAATTAAGGTGCTATAATTAAATTTATTTGCAGTTTCTGTAAAAATAATCCGTTTCTGATACGTGCTCGTTTTAAGGAGTTGTAAGTACGTAACATTCGTGCGTGCGTGAACAAATGCGGGTTACTTACTCAACGCCGTCAACAAAGCTTATTACGTTTAATGGGCGATCAAATAAAGGATTCCATTAGTACAAAGCACTTAAGATATTTTGGGGTTTTGTACGCACTTATAGGGGCGCAGCTCGCCTCGCTAATTGGCAAGCGGAGGCCTCTAAACAGCGCCAAACATCTTTTTAAATCGCTTAAAAATACATTACGATGTCAAACAAAAAGCATCAACGTACTCACACGCACACTGGGTGCAATAGAAATATATGGACATTCCCTCATTTACGTTTGGAGCTGGTAAATAAATGATTTGGGTATCTACTTAAGTGTCTATTTTCAAAGTTTTACAATTACATTATTATTTTTTTTACTAACAAATTCTCACGCTTTTATTTAGTGCTATAGGTCACGGGCGGCCACCTGTTGGATTTTTGAATTGTTTGTGGTAATATTAAAATTGTCGAACTGGAATTTGCAATTAATACTATTTTTTGCTGAGAGTTTGCCTGCATGATCACAGTTTTGTGTTTACGAAAACCTAAGAATATTTTACGAAAGTAAGTATATTTTAAAAGTTGTAATCTAATAAGCTATCTTTCAGTGAAATTTATTATAATATACGTTCAAGGATTCTCCGGAACATACCAATGAACAATGAGAAATAAAAAAATACTGAATGAGCAGCGAATTGATGGCAGCAAACTTAAAGTGGGGTTAGGTTTAGGTTCTCTGATGCTAATAAAGAATCAGGTTGCCTTGGTGATGACATTCTTACATAGTATCTAATTTAAAATTGTTTACTTCAGTTGTTCCAGGTTCTTTTGTTGTTCATTTAGTGTTATTCACCATAATAAAAAAAAATACATTAAAAAGTACGTATTGGCAAAAAATCCAAACAGACGTCACCCTAGCAGGTATGAAAAATAAAAATAAAGGGATCCCGATCACACAAATATTATAAACTCGAAAGTTTGGATGTTTGTTACTCAATCACGTCGATACGGCTGAATCGATTTTGTTGAAACTTGGCAAATAGATTGTATCCGGATTAACACACAGGTTACTATGTAGCCCACGCGAATGAAATCGTGGGCTTCTGCCCACGTTTCATTCGCTAGTGGTAAATAAATGTGATATTAGCTGAGCAAGGATATCTTATTGTCGGTATGCACTTATTGACTTTGGTGAAGATGTTCTGCCTTAAAGTTTCGTTGCTGAAGTCATATTCTGTTTAAATAGAAAGGAACGTGCCTTAATATCTGATTTTTAAAATAAAGAATTGTTATTTTCCAAAGATTTCACGAACTTCCAGCTATTTTTTTTTCTTTTTTTTTCTTTGTAACCCAACAGCGATACATAATATATATAAACAAAAATTAAAGTTAAAAGTAAAAAATTACACTAAATTTAAACATATCTATTAATAAACATATTGAGGCAAGCTGCAGTCGCTCGTGCCTGCTCACAACAAAACCATAATACATATATATACCTACGATACTCTAACATATATCTTAATTCTATATGCGTATGTTTGTATATTCTTGTGTGTGTGTGTGTGTGCGCGCGCGTGAGTGTGTGGATGATCTTGGATTTGGGTGGGATTACTCATCCACCCACGTAGCATATGTTAAAGATTTATGTGCCTGAATCTTGATACCTTCATTGCATTATTTACGATGCAATTTAACTATTGCCTTTTTATAGATTTTGTTGATAAGTTAAATAAGTCCAATTCTGGGTAATAAAGGTTATAGGTACGTACAATGCGACAAAGTACAGTGTTTTGCGCATAATTCCTATTGACAAGAGGGACGTGGAACAGTGGCGTATGCTTTGTGCGATATGTAGGTGCCAATAGTGACACTGAAGCTAGATGATCTGCGCACTCCAATTGACCACAACATATCGCTTGCAATAACAATATATCATATTGACGTCGTCTCATATCTAAAGTGTCCAGTATATAATGTTTATATACATCACAATATAGATCGTATGTTTTATGATCTTTGTAACATAAATATTTAACATTTTTTTCTGGATTGCCTCAATTCTTTGCTTATTTGTAGCATATTGTGGTGACCATATACAACATGTTCTAATCGCACATAACAATAATAAAGAATCTTTATGCAATTTATATTCTTGAATGACTGACTAACACGTTTGACAAAACCCAGTTGTTTGTACGCCCAGTTGATGATTAAGTCGATACGTTCTGTCAGTTACAATTTAGAATCTAGTATAACGCCTAGATCTCTGACCGAGGAAGCACTTTTTATAGCAGTATTATTTATCTTATAAATAAAGGATATTGTTTTTAATTTCCTTGTAAACTTTATATGTTGACATTTATGAGTATTTACAGTTATTCTGTTTCTGACTGAGACAGTGATGAACTCCCTTTTCTGAGATAATGTCAATAATATTTAAGTTTATAGTATGTTTCTATGAGTAAATAGCAATCACTCAAGCATATCCCTACATAACAATATGTTTGTATGACTGCGTCGGAGTGTCCACAAAACTCTCAACTGCGCGACGCATTAACGAGCGTCGTTTAGTTGATTGCTGTTTAAATAAGAGTTGTAATGTAATTTTAATGAGCTCACAAAAATGTGTGCGGGTTCCGAGTATACACCGGCGCGCCGGCAGCGCAGTAATGACTGACGCTGCTCTCACGTGCTGGCTAAAGGCAGGATACTCACTAGGAAAAGCAATTATTCGCGAATCAAAATACGAATACTAGGAACCCGTGTGGTAGGAACCTACTACACACACATTTGTATGTAGGTATTTTTCGGTTCAAATCGTAAGTGATTTTTAATTCAGTTTACAATTAGGATGTAACCGATTTTAAAATGAACGTCGATCATTCAAGTAATTTTTCTTTTTATAAACATCCTCTTTTTATAAACAAACTCTTTTTATAAAATTTTTTTACCTACTATTCATGTTGGATTTTAATTATTCGATTATTCGTTTTGAAAATGGCGAATACGAGTACAGATTCATTACGAAAACATTGGCCACCAGCTAATCCTGAAACACCCGAACGCGTCATCCACGTCTATGCAATAAAGTTATAAAGTATGCAATTAGAGTTGTGGTAATTCATAGACGTGGATGACCCGTTCGGAATAGCCGATGGCCAATAGTTTCGTAATGTATCTGTACCAATATGAATGCTTAAATATTTGGGAGTATTCGCCAATACGAATACTAATATTGGGAACATCCCTATCTTAACTCACTCGCTGTTATCTTCACTCACTCACTTAACACTATCGGACGATTTACATTATTAGACGCCGAGTTTATGAAAACACAGGTATTACCGGTAGGTATACTTGGACAACAAAAAAGTAGAATAGAAATGTGCGCGTTAAAAAACAAGAATAATTTAAATTACAGACGTATTGTTAGAAAACGAGGAGCGGAATTAAAAGTGGTTAATTACAGCTCGTGGAGACCCCAAAAGAATTTAGTTAGCAGAAAGAATAGAATTTGCCTGAGTTATTGAGAGCCACGACGCGCACGCTCGCCCGTGAAAACTCACTTAAACTTTTTTAATTAAATTTCTGATTTTTCCTCGCCACCGTGAGGAATCTTATCCGGTGGTTTTATTCAAAACGTTGTATTAATTAGTCCGCGTGCTGAAGACTAATGACTACGGTAATCGACTTTCACGCTGTGATGCACTCGGTTGCGACTTGCGACACTACGCAAATTTTGAGGGAGCGTTCAAATCGGGCCGTACTTATTGTTATTCATTTCATTCATCGAGAAATATTAAAAATAATAATAATAGCTTTACGGAATGGTCTACACTAGGTCTCCCTCTACCTCTAGGTCCATAGGTTTCCCTCTATATACCTATCCTTGTATGTGACAAAAAGGTCTAATTAAAAAAAAATACTAAGTTAATATTATTGTGATCAAGATATTTTCTCCTGCATTGCGAACTATTCGCGATATCCTGATGATCTGAGCTGAACAACCAATAGCAGAGCCGGTCGTCCTCAAAAACAAATTAATTGTCATTGCATAACTATCGAAACGCTTGATAATTTGATGATGATGATAATCTTAAGTTAAGTATGGTATGTATTTAATATTTATGTATATACGAGTATGTATGCAGGTATGGATGTATATGTTTATTTATATTATGGTATTTAATTAACATGCGTCAGTATTAACTATAGTTTTACTTAATAATACTTATCATTGCACCTACCGCACCATTTCTGCATAGCCCAAAGGTTGACTCGGAGATAATGCTTCTAAGCATTAAGTCCGCCTTTTCTCTTTTAATAACATTAATTATCGCCTTTTAAAGAAAATAATATTAACTGCTCATACCTTCACAGCATCTAAATAACTAATAAAATAATGTAATAAAATATTAATTAACCATTCACATAATTAGTTTAATAGATAGATACAAGGAAGATTAGTCAGTGCGGAAGTGTAAGTAAAGTAAGGCACTGCCTCTAGCGAATCTCCACTAATGTGTTTGATCATAACGAAGTGAAGGCAGTCGTCTTTGTTTGCGTTTAATTAACGAAAACGCCTCACTACTGCTGGCCATTAAAACCGACCGATGGGTAAGATGGGTTATTCCACAGTTCTTGTAATGAGTTTGACAATTACGTTGTGTAAGCAGTTGCAAACAGCAGAGATGGCGCATTCCGGCGAGTGGAACACCGGTACCAAACTCTCGCAATAATTATAATAGTTTAATGAACCTAAGTTATGGATTCTAAATCATAATTACCTTTAATTTGCTAAGAGTATAATGGAAAGAAAATATTACAAAAAGATTATAATAATTAATGTTAATTTAAATAGGTATTTGACGTAAATAAATAATTGACGTAAATACTTTTGCGGGCTTTTGTGTAATATTTTCCATCGATATTAATTGACGGAGCGTTATCGTGAAGCCTGCATTTGTTACAATATTAATAGCGGTCAGTTAATGTATTGGCTGTTGATCATTGGCGAGAAATAATTAGCTGCAAATTGATGACCGACAAGTGAACTGACCCCTCGTCATCAATTTAATTGAAATAATTTGTGTAATAATTTAATAATAATGTAAATTGTGGCGAAGTGCAATGTGTTGTGTCATTAACTGTTATAGCCAATTCAGGTTTCTGTATATCGCATATCTGTATGTACAACAAAATACGGTAGTAAATTTTAATATCAATTAATTATAAAACATGAAATTAAATGAACATATAGGTATACAAACTTTCAGCCTTTGAAACACATTCGTGAATGAACCATTAACCCTTGATTTACCATATATAAGAAGCGACGTGTATGTATTCTGAGACGAAAGAAGTTTCCGTCGAATCATTTAAATAAACGAACTCGCATCATTATGTCAGATCTAAGGATCGAACAAATTGCCAATTAGTGGCGCGTTGGCGCTGGCCTCGGAGCTTGGGGCGACAGCGACGCGACGCGCGACGTCGCGGCGACACGGGTTGGAGGAAACTAAGGAGTAAGGATCTTAGTCGTCCTGCTGCCTTCTCATTGACGCTTCACAACATAAGTTAAAATTGGTCGTAGCCACGACATCCATTAAGACCTAATTTTCTTAAAAGCAGTTTTTATAAACTTTTCCATTCTAAAAGTTTCACATAGGCGTTTTTAAGGAAGAATGTTGTTACCGAGTAGATAATTATAATTTCAGTAAATATCACATTACAGATATATTGTCATAAGTATCTACATTTATTTTACGTGTCTGTATATTGTTGAAATATACCATGTAATTATGACAATGCCATGTATAATGTTTCAATTATTGGATAAGTAGAGCAGATAATGAGCTTAACGGAAAGACCTGTATAGACCTACGTACAATAATAAAAACGCTTTATTTCCATCTTTTTATATAGAAGAGATGACCGACGGACGTCCGCCCCTTGCAATGCCGCTGGCAACACTTGCAACACTAGGGACAATGCATGTGCGTTGGTGACCTTGATTTTTTGTCAAACGCGTAAAAAGTTTCACATTATTCCAATGTTTACAGGACCCTTTGATTCCATTATATTTGACAAAATAAAATCAGTGGCAGAGCGACTCTATGTCGCTCCTTGTGCCACCCCGCGGGCGGCTCGGGGCGAGGGTGTCCGAGAGTGCTCAGTATTCACAGTATCGCAAATGTAACTTTCGGTTCTTTTCATGGCTAAAGTATGTTGGCGGCAATCCATAATGGGATCGCCATTATTCTTGCCATTAATTCGCATGGCCCGGCTTCCGTGCATTAGCGGGCAGCGGCGAGGCTGCCAATCCACGAGAAAGGGTCGCCATGTGAACAATATTACCTATTCAATGACATACTGGAAGACGTGCATTATACCATACGTATCTATTTATCATAACAGTATGCTTATACAATTTATTAAGTATCTAAGTAGGTAGGTACTGTTTTTCATTTCGTGCGAGGCTAAGCTATAAATAAAATGTTATTTTTTTCTTATAAGTACTTGTATATCTTATTAATACAATAAAATGCAGCCAAATTATACTTTATTGCAACCATATACAACTATATAAGACCATATAAGACATTACGATCAATTTTTATTAATTACACAACCGAAACTGCTAATGAAGTAGGTAGGTATCAAACAGCTCCAAGTCTAAAATTAATTAACACCAAGCGGACTTGCAGTAAATAAATTCTTCATTTTCCTGCGCAGATTGCATAAAAATAATCAAATAAGTGGCATGGACATTACTCAAAGCGCGCCGCAGCTGCATGCGGGAGGAGGATGCAGGCAGTGACCTCTCGCTCGCACACCGTCGCCTCCACACTCCCCCTTCCTGAAAGAAAAACTCTCGAAAAACTAATTACAACTTGTAATTGAAATTTTGCGTGTTATATAATCGGATACTTGAGCCGTGAGTAATGTATAAATGCGCTGGGGAGATGAATGGACCACGTTGTGGGTGGGCCGGACGAGATAGCGGCCCTCCACAAATTTTGGATTAAGCAACTTTGCTACAAAAAATCTCAACAAGACATTAAAATTTTAAGACTTTACAAACATTTTTAAATGAGATTTCAACATCAAATTGCCTTTCATATGCAAACATTTTTAATTTCACAATAATTGAAAAGAATGAACTGCCACCGCCTGTACACACGTCTTCTGTATTGCTATAAGCGAAAGAAGCAATTTCGTCTCTCTAAACAAGCATTTTTAATTAAAACCCCCTTCGAAACCGCGGCAACAAAAAAGCTATCACAATAGCAACAATCTAGGAAGCGATCAAACTGTATAAACACGCGAATAATGCGCAATCAAAAGGGCAGCGGGCACTCGAGGGCTATGCAGCAGGGAGGATCGCCCTCCTGTCCGCGTCGCCCTCATTCTGACACTTTTTTGCGTATTATAATTTTGATTGCTTTACTAGTGCTACACAAGTATTACTATTGTCATTTAGGTAAGTACATTGAAGAAAGAGAAATCCTTTGATATTTGAATTAATAGGGATTGAATTTTTTTGAGGGGGAGAGTGCACGGTGCAATCCAACAGCTGCTGGGCGCGTTCGACTGGCCACGTTACCCCTGTCTCACAGAAGGCTACCTTGAAATGTATATTCCCACTTTATCTTATTTCCCTATGTACGTACGTGTTTCGGTAGTGAGTGAGATGTGCCAGAGCCCATTCCCATCCTATCCCTCCCCATTTTCTCAACCCTTTCTCCAAATCCATTCCTATATCTCCAAAGGTAGGCAGCGCAATGTTGACATGTATCGTGGATGTCTATGGGTGACAGTATCCACTTACCATCAAGTGGACTGTAGTGCATACAGTGCATATAGCCGCCTTCGTCCATAAAAAAAAATTGTTGAATAGTAAAATTTGTGCAAACAATGCGAATTTCATGATTCAGCGTTACTTTATTTGCATTACTATTAGTACTGTTCAAAACTGCACATAACTTTTCAATACTACTCGTATTTTAATCACTAGAGACGTGTAACCAAGCATTTTTTAATTAAATTTTAATTGGTTATACATTCCACGATTATGTATTACATTCTACACTATTCCATGTACATGGTTAATTTGGAAATGGATAATAAAATAACCATAGGTACAGGATTTTTTAGTAACCGCAAAGATCATCACAGGCGTGCAAAACAGAATTCATGCTATAGCTTGTTTACCATAAGCGAGAAAGAGCGAGAACTATTTAGTTGAATCCAACTGTCAAATGCCACACCTTCTCTACTAAATAGTTGAATAAATCCTAAGTTTCAATAAACATACATAATTATTATAAAGTGGCTTATTAACATTTTAACATTTATAAAGTCATTTTAACATTTTAGTAAACATTTTATTACCACGTCAAATTGACTTTGTGTGTCTTGTATAATAATAATATATCTATGGAAATAAGTATCGATATTAGCCTATAACGTCCCAGGACACAGGTCTTTGCTAGTAACCACGAGGGGGTTTCGGACGATTATCAACCACATGATTCTAGTGATTTTTTTCAACCCGTTTTTCCACGCGTTTCTAAAGCACGCGGTTCGCGTGGTTTTGACACTATGTTTTTCTTCACCGTCGAAGTAGATAATTTAAAAATCCGTCCATAAGTAGAAAAATCAGTGGTACGGGTTGGGATTTGAACCCAAGATTTCCCCAAAGAGAGTAAAAAACGGATACCTCTAGCTTATCAGTATCACAATTCTGTGGAAATAACTATTTATTAAAAATAATATAGTGAAATTGTCAAATGCAACAAATAAAAAACGACGTGTCGAAATGACATGAAACATTTCGGTCAATCCGCCAGCCCGCAGGGTGAGACGGCGAGTAGTAGTGGGGAAATGGAAAAAGCATTAACGGATATGTCAGTGCCGCATCAACAGAGAGTGCCTGCTTTCTAATGCTGAATAAATACCATCTACCTCCCTACTTAGGGCCGGCAACACCACAGACGAAAGTTGATCAGTATACTTTTACGGGAATGATAATTAGAACGCGGTTCTTGCAAACGTGTTTAATGCTAACTAGATCTGAAAGCTTTATTAGGTAAAACAAAATAAAAAGAAAAGTGAAAAATGTAGCCGTAAATGTTTTATAATGGTCTACTACTTTGCCATTTGTAATTGTGACGCAATTTTTTTAAACAGGATTTAGTTTTTAAACTACTTCCACTACGGTTATTGTCGCTTCAATCATGAGGTTGTGAGTTGTAACTCCAGTCCGTGCCACTTATTTTTCATTAAGAACATATTTCTAAATAAGGAAAGAAAAGTCGCGAGGAAATGGAATGTGGGACATGTTTAATCTGCACTAAATTCGCACGCTGGATTATGATCCGAAACCAAAATACGATTGCAAGGGAATCTCTGTGCTCTGCAGTAGGTCGTCACAGACTGTTAAGGAAATATGCACACTTAACTACTATTTTTCGCAACATAAATAACCTTAAAGTTTAAGTAGTAGTTAACCACATGTTGAACGATTGTTAACCGCTTGTTAACTGTGGTGGTGTAGGGCTCGTCATAAGTGGGCGAGACGTCCCATTTCCCGTTTCCGCGCGGGCATGGATCGGGAATGTTTTAGCTAAATCGACTCCGAGATTAGATGGATATTTTTAATGTAGCAAAAGCATCGCCTCGCCTGATCCATTAGCGGGATTTCATGAGCCACTCCACTAGGAGGAATTCGCGTTAATGTTGAGGTCATAAACTTGATGAAGGTGTACTAAAATAAAGACATATTGCATGTTTCGCAAAGTAAGAACTAGTAAGAACTAGGTACTCGTAGATAGTTACTGTGTAATATTTACGAACATGAATTTGTTTAATCCATCAAGCTGATTGACCTTTACATTTGTTGTATTAGGGGTTAAAGTATGAAATTGCCGATTTGTACTGAAAAATTAAAACTCGTTTTTTTCTAAAATGTAACATATTTATTTAATTAAAATATTTACCCTCATTATCTATACATTGTTGCCATCTAATCGGAAGTTCATTTACGAGTATGCCTTTGCGATACAACTTTGTAGATGATGTAGATTCGACAAACTGTGTGAAAACATTTTGTACTGCCTCTTGGGATGAAAATTTTTTACCACGTAGAAAATTGTCCAAATCACGACAAAAATGGTAGTCCGTTGGGGCAAGGTCTGGCGAGTACGGAGGATGACGTATGGTTTCTAACTCCAGCTCCTGTAGAGTTACAACGGTTTCTCGTGCAGTGTGAGGTCTTGCGTTATCATGGAGCCAATAATGGTGAAGATCTATTCACGAGTCGGGGCTGTTTCACTGCTAGTTTCGCCATCATTGTTCGAAGTTCGACACAGTAAACATCTGCTGTTATTGCTTGACCAGACCTGAGAAAGCTATAGTGAACAACACCATGAATAGACCACCCAAACAGTTACCATTACCTTTTTATTGGTAAGCTTTGCCTTAGAGCACTATTGCGGCGTTTGACCTGGGGTCAGCCATTGCATTTTTCGCTTTCGGTTATCGTAAAGAATCCACTTTTCGTCACATGTCACAATTCGATCCGATATTCCTTCATTTCTGTACCGATTCAAAAAGGCAACGCAAGTTTCAACACTCGTTCCTTTCTGCAGATCAGTCAAATCATGAGGCACCCATTTTTCATATTTTTTTATCTTATTGATTTGATGCAAATGAGTCAATATTGTAGGTAAGGTAACGTTAAACCACGCCGCTAATTCCTGGGTAGTTTGACTCGGATCGGTTTCCACCATCTCCTTCAATTCAGCGTTATTCACCTGTGTGGGCGGTCTTCCACGTGGTTCGTTCTTCAAGTCGAAGTTTCCATTACGAAAGCGTTTAAACCAAAAACGCACGGTTCGTTCATTAGCAGTCTCCTCTCCAAACATTGATATTGCGAGCCGTTTCTGCCGCGTTAGTTCCGCGTCGGAACTCGTATTCAAAGATTACTCGGATTTTTGAAGTATCCATCTTTCCCGTCTAAGCTGAATAAAAAAAACAATTGAAAGTCGAAAATCGAATGTTGCACATTTTTTAAAACAACATTTTAAATTTTCATAGGTATCATGTGAAAAAAGTTTCACTCGAAAATCTCACACCATGAAGGTTTTATGTCAATTTAAAGTAGGTATCTATTACTATAAAACGGCAATTTCATACTTTAACCCCTATTATATACTTGTATTTTGGGGCCTAATGAGCTCAATCAGTATCTCAATGCTAAAGTACACACTGAAACATGATACACGTGATAAGATAACCGAAATATGCTATAAATGAGTCATGACTCAACTTATATAACACGTAGAACATTGAAAGAAAATATTCCTGATAAAATCAAGCACGAGTATGAAACAAAAAGTATGCATTGAAAATTAACATCGTTTATTTTCTGTAAAAAATTTTAATTGCGCCGTGTACAGTTTTATTTAAAACTGCATAATGGCGGTATTTGGTGTAATTACAGCGGGGCGTGCGTCGCCACCCGCGTCCGTTGGAATTTTAAGACGGCGGCGTCTACGACAAACTTGTATTATTAAGCCACTAGCTTCACGCCTATACACACTATCTCCATTAACTATACACTAATGCAAATTCTTAAGATAGTTTTGTAATTTTAAGTGTTACGCCCCCGCGAAATACTTACGTCGCATTTGATTAATGCTACAACTAAAGAGATAACAATAAATCTCTTTCAGCACTTTTGCTGACGTTAAGGAAGTAATTGGCAACGACACAGTAGATCGCATAATACTCGTAACAGCACAGTGGACGGCATAACAACCGCGATAACGACTCCGGATTTTGGCGGCATAAAGGAAGATCGACCATTAATAAATGCAAAAGGCCCGTTACCGGATAATAAATTCAATTATTCGGACCGAGTTCGTGTATTTCATGGACAAGTCACGTTATTGGCACTGTCGTAAAATTTTATATGCGCGCGCGCAGAATACTCGGGTACACGTTTGTTATCTCTATTGAGCCCCCAAAATAAAGCGATTTCTTTTTATCCCTCTCTATTATTTAAATATATGTATTATATACAAATGCAAACAATTAAAATATTTTTTTTACGCTTGTTATTACATTACTTCACGCATAAAGTGTCAGTGTGTTGTTTTTCGACGTATGTAAATATCCGATCAATTCCGTAAACTTGAAACCATGGACTTAACTTGTAATAAAAACTTAAACTAATATTTAAAAGTACTTAAAAATAAACTATTATTGAATTCAATTAATTAATTGAATTAAATATTGGTTTCTTTTTTGTAAAAATATCTTGTTTTTAGGCTTTGTATTTAACAAATAACAAAAAATACTTAAAAAAAATTTTTTGTGCCAAATAAGTTTTACAAAAATTTCATATCAGTTTATTATATGACCGCTGATGAGCGGTCATATAATAAGTGGTAAGTGGTAAGTGGCACCTGGGTGGTAAGTGGATACTGTCACCCATGCACATCCACAGTATATGCCTACATCATTTCAGAATGACAAACGTTTGTACGTTCCCCGATGCGCTGCCAACCTTTAGAGATTTATGAAAGATTTGGAGAAGGAGTTGAGTAAATGGGAAGGGATAGGATGGAGTGGAATGGGAATGGGCTCTGAGATTTCTCATTCACTACCCAAACACCTATATACATTGGGGGAATAAGATAAAATGGGAAATACATTTGACGGTAGTTTTCTTTGAGTCTCACTCAAAGAAAACCTGGGTAACGTGGCGAGTCGAATGCGCTCAGTGACTGTAGGATTGCAGCGTGCGCTCTGCCCCTCCCAAATTATCCCGGAATCATGGACGGATCCATCCATGTTTTCTGACTTCAGCACAATTCCCGAAGTCGGACAACATATTTGAAGTCTGATCGATGAATTCCGTAAAGTTAACTGCTTTTTTATTTTACAAATAAATAGACTTAAAATTAGCTATCATAGAATACAAATAATAGCTTACCTCTGGACTACTGGTAAACTCGAACCGGCTACAGTTGGACTCAGAAGGTCAATTAGCTTGTCTACAGCAATCAGTACAGAGGTGAGTAGAAGTCCGCGAGGTGCTCACTGTGCGCAACGATTTGTGAACAGATCCGTGACAGATGTCCGCGCGCACGTCATCATTAACAGCAGCCGGATCCGAGCTCAATCCCACTCGACAGACAACTTTGTAAATTAAATTGGCTCCGCGCTACATCGACTCCGGAGAATTGCACTTCTTATGGCCCCCGGTAATCACCAGCTCTGTATAAATGCTCCATTAAAACTGGTGTCAATTACATTAATCCCATATAAGTATGAAGTTAAATATAAAATGTAACCGCAACGTTCTCTAAATTAATGGCATGTGCATAACTTTTCCGTTTAAACAGCCCAGTAGAATGTGAATAGCGATTACTAGAGACTGAAGCCTACAGTTGTTAGAAAACGTAGGGAAAAACTTAATTAATGATGTTAGACATAGAAATACCTTAGACGGTGTTACTTAGAATGCTAGTAGGTATGGTAAATGTTTATAAGGCATAGCCTACTTTTCGCAGAATTTTCTAGTGTGTATGCAGGATAGGAAAAAGCAGTTTTTTTCTAAGAAAGTTTTTACTGGGCATTAAGCATAAAGTGTAAGTATATTTACAGGCTTAAATACAAGTAAATCATTTCATAATTATAAACATACACTACGTCTACGCTTTATTCTTTATATTAAACATATTTTATCTTAAAAAGGTACAGTACCATACCATCCATGATCCTGTCTCTCTACTGCGGATATATGGTAGGCCTCTCTCAAGGACTGCCAACACACTCGGTCTTCTGTTCCTTCGACGAAAAACTAAATCGATATAGCTCAAAAAATTAGGAAATTGAAGTGGCAGTTGGGCAGGCCATATCTGCCTCAGGACCAATAACTGATGGGATAGATGTGTCCTCGAATGGAGAGCAAGTACCGCGAAATGTAGCGTGAGCCGCGTTCCGGCGCCAGGTGGACTCACCACTTGAAGAAAATCGCCGGTGGTGGTTGGATGAAAAAAATAATATGTATAGTAGTTTCCATTATTTTTTACAATAATTTTAATTAATTGCGATAAAAGTAAATACCCATGTAATTTTTTTGTAGACACCATTCGAGATTAATTTCAAAGTAAATCTATAAAATATATATATATATAATAACATTGTAACAGAGCCGTGTGTGTACCTACATTAAATATTTTTGGAAAAAAGTGATTGCGATATAATTTACTAATGATATAGAACCCAAAAAAAGAATTAATTATTGGACCTTTTGTCACACTGGACGGATTTTAAAGAAACTTGACATAGTTATAGCTTATAAACTTGACATAGTTATAGCTTCTATGCTGGGTTAACATTCGTGTGAAAGTGAGTACCTACCACTGAGTTTCGGCTTAAGTACGAATTAAAAAAAAATGTCACAGCGTGGCGGTGAGGGAAAACTTTGTGAGGAAAGCCGCATGCATGTGCGAGAAGTAAAGAAAAATCTATACATAAGAATATTATAAAATCGTAATGAAGCCGTGTCTGTTCATGAAATGCTTTTTTAAAAAGTCGTTTTTGTGTAAAGTACTAATGATATACAGCCCAAAACAACATTTTTTGGTACCTCTGTCTGAACGCTCACACGCAATAAATAACCTCTGAACAGATTTTAATGAAACTTTACATAGTTATATCTTATGTGCCGGATTAACATTTAGGGTACCTTTTATCCAAATCCATTATAGAATTCCCATGGGAATCAAACTAATCACACACACTCTAAAATGTACACTCACAAGTCGCGGACACCGCTAGTCTGGAATATGTGTATCCAAAAATCAGCACTGGGTCCAAGTGGTCCGAATTATGGCCCGAAACCGAAAAAGAATTTACTACGGGAGGCTTGTTTGTGCCCTCCAGTGAGACGTTACATACTTACATACATTACATACACATACATAACTTTTTATACATATTCTCGTACAGTATGTTTCACTATGTCGTCGTGACACCAACTCGTCCTCGCATTCCATGTTATCACTTCATTAATGTTCATTAGCTGGGCTGTCTGTTCAACCAATATACACTTATCATCACAAAAATCGGCCCACCCCCGTTTTTTATGATTTTATTTTATTGTTTCAAAATTAAGTGACTTTGAACAGTTTTGTTCATTTCTGGGGACAGATAAGATGTTTGACATCTTGTTTACACTACATTTTAGTGCACTTGAGGGTACTTATCAAAGTTTTTAACATAAACTCTGCTGAGTGTTGATTTGATTGTTTACGCCGGAACTCGTTCGATCGTGTTACCATTATCAAACGAACTTTTAAAGGGCCGCTTGTTAATCACTTAAAATTTGTGTTAACTGAGACTGTATTTTTCGTTGATTGTGTTTAAAATAACGGATGCTACTGAAAGTGAGGCGGCGCAAGTTGTGGCTCTGCTGCAACAAAGCTTGAGTCGACGTGTCGTGGCCCAAACATTAAACCTCAGCCGTTCTGCGATTCGGCGAGTTTACCAAAGGTTTTTAGAGACTGGCGAGTATCGAAGAAGATCACGATCTGGAAAACACGGGGTCACATCTGAAAGAGACGACCGCTTTATTGTGGTAACATCTCTAAGAAATCGACACCTTTCTGGTGTTGACCTCCAGCGACGCTTACGTAAAGATCGGGGTGTGGCTATAAGTGACAGTACTGTGAGAAGGAGACTCCGTGAGCAGAACATAAGACCACGCAAGCCAGCAACGGGGCCGAAAATGACCACAGCTCATCGACAAGCCAGACTTCAATTTGCGAGAAATCACGTCGATTGGACTAAAGACCCATGGAAGTCAATTCTTTTCTGTGGTGAGAACCGAATGACATTATACGGTTCAGATGGACGGCGTAATGTCATGCGACGACCAGGTGAACGTTTTGCCCAGTGTTGTATACAAGAAACCGTCAGTTGTGGTGGATACTCTGTAATGTTTTGGGGTCGGATTTCTTCGACGAGACGTACGGACCTGATTTTCATAAGGAGGGGCGGCTTAACTGCTGCACGTTACATAACAGAGATCTTAGAAGACCATGTGGTGCCATATGTTGGCTACATCGGAGAAAACTTCGAATTAATGCATGATAATGCACGACCGCACGTAGCGCGCATAGTCACCCAGTATCTAGAAGAGGTCGGTATCCTGGTTATGCAGTGTCCAGCAAGAAACCCTGACCTTAACCCTATAGAACACATGTGGGACACGCTAAAACAAAAGGTTAGAGCTCGGGATCCAGCCTCCACAACCTTAGAAGACCTGGAAACCGCCATCAAGGAAGAGTGGGACAGAATTCCTCAAAGAGTGGTAAAAGTTTTAATGAGATCTTTAAAACGACGAATGCAAGCTGTCATAAGGGCAAGAGGAGGGAATACAAAGTATTAAATATAAATAATTGTCGTCATAACACTTAAGAATAAAAAATTACAACGTGTACAATTTCAACTTACAAATGTGGTAAAATCATTGATTTCCAATTTTTAATCAAAATGGAAAAGTTTTACTCATTTTATTCTTTGTTTTGAGCTAAAATTGTTTAAAATAAACAAATTTAACTAAACGTTTCGATTCTAAAATAATTTGTTTTATTTTACTACAAAAAACTGCGATCTCCGTTAAAAATGCAGGTGGGCCGATTTTTGTGATGACTAGTGTATATATATATTCTAACAGGGTAAATTTGGTACCTAACAAGATTTTCTTTGCGATACTGTGATGTCCTCACGTCCTTACGTTGCGACATCACAGTGCCCTTACATTGTCTGGATTTATGTAATTGATAGATTTTGTATAAGTAGATAATTGATTTATAAAACCAGACTCGTTTAATTTATATCTTTTGCATAATCGTCATTATTTATTTGGTTAAATATGGTATTAGTCCAGTGGGAAATTTCACATATCATAACAATGATATGTGAAATTATGTTAGAATCTTGAAAGTGAAGGTTCGCCAAAGAAGCAATGTCACATCTGTCGTGAAACCAACAAAATAGAAATGAGTAGTCTGCAGTACATATAAAATGATTGACGAACGGGCGGGCCACATGATGGTAAGTGGTCACCGTCGCCCTTGGACATTATGGCAATTGCAATTATTTGAGGAGGCGAGTTTTAAAAGGAGGCAGTCAATGGATTACAATTTTACAGTCAATTTTATACGAGAACATATGTAATGATGATAATCAAGACGTATGTCATCGATCGATGTAAGTAAAAACTTATTTACAGTTATTACAGCAAAGAGAAATAATAATTAATATCATCAACTCTCATTAAATCTGTGCTCAACACTAACGCTAGCAGGAAGATACTAGTGCAGTTCTACTACGTACAGAACTTCATTAAGTAAAACATGAATCTTGATGAAAATTACTTAATGGTAAGTTGTAAGGTTGGCGCCAACGGCAGAACAACGCCCCCCCCCCCCCCTCCCTCGCCCGAGAACTCAAGTAGTGAAACGTGCCCAGTAATAAGGAGCAAGTTATTCATTAGTGTTTTGAGAAAAAGTTATTAGTGTCGACAAGTCATGCAGGGCGACGCATGCGCTTGCATTTTGGCATGCAATTTTCTGGGTTAAAACACCATCTTGCTATGCAGCTTTGAAGAGTGTACAGAGTTGAACTTTGTTTATACAACACGGTGAACATCTCAATAACTAATTAGGTGTGAAAAAATAGGCTTATGTATTAAAACATAACAAGGTAATATACCTGCTATAACCACTGCATATTGCGAATTAAACACTCAGCGGATAGTTTTATTGGATTGCAAATGGTATGACCATACAAATATCGATGCAAACAGTCGATTGATAAAATAAACTAATGAAAAGCAAATCTCGATATACATTTGACTAAACAGTTGCCCTATAAACTGCTTTACAATACGCATACTTTGCAAGACAGTCGGCTGATGATGTGTACACTCGACAACACGACAATTAATTAAAACCTTTCGATTTCAGTCCATAATAATATGATCATGGGTATCTTGGTCAGTGTACACACACCTACTTCGAACTAAACTATTTAATCGGAGACAAACTATTGGCCGATATAAATTTTAAAATATCGTTCTAAACATAGTTGGCCAGCTATCGACCGATAGTTTGTTTCCGATAAAATAGATTATTTCAATGTTGGTAAGCACACTGAACAAAATAGACCACGAAATAATGAGTAAACTTTTAAACAGATTAATCAATACTCATGTGCAGTTTGTTACTGAGCTTGACTCAATCAATAGATTGGAGTATTTGGGCTATACCACCTAAATCGAGATGAACCTAAAGTATTTTAGTACTAGTGTCCATTTGGTTACGTTATAAGAAATTTGTCTTCCAGATTGTCCACAACTTTCGTTGCATTAAATACTCAGCAGCATATTAAGTATAGAGTATAAATGTAATTTTAATTTATATGTATTGCAATGTGATAAAATTAACCCTCAATCCAAAAGAAATGGTTCACTTCACACCTGTGGCTCGCCTTGGCAGCACCGCCCGCATCACATAAGTTGATCGCCACCCGATCCTATTATTCGGCTAACGAAGCCAGGGTATCCCTTGATTATTAAAACGAACCTGGAACCACCCCCGACGGCGCCCGCGTGTTAATTGGGCCCCCGTAGACAATACTAATAAGGCCCGTCCGCGCCTCTATCTGTCTAATTAAACGAGAAACTTGAGAGTAGCACCCTCGGCGACGAGGGCCTGTTTGCCGAGCCTCCTGAATACACTGTAATAATACCGGCTAAGCGTGTTTGAGTGGTTCTTTTTCGGATCTCTGTAAACCCGCGTTTAATTAGCAGTATTATGCGTCTGAGTGTCGACTCCCGGCGTGTTTAATTAAGCTAAGTCAGTAACAACAATCCATTAACGCTATTCTTGATACAGCCTGTGTTTGCGCTGATCACGAATGGCATTACGAATCATTGACATCACCCAACATGGAAATGGTAGGTGCATATCCATAGATAAAAGAAATTCCGTACCATATACGATAATACTACGTACTAAAGTAGAGACACAGTACAGTGGGTGGCAGAGCATCAAAACTAAACAAATACAGATTGGTGCTGAAAACTATAGTGGAGGCTCAAACAGCGATATGGAAACGTATAACGTATCAGCGTATAACGTCCCAGTGCGGGACAGTCTTTTCTAATAATTACGAAGCAATTTCGGGCCATAATCCACCAAGCGTGTTGAGTACGGGTTAGTGGGATATGAGTATATATGCCTCAAATTTCTTTAACTGTCTGGAATGTGGGTTTTCCCACTATGTTATCCTTCACCGCCGAGCTGGTGCTAATTTACAAATCCGTACTTAATTAGAAACAGTGATACGGGCCGGATTTGCACTCACGACCTCACGAATGCGAGTCGCCTAAGTTATCACCGCTCTGGTTTTATACGTAAGGTACTTTAATAAGGTATTTCTCTGTATTTTTAATCCATGTCATCATATCTTTATTCAGTTAGACACTGGGTTGATACTCTAGTGTCGCGGAAAATACTTCCGGCACTCGATCATAATTACAGATTGCAAGGATAGCGCCTGAAGACTCCCGCCTCATCTCGTTTGCTTACTGATGTGCTTGTTCGTGTTGATATCCCTTTAAAACCTGCATTATTATAATAATATCGATTGCCAATTACATTCATGATTAAATTGTCTTTACAAACAATAGCGACTTTTATATGTGTACAACTTTTTAAATCCGTTTTTTCAAGAATTATGTTTATTATTTTAGTCACTTCACTGGATGAATCAGAACCACAATATTTATTTGCAGGAATACAGGTATTTATTTATACACATATGTTGGATGCAAATTTTAAACTTTTAAAACTTTATATATTATAAACAATCAATATTTATCTACCAATTATAACAAAATGTACATTTTGTTATAATACATATATATATACACACACACACACACACACACACACACACACACACACACACACACACACATATATATATATATATATATATGTGCTTATTGCTATAATATTTATGATAGCTACTTATAAATAGTCAGAGTGGATAAAGATATATTTTTAATCTGTATCAATATCTATTAAGCGGATTACATTTACCAATACGTTACTGGTCATAATTAATTTCATAATCCTATAAGGGAAGATTAATTAATGAAGGAAACGATAATTATTAATTAAAAAAGGTTGTGCTAACTTGTCGTGCTAAACGTGTTGAAAACATGTCCGCGGGCGTGACTACCCGATTGCACCCAGCTACACACCTCGTATAATTCTAATCAGTATTCAAATCAATGCAAATCGAAAGATCAATCGATGTTTGCACGACCGCAAAGCTACAACATGTAAGATTGCTAATTACAACAACAATTATATTCTATATAATTAAGTAGCTGAATAAATAAATGGTAATTGATTGGACATTTTTTTTTTTTATAGAGAAGAGGGCGGACGAGCAAGCGGTCTCACGTGATGGTAAGTGTTACCGCCGCCCATGGACACCTGCAACACCAGGGGGTATGCGGGCGCGCCGCCGACCTTGCAAAATCCTATTCACAGCTTTCTTGAAGAACCCCATGTCGTAGTTTAATGGGAAGACCTCTTGAGGCAGTTCGTTCCACAGCCTACGGGTTCGCGATATAAAATAATTTTTGGACCGAACAGTACGCGACACCTCCGTATCTAGGAAATGCGGATGGACCACACTTCTGTGACGGGAGGTGCGGTTGTAGAAACCCGAGGTGGGAATTATATTGTACAATTCTTCAGAGCATTCCCCATTGGAATTAATTGAGGGTAGGCACTAAACATGTCAAATTACGTAATGTGTAATGTTGTGATCACGATGGTTGACAGAATCAAAAAACCTGTCGCAAATGTGAATAGCTTCTAGCCACGATCTAGACTTTTTTAATGGTTTCCTGTTATGCTGATATCAACATATTTCAAAGTTTCTTTCTTATTAGAATCAGAATGTATTTATTTAACCAATAGACTGAACTGAACCAATAGAGGAGGCGTACAATTTTACCCATATCACGTGTACAATATTTAGTTCGTAGTTAAATTACATCGCATATTAGTCATATAGTCATAAAAAAATATATAATTGTATCATAGCAAATTATTCCTTGGTCAAATAAGTTAGCACTTTGCGATCTCAGGTTTTATACCTAAATCATCAAATAGATTATTGACTTCTTTAGATATAACCGTTTTAGCCTTTAATGTTTGAAATTAGACATCCAGTTAGACATGTATTTGATCTGCTTCCTCTTCTAAACAACGTAATTTAGTACCCGCTGGTTATAGCATAGCATTAACATTAGCATTGATAATGCTAATGCTGTGCCATTAACATTGATAAAAACCTAATCAAATATAAAACTTCAAAATAAACACTAATCAAGTATATTGAAAAGCGAATGCAAAGCAAACATTCATTGATTGTGAATATGAATACATCGATGCCGACGAAATAAATTAATCCCGCTGAGCTAAACACTATTGCGTTTTGTTAGCTTCTTAATAAGCCAATTTGCTGTCAACACAATCACAATAGAAATATAAACAGTATGCTAACGCAGGTGCTACGGTCGATCACGGAACGGTATTGTTTGTAGCCTACGAAACGCAAGATCTATCGAAAACATTGTCGCTGTTCAGGACAGTGTGCGTGAGAATCCGAGACAGTCAATTTATCATCGTGCGCAAGAACTTGGTCTTTCTGCGATTTCAACTCGAGTTATGCATCAGGAATTGAGGCTTCATCCGTATAAAATTCAATTGAGTCAAGAATTGAAGCCAAGACACCATAAAACATACAATCTATGTAATACAATACCGCCAATCGCGGCTCCATTATCTCGCGAGGCAGTGATATCAACTGGCCACCGAGATAGTGTGATCTAACGCACTTAGACTTCTTCTTGTGGGGATACGTTAAATCCCAGGTGTATGCAAATCAACCGCAAACAGTTTGATGCCTTAAAGGCCAACATCACCAGCGTCATTATTGAAATCTAAACCGATTTATGCGATAGAGTCATCGAAAATCGGACCTTCAGAATGCGCGCCACTCAACTTTGCCGTGGCGGCCATTTGCCCGATATCATATTCCATAATTAATACTATCGATTTATCTTCCAAATAAAAAAAATAGCGGTATCGATTATACAACTTGTTTTATTTATATTTAAAACTAGAGCACAGTTATTGTATGACCCTTTAGTAGAGCGTGCGAGAGACAAGTGATTTCACATATACAGTCTTGCACTAGTGTTCTCCAAAAATTCGGTGTCTGTAACTTTAGTGACATCTTACAAATTAGTAAGAAGTATACTTACCGCATTACCGTGACAGTCTCGTCCGCCCACACCCGCGCCGCTCGGCTACAACAAACTGATTTCAGTATAGACTCCGACGCAATCCCACGATTGATTCTAATTACCGATAGCAGTATTTATTGGAGCAGTTTGCAAACGAACTTAATTGATTTCGTCGTTGTGCCGGCGACATCGACTGACATATAGACACGACGCCAGTTAAGGTCTATTTTATTAACGCTATCAGTAAGTTAGTACTGATTTTTGAACTATTTTTTTCCGTTATGACTTTAATTGCTTATTTTATGTAGAGTATATGGTACTGGCTATTAGACAAAGTCAGTTATTAACAGCCTAACATGGTAAATGTTAATATCCTTAAATTCTTTAATACTTTTGTCGAACGCACGACCTTACCATAAATTCAAATATTTTCTCATAAGTAGATACATACTGAAGTATTATGTTCATATTTTCTAACAATGACTGTAATCGTAACTGATGACGTCTCTTTAAAAGTATTCAAATAAAATGTTGAGCAAAAACCGAGATTAGGAAATTTCCAAAATGTAGAATTATGAAAATACGGACACAGCAAACGTACATAAGTAATGAAGCAACAAACTGTTGTGGTGTATCGCGCTCACGTGCTGCTGGAGAGAGAGACATCTCCCTAATTAGGACACGTTTCGCCTGCCCTGTAATCCACCTGTCTACTAATTAATACAGCTGGATAAACAACCGCCGGCACGCGGGATGGGGATTAACAGTTCCATGAAACAGACCTTTGTTATCTTTCATCTACTGCCATTTCAGTTATTAAATTACTTTGGACTGAATTGCGCCGTTAATTTCAATCGGGATTCGTTTTTATTTCACATCCATTTTTGAGCGCGTGGTTGTAATTCCTGTGATTTTTATTGAATTCAATATGATAAAGTTGTAGTAAGAAAACTCGATAATTTGATTATCTAGCCACGTGATGTATTATAACATTGACGGCGCATTATCATTGGTTTCCATAACGCATTCATACAAATCGTGGAGATATATTTCCCACTTATTGCTGTATTATTTTGAATACATATTTGGCTCGTGGAACGAAGTCAGGGTCCACATTAAATGATATGTAGGCGATTAAGTAAGTGTTGTAACGTAACGAGGGACTAGTGTATACATACTCATACTACAACTCAAATTAGGTTCAAGAGCTCTGAAATTGAAGAACTACTTATTACAAATTACTTAACAGTAAGTATAACTGCAAGTAACTGCTACCATTAAAATATGTGAAATGATCATATATGTATAGACGTATGATATTATATTCCGTAAAAATGGCTCACACATGAGAATATGATGGAATCAAAAAATCTTACCCAGATGAAAGCTTCAATAACAAAGTTATGTCGCGGCAGTTCATTAGGCCAAATGTACTCTCCATGATATTTTTGGTGAAATTAGTTTTCCTTACCATTACTCCACCATAAATATAATTGCGTTCCACTTATTGCCCATAAAAGTGAGGGAACGTGCGAACGGTCCTGTTGCAAAATTGTACAAAAGGAAAGTAATATTAGGTTGAAGTAGAGGCAATGCTACCCCGGGCGTGTTTCGGTGACTGGGGCGGGCTTTCAGATAAATTATTTATCAACTGTATGGCAATTTTCTTTATGACTCCTCCGACGGAGCAGAGCAATTTACTCGTGAAAGAGATGCGTAAACTTGCAAGGACGCCCAAATTGAGAATGGAACAATGACGCCAGTAAAGATTTCAATATGGATACTGCGGGCTGTAAAATATTTTTTACTAATAAATTGGTAATGGAGTTTCCAAAGGTTAAACGGAAACTATTCAACACGTGTAATATATGTATTTACCAATTTAAAGGAATACAAGTACAGGTGTCGTTCGCAGTTAAACTTTTAAAATGGAAGCAATTAATAGTGTGTTACATAATTAAAAGGTTTTAAACATAGTTCCTTGTACACTGTACTTGTACGTACATACATTGTACGTACAGTCTTCATAGAGCGATGTAGGCTAGGTGTATCTATTCTTTACTCCCATTCGTAAAGTCGTGAGTGAAAATTCTCGGCCCGTACCACTAAATTTCGCAGTTCGGCAGTTACAGAAAACATAGTGAGAAAATCATTGAGATTAAAAAAAATTGGAGTATGTGTCTGAATCACATAGTGGATTATGGCCCGAAACCTCCTAGTGATTGGCTAGGAAACGCCTGTGTCCTGCAGTGGGGCGTTAGAGGCTGATATCCACTCTGTCTTCTTACAGAATCGATATTATTCATGACTCAACAAAAGTTTAATCACTAAATTATAAATAAATATTTTACTAATTCTGTAATTATAACATTATTATGTAATTAACTGTAATTCTGTATTTATAACATTGGAATTACCAACAGCAAAGTTTCATAAAAGCACGTCGATGCGTTGGAAGCGAATGCGCGTCGACAACGGCGGGCGGTAGTGGCGCTTCCAATTTCCGTAATTGTGAGTTTATCAAGGAAATTGACTGGCAGACAACGGGCCGTGCAGCAACACAACGTAATACACTCTTTATTTACATCACGCTCACCGTGGAACGATTTGTTCGCATGTGTGACAACGGGGTGACCATATCAGATTCCTCTACACTGCAGTTGGTTTCAATATTAATATTTTAGTCGACAACGAACTGGCCAGTAAAACAACAAAGCAATTCGAGCAGTGCCAATCTAGCGAAGCACACTATATTAAATGATTCGAAAACAAAATGCGGCTTGAACAATGAGCAATCAAAGCAGAACAATGCCAATAAAGCCGTTCGGAACACGCGCAATAAATCGCAGCGTTTAATAAATAAGCGAAAGGTCGCGAGGAGATGGCGCGAAAGCAGGCCAGTAAATAAAAAGCTGCGGTGGTCGTGAGGTAATTGATGGCGAGCGGCAATCAAATTAGGCTCCGCGTCGCGGGTAATCGGCTCAAAGCTGCCCGACAGAGAGCTTTTGTGGGTCGCCGGGCGGCGCGCCGGACAGCGACTGTCGTGGACTTACTCATGTGCATTTATTTCATATCCTTTTTAAATAGAACAACTCGTTTGTTTAATTAATTTATATTATATGATGTGTTTTTCCAAGAAACCGCACTAGGCTCGCGTGGTTATTAATATATTGTGGCCCGCAACTCTTGCGGACTGCAGTCTTTGCCTTACAGTGGGATATTATATCATATTATACTTGTAGGCAGATTTTGAATGTATTTTTCATTTTTACGTTTTTAATTCAGCATTATTTATCTGACAATAGCGGTCAAATTACGATGTCCATGATTTCTTTTCGTTTCAGTTTTTAAATGACTATGAAAATAATTAATCAATTAAATTATAAATAATGGCCACGTGTTTTTTTCTTTCATTTTATACTAAACATTTAATAAAGACGTTTAATTTGTTAAATCATTCGGTCGAGTTCTGTTAAGTGTTTGTTTATTTTTTCAACAAGTCTTTTTAGGTAAACATTTTTAACAAGTCCTAACCTGGATAAATTTTCATATTTTTTATTCTGATATTTAAACTTTTGTACATACAGCTGAGGGTTGTTTAACTTTAGACCCATTTGATATTAGTTAATTCGTTACTTACAAAGGCCTTGTTCTTGTGCGCGCGTTAATTTCGCTTGTGGATAAATCTGCCCCCTGGAAAAGACAGTAGTATCTAACATTTATATCGAAATTATAAGTAATATTATATTCGGAAATTAAAAATAAATAAAGAGTATGTACAATGGTTATTCTTTTTGTTTCATCCAAAACTCCAAGTATCCAGCTTGATTTTAAATTAATGAATTCAAATTTTTTGGTGTTTTTCTCGAATGTCATCAATTTGACACTTGTGCCTTTTTTTAATGTGAATTGTTCATATACGTGAAATGTAACATTCGCGTTAACGTATTTAAAAGTAAATTAGTGAAGTCATCACCACAAGCAAGCAGATATGAGCTCGTGAATTGCAAAATTATACTGCAGTCAGCTCGTGACCATGGTTGATGCAACACCAACTGAAACGTTGAGTGAAATAAATAATGTAAACATACACGTTAAGACCTGTTTAAATAGATAAATGTGTGTGAAAGACGCCAAAGTCTCAATTAAGTATAGAGCTGTAATATTAATCGAAGCCATTTACAGCGCTTCGTGGCTTCACAGCGTGGACTGTCGTGACGTGCTATTCAGAATATCTGCAATTGGTTTTATTTCAGATCGGTAGAGTAGCCACGAGACCAGAACGTGGAATAATTCGTGGAAGCTCAAAAGGAACGATACTTTGTCGTACTATTAGCGCGTCGGAAATAGATAGTCACGGAGCATGTTATGTCACACCTACGACCGAGAACTAGAACTCGAGTCAGCGATCAAACTACCCATATTTGAAAATCATACCAAGACCAGAAAATGTAGAGATTATAAGTCGTTCGGATTACGTGGATCGGGGCTCAACGTTAAATTAAGATTCGTTCGTCCACATCTGGAATGAGGGTACCGATACAGCTCAACATTGATCCAACTTGTAAAGCGAGGGAGCCCTAGGTTGAAGAGGTTCAGATCCAGGTCTTACCATGGTTAGTCTGGACAGAAATCCTATTCAGCGTCTTTGAGACGAATTAAAATACAAGTTCAGAGAGACAGAAGTTCAGAGGTCTGCATCCAAAAGCAACTTATGCTTAGCAACTTATTTTATTTAAAAATATGTGTTTTGTTATGAAATTTGTTTACTTTGTATTTTAAATGACTTTACTTGCTACTCGTAATAAGCTTTTTATCTAAATATTATATGTAATTTTTAATAAAAAAGCAACAATGATTTTATTCACTATTTAACATGATATGACATATGCCAAGTCCAGGTGGCAAATCTAAGATTAGAGTAATTTGTAAAATCGTCACTGGGTAATTGAATTTAACTGTTGAAGAAATTAAACTTTTTGTTAAAACAATAAAAGTATTGAGTGGCCCTTATTTTATTTTAAGTATATAATATATATTACGTAAGATTATAATTGCAGTGACGGTTTAACAGACGTCGTTCGTCTGTGACGAATTGTCTACTGCCTACCTATGTCCAAATACAAGTTACGTAGTTTTGGACTAGGAAGTTTTGTACTTCTCCGACTCGAACCTGTGCCGTGTCGATTCATTACGATTATTTTTAAAATATATCTCTGAAATATTTTGTTGTTACATTAGTACACTAATATCTGTAACCCAAAACAATAGAATGCATTTTTATTATGTATAGTGAATGAAACGCACTTCAAAAATGTTCATACCAGTATAGGTAAATTAGCAGTAAAGGAACTGTCCAGGGTAGATCACTACTACAGCTAAAAATAGGATAGGGAATTATTGCACTTAGGTCAAAAAATTTTGGAAATTGAAGATAATGTGCATAAAGTTGGACAATGAGTTTGTCATTAGCGCATTCGAGAAGCGATGTGGACACGCAGCGCCGCACCACGCCACCACGCCGTTTAGCTTTTATCATAATTTAAGTTTTCCATTAGGCGTAATTGACGCGAACATCGTTCGTCGCTTACGGCTGCCGGATCGCAGCTACGATTGCTACTTTTTGATAAACATTTCCTATTTTCAGAAGGTCTTCCAAACGTTATTTCGTCTTAATTGACAATCCTATTAATAATTAATCAGAATTAATGGCATATGGCTTTTATCTTAATGTGGCTTTTAACGGTGCATTTGTATCCGAGAGACCATTTCGGTGTAATTTTCAACAACACAAATATCACGCTAATGGAGAAATATCAAGTAATTTATGAATAATTCAATTTATATTGTCACTTATATACATTACAGAGATTATGGGGGTCCGCTCAATTCCGGTAATGATGAAATCGTATATCCATTAGCGTGAGTGTTGGGCTGAGACGATCCAGATATCAGAGTGTCCGGCTCCTCGGTTGCGAACGGAGCGGCGTTTTACTCGGAACTCGCTAAAATGACTACAACTACACAATACAAATTATTAAGAGTGCTCGGCATCACGGGAACGCTTTCAGAAGTAATGAATTAGAAAAGTTGCGCAGCACTCACGCGGATTGAGCCGCGCGTCGGCGTCGTCGGCGCGCCACTCGCTACAACATTACTTTAATTAAATCTATTTGAACAACAAACTTTAATTAAATTTCATCCAGCAGTTAGGCGTCGCGGAGGAATAATCGTGCAATTAGAGCGGCCGTGAGCGTCGCCTTACACGCTCCCTGTTAATTAACTCACTTCGGCCGACCTAGTCGACTACAGCTACAGACGCAACGACACACTACACACGACGCGCGAGAGAAAATTGATCAAGATCAATATTTGAAAATAATCATGATTTCTAATATACCTTTCTGTGATATACATTTTGTAACAGTCGCGTTTGGAAACGTCATGTAAAAAAGGCAAACATTAGGCGTTACGATGACCCGTTTAATAGATAAATACCTTTTTATGGGTGAAATGCATTGTTTGTTTTGAACAAAGGGTATGTGACTTAAGTGGCATACCTACTTTTCGACATTTTGATTAATTCTTTATTTTGTAGCCGCCAACCGAACCTAAATAAATCGATAGAATACATTAAATCAAACAAAAAATGTTCTTAGTTAAAAACTTCCAAAACGTCTTTGAATTGAGATAATCAAAGTCAAAGTTATAACTTTCAACATTAATTATCTCGGTTTCTAGTCATTTTAGAAGTTTTTACCTGACAACATTTTTTGTTTATTTTGATGTTTTCTATTGATTTATTACATCTAATTTACACATTCTAACATATTTCGTCACCTATTCGGTTTAAAGTAGTTTCGTATTTTTCGAAACATCTCATCCCAAAATATATAGAAGACATCAAAATTAACAAAAACAAATTCTAATATAAAAATTTCTAAAACGTCTATAAACTGAGATAATATTGAAAGTTATAATTTTAAGCTTGATTATCTCAGTTCCGAGACGTTCGAGATTCAACCTCACAGTATTTTTTGTTTATTTTGACGTCTTCTATCCATTTATTAATTTTTGGTGGGTAGCTGAAAATGGAGAATTATAAAAATGGTAGAAAGTAGGAATACCAGGCTCCATACAAAAATGTCCGAACTCCTTTATAATAACTAAACACGAAATCTACTAATTTTACTTTCGTGCTTAAAACTGCACAATCACAGATAGAATCGACAAAAAAACGAATTTATATTCAAAATAACATGTTTAATAATATACTTGTGACTTATCTACCTGTGCAGTGTATCCACAGCAGAGCTCAACCCGGCCGACTTATTCGATTAATACTGTAGCAACACAATGGCATAGCGCTTAGCACTATGTAGCGCTTTCATTGTGCAACTTTAATTGTTTTACATGCAACACGGGTGTGCTCATTTTAATTATGAACACACTCTCGTGTATTCATAATAATGCTTCGGATTTCGAATATAATATTCCAACTGCAAAATGCAAGTACACCTAGGAGTTCACAAGACATCACAAACAGTAAATGTAATGGTCACAAACGACACGACTACTTACTTATTTCTCCTATTCGAATAGATGGGATTGCAATACCTACTTAAGATTCTCAGAATCGATAAATATCTTGGCAATGTTACCTACCGTAAAAGTATCACATATCTGCTAGGTATTCGCCCACTGATCCATTATGCGCACATCGTAACGTATAAATAAAGGCAAAAACTCACAAGATCCATTAAAAGTATTGCTGTGAGGAGTTAGAAATAGATGGATAAGCTTATAAAATGTATTTTTTTTTGTTTACAGCAATTACACTAATTGAATCCTTCCATGTTTTTACATAGGTATGTTTATAACAATGAGGGTCATGAATAATAGTAGGTACGTATCTACGTCCACTATAAATTTCATAATCACCTAGGTAAGTAGAATAAGTGTCAATGTACTTCTTAACTTAATGACGTTAATAGCCATCATGATACCTAAAACATGTTTATCTCATTAGATTTTTTTTATAGATAAAAGTTTACAGATTTTTTAAAGTTAATAAGTTCACTGTGGAAAAGACTTGACGACCGACACGTTTTAGTTCAGGGTGTTTTAAAGTATTTCTTCTTCTTCTTCTTCTCAGCCCTTGGACGTCCACTGCTGGACATAGGCCTCCCCCATTGTCCGCCATTTAGACCTATCGGCAGCGACCTGCATCCAGTAAAAAGTATTAAAGTATTTACAGTCACCAAAAGATTTTTTTGATGAGCCGTTCATTGACGACATATTTCAGAAACATTCACCAAATGCTATTAAAACAATTGTTAAAGTCATACATAGGCTTGCATACCACGCCAAGACCAATCGCAACAAGTACCGCAATGTTTACAGGTTCAAATCATTTAAAGAAGTATTGATATATGAATTAACATCTACTGCACCTTCAACATCTGCTGCGCCTACATCTGTTGAAATAGAGAGATTGCTTGCGTCAATTGATACAAATTGAAATGGCTTTACATGAAAATGGAGGTGAACTTTTGTGTAAAACATATAATCAATTAACAGTTAAACTAACAAGCGTGGAGTCATAGGGCGAGTTATCAACTGCAGGCTATTTTTGCAGTAAATTAAGATCCAGACTAAATGATTCAACACTTTAATTTCAACACAGGTTTTCAAAATATTATTTTCTTTCAAAACAACAAGGCGTAATTTTTATTTAATTCTTGATGATTTTTTAAAGCATAACTTGTGTTGTGATATTATGTTGTACTTGTGGTAACACAGCGTAGTACAAATCTCCAAACACGTTAAATAACTAGTCTTAAAATATCGAAAATAGCTATTTATTTTACTAGCTTTGTCAAAAAAATTATCATTGTTGATTATTGTAGTAGATATTTCGATATACGAGTACATCATGTATTTCGTTATAATAATATTTATAACTTCGTTGATTTTTTAAACTCTATTGAATAATAATACTTACTTGTTTAGCATTTATAAGGTAACTTCTAGCTAATAAAGAGTAGTAGGAATCACCTAAAACTAAACAATAAAAAAATAAGTTTGATTGATCAAATGATAACTATTGTTTTATTTCCAAGTAGTCGAAATCATAAGTTTAATATTTGTTGATTTTTAAATTTTTTACAACATAAGTTGATATGACTATTATGTAGTGGATGGCTCAATTAGCGTAGTACTAGATTGATCAATATAATTTAGGAAAAGTATTGAAACTTTCAAACGTTTTAAAAGTTGCTCAATTCCCTTGGAAAAAAAGGCTTGATCCTGGGTATCGAAAAAAGACTTTACAGCGCACATGACCGTGAAATTTTATACCACGTAAGTGTTTTTTCAAATTGGTAAAAAGGTGAAAATCACTAGAAGCTAGGTCCGAACAATATGGCGGATGATGCATCAACTGAAACTTAATGATTTTGATTAGTGAAGATAACAGACATGTTAAATCTGCTAGTAATGGGTACCTACATACTAGTACATACTCATACGTTCGTGTCAGAAGTTCCTAAAAAGTTTAATAAATGATTGTTTAATACTAAGATTTACATTTTACTAACCAACTAAGCCTTTAAATTTTCCATTAATAACGTCTATCATGAAAATATAGATTAAAAAACCGGTTTCTAAACCGATTAACCAGTTTTATATGTCAAAACCAAAAAACAAGATTTTGTGATTTGGATCGGTTTTTGCATTCTCTAGAGGTCAGATGATGTAGGTTGAATATGTCTATACACCTACGGCACTAAGGTTGTGGACTGCTGGTCTACATAGCGTTGCCACACGTCACTTCTGTCTGTGGTTATCTCGTAATGCACCGTCCTCAACCTCCGGCTAATGGCACCGAACTTGAACGTGTCTTTACACTAATAATTTTATCAATGAGACTTCCTCTGTGTCCTGCTGTAGTAATGCTTCGCAGAGACCTCTTTACTGTTTGCACGAAGTTCTCTACCATTTGTAGTTTCCTTCCTGATATTGTCTAGAACTAAATGTAAATTATGTATTTGATTTAATTGAAACTAGTAATGTTGGTCAATGGTATTTTCGCCAGCCTTTTCAACCGAGAATCTTGGTAGGTAGTCAGCATTTGAGTGTTTTAAGGAACTTCTGTGCTCTATGTTGTAATCAAATCCTAATGGAAAGTGGACGTAATGAAATGGTACTTAATGCCGGTAATGTTTGGTGAGGGTGGAAAATCGTAGTAAGGGGTTTAGTGGTCAGTTACTAGCGTGAATTTTAGAACATAGCAATAACAAAAAAAAAATTGAGACCTATAGCGGTGGCTTCTTTGTCAATTTGACTGTACTTCTTTTCGCTATTTGTTAATATCCTAGATGCGAAGGCAATCGGTCGTTCTGACGCGTCAGGAACCTTATGAGACAATACCGCTCCTAGTCCTGTAGGTGAAGCGTCGGTTGCTAGAATTAAGGTTTAATCTGGTCGAAGTGAATGAGTATTTTTCAGCTTAGTATATCCTTCTTTATTCTGTTGAAGCTTATTTCGCAGTCCCTCGACCAATGGAAATCGATTTCTTTTCTTAGTAACTCATTCAACAGTAATGGATAGTTAGTAATGGATGCAGGATTAGGTTGAATTTATTGTAATAGTTCGCCATGCCGAGAAATGTTCGTACATGAAATACATGGATTGTACATGAAGCCGTTTCAATGTCCATGGTTTGAGATTCCGATTAATAGTCATTTGATTTTCGCAAGGTAATAAGTCTTATTTTAATTTTAGTATCGGACCGATCTTAAAAATCGGACTTACATTGTATTTGTTCTTCTAGTTGGTCTTCCTCTGTCTATTTATATTGCCTGCTGAAATTTTTGTAGTGTATCTTCTAATGTCTTCATTCGTTAGTCAATTTCCTCACTTAGTATTTCCATTTGTGTAATAATGTAAGTAAATAAGTATTACTTTCAGGAACCGAACTTTTTTTTTCTTTGTTTCGTGGTTCGACATATCGTCGCCAATTGTACATTTATTAAATTACATACATATTTTACACGTATTTTATTTATTGACTCTGATGTAAAGTGACACTGATGTTGAAGGGGTTCTTTTTGGGAATGAATTGAGGTGTGGTGCTGTAAGTCGAATATGATTGTATTCGTATATAAGTATTAGGGGCCTTATGTATGAAATTGCCGTTTGTTCATAGTGGCCACTTTGAACTTAGTTATCTTGCGTTTGGCTTAGAGTTCCAAATTCAAATTAAAGTTAGAAGTTACATAAAAGGCTGTAGATTACATAAATAAATAAATAAATATCGTTGTGTTTGCGATCATAGAAAAATTAATAATTCGCGTTATTTTCGAATATGAGTTCCGTCGTGGCAGCAAGCCAGCACAGACGGCACGCAATATTAACGACGTGTATGCACCAAACACCGCAAAGGAACGCACGGTTCATTTTTGATTTGATCGTTTCCATTCTGGAAATTTCGACCCCAAGAGCAAGCCCCGTGGACGGCCGGAGATAAAAATCGATAATGATGAATTGAAAGCAATAGTGGAAGCAGATTCATCTGAAAGCAAGTCTGAATTAGCAGCAATCTTCGGCGTAAGCAACAAAACGATAATGATTCATTTGTGTCAAATCGGGAAAGTGAAGAAATTCGGAAAGTGAGTATGATCTTAATGAAAGTCAACTGCAAACACGCGTCGACGCTTGCCTTACTTTGCTGAACCGACACAAAAATGAACGGATTGTGAATCATTTTGTCTCTTGTGATGAGAAGTGGATCCTGTATGATAATCGTAAACGTTTGTCACAATGGTTGTATTCAGAAGACACAGTCAAACAATGTACCAACCGTAAACTGAGTCGAAAGAAGCTCATGGTGAGTGTATGGTGGTCCTGTGTCGGTATTATGTACTACAGCTTCTTGAGATCTGGCACAACAATTAATACAGATGTGTACTACGAAGAACTGCAAACGATTATGGACAAGCTCGCTATCAAACAACAGAGTCTGGTCAATCGCTCTAGCCCACACACTGCACGACAGACAGTCTCAAAACAGACAGTCTCAAGACAGGAGCTTCGACTGAAAACTTTCTGTCAGCGCCTGACTAATTCCCACTACTAATGTCCATTTTTTTCTTAACGTAGATATTGTTTCACAGAAGAAAAAATTCAACTCCGATGAAACAGTGAAAAACGCCTTCAGAGAATTCATCAATTCCCGTCCCCGGGAGTTATATACGAGTAGCAGAGGCATCATTTAACTTCCATTAAAATGGCTAAAGTGTTTTGATAATAATGGACTTTGATAATATTTCGATTTATTAAATATATATATAATTTTCATACAAAAATATATATTTTTTTATGTTTCCATAGAAAACGGCAATTTTATAGGTAAAGACCTAATATATAAAATATATGGATAATATATCAAATGGCAACAACAGATTTTATAAAAACAAAAACCATTATAAAATATTAAACGGCTGGCTATAAAAGGTGGCGGCAAGGAGTCCGCAACAAGTTAAATATTTGTTTACTTATCCAGACAATTATTTAACATAGTATTAAAGTCCAAATTGAAGGTAATCTTAATTTAGACAGTCTGATGTAAGTACATACGTAAAACCATACGTATATCCTCAGAAATAAATATAACACATACAACAAACCTGACATATTTTTGGGGAAAAGTAAATATTATACATACCTACCATTTTATTTTGTTTGTAATAAAGAGGAGTTACAACGAGAAACTCTAATAAAATCACTATTAAATAAAAAAATGATTTAATTTAAATAAAGTAACACATAGAAACGTATAATGAAGTTATGAAAATAATTAACCCTCAACTGGTATGGTGATTTTAAAGTGACGTAACTAGTATGGTTGGGTCGCTCATGACCCATTCAAAGTTTAAAAAACCTGATAACGATTTTATTTTCCTAATATAACTAATTATTTTTATAGTCATCCAACAATAGTCATCATCATCATCATCTCAGCCCTTGGACGTCCACTGCTGGACATAGGCCTCCCCCATTGTCCGCCATTTAGACCTATCGGCAGCGACCTGCATCGGGTGCCCGCAACCTTTATGAGGTCGTCTGTCCATCTAGCAGATGGACGTCCTCGGCTTCGTCCGCCGGTACGTGGTCTCCATTCGAGAACCCCTCTGCCCCATCGGCCATCGGTTCTTCGAGCATCGGCCAACAATAGTAAAACATATTTTTTGCTGGAAAAAATTTATTTAAATTTTGTTTAACACTAATTAAAATCATAAAGTTAAAAAATGGAAAGCTCTAATATTTGGCAAAATAACACAATGAACTTGCATCTTCGTGAGGCGATTTGAAAACACCTGTTAGATAAAGCAATCCTAAAAATGCCATTTATTTATATACTTGGTAAAAAATGCGGTATCTCCATAATTGGTTGAAGCTGTGTAATTTTTGCATTACTGTGCGTTATTATCATTTCAAGAATATTGTCTAGAGCAGAGACCATGCATCCAAAGGTGAAATTGGCTTGTTTGCAGCAGCGTTACCTTTGAGCCCTGGTAATTTCATTATAATATTTTCTTTTCGTGTTCTATACGCGCCGGTGGATTTTTCGACCATTTAAAGATATTACGACCATAAAAGTATTCCTTTATTTCTTCCTGAACAGGTTCTCCATCACTAGATATTTCAATATCGGAATCTGTTTCATGATCCGAATACCCACTTTGCACTTCAACGTCACTAATATCGTTATCACTTTTTTCAAATGCATTTTCGGGGTCCACCTCAATATCACTTCAATCATGTAAGTTATTCGCAATTTCCTTTAGCTCTTTCTGACTAAGATATTTGGACATTTTTATAGAAACTACTTTTCACTATTAACGTACGTAACTGGTATGGTTGGGTCAAAATTGACCCGCGACGACTGTACAGTTCAAACGTTAAATATGAACTGAACGTTTAGTGTACCGCTCGCAAGAGCAGTTAATGGTGGGGGAATACATTCATGCGCGATATCGAGTAATGCATACTCGCCGATAAATTACATGCTAAATATTGCTCTGGGTCATCATTGACCCAACCATACCAGTTGAGGGTTAACTTTAGTCAATTTAGTTTTAAAATTATCTGCATAACTGCCACACTGACAAACTGATTACGGAATCGGGCGGGTGAACGAAACTATGGGAATAGATGTAACAGTATATATTATAAATAAAGTGTCAGTTCCTATCTATTCTGTCGATGTCAAGCACTTCCGTAAGAGAGTGAGCGCTATAAAGGAAACTGAGTGAACGCGTCGACCGGGGTCCCGCGCAAGCCTTGATTTGGCCCACACTTACTTCGCAACAAACACCACTTAGCTAAGTAACAGTTTCAAGAAAACGTAACGCCGATATACAACCGTTAAATAAATTTAAATTTTACATTACATACTTTCTGATCGTCATCAACCACGATAATGTCAACCATCATTTTGCTTTTATTGTTAATTAAATCGTTCACATTGTAGAGCCAGAAGTGCACACGAAAATATAAAACTCGAAAGGAACGAGTTCTGAAAATGTCCCCATATCTTTTTACTTTATTAGTCGTAAATATCCTGCTGTATATGTATTTTTAATGGCATGATTGGTCTCATTTTCAAATTGCCTGTACTCGATTATATTAGTGTTTTCTGTCTCTACAGCACGTGTTTATGTTTTACTCAAATATTCGATTTCCTTGAAAGTATTGAAACGAAAATAAGTAATTATATTTTATTGTAAAGTACAATTCGTACATAATATTATAGGTACATGCAACAGTCTCGTTGTATAGAATGTTTAAATTAAATTAATTTCATTTAAACATCCATTGGTGGGTGAGCGTGTGGTAGTGACGACGACGCGACGATTTTAACATCCATTGGTGGGTGAGCTTATGCTAGTGACGACGACGCGACAATTTTAATCGTCCTCTCCTCTCCATAAACGTAATGTTAAAGTGGTGCAACGCAATCCTAGAATAGTATTAAGAACACTGCAGAATTACGCAAATATATTATATTATAGAGATGCATGAGTGGAAATAGCTAAGCCACAAAAAGCAAACGCCATTAAACAAGTCTTGGGGACTTTTAGATCTCAACACTTTTATCGGCTGTTAGTGACTGTTTAGTCGCCAGAATTGGCAACATTTTTACAAATATGTTTTTGTATGCCGTTGTCAAAGCGAGCTTAGTAATAATAGGTAATAATAATAGTAATAACAAGCTGAGTAAGGCAAAGGTGATAAGTGATTAACCAATTTTAATATAGTTTTCGAATTATTGCCGAATTAATAAATAATAAATTACGAATAATAATAAATAAATCGAATTGCGGAAGTAATAATAAATGGAATACGTAAGGTAATTATGAAATAAACTTAAATCGAACTAAACGCAAATTCTATCTAGTGAAAATTGATAACATTAAACTAATGATATCGTCGAAGTTGAAGTTGTATAAAGTCCGACGATATCATTAATTTCATGTTATCAGTTTTGTACGTAATGTACTTCAAAAATGCGTTAATATGTCAAATATAATCCATTTTTAACTCTTTATACATTTTTGAAGTACCTATCTAATATTTTTCGATTATTTTTATTTTTTCAGCGTTCTTATATAATATTTGAACTTGTAATCCCGCATGTCTTGACCACTGCAAATAACTAAGGAAATATTGCTGTGCACTTATTGGTGGCGCGACGTGAAGACGGCCTAATGAGACCGACCCTCCGGATTCCTTTATGCTGGCATCTTTCATGAACATGGCGGAATACAACTCATTGCAATATAAGAAGACTTAAGTATATAATAATTATTGTTGTTATATCTGTGTTGCCTTAGCAAATAGAAAAAACAACTTCTATATATTAGAAATAAACATATATTGCAAAATAATGAAATTAAAATTTGAGTGATTATTACACGATGTACTTGAAGGACTTTACAAAATTGGTTTATCTCTTAATCTCTTAATCTTAGTCTCTTCAAATATGGAACACGTCATCATACAACACGCTGCTTTTTTTGAAAACATGGAGCCGACAAAACAAAGATGTTTAATAAAAATATGAGGGTTGCCTACTCGTCTTAATAGACTTAATATAATTCTTTTCTAATTCTAAAATATTAAAGATAATTCTTTTCTATTAAGAAAAAGAACGGATGTCGCTTTGATCAATAACTGTACAACAGATACAGAGACAAGTCTAATTAAAACCGATCTAAAAGAATTACGACGTTACTCTGTAGAATACAGCAACAAAACCTGTCTAACGACTGCGCAGACGCACTCATCAAGGAATAAAGCCACAAAAAGGCCGCATTCACAATAAGTAGGTGCTTCAATAAAATAAACGGTTCCTAATCACGTAGACCCGATATCTCCGGCTTCAGGTGATTCACATACCTATTGAATAAGGACTGTATGCGGATTTTAGAACAAAAATGCTATGGAGACTCAATAGTCTACCTCAATAGGTATGTTTATGTTTTATCCATGGGCAGAAATTGTTCTATATAAGATTTTCTAATTTTTTTATACATCTGATAGCGATTTATACAGTTGTTATATTTTTATATATAATAAAAAGGCGGCAGTCGACCAGACAGTCACCCTGCTATAATACTATGAACACTGTCGCCCTGATAAACTAATGATTGACAAACATGGATTTTGGAAAGAATTGGGAAAATGGGACGAGTAGAATAGGATGGGATGCGAATGGGCTCTAGCATATCTTACTCACTACCGAAACACCTACGTACATTGTTACGTCAATTTTACGGTAGTCTTCTGTATGAGAGGGGTAGGTAACTTAGCCAGTCGAGTGCGCCCCTGCAGCTGTGGGATTGTAGCGTGCACTCTTCCCTTCCCTTCTAGCAAATTCAAAAAGACGACCCTTGGCAATTCAATTATAGAGGAATGATCCACATCCCATCTAACGCATGCATTCACGTAGTCCACCCTAGAGGGCAAGCTTTGGGTGAACAACAGGAACAACATTTATTTGCATTATAACCCTGTAACTCTTGGGGTGGCCAAGAGAAACAATTTATTTTCGTACTCCTGTTGTTCACCCTAGAGGCACAAACATGAGGTGGACAAGAGGAATAATCCTATAATCCCACCGAAGTCTATTTTATAATTCATCCGAGCGCGTGACAACGCTGGTCCTTCTTCGTCAATGTTGGTATGCATCCACGGGCAATATAGCAATTACCACCACATGAACTGACTATTTACGTTGGTCACCTTCTTTCTATAAAAAAACGTAATAATGTTATTTTTGTACTCAAATGTTGTTGTGGTTATGTAATTAGCTAACGAGCATCTGATACTGTTTTGCTAATTAATGAAATTAGTCTTATTTATTTTGAAACATCACTAATGAGGGCGACGTTTGTTTTTATTCGTAATTAATGCAGAATGCCAGACAGATAGATGATATAAAATCAAACAAGCAAGAGTAAGGTACACATATGTGTTCTCGTAATACATCTATAAATAAAAAGACACGACTAGTTTAATTAGTACCGACATAATGTTTTATAGATATCATTTATTTACTTAGCGTCAACTAAATATGTTTATGCTTTTCTGAAAACTGCCTGTTAAAAGCCAGTTGTACACCGCATCGTGATACGTACCTGGTGAAAATCGCTGTACAAGATCCGCGCCACGCTATTTGTATGCTAGGGTCCTAATGAATTTATAAAAACAAAAACATTTATTTTGCATTGTCTCCGTAGTGCTACTTACTGTCATAAAAGATTTTTAATCCATGAAATGGATGTTAATCAGCACCCACTGCTAAGTAAACCTAGTATTTATTCGCAATTGGTAATTTTTAATCATTCTTGTAATTTATTTATATGAAATACAAAAGTATGACATGTTATTTTGTACCGACTACATACGTATATGTATATGGGAAACAACAATTATGAGCTCTACTAGTTTTATGTAAATGACCAGTTTACTTCGACATTGAACCATTTAACCTTTGTTAGATGTTAAAATCGTGGTAAGTTGGTTTAAGAATAAGAACACTATAAGAATAAAATATACTCAATGGCTCTGAACTATTATTAGCTTACAAATCAAAGTGGAAAAGAAAAAAATGTCATTGAATAATAAATTATAGTGTGATCATATACTTGTTTCTGTGCCAACATGTAATACGTCTTCTGTATTGTATTCCAGTACCTATGTCAGCTACGCATGTTATCGCATAGTCTACCCAGTATAGCGCAGCAATTAAATGCACTCCGGGAACGACAAGCGGGAACGACAAGTCGTTGTTTTTGCCAGCCACTGCCGTCACTGGCGCGCTTTGTGGAAGCCGAACGTTTTCGACAATGGCAAACATTCAACTGATGCGAGCATTAGCTATTCATTTGCGATACTTTGATCTCTGTAAATGTCCGTCTGCACACGTACTCGTACAAGTAGGTACAGACGGCCTTTTAAATTCTTAAAATTGCCACAATTTTCGCTGTAAACAAAAAAGGATTTTGTGCAGTTTGTTTATTTTAAGAGCTTTTTGCCACGTCGCAGGTATGTTGCAATTTGAAAGTTAAACAAATTTGGTTCTGTATCGATGTATCCATTAATAAATGAGGGAAAATCATAAAATATCTAAGGAGTAAGAATTAAAAATTCATAAAAAAAATAAGAATACGGTATAACAAAAATACAAATAAGAGCAAACAAAAATATAAAGGCATATTAGAAATCGCTGTTTAAAACCTAGGTAGGTGCCATTTGATAATAATTATACAATAGTTTTATATATTTATATAGTTCTAAATATAAAATATATAAAAATATGTTGAATGTTGAATATATATAATATATGTTGAAGTGTGAATTCACAAAAAAAGCTACGATTCGGGACTCAATCGGGAATTGAATAGGGATTCGGGAATTGGTCAGTAACTTATTACTGTGACGTTATGTACAAGTGGACACTCTTTATTACAATTCTAGACATTTTTTTAAAATCCTCTTTTTATATTTCCTGTAATCGGGTAAAAATAGAAAATGGAGAAGCAAGAAATAATAAGAAAAAAATTCAGGTGAAATGCTATTGGGCAAGTGCAGATTTAAAATTAACATGCTCTCGAGGGTGTACAAGTAGCGTATACCTTATATAAACAGCAATATAGTATGTGTGCCATAAGCGGCAAGTAGCGCATGATTAGCGGCGGCCGGGCGGGCGCTAGCGGCTGATTGCCTGCCCAATTGGGCCTTATCCACCCGCACATGGGAAATATTTTTAATCAACACCTCCATTGAACTTACGAGCGGTGGTACGTGAGCTCTGTGCACAGGCCCGTATTTGGAAAACATATTTTCAAATATAATAACCGGATATTACTGATATTTTACATGCTTGTTAGAACTTCAAATTACAGTGTATCCATAAAACTGATATCTCAACAATCACAGAATTCAGACTTAGGTACCATACATGAATGATAAAAAAATAGTTTATTATCCTATTTACAAATGTGAATTGTTATTTACATATTATGTGAATATTTTAAATGTAAAAAAATAATTGCGTAATTGAATTTAAATTTAAATGTTAAATCTTTATTCAATTATAACGACTTATAAGTAAAATATTAAAAATATATAATATATGCACGCCATCAGGCTGTGTATCTTCATTGTTGGATATAAGCCTCTCTCAAGCCTGCCACCACCCATAATCTGGTATTTTCATCCATTTATTACCAGCAACTAGTAGTATAGGTATTTAAAATTAAATTTCGAAAATAAATTTTGACGATTAATTATACATTTATAATTAAATTAGTATTTTAGGAGTGGTCCATAAGGTGTCCATATAAGTAAAAAAATATTAGGTATATTAGTCTATAATATTATTATAGACATAAATTCCACCACAAATCAATATTATATTACTAAACCACTGTTGGGAAGCTGATAACGAGGTGGAATAAGGTTGAAGAGTTTTAATAGGAGAGACAACCTCATTAACATCGCCAGATTCTAACGAGGTTTCCTCAACTTTGCTTGTTATTCTTTTCAAAAACCAAAACACGATTATTGATTATGTTAAATGTACTTATTACATTACGTTGCTCAGCTATTTTACTATTCATTCAACTATTGTATAGATCATGTTTATCATATTATTATTAATAAAATAATTATTAATAAATATAGGTTAATAAATAATATAATAAATTAAATATACCTAGGTAATAAATATACTTTTAACAATTAGTTAGAATCAATTAGTACAGTCAATTTAGTACCTACAAGGCATATTTATATTAGGGGTTAAAGTATGAAATTGCCGATTTGTACAGAAAAATTAAAACTCGTTTTTTTCTAAAATGTAACATATTTATTTAATCAAAATATTTACCCTCATTATCTATACATTGTTGCCATCTAATCGGAAGTTCATTTATGCCTTTGCGATACAACTCTGGGGATGTAGATTCGACAAACTGTGTGAAAGCATTTTGTACTGCCTCTTGGGAAGAATTTTTTTTACCATGTACAAAATTGTCCAAATCACGAAAAAAATGGTAGTCCATTGGAGCAAGGTCTGGCGAGTACGGAGGATGACGTATGGTTTCTAACTGCAGCTCCTGTAGAGTTACAACGGTTTCTCGTGCAGTGTGAGGCCTTACGTTATCATGGAGCAATAATGGTGAAGATCGATTCACGAGTCGGGGCTGTTTAACGGCTAGTTTCGCCATCATTGTTCGAAGTTCGGCACAGTAAACATCTGCTGTTATTGCTTGACCAGACCTGAGAAAGCTATAGTGAATAACACCATGAATAGACCACCAAACAGTTACCATTACCTTTTTATTGGTAAGCTTTGCCTTAGGGCACTGTTTGTTGTATCTCTAATTTAGTTAAATAAAAGAAACATTATAATAATACATTTTTATTATGTACTTCCAATGTGAATGACATAAGATCATAGATAATCTAGACAGTAGCATAGAGTGTATAAAAGTAGTGATGTGACATACATCACATTACAACACCTCCCTCCCTAGAATTGGAACACGGCTAAATATCTAGGACTTGTCTAGGTTTAACAGTTCTACCACTTCTAGTCATATAGGGTACATTAATATTTGTGGGGAAACTCTGTTCAGTTACATGAGTTTTGTTTTTCCTATCCACTGTCTCATTGTAATCATCAACATCAATCATTAGGTTAGCATTATCATTCACTGTAGTAAATGATTTCTTCATTTGTGATGTATTGCGCCTTAAGGGCTTACAATCATTTTGTTTCATTATAATGTAGGAGCGAGGCTCCTTGGACTTACATATGATCTTAGCTTTATTCCACATCTTTCCTTCCCTAAAAACTACATTGTCTCCAGGCACATAATCTGTGACCTTCATTCTTGCTGTTTAACATCTGTGAGGGTGTTATATCTAGACCAGACAGTGGTGTGTTATTATAGTGCAATATACCTTCTCTATAATCAGAGCCATCCTCTTTACATTTTTTTAAAATCTGTTTGCAGATGTGCACTGCTTTTTCTGCCAAACCGTTACTCTTAGGGTATCTTGGGGTTGAGGTTGACAAAACAATATCTTTAGATTTAAAGTAGCATTTACATTCATATGAAGAAAATGGTACGTTATCAGCAATTAGCTCTACCGGATAACCAAAACGAGTAAAGGCTTCTTGCATGGCACTAATTACAGATTTAGTAGGCTTGTCTCTCAGTGGCAAAAGCTCTATCCAGTGTGAGAAGTAGTCAATAATCACTAAAAAGCATTTTCCATTAAAGTCTAGTATATCACAGCCTACTTTAGTATAGCGTTCTTTAGGTATTTTATGGGGTAACAATGGTTCATTATAGTTTTTGGAACTATACTTCTCACACGGTCTACATTTTTGTACATAGTTATGTATATCAGTTCGCATATTTGGCCAATAAAATAAAGGCTTAGCTTTGGAGATACATTTGGAAATACCACAATGACCTTTATGTAGAATATCAAGGACATAGATCTTCAGTGACATAGGTACTATGAGCCTATTTCCTACAAATAATAAACCATCCTGCATGTACATGTCATCTCTAAATTTTTCATAAATTTTGAGCTCAGCTGGTAAAGACTTTGGCCAACCATGATAGTAAAATTCTGCAATTTTTTTGTTCAAGTCAGATGGGTCCAAACATAATCTAATTTTCTTATTTGGCCGCTCAACTAATACAATTCTGTTTACACATGCTTTGTTACTTATATTCTCTACTTTTACAATAGCTTCTCTCTTTTCCAGTCTATCTAATTCAGTTCTTAACGGCTCCAACATGGAGTGTGGGATTCTAGGCGAAGGATAACAAATTGGATCTAAAGAACATCTGGTGGGAATTTCAAAAACACCAGGCACCTTGCCAATCCCCTTAAATACTTCAACATTTTCTTGAATAAAATTTTCTTTATTGACATCAGGTACAGTTGCCTGTACATTATGCACCCTTTTTATCAACTTTAGGCTGACACAACCAGGCAAACCCAGCAGCATGGATTTACAGTCAACAATTATAAAATTCTCTAGACATTTATTGTCTCTGTATTTACACTGCAAACTGATCATGCCTAACGGTCTAACCTGGCTGCCCTCAAACGACTCAAGTTTTATATTTGTTGGCAGTAGCTTTAATTTTAAATTTTTATTAATTTTGTTAAATAAATTAACAGGCATTATACTGACATCGGCACCCGTGTCAAGCTTACATTTTATTGTGGTGTCCTCAATAATGATAACTTCAAACCACTCAGATTTTAAGCTATTTATACTTTTAGCTTCCTTGCAGTGAACAGTTTCACAATCACTATCAGAATTTGACTCTTTATTTACTTCACGCACTTTTTTATGACTGCTGACCCTGCAACTCACTGCAAAATGATTTAACAAGCCACATTTCACACACTTTTTACCAAATGCGGGACATGAACGTGGACCATGCTCCGTTTGGCACCTCTTGCACTTGAATATATTAGAAGGTTTCTTATTGATTCTTGCGGCTTCAATGGACACAGGATTCATCGCTGATACTTGTCTTGACGCCTGCTCTTTGGTCTGGCAAAATTTTATTGCCTTATCTAGTGTAAGCTCATCAACTCTGAGTAAGGCTTCCTGTGTTCCTTTGTCATAGACAGTTTGAACTATGTGATCCCTCATCAGTTCGGTTTCCATAGTTTTATATTCACACGATTTTATCAAATGTCTGCAGTCCGTCATATATGCATCAAACGGTTCGCCCTCTTGTTGTTTGCGTTCATTAAATTTGAAGCGCTCGAAAACAATATTTGTTCGAGGATTTATATGCGCAGTGATTGCACTGACAACATTTTCATAGGTCAACTCGGTTTCAGCGATAGGGATTGTTGACACGACTCTAGCGGCTTCCGGCCCCATCATGTTTCGCAACAAGGATAATTTTACCGCATCTGGGCTTTTATTTTTACCCGTAACGACCAAGTAATCTTCAAAACTGCACAACCAGAACTTCCATTCTGAAGCTGCATTTTCTCTTGAAATATCTAAGTTTGGTGGCAGTTTAACCGAGACATTTTCTAATTGGGATGCACATTTGCCGGCGTCCATCTTGATATTTTGATCTTGATTTTCGTAAAAATTTTTTGTTGCAAACTTGTAAACTTAAGTTTGTGTCGAAACTTTATAAAATTCACGGTTCAATGTTTAGTTTGGGATGCACATTTGCCGGCGTCCATCTTGATATTTTGATCTTGATTTTCGTAAAAATTTTTTGTTGCAAACTTGTAAACTTAAGTTTGTGTCGAAACTTTATAAAATTCACGGTTCAATGTTTAGTTTGGGATGCACATTTGCCGGCGTCCATCTTGATATTTTGATCTTGATTTTCGTAAAAATTTTTTTGTTGCAAACTTGTAAACTTAAGTTTGTGTCGAAACTTTATAAAATTCACGGTTCAATGTTTAGTTTTATCGGCTGCGCCATGTTGTATCTCTAATTTAGTTAAATAAAAGAAACATTATAATAATACATTTTTATTATGTACTTCCAATGTGAATGACATAAGATCATAGATAATCTAGACAGTAGCATAGAGTGTATAAAAGTAGTGATGTGACATACATCACATTACAACACTGTTGCGGCGTTTGACCTGGGGTCAGCCATTGCATTTTTTGCTTTCGGTTATCGTAAAGAATCCACTTTTCGTCACATGTCACAATTCGATCCAATATTCGTTCATTTCTGTACCGATTCAACAAGGCAACGCAAGTTTCAACACGCGTTTCTTTCTGCAGATCAGTCAAATCATGAGGCACCCATGTTTCATATTTTTTTATCTTATTGATTTGATGCAAATTAGTCAATATTGTAGGTAAGGTAACATTAAACCATGCCGCTAATTCCTGGGTAGTTTGACTCGGATCGGCTTCCACCATCTCCTTCAATTCAGCGATATTCACCTGTGTGGGCGGTCTTCCACGTGGTTCGTTCTTCAAGTCGAAGTTTCCATTACGAAAGCGTTTAAACCAAAAACGCACGGTTCGTTCATTAGCAGTCTCCTCTCCAACCGCAGCATTGATATTGTGAGCCGTTTCTGCCGCGTTAGTTCCGCGTCGGAACTCGTATTCAAAGATTACTCGGATTTTCGAAGTATCCATCTTTCCCGTCTAAGCTGAATAAAAAAAACAATTGAAAGTCGAAAATCGAATGTTGTACATTTTTTAAAACAAGAACCTCATAGGTATCATGTGAAAAAAGTTTCACTCGAAAATCTCACACCATGAAGATTTTATGTCAATTCAAAGTATCTATTACTATAAAACGGCAATTTCATACTTTAACCCCTATTATAATATCAAATTATATTAGATGGGATGGAATCATTTGTTTTGTTTTATTTGCAAATGAAATTCGTGCCTGTTTACGTTGGGTGCGGTGTGAGGGTAGCGGCGGGACGGTGCTTGATTGGCCCTATGAATGTGAGTAGATTGCATCCCCGCCGCTCGACGCTTCCCATTTCTTCTCCGCCACCGCTTACGCTGCTGACCGCACCCTAACCCCTTGTTCGGGTTCCGTAGCCGACAAGAAACCCTTACAACTTCGTCATGTACGTCCGATAGTCCAACCATGTGTATATCTTATTATTCTCTCGTTTTCTCATCTATTTATGATGGGTGTAAAACTCAATTAAATTAATAAATCAAAAACAGAAATTAATGTATGTAACTTGAAAAAAAAAAACACGTGAAGACAAAGAAAATCACTAACCCCAACAAGTGGGGTATCGTTGCATAGGTCTTAAAACGTAGATAGGTAATAAAAATGTTAGGGGACTTCAAGCTTTTAATCGCAAGAGCTCAAAGTTAATATAAAAGTCACCACTTTTTCTAAATACCTAAATACCTTCTAAATACTTCTAAATACCTTTCTAAATTTTTCTATAATAAAAATATGTGAAAAACATCAGTTATACATTTGTTAGTAAATATTCTTAATGAAAATTATAACGGCAAAGATAATTTCTGGCAATCGTTCTGGCAATTTCTGCACACCTACAAATCGTTCTCATAAAGCATAAAGCGTTCTCATAAAGCATCATAGGTACGGCATTTGCGGACGTGCCAACTGTCTTTAAATTTGACTGATGTTGGTATACCCATATCGCAAATGACCCCGGATGACATCCACTTACCACCAGCCTGTCTACTCGTCGTGACAAAAACAGATTTATTGGTGAAATATCTCATAATATTTAAAATATAAAGTTAAAATGTATCCATTACATTGCCATACACATACATTCCCATTACATCACACATACCTGTAATGTAAATTAGATGTGAGTAATTAGGTTTTTATTCTGAAACGGCTACGGGATCCTATTATATGCGTGCTCGATAGCCTAACACAGAACCCTAGAGCAGAAACCAAGGTACTACCTTGGTTTCTGCTTTCGAAGCTGGTGCTTGCCAAGTGTCTACAGTTACGGCCAGATAGCTTGGCACAAAAGGGCATTCACACTTCCCTACTTCGATTCCCTCAAAATCCTCAAATATCGATAATCGCTGTCGCTCCAACAACATTGACGTCGGCGCGACACATCGCACGAGGTTTCATAATACCAGCCTTTTACTATGAACGGTAGCGATACGTAAGTTACGTATCGCTTCCATGCTATTTTGTCGTTATTGTCTGTCGCTACGTGTTTTTTGATACAGTGCATGCAGTGGTAGAGGGCTATGAATTCTCTTTTGTGCCGCCAAGCTATCTGGCAGCAAATATTGTAGGGTTATTATTGCTTTGTTTTTAAAAAAAACTAAACAACTTGTGGAAATGAAACAACGGAGCTAAAGTTTAATTTAAATATTGAAAGCTAATAATATTATATGTGAGCGTCGCGCGATCATAGAACAAAAAGAGAAATGTCAAGGCTAGTTACTCTCAATAGGGCTAGGTGGCGCTGCTTGTTATTGATTGGCTTGTGTTCATTTATTTACTACACAACTACGAAAAAAATATAGGTACGTTTATGTCGCTTTGCTCAAAAAAAGAAAAAAAACTACAACTACGAATAAATAATATTTAATAGAGATTTGAACAAAAAACTCGTGCTGTATTTACGTAGATAGGTATATTTCAAAAAACGAATTCATAAGTAATATGAAACACATGTGGCTGCACATAGGTAGTGAATTCTGAAATGTCAAAGATGGGCCAATGTAGATGTAAGTCACGTTTTCAATAACCTTCAGTTTTAGCTTAATAATTTAAACCCGAGCTGATATGAGACTACATTTTGTTATTAAATTCACAATAGTGAAAGGTAGCTCGTGCCTGCGAAATTGTCTGAAAAGAAAATAGAAAGTTGATGTAAAGTAATATTTTTCGTAAAATTACTTTTATTGTGATTGCTTCACTGAACTTGTTTATAATTAATTTCATATTTTTCCTCTTGGTAAGAATACGACACTCGTGGGGTGGACACCGCACGGCGAGCGGACGGTTGCTCGCACCACGTCATATCGGCCTGAAGCTGAGCTTCGCTGATCTCCTGGTACCCACACCGCACTCGCCTCGTATTATTAACGGCGTGTATTGTAATCACGCGGCGGGCGATCGACTCCGCCGAAGGTAGGGCGGTATTAAATTCCGACAGCTACGTGATAAATCGAAATTGGAAAAGTTTAATAATGTTCGGTTGCTCCGAAAGCAATAAAACCGTTTATAAACGGGCACGAGCGAACGAGACGGGCGGCAGGGGCGCCCGCCTTCGGGACTTTTAGGGACTCTTAGGTGAGTCCGCTTGGCCTTACGGACTCTAAATTGATTTTACTGGTATCTTGATGAAGTGATAAAATGGGCGCTCGTCACTTGGGACAAGAATGCCCGAAGAGAGTAAATCAAATATCATAAAGTGTGTTCTTAAAACATTTTCCATGTTGAGTTTACGCACACATGTTGAATAAAGTTTACGTTATGTCAAGTTTTAGTGACAACCCTACGAATGAAATCTTCAGTAAATGTAATTGAAGCTCCCGTCAATGGAACATTTGAAAAATGTATGCTTGTTTCCATATTGCTCGCAAGTCGCATTATGAATGCATAACCTTACAAGAAACATAGAACAAACGACGATAATTGAAACACGATTTATACAGCGAAACTGGTGTGACAGGTTTTTATATTTAAATAATGATTTACAGAGGAAATAACGTCTATTAACCAGTTATTTCCCATACGTGGACAGACATGTAATTTAATACAGAGAGTAACAATTCCAACTTTTGTTTAGTGTATTGGTTTAGTGTGATGCTGTTAATTAGGGGGTTTATCATTATTTACTCAGCTAATGGAATAATTACGCTGCTGAGCGGAGAATAATTGTGGGGGTGGCGCGAGCCCTTCCACAAACTCCATAATGAAACCCAAACTACTTCCTCTAAGAGAGTAAACCTCCTTAAGGGTGTAGATTGTTGGCCTGAGATCTCGATTTCGAGCGACCGCAGCGCCAAAGTTTAATGTAACATCCGACGGGGCGGATGAATGACCTAGAGAGCGCGATTTTCAAAATGTTTTGCAACAAACGTTCCACGTTGAGAAATTGTTATTGAACTTGAATATTTACAGCATAACAATAACGTTGAATTTTTGGAAACTAGCTGTTGATTCTTTTTAATAGATTAATAAGAGTAGTTGAGACACAATTTTTATGTTTTTCTATCATTTGACATCTGACATTTTTGTATTCTACTTACCTAAAATTCCAACTATTTATTTATTTGTAATTTCACTACCAAAATTTATTATAATTCGTAAAATATTCATTCAATAAAATAATTGCAAATTCAGTAGGAAGTGTGTTTATCTCTACGCAAGGAAATGTGCCTATTGCGTAAACTCAAATACTTACTTTTTGTTTACGATCACTTCGTCGATATCTAAAAAAAATCCTAGGGTTTTAAAAAAAATGTCAATAAATGAAACACAAGTATAAAAATGATTTATTTACTACACAATAACAAATATGAGTCGCCATTACTCGCTATCTCAAAAGCGTGCTAGGGTTGTACAAAAATTAGTAAATAATTCATTTATTTACTAATTTTAACAGAAGTTTGTAAATTATTAATATACTAATTAAAAGTATGTAATTAAACAATAACGAAATATGAGTTCAAAATTCTAATGGTTTTTCATTCGATTACGGATCAAGTTCTGATTTCTGCTAATTTGATGATAAAATCAATGGCTATCACAAAACCTATCAGAATGAAAACGTTACCAGCTGCCCGATTCACGTAAGTAATAAAAACCGTAGCGCAGTGACGTCACTTCGTTTTTTGCAAATTTAGCCCTTTTAACCGACTTAAAAAAAGGAGAATTCTCAATTCGCTGTATTTTTGAACCAATTTTTATGATTCTTTACACCAGGTAACTCAGAAATTGTATAGTAATTGAGCTATTGGAAGATTTATGACAATCCAAGACTAGATAAGTAAGTGCGTTTAAAACAGAAAACCAAAAGGCGATTTCTAAGTTCCTAAGTTAAAACGACTTTTGGACTGGCGTGTTTACGTGAATCGACTGGCTGGGTAGTTAAGTTACCTGTATCTTTCAAAATCATTAGGCGTTCTTCTCTTTCATAACACGTAAAGCTCTTTCTTTCCTCTCTTTCATAGCCTCTATGATACTGGGCGCGTCACGAATGGGCATGCTTCGTGACTGCCGAGGATCAACTAATTCTGGAAGTAGGCAATCGTAATAAAACCTAACTAATTTCATCTCCATTTTCTCCTCCCAAAATTTGTCGTCCTTTTCTATAATATAAACTTTCATAGGTACAGTAGCACCAAACCAGATGCCAAGCATGCAAACGTTTCTTTTAGTAATATGTACCTGTCCCTGAATTTGGAAATACCAGTTATGATTTTTATTTATGACATAACCCTTGGAAGCCTTGTCCTTAACCCAAAAGGTATGTTTGGCCATTGCTTCATCAAGAGTCATGCCAGCTAAAGAATGTGGGCACTTAATTTCAATTAAACCGTTTGCATAAATGCCATCTGGTGTAGTACCAAGAAATTCATATTGATCGTCGACGAACAAACCGCAACCTTGTATACTAATATTCTCTTGAATTTCTAACTGTTTAATTGCGGTTTCTTCGTTTTCGATACCGTACCGTACAGCAGGCAAACTGGAGATATTACTACCATAAACGATTTTACGAACAAGAACAGCACAACTTGTGCTCTCTCGTTTTTTACAAACTTCCCCGAACGATGATGAGGTTAGTAATTTTCTCCTTGTACTCATCCACTCAGAACTACTTCTTTGCAAATGGGTCGACCTTTCAAGCTCCTCTCTTTCAGCACAAGACAACTTTAAATCGGCTAAAAAGATGACTTGGCTTTCTCATATAATTCTGGACTCAGATCAGGTTTTTCGCAGTTTGGTCCATAGTGAGCTTCTTTCGATACAGCGCTGTGGCTCTTTTTCAATCTTAATTTAGGTTTAGCAATTAAACGGATTCTACGATTACAATTTTCCACTTTCGCGATCAAAGGATTAGGACTAGATTTAAATATTACTTCATGAGTTTTACTATGAATCGATCCTGTATTAAAAGACACAACAGCAGCTGCGCATCGGCCCGCATAAGAACCACGGGAAGAATAATTTACACGCTTACCCCCTACTAATTTGGCAATCACTGCGTTAAAACTTTCAACTATATTACTTGTACAATTATGAATTAAACTTCTAGAATGATATGACAGTCTTTTACTTAAAATGTGTACCGCGTCCATTAATCCGCATCCAACAATTGCTGGAAGCAACCCAACAGGTTCTATTCGACGAGTATCAGGTCTACAGAAATACTCCTTGCAATATTGGTGATTACCAAATACGTGTTGTGGACCATTTAGGATATCTTCACTAAGATTTTTTATTTTTTCTTCGAGTGACTGATTTTGATCGCCCCAATATTTAATAGCGCATTTTACACCCGTTCTTAAACGCAAATACCTTTCTTTTAGGAATTTCCGCAATTCGCAAGGATACTTAGTGTCTTTCGACAGTTTCTCCAAGCTATTGCAGTAGTTTCGTAAAAGATGATTTTTGCATTCAATTTTCTCTACTGTTAAATTACCGTACGGTCGCGAATCTAATATTTTTTTATAAGTACTGGAATCGCCGTCTGCTACAAATTTATTATAAATTACACCGTGATCAACAATGGAACGTTTAAACCCCTCAACTATTATGGTCGATTCCATACCGGTAGATGATCCCGAATAATTCTTGAAACAACGGTGTTCCGAGGGCTGACTGTCGTTCTTTGCGGCTCGTGCACAAACTACGCAGTATTTATTTTTAACTCCAAAAAACAATACTTTATTAGTTTTAATGCCAATTATCGCAGCTGCGCCGGACAAGGCGGAAAAATTCTTACCATAAGATCTCTTGCTCCAACAACCGTCAACAGCAACAGATATTAATGGTGTACCATTTTTATCAACACTACCTATAGACACTGCGTACTCCGCTTCTTCCTTGACAGCTTCTGCCATGGAATGTGCTGCTGTCTTTTCCCACCAATCGCAAACCGTATTATTAATTTCATTGTATAATGAAGGTGACATGATTGGTAGGGCTACTGCGGCAGTTAATGTTTTTAACTGATAGTAGCTCCCACCAGATGATATGATACCAGATACAATTTGATGATTCACTTCCATTCTATCTTCTTTCTTTTCAATCAAACACACAGTAAATTTCATACTACACATACTACATTTCATGATGAGTTTTGAGTCCAGACCAACTTTTACTTCACCTATTATACTGAGGTAACTTAACTTACAATCCATTGGACCGTGGTCCCCTATGGCCTGAAGAGCTTTAAAAAAAAAAGAAACGTCTACAACTCTACGCCCAACTTCCATTTCATCCACCTTTCCCTCTTGGTCGTTTTCAATAACTAGTTCCTGTAAAGAAAGATAATGGCTTGATTTTTTTTATAAAAAATAATTAAAAATTTAAAAAAATGCAAAAGAATTAATACAATATTAGGTTCCTGATGAATAGAAATTATAATTTCTTTACGCATTAGGTATTGTTTTTTTATGACGTCACCTATTTGAACGTAAATTTTCTTTTGAGAAAGTAATTGAGAAGTATTTCGGTACTAAGGTGTTTGTCTCTCGATGAAAATAATAAATATTGCAAGAAAAATCTATAGGTAGGTATTGAGATTTTGTCTTCGCCCATCACTAACTAAGTAGTTTGTTTATTTATGTAACAAGTCTACAAGAATTACGTATAACAACTTACCTCTATACAGCGCGTAGCATTGTTGCTCAGAGTCTCGGCCCCAAGGTTTTCTTTATTTTCAATACTGGAAATATTATTCATCAATATTATCCACTTTTTATTTATTTTGTACAACCCTAAGCCAGACGCTAGGCGCCTCGCGTCTGTTTGGCGGTATAGGTATGTCGACAAAGTTGCGCTGTCGCCTACCTACTTCCACAATTTGATATTTAGACAATACTAGCCGACCCGGCGAACTCCGTATCGCCTTTTTTTTTTTTAAAAATCCTATTATTTTGATATTACATACAGATACTTCAATTTTATTTATCAGTATAGATATAGATAATACAAACCAATATTTACATGTTATTGTAGGTATATGTCTGAATCGGGCGATCTAAATCATATGACATATTGTATTAGCTTTGTAATGTACCCTGTTCAAATGCGATAATAAATAAGTAGGGAGGAACTTACATTTTATTCCGAGATCTTTAGGCTTTCATATTTTTATAATGCGTACAAAACTTTCTTTTCCCTGGCATGCCACTCAAATTCAATCAGTCCTGCGAAAAAAATAGCCTATGTTACTCAGTGATAATGTAGCTTTCGAATGATAAAAGAATTATTAAAATCAGTCCAGTACTTTTTGAGTTTATTCGTTACATACAAAAATCCAAATCTTTCCTCTTTATAATACCTATTAGTGTAGATATTGTATTTTTTACGATTTATATCTAGTTCCATCATGGTTTTCTTTCAGACATTCATTATATCGATACTTTCTACTAACTGAAAATAAATTAATTATAAAAATGTTATACTTACAGTTTTTTACAAAAAACACAAATTCACAATACGTAATTCTGCTGTCTGCAGCCGACAAGCGTGGTGTCGCGTTCACTTACAGAAAGGAACTGCCGCTGCAGACCACCGAGATTGCACGAATGAAACGAACGTTTTATCCCATACATTTGTGTATGAAAAATTTACCTTAAAATATATCTAGATTTTAGGGCTTTAAAAGAGGAAGTCTTTGTTTGTAAAGGTATAAAAAGAAGTATACAGCTATACTTATTGGTTTCTTCAGTGTTCAAAAAGTGTTTCTTTTTATCAATTTGTGTTGATTTATGGGGTTAAATCTGAAAAATACGAAGTCATGTTTTTGCATTTTTACTCAATTTTGTGCGTTTGTTGACGTTTATTATATAACAACTATTAGGTTTAAGAGTTTAATATAAGCATGAACATACTTATTGGTCTTTGATTGTAATATATACAAATTATCATTGATATCAATCATATGTAAATAGGTTAAATATGAAAAATCGTAACACTCTTTTCGGTGATTTTCACGATCTACACCCTTAATCTCTTGTACATTAAATATATTACAACCTTAATAATGTTAAATAAATGTATTTGGGCATCTATCAACTTTATATAAAGTAGATATTATGAAGGGGTCGTAGGAACAAATTATATTATATCTACCTTCGACAATAAATGTTTTACAAAAGATGAATTTCTCGTTAGAAAAGTCAGGGAAGTTCAATTTTGTACCTAATAATAAACAATACCTACGCGGGGTAATATTATTTACATATTCAAATTACGTCTATACAAAACTCCTGTTTTTAATTATAAACTTAATTTTCTCTTGATAAATCTATGGAAATTTTTACCTCGAGCCCCAACCTTCTCTAGAGCTAAGGGTAGAGTAATTACTTCTTTTCTTTGTAATAAAAACGGATTAAACTTTACTTAGGGAGGCCCATTCATTTTGTTTACTATTCAGAACGGCTTGTATTAAGAAAAAACTAATTTACACTCGCTATTTACGATGTAAGTGAGTACCTGTATAACATTTAAATAAAATTACATTGCTAATTCTGACTAAGTTTGAAAAGGGGGAATCAATATTAAGTTTATAGTGCAGTGCCTGCACAAACCTTCTAGGTTTACGGGCACAATGTAGGCAACATTAATGTATTTCTTCTTTGATATATTTAAATAAATAAAAAAAAAAACAATTTGACTAAACACACTGAAATATATTTTTTTGAATGCATAACTAAATGTGTTTAAGTTTATTCTATACTATTCACGATTCTACTTCAACAATTTGCTTCAACGTCTAATGGTCATTAATCATCATTTATTTTATATATAACTACTATATCATTGATATTCTATAATTCTCTTTTACTTGTATATATCTAATATAAAAGCCGAATAAATGTTCATTTTCTTAATCTCCCTGAAATCTAGAGTCATGCAGCGAACTAATAAAAAGAAACGTAGACAAATGAGCGCTTAATTTCTGTCGCTGCTGGACGTTGAGCATTGATATCAATTATCAGGAAGCCAAAGCTGGTATTCCGTACGCGAATTGTTCCATAAACCCGCTAATCCCGACCCTAGCGAACAACAATTTGTCCAAACGGTTATGTTATTGCGGTACGTACGTAAGCTGGCCGTGATTTCTTATCGTAAAATTCGCTTTTAACGTACAATTTAGGACAACTGTTTAACGTTATATTATTAGTTCAATAAATCATAGCATTGTTTATCATGATATTCATATTATTAATGTCCCTTTATTATTAATCGATATTATGAATGGACACAAGTGTTATCTTATAATCACAAGAAGGTTTGCAAACCAAATGCGGACCAAATACGGATTGGTGAATATTACACATACGCCTTTTTTTTTAAATTCTCGAACATGAAATTTATCAACATGATGAAAATTACGGTGATAATCTAGCAGTATCTATTCTCTACTCACATTCGTGAGGTCGTGTTCAAATCCCAAGTACGAACGGGTTTCTACTTAAGTGTGAACTTATTAAATTATCACTATAGTGATGAAGAAAAATGTCGCGAGCAAACCCGCGTGTCAGAGGGTTTCAAAAATTGACAATTTTTTAAAAGGATTTTTAAATAATTGTCACTAGCTCGGTGGTGAGGTAAACATCGTGAGGAAATACCGTGAGGAAGCTTGAGAAATAAATAAAACTGAAGTATGTGGATCCACCAATCTGCATTAGGTCTGCGAGGTGGATTATGACCGGAAACCCCCTCATGATTACTAACTAGGAGAGACCAGTTTTCTTCACTAGGACGTTGTAATCTGATATCGGAGAATGCTAAAACAACAGTCTTCAATGTCACTTCAATATAAAGTACCTAGTGATTATAATTTTGGAAAGTTCCATAGATGGACGATTGATTCAATCAGGCTTCTAAAGTGTACTGTAATTAATTAAAGTGTTTTGATTCCTCTCTACGCCGAATCTGGCCTCAATGTCAGTGGAATCAATTTGTCGAAATTGTTATTGCGTGGGGAGTGCGTAGTATAACCTCCGCCACTTTTATACAGAATCGCCCATAACGGACAGCTCGACCGGCCCTAACTCCCGGGAATGGCGGCTTCATTAAGATACTTGTGTCACTTTATTTTGCAATTACATCTGCGGTAAGGTCACAATCTCCTATATTGTTAATTCAGAATAAATCTGCCTGATTGGACTACTTTCTCTGCTAGTACATAATATTTTAAACACTACCATAGATTTCCTACAGTTTGAAAAAGACAATAAATTTAGTCATTGGAAACGACAATGTTTTGTCTGCTGATATTTTCAAAGCAGGCTTATCATAAACAACACATTCATTAAAAAAGCAAGTAATTTCGGCGAACCCTGAGTACAGAAATAACATTAAACCTGTACTTCGTATCTATAACATCAATTATTGTTGAAAAGGTTTTTAAATTCTTTATCTTCCAAATTAATTCAATTGTCGATAGAACAGTAACAGAAAACTATAATTGTGTTAATTAAAAAAATACGGGTACTATCTATTTTAAAGTATTACAATTATTACAATTTTATAGCACAAATTTAGTCCAAAAAGTTATCAGTAAGGTTCATTTATAGTATTCATTATTAATTAATAAGTTACTTGCCAGAAATACTACGTACCTGAAGCGCCTATTTGCATCACCTATTTCTATCACCTATACCTATTTCTTAGTTGTTATTAAAATTATGCGCATGAAATCTCTTGTTGTCGCCAACGGAGTGGCCCGTCCGGTGTTGTCATCTAATCTAACGGACTCTAACATTAGATAGATGTATGGGTATTCGAAATTGGATCGAAGATTGTAAGAGGGATTGAAGGACGAAGACGGCCGGGTGTGGGATGCGGAGGGGGTTGGCTGCCCACGCACCACGTCCGCGCCGTAATGAGTTGAAAGCGGATACTTGTAGCGCACTCAGCGCGCGCGTGTCCGGTTACCCGCCTAATGTTGCCCGGATAAACAATGACGTCCAGCCTTTTAGCGACATTTGTGGACCCACTCAACACTGAACATAAGCCTAAAAACTTCCCGCATTTTTACTATTTGAGATTCTTTTAGAAGTGACCATTAGGGAGAACATTGGTTCACACTACAGAACTCGATAGTCATAATAATATATCTACGTAATTTTATTTTATTAGCGTATGTTAAAATATCTGTATAAGAAATACAATAAACATAAATAATGTTACCAGAAATGAAAATACTCTACGAAAAGAAACCTGGATACACGTTGAATAATTAAATATCTGAACATAAATAAGATGAAAAAAGAAACTTGATAGATATTTAAACATAATTACAACAAATTGATTTAATATAATGAGCGGTGATAGCCTAAGTATTCTCGATTCACATTCGTGAATTTAATTTAATTAAGCATCTACTGATTTTTCAATCATAACGTGCTCGACGGTGAAGAAAAACATTGTGAAATAATACGCTTGCTCATGAATAAAAAAAAACTGCATGTATTTAATAATGTAAGTGTAATAATAATTGTAATAATGTAAATACGTACCTATATCCACCAATCCGCAATGGGGACCAACATGGTGGATTTTGACCCGAAACCCCTCTAGATTACAAGGGAAGGCCCGTTCCCCGCACGAGACCTTATAGACTGATTAATAAAGCGATAGAATAAAATATGTTATGTTAAATGTATACATAATATAAATACGTCATAGGTCCTAACCGGTCATAGGCTCTTACGTAGGCACATATATACATACATATATCTCTTTGATATGCGAATGTACGTAGTGTGTAAGCTCACAGGCATTAGGTAAGTGCCGTTGTGAAAGCCGCCTAGTCAAATGTAGAGTGACGGACCATCAACGGTGTTCCATTAGGCGAGAGCCGAGAGGCCGCGGGCGCAGGGACGAGCGCGGGGACGAGCGCGGGAGCGGGAATATATGATTGTATGATACCCCATTAGTTCATTAGTGTATTCGTGTATACTTGTCGTATACTTACCGGCTATATTCTCGTTGGTGACGACAACTAGACAATGGATATTGATCCTATTACCATCTCGAGTTACTAAGGTGCGTTAAGCTTTGAATGTAAACTTCTTTCTGTGATAAAATAGGTTCTCATTTATAGGTTTTAAGAAAAATACGATAAAGACAAAAAATAGTCAAAAAATCTACATATCTACTTTCTCACTTATCGTAAGAATCGTAATGTAGGAATATAGGTTATGTGAGGGATTATAAGATTTCACCCATGTATTTGCATATTGCATATCGTCAATCTATTCGCTTGATGGAGAGATCTGTGAACGATGAATCGCACGTGGACCTGTAAGTGCAGAAGTAGGCGGGGCGTGGGGTGGGGGGGGGGGGGCGGTTTAGTTGGGGCCGGGGTGTGACGGGCGCGGTCCATTATCCCGAAGAGAGGGCATCGCAACAGCAAAGACGTTAGTCCGGCTCTCTGCATCGGCGACTTTATGACGTTATCTCTAACAGGTTCCGTCGCCGAGATGGGGTTGCTCCAAAGTGGTGAAAGCACGGGATCCTCCGTTGTGCCTGATAATTGCCCTTAATGGAAAAGTCTAGTCACTTCGTACCAAGTGCATTCCAAGTTTTCGCTTCTGTTAGATATAAGTTATTACTTAAGCCTTGCGCATACAGTAAACTTGGGTCGGGATACTTCGATCGCTAAGTGGGTGTTTTGCGCTTGTATATTTTCTATACAGGTAAATAAATTTTCTATGGCGTGAAATATTAAAATCACTTATATCCATAAAATGGGTTGAAATGAGATGGGCACTATATTCGGACGCTAGTAAATAAATTCATGCATGTACCGCATGCGTAAGCAAATCGGCAGGATCTTTCAGATGTCCACATACTCGTATGTAACTACTTGACAGAATGAAAAAGCAAGCAAAATCTAATACACTTAAGAACATCTTACAGCGCATACATATTTAACACGCATATTTACCGATTGGCGTGGATCACAGGGGGTGTGCTGATACCAGTGGAGAGGAGGGTGGGGGTAAAGACGGTCATTCAATGAGATTGCTTCTTGCCGCCACTCTCGAGGTAATGGATCTCACCGAAATGGACTAGATCAAGGAAGCGCTACTGCTACCTATTGCGTTAGAGCAAGTCTCGCTTTATTCCCCTTAACAAACAAGGACATAACAACATTGTTGTTAGAATTATTTATAACGGCTGTGTTTCATTGTCACGATATCATGTTTCATTTGATATTTATACCACGTTATAACTTACAGGGTCATTCCATGAACAACAACAACACTAGTGCCCAATACAATATTGTATTGTATGGTTGCCAATTTTAACTAGGTACACTTTAACTCAGTGTTTAATAGTATAATGTTTTCGTCATTAGTTGTCATATCAAATTTATAATCTCGTGGTTTATTAACAAATATAATAGTAGTAAAGCCTACGAGTTCCATAACTTATAGTAAGTACCGACCGGCGACCATGTATCGCCGTACAATGTATTTCGTATGGATTGAATTATGGAAGAGGCGAAACTGGGCCGGTGTAAGGACAATGGGGGGAAATGGAAAATGTGTGTCGCCAACTTGCGGCCTAACAGCTCCTGGACAGAGCACGGACCCGATAATGGATTGATCAGATACCACGCCGAGCACCTACGTTAGTACGCTGTACACATTTAGTTAATGGAAACCTACGTTCGGCTGTCGGCTATAGTAAGATTAGATAACTCTAAGTAAAATTTAAATTAATAACACAATAAGCACCGAAGATAGTATGGACCACCTCAACGTTGTTTTGTATTTGTTATTTATTATACAAATACTATATAATAACGTAATTACAATATAAGAACTCTTCTCGAACATAAATATTTTTCGTTATGACAAAATGTGAAACTATATTTTTTATGTTTCACGATAGCTTTGTGTGGGTATATCATAAGTATTTTACCCAGATATTTTCTCATGAGATAGCAATTTTAAAATGAATTTGGTACACCGTTGTGGGTAACATGTTAAGTACGTTGAGAGCACAGAACAAGAATCCGCTCTCAACTCATTACCCGTGATACATAAAACGAACACTGCTAGAACGTTTTCGAATTCTTCTCTCCTCTAATAGGGCCCTCCGCGTCTGCATAAAAGGCTTTTACGGGGCGATGTCATTACTGAAATTATATAAACTCCATTAAAAGTCAACGCATTTTCCGTTTCGCAGCTATAGAGACTGTCAAACGAAAGTTGGCGTAAAATATGAGCCTGCGACACTAATGCAGCTATTTCAAAGAAAAAGATTGTAATTTCTTTAATGATTAAGTAACTTCACAGTATGTAATATTCACTAATGACCATATTCTTTAAACATTTAACTTTTAAATAAACCATACATTGGAACATTTTCAGTGTACTCCATTCATATTAATGTATGTATTATATATCGACGTCTAATACAATAAAAAGAACTGAGCGAGACTACAGAGTCGCTAGTTCATTATCCAAATGGACTACAGCTATTTGATCCACTTATGTGATTGCCTGCAAGCATTATCTCTCTTCTACTGAATGGAAGCCATAAGTCTACCCCGTAACTCTCTCGTTTCTTACAATATTTGTACTTACACATTCAACTTATACATATGTGCATAAATTAACCATTGAATTTATAAACACCATAAGTTATTAAATCGAGTCGCATGGTTTATTCTCCACCTAGGAGCCAGCAATTTGTCAATTGAACATATTGAAAATAGCAATTGAAAATAGTTTGACCTAATTATCAAAATTATTTAAGTCTGAATCTGAGTTTTTATTTTTGATAATTATCCCATTCTTATTTAAATGTTTTTTTTTTCATATGTGGCAATGGTGCAATTAGCATATTCTGCCAGTTTCAAATTTTCTTCGTAATAAGCAATTTTAAAATCTAAAACGTACCCCGTCAATGTTCCGTAGAATAAAGTCAGGGGTCGCAAAGTAAAGTGATAGTACGTTTACTGAGGACAGAAGAGGACTCCTTGGAAGCACACGAAAAACGCAGTCCCAAGCTTTCATTTGATTATCATAATCATTACGCATAAAAAATCACTTTGAACTTTAATAAACTAGCAGTATTAAATCACAAAACGCACTATACATACTCGTACACAATTTTTATAATAAATCAAACAAAACTCACTTCATTCTCGAGTTCGCGCTGAAAAATCTATTAAAGTCTTTGCTGGCATTATTATTATTATTTATTTATTTAAACTTTAGCGCACAAACAAACATTGTAGAAAAGGCGGACTTAATGCCTAGTGGCATTCTCTGCCAGTCAATCTTTGGTTAAACAGAAATATGAAGGGCGGTGCATCGTGCAATCATTAAAAATGACTACTAACAGTACATATGTATAATACCTAATGTATAATATATATATTGATAAAAATATATATTTATATACATACATACAACAATAAATTATACTATAAATTGAAAATATTATAAGCTATTGACAAGAGGAGGTTGTTTCAGAGAAATAAATAAATATCTAAGTAACTATATTTATCAACTCTGTTGCATAGAGAGATAATATCGCCGAAGCAGCTTTTTAAATGAAAATTTAGAAGGGACTTTCCTAATGTTATAATAGTGGGAAGAGTGTTCCAGAGTTTGATAGCCTGAGCTGCGGAAGAATTGGACATAAAGCCGATGCAGTAAGACAGGACATGTAAGGAAAAATTCTCATCAGGGCAAAGATAGCGATTATGAATGTTTCCCTAAAACCGAAATTTGCATTTCAGGTATTCAGGGGCAGACGGATAGTGAAGTACAGATAAAGGAGTGCATAGTATTCTTACATACCTTCGCTGACGGATTGGAAGCTATTTAAACTGCGAACGATAAGAAGAGATGTCATACTTACGAAGACCATAGATGAAACATATGCAATTATTAAGAAAGACTAATATTAATAAGACGATTCATTTCACTTAGAAGAGTTTGGCTAATGTCAGAGTAACCTACATCGGCGTAATCAAGGATGCAACACAATGGTTATTAGTACATTATTAGTACAACACATTATTTATACGAAGCAAAGCAATATTGTATCTATTCTTTGTTCCCATGGGTCGAACAAGTATTTTTAATGTAAGTGAAACAAACACTTATTGAATAAAAGTGTCATTCGTATAGCACTCGGTTTATTAACGCAAACAGATACATAAATACGATGACCATATTTACATTCAATTGCTTCTAGTGATTCGGAGGAGTTAGGACGCCACTAGAAATCAGCAGACAAGATAATAGTCCGGGGACCAATCACTTAACGTAGCGAGTCCACCTCGATATTTTATACAAAGAGATGCCACCACTTGTTTACCAGCTAATTTGTTTTATGTGTTTCGCCCTTTCTGATCATAAACTTTGGTTTATGGTGAATGATCTATCTTGATACAAGATTTAGCTAATTTATTGACTCGCCTTATAAATAACAGTAGTTTGTGTCCTCACATTATTTTGTAGGAAAGTCGGAAAAATATTAAATCAAGTAAAGCCTTATGATATAACGAACGTATAAGTCTATTAAAGAAAGAAAGGGAAGTAACGAAGCCATTGTGGCATTTTAATTATACGAGCTACCAATCTATCGCTAAGTCTTTTAATAAAAAAACGCAATGAATTTTTTCAGTGCGACGCGAGGGAGGCTTGCTCTATTTCCTACAATTATTTCTCGGAAATGAGATTTCGGATTAGACCGTCGGTCTGATGAAGACGCCGCCGCTGAGATGGACGGGGACGAAAAAACAATTAAGGACGGAATTAATATGATCGCATCGCGATCCGCGAGCAACCGCACCCTCGAAAGTAATTTATTAATCGTATACTTATAAAACGTAATTATTATAAGCCAATTAGCAAAACATTTTGTGATCCAATGATCTAAACTCATCGTCGCTCATCTCTATAATTCCTTTAATGAATGTTGCTTGATGGCTAGTTCTAGATGTCTATCATGAAAGCATTTTTTCGGAGGTCACAGGCAACGCAACTTGATAATTTTACTGAACACTCATCCCTCTTTGTATGCAAATAAATTTCTTCATTGCATTGCGGCATTTACAATGTTATGTACCCGCATAATAAAATAGAAAGTAAATTGGCATGCCCAGTATACGAGGGCCACACTGAAAGTTTACGGAATGAATAAGAAAAAATGACAATATATAGCCAAAAATCAATTTATTGTTTCTCAAAATATTCTCCCTGAGCGTCAATACACTTCTTCATACGAATAAACCATTTTCCAAAACATTTATTCCACTCCTCCGTGATGACGTTGGAAACATGTTTTTCATACTCTTCGACAGCCTCTTCTGGCGATGAAAATCGGTGACAGCGTAATTGGTTCTTCATTTTTGGAAACAAGAAGAAGTCACAAGGTGCTAAGTCGGGACTGTATGGAGGATGGCTCATGAGTTCTACGTTATTCGCCTTCAAAAAGTCATTTGCCTGTTAGGCCGTGTGAGAACTGGCATTGTCATGGTGCAAGATTATGCGGCGTTTACGGTTGTTTTTACGGAGTTCATCAATAACTTCTGGCAAGCAAATGGTTGTGTATCAATCAGCATTCACGGTACGACGATTCTCCAACGCAACAGCAGCCACGTGTCCAGTTTTTCAAAAAAAGAAGCGAACATCTGCTTCGCGGCACTTTGCACACACGCCACTTTGGTGGGGTTCGGCTCATCTTAAAAGACCCAAATGGTCTATTGCTGCTTTGTTTCGGGGTCGTTGCCATAAATCCATGTTTCATCACCTGTTACTATGTTCCACACCAAATTTGACGCCCCTTCGTTGAATCTGGTAAGCATGGCATTGCACCACGTGACGCATTCCGTTTTGTAAGCTTCAGTCAAACTGTGTGGGAACCATCCCGAGCACAGCTTTCGCACAGCCAAATGTTTGTGTAAGATTGATTGTATCTGACTCATGCCTATGCTTAAGGATGCCCGAATCTCATGGTAGGTCATATGCCTGTCTGTTTTGATCATATGGCGCATAGCATCGATGTTTTTGTTGTTGACAGCGATGGACGGGCGACCTTCACAAAATTCGTCACTGAGATTAATATGACCGCGCTTGAATTCTGCAAACCAGCTATATGTCGTCTTGCTTGGTGCTTCATCGCCAAAAGCAGAAATTGTAGGCGAGCGAGGCTTCGCTGAGCTGTCATATTACACTTAAAATCATAGAAAATTATACAGCGAAAGTTTTCACGAGTTAAATCCACTGTAATGTGGACACGCAATTTTTAAAATGACGCCACAATAAAAAAACCAACTGACTGTTAGATGAAACAAACTTTATTCTACAGCCAAAGAGTTCAATTTTCAAATATTGTAATTGCTGTTTAAATATTTATGTAAGATTCCGGAAATTTTCAGTGTGACCTATGTATAAAAAATCGTGGGCATGTGTAATTTTCACCAATCCTCACTGGGTCCAAGTGCTCTATTATGGTCCGAAACCACCCGAACCTTTGTAATCACACGGATTACAAAGGGAGGACTATACCCAGCAGCGAGACGTCGTAAGTGTTGTTCAATATCCTTAAGCATTGCCCAATGTACTGTATTAGTATAATTTAATTAGTAATTGGTCGTATTCTTGGAAACACGGAGTGAACGTAACAGGTGCCTGTAGATCACAGTTTCATACCTTTATTATATCTGTATACACACAACTTTGTTAATTAAAAGTTAACAAAGCCCGGCTCTAATTGGATGGTTTATCTAAGTCACTGTTGTTCTATACATAGTAATGTAACGTATACAAAGATTCACATTCATTGCGTCCATTTCAATTATATTGTTGACTGTTTTTATCTCTTTACTGTAACGAAATTAAAACTTTAACGAGTTCTCTCGGGCAATCATTAGCGAAATATTTAACCATTCAATACCCGACTAAAAATCCTAGTGAAATGACCCTTTGAACCTAAATCCTACACAAATTGTATACAAAATGTCTGTTACAGACTCTTGGGGTTCTGACGGCTATTACTTACAACGCAATATCAAATTGCTTTCAATTTATTTCGCAATTGCCGTCTTTAAGTTTCGCTTTGTAGGGGCCTCTGACGTCGGTCCGAGGCAACAATAAAATGTATTCGTCTCCGGAATGTTTAATATGGGGAAAAGTTTAATAACGCGTCCGGGCGAGCGGGCGGCCCGGGCGGCCGGCGGTCAGCGCGCCTCAGCCGGCCCACTGCGATAAATCAAATCTCTTACCTTCTACGTCGCTATGAGAAAAATCCTTATTACATTTGAAAACGTTTCTTTGACTTCTTATGAGAAAAATATCCAATTTAAGTACACCATTGGGTACTTTACTTACTCTATAAATGCAGATTTTAATGCCTATAACAATTTGATTTAAGTAAGTAGAGAAGATGTAGCAAACCCACTTAAAAGAAATTACTACAATGATTGTATAAGAAGGAAAAGGATGCTTGAAAGAGTTCCAATGAGAGGTCGTCATGTCACCGCCGGGGGCGCCACGGCTTCGCATCATTAGCAAGTGAAACCTGTGAACGAAGTCTGCTGTTACAACTTTGTCAATTTTCCGTACAAAAAATAACACCGTTTTCATGTGTTTATTGTATGTTGCTGTGTACAGCCCAATAAGCTTCGGATGCGGTAACAAAATAACGGTAATGTATGTATGAGTAACAAGCTTTTGTTGTCGTTCGTAAAGTCGTGTGGGTGTTGTAATATGAAACGGTAGGGACGATGGGCTCATCAAGATGTAGCAGAGGAAGCTCGGCGGCCCTGAAGCTCGCCGCCGACACAATAGCTCCCTGACGTTAATTAAATGTTAACAAACGCCCTCGTCGCCTAATTGGAACTGTTGCCTATTATCCTTACCTTCTGACGTGCAGAATGACTTCCCAGCTTGAGGACTGTACTTCAGAGTTTTCACCCTTGATTCTTCAAACTGAGCGGGATACACGGCTTTGTTTGTCGGACAAGTAGTTATCTAAGTACAATACGTAGGTACCCACCTACTCATACAATTTACCACTCCATCTGCTTTATTATAAAATTTAATTATGTACTGAAAAGTTGAAAAATCCATTCCACAAATTAAAGTAGGTATGTACCTATTATGTATAATATAATTACACGAACCTTAGAATAACACGCAATTTCTTTACTCCAACCTTAATTCATTAAGAAAATGAAATTGCCTTTCCCGTAATGGACTACTCGAATTAATGCCTCTCTTTAATTAGCGTTAAGCGGAGTTCTTGGCGGAAGTTGACGCTTGTAAATTAGACTTAAGGGACACGTACTAGATTTGCATGTCATTTGTATTATTTTATTTATGACCTTACTAATAGACCTTATTGACTATATGCAGGTAGATAAACCTAATCAGTCACAAGTAAAACTACCTTTGTCATACCTACTTTTGTAGATGCAGTCTTCGGCGTAGACGCCAACGAACATTTGTTCGTAGACCTAAGACAGAGCGTAGCTAGTAGCTACGTAGTATTAGAAAGGGATAAAAAAAGAATGGACAACGTGCAGGCCAGGGAATTGGTCCTCCTCTACTAATCCATCGACCGGGGAATTTTCTGTTCAGATATTCTCTCACTGTACGACGGTAATGGGCTGGACAACCATCATGTTGGAAGATCATTCTTGTTGTTGTTGCTAAGGGGATTTCTTCTAAAAGTAGGCAGAGGAAGTTTTCGTACGTTTCCCAATTTAAATTTTGTAGCAAAAAGAAAGGTCCTATTAAATCTCGGCCAATTCATTCCATCCACACGTTTTCAATGAATCTTGTCTGAAAGCCTCTTTACCGTTTTTTTCTTAGATTTTCTTCGGCTCAAAAATGTAAATTGTGGTAATCACGATTATTGTGATTATAATTGTAGTTACACCTTCACGATCAAATTTTGATTCATCGGTTCATAAAACTCTTGTGAGATAATTTGGATCTTTGGCATCCATGTGTAGCAAAAAACGGCAAAATTTCATTCTTCGTACTGGGTCACCTTCGTACAGTGCATGCACAGGTGTGTAGTACCTAATATGGATACAAGCCTCCAATTTCATAATATTTGTACCAAACTGTCCATTGCGACATATCCAAACTTCGGGCTACAATGTTTGAAATGTGGTTTATTAGTGATGGACAATGTGAATTCCATTAAATTTCACCTGTCGATAAAATAATAAATTATGTACGAAACACACTAAAAACTTCTTACTAAACAGCACAGAATATTTGTAAAATAGGCAAAAGTATGACGTAAATAATTAATATGGCTTGTACAGTCAGTATCAGTAATATGTATCCATACCCCACAATAGACTAGTAGCGTTTATAGTGCAAAACTATTCATGCCCATATATGAATAGTTTTGTGAAAATTTCACTTCGAAATTGATTATGTTTGACATAACCATTTTTGAACTATTTTCAGCAAATTCACTAAATAGAGTAGAAAAGAAATAGTATGAATTAATTGATTTATTTCGTGCTCTTTCTTTTGTTAATATTTTCAAGGACGAGTAAATCGAATTTGAAACCAGTATCGAAATTCAAGCGACTGGTACTAAAAAGTGGCACTCAAAATGATGAGTAGGTACCTATCATTTCTAATGTTTTCGAAGTCAAATGATTTGAATTTTAAGCCAGTTTTTAAATTCAAAAAGGCGGCTTCCACTTAATACTTAAATTTTATGATAGGTGTTATTGTCAATGTATGTATGTATACGAGCTCGCGTAATTGAAATTTAAAATCACTTTATAAATTCAAGATAGCAGCGTGGCCGCTTTTTTGTTATTTTCAAAGTCAAGAAACTAATACTATATTTTCCGTTAGGCTTCGAACCCAAGATGACGGTTGAAATAATAAAAAAAAAACAAATCATTTAAATACAAGCTAAATACCGGTTTTTAAATACAAGCTGCCACTCAACATTGAAATTTTGTTGTGGGTGTCATTTTCAGTGTGTTCAAGATACAGAAATTTAAATTTATAGCCAGCTTTCGAATTTAAGATAGTGACTCCACTCAAAAGTGGTAATCGATATTGCATTCAATGTTTTCGAGAACAAATTTATCAAATTTTAAGTCTGTTTTTAAATCCTTAATTACGGATGCCACTGAAAACTGAGATATCGTGATGATATTGGCGTGATAAAATTTTGGTCAAAAGCTAATTTAATCAGACCACCAGGATCAAAATATAATATTTACAATTCTACTTCCCTTCGAAACGAATAGAAAAAAAAATCATCATGGAAGAGATTATTTTATAATACCAAACTGTTCTCTCGTTATTTAATTTTTTAAATACCTACCGTTATAAAAAGGAATCATTTCAAAAACATAGCCGTTATAAATTCAGAAATATAGTTCTTAACTATACTTCTGAATAAGTATTGAAAATTATTACGCATTAAATGGATTATTATTGCGGCTAACATTAGGTATTTTACGGTATTTATACTGAAATAATTACTAAGCCATATTATTTACGTGCCCGACACAATCTTGGCCGTTTTGTCGATGGTAAAGATCGCAACACTAAATTCTTAGTTCTTCTACTGAACAATAGATGTCTCTGTTTTTAATTTACTCGATTTACTCTCTTAAAATTGATTCCAAGTATTAATTATTCACTTTCACGTTTTGAACCCCACCTCACCGATTTCCTGTCGCCTAAAAACTGCTGACCTGATTTCTTCGGCAAAATCAAAAGATGGTCATCTATGTATTATCAAATCGATGTACCTACAGGGTCTTTCAATAAATGCACTCTAATTTTAAATATAAATAAAAAAAGTTGTATAATCGATACCACTATTATTTTTTTTATTTGGAAGGTCAGTCGATAGTATTACCTAATAAGCATTACCTAATATTGGGCAAATGGCTGCTGTGGCTACGTTGAGTGGCGCGCATTCTGGAGGTCCAATTTTCGATTAAGTACTCTATCGCAAAAATCGGGCTCGATTTCATTAATGACTCGGGTGATGTTGGCCTTTAAGGCATCAACTGTTTGCAGTTGATTTACATACACCTGGGATTTAACTTAACCCTAAAAGAAGAAGTGTAAGAAGTGATCACATGATCTCGGTGGCCAGTTGATGTCACTGCCTCGCGAGATAATGGAGCCTGAGAACTGGTCCCGCAGAACGTCCATTGCATGCGCTGTGTGGCATGAAGCGCCGTCTTGTTGAAACCACTTATGGATAATGTCCATTTCATCTAACCAGAGTCACAAATAATCGGTTAACTTTACCCGATACCTGTCGCTGTTAACAGTAAGTGCAGCTCCTTGCTCATTTTGGAAGAAGTCCTTACTTCTCATTTTGGAAGAAGTAAGGGTCGACGATACTTCCGGACCAAAATCAACACTAAACAATATTTTTTCGGGGTGCATTTAACGCTCTTCAATTTCCCGTGGATTCTCATCGCTCCAAATGCGACAAGTTTGCTTATTAACAAAGCCATTCGTCCAAAAATGGGCTCCGCCGCTGAAGATTATTTTTCGTCCAAAAGCAGGGTCCACTTCCAATTACTCCAAAGCCCAGTCAACGAATGTACGGCTCTATCTATAGTCAATTTAATTTTCTAAGGATGAAGCCTGAAGTCCCGACACATAATTCGCCAAGTTGTAATTGCGGTAAGATCAAATTCTTGCGCATGACGACTATCTCGGTTTCTCAAGCACACTGTCCCGAACATCGACAATGTTTTCTTCTTTCTTCTTCTTTCGCCAATGTAATGTGAGGAATGTTTTCGGTACCGGTAGACCTTGAGTTTCGTTGACCTGCAGGAGGTGTTCAATCGGCAACTGACCCGGTTACTTCGAATTTGTTGATTAGACGTGGAATTGAGGACTCAACAGATAGATTATTCTGACCACAAATTCCACTTAACGCACGGAACCTTCCACGAACTAAACATACATTTTGATAGTAAAGTTTAATGATTTCCACGCATTTATTTATTTACTAAGTTGCACAAACAGAATGTTACATTTTATAACACTTAGGTACTTAATATTTATACTAAAATATAGTTTGACTAACATACCAAAATATGCATCATAACATAATGATTATTACCTATATAATAAGTACTAACACTGAATTATACCACACACAGAGATAAACTACGAGTACGAATATAAGAACTTATGAAGTCTCCTTTAAACATTTATATGCTTGGTTACGGAATCGGGATATTGATCCATAAAATATATCTATATTTTTATTGGTTGCAGCTATAGATATAGATCATTATACTCTCTACACATACGACGAATAGGTGAATAAAATATAATGTTGGTACGAGCGGAATAGAATTGTGAAAGCATTGTTGAACCGTGTTATTTCAACTTCAACATTCACCTAACTGGCTTCTATTGTGACAGCTACAATAATTCCGCTACAACCATCGTCTATTATTCCATGATTAAATGATAAAACTCAATAAACTTACTGTCAAATATGACAGTTATATCTTTTATTATAAGAGGTAACAGGCTCTAAGAAATCGAGCGCCCCTTTCGATGGGCGACAAGATCCATTTATCATCAGGTGAACTGTCAGCTTGTCTGCGACCTTCTTTCCATAAAGAAAATAAATAAATAAAATTAAAATAGAGTTTATCAATATTCATAACATTAATATAATAGTGGATTATATTTTATAATAAAATGCACAGGTTTCATTGTGTATTAAAATGTAAAACTAGCTTCTAAAATGCGCTTTGCCCCTTGTCAAAATTCTTCGCAGCTGTCAGATGTGAATTCTCGACGTCCAATGTCATCTGCGTCGGAAAGAATAAAAAAATATTCATAAAAAATCTAAAAATTTCCTTACCACATTAATTAGTTATAAATTATAATTAAGTCAGTGCATACTATGGCACAATTCAGACCCGCTGGTTTATCTGATGAGGATACAGATAGTGACGACTATGGTATTTTCGACGAGCCGGTAATACTCTTACATATTTAATATTGTTTTTACTTTGATGTGCAAATTCGTAGTCATTTTTTATGTAGGGTCGCACGCTATAAGTACATGTACTTAAATTATATGTACTTATGTTCAATGTATAATCATTTGCTATAGCAATACGTTTATCTCGAGTTGCTCCTGCGGTGCCCGTTAAAGATAACTATATTATTAACCTTAGAAAGATAATCACGTTAAAGATAATCATATGTAAATTTTACGAGTAGGTAACGTTAATATGCGTTTATTTTAATTACTTTGTACATAAATACTTATGTTTTCAATGGCTATAAGTTAGATTCGTATATTTATAAATGAAACCCGTAAATTCTTGAAATCAAATTTGTATTTAGTTTTTACATAATTTTAACAAACTATGAAATCAATTAAAAAAAGTTTTCACCCTACGACTATAAGAACATCTGACTTTCAACAATTAAGTCCCTTTTTTATCTTAAATGGTGCCTCGTGTGATGTCTACATATAAATAAAGAAATTTCAAAACAAATAAAGTCATGAAATTTCAAGTGACCTAATACAACTTTTAAAGATGTTCATAAGATGCGCCGACTTGTGTCAGTCGTAGAATAGTACCACCCCATTACTTCCTGCGGGTGTCTATGACGACTAAGAGATAAAGCTCCTGCCACAGGTCCTGAGGCCCGCTCTAAAAGAGTGAACTCGCCAACCCCCTAGGCCAGTGTGGCATTTTAAAGCATGGGGGATGTATCCATGCACACAACAATATGCATGAGGAGGCCCTGTGGATACTGAAAGGGCTGGTTAAATTGTATTATCTTATCTTAAATCTTAAGTCTAGGATATATTTCGTATAAAAGAAACAACAACTAATTTTTGGGAAACAAAATCAAATGCAATTGAAACACATCAGAAATTGTATTCATGCCATATGGCTTTTTTCCATGATGCCTACGTTCTCTGTCAAAATTTGAATGGGTCAATATACGGGTCAATATTTGATAATCGGCCAAAAGCGACCACAATTTTTTTATTATATTTTTTGTCGTAATTTATATACAATTAATAATATATAATAGAGTCAACTTAAAGCCTACCTAAAACTGCCAAATCCATACACTTTATGGGATTTAAGGGATTTTAGAGCAATATTTGTAAATACATAGAACAGGAAAATGACACTAGTGGCTCCTGAAATGAATCGCCATTATCTCTATTATGAATTATTATATTTATTATGAAAACAAAAATAATCAATGTAATAGAAAACAGTATTTAAATTTCTCTTTTTAATATTTTAAAGAACATAAAATTATATTAATTGAATCGATATTTGGTTAGTAACATATTTGATCAGACTCATTAGGAATTTCAACTTACTGCGTTAATCAACAAATAAGTAAAATTCTTTAGTTTATAAGTAATTATCACAAAAATGAAATTAATTCTTCTTAAAGTAATAAAATAGTATTATTAAGTATAATTAGTATGCTTAGTTTAAATGTTTTCAACTTAACCATACTCATAAAAACTGAAAAAATGTTTTATGTTTTAAAAAGTAGGTAATATTAGAAATATTTTTTTAAATAAGACAAAATATTGACAAGAGAAAAAGAACAATACAAGAAAATAAAGTTCTTTCTCGAAAACATCTACAGCATTTTGGAATTTATAAAAAATACGTTCTCCTTTGAGTAATAAAGACGGTTCAGACAACTTCGAAATAATATCCTAACTGGCAGATCATAGCAATTATCATCAATTTTAAACAGTTTACCATCATTACTAGAAGTTTTTAAAAATGTCCGTCTAGAACACCGGGGCAACTGCCGACATGGCGTCTCTCTCCCCACCAACCACAAATACGGACACGGCGTATATTTAGAATTCGCTCATTCGTTTTCTGCGACAGAATAAAGCGCGGTAAATTCAATTTTAAATTTTGGCAGAATAATGACGTCTTGACCATTCGCTTTGATTTTGAATGTTTAACAAAATACTGAACAGTTTTAGATTTATTAGTATATAATGAAAAAATGGTCAATCTTTTGTAATTTATTATTAAATCCCCAAGTTATTATTAAAAAATCTCATCAAAATGGAAAATTCACTGGACAGGAAATATGACATCTAGGACTTTGTTATTATTTTTGGTATATGAAAATCAAACATAAATTTACCAAAGTGTGTGGATATATAAACAAAGTATAGTACTACAGTATGGAAATACTATTAAGTTCAAATATTATATTAAAATTACAAAATAATTATGGGGACCTGTTTCGGCCGATTATCAAATATTGATCCATACACAATACTTTCTCTTTTTTTCTGGAGAAGCAACTTGATGGAAAGTCAGGTAATTTGGATTGCAATTAAATTATATTTTCACATAAATGTCTCTTTAAAGAAGAGCTACCAACCTTTTACCCATCTACACTGATATCAAATGTGCTCTCAGCTTCTTCATCAAGTTCCTATAGCTCAAAGGTTTCTCATTTAAAATACGATTAAAAATAATTTTACAGAAAACAGGGAAACAAATAACTTTTTTTTACGGAAAAAAAGCATCAGACATGCATGCCGTCCATCTGATGGTAAGTGGATACTGTTGTCCATAGACATCCACGATACATGCTAACATCAGTCCAAAATGACAAACATTGGCGGGCTCCTGGACGTGCTGCCTACCTTTGAAGATGTAAGAATGGATTTGGAGAAAGAGTTGAAAAAATGGATTTAGAGAAAGGGTTGGGAGGAATAGGATAGGGTGGGATGGGAATGGGCTCTGGCATATCTCACTCACAGCCGAAACACATATGTACATTGGGCAAATATAATAAAGTAGGAAATGCAGTACATTTGCAGGTAGTCTTCTGTGAGAGAGGATTAATGTGCCTAGCGACTGTGGGAATACAGCATGTTTTCTCCCCCTCAGACTGTAAAATTATTAAAATAATTTGTCTCAGGGTATTGTTTTTACGTCTGATAATTCCCCACCGCATTGTTATTATCCAACGAGATTTTTGGTGTGGTTCTATGTAAATCTCTATGTATTCTTCATCTACCTACATATTTCTTCATCTACGAGTACATAAGCATCCTTGGTATCACTTTGCACATTACTCACATGGGCTTCAGTTTCACAGTCTGTATTGGTAAGGTTTATTTTCTCATCTTGGGTCAATAACTGTATTGAGTCATTATTCAAAAATGGACTCCTCACATTGATGGATAACACCTACTTAATCTACTTAACACCTACAACAATAATTAATCACATAACTGTAAGCAAACATAAACCATACAGCATTATCAACAACAAACAGTTGCTAAAAGTTTTGTGATCACAGGCCATTTTTATGTAGGCCATAGTAATATCTAAGTTTTGGCTGGACTTACCTCGACGATACTGCCACCTCATGAAAGCTCCTCTCCACAGTTACAGTTACAGCACATCAGTTACAGCAAGACAGCAAATATTTAAAAGAGCACACTTCAAATTTACTGATTATCTTTCTAGGTTTAATAAAGAAATATTTAATTTGAACTTAAAAGTAACTCACAATCTAACAATAAATAGTACTTAATATTTACATGTATGGAAATTGTGATTACCATATGAGAAATAATTAAATGAGCAGCAGAATATACTGAATGGGCACCAAATCGACGGTAACTAATTTAAAGGGTAAGGTTTATTTTCTCTGTTGACAATAAAGAAAAAAGAAACGGGAGAACTACCTCTATAATAATAACTAATAATGTAAAATTATTTAGTTATTCCAAATAGGTTGTTTTATTGATCAAATTTGCTGCTAATATAGAATTTTTTTGCGACTCTTAAATACAAGTCTTACAATATTAACCTAGTTATACTAATTGATATTCTTTTTAGGCTTGTTGGATATGTGCTAAATATTTATGAATCGTGTTTTAAATATAATTACTTATGTTCCAAAATAAACTTAGTAGAAACAGTTTTTTTTTTTTATAATGAATGTGGCAGACAGACATGCGGTTCACGGGATGGTAAGTAACTGCCGCCGCCCATGGACACCTGCAACACCAGGGGAGGGGGTATACAGATACACTGCCAGCCTTGTATAATCCTATTAACAACTTTCATGAGAAGCCCCATGTCATAACGTAGCGAGAAAACTTCAGCAGGCAGTTCATTCCACAACTTTCGGGTTCGCTGTATAAAGTGTCGTTACGACCGCACTGTGCACAGCGATTCTTTGTCAAGGAAGTGTGGATTAAATACACGAAGATAATGGGTGGTGCAGTGGTAGAAACCCGAAGTTGGGATCAAATTGAAATATTTTTCAGAACATTCCCTGTTGTACAAGCGATAGAACACGCAGAGGGACGCAACGTCTGTCCGTACACTGAGGTGTTCTAGACCGCCTGTGAGAGTGGGATCGTCAACAATACGAACAGCTTTTTGTTGAATGGACTCAAATTGGTCTAATTGATATTTTGGTGCACCGGCCCAGAGATGTGAACGGTACTCTACCTGCGCTTTGCATTAGACGTTGCCCCAGGTTGAAGTACCACTTTGTTCCGAGCTTTTTGGAGGCCAATTTGGCCTTATTTTCCAAATGATACCTAAATTCGACTTTACTAGATAAGTCGAAACCAAGGACCCGATACTCATAATTTATCTGGAATGCATTTCAGAAAAAAAGGTTTTACGCTACACCACAACCAAACCCCAGGAAAAAAACAGAAATTAACTTACAAGATGCTATTATTAATGGTAATGTTATGGAAGTACAAACAATTATTAAAATTGGTGAGTACTACAATTTTAGTTTTTATATTGAATAAGATTTTTATTTAATAATGTCACACTCATTAAACCCACATATTGTCATGACTTAAGTCCAGAGACATACTCGTACATAGGTACAAAAATGAACACAAAACTCAGACCTAAACATACATTTGTCGTTTAAAAGAAATATGTAGAGCGGGAATCAAATTGGGGATCTTTTCCACATCTGACAGCCAGAGCGGAAGGACTGTACAATGTATGGTAAAATGTAATTTTTTGAGCTTTTTTTAGACAAAGTATAGACATGGTATTTTTGAAATCGCGAAAGTGCGGAAAAACATCCAAAAGTATTTTTTTTTAATTTTGCTATTTGTTAGGTTATTTCAGTGTTTTTAGTTACTGTGTAGAGGAGATTGGTCACGACTGTGGGTGTGATGACGGTTTATAAAACACTAGGGGTTAGTAATCTAGTACTTTGAACCAATATCTTACGTACATCTAAGATGTGATAATCATACTTTTTCTTGTATCTTGTGTTTTTTATGTTACAAAGGTTCAAACTTCAACACTACCTATTTTTGATTATAAAACGCTCGTACTGTAAAATACCATTTTGCGGGTTATAGTCTTATGCTTCTCTGGTACAGAGTTATAACTTTCAATATAAACCTTAAAACATTTTTTGGAACGAAGTTCCTTTACACGGCTTGCGGTAGGTGTGATTCGAAAGAAAATGTAACGTTACGTAAGATTTTTTCCCCCTCCATACGCCTTTCTCTTTCTCTGTGTGAGCGGCGGGGTGGGGGGGGGGATGAAGGGGGTAATACTAGAGAAACATTGATTTGAGTATGAATAATCATCCAGCACAGTATACAACAAGAAACTGTACGACAATTGATGCTATTTTTTCGAGATGCTTGGATAAAATTGAATCTCAAATATATGTATCTTATTATAGTTACCATAAGCCGATAATTACTATGCCGATATGTTGGAATATAATGATAAGACTTAAAGTATTGTACCTATTTTTCAATAAAGAAAATGAATATTTTTCCTAATATATTTAATGAAACTTTTTGATTTTAGATTTGATTCTTTATTTTAAATTATTTGCATTGAAAATGTGATACAAAATTTAAAAACATTACATGAACTATACAGATTTTATTTCGATTTTCGACTGCCACCACACACCTTGGGAGAGGCCTATATTAAGCATTAGACAGATAGGCTTATGGTATGTATGGTAGAGTATTCAATATGGACTACTCTATATACCTACAAAGTTTTATTCCTTTGGAGAACTTTATTCACTTGTAAACTTCTCTTGTAAGTACATTAGATGGATACTTTGCTGAATAAAAAGTTTGTAAACATTTATGACATTTATAACGCTTGAAATATTGTTCTCTACTATTTCAGACTTGCACAATGATGTAAACTTAAGACTGGACAGTGGATGGACTCCTCTGATGCATGCATGCTTTCATGCTCAAGAGAAAATTGTTGAGTTATTACTGGAAATGGGGTCGGATCCCAACTCGCCTGCAGGTTGGTTACTTATGAAATTATTACATTTTATTATACTTTATTCAAATCAATTATTTATTATATATAACATTATGTAGGGTTATCTGACAAGGATAAATTTCAGCAAAAAGGTTGAGTACCAAAACATGTACTTACACTTTATGACAATCTAAACATGATCCATTATTTTCATCTTCACAATACAAAAGGAGAAATAAGTAAATGAGCAGCAATAATACTCGTATACTGAATTAGCCACAAATTGATGGTAGTAAATTTAAAGATTGGTTAGGTTTAGATTCTCTGGCGACAATAAAGAAGGACTCCTTCGGGTTGATGATCATATTCTTAGTAATATAAAATTATTTACTTCAGTATTAAAGAAATAGGTCGTTTTACTGTTCATGATTTGCTGCTCATTGAGTTTTTGTTTTTCCCGTTTAAATAAGAAGTAAATAAGCCATTCGTAAGAAGACAGCATGATTTGAATTGCTATGCGTTGGGTACACGATGTTGCTTAAATCGTAAAAATGGGGTCGCTTAAAAATGTTCACATGGCGTCGCGGTGTCACGGGACTTGGCGACTGGTTGTATGACCAAACGACCAAGCGCGAGCGAGAAGCCAGTCCCCAGGGGCCGCATAATGTCTCACTTATAACCACAAGGTAGCATTTCTTAAATGATCATGTATGCCAGTATGACAGACTCTATGGTTTTATCGATCGATTGCGCTAGGTAGAGTTATCACGTGCCTTAGCGAGCAGCAGCGATACCACGCACCGGTCACGTCATGGGTGGCCGCAACTAGCCATGTCACTGATCGTCGCTACTAACGACACAGTGTCTGATGCCTTCAAGAGCGATTTTCGCACATCGTGGAATGCGTCCTAGTTTATGATATGAATAAAACCGAAGATTGAAGTAATGTCACACAATAATTAATTCCTTCAATTCAGTTTCTTTTAATAAATCTAAATCTGCTAGTGACCAAGTAAATTAAATACTGTGATTTCATATTTGTTTGTATTTGATATTCATATAACCATTCTATAGTTCCATTTATTTATTACATCTTTTTAGAAAGTTGTATGGTGCAGTTTCAGTCTTTATATTTAAAATTAGAAGGATTTATAAATAAAACTACTGTTTTAAAATTTTGTAACTGCCTTCACAGATACCGTAACTCCAGTGATGGCAGCATGTTCAAACAACAGCGCACTTAGTGACGCCATTTACAACATAATCACAATGCTAATTGACAAAGATTGTATACTGAATATTGGTGATAAGTATGGCCACACCCCGCTCATGAGGGCTATTGCCAGTGGCCAAGTAGCAGTAGTACAGTTGTTACTAGATAAAAAAGTTAACTTCGAGATGAGAGACCGGCAGGGGTGGACAGTAAGTACAAAATGTTTATCTTTATTTCTTTCTTTTGAAAACAGTTAACTGTTATTTAAACGCCAAAAACATAAAGCAGCAGTCAATAGACTAATATCAGTGTTTTGAGATAGCAGCCCATATAGACCGCGGTCTGTGCAATTGCTTACTATTGGTGACTAAATTTGAAAAGTCAAATGAATTTAAGGCAGACAGTTGAACGTAGTCACAACAGTCAATTGCATGTAACAAGTATATGTATAATAAATATGTAAGTATAATAAATAATTTTACATATTAGTGTTAGTAGTGTAAAATGGTATGCAATATAATAATTAATATAATATATGCATTATTATTTATGATCTTTAATCTATTGTTTGTTGTTTACAATATTATCACATAATGTATTAAGGTCAGTGTACTTTATATCAAGAAAGAATTGCCTGATCTTTTTCTTTAGTAGCATTAAAATGCTTGGATGAGATTTCTGTTCATAAAGATCTGCAAAGAGGCTAGTTGATGATTTCGGTAATAAACGAAACAATCGTGGTGCAATGACAGTAAAATGATTACGCCCAAATAGACTCGACCTAAAAGCAATATTAAAGTGGATTCTGTCGGCCATTGCTTTCAGACGTAGTTTTGGAAAAGTCATTAATATTTACATTATATATATATTTACATGTAATTTTTATTTACATGTAAACTACTGATTGCCACAGATATATTTTACGAGGAGTCAACATATTGCATAATTCAAACAGCCTGTGAGTTAGGAAGCAAATAGACTTCCTTTTGGTGATCTTTAATATTAGGTTTGACTCTTATTAATCTTCTCCATAAGAGTGACTCCAATATGCCGTACATTAAAAGTGATTGGGTGAGTGCAAAGTATACTTGCATTAGGACTTTATTAGTTATCTTAGTTTTGTTGAAAGGGAGTTTATATGTTCTTCCCATCGAAGGTGGCAATCAATTATTTAGGCCAAGATATGTGGTACTAAAAACATGTCGTGTGTGTAATTTGTTACAGTTGTGAATTATTAATTTAAAGTCGTTTTTAGGTAAGCCGGACTTTGCGGGAGAAAAATATAAGTAGTTTTGTCTTCATTGAGGGTTAGTAGATTGTGGTTCTACCATATTAATCTTAGCATCTCTGATTCCGCGTTCCGCTTTACTGAAAGTATCCTCCCAAGTCACATCGGAAAATAGCAAGACAGTATCGTCAGTAAAGCAGATAGTTGGCAATCAGGAAACAGAGAGCAGAATTCATTCAGATATACAGGTTGTCCCAAAAGTCAACGTCATCCCTTGGAGGGTATTTAATAAGCTATTAAAGTTAATTAATTAAATACTCATAAGCTATTTAACTTCGTAATGAACTTGAAAAAATATTTTTATTTTGTCTTTGTTTTCTTACTTGGTAGTTTCCTCAGTAGCTTTGTTTCTTCCATAAAACAACAATATCAACTACAGCCATCTACCCTATTAAATGTATAAAATCTATGTTTGCTTTACACTGTAAATATTGAAACAATTTGTCAAATTTTACATATTTGACAATATTCTTGTCCGTCCGCCCATTTTTAAATAAAAGAACATATAATATAATACTGGATAATCTTAGTACATTGCATTTTATGTCATTGTACGGAATAATAGCAACAACACTCATGGTAATACGTGGATAATGTAGTTGATTGTACAATTTACACTTTCATGTTTATTTGTAGCTTCTGATTAATATTGTATTGTACAATTGTTCATTGACCCAAATAAAAATAAAAAAATATATGATAGTGTGCAATATATTCGTCAAACAAACTGTTTGGAGACTACTAAGGCGCCGTGATTGGAGAATAAAAGGTTTATTAAATAATTTGTTTATATTATTTATACAATAATAAATGTGCGTCATAATGACGTAAAACCTAATTAGCCGAGTTCAACGGCTTGCTGACTAGGCGCTACATCTTTAAGAAAAAATCTTTATGTACATAAAATATAAAAAAATCAAATTATATTTTTTTTTATAAAGCTTAGATGTATAAGTATTTTGGACGCGTTGCTTCTTCGGCTGCTGCGTCTGGCTGGAGGGAAGTAGCAATCGTAGTCCTTGAGTTAGCAGCGTGACCTGCGTTGCATAGACCGAATAGTATTTTTGTGAATTCGAATAAATCAAATGGTGTAATAATCGCTGTTTTCAGTATATCGTTTTTCGATATTAATGTGGAATTATATACTTTTGGATATTCAGCTTTGAGAATATTTCTTTGCTCTTCAACATGTATGTGAAGTCTTGAAACCTGGGTATCGGGTAGCGATCTGCAATGGTTACTGCATTCAGGCGTCGATAATCTCCATTTATCTTTTGGACGCCGTGTAACGGTGAAGTCTAATCATTGTTTGACAGATTTCGTTGTCCATCATGATCTGGAACTCGTCTTTGGCAGCTTTATACGTGCAGGATTCAATGGACGTGCCTTTTCAGATAAAGGTGGCCCATTTGTGTAAATATAATGTTCGATATTGTGCAACGGTGTTTCTTTTCCAGTTGAAAGGTTAGCGAGTTCAATGTATCGCTGCAAAATGCTGTAGTAAGGATTATTTTTGTCGATCGTGTGGATAGACGATTCCGTAACTTGCGTAATTACACTAACTCCAGTAACTTTATTTATTTTTTACCAGTAACTTTAGTAACTTTACCTGAATTTAGCTGAAACAATAATTATTTTTCTGATAGAACATCTGCACCAATGATGGAAAGTCGCACATCTGCCACGTTGAATGTCCACTTAAATACTCTTCGTAATGCAAGGTTGAGATACTTTCTCTTTCTCCATAAGTTTTAATGGGAGTTCCATTGGCTGCAAAAAGGGTGTGCGAATTCGTTGCCTGTTCGAATTCGTTCTGTGCATTGCCAAATTGTTATTCTTGACCGCTAGAAGGACACTTCTGCACCTGTGTCCATTAAAACCATTAAAAAGTTCGAAGTCAGGATTTTATCCAGGGTGTGGTAAAAGCAAACAATTTTATCCAGGGTGAGGCAAACCAAATAATTTTCTTGTAATTTAAATAGAGGTAGTATAATGCAGAAAGTCTGTTACTTCTTCCTTGGGACCAGCGCCCCAGTCTGCCCCACCGTGGCTACGCTCAAACCGTTGACGCGTAGCCCTGCAATCGTCAATTTTAGTTTTCCAATGGCGATAAAGGGTTTGTGAAGGTACCTTCGGCTATCATGGGATTTCGTCGCGTTGTTTGCGAATTCCTTGTGGTAGATCCACGAATATATGCGATGAGAAATTGATCCACGAATAGTTATCTATCCCTCTACCTTTCTATAAACTTTTGTGATACTTATGTGAATAAATTTACAGGCACTGTTCTGGGCAGTTCACAACAATCAACCCGAAATACTAGAGATGCTAATTTCACATGGGGCCCGGCTTAATGAAGTCGATGCTTCAGGGCGCACCGCACTCAATATAGCGATGTCACATGACTATGAACACATCATAGAGACACTGAACCAACATATAAAGAAAGATGATGATCTGAAAGTTAACAAAAGTGCATTTGTAAATACTTTTAGTTCGTGGCAGGATTATTATCCTGGAATTAAAAGTGAAGAAAAGTAAGTATTAATTCTGCTGAATAAAATTTGTTCTAGCTTTCCAGGTGTAGATGTGAGTGTGTGGGCACAATACACACGTAATCTTCACGAAGTATTTATTCACGCGCCCAGCTGTTAAAAAAATAGTGATAATTGAAAAATCCTTAGGACAGTTGTTCCGTAAGTTTTTAGCTACACAAAACCTATCAACAAGTCTGACTCAATTTGTATGTCAAATTGAGAGTCATTTATTAGTAGTTGTGAAAAAACATCGTTAAACTCTTTGGGAAATAAAGTTCTTAAACTTTAAAAACTTTCGTAACATCTCCTCCTTCCTCATGCTTAGTAAAATCTCAGTGGTATTTTATTAAGTGTAACGAAAAATGGTCAAAAATAGATTTTTCATTACTCATACTCTGAAAGTAGGTCCGAAGTTGCCTGTGGAGCGAAGTGAAAATAGCCCAATACACCCTAGGGTGAGCGTTTTCAACTGACAGACAACTGAAAAATTAAGAAAAAAAAAAAGAGCTATTTTCACATTTCTATGTAACCATGATCTAACTTCCTATACAGCCCGATGTAAAATTGAAATAACATAAAGAAACGCATCCATTAATTAAAGAGTATATTTTTTAAATTACTTTCCTTGTATTCGTAATGAAAAGCACAGTGTTTACCTAGGGGTTCAGGACTTATTTAGTCCCTCGACCTATTGGCGCCCTCGCTGCGCTCGGGCACCAAACCCAGTCTCGGGACTGAAATAAGTCACTTTCACCCCTAGGGTAACAATGTACTATTTCTAAACCATTACCGCTCGTATGCATGCTTTTGTTATCTACTAATAAACTAATGTACATTTTTCCAGACCAAATTACTCAAATGAGGTTCCAAATCTCTTATACGGTATGAATTGTGAACAAATATCTCCACTCATTATGGACATGAATATGGATTTAAGAACATTTCTATTGTTAGAAGAAGACGACATGATAAGCATGGGTATTGACTTGCCATACGAGAGACAGAGACTGAAAATGGGATTACGGAACTTCCATACCAAGGGGTGGAAACTGGGTTCTGTAGCGGGATTATATGCTAGGAATTCTGAGAATTATAGGTATATTTTTTTCCTAATCATTTCTATTTGTTCATATTTATTTAACATTGTTTATATTAACATTTTTTTTAAAGAATGGATGGCAGACGACCTGGCGGGCCACATTGTGGTAAGTGGTCACCGTCGTCCATGGACACCTGCAACACCAGGGGGCTTGCGGTGCGGTGCCGACCTTCCAGAATCCTGTTCACAGCTCTTAAAGAGCCCCATATCGTAGCGTAACTGAAATACCTCAGCTGGCAGTTCATTTCACAACTTTCGGGTTCACGGTATAGTGTCTTTTCGACCGCACTGTACGCTGCGACTTTATATCAAGGAAGTGAGGATGAACCACACGACCATAACGAGCGGAGCGATGGTAAAAACCCGAAGTTGGCATCAAATTGAACATCGCACGACCCTTATACAAGCTTCCCTAGTACTGTCGTCAGCATAGCAACGCATGTTACCGACATGTAACAGGTCGTTGATATGCAGAAGACACAGTGTGGGAGAACCACAGAGCCTTGCGATACACTAGCATTAATTGACATGGTGTCGGAGCAGCTATCGTCAACAACGACTTTGATGCTCCGTCCAGCCATAAATCTGGAAACCCATTTGCATAAACCCTCGGGTAACCATAATGATGGTAAATTGAAAAGTAGTGCTTTGTGCCAAATGCCAGACCCGGTCAAAGGCCTTTACGATATCTAAACTAACGACTCACCTCTTCACCTCTACTCTCAATGGCGTCAGTCCACCGGTATGTAAAGTACACTAAAAGTCGCCAACTGAGCGATTATGACGAAATCCGTACTGGCGATCCCCTAGTTACCCAAGGAGTTATGCGTTAATGACACTCCATGACCTTGGAGAGTAGGGAGGTTATCGCTATTGGCCTGTAATTGGCCGGGTCGGTACGATCGCCTTTTTTAGACAACGGGTGGACGTGAGCTACGTTCCAAGCTTTCGGGAAGCGTCTCGTGGAGTAAGAGAGCTTAAAGAGTCGCGTAAGCACCGGAGCCAACTCAGGAGCGCAAAGTTTAAGTACCACCGCAGGAATACCATCTGGCCCGCTCGACTTCCGCCCATCCAAAGATGCAAGAGCTCGCCGGACTTCATGTTGCGTGAAGCAGATATCCGGCATGAAGCTTACACACCGCGAGATCGTGGGCGGTGTGGCACCCCAATCGTCCAGTGTCGAATTAGAGGCAAAGAGACGGCCCAGTAGATCAACCTTGTCCTTTGCACTGTGGACCAGTGTATCGTTGAGTTTCCGCAGCAGTGGCAAGGGTGATCGACAGAAGTTATTCTCAGCAGCTTTGGCAAGCGACTAGAAAGGCCTACTCCCACAAGGGTAGCTCACTAACCGATTACCAATTCTGGTGATATGCTGGAATTTAGCCTTGGTAGTCGTTCTCTTGTTGGACCTCGAGACAGCATTGAACTCTTTCCTCAAATGGGAGACATTCGGATCGCTAGACGCCCGCGCTTCGACCCAGGCCCTATATGCGGCCCGCTTCTCATAGCGGGCCTTTTTCTAGTACCGGTTAAACCAGTGCTGAGTTTGTATAGACATCTGGGTCCTTCGAAGAGAAACAAAGCTGCCCCAAAGGATAGGATGCGTAAAACTCACGTAGGCCATCCCAGTCAGCTGACTTATAATACCAGACTTTGCGGCTTTCCTGGGGACAGATGCCAGCTGGTTTCGAAGCTGGCAGCCCTGTTCGAACGAGGCAGTGATCAGATGAACCAAGTGGTGCATCAACAATGACACTACTCGTCCGGATGCGTAGTCAGCAGGAGGTCCAACAAGGAGGGCGTGTGGCTTTTAATGCCATGTCTTAATGTGGCTCCTCGTAGACAAGGACACTATCTGAGAGAGACCATAGGCCGTGGCAAAATTATAGGCAGCTCTCACCGCTTGGTCAGTAGTACGGGACCCCAACCACTCGTTATGAGCGTTGAAGTTACCGAGGACTAACAACTCCGCGAGGGGGAGCCGCTCAAACACGATGTCGATCGTCTTCTGTATGCGCTCAAAGAGACGAGTCGTCTCCGTTTCACCACTATGGGACCTATAAAGGCATGCGTAGACTCTGGTGGAACCTCCATGGTCAATACACGCCCAGATAATCGACAGCTCCCTGTCTTCAAATTGGCTGAGACGACGACAACAGACATCCCCCCGGACATACATACAAATCCCGGCGCGTCGTACAAACGACTGCTCAAGTGTATAGTCGAGGTAGTCAAGATAAGATGTGTCTTCCGGATAGGATATCTGAGTAACCGTAACAAAAAGCAAGGCCGGCTTTGCCGTCTCGAGGTGGTGGTGGAAGGCATCGATGTTGGTATGCAAACCCCTGATATTGCAAAAGTCCACGTCAAACGTGGAAATGAGTTGGGCCGCTAAAGAACTTCTTTTATTTGTCGCCATAGGAACTGATATAATAGGAGGGGTGAGGGAGATATTTACTTCCGGATACTGGGACAAAGCGCAGCGCTAGAGTAAGCCAGAGTCAAATGGTTTGTGTGAATTGCTGCTGCGGATACGGAAGGGCCCCTCCCCCCCCCCCCCCCCTCCCTGTATGCAGCAGTCCCTGGGCTCCACTCTGGTCTCCTCTGGCACGACTGCTACTCCCAGGGATTATACACGAGCGCCGGGGCAGCCTCCTGGGTCAACCGTTTCATCCGCATGCACACATCTCTTGGGGGGTTGGCGACTCCCACTCACCGCCGGAACACGACACAGGCCTTGCGGCATTAAGGGCCATAATGGCGGCGGACTCCGATTAGAGGGTGGTAGCAAGCCACGGACAGAGTCCTCCCACCGCAAGAATGTTTGCCAGTACCTCGTCTGTTTCTTAGCAGGGTGCACCACTGGCAGGTGAGGTTGAAGTTGGTGGTTGGAACCCCTTGCACCTTTACTTCACATATGCTATTACAGTTGTAGGTGTTCCTACAGAGGTACATATACATACATTTTGTACTGTTACATTTTTGTATTGTTCACAGCTTGTTGTATTGTATTGTAGTATTGTTGTTGTTATTGATAGCATCCCACTTCAAAGTCTTTTATAAATACCAAGCTAATTTCCTAAAGATTTTAATATATTTCTTTTACAATAATAGATTTTTTTAAGTGTACTCGTATATTTAAATTAATATTTATTCAGAAAAATAATTTGGGTCGACATCTCGCTTAAATTAATAATTCATAAAATGTTCAGTAATTTCAAACGATATATACAAACGTCTACAGTCTACACATATAAATAAACCTCTACAGCTATTGTTTAAAGGTTTTTCTTTCTAAAACATGGACAATAGCGAAATCTCTATTTCGACTGATTCGATTGTTTTTCCTATGGACAAGATGAAGTCCTTAAGCCCTTTACTTCAATGTTACAATTATTTTTCCAGCGCTCTAGACTGTTTATCAGCCCTCGGAAGCCACCTACAACAAGCGTATATTTTGGAAGCGAGTTTGCAGTACACTCTGAGGGAATACAACAAAGTGCATGAACAGTTGAAATTCGAGCCCCCCGACTCGCCCGTTGTGCTCAAACTGAAGGCCGCCGCCAAAAAGATGTTCACTAATATAAATAGCATTAGAAGGGAAATTAAAATTATGAGAACTACACTTACTAAGGTATGCTCATAAAACTAAGTGTTGACTTTGCACTTATTAATTCCAGCAATTTACAGTCTGCCAATGGTAGTGTTGAGCACTTCAAAGTTGAGTTTCAATGTGACCATTTCTAAAACATAAGGGTTATGTTCGCTTGCAAATCTAACTTTATATTTCGAAACTGCATTAAACGAACGAAACGCGAAATTGCTCAACATTGCTCTCTCAACACCGTACATGTGTCCCCTGTTATTTATTTTTACCCCTGGGTAAATTCCTGACTACTTCAAGTACGTTCATGAGTCACAGTATCCACGTACCACCAGATGGATTGTCTACTCATATGCCATCTTCTTTCTATAAAGAAAAAAAAACTAAAATATTATGCTATTTATTTTTCTACTACCATAAGTGTTACGTGCATTCTAAATGTTAAGTTGATTCGTATTAACTAGACGTGGATAACTCTGGACGCAAATATCGCACACCATAGTGTCATATAATGTTAACGTCAAAATCTTATAGTATTTTTTATTCCGTCTGGATTCGAACAATTACGAATCAGTATCATGGATCTGAACTTCGAAGATTTGTTTTAAAAAATAAGAATTTGTTAATTCGAATTCCTCTGAAACCAAAATATAGGTTTTTGTTTGTCTGGGCGTGTCAACATTTGTCAGTCTGTATTGATGTTGTCATGTATCATAGATATTCATGGGTGACAGTATCCATTTACCACCTATCTACTCATCAAGTCGCAATATTTACCCATATCAATTCGCAAATGTCGCAATTCCGATATATTCGCGACAAACCGATATATTTAGCCATACCCTTACCCAAATATCGCAATTCGATATTTATTTATTTATGTATTTGGTCAACCAACATGGAACATGGTACCTCAGTACAAATTCTTAAGCTGTACGTTTGACATCAAGTCGACACGGATTCTTGTTATCCTAAAGCAATAATATTTTATAATTGAGTAATTGGACTAATTGAAAAAAAAAGTGTATGCGTATCTGATTTTGCAAAAAAAATCCTCATGTCATGGGACACCCTAATGTACATATAATTAATTATATGTATCCAAAAATCTATGCATATTCTTATCTAAAGTATAAATTAAGTATATCTATTTATTATATAAGTATTATATATTTTACTAGCAAAACCCGGCAGACATTGTCCTGCCTGTGTATATTTATTTACCTCTGTATATAAAATCACAATTTATTCTGTTTTGCCGTCGATATAATTTTTGCGATCGATTGAACGCTATAGAAGTTGACGTGCTGCAGCGTCATCTAGTGGCGAGTTACAACAAGTGGATAGCATAAAAATCTTCTCCGTGAAAAAATGCATATATGTGCCAACTTTCATGGTGATCAGTCAAACGGTGTCGAAGTCTATTAATCTCAGACATATATACCAACATCCATTTTTAGATATATATTGTAGATTTATAAAATATAATAATAGGTCGGGGAGAAAGTCTTTTCATATTTCGTATGTATGAAGTTGTGATCCAATATCTTTGATTGAACTGTTTGTACCTGGCTGGTTATGATACCATTAAAAAGGTAACATTTAAGAAAAAGAAATAAATAAATAAAAAACTGTTTCCCGCCATTTTTTCAATTGTTTTTCTGTCCAAGAAAATGAGTGAATCTAACGAAGAAATTCGATATATTTTAAAGTTTTATTACAATAAAGTGAAAAATTTTACACGAGCCGCGAAAAAAATTTGTGCCGTTTATGGACCTAATGCAGTAAGAGTAGCACGAAGTTGGTTTAAGCGTATTCAGTCCGGAAATCTTAATGTTAAAGATGCAGTTCGCTCCGGTCGCCCTGTTACCGATAAAGTTGATGCCATTTGTGAAAAAGTGCAGCAAGATCGGCATATAAGTAGTTACGACATTGCTGATGAACTGGGCATTGACCACAAAACAGTTTTGACTCATTTGAGAAAGTCTGGATTCACAAAAATGCTCGATATTTGGGTACCACACGAGCTCACTGAAAGAAACCTAATGAACCGTGTACTCGTTTGCGATTCTCTATCAAAACGCAATGAAACCGAACCATTTTTGAAAAGATTGATAACAACTGGTGATGAGAAGTGGATCACTTACGACAAGAACGTGCGGAAAAGATCATGGCCTAAGTGCAGCCAAGCTCCACAGACTGTGGCGAAACCCGAATTAATGCGCAATAAGGTGATGTTGTGTGTATGGTGGGATTGGAAGAGCATCATTCATTACGAGCTTTTACCGCTGGGCAAAATCATCGATTCGGATCTCTACTGCCAACAGCTGATGAGACTAAAGCAAGAAATTGAGAAAAAACGCCCGGAATTGATCAACAGAAAGGGTGTAGTCTTTCATCATGATAACGCCAGACCACACACATCTTTGGCCACTCAGAAAAAATTGAGAGAGCTTGGTTGGGAAGTGTTGATGCACCCACCATATAGCTCTGACCTTGCGCCCTCAGATTTCCACTTGTTTCGGTCTCTTCAGAATTCTTTAGGTAGTGTAAGGTTAACATCAAGAGAGGACTGTCAAAACTACTTGTCGCAATTTTTTGACCACAAATCCCAAAATTTCTACAGCAACAGGATCATGTCACTACCTACAAGATGGCAACAAGCTATAGAACAAAACGGCACATATATATTATAATTAAATGTAATTAAACTTTAAAAACAAATGTCTTGTATTTGTATATAAAATACGAAGAAACTTTTTCCCCGACCTTATATAATAAATAATTTCTAGATATAGATGTACGAATATATAGCATATAAATATGTATGTATACAGTAAAGTGTATATATTTATTTGGACATTATTTACTGACTAGTTATTTCATCTCAAAGTGGCGACAAATTAATTGCTTCATATCAATAAAGTATGGTCTTATTTTTTTTAAGCTATTTCTGTATGAGTGTGTTGTAAATTAGGATCTACATGATAGGTAATATAATCTTGCAAAAGGTGGTCCAGTCGTGGTATAATTGAAGAGTAATGCCATGCCATCTTCCATGTAAGGTATATCGAAAATGTACATTATACTTATATCTCGTATTATGTCGGATACCACTAGACTCGAGTGCTAGAGGAAAGTCCAAAAATTTTTAAACATAAATATTATGGCCTGTCACAAATAAAACTTACGGGGAGTAAGAATTTTGCAAATCTGAAAAAGTTTATCAGAAGAGTATTTCCTTTTTATTCATTTTTAAATTTAGCTTTTTAGCAATTTCTAATTTTTTTATAGTTGTCTCACAAGCTCCCCACGCCACGATTCCATAATGTAATATAGATTGAGTTAGGGCTTTATAAACTTGTATGGGAGTTGTATTATTTAAGATATTCCTAAGTTCCCCGTGTACATAGCCCAATATTCGAATTTTGTTAGAAATTGTGTTAATATGTTTATCCCGCCGAGATGTTGTTCAACTATACCAAGATAGGTTGTGGAGGTCATGTGTTTTAATGGTCGATAGTTACAAAATTAACCCTTACATGTAAGTATTTTTAATAGAAAGGAGTCTTTGATAAGGACTTTTTAGTGTATGAAAAACACATGAATACGGTTTTATCTTCGTTTAAAGTTTAGGTCTGACGTTGTTTATGTTGTGGTAGTCGAGAGGAAGATGATAAACACTTTCGATGATTATCAAGATAACTTTATTATCGCGAAATTTGGCACCTACGCAAGTTACGTAAAATTGCCGCGAGCAGCGTGCGCTCCGCGTCGCAAGGAGGTTTCGATTCGACTGGTGGTGACTTTCACCTGACCGAGGCGGTCGGTGCGCCTACGCCACGGTGCCTAGTGTTGCGGTGCAGGTCGATAACAAATATCGATCCTGGACATCGACCAACCGGCAATCATAATATGATGTATATTATGTGTAGTACAGTTGCCTACAAAAGTAAGTAAGTTCCTGTCGTACCACGTTTTAGCGTACTTCAGGCCCTCCTCAGCGTTTATGATTGTAGCATCCTATATGTTATCCGAAAACAACAGTAACGTATCATCGGCGAAACAGATCGTCCTACCAACGGGAATTAACGAACAAAAGTCATTTAAATATGTATTAAACAGGATAGAGCCTAAAACACTGCCCTGGGGCACTCCAAAGGTAATGTAAATTTCAGAGCTGAATGTTATAGTTACCTATTCTGACCAACTGCTTACGACCAGATAAATAACTGGAAACCGCTCTAACGCAGCACCAGTAATCCCAAAGCGTTCTAGTTTTTTAATCAGTATTTTATGAGAGACCGTATCGAACACTTTCGCTAGATCTATGAAAACTGCAACAGTTTTCTTTACTTTTACTGCAATCTATGTTGTTAGTTACTTCGTTATATGTGCAATAACCTTCTCTATTTTCAGTACCCTCTCGAAAACCACCCTGATTCTTTGAAAAAATATCCGTACAGAATGGGTATTGCCGCGCTTTCACGACTATTTCAATTATTTGTGATCGATTAGTTTAAATTGCTTCAGAGTTAAATTAAAAGCTTTTTTCACCGACGACGTTCAGAAAAAATTGAAAACTACGAAACTGGTAGCTATTCCATTACAGCTTGATCTTAACGAATCACTGCAAGAACGGTTACTTGTACTGCAAGTAATATTTCACTATTTGAACTAAACCAGTGATTTCAGCATAAAAGTAAAAGCATAAAAGTATTTGTCTATCTATATATTTACATATTATATCTACATAGGTATATATAAGTGTTTGTCTTCTCGATTTTTAATATTATAATGTATTAATATGCACATATTTTATCACACTCTGTCATAATTATAATTTACATTATATTTATCTACACACCCTATAAGCTCAAAGAAAATTGTGTCGCACACTGCTGTTACACCCGTTTACGCTGGTCTTGGTTCCGTCTGAAAATCAGCGCTGTATGCCGTTTTTATGGTATACAGCTTGTGCTGAGACGTATGGCCTTTCGACACACATGAGACCGCGCAGTTTTATCGCCTTGTTTAATTTGTATTTTTGTTTGCTTATATAAGTTTAATGACTTTTAGAATAATAAATTGTCTTGTTATGCGATCATTTGTGTGTGTGAAATAAAAACTTTTATCTATCTAAAAATTATTGAACCTGGATATTATTCAGTCACATCAAGTTTCTTTAAACGACATTGGGCAAGATTCGAACCCACGTTACAAAACTATATATTTAACAAATCTGTAATTAGTTTAGGATTGTCTACTGTTTTTTACTAGGCATCCGTTTATTTGCAATTTCTTAATGTCTCTTCTACCTTTTTTCTTTCGATCAGTTGCATCGTTTATAATTTGCCAGAGCTTACTAACATTACCTGAATTGGCTTGAACATTTTTCTGAAAATATTTTTGCCTGGCATTTTTATTGATCCATTACATATTCTTCTTCTTTATTATAAATATTGGTCGCTTAATAAAACATTGTTAGGATTTAGTTTACTAATTTTATGCAGCTTGTCACGTTTATGGATGTAACAAATGAGTCCCATATGTAATCCAGGGTTTAAGTTTCACGCTCTTATTACCCATAATACCATAATGATAATAATGATATTTACCCATACTCAAATATCGCAGTTCCGATATCGCCACAACAAGCCGCGATATTTACTCATACCCAAATATCGCAGTTCCGATATCGCCGCAACAAGCCGCAATATTTACCCATACCCAAATATCGCAATTCCGATATCGCCACAACAAGCCGCGATATTAACTCATACCCAAATATCGCAGTTCCGATATCGCCGCAACAAGCCGCAATATTTACCCATACCCAAATATCGCAGTTCCGATATCGCCACAACAAACCGCGATATTTACTCATACCCAAATATCGCAGTTCCGATATCGCCGCAACAAGCCGCAATATTTACCCATACCCAAATATCGCAATTCCGATATCGCCACAACAAGCCGCGATATTTACTCATACCCAAATATCGCAGTTCCGATATCGCCGCAACAAGCCGCAATATTTACCCATACCCAAATATCGCAATTCCGATATCGCCACAACAAGCCGCGATATTAACTCATACCCAAATATCGCAGTTCCGATATCGCCGCAACAAGCCGCAATATTTACCCATACCCAAATATCGCAGTTCCGATATCGCCACAACAAACCGCGATATTTACTCATACCCAAATATCGCAGTTCCGATATCGCCGCAACAAGCCGCGATATTTACCCATACCCAAATATCGCAATTCCGATATCGCCACAACAAGCCGCTATATTTACCCATACCCAAATATCGCAGTTCCGATATCGCCGCAACAAGCCGCGTTATTTACCCATACCCAAATATCGCAATTCCGATATCGCCACAACAAGCCGCTATATTTACCCATACCCAAATATCGCAGTTCCGATATCGCCGCAACAAGCCGCGTTATTTACCCATACCCAAATATCGCAATTCCGATATCGCCACAACAAGCCGCTATATTTACCCATACCCAAATATCGCAGTTCCGATATCACCGCAACAAGCCGCGTTATTTACCCATACCCAAATATCGCAATTCCGATATCGCCACAACAAGCCGCTATATTTACCCATACCCAAATATCGCAGTTCCGATATCGCCGCAACAAGCCGCGTTATTTACCCATACCCAAATATCGCAATTCCGATATCGCCACAACAAGCCGCTATATTTATCCATACCCAAATATCGCAGTTCCGATATCGCCACATCAAACCGCGATATTTACTCATACCCAAATATCGCAGTTCCGATATCGCCGCAACAAGCCGCGATATTTACCCATACCCAAATATCGCAGTTCCAATATCGCCGCGACAAGCCGCTAAAATTACTATACCCTTTTATAGGATATGTACTTTTGCTGTGTGCTGTCGGCTGGCTTTAGACTTAGAGTAACATCGCTCCATCTCTTCCCGCGCTTGTCTTAAAAGGCGACTAAGGGATAAGAAAGCGGCTTCGACAAGCCCCGAGGAAACCTCTAAAATAGTGGACTCGCCAACCCGCTTGGTTAGCGTGGGGTTTTAAGGCCATAAATCCCTCATACTAAAAGGGCTGGCTATGGTTGTGGTCTGGTATACCCAAACTTAAGTATCACAGTAATTTGGACACGTATTTATAACTTTTTCATAATAATTTAACTTTAACATATAATCTTGTTTCAGATAGCTAAAAACAACCTGCAACCAGCTGACTACCTCAAAGATCGCTCAACGGGTGAAATAATCATAGGCTATCTTCCAGAAGCCGTGGTGTTATGTGGACTCGGTTTTGTAGCCTATCAAGCGAGGAGTTTATTTGCAAATTTTTTAAATAAATAATTCTTACATTTTTGACCTTACCTAATTAAAAATATTAAGACTTTTAAATTTTTAATTTACTCGTATTTTCAATAATAAATGTATGCCCAGATTTTTTTTATATATATTCTACCTGTTGCCCGCGGCTTCGGCCGAGTTCACGCAGAGTTGTGTCCAGTGATAATATTAGTTATGAACAAGGACATCATGCTTCTATATTTCGGTCCTTTCTAACTTGTGATTTCTAAGCCATTTATCACAATAATTTTTCATGATATTTTAATTTCTTAATTACGTATAATGTAAGTATAACTTTTAAGTTTTTCGCGTTTATGAGAGGGTGAAAAGTTTTTAGAACTACCCAAATAAAATATTTCTTCTCAACTAATTATAAATGAAATTCTTCAACTCTCAAATTCTTTTTGAATCATTGCTCTATCATTTTATTGTTTTGGCGAGAATTTATAAATAAAACTTAATTCCTGTAAAAATTAATATAATACGAGATAATTTTCTTTCGGTGATTTTTTTTTATTTTTCCTATGGTTCTAATCAATAACAACGTTAGGGAAGTCTTCAACTGACATTTAATATTGAAGCTCCTTCTCGTACTGCAGTTTACAACTGATTTAATGAATTTAAGCGATCAGTGGCGACTATCATCGTTTCCACCGCAGAGATGAGGACGTCTCCCTCGCTACACTGTCAACATACATCTGCCTTCAGCCAACACTTTTCACACCGACTTGCCATCGCACAGTACCCTCCCAAAGCAACGCCCTAAACCGAGGTCCGTTCCTTCCGCCGGCTCTTAGGCTCATTGCTATACACTCTGCGTCTGACTGTGCGCTTCCTGCGTTCGTCCTATACAATACGTCCAGTGACTCTTGAAAGGCCACAAGGAACTGAACAAGAAGTAGCGATTATCACTTAAATCGCCACTCAGCTCTGTGGCGATTTGCGTGAATTTGTGTGCATGCAAAAATGTATGACCAAGAATAAAACTCTTGAAAAACGATAACAAATGGTTTTAAACTTTACAACGGGTTTTGTTACCCCCGTTTCGTTTGTTCTAAAAACCTAAAGACCCTCGTATTTATTATTAAAACGGGTCTCAAACGCGTATCAATTTCGGCTGGATTACACTGACCGGCTGAGCAGCTGGAGAGGCGGGTATTTCACGATGAGAACTTTTTACAATTACCTAACTACCATTACCCGCATCTGGTCTTCATAATCCAAAAATTTGCGGCACACAATACTTATTACAACATCCAAAGTAGCGTCTCACAAAAAATCGCGAGGCTTAAATTTATTGAATTACTGAATTCCACATTGATGACAAATCATCCGTCACAGAAGTCTATTACCGTAAAATGTACTGCATTTCCCACTTTCTCCTATTTGCTCAATGTACGTAGGTGTTTTGGTAGCAAGTGAAATATGTTAGAGCTTATTCCCATCATATCTTACCCCTCCCCATTTTTCTAACCCTTTCACCAAATCCGTTCCTAAATCTCCAAAGGTAGGCACCGCATCCGAGGGTATGCCATCGTTTGTCATTCTGAACTGATGTTGGCATGTAACACGGATGTTGCAGGGCGGCGGTGTCTACTCACCTGCAGGTGGACTGTCTGCTCCTCTGCCACCTTCTTTATTTAAAAAAAATGTATCAATTTTCCCGACTGAAATTATGTTCCTCAATTTTAATTACTTCACGCAGTCCTGCAGTAGGTAATAGTGGCACCGCACGTATGTATTTGTTGAACGGCCATTGGCATATACTCACCGCGAAATAAATTTAAATTATATATATTGGAGTTAATGTCTATTCAAAATACATGATACATTCAAAATGCATCCTCCGCACCCATAAAGTGAAGTTCCATACATATATTGCCGTGAAAAACCTCAACGCAATAAAGTATACCTACAGTTTAAATGGGTTTACAAATACGGATTTTTATGAAATTTATTTTGATGAATTTCTAAGACTACACTAAAATGTTTATCTTTTAAAAATCGTCGCTAATGATTTTACAAGTTTTATTGATTTTGCAAGTTCATGTGTGAATCGAACCTTCAAGCAAAGACATTAAAGTTAGGGGCAATTTTTCTAAATTTCAATTATTAGTCTTGGTAACTATTAAAATTAATTCATCCAGTATTACTGGGTCCCGAGGTTCTCCTTCAGATATGTAAGTAAGCAGTATACCTGTTATTCAACTAATACAAATTTATTTATTTATTTTTTTATACAATAAGGCTACGGGCATAGTCCACCTCCGCAATACATGCCAACATCAGTACATAATGACAAACGTTGGCACCGCCCTGGATGCGCTGCCTACCTTTGCATGCAGAAGGAATGGAATGGAGAGGGATAGGATGGGAATGGGCTCTGGCATATCTCACACACTACCGAAACACGTACGTACATTGGGGAAATGCGATAAAGTAGGAAATGCAGTACATTTCAAGATAGTCTTCTGTGAGAGAGGGGTAGGGTAACGTAGCCAGTCGAGTGCACCCAACGGCTGTAAGAATGCAGCGTGCGCTCTCTCCTTCCAAGCTACGCTAAGCTATCGCTATCATGAGACGAAGTCACGGCTGATCGCTAATGTTGGTGCTCCTCTCTTATTCCAGTCGATTAAAACAATTTTTATATAGACATGGTCACTACCGTTAATGAAGTTCCGAAACCAATGTACGCCACTAGACTAGAATAGTTGGACGATTTTTCTAAGATGGACATAATCATCAAAACTTCGACTAGCATCCCATTGACGTTTATCGCTTTGGAAAAACTTGTTTAATAATGAGCATGACTTGTTTTGTGTAAGTTCTTTGCTAGACAAAACCCTGGAGAAGTTGCCTTAAGACCTTTCAGGATGACGAATATTTTTATTAGGTACGTACATATAACTATCAACATAACATTTTTAATGTCAAGGAATACACGAATGACTGATGCATTTATGTCACTGGGTCACATGTAACAATTATTTATAACCGTTAGATTATTCTACTGACCGACACAGTGATTAATACACACCCACTGGATGAAGATTCATCGTGATGTAACCGGTGAATTGGTACAGTATGTAATTCGACATGACGCACGAAACAAACAAATATAGCCTTTAAAGTCAAAATGATATGGCTCTCTAGAATTGTCTCAATCTGTCGCCGGACCGGCGGAATTCAAAGAATTATTATATTAAAGAATGCGACCGTCAGTCTACTGAGACTGAAATATAAACACACGTAGCTAGTATTTTTATTTGTTAATAAAATAAATTTAGTTGTTGCTTCTTTGTTAGCAAATCAATTTTTAAAACGTGGCTGTTTCTGTTTTGTTTTGTAAAAGTTTTGTTTCCGAGAGACGAAGTGCTGCATTAACATCCATTCTATTTCTCTGTTTGCTTTTTCGTCATTCATCAAATCATCACGCAAATTGTTAATTTGCATGATTCACTTGAAATTTTTCACGAATCTGCCCGCGGACCACCTATTAAAGAACATTCTTCTAGTGTATCAAAAATTACGAGTGCCACTTGCAAGAAACAGGTCTGGCCTTACTACTCATTTATGCGGAGATGCATTTGGCAATGAAGCATGTACCGGTTAGTGGTTATGAGGGTTAGACGGCCATTAATTCTGGCCATCCTCGAATTAATTTGATACGCCATTTAGCGTCCGTACCATTCATTACTCATGCCTCTTGTCTAAAGTGACATGGCCGACGACTGATTAAACGAGTTTGTAATGTAATGCTCCTGCCCGATGTGCAAAAGGTCTCGGGTTCGATTCCCGGTCGGACATACAATTTAAAAAAATGAAAAGAGAAATGTATGTCCGGGTCTTGGTGTGTGTTTGTGATTGTCTTTGTATGTGTATCTGGACCCACGACACAGGGAATCCTAGTGTGGGCCCATTGAGTGTGGCGTTATTATTATTATTTTGGCGCCAATCATTATTATACATTGTACTAATATTAAAATGGAGTGATGTGATAACGAAAACCGTATTGCTGTAATTGCATTACACAAAGTAGAATGAAGTCATATGCAAATTTTAAAACCACACCCGCTTGGTATTAGCCGAATATTTGTGTACTGACTGGGCTATTGGTAGGTATTTTGAAACGTCCCCTGTTTGTGACAGAAAAGGGTCTGGCCGTCCAAGCACTATTCTTACTAAATAGACGATTAAAGCCGTGAAGGAGAGAATCCGAAGAAATTCCGTCCGAAAGTAAAAGATTTTATCCAGATGAATAGAGTAAAGTAGAGATGAATAGGTATGTCACGTATTTTAAAAGATGATTTAGGACTTGCTGCTTACAAGAAACGTACTGGTCATTTCTTAACTGATAATTTAAAGAAAAATAGGGTTGACAAAACAAAACTTCTTAGGCAGTCCGCAAAGGGAGCTCACAGACTAATCTTATTTAATGATGAGAAATAGTTCACCATTGAGGAACATTTTAACAAGCAGAATGATATCGAGTTTATGCTCTAGAGTCTGTAAGCCTAGAAAAGCTGCTCAATTGGTCAATAGGGTGCAATGTGGTCATTATCCGGCTTCAGTGATGGTTTGATGGGGCGTTAGCTAGCTAAGAGTGCCTGAACCATATTTTTGTGAAAATATAATCGACTAAGAGAAATCATTTATTACTTATTCGCGTGAGAATGACAGATTCCAAATTTAAATGTAATTTATTTATTTTTCTTAATTGTAACAGTATTTATAGCCAGACAAGTATATGCCGGTAACTGGTAGGTAACTGACCTACGGTTACTTTTATATCCATATCAATTATAAAAATGCCAGGGAATCAAGGTACCCACGCATATTCTAACGCCTACCTACGCACACGAAGTCGCGGACACTGCTAGTAAGCAAATATATCAAGGAAACACATCTAGGAAAAATTAATCACGTAATGATCGAGAGCACGTAACTTATTGAGCGTTTTCGCATCTGACTGGTCATATAACAGTCATTTACATGTTTATGTGACGCAATTTGGGCCCATTTTACTCAGCTTTTTAGTCGTGTATTCGATGTGATTTTTAAATGACATTACTTATCAGTCGAGAGTATTCCGTCGAGAGAGAGTCCGTCTGATATAAAAGATGAACAAAACGATTAAAAATTTATTAAAAAGCTAGTCTTTTTTAATCGAAAAATGTTATTTTGATACTAAAGAATTCTTATGATAAAAAAATAATTTAAAATGATAATGTATTAATAATAATAATGATCAATGTTACTAATAATAGGTATTTATTAATTAGGTACTAAACTTAAAAAATATTAATTTACTAATTCAAATAAAATAAAATTTAGGTAATCTTTAATAATATATTATTTACCTCCTTACATATTTAACCATCGGCCCGTCTCCATTCCATTGTCACGCTTTAGTTTATATGTGATACATTTATTATTGTAAAATATCTTTGTTGTACCCGTATGATAGCAATAAATGTATTGAGTATTAAGAGATGGCTTCTACACGACAAAAAGTTGTGTAAGTAAAACGTGTTGTGGTGAGAACGTGCGTTATGTAACGAAGCAGCGCGTTATGAAACTAAGGTGTGCGTCTAATTAACTTACAGATCTGTGTATTAAACACTTTCTTCGAAAAATGGTAAATACACAGACACGACTCAGCTACGATTTTGTTAACAGGTCGACCTGTGCAGACGCCTTAATGTGCTACTAATAAGAGCGAAATAAGAATCCGTTTTGATATTAACATGCTTTAAACTTCACCGTTCTGTACTGCTACTGTACCATGTTTTTCGACACTGATGACGTAAGGAGACAATCAGTTTTCCCGCGTAAGAATAAGTGGAAGGTCCAATGAGTACCTACGTCGGGTGATAAAGTGTGTCTATTGTGCAAGAGCGCGAGCGGTGATAGCCTAGGGGTATCTATCTATACTCAACTCACATACCTACGTGTGATCGTGCGTTCAAATCTTCGGGCCGTATCACTGAGTTTCTGCTAAGTACGGATTTTTGCAAAAATGTCACTAACTTGGCGGTGAGGAAAAACGAGAAGAAACCCTCATGCTCGAGAAATAAAAAAAAGGATCGGAAGTATGTGTATCCAGTACCACCAATTCGCACTGGGCCCGCGTAGTAGATTATGTCCCAAAACCGCAACAATGATTATCTAGAGGTCATTAGTCATGTGGCCTGCAGAGGGACGTTATAGGCTGATTATCATTGTACAATTATCATGTGAAATTGAGACGAACCATTGACCAGACTCGGTTGTTTGATCGTCTACTGAATAGACCATTGGAATGAGTAGACTACCAATGGAATTCGATCAACCACTAGATGAACAAACAACTCATGTATTTATTTTATTATTTATCATATTGATAAACAGTTTAATTACCAATTTATCGAACTGATCATTAAAAACGTGTGCATGTAGTTTCCGCTCGAAATTCTAACCGGTTGTCAAGCCTTGAATTTAATAAGTACAAAATTTAAATATATACCTACTCATATATCGAAGATATAAACAAATTTGTTTGTAAGCGTGTTAAATTGTTCGGCGTGATGTGGAAACAATCGCAATACCGTGAATTGTTTTCCTTTGAGCCACTATCCGCTACCTTTCTCTCAAGTTACACTGCCACCGTGGGAACAACATACTCGTAATATGGGTATATACGAGTAGGTGCCTAAATGTTAACTGTACATCCACATACTTAATATACCTATCTACATTCAAAATATTAATAAGTAACACTTAATACGAGTACCTACTTAAAATAAGTGTAGAATCACAAATAATGACAACACATCTGTTTTATGTTTTATTGACATCTAAAACTTTATAACAACTGTTTGTACTAAAAATATAAATGTGTATTAAGTTAAAAGCTGTTAAACGTAATGTTTTAAATAACATGCTTGTTATGGCTTGTTAAGCAATATGGACTTTCATAAGTTTAAATAAGACACTTGTTTCAAAAGTCTGTCGTGTTTCTCATAAAGGATAATGACTGGTGTTACAGTAGGTACGGACATTAATCGTACATTAAAATGATGCATCATAAGCTTTGTTTTTATGGTCCTTGGCTACAGTGACTTCATTCATTTTTTTTAAATATAAAAATAATAGGTACTAAATCATACGAATACAAACATAGTGATTCAACATCCAGTGCTTTATTTTTTATGTCCATTATATATTACTAATTCAATATCCAAAAGAATGACGAGAAATGCATCACGAATGCAATAACTCCTAACAATCACAGTGAAAGCAAATTCGATGTCGCTAAAGCAACATTCACATATAGACAATGCAGGCGGCGACTGCGCCCACAATCAATGGAATTTAGGCCGAGAAAACATTAACTGTCAAATTACAACGTACCTAAATTAAGATTGTTAATTTATTCTGAGATTCTCTACGATTAGATTCAAAATAAATATCTGAGATTTCCACGAATACTCCTTACAGTAATTTATAAAACGTAAATTATAATAAATTAATAACAGTATTATATGGAATAGCTGCTGTCGAATTTGACTGCTAGCGTGAGATTGCGTCGCTCAGTGCTTCTGGATGGGGATGTTTCTGTCGGTGATGGCGAGCTGCGGCAGCGGCGCCTCCACGGTGAGTACGCCGTCCCGCGACAGCGACGACTTGATGGCCTCGGGGTTTGTGCCCTTCGGCAGCAGGAACTCTCGGTTGTACTCTCTGTATACAGACTTTGTGTCAGACTTCTCCTCGTGTTTGGCGTGGACCTGAAAAATAAGTCGCGGAATATTAAATATTGCTAATGGCTGAAAAACTACATTTCGTGTACCGCTCAGGATTAAACGAATTGTCTGTCAAGTTCGATAAACATCGAGGCGCTTGCGTGTATGAAAGCGATAGTGAAGGCTGGCAAAATGCCTGCGCTAAGACGCCGAGCCAATTTTTATTTTGTACAGGTTCGTAAATAAACGTGGTTCATTATATCACGCATAATTTATCTTCATTAGACTGTAACAAAAATTAAGATGCCAACAAGTACATGGCCGCAGCTAGAACAATCTGGCGCTCGAAAACACTTTATTGCAGCTAAAACAATTGCGCATTTATGCGCCACGTCATATTTATAAGAAAATGCAAATAACAAATTGATGATATACGTATGTTTGTATAAACATTATGTAACCAATCGGTGATATTTCAATATGAGTATGTATAGGTGTTAGTAGACACTTTAATATTTTAATATCTAGGTAAAATAGGTAAATCAAGTTCCTTAAGCTATTATTCTTCACGCAGCTAAATAGTTGAACATTGATAAAACATTGATACTCACCAATAATTTGTTGTCAACTGTTTTGACGACGATTTCCTCTGGAGTGTACTGACTAACGTCGAAGCGAAGTTTCAGGGATTTGCCGTCACCCTCGTCCTGGATCAAGGGAGAATTGAGACTGTCCCAGTGACTGGGTTCAGCCAGCTGTTTGCTGTCACTGTGTTGTGTCGATGTGGTGGAGCTGAAATGTTCAAAATCTATATTATCAATACATCCAAACTGCAACTTAAACCATATAAACTAAACTCAGTGTTAGAATACACGACGCATTCGTGTGGATGCTTATGACAAGTGAAGTTAACATATCTCACACTTAGTGCTTGTATTGTTCAAGAAAAAGTCAAGATATTGCGATCAGTAGCTATACATAGAAGATAACTAAATGAATATGACCGTCAAAACTGAAGTGAACCTTATTCGATAACAGTAACCTGTGATAAGGCAGACCTTAGGTATATGTTAATTTTATAAATTGAGTAGGCATTTAAAGAAAAATACAACTAAACACCTACTTGTTTTTTTTAGAATTTAGACCGTTAAAGGAGTAGGACTAGGACCAGCACCGTAACTAGCCTTTTATGCGCCCGGTGCGAGCTTCTATATCTGCGTCCTTGAAAAATGCTACTAACTACCATGCATGACCCAAAACTTGGTTCTGGTCTGGTCATTTCTGCGCCTCTCCAGGGTCTGCGCCCTGTGCCTGGGCACCACCCTAGTTACGACACTGAGTAGGACATAAAATCGAGACGCGAACTCGTACTCACGAGTTTTCGCGAACTTTCGTTTACAATAACCATATTCGAAGAACGAAAATCCAAGAATAACTAAATATGCAAATGCCTACATTTTTATCTTATTATTTATAAAACGTAGGTACCTATACGAATTGTGTCATTATAAATTAGGTCTACATCCAACAGTGAAGAGGCATAGGGCGATGGTTTTATAAATTAAAATTTTAATCGACGTAAAATTGGTTAATGTCTATATAAAAAAAGCGAAATTGAATCTCAATTGACTACAACTGTTATCCGATAATAATTCATTTAATAAAACCTTACATCACAGGAATTTTGTAGGAAGCTAGTAGTTCGTTGTGTGAATTTAACATTACTAATGATGAAGGCAAATGGCAATGTAACTAGTGTCAAGTTTGTGCATATCTAATTTTTCCGCGTTTGCAATCCATTATCATATGGCAGCTGATGTCATGCTCATGTATGCAGATCCAAGGTCAATGTCAACAAATGAGCTCACCAATATACCAACGTATTGTAATGTAATTTGTAAGTAGGTACATAATTGTGTACCTACTTGAGGTTCACTTTTTATGTAAAAAAACATACAACATTATATAGTCAAAGTAGTTCGTTAACTCATTGGTAGGTACTCGTATTATGATCAAAGTTCAAACAAGCTACCGAGATTTAACATTTCCGAAACCAATAACATAAAAGAAATATTTTTACGCGAACACAAACGTCACAAAACCATAAAGTATACAAAATAATTCTACTGTTTGATATACACCAAAGAAATAAATCTGACAACAGTATGTGGTTAAACGGCAGAGTTCTGCCAAGAATTTTGTACGAACGAATTTAAATTTGAGTGCAAGTTAAATATAAACAGATTGGTACAATAGCAGGCTACCTTTAAACGATGTCACAGTCACGAAAACGTTTCCAGGTACATGTTCACATAAAACAATAAGAATCCGCACAAATAGGGGTAAGCCTTAACAAAGATAGGGTAGCTGAATCTAAACAATGCATGCTACGTCTAACCTGAAACATGTTCTTTAAACATGAAATACATGTTTAAAGAAATGTTTTATATGAATAAAGAGTACCCACCTATAAATTAGAAGAAATCTCAGTGACCTCAATTACGTATTACAATACCTACAATTTGATTAGTCACATCGGTGCCGATCGCTTTTATATCGTTACATATAATACATAGACATAGTACATGCATAATTAGATAAATATAAAATATATATTTATAGGTACAGTTATAAAAGTGCATTATACAATATTTATATATATTTTTTTACCTCTCTGACGACTTGGTTACTCCTCCGGAGGAAACGGATTCAAAATTGTAAGACATGCAAAAAGCAATATTAGTTGTTAATTTATTATGTTCAAAGTAAAAAATACACAATAAATACATGTTTCATTGTGTAAATCATGAAAGTATTCAATTATGAAAGTAATGATAATCAAATTAAGAGTAAATTTTGCTCTTGTATTTTTATTTACTTACATTATTTTTACGTGTTATTTAGAAGTTATAACTCAGTTTAGTAGAATCGAAGGAGAAGCTTTCATGCACTGGTCCTAACGTAAGTAGGTATTATATAGGTATATTCTGTGCCCAAAGTATTCCTATGCTGAAACCTCGGTTTATAAAGCATACTATACATACTCTTGATGTTATATGTATAATGCCAGTGTAGATATATATAATACATACTAATTATTTATGTAGTTACTACAAACGCGACATGACGTCAATGTTTTCAGCACCGGACGCTTGTTAGGTACAGAGCCACAAGCCGTGTCTATGTGAATTGAATGAAACATAACTGAAATAATTATTTCTTAACATTTGGTTAACAGCTACACCGGATAAACTTATCTGATTTATTGTTGGTACCACATTAAAAAACTTGTTCCACCTACGCAAACATTACTTGCAAAAGTATGGGCGGACTAGTCACCTAGTGCCCACACTCGAATTTAACCAAGCAGCCTAAAAATATTTGTGACGGCATTCATTAAATCATATTGAATAACTATTTGTTTTAGTACAAGTCTTCTACAAATCGATTTACCTCACGACGCTCGTTTAAAAGTCCAATTATGTACCTATTGTTAAAATGGTGTCCTACAGTTATTTGAATTATCGAGTACCTACTGTGTGACATATGGTAGGTATTGCGTCATCAGGTAGTCGCTGAAACAACACCAACTCGCTCCAACTGGGTCATGTATAACATGCCGTAAGCATAACTTCAGCGCACTCGTGCCGGCATAAATACTGATCGCCAGCCCACCATGTTGATAAAACAATCTTAAACCGGTTTTCGTCGAACCCGTTAGCAGTTTTATTGAAAAACTTATACGGATAGAATACCTATTGTCGTCTCTGAACTATATCAAAGCATTTCGAACATGAAAACTTTCTCAAAAGATTTAGAATTTCTAAGTATCCACTTAGAAATTTATTTGGGGGATTACACTAACGCTGCTGAAAACGGGTGCCAAACATTTATTGCCCAGACATCTAACATTATGTTTACATTATCTTGCGTTTCTAGTTTTTAGAATCAAAATGTACTGTTGAAAACCGTCGGCCGGCGCTATTTCTATTTATGACATCATCTCGCGTCGGGCTTACGTATCGCTGCACGCTTTAAATGGAGGCGACTGAGAAGTCTGCAGTTGATGCCGTTCCGCGGACTGATCCCGAATAATGCCTTTTGAATAATACTTTCGTGAAGCCGTCCGAGGTGGGCGACTTTATTGCGAAACCCCAAACTCATTAATTCAAGATTCCCTTTAAGGAAAGCAAACCGGCAACGTAACCACTACGATTGGAATAACAACGAGGCTTAAATATGCCAATCCGGCCAATCCGATAACTGAACGAAATTGTCTAGAGCAAATTTTGCAACCTGTATCTAATTAAAATCTACTTTATTTAATTAAATGTTACTAAGAATCGGATTAAACGTTATTTAAATTAATTGTCAGTAATGGTTTATCGAAAACTATTATTAATATGTTCGAGTCCATATTTAATTCTATATTTTAATAAATACCTTGTGGTGCTCTTGAAGAAGTTGTTGCTTTCTCTGTTCATGAGTTCAGATCTGAATTTGCTCATTTCCTCCTCCATTTTCTTCATTTCAGCGTCGAATCTCTCCCTAATGCTCGAGAATTCGGTGTCGATGACTGAAAAGTCACCAAGCTTGATGGGGATATTTCTCCTAAGACCACTGTCAGCCATTTTTACGTGTGGATAGTGTGAAAACTGTCGTAACTAAACAAACACTGGCGAAGTAAAATCTTGTGTAAACACAGTTCACGATGTCGTTACGCACTCGACGGTAGACACTGTAGCACTGATCATTAGTCGTGTACTCGGCGCCACAGAGCTTGCGCACAGTTTTAAATAGCCTCACGTTCGAACACCGCTGCAGCGTCAGTCGGCGTCATTCGGCCCACACTGTGCTTCTCGCTCATTCCACGTCTCCTCATATTCGACGTTTCCGCCAGATGCGCAAGGCGCGCCCCGCGGCGAGTTGGCGGTAACCACTACGTAATTTAATTGATGATTCATTTCATCTGGATCTGTCTTTTCTTGTTAAGGCAATCAACACCATACCTAAATATGAGCGTGTTAATCATTGTTATACTTTGATGATTGAAATTTGTCACTTCGAGAACAATCCATTTTTGTTGCTGAGCGTACCTAACACCATTTTGAGTAATATCAGAGATTATGATGTCACGTTAGGGCATGGTTTCTCAACCTGGGAGTTGCGACCCCCAGGTTGTATCACATATCCAGTATTTTGTATCCAGAGGTCGCAATCACATGTACGAGTAGGTATATTGGGTCACAGTTGGTCAAAAAAAAATTAGCACTTATGTACGAAAAAACACATTCTTATTAATAAATTAATGATCAAATGTTAAATGATAAAAATATACAATGAAATGCAACCAGCCCTTTCAGTATCCACTGTTGGACATGGGCCTCCTCAATCCTCATGCACTTACTCTTGTGCATGAGGGATGTATGGCCTTAAAACGCTACGCTGGCCAAGCAGGTTGGCGAATCCACTCTTTTAGAGATGATGTAGTTCCTCAAAGCCGTGTGGTGTCGGCCGACTATAGAACAGAATAGGACCACACCATCCCGTGGGTGTAGTAAAAGGATACTCCTTAGTAGTAAAGCGGCCACTCTAAAAAATATACCAGGCTACTCAGAAAGTTTTGCGACAAAGAGTATTTATCTATGGAACACTGGCTGGCTTTCATGTCAACTAAAACAAAACATTCCAAATTAAAATTTCCCGACACATTTTTTTTTGAGTTGAATTAAAATATCGTGTCTCATTAAAAAAATGATATACGACGGGAACATTTCCGCGCTATGATTTTGTATGATTTTAAATCTTCTTTAAAACCTGAAGAATGATTTAATAGCCTTCAAATGGCGTTTGTAGACAATTTGTGGCCCTTCAAGGCAGTTGCCTTGAAGTACAAGGCAGGCAGTACAGTACCAACGATACACAGTTGTGTATCGTTGGTACTATACGTTAAGAATATAGCGTGCTCGACTATGTTTGGCTGACGAAGAAAGAAGCGGTCGCACTTTTACGGCTGCGATAGAAAACGTGGTAGCAGTGAAAAAAATGATTTGTGAAAACAGGCGAATTAGATGGGAGGAGATTCAGGAGAGATTGCAGACTGGATCGGGAAGTGGCATGGGCATCTACGAGTCAGATGGATAGTACCTATCTATCTATGGATGCCGCACAACTCATCGAGGCTCAAAAACATTTCGTGTCGAATGATGCCGTGATATGATAACAAAATTTGAAACAGGGTTGTCTCGGCGCGTTTACGTCATTGTCACAGGTGACAAATCTTGGATCTACAAGTGTGATCCAGAAAGTAAGCGTCTATCTACGGTTTTGGCTGTTTCAACGTGACCCAAAGCCCACCAAAGTGAAAAGAACAAGAAGCGCTGGAAAAAATTTAATCGTATTTTTTTTTACTTTAACTTACTATCTGATATCTGTACCTTTACGAAACCAAAGCAGCATAGCCACGTGCTTGTCAAACTTTTTTACAGCAGTGTGTAACAATTGTCCAAACACAGGTCTCCGCGGACTGTTGCTGCACGACGACAACGCACCCGCTCACTCAGTGCTTAAACAAGAAACTTTTTGGACACTACCCCGTTAAAGTTTTAGGGCCTCTTCCTCACGGTCCCGATTTGGCACCTTATGACTTTTTTATTTCCGAAAATTAAATCCTAACTAAAATGGAAGCAGTTTTCGTCGCCGGAAGACACGCTTGCTACGTTTAAAGAGGCTGTGAAAGAGGAATCTAAGAAAGAGTTGAAAATATGTTTTCAAAATTAGTTTCAAACGCATGAAATTTTGTATAGATGCAAGTGGAGAGTACTTTGAAAAAATGTAATGAAAAAAATTGGAATCTGTAGAACATTTTCTTTTCTTTTACGCAAAACTTTCTGAGCTCCCCACGTAATTTGGACCTAATTATTAGTAATAGGGTCGTGAGGTTATTTACTTTCTTTTTGGTCCTTTCAGGCGGTCGCGACAATAAACGTTCAAGGAACGACGCGTTAGCCTATAACGTTATAAAGTTACGTAGCAATATTTCACAAACAAGTGGAATAATAATTCGGACGAAGATTATCTAACCTGTGGACAATGCGAACATGACCTACATAATAGCTACGGTATATAAAACGCAGTACAAGGCCATTAAATTTTCTTGTACTGCGTTAGTAAAGTAAAGCAAATTTTCTTTTAATAGATACTCATAGGTACATATGATTTTTTTAAGAAATCGCCTTAGCGATAACGTCGCCTATTGTATTCTGTCATTTATAATTTGTGCACATGTAATAACTATTTGTATGCAATAAAGAGTATCTTTTTATGTCATAACATAATCTATTCAAACTAAAAATTAAAGGTAGGTAGGTACATGACTGATAGAAGAATTCAAACAACGTAATTATTATTATATAGACAATATACCGTTTAGGGTTATATTTATAAGATGGAGTTTACTGGCACCTGCCTACTGAAGACCTTGAAATGTTGACTCATGAACTGTCATGCGCAAATAAAAATCCTATTGTGTTTAAAATTCTAAAGAAGCACCTTGCGAATAACTAAGCACATTAACTTTGTAGTAAAGTAAGTACCTAATATCTATAATAGTATTTCTTAGGATTACTGTAAAAGAAAACTTGCAGTTACTATCTGAAAAAATAGACTTGGCTACTTATTTTAACGTCTTAGACATTTTTTCTCGGTAGAGTTTTTAATTTTATTAGTTTTTCTCGGTTACTGAGGGTTGTGACCACCAAGCATGCTCCTTTCTTAACTCTTTTAATTATATTGTCCCAGTAATACCTCCTTAAAAGAAAAGAAGTTCAGTTAAAGTACTGGAAAAAGAAATTCACTAGTTCCATCATTGAACTGATCAGTTGACTTAGTGGCAACAAAGATCTTTCACGGTTTCATCACGTCTGTTTAATGGGTTGGACTGCTATTGATCCTCCTTCCGTCTACCTACCTAACCAAAATTAGTTTTTCCAATCTATCCGATATCCATCTGGCAACGTATCTGAAGAATCTGAGAACTCTCAGGATGCAAACGGCACTTGCATGTAATGATCCCATATTTTAAAGCAACTAAACACGTTTGAGTAAGCACGAATGTAAATATGAAGATTACATTAAAATATTATTCTTCATTCATTATTAAGCTTAGTATAGATCAAGGAAGGAATACTACTCAAAGACACCACATGTATTTTACCCTAAGTGCTCCACAGTGTAAACATTTACCGCAACCAAGAAAGCTTTTACCCCACCATTTGTGGGCCATTTATTAGTGCCGGCAGATCACTCAGCGTCGCCGGAAACAGTGTAACGGGTGAAGGAGAAGACATTAACGCTATTTTTAGAAATTACTTTAAGGTTAAAAATATCATATATTAAACTGTATCTGTAACATTGTCAGAGAAAAGGCCTTTCTGACCCACGACACTACCAAGCCGCACTACCAGTAGTGCATAGGGATTTTTTCCCCTCTGCACTACTGACCAGTACCGGTAGTGATGTGGGCACTACTGACCAGTGGTCTAGTGGATCGAAATCAATAAGAATAGAACAAAAAGACACAAATTACATATCTTCAACGACGATATCATACACGTGTACAGGTGCATTTAATTAACAAGGAGATAAATTTCGGTCGTGCGTTGGATAAATTATGATAAATCTTTTTATGTTTGAACGTGTTTGTTGCGGAGGGCGATTACTATAATTTAATTTATTATTTTTATCGCTTCTAAAATGTTATTTGTTCTAATGCCATTGAACAATTAGATTTAATAAAAGTTTTCCTTTTGATTTAAGTGTCAGTGAGGGATGGTTTATTTTATTAATTTTAAGTACATATACTCATTTGTTCATTTAAATCTAGAGAACATAAAAAAATGATAAAATTACATTAATTTTAGCAGAAAACTGTGCTCCTATGGCGTGGGGAATGAAGAATCACACCATTTTCAAATTTACCTATAAGAGTACTGGTCAGTAGTGCAGAAGGGAAAAGAAATTCCCCACGACACTGCGGTAATGAGGCTTGGTAGTGTCGTGAGAAATAAAGGAGAAAATGGACCATTAGCTCTAAATTGTAAGTTTAGATACTTAAAAAAACAAAAGTTTGTTAAAATAACCATTTTCGAATCACTTTCACACTTTTTAGACTTCGGTAGGTACAATGGAATATTAAAAGGGAAGGGCTCTAAAATCCAATCTTATTAATTACCTATGTGACATTATCATGTCGATTCTAATTTAGGAAAATCTTAAAAAATACCTAGGTAATATTTATTTTTATTAGGTACCTACTTTATTTTAATTAAAAATTAGAATTTAGAGCATATTTCGATATAAACAGAATTTTGAAAAACCGTAAGGAAAAATGTATGACTGCCCCAACCTACCAATAAACAAAATTAGTATCAATATTTGTTATATTCTGTATCTAACTGCTAAAGCGATGGGTTTTTATCATTACAAAATATGAAAAAGATTTTAACAAGGAAAAGAGGTCATGAGTTCGACCACGGTATTGACATTAACTGAAGATCTATGAAATAATAGTTTTCATTTGAGGTAGGTATATCTCGCGGTAGCAAAAATATTAGACCTGTGATCTCAAGTGTGTTGATTTTTGGGACACTTTTAGAATTCATCCTTTTCAGCAAGAACATCTTAACCAAAGTATATACCGGCAATAAGGTCCCTTTGCTCAGCGTCACATTTATACTTTAGTATTAAAAATAGTAGGATTCGCTGATATATATCAGCGGATATATACCTATCATGATATGTATCACGATATAAGTATATCAATTGATATTTATCGTCAAAACTAGCATTTTGGCAGATCTCACACTTTTAAATTGTAATACTGACATAAATAAAAATTATGATCACAGCCACTGCCAATGATCCAACACTAAAGATTATAATTATAATTTAGTTGAATGTTGATTAAGTAGACTCATTATTAATCTCAAATACTCTAATTTTTTTACTCTAATTTTTCTCTTATTTTTTTATTTGTTTTATAATAAATAAGTCTATTAATCAAACTCAAAGTTTCATTTAACAATTTTGATATATTAAAACCACTTACAGAATGAAATTAGCATCTTTTTTATATACATGTATATAAATATCAAAATCGGATGATATAGGTACATCGAATATATATCTAATATAGTTTTTTTTATATTTATTATAAATATCGGATTTTTACGAACCCTGAAAAATAGTATGTACACAGGTTACAAATAATACAATTAAGTATTTTCTAATTATATGAAGCTAACCTAATACTCAATATTAATAATAGTGATTAATAGTGGTACTTAATAACTTCACAACAATTATTATGAAGCTAGTATCACAGAAAGAATCACAGATTAATCAACCTGAACCACATTTCATTTCGTAGCTAATCAGCATACTACATCAGAAAGGAATCTAAGAATGGATATCAAAATCCTGTTACTAAATAAATGACTGGTCCCTGTGCCTATTCTAGCAAAGATTGAGTAGGGGGAGAGTGCATGCTGCATTCCCACAGCCGCGGGCCACGTTACCCCTCTCTCACAGAAGACTACCTTGAAATGTACAAACGTGTTTTGGTAGTGAGTGAGATATGCCAGAGCCTGTACCCATCCCATCCTATCCCTCCCCGTTTTCCCAATCCATTCCTAATCTGCAAAGATAGGCAGCGCATCCGGGGGCGTGCCAATGTTTGTCATTCTGGACTGATGTTGGCATGTATCGCGCATGTCTATAGACGACAGTATCCACTTACCATCAGGTGGACTGTATGCTCGTCTGCCGCCATTTTCTATAAAAAAAAGAAATGTAGGATCATTTCTCATCCAAATAGTTATTTGTTGCTTTGTTGTTATAGGTGCAGTTAAGTATTGCAGAACAAAATGTTGATAAATCTCAGTCACGACTGCTTTGTATCATTTGATTCTCCCGTTGCTTTGGCGCACCTCTTTGTGCTTAGATAGTAACCTACCTACATAGTACCTATCCATGATCACGATTCCCCTGTAATCGTTCAGTAGGCGTTTTATTATCTGTAAAATCTTACAAAATAATATTTAACTGTACCTAACAGTGTAATTTATAAGAAAATGTATATTAACTTATATTAGAAGGTTTTGTATATTAGAAGGGTTTCTTATAAGCTAATAACCATCATTTGAGTGACCTAACTGGATATTATTATTTTTTTAATTACATGAAAAGTTTCTTAGAAATAATATTCATTGAATATTATTTTCGATTAGGTATACGATACAGTTACTATTCTAGTTCGAATTTGCAATATTTTATATCTATAGGTACTTACTCCCATTTTCATTTCCATGGAATTCTGACGCTTCTTGATGTTACCAGACGACAAAAATGCTCCCACAAGAAAGGAAAGAAATTCCAATAAGATAAAAACATCTGACTGTGGTTTCTAAGGTTTAAATATACAAAATCGTAATTTTTAATTAAATTTTAATTATTATAAGGTTATTTTAATTTTAAGTTGAACATTTTAATAAATATGAATGTCAAAACATTTAGTCGGGGAGAAAAATAAATTGTGACGGGTATCATTCTAACTTCTGGCATGTATAACAAACCTTTTTTACTAAAATTAAAAACATTACTTAGGTACTTTTGTTTTTTCTTCAACGGCACAACGGTGGCTGTACCTATCGCAAGTCAATAGAGAAAAATGTATATTGTATAATTTAAGATGTACTTAATAGAATATACATAATTAAATTAATATATATATATATACAGGGTGTCCCGGAAAGAATGTATAAGCCTGAAACACCTTATAGTAGAGCTATTGCGCGCTCAAAATAAAATACAAAAAAAAATCTATCCCAAGTAGTATATAAGATATGTCATTTAGAAAAAAAATCATTTTTTTTTCACATTATTTTCCGTATCTCTGCACCACGGCTCCAAATAAATGAAATCCGTCGGTTTTTTGGTGTTATAATATTCTTCATGGACTATACCAATAGATATGCAGTAAATAGTATGAATAGCTATTACACTTTTTTTAAAAAAAAAAACTGAACTTCAATTTTCAGCATGAAATGCGGTAAATATTTTTTTTTGTAAAAGTTCGAGCGTCTTGGGTGTAAAAAAAATGTATGAAGACCTAAGTGGCCAACTATTTTAAAAAAATTCGTGTTTAATACAGATTTCAAAATGGTATCATACATCCTTTTACCTAATGTAAATACGAGGTTATTGCTATTAATGTGCAGAAGGAGTAAATTCGACTAAATTACAAAATTTAAAAAACTAGATCATTTCTTGTCTTAAACTGTACCTGATCCTAAGGGCTTCATAAAAAACAACGTTACACATTGAAAATACTTTATTTAACCTACTTTCACAGCGAGTTCAAGTTCAACCAAATGAAATTATTTTTTGATAATGTTTAAAATAGTTTCGTGAAGGTCGTGTACCCTTGATATTTGCTACCTGAGCGTGCTCTGCACTACCCCTCTTCATGTGATACAATGAGAGTTTGAGTTAGTTGAGTGTTAGCGAGCGAGAAAGAGTAAAATGTAATAAACAGCGCCGTTAATAAATAACTGGTAAGGTAAGCTTTTAGTGCGTCACTCGACTTGTTCGACATCCCATGTGTTTATTTCGTTTCCATTTCGCTAACACACGTCACCCGGATTACCGCGTATTCATCAGAGTCCACGGTTGTTACTCGGAAGGAAGAATACCTGGCAGCGGTGTTGGTGGTACTAGCACTGGAAGAGTCGCTAATGTTGACATTGAAGAGACGGTGCTTGAGGAAATTGAACGAGATCCGTCTACCTCTACAAGAGCAATAGCACGACGCACTGGAATCGCAAAATCGATCGTCCACCGTGCATTGAAAAAAAATAAGTTCCACGCCTACCGTATAAGACGCTTGCAAACTCTGCGACCGAGAGATTACCACGCAAGATTGCGTTTTTGCCGTCAGATGCTTGCGAAAATAGAACAAGATCCGCAATTTTTTAATAATATTCTGTGGAGCGATGAATCAACACTGAAGAGAAATGGATACTTCAACATGCACAATCTCCACAGCTGGCAACTATCGAATCCGCATCTAATGAGAGAAGACAGATCCCAATACCAGTTCAAAATAAATTATTGAACCGGCATATTGAACGGAAAGATAATTGGCCCATTTGAACTGCCCGGGAACTTATCTGGCCAAAGCTATTTGGACTTTCTACGAAATGATCTGCCAAATTTAATGGAAGAAGTGCCCGAGGAGGTGAGAGAATCCCATTGGTTCCAAAATGATGGATGTCCTGCGCACTATGCAGTAAACGTTCATGCGTATTTGAATTCCACATACGCAGATAGATGGATTAGCCGTCTGGGGCCCATTTTGTGGCCTCCACGTTCCCCGGAATTAAATCCGCTGGATTTTTTTACTGGGGCTGCCTAAAAGAAGAGGTTTACTCCAAGCCGATTAGAAATTTAGAAGAGTTATGCAGCCGTGTCCGAGAAGCCGCTTCAAAAATTACTCACCGGCGTTATGCGCGACTGCTTAAAAGAGCTTTTATTCGGAGATGTCGGGCGTGTATCAGAGTCGGTGGCAGACAGTTTGAGCATTTACTGTAAATGTACACGTCAAATAAAGTTTTATTAATGTTTAACATTATTTTTTATTAAACCCTTATGGTCAGGTACAGTTTAAGACAAGAAATGATCTAGTTTTTTAAATTTTGTAATTTAGTCGAATTTACTCCTTCTGCACATTAATAGCAATAACCTCGTATTTACATTAGGTAAAAGGATGTATGAAACCATTTTGAAATCTGTATTAAACACGCATTTTTTTAAAATAGTTGGCCACTTAGGTCCTCATACATTTTTTTTACACCCAAGACGCTTGAACTTTTACAAAAAAAAATATTTACCGCATTTCATGCTGAAAATTGAAGTTCAGTTTTTTTTTTTTAAATAAAGTGTAATAGTTATTCATACTATTTACTGCATATCTATTGGTATAGTCCATGAAGAATATTATAACACCAAAAAACCGTCGGATTTCATTTAATTGTAGCCGTGGTGTAGAGATACGTAAAATAATGTGAGAAAAAAATGTTTTTTTTTTCTAAATGACATATCTTAGATACTACTTGGGATAGATTTTTTTTTGTATTTTATTTTGAGCGCCCAATAGCTCTACTATAAGGTGTTTCAGGCTTATCCATTCTTTCTGGGACACCCTGTATATATATATAAATAAAATAAACAAAAAAAACAACACCATATTGCCAGAAATAGTAAGACGTCTAACATTTAAACACATTATGACATCAACGAAACTTGTCAGACGGTCGCTCAAGCCGTTGAACTTTCCGAATGTTTAAAAACGATTCAACATGGCGCCAGGCGGTGCCAAGCTAATTGTTAGCTTGTTAAAATCAATAAAATAAGTCTAGAATTACACACCAGTCTCTTCTTCACGCTTAGGTCATTTCTATAAGTTATTTCTGCATTAAAGACATGCGTTTTGTTATGTCACGTTCTGAAGTACCAGATTAATCATTTCCATAACATTATTTTCCTAAATTATTAGCTGTAACATCCATAAACCAGTAATTTATTGTCCTGTGCCTAGTTAAATACGAGTAGTATGTCTATGTGTACCTGTGTACTTTTATATGCGTACCTATGCTTCATTAAAACACTTCCAAAATATTTAAATTGCACATGATTAAAATCAAGATATAAAATTAATTCAACCTGCAGTTATTCTAGTTAATTATTCCAAAATTATTAGTTATTTCCAAAGGAAAGAATGTTATGGGTGGTAGTGGAACTGTAACGCCTAGACTACTTACCTAGTTGTCATGCTTACTTAGACCGTCTAAGTACCACAGTCCTATATTAAGATTTTTGCGTTTTTCTCACTTGTTTATGTCGTAGTTTCGGCTGGGTTACGCCAGCTATAGTCACTGTCTGACTCTGACTCTGACAAAGTGTCATAGTCACTCTGACAAGTGTTAGTCTAACTCTGACAGAGTTGAACACAGACATAGGTACCTCGCAAACATAATCCTAGATTTACGGAGTTGACTCTCTTTTAGCTCATGACCATGGTTGTCGCCGAAATGTCGAATAAAATAAAAAAGGAAAACATACTCGTTTAGGTAAAAAATACATTTGCATTATAATGCTATAGCTGCTATAGCATACATCTGCTATAGCAGAAGGCATTTTTCCACTATGCATATTTTAATAAGGTACGGTACCTATACCATCTTCTGTTATCAATCGAACCAACTTTTGCTCTCTTCCGTTACGATGTGGTCATAGAGATAGAACTAGAAGGGGCAAATTTTGATGTGTTCTTTCCTGAACACCGCTGCCTTTTTTTATTAAATAACTAGGTAGGTTACGGGTCATAATCCACCACGTGGGCTCCGCGCGGATTCCTCCAGCCAGATGGACCAGATTTTATTCTTTATTCTCGAACATGCAGGTTTTGTCACGATGTTTTCATTCACGCCGAGATCGTAATAATTTTAATAATCCGTACATAAGTAGAAACTCAACTCAACCCACACACACAACTGTATGGGCCTAGGATTTTAACACAAGACTTCACAAATCGAGAATACATACGGACATACCTACCGTTAAGCTAGCACCACGTTCTATAAACCATATATACGTGTGTAGGTATCGACTTTAAAGTTTGAATTCTTTTACCAAAGAATTAACTAATACCTATGTTATATTTTCAAACGTAGGTGTACCACATTGATCAATCTATACTAATATAGAAATAAAGAGGTAAAATTGCGTGTTTGTAAGTATGTTGGGGGTAGGTAATCTCTGGAACTACTAAACCGAATTCAAAAATTCTTTCACAAATAGAAAGCTACATTATCTGTGTCTAATATAGGCTATACTTTATTTTGAAATAAAAAAAAAAATCGAAAAAACATTTGAAAAAAATATGTTGAAAAAAAAAATTCGGAAAACAAATTGAAAAAAAAACTTATTAACCGAAACGAAGCGAAGGCTAGTTATTAATATTATACATTAATTTTCGTGACAGATTGCTTAATTATCAACTATAACTTAATAGTCGACACACGAGTTTCATAGCGGCATCGCGGATCTGTCTAGTTGGAATGTTGATGAAAGCGATAAACTAGAGTTCGTTCACTTGCCACCATAATGAGAAGCAGGATGCTTTTACAACGAGCAGATTAGAAACACCTACTCCACTTTTTACAGTATAAAAATCCATTGACAGTTCATAAATGAGCAGTCTCGGACTTTTGGCTCGTTTGTACTGTACGTGATAAAATTTTGAAATAGAAAGGTGAATGACCATTGCGAATTCGGAATAGAACGGCTGCGTGACGTAACCTAACCAGCTCAATACCACACCAATAACAAGCTTTATTAGGAATACTGAATCGATAACAGGCGAGGAAGCATCAGTGGCTGCCGTTGTATGTATATAAATAATTAATGTAGCTATGTTATTTCTATTTTAAATACATACATTTTTCTAATTATTGTAGCTATGTGGTCTTCAGTCGGTCTAACTGAATAAATAGGTACCTACCTAACCTAAGTAAAAAACTAACTTTCAATATAAGTAACTCATTTATTTGGAAATTGGAAATCCTCGAGGTTTTTGGAAGTCTGTTTTCAGTGGGTATATACCTATTAATATGATTTTGCCCGAGAAATTGTTAAATTAGACTTTCTTCTGCAAAACACGAGATATTTTCAAAACTGCTATTTCAGGGTACCGTAAACCTTTGAACACAAGGAATAATACTCTACACAGCAGATAAATCCGCAAGAGAATACAACCAGTAAAGTCGATTCCTAGATTAGCGTGATGAAGCGTGCTAGGATCATAGCCTGTGGTAGTTGTGATGAAGCAGAGTAGGTGGTTTTATAAGCAGATGGTTTGTGGATTAATTTAAACTGTTAAATAGGTATCTAAACCTGATGTATTTGTGGTAACTTTATAAACAAAACGTTAACAACACAGTGAAACAGTTTTATAGGGTAGAGACAACAGGAAGGAGACAGGCAGAGACATTAGAAAAGTAAAGTCATAGGCTGAGTTGCTAGGACAAAGACTATAAATACTACAACACAAACAAACAGATGTCGTCCTGTACAATATGTAGTAATGGAAACTATACATGCCTACCACGCACTAGTCTAAAACCAAGTCTGTTTTGTCAAGGTTACAAAATTGCGTTGCTTAGATGACGAAGTGTGACGAAGACTAAGATCAAGGTCGGGTGTATTTTGTTTATCACAGTCAAGTCGTGCCGACTGACAAGCAGAGCGTGACATTGTGGGAGCCTTCCGCATTTTTACTCACTATAACGTCTTAAGTTTCGATGCAAGTAATTCCATATGCACGGCCACAGTTACGGAAAGTTAGTAGGTACTTACATAGACAGAAGTGCCTGTCTCCCACAGACTAAAATTCTGTCTGAACTTTGCCACATATGAAGGATTTTAAACGTTAGTTCAGGCTATTGGTACGTGTGTTTCTTTCCACCAGTGATATTCATGCAGAGATTGGGTAGATACTTTACACTTCCATATTTGGGTATTATGATATAGTTTGCACAAATTACAAAACATTCGCGAAAATGGAGATAGGTATAACGTTAGAGGAAGGTGTTAACAATTTAACATACAGGCACTTGTTATAAAATTGAACTACATTATTTAATCTTTTATAGAAGTACGAATAGGGGTACACTAGAGGCTAACCGCGTGATGGTTTATAGCCCGAAACTCCAGCGATTTACTAAAGGAGACCTGTCCCTATAATGGGACATTAAAGACTGATATCAAATCTAAGACCAATTAGGTATATCAACCAAATTCTCAGCTACATCACTGATAAAAATCTAATCTTCAGAATTGGATAAAAAATAAATAGTAAGTTATTGTTTATTCCTATGGTTAATAAAGATATTCCGAATATTCGTTTTATATTCGGTTTTCGGCAAGATTGCCGATTATTCGTATTCGGCCGAATAATCGGTTAAAATTTTGAATATTCGGCAAGTTAATGAATGGGCTGAGTTTTGCTTGCTATGCTGCCTGGCTTGACATTTAACAAAAATAAACTTATCTTTATGACAATCTGTTTTGAAATTACATAATAGATACTTTTTACTTCAGATTTGGTCTCATAGAATATAATTGAACAAATAAAACAACATTTTTTAAATCAGTAATGTTTTAATCGTTTATTGCATTGAGTTTCTGCAATAATCGGCCTAAATCAGGAATTATTGACTACTATATTAGCAGTCTTTGTTTACAATCATGATTGGAGTGTGATTTAGTTTGACGACATTCTAATCAAATTATTAAAGTAATGAAATTTCAAAAATTACCCTATTTTTAGTAAGTATTTATAATTCAGAAGAAGCAAGTTGTGGTGCAAAAAAAACAATTGCTCAATTTTATTTGGCAATAATCTATTAGCTTGGCAATAACCTGATAACGCTTCTAAATGTTCTTCTAAACTTTCAGTACCTACCTACCCGATAAAGCGCGCCAAATTTTGCCGAATATTCGGTTCGAGAAACATTGTACTGAACATTTGGGCGAATGTGAAATCCATATTCGGCCCATCACTAATGGTTAATACGTTAAATGCCGAATGAAAAAACAGCACCTTTTCGGTCGGGCCATGACAGACACCGGTGACGGTTTCTAGAGCCGACGAACACCAAACCAAAGAATTAGGCTATGTGACGTGACGTGAGACGTATGAAATAATACCTACTTGCCTAAAACTATTATATGATTGTCAGTGATTGTAGCTTATGTTGATTTTATAACTTTTTTGAATATAATTTATTACTTTTATTGGTTATTATTACTATTTAGAATAAAGATTATCATTATAATGCTATTTGTTCCTTTATTCTTGACCCTCATATGAAACCCGATCTAAAGACACAAAAAACTTAAACTTCATACCTACACATTGTTTATTTATTGTTTTTACTGTAACTACGTACATAAAGAATACGTAACACAATATAAATTTAACATTATTTTCTTTATTTGAAAAATATAACTTTGAAGTTTCGCATGCTGAGGTAGACATTGTTGGGGAAACATTGTTGACTGCGCGGATCATATATCGTACACCTTTGGTTTTGTGCCCGTCGGCTGTCTAGAAACGATTGAATGGAGTTCGGTCTCGCGGTCACCGGTGGGCGACGCAGCCCGAACTGAACAGACAAGTGTCGGACACATCGTGTCGGTCATGGCCTGAACAGAAAGGCACATATTGCTTTTTCTTTCGGTATTTTAAAAACAGTTGTGAAAAATGACAGTTTTGCAATTTTTCATATGGCCTAAACGGAATGTCCACTGTCGGAAAACATGTATAGTCACGGCGCTCTACGTGTTAATACTCGGCTGTACGTCTGTGTCATCGCTGTCAGTGTCCTGTCAGTCTGGCATAGGGTTGCCAGATGGCCGGGGCCTACCGGGATTGTCCCGGAATGCAAGCGTATGTCCTAGGTGCCAGAATTTCCAAGAATGTCCCGGAAATTTCAGGCTTCGCACAAAAATTTGATTAAACAAATAAGTTTTTGATCGACTGGGTATTTATTATAGATACTCATTTCCTGAAAATCTAGGAATCTATGCTGAAATTGACACTGACAAACTGTACAGCGAATATTTCTGTTTTGTTTGTTTGTCCATGACAGTATTTTAAAAGCTGACAAAACAAACGACAAAATATGGGCAGAATTTTTGAAAAAAGAAGATTATCCAACCCTTGGACAGGTGGTTTCGTTCACCTTTATAGCTGGTAAAGACGAAACTGCAGACGAATATAAATTTTAGTTTGCCTTGTTCCGAATTTATAAAAATGCTAGATGGACCAGATGGTCAAAAATTATTAGCAGCTGCCAGACGTAATGTTAATATTGGTATGGTAGAAATATGATTTAGGATAAGAGCACTACTCTCGTATTTATATTTTCGTTGTTTTTACTAGTTGGTATTTTGTATTATTTTTATATTTGCTTAATTCACCAGAGTCTTCCCGCCACTGTATTTAAATTCTAATGATCAATAATTATAACCTAAACGACACCTGTTATGTAATTCCTTCTTGTACCAACATATTGCTATTACATGTTAACAGGCGACGCATTGCGATAATGACTCCCGAGAGAACTTATAATAGTTCGGGATAAAAGTATTCTATGAGTTGAACCAGGACATAATCTAGCATTGTAATTGGTTTTATTAAAATCCATTCAGTGGTTACGGTAGTAACGGTTGATATTGTTCATGAGTACCTACTTAATAATAATTCGCTCAGCAAGTTTATAATGGATCGGAATAAAATGTACCCTAAATGTTCACCCAGATTATAAGCTATAGGTAATTACGCCAAGTTTGATAAAATTCTGTCCAGTGGCTTTTACGTTATACGCGTTCAAACAAACAGGCAGACAAAAATTCTAAAAACGGCTGTTTTGGGTTCTATATCATTCGTAAAGTATACTGCAATGTTTTTTCAAAAAATATTTCAAGTACAAACAGGGCCCTGTTACGATTTTATTATATGTCTAGAAAACATCTACTTACTTATTTATTTCATGCATACTTTAATGAATCATACTATGGTTGAATCCGAAATTGCCTTGGGAGAGTATTTTTAGGAATTAACGGCTCAGTTACAATGGCAGCGGAAACCAAGACCTTCGTATAGCTGAGGGCGTTCCACCGACAATCAATGAATAACGATCCAATTAACACTATCTATTGGTAGGTAGGTACCTAACCTACTACCATATTAGGGTCAAGCAGTAGGTCGTTGCATAAAAAATAAACAGCATAAATATAAATATTAGATATGTAGGTATATTTGTGTACCTAAAATCTTTACATGTGCTCGAATAACTTTAGCTATTATGATATTACATACTGGTGGCAAAAATTATCCTGTCTGGATGCTGCATCATTACGGGAACGTTCTGCGGGACTCAAATGATTGAAATACTTTAACGTCACTGGTTCTATTAGAACTTTAAGTTCATAATTTATCTATTTAACCGGATGTATTTAAAATTATATTATTTTTAAAATATATAGATATCTATTTAAAAAATCGAACATATCAAATGTATAATAATCTTCTATCAAAGCTACGGGACATCCTCGTAAGTAAATTCACGAAGTTTGAGATAAGTTCCTATCTATATTACGTATACCTACCTACCTATATATATTCATCCTTATGAACCTAAATAATTACGCGTAAATATAGACAGTAATATAATATTAAATTAATAAAAGGCTGTCTTAAAAACGTTTGTCGACAGAGATGGAGATTTGCTAGAGCCCCGTCTCTTATCTCTATCCCCATTCTCCATCCTTGTTACAAAATTCTGGTTCACAAAATCCCTAAAGGTAGATAACAGTTTCGCTGATATGCAGTTCGTAATTTTTGACTGATGTTGGCATATAGGTAGATACTAGTACCAAAGTATTGCAAATATCCTTTGATAACAATATCTAAGAGCTTTTCATCTCCAACTCTGTTAGCTCGTCTGTCTCCTTCTCTAAAGAACACTATGGTTCGGACATATTCATTATGTAGGGATCCCAGAGACTTACGTACCCCTAGAAACAATGAAGCATTAAATTCTGGACAAATTGAACATTTCGTCTACTAAAATTTGTCTAAAATAATTTTGCACGCCAAGAAACAGGTGTATTTGAAACAATCTGCAGAGACAATATTCTTTAAAGGTAGGTACTTTGTCTTTATACAGATAGACGTGGTGACGTTGAAGTGAGCAAGCAAATTGCGCAATTAGCCCACTTCCGAGACACGAGCTCCTTATAAGGATAACGCGATATCTAAATATTACTGAGTGGGCGCGCAGGTAGATCGCCCACATTATTGGACCGTAACTTTCGGATCTATGACCTAAACAGCCTATGCTCAATGCTGCCTCCTTATCGACCGATGGTTACATGTTGTCGATATTTTAATGGAACGGAATAACTGGTAGACTGGGTGTAAGTTACGTATTGTCGCAAATCTATATGCCTTTCGCAAAATCAGGAAGTTGCTGCAGATGTACCTACTAATGTTAGTCAATCCTGGCCAGTTGGCTCTCTTGCTTCTATAAACTATATATATATTATATTACACCAAATATAAAGAGGAAAGTTGTCACTTTGTCTCTGGGTGAGTGTCTCAATTTCAAAGTGAATAGGTAGGTAGGTACTAATTATTAATATTTTCTTAGGTTTTCGCGATTACTATACATAGCAATTAAACAACTTTGAATCATCCTCGCGTATATTTAACATTATTTATATCCCGACGTTTCGAACACTTTGCAGTGGACGTGGTCACGGGGTGACTGGTCACTAATTATTAAATTATTAGGGGTGTGTAATTGCGTATAGTTAAATTTCTTAATATTCCGTTTCACTAATAGATGGCGCTGTACCGTTACGATACTGTACACTGTATCGTTTCGGATTAGTATATCCCCAAAGCAAATAAATGGTGTGTTGGAGTGCAGTAATGTGGTTTCATTTTACCCTAGTAGTGAAAATATACAATTTGTATAGGTACACAAAGTACCTTCTTTTTTATAAAATACTCTTAAATAACGCCACTTTAAATAATGTTTTGGATAATGTTAATCTGCCTGGATAATGTTTTGGTTTAAGATATAAAAAAGAGATCAACACAGAAGAGTCCTTAAACAAATGTTTGTCCGACTGGGAACCAAAGCTGGGTGGGTCATTCCATAGCAGACAGGGGTTTTCAACAACTGAGCTAATTGGTTGTTTGTCGACATAGCTGTGTCTTGTTTCATAGTACATACATATTACTTATTTCATTGTTGAAAAGTGCTTGAATCGTATATCAATTTTACCATATAAGAAATAATGTTGTTGATTTTTTGGAGAATTGAAATTGAAAATTACACTACACAACAAAAAAAATATTTTTTTTTCCCTCAGAGATCTGATTATGTGATTCGGAATCACCATGCCACAGAGAACTTGGAACAGTAAATAAAACATCTCAGTCACGTATAGCTTTTAAGAGATATTTATTTTTAATTTTTACAGATTTTCGTAGCTATTATAGGCCTGCCTTTTGAAAGCAGAAGTTGGTTTCTCCTTAATCAAAAACCAGCAGTAGTCTGCAAGCATTGCAGGGGTCCATTTTCCTTTCCCTAGATTTTCTTTAAAAAAATCTAGGTGTGAGTGCAGAAAGTGTATCTTTAACGACATATTACAACCCAATTCTTTATAAGAATTTAACAAGGCTTTCATATTGGGGCGATCGGTGATTTCCCAAAAAGTTTTCCGTGACTTAAACAAACGCCAACCAAGCATTCTTTTCTTCAGTGTTTAAGGTCGAAACGAACAAGGGATCTTTTATTAACTTCTTAACGTCTGGTCCAATAAACGCACCTTCTTTTATTTTTGCATCACTTAAAGCAGAAAATTTTTGCCTTAAAAACTTGAAGCCTGGGCCGCCTTTATTCATGGCTTTTACAAAGTTTTTGATTAGTCCTAGTTTAATGTGTAAAGGCGGCAAAAGTACTTTTTTGGATCTATTAACGGGTCATTTTTCTGACCTAGATCATAAGATCATAAGAAGTTCTCAGTGGCCAATATGCTCGGCTCTTGCACGGCTATTCCATTCGCATAAAAAACAACAGTATTTCGTGTACTCAGTTTGCAATCCTAGAAGCAAAGCAATCACTTTCAAGTCAGCACATATTGGCCAGTGATGTTTACTATATTCTATTTTATTCAATACTTGCTTCAAGACGTCGTAAGTTTCTTTAAAATGTGCTCCGCCATATAATACGCCAAAGAAATGGATGGAAATTGGTTTCCTTTGTGAAGAAGCACGGCTGTTAAGCTAGTTTTAGATGAATCGATGAAGAGCCTCCATTCATCTGCTACATGCTGGTGACCCAATTTAGCCAACAAACCGACAATATTGTTGCAATAAATTAAATCTCCGTCCTTGAGTAGAAAACCACGTACGAATTATGTCGTTTACGGTATGCAGTAACGCAAACGTTGGGTTGAAGAAGATTCCACTGCTTTAATCTTGAAGCTAATATTTCAGACTTTTCCTTAGGCATGTCTAAATCTCTAACAAGGTCATCGAGCTCAGCTTGGTTGATCAAATGTGATGATTGAGATGTACTAGCCGCTTCATCTTCGTCATCAGAACCTGAAGTAATACTTGAATATTCAACGTGACTTGGTGGCTTAGGTACTGGAAGATTTTCCGAATGTGGTGTTGGTTTTGTGACAGAAGACACCTCTGCGTACTTTATTGCGTGCTTAGATTTCTTAGAAAAACCTTTGACATTCGTGAGACAAAAATAACAGTCGCTCACGTGATCCTTAGGTTCTCGCCAAATCATTGGTTGACCAAAAGGCATCTCTGTTGATTTCCATTGAAACAGTTCGTCAAATTCTTGTCGCAAGAAGTACAGCACATATGTGGCACCCAATATTTGTCTTGGTTGGGAACGTCCAAACTAAAGTATGGACGATAACACTTCTTAATCAAAGGCGTAATACCGTTTTGTTGACATTTTGGCGAATATAAACCGCAAATAAAACAAAATACATCCGGAGAATTAACACAAAAGCGAGACATGGTGAAAGAACTAAATACATATATACTAACAATACTGTAATATATAACAACAATTATTGTGGTCGTTTCTAAGATAAATTTAAAGCTACCCTCCTGAATTCATTAAAAAGGTGTTTTTTTTTACAATAAATTTCTCTTTTTCTATAGGGCGTGATGAAAATAAATGGTTATTTTTCTGATATTAGGGGCATGATTATCTACGAAATACGCTAAGAATTTTTCCCGGAAAATTTTGAGTGCTGCCTAGTGTTATTCGCTTATTAGAACCTACTCACTGTATAAGACTACTGGACCAATTTCAGTAACAGATATATACCAAAATTTTTCCAAATAAAATACTTTACATAACAATGAAAACATTATTATAATTGGATACAATTATGCATAACTAATCAATTTTTGTTTTTTTCGGCCATTCGACTCAATTTATCGTAATGTTTGACCTTAAAACATTTTTGATTTTTGTAAGGTAATCACTAGATTCATTAGATAATCATTAGATCACTAACAAACACAAATACAAAATCTTCTGTCCTGTAATATTCCATTTTTTCGCTTGGACAAACTAGACCATAACTATGCATAATTGGATCCAATTTATAATCTATTGTGTAATTTTAGTTTATCACAAACATAAAAACAAAATTGTTTCCGGAACTTTATACCCTTTATAACGATCCCCATCAGTGTAGATTGTCAGTGGGGACAATGGTACTAAACCTTATATGCTATATAGTGATGATTTTATTGTTGGATTTCCATTCAATGTGTTTTTAATGCCACATTATCTCATTAGTGATAGTCTATATAGGAATGTGATAAAATGTGATACTCATTACCTGCAGCTCGTAAGGCAAGATATTTTCTGTCTGTTTTTTCATTCAAATAGAGCAGCGTTTCCCAGATGGTGGGTCCGCAACTCGGTATCGGGCCGCGAAAATGAAATGCCAGGTCACCTATTATTGTAAAATGTTTCGATAATAAATACCTTAAACCTATGTAGATATTAAAATGTTTTGGTTTACCTATACACTAAAATTAGGCACTAAATTTGTTAGTGGGCCACAAATGAGAAGCATAAAAAAACTAGGCCATAGGAAATAATGTTTGGGAAAGGATAGAGTATATGAGTACTGTACAGTACAATATGAGAAGTGATAGCTTAGCGCGCAGTCTCTTCAGCCAATATACGAGTAACTACTTAAATAGCCAGACGCTGCATTCTTAAATATGGATTTTTCAATTTATCACTAGCTCGGTAGTGAAGGGAAACATTCTGAAGAAATCTGCAGATTTAGGAATTTTGCTTACAAAAAATGTGGAGCATATGTACCCACCAATGCTTGAGGAGTCTGTTTTTCCAGTTTTACAGTGGTTGGCAGTAGAGCTACATTGAATCTGCCTCGCAGTGAATGTAGTGAAGCACAAATGCTGCATTAAAGGTGGCTATAAGCCGTTGCTGAAACTGGTTGTAACTGTGCTGCAAAACTTGATTACTCCGTGCTATTCATCACCCCACACTGGGTCCATATGGTGAATTATGGCCTAAAATCCCAAACTAAGGGCGGCCTGTGCCTTGCATTTGGATGTTATAGGCTCATATTGATAAGAGTACTACAAATCATACAATATTGAAGAATACATACATTTATTATACCTTATACATTACAAAACAACTATGATAATAGGTTGCAATATAGATTTAGTATACAACATCAACATTAGTTATCATCAAGAACAAACTGTATGGACCGTAGATGCTGTATAAAAAAGCAAATTGTTGGTCCCTTTTGGTGTTTCACATCTATTTATGTGTTATCAAAATAAGTGTATAACTTAGAATAAAGGTGATGGTGTGCAAAAAAACTCTATCACAAGCAGTTGAATAAAACAAAATGGTGGACTGTGTAAATTATAACTGTAAACAGGACTATTATAAATTAACAAAGATAATAAAACTAAATTCTTTGTGCTTCATAGTTTATACAAATTGTGCTTATTAACTGGTATAAAACTTAGCATCATTAGGGTTATAATTTTGTCATATTGGATATCATTCAATGTCTATGCTCTTTAATATTAAACATTATAGCAACAAGTACATATAAATTTTAGGCATAAATATTATAACCTTTCACCATGTAAATATCAGTTCCTTAGGTCGATGTGGCCAATAACTTACAAGCTCAGCAAGATATAGATTATAACTACTTATCACAAAGTATTTCTGTACAAATAGTGGGTATGTCGTTGGCCACTTTGTGTAAGTTAACACATGTAAATTTTCAAAAAAATTTTGTCAAGTATAGTTTAAGATAATACTTAAGTTTTTAAATACTTCACTAAAACATGTATAATATAATTTTAATCTATCTCTTGGTATGTATTTTATAGTGAATAGATTCCACTTGCTTCTAAATAGATTTAAATTTTGTAGACAATTATCAAAATGTTTGCAAATATTTAGACAATATCTTTGAAGGTAAACGATAGTACAAAAATATGTTTATTGTGTAATCCCTATATAGGTTCAGTCAAATTTTGGTCTGAACAATTCTCATTCCGTTTACCGTTGTAACAGTAGCAAATTGAGTTTATGTTAACAAAGTTATCGTCCGGTATTAGTTGCTTCAGTAACAGCCGGAGGAGAACTCGAAGAGGTTGAACCGGATGTGGCATACACAATGATAATGATAAGCAGGACTGCCCCGATAGCACCAATTATCAACATCATTTTCAAGTTTTGCCACCAATATTTTCTCTTAAGCTTACCAGCTTGCTGTTCAAATTGCGCGGCTCCATGCTGTAAAGCATCTGCACGATTATCCAATTCGGATAATTTCTGATCTCTCTCCAGAACTTTCTCAACATTGACACGCATAATGCCCACAACTTCATCGACTTTAGCTTGAGTTTGCGCCAAACGCTTGTCGCTTACTTTAGGAGCAGAACTTCCACCTTGTTCTTCCATTTTTATGTTTTTTCTGGAACTGTTTAAATTAAATAAACTGTAAAGCTAAACAAAAGAATCTTGATAGTGAAAAAAATGTAAATATGGCGACAAAATGCATGACAAATCAAAGTAATGACGTCATCAACGCTGCCTTCCAAAACGCGCGATTGTTACTTTTCTATTTTAAAACAAATTGTGTATCTCTATCTACATATATTGTGAAGAAAAGAATGAACTTTAATTAAATTATCAAAGAATTACTTTTGCATATTTTGGATCGCTGCTCATCTTTCTTCTCTATGGTAATATAATGCCGGCTACATAGGGTGAGTATATCGCCGTCGTGAAACCCCGCACAAAGCCTTGATCGCAAGTATGAATGGTTTTCGCGATTTCAGGCGCATTCACAGCTTTTTCCTAGTCGCAGTTGTGTTTCTAAGGGCTGATTACTCCTAAGCTGACGTTGGTCGCGTACATCAGTCCCGCATATCTACTAATTATACATTAACTCAAATTGACTGCACTGTCGCGTGACTTGCTAGCTTGCTAGGCGCCGCGTCAGTATCACTCGTTAGCGCCGCGTACGTCGGTAGACTGACGCGCTAAAGAGCATTATGGTACTGGTGGAGTGAACTGGAATGTGCTAAAGAAATGTAAACATAAACAAACCGTCTATGTTAAGTATTTGAAAAAAAGCGTACAACGTAACTGTTGAGAGTGCTTTTTGTACTCGAAGAATTTTAAACAATTGTCATAGACTAAATCGTCACCATCTCCGTCAAACAACCTCTTGAGCTCATCCCACACTTCTTTGGAAGATTCGAAACGCATTACTCTCTGGACAATTTCGTCTGTCATGTTGCTTGTGAGAATTATTAAAATCGTGCTATTCCGTTCTTGAAACCTTTCAATAGCAATTTCTTCAACTATTTCTGTACTTGAGGCTTTTTCACCAGTTGCTTTCGGAATTGGCATACTATATCTACCTTCTAATAAATCTAGGGCTTTTATGATTCCCTTCAATAGCATAGATATTTTGTACGTCCATACCAACCACTTGGTGCCATCTAGGTTTTCGATATTGAGTCTTGTAATCTCTGGTTTGGTGGCCATGTTGACTACTAACACTGTTATCAACCTTTACAGCATCGACTTAACGCTCTGCTACCATGTTGAAAGTATTTTTAACCGTGAAAATCAAACATGCATTGTAGTTGACAATGAATATATTTTTATATAGTATTGATACACTTCATTTTTTACTTCTTCTAAAAGACAACACAAAAACATAGAGAAGTCAACCTTCTTTAACAGTAACTTGACAAATTTTAATCTTATTTTCTAATTCATAAGAAACGTTTTTCACTGCTCGTAAAACGAGCAAGAGCCGGGGGGCTCTTGCAGGAGCGTCGCGCGTGTACATATTTAAAAGAACTACTCTCTTGCTTTCACACACAGCTCATGCTATTGTTGCATCTCGCTTTTGCTTGGACTCACGACAGGTGTCGATACGCGGTCACACGGCGAGCGAACAGCAATCCAACCAAAAACGAAACGTCAAAAGAATAAGTAAGTCCTCGGAGTTATATAACTCCTCGGAGTTAGTAACAGTTCTGTGGAGTAACTAAGTGGAGTTTCTACTCCGCTCGCGGTTTCAACTGTTTTAATTCATTAACTCCGGAGTTAACCATCGCTAATGACCACGCTCAGTGCGTTACCGATCACCGAGTGTACGTTTCGCGTGCGCGTACAGTCGCCGTGAGTACAAATGTCGAAACAGAATGTGTGATTGCCGAGGTACGCCAACATCCTGGACTGAGGCATAAAACACTGGGGATTAATTAGTGTAGCCTGATCGATTCATTATATTGTTACTATTTCGAGAAACATTTTTTTCAACATTATTACAAACAAATTGCTGTCTTAAATATAGTTGAGTCAGAATCAGTTCCAACAGCTCCCAAGTAATTGGCGTCACACATAGCCAAAAAACGATCGAATAGTATTTTTTTATAATTTCTGAATAAACTTCCACTATATGCGGGACAAATGATTCGGACATGCTTGTTTTTATTATCGCTGACGACCAGTTTTTATACGCGACCGACTTCAGCGTAGGAGGAATCCCAGGCTTATACAAAATACCAGGCATACAAAATAACCCAGGCTTAGGGCTTGAATTCCTCCTACGCTGATGTCGGTGCCGTACGTCAGTCCGGCGTATTAATATACGAGTACACTGATTGCAAGAAGCACTGCATTGCGACGCTGACATCCCCGGCACCTAAGTTGCTACGCGCCGCGTACGGGGCGGGGCGCATTAGGCTATGTTCACATGACAAGCGCTTAACGCGCGTTATCAAAACGGGCGTTTACAACTACACGAATTTTATTCAAGGCATAGCACATGCTAACGCGCATTTTAAGTAAACACGCGTTCAACGCTGCACTAGCGCCTGTCAGTTTGGCATACTGCCGTTCAGTTGACCGCGCGCTTTCAATGCTTTAAGACGTGTATTTGGGTTCGTTCGGTTATTTTAAAAAGTCCAGAATGAATACAGAAGCTTTTAATACAGAGTTATTAATAGACGAAGTTGAAAAACGTTCGCCGATATGGGATATGACAAGTACTGATTATTCAGATAAGATTTTAAGGAGACGGGGCTTGAGAAGAACTCGTTCTCACATTCTGTGAAGGAGATGACAGTGATGAAAAGAAGAAATTATTACAATGTACAAATGTACAACTCGAACTGAACCTGACATGGGCCATGAGTACAAATGTCGAAACAGAACGTGCGATTGCCGAGGTACGCCAACGTCATGCACTGTGGGATATGACACTGGGGATTAGATTGTCGCCTCATCGATTTATTATATTGTTACTATTTCGAGAAACATTTTTTCTAAACCAACAACTGTCATAGTGTTGACAACATTATATCCATCACGTACTCTTGTTGGAAATGAGTATTTCTCAATCCCTCGCATAAGACTGATGATGGGCACATCACTGTCGTTGTGTCACATCACTAGGCTACACGTTATTCAGTTACTATTTTTCACTGATCGTCGTTTGTTCTCTTACTACGAAAAACATGTTTTAGCCTTGTAATAAATATCTAATATATTTTGTCTATTATGTCTTCTTAGTTTATATTAAATAAACAGTGAACCCTGCGCTAGCTGTGCTAACCATTATCAATAACCAACAACTCTTATAAAGTTGTGTAGTACACAACATGCTTTAACTATTTTGATGCTGTTAGTTAACGACGTTCTCATGGAATTCTCTATGGAATACTTCAAATTTGTTAGACATAATATCGAAGGTACATTCTATGTAGCGTCTCGCTATACTAAGGCGGTAGTTGAATATTTTTTTCTTGTAAGTCATATCACTACGAGCATATGGTCTTATAACGTGACGTGATATTCTAAACGCTGCATCATCTATATATGGGAATGGGAACGGTGTCTGGTTGTTACTTAGTCGCCTCGGTTCTGGCAGGTTTATATCGCCACTTAGTAATTTTACAAACAAATTGCTGTCTTTAAATATAGTTGAGTCAAAATCAGTTCAGCAGCTCCCACATTAACATAAGTGAAACAATAATTGGCATAATTGGCAATAATTGGCCAACAGAACGATCAATTAGTATTTTTAATAATTACCGAATAAACTTCTACTATGCGGGACAAATGATTCGGACGTGCTTGACTGTACAGTTAGGCGGTCGGCGACGTACTACGGACGGGGATTTCTTTATCGCTAATCGTCGTTATTTCTTAATCGTCTTGATTACCCACCACTAGGTGGGTAATCAAGACTTTTCGAAGTAGTTTAACTCACCTAATCCTACTCCGCCTGCGGATCCAACTCCTCTTAGTAACTCCTTAACTCTTTTATGTAATCACTATCGATGCTAGTGCTGGTCTATGGAATGGTCTATGGAATGGTCTACAAGGAAAAAAAGAAGGTCTATGGAACAATTAAAAAAATTAACTCTTGATACACCTGTCCTAAAAAAAGGTCACGCCATCGAGGAGTAATCTCGGACAATCGGAGTAAATGAAACAATTAAGAGATTTCACCCTTGATACACCTATCCTAAAAAAAGGTCACGCCATCGAGAAGTAATCTCGGACGATTGGAGTAAATGGAACAATTAAGGGATTTCACTCTTGATACACCTATCCTAAAAAAAAGGTCGCGCCATCGAGGAGTATTCTCGGACGATCGGAGTAAATGGAACAATTAAGGGATTTAACTCTTTTAATACACCTATCCTAATAAAAAGGTCATGCCATCTTCTCATTCATTAATTTAGTCGATACGCGGTCACACGGCGAGCGAACGGCAATCCAACCAAAAACGAAACGTCAAAAGAATAAGTAAGTCCTCGGAGTTAAATAACTCCTCGCAGTTAGTAACAGTTCGGTGGAGTAACTAAGGGTTTCTGCTCCGCTCGCGGTTTCAACTCTTTTAATTCATTAACTCCGGAATTACCCATCGCTATCGCTAACGACCAGTTTCCATACGCGACTGACGGTATGCGACCGACTCAGCGTAGGAGGAATTCAGCCCTAAGAACTTTGTATCCAGGCCTCATCAAAATCTAAATTGCTCATAACTCGTTGCATTATTTTCTTGTCTATGGTCTTGATTTCTCGAAGTCAATCGAATTTGAAGCTTTCCTAGTTGTAAAGGAAGGCCGGTGAATAATTACTTCAATTTGTATTTTAATAATTTATAAAATACAGATATAATAAAATGGTAAGTTTTAACAAAATTTCACTAATTGTCTACGTCTTGGCTTATGTTATTCTTTAAAAACGTTGCTTTCATACAACTTATCAATAAAAATTGAAACTGCTGTCATCGTCGCACGTGCCCTATTATTGTCTTCATAAATCGCATGAATTTTGCAGGTGTCCCTCAATCCCATTAGAATTTTGAAAAATGAAGCAGAAGAAGAGAAAGCTGAAATAGCCCGTATGTCGAGTTTCATTGGAGCTATTGCTATTGGAGATCTTGTAAAAAGCACCCTTGGTCCTAAAGGAATGGACAAAATTTTGGTTTCCATGGGGAGAAATACTGGCCAGGTAATAAAAATTAATTAGTTCATATAACTTCTATTATTTTTGTTTAGGACATAGAATATAACCTCTTAACATTTGTGTTGACAGATTATATATTAATTTCCTTGAGACTCATTTTGTCGTAAAATTTGCAGGTAGAGGTAACAAACGACGGTGCCACTATATTGAAATCAATTGGCGTAGACAACCCAGCTGCAAAAATTTTGGTTGACATGTCAAAAGTTCAGGATGATGAAGTTGGTGATGGCACAACATCAGTAGCTGTTTTAGGTACTTAGCAACATATTTACTTTCTAATAATTCGTCCGTTCAATACTCATCATTCTTGATAAAAAAATATTATTTCATGGGACCATTTCTATTATTAAAATTTGAAAAAAAAAAAATACATCTGCTGAAGTCATTAAGGATCCCTTCCTAGCCTGAGTGGTGAGTGGAGCTGTCAAATTTGATGCTTTGCACAGAGTACGAGCTCTTCCCTGACAGTCAGTGTTTGAGAGTCATTTGAAATTTTATCTATAAAAAACAATGTTCAAGTGTGAGCTATGTACTCTTAAATATTCTTTCTAAAATGCCAATAAGAACTTTTATAGTAGTTTTAATCAAAGCATTGCATATGTTGAGTCCTTTGACACTCAAAGGTACAGAACCAAATATGTGTACAGATAAGTGGTACTTTATATATTTTTTTTCCAGAATGACTGAATTCTTTTGACCTTAATTAATGGGCCTTTCAAGAGTTACCGGACATGTATTTCGGCTCACTTAATCTGCCTCCACCTGGCTCCATTATGTAGTCTAAGTCACTATTTTTAGTGTTTACTAACAAAGTTTAAAATATAGTTGATTGATTTCCCTTCATACTTAGGCCATAGGCATACAGGCTTAGGCATTATCTGTTACAACTGCTGCAATTTTCTTGTCAATTTGCCATTTACAGATTTGCTTTTAGAAATTCTGCCAAATTGCTGGTTGTGTGTCTACCAGTATAGTGTACACAGTATAAAACAGTGATTCCCAGACTTATTTCGGTCATGGACTCCTTACCATAACGAAAACTTAACTATGAACCTTAAGTGAATTAACTTTTGTGATATAATAAAGCCTACTAAAAATACTTTATTCTATCCCCTCTCATGAGACAATTGTAGGTAGGTAGGTTAATGAATTAAGTACACATTTTTAATTTTTAAAAGAATGTATATTAATTTTAGGAAAAGGAAAGAAAAAAATGCAATTGTGTTTGTAAATATTCATAAATACTTAATACTTAAATAATTTTAATGAGAAGGATGAATCTGATGGGATGATATCAGTTTGTTTATGTTTGGCTCCATTTTTGTCAATAACATTCCTAAGTCGCCAGAATCAGTAATGATTAGTAATTTGTAGTCGGTTTCATTTCTTCATAAGAAGGTTTGTCAGTGCACTAAATCCACGTTCTACCAAATATGATGACAGGAAAGCAATCAATAACTTCTGTACAATAGCCCCCTAATGCAGAGTACGGAATTGGAACCTGACTTTGTAACCAAAATTGGTGGAATCCTTCTTTAACTTTAAACTTTAGTTTTAGCTTCTCATCCTCAGATTACAAGAAAGGCATATAGAGTCTGTGGAATGTCGGAGTGAGGTTAAGAAAGTTAATACAAACTCAGATTTTAAAACAAAATGCAGGACACTGAAACTGTTAGACCCGAATTTCAGTGTGGGGGGGGGGGGGGGGGGGGGGTGGATGTGTAAAAACAGCTAAGTCCGTCAGTTTGTGCAAAAGATTGCCATGATAACGAAAATAATTCCCACTATTGTATTTGTATTGACTTTCTTAGCCTCACTTCGCTATTTCACGCGCCCTATCTGCCTTTTGTTCTTGTAATCTGAGTTCAGATCTATAATATACAAACAAAAGAAGTCATAGGTATTAGGAGTTCTATGGTTAGTAAAAATAATCCTAAACACCACGTGTATAAACCGTCATTAAAAAATTACTTAAAACTTATAAATTATTTAAATCAAATATTATTCAAATTAAATTATCGGAAAATGCTACTTACCATTTATTGAAATAATCGGCTAGGTCATGACGTGCTACTATGATCCGGCCACAATTTAATAATAATAATATACACAAGAAATGTTCACACAATTATTTAATGTGATACAATAAATTAAGTCTATAATATTTACATATATACCTATTACATATTACCTACAATACTGTCTTATACATAATTTACATTATAAAAAATAATACAAGACCAAAATACTTATGTAGCAGCATAGGTACTAGGTAGGTGTCTGTCGATTAGGTAGGTAAATTAAATCACTCTTTGTATCAATTTCTTACATGCACTTCATATGACATATTGAACAGATATAAATTGTTGATTAGATGTGTGGCTATTTTATAGTGTCATATTTAGAGACATGTATTAGCTACAATTATATTGTAGCTAATACATGTCATGAACGAAAAATTGTCAGGATCTTTCCTGTACATACAAACATGTTAAAACCTGCTTAGTGCGTGCATGCTAAGTCCTGAGCGGAGCGCGGCAGATCTACAAAGCGGGCGATAGTTATTAACCATTCAATGCTATACTCAATTTAGTAGGCGGTAGAGCTCCGTCAGACTTATCATCAAAATTATTATGCATGGCAGTGGAGTCACATGCTGTGCTACTATAAAAAAATACTCAATAGCGCTTATGTTACTAATAATTCTGTTCTGGTAAATGTATTGTCAAAATATAGTTTTTCATGACAAAAAAGTGTAAACAAACGCATATTTCCTTCAAATTTTAATATTTGGTGCAGGAATTTGGAATTACATATTGGAATAAATCAATGAATAATAATGATATTAGAATTATAGAGACAATATTTGAGTAAAAATATCGAAACTCAATGACTCAAAATAATTTTTACTTACCATGAACCCCTTGGATCATCCCATAGACCCCCAGGGGTCAGTACGGACCACTTTGGGAATGACTGGTCTAAAAGACAACTTCGCATTTTTGTGTGTTTGTCAGTGAAGTTTGCACAAAATAGTTCCATATATCTTTTTTTTTTTTTTTTTTTTTTTTTATAGAGTAGGAGGCGGACGAGCAAGCGGTCCCACGTGATGGTAAGTGTTACCGCCGCCCATGGGCACCTGCAACACCAGGGGGCATGCGGGCGCGCCGCCGACCTTGCAAAATCCTATTCACAGCTCTCTTGAAGAACCCCATATCGTAGCTCAGTGGAAAGACCTCTTGAGGCAGTTCGTTCCACAGCCTACGGGTTCGCGGTATAAAATAGTTTTTGGACCGAACAGTGCGCGACACCTCCGTATCGAGGAAATGCGGATGGACCGCACTTCTGTGACGGGAGGTGCGGTTGTAGAAACCCGAGGTGGGAATTATATTAAACAATTCTTCAGAGCATTCCCCATTGTACAGGCAGTAGAACACACAGAGAGACGCAACGTCTCTCCGAATGCTGAGGGATTCTAAACCGCCCGTGAGAGTGGGATCGTCGACAATACGAACAGCACGTCGTTGGATAGAGTCAAATGGGTCCAATTGGTATTTCGGTGCGCCGGCCCAGAGATGAGAGCAGTACTCCATATGGGGCCTCACTTGAGCTTTGTAAAGCATTAAGAGTTGCCCAGGGGTGAAGTACCGCTTCGCTCTGTTCAGCACACCGAGCTTTTTGGAGGCCATTTTGGCCTTATTGTCCAGATGACCCCTAAATTCGACTTTGCTGGAGATGTCGATACCAAGGATCCCGATACTCTCCAAGATCTTAAGAGGTATGCTCTGAAAGCGAGGTGCTACAACAAAAGGGGTTTTTTTAGCGGTGAATGCACAGACTTGCGTCTTACTGGGGTTGAAATCCACTAGGTTCATAGAACCCCAAATCGAGACTAAATCTAAAGAGTCTTCGATTTCAGACACAAGCCTGGCGCGACTCTCTTCCACTTCGACCCGAGGGATGTTGGCGCGGCCCCTGTACAAGGCGTCTCCAGTACTGTCATCTGCATAGCAACGTATGTCACCAATTTGCAACAGGTCGTTGATATGCAGAAGAAACAGAGTTGGGGACAACACGGAGCCTTGCGGGACGCCAGCGTTAATAGACATGGTGTCGGAGCAGCTACCATCGATAACGACTCTGATGCTCCGTCCAGTCAGGAAACTGGCAACCCATTCGCATAATCAAGCATAATCAACCATTCATATGGGACTTCACTTCATCTTAAGTTGCAATCGGTCACTTGTTGTCCCAGTATTATCACAAAATTTAAACTACATATATAATAATACAATAAAAAAATAACTATACGCGCAACTTTGCCAAGCTGAAAGTTCACGCACTTCGCAACACGTCTTCATCAGCACATAACCTTGAAAGAGGAAATTTTTTAGGTTTGGAAAATTCAAAATGGCGGATTTAATATACTAACAATAAGCTCAAATTTTTAATTCGAGGTATTTATGTAAACAAGGACACCTCTTGTCAAATTAACATTTCAGATATAATGAACATTTTTTAAATGTTACTTATTTATATTTTCAATTACTAGTTTCTAATCAGAATGAATCAGTCTTATATGATTCCACAATATCAAATTATGTATGTATAAATAATTTCACAAACAAAAAATTACTTATTCTTGAAATGTACAATTCTATGTGCTTATTCGAAATCGGCATAATTCTATAAGACTAATTCTTTATATAACCGATTCTCATAAGGCCCTACGCTAATGCTTGCTGTCGCGCTAAACATGCTTGCTGTCGCGCTAAACATGCTTGCTGTCGCGCTAAACATGCTTGCTGTCGCGCTAAATATGCTTGCTCTCGCGCTAAACATGCTCTCGCCTTTCCCTAATTAAATATATTAAATGTTAATATTTCCAAGAAATAAAAATTGTGTGATTACTTGATTAGTTAAAGAGTTGAACTACATCGTGCACCTAATGGATTTGACACAAGTATCACATCACAGTTATTGAGAAGAAAAATCTGAAAGATCATTAAAATCACGAATAACGACATTCCCACAACTATGAGTTTCCTACTGATATAAATAAAGGCTGCCCCAGATTGAGGGTCGGATTTAATTTAGAAAAAAAAATCATTGTGTCTCCAGCTGTGTGATATGTGGCACCGTCCTGTTGGAACCACAGTTGATTGAGGTCCATATCTTCCAATTGGTGCTAAAAAAACTCCCGTTGCATGTTCCGATATATGCCTACCTAAATACCGATACCTAAAAAAATGGCCCTATGATCCCGCTGAACCAAAAGCCGCACCAAACTATAACTCTTTGAGGATGCATCCATTTTTTCATGAATCTCATGAGGATTGTCCAAGCCTCAGATACGACAATTTTGCGACGTATCCTTTAAGGTGCAAATGGGCCTCATCCCTAAAGATGATATTTTCGCCAAAATGATGGTCTACTTTAGGGATGAGTAAACTCTGGATTCAATGAATCAAAAGATCCGAAACCGCGAGGGTGCCGAAACTTAATGATTAATGATGAGTTATTTATTCCTTTCATTTTTGGATTGCTGAGTTCGCTCGCCGTGCGACCGTGTATCGGCAACTGTCGTGAGTCCAAGCAAAAGCGAGATGCGACGATAGCATGAGCTGTGTGTGAAAGCAAGAGAATAGTTCGTTCAAATGCGTACACGCGGGACGCTCCTGCTCTTGCCTCCATCCGCCTTACTAGTAGTGAAAAATGTGTCATGCTTTATTAAGGCCTTTTTAAATTTTAATCTTATTTTTTAATAAGATTAAAATTTGCTCGTTCATGTTAGGTTGTAGGCTCTTTTCAAATACATATTATAGATAGTTTGTTTATGTTTACATTTCTTTAGAACACTCCCACCACTAATCACACTTCAAGCGATATTCCTGTTATTATGCAAATAAATGTTTGGAATTTACATTAGAGAACATTATTCATTGTCATTTTGTATTTCGCCTGATCACCTCGTCTAAATTCATTTTGCGGACTGGGCAGTTGTTTTCTCCGTGAGTTTGTTTGCTCTGAAGAAATAAAACAAATATAACATGTAAATATAAAATAAGTGTTAAATTAAAGTATTTTGGTTAATTTTAATTTCAAATGTTCAATGTTCAAAAAACTCTTATTTTCAGCTGCCGAGCTACTACGTGAAGCTGAAAAGCTTATTGAGCAAAAGCTTCATCCTCAGACAATCATCGCAGGATGGCGTATTGCTGTTGATGCAGCCAAGCAGGCTCTATCTGAAGCCAGTTTTGACCACGAGAAAAATCTAAATGATGCTGCACTCCGAGCTGATTTAGAAAACATAGCTCGCACTACCCTTAGCTCTAAAATTCTGTCCAATCACAAGGAGTAAGTTTTAGTTTAGTCTCACAAAAAATATAACGTGAAAGTAACCATTTCCTTACCATTCACTTACTTTTGCACTTTTTAGACAAACTGTTTTTTATACTTTTTAGAAGTTGTCACATTTGAAAACATTTAGCAACTGTGATGGACAGAAGTGGTGTGGGTTAAGACCATTCAGTGATTAATCTTGATCATTGTTTTTATTGGTTGTTTCAACTTCGTACAATGCCTTGCCTTTTAGCCTATGGATTAAATATATTTACATGATTGAGAATTCTCTCCTTGTATATCTTAGTCATCACAATTATTCCCTGCTTAACTGTAGGTTTGTTCAAGTCATTGTGAAGGGTTTCATATATACACCTTTCAAAAAAAGAATTAAAGATGAACTGTCAAATCCAGTCAAATCAAAGTCAAATGTCAATTCATTATTTTATGAGTTTAAGAAGAAAGATTTCTGTATATCTTAATGTACTTATATCAGCCTATAACATTCCACTGCAGTGCACAGACCTCCTGTAAATTACTGGGTAGTTTCGGGCTGTAATCCACCACGCAGGCCTAGTGCAGATTGGTGGATCACATAATCCATATTTTTTTTTATTTCTGGATATATACCCCAATCATTCCCAAAGTGGTTGATATTGATCCCCTGGAGTCAATTTGAACTTTTTATTGCTAGTAAAAAAATTAGGGTGTCGACGACAGCTAAAAATAGACCCAATATTAGTTTTAGTATTATTAGTTAATATTATTTCAAAATATCTATGATTCCAATAGGTACCTAATTAAGAAGATTTTTAATCTTTATGTACTGTATGTATATTTTTATGCAAAAAGAGTCACTTGTAAGAGTGCATGAAATAACACTTAGCACAAACATGTCTGTGTATTGTCGCACGTAGCAAAGCAAGTGCGGGCATGAAATACCGTTGCATGTCCGCATTTATTAGTTTGAGTAACTAAAGTAAATTACTGGGGGTTGGGGGGATCAACGGTTTTTATAGTTTTTGGGAAAGGGGTCTGGAACCGAAAAAGTTTGGGAACCCCTGCCCTAAACTGTCGTCGCTCTACTATATCTTAATTGTACTTATATTTCTATCAGCCTATAACGTCCCACTGTAGGACACCAGCCTCCCCTTTTCAATCCCTGGGGGATTTCGGGCCGTAATCCATTCCTTTAAACCTCTTAAGGTAGGCAGCACATTCAGGAGCTTGCCAATTGTTGGCTGATGTTTGCATCTATCGTGGATGTCTCAGGGCGACAGTATCTACTTATCACCAGGTAGACTGCCGCCTTCTACAGAAAAAAATACAGTCTGTGGTTCACAGGTTTTATTTGAAATATTTTCCAATTTTTAGACATTTTACAAAGCTGGCTGTAGATGCAGTATTGAGGCTGAAAGGCTCTGGTAACCTAAAAGCTATTCAGATCATTAAAATCCCTGGTGGTCTATTGGAAGAATCATTCCTGGATGAGGGCTTCCTTCTAAATAAAAAGGTTTGTTCTAAATTATACATAACTTCGTTTTTAATGTAATAACATTCAGATTATGTACTTAGCTTATTATCTCTGTCCTCCGGCCAGATGTACCGACGACTTAAAGAATTTCGAAATAATTTCGCCGGTGGTGGTTGGATGAGAAGAGCCGAGAATCGTGTGTGGTGGCAAACCGCGGGAGAGGCCTATATCCTGCAGTGGCTGATGGTTTGGTATGGTACTTATTTACCAGAGTATGGAGTATGGATTAGGGTGGAGTGAGATTAGTTTCTTATTTTATAAACTACAGTGTAAACTCCATTTAACGCCACTCGATTAACGACAGACTCTAAAACGTCGAAATTACTTGACTATGGTTGGTTTACTATGGTTGACCTTGTTGTCCATACAATGATACACTCTATGTAGCATCACCCCCACTCTAAATAACGACAACAATACGTCATTATTAAACAATAAACAGTACTCTCTAAGTTGCCGAAATAACTGCAGCTGTGTACGTTCTTTTGTTTGTTTTTTTGTCGCTTTATTGTCTAGCCCGTATTTACCTCGACTGTCGGCATCATACGTATCGAAGATTCTAAGAAATCTGTTCTTTTGTTTGTTGTGATTACTTTGCACGTGTTTACGTGCAACTTACGTGTTACGTTGCGCGTGCTACTAGACTGTCGTTAGGTTGTTATACATTATCTGTACATTACCATATTCTTAGTTCCTCACAAACTTTCAAACCTTGAACATGGCGAGTAAGAGAAAATCTTTGTGTGTTAACGAAAAGGTTTTATTAATACGCGCAATAGAGGCGGGTGAAAAGATAAGTGATGTTGGAAGACGCTTTGGATTCAGTCGCTCTAAAAACGCAAAAAAACTCGCACTCGCACAAAAGACGAAGATAACAGACTAAACGCAATAAGCATTGTTATTTGTATCACTATTAATGTTTGTTGTTTGGAAATGTTATATATACTTTATTAGTAAATAATATTATAATAGTAAAATAATATTGATTTTTCTTCTCTCCATTTAACGACGACTCTCAATGACGCCATAACATGCGCAGTTCCTTCAGTGTCGCTATATAGAGTTTACACTGTATTTATTTATACAAAATATCCATTTTATGGATTGGATATGTTTTTTATTGCATCAATTACTGATATTTTTTTAGGGATTATTATATACTTATTCTTATCGACAAAAACACCTTCCTATGTAATCCTACCCCACCCACCCCCTTGAATGGCAGCCACCTTAATTTTATAATCGGTCCAATTTGTACCAATAAAATGACAATATCATCTAATAAATATGTTTTACACAATAATTTTGTAGATTTACTCTATCGACCTAGCACAAAAAACATAAGTCTCAATTTAATTAATTGGATAAAAATATACATATTTTTTTATATTTTTTTTATACCTCTAATATATAAAATCTAATTGTTGTTATGTTTTAAGTCTTTTATGTCAATATTTTGGAATCAATTGTCAAGTGATGGTACCTTTACCCAAAGGTTACATTACAAATAATGAGGTCATTTTTAGGTTTCCAAGACCCTTAAGTTCATAGACATTGTTTTTTTATTAGTACATATAAAAAAAATATATGGCTGCCATTCAAGGCGGGGGTGGGGTAGGTATAGGTAGGAAGGTGTTTTTGTCGATACAAATAAGTGTTAACCACTCCCTTAAAATATCGGTAGTGATTCTCTGACATACTGTATGTTTTTTATCCAGTTTATAATTACTTTGCAACAGGTCGGAGTTCATCAACCAAAGCGCATAGAGAATGCAAATGTCTTGATTGCCAACACTCCCATGGACACGGACAAGATAAAGGTGTTTGGTTCCACCATCAAGGTGGACTCTATGGCCAAGATTGCAGAATTGGAAGTTGCTGAGAAGGAGAAAATGAAGGACAAAGTTAATAAAATCCTGGCACACAAATGTAATGTATTTATTAACAGGTCAGTATTGTAAGATCTTGCATTATGGTGATGTACAATATTTGCTTTTTTCTTTGTAAGATAGTGATCATTTTATGTTAATACGACATCTGGTTTTGCGGATTTGCATTTGCAGGTAAAGTTTCCTTACCTAGATTCCAAATTGAATGACTGTCGAGTTCTTTGTGAACAAAACTATATTGTTAAAGAAAAGTTTTTTTAGCCAATTCTTTGATTTAATGACATCTTTTAAAATAAGTTGAATATGAAGGAAATAGTATATCTTGATGATCATTTTGCTACATATCAATTGATTAAAAATCATACAATTTAATCTAATATAATGAGTATTTCGTATCTTTATTTTTATTCCGTATCTTGTATGAATAATATTTTGGCTGCATTATGTCCATAGAAATATTTTAATCTGAGAAGTCCGGAGTCTTATGGTATATGGTCTTATGACAAATCACGCATATTTCAAATTTTATTGTGCATCTTGTAACAATGTTTATGTGTGGCAGTCTATGTAGATTTTTTATCTACTTACATACATATTTATGTAGATTAAGAGAAAATGAAATAATATTGTATCATGAACATAGCAACAGACATGGATTACATATCTGTAATACTAATTTCCAGGCAACTGATCTACAACTACCCCGAGCAACTGTTCGCCGATGCGGGTGTCATGGCGATCGAGCACGCGGACTTCGACGGCATCGAGCGACTTGCGCTTGTCACTGGAGGCGAGATTGTGTCCACTTTCGACTCTCCCGATAAGGTCAAACTGGGACACTGCAAGCTTATTGAGCAGGTCAGTATGAAAACGAATCTTTTTTTTTGACAATAATGACACTGTTATTCTATATGTTCCCTCAATCTTCTCGACTAATAACTTTGTTTCAATCAAGATTACCGTCTATTAAAGAGGTTGTTTTTTTTATTATAAAACTATAGAGAAGAAAAACAATAAATCTGCGACTTATACTGCGTGCGATATTCTACATAATGTATGGGACAAGGCAAGTATTCCTACCATACTATAAAAATATGTAATAACAAAAATACTTAAATCCTTTACTGGCAAAATTTAAAGAAAAACGAAGAAAATAAAGCATAACGTTCGGCTGTGATAAAAAATAAGGATGAAAGATGGAAGAAAAGTTTAGAATGTCTTTTTGATAGCACACGCCAACACACTAGAAATGATTACTATCGTGGAAGACAGCCTGTTTCTACTTGCTCAGAGAGAGAAAGGACGCCCAGGTCAGATAGGCGGTATACACAGAGCTTGAAAAGAAAGAATCTATGAAGTTACAAGAGGACGCAAAGTTAGAAAGCTGAAAAAGGCGAAAATCAGAAAACACATTGTTAATTGGGTCTGAACGGTGTGACCACTGCTGGTGTAACCCGTGCCAAAACGTTAAGTGGAAATAAAAGGTAAACAAAAAAATCTTAATTTTATGCGTTCAGACCCAATTTACAATATAAATTATTTTTTTTACTAAAAAACATTTTTCAGCAATAAGTGAAACAGAAAGTTATATTTAAGGAAAGCCATCGGTACTACGGTTAAACCCTGGAAACGGTTAAACTTTTATAAAAATCTGATTGTGGTTACTGAAATTTAAAAAGAAACTAGTGCTCTGTAACTGTAATCTAAATAAACGTGTTATCTATGTACGTGTGGTCGTCAGGTGTTGATCGGCGACGAGTGCCTGCTCCGCTTCTCGGGCGTGGCGCTCGGCTCGGCGTGCACGGTGGTGATCCGCGGCGCTACGCAGCAGGTGATCGACGAGGCGGAGCGCTCGTTGCACGACGCGCTCTGTGTGCTCACCGCTACTGTCAACGAGCCCAAGGTTATCTATGGCGGAGGTTAGTGATTATACAAACTATGTCAGTAAGGCGGCCCTTAGACGTTAACAACGTTAAGAACAATAACAACGTCATTGCATAATATTAATGAATCACTGTAACGGTGCACAATATTAAACGAACTTCAATACACTCCCTAAACAATCAAAAACGTTGCGCGCAATCCGTTACGTTGCGCACAATATTTGATTTTGTTTCTTTGTACAGATGACGGGTCCTATCTATAAGAGTCTTAACTTGAATTTCATTCGATAAACCTTCATTTCCGCGCGACGACTGTGATAGGTTGTATTAAACTTTTGCAGGTTGTCAACAAGACTGCTTATGTTTTTATTTTAACCTTTTCAAAGGAATTAGTTTATTAAACGTCGGGGGTTTTATCAAAAAAAAAATGTTTTTCTTTTATTTGCCTTTTTTTACTCGACGTTTCGACACTGGTTATAACCGTGGTCACAGGTTGATTGCAAAGACGGGTAATCCAGAATAGAAACCGTGAGTAGTTTATCAACCCAGTAACCCATGTTACTGGGTGAGTAACCCATGTTTGACTTTCAATATTACTTCATTTCATAGCATACCACTAAATGGCCCCAACGGAGAAATGCTATATATGGAACTATTAAATATCCTTCTTGTAAAAACAATAAAGTATAATAAATAATGAATCGATGTTATATTCAACTTGCATTTGTGTGGTCAAGTTCAAATCCTCTGCTTTTCAATCCTCTTTAAATCCACTGAGATTTTACTTAAGTACAGATTTATAAAAATGTCACTAGCTTGGCGGTAAGGTAAAATATCGTGAGGAAGGAAACGTGTATCCTAGTGAAATAAAAAAAAATCTGGAGTAAGTGTATCCACCAAACTGCACTGGGCCCACATTGTGGGTTATGGTCTCTAACCTTCCAGTTATTTATTTATTGTGATTATTTAGGGATTCAGTGATGTATAGTATTTAGAGAACATCTGTGCCCTACAGGCTGTTTGACATCACATGACATTATAGCTGACTTTAATGAAATAATTAAACGCCAAATAAAATAGGGAAAGAGCCCACTGTAAATTGAATACACAATGTTTCAGAATTTTTTTAACCCTCTGATATGATTGTTACTACGATTTTCTTCCATTTGTCAGGTGCCAGTGAAATGCTAATGGCGGATGCGGTGTCCCGCGTTGCCGCTCGCACCGCGGGCAAAGAAGCCGCGGCCGCTGAAGCCTTCGCCGTCGCTCTCCGGCGGCTGCCGTCCGCTATCGCCGACAACGCGGGCTACGACAGCGCAGAGCTCATAGCTAGGCTGAGGGCGCACCACGCGCAGGGGGAGAACACTATGGGACTCGGTGAGTAATATTAAATGCTAATTAATGGCGTACGCCGTGTCTAATGGCCTTTGCCGTCGCACTGACGTGATTGCCATCCGCCGTCGCCGACAACGCGGGTTACGACAGCGCAGAGGGGGAGTACACTATGAGTCTGTGAGTGAACAGTAAATGCTTATGTAAATAAATGTACGGCCCTACAAAAATAGTGCTAAGTATGTAATTCAGTGGGTTAAAGTGATAAATAATATTTATAAAAAAAACAGCTTAAACCTGGAAAAAGAAATCCCGTGGTTATTCAATCTTATAAATAAAAGCTTTATATAGTATAATTATCTTATAAAGCACGCTCATAGGACGTCAGTTGTAAAAACGATTACGCGAAGTGAGGACATACGTTTTCGAAAAAAGTAAAATGTCTTTCTTACTCGTACTCTAAATACGATTACAAGTGCGCCACTACATGACGGCAGTATACGCTGACTGGTGGATAGGTCGTGAAGCCCGGTTCGCTCGCCGATCGACTTCCACCGCCGAACGGGGTCGAGTTAAAGATCTCGTTTACGGTCACTATGGCCATACAATATCAAGCGTAACATCAGTGTATCAAGTATAACAAGTGTAGCGTATCAATAATTGTGTAATACCATTCTAAAAGTAAAAAAAAACTATGAGGAGAGTGCAAAGTCACGCCGTAAAACGTGCCTCTCTTTGCATTGAAAAACGCGGGAGGGTGTTTAACAATTCTTGTAAAATACTAAATACACAAATAAAACCGTAGGTAAGTTGATTACGTAAAACTATTGTAACAATACTCCGTCCACTATGTTATTTTCTGGATGACAGATCGGTTTAGTGAATTCCGAATTGCTTCCTACCGATTACGGATTTGATTATCGATACAATTCTTGTACAATTTGCATTCGCTTTTATAGATTTGTTTTGTTATATTTGTCTTAAATAATTTATTTATTAATCGCAAAAATGTATTTAATACAAAATCAATTTAATAAATCGATTGTATATATGTAAACAATAAAATAATAAGTATTAAAACACGCAATAACACGACTCCTCTATTTACGGTAAAAAATATGCTAGAATTATCAAAGATCTCGTGTGCACGCGTGACTACTGAAAACTGAAACTGTGGTGAAGAAGACACAAAGATTAATAATATCTAATTGGGACCGTGTGACATCCACTTTGATAACCCGCGTGAACAATATATGTAATAAACTAACTTGAATGAGGACACGCCAACAGACGAGTCAATTTCGTCAGATGAAGATGACGTAATTGTCTGACTGCTCAGAATAATACATAACTATAACACATTACTTTTATTTGCAAATAAGTACCTAATTAATATTCTTTCTTCTAAATATACTTTTATTTCAAAACTATTACTTATATAAGTATATAAGAATCATTATAACAGGTATTTAAAACACTTAAAATATCCTAAACCAGTAAAGTGTCCGCCACTAAACTACACAAGTGAAATTAAGTAACACGTAATATGTTACTTAATTCCACTTAATATGATAATATGTAATTGATATTAATATAGTTCCAGACTATGTAGACTATGTTATACTTTTTGACTTTACTTTTTTTGTCATACTTTGACATGACTATGATTATTTTTTTGAAATATAATTTTCTGTTATTTTTTTTATAATAACTTGCAATTGCAATTTCTATAACTTTCTATTACTTTGCACGCCAGTTCTGGTAAATGTTAAATTACCATCTATTATTAATTTATTGCAAATTATTTCAACTATTACTCATTCGCAATGGCAAATAAATGTTTTGATTTGATGATTTGCTGCACACTGAATTCCACAGCCGCTGGCCGCACTCTACTGGTCTCGTTACCCCCCTCACAGAAGACTACCTTGAAATGTACTGCATTTTCCACGTTAACCAACTTTTCCAATGTAAGTACGTGTTTCGGTAGTAAGTGAGATATGTCAGACCCCATTCTGTTGGCATGTACCGCGGATGTCTATGGGCGACAGTATCTACTTACAATCAGGTGGACTGTCAGCTCGTCTGCCGTTTTTTTTTTTTCATAAATAAATAAATAAATATCCGTATATATTGTCTATACGTCCCCAGATGCATTGCCTACCTTTGGAGATTTAAAAGAGTAAAGAGTTGGGAAAATGGAGTGGGATAGGATGGCATGGGAATGGACTTTGACATATCTCACTCACTACGGAAACACGTCCGTACATTGGAGAAATAGGAGGGATAGGATGGGAACAATGGGAAGTACATTTCTGGGTAGTCTTCTATAGAGAGAGGTAACGTGGCCAGATGGGTGCGCCCAGCGACTGCGATTCAGCGTGCACCCTCCCTTTCAAATGCTTAATGAGATTAGTAAAGAAACACGTTATATTTACACCAGACATGGCGAAGGGCACTGTGGGCGACGTGAAGAAGCTCGGCATAACTGAGTCGTACGTAGTGAAGCGACAGGTGCTATTATCCGCGGCCGAAGCGGCCGAGGTGATCTTACGCGTGGATAACATCCTGAAGGCGGCTCCACGCCGTCGCGGGCCTGACCACCGCCCTTGTTAAATACGTTTACTTTAAAAGCTCTGTAAACGTTCAAAGGATGAATTTTACGTGTCTGACAAACAATAGTTGTAGAATAGACTGTACTTGAAATTGTCATCTTTGCAAAAATAAAGAAAAAAACAAATCAATTTTTAAAAGTTTTCAAATTCGTTAGGGGCCCCATAGACGCAACTCGCAGCCCCCTGAAAAGATCAAAAACAAAGTAAATAATCTCACGACCACCTTACTAATAATTAGGTCCTGATTATGTTTTTTAGAATTTGATTATAATTAAAAGGTTTTCGTAAAAGGTTGGTCGTGAACAATTAAACACTTATGCTTAATTATTCACGACCAACTGTGACCCCCTGTATACGCGATTGCGACACTCACGTTGAGAAAGATGCCCTAGCTAGACGATCAATTTATATTGTGCTATTTTGTGGATTGCACAATGTTTTTGATCGTTTTGGGAGTGTATTGAAACATACGCAACGCGATTCGATAATATTGTGCAATAACATTTTTATTGTGTCTAGGGGCGGGGGAGGCTTAGACAATTGCGTAGATGTAACCTTGGGAACTAGTATCATTCACGCGAGGTTGTGATAAAACTACTGTGCTTAGTGACTAAGCGTCCTTTTGTAACTCGCTGTCTTCTAAGCTTCTAACTCAGTCATGTCACAAAATATTTGTTAGTCTTGATTTCGCGGATTAATTTCTAATATTATTCGGCTTGTATATAAATGAGCAGCAAGTCGCCATCAACAAAACACACCTATTTTTGAATAGGTGAAGTAAATAAGTTTAAATTCCTAACAGTGTCATCACTAAGTAAACGGATACTCCCATTGCGGTATGTTATTTCAATACTGAAGTCATGTTTCACTTTAGATTATATGTTTGCGGCTCTTTCAAACACGTATTTTAGAGAATGTAAAATTTGACAAATTATTTGAACGTTTACAGGATCCTTTAAATCGTGTACTATCTGAATAATTTGCTTAAATGAATATCTTAGAAGCCAAGTTTGCATTAAAATTGAGTTAGATACATTTTCGATTTATTTGAAATCATAAAACTTTTTGCTAAACAAAATATTTTGTAATGATTTTGACCAGTAAGTGTAACTCGACCCAATAGGACCAATATAACGAAAAACGAATAAAACCAATAAAACGAAAATAAACATAAAAGTACAAAATGTCAAGTCATCACTAAGTAATTATGAGACATAATTATACAAGACAATTAGTCAAGACATAATTATGAGCTTAGTACGTTAGGGTACTACGGTTAGGTGAAGGTTTATTAGTTTGATTTTAACATATCAAGCTATGACCTTACGTCTTTCAATTGTTCTATTTTGTATTAGGGGGCCCTATTGGGCCATGTTACACCTTAGTGTTATTTAAAAAAGGACACAATTCTAGTTTAGGAGAGAAAGTTGATCATTAATGATCCAACATTAAATTCTGTGTCCCGTACAAACATTTGTCTTTAAACAAATTTTTATGTATATTGAAATAGTAAGATTATCCCGTTTTACAGTGGTAGCAAATTCAGATAGTATACTTTTACAAGTATAATTATTATTAGTATTGGAAGGAATTTTTTATAATTAGAAGTGAAATACTATTCTTCAGAATATGACCTAAAATATTGTCGAAAACACTTTGTTCTTGTAATTTGTAAGGAGAGGACTTCTTATTTTATTACAGAGTGCGTCATACACTGATTACTGGTTTTAAAATGTCACTTCTAATTATAAAGTACCGGATATTAGTTTATGCTTGATTAATATTGCACTATGAAGTGAGAAAATGCAGTGAGTCACTATTTTCAAAAATGTATTTGATTAAAATCACTTTTCAACTAAACCGATTACTCGAAAGTACCAGCAAAAATAAAGATAATTTAATTTTTATTAGTTTGTTTATGCTCACAGAATATTTTATTTTTGCCAGAGGATGTTCCTTTTAGTAAAGCTAGCCATCCTGATTACACTGTAATTTTATTATACTTATTTGAATTAGCATTTAGTTTAATCGGCCGCAGACGCCTTCGGTTATTAATGTATTAACAAATGTTTAATAAATACGACATTTTAACAAATACCCTGTTTTATTATTTTCCTTGCCATGGAGAGTAAGTGCTGACAACTGGGAATACGAGTATACTTGGCTAAAAATGCGTTCCTTGTTATTTGTAAATAACTTTTCTAAAGTGTTCTAGACATTCAGTGTTCTAAACGTAAAAAATAAAATTGTAACTACTACAAAGATATTCTTGCGGATGGCGGCACCTACTCTCCTACTAAATAATTTGATAACGAACTGCAAAAGTATTTGTAATCTATGGAGCTCCTTGTTCCAATATTTATTAGTTTCCTTATTTAAAGGAATAAGCCAACTTTACGCTTTCTTTTATTACTTGCAAGTTGCAACCTATGCAACCATCCCTTTCATGAACCAGTATCCACCGCAGAACATGGGCATCCTCATGCACATTGTCTTGTTCATAAGGAATGTGTGGCCTAAAAACGCCACGCTGACCAAGCCGGTTGGCAAGTCCACTCTCGTAGAGGTGGTGTAGAGTTCCTCATGGCTTGTGGTAGCGTATACGTTAATTCTATCATAGTTAACCTGAAAGGATAAGCAAAGGTTAAGGTAAAGGCTATTAAGAAGGCGGGTGGGGAAGGCCGTTTTTTACACTATATTATTATATGACGTAAGGGTTGTAAAAACCGTAGGTACTTATTTCTATGTCACTAGTTACATATTGGCTCGACTTATAAGTGTGCCACCCATAAAATGAAATTCTATTTCACGAGAAATCGCCTGTCTGAAGGGACGATAATGAAATTTTCCTTTTTTATTCGATTTACTCGATTCTAAAGGTGAATTTATGCATATACAGTGAAACGATGGACTTATATTGTACGATGTACATAAAACGGGAACGGTAACTTCAGATAACCTGTATTTCCAACAATTTTCTTTTAGGTTCTATAGATAGGTCAGTGGTCGCAAAATTGGTCTCCTGTCACATATCCTCGATTGAAGAAAATTATGCTACTAAGGTAAGTAGTACCAAGGTCAAGTTGAATCAAGTAAAATTAGGTAACACAAAATACTGTGAGTACTGCGTGGGTACTTGATACCCAAAACTTATTCCCAAATTAGGACAAACACGCACCCAAATAAAAATGTAGCTATTTTTTAACTAATTAGGTGTGTAGCAGTTAATAATAACTTCAGCCACCGGAACATGCGGTTACATGTTGAAATAGACACCGAAATATAATCATTCTGCCGCATTCAAATAGTCCCCGAACATGCGATTGTAATTTATGGGAAAAGGCAATTCAAATATTGCTATAATTATGAGCCATTTCGTTTCCACTGTGGCTAATAAAGCTCACGTATCCAAGAAAACATTTAATTTACTTAACTTCCTGTGCGAAAACTGGTTCAGTACATTACATGAATACACACACATAACGAATACCTACTCCTAGGTACATTAATACAAATAACGTAAGTAAGATTAAATTGAATCCCGCATGCCTCTCCATCGCAGTAACAAACAGTATACAAATTAACTGTAACGAAGACAAACAGCAACTGTAACTGACGCAGGTATTGTTTTACAAACTTTACTGGGGTGAATCGGCGAGAACGTGAGTGGAAAGTGGCAGCTCGTTCATTTTTAACTCGTGCCCTTGCTGCCACGTCGGAGACGACAATTTGGATAAATAGCACATTCGCCACCGCCCGACTAAATTATTCAGGTTCTACTCCTGGCATCGCTTCTTCACATGACAAGGAGAGGATTACACAATAAAGTGGAATATTTAGGGAGTAATCACGTACGCAACATACAGTTGGAGAGTAGCTCACTAAACCCTCCTCGGCGCCTGTTCCGTGGAATGGCATTCCTATTTGCGTCGTAAAATCTTTGTAACCCAAGAATATTCTTAGATATGCCTACATTAGGTTCGCTTTAGTTTCGTGAAAATTTGATAAACTCAAGTGTCTCCGTAAGGCTTTATGTATAGGTACCTATTTTAAGAATAAAGTAGGTGAAAGATCAAAGCTGTTATATCTATATTTGTTTATTACATCAAGGACTTTTTCGTACCTACTAGTAGTTGGTAGGTACCACCTTATAGTTCAGCTCTGTTTCATGAATCAGCTTACATTTAAAGTTTTAATTAAGCGAAACGTGTTAATACGACTAGGTAGGTAGGTATATGAATTAGACGTGGCTGTTGTGAATAATAAGTACCTACATATCTATCTAAGTACCTAAGTTCAATGACATTTCATTATAAGGCAGACGCTAAAAAACAAGGCAAGGAGTGAAAATAAACTAATGAATGTTTGCATTTGTTCAAAATATTCTCGTATGGAGTTACGGCAAGCGCCCATGGGCCGCTCGATAAAAAACCCACCTAGCTGCACCGTAATTGCGAGCTGGAATGAAGTTATTACACTTCTATTTTATACAACAAAATTTTACCGTCTAAATCCATGAAATGTTTTTTATTTCGACGAAAAACATCAGCAGTTTAAAAACCAATTAGAGAATTCGTCGGAATTTGGACGGTCCAATAAAAGTACCTAAAGTGGCATTTTTATAAGTTTTTATACGTAGAACCAGTTTTTATACGTAGGCAACTTTTAGATAGGGATATCTAAATTAAAGTTTGACCCAATAATCCCAGCTTACTCGGATAGCCAGGTAGTAATTACCGGACTATTGTGATTGGAGAAAAGTTACCTACATGTTTCCTCGGAATAGTTTTCTTTTTCTCTCGTTTATCTTTCTTTAACACTGGAATTGGTGCGGGATTGCGGGTAATTATGTTGCCTATTTAGGTTCACGTTACTTTCTCGTTTTCTTTATAAGTGAAAAAGAAGTAAGAAATCAAGAAATATAGTATTCTATAAATTAATTTACAAATAGTCTTCTTGGATCGCCACTAGCCTTTTCGATATTATGCCAACTGGCTTGCTGAAATTCGATGTGGGGATAAATGACTAATTTTAATTGGAATATCCAAAAATCCCCACTGCGCCCGCGTGGTAGATATGACCCCAAACCCCCAATGATTTATTAGAGAAGGCCTGTGTCCTACAGTGAGTGGGACGTTATAGGCTAACATCGAAGAATACGAAAGGTCAGCGGGATCTTCGCAGCTCTCTCTCCTCTCTGGGGTTGTTTATGTTATAAAGTTGCCAGTCTGTCACTTATTCCATTCGATCAAAAATATTTATGCATCTTCTAAAATCAATTGGCTAGGTAGGTATATCCTGCCTGACTGTCTCTGAAATTGATATTATGTTCAAAATCAATGAAGAAAATAAACCTATAATAATTATGGAAATCACTAATTTTCATTAGTTACCTAGTATTTATTAGCTTTAAAATATTGGCGGTGGTGACCAAAGATTTCTTAATACTAGCGTAATAGACGAATAAAGATCGCTTTGACGCAAACGTCTTCGTAAGTTTCAGTATGTGTGAGTGAAAAATAGTGTTGTGTTGTTCTTATAACGATAGTTGTAATGTTGATAGTTACAAAATCACAACCTAAAGCTTATAATTCTATACAAAACCTACTTTTAAGAAATCTTTGGTTCTGTACTATACCTAACTAATATATCGACGGTGGAAAGGAGAAATGGAATAAGCGAATTTCAAAATTAAACTCTTAACAAAATTAACCTTTTTGTATACAATATATCTATTTTGAACACGAATTTCTTTATCAAAGTATAATTACACAAAGTAGAATGTTTTATTTACAATACGAATTGCAAATGAAGCACATTTACGCAATTATTTATCAAAAATAAACACTTAGAATTCACGATGTCCAAATTTTTATTTACCTCTGAAATTTGTGGTAGTCGGGATTATATCGATGTGTAATATACATCGAACACATGTAATCATTGCATATGATACCATTTTCCGATGTTTTTTTCAGTGAAGTAGGCGGACGAGCAAGCGGTCCCGTGTGATTATAAGTGTAAGTGCTCCCATGGATACCTGCAACATCAGAGGGTATGCGGATATGCCGCCGACCTTGCAAAATTCTATTTACAGCTTTCTTGAAGAGCCCCATATTGTAGCGTAATGGAAAGACCTCTTGAGGTAGTTTGTTCCACAGCCTACGGGTTCGCGGTATAAAATGATTTTTGGACCGAACAGTACGCGACACCTCCGTATCGAGGAATTGCGGATGGACCGCACTTCTGTGATGGGAGGTGCGGTTGTAGAAACCCGAGGTGGGAATTATATTGAACAGTTCTTCAGACAATCCCCCATTGTACAGACGGTAGAACACATAGAGAGACGTAACGTCTGTCCGAATGCTGGGGGGTTTTAAACGCCCGTGAGAGTGGGAGCACGTCGTTGGATGGAGTCAAATGGGTCCAATTGATATTTCGGGGCGCCCGCCTTGAGATGTGAGCCGTACTCCATATGGGGCCTAACTTGAACTATATAGAGCATTAGTTGCCCAGGGCTAAAGTACCGCTTCGCTCTGTTCAGCACACCGAGCTTTTTGGAGGTCATTTTGGCTTTATTTTCTTTATTTTCTAGATGACCCCTAAATTCGACTTTGCTCGAAATATATTCCCGATACTCTCCGAAAGGATCCCGATACTCTCCGAAAGGATCCCGATACTCTCCGAAAGGATCCCGATACTCTCCTGTATGCTCTCCGATATCTTAAGAGGTATGTTCTAAAAGCGAGATGCTACGATAAAAGGGGCTATTTTAGCGGTGAATGCACAGACTTGGACGTTACTGGGGTTGAAATTCACTAGGTTTAGAGAACTTTAAATCGAGACTAGATCTAAAGCGTCTTCGATTTCAGACACAAGCCTGACGCGACTCTCTGCTTGTTTCGAGGATGTTCGTGGGATGTTGGCGCGGTCCTGTACAAGGCATCTCCAGCGCTGTAATCTGCGTAGCAACGTATGTCACCAATTTGTAACAGATCATTGATATGTAGAAGGAACAGAGTTGGGGATAGCACGGAACCTTGCGGGACGCTAGCATTAATAGACATGGTGTCGGAGCAGTTACGAGTACCATCGATAACGACTCTGATGCTCCGTCCAGTCCGGACTGGCAACCCATTCGCATAATCCCTTGAACATCCCGAAACACGGTAGCTTGGAAAGCAGCGATTTGTGCCATATAAGGTCAAAAGCTTTCGCAATGTCTAGGCCCACAGCTAGAGCCTTGTCTCTTCTCTCAATGGCGTCAGCCCAGCGGTGTGTTAAATGCACTAAAAGATCACCAGCCGAGCGATTATGACGAAATTCATATTGACGGTCGCTAATCGGCTGGTGATCCTCTAGGTACCCAAGGAGCTGTGTGTTTATAAAGAGGGAGGAGGAAAAGAGGGAGGAAATTTAAATAAAACACAACGAATACTTAACGGACCGGGAGATTATAGGATCGTGTTTTTCGACAAATAGGTTTTAGCTGTCAACATGTCGCCATCTCTATCGCACTCGTTATTATTGTATAAACATTAGGAATCTCGCTCGCACCCTATGTTTGTCTATTACGTACTAATACTAGTATTAAAAAGTCTTTGGTGGTGACTGTTATTATTATATCTGTCACTCACGTTATGGAACTATAAAAGAATAACGCCAGTGGTTTATACATTGCTTCTTTTCTAGTTTGTGACTTCTAAGTCCTTTATCTTAGTCCTTTTCAAGATTTTTTTTGTTTTACGTAATAATTTCTAGTATTTTAATGTTTCATTATATATTTTTTCTATATAGATATCGATGTGTAGGTACTTCATAATATAAAGGCCTGACTTTGTAGTAGAGTTAATTGAAGTTGTGAAATGTTATAAAAACTTGTGTTAAATAATCAAATCGGTATTTATACAGCATTTATATGTATAAATGTTCATAAGCATCTTAATGTTAAGAAATCATAAAAGAGTTTTTAACTTATCCATCGTATTTATATTAAAAACCATTTACATAGCGCAGAAAGCAGAAATCAAAAAACGCCAGATTGACACTGGACTTTATAGGTATACCTACATAGCACTCATCTATATACATATATACACACTTATTTTGAACAGTCAATTAACCATTGATAAAAAAAACTTCTAAGGAATAAATTATGAAAACGTTTTCTTTCACACAAAACACTAATATCGTCCACAACTACATAACACAATTATTATTAACAGTGACGTACAAGCCGCAACTTTCAATGTTAACAATCGGTAGTTAATTTTGACAGCGGTATCGATATTCAGATTATGGTCGTGAGCTGTAATTGGCCGGGACGGCAGCGATCGCACCCCTAAATAGAGATTTGCGTGGGCCTAATCCTTGTAGATACCATTGGATCTTACTGCTCTACCTTTGCTTAAATGGGTCAATAGCATTTGGCTACCTTTAATACATCATACTAAGAAAATATAGACGTTATGCAGTTGGACGCCTAGAAGAATAAAAAAGGAAAATTAATTATACTTATACATACCATAGACAAAAGCTGGTTAATTTAATTTAATTAAACGATTAGGGATGTCACTAAGTATACAAATATTGTTTAAATATATATTTATGTATAGGTACTAAATATTATTAACAAAATACATTCAGTCGGGTTAAAATAAATTCGCCCTACATTGAAAATCGTTTTGTCAAAATTATTCACGATTTTGAGGAGAAATTTAATTTGATAGTTTCCAGTCCAAATAATATTCAAAGCCTTTTTCCCAATTCATTAATTTACCTTAATAGCGGTTGACTTAATCCAATTAAAATTATAGTGGTAGCTTTAAATGTAAATGTAAACGAAACGTAAATGTAAATGTAAATTTCATGTCTACATAAAAATTACATTCACATTCACTTTAAATGTAAGATTGATTGTACATGTATTTAAAGTCCGGATAGACGCCGTTGTTTCTTGCAATTTGTTTACGAATCGGTTATTTACATTAAATATTCAAAATAACCATGCATGCATATAGGTAATATCTAAGTAAGATAACTTAGAACTTATAAGATTTTTAACGCATACCTTAAGATTAACAATTAATCATATAAAACATAAATCTGTGTGATTATAATATGAAGCCTTTGCCTCCAAATAAACATGGTTTGTTTGGTTTGCACATAGAGTCACATGTTATGTGTGTACATAAGACTTAAAAACTTATACAATAAATTTGAGAACATATGCATGCCGCTCGGCTTCTTTCATAAATAAGGTGCGAGTGGAGGTTACCTACTTCGCAAGCCATCTAATCGTTTTATTCTATCTCGTTTTATGGGTTCGTAATTCTATTCGTAACTCATTATTCGGTTACAGCGGTTATCCTATTTCGAATCCCATCTATTAAACCCATCAAATACTATCCTATTCCATTCTAACGAATAGAATGTGTAACAGGATGAAGAATTTCGCCCAACCTTAGGACTGCCACCTTCGGAATATCCTAAACCCAGAGATTAAAGATACATGGAATTTAGTAAAAAACAAAACATGGAATTTAGTAGCTATTTTTTGACTTAAACATTTTTTAAGTTTTAATCTATACCATAGATATTAATGTTCCGGACGAGATAATAATAATATAATAATAATTAACACAAGACAAACTTACACTGTCGTTGGATCACTCAGCAACGCTTTAAATTAGAAAGAAAGAATATTTAAAATCATACTTCTCATTTTTCTGAAATTTTTGAATGCTCGACGTGACAACCGCGTCGTCGGACATCTCCGGACAAGCATCCTTCAAACCCGGAGACCCGTCAAACCCGGAGGGGTGGTAACCCTATTCACCCTTATACGTGTACTTCTAAATTGTGATTCCTAAATCCCCAAAAAAGGAGAGTTGAACATTTGCGAACAAGTCAACGTTTTTCAACTAGCTACCTACCATCAGACGAACTGTGTTTTTGTTTTCCACCTTTTTTTCTGTAAAAAACGTACCCACTTTGTGACCAAATTTACAAACGCGCCGAGATAACTCCGCTAAGTAATATTGTTTTAGTTAGTAAGTAGTGGGAAGCTGAGAGCTGGCAGACAGTTTTGGCAGCTGCTCTGTATATGATGTATGTTAATGTCACGTAAGAGATTATTTCTTGGCACTGAAACATGGCGCCCGTGCATACTATTGTTTACTTAGCTATTTTGCATGCGATGAACTCGCATTACATCGACTGCAATATAAAAGTTTTATCGATCAATTCAACAGCATCGACATTTACCCGAACACGTTTAAGTTTTACTGGCCGTAAAATTCGAAAATAAGTAAAACAATGCTAGCGTAACTACGTATAGAAGTAATACACGACTTTATCCTCAATACAGTGGAATAAAAACTACTCGATACACTCGTATCTCTACAAACTCGTCTAAGTGCTTCACTTAGAAAAAGAAAACAATTGTGCAAAGTTTGAGTTCACGTCTTCTAGCGATTGAATTCGCCAACTTCAAAGTGTGTTATTTCTTTCAGGGGCAACTTTGTTGTTGAGACAGAACTGACGGTTACATTGACTTCAGAGCGGACTTATAGCTGCAAACTCTATTCCAACAATGACAATAATGGACTTAAAAGTAAATGTCCCACAGATTATCCTTTAAACAGATACCACTTACAACAAATACTATTTAAATATATGTAGGTATCTACTTACCATACCATACCATCAGCCATACCATATCAAACCTCTCCACTGCTGAATATTAGCCTCTTCCACCACACACGATCTTCGGCTGTTCTTATCTTCGTCGCGACGACTAGAAGTTCACCGGTGGTGGTTGGATGGCCGGAGAGCGTCTCGTAATACGCGGTCGCTTTCGAGGACTCGTCTGCCCCTCCGATTATCGGTCCTGCGGCCAATATGACCTGTCCATTGCCACTTTAGCATACTGATTCTATGTATGTATTCTATGTATCTTCTATCTATGTATTCCATAAATATATAATTATGTGAATATTTTAAAAAGTCGTTTAGTACAAGTAAACGACTTTTTTAAAAATATACTAAAAATGTCGACTCATAAGTAAAAATATTTCATAAACGAGAGTGGGTACCTAGGGAAACAAAATTTTGCGAGTTTGCCATATTCACCTGTCAGTTCGATAAGCAAGCGAACTTCCATGGTATAATAAATAAATCTATAATAAAATAAGTAAGCACATAGACGCTCGGTTCTATTATTCGTAGTTTGAGAATAAAGCTTTGTCATAATATTATTAGACAAAAAGCCCAGTTATTCTTCGGAACAAAGATTCAGTGCGTTTGGGGGAACAAACTTTGCTTCATTTATGAGAAACTTTCTTTGGTTGGCCCGAGCGGCGACCACGTCGTCATAAAGCAAACACAATGGTTTTATGTGGTACCTACATTAAGTTAATGGAAGTGATCAGACGTATAGCGGTGTTTGACTAAGCTTTATTAAGAATACATAACGTGTCAGCATCCAGGTAGGGTTTTGATATTAATATTAAATCAGATATATGTCTCTCAAGATGTTAGAAATGTTTATTATATGGTCAAGTAGATACTGATGGAATGGATTATTCCAGCGTTATGTAAAAACATTAAATATATTAAAAGATTGACATTCAGTGAGTTAGACTGCCGCACATAACGAGAAAGAAAACATATAATTGTTGTTAATAAAAAAAATTTAAAGGAAATTGAGAGATTTGCAAAATATGTCTTGGGATCCATCGGCTAAGTGGACGCTTAAAATAGCAAACTTTATAGGCACTTCTCAGAAACACTACTTAAACTACACCTGAAAAACCATTTCAAATTAAATTACGTAAATATCACATCTAAATATTCAATGCCTATTAAATTCGCAAGCAAATGAATAGGGTTGATAAATGAGCCCTGCGGGCGCCCTGTGGACGCCCGTCCACCTAGCACGATGCTCACTGGTAGTAGCCAGCGGCAGAAGCGCGGCTGCGGTGCGTTCGCGTCAAACGGCCTGCGTCCGTGAAATTGAATTAGCAACTCATTAGTGACGCCAATAAAACGAGCAGCTCGCCACCCTACCGACCTTACAGCGCCCCTACTCCCCATACATACCATAAATAGATATGTGTATCTCCATTCAATGTCCGCTAAACCGACGTGTCTATGACATAGCCTAGGTAAGAATCTAGAATAGATTTTTTAATGTTATCTATATATTAATAAATGGCGTGTATTTAAACGAACAGCAAAAAGATATTAGCGGCAAATCATGATCGACAAAACTAACTATTTTTGAATAATTGAAATAAATATTTTAAATATTAAGAATGTCATCACAAAGTCGACGGAGACCGCAGGGCGCCTATTTTTTATTGTCATCAGAGACCGTAAACCTAACTCATCTTTAAATTTGCTGTCATCGATTTGCTGCCCATTCATATAGTCTGCTGCTCATTTGATCATTTCTCTTAATAAATATCAAATCTATCTGACGTCACTGACATCATTTCAGGACAGCCGTACGACAAACAGCCGGTAAGTAGACTACTTCATTGTTATTTAATTTCAATATTTATTGAAATTGTATATTTATATACAAATTGCGAAGGTAGTTCTCATACTTGTTTTAAAAACAAAAAACTGTATTTGCAGTCGTTGGATAATTTTAAACGAAAATTTCACTTGGTATTCGATGGCAAGGTGACTTCTAGCAAAAAGTGCCTAACGGATGTGTCAGTTATTTTATTATAGGAAAAAGCTTTCCAGAGATTATATATATTTTAGTAGTAGCTTACCCGTAATTTGATAACGAATTACGCACCTCTAAATTTGTTTAAACGATTTGTGATAATTATATAAATCGTTGGTGTATGTATTGGTTTCTACATTTTAAAATAGTCTATAGAAAAGTGGAGTGTAGGTTTTCTCGGCCGGTGTCCATATTAATTGAAACTTCCGGGCTACTTGGCCGAGAGATTCTCTTTCTTCCAAACGTTTCGTCAACAACTGCGGTTGACATCTTCAGTGGCGACTGCGTTCACTTTCGGAGAGATGTTATCTCTCCGGCTTCTCGAGCGCAACTTGCGCAAGTGCGCTGTGTGCAAGTGTGCAAGTTGCGCTCGAGAAATACCTCGGCCAAGTAGTCCGGAAGATTCAATTAATAAGTTTATAGAAAGTTCATTAGAAGTCCCGTTTGCTGTAAGCTCAGTTCGATATTTATTTCTCTTAAATAATTGGCTCTCTCACATCTATCCAATGGATTAATCTGTTTTAGGAAGTAATTTAGAAAGTTTATTTACTTACTCACATTACCTTCCATTAATCAAATTTACGAGTATGTGAATTGTCTCATATGATTTAATTTCACCTATTCAAAATACTACAAACTAAAAGTCATGAATTCCAGCAGAACATGCAGTTACAAACAAAAGTTTATAGCGCGAGAAGGAAGTATGTAGATGTGTACGTCAGGTATAATTCAAACCGGTGGAGCGCGATTCCCCTGGGCGAACGGGCGAGGGTAAACTCCTGCGAATTATAGGCACTTAGGTTTAAACGATTGCCCACTGGGGTTTCGTCTGTTTCGTTACACTCGCTACTATCTGCGAATTAATCGACTCCAATGTCCCACTCGTTAATTACTATTTCACCTTTTAAATTAATTTCTACTGTAATCAAGTTCCTCTACCGTAAGCTCAGATGCCTGAACAAGTCCAATCAAGGAATTTCTTTACTCAAGCGAGAACTGACTCAAGCGTTAATTTTCTTAATGTATCTTGTTAAGGTCGAGTCGGGATCTCGTTTCACTTCTGAATAAATTAAGACAACATTAACTGCAAAGCCGCGATCCCTCGAATACCTGCTTTTAATGAAGCTATTTACGTATTTAATCTCATACCTGCCAAATGAAGTCGAATATATTCCGCATTGACATTGGTATTAATGTAACTCTGCTTTTCATTTGACTTTTTCCTTATTTTATATCTCTCCTATAGATATTGACTTGTAGTACAATTTATCTACTTAGTAGCAATTGAAAAAGTTTGTTCTTGATTGAATGTTACCAAACAACTCAGGAACTTTATGTGAGGCAGTAATTTGTGAGATTGTCTTGAACGTTTTCACTATATATGCAACGTTGCATATACTGGGCGATAAAATAAATAGAATAGACAAACATACATAGAAGTAAATGTTTATACGGGTGTTGTAGAAATATAGAAGGATTATAGAAGGGGATAGGAGGATTTATTTCGAAACTGATACTGAATATTAAGCATCATATATTTTTGAAAATATCGGTAGTTATGGAGGATAATAAGCATATTCGACAATACTCTCATCAGTATTCACCGCAATTTACATCATTAAGTATTCATGTTACATTGTACCAGTAGTTTGTTTAAAGATGTTATATGTACTTATAAAAGTACAGGTAGGTACATATTACTAATTTATTTTAAATTGTATACGTACATTGTATAAGCCACATTCTCGTGGCCTTTAAGAGTGATATATAAATATATCATATAAACATAAATATATATATAAATATAAATACATCATGTGTCATTGCGGACTGAAAAACTTTTCTAGGCAAATATTAATTCCATGTTTAACCCCTGTCGCGACTGCTTCCTAAGTTAATGTTGCGTGTAAAGTTATGGCCCAGTTTCGGAACTGCATGCTCTAACTTCGTGTTGGCTATATGAGTTCCTGGAGAAGTAGCTACATGTCACGAATCTTAATTCATACTAAGCCAGCTTTTACAAAACTTGTAGTAAAATCGGTATCCCAGTAAATGCAAAAAACTTTTCTTCTCACCAATGCGGCTTATGTTACGCAGCCGTGTTTCGAACACCAAGGAGAAAAGTGTAACAACAAAATAATGGGCAGCAACGCGTTTACTGTTTTTCCTAACCTTCTTTTTGAGGTTCAAGAACAACCCTTCAACTTGGGACGTTAATTGCTTCGTGAGAAGTGTTACACCTGCAAGGCTTTTATGGGGAGTATACAAACAAAATAAGCAAACGGGATTAAAGCGTGACGTTTTACGGTGGAACGTGCTTCCCTCTCGTATTAGTGATCAAATGGTTAATTATTCTTACTTTAATTACTAATTTCATTCACGGGAAATAAGGAAGTAAGGCTGAGGCTACATTACTACACCATGAAATTCAGAGAGCAAAAATAAGGTAAAGTATCGACCAATCGCGCAAACCATCGGACCAGCGAGCATCGGAGCGTTCGCACAAATGCAAAGTATTTTTCATTATCAACTTGCTCAATAAGTGATTAGGGAGCGACAATCATAAATATAACGTTGTAGATAGTGTCAGTAAGAGCAACGAATATTTACTTTATAATGTCCATAATAATTCGTTTACGAATGCAAAAAATTTGTAATAGTGCCAACGCTTGGTTGACCAATGCTTTGAGTAGGAACAAAGGAAAAAAGCGATCTATGTGTACAGCACTTAGGCGCCGTTGGGCACACCATATCTGTCACCTGTGCGCGCAACCAACAGTCAGGCCAACCGATATTTGGTCGTGCGACGCCCCGTGTGGATACGATCAAGCGACATCATACAACTCCTTTCGCGCCATTAATAGCCTGGCCGCGAGTAGCCGCGACACAGTGACGCCGCTTACCTATCACCTTAAACTTTACACAGCCCTCAATTCAGAACCATTTCCTAATGCCAATCATTTTGCCGTAGTGAACACGATTAGAATACTCCTTAGTGAAGTTACATTGCTATGTACAATAATGTAATAAGAAGCAATATACTTTGTTATATATTGATATGACAATTGAAGTACATACTGGAATAGTTCTGAACTTTGCCCCTGCGATATGATAAACTACTATTAGTGTATCTATTTTAGTAAATACGTGGGTATTACTGATAATACAATAAAAAAAAGTTCTAAATAAGGTTTTCGGAATTCAAGAGGGAAAGAAACTCATCATTGAAACAGGTTTTGGTTTCAGAGGGTCCCTTGGTAATACAAAACTTCTCCAGAAGCGCGAGCTTCGGGCCGACATTTTACGGGAACGCCTGGCGCTGGTATATAAATACTGTAGTACTTTCGCAGTTGGGTAGCTACAAATAGCAATGTTTAGTATTTTACCTACAGTATTTTTGTCAGCTATGAGAAAGGTTTGGAGTACCTACATTAATTCATCAAATTATAAATCATCGATTGTTTTATTCTTTGGAACTCATAGCAGATATCCATCACGTAGCTATCACTGTTGCAACATCCATCATCCGCTGAGCTGTCACGTGATCATAGATGGTTAATAATCTTTAATCCTTAAATAATTTTATTATTTAGATTAAAATTATTTATATTTAAGAGTATACACCTAGTATTAAACCATAATAACGAACGAGTTACAATTCATCGATTGGCATTCATTCCTTCACATCGCCTCACACTTGAGATTCCTAACGTTGCCTCCGGGACGCATAAAGTGAAATATTTAAAACAGATGACATTATTTTAGAAAGAATAGCCTTATTTTAAAAACGAGCGCCATCATAAATCGCCCCCACTGCAATAAAGCAAGGCGGCGCGCATGTCGACGGAATTTTAAACATACATCGCAATTTAAACACTTTACTCACCTTTGGTTCATTTAGTTACAAAAATATTTTAGTATCTATATATTGATGACCGATCCTTTCTCCTTTGGGAAAATATGGTGTCCCTCAAATTATCATCTTTACTAAATTTGTGACCAATCACCGTTTCCAGCCCCTTTATTGTCCGCTGCTGGACACGAGGCTAGGACGGACTAGTGCACACTGTCTTGTGTAAGGGGGAAAAACACCACGTTTGCCAAGCGGGTTGGCGAATCCACTCTTTCAGAGGTGGGGTAGCTCCTACGAGGTTGTGGTTTCCTTCAGTCGCCTTTTACGATACCCATGGAAAGAGTTGGGGTGGTGTTATTCTATAGAATTCTTCTGGCACTGTCTGTCTGCGTTCAGGATAAATCTAACAATAAACTTACTACAACACGAGCGGTGATTTTTTTGGGGTAATTACTCTCCACTCACATTCGTCTGAATCCGTAGACTTCGTACTTCGTGCCCCCTGTGTTCGTAATTAAATATATTTTTCACACGCTCTTGGTGGTGAAGACGGTGAAGGAAAACATCACGAGGAATCTTGATCATCCGAGAATTTTAGAAATCTTGTACATGTATAATTTTCACCAATTCGCGTGGTGAATTAAAGTCTGTAACCCCTTCGTTACTGGAAGTGGTGGAATGTTAAGTTTGATATCAATCCATCGACATTAAACCATGATTATAAATGACACCGAATCCTTATTTATACCAATGCGCTAAATTATTATTAACAATCTGTACTTAACATTTTTAGCATCTGTAACTCTTATTCACACACACACCCATACATTAACTCATAATCAATTACTTACATTATTGAATTCTATGCATTTTTTTTCTAAAATAGAATATCTAAAACCACACCCCCACACATTCACACACAGACATACTTACATAAAACACACACAACGTACATATTATACACAATAATCACCACCTGAGTAAACTGTTTTCTTAAATAACTGTAACTTAGTACTAACAATAGATCTAAGGGAAGGAGCTGACAGCTGTAAAACAGATTATTCTAGTACAGATGTCAGCACACATTGCCCTTATGACTACCTACTTGCAAATTTGATGTTTTTGTAAACTACATTATAAGTGACAATTACCGTATAGAAAATATGTAAATGTCTTAAATAAATAACAGACTCAACGTAATTTCTTGTGTCTAATAAGTTAACTTATTAAGTTTCCCGTGGTCATCCATTAAGTTTCCTATCTCTTCCCGTGGGTGTTGTGAAAGGTGACTAAGGGATAACAAAGCCGCTAGCTACCATAACCCCTGAGGAACTACGAGTATACTACCTCTAAAAGAGTTGCCTCGCCAACCCTTTAGGCTAGTGTGGTATTTTAAGGTCATACATCACTCATGCACAAGACAGTGTGCTTGAGGAGGTCCGTTTCCGACAGTGGACGATAAAAGGAGTGGCTACGATTATTAAGTTTAAATGGAACATGATATTCGTATATTAATGCGAGTTCCATGTTATCTTTAAATACAAACAAATGACGAGTATCTTGTTACAACAGGTACATACATGATATAGGGTCCAGAAGTTGACAATAAAAAGAAACAGAATTGTTTTTTTAAGGCAGATTTATGTTGTAATTAGTCGGCGTATGGCGCACAGTGGTGTAAAGTGAATTTATGCGACCGCACCACTGATTGTTCAAAGTGTTTCACGATGGTTTCACATGATTTAAATGCGACAGGTAACTGCGAATTTTTTAGCTCTGTCCTGTCCTGCAACATATATTTACAAAGAAATTAGACGAATTTAGTCAACCAACGGAGTAAACTAATCCTCGAGTAGATTGTAGCGTGGATAACGTATAGTAACGCGCTCCAGCTGGACTGACGACAATGAAAGTTACTGGAAGTGGCTGAATGAGACTAGAGGAAGATCGAGTATGATAGGTCTACTACATCCAACAGTCGAGTACCACGGGTTGATGGTATGGTTTGCTATTTACTTGAGATTTTTTTTGTCTTCAATTTTGATTTCTACAAATTTATGTCACTTACACCTACCATACCATCACTAAATAGCCCCAAGGTGCTCCGAGAAAATCTTTTGTAGCATTTAAGACCGCCTTTTGTTAAAACAATGAAGAGTAAATAAATAAACCGACCGTAATACATATGTGATATTATTTAAGTAAAGAGACCTTATTGTTTGTATGGACTTATTGACTTTGCATGTCGTTGTTTCAAGATTATGATCAAATGGAACCGAATCTTGAAATAGCGATTGTGTTTAAATAGAAACACTAAACGTAATTTTTAAGACTAAGCAATAGAAAAATATGTTATTTTAAGAGTTCATTAAAGTTTCAACATCTGGAGATTAGAACCGACGATCCCTACGATCGTCGTTCTAAGGACCTTCCCTTTTCTCAAATAATGTCACATACTGTGTTGAGTAAGTGTGACGAAAAAATACTACATTTTTCCAAAGGTTTTTCCTTTGGAACTGGAGGAAATAAATGTACCACCACCTCGACCATGCCTGATTTAACATTTGTTCTAACTTTTTCTAACCAAAATTAGAATTACATTACGATTTATGGATATTATAAATTTAAAGATGTTGGTCGGTACTCTGCACAATAACTCCATTTATCAAAATTATTTCACATTTACGATTCCTGGTAATTATGAGTTTGATTAGTATCTAATAGGAAATTAATAGGCACTAGGCATTAATAGGAATATAAATTAATAGTATTATAGGAAATATAATACTATTAATAGGCATTAATAGGAAATTATGTCACTTCTAGTGCACAAGTATTCAGGGGTGAGTGTCACAAATACTGTGCAGCTATTATCAATTCACACTTTGTGGTTTATAACAAAAGATTCGGTCATGTTCCCGTTTTTACTCTCTTTACGCGGAGTGACATCGGATCACAAAGGCTACCTGAAACCATTTGCAGCGCAGTCACATCGTTGACAAATATAATAAAACCAAAAGAGAGTGGGTAAAATTCATACTAAAATCCCTTGTATAAAACTCAGCTCGGGTAACGAGATAGCACTTGCGGGTTTTTCCATTATTATATATACCTAGAGAAACAGGTTGCATTTGTTGTGTACTCGCTATTGATGGGTAAATTTAGGAACGTTTCCAATTGTAGGGCGTTGTGCTGTAGCTACTGATTATTTTATAAAATATAGGCTAATCGTCTGTTTCTAAAAGCACAGACTTCGCGCGGGGGTCGGGGAACATATACCGCACTATACCATCAGCCTATGTTTCTCCACTCCACGATCCTCGACTCTTCTCAGCCAACCACCAGCGGCGAATTTCTTTAAGTGTCGGTCCACCTGGCTGTATGGAGTCCCACACTGCGCTTGCCGGTACGTGGCCTCCATTCAAGCACTCGTCTACCCCATCTATTATCGGTCTTGCGTCAAATATGACCTGCCCATTGTCAGTTCAACATGCCGATTCTACAAACTATGTCGGTGACATTAGTTCTTTGGCGAATGTCTTCGTAGGTATATATTGGGATATATATAGGGACGGGGAAGGTATATTAGGTACTTGTTATTCGTTTGCTGACGTCTTGTTGGCTCATCTCCATAAAGTACAATCATGCAAAATCCTATTTGCAACTTTCTTGAAGAAATCTGACCAATTTTTTGGTTAATAATTACAGTATAGGTTCAGGGAATAAATCTTATTTCGTAGTACATCTCGAAATTTAATTTTCTTGTATCTTATATTTATATCTTTTTTTATGGAGAAAAGGCGGCAGACGAGCTGACAGTCCACCTGATGGTAAGTGGATAGTGTCGCTCATGGACATCCGCGATACATGTCCAGACTGACCTTTGGAGATTTAGAGGAATGAATTAGAAGGGGATGGGAAAATGGGGTGGATTAGGATAGGATGGGATGGAAATGAGCTCTGTCATATCTCAATCATTACCGAAACACGTACGTACATTGGGGTAGTTGGATAAAGTGGGAGATGCAGTACATTTCAAGGTTTTTAGTTATATTTATAACTAAACGCAACCTACGTTAATATTCAATGAGATATTTAAAAACCAACTTAAAATAATGTTGGCAAGGTCATACATACTTAATTGTTGCAGGAAACGTCGAACAAATTGTTGAGCGCCGCACATCGGACCTGTTTTGAAGTTAAATTACCAAAGTTTGACGCCCAGTCTGACTTTAACTACCGCAGCAATAATTGTACAGTGGAGCAGCAACACAATCGCCCCACACTAATTACAATGACTGCAATAAATTGCACTCATTATAGTTAGTGTGGGGCAAAGGCGAGGCAAGTACAAGTGCAACATAACTGTAAGCACTTGCATTGCACTTGCCTCCCTTTATTATTCCTGACACATATATCCAATTTTTTTAGGAAGAATTAATTGTCTGCGACGAAAGAAGTGAAAAATACCAAAGCGCTTGTATATGTTAGTGGTGTGTTGTTAAGACATTAATCTAAAACATCATGATATCTTAATAACAAAGTGCTGAAGTAAATAAGAGGGTGCTAAACGCCTAAAGTAAGGAGACAAGATTTTGAAAAACGATCATACATGTTTGAGGTAACATAAAATCATACATTGTATTTATGTTAATTTAATATTAACATTTAAAATACAGTTATGGTTGAAATCTAATAAATTCTTTATGCTTGGACTAATTTTAGGATATCTTGAACAGCTTGACCTATTACTGTTAATACAACATTAACTATGACATAATGGTAATACAAAATTAATTATTATTTCCGAGTAAAATCAGGTATCATCTATGGGTTAGTAAGAATTCAAATTAGTTGGTCAATGCATTATTTGTGTACTATTTTGAGATATTGATTGAGTAAGGAATTGAGAGAGACACTGAGAATAATTTTCTTATAAAAGTGGCAATAACACAAATATACGAAATTTCCGTCTTAGAACTAGATAGGCGATTTACGAGTAAGAAGTAATCGTGGTCACTAAGGAACGAACGTGCTGTTGCGGCCTGTGCCACATGGCACAGGTGTACGTACGCCTGATCCGCGCCGATTGCTTCTTAGATCCAATGAAACATTTTTCCCAAGACAATCCGCCGCGTTGCCCCTCAAATTGATACTGGAGATTACCTCCACTCGGCGATTTGCTATCTTTATACTTTTCATTAAATTGAACAGACGTCGCAAACGATCACAAATCGCCTTAGCTCCAGGTGTAGTCTTGAGTAATGGTTATTGGTGGATTTCTTAAAACTGCAGGTATAGAAGGATATAATGCTTACCGGAAGCAGTAAGCCGGCGTTGCGAGCGTGCTACTTATGTCCCTCGCGGCACGGGCCGACCCGCACGATATTAATTTCCACCCAAGTTCTCGGGACACCGACAGGCTTATAAGATTAGAATAATTTTCTCATTCCGAGGACTCCCCGCGAGCGCAACCAGCAGTTTAATTAAAACTAACAGTTGTCTCACACAGTCTTATCCGGCAATTTGCGAGGTATTACAGGCCAAACTTCGTCCACAAATTATCTTGACTCCATTTAACAAAGCGGTTATGTTAATACGATCCTACCAGATTTAGAAGAATGTTTTTGTTATAAGAAGAGTGTACCAAATTACGACATTAAGGTAAAATATGCTACACAATTTTAAGTTCTAATAATCCGGTCCATATTGTGGTCGGGAGGGGTGTCGCGGGGCGATCATTAAACCTGAGCGCAAATGAGCTTTTTATAGGCACCATAACACTTAGAGATGTTGGAATGAACTATTGAATTAGTAATAGCGTTTAATACACTCACTTTACGGCTATTCAGATGGCGTCTCTAAAGTTAATGTATCCATCAAATATTTAATTCGCTTCCACGCAGGTTATCTGGTTATGAATATTTTGTATGGCGATTACCTAGTTTGTCGAACGTAGCACAGAGACAAAGTATAACATGACGCCATATTTATTCAGTTGCGAGATTTATCATAACGCTGCATGTTACGTAGCTTCGAATAAAATAAAGTGCCTCCATATGTCCGAGTGAAATCCTGTTGTCTTCATGTATACCTATAAAATTCACTCACGTCTGCTGTAAAATATTATGTGACACAAATGTTAAGAAATGAATCTACCGAAAGCTGACATCGAGGCGGTTATCCCCCTCGTATCGGATGGTGCCCTTTATTTTTACTATGATATAAAGGAAAAAGTACCATTCTCTGCGTAATATTTTATGCGTATGAGTGCTTATGAAATATGAATTCTATCTTGCAAAACATATTATTTCGTTATTACTGAATATATTGCTACACGTTTCTGACTTATATGGAATACGAGTTCCTTTGCGCAAAATAAAGATGTTGGGAGCGCAACGGATGTAAAGATGCAATTTTTTTACCTGTTTGAAATTTACACGTGTTCGGTTGTCATAATTCAATGCACCACCTTAAAGTCTGAGAAGAATTGTTAATCAATATGTACATAACTAATGAGATATGTATATAACTATGATACCCATCGGTATATCCTCGATTGTCTATTGACAATCGTCGGGGGTCGACGGGGGGTCGGGGGTCGTGGGGTCGACAGTTTTTAATTTAAGTTTTATTTACTCCTAAACTACTAAGAAAGTAAAATATCGTGAGACAACACGGGAAACATGGGCTCGAGAATTTGAAAAAATCTTGGGCATGTGTAGCCATCAATTTACACTGGGCCTGCGTGCTGGTTTATGACCTGAAACCACCTAGCTGATTACTAGATGAGACCTATGGGTACTTATTTGAACATTTTAATCCAATCAAAATCCAACTAATAGTCCAATCAAAATAGATGTCACACCTAAGAATAATTCCGATGAAGCAAATTTTTCGTGTGAGCTTTCCATACTATCCTTCTGAATGAAATGTCAAAAGTCGCCATCGATCAGTATGCTGCTACAAATTATACAGAATGTTAAAAGTTGAAAACACTGTCTCGATTACGAATATCTCTTAAATGGTGTTTCGGTAAAAATATTTATTACCAAATTTATAGATCATATAATTTCCCACGATAAGTTATTAATTCTTTGTATCATACGAATGACCATTGATGAGATATGGCAATGTCAATAATAATTGTAATTGTCATATTTTTCAAAATTGCACTATTTTCCACACCACCTTCGAAGTCAAATACTTGGCGTGTTTTTTCAACGTGGTTTCCCCGTTAAAATTAGGTATATTTCACGATCTGTCCTGTTCAAACAAGAAAGTAATCTTGTTCATACTCTATTTCTCAATTTCATTAATCTTAAAAAAAATGAGTAATTTTTGTCTTCAATTTCATGGTTGCTACTTTTTAAGTCTGTCAATAATTTGTAATAAATTGTTTAATTAGTTGATATTCCTTTACCTTTTGAATGAGACAATTTTCACGTGTATAAGATCCCTGTTCATAGATATTGTCTTTTTATTAGACTTTTTATTAGGCTGCCATTCGTTGAGAAACGGAATCTGAACAAAATTACTTTCTTGTTTGAACAGAGCAGATCACGCAAAAGGCCAACACGAGATACCACGGTAAAAAAAAAGTACTTGTCCTCGATGATAATTACAATTCTTGACATTGCCACATCTCACTAATAGACATTTGAATGAAAGAAGTATTAAGAACTTTTGTATAAAATTATATGAGCTATAAATTTGGCAATAAACATTTTTACTATATTAAAATTATCCATTTAAGAGGTATTAATTTTTAGCAGTGTACTGGTGATGGGAACTTTTGACATTTCATTTAAAAGGATAGTATGAAAGCCCATACAAAAATTAGCTCCATCGGAATTATTTCGAAGTACGTACTTCTTTGTGTCTATTTTGACTGAACTATAATATCGTTATGTAAGTATTATTACTACGTATTACTTTTGCTATGTAATCATTCCATTTACTATTTGTTAAAGCGAGTGAGCATTCACAGTCGAGACAGGAAGAGGTTGACTGCATTTTTCTATTTATTGGTTAATGATTGTATCGGGCTACACCAAGATCTCAAATTGCAAACGTTGTAAAATAGTTGTTGTATTCTTTTGAGATGTAAACTTACTCTTACCTAACTTGTAATCTTGTACTTATGTCATTTTATGACATAACCACATTACGTAGTCTGTCACAATGCTATCTAGACAACCTGAGATCAACCCATTTAAAAGTTGAAGCAGAGCGCGAAACACAGCATCCATGTCTACTGGTATTTGCAAGTGAACAATTAGTTTTCATTTATTACAGTAATATGAAGCAGTAGTTGGTGTAAAGTTAGTGTGATCTGGCCTTCCTCTGCTGTTTGGTATGAACCGGCCCGTGACGGCGACGTCGCGCCGCCCGCCCTATGCTGCCGCCCGCCTCTACGCATAGTGGGCGGCTTCCCTAACAGCTAGGAAAAAAATAATATAAATTTATATTTTAATTTATAAACCAGCTTTGTCTTTAATTATAGGTATTTTCATAAACAAAGTTAATTTCTTTTTCATTTATTCAAGGAGATATACCTACTGGTATATGTTATTTGCTGTGAGTTAAGTATACGAGTAGCTACGTAGATATAGTTTTATTTAGTGGGTTTGACGAACATATTCCCAACACATATAGTGCTCATCATTATAACAAATAGGTTTGGTAAGTTGCTATTGTAGTACACCCCATTTGTAAGAATTTAGAACTAATTTACTAGTAGACATGTGTAATAAGGATATAGGGATATTATGATGACCTATTAGCTCAGTTGGTAGCGCTGTGTTAAAGCTTACGGGTTCGATTCCCGATCGGCCATTCATTTGTTTAAAGACAAATGTTTATTTCTGTCTAAATGGTGTGTTCGTCTTTGTATGTGTCCCTGGTCTTTGTTGAGTGTGGCGTTATTATTATTATTCAAAACCTGACACTTATCTAGTGTCTGTAGAAATAGCAAATCGGAGCACGATGCGGCCGGCCGACAATCTGTCCCGAACAATAAGTCGCTCTCTAACAAAAGCCGGCCATTTGAACAAGTCTGAAACTTTTGTGAGTTTAGCTCTTTCTCCGCGGGCTCTTGGCAATGGGCGCGGATCGCACAATGGGGGTATAATCGTTAGGGCCAGTCATAAGAAAAGGCGTTACAAAAACAACGACGCACTTCAACCCGTATTACTCAACATTTTGTCAATGCCAACTAATTTCACACTATCTTTTCCGTTTAATGGCTCGAGCCTTAAAGGTGCAGTACGAAACTTTACCGTTCCTTACCGATTTTGATTATTTTTTTTATAATTTGCTATTTATATTGTTCTGACGATTGAGCTATCCTTTCAACTGCTGCTTCGTCGATACTTTTCTCGCGAACGGAAAATCGACACGAATAGTTTTACTCGTATTTAAGCGGTGATTAGTGTAAAAATTACATAGCTTCTGCTGCAGGCAGTCCGTGATCAATGGTGAGGTTCCAACTGGAAATCAGCGTCGCAGTGTTGACGCCACAACAGTTAATACATTTTTTTTAAAATTGCCTATCAATATATTATGTACCAGCTATAACCGCGGCTTCGCTCACGTGTAACAGCACCGACATCATGGATTACAAGAATGCGCTCACGTTAAGCCTATATATTATCTTTTCTGGTGTTTATTCATAACTGTTTGGTTTATAGTTAGTTACTTAGTTACAAAAATAACAGGACTGTCGAAATATGAATTCCATGAAATACGCATTTCTTTTAACAAAATAAACAATAACCTCCTGGAGTCCATGTCAAATGCTATTCCATGTCGTCACTGTTTTCAGATTCTACTCCGTAATTCACTAAATTCCATGTAGTCCACGCATACTTTCGTAACACTATCGAATATCTTCTAAAAGTTGTTCATGCTCGTTACTGATTTCAGAAAAACGTATTTTTTGAAGATGTCCAAGTCGGGACAGTCAAAACCGCAGGGGGTAGTTCATTCCAGACTTTTTTGATTACGTGATATATATCGATTTGTATACCTCAACGTATGTGACGGCTCCTTGTCAAACAAGTGCCAGTACATTACATCGATACCTACGATTATTCTAAGCTGCGATGGGTGTTGTAAAGAACAGTTCTGTCCAGTAATCGCGTTGTATATCTAGTAGAACACACAGAGAAATGAAATGTCTCCGAATGATAATAGGTTCTAAACTGCTTGTGAGAGTGGAGTGGTCGAATATTGGAACTGCGTGTCCATAGTTTGTCCATAGTTCATAGTTCAAATGGGTTAACAGATATTCTGGTATATCGATCCAGAAGTGAGAGCAGCATTCCATGTCTTTTACCAGCCTCTTCCTATAAGATATTGGTCTATATCGTTCCTAAGTAGGCGAGTGCATTTAGTGCTATTCATCCACGTATTTCTGCTAGTATGTTTCTGGTACATATTTCTTCCCCAAGAAAGTCAACAGAAAACAGTGAATTCTGGCTAGCGTCCAAAATATGTGTGGAATCTTTTCCAATCATTTACTTGTTCTATATGTAGTAAGCTTAGGTACATTTCTAATATGCACCCAGACTGATTATTTCTTTGTTCATTCTGGTGTACAGGGTCATAGTTATTCGTGGTCGTAGCCGTAGTTGGTAAAGAATTTGAGACCACCAAGTCCAGTTGTCCACTAAGAATATGGGGTTCTTCAAGAAAGCTGTGAATAGAATTCTGCAAGGTCGGCAGCGAATCCGCACCCCCCTGATATTGTAGACGTCCATAAGCGTCCGTAACCACCTTGCCATCTTGGTCGCCCGTCCGTCTGCCATGTCTTCTATAAAAAAAACTTAGATGAAATCTATAAAAAAGATAATAGATAAATAGTATTGAAAATTTCCACCAAAAGCATCGATCACGCGCAAAGCCAATGCTATCGTTTGTATTAATATACAGAGACATGGACAAATAGCGAAACTTATTCAATAGGCCTGTGTTAACGCGCCGTGAAGCGTTTAAACAGAAATTATTATTGGGCTTTACGTGTTCATCCTAACTCACAAGAACATGATATATCAGCCTACTCAGTAAGTTTTGCAATAAAGAGTTTTTACCTATGGAACACTGGCTGGTTTTGATATCAACTAAAACTATGACTTTCAATAAAATGAAAACAAAACATTCCAAATTAAAATTTCCTTCCATTCACCAGCCAGAAGGCCCGCTGGCTACATTCGAAGAGGCTGTGAAAGTGATACCAGAGGAACAGTGGAAAAAATGTTTTCAAAATTGATTCAGACGCATGAAACTTTCTATAGATGCAAGTGGAGAGTACTTTGAAAAATGTATGTAATAAAACATCGGAACCCGTAAAACATTTTCTTCTTTTTCGCGAAACATTCGGAGTTCCCCGCGTATAAGCATCTTCGCAGCATCATTCAGTCATACGACAACAACGTCATACACATTCAAATGTAGACGGAGTATTGTATTGTGACTTTGTCTTCGAACCGTTGCGTTGTACCCGTTGTACACATAATATAATATTCTACGTTAAGAAAGAAATAAAAAGCAGAGATTTGAAAAATTTCCAGTAAAAATATACAGCTGAAAGGTGAGCAAAATCGCTGGCAAAAACTACTTGTTCGTATTATGTATTCAACCAATTTATTGACAATAGGGAAACTTATTTAATAAGCCTGTGTTGATGTGTAACATGGCGTTTAACCACAATTTGTTGGGCTTTTCGTACTCTATCTGACACTCAAAGGACCTTTCCAATTAAATGCTTATAATTATTCTTTTTTCGAGTCTCAATTACTGAAAAAAATTTGATTCTGAAGTAGCTGTCATTACGGCTTTTAAAGAATTCACTGATACCCGTCCACGAGAGTTTTACAGGAGTGGCATCATATGGGTCAATATTTCGACTAACATAATAAATATTTTTGTAACAACAATTTTTTCCTCAGTTTCTCAAACAAATCGGTCATTTCATAGGTAAGCACCTAATACTAAATTGATTTAGAACTTATTAAACTTGTATATGGACCTTCGCAACGTCATTCCGTAATACAAAAAAAAATTCAAATACTTGGAGTAGTACATAATATTATTTACATTTTTCTGTACTGCTCAAGTTCCTAATATGGCAGCAATATGCCACATACTCCAACTTTCCTTTCGGATAATAAATTACACTACAACAGCGAAAATTATCTATAATAGTTATCTCACAAAGGGACAATAAATATTTTATTGATTTTCCAGCCTACTCTTGATATAATGTATTTAAGGATTAAATTTTGACACTGTTATTAGATTGAATACTGAGTTTTTTTATAGAAAAAAGACGGCAGACGAGCATACAGGCCAACTGATGGTAAGTGGATACTGTCGTCTATAGACATCCGCGATTCATGACAACATCAGTCCAGAATGACCCGGAACCCGGATGCGCTGCCTACCTTTACAGATTAAGGAATTGATTGGGAAAATGGGGAGGTATAGGATGAGATGGGAATGGGCTTTGGTATATCTCACTCACTACCGAAACACGTACTTACGTACATTGGAGAAATAGGATAAAGTGGGAAATGCAATACATTTTAAGGTAGTCTTCCGTGAAAGAGTGGTAACGTGGCCAGTCGAGTACGCCCAGCGGCTATGGGAATGCAGCATGCACTCTCCCTCTACAAATATACGTTTGTATATATACAATATACTCCCCCTATATACGTTATATCGTATATAGAGCTACACGACGACAGAGATAACCTCGTTAAAATCCATGCAATAGTTTTTGAGTAATTCTTTTAAAAGTATTTTTTTTATTTTTCTCTATAACTCAACTTCCTTGTGTCATTTGAAAATGACACATACACCAGTTTTCCTTCTGGACACCTAGCTATACATTAGTGAAAACCCGATCAAAATCCGTTGAGTTGTTTTTGCGTGATGCTCAAACAAACAGACAAAAATTCTAAAAACTACTGTTTTGGGTTCTATAGCTTCTAGAGACTTTTTTTTTTAAATTAAATCAATGTACACACTACCCTTTTACTGTCTCATTATACGAGTATGTACGAGTAATATGTACGTATAGATTATATGTTGATGTCAATGGAATAATTTTCTTTCTTTCTATTTATTTTTTAATTCCATCAGCCCATGTCTCTCCACTGCTGGATATAGGCCTCTCCGAGAGCTAGCCCACACACCGACCTTCGGCTGTTCACATCTAATCACCACCATTGATTTTTAATGTTTGAATGTAAATTTATCATGTTTATTGTATCTACTTATGATTTTATTTTACGACGTCAGGTGGTATTCGTTTAAATCCTATACACGTGTACATTAACCGCATACACACAAGACGTGACAGCGGATAAAAGGCTCCAGAGGACTAGGGCGACATAACGAAGGAACGCGATCCGGGAGTCACTTCCGGCGTCCGTCACGTGGGAACGACTTCCGGCAAGGCGCCAGTCCGCTCCTCCACTTACAATCACTTAGCTCTTGAAAACCACGGAAACCTATGTAAACGTGCGAGAAAACCGTATTTCACATGAGTCACCCATTTTCAGAAAATTACATACGCGTCACGTAGAGTAGTTATTTGTATGTCTACATTTTCTCTATATAAAACGCAGCGTGTCTCAGTTCCTTTGTCTGTTCGTTTGTAACTTGGTTTCTACTGAACGGATTTTGATGCACTTTTCACTGTTCTGTAGGAGGTTATTTCTCCCGGGTTGTTTTAGTATATGAGTGTAGCACTAGAAGACATGGTGTATATACCACGCGAGCGGAGTCACGAGCAAAAGGCTAGTCTGTATTTTTTTATGGAAACAATGTGGTAGACGAGCAGATAGTCCGTGATACACGCCAACATCAGTCCAGACTGACAAACATTGGCACGCCCTCGAATGCGCTGCCTACCATTGGAGATTAATACCTCATATACGCAGATTATAGTGCAGATTCAAAAAACCTTTTTTAAATAGATTCCTTATTTACTACTAATAGTAGATCTAGTAGTATTCCTAAATAGTAGACACTTATACTAATATCTGACGGTAGGCCTGGTTCACAAGTTCAAAGTCGCTCAGCGAGCGATGGAAAGGGTTCTGCTCGGGATTTCTTTGCTGGGCAAAATCAGCAACGAAAAAAGTCATCGAAGAACTAAAGTTGCCGACATAGCTCAAAGAATCGGCAAGCTGAAGTGGCAGTGGGCAGGCCATATATGCCGCAGGACTGATAACCGATGGGGGAGACGAGTCTTCGAATGGAAGCCACGTAACGACAAATGTAGCTCGGAACGCCCTCCGGCCAGGTGGACTGACGACTTGAAGAAAGTCGCCGGTGGTGGCTGGATGAGAAGAGCTGAAGACAGTGTGTGGTGGCGGTCTTTGGGGGAAGTCTATATCCAGCACAGGCTGTGGAGAGACACAGGCGGATGGTATGGTATGGTATACTAATACCTATTCCTAATTAATAGATACTTTGATTTTTCTGAACCATTGAAAGTTAATTATAATATTCCATGTCATTTAAATAGTTACAATTTTCGTGCGTATGGGAGGAAGTACCTGCGTCCATTCATAAATCGTATTTTCCATATGTCGTTTAATTTCCGCTCGGGCAATGTTTTCGGAGGAAATTCAATTGGAACAAGAGACAGGCGTCGATGTGAGCCTATGTAATTTCCTTCGATATTCAATTTAATTCTTTGAGGGATGCACGAGTTTAACCCTGTATTTTATGAGCTCAAAACTCGTTGTATCGTATCGTAAAAGGAAAATTAATTTACGACAATTGTTCTCCAAAATATACACTCGAGCTTGTTACTGTTCTAATAATTATATTCACGCTTTTATAAATGGCTTGAATGCAGAGGATGATTCTTCAGGCTGGAGCGTATTTATATCTATAGGCCGCAGGATTTTATTAAAAATCGTCAATCATTTTCCTGATGGCAATACTTTGCATAGACGTGACATCCCTTTAATAACAACGACCTGGTTTGCTGTCGTAGATCCCTTAGTACATTTTTTTTGTAAATCAGATTTAGGTCTGTATTTAATGTAGAGATGGGCAAATGGTAGAGATAGAGATCAAGAGATGGGCAACATCTCTTGTTAATTCAAAAGAGATGGGTTATTGTTGTCTTGTAAACCTACCTATTTATGAAATGAAAATAATAATTTCAACTTCCATCAAAAACTCTATAATAATAACATGCAGTTCGAAACCTGATCCGTACCACTGAGGCGAAGGAAAACATCGTGAGGAAACCCGTGTCCCAAGAATTATAAAAATTATCTGGGATATGTATAATATTCGGGAGTCCGCCGTTTGTTCAACAACCATATTAAACATATTTACAATGCAAACAACGTTACGTAAACGATCATTTCGCAAATAACTTTTAGTAAACAATCCTTTCCACAATATATTCATTTCTTAAATATTCGATTAACATATTTTCATTTCGCAACGTTACATTTAGAAAGCATTTACTTGGTAGTTGTATCAAATTTCCAAATAACTATAGTTCAAAACACGTTTTATATTTGCATTGATTGGTTATTCGTTTATTTTACAAAACAACATTTTGCTAATCCGAGGGCCGCAATGAAAGTTGCTGGAATGAATAAGAAAAAAATACAATGAATGGCCAAAAATCAATGCATTGTTTCTCAAAATATTCTACGTGAGCGTCAATACACTTTTTATACGAATAAACCAATTTCCATAACATTTATTCCACTTCTCCGTGATGAGCTCGGAAACATGTATTTCATACTCTTCGACAGCCTCTTCTGGCGATGAAAATCGTTGACCGCGTAATTGAATCTTAATTTTTGGAAACAAGAAGAAGTCACAAGGTGCCAAGTCGGGACTGTATGGGGGATGGCTCATGAGTTCTACGTTTTTCCCCTTCAAAAAGTTGTTTGTCTGTTTGGCTGTGTGAGAGCTGCCATTGTCATGGTGCAAGATTATGCGGCGTTTACGGTTGTTTTTACGGAGCTCGTCAATAACTTCGTCAATAATTTTATCTGACTCATGCCTATGCCTAAGGATGCCTGAATTTCATGGTAGGTCATATGCTTGTCTGTTTCGATCATATGGTGCACAGCATCAATGTTTTTGTTGTTGACAGCGGTGGACGGGCGACCTTCACGAAATTCGTCACTGAGATTGACACGACGGGCTTGAATTCTGCAAACCATATATAAACGGCACATATTTCGACCGGTGACTCTTGAAAGGTCACCAGGGCCACAAGAACTTAGACCTACGCGATGTTAAGGCAATCAAGGTTTTTTAGCCGGTAGGAGTCCGGCACTACCTGGTACCACCTAGACTAGCTAGACTAACTGGTACCAGGTGACCATGCAGGGTTTTCCTTGATTGTCTTTCCTAACATAAAAAAAAAAAAAAAATTATATGTAATAAAACTTTTAAAAAAAAGTCTTGAATTTGTATATAAAATACGAAGAAACTCTTTCCCCGACCTTAATATTGTTAGATCTTTTGATCATTACATAAACCTTATTAATATTATTACCTTTAAATTAAAGAATAAAAACTGTTAAAATTATTCATAACTAGCGGACCCGACAGATGTTGTCCTATCTAAATTTCAATAAATTTCAATAAAAAAAATCCATAATTTCAAATTTCAATAAATATTTTTTTTTCCTGAAACCTTTTCCAGGACCATAACGAATAAACCAAAAAAAAAATTACGCATATCCATCCTTCGAATCGTGAGTTATGGTTTTGAGTTCATACAGAAATCCCATAGAAAAAAGCACTTTCAGTTTTTCCAAAATTTTCCAATTTTCCGGGCAACTTTTCCAATTTTTCTTTCCCTAAATACTTATTCCGTACTTTCCGCCGGTCTACCGGCAGGGGCGCCCTTGGGCTCGTTGCTACACACACTCTTTGCTCCTACCTGGGCGCCTTCTGCGCTCGCTCTAAACTATACATGTCCGGTGACTCTTGAAAGGCTATTAGAGCCACAAAAATGTAGCCATTCCGAAAAAAAAAGAAAAGAAAGCACCTGTATTAGAAATAGTTTCTTTTATTAAAAAATAAACGCAAGGATGATGTTTATCAATTAATTCATTGATCTTTTTGTGCCACCCTTTTAGCAGCATTCTGAGTTTTAAGTATTTTCAACTTGTTTATTTCGTGACAACACCAGAACTCGGTTGGATATTTCGGATGTGTGTTGGAAGTCCCGCTTATATAATTTTCTTCAAACCAATAAGCAATAAGCTATCTTCATCTTTCAGCTTTTGTATGTATTTGTATACAGTATACAGTACATTTGTATTTGATTTTGTATACAGGGCAATATCTGACTCTTTTAAGTAACTAAGCGTTAATAAACATTTTATTTCTTTTTAAATTGAGCGTCTTTTGCACATTACTTTGGCAATTTTTCGTGTTGCACTCTCCTATGAAAAAAAAGATTGAATAATGATAGTAATGCTCGTAGTAAATGGCGCAGTAATTTGTACAAAGTAATTCGATTTACTTTACGTACTACATTATGTTAGATTCGACTCAGAACGAATTGGATAGTTAAGTAGCGACGAGCGTGTTAGGTGGATGGTGAGACGCACCAGTCGAGCGAGCGAAGTGAGCGTGCCGCGGCAGCGGTCGGCGAGTGCTAGAATCGAATTGTCGGTGTCATTATTTGGACAGTCTTACTGCGAATTAACTGTCGTTTATTTTTTTCAATATGAACTAGTTACTATTTGCTATTTTGTTAAATGTTAAATAAATTGAATGTGAAACGTTTTTAAGTAAAATGATTAGTACGACAAATGACAATTTGTACATGATTAAATAAAATATGCACTAACGTTATTTGACATTTTTAAAAGTTATGACAAGATATATTTACCGACAGATTAGTTTAGTAATGAATATTTATGAAATGATCAGTTTGTGAACTTAATTGTTTGTGAAATCAAAATTTAAGAAATGTTGCTTGAGAAATAATACTTTGACAAACATAGTTTGATGAATCATTAGTAAACCGTAATATTCCTATCCGACTTCGACCTACCTATCCTCTTCTAATGCTCTGCATCCTCTTCTTAATTCTATACGATCCAAATGACCCAGAGTATTTGAAATGTAAATTTCAGTTTCTAGGTGACGCCCATGACCATCATATTCGTTCCGCTAACAACTCCTTACTCTAACTAATAAAGTCTATTCTTGCCGTAATGGCTTTATGACCAAATCTTTCACTGCGCAGGCAGCTATACTCCGGAACAGCATCCCCACTAACATCTGGAAAGCTCCTAACCAAATCTATTTTAAAAAGATGCTTCGGAAACTATTCTCACTTTCCTCACCTTTCCATCTCTCACCGCTAGGGGCTCAGTCAGCTCCTTTTACTTTATCTTTTCTTTCATTTTTATTTTACTTTTGTCAGCATTATGTTTTTTTAATTGTGTCTCTTAATATAACTTAAGTGGATATTTTATTTATATAATGTATTCATTGACTATGTATACCTTGTTTGTATATCTCCTAATTGAACTTCTCTGATCCACCCAAATTGAGGTCACCTTTTGTAAGATATTGTGCAATGAAGTGTAAAAATAAATAAATATTCACCCATTCGTACTGAATGATCATGAAGGAGATGCAATTACGCACGATGTAGTGGAAAGTTATTGATTTTATAATACCTAATCCATAAAAGTTACACTGTGTTATTATATTATGTTATACTCGATAAAACATTCGACATTACTGACCGACCGTGCTTGTTTTTCATGTTCCTTCTTTAGGAGGCTTAAAAAGAAGAAAAACGAGTAATATCAATAGCAACAATATCAAGTAATATCAATTTTACTGCTGAAATCCTTAAAGCGTCGGCAGTTACTTAACATTATTTGTTCAAAATATAATATTATTTTAAGCATTTGTTTCTATTTGGAACTTTCACAGCTACACCTAATAATAATTAATAACTAATTAATTACGTGTAATAAATAACAATTATTGTAGTTATAGCATGGCATTTGTCCTACATAACCACATTATCTTTAACACAACTCAAACGAAACTGGTGTGATCACAACGATAATATGATTATAATGAGAACATTTAATGAAATATTCGTTTAATATCGGACTACCGGTGTACAGTATTGTAAGTGATGTCTAAATCGGCGCAGGCGGGTGCGTGCAGCGAGCGGCTCACGGCGGCGAGGCACGCGACATCGCCTGTGCCACTATCGACTTACACCCTGTTAAATCTGGCCCAATATTTGTACAGCCTATTCATTACCATTGGGCCGTTTTATTTTAATGTTTCTTCTTAACGCCCCTATTATTTTTGGCAATTAAAATTTGTTCATTGAAAATTTATGGGCGTTTATGGCTTATATGAAATTAGCTTATAATATAAATTAATTTTAGCTTAAATGTGTTTATTTGATACCATTTTCGAGCTTGCATAGGGATTTCTTTAATAGGGAAATAAACAACAATTACAAAAACTCTTTCATCCCTGTCCCAGTCAGGTAAAAATATTTAACACATCACACAGAAAAAAATCAATAGGTACATAGTAATACAAATTTTAATAGACTAGATTTTATATTAACGTTGTAATAGATAGAATCATAAAAGATTGTCGTGACAGAAAGATATGCATACGACTAGGTAGGTACATATATTGTCTTTATTTTTTTCAATTAGATAGAACGGCAACACGTATTGAGTTGAGCCAGGATCGGCGGCGGCGTACGGAGCGACCCGATCCCGGAAACCTGTGAATAGTACGAGGCACTGAAAGAAAATCTAATTTGGATTTGAGGGATTACAACGAGACTTGTTTCGGCCTAGTGTAGGGAGAGACAAGTTGCCCTCGCGCCGTCTTGCTGTTCAAATTGAATTAGAAACGCTAAGGCTTCAGTCGACAAGGCCATTTTATTTCACAAAATCTCGTACTTCCATGCGACCGTAAATTATTTATCTGTGTCCCAGCGAACCGGCAACTTGATAGTCTGCTTATTGAGAACGTATTCAATTACGAACCATTTCAATTTAATAATTCGTAAAAATAACTTTTTGTCACTTTATCAAAAATGTTGCCAATAATACTTAAGACGAGTTCTCTGTATTACACGTACTAAAACCATTATTGAATTTTTCTATAACAAAATTAACCACTCCATTTTAAAGACAACCTTGAAAAAGAGCTAATTTCGATTTTCTACACGGTAAAATGATATTATAGCCTTGATATATACATACATATATACACATATATATATACATATATATATATATACATATATATATTATATATATATTGTAATTTGATATTATTAAACCTGTTTCTGATTTCTATTATAGCTGAAGGCTCATTGAAGGCACGCCTGGCATACCACTATGGACCGCTCGATTTGTAATTAACACCATGACTAAGGAGAATTTAAATTTCCGCGTCAGTAACATTGTCTTCTTTCCATATAACGATGACCATACAACGTAATGTTTGTGTTATCCATTTTGTAACAAAGAATAACGTTTACCTTTAGAGAAAAGTTGCGGTTAAATGTAGCGTCAAGAAATGTTATGAGTAACGTTCTCTGGGGGTCGGAGTTCGAACTGAGTTAGCTGCATATTTCATACTGCCCGTTGAATAATCTCTTTTATTTCTGTCTGGCCGCTGACATGTGTGTCTCCAATCGCTCCACTGCTTTTATTAAAACCGGATTTACAAAATTATTTTAAAAATTCCGTATTAATCTATAAACGTTTAAAATAACTTTGTTATAGTTGCTTGTTATCACAATAATTTGTTGTAATAAGTATTCATGTTATAATAAAATAAATCAACGAGTTATTACGGCAACTAGTCCAATTACCAAATCATTTCGTTAATCACGTAGCATGTCATAGGCCCATGTATATTTCGGTGTACTAATTCGGATTTGTATGTGAAAACACGGTAACCTATGTTAAAAATATAAATTAAAAAGCTTATAAGAAAGATTGTTATAACAATACATTTACTGGATTTAATATAAGACATTTGGCGTACGAATAACGTAGGAAAAGTCAAGTCTCATTATTGAACAATTCTTTCTGAAGGCATATTGTGGTGCTGTCGAGATGACGAGGGGAGCAAAGATTGAATTAAGTTATCGATGAAAACGACCCGCCTCAGGTTATTTATGAGAGAAAGAAAGTAACCTTGCCGTTATCTGCCAACTATTAATTCTGGCAATAATTAAACCTGACCACCTCATTTATATCTGCCTCCATAGTTTCTCGGTAGGGTTTTTCACTTATATACCATTTTTGATATCTACTGCTTGCTTTGGTTTATTCGACCTCAAGGTGTATATTTGTCTGTGCTGACATCGGAATAACTTTTGTGAATTTTATTTATACTAAAATGGATTTAGATATTACGAAAATCTATGATTCTCTCGACAGAAATTAAGCAACTAGTCATAACTAGTGGCAACTACCAACATTTGAAAATATTTAAATGAAATACGAATTTTAACATAGGTGCTTATTACTTTTACATGAATGTAAGCAGTATTCAGACAAAGATGACTTTTGGGCATTTTTACCTAAAATCCGACCCCAATTATCGCTAATGGAAAATTAATGGGAGTGGTAATTTGCGAAATGTCACCCCCGATAAATATCACAGTCGCAAATTTGTGATATTCTTGTCTAATTTTATCGCTGTTTACTAAATGTAATTCTGGAAGTAAGTAAACAAATAGGGAGTAAGAATATTTTTTATTCCGTTATAAATACTATACAATAAAAAATAGGTTACGTTATGGTACACAGTAAAAGGAAACCAAATTAGAAAAAAATGGAAGTCATCGCCGCTGCACCATTTAACATCTTATCCCTTGTAATACATTTTCTTGCACATGTTCGCTTTCCGGACCCCGTCGGCTACGAAGATAGATAACTTCCCGATGATTTAGTTTTATTGTTATCCGCCATCGAACTGTCGCTTCCCATCGGTTCATTTTTGCCTAGTTTTACAATTATATGCTATCAGGCTGTAAGTTCTTCTCTTAGAACATTTTTATAATAAGACTGTTCGTTTTGTTATATCTTACAGAGTTATGACAACGAGTTATTAAACATTACAAACGTTCAAAAGCCCAGAATGAGGTAATTACGTAAATAGAAATAGTAATTAGCTTAAATAGAATCTTAAAAAACTGACATTGATTTTTCATATTTATATGTATATTTTTAAATTGTTGTGGTACGTAGGTACGTATGTAAAAGCAATAATAACTTAAATTTGTTAATTTGTGTCATCGTATATTGATTTTTATTTATTTATGGAATAAAGGCGGCAAATGGGCTGACAGTCCACCTGATGGTAAGTGAATACTGTCGCCCATGGACATCCGCGACACATGCCAATATCAGTCCAGACTGACAAACATTGGCACGGCCCCGGATGCGCTGCCTACCTTTAGAAATTTAAAGAATGGTTTTAGAGGAAGGTTGCGAAAATAGGATGGGATAGGATAGGATGGAATGGGAATGGCCTCTGACATATCTCTCTGACACGTACTTACATTGTGGTACCTAATAAATTTAAAATCTTTATAAAAGTCAAGTGGACCTAAATTAAATTTTATATGTGTTCGTTTTTGTGTGTTGGTGGTGAAGTGTTGTTTTCCCAGTCTACCGTCCTTGTCACGTTCGACAATTTTTACAGCGGCCAACGTTTCGAAAAGATTTTATTGGCTCGTTCGGTCACGTCTCCGCAAAAGATCGTCTCTCCGGGCGAAGTGGGGGCCGTTTCGTGCGATATGGGTTAACAGCGGCGATTCATCGCCGAAACAGATCGTTTTATGATTTCAGCACGGTTTTTATAGTAGCCTGACGTACACACACTTATATCGATATTTACCTTTAAGTGTGTTTCTCCAATATTGGTTATATTTAAATCGTTGTGCGACCAGTTTGCATTTCGCCTTAGTGAAAACTGTGATTAGCTCGCTATCAAACAATTGTAATGCTCAAAGCGTCTAATTTCAAAGTCCTCATCGTCTGTTTAACCGGCTAGAGGCGGCTGGCTGCCGGGATTGTACTACCCTTAATAACAGGGGTGGCGTCTATGAAATTGCTATTTGAAGGAGCTGGCTAACATAAAGGGCACTTTACAATGCAAGGTAAACCGCTCGTACTCACGTGAAGGTTGAGTTATGACCCCTCTAGCATCCTACGTCATGGCCGAACTCCGAGGACACCTTTTACGAGTATCTTCTAATTAAATTATATCGTTATTGGTACCAGATTTTTGGTGACATAACATTGTTATAAATCCCCTAACTCCTGAAGTAGGTTAGGTTAGGTATGACAATATCAGTAATTTGTGCTTCTCCAATCATTACAACTTATTTATTAAAAGTACAAAGAAAACAAGCTTATAAACAAAGTTTAAATTATAAGAAAGAAAAGAATATATAATAATTTGCTGTGCATGCTTATGTATATACTTAAGCATATGCATGTACTCGTATGTATGAATGTATATGTATTCGTGTACATGTACTCGTGTATATGTATTAATACATATAACTATGTAACTTCATATATATAAGTCGATAATAGAGACAGTACGTTTTTTCTCTACTTAATAACAACGTATTAAACAAATTCTCACTACACATGGAATTCATATTAATATGTTTAATTATTCACGAAAGGAATCCAAGGCAGCTATTTTACGTGATTCTGAACAATCTGGAACGAAGTGAATGGAGGGTGCATGACAATAAAACTAAATCACTAAGACTCTGTCTATTGTGCCTCTCCGGCGCCGGCGGAAAGCGAGCATATGTGGGGATTGTGACTGGGGGACAAGTTGCTCACTCCGGAAATAAAGTAAACTATATGGTAACAAGTTATAGAAAACGCATCGGTAAGCAGAAGATGTTCGCGTTCAACTATTTCGTCGCTAACTTTACACGAGTTAGCAATTCGCACGTACGTTCTTGCTCGCATTTTAATTTTACCAAGTTCTGTCTAAAAATGTCTCACATTTTATACGACATTATCTAATACAACTATCTTACGTGACTGGCAGTGAAGACCAGGAGGACTAGAAGCAAGTTCAAAGTTCTTCAAGTTAAATCATTAAGTTAACTCATCTCTGGAGCATTTTTTACAAGTGTCGGAAGCATTACCAATATTTAACTCCATATGAATATCATCAACGGATAACGATCACTTTTTCAGGTTGGATAAAAACAACACAATCGAGATTAGCGGCTTGGTTAATATCAATGATATCAATAAATGGTGATCATTTGGTGTTAGTAGCCCACCAAATGATCATCATTCGTATTTACTTACCAATGATGATATCAATGATGTTACCTAACGAAGTAATATCAATTTCAATAAGAAAAAAAATCCATCATAAAATACATTTTAACGGAGACGCTATACCCTCTGATTGAGTATCAAATTTGGCGGTATATGTATTTAAAGTAGATAAAATTTGCTTGCAGAATACAAAGTAAACTAGTTGAGTTGGGTGTGGCAGAGAATTGTGTTATTTAGCGGCGACGAGAGATCCGATTTGTGAAATATAAACAACTCTCGATTTGACCACACGTTAGACCACTGATTTAACCTTTGCTGGGTATTCATCACACACAATCAGTTATGGGCATCAGTTATTTTAAATATGTAGAATATTACGTATTTTTATGTTTTTGATTTTTATTCAAATGTTATGATTGCGTCATGTTGGTAGAAAAAAATAAAAACTTAATAAGGAACAAAAAAAGGCGTAACAACATAATCACATTTCTGAAAAAAATAATCGTATGCGACTTACAAATGTTGTAGCAGTTTGTAATAAATACCTAGTTTATACATAAGCAACTTTTTTGTATATAAGCAAACAACTTTTGTACATAAGCATATGCCTTTGCACCCAGGCATTACCTTCATCTACTTTTCATTTTCCATCCTTCATTTATTTGTGATACTTATGCCGAAATATGTCTCAAATGGCACCTCAATTGTATATTGTACGTGTGATGCAATAATTGATAACAGTTAACCAATCTATTATGTAAGACAGGCAAAGCCTCTAAAATACATTAAGTTTATCTACATTTATAGTGGAGCGAAGTTTTGAGACTCTCAGCCGCCTGTGACCGGAATATCGAAACAATCAATGGAGTTTGTCGTGGGCCCGACTAAATTGAATCGTCGGGGACGCCGGAAACCGGACGCGTCCTTGCGAGCCTCTCTATCTCCAACATTAAACGACTTACTACACTGCTTTTGCAGGTACTGCCTGGTATTTTTACATCGTAGTCGTACGTATTTATGACGGTAAAAATATCTTTGGAGGTATGACTTTAGTTCCATACTAGTTAAGTAAAAATCTCTTACGTAACTAGAACCAAAAGGAATGGACGCAGACAACAATAATATGTGTTTAAATAATTGTATCGATTATTGTAACAAGTTACATAATTATAAAAACTAAAGTAATTTATTATTTAGATTTAGCCTGATAAATAAGTATGCCTTTTTTTGCAGGAAAATAAGAAACAGTTGGACGTAGCGGTTGGATAACTTTGGCAACAGGTTAAAGTTTCCAAAGTTAAAAGTCAACTTCTTTACTTCTCTTTATTGTAGCACTTTAGGGAAAATATTATTATTTGTAACGCGGGACCCGAGAGATAAAGCTTAAGGGGTTTGGTGTCGTTTCAATTTTACGATCTTCAAAAGGATTCATTATGTAGATACATTTATTACAGGCACATAAACATTTATTATTAAAACTGTGTCTAAGTGTGGGTTTAAGGTCAAAACGGTTTCGTAACGTCCCTTGGGTACTATTTCCTATTCGAGACCTTTCATTATAAAGGTACAACAACAATAAAAGTTTACCTACGGTCTACAATACCCGCTGAATCATTTTATTAAATTGTATCTCTTCTATAAAACAAATAGCTCGAGACGCACTCAGATATGTCATTGAACACTGAAACTTATGAAAATTGCACAATGAATCTGTTGTAAAGTGAAATCTATCGCTGCCGGGAATGAATTCTCCTTTTGACAGATTTATAGGGTGCCTCGGGAAACCTTTATGTCTCTTAATTCAATTCTCGAAGAAGACGAGAGTGTCTTAACGGCGACGCAAGCATTCCCAGTGAATGTGTATGGACGAAACAAGTCTTTACGCTTGATACGCATTTAAAAATTTGGGTGATAGTCCAACCCTTAAAAATTGAATTCTGTTAGGGTGTTTTGCTTACATTAGACCGAGATTAAACTCGTCTAGACTAGATGGTAAGTAAATAAATTGTATCTAATTACATATAATATCCATAATTTTGTGAATTGAAACTATCTGACATTTGTAACACTCGGATATTCTACACCTACTTCGAAATCTCACAATGCTTATAAAAATATTCCTCTAGCCCATCTATAGATGTTAAAGAAATATTTTTCAATAACTTATTTCAAATATACATAAGTGTATATGTTTAAGTAAAATCATGATTGTAAATATATTCCAAGTACTTTAGCTATATAGAAGTAGGTATCATTTAATATTTTTTAAATAAATATTTCACAAGTTTTTGAATGGAAAAAATAGAATGAACGAAACCTTTATTTGACATCTGCCGTTTTTTATTTAACAAAATTAGTCAATGTTAATGAATCTTGTCCATTTAAATAAATTCCTGTCTGACATCGTCTTATCGTCTACTTCTCCCGTGGCCGCCTTAATTGACACTGACGAAGGTGTGCGGTAACAACTGCCAATAAAGCCTTGTTTTTCCGCCTCAAAGAAAAATCTAAGGTGAAAGGCTGCTTCGAGGATTTCATGCGTTAACTTAAAAGGAATACGCTTTCACTCTCAGGTATTACAATACCTAATAAAAGCTCGAGTCTTTATTGCGAATTGTAAGACCAATGCGCAATTTCCGGAATTGGTCTGAGGTGGCGACGTTTTAATCTCAAATAGTATTTGGTATTTTCTTTGTTCTGGCTCTAATTTGTGCATACCACTTTCTAATTCTAGGCGTTACTATAAACAAGTTACGACCGACATCAAGGGGTTACGACTTAGCATAGCCTTAATGACAACAGCACCCGAAAATAAAGCGGGTTTATTGCACACGCATACGTTTTATGTGAACCTTTCATTTATTTGAATATTTGATATTCGCTTGAATTTTTATTGTTTGGTATTAGCTGCAACATTATACCCAACAATAACTTGAATATGCTTACATGGACAGAAATATGGGGCTGAAATCGATAAAGGAGTAGCCACAGAGAATTATTGCGTAACAAAAGAGCAAGTAATTAGTTGGATTCCATGATTCAGCGTGATTTAATTGTCGCGTCTTGGTGGAACCGGCGGATGGCACAAGTCGTACTGCAGCGATTTATAGCCTCAATTACAGTCGGCCGTCCGACCATCGTGCCCGTGCCGCTTACCTGCAACTAGCGTCTTTCGCACTTAGGCGAATTATACTCTAACTTTAGGGACCGTTCTATGATTAAACCCGCAGTATAATGAACGGGGCAGATCAGGTGTGACCTATTTCGCATGAGTACGAGTCCATTACATCAATTTGACGTGCCATTACAGCTTGATTTAATTGTAGTCTCTCGGGGAAGTGGCAGCAATAAGTCGTGATTTGCACGGTCCGCTGGGATTTATAGCTTCAATTACCTATAGGCGGGGAGTTCGCCAGGTGTTACCTCTAGCTATTGCCAAGATATGTTTAGTTGCGAGCCTTTGCTATCTACATTGCCTTACACGTCGGTGTTACTATTAAAGTGACTTTTGTGAAAACGCCATCGTATCTTTTTGCTTTTGCGCTATAACTGACGCCAACTATTAATAAAATAACTTTTATGTAAACGTTACAGATTTAGTTCTCTTTTCACTATGGCTCGGTGTTCATAAGCCCCAAATTGTTATCGTGTGCCATAAACACAATTTGCGGTTGTGCGGCGTAATGTGAAAAACCGCTAATATAACTAGAGCTCGTTCGTGACACGAACGGTAATTATTTATTTGTTCAATCTGAGTTATTCCAAATTTACAATTGATCTATATTTCATAATTGATATATACTCATAATTCGCAACAATTAGAGGGGGAGAGTCGCTGGGCGCGCTCGACTGGCCAAGTTACTCCTCTCTCACAGAAAACTCTACCTTAAAATGTACTGCATTTGCCACTTTATCCTATTTCTCCAATGTACGTATGTGTTTCGGTAGTGAGTGAGATATGCCAGAGCCCAATCCCCTTCTTATCCTATTCCTCTCCATTTTTCCAACCCTTACTCCAAATACATTCCTATATCTCCAAAGGTAGGCAGCGCAGCCGTAGGCGTACCAACGTTGGTCATTTTGGACTAATGTTGGCATGTATAGCGAATGTACATGGGCTACAGTATCCACTTATCATTAAATGAACTGTATGTTCGTCTACCGCCGTCTGCCGTAAAATAAATGATAAAACACAGGTCGTTTTTTATAAGACAAAACGTCTTTGATCCTACATTGATATTTATTACGTATTTAAAATTGCGTAAATTAAATAATTTTTCTTCTCGGGGTGGATACATCAGTTGCATTTTCAGATTATTAACAGACCATGGTCAGTAAGTAGTATGTAAAAATATAAAATATGTAAATCTAAATACTTTTCATCTAAAATAATAGGAAAGCGTACAATGTTAATGTTCCATCCAAACAATAGAGTCGCATAAAACGTATCTGTCTGAACTCATACTATGACGCTTTGAATTGTACGGCGAGCTCACTCGGTGCCAAGATATAATCTGTTATGGTGACATTATCTGAATCTGGCTGATCTCATGCCAACTGAAAATGTGCCTAAAACTTAAGATGTCTCTGTGGTTACAACTGCTCGCTGTGCTGAATATGTAATTAAATTTTATAGATTAGTACAAATAAATGTCTATTCTCGTGTTTCAGTTTTTGGTATTTAATGTTCATTTTTAGTAAATTTAAGTAAGTTTTACATATCAGAAGCATTCCATGGGTATTTTTCCTTTGCGTGGAATTGTGTGGGGCCTTTGTATAGTGTCGAAGTGATCCTCTCTTATATGTGTACAGTACTGAAGAAAATTGTTGTGTCTAAGCTGTGGTCTTTTTTAATTGTGGAAACCAAAACCGACTTACATTTTCTGAGCCAATAAAATAAATATATTAAGCGTTAGGCGTTAACCCTAAAAAACACCATCTAAAATATTAGTAAATTTAAGAACCTGCGGCTGAATATAATTAAAGTAAATGTTAAAGTTATTATAAAGTAACTTATAAAAACAAGGGATTTATAAAATCATTAGCGGTGCCAGCGACTTCGATCGCGTGAATTTCAGAGTCATTCCCGTGGAAAATCTATAATTGATCTAGATAGAAAGTACCCCAAATGTTGACCCGGCTCCTAAGTTATAACTATGCCGAGTTTTATTAAATGTCGTCTAGCGGTTATTGCTTGATGCACGTTCAGACAAACAGATAGACAGACAGACCGACAGATAGATAGACACATAGACGGACAGACAGACAAAAACTTCCAAAAATTTATGTTTCGGACTCTGTATCACGTGCACTTTACACTGTAATGACTTTGTCAAAAAAAAATTCTTATAAATACAGACATGGTTCTGTTACATAGCAATTAAACAACTTTGAACGGTTTAAATCGCGTATATTTAACATTATTTATATCCCGACGATTCGAACACTTTCCAGTGGACGTGGTCACGTGGTCACGGGGTGACTGTGACTGTGACGTGGTCACGAAAACCTAAGAAAATATTATGGCTCTGTTACGTCTTTATTATATGCACGTAGGTATAGATGAAAAACAATCAAAAGAATGAAAAGTTTTTATTCGCCTTTTTACTTTGAACCTGAACCTGACACTAAATGAAAGGCAAGAAGAAAAGTTGTGCCCTTTTTCGCTGACCTAATTAGACCACTTATTGTATTCATTCAAACTTCGCCCTCCCGTCAATTTGGCTCTCAAACGTTGTTCAATACAATTCTCCTAGTTAAATTGGGGAATTTAAACAGACAAATAAGACAAAGTAACGTCGAAAATTCACGAATTTGTTTTAAATGGGTAAATGAAATTAAAGGTTCCAAAAATAGCACCTATCTAATGCTTATTTTGTTTAGAATTTGTATTGTATAAATATTCGTATACATAATGTGAAAATGTTACGTGGAAATAATTTAAAGACACCTCGTTGCTTGAATTCGATAGTGGCACATTATCACTGGTCTACAAATTTTGACTTTAAAAAGTATTCTTCATGTAAAGTAGCTTTTTTTATTTATTTTCACGTACTGAATACAAAAATAATTAATATATATTAAAATTAGTTTTTTTCGCTGCCCTCTTGTATTCTGCTTCTGTAACATCTCGACAAACAGTCCAACAATAATCCGCCAACATTGAAACGTTCCAATGGCCTTGATACAGTTTTTCCATGTCTGCGATGTTCTGATGGAAGCGCATCGCTAAAAGCCCCACAATTATCCGGAAAGAAGTCCAAATGAGAACGTAAAAAGTGGATTTTCAAGGACATGTTGCAACCCAGTTTTTGGAATGATAATAACATATTTTCGATAAGTTCAGCATAGTTGTCACTCCTCTTATTTCCCAAGAAGTTTTTTGCGACAAGCCGAAAATCGTCCCAGACTTTTTTTTCTTTACGTTCTAGAACCGAGTCAAAGTTATCATCTTTAAATAAATTTCTTATTTGAGGACCGACGAATATACCATCCTTGACCTTAGCTTCACTTAATATTGGAAATTTCTGGCGAAGGTATTGAAAAGCAGCTCCGTTTTTGTTCATTGCTTTTACGAAATTTTTCATCAGTCCTAGTTTTATATGCAATGGTGGAAGTAACACTTTTTGTGGGTTAACTAAAGGGTCATTTTTAACATATTTTTGCCCAGGTTGAAGTGTCTGACGATGAGGGCGCAACTTTTTTTTATAATGCTCTTTTCTATCACGACTATCCCATTCGCAAATAAAGCAACAAAATTTCGTGTAACCTAGTTTTAGTCCAAGCAGCAGAGCTACGACTTTCAAATCCCCGCAGATTTGCCATTGGTGTTCATCATACTTCATCCGCAGCAGAAGGATTTTCATACTTTCATAAGACTCTTTCATATGGACTGCGTAACCAACAGGAATCGAAGGTAAAATATTTCGGTTATGTAACAAAACAGCTTTTAAGCTTAACTTAGAGCTATCTATGAAAAGTCGCCATTCGTTCTATGTATACGTAATGTTAAGGGCTCCTATCAAACCCCTGACATCTTTACAAAAAACTAAACTTTCAGCCATTTCAAAATATTGCGTCAAACATTCAAACTCTTTTTGTCTAGTACAGAAAGATGTAATAGTCACACCACTTTCTAAAAGGTTCCATTGTTGCAGTCTCGAGCCTAGAAGTTCTGCTTTGTTCTTAGGCAATTCTAAGTCCCTTACAAGATCATTTAATTCAGCTTGTGTTATCCTCTGTGGCTGTGATGATGTACTAGGTACTTCGTATTTTGACGTTGAAGAAATTGATGGTGAAGTAAGTGTGATTTTATCTTCGTCAATGTTAGGACGTTTCGGAATCGGGTGAAGATTGCTGTGCGGCAGAGGACGAGTAGTCGATGGTAAATTTGGATACACTATGGCATTCTTCTTTTTTTTAGAAACACCCTTTGCCTTTTCCAAATATATGAGTTGTCAGGCAGAAATAACAATCAGTTGCATGATTTGTCGATTCTCGCCACTGCATGGCACTGCAAAACGAAATTATGTTTTATTGCCACTCAGCCAATTTCTCAAACCTGTAGACACGGATTGTAGCAGAAATGTGGAACCCAGCTTTTATCCTGGTGTTTTATGTTTTCATTAAAATAGTAAGAATAGGCTTTTTTTTATTGTAGGCGATATAGAACACCTTTGCTTACTAAATATCACTTCACCGGGATTATTCACACATTTTCGAGACATTTTGCTATAAAATATAATTATTTTTTCACTTTTAACACTTTTATTACTTAGTAATACAGAACAGAGCACTAAAACACAATATTTTTAACATTCGATGCCAACTAAGTAAATAAATATTATCAACATTATCAAGTTCAATGAGGGTAGAATCATTAAATTCGGAAAATGTCAAGTATCGAAATAACTTAAAGTAATAAATGACTTTTACTTGTCAACTTGTATTCAGCATAGGTAGATAAGTAAAAAATTAGTAAATTATTAGTTACTAATTATTTCGAATACTTTTCCATTGTAGACCAGTGACCAGACTATTTTGAGTTAACGATATAGTTCGACGCCTTCGACGGTTAAGTATTATATTTAAGTGTAAGTGGCATTTTTTCTTAGATAGTGGTATATTTTGAGTTGTATCGGTTTTGAAGAAAATATTGTTTGAATCAACCTGCCGTTGTTTTATAGAACGTAATGCAATTTGATTATGCGACGTTCTTCTAAATAGTAAGTACATGAACATATTGACGTATTTAGTAATATTGCTATTGACAAATAAAAATGTTGTAATATTATTTAACCCTAAATGAAATGTATCAATGCCGTATAATTTTCTTTTCTTTATTGCAGCTATTTGCAAAGTAAGACACTAAAATTCTTTAGCATTTTTTAAAAGGTGTCATAATTGAATTTAAAAAATGACATTTATTTTTATTTGTGAGCGACTTTCATGAATGTTTGCACTAATTTATGGTATAGTAAAGTGTAGTCGTGGTCAGTGACACGTTAATAAATTTATCTGTTTTTCAGCGAACCGACGTACGCTCTAGATGTTTCAAAATATGAACATGTCATTAAATATTATGGATACAAGGAAAATAAATAGGCACTACATCTTTTCTATATAATATAAAAAGCAATGTCTGTCCGTCTGCCTATCTGTTTGCTTATAACAAGAGTTCCAATAAAAGGATTTTGATGTGGTTTTCACCATCGTGTATTAAGTAAGTTCTAGTTAAACATGTTAGCAATTTATCAGGTCCATGATGCTTTTTCAGATTCTTCAAATTAATATCCGAGGGCAAGGCGTCGAAAAGGATATTTTATCACCATTGCCGATTAAAAACAACAAGATGTTCAATGACTTTTCTATAAATGAACAAGATTTTTGCTCCGACGATAATGTCCAAGATCCGAACTACGAAAATACCAATTTATGTGACTCTTCTAGTTCTAACACTCTTTATTCGAAATATTTTACACAGAAACGCAAAATAAAGTTTACCAAAACCAGAGAAACATTTCATAATGTTGGTTATGAGAAACCCAATGTTGGTGATCTCAAGGTTTTACATATTAGGAAAAACGAATATGTCCCCAATTCCAGAAATGTCGAATTGAGTTTATCAAAAGAGTATTTTGAGCAGGTTGCAAAGATCAGTATTTTGACAGAGCATACTATAGCACAGGTGACGGTATACGGTATCAGTGTCTTTTGAGTCTTTGAAACACCGTCGAGCCAAGTACCTCAAATTTATCGGAAGAAAACAGAGAACCAACATTTCAGAGTTTTGCACATTTCTTCACTAAAGTCATTTATAATGAACATACCCAGTCAATTCCAGAAACTATCCTACAAAACGAGGGTCTACTCACGTCCACGATCCAAAGTGTTCAACCCTCCCAAGCAAAAGTTCCAATTCAAACAGTTCTTCAGATTCCAGTATGCTCATCAGATTCCAGCAGTTCCTCAGATTCTGAACCTGAAAATTATCACGAGAATGACGTTTCCAGATCCTTTCTTCATCTACCAGTGGCAGTAAATAGTGCGTAAATACTCTGTCTTTTAACAAATACTACGCTGCCTAACCCTAATTTTGGAACCGTAGACTTAGTGAAAAGAGATGAAGATGGAGTATCTGGTGGAAACATTGTTATTTTTGAGTCTTCTTCAAGCAACATTCAAGATGCTATTGGTAACTCATCGCACTAAACGACATACGTCATCGAAAATAAAATAGGACAAAAATAGGACGAACATCGAATCTCGAAAAATCAGAAAAAGTCTAAAATCAGGCTCAATATTACCTACATCCGATCAGTATACCAAGTTATTCAGTTGAGCCGTGATGACTTCGTTGACATACAAAGTTTAGCGGCAGCTATAGAAAAAAACTATTCCAAAAATACAGAGAATGAAACAATGACGATGACAGACATAAAAATTTTAAAAGTCAGGTGGCACAGAGAATTGCCTTACCATACCATACTATTATAAGACCTCGAATAAAGATAACCGGTTCATGAAAGCAATCGTTGATATGATTGAAAAGACAAGATACAGTAACAATAACGATAATAAATTGAAGAATATTTACAAAAGTAAGGTGACAGAGTGTGAGAAAAAGAAAATGGATTGCTTGCATTGATAAGGAGGAATATTATTCTGAAATTTTATGTCATTTTTTGAGAATCTAAGGATATTAATTACTTATAATATCCATTTAAATTGTCGAGAATGTGCTGGGTGAAGAGTGTGTCTCTTTACTAAATTAAGTGTTGCTGAGTTATGTAATATCCATGCTATTAAATATTTCCATGATTCAAATAATCTGATTTTTAATGAAGGTTTCTCGAGGCTTTTTTTTAACTGTGTTAACTAACAACACCCATGTGTTACGGCTATAATATTATTTTTGTTTTATTGAAGATTGTTATTATTTGTGTTTGATAGAAAATTATCTTTGTTTTTATTTCATAGTATAAGGTTTATTTTTGTGTTTTTAATTTATGGTGTAATCCATAACTCATGATCTCCGTGAGAATTCCATTGTGATCGAGGCGTAGCCCAGCCTTTCTTAGTTTTTAGTCCTATTGTGTATTGTGTAAGCTAAGGCTATTTTGTAGCATTTTATTTTTGTTTTAAAATGTGTTACCAGCCAAAAATAGGTGTTTTTTTTCAAAGATTTCTTATTTCTGTTACAGATGATGTAAACGCAGTTACGACGTTTTATGGAAAATGTACATTATTATTGTAGTCATTTTATTTCAATATGTGACCTAACCACAGTTAGGTTAGGTTCGTAAAATAAAATGTAAGTTTTGATTTAAAACTAAATGTGACATGCTCGTATGTTTAATATTTAATTGTTTGTTTATTGTTTAATTTTAAATGTCGTCTTGACGACACTTTGGTCGTAATATCAAATATGTCGTTCTTTACCAAAATATGTAATAAATATAGGCGTCACAATATGGTTTGTGTCAGTAGTAAGAATATAATTTTAATCGACTTTTTGACGTATAGGTTGTGATTTTTTATAAGTTTTGTATTATTTTTTAATACCTAGAGATTCCGATACAAAATGCCTAGAGAGCATGCCAATAACTAAACTTTCATAAATATTCTTTAGCTTTATGTCCATTTTGTCTGATTATGTTTACTATAAGTTATGAGTAATTTTTTTTTTATTTAAACCGTTCTAAAAAGTATGTTTTTGAGTTGTGTCTTAATTTCGAATTAAGCGACCTGTTATGTGCTTGAACAGGAAAATTCGCATAAAAGTTTTTGCCCATTTTAGTTACTTGAATGATACGAGACAGGCGATTTATTTTTAACAATCTTGTTTCACCGTAAATTTATTTGAAAGCAAGTACTCTGTATGGAGATAACAGATGGGTTGATGGGTTTGTTTCGGGCAGTGTACAGAAGAAGCGTTATTTCCCTGGAGCGACATTACGGCCGCCTAATGAAGATGTGTCGGCGAGGTCGCGCCGCTCTTGTCACTGCGACCAGCGACGATCCCTGTCATAAACTCGTAAATACACGCCTTACCTGGGAAGATTTACATATTTTTGGGATTCGTGCTCGAAACTCAAGTCAATGGAGTCACTGAATCAAGGTTTTTGGTCCCAAAGGTTAAAAGAGAGGCACTGGGAGTGCAAAATAAAATCACGATTTGAAATGTGGTTGGTAATTTCTAAACTTTATTAAAGTGGGAATTTATAAATTTTCCTTCTATACTCGAACACGAGCAGGACTCACCTGTTTTACCTTGTAAAACCTTGCGAAGGCTCTTGCTATGCTATGACACAGTCAAGTGTGGGCGGGCTGCGCGCCTGTTAGACGGACGACCCGCGTGTACCTGACAGTTTCGTTTTGAGTTCAACCTTTTCGGACTCAACTGGACAGTGCTTTTCGAACGTACTATACATACACATATACCTAGTCTAGCCATAAAAATTGTTACAAAGAAAACATTGATGTTTTTTTTACATTATCATTTTATTAGAAGAATTTGTGTTATTTTAGAAATGTTATTTTTTCTGTCTCAAACAGAGGACGTTTCAATGTACCTACCATTGATACCAATAGATACCTAATAGCCCGGTACACAAACATTTGGCTAATACCAAGCGGATGGAGAGTTTTAAAAATTGCATTTGGCTCCATGCCTACTTTGTGTAATGCAATACGGTTTTCGTTATCAGCCCACTCCATATTAATATTAATATAATATTTAATAATGGTTGGCGTCAAAATGGGAAAAAAACAGTATTTTTTCAATTAAGAATGACAGATTCCAAATTCATATGTAATTTATTTATTTTTCTTTATTGTAACAGTATTTATGGGCAGACTAGATAAATCCATTACATTATAGGAAATCGGTTAATTCGCCTGATATATCGTAATGGCGTGTAGTAAGTATATTCGCTGACTACCAAATTTAATTTAATTAAAACACGTTAGCTGTAACACTTAATTTATACTGCATATAATAAATGCTACCAATCTAATATTACTGCAGCAGTTTAATAAGCCAAAATGCATACTTTATTAAAAGTAGATAACTTTATACTACGTGTATATAGGAGCTTAAAATAAAATATAATACGGAGCCGGAAACAAATCATTCTACTAAGTTGGCTCACTACACTGAAAATGGCTTTCGTTTATTCATATGCGAATATGGCAGTCATATATATTTCTAGCCCGGTAATAACTTGTCGCGGAGTGAAATTACCTTTGTAATTTTTTTTATTAAAACACGCACTCGGCGGCGCCCTATAAATCTAGTGTAGGCGCTCCCACTTTACTGCTGTATCAATTGGCGGGAATTATTTGGCTTTGTGCGCTTTTTTTTCTCACCGTTGCCAACATGTTCAGATTGCCGTTTATTTTTTTCACTGTTTTCTTATATAAAAATTGTAATAGCATGATATCATGGGATTCGCTCGGATAAATTTGGATTTCTAAATGATTGCTTGCAGTTGTAAAAAGTTTTGCTAAAAAAAATCTTAGTAATTCTACAGTTTAATTATTATTTATCAATTTTTGTGGCTAACAATTATCATTGATCAATTAATATAATTATCAATTAACATAATCAATTAATTAAAAATTAATATTAACATCAATTTAAACAGAACAATAAAAGAAACCACATTGGACTCACGTGGCGAATCAGAAATATATCTTAATTAAATACAATTCATTTTTAACTTATCTGCCAGGTCATCTGTAGTTAGAAATAGCTCTAAAAAGCGCAAGAATATATAATGCTGATGTTTTAGAAGACGAGTTCGGCGAACCCGGAGCGCTACCGTGACACCTTCCCACCGTCTCATCTAGGACACCCTCCATTACTTATAAATTTCGTAAGATATAACCGTCATCTTGTGAGCCACTTTTTCGTACTCTGCATAGCATTTTTCTCTGTCAGATGGAACCTTATTCCTGATTATACATTGTCTAAGAACAAAGGACAGATATGCAGATGGTCCACGTAGTGACATGACTGACATATCTGAAAGAAGCTGTTTGGCGCTAGAGGATTGATCAACAAGCATGCTAGACGAAGTTATTAGCTTACTAAGTACCAGGCTAATTTTAGTCAGTTAAATATTACGATCCAACGTTCTAAAAATAGGTATGATATATTAAAAGCCTAAAATTTTTAATTAAGAAAAAGTTTCTTATTTGAATATTTTTTAATTTATTCTCAATCCTATATATACAACATCTCAGATTAAGAGATTCTTCTAATCTAAGTACCACACATTGAATATTAAATGTTCAGGTACGGAATCTATAGAAATATATGTGCTAATAATTTTAGTTAATTGGGTCTCTTACTGGTAACCTAAGTATGAATACAGTAAAATTTTGCAATTTTAAACAGATTTCTATCCTTGTTTATTTTATTAATAAAATATATTATAATATATATTAATGTAGTGCAACCACGCAGTGTAATGCAACCAGCCCTTTAAGCATCCACTGCTGGACATGGCCTTAAAATGCCACGCTGTTGGCCAATCGTGTTGGCAAGTCCACTCTTTTAGAGGTAAAATGAGATTAGAGGTTAAGAGCTCTTTTAGAGGCCTCATTAATGTTGTAATTTTTAAAATTAAAAAAGGTCCTACCTAATAATACGATTAAAATTATTTAAAGTGCATCTTTCATTGAATATTTGTGTCTTATAAGTAGTACGTATATATCGTAGGTGCAGCTACTAATCGAACTTAAGATAGCTTTAACTATTATAAACTTATGTAAAGCGGTACTGAGATAAACAATGGAAATAAATAATCTTGGACTTGCAACTTGTAAGTATAATAACATAAATTTTCGAGCTTTATTAATAAAAGACTGCACATAATAAGAATTCAGGGATTATTGAAAATAGAAGCGATTTCATATTTAGGCTTGTCATAATAAGTAAATAACATTTGTTGTCTAAGTTACCGTTTAATGGCCTATCCATATATTTGTTGTTGTATCTTGAGAGTAGGTAGAAAGCTATCTGGTCCTTCATTTAATCGGTTTCATTAGCATTCGATTGTTCGGTTCATCGAAATGTGTTCGTTAGTTCGTAATAGGGTTTCATTTGACGCGCGGCGGTCTGTTGATGTAGGCGCTTCGGATTAAGCAACTTTTCACGCCGGACCCTTTCTTTATACGACATCACAATTCAATTAAACGTTCGACAACAGGCTTTATTGTGGGATCATTTTATTTATTCAGCCCATGAATAATTCAGTAAAGATCTCCTTGTTAACGGAGGCTTTCACGGAGTTGTTTCACGTCAGTAACAGTTAACTGCATTTAGCTTTGATTGAAGATGCAGCGAGCGTATACACTTGCAGTTTTGTTTTGTCGACTTCAGTTCAATCGGTTAGATTGCATAGTCGTGATTGGTTTACAAGATTCCAGCGTTGTTTGTTTCCGTTACTGTTAGCGTGCGACTGCTATGTCCATTGTATGTTGATTTATTGATGTCCGTTGCAACAGCGGTAACAACAGAAATTCCGATGCCGCCGGAAATTAAAAACTCTATTTACCATGGCACCACGGTGCGTCTATTGCATGGCTTCTCACGGTAAATGAATATCTATACAAAGGGAAATCTATTTTTTATTTTAAAAGCGATGAAATTCTATGAGAACCTTTCAATAAAGTAAAACTTCTTATAATTGGTGTGCACTACTCAGTTGAGCAAAGTGAAAGATGCCGAAGTAAATCTGGATATCTTTTCTTATTTTAATAATAATTATTTAGGTATTTATTACAGGCACCTGCGTAGATGGATAGATATACTTTTTTGTGCACCAAAACATAAACAAGAAAAACACAAAAATACAGTAATTAGAAGTATAATCGGCGGCCTTATCGCTATAGCGATTTCTTCGAGGCAACCTATGGGTGATAAGGATGTCCTTACCACCCATGTATGTTCATACATGTTCCAATGTCAATTTCGAAATTAAATACATATATATATATATGGCTTTAAAAATACATGGTACTTTTAGTACCTAAATAACTCATAACCTCGAATCAAATTGAAATATGAATTATTAAATCAACGCCGTAAATCCAGGAACTGATGGTTCTTTCTTCATTAAAGAAATCGTCGGAACGTCGTCGGTTCTCATCAAGCACCATTTACATCGCCACAAGTTCGTGGACTGTGTACCCAATTCGCAAATGCCAATTATCTATCCGTAATCAAGGAAATTTGCGAAAGGGTTCAGACGAAGCTCAATCAAAGTTTGGCAATCATCACGCCTATCTAATCTCCAGGGTAACAATGTAACCGGGATTGGAGCCTCGGCGGACCGCATTAACTGCCTCTTATTTATACGTACGAGTGGATAATGATAACAAGTAGAAAGGTACTGTATGGCTGCCCTTTTATTAGGGGTCCGACCTATCACAGAACATTGGCCTTTGTTTATCACTTGAATATCTCGATTCGGCATGGGAAAACCATAAAGAGAGATATGATAGAACGTATTGAGTAGGATTTCTACGACTGTGATTATCATTTACCATTCAGTACGAGCAAATATGAGGTATATAGATATGTTGTTTATTATGTGGTTATTGTTACACTGAGCGAGCTATGGAGGGAGTTATGCTCAGAGTTTCTTTGCCGAATAGGAGTGGAAATGAAAAGATTCTCCAAAAAACTGAAGTCACCGACATAGCTCGTAGAATCAACACGCTAAATTGGCAATGGGTAAGACATATGTGCCGCGGGACCGATAACTGATGGGGTAGAACAGTCCTCGAATGGAGGCCACGTACCGGAAAGTGTAGTGTGCGACGCCCTTCGACCAGGTGGACAGACGACTTGAAGAAGTTCGACGGTGATGGTTGGACAAGAAAAGAATTGGGAGAGGCAGTGGAGAGACATAAGGCTGATGGTATGGTATATTGAGTATGATAATATAATATGATAGTAGACAAGATTAATTAGAAGATTCGAGGTCCACGAAATTTTATGATTAAGTTATTAAAATAATTATATGAGCAAAATAGAAAATAGACAGCAGTAGAGTAGAATATTATGCAAGCTTTATTAAAAGAAGAAGGATTTCTGTTGTTGTCTGAAGTAACCTCTAATTGGTTGTAATTCAAAAGTAACAGGAAAGAAGAAAAATAGGAAGAGAATATAATCTGAAGCTAAATTTAATCGTACAATTCTCATTGCGTATGATGTTGCTGCGTGAGATTTGCAATTGCGGATAAGGGTTTTAATTTCCGGGGTAGCAGTGTATCCGCTACGAAAAAGTGTTAATTGAATGCTACGCCGACAGAGATACGGACGGGAAAACCTATTGTAGTATCAGAGCAAGTAATAAATCAAACAATACCTGTTCACCGTCTATGAAAATGTAGAATAGGTAAAGTGTAAGTAATATAATATTAAAAAAAGTAATAACAGTACTATTTGATTTAATTACAAATTGCATTATCGCTATACTCGTATTTATCAGAATAATCTAATTAGTTCAAAGTATAAATAAATATGTAAATAAAATGGGTACTAATAAATATTAAATTTAATTGATAATTTTGCTGAACATGCTTGTGCAATTGGAACGAAGAACGGTCATGCGTCAGACCTGTGAAGAGGTCTGCATTCTGCAAGGTCAGCAGTGCACCCGCAAGCCGCTTGGTGTTGCAGGTGTCCATGAGTGGCGGTGACCACTTACCATCATATGGCCCGACCGCTTGTCTGGCATCCATTCTATAAAAAAGTGGCTATCTCCGCCTATCTATACTTTCAGATAAGTATGATTTCTTTTTTAGTGATCTTATGAAGGAATACCTACTATATATTAATTCTATTTTTATATGGGCGAGTTACAACAAAGTGGATAGCATAGAAACCTTCTCCACGAAAAAATACATATATGTGCCAACTTTTATGGTGATCGGTCAAACGGTGTCGAAGTCTATTAATTTCAGATATACCAACATCCATTAAAATAATCCATATATGTATAGATAGATAAAAGGTAAATTACTTAAAGAAGAGCATTTAAAATACCCCATAAATCTTCATACATACTCGTAGTTACTATAAAATATTTCTTTTTCTAAATATAATTAAAATGTCACCCAAAGCGATCTATGGGTACATCATAGTAAAATGACTATCAATGCATAAAGTACTTACAATTTTAAATAGGATTTATGGTTTACTTTGGGCTAGGTACTCGTCTTTATGAACATAGTTTCTAAAATTCATATTAAGTATACTTATTTACTGTATAGTTCTTTGGGCTGTCACAACTATATAGTATTACTTATTGAATACTATATAGTTCACATTATAGTATTAGTTCACATTATATAGTTATCGAAAATCAATATCGTGTTGATATTTGTGTCTCACCATTAAGTCGAGTTAAGGGGACTCAGTACTGAGATCGTCTAAATTATTTAATGTTTGTTTCTCAAATAAAGATTACTCATCCATTGTTCTTTCTTTTTGAGAATGCATTGAAGTTCGCTGTACTATGCTGCAGTGTCAAGATAGCGGTAAAGGAGTGCTATTTGCATCTAATATATGCAGATGTGCAGGAGGGGAGGGCTTCGAATACATGCGCCATTAACCACGTGCGGCGACGATCGTGGTGCACTCGCGGGGAAACGTTGTTTACGTAACGGCTTATGAAATTGGATTCGGCACTGAAAGAAAAAGGGGTAATTAAAGGGGAGAGGTGCATGCTGCAAACCACAGTCGTTGGACTTTTCCGACTGCCTGCGTTACCCCTTTCTCACAAAAGACTGCTGTATAATATAGGAGTATGTTCGTGTTTCTTGAGGGGGGGAGTAAGACATACCAGAGTCCATTGCTCATTCCATCTCTTCCTATCCCGCCTCCTCTTGGCCTCTCGAGTAGAGAGTATAATGGGATAAAAGAAACGCCCTAATCTCTCTATCTAGCGTAATGAGATGAGGAAAATTCGCACCCAAATATGCTTCTCTTTTAATCTTGCCTAATCATTGTGCCTAATCCACGCCTAAATCTGTAAAGGTAGGCGGCGCATTCGGGGGCGTGGCGTTTGTGATTTTTGACAGATGTTGGCATGCTTGGTAGATTCCCATGGGCGACAGTATCCACTTACAACCAGGTCTTGTTTTGTTGTCGTACATGCTAACCTGGCTTAACTTGTCTTGTTGCCTCTCTAATTATGGACTTAGTTTGTGCATACTTAAGGAATATTTTATTTAAATATCCTTGTTTGTACCAGGGCGATGCTGGTGATATTGGTTAACCAAAGGTGGGCTTAGAACTCCGTCATTTTTTGTTTATTCACACATGTCATATATGACTACCGTAAAATGCACAACATTTACCATCGCATTCCTATTCCCTTCAATGTACGTATGTGTTTCAGTAGTGAGTGAGATTTGCCAGAGTCCTTTCTCAACATACTCTATCCCTATCCCATCGAATGGGGATAACGGAATAAAGGAACTCCTTATTCCATTATACTCTTGACACCCCATCCACTCAAAGAGGACTGGGAAGTGTAATAACATGGAGCAAACTCCTCGTCCCATTTTTCAAATACATTCTTAAATCTCCAACGGTAGGCAGTGATCCTGAGGCGACCCAAAACTTTAATATTTTGGACTGATATTGGCATGTATCGCCGATGTGCATATGCGACAATATCTGCTTACCATCAGGTGGACTGTCTGTCACTATATTTCTATTTAAAAAGAAGTATTTCTTGGTGTATAGTGCATAACCATAAGAATACATTTATCCTTATGGCTTAACCACTTAGCCCTGTAGTTGCTATAGGTTTAAAACGTAAATTTTCTGGAAGATCGCCAGTGCATTTGCTTCATTCGTCCTGAATAACAAATACTCATTATATGTGGATCAAATAATGATAGTAATATGTTATAGCTGATAAGTATACCACAAATGTTTTATATATTGTAAAATTGTTTATATAAGAACACACTGAAGGCTTTGTATGCTTATACTAATTTAAAAAAGTAATTAATTAATATACCCGTGTATCAAATTAATCACAATTAAGATATAACAAACAAATTTTATTAATACTTGTTTGTCTTGTTATACAGAATAAATATGGAAGAGCTGAAGTAAACATGTTATGATATAAACATCCGTGTTTTCTTACACATCATATTCTTATGTTTGCCAGCGACGAGTTCCGGCCCTACACGAAATTGCTTTGTTTTGCTTGGGCTGACAGAAGGGATATTAGGGAGTCACGCATCGATATGATTCGGTGCCCTTTAGACAAATAGTATAAAAAATAACCTTAGAACACTTAGAACCTTAGAATAGAACCTTAGAACTTAGATAGATGTTAATAATTAAAAAATAAAACAAAATAAAATACTGTTTGCGTTTAGGATCTACCCGACCTACCTTTATTTTTTTTATATAGAAGAAAGGCGGCAAACGAGCATACAATCCACCTGATGGTAAGTGAATACTGTCGTCCATAGAAATCCCCGATATATGCCAACATCAGTGCAGAATGACAAACGTTGGTACGCCCCCGGATCCGTTGCCTACCTTTGCAGATTAAGGAATGGATTGGGAAAATGGGAAGGGATAGGATGGGATGGGAATAGGCTCTGGCATATATCACACGCTACCGAAACACGTACGTACACTGGGGAAATACGATAAAGTGAGAAATGCAGTACATTTCAAGGTAGTCTTCTGTAAGAGAGGGGTAACGAGGTCGGTCGAGTGCGCCCAGCGGCCGTGGAAATGCAGCGTGCACTCTAGCCCTACAAACCCTAGCTCCATGTATGTTAGGCGATATTTGTTAGTTTGTAATAGTAATTACAGAGTAATCCAAAAAGTGATAACAAACAACAGAGTAAATAGTAATTAGGCACAAAGAAAAGAAAAAAACACGAATAAAGTTCATGCAGAAAAGAAAAAGAAATAAAACAACAGTCCGACATGTATTTGATAAAAAGAAGTGTTTAACTTATTTTTTCTCGTAACGAGCAAAAATCGGATTCGGTAATTCGGATAGGGCTTGATACCAGGCATCTAGTTTTACCATTTGGACTTCACTTTTAAGGGCCACCTGTATATGAAAGTAGTCTAAAATTAATCTCAATTTACATTGTTAAAATGTATCTGATGAAGGGAAATTGTCGTATTCAATGAATTATATCAATAGCTGCACGGGTCGGCGACTAAGTCCAAGCTGCTCGTGGCGACGACAGCTACATCAGTCAGCCTAGCCATGGGTTTTACACTTAATGCCTCATATGCGGCCGTATTTTGCGTAAATTTAGTAATTAAATAATATAATTAATCCCAAATATAAGTCTACATTTTAGGTGAGCAAAGTGACTTTGTTTACTTTTTTATTCATTTAGATCAGACAGGCAACAAAGGCCCGTATAATATACATTTTAATATATTCAAAATAGTCTCAAAATAGAGGCAATGAGGGCCTATTTCGCAGACAATGTCATGTTCAGATAATAACGGCGTTGCAAATCAAGGAAGAAGCAAAAGAAAAGAAAATATGCAAAAAAAAAATGGAAGTAGGTATTATTGAAAAATATATATGGTAAATATTAATTCTAATCGGGTTTCTACTTAAGTACGAAATTCTAAATTATCACTGGATCGCGGCGGTGAAAGGTAACATCATGAGAATACTCGGATGCCCGAAAATTTGAAAAAACCTGGGGCAAGTATATCCTCCAATCCATACTGGTGGATTATGGTCCGAAACCGACAAGCTAATACCGGGTAACTTTAAATTTTATACTTAAGAACTGAATTAAGAAGTATTTACTCATATATTAAAGGCTGAAGGTTAATGTTAGAAATCAATTTACTCAATATACCCTTTGTAGGTAAATACTGAACTGCAGATAGGTAGGAATGAAAGTTCTAATCTCGTCGTCGAGACAAAGCTAGAGAGCGTAACAGCGTTCGCGATACACGAGCCAAATGCAAAGCTTTATTTAGTTTAAGATGCCATTACACGGGTCATATAAACTGCCAAAGTTCGAGGGGCAGCGCCTCGCGCGCCCTAACGTCGTGTCGCCTTTCTACAATTTTGTTAAACCAACAGTATTTTTTTATTCAATTTTCTATAACGATCCCCTTTAAACAGCTCACTTGCAAATATGTTGTGTTCGTCGATACAAAATTTTCTTGAATATATGAAACAGGATGACCTGAAAATATATTTAAATTATGACACGACATTATTACATAAGCAGGCATTCATTGCGAACGTGTGCGGTGAAATATGCCAGGGTGCAAAATAAGATGTCACGCGTTAAAAAATGGCGGCGGGAAGAAAGAAAGATTAGTTATGGCAGGCACATATCTAAATCCAAGAGGAAATTACATGTAGAGGTACCTGGTCTTGATTCAATGTATTGTTACTTTTTATCACTTCTCACTTAAGGTTAAAATGTTATGATGTAACATTTTTTGGGCTTTAAGGAATCATTGCTGAATTTACCTGAATAGATAGGTTAAGTCTTTAGAAATCCTTTTAAATATTATACAGTAACTATTTAGATACATGTAGCCTTATTTTAACCCTTTTGAACATTTCAACGTTTGTCTGGAATTTGGATAGATATTCAAACAAAAGTAACTTGTATCACCCTCCCCGAAAGAATTTATTTCCGGGATTTGAGTAAGTACCAGTGCAAACAGCTTCTAGTTCCCTGATTTTTCTTTTCCTATTTGTTCTTTCAATCCCGTAATCAGGTTTAGAGTTTGTCTATGTGATTCTATTTCTTGTTCATTGGACTTGAAAATAAATGCCGAACTTTATTAATAACATAAAAAAGCAATAACCTACATATGTCATAACGTAGTTACCATAATTGTAAATAAGTAGATAGGCATTTGATATTGGTAGCTTTATTTTTATTTTGTTTTACAAATAAATATTCCGTCACAAGATTTTGATCAGTGATACGAAAAATTTAATAATACGATGAAAACGTACAGCGGAAACTGCGAGGACAGAAACAATTTTTCGGCAACAAATCTTAGATGACATATTATATTTCTTATATGTATCTTCCTTCGATATCTCGCAAGTGTTTGTTGCTACGGAAATATTTTTCCCTTTTATTTTCGCCCTGTCTCTGTTTGTGGCATCAATTATATTTATAGCTTTCGTTACTTTATTACAACATAAATGTTACTAATCTTATGTAGATAGCGTATTTTGTTGTGTACAGTAAATACTTTCCATTTAATATATACAATAGAGGTAATTTAAAAATAAAATAGCGACTTTACCTACTTATGTAAATTGTGTTATGCTCTTTGGCTAGAAAACAATCAACATGGTTCCGTTACAAAGTGTCACTTTTGCTCAGTTTGTTATGTCCGCGACACACAGGGGTGAATAACAATAAGACCTTCTGTTCCGGCTCACTTCGGATGTATTCAATCTGTTCGAGACCTAATCAAGACGTTGTGGGTATAGGCCGTTCAAGCATCGTATGAGACAACGAAACAAGTTTTGCGTGAGCGGGAACGTAAGACTTACAAGTGTTGTAAATTTTACATACAGTCCTTGTAAACTTCTAATTCTATTATATACTCTTCTAATTCTATATACCAAATTGCACATATGTAATACATAGAACGAAGAAAAAAAATTGGTAATACGAGTATATTTTTAAAGGCAGATTGGTTAGATACAAGAACATTTTTATGTTAATGGAACTACAATTAAGGGTTGATTAATTGTTTTGGTCATTTAATGTTAAATACGTACTCGGTAGAAAATACTTTTAAAGTGACATCATAAAAACTGGAATACTGGATATACATAAACACACGTATTTTATCTTAAAAGATATCCGTAGATAGAGCAATTAATAGTCATCAAACAAAGACCGCGGGCGTCCATTTTGAAATGATTGGCATCGGTCGAGAGTGATCCAAATAGGTGGCTTAAATTCTCATTTCATATTCACATTTGGTCTGAAACGGCCGGTACGGTGCGACCCAAATTGCTACTCATTTGTCCATATTCAATGCTTTCTCGTACAACGTTATTTTGTTGTATACATACTCGTATAACGTATAATACGATGATTTAACTTATGCTTTGAAGAAACAGCTTGATTAAAAATATTTTTTAAATAACAATTATAACATTTTCACTTGACGCGTCGCATCGTCCTTGATCTATTTAAATACTTGTGAAAATTTCATATTTACACAGCGACGCTTGAATACCTACGAACGACGGACGGAGAATGTAGCTTGCTCTTGTGGAATTCCTTACAAATCACAATTGTTCTTCACGAGGGGGAGAGTGCACGCTGCAATCCAACAGCCGCTGGGCGCACTCGACTGGCCACGTTACCCCTCTCTCACAGAAGACTACCTTGAAATGTACTGCATTTCCCACTTTATCTTATTTCCCTAATGTACCGTGTTTCGGTAGTGAGTGAGATATGCCAGAGCCCATTCCCATCCTATCCCTCCCCATTTCCCCTATCCCATTCCCCATTTCTCCAAATTCATTCCTATATCCAAAGGTAGGCAGCGCATCCGGGGCGTGCCAACGTTTGTCATTTTGGACTAATGTTGGCATGTATCACGGATGTTTATGGGTTACAGTATCCACTTACCATCAGGTAGACTGTATGCTCGTCTGCCACCTTCGTCCATAAGAAAAAAAAAAAAAAATACAGTATGGCATCGGATGTCGCATCTGCGACAAGTTGTTGAAGCTTCTACTATGATATCTTTATCTTATATTAACTTCGGTTTTGCCCGCTTGGAATCCGAATTTTGCTCAGAAAATTTAACTTTGATACTGAACCAATTTTATAACAAAAACGTTCCGAAATGTCAAATATCTTCGTAAACCTACACGATAGTAAAATGGTATAGAAGTAGTATTCGAGACTGTCGCGGACATACATATATATAGACGCGTTTTAGGGACTTTGTTTTATACTCGTAATACACAGTGATGATAAGATTTATTCAAAACCTAGTTGGAGAGTCGTTGTCAGTAGATTGCACCTGCAGCCAGCGAGCAGAAAGTTCGTTTTGGCGCAGGCTCTGATGACCTACATACGAAGGGAAACTGTTGGCTCAGCTCTGGTATCATCGAGATGCTTATTGTTTTTCGAGCTTAAGAATTCACAGACACGATACACATTTGTACGTATAAATGCTACTACTACTACTCTCAACCGATGCTGTTGTTACTCTGTATTGTACTTATAATGACATTACAATATTACCGTAAGTACAAAGTACGATGTATTAAACTTTTCAATCAACAATGGCCAGAGAGAGTTTTCAGTGCACGTTTTAGGTCTTATCTCATTGCATCCAATTCGATCGAGTAAAATGTAAAATTGGATAAGGTTTCATTCATCCCTTTATAGTCAGTAATCGTCATCTTATACTGACCATGGAAGAATGGGGAGTGTTATGAACCGAGGAAAACTCTCCATACTGGATCATATTTCCCAATTCTTCTTGTCAATCCTCTCCAAAGTCGGCAGTGCATCAGAGGAAGGTCATTGCTATTAAAGAAAAGGAAGTCAATGCTAGAGGAGGAAGTCATTCTTGACTAATGTTGGAATGTATCGAGGGTGACAGTATCCATTTACCCCTGTCTGTAAGGGCTGGTTACGATTACGTCTGTCTGCACATCTGCCACTTCTTTCTATAAAAGAAATGTTCGTTGACACGTTGACAGCAGTTAAATATAAGTCTTATAACCAAAAAAAAACAAAACCAAAAGGTAACCAAAAAAATGTTTATATTAGTCATTGACCTAATAAATCAATGATATTATATAGTATATTTAGGTGGAAATGTAACGAAATTCATTAAATTCAAAATTCATTCATTCATTAATTCATTCATTCATTCATTCAAAAATGGAGCGCGGTCTATTCATTCATTCTCCAAGTATCGTTTGAACTACATGGCTCTGCTAAAAGCTGTTCAGAAAAATTCATAACACAAGGACAAGGACCTAATTAATACCTTGTGATTCAATCAGTACAACATCTGACGATGCACGATAGCTGTTTACCCAAAGGTTGACTGGTAGAGAATGCCATAAGGCATTAAGTCCGCCTTTTGTACATTTTGGTCTGTGCAATTAAGTTTAAAAAGAAAAGGAAAGAAATATCATAGGAAATGCACTAGTTCAAACTTTAATGTTAATATTGATTATTATGAAGTACTCCCTCAATGCCCCATTACAATTTGGTACAGCTTGTTGATTTTAGTATCATCTCAATGATAGAAAATATCGCCTCACATATCTATAAATACCAGGCTACGCCGAAAGTTTTGCGACAAAGAGTTTTTATCTCTGGAACACTGGCTGCTTTTGATGTCAATTAAAACTATGACTACCTATAACATAAAAACAAAACATTCGGGACTTTTTGGCTGGAACTCGAGTAGTGAAGTTGAGTTTGTGTTTGATTATTGTAAAGAAGGCGTTTTATACTTTAATAGTGATATATAGTTTAGTAAATTTCAAAGTGTTTTTCGTGCGTGTTGTTTGTGTTCTTCCAAGGAGTCCTCTTTCGTCCTCAGTAAATCTACTCTCACTTTACTGAGCGAGGAAAATAAAAAAAATACTTTTAATAGTCTAATAGCAATGTTAGTATCATATTTATCTATATAAACGCGTATTTTTATCTTATTTATTTTACTCGACGTTTCGGTTGAGTTGCACCAACCATGGTCACGAGCTCACTGAAGAGGCGGGTCGTCCACGTCGAGAAGTGCGAGCAGTTTCATCAATTACCCGCTTCAATTTGGTTAAAAACATCAATTATCATTTGGTCTTCATAATTCGGAAAGTTGTGGCACACTAGACCACTAGACGAATTTCATTAAAACTTTGCAATATTTTAAGTGTTTACGAGTGTGTCGACCATCTGCAATTAGAATGAATCATCACGCTATTAGATTTTTTTTTCCATAGTTTATTAAGAAGAAAACGAGATCACGTTGCTTTTAAGATTTATTTTTCTTTATTTTGAGGTATCTACTTCTGTTTTTCACAAGGCTCACAACAGGTGAAAAGGTTGATCAAACGGCCTAGCGTGTTATAAATAACTGTATATGTTCCGTTCAAGACGTTGTAATTTCGATTGATGTAATCCACTGAATGACTACGAGTTGATGGCTCCTCAACGGAGTTCCGATCAAATCCGAGTTAATCGAGAGTCCTCACTGTTCACTAAATAACGCACCGAAACAAACCATTGCTTTGTCGTTATTTGTCACAATATCTTCTTCTTGATCTGTCTTAACATAACCGTTTTTAAAACTCTATTCATTTACTGTGGCTACGCAGACGAAGTCGCCGGTAACACCTAGTTTAAAATAAATTTATATACCGTATTATGGTTTAACAACATATTAAATTACCCAAATTGCCAGTTGTTTACAATTTACAATGTAAATATAACCGAGAACAGTACCTTACAACAATCGGGTACTTCACGCAACGTTCTAAAACTTGTTAATTAAAACTCATTAGAAGCTTAATTTCAACATTGTTGGTAATTAAGAAGATTCACGATCTGCGAACCTTGTTATCTTCGCAAATTAAGTACTTTTACGAATTATTAAGATAGAAAGCAACAATATTAAAATACCTAAGTGAATCTTTCAAGGTTTGTCAAGTAATCGAATTTTACTTCAAAAAGTATAGTGACACGTAATAAAAGGACTAAAGAGAGCTAAATATAGAAAGGATCACAGAGCTAAATATAGAAAGATGCGACTTTCTTATGACAGGATAGTTTTATTTTATTTAATATTTATTTAGGTATATTATACTGACTGATTGAGTGACTCACAGATATGCTATGAATAAATGAATGAAGACTAATGCTATGAAGTTCTGACTCCTGAACTAAGGTATATCTGTATTTCCCAGTACCATCCCAATATATTGTTCTATAATCATATCTTCAGACTATCATAGTCTGAGATTGCTTTTATTTCATTCACTTTGGTACTCGTACTAGTCGTAGTTGTAAGTGTAGTCACTCAGATCATAATTAATGAATAATTGGACGTTCGTAAACCTATGAGAAAAGCCAGTTAGAGTTTAATTAAGAAAAGCAATGCCGTGAGTGCCGTGACCCCCGCTATCGAAGGGTGGAATACGTAGACGACGCGTTGGCGACAGCTGATGCGACGCACTGACGTCCCATTCCCATCTACTGATCGGAGCTAATTCCGTTAATACTCACCACGTTTTTACAGAAAAAAATGAACGTGTCTTAAACACGCGTCCAAAACAGCAGAGAAATGTAGAACTGTAATGAAAGTTAGCGATGCTTCTTTATTGTGTAAGCAGTTATTCTAACAATACCTATGGGCGGAGACGACAGCCATAATATGATGGATAGGAATATATATATATATATATATATATATATATATATATATATATATATATTATTTTTTATTATACATTAATAAAAAATGGCGTGGCATTTTAAGGTCATCCCTCATGCAGTAGACAATGTGCATGAGGAGGCCCATGTCCGGCAATGGATACTGAAAGGTGTGGTTACATTGCATTGCCTTATACATTAAATTAATTTATCTTTACGTACGTGTTGCAAAAGGCGACTAAAGGATAACAAAGCCGCTACCACAAGCCCGAGGAACTACACCACCTCTAAAAGAGTGGTCTCGACAACCCGCTCGGCCAACACGTTCCGATTTATGGCCATACGATCCTCATGAACAAGGTAATATGCGTATGATAATATGCAGAAGTGTTGATTACGGATTCCTTTTCACCATCAAACAGAGCTAGAGTTATTCACGTCAATAGCGCAACGTAGGGACTCAACAGTATAACTACTCGTAGCATTTTGCGTATCCTTATACTCGTACGAGTAGAAAACTAATTGCTCGGTTATCGTTAAAGCTTCAAAAATGTTCCAATGGTTCCAGAATAGGATCACTCTCTCGTGCGCTCCTAATTACGTACATGTCACCGGCACACCAGTGATTGATTGTAACGCTAATATCTGAGACGATCTCCCGACAATAGATGACATGTGCGACATTGTACCCTTGGTATTTTCCTTTTCTCCGCGTTTATTAGGATCCTTTGTTACACAAATTGTAGGTAAATAGGATCCTGAATCACAGATGAATTAGTTGTACTGTTTGTATCTACAAAAGACGCCTGTGTCGAACGATGTTCAAAATATTTTTATCTTTATATTAACAGTATAAATAAATACACTTCTTCCTCATCCGAAAATAGATAGACAGTTTTATTAAATATATCGTGACAATAGTATTATTTATATTTACAGTTTTCTGTTTTTTTGTTTGAATACATCTAAAAGTCGTTTGAAAAGTTTCTGCCTATCTATTTTGGTATGTATAAAAATACAGACGGAAATGACTTATTTTTATCGAACCAACGGAAATTATTGTCGAACATTTCACGTCCTTTCTCAATGACTAGCAACTTCTCCATCTCGACGTTATGTTACGTTCAAGTGAGTAATCTTAGTTACATGGAAAACAACCCTCACAATACTGAGACTGGACCCTCTTTGTCATTTGCGGGTATCATTCATCGAAACGACTCTTATTCATCGTATGAGAGTAGCTATTCCTAAGAATATTTTATTACTGGTAGGTACGCATTGCACATACACCGTGCAATAATTTATGATACGTCATTTTTACCTGTTTCAGATAATGTAGACAACGTTTTAGTGGATTGTCTGTCAAATCTCGATAATTTTTATATCTCTTAAAAAAGGGGAGATCTGTTTGCATCCGTTCATTCCGCAACATACAGTAGTGAATAATACGATTAAAGTACATATACTTTGGGTTATTTTAATAACAGCATATCTTACAAGAAGTCTCAGTTAATTGTCCAACAGTTTCTCTTTACCTCAGTACCGGCTAGTAACAATCTAGTTCAAGTACAGTGGAGAATATAAGCGCTCCTTCCGAGTGGATGGTTTACGTGTATTACGTGAGTATTGTGAGTATTAGCCCCTTGGCTTCGGCTATATCGTCCCATTTGTCGTACATGCTATATCGGACACGTTCTCAAGTATGAATGACCAATGCAGTATTGACTAATACAGTTTACGTTCATCCCAACACATCAAATCACAATTACAGATTATTTACAGCTACTTACTTACTGCTTTGACGGCTTACAGTTACTGTATTGATGGCTTACTGTTACTGCATTGACGGTAGTTTATGTTTTTAATTTTTAAAATGTTAAAATTAAACATATTTTAAACAATTTTTAAAATTAGCAATGTTTAGAGAAATAAGTTAATTAAGTTTCGGACATATTGTATTTTAATTAACAAATCGGTTCAAATAAAAGCTCCATTCACTTATTGATGACTGAAGATGAGCTTTTGAATAATTTCTGACGAACGTATGTTTTAAATTCATTATTCAGTAGGCAACAAATTGGTAAGTGCTTTGGATAAATAGTAGCACAGTACAGACAAATGGTATTAATTTTAGCTGGACGGGTCGGCCAACCGCAGTCGGGCGGTTTGACGTATTATCGTCGCGCCGCACCACTTAGCGCTGCCTCTCTCTGTACCTACTATTCCCTATATATTCTACATACTCGTATGTCCACACACTACATATTGCTGGCGGCATTATAAATATCACTCTTCACCTACACACTGCTTTGTCGGTGATGGTGGCACCTCAAAAATTTTTTGCTCTTTGAATTTATTCAAAACTATTTATTGTCTTTATAAAAACATCTATTAAATTATTTAACAGATTATTTCAATCTAAAACAGTCGCAGTAAAATAGGTGGAATATCTTTTAGCAAAAACGGGGTTTCTAAAAGATTTACACAGGAACTTTTATGCGTAAACAAAAAGTGAATAACGATCAGTGTTCGGGGTATATTCCTCTGAATATAATCGGCGAGGTAGCCTCGGATACAAGTGTGGAATCTGGAGGATCGGTAGAGCGCGCGTGCTGCTACAATATTCATGAGTGCGGGTGGCCGCTATCGACTGAGGAGCAGCCAGTCCGCGAACACTATCTCACACTCGGACCCGTTCCATCAATATAACGAGTTTCTGACCTGAATTGTTTAGTGACCACCTTTTATTTTTCGCTCAAGAAATATACAAATATATAAAATACAACCAACCCTGTTTGTTGTAACTGTATATTTTACCATAGCATTAATTCTGTTCGAGTAAAACGACTCTTCCTTCTGACGAGAATTAAAATGCGTCATTATTTGTTATTGAATGAAACGTCGGATATTTTCTGAAACATTTAGCGTCCAAATTAGTTATCGAGCCCTACGTTATAATAAGCGTTAATCTCTCGGTCTTCTAATTTGTTCGTATGGTAGGTTGAGTAGGGGATGAATGGTGCTTTGAAAGTGCCAACCCACAAATTTGAAAGTTGGCCAAGTTGTATCGACAGTTTGCGGTGGAGCCACTGCCGCCGCACCACGCGCTGCGATCGTCCTCACCTCACGGATCTATTACATCGTAACATACATTTCCTACTATTGAATTCCCCTTGAATTGAATATACTGAAATTATACTGTGACATCCGAGGAAACAACACTTAAATTAAAACATTATTCTTCACGTAAATCGTTTATAATGCTCTTCAAATCATTTAAACAACAATAATATTACTTATAAGGGCTTCGCATGCAAAGAACGACTGACGTTTGAAAGCGATGATGATGAATAAAATTAATTAAGGGCGACGGAACCAAATAGCAAGTCCCATTTTATGCGGCAAACTTCGGATCTTCTGGAGAACATCAGCAATTGCTTTTGTGACTTGCGTAGCATTGTGGCCGGGAATGAAAACAACCATCTGCAATCTAAATATACCACTAGTTGTTGAGTTAATGTTACTCACAGTACACCATAACGTCCTAGCTTCATCATCGCCTGCGGTTTACAATTATAATCTTTTAATCTTAATCTATTCATTTTATGGTCCGGTTGTCACAGGAAGAGCGCTGACCGTTCTGTATTCAATTCATTTTATGTAAATACCGTTTCTTTCTTAAGTCTTAACATAATGCAATTAATTAGAAAAAAAAATCTTAAAGGACTATCGAGTTGTAAAATGATTTTTACTACATGTTAAAGATTTATGTCAGCTGTCAGAGCTCTTTCTATAATAACAGGAAGATAATCTTTTTTATTTTGGGATAATTTATAATTCTTAAATTTCCAGAGGTAGGCAACACATTCAAGGGCATACCAACCTTTGTCATTCCGGACTGATGTTGACACGTATCGCGGATGTCGCAGGTAGACAGTATACACTTATCACCAGTTGCACTGTCTGCTCGTCTACCACCTTTTTTCTATAAAAACAGACTTCACTATGTAAGATTTTAAACTTCTGTGATTGTTTGAACATAATCGTGTTATGATTATAATCGTGATTGAACATAATAATTGTTATGAAAACGGGTTACTCACAATTTATTATTTATTTATTATAGCCCATATTTCGGTCCAGTTACCCAGTGGTCCAGTGGTCGCGGAGAGACTGCGGAGGCGGGCGAAGGTGTTGTTGCTATTGACAGACAAATCTGTCTACCCTCCGTCGTGTTTGTCTTTGATTCACCTAGCCACATTGAACTTGTTTTTGTTGATTAGGTTCCTTGTACACTATACAAACAATATCACCACACACGCGAGTTTGGAAACGCACTTGATTCTCTAGGTTTGCAAAGTTCAATCACTGGGTCCCATGTTATTTAATTTCTATAGCCTCTCGGACCAAACGCGTTATTTGATGGCATTCAGTGGAAATTACTCTTGATTTGTGTAGTTCAATCCAATGACACTTAGTGTCTGTTGTTACATCACTTATCAGGCGCGCCTACGACCTATGTGATGAGAAGCATCTGTCAAGTGTAGATATTATCATCTACACTTGACAGATGCTTCTCTACATGTAGATGAAATGTTATGGAAGATGAAGATGAAATGTTATGTTATGTACAGGCGTTACACCACGGCAAAGACCTAAGCAGGGGACATGCACTGATACTATTGATAGACAGTCGGAATATCTTCCGTATATAGAAGAATTAACCGATAAGATTGGCTAGCTTGAAAGGAGTAAATACGATTTAAAAACATAATAAAATAGCATTTTCACATTGTGAGAAAGTAGCTAGTTTCCTGTGTTGCTCCAAGGACAACTTGCCCTATCAGTGCCTTGGAGTCGACAAAACGAACCCTAGCAAGCCGTGTTAAGGATCATATTACCGCAGTGAAAAATAATAACCCATACAAGTCGGCAATAGCCGAGCACCTATCATAAGCAGGGACCAATCATTGGATTGAATTATACTAACCAATAGTAATTTCCACTAAACGCCATCACATGCCGCGTTTGGTTCAAGAGGTATATAAATTTTAAAAAATCCGAACTTACAATCGCGAGGATAGATTTAAGTTGGCACGTACACGGGACCCAGGGATTGACCTTTGCAAACCTAGAGAAGCAAGTGCGTTTTCAAACACGCGTATGTGTATTGCTAGTATAATGCACGGAACTTAATCAACAAAACGAGTTCAGGTGCGGGTAGGTGAATCAAAAACCAACACGACAGAGGATAGACAAATTTGTCTGTCGAAAGCAACAACCTTCAACCGGTGGCACCGCAGTGTCGCTCACCCGAAATATCGGCTATTCAAAATAAATAATACATCGTCAGTAACCCGTTTTCATAACAATTACTAATAATCGAAGGCTTAAGCCGAAACAAGTTGTTTGTGAGTATGTATGATATCCAGTTGAAGTATTTACGTGAATGTTATAAGGTTAAGTGACATTGAATGTAACTCAGTAATTTTTCTAATATTAAATTAAGCGAGAAATATAGTGATTGAATTTGTATTCAACTGAGGAATGAAAACAATTCCAAACGAAGTCGTTTAAAACATACTTATTATTTAAATTTTATAATGAATTTATGACCATTATATTTTAAGATAAGCCAGTACATTGACTTCATAGTTAATAAAAGATACAAATCTTGCAACCTAAACAAAATTTAGTTGTTAGAGTCTGCGCTCAAGCAAGCGGATCGGCTCCGAACAGAGGAGGGTAATTGAACTAATAAATCTAGTCGTGTAACTGCGCCCCGACTCGACTCGCTCAGGATCAAGGCGAGACCATTAAACCTTCGCTCAGATTCCTCCCGGCTCGCCTTGCATTTACTCACACATGGTACGTGAAAGTAGGTAAGCTCTTAGAAATACCGATTTTTGTAATAGATTTTTCTTTTACTTCGAGTTCAATGCACATAAATAAGTTTTACTCGACTGCAGTTCCCAAAGAAGTCGGGACCAGATTACATAATACAATAAATAAATCTGGTCCCGACTGGTTTGAGTCCGATGATACTGAATTTCCAAAATAGTAGAGTAATTATATTTATGGAACAAAACAAACAAACCAGTTAGTATATGGTATGCAGTAAATAAATGCAAACTTAGTTGTTTTTTGGATTTTAATTTATTTGAATATCCTATGTGTTCATATTGGAGTTGGACGCGGGTTTTTGTTTTTTAAATTATTTATTTATTTCATTGGTACAGTTGATATAAAGTGAGTTGTGTGATTATAGATACAGCATTTTTATTTTATATTTTCTAAAACTTTTAACGGATAAAACGTAGTTCGACTGCATCTATTTATGCAAAAAGAAGGGACGTTTTAAGTTTAACGCGTATGTTTGTATATCTGCTTGTCTGTCTTTGACCTCGTATCTCTGGATGGATCGTGGATCGTCGAATATATCATGCATTTGTTTGTTGGAAGGAAAAGACCTCGGAATGTTTTTGTGTATAAAACTGTGCTATGACTTTAGGTTACTGAGTAGTAGTTGACAATTTTCACAAAGTCAGACGATATTGTAATCTGAAAAACTGATGTTTCGGAGTAAACATTGAAACATGAGGTCGATTGCTTCAAATGAAGTATAATTGGATAAGTCTTGTTATTGCGAGTGGTTGTAAGTATATAAAAAGTATGTTGGTTTTGCAAATGGCACGCTTTAAATCGTCATATTTGGCCATTAGCCATAACATTCAAAATATTCTTAACTTAAGAGCGGTGAGAGCCTAGAGGTATTTTCTATTCGTGGGGTTGTAAAGTCGAACGAGCCTTTATTACTTGCTACATAAGTGAGGATTTTTCAATTATCACTAGTTCAACGGCGAAAGAAATATCGTAAGGACTAGGCTTCTCCCAAGGCTCGCCACCACTCACGATCTTCGGGTCTTGTCATCCAGCCACCACCGATGAACTAAGTCAAGTTACCAGTCCAGAAGCAAAGACTTTTCGAAAGACTATTTTCTCAAATGTAGGTTAAATATAGTCTTAATTCCGAATCTGCTTGTGTAATTATAATTGCAAAATTCGTAATTTTATAATTGTATCTAGATCGTAACAATTTATAAACACGTTTATTTGTTTTAGTTCTAATATTGAACAAAATATATACTAAAATAATAATTTTAAATAAATAAGAGAAGGATACGGCAGGAATTGTTTAAAATATAACTCATTGTAATTTCACTGTTTGGAAATAAAGGCTTTATTTAATATTTCCTTAGGTTTTCGCGATTACTATACATAGCAATTAAACAACTTTGAACGGTTTAAATCGCGTATATTTGACATTATTTTTATCCCGACCGACGTTTCGAACACTTTGCAGTGGACGTGGTCACGGGGTGACCACGTCCAGTCACCCCGTGACCACGTCCACTGCAAAGTGTTCGAAACGTCGGGATAAAAATAATGTCAAATATACGCGATTTAAACCGTTCAAAGTTGTTTAATTGCTAAGGCTTTATTTACTTATATAATAATTTGCTAATAATGATATGAAATGAATATGATACGATGGTGAATATGATATGAATTTTAGAATTTAGAATTTATAAGATTGTAAAGCCCAAACAATGCCCACGTTCTAAAGTTAATGTACTTCAAGCTCCTGTATCGTACATGACAACAACAAATAAATAGACACTAATGATGGTATGGACACAAATATAATATATTAAATTCGCTTCTTATATTGAAATAGATATTTACATCATGATTTCAAATTGATCATTGTTCCAAATAAAGTGTCTTTGAATTTAATCTTGCTATTGTTATATACTAATTAACATTAACTTTACATTAGTGAAGAAAAAATGTACGACCTTCCAAATGACGGATTTTAAGCGTGATACACTTTCATGCTGTCTGAGATAATACTTTTTTTTATTGATCCTCTTTTGGAAGAGATTGTAATAATGAATGCTGTAAAATAAAAATGATACCTACTATAAATTAGAAAATGTCCTGACACTTAAAAATACTGATGTCTATTCCACATTGAATATAAAAGTAGAAAATGTCTCCAGCTTTCACACAGCTAATAAATATAGTTATTTCGGTGACACCAATTGTTTTTCTTCTCTGATCACGTCGGGGGCGGCTGACGATCGATTAATATCGCTTTCCTAAGACATAATAATATGATGAACAAGCAGGTACGTTGTTCTTAGAGTGCTTAGTAAAAATATTCGTGTCGCTTATTGCATATATATCTGTAACGATGTAATAATTGTGTGAAAGTCTGGAGTAATGACATTAGACTAATGTCATTAGTCCGGAGATATATTTTTAATTGAAAGAAGGTGATTCCAGTAGATGTGCACAGTCCACCTCGTAGTAAGTGTTTATCTGCTAGTACAATGACAAACATTGGTACGCCCCCACCTACGCGGTGCCCACCTTTGGAAATTTAGGAATGGATTTAGAGTAAGGGTTGGCTTTCTACATATCCAGAAGAGAGGGATAGAATGGGAATGGGCTCTGGCATATTTCAGTCGCTATTGAAACACGTACGTTCTCGTACTGTGGGGGAAAAGGATGAAGTGTGGTAGAAAGGAGTGACTTGGTCAGTCGAGTGCTCCTTCCAATTTCATTTCTACTTTTTATCTTTTTATGGTATCATATGGAATGTACGAGTATACCAGTATTTTATTGCCGAGGTTTTTAATTCATAATTTTTATTACGCTTTATCAATAACTAATTATTCTAATCTGGTGTTCTATCTCGGACAGCAAGAAAATATACTTACATAGTGTTTAAAATCCGCCATATTGGGTTCTCAATTTCAAGTAATTGCTAAATAACTGTGTTCATTTTAATTGTTTACATTTACATAAAAGTAAGATTGCGTGTGATATGAGTATCGATACTATGATAATTGATACAATCCAATGACAATTGATAATTAAAAATATATATTTATTAAGATATAAATAATAAACGAGACAAGACGCGCGAAACAATGAAATGTAATAAAGACACAATAAAGGATCACAGTAAAAGAATAATACGCACAAGTGGACACACTGTAAACATTTTTCTTTTCATTCATAAACATTTTATAAAGTTGATATAATTTAAGCATAAACAAATATAAACTAGGTAAGAAAAGCAGCCGAGAAACAAGTAAGTCTAATTTTTAATGAAAGTAAGTCTAATGAAAGGTCTGCTACAGAAGTAATCAAAAATAAATCTTTTGGAAATTCGTGATAAAACTTGTTTCTTCTGTGAATCTCTCTCTCTATATATATATATATATATATATATATATTAAATTTCTCCGTTATGCTGCAAACCGATGCATCGTAAAGACAGTTTATGTGGTTCTCTGTCAATCTATAATAACCTACAGCATCACGGTCTGCGTTAGAGCGGCAATCTTTAATGATGTCGTTGGAAAAAGCCCAGAGTTCTCTCTTGAAGTTATGCTTGGCAAACCCTTCAGATTTCCCACAAGTGAATAATATAAGGAAATTAAAGTTCTTACGGTACAATTATATATTCTTAGAGCGGCCGTCCTAACTCACCGCAGTATCCGTAGCTTGCCTAGGTTTCCCTATACCGTTAGGTAGACATACATTCCAGTTGAGTACTGCTACTGTGTCCACGAACTTTGCTAAACGTTTCGGTCTCTTCTTGCATAGATTAATTTACAATAACGCTGTAAAATTTTGTAAATTACAGAACTTTTCTGTGTTTGAAGTTAAGAAGAACATCTGTTCTTGGATTTCTGCACTGGTTTATCATGAAACTGAACTGATATGCCTTAGATGTGGCAAATAAAACTTAACTTGTCAAATAACACTGCCAAATACACTCACACTTGCATCCACTTACGCACATATACTTATACTTTTACACAGCATGTATATGTGATACAAACATTACTAATACTTAATACTTACCACTCATTTCTAATAATTATAAGTTCATCTTAACGGTTAAATACACATTTTTTGTTCTTTACGTTACCTGCTATAAGTTTTCACCTGTTTGAATTTTAACGTATCTACCTACTTGTGATTGTAAGCTTGCTGCTCACTAACATGCCAAAGTGATGGTGCCAAAGGTCAAGAATTGGCCCTCGCGACTCAGGCTCTCCCTAGTGTGCGAATTTCTGACACTATTGTTTGAATATGCGTAGGTACTGCCATAATATGATTTACTTTGTAAAAAATATTATTAATAAACATATAACTTACGATAACATGTGTAAGACAATGATTTACGTCTAACACATATAATCATATAAAGAATTAAATCATACTTAAGAGTACATTTATTATGGTAATTATTAATAGGTTGTCGGAAAAATTCGCGGCCTTTATAAACGTATGACTTTGGCGTATGATTTTAGCGATATTTCTGGCAACACTGATCACTGGCGGGAAAGTGATATACTGTTTAACAGCTGACTTTTTTTTGTAATGGCGGCAAATTGAAATTACTAGTTAAAAGTTTTATCTTTTCATATTTTTTAACAATTTTAAAATGGAATTTAATAAGGAGAAAATTAGATATGTTTTATATTTTTTTTCGACAAGCGTATGAATGGTTCTAGTACTCTATAAGAGATTTGTGGTGTTTACGGAGACGATGATTTATCTAAAACTACTGCAAAAAAATGGTTCAGTCGATTCAGGTCTGGTAATTTTGAAGCGAATGATGTTTCTCTTCGTATTAAAGTAAATATTGATGTTATCATTGAAAAAAATGAAGCAGTCACCACTCAGCGGTTTTGGATCACCTGCATAAACTAAATTTTGTAAGAAAGCTAGATGTTTGGGTGCTGCATGATTTAAATGACAGAAACTTGGTGAATAGAATTTATATATGCGAGAAGTTAAAACGAAATGAATTCGAACCATTTCTAAAGAGATTGGTAACCGCCGATGAGAAGTGGATCATCTACGATGACAATGTTCGAAAACGATCTAGGTTTAAGCGAGGTTAGCCATCACAAATGGTCCCAATGCCGGGCCTTACTCCGAACAAAGTCATGTCATGTGTATGGTGGGACTGGAGAGGCATTGTGTAGTACGATCTTTTGCCACATGGCCAAACGATTAATACTTATCAATAATGCATACATTATTGATGCATACATTATTGATAATGCATACATTATTGATGACTAAAGAAAAATTTATGGACCTTGGCTGGGAAGTTTTAATGCATTCTTGGGATTAACCTTCGGATTATCATTTATTCCGCTCTGTAAAAAAATCTCTAAATAGAGTAAAATTACATTCAAGAGAAGCCTGTTTCAAGCCAAGAGAAGAGAAGCCTTGGCTGTTCAAGAGAAGCCAAGAGAAACCATTTAAATCAGATTTTCGCTCAGAAACCCCAAAAAAATTATAGCATTGGGATAATGGCTCTGCCAGAAAAATGGCGAAAGATAGTCGAATTAAATGGACAATATTCCGTTCAATAAATATTTATGTAATACAAAAAAAGTCTTTATTATTTTCAGTATGAATCAGCCACGAACTTATCCGACTACCTAATATTTATTACTGAAACATAAAACGATATACAACAAAGAAACATTTACCAAAAACCTAGTAAGTACAACGTTTCATATTATAACAGCAGATAGAAGTTGCATTTTATAAATTATCAAAACCTCTTTCTACAACCACTAATTTCAGATAATATCTAAACTTATTAGTATAAACGCTTTTATTTTTTGGTTCTGCACTTTCTATTTTTACAAATCTGCTTAAAGATTGGCTCTTATTGGCACTTGTTCAGCGGCGTGGAGCGAAAAGCACTCCGGGGGACAACTCCATCTGTGCTAAGTGTCATCTATCAGCCGTATGGCGATTTTTACAAAGCACCGTGTCCAATGCAGCTCCCGGGACTTGGTGACCCGATTAAAAATCATATAAACAAATCTATTGTTTGTAGAGTATTAGAAACTTTAGTGTAGTTACTAAGTCGGAATAATTAATTTTTTTTCCAGTATCTAATTAATATTGTATTTAACCGGTAAACTAAAGCTAGATGTTTAATGATTCACGTCGATAATAATCCGGAGGTGAGATTATATATCCTTCAGTACGTGAGTTCATGCCGCACATCACACAGTTATTGCTGACTCTTATTTAATATTTATAAGTACAATAGGTAGATAGTAACTTTAACAGGAAATAACAATTTACTAAAGAGTGAAATGTAAAATAGAAATATGAGAATAGTGTTCTGTGTTTCAGAATAATAAAATTAGTTGCAACTCACACGTTTCTTTGTGTAGTTAGCAGCTGCTACTACTCTCATTCATGGACTATGTACTCGTATGTAGATAAGTATGGCGAAAGACTGCGCTTTCCGTGTAGATTGCCCAGAATGAAAATCCTTTGAGACTGAAACGAAAGTTGCAAGTAGTAAATTAGTTAAATAAGGAAAGTAGAAGATTGTTTATAGTGCTGGACCACTAACTGAGAGAAAACGGTACAGTATCTGTAATCAATCCGATCAATAAATATCCTTGTAATCACGCAATATTTTGCCAAAAACGTGTATGATAATGGATTCCAATAATATTCTCGTTTCCCGATGACGTAAGAGATCTAGCAACAACCGACAGTTTAATTAAATCCAGCAGTTGTTTGGCAACACCATCCCGCGAAACATTACACGTATAACTTTGTCCACAAATTATGTTTACACCATTCAAATAGACGTTCTTGTGTAAATACTTTTGTAACTTAGTCCATTAAAGAAACTCTACGCAAGTTATTACCATAACACAGAGTGGTTTGTTTTAATGTTTCCCTTCGATAATTTTGAAATTATTAAGTAAGTACATTTACCGACATGTAATTAGTTTAATATGATCAAGAAGAATAACACGATGAGGAAAGAATAAATCATAATTACAATATATAGGAATACACTTTTACTATGTACATTTCTTCTTTCTTTCTTCTGGGGGGGGGGGGGGGGAGTGCATGCTACATTTCCACAGTCACTGGGCGCACACGACTGACGTTACCCCTCTCTCAGAGAAGACTAGCTTGAAATGTACTGCATTTCCTGCTTTATCGTATTTCCCCAATGTACATATGTACGTGTTTTGGTAGTGAGTGAGATATGCCAGAGCCCATTCCCATCCCATCCTATCCCTCCCCATTTTCCCAATCCATTCCTTAATCTGCAAAGGTAGGCGACGCATCCGGGGGCGTGCCAACGTTTGTTATTCTGGACTGATGTTGGTATGTATCGTGGATGTCTATGGACGACCGTATCTACTTACTATCGGGTGGACTGTAGCTCATCTGAAACTATTTTCTATAAAAAAAAATCTTGCTGTCCTTGATGATATCAAATGTGTTCAAGGCGCATTAAGTTAATTTAGTACCACCATTCCAAGGTAGATGTCGCTGTACCTTGCAGAAACATGCTATCGTTGGTTAGCGTCGGAATGTATGAGCAAGTTAGGCAAATTTTATTTTTAATTTAGCGGTCTGTTGTACAAACTCTCCAAGTCCACGGCGCCCCGTCGCATCATCCGAGTGGTGGCCTCCTTCTTGGAGAGCCGCCGCTTCCAGGTGGTGGTTGAGGACGCGATCTCAACAGAACATCCTCTGGAGGCCGGTGTTCCCCAGGGCAGCTGCCTCTCGCCAGCCTGCTATTCCTGGTTCACAGACGACATCCCCATGGTGGAGGGGGTGTCACTAGCCCTGTACGCCGATGACGCGGCGTACTATACCAGCTCTTTTAAAGCCCGCACCAATATACCAAAAATATACCACATACTATACCAGCACCAAAAATGCAGCGCGCGCTCGATACCCTCCCGGCATGGTTAGCCAAATGGCGTCTCTCAGTGAACATTGGGAAAACACAGGCCATCATCACCGGTAAATCGCGTCTTCCGCCACTGCTACGCCTCCACGGAGAGGACGTCGGCTGGTCGCCCACAGTGAAATACCTAGGCGTGACCATCGACCGCTCCCTCACTATGAAGCCCCACGTACAGAAGACGATCACCTCGCAAAGAGTCGCGCGGTACCATCTCCGCCCAGTGCTCTCCTCACGACTCCCTCTACATGTAAAGCTCGGGGTCTACAAAACATACCTGAGACCCCGCCTCACGATGCTGCACCGGCATGGTACGCCCTGGTGCAGAAAACCAACAGACAAGCCCTGCAAGCGCAGCAATCCCTTGCCCTGCGTACCATCGTCGGTGCCCCACGCTGCGTGAGGAACGCCACGATCCAGAGGGACCTACACATGGAGAGCCTGACTGAATTCATCGGCCGCCTTGCCACAACTATGTTCGCCCGCGCTGATGCATCGCGCCTCGCTCACATCAGAGGGCTGGCGCCGCTGCACGCGCGGCCGCCCGATGTGGCAAGGCCTTCCCACGCGACCTGATCACACCTGCGGACGAGTCAAACGTCGGGGCTTCTTAAGACACCGCCGCCCAAAAAGGGGCGAGAGCTAGCAACGAAGCCTCAAATAATCCCTATCAAGGATAAACTACCCAAGGACCCAATAGGGTCACCCCAAGGACCTGTCCGTATTAACGGACAGAGGCGAAACCACATTAAGGGAGAAATCCCGGAATTGTTTCCTCCGCCTCCCTATAAGGGGGTGCGAGAGACGGCCTCAAGTATTTTTAATTATCCCTGCTATCGTCGCCCGCGGCACATCCTGGACGATCCCGACGACCCGATCACCGCTGTCAATGCGGTTCTCACACTGCACTCAGCACACAGCACACAGACACCGTCCTCGCCGGCGGAGACGTGGACGTCCCCCTCATCACACCGTTAACACACACCGGCCCTCAGCCAACACTTTTACTAGGTATCAGCACGTGCTTGGGCGCTTCTCGCCGACTCGCGAACCCGCGGTATCCCCCCAATGCAACGCCCTAAGCTGACGTCCGTTCCTTCCGCCGGTTTACCGGCGGGGGAGCCCTTAGGCTCGTTGCAACACACACTTTGTTCCTGGCTGAGCACCTTCTGCGTTCGCCCCACATCAAACACGACAGGTGACTCTTGAAAGGCCACTAGGGCCACAAGAATTTAGACATTCACGATGTTAAGACAAATCAAGGTTTTTTAGCCGGTAAATACTTTTAATTATAAATTGAAGCTGTTTAAAGTAATAGTTGTTTGATTTACACCCAAATTAACTATAGAGGGCGCCTTAGTTGAAGTTCGGACAAGAACAAAATGCATTCGTATAATTATTATTCATCAAAGTAATTAAAGTATTACTATTTACTAATGTCTTTATAACCCTATCTAATAAGATCGATGTTGACATATGATTCGGAATGCTGGGTCCTGACTAAAAAAGATAAATACAGCCCCCTAGCCTGAAAAAAAAAACTTCGAAAACTATATGGAGCCATGAAGTACGGGAATCGCTGGAGCATCTGCTACAACCATGAGCTCTGGAGATATATCCGGAATCAGAAATAGGAAGACAGGTTAAACTTGTTCAAATACGGTGGGCTGGTTGTGTGCAGTGCATGGGTGAGGAAAGGCCGTCAAAAACGTATAATGAGAAGACCAGGGAAACGTCGACATCTTCATTAACAGTTCCTGGTTGAAATGGCTGGATGGAGTAGAGATAGATATTTTATTTTATTTTCGTAGGAAAACTTACGACTTACTAGTCGCACTGAGGGCATTACAAGTTTTTACGTATAGTGACTACACAATTATTAATAAATCGTCTGAAATAAACAAATGCTATCAGTGGAAAATCATGAAACAGCGAAGAATAAGCGATCACAATATTTTTCTTTTAATTGTAGTTACAATAGTGTACTACAATAATCCTCTACTACAATCTACAATTGATCCTCTTTATAAAGAGGATAAAATCTATATCAAGCAAAAAGAAGGAATTTTGCCGATATTTATTATGGCCCAATAGTAAGTAGATCGAGATTTCTAGTACGCGTTAAAGGTACACGTATCTCAAGTTTATTAAGCATATCAGGACATGGCCTGCTCACTGGCACTTCAGCTTGCCGAGTCTTTGCGCTGTGTTCTTGGTCGAATTTCTTCGTTGCGGATTTTGTCCAGCAAAGAAACTCCGATATTAATAGCACTTAGAATCAGGAATTCGTTATTAGAATTTTGCAAGGCAACATCTGTGAGGTTTTCCAAGAAATTTGACAATTGAGACGTGATAGTATAACCCAAATTTTGAGAACAAATAGATGCAGTACAGACACGAATTTTAGAGCGTATACCATGAGGGGAAATGGTCTCCCAAATATGAGATTGAAATATTAGAGCGGTTAGAGTTGCAGATTGAAGGACGAAAGCCGACAGGACAATGTGGTGGTATTTGCCAGATCAAACCAAGACTCATCTCGGTTTAGAGTAAGTGTCGTTACATCTAGTCGGTGTAAGTTGTAAAGCCAATGACGAAATTTTTTCTCACAATATTGGTATCGGCATATTTTCTGTTGACTGTAACCAATATTTTTGTATAAGTTTCACCACTTTGATATGGAATTCATTATATCAGTTACCACAAAGTGGTTGAATTACTTAGAAAGGTTTTCATTTGCATCGTATGAACTTGTTACGACGAAAAAAGGTCTACGTTTAAAAGATTACGGTAAAGTTCTTCCCTATAGTATTTAAAGAAAGTAAATGATTTTTTATGGTTTGTGTTGAAAAACGTTTTGTATAATGCTCCTAAAAGATGCCCCTTTAAGAAATAATAATAGGTGCCATTGACCCTAAATAATAAATTTTATTTTAGTTATTAAACTCTGCGTGAGCGCTAATAAACCGTAGTCGCGTGTTCCACGTCGGGCCATCGTAAAATGTATCATAAACCTGCGCGCATGGAAACTCTTACCTTATAATTCTTTTTCTGCGCACTTTTACGAATAAATACGTTAATCCAACAAAAGAATACAAAATATTTTTTATTATTTATATAATAAACTAGCTAACAATTTAGCAAATAATATCTACTAAATTATAATCGAGGGAACGGGAGAGAATATTAATTAGCTGGGAGAACAAGTGGAAATGTAACAAAAAATATTCTTTATATAATTTTCTAATATAAGTAAAGTGATGGAAGAATTAAAGCAGATTTTGCAAACAGTTAGTAGGAAACAATATAACAAACATGTGACAATAAAATACATTTCAATGGTTACGAAAACAAAAAGTCCTCGTAATAATCTAGTACAGCTTTGGCAGTGTGCCGGCATCGCAATAAAGTTAAATCTCTTTTACAAAACCGGCCCGAAGAAGGCAAGAAGCTATAATGATGCCGCCCCTACAAAACAATAAACCCAACTTGTCTAGTAAATGTTTCACTGTGAACGCTGGTCCAGTATTATGGAATTAGAATCAAACATTTTCGTGGTTACATTTTCCAGTTGTAGCTTTTATAGGTGCATATAATTTAATTACATATAGGCTTTAAAACCCCATTATAGGGCACAGACCTTTGGACCATAATCTACCATGAGGACAAAGTGCAGCTTGTTGAATATGAATATTTTTGGAATGAAGTTTCTTTACGCGACTTGCGGTAGGTGTGATTCGAGAGAAAATGTAACGTCATGTAAGATTTTTATCCCCTCCATACGCCTTTCTCTTTCTCTGTAGATTATCGAGAGTATCTCTGTAGCGTGAGAGTATCGAGAGCGAGACTCAAGCAAAATAACAGACGTGTAGACTAGTGTGTGGCCGGTTGTATAACATAAATATTAAACACGAAAAAATTTCGTTAAAAGGTATTTGTTGTTTTTGTTTGTTTTAAATCATATGTGAGTTATAATATTGTCTCATTATTGTAATAAGGTTTTGAGAAATGGAAATTCAAGAAAGGATGCAAAATACAGATTTAGAAAAGTAAGTTAATAAAATTGTATAACTTGACGCAATTGCTTACTGTTTACATACGTTTATCGCACATGTGATTCGAGTGTTTGCTATTTACTATATTTATATACATTATAGAGAGACAATAGTCCAATCACGAATCCAACGTTTCACTGAACTATACAGATTATGAACTATACACATTTTATTTCGAATTACATTCGGAGTTTAAAGAACAATGCGTGAGGATCTTCGTTCCTGACGGGGGTCGCCTGAGCGCACACGTTTTTTTTTGTGAATTTTTGGCCCTGCGGGTTTCCCTCACGATTCTTTCATTGCCATAAGCGTAACCGTGCATGAAGCATAAGTGCGTGGATGTATAGCCTTAAAACGTCACGCTGGCCAATCCGGTTGGCGAGTTCAGTCTTTTAGAGGTGTTGTAGTTCCTCGGGGCCTTTGGTAGTATCTTTGTTATCCCTTAATTGTCTTTTACGACGTGCACTGGAAAAGATGTGGCGGCAGTACTTATGACGTCACAAAGTTAGTAAGTATCAAGAACATTATTAGCTTTAAATAATGTCTTAGAATTAGGATGCTACGAATATGAGTATAAACAAATAGGAAGGAATTTTTCAATTTCAATTTTAATTTTTTTATTTATTACATATATTTCGCCAATACCTACCTACAGGTACATTTATAAGTAAGGTGCCAAAGTAACATTCATTGTTGCGGCCATTCCTTGCACTAGGCACTGTGCACTGTGTTGCAGGAAGGAATATACCCGTATAAAAAATGTATTGTATATGTAAATGTAATCTATTTGGACGAGTGCGAAGTTTAAACTCTCTGCTAATGCTTTAAATTAATGTGTTAACATTAATTTAAAGCATATAAATTAAATTAAAGGTCTTTGTTGATGTGGAAGCAAACTGACCGGCGAATAATACGCAACCAGTCGATATATAGGATTCAGGGAATAATGAAAAAAAATATTTACAAACAGTTTTTACACAATGGCCTCAGAAAATCAGCATTTTGACTAATATTTTCGTCAATATCATCCTTTATTTATACGTATAGTTTACGTATAACCGCCTTTAACCCTTTCGGTGATAAATGAATGTAAAATGAAATATCTGGTGGGCCCTCCCGGTACGTACCCGTCGCCAACACTTTGTTCCAATCGCATTTCCCTTTGGAGCGATCTCACGGCGGAAATTAATCCATCCGGCAAATGAATGGACTGCACTTGTGCGTGAGGGCGCGATCAACGTATGACTGATGGATTTTTTCACTTTAACATTTGAATATTTATTGAAATTGTATTCAGATTGAATTGTGTCCAAAAGTGCCACTTACAATAAAAATTTATCGAATGCTTTCCAGAGCGCCCGATTTAAAATTGAGTTCGGGGGTGATGTGCATACAGCTCTGATACGCATATACATATCTATTCACAGAAATGCATATTTATAAATTGATACTACATCCACACACACTGAAATATACACGAAGTAGGGAGGGGCATATAAAGCATAATATAACATTTAGATGGCATAAAATACAAAAAGATGTAGTGGATATTTAAAATGGAAGTAGGTCGAATCTCAGAGTAACAAAATTTAAGTTGATATGACGATTAAATTAACAACTCGGAAACGCAGAGAGCCGAGTAAGATTCTATAAAGGTATTTAAGGTTATCATTAACTATTTTGTTTTACGTTTATTCGGATTGACAGTAATCAACTGAAATAAAACTACCTTTCAAGTAAACGTCACGCCATGTGTTAACCAGGAAATCATCAAATCTTCAATCACAATACGTTGCACGCGAGCTTGCCTGACGCGAGTCGCGATACTCATGGGAGTATTATTCCTTTTACCGCCGCTAAACCTTGTCGTTCACTAAAGCTAATTCAACCGGAACGCTTTCACACATCACGACACGAAATGGGCGGTTTTACATTGGCGATGGCGCAGAAGCAACTGTTTTCAGCCGTCGTGGCCAGTAAAGGTGCATCATACATATGTATGATGGTGCCACCATATATACAGTGAATTTTGCATCCACCGAAACTGAATCGCCGCGTCGTGGGAGTGCGTCAATACTATCGCAGCTATGTTTTACTTTATAGGAAGAAGATGGCACACGGGCAGACTTCACCTGGCGGTAAGTGGATACTATCGCCCATGGACATGTGCGATTCATACCAACGCGTGTCAATGATGACAAACGTAAGCAAGCGCTGCCTATTTTTTTAATTTAGAATTGGAGTTGGATTGGAAAAATAAGGAGGAATAGGGTAGGATGGGATGGGAATGGGCTCTGGCATATCTCACTCATTACAGAAACACGTACGTACATTGAGGGAATAGGATAAAGTGGGAAATGTAGTACATTTTATGGTAGTCTTCTGTGACTTCGAGGTTCCTTGGCCAGTTCGAGTGCGCCCAGCGGCTATGGGATTGCAGCGTGCACCCTCTCCGTCCCAAAATGTAGAATGAACGAAGTCCAAGAAATGTCTCTTTCATACAGCATAATATCAACATCTCGTTTCGTTGGGCTCATTTTCATGCATTTATTTTCGATGCTCAAAACCGTATATGGAACGCGATAATACATATATTGCTGTAGTTTGTGAAAATGTTCTAAACTTTGAACAGTTTAGTAAGGTTGATATTTTACATTCTATCCATTAACCTACCATGACATTGTGAACGTCGCCCTTTAACCCACACGCTTTATCGACCAACGCATTGTTAACCTTGTCACAATGCGTGTTACAGCCATTATTATTTGTACGCCATATCAAAAACACTGTTGAAACAATAACATATTACATACCTGAACTTTATTTATACAACTAATTTGTACACTCCTCATTTTTTCACGACTTAACTAACATACTTGTATTTGTTTATCTTTACTGTAACAGTGAGCCTTATTGATTATTTGAGTTGTTTCTCAATTTCCTGTACATTTTCTTTATACTCATATACGCGGGTGACACTGAAAGTTTTTAGAATCTTAAAAATGAAATCAGATATAAAGATGGAAGTAGTTTTATTGTTTTTCGAAGTATTCTCCGCGACAAGCATACAGCGCACCCTTCTTTAGGCACCTGTTCAGGCAACAGCCGTTTGGAAAGCCGTTACTGCCTCTTCTGCATTCATAAAACGTATTCATCTGAGTTTATCATTAATTTTAAAAACATAAATAAAAATAACAAAGCGTAAGTTCGAGACTGTATGGCGGATGACCCATTAACTCCTGTCTGTCAGATGAGCTGGGTCATTGTCGTGATGGAGGATCATTCTGCTTCGTGGGCGTCATTTTTTGCCTTTTTCTAGAACAGAAGGCATGCAGCTGTTCACATACCAGTCCGAGGTTAGAGTAGAAAAGTGGCCCGATTTGCCAAAGAAAGAGGCAATCATCTTCTTCTCAGCACTCCGTCCTTTCTTCACTTTCGTCGGCAACTCTACAAAACGAAAGTCCCACTTCGTAGATTGCCTCTTAGTTTCAGGCTCATAGCAGTAGATCCAGCTTTCATCATCTGTTACTACATCAAAAACAGTATTGAACATTGTCGAATTCTTCAAGAATTTGTTCAGCCACCATTCCAAGTGGCAGTGTTTTACAGCTTCGCTCAAATTGTGAGGAATCCATCTAGCATAAAGCTTCCTTACTCATAGATGGTCGTGTAAAATAGTTTGAACTTGACTCATACCAATACCTAATGATGCCCGTAACTGCTGATATATCGTTCGTTTGTCTGCTTCAATCGTGAGCCGCACGGTTTTGATGTTTTACTCCGTCACCGTCGTCGCAGGGCTTCTCTAACACCGTCACTGTCGTCGTAAAAAATTGAACGAATATGTTCTCTTGTTAAATTAAATTTTCCGCAAACACTTAATTTTCAAATTGCCGCCAGAAATAAAAAGAAAATTAAGCTTAGAAAATTGAAAGACGTTAGACAAGCGAAGAGTTCCATTGCAAAATCGATTTTGATTTTTTCTAAGTCATTTACAGTAGCCAGTTGTAAAAACTTTTAGTTTGGCCTATGTTATGTGTCGAAGAGAAATGATGAAATCAATAATTTCGCGAAATCCCAAAGGATATCACGAAATCTCGAATGATATCGAATACTTCAATTGATTACCACATTTTACATATTAGCATCAACTAATTTAGCCTAAGATAAGCTTTGGTTTTGGAAATACTTCCGCACAATAATTACACTAAATAGAATAAATGAATATTAGAACATACATGTTTATACGTGGTTATCAATTGAAGCAATCGACTTCATCCGAGATTTCGTGATATCCTTTGGGATTTCGCGAAATTATTGATTTCATCATTTCTCTCCGACAATTTCTCTTCATTATCCATATACTTAAGTATAGTCACAAGAAACAAATTTTAACGTTAACCAACTTCTACGCTGTTGAAACTTTGTCTTCGGCTCCCAAGAGTTTAAATCTGAATTACCAAAAGCATTTTTTTCTCCGGCAATAAATTTTGTAGTCCGAAATAACTGACAAGAAATGTTTGCCGGGTGAGGTCGTTTTCATACTTTTCAACACTTGTACTTTGATTTAGCGATTATATAATGAAGACTAAAGACTAAATTCCCGGATACATTTGCATGCAAGTGAGCTAGCGCAGCGGCAACTTGCGATATTTGTCCGGTGCATTAGTGGGATTAGCAATCTCATATCCCGCGGAGTTAATATTTCTGGTGTCCGACCAGAGGCCGGGAATTAATCAGTTTGCACAGCTAGCCCGGAATGACCAACTTGCTGCCTTATACTGTATTAACTCTCTGAAAAATAATTGAAATTGCAAATATTTCACAAGAAAATATTATTACCTAATCTCATATTTTGAGGTTAAAAATCCTTACCATTCAATAGTGGCACTACATAGGCGGTACTACCTTGGCAAAGTTTAAGCGGTCTCTAGACCTGCAAAAAAATTGTAAAATAATGTCATTGCACAATATTATTGAACTGCGCTTTGCACCCTATATTATTTATAATTGATCGTAAGAGCCTCCCTAGATGATGTATATTGTATAATACAATCTTACGGATTTTATGTTTTTCATCATTTAGTGTATTATTATTGAGTACAATAATATTGAGTCTATTTTATTATAGATTTAGATCTATTTTATTATATAGTACGTCTTACATTACTGTACTTTAGATAGCAAGACAAAGACAAGCGAGAAGTACGTATTCGCACAGCTTACATACTCGTAGCCTATCAACGCGGTCATTCTATTATATAACACGGCAGATTCGATTTGCGCGTAATTAGATCGCTTCGTCCAATGTATCGCTTCATTTATTTTTATTTCATGAAATCGGAAATCAACGGAAGTATTTTACGGTATGTACTTATTTTGCACAGGTGCGACACCTTATATTTCTAAGCTATACCTTATATTTTCTAATTATTATTAGAAAGAAACCCAAAATTTACATAGTCATATTATGAAAGCGCCAGATAGAGAAAATTTTCTCTTTTTAGCTAACCTCTTCAGTTCTGATGCTGAATTCAGCATGCTGATTCTATAAGCTATGACTTCAGTTCTTTGGGGAACCTCTTCATTTCGGATATCTAAATAATAAGAGTAAGTAGTTGTCGTAAATAAGTTTCCAAATTTTAAATACATGGGTAGCATATTGCTTGATAGAATTAATTATTGAAACAAACCTAGTGTCTTAGTTCCATCAAAATTATTAATATGACAAACAATACACAGAGTTACATTTTAAACGAACATTTGTATGTTATTACAATTCAAAGAAACTTTGTATGACAAGAAACAACCCGACAGCTACGTCGAAACTTTGTTAGCGATGCACTGACACGTGACTAAATAACAATAACTCGAAACATTAAATTGCATAATCGTACAGTAGAAAATGTCGATGTATTTTTAAAAATATAAAATCGTGGGTAGAGGCCCTAAGTAATTAGCACTGACGTGCAGCCTTTTGAAGTTACAAAACAGTAAGGGCTGTATTTTAGGGAATAATGAACAATTTAACTTTAAATATCAGGTGATGCTCGAGTACTAATTGTCTTATTGTTGGTTATTGAAATTTATTGAATAATTTGCTTTCAATAACGATCTTTACCATTTTTTGTGTTACTATATGTAATTGCAATTTCTTCTTTTTGTGTGTTTCATTCATTTCTCCTACACTTAATATGTACTCTTACACTTAGATACTTAATATGTGATATTGAAAACAATGAACATATTAAGTATATTCTTTATTTTATGTAATGGTGGCTTGCTTCTCTAGCTGGTCCCCAATATATAATTTGAATGTGATATGTGGGTAAATAAGTAATGAAGTAAGTAGTAACAAAACACATCAAACTTAATAAAAAACAAACATTCCTTCTACAGTGTTTTGTAATTTTATGCAAATTGAAGTTCTAGCATGTATTAAATTCAGATTGAATTAAATATGAAATTAAGTTTTGTATGCTAAATGCAAACAACATTTGGGTAGTCACAAAGACAGCTAGTGTCGAGATTGTGCTCTGGGATAATTTCATTCGTCACACATGTAGAACTAACATGTGTATTTGCATACCCACTAATATCAGTAGAGCGCTTAATTATGCTAATTTTATTTGCTATGGTAAAAGGTTCTGCATAAAACCTAAGTACTTTTTAGTTACCTACGTCTATATTTTGCTTTGTTTTGACAAGAAGTGAGATTAAAAACTGATGAAACATGCACCACGTTTAATACACCTTATAGGTAGTATTGAAAAAAATAGGTATGTAAGAATCAGATATTTATAGTTATGAGGAGTGTATAATTAATAATAATTATGAATGTTATAAATAGTATTTTGTTCGCTTACGAATACAAAATGCATACAAAAGCATTGCATACAAAATGCACAGCACAAAGAAAATTAAAAGAACGGGAGAATAATTGTGCCCAGCTTTGAGGCACAAAACACAGTACAAAGACAGTATTGCTGAACTCGTCGTATTATATTTTTACTAATTTTAATTATTACAAGTTAAGAGGTGATGAATAATTCCAGTAGCGACTGGTGATGAAAATCTTTGATTTTTGCCCAAGTTAGTAAAAATATAGTCGTAAAAATATGTAATCAGGAGATAAGCCTCTTTTACTTGTAGATTTCCTACTTGTAAATTTCCGATTACTATATTTATGGAATATCGATACCAGCCCTTATATTGTCTACTGCTAGAAATGGGCCTCCTCGTGTGTTGTGCATGAGGGATATATGGCCTTAAAACGCCACCTGGTCAAGCGCGTTGGCGAGCCCACTCTTTTAGAGGTGGTGAAATTGCTTCTTGTCGTAGCGGCTTTGTTATCTTTGTTTGGGGAGATGGTGGTGCAATTCTAAAGCCGGTCGACATGACACTCTCAATCTCACTGTTTGAATCAATTTGAAATCAGTGATTGGGCCAACCACTGATTTCAAATTTTTATGAAGTAAGGTTTAATTTAGTGTAGCAAATGATAGTATTGATGTAGTTCAATACTAATTAAGTTGCTCAGAATGTCGAGTCTGTCTCGTGAATCGTGCCTAATGTTTGACTAAACGCAGTCGTGAGACGCCTACGAAACAACTTCATTGACTGTAATGAATTCAACCGCCGAATATAATAATATATTTCACCAACATAGGGACATACATAACTATATACTCACTAGCACAACTAGTAAAGTGACATCATTCATCTATGGTCTTCGTAAATATATAGTATGAGCCCACATATATTCTTATCGTTCTCAGCTTCCAATCCTTAGCGTAGGTGTGTAAGAATACTATGCACTCTTTTCTCTGTATTTCACTATCCGTCTGCCCTGAATACCTGAAGTGCAAATTTCAGTTTCAGGGTAACACTATCTTCGCTCTGATTAGAATTTTTCCTTACATGTTCTTTCTGTCTTGCCGCACCGGCTGTATGTCCAATTCTTACGGAACTCAGGCTATCAAACTCTGGAACACTCCTCCCATTGACATTAGGAACGCCACTTCCCAATTTTTATTTAAAAAGTTGTTTAGGTAACATTATCTTACTATGTTACAGAGTTGATAAATATATATGTATACATAACTATATACTCACTAGCACAACTAGTAAAGTGACATCATTCATCTATGGTCTTCGTAAATATATAGTATGAGCCCACATATATTCTTATCGTTCTCAGCTTCCAATCCTTAGCGTAGGTGTGTAAGAATACTATGCACTCTTTTCTCTGTATTTCACTATCCGTCTGCCCTGAATACCTGAAGTGCAAATTTCAGTTTCAGGGTAACACTATCTTCGCTCTGATTAGAATTTTTCCTTACATGTTCTTTCTGTCTTGCCGCACCGGCTGTATGTCCAATTCTTACGGAACTCAGGCTATCAAACTCTGGAACACTCCTCCCATTGACATTAGGAACGCCACTTCCCAATTTTTATTTAAAAAGTTGTTTAGGTAACATTATCTTACTATGTTACAGAGTTGATAAATATATATGTATATATACTTTCCCTTGTCAATGGCTTATATGATCATTGATGTTTTAAGTAAATCAGTTTATAGTGATAATTTATTGATGTATGTATTTATATGGGTATATCAGTATGTATGTATATATGTTATGTATTAGTGTACCTAGGTATTATATGTATATGGTATTATATGTATTGTTTGTAGTATTTTTTTATTGATTACACGATGCACCGCCCTTCGTATTTCTGTTTAACCAAAGCTTGACTGGCAGAGAATGCCACTAGGTATTAAGTTCGCCTTTAGTACAATATTTCTTTGTGCACTAAAGTTTAAATAAATAAATAAAATAAACAATTACATGATTAAAGATCATGGGTTTTATATAAATACATGCGTCCCTATCGAATTAAAACTGTTGCAAATCAATTAATATTACTGATATTCACATTTTACTGGTTACAACAGTACAACATTAGATAAATGCTATCTATAATTTGAATACAATAAATATTGGTATTTTGTCTGTGACTACCTTTTGCCTGTCACTTCATCCACTTAGAACATGGTTTCGGCAAATATATCATAATCGCTTTTATAAACGATGGTGTTCGAAGAACAACAAGTAGTGTAATCCTACATTGCTTTTTTTATCGACTTGTTTATTCTTCGTATTTATTCATGAAGATATTTTTATTTATGTATGTACGTGTGTTTTTCAACGTTCATAGGAAGGTATAGAGGTAGTAATCTTCATACCTCCCTATGAAAAAAATGGCTACCAAAACCACAATACAGTAACACGAGAGTGCAATTTGTAGCAATTTTTAAATAAGTATGTTAATACAAACAATATGCGGAAGTTATTAATGCACAATGCCGAAGCTCAGCATGATCCGATATTCAGATGTGATCGGCACTAAATCATGGACTCATTTGTTTCCATTCAGTTAACGAACAATGCTCAGTGATGCCCGGTGCATGTTAGTTCTGTGTTGTATTCAAATGGCTTAGTGAGATTTTAGTTCCGCTCTTCTATTGTTTATTTGAACAGTAAATGTATCGAACATTTACTAAGTAAACACAGTAAATTTATGCAGTAGCAAAAAGTACTAGCATATTTTTTGAACAAATTTTGATAGACGTCGAGTCTGATTTACGAGTATGATTGGATATCATAGACGTAAAATTATTTATAAATGATTAATACTTAAATTAGTGTTGTTAAAATGAGAGCTGAGTGCCCTACGTTCCAGCCAACGCTAATGAAACTTTAAAACTCAAACGTTAAAATCTCGTGAGCTATTAATTCATGTTTTTAAAGCTTGCAAGTCTTTAATGCTATATTAATAAAGCCTTGAGTGTCTTTAATCTTTACACTTGCAGTTTTTAATATTTTATTAATAAAGGCTAGTTAAAGCTAGAGTCTAACACGTTTAGGAGAGTTTAACGCTCGAGTCTTAAGGTTAAGGACTTAGCGCTCCAGGGTCGAGTGTTTAGCGCTCGTTTCTATTACGAGGCGTATTCGAAAAGTAAGGGCCGTTCGCTTATATTTCAAAATCGACAAGTCGTAACACGTTGAAACTTGTGCATATCTGTACGTGCACTACTCGTGCAGCTATTTCAGGTGTTGTTTTGATTCAGTAGTCATTTGCCTATCTGTGCGTATAGTAAACAATGTCCGCGATAATCGTTGCTCCCGCCAGCTGTGAAGTTCGCGCTGTAATAAGATTTTTGTGTGCAAAAGGATCTTCAGCTGCTGAAATTCATCGAGAGTTATGCCTAGTTTATGGACCTACTGTAATGAATGAAGGAAAGGTTAGACAATGGTGACGTGATTTCAAAACTGGACGAACAAATGTTCATGACGAAGAGCGGAGTGGTAGGCCCAGTATGCAAACCGATGAAATTGTTTCTCTGGTGGACCAAAAACTGCGATCTGATCGTCGGTTGACGATTAGTGCCCTGGCTGATGAATTTCCTCATCTTGGACGCACTACTGTCTACACAATTGTCACGGAAAAACTTGGATACCACAAATTGTGTGCAACGTGGGTACCAAAATTAAGAACGCCGTTGAAAACTGGTTCAACTCGCAGGCGGTGAGCTTCTATGCAGAGGGGTTAAGGAAGCTGGTGCAGCGGTACGAAAAATGCTTGGAAGTGAACGGCGATTATGTGGAAAAGTGAAGTAGATTTGTAGTAAACTAAATGTGCTAATAAAACCTATTTCATATGATTATAATTTTTTTTATGACGAAACGGCCCTTACTTTTCGAATACGCCTCGTACATTTAAACCAAGTTATCGGTATTAGCTCGCTGAATTTCCATAGACGCTAGTAATGGTAATCTGTGGGTATTGTATAATTATTAAGGTATTTTATATAATTTTACACCAAAAATAGAATTAATGACACCTATTTTTCTTTCAACTACCCACCCACATGCCTTCGTAATCTTGCATGTTCCATAATTTCAATAATTTCTCGGCATTAATTGTACCTATTACGAGTATAATTATTTTTGTTTATCTAGTGAAAATTATACACATGTAAACTAGTTATGATGGCACATGTATAATTACATAAAAGAAATTGTCTGTGGAGTGATTTTACTAACGTTTAATGTCGAGGTTTTGTTTTAATTGTGATTTTAATTTTCAACAAAAGTGTAATAAGGCTATGAAGTCCAGCTATAATCTCCCAAGTTCCAAATTTTATTTTCGTCGCGGCCAGTAATTAAGCAGTATAAAGTGCTTTGCTGCTGTAATCCAACCACTTTTGTGATATTTAAACGAGTTTCATTACGCTTCGGTTATAAAAGCAGCGCTATTACGAGAAATGGACTGGAAACACCACGCTCGACTTCGAATGACCGTAATTGTCGACGACGGAAATAAATATGAACCGCACGAGTTTACTGCTATTGTTTTATTGAATTCTTTGATTAGACCTTCGTAGGCTAACGTAACCATAGTTGCAATCGGTTTTATGTTTCCGCACAAAAACTCTAATTTTTGTGCAGATCGATAATGTGTACGTCACATGACGCTGTAGGTACCTACAGCTTATCTTATATCAGATAGGCTATTAGAACCAAAACATAAGACTTACAGAAAGAATCGTTAGAACAATCGCGTAGGCAATCAGTCTCCAAGTCTCTGTAGAGATTAGCTTGTTGATTACTCCTTAGATTGTCTTATGTACTTGATATTACAGATTTTTTATATAAGCACACTACTCATAGTTTCTTAGAAATATGAGTTTGCAGAGCATATACGCAGTATTTATAATATTATCTTATATTTTAATTAAACTAGTCTTTGAGAATTAATTGAAATTATTTGTAATATTTATAATTCTTAATTATTTCACATTACCTTAACACTTTTAGCTGATTTCCTTCCTGTTTGAGTATGGGGTAAAAGACGTGTACACGAAATTCAGCACGTACTCATAGGTGTTATTAGGGGAATATTTGGCGGCGGCTCTCCGTCGTCGGTCCGAGTGCGATCTCATTGAGGCATTAGCTCGACAATAAACATAAATATTTTTGCGTCGTTATGCTGGCCCGCCGAGTAATTAAATTCCATTGAATCGCACAAATCTTCTCCCCACGTCCGCGCCCTATCTTCCTATCTATGTAGGTAAACCAAATCTAAGTAAAATAAATCTTTAGATAAATTATTTCACGAAATTCACAAATGATCATTTGAAATCATTACTTGTACTAGTAAATCTAGAACGTATATCGATGGTACCTTTAAAAATAAAATAGAACTTAATCACTTTCGCGAGATATCTTTTCTCCCCATACGTTTTCTTTTCTAAAAGTCGCCGTCCCTGACTCGTTAGCGGAGTCTTTCTTATTATTTCCTCCACGACTGTAATCTGGCCTTTCAGCTACTTCAAACGACTTGTTCTTTTTCTTATGTGTAATTGAAATATATTGCCGTAATATCCGCTGGACGGGAACTGTACCTCTCGAGCGCATCAGCTTGAGTTTTCATTACTTGGAGAAGTGATTTTTTTCATAGGACGGAATAATAATTCATTTTGGTACCCTTGACTAAGGGAAGACTCTTGGAAAGTTTGTACTTGTGAAAAAGTTGGGTGCGCTCGTTCTGATTAGTTAATATTCAAGTAGCACTCTCGGTTTAATGTTATCATACCTGACGGTATGAATTACGATTGCTATTCTAAGTATATAAATATTTTTCTTCCTGAAATTGGCCGTTTGTTTATGTGTATGTGTTTAAGTGTTTTATATTATGTAAAAGATGTGTCCGGCGGCGTATCGGCGATGGCCACTCGCTGACCGCATCTTCCGCTTTAACTCTTTTCCCGCACTCACGGACTGATTTATTGCGGAAAGCGGTACCAACTACAAACATTCGCTTCTGCCCGTCGAAATGCTGGCTTCTTTACGACCAACCCTATATTTTATTACAGATCGATAACGTTAGCTTCGAAACTCTACTGTAGATTCGTAAATTTGGAATAAAAATTATTTTACTTAAGCTTCACGGAAAATGTTACTTGTATTCAGACTGTGTAATTGTTTGCGGTTCACGTGATTTTTGTTTTGCGAGTTCATTTCTAAAGTAATTATAGTGAAACGAGGTTTTTAAATAACTACAGCTGCAAGTTCGGCGTTTGTGGTTGTGTGTACATAATGGCAGGTTAAAACATAGTGTAGATGGCGGGTTATTGGCACTTATCCATGAGTGAATGCACGGCATATCACGTGACTACGTCGCGTCGCCCACGCCCGCTGCCCACTCGTTGTAGGTACACGAAGTTTCCTACTCCCTATCTGAACACCAGATGGTAGTAGCTAACTTGTCGAAGATTAAGTACTTTAATTAAATTTGTTTCTACACTTATATATGATAAAGTTGTTACCGCAAAGTACCAGTATATTCTGATAAATATATAATTTCTTTATATGTTTAGAAAACAGATTGCAGATAAGCAGAAGTGGTAAGTGTGGATACTTTCGCCCGTGGACATCCGCGATACATGCCCACATTAGTCAAGAATTATAAGAATAACAAACAGCACGCCACCGGATGCGTAGTCTGGGAGATTTAGGGATGTCTTTGGAAAAAGAATTGGGACTACAATATATTTCATAACGGAATGAGGAGTTTTTCTTCATCCCAATGTATTCTCATTCCTCTTTGAATGGATTAGAGAATAGGGAGTATAATGCGACGAGTATAATCCGCAAGGAGTATACTCCTCACTCGCGCAACACCGATGTATCCACGCATCAGTTTTTAGTCTTATGAACAATAATATAGGTAGTTGTTAGTCTGTTACACAAAATAGTGAATTGTAACAAATATAATATTACAAATTTATTGATCTAAAATATTTTTACTAAATAACATTGTTTTCAGTAATATATATCTACTTGTGTGTACGCATGAAGTGACTTGTAACTAGGTATATAAATAAATAGTTAACTAGCGAAGCATCTCGTGGAAAGAAACAAAGAAAGACCAAATAAATAGTAGTGGAAATTTATTGCCTATTTTCACTTTTTATAAGTCAACAAATACATCATCAAAACAAAGAATATCAATTGATGTTGTTTGGAGGGGTTAAGTGGAGCATTGATGAGCAAAAAAATCAAAAGGGTGAGGGCAATAAAAGGACGAGAGCATCGTCATTTTAAAACAACCTTTAAGAATGGCAAACAACTTGATGTTATCTGTTCGAAGGGTAAGGAAAAGATAGTTTTGTTTTAATATTGGGGTTAGTGAAGACTTCTGAACGATTTTCTTAATTACAAATAGAAAACAATTGAAAAAAATATCATGGATTTTTTAACATTCATAGTGTTGTTAATGTAAAAAATTGACACTTTTTTAATTGATAAAAGGATTGCAAAATATGAATGTATAATAAAATAACATACCTTCCTTATTAATATCATAGCAGATCGCGTAGCATACGGTTCGCTCGTAGAGCTAGCTACGCGTGCTACGCTTCTTAGCGACGCGATGTCATTAGAAGAAAAGTTCACTAATTGTTTCTAAGATTTTCAGTATTCAGCTGCTACACTTTTAAGCTTTTTTCATTTTTACATCTTCCATCTTACAGAAATTAGGTATCTACGAGTACATAAATATTTATTTAATTTTTGGACAATATTATCCCACCCTCAGTGGAATAAAGCCGTAAGCCGAAAATGATAACTTTGCAGGAGAGCGAAAAAACTGTAAAATGCAATACCTTTTTAGACACAGACAACTTTATTTCGACACCAACACAATACACAATAAAAGGTAAGAAAGAAACAAATTACACATAAGAAGAAAAAAAGAATAAACGGAACGCAAATAAAAACATTTATTCTATAAGAGGATTGTGTATTGCGACGTCGGAAACGCTCTCCAAGTGATCACATGCCGCGGACAAACCGCAGCACTCGTTTTCAGTGGAGCAATTGAAGATGCATGGACAATGATAAAATTGAGTACAATAAATTAAAAACTAATTTTTAAGATGATTTTCTTAGAGTTTTTTATTATTAGTTTTTATGTATATCATTAAAATAAAAAATCCCAATCATTATTACTTCCTGTATAGTGATATTTTTATGATTTTTGTTCTCACGGACTTCTTTTTAAAAAAAATAATAAAAAATGATTGAAACGATTTTTTGACCACAATTTCCTTAAAGACTTGGCTTAAAGGTTGGTAAACAATATAAAAAAACTTGGGTATGTGTAGTTTATAATGCTCTTTTAAATAATGTTACTGTTAAATGAATTCTAAATTCATCATGAGACGGCTTACGGTTTTGTTAAACTGAGGTGCGATATGTGCATCAAATGATGCATGGCCATTCGTGATCAAATTAAATCAAATCCATCAAATGATGCATGACAATGGCCTTTCGTATACAAATGCCAAAAAAATAACGATTTTTGTTATAAATCCTTGTGTGACTTGCACATACAACATTGCATATTACCATTTTAAATTTAGTATTATATTTATAGTTTTAATTTAAAAATTGTAACAGTTTTGTGAATTTAAATAATAAATAAATAATGAACCAAAATAAATGAAGAGTCATTTTAAATATACATATATGTATGTAAATTCGTGGTTGATATTGGCCAATAAACGAGTTGGGAGTAACGGTGTCAGTACCGAATTATCGAATTAGCAGTACACAGGGAAACCCATTTCTATGGTTTGACGAGTTTGTACAGACGTACATTGTCCATCTCCCACCACCAGCGTCTGCCGTTCGAGCGTCGCCCGGTAAGCTCTGACAACATAGTAAGCACTTGTTCAAACAATGCACCCACAGAAGCTAACTTCGAGCCAGTTTGACCTTACTCGTATCTTTGTTTTAATATATATTACATTTGCATATTTTTTACTTTTTGTTTTGAGCTACCTATTCTTTAATGACACATGCCATAAAAATTGAAATGTATGTAAAAATAAATATTATGTATTCTAGTAAAAATAAATCTAGTAACTGCCATCAATAACTTTTATCCGCCGTCTCTACGTGATGCAATATAATCATTTCGTTATCAGTGTATTAGAGTAGTAGATGTTTTTATATGTAGCCGGTCGGTCGGAAAGGGGTTGATGGATGAGGTTGGCGGTGACAGCCGCAAACTCGCCGTGACACGCATCCTTAATGCTGACGTAGACATATAGTTGCTAGGTCGGCTACTGTTGAGAAACTGATACGTCTCACTTCGCCCAACCTATCCGATCTTACCTTCTTCAACATTTCATTAGCACGACCACTCTCTAGACTGCATGTATTGCCATAGCCACTTTAAACACTATAATAATAGTTATAACGTGTAATTAAATAATCGGTTTACATAGTTGGTATCCAACACGGTAGAAATTCCAGGGATTCTGGGAGAATTCATGGCCGGCGTGCAGGTACTTAATTAGGTCGATAAATCAACAAACCACACAGACTCACCATTTCTATTTAATACCCACCGTGTAAGAGAAATAACGATAGAAATTCTCTTATTGTAATTAAATTGTTTCGGACGTATTTACCTAACTTGTTTTATACTCGAGTAACCATTTGACTTGTAAAATAAATCTTCATTGCAAAAACAAAACTAAGATACTCAAAAGTAGAGCTCTCGCCAACTTTTATTGTCTTCACAACTCGAAAAGTAAATTACCCGAACAAATTCGCTCAACACTAAATCTGGGGCTTATCAGAGAGCTTGGTCGAGATCCTTAAATTGAGAAAGAGCTATCTCGATGGGCCGAGCGGCCTCGAGGCGTCGACACCTCGCTGCGAGTGCTCGGGATCGAAAAAGTTTAATTACTTGCTTTTACATGCCCATTAGAAACGATTGAGGTACTTAGATGATCATGTAAACACTGTCTACACCTTGTCAAAGAAAAAACAACCCTAAAATTGATTATATATGTATTGTCTGTTGAGATTATTGTCATAGATTTCCGTCATGTTATTTGGGCTAATATGATTATAGTGACTCATCCAAGGCAAATGGCGTTTTTAATTTACATTTCATTCTTTTTAGTTTAACTTGTATGGATTGGATTAGAACAATATCCAGTGTTAAAGTAGATATTGTTCCAATCCACCGTCCAGTGGTAAAGTAAATACAACGAATAGATTTTAACTTACGAGTATGTTGTGTACTATAGAAATAGACATTAAAGAGGGCGTCGTCCTCTTCGCTTCACTACATCACTACTTAGTAGTGAAGATTAACTAATCCATTTATTACTTAAACTACTCGAAAATATTAAAACTTAGTAACCAAATTTGTACTCTACAACATGTTGCCTGCAATTTCCTATAGGCGTATTCAACATGCATCCAACAACATTACAGATTGTAAATACATACCCATATACAATGAAAATAGCTGTTTTGAACTTTAACGTAGTTGTATTATAATCGCTAACGGTATAATAGACAAAAAAAGAAAGCCTTTGTAAAATAATTAAAGATTTCGTAACACAAATAGTAAAGTAAACGTCAATTATATTGTTGCAAATAAAATCTACATCAACAGCCTTAAAGGACTTTTAAAATAATAAATTATTCCTAAATGGAATAGAAAATCAAAGCTAATGTTATTATTATATGAGAGCGGGAGTGGGCGGGTGACACAGGCCGGGACGCGCATTTGCCGGCCGCACGGATTATTAACAGTTATTGGGCTCAGTGGTATAAGTCCGGATTAAATCTGTGTCAATTTGCATTTTATTATGATGACACAACCCTCCAGCTTTAACTATTAATACGGCTTTGCAAGGGCTTATTCCTATTTAGTAATGAGGGTATTGTCGGAGAGGTCGGTGAAATAGTTCGAAAGGAATTCCCGTAGTTTACATTTTACATTCCTTGCCGTCATAAATTAAGTCGCTTACAAAAAAGAAAATTAAAGAAACATTCAACGAGTCTCGGTAAATGTAATTTATGGGGCTTGTTGGTCAGGCGTACAATAAGAAAGTTACGAAACAAACACAATAACACGCGTCGATTTTCAGGAATGTCTTGCGTTTGCGTATTGGAAGTAAAGTTGTAACAGATTATACTAAAACATATAAATTGGTTTGCAAATTAATTAGGTACACCATACCTGTTTTTATAATCCTTTGAAGATTAGCAAACCTTTGAAGATTATTGTTTCAAGGGTAAAGCAACATGCGTTAACATATCGTGTGTGATCGATCATGCGCCTCGATCAGAGTTTCCGCGACGTTTTAAACGACCCTTCGCTCGCTCCATCGCTCAACTAACTCGTACTCTATTGGCCCTTTCCTTAATTCGATTACTCGCAACGAAATCGAGAGCTCGCGGGCGCTCTCGAGCACTAGGAACGGAGCTGGGGTGGAAAATCAAAGGATAATCGAAATAACGTCTCCAAGGCCGAGTTAAATGAAATTATGCTTTCATGCCATGTCTAGGGTGTAGAGAAGACTCTCACTGGATGTGATTCTTATATTAAATTAATTTGTCAATTTCTTTGCTTTACACATTAATTGACTAGCTGTAGACATCTTATGCATACTCTTATTCAGACCTTATATTTAACGTTTATCAGATGACGTTTATCAGTTTATTTTTATGAAGGGGAGATAAATATTCTCGTTTTACCGAGGCAAAAGCGATGAAACAAAGTGAAGTAAACTTGCAAGCTTTTACAGTCACTCGGGAGGTGACTTGAGGCTGCGTTCAAGGGTGTTCATAGTTGAATACCGTTATAAATTTATTTCTTAGTGTATTTCATGTTACTTCTATTCAATATTACTTCTATCTCATAAGATTTATATTTTATTTTTTAGGTACGAGGGCGGGATGATAAGTACCTGGCCTAGGAAAGAAATACTCAGTTTAACGTAACGAAGTGGTTTTTATTTTTCGACATAAGCTCTACGCACTTAGTCCATCTTCGCTCCAAAGCAGTTATGCCCTCCATAAAATGCGTTTCTTCAAGGCCGGCAAAATACTCCTCTACAGCAGTTATAACGGCATCATTCGTCTCAAATTTCTGTCCGCCTAAAAAAGTTTTGAGCTTAGGGAACAGGTGGAAGTCCGACGGTGCTAGGTCACGCGAATAAGGTGGACGGGGCAACAATTCGTAGTGTAATTCGTTGATTTTTGCCATTGCCTTAACGCATGTGTGAACCCTTCCGTTGTCTTGGTGAAAGATTTTTTTTTTCGAGTAAAACCTGGTCTTTTTTACTGAATACATTCCTGTAACTTGTGTAACAGATCAGCGTAGTAGTCACTGGTAATAGTTTGACTCTTCGCAAGGTAATCTGTCATCAAAATTCCCTTCGCATCCCAAAATACAGATGCCATCACTTTCCCTGCCGATTTCACAGCTTTCGCTTTCTTTGGAGCCGAACACCAAGCTTCTGTACACTGCTTTGATTGAATTTTGGATTCAGGTGTATAGTGGTGAAACCACGTTTCTTCTGTTGTTACAAATCTTCGCAAAAAATCCACTTTATTACTCTTAAAACGATTCAAACAGTGTTGGTAGTCTTGCATACGAATTCGTTTTTGATCGAGAGTAAGCAAGCGCGGCACCCAACGGGCGGATAGCTTTTTCATATGCAATTCTTCACTCAGGATGTGATGTACCCGTTCTTTCGAGATGCTTACACTTTCAGCTATTTCGGATAATTTCAATCTTCGATCGTCCAAGACCATCTCATGGACTTTGGAGATCATTTCTGGGGTGGTGACGCTTTTTGGACGTCTGGATCGGGATTCATCTTGGACGCTTGTACGGCCGCGCTTAAATTCGGCAACCCAGATCTTGACTATGGCATATGAAAGAGCACTTTCACCTAAAACATTTTTTAACTCATCAAAAATTGTTGATCCCTTTAAACCCTTCATATGAAGAAACTTTATCACTGCTCTTTGTTCAATTTTATTCATTTTGTGAAAAATTCAACACAAGATTTTCTAAAATGTCAGATTATTAAAAAGTATTGGAGCCGTCGATTTCAAATTTAGAATATGGATAGCTAAAAATCTCTTTTGTAAAATGAGATATTTTTTTAAAATATATGTTCTTTTTAAATAGTTTAAGCCAGATACATATCATCCCGCCTACATAGGTTTTAGGTCCCAAAAAATTATGTTTTTACAATTAACGTCAATTAACTCAAATCATGAGCAGATTGTATTGTTACACCCTAAATGTATTTCGATTACAAAATACATTCAGGCATTTTCCATTTCTCTCTCCCTCGTCACACTTTGTCACATTACTGGGAACCCCCTAGGAAATATTACCTCACTATAATGTGACGTGACGTACTTAGTATGAACAAAAATCCCAATAAGGATTTCATTCCATAACAATTTTATGAGAGGATATAATGTTATAACTGTCAAAGAAAATATCATTTAATTTTCCACTGCATTCAACATGGGCAACTGTCGTCCTGACTATCACGCGAGGTATTACGATCGTTGCAAGGTACCGGTTCAAAAGAGCTGATCTACATACTGACAAGCACCTTTGAATTGACAGCCAGATTGTTTCTATTTTTCATTTTTGTATTAAAGCTCTATTCAAATACTTTGAGTCGGTTGATGATATATGATATGTATTCGACATTGTATATTGACGTAACTATAGATTTATTTTTGTATTTTTTCCTTTTCAGTGATGTTTAAAGTCCATACATCCCTCATGCACATTGTCTTGCTCTTGTGCACGAGGCCCATGTCCGGCAGTCGATACTGAAAGGGCAGATTGCGTTTCATTACATTGAAAGTTCCAATACGCGACAAAAATTTTCTTTCAAAATCTAAATATTGCGTCTCGTTCTGTATTAAGAAGATAATGAAAAAAATGCATCTTTCAAATAACGATTTTCACACGTTTTGAAGTTCAAGCGGAACATGTAATACCGCGATACATTCGACATCTGTTTAACCAAAATTGCAGTTAACCTGTGAGAGTTTATATTTATTTTCATTAGTTTATAAAAAAGTACAACGCGTTTTTGAGTGTAAAAATAATCGAATAATTGAAAATAAAATAAAAAATTATCACTTTTTTTCATGTAAGTACTTTGAATATAGTAACATGTTTTGGTCATGTGGTAGATATTTACACTATATTTCCAACTAACATTACAATAATTTCAATGCATCATTGGCTCTACGCTTATAGTATTGTGCTTTTATAGAATTGCATCTCAGGTTCGTCAATCTAGTGCCAATTCTACCATCAATCGCCAGTAGAATTATTGGCCTTACGAGTGACTGTCTAACATCGGATATATCATAGATCTTACGCATGGAGAGCAATGACGCATGAACCAGCTATCAGTATAGACGTACGAGTAGTAGGTGCACGCCAAATAATGAATAATCAGTTTAGAAGGAAATATTTTAAATAAATGTTTATCAATCTTAAAAGACATTAATAGTCTGATTTCAGGTCAGCAATTAATAACGAAATGAATTTGGAGGAGGTTCAACGGAGCCTGCAGCTAAAATCTATTAATTTGCCCGTAAAGCGTGGCCATTACAGGCGACTCACCAATTATTCGAGTCTCCCTCGGTAATTAAATTCTATGATGTTCGCCAATCTAAAACAGACACCGGTTTACGATACTCAAATTACAGTTTCATTGCCCGTAAAACATTTTTAATATATAAGAGATCTATCATGAAGACTTGCCTTTTTTATATTTCCATTATTAAATCTCTTTTTTATAGAAGAGCTGGTAGACTGGCAGGCGGCCCACCAGATGACACGTGGCAAGGACTCCGTCAATACCAGGGGGATGCGGGACCGCAGCCGATCTTGTAGAATCTCATTTTGCATCCTATCCTGCATCCTGTTCTACATTCTGTATCCTATTCACAGCTTCCTTGAAGAGCTCCATGTCGTTAATGGCAAACCTCAGTAGGCAGTTAATTTCACAACATTTGAGTTCACAGTATAAAGTGTCTTGAAGACTGCACAGTAAACAGCAGCTCTATGTCAACTTGTCAAGAAAGTGCGGATGAACCGCTCTTCGGTGACGAGACGTGTGATAATAAGAACACGAATTTGGCATCAGATTGAATAGATCTTTTTAATTTTACTCATTTTTATTTTATTTTATTCTTAAAACTCAGAGCGATGCTATATATCTTCGGATTCTGAACGATTCTAGAAAGCCTGTGAGAATGCAATTTGGATACTACGCCGTTGGATGGAGCTGGTATTTCTGTGCAACGATCCAAAGGTGTGAGCGGGTATCGTTTGGGTAATTGGGGCTTTATAATGCTACAAAGCACTGCTTCGCTCTATTCAGTATAATAAGCTTTTTGAAGTTGGTTTATGTTTATTCCTCAGATGACTCTGGAATTCAACTTTACTGGAAATATCGACACCAAGGTCCCTAATATCCTTTCAGATTTTGAGAGAGGTATTCTGAAATTAGGGTGCCACTTCAAATGGGAATTTCTGAGCGGTAAATGTACTGACTTGTATCTTATGGGGTTGTACTTGTATCAGCCTATAACGGCCCACTGTAGGGCACAAACCTCGTCTAATAAATCACTGGGTGGTTTCGGGCCATAATCCACCTCGAGGTTCCAGTACAGATTTATGGCTAAACATACTACAGTTTTTTTTATTATTTCTCGACCGTGCGGGTTTCCTTACGACGTATTCCCTTACCGCCGAGCTAGTGACATTTTTTACTGGAGTCGACTCCAGATTAAATTTTTAGTTTAATTAAATTAAATTTAGTTTATCTATATCAAGTCTAGAACAAAGAGTCCTCGAGACTCGATATAAAGAGTCTTCGATTTTGAACACAAGCCTGACGTTACTCTCTTTCATCTTGACCCCGAGGATTATTGGCGCGGCCTCAATTGATAGTTTCAACTGTGTTATAGTCCTCGTAACAACTAATGTCATTTACTTGAATATACGCTATAGAATATAGGCTATAGAATAGCACCACCCCATTTCTTCCAGCGGGTGTTGTAAAAGGCGACTAAGAGATAACTAAGCGGCTACCACAAGCCCTGAGGAACTAAAAAAAGAAACGAACTAAACCTCTAAAAGAGTGGACTTGCCAACCCGCTTTGCCAGCGTGGCGTTTTAAGGCCTTACATCTCTCATACACTAGACAATGTGCATGAGGAGGCCCATGTCCAGCAGTGGATACAGGGCTAGTTGCATTGCATTGGTTGCATATATAGAAGAAACAGAGTTGGAGAGAGTACAGAACCTTATGGGACACTAGCTTTAATTGATAAGGTGTTAGAGTAGCTACCGTCGATAATAACTTTGATGCTCCATTCAGTCACAAAGCTGGCGACCCATTCATACAATCCTGCAGGTAACCCGAAGGAAGGTAACTTGAAAAACGATGCTTTGTGCCAGACCCGGTTTAAAGCCTTGTCTAGACTAACAGCTAGAAACATTCTCTTTTACTCTCGACGGCATCAGTACATGCAACGGTGTGTAAAGTATACTAAAACATTACCAGCCGAGCGATTGTGACGGAGTCCGTACCGTCGATCGCTATGTACAATTATGTGTCTACATACGCTGATAAGCTGTGTGTTAATGACATGTTTCGTCACCAATATACCTCTCTGCTTAACCCAAGGATTGGTTGGTAGAGAATGCCGTAAAGAATCAATCTCTTGCGTACAATAAAGTCGTTTTAAATAAAAATTGAAAATAAATCAAATTACTTTGTTCTCGGCCAGATCAAGAATGGCAAGAATGGAGAATCGTTCTTTGGAATGTTTGTAGTAAAATATAATATAATAAAATATAATATTTGTAGTAAAATATATATTAACATGGTATGATAAACATATAATCGAATGACTTTATCGGTGATCTTGATAGGCATTTATCCGGTTTTGGAAATAGATAAATTGCCGCCGGCGAAACGAAATAATTTAGACCAGAAATAGATCTAAAATAATTTATTTTTGTATTTCTTTTATAAAACAATCGCTTATAATCTAACTTAAGTATATATTTTACATTATAGCGATCTTTCTACCAGGATTCACAATTTATATACAATATCAATAAATAGATACAGTAACAATTTTGTTAAAAAAATTACAAAACTCACTTTCTTCTAACCAACCTATTTTGAACATGCTTGCAATAAGTTAAATTCAGGAATAGTCAGCGGAATAGGAAAGGATTGGATCTATATAAATCTATTGTAATACTATAAATAGGTACCTATTCTGATTTGTGTATATTATAAAATGTACTCGTAAATAAATGTATTTATGATTAAAACCCGTCTTTATTTTGAAGTAAGTAAATAATTGGGAACTCAATCATTTTTCTATTTCGTAGCAGAGTAAGGACCAATTATTTTGTGCTCTTCCTTATTACTACTAACAATTTATCTTAAGTACAATCACTATCCATTCTCTGCAAATCATTTATTTAATACTGACAACTTTTTCGTAGTGCATTATTGCTTCAGTTTAAGAACGTTTTTCTATGAATTATTAATAAATACTACCCATCTTTGTTTACAAGGTACACAAAAATATTAATTATAATTTTTAATAATTTATACTGTAAGCATGCTTCACAAGGCACTATTCTAGCGAGATTATTCTATAATAATACTCAACGGAAAAACACAAACAGCTTCTATTAAATTCGGTTTCAACATCTGAAATCGGGCCAAAAATTATATTTTATGGCAACAAATCATATTTAACTTCTCCACAAACAATATTGATCAACTTATTGGAACTGAGATTTCATAACAGAAATTCTACATTAAATGCGAACTATATATGTAGAATACACAACACAGTCACCTAGTAACACAACTAAGGTAGGTACGTTAAATAAATGCTAATAATTAATAACATAAGTCTTGCGTCAACACTTCGAACCTTACAAATACCTAAGCATTTAATTACACTTTATGCTTATAGCTAAATTGGCGTTTGTATTGCTCATATTCTTACTTAACCTCTTACAAAGATAATGTGCTAAAATAAGAATTAACAACAAAGTCCTGTTTAAATAACTTGTCTTTACGCAATTAGCAACGACTCATAAGGATTATGAAACAAACAATTATTATTTATAGGTGCGACATTGTCAATTAATTATAAATTTTGAAAATGAAAAATCACAAGGTGGATATGAATATTAATTACAATGAACACAATAATATTTTGTTAGCACATTCCAACAAGAACTGATATCACAGCAATTTGTATAGATGGAATTTCACCCACGCTCGTTATTACATCTTCGAATTGTCTATTTACAAGGGTTTATCTACGGAGGTGTAATATATACCTATATTTGTCTGTTAATGCGCTTAAGGAGTTTGACAAGACAAAGCTAACTATATAATTTACTCAGTCGCTTCCATAAACAATGTTCAATTAATGTCGACGTTTAGGTACTTGTTCGTAAAACCATTCGATATTTTGCCCTCGCCTATGAAGAAGAACGAAAAAAGTTGTAAGTTGAACAAAGGTCAGTCATCCATCAACGGGCGCAGTCGGGACGAGCCACAAATCTATTTTAACAGATCATCCTCTTACTACATTATCATTCCCCCTTTTCGTCGAACCCCAACCACGGGCTTTCGAACTTTTAAGTTAGGGCCATTAAAGTGACGTGAGTTTATAAGATATTGTTTCTTATGGAAAAATATGAACTCTACGTTAACTGGTGCGTTATTCTATGGTAACTGCTTTGTGTTACCTACTAATCACATTTTTTTTGGGAAACAGTTTAAAAACTGTGTTCCACTAAGTTATAGTCTTAGAATACCATAAACACTTATGATTTAAAAATGGTATATTCACGTTAATGAGCTTCATAAATCATGCACTATTTCCAGATTTATAAACTTATCAAAAACTCTTACACAGTATTTTAACAATTTAGCTATCGCTAATCAGACATTTTCAAAACATTATTATCAATGTTTATGGTAGTGGTTGTGGGCAAAATATCGTATAGTTAGTTTTAACGCGGCTCGGTGTACGTAATCGGTCATTAATCAGGACGCTGTGCCCTATCACCGCAGCGAGGCCACGATCTCGTTCGCCATACTGTTCTGCTGGCTCGACGCGTTCACAGATTTCGAGCATTGCTGAAAGTTATCAATGGATATTTGCATTACATATCTAATTATGATAGAGCAATAATATCGGAAGGTGCAGTTGAATTAATCTTACAATGCCATTTATCTGGTTTTCGAGTAGAAAAATTATAAAGTCAAACATATAATAAAATCGTAAAAGAGCCGCATCTGTACATGAAATATTTTTTGAAAAGTCATCATAGTGTGAATGAAGTGCATGTGATACAGAGCTCAAAACAACAGTTTTAGGGATTTATTTGTATGCCCATCTGTCTGTTTGAACGCGCATCGCGCCAAACCCACTGGATGAATTTTAATGAAATTTGGCTTAGTTATATAACTTTAATGCTAAATTAACATTTAAGGTACTTTTTATTGAGATAAGTTATGAAGTTCCCACGCGATTCACAAGCTCACGCGAACGAAGTCGCTGCCACCGCTAGTGGGGAATTATTTTTTCCAATGTATGGCTTGTATTTAAAAACGAGCAACAAAAAACACCGAACAAGCATCAAATCGTGATCAGCAGAATAATCTATTTTTGAATAACTACAGTAATTCATTTTAAATTAATTAGAATGTCATTACCGCGTCGGCGGAGTTCCACTTCGCGGGACTTCTATTTCTTTAGTCATCATAGAATCTAAACCAAAACCACTTTTAAATTTGCTACCATCAATTCGCTACCCATTCAGTATTTTTCTGCTGCTCATTTAAATATGTCTCATATTTATATAAGTATAGAATAAGATCGAAGTCGCAAAATTAATCGGTTATTATTGTTTAATTCATACCATTTGCCTGGTCTCCCAAGCTTTCATCGCGCTCTTATATTTCTCGAACTCGTGGCACCAGTCCGAGTACACCTGCTTGTACTCCTGCGACTTGCTAGGCTGCGTACATCTGTAACAATATATGTAATCTTATTTTTAGGTTTTAATACAGGCTGTGTCTGAACTTTTCGCGATGCCTGAAGCCATCGTTCTACTCATGATTCAGAGTTAATTATCATGAAAATATTATTTTCTCTTTTAGTTTCTTTTTAGTTTAGTTTGTTGTTAAATATTCAATTATCATACAAAACTAAACACAAAGCCTGAACAAAATTATATTTATAATAAAAATACTTAATCGTAATACTTAAAGGGCTGGTCCTTTTATCGTCCATTACATCGACCTCCTCATGAACGACGTGAGGGAATCGGACATCAACCATTGAAACGGCACGCTGGTCATGCGGTTTAGAGGCGGTGTACTCGTAATTCCTCATTGCTTGTGGATGCGACTTTGTTATCCTTTAGTCGCGTTTTACGACACCTATCGGACAAAAACGGGTGATGCTATTCTAAACCGGCCGACACTACACGACCAAAAAGTAACTTTATATGTAAATATATCAATTCACTGAGAATCATAACCAGAATTAAAGGTTTCAAGCTTCGTGAATGGATCGGTTACATGCTGTCCAACGAATCACTAACCTTTTATTGTTTGCCTATTCTTTGATCGTCTCCCGCAGGTATCCCGAAGACGTCGAATTTGTGAAATAATATATAATAATAACATCTTTTATTAAGGCAACAATGACAAAGAAAGAAGAAGAAACAAAGAAGAAGGAAAGAAGTGAAGTGCCTAAGAAGTGCATTGTCATTTTTTTTTTGGGTCAAAAGCATAAATATCTACCATTACTTTATTACCTGTGTATGTCCACATCGAGATTATAAGATGCGATCAGTGTAGGCCCGAAGTAGCATTCGTATCGGCCACGGTCCGATTCGGTCACCGAAAGCAGCACCAAGCCGCGTTCTGAAGTTTGCAGTACTCTCTCCCAGCTACGACAACACAGGTATATATTTATATATATATTTATTATATCTTTGTAATACCTTGACGTGTCTCAATATCTCACTGCAGGGCGCAGGCCTCCCCTAGTCCACTGGGTGGCTTTGGACCGCAATCCACTAAGCAATCCGCAAGGAAAGGGGCCCCTTTCCTTGCGGATTGCTGCACCAGTTTTTTTATTTCGTTTTTTATTGTGAAGTATGCTCGTATCCTCAAGGTGTTTTCCTCTCACCGCCAAACTAGTGACATTTTTTAAAAATCCGTATTAAGTAGAAACTCAGTAGTGCGGGCTGAGAATCTGAACTCACGATCACACGAATATGAGTCGAAGATACCTCTAGGCCAGGGGTGCTCAAACGGTCGATCGCGATCGACCGACTTACCTTGACTAAAAAAATGCATATTGTGCGGAAAACAAAATCTATGCCACGATACACCCTACCTAGACGACAATCCTGCATCACACATACTTGCAGCCTCTCAAAGTCGATCGATCGTAGTCTAACAATATTGAGGTAGATCGCCAGCAGTTCAAGTTTGAGCACCCCTGCTCTAGGCTATCACGGCTCTTAATATTACTGAAAAAGTTACTTACTTAAAATTAATCTTGTACCGCCCCTTCTCTCTAGAATGGTGGTACCACACCACGTTCTGGTCTTTCAATGCATCTGGTGTCTTCGTAAATGCTGATAGGTGGACGCTCTGACCGTACCCAGCACGCACTGTCCTCTGCATTGCGCTGGCTTCGCATATTGAGGGAGTGGAATTGGTTGCATCGTGAAGCAGGCCAGGTGTGTACGGACGGCATTCCCCTAGTTTCTTGTCCCATCCACAATAGGGGTCTAGGACGCACCTCACACAGCTGTCGTAGCTATTGTGGACAATAAATTGATAAACTATGGGTAACTAGGTACGCATTGCATAGATTGTTTCACAAGCAAGACAGGGTATTTTGATCACCTTGTTTGTAGGCGATAGAGATATATTAAGTCCTCTTCGTCAAGTGGAGACTTTAGTTAAATCATAGTTTCCTTTGTATGTAGCTAAATATAATGGCGTCATGTGAGTGTTTTCTGTAGTTAACTTATCCAGATGTTTAGATCCAGAATATTCCACTGCTTAATTAATACAATATAGGCGGCGTGTACCGCTGTGTCGGTGTGTCGCTGTGTAATGTGGTATCTCGCGTTTTGCACTCCGCAAGTTCCCATTGTGTAGTTGTTTATAGTTCTTGTAAACTCCTGACTGTGTGCTATTAATGTACGCAAAGTTTGTTGGATTACAGCGTACATATCCCTCGTTACTCACATTAAATTATAGTCCATTGTACGTGCTACGTATTACAACTATCCCTCTTATAAAGAATGTTATATCCTCAATCACATTACATTAATAAAATCAGGTAAAGGAAGGGAGAGAACTATCGCTCGATTATTGAATTAAATGGGCTAATTACTTTAATAAGAAGTTTTCAATGTCGAGGTAAGAATAAAATTTACTCGCATGTGAGGGAGGACGTGACTGGCGTGCACTAGGTAGGTGCCCGCGTTCGCTATACACCCATCCACAATAGAATGTAAGTGATATACAATGGACTAACCGGTGTGTACACGCTCGCAACGGCAGTTGTCGCAAGCGATTGTCAGTTGCAAGATAGAGTGCGTGGGCTCGCCGAGAGAGCGCCAATGCGCGCACTGGTTCACTGCCCGCCGCTCGCCAGACGTCCGCCACTCGGGAACCGCCACCCGCCCATTGCACTATTTTATATACCTCTCCTTCGCCTGTTTATGGTGTTAATATTAATAATATATTAAGTCTTTTAAAATGCAAAGTAATTTATTAAAACTACAACCATCAAAGTTTTAATCAAACAATAACTATGACGTAAAAAATTTAATTGGTAGACACGTAATTTTAAAAACCCTTATAATTCATGACCTTCATCAAAACCACAACAAAGCCTTGGAATGTATTTTACTCTGTTCCTTCTTCATTCTGTGGCACACTTCATGTATCTTTACTTTGCCACCTTATAATCTACACCGCATTTTCGTCTTGAAAATAAGACAACAATTTAATCTCCAACACAATACTCATGTTATTGTAATGTTATATATTGTAAATTACACAGTTACAATAATTATTTTATCGAAGGTACAACTTGTACGTATAAGTTAAAAATCTTTTACTTACTAGTTCCTGCGTAGAATATGGTGTAAGTGATGTCGTCTCTCAACATGTCGACAAACTGTTTGTCCACAACCAGTGTGGTCAGCACCAGGTCTCGCTTATAGAACGCAGGAGCGTCGCCTTCGTGGCGCACTGCTGAGTCCATTAGCGGATGGGATCTATAAAATAATTGGACTAAAAAGTTCGTTGCAAGTTTTTTTCCGTAAATAATAAGTAATAATAAGAAGTAAGTAACAATTTAGTAATAACAAGGAATCGTCAACTAAACAGAATTAACTCGACAGCCCCCAATGAGTTATTCTCTAAACATTCTTTTTGAAATCTGTGGCCTCGGGACTATTGAAAGAAACACCCCCTTTACTAGAAACTAAAGTTGTTAGGATATTTCGGATCCGGATACGGATATATTGTATACGCTTATACCGGTTTCGGTTACAGATACGGATATGAAATTAATTCGGATATAGTTTCGGATATGTTTTAATTATTTTTTTAAGAAATGTATTACTCACTGAAACCAAAGAAAAATAAAACCAAATAGGGAATAATTTCAACTTTACTTTCATAAAGAACAAACGAAAAATCGAATCAAGTGTAAACAGCAAGATCTACTAAAAACTCGCCTTGTTTAAATGTCCTCTCTAACGGCAATGATTAAAATTATTTGTAAAATCTAACATCCGAATCGGTATTTAGGTTTGATTCGAAAATATCCAATATCCGAATCCAAAATTTAGGTTTCGGTTTCGAATATTTTTTTAATTCAGATATCCGAGAGTTTCGGTTACGGTTACGGAGCTACATGACATCCCTAATAGAAACTAAATAAGTACCTACAAAAACATCAAGGCGAAAGTAATTTTGAAAGTAGGTAATTATTAGTCAATTTCATATTACTTCAGAGTTAGAAATTTCTTTCCTATTTCATTGAATCCTGAAATTAAACCTATATTCTGTGCTTTTAACTTCTTCTTTCTGTAACGAACGCTTATACAAGTATCACCATGGTCGCTTTGTACAAATTACTGAAACGTACAACTGAACTTAAATCTACGAAATCAGCACTGCTTAAAGGCGAACTTCCAAGGCCATAAAGACTTTACTGTAAAACGGAGCATCGAGTGAACTGAGAGAATCGGTACCTATTTCGCACCGCGTCATCAATTAAGACATGTGACCCAATTAGGAGAATACATGCGTTGTGCAGTACGTAGAGAAAACAGTAACCTCACACAATGTTATCAAAATGTCAAGTAATACTACACTAATAACCGTCATGCACACTGCACACCGTCCCAAGACGGAAATGTGTGCGGACCGCCAACGTGCATATAGTACGGGTATATAACCGATAACATACGATAATAATGCTCCTTGCCGAGCAAGAAATATACTTTTATAAGCTCTCTCGACGAGATGGCGTCAACGCGAATGTTTCCAGAAGCATATTCAAATATTAGGTGCACGTTTACCGCGAAAGTGGTGTATTTGTGTATGAGAAGGGAATTTTGATCTTAGTATAAAGATAGAGTACGTTTGTGTCTATTTAGTGTACCCGCCTCACGAAACTAATGTGAGGTCGAAGCTTGTTGAGATTACCTAGTCTTGAGGGAACGCAAGATGAAATGTTCTTGGCTTCAATGTGGCAATTCTGTTAATAAGTTTTTCAATCTGTTACTCTTTGCACGATTAATCTACAAGGTATGGATACTATGTACGTATTGTACGTTACTGAATACTATTTTTAATCTATGTAGGTATGACCTTAAGGTAGTTTCTGAAGGCGGTGAGAGCGACAGATGATACCGATAAACGACATCGATAGTGATAACGTCACTATTGCTTGGTGATACCTTATTTTCGAATGCAGTCATGGGATAAGTTGAGCGACAATCAATATAGGTAACTGGTTATTCGAACGAGAATGATTGTACCTTTTATTGACAGAAGTATGTCCGACTATGTTGTAAATAAAGACGATTTGCAACTTTTACAGCCTGAGTTGTTAATGTAAGAAGAAGATGACGATGATAAATTATTGACATAAATTATTGTGTCAAACAGAGCAATGTATGACACTAAATTCATCAAATCAAATGGTGTGCTGAACAGAGCGAACAGTGGTACTTCACGCCCTGGGCAACTTCTGACACTCTTCAAAGCTCAGGATAGTCCCCATATGGAGTACTGCTCACATCTCCGGGCCGGCGCACCGAAATATCAATTGGACCCATTTGACTCCATCCAATGACGTGCTGTTCGAAGTGTCGACGATCCCACTCACACGGGCGGTTTAGAACCTCTCAGCGTTCGGAGAGACGTTGCGTCTCTGTGGGTTCTACCGCCTGTACAACGGGGAATGCTCTGAAGAATTGTTCAATATAATTCCACCTCGGGTTTCTACAACCGCACCTCCCGTCATAGATGTGCGGTGCATCAGCATTTCCTCGATACCGGGGTGTCTCGTACTGTTCGGTCCTAAAACCATTTTATACCGCGAACCCGTAGGCTGTGAAACGAACTGCCTCAAGAGATCTTTCCATTACCCTACGATATGGGATTCTTCAAGAAAGCTGTGAATAGGATTCATCAAGGTCGGCGGTGTACGCGGGTACGGTGTTACCTCCCGGTGTTGCAGGTGTCCATGGGCGGCGGTAACACTTACCATCACGTGAAATCGCTTGCACATCCGCCTACTTCCCTATAAAATAAAACTTTTTTTCTTCTTCTATCAAATCCGTTCTTCAACTTAAATAAGTTATTAAACACGTCTTTTTATAAAGATTGACGCGGTCACGTATAAAATAAAGCGTTATAAAATCCGCGGTATAAAGATTGAGTAGTACCGCCGGTCACGTCAACTACACAAAGTGCCACGGAGTGTCGCGACTCGCGCGACACCTGTTGCTGTACTGGTATACCGAATTTACTCCCATCGTCCCCGGTACCGGGGATGGCTCATACAAATCAGTACAACCGGTAGTGTCGCTGTGCGTCGGGGATAGATGTAGGTGTCGCCTGTAGCTGTCACCGTCTTCGAAAACGTACCTTTAGGCGAATAAAGGTGCAAAAGTTCTCACGCACGTTGGTCAAAATCCACAGTTGCGTGTGACGGATGAGTTTTCGCAAGGCAATGCGGCAAAGCTCAGAGAAATAAGGTATACTCGTATATACGTAACTCCACTTACCTGATAAAGTTTAGTACATTATCGGGTAACGCCTCAGTGTTATTGACGCATGTGCCTGGCCGCGGTTCGGGCACCCTTGCTCGTAACACAGGCAGCCACGCAGAGCTTGATGTCGCCTGCATAAGAATGATAATAGTATTAAATTTGCAACGGTTTACTTTGATGGTGATAACACTCGAGCGTTCGAAAAAATACAAAAACTTATTTGCAGCTCTTTATCATTTTATTCAATAGGTACGCGTTTAAGTAGTGTCCACCGCAAATTCAACATTGTAGTATATTACAAACAAACCTATTCTTTCAGTCAAAGCAACGCATATAAACGTTAAAGTCGACTTAGTAACTCGTTCCATTAGCTAATGCAATGTGTATTCGTATATTTAGAAACAAATACTGAAGATTGCAAATTTACTTTTGTTGTTATCGTCATTTCTTATTATGTACACTATACTCATTTTTAACTACTCCAGTTTTATAAATTCAAACTGGAGCAAGGTCGAACAGAACAGTGGCTTTTAACTAGGTACTGAAGTCAAGAGCCACTTTAGGTCGCTGAGCCTATGAAGTAGTACGAATAGTCTAAATTAAAAAGTGCCGTTTTATCTGCAATTACGCCCCAATTGTTAAAACATACACAGATGTAGCAGTGTGATGAAAATTTATTTAATAATTGTTAGTGTTTATAGAAACTCAAGACGAGATTTCATTATAAACGTTCCTACTATGCTCATAAAAATAAATCATTTTTGATAATAAAATAATTAGTTTCATCAAGAAATACTTACCAATTTAATAAGGTTGAAAAAAGAGAATAAATAACAACGAAACTTTAGTCTTTAATAAATATAAGATCTCAAACGAAAAAAGGCTATTTAGAAGACAAATTAAACTGAATAGGCAGGCACTTAATAAAGTTCAGCCTCTTCAATTGGGTTTACCTAATAATTTGTTAACCTACAAATAGGAGAAGCTTTAAGCGGTAAAAGTTGAAATAAAGCAATTAAGTTTTGATAGATACTAACATTCGTTATAACACGAAAAGATTATTAATTGTATAATACTCTTATGGTTAAGAATTGACCGTCAACCATTCCGTAAAGGCCTCATGTAGGTATGTTTTACTATTATCATGATATACTCGTAAGTGGAGATGGCAGAGCCCACGAGCTCCTCCTTTGCGCCCGTCGTGAACGCCTCTCGTAGAGCCATGGAAAATCTCTCATCACTCAATCTACAAATGTAAAGATTAAATAAGTGTTACCTGTTCTTTAAACCGTCCCGCGAAGGCTTCGTGTATGTCCTCCATTGTGTAGGTACAGATGGCAGAGCCCACGAGCCCATCGCTCGCGCCCGTCGTGAAAGCCGCGTAGAACCGTGTTGGGTCGCCCGGCATTTGATACACGCTTTCTGTATAAAATTTTCTAATATATAGATTGTATGTCTTTTATTACAATTACTTCTTGATTTGTAATATAAATTACAATCCATTTACCTAACTGATCTTTCAGATATCCTAATATTATCTACTATTTCCGGGTCTTTACAATTTACTAAATAACTATATCGTTTATTATCAAAAAAAATCTTGCAATCGTAAATATAGCACACTGTCATCAATCATATTTTTTCATATATATGTTAATCTATAAACTATAAATACATTTACTTAATCTATGAACTGAAACGAACATCCGGTCCACCTGCTCCTCATAAAAATGTAGTTTTACAAGCTCCCAATGAGATTAGTTCACACCCATTTTATACTCGTATAACAGATGGCGCGTGGCGACAGCGGTTTTCTAGTAAATATTTAATTATTTGTGTTTAATCTAGATAATATGATAGTGATAATATATTGCTTTTTTAAACTTGTATTCTAGGTGTGACTATAGAATACATACGTAACACATACATACGTAAGTAAGTAAAAGTACTTACGAATTTCATCGAAATAGAAGGGAAACTCTCCAGGTATACTACAATTCAGTCTGGCTTTTAAATAAGTAGCCCAGTTTTGACTGAGTATATGCTTGCCTCCCGTATCTTGTTTACACACTCTTGCTACTCGTGAATATACAGCCTTGCCACAGTTCATAAATTCCACAGCTGTCTCCCGAAAGAAGAACAAAACGTATTCGCCTACATCGAAAGACCCAACAAAATTCGTTTCTGAAACAAATAAAGGCATTTATACCAAAATAATGACAAAAAAGAAAGGAAAAGTCTGACAAGAATTTACTATTAGCAGTCGGACTAATCGCCTTTTACGACATGCTTCCCATGGCGCTGGAAAGCAATTACACTATTTTCTTCCGTTATCGACATAATTAAAAATATCGTAAAATGTAAAGCATTTAAAATTTCTTTTATAACAAAATTACTTACTGTCCAACCATTTGGAGTCGTATTTCAACGTCCTCTTGAAATAGAACTTTTTCAATCCCGTGCGAAAATCGAAGAGGTCGTTGCGGAATATAACGGGATCCGCTTTGGTGAACTCCGCGTTGGTTCCCGCATACAATGCCGGAAGATCACCAGGATTCCCTTCTGTGACCCATACAGCTGTGCTGTTGTCTGCTGGATCATACGGGCACTTGGCTACGCCATTTCCGACTCCCGGTACATACTCGTGGCGAGGTAAGTGTGTTAAATTTAACTAAAACAATGTTATTGAATTAGTTATATCAAATATTATAATGGACTAAACTAGTATTGTAATGACTTAAGTGAAAAGATGTTATTAACTTTTGAAAAAACCGGCAATTTACAATAAAACATAATTTTAAGAATAAGAATATGAGCGAACTTGAAAATATTTGTAATAAAAAATAATTGAAAACAATTGAATCTTATTGAAGTAAATAAAAACGACGCCTATTTATATATTCAGCAATTTATTTTTTTATTAGAAGACGACGCAAACTTATTAAAGTATAGTTCGTTCAAGTGTTTCAATAAAGTTAATTATGAAAGTTATTGTTTGTAAGAATCTCCCTGTTTACCATACTTTTCATTACAAGCTTGAAGATTGTTATTGTTGGGTGGTCTCAATGTTTATTTCGTTGCATTTCCAATATTTTGTTAACTAAGATGCTGCATTATAATTAAGATGTTTGTGAAAAATACGATTTAATTATTGATTTAATTAAATTATTATTATTAAATTATATTATGTTCATTTGATATTATGTAAAATTTCACTATCTATTTTGGATATTGTTACCTATTTTCTCCTTATCATCCAAAGGTTGACTGGAAGAGATCGCTTTGGCGATAAGGCAGCTTATTGTACTTTTCGTGTTATTTACTTAAATTGTCTCTTTGCAACATGTATTGGTGTACAGGAAAGAGTATATTATCTATCTCTCTACGGTCCACTACCAAACGTTTCTATTAAGGTCTAGGGAATGGATGATTAATTACTTGGTAGTGAACGCTATTAAGAAAAGATTTTCTGTTTGTTCAACATTTTAAAAAAGTGTTTACCACTTTTTTTGATGGTACTAGTGAAAAAATCTGAAGACAGTACAACAAAATTAATTATGCATTATCACAAATACCTAATTATAACACCATAAATAAATAGGCGAAGTTCCTTCAAAAACAAACTTAAATAAAACAAGTCTGGATACCTAGCCATGATAGATATTTTTGAATAAAAGATAACCACAATTATTTATTAAAGTAATCCTAACGTTGTATTTTACAATTCTATGAACACCTTTTGGGTTAGTCGCAGCATAAACCATAATCCTCTTACTACAAAAAAACCATACCTTTAAAACAATTTTCAATTTAACTGGTTTTCGATGAATCAATGCTTTTAATGTTTTGCAACACGTTTCAAATAATTTAAATTATATTAAACAATCGATTTATACTCTTTAGTTGGTCTATCTTTTGAAGTAAAGGGAAATATATTATGTAAGTATACCTACATATACAACCCAGTCTTTGGGACTGTGTGCGTTAGTGCCACAGACGTATAGCCTCTCGCCATCGTCCAGCGGCTGCAGCACTCGGATGTGGTTCCTGCACTCGAACGGCTCTGATTTGCCTTTACTCACGCACTTCGCTACGTTACTGGCTTCCAGTAACAATGCGTCTCGCTGTCAACAAGAATTTATTATATCTGTCAAGTTAGTAGAGTGATGCTTCAAAGTCGTGTCACATAATATGTGAACTACCAAGCATAAAATGTCGGCTTCTGGTTTCCGAGATATTCACGTTTTTGTGAAGTTATATCCCACATAATGTTTTATACAACAATTTAGTAAAAAAAGAGGACTCGCTTTATGTGAACGTGTTACTCAGGCTCTTTATTTATTCATTTTGTAGCCGTTATCTCGATACGAGCCTGCTGTGGCAGATACCTTCGTATTCTTGACTGATATTGACAGACGAATCCGTCTACTTTCCATTATAGCTGGTTTTGATTTAGCATGATTTTTTTTATGTACGAAGGCGGCAGACGGGCATACAGTCCACCTGATGGTAAGTGGATACTGTAGCTCATAGACTACCGCGATACATGCCAACGATAGGAATCGATTTGGAGACAGGGTTGAGAAAATAGAAAGGGATAGAATGGGAATGGGCTCTAACACATCTCACTCCCTACCGAAACACGTACACAGGGCCGTCTTAAGTCTATTCTGCGCCGGGGTGCGGGAGTGTATCCTAAGACAGTCAAACATCCTATTGTGTATCCTATGACAGTCAAATATCCTATTGTGTATCCTATGACAGTCAAATATCCTATTGTGTATCCTATGACAGTCAAATATCCTATTGTGTAATTGTTTACTATAGCGTTATATTTTTTCATTACCTTTAAAAGGTGAGCGCCCGGGGTGCACCGCACCCCTTGCACCCCCTGGTAAAGACGGCCCTGCACGTACATACATTATGGAAATAATATAAAGTGGGAAATTCAGTACACTTCATTCTGGGAGAGAGGGGTAATGTGGGCCAGTCGAGCGCCCCAGTGGCTGTTGGATTGCAGCGTGCACTATCCCCCTCAAAAATGTATACATTACAAAAATTCAATTTGATCATACATTACAAAATCCTGTACAAAGTTTACAAAATTCGTACTCATTACTTTTTATTTTTTGCACGATTGTCCCTCGTATAGCAAAAATAATGTGACCACAATAAATATATTGTACGGTAGGTAGATTTTGGCAAATGAAACGTGACACAAGAAGAGCAGTGAAATCACAATTTCCATGATACCATGATAATGATACCATATTAATACCATATTGTATCAACAAGTATGATATTGTAGTATACCATATAAGTATGATATTGTAAAAAAATGTTGCCATATAAAGAATTCCGAATATGCCAACTGTGCCACGTTTCGATTACCAGATTCTCTAATTAGCAATTAATTGTAAATTGTTACGTGTGAAGCTACAATTATATGTAATTATGTTGTGACTATATCGCTAAATTGCATTAAACTACTTGAAATAAACTGTAAACTATATATATAAACTGTGTATAATAAACTTTTACGCGACCAATTTTTACTAAGTTTAAAGAGCATAAGCTCCTACTTATTTCACAACGCTCCACGCTATAATAAGCTGCACTTTACGTTCATTATACATTTCCACACACTTTTGGCTGTTCAAAGGTGATGATACTCCTTTGAACTGGTGATGATACTCTGTTTTTGAAATGCAAAAAATCTGTGTGGAGGTAAAATGCGTTAAAATGCGTTAAATAGTGCTTGTGAAGAGGACCCTTTGAAACCTAACAAGGACAACATTTCGGTCTTGTGCACACTACAAAGTTTTTTTTAGAAAATATGCATTATACGAGTACATGTTAGGTAGAAAAACTACACTGTGAGTTTCAGTGGTGCTCATAATTACCCTCAGTTCAGAACTCTATATATCTTTCGTATATCTAGAGTTACATATTAAAGATATTACTCTTTATTTATATACTCTTTATTAAAGAGGCGGACAATTTTGCTTATTTTTTTTTTTATAAAAAGGTGATCATTATAATTACTGAAGTTGTCCAATTGACTAAAATTTTATAAATTTGTTATATTGGTCATTTTTGAAATAGTACTTATATTCATGTTTTCATTACCATAAAAAAATATTATTTAAAATTATAATTTACCTATGAATAAACCTTTGTATAGAATTTATATACTTGTACTCACCTCACAATGAGACTGGCTAATATCAGTCATGTTTAATTTGAATACTCGATCCCTGCAACAAAGAAATTGGTCTGTTTATATATGCTCTGTTTAAAATCTTAAAAATAAATAAAAATCAACAAGTGCAAGTAGACAATCCGTCCGACAGGACGGAATGAGCAGTTTTTGTCGCGGAGGAGCACATGTGCTGAATGTGAGCTTTCTATTTTTATTTGTGACAAGTCGCTGTTCAGCGAGCCGCATAAATTACATGCATTTGTTTGCCTGCTCGCAGTTAGTGGGAATTTTTCGAATGGTTTAACATTTAATACACAACTAAGACACTTTCACGCACAATACATTCTGCATTCATGCGACGCTAACTCGATACTATACCTGAAGTACAACTGAACATTGAGAGCGACTAAAATCTGTCTATTATTATTTTAGATCTGTGATCCTTTAACAGTAATATCCGATACAGTAATGGCTCGCGCATATTACGGCGGGCCGCACCGCAACGCATAATATTGCAAAAATCCTCCAGAATCACTTTCATACATTTTGTATACACCATCGCATATTTCAAGCGGGCCGCATCGCGCTGAAGCGCAGCGCACTAGCGGAACGCTTGCCAGCCGTATTTATGCGCCGATGTTATGCGTTGCGACGCGACCCGCCTCAATGTGGATAGAACGGGCGCTTTTAATATATGTAATTCGAGAGTTATTCGCTGTGCGATGACGTGAAGAATTGAATGTCAACAGCTAACTGACTTAAATTATTGCGTTGAGCTGTGGCCCGCCGCTTCTGTAATGTGCGTTGTAGCAGTTTTGCAGTGCGATGCGCTGCGGTGTGACGCAACTGAAATGTGCGCGAGCCTTAACATTATGATAATATATCAATCAGCCTTATATCGTGTCACTGAAAGGCACAGGCCTCCCCTAGTAAATATGTTAGGGGGTTTCGACCATAATCCTTCACGTGTGCCTATTGCGGATTTGTAGGTATACATACTTACTCCAGTTTCTTTTTCATTCTTGACAATGAGGGTTTCCTCACCTTTTTCTTCAGGACCTAACTAAAGATAAGTAATTTTTCAAATACAATCTTTACAACTGCTAAAGAAAATCGTTTAGGTCTAAACAAACTAAGGTTGATTGAATACAGCTATTTATTTTTCTAGCAAAAGCGAGGCGAAAATAATTTGCGTTTTCATGTAATTGCTTTCCAAAGTTCGTAAGAAGCTTTTATAGCAAGTTCTGTGTACAAAAGATTTATTTGAAACCCGTATTAGTATGTGACATGGTTATCACTTACAAGTTTACTTTTACTTATGAAGTAGATGTTTTCGTCACTTGAACCTTAATCATTTATTTACAATTTCACTCAGAATTTTTAAAAACGTTTTTATATTAAATTCATGTAATTTATTTTTCATAAACTGTCATTCATGTTTGAATTTGACTTTTCATATTCGTTGTCAAAGCTTAACGCTACTTTTAAATCATCGATCAACCAAACATTTTAATTAGAGTCGAGATGAGTTCCTAACAGGACGAAATATCAACAATATATAATTATAAGGTGAGGTTACAAACGCAAAAAGTGGGAACCACACCAAGTGAACGTACTGAAGGTACTGAAGCTACTGAAGGTACTCGTACATCAGCGTAAATCACGTATAATACACGGTTAAACCGATACAGAAATTAGCGGATTCTGTATCAAATCGTTACCGATGATGAAAGTTTCTGTCGAACTTTTTTTAGTCAAATCTTATTTCAGTTGAGCTAAAACAATATCTGAAACAGATTAGTAAGAAAACGTGACATTCTGGTTATCCTTGGTCGGTATTATCCAGTAACTTATTTAGATCTGTCATAAAAGTTATAGCAAATGTGTAGTGTCAAGTAATGCAAACGACAGATAGCACGAGTCTGGTCAATGGTTCTTTTTTGCGGCGTGACGACGACAATGAGTAGTATGTGACAGTCTTCAAGTGGCAATAGCTGCAACTGGAAACTGTTCGTCACTTGTCGTACTCGGACATAGCACCAATTTACATTTTTGTCGAAAAATGATCAATTTTTATGCGACAAAAGATCTATTCCCAAGATGCAGTGAAAAATATCATAAAAGAATTCGTTGAGTTCCGCCTAGGGAACATGGGAACAGTAGTGCAACAATAATAAAATAACGAAAGTACAGTCGATACTTCAATAAATTTTATTAACATTTAAATGTTTACACAATCTTTTAGTGTACGTTTTTGTATATAAACTTTCATAGATATTAAAGACATCAACTCTTTTTTTCAGTTATTTAATTATATTTACTTACGCGTGAAGTGAATGTCGAAGTATTTTGATATAATACTTCATTATAAAGAGGGTAATAGCGTGCTAAATATTAATTTCTACACCGAGTATCTAAAATCCTTAACCTTTTCATGAAATGCAAACTAGCCAGACTAACAGATGTTGTTCCACCACTGAATAATAAGCCTAATAAGGTTCGCCTTTATACGTATTTTTTTTTGTTATTTAGTTGCCTTTACTGTTTTCTTTTAAAATGTTTGTTTTTAAAGCGTTGTCTTTATTTTTAAAGCTTTCTTTCTTTACGCATTGTATATTAATATAATTATTATTGAATGTCTAATCCCTGACAATAAGCCGATAATTTTTCATATGTTACAAAATTATGTTTACTAAGTAAAGTGCGCTTAGTCACTCGATACCGAAATGTCAATTGTAGATAGATAAGTTGACGGGAATAATAGATAATTTGTCTTCCATGTGTCGGCTCCATTGCCATCGGGTAGTCATTATTGGTAATGTCAGCGAGTCGTCCCAAGTCTGATTACTAACAAATAACAATATAAATATTATTACATGTCGTGTGTATTATACAAGTAGTATTATACGAATATTTTAGTGACTTGAATGTGCACTGATAAAAAATGTTATGATTATCATCTTTGTTGTTTGCCCTAGTCAAATGTCCGCATATAGTCAGAATAGATTGCCACAAGAAATTGTGGATTCCTCCACGGTGGGTATTTTCAAATCGTTTCCAGAAAAATGAATGTCAGAGTAAGACCTATGCACATTGCACACACCAGCACAAGACATAGGGATGTCAGCTGCTGCCTATTATATCGCATATAATAATAATTGTTCCGTCCAATACTATAAATGTTCAGTTGTTCGACAGTTCAGCCGAAACTTTATTTGCAATCATGTAAATGCTAGCATAGTGATAGTTAGCATACTAAATAGTCAGATAGGCCGCTCAATTCAATGTGGACTATGCGAGTGTCTATGCGGAAACTGAACAGTTTAGCCCCATCGACACGTTCGTGACACACAAAAACCGAATGGAATGTAATCAATCTCTTTACTTTTATTATGTAAGATGCCAATAACTTTAGATTTTGATTGATAAAAAGCGCATTTTATACATATATATATATATATATATATATATATATATATATGTAAATATATAGCGCATATTTATAACACTGCCGAATATTATAATATATCAGCACCTAATATATATTTAATTTTCTTTTATTAAATTGAATATGCTTATACTTATATACTTACATAGCACCGACGTAAAGCGTATTTTTATCTTCATTCATGTACAAAGTGCGGTAGAATAGATTGCCGCAAGAGAATTCTCTTATGTGATCTGTAAAGAAAGAATTAAGAAATTAGAACTAAATATTGACACAACAACAAATTTAATATTAATGAAATTGTAAATATTTTTACAGAAGAGATGGAAGACGGATGAGGCTATCTGATGGTCAATGATTACCACGATTTGTGGACACAGGTTTAACCACTTACCATTACCTGCAACGCCAAAAAAGATTTGGATGCCATGTCGACCTTGCAGAATAACATACATAGCTAGAAAGAAAAGAAAAGTTTCAAAAGTAAAGAGCCTCAAGTTGTGGCGTGGCTTAGTGGAAAAACCTCAATTGACATTTCTTTTCAGTTCAGTTGAACTGTCAGGTTTACAGTATGTGTCTTGGAGACTGCAGTGTACGTAGCAAATCTTTGTTGAGAAAGTGCAGATGAACCACGTTTCGGGATGAAAGTTACGATTCCATGTGATTCTTCAGTTAGTATTTCAATGCATCGGCGGCCCAGAGATATGAGCAGCGTTTAACTTAAACATTATAAAACGAAAAATTTGGCCCAGTGTGAAGTACTGCTTTGTTTTATTCAGTATATCGAGTTTTTAGAGCCACTTTGACCTTGTTCATCAGATGACTTCAAAGCTTGACTTTGACAGGAAAACCAGAAATATCGAAATCAAGATGTCGTGACAAAGGTATTTTTCTGTCGGTGAGTGCACAGACTTGTATCTTATTGAGGTTATATTGGACCTAACGTAAATACTCTCGATTGAGACTCTGTACAAAAAGGGCTCGATATCAGATACAAACCCGACTCGAATCTCGTCCACCTCAGCCCAGGGGTACTGGCGTGGCACATCCCTGGATCCGAACCTCCGAAAATACGCGAACGGTCAACAGTCTCCCTGATTTCCGTACTACTATTACACTGAGTCAAAATTTGCGACTGCTGGTTTTTGTTTTTTCATAAAAATATTTATCTTAGCGTATTACGACTCGCACGCACCATCGGAACTCGGCACGGGCTTTGTAGCACGATATTATTTGCAATTCGTATTATTCCATAATTATAACTGCGGGTACAATAACAGTCATTATTGGCAGTTGGTCCCGCGGCGCACACGCAACCTCTCGTGACTCACTCGCTTGCCAATCTAACTAAATATTACATTTTACAACGACCGCTACTTAAACATATTAAACATCATTAATTTCATTACATCACCCTAAATGTCTGAAATACCCAAACAAGTTAATTACTTAAAATAAATTTCAGCTGTCTACTAATAAATTTCAATAGCTTGTTTTACATTTTATACGTTGTTAACACGTTCGCTGCGTGGGTCCGTGCAGCTGAATTTCAGCTGGTGCTATAAAGGATAATTAGACCTGTTACATGACTTTTAATATACCTACCTATGCGTTATCAGGTCGAAAATACTTGTTCGATAATTTTACTTCAGGTGTGATTATCTCTTTCAATTTTATAGTATATTGTTATTTTTAACGTTAACGCGAATTTTAGACATACAATTTAGAAAAACTAATTAATTACCTACATTTGAATTTGGAATCTGTCATTCTCACGTGAAACATATTTATTTTTTAAAATAGTTAACATGAAAAAAGTTAACGTGAAAAATAGTTAACGTGAAAAATCAGGAAAAGCATTTGCTTTTTCTCATTTTTCATGTGAATTACGCTCAAGTACTACCACTAAATAAACTGGGTGTAGTCTGGAGCGGTTATCGGGTCGTCGGTCTATCGGGTCCTTTAAACCCGATATTATATGCACCTAGCGAAATTATTTTTTCTCTGGTCGGTATCAGGTCGAAAGATACGATACATTTTTATTTTTGCACTTTAGATAGGATTTTGTAAATAGGATTTGACGAGGTAGTTACAAAACAGTATTTGCTTCTTTCTCACTCTCTCTAAAATCTAAAATATATGCATCCTACACCAGGCGTTGGCAAAATGTTTCTACGCCCGCACCGCAGGACAGTTACGAGTCAGATTTTTGGACCTGATAATGCAGTAAACGTGTTAAATACATTGTATACTGGTGACTTTACAGGTTTTTATAAACTGGTAAGCAACAATAGAGAAGATTTTTGGTACTATATTATTTTATCTTTAACACTTTTCCTTGTGTGTCTTGCATGTTACCTAAGTACTTTGTCACCGTAATGTATAAAACCCGTCGGTAATTAGCTACCACAACGGTTATTTGCATTAATATAGTCATAGTTTTACATCCCAACGAGTTGCGTAGATGTGAAAGCGTTACATCTAATTATTAACCGCCAGTTTAATTTTATCACAAATTAATTGCTTAAATGCGCCCTGTAGGGATACACAGAATGTGATCTTAATTCCATGACACCCAATTACGTAGTTTTATACTAAATAGGCAATATGGGTAAATGCAGCTAAAATTTAAATCCATAATAACGAGGTGGAAGTATCGCCCGACGCTGACACTGATGGCCGCATTATGCAGATAACATCAGCGAGTTAAATACCGCAACAAGTAAACTGCCGAAGCCGAATGTTTGCGTGAAACATTACGTTCGCCCATTTTAAAATCATTTTCGTAATGTGTAATTAAATCGTGTTGGCTGCATTTAAACATAATTTTAAACACTACCTACATCACATGGAACACATATCGCAGTTCAGGCAACGTGTAAAATTCTTTTGTTGTTCTCTTGTGATATTTTTTACCCTGCGCAGACTACGGTGCATGCCATAGATTTGATAGGAATAGCTATTGTTACGATTAAACCAATCTTTCTTCCATGTGTAAGTAATAAACCACAAAATCCACACTAAACGCAGCATTTCAAGTGTTAATAACCTGTTTGTCTCTTTAACAGAACAGTTTCAAGTCAACAATGAATTTAGAGTGTACAAGCACGCTTGCCAGTTAAACTGGAATAGCTCTGAACATTCCAAAAGGACAACTCCAATGTTAGCCAACGTTTCACTCGGTGTGTGCACAGCAGCAGCTGGTTTAAACCTGTCTCAATCGTTTTGTTTCCTTACGCCCAATGGAAGTCGTTATCCTGCGTTCACCTTATATTATATTTCATCTATTTTTTAAGATAGTTTCTATATAATTACTGACAAAATTTTTATAATCCATTCGTCCCCTAATGCTGACAGATAAAGTTTAGTTTCCAGCACTTCTAGATTAAGTAAGCGAAGTATCATAGTAAACAGGGACATATCAGTCAATTATAAAATGTCAATTTTAAATTTTGCTAACAAGAGATAGCCCCAGACTTTTCTCAAATGGAATGTTTCCAATCCCTAGTGGACGTACTATACCTGAATATCAGTAGTACTAGTAACACCACACTCAATGGCCAACACTAGGATACCCTGTTTCTTGGGTCCAGAGATGATCCAAAGACGATCACAACACGCAATAAACTGATTATTTATTAATTTAATAGTCTACTGGACTAATAACAATAAGTTAGTTTATAAGTCTAAAACATGCGTAAAGAAAAAGAAAAATAGATACTTATCGCTCAAGCTAAATTTCTCACCAGTGACAAAGGGTTCAAATAACGTCCAAGTATCAAAGAATCGTCATTAAGGTTAGCGTCAACAACTTACTACACAGTGAGTTGTGTGTGTTCACAAAAAGAACAATTCCTTAACGTTTTACTAGCAGTGGACTGGAAGGATTTAAACTGTTAAAGTGATTGTTTAGTGATTTAAAATGTAGTCAAAAATGATACTACCCAATAGTACTGATACTATTGGGTAGAAAAACCTAAGTTCGAGGACATGTTCGTAGTTCGAAGAGCGATTCTAAACAGCATATGAGATCGACAATTCGGAGAGCACACCGCCGTTGGACTGAATCAAATGGGTTCAGCTGATATTTTGGTGTACCGGTTCAGAGGTGTGAGCAGTACTCAGTGCTCCGGTACTCCAGTTTCTGCACCAATTATGACACCAATTAGAGAAAGAAGATACGCTTATATGTAAACTGTCGTACATTCTCGACTCTCAGTTAATTTCCTTTAGTTATTTTTATTCGTTTTTTGTTAAACGACACGGCGCGATGCGACGTCAAGGTACGTGTGCGACACTTAATTCAATTACCCACATTATATTCCTGTCGTAACTCTCATTATACAGACATAATTAGCGACGTGATCGAGACCACAACGCGACTAGGCTCCGCCATAAACGTTGTTAGTTAACTCATCTTTATGCATGCTTTGTCAAACTAGATAGAAATAAAAATGTAATGTTTGTCGATCCGGAAATTGAAGTGGCATAGATCATAGAGTGTTGATAATCTATAATCTTAAATTTATTTAAGATTTATCACAGCAGTCAGTGATAAACTTTCCGTCAGTTTTATTTATTTCTACTAGATCCTAAATTAACCATAAACATAACCATAATATTTCGTAATTATTTGAACTAGAAAAGCACTACTGCGACATGTATAGTCATATCATTTAAGAATCTTTCTTTGCGCTAACGCGGTTTTTTCTAAAGATTTTTTTAATCTAAGGCATCCTCTACCAATTAACGTGTGGGTTATATACAGAAAGATACATTGAGAGGTGCGATGAGAGGTAATAACAACTTAAACAACTTAACAAACTTAAACAAATAACTTAAAGGAACAAGATAAATAATTTACCAACAAATAAATATACTTGATGAATACATTATCATATAAGTATGTGATTACGAACGGCAACTTGCCCGCCCGCTGCTTTCGTTAAAAAATTATACATGTATATAATTATCTATAGGTAACACATAAAATTACCATAAAATGCACATTCTATATGAATGCGATCGAAAGCGAACGCTGCACCTACAGACATACAAATTATCTGTTAAGATGTCTGTGCCTTTCAACTAATAGAATTTTTAATCAAGTTGCTTGCGGCGCCGCCTCGTCACCAGTGCGCCAGATTAATGTAATTGGACGACGCCGTCACAAAGGCAAATTGTAATCCCCCTCTTTCATTATATGTCCGTAACATGGCACCCAGACAATGTGTCGTATTTTTACTTTATTCTACACGACAATGCGACACGAATTTATTTTAGTGAAATCCGAGAGCCGTTTCACTAACCAACGGCTGAATATCAACAAAGTTGTTATTTGCATAACCCCATCTTCACTGCGGCTCGCGTTTGACCTGTCTGCGATATCTACGCAAAGAGTGCCTGAAAGGGGTCACAGTGTTCAGAGCGCCCCTTAAATCGGCCGATTGCGGCACAGTCGTTAGGAGAGGCGAAGTGTCGGGACAATTAAGTTGAAGCGGCGATTGTGAGCGGTGCCAAAGCGGATGTAGGTCAGTACAGTGGACCTGCACCGCTGCGGTGCCGGCAGATTTAGGCCCACCCACGCTGTGCCAATATCCACAACCCACGGCCTCTGTCCTGCCGATCTGTCAAAACCATGTGCCTACCATCCTATTGCCGAGGACTAACGAATAGTTGGGAAGAGAAACTAAAGCTATTCACTGCGATCCGAACTAAATCAATTCAAATGCAACGATATAAAACGAGTAGAGGAGATGGTACCTACTCCGTATATTCAATTCGTTTTATGTTTCACTAAACTAGAAAACCCTTACTCATTTGACCTGACTCACATTATTTTGAACATAAAACCTTATCAACGTACTCCTAAAGATGCATTCTACGGAAGACGTCGCCATCTATCTAAACAAGTAGGGGAGATAAGGCGGTTTAGTGCACTCTCTAATACCGCGTAGCCCCCGGTGCACGATTCTCAAGGCTTTAAATTCGCCGTTATGTCGAAAGGCACTCCATACAGTGACATTTGGATACATTTGATATAACCAAGTATAGAGGGAGACCCAAATCCGATTACTCATATTCTCAGACACGTAAAAATGCAAATATTTACTATACAGATCTGTGAATACAACAGTTTGAATATAAAGTTTTCCCTTTCTTATAGTTTCTTTACACCAAAAACATGTTAGTGATAAAAATAAATAACAATGAAGTATAGAGGTATTTTTGTAATATAAAAAACACGATGAAAGTGAACCTCAAAGAGTTGTTATTTATAGGATCCTTTCAAAACGGAAATCCTATAATCGTTTCTTGTTGCTTCATCCGATCTTCCTTACGGAAAAAGAACACCGCTGCCGCGCTCGACCGATTAAATTGACATTTAGAATATAATATGACACAAAACAAAATAATTATTCAGATTATTGTAATAACAATCAATATGGATAAACCTGTACTCTTATACACTGATGATCTTATCAGCTGTGTGTTGAAAGAAATGTCATCGGCAAGCTAAAGTTACAAACAACGCAATGTTACAGTGGAAGGTGGATGTTCATTCAGGACAACATAATTATTAATTTGAATAACTAACATAATTTTCGCGCAGAATTACGACTACTTTCCTACTTGTTTCTTGTTTGTATTCATGCATGTGTTATATCGTAACTAGTTCGTGATCTGAGATACCGTGGAAGTACTACTTTCCTGAACAAAATATACGTTGGCACCTCGTAATAAAGGAAGTTTATGCATGAAAATATAGCGTTGTTCCAAGCCGGCAAAGATTTCTGTTTGCATTAGGTACTGAGTTTGTGAAAAATGAAAGCAGATTGCGTAAAATTAGTAGCAAGGTTTAGACAAACGATTTCACAGTGTGTTAATCTACTTTTTGCTGTAATGCCTTTTATGCTTGAGTTGACAGCCTGTAATTGTGAGCAATCGCATTGTGCTTCAACATTACGTACACATGGAGTAATCTGTTGTCGACCTGTATCAATGATTCTATAACTACTAGTTGCGAATTGATTATTCCTAACTGACAGACTTACTATGTATATCTTAAACTAATTTAGTTTTTATTTGAATGTAATAGACAATGAGTTTTGTTCATTTTAATTAAGAGATTTGAAAAGATTGGCCATTTGTTGCTTCTTTAAAGATATATATTATCGTAAACTTTTCCAACATTTTTTCTAAAATATAAGTAAAGCGAATTAAAACTTAAAAGCGAATGAAAATCTGTGATACAACTGCAAGAGTGGTTCGCTGTCATTTGTTCTATAACTGCAAGTTGTATGGAACACAGCATAAAATGAGTGCAAAAGTTTATTTATTAACGAGTATGCGGGCGCGGCTCACGCGGCGTGAGCAGCCAGGCGTGACGCTGATAACCTTCAAGCTGTCACTGCACGCCGCGACTCCTCTCTGCAAATAATAAGCTACATACACATTACCCGCCGCATATATAAATCGGTTCACATGCATCCGCATATAAGTACCTACCGTATGAAACATCGCCTTTAAATCAAGGAACTACTACGGAGACGTCGGAGATTTCAGCTTCAATCTACTTATTGCTAGCTACAATTTAATACACTTGAAATTTGTTTACCCTGCTTGTTCCGTTTGTAAATTACTATCAGAGCTCGACAAACCCCAGAGGATCAATTTGTTTTATAGGCCGTCCTGTCTATAAAAGACGGCAAACTGAAAAATTCTCCTGAGGACCGGCTTAATAATTTACGACGACGGAACATCGAATTTCGGTTCTTATTATCAAAATCATTAGAAAGTATAAATTATAGGTAAGTATCTATAGGTTCAGATTTAATGCTGCTTTGACAATTTTTATTCTATAGAAAATTATTTCGAAATTCTACGAAAATCCTAAAGAGCGGTCTTTTCCTTTTTCCGTTCTTCGTATTAAATTTAACAATACTTTCCACGTATCGTAGAGAGAAACAACACAGTACCTTCATATACGGTATGACCAATACCTTTATTTTTTCTCGCTCATGCAAGGCAACACAAATTATGTCAATAAACACGCATTATGAAGGACGAGTTTCCTGTGGAATGGCGAAATTCCATCCGCTGTGGATGCGCTACTGAATACAAATTCACATGTACTCCAATTATAGGAAAACGATTTGATACGAATATTCTTGGCAGACTTGCAAATTTTGTCTCGAATCAACAAAATATATTTATTTTGTTGGGACTCGGAATGGTCCCACGATGAGTTCGTGACTTTCATTTTCGGGAAAGTTCAACTGCCCTCTCGAGAACGAGATTTTTCAAAGTAGGGACGGGGCGCTCTTAAACGACGAAATTTTCATTTATTTGGCTAACTAAATAAGTTTACATTACATTGACATAAAACAAGTATAATTCAAATGAAAAATACTTAATTTTCACATAATTACGTAAATAATTATTTAGAATAATATTTAATAATTATTTAGAAACAATTAATCTGAACATATATGTCCATTAAAGTCAATACCTAAATCATTCAGACAAGCCTACCTATCATTCATGTTATCTCATGGGGATTTTGAGTAATAAAATTCTGTAGATTTATAATACATATAATATATTCTGTCTCTGTGCAGTTCATTGTTAAACATATAGGATGATTGTCGCATGTTCATTTTTCTTTTACAGATATCGCTGTTGAATATTCTAAAGACAAGAAACCCATATAACCCACATTTCTAACGAAGTTATTCTTCCCTATCTGTTCAAAGTCCACCATTCATGGTATATTACTTTAGTAACACGGGATTGGGTATACACATGCACCCAAGTCATCATCGTAAGCATATTCCACCGCATCCTCGCGCCGCGCATCTCTCTCGGCCACACGTAACTGTAACGTACTAAACTAACGTTAAATTCTTAGTAATCAAATTATGTATTATATTTAATATCCTGTTAAATTACCAACATTATAAACTACAAGTATTACTTAAAGTAAATGGTGGCTGGCAGTCCGGTAGCAGCTAGTAATGCGGTTGTTAATTCCGGCAAGTACATTTTTGCAGCAATGCGCCAGCGCATTAATTACCTGCCGAGATCCTAAATCCGCTCCCGCTAAAAGCTACCGGCAATTACTGAACTACTTGAAAAATAGCTGTAGGTACTTATACGTCTTACACTAGTGGATTTAAGTAAGACCGTTGTAACAAAATGGAAACAAAACTCAGGTTGTTGAGGTTTGTTACTAATAATCTCTAAACAAAGGAAAATTTACTTCAATTAAGGAAATTTACTATCTACTAAACAAAGATTCCTTATTTTTTCATGCAAACGTCACCCGATTAGATGGATTTAAGATATATTTTATTTAAGCACAATTTATCAACGATACAATATTAATTAAGCTTGAGTTCATTTCAATTTGTTAGTATAATTTTATTAGTGTGTTGTTATTTTATGTTTGTAAATTGTTAAAGTGGAGCGTGTTTTAATTGTTAGTAGAAGACAAGTATAATAAAATATAATTTCGTCATTGTAAGAATTAACAAAGTTTGTTACAATGGATGTCACGTGCTCGAAACGCGTACGAACGTGCGGACACTAAAATGAGTTGTAATTTTAATTAAACGCCACAACTTTTGAACACTTAAAATAATTACGTCGAAAAGTTTGGGAAATGTGGTAATAATATATAAATAACACTTTAACCAATACTTTTTGGGTGTACCACCGATTCAGCACCGATTTCATTTCAAGCGTTTGTTTTACATTTCCATAAAAGTAGTCACTGAATAAAATTTCGTCCACATACATCCAGAATGTTACACGAGTTACCAGCGAATAGCTTTAAACTGTATTTATTATAATATGCAATACGCATACAGAAAAAGAAGACCAGAGTTTCAGACTAATATTTACTGTGTACGGCCAATTTGAACGAAAACGAGCGAATAAAATTGATCAAACTCTGATCAAAATTGTCGAAGACATTCATATTCAATTACCTACATTAACGTTGTTCATCAAACAACTTTTATAAAAAACTTTATGTGAACACAACGAAAGAAATGATCAAAATGGTTACAAGAAATATTCATACTCAACTACAATAAAATCAATTATTTTGGTATGCGTAGTATTCAATATTAACATTCTTTGGTTATCGCTCTATTACCTAAAGCTTTTAACCACGTCTTCACCTACATTAAAATTGTTTTATGTACTTTGTAAAAACTGATGTTTAATTTGATTATATCAAAATTATTTATACTCTTAAGCAAATCGATGTTGACTCAACATTAAGCTACGAATGAAAATCCTATCGACAAACTTTTGCTCGACGAGCGATAGAAATTCTAAAAGTAAAAAAGAAAATTCTAAAAGTGTTACATTTTGACGACCGATTAGCCCAGTTGGTAGTGCCCCTGCGTACCGCTCTTAAGGTTCAGTTTGATTCCCGGTCGGATACACATTTGTTTAAAGACAAATCGTTTAATGTTTAATCAGGTCTGGGTTGTTTGAGATCGTCTATGAATGTGTCTCATAAGGACACACGACATAAGGAATCCTGGTATATGTAATTGAATATTGCGTTATTTATCTATATATTTATTGACAAATAGGTAGGCATTTATTGCCAATATCTTCGATAAATATTTGTACGTGTATCAGCCTTAAATGTTCCACTGCAGCTCAGAGGCCTCCCCTAGTAAATCACTGGAGGATTTCGGGCCGTAATCCACCATGCGGGCCCAGTGTGGATTCGTGGATATACATACTCCACATTTTTCTGTTATATTTCTGGAGTATGCGGGTTTCCTTACGATATTTTCGTCTCACATTTTTTTTTAAATCCGTAGAGTAGAAAAATAATTAGAAACTCAGTGGTACGGGCCGAGGATATGAACTCACCATCACACGAATTTGAGTCTAGTATAAAATACACGTAGTCAATCACCGCTCTTCGATAGATACTTAGAAACTTAGTAAGTTAATGCTTTATTTAAAAAAAAACTACTCATTACCAGCCATTTTTTTAATTGTTTGCTTAGCAAAAAATTCTAACTTGGCTCGAATTTATGTTAAGTCATCGAAGTACATTGGTCTGATTTCTAAGAATCCTAGTTTGTAACAAATAATATTGCATTTCCTAGATGTTTCTCGCATTCAGTGATATCACAAAACGTGGCAACGCGCGACGTGCGAATACCGCCGCCGTTTTCTTGTCTTCGTTTTAATTAGCCCGCTACGAAGAGAGGTTGTAATCTTCAGAAATGAGAAAATAAGGGTTGCTCTTCCTCCTTGCCATACTGGTTAACCAACATCGTGTACATTATAGCTTTATTGTCCTTTTGTACACTAGATACATTTAATTGAAAACCATAGGAGTTTCTCGGTCCAAGTCATATTTTTATGACATATTTAGTAGAATAGCTGAAGATATTTAATATTATTATTATGCCTTTGTTGTGCTAGATTTTCACTCCGCGTACGAGCAAAATTTTAAACCAGCACGTTTACCATGAATGCAAAAGTTAACTGTCAAATCATGAATGGCTTTCAACCGAATGTGAAATGTGTTAAGAATTCACTTATGAGGTTTTAGTATTTGTCTAGTAGTCTAGTATTTGTTTAGATTTGTCGTGCGTGGCACCGTCACGTCAAATCACTCACTTTGTAATTTTTTCATGCCTTGTTAATGTTATGTGGGGAGACTACACGCTGCATTCCACCAGCCTCTCTCACAGAAATATATCTTGAAGTATAATGCATTTCCTTCTTTATTGTATTTCCCCAATATACGTATGCGTTTCAGTAGTGAGTGAGATATGCCAGAACCCATTCGCATCACATCCTATCTCTCCCCATTTTCCCAATCCACTCCTTAATCTGAAAAGGTAGGCAGAGCATCCGGAGGCGTGCCGACGTATGTCATTCTGGGCTGATGTTGGCACGTATCGCGGATGTCAATTGACGACAGCATCCACAAACATCTTTACAAACAGCAAGCACCGTTTGGCCTATTTGGCATTAAAGTATACTGAAGATTAGCAAAAAGTGGGTAAATCCGCGCAGCTTGGAGCAGCGAGAGTAATACGAGTCACAGAGGACGCGCATTGCGAACGCCAGGCACGTTCGAACTCGACACTTGGCACAGTTCACATTGCTGCCACACTCCGCTATTGCCATAATACAAGTTTTAAGTTTTAATTACACTTCTACAACTCCACGTGGCACGAGATAACGTTAGCTACAGTTGAGGAAACTCTTCATTGGTAAGACGGATCCGCGAGTCCGCTACTAACTAAATAATGCGTTTCCACTTTTAGTTATGTACATTTTATTTAATTATATAGATTCTATTAACCAAGTTAAACTCTCGTAATTTAGTAATGTATACATTATTTCTTTATTGCACTATCTATCTCTGATAGTCTTCAAACATTTCCTTACCACCCAATAAGTAATGGCCTGTAAGAAATGGCTTTAGTAACAAGGCCACCGATTGTATTTATATTTTTGTGTTCATTTTCAGTATGTTATGATGTACAATAAAGCACATCTATCTAGTCTACTGTAGGTATACTAAAATGCGAGAGTTGTGAATAACGTAATCGTGTTCTGTAATAGCAAATGCAACTTTAAAAGTTAAATAGATTCGTAGCACCAACAACAAGAGCAACACTGACAAATAAATAAAACAGAGCCGAGGTTCAACTCGAGCAATTTCTAAGGCGATAAAACGCGAATGGAGCGGTATTTAAATTGAATACACCGTAAATAAATGTTAAATGAGACAATGGTCTGTGAGAAAATTTTCAGTTTAAACAAGAATGAAACGTATCGTTTATAAAGGAAGGGTAGTCGGACGCCGCGGACGCGCTAGCGCCCGATAAGATCATATGCGTAACCACGGGGTGACATGATGATACAAGGATATTAACAAGGTACCAACCACAATAATACGCAGTTTATAACCGTGAATGAAGCGGCAGAAACGCAAGACACGGCAGTACTTTTATTATCTTTGCAGGATCTTATTTACTTTATCATTTTAAGGATACGATAATTTTTACATTTTAATTAGTAACTTCTACATTTTAATGATAAGGTAAAATTATATTAAAGAGAACAAAGTGAAAACAAAAATTGAACAAAGTTTAATGGAAAAGTTAAACAGCATCGGAGCAATTCGTATATACAATCTATAGGCGAGTCAACTGGGAAAGGTTTTCTGGATGCATTAGCCTGACTGACTCCGACCGAGACAAGAACGATCGTTTATTATTCATTGTAATCGGATACGGTATTTCGCTCCAGGCGACGACGACGCGGATGTCAGCCAACCGACATCGACATTGCAAGAATAAAGAGAAAACTGTTTTAAGTCAATTTAACTAACAAATGTTCTCTTTTAAGGAAACGACTATTTATATATCGGTACACTTTTTTTAAATGTTTTAATACCGATGTCAGACAAGCTAGAAATTACATTGATATATGTATTTAAGGATATTTATTATTTGACAATAGCTACGAGTACAATACAGCATTAGAGAATTATCATCCGTTTTTATTCAGTTTTTTATTCGTCAATTTGAGTATCGGTAATCACCTAATCACTAATCAGTAATATATAATAATTAAGCTTTTATCAGTGTCGTAAAACTCTTATAATGAATCGTTATATAGGCGTTTAAGTAAGATTTATTTATAGTTCAATCGAATATTTATTCTTAAAAGATAGGAAAGGTAATAAATACCAATTGAAAGCCAGATAAACAAGAATGTTCAATCCAACTCAATAAATTGCTTTTGTAAATAGAAACACGGATTTACTGTACTGATTTGATCGATATGATACAGTGATTTACATCCCGGATCAACTCTCTCTTATAGAACTATCTGTGGAGACGTCCACGTACTCGTAACACTCAGAGTACATTTTTCATTTGAAACGGATCGAACACACTTGGAACACACTCATCATCAACTGACATTTTGATGGGCATTCAATTAAATTTTATTGAAGTTATAATCTATTCCTTTGAATTCTAATTTTTGTTTGTATGTTCATCATTACGGTAACGGTGGCCTCGTCTGCTGGATTACTAATAAATCACCCAGCAATACAAGCAACGGTAATAAAAGGTTTACCCATTTAGTTTGGTTGCGGCAGGAGTGCTTAGTAAACAGATATATACAAGGTATTCGGGTTGTAGGTAAAATTTATAGCCTGTCTCATCATGACTGTGGCCGGCACCTCTCCCGGCGCGAACGGAATCCCTGGAATCCAGACCACGGAAGTTGTGTAGCATCGTTCGGGGAACTTTTGACAAGCTTCCAGAGACCGCTCACTGTTTACACTAGTTATGACTATTTTCGGAGCAGCCATTTCATTTATCGGACTGCTTTTAGAGTGATCTGTTCCGCGGGCAATAAGCATGATAGCTCATATCGATGTCGATTCACTTTAAAAGAGGTAAAAAGTACGTAGATATTTTTAAACTAAAGTAATAATTGTATTCCATTTAAAGATTTTGCGAAAATAGCATTGATTAAAAAGTTTGAAAAGTAAGTTGTGGAACAAGTGGAAACGAAATCTGCAATGTATGTACTTTTGTAATACGACGTTTGTCTCTTGCAAATTCAAATACTTAAAACATATAAAACTGATGATTACCACCTAATTAAAAAATATACCTGTCTTCTACATTTTAATGCCTAAATCAGGCGAAACATAACACAATGATAACTTAATGATCAAACTTTCATAACGTAATGGAATAAATAATAATAATGGGAGAATATATCTAATAAATGCACTGTATAATAATTTAAACACCTATAAAACTCCGTACGGTTTAAAACCTCTAATTATAAAACTTATGGATTCGTTAAAATAAAATGGAAAACCTTAATCAGAATTTTAAAAGTTATATTTTTGTTGTACAATTATATTATTTGTGAAACATAAGTACATTCAGTCTTGTTCACAATTTGCAATAGGTGAATATAACCTGCTGCAATCGTCGTCGTGTGAAACGGAATTAATAGCAGATGCTATTAATGGAATGCTTGATTATTCATTGGAAAACCACTTTAAAAATAATGTTATAATTTGTACTTTAAAAGGAACAGTTCGCACTTTAAATATCAGATTTTGATTAGATTAGATTAGATTTTCAAATTAGATTTTCAGATTAGAAATCAGACCAGGCAAAATCAGATTAGATTTTACCTGGGACTTCACACGCTGAGAACCCAATATCCAAGTCTGCCAAACCGGTTTTAACTACCTAAGTTAAAAACATTCATTTATGGCATGAACGATCCCTTACTTTTCGGCGAGAACTCGAGAAGTGAAGTTTTTATTTGATTGTTGTAAACTAGTGTGTACTAGGCGTTTTGTGTTTTAATAGTGATAGTTTATTAAACTTCAAAGTTAATTTCGTGGGTGGTGTTTGTGATAATCAAATAAAAGCGTGAAACTGCGTTTTTCGTGACTGGACATTGATAGTATACGTCTTAGACTTTGAAATTGTTTATTACGAATAAAACTTGACACTAGCAAAATGTGCTCATTGTACCATTGCCACGTATCAAGGAAAAAAAACGATCCCTTAATGCCCAGGCATATATAATAAATAGTGCCATTTTTAACATAATTTATTGTACATTTTACTTATTTACACTATTTTAATATCCCATAAAATATAAACTACATGTAACAAAAACTTCAATGTGTTTATTTGTATTACAATAAATTACAAAATGAGAAGAAACAAAGACAAAGACATAGTACAAAGAGACGTAACCATTTAATGTACAATAAATAATTTAGTTTTACTGACACTAATCCTTACGTATTCATCTGAGTAAATGCCGACATTACGAGTATTTCCACATTCAGAATAACCGTCGAGCGCAGTCAGAGTTTAGAAAGCTTTCAGTGACGATGGCCGTTTAGCAAAGTTTAAGTACAGAAACCATCTCGCCCCACTATTCAAGCTCGCTTCATGTTTAATCCCTCCAAATAAATAAACACGGCGTGTCGCTATGAATTCCGAAAGTAATATAAATGTTAATAAAAACATATTTTATTTTAGGGCGCGCCCACTGCTGCACTCTCTGTACTCTCTGTTGCTTCATATCTCTGCGCTTTTAAATATAGACTAATATTACCACATGGCAAAATAAGTAATATTTAACAAGTTCGAAAATTTGGCACAGTTACGTCTATTTACAAATAAAATAAAGATTACTTCAGGAAATAAACGTATGCCGTAAGTACGTCACAAAATCCGAACAACTTTTTGACTTTGTTGACGTCAAATAATATTAAGTTCGTCACTATCCCTGCCAATGTTTCTTCTACAGCACTCGACAGACTTCAGACTTTCATCAATGCATTTGGATCCTCCGTGTCGATATTAATATTCATCTTTATATTCAGTTACGTTCTAAGGAATTATATTTGTATAAATTCTGTCAAAATTACTACAGTCAGCTTTACTTAATAAAATCAGAACACAATGTTATCATTATAACAATGTTGTATTTTATGTTATTATTATTATACTAAGGAAGGGTTGCTTAGGCTCTAACCCTTCACAGGAAAAGTCGGTGGGACCCAGATGTACTACTATTATCCAATAGAATTATTCACAGCTCATCCCAAAATCTGCGTGTTCCTGCTTACTAATAGTAAGCTGTGATTTATTTTATGTCTATCTTATGTCTATCTATATGCTCTTTACTAACAAATTTAAATTTACTCGAACTACACCTTATAATATTAATTTCTACATATGTAATTACCATGAAATTTTTAAACAATAAAATATACTATACTTTCCTTGAAGACTACAATTTTAAAAAACATAATTACTTACTTACATCTTCAAGAATAATGAATACTTTCTACTAATACGTATTTATATATTTATTCTTAGGCTTACATTTTACGTATCAATTCAATTAACATACCTTTAAAAAGAAGCACAAATTGAAAACATACAAATAGGAGTAATAAACGGATCCCTTGCATCTCAATGAGCCATCAAGGCGCACCTAACTTTGATTGATTCAAGCTCGCCGAAATAATTTCAATCGCGTTTGGGCTTCACCGAAGACCGTACTCTAGCGGTTTATCTACATCTTCTGCATGATCGTCTTCTCTTATTGCTTACAATGGTTTGTACACAGATTTCTATATGTAGGAATTGACTGTTGTACAAATATTCATGTGTTATGTATATTATATAGATTGTTAAAAATAAAAGTAAAAGTTTAATAGCTATAGGGGTACAGCTATAAGAAAAGGTAAATTAAATATTTCGTCCATTTAACTATGAAATGAAAGAAAATTGAATTATTAAAGATCCTATTGTCAACTTAGGCCAATTTAAATACAAGGAAAGGGTTATTCGAAAGAAACATCTTTGGTAAAGGGTGAATTTTAAACGAATGTAGTGTAAAAAGCTTTAATGAACTAATGTGTTCTTAATGAAGAGAATATCGTGCTCGTGGCCCGCCGGAACGTTTAAAACCATGAAATTTACATCACTTCAGAATGAGTTTTAATTAGCTGATGGAAGAGAACACAGGCGCCATTCCGTCCGTCTCCCAATGACTTCAACGATCACGACGTTTTAACGAGAAGTTGTCAGCCGACCCCTGGCCCTGTCTCGACGCCACTCAAACGTGGAGAGTTAATTTTATTTCAGTTAAAATAATAAAAAAAAGATTTTGCTCCACTAGCATTTGCATTTCTAGAAATATCTTCAATTATAAATACAGAGCTAGAAACAAATGCAATAAATGTAGCATCTCTTGTGCATGGCAATCGCGGTCGTGCTAACCATCTTCCTTTGAGAGTGCATCATAAACTATGGATTGCCAATTTATGGTGGCGATGTCGTGTACCCTATTCCGGTCTAGGCAGATTTACGATACTAGCCACTCACGAACATATTCATGAGAAGACATCTCGTGAGAAAAAAATATTTAAAGCGTAGTTCTAAACTAATGGAATTATACTTAGTTTCTATAACAACAGAACTATAAGAAGAATAAAAAAATAATATTTAAAAAATATTTTTAGTTTCACATATAGATACTTATATGTGAAATTATAAGGTAACTACGAGTATAATCGATAGATTCCTCAATAAAGAAATCCAGTCTATCCTACCTGTTTTTACTTGGTATAGTAAGTACTAAAAATCAATCAATGTAAATAAATTGCTAAAGAAAATTGAAATGGAAAATGAAATAATCCAATTTGACCAAACGTTTGTCACATCACACAAACTAATATGTAGTTAACGTTGTTTTATTAAAACGAATTTATTATTACAGTAACACTGTCAATAAATGGAATAATATAAAATATACAATAAAACTTTGTTTTTGTAATAAACACCGTAATCAGAAAACATAATGATGGTTATCGGCGATCATGGGATAGATACGATGGAGATCATTCAAACCCACGCGGTGAAACTGAATACCTCCATATAGCAGCGTAGGTAGTATTTGGATTAAAGTGGACCGTTTTTCAATGACTGGCACCTAATTTAATGCGAATATTATCTCGATCAAATATATTATACGAGTAGTTAAAGTGGCATAATGAATAAATGAAAAAAAAAAAAAAAAAAAAAAAAATTCAGACGGTAGTCCAAATGCTTTCTTAATAACTCAAGTGACAAATAAAATCAATTAGTCACCCCGTGACCACGTCCACTGCAAAGTGTTCGAAACGTCGGGATATAAATCATGTCAAATATACGCGATTTAAACCGTTAAAAGTTGTTTAATTGCAAATGAAAACTAATTAATTCTATTAGTTATTTTATTGACTAACAAAGCAGATAGATTTTGTTTGCAAAATTTTTGCACCTGCAACACCAGAGAGCACGCGGGTATGCTGCCGACCTTGCAGAATCCTGTTCACAGCTCTCTTGAAGAGCCCCACGTCGTAGCATAGCGGAAAAACCTCACCGTGCAGTTCATTCCATAACTTTCGGATTCGTTGTATTGTCTTCATGATTGCATGTTACGCAAAGATTCTTTGTCAAGGAAGTGGGATGAATCGCACGACGATAAAAAAAATCGAAGTTAACATCAAACTAAACAGCTCTTCAGACCATTCCCCATTATACAGACAGTAGAAAGCGCAGAGACACAATATCTCATCGTATGCTCAGCGATTCTAAACCGCCCGTGAGAGTGCGGTTGTGGACAATTCGAACAGCACGCTGTTGGATAAAGACAAAAGGACCCAACTGGTATTTAGGTACAACTGCCCAGAAGTGTGAGCAGGATGTAATCCAAGTAGTGGCTGACTTGGGCTTTATAAAGTGACAAACGTTGCACCGGAGTAAAGAATTACTTCGCTCTTAACACCGAGCTTTTTGCTCGCCAGATGACTCCGAAACTCAACCAAGTTTCGAGTTTCTCGCTTCTTGTATTTTAATTTTTATTTATTTATTTATAATTTTATTGAAGACGTACAAAACATTTATGTTGATGTAGCAAAATCCTACGTGACAAACGCACCAAGCATACAATTTTACAATTACCTACTGCGGACGCCCTCTTACAAAACGTGATATGATTCAGGATACTTTTCCATATTTGCTGTCTAATGTCCGGAACTAAAGCTATCATTTAGGATTGTATATACCACTAAGTTTAATTTCTTAATTGTTCACATTATCATTAGTCTCACGTATTGTACCAGTTGTAAATAAATTATATTTAAACATGAATAAGCCACCCCCTTCCTACACTTGACGTACCCTAAATTACGAAATATGATCTGTTAGCAGTTAACCATCTACTAATGTCTCCAAAATTTCAAAATTTTTAACTAAACCAAAGTAACTGTGAACAGATTAAATGTGTTCACATAAACGCAAAGTTGAACAAGAGTTGGGCGGGGCGTCTGTGGTTTCCCGCTCCGGACTGACTGTACTACTGAAAAGCAATTTCCCACCTCATTGTTCTAAAATTGCGTCATACTTCAATGTACGTGTTGACGACCATTTGATATCAACAGGAAAAAATATTTTTAAATTCCTATTAAAGCCATACAGGTAAAGTATTTTTACTTTGAAATTAATGCCATAATTTCATAGCATACTCTTTATTAATATAATCACCGTTAATTAATTTATTAATACATTCCTATAGTAATGCGCAGTCGCAAAACTCCCTAATTTGCATGTTTGATTATAAACCACACAAGTGTATCATTGAATAATACGATATCCCAGATCAGTATTTGAAAGTAATTAGAACATTAATATTTAACATGTACCAGCTATGTAATGGTACTGTAATATACTATACAGGTAGAGATGTGATACTTTGATCTCTACCTGTTTTCAGGTTTCATGCACTTACTGCACTGTTGAAAAAATATGTATACGAGTATAAGTTGCTAAATAGTGCGCAAAAGTACAGACACATCTTGGATTTTTTTTTATACTCACATACTCATCTTGCCACTTCTAATTTTACACAGAGATATAGATTTTTGTAAAAAAATCTTTTTCTGTTGAATGCACTAAAAAGTGCTCCTAAAAGATATTAATGATACTACATTTTCTATTAATGTGTATGTATTGTATTGTTCGACTACAAAATATTTCCCAGAAAGAAAACAACACTATTTATAACATTAGCAGATATTGATACTTTAGTGAAATCTTTAAAAATGATACATTTTTATTGTTTTATCTTAAAAATAAGATGTTAGAGCATGTTATCTTAAAAGAATTTTAAATAACGAAATTTTGATTTAGCAAATCTTAACCAAAGTCAAAATTTCATACCGACAATAAGGTATATTTAATATACTTTAAATAACGTCACATATATTTGACTTCACACGACATGTAAGTAGAATTACAAATTCAATTACTTTGTTGTACTTATCAAATAATATTATTTCACAAAAGAAAAACGATATTGCCTTTAAATATTTTTCATGTCATTTGCCTTTAAAATGACATGAAAAATCACAGATTAATTAAATACGAATTGAATTTAAAGCATGATTAATACATTCAGCACAGACCGGAGACGTGTCCGAGTTAAAATATAGTTTGATTAAAAATTAATTGATGTATTGTTTTGCACTGGAGTTTCATTTCAGATGGATACATATACCTAACTCACAGCAAGATGCTTGTAACTGAATTACATGTACATTAATTGAAATTTATGAAACATTTATAATTTATTGGTTTTTGGTAAAATAATATTGCTTTGAAGAGCCAAGAGAGTTCAGGATAGGCAAAGAGCACATTTCGGAAGGGCAGTTGGCGCAACATTTGCTGGTCAGCGCCGAATTGAAATTAATTTTACACATCAATTATGGAGAAGCCAAGTTCGACAGGCTGACAGCCACTAGATCGGCCTATGAATACAAGTTGCCGCATCGTTACCAAGCTAGAAATACCACAGTAGAGAGAGGGCCTTCGCCGCCGTCGACTTAAACCTAAATTAATTTTGTGCTATGATCAGCGGAGCGTGAGGCTCACGATAATCATTCCGATCTCGGGCTCGCCTCTATACCCACATTCGCCGTATAATGTCACTATTAATCATTAGATATGTTACGGGTAATATGACATTATACTCGATCGACATGATATCTTATTTTATGAAAGAATCAACAAACGCTAGTAGAAAATTTTGTACCTATATAATTGAACCGATAGGTATTGTCCCACAACACCTATAAAATGAAAACTCATATCGACAGAGTTACATTTGAAATTAAATTTCGTAGTGAGTCATTTTTCAGCATCAATAAAGCGCGATACAGTTTGTGACACATTAATTTGGTAACCGGTGCGAAGAGCGAGCGATGTTTACAAGCGGTAATCGCTTTTTCATAACCTTTTTCAATGGAAACAGTACAAGCGCGATAGCAATTAGGTGCTTTTGTAGAAATTCTCCTAAATTATTAAATGTATGATTAGAGTTTTGTACCAATCACTCGTACCTAGGTATGGCTAGATTGGGTAGATGATAAAATGAGTTAATTAAACCGTTGAAGTGATAGTGATCACAGGCCTTGTATGATAACAGGCAAAAATGATAAGAGATGAGGTAGACAAACCTTAAATAAAGACCATGTCGCGTATAAGTTAACGTAGCGCGGGAAATCCTCCGGTCAGGTAGATAGTCGACAATAACTAAAAAAAAATCTGCGGTAATAATGACTCTATGAGAAGAGCGTGAATGAAGGTATGAGAACACTATGAGAATGAAGGAGGGCCTTGTGACAAGTCATATCCAGTTGTGTATATCTAGCGTTTAAAAGCTGCATGTATGGTATTATTATGATCACAACAGATAATATATTTTTTTAAATTGTGACAGTGAAAATTAAGGTGAATTTTTATTTTAACTCTATGATATTGTGACTTACAAGTAATGCGCATTTATTCTCTTAGAAAAATATGTTCCTAAAGGAAGTACCGCTTAATACACATATGATTAACGATTTGCCTTAATCGTTTGTCTTAGTCTGTTTTATCAAAAACAATCAAAAATAAGCTGTGTGTTCCGTTGTGGGTCGGCGACGGAAGCGCGCCCAGCGCGTTGATTAACGAGCATTCCCCGCCGACTTGAAAATGAACCCTATTAACTAACTTATCGCCTTGGCAAATAAAAGGAACATTTTAATTGCGGCCTTTTAAGAAACGAAAATCTTAATGTCAAATTTGTAAGAATAGCACTCGACTTCTACTTAACCGTAACCATTTATTTTCTTGCCACTGCTGGACCTACTAAAACACATTGTCTTGTGCATAAGGGATGTATGACCTCACAACGCCGCGCTGGTCAAGCGGCTTGGCGAGTCTACTCTTTTAGAGGAAGTGTCGTTCCTCGGGGCTTACCTTTGTTATCCCTTAGTCGCCTTTTACAACACCGGGGGTGGGGGGGAAGAAATGGGGTGGTGATATTTTAAAGCCGACCGACACCATACGGCTAATAAATTACACTTATACTTACTTGTTAAGACACACGTCAAGTCACACTTAAGTTTGTGTGGTAAAAATACAACAGAAACTTTGATACAATTTCTGTTTCTGTGAAAAACAAAACCCGGACATAGGTATGATTTATATTTTGATTGTCATAATGTGACTGTTATTTATTTATTTAGAACTTTATTGCACAAAGTACAATGGCATTGTCTTCCAGCCAACCTTCAGGAGAGGACAGACAACGATGACAGTGGTGCATCAACGAACACAACGAACAACCTTGACATCAACGTACGAGGAAAGGATAATAAAAAAAGAAAAACGATAATATAATTTGGTAACATCTAAAGTTTGTATGAACGTCAAGTTACGTTTATACAGTCTACCTCTACGCTTTTAATTGATGCCAACTAGGGTCCGATTATTATTATAGGAAGAGCTCTGACAGCTAACACAAATCTTAAACATGTAGTAAAAATCATTTTACAACTCGATAGTATTTTAAGATTTTTTTTTTATATTTTATTGTGTTAAACGGTATTTACATAAAATGAATTAAATACAGAACTGTCAGCGCTCTTCCTATGACAACCGGACCATTAGACCTAGTTATTTGTCTAGCCGACAAGATATTAATATAGGTACATACCCAAAATCATTCGATTCTACCATTTATTAGTAGCGCATTAATGTACATAATATATATAACTTAACCTGTTTCCGACTATACATGATTGAAACATAATATATTAATTTAAACTGTCATCTAATGTGATTTTGAAATGTCGAAGAGAAGAGTTGTAAATATTGCTACGTACCACATTGTACATTTCAGTGACTAACGACACGACCCGTCTTGCATTCGATGGCAGCGTTCGATCGCTGGCTCATTCGTTTTGCATTGAGAATTTCTTTATATTTTTTTATTTATTTATCATGTGTATAGATCCTGTGTGGCATCAGTAACAAGTATGTGAGAGGTGGACGAGGTCCGAGGCGGCCACAGATGGTATCGGCGCGGGCCTTGATTCATTATGCACCCAACCCGCTGCCGGCATTCCCGACATCATAATATAATGTCTTTATTTCGATATGAATGCGCACGAATGGCTGGCTCCAGTTACAATGCCTTTATTGCACAAGATAAATCTTTGTTACAATCGGATTTGCTTCATAATGAACATCGAATGCAACGTGTGCTGATTCAGCTCGGTCTCTTTGTATTCAGTAGTAAGCGAGAACACAATACCGTATTGTACAAGATGTCCTAATTTTTGTATGTCTTAAAACTTTTCTTACATTGACACAGTTAGATATAAAGTTACAGAGAGAGATATCATATGTACAGGTTAAATGTAAAACATTACCTATGTATTTTAGAGACAAAGATTAAGAAGAATTAATTATAATGAAAAATTAATATTCAGAACTACATGTGTATCTGAGTAAAAGGACCTTATTGTCAGCATGGACTTACGGAGTTTGGTAAAAATTTCCTAAACTTAAAATTTTATTGTTTCAAGAATCTGTTTAAATATAAACATTTTCTAATAATTTATTATGAAGTCAAAGCAATAAAAAAATTAAACTTCACTGATGTCTCAACATGTGGGAAACTAGAACAGTGAATATGGTACCTCCTTTCAGATAATGTCACAATTAATTTGGAATATATGAGACAAGCGGAAGACCATGTATGGTGGCAAGTCGTGGGAGCGGCCCGTATCTAACAGTAGAGAGACTCAGGCTGGTGATATGACATGATATGGTATTGGAGTTTATGTATATTGATATGTATTTACGATTTACACTACCTAAGCTAATAAAGAATCAACCTTTCTTGTTTGAACCCTACCGTGAGACAAACTGCCCGATCGTATCTTTTGGCACGCCTCTGTAATGCAGAGGGAAATTGTCACGCGGCGCAACTTTTGTTTTATTATTGTTAGGTAACCTACAATAATAATTGTTATTTATAGGACCGTATTCCTTGTGTAGCTACATCTTTACCAGGGACTGTGCATTATATAATGAAATATGATTAACAAATTAAGCTATTTTTTCAGTTGTTTACCAACAGGTCTATTGGAAAGGCGCATACAAATTGGAAGATTCAATTGCAACAGAGCATGATAACAATAACCATGAAAGCGTGTTTTGAGAATTTCTTTAAACACAAACTGCTTATTTATTAACCGAAAAGCTCTTCGTATACTGTAGGAGTAAAAAATATAATTCGTGCAAAAAGGTTTACTGTTATTTTGTATTGATGTTAGATTGGGGCTTAGTCGGAGGAGCGGTGCACCGTTGGCTTCTTACCAAAATGTATCAAAGCCAGATTTATGTGCAGTGGCGACGAAGGCCCACGATCGTATCGGCGGCCTTTGCCCCGCGTCCATACTTCTATGAAATTCTATTGTTGTTTCATGGGAAATAGATTTTACGCGCCTCTTCCACTACGTCAATACTTGAGAGAAACATGGTTGCATTGCCTGTATTATTAGTATAGATCGGACTTTTGGGTGCTATTCAAACGTTGTCACGAACATGGATATGACATTCGGGAATTGGAAATTCCGTAATCCCGATATTTCTTTTTAAACCTTATTAGAGTTTTGAAAAATGTTTAGAAATTGTATTAATTTTAGAAAAATATTATTAACAAATATTTTAGAATTTAAAGCATAAAGTGGTATACCTACTGAGTTTTTTTCATATATGCAATCTCACAATTTTAAGTTAACAATAACCATAAATAGGTACCCAAAATTGAACAAAAGGAACCTTTTGACGACAGCCATAAAAATTGCTTATCTCTTGCAAAATACCTAGAAAACTATTGAGCATACCTACTGTCACTATTGTCGGCAATATTTCAAAGGCGGTAGGTATATTTGTTATTTTTCTTCGAGCTATCGCGGTTATTTATTTAAAATATTGGAGTTATAGAGGTAGTAGATCCATTTCTGTACATACATATCGCTCTCTTGTTGCAACTAGTGATGTGCCAGCTTTGAAAAAGCATGACTGGTCGTAATTCACGTAAATCGAATTGTTAATTTCCTGATTTGTTGATTTCGAACAAGATGCCTGACGAATTCTAAAATAATAAATGTTTAAAAAATTATCCTTATAAAATTGTAATGTAACATTATTTTGTAAATTCTAGAGCCGTGGCCCTAAATTTTAAATTTTGTTACTTTGGAACTGAGCTGGAGACCTGGATTAATACATAAACTACTTTTTATCCCGTTTTTCCCACGGGTTAGGTGAAACCGCAAGTCGAAGAACTTGAGTTCGTGAGATCCGAATCAAGTTAACTCGAACTAAGCGCTTGAGTTGACCCATCTCTAATCGCGAGCATTTTTTGACTCATTCGCTTACTTCGGTTTGTCGAGTGCTGTTCAGTTTGCTATCCGTGTGTTTTGTGCCATTATTTGTTGACCCCTGCGCGTTATCTGGATTTTGGATTTAACTGCGTAACTTGACATTTTTGGCTTGAAAAACGGACTACGATTATTGCAACTGGACAAGTATTTAAATATGTTTTTTTCCCGAAAACATACTTTTGGTGAGTACTATCTTATTCTGATATATTTTATATACCTAAGAGATTTTATGTTTTGTTTGTATTTTAAATCAAGAAATTATATCCTGTACATTTATGAGTGTTTTATTTAGTAAACAATTATCCTATTCGGAATCTCATCATTAATATTTTTACATCTATTACTAAATACCACATTCTTAAGCATTGAAGAATTTTTTTAGTCGTATCCATTCTTTACATAATAGTCGTACTCGTGATTCCGACATTCATCCATATTCGATATCTCAGTGATATATGTAATTCCGAGACACGGAATTTTTCCCGGGATTTTTTTGGTCGTATCCATACCTTTTGATGACATATTTTGTCAATAGCACCCAAAAGTCCGATCTATAATTATTAGAGTACCTATTGTGTTGTGTTGTATATTGTATTGTGTTACTTCATTTCATTTCATAGAATTAGAAAAAATATAAAAGGACGATTATTATAACAAGCAGAGTGATATCGACAGGTTTTAAAATAGCATCAACCCATTGGCTCCTCTGGGTATCGTAAAAGGCCTTAAGGCCATAAGTGGTAGCCTCTTGTTATCCAACAAGAGGCTACCACAAGCCCTCACGAATTACACCACCTCTAAAAGAGTGGACTCGCCAACCCGCTCGGCCAGCTGGCGTTTTGAGGCCATACATTCATCATGAACAAAGCAGTGTGCAAGAGGAGGCCTCCGTCCAGCACTGGAGGATGAACGGGCTGGTTAGTTACTTTCAATTCATCCCACATTAATAAGAATAATTAATAATAAATAAATAAATGTTATTCAAAATTAACATTTATTAAAGAAATAACCATATACTGTGTTAACTTACTTGATCTATAAAAAAATACATTTCACATGAAAAGATAAAAATATGTAATATAAAATATCTTTACTAGGATCGCTAATTTTGTTAAGAATTTGCTCGAGTGGCGCTATCTTAAATCGTTTACATGCCTTTTCGGATTTAATAACCTCTTAATGACTTATAAAAAACTTCATAAACCGGGCTATATGAATGCCGCTGTCGGCTTTATCTCATTTTACTGCTCCCTTAATCAAGCTCATGTTCCAAAGAGCATTAATAATTCATTTTTGCCTATATGTACCTATAGAAATGTTGGTGCAAGATAGCTTATCAGCTTTATAGCTGTGTCTATAAACAGAAATTGTAATGTTATTTATAAATTTTCAATTGTTGGGTAGCAGCATTTATTAATAATGTGTCCTTCTAAATAAACTTATAAAATACACAAACAAATTTACCTATTATTATGTATGAACGTTGAACTCCATGTGAAATGTGATCTCATAAATTTCAAGAGTAAAGTGAACGTTTTTACGGTTCTATGATCGAGAAAATAAATGGATGCACAATTTTTCGTGTTTCGTTGGGGCGTTAAATTATGCGTTTATCATTTAGGGATGTTTACAGGGAACGGGCCGCCTGGTAAAATTGAAACGACTGGAGCGATGCCAGCCGAGAATCAACACGCAGTATACAACTATAACACGCTTGTATTTCAACATGTTCGACCGTATTTCTTGATACGTTTTTGTGTTCTTGCTCTTAACACGTATCAACGTGGTTTATTTAATAACTATGTTTTCTACAACTATGAAAACATTAGCATTAAAACTTTTGACCAAAAAACACATAATTAATAAATAACTGAAGTAGGTATAGTAATGAACTAACACATAATTAAATCATTAGACATCGTAACAGAAATTGTAATTGTAATTGTACAGCAATCCGAGAATTGCTGTATAACACATAATGTGATACAGGAATTTACAGGGTACAAGCAGGTCTAACTGGCATTAAATTTTATTACTACACTCTACTATCTTTACGTTATCTAGTTACATAAATAAAGTCTCAGTGTCAAATAAGAGCCTTTGTATATCTAATTCTGTAATATTTATTCGTACTATAAGCTCCATAATTGTTCATGAAAAGAAGAAACTTTTCTTTTTTTAGGTTTTATTATTGTCAAACAGGTAACATTTATACCACCGATTTTTTTGGGACCTTTCCAAAGGTTTTTATACATTTATAAAAAAGTCATTCTAATTTAGAAACAGAAAATTATTAATTAATAAAATAAATATTATTCTCTATAGGGAACTAAACAATATTTATTTTATCGGAACTTCGCTCGCATGGAATAAGTATATGTAAAAGCTTTATGAAATACTCTCATTTTCTACGGATTGTAATAAAACCTAATAATTGAAAAGTAAAGTCTATCGTAATACATATACTAACATCAGCATTAAAACTTTATAACATGCTTATTGCTTTTTACCGATTGCGTAGGTTAAATCCAAAGTACATATAATCTGTATTTCATAATAAACAACTCGAGAATACTTACTGAATGAGAATGAAAAATGAAAATCATAAATTATTCGTTAAAACTGTTAATTAAAAAATACCAATATTTGCTTTTATTTAAACTACTTTCTTACTATATTTTAATATTGAGAAATAATTAAATGAACACCAAAACCATTGAGTGGGCAGCAAATCGAAAGTAGTAAATTTAAAGGTGCTTTTAGACTCCAGGAGGAGATAAAAATAACTTCTTTACTTGATCATGATTTGCCGCCCATTTAGTATTTTTTTACTGCCTGTTTAAATACAAGCCTTTTTATTTGACTTTCTAAGAAGATGTCACCATTTGAAATTTGACTGGCGTTCGCTTTCGTATAATTGGAGTCATAAGCATTTAAATGCAAGCTCATGACGAGTTAGTTATCTGCAGTCCGCAGCCGGTGGCATTGTTTATCGCTTCCGTCAGATTATCGCTATCGCGCCGCCGAGGAATAGCTACGAGAAGAAACAACGGGGCAATTGTACAGAATAGAACATTGATGTCACTTACATCAATACCATTCTCGGAAATACCCGATACACACAGGAATAACTCGAGGCGGTGTTCTGAGAGATGGAACCTTTGTTCTATTGAACTTATTATTATCTATTATATTTATCGGTTCATGACAAAATAGCTAACCACGATCTTTCTAATTTCTTCTCCTTTTAATGAATATTACAATCAATTTTTACGGCTCTTCTCATCAGTAAATGTTTATTTGTGTCTGGCTGGATGCTTTGAGCGGGAAATCTGGCGAACATTGGGTGAGGCCTATAGCCAGCAGTGGAGAAATATAGGCTGATGGTTATACATAGTTTAATATAATGAATAACCTACACGAGCTCTTTCATAACGTTCTGTATAAAATTAAATCCTTTTTCCCATAACTGTTTGCAAATACGCTTGATTTCATTGTATAGCGAATTATAGTCGGCACTGCATAGGAGTCGACTAGGTTCACTTATTTGACTTTATTTGTGCCGTTTGTTTCGCGGCCCGCGCCTGTTGGAGTTCGTCCAACAGTTTTACACAATCATTCCACTCAACTAAGCGTTGCCATAAACACAAACCGGCGGGTATGAATTGCACAAAAAATTGGAAATAATTGCCAATTATTGTTCGTATTTCACACGTACTAACCCAAAACAAACAAAAGTGAGGAGTGCCTTTTTTTTTTTTTATTCGGTAGGGCTAAATTCTTGTGGCCCTAGTGGCCTTTCAAGAGTCACCGGTCGTGAAGAGAGGTGTGCCGTCGTTACATATGTACTTACTTATCTTTCACTTATAAATTAATGTAACATATATCGATATTCGTAGTACAAAACATTAGTATCTTGTATTATTTATTCTAATTATTATCGTAAACGTCAGTCTTCGACAACCGGTTTGATAATTCGTCGGACAAACATTTGTTCAAAGACAAAATTAAATCTTTGTTTGGCCCGGGGTTTCGGGACTTGCGACACAGGTAACCTTAATGAGGGGCATTGGGTGTGACATTATTGTGCCTTAGCATGCTATTAATTATTATTTTATTTTAGGAAAACTATGATCTGTTATTTAGAGAAACTATTTTTAATAAAGGAAAAAATACCACATAGTATTCCTGCGTACCTTCTTACGATATATCGACTTTGATATAAGAATAATATTTAAGTCTTATATAAGTACGTTTTACTTAATGATAAAATAAACGTAGTGATAATCGCAACACGTGTGGCTGTACGTACACACAAATTATAACAATGTCGTCTTTGAAGTAACAGCCTTTATTATGGATCATAAAAACCGTCTCATATACTCCACTATATTTATAACCAGCTAACGTCAAACGAAAAACAGAACCACAAGCTCACCAAAGATAGACCAAGATATACCAGATAAACTTATATATTTCTCTGGACATGGTCAATCATACGAGACAGATAGATACATATCCGCTTAGTCGTAGCCGTTGACGATGTTACGATATTGACAGTTAACAGATATTGTCCATTGAGTGCCTTTGTAATGGAAGCATGTGTTACTGCATATGGATTGAATTACCTAGGTATAAGATTCAACACGTTTGTCGAGTAATATCTCGTGTACCATAGTGTCATGTTACCAGTGTTATCGGTTGGAGCGAACCCAGTGTTTGTATATCAAAGTCAATACTCGGCAAGGACATGTAATCATTGTCATTCGTTACACACGTTGTAACTGTTGACTTAGTTATAAATTATAATTTACAAGTCAACACCGTCTATTCATTTTCGATATTGATATGTACGAGTACCTTATATAGTTAATTATGATTTTGTCAATAATATTCGTATAGCAATTATTAATTAATTTTTGGTCCGTGGGGTCCTAGCACATTTTCGTTTTTCAAAGATCTTTCAAAAATTCATCAAAGAAAAGAAAAGGTTCTTCTGAGGCCAGTTGACTGATACGTTGTGCGCAACGTATCAGCGTTGCTATCCAACGAGGTAATACCATCAACATCAGTATGCTGATGGCTACTTTGCCACCGCGACCAAAATTATAAAACATGCTCAATATATAATCCGTTATTTTTAGCATTTTGTATAATAACCTCCAATTATATATTTAATATTTATTTTAAATTAGTTTTTTCAGTTATTTTGAAATATGATAGGTATCTGTTATTGTTTTCGTGAAATAAATATAATTTATTTTTTAGTGGAAATATAATAAGAGTGTCTAATAAATGACATTTGATGTAAATTTCAGTTGACTACAACAGACGTGGAACAAGGTTCAATTCGAACTTTAGCTGTTTAAGCTACGTCAGTCAATCTGAGCTGCACGTCTGCCAGTTCGATTTACACAGGGTCGGAATTGCTACTTGGAGCTACACGCCCAATAAACCTCGTTTAACTCTGCACGAGAAATCCCTATACGACTAGAGCTATATCGGGAGTCTTTACTTTAAACCTTGCACCTGGAATATTGTCACGGTAACTAAGGAACAAAAGAAAAAATATAGCAATTTGTATTTAATATTATAAACAGACTGTGAGTTTTATTTTTTTCATTTTTTTAAGGGGCAAACTTAAAAACTTTTTTTATGGAAAGAGAGCTGCCGACGAGCAGACACCATCTGGTGGTATGTGGATACTGTAGCCTATGGACAATCGCAATACATGCCTATATCTGTACAGAATGACAAACGTTGACACGCCCCTGGACGCGTTGCCCTACATTGGAGATATAGAGTATAGAGGAATGGATTTGGAGGAAGAGTTAGGAAAATGGGGAGGTATAGTTTAGAATAGGATACGATTGGGCTCTGCTTATCTCACTCATTACCGAAACACAGTGCACATTGGGGAAATAAGATAAAATAGTAAATGCAGTACATTTCATGGTAGTCTACTATGAGAGTGGAGTAACGCGGCCGCTCAAAAACATCTAGAACAATTGTGAAAATTCTCTCACTTTTTGAAAGATAAACTAATGCTGTTTGGACATAGGCTATGTTTCGGTTTCAGCTGAACGCTATAAATGATAACATATTACTTTTAGTGTTTTAGGACACACATGAAATCGTTGCAAGAGATTTTAGATGGCAGGACTTTGGTTTGAATAGAAAGGGATTGGACAATGGTAATGTTTAAAGGTTTAATACAATATTATTGTAGTGAGTAAAATGACCAGGTTAAGCACCCACGAGTAGCGGTATCTAACACCGAATACGGGTTCATAGTAATAGGTTTATATTAAACAGCGATAAGATCAAGCGGCGGGCGCTGTCAGAACGATTGCTCACGGCTCTCGACGATGTCAGACCACACGCCAAGTTGCCACAATGCCGCAATGCCTAATAAAGAGACTCTTCACTAACAGTAATAAAACGCTTTAAATTTAGGAAGCAAATGGATTTAACAGTTATTATTCAAATACAATTTGTACTGAACATTGGTATCTATTCTCGACATTCATTCTGAGACCCGTACCACTCACTGAGTTTCTATAAAGTACATATATTATTTATAAAATTATCACTTGCTCGGCGGTGAAGGAAAACATCGCGAGAAAACCCGCATGCTTGAGAAATAACAAAAATCTGGAGCATGCATATCCACCAAACCGCACTAGACCTGTGTGGTGGGACAATAGCCCGAAACCCCCTAGTGATTTGCTACAGGAGATCTGTGCCCTGCACTGGGACGTTATAGGCTGATTCTAACCAGACTGAGAAAAGACATGATTCCGTGAATCTGTGAGTAATTATTTATTTATCTAATATGAATATGCGTACTGAGGCAATACATATTTAGAAAATATGAGTAGGTACTTTCGAATGGTATCAAAAATGATTGACAGAAGTTATTAATTACTTAATAGCCCTAATTAGTTAACAAAAAAAAACAATATTTTGCGAGTCGAAATACTTTTCCGTCACCTAGAATCGGTTCCAACAAATAAGAATATGTTCAACTATCCATTTAAATATACATACAAGTCATTTAAATATTTCAATTTATGGATAGCAATAATAGAAAATGTTTAGAAACGATACGAGTATGTGACGTTATCAGTGCAAAGGGACTACTATTATTGGTATGGAATTATTAGATTTTGGGTAAGATTTTCCAATTTATAATTTCTTTGTCTCTGGATTCCATTTATAACTTGTCTTCAGGTATCTGACTACTGTACGGTGTTAAAATCTTTATTGGCGACTATGTCACTTGTCATAGTAGACAGATTGACAATCTGTCTACAGAACAACAAGAACAAAACAAAACAAACCAATATTTTCTTAGGTTTTCGCGATTACTATACATAGCAATTAAACAACTTTAACGGTTTAAATCGCGTATATTTGACATTATTTATATCCCGACGTTTCGAACACTTTGCAGTGGACGTGGTCACGGGGTGACTAATTGATTTTATTTGTCACTTGAGTTATTAAGAAATTATTTGGACTACCGTCTGAAATTTTTTGAACTAACCTATCGAAACGTCGGGATATAAATAATGTCAAATATACGCGATTTAAACCGTTAAAGTTGTTTAAAACAAACCAAGTTCAAGTATCCTTGAAGACAAACTACTCTTATATATAATTAGAAACATACTACTTATAACATCTGATTTTTAAGATAAAGTAATAACGAAAATTATGCTATAACTGAAGCTTCTAAAAAGACGATACGGCCTATCAGTTAATATCACATATGCTTCTGGTTGTTGTATTATATGTCTCTATAGTAAGGTATATCTCTTATCAATGTCTCAACGTCCAAGAGGCGCGTTCTCACATACCAGGTAACGGTTTCTAAACAATCGGCAATTTGTCATCGATGTTATTTTAAAAACGTGACAAGGGAGAAGCATTTTGGGTTACAATTTGTGAAAAAACGTGCTGTCATCGTGTGGGTCGTCAACGCGTGCCGGTCTGGTGACAACGCGCTAATCACTTAATCACCGGCGCCCGCGCCCTGACGTCACAACTCCCCTTCGCCAGTGATGAGATTGCTGGATTAGATTAAAAAAATTCACTTGAATAATACTTATTGTAAGTGCAGTCAACGCCGTTTATTGCATTATGTGTATTGGTTTTAATCTACAATTAATGCATGCAAGGTCAATCAATAAGACTGACCAAATATATTTTATGACATTATCAGAGAAAAAAGAGTCTGTCGGTCGGCTCTGTTTCCTGGTTTTAAATTTTAGTAAAATCTTTAAATATAACCTATTTTTTATAGCTTTATACGAAGAACCGAGTTTTAGAGCATTAAAACCTTAAAATAACAAAATTTAACCATACCACACCATACCATCAGCCTATGTCTCACAACTAATGGATATAGGCCGCGCCCAAAGCTCGTCACCACACACAACATTCGGCTCTTCTCATTCAACCACCACCGGTGAACTTCTTCAAGTCATCGATCCACGTGGCCGGAGGACCCGGCACATGGTCTCCATTCGAGTACGTCTACCCCCTCCGTTATCGGTCCTATGATGCTGATTCTATGAGCTTGTCGGTGACTTTAGGTCTTTGGCTTCTTATCCTATCTCTTCTTATCTTAAACAATCTTAACCGAATCAATAATGTCAATAATCCATTTGGACAATAACGTACCTTTGCACAGATGACATTACTTTTACTTTGAATACTTTTACGTTGTCATTATTACTATTATTACTATCGATATTTTCAAGAAATTTCATTTCTGTAATATTCCTTACTTCCATTTATATCCATACCATTATGTCTTTTTGTAGATACCATGTAGTAGAAATTACATTTATGTCCTATTTTGTACCATGTTTAGATTTATTGAAAAGTAGTCTAAATTGTCTTAATTTGGTTCATAAATTCTTACCAGTTGATCATATTAATTTTATTAAAGAAACATTAGGTACTCAATTTTATAAAAAAAATTATAATATAAAATTCGTATGTGGAATTTCTCTATTTCTGGTATGTTTTACAATAAGTGTTTAAATAAAAGTTATAGAGCTTTACGAGTCTTATCCAACAACATATAGTTTGTATGAAGGTACTCGTAGATACCTACATAATTTTTTTTGAGACTAGGAAATTTTATATTTTTCATTAAAAAAAATCGAATTACTGAACAAATGTGGTCCATCTACGAACTCATTGGTATTTTGGTTTCAGCTGATGCAGATGTGAATTTTTTCCGACATTCGAAAGTAGTGATGTCGAAATAAATGTATTTCTTAAAATCCCCCTAATATTATCTTTGATTATGACCTGTTACTTAACATTTATAAAAGGAAAGAAACGGGTAGTTTGTATGTAGTTTTATTTCTCTAGCTCGTTTATAACTCAATTTACCCGAGGCAGTCCAAGGAGTCAATTACCTGCGCAGGCGCACATGGAGCCGGTTCGGAGAGCTACCTCTCCCCGCTGCGTATTTCCTCAACCCGCGGCACCCATTCGTGCAGTTCCATATTTTTTGCTTCATCTAACTTCCTACACGCGAGCCCCTTTAAGGTATATTATCTTTTATATAGAAGAGGCGAAATATTAAAACGGCTCTCGAATTATTACCAGTGAAGTTCGACGAAACCAGATATAGTGGCTCTCGGTGGCTGTATTTATGCTAATCTTATCTCAATAGATCTGATTGATCTACACTCTTATCTGATTGATCTTTAATATAACTCAACCATTCAGTTGAGATAATTGAGGCTAGACCAACGCAGCGAGCACAATTTATAGAACAGCTAAATGTTTTAGTTATTAACAATGCGATAGTTGGTACTACGACTCGGTGAACCATTTTAATAACAAGCATTTTATTTATACCGAGGCTTTGTTGAGGAATGTATGTTACTTGCTAATGACAGCAAATTGTTCTCGTCTCGCCTCGAAATGTCCAAAAAGAATTTAGGACGCTTCGTCACCAAATTAAATATGTATTCAAACACGGAAATGCGCTTAGCATTAAACGGAATTTAGCATTAAACGGAGACTGCAGTTTATTAAATGACTTAGTTACCACCTGTGAAAACTATGTCTCCATAAAATAATAATTCTCAAACTCTAACCAGTGTTCAAGTTGGCGGATGTTATGTCTGTTATGAAATGGACAGAAAGTGGAAGACGTTAATGTTTCATGACATGTGTTTTCCGGAGTGAAAGCTCCCGGAATATTCTAAAGAAATATGCTAAATTTTGTAAAGAAAGATAGAAGCTATTTGTTTGAGCAAATAAATTTAGGTATTTTTTTGAAAATTATAGATATATTAGTTTGATATGGTAAAGTAAATTCGATGCGGTAAAGTCCCATAAAGAAGAAACTTAAAATGTTAATTATAGCCATAGCATGGCTTTATTACCTTCAGATCATTAAATGGAGTGTAATACATTATCGTAGAAGTCGATTTGCAAGAAACTGTTATATTTTATTTTTTCATTTCTCACCGCGTTGTTGACGTGAAGAATGTTATGACTCCCCGTATATATAAATTTACTTTTATTTATTTTGTTTACAAGTCATGTCAGTACCAAATTTTCCCACATTTCGACTAGTTTAATTGGTCAGTTTAATCATTGAACCAGGTGGGAATTATTTTTCCCAGTAGTTCAATTGAAGCCGTTTCATGTCAACAATTGAACTATTGGGAATATCTGGATTAGTAGTCTCACTAGTTCAATTAAATAATATTTAAATGTGCGGGTAAAAGTAAAAACTTTTCTTAAACTTACCTGGATAATCAAATATTTATTCGTCTAATACTACACAAAATAGGAAAATAAAAGTATTAATATTTTATTTTCTATAAGAATGAAAAATAAAATGATAGTCTGTAAAAAATGTCTGTTCTAATACTATTTATTACGTACATTTAAGTTAAATAATAAATTTTTAAAATTATATCGTTTTTAGTTATTCCAATACAGTAACAATAAATTATTATAAGCTATAAATAAATAAATTGAACAAAAAAAAAATTACTTTAGTACAATGTTACTAATTAAATAATACTGGACAGCCGCGTACCGAGCAGCGCAGCATGGTACAACCTCCGGTCAGGTGGACCTACCATTGGAAGAAGTTTACCGGTAGTGGGTAGATAGGCAAAGAGGAAGACAGTGTGTGGTGGCGAGAATTTTTTGTCATAATTACAGTTATTTTGCCACAATATATGTCAATAATAAAATGATTAATTTATATCCAAGACAATAACTATTCGATGAGCACATTTTTTTTTCCTATTTGATATGCAGACTAATAAAGATTTATTCATCTTGGTAAATATAAGAAAAAGTAGTTTACTTTTACCCGCTATTTCAAATTTTCTTTATTTGAATGAGACTACCTATTCTGGCTATTCCCAGTGGTTCAATCGTTAACATAAAACATCTACAATTGAACTACTGGGAAAAGATATTCCCACTAGTTCAGTGATTGCACTGATCAATTGAACTAGTGGGAAAGTACCAAAATTTTGATTTACTCTGATTTTTTTAGTGGGAATGTTGGAAGGTCTTTTCTAAAAGGGTTTAAAGTATTTTCGTCTTTGCCGTGAAATTTCTTAAGTAAAACTGTTAAGAATAAATCAAGATTTAGTTTCTTAAGCGGCAATTAGTTAATGGATTGCAGTACTGAAATTTAAGAATTCTTAACTGCTCCACGACAAATACATTTGTTCAATAAGCTTGCTCAAGGTAAATACGCCAGCCACCCGTCCGCAATAACGATGTTCAAAGTCAAAAATATCGAATTCATGGCCTTAGAAAGTTAAGTTAAGAAATGCAGTATAATTGACTTTTACAGTTTCTTTTACAGCAATTCTTTGTCAAAAACTTAGTAAGTTTGGCTTATGTTTATATTTATACATAATATAATAAAATCGTAACAAAACCGTGTCTATACATGAAATATTTTATGAAAAAAGTGATTTCAGTATAAAGTACGAATGATATAGAGCCCAAAACAATTTTTTTAGAATTTTTCTGTGTCTGTCTGAAAGTACATCACGAAACTACTGGACGGATTTTAATGAAACTTGGCTCATGTGTCGGGTTAAAATTTAGGGTACTTTTTATCCAGATCCATTATGGAGACTATTATAAACATATTTCTAATAATCTCTATAATGGATCTGGATATATACAATATAGATATAGGTATATTAGAGTTCCCATAGGAATTACTCTAAAGTTTAGAATATACATATAGCTTGCTTATGTATACTCTAAGATCTAAAGTAAAAGCGAACGAAGCCGCGGGCGGTGCTAGTTATAAATAAAAGCATTAAAAAATACGAAAGTAAAATGTGAAAGATTTTAGACAATTTTCCTTCATTATTTTTAAACACATTTGTATTTAGAACACTATTTTTATTTATGTCAGTATTAATAATATAAAAATGCTCCATTTGGGTTCCATTTACTATTCCAAAATATTTTTGATTTTGAGTAATTCATTATAAATGTTCTAATCATCTTATACATAGTTAATTTATAGCACATTCAGTACTGAATAGAAATAAAAATTCCCTCTAATCCAACATTCTCTCGATTGTCAATGTTTGAACAGCAACAGTTCATACCTACTATTGTTTAGTAGCTGATGTCCTAAGAGTGGCACGAAAGGGGGAGAACATGAGTAATAAGGTGGTTAATATGCTGTTATTCACGTTTCGTGCGAAGAGCCCGTTACACAGTTCCGCCGGATCGACAGGAATAAACAAAAGTTGGCGTGCGACTCTATCATGTGGCCCTCTTATAAACATAATGGTAAAACGATTTATATTAAGGTTGTGTTATTACAAATGCAGGTGAGCGTGAAAACGCTAAATGTAGCGTTATAAATTTTTCGTTTATATTTGTAAAAGTACTGCATAGATAATTATTTAAAAGTAAACACATGAAGGAATTGAAAAATAAAACGCTTGGTACTCTAAAACTCACAATTTTAGTGCTATTTTCAATAAACTTATAATAGATAATCTTATACTTATATTTATCTGCTCAGCAAATCTGTTTGCTCTACCTGTGTACTCTACGGATTTCGGTCTCTTTAACAAACGTTTAGTCATGCGTGAATCACACACATGGACTGTGAACCGTTACTCCATTTACCAGTTACGGTAAATGTACTTATTGAATTGGTATATAAAAAGTAAAAGTATTTGATGAGGAAACAGTTGACTCACCTCGATGGTGCCTGACTCTGTGGTGTGAGACGGGCCGACAGCAAGGTTGCTCCTGGTATGCCGTCCAAGAGTCAGCCAGCGCTGCCGCCAGCAGAGCCCACAGCATCCCTGCTGTCCACTGTCTCCGATACCCGCCGCCTCCCATGCTGCACGACAGTCCTATCTAGCCGGACACATCCACCTGGCACTATTGACTCTACACTTCAAGCTCGTACTCCAAACTCCAAATACATTATCGCCTAACAATCGTTCATATAGCGCACCCAGACTGTTATGTTTATGCTTGCTTATGTAAACAAACAATTCTGGAAAACTTTAATAATGTTTATCTGTTTACATTACACGTAAATCGAAACTCGGGAGAGATTGCGCTTCCGCTCAAATCATGCCGAGTTGAACGGACTTTTAGTGATTAATCACTAACAGTCCCGCCACGAGCTTGTTATCTCATATCGAGTTATAATCTGTTCGTGAGGGTTTACTTTGTTCGGCTCGCGTGATTTATTAGTTGAGAAAGAAGTATCGTCGCGATCGTCGCAACGTAGTATTGTCGGCGGGCGCCCGGCGTAACGTGTGCGTGCGGCATCGCAGCGGCGACGACTGACTGACTCACGGATCGCGGAGAGTACAGGGACCGACCACTCTGGAACCGGCACAATCGCGGCGAACCACACGAGGCAACCATTCCACCGAAAGCTCCCATCGTGCCGTGTTCGCGAGAGACAAGGACGGAAGACACACGAAATCAGTCCGAAAGCTACAAAAGCCCGAAAGCTTCAGACGAATGAGGAAGCTCGCCTACTCGCTTAAGGACAGAGACTTAACGAAAAGTTGTAAGTTAAAAAGTTTTGATAATTTTGCTATCTGGCGCCCTTCGAATTCGTGGGGGAGATTTGACTGCGCAGTGACCCCCGGTCGTTACCAACATATTGTAACGAAGGGGATGCTCTCTATAAAACGTAGTAAATTTACCTAATTTATGTTTTCGTTAGGATACGCACGAAGAACTTTTATGTCCGCAGGCACGCAAAAGGAAGTTAGTAGTTTAGTTTTCTTTGTGTATGTTTATTAATAAGTAGACTAGTATGTATGAGTCATATTAGTGTGTCTCGTAAATTACGGGCATAATTCTAAACAAATCGTTGGCCGTCATCAGTGGCACACGGCTGTCTAATTTATAAGAGTAGCGTGTTTAAGTTGACCAAAATTATTGTAATATTGAATTATTACTGTAACACTATTTTATAGACGAACATAAATAATAAACAAAATGTTAAATCAATATTAGTAAAGCCAGCAACGTATTTAATTAATATTTATGTATTAGTTTCCAGTAATCAATATTCATGTTCCATGCAAGTACCATGTCAGAAGCTAATTGTGTTTTAGTACTAACAACTAATCTATTTATTAAGTTGTCTGCAAACTTGTCGATAAGTCCCAACCACAAGCTGGCGTGATTAAGGACAACAGGGTTAGCTTTATCAATTACTTAACCTCTCCGCGGCTTCTGCCCTTCTCTTCATAAATGCGTGGCTAGTGCCCATTCCACTCGCCTTTAATCTTAAATAACTTAATTATAACAGCAACGCCATCTTCAGCGTGTCTCGATAAAGTGTTAACTTGCCAAACTACTGTTTGTGTTACTACCTCAATTTGGTCGTACGAATTTGATTCAGTAATGTACATAATTACTAATTTGTAATCAGAATGAGGAGCAAATAAATAAATGACGCCATACTAAATGGCTCATATTAGGATTATCTGTCGTGAGAATTGTTTAAACAACACATGTTTAAACAATTCTTACGAACTCGTGGCCTTTTTGCACACCAGGGAAAACCAATACCGACTGAAATCATCAACTGTGTAAATAAACTAATTATTGTAACTGCAATAATTCAGTGCAAATTAATTTGTATAGAACGTAATTCACTTTCACATTAAAATAGAAAATGTTGTCAACTTTAGGGGGAGAGTGCACGTCGTAGGGGGACAGTGTACGCCGTTGGTGGAGAGTGAACGCCGCATGCCCACAGTCGCTGAGCGCACTCGACTGACCACGTTACCCCTCTCTCACAGAAGACCACCATGAAATGTAGGTACTGCATTTCTTACTTTATCGTATTTCCCCAATGTACGTACGTGTTTCGATAGTGAGTGCGATATGCCTGAGCCCATTCCAATCCCATCCTATCCTATCCCTCCAAATTTTCCCAACCCTTTCTCCAGATTAATTCCTTAGTCTGCAAAGGTAGGCACCGCATCCGGGGGTGTGCCAACGTTTGTCATTCTGGACTGATGTTGGCATGTATCGCGGATGTCTATGAACGACAGTATCCACTTACTATCATCTGATAGTAAGTGCTCGTAGATGCTCGTCTGCCGCCTTTTTCTGTAAAAAAAAACAACAATTACAATTAATTGCTAATTTTGAAAACTGAAATATGAAGAGTAAAATATAAAATTGAATTAAATAAGAATAATATATAAACACAGTTCATGTGTTCTGCAAAAATCATAATTATGACAATATTGTTTGAACTTAAAGTTGAACTTAACAATTTTGACATTTAAAGGTAGAACAAATACAGAAACGTTTTGAACTTAGTATCACATTTTGAAAGCAAACTTTTCGAGAAGTCGGGAGATCTTTAACGTCGCGGTGGCATTTTCATCAGTTCTTCAAGTTTTTCAATAAAAACTTTAGAAGGGGCGTTCAATTTACATACGGTGTAGATTCATTTATTTTCCAAAAGATTTTTCGCGGAAAAAGGAATATGGTTTTCGGTGAAGTTTGTGGCACTCCACCGTTCGCCAGTTCGCTACGACCGGCGCGCCGTGCGCCGGCCCATCTACCACTCCAAATAATAAATATATTCCAATAGTCGCTTTTCATTTTTCAAGATTTGCAACCGATTCAGAGTCTATTTCACTTTCTGTAAAATTTTAAATAAACCGTCTGTCTACTTGAAAATTAAAAAAAAACGAATTGATACGTAGTTATCACAAAATTGTAAAGCGAGGATAGAATTGTTGTATCCCTCAATTGTTGTAACAATACCCAGGGCCGTCTTTACCAGGGGGTGCAAGGGGTGCGGTGCACCCCGGGCGCTCACCTTTTAAAGGTAATGAAAAAATATAACGCTATAGTAAACAATTACACAATAGGATATTTGACTGTCATAGGATACACAATAGGATATTTGACTGTCATAGGATACACAATAGGATGTTTGACTGTCTTAGGATACACTCCCGCACCCCGGCGCAGAATAGACTTAAGACGGCCCTGACAATACCCATGAAATAACCGTTGTTACAGTTTTCAATTTCTTAAGCAAAGTGCAATAATTCCGACATAAAATAGTGGAGCACGCACGTTGTATCGTAAAGCGGCAGTACTCGTATATACACTGTGTATAAAGTTGTACGGGACAATTTGTGTTCAGCCGTGGTTTACACACCAATCCTCGTGTAATTGTGCAAAGATAAACAATGCAACAATGATCGTTGCACCACAATATTATACTTAGTACTCAGTGTACTAATACACCATTGCTATGTACATAGGTACTTATTGGAGACAACATTTTTATCTCAAACAAACCTTTTTATCGTCCACTGCTGTACAATGGACATGGGCCTCTTCACGAGGGACTTAAAACGTCACGCTGACCAAGCGTGACATAGCCTAGGTTTATCTATATAAGTTTAGCTTCCTAGAAATGAAAGAATTTTCAAAATTGGTCCACTAATATTTGATTGTACGTCCTACATATACTTATAAAACAAACTCATAGATTTTCTTTATTATATTTTAGTATTAGATATAACTGATTGTATTCTGCATTGATTTTGTGGACTACGTTTCACTTATATAAAGCAGTAGTAATTATAAAGATAAATATTTCTTTCTATCCTATGTTCATAATTTTTATAAAAAGTATTTTTCTACTTCGGCGTAATGCGCTTAAGGGAGAAGATAGAATAGAAGAAGAAGAATCTATTTCAAAATAGAAGAAGGGATATCGAAGAAGAATAAGTTATTCATTTCCACACAATAACAATTAAAAAGGCATATTTGAATTAGGTATCAATAGTTATTTTTCTTAGTTCCTCAACAACTCTGTGAAACCTTTCTTAAATTGCATCTGGTTAGAAGACGAAAATTATAAAAGAGCAATAAATTAAAATCTATGGAGATCAGAAGATCAGCACACAACCAACACATCACCAACACAAGATATTAAGTAATTTCGTGGTACAAAAAAAGAAATGTAATAATTAAATTTATTGATAAACCAAGTTACCAAAAACCATTTACGATTGATAATTCGTAAATGGACTCATACACTCATAGACATATCATTAATCTATAAGTAACTATATAGATAGGATTTATCTATAAGTACTATATATACCAAATATTTATCGCCATAAATTCGATCATCTCTAAATTGTAAAAAATCTCGTCTCAACGCAGATGTCAGCGGAGGCGTGTCTCAGGTCCTGGAGGAACTAAGGCAGGTCCACACTGCCCTAAGGGCAGCAGAAAAGGTGGGGAGAAGGGATAATTGATGAAGTCGAGGCGAGACCTTTCAGCGGTTAATCTCTACACGGCCACCTTCGACAAGACAAACTTTATATACCTGCACTAACGCAAAAGGTCACCTTCTAATTTTTCGATGGAATGAGTTTAAAGTTTTAATCTCTTTATGGACTACAAAAAGGTATTTGTAAAGCTTAGGACTTGGTGTTAACATGTTTAAAAGTACGATAGAAATTAATTACGATTTGTTGTTTCGACTACCTAGATACAATAAAAGTATTATAATAAAAGTATTAATATCTTAAAATTATAATAAAAGGGATAGTGTCCCGTGATTTTGTTACATTTTACTTATTAAATATTACTTTTTATACAAGTAAGAACCTCGAAAGTTCTTCCCATTACGCTACGATATGGGGTTCTAAAAAAACCTGTGAATACGATTTTGCAAAGTCGGCGGCGTACTCGCATACCTCCTAGTATTGCAGGTGTCCATGAGCGGCGGTACCACTTGCCATCTCGTGGGTCCGCTTGCTCGGCCGCCTACTTCCCTATAAACAAAATTGCAGCCCCATTCATAACTTCACTCGTAGCCTTACCTGGTAAAACAAAGTTTTTAGATGGTAGAAGCATTAAGACGTCGCAATAAATTCTCAGAAGTTCGAATCTTTATATACCTAGATACCCAAAGGTCGTTCGGTCATCTATCATTTTACGAGGTAAAGACAAACGTACACATAACCAAAAGAAATTGAACATAATTAACGCATGAATATTAATGAAGAGTTAATTAAGAGCAGCGCATTCATTAAACAGATACAATTTAGAAGCTCATTATTGCGCCAAATGGTTCCCATTCATTCATTCTCGTTCACACAACAGCCGGCGATCCGCCGTCATTAAAATCTTATTGTTTTATTATACTACCCACAAACTAACCACCACAAACCGATTACTTTATTGATTATTATCATCTTTATCTTTATTGATATATGCACCTAGTTACTAAATTGTGATTTATATACTAAACTTTTAACGATTACCAAAATCATTTACTTTATTTTAATGAAAACCCCTCTCTTAAAATACGACATAAGAAAAATAGTTTTAGGGATTTGTACTATCTAGAAAGGTGTGCCGAGCCCTACTATTTAATAATATTTACATGACTAATGGACCTCAGTTTTACATAAAACTGTAAAAGCGAGTGAACTTAGGCACCGGCACCAGTGAAGTGGTCCAATTTGCATGTTTTATGCAGGCGGCGAGTGATGCGACCACGGACGATGCACGCGCATACCCCACCCCGGCTTTGAAATTTTTATACGCTATTCCCACAAATCGGACCTAACCACTTTTTATGAAAAATTGGAACTTTCACAATCCAGTTTTACATTACTGCTCTATGTGATACTGATCTATATTTTAATAATGAATTTATTGTCGTAAGTAGGTAGTAAATTAATAATATCCGTGCACGGCATGAATCAGTTGATAACTACAGATATATAAATCTGCAAGCAGAAAGTTTTAGCACGTTGTATCACTTTGGATTTACAATAAAAAAAAACTTTAATTCGATAGCTTCAGAGAAATTGATTCCAGCACTAAATTAATATCTCGATATTCAAAGCTAAAACACATACAACTGTGCCCTTGATAAACGATTAATTTTGACTTATCAAGTTATTTCCACCGTGCACGGATATAAAATTAACGTAATTTTCTTTGCAAACCATCCCGACTCAGTTTATAGTCAACTTGCTAATGGTATGAAAGTGAGATGTGGCAACATTTGACAACGAGGAAGTAGATCGAATAACTGGGTTGACTTTGCGAACACGTAGGTCGTCTACGAGTACTTCTTAGGTGAAAGGGGGTGAGTACTCAAAGAACAAACAACTGGTTTTGACAAATTGAAATGAATGTTCTGTTTTTTTTTTTCTCAATGTTTGTCATATTTTCCCCTGAGCATAGGTCTTGTTTTCTTTCTGTCTTAAAATTGTGTCGAAAAATAGGCATCAAAGCCGAGATGAACTGAAATGAAGACGGAGAGATGAATTACTTGACTATTTACAGCAGCAGCAAAGTGTTGAGACAGACAAGAATGAAACTAATAAACAAAAACCTTTCATATTGAAAACATAATAAAATAAACTCACAAATATACTCGTACTACGAAACACCAAGGCTATTGTAACAATGGCCGAAAAAAATATTTTTACAGAGAGCATGTGTTCTCTGCGTTAGTTTTTGCATTGTAATTCATTCTGTTATAACGCCACCTGACCCTAATATGTTGCGGCGTTGTGATTCCTGACATTTTTGTTTGTTATTTTTGTTTTATATTTGGCTATGTCAGTAATCGACGGGTGCACGCGGTTGAAACAACCGACTTTTACAGAGCAGCCATCGCATGAATGCAACACTAGCTAAATTGCATTGTTCGTTTTATTACAAGTGCGGATGGTAGAGCTCTAGCCAGAATTATTTACTATGTAACAGCACTTTATTCTAGCCGATTTTACTATTGAAACCTATTTTCTGTGGTGCACTATAAACCGATTTTAAAAATAAAAACCGACTTCAAAGGCGTGCTAAAAAGTTTAAAATAACCATGCTCTCCGACCTAAATACGACTGCATTTGATTTTTTTTATCTTCGAAGCAACTTCAAGAATTCTTAATTATATAGATAGATATACTATTTTGAAATAGTATTTTTATATCATGTATTCAACTAAAGCAGATAAACACATACAAATAACATTATAGCAGCTCACTCAAGGGTCCACACTAGAATTCTATAAGTCTATATACGTGGGTGACACTGAAAGTTTTTAAATCTCAAAAATGAAATCAGAAAAAAGATGGAAGTTGTTTTATTGTTTTTCGAACTATTCTCCGCAACCATACTTACACTTTTACGCGATACACTTTTTCATGCTATGAAACCATTGCGTGAAGCATTCAGCTCACCCTTCTTTAGGCACCTCTTCAACAGCCGTTTGGAAGGCCGTTACTGCCTTTTCTGCATTCATTAAACGTATTCCTCTGAGTTTATCCTTAATTTTAGGGAGTAAATAAAAATCACAGGGCGCAAGGTCGGGACTGTATGGCGGATGACCTATTAACTATACATGTTTTACAGTACTCAAAAATTGCTCCGTTTGTCTGGCGGAGTGAGTTGGAGTATTGTCGTGATGAAAGATCAATCTGCATCGTGGGCGTCGTTCTTTGACTTTTTCCAAAACAGAAGTCGAACAGTTGTTCACATACCAGGCCGCAGGTACAGTTCTTTTCTTTTTTAAAGTTCAAAGTGGCCAGGTCTGCCAAAGAAAGAAGCAATCATCTTCTTTTCAGCACTCCGTCCTTTCGTCACTTTCGGCGGCAACTCTTCGAAAGGAAAAATCCACTGCTAAGGTTGCCTCTTCGTTTCAGGCTCATAGCAGTAGATCCAACTTTCATCACCTGTTACTATATCAAAAACAGCATTTGATTGACGATTGTCGAATTTTTCAAGTATTTGGAGATACTATTACACGCGGAAGTGTTTTTGAGCTTCGCTGAAATTGGGAGGAATCCATCTAGCATAAAGCTTCCTTACCCGTAGATGATAATGTAAAATAGTTTGAACTTGACTTATACCAATACTTAATGATGCTCGTATCTGCTGACATGTCGTTCATTTGTCTGCTTCAATCATCAGCCACACTTTTTATGTTTTCCTCCATCTCTACCGTCGCAGAACTGAGGTGGTTACGACCGCGGTTAAATTCACTGAAAGCCCCATTCGGTGTCACTGTTTATAACTATAAACAGTGACACCGAATGGGGCTTCATCACTAAATGCTAAAACTCAATCCTTTCGTAACTTTGTTTCTGGTTTAGACCGCAACGAAAGTCATAAAACATTATACAAAAATGTTCTCTTATTAAATTCATTTTTTCTCAAACACTTAATGTCCAAATTGCCGCCAGAAATAAAAAACAAATAACAACTTTGAAAATTTAATGGCGTTTGACAAGCAAAGAGTTCCATTTCCAAAATTCGAATTTGCTTTTTTTTCTATCGTATTGTGCAGTAGCCAGTTCTAAGAACTTTTAATTTGACCTATCGTATTGTAAAGACGAACAAAAACTACCCAGAACTAAATAAACATAATGTATATCACGCATTAATTAGGGTGTAAATTTTTAGATTTTTGCATTCCGTACACATATGTATTTATTTACTAAACGGATCTTAAATGTATATTATCTGTTTAAATGTATGTTTACCTACTTTATCGGCTTTTTCGGCCAAGTTGCATCGACCACAGTTACGCATTACTTATTATAATATCAGACTATAAGCCTAATTATAAATAGCAACAAAAGTAGTATGAATGCATAATGAACACATAGACCCTTAGGCGCTCTCAAAGGTGGGCGATACGTCGTTTATTCAAGAAGATGGAACACCTTTTACATTAATAAACTGTTTCTGAGTGACCACACGCGTTCATTATAGTAGTTGAACACACAGAGGTTAATTTTAGACGAGACTCGTAATGAGATCACAAACATTTATCAACACTATGCTAAATTACATTTATTTATAACATCCAGTAAACATAGCTAGAAACATTTATTATAAATTAATTTTTATTTTCGAAATACTTAATAATATACTGCAATAATATAATACACAAAGACACAATATACAGTAGTGTTGTAGAGGAAGATAGGAGGCGTGAATATAGTATGTATCAGGAGGCGTGGAGTGTGTTGTATGTGTGAATGTAGTGTGTATCAGGAGGCGTGGAGTGTGTTGTATATGTGAATGTAGTGTGTATCAGGAGGCGTGGAGTATGTTGTATGTGCGAATGTAGTGTGTATCAGGAGGCGTGGAGTGTGTAGTATGTGTGAATGTAGTATGTATCAGGAGGCGTGGAGTGTGTTGTATGTGTGAATGTAGTGTGTATCAGGAGGAGTGGAGTGTGTTGTATATGTGATTGTAGTGTGTATCAGGAGGCGTAGAATGTGTTGTATGTGGGAATGTAGTGTGTTTCAGGAGGCGTGCAGTGTGTTGTATGTGTGAATGTAATGTGTATCAGGAGGCGTGGAGTGTGTTGTATGTGTAAATATAGTGTGTATCTGAAAGTTGATTAAACGACAAATGTCCTCTAAAATATTGTATTACTTGAACTCATTAATTTCTAAAACTTAAGTAATTAAATGGGAGTATGAGAGACAACTGGCGACTGCTGATCACAGGACGCATAGGAAAACTCTGTTATGAAAAAGCTTATCTCACTAATATTATAAATACTAAAATTTGGATGTTACTTAGTCATGTCGAAACGGCTGAATCGATTTCGTTGAAACATGGCCAATAGGTATTCGGTATGTATATTGTATATTGCCAATAGGTATATTGTAATTCGGATAAACACATAGGCTACTTACTATTCATGTAAACCACGCAAACGAAGTCGCGAGCAAAAGCTAGTCTAACACAAACAAAACAATGTATCGTCCACGTCATTCTCAGCTAGAACAATGTATAGAAACAATGCAATATGAAGAACTTTGAAATCACAGTTTGATAATAAATATCACAACATTTTTGAGGTTTAAAAGCATTTCATTCGATAAGTAGTGTAACCAATAATGAACCTGGCACCAGTGTTGAACAAATATCTACTAAATCCTCCCAAATAATAATTTGCTGTACCATTTGACTATTAGCAACACTAAACCGTAAACTAGAGATATTCATGTGTCAAACTTCGAAATGTCACTTTAGTCGAGCGTTTTGTTTTTAAATCGTAAACATTGAAACAAGAGGCGTGCTTTGGATGGCTGAAAAAGAATCAAAAATCTTTAGAAGGTAAGTAGAATTGGGCAATTTTTATGATAAATATTTAAGTAACAAATAGTATTTTACCGAGTTGCTCGCCATTGTAAGTAACATACGCTTTATGATATAGTTGCTACTAACAAGTTCACGCCGAGTATTTGTTTGTATTTGCCGACGTTCATTATAGGATACCAATATTATGATGGGTACCAGTGATGGACAAATTGACCATAAGTGGGTATTCGTTATTTATTTATTTAGTTACTCAATTTTAGCCCAGTCATTTTTTTTTATAGAGAAGAGCAAGCGGTTCCATGTGATTGTAAATGTTACCGCCGCCCATATAGTTGAGATATATACCTACATATTTAGTTATGCGCTATCAAGAAAAGCGCGCGATCCAGTTATGGACACGTGTCCATGAATGGGTGTCCATTTCTGCATCTTTGAAATAGGTTGTTGGTCAATGTTTTACTAATACCAGATATTTTCGCCGAATAGGTGTATTAAAGACTGTTCTTTATGTTAATAATTATTGTTTATTCTATTTTTTGGTAGCAATGGCTCTAACGAAAAATTATACATCACACCAGATGGGCCAGGCGATAGAGGCGGTCAGAAACCGATTCAGCGTGGGGACCGCTGCGAAGAAATACGGAGTTCCCCGTATAACTTTGAGGAATAAGGTTACTGGTAAAAGTCCAGCGTATTGTACCATGGGCCCACCCACAATTCTCTCAGCTGAGAAACTAATAGATACGATGACTAAAAATGAAAAACTAATAGATCACTAAAACTGGTAAAATACGAAACAGATGCTGAGAAAACAGTAAAAGGAAAGGTAGTAGAGAAGATGGTAGTACAGGAAACGGAAGCAGATGAGATGGTACATGAATGTGAAGATATTGTTCGAGAAGCGGGATCAGAGAAAACTACTGCAGAAGTAAAGTTGATAATCGAGAGTAAAATAATGAAGCATGATTTAGAGAAGGATGCAGGGAATGCTGTAAATATGGAAAAGGTAATAAAACTAGTAGAAGAAAGTGGAAAGATAGGATTAGAGAAGAACGAGATTGCTATATTGGAAACTGAAATAGTGGAGAATACACCATTAAATAAACGAAACCAAAATTATATTGCTGAAGTCGATGTAAAGATACAGATGGAAGTAATTGGTCAAAAACACCAAAAAATTGCTTCGGCGAACTCGATAGTAGAGGAAAAACGGGCAATAGACAACACACCAAAGGAGAATGGGAAAATACAAAAGGAGGACGAGGAAATACAGAACAAGAAGGTCAGAAAACAGGAGGAAGAGCAAACACAAGGAAAGTTTCATTGCAAATTGAATATACTGGGTGCTATGTCCGTTCACATGATATTCGATAAAAAAAAACTGGCAAACTGATATTGACACCCTGTACGAATTTGCCTGCTTCTTCTGATGTCACAGAAACCAGCAAACAATTTGTATTGGCTAAATTTCATTCCCAGAATGGTAAGAGAACATATCAGTATGCATGCAGGATAGAAGAATTATTTTCTAATAATAAAATGGTTGTGCAAGGACTTACGTCGAAAAATTATAAAAGATTGTTTAAACTTCTAGAAAAAGATATTTCAATAATTGATGAAAAACATATCTCCTATCTCCCTATCTCCTTCAACCGATTATGAAAGATGATTGCTTTATATTCCCAGATTCTGTTGACGTTAAAGAGCAGTGAGTCAAAAATACCACTGCATCGAAAGATATTTCTTGAAAACATTAAATTGAATGCTAATTTGTTTAGTTTCTTTATTTTAGATCACTTTATCTTTTAAGTAAGCAAACAATTGTGAAGAATTTGAGACTGTATAAGTATTTTACGTACAGACTAATGTAAAGACTAAACTGTTAAAAGTTGAGAAGTTTAAGAAATTAAAGATATTTAAGCATTTTCATATTGTTTCTTTATTGCTACTTAGACACAAAATTAATAGAGTATCCATTTATGACTATCCATCACTAGAGATAGTCCATTACTGGTGCTCAGAAAGGGTGTTACTTATTTGTAATTTTAATTTTTAAATTGTGTCCTTCTAATACATAATTAAATAATACATAATTACATAATTAAAGCCCTTTCCGGGCTTCTCCATCGGAAAATGGAGAAGTTTACTACTTCTGAATAACTGCAACCTAGCTGGATCTCAAATTATAACACAATGAAATTGTGTTCCCAAAAACAAAACCTGTTTGTTGCATAGGTATCTCATTTCCGGTCAGTCGGTAAATTAGGTGTGTACAAAAGACCTCTCCCTGTTGTACACCCTATGGGCTTTGCCACAAGATATCGTATCATTTCTGAAACCAGATCATCAAGACACGATTTATTAGACACATCAAAAAACTTTGTAATCATTTTAAATCATTTTAAAATAATCAAATAACAGACAATTAATAAAATTTCGAATTAAAAATAGATTCTAAATCTTTATACACACACAAAATTGCACAGTATAATTCAATTAATTTTATTGATGCACGCAGGTTTCGATCTACCACACAAGCCCAGTGCAATTTTCTCTTAAAAATGCTTTTACTCATTGCAGATGTGTTCACGTTGGAGGTAAATCACTCAAGGCCTCCGTCCATTAGGATCCATGCCAGGGGCATGGATCCCCTGGGGGATACATTTGGATTTTTTTCTCCACATAGATCCTCCAATGAATTGTTCGTTGTCATACCACTAGAGTTCCGTTCAATAAAATATTTGGAAGCATGGAAAAGTTATGGGTCTTACAAAACCAATGCACGCCATGTTAATAACTGTAACTAAATTCAGCCCTTTTATAGTGCACTGGTGGACACTGACCTTGTCAAGCACGGAGGGGTAACGGTGAAGGTAACATAATACTTAATAATACGATTCGTCTGTCACTTCTATCTTCTTATTTAATTATTTATTTCAAAAATGGTTGAACCCAGGCGACACAGCCAAACAATGTCCGAAACCTAAATTGAATCAAAAGAAGCTCTGTTTTAAATCAAAGCTTGAAAGAAGCTTAAATCAAAAGAAGATCAAAAGTGACTGTATGGTGGTCCTGTGGCGGTATTATCCACTATAGCTTCTTGAGATCTAGCACAACAGTTAATTCACATGCGTACTGTGAAGAACAGCAAACGATGATGGACAAGCTCGCTATGAAACAACCGAGTTTGTAAAATCGTTCTAGTCCACTGTTTATCCATGATAACGCTCGGCCACACACTGCACGACAGACAGTCTCAAAGTTACAGGAGCTTCGACTGGAAACTGTCCGTCACCCACTGTACTCACTGGACCCTGCCTCTACTGATTTTGTTCGGAGTTTGGATAACTTTTTACACGGGAAAAAATTCACCTCCGAGGAGGCAGTGAAAAACGCCTTCAGAGAATTCATCAATTCCCATCCCCTGGATTTCTATAACAGAGGCATCAATCAACTTCCATTAAAATGGCAAAAGTGTATTAACAATAATGGTCAATACTACGATCAATTAAATATATAATTTTCATACATAAAAAAAGATATTTTTTCCATATAAAACGGAAATTCGTTATGAAAATAAATATCGGTATTCGTATAACCGTAGTCACGCGTGATCATCAGTTTGGTGTATTTGTTTGAAATACGACATGTGAGTGAGAGTGACAGTGACGTGGAGTGATGAGTGGCTTAGGACCTACGAGGGAACAGATAAACTAGTAATGTTACTACGTTCATCTGTTCACTCGTAGCTCCTAAGCTCGTCTATGCATTTAGATACATAGACTGCTAAAATAATAATAACCTTCTTTGGTAATCTGATAGTCGGGTAAAAATGGCAACTTCATAGACCTAATAAGTGTTACTGGGAAATCCATCAATTATTGAGTAGGAACCAAAATGTCAGACATGGCATGGCATATATTCAATTCATCACAGATCTAGTATTTATTGGTAATAGGTATGTTTATGCTTTGAATAAAGAAACACCACATATTACATTCGACAAGTTTGACGGCACTGACACACGTAACAAGCCATTATTTTGTCAATAAATTGTCAAACTGTCAAATAACTTTAATTTACTACTATTGTAGTTCAAAAACATTCAAACCACTAACTCTATACCTTGAGATTGAGGGCAGTAGATACATACACGATGTCCACAACTAAATACCTAAATAAATCTAATTTCTATTTCCACCCGCCATTTTTCTAAATACATTCAGATTTTAAGATTAGTTGAATACAATTTCTACCACAAATCTAATATTTCTGCTACCGCATTACTACACTCAATTTTATTATAAACAGAAATTACTTCGCTGAAACGTCACAAACCAAACAAAGTTATTGCGTACCGGCTACGCCATCTGTTTCCCGCCAAAAGAAACAATTAAAGAGGGCGCTATTATCACGATAGATTGGATAAAAGCTGAATGACAAGTGGATGGGGGGCCCCAGTCTTTTTTTTTTCTCTTTTTATATATGGCAATGGTGCAATTAGCACATTCTGCCAGTATCAAGTTTTCTTCGTAATGAACAATTTCAAAGTTTATAACGTATCCTGTCAATGTCCAGTCCCATCGAAGAAAGTCACGAGTCGCTCAGTAAAACGATAGTATAGTGCCGGAACGAGTTCAATGCGCACGGAAGGAATGTAACCGTTTTATGTCACTTGTTTTTAGTGTTGTACTACAATGATCTTAGTGAAAGATAGGTATATCGATATTGGTAAAAGTCGATATTTTTAATTTAAATATCGCGGTCAAAAATAAAACACACGACTATGTAATTATAAAAAAACACTTATTTTTTACTATTTTTATTTACTTTCATTATTTATTTATTTATTATTTATCACACATTAGATAATATAGTAAGTAGGTATACATAATTTTTAGTTTTAAATAGGTATTTAATATTTAGTTTTGAAAAATAAAGTTACTAAAAACAAAATGAAAAAAATACAAAAATTACTAATTGAGAGAAATATAAAAAAAAACAATATTATAACAACAAAAATCTACTACGCATTACATTATTAATAATAATAAAAAATAACTTAAAAGTACTAAAAGACACAAAAGACTATCATATTGTTTTGAATGAATATTAGTCACTACAATCATCACACCTGATGCACCTGTAACACCTGATGCAGACAAGTCAGAATCAGGTTTGGTCGCTCATTTTAACAAGTAAGTATAGTAAAAAACTACCCGACACGTGTTATATCGATGACGCAAGAGAAACAATAGAAAGCGAGTAAGCGCATCACTTAACTAGCCTGCACAAGTGCGGCGAGAAGGCTGCGAGAAGGTGTGCTCGTGTCCCCACACCTCACTGAGGTTTACTGAGGTCAGAACAGGAACTCTTTGGAAGCACACAAAAACGCAGTCCCATGCTTTTATTTGATTATCACAAACACCAAGCACGAAAAACACTTTGAAGTTTAATAAACTATCACTACCGCTCCATGAGTGTTACAGACTCTTTTTTATCCTCGCACTGGCCACGGCACTTCTCGGTCTAAAAAGACGAAACAAGAAAAAAAATCTTTTTCTTTTTATGTGGCAATAGTGCAATTAGCACATTCTGTCAGTGACAAGTTTTCCTCGCAATAAACAATTTTAAATACTAAAACGTATTCTGCCAATGTCCAGTCCTATCGAAGCAAGTCAGGAGTCGCTCAGAAAAGTAATAGTGATAGGTTTACTGAGAACAGAAGAGGACTCCTTGGACACGAAGAGGACACGAAAAACGCAGTCCTATGCTTTAATTTGAGTATCAAAAACAATATGCAACAAAAAACACTTTGAAGTTTAATAAACTATTACCTACTATTAAACCACAAAATGCACAATAACAATTTTTATAGTAATGAAGCAAAAACTCAACTTCGCTTCTTGAGATTCACGTCAAGAAGTCCTCAAAAAAATATTTATAATATTATCGACAAACAGATATTGATATCGCCATTTGAAAGGCGAAATGGGATAAGCGACATTCTGACGAATTTGCTGGAGAAGATTTTAGAGATTGAATTTTTCCGAAACAAATAATATCACACATCTGTGACAAGGGAAAACATCAAAACTGTGCGGCTCATGATTGAAGCAGACAAACGAACAACATATCTCCAGATACGGGCATCATTAGGTATTGGACGAGTCAAGTTCAAACTATTTTACACGATCAACTACGGGTTAGGAGCGAAGCTCAAAAACACTGCCACGTGAAATGATGACTCAAAATGCTTGAAAAATTCGATACTGGCTAATCAAATGCAGTGTTTAATATAGTAACAGGTGATGAAAAATGAATCTACTGCTATAAGCCTGAAATTAAGAGCGTGAAACTAATAACTAAGGCAATCTGCGTGGCAGTGGGTCTGATTTCATTTTTGAGATTCGATAAACTTTCAGTGCCACTCACGTAGTCACTCATAATGAGTGATTACGATTATAGTGATGCATAATAATAATTATAAAATCACTCAAAATACGAAAGGTTACAATATGCTAATTTATCATATATTTAGTGTATTATAAAAGTAGCCGTTTAGACATGGACATATAATATGTCCATATAAGGTCATATAAGGACATATAAGGTCTAAAGCGTTGATATTATATCAACGCTTTAGACCAAAAAAAGTTTAATTGCACTATACCTTACATAGACATTATTTCATTACACTGTATCCATTACATGATACCCAATTATATACACCAAATATATACATTAAAAATGGAGTACTCACCTCCAATATAAATACAAATATACTATTAAAAACATAACGTCCTCGCGTGCCGCAGTCGGGTAAAAAAGGACACCTTTAATTAAATTTTAATTCCGTACGTGATCAATATAACCTTTTAAATAACGATTTAGACCAATCTATGTATGTTAGTATGTATCTATGTTCATCTGTTCCCTCATAGCTCCTCAACCACTCGTCACATTTTGCCAAATGAGGTGTGGTTGGATTCGTCTTTTCGTTCCGCGTATTATAAGCTATTTGATGTCACTTTAAATCCAATATGCCGGATATGAAACTTTGTAGTCGAATTGCACACCTAGTACCAAACAATTAAATAAAAGCGTATTTCAAAATCAATTAAATATAATCAAAATTTATTTTGTATATTAGTCGATTTCTAATTTTTTAAAGCTTCCCTCCAGTCCACTGAAGAATGTACTTAGGTCCTTAGGTTTTCCTGGTCGTTTAGACTCATCCACTCTTTCGTTTGATTCGTCATCGAAGAACTTTTTGTTGGCTTTAATCTTATTCCATATTTGATCTGAAAACATACAGTCATTACAAACACCTATTTATAAAAAAAATATTTACTTTATATTAATACTTTACTTTTTAATGTCAGTCCGTCTTTATTTTCTCCTCCTGCATCCTTAGGCAGAGCTGATCTCGGTATATATTCTTCAAGTGTACTGGAGTTCACTTGATGTACCTTCAACATGTCTAACATCTCTTTCTTCATAAACGGTTTCACCATTGATAATAATGTATCAATGAAGCTAGGAGCATTTATAAAGTGGAATTCTCTGAGACGGATGAACATAGCTTCCTATAACAAATGAAGATTAATTTGTTTTATTCCATTAAAAATATACAAGTAAATCTATTTTAGAACTTACTTGTAAGAAATAGAAGAACTGTTGCGCTACTTTGAGATCAATTCGAGACATGTGACTGAGTGATACTTTGTCCATATTCAGTATAACAGCCACACCTGGCACCGTACCTTCTTCGAACTGCCACAGATCAATCATCATAACAAATGCTCTAAAATTAAAATGATTTGCATGAGTCACCGATTGTCATCCTTATAATTGTATCATTTATACAAATAAGTAAATAAAGAAAAGTAAATTTGTCTTATACTCGTTCCTACCTTACTACGTCAGCGTAAACGAAGTTTTTAAGCTCCGCGTCTAACGTTTGACAATAGATAGCTCGATATCCTTTTGTAGTTGGTACATTCAAGGGCGTTATTAACCTGAAGTATTAATATTTCCTTACATTAATGCTCTAATTCATAATTCCAACACACAATTTTGTTATTTTGGCGCTACCAACCACGTATTAAGGGCGGCTTCTAGTGCTTCATTTATTTGTCGATTCTGGTAGAACGTAAATAAGGTTCTCAGAGTATAATTAAGGTCGATTAATTGCTTTGTTAGCTCCTTGTCACGTTCGCAACTATGATAGGCAAAAATGAGCTCTAGATCTGAAAAATCCTCATATAATATAAAAAGGTAAAACATATGTATTTGGCTACTAAGGTACCTAAGGTGACGAATTAATAATTCAAGTGATTTTAAACAACTACGTGTAGAAGTTGTGCATAGTATCAATAAACCTTCAAAAAAGTACTTTTTGTGTTTTTATCTAAAAGTACTCTTAAAAACTCACTCAAAAGAAAATATTTCATTTAACACATGAGTATTAAGTATATACAGTTATTTACTATTTGGACAATCAGTAACTCACCTGTAATATGTTCATGGGGAAGATGTGGTTGTTTGTTAAGCCATTCTCGAATACTTTGTATATCTTCCGGTTTTATATCAGGATTTTTATCATACTCTTCTTGCACAGACACTCCCAATATTACCGACATTTTAACTTAAAGGTAACTATTGAATGCAAACTTCTACGTATATTTATATAATAATTAATATGTATGGTATATGGTTGTGGCAATAAACATTATAAAAAACTGCGAGTCGCAGACGTGAATGATTCAACACGAAGTTATACCGAATGTACTCTTGTGATCTCACAAGCGATCGTGAATTGAACGGTCTGGAATAAATGAAAGGTCAATCGCACTATTGAGAAATAAGAGCAACGTTTGTTGTTCACTTCAAATGAATACAAGCTTATTTAACAATTTGCTGTACCTATAATTATAAAACAAAAATTATAGTGTCTATACAAATCTATCTGTGTCGATTTTGATAACAGACAGTTCAAACATTGAAAATTCTTCAATACATTTTGGTTAAAATAGGAACCGCCAACCGCTCCACCGGCTAACTAACGCTGAGTAACATCTGTAAATGTTTATTTTAGCTTAAACTTCTAGCTTCTTCTTCTGCTAGCTTTAAAAGAAAATTTCCTACGTGTCAAAAATAGGTAAAATTATCTGAGAAATAGGACCTTATTTTCGAGTCTAGTTTTCCAGATATGGGGATATGGTTATCACTAGAACTTAAAAAAAATTGTATACTTCATTTTTATTTTATTTTTTTTACTTTATCTTAAAAATCAGATCGTAGAGCCTGTCTCTACTTTAAAGGGACCTTGAACTAACTTACTTTATTCTCATTAAGACATTGTCACTTACATGAGAACTTAAAAGCTAACATAACAAAAGATAACAAAAACAAATAGTTGTAACAAAACAACAAAAACATAGCAAATATAGTCGTACAAGTCCGGTAAACAAAAGTTGACTATAAACACAATCAACGTTTAAATTACAGTGACTAAAACTAATGTAATTATATTAATTTTAATATTAATTACTAAGCTAACTAAGTAACTAAAGTGAACTAGTCAATAATAAGCCCATACCATATCCACACCGATAATAAGATATGGATTCTCGATCCGTTTGATCAGATAACGTCGCATATAAAAATGTATGTGTATATGTCTTCTGCAAATATTCAAAATATGAATCACTTACAGGTTTGAATTTAGGTATTCTTGCACGTAATCTTTCCAGTAAACATATCAAAAATATAAATTATGTTCGAAAATCATTCTAACTGAAAACTAATAGAAAAAATTCGGTTGATAAGCATCCACTGACCTATTTAAAAAGAAACAGAGCAGACTTCATTGTTCGAATTTTTCAATGAAAATAACTGTGGACTCACGGCTGGTTGACAGCAGCCCGAGGGTTGGAACCAATGAACAGTATACCACACGCCACTGGGCGTGTTCTCAAAGTACGGCCGTGGGCGCGGTGCAACCACCGTTCATGTGAAAAACAGAATAGAATCCTTTTTAAAGCTCTATCAACGTACTTTCCGCGATATCTTTACAACATATCTATCCTTTCACTCCTAAATATTTTATTATAAAAATGTCAATAAAGACCAGATTATCAGAATATCGTGTGTTGTTTTCGTCCTTGCCCGAGTTTCCAGAACATGAACTCGTTATGAACTGATGAGCAGTTTATTGCCGCGTGAACGGGTAACGCTCACGGTCCGCCAGGTGCCTTCAAAGTAAAGGTACCCATGCACTGCCTATCCCCTTTATCTGTAATCATATAATTATTTAAGTAATACATAATATTTTTATCGAATATTTATAAACGTACGACATATAGTGAACCGTTTCGGTAAATAAATGCTTGTGATTTTGATGCAAACTAAGCCAAAACTAATAAAATTGATTATTCTTACTGGCAAAGTGGCTACCACAGGCCCTAAGGAACTACACCACCTCTAAAAGAGTGGACTCGTCAACCCGCTTGGCCAGTAACTCACTAATTCCATTGAACAACTTGATTATTTATTAGTATTTTCATTTTTTACAGATTTATTAAAATATCTGTATATGATTTCCGCCGATCCCACCGCTGGGACATAAGCGTGTGGTTATGTACCTATATATTAAAATATTTGTGATCATTATAAGTTGTATTCACTTCCCACCTGGCTAACACAATGGAACAAATATTTAACGTAGTGTTTACGTATCTAGCTAGAAGCTAGCCAGGGTGTTGTGAAAAAAATCGAAATCTCTAAGCGTGCCCCGAAACCCCTTGGGAACCCCTGCTTCAGCCAACCTTTGCGTTGATCAGAGAAGTTCGATTAGGAGGTGCATGAAAGACACAATTTAGATGGTGTAGTAAAATAAATATAATACATATATATACATACATACATATTATTTTGCATATACATTTTGCAAGGTCGGCGGCGCACCCGCATGCCCCCTGGTATTGCAGGTGTCTATGGGCGGCGGTAACACATAAAATCACGTAGGACCGCTAGCTCATCCGCCCACTACACTATAATAAAAAAAAAATGCATGTACATATACATACATACAAACATATATACGAATACATATAATACATAATTTAATTAATAAAATAAATATATAATAATAATTATATAAACACAATATCCACATAAGTTATATTAAGAGAAACAAATAAAAAAAACATGTTGATGACAAAAGTAAAATAAAAATGAAAGAAAAGGTAACGCAAAAGGAGCTGACTGAATATTGTATCTGCAGCCTTGATGATGATTACCGTGGGAATTCTATAATGAATCTGGGTAAAGGGTACCCTAAATATTAACCCGGGGCTTGAACTATAACTATGCCAAGTTTAATTAAAATCCGTTCAGTCATTTTTGTGTGATGATCAGACAAACATACCAAAATTCCAGAAAATGTTGTTTGGTATCATATAAGCGTCGGGCTAGGATGAAGGGGCCCGGAAGGCATTGAGACTCTAAGAGCCCTCCCAGAATCAGGGCAGATGATTATTGATGGTCAACAAATCAGTAATGATAATCAAATAGTCAAGTTGTGGGAAATTTTTATTTTATAAGTTTTGCATTGTCAATACTTATAACTAGGGCCCGGATTAATATGTAAATATATATTTTTAATTTAAATGGTTTTCGTTCTTAATTTTATTTTCTACATAAATTATGATATTTGGATCGTGAAAATTTAATTTTTATTTTCCATATTTTTCCATATTTCAAATATAAGTCCATATTTTAGGAAAAAAAATTAAATAATCCATATTTTCATCAATCCACGTTCAGCAGCGCTGTGAAATGCCCAAAAACAGGTAAGTATTACGTTCGCGCCAACATGTTGGGGAACATGGCTGACAGCAGTTGAATACTACACTGAACATTTTAATGAAAGTAAAACTATTATTTCTGAATTGGAAGACGAGGCTGCTAGTATTTTAGTCTCAAAAGAACTTCTCGAAGATGAGACTCTACGTAAGGATTTGGTCTACATTAAAAGCAATTATTGCTTTTTATCACACCAGATAAACGCACTCGAAAATTTTTCCACTTCACTAAATCATAATTTGAAGATTATCGAAGCAATCGAAAAGAAAGTTTTTAAAGCAGAAGGCCCCGTTGCTGAAGTGGCTAAACAAAAAGTAAGCTATGTACTGGAAAAAAATAAAGGATTTCATACGCTAAAAAAATTAACAGCATGCTGTGCGGAACATTAGACGGCAACCTAGACGTGTCCTATTCACTTGCAGAATTATGCAAATATACGTATGCTCCGATCACATCCTGTGATGTTGAAAGATCATTCAGCCAGTACAAAGCATTATTTCGTCCAAACAGAAAGAGTTTTAATTTTGAAAATTTAAAGAAAGACGTGATTATATACTGCAATTCAAATACTGTTAATGAAACGGAAGCTGAGTAAAATTGTATAATACTTTTTGATTTTTCGCAAAAAACAGTGTTTTTTTGAAACTATTGTTATTTTTAACTACATATTTTTCCCATATTTTAGATTTTTCGGTCCATATTATATGTACATATTTTGTAATTTTTAATACATATTTATCCGAGCCCTACTTATAACCTACCTGTGCTAGCCTATCAACATTTTTTTCAAAAGAGGAGAAGTTTTAGCTGGATTGTCTATAACTCATTCATAAAAGCTGTCCTCGTCATCCTTGATAAGATCCAACTCTGGGTTTAGGATAATCAACGAGTCCAGCAGTTCTTGTCCCAGCGGATAACGAAGCCTCGCCTTAATACACTTCAGCGCAGAGAATCGTCTCTCGCAAGTTACATGCGTACATGAGATTGTGATAATTACACAATAAGCTACATATAAGTTGGAGTACGTACTGATGTGCATGTTATTCTGTGCCAAAATTTACATGTGCATGGTATGCAACTTCAGCAGGCGTCCGAATCTCTTCGAAACAAGCAAATATAATTCTTTGCTGTTTGATCTAAACCATCTTCGCCGATCTCTTTCTGCTCTTTGTCTTCTTTCTCTCTCTGCTGAAACTGAATCATTTGTATTCGTCCCAAATAGTTTTTTAAAACTATTTGAGAAAGATTCTAGTTCCTTTGCAACCTCTTTGCAACCTCGAGTGCCTTTGTACTTCTCGATTAACGTTGGCAATTGATGCGATTGAATTTAATGCATCATTAAGAAATCCGTTTTTGTCAATTCATTAAACTCTCGTTACAGTTGAATTTTTCATCAATTATTACTAGAGCCGTATTTGTACACGATCATGGATTAGCATCTCTATGGATCCGTAGACAGTTGTCCCATTTCATCTTGGCATGACTCATCGTGCTGTTTCGGAGTCCTAGTTGTTCTCCGTAACGGCAGCGTCGTCTGTATTTCAACATCGACGTTTTTGGCTTGAAATAATTCTTCAACTTGGGTTGCGAACAAACTTGCAGCACTGAAAACGTTGTCATAAAGATCTAGCAAACTCTTCTCCAAACTTTTGATAAGTCCCCAAGCTTTAAAGTAGTCTAGTGTAGGAGTTTGGAGGTATTGGCTTACAGGGGTTGACAAATCGAAAATTTTCTTGAATGCGAACGTTGGCAGAATAATTTTGAATTTCACAAAGGAATCCATCAATGCCTTTGCTTGAAATGAAACCTTTGGCTTGAACTCCGTGCTCGAAGATATGGCACATAGGGTTTTTATCAACGCAACGTATCGCGTTTTCTCCATGGTGGTAGTCATGCCAGCTGTCATTCCTGCAATTTTCTCCACCGAAACAGAGGTGCGATTAAATGATTCATGAATAAACACACTTGTTAACTCCAAGAGACTGAATAAATAATTTACCGCAGTACAGCTTGACGTGGTGCCTACTAACACCAAATTCAAAACGTGCGCATAGCAATGTGTACAAAATCAGTTTGGCACCTATTCTCTCAGTTTGGCTTGACGACCTGTATATCGGCCTGCCATATTTCCTGCACCATCAAAAGATACACTGATAAGATCTTGCACATTCAGGCCTGTGTTAATTCTGTGGTAATCAGTGCTCGGTAAGCTTCGTCTTTGATTTTCAGACCGGCACCATGCGGTCAGCTCGCTCTTGTGGGATTCCATTTTTAATATAGCGAACGCAAATTCCAGCCTGATCAATAACGCCAACATCCTAACAAGAATTCACATTGAGGCTGACAAAATTTGCCTCTTGACGTGCGCATATATTTACTAACGATGTTTTTTGACATGAAGGTTACGAGACTACCTCTACCTTTAACTGTTCCTGATTCTCTTCTTTTTTACAGAACTGGATCGTATTTCTATAACAGGACAACTAAATTTAAAAATTTCCGTGATTCTGACCATATCCATCAAGGAGTACAAGCTCACACTTGTGCTACGATAAGCGATGCCTTATTTAGATATGAATATTATTATGTCAATGATTATTTTCAAAACGAGACGTCTATTGGAAATCTCTTGCGATTTTTTTTGCATAAGACATTGTTCCATATTTCTTTTCTTTTTTGCTGTTAGCAAGGCAACCACTGTATCTTGATGAAAGTGGCCTATATCCATATTGCCGTCAATCTCTAAAGTATTTGAAAAATGCTAAGTTACAGATTAATTAAATACACACAACACAGTAATTTTCTCGCAGAAACACAGTTTAACTTCAGAGGAATTGATTTCAACATTAAAAGTGATATCTTGATATCCAAAGCTAAAATATAAATATTAAACTGTATCCTAGAACAACAATTGATTTTGACTTATTGACTTACTCTCGCTGTGCACGAATTTAATCTCGTGTTCTCGCTGTGCACGGATTTAATCTCATGTTTTACTGTATAATGTGAAACTCTCCTGAGCGTTTGATTAGGTGGAACAGTTAATAGCACAGCCATCGTCGCGTCGCAAAAGTAGACACAATCATCCCTACAAAGTCGATAAAAAAAACTTACAGTATCTTTTCTGTACAAAATTTCAATTTTAATAACGCCCATGTTCACGGAAGTACTGTTTTCGATAAAGTGGCGAAAAATACATTTTATTCCCAATTTTTGGAAGCAAACACTACAGACACTCATACCTACGGCACGAAAGGTTATTATAAAAAAGTATTTGACGTCCGACCTTGGAATAATTCCGATGGAGCTAATTTTTGTGTGAGCTTTCATATTATCCTTTTGAATAAATGTCAATAGTACCCATCGATCCGCATGCTGTTATAAATTATACAGGCTGCCAAAAGTTAAAAAAACGTTTTCTTTTTTCAAATATGTATCTCTTAAATGGTTATTCTTATGGTAAAAATGTAATTTTCATATTTTTCAAAAATGCTCCCTTTTCACACCACTTTTCGTGGTCAAGTACATGGCGCGTATTTTTAATGTGGTATCCTCTGTAGACCTTTTTGGGTGATTCTTCAAACTGGTCCATAAATCACTGACTTTTGATTAGCAGAGGTTCAATAAAGAATATATTCAAATTGTTATACCTATGTTAACAATAAATCAATACCGTTGGCCTGTGCGAACTAACTAAGGACTGTTGATGTACCTCCTGACATGATATTGACGAGAGAAAGTTACGGTAATGGCCTTTTTTGACACTAATTCATAAAATAGTTATCATTACCAGTTTCAGGACTAAATACCAAATATTTTAGAACTAACGAGCACTATTAGAAGACATTCGTTAATAAATTTGTCTAAAAAGGTAATTAAAATTCTCGTCGGGAAAAGTTTAAAGTCGGTCAAGTCATGGACTTATACGTAGTTCTCGAGAATCAGCCTTTTCACGATCTATTCTGTTCAAGTAATCTTGTTCAGATTCTATTTCTCAGTTTAATTAATCTTGAAACATAAATCGATATTATTTTTTTAAAACTCCATGTCTACTTTGTACGTTTGGTCAGAAGACTGATCACTGATATTTTAAGGGTCTACTATACACTTATTTTTATCAACAAAACACTACCTACTACTACCACCTCCCATTAAAATGGCAGCTATTTTAAATTTTTAATCCACGGGATAAGATCTGTTCTAATAAAAGACAATATTTATGAACATAGGGGGTCATAGAAACATACATATAAATGGTCTCATTCGAAAGGTAAAGGTACAGGCTATTAATCACCTACTGTATAAATGTAGAAATGGAGTTTTTTTTGAAAATGGAGTTTTGGAACTTTAGGTTGAAACGCGTGAAAATTTTAGGTTAGCACAATGTTCTGATATTGCGAATCTAAAATATTCAGGCGTCAACGTCAAATTCATTGTGCGAAATAAACCAAAATTCATTTGGTTATCATTGCTTTACATAAAAATATGTAGATAATAAACAACGTTCGTACATTTATTTACATAAGAAAATAGTGTTTCCGACCCACAGACCAACAGCAAGGTTGAGCGATAGTACCTGAAATAGTACCTAACATTTTTTATTCCCTTCAGCTCGTTCAGTGGTAATACTGAAATATAAAAATAATGCATAAAATTGAATTACACTAAGCATATTAAATTACTGACAATTGACTCATAATAAATTACAGCAACAATTCCTTTTGACATGACAACGTCTTGTAATACGTTCAGCAGTGGGTGGCATGTAAGGAGTTGAAAAATGACGACAGTGATACAACAGCGTGCCGAGTTAAAACTGTAACAGATACAAGAGCGGTTGTAGTGTCACTCGATAAGCCGGTTTAATGTCTCCGGCATAAATCTTTAGATTCCCTATAGACAGATTGAATGAGACGGGGGACGATGCAAGACAGGTTTTCGACGCAACCCGAAAAAAAAACTTCTTGAAAAACTAATCTAAGCTCCCCCCACAATTCATGTTCGTAATGTTTTGTATTTCCATATGTGCAGTTTAATGTTCATTTTCTCGTTAACTGGTGTACGTACAGTTATTTCCGTCTAATGTACATTGTGTACGTTTAATGTACATTACAATCCGTCATGTCTGATTGCGATCAATGATGGCGGCGCTGCGAGGAAGTATCACACGATTATTTCTCCTTCTCCCTATCCACCAAATATTTTCCTGACGCGATACACCTCACCACGATTATTTCTCCTTCTCCCTATCCACCAAATATTTTCCTGACGCGATACACCTCCAGTACTTTCTGTGCTTTATTTAAAACGCCAAAATAATTTTTTTTACCGGAAATTACTTTCATGACAATTTTTATTTAAATCAATCCTAATTTTGGCTAATTATACTGGACTGTGTAAGAGTCTAATAATAAAAAGTCTTTAATAAATTTATTTATAATTTTTAATCAACTATATTTTCCAAAAAAAAAATTCAACTATAAATTCCATAAAAATACAAATAAAGTGCTCCTAAAGATTAAAAAAAAATAATAGTATCCATATAGGATTTATGAAATATTCAGTAACTCATTTTTATAGTGATGTCATCTGAGTTACAGTGATGACATTTCCGACACTAACTTTATGTGCACACCTTTGTGAACCTTCACCTTGGCTTCCTGGTACCTACCTAATTATTCTATAAATAAACATACGGACAAGGTTTTCCAGTCGTAGATTAGAATAATTAGACTAGTACAATATTGGTGGTACAACTAAACTAACGGCCATGTGGGTGAAGCAGTTTCGTTAAGCGATTCAGCCAGCGGCGACGTTGCATCTCGCTACAGTGACGAACTCCCTCCGGCTCATCAGGAAACGAAGGCGGGAAATAAACACTGGCAATATAAAAATTCCCTTGTTTTATTTGTTTGACTTAACGATCAACTCATTTTGAAGGAAATTTTGAAGAAATCTACCTATTGCGGAATCTTTTAAATTTCAAAAAGAAAATCACTAAGAGTGACCAGCCGAATCCAAAACAACAGATTAAAATGAGATTCGGTTAAGTTTGCAGATTAATCAAATCGATTTACAATAGTAGTTGCAAAATTATGACGGTCGTTTCGCGTATTTGTCGTTTTACGTTAACTGAAATTGGTCATTACTCGAATGATTGGGCGAAAACTTTTCAGAAAATTAAAAATATCTTCGACGTAAACAAAAACATATATCATAGGTTAGAGCCATCGTTATGAGAATAGATTAGATGACACATCATACGTTATTATGAAAGAAACCTGGTTGGCGACTTCTAGGGAACTTCTAGGACTTCTGAAACAGACGGGAGGGGTTTATTAAAAAGTCAAATTTGAAACTAACGTGCCTGCCCTAGAGTGCTTGTATAACATGTCTAGTATGTATTCTCAAATCGATGAATGGGCTCATGGAGCTGTACAACTTTTCTGAAACTCGGGGAAAATACTGCTATCGTTCCTTTAACATTATTATTATAATAACTTACTCTCTAGTTCCTCTTTGAGGTAAAACTATATCAGGGTATAATTTCGTAACTCCTGACAACTGACTCTTGTTCATTGAACTTCTACCGCCGCTTTTGGAGCTTGCTGACGCCCTGTGTAATATAAAAACTGAAATTGTAACTGACAAATATAACTAATGTTTACTTAGTTCTACTTATACTACTCACGAAATAGCATATTTTTATAGAAAGAAAGTGACAGACGAACACATTCTACTTTACTGAATCTTTACTATTTCTCATTTATTAGCACGCCCCCTGCTGCATTTAGGAGTGGAATTAGGAGGAGATTAGAAGCTCCACGTAGACTGGATTAGTAAAAAGGATTGGGAAGGGTAGAGAGGGAATATGATGAATGAGGAATTCTCCTCATCCCATACACACCCCATTCTTCTTTTGTAGGATGGGTGGAGACAAAGGATAATTTTTGTTATAGGATTTCCTTTATCCATGATATCAGAGACTTCCTTCTTGGGCACAGGCAAATCTCACTAAAGGCTCATTTACTCATGGATAGTTTCCCGAACGCGCACAAAAGAAAAAATCGGTCAAGAATATGCTTGCCTAATCAACCGTTATCATCATGTGATCACTGTTATCATCAAGTTTTTATCATCACGTGACCAGATGCAGGCGAGAATTGGCCAGATATGAGAATCGTATACAATATTCTCGCCAGAAGCGTTCGACAAACTCTCCTTGTATAAATGAGTATTTACTCTCGTTATATGTTAGTATGTGTCATGGCAATTTTCTGTGAGAGAGGGGTAATTCGATCAGTCGGGCGCGCCCAGCGGTTTCATTTTATCATTAGCGACCCGGTCTGGCTTAGCTCTAATGACGTAACGATTTCCTAGGGAACCCAAACATAACCTATGTCCACCTGGAACCCAAACATAAGCCCTATGTACATCTGTATTAGTTTAGCTTCCGAAAACTGAAGGAATAATGTTTAATCAAACAATAATGTTTAACTAAAAATTCGTCTAGGCAAGTGCAATACAATATGTATTTGATGAATACATGACAAACGGATGTATCAAGTTGGATTTTGACGAATCGACAGTCTACGTGTTAGTATAGATTTACTCGTATAAGTAAATATCAATACTACTTACATAGATGCTTTAGATTTTGAGGTTGACGTTGTGTCTGCCGTTGGCAAGGGCCTTAACATCGTATCGAAGCTTGAGCGGGACATGCCAAGAATACCTATGACTACCCCGTAATCCTGCAATTCTTCTTCTGGACCAGCCACTGCTCGCATCATGTATTGAAGCCGGGGTGTGATTCTTCATACAAGTAAATATGAAAACAATTTCACATAAACTGTTACCGGAATGTGTGGAATACATATCGTGTGAATTACCGAAATTGATTAATGTTAACCACAGAAAGTTGACAGTCATTAATGTCAAATGTTATTAATGTTGAAAATCACAGAAAGTTGACAGTCATTAATGTCAAATGACATTAATGTTGAAAATCAAAAATATTTACGTAAAACATAGGTTTTATCATAGGTGAATATCAACATTCGCATAAAGTGCACATGTAATCCAAGATTAATTATAAATACGTTTTCTAGCCATTGTATTACCTGTATGTTCTTATAGCATTGACTTAACGAAGAGTGAGATGAATGAAAGAATGTGTACTTTCAACCACAATACTCTATTATTTGTAAGGGATCTTGAATAAGCGAAAAATTAGTCGTCAACACTGTAAAGCTAATTCAGATATTAAAAAAACTATCACAGCGGAATTAATTAACCCTCACGACACAGGGCATCCTAGTGAAGACTAGAGTCTACTTGGCTTTTGTAGAACTCTGACTTATAACTTAACCCTAACAAATCATATGATCTTCAACTATTCTCTTTGAATTTATCAGTCTAGCACGCATCGTCCGCCCGTGGAAATTAGTAATTGTTCACAATTAATGATAAAAGATTATGTCGCTTGATGTGGTTCTATTGAACCACGAATCATTTAATTGGTCCATTAAATACCTATCTTATATCTGAGTTTGAAAACAGATGAATAGATCAACAAGAAAAGAGAGAGACTAATCAAGGTAAATATAGGCATTTACTGCCGGCACTTGATGACTCCAAGACCCATCATGCGATAGTCGATGTCCCTGTGACAAAACACTTCGTTCATCAACGGCGAGCGAGTGCAGAGCTTCTTGTCGTTACGGCGGACGCACTGGCCCAGCAGCACTGATCGCTCCTCGTTAGTCATCTTTGTCACGTAGTCTGTCTTTAGTGTGTGCTCAATTGCGTTGAATATCTCAGACTTGAAAACCCGATTAACTTCCAATTCTAAAGACACAAGGAATGTTAGAATGTTCCGCACAGATATCTTTTATTTAGGCAACTAGACCAATAAAGGTATTCGTATATGTAGAAATATACACATTAAAACTATGTCTAAAATTCTTTACGTTAGTGTTCCTCAGTTCTTCCCGAAAACGTTTGGACACCACTACCTTTTGCCACTAGTTTCTTAGGTTTTCATTCGCACCATAATCGAAAATTATGGGGTATCCAGCAGCTGTATCCAAACGTTAACCTTTGATCGTAACCTTGATGAATTCAGAATAGTAGGTAATCGAAATATGTCGCTGGGATACTTACGTCACTGTTGTCGATGTGGCAGCTCGCACGTTGATTGTTAGTGGAAGAGTGTATGTAGAGTCACCAGGACACATTCTCATTATAAGCAAACAATGTTTGACGTAAGGCTATACATACATTCTGATAGTACAGCAATATTTTTTGCATAACCATAAGTAGAATGGACTTAATATTTCTTGACGATTGTATTGTATTGCTTACCTATTTGATTAAAGGATTTTCGGCCCAAAGCTAGCCAAACAATTTGCACGCACATGCGCAATAGGGTTTCAAAAAGTCGTGCATCTTTATCCGACAAAGATTTTAATTTTTTGTGCGGACCCATATGATGAAATTTCTTGATATCTCCGCCACCTGTAGGTATAGTGGAATTGATTAATTGGAACCAATGTAATTACTTAAACCTTTGAAACTTCAGAATAATTATCGTCACCAATAAGCATTGTACTGTATTCTTTAGCGACTAGCACTCGCAGGTCACATAAATTATTACGATAATCATTTTCAAGTACTTCACAAAATGGTGTCCGCACTTTTGTCTCCAATTCTATCATTCTATTAGCCATTTCATCGGCAATCTAAAAAGTTAATATTGATTTACTAACTAAAAATGAAAAAATAATTTACTACCTAAAAACAAAATATTGATTTACCACCTACGGGCAAAAAAGATAAATTCAAAACCTAAAACTCAACTCCGCCAAAGTTTCAAACGCACTTTAAATATAAGTAGGCAATAGTAGGAAAACAGAAAGTAATACGATAAGCAAGTATGTATTACTTTTATTGACCCTATTGGCTATACCCTATCAACCGAATTGTAAATATTCGCCTTTGACTTATTAATACAACCCCATAAAACACCTTTCAATGAAATCCATATCCGATCTACTAGTATTCTACTTATCTTACATTTTTTTTACCAAAAAATTTTTTTTCTGTAAATCGTAGTTATTTCAAATTACAACTCATTATTGAAATCGGTCAGTAGATTAGATTCTGCAAGGGCACAAATGAATTTACGTGTATACACATTGATAGACTGGTAAAAGGAAAAGCTTCCATAGCCGGGCGGGGCGCGGCGCAGTCAAATTTGACGTTTCGCACACAGCAATCAATCATAGTTAAATCAATGTTAATCAAGTGACCATTTCAAATTTAATCGATAAAAAAACAACAGTCAAGTGTAAGCCATATAGTAAATGTTCCTAAATGTTCCTAAACTCCTAAATGTTCTAAAATGTCAATACCATTGTCAATGTCAATGGTAGTTTTAATCAATGAATTGTATGTAAAAAGAAAGACCCACGTCCTTTGAGAGAATGTAAAAGAAACCAATGCTTTTTTGTTTTGTTTTCTTTATAGAAAAAAGGCGGCCGATGAACATACAGTCCACCTGATGGTAAGTGGATACTGTCATCCATAGACATCCGTGATACATACCAACATCAGCTCAGAATAGGGTTACCATCTGACCGGATAAATTCGGTTTTGACCGAATTTTAAAAGATCCGCCCGGATTTCATTCGAGACCAGATTTCTGTCAAACATTGAAATACGAAGCATAACAAGCGGCACGCACGCTCCTCACACATGGCATGGCGCAAATATAGATGACAGAGTGGCAGACGGCTCGATTTTCAGTTACTGAAAATTTATCACTACTTTTTTGTATTTTGCCACACAATGAACATGTAGAAAGGGTTTTTTCGCTTATGAGATCTCACTAGACTAAAAAAAGGCACAGATTGTCAATAGAATCAATAAGATAAATATTAATCACACAATACAACTTTAAACACATTACCTGTGAACAAGTTTACAGTGAAATATCTGGAAAATCAAACTTTCATTGGATCGCATCGCCTCCCACCCTATCTATCTACTAGAGATTTGTTCGGACTTCATTCATATAATGTAATGATTTTTCAAATTCCATTTGCCAGTGACCAAAAATATAAGTGTAAATAACCAAATTTATGCAAATAAAAACTTTTATATAAATTATAATTACATATAATATATTGAGTTTTATTTTGAACCCAGGACCGAACTTTTTTGAAAAATCTGGATTTTTAACTTCATGATACCGGGTTTTCGATTTCAGCCTCTGGTAACCCTATTCCAGAATGACAAACGGTGGCACGCCCCCGGATGCGTTGCCTACCTTTGCAGATTAAGAAATGGATTGGGAAAATAGGGAGGGATGGATGGGATGGCAATGGGGTCTGGTATATCTCACTCACTACCGAAATACGTACGTACATTGGGGAAATACGATAAAGTGAGAAATGCAGCACATGTCAAGGTATTTTTCTGTGAGAAAGGGGTAACGTGGCTAGTCAAGTGTGCCCAGCGGCTGTGGGAATGCAGTGTTCACTCTCCCCCTACAAAATATGTGTACAAACAAGTGATACTTTATTAATGCGACCATTCCGGTAGAGGAATGCTAGTGACTGAATCTATAATCCCTTGCACTGACCACAAATTAACATAAGAATTATACTGCTGTCCCTACATATAAGCTCAATTATTGTCCCTATATACGAGTATCTATAATAACTTCTCTATTGCCCATCATTGTAATAAAATAAAACATAATCACCCATAGATCCCATACATTATATTATAATATATATAGTATATTAAGTAATGTAAATCAGTAAAAAAAACTATCAAATTGTATGTCATGTCCAATGAATTATTTAATATATTAAAATGTGTATTTTTGAATATAATATCGTACAATAACTTTTTAAACTTTCGCGTTTTGTACACATTTTATATCGTAAATCGACTCAACTCGTGACCAACTCGTGACCACGGCTAATATGAAGCGTGCCGAAACGTCGAGAGTAGAAATAAAAGATAAACAAAAACCTTTAATTATACGCGTTCAGGCCCGATTCACAATATATTTAATATCGTACTAGTTTCAGGGGCATCGATACTCCGTCGATGAAGCAGACGCAGCCGCGTAAAAGTTACTATTTGACATGAAGTATGTAATAATTTGTTTACATGTCACTACCAATATTTACGAATCTTGATAGGCGTGTAAATGTCAAAAACCACGATTTATTATATTCCCAATGATCGGAAACAGTCAGATTGGGCAAATTATATTCTATAGCACTGTTTACTATACGAATGATATATTTATTATTATTATAATAAACATTTATATCTGACATAGTTAGCGACACGATAAGTCAATAAATATTAGATTTTCCTAGAATTTTTAAAGTCGTAGATTAACACTAATGAGAGCAATTTAGATATGTATGCAGCGCTCATGTATTTTCATATACTTATATTTTGAGGGTCAGACATCTTTCTGGTTCTAGACTTTAAATTTTTTCTTTGTTTCTTTTATTATTTGTTCTTTTACGTCTATTCTAAACTAAGACATAAAATAATTCTTATTTGGCAAGTAGGTCTAAGGTAGAGATGCAAAAAATCTCTAAGGCCTAATATAAGAGAATTGAGTCCTTATTTAGAGCTCGCTTTTAGAGCAGGCAGAATAATTTTCAAAAGACTCAAGCTCTTATAAGAACCTTATAAGACCGCTCTTATAAGGCGTAGGAGCGTTTAGTAAGGCCAGTTAAAAGTTCACTCAAGGCTACTCTTAAAGAAAGGGCACTAAAGGAGGAAGTACTTCTGATTCTATGCATTCAGTCTAGGATGCATTCTAGCAAAAGTTACATCTAATTGAACATTAATACTAAAAACAATTACGTAAAGCCACTGAACACATTTCGAAAATGAAAAGTGTCAATTTTAAAGTAGAGATGATGGAAAGCATGATGCCGCAAGTTTCATACAAATCGCTGGAATATAACTCGAGATATTTGGTGTCATAACTTTTGCAAACACGACAACATATCATAATTCTGAAACGACTGAAAATATTTGTATAAATCATTCTCTATTCCATAACTATTACCTAATTTAAAGAATTCTGATTATAACACAAAAAAATTCATCAAAATGGGTCCAGTAGTTACGGAGAAATTCTCGGACAAACATACATACGCGTCGAATTAAGAACCTCCTTTTTTGAAGTCAGTTAAAAAATATCTTTCCTATTTATAAAAATAAAAATGTAGGTACTATCAATACCTACTTATAAAGAGTTCATAACAATTATCAATATCTAACAGTTGTAACGAGCGTACTTCATAGGTACCTACTACAAGGAGCAATAATACGACCAAAACAGAATGGCTACTTACTTATCTCTTTTGAGAGTGACATTCTTACATGTAATTTTTATTAAGTAGAGTTATAATGTCAAAATGGCAATGAAATGGGATAGATAATGAATAAAATTCATTTTGTAGTTTATCGAACAAATCACATTGTACTGCAAATTTAATACGTCTGAATTCCTAAGTACAAAAGAAATAAATTATGTACTCATCTTGGAATAAATTCAAAACAATTTAAGCACACATGGACAAAAATTCACAAAAAAAGGATACGTTTCATCCGTTCAAGACGGCATCGAGCCGTCGAATGACGCTAAATAGTGACACATGATTTGACGCAAAAGATAATCTTACAATATAATTGTATATAAGGTCGAGGAAAAAGTTTCTTCGTATTTTATATACAAATTCAAGACAATTTTTTTAAAAGTTTAATTACATTTAATTATAATATATATCTGCCGTTTTGTTCTATAATTTCTTGTCATCTTGTAGGTAGTGACATGATCCCGTTGCTGTAGAAATTTTAGAATTTTTGGTCAAAAAGTTGCGACAAGTAGTTTTGACAGTCCTCTCTTGATGCTAACCTTACACTACCTAAAGAATTCTGAAGAGACCGAAACAAGTGGAAATCTGAGGGCGCAAGGTCAGGGCTATATGGTGGGTGCATCAACACTTCTCAACCAAGCTCTCTCAATTTTTGCTGAGTGGCCAAAGATGTGTGTGGTCTGGCGTTATCATGATGGAAAGACTACACCCTTTCTGTTGATCAATTCCGGCGTTTTTTCTCAATTTCTTACTTTAGTCTCATCAGCTGTTGGCAGTAGAAGATCCGAATCGATGGTTTTGCCCAGCGGTAAAAGCTCATAATGAACGATGCTCTTCCAATCCCACCATACACACAACATCACCTTATTGCGCGTTAATCCGGGTTTCGCCACAGTCTGTGGAGCTTGGCCGTACTTAGACCATGATCTTTTCCTTACGTTCTTGTCGTAAGTGATCCACTTCTCACCACCAGTAATCAATTTTTTCAAAAATGATTCGGTTTGATTGCGTTTTAATAGAGAATCGCAAACGAGTACGCGGTTCATTAGGTTTCTTTCAGTGAGCTCGAGTGGTACCCAAATATTGAGCTTTTTTGTGAACCCAGACTTTTTCAAATGAGTCAAAACTGTTTTGTGGTCAATGCCCAGTTCATCAGCAATGTCGTAACTACTTATATGCCGATCTTGCTGCATTTTTTCACAAATGGCATCAACTTTATCGGTAATAGGGCGACCGGAGCGAACTGCATCTTTAACATTAAGATTTCCTGACTGAAAACGCTTAAACCAACTTTGTGCTACTCTTACTGACACTGCATTAGGTCCATAAACGGCACAAATTTTTTTCGCGGCTTGTGTCGCATTTTTCCCTTTTTTGTAATAAAAACTTTAAAATGTATCGAATTTCTTCGTTAGATTCACTCATTTTCTTGGACAGAGAAACAATTGAAAAATGGCAGGAAACAGTTTTTTAATTCTTTATTTATTTTTTAATTATTTAATGGTATAATAACCAGCCAGGTACAAATAGTTCAATCGAAGATATTGGATCACAACTTCATACATACAAAATACGAAAAGACTTTCTCCCCGACCGATTATACATAATTTTGTATGAAGATTATACGTTAAATTTGTTTTGTATTTTATACGGAATTATTATTAATGAATCTTTAAAATATCGATCCATTTGTCGCTTACTCGATAATTCAGTCCGATGTTTTGTATATATGTATTAACTTCGTAAATCACACCGTAAACTTCCACATATTAAATGCTTTAATATTCTTTCGTGGACAACTGGCAATCCACGAACATACACAAAATTAAAGATCTCTCAAAATTAACACATAGCGTCGCCGTCGAATAAAAAGTTTAAATCCTTCTATATTATTATTAAAACAAAAGCCGTACCTGTAAATAGTATTGACAGAATAAAATCATTGCCCTGATGAATCTTTCAGTTGTTGTGAGGTGAAGCATGTTTATAAGCATGGGGCTGAGTAAATTCACTGGAGCAGTAAATATTGCAATATCTTTTAAGTCCTGGAAATAAAAAAATATTATAATAAAATATTAAGTACAATATACATATATCATATAATTAATTACGTATCCGGAAATCGATATTTATCGATTTAGCTAAATTTAATGTTTAGCAAAATATGCCAATAAACGTAGTGTGTAAGTATATACCTGAACAGTTATAACATCCCCTTGTCCTGGTTTTATCTTTCTTTGATAACGGCGACGAAATCGAATCTGTTGGTTATAAATGATTCAAATTAGAAAAGTCTCGCCTTAAAGAAAGTCACTCGTGGCGACTGGATGAGAATAATAAAAGACCAAGTGTGGTGGCGGGCTTTGAAGTCTATATGCAACAGTGGAAAGATACAGGCTGATAGTAACAGTAGCAATACTCGTATCTAGTATTAGATCACTTAACATTCCTATCAGCTATCCTGTAACTATAGTAGTTTTACTATTTTACTTTATAAATACATACATAGTTCTCCTTTAAAATATTAATCTAAATACTAACGGACCTGTTCAATTAAATCAACATCGTCTCTAAACTCTATCGTACCGGTTGGCGCCTTGATTGGAATGATAATAGACTCAACAGGTTGCGGCGGAAGGTCACTGCAAATACCGCAAAGACATATTGAGCCATATTGATTAAAACATTTATAATAATAATGAACAATTGGTCTACATTACTAACCTGACGAAAACTAGGTTCTCTGTAGACTGATCCCATATCCAATGTCCATTTTCATACAAACCACCAAATCCTCCTTCATCCTCATCGTCAGCCATTCGACTTACTAAATGTACATGAAAATATAGTGGCCAAAATTTGAATTTTACTTGTTATATATGATAATTTCTTACAAATATTATTCGTTGAATAATATTATAAATACGATCGAAAGGTCCTAAAACGAACTAATTAGAACGTCTGGTCTTATGACAAAACCAAACAAACAAATGGTCCGAATATGGACACGACAACGGATAAGCCTTATATTCGAGTAAAATGATGCGCTTACAAGCGGTCATAGAGTAGTTAAGTAACGTTAATCAGAGGGGATATTCCATATATAATATTGTGTACCTGTACCTGTGTCATTTTATACATTGGAAGTTATTCTTTTATTCAATGGAAGAAAACGGGTCTTCGTTGAATGAAGAAGATACATATTTTTTGTAATTAGTCACTGCTTTATCAATAATTCATAACAATGTAGGTACTATATTGTTAAACGCGGTTGTCCAGGTGTCCCAAAATCATCGAGAATCAAAAATGAATCCCCAAGGTGTGGGCGCGCAGTGTCATTACACACAGCACAGTGCGCTAAACACAACGCGATCTCATTCGGGAAACAATGCGCATATTTTAAGGAGGAGAATGTATGCTGTATTCCCACAGCCGCTGGGCGCACTCGACTGGCTACGTTACCCGTGTCTCTCAGAAGACTACCTTGAAATGTACTGCATTTCCTACTTTATCGTATTTCCCCAATGTACCTACGTGTTTCGGTAGTGAGTGAGATATGCCAGAGCCCATCCCTATCCCATCCTATCCCTCCCCATTTTCCCAAAACTTTCTCCCAATCCATTCCTTAATCTGCAAAGGTAGGCAGCGCACCGGGGGCATGCCAACATTTGTCAGTCTGGACTGATGTTGGCATGTATCGCGGATCACTATGAACGATAGTACCCACTTACCATCAGGTGGACTGCATGCTGGTCTGCCGCCTTTTTTCCATAGGAAAAAAAACTGTCGATTTCCACAGTATATGTGCTACTGACTTCGATCAACCAATTACCACGGAAGTACAATAAAATTGAATCTCCCGATTGAACCTCTCTGATCAACCCAAAGGTTGGCTAGTAGAGAATGCCTTAAGGCGTTAAGCTCGCCGTTTGTACGGTATTGTGCAATGAAGTGTATAAATAAATAAATTAATAAATTAAATATGAAAAAAGCAAAATTCTGGGATTTTTGCTTAAATCCTTAGAATAAAAATACACTTTCTGACTAACATCATCTTTGAGCATAAAATTGACAATTAGCTATGACAAAGTTTTTTTTATTTTAGTCTCCAAACAAAATAGGTCAAATGCAACTAACGTAGGATTTGATAGTATTTAGTTGACACTTTAAATTCAATTAGACATGTACGTACACTAATATAAATCTTTATTTTTCATTTATAAAAATTTTAAACGGTGGGAGCCCTGGGAGAGGCCGATATCCAAACAATGAAGAGACGACATAGGCTGATGGTATGCTATGATAATAATTGAAAGCAGCTATAACTCGCGAATCGAAATTTTCATCTAGCGTATTTGTAAGTTGTCTGAATTTACGGTCACCATTAAGTTGCTCTCGGCGCCACTGAATATAAAGTTATGTTAATGCTACTAGTGCACCAACTCCCAACCTTAAAACTTATAAAATGTTCGAAGTTATTCCTGTTGGAAATGGACGATATTGCGTGAATATCAAATACTTATGCGGAATCGTGCATTATATTACATTATGTGTAGAAATATGATTTTCTATTTTACAAGTAAGTTAGGAATTCTGTTTTAGTTATCGATGCCCACATTGTTAGCAAAAAGTTCTAGACACCAATATGATAACGTTAAGACACAGAATCTTAAACATTCAACAATCTGATGCTAATCATAGGGGTAATACATAAATTACGTCACACGTTAAGGGGGAGGGAGGGGGGTCAACAAAGTGTGACATCGTGTGACAAGTAGTGGGGGGACGAGTCATAAGCTTCGTGACGTCACATGTATAAATCTAAAGTAATAAAACTAAACTTCAACTCTAACGAAAATCTTTAGAATATTACCAACTCTATCAATATTATTATAAGGTTGTTTTTATTTAGTAATTTCTAAATTTAAATTTGCAAAATATGTGACGTCTCACCATTGGTCACACAAATGCCCACCTGTGATAAGGACGGGGGGGGGGAGACTCCAAAAATCAAGAAATTCGTGTGACGTAATTTATGGATGGCCCCATATCGTATTGTACAGTAGCCAGTTCTAAGAGCTTTTAGTATAGGTATCCAGCGGCCGAGAAGGCCATGACTGCCTCTACGCGTGTTGATTTAATTACAATTAATGTTTTATTAGTATTTGTACCTACTAGATCCAAATAATAAAAGAAAAATAAGAAGTTAATGAAAGATTACTTAGAAAGCTAAATAGTGTTTAGTAAGTTGATTTTTGAAGCTGGATAAAGATTTCGACGTTTTAGTTGAGGAGGAGTTCCACAACCGAACCTCTTGCACAGTGAATAAGTACGTGAGAATATTAAGTAGAATGGTGAAGAGGAATACTAAGAAGAAAGTTATTAGAAGAACGAAAGTGAAGTGAGTGAGACCAGAAGAATTAAAAGCGCTCTTTTATTATTGCGCTAACTGTTTTTGATTTAATCCAGTGTGTACAGCATATGGCGTACAGTAAATCCTTAATCAGAATATAAAAGACATATACCTACATAAATATCAAATAAGTGTTATAAAATGTAACATTCCGTTTGTGCGATTTAATAAATAAAAATAAATAAATAAATTGGTCTTGTATACCTATACAATTAAGTATTAAGGTGAATTTATGTAACATAATAATACAATACCTTCAGCGCACGTCTCTCTACGGCTGGATATGTGCCCCTGCCAAATCTCTCCCCCACATATAATCTTCGGTTCTTCGCAGCCACTTACATTGCTTATTTACAAAATATACCTACCTGAAATCTAAACGTTTTGCAACTTTGTGTGAAGTCACACAAATTGCACAAACAAACAAGTAAGAATTAAAAAGTGCAAATCCTAAAGAAATTATCGAAAATGAGATCATAAATGAGCATACGAATAACACGATTGGTCTTGTGAGGTACCTACTGCTACGACTTCAGTAAGAGCAACCAAAATCAGTATTATTTTATGTTAGAAGTTGGCTTGTATTTAAATGGACAGCAAAATCATACTAAATGGGCAGCAAATCATGATCAGCAAAACAAACTATTTTTAAATAACTAAAGTTAATAGATTTTAAATAATATATTTTTTTAAATAAAGAAGTAGTTCTTAATTATCCCATGAGAACCTAAATCTAACCCACCTTTAAATTTGCTGCAATCGATTTGCTGCCCGTTCAGTATTTTCTGTTGCTCATATAATTACTTCCCTTGGATTTAATTATTCTACTTTACTGGCATGGCCACTTGAACTTTTTAATGAACTTACACATATAAGACAATTGATCTTGCGTTGCAGATCACCGCTAATGTATGCACCTACATAAACAAATGCTACGACTTCAGTAACAGTAATTATACCTAATGTTACCAATTTTCAGTAACAGTAACTAAAATGTGTTGGGAAGTTATTTACTGACATGACCATGTAAATGATCGTATAAATAAAACGGTTAATCTTGTATAATAATTATTAATAATATGTATATTTTAGATATATTTTACGACTTCAGGAAGTGTAATTAAAATATTATGAAATATTATTTATATAAATAAATTAATTAAATTTTTGTTGTTGTAAATTTTTTCACTGACATGATCACTTGTTGTTTAAAATTTTATGAACTGTACGTACCACAAACGCATCAGTGAATGCATTTCTAACTCAATAAACAAACATTCAAACGTCAGTCAACCGCTGTTGTGAGAATGAATCAAAATATATTTACTACCTGCGCTTTTGTCAACAAGCGAAGTATGTTTTAGTTTTTGCATTTTTGTACAAAGTGTAATAAAAAGTACATAGATAGGTAATATCAGAGTCACCACCAACTGTTAAAGATACGTAGGTAGTGATCTCTTACGGTGAATTAGGTGTCGTAAAAGGTGACTAGGGGATAACAAAACCTCCAGCGCAAGCGCTGAGGAACTACACCACCTCCTTTTAGAGATTGTTTTGAGTAGACTCGACAATCGCTTGGCCAAGTGCATGAGAAATTCCGTGTCCAGCAGTGGACCAAAATAATGGTTACGGTTTACTATTAGGAAGATTAGGAAACAAACCACTTTCATGTCCATATCTTACTCAATAATGAAATTCATACATTAGAATAATAGGATAAAGTGGGAAATGCAGTATACATTTTACGATATTCTTGTGTGAAACATCTGACGTGGCCTGTTGACTGCGCCCAGCGACATGGGAATGCAGTGTGTACCCCCCCCCCCCCCGCCCCTCCCATCCTATGGAAAATGGAATGGAGAGTGTAATGGGATGAGGAAACCTTCTCAATAGGTTCTACTCTCTATTACCGCAACCTTCTCAATCCTTCTTTCCAAATGGACTCCTAAATCATCAAAGGTACAGTCTTTTAAACTTAGCTGTCAAAGTACCACGAATAGTACCGGGACAATACCTAATAATCAAATCGAGGTAATGTGTTTATTTAGCAACTGAGTGTTTTTAGAGTTATTTAGCACTATGAATAAAAAAATACGTGCGTGTAGGTACGTGTGGCAAAAACCTTCTGTGATTTTTAGGTTTTTACAGATTAATTACACTGGTCTGCGTCAAAAATGTTCCTGGGGGTTTTATATGTGGTTGTTAATGAAATTTGTCTCCTAAATCCAAATCAGGCATTCATATTGCTCAATCAGGTCTATTTTTTAAGATACAGACCGAGCTCCCTGGATGGCGTTAGAGAGCTCAGTCTCCAGTTGACCGCGAGCGCGAGTGGTTGTGTGTTGCTTGCTCACTCTCCAACTAAGTGTTCTTACTTTAATCCATGACTTTTCTCATATGAACAGTGTTTAAAGTGTATATCTAAAGCTCTATTTATTATTTTGCAGGCAAATACATTAGCAAAACTCCTTATATTTCATAAAAATGAATAGAAAGTGTAATATGTTAATATGTGGTGATCTCAAGGTAAGATATATATATATTTTCCAGTTTCTTCTTGTCATTATAAATCTTCATTTTTAAAAAAAATATGCCATCCATGGTTAAGTTTCAGAAATTCAATAGCATTGATCTTGCTACAGTCTGTCGGCATGTTGCACACTTTATTGAAATTGTCAAATATTGCAAGGAATTTTTGTTTCTAAATACCAATGACAGAAGGATACGATACACATATTAGCTTCTCCCTACCCCCAATAAACTTATTGAAAATTGCCTATGAAAAAAATATAAGTTCTTAGAAACCATGTACATCAATATGCAAGCATAAAGACAATTTTCAATTTTAATTTACTACATTTAATGTATTTAAAAATTAATCCTTTCTTTCAGGTTGTGTGCCTTCTTCTTGGGATGCAAGGAGGCTACACAAAATATCTTTGCTTCATGTGCCTATGGGATAGCCGGGCTGATAGTCTTCACTATAAGCAAAAAAACTGGCCAGCTCGAGAGACATTCCAAATAGGCTGCCACAACGTGGTAGCTCCACCTCTAGTCCCACCTAAAAATGTTTTACTGCCTCCTCTTCATATAAAGCTTGGCCTGATGAAGAACTTTGTCAAAGCACTCAATAAAGATGGCCAAGCTTTTAAGTATCTACTGCAAAAATTCCCACAGATCAGTGATGCAAAGCTCCATGCAGGCATATTTGACGGTCCCCAAATTGGAACTCTGTTAAAGGACAAGCATTTTTACACCAATATGGAAGCCAGTGAACAAGATGCATGGCGATCGTTTAGTAAAGTTATCGATGGTTTTCTGGGAAATAAAAGAAGCTCAGAATATATCTCACATGTAAATGAGCTTATGAAAAGCTTCGAGAAAATGGGAGCTCGCATGTCGATAAAAATGCATTTTCTCCATTCACATCTTGACTATTTTCCGGCAAACTGTGGAGATTATAGCGAGGAACAAGGTGAAAGATTTCACCAAGACATAAAGACAATGGAAACAAGATATCAAGGACGCTGGGACATCAACATGTTAGCTGACTATTGTTGGTGTCTTAAACGCGACGAACCAAAATCGGTTCACAAACGGAAATCATCAAGGACTTCGTTTCTTGGAAAATAGTTTCTTTGCAGTCTTGGGTAGGCTCATAAGTAGTGTGTAAGTTTAAATTTAATTAAAGGAAAGTCGAATTGAGTCGGTATTTATTTTTTTCCTAGTTTACAAGTAATTGTAATTTATTAAATAACTTTGATATAAATAACGGATTCTTTTTTAAAATTACCCATTTCTAAAAGAAGTAGTGCGCTGTATCTCAAAAACCAGACCTGATTGAGCAAAATGAATGTCATATTTCAATTTAGGAGGATAATTTCGTTAGGAATCACTTAAGAAAACCCCAGGAACAGAATTTTTTTTTCAAATGCAGGCCTGTGTTATATTTATAGGGCATTATTCGAGGCACTTTTGACAGCTGTCCTTCTATGCAAGCTAGATTTATCGAGGTGGGGGTGTCAATATTTGTCATTCTTAACTATCGTTAACATGTAAATATTGCCAATGTCTATTTGTATTTACTTACTGTACAGTGTTCACTTATACTCAGAATGCAACCGTATCCACTTACCATACACCGTAGTACACTTACAGTATCACTACAATAAAATCTTTTTAATAAAAAAATGTATTTATAAACGTCATAATGAAAAGTCCTATTCAGCTAAAGTAATCGGCAAAAAACACTTTTTTAGAAATTGAAAATATCCTAATTAGATTTTAACGGTGACCGGTAGGTACACTTGCTATAAAAACAAATAAGCGGGCGTTTTAACACATAATTTAGCACTAAACGTAAAAAGTCGTATTTTTATTAAGCTTCCAACAATTTACTTTCTGGGCAGCAAGAAATGGCAGCCATGAGTGCTGAAGCGTGTACCCTTAAAATAAAGGCCTAAGTTCACGAGCTATGTTGAGTATTTAATTTAGACCTTATTTCGCTCTTGATGTACATTATAGTACATGTAAAAATAGTAATATGCAGATATTTTGATTAATACATAACAGGAAATACAATCACGAGTAGGTACCTAATCTTCTGGCAGTAAGTGCCATCTTCTAACAAGATATGGCATTGATGATGTAAATGTAGATAGAATTGATAGTAGACCAGCGAGCGGGCCACATGATGGTATGTGGTCACCGCCCATTGATATCTGCAACATCAGGGGTGCTTGCGGGTGCGCTGCCGACCTTGCAGAACGCTGTTCACAACTCTCTTAGATCTCTGCACTTTCATTCCACTGTCGTTATAAAATAGATAGTAGCGTAGATATAATTATTACTTTCTTATTTAAGTGCATTTGAATATTTTATTGGTTTTTAAAAGCATGTCTTTTTATTTATTTATTTATTTTTAATTATTGTAGTTCCACTTTCATTAAACGGTTTAAAACTTTCTAGAAAAAATCCATTAGCAAGGTGTAGGTAAATGGTAACATAATTGAACTAGCAATTCCTGAACATTGAAAATATATAAATGTCAGTGTGAAAATATATACCTAATCTAACATTTTGGGAAGAGGAGGGTGCACATAAAATCCCACAGTCGCTAAGCATACTCGACTGGCTTAATTACCCCGACCTCACGGAAAACTATCGTAACATTTCCCACCCTATGCTATTCCCCCAATATACTTAGGTAGGTACATGTCTCGGTAGTGAGTGAGATAACTCAAAACCCATTTCCCTCCTATCCCATCTAATCTTACCTATCATCTCCTATATCATCGAATGAAGAGTATAATAGAATAAAAGTAACTCTTTACCCCATTATACATTCTTGACTCTCCATCCTTCCCCATCCCCCCAGGAGGGTTAGGAGGTGTAAGGAGAATGTCCTCGTCCCGTTATACTTTCTATTCTACTCGTAACTATTGAGTCAGATCTTAAGAAGTTTTAATGGATATCACCGACAGAAGACCATCAGACTGTTGCCATAAGCTTTTGCTTACTAATCTTATGTAATAATCTTATGTATAGATCGGACACTGTTTAGATTGCAGAATTGTGATAAATATTATGTCCAATATTCATTTTTGACCGTCTTAATGTCGCATGTAACGAATACTTTGGGGGGGGGGCGTGCACCATGCAATCCATCAGACGCGCTAAACTGCCCACATTACCCCTCTCTCACAGAAGACTACCTTGAAATGTACTACATTTCCCATTTTAACTCATTTCCCCAATGTACCCGTGTTTCGGTACTGGGTAATTATACCAATATTCCTAACCCTTTCTCCCAATCCATTCCTATATCTTCAAAGGTAGGCAGCGCATCCGGGGGTGTACCAACGTTTGTCATTTTGGACTAATGTTGGCATGTATCGCGGATATCCATGGGCTACAGTATTCACTTACCACCAGGTGAACTGTAAGCTCGACTGCCGCCTTCTTTTCGTAAAAACAAGAAATTACTCTATATCTGTTTTTACTCTATGTTGTAGGTGCGCTATAAAATTATATATACAAGCATATATGCTCGTCTGCCGTCCTTCGTCCATAGTATATATACATAAGAATATAACTTCTAAAATTAGGTATTTATAGAATGTCACTACTTTAATTTCTTTATTATTTATTACAATAACATCAGACGCTGCAGTATAGTTTGGAAGAGATCCGCTTTCAAAACCGATTTCAATTCTTTGTTATTGATCTTTGTCTCCGGATGTCCAAGAGGTTCGTTCTTGAGATCAAAATTGGCAGTACGAAGGTGATTCAATTCGTATTTGGCGAATTATTACTTGGCTTTAGTGTAAAATATGTATACTATTTAATTGGAATTTTAAGTCAAAATTATAATAAATATATTTTAGGTGTCGAGAATGATAAAACGGTAGGTACTTTACTTTTCAAAATGTATCTGAATAACAATTTCGTAAATGAATCTGACGGACAGACAGACCGCGCCGCCGCAGCACTCCGTCCGCCGACGAAACGAAATGTGCCTTACCTATCAATCCTGCCAGTAATTACTTAATTAACTAATTCATACGTTATTACTCCATAGACATGAATACAGTATGATTATGATAATTCTCAATCTGTCACAGTGTCAATTATGCTCGTTAAACACGTGACGTATATAGTGAATTGTCAAGAAAGCTCGTTGGTTAACCGATTAAATTCCCAGCAGTTTAGCATGAGTTTACCGCGCTTCTGATGGTGCCGTCCCCCGGGAGCTCTTATCATGGACTGTTTAAATTACTACACGTTCATATATTAAACTAAGTATGATAATAATATATTAAATAGTATAACCACATTAATTTGCATTTTTTGTTTATACCTACATACAGGCTTGCATATACTGTAGCTTGTAAACAAATAATTAACAGTAAAAATTACCTTCGTTTTTTTAAAAGAGTAGGTATATTCCGCTTGTGGTGGTTCAAGCCCAGATATGTGATCGTCTATATATTTGAATCTATGTATAAGAGCTTAGTTGCTTCATTACAGGATAACTTCAGTGCTTATGAGTATGAGGATAGTCTTTGTGGCAGATGTAATTAATTCAATCGCGTCCGATTATGCAAGTGTGCAATGTAGTGATGGTATTCCCAAAATAACAAGTCATATATTCACTTCGGCTTACTTTAAATGGGCCTTTAGGTATTTACGGAAAGGGGTCGTTAAGACCTCTAGAGTAGCTTGTCTCGAATTAGTAATGTACAAAGGCAAATTAGGCCTAGTAAGTGCCCCGACGCGCGTATATGACTGTTAATTGAGTCAATGGCAAAGCCATCTTGCTGCCCAAATCACTCTGGCATTTACGGGGATTTCCTACGGCCTGGCTCAAGGCTTCCACGCATGGAATTATGGGGCTCGAATTCAACTCCTTTTCATCGCTGAGAAGCGGTTAAATCAACACGTCCTAGGACATGGATAATTATAGGCGCACAAAGCTGCCTTGCCCCGATACCATGGTAAAGTTTTATATTATATGTATATATCAGTTAGGGTTCTATTCGGCCGAATAGAGGTCGGAGTTGATTCGATAAGAGAGGAATGTGTGTTCTGATACCCAGATTTGCTAGCTAGCCGCCGACAACCTTTGCACAGTTCAATTCTGACCCAGAATTGCGTCTTAAATTCAGGCCGATCTCAAGATCAGCTATGGCGATGGATACACAATGAAGATCCTTTTATCGTGTAGATGTCCATCGGAATCCACGCGAGGGAGCGTCTCTCGGTCTGCGCCTTTAGTGGTGTTAAGTTCCCACACTAATGCAAACTTAGTTCATATAAAATGTGCTATCCTTGACTATAAGCATTGAAATAACCACTGTCTTGCAATTTATTAAATATACTAAATGCATTCAGTATCCATATTTTGAGATAGGTTATGATCTCCAAATCTATTATAGAGTAAACTAATACTTACGACAGCTCGGCCTCTCCATCTGTCTCGTGTCTTGTGTTCAATTTAGACCATCGGCTCAAAGTCCAATTATATATGCAATGTATGCTTGATATTAATTTCAAGACTCTATGATTACCAAAAGCTACATAGTGTCCGAGTATAGCTTGAGCTATTACTTGAGTCCTAGACAGAACTGGCTTTGTTCAATTAAGATCGGATAGAAGTTTGGTTTATCCATCTTTCAAGCTCAATTGTAGAATTTCTAGCTTCGTGTATAATTCGTAAAAATAGCCTAGGCGTGTACTATGGGGTTTTGTGGATGAAACTTGTACTTATGTACTTTATTTATAATGTAATCCGCGTTCTGCGTGATTTTATGAACTGAATAATTATCATACTTTAAAACTCCATTTTACCTTAGCCAAATGGGGAAGGGAATTAACTCTAGACCATTGAAATAGCAGAAATATGAAATTAAGAATTATTTATTTCATAACCAAATTATAATCGAATCTGAGTTGATTATTTAGATTAGATGTGACCGATTAAAGTCACATCTAACCGAGTCCTTCTATTCCTAGGCTTTGTATATAGGGAAAAAGAAGACCCAAACAAAAAACCCTATATGCCGTATTACTTAATTCTAACACAATTATTTACACAAGACTTAGATCTATTCGTAATAAAAGAAACATACATAGTAAATTACACGTTTATTGTGTATGCGGTGAGGTGTTATTTAATTGAAGATTGAACTCTAGTTTAATCCAGGATAACCTGCCTGAATTTATGTCTGGCAATTGGCTCAGTACATAATGATATATATATGTATATATATATATATATATGTGTGTTGGTTTTCATTAATATCATTTTAATAGTGACTCGACATACATGAGAGTGGTTTTGTTTAGAACTAGAATAACATGATTATGTACTCAATTAATCATCATTTGTTACCAAGCACATTATTTCGAGAAGACTCTTTATTGAGCTGGATTTTAGTATGACCTTTGGATATTTATACACCTCATCTCACACAGACATGATTTAAAACAGTTTATACACATTTATATACACATCTGCTCATAACTTTGTTCACATGTCCATAATTTAATGTATCTTTCATGAATCGTAAGTGCTGGTCAATTCATTATATTTAATTAGGTGATTGTATGGGCTCTAATGGTATTTCTTACCATTCTCGTCTTTATTATTCGACGGCATCTGGTAAATAGGCATAATTATGGTAATTATTATAATTCAAATATAAGAAAATGCCATCTCCCAATACGATCTGTGGTTAGTCAATAATTCATATTCCTTATCAGATATTATATCCATTGTCAAATAGCTTGTTTGTTTATTTTTAGCTACAAATGACAGTTAGTTATATAACACTGTGTACAAAGTTATGAGGCACTAAAATAATTATGATAGTTTGTACTTTACCAGACAACTTTTATGGTCCAACTTATTTTATTATTCCCGCCTATCTTATACAAATTAAATTGGAAAACTTTTATTACTATTACACACACTATAAAGAACTATTATCTAGATCGGGCTAGCGTGAGCTAGTCAAGACTTCTATCTGGTTCCTTCAGGGAGCAAAAGCGCGCGAGCTCGACCAAGGATGAAACCGTTGTGTCCTCTCTCCTCATGTTCGTCTCAAGCGCAGCCAGCTCTCCAGCCACGCCCTGATGCTGCTCCTTGCCAATGGGAAAAAATCAAAGCCAGTTATTTGCTCCTGATTGGTCCGTATCTTAGCGTCACCGTGCCGCGTCTTGGCGCTGAAAAAATTTGGCGGCAGAATTCTCGCGATAATAATTTTTTGTGCATGTCGACCCATGGGCCTCTTACACGTACATGCAATCATTTTTACAAACTGTCTCCCCTTTATAAATTTACGACTTTTGTCAAGCATCAAGCAGAGGCGAATTCCATAGAATTCGTGTCACTAATGGCTCTCAACAGTGTAGCACTTGCACATTTTAAGATATTAACTCCGAATACAAGTTAATTTATCGTCGTTAACAACAACTCGATGGGTTGTCTAGACATCTTAACATTTATTTTATGCAGATGTTTTTCGGCGATGCGAGAAAAAAAGATAGGATTTGTTTTTGGCAACACAAAAACCTTCTTATTTTGAATTTTAAATAATGGCTAAATATCTCTCTAGTTGGCCATCTCACACTCCCCCAAATAGATTTTGAAACTCGACTTCTCCCTTCTGATATTTTCAATAAGCAAAGTTTTAAAATATATTTCTCCTCATCCTATAAAAAATAAAATTATTTCCATCGACTACTGTACTAATTCTGGCTCAGTTCCCACGCCTTACAAACTATTCTCACAGCACCAACTTCCCTTTCATTCATCCCGTTTTTTTTTCGTGTGGGTTCGCTTTTGTTATGCTTTCGATAACATTCCCATTCAACGCAGCCCCCTTTTTTTCTTTATTTGTTATTTGTTTACTTGTATGGTTACGTAATAACGAAACAGGTGTATTGCATTATAATTTCCTTTGATCTTATTGGTTTTTTCGACAATTAGAGTATAGACGTTGTCATATGGTACTGCTCCTATCACGAAAGGTCCTTCATACAATCGTACAAACTTTTGAGTTATTTTCTTGTCTGCGTCGGACTTGGCAAAGACTTTTAACTTTACAAGGTCACCTATCTCATAACTTCTTTAACACTTGATCTAGATGTCCTATATGTAGCTGTAGGCTTCCTGTGGTAAATACTATAATGTCATCTAGGTAATTCAAACAAAACTCCCGCACTTCCTCTAATATAATGTCCATGGCTCTGGAAAATCCAGCTACAGACGTCTTTAAACCCTTCCTTACTTGTTCCCTATGTGCTAACGGTACTGGATAACTCCGTTTGATAAATGGTGTGTCATCTAATAACTTTATAGTATGCTCGTACTTGTCTGTTCGTCCTAAACCATCGGCAAATACCTTAATATGCTTTTCTAATATAGGTATCAACATTCGCTTTTGTTCTAAGTTTAAGTCAGTCGTGTTTAAATGGTCCGATAATGGTCCATTTGTTTCTACATTCCACCTCTTTATTTGACGTGATGCCTTCTGTTGGTAGCGTGATCCGATTCAGCATTGTGTTGATAATGGTAGCGTTCGTCTCTCCCCCTAGTCGTTCGATCTCGCTATCTGAGTTCAGTCTAACACTAGACCTAACTCCTAAATTTTCTATCGTCAGTGTCCGTTCTTGACCGCAATTCACTATTCCTTTCACTCTCTCTAGCCAGTCATAACCTAGTATCAGAGATCTAGGTAATTTCCGCATAATTAATACAGGTGCTTCTACAATTGAATTACCTAACTTGAATTCTATCAATACCAATCGGTTTGTGCTCTCGCTTCGTGAACCAAACGCTCCTTGTATCTGCATAGCTGGTATGGCAATCTCGGGTAATTCTCCGCTCTCTTCCTTCATCGAATCGTATAACTCCCGCGTTATACCACTTATTTGACTTCCGGTGTCGATCAGCGCATTTATGTGCCGACCATACAATTGTACACATATTTCAGGTAACTTAGGTAACGAATAATTTTCACATACGTCATCGCTCTCGTCTATCTCGTCGATTTCGTGAAGAATAGTGTACACTCCTCTGTCTCTCTTCGTACAAAATTCACACACTGAACCCTTCTCATCGCACTCCTGTACGTGGCAAAACTGGTTGTCCAATAAGATTCCGATCCCTGTTGCTAATGATTGGCAATGTTGGTCTTCGTCTTGTGATTTTGTTCCTAATGGGTATTTGAGACCCCTTCCATTTGTTCCAAGCTTTTGTCCAGGTTTCCATCCCTTTCCAACGAGTATGTTATAGGCTATATTTTCCTCACTAAGGTGCGAAGTCTCTGTAGTCCCTCCATCATAAAATAATAATAGGCTATTATGACTTCCTTGTGCCGGAGACTTTAGTTTTTTTTTTTGCTTGTCCTCCCCCACAAGTCTTGCCGAAGTGGAAGGTTCACTTTCCTTGACAAAATCGATAGCTGGTCGATTAACGGTAGCTTCGTTTTTCCTCGTGATAGCCGGTGCTACCCGATTAAAGTTGGTTCTATAACCCAAACGTCCACGTAGATGTCCCCTCCCCCTGTACGCACCTCTCCTATTACGTCATACATTCGCCGACATTATCGCGGTGATAGGCCGTCTAAACTGCCTATCCTTCCGGTCGTTCCTGTTGAGGTTATTCGTCATGACATTTTCCGTTTCATTATAATGTTTTGTTCTAAGCTTCGGAGGAACTTAGCGCCATTCATGATAGTAGGTTCTTCTGCTCTCGTGAACCACAACCGTTGAATGTCTACTGAGTAATGTCTCATTATCGAGTTAACGAGATCTCGTTCGCTAAATGCTATCGTGAGTGATTGCATAGTCTCGGCTTGCTCAGCAAAGTGTTCTGACATAGTAACACCCGAATCGTCCGAATATGTTGTATTTATCAATCTATATCTGACAGATTCCTGAATTTGTTCGGTCCAATAATTGCGACGAAAGTCCGTCTCGAAGTCCGTAAAAGAGGTCCATTCCTTGGAATATAATTCCATCACCTTACGTGCATATCCCGTGACACATTCTAGGGCTATATCAACCTCTCTATCATTAGCATTCAATGCCTTGATGTACTTTTTCAATCGCTTGAGAAAACCAATTGGGTTCGACAGCGGTTTTCCATCAAATATAGGTTTGCTAACCGTGGGTTGGATCACAAATATGTTGCGCGTAGTTGAGGATGATGTGCTAACACTCTCAGATGTAATGCTCGCGGATTCCTGCGTCATGTTTCCATCGCTGCGACTACCTTCTTCTTCTACTGTACCGCGCGATGATACGCTCGTCGTATCCTTCTGTCCGTCACTACTGTTTGAGCTACTCAACTGCTCTAACTTCTTGTTAAATTCATCCATACGTTGTAGTAACAATTCCAACGTCGTATTATTTAAAGGTTCCGTAATTCGTTCGTCACTTTCACTCGCATTCGTCCTTCCTCTCCCTTTCACTCTTTTACTTTGTCTCTCAGACATCTCTACGACTAAACTATTCTCGTACAACTTGCAATAACAATAGGGCTACCCTAGACCTTCGTTTGTTTATTACTTTCGCTTTCGTGTTTCACGACAGTGAGTCATAAATTTGTAAAGGGGATAAAATAATAATTCGTAGAGACACAAAATTGCAAAATTTAAAATGTATAAGATTAGGAACGGGGTAATATAATAGTAGTCCTATCGTCCTAGGTTTTTTTTGTCGACCTGAAAGTTCGTATCATATTACTATTCGTCCTTTCCATATTGTTACACATAATTTATACATAACCATATAGATCGTGTAGGTCATACACACGATAATTCACAATAATTCCTGCTTATCAATTGGTCAATATTCCCGTAAATGAAAGGCTTATTTTACGTCTAAATACACGATTCTTTTTTTTTTTTGTTCTACGTTGTGTTTTTAGTAAGTTAAATTTAATAAATCCAATCGTATTGTTTTTTCGAATACGTAGTTGGATCGCTGGTCTGCGGCACCATTTTCTGTGGTGGTTCAAGCCCAGATATGTGATCGTCTATATATTTGAATCTATGTATAAGAGCTTAGTTGCTTCATTACAGGATAACTTCAGTGCTTATGAGTATGAGGATAGTCTTTGTGGCAGATGTAATTAATTCAATCGCGTCCGATTATGCAAGTGTGCAATGTAGTGATGGTATTCCCAAAATAACAAGTCATATATTCACTTCGGCTTACTTTAAATGGGCCTTTAGGTATTTACGGAAAGGGGTCGTTAAGACCTCTAGAGTAGCTTGTCTCGAATTAGTAATGTACAAAGGCAAATTAGGCCTAGTAAGTGCCCCGACGCGCGTATATGACTGTTAATTGAGTCAATGGCAAAGCCATCTTGCTGCCCAAATCACTCTGGCATTTACGGGGATTCCCTACGGCCTGGCTCAAGGCTTCCACGCATGGAATTATGGGGCTCGAATTCAACTCCTTTTCATCGCTGAGAAGCGGTTAAATCAACACGTCCTAGGACATGGATAATTATAGGCGCACAAAGCTGCCTTGCCCCGATACCATGGTAAAGTTTTATATTATATGTATATATCAGTTAGGGTTCTATTCGGCCGAATAGAGGTCGGAGTTGATTCGATAAGAGAGGAATGTGTGTTCTGATACCCAGATTTGCTAGCTAGCCGCCGACAACCTTTGCACAGTTCAATTCTGACCCAGAATTGCGTCTTAAATTCAGGCCGATCTCAAGATCAGCTATGGCGATGGATACACAATGAAGATCCTTTTATCGTGTAGATGTCCATCGGAATCCACGCGAGGGAGCGTCTCTCGGTCTGCGCCTTTAGTGGTGTTAAGTTCCCACACTAATGCAAACTTAGTTCATATAAAATGTGCTATCCTTGACTATAAGCATTGAAATAACCACTGTCTTGCAATTTATTAAATATACTAAATGCATTCAGTATCCATATTTTGAGATAGGTTATGATCTCCAAATCTATTATAGAGTAAACTAATACTTACGACAGCTCGGCCTCTCCATCTGTCTCGTGTCTTGTGTTCAATTTAGACCATCGGCTCAAAGTCCAATTATATATGCAATGTATGCTTGATATTAATTTCAAGACTCTATGATTACCAAAAGCTACATAGTGTCCGAGTATAGCTTGAGCTATTACTTGAGTCCTAGACAGAACTGGCTTTGTTCAATTAAGATCGGATAGAAGTTTGGTTTATCCATCTTTCAAGCTCAATTGTAGAATTTCTAGCTTCGTGTATAATTCGTAAAAATAGCCTAGGCGTGTACTATGGGGTTTTGTGGATGAAACTTGTACTTATGTACTTTATTTATAATGTAATCCGCGTTCTGCGTGATTTTATGAACTGAATAATTATCATACTTTAAAACTCCATTTTACCTTAGCCAAATGGGGAAGGGAATTAACTCTAGACCATTGAAATAGCAGAAATATGAAATTAAGAATTATTTATTTCATAACCAAATTATAATCGAATCTGAGTTGATTATTTAGATTAGATGTGACCGATTAAAGTCACATCTAACCGAGTCCTTCTATTCCTAGGCTTTGTATATAGGGAAAAAGAAGACCCAAACAAAAAACCCTATATGCCGTATTACTTAATTCTAACACAATTATTTACACAAGACTTAGATCTATTCGTAATAAAAGAAACATACATAGTAAATTACACGTTTATTGTGTATGCGGTGAGGTGTTATTTAATTGAAGATTGAACTCTAGTTTAATCCAGGATAACCTGCCTGAATTTATGTCTGGCAATTGGCTCAGTACATAATGATATATATATGTATATATATATATATATATGTGTGTTGGTTTTCATTAATATCATTTTAATAGTGACTCGACATACATGAGAGTGGTTTTGTTTAGAACTAGAATAACATGATTATGTACTCAATTAATCATCATTTGTTACCAAGCACATTATTTCGAGAAGACTCTTTATTGAGCTGGATTTTAGTATGACCTTTGGATATTTATACACCTCATCTCACACAGACATGATTTAAAACAGTTTATACACATTTATATACACATCTGCTCATAACTTTGTTCACATGTCCATAATTTAATGTATCTTTCATGAATCGTAAGTGCTGGTCAATTCATTATATTTAATTAGGTGATTGTATGGGCTCTAATGGTATTTCTTACCATTCTCGTCTTTATTATTCGACGGCATCTGGTAAATAGGCATAATTATGGTAATTATTATAATTCAAATATAAGAAAATGCCATCTCCCAATACGATCTGTGGTTAGTCAATAATTCATATTCCTTATCAGATATTATATCCATTGTCAAATAGCTTGTTTGTTTATTTTTAGCTACAAATGACAGTTAGTTATATAACACTGTGTACAAAGTTATGAGGCACTAAAATAATTATGATAGTTTGTACTTTACCAGACAACTTTTATGGTCCAACTTATTTTATTATTCCCGCCTATCTTATACAAATTAAATTGGAAAACTTTTATTACTATTACACACACTATAAAGAACTATTATCTAGATCGGGCTAGCGTGAGCTAGTCAAGACTTCTATCTGGTTCCTTCAGGGAGCAAAAGCGCGCGAGCTCGACCAAGGATGAAACCGTTGTGTCCTCTCTCCTCATGTTCGTCTCAAGCGCAGCCAGCTCTCCAGCCACGCCCTGATGCTGCTCCTTGCCAATGGGAAAAAATCAAAGCCAGTTATTTGCTCCTGATTGGTCCGTATCTTAGCGTCACCGTGCCGCGTCTTGGCGCTGAAAAAATTTGGCGGCAGAATTCTCGCGATAATAATTTTTTGTGCATGTCGACCCATGGGCCTCTTACACGTACATGCAATCATTTTTACAAACTGTCTCCCCTTTATAAATTTACGACTTTTGTCAAGCATCAAGCAGAGGCGAATTCCATAGAATTCGTGTCACTAATGGCTCTCAACAGTGTAGCACTTGCACATTTTAAGATATTAACTCCGAATACAAGTTAATTTATCGTCGTTAACAACAACTCGATGGGTTGTCTAGACATCTTAACATTTATTTTATGCAGATGTTTTTCGGCGATGCGAGAAAAAAAGATAGGATTTGTTTTTGGCAACACAAAAACCTTCTTATTTTGAATTTTAAATAATGGCTAAATATCTCTCTAGTTGGCCATCTCACGCTTTTCTAGGGTTGTTGTAGGTTTCTAGGTTTTTCTAGTATTTATACTCAAATTTCATGAAAAACATTTAAAGGCTTCGCAAAATGTGTCTAAAGAAACCTAAAGAACAAGTGGAGAGATAAACACGCAGATGTGAATATTTGTGGGCGTCCAAGCAAAAAGGGTAGGCGGTATTGAAATTATGGGCAGATTTGGAAACAAAAAATAGATGTCTGACCACATAACATAAATAAACAGAAATAGATAGGGTAGATAGGGATGATTCAGGGCAATGAACCAGAACCTGTAGGCCTCGAAACAGTGTCACCTACAAATTTCCAGTAAAGTTAAGCGAACAACTCATGTGTGTATGCGTGCCCCGGACCTACAGTACACAAATTACCTACCTATTCAGTTTACCCTTTGATCATAAATTCTTTGATCAGAGTTGATTATATGTGATTACAAATACGTAACCCTAAATGGTAATCTATTGGAATAATTGGCAGGTGTATTTATCATAAATCAAAGCTACAAGCCAAAAATATAATTCTGATCAACTCTTATGTCCTAATAATATAAAAGTACCTCTACTTATGATAAAATACCTAGTAGGTATCAATTATAAGGTTCATTATCTGAGAAAGGGGACTTTATTGTCGATTCTCCTTTCCCAAATTTTAAAAAAGTATTACTTATTTTTTTAATTTGAAAATTGGCAATATTGAATCAACGAAATTTTAAGTTAGAAACATCTTAACTTGTCATTGTCCATAAAGACATTAAGTTCCTTTTACTCAGATAACTGTTATACCTATAATGTCTGTATGTTTACCATACATAAACTCGTACGAACAAATTTTAATGGGGTTGTCACTGTTATGTCAACGTATATTCCGGAAGGTTTTTAGTGAATCCATTTTTTTTTAAGATCAGTTCAGCACATTCAGATTTTCATTGACAGACAGTGAGAGTGACTAAGTAGTGAAAATCGTCAAAGCTACTTGTCAAGAATAAATAATAAGATTCAATAAAAACTAACCGCATTTGAAAATTAATATTAATCAATACAGAAATGAAGTAGATTCGTTTGAGAGCACGTAGGAAGCGAGTGTAATCCTTCCCGGGAGCGATGTTCAATCTACTCCTCAGTCATAAACCGGTGTTCCGTGGACGTAAACTGTGGTACGTGCGGCCAGGAAACAAATTGAATGGATGAGCTATCCGCATCGCTGTAACGACTTATCTATATCGCTAGATAAGTGCTGCTGTTACTCATGGTCGTGGAACTTCGAGCGACTTAACGATGTAGGTGCCAGCGATACCTAGCATATCAATTGCGGAAATTCGTACATAGAGGAAGCTTGCGATCAATGGACCGGTGCTTTCATTGGACCAACTAAATATTTCCAAAACTGTACTCCCTAGCAATGTTTCGTGTACGTGAGTGACGTGTACGAGTGTGTCCACGACGTGCAAAATATAAAAATTGAAGGTTAGAAAAGCGAATGTAAGTATTATTGTTTTCATTTATGCTTGCGCTAATATAAAATATTAGGTGGTTTATTTGTGATTAAATCTGTGTGTGATATTATAGACAATTCGTTGTCCTTTTTTTTTAAAGCAATGTATTTGACTGAGTGTCGAGTTGCTATCAATGGACCATATTGGTATCCCTATCATTGGACCGGTCCAATCATGGCAACGTGGTTCTCGAATGGAGACCACGTACCGGCGGACGAAGCCGACGACGTCCATCTGCTAGATGGACAGACGACCTCATAAAGGTTGCGGGCACCCGCTGGATGCAGGTCGCTGCCGATAGGTCTAAATGGCGGACAATGGGGGAGGCCTATGTCCAGCAGTGGACGTCCAAGGGCTGAAAAGAAGAAGAAGAAGAAGAATCATGGCAACTATTTTTAAGTAATTTTCAGAGTAAAATATTTTCAATTTTACGTGTTTTTATGTTGTTGTTGTTATAAAAAAATGTGAATACATGCGTCTTTTGTAATTTGGATCACACTTACTTAACATAATTTCTTCTCATATTTTTTTTTATTGTTGTAGAATGTCGGAGAAAAAGAAATATTACACCTGGAATCAAACTAGCATGAACCTGGCAATTGATTCAGTTAAAAAAAAGAGCTGGTTTAAATGAGGCTAGTCGAATGTACGGAGTCCCAAAGGCAACACTGAAACGAAGACTAGATGGAGTAAATAAAAAAGCTAAAGAAGATGTCCAAATCGTGGGTTCTGAAGGTGATCTCCCTCCAGAATTTGAAACTGAACTATGTACACACATTCTTGAGATAGAAAGCAGTTTCTACGGTGTTGTTCCTATAGACATGAGGCGACTGGCATTTGAATGGCTGAGAAAAATAAATTAAAACATAGATTCAATAAACAAAAGCGAGCTGCAGGAATTAAGTGGTATTATTCTTTTATGCAGCGGCATCCTCAATTGAGTTTGCGTCAGCCAAGAGCTACGTCTATGAATAGGGCTACTGGATTTAATAAACCCACTATTAAAGACTTTTTTGATAAACTGGACGCACTTATGGTCAAGCATGATATGTGATGCTCAATGCATTTTTAATATGGACGAGACGGGCTTGTCAACCGTTCAAAGAAAGCCTCGAAAAATTCTAGCTCTGAAAGGCAAGCGCCAAGTCGGCGCAATTACTAGTGGTGAACGGGGTGTAACAACCACCGCAGTGTATTGCGCTAGTGCTGCTGGCTACTTTGTGCCACCGCTTATAATTTTTAAGCGAAAGCGGGCAAAAGACGAGCTAAGAGATGGTGCACCACCTGGAACAATATTTGCCTTCAATCCAGACAGTGGCTACATTAACAAAGAAATATTTTTCTTGTGGCTACAACATTTTGTTGAGTGTGTGAAACCGAACACAAAAAAAAAGTTTTGCTTTTATTGGATGGGCACGCATCTCACACAAAGAACCTGGATGCTATAGCTTTTGCAAGAAGACACGGTGTGGTTATGTTTTCATTCCCGGCTCATACTACTCATAAGTTGCAGCCACTCGATGTGTCTTTTTTCAAACCTTCAAGCCTTTACTATATTGATGAAACCGAAAAATGGTTACGTTAAAACCCTGGTAGAAGTGTGACGACGTTCCAGGTATCCATGCTTTTTGGCAAAGCATATTCTCGTGCTGCTTCTGTAGGCACCGCCGCCAACGGTTTTTCAAAGACAGGTATCTATCCACTCAATAAAGATGTGTTTGCTGAATACGAATTCATAGTAGCTGATATAACGGAAAATAACGAAAGTTGTTCTTCATCTGCGCTACAAACAAATCTTGGTGCAACAAATCTCGGTGCGCAAGAGTTAGAAGCAGATATTGAAGAGCAAAATGAAGATTCGATTTCAGAGGAATGGAATAATGTAGGCGCATCAGTGGAAGTATCAGAGTCTATAGAAGAGCAGAATGAAGTGCTAATACCAGTTGAACGGGACACAGAAGTGGAAAAATCGAAGTCTGTTGAAGAGCAGGATGAAGTGCAAATTACAGCAGTAGGTGCCGAAATACTATCTCCTGTGCCATCGATACAGATTATTGAATCTTTAGTATTACCAAGTACAAAATTTGACTTTCATATAAACCAGATATCCCCGGGAGCTAAAAAAGTAGCACAAGAATTACGCCTGAGAAGTCGACAAGCCCAACGCAGCACGGAATTGACTTCATCGCCTTACAAATCTGCTTTAGAACTCGCAAAAGCAAAGACCGAAAAACCTAAGAAGCAAAAACTGTCCACTAAAGGGCCTAAACCTTCCACCAGTAAGAAACAAAAACTGTCCACAAAAGATCCTGAGCCATCATCAAGTAAAATTCATGATGTGGACATCGAAAAATGGTTTTGTAAAATCTGCCTGCAATGTGAAGTAGCAGATATGATTCAATGTCTCATGTGCAAAGCCTGGGTCCATGTTCATGTTCATTCATGTGTTAACAAATCCATAAAGAAATACGTATGTCCTTTGTGTAAAGATTAATTCAACCTTAAAATCTTTTAGTTTTAAAACCAATTTCCAAAAATTAAAGCCATTTTATAATCTGTTGATCTCATGTTGATTTGATCTCACTAAAGTGATTTAATTGTAATTAGAAGTATAATAATTATAAAAACTGTTATAAGTATAATTGTTTTAACACTTTATTATAAACTTATATGATGTTTTTTTTACTTTATGTGGATAGTGGTTATTTTATTCATTTATCATGGGTCTCCATGATTGGACCACTGGTGCAGATTTCCCTAAGTCCATTCATGGCAACCTGGTAGTCCAATCAAGGCGACCATGGTCCAAAGAAAGTAACATTAAAAAAACAAGTCTTCTTGATTTATCTCAAAAACTATTAGAGTTAATTGATAATGTAAAGGGCATATAATAATAAAGTTAGTAATACATATAAATCATCAACTGTTTTTATTTTATCACTCAGACTGTACGAGATTTTAGGCAAGGAAGTTAAGTGGTCCTATCATGGCAACCTTCCCCTACGCTAAATGAAGTGTACAGTAAGTACAGTACAGTAAGATAGTAAGAATCAAACAATATTTTGCTACTAAAAAAAATCATAAGATGAATAAAATAAGTCATAGCAAACTTTAGATCAAATCAAAAGGAGGAATATAGGTTACTCACTTACCGCGCGTGGTCCTACAAAACCTAGTCCAATGAACCTGGCTTCGTTTAGTCACCGATAGAACAACGACTTGCTTTTGCGTGATACACTCACACGGTGAACAGAGTTTTGTAGTGGAAAATACATTTAAAAATGCCTTCCTGTGCATTTATTCAGTACAAAAATCAGTCCAAGGAGCAAAAACAAGACACATGGAATCACTTTTCATGCGAAAGTACACCAAAAAGTAATAATTTGTAAAAGATTTTTAAAATTATATTATTAAAAATTATTTTACATTCGGCCATTAATAAGTAAGCGAGATAAAACTATACGAAACATGTGCGAGCGACACGTTTAGCTTGTCTCGCTCTTGCTACTATCCAATCTCATCGCTCTATCTCTGCCTTTCGATCTCGTACAAACGTAACTTCAATTACGAGTATAACTGTACGAGTTTGTTTGCATGAACTTGTGCATTCGAGATTATTTTCAGTTGACGCAATATACTCGTAAGAATGTACCGTATCTTCCCCTTTTGCCTTCCCCGCATCTAAGTAGCAAACCACATATCTAATCAACACTGGATTTTATAATCAATAGACGTAACTTCATAGTCCAATGATCCATTCCAATAAATCCTACTATTATTCTAGAATTGTGAGTGAAATCAAGAAATATAATTATAATGCCAATCGGAAAAACATGAATACTTAGGCCAGGTATCTAAGGCCCAAATAAATGGTAGATTTTTGGTCTTAGAAATAAATAGTCATAGAATAGAATAAATAAATGGAATAAATAGTCACGTCGTGTTTTATATAGCATATGTTTTATTCTATGCAGTCTGGATAGAAGTTAATTTTAAAAAGTACGGTCAAAGTCTAAGCAACGAATGGTCTTAGAAATTTCTAGTTACTCGACCTTAGCGTGTCTTTGTTAGCGTGGAGAACGACGAGCGGTTTTTGATTTAAATTTATTTTACTGGTCGCTACCATTGATACAATTTCGAAAATTCGCGTCGTTCAGAGCAATGTGATTGCAACCCTTCAAATCAAACATGCAGCATAAATAAGCAGCAGATAGGTTGAACACACCCCTTTCCTAGCCCCCGCAGTGTTGTAAACAATAGGAGGCGTGTTTAAACGTGTTAGAATCGCAAAGAGAGTCTTTGAGTAATAACGCGCTTTTTATTCTTAGACTGAATTTACTATCGTGGCATATAATGGCGTATGTGGCTGATCCAGCTACGGGACCAGTGTTTTAGATAATATGAGTATGGTGGCGCAAGAAAGAACTAGATTTTGGTTAGTCGATTGTCCAAACATGCGCGCGTATAGTGTTGTATGGTGATTACGGTCGACGACTGAGGCGACGCGGCCACCGCGCCACCCTGCCGGGCTTGCATAGATGTTGATATAAAGTCACTGCGCACACCGTCGAATAATTGTTATATAATTTAAAATATTATTTATCTTACACATGCATGCAAAATTACAATCTACAGGTGGCCTTCATCCTCAACAGGCGTCTACCAGTGAGTGTCATTATAACTTGAAAAAATATAGATATGTGACTAATTGGACAGGTCACACAATCTTTGTCTCAATCAAGATTACCGTCTATTAAAGAGGTCATGAGTATCATAGAGAAGAAAAATAATAACAAATCTGCGACTTGTACTGCGTGCGATATTCTATAAATATGGGAAAAGGCAAGCATTCCTACCAGACCACTAAAAAAACATGTAATAATTAAATATTTAACTGGGTGGCAAATTTTACAGGAAAACAAAGATAATAAAGCAAAACGTTCGGCTGTGATAAAAAATAAGGAAGAAAAGTTTACAATGTCTTTTTGATATTGCTCAGACCAACGCACTGGAAATGATTACTGTTTATACTTGCCTAGAAAGAAACAGGACGCCCAGGTCAGATAGGCGTTGTAAACAGAGAGCTTGAAAAGAAAGAATCTATGAAGTTACAAGAGGACGCAAAGTTAGAAAGCAAAAAAGCGAGAATCAGAAAACATAAAACGTCTCACTGAAAAGTGTGTGTTAGTGTCATCACCTTCGACCTCTTCAGACAACAGTGAAGGCTTTAATCGGCCGGGTTCTCCATTGCCAGGACCATCTACATCGACATCACAACGAAAACAAGGCGGGAAACGAATAATCGACGACCGTTTGGCTGTAAATCTTGATGTTGCTAAGCGATCGAAAAGCGGCTGTTGTGGTGACATCTACTCTCAGGAGCGCAGGTTGTGATGTTGCGAATTACAACATTAGTTCTTTGTTTATTCGGTGTCAAAGAATCCAGAGACGACAAAAATTGCGGAGTCTTTAAAAAGCGAGTTTAAACCAGAAGTCCCGTTTACTATTCACTGGGATGGTAAAATGCTAGAAGATATAACGGGACATGTGGTTGTGCATCGTTTACCCATCTTAGTATCAGGCCAGGGAATAGATCAGCTTTTGGGTGTTCCAAAACTATCAAATGGAACAGGGCAGACAATGGCCTCAGCTGTTTTTGAAACATTATTGTAGCTTATACCTTATTAGAGCAGAAGTTGGAGAAAAAATTATTATGGCTTCCATGCAAACGTCACATTTTCTGCTAACTGCTACCTTTGGAGATTTGAGAATGGATTTGATGAAAGGGTTGGGAAAATAGGGGGCGGATAGGATAGGATGGGAATAGGTTTTGACTACCGCATTCACTATCGAGACACGTACATTGGGGGAATAGAATATGAAATATATTTTAGGGTAGTCTTCTCTGAGCTGGGGACTATAACCACCCATTCGATGCTACCCGATCGAAACGTCTAGTGAGATAAAATAGATAATATTACCGATCTATAGTAAAGTATAAGATTAGTAGTCACAGACCGCAGGAACTCTTTCTAGTATTATACTATTTCTTTGTACATGTTCTCTGGTTGGCCTCTCTGTTCGCCTCACGAACACCTTGTGCAGATTAATGCACACCCCTACATATTATGTAGTTGCAACATGTAAGGACCTAAATCGCGATGGTCACAAATAAGCAACAAGAAACTTTAATGTTATGAACAGTACTCGCAATGAATAGTTAAACACATACTACAACAGTGAAAAGTAGGTGCAATCAGCAACCATATAACACTTAGATCATTCTTGAAATAAGGAAACAACATGATTAGAAACATACTAGATACATAGATTACATTTTAACTTTTTATTAGATAGAGACTTTTCATTAGAAAAAAAGTGTTAAAATTTAATGTGCTCTAAATAAAATGCCATTAAATAAATATATTGTCCAGACAACTTTATTACAGATTTTGACAACTTTTTAAGCGCTTTTAATGAAATTGTCAACTTATTACGTTTGCATAATTAACTTAAATTAAATATTGATAAATTCATAAATAAGTGGTGTTAAATAATATTTATCTACTAGTAACTATCATATTTAAAAAATACTTAAAGCTAACTTAAAATAAATATTAAAAATATGGTAGATGTTTATTGTACAAAACGCTCAAAATATAAGATAATATATTGATCATATAAGATAAATAAGATAATATATAAGATAATGGTCTCTCTTGCAAGGCACACGGCATGCTGGCGGCATTACCTCGCTGGATGGCAAGGCTGATGCGTTGCACAAGATAATAGCCAGCCCTGATGTCGCCAGTGCTGTCAACCAGGCGCTTTGAAAAACGAAAGCTCGCTAGAACCCCAAGCCCCAGCCTTCGTACTAGTTTCGTGGCGGTGAGACGGAACCACACACAATGGGACGACCCATCCTCCACGGTACCAATGACATCCCGTTGGGTATTTTACCATCGTCACGCACAATACCGTTCGGCTCCGTAGAGCCGGTACGTTGACTATGGCAAACGACCGACGAATAACGTCATTAAGTGTGGCATGACGTAAGAAGGGGCCCGCACTCGACAGGCAAGACAGTCCATGGCGTCTTAACTGGTCGACATCATTGCCACAGGAACATTTATATTGGACACATAACTCGGCTCCCAGATGGAGGCTGATCGCCAGGCAAAAAGCACTTATTGGGATCCAGGTGTCTTCAAGTTTGCTGAAGGAATAACATGAAGCCAATACGCAGACTCCTTTGCGCGACTACCTTCATTAGAATATATAGTAAACTATCGAAAGTTTGTTGGCATAATACATCATCCCAGCTCCTTTGAAATTTAGGATGAATTGGTTTTTATTCCTGAGAGGCTGATCGTACTATGGTTGGTATGGTTTATATTCATCCTATTTTTTTGTAAGTTCGTAAGTTCATCAATAAATGTACCTACTAAGTTTACTCGGTGAAATGATCCTTTTCATATTCGTCCTTTTCAATTCATATTCTTACCTTTGTCATGAATGTTTACTTATGCATTAAGAAACAGTTTACTTATTTATTAACCGCACCTCCCGTCACAGAAGTGCGGTCCATCCGCATTTCCTCGATACTGTTCGGTCCAAAAATTATTTTATACCGCGAACCCGTAGGCTGTGGAACGAACTGCCTGAAGAGGTCTTTCCATTAAGCTACGATATGGGGTTCTTCAAGAGAGCTGTGAATAGGATTTTGCAAGGTCGGCGGCGCGCCCGCATACCCCCTGGTGTTGCAGGTGTCCATGGACGGCGGTAACACTTACCATCACGTGGGACCGCTTGCTCGTCCGCCCACTAGTCTATAAAAAAAAAGAAGCACAAAACTTATGCGGCCGCGCGTTATATAAATAAAATCGTAGAAAGCCGGTGTTTGTACATATAATTTAAAAAGTATGCACCTACATACCTGTATCATTCGTAAAGTAAACTACTACTGTAAAGACCTACACTACGAATGATACAGAACCCAATACAACAATTTTCTGGATTTTAGATTGCATTGGATATGGTGGAACGATAGAGTAGGAGTACAGTGGACTACCACACATATTCTTAAGCCCACGCGAACAAAGTCCCGGGCACAGCTAGTCTGTAATAAGTAACTGTTGTGTAGACTGTATGTACACTGCATGGCTACAACAGCTACGCTCTACTACGTGGTTATAAACAAGATAATATAAATAATATAAGTCAAGTCAAGCAAAGAGCAACAAATTTTGTTGGGATTTTTTACCAATAAAGAAGAGCTTAAAATATTTATGGACTACTCGTATATTTAATCCTAATTAAAGAGCCCATGTGTGGTGGCAATCCTTAGGAGAGGCCTATATCCAGCAATGGAAAGGCTAATGGTTTGGTATGGTAATCGTAATTGAAATTTCCTCTGATGTATCATAGAGATCTTTATAAGTAGATCCAGCAAATAACTTTATCCCTGACATCTAAGCTTATCTCTAAGCTACATCTCTTGAAACTAAGCTGTTCGTTAACCGCTAACAAATGAAGAAACGAGATATTTTTTAAACTTTTTTACACATTAAACCATGTATATGACCTGACCTTTCATTATCTTCTTTTATATTAGTGACCCTACAGTGCGAGGATAATAGAACTCTTGTACAGTCCTATTATCAGAAAAGATGTATTCTTGAAAAATCTGCACCATAATTTTAACTAACAAAACATATCTTAACAGACAAAATTAAATTTCTCGGAGGGCCATAAAAAGACATGAATGTGCCCATCGCAGTCGCAAAATGTAAAACAAGTATAAAACAGTGTGAACAAAGCCTCGAGATGAGACATGATAACTAAGGTATTTAATAAGGAAATCTTATTATTTGCAGGTGCTTCCATTTCTACATTATATACATATTCTGAGAACAAAATTATCTATATAATTGATGACTAGGGTTATCCGGTTTCCACCCGGACAGTTCGTTTTATCGATTTAATCGCGGACCGCCCGAAAATTGTTCTTAGAAAAAGGTAATTATCAAAATCTTTATTCTAAAATCGCACGCTGACAGACCAAAATAGATAAAAGACATATTGGCTTACATAAATTCAATTAAGTTGTTATTTAATTTAAATATTTCTAAGTCGATATTTATTAATTTTAATAATTTTATTACCTAGGTAAACCACCACCTTGTCTTACAAAACCGGCTGTTTCATAATCACTAAAACAAATTTGACAAAAAGTACAAGCTAAAATCTTTCAGGATAAATACCCAACACAACAGTGAAAAACGCAACAAACATTGGCCTAATGGAATTCAATATTAGCGCAACCAAACCACGAAAGTATTATAATTTATGAAACTCATTCTACATTCATAGATATTTTTTTAAATATAATAGTAATAAATAAAAAAGTAATGAGATGATACATGGACTTAGATGAAATGTGCTGCTCACTCAACCAAACTTTCCGGATTTAAAACCCGTTTGATTGATTTTGTGTCGATGATATTCATCCACAGCAAATTCCGTTTAGAAGCCAGACACAGACGCCTAGGAAGACTTGACTTTGCCTTTTGTGAAAGATTAGCCGGAGCTAAGTACAAATAAAAACCAGAAGATGATTGCTGGAGACCTTTTCCCGGTAGTTGGACATTATACAGAAGAAAGTAATAGATAACTCTTGTTATAAAAGTTAATGTTCTGTAGGCATAACTATTTTGATCACACAGTTAATAAACTGTTGAATCACGGTCTGAATGTGAAACTCCTTCCAGTCCATTTCACGTTTATTTTCAAACTTCCGATCCGGTGAATAGAGCGATTGAACCTATTACGAATACTCTACTTACTGATGTGTGAACGAGAAAATATTCCCAAATTTCTCGTTTATGATATACAGTCAATTCGGCTTAATCGGGACACATTGGGACCAGAACATTCTGGCCCAATTAAGCGGCTGCCCTAATTAAACGAAGTTCTACAGAAAAGTGTCTTTTCCTGGAGTTTAATTTCACAATAAATAAAAACACATTTCTGGTAGGATCTATATAATAAGAATATAAATGAACATTTAAATTTAGATACCTAATAAAAAAAAATATGTACATACATATTTTTTTTACATGTAAAAACAACTAAACATAACATACGTGTGATTCCCCGGTGATACGCGTTGGAGCTAAACTAGATTAAAAACATGAAAATTCTTCCCCTTCCTTATCAATATATTTTGGAGCTCTTCCTTGGTCTGCTTGATCTTTTATTCTCTTTAGGATAGCACTCAGTTGTTCTTTTTGTCCACCTGTCGTCTTTCATCCTCAGTATATGCCCAGTCTATCTACATTTTTGTCTTTGTATAAACTGGAAGAACAGCATCCGCGACCATATTAATGGCGTCTTACAACAACACCCCCCCCCCCCCCCCCGTCTAAGAGAGCGAGATCCATTTTTTCCGTACTAAGCAGATCATGCTTCATCATATTGCTAGGTCTTGCTATAACCCGAGTGGGTCCCACTTCTGTGGGACTCATATAACGTTCCTGATATGTCATTTGATTGCCCTACTAAGTTATCTACCCTACAATGTTAATCTATAATAGTGGGACGTTATAGATTAACATCGAAATAAATTTATTAAGAGGCACTCATTTAACCCTCAAGCGCTAAAGTCCGACGCAACTTGCGAGATGACATTGATGTTTGTCGCCTCCGAAATATATGATAACTATCAAGAGATGCATGTATTTACTCGCAGAGTATATAGTGTATTTACGGCAAACATGCGCAGAATATCGTATATCAATAATTGACATCGCACAGAGCTGCGGTTACGCAGCTATCATTACCGCGACAATTTGAGGGTAGTTAACGGTAATGACACTTCCCGCCACCCTCACCACGCGCGCCAAATCTGCGTGTAATCACCCGCCCGCTGGCGTCTTTACTCCCAATGAATATTCATACCGCGATCGACGTGGCCTTCTCTTTATTCACTGTAAACACGTGTACGTGTCCTTTCAAGTTTGTCTTGTATTACGTAAATACCTTATCTATTTTTGTAATCACAGTTCACAGTAGAGTATCTGTACCCAGCTACTGAATGTAGGATCACAATTCCGAAATCTCCTCCGTTTTCATTCTAATCTAAAAGTTACCTAAAATTAAAGACACGAAAAATTGATTATACCTACACATAACCGTACTTTTTAATAGAAAGAATTTGGCAGACGAGTAGACTCCACCTCGAGATTTTTGGGTACTTTCACCTATAAACATTCGCGACAAGACAAACTTTGTCACTTTCCTTGATGTACCGGCCACATTTGAAGATATGAGTGGATTTGTAAAAAAATTGGAAAGGAAGACGATTGAGTTTCCCTCATAACATTACACCTCCTATTCTCTTCCTTTTGAGTCTTTTGGAACATGGGTGTAGAGAGTATAATAGGTTAAGAGATTTTTCTATCCCATTATACGTCCTTCTCAATGGCATGGGATTGGATTGAATGGAGAGTATGGAGTATAATTAGTGTAGAAAAAGAGCGCTGAGTCATCGCTAATTAATCTTAAGAGTTTAAATCGGTCTAGGCTTGACTTTAACCTCAAGTATTTAAGACCATTCATTGTTCATTAAAAAATTGGACTATAATGTTCACGAGAGTTTAACTTTCGAGTTTCAAAGATTCCTTAGCGCTCACTTAGCACTCGAGCGTCGAACGCTCACCGCCTCATTCTTACAACACCAAGTATGAGAGACTTCCCTTATTCCCACATGGAATGAAACGGGAAACGGACTCTGACACTCACGTATTCTCGAAACAATATATTAATACGTTAATTAATATATTCCGAGTCTCCTGTGAATATCTACTCATGTGTAGTTATTCCAATTAGTAATGAGTGTGATATCCTGTCAATAGAATAAAAAGACTGTGTCCAATTTTGAAGTATTTTAACATAGTGTGCTAAAAGAATAAGAATAGCTAGTAGTAGATATACATATGTATGAATACTGGCTATTCTTACCCATATCACAAAACAATACAAAAAACATGCACAAAGGTTAAATGACACACAATACAATACAATACACAATTGTCTTAATTTACACAAGCATTTTTAAAGTTACGATTTAATGGGCATTGATGTAGGTACACTTTGACTGGACGATGCACCCTCGTCACGTTTCCCAAGAGTCTGAGGTAATGTAATATATTATTATTCTCGAATGTATATAAGTATTTCTTTAAGACAAATAGCTTGTTTGTTTGCATTTTTACAACTCTTTCTTCAAATACATAATTAAGTAGCACAGTTTATATTGACGTAGGTATCTACGGGATTCAGTTTTAAGTGAATGTCTTTTTTACAATATTTAAGATTTTTTAAAAATATAGCAAGGAAAATGTAATAGGTATATGTTGGTATGCAGGTACCTATATAAAATAATACATACACTAGCGATCGCCCATCACTTCGCCCACACTATTACATTTTTCAATATTAATATTGTAATATTAATAATTAATATTTATATTGTTTTTTTTTTATAAATAATGCCACACTCGATGACTCACACTAGCTTCAGTGTCGTGGGTCTAGAGACACATACACAGTCGAACGCACCATCCAGCTCAGACCCGAACAAACAAATAAATGAATGTCTGACCGGGAATCAAACCCATGACCTTTTACCAACAGGTTAACCGGGGTCGTACTAGTTAAATGGTGAGCTCTGCTTATTTTTATTTTATTTTCATTAGAAAACATACCGACTAGTTACAATTTTATTCATTAACATGAACAGTGAGGGCATTACAAGTTTTCACATAGGTATATTAACTGTACGATTATTAATAAGTCGTCTAAAATAAGCAAATGTTGTCAGGGGAAATCATGTAGGTAACAGCGGAGAAGAAGCGATCACTATATTTTCTTTTAAGTGTAGTTATATTATTAATTCGATTATTAATTATTTGTTACATTATTCACAACTAATTCGATTATAACCGTCACATGCACACAAAAAGAAGGAATTTTGCCGATATCTATTATGGGTCAATGGTACACTAAGTAGATCGAGATTTCTAATACGTGTTAAAGGTACACGTATCTCAAGTTTATTAAGCATATCAGGACAATCAAACATTTAATATATTACAGATATAACAAACATCGTGTAATTCCCTGCGCTTCTATAACGGGACGATGGGTCTTCTGCAGTGCGAGAGATAACTGTTATCGGCTCTCTGATTCCGGAACTGCAAATGTCTAGGAGAGCGCTTTTGTATGTTTTCGATACGTGACACATGACGTCATAGCGTGGGTTCCAAACTTGTGACGCGCATTCAAGGTGGCTACGAACAAAGGCACAATATAGAAATTTAATAATTTTTACATTAGTAAACTCAGTGGAACAACGCAAAATGAACGGTTGCCTTGCGTAATACATTATCAACCTAAATATCAAATAAAAATATGGAATCAAATGGAATTTACTCCCAGATCCTTAATAGAAGTTACCCTCACAATGGGGATATCTTTTAGATAATAATTGTGAATGATAGGTGTAAATGAACGCGTGTGTGAACAGATGTAGCATTTAGAAACATTCAAGTTTATTGGCCATATTATTCCCTTTATATGAGATGCTTTATATTCGCTCATATAAAAGCTGCAACCAGGGGGCAGGCTGTAATCGAACATTTCCCAAAGCCTGAAACCATGATTCTGAAACTGAATTATAATTAAGTTTAAATAATTTATTATAATGTTGCTTAATTTTGTGGTACGTGCGTACGTAACTGTTATGTAAAACACCGTTTTTTAAGCTTTGTATTTAGTAAAGACGTTTGAAACAATTGGTAAAAACTTAAGAAAATGCGGTTTTTGCGAAAAAAAAACGCATAACTTTCACGTCAAACTGAAAAATTACATGAAACAATCATGAAAAGAATTCACGGTTTCAAACTTCGGGGATTGATTGGTCACACTGTTAATTTATAAGTAAAATTATTGCCCCGGTTCAGATTGGTCAGATTTTTTAAAATTCTCGCACATAGAGATTTCCTCACCATGTTCTCCTTCACAGCCGTATTTTTTTAAGATAAGCATACAGTCCACCAGGTAAGTGGATATTGTCGCCCATAGACACCCGCGATACATGCCAACATCACACCCCAATGACAAACGCTGGTTAGGAAGGATAGGATGGGATGGAAATGGGCTCTAGCATATTTCACTACTACCGAAACACGTACGTACATTGGATAATATCATAGAATATAGTGGGAAATGCAGTACATTTCAAGGTAGACTTCTGCAATTTAATATTACAAATCCCGGACTAAAGTAGAAGCTGAGTGGTACTGGCCGAACTTTGCATTCACAACTTTAAGACTTGAGAGTCGAGAATAGATAGCTATAAGTTATCACTTATCATTGCTCTTTTCTCTCTTTTTCTTTGTTCAGTAATATCAAATATGTATAAATAAATGTATATCAACATAGGTAGAAACAACTACATTTATTTAAATCTTTTGCTAGGAAATTTGTAATAAAAACAAATATAAATATTAGAAAATTTATTACTTACATTTTATGTAATATTTTCACAAAGAGTGAAAATATCACTTAACACTTGTATCATCATAACATTCACTTAATATATGATAATAATTGGTAATCGAATTCATTTTTAAATTTTATTCACATTACTGCTATATATAAAATTAGGAAAGTCATAATTTAAATTAGACAATCTGAATATGAATACATCTTTTCTATCTTCTTATAACAGAAAAGGACGCAGATGTATTAAATTGTCAAAGAGTGACAATCACGTTTCGTAACGCAGACAGACCCGATAGATAATAAATTACAATATAAATTTCAAATATTACAGTATATAAACTTATCCTCTCATTAAAATAATTTAATGCAGCACTTGAGTATACATATTGAATACATATTGAAAATACGTATACATATTGAAATAATTTGTTTATAAATACATATTTTTATTTCTTTGGAAGTAGAAAAACATAGGTGAAAACTTTGGCTTTTAGTAAGTAGTAAACAACTCATAAACAAGGGCGTAGTCAGGATTTTATCCAGGGTGGGGCAAAGCAATTTTCTTATAATTTAAATGGTAGTGTAATGCAGAAAATCTGTTACTTATTCTGGCAAACAAGCGACCCGCCCTGTCCCACCGTGGCTATGCCCATGCTCATAAATATGTATTTACTATGTACAGTTTGTTACAAAATAGAAAGTCGAGATCTATGTATATAGAGAATATAGGTAATATTGTATACGTATTATGTCAACGTATACGTTGTATGTATACGTTAATTTATTATAGTCGGCTCGCAATGGCACAATGTTATACACGCTGAAATTTTTATGATCAACTTAATAATAACCGCGACACCTTTATTATTAAGCATTAATAGTTTTAATACATAAGATCAAACTAAAAATATGACCATAAAATCTATTAAAATTAAAAAGTATAATACGAGAAAAGTAGTGAGAACTCGTAGTAACGCACTGGCTACTAGGCGGTAGTGATGGGTAACACCGGAGTTAATGAATCAAAAGAGTTGAATCCGCGAGCGGAGCAGGATTAAATGAGTTTAAAACACTCCGAGAAGTCTTGATTACTAGGCGGTAATTGATTACTGATTACTAGTACTAGGCGGCACGTTATCAAGCGGTGCATTGACCCTGACTGGTGGCGTGTTGCAGAGAGCTACTACGTGTTCTAGTTTACTAAAAAGAACATATTTATAATCGAGCTTTATTTTCATCTTTATATCTTTCTTAGCCTCACGTATTGATAGTATTATACTTTCCTTAATTACGTCACGGCTCTAAAGTTATAAAAAAATATTAAACATGTATAACATATGTATATTACACACAAATAGTATTGGCCAATCAAACATTTATTGTTCATATCATTATTTTGCAGTGGATTTTTTGTTCATGATTAAAATAAATAAATAAATACAAATCAATTTACACTTCCATTATCAATATACTCAATTGGCGGTTAGAATTTTATAGAACAAACCTGTTTATTCAATTAGAGTAACAAATAAAGTCACTATAATAACCAGTTTACAAAAGCAAACAGTTTGTAATCCGTGCGACTCATTTATTTCATCTAGTGATCACCACAAAATTTTGTTTCTCCATTGCTTGTGTTTAAAGTTTTTAACTAAAAAATAACTATTGTAAATGGTATATACATCAAATGTAACATTTCGGTACACTGTCTACCTATTCCATATCTACCTCTACCTACCTCTGTCTACCTAATGATAATATTGAGCACTTCGAAGTTGAGTTTCAAATTGACATTTCTAAAACATAAGGGTGATTTTCGCTAGTAAACCTAATTTATCAATTTATATTTGGAACATTATCACCATATGACGACCGATTAGCCCAGTTGGCTGGTAGTACCCCTGTCTGCTGCGCAATCATTTTATTTAAACAAAATAAAATTTGTTCGAGTCTGGGTGTTGTACGTCTTGTGTTGGTCTTTAATGTGTGTTTGAACCCACGAAACGGAATCCTAGTATGCCATTGGGCCATTGAGTCCGGCGTTTTCTGTTCTTTCAAATGAATCGAACGCGAAATTGCTCAACATTTTCATAGCCACACTGTACATCGTTTTGTTATTTTTGTTTTATATTCGTTATAATATGTGTATGTACAATAAAGAATAAATAAAATGCATCAAATTACATCTATGTAATAAAAATTTATAAGTCAAATTACTTGTGTTTATTCTCATATTCTGTTAAAACGGCTGTCCCGAGCATAGGAACTTTACTAACGTTGAAATTTAAGAAATAATAATAATAACAAATAAAAAAATATAACACACCCATAGCGCAATAGACAGATGTAATCATAAGAGGTAGGAATGGTAGTGTTCTATGAAAACCCCAAGCTGTATGAAGTGCACTCTCATACACACATAGTACTATCAGTCCATGTAAATACAAAGATTCTATAAAATTAAGCATTGGTAATCGGAACATGTAACGCCTTTTTCTCTGTTTAGGTTTAACGACGTCGTATAGTGACGGAATGTTTCCGAACGCAATCGCACAATGTGTAAGCAATATGAATATTTTGATTGGCAAAAGGTTACTTGGGTACAACAGAGGGAAGAGCGAGTAATGGCCGATTGTGGTCATTATCAGGAACAGACCTCCATCGTCCTTGCCCAATACCGATAAAAAGCTGAAACGAAAAAATCAAATCATTTATTTTGCAAGAACAGAGGTAATATGATGTTACAACCTTAATATCTTCCATTATGTTCTACCTCAATTGGTATGTAAAAATCCATGCGGATATCGTGAATTAATGCGTATATTACCGTAAAAAGAAACTAGTAAAAAATCACTACATCTCGAGTGAGTGTCCACAGTTCAAAACTACAATCATACGGGTCATAGAAACATGAAAATGGTGTCATTCGAGAAGGTAAAGGTACAGACCATCGTTTAATTAAACAATTTATTCCAAAATATTGACATAACAGACTTGAAAAATACTTAATGAACTTTTTTTGCCAGATCAATAACTTTTGAATAAACCTACAAAATGACACCAAAACTTTAAATGTAGGTACATATCAACTCTCACAAGGAATGAGGTACCTGATCACTACGGTCCTTTGCGCTTACGCATAGGTCGTGTTCAAAGGAGATTAGCACTAAAAGTAACAGTCAAACAGTCAAAATTACCCTACAGTCTTCGGAGGAAAACATGCTACACATACGTATGTGTAGTCAGAATCACAGACATACCTACAGTCCTACAGTCGCTGTCCGTACAAAAATACACGAATTGATTAAATCATGTTCCCTCAATTACCTCCATTCCCAGTTAGTCTGATTGAGGCCTAACATTCGGTAGAGAAATAGCCTATTTTATGATGTCTTACCCCACTGTCTATACCATCGTTTCTCAAACTGGAGCAGTCACATATACAGGGAGTCGCAGTTGGTCAGGAAAAATTAAGCACTTGTGTACGAAAAATTGTGACTGGAGATGAAACATGGGTTTATCACTTCGAGCCTGAGTCTGAGTCCAAGAGTCAATGCAATGTCACAGAAAGGGTACACCACACCCTAAGAAATTTAAGGTGTCAGAATCGGGCGGAAAGTTGATGGCTAGTTTTTTGGGACTGTGAAGGAATGTTTTTTTTTAGATTATAAAGAAAGAGGTACCAAAATTATTGATGAATACTACGCTTCAATATTGGGGAGACTAAAGGAAGCCATCAAGGAAAAAAGACGGGGAAAATTGACCAAGAGTGTATTGTTTTTGCAAGACAACGAGCCAGTTCACAAGAGCAATGTTGCAATGACTGCTCTACACAAATACGGATTCGAATCACTAGTTCACCCACCTTACAGTCCAGACTTGGCCCCTAGCGACTTTTATTTATTTCCTAATTTAGAAAAGGAGCTAAGGGGACGAAAGTTTTCTAATGACTAAGGTCAAGGACGCTATTTCGACCCGTTTTGAGGGCAAAGACAAAAAATATTTTTATGATAGCTTAGAGAAGCCAATTTCAAGATCTAACAAATATGTTGTGCGCAGAGGGGAATATATTGAAAAAGATAAATAGTTTCGTTATTTTATTTAATTTACAACCCTTCCATTCCGCGAACTTTTGGACTTTCCCTCGTATGTCGATTTATAGTCATGTAAAATCGATATTTCAACGGAGTACAAAAGATACTTATTGTAACAATAAGTATCTGGTTGCATGTTTGTTCATGTATGACTGATTTTCCATCATTCCTTGGGATAGCAAATTTCCCTAACAAGTATAAAAGTAAGCAAAAATAGTTATTTGATAACAATTTAATTAGTGGAAGAACGTGATTTGTACATTTTGTTTATACACAGGTTGTTTATACTAAATTCATAATCGTGTGAATCGTATATAGCGATCTTTCTATCGTATTATCTCCGTAACGTGACACTTTAGGACATAACATTTTTGTTTGTCTATGCATTCACTATCGATATATGTAGGTCTCAACAACGTGCGCCGCAGTTTGAAAAAAATCAAAATGGCGGCTTGGGACTATTTTATTTTATTATATATGGAACACAAGCAGTCGCAATAAATTACATAATATGACATTATAAAATAAACATAGCGCATGGACAGAAAATAGTGTTCATAAATTATCACAATATGTCAGAAAGAGACTCTTAAACTATGCAACACAAAGAGATGTTGCGAATCGTTGCTTTAATTAATCTCGTACAACACATTTTTATATTTGCCTAAAGTTAAATTAAATAAGTCTATTTAGAGTTATAGGATTCACAAGCTCGACGAATAAAAGTATTTTTTGAATAATTTGTTTCGTAAGCAGGAACGGTGAAGAGACTTTTTCTCTTTATTTATTAGAGAAGTTAATTTTCTCTAATAAATATGCACTGGCGACATTGTGATTTAATATTTTATATAAATACTTTGGTCACGAATTTTTCTGGGAACATATTAATTTTGTATAGGGTTTTCAGAATGATATGATCAAATGCAATAATTAAAGTGCTTCTGAAACTTTTTCTGCACTTTGACGATTTAGTTTATGTATGTATTGTATAAAAAGGGTTCCAAACAACTGTTGCATATTCTAACTGACGAACGCGTTGTAATGCCATAAACTATGCCACAAAGTTTCTAACCCCTTTGATATCTGGAGGAACATGATCTTTCTTACCTGAGAGGTATTAAAATCATCAGAATTGCCTTCTCATGTACATGCCACCCGAACATAAAGGAACATGTTGCACACAAAACCATACATCTGCAAGTAAAGGTGAAAAAGAACGATGGGTAAAAGTGTAACAAAAAATAAGGGAAGCTGTGGCTTATATATATATATATATATACTCTTATTCATACAGTTATGAATTTGAGCCCCAGTCTGTACCACTGAGTTTATATCCAATAGCAGTGGTATATATCCAGCAATGTAGAGATATAGATTGATGGTATGGTATTGTATTATTCAAAATTTAAGTTGAAATAGCCAAGATAAAGAACAAATTGTCTGCCCAATATCAAAAACCCAGTAAGGAACTAATTAAAAAAATGTTTTTTGACTAAGTGTGATTTACAAAGCTGGCCTCCAAACAATGCAAAGGCACCCACCGCATATTAAAATCTTTTGTATTTAAGGAGATATGAATATCTCAAAAATTAGTAGGTAGGTATGTCAGTATCACGTAATACTCATAAATCCCTAAAAACCCTAAGAAACATATAATATATGAGATAACTATAGTATTTCAGGTATGATATATCTAATATTTTGTATTGTGATTCTAAAAACCAGTACGTAAAATGACAGATCATTTAAAAAGTGTTAGCAAGTCTGTCGTAAGGGCATGGTCAAGTATATTAATATTCAACAAAAAAGTTTCATAGTTTCAATTTTAGAAATATATTTATTAATATCAATTCAAAGGGGGCTTTGAATTGATATTAAATATTGATTCTGTTTAAATATAAACATGGTGTACTGAATGATATTTGATTCTATTTAAATAAAAACATGCACTAACATCTCATTGTTAAGATAGAGGTAGGTATTCCTCTATTCATAGGTATAGGTATTCGTTTTTTTTTTCAGATTTCATTAGTCTTAATATCTGGGAAACTAGACCCAACATTTAGGTCCCCTATTCCAGTTAAATTTAAAAGCTACCAACCTTACAAAGCTTACAGTCCTGTACCTCCTGTCAGCACCCAGATGCCACAGTTTGATCAAAGCAGGGAGCATTGTCAGCAAAGTCAATATGAATGTAACACTTGGTTTTACAGACGGAAGCACCACATGTTCATACTCTTGCACAAGCCCTCCCGTCATAGAAGCCTCAGTACTTGCAACAGGAAAACCAGCTTTTGGTACTAGAAAACAAAATATATTTGTATTTTTACCCGCGGCTTCGGCCGCGTGGATTTTGTTTAAAAGTAATAAAAAATATCTTATATTCTTATCCGGATTTCAGACCGCACTCTAGCGAATTTAATAAAATTTGAACCAATTCTATTGAACAGATTTCAATAGGTCATAGAGATTTGAATCGGTTCAATAGTTTAGTTGTGAAGACGTAACAAACAAACAGACATATAAACACATAGTGTGGAAATTTGAATAATAATAGTATATTTTTCTATGGCCCCAACACTTGTGTTTTTCGTAAAAGTATGGATGATTGAGGGAGTTAATACTTCATGGAGAATAAAATACCATTAATTATTGATTTCAGTTCATTTCCAAATACATACTTTATATACATAGGCATTAGACATATATTTGTATGTTACAAATGATTTGTAATGTTTTTGCTTGAAATACTTCCGACTGAATTTACACATTATAGGTATAATACCGTGAATGAATTTAATTTAAGGCCCTGTCTGGTTAGAACTATAATCAGTCTATCACAGTTAACTTCTTTATATTTATATATATGACTCCATCCTATTTTCTTTTGTGCCCCAATAAATGAGCTATCGAAATCAGTTTCAGAGGGTTCCCTGTCTAAATACTAATAGATTTTTCCAAATGTTTGGTAACATCTTTAAAAACAGTGTCAACTTTCAACGATAATTTAAAATCAACCAGTGATAGTCATCAACTTTGGACATTAACAAGTAACACATACTCACGTGCGTGCTGTAACACTTTATCTGCAAAATTATAAAGAGCCCAAAAATTTGGTGCCCAATATGCATGACATAAGCCTCTTTTGAATGGAAACAGTCTTGAAAATACCTATAATAAAACCAATTTCAATTTAATCATTAAAAACTTTTAAATAGGTACTTATGTCTTTAAGGACAATTCAAAGAAATATAGCTACTGTGGAGACTTTTTTTAATACATATTTATTTGCAATGTGCCGTTACAAAAGTTGGTAAATAGATAGGTCACATCGACCGACACATTTGCCAATAATGGCGTGAAAAATTACATATATGTATCTATAACACACGAAATTACATAAATGTTTACAAAACACACAACACTTTAAATTGCGGAAGGATTTCACTACATCTCAATTAAGACCAGTTAAATCCAAAATACCAGTTTGGAAATTTATATATAAGTATACATGTGATGTAATATACATATATGTACTTACTTATAAAATGTGATATAATAATAATGGATAAATTGTAGGCCACAGTTCTTAACTGGTTGAAATGAAATTTGACACAAAAATAGTTTCTTGATAAAATTCAGATATGCTAAATCCATTCAGTTGTTCTAAAATTATGACAATATAAAACATATCGGTATGTTTTATATTGTCGGTAAAAATAACGAAATCTACTTTTCCATACTGGTGCATGTCATCTATCTATTTATTTTATTTTAATAATTTATTGTACACACAACACGAAATAAATAAAAGGGAAGTAAAAGAAAAGAAGTACAAAAGGCAAGCTTATCTCCTGTAGAGATTTCTTCCAGTAGACCTGGGAAAGTGATATATCTATGTATTTTTAAATTATGCTAATTTTATATTTAAGAGAACAATTAAAAGCTTACCTGTGGTAAATGATCGAGGAATGGTCCAAATGATAGGCCAAAAATAAAAATCACAGTAAAGCCTAATTTTATTAAGTTTGATATAGAAAAAGAATACCAAGGGGTGTGTACCCCATCTGCAGAAGACACAGTGAAACAATATGCTCTCAGAAAATACACAAAGTATGCTGGTGCTACATATAAGAATATGTGTTTCAAATTCAATAACACTGAGAACCAAATAGCAGCTTGAATGTAGTTACTCTGCAAAAAAGAAATAGTAATTAATTAAACATTAGTGGCGATAGCTTAGGGGTCATTTCCATTCGTGTTAGCACATACCACTGAATTTCTACAAAGTGTTTATAAATTATCACTAGCTCAGCAGTAAAGGAAAACATCTTAGAGGACATCCACATACACAAGACTTAACAAAAATCTGAATCTCATTAACTTCACTATAAACAGAATAAGTGGATTTTTCGTATTTATATAAAAACATTCACTAAAATATTTCGTATGATAATTTTTTTGTAAATCTGTTGGAAAATGACCGATATTCAAAGTATCGAATGTGCTACTCGTAGATAACATCATAATCGATACATTTTTTTCGAAATGGTTAAATTCTTGTGGCCCTAATGGCATTTCAAGAGTCACCGGACATGTATAGTTTAAGGTAAGCGTAGAAGGCGCTCAGCCAGGAGCAAAAAGTGTGTGCAACAACGAGTCTAAGGGCTCCCCCACTAGTAGACCGGCGGAAGGAACGGACTTTGGTTTAGGGCGTTGCTTTGAGACGGTACCGCGGGATCGCGAGTCGGTGAAAAGCGCCCAGACACGTGCCGATACCTGGTAAAAGTGTTAGCTGAAGGTCGGAGTGTATTCACGGTGTAGCGAGGGAGGATGTAGCGTCCTCTTCTCCGCCGGCGGGAACGGTTTATCTGTGTAGTGTAAGAACCGCATTGGCAGCAGTAATTGCGTCGTCAGGGTTGCCTAGGACGTGCCGAGGACGGCGACGACGACGGTAATGGGGAGGGGTATTCCTGTGGGGGGGCATTACTGTCTAGAAGTATAATATGTATATAAAATCCATAATTACTTTACTTTACAATCTTTAAAAGAGGGATTCACTTATTTTCTCATATGTTTTAGAAAGAAAAACATTTAGAGTTTCATAAACATTACTTAACAACATATTGTTTGTATGTAAGTGTATTGTGACCTTGTGATGTCACATGCTGCTCAGTCAACATCCAACTTTGTAAGGCTATAACTTCTTCATGTTAAAGAGAACTTATAAAAAATCATGAGATTGTTTGTAATATTTAAAATCTTTTTATTTATTTTTTAAATTATGAATTTCGGCATTTGCCTCATGGTGTTTTATGGCTAAAAATCCCCTCATGATAAGGAAGTTCGTTTTTAAATCCCAGAGACTAAAGTGACATGTCATATATTGCCAGTTTTGGCATTTTTAAAATAGTGATGTCCAGCAATCTCAACTAATTGTAAAACCATATTAGACATTGTTTAAAAAAGGTTTTTCTGCAAAATCGCATGGTCCTGGATCAAAGTTGTGGGAATCAATAGAATAATTCATTAAGATAAGTAATGACAATAGTTTATTTTCGAATATATTGAATGTAACAAATTAATTAATTAGTGCTTTCAATACACACAATATACAAAAAAAAAACACATTTATAATTTTACGATTCAAATAACCCAAACCATAAGGAAACCATAACGACCACACTGCAAATTAATTAGGAACATTATTTTCAAGTTTGACATTTGTACTTATTAATTTAGTCTCTGGGATTAAAAAACAAACTATAGGGAAGATCTGTGGCCTGTAGTGTGAGACATTATAGGCTTATATAGAACTAAATAAAAAATAAATTAATTATGAATTTAATAAATACTAGCTGTGCCTGTGACTTCATACGTGTGGAATTTTAGTCTGATTTATAAAGCTTTGTATACAGCATTTTTTCCTCCCGTCAGCCGATTTCAATGAAATAAAGCCTATTTGAAGCACCACTCTCAGCTTAACTAACCTGTGGAAACCCCGTGAAAATCCGTTAAGTAGTTTTGGAGATTATCGTGTTCAAACAGACAAAAATTTTCAAAATCATCTTTTCGTATTCTAATACTTCACCGCCCCCAATCAGTTTTTGGTAAATATATTCAATGTACTGACACGCTGGTTCTACAGTTTTATTATATGTATGTAAAGATTAAAAAATACTGTTATAAAAATAATTTAATTTAAATATTTTTTTCTGTGCATTTTGTACTTACTTTTATCATGTTTGACATTGACAATAGAAGAATTCCAAACAAAAATCCATTATATTGAAAGTGTATGTGATCCACCATCACTAGTCCAGGATTTGATACCAGTAGTATAAACACAAGAAGTTTTCCATTGCCTACAAGATTTGAACAACTGAAAGATAAAAATTAGAAAATAAATTATTATCTGAACAAAAGGACCTTATTATCAGTATGGAGTTCTAACTCTGGTTAAGATTTTCTAACTTAAAATTTTATTGCTTCAATATTATGATTAAATAGAAACTATATAAAGCAATAAACAAATATGTTTTTTTTTTAGATTCTACTAAAATCTGGTTTTAGTTTATCTGAGAAATTAGAACAAACAATGATGTCCTTTTTCTTAAATAAATCACATTATTTTCAATCCCCTTACTAGACTCCATTATAATTTAATAAAACCTTAATGTGACTTTATAAAGTTTAAAATTGTAATTACTGAAAAAAGCATGAGATTTTAAGCAATTATTAAATTTAAACAGTGTGGATGAGTAAGGAAAACAATATTTACATTTAATACTTAATGGGAAGTAAACATGAATATACTGTTACCTTTTTGCACTTATAACATAGATAAAATCCAGCACAATCACAGACAACCTCTGGAATAAGACTGTCATATTGGAATCATAGTTCAGATTGGTAATTTGCAGCATATTAGGATCAAACAACTTTGCTATAAATGATAGTCCATACTCCAACCACGCGAAGAAAGGGGGATAATCTAATGTCCATTGGGAGGTATTTTCATAGTACCATTGCTGAATGGAGAGGTTTTGTGTAGTTGCCAGCCAATTTCTATGAACTTCAAAATCCGTGGAATGACTGAAACAGACGAAAATTGTAATGATCACTATTATTTAGCCAATAACAATATTTACGTACTCCTGAACAAGAAAGTGTGTCTATTAAAACTTACTATAAAGGTATAAAAAAGAATTTTACTGCTGTTACTATCAACGTTACTTGTGGAATCATCTTACTACTGGATGTATTCAAATAAATTATATTTCGCCGGTTTCTCTTTCAAACAAAAAATCCACCTAAACAGCTGGTGTACAAGACAAACGTCAGACACAATGCACAATTGACATATAGACCTACACACGTAACTTTGTCGGTGGTCAATTTCACAATAAAATTTAGGAAATGATTTAATTAAATAATTAAATTTAGGAATCCATAAAGTCTTGAACGTAACATCTTGCTTAAAATATCAATGATCTTTACCCATAAATTGAGTAACATATATTTATAGTAGTAATACTGTCGTCGATAACAAAGCAAGGACATACTTCACGGCAAAGTTATGTGTTTATTAATATGTCTCACTGTCAGTAAATATAAATAAAGCACTTTCAAGCGCTCGTGACAATTTATTTAATTATTGATAGGTACAAAACTATTGGCTAGCGCATATTACGGCGAACCGTACTGCAGCGCATAACATTGCAAAAATCCTTTTGAATCATCATTTTAATATATATTGTATAAACCATCGCACTGAAGTGTGCCGTGGGCCACATCGCGCCGCAGCGCAGCGCACTGGCTTGCCAGCCGTACCTATGGGCCGAAATTATACGCTGCGAAGCGGCCCGCCACAATGTGCGTTGAACGGACGCAAATAACGCGGCGGCGGCGTAAAGAATGTTGAGTTAAAATTTCTCTTTTACAGTTCGTAAAGAAAATACAGGCATAAAATATGAACTAATTTTATAAGAATAAAATATTTAAAAAGTCCGCTGTTATCTAGATTTTCATAAAAAGTGTACTTCAAAATTAATAATAATAATAAATACCTACTCTTTATTAAATACAAATAGTTATTACATGTGCACAAATAATAAATGACAGAATACAATAGGCAACCTTATCGCTAAGGCGATCTCTTTCAGGCAACCTTAGGATAGAGAAAAACGAAAAGGTTATAGGTAGTGCAAAATGACCGAAATCCATAGAATGGGTCATCATGTTCAATACATATGTACTTACCGACAATATCGATAATAAATAAGTTCATGATTAGTGAAATTTTGAATTTCGAATGTCTCCGATTACAACCAACCGCAAATAGGTTAGTATGTCACCTGATATCGCAAATCAGCGGTTATTAAAATAAAAACAGTACCACTACAAACTTGTTTTGTTATACAATCGCAAAGCCCCTTTCAAACACTATACAAAGAATACAACTGAATGCACTTAACCTCGTAAGGCCCATAGTTATTTTAACCTAACAGGAACAAACACCCAAGGTCCTTTTTTAAAGCTTAAAACTTTGAAGTGCTTCAGGCCCAACATTTGTTAAAACAATTTTGAGTCTTATGGTTGTGCAATAGTGATGTAGTTTTTTTGGCCGGTCCTTAGGATACTAAGGTCCGTTTTGGAGCAATAAAAATTGGCAGAAATCAAATCGCAAAAAAAGGACTTTGGGTTTTAATGCTATTATTTGTGTGTACACATTTAATATTTTTTTAAGGATATTGGGTCGAAATGAAGTATAATACGAGAAAATAGTTCTTGATAGTTTTATTTATTTATGACAAAGATAGACAGCTACATGATTTAGTTAGGGTAACCACCGAGAGATTAAAAATATTAAAAATTGAGAAACAATTTTAAAAAGTTATTTGCCGTGAAAATACATAAAACAATTTCTCTCTTTAGTTATACATAAGTGTAATTTACATTTAATACATATCATTCTCGTCTTCTTCTTGCAGCCTTGCCTGCGACATTTGTTCTGAACTCCTACTACTGCAGGCATGTGTACAGCTCCAAGTGTACGTTTGTTATCACTTGGAATGGGAACTCTAAATTTTCTACCTCTTCTACGGACCCCATTATCAGATTCACATTCTGTGCTACTAGAATCATCAGTAGGAACAGCAGATTCTATCAAGCACTCTCCAAGTTCTAATTTAAAACTTCTCAATTGCTGGATTTTTTTCAATGAGACTCCTTTAGCAAGTTCGTTCAGTCTAAACTGTAACCAGGCATTAGTTACTGCCAGATCAATCATGTGGGCGATGAAGCGCTGTGTCCATTTTCTTGTGCGATATCTAAATGGGCAAACGGCAAGTAATCTATCGGCGAGGTCAACGCCTCCCATGTTAGAATTGTAAGCTTTGACAATTTCTGGTCTATTGACCGTCACATATACGCCTTTCTTTTTGCACCACCTTTGACATTCATCTGATGTTTGATTTGCATGAACCGTTGACAGAAATGTAACTGGCTTATTATCTAGCCAAATTGTTAGTGCCATGTCGTTTTGAGCTTGAACAATAACTTGACAACTGCCCCTGCCCATAAGGGTCGATTTCACGAGACGAATTAATTTGACACTTTTTTTTCGCTATCTGCAATAGCCCTTTTTATTGCTAACTGACGGTCTATAACGTTTACTTTAATAAAGTTATGTACGCAAAATGTAAAATTACGGTGCGCTTCTACTTAAAAGTGACAAAAAATCAAGATCAGGGTAACATGAATGAGTTACCTGGGAACACGAATGAAATACTAATAATACGAATGAAGTCTGCATGACCCTAATGATATTGGCTAACTGAACCATATATTTTAGGATAAGGATATTTTTTTAATAGGTAATGCTCAAGAAATATTTATATAATTACATTTTAGGAGAGGTGACAACAAAAATAAAAATAAGTATTTTTATTTGAGCTTTTAATCAAATTTTGACTTTATAAAAAAAAACAAATATTAATTATAACACGATTATGTAACAAAATTTCTTTTTGTGATTAACAAAATATAATTAATATAAGTAATAAACTTTTTGGAATATATTTTCTCATATTTGTTTTTCTACCTTATTACTTTTCTTTATTTATTCAGTTATTTTGGACAGGTAACCTTCTATTAATACCTAGTTAAATCTTTATTGGTTTCTTATTCAATCTTTTTGTTTCTTAATTCTTTGGTTATTTTCCTATAGTCTTAATTATATAATCAGTCTTGATCATGTTTTAAAGGTACAATCACTTCTTCTTCTATTCTTCCATTTCTGTTCTTATTCTTTTTCTTATTCTGTATTCTCAAAAGACCGTTCATTAATAAAGCGGAGGAAAGCCTCTTGATGTTCACCAGACACCTTCTGTTGGGTGTTTATGAATGCCTGATTTGTCCAATGAAATTTTACATCTTCAAGTCTTATTACATCTTCTTTCTTTCTAGATTTTCTAACTTTGCGTAAAGTTTCGGAAGTTGCCGGATTATTGTTCCGATTATAATACTGGATGGATACATCGTTCAACACTGTAATTCGTTTGCTTGGTGGAATAACTTTTATATTTTGGACAGCCGATTCGATGACACTCTTATAGATTTTATGTAATTGCATATGTTTATCCTCATGTTCGCAGATTTTATCGCTACATAGAAAGCAGCTTAGTTTTCGAAACTCAAGAAAGTCGGATCCAGAGTTCCAGATCACTTGGTGAACTAACATAGTTCCCTTGAATGGCGAAATATCCTTAGGAAGAAGAAGTTCTTTTTCAATAATTTCATGCTCCTCTACTACTTTTATCTCAACATTTTTAACATTTTCGCGAACAACTGCAAGGAATGTTGAGAAATCCCCGACGTCACGACCACATTTAACTTGACTATCAGCTGTCCGCTTAACCACAGCGCCAACGCCGTCGGGGGCGCCTTTGCCATGACCACTTTCTTGGTAATTCCATGTAACTAACTTCAAAGACGGGAAGGTATAGCGGAGCTCAGTCAGTATGTAAAATATTTGTTTATTTCGGTATTGGCTTGTTGGACTATCTGTTAAAATATGTGCGGTGGTAATATGGGGACATTTTTCGAATACAAATTCTAACGGCCTTCTGTAAGTGCGCCCATACTGCAGGGGAATCATGCCGGGTGCATTCGCTGACCGTGCATAGACAATAGTGAACAGTCTCCTTTCCTTCCTTGAGATAAGCCACCACGGTATGGAGAGACACTTGTCCACGGCTACCTCCAAAGTGTAGATTCTGCACCTCTTCAGCAAATTTGTAACTATAATTTTCTGAAAAGTCCATGTGGAGAATTGTTTCGTCATGATTAAGGGATTGTTTCAATAGAGTAACAGCTTGGTATTGATTGAGGATGTTCACAGTATGATTAAGGAATTTTGGCAGGGAATGCTCAAGTTTAAATATCAGGTCTTTAGGCTTAATTTTCCTTGTAATTTTTTTCACTATATTTATTATTTTGGAGCCCACATTCTTTTTATCTCTGCACCATTCATGGTAGTCAATTTCTTCCTCATTATTAAATTCTTTGTACGGTATAACTCTGTTTTTACAAGTTTCACATTCTCTACCAACGCACTTTGTATTGTAGTTGTCGCAACAAAGAACGTGCAGCATGTCCTGATAATTCTTAATATCAACAATTTTATTTTTCTTTAAAGCGAAAATCATTAGATCTATATTTGTATGTGCCGTACATGCACATGTTTCCCTGTCATCTCGTGGCAAATAGACCCAAAATGGGCGTAGCCTTGTAAACGTTACATAACTAATCACTATGTTCGGATTGTCTTCAAGAAATTTTTTATGCAATTTTTTAACGGAGTCCAGCAGATACCGTTTTTGTTTCAGTATTCCGTATTTTTTTACATATTGCTTCTTTCCTGTACCAATGCGACTGTTAATGTCATCTTCATAAAATTGTTTTATTAATTCTTGGACATTGCCACTGACTTGCTTAATCTTTTGCTGAAATCTGTCTTTTAGACACTTTTTACGAAGCTCTAAACTAGGTCTACGTTTCATATTGCCAGCGGACTTTAAAATAACTTGTTCGGTTGTTGTTTCTTTGGCAGCATCGGGGCTATTCGATATATCAATAGGCGCTTGAGAAGGTAATGCAACGTTTCCTTTATTTAATTTCTTTGTTAAAATTCTGCAGCGGTTTTGGTACTTCTTAATTAATAAGGTCATTTCTTTTTTTTCCATAGCATGATTTAACTTTAAGGCTTTAATTTTACGTTGGAATGTTATTTTCTTACTTTCTTTATTCACCTCTTTTTCTACATTTTCCTCGTACAAAGGATCAGATAACTCTTCATCATTTATTTTTCCGTGAGCTTCGAGCACTTGAGAAATAGTTATTTCTTGTATGTTCCGTTCTTTTGCTTTCTTCTCCGGGTATCGCTTAGAATTTTCTCTCCGACGTTTTCTTTGTGCCCTTCGTTCCCTTGGGGACATTTGGTTAATATTTTTGACTTTCTTCTCGCTTTTCCTTTTTAAATAAGCTTCCTTTTTTTTATTCCTTTCAACGGCATATTTTTCAAGGTCGCTTTTTATTCGTTTATATTTTTCCCTTCTTGCAATCCTTCTCCTTTCTAATTCATCTTCATTTTTCTTACATTTTTCTTTCTCCATTTTAAACCTTAAACAATTTACCATATACTATAAGAAAAACTATCTAATAATTTTAACAAAGAAATTATTGGTAATTATCATGGGAGACACATAAATGAGAGAAAACTTGAAGTTTGCAAATAAAAATAAGGTTTTTAAACCAAATTTGACAACACAAAAGCTAAAAAACAAGCAAAGAATCATAACCCTTCTTTTTCGTAGTCATGTAATAAACCGTTTCATTCGTGTCGAATGAAATTTCATTAGTGTTACTCAAAAATATGACACTAATGAAGTGACAAGAATGAAATTTTCAACAAAAAATCTAATTTAATTGCGTCGTAGAATATTCTAGGACACCATTGAAGGCCGCAAAATATCCCGTTTATTTGTTGCTAATCTACGTGCATTATAAAGAATTCATTGTTCAAACACTCATTACCACACTATTATAAACACGAATGATTAAATTTTCGTATTAAGCACAGAAATCCAATAAAATAGCGATTTCTTACCAGAATAATGAAGCGTGCTCTGCTGTCGCCGAAGGTTTACACGTGCCACTATAGTCACTTACGCAGCGGAGAAGTGGGGATGGCGGTTTTGCACAGGATTGTTCTTAATGATGAACATTTATTTAGTCGACACTAATGATTGAAAAAAGTAATCACAAAATAAAACGCAGAGAAATCGTGTCATATTTTGTATTAATTTAATACTATTAGCGTAACTTGAGTTTATGGTTATTAATCTGTGACCAGAATAAAAAAATATACAATTTCCCAGAGTATTTTTTTTTATAATTAAAGTTTTATTGAAAAATCGGGAAAATTACCGGTGACACAAATGAAAAAATAGATAGTTTATTATAATTATCTCGAATATTAAATATGATAGTTTAATATTTTTAACTGTATAATATTGTGATGTAATGTAAACATCGCAATAAATAGAAATTACGTGTATTCCAACAATATTATAGGAGTTATTTCATATACCCACTTTTTACGGTTGGTTTGAAATCGACCCATAACTTTTAATTCAGCTTCATTTTTCATGATAGGTCTAGCTAAATATGGAATCCGATTCTTCATCAATGTGCCAGCACACATTATGTTTTTATTTTTAAGTTCTTGAGCCAATTTTTCAGCCAAGGGTACGGGTGTCGTAAAATAGATGTTTTATTATATATATATATTATAAAGATTATAGATGAAGCAGCGGGCATTCCCTAGTTAATAAATAAAACCACAATATGAGCGGAATGAGCTAAATGCGCGAGCGGTGTGAGGTGTGGGTGTCCCACACACCGAGCACACCCCCCTCCCAGCCGTCTCGCCGCACTTGTGTCGGCTAGTTAAGTAATTTTACTATACTTACTTGTTAAAATGAGCCACCAAACCTGATTCTGACTTGTCTGCATCAGGTGTTACAAGTGATGATTGTAGTGACTAATATTCATTCAAAACAATACGAGTCTTTTGTGTCTTTTAGTACTTTTAAGTTGTTTTTTATTATTATTAATAATGTAATGCGTAGTAGATTTTTATTGTTATAATATTGTTTCTTTTTTAAATTTCTCTCAATTAGTAATTTTTGTATTTTTTCTTTTTGTTTTTTAGTAACTTTATTTTTCAAAACTAAATATTAAATACCTATTTAAAACTAAAAATTATGTATACCTACTTACTATATTATCTAATGTGTGATAAATAGTAAATAAATAATGAAAATAAATAAAAAAAGGTAAAAAATAAGTGATGTTTTTTATAATTATATAGTCATTTATTTTTGACCGCGATATTTAAATTAAAAATATCGACTTTTACCAATATCGATATACCTATCTTTCACTAAGATCATTGTAGTACAACACTAAAAACAAGTGACATAAAACGGTCACATTCCTCCCGCACGCATTCAACTCGTTCCGGTACTATAAGTATATTTACGGACCCAATGCCCGATTGCGTCATCATCCGTGCAACCCAGTGTAGCCCGATGTTTACATTATAAGTACCTGAGGACTTGGTGAGCCCGTTTCTGTTCATGGGACTATTGCTTCTTTGTTTATCGATCTGTATGTAGATGGTATAGCAATGGGCTCTCCAGTCTCCCCTGTTGTCGCCGATATTTTCATGGAAGACTTCGAGGAGAAGGCTTTCACCAGAGCTGTGGCTATGCCGAAGATCTACAAACGGTACGTAGACGATACTTTTGCCGCCCTCCCCAAAAATAATGTTTCTGCATTCCTAAATCATTTAAACTCTTTGCATGATAAAATCCAATTTACTATGGAGTCTGAGGTCAATAAATCCTTAGCTTTCCTTGACATTTTAGTGATCAGAAATCCTGACAACTCTCTTGGTCATACTGTGTATAGGAAACCCACCCATACAGATAAATATCTCAATGGTAACTCCCATCACCATCCATGTCAGTTGGCTACCGTAGGCAAATCTTTGTTACAGAGAGCACACGGCATCTGTGACACTGACCACCTCGAGGAAGAGCTTCTGCATGTGAAACAAGTACTGCGAAGCAACAAACACAAACTCCCACGAATGCGTCACAGAAGCCGCCCCAAGCCTCCTACAGTTGAGCGACAACCTGCCATCTTACCATACATCAAGGGCATCACTGACAAAATTGGCAATATCTTAAGACGAGCTTACTTCAAGCCACACAAGAAGATTAGCCAATTTTTAAGACCGGTCAAGAGCAATATCCCCCTACAAGATGCAGGTGTTTACAAGCTTGATTGTGAATGCGGGTTATCATACATTGGGCAAACAAAGAGGAGCATCGGTATCCGGATAAAAGAACACATAGCTGACATGAAGAACAGACGCTCGACCAAGTCTGCAGTTTGTGAACATGCTCTGGACAAACCCAACCATTACATTCGATTAGATAATCCACAAATCCTCGCTAGAGAGATCCGATTCATGCCAAGAATGTTACGCGAGGCTATTGAAATCAAGAAACACCCAAATTTCAATAGAGAAGATGGTTGGCAAGTACCACCGGCTTGGGATCCAGTCATTAAATTAATTAAATCCCAAAGCCAACGCAATACTGCAAGACCTCTGGACACCGTGAGTGAATACTGCGTGCATAGGGAATGTTATGATTAAAAAATCCAGACGGTAGTTCAAAAAAATTTCAGACGGTAGTCCAAATAATTTCTTAATAACTCAAGTGACAAATAAAATCAATTAGTCACCCCGTGACCACGACCACTGCAAAGTGTTCGAAACGTCGGGATATAAATAATGTCAAATATACGCGATTTAAACCGTTAAAGTTGTTTAATTGCTATGTATAGTAATCGCGAAAACCTAAGAAAATATTATAAAATTTCCTAATTGATGATATTAAAAATAAAAAGGAAAGGAAAATAATCACCACGATAAAAACCAATTGTAAGTGAATATTTCTTTTCTCTTAGGTACGTTATCATTTCTTCGAAATTTAAGTATTTTTCGAACATCTTGCAATAATGTACCAACTTTATTTACATCCATCAAATGTATATTTAATAGGGCTTCTAATAATACTTATATTTCAGTATTGGGTGATGTAGTTCAATCACAATTATTATTTGTTTGAACGCATAAGTTCACGATTAATGAAATTTTAAATTTCGAACGTCTCTTTTTAAAACGAAGCCCAAATAGGTTGGTACGTCATCTGTCATCGCAAATGAGTGGATAATGATCATATATTAAACTTCAAAGTGCCTAGTGCCTATTCAAAGTGTATTGATGCATTATGTTTGTGATAAATACCTAAATAAATAAAACAATGAAATTGCATTTTGGGTGTTCTTCCGAGGAGTCCATTTCCGCCCTCAGTAAATCTGTTTTATTATCTGTTGTGTGGACGTGACCATCATCATCATGATAATGATGACGTGACCATGCCAGTGTCCAAATAAATTAAAAACAAATCAATTCCTATGTCAACTAACTGTCAAATAAATGGAACAAAAACCATGATTGTATCTTTCAACTTTGACTAAAACTGTATACACTGTCAAACAAAATAGTTTCAAACCAAAATACATGGTCCAAAGTGTCTGCAGTTCTAATTTTAGACTATCCAGTTGACGATTCTATAAATATTAAAAATGGCTATTCTTCATAGAGCTCTGTTTACTTGGTTTATATTTTTGGTGTTTTTAATATTGTTATGCCTTAGGCTCGAATCAAGAACACATTGGAATTGGTTTATTGTTTTTATTCCTATGTGGGTTTACGACACCATATTATTAATATATGTTTTGTTTCATATGGTATCTCACTGCAGAAATGGCATAGAAAGATTTAGAGGTACCATCAATAAACATATATGGTACATAGCAGCAATTGGACTCAAAATGGCAGCTCAAATAATAATCTGTATAAAATTGGAATATACTAAAGTGAATCTGCCCATTTACGTAGTAATGACTCCTATATGGATGTTACTACCCGTACTTTGTGTTGAAGTTTTTATGCATTTAATAAAGCATTCAAGTGGAAGCAGTAGATACTAAAAAGTATTTGAAAGACTTTATTAATCAATAAAGGGCTTCGAACTTTGTTTTATTAAAAAGTTTGTGTTGTCATTGGTAAACATGTGACTCTTAGATAAATTTAAACTTGGCACACATTCTCCATCACATTCTTCAGTATGTTTGCACATGTCACAATCTATAGTGGCTGCGTCAGTAGCCTTGGTGATATAACAACTCCATTAAAGACAATTAAACAACTTTAAAACATAATTTTTGAAATGTCCATTAACTCTGTGGTGACAGAAGTGCCTGCTGGGGCTACAGCAGTTCTGACCTGTAATAGTAATGACTATGATCATAATTTTATGAACTGGCTAATTGGTGTAAGAAAAATAATTGGACCTGGCAATGCCCATGATGAGAGAAAATATAAATATGAAGTGTTATCAGGAAAACTTCTTATTAAAGTGAGTATAAAGAAAGCATTTATACAACTATTTTATTATTCCTTTAATTTCTTACTATTTTATCCAAGAATATGTCAAATATGTCTGCTCATCTGCCACCTTCTATATGAAAACTACCTAGTGATATGTGACATCATCTGAGCAAAAGGGCCTTATTGTTACTTCGGACTTATTGACTGTGGTTAACTGGTTAACTTAAAATTTAGTAGTTTCAAAATTCTGTTTTAATAAAAAGAAACATGTTCCAATTCAGTGCAATAAACTTTGCAATAATTAAAAAATTTAAATAAAATAACATTTACAAAACTAAACTTAGTTAACACAAAAATGTTCCTATTACAGAGTGTATCCCCCGATGACTCTGGTTTATACCAATGTCTATCAAAGAAAATTGATGGTCAAGGAATCACATCCAGTGCAGTGGAAATGATAGTAAAGGGGTCAACATTCACGGCAATAGATGCTGTGAAGCTGGTTGCAATAATTGTCTCAATCATTGTGATTATTTCCTGTGCTGTCATATATATGCGATTGAGAAAGGAATGGAACAAGTATGATGGGAGGTCTATAGTCCCAGGTATTACAGTACATATTTTTTGTTTCTTTTGTAGGTTGCCCTATTACTGTGTGGCAACTAGAAAATACTGCTCTTTTAAGAAGAAAAGGCATTAGTAACATGTTTTAATGAAAGCTTAAGCAACATTATATACAGATTAAAAATAACACTGTATAAAATTGCCAATAACAAACAAACATAAACAAACAATGGTTATTCTTTTAGTTTTATCTCAAACTCCTTTCTAGTTTGATTCTAAATTAATAAAAATTTTACCAGGTTTTTTTCCATTATGCCTTTTTTCCTAAAGAGGGAAGAATGAATGTTTCCCTAATTAAAAACAATTTTTACTTCTTGCAACTCTTGAATGCATATCATCTTGCTTGTGAATAAATATTCATATGTGATGTTTTATCGACAAGGAACCATCCATAAATTACGTCACGAATTTCATGATTTTTGGAGTCTCCTCCCCGTTCTTGTCACAGGTGGTCCCATTTGTGGGACCCCCCCCCCCCCCCCTGGTGTGACGTCACATATTTTGCAATTTTAAATTTAGAAATTATTAAATTAAAACAACCTTATAATAATATTGATAGAGTTGGTAATATTTTAAAGTGTTTCGTTAGAGTTGAAGTTTAGTTTTAATACTTTAGATTTATACATGTAACGTCACGAAATTTATGACTCGTCCCCCGTCCCCCCCGTCACACGATGTCACACTTTGATGACCCCCTCCCCCTTGACATGTGATGTAATTTATGGATGACTCCCAAGGGACCCTGTTGTTGGTTCTAGTTCTCGAGATATTCAGCTTTTTATTTGACAGAAATCTATGTCTAATTTCATAGGACAACCTATGAAAAAATAAATAATTTGCTCGTCCATCAAATTTATGTGGAAATAACACTGGTCTACAAATTTTGACTTTAAAAAAGTATTCTTCATGTAAAGTAGCTTGTTTTATTTATTTTCACGTACTGAATACAAAAATAATTAATATATATTAAAATTAGTTTTCGTTTTTTAGAAAAAAAAATTAAACGATTTTTGCAAAAAATAACAGAAATTATACAGTTTTTTTAATCATTAGTAGAATTACGACGTGGTTTTTTCGCTGCCCTGTTGTATTCTGCTTCTGTAACATCTCGACAAACAGTCCAGCAATAATCCGCCAACATTGAAACGTTCCAAAGGCCTTGATACCGTTTTTCCATGTTTGCGATGTCCTCATGGAAGCGCTCCCCGTGTTCATCGCTAAAAGCCTCACAATTATCCGGAAAGAAGTCCAAATGAGAATGTAAAAAGTGGATTTTCAAGGACATGTTGCAAACCAGTTTTTGGAATGATGATAACATATTTTCAATAAGTTCAGCACAGTTGTCACTCCTCTTATTTCCCATGAAGTTTTTTGCGACAAGGCGAAAATCGTCCCTGGCTTTTTTTCTTTACCTTCTAGAACCAAGTCAAAGTTATCATCTTTAAATAAATTTCTAATTTGAGGACCGACGAATATACCTTCCCTGACCTTAGCTTCACTTAAGTTTGGAAATTTCTGGCGAAGGTATTGAAAAGCAGCTCCATTTTTGTTCATTGCTTTTACGAAATTTTTCATCAGTCCTAGTTTTATATGCAATGGTGGAAGTAACACTTTTTGTGGGTTAATTAAAGGGTCATTTTTAACATTTTTTTGTGCAGGTTGAAGTGTCTGCCACACCTTTTTTGTATAATGCTCTTTTCTATCACGACTATCCCATTGGCAAATAAAGCAACACAATTACGTGTAGCCTAATTGTAGTCCAAGCAGCAGAGCTACGACTTTCAAATACCCGCAGATTTGCTATTGGTGTTCATCATGCTTAATCCGCAGCAGAAGGGTTTTCATATTTTCATAAAACTCTTTCATTGACACTGACATTGAAGAAATTGATGGTGAAGTAAGTGTGATTTGATCTTCGTCAATGTTAGGACGTTTCGGAATCGGGTGAAGATTGCTGTGCGGCAGAGGACGAGTAGCCGATGGTAGATTTGGATACACTATGGCATTCTTCTTTTTTTTAGAAACACCTTTTCCAAATACATGAGTTGTCAGGCAGAAATAATAAGCAGTTGCATGATTTGTCGATTCTCGCCACTGCATTGGCACTGCAAAACGAAATGATGTTTTTTTGCCACTCAGTCAATTTCTCAAACCTATAGCACACGGATTGCAGCAGAAATGTGGAACCCAGCTTTTATCCTGGTGTTTCATGTTTTCGTTAAAATAGTAAGAATAGGCTTTTTTTATTGTAGGCGATATAGAACACCTTTGCTTACTAAATATCACTTCACCACAAATTTAACAAAAATTGTCGGGATTATTCACACATTTTCGAGACATTTTGCTATAAAATATAATTATTTTTTCACTTTTAACACTTAGTAATACAGAACAGAGCACTAAAACACAATATTTTTAACATTCGATGCCAACTAAGTAAATATATATCAACATTATCAAGTTCAATGAGGGTAGAATCATTCAATTCGGAAAATGTCAAGTATCGCAAAAACTTAAACTAATAAATGACTTTTACTTGTCAACTTGTATTCAGCATGGGTAGATAAGTAGAAATTAGTTAAAATTATTTCGAATACTTTTTCATTGTAGACCAGTGTAATAGGTTATAAAAAACAAGCAAAATAATGTCCATACTACTGCGTACATTTTCATACTACTGCAATTAAGAAAAAACATTTCCAAAAAAAGGAAGTATTTGCTCGTGTCTGGCGTTTAGCCCGAATGTTTCTATTAGGTACTTTAAAAATTGATTGGATTTACTTTGTTTTAAACTTTTTCTAAACACGCATGCAGTTATTAATAGATGCACATTTTAAAACTTTAGTTCATTACTGAACTTCATCAGCCGATATTCATCAATCAGATGAATTTAATTCATATCTAATTGTTAAAACCAAACATTACATACAACATAAGTTTCAATATTGCCTGCATTTCCATTTTACTTTTGTACTACAATACTACATCGGCCCAAGAACAGAATGCACCTACAAAAATTGTTTATTATAATATAAGTATAACGATATGGTAGCAATATAAGTAAAATCACATAAATGAGCCTTTTGGAAATAAGCACTAACAATGGCGTCACGAATTGGCAGACGGGGTATGGGTGGAGGTGGGGATCATGACGCGCGAGTCGACGATAATTTCTTGGAGGCCAAGAATGTTGGCAAATGTTATATGTGTAGTGCTTTTGTATGCAAGTGTTTTGGCACAATGTCTACGTAGGCGATAAGCGTCAGAATATTTGAATTTATGATCACTTCAAACTGGTTATTTCTGTGATAACATATTACATACTAAACATTGTATTATTTTTGTGATTCTGGAGATTCTTCTTTTTATAAATGCTTCCATGTTCCATAATAATCTTGGAAAGACTTACCATAATATATGACAATATCTATTATAGTTAAATGCAGTCTCTAAGTAATGCAGATAGATAAATATATTTTTTTATTGTATAAAATTGCATCAAGACAAAAGAAAATAAAAAGTCGTCTTTACTGAAGAGAATACTGTCGCTTTGTAGTAAATTCTTCCAGACAACCTTGATAAAGGGAGATTGCTGATCCATCATTGTATTATTTTATTTTCTTTGTTTTCAGTGGATGAAGTAGATGAGGAAGACGGTGATGAAATATACAATCGCACTACAACTACTATAAATCCAATGCCTGGTCCCAGCAGGAATCAATCTTCTGAACATTTACTATATGGCATAGACAACCAAGGCTTAGACACTGACTTTAATTCAGTATTTGAAAATATCCAAATAAAGACACCACATCAGAGTTTAATCTAATATTTTGATTTTACATTTCCAAGAGTATTCTAGTTTTACTATTTTTAAGTATGCACTTATTTTGTAAATGAAATGCTTTTTTACACGACTGTATTTAGATGTTAAAAATATATAAACAAATGTGGTTAAAAAATAACGGTTAACTGCAGCTCCATTGTAAAGATCATTATCTATTCTCGATATGTAGTGAAAAGCTCGGTGTGACGTGACATTGACTGCAATTTATAGCGTGCATCTATAATATATCGTTTAGTACTCGTGTCCCCACAACCGAACTGCACATGTGGGGCTATAAGGAAATTCCAATTTTAATACCTACCGACCCCACAATTTAGCACTGACCACAACTTTCCCTTTTCTTGAAATGTTTGAAATTACCGTTTTGTTTACCAAAAGGATAACTGTAGTTGACTGCAAATAGTAGTATATATAAATATACTGTACTCGTTTAATATATGTATATATAAAAAATGGACAATTAGAAAAGACCACATCCCATATTAAAAATATTTTTCATATTTCTTAGAAAATTAGATATAGATGTGATGTGAATATTTATGGTGAGAAGCTATCGTCGTCCGTCATTTTTGGTGTCTTTTTGGTGTCAACCATTGTAATGTAAATAAACTTAGCTTAGATAGCCTAAATAAAATATTACAATGAAGTTAATTATTTTTAATTATCTAGACTATAGCTTAGAACAGTTTTGATATCGCTCCTATATTGTTGCATGTGATGGTGGAGAGTTGTCAAATGTCTCTTCCTCATCTTCATCCCAGTTAACTTCCATTTCAAATATCCTGACCTTTCTATGACTATTTGATAATACTACAGCAACTTTTCGTCCACCAGACACTGCTATGCGACACCCATCCATTTTATCAAGTACTTGGTAAACACCTTGATACAACAACGGTGAAATATTTCGTCGTGAAACTTTATCACCAAACAAACAAGATTTCGCTTTTATATTGAATTCGTTAGAATTGTCCAAGGCTATTTTCAAAGGCAGTTGCACGAAAATTGTGCTTTCTGGATTTTGTGGATGTTTTATAAGCACAGATAAATATTCAGAGGAATAAAACTGCAAATCCAAAACTGGCAGATGTTCATCCAATTGCAATTCATTGCTGGTTGGTATTAAACTCGATGTAAAGTAATACTTAATTGCTGTGGCGAAACAAGCTTGTTCTTTAATATTTGCAGACATAAAGCACAATCCATCGCTCCCAATAGCAGTATTCATAAATGCCATCGTAAATCTCTGTTGAGCTGTATCATATATTTGCGAGACTTTTAAATTATCAAAACTCTGAGTATTTGTTTTATCTTCATAACATCTAATGTTATACAAAATGGTAAAATGTTTACCAATATCTTTTTCCGTCACGTCAAACACTTTATAAATGGCCCCTATTAAATAGTTTTGCTGTTGTATAAGGGAAAATCTTTTAAATTCAGATAAATTAAATATTATATCGTTTTCTTTTAGTAAACAAGGGTTTTCTTTGAGAAGTTTCTGCCAAGGGTTTTCTTCTTCTTCAGGCAGTATTTTTAGTTCTTGATCTTGTAAGTATTGCCCTAATCTCTCCAGATTAAACTTAGCCTGTTTTTCTGAGGCATTCTCACTACTTTCTTCTTGGACATTGTCAAAATTATATAAAAATTCAGCAATGTGAGTTTGTTCCTGTTGGGTTATTTTAACTATTTCACTTGGTGTTTGTTCATCCAACAAGCGTACTATAACGACAAACAGCCATCGAAAAAACGATTTATAGTTACGCATGGACACATCTATCACTTGTTGTAACTCAAGGCATTTATTCAGAAATCCACAACAAGCCCTAATTGATTCTGTTAATGTATTATCTTCAAGCCCCAGGATCTGAAATATTAGCAAACATTAATTTGGCTAATCAAAGAGTAATTAATGTTAATACAAGTACTTACAAAAACTATTTATTTACAGTACCTACCTTGTATCGGTCTGTTACTCTAGAAAGGCCTCTAAGTTCTGACAGATAATATGTCATATTTTGACCAACAATATTTAATTGCTTTAAAACTAGTTTTTGTATTGTAGAATAACTCAATTCTACCGAGCTTCCAAACTTTTTCAAGCCTTTTGCAGTCAAATGTTGCAATAGGAATAATTCCAGCTCATCTGACGGCACGCCTGAAATGTATAACCTTGTGAAAAGATATACTTCACACAATATATCCACAAATAAAAACCTTTAAGATGTTTAACTTTTTTATACAGAAAGAGTACACACGAGCATAGTCCACCTGGCAGCCAGTTGTTATTGTCGCTTACGGTCATTTGTGATATATGCCAATATCAATAAAGAATGACAAACAACACACCTTTGGAGATTTAGGACATAGAAAAAAGATTGGGAAGATGGTAGAATAGGGAGTATAACAGGATGAGCTTTGGGGTAAAAGAAAAGTACCTACCTAACATGAGAAGCTCCAGTAAATCCGCTGACACCCCACCTTCAGGGACAGAAGCAGCATACATAGCCATCTTAGCATCCATCTCTAACAAAATGTGCTCCCAAGCTTCTGTAACTGAAATCATCGCTTGACGGAGATATGTCAATAGCTGAATAATTTGACCATGCTTATTGGCTACTATGAATATTTCGTCTGCATATGCTGACAGTACACTTGTATTGAGGAGTGCAACATAAAGATTATTTGTAGCACTGTCCATATAAACCACATGCATGAGACTGAAGTCATCGGATAAGTGAATATCAAGTACTTTATATTCACCACATTCGTCCTTTGCAACTTGACTTAAATGCAGTGTACCATATGGGAATCTACCAAAAACACTCATATAAATGTATCCCGTTCCATAGCCAACCAGGAGCATATTTAATTGTGTTTGGTCTGGTATCTCTTTGAAACCCTTTATGTTGTCCTCTCCATCTGGGTTTTTATACTCCGTGGTCTGTGAAGGTAGCTTTTGTAAAAAAATTTCAGCATCTTCCTAAAAACATATTTTTAGTATATTATAAAACAATAACTCACCAATAATTATTAATTCATTTGAGGACTCGCCTCCCCATAGATTATATGATTCGTTGAGCTAGTCGGCAACTTTAGTTCTTCATTGTGGATTTTCCGTCCTCAAATGGATTACCTCACACCAGGAAACGTAGGGTGGGATGCCCTCCGGTCAGGTAAACTGACAACTTAAAGAAAGTCGCCATAGTAGCTGGATGAGAAGAGCTGAAGACCATGTGTAGTTGCAGTCCTTGGGGGAGGTGTATATCCAGCAGTATATCCACAGGCTGATGGTATGGCAATTATTAATTAATAATGCTTAATTATTAATTTAACAAATCACAATAGTTACTTATAGACACTCACATATAAATTATACTCTGTAGCACTTTCAAGAGTGCCAGCTCTTGCAGCCCATGTGAGGCAAGTGATGCCATACAGTTTGGGATCATCAAATTCCTCAGAGGTCTCTAATTCTAAATTATATTTTTCAAGAATTTCTTTATCTTCAATGTCAATCACATAAACACTTCCTGAGCTATAGCCAATAGCTAGTGCCTGAAAATACAACTGAAATTAAGCTTCAAGCAGTAACTGTTCATTCTTAATATATTTATTTTTCATAATGAAATAAAATAAATAAATAATTGACTTAAATTAATTACTGTCTTGGGCAGACAGCAATATGCTAAGCAATTGCTACTAATGTTTTGTATTAAAGATGAACAAAATATGACATATCTATATGTAACTCATGTAGTCTGACATTGTTAGAATCCCTAGAATGTTGTACTATATAAGTACAGGCCCGAAATTTGCAAGATATGAATATGAAAGTCACAATGAAGGGAGCATATTAAGCCATCCTAAGCAAATCAAAAATTGAGAGACGTAGGTGCTACAGAAAGAACAAAGTGTAATAAAGGTAAATTCTGGCAGTGTGCTTATATTGAAATTTAGAATTTTGAGATAACCCACTGACAAGTGACATTACATAGGCTCCTAAGGATTTTTGTTGATTTCCACAAATTAAAATATTTCTATTTAAAACAACTGCTTTTTCTAGTTCCTAGTATCATTGTAGTTTCTCCATACCCTACTTTACCTTGCCATCGGGTCTCCATGCCATCGCCCGGACAGATAGATTTTCTTTGGGAGGTGGCAAATTCCACACTTTCTGCCAGTTTAGTCGGTGTACCTGAACTTCACCTAAAAATAATTGTAACTGTAGACTATATATATTGTTTGCCTTACTTTCCTTATGTAAAAAGTTGACTATTTATTAAAATTTAATTGTCATCTGCCAGTAACCAATTTGCATCAGTTTGATCTTGCATACATTTTATTTGTATAAACTTGGGCAAGGTTATGGCTCATAATTTGATTAACAAAGCCACAGATTATATGTATAATCCTAAACAAAGCATGCTGAAGTGGCAATGGGCAGATTATATTTGCTTCAGGACCAATAACTGTTGGGGTAGAACAGTCCTTGAATGGAGGCCATGTACCGGGAAGTATAGTGTGAAACACCCTCTGGTCAGGTGGACCAAGCACTTGAAGAAGTTCACCACAATGGTAGTTGGATGAGAAGAGCCAAAGATTGTGTGTGGTGGTAAGTTTTAGGAGAGACCTATATCCAGCAGTGGAGACATGGGCTGGTGGTGGAAGGTGGAAAAAAGGGAAGATAATTGGGGATTTGATAGACAAATTGGAAGGAGAAATTCTCAACTTTGATATCTAGGCATGGAGGAGAGAATTATATTTTACTGCAGGAAAAAGGATGGGCACTTGAAAGGATAAAATCATGCACACAAATTTCTACCATACTTCAGTAGGCAGTTCTTGTTTATTGACCCAATTCCGTAACAACACTTGTTAGGTGTTTACTAAACCTGCTTGAATATCCAAAACCTAGATGAGCTAGTTCGTAAGATGTTATAAAAGACTTATTGGTCTGGGGAAATATAATATACGATATTGTTTTTGTTTCAAAGAAGCACACCATTGAAAATAGTGACTTCTTTCAAAATACATTGTTTTCGTTGCTACTTTTTTCCGATAAAATTAGTTTTGAAATTCAAATTACTTTTTACTAATCAACTTGTAAGGTTCCTATTATAAATTGTACAGATTACTGTTTTTTTTTAACATACTTTTCCCTTTGTTTGTGTTTCGGAAAATGGTGTTTCTAAGAACTAAGTTTAGCATTGTCCCATACCTTTAAAATTGCTTAAAGCTAGTAAATCCAGCCTATCGCTCCAAACCATGAGATCAACCTGGTTTGCGACATGTCGTTCTTCCATTTGTTTCATTCCACATTGAAACATTTTAATCTAGATATATGTTTACTATTAAAAAACTAAACAATGTCCAAGAACTAACGCGTTTTATCTTTTGTTTATTTAGAACATTTATTTTGTGTACTAAGGGTGAAAACTGACGACTGGCACAGGAATGCAAGAATGTTCGTTTTTCTTTTGGTATACCTACGGCAATAGTGCAATTAGCACATTGTGCCAGCATCTAGTTTTCTTCGTAACAACTTTAAAGTCAAACGTATTCTGTCAATGTCCAGTCCCACAAAAATGAGAGGATTCTGAATCGTATTGTCATAGAAGTGGATAGAACTCATTGTTAGTCGCAAACATTCATCACAATGGTTGAATTCAGGAGACGCAACCAAACAATGTCCAAAACGTTTGCACGATAACGCTCGCCCAAACACTAAACGACAGACAGTCATAAAGTTACAAGAGCTTCAACTAGAAATCCTACGTCACCCACCGTACCGTAAAACGCGGCAACTTTGCCCGCCTTTTTTGGATTAAGCGAATTATCTTAAAAAATATGAATATATTCAATGTAGTGTTTGGACTATACTTTTGACTATAGACTATACTGTTTGGACTATAAATCGTAAATATACTCTTCACAAACGATTGCAGGAACAGTTAAATTTATTTGTGAAACAATTCACAAGTGTGGGCCAAAAATAGTAAACTTGGCAAGTTTGCCCACTTGCCATTATATTTCTGTAAGTTCGATATTATCAACCTTATGGTCATTGGACTTGCGGACCATGCTATAGTACTAGACAATGTTGTAATGTGATGTATGTCACATCACTACTTTTATACACTCTATGCTACTGTCTAGATTATCTATGATCTTATGTCATTCACATTGGAAGTACATAATAAAAATGTATTATTATAATGTTTCTTTTATTTAACTAAATTAGAGATACAACATGGCGCAGCCGATAAAACTAAACATTGAACCGTGAATTTTATAAAGTTTCGACACAAACTTAAGTTTACAAGTTTGCAACAAAAAAATTTTTACGAAAATCAAGATCAAAATATCAAGATGGACGCCGGCAAATGTGCATCCCAAACTAAACATTGAACCGTGAATTTTATAAAGTTTCGACACAAACTTAAGTTTACAAGTTTGCAACAAAAAATTTTTACGAAAATCAAGATCAAAATATCAAGATGGACGCCGGCAAATGTGCATCCCAATTAGAAAATGTCTCGGTTAAACTGCCACCAAACTTAGATATTTCAAGAGAAAATGCAGCTTCAGAATGGAAGTTCTGGTTGTGCAGTTTTGAAGATTACTTGGTCGTTACGGGTAAAAATAAAAGCCCAGATGCGGTAAAATTATCCTTGTTGCGAAACATGATGGGGCCGGAAGCCGCTAGAGTCGTGTCAACAATCCCTATCGCTGAAACCGAGTCGACCTATGAAAATGTTGTCAGTGCAATCACTGCGCATATAAATCCTCGAACAAATATTGTTTTCGAGCGCTTCAAATTTAATGAACGCAAACAACAAAAGGGCGAACCGTTTGATGCATATATGACGGACTGCAGACATTTGATAAAATCGTGTGAATATAAAACTATGGAAACCGAACTGATGAGGGATCACATAGTTCAAACTGTCTATGACAAAGGAACACAGGAAGCCTTACTCAGAGTTGATGAGCTTACACTAGATAAGGCAATAAAATTTTGCCAGACCAAAGAGCAGGCGTCAAGACAAGTATCAGCGATGAATCCTGTGTCCATTGAAGCCGCAAGAATCAATAAGAAACCTTCTAATATATTCAAGTGCAAGAGGTGCCAAACGGAGCATGGTCCACGTTCATGTCCCGCATTTGGTAAAAAGTGTGTGAAATGTGGCTTGTTAAATCATTTTGCAGTGAGTTGCAGGGTCAGCAGTCATAAAAAAGTGCGTGAAGTAAATAAAGAGTCAAATTCTGATAGTGATTGTGAAACTGTTCACTGCAAGGAAGCTAAAAGTATAAATAGCTTAAAATCTGAGTGGTTTGAAGTTATCATTATTGAGGACACCACAATAAAATGTAAGCTTGACACGGGTGCCGATGTCAGTATAATGCCTGTTAATTTATTTAACAAAATTAATAAAAATTTAAAATTAAAGCTACTGCCAACAAATATAAAACTTGAGTCGTTTGAGGGCAGCCAGGTTAGACCGTTAGGCATGATCAGTTTGCAGTGTAAATACGGAGACAATAAATGTCTAGAGAATTTTATAATTGTTGACTGTAAATCCATGCTGCTGGGTTTGCCTGGTTGTGTCAGCCTAAAGTTGATAAAAAGGGTGCATAATGTACAGGCAACTGTACCTGATGTCAATAAAGAAAATTTTATTCAAGAAAATGTTGAAGTATTTAAGGGGATTGGCAAGGTGCCTGGTGTTTTTGAAATTCCCACCAGATGTTCTTTAGATCCAATTTGTTATCCTTCGCCTAGAATCCCACACTCCATGTTGGAGCCGTTAAGAACTGAATTAGATAGACTGGAAAAGAGAGAAGCTATTGTAAAAGTAGAGAATATAAGTAACAAAGCATGTGTAAACAGAATTGTATTAGTTGAGCGGCCAAATAAGAAAATTAGATTATGTTTGGACCCATCTGACTTGAACAAAAAAAAATTGCAGAATTTTACTATCATGGTTGGCCAAAGTCTTTACCAGCTGAGCTCAAAATTTATGAAAAATTTAGAGATGACATGTACATGCAGGATGGTTTATTATTTGTAGGAAATAGGCTCATAGTACCTATGTCACTGAAGATCTATGTCCTTGATATTCTACATAAAGGTCATTGTGGTATTTCCAAATGTATCTCCAAAGCTAAGCCTTTATTTTATTGGCCAAATATGCGAACTGATATACATAACTATGTACAAAAATGTAGACCGTGTGAGAAGTATAGTTCCAAAAACTATAATGAACCATTGTTACCCCATAAAATACCTAAAGAACGCTATACTAAAGTAGGCTGTGATATACTAGACTTTAATGGAAAATGCTTTTTAGTGATTATTGACTACTTCTCACACTGGATAGAGCTTTTGCCACTGAGAGACAAGTCTACTAAATCTGTAATTAGTGCCATGTAAGAAGCCTTTACTCGTTTTGGTTATCCGGTAGAGCTAATTGCTGATAATGTACCATTTTCTTCATATGAATGTAAATGCTACTTTAAATCTAAAGATATTGTTTTGTCAACCTCAACCCCAAGATACCCTAAGAGTAACGGTTTGGCAGAAAAAGCAGTGCACATCTGCAAACAGATTTTAAAAAAATGTAAAGAGGATGGCTCTGATTATAGAGAAGGTATATTGCACTATAATAACACACCACTGTCTGGTCTAGATATAACACCCTCACAGATGTTAAACAGCAGGAGGTTAAGAATATTACCCTGTAATAGTGATGTACTAAGACCTAAAGTGCAGAATGATGCATTTAATAAACTAGTTTTAAGACAATCTTTGTATAAGAATACTTTTGATAAGACAGCAAGAATGAAGGTCACAGATTATGTGCCTGGAGACAATGTAGTTTTTAGGGAAGGAAAGATGTGGAATAAAGCTAAGATCATATGTAAGTCCAAGGAGCCTCGCTCCTACATTATAATGAAACAAAATGATTGTAAGCCCTTAAGGCGCAATACATCACAAATGAAGAAATCATTTACTACAGTGAATGATAATGCTAACCTAATGATTGATGTTGATGATTACAATGAGACAGTGGATAGGAAAAACAAAACTCATGTAACTGAACAGAGTTTCCCCACAAATATTAATGTACCCTATATGACTAGAAGTGGTAGAACTGCTAAACCTAGACAAGTCCTAGATATTTAGCCGTGTTCCAATTCTAGGGAGGGAGGTGTTGTAATGTGATGTATGTCACATCACTACTTTTATACACTCTATGCTACTGTCTAGATTATCTATGATCTTATGTCATTCACATTGGAAGTACATAATAAAAATGTATTATTATAATGTTTCTTTTATTTAACTAAATTAGAGATACAACAGACAATGTCACACGGTATCAGATTATGAAACGTAAACATGCGTAGTGTCCACTAAAATTGAATGGGCAAAGTCACAAAAAAATTATAAAATTTTTCATACAAACAAGCCAATGAACTAGGGTTGTCGCTATTAATTTTACAGATGCAACAAAGAAAACATTGAAGCCCAGTTTTTAAAAAACTGCACATCATTGTGACAAAAGAACTGTTTTTTATGTATTTAAATTTACTAGTTATTTGAAAAAAAAAAGTATCTAGGAGGCGGCATTTCGGCCTCTTTGTTTGTCCAATGTTGTTTGTTTTGTTTGTTGAGGAGCATCGGTATCCGGATAAAAGAACACATAGCTGACATGAAGAACAGACGCTCGACCAAGTCTGCAGTTTGTGAACATGCTCTGGACAAACCCAACCATTACATTCGATTTGATAATCCACAAATCCTCGCTAGAGAGACCCGATTCATGCCAAGAATGTTACGCGAGGCTATTGAAATCAAGAAACACCCAAATTTCAATAGAGAAGATGGTTGGCAAGTACCACCGGCTTGGGATCCAGTCATTAAATTAATTAAATCCCAAGGCCAATGCAATACTGCAAGACCTCTGGACACCGTGAGTGAATACTGCGTGCATAGGGAATGTTATGATTAAAAAATCCAGACGGTAGTTCAAAAAATTTCAGACGGTAGTCCAAATAATTTCTTAATAACTCAAGTGATAAATAAAATCAATTAGTCACCCCGTGACCACGTCCACTGCAGTGTTCGAAACGTCGGGATATAAATAATGTCAAATATACGCGATTTAAACCGTTCAAAGTTGTTTAATTGCTATGTATAGTAATCGCGAAAACCTAAGAAAATATTAAAATAAACACTTGTTTTTTATGTTTGGTAATTTTCATTATTTTTTTTAGTTTTAGATATCCTCATTTATTGTTCTTAGTTCTAAATAGTTTTACTTTAGCATCGTTAACTGCAATACTCAACTAAGCTTCAAAATAAAAAAAAAGTCAATAGGAAATGTTTAACAAAATAATTAAGTTTTATTGATGGTAGGTATAATTATTTGAGAAAAATACAAAATCTTAAATATTTTGGAAACTATAAACTTTTGGGCAGGCTGTGTAATAGTGAAAAATAATCTTCACATTCCATACTACCAACCCCCGAAAGGAATTATTCTATATACTAGTAAATGTGTATATGTGTAGGTAGACACATTGACAAACTGATTTGAAAATCCTATCGCAAGTAACCAAAGCCGCAGGCAAAAAATATTAATAATTTTCAGATTATATAAGGGATCGAAAAGAAAATCAACAAAAGACCATATCATAGGGCAAGATATAAAAATATATTTGTTTTATTAACATTAATTCTTTTGTAAAAAATGCATAACAAAAAAATCATAATTATTATCATTCATCAATTTCATCATACATTAATTATTACATAATCCAAAAAAATCGTTGAAGACTTCAGTGAGTCCATTTTCTTCCATATACTTTGAAAACCCACTCATGTCAGCATGTTTAGTGGTTCTGTTGGAAGGGTTTGAAAAATGGATTTCTTCAAAGTTCCTAAATTTTTGCTCATTAACTTGTTCTGACTGTGCAAATGTTTCAGTTTTTCTTATTATTATTCTTTTCCAATTCATTGATTTTATATCTTTCCACCACTCCTTACATTCACTGTCAAGACCTTCAACACATATTACACCAGGTTTTCCAGGTAAACAAAAACCTGTTAAATTTAACTCCTTAGCTTTTGTTACAATGTCTTCTCTCTTCCTTTTATTATAGATATGATGTGAGAATATCCACAGTCTGACAAAGTTTTCAACTTTTGCATTATTAACTGTCTGCTCAACTTCCTCCACTTTGCTTGTATGGAATGTATCAATGTTCTCTTGTAACCACGATAATGCTGTATGTAAACAGACTTCGCCTAGATAGTTTTCTTTAATATGTTTCGACAACTGTGTATTTAAATTTGTTTGTTCCTGACGATTTAATTGATTGCAACGTATGTATATATCAGGTTCTTCATTTGGATACAAACTTGGTAAATTAATACAAACTTCAAGCTTTAAACTGTTTAAAGATAATTTCAAGACAAAGTCAAGGTGAGTCGGAGTGTACTCCGTTTCATTATTCAAAAAGTTTTTGATATCTTCTAAAACTTTTTTGTCAAATAATATAATTTCATCAGGTTCTGGATACATTGACTTCAATAATTCAAATTCACATAATTGTTCTTCTAAACAATTGCGTAGTGTGTTTTTGATAGTTTTTTCAAAGTTTGAAGTCATTATGACAATAAGATAATCTTACCTTATTTAAAAAAATAAAATGTACACTTACAATATGGTTACAATAAATCAGAAATCACCGAGGACTTTTTGCTATAAAATAATAAATAAAGTGTAGATTATAAACTGATACTTGTATTGGTAAACCTGCGGTTAACAAAATTATTCTATAAAAGAATTCTAGATCTATGGATAAATTCTTCCACAAAAAATATTTTGTATTTAGTTTTCTTGGTATCATATTAGGCAGCTATATTCCATTTCAATTACGAAGTCCCTTTTGACAGATGTCAAATAGTAGAGTACTAGTGAAGTACCATTGTCTAACGACATCGATTTCCGATTACTATTACGAACAAATTTAAATCGAGATGACAGAATCTAAACTATTAAAGATCAGCATGGGGTTTGAGGTTAAAATAAAAGACAAAACCTTTTTAATCAAGTTTTTAATTTTAATTAGATACAGTATGACATTTTATCAGCATTTGAATTATTCGTCATCGCTATTCGAAAGCGTTACTTCATTATCGCCATCGTCGTCGTACTCATCTTCGTCTGTGGAATCTGCTGTAATTATAATTTGGTTATCTATGAAGTTATCGATGTGCACATCTCTGTCCCAATCAGACGAAATAATATTTTTTGTTCTTAAAACAACACTTTCCCAATTTGTAGTTGTAACGCTATCGCAAGCTTCTTGCAACAACGACAGCATTGTCGATCTGTGTAATTATAGACCTTCTTACTTTTTTTTAAGTGGCAATTTTAATTTATTGTCTTCCGTCTTATCTTTCCCATGCTTTTCCTTGCTTATCCGGGAAACAGTTTTTCTACTGATACCGAGAGCTTCAGCTACTCGGTTAGTCACTTGTGAAAGGGGGAAGAGTGGACTACCATTCTGAAACTCCCGTTCAAAGTATTCTTGTAGGCGTACCACAAAGTCACGCGCTTGACTGCGCAAGACGGTTCTTTTAGTGGTCTCGGCCATTGCAGTGTTTATAAAAATAAACAAAACCAAAGAAATAACAGCTACGACTTAATAATAACAAAGAAATAACAGACAGTAACAACTAACAACAACTACTTAACAAAAATATAACAAAAACTCAACAAAAAATCAACCAAACTGAACACACGTAACGTATACAAGGCTTCTGCACTCGTACTAAACAGATAAACAAAATGGCGGATCGTGAACGCGAGGTGGATACGAAGACATAGACACACTCGCGTAAAGACCCGGAACCAGGTCTTTTCGATTCGCGAGTGAGTTACCTATTTTAAACTATAAAATCGTTTCCGCTTTCCGATTCTTTGAGTCACGTCACTATGTTTAAAAGTAAAAAATATACCATAGTACGTAAACGAGGGATTGCGATAAAATAGTAATTTAATTTTAGTTTTAATTATTTTAAGCACGATATCTTGAAAAAATAACGTTCATTGTGTTTGAGAATGAATTGTTTATTATTTTGGATTGATTGAGATTTCATCAAATGGTGATTTACTGGCATAAACAAAGACTGTTTATTTTTTCAATTTATATGAAACGTGGAGAGTTACGTTCTCAGCGATTGTCAAAAGTGTCAAAAGGGACTTCGTAATTGGAATAACGTATACCTTAAAAATATTTTCTTTTTTCTCAAATTATGACAAGTTGTCATTTATGACTTTTTTCCTCTTATGGCAATGGTGCAATTAGCACAATCTGCTAGTGTCAAGTTTTCTTCGAAATAAACAATTTCAAAGTCTAAAACGTCAATGTCCAGTCAATACAATGATAGTAGGCTTACTGAGGACAGAAGAACATTCCACTGAAGCAAGCTTGAGGAAGCCCTTAGGGCTTCTAGCTCCCCCCGCCTAGACGCTATTCCAAACGACCTGACCAGTGCAAATGACACAAACACGGCGGTCTCTGGACTCTGAAGCCAACTTAGAGATATAATCCAAAGCTCCTATATGCAGGTCCCAGCGGTGAATGATCGCCGATGGGAGTTGCCCATAAGAGAACATAAGAGCTAAGAACGCAGCAATCCGTGCTTACTATTCCTTCCCTTTTAAAAAGAATAGGCGAAGGATGCGAGCTTTACAGAGGGACGTAAAGAATCGCATCGCTGAATTCAGAAATTAGAGCTGGGACAATCTGTTGGCAGATATCTCGCCCACACACATAACTCATTAGCGGTTGGCGAGATTTATGAAAACAGACAATTCATAAATTCAGTAATTTTCGAACGATTCAGAACTTAGCCTTTATTTAAATATATTTTTTATTTTCATATGGTAAAGTTTAGTATTTATTATTTCATTATTTTAAGATCATAAACTTAATTGAATTATTAGGTCTGAGATTGTTAAACTCTCAAAGAGCGTTTAAAGCAGTTTTCGGATTTAGCCTTAAATAGGGATTTCGCAAGTTTTGAAACGCAACTATAATTGCAGGTACGACTTTTTGGCGGCAACCTGAGAAGTAAATTTGAGATTTTGGTTGATTGAAAATTGTGTATTGTGGGATTTGTGATTTAATAGTGATAGTTTATTGAACTTCAAAGTGCTTGTGTAAGTGCATAATGTTTGCGATAATGAAAAAAAGCGTGAGACTGCATTTTTCGTGTTTTTCCAAGTAGTTGAACTCTGTCCTCAGTAAATCTACTATCACTACTGAGCGACTCCTAATTCGACAGGATTGGACAATGACGTGTTATAAACAATTAATTCTGTTTTGCTATTTGCTGTGTGTGGATCAATAGCTATGTCAGTGTCCAAATAAATTATATAAAAAATGACAGCTGACTGGACTGACCTGACAGTAGCTTGAACTTGTCATTGCGAAATGAATAAATGATCAACTATCGAATTTTTGGTGCTGTCATGCTGTGAAACGCATAAGAATAACAGAGGCGTTAATAATCATAAAATACAAGAATTCCATAATCATACACACCAGTAATTCTGCTAATATAAAATGGCATCGCCATTGGAGCAGTTTGTAAATAATGTTAGAACTATGTCGGCATCAGGTAAACATTATTTTGAAGGAATTTCTTAGGATACCTATTTTAGTAAGTTCTATTAACATTAAACTATAAATCATTCAGGCAGCTTCCGGGAACTATGCGATATTATTGGCAAGTCGGATGAGGTACTACAAAGAAACAGTGCTCATTTGAATACCGTGCTTGAGACTCTTGATATCCAGCAACATTCTCTGGGTGTGCTTGCGGTCCTCGTTGCTAAGTTCTCCTTACCACAGGTATGTTCAATAATCATTTTGAATGTATATATTTAGGTATATTTGGTATATTCAATGACAACCATGGGCATTAATAATGTCCTACTAATTTGTGGGCGTCCAAGTTAAATGGGTCCAGGTGTCGGCTACCAGTTTTCGAGATACTTAAATTTTTCCAAAACTGGGTGGAAAAAATTAAATTTCTTGATTTGATTGTATATACATTATTTTGTGGTCACACACCTACTTACAATGTTATGATACATACATACTTTATATAATGTTTATTTTACTCACATATTTTAGACAAAAATATTGATATGAAAAGGTTCCAGAGGTTGGTGTACCTAAGTTATTATTGACAAGACTTAGAATGTTTGTACTTTTGTCTCTAATTTTATTATTTGATTGTATTATAATTAGAGGTCAGAATTAGGTAGTGTGATTTATGTACTTGCAATGATATCATAGAGCAAAAGAATAATATGGATATTCACCAAATCCCAGGATTTCAGTTTAAAGCGTATTAAAAATATGACGATTTGCAAAGTAATAAAATGATCTATTGTAGATAGATATGGTGCCTGGGATTATTATTCAGAAAATTCCAGAAATGTCCATGTTCATATCAACATTTTGTTGCAAGTACATAAATCACACTACCTAATTCGGACCTCTGATTATAATGAATAAATCATAGTAAAATTTTGTGAGGAATATCTTAAATTTTCATAATGAATCATCCCCTGTGTAACTGCCAAGTGGAACTATATTTTTCACATCAAACTTAAATGTTAGATTTTGTTAAAATGTAGTTTTTGTTTTTACTTTGATATTTGGATTATTTTTATGAATTATCTTAATTATCTTATCTGTTGTTTTCTTACATTATCTGGTTAGCCATATAGTTCACAATCTGCCCATAACCACCTATCCAGATCCTTTTGTTTCAATATTCACACATGGGCTTGATTCAAACAGTTTTGGGTATATTGGTTCATGGACTACAGAGCATGCGGTAATTTGTTTTTCTTACATATTTTCCAGGGAGCCAGTGATGTAGACAAGTCTACAATGTTTCAACAAATCCATGACTTTATAAGCAACTGTAATGGTGAACAAGTGCGCTTATCACCAGATCTATGTATGTATTATTATCGTACTTTATTTAAATTTTACTTGTGATTTACAAGAGAGACTTAATCATTATTAAATATAATATGACAACATGTTGCCTGTTGTTTTCCCAGTAGGGAATTACGATTAAAAACTATCCCATGTTGATTAATCCATTTCACAAACAAGACGTATTATATGGTTTAAATAGTTTCGAACAATGAAAAAAGTAACCAGGATTTACTTAAACATTGTCATATGAAACTATGTCTGATGTCCCAAAAACTGAAACCATGGATTCTGGAATTGACATGACATGTTACTTATAAGAATTAAGGATGTCAATTGTGTCCTCAGTGGCTGTCAATTATTTACCTGCGGTATACTTGTTTAAATTAATTTATTCTAGATACCTTCTAACTGTATTTAAAGGTGGGTTAGGCTTAAATGCTTTAAAGATGGGTCAATAGGTTCTCCGGTGACAATAAATATAAGAAAGGTCTAACAAAAATAGTGTGGAATATTTAAATATATCATTGAGTACACTAAAACTATTATATTTAATTAAAATCTATATCTTCTATTTATATTCTCAAGATGAAATGTTTACTAACAGACCGAAAATCATGTCAAATAAGGTCATCACCTTTTCCAGATATAGATACATGAAAAAAAAATGGTTAACCTCATATTTCTTAATTCTGTAAGACTTAAGTTTGTTTTATCTTATTTTAATCCTCCACGAGGACTTGGAATTTCCCCCCATCGTCCAATACGTGCAAAACTACGATAGAATCCCTCATCATCCCGACCCCTTAATAGTTGCCAGCCCAATCTATGTCTACGATAGGAATGCTCCTCCCAGTTAGGGGTCATCCATTAATTACGTCACGTTAAGGGGAGGGAGGGGGTCAACAAAGTGTAACATCGTGTGACAGGGGGGGACGGGGACGAGTCATAAGTTTCATGATGTCACATGTATAAATCTAAAGTATTAAAACTCTAAACTTCAATTCTAACGAAAACTTGTTATGTTTTTGCATCATTCATTTGATTTGTTATATTTTGTAAAATTTCTAAAATGTTTAATTTATTGTTGATTTTATGAAAAAAGATTCTTAATATAACTTTGGATTTAATTTAATTTTGGAAGTGCTGTTTTAATTTAATAATTTATAAATTTAAAATTGCGAAATATGTGACGTGGGGACCCCTCACACCAGGGGGGGGGGGGGAGATCACACAAATGTGACCACCTGTGACAAGGACTCCAAAAATCAGGAAATTTTTGTGACGTAATTTGTGGATGGTCCCTTACCGTCGTCATCCTCGGCACGTTCTAGACGACCCCAACGACCCAATTACTGCTGCCAATGCGGTTCTTACACTACATTCACAGGCTAAACATACAACCATGTTTAGCCTTTGCTAAACATAGGCTAACTTGCCGAAACACAGGTATCGGTAAGTGTTTGGGCGCTTCTCACCCACACTAGCGATCCTGCGGTTAACCCGTAACAAACGAAAAGGATGGCCTATGTTTGGAAATGTTAAAATCGGTAAAAAATCGTAAAATTGACTGACGGGTTATTAGCGTGCGCGACGCAATAGTGGACGGGTTGCGCGTAGTCACAATGGAGCAGCGACGTCTTTAATACTCTATGCTATATTGATTATTATTTTGATACTGATATTTAAGTAAGTACCTACTCTATGCGTGCGTGGATTTGTTATGCTGTGTGCTTTGAACTAATATTTATAAGATAATTTTAATTACGAGATTTCTTTTTCCATGTTTAGTTCCATGTTTTTCTGTTTCCATGTTCCATAAATTTATAAATATGAATTTGTCACTTTAACACACTGAATGACATACTAGAATATTTAGCAATATTTTTGTAGGACCTTACACACAGGAATCCCGCAAAGCAGAATCCGTTGACTATGTATTGACTGACATTCTTAGTAATTAGAAATTATTGTTTCAGTTATTCTAAAATAATTTGTTTTGTTGATCATGATTTGCTGCCCGTTTAGTAATTTTTTACTGCTTGTTTAAAAAGCCAATTACAATTATACCGTCCTTTGCAAACTGTTCACAGATTATGGCATTACGACAAACGGTGAAGTTTTGTAATGTTTCATATCAAAATTACCACATACTTATTATCAGAACATTAAATAAAAATATCTTATAATTATAATTATAAATATCTTATTAAATAAAAATAATAAAGTATCGTTGTTAAAAGAATTATTAATTTTTGTGTTTTTATTTTGTACTTGGCAAATGTGTGTGAAAAATTAAGCAGGAATTTAAAAATATATTTCTTTATAAAAAATGTGTAAAATTCTATGTCAATTAACTCAGAATCATTGTTTAAAAGACTGGGATTGCACGTTATATATACATAATTTTAATTATCATATATTTTACTAGTATATATACTCGTAATTTATTGCAATTACAGATGCTGACTTATGTCACCAGTTAACAGACCATCTCATTGAAATCAAACAACCTATTAGAGGCATAGAAATATTAAAGAAAGCAATTCGAAAAATACAACTGTTTGATTCCCAACTGACTTCAATTCACGCTGACCTGTGCCAATTGTGCCTTTTGTCAAAATGTATGAAACCTGCATTTGAATTTTTAGACACTGATGTTACTGGGATTGGATCTGAGGTATGACAATTTTATCTTTAAAGGACTGAAAGCTTTAGGGGGCGGGTGCACGTTGCAATCCCACAGCGCTACGAGAATACTAAATGGACAGATGAGCGCAATAGAGCTAGCATAAATCTTATAAAAGGGAAGTTATTGATTTATTGTAATTTAAATTTAGAGTGTAATCATACTAATCATAGATATGAAGCTTTCCTTAAAAATAAAAAAAAACTTTTGATGAATGCTCAAAGTAGCGAAAAATACTCATTTAAAAATAAAATATGAATAAACACTATAAGTAATAATACTCACCTTAAAAAATAAAATGTAATTTTGAAACACTTTTTTTATTTTCTCCCAAACTACTATATTTTTATGGGTGCTACTAGCACCCATATAGTATAGTATATAGTATACTATATTCTGTATAAAAAAAGTTGGCAATCCTGTTCAGGACCGATGTTGGCATGTATTGTGGATGTCCATGGGCGACAATATCCACTTACCATCGAGAGGACTGCCTGCTCGTTTGCTACCTTCTTTCTATATAAAAAAGCTGAAGCTTATGTCCAAGGAAAAAGGCCTATTTATAAAATAGAACTCACATCATTTTGTAACTTTGACTTTTAGGAACCACTGATGCCTTATAAAGGCTATTAAGTAGAATATTATGAACCATTAAACTTAGTTAAACAAGCTAGAGACAAATGACAGGACAGTCATTGTGTTTGTTCAAACTATTCTTAAGATCTAGCACAAGTCTGATAAGGATGATTTTGTTGTGGTCTCCATTGTGATATAGGGTATTTGTATGGAATGTATAGAGTATTCTTTTATCAAAATCGGTTCAGCAATTATGAAACTATCGCAGTTCGCAAGATAGTCATTAAAGGTTAATTTAAACCGGTAATTTAGGTATATTTTGTTAGCAACAAAATTACTCATAAAATATATGGATATTATAGGTTATTTATTCTGGAAGTTCTGCTGTATTTTTTAATCAAATTGGTTAAGTAATTTACATTTTTTTGGATTTTATAAAACAACGCGATCTTTCTTAATTTTCCAGGTGAAAACAGATGCAAAGAGATGGGTATATGCTATTAATTTTTAAAACAATATTTTTATATTTTTCAGCTTGGTGGCAACAATGATTCTAAACATTTTCTTCTCTACTATTACTATGGAGGCATGATCTACACAGCCATGAAAAATTATGACAGGGCGTTATATTTCTTTGAAGTTGTCACAACTGTGCCGGCCATGGTTGTCTCCCATATAATGCTTGAAGCTTACAAGAAGTATATCTTAGTATCACTAATTCTTCATGGAAAGGTTTGTTTATAAATGGAGTTATATTCCTTAGATATTGGAAATTTAGTGAATTCTTAGTGTAGTGGTTTTATTCACTTGGACCAACACCTTACAATTTGGTGGAACGCTGCATTATCCGCTTTGCTTATGAATCTTGTCCCACACACTAAACTCCGGTTGCCATGTAACGTCACGGCCGATAGAAACAGACAGTTGCTACTTGCTCGCGCGCAGAATTGTTGCTTACTACCAGGGCCGTCTTTACCAGGGGGTGCAAGGGGTGCGGTGCACCCCGGGCGCTCACCTTTTAAAGGTAATGAAAAAATATAACGCTATAGTAAACAATTACACAATAGGATATTTGACTGTCATAGGATACACAATAGGATATTTGACTGTCATAGGATACACAATAGGATATTTGACTGTCATAGGATACACAATAGGATGTTTGACTGTCTTAGGATACACTCCCGCACCCCGGCGCAGAATAGACTTAAGACGGCCCTGCTTACTACCTTAGTGCTTTATTATCATTCACTATTTAAATGTAAATATTGTCAACTCATCTATGATTAAACCTTAGTGGTCATCTTCTAATCTGTTCATCATTTATCCTTCATCATCTATCGACTATCAACCTCGCTTTGTTTAATTCTACGCATCTGCTTCATAGTACATCTCTCTTTGTCCCACCTACCCCGTGGGTGAAAATAGAACACACCCACATTAGGATTAGCATCTTGGAAATTCTTAGCCACAAACTTTCCATAAATAAAACATAAATGTAATTAAAGTAAATATTAGATAACTACATTGTCTGCTTTGCTGTAAACGAAGACTTTCCTATGAACAGATTCTACCAATGCCTAAATACACATCTCAAGTGGTGTGTCGCTTCCTGAAACCGTTGTCAGTGGCATACCACGAGCTTGCCACGTCTCAGACTGCAGCTATGAAGCACAGGGATACATTTGTTAGAGACAAGAACATGGGATTGGTTAATCAGGTAATATTTTCAATCCACTATGTTTTTCTTAATAACGTAGCTCATATCTATTCTAGACTATCTTTTACCCGCGACTTACTTCGTGTGGTCTACATGAATAGCAGCCTACATAGACTAGTAGCCGTACTAGCCTACATGGTCATGTAGACCATGTAACACATTTTATGACTATTCACGTAACACATGTTAATCTTTATTAAAATCTACTTATTTGCTTAATTTTAACAGGTTTTAACAGTTTTGAATCAATTCAGCAGTTTTGATGTGATTGAGTAACATCTAAACTGCCATCTTGTAATTTGAAACTGAGTTTATACTTCCCATTCGTACCTCTAGGCCCCGTCTCTCGCCACTCCCGATATCTCTTTTCGGTCGAACTATGCCTTGGGTTAGGAAGACCAAATATCTCGGAGTCACTCTAGACCATCGACTGACCTTCCGAGAACACATAAAACCGCCTTTCTACTCGGTCGCCTTATCCCTCTCATAGGCGGGAGAAGTAAAGTGTCACTTAGACGTAAGCTGATATTGTACAAAACCTGCATACGTCCCATTATGACCATCGCTAACGTTATTTTCGCACACGCAGCCCCCTCCAAAATAGATTCGTGTATAAGGCCGTGGCTGCCCTAGGATATTCTCGCAATGTCGACCTCCACAAGGACTTGTAACTTCCCTCCATCGTCAAATACGTGAGACTCCGCCCGACGCTACTATGCGCCCGACACTACAATGAACGAGTCCCTCACCATCCTTACCCTCTAATAGTTGCCAGCCTAACTTGTGTACCCGATATGAATGCCCCTCCCCGCTACCGCCGCTTTTGGTACGTCCTGGAAGACCTAGTACATCGTCCCCGCTGGCGGAGACGAAGACGTCCCCCTCGCTACACCGTTAACACATACCGGCCTTCAGCCAACACTTTTGCCAGGCAGGTATGACACGTGCTTGGGCGCTTCCCACCGACTAGCGATCCCGCGGTACCCTCCCAAAACAACGCCCTAAGCCGAGGTCCGTTCCTTCCGCCGGTTTACCGGCGGGGTAGCCCTAGGCTCTTTGCTGCACATACTTTTTGCTCCTGGCTGAGCACCTTCTGCGGTTGTCCTAAACTATACATGTCTGCTAACTCTTGGAAGGCCATTAGGGCCACAAGAATTTAGCCATTCCAAAAAAAATGAAAAAAACGATCGACGTTCAGTGTCTATTGGGTTAAAATGATTGGGAATTTAAGTAATTACGTTATTACGATTGTAATTAATTCGTATTGTAATTACGAATTATCTTGTAAATTTTGTAGTTTTGCATATGTGTAATGTATGACACATCAAGCGTGCAGGAGTTCGCGTACCGAATCATAGCAATTAGGTTGTAGGTACGGTTGTTCAAGAAAGTGGTTTACCAGTTTGCAAAGAATGGTTCTAGTTATTGAAAATATCGCTACGGTTGAATCTTGAAATTGAATTCTAATACTGAAAGATATGACGTAGTAGACAAAAAGACATTTGACTAGTTGTCTGCAGTCAAAAGACATGGGTTAAAGATGTTACTTTATTTTGAACTTTGTTGTCAGAGCATTACTTTATTATTGTCTACAATACATAATCTAACATTTCACTGAAAACCATTACAACATTAGAAAAGAAAAATATGCAAAATTTCAAATATATTTTTTTGTATGACAATTATATTTATATTTAATTAATAGAAGTATTATCCATTATTATCAATGCACTTTTATCATTTTAATGGAAGTTGATTGATATCTCTGATATAGAACTCCTGGGGACGGGAATAGAAGAAATTCTCTCAAGGCGTTTTTCACTGCCTCATCGGAGTTGTGGATTTTTTCCCTTGTAAAAAGTTGCTCATATTCCGAAAAAAAAAAAAAATGGAAATCAGTAGGGGCAACGTCTGGCGAGTATGGTGGGTAACGGAGTTTCCAGTCAAAGTTCCCGTATCTTTGAGACTGTCTGTCGTGCAGTCCAAAACGTATCAGGGGATAACGCTCGCCCGAGCGTTATCAGGGAAACGTTTTGGACATTGTTTGGCTGTGTCTCCTGGAGTTCCTATATGACGAACGGATACGATTATCATACAGGAACTATTTCTCATTACAAGCGACAATACGATTCAGAATCCCTTCATTTTTGTGCCGATTCAGCGAAGTAAGGCAGGCTTCGACGCGTGTTTGCAGCTGACTTTCATTAAGCTCATACTTTGCTTTTTGCGAGCTTCTTCACTTTCCTGATTCGACACAAATTAATCAATGTCGTTTTGTCACTTACGCCGACGGCTGCTGCTAACTCGAACGTGGTTTGAAATGAATCCGCTTCCACTATTGCTTTCAATTCGTCATTATCTACTGTCGTCTCCGGCCGTCCACGGGACTTGTTCTTGAGGTCGAAATTTCCAGAACGGAAACCAAAAACGCACCGTGCATTCGTTTGCGGTGTTTGGTCGTACACATCGTTGATATTGCGTGCCGTCTGTGCTGCGTTGCTGCCACGACAGAATTCATATTAAAAAATAACGCATATTTTTCTATGGTCGCTCGCAAACAACAGTATCTAAGCAAAAAGTCGTTTGACAGAAAAGCAAATGAATAACTGATATTGAAGAAGAATGTCACAGCTTTAAATTGAAATTAATTTGAATTTGGAATTTCAAGCCAAACGCGGGATAACTAAGTTCAAATTAACCACTATGAACAAACGGAAATTTCATATGTGAGGCCCTAATAATTTCATTCCATCTTCTAGTTCCTTATTTAAAAAGGAAAAAGCACTTACCTTTGTCAAATAATTTTGCAATTTTAAAAGGAGAGGTAAAAATTTCAAAGCTCCGCAATTTGTCGATATAAGGGTCATAAGATTAGTGAAATAACTAGAAATTTAAATATATCAGTAAGTTTTATGCAGTGCACTAATGTTTCTTTTTATTTTTGAAACTATGTTACTTACTATTTATTATGTCACTCTCTATTACTTATTTTATTTATACTTTTAAGGACGGAACGGTTTGCGTTATTTGGGAAGTTGAGCGAGGGAAATTTAATGGATTACAGATGAAGCGGTCGTCAGCTTGTGATCTCGAATGTTAACAGAGAATTATTTGGACGCGAATACGAAGTTATGGTTTCAGAGTGACTAAGGTTTTTGCAAAGATGTTTAATTAACACATTAACTTACATCATAGAAATTATGCCAAGAAAATATTATACGACTGAAACTCATAGAATTGCTCCGATTGAACTTTGCCAGAGAACACTTGGATTTCTATTGGAGTAATATTGTATTCTGTGATAAATAGAAGTCTTTAATCGAAATAGACATACGTGGCATTGAGAGTTTACGTGAGTTAATAACATAATTACATTGACATTTCCTGTTTTTCTTATGCTGGTCTCGTTTGGAATCTAGTGTAATGTAATCACGTGACTTTTTGTTTCTAGAAAAAATATTTTGTTGTTCATTATAATAAAATGAAAATGAATCGAGTAACTTGTTTCAATATTAGAAATCAACATAGTTTCAGAGGTAAAATTTCAGGGATTTATCTTAGCGTGTTACTCAAAATAAATTACTATTAGTGCCGTCAATTCAAACTAGGAACACGCGGCATTAACGTCATTACAATAAATGGTTAAAGACAGCAGTACTTCAGTATGTTAAATGTTCTTGCAAGCGAAAATAGCTCTTATCGTTCTATGACGTGCAACGGACTGTCGACCTTTCTTGGCCCTCCGTACCCAGAGGAGGCACGCGTATCCACGGTTGACCCCCCCCCCCCCCCCTCCTTCTTTGGAATGGGTATTAATAAGTAACACACGAGAGTGTAATGCAGATATGCCTTACACTACGTGGGTGACTAGGTAAGTTTTGATATACAAAAAAATATTTGGGTTACAACACAAAATTTTATTACAACTTCTGAAAATATTCTCCATTCGTCTCTATTATACAGCGATTCATTCGTCTAATTAAACCAAGATTTAAAGCACTCAACTTTAGCAACTCTTCTTTAGCAAGGACCTCAACAGCTATCTGATCGTTTGCCGCCTTCTTTTTATAAAAAAATATATATCGTCATTATCATTTTGGAATTGTTTGTAGGTGTTAAGTTCTATGTACAAGAAGAATATTCAGCGACTCACCAAAACGTTCCTGACGCTCTCTCTAAGTGATGTGGCCTCACGTGTGCAGCTCTCTGGACCCGCGCAAGCAGAGTGTTATATACTGAATATGGTGAGCATTTGTTATATACTTGTGGGAGTCAAGTTCATTGTGACAAACTCGTAACAATGGTTGCTTTAACCCAGCCGAAACGACTAGTAAAATAAAAAAAAAAGGTAAACAAACACGTTTAGGACCCGTTTCATAGGCAAATCTATTTAAAAAAAAACGCGTATTTATTAACCTACGTTACGCCGGAGCAAGTTATCGTGCACTCGTTTGGTGCTTCCTTCGTGTGCCGGAGCACGATATAGTGCTCTGGCACACGATTAGTTTGATTGACCTATTTTACGATTTCTGAACGGTCACGTAAAAATTATAGTGCGCTGCTTTCAACGTAAAAATAACATTTATTTAAAAAAAAAAGTAACATTACTATTACGATCTTTGTATAAATACAATTCAATTTCATAAACAATTATTAAGTGCACAACTCGCGCGTGGAGTACGCGCGAAATCGTCTGGCATACAAAGGGCACGCCATTTCATTTCTGATAGCGCTCAACACTCGGCCACAGAGAGGTTAATAGTTATAAGTATGCAAGATTTTATCAAAATGTAAAGAAGAGTAGCTTGTAACGTCTCATTACATTCGTTTAGATCGAAGAAGGAGAGATATACGCGATGATAAATCAGAAGGACGGCATGGTGGTGTTCCTGGATAGCCCTGAGAAGTACGCGTCGCCGGAGACGCTTTGCGTGCTCGAGCAGCAGATGGCGGCCTGCACCAAGTTGCACCACTACATACAGGAGATGGACGAGCAGATACAGGTCAACCCGCAGGTGAGCAGTCTATATACCAGCAATGTGGTTTTCTTTTAGGAAATTTCTTGCACCGGCACATATAAGAGATGGAGGACCAGACATAGGTCAACCTGCAGGTGAGCAATCATTGTACACCAGCAATGTGAATGTATTTTAAGGAGATTCTAGCACCAGTACATACAGGAGATTGACGAGCAGATACAAGTCAACTCTCATGTGAGCAATCCATGTACGCCAATGCTTATTTTTTATTGTAATTGATTTTTAGCTAATTTTTTTTCCATAATGATTCAATAGAAATTGGATTATGGAAGTTACCAGTTTAGTTTAAGAAAGTAAAAATAAACTGTTATCTTAGTATTTCAATTAGTTATTTCAATGACCCTAAAACATTTAAAACAACCATACTGTGAGCAGGGCCGTCTTTACCAGGGGGTGCAAGGGGTGCGGTGCACCCCGGGCGCTCACCTTTTAAAGGTAATGAAAAAATATAACGCTATAGTAAACAATTACACAATAGGATATTTGACTGTCATAGGATACACAATAGGATATTTGACTGTCATAGGATACACAATAGGATATTTGACTGTCATAGGATACACAATAGGATGTTTGACTGTCTTAGGATACACTCCCGCACCCCGGCGCAGAATAGACTTAAGACGGCCCTGCTGTGAGATATAGAAATAATTATACGATTTCTTTGTACATTCTATTTATTATGTTTTAGAACAGAAAATGTAAAGTAGAAAATTGCTTTTTTTCTTTCTAATATAAATTAACTTGTGTTAATAGCCTAAGACATTTTAGCCACTCTTGTGCCACTTTCATTTGCCATGTTATGATCTCGCATGTTTGTTTTTCAGTATGTGAAAAAGTCTGTGGGGAGTCATGACGAAGATATGCCAGCCACGAGTCAGAACTCAAAGACAACTTATACGATGTAAATAAATATATATGTTGTCTGCTAGTTTATGTTATTGTATAAGTTTTTTTTCAGTAATAAATACTATTCAATATTATGTTTTTTATTCGCTAGCATAATCGCATACTTTTTTTTATGGACGAAGGCGACGAGCATACAGTCCATCTGATGGTAAGTAGATACTGTCGCCCATAGACATCATATATGCCAACATTAGTCCAAAATGACAATACTATTCAATATTATGTTTCTTATTGACTAGCATAATAATCGCAAAGAATAAATAAAAATTACTGAAATATGGAACAAATTTATTATAACCATTATTCCCAACTAGGGGTCATCCATAACTTACGTCACACGTTAAGGGGGAGGTAAGGGGTCAACAAAGGTAAGGGTGTGATATCGAGTGACAGGGGGGGGGGGGGGGGGTACGAGTCATAAGCTTCGTGACGTTACATGTATAAATCTAAAGTGTTAAAACTAAACTTCAAATCTAACGTTTTTAAAACTAAAATATTACCAAGTCGTATCAATATTATTATAAGGGTTAAATTTGTCTGTATCACTTTTTGGCACGCAGTTCACTCTCGCTGTACCTACGGTGTCGCGCGTCGGCCGCCTTTGACATACGCCGAAAGGCCAATACCGCCTTTGAAGCTTTGACAAAAGCCGCCGCCGCCGTGATTTCGTCTATGTTTAACAATTGTTTATATCATTCATTCGACACTTGACTTTAGCTGAGTGATGGACGTGTTTTTCTTAGTTCTGCTATTTAAATGATAATTAATTAATTCTACTTAATTAATACTATTAATTCTACTATTTAACAAATTTAAAATGAGTAAAAAAAAATTGACGAAAAAGAAAGCGACATTTATAGATTTTTTTTCAAAAATTCCTTCGTCGTTAAAACCGTCACAACAACTAGAGCCCGTGGAAGTAAGTTCGAGTTTTATACTATTTTAATTTAATATTTCGGTTTCCCCGCTAAAAATATATTTAGTGTTCGGTGAAAAACATAAGCTTATTCCCTCTGTTTATACAGGTATTGTAATAAAGAAAGATGGTGAAGGGGAACCTGAAACTGTGACACACTCTGGGCCTACATACGTAGCGATTTGTAGTGGAAAACATTCTTCCTCTAACGCAGAGACTCATGCCACAGACGTACATAGACTTTCTGAATTACCTGCTTTCGAAAAGTTAATGAGATCTCGAGAAGGTTTTGAAAAACCTGTTTATTTTTACTTGCGATGGTGGTCCTGACGAAAATCCACGATACGAGCGAGTTATAGTTTCAGCTGTACAACATTTTAATGATTTTGACTTAGATACTATTTACATTGCCACAAATGTTCCAGGAAGAAGTGCATTCAACAGAGTGGAGCGACGAATGGCTCCTCTTAGTCACCAACTTACTGGTGTTGTATTAAAACGTGACAGTTTCGGTTCAAATCTTGATTCCAGTAATCGAACTACTGACTTGGAGTTAGAAAAACGAAACTGAGAGTGCAGGCATCGTGTTGGCTAATATTTGGAGTCAATTGGTCATTGTCCTGTGGTTGCCGAATACATTGTGCCAACAGATACCAGACTGGATATATATCGTACAGGCTACGACATTGAAAAATGATGCTACTTGGTACGCAAATCATGTACGTGAATCACAATATTTTATACAAATAGTAAAATGCAAGGTTGTCGCGTGTTGCGGTATGCGACGATCTAGCCTGTGGCGATTATTACGAGAGGGGTTTTTACCACCACCTGTTTTGTTGTATCCATAGGAAATGATGACTCGGAAGGTAAATTTGCCCCGCTGTTACTACAGCTGTCTTTGGATCTCCGAGCGTCATCACATTTGAAGCAAGTTCGGTACGATGGCTACTGCCCTAGTGTCGAGGCATACTTATTTAAACGACCGTGTGACATCTGTGGTCTATATTTTTCATCATACAAAGCCACTAACCAACACAAGCAATTACATAAGAGGCAAAATGAGGTTTTGCCCATCACGAAGATTCGTCCTCAAAGAATTTCAGCTAGACGTGCCAGGGACGTTTTTTGTTTGATAAACGATGACGATGCTATATGGTTGGATGAAGAAGATGTTGACACATCGAATGTGCCTAACATTATCCAAATCGAGAACGAAGTGACTGCTATGCCACTCATAAATAATATAAAGGAATAGTTTCAAAGTCCATGGACACAAGATGATTAAATTTTATATCCTTCATTTGATTTATGTTTTGTAAAATTTCTAAAATGTTTGATTCATTGTTGATTTTATGAAAATTTTTTTTAATAGAAATATATAAATAATTTTGGAAGTGCTGTTATTTAATAATGTCTAAATTTAAAATTGTAAAACATGTGACGTCACACTAGGGGAGGAGGGGGTCACACAAATGTGACCACCTGTGACAAGGACGCGGGGGGGGGGGGGGGGGGGACTCCAAAAATCATGAAATTCGTGTGATGTAATTTATGGATGGAACCCTATTTCAAGATAACAAAAAAATTGCCGTTTTTAAATAGCTTCATGTACAGCCTCAGTAAATGCAGTCATACTTTCTAGCGGGGTTTGTGGAGTGATCCCGTGGCCTAGATTGGCGATATACCTGTGTTTGCCAAACTTTTGCACCATGTCTATTGTCAGCTTCTTTACTTCTTCCTATAAGTAAAACGAATAAATGAGAATCTCGGTATAGCTCAGTAAGGCAACCAAATTTACCTAGATTCTAACCAAAATAAGTTAATCATAAACATTTGTATCTTACAAATGGAAGGTTATAGTGGTTTATCTGTTTCTTGAGTACATATTAATCAGCATATACATTTAGTTTCAATATCGGAATGTTTACAGGGCCATCTATTGAAAATGCAAGGTACAATACTTCATAGATTTTTTCTAAATGTGATAAAAGAAAATAAATCTAAAATACGTATTACATACAGGTGCCTTATACAAGTCTTGAGGATCGAGATTTCCTTGTAATGTGATATTTTCACCAACAATCTTCCTCGCTTCAACAGGGTCCACTGTCCAGTCAAGACCGATAGTTTCATATCCTAGATTTGCTTGCACGTCTAAGGAATGTCCACCACCTTTAGCAAAGACCGTCTGTGAACGTGTATAACACAAGTATATTTATTATGTAATGTTATGTAATTATGTATAGACTGGTTAAGATTTTCAAACTTAGAATGTTGTTATTTCAAGATTCTGTCGAGCAAAATGAATAAAATGACTAACATATATATATATATTTATTATCTCAATTAATTTTATTATTATTGATTTTATGACATATCCACTAAGGAAGGATTTTTAGAAATTTAACTGGAAAAAGTAGATTTTTTTTATGCAATGCGTGTATCTCAAGAACTATTTAAGTTAGACATGAAATTTAGCATATAGACTTTTCACTTAAATTAATTAAACACGTATCGGCGTTTTTTGATATTTGCACTATATTTACTTAGAGGGGGCTATAAAACGCTGTTTTCGACGCAAAATCTACATGTTTAATAACTTTCATCTACTCTCATATCGTAAAATTCGAATTACAAACTTCAAAACGAATTTATATTGTCATACTTTATAAACACAATACCGAAAGCTTAAAAATAGAATCATATTATAACACTTTTTCTCAAACAAAATAATGTTATAAAATATTTTTTTTTTCATTACGATACAGTTTTACTTGTCTGTGGCAGCGCCCACTTTAGCGCATGCGCGGTGATATGCTGGGCTTTGGCGCCATTCATATGTTTTGTTGTACTGAATTTCGTGGAAATATTGTTAATTTTGTTTAAAAATGTCCGATAGCAGTGATTGTGAAGAAAATTTGACTCCGCCCGATATTTTAAAGGCAGCGACGGAAATGACTAATAATCTATTACCAGCAAAGTCGAGAAAATTATATGACAAATGCCTGCCCAGCAATACATACAATTCCATAATTGCAACATACAAAACTTGAATAATTATTATAAATAATAAATTATTTCTTACTCTTTTAACTTTGATCTTTTATTTAGTAGGTTCAACACCAATGTATGAGAGTAGATAAAGTGGTGTATGAAACTGCACATAACTAGGTATTAAAACACTCGTGTGAGATACCCCTCATTATGCAACAGTTTCATAAACTACTATTTAAGTGAAAGTGAAAATCCAAAATTGACATTAATATTAATTTTACAAAATTTTATTTCCTTGGAACAAGTATATCTGCATAGAAATGTAGAACCACCCATATACAGGACACGGCTCTGTTACGATTTTATTATATGTATATAGATGTTTACAAACAAAATGCATAACCAAATTCGGAGAGACGTAGCGTCTCTCTGTACCGCCTGTGCAATGGAGAATGCTCTGAAGAATGGGCGGCGGTAACACTTACCATCACGTGGGACCGCTTGCTCGTCCGCCCACTAGTCTATAAAAAAAAATACTTTTCGGAAAATACATTATTATTTACTCATTATTCAGTTTTCAAGATTAAGTAGCTAGTTAGGTACTTATAGGTATCTACAATAATCTATTTTAATTATATAATGTTCAATGTCTCTCTGTTTGTGTTAATCTTAGATTCTACTGGGTCAATTTACTGCTACAGAGCGTCTAGCTAAATCCAAATCAAAGTCTAGCAAAATCGAAATCAGTCTAGCAGTCATCATAATAGACATCACAATAGTAATCAATAGTCAGTCATCGATGTCATCTATTTGGATGATAGTATGGTATTGTAGGAACATATTTGTAAGTATAAGAACATCATCTAGAGATTGGGTACACCGACACAAACTGATTTAGGATAACAAAGTAAAAGCTTTTTATACCATAGGCACTTGCTCCAATTTCTTGTCATCTAATTTCCTGCGAATTTCATCCCTGATGTCCTTCAAATACGGTGCTGATACTTCTGCAAATTGTTCTCTGGTCAAGTGATCTGCACTAGACTCAAACACTTGTAATAACTGGGCACCACTTTCAACCTACAATTTATTTTTATAAGGCGTCAATTTTGTTTAAGCACAATGTAATGATTTCTTATTGAAGATTGTAATGTAAACTGTATTTCTTCGAAATTTATTGTTGATATAAAACAAAGAGAAATCCATTTACAATTAAATTTAGAATAAAAAATATATAATTGACTTTCAAGGAGAAAAATTTGTCTGTATGTACATAAGTATGTTTAAAATTTTGGTTTTATTACCTTAGATTAAAATTTGTATTAATAAATAAAGTTGTGTTCACAATGAACTACTCTAATACCATTTTTTATTAATTTTGGAGAATCTGGGGGTAGTTTTCTTGTTAGTAGGTAATACAAATACCACACACCCGCGCCTGCTCTTTGTGTGTGAGGGTTAATATTGGAGAATAAGGTACAGTAGAGGACTATAGAATATATAAAATTGGTACATTGTAAACAAGAGAGTTTTCTACATTACACAAATTAATGATATCTTACATGATGTTAAATAACAGAGGTGCTCTACTAAAATTAAATTATACAATTGTCTGTTTCACACTTACAATGTGCTATAATATAAAGTATTCATAAGAAATCTTTTTGGACAATGTGTGATATCAAGGAATTATTGGGGCCTTACCTATGAAATTGCTTTTGTTCATAGTGACCACTTTGAACTTAGTTATATCTTGCGTTTGGCTTAGAATCCAAATTCAAATTAATTTCAATTTATAGCTATGATATTCTTTTTCAAAATCAGTTATTCGTTTGTTTTTGTCGAACGACTTTTTGCTTAGATATTGTTGTGTTTGCGAACATGGAAAAGTTAAAAAATTAAGTTATTTTCAAAAATGAGTTCTGCCGTGGCAGCAACGCAGCACAGACGGCACGCAATATCAACAATGTGTGCGGACCAAACACCGCAAACGAACCCATTCTGGAAATTTCGACCTCAAGAACAAACCTCGTGGGCGACTGAAGACTACACTCGATAATGTCGAATTGAAAGCAATAGTAGAAGCGGATTAATCTTAAACCGCATCTGAGTTAGCAGCAGCCTTCGGCGTAAGTGACAAGACGATATTGATTCATTTGCGACAAATCGGGAAAGTGAAGTAGCTCAGAATGTGGGTACAGATACATTACGAAAACATTGCCCATCGGCTAATCCAGAAACACCCGAACGCGTCATCCAGGTCTATGCAATAAAGTAATAAAGTATCTTGTAATAAATTATGCAATTAGAGGTACGGTAATTCATAGACGTGGATGACGCGTTCGAGTCTTTCCGAATTAGCCGATGGCCAATGTTTTCATAATGTTCGTAATTCGTATTCGTAGTGTATGGTAATCGTAAACGTTCGTCACAATGGTTGAACACAGGAGACACCGCCAAACAATGTCCCAAACGTCTCCATGATAACGCTCGCCCACACACTGCACGACAGACAGTCTCTAAATTGCAGGAGCTTCGACTGGAACCTCTGTCCACCCACCGTACTCCCAGACCTTAACCCTATTGATTTCCATTTTTTCGGAATTTGGCAAATGGAATGGATTTGGAATGTGTAAGTAGGTAAATATATTATTCAATAATTTGTTTTACCTGCATAACTAAATAGTCAATGATGACCCTTGTCAATAAGCTGAGTAGCATGTGAACAACCTTTGGATACTTTTCCAGCCATTCTTTAGTTTTTGACATAGTTTTGCTGCCACCACCTTCAATCATATACCCCATAAGTGTGAACTAAAACATTTAAAGGATACAACAATGAAGGCTATAAAATTATTGAAACAATTCAATGATTTTCATTCAAATACTGTAGTATACTGTACAGTAGTAGTATACAGTAGTATAGTAGTTCTATACTGTAGTATAGAATGATTGCACAGTAAAAACTACAGTGTGTAATTAATATGTTGTATGCAATACTCTATATGTGCTAAATTATACTTATTTTAATACTTTCTTAATCTTCAAAATTTCTAGAAGTCTGAGGGGACTTTGCAAGTCAATTATTAAAATTCTGAATTGAATCTTTAGATTATTGAAATTCAGAGTTTATCAGCAAATATACAATTGTCATTATAGGTTTTTGTGCAATATAAGTCAACAGATTATGTAACACCAATAAAAGTTTTCTGTTGGATAAATTTCACTCAAGTATAAACACAATCATGTTTGCCGGAGAAATGTAACTGGAAATAGTCTAAGGTTTAATTCAATGCAATGAAAGAAATAGCAGATAAATAAATGAATTCTTTACAAAACTAATATAGTATTGGCCAATTGAGTGTTCAAACTAGTACAAACAGTTCTTTTTTACAGTTCAATAGGCAGTTGAGTAGTGACAACTGGAAATACAACTTTGCAGAACAAAACCATTCACCTAGGGCAATGAAAGAAGTTACCATAACAACTCATTTATTAATGTAACCATGTAAATAGTGCTATAAAATACTTACAGGTGCACCTGTAAAACCAATCAGAGGTACTTTTCCTTCTATTTTATGTCTTGTTAATGTGATAGCATCACCAACATACAGAAGCCTTGAAACGGCTCCCTCTTCCTGCAGTTGTTCAATGTCTGAAGGATCACTAAGTGGTTTTGGAAACACTGGACCCTGAAATTATAGCAGTAGGTATTATAATAGGTTACAGGGATCACATTAATATATCACATGCTTAATAATAAACTATAATTCAAAATTCTAAAAGTGTGGAAAATGAAGTGTAAAGTTTCATAATGGCTCCACTTTAGATTGCTATATTTTTTAATTTATTGGATGGCATGATTTTAGTTATAATTACCCTTGTTTACAGTATTTACTCATATAATCAGTTAAAATAACAATGATTTTTATTCAGATACTAATAACTGTTTAAAACCATGAGTGCGAAGGCTTAACCATGAGTGCCATAAGTAGAGACTTAACTCGTAAAATGCTGTTTATATTATAAAATAATAATTACAAGGTGTATATAATCTGTTATAGATTATGATTTAAAATTGTGTAATTGTATAAACAAGGAATGTTACATTTTATTATTAAATCTACAGTTTATAAAAAGTAATATACAATTACAGTTATCACTGTTGCAAACATTACTGAAGTTAGCCATTTTAATATTAAAGTTATTGATAAAACTTGTTAATAATTGTTAAATGTAAAAGTATCAATTTTGTCTTTCACATAATTTTGAATTGTAGAAGAGCTTATATATGAAACAAAATTATGCCACTTTTTGATTGACACTATGATTTCTCAAATTTTGATTTAGGTTGGTTTCTTATTAAGAGCGTGTTAAATTAGCTTATTCCAAAATCAGAACTGTCAGGAACTACTGAATTAATTATATCTATATTCATAGGAAATCTTATTGGACAATGTGTGATATGAATGTATTATAATATAATGCTTGCACAATTAAAATTAATCTATTAATATAGTTAATTTAACAATATTATAGGTATATATATAAATCAATGCATTACTGCGGTTGGAAATGTGTTAAAATATCATGTTGTTAACAATGTCCAGAATTTTAGTGGAGTGCTATAATTATGACAGTGGATACATACGACTCCAGGATGCATTTCCACAGTCATGCCCAGAGCTTGTGGAATAACTAGAATATCGCTAAATATGATAGATGCATCCAAGTGTGGATATCTTATCAGTGGTTGTAATGTAACTTCGCACGCCAGATCAGGAGTTCGACATACAGTAAAGAAGTCATGTTTTGCGCGTACTTCTTGAAACTCTGGCAAATATCGGCCGGCTTGTCGCATAACCCACACGGGAACTTTATCAACCTCTTTGCCAAGCGCCGCCCTTAATAACCTATCGTTTTTTAATTCTGGAAAATTCTGCACAAGTACAATTATGTTATTATATGTTATTACATTCCCTTAATGTTATTCATTATAATTACGCATGATATCGCTCACCTTATTTGTGTAGTTCATATTGAAAATGTCGGTTTCTGATAACACACAGTACTGGTGACTAATTATAACACGATATATGAACGAGGATATTGCAATTTTGTAAGAATTAGTATTCAATATACATATTACAAAATATTTCTTTTTTAACTGCCTACAATGATTGCAAATTGCAATGAAGTGCAATGTCTACTGCTGTCTGCTATCACTGTCTGTCAAGTCAACATGTCAAGTAAATGTCAAAGTTGATCAGCTGTTCATGATATCTCTGTGCATAGACAGAGAAACCTATAGACAAAGTATATCTTCTCTCACTGTCTAACAGAAAAGAGAAGCGTTTATGTATTAATGACGTAAAAAAGAGACAGTATTGCTTTCGTGCATCTCACTCCGCATGTCGGTTTTTTCAAGGCCGGTACATCAATATACCGTGATCGTGTCCAAGCTTTAAAGGTACCTACTATGTAAAAGGCGCTATGCTCATTTTCTATCGCATGTATTATTCGTTGCAATGGGTGCGTTTTGAAAGAAATAAGAGCCGTGCGCTGAATGCAGGAAGCTGCCCGTGATATACCATAAACGCCTGCGCAGCGTGCGGCAAATTTTAAGAAAAATGATCATAAAATGATGATAAAAAAGCTCCAAGGATAAGCGATCCTCGGTGCTTTTTTTTTCGGCAGAAGCGTTTTTTTTTTCCAAAACTTACCCATGTTATAAAAATGACCTTTAAGACGTTAGAATCAAAGTGTACAAAGCCTTCTTCTTTTTCTTTTTTTTAGGGAAGTTTGCGGACTAGCAAGCGGTCCCCTGCAATACCGGGAGGTAGTATACGTGTACGCCGCCGACTATGCAAAATTCTATTCACAGGTTTCTTGAAGAACCCCATATCGTAGCATAATGGAAATACCATTTGAGGCAGTTAGTTTCACAGCCTACACGACAGTGCACGACACCTCCGTATTGCGTATGCGGATGCTGAATCACACTTCTGTGACGGGAGGTGCGGTTGTAGAAACCTGAGGTGGGAATTATATTGAACAACTCTTCAGAGCATTCCCCATTGTACAGACGTTAGAACACACCTCTGTGTGTAGGTACACGTGTACACGTCTCTCTAGACGCTACGTCTCTCCGAACGCTGAGGGGTTCTAAACTGCCTATGAGAGTGGGATCGTCGACAATTCGAACAGCACGTCGTTGGATGGAGTCAAATGGGTCCAATTGATATTTCGGTGCGCCGGCCCAAAGATGTGAACAGTACTCCATATGGGGCCTGTAGAGCGTCAGAAGTTGCCCAAGAGTGAAGTACCGCTTCGGTCTGTTCAGTAGATACACCGAGCCATTTTGGTTTATGCTGGCAATATTCACACCAAGAATTCCGATATTCTCAGAGATCTTAAGAGGTATGCTCTGAAACGACAAATTGGGCTTTTTGGCGGTGAATGAAGCAGTCTTACGTCTTATTGGGGTTGAAGTCCACTAGGTTTAGAGTCACAAGCTGTGCCATTAGAGCCACAAGAATTTAGCCATTCGGAATTAAAAAAAAAACCTTTTTATGTAAATGGTTATTAATTGAACATTTAGGTATGTATTGCAGTCACATAATGTCATGTATACCTAAGTGCAGTCAGTCTCCGGCTATATCTGTATCTATCTATCTATACCTACCTAACTTATATCTCTACCCAAGTTTATAAAAATACTATCCAATACGTACAAACCAAGTTATAATAAGTTAATGTAATGAAAATAAAAAAACAATATTAAGAAAGTTTGCGAGAGGTGCTCTTTCTACCTGCCTTCGCACTTCCATCAAAGTATAAAAAACTCATAAGAGAGGGGTTCACGATAGTTTTTATAAGAATGCAAGCGACACAAGGCGACCTTTTGGAATATGGCATTTTTTCTAACAAACCTTTATCCCAATTTCGTAATAAAGTTTATTCGGTTCCAGTGAAAAATGTTGCAGCTCTTCTCGATATTAAACTAGCATTTCTTATTCGGCTTTGTACATTTGAGTAGGTACTCGGGGTTAGGTGTACCTAACCAGTTAGGTATACACCTAAGTAGGTAGGTATCTATTAAGTACTCAAGGTAATTCTTTTTTATGGAATAAGGCTGCAGACGATTGCAACGTGCACTCTTACCTGTATGAATGCATGTAATGCTCTTAAAAAAATGACTGTTACTAATAAAGTAACAGTTTTAGGTTTAGTTATTATAATAATAGTTTAGTTATTTATATAACAAATCTTATGTAAGTACTAAAAACACTTATATGTAATTAACTGCTTTTAATAAGTAGGTAGGTACCTACTTACATAACACCTACGTACCTACTTACCAACATGGTAGGTACTTATCATTTAATGTACCTACGAATATATGCTATTAGATGATAAGCTAATATTTTCTTAGGTTTTCGCGATTACTATACATTGCAATTAAACAACTTTTAACGGTTTAAATCGCGAATATTTGACATGATTTATATCCCGACGTTTCGAACACTTTGCAGTGGACGTGGTCACGGGGTGACTAATTTATTTTATTTGTCACTTGAGTTATTAAGAAATTATTACTACCGTCTGAAATTTTTTGAACTACCGTCTGAATTTTTTTAATCATAACATTCCCTATGCACGCAGTATTCGCTCACGGTGTCCAGAGGTCTTGCAGTATGGCGTTGGCCTTGTGATTTAATTAATTTAATGACTGGATCCCAAGCCGGTGGTACTTGCCAACCATCTTCTCTATTGAAATTTGGGTGTTTCTTAATTTCAATAGCCTCGCGTAACATTCTTGGCATGTACCGGGTCTCTCTAGCGAGGATTTGTGGATTATCAAATCGAATGTAATGGTTGGGTTTGTCCAGAGCATGTTCACAAACTGCAGACTTGGTCGAGCGTCTGTTCTTCATGTCAGCTATGTGTTCTTTTATCCGGATACCGATGCTCCTCTTTGTTTGCCCAATGTATGATAACCCGCATTCACAATCAAGCTTGTAAACACCTGCATCTTGTAGGGGGATATTGCTCTTGACCGGTCTTAAAAATTGGCTAATCTTCTTGTGCGGCTTGAAGTAAGTTTTAATTGAAGCTCGTCTTAAGATATTGCCAATTTTGTCAGTGATGCCCTTGATGTATGGTAAGATGGCAGGTTGTCGCTCAACTGTAGGAGGCTTGGGGCGGCTTCTGTGACGCATTCGTGGGAGTTTGTGATTGTTGCTTCGCAGTACTTGTTTCACATGCAGAAGCTCTTCCTCGAGGTGGTCAGTGTCACAGATGCCGTGTGCTCTCTGTAACAAAGATTTGCCTACGGTAGTCAACTGACATGGATGGTGATGGGAGTTACCATTGAGATATTTATCTGTATGGGTGGGTTTCCTATACACAGTATGACCAAGAGAGTTGTCAGGATTTCTGATGACTGAAATGTCAAGGAAAGCCAAGGATTTATTGACCTCAAACGTCGGGATATAAATCATGTCAAATATACGCGATTTAAACCGTTAAAAGTTGTTTAATTGCAAAGATGATAAGCTACTTACCATTAGGCGGTAAGCCATTTGCAATCAGGTGGTACCTACTTAATCCATTTAGGTATTGGCATCCAAGTAGTAATAAGTCATTTAACGAATTCAAGAATTTGATAGAAACGACAATATAATTAAATTGTAAGTTATTAATTTTATGAAATAGCATAAAAGTTCGTCGTAATTTTATATCACTATATCAAGTTTGGCATTTAACTAGGTAAATCCATTGTAATGCTAATATCCATGATTTACAAAATGACAAGCAATTACTAGCAAGGCGCTACCACAGGCGCTGAGGAACATTTAGAGGAACCACCTCTAAAATAATGGACCCGCGAACCCACTTGGCCAGCGTGGCGTTTTAGGCCCTATACGTACCTACGTCTCTTACGCACAAGACAATCTGCGTGAGGAGGCACATTGTCTTGTGCGTGATTACGGCTACTAAGGGTTTAGCTAATACCAGGCTTAGGCTATTGCGACATGTAGGTGTTAGTTAGATACCCACATACTACCTACATACAGGTAGACATTAAACCTTACTTCTATTTAGCAAGCAATAATATACCTACACGTATACCTATCTATATCATAAAACCAAGCGACTAGGAGGATTCTAACTGATAAAACCGAGTTTAAACCGTCTTTAAGGTCGCAGTTTCAATTGGTTAGGTAGTGCATCACAGGTGCCGGCCGCTATGACTTGTGCATTCTTTGTGCAACACCGTGGGATCGCCACTTTGATATCTATTCATATTTGATATTTAAAGCATACGATACGTCGATATATAAACATGCATTTTGCTAACAAATAAAAATGTGGATCCAAAAAATATTAACAAGGTTTCATTGTGTGAACTTCAATGTAGCATATTACCTACTAAGGATTTCCACATTTGATAAAGGCTGTAGCTAAACGTACTTACCTACCTACGTCGGTACTGTAGGTACCTACCGGTACTTTATGTTACCTATTTTGCTTCTGTACGTTGGAAAACTTATAACATGGAAAGTAAGAGCGAAAGTATAAAGCGAGGTTTATATTCTCACTCTTATTTTCAATACAAGAATCCGCCTGATTCCAGATACTTATATGATAAGAAGGTAATTATTACACCGCTCATCTGCAAAATAAATAATTATATTCTCGATGGATATTTGTGAATTTTAATATAAAATCCGCCATTGATTTTTAAAATTTATATGAGACTAAAACTAAGCCTGTTTAATTGAAGAGCATTGCCTCCCAGAACAAGGAGATTTCGACTCATAATTGGTATACTACGTGGACTAAATGCGGATTGGTGTATGATTGCAATTATTACAAGTTTTTGTAAAGAGATAGGTATCCACAGCTGTTATGTACAGAATTTGTAGATACATTCATACTTTTAATATAGTGACTACAATAGAAAATATGCGTACAGATTGTGAAATACCTACCTCCCTATTTGGACAAGGATTTACATAATATACTCTAGTTTGTTAGTGGATATATACCTACCCTTTATGAGCAGAGCTACATACTTCTTTCACGTAAGTATGCATCAGGTAGGTACGCTAGTAAAGGCAAAACGCTAAGGCCATAAATCTGGCGTATTCTTGATTATTGGACTTCCAAGTTGAACATTAGTTAACTCTGATAATAGTGTGGGAATCTCCTTTATCTGTCAAAAAACAAAAGGATACTCAACAAAAGATTACATGCAATAATTTAGCCGGTCCCGTTATATCGAAAAAGTTTTTAGAAAAAAGTTAATGGTTCGCGCAGCTCTGCGATTCTTTTTTGTAACAGTGACGTTGTTTTTTTCTTGCAATTCTTTATCAAAGTTCGGTGGGCCCAGTAGGGGTGATTTAGTAAATCGAGATTTTTGTTTAATCAAATTGTTATTTTTTGTGTACATATCGGTAGGTACGTTCTACCTCTATCCTAAAGTAGGTAAGTGTATATGGTGTATTATTAGGTCCTTACCGAAATTGCCAAACAAATTGCCGTGTCGTTCATAGTGGCCACTTTGAACTTGGTTCTCTTGCGTTTGACTTGGCATTCCAAATTAATTTCAATTTAAAGCTATGACATTTTTTTTCAAAATCAGTTATTCATCTATTTTTCCGTCAATCGACTTTTTGCTTGCGATGATATCTTTTTGATATCGTTGTGTTTGCGTTAAAGGTTAAAAATTCGCGTTATTTTAAAATGAGTTACCTAAATATGAGTTCCGTCGTGGCAACAACACAGCACAGGCGGCACGCAATATCAACGATGTGTACGGACCAAACACCGCAAACGAACGCACGGTACGTTTTTGGTTTTATCGTTTCTATTCTGGAAATTTCGACAATAATTAATGCAGATGTGTACTGTGAAGCACTGCAAACGATGATGGACACGCTCGCTATCAAACAACCGAGTCTGGTAAATCGCTCTAGTCCACTGCACCTCCATGATAACGCTCGCTCACACACTGAACGACAGACAATCTCAAAGTTACAGGAGCTTCGACTGGAAACTCTCCGTCACCCACCGTATTCTCCAGACCTTACCTGTACTGTTTCCATTGTTTTTGAAATTTGGATAACTTTTTACAGGGAAAAAATTCTATTTCGATAGTAATGAAAAACGCCTTCAGAGAATTAATCGATTCCCGTCCCCAAGAGTTCTATAGCAGGGGCATCAATCAACTTCCATTAAAATGACAAAAGTGCATTGATAATAATGTACTATACTTCGATTAAATGAATATATAATTTTTATACAAAAAAATATTTGAAGTTTTTCATATAAAACGGCAATTTCCTAGGTAAGGACCCAATATATCCTTGCATGGCGGAAATAAGTTGATAATTGTATTCGAGGCCACAGTTAAAAGTTTAATGTTTGTCTTTTCGCTTTGAAGCTAGTGAGTATTGAAAGATTTAAATTTTTATTGTGTATTCAAAATGATACAACGTGCTGGAACTTCTTATTTAAAATTTTATATATTTATCTCGTGTTGTATTAGATATATCTGCTGTACATGAATATATCATTCACCCTAATATATGGTATAGTACCTACCCACATACTTAGATAGACTATCAAATTATATGAATTAATAGCATAAATTGGCGAAGATCTGTTTAGCAGTGGGTGGTCTGTGGAGATTCCACATGTTGTGTTCAAATATTTTGATTGATAATAAAAAGTAATTCACATCAAATATCCGGAGCCCTCTATTAGGTATCGTATCGTGGAAGGCAAGAATGAAGTATCGATAAGACATCTGCCTATCATAATAATGCATAATAAGTATTATTCTATGTAAAATAGTAGGTAGGTAATATACCTAGTAAGTATTATTTATTTTGAGTTTCTTCTATTTACAAACTAATGATTTTAAATCTAGAGTCGAGTAAAGTAGGTACCTACCTACTTAAGAATAAATGTGTTTTGTGTGATGTGTAAAATAATATTACATTTCGTGCTGATATTTGCTATGAAAATAATGAATGTGCACAAAAGTTTTAATATCTCAACTCAATGACCTGTGAATTGATTGAGTTCGTGAGATTATGCTCTGAAACAGTGGAGCTGCGGTCTTGGGTAAACCTTATCAATACCCGTCACGAAAAGTATAATATTCTAATGCAATTTAATTTAATGACGTCAAATTTACCAGCATAAATAATGCATTGCATCAGTAAAGTTATAATTTTATTACTTTAAACACACTAATATTACCTATAAATCCGAAAATGTGATTGTCTGTCTGTTTGCTTAGACTTTACGGTTAAACTACTGAACCGATTTCAATAAAATTTGACAGAAATGTAGCCTAAAAACCGGGGAAATACCTACTTAGGATACTTTTATCTCGGAAAATCCACGCAGGTATAGCCGCGGGCATAGGCTAATTTTAAATAAGTAGGAACAAGGGACTTAGAGGAACGGGCGTGAGATCCCGCATCCCTTCCAAATTAAACTAGAGATAACTATTGTGCTTGGTAAGCATTTGGTTGAAAAAGGAAGTCAAAAGTAAAAACGGAAAGAAATGAAAAACAATAAATTATTTAGTGATCCTTTTCGAGACACATTGTCTGTTTGCAACCCGAAATCAAATTCTAAAATTGGACTCCCCCGAAACCATATTCTGTGTATTATGTGCGTGTCACCTATCTGCTTACCTAGGTTGTCACTAGGTAAGCAGATGCTTACCTAGGTGCTTGTTGTCACTAGGTAAGCAGATGCTTACCTAGGTGCTTGTTGTCACTTAGGTACTTATGTAAGTTGTCGTGTCCAATGGTCGTAATATGGTTATATGATTAACAACTAAAATGTAGGTAATTGAATATAGAATAATAATGTATCTACTTAAATAAATTCACATAGGTAGGTACTCGTACGAACTCTTGTGACGACTATGTAGCCAGGATGGTATATTAGGCGGCAGCAATAGCGAACAATTGCCACTAATGCAAGCTCAATTTATTTACGAGGCAACTGCTCTAGGGGCGCGAGGACACAGTCAATGGAATAGCTATTAAATCTACAAGACCATCTTCCAGAACAAAAAAATGTTAACCAACTTATTATGCGATAACGACTCCGAATCAGGACATCGATCAGGTAGTGATTTAAAAATTAATCGATAATGGACAGTTGTTCACGTATCTACTTGGCATTGTATAGTTCATTGGCCTCAAGGGCTCATTATTAGAAGCGGAAGACATTGCTGGTTTGTGCTACTCCAAGGTTTTCCCTGTTGGCACGCAGGAGGAGGACATTGACTCAAGCAGTGTAAACAGTTCCTTATCTCGAGCTTCGCTGCATTGCCGCCAACACGACGACTCGCGCACAGCTTTTATCTAAAACAAAATTGTTGCCAGTGGTATTTCAAACAAGTAATAATTCATGCTCATATAAGGTTTCCCTGCAGTTTAAGACGTTGTAAGTATAACTTGTAAGATACTCTACATTGGTAAAACATGACAGTTGATTTCTATTTGTAAGTAGATACCTATGCGTTTGAAAAAGTCGATGCGTCAAACACACAATTCCATTTTGCTCAGTGAATTAAAACCTAGAGGTCTCTGGGTCAACCCGTGTGAGTTGAATGTCGATTATGCCGATTAATCGAATAACCAGAATTATTAGTTTTCTGTTACTTTTTTACTGCTTTATTTGTTTACTTTAAAGATCGACCGAATATGAACATTAAAAATTACGCGGAACATGTTAAATACCGAATAATTTACGAAAATTCAACGTACTTACATTAAGCTTTATAATTAAAAACAACAAATGGGTCAAGAGTGCAAACCGGTTAACAAAGACAACATAGTCAAATAAAAATATTCTTTTTTCACTGAGGACTAGGTTAACGTATATTTTGTGCGGAAGTATGGTCTTCGGCGGCTGATTACGATCTAAGGCGGGTGTACGCTAGATACTATGCGCGGTTGATAGCCGTAATTTAGAAAGCAGTTTTTTGCCACGGGCAGCTGCCCATCAAATGTGCATTGTGCATGGGGTTGCATAGAGTTAATTGACGAGTCATGGTTATAGGTAGGCTGTTGTGGTAAAAAAATACGCTGAAAGGTCGAATTTTGTTGTCTTGCCTGTGTGATTCATCGTCGAGTGATTAACCGAGATATTGCCGAAGACTGCAATTATGGATTGTGTTCATTAAGTTAATTGACGTGATATCTTAATGAACGAAATCCTTCAGTTCAGTCTTCGAATACCTATGTATCGGTACACCCTATATATAGGTACCTAAGTATTCAGTAGCAATTAACTGTTTGATCACTACCTATATGGAAAAGTACATTTAAATATTTAACGAATTTTAGTATGTAAGTCATCTTCAAAACATGTACTTATTTAACGTCTATTTTCAAGCTGGTATTAAAATGTTTAATCGGAAAATTACGTCATAGACAAAATATTAGTAATACCTAACATTAATAGGTAGGTAGGTACTCAAAGCAGCGATAGTCTATTCTCGACTTACATTCGTGAAGTCATAGGTACGAAGCCTGACCCGTACCACGAGTTTGTGCTCAGTCAAACAAGCACTTTACTACGCACCGCCTCTTATATTTCTGTTCAGATATAGGTGACCAATGGTTAACTGGCAGAGAATGCTACTAGACATTAAGTCCGTTTCTTGTACAACTTTTGCTCACTTAAATACTCGTAAATATCCACCAGATAGCAAAGGGTACGTGCGGTGAATTATGGCCTGAAACCTTCTTTTCATTACTAATGGAGCCCTGTGCCTTGCAGCGGGACAAAACCTACTTAGAAGTGATACCAGCTCTAGGTAGGTATTTTTAGGACAGGTTACTTCAAATGCTTAAAGTCGATCCAGGGACTTGAAGGAAAATATATGTTTTCGTATGAGCCGAGTGCAGCATTGTAGTTGCATATGAAGAAAGAGACAACCCGCATCGTGAGGCTCGTTCGACCGTCGACGTAATGAGAACATATTGACGCTCGCACGTGCACTCATTGTAAATTACGACAATCGCAATGTAAACACTCCCGAAATTATAATACGCCAAGATTAAGTAAGCAGTTAGTTTCTGTGTAGGTACTCTATTAATGGATACAGGGTAGGCAGTGTAGGTATTTACCCATCACTGATTATAGGATATTTCACGTGTCCTAAAATCAGTAATTTACTAGTCCAAGGCAGTAGGAAACGCTCTAGGTATGCGACTAAAGGATAACGCGTGGGATAAGCATTCGATTCTCGTAAAAGTAACGCAGTTAATGACGGTAGGGTAACGAGTATCTATAGCATAGCAGCGGGCGGCGCGCGGGTTCGCGTAGGCGCGCCGAACGCATTACTTTTTACCTTTTTTGCCGCTCTACCCTTGCTTCGCCGCCTATGTACCGCGATCGTGTTCCTTTATTTTCAATCTCTTGCACACGACTTGCAGCGTTGCAAGTAAATAATGGTCCCTCTTTTTCTTATTGGTTTCACTACGAATCGGAGTACGTAAATTCGTAGTTGCCTCTGTCACTTAGAAGAACGTTAGGTAGGTATATAGGTAGGTACTTATGAACTTTTTGACTAAATTTTGAATTGAATGAAATGTATAGTTTTAGTTATATATATTTATACATATCTCTACCTAGCTAATTAATTTAAACGTTAACTATAGACAGCTTAACTCTAAACTACATATCAATTATCCATTAATTATTTTTATGCGAAGATTTATCTATCAGGAACCTAGCTTTTGTCCTCAGATTCGCCCGTGTGGATTATGTACATACCATACCATACTATCAGTCTGTGTCTCTCCATTGCTGGATATAGGCCTCTTCTAAGGACCACCGCCACACACGGTCGTCCGCTCTTCTCATTCACCCACTGCCGGCGACTATGTCCGGATTATGTCCAATCAATGTAATTAATTTCTCGAAATAAAAGTATCCTATGATTTTCTGCCAAATTCCTCTCTGCCAAAGTGTATTGAAATCGGTTCAGTGTATACCTACTTCAGTTGTGAAGACGTAACAAACAGACTATCGGATTTATAATATCATTGTGGATTTTTTTTCTCAACTTTTAGTATGTACGTAAGATACCAACAGACGAACTAATTAGGTACCTATACCGAAATAGGCCCTATCGGCACTAACACTTCAAAACGAGTAGACATTTATAAATTATAATAACGGGGGGAAGGTGGATATAATGGTCTATTTTCTGAGTCATCATTTAAAGATCATCCAGGCGTATCGCATCAAAATTCCTTTGTTCAATTCACAAACAAATCCCGAGGCACGGTTCCTGCGCACACAGCGACTGGCAACTTCACAACTCACCTAAAAAACTACATAGTCAAATATCCTTTGCCTGCCGCGGAACCCATACTCACTACGTGCAACTGATTATGTTTTGACAGAATCGAGTTAGCTTCCTATAAGAATTTCATTCGTGCGGGAAGAAAACGCGTCGTGTGCAACGGGCTCAAGAATTCGGGTTCAGGGTGAATACCCTCGAGCCGGTAAAAACTATTTTCAAGGTTAACTCGACGCGAAGGAGGGGAGCGTCGCACGTTGAGCGGAGGGCGAATTCGGCGGTGAGCGCGCGCGGGAAGGGGGCACGCGGACGCGCCGAAATGCTGATAGCCCTCCGCCCCGGCCCGCGCGTCCCTCCGATGCACAGTCTTGTACTTGCTAGGCATTCGCGGTAAGTGCTTGCAGTACGTAGTTACAACTAATCTATGATAAGTACTGATAGCATAGGGGTCTAATCTCGACACTTATTCAGAAGGTGATGATGTTCGAGTCCCGACCCAGTTTATCCCTGAGTTTCTACTTAGGTATGGAATTTTCAATTATCTTTGGCGCTGAAAGAAAACAGCGTAAGGAAAATAGACTGAGGCATGTACATCCTCAAATTAGATACTATTAGGGAAGGCCGGTGTCCTGCAGTGGGACGTCATAGACTGATATCGAAATAGGTACCTACGTATAGTTGCACTTTGCAGTCACAGCTAACATATTGTGTTAGCTCCTATAGCTTCCTTATTGGGGAAGTATGTAAATGGGAAAATTAGCAACCATAAAACGATCCAAAACTTTTTCGCTAAAGCTTTTGAATGATCTCGATATTGCAGCTACGGTGATAAGATTATGAAACGAAAATAATTGAATGTTTTATAGGAACCCCTAGATTACCTCTAGATTTTTTGGGATTTAGGACACTATAGAATATGTATATGGAAGATATTATATACCTATATAATATAGAGTTTAGCGGGTCTCGTTATGCTTACAAGTTTAATAGTGATGGCTACGAAAGTAAAGTAAGTAAACGCGTACGTCGCATTTGATGGAAGTCAACTTTCAGTGACTTTCTGTTGTGCAAGAATTTATCATTTGGTCCGTGCCAACAACCCACTAACGTTGCGTGACTTGCAGCGCCTATCTGAAAAAAATTTGCCCCTGTGGAAAAGGGGCATTAGCCAAGCATCAATAGGCAAAGTTAGCGCGAGAAAACAACGTTTGTGTTGGCGTTATGCTAATAAATAAAGGTTTTGTTTCTTTCTTAATTGTGAGGTCGCAATGAACACAATAAACGTGTAAAGTCGCATTTGTGACGGCGCGCTCGCGGGCGGAATATCGGCGGCTATCGCTCCCCTTCGTGTAATTCGCCATTAGTCGCCGTTTGCACTCGGCTTTTTACCTTAATGAGCTTCCCCCATCGCCTCCTCATAACACGCACACGCGACCATAGGTAAGGTACGCATTTTTGTGCAGCGCCTGCCGAAGCATTAAATACATGGAGCGAACCGGTGAAATTAATTATAGCTAATATTCATCTGATGAAAACAGTTTATTTGAGATAAGTACCTACTCACTATCTATTCTGCCATTCTAAGAAGAAAACGCATTTAGTACCTACTAACATTCTTAAAGAAAGTTCGGAAACAAAAATAGACAAAGATGACAAACAAATGCTTATTATTTTTGTTTTATCCGAAACTCCATGTTTCTAGCTTCATTTTAAAATATATGAATATTTTATCAAAATTTTTTCATTTCTCTCGTGTGTCATGAAATGCACTGTAAAATGTAAAGACCAGTACTTGCATACTAGCGATCGCTTCGCTTACGTTAGCGTATAGGTATAAGTAGTAGCTAAATGGCAAACTGAGCTTATCTGTTTATATGAGATAATCGTAAAGCATCAATAACGCTCTAAAACCATTCACAACCCAAATTGTATTATATAGCTTGTCCTATTATTCAATCAAATGTTTTACTTTAATACCTATTATCTATTTTGTTACGCAAAATTCTTGTTTAATAGACGTACACGTACACGAGTAAAATTCAGTTGATAAAGTTAATTTCGCTTGATGTACAGAAAGCAGTTAACGCAAAAAACGTCAAATAGGTAGTCTACGTACGTTGATAAGCCTTCAACTTGAACAGTACCTAGTCAGCGGAAAAACAATAGCTCAAGACTAATATTTCTATCATCTCTGAAACAGATTTGCACTGCAAATGTTTAATCAGTATAAATGAGAGTTCGTTATTGGTTCGTATCTACTCGTGGCAAAGCAGGGGTGAAACTTCCGCTACGTTGACCGTCTTTCCACATCCGGGACCAGTTTACCCCAGTTTTACTTGCAGAATTTTGACCGCAGCTGTTCATGTTACCAACCATTATTATAGGTGCTTACTACTTAGAAATCCTTATCAAATTCTATAACATTGATAAAAATGAAAACTTCTTAATATTGATGTAGAAAAAATTGTATCCAAACGAAAGGAGATGCGGCCCTCAGTGGGGATCAAAGGGTTAGTGAGAGTTTTTGCTGTCATTTTATCGAGAGAACAGGTTGTTAACCACCTGTTGCCTCATCTGCCATCTAATATTTGAATATTAGGTAGATTTTTTTTTGATGTTTTACATTACTTACTTCACTAATATATTTTTGACGTAATTTTGAATAAGCTTAAAATGTTTAGGAATATCGGCAATACAAAAGATTATCTAAGCCTTTTCTCTTAGATATTTCTGGATGTTAATATAGGTATTATTGCAATATACTTATTTTTACTTAAGGTAATAGATTGTATCTAAGTACCCAAAGATACCGTTATCGACTACCGACCTACTCTAGCGACACCTAAGGACATTGTCTGTTCGAGTAGGCAAGTAATTGTACCTACTTAGGTCATGTTTATTAACATTGTGAGCTTAAAATATAGGCAGGTCTATGTTGACAGTATCTACTTCTTAGCAAATATATAGTAATTAGAATCACTCATATTTAATTATTAATAATTATTTAGTGTATGAATGGTATAATAATTAATATTAATTAATCAAGTTTCGGCATGTAGGTATGTATAACTTAGTCCCCATTAGGACTTCTATGTTTCCTGCTATGTTTAATGAGCAAGATTCTTATAAGCTTCTTGGTACTTATACACAACAATTAAGTGGGCAGTGGTAGGATAGTGCGTGCAGTGGGTGCGTGCGATAGCGATCTCCGCGTGCCCCTCGCCGCCCTCGCCTCGCACTCCTCAAAACAACATTCTGAGTGTTTGTGAGCAGGAGGGTTTTTTGCGCGAAGCCCGAGGGTGGCGGAGCGCGATCGCCTGCCACCGCCCGCGCACAAAAAACACTATTAAATAACTCAACAGAACCGCGGGGCGGATTCGTGATCAAGCCGAATTATAGTAAGGTTTAATTAACCTAAGCGACGAAGTTTAACACTAGTTTAACTAAGGTGTCGCCGCATATAAACAACAGTGTTTCAGAAGAAACAGCTTTATGACTTTACACAGGACTTTTGTGCAATAAAGTTTTTAAATCTTAATAAAATTCATTATACATACCAATTATTACGCTCATGATTACTGTTATAACATTTCCAAAATCCTACACTTTGAAAAAATTCGTTGACTGCAATGATAATATTAAAAATGGCCTCCCTAAATTATGACAACTACAAAGGTTCCTTGAGTTCGGCTCTGTGTCATATCAACCTGCTAAACTCAGACGCTAAAAAAACGTAATAAAAACTCGCCACATATTAGAATAGCGAGATTTCCCGCCGACTCGTCTTCGATTTACTTTTTAAATAAGATTAAAAAGCAAATACGAAACATCGCTGACCCAAAACTGTTGACATAGACTACGATTTTTGAAATAGTAAGTAGGTAAGTAGCAGAAATACTTTTTACTCACAATATTTGTAAAATTTTTCCTACATAGGTACCTACGTAAGTAGGTAAATAGTTTCACAGTACACATATACTCATTAGATTTTTGTAGTTAGTTTTTGAGTTATATCGAAGATTATGTTTGACGCGCAAACGGCAAAGTGATTAATTTGATATTGTATTAATACATATAATAATTTTATCAATAAAAGTATCTAATATACCTATAATATATTAATTTATATGGTATATTGATATAATTACGTTTTACAAATACCTAAGCGGATTTGATTTGATACATGAATGCATCTCATCCGAATAATTTAGTAATTAGTTTAGTAATTTAGTAATTAGTAATACAATATAATTTAGTGTAGGTAATAACAGTAGGTAAGTACGTACTTAAACTAAACCATCAGTCTTATAACCATACCGTAACCGTAATCTGCATTGGTGGACGTGGGCCTCTTCAAGCACCTTGTCTTGCAAATGAGGAATCTAGGGCTCTGAAACGCCACGCTGGCTAAGCGGGTTGACGAGTCTACTCTTTTAGAGGTAGTGTGGTGTCTTCTTTAAAGCCCTTCAAAAGTTCTCTTCTAAGGACAAAGTTTGTGGTAGCGGATTTATTATTCTTTAGTCACCTTTTACGACACCCACGGCCTGTGGGCCACGGGAAGAGATGGAGTTTAGCTATTATAAAACTGGCCGACACCACACGGATTGTTATCATCAGCTTATATTGCCAACAGCCATGCTATTAGCTTATATTTCTCCACTGCTAAATATACTCCTCTGCCAAGGCTCACCACCATACAAAACTGTTAGAGCAAATACAAAACCATAAAAACCGCTGTTCTCATCAAACCACTACCACAAAGTTCTTCAAGTCATCGGTCAACCTGGTCGGGGGGCGTGTCACACTGCCGAAACTGCCATGCCGAAAAAGTGGATTCTTAACTGTTGACCCGATCCAAAAGCTTATAGTCGCTCAGCGAGCTATGGACAGACCTAGAACTACTAGAACTTGCATTACTCAATAGTACCTACCTATTCACTACTCATTTATTGCATTCAAGGTTTGTTTGCTTGAACAACTTCTGAACCATAATTGTCGTTAGTTATGTGAATTTTTATTGATAACACATGTCGACAGCTGAGCTCTTTCATAATAAGTAAAGATTAGAAAGTAATTTCAGCATTATTTATATTTTACTATGTTTGTACACCTTTGTACACGACGCGCTAAAACATTTTACGTAAATATATTTATTGGTAACCAATAATCCTGTCTTGATGAAGAATATTAGGCACTATATAATTTTGTTAGAAGAATTTCTATTTTGGTTCTGTTCGGACAGTGTTATTGGTTTTACCTTCGGGTAGGTCTGGTCTGGTGAAGTGCTTGATAACTGTTTGTTTATTCATATTTTTATATGACTTAAAGATGTAACATGTTTCCACAATATTGACGGGACGACAAGACGCTTACAGTGTAGGTAACTAAGTATATAGCAAACTGTTAAACAATGTTTCAAACATTTAAGAAAAATAGATACCATCCAGATTCTAGTTTCAATAGTTGAAGAAACGCAAGGAAGGATTGTCCATAACAATAGCTGCTAGAAATAGGAAATAATCTATATATACAATATATAGAAATGAATGTTTATTTGTTTGTCCCGTATGCGTTCCTATACCATTCATCCGATTGCGATGAAACTTTGGTGAGTTGAAGTGCTCACGCCCGCGAAGGTTTCTGAATTAGTACTTAAAGACCACGCGAACGAAGTCGCGGGCAACAGCTAGTTTTTAATGAAACAGGTGTATGATAAGAGCGGGGTCGTGTGTGATGGCGAGCCTTACAACCTAAATCTAATCAGTGGAGAGACAGACTAATGATATGGCATGGTATGGATACGCGCAATGAAGCACTGCAATAGGTAGGTAAATATAGGTAGTTCTTACTTGTAGACAAACAAAAGATACTTAGTGATTTTACTTATTAACAATTTTTAACTTGTTAAACAATATGAATTAACAATTTAAGAATAACAATTTTCTTTTTGTATTGACAGTCGTCAATACAAAAAGAAAATTGTTATACTGCTAGGGCCGGCGGATAATGTGGGTATAGTGGGTTTCTCTACCCACTCGGAATTTTCCGAATAGGTAAAGTACCCACTCGGATTTTGACGAAAAGTTACTGACGTTACTAGACATGGGGATATTCTCGTCGCTCGAAAAATCTATGTCTGGACGCATTTTCTTTCTTTGTATCTTATTTTACTTAAAATTATATTCCGGCCCCATTATTATTTAGAGCCATTGTCTAATATAAGCTAATGTACGGTACCTATTGTTAACTCGAAGAGCTCGAAAGCGTATGAACACATATTTTGGAAAAATACAGGCTAATATATAAAAATATATAATATTTTTGAGTTCAAACTCAATAACGATAAATATCGTATGAACAATTACATTTTCGAGGTGTTCGAGCTCGAAAATAACGGGAAGTTTTGGGGATGGCCCACAGGGTCAACCGTTTTCCAGATTTTATTTTGTAGTTTTTATTCCTATAAAATGCTCTTGTTTATGAATCATTCCTCTATATACAATTTCTTGAGGGACTGCCCCCTCCCGGCCAACTACCCACTCGGGCCTAACACAATCTGGCGGCCCTGCATACTGCTATAAATAAAGTAGATACCTACTTGTGCTAGTTTCATAATACTTTATTTAACATTGAAGAAGACGAAATGGAAACACGCTCTCGCTGTAAGTCAGAAAGATTATTAATCATAAATTAAGCATCTGGGTATGTGTAGGCAATAATAATAATTGTTTATTGAATCGGTAGATGTAGCTACTGTATCGGTAAACTAAAATTAATTAGGTACTAATTTATGTTAAAAATTCGGTTGAAGAGTTATTTCACACTTAAATTCAATGTTACGTATCTTATTGATAAGTATAGAAAGATACTTCATTAATGATATATTCGTAAACTTTGATACGTCTATTTGAATTGGGTTGTCTCTTCTACTTTTATGTACCTACATAGTGTACGAGGAAACTCGTACATTTTGCTGTGTTAAGCATTCTATGACATGTAATTTATTCAGTGCATTAAAGAGCATTATCTATGTCGCATGTATATCATTTTGACAAGCTATGACATACTTCTGTGTGGAATCCCAACAAGCAGTAGCACAGAAAAGCAGTAGTCCTTCGAGCCGGATCTCAACAAAACAATTAAGGATTCAACAATTTTCCATAGATATAGTTTTAAAAATTAAAACAAGGTTCAATAAAATTTACAAATTGATTTAATCGCCTACGACAAATTTGCAATAAAAAATGTATGGTTGTGTTCATAATGAACTACTCCATATAGCTATAAAGTTTCCCCATAAAGTTTCATTCATTAATTTCGCGAATTGAAATTTCCCTTTGAGATTGTATCATACATGTAAAAGAATGTGCAAACTTTTGATGATTCAGTTTTGCTTTTGCATTACTTTTGGCGACACTTCCCATTAACATGTCTGCAGTTGTCAATGAATGTTATTTTAGTAAATGAAAAATAATGAAAGCAAAACCGATACCATGTGTAAAGGTCTCGAGATTCTTTCGACACATCGGCAACAAGCCGTGTCAACCGTAATGGTTTTTAGTTAATAAATCACTCAATTATCCGTCGGGACTACAATAAAAAAACATCGCAAATCCCGTTTAAGAGACTGGTGTCATTAATCATTAATTGACCGTTTGACGGATGATCTTTTGTATAGGTAGAACAAATGTGTGCTACTTGTAGTATGAACCTGAATACATAGCTACGCACTTGTATGATTGATTTTATATTTATTTTTTAATTTATAAATCAAACAGTTTGTAGGTATTATTGTTTGTTAAATAAATGTAAATAGATGTTCTATTAGTCGTAAGTACAGATAATTTTCTAAGCTTCACTACTGCGTAGGTAATTTAGCTAACTTGTCAATATGAAGACAGGTAAAGCGGTGTGATTTGCAGGAAGGCTAGATGTAGGTACTCGTCCTTACGTTATTAATAACATGGATGCACTGGGTAAATTAATAGTTTTTGTTTAATTTCTAATAGCGAAATAGCTTTTACTGTATTACTAAGTTTTCGATTAAATTATTTGATTAATTAAAGCTACAGTTTTTCCTAAGGAAGTAAAATATAGTGATTTTACAATAGTTTTTGTCTGTGAATGCCTGCGATGGCATGTTGCTCGTAACACGTAGCTGCTTTCTACGAATTATTGTCTACCAAAGTTCAGTTAATTTTGAAGGTAAATAAATGGTATTGTAGTTATAGTTTAGAAATTCCAAATTCGGGTATAATTTAGAAAATAAGTAGGTAAAGTTAATATGTAAAAGTAAAGTTTATACCTGCTTTCTGGAAACTTAGATAAATTATACATGAAAACTCTTTATAGTTGGTAACGGCCTGAATGTAAACCTACGTTGTACAAGTAAGTATACAAAAATTGAATCTTTGTTACAATTGTAAGTAATTCTAGTTGCTACAATTCTAACAAAGGTTTTTATACTATTATTGAAAAACTTTTGTAATCAACTTTAAGAATATGATATATTAGGTACTTATTGATAAAGACTTGGACCGTGATATTTTCAGGGCAAAACCGTGGCAAACTTAACTACAAACTTACCATTAGCCTGTGTCTCCACCGCTGAACATAATTGGGTCATATTTTATCACTAGGAATATATTCGTATATAAAACGCAACCGTTTGTCCTTATGCCAATCTGTTCCCTTTTAAATTGAGTTCTAGTGGACGGATTGCGTTTAGGTAAGTAGGTAGTTGATGCGGTTTTCACTATGCTGTAGTTTATTTCTTCTAGAAGGTTTTAGTATAAGGTACCTATAAACCATCAGTGTACCATGTAAGTACCACGTGAATTTGTCGTGGGCGAAAGGTTTCTTAACTAATAAACACGTTACTGTAGAAAATATAGTTATGATTGTAAAACAAAATTTAATGAAACTAACACTGGAAATTTCTCAGACCAGGGCCGTCTTTACCAGGGGGTGCAAGGGGTGCGGTGCACCCCGGGCGCTCACCTTTTAAAGGTAATGAAAAAATATAACGCTATAGTAAACAATTACACAATAGGATATTTGACTGTCATAGGATACACAATAGGATATTTGACTGTCATAGGATACACAATAGGATATTTGACTGTCATAGGATACACAATAGGATGTTTGACTGTCTTAGGATACACTCCCGCACCCCGGCGCAGAATAGACTAAAGACGGCCCTGTCTCAGACATTATAAACATTGGACTTTTTGTTAGGATATGCAAAACTAATAGGTACCTATCAGGTTCGACTGCACGCCCATTCCACTACAATCTCAACGCCTCGAACAGATAGCGCCATCGTTGGCATCAAATGCAATGCCTAGCCATTTACCCTAGAATATACAAGGAAAAGGTAATTTTCTTGCATTTTATATTGCGACTCATTTGCGGTTTACATTATTTGCTTTTCTACTTTTGATTAAGTAGGTATATGTAAGTACCTTTGATTACCCTTTTTAACGACAAGTTTGACCATTTGCTAATAAAAGACTTGTTTTTCTGGGTACGTAAGTAATTTGTTTTCGTCTTCGTGTCTGTCAGTCTGGATCCACGACACATGTGTGGTTATGTATGGATCTTACGGGTAACATTATTTACTTATATGAGAGGCTTTTCGTTGGATGCGGGCTGTTCCAACACCATAATATGGTAATGGTTTGTTGGATGGTATCTAAGTTCTCTGATAGGTATGTTGCTGGAATAGTCTTCTTCTTACCTGATTTATTAACGTCCGCTGTGGTTTATTTGGTACATACTAGAACCAAGTAGGTCAATCATCATCTTTATCATCATTTGGAAGCATGTTGCATTGGTTGCTGGATATAAGTCGACCTATTTTTTAAATGTCTACATTTTGATCGATGGTACAATAAGAGAAATTCTAATCAAAATCCTTGTAGGTATCTGGCAACCAGAAATTGGTTTAGTTAAAAACAATCAGACCTCTGACTAAAGTTACAAATTCTCTTGTTCTTCTATGTCGATTCGTATTATCAAAATTGCATTTATTTATAATAATATATACTTTTAGTTTTAATGTTATGCAGACAACAAGTCGATCTTGTTATAGGGTTCCTGTGACAAATAGCTTTTATATCATTAGACTGTCTTGTCGGAATACGACCAACGCCTCTTTTGTCTATGCGTGATCACTGGGATCACTGGGATCACTGGTACTCGTAGTCTTTGTGAACAACATGTTCTGCCCCAGTATTATGCCCTTTTACTTATCCCTACAACATTCCTAGAGCAACTAGGTACCTACTCGTACGTAACACCTAGTCTAGAGCAACTAGGTACCTACTCGTAAGTAACACCTAGTCTAGAGCAACTAGGTACCTACTCGTAAGTAACACCTAGTCTAGAGCAACTAGGTACCTACTCGTAAGTAACACCTAGTCTAGTATTATTTTCACTATCCATCAGTTGGCTCTCAAGGGAACTACCAAGGTAATTCCGACTGTTGTGCAAAAGATGTTGATTCCGTGTTTGACTTCTAGTTCCACAAACATTAAAATTTATTTAGAAACATGTTTGTTCGAGTTTAGATAGTCTCTCTCTGAATTCTGTAAGGTCGGCAGAGCACCCGCAAGCTCCCTAGTGTTGCAGGTGACCATGGGCGGCGGTGACCACTTACCATCATGTGGCCCGCCCGCTCGTCTGCCATCCATACTATAAAAAAATGCATACGCGACAGTGTACGTCATTAAGTGTGATGTGATTTCGTCCAGTTGGGGAGTACCCATCCTTCCCTATTCCATATTCATTCCTAAATGCCCAAAAGTAGGCAGTGCATCCGGGGACGTACCTAATGGGTAGGTATACCTACATACCTAACTTAGTGGTGCTTTAAAAAAGATAATTGACAAAAGCTTAGGTAATTATTCATGAAGACTCTGTTCAAATATAAATTTAATTTAAGTGTTTAATGATCCAAGGGTATTATTGCTTTTGAATAATGGCATCTCTTCCCGTGGGTTTTTTTTTATGTACGAAGGCGGCAGACGAGCATATACCTAGTCTACCTGATGGAAAGTGGATACTGTCGCCCATAGACATCCGCGATACATGCCAACATTAGTCCAAAATGACAAACGTTGGCACGCCCCCGGATGCGCTGTCTACCTTTGGAGATATAGGAATGGATTTGGAGAAAGGGTTGGGAAAATGGGGAGGGATAGGATGGGAATGGGTTCTGGCACATTTCACTCACTACCAAAATACGTACGTACATTAGGGAAATAAGATAAAGTGGGAATTGCAGTACATTTCAAGGTAGTTTTCTGTGAGAGAGGGGTAATGTGGACAGTCGAGCTTGCCCAGCAGCTTTTGGATTGCAGCATGCACTCTCCCCCTCAAAAAGGCGTAAAGGTGTGTGTCGTAAAAGGCGACTAAAGTTAACAAAGCCGCTACCACAAGCCCCGAGGAACATCAGCACTGCTAAATGAGTGGACTCGCCAACTCGCTAGGCCAGCGTGGTGTTAAGGTCAAACATCCCTCACGCGCAGACAATGTGAATGAAGATGCTATAGTCGAGGACAAAAAGGGCTGAATACGGTTAGTATTTATGGTAACTGTTCGTTTCGTGTAGGTACTGAAGTGAACAGTCCGTCCTTTATTTCGCAACGTGACCTTTCGTGCAGCGGAGCGGGCGAATCGCGCGAAAATATCGATTGTTCTTATCTTATCGGTATCGCTGGCCTGGCGTGTCGCGCGACCGCTCGCATAAAATGTGAATCAACGCACGCATCGCTGCTGATTACAACACCAGCAATCTGTACCTAGTTCAGTAGGTACCGGGGAGTACGGCGCATGCGTACTCTGGACTATTTTATTGGATGTCGCGAACTCCGCCTACAAACGAATATATTCGCAACTTGCGACATCCAAGTGCATTTATTAGCAACTTGCGACATCCTTTACGCAAATTGTTCTACCGTTAGGTTCTACCCAAATATTTAGATTATTAGATTAGTAGGTAAGTTGCATTTGTTTGAAATGCCACACGCAGATAACAATTCTATATTCTTATCGCTTGGTCTCGAATCAATTAGGTATTTTGCGATTAATGATTACTTATGTGTTAGGTATGCAAACTGATTGAGCCAGTTAAGTTTACATAATTCACGTGTGGCTAAACGACTTACATTGTGTATCGTTTAGGTATTCATAGGTCGTCTCATAGACATGTGAAAGCAGTTCCTTAAACTTGTTTGCGGTACAATCCACCTGCTATATAATCCGCGTTGTTTCGCAACTGAAATGGTTAGGTATCTATGTCATTTCGCCAGAACGAGACAGATGTATAAAGCTACAGTGTGTGGAAAAGAGAAGTACCAGCGAGACCGGAATCTGCAAAGAGGGGCGCTACGCTATGTAGATAGGTACTCCGTTATCTCTGTTCGCGAATATTGTTGCGCAATGTACAGTGATGAAAATAAGTTTTCATCGAAAACAGACCGGTTTTTCGTCAAAAACCCTATTTATTCAATTCAAATTTTGTCTTATGTTGACAGCGTTCATTAATTGTTCGTGTACGAGTACATTTTACGAGTTAATTGCCTTAAAAACCGGCTATATCGATGCGACATTAATTATTAAATTGCGCGTTGGATGGGCTGTAAGCGGCGGAAGAAATTTGTGTAATTTAGAGGTTTTCATGGTACTTGGAGAGCGAAAACGATTTTTGTATTCTTGATATGTAACAAGACGTAGAATTTTTGAGATTTTACTGAAAAAATCTTCCTCTTATGCTGCTTTTAGAATGCCTACAGTTTACTACAAAAGGTAGGTAGTTATAGGTATATTATCTATAGATACTTATCTATTAGATACCATTGTTTTTGCTTTGGGCGTTGGTTTAGGGCAGTCGAGCAATTTTAGCAGTGTCCTGGTGCTGTATTCACACATTCCTTAGAATTAGTTTATCTTTGGACTTCAACAAATACAAACTGCTGTCGCGTGTCATTCACATCTTCGACGAACTCGGTCTACTCTGGTCTATCGAACATGAATAGACTTAAAAAATGATGGTAATAGTTTCTGTATTTTAAATATTTTTTTTATTACCGCAGTATGTTTATTATCTCACTCCAAACACTAATAACAAACAGCGGGTACCTATCTTCGCAACTGTTAAATATAAGGATATTCAAATTAAGTTGGTGCCTAGTTTAGTGTTATATTGGAGATAAGAACATGCTGCTGGAATATGATGCAGTTACCGAAAGTTTATCTGAATTAACTATGACTTACGATGACTTGTGATGAAATAGGTACCTAAGTATCATGAAATTATTACGAAGATAGTTGCTGCGTTAATCTATAAAGATCTTACTACCTATATCTAAATAGATATGATAAAAAATTACTTAGGTAGATACTTTAGTACCTACCTAAATACTTATCTAGGTAGCTACTTACCTAATTCTAATTACATAGGTAAATAATTATTGCATTGCATTATTGCACGGCAATTACTTATGCCACGTGCAAGAACTACCTATTATGGGTCAGTGTATGAGATGTTCATGTATTTGTTCGCGGTTATTGGTGGTCCGTTACTCATAAAACGGCAGTGGACTGCGAACGGGACGAGGCGTACTTAAATACGCGAGTTACGAAACCGCGCAGAACAGAAGCCGCTGGATTCGCGCTCCATTACCGCGCCTGCGACGGGCCATCAATACGATGATGGCGGCCCCACGTCCGCCAAGTCAATGGCCTCCACGCTGCGCTTGCGCAACTACACGCGCGAATCTCGACGGCAAAACAGACTCCACTCGCTAGTGTGCGTATATCTCGTATATCTATAACTTCGAATACGAGCGCCTACATAGACGCATACTTCGTTTCTGCGCTACTTTGTCGATGTATTTGTGTCAATTCGCTAGTGTTAGTGAAGGGCTTCAACTGTTGACTGGTCGACTTGCAATGTTGATTAATTGAAAGTTAAACAGTCGCTATTTTCCTCAATTAAACCGTTGAAGGTTTGTGTTCCCCACTTTGTTATAAAAATAGTAAACAGGATAAATCCCTGAAACTGTGATTATGACGAACCTACTTGTAAGATTGTAGATTTGGTAAACAACTCAGCACCTACTTATGGGACATGTTTATATCTATTAGAGATATGATGTGACAAAGTGATTCACGTCAAATTACCTAATTGTAGAGAGATTTGAGTAATGAGCATTTTGAAAACTTTTTCACAAAATATACCTATAAAAAAATATGTTTTAAATATTGGTAGGTAATTAGAGGAAAAAAGAATGAAATTTACTTATTTCTTATTTAAAGTTCACATGTGAACCATGTGAACTTACAATATAATTTCACATTACAATATCAAATCACAATTAAAACATTAATTACTAGGTTTTGATTTACTAGGTAGGTACCATTTACTCGGAAATCAACAATAGATGGGTAATAATGACAAATAACATTAAAAGTATGATGATTTGAAATATGAGTACGTAGGTAGCCTAGGTACCTAAGTGTAATTAGAAATAAATCTGATAACCTGCGATAGAGTTCTGAAAAAAGTTTTAACAAAGTTTAAATAATAGTGTCAATATTTTAAAATTTATTTAATAAAGTTCAAGTAAAAATTTGATAATTATGACCAATAGCATACACAAGGACAAACACGACAACAAAGCAAATGTTCCGTTAACGGTAGCCTGTCGATAGTCATCTACAGTCGTATTCGATTCACAATTCACCACTACAGTTATGCACGTGGGCTGGCGTACGGCATAATATTTCTTATACATGTCTTATTATGCCAATTGCACTTGGCGACAATAGCCTTAGCGATAGTTTATTTTAATTGCCAGCTATTTTTTAAATGTTTTTTCAAGCCACGCCACTTGATTCTATTACGTAGCAAGAACAATTGATACATACCTCATTTTACCCGTAAGTGGGCCTGCCCAATTAAAAAATAATACTATTTCGATAGAAACTAGAGAAAATTCATCTTGTGATTCCCTGAATTTCTGCCTTGGACAACATTCTACTGCTAATATTTTTTTCCAGGTAGGTACATACAAAAACAAAACAAATAAACAAAAATAGTAGAAGTTGTAAAACTTTACGTGTTGAATATATGAAATAAAAATACAAACATCTTGTTACCTACTCATTTACCTATCTGTTAGTAAATAGCATGACCTTAGGTATACACGCTTAGGTAGCTAGTATCCAAAAATTTAATTAATTGCTAATTCTATTAATTACTAACAGATGATTCTAACTATTAAAATTGTATATTGTTTATGTGTAGTTGTGACTGCGTTGCCAACGCGACGAAAAGTGGGTCCTACAATGATATTGAACTTTTGGAAGTGCCATTACAAACAATCTAGGTATTTTAAAACCATCGCGTAACAATGTAGGTATATTTGTATTTTGACTATTATTTCATTATTGGAATGTAAAAGACATTAAACTACTGCACATGTGATTTTTCTTTACATGAACCGAATTTCGTATGGAATTTACGTACCTACATATTGTTAAGTAGCTACTTTACCTATATCTAGTTTCATTTTATTAAGATCATAGTAAAACTAAAATCAACTATTAAAATCAAGTACCTACAACACAGTATTTTAATTAGGTAATTTTGTTCTTGTTGCCCTTTATTCTGTACCATTTCAATAAGCTCTACGTCTGCGGGCAGCTCGCGGTGCGTAGCGACGCTACGGAGTGCTACCACGGGAGCTACGCTACACACAGCTACGGCCTACTACAAACATTCTGGACGCAATTAATAGACACTACGAGTATTGGTCACCGGCACTGTATACCTACTGTTATATTGATTACGTACATTATGAATTTATGATTCAATTTTTAATGCACACCTATCCATTAACCCTCAAATTGCACAATACCTGTATCTACTATCCAAGCTGTAAACATAACTCAAGCTTTTATGATCATTTTAATTACGATTTAATCAAGTAACGTTTAGATTTAATTAGAGCCATAAAATTAATGTAACAAAAAATGTTATAATCAGTTTCATTGTTTAACTAAAAACATTTACCTATTATTTAACTTATGGCGTAGGAGGTAGATATAATCAGATATAAATCTGTTATTATTATGATTCGCTGTAGAGGTGTGAACCGAGCCTCATTAGTGTTTATTTCCGTATGAGCGTCACCTTCGCCTTTCAAAATATTTAAAGTGGTTGTGCATGCGAATCGGAAGTTTTCGGAAGAGGTCGCGCCGGCCGAGTGCTGACTGCCGAGTGCCGGCGACACGTGTAGCTTGCGCAATGCAACCTTGCGATAGCGAATAGCATGGAATGGAGCTGCCAGAAACATTTAATTGGGCAGCTCACCAAATCTACCAACATTTTTGGCGTAGACCGCGTGGTTGTAAAGTGACACCAATGCGAACTACCGACATAAGATGCCTAAGGTATGAAATTACTCTAAGGCTGAGAAGTGTTTATTTATCTGGATCTAAAATTCAAATTAAAGACACCAGATCAGTGGGTATCACTTAAGAAGTAAAAGCTTTGGGAGGGCAAGAATTTGTATGGAAACGCATTTTATAACTGAGAATGGCTTCAATTTTGCAGTCCGTCTGTTATCGACTACAACGTGTGGTTAAAGCATTGACTTCCGATCAACCATAGACAGACAATAATTACTTACAGGGCGCAACCCCAGCCTAGGACATTGTCTTATTTGTATTTGTGTGTGAACTTCAAGAAACTACTACGAGCACAATAGTACAAGCTGAAAACTCGAACCACTATTCAGACACATTTTTGTGGTTATGCTAACTCACACACGTGACACGTGGCACTGTACAACCACTATTTTGTCGTTGTGCAGTTTAGAAATGATAATCTAGTCTAAGTTACTGCGACTGTGATTTAGGTCAAATTAAGTACACGGTAACATTATTTTCCCGGAACTAGTTTTTATAACTTTTGCACTTTTAAATCAGGCACGTTAATAGTTTTGTTTAGGTACAACAATTATTTGAAAAATTTTTAAAATTAGTTCCGGACAATTTCCATCTTGTTCATTTTTTTTTCTAATTAACCTACTATAAAGTATTCTTCAATTATAAATTCTTATAGCTCACATAAAGTTGATAACCTCATTGAAATCTGTTAAACGGTTTTCAAGTAATTCTTTGTATACCTACTTAGGTACTAAGTAGGTATACTTTGACGAAATTATTATTTAATTTGTTGAATAAATAAATAAGGAGAAGTTCTGAACCACCGCCTCGGCCACATATACGACTTCTACTCCTGTTATTATTATTTCAGTCAATTTTAGCTTTAATCCGAATAGTTTATACAATCGTTAATTGTCTCTCCAGCTATAGGTAGCTATAAAGAGATTAAAGGTTATTGTTAAGCGGACTTCATTTAAAATGATCAAGTGGACCAGTCTGTAACATTCTTATTAGTAAGTAGATAGGTAAGTACATTTTCGCAAAAATGTTTACGGAAGTGAAATAATACATATTATATTTCTAGTTATTCCTACTTATATGTAAGTAACATTGTCGAACTATTACGTGATGTTTGTCAGTAGCGAATTAAAGGGCCTCGCCGACAACATTAGAAGGTCGTAGAGACCTTCTGTCCATTGCCCACGAGCGGTAACATTGACAGCGGCCCTTATGCAAATCGTCTTTACGCGTGCTTACGATTATGTACCTTAACATAGCGATACATACAACTGAAGAATATAGAATATGCTTGAGGTGTTCTTCGACAGAGCCTTCAATTGATACGCTCCTTCGTGACTACAAGCTGTTTAGGTAGGTATATATGATTTCCTGGTAGTCTCAGCGTAAAGAGGAAAATGATAGACAATAACGTTCTAAAATGTTTTGTTTATTGTGTATTTAAAATTCAATTGCTAAATATAGCAAGTTGTTAATTTTAATTAGCTGTTCTTAGACTTCTCTCATATCAATTTAGAATCCCTCAGCATTCGGAGAGACGTTGCGTCTCTCTGTGTGTTCTACCGCCTGTACAATGGGGAATGCTCTGAAGAATTGTTTAATATAATTCCCACCTCGGGTTTCTACAACCGCACCTCCCGTCACAGAAGTGCGGTCCATCCGCATTTCCTCGATACGGAGGTGTCGCGCACTATGCGGTCCAAAAACTATTTTATACCGCGAACCCGTAGGCTGTGGAACGAATTGCCTCAAGAGGTCTTTCCATTGAGCTACGATATGGGGTTCTTCAAGAGAGCTGTGAATAGGATTTTGCAAGGTCGGCGGCGCGCCCGCATGCCCCCTGGTGTTGCAGGTGCCCATGGGCGGCGGTAACACTTACCATCACGTGGGACCGCTTGCTCGTCCGCCCCCTAGTCTATAAAAAAAAAAAATCATAATTTTGGCAATAATTATCGACATAGGTATATACGAGCCTGTTAAAAGTCCGTAAATCGTAAAGTCCTTACTCAGCCTGTTTAAATTACAGATTACTACGAAGTAGGTAGGGACTCACCTTACGTTTCAAAATACGAGTGTTGTGAATTTCATGAGTGCTATATGTGTCAAAGTCGGTGCGTCCCTTGCCCGCCGCAAATAGATGTCCTAGATACCGGCGCACGCGCAGGGACCTCGGCAATTTGCTGATGACGCGATCGAGAACGATTTAACAAAGCGAGCGGATCGTTGCGAAACCCGGCCCTGCGCGTATTTGTCTACCGCACACATGCTACTGGCTTATTGAAATAGTTCATTTTCAGAGCTGATGTTGTTTGTCAATTGTTAAAATCAGCTCGTTAAAATGTGTTTAACAAATGCTTCAGAATAAGATTATAAGCTAGGTTCAGAATCAGATTCTAGGTAATTAATAATTATAGATACAGATAACTATTTCGGGGCTGACTTAATAAGTAGGTAATGGTAGACTGACAGAGAATCTAACGTGGTGAGAGCTGTATCATCTAACCCGAATTGCTATTTTTCCACTTAAGTACTTTACTTACATATGAGTTCTTTTACTAGTGTAATGTGTATGACACCTACGAGTAGCACAACCAATTTTAATATTGTAGAGTCCTCCATTCTATAACATAGTCTTTTTTCATTTTAGTTTCAATATATAATTAGATATTTTTATTTCGCTCAAGACGATTTCAAGACGGAATTGGGAGTGTAGTTGTAGGGGATCGACACACAAACGAAAATAGAAAAAAAAACTTATTAAATATTTGTGTCAATACCTATTAAAAAATATTCTTAAGTACGCAAATACCTATTCATAAAAGTACCCATATAAATTTTGGTCAGTCAAAGCTAATTGTCGTAGGTACGTACTTTGATATTTAAATATTTTATTTCGAAGCGAAGATTTTCAGAAACACTAATTTTCTAAGGCTTTTTATTACCAATGGTTATGAATTTGTAGGTACTTACCTACCAAAACGTAGACTCTCATTCAAAAACGAACAAGTCTCATTTGTTGAGTGCTATCCTACAGTATAATGTTACATGATATAAAATTTCTTTATTGCTATTTATTTAGTAGGTACATACCTACCTACGATAGATACTAAATAGATAGCTATAAGTATAGGTATTTATTTCATATGTCTACTTTCTTTTTTAGATAAAAAACATATAATGGAATTGATTAAATTTTGCATAATTAATTGAGTAACCTTTGGGTGGTAAACATAAATCTGAAGAAAATTATAATGCCTATATTACGTAAAACATAAAATGCCTATGTTAAAGCTTTACGAATCTTAATTACATAAAATTCAACGCGCTATAACTCCAACAAATATTTAAGATATTTTGATAAGTATTATTAGCAGAAAAACCAAGCGCAAATTAATACCCGTCGGCATTGGTTGTCGGTTCAAGGCGAGCCCTGCGGTTCGCAAGGGCCGCGGCGGCGGCGTCACGCGCGCCATTGACCCACTTGGTGCGCGCGCGCAGCGTAGGTGCGTGGTACACTCGCTGCGGGAAGCCCTTCGAAGTACAACGGGTCACGTACGCATTCGCAATGCTGAAGTAAATGCCTACTTCCTTTAACTATAACTTTCAGAATCAGCTTAATTTTATACAGCGATTTCAACGAAATAGGTTATTGTTATTTACTGTCGTCGCTCATATGGATACTTGTAACACTGTACAAGCGTGTAGCCAAAGAAATACGCACAGCTTCCGAGGAATGTTGCTTAGAACGCTGAAACATAAAAGTCTAAAGTGTAGCTTCCCTACCTATGATTACATTATCTTACAAGTAGTTATATAAGTCATGAGGATCTCAAAAATTGTTCGATACTTTAAAGTGTAACTTTATACTAGTTATTATTGGAATTACTAAAATGGTAAATAATAATAATGATATATAAAGCCACACTCAATGACACGCACTAGGATTACCTGTGTCATGGATGCAGGGACACAGAAAGACGAACACACCAGCCAGATCCGAACAAACATTTGTCTTTAAAAAAAATAATATCCAACCGGAAATCGAACCCGGGACCTTTTCCACAACAAGTAGGGTCACTACTAACTAGGCTAATCGGTAGTCATTTTTTTTGTGCTACATGATTTCTCTTCGGAAAACACTTTTGTGTGCGAGTGTGAGTTGTACTCGTAGGTACCTACATACTCGTATGTTTCAGCGGACCTCGGTCGCTACAGTTGTTTACGGCGCGCATCTCAAGGCAACGATAACAGCTCCTCACGCCAATAATTCTGCTATTGTGAAACAACCGTCTTATCACCAGCCAGGACCTTGGCTGGATCATACGAATTACGGTCAAGTTGACGATTTCGTGATTATTTTTCTAAAGATAATATTCATTATTATATGGTTCTGGGACAAAAAGGAATAATGTATAAATAAAATTTGGGTATTTATCTATACAAAATGAATGGCATTCATTCTTATGCTTATAGGAGATGTCCTTACTCCGACTGCCTGATTTATTAGTACCTACTCAATTTTCAACCAGTTAGATGCGGAAAATATAAATTTAGAGTGTGAAAGAAATGAAAAATGAATTTATTTATTAACTAAGTATGGTTTATAATTGGTAGGTATATCAGTTGTTCCCACACTAGGCATGCTTGATAGTGTGTAGTTTTTATGATGAACATAAGTTTCCTTATAGAAATCGGTATCGATATAGGTACCTATGCATAACCGAAGAATGCGAGACGAGGGAAAAGTGTCATGTTAGTAATAATTCAAACTCTCCTTTTAAGATGAATGTATGTTTCGCTACGTTTTAAATGTATATTTTTGGGAGGCAAAAAGTGAGCGGAATATTATTACCTACTAGGAAATCATATTAATCCTAACTCTACGAAGATGAAGCAGTGAGCACAATATATGAACGAGGTAAATCGCACTCCTGTGAGTTAATAGATAAATAAGTACTTAAATACATAGGCACTTAGGTAGGTATTCGTAGTGTGAGATTTTTCACGTCAAGAAAAACGTAAGGAAAAACTAGTATACTAGGTATATACGCAGCTGGTTGTTCATTCTTGAATCGCTTGAAAGGTTTTTAAACTGAAATGTACCTAACTCTAAACAAACAGACGCTAACAGATGTGTTATTCATCAGTCGGAAAGCGCATGTTCTATGCATTATCTTTCAAGAGGCATGCCAGTGATAAGTGCGTCGGTGTCGGCGTCAATGCACTCCACTGCATGCCCCTAGGTCAGTTCCCCGTGACTCAGTCAGATGCACCGTTACGTACATAAACGCATCGTGATCTTCTCGCTACTACGAATAGAGAAAATGTTCCATAAACACCAATAGTTACATGTACATTGCGGCTTATTATGGCGCATTGAAGAAAAACGAATAAGAAATGAGTAAGTGTACACGCAACTTTTTAAAAGTAATTTCAAGTTGTAGTTTGTGGTACGTAGTCCCAAAAGTAATGACTAGCTAGTTGGCTGCCTCAACACGGAACAATCCTCGTTACCCAGTGCTCCAGTGACTTTACAATAAATGTACCTACTTACTGTTTAGTTTATGACTTTCGGTTTCAATCTTTGTTATGCAACTTTGATTCTAATCAATGCTCATTGATAAAGAAGTTAATTTCTAAATGATATTCCAAAATACAAATAGTCGAAATTTTTAAGAGTTATAATTATTAATGATTGTTAATAATTCCGGTTAAATATTGCAATGAAACCAAATTTCTATGTAGGTATGTAGGTAATATTTGTTTACATCAATTTCGTAATAGGTAGCTCTGCATTTTAAAAACATCCTGTAGCTACTCTCGAGACTCAAAACATTCAAAATCAATATCGTCGTTTTCTGACGTGTCAAAGTTCTATATAAATATAACATTACTATTAAAAGCACACGATGGTATGTCCTGCTTTAACAAACATGTGAGTTCGAAAATGGACTCTCAAGTTGTTATTCACTCACTATAAAAAGTAGTGTCGCACTCAGTTTGCTTGCACTCTTAAAATTCAGGGTCGTTGCGCTCGACATAGATGCACTCTCATTTGAATATGATGACTGTTGATTATGTAATTGAAGCCGTGACCATCTGCCTATTTACTCCAGTTCCTCGAAGCCGAGGGTCGAAATAGCCAACCCTTCACGAACAGAGGTTAACGATGGACACAAGTTTTTTACCGAAGTGTAAACAAACTGTTTTAACGAGAAATATCGGTTACGGAAACACTACAATGCATATCGATTTGTCAAATATTTGATACCTTTCTATTTTTTGTCAGCAGCAGGATATTAGGTATAATAAATGATACCAAATAGTTGAATATAGGAAATCATAACACGCTGTAGGTAGGTACATGTGTAAATATGTCATAGCAATGTACAGAATGAAATTATGATTACACGAAAGACGATAATGGTAGCACCATTATCACCATCGTACCTCTTGCCACCGAAAGGCGGTTCATCTGCACTTGCTGAACACAGAGTTGCTGCGTACAGTGCGGTCTTCAAGACACTTCACACCGCGAACCCGAAAGATGTAGAACGAACTGCCTATTGAGGTTTTTCCACTTAATTATGATATGGAGTTTTTCATAAGTGCTGTGAATTGGATCCTGCAAGCTCAGCAGCGCACCTGCATTCTTTCTGGTGTTGCAGGTGTTCATTTTCTATAAGCTTAATTAATAAAAATATTCAGATTTTTTTACATTATTTGTAACATTATCTGAGAAAAGGCACTCCATTGTTGAGTATTGATAGTCAAACACCGAGAGTAATGAAATCTTAAACAAATAACGTAGTTCTTCTATTGCTTTATCTTAAAAATCAAACGTCAGAGCATATTTCTATTTAAACAGAATGTTGAAACAAAAAAATTTTAAGTTAGTAAATCTTAACCAAAGCCCATAATAATTTAGATATATGTAGTTATCTAAGTTAGTTACTATAGTTCTTTCATCTCACGAAGGCGGTTTATGCTTATTAGTGGTTGTACTCGTATATATTCTTACATTGTTTTAGTGTGGGTGAACTTAAGAATGGTCAGTTGTGTTCGCGACGACCGCAGAGCACACTGAAATAATATACATGTACCTACGAGTACAACCACTACTAAGCGTAACCCGTCTTCATGAGATGAAATAACTCAATGTTAGTTCAATGTTAAGCTCTGCTTGTCAGTTTGTATGAGATGCATGCCACTGGTGTATTACAAGACAGGGACAGATCTCTTTTCGTTATTAAATAGTTCCCCTTTTGTTATAATGGAACCTCTTCTACCCAATCGTTAGGTTACTCCTACATGATAGATACAGCCGACCCCAAATTTCCAAGTATTCTTTGTAGCAAAAGTTTGTCTATCGATAGTAAAGGCATATAGATAATTGTGGGGTCGAAAGTCAAAACACGGTGGGTGAAAAGGCAGATGTAATGTAAAATAGGCATGATATCGGCATGATCTGCAACTGGATGCGCTTGCAGCTTGTGTGCGCTGCCCAATGGGGACGCGCTATGGCCGCACACGCTGAATTTATTCACCAAAATTAAAACCGAGGCTATTCGAAAACCCACACATTAACTAGATAAGTTCTTTTAAAAATGTACACGCGAATGCTTAAAGCTGTTGGGATGAAGATCATTATATAAAAACATAGATAAAACTATCCAGGTAGAGATAGTCTTCTCTCTAACCTAAACCTATCTTTAACCAAAATGCAAAATGTAATGCAAAATGTGACTGAAAAAATGTACCTACCTTATTATCAATTTCTCAGATAATGTCACAGTCCTAGTTTTCCGGATATTGGAACGTTAGTGAAATCTTAAAAATAACATTTTTTTATTACTTTATTACTTATTACTTTAAATTACCGAATTAAGTGACTCTACGTACAAAAATACCTGACACGGAATGTTGCTTTAGACGTTTTCTGTGACTTTCACATTATAATTTTCTTTTGAAAGAAAATGTAACAATAATATGAGAGGAAGTAATTATTTTTCATGCAATTTATGTCGCTAAATCCGTGTTTGCCCGTGTTATAAAATGGGAGCGGAAACATTTTGTGTAGGGTTGCGATTTATTGCGGGACTGCGAAGCGGACAGCAACAGGGTCTGCTTCGAGTCGGTGTCCCTTTGCCTTTAATTGCCTACAAAACACGTTGCATTCACAAAAAGTCTTATTGATAAGGAAGAGGAAGTTTTTTGTTTTATAAATGTGCAAAGATTTTAAAATAAAAAGAGGGATTTAAAATAAATGTTTTTCACATTCATTCTACTAGCGTGAAATAAAATATTTTTTGATTTGTCTTTCTTGCTTTTTCTAACTATGTTTTTCCTACCGTTTCATCTATTGCATCTAGTGCTTACTATCTGTATGTGGTCACTCCTTTAGTAATATGGTCCTATTCTGTGTTAGTAGCAAGTATATTTGATATGATTGACATGACTCTACGAAGCTATCAAGTATAGATTAAGTATGTTTAGGATAATTACAGATACCTTACTTCAGTATAGAATACTCTGTCTTAGATAGTCTGAAAAGAAAGGCAAAAAATACAGCGGATTGCGTTATATCCACAATAAATCTAATGACAGGACAGCGTCTATAAATATAATCGGAACAGGTAGAATTTGGGACTAATGACGATTGCAGATTGCGTAGAGACTTTTAAGCCAAAACTTTGACAGTGGAATATGTTTCGTGTGCTAGTGGGTTAGAGGTTGTTTTATATTTAACATGTGTTTGGGGGTTTTTATGCAGTTTTCAGAGGGGGTGTGGCGGTGTGCGGGAGCGGGAAGACGAGAGGTCGGTCGCTGAAAGGGTTGTGTGGGAACGGAGGGCACCTGCGACTGCACATGGTGCTCGCCCACTGAGTTTTTTCTGAATTCCGCAGACAGATCAGTCTAATGCAGTTTTTTATTCTTGTACGTGGAAAGATGTCATAACAATACTCCACGATAGTAAATTAACATACCTAGTAAATTGAGTTCGTATTAGGACCCTATGTAAAAGTACTTAATTCTACGTAAAAGTAAGTACAAAACTCTATTATTTATTGCTGACGCACAGAAAAATTAGGTACAAAACAAATGGTAAATTTACACACATCAATTTTATTGTCGCCAATTTGAAGTCGTTATCGTCAATAGCGCGATGAAGACATGGTTAGTTAATGGGACTGTGTAAGAAAGGGGACGATTATGAACCATCGATGAGACTGTTTGTCATGCAATTATCGTGTAGGTCTATACACTCATTTGAAATGCCATGTTCCTAACATTAGCGAGCATTCTGCACGGTACTTATATGACATTACACGAAGAGTGTTATAGGTGAAAACGGCAAGCTTCATTGCATTATTGAGTTGCGGTGAGCATACTACCCCCTGTTTCTCGCCACAATTTATTCATTTCGCAATACATCGTCCGTCGGCCCTCACCGGCCCTCATGGCCCTAGCGGCCTGCGCGTCCATCTTGATGAATTCTTTATAAGCCCACTTCATTAAAGGCCGCGAAATTCACGTTGCCCTATGTTGTTGAGGCGTTAACTGAAACACGAACACGCAAGTTGTCAGGTAGGTGGGAGGTAACGATACTTTTTCATGGAATCAATAAGTACTTAGACATTTTTCAATAGTATTTGTATCATACAGTCATATTATTGTAAGATCAAATAAAGTGGAATCTACCGTAGCTATTGCAAGCTTGCACTATAAGAGTAGGTACAGCTTAGATACAGTACCTACAACCAATTAAATAATGCCGGTCAGCTAAACACTGAGATATGTGGAACGGCTGTGGAACGAACTGCCTCATGAAGTCTTTCAATTAATCTACGATATGGGGTTCTTCAAGAAAGCTGTGAATAGGATTTTGCAAGGTCGGCGGCGCACCCGCATTTCCCCCGGTGTTGCATGTGTTCATGGGCGGCGGTAACACTTACCATCACGTGGGACCGCTTGCTCGTCTGCCCACTCGTCTATAAAAAAAATGTGTAATAACATAGAGTGGTTACAAGGTAACGTGTTTGGATATGTGTTTCTTTTTTTCTCACCATCTCTTAGTGTTTGTTCGGAAGACGAAGACGACTGATTGGCATTATTTAATTCCAATACCTACTGTAAGTACCTACTTGCTTTTTCCGTCGGTGGTGTATTGAAATAAACACCTAAAAACATCTTTCTTAGTCTTTCTAGTAGGTAAGTAATTCAAAGTATTGAAATATTCAGTAAAATTACGTAGGTATGCTGATCAGCACACGTTTTGGATGGCATCGATAAAGCTCTTTAACACAATCGTTAGCATTTTTAAAAGGTAACTCGTGTTTTGTATGAGTGTTAATCGGATAGTAGTGTATTTTTTGCATAAGCGGATAACCCTTAAAAGGTCTACCTGCACCGGAGCAACAATACGCTTATTGTGAGCAACTCCGGTTATGCAAGTGGGGTGGCCATAAATTGCGGGGTGCCAGGACAAACTGTTCTGTTGTTGTTTGTTTTGTTAGTAAATTATTTGTGTTTGATTGAGGGGACACTCTGGTGACAAGAGCTCACTAACATTTTATTGACACCTATCTAAAATCTTTCTTAATATGAGCTTTTCCATTCTGCTAATTGATTTGGCACATGAATTAAATTTTGTAAATTAAATTAAATGATAATGACATTCAAAAAGAGGTTTCATAGTTTTTTCATAATAAAAAGAGAAGATATCGAAAACTTTATTATTATCAAATTGTTATACTTATCTGTGAAGCAATCATAGTCACTCTACAAAACGATTACACCCTGTACGTACCACAATGAGCAAAAAATGCAAAAGAAAACACATCACTTTTTATACAAACACAATATAGGTCAGGTGCATATTCAACCCTTTCGTAGCGTGGGAGTCTACTTTTTGCGTAGATTAATGTTTTGTGCAAGTTGTTTTTTGCGCATCATAGAAGTGTTTGCGATAATTTGTTCCCACATTTTTCTAAATACGATCAGAGAAGTGATGACAGCTTTGAGTATATATTATTCAATCGATCTACAACCGTTAGAATTTGTGCAAAAAATGAACGGGTTTAAGTATTTACTTGTATAAATGCTTTAGTTGTATTTGGACACGATACCGTTTGGATACCGTTTGAAACGGTTATATTGCATATATGTTATTGTGGAAAATTGCAATTATTGGCGAAACAATCAAGGAAGCTGCATTTTCGTATTAGATGCATAAGGGTAAAAAACCTAATGTTAGGCACCTAATGTTAGGGGTTAGTTTTATTATTTATTTCAATGAAGAAAATTCTTTTGTCACTATCATTTTCTAATAAGACATTGCAGGTAGGTACGCAAGGATTACTCATATTGGTTTGTTTATAATCAAGGCGTGCGATTAATACTTAATTTTATTACGCTTTCTACTGGTTGAATAAAGTCTGGTACGGCATGTGGTGTCTCACCCTTTAATGATTGATAATGATGCAATCATTATATTAATGACAGCGGTGCCTTGAAGATCATTTGAGACGTCCGCTGGGGCCGGAGAAAGAGGTAATGGGTTTAGTCAAAACATATTTGCTGAAAGAATAATGAGAGATCGCTGCAGGGGTGGAGCGGAAACAACATTCGCAGTGAAATGCAACTTCCGCACCATCATTTGCTAGCTGACATTTTAATATCCACCTACCGACATAGGTACACATAAAAAAGTTTACAAAGGGTTATAAAATTCAGTACAGCTACTAATTACGTTTTTTTTAAAACAGGTGGTTTTATACGTTTTTTCTCAACTAGTAGATATTACATCGCCAAGATAGATAGGTATTTTGTATGGGGGGCCGTATTTCGTTTAAGTTACCCACGGATTCTATAATGCTACGATATTAAGATTATTTGATTGCCCAAACATAAAAACGTTTAGGTCATATTTTGTTGTGTTCCATGTTTTGTCATTCAGGAAGTTAACTTTGACCTTGTGTATAGGTAAGTATTTCAACTAGGTCTATTCAGTGGAGTCTCTCTCTGGACTCCACCGAGGTTTTCTACTTTCTATCTCCTTTCGAAGCGCTGCTCTCATTAACATCAGAGAGAATCAAAAAGATCAGGAAGGTTTTGTCGACTTTTGTAATTAGCTCATTCATAAACGAATCTGCAATTCTGATTGAGCTAACATAAAAGTACAAAACTGCATTCGCATTGGAACACATCTTAACAACGCTGTTAGGAGGGGAATCTTGAATCTAGATTAGGTTTAGTTTGTGTTTTGCACCTACTTACATATACTTATACGTACTATATGAACTGTGTATTAGGTATCTTTATGTACTGTTTATATAACGTTCTAAATTAATAACTACTAAAGGTGAATACACACCTACCGGGATGATAATGATCAGTCTAAACAAAGACTGAAATTATTATAAATTTGGGGCAGATTGCTTTCCCCGTATTTGCTGGCAAAGCTGCTTTCTATTTAAAACTCTGTAAATTTAAACAGTTTGCTTAAATCGTTTTTGCCGGTGTCAGAGTTCGGAGCTTGGCGTGAGAACGCAGGCGCGCCACACTGAAACTCGCGGGGGAGTTTTTGTTCAGCGAAGTTCAACGACTCAGCGTAAACGTATGCCGATTGTCGGGGCGCGCTTTACATACACATTTTATACACGTGGTTTGAAACTAGCTATAAATTTCAGATGGACTTGTTTTGGTATTAAGTTGGTAGGTATATCTACTTTATTTGTAGTTAACATACTGATAAATTGACATTATTATGATAGTATTTACTCGCAGTTATTATTACTTTATATCTCATATAATTCATATTGCATTAGACAGAAAATAAAAGAATGACAGTTATAATGTTGATAAAATATTTATTATTTTAAAATAGAATATTAGTAAAATTTAAAATATGTATGTTACATTTTTTTAATTATTATATTTATTTATTTATAAAACACACAGCAGAATTTAGGCAATAGGTAGGTGCCTTTTTTTTTAACGTTGGGAAATCCATCATGAGATACCGCCTACACCTTGGCGGGAGAGTATGCCGGACTCTTACCGACTAAAACCCCACGACTACCCTCTTTTCACCGAGTGCTGTGGTCACGGGTACGCTTTCGCAGTCTTTCGCAACCCCAGCAGTGGTGGCCCGCCAGTATGGGCCCCGGACTGATGTTCGCCGTCACGTGCAGGCAGTGCCCTTGTACCTGGGTAACCCTAATTTCACTGGGATGTCTGTGCAATCCCAGGACCAACCACCCTTTTCTCCACCGTGCCCTCTGCCTATATAGAGGGACACGCAGAGACGACCTCTGTTTCTCCGGCGTGCCTGCCGCCCATGCAGCGAGACACGCGGAGACCGTACGTGTTTCTCTGAATACCCCCAAATTCTAAGGGACACGCAGAGAAATCTAAGGGGGAACACCGTTCACCCAGGCAGAGCCCCTGTACCTGGGTAATGCTACCATCCCTGGAATGCCGAGAGGCATCCCAGGGTTGACCACCTTGTTCTCCGCTGGGCCACCTTGTTGTTTGTTCTCATACAGAGGGACACGCAGAGACCGTCCTAATTTCTCCATGCGCCCCCTCAACAGCGAGGGCACACCGAGAAACGCCACCTTCTTGGAGGCGAGAGACCAGACTGACAGCTATTAACCAATCTGGGCCGCCGCCTTCCCACCTTTGCCAGGATATTAGCCAACAGTCACCAAGATCTCCCAAGAAAGGAAAAGTTGCTGACTGTTGCCCGGGGTGCACCGTTTCGGAGCCATCGTTCCCTGCGGACGTATCCAGAGGGACAAATGGACCAGCTACAGAACGGGCACACGAAGAGGTTCCTCGACCACGCCACCCGAATAGGTAGGTACCTACATGTGCCTACCTAAGAAAAGTAGTCAAACAAATAACAATTAGCTAAAATTCCTAATAATGTATCGGCACCTACCTAACATTATAGATAATACTTAATTATTCTGTTCCGATTTCCATATCAGTTTATTAGATAGGTATATCTAGGTAGGTAGATGCTGCTATCATTTAGGTAGGTACCTAAATGATAGCAGCATCTAAATGATTTCATTATACATTCTTACGATGATGACCTCTCATTTCCCTCTAATTATATTTGAAATAAAGTATAATTTAATATTTGAGTACTTTCTTTAACATTTCTTCATGCCCTATAACCATGCAGGCAACGTTTTAATAGTGATGGAGTGTGAATTATTTGTAGGTACTTAGGTATTATGAAAAGATTACAATTCATGGTGTGCTTTAAATTTAGCCAATGTATTTATAATATTAAGCCGATAAACTTCCATCTCTATTTCAAAATAAACTTATCACGTTGCAACCAAACGTTGAGCAGATTATGAGAGTTTTTATGTGCACTTTTTGCACGAAAATCTTTTTCACAAAAACTCATACAAAGTTCGCTTGCTGTGATCGGATTGTTTACTAAGTGACAAAGCGTTTTTGACACAGATGAACATGCTGTCAAACTTTAAAAAAAATATTTTATTGAACTCTAAAGTTTCTGCTTTTGTTATTTATGTACTATTAATTACAGCTTGTGCGTATGAGCGCGTCTATAATCATTAGACGAAGTAAATTAAGTTTACAACCATTTTACTAATTATTTATTTGTAATCCAATTAGAATAGGTATGTAATATACCACGTCCTTACATATCTAAGCATATACAATACATAGATATGTACGAACATAATGTTAGTCGCTGTGTCTTAATAAGAAATCAGATGGTATTGAACAATAATAATAATAATAAGTATAACAATAAGTGCCTTTAATAATAAATATACTATATCTATATTAGGCAAGTAACCTTAGTTATATTTACCTATAAATACGTATAGGTACCTGTTTTAAATTCAGTTCCCAAATCTTACTAAAAACTTATAAAAATGCCAGTGAGAATTTTGCACAATGCCGCTTCGAATGATGAAAAAGTAGATTTGTATTCTGGCAGGGCAAATGTCTCGGCCAGTACAGTTATTCGCCGACCCCTCCCACGCTTTTGCACAATTTCCACCCAAAAAACACAATTTTATAAAGTTCTTTTACCTGCTCGTGTGGCTTGCAGAATTTTGATAGCTTTTGTGAACGATTTTTTGCTTTAATTTGTGACAATTATACCGGTATATGACTTTTTACCTGCGATTTTTTGTTCTCGATTCCAAATTCCGTCGCATCTGACATTTTGCGAGACCGTTTGTTTTGGTGAAGATATATCCATAGATTTGGGTTTTACTGTTAGCTTTGGTGAAAAAAGTTGGCAGGGCAGGGGATTCCGTTTCTCGGATTTCGGTCGTTTTTTACGGGCCTAATAATTTGATACTTAGTGAAAGCTTTCTAAGGTTTCTGAATCCTTATGATTATAACTTGTTATTTACTTCTACTAGGTATTAGGTACCTACCAATGTATACTGACTTAGTTCGACATGACTTAGTTTAACTAGTCATGACAGATAAGAACAACTCCATAATTCTTTAGGCACAAACATTATCCCCGGGGCTTTAATCGATTGGGGACAATCTAACTTTTTAAACATTTGCGTTTTGTACAGCTTTTATATTGTAGACAATATAAAATAGGGACAATCTATTAAAAGAATAGACTCAGACTGTCCAGGTAGACTGATAATGATTATGCATTTTATCGATCGTTCTTTAAAAGCGCTCTCTCTGCATGTGCCATTTAAAAAGAAGACGCACAAAAAATAGATTGGTAGGCAAAGAATGGCAGCCAAGACCGCGGGAAGGGTTGAGGATAAAATGCATACGAGAGGCAAAAAATTTTAAGACGGTGTTTTGGCTATTTTATTATACTTGTGTCGAATAATTTTGGCCAGTTGGACATGTCACTAACTTAATCGTAGTGATTTTACATTACAGAGTTCCTATAGGACCAAGGGTAAAGCATAAAAAACTAAGGTCCAGGCATATTGCTTTTAGTAAAAATACCTACAAACAAATCTGTGATAAGCAATAAATCTTGTGTTTCGTAACAAAGCATACGTGTGTAATCCATGGCCAATCCTCAACAGCAGTAGCATAACACGAACTCATAGCACAGAGCCCTGTGGGGGTACAAATTGCAGCCAACAATCATCGTTTTTTCGTGAAACAAAGCGCAATAAAAGGGGTTTTATATTTTTTGCGCCGCTTTCACAACATGTGCAATGCACAATCGGCGTTCTGACCTACTTACACACTTCCTCTGTGGTAAAGGGTTAATGGAATATCCGCGTATTTCATCAGCAAAAAATCTACTGAGATTTTGTTTTTATTCAAGTATTATCTGATATTTATATTTTTTTATACGTTGTTAAATAAGAAATATTCTGTTTAATGTTATGTTTTAACGGATATCAGTATCTACGTAAGTACGCGCAACTAGCGTTAACTTAGTTTAACTGTGCATTTTTAAAGGAAGTTGCCTAATAGAATCAAGATATTTATGAAATTATGTAAGTAGGTAAAATACTTATGTTGGTATGTCACTTCCGTTAAACTAATATAATTTTCCATCGACGTCGACTTTTGTACGTAATAAATAATGTGCCTAAATATTTGTGAGTGATTTAGCGTCTCCACCTCTACTACAAAGGTACAACACACTTTGTACCTAGTTACCTTTTAAGGTAAAGAACTTTAGAGGCTCAAAGGACTGCGAATACTACCTATATCCACACTTGGCAACTGGAGTAACACACAGAACTATTGTGCTTGCAAGGCGTAGTTAGCTGAAGAAATACAATCCGATTAAAATGGAGGTACAAACAATGTTTAAAGTATTGTTTAGATGTGCACATCTACCAAATATAGACATCAAAATAATACACACAAATGATCTTATAGGTACCCATTTTTAAAAACACATTAAAATATCGAGAGTTTTGGCTCCTGCTGCAAGCGGCTCTTAAAAAATAATAGAGGAAGGGTTGACAAACTGACAGCTAATTGAAATACGCCCATGTGCGGTGTTTTTGCTTGCCGCGATACTCGGAGGGCTAATCTCGCAACACCCCTGCAACATTTTTCAAAGTTTTTTACCAACATATCACGAGAAAGGGTTGTAGCAGAATTGCTTGTAAGTATTCCACAAATGATTTAATGTTCGCGTGTGGTTATTTTCGTAGATCTAATTAACTACAGATTTTAAAGAAAGAAAAGAGTTTGTTTACTTTTATTGTTTATTTTTATTGTTGTGTTTATTGTTGTGTATATATATAATGAATAATAAAATCTCAATAATAAATACTAACATAGTCTATAAGTTAAAATTGGTACTAACACTAATGATAGAACGATAATACGAACTGTATAATCTGAACTAAATGAATTATTATTAGATATTTAAAGAAAGTATTTCGTTTAGCTACTTTTTATTTCTAGGAATAAAAGTCTAGGCTAGAAGTTGCGCCACGAAACTTCGTGTGTAGGTACTTCCCTCGGACCTCGTGGACTATTATTTTAATCAGCTACATTCTTATAAATTTTTGTATAAGCCTATAACTTTCCACTGCAGGCCATAGGCTTTCCCTAATAATTTACTAGGGGGGCTTCGGGCTATTATCCACCCCACGCGCCCAGTATGCTGGATACAATTGGTGGATACAAATGCTTCAGATATTTTTAATTCTAAAGCATTCCGGTTTCCTCACGATTTGTCACTGAGCTAGTGATAGGTATTTTTTTAAAATTGGTACATACCTATGTAAAAAAACTGGGGTTCAGTGCGGTTAATTCATAACGTATAAATAAGATTCGAGAATATATAGGCACCCCTAACAACGAACTTGCTCTTAAAAATAAAAAGATTTTAAATAAATAGATAGTAATTAAATATTAATTAATATTCAGATAAATGATAACTATAACACAATTCTGAGGGTTAGTTAAACTAAATTATTGACATTTTTTAAAACAGTTATCATGAAGGAAAAATCTATCTGTCGCAAAGATATTGTTTTGTTATTGTAGCTCTCCTAGTAAATAGTTATCTGTGTGTTTGTCGACACCAGACCCGTATAAAATTTTCTACAGACTGTCAAAACATCGATTTTTATTCATTCGGTAAGATTTGACTAAAACAAGAATAATTTTATGTGTTATTATATTTTTATCCCGAAGTTGAAGTGCAGTAGCAAGCGATACGTTATTCCCGTAACCGCCTCTAGGGATCAGTGTTAAAACAAACACGTGTTTGAAACGTTTAAATTGAGATATTTTACACGGAAGGGTTGCACACCTTCCGCACATCACTTTGCTAAACATAGCCTCATTGCCTCACTAATTTGGAGTCTCATTGGAAGTAATCCCACTTTAACAACCATTCTTAATATAATTTACCCCTATGCTGCTTTGTTTTTGTGTTTCCGGCAGAGTATTGAGATCCCCCTGACGTCTTTTGCTGACAAAACTATTGTTCCTTGTAGTGGTGAAGTTTATTTACTGTGTTTTTACGTACAACGAACTTTGTATTCGCGTCGAGATACCAGAGCCGCATGAATATCAAGAGGAAATAAATTAATGTATGACGTCATTTAGGTAGTACATATTTTCACACAATATATATGTAGGTATATATTATGTGAACTAAATAGCCAATAGTAAACCATTACCAATATATAACTCATAGGTAAATAATATATTTATTAGTGAGCATTACATAACACACATTTTCACACACATAAGATAGGAGACATGTGCGCAATTTATTCGCCATATGCGCGGCGAAGCGACGCGGAATATGTAGTCAGTCAACTGTCTAGATCTCCTCCCATTGGCTAGCGGTGCGAGAGGGCGATCCTCCTTCCTCTCGCATTACGGATTCGCGAACTACTACATGCGCAAATCGCTTCGCGTCCTGCGTAAATACGACCACCCACGCATATAAAGCTATACTTATCTTTATTTTGTTTTAGCTTTGTGTGTGTTTAGGTATTGCGGCGTTTGTGTGTAGTAGTGTATCAGGAGATCAGCTAGTATTTAAGAGGTAAGCAGCCACTTGCATAGTTACCCATCTATCTAAAAATCGAAGCTTCAGCCACATAGGAATTTCTTTTGATTATGCTCAAATAAACACTGCGTAGGTACCGGTTTTCTGGTGCGATTCCTTTGTGAGGGTAGTCATTTTTATTGTGATTAAAGATGTTTTATTATCAATTGATTCACACGGATCGTTGTATCGGAACCAGTCTTCGCACAATCGCGTAACGGCTGCATAGAAATGCACCAGAGATCAGAGGTCATCGCGACGCATTGCAGTGACCAAGACTGTCCACCCCACCACTTTATTGAAAAACTGGTCACTAGATATTTAAATAAGTAAGTTAGATGCGTTTTTATTTGATTTACAAGAATATTTTCTTAAAATAATACCTCTAAGGTATAAAATACGAGTAGATACGTAGGTATAGGTATACATTATACATATTATTTAAGTACCGAAAAAAGCTCTACCAAAAGCTTTAAATTATCGCCAATTTTTGATAGGATTAATATTAAAATGTTATCAGTTATCAGCTATACCTACCTAAGTAGGTAATTTACTAATTAGGTAGATACTTATCTGCATTTTTGAAGTGATTTAAATTCTAAATTACGTAAGCAGGGTATCTAAAGAAACATTGTTAACCCGATGATTAATCATGGTCATTTACATTGAACTGCAGTGTAACGGTCATAGTGTGTGAGAGAACTATTTATAAGCGGTCAGTGCGAAACTGCCCACTGCGCTAATGATCACCTAAACAGAACGTCACAAAACCCGTCCTTACACAAAGCAACAAAACAATAAAGAACAATGGAGCCGTTTTGCACAATACCGACCATATTAATTACCCTTCTCAAGAACATTCACAAAGGAAGGGGTTTAATAAGCTTAGAGTAAATAAAAGAACCGTGCATCGGTAAACTGACCGCTGTCCACTGACCGATGAGTGTAATTCTTACGTGTAAAATTTAAATTGACGTTTGTAGTTATTTGATGCCTTTTATGACCGTTAAATAAAATAAGTAAAAATAATAACAAAATAGAAGTAATTAATAATATTTATGGGAAGTTGTTTAAAAGTGATTCATACATAAAACAAAGCTATGCCCATTTGTACCACCGAGATTTTAAAATTTATATTTGGTATTAGTATTTAAAAAAAATATCATTAATTCAGTGGCTCATGTAAAATTTGTATTTAGGTATATATATTATTTTGTATTAATATATAAAAAGAGGTATAGATATATTAATGTAATTAATATATCTTTTTAATGTATTTCCTAATTAATAATTGTATTTATTTAAATTATGTCAATTATTTAATAATTTTATTGTTCTCTTAATCGTAACGGTAACTTTCTTCGATATTCCTTTGTCTCTACAAATTACTTTGATTATAAAGATCCCATCCCCATTATTAAAAATGAATAATTGTGGACAGGCGTAACCTTGTAGTGGGGTTCGAATTTCTTGAAATATTTTTTTTTTTTATAGAGGTGAGGGCGGACGAGCAAACGGTCTCACGTGATGGTAAGTGTTACCGCCGCCCATGGACACCTGCAACACCAGGGGAACAACAACTAACATGATCTTTAGCAACCAAATTAACCGTCGAACTTAATAAATTTGATATAAAAAGACAAGTTTATATTTTTTTATTAACAAAGTTACATATTTTTAGTGTTCATTAATGAATTTATAAACATGGATTTCTGGGACCGATGCAATGTTATATCGTCACAAGTCAATGAAATGTCAAAAGTGGTCTATTACATTAACTCTACTGTAGCGGTTAGCATTAAATTCTAGGTAATTAGTACGTGCCGAACATCAGCGTTCATTTTCTCAGTTAACATCAATTTTTTTTCTAATCTCTAATAACCAATTGCCTTAAAATAAGAATAATAACTTCAATATCGAACGTCCAATATCAAGGCTGTGAACTTGCCAATCCCCACATTGGCGGAGATTCGAGGGACGCGCTGGTCAAGCGTGGGTCAGAGGTGACGAACGGACGGGCACACCCGGTTTATGGCAGTTTTATTAGCCCTCCCTGACATAACATGAGATTATTTTTATTAATTTTTACGAGTCCTGTTTGTCCTTCGATTGTCTCGTTTTAGACAGCGAACTAGACACATGCTTACTAGATGTCAACTTTTAGTGAGCATAGTATCTACTTATACGAGTATATACTATGTTCACGTCTATTTTATTTGTTGTTAATTCTGCATGAGGGATGAATGTTTGATGCTGAGGGATTGTGAAACATAACAGTACAGACCCGAGGAGGTTGAAACGATTAAAGATCGTTTGTCCTACCTACTCGTATCTGAATCCATATGTACGAGTAGGATAAAGGGGTCAGTAATAAATGAAAACATTATTTTTAGTAACATTAATGCAAAATTGGGAGATAAACTATAAATTAGATGCCTTTCTATTTTTAGATGGAGACTAACTTTGTAAAAAAATACGTCTTTAGTTTTGATTATATTAAATTTTTATTTTATACGTATTTAATATATCTATCTATAATTCCACATTTTTTTCAGAAATAATTTATCTGAAGATCAACAAAACATTTTCGCAATGTGTATGAAACACAGAAGATAATAGGTAAGTCGCATAATATTTCATCTACTTACGTAGGCACCTACTTACCGAGTATAATAAAATAATAAACCACAATATCCTTAATTAACGGAAAATTATCCGTATTTTAATAATGAAATGATTTTCATAGGTATGTAAAAGAAAATAATAAAAAAAACTCCGATTGGTGTGGGCGCCAATGCAGTTGATCCATAAAATATTTTACTATTGTGCATCCTGACCTTAACCTCAGGTGTTTTTTTACCTGAACCAACCGATGTGAACCAACACCTACTAGAGTGGACTTGGGCTGCAGGTTGTGAGTGGTAAAAAATTCGCAAAGTAACTTTCGCTAGCCGTTGGTCACCCCTGACCGATGACCGCTGACCTCATGGGACTGGGAACTTGAACTTAATCCTTGTCTATGACAATGAACTTTGCAATTTTATGACAAGGTTTATTTTTTTGGAGTAGGTTCATTTGTATTTTGAAATTGTTTAATTTTCATAAGCAGAAGGTATTTATAAGAAATCTTTTTCATATTGATTGTCTTACATACTTACATTATTCATATTAATAATGTAAATATACATTATTAATAAGTATCTACCTACCTATTTCGTAAAACTTAAAACATCTAGAGAGTAGTTATTCAATTGAATTCAATCTTGAATAAAACTAATTTATTTATTTATTTATTTATTCAACATTTATTGAATGAGGTTTTGGAAAAGAGGATATTTTACCTAAAAGTAATACCTAAAAATTTTTTTAAACAAACAAATTTTAAAAAGTGTTTAAAAGAATATTTAAGTAAATACACGTCTCCATCAGTTGATTTTATTCGCAACCCTCGAATGTCCGTCCGTTGATCACCCCTGACCGCTGACCGCTGACCTCATGGAACCGACAACTTGTATCTATCTACCTTATCCAAACCTTGACTACGAGTCGTGACATTGAACTTTGAAATTTTGCTCGAACATGCTATGCGAAAGTAAGTACCTACCTACCTATCTAAGTAGGTATCTACTTACTTACTTAGTTTATTACTTGTTTTGTATTTCTGGGGACAAAATATTGGATGTGACATATATAAGTAGATAGGTTTGGGTTGGTATATACCTACCTAGGTATACCCGAAGACTTCTGTCCATGATTTTGAGTTACGTATTTAAAAGGGAAATATTTTTTGTGCTTTATATTTAGGAAAAGTTTAGATAATGGAATAAAATAAAAAAATACATTAAATTATATCACGAATGGTATTATGTATTTATGTAATATATTTGTCAACCCCTTTTACTATATACTTATAGAAATGAAGTAATTAAATAGAAGTATGAGTAGGAGATAATAGTAAAATATATTATTTAATGTGAATGAAACTCATGAACGCCACCGAAACTCATATTAGGTACCTACCTACCTACTTTTGAATAAGTACCTAAGGAAAAGAAAAATTTGGTTTAATTTAAATAATTTTATTTTCAGACAAATTGTCCATAATATGTGTTAGTAACCATAAATCTTAATCTAGTGTTAGTAATGGGGAACAAATTGAACTTAAAATTAAGATGCGACAACCCAACCCTGCTACATCCATGTACCAGCTAGCGGTTAGCGTGCTGTTGCGTCCACCGGCGCAGCATTACACTGTCCCACTTGGCTGCAATGGCGCTCAGGAAGCGCTCAGGCTCGGATTCGCGCCAGCAGAGAAGCACAACGTTTGGGTATTATGGCAAAGAAATCATCAATAGTCATAAACAGCACACATTGTGATATAATTAATATGTGTGATTGATATAATGATAAAATTTCAGTTTAGTATCTAAGATGTTTCCAAGCGTAAGATGGATGATATATAATTGTAATTAATAACGTCAATTTCATTGCAGTTCTTTATAACGTTAAGATGGATTACGACAAAAGAATGCATTTTATTGTCATTGTAATTAAGAAAGGAACTAGCCAGTGGTCCCTCGCCGGACATCTGCTTGCAGGTTGCGAAAGGGTGCCGACTGCGCCGTTGGTCACCTCTGACCCGCCAACGAACACCCCAGTATATTAGCGTAGAATCTAATTGGTATAAATACTTACTTACGATTAATACGATTACTTACGATTTGGACGCAACGTAAAATAAAGAAAACATAAGTACATATAATAAAATTAAAATATTTTTTGGTAAATAAAGCTCCATTTATCGTGGCATCTCGAGTTCAGAACATTCCTCTTAAGATGCCCGAGAGTTTTGAGATCCTTGGCATCGATATTTCGAGCAAAGCCGAGTATCGGTGTCATCTGGAGAGCAAGATAAAACTTGCCAGTAAAAAGCTCGGTGTACTGAACAGGGTGAGGCAGTAGGTATCTACTTCACTCCGGGGCAAGGCTTGTCGCTTTATAAAGCTCAACTTGGACCCCACATGGAGTAGGTACCTACTGCTCAAACCGCTGGGCCGGCGGTGCACCGAAATACCAGCTGTATCCTTTTGACTCCGTCCAGCGACGTGCTGTCCGAATTGTCGACGATTCCACTATCACAGGTCTAGAAATGCTCAGCATCCAATGGGATGTTGCATCTCTCAGCATTTTCTACCGCCTACATAATGGGGAATGTTCTGAAGAACTGTTCAATTTGATGCCAACTTCGGGTTTTTACCACCACACTGCTCGTCATTGTCGTGCGGTTCATCTGCACTTCCTTGGTAGGTATAGAGTCGCTGGGGGCGGTGCGATCAAAAAGACACTTTATACCGCGAAGCCGTACCTATGTTGTGGAATGAACTGCCAGCCGATATTTTTCCATTACGTTTAGATATGGGGCTCTTCACAAGGAGCTGTGAACAGGATTCTGCAAGGTCGGCGGCGCATCCATAAACCCCCTGGTGTTGCAGGTGTCCATGCACGACGGTGGCCACATACCATCATGTGGCGCGCCCGCTCGTCTGTCATCTATTCTATAAAAAAAGTTAAAGAAATATAAATAAATCTTACTATTGTAAAAATCGTTTTATAATACCTATAATAAGTGTTGCGCTACAAGCTTCGCTTAGTGCGAGATCTATAGTTATGTCCGGTGCAGCTATATGCGAGAAGCAGCACCTTTTAACTGTATAAACACACATTTTGTATAATAAATCCATGTTATTCATATGTAGATTATTTTACAAAAAGTTCCATGTAAATTGGTCTAGTACTTGTCGAAAAATCGTGAACATACATACCTACATATGCATTTTCTATACATATGTATGTATGTATGACGACCTATTCATACGTATACATAGGTACAGAGAACCCCCTAAAGTCGGTTAACATTGATAGGGAGATATAATTTAGGGACGTAATAAGGATAGAATAGTACATTACTGTCCAGGCCCGAAATAAAGCAATTGACGGCCGAGTAATATTGGAAGGACGAGACGAAGCCGAGTCCTTACAAAGTGATTTTAAAAGGACGAGACGAAGCCGAGTCCTTTTTAAATAAACGAGGCCGTTAATTGCTATTTCGGCCGAGACTTGTATAGTATTTTTCTTAAATCTAAATCTAATTCACCTTCCAACGAACTAGTACTTACTCATTGTTTATTAGACAACTTAAAAATGTGATAAACTTATGAGAACATACGAGTAACATCCACAACACAGAGTAGGTATCTGATTTTCATTCCCGCCAATTCGACTGCGCGCGGTCTATGTTCTTTTTTAAAACTTTTGAAAATAAATATCGTGTACCTAAAAAAACCTAATTTATGTTAGTGTGCACTAAAAATAACCTCGCTACTGTCCAGCAATCTCTATTATTGTCATGTTGGAAATTGCTGGCGTGCGTACAGAAAAGAGCCGATTGACGTATTCCTTTTTTAAAATAATGAAGCCATTTCCGAGCAAGTAGGAGAAAAAGTATTTTCCTGTATTATTGCGTGCATTCAGGGCATACCTATCATTAAACTGTATTAAGAATTAATTCGGGTGAAAGGTCATTGTATTAACATAAGAACAATTTCATTAATATTGCGATTTCTACGCAAAGCCGAGCTCGTGCGCATGCATAGTTTCGCAATCTAAAACAATGAGGTTCATTGTACGAAACCTCGTTATGGCACATGCAATGAACACGTCAATAGCCAACCTTTATTTAATATTGATAGAACGCAAATATATCTAAGTGGAAGGATTTACTGAAACGACGTTAGATTTGTAATTAACTTCTTTTATTTAATTAAATTACAACATATTTATTAATTTATGAAACTTTTTGCCAATAGGCGCATTTATTGCAATAGGCACAAATCAAAAAGTTAAAACAACACGACAATAAATTACTATGATCAAAATATGTAAGTACATATATGTAAGTACAAAATATCTAACTATACAGTACCTCTATACTCGTATATGCTCATTATAGAGGTTCAAAGAATTTTTGAGACACTGAAGAAATGTTAATCAATATCATAGAATTACTATTAGCTACTGATAACTATAACTACCTATATCAAAGAACTCTGTAGGCAAACGACGGTACCTATCTGTGAACGAACTAAATGTAATTTCCAAGTTTTAGAAAAACGAAAATGATAAAACTCCGACTTGAAGTATGTTATTACAGTTGCGGCGAAATTAGATACATTTTAAAGGTAAATATTACTAAGTGTATTGATAATAAATTGTGTGCACCTATTCATAGAATGTATTCATAAAGCATACCTATGAATAGAATTAATTCATGTAACTTAACACGTGATCAATTAATCTGTGCATCAGCAGAGGTTCTTGAAATAGACTGGCTTGTCCCAGGTCTCGGTGCAGCCGGAACTTTATACGTCTTTTTATATAATTTTATAGCGCACCTACAACATAGAGTAAAAATAGATGTAGAGTAATTTCTTTCTTTTATGGAAAGAAGGGGGCCGTCAACTTTACAGTACACCTGGTGGTAAGTGGATACTGTGGCCCATGGTCATCCGCGATACATGCCAACATCAGGCCAGAATGACAAATGTTGGCACGCCCCCGGATGCGCTGTCTAACTTTGGTGGTATATAAAATTTGGTGGTATATTGGTGGTGGTGAGAAAGTGGTTAGGGATAGGATGGGATGGAAATGAGCTCTGGCATATCGCAAACACGTATCTACCTACGTACACAATGGGGTAATAGGATAAAAAAATAGGATTCATTAACCGTAAACTTTTAATAGTTAGTTTCCTATTTATTCCGCCCGACGGTACTAAGACAAAGTCTCTCACCATCGCAACCCCCTAGTAGTTGACAGTTTAACCTATGTCCCCAATAGGAATGCTTCTCTTCCACGTTGCCGTGGTTGTCGTCGTCCTCGGCACGTCCTAGACGACCCCGACAACCCAATTACTGCTGCCAATGCGATTCTTACACTACACTCACACGCTACACATATTCACCGTCCTCCCGGCGGAGACGGGGACGTCCCCCTCGCACACACACCGGCCCTTAGCCAGCACTTTTACCAGGTATCGGCACTTGTTTGGACGCTTCTCACTGACTTGCGATCCCTCGGTACCCTCCCAAAGCAATGCCCTAAGTCCGGTCCTTCCGCCGGTTTACCGGCAGGGGATCCCTTACGCTCGTTAATGCACACACTTTTTGCTCCTGGCTGAGTGCCTTCTGCCCTCGCCCTAAACTATACATGTCCGGTGACTCTTGAAAAGCCATTAGAGCCACAAGAATTTAGCCATCCCGAAAAAAAAGGGTATGTATTTATCAGTAGCTAGTTCATTGCACTCTTGCCCAACCTATCCTATCCTATTCAATTAAATTCCGTTCCATACCATTAACCACTGCCATCCCATTATATCGAAAAGGATGATTAATCATTAAAATCAATTCGATGTTACAAGCGAGAACTTTGTAACGTATCTGAATAAAAGTACCTACCTAAATATTAACCCGCGACTTATGTCAATAAGTCTGTTGTCTATAGATCTATAGGTCGCGAATATCTACAAGTAACCTATACGTAAACTATACAACTTATCTAAATATGTAGAGATCTTGACAGTCTATGCTCTATAGAGACAATGCCCGTGTCTACTCTATGCAGGTGGGACGTCATATTTTGATAATATTTACCGGCGAGTAATAAGCCGCATCGGGCACATGCTGCGCATGCGTCTTGCTTGCGCCCTCTCGTGGGAAGTAGGAAACACAAACCTTTTTATTGGGATCTGTAATTAAGGAAACCTCCGCTGTAATTACAGGGGTGATTGCTAAATATATTTCAATACTTTTACTTTTTAACCGTATCGTCTTTCATCCACTTTCGAACCAAACATAAGTGTAGGTATATAAGAAGGATATAAGGATATATAAGAAGGAACCTATATAAGAAGGATGTTTTCGAAAATTCAATATACGAGTACCCTAGCTATAGCTGCGATATATGCCAATATAAGTCAAAAATGATGAACATTGTCACATCCGTAGAACGTTGCAAAGTTGGCGCTGCCTACCTTTTGAGATTTAAGGGTCAGTACATAAGAAAAAGGATTGAGAAGCATGGGGAATAATAAATAGATTTTCATAATATTTAAATGTTTACAAAAGTAGATAAAATGTTTTATGATACGAGTAGATATGTGCAGAAAAATTGCGTATCTGGGTCACGTTCTAAGGCACGAAAGATTCGAAATGTATGACGCTGATTATGACGCCGGAAAGAGACGTGTTGGTCGCAGGAAAAGTCATCGCTGCATAACATATGTTAGTGGAGTGGCATAGCGAGTGCAGCCGAACATTTTCTACTCGCAAGAGACAAGACCAAATATTCAGAGATGATTGGGAACCTTCACTAGTTGGAGAGGCACCAGAAGAAAAAGAATGTTTTATTACATTACGCAGAAATGAATATGGCAAGGCACACTGTAGTTTTATGAATAATTACTCCACTATCAGGTTCCTGCAATGTATATACCTACCTACATAGATATCGTTATTTGTTTATTGAGTTTCGGACGCAAACATTCTGTTCAATTAGCGATTTGACCAAAGAATCAATTTGCATAGTCTAATTAGACTATCACTGGACTACAAACACAATTTAGAAATTGTTGTGATAGGTTCGGAAGTACCTACCTAATTCTTTGTTTAGGGTGTCATATGAATCACAAGATAATTTTAAAGATGTTTAATACTAAAAATAGAAATACATGTTTTAATGTTTGATCCTTGGCATAGTTTTTTTAAATATTAAATTCATAGCTATTCACCCATGTTTAAACACTTGTTATTTCGTTATTCGAACACTCTTATTTCGTAACACTGTTATTCGAGTTATTTCACTCTAGACCCAATATTCATAGTACCTATTTCGTAATTGTGTAATTCACTTTTCACAGGTTGAACCCCTAGATATAGATACATACATAGGTACCTAGATAAGGAAAAAATATCACAAAAAATTACGTACGTAAGTAATTTTTCAAATAGAGAATCATGCAGAGAGAAGATAGGGTATAAAGAGAGGGAGGGAGAATATAAGAATTTAAATTAATTGTTCTAAGTAATTTAAGTAATGTATGGTTCCAGGTGTGGTTTCAGTTTAGTAGGTATTAAATAACTACGCTAGTTGAATATATTATATATCATAATTATTAGGTACCTATCTAGCAAGTATTAGGTAGGTCAATGTAAAGGGTAAGATTATATTATTTAATCAATATTTGTTCCTGACTTGCTTTTGTTCATTCCTAATCATATAATAATAAACTTATTGATTTGAATTTTGCCCATTGACCTAAGTATATTTAACATATGGGATTTAGGTTGGTAGGAACTTAATCTGTTACGTCCAGGGCGCGCGGCGGTGACTCTGTGACTATAGGTACCTAGGTACTAAAGTTGCGAACAGAGTAGCGTTATATAACCTGAAACTAAAGTATTAAATTGAAATGAAATTTTCTACATAGGCGTAATAAATATAAGTTGTGGTTAATTTGTATACCCCTTTGTAAGTCTAAGCATTTGAAGAACCTAAATTGATAAATAAATTGGTCAGTTAGCAAATGATGGGGTGCATGTTCACTCGATCGTAGCTCGAGATAGACCTTGAGGAAAGTTATAGTTAGTTAGGTTGTTAGCTTATTCAGATGAGAATCGCTTATAAGCAATTATTGTAAGTGGGAAATTATTGAATATATGTAATACCAATTGCTACTTCAATAAATCTGTATGTAACTACGTAAAATTAAAATGGTGTTGAAATTCGTAAAAGTGAACTCTAACATAGGCTATCACGTTCTTCTATTCAGGAAGCGACGTCACGTCTGCACGCGCAGCGGTGAATGCGCGGCGTGTTGAGGCAGGCCAGACCACACTGCTATTCCCGGCACATGTAGCGTCAGCAATGACGTCATTATCAACAGCAATTTTATTGTTTTGTATAAAACTGTGCAAGTAGACCAGAGTATACCTACTTAATGAATCGCTCATTCATTACTCATTTAAAATATGAGTCTATAACAGTCCACTGTAGGGCACAGGCCGCCCTTAGCAATGACGCGAGGGTTTCGGATTATAACCCACCATCTCTTTGTTTAGAGTTAAGGTGGTCATAATATGGATTACCTACCTACAAGTTAATTTTGAAGATGTATATTAAAAATAGTGTTTTGACTATTTTGGGTTGGTACTTACACATGTTCCTAAAATTAGTTATTATGTACACGTTTTAGAATTTTGTGAATTCTCTTTCCTGTTTTCCTTCACTGCAACGCTAGTGCTGATTGAAAAATCCGTACTTAGGCGGACTTCAGCAGGTAAGGGCCGGGGATCGAAACCAGGACCTCACGAAACTCACGGCTCGAAACAACGAGCCGTTGACGAATAGACAACATTAGGGTATTTGTATAAGATATGCGTTAATCGTGTTGGTAGGAGTACGTATTTATTTATAATATTTCTTTTTCTCAAATTTAACAAAATAAAATAAGATCGCCTGGTTATTATTACTTATTATATTGTTGTTTTTTTCATAATGTCGTATTCAAATTCAAATGCATTTATTTGTGGATTGTAGGTATAAAAAAAGCTGTCAAACATATATACGATCTCTGCATCCTGCCAAATTAGCATACAAATACATGGTCAATATCATGAAATTAGATACTTTAAATTATAACATTAAGTATTAATTGTCTGTGTAAATAATAAAAACTAAAATTAAACAACATAAATAGCCAACATATACTCACATTATATAGGTATCATAATTATACATTACATCCTCAACATTGCAATATAAAAACCATCAAACTCTAATGATAAAATTTAAAACATTGGTGATTGCAAAACAAGTCAAACTTTAGGCTTTTGTAAACAACAGAAACATTAACATTTGTCTCTTAAAAAATCATTTAAAGAATAATAGCATTTTTGACGACAAATTCACGAAGCATACTTTATTAACGATTATAGCACGATTTATTAAACATTTTAGGTCCCATGCAGAACTTACTGGTAGATTCATTCATACAATTCCTACTATTTCGTAAGAATTGATGTTCTTTAACCAATTAAACCCTTCTGTCAAGTTTTCAATTCGAGGTAAGTATCTACGTTATTTAAATTAACTAGGTTTCTCAGTAATATTTAATTTGTGGACGGTACATTAAGTGAAGTGCGTACATAGCGTTCATTCTATGTACCAGTACATAATAAGTAACGGGAAACGATGCGCCTGCGCCGCATGCAGCCGACTGGTGCAACGCCGATCGTATCGACTGTCGATGCATCCCATTCAATGTTAAATAGATGTCTTTCATGGCCATTTTACTGCTTGCTTAAGTTTAAGTACCACTGCAATAAATAGTACCTAAATGCATTTTAAAAGTGCATTTTGTTATGACCAAAACTTTCACTGAGGATCAAGAAAAATAATCGATAGGTAAAAATAATAGTCTTTGGTAAAATAATGTAGTCGTTGGTAAAATTGGTTGTGCCTAGTTATTTATTTCATTTATTTCTATTTTTAATATTTGACATTTTATATTTGAATATTGATTTGTCTGCGATGTAGTTAAATACTAGAGATGAAACGGATAGGTTTGGCCGGATATCGGATACCGAATATTTGGCGACTGCGAAGCCGGATGGCCGGATATCCGGCGGCTAGATTTACGAAAATAAAGCGAAATCGCCTGTTGCCTGCGAATGATGAAAATTTAGTCTTTATTAACCATAATCTACCACTTGTTAATTTTGAGTATTAATTTTAAATATTCTCTTTGATAAAAAGAAGAAGAACAAGAGGGAATTATAAGAATGTGTTTGTGATTTCTACGTTTTTTAGTTCACTATTATGGTGATTACGATTTTTGAACCTGCGAGGTTTTTGTAAGTTTTTAGTTTAAATATTTATCATTGAAGTGAATATCTCGGAAGGTAAGTTTAATTTTTTGGAAGGTTCTTTGTGAATTTTTGTAACTTTTTCACCTTTAAATAAAAGCCATCATAATTATAAGCCATTTATATTATTATTTACCTCACAAAGATTCATTTATTAAAGTTGAATTTAGATAATTATCATAGTTTTTGAACATCCGATATCCGGCCGGATATTTAGTTACTATCCGGTATCCGGCCGGATAGTCAATTTAGGCCGGATAAGCCGAATACCGGATATGCGTTTCATCTCTATTAAATACATATAATATATATATAACAAAATTAAAGAGCGTGAAAAAAGTTGATCAATTAGTTTTATGCCTGTGAATTTCTACAGACTGAGTCGTTCCGGATTGTTCTAAGCATGAATTAAAATTTGTTACCATATATTTTGTCCCACATTGTGTTAATAATAAATTCGATTATGTTTATGTCATATACCCACAAAATTATATCTATCTATCATTTGACACATTATATTACCCATAAAATTATCTTACTAAGTATAAAATTCCTATCGAGCAAACGTCCCAAAAGCAGCGGTTGACTAAATAGTCAAATCCGGTCGACAGGGCAACATTGGACAGCGAGTTTCGGCAGGCCAGCGGGGGGAGGCAAGGACCAAAGGGCAGAGGGGGGCGTCAGAAGTGCAATGTCCTCGCAACATCGCCGCAAGATGCCTTGCTTGAGCTCCGACGCCTCGACTAGATACTTTGACGATCTTGTGGAAAATAACTGAATACGCTTACGTAGCCTAAATCATAGATCAAATGTATGAAACTATCATCTATCTATGCAATTCATGGATTATAGGAGACACTTGATAGATAAGTAATTTCTGCGAATTATAACTCAGACGTTATGTGCTTGATATTCTATCGGTGCTATAAAATTACTTGACACCTCTGCAAGCCTCGGTAACCTACATATAGATATGACATATTTTCACTGTGTAACTTTTTAAACTTTCGCGTTTTGTACACATTTTATATTCCAAAAAATCTGGTTTGAATAAATACCTTATACCTACGCGTTTAGACCCGATTTAGAATGTTAACATATTTTCACTGCTTTTATTATAAACTTTGTTATAATATTGCTTTAACATTATATTATAATAAAACTTATGATTTTATGGATTCCATTTTGAATCTAACATAAAATATCATCGATTTGAGAATACATACTAGATATATATAGATACAAGCACTGTAGGGCAGCCGCATTAGATTTTAACAGTGTTCTACATATGTTCAGTAGCTCTCGAATTATTACATGTGTTTTGAAAATTGAACATTCTCATTAATAGTACTTAAGTTTCAAATTGATGAATTGATGAATTCATTTGATGAATCCCCAGAAGATGCCAACCAGGTTCCTTTGATAAAAACGTATGATATCCGACATCGAGTTCAATAATTAATAGACATTAGACATCGATGTTTTTTTTTGTTAATTAGTGACATACAAGGTCTCCCTAGAGCATGTCGGTGTCGATGACCAAACCCAAAGAAAGCTGAAGCCACAAAAGTGATCGCGAACCAGAGGGTGACTGAACAGTGACTATATCCATTGTTTACAGTAGTTTACACGAAGACGCTATGTTTATCATGTTGTAACTATGTGTCATAAGACAGAAGACTACATGTCACATGTTATAAGATTCAGGTAAAAGACAAATTTCCTTTCACTAAAACTAAAAGACAAATAAGTAGATACATATTTAACATATTACTACGTAAAGGTAATAATAATCAATTAAGTGCATCTATCTCTATTTGTTTAAACGTTTTAGAATATTCCATTGGTAATAAAAACTGCGGTGTGGTGTCGGCCACCCTCTCGAATAGTTCCACTCTATCTCTTCTCGTGGGTGCCGTAAAAGGCGACTAAGGAACGGATAACAAAGTGGCTTCCACAGCCCTGAGGAATAAAAGAGTGGATTCGCTAATTCACTTACCACCAGGTGGAATTTTAAGGTCACAAGACAATGTGCATGATGTGTCCAGCAGTGAAAGGGCTGGGCTGGTTACTAATGTTAGACTGACATGAATAAAAGCATCGTCATTTTTAACCGATTGAGAACAATAGAGAAAAGAAAACTAATTTCGATAAATTGAATACACGTGGAAAATTTCAGAAATGATTAGGTATATTGAGACGTGGACATTTCTTATCGCAAATTTCGTGAGCATAATGAGTATTGCGCAGTTCGCGGTTTTATCTCGCGACGCATAATGGACTATTTGCAATTAAGAATCGATTAAACATTGGAAATGACACGTTCGCTAACATTAGTCGAGATAACAAATCTAGAATACAAAAGGTCTTAATTATTGACATTGTTTCCCTAAACGGATAAGGGGAAAGTAGATAGAGCCGGAAATATTTGTATATTTTCGATACTATCCGGGTATTTTCATCTCTATTCATTCTATCGGGCATCACCAGGGGGCTTCCCGGCTGCGCTGCTGACCGTGCAGAATCCTGTTCACAGCTCTCTTGAAGAGCCCTATATCGTAGCGTAACGGAAATACCTCTGCTGGCAGTTTATTCCACAACTTCCAAAAAGCTCGGTGTGCTGAACAGAGCTGGGCGGTATTTCACCCCTGGGCAACACCTAATGCTTTAAAAAGCTCAGGTTATGCCCCAAATGGAGTACTGCTCACATCTCTGGGCCAGCGGCGCGCACCAAGATATCAATTGAACCCATTTGAGTCCATCCATCGACGTGCTGTTCGTATTGTCGACGATCCCACTCTCTCGGGCGGTTTAGAACCCCTTAGCATTCAGAGAGACGTTGCGTCGCTCTGTGTGTTCTACCGCCTGTACAATGGGGAATTATCTGAAGAATTGTTCAATATAATTCCCACCTCGGGTTTCTACAACCGCACCATCCGTCACAGAAGTGCGGTCCAACCGCATTTCCTCGATACGGAGGTGTCACGTACTGTTCGATCCAAAAATCATTTTATACCGCGAACCCGTAGGCTGTGGAATGAACTGTCTCAAGAGGTCTTTCCATTAAGCTACGATATGGGGTTCTTCAAGAAAGCTGTGAATAGGATTTTGCAAGGTCGGCGGTGCACCCTCATGCCCCCTGGTGTTGCAGGTGTCCATGGGCGGCGGTAACACTTACCATCACGTGGGACCGCTAGCTCCTACGACCACTTCTGAATAAAAAAAAAAACTTTCGGGTTAACGGGATAAAGTATTTTTTTGATCGCACTGTACGCAGTGACTCAATGATGTGATGACCGTAATGAGTACCGATATACTATACTATAAGTTGATGTGTTATAGTTATGTAATTCACATTAAAAATGTATAAAAATATATAATATCGACACACTGTTGTCATTTTAACCGCAGCTCTCCCATCCCATCCCATCGCGTGGAAGTGTGATGGGATAAGAGTCTCTCGTCTCATTATACTGCGCACTCCCTATTCCATTTATCTTATCCGGTAGAATTCATTAGTTTTTTTCTATTATAGTGTATTAGGCGGACGAGCAAGCGGTCCCACGTGATGGTAAGTGTGATAATTTGATAAAGGAAACTTGTAATTCCATACACATATTTTACTCCCATCCCATCCCTCCACCTCTAGATTAAGAATATCGAGGGTAATGTGACGAGGAATGAGAAAACTCCTCATTCTCCTTTTCCTCATACTTTCTAATCTTTTCTCCTGATCCATTTCAAAATCTTCAACGTTTATCATTCTTGATTGAAGTTGTATCGCATGTAGGTATCGTAGATGTCTATGGTTAACAGTATCGACTTTCCACCAAACGGACTGTCAGCTCGTGTGTTACCTTCATTCTATAATATAAAGAAAGTTGATAAATTCACTGCCACAGGAGTATCCAATGTGGACGGCAGCTAATTTTTAAATAGTGTTTAGCAGAAGTAGCACAGTAGTTCACAGTAGAGAATAATACAATATGATAAAACATTTTGGTAAATGATAGTTTTGGGACATAGGTAATGAAAATACAATTACTACAATGTTAATACTTAATTGAAACACACGTAACATTGTATTAATAAAATTAACATTGACATTGACTCAATTAAGTATTAACATTGTATAGAATAAAACTAAACGTAATAAAAATAGAATTATTAATTAAAAATTCGAGAATGATTTCATTCACTCCTGAAAAGGTATGTCTGACATAACGTATTGCAATATCAGTCGCATTTAATTATATTACCTATAGTTCTACCTATGTTCAACAGAAACAAAATCGACCTATACCTACCTATGTACTTCAAACGTGTACGTGCAAACATAGCTACCGACCTATGTTATGCTAAGAACAAGTCCGCGTTTACATAGTGTCATAGAGTCATAGTCGCATAGCGGGGATAGCAGAGACAGAGGGGGGAGGGTGGAGGTGGTGCAGAGACTTGACCTTGGGGAAGGATCGAGGCGAAGCTCGCGGTCCCTGACCTGACTATTTCAAGTGGCAAGTGCCGATGTGCCGCGCAATGTGCATACCGAAATAAACGCCTGGCCGATCGCCCCGCCCGCGCTGTCCCCTCCGCACTGGGATGCACCATGAAGCCATACACTGCACGCCTATCACGTACCGTAAGGGAAAATTATGTTGTTACTTTGAAACATTCCTCTCTCTATATAGGTAGGTACTTTTCTAAACACTGTGTAAGCGATCAATTCCCGAATGCTCATGCTCATGACTATGTTATAGATATGCTATAACATAGTCATGACTATGTTATAGAATGCTTTAACTATATATAGATATAGATTATGCTCATGAGTCTAGGTAATTGCGTAAAATGTTACGTTTGTACCTACAGTAAATACGTATGATATATGAGCAATCCTTGAAAAAAAAATGTACAATAGATTCAATTTACTCAAATACATGAGCAGAATCATAGTTTCAAGAACTTATCTATAATACCTACCTCATTATATATGTATATACCTACCACTCTTACTTATACTTACCTACTCTATAATGTTTTAATAAAATATTAAGGGTAAAGACTGAAAATAAAGAGTGTGTTATAAAAAAAAAGGGATAAAAGTCTGCCTGATAAATAATTTAATGTACGGTTAGAAATAATGAAGAGAGGCGAGGCGAGCCTATTTGATGGACGAGGGAAAGGGGCCGTTCAAGGCTGCAGTCGCTGCACTTTCACGAGAAGTGGCACATCTCTAATAGATGCATCCATTACACGCCGTCTGCTGCGGCCATTTCTCCTGTCCGAACGCCCACATTAAATTTTCTACAGGCATTGGTTGAAACATCTTCAAATATTCTTGTTTATAGAAGTTGATCCATACCCACTGTGTACCTGTCTAAGCCCATCAGTCGTAAACTTATTTCAGTACAATATTTGTCGAATGTTTTATGTAGATATAAAATGATCCTACTTATTGCAGAATGAATTACCAATTTGCCTCTAAGAAGTGATTGTAATTTTTTGTTAAACACCTACTTACGAGTAGATATATTATCATTTTTGACGTGGTAGATACATACTCCATGTTGGACATTGCTTATTAAATACGTACCTATGTATTTAATATGTTATAGTCGGATTTTTTATTCGAGTCATGGAAATGACATCTGTCAAACAGAGTGAAATTTGTACGGAGATGACACTTTATTGACAGTTTTACATGTCATATCCCTGACTCATTTAATTAAATAATTAAAATTATCTACTTAATTAAAATATAACTTAATAAGATTTTACAATAGAAATTGCTATAATTTTAATTTAAGTTGGAAGGTTGAGTAATTAATTGTCTTTATCGCGAAGGTCTAATCAAAGAAGACTATGCACATCATAAACGACATCCAGTCGCAGCTCCTGCAACATAGAATCTGATTTGGTTAATAGGAACCTATTTATATAATTCATAACCATTAGCCCTCAGCCCTGCACACACACTCAAACATATTTATGTCCTGATTTCATGAGGTGTTTGTATGTGTGTGTAACTAATCTGCTGCGCCCGAGCTGCACTCAAGGTCACTGGCCAGGGCCGGTGACGCGGCCCATCGCCCAATTTTAACATTGTCACTGCCATCGGTTTTAGGGACAATAATATCGTGACTTAATTTTCAGCGTATTCTTTATAACAGGTTTAACTTTAATTGTACGATAAATGTAGGTTCTACCTACCTACTATACTTAGATTTACTATTGACTGGGGCTTTTCTTAAGTGCAGAAATACTAGGTCAGTAGTACGCACCTATATCGCCCTTACACTAGTACTACATAGCTCTAAACAACTTCTTGTTGCGACACTTCTTATTGTTTATATCGGCATAATTGTTTCGCATTTTGTTATTTGGCTAGGTTCTACGGATAAGATTATAATTGAAATAATAATTAATAGTCGTTGTGTGTTATTCTCACATCAAATGTATTCGAAATATTGTAGAACGTAAGCGTACACTATTAAAGTCCAAAATACTAGGTAAATGTTTCTTTTATGTTCAGCTAATCATATATTCTAGTCACATTTGCGATCCTAGATAGATATCATACAATATATAGTACAAAATATCCGCCATATAGATATATGGCGGATATTTTAAGCACTTAGGTATCTACTCGATAATGATAATTTCCTTAATTTACTAATGCATTTACTAATGCAAGACGTATGTAATCTGGGGTTGAAACAGTTTTATCTAATATCTTTATTCAAAACAATGGATCTTTTGCTAGTAGAAGCGGTTAAATGATTGTGAGGGCGACGGGGGCGAGGGTGGACGTCGGCGGGTTCTGCCGAATGACTTTGTAACGTCCGGGAGCGCGGGCAACGACCTGCCCAATCTCCGCTGCATTAGCATAGCGAGCAATATTCGTGTCTAGCCTAGTCCCTGTGTGCGTCTTCGTAGAGTGTGTATTACAGCGATGCGTGTGTACGTGTGTGTACTGCTGCGCCCGCGCCACGCACGCTTCGCGTCCGCGAAGCAGTTTCATGCGTGTGTTAGTGTAAAGGTCACGCACACCATAATATTGCCATATACCCTATACAGACATATCATAGATTAAATTTTTCACAATGTGTGCGCTGTATCTTTCCGTCTGGATTACATAAGTGTGTTTAAAATCGATAATATGCTTATTAACTCTAATCAAATAGGGTGTGTTAATGAGTATACATTTTATTATCATTGAGTTTGCAATACCTTTTGCGATTAGGTTTATAATAACTATAGAAAAATTAAATATAGGTACAGGTAACTACGCCTGTCTGTAGTTTTTCAAGACTTTCAGTTTTATAAACTTTGTGGAGGGGTCTACGAGTGAAGGAATTTAGACACTGCATTTCATTATTTTTTTTATAACGAAGACCTGTCAGCGTGTATGCGTGTTAAATGCACGTGTGTCTGTGCGTTTGATTTGATATAACCACGCATGGTGTCGAGTGTGTGCATGTGAGAGCGCGGAATGCGACGCGCGCCGATATAATTTTCGGGCTCGTATAGCCACATTTGATAAAAAACGATCAAGTTCAAAGGGGCAACTATCTCAATAGATATACATTTGAGGAAAAAGTTGTTTTGAACATTAAAGGAGAATGACACCAAGAAAAATAATAAGATGAAGTTATTATACCTATATAACCTACGTCGTCAATGTAGAGACAATTAACACAGTTGACGACTAGTAAACCTACTCAAGTATTTTATTCTAACACTTATTAACAAACTACCCAATATTGTGCTTATGGATAAAGGTTTGACCTGCAGTCTAATTACCTAAGAACATTTTTTTATTTAGCCTGGTGTTCTGTTCCACTGTTGGGCAAAGTTCTCCTCTCTTTTATGGCATATTTACACGGATTTTTAGGGAGATTTTAGGTAATTGGCGTCAGTATCGTTGGCATGGTGTTGACATCGTGTTAATGTAGTATTTCATGCCAGTCCAGTTCAGTGCGCCAGCGCTGGCAAGAATAAAATGGCTGCCTATTTTTTGTACCAGTGACTGTCCCCCGTGCCAGTGTCACTGAACCGTGTAGATACAATAATTAACTATGCAATTAACTGGATTCATGTATACGACACGTTCCAGTAGTGTCAGTTATCGGTCCTAGTTAGTGGTGCCAGCTACTATACCCGTGTAAATCTGCCATTAGACGATGTCAACACCTATGCCAACGCTACTGTATCCGTGTAAAAATTATGTCAGACCGTCCTGTTAAATGCTATGCCTCGCCAAGTAATATATTTCTATTTTATACATTTTTCTATTGAGACATTGGAGACTTTTTGATACTTTTTTTCTATTAAGACTGATTTTGACCAGTAAAGAAATATTAATAATCTAAAGCCATTTAGATGTTGCATTGTAGTTTCTTAAAAATGAAGGAATTTTCAAAATCGGTCTAGTTGTTTATGAGATTACTTCATAAATGAAAAAACATACTCACTCTCTCTATATAATATTAGTTTAATGCAATTAAATATTCCTTATGGACACGATAATGTGCATGAGGAGGCCCATTGTCTGCAATGGCTTCTCCAAGGGCTGGTTGCATACATTTGTAGCGGACGAAGCAACGGACAACATCCAATTTTATTCAATTAAATCCAATTTTCTAATGTCTTTATTCGCAAGGAAGGATACCTCTTTTCTGGAATCGATGATTTGTTTACAACCCAAATAATTGAGTAGCAACGCACACTCTTTACAAAACGGTCATTGTCGAGCTATGAAAGGGCCATCGTTAAAAGATTTGCATTTATTTGCATACAGTGTCATTATGTTTGTGAATGCCACTTGCAATCGCAGCACCGTCTGCATCTCCCTCTGCGGACGGGCCGACGCGAACCCCTCGCTACAATAATAGACCCTTTTGTCCCCGCAAATATTTTTTTGTCCATTTTACAAACTCGTAAAACTTGTCATTGCGTAATTTTTCCGCATTTGTGTAAACCCTTTCCGTTTGTTTTTATTGTACCCCTTTATTTACGGCTATGCGTGCTGGTCGGCGCCTTTGCGGAGTTGTGCAATATTTGAACCGTGTTGTAAAATAATAAAAATTGCGCTATTCATCTGCAGAAAATGTGTTCGTTGTAGGAAAGGGTTTAATATTGCGGGATAGGGTCTGTCTTTTATTTGCCGCGTCAATTGGACATCTTGGACCGTAACGGTACTTTAGAAATTTCTCCCTTGTATGAGCGTCCATTAGGCTCGGTATTATGTCAGATAAGTGAAATGTCCTCACGCGGCCGGTAAATCTTTTAGGTATTTTGAGTCACGAATGACAGGTACGTTTACTTACGTTTCTTCATATATTTACATTTAGCATTTTTTAAATTTATTTATTCAAATCTAATAATTTGCAACTAATAATACTTACTGCCTACCTAATAATTTGCATATTGATAAATTTCCAGACAATGTCCTTGGTTACTAACATAAGTTTATCTACCTACCTAAATAAATTAAGTAAGTACTTATGGATTTTAAAATTTTCACTAGCTCTGCGGTAAAGAAAAATACCCTGAGGAAACCAGCTTGAACATATAGGTACCTACCTATGTATCACAGAAGACCTTGATTTTTTATGGAAAGAAGGCATACGAGCATACAGTCCACCTGATGGTAAGTGGATACTGCCGCTCGTAGACACAAGCGGTACATTGACACGCCTCCGAATACGTTTGCGTACGTAGGGTAGGTACGTACGTTTAGAGGGGTAGGAATAGATTTGGAGAAAGGGTTGGGAAGATGGGATGCGATAGGAGAGGATGAAATGGGAATGAGCTCTGGCATATCTCACTCACTATCGAAACACTACATTGTACCTACATTGAGGAATAAGATAAAGTGGGAAATACAGTACATTTCAAGGTAGTCTACCGTGAGAGAGGGGTGACGAGGCCAATCGAGTGCGCCCAGCGGTTGTTGGATTGTAGCATGCACCCTCCCCCTCCAATGTACTGTATTTCCCACTTTATCCCATTCCCCAATCTACGTACCTAGGTGTTTAGGAAGTGTGTGAGATATATGATAGAACCTATTCCATTTCTACATTTCTAAAGGTAAACAGCGCGTCCGGGGCCGTACCAACGTTTGTCAGTCTGGACTGATGTTGGCATGTACCAGGTGGACTGTATGCTCGCCTTCTTTCTATAAAAATCCACCAATCTGTACTAGGACCGCGCTTACGACCTCCTACGAAAGCTCTTAGTGATTTACCATATAGGGGAGGCCTGCAGTGGAACGTTACCGGCTGATATCGATGTTGATCAAATAGTCATTGATTTATTAATGCACTAATATTTAATAAATTACCTATCACTTGTGTTTATAGATACAGATGTAGGTATCTACAAAAGTGTAATAATGAATTTAAAAGAAAAATGACAATTCGTATCAATCTATGGGACGTTTGACCATTAATTGATCTCTTTTGTATTCGTGGTCCGTGTTGGGCCAAGACACGATTGAATGGTCAAGAAAGAAGTTGCTTGGCGCTTCATTGCCGAAGAGGCGATAATTCTGTAGAGTATTGTTATTATAATATTAAATAGGTATAATAAATAAATAAAGGTTTTACTACAAATGTTAGGTAAATGTATCTCACCTGCCTACGGACATGGTGCGTTCTGTCGTCCTTGTAGCAGAGCTAAACAAAAATTAATTATTCTACGTGATAGGTTACGTTATGTACGCATATACTCGTACAAGATTCCCACGTTACTTTTTCCAAAAGAATAAAATACTTTTTGCATTTTTTTACTACCTTCTTATTCACAAAATGTTTTTACAGTGTGCATTTGAAGCGCTTTCTTTATGAAATGGATAATTAAAAAGTTTAAACATTGCAAACACCTAACTGTTTCCAACAAATAAAGCTTTCTTTAAAAAAACAATGTTACATCCGCAATGGCGCTAACTAACGCTTAAAGGTGCCGACATTTTATATCACTAGTTACAAGGAGCCGCCTTTATGACGCCTCTCCCAAACATTTCTAAGGCCACCCAAAAGTTTGCAAAATATTACAACGGTTGTCTTATCAATCACTAGATAACGGAACAAGATTCCGGCAAAAATCCCGCTTATCCGCCAAATAGTTTAAAAAAGTATTATAAATGCTTTATTAAACGCAATGAATAATATTTGCTGACCGCTCATTAGTCCCTTATCGTTGATACATCGCCACCAAATTCGTAATCGTTTCATAAAATACATCGTCCAAATGACAATACATTTGGGTATAGTAAATTACTCCCAGAGACAACGGACAGCTTTCATCTATCACCCGGCCAATCAGTTATATGGGTATATAGCTACAACAAATATAAATCGCCTAAGTCCATTATGATTCGAGCGACTAAGCAATTTGAGGAGAGCATAGAAAAACATTTTACTGTTTGACATGGCCGAGGCAAATGACAAAAGTCAATCTACACATCAATCGCCAAACATTGGAAATTCGGAAGGTAGCACGCGACTGTTCAATAATGCACGAAATATCGATGTGGGGCATCGCCACCAGCGCCTCCACCGATGCGTGGACGGGCCGAGGACATCGCTGCCGAAATTTTCTTTATGCTGGACATTAATCAATATAATTATGATATTATTTTATGGCAATTAGAGCAATGAAATCAATAATTTTCGTTCTGGATTTGTATAGGACAAGTTTCAATCTCCTTACATTTGACTAAAACAGTAGATATTTAACACCTTGACTTTTGGACTTTAACTTTTTTGGACTTTTGTGACTATTATTTGAAGTCTTGAAAATTGGCAGTTTAGATTTTGTTAAACGTACGATAAAGTTGCGTAGGAATATGTTTGCACAAGATTACACGTGGAAGCAATTAATTTACTCATAGGCACCAGAAATATTGTTTATGAAAACTTCGAATGTGTCGAGAAGCGTGGGCATGTTGACTTTGGTGACACGAGGCGGTTGTTTGGCCTAAGGGAGGCAGGTAGAAGGGGGGTTGCCAAATGACACGTATCAATTATTCACACAAATTTCCCCGGCACATTTGCGTGTGGAAGACAAATAGGTGGGTTTCGGACGCACCGAGGCCGAATCACCTGTCTATAATTACGAATGGTATGCTAGTCAAAGCTCCTTGTCCAATACATTTGGTGCTCCTAATGTGCTTGTAAAAAGTTGTAGGTGTCTAAACTTTCATTTTAAATTAATAGTTGCGAGTTACATTTTATCGAATTTGTTTAATAGATATAATATCTAATACGATGACAATAGTTGATAAGAATTTCATAAAGTTACTGAGACTCACACTCACTCACCTTCATTACCTTCTTGTTCAAAATATATGAAACGTACCTAACAATATTTTTTCTTAGAAGTTCTTCGTCCTCATATCTGTTCTGACTCGACAATGACACGTTGATCTCATATCTGGCTATCTAAACAGGATTCGGACTTTTAGGTGAATCTAAGTGTTGTTTGGCAGCAAGCATTTGCGTTATAAAGTGGCACGGGGTGGCGGGGTGGCCACGGTGGAGGCTTCAATTATTCAAAACGCGTATTTTGGTCACGAGGACGCGCGGCCCACCGACAGCGATCGGTCCTGTTCTCAACCATCAATAGGCACCTCCTCTAAGGGGTTGCTTTACGAATTAATAAAGTACCTACGTCAATTTGGGAAGTACTTCCACGTGCAAGTTGGGGTCAGTAACAGGCTCGCAGGCAGATTTTTTTAGTAAAGAAGCGAAGCGCTGTTAGAATTTCATGCTCTTTCATAATAAAATTTGACTGTTCCTGTAATTATGATTTATGGCTTATTTGACGGAGATGAAAACAAACTTATATACCTAAGTATGTCTATCAAATGGATATTCCAAATTTATTAGAAACTTTGGTAGATACACATCATCAGTTTGTGACTATTTGAGGTAGGCACGTGGTGAAGAGCTATTGCTGTCTCGGCTATTCATCGATGGATTTAATGGCGCTATACTAGTAGAAGAATGATGTCATTGTTCCATATTCATTGAAGTGTTTTTGTTAATTTGCAATTTCTAAGCACTTTATTTCAGGCATTTTTTATGATATATTGTTCTGATTTCACAGATTAATTTCTAGTGGGTAGGTATTTACCTAGATATTATAAGTTATTTAAATATGATCATTCAAAAAGAGTCAAATAATCTATTTTTTAGGATGAAGGCGACAAGAGAATACTTAGCACAAAGACATTTATTTTATCTACTTTTCTTCTTCAATACCTAAACTTAACCGCATTTAAGTAACTATGTACCTACCTACATATGCCTATATAGAATTTTGGCATTTTCGTCAGTTTAATGATACCTGTATTTCGACTTTGAAACTTATTTATCTCACATATAAGTACTATCTATTAACATTTAAAACCTTGGCCTCAAAAACTCTGCGTAGCCTCGAATATGTTGTTCAACAATCTGTTTATTCCACTATATAAATATCGAAGCTGAATAGATACAAGTGTCTCTATTACCAACTGATTTTTGTAGAGTCAAAATTACAAGCTATTAATTAATACCTTCTAAATACAAGCTGCATATGCTATTTGCAGCATTGTGATGATAAGAATGTAGGTATAAACGGTACCAGGGCAACAGAGAATTCGTTATCATAAATAACATGGTTTGTCAGTGTGTGCGAATTGTAATCTCGCGAATTGGTGACGCCCACTCGCGGACCGGTTGCCAAAATGACTCATCGTCATCAAGAGTCAGCTCGCGACTACAATTCGCACACAAGCATATTACGTAGATGCCGTGCGCAGATTGGTCAGTTACTATACATATAGTGCAAAAACAGTAAATAAGATGTTGGAATACAGCTCTAGCTCTTGGTGTTCTATAGCAGCCTAATAGAAGTTTGCTCATAGTTTGTGGGTCAGAGAAACACTGTCATTTTGAACAAAACATGCTGCTAACTCTTTTTTACATATTGTTTAATAAATGTTAAACTGTGAATACTATTTACATCCTTGTGTTTATACACTCCTAATGAAATTTCGCGAAACGAGACAGCGGAGATCGGTAATGATGCTTGGCCGAGAGAGAACAAAACAGTTTTTTGTTAAAATAGAAACTGTCGTAGATATTTGACTTATTTTCGTTCGTACCATTGATAACCAATAAAATACTATAATTCGTTTTTTATAACATTAGTTTTATTTCCATTCAAAATATTTTTTTTTTCAAAAAATATGAGTAGATTATGTCACATAATTAATAAACACAATATATTACTAAATGTAAAATATATCTCTCCTATATTGCATTTGAATATTTATAATATTAAATTTTACTTATTTCTACACAAAAATCAAAACATGCGAAACAATACCGTTGTTCACTTTTTGCCACAACAAAAGGACCTCTCATAATTTCATTTCCTCCTAGTACAATTGTGCGAAATTGACGTAACTTCACGCCCGCCCACAATACAAACAACTTTTTTGCGAGACACGCGCCACACTTTGGCAACAGTCATTGTTATGTCATTATTATGCGGAGTGCACAATAAAAGTGGACTGTGTGCACTATTTAGGTGAACGTTGCATTTCTTTGTAGGTCGGGGATACCCGTTCATTCACGAGTGAGTAGCACTGTGCGAATTTCTCGAGGTCTTTGCCCTCAATGACAAGTGTGTTGTTTGTATTATGTATGCATAAGTAAGCATGTAGTTGTAAACGTATATTTGTGTGTGTTGAAGGTTGGAGCGACCGTGTGTATCTATGAAGATACGCAACATCTACCGTTTAAAAGATTTACCTGCGAAAGTCGATTAAATCTTTTTCATTTTTTTAATTGAATTCTAGTGTATCATAAAAGTGTTTTAAATAGTGTGAGCAAAATTGATATCAATATGAACGGCGCGTTATCGCGACAACTAGTGCGTTATCGGGCATACGCATTTTATCTCTGCATAGGTACGCATCGTGCGTGTGTTATGCATTTTGCATGACACGCACTTCAACTCCTCATTGATACTGCATTAAAAATAAAATATATATTACTTTCGCAAGCAAATTCTTAGGATTATAGTTTGTACAACACCTGTTGTTTATTAGGCAATGATGCGTTACGCACATGTAGAAGCATGACAATGATATACCTACGTTGAAAGTTACACGTTGACACAAAGTACAGATATGTGTGTCCTTCAGATTTAATTTGTTTTCTACATTTCTGATTTAGAAATAAAAAGGTAAAACGTAGAAGTGTGTGGAGTTGGATAGATGTACTTACATACAGGGCCGTCTTTACCAGGGGGTGCAAGGGGTGCGGTGCACCCCGGGCGCTCACCTTTTAAAGGTAATGAAAAAATATAACGCTATAGTAAACAATTACACAATAGGATATTTGACTGTCATAGGATACACAATAGGATATTTGACTGTCATAGGATACACAATAGGATATTTGACTGTCATAGGATACACAATAGGATGTTTGACTGTCTTAGGATACACTCCCGCACCCCGGCGCAGAATAGACTTAAGACGGCCCTGCTTACATACCTCAAAAACTTACTTTAGATAGGTTACCTACTTAAAAATATGAAGGGAAGAGAATGAACGAGAAGGAAACAAACAATCTAGAAACTAGTCTTATAATTAAGGAAAAATTTTAGTAGATAGGTTATGTTAAACGATAGTCTTCTCTTAGAGCGGGTAGAGTCTAGCGTCCAGTAAACTTACAATATTGCCCTCCCGATAATATAATAATAAAAGCAAACAGGCCGGTTACAGAATTGGTACAATACAAAAACGTTTCATTGTCTTGTTTTGTCTATTAATAGATTTCATCTATGAAACGGAGTAAGTTCAGTAAGGTTCCTATACTGTACTGACCTATGTCCTCTAGTCTATAAATTCATACATTTGCACAAATTTTGTCTATATCAATATGAAACGTGATTTTTCTGTTGAATAATATATTGCATGTGTATAGAATGATAGAAATGTTCCGCAATGTAGTCGAAGTAATCTACCGCGGCGAATTCTAGCTAGAGTTAGAGATAACGTTATCTTTACCGAGAAACTAATGCACTGATAGTGAGCTACGCCTAGCGAATTGCAATATTAAATATGGTTTACTTGTCAAATACGAAATTACAGAAGTCATTTTAAATCATATCACACTAGCTTTTACTCCGGCTTTGACAGTTTGTAAGCTGATTTTTAAATCAGTTTGTCAGTGTGCCAAATAGCTCAGTCATCTGGATAATTATGTACCTACTTACCTATATCTAGATGAGATGACTTTATACCATCATCTAGATAACAACCGTGATGACAGCCCTAATTTTTATTATATTGATTTATTTGCATCCATATACATGGTCTGAATTACGTAACAATAATGGCAATCAAACCAAGTTACATGTACCCCGTCAGGGCATAACATTGGAAATATTATTATGTACCTAGTATTGTAATAATTATCAATAATATATAAACTATTAATACAATTGAATAAATAAACTTAATGCTATACAACACTATACAATCTTATTACTAGTCGACAGCGAGATTATTATTTTATTCATTTCATAATTTTGTCATTATTTTTATATGTTCGATTTATTGTAAACAACTATTTATCTCTTAGTATTCTATATTTTCAGGATTCCAACTATTTCTTAACTATCTCTCTCTCTCTTCATTTATTTAGACGGGTCCATAACGCGTGTTTTCCTATTTTAATTCAATCGAACTTTTCGGCTGGATTACACCAACCACGGTAACGAGCTAATTGAACAGATTAGTGAAATAACAAGCGAATGATAAGTAATAATCTCGAGTAAAAGGAAAAGGTAAACATATGCTTTTAGGATGTGTTTAATAGATAAATACACACGCCACACAGCATTGGAGCCGCATAAAAATCGTTACAGAAGATCCTAAGATGAACAAACGTACAGACAGACATATGATGCCCTTTATATATAAAGAGATATATAGAGAAAGAGTTTTCATAGAAAGTAACGCTATTCATTGTGAAAATATAAGAAACCAAATATGTATTGCTAGATGCAAAATAATTTGATCTCAGTTTACTCAGTTTGACGTACAGTTTGTACCTGTACTTATGTCAAACGAAGAAATTGTAGAAATTAAAAATATTGTAGAAAGATATTTTTGTTATGAATAATCGAAATTTTTTATTGCTGTATAAATGTCACAAGGACTTTTGTACGATGACAGAGGGATAAAGCAATATTTGGCACAAAATCGTCGTGGAATGGAATATCTTTTTGTGATACAAAAATGAGAAAAGGGTTTACTGTAAGCCTTTTGAAGCGGGTCGAATTGGGTATGGACAGAAGGTCATATTCGCCTGTTTTTTGCTATTATTTGAATAATAAAACTGTCATTTTATGTCTTACTTCGAAGTGATATTTGTTACTTTTTCGTTTTCCAAATTCACGGCACGTGAACTGCGAAATTGGTATTTAACGATAGGTTTAGGGCCTTCACGGTATATTAGATGCCATAACCATAACCAGCCCTCTTAGAATGGGCGTAGCCACGGTGGGGCAGGTTGGGGCGATTGCCCCCCTGGCATAGGAAAGAATAAGTAACAGACTTTCTGCATTACACTACCTCTATTTAAATTATAAGAACATTGTTTGCTTTGCCCCACCTTGGATAAAATTATTTGCTTTTGCACCACCCTGGATGAAATGTAGTAGCCACTTTGTTATTCCTTAATCTACCACGGGAGAGATGGTGTGGTACTATTTAAAAGTTTGTCGTGTGGGACCGACAGATCGGCTTTCAAATATTAGGTAAGTACGTCTAGGGGGTTTATGTTATCAGACTTGAAATAAAAATAAAATGCAAAGAATATTCGTTACGTTAAATTTACAAAATCAATTCTAGGTACTACTCGGCAATAGGTAAGTACGAGTATATCGTTACATACGCACAAAAATTTATTACAAAATCGTTGCATAAAATAATTGTAATAAAACATTGTAAAATAATATTATATTTATTCATAACTAATTGCATGATACAATCATTGTCTATTCGTAGCGAAATATAACCCTATAATGTTCACCCTAGTGGCTCTCAATAAAACGGAGCAATTATAATAAAAATACAATTTTGGCCACAACCCTACATAATATGTGAGGGGTGTTCGCGAATAAAACGGCCGTAAAACATAATCATACCGAGCTTGTATCGACATACGCTGGACGACACGTGACTGAATTACTCTGGGTGATTCATATGGTAACACAACAGTAACTTAAAAAGTCGTTTATTTATTGTTTGTAAATTGTTGTTTTTTCCCAAATAGTTTACCCTTATGTCGTAAATTGCTCTTTGCATTTTTTGTTTTTATATTAATGGTGGCACACGGGCGAGCGATCCAAGAGATGGCAAATGGTCACCGCTGCCCGAGACATGGTAAATGGTAAAGGTAATGGACACCTGCAACATCAGAGGGGTGGGAATTCGCGGCCGACCTTGGAGAATCCTCACTCCTCTCTTAAAAACTCCATGTCGAAGCTCAATGGAAAAACCTCAGTTGACAGTTTAAAAAAATAGATTTTAGATTTCTAAAACACTTATTAAGTGTCTTGGGGACCGCACTGTAAATAGATGCATGTCAAGAAAGTGCGGATGCACCGCACCGTCTTTCCAGGACGATAGGTATGTGTGACGGTGAAAAACCCGAAGTTGGCATCAGATAGAACAGCTTTTCAGAATATTCCCCATTTACAAGCAGTAAAAGAACAACTCTATTTGAATGACCTTTACGAATGACAAGCTAGTTTCAATATTTAGTAAATACAGTTAAGACTCTAATCCAAACCCTAAGTTCTTGCTGCGTATACTTGTTAACGAATGAACAGTTCACAGAGATTATTATTAATGTTTATGTTTCGCATGTGGCGTCCCCGTGTGTATTAAAAACATTGTCGGCAGACAATTTTATTGCGAATGATACCTGTAATTACGGCCTGCTAGTGGCAGTATCGCGCCCATCTATTCGCACGGTGCGAATGCCACAATGCCTATAATGCACGTGCGACGGAAATAACGTACCAATGTTATCGATTTTTTAAAACTTACAGAATTGGTTATAAACGATTTTTTGCAGCAAACTGGAACTTAGTAATATTATCTACCTATAATAGGTGTATCTACATACAACAGGCCTGCACGATTTGTTATTAATGATGTATATTATGCGGATGTAGCACTGCACCGGCGCGCCTATTTTAATAAATAAATATTGCGCTTAGGCATTTGAAAGCCCTTAATAAAATGTAATCTACGAAACCGAATAATTTCTCGTAAAAACAGTCGGGAAAGAACTTTTCCATTCTTGATTCTTATTAATTATACTCCACCTGTCCACTCATATGTAGGCACTCGTACTTACTCGATTACTTCTATACTTTAAATGTCACAAACTTTGCTGGTTACCACGTCATTGTTTGCCTTTTTTCATTATGAATATACAAATAATCTGCACCAGACCTTAGTTTATGTTTTGTTGGAAAACATCACATCGCCGTTGAACAGGATGTAATTTTTTACTAATTAAGCACTCCTAGTGCATATTGCAAAACTCGTTTCAAACAGATATGGGAGTTTCGTTTAGTTGTTACGAAAGCGAAACGGTTTTTTCAACATTTAGCGACAGAAAGACGTCGTAAATTTGAAGGTAAAACGTTTTATGCCATTAGGTATGGGTGTGACTGAACCTGCTTCTGTAGCTACCTACTCAATGCAGAAATAAGTACAGAGATCTTAATTAACAGCGATATATAAAATGCGATATGATATATATTGTATACTGTACACTATCTACCTGTGATTAAAATATTTATTTCCTCTTCACCTAAAGGTTGACCGGCAGAGATCGCTAATAGCGATAAAGCCCGCCTTTTCTGCATTTCATATGTTACTCTTTTGTTTTGTTTTGATGTGCAATAAAGCGTTTATCTAAATTAGCCCAGGTAATTAAAACGTACCAGTACCTTTAAAATTACAAATATTTTTACTATAGTAGGTACCTACATACGTAACTTTTGTTAGGTAGCTAACAAAAGTTAAGTTACAAGAAGGTTAGGTACTTATTTATTTTGAAATTATTATATTTTGAAACTTATCACTTGGTAATTAGGTAGATAGTAAATATTTAACATTAATTTCACGGCTCTACATATAATTTCCAGCCTCTCACCTTCACTTCTTGGAATATTTAAATAATTACTTATTTAACAATAAAATTAGTTTTTTTTTAAAAATACGATAGAATACTTAGATATTATCAACTCAACGTGCAACAAAATTTGACCACGAATACGATTTCTACTTTCCAATACATTTTAAAAGTATCGTGTCGGTGCAACGACCAGCGTGCAGCGATGGGACGATCTCTCGCATCTAGCAGATCGAGTCCGCCCAAGGACGTCCACTCACGCACAGCCTACCTAAACCAATACAACCTTAAACGTTACAACATAAGCACCATTTTCCATTACCGTTAGCAGTAATAATCCCCTGGCCGGTAAGAAAAATGATCCTGTATAAAAAAAGTAAAAAAGGTAGAAAGCTTGCGGTTGTTTTATTTTGTCGAGTTTCGAGCGAAAGAAACATGGCCGCGAGCTGGAGAGCGAATTATCTCTGGATGTAGGTACTTTATAATAAGATTTTTATCACGTTAAACTTGATAGTTGGAGCTTAAGTCGTCGTATATTTAAAGTTTTAAGGCAGGCTTTAAATGGTTTAGTTAGTTTATGGCATATATAGGTATAAAGATATAGAATGTAGCAAAGAATATGTAATTAAAAATGTTGTGTCGAAGAGTATATAACATATATCTATTTAAAATTTATAACTATTAGTGAATTATTGGCATAATGTGAACAAATTAAAAAATAAGTTATAGAGAAGTTCGTTAGTTGCCGCCTCCCTGTCTGCCAGGCAGGTGCTCGCCTATATTTTGACAACGACACTTAGCAGAACCGCCCATCTTTAAAATTTATTGCATTTTTTGTACCCTTGACCCATTTCCGAAGTAGTTGATATTATCTTTACAAAATTTGACTTTTGTATCATTATAAAATAAAATATTAATGTAATTTAGTTTTTTATCTAGCATGTTTAATATTTGCTTTTAATTATGACATATTCTTATATGATATACATATTTAACATGATGTATCAGCCTATTACGCCCCCAGGTTACGAGGTTTCGGGCCGTAAAATCAACCACGTAAAATCTCCAGATTTTTTTATTTATGTAACATCATGCCCACTTAAATATAGGAAATATTTTTTCAATTTATAAAAAGTATGTGCTTAACTATATAATTACAGTATTATAATTACAGGGGCGTATGGACTCCCAGTACACCTTCGTTCAATTTGGTACTGAAAGCCTTTGTTTGCGTGGGGTTTCAACCGGCAGATTTTTTTTTAAAGAGATACCGAAGTTCCTGGTTGACATTGGACGATCCTAGGGCTGGCAGTTGCCTACTTCGGTCTGACGCATAAGTGTACCTACTCCACAATAACGCTGCCAGCATATGTACAGGATATATTGCCAATCTTTATTCCCTAAAACCATGGATTCTGTCCATGATTTTGAGTTAACTGACATAAAATGTTACGTATTTATTTGTGGAAATATATTTTTTTTAGTTTTTCATTTAGCAAATTTATTAACATCTCGAAATATGTAATTTAAAATTTCTGAAATTTTCAAGTTAAATCACTCAAAATCATGAAAAGAGTCCATGGTTTCCGAATTCGGAAATTAGATAATCGGTTCCACTGTATATATAAATATTACCTAGTATTATTAGTATAATGTTTTATAATAGTAGCGTATAAGTATTATATTGCATCGTTACTCGGGCCAAGTGCCAGGTGCCAGGTGGACTGACGATTTAAAGAAAGGCGCCGGTAGTGGCTGGACGAGAAGTGCTGAAGACAGTGTGTGGTGGCGGTCCTTGTGAGAGGCCTATGTCTAGCAGTGGAGAGACACACGCTGATGGTATGGTATGGTATTTTTATGGTTGTGTCCTCCAACAAAACTAAACAAAGAAACTAAAAAACAATAATTATGGTTTTATCAACATATTACTTATATAATATTTCGCGATGTTACAAGCACTATGGATAATAATGTTTGTCGGGATAGCGCTAAACAATGAGAGGAACGAGTGCATTGTTTCTGCTCTGTCCCGGGCCGTTTCGCTACAATGAGCCGCATCCGGGCGCGCCGCACATCGAGTATGGACGCACGCTTGCCATTTACCTAATAACCAAACGAAGAGTCTGTAATCTCTCTATTGCGTTTTATTTACTTAATAAAGATGAGACTGATACCTACTAATAAACTTTTTCTATCGTTAAGCATGGGAATGTAAAAAAGTATGAAATCCTTGAAATGCTTGTTATTAATTTTGTTCTTAGGCTTCCACCGTAGATATGCACCTTGTATGCCCCATGTATGCACATGGGGTAGGGAAATTTACCTAGATGGTATGCTTGGCCAGCGTGGCGTTTTAAAGCCTTACATCCCTCATGCTCAAGGCTAAAGTGTTACAGTTTTTATTACCCATCTTTACGCTATATTGTTATTACTTTTCACCACGTAAATCTAATAAGTATAATCTAAAAAGGATAAAATAAGGATCACAGGATGATCCTTATTTTCTAACTATGTAACTACAAAACTCTATGGTCCGGTTATCACAGGAAGAGCGCTAACAGTCCTGTATTTAATTCATTTTATGTAAATACCGTTTCTTTCTTCAGTTATCATAAAATAACACAATATTCTTAAAGGACCATCGAGTTGTAAAATGATTTTTACTACATGTTAAAGATTTATGTCAGCTGTCAGAGCTCTTCCTATAATAACCGCACTAAAATCAGTACTTAACAACATAATTTGTACGGAAGAGGTTATTGCTGCATCTGCAAGCCGATTAAGTGCGTCTAATTGGCGTCTAAGTCATCTCCCTCTCAAAAAGTTGCCGTTAGACGTTTAAACTTATTTCAGGAGTAAGTTTTCCATCCCTTCTCTTTCCATCCAACCCTATATAAACTTATCCCGTTTTTTCGTCAGGGCAATTGTAATCCCGATTCAGCAGCGAATATCATATCATCCCTCATATGGGATGCATCCAATTCCATACCATTAGATATATTGCACTCTCCTCCTCCAATGGCCAGGGTGATATGGGATTGCATAATGATATTCCATTTTCATTTCTAAATTTTACTTCCTAAATCCCTAAAATATGCAGCGCATCTGCAGAGGAGTCGATGTTGATCATTTGGATTGATATTTTCATACTTATACATATAACGCTGACTATTATAGCACATATCATATATCACGCCATGCCATCACTATACCCTGCATATAGCTATCAAATTCTTACTGTATAAAAATAAAACTGTATTAAAACGAGCAGTAATTAATACTCATGATCAACAAAACGTACAATTTTGAATAACAGAAATAAATAATTTTACTTAGAAAGTTAAAGTTAGAAAGTTACTTACTAACAATGTCATCACAAAGTCAACGGATTATTTCTTTGTTATCACCAGAAAACCTGAACCCAACCCAAATTTAAATTTGCTGCCAACAATTTACTGCCCGTTCAGTATTTTTTGCGGTTCATTTAATAATTTCTTTAAATATTCAACATGTTAGATATTGAGTAATGGGAACCAATTGTTACTACTCGTAGTGCGGCTTAGACAAAATACTCAACGAACAAGAGAGTGGACCGCAACGAAGTGTGCGAAGTCAGGGGTAGGGGTGTACACGGTCTATTATTTAATTGTCTTTTAACAGTTAATATTAGAGATAAGAGGGTAAGGGCACCCCAGATAATACAGAATAATAAATTCAGAGAGCGCGTGGCAGGATGCTGGTGACAAACGACGAGGGCTCCGTAAAATTATAAAATTACAATTATCTCTTTATGTCCACCCCTTCCGCAAACTCCGCGCATTGTAATTTTTGTTAATTACGGTATTTACATTACGGACTCTCTCACTTGTAATGTAGATACAGCTCATTTACCTTTTTATAATCACATATTAGCGTACAGTACGATAAAAGTAAAGAATACAAACGTGTAACACTGATATACCTAGTTGTGGGCTTGTAGCGGCTGTATACGTACCTATATCATTTCAGCAACAAAATTGTATTCTCAAGTTTATATTAAGCACATAATCTTTTTAACAATTTAGGATATTGTATTAAATTTAATTAAAATTCATCTAGTAGTTTTTATGGGATTTCACACTCGTAGAATGGACTCTGGATGAAAAGTATTGTAAACCATAAAATACCATAATGCTAATTGTTAAGTTTCATTAAAAGTGGTTTTTATGTGATACGTGTTCAAATAGCCAGAGGAAAATTCCAATAATTGTTGTATTAGGGTCTTTATCATCCGAACTGGTCTCATTCTATTGAAAAATTCAAGAGTATTACAATAAGATCACCGGCGACATGAAGAAGTTCGCCGGTGGGGGCTAGATGAGCAGAGCCGAAGTCTTGGGAGAGGCCTAAATCCAGCAGCCGAGAGACATAGGCTGATGATATGGTTATTAAAGTATGGTAAAATGAGATTAAGGAAACCCCTCATTGTATCCCATCGAATGAGAAATACACCCAGGAGGATGCGGAAAACTTTCCTTCATCTACCTTCTTTCCTTAGAGTGGATTTGGAAAAAGGATTGCCATTTTTTAAATCAACTCCTAATTTTTTGGCTCCTAAAGGTTGGCGACGCACAACATCAATTCTTTTTATCTGGCCTGTATAGGGGATGTCCAAGGGCGACAGCATCCACTTAAATCCAAGTGAACTGGTTGCTCGTGTTATAGAAAGACACTTGCATCCATGACACTTTCTTTTTATAAAAATGTAAACAACAATAACACTTCAAAAACATTTTATGAAGTGTTCTAACAAACCCCTTTGAAGTTTATTATCAACTATTTTTGAATAAATAGGTTATGTTTTAAAACATTGTACTTAGAAGAAACCTGTAGTTTCAGATTGAGAAACAAATATCAATGTTAAGTATCCACAATAAATCGTTTGCGAATGCAAAAAAAATGTTATGGTATGGAAGTTCAGATGGCTAATTTTATAGGCTGTTATTATTATTTTATAGGTTGAGTGCAGTCTTAAAATAAACTCCATTTTATTCATAAAATTAAGATGACTCTAACAAAACTAAAATTGAATGATAAGTGGGTGTGGAAACATTTGAACAACGACGGATCAGAAAGTTGTTTATTTCCATTACTTAAGTAAAATAGAAGCACAGGCAGATACCTACATAATTTTATATATTTTTTCAACTGAATCTAGGGTGTACCTTGGCATCTATAATTTTAATCTTCTTTTCTCTACATTTCATCAAAAAACGGAATATGATTCCAATAGTCTATTTCGGTAATTGATGACTTGATAATTAAAGCTATTAGATAGTTTAATTGCATAATTAAAAGACTATATTTTAAATAATTTTTAGTTTCACATGTGGTTATGTTAATTACACTGGTCAAGAAAATAAAACTTATTAGGTATCTGCCTTTTAGGTAAATGTCATATTATGTCATTTACTGCTGAATGGGGCCGCTGAATACGAATATGCAAGATATGCCTAGCACTTACAAATTAAAATTTTTGTGAAGAAAACAATTAATGCGCAGCAAAATACATATTAAACATATTACATATTAAATTAATTAGTTCTTTTATAATTTTTTCATAAAATTTACAAACTTGGGAATAACTTTGTCATTTTTCATGAATTTCCTTGTTTTTGCTGTCGCTTAAGTTTCATTTCAGGAACATCATATCTTCACAAGCTGCAACAGTAGTTCGCTAGGAGTGGACCATTCCATATAACTTGGTATTTATTTTACCTTCGTATTTATTTTTCATTGTAGCTATATCTTAATGAAATCGTTCACCATGTTCGTCACTCACATCACTACAATTTAATGGAAAAAAATTGAGATGTGAGTGAAGAAAATGTATTTTGAGTGATATACCACAACTCATCTGCCGATATTTTAGAGGAGGTTGTTTACAAGCACTTTATAATTTTCAGATTTCCTTTTTCCCAAAAACCAAAGAACGACTGTTCTAAAAAATTCCCATGCCTCCATCGTGGTCCTGTAGAACAGAGTTAAAGTTTTCATCTTTCAGAATTCCGTGAATCAGAACGAATGAAAATTCCTTCTGTTACTTTATCTCGCTGCCAGGCTCCCTCCACATTCTAGTAAATTAGTAGAACATTACAAATACAATGTGGTACCCAAGATTCATCTTCATTTCCAAGTTTAATTCCGAAATAACGGAAGTAGGCAGTCTCCAAAAACGGTTTTACTGAGCGTTTTTGATTACTCAGTGTCACTTTATTACAAACATAACAAAAATTGTATGCATTATTAATACAGCTATGTAGTATTTTAAAAATAGTTTTTATGAAGAAAAAATACTTTTGATAATATTGAAAACTTTTAAAACCGTTAAGTTTTAATACAGTCAATTAAGTTAATTAATACAGATATGTAGTAATTTAAAAATAGTTTTTATGAAGAAAAAATACTTTTGATAATATTGAAAACTTAAAACTTAACGTAACAAATGGTAAATAAGCACAAAAAGCGGTAAATACTATAAATAAAAATTCAATAACAAATACGTAACAATACAGTAACCAGTAAAAAAATATTTTATAAATCTTCAAACAATACGACAATTACTGAGCCAACCACAAAGAATCTTAAATGTGATGTAGGTACCTACATTAAATATAAGAGCTAACTGTGACTTTTAAGTTGCATATTCGGATTTAGCACGTTGAAAATTATATTAATATAATAATTTCATATATAAATCAATTTTGATGTTGGACAGTGTAATTTGCAAATTTATTAATATAAAATGTGCGTTTATGAATAAATTGAATAAAAACGCAGATATTGTTTAAATTTATATTACACGGTACGATCAACTAAATGATGCTAATCTGAGCTTGCAACTGTCATAAATATCTCAATGGCAACAAGAGCGGCAATTTTATGCAATAGCGTTTATTGTCGACCACTAGATCCCTCTCGGTTCATCAGTTGATTTCAAACTCAACAAGCCACCATGCGGGATCACATTATTGCTTTTTTATTAGTTTTTTTTGTTAACCCCCGCTTCGCTTGCAGTTTTTGTTACGCGTACGTCGCGTTCGTGGGATAGGTCGTGGCACGTCCCTGTTTATGCTGGTATTAGCATAATGCACTTTTGTGCATCGCTTTAGACGCATTGTTTACCAATTGTCGCGGAAATTTATATCACCGTGAATTGCAAATACGAGTATTTCCTTAAAGTTTATTCACTCGGCGATTTAATGAGAACGCGCAATTGTTTTCGCGAATATCGAGACCAGTTAATGGGTTCGTGACAAAGGTCGAACATTGTTAAGAGTTTCGACAAAGACGTATTTGCATTTTGTTTCCAAAGTAATCACCAAATTATCATCCAATTAACGGTTGTGTGATTGACCGATTATATTGACGTCGACATGCATGCGTGTGCAAAATACTAATAATTGTTTTACATGTTACATCATTTTACTTAAAACAACAGCAACGTTCGCTGTAGATAGTATAGGTATAGTATATTGAGATTTATTCTTGTGACTCCAGGCTTCATAGTATTCGACTTACTTTAGTGACGTTAATTGTTAACGTGGTGCTCATGAATGAACGAATTTCATTGTAAATTATAATAATTAGCAAAATAACTTTCGCAATTAATAACTCACATTAAATTATATTTAATTCAACATTTGTTACGTTTTAGCTATATATAAAAGTTTAAGATTTATTAGTAGTTATGGTTCTTGAAAGCTAAGGTGCACTTTGTTACTTAAACACACTCTCACTTTGTTAGATTTTTCATCAGGTTAGGTCACAGATAACATAATAAAGTTAAGGTACTTAAGTTCTTATGGAATACCTATTCTCACATATTAACTAACTAACTTTTGTCTGTGACTTCGTTCGTGTGGTCTACATAAATAGTACGTAATGTGTTAATTCGGATTACAAGCTGCCTATTTACCAAGTTTCAACGAAATCGGTTCGACGTGATTGAGTAACAAATATCTAAACTTTTGCATTTAGAATATTAGTGAGATTTAAGCAATTGGAGCTATTATAATTATCAACCAAAATAGCAGTAGAAAGGGCGCCATCGATATGCAAATGATTGCATTGCAGAGTGCGTCAAGTGCCCTCCACAATTGATTGTTGAGATGACGAGAGCTCTGACATTCGCAGCCATTGTTTCTGCTGTGGCATTCGTGGCCACTCGAATCGACCAATTCGTGAGAAAATTGTTTGACATAGAATTTTATTTTGATATAGGATTTTATTTTATTTTGATATTGTTTAATATATAAGGTCGGCGAAAAAGTTTCTTCGTATTTTATATACAGATTCAAGACATTTTTTTTTAAAGTTTAATTATATTTAATTAAGTATAATATATATATGCCGTTTTGTTCTATAACTTGTTGCCATCTTGTAGGTAGTGACATGATCCCGTTGCTGTAGAGATTTTGATACACCCTACAACCCTATATTACACCCTTTCTGTTGATCAATTCCGGGTGATTTTTCTCAATTTCTTGCTTTAGTCTCATCAGTTGCTGGCAGTAGAGATCCGAATCGATGGTTTTGCCCCTGTAAAACCTCATAATGAACGATGCTCTTCCAATTCCACCATACACACAACATCATCTTATTGCGCGTTAATCCGGGTTTCGCCACAGTCTGTGGAGCTGGGCCGCACTTAGACTATGATCTTTTCCGCACGTTCTTGTCGTAAGTGATCCACTTCTCATCACCAGTGATCAATCTTTTAAAAATGGTTCGGATTCATTGCGTTTTAATAGAGAATCGCAAACGAGTAAGACTATGATCTTTTCCGCACGTTCTTGTCGTAAGTGATCCACTTCTCATCACCAGTGATCAATCTTTTAAAAATGGTTCGGATTCATTGCGTTTTAATAGAGAAGCGCAAACGAGTACACGGTTCATTAGGTTTCTTTCAGTGAGCTCGTGTGGTACCCAAATATCGAGCTATTTTGTGAATCCAGACTTTTTCAAATGAGTCAAAACTGTTTTGTGGTCAATGCCCAGTTCATCAGCAATGTCGTAACTACTTATATGCCTATCTTGCTGCACTTTTTCACAAATGACATCAACTTTATCGGTAACAGGGCGACCGGAGCGAATTGCATCTTTAACACTAAGATTTCCTGACTGAAAGCGCTTAAACCAACTTTATGCTACTCTTACTTCATACACTTACTTCATACTCTTACACTTCATTAAGCCCATAAACGGTACAAATTTTTTTCGCGGCTTGTGTTGCATTTTTCCTTTTTTTGTAATAAAACTTTAAAATGTATCGAATTTCTTCGTTAGATTCACTCATTTTCTTGGACAGATATGAAAAATGGCGGGAAACAGTTTTTTAATTATTTTTCTTAAATGTTACCTTTTTAATGGTATCATAACCAGCCAGGTACAAATAGTTCAATCAAAGATATTGGATCACAGCTTTATACATACAAAATACGAAAAGACTTTCTTCCCGACCTATTATATAGGTACATGAATTTATTTTTCAATTATATTTATAGCAGTTTAATTTCTAATATGAAGAAGGTTTCCCTCTCAGCTCAAAGCATGTTTTTTTTTATTTTTTAGGTATTTTTTTTATTTCTTTTCATGTCAAAATACAAAAGTAAACAAAAGTCAAAATGTATCTGTTAATGCAAGTTAATGAAAAATATAGCTTTAATAAGAGGTGAAGGGAACTCTTCCAGGGAAAAACCAAGTTAATATATCAGGCTTTTCCGATCATCATTGACATTGTGCCTCGATAGATACATTAGATAACATAATTGATTAAAACGATTTCCCCTTTCCTTTAATCGATTCAATGACAATCCGCGTGTCCCGTATAATAAACGTCTAATGAAGACTGACAATATATGCTGTTAAGCGTTGGGAATTACGAGTAGCAATTTACCAGCGTATCTATCGGGCGTCGATTAGAAACAGTTGTTGACACAATTACTGTAGTATCTTTGCCGATATAATCGGTAAACATTACCAAAATGTACAATTTTGCAGTTAATTAAGTCCTAATAGAAATTATTATTGACTTGTACATGTGTTATGTATTATTTATTTGTACAATTATTTCAAACTGTAATCCTACTTTGAAATGCAGACTCTGATTTCAGCGGAAGCCGATCTCCGCCTAACAAAAAATATTGCACACAGCTTGTTCTATTTTTGAGTGCATTTCGCGCTATTTTGGCGTTCCCTCCGCAGGCAATGTGTCAATGACCCCATTTGACGGCGTTGTTAACGCACTTTTGGAAATTTTGGGGCGTTCTATGCAGAGGTAAACGGTGAATTATTTTCAGATGTAGTTGTAATGTGTGTACTTCTGAATACTCATTTAAATAGCCCCTTTTAAAATGAAATAAGTAATATGAATTTAGAGGAAATCTTAGGATGCCTAAGAAATATAAGGATTTTATTTGTACTCCAGAATATAATATTATCAGAAGTATATAAACTTAGAATGCACAAAAAATTGGATTACTTAGCAAAGCATGGTACTTAGTTAATAAATTCATGTAGGTACAGAACCACTTATGTTTTTAATTAAGTTAGCCATTTGTTTCGTTGAAGTCTATGACAATGCAAATACCTAACCATTATTTTGAGGTGTTTTTATCTAATGTAAATGCAACAAGGCATATTAATTCGATTTTTATGATAATTAGCAACGCAATCTAACAGAATTTTTAGTTTCAAGCTCGACGTTAGCATACAAAGGGCCGGCTAGGCGAGGCTACAATTTTTTATCGGCTTATTCTATCGTCTCGACGGCGGCACACACGTCTAAATAGCAAGCGTACAATGCGCGCGCGCACTCACTCACACAGAGGCGTACGCCCTCCTAAGCGCGCTGCAATTCGTCGGGCGCGCCGCGCCCCGCACAGCTCAGTCCGCCCGCACGCAATTGCACTGCACTCTGGGTCTGGCGGGCTGTGTGCGTAAAAAGCGCACGCACGAGGTACGGGGAACGCGGGCGGAGGGCCGCGACAGAGTGCCTGCAGCCCGCACCAAACAGTCACTGCCAGACGCTCGTAAGAGCAAGCCGCCCCCATTCAGGGCGGACTTACCACTTGCACTCGCGCGAAACAACCCCCTAACGTGCTGTAAACTTTTGTTTAGTGCTAGTGAAATATTTTTGATGAGTTATATACGAATTCTTATCAACGCTATTAATGATTGACGAAGTTGGATTATCAATTTATCACTAATAGGGGTGAGTTATACATTTTTGGAGCTTGTTTTATAAATATTTTCGTAGATATGCTACGGCGTAGAAGCGCTACGAGTTCTTAGAAGACCTAGGTCGTAGCACGTAGCAAGGTAAGTTTATCTGTAAGTTTTGTTTATAAATAATTTTGAACTCTGTTGTACGGATATAAGAATGATACCTGACAAGTGTAGTGCCAAATTTACGGTGACTTGACGGAGGGGTCGCCCCGGGGTAGCCAGCCGCATTCATCATTCCCCTAAGTTGGATTTACCTGCCGAATAAAAGGTAAAAAGTCAATTTAACAGTGAGGAAGGGCTTGAGTGTATGTAAATGGGGAAGGGCGGTGCAGTTGAACAGTCGCGACGCAGCGCACCACACGCTCGCATGCGGTCCGCGCGCGCACTGTGCTGTGACTTGCATACCGCGAACACGTAAGTTTGTGTACGAATGAATTACTTACCTGTATCAGTTTTGACTGTTGGTCGCGACGTAACTACAATGTATCCTGCCTCTACTTCAGACGATTTTTTGCCAGGTATGGTTTTGTTAACTTACTTAGTGTCTATTAATTTTATTATTCGAATAGCCATAGTACTTATCTTCAACTAGGTCCTAAGTTTTATTGCTTCTATATAAAGTTATAAAGAGGAATTATTGTATTTATTTCTTTTGGATAATTTATCATTTTAATAATTTACATAATTACATAATTTACATTTGAAAATATGCATGAAAGACTTCATTGATAGGAACTTATATTAGTGTTAAAGCAACTTAAATAACAAAATTGTTTTTGTTTTGTTCACAGAAGCACAATTTAAAAAAATGGGTAGCAATGAAGGTCAGCAAACTTTTTGTCTGAAATGGAACCACCACAAAACGAACCTGGTTGAAATACTGGAGGCATTGATCAAAGTAGAGACTTATGTGGATTGCACATTGGTAGTCGATGATCAAATTACATTCAAAGCGCACCGTGTGGTGCTCGCTGCAAACTCTCCATATTTTCAGTCCATCTTAGCAGATGTACCTATGGACCACTGCAGCATACTCTTTCCCGGCGTTAAGGATTTTGAAATGCGTGCCCTTCTCGAGTATATGTATACGGGAGAAGTGAATGTAACGCAAGCCCATATTCCACGTATCATGAAAGTAGCAGAACAGCTAGAAGTTAAAGGTCTATTTGATATGACAGAGCTTCGCAGACGGCCAGGTGGCGGAGGTGGAGAGCGTACCCCCGCCGCCTCTCCCCCGCGTGTCGTGCCGGCAGCACCTTCCAGCGTATCTCCACCCGCTCCTGTGCCGCCTTCCCGCTGGCCGCCTTTACCCGCTGCGCCAGTTCTTTCTGCCGCCTATGACTCCGCTGACATGAACCCGCTGAAACGTAAAAAGCTGTCTAGTATGCTAGCAACTAGAGATACTCCTATTTTGAGAAACGTACTTGCACAAACCACTCCACCGGACTCTTCGCAGCCTGTATCTCTCGTGTGTCACCCGGTCAACCAGCACGGACCCGCTCGTTTACACACCAATGGTTCTGAACACGAAACAGAGCGTCCCCCAAGCCCGCAGCGCGCCTTTGATTACCGTCCACGTCGACTTTCATCGCGAGCGTCCTCACCTCATTACAACCGTTCGGACCGTTCAGAAGATGCACACTCGCCATACACCGAGCGATCTTTCGAAGAGGAAAATAATCGTAATTTTCACCCCTCTCCTCCGCCGACTAATTTCCAACAAGACGTTAGAGCCGGACTGGCTCCTTATGTGCCGCCACAACAAAAGCCCGAATGGAAGCGATACAAACAATACACAAGATCGGACATAATGTCTGCAATTGAATGCGTTAGAAATGGAATGAGTGCTCTACAAGCGTCACGTAAATACGGCGTTCCTTCACGTACATTATATGATAAGGTAAAAAAACTAGGCATTACAACCAGTCGCCCGATGAGTCGTGGCGTCAAAAGAGAAACTAATGGCGCTGCCTTTCCTTATGGTTTAAGTGGTACTGGTGGTAATGATGAGGGAGCTCCATCGGCGCCTCTTATCGATCCCTCATTTTTACAACAAGCTTTAGAAGGAGCAACTAGAGACGGCGGTCGTGAAGCTTTGCATGCGATGGCTTTAGCAGCGGCAGCACATGCAGCATTGGCGCCGCGGACGCCCCCGCGGTCGGCGCCAGAATCTCCGCGTTCGCCTCCCCCTGACGACGATCATGTGGAGGACCTTTCGGTGACTCGTCGTCGCGACCCAGATCTGTCGTCAGGTGTCATCGTTCCACCGCGTAATTTTGCGCTTGATTGTGGCAGCGAAAGAGATTGAACGAACTGCTTTAAGCGAACATTCAAAAGACTGAGTTAGGCGTACAAAGTTAGAGTAAGGTTCTTATCGGTAGGCTACTGGAAGGACGTGCCGCGTACGCACGCCACGTTGACCGGGCGTTCCGGCCGGGCGAATGCAATGGGCCCCGCGGCCACTTATATTCTACCTCTCTTCTCTTCTATTTATTTTCAAGCGCCGTCGATACTCAATGACGAAATTAAATTTCCGTTAGATGGTCGACGGAGCTTTTTGTGATTTTATTTTTGTTCATTTTCTTCTTTATTTTTGTTTTATAACATTTACGTCTTTGTTAACTGGGATAGAAAAATAAGTTAGCTTTAATTAGCATGTAATGTTGTCTTAGTTAGAGCGGTAACCGTACAGGGCCAAAGGATAGGAAGGCGCCTCGGGCAGGTCCGCTTAGACGAGTTATTGTGCAATTTGTGGTCCGCGACTGTGATGTTGATAGACTGAAACACCGCTACTACCTCACGCTCGCTGCAGCACAACTCTAGTCCGCCGCGCCGCGCGACATTTCTCAAATCCCTTTAATATACAAATAACCACATTACCTTTCTACTAAGTACGTAACAATGCGCGGTGTGTGACGCTCATGTCACTGCGAATAGCGATGTAACTACTTATTAATTCCTTATGTTACGGGTAGATTTACATTATTACGTTTGTCGATTGCCATAAATAGATGTTCATTGTTGATATTAAGTTGTGTTCACTACGTCATCAGTAAATATCTAAACGATTTGCACAAGCACGATGGTTATTATTAGGTAGACTAAGGAGATACAAGAACACTTAGAAGGAATGCTCAATGTTTTGTCGTATAGTTCGTCGTAAAATACAAAGGATATCGTCTCAATCCGCTAATATACGTAATACAAATTAAGATATTTTTGTATTGTCTACGAGTGTCACGTGTTTTGAAACACAATTCACTGTAATATTAGGAACACTTAATGATAATAATTGTTTTATACGAATAAGTAGTTTATGCGTTTCACGTTGTACAAAGCTGCAATCTGAGTTTTCAATATAAAGTACATAATTATTATTAAACTAACTAAATTGTAAGAAAAATAGCTGTTGTACCGACTCGATCCAATAGGTGTGTTAATTGCTATGAAGCAAAAATAATTCATATTTACTGTATTACGTACTATCCTATCTTAAGTTAATTAAATCATTACTTATTATTTTTTAATTGATTGGAAGACTGATTTGTTACTTTAGTCTAGTTTGAAAATGCCATAGATGTATCTATCTTACTAGGTACAAAGTTATGCTTTGTACCTAGCTAGGTACAAGCTAGGTACAAAGCCTATGTATTGAATTAGGTTGATTCGAGTAACGAGTGCGTAGAGCCTACATTGCAGGCCTCACTGTGTTGTGCCTTTGTTTGTTGTAATCAGTAGGTTTGTTAGGACATTCCAGTGGTACACTGTGTGCTGCCGTGCTGGGCACGAGGAGTGAGGACGACGAGTCGTCTTCAACAAGCACAACTCGCATCACTCATTTGTAGACTATGTGTGTTCGCGGCAACTACAATGCGTGTTATTGCTGCTCAGTCACCATGTACCTCAGTTTTGTTAAATCAGATGTTTTATTAATTATTATTTACCCACACTTGTGCCTATACCCATATGTTATGTAATATTCTGATATTGTGTGCACTAAAAAGATAACTTTTTAGTTGTGAATGCAAAATATCATGTTTTACTTTATATAGTTGACTATGTATCTATATCTCTAGTAGTATTAGATCACGTTTGTTTATCTCTGTACCTATCTATATATTATTATTATAAGAACTCTATATTTACAGATAATATAATGTTATAAATATTAAATTAAACGTTTACTATCTTATGAAAATCTTTTATTCCTTCCGCCTATGTACCGACAACGTATAACATTATTATATTTGCAACAAAATACAGTAGGTATACTTATTTAATATTTATATGACAAACCAGTTTCTACACTTTTATTAAAGTTTTTATGTGCATAGGTATCAACAAATAAGTATATAGGTAATTAACAACCAAAAATGTTAACATAAAAGTAGTCTTTTAAAACAGCATTATTTTTATATTTTATTTCAGAATAGACAAATAGTGTACCTACATAGATAGATGACTTACACAAGTTAGAGAATTGGGAGAAGTTGGGCAAACATTTAAACTGTTTCAGTAAAAATAATCAAAACCGCATTTGAGATAAATACCAAAATTGTCTCAACTGACTGGACATTTAATCATAAATAATCATAATAGGTATATAATCAAACTTTCTCTGGAATAAACTGTACCTACTTTCGGAGACAAAGGTGTGTAAAAAAATAAATTGTGATTCGAGTTGTCTGGTATCAATATTCATATAAACTTTTATAACTCTGAACATACCCCTCAGTAATAGCTATAGGTAATATCTACCTGATAAACCTGCAGGTAAATATCTACCCGATAAACTGACTATAGTTAAACTTAATAGATCTTTATGTAGACATCTTAATTAGTTAGTAGTAAGGGCGAGGGCTAAAATGGCAAGGTTTAAGATAAATTAACGTGTTTGCAAGATTTTGAGTCAGTCATTGATGGACGGAAGGATCTACCTGTCTAACTACAGTGTCATGAATTAAACGTGCTGTTTGGCCAGCTTTCTTGTCTAACTATTTAGGGTAAAGTTGGATAATTGCTCGCGGTTAACAATACCCTATCCACTCATATCCAAAAAACAACGTCACAGGACATCTGAGTGCGTAATATCTATAGGAATCGGCAATAATCTCCCTGCGTTGCGAAAAACCATATGAGCTAGAACTAAGTCAAAATATTTCCCGCGCTTTCGTTATAATTTTTGATGTATTTTCGTTACAAGGTACCTAAGTTATAATTTATTTATGCAAATCTTTAGTGTTTGAATGTTTGTCGTTGTTAAAAATATTTTAGAACGGTGTGCAAATAAGTAAGTAGGTACTTTCTAAATATTTACATTAAAATTTTAAGGATTTTTCTCGATTTCAGAACAAAGTAGGTACAGATCTTGCACGAAATCATTGGCCATCGGGAGTATTCGGTCTTCGGCAAACTTCGAATTCATAAATATATAGAGCTATTAATACCCCCAAAATATTTAGATTAGGTAATAGATATTAAATTTTATACGTAGGTATATAGGGGAGAGGCGTACAAAATGAAATAGGTGGGTAAAATGACATACTTGCTTTTTTCCAAAACCACAGACAAATTAGTTCTCATAATGACCCGTAGAGGGCCGTTTAGTAACATCTTATATCCTGTGGAGGCGCCAGTCGCGTTCGGTTGAGCATGTGAAGCGGACACGTGTTTGTGTGAATTTTGCATTTACGAGTTTTGTTTGGATGGATTTTGTTTCTTCGAAAAAGTTAGTATTGTCTTACATTTATTAGTTTTTAGTGGCTTAATTTTATTGTTTTATTTGTAAATAACTCCTATTATGTGTTGAAATCTCAAAATTATTCGCGAAATTAAAGTTACTAATTTCTTATATTTAAGGTTATAAAATGGACAAAATGGCATACCACTTGTTCGGGTAAAATAGCATAGTATGTCGTTTGACCCACCTTTTTTTCTTCTTTCAGATAATCGATAATCATGCCTCGCAACTATTCTAGAAAAACAAACCGACAGGGTTGGAAAATAAAGGTTGGAATCCTCTATAGAAAAGGCAATTGACGCTGTGAAGAAAAATGAAATGGGTTGGCTTTTAGCTTCTAAGGTGTTTAGCGTACCACAATCAACTCTTAGAAGACATGCACTGCGCAGAAATAAAGTCTTAGCTCCAACTACAAAAGGTACCTACGAGTAGCTACCAAATCAGTTTTTTTTAGCTTCCGCAGTTGGTTAACATGATAAGATTGAATTTAATTACTTACCTTATTCTTTTAGGTATGGGAAGGTACGGGACTGTGTTCACTCATGAGATGGAAAGAGAGCTGGTTGCACATATAAAGTTGCTGGAAACCAGATTGTTTGGTTTCACACGGAAGGAACAATGAAAAGAAAACCGCTGGTAAAGAGTGGCTGGCTGGATTTCGTCGAAGAAACCCAGACATATATTTAAGGAAACCCGAAGCAACTTCAGCTGCGAGAGCCCAAGCCTTCAACAAGCCGCAAGTAGCCCTATTTTTCAACACTTACCAAGAAATTAGTCAGAGCAATAACATTTCTCCGCATAGACTCTATAACGTCGACGAATCAGCTTTATCGACTGTTCAAAGACCACTGGACGTAAGCAGGTTGGGGCTTTAACTAGTGCTGAAAAGGGGTCTCATGTGACTGTTGTTTGCTGCATGAGTGCAAATGGTCATTTCATTCCACCGTGCCTAATTTTTCCTAGAAAAATAATGAAACAGGAGTTAATAGACCAAGCTCCAACCAGTAGTTTGGGAATTGCACAAGAATCAGGTTGGATGATCACAGCTGTATTTTATAAATGGTTGGTGCACTTTCAGACGCAAGTGAAAGCTAGCACTGAGGAAAAAGTGCTTTTGATAGTTGATGGACATATCAGTCATAAAGTTATAGAAACTTTAACATTCGCAAATGAGAATGTAATCATTATGGTGTGCTTACCGCCTCACTGTACACACCGCATGCAACCCTTGGACGTATCTTTCTATGGTCCACTGAAGACCTATTTTAATCAAGAAGTGAGCACTTGGTTAAAGAGCCATCCAGGCCGAGTTGTCACTCACTTTCAAATAGGTTCCATTCTCAACAAAGCTTATGGTAAAGCAGCAACAGTCCAGACGGCAGTGAATGGGTTTCAAAAAACAGGTCTCTGGCCTGTCGATCCAAACATATTTCCCGATTATTTATTTGAGCCTGCGGAGACGACAAATATCCCCATGCAAAGCTCTCCGGTAGAGTCCGAAGAAGGCTTATCAACAGCAGAAAACCTATGTATTTCCTCAGCAGATCGACCTCAGGTTGAAGATGGCTCTACATCACTGATAGTTGCGAGTACATCAACCATAGTCAACCCACCTACTACCTCCACATCCACAGCCCAATCTATATACAAAGCTCCTGCAATACCTATGACAACTTCAGCATCTAGATTGATACTCCGAGATACAAATATCAATGTTCCAGTAAGCGTGTTATCTCCAGTGCCGGCAGGAATATATGCGACTGGGCAAGGCAAAAGAAAACCACGAAAAAAACCAACAGTATTGTTGTTAACTTCAACCCCAAACATGGAAGAAGCTAAAGCAAAATCTGCTCCTCCACCTGTCCCAAAGAAAAAAACGAGAAAGGCAACAAAAGCTTTGAATTTCAGTTCTGATAGTGAAAACGATTTCACATCGCAATTTGACACTGAAGATGGAGATGAAGATTGTCCTTGCATTTATTGCAACGACCTCTACTCAAGGTCTAAGCCGAAGGAGGTTTGGTTACAGTGCTTGATATGTAAAAGATGGGCTCATGCATCGTACGCAGATGTTCCGAAGAAGACGAAGTCTTTCACGTGTGAACTCTGCATATAATGAACGGATTTTCATTACAAATTTGGTATGCCATTTTGTACATACCACCTATGTCATTTTACCCGCCTAGGGCGGACAAAACGGTTTTTATTCAAGTTTTTTAGATATTATCAATAATTATATTATTATTGTTTTTAAATGATTGATCTCTTTATTCCGACTAAGTAATGAATCAAAGAATATAAAGATACATTAAGTGTTGAAAAGTATGAATAAATAAAGATTTTATGACTGATTTAATAACTAGTATGTCATTTTGTACGCCTCTCCCCTATGTATTTGCTTTCGTCAACTGTTAGCGACCTCATTTTAATTACCTTTTTGTATTTAATTTTCAAAAAGGTATCCTGTCAATGTGCCTAATGATGTTATGATAAATGTCAAAGTCCTTCACTAATATCTTAAACAGCCACATTATTATCCACTACATTCAACTATAAGAGTCGCTTTCATAAATCAAGACAAGGACTCAAAACAAGAATTCAAGACAAGGAAAACCCATAAATAAACGAGTCGGTGAAATTATTTTTAATAAAAGTATTTTTTTTAACTGAACGAACAAAATTTAAAAATACTTCCGAGTAAAACTATTTTAACAAGATACAACAAACAGTTCGAGGTGCAACTGGTCTTTCCCGTACAAGTATCCATAAAATTATAAGAGCTCATGACCACAGCTCAAATTCATCAGACATTCGTCGCATATCACAGGTAAAAGTTGGACTGATTCTACGGGAAAAGATATAAAACAAGCCATTTCTACAGGATAACTCCTTATTACGGTACCTACACGCAGGCAGTAAAAATGGGTATATTCCCAGGGTTTTATTAATGTATAAATCTATGGATACAACAGGAGACTACATATTTATTTTATTTCTTCACCATTCTTTCGTATGACTAGCTTTGAATTGTTAATAAATACAGTTTAATAGTGTAGTTATCATAGTTTAACGTAAAGTTGGTATTTTTTGCTTACTTTCTATAGTCTTTTGGAAAAATGATTAGGAACTCAAAAGGGCGTGGGATGGGTAACTTTACCCAAGTGGCAGCGGGTGATTTTATCCGAGGGTATTCTCTCTCCGCCTTTATCATTCCCGTTCTGACTATACCTATCATTAACCGACTTCAAAAAAGGAGGAGGTTCTATATTCGACGCATATGTTTTTTTTATTAAAGTTTCTACGTATATAAATACCTATATATTAAATAAAAGACGGCTGGAAGGTAAATTAATTGTTTTGAATGCAATTTCAAATTAGTAATTATATTTCTTTCAGATCTATTTACGAAAATGCCCTTGTTTTACCTTAGAGGTAAAAAAGCACTTGCATACTATTTTCTAACTTGTAACTACATTTACAGAGCATCAAATTGGCTGCCGCCTGCACTGATGCAGGCTCTACATCCTCTTATAATCGCCCTCTTGAGCTGGCGAACCTATCTTCGCTTACTTATCTCTCTAGCAGATGCAGCGACACGCTCGCGCAACCCATTGGCCTTTTTATTACTGGAACTGCTTCAAGGAAAAAGTATACAACAAGCCAATTGCATCAACAGGGGAATTGCAGAAAAAATAATTTAAATCATTAGAAAGCCTTCGAACACGAATACTTTTAAGTGGAAACTCCGGGTACATTATTATCTTGGTTGTGTATATTTATTATATATATCTAGGTACCTATATTTTATTTCTATATGTATATTATTCAAGTATTTATTACGTATTATTAAATGAATAAAAGATTCGGAACGAAAAATGAAAAATAAATATATCACGATTCGCAATTTTTGGTACCTATTTACAAATTAAAAATATCTTAATTTTTTTTCACATAACTCGACTGTTTTATAATTGGGTAATCTAAGAAAGATCTTTATTAAAAAATTCAATGTAGTTAAGTATAGGTACCTATATAAAATAATTTCCAAAAACATCAATAATAATCTAGTAAAATTTTTAAAAATCTTTATTCTGACAACACATTTATATAATCTATATATAATCAGTTATAGTTATAATATACAATATTATAATTATATACCTATATATATAATTTATATAATCAGTGACCCCAAAAACGCCCGAGTAATATACCTACCTACTCTTAGATATTCTAGTCGAAAATTAGAATTAACAAAGAAAACCTCCTGAGTGTAGACTAGATAGGTGCCTATATAATATAAAACAAAAATTAGTTCAATTTTTTCTGCCTTCAGGATGTTTCTGATGTTAAAATAATAGATATATAAGTAATAACAGACATTAAAAAAGTCATCAAAATCGCACCTGTTCTTGGGGATTAAGAAGTTTTGACGATTTTTAAGCTTCGTCGACTCCATTACAAAGCTAGGCGTCTTATCGGAGGTGAGCCAACGATTGTCAATCTTGACCGATATTGGCATGTATCGCGGATGTCTATGGACGATAGTGTTTACTTATCACTTTTTTTTGCTTGCCAGCTTATTTCTGTTATATAAATAGAAATATTGTGTTGGTACCTATTTACTTATAAAGCCTTTTATTTCTTTTAAAACCGCACTTTATTCGGATAAGTACACAAAAATCCATAGAATAAGTAACATTAAGACTTCTACACATTGAGCAAAACTGCAAGAAAATCAACAGTTCTCGAAATTAACGGGAATAAACTAACTAAAACAAAAAATATATAGTTTTCCCGTATAGTTCTAGTAGCAGACGCGGGATTTTCAACGGGTGCCTAATATAAGTATTTTCAAAAGAACAAAAATTTAGACGGATTGTAGATATCTAACTTATAATTTACAAATTTTAAACTGCCATAAGCGTACTCGCTTAGGTACTTATTTAATGGAACTTAACAATAATTTGCTCTTTATTTTAAAAAGTCACTTAGGTACTCAATGTTAGGCAGGGTAAACTTCTAGTCATTGGACACTTAAGCGGCTAAAGCTGGTAATGATTATTTTACTGCTAATATTTTAGTATTAAAACATTCATACTGTTATCGTAAATATCTTTAAAAAGATAGTATTCTGAAATATTTGCACATAATACGGTGTAGAAAAAAGATGGCTAAATATATAGTTATTGGACAATTGGACAGAAATTCTATTATTGGACAGGATATAGGTACCAGTTAATGGACAGTAATTAAATCTCTCTTTCATCGTTAATTAACCAATGAAATATATCAAGGAAATATAAATAAAATAGTTTATACAATAGGTAATCATCATTATAGTCCTATTAAAAAGTCTTATTAATGTAGTCAAGCTATCGTTAAAAAACAGATAGGTATACCTACATACATATATATCTGACAAATAAACTCCTAATTATTATATTTGGTAACATTTAGTGTAATCAGTCTTATTCAATACAGACATTTCAATATGTTTTAAACAAAAATTAAATTATTCTCACAAAAATAAACCCAAAACAAAAATTCTAAGTCTTCTAAAAAAAAATAGTTTCAATAAATAGAAATCTTCTTTTGTTTCATCATCATGTCATATAAAACAATAGCCTGAAAGTCTTTTGAGTCATCAGTATTATCCTCAAAGTTTTTATCTAAGCTTAGATCGTCAGTTTCGTCGTTATCATCTTCTTTATAACAATTATGGCATACAAAGAGATCAATTGCTATAGGTTCAGGTACATGCGTTTGATGCTTAGCCAATACACATTTAATATGGAATATCGCCGAACACATGTCACATACTACTCAATTAGATGTCTTTGTTGATTTCAAACATGCATGCATTTCTTGAAACCTCTTGTATCCTTTTATTTGTACGCCTTTTTCGTTTTTATCAAGTTTCTTTTTTAGCTTGGTTTCTTCCCTGGCTTTTGGAACAAACTTCCTTTACTCGGCTTGCGGTAGGTATGATTCGAGAGAAAATGTAACGTCACGTAAGATTTTTACACCCTCCATACGCCTTTCTCTTTCTCTCTGTGTGTGTGCGTGCGAGTATCGAGAGCGAGACTCAAGCAGAATAACAGACGTGCAGACTAGTGCGTGGCCGGTTGTATAACATAAATTTTTTATTTGATTCCTTATTATAAATTATTTGCATTGAGAATATGATACAAAATAAAAAAAAAACATGAACTATACAGATGTTACTTCGAATTACATACGGAATTTAAAAAAAAATACGTGAGGAACTTCGTTCCTGACGGGAGTCCCCTGACCGCACACATTTTTTTCTTCTTGTCTTTTATTACAATTCCTTTTTTGTTTTTGTTCTGGAAACATAGCTCTCCACTTGCCGATGTAATTGTAAATGGCATTTTCACTGTAGGTACCTATTTTTTTTCCTTTTCTTTTTGGTGTTTCAGGCAAAGTCAAAAAACTTCCCAAAAGGCTATTTGATATAACTTTGAAAGCAGGGCTGTTTTCAGGAATACGTTCCTTATTAAACGTTTGTAAAGCGTTTAGAAAAGTAGGTACTATTAATCACTTGTTTGCACAGCCCTTGTGGTGTTTCACATTATTAGGCGATTCAAAATCAATGTCAGAAATAACTGGTTGTTTATCTCAATAGTCATCAATCCACGAGAATATCTGTGGATCATTCATTTTAAGTCCATTAGACGCTGGTTCATCTGGGACATGTCCTTCATCATCACTTTGTTGAATATTCGATTGTGACACCAGAGGAACAATGTTCTAAATATTATTGCTTGAGATATCCATAGGTGATGCTTCATCTGTGGACATCTCAAACACAGTAAAATTGGTTTAATGTCTGGAACATTTAATGACTGGACATCACAAAAAGCAAGTCACGACTGACTGGACTCGTAAGTATAAACAACCGTGTCCACTGCTATGCCGGGCCAGCGGTGGAGTGCCGGTGAGACTGAAGCCAGCGACTGGATACGTATAAACCAGCCTAAACAATAGCAAGAGTTTGAATGAAAGTGTTGTTGCTAAGGTAAATAATCTTAATACGGACATTCAAAGTTTGTTCTGTCCAATGACTTGAATCTCCAATAACTAGTAGATTACTCTATTTTTTCCCTGTGTCTATCTATTTGTTCGCGTTAATTTCGGGACCTATGTAGGTAGGTACCTACCTACCATTTGCAAGTAAATTACATTTTGCAAGTGGCTTTTCCTATTATTTACTAGATATTTTAGTGCAGTTTTCATCAAAATCGGAACCGTAATTCTGAAAATAGGTATCTACAGTCTGTTTTCTATGACAAGGTGATAACAATTAGGTAGCTACGGTTATTTTTTCCGATCGAAATCGGTTCGATCGAATCGAACCGAATGCTAAAACAAAATAAAATCATGAACGGTGTTAAACAGAACATAAAAACGACAAGAAAATTAAAATTTCATTACTTTTGATGTCTGGATAGTTTTAGTAAAAGCTCGCCATCTAGCGTCGACACTGTGTTTCAGAAAGTAATAGTTACCACCCAATATTATGTGGGCCGCCAGCTCGTCTGTCGTAAATTATATTTTCAAAAAAGTTACAACTTCCACACACAGGTGGCGCTGGCATACATAACAAGAATGATGTATGTACAGTGAATATAAAAAAAATACGTAATATAACGTAAAAGTATTTTTAATTTTACTTTATTGAAACAATATTTTCCGTATAGTCACAATTAGCATAAAAAATAATCTCAGAACGGAATAAAAAAAAATGACGTAATATGTGCGTAATATGGTGCGACTTTATTCTTTGCTTCTATTGGTTGAATAAAATCAGCAGATGTCAAAAGTGAAACATGCCAAAAAACGTAAACAAGGAGCGTGTCTTCGTCCACAACGATTTTCTCTTTATATTGTCATTTATATATCAATAAATAACAATAAAACGACATAAAATGGAGCAGGACGAGTCTATTATAAATACGGAATTATTTAACATTCAAGATATCTCTGAAATAGAAGGTAAATGTAATTCCTATTGGAAGACTGCTGTAGTCCTAATTCTAATGATTTTATAATTTAAAATGTACTATTTCAGACTTCCTAAATGGTTGCGATGGTGACTTTATGAAGAAATTGGAAGAGGAGCTCGAAATGGAAGATGCTACTTTAGGGGACGATTCGGGATTACTCAATGTGGACTGGAAAGTAAAAACTGAACCATCGCCACCTCAAATTTCTACGTATCAATGTACTACGGGTAATCCGTTAGTGGCGCAGTATGCAACCAGTGCTAAACCAGCGCCACCGCCCCAATCTACTTTTCGTCCAGAAACTAGTCCTGTGCAGGGTGTGCATGCAAGAGAAGAAGCTTACAATTTGCGTCATGGAAATATAAGTTCTTTACCAGACGTCATTCAGCACGGTCAGAGCAAGCCTACGCAACCGGCGCAGGCTCCAATGCTTGTGCAACAAGTTCTACAAAGTCCTGTTTATGTGAATATAGCTCCTGGGAATTTGCAGCAGCTACCAAATGGTAGAGGAAGGGTGCAACTAGATGCAGTCACACAAGTTAATCAAACAAGTAAAAGACAACAGGCCAGTCAACCCCTATTAATACAGAACAGTGCTAAAGGTGTTACTCCTCTAATATTAAAAAGTTCTGATGCAAATTTCTCTCCTGTGATATTACAATCAAATTTAATAAATCCTGAGACACAAACTTTGATGTATACAAGTGCTCCAGTGCAAGGTAAACATGCTGCAGGTTTTTTATGTTTATACAAAATTATATATTGACCAAATATAAAACTAATAATAAAAATACATAAGACCCATTTCTTCAGGCAGCATACTGAATGAAAGTGCAGTACTAATTTTAATATATACCTATAATATAAAACAACATGATGCCTAATGCTTATTTTACTGATTGTGAACTGTGAATGGTTTTACTGTTTACGGTTTCAGTAATGGTGTTACATCACTGTTTGACGTGCATTTCTTATTTTTGTCAGTCAATATATCTTTAATCCTGGATATAGGCCTCATCTCATCCAGCCACTATCGGTGAACTTCTTCAATTTGCTGGCCCACCTACCTATACAGTATCCTACATCACACTTCCCAGAATGAGGTTTCCATTCAAGGACTTCTCTACCCCATTAGTTGTCAGTCTTGCAGATAATATAACTTACCTAAATAACACTCAGAATCACCCAAGTCTCGATGGGGCCATATTAAGAAATTGGAATTGGAAGCCTTAAAAGAGAGGACTTTTCAACTCATATTTGCTATGGGGATTTTTACTTAAATTAATTTATTTTAGGAACAACAGGCATTATAACAAATGCAAAGTCAGCCTCCCACACATTCTTTACAAGCAACAATGGGTCTACACTCTTAACCACCGGAATCCCTGTAGTTCTTGATGGAGACAAAATTTCTCTCAGTCACACCCCAACAGCTCCACCTAAAGTGAAGGAGGTGAAGAGGAGTGCCCACAATGCAATTGAGAGGAGATACAGAACTAGCATTAATGATAGGATAGTGGAACTTAAGAATATGCTTGTGGGCGAAGAGGCTAAGGTATTTGTTTTTATTTATTTTTTCCAGAATGGCTAAATTCGTCTCATCACAAGGGAATGTCTTTATAATTTTTTTTTTGGACGCCTCGAAGAGTACTAAGGGTAAGCCAAGGGTACTAAGTATGGGCTCCTAACAACTAGTTCTAGACGGGCCATAGGGTATCCATCAGTGGACCTGAGGGCTTGGGCCAGGTTTCTAATTTTCTGGAGGTTATGGTTCCGAAGCTATTTCAACCTTGCACGGGTTTGGGTAGAGGGGATAATGCCACTTTGGGAGGCACTGCGGCCCATTTGGATTGCACGGAAGGGTTTGGGTGCCTCTACATGTACAGACATGAGAGGTACCGGGGGTGCTAACGCAGGAGTGTGCTTGTGCTTGGCAGAGGTTAAGGTATTTGTTTATTATCTTATTGATTATTAATTCTTGTGAATTATATTTCTGAATTTCTATGACTTGCATGTAAGTAAAATTTGTGTTTTTTATAATTTATTTTTATTTTTAGTAAATTTGTCAGTACCTATTTTTTATGAATCCATGTAGGTCTGTGCTGCATCTCTTTTTGTAGTATAAGGAAAGGATGCACCATAATAATTATGTACATTGTCAAAGAGTGATTATTGCATGTTTTGAAACTCAATTATAGTTATAGTTTTCCTTAGTTATAGTTTTCTACAGTTTGAATGTAAAAATCTTCCTATCTTAAACATCCATATATGTATTTCCATTCACAGCTAAACAAATCTGCAATATTAAGGAAAACAATAGATTACATAAAGTACCTGCAAAATCAGAATAACAGGCTAAAGCAAGAGAATGTGGCTCTCAAGCAGGTTTGTCAGAAATCTGGGGTGAAAGAGCCACTAGTGGAGGGTGCATACACCCCTCCACACAGCGACATTTCTTCTCCATACCACTCACCACACGCTCTTGATAGTGATTCTGCATCATCTCCTGAGTACAAGGTATTTCAATGTTTTATTGATTTTTATTTCTTAGTCCTCAGATTTCATATAAACATTCCCAATCTCTTTAAAATGGTTTAAAATTTTCAGTTGTAGCCCAAATGTAATTTTGGCCAGATACTCTAGCTAGGGGTATTTAACTATTTTTATTTAAATAATTATATTAATAAATTACTGCAAATATTAAGATTACCTACTTTTTATTTCTTTGAAATTAATATCTGCGATTTGGGTATGCTGTGCAGCATCTTAGCGGAGCCATCTTCAGATACGGCTAAGATGTTGTACAGCTTACCCAAATAAATTAATGTACTCTGTTTAAATTACATACTTACATAGTGATGTTACCATGGGGCTGACAAGTCCGAATATGGATAAAAATCCCAAAAAAAAGAGAAAATTAACTTCAAATGTTAGAAATCAATGTGTGAAATCAAAATTGAGAGATTACTAAGTTATAGAGGTTAGAAGTCTTACATTCGAAATCGTTTTCTCTACTGTGATAACAAAGTTCCTAACATAGTTCCTAACATAGTAATGTCATTACATTCATGAGTTAGTGACAGAGATGTCGAACACATTTATTTATCAACCAGCTGTGTCTGCGACTTCATTTGCGTGGACTTGAAAAGTGGACATAGGTCACACTGAAAATTTCCAGAACTGGGCACTTACATAAACAATATTTAAAAAGTAATTGCAATATTTGAAAATGGAACTCTTTGGCTGTAGAATAAAGTTTGTTTCATCTAACAGTTAGTTGTTTTTTCATTAGGGCGTCATTTTAAAAATTGCGTGTCTGCATTAGGATTTACTCACATTAGGATTAACTCGCGGAGGGTCTGCATTAACTCGTGAAAATTTTCGCTGTATGATTTATTACGATTTTAAGTGTAATTTGACAGCTCAGCAGAGCCTTGCTCGGCTTCAAACTGCTTTTGGCGATGAAGCACCAAGCATAACGACAATTTATAGCTGGTTTGCAGAATTCAAGCGAGATCGTGTCAATCTCAGTGACGAATTTCATGAAGGTCGGCCCGTCCATCGTCAACAAGTAAAACATTGATGCTGTGCGCTATATGATCGAAACAGACAGGCATAGGCCTAGGCATAGGCATGAGTCAGATACAATCAATCTTATAGATACAAACATTTGGCTGTGCGAAAGCTGTGCTTGCACCTGTGTGAGGATCCACCCTACACAATTTGATTGAGGCTCAAAAAATGGAACGCGCGTTGTTGCAATGCCATGCTTACCAGATTCAACGAAGGAGCGTCAAATTTGGTGTTGAATATAGTAACAGGTGACCCTGAAACAAAGCAGCAATCAATCATTTGGGTCTTTCAAGATGAGCCGAAACCCCACCAAAGTGGCGCGTGTGCAGTGCCGCGAAACAGATGAAAAATTTTTTTAGAAAAACGACACGTGGCTACTCTTGCTTTGGAGAATCGTCATACCGTGAATGCTGATTGCTACACGACCATTTGCTTGCCGGAAGTTATTGACGAACTCCGTAATAAAAACCGTAAACGCCGCAAAATCTTGCACCGTGACAATGCCAGCTCTCACACGCCCAAACAGACAAACAAATTTTTGAAGGCGACATACGTAGAACTCATGAGCCAACCTCCATACAGTCCTGACTTGGCACCTTGTGACTTCTTCTTGTTTCCAATAATTAAGAACCAATTACGCGGTCAACGATTTTTAATGCCAGACGAGGCTGTTTAAGAGTATGATAAACATGTTTCCGAGTTCACCACGGAGGAAGTGAATAAATGTTATGGAAAATGGTTTATTTGTATGAAAAAGTGTATTGACACTCACGGAGAATATTTTGAGAAACAATAAATTGATTTTTGGCCATTCATTGTATTTTTTTTTTTATTCATTCTGGAAACTTTCAGTGTGGACCTCATATACGTGGAGTATGTTTAGTTAGTTCATTCTCATCTCATACCACCGCGCTATATCCTGTCGCATCATTTTTTTTTACTTTGGCATGCGGGTTTTCTCACAACACTTTCCATCCCTACTAAGTTAGTGATAATAGATGAAAAATCCGTATTTTAAGTGGAAACTTCATGGTATGGACCAGAGATCACACGATTACATAAATGTTATTCTTAGGCTATCACCGTTTTGTTTAAATATATATCAAATGTAAATTCTACAATAAATTACAGGCTGAAGACAAGTATTCAAAGATCGTGATGGGAATGGGCGACCATTCACGCTTGGCATTATGCGCCTTCATGGTTGGCCTTATAGCATTCAACCCATTTGGCGCATTCTTTGGAAACATCATGTCAGAACCTTCAACAGTCGATTTCACAACCAGAGTCGATCAAAGAAGGATATTGTCTGAAGATAATTACAGTAAGTATTCATCAGAAGTACTTTTAGGAAAGGACTAGTGTGTGCTTTATATTATACCATATTACTTTTCTTTACTAATTCCAGGAAAAATGTTCTTTTAACAAAACATTCACTGTTAGTATATTATGAGTTCGACTATGTGAATTCGGCTGTGACTATCTTTGGCACATAGACAAACCTCTTTTCTGGAAGGTCACTTCTTGACCTCAGATTTAATCGAAACGCAACTAGAACCATCATACAGTTCATGGAGCATGTATTGTCTTGGAAATGACCTGTAATTTAGTGGGGTCAATAGATCTTCTAGGTCACAGTGATACTAGTTTTGGCGAGTTTAGCGATCCAAGCAACCTTCCCTTAAAAATAATGATTTTGTATTATGATCACAATAATAGAAGATAATCGGAATACGCAGTCTTGTTGAAAGTATAGTGTGAAAGTGTTGAAGTATAGTGTTGTAAGTATAGTTACGAATGCTTCTAGTGGTCGAAAAGAGATTTGTGGTGTTTATGGAGATGGTGCTTTATCTATATTAAAACTACTGCAAAAAAATAGTTCAGTTGATACAGGTCTGTAGCTTTGATGTGAATGATGTTCCTCACTGTGGTCGTCCTATTAAGGTAAATGTTGATGTTATTACTTAAAAAATTGAAGCAAATTGACAGATAAGCAGTCATCAAATTGCGGAATAGCTTAGCATTCACCACTCAACAGTTTTGGATCACCTACATAAACTGAATTTTGTAAAAAAGCTAGATATTTGGTGAATAGAATTTGCATATGCAAGATGTTGCTAAAACGAAATGAAATCTATCCATTTCTGAAGAGATTGATAACAGATAATGAGCAGTGGAACATCTACAATAACAATGTTCGAAAACGATCTTGATCTAAGATGAGCCTTTAGAAGCGTCAGTTGCAATACCTAAGCGTGGGAACTTAGAGAGGCATCATAAAACGGTTCATAAAAACTATGAAAAGGATTTTTCATTACTCATACTCTGAAAGTAGGTCCAAAGTTGCCTGTGGAGCGAAGTGAAAATAGCCCAATACACCCTAGGGTGAGCGTTTTCAACTGACAGACAACTGAAAAATTAAGAAAAAAAAGAGCTATTTTCACATTTCTATGTAACCATGATCTAACTTCCTATACAGCCACTCCATTACAGCGCGATGTAAAATTGAAATAACATAAAGAAACGCACCCATTAATTAAAGAGTATATTTTTTAAATTACTTTCCTTGTATTCGTAATGAAAAGCACAGTGTTTACCTAGGGGTTCAGGACTTATTTAGTCCCTCGACCTATTGGCGCCCTCGCTGCGCTCGGGCACCAAACCCAGTCTCGGGACTGAAATAAGTCACTTTCACCCCTAGGGTAACAATGTACTATTGTATCGACGAATCGCCTTGAAGTTACAACTCAGACACTCCTATTCCTGCAGGCGCAACATTTATATCGGCACGAACGAAGTCTCGAATGTTCCCGCCAAACACGCCGCCCGAAATTTCTAGATAAGTCGGCGGGAATCAAAAACGCGGCTTCTCTTTGACAAGTACCGCGCGTTCCTTTGGTAAAGCCGCCTTTTGCCGCTAGTAGGGGGTTATTACGATAAAAGAAAGTGATGAAGGGGTTATTCTGGCCTAATTGTGGCTCGAATAAATTTTAGTTGTTTATTCATTACATTTTGTTTTAATTACCTACCTACTAAAACAAAATCTGTGAATAGTTCTATATCGGAAATTTGTTCTCTAGATCGACTCAAAAAGCACTCGCGATCGACTTTTCGATCGCGATCGACCGTTTGAGCACCCCTGCTATAGACAAACTAATCGTAAATCGCTTTTTGAATTCCTTAATTTTAAATAACATGCCAATTTAAAGCTGTATTTAATTGTAATTTTAAATTGATTTGCTTGATTATTTATACTTTATATAGGTATATACTCGTATTTAATTTTACACACAACCAAACAAAACTGAATGTGACTAGCAGAAAACTTGAAAGAGAGGAGGCTTATACCCTGCAGTTACATGATTATATAATGATGATGATTATAATATGATGATTATAATAATTGTTATAGGCTACAGTATTGCATCCTGGGCAGCTTGGATATTCAACACATTCTTCATATACTTGATAAACGTTGTAATACTGGGTGGTTGTCTGGTCAAACTGCTGGTATATGGTGACACTGTACCAAAGTCACAGTCGAAAGAAGCTGGCCTCTTCTACAAACATAAACGGCAGGCTGACAATTTGGTTAAAAAGGTATTTTTGTTGTTGATTTAAATGTATATTTTTTAAATTTTGATTGAATATACTTGTATCTTCCGGGACCGGAGTTGAAAGCGTGACAGTTGTTGGCGATTATCTCTATCTGCTGCCAGTTTAACGTATGGTGCTGACGGTGGACCTGATTCGTAAGTCTAAAGTTGCTCAGCGAGCTGTGAGACCAATCCGAAACAAAGAGATTTTCCAATGAGCTAAAATCACCGATATAGCTCATAGAATGAGCATGCTGAAGATAATTAACATAAACGCAATTTCGTTGATTCTACGTTATATATACTTTTTAATTAAGACCATTACAATGTAAAAATCAACAAAAAATGTGGTTAGGTCAAATCATCGTTTATCATCAATATGACTGTTAACCATTGTGTTCTTTTGTATCAGTAGCGCCCTATTGCGCCAAGTAGGACTTGAGTAGTTAATTCAATCATCGCTTTCAGTTCATATATTTCACCTAAATAACTTTTTAGGGCGATTTTGTGAACGCGCGAGCAGAATTCCACCGATGTTTGGACATGTCCGGTAAAAGCGTAAAAACGGCCGGGCAGAGGCACGCGAATTACTCGGCGTTGATCGCGGCGGTGCTACGGCAAATATTGCAGCGATTGCCTGTAGGAGGTTTTCTCGCGCGAAGGGCCGGCGATTTGCTTAGAGACAGGTGAGATTTTGATACGAAATCTTATTTAGATCGACCGACAAATGGACGGAAAATCAAAGTGACACATGTAGTAGTATCAGGGAAGCTTTAGGCGCAAAAGGTACCATTGGCAAAAGTCCATGTGATGCAAAAGGCACAGCTCGAGGAATGTATCATTCACATAATGTCCAAGTCACAAAATGTTTAATTCGCAAATTGTCCAGGAAATAGCGATGTTACCTTTGCAGTATGCAGTTGCAGTATTGCAGTTGTGACACTATAACTTGATCACTAATAGCACGTTTGACATAAATGTCCTCACTCAATAGGGTGTATGACTACAATGAGTACATGATTTTTTAATCAGTGCTGCAGGGAGTGCGCGCTGTTAGCATCGCAGGCAGTCATTTAACTATACCTGAAAGCAAGGTGGGTTGATAACATTAAGTGAGTTGTGACTTATGAATAGTTTATGAAAAGAAGTATGTTTATGAATAGCGCAGGACTGAGAAGGGTGGCATAAACGAAAGTAGGCTTATATTGAGCAGTGGGTGGAAACAAACTGTAGATCAGGGGTTCCTAAACTTTTTTGGTCTCAGACCCCTTTCCCAAAGGCTATTAAAACTGTTGAATGTTTACTTTACTTACTCCAACTAATAAATTTGTATTGTACCCGATATTAAATATTTCACTAGATATCGTTTTATTCACTTGTTGAAAAAGATAGAAAAGGTAAGTGTGGGAAACGGCATTATCATATACAACATTTAATATCGAAACTTGCACTAGCGAAAATTAAAGCAAAAAATACGAGCAATTTTTTTGTAACTTTTGTCATTTATGAAATAAAAATCTATATTCAAAATAAGTCAAAAATTAAGATCACTTTATTAAATATAAAAACGAAGTGAAAAACGAATAATATTCAGACAATTACAAATTAACAAGATTACAAAAACGGATTAATCGAAAAGTTTTTAATGAGAATTATAAAAATAAGAATACCAAATAAATCAGCTTGGAGAAATTTGTATAATGAGATGGGTGCAACTGGCGAACTGTGAACAATTTATCTATGTCCGGTTTTAAATTAGTGAGTTGCTTTCTCAAATTTCACTGGAGACTCGTACACGTACAGCCTGCCACATAAGTCTGTTAAATAAGCAATATCTGTTTTACTCTTAAGTAAACTTTCTTTCAAACTGGAATCCTTGTCTTGTCTTGTTTGAAAATGAATAGCAATGGTAAGGAGGTCCATTTTTAGCTGTCGTTGATCCCCAATTTTTTTTTATTGAAACTGTCGACCTCAGGCTATTGATATCGACCACTTTGGGAATGACTGCTGTAGATGTAGATGACCTACTTGATATTTTCATTGTGTTAATTTTATTACTCTTAGTTGAGAACAACTCAACTTTCATTGTGTTAAGTTGAGCTACACAGCACTGGACCTGCGGTGCATCAACAGTGTCTCGCCATCTGGTCCATTCTTTCATGTTAGAGCGGGCGCAGCAAGTCCGTACTTTTGGCCTTGCAAGTAGTCGACTTGCAATTGGCCTTACAGACAGTCATTCATTAAGTACCTACATGTACTTGATAATCTTATTATGTTGCTTCCATTTCCTATAGCCCTGCAAGAAGAGCTACACAGCACTGGGCCTCAGAAGTATCAACAGTATCTCACCATCTGGCCCAACTGGAGATCCTTTCAAGTCAGAGCGGGCGCAGCGAGCGCGTACTGCTAGCCCTGCAGGCGGTGAACTTGGCTGAAGTTGCTAGCTACAACCAGCTGCTAGCAGATACTTATGTTACTGCGGCATTGGTGTTTAAGGACTGCATACCGAAGATTGGGAATAGGTTGTGTGGGTAAGGGGACCGTCTTATCAATTAGGGAAAGTAAAATTAGTAGTTTTAATAATTATTAAAGTGATTAGGAAAAAAAGTATTTTATGTTTGAAGTGAAACAATTATTTTATGAAATGAACGAAATATCAAGTAATACAGAGATGGAACATGTTTAGAGCAAAAGTTGTTTGACCAATTCATACATTTGCAAAGCAAATATGTACTTGACTAAATAATATTTTACGAAATGAAAATTTATAAAATAATTATTTCAATAAATGAACACTTTATGAAACATTTTTATTGTGAAAGTTGATTTGTGAAATAATACGTTTGTGGATCGCTGTTGGTGGAATGTACATGTTAAAGTGACAACGGGCAGGTTATATATGCCGCAGGACCGATGCCCGTTGAGGTAAACGAGTCCTCGAATGGAGGCCATGTACCTGGAAGCGCAGTGTGAAGCGCCCAGCGGCTAGGTGGACCGACGACTAACGAAATTCGCCGGTGGTGGTTGGATGAGAAGAGCCGAGAATCGTGTGTGGTGGCGAGCCTTGGGAGACGCCAATATCCAGCAGTGGAGAGACATAGCCTGATGTTATAGTTTGGTACGGATGGTTGTTTGATGAATAACAGGCATTGATGAATGACTTATTTCCATACAGTTACTATCTGTCCCGTGCGCGGCCGCTAGCGCAACGGTCTCGTAGCGCGGCGCTGCGCTGGGCCGTGAGCGAGAACGGCGAACGCTGGGTGCGCACGCGTCGCTGGAGCTACGAGCCCAAGCCCTCTGCCACCACGCTGTTCCTGCGACAGGTCACGCCCGCTGACCCGCTCGCGTACTCCATGCGGGTGACTAGTACACATTTTACACGATTATTCGCATAATGACCAATTTCAGTTAACGCGACGCCGAACGACTAATTTGCAAAACGACCAATACGCAGAACGACTAATACATTCCTAACTTTATTTCTTTAGAAAATCAGAGTAATCAAATATCGGGTTGGAAAGGTTTTCGGAAGGAAAGCTGCCTGTGCCAATTAGCCTATAAAGTCCCACTGCAAGGCACAGGCCTCCCCTAGTAAATCAGTGAGGAGTTTCGGACCATAATTCACCACGCGGGTCCAGTGCGGGTAGGTGGATACACATAGTCCAGATTTTTTTTTATTTCTCGAGCAAGCAGGTTTCTTCATGATGTTTTCCCTAACCGCGTGCACCGCCGAGCTAGGGTCAACTATTAAAAATCCGTACTTAAGTAGAAACTCAGTGTCGAGGATTTGAACTCACGATCACCCGAATGTGAGACGAGTATATATACCCCTAGGCTATCACCGCTCTATTGTAAATTACATAGGTGTAGTATTATTAGGGTGCAGTGATGGGAAAAAGTGAGCGGTTGGGTAGACATGTAGGTAAGTGGTAGACCTGTGGGTGAGCGGTAGACATCAGATAATTTATACTACTTTGGTAGGTAAGTATACGACTTTCTATCTATACTACTTTGGATTTTATCTATACAAAGTAGGATAAGCAGTACTACTTTGGTGGCGTTTAAAAGTGAAAAGTGAGTGAATTGTGATGACTGGTGGTCAGTGGCGTATTTTAAGATTTGGCGCCCTGGGTGTATAAGGTTTGCCGCCCCATAAATGAACCGAAAAAAAACAAAAATCTTTTAATAATGAAAAAAGGCCATACAAAAGAATGAACACCATTTATTAAATACATATTTACATTTTTTCCGATGCACAAATTGGTTAAAAAATTCGTCAATGACACTGTCATAATTAACAGATTTTGTTATGTCAGCTTCTTTAGTAAGGATGGCTAAACTGTTCAAACGTTCTTCGCTTATACGGGAACGTAGATAATTTTGTATTCTTTTCAGTACGGAAAACGAACGTTGTGCACTGCAATTTATCAGTGCAGTGAACAGGAACATACGTAATGCTATTTCTATATATGGAAATGCTTCCTTCAAATCCTTTTGCTTAATAAATAGGTTAAGTTGCCTTAAACTCATTTTGTTTTCATGAGACGTCAAGAATTGTTTTAAAAGAACATTCTTCTTGTAGATCGGATGATCTACAAGAAGAATGTTCTTTTATTTGTTCTAGAATGTTAAGATCAATAGGATATAATTTTTGGAGTTTTATGGCGTAACTCTAACTTCCGCTTCAGACATTGTATCCAATTTGATAAAAATGCAAAATTGGCGGTTACTGCGTCATACGAAGTTTTGCGCCTCCTTAACTCGCCCAACAATTGGTCGCATATTGGGAAGAAGGTATTAACCCTGAAATAGTCCCGTCCTTGTAACAACACTTCTCCCTCGCGAAACTCTTCGTCTCGTTTCTTCCTCTTAATAATTCTCTTGCGACTGCTTCTGTGTTCTTTTGAGGATTTCTTTTACCAGCCTCTTCAAAAGCATCAAAAGATTCCCGTTTCTTTTCTACAAAAGTTCTACCTCTACGCCTGTGTCGACACCTTATAGAATTTTGGAAACTATATTAAATTGTTTTAATACAGATCCCCAAAATTCCGATAATATGGCCGTCTCTAGGAAATTTAGCTGAGCCAATAGCCCTGTAGCTTCATTTTTAACCAAAGCTTTTTAGTGGGCAGAGTCACTTTTTATAGCTTCAAGAGCCGTTGTTTGGTTCCAATCTTTATTAAGGCTGGCACAAGCATCGTCCCTGACTGACCATCGCGTATGTGGCAAATTTTTCACAATTACATTTTCAGGCTTAGTCAAAAATGATTGCAGTAATTTTATACGTTCCGTTGATTCTGTAAAAAATACGTATAGATTTTGCAGCAACCCTAAAAACTTTGTAGCTTCTGGGCAACATTCAGCTGCCGATGAACTGATCAAGTTTAACGAATGTGCGGCGCAAGGTACGTATGTTACATACTGACATTTTTCTTTGATCTTAGCCTTTAGGCCATTATACTGCCCAGACATATTGCTAGCATTGTCATACGATTAACCTCTGCAATGTCAATGTCGATATTCAGTATTTTGAAGGTGTCCATAACGGCTAGCAACATATCTTCTGCTTTGTGACCCCTATTTGGCAGAAAGCAAAGGAATCGTTCAACTGGTTCGGCATTATCTTGAACAAATCTCACAATTAAAGAAAGCTGATCTACATTTGTAATATCAGGGGTGGAATCTACCCTGAAAAAAAAATATTTAGCCTTTTGAAGTTGTTCCATTATTATTGTTGTTACTTTAGCTGCCATAATTTTTATTATTTTTTCGTACGTTGTAAAAGACAAATATGACGTGTTGCCTTTCCCGGAATTGCCGAAACTTTGTATATGTTTTGCCAGAAACGGATCAAATTCGGAAATTGCTTCCAAAAGCATCATAAAATTTCCGTTATTTGTAGATCCAAATTTATGTCTTGCCACGGAACGAAAGACCACGCGTAGCTAGAGATTTTACAGTCACAACAATTCTAAGCAACACATTGCGCCAGTATTTTCTTTCATCTTCTAACTGCTCAAATAATTTGGAGTCAATTCTGGCTTCGGCTTGTTCTCGCTTTTTCATTTTCAAAACACAATATTTGTGCCCCAAACTAGTTTCATGAACATGAAGTCCTTCAATGCATGTTTCCAATCACTGAAGCCTTGTCCCGAAGCAAGTGGACTTTTTCCGCTATCAAGAAGACGACATGGTCCATAAAATACAGACCCAAGTAACTTTGAGTAAATTAAGTAATTTCGAGAAACTTTTTCCCCGTTTATAAGATTTGTTTTAAATTAAATCTTTGTGTAAAAAGCAATATCGGTCATCGGCTCTTCGTTTAGATTTCGAAAAATTTTCGTCTAATATTTTGTTCAAAGCCATTTTTTGAAAAATAATCTATTAAGTCTTAATTTACTAGCCACAGAGCTGGATCATTTTCCAACCAACCACCCCCGCCACCGCCTGCGCCGCCCCGCGCCGCCGAGCGCCGGCTTATTCGGGATATGAACGAAAACAACACGAACAACGACGAAACATCCCGACTAGTATCGAGTCGCGACGGACACGCCGGTCGTCACGATCGCCCCAGTGTTATCATTGTTATTAACCAAACAATGAGTTTTAGTTTTTGTTGTTAATTAGGTAGGCTTTTAAATTTTTTCAGGCAAGTCAAATTAAAAAGCAATAAATTAAAAGATAGGTAACGATTATGAAAGGCGCCCAAAACTGAGCGCGCTCGCGCCGCCCCTCGCAGCCTCCCGCACCGGGCCACGGCCCCCATGGCCCTAGGGTAAATACGCCACTGCTGGTGGTCATACACTTAGTTCCCTCTTTTTTCAAGAGGTTAGTTGACTGTTCTTGAAATTAATCCGTTCGCCTTTTTGTAGCCAATGGTGAAATTTTAAATAAAAGAACACAAAAGATCAAAGGTCAATTGTATGTTTTATCGCTTACTTGACAAGGTCGACAGCAGGTCCCGGACGACAGCATTGCATCCTCCTGGTATTGCAGGTGACCATTTGCGGCGATAACCACTTAACCATTTCTTAGCCCGCCCGCCGGGTTTATAAAAAAGAAACTAAAGAAGAAAACAAATCAATTTATATATATTTTTTTAAATCTACTCTTTCTACACTAATATTATATGAGGTAAAGTTTGTAAGTTTGGATGTAGGAGGTAATCTCCGAAACTACTAATCCGATTTCAAAAATTCTTTCACCATTTGAAAGGTACATTATTCCAGATGGACATACGCTATATATTGTGTGAAAAAAATTGACGGGCATGCAACGCATGCCGGGCACAGCTTGTTTGTTATAAAATTGGATACATATAAGCTTGAAGAATATTTGAGGATGAATATTTTTATCTCTACTGTGTTATTGTGTTTGTCTACTCTGTCACTAAAGCTACTGTGTTAGTGACATCATTAACGCGGTAGTGCTGTCTTATTCTAACTGGAATTATAACTAAGGAATTTTTCAAAATATTTTGTTTTTGGTTTCATCGATTAATTTCTATTATTTCGATTAATTATGTGTTATCAATCCGTGAAATAAAGAGTTAGATAGATACCTTACTACCCCTAATCAATGGTTCCACATAGAGATGTACATTTTCCAGGCGTACCAGTTGGACGTGCTGCAGGAAAGTCTCCAACTGTTACTGTGCGCGGACGAGCGCAGTAACACGCGCGACATACTGGACCTCCTCAAGCTGATCACCGACGACGTCTCCACAGATTCACCACATCATAATGGTATGTATTATTAACATTACCCATTAATACAGAAGTTGATGTTGAAAATTGTGTTTTGTGACTTATTCAAAAATAAAAGAAGAAAGATCATTTAACTGTTAGAGTCTGTGAAAAGGGATTAGAAATTACTAAGTATCCAGATGAAATGTTATGTTAGTATTATGTTAGTGAAATGTTAGTATCCACGGGCGGTTTAGACTCCCTCAGCATTCGGAGAGACGTTGCGTCTCTCTGTGTGTTCTACCGCCTGTACAATGTTTAATATAATTCCCACCTCGGGTTTCTCCAACCACACCTCCCGTCACAAGTGCGGTCCATCCGCATTTCCTCGATACGGAGGTGTCGCGCACTGTTCGGTCCATAAACTATTTTATACCGCGAACCTGTAGGCTGTGGAACGAACTGCCTGAAGAGGTTTTTCCATTAAGCTACGATATGGGGTTCTTCAAGAGAGCTGTGAATAGGATTTTGCAAGTTCGGCGGCGCGCCCGCATGCCCCCTGGTGTTGCGGGTGTCCATGGCCGGCGGTAACACTTACCATCACGTGGGACCGCTTGCTCGTCCGCCCACTAATCTATAAAAAAAAAATGACTGAGTGAAAAGAGCAGAAGACCATGTGTGGTAGCGGTCCTTAGGAGAGGCCTATATCCAGCAGTGTAGAGACACGGTAATGGTACGGTATTGTATGTAGTCGCCTTTTACGACACTCACGGGAAGAGATGGGATGGTGATATTCTTAGGCCAGCCGACACCACACGATTAAATGTAAGAACTTATTAAATGTAATTGTCGCGCTAGGTTGTTGGGACCCGGTGATGGAGTGGTGGGCGAACATCGTGGGTATCGCGGCGGCGTGGCTGCTGGCCGACACGGCGCATGCGGCCGAGATCGGGAACAAACTAAACCTGCTGCCCGAACAGCTCGCCAATACCGAGGATCCACTACCGGGGTAAGTTTTGTTCATCTAAATCCTAGTCTTAATAAAAAAAATCTAGTTTTCAATTGTTATTATCGCGTATCCGTCAAATAATTATTTTATATGAAAATTTAAAATCTAATTCTAATTATTTATTTATATTTATGCTAACAAAATACGTTTTACAACCCGTGGTCGTTGACCCACCGGTGGCACCACCAGTAATTTTATTTCTCCGTGAACCTACTGCACTAGAGCATGCATAAAAAGACATAAGAATATTGATAAATATCATTCTATTTTGAAGTCATGTCTTATTTTTATGAGTGTGAAAATGTTTTGTTTCAACAATTTCATTGGTCCCAGTGCAAAAGAATATAATATCCATATTTTCTGTCCAAGTATTTATGCTCTAGTGCAGTTATGCCATGTCTCTAGTTTATGCCATGGGGAAATAAAATTACCTGTGGTTCCACCGGTGGGTTAAAGTGAATACACAATACAACATGTAAACCATGGTTGAAAACCTACAGTGGTGGATATTTAAACCTTTAATTTGATACAATCTACATGAGGTATAAGCAAATATAATTTGCTGCTTTTGAAACAATCGATGTTGAAGAGGAGGGCTGGTAGAGGGAAGTCTCGCCTATCTGGTTGTCTAAATTGTGTTTAACACAAGGAGTTGGTTGGTAGAAGTCCTCGGCGATGCAGCTCAGTCAGCTGTAAAAATACCTAGAAAATATAATTTAACCTGTCAAGCTATGGATCTTTAACTTTATTATTGTTTGTCTATTGTTTGCTTATCACCGAGTTACAACTTAAGTACCGATTTTTTTAAATTAATTATCACTAACTCAACCGCCAAGCAGAGGCTTACGAGAATTTAAAAAAAAATCTGTAGCAAGTGTATCCATCGCGCGGTTGATTATGCTTTAAACCCCCTAATGATTTACTAGGGGAGTCCTGTGCGCTGTAGTGGGACAGTGTAGACTGATATCGTAACTCAGAATCATTTTTTTATTTTATTTTCTATTTCTTTTTGTTCACACGAAAAACTAAGCATTAAAAAAACAATATCTAAACAAAGAGTTGAGAAGGACAGACAATTAAGCGCTGATAAGTTTTCACAGATGCAATGCAATTGCAACTAACCCTTTCAGTATTCACTGCTGGACATGGGCCTACTCATGCACATTGTCTCGTGTATGTAAGGCCTTAAAACTCCACGCTGGCCAAGCGGGTTGGCGAGTCCACTATTTTAGAGGTGGTGTAGTTCCTCAGGGCTTGTGGTATTCTCTTTGTTATCCCCTAGTCGCCTTTTACAGTACCTACGAGAAGAAACGGGGTGGTGGTATTCTATAGTCGGCCGACACCACATAGATTTTGACAGATGGTGAAACTTGATTAACTTCTTAATTTTACAGATTGTGAAATTTTAATTAAATCAATTAACTCAGAATTATGAGTAGATTCTATAGTTACAAGATTCGGGAATTGATCGGTTACATCCCGTATATTATAAGAAGCTTAAAGTAGATAAACCCACGCTTAAAATGCAGATGAAGACTGAGATTTTAGACCACTACAAATGTAACATTTTGTTACCGATGGTCTGCTATACTCGCTACTGCTACATATTTTGTTAATATTAATAATGCTCATGTTACAAGAGTTGTGATATAGAGGATGTCTCAACGAGAACTTGAAATTCGCATCGCGCGCCATTTTCGATTGTCAAATGTTCTGTCAGCCATATTTGGTAGGTACTTTGTTAATTGAAACATTGATATTTTTGAAAATGCCGCGTTACAGTTTGGAAGAACGTTTATTAATAGGGAAAACCCATTACAAAAATGGAGAAAATTTTACAGTAACAACTCGCACGTTACGTCATCATTTTGGTGTTAGGCCAAGCAATAGAGCAATTCATTGTGACATAAATCCTAGTAGGAAATCGACTGCCATCATATGAAGAACAGTCCGTAGATGACTAAAAACGAATTCAATTACCCCAAAATAATAAAAAAAACTAATAAAATAGCTCCAGTAGTTGCTGAGATATTTAAATTAAATATTTCAACGTTGCGCGCATATATACGCGAATATATAATCCTCCTTAGATCCCGTTCTACTCTACTCGATTTTGGGGTAAATGAATCAGTTTTTAGTTATCTTTACGTGCATTTCCGACCTGTTTCGCAGCATTTTAGGGAAAATGAAAATATACGTTTTGTTACACTATACTTCTACTTTTCAAATCCGTTTACAAAATTAAAATCGGACGATCTATAACGCATCCAGACCTGCTACAAAATAGCGCATTGAAAAATTAACATTACGATTGTGCCAAAATTAATAGTCGGACAGTGTCGGAGTTTTGCACACACAAAGTACGTATAAATTACTACATTTTTGCGAAGTTTCAGCCCTGTGAGTGTAAAAATGGCCGTTTTGCGATTTTTTCTAAAAAACGTTTAAATTATCCGATCGTAATTTATCTACGGACTGTTCTTCATATGGTGGCACAGTCGGTTTCCTACTAGAATTTATGTCACACAATCGCTAATACTTTGCTTGGCCTATGGCCTATAATCGACCGTCGCGGCCCCCTATTGAAAATTTAGTCTGGAAATTCGAGCGGACGTTTTCAATGATAGATGAGAGAAACTTTACCCATCATCGCTCTTAAAGAACATCGCGGCTGTGAGTCAGTTTCGGAGAATAACCAAACACTTCCATCCGGTATCATTTCCAGGAATTAGACCTCCATCGCAGCACTGTCCAACGAATTTTAACCAAAGATTTGCATCTCGTGCTTACAAGATCCACCTTACTGAAGAACTCAAGCCTACAGACCATAGACAGCGTAGGAACTTTACCGACTGGAGCTTGGAAAAACTGCAAGTTGACAATGCATTTCAGAACAAAATCATCCTTAGTGAAGAGGCTCACTTCCACCGCAATGGCTTCGTTAACAAGCAGAATTCCCGGATCTGGGGATCAGAAAATCCTTACATGAGCTTCCGATGCATCCCCAAAAAATGACATTTTGGAGTGCCATATGGGCAGGAGGGATCATCGGACTATACTTTTTGAAAACGAGGAAGGTACCACGATGAATGTCAATGGCGATCGCCATCGTGGCATGTTGACAAAAATTTTTTCGCAAAAGTTGGATGAAATGGACATAATGTTGTTGCAAACCATGATCCCAGGTCGTGTCATCTCTCGTTTTGGAGCTCAAAACGGGCCGCCAAAAACTACTTACAATCTCTGCTTACTTCTCTCTGTGGGATTTTTTGAAAAACAGCAACGACAAACCACCCTGAGACGATTGAAGAACTCAAAGACGAAATTGAACGCCAAATTAACGAAATCCCGCAGTTCTTACTCGAAAAAGTATTCCGAAATTTCGTCGAAAGAGTCCATGCCTGCCGGTCAGTAGTCGTTTGTCGTGGTGGTCATTTGACCGATATTTTATTTCACATATAATTAGTAATAATGTAGAATTTCTACGAAATTCATTCCACTGTGATATTTTTCCATTTATTCAAAATTAAAGTTCTTGCTGAGATACCCTTTAGATAGATTATCTTGCGAAATATAAATATACAAAAATTTTTGAATAAACAAAATCTATACCTGTCTTCATTTCACAGTCACAGTCTTCTTTCCGAATAATTTCCATTTAGTTAGTTTTAAAACCCAAAAATCAATTGCTTAGTGATTTTTTATTGAGGAATTATATCGTCAAATATTGGCTTAAATTTTGAAATAACTACTTGGAATGAATACATCACTTTTAAAGTGACGATTCTCACACTGACCGCCTCAGAATTTCTAGTCGTCGTGTTTATAAAACAATTGCGTATAGTTTATAGTTTTCATATTAATAACTATTGTCTTAGTAGCATAAACAATTGGTAATGAAAATACAGCTATTGTGCTCTTATTGCAGGGCCCTGTACATGGCGTACAAAAGCCGCCGCGGGTTACTCAGCCTCGCGCACTCACCTCACGAAGGTGCCGTTGACAGGACCGCTGAAACCATCCTAAAGGTTTTTATAACATCTTGTTATTATAAATATTTCATTTAATACATTTAACTACTATATAAACCCATTTTTTAAATTTTATGAGGCCTTTAGACCTACAATATAATTGTATAATCATGTTATTAAACAATATTATTGAATCGCACCTTGCACTCAAACGAGTTTCAATACACTTCCTAATCGATTAAAAACATTGTGCAATCCGTAAAATTGCACAATATTATTGATCATCTAGGGGGGTCTCTTAAACACTTGCTGTTTATTTGTCCGCGACATCACCCGCGTAAATTTTGTTTTAAAATGAACGGACTCTCCCTGGAGAAACTAATTAATTTTCCGTGGTAAAAAGTATCCTATGTTCTTTTCAGAATGTCTAGCAAAAATATTTTATTTAAATTTCACTACTTATATGAACGCATTTTTCAAAGTTTAAAACACATTTTTGCAGTTTAATTTTTTTACTAGCTTTTGCTGGAGACTTCGCCGAGTTAATTTTGTTTAAAAATAAATTTCTCTAAACTAATAAGTTTTCCAGGATAAAACGTCTCCTTTAGGCTATTAGAATTTCAGGCTATACTTCTCTGTAATTTAATTGAACTCGATTCATTAATTTAGTCGTGAAGGTGTACTCGTTTCAAACAAACAAACAGACAAACACTTATTATTATGTAACTGTTTTGCAGGTATGCGACATCGCTGGCAACAAGTTAGCCGATTCGTTGGCGTACTACTGCTGCCGAAAACCAACACAGCTCGTAATGGTAAGTGAAAAATAATTTTGATAATGTCTTTGTTTGCCCCCATTGTGTTTTTCGCATGATTTGTTTTTTGAATTATGTTAATGATTTTGTTTTCATTAGATAGATGTGTTTGTGTTGGAGAATGAAACAGTGACTATTGTGGGAGTGCATTGTAGTTGCATTGCACTCGTTACCTTAGTTTGTGCAATATAACTACAAAGCAAGTCTCGCCTTAGTAATATTCTGCGCGCGGAAGATTTATTTCATTTTGTGCATGGTTTGTATATGATTTATTTTGTTATTTTTGTGTGCCGTATCTTTACTTTATTTTGAGATAACCAAAAAGTGTTGCTTACAACATATTTCAATTAATGATTTCATAACAATATTTTTTATTTATAGCATTTCTAAAACTACTGACAGTAAATTATATATTTTAAGTATGATATAATATTCTTAAGAGTTAATTAAAATGGAAACTACTGGATTTGTGCAAAATAGTGCATGATCTTTTAAAAGCGTAGTTAATAAAATCTATAATCAAACGTATCCACAAGCTGAACTTCGAAATATTTACAAAAATAATTGTGGCCTATACCCTATACAAAACATTATTGAAGAAACGCTCAGATGTATTTTGTGTTTTGTATGGATAATGGAGAAAATGCATGTAATTTAAACATTTCTATATCCGCTACTTACAAGAAAAATTATTGTCCTCTATTTTCTTCGTTTAATTAAGAACATTTCATAGCATAGCATAAAAATTCATAGCATTGTCTACAAAGTTTTTACATAAATCATGCTCTAGAAACGCATTCACATTATTTGATGGCTACAAAAACAATTAAATCCGTGTTGAAGATGAGTACATATTTGTTTTGTCTTTCGACATTTTATTACATTGCATAGAAAATACAGAAATACAAAACCAACTGCTCATCATGAAAAACAAAAAAAAACCATACAGGAATTTATTTGGAGGACTAAATTTGAAGAGATTCAAAGCAATTGAAATATTTTAGACTAAATATTATTTAATCCATTCATGTAATAAAAGAATGTAAGAATATTCTCATATTATATTTTGTATATTTTCATAATTTTATTTTTGGTTATGGATTCTAAGCTATCTTGTACAAGCGTCTTCTAATTAACAGAAACCAGGCGGTTTTATTGCACTAGAGAGCACTACTGAAATGTGAGGTTAAAACATCTGTCAAAATACATAAGTTTGTATAGTTTCCTTTCATTAGTGTTAAAATTATCCAATAATTATCGAATTTACGGATTTTTTGTTGCAGAACCATAAGTTATGGGAGGGGGTTATTTTTACCAATTCCCAAATAACATTTTAGCAATTCTTTATTAAGACAGAAAGTAGAAAAAAAAATTGTTTGACCAAAATAACAGTATTAGTTCCCGAGGTTTTACGATTATTGAAACGCAAGCAACAACTCCTAAAGTAAATACGTCATATCCCAGTACTGTCCCCTTGTGATTGTTTTTCTTTCTATTTTTTAATTTATATGGTCTTGTTATGTACAGCCCAACCAAGTGTTCGCACGGTTATGATTTTTTTTGCTTTTGTAAATCAAATATAGTGATTTACATAGTACATCGTTGTTATAACAGAAAGTACAGGTTTATCCTACAACTTTATATTTACGGCTGGCACTGGCTAGTCGTCTATCGAAATAAGTTTGTAAAACTGCAACGAAGTTGTTTTATCGATTGGCTAATACTACATTTAGTAATTTGTTGTTAACCTGTTAACTATTGATTGTGGGAATAATATACAGGCTGTGTACGAACCTTCCCTGAAGCCTGAACACATGGAATGGCGTTCGTGATTTATGGTAATCATATTTCTAAAATTTTCATGTCAACAATGGTGTTGAAAATTTGAAACATGATATATGAAAATTTTAGTAATATTCTTCTGCATTAAACTCAAGTTTCTGAGTTATTACCAAAATTTTCATCTGCTAAAATACACCTTTTAAATTGATATTATTAAAATACGTAACATTATATTACGAATATGTCGAGTTGTATTGTTGATCGAAGGCAGAATACATAGATTCTAACCATAGGTTTGAAGCTTCGGGAGGAAGCTTCGGGAGGAAGCTTCGGGAGGAAGCTTCGTTTACATCCTATATAAGTGTAATAAAGCATTTGAACGTAATTTTCAGCTGATGCAAGTGTTGTGTTGCGACTGGTTACTGGAAGTGCGCGCGGGCGTGTGGGAAGCGACGTGCTGCGCGCCGGATGAGAGCCGGCCCGCACCACACGCGCAGCTTAACGCCTTCCAACGGGACTTGCACTCGCTCAGGCGACTCTCGCAGAACCTACCTGTAAATATACTTTTCATATCAAGCTATAACGTTCAATTACAGGGCTATTTTTCGAGAAACCTAAGATTTATTCCTAGAACCTTGTATTTATTTTTTCTAATTTTTGCCAAGCGCTTCGTTGTTGTTTAAAAGTAATTGGCTCCCTTTGGTAAACTAATCAATCAATTAATATGTACCAAAAGAAATGAAAAAAAAATGTTAAAATAATATACCTATTTAAAATATAAATTCAAATATTTTTTTCATATATGTGTTGTTGCAGTGGGCGACGTCGCGCGTGTTCCTACAGTCGGCGGTGTGCCGAATGATGGCGGGCGCGGCGCCGCGGCGCACGCAGCAGCTGCTCGACGGCAGCCTGCGCCCGCGCCTCTACCGCTCCTCCATCATATGCGGGAAAGGTACGCGTTCACATATACCTATATAACTGTGTACGTTTACCCTGGCTTTTGGTTCACATATTATTACTCCAAAAGTACAAGTGACAGCATGATATGTTATTTTCACCTTAATTATCTCATCCTTAGCTATAATTATTATTTAATTATGAATGAATTAGTTATTTATTTAACAACGTAATAATAAATACAGTTCAATCAGAAGGTATTTGCCTCGGTCTCACAGTCATGGCTCTCGAGGATCTTCGAGTTGTACCGAATCGACAGTGCAAGTCGACTCTATCTCGAGACATGTATGGGGCAGTGGAGTACGATACTTAGTCTTTCAGGCGAGCGTATGACGGCTGTGGATGATCGAATTCGGATAAGCAGAGGTGGGGTATCTTCCAGGGCAATAGTCTGAACCCAATTTGGTTCTACCTTGCACTGAACCCTCTGAGCACACTTTTGGGAGAGTAGGCGACGTGCTTTCAGTTTCGGAGAGGAGGTATACGGATGACCCACCTTCTCTAATGGATGATCTCAAGCTGTTCGACTGGAAACGGAGACTGGAGGAACTGCTAAAGATCACCGATGACTTTAGCAGTTCCATAAGAATGGAGCTAGGCGTTGATAAGTGTGCGGTCCTGCGTGTGGAAAGGGGACGGATCGTTCGTTCCGAGGGAGTCCAATCGGTTAAAAACTGTCTCTGAAACAGAAACATACCGTTATCTGGGCATGTCCGAATCAACAGGTGTTTAAGAGGCGGACGTAAAACCAGTCAGTTTGCTAGGTATTTTATGAGCGTTGGACAAAAGTTTAAATAGCTATTTGTCGAGTTCTAATAAGATTCGAGGCTACAACGGCTGGGTTATACCCGCTCTCATGTAAACCTTTGGCGTACTCAGATGGTCTCAGGCTAAACTAGACGTCTTGGATAGAAAAGTCTGTACAACCATTATTCCACAGGATATATCACCCCGAGGTCTTCGGTACAGAGATTGTACATCCCACGTAAATGCGGCGGTCGAGGCCTTTTAAACGCTAAGAACATGTATAACCGTGCAATCTCCGAAGCTACTTTCTATGGACTTCGGGTGATGGAATCCGTGGCAAAATCGTGGCAAGTGACAAAGGATTTACGCAGTGACTCACTCCCTTATCCTTAGCTGTTGAGCAATGGCAAGACCCGGTGGTGCTCAGCACCTCTGATCGATCTAGATTTATAGGTTTATAGCAATAGGTTTATCTACATGGAACAGGTCTGGACACCTCTTTTATTATAGGCAAAGCAACCAGTCTTCACAAGGTGGGATCAGCTTTCTTGTCAGAAGGATTCTCGATAACAGCCTTGTGATCAGACGTGTGTGTACAAGTCAGACTTGTACATAGACTGAATAAGAAGCATTTCTTAAAGGTTGTGCAATTACATTGCGCCGGCGCACACTAATGATGAAGTCGAGGCGTTCTACGATGATTTATCGAGGGCCTTAGACCGTAATATACACCACCGTTACACCGTTGTTATCGGGGACTTTATCGCTAAAGTGGAGTACGGGAAGACGGTGAATCGAAAATTGGCCCACACGGTTTCGGACGCAGAAATCATCAAAGTTAAACGCTAGTCCTCAAAATAAAAACGTTTCGTCAAGGAAGTCGATATCGATAGATGCCCAACTATTTCATCACTATAAGAGTGTAAGCAATATCAGGGCAATGGGAGTGCTGACGACGCGCGCTACGATAACAAAGACGCAGAAATTACAGAACATTTTTGGGCGTGTCGTACATTTTTATAGAACAGAATATCTACAAAGAAGGCTAGTTAAAAAAATTAAATAAAAATATATAAATTATGTCAAATTGAATAAAAGATAATGGTATATTATATTTATTAGTAAAAAAACACATATTTGTAAGTGAACGTAGATTCCAGTCATTGTAACTAAGCTCATTGAAATTGAACAATTTGTGTAGCATGTAGATATAAACTGGTCAAACATAAATCAATTTTAACAACTACCTACAGGCGAATATGTAGTGCCGTAACAAACACACAGTTTTATGACACCAAGAAATTAAACTATATGTACCCATTATTTGTAAATGTTAAATAAATATAAAAAAATATCTAAACTACAATATGCCTTTTGCAACAAGTAACTTTATCGATCTTCTTCCACGTAACTACTCCATAAACGATCATCATTCAAACTACTTTTACATAACTTTCAGAACGTGCTTTGGAAGGGGGTGGCGGGGAGGGGGAGCGAGCTGTGGCACTATATATGGCGTGCAAGCACCTGCCGCCGGCAGTACTGGCCGCGCCTGGCGAGAGGGCGGGCATGCTGGCACAGGCCGCGGCTACGCTACAAAAGATCGGGCACCGCAGCCGATTGCCGCACTGCTACCATTTGATGAAATCATTTGGAACGTTACCCTCCGCGCCATGACAGCTTATCTAGTAACTACCAAATGTTAATACTCAAATTGCCGGTACAGGCACGAGAAAACCTTTTTGGAAAACACCATCTAATAAATTGCGAAAACAAAGACTAATCGATTTCGATTAACCTTTTGCCCACTAAGGACATATTTTTTATGGAAAGGTGGCAGACGAGCTACCTACCTGATTATGGGGGGAATACATAGCCTATGGACATCCGCTATACAAGTCCATATTAGTCAGAATGACAATGAGGGGTTTCCTTATCCCATTATTCCTTGAAAGGGAATGAGGTAGATTGAAGAGTAGAGTATAATGGGATAAGGAGATTCTTTTATGCTATTATATTGTCCTATTATGACAGGAGGAGATGGGATGGAATAGCGATGGCATCAGAAAGTTCCTTTATACTCACTCAATAAGATGGGAAAGTAAAAAAATACTTAGTATAGTTATTTTATCTCATGAAGGCGGGTTAGCCTTGCTTCTAATGGTACAACATAAATACACGTGCACGTGTGTGCGTGGAACACCCACGCCCGCCAATAGCGTTAACAAATTAAGCTTAAGAATATTTTTAGTTAAATTATTTATACTAAAATAAACGTAAATCGATAAACACATTAAATCTTGGGTCATCACAGGGTTAGTGTTTCTGTATGTTTAAGATAAGTGTGTATATGGATGTATATTTTATTATTTATATGTTTGTGTAATCATATGTACATTCGTATATTATGCTTATAAAGGCCGTCTTAACAAGAACTTAAATTTTGAATAAATGGAAAAACACCATGAATTTTTGAATTTTTGAAAAACTTTCATAGAAATTTTTATTTACATAATCATCAAAATTATTGACCATTAAGAAAAATGCTTTAGTGTTTAAACACCTGCATCTCACCTTTTCTCGAAGCTGAAATTGGTATTTTTTCCGCTCGCTTGTAATGATATGATGCATTGTCGAGTATAATTACTAATTGCTGCGATAGATTTGGTAATAACTTTTCATTTAACCATTACAGATAATTATCAAAACTCGTATTTGAGTGATAATCTCCCGTTGTGGAATTAGCTTTGTAGATCAAAGAAGCATTGTCAATAAAACCTTTAGTTTCTATACAATTGGCTGACCTAGACAGCGGTATTTATTAACCTTTTTTAAATATTTGAAACGCCACATCTGGATACCATACCTCTCTGCCATTACTTTTCTATTGTTGTCAGTTTTACGCCATCTGTAACCTAATTTCTGCAACGATGATCTAACTAGTGTAACTAGGCAGCCGTCAAAGTCATTTTTTTTTTATTTAAAACTTCTTAATTTAGCCAACGTTGGAATTTGCTTGCGACATTGTGGAAATTTTGTATTGTACTCAGAATAACTTTAGCCGCAAAAGTATCAACATCTATGAATGTTATTTCTCTTCTTTAGTTTCCTCATTGCAGACATAGAATTGGCAGAAGTAGAAGAAGCTCTGTTTCTTCTTTTAATATTCTTTCAACAATTCGTTTAGTAACGCCTGTCGCATCTGCTGTACGTTGTGTAATATTACGCAAATGAGATACATCACTTGTTGTGTCTTGACGAGTAATGGTAAAGTTGTACTCTTTTTAAAATAAATTGATAAACATTAGCTACCATCTGCCGGCCCTGATATAATAAATAAAAGTCACTTAATGAAAATTAGAGAAATACTTTCTATTTTACTATAAAAATACCTACATGCTTTATGTACCTATAAAGTAAGTTGTCATAGCTTATACATACAATATTTGCTATATAGAAATCTTACATAAAAATCACAGTACAAGGATACAATAAATAAAAAAATAATAATGTATAAAACCGTTAGATGCAACAAAATAACATTACAATATTTCAGTTTTTACAACTTTTCGTTTTTTAGCCGCTTCACTGGCCATGCTGACGCTACTTGAAACATCAATATATACAAAACCAAATACACTTGTAACCCGAACGGCGCGCGTCGCCCAACTGAGCGTTGTCAAGGTTACGCACACTAAAACAATGTACATGTACGAACAAAATAACTACTAAGCGTAACCCGCCTTCGTTAGATGAAATAGTTCTTTCATCTCACTATATATTCATATAGTTCATATAGTTATACATTAATCCTATATCCACGAGTACATTAAGTGAATAAAGGAAAAGAGCACATAATAATGTGCTCATTCATAGGTTCCATCGCCCCCCTTGAATCATTTCAACGCCCTCAGGGGGCGTTATGGGGTTAAAACTTCTAAAGCATTAATCCAGGCACCGGTTAATAGGGGAGAGTTGGATATTTTTATTTACTTAGTTATTTAAGACATTACATATTTTCTATACGGTAATTGTCACTTATAACGTAGTTTACAAAACATCAAATGTATTAGTAGGTATACATACATAAGGACAATGTGTGCTGACATCTGTACTAGAAGAATCTGTTTTACACCTGTCAATATTGGCAAGCCCTTAAAGAAATATGCCTATAATCAGTATTATTAAAAAGAGAATTTATTTGGCAACAAGCAATAATTTTGTAGAAATTATGAAAATCTAAAAGAAAAAAATATTAGGAACAAAAATTTAAAATCTGGCAAAACGCGCAATTATCTGTACCATACCGTACCTGAGGTCGACAATAATGGTATTGCTTCAAATTTAATTAAAATTACCTACTTGTATGAACGTGGGTTCATACAAATAATTTCAAATTAAATTAGAAATGAAAATTTAAAAGAAAATACACAAGTCTTGAGAGGTTGCATCTCAAGACTTGTGTATTTTCTTTTAAATGCGTCATGCGACAGTTTTCGTAGCTGTTGGGTAATTGCATAAAATGCTTTAGCTAATAGAGCAACATGCTCACATTGTTCGTTCTCTTGTTTTGGAGAAAAAGTTGCTTTTTCTCCAGTACAAGAGACGACCACGCATAATTGCTCAACTCTATTACTTTGTTTTGAAATCGTGTAAAAATCTTGATATTTGAATGTGAGTATTAAGAAAGTATTTGCATACCATTCTTTAATGTTTTTTAATAATGACAAACATTTAAACCATAAATATTTGTATAAATAAATTACAATTTGACTTGTAATGGAAATTCATCAAAAATTATAACGAAAGTGGGGCAAACATTTTGACTTACTCCTACCTCACATGGCTGTTCGTAACTCACGGATCGCGGTGAAGGAAGATTTTTGCCTATTAGACATTACGCACTCAGATGTCCTGTAACATTATCGTTTTTTTGGGATGTGAGTGGGTACGGTATTATCTACCGCGCGCAATTATCCAACTCTCCCCTAATTAATTTTTCTATAATATTGATATTCTAGATAGATTATAAAGTCTTTTTAGAATATTAATTTTCTATAAAGACTAGACATTTAGAAAATACTTAAAAAACGCGCACTCACCTGTTTCCGCATGTTTCTATTAAATACTTTGTAAATAAAGCAATACGATCATGTTAGGATTATTTATTTTTAAGCGATAAATCGAAATAAATAGTTGTAAGCGTTATATGTGTATAGCACAGTGCCTATTTTTATAAAGTGGAATTCGTTTGTTAATTAAGCGATACTGAGACATTTTTACTATGTACTATTAATATTGCAAATACATTGCATTGCGACACAACAATGGTTTTACTTATTTCACATGCCTTATTTCCCAGCATGAAGTTATAATACGTGATGTATCGACTCCAAACTGCCGTATTTCTCAAGAAAATGTGTAGGTTTTAAAAAGGATAATAATTCTTGTGTAGAATGAAAAAAGTTCGTTCCCAAAACTGGAGGAAGTGATTCAGATCTACGTGCCCTGTGGTAGTAAAATGCCTATACATTATTAGTCCATTAGCTTTAGCCCATACGGGGTTTCTTCGGATTCTCTCCTTCACAGCTTTAATCGTCTATTTAGTACGAATAGTGCGTGGACGGCCTGACCTTTTTCTGTCACAAACGGGATGTTTCAATGTACCCACCAATAGCCCGGTACACAAACATTCGGCTAATATCAAACGGATGGAGTTTAAAAATTTGGATTTGACTCCATGCCTACTGTGTGTAATGCAATTACACCACTACGGTTTTTGTTATCACCCCACCCCATTTTAATATTAGTACAATATTCAATAATGATTGGCGCCAAAATGAGAAAAAACATTTATTTTTCACGTGAGAATGACAGATTCTAAATTCAATATTTTTTTCTTTATTGTAACGGTTTACTAAGTACATATGAATACTGTCGCCCTCGCGATAGTTGCCAAAATCAGTCCGGAATTACAAACGTTGGCACTTGGCACAACCCCGGATGCGTTGCTATCTTTGGAGATTTAGGAATAGATTTTTAGAAAGGGTTGAGAAAATGAGCCCATCCCATCGTATTCTAATACGATGGGATGGGCTTTCGCATATCTTACTAACTACATAAACATTGTATATTACATTACAATATATTACAATGTTTTACGGTAGTGAGTAAGATATGAGATAAATAGATCGCTGAATTGTTCATTATAATCAGTATTAACGATTGGTACAATAACGGGCTTTTTGGCAGCCCTTCAATTCATCTCGTGGTTGTTGGATTTGTAGGTGAATAAAAGATATATAAAAAGTAAATAGAAATCGAGCGGGCTTTATTCATCCAGGTGATTTACCATTGGGTAGACATGGGACACTAATCAGTGAAATAAAAATCGAGAGGACTTTATGTGGACTTTATTCATTCAGGTGCACAAAGTGGAATAACCCGATTGAATACTGGACCCTTATGTACAATATTCTGTATGGGCTAAAAAATTTAATTCTATTGGTTAGAAACGGTCATTACCATGGACTTGGTTGTCTAGAAAATTGGACTCAAAACTTATCGCCTCTCAAAAAATGATGTTTTACCATCGATGTCAGTGCTTCATCACAATGTGACTTTTAGTCGTATGATCTCATCCTCCTACCCCCAAACGCATTGGTCGATGATGTCTTACTCCCCTAGCTATAGGAGGCTTCCTTACACCTAGAACTACAAGTTCTAATGCCAGGGTTTCTAAAATCCGCCTTTTTTTGTGTCTATCTTTTAGTCTATTCGGGAAAATATTGGAATGAATTATTTTCACATCGATGGATTGAACTAACTGACACAGCGCGCACCGTAGGTCGGCTAAATCTGATTTTAATTCAAGTGTCTAGACGACAAAGCAAATTGTTAAGTTTAGAAAGTTGTGGTGAACGAGACGTACTCGTGCGCCCGAGCGCCGATACCAGCGATCGCTCGGCTTGTTCCGTCGCGTCTCGGGTGCGACTCTGTTTTCCCGAGCTTGCCAGTCAAAAGAGCATTTTCACGCTGTTAGCCCGCTCGCGCTCGACCCCGCTCCGGCACGCGCGTACCACTATCTTGTAATCACGTATTTAATAAACACATTCCTCGAGTATATGTGGACTCATTTATGCGACCTCCGCTCCACAATTTAATAGGGCGCTTCGTAGCACTTGCAGTTTGGTGGAATTTAGCGGTGACAGTTGTCAGTCCCCACTTTCAGTTTGACACTGACAGTTATCTTTCCCGTATATTTCTTTCTTTGCTCTATTTTGTATTTTGTTTGAAATATTATCTAATTTAACGTGTAATAGTGCATTTATTCCGTCTGTAAAACAAGCTTATTCCAGTTTTGATAATATTTATTCGAAACAATGGTAAGAAACTGTTCTTCGTTTACGTATTTGTTATTTTAAGTATTGATTTTATTTACCTATAATTAAAACAACATATTTTACTAATTTTAAATCAATAACTATTTGAAATAGAATAATTTGAATTGGTCATACAGATACAATATCTAACTTTCCAGACAACTGCTGCAGCCAATAATCAGAAGAAAGCTGTAAATACCAATAATGTTCTGCCAGGTGGTGTCCGTAAAAAATCAGGGCCTAAATTTGAACTATCTGAAGAACTGCGACGAGATATAAAAGAAGCATTTGATTTGTTTGATACGGAAAATACGGGAAAAATAGATACAAAAGAGTTAAAGGTGGCTATACGAGCCCTCGGCTTTGAACCCAAAAAAGAGGAGATAAAGAAAATGGTAGCTGAAATAGATAAAGGTGACGGAAAAGTGTCCTTTGAAGATTTTCTTGATTTGATGACTGTGAAAATGGCCGAGAAGGACACTAAAGAAGAGATTATGAAAGCTTTTAAGTTGTTTGATGATGATGAAACTGGTAAGTTTTAAATTGTATGGGGGACATATGCTGCATTGCAGATCCAATTATGTACATCCTTTGGTTGAGTTACCTTACTCTCATAGAATACTGTTGCTAAATCTGCCAATGTGTCTCAGGAGTGAATGAGAATTGCTGGAGCCCTTTTCTCTTCTATCCCCATTGAATAGGAGTTATAACATGATGAGGGAAAGGGATCATGTGATGATCTCTAAATTTTAGAGACATGCTCTAAACAATTATTAAAGTCCTTAACAATATTGATTATACAGTACAGTATAGATCCATTCTGGCTTCACTGTGATAGAACATTCCCTATATTCATGCCCTTTTTAGTGGAGGCAGAATTTAAAAAAATGTTTCTGTTAATTACCTCTTATAAACAAACAACTCCATTCTTTCTAAATATTGAATTTATAAGCACTAAAATAAATGTCTGTTAATTAAATCAGTAGTTACACATAGAAAAAATAAATACTCTTACTCAAGGCATTATTCAAGATCTACATGATTTCATAAATGTCTTGATCACATCATAGTACTAATAACAATTAGTACCAATAACTATAGCAATATAACATTTATAATGTTACTAGTTACCATTTCAACTTTATTAATAAAAACATATAAGTTTTTTTTATAGTAGATGTGGCAGAGTGGCAGGCAGCCCACATGATGGTAAGTTTTTACTGTGGGTTATGGACACCTGCAATACCAGAGGGGCTGCAAGTACACATTGCCAACCTTATATTCATTTATTTATACACTTCATTGCACAGTTACATACAAAAGGCATTCTCTACCAGCCAATCTGGGTTGATCAGAGAGGTTCAATTTGATGGTGCATGAAAGACAATGAGATATGGATGGGATGGACTTATAGGATTTTATTAGCAGTTTTCTTGAAGAACCTCATGTTGTAACTCAGCCGAAAAGGTTCAGTTGGCAGTCCATTCGATAACTTTCAGGTTCATGGTATAAAATTTCTTGAAGATACACTATAAAGGTGTTAAATAGATGCATTATGCAACTGTATATAACCAGAATGAGGTGTTTAAACTGTATGCACTGTACTAATAAATTGTATGCAGTATAAAGGTGTTTAATAGATGCATTGAAATGACTATTTATAGGCAGAATCTCCTTTAAGAATCTGAAACGTGTGGCGAGAGAGCTTGGCGAGAATCTGACAGATGAGGAGCTTCACGAGATGATAGATGAAGCTGACCGAGATGGAGATGGGGAGATTAACCAGGAGGAGTTTCTACGCATTATGAAGAAAACTAGTCTTTATTAAACTAGTGGTTTATGAAGTTCTAATCTAAGTATTTTGATTTTTATAAGAGTGTATCTACAGAGCTATGCACAAATCCCCAATCTCGAATATTGAAAATAGTTATATCATTTTGTGACAAGTCAAATTTATTTACATATTTCAGTCATTAGTGACTTTGTACCAATGAGTGTTAAAAATGTAAATATTTTTTACTGGGGTAGTGATGATTATAGTCCACTGTATAGTTTACTGTTTGGCTGCACTAATGCTTTACTACACCAAACAGTCACATTTTGAGAATTTATAAAATATACAAGTGACCCGCCCTCGCTTCGGTTTATAAGTTTTTTTTTTAATGTAACAAAATAAAATATAGCCTATATTAGACACAGATAATGTAACTTCCCATTAGTGAAAGAATTTTTGAAATCGGTTCAGTAGTTTCAGAGATTACCCCCGACATATAAACACACAATTTTACCTCTTTATTATATTAGACGAATGTAATTATTTTCAAATACTTACCAAATTTTGGTATTTAGGACTGATTTTGATAAAAACTAAGGTTCAGATAAATGGATATTTCCAAGATTATTCTTTATTTTAAACTTTGAGTGGTTTGAAATTAAACTATATGTAAACTGCTATAAGACACAATTACCACTGATTCTAAGACATCTATTTATCTGGGTGTTATTTGCCACTACTTGTTATATTTTCTTGCTATTAAGTATTTTAGTTAGGACTATTATAGTTATTTAGATCCATTGTTGTCATTGATAAGCTTCATATTACAAAAAAATATCAGTAAGAAAGTATTATGATCATGTTTAAATGATTTATTTAGTAAAGGTCAGTATTAAATGCAAAAATAAGCATTACTTTTACATGTTTACTGTGATAGGATGTGAAAATTTTAATAATTATCACAGTTGCTATTTGGACAGCTTGTACAGAAAGATGTACTTGCGCCATGTGGTTAGATAAGAACTTTAAAGTCATGACCTTTATTCAAAATTGATAATGTTCTCATGATATAGGTAAATAATTTATTATGGGAAAATGAGAACAAAGTCTGTTAAGTAAGAATTACTTGCATTTTAAAGTGACAAATTCAACATGCTTTAACACATTCACTATCCATGACTCCTTTTAGTTGACACTTTTATCTTGACACGTCTATGACTTTACTTTTAGTCATGCAATCTGTACAGACCTATGGCAGTTTTCTCGATGGACGTGTTGAAAAATAAGGATTTATTTGATGTTTGGGACTTATAAACTAGGAAATAAAAAATTATACACACAAGAGACATATGGAATATTTTCTATTTTATAGTTTTTAAGGCGTTTATTAAGAAATCGAGTATATTATTTCACAAAATATCGACATTGAAAAAAAATCTATATTTAAAAATACATTGTACGGTAGAAAAATAAAATGGTATATTTTAAAGTTTTTAAGGCGTTTACTAAGAAAACAAGTACATATATTATATCAGGAAATATTATAAAAGGTATTAAAACAACAATGAGAACAAACAGCGTTCTCGCACTTGCAACATCATATCACTTTTGCAGTCTTCCCATATACTATAAGTCCCTTTCACGGCGGTAACAGCCCACACAACGCTTTTTGTGTTTTCCTATCTCCTTAGGAATTTTTTGTATCAAGTGGCCATCAAGGTGTTCTTGATTCAGGAGCCGAGGAACAGATAACTTCTGACCAAAATCTAAATGTAAATTTAAGCGAAGTGGAGTCATGGATTCTCCCATCCATGACTGTAGGAAGTCATGATTTTTGATTGATTTTCCGGGAAATATCTATGATTTTTAATGAAATAGATATGTTTTAAGTAGTACATAAACATTTAAACGAAATAAACACAAAATATTTTTGGATGTTCTGGGTACCTTAAAAATTTATATGATGGGCAGAATGTGTTAAACATTCTCCATTACAAGCAGCAACAATCGGTTTAACACTCGGTGTTAAATATGGTAGGTAGTTCTCTTGTGCATACCAAAAATATATCATATACCAAATATATCATAGTCACAGTGTATTTAGCCTCGATGATACGTCGCGTTCGAGACAACGCCAAAGGTATCTTGGCGACATTGGCGGAGAGGGTGGACTGCCCTATACTGAGGCACTGGACAGGGGCGCATATCAGTGCCGTCGTGTAGTGTCTCTTTATACGAATTTAATTTTATTGTTTCCTTATTTTTAAATTTCCATTGTTTTTGTGTATTTTTATGTATATGGGCATATGCCTGAAATAAATTCTTTATTATTATTTATCAATTTTTTAAGATATACTTATTTTAAGAAATAAAATCTATGGCACTATCTATAATTTGTTTTACTTTATCAAGTTATGAACAAAGACTAGATTTTTTTTTTTCTTCAAGATATGATCAAAAGGTTGATACTGTGAATGATTGATGGCTTGCAAAATGATAAAGATAAAATTGAAATTATGCATACTAGAAGATATATATGTATTTCAGTATATCAAAAACAGAACACTTAAATATAATAAAAAATAATAATATTAATTTTAGTACATAGCAGTTTTAATTTTTTAATCCTGGACACTAAATTGACATGTACAAATGTCTTGAAAATAATGTTGGTAATTAATTTACAGTGTGGTTCTTATGGTTTGGTTTGTTACATTTACATTGTTACATAGTTACATTGTTTGTTACACAAGAATTTAGCCATTCCGAAAAGAAAAAAATACCTAACATCATACAATATTCACCATATTGATATTTAAAATTCACTCTTTTGCCAGATGATTATTTTTAATTGTAATGAATTCTATTGATTCCCACAAGTTTGATAGAGCACCATGCGATTTTACAGAACAACCTGTTTTAAATAATATGATTTTATGATTAGTTCCGATTGCTGGACATCACTATTTTAAAAATGTCAATAACTAGCAACACATGAAGTGTCACTTTAGTCTCCGGGATTAAAAACTAACTATAGTTAACTATTATGAAGCCGATCTTTCTACCACATTACCCTCTGCTTGTCCAAAGTAAACTTTATGGCACATTTTGACAAACAAACCAACTTCTACCACACCTGGGATCATTTTTATAGTTGTGTTAACTTTATCCCAATCTAAATCTTGATTAGTGAACAGCCAGTCTAATATAAAATTTCCATTATCAGTAACAACTGGTCCAGCCTTAGCAATGGCACTGCGCAGCTTGATTTCTCCTCCAAATAATGCCACAACTTTATTCTTAATAGGAACATAAGCAATTGGTACAACTTCAATAGGTATTCCTTTCTTGTATCTGTCACCCAGTTTATTTGAGTCCTTTGTGTAATCAGCTATTACTATGAGTTTTTTCGAGCATGATGCAACGATTTTTTCCTGGAGTAAGCATCCACCACCTCCTTTTATGAGTGTCATATTGCTATCTACTTCATCTGCACCATCAATGGTAACATCTATGACAGGGTTTGTGTCGAGTTCTCCTAATATAAGGTTATGTTTGAGAATCAGCTGTTTAGCTTGAAATGAAGTTGGAATGCAGGTTACCTTTAAGTTTTGAGTTTCAACTCGTTCGGCCAAACGTTGCACGGCATATACTACAGTCGAGCCGCTGCCGACCCCGAAAACACAATTATCTCTTACAAATTCATCAACCGCTCGATATGCGGCCACTTGTTTCGCTTGTTCCAAAGACATTTTGCGTTTACCGACACTATATAAGAGTAAATTTAGAGTAAAATGAACGTTTTTAGACCGTAATGTGTCTTTTACATTGGTTCTTAGGAACATAAAAGCTATTTATTTCCTAGCGATATTTTTAGAATTTATATACAATAAATAAATATGTACAGTGGCGACAACGAAAATAACACATGAGATGGCGACACAGGTCTGTCAATCAGCACAATCTTCCTTCCAACTGACTGACTGATTAAATCACTAGGCGATAAATGATTCAATCGGTGGGTGAATGAACGAATGTACAGTCTTTGGCAACGAGCGGATGAATGTTATCGTATTAAGGTTGAGCTATATTTCTCAGCATCGATTCACACCTTTCCCGTACTAAAGGCGTATTTTGTATGGGACATCGTTCGCACCGAGCCGCATCAGTGGCGCGATTGCAGATTCGCCGTGCACTGAAACAAAGTGAGAGTGCCTTATCTATACTTTTGTACTCTATCACACGCGGCCGTCCGCTTAGACACACGTTCGGCACCGATTGGCAGCGGGAGGGCCCCTCCGCGCTGAGCAGGTGAAGACCCCACGCACTTGTTTGTCCGTATTTTTACACGTTTGAATCATTCGATCCATAGGTATTACAGGATAGGTGTCAGCTACAGTACTGACAACTGCATTGTATTTTTTCTAAAAATGAATCATTGTTTTTCCCCTGTGGTCGCACTCATCAGCATGCTACAGCATGCGATCATATGCTGTAGCATACTAACGAGCGCTGACTGCCGCGGTGCGGCTCTGCGCTTATAATTATGGGTTTAATTCAACCGCCACAATGCTGGTCGATGCTAACAAGTACCTATAGCTCGACCCTTAAGTTCCCCTCGCTATCAATTGTAGTGATTCTAAAGATAGAATTATTTATTCAAAGAAGTCGAATGTTTTGAATTGTTATAATTTAAAAATAATACTAACAACATAACAATTGTAGCACCTAAATGTCAATTAGTTATATAATTATAAGAAATAACGATTATATAGTTCAAGTAAAAATATCAACAAGAAAATTGCAAAAAAAAAATCGCCAGCTTAAAAAATAACGTATTATTTTAGTATTACCCTAAATAAAAACTAAGGCACCTTTAAAGATCACTAGCACTAACGCGTACGAAACAACGAAGCACCGAGAACTGTCAAAATTAGTTCGTTTTCTTGCCACGCGCCAACTTATACTTGACGGACCAAAAACTACCGAGAACTCGTAATCGTGAGCTAAATGAAACGAAACAATAGTCGAGTGATCGAGAGTACGCATGCTGAGCGCCGAGCACAGGGACTGACTGACTCATGACTGAGTTCGTGACTTGTGGGACGACGTCAGAGCGCTCGAGTGCTGATAAGTGACAAAATCACCGATGGAATCATTGTGACAGTATTATTAATGATTAATCAAAAACTCAAGTTTACTTCTCGAGTTCTCGCTAAAAAGTCCACGTCTATGACATTAAGGGCTACGTTCCAAAACGTGTGATAATCGATTTGACAATCTAAATCATATGGTAAGAAGGATCCATTTTAGTTTGGCAAATGAAACATAGTACAAGAGCGGCAAATAGAAAATATTACTGTAGTAACACTTTATTTTAATTAAAATAAAATTGATGTGGAAAGAAATTAGATGATATATAAATCTCATAGGACGGTTATTTGATATTAATTTTTAGGTCGCTTTTAAAGTTTTGTTTTTAAGAACTGTTTTTTTTTTAATTATCAAATTTAAATCTTTTGTACTGTGTCTGCTAAATTAATTCGCAGTATATATCTTAATTCCAAAAAAATACATTTATTACGTCGTGATCTATGTAACTAATGACAATGCGACAAAAAAATCTCACTGTCAAAAATCTCATTTGTCATAAAATGAAAGCGCCACCGTCGTTTAGATGGCAACACGTTTAAGGCATATTAGTCGCGCTTTGATTAGCTGTCATTTAACTATGTGGTTATGATAACCTCAAAATATGACCGATATATTGTAGAAAATAACGTACGTGAATATTTATATGCATTTTACAATTTTTTAGGTAAAATAATATTAATCTAAATCGTTACGGTGTGGGATTTAGAAATCGTCTACCTCAATTTGGAGGCGGGAGAGTGATGGGAGGACTTAACACCATTTTCACTTGTCGGATACACATAGTCTTTTTTAAATAAATTTCTAAGTTCATTCAATTTTTTTTTTTCACTTTAAATGAATCGCAATGCTACACTATTGTTTTTAAATGAATGCGGAATGAATGAACACCCAGATTATTGACGTGAAACGAAACGAAACTCTGCCATTTTGTTATTGAATGACAGATGAGATGAGGTGAGTTATCTCAACTCATTCGGCAGTTTCTCGTGTTCGTTTAGTGCATTGCACAGACGAATAACACTATCAGAGTTGCTACCCGTCCCGATTCTGCCGGGACAGTGCCGATTTCGATGTTATTGTCCCGCGTCCCGACGACCTACCAATTTTGTCCCGATTTTTGATAACACACAAACGAGTTAATCTCTAGTCTAGTTAGTCGTAGGTAGACTTCAAATAATTTTACCAAAATGCGCTGGTTTAACTTCAAAGCCATTTCGATTTCAATGAATCGAATCCATTGAAAAAAACTGGAACCATTGTCACTTAATGGTGATATAAATTTCAAAGAACTTTGTGATGCTGCTTCTGTTTTAGGATTTGATTCGGACGAAGGATTTTCAACCGATGAGCAATTCGAGGACTACAGTGTGATGAAGAATATGCTAACACATCTTGATCAACATCAGTGAAAATGGGTACAAGTATTTAAAAGCTTAAAGTAGCATAAGTTAAATGCGTTATTTTGTGTTGTATCTCGCGCTTTGAGCATACCTCCTTCAAATGCTTATGTTGAGCGAGTATTTTCCCCTATGACGCTCAAATGGTCTAACGTCAGAAATCGTTGCTCTATAGATTTGATGAAAGCAGAATTGAAAATTTCGCTCAACATAGATATTTGTCTTGTACGGAGTTTATAAATAAATAATAATATAAAAATGACGTGGAATTAATGAAAGTGGCCCGTAGCAATAAAAAATATGCATGGACAAATAAACTAACTAAAATACACATAAAAAAAAGCGTTTTTTTTTCCCTTCTAGATGGTTAGAATCGCTCCGATGATCGTCCGATGGTCCCGATTTTTCTTTCCCAAAAGGTGGCAACCCTGAACACTATAGTCACGGCGTGGCCACATGCGTTAGACAATGAGTTATACAATTTTACATAGTGCCCTTAAAAGTTCGGGGACAATCACAGCATAATGATGTGCCGGCCTTGAAAAAACTGGCACGCAGAGTGGATTGCGCTATAGCATTACTGTGTCTCTTTTCTTACGTCATGCATACATAAGTGGTTCTCTTTTCTTTTAGACAGTGAGGGAAGATATCACTATGTCTATAGGTTTCTCTGTCTATGGTGTGTTGTTGTTTCGTGTGTTTGATTTTATTTATTTTCTCGAGTAGATATTTATTTTTCCCTATCTACCCTAATCTACCTGAATATTCAAGCTGGAAACTAATAAGCTGGTTAACATTTAGCCCAGATAAAATTATTAGCCCAGAACCGAATCGGAGCATCCGGACTCCACGTGGTCTTGTTTGCCCCACCCCTAGTGTTTTTGTAAAGCGCGGAGCCAGAACTGGACAAGCGGAAGCCAGAAGCGGAGCGGAGCTGACCTCCGTAGCGTAACAAAGTTCGCTTCTTTTAGAACCAACGAAGCTAGTCTTCTGGCGGTGCACACCTAATACCCTCCTTTTAGTGGAAAGGAGCGTACACAATGTCACTTTTAGTCATATTTAAAGGTGGTTTATAAAGATGATGGAAACTTCAAAATGTAATATCTCGGAAACTACCCATTTCCGACAGAGGGGTGGTTCACCCATCACCCCCCCTTCCAAACCTCCGTTTAAATTCAGGTACCCGATTTCTAAGTTTTTACCTCGTTACGTAATAAAACATGTATCAAATACCTGTCATACTCGCTGTTCGTTTATAAACGTCGTCCAAACCCGTCAGTAATTTGCTGGCTCGAAACTCCTCCACGACGCATAAAGACTTTATATATTATTGCACGAGCACCACCACGAATAGTTTTATAGATGACGAATAAATTATACTGTAATATTTCTTCGTAACTAAAGAAAAATAGTCATAAATTTAGTTTCACAATAATTAATTTCTACTCTTTTTTGACGCAGTGTAATCTTAAACAATCTTTTGATATAAATAAACCACAAGCACCTATTAAAATGTATTTATTTATGCAAAGGCTACCTTGAAATGTACTGCTATTCCTACTTTATCGTATTTCTCCAATGTACGTACGTTTTTCGGTAGTGAGTGAGATATGCCAGAGCCCATTCCTTCCTATCCTATCCCTCCCTATTTTCCCAAACCTTTCTCCTAATTCATTCCTTAATCTGCACAGGTAGACAGCGCAGCGCATCCGGGGGCATGTCAGCGTTTGTCATTCTGGACTGATGTTGGCATGTTTCGCGGATGTCTATGGACGATAGTATCCATTTACCATCGGGTGGACTTTAGGATCGTCTGCCGCCTTTTTTCTATAAAAACACCCCACCAAACCATCACTAATGCCGGATAATGACCACGTTACACCCTATTGACCAATCGAGCAGCTTCTCTAGAGCTACGAGTATGAGCATAAATAAACTCGATCATTCTGCTTGTTGAACTGTTTCTCAATGGTGAACATTTTCTCGTCCATAAATAAGATTTAACTGTGAGCCTTTGCGTGCTGCCGAAGAAGTTGTTTTGATTTGTCAATCCTATTTTTCTTTAAATTATCAGTTAAGAAATGACCAGTATGTGTTTTGTAAGCAGTAAGTCCTAAATCATCTTTTAAAATACGTGACATGTCCTGGGTGCTATATTTATCTCTCTGGATAAAATCTCTGCTTTCGAACGGGATTTCTTCAGATTTCTTCGGATGCCCTCCTTCACAACTTTAATCGTCTATTTAGTACGAATAGTGCTTGGATGCCCAGAACATTTTCTGTCACAAACTGAGGACCCCGGTACACCAATAGCAAATACCAAGCAGATGGAGAGTTTTAAAAATTACATTTGACTCCATGCTAACTTTGTGTGGTGCAATGCAGTTTTCCTTACTATCCCACATTTAGTAACATTTATTTTTCACGTGACTATGACCGATTCCAAGTTCAATTGTAATTTATTTCGTCTTATTTATTGTAACGGTATTTATGGCCAGACTAGGTATTCCACAGTGTTATCGTGACTCAAGTGTCTATGAAAATATACTCGATCACAGAGCTATTCTCGGGTATATTTTCAAGTGCTGATCTCCGATTTTCTATTAATAAATTTATATATCCGAACTTAGATTTATGAAGCGATGTATAGAGGTATAGTTTCTAAATAAGCTACCTGGAAACAGTAGGTAACCTGAGTTCTTTATATTTTCACCCATTGGCATCCATGATAGTTGCATTGGGTACACAAAAAAAGTAAAACAACAACGCGGATATGGTTATAAAATTACATTGTTATTACAGTTAGAGAAAAATAATAATAACAACGATGAAACTTGAAATGAAGAAATAAGAACAGGATCATTTCGAACTCTGACAGAAGTTTAAAGAAATGACCCTTGTTAACGAGATGCTATCTAGTAAATATAATATTTAGTTCGTTCAAAAGTATTTTCAAATGTTTTAACTTGTCATATTGATCAAAAAGCAATTCCTTCATTAGTGATATATGAGTAGCCAAGTTCATTCCTTTCATAAGGGCTGGTGTAGGCAATGATTTGGACGTTTTCTTACATATAGATTCGAATTTTGCGTTCCCTTTTGCTGCATTTTTTTCTTTTAATGTTTCAAGCCTAGTGCGTCTATTTCTTTGAAGTCTTAAATTTTGGAATCGAATGTTCATAACTTCATTTGTGGCTGTTTTTAAATTATTCTCTAAGAAATGTATCTTGTTGGTAAGATAACTGTTACTCTGTTGTAAACGAATGCATTTATCATGCTTGTTGGTGTAATTGACATGACACTGACTGCAAAATGTTATAATTTTCTTTAGTTTCTCGGTTGCAGTTAAGTCAGCAGTTGTTTCGCTTTGAGAATTTTGCAGTTCTTGGAAACCAAGGTCAATGAAATCATCGAACATTTTTAATTTATCAGATGCAATTTGTTTCTCTACGGTTAATTGTTGAATTAGTCTGGAGTTTACTTCGTTTTTACGGTACAAATCAGCTGCTTCGTCTTTAGCTATATTTAGGTGATTTATCAGTGCCGTTGACTCTGTTTCTTTTGCCATCATAACTGTCTTTGCAATAACTGAAAAAAGGCACGATTAAAATATTTTTTTCTCATATCTGATTAGAAACTTACTACAGGTAGGTACCTATCTATGAGTATGACAGGTAGGTAGGAGGTACTTACTACACGAAGTTTTAAGATTTTCATTCAGTTTTCTTATTTGCTTCTTTTTTAAATTAAGGTCAGTTTTGTAAACATGTAGCAATTCTAATATTTTGTTATTTTGTGTAAGATCTTCATTTTTGTCTGTAGGTGCTTGAAATCTGTAAAATATAATTAGGTATTCTGATTAGGGAAGTTTTGTGATTTCTTGTAGGAACTGTTAATATAAGATTTTTTATACCAAAAAAAAAACAATTGTGTAGGTACTTTAGAAATAGCTAAAATTAGAAAAAGTTATTTATGAAAAACATTTAAAAATTTCTAAAAAGCACACAAATGACAACGCGCCGCTTCACAAGTTATTTTTCTAGAATAAGTAACATGCTTTCTTCACAAGATATTAAGCCTAAATGCGATGTAGGTACCTATATTGTATGTTGATATTAAGCCTATATTGTATGTTGGTGCCGATTTCTTCATTAAACAAGGATGTTTCAACGTATTCATAAACATACATTTATTATAACTAATAGTATAGTGATCTGAATATTAACATATTATATAAACTTTACCTTTTTATTTCTTGCGCAATAGATATCAGTGCATAATGCATTTTGTTTCCATTGACTTCGGAATTGTTTGTTTCATTAGAGTTATTAATATTAGCATTAAAATCAGACATAATTAAGCCGAAATGAAACAATGATTTTTAAACTACAGGTATTGCGGACAGTATCTACTTATTTATAATTTTTATTTCTCAATATTACCTATATGCGAAACGGCTGTATTTAATCTATAACTTAAGATTTCTTACACTCAATATTTTATTTTAAGACTTATGTAGGTACCTATCGTTAAAGATGTATTTTATAATATAGAAAAAGCTACTATTCATAATATATTACTGTTACAATTTCTTGACATTTTTGAAATGACTGCACAAAGGTTTGCGCACAAATTTTATGAACCAAACAGGCTTTAATTCGCAGAGATAGAGATAGAGATGAACCGCTGTGTAATTTTTGTAAGTTAACATGCAACTGTCGCGTTAATAAAATAAATAAGGTTATAAATAAATAATTGCTATTTTTTGGTGAGGTAATTGTTATTATTTATAGAGCAGTGACTTTATTAACGACTTTTATTCATGGGGCCGTGAGTTCATATCACAGAAATATAAAAGCACAGAAACTGCGCTAAAATAATAACAGAAAACATTAGTACGTAGGTACTATTCTCTCTTACGTACTCTCTGCAATAAAAAGAGACGCCTTAGTATTGTCGCTTTCGAAAATGTGTAGGTTGTAGGTAATGGGTTTGTTCATGACCATAGACAAAAGTGATGCTGCCGTGTCGATAAAAAGTTTGGGAAATATCGACAAATAATAATTAGTCTATGGTCTTAATTCTACTTTTAATTGAGTATGTCTATTAAAGAACAAATAACTGCCGCGGTCCTGCAGCCCAGCGGCCACGTTCGCTGAAGTACATGCAAAATGCCCGACTATTTTGCCATTATTAGGACACGCGTAGCAACAATCTGGAGCAGACTGCGAACGACTGACAATGCCAGACGACTTGACTGGCAGAGGTTTTAAGCATTGAGCGTACATCTACCGGAGCATGAACATAAAACAAGTTAAATAGTTGACTTGTGGATTATTATCCATTTACTTTTTAATTGTCATTATTATTATATATATATATATATATAGGTTTTTAATGTCCTTAATAAATAAGGTGGGTGGACCATGGAAGGCCACTCTAACGATTAAACAGTTATTATTCCTTTATTTACTGGATAAATTAAACAAACAAATTATTAAGTAACACATTGTTTTATTATGTAACTTATAAAACATTTTTTTTTATTGCAGAGGTAATGGTTATTTATTAAATTTAAGTTTTATTAAACTCTTCCAAACGGCCTTGCAAGGAACAAGGCTCCATACAAGGCCGATATAATAAATCAATCGTCTAACTTAAAACTAACGTTGTGACAATTAAAATTTCTGCTTATACTTAAACTACATAAAAAGGTCTTTCATTAAAATGAAACATTAAATACTTACCATATTAAACTCACATAAAAAATACTCAACGAACATTACTTGAACACTATCGTAAAACTAAGAGTGTATTCGTGAAAACGTTTTAAAAATAATTTTAATGATTATTATATCGATATCAAATAAGTTGCCAATAACTTTTATAATGAAACTAGGTTTCGGCGGCGCCCCCCGGGCGCCGGCCTCCCCCTAATGGGGGGGACGCTCCGGGCTTCGCCCTGCGCGGAGCTCGGCCTGCGGCCTCGCTTAAGTTACACACAGAGAGATCGCTGTAGTTGATGTTGTGAGGGACCTGCATAAGAATTCCAAATCCCTAATCAGCCTCCCTCGAACCCCCCAGATATCAATTTTCATCCGGATCGGATGAATTCGAAAAATGGCCGCCATCTTGGAATCGCCATCTTGAAAAAAAATTTTACCTCAATATAAAGACATCGTCATGATAAACAATATTAGTTTGAGCACCAATCCGATATGTCTACCCGTTTCGGAGATGTCTTCCGAAGAATTTTGTGTGGCGGCCATCTTGGAAATAACCATAAATCCTTAATCAGGCTCCCCTGAACCCCCCAGATATCAATTTTCATCCAGATCGGACAACTTGAAATTTTGGTGGTGCGGTAGTCCGGTCGCTCCGGGCTTCGCCCTACGCGGATCTCGGCCTGCGGCCTCGTTAGACGCAGCTCGGCCTTCGGCCTCGCGTAAGTTACACAGAGTACGCGGCTGGTGGTGCGGTAGTCCGGTCGCTCCGAGCTTCGCTCTACGCGGATCTCGGCCTGCGGCCTCGTTAGACGCAGCTCGGCCTACGGCCTCGCGTAAGTTACACAGAGTACGCGGCTGGTGGTGCGGTAGTCCGGTCGCTCCGAGCTTCGCTCTACGCGGATCTCGGCCTGCGGCCTCGTTAGACGCAGCTCGGCCTACGGCCTCGCGTAAGTTACACATCGTGCGCGGCGGCTGGTGGTGCCGTAGTCCGGTCGCTCCGGGCTTCGCCCTACGCGGATCTCGGCCTGCGGCCTCGTCCGGCGGTTTCCAACGAGGGGGAATTCCACCCCGCGCCCCTTGCCCAATTCGAGCTACCGCCTCGGAAATGAACTCGGACCCCAAAATCGAAATTTCCACTTTGTATGGCAGCCATCTTGAAAAATGGCGGAATTTAAAAAATGTTCCGAAATCCCGAATCAGGGTCCCCTGAACTCCCCGGGTATTAAATTTCATCCCGATCGGAGGAATTTTAAAAATGGCCGCCATCTTGGATTCGCCATCTTGGAAAAAAAAATTGGTCCAGTGGAAGGACATCGACTCGCCCCACCACATTAGTTCGAGCCCCGATCCGATATCTCCGACCGTTCGGGAGCGACGGTCGAAATAAATTTGTATGGCGGCCATCTTGAATCCGCCATTTTGAATTTTCATCGCGCTCTCGCCAAAGTGCCGGCGGTTCTCTATGACATTCGGTCGAGCACCACGTGACTATCTCTCACCGTTCAGGCAGGCCGTCGACCGTCGAGCTGAAGGTCCACCGGACGAGGACGGGCCCGCTCCCGGTGCAAGTCCCGGGCGAGCTCGGCCTGCGGCCTCGCCCGCGCCGCTCGGCCTCCGGCCTCGCGGGAATTATAGCCGATCGAAATTTGAAATTTCAATTGACGGCCGCCATCTTGGAAAGGGCGGAATCGAAAAACCGACCCGAAATTCTCAATCGGGGCCCCCACGACCCCCCGGATGCCTATTTCCACCCGCCTCGGACAAACTTGAAAATCGGCCGCCATCTTGAATCGGCCATTTTGAAAAACTTTTTTGACCACGAGAAGGCTCACCCCGGCCCGAATGACATTTGGTCGAGCACATCCCACTTACCTCTTACCGTTTCCGAGCTACCAGCGTTTTAATTTTGTATGGAGGCGACGCTGGACGTTCGAAATTCAAATTTTCGCGACGCCCGCTGGCGTCTGCCGGCGGTTCCCTATGACATTCGGTCGAGCACCCCCCGCGTAGCTGTTACCGTTGGGTCTGGCCGTTCAAATTTTTCATCAGGTATGGTCAACTCGAAGAAGTCTGATTTTTCTGGTGCTCACGGAACCCATCAGAGTACTTCCTCATTCAAAGTTTTTCACCCACCGGGTGGGAACCGGGAGATCAATTATGTCAGTCAGTGAGTGAGTGGTAATCGAGCTTTATATATATACGGATACGGATACGGAATACGGATACGGATACGGAATAAAAAAAAATTATAACCGACCAAATTGGCCTTCTTATGGGTCCGTTCCTTGTAAGGCCAAAATGTTCTAAATAAGGCCACACAATAAAAAATATTATCTATCAAAAGTTTTTTTTTAATCAACAAAACAATTAGATACTACAGACTACGTACTTTAATCACAACCTTTATAATGGCACTTAGTCAGTCTTGTAATCAGGAATGTTTATAACTTTAAAACTAACGATTCCTATACTTTTCCCAAGTATGGTTTAAAAAACGAAAATAGAACAAAATAATAACTTCAGTTATGAAACAAACTTATAAATTAAGGAGGACAATAATTTTAGCACTTTAATCACAATGTGGACACAAAAATTGTAGGTCATTTTTAGTGAGACCCATACACTCCTCGTGATACCACTTTTGACATTCGCTACATTTCCTCATGTTTTCCATTCTACACTCGCAACATGCGTAACAGTACCATTTCTTTTCTTCGCCTTCTTTACTTTTCTTCGTCTTTCTTCTCGGCCTTTTGCTGTTTTTATTGTTTTGTTTTTGTTGTGCTTTTCTTTTCAGTACTTTTTTAGAATCATTTTTACTATGGATGTCTTTCTTTTCTTGTTCTCGCTTACTTGTGGACTTTCCTTTTTTCTTACTCCTTTTTTGATTCAAATCTTCCGTGTTTTCTTCAGTTTTAAATAAATCTTTAACTATTCTTTGTCCTTTATAATTTATAGCTTTTTGCCGTGGACGTGTAGACTTTATCTTAGCGTAATTTGGAGTAGGCAAAAAGGTATGAAACGATGTATCTTTATCCTGAATTAAGTTAATCAACGGTTCGTCATCATTCGAAGATCTAGTGGAACTTATCTCGTGACTCTTTTGTTGAGCTTTTGTTTTAGGTCTGCTTAATTGTTTTTCTGGAGTTATTTCTCCTTTCTGTTCGGGATATTCATCATCTGACGAGAAAATGTAAAAATCGGAAGTGTGAAGTTTACTGATGTAGTTATTTTTGATAAATGATTCACTGAGATTCAAATCAAGATCAGGGTCAGAGCTAGAATCAACGATATTTTTTTGTAGTCCGGATGTACTTGGAACGGGATTATCGTACAGAGATAGTTGAGGGTCATGATTTGTATTTGCGTCGTTGAGCCGGTCTACTGAACTTAGCAGTATATTGCCACGCTGATCATTGATCGCATTGTCTATTTCCATATCTGAAGCATCAGTTGAAGAACTGTAAGGAACAAGAGTTCGTTTTCTTTTTTCTATTGCAGGTGAAAATTCTGATACTTCATATTGACCCCCATGGGTCAAGTCGTGAAAAGATGAAGGCGATGATGATACGATCTTCTCTTGAGAAGTTACCGGAAAAATTGAAAAGTGAGAAACACGAGCTGACCTTTATCATCTATCAGAGACAGAGACGACAATTCTGACACTCCATTAAATTGAGGTGCAGGAGTCTTGTCTTGTAATGTTTCCGGCAAAGGTCTTTCTGTTACAATTGAAGGAGCATAAGCATCTTCTGGAATCACATCATGATCGAGAGGGTATAAGCCAGTAGCTCTGAACCCGTTCATTATATTTGTTTGAGTCATACACTTTGGCCAGGTTCGCGAGAAAATGTGGTTGAATGTAACTTTGTTTAAACTTCTCTTAAGAGAATTGCACAGGTAGTTCAACACCTCTTCATCCCAATGGTGTTCGAAAGACTTATTCACAGATTTATCTAGAGGTTGGAGTTCGTGGGTGGTATTTGAAGGTAAACAGTATAGCACTATATTATTTTTATCTGCTTCTTCCAGAGCCTCATAAGATAAATGACACTTCTCGCCGTCAAAGATAAGCAGACACTCACCGGGTGCTTTATGTTGCGCTAAATGTTGAATGAACTCCACGAACAAGCTACTGGTCATACTGCCTTTGGGTGCCATTCGTACTTTTGTTCCAGCTGGCAAGTTTTCTCCTAATTCTGATCTGTATCGTATGCCCTTAAAAATAATCATGGGCGGTACAGCACAACCCACAGCATTGACGCACATCGCGATGGTGACGTTCTCAGCGTGTTCCGGCGCAATAACATGAACTCTGGTGTTTCCCTTCTCAGCCAAAACTACATTTTGTTTGTGGACCGTGATGCGACACCCCTTCTCATCCATATTATATAATCGTTCTGGATGTGCAATAATGTACAGCTCTTGATAGAGTTTCTTTACTTCTTCAAAATGGTGTTTCACGATGGACTTATTCATTTTTTGTGCTCTAGCTGGGTTCATTAATTGGGGTTTTCTTTTCGAAATTGATGGGTTTCGACTAAGAAACATTTTGAGCCATTTACGTCCAGCCATTCTTGTAGACAGATTGAACGAGTGCTTGATTTTAAACCTCTCACAAAATAAAAAGGCTTGCTTCCGGATAAATTTTGGGGTAAGTGGTATACCCAGTTTGGCAAAACGTTTAATTCGCTGAGCTAAGTCTTCTTCTAACTGTTTTGTGAGAACAGTAGACTTTCCAATAATCTTAGTAGTTTTACCGGTTAGTAAATGGTTTCTAAGGGTTCGTCTCGGAATATTGAATTTCAACACTGCAGTATTCGTATTGAGTTGATTTGTTTGTACCGCTTCCATGGCACACCTTAAACTCTCTTCATCCCATGTACTTCCTCTTTTTCTAGGTTTTGGTCCTGGCATTCTTGAAACCTGGAATTATACCTACACTTAAATTTAACCATCTGTTCAATGACTAACAAATACTAATTACGAGATTTCCAGAAGAAAGCCGCAAAAAAGTGAAACTAGTGGGTAGCTATTACATCAGGCCCTATACAGAAGTGTGACTACAAGCAAAATCTATATTTAAATTAAAGCAGTAAAACAATGACAAATATTGATATTAAATTGTATTTTGTTCTTAACATGCTTATGTAAAGAACGAAAACTTAGTCATAATTTTATTTTTAATAAGTAAGTATAAGTACTCATGAAGTTTTAAAATAAAATTATTTAAAGCATGATTATAAGTAATAATATTACGAACTTATACATTGTTTTACCTTTCCCCATACGTATTTACAACTAAAAACTAGGTATTAATATTTTCTTGATTCCTAGATGTTCCTAGTAAGGCCCTTGTGCCCTAGCAAGGCCAACTGTAAATTTTTTGATCGGCTTTACAAGGAACCATTGGCTTTCCTAGGAACACTACCGATATTTTAACTAAAATGGAAATAAAATAATTTTTTTTTTCTTTAGTTCCATAGCAAATCCTTATATATCAATTCAGCGTAAAAAATTTAAAGAAAATAATAATGTATTTACTTGAAAACTTACGTTTTGTTGTGAGCGCGTATTATAATTTTAACGTCGACGATCGAAGTCAACAAAGCGAGGGACCGCACTGACAAAATAGCGGCGCCAGCGACTCGCCGCCGCGTCTATGTTCTTGAGTTCGATGGGTGTTAGTGTGAGTAGAAGGAATTTGTCATCGCATGGCAATAACTACGACTTTTCAATAATCGGCCTTACAAAGAGAATGGCCTTCCATGGTCCACCCACCTTACATTTTATTATTATAACTGTCCCGAATCACAATTTTATTTAAAACGCAATGCACTTAAAATCTACATAGTTCGAACTATAATTCAAGATAAATATTTATGATCTTTGTAGACTTTTAAAGCTACTTACAAGCATGACTGGTTTGTTTATTCGACCGTTTAGGCCCAGTGGCGGCCCAGTAAGAAACTAATTTGTGGCGTTTTCCGAACAAAGGAACCCGTCTTAACCATTTCGTGTTGACTCGTCGGCACAAATTATAAAATTTTAACAATAATTTCAATATTTAGATTATCTTATTAGGTACATACCTAGTATGAAATAAAAAAATCAAGAACTCGTCGATGGAAAGTCAATATTTCGTTGAGAATTTGTTTTCGTGATATATATACGAATAGCGACCCGCCCTCGCTCCGCTTCGGTTTATAAGTTTTTTTTATTCATAATTTCAAAATAAAAGATAGACTATATTAGGCACGGATAATGTAGCTTCCTATTTGTGAAAGAATTTTTGAAATCGGTTCAGTAGTTCCAGAGATTACCCCCAACATACCCACAAACAAACACAATTTTACCTCTTTATATATTAGTAGGTATAGATATAGATTTACACACATTAACGACACGTGAGAGTCGGTTACAAGTATTATTTACAAAATCGATATTGTGGGTGATAATCACCATATAATACTAGGAAAACAAATAATACATTTCACTATGTTTATTTCTATATGTCATTACAATGCGACAAAATAAAGTTGACACAACGATACATCATATTAACCCTTATGAAGGTCTATTTAATTTAGTACCATTAACAATAGCTCCAAATTAGTTCCAATGAGATACGCCTACTCATGTGATATTGGCAAAATAGTCGTCGCGCTTGTCGGCAACTGATACTGCCATCAACGCAAAGAAGAAGAAGAAGAAGAGATACGCCTATTATACGATCGAATAAAGTAGAAAGTAGGTATTGGTTTGCGATCTCATTCACTCACGTTGAGTTAGCTGTGCAAAATATGGAATAAAGTATAGTTTTTTGGCTTTATTTTAGCTCTACCTGTGTGATATTACATCTCTGTGGTTCATATCCTCGGCTGGTAGCTATAATGCGATTCTATTTCTGTACGATTTTTTTAAATTATTATCAATATCTTGGCGGTAAAGCGAAACACCGTGGGGAAACACGCATGCTTTAGAATTAAATATGGAGCATGTGTATTCATCAATCCGCAATGAGCCTGCGCGGTGGATTATGGCCCGACATCCTCTAGAGATTTACTCTAGGGGAGGCCTGTACCCTTCAGTGGGACCGATATAACGTTCCCATATAGGACATAATTCGATGTCAGTCTATGGTTGACTTCGAATTATTTATAACTGTAAGTAATATCATTACTAATATAAATTGATAGACAATTACTATGATTCGATACATTATCAGATCAAAGAGATACTATTTTAGATTGTTCATAGAAAAACGTAAAATACACAAAAAAACAATAGACCTCTCCTGTATTATCTTGCTCCACTACTTTTAAATTGTTTTCTTTTACATGTTTTGTTGAAACAGTTTTTTTACATGATCACTATAATACATCGGTTAGAAAAGTATCACAAACCTGTGTTCACTATTACCAAGTGAATACATGTACAAGTCTATAATACGTATAGCCCCATAAAATGAAATTCTCGGCGAGCCTTCGTTCGTGATGAAAATCATAATAGTCGAGATTTTATGGCACATTGGTTCGACGTGGTGTGATGCGTTGTGGATTGTTTTCAGGATTGCGAGGGGTGCGCGGCTACGCGGCTTTGGTCTTAATTTTCTCAAATTAGGCCATAAAAATTATGAAAAAAAATGGGTAGGTATGTGTAGTTTAAAATGATGCTTTAAATAAGGGTAAAATCTAAATTACGACGTAAGACAACTTACGGCTCTGTTAAATTGAGTGTGTCATATTTCACATCGTATTAACTCAATGAATAACCGAAGATATGATTTTTGGACACGTATTTATTAGGTGCTTATTTATGAAATGACCGATTTTATTACTGGCCACTTTGAGTTTCGATATCTCCTGTTCTAATTCGAATTTCAAAATAAAACAAAATGTATCTAATAGCCTGCATTGTCCTTATTTCAAAATCAGTATTTCATTTATTTTTCCGTGCCTAAAAAATGCACACTCCTAAAAACACTCTCATAACATACGACCACTCGCCAACAGTGTCAGCACTAGTCAGCAGCCTACTGAGGTGGACCGAAATGTGGACCGACAAGCATTATGACCGAAAATTACCGAAAATGTTGCCATGCTTAGAATTGTTCTAACGGCTTTAGAGTTATGAAAGTTATACGGTCTTTCCCCATTTCCGATCTTGTCCCAATGCACCTTACGATAAAACTGTTTATACTAGGATCCTACAAATGACACGTGGGCCGTCCGCTCGTCAGCCACCTTTACTACAAGAAATAGAGTGTTTATATATTACATTTACGTTAAAAGTGGCGATATTTTAGTGAAAAGTAGATATAACTTTGGCAAGTATATTTATTTATACCTAATATTTTATTTAAACTCTATATTTGTTTAGGGTAAATACCAGTTATATCATTTATATATTCCGTGGTATAAATATTATCCACCAATCCGCATTGGGCCAGCGTGGTGTATTACGGCTCGAAAACCTCCAGTAATTTACTAGGGGAGGCCTGTGCCCTACAGTGGGATTTTATAGGTTGATACAAGTACAAGTATAAATATTAAAAAATGCAAAATTGTCGTAAGTAAATTGTATAAACTGATAAAACACGTTTTCTATATTTCCCGTAGAACGAGTACGAGTATGTTCAGCTGCGCTAGCCAATTTTCCGCCAAACGCGGCGATCTGCCATTTCGTTTGTTCGCGAGACAACCGCTTCATGTGGTAACCATTTCACGCTCGATTTCTACTCACCACTAAAAATAGGGACGTATCTTCTGGAAAACCTATTTCACCGTGGCACCACTAGAAACGAGTCTTAATTTTAGATAACAATTTTTGCATTTATGAGAGACTTACAGTGTGAGAAACCTATCAATGCTTATAACCTAATGTTAAAATAGCTATGAAATCTAAAATATATAATTAGTTTTTGTTCACAAAATTACATTCCTACGAATAGATATCATGAAAAAAAAAAGTTTTCATTAGATAAGTATGTATAAAAATTGGCGAAATTTAATAGAAAGGTAGGTAGGTATATATATACATATTTTTTCCTTCGTTTAATATACTTATATATCAGTGCACATGTTTGGTTTTTTGATGTAATATAATTCTAATTCTTCACCTTTAATTGTGCACATAAAACAATGTAATATTTTAATTTATTATTTTGTTACCGATGTACATATGTGTTTAACACCGGTGTACCTTAAACAATGAACAATAAAAAAATATAAAAGTCAGCTTAACAAAAGTCAGAAGCAATACCTTCCAATTGGTGTTGGAGGCATGATGGAAAACTATTGAAAACTATTGCTTTACCATAGACATACGAATCCCAATTAACTGTCTTAACTGTCTGTGACTCTTGATAAAGCTATTCGCAGAATATTCAGAAATGGATAAGCATGACGAAACTATGTCCCTAGTGCCTACCTAGTTCATTACAGAAGCCTGGGTTTATCTTTTTGGATTTTTTTTGTCTTGATTGTCGATTTCGAGTAAATAAAATATTAATTATGTCGTTGTACTTCGTAAATTACTGTGCGTCCATTACATTTACTATGCATTCCGTAGATTCACAGAGTTTTCATTAGATATACGTTAAGTTCATTATTTTCACATTGTAAAATTGATTTTTAAGTGGTTTTTAATAAAAAAAAAATTTTTAGGAAATATTTTAGGATTATTCAGGTAGGATTATTACTACGATAATAGAAATAGAACTCTAAGGACCCAATAATTTTCAATATATTTCAGGATTTAAAGTATACATACTTGTCTATATAATAGTTTAACGCCAAGTGCTACCACTTTTCATTGACTTATTCTTCAAATATTTTACCAATCTTAAGCTTCCCCAATGTTACTAATGTTACGATTCAATTTTTTTATGGTACACGGAATAAAAGTGAAGGCGAAACTATAAATCAGTACGTAACATCCCTAAAGCTACTGAATCATAGAGTGTGAATTTGAACATTTAGCAGATAGTTTGATAAGAGATCTTAAAGTCTGGTGTATGTCGAACAACGTAGTGTGAGACCTGTTGTTATGAACAGAAAATTTACTTTGGCTGTAGCAATATCAATATGGGAAGCAGCTCAAATGTCGTTAAAAGAAAGTAGACAAATAGAGGAGGTAGCATTCTCGAGTGTTCAGGTAGATGAGTTGACAGGAGGGGAAACAGGCGGTGGAAACGCACGCGCACATCGACGCGAGGCGCGTCCGCGCCGATTCCGAGTGTCGGCGCGTCGCGAGGCGCCGCGTTTGACGGTGCAGCGACCCGAGGGGCGCGCGGAGGCATGTGTACGCTGTAGAAGCGTGTTCTGCGCAATGTTTCATGATCTGAGAGTCACAAATGTAAGTTCCGAATAGATATCTCCTGGATATATTCCTGGGCTTCGTTCTATGCACATCTATGCAAATATGCATAGAACGCTTCTATGCATCTATGCATATTTCGGTCACTGACATGTCAATGATCTCATGTCAATTACCGAAATTCGTCCTTCTCGTAGCGCTCACTTTAGAAGAGATTTAAGTCAACATTATTATCATAATCCTATTATGATTGTATTGCTTGCTAAATTAAGTAGGACAGCAGTTTGACGAATGAAAATGAGTATCCGATATACGATAGGTACCCCAAAAGGATCCCGATCTTCTTACTTAGCCGTTATCCGCACGGTCGGTTTATTTCAATTTCCTTCATAAAAGACGCTATTCTCGGATTTGAAGTAGATTTATCATGCTCGGATAAAGCGGGCACTTTTTGTGCTTTTCTTGTGCCTGGATCTGACCCGAGATCTGTCCACTTAATGTGAATAATGGTGTGCGATGGAAAACGAATGCGAACCCGAACACAAAAGACAACAATGCGAAGCGATTTCAAGATTTGATACAACGATTTCGGCGAGATAATATACCCATTGTGCGTTCTTTATGAGAATAAACAGGTACAGTTGTCTAACAGCTCCGTGTCACTCTGGCACTTGATTGTAGTTATTGATCGACTATTATCTATAGGTACAGGTATCTTTCAAGCATTTCTTGAAAGACCTATAATCCCTATAGAACTATAAAGCTTTTAAAAAAACGCACAAGTTACATACTTGTTAGTACGTACACGTTGCTCCGATAGTTTCATTTTATTATTTATAATAATTTCGAGTATGTGTCATGGTAAAAAAAAATCCTCGATTCGGATTGTGTTTCATACGGACTTGTCATGTCATCTAGAATTTAAATATCTTTAATTTTAGTTATGTTCTGTTCATTCTCATGTAAACATAAAATAAAATAAGAAATATACAGGGTGTTACAGGGAGTTCAACTAACATACGTGGTGAACTCAGAAAGTTTTGCGAAACAGAAAAATAAATGTGCACTTGCATCTATACAAAGTTTCATGCGTTTAAACCAATTTTGAAGACATTTTTTCCACTCCTTCGGGTATCTCTTTCACAGCCTCTTCGAACGTAGTCTTCCGGCGACGAAAACTGCTTCCTTTTTAGTTGGGATTTAATTTTGGGAAATTGATTGGCACTTGATTGACCGGGGTACTGTCCAAAAAGTCCCTTCCTTTAAACGCTAAGGGAGCGGGCGCGTTGTGTGGTGCAGCAGCAATCCGCGGAGTCCTGTGTTTGGGCGGTTGTTACTCACTGCAGTAAAAACGTTTGCCAAGCACGTGGCTACGTACTAGTCTGTGTTAATGCCGCTTTGGTTTCGTAAAGGTACAGAATCAGGTAGCCAGTTAAAAAGAAAAACCCTACAATTAATTTTTTTCCAGCACTTCTTGCTATTCTCACTTTGGTAGGTATTGGCTTACTTTGAAACAGCCAAACGGTAGATTGACGGTTAGTTTCTGGATGATAGTGGTAGATCGAAGATTCGTCACCTGTGATAATGCCGTAAACGTGCCGAGACGACCCTGCTATTTTGATATCATATCACGGCACTATTCGACACGAACTTGTTTTTGAGGTTGTGTGGCACCCAGCTCGATACTATCCTCTTGATTCGTAGATGCCCATGTAATATTTCATACATACTCCTCGATCCAATCTGCAATTTGTCCTGAATTAATTGCAATCTGTCTGCAATTTCCTCCTTGTATGTAATTCGCCTGTTTTCACAAATTAAATTATTCACTGCCACCAAGTTCTCTACCATAACAGCCATTAAAGAGCGACCGCTTCTTACTTCGTCAGCCAAACTTAGTCGACCACGCTTCAATTCATAGTACCAGTGATACTCAGTTGCCTTAGAAGGCCCATGTGGCAAAGACCATTTGAAGTCTCTTAAAAGAATTTTCTAGTTTTAATGAATATTTAAATTAATATAAAATCATAGCGTGGAATTGTTCCCGTCGAATATCCATTTTTTAATGAGACATGATATTTTGATTCAATTTTTATTTTCAAAAAATCTAATCTAAATTGCTTTTTTTTTATAGAGAAGTGGGCGGAGGAGCAAGTGGTCCCACGTGATGATAAGTGTTAACCCCGCCGGCCTTGCAAAATCCTATTCACAGCTTTCTTGAAGAACCTCATATCGTAGCTTAATGGAAAGACCTCTTGAGGCAGTTCGTTCCACAGCCTACGGGTTCGCGGTATAAAATGATTTTTGGACAGTATGCGACACCTCCTTATCGAGGAAATGCAGTTGGACCGCACTTCTATGACGGGAGGTGCGGTTGTAGTAACCCGAGGTGGGAATTATATTGAACAATTCTTTAGATAATTCCCCATTGTATAGGCGGTAGAACACACAGAGAGACGCAATGTCTCTCTGAATGCTAAGGGGTTCTAAACCGCCCGAGAGAGTGGGATTGTAGACAATACGAACAGCACGTCGTTGGATGGAGTCAAATGGGTCCAATTGGTATTTCGGTGCGCCGGCCCAGTGATGAGAGCAGTACTCCATATGGGGCCTAACCTGAGATTTGTAAAGTATTAAGAGTTGCTTGAAGTACCGCTTCGTTTTGTTCATCATACCGAGCTTTTTGGAGGCCATTTTGGCTTTATTTTCCAGATGACCCCTAAATTCGACTTTGCTGGAAATGTCGACATCAACGATCCCGATACTCTCCGAGATCTTAAGAGGTGTACTTAAGAGGTACTACGACAAAAGGGGTTTTAATATATGATATAATTCATATCATATAATTTCAAAAAAATGTATAATATGCAGTGTGTAAACGATTAATTCCCAATTTATAGGATTTCCCAATAGGATTATGTTCACATGTTTATTGTAAAATATAGATGCAAATTATTAAGTTATCAATTAACTTACAATCTAGAATGAAATCCATGACGGTTTTAGGCTTCGAAAATGTATCGGTTCCATCCTGTATATTTTATTATACAGGTATATATTATTTATGAGATGAAATAACAGTTAAATTTATAAAAATATTCAATAATGTTTTTAAAATCCAAATATTCTGAACACGAATCTATCTAGGCAGACATCTAATACGCCTCGTCATGGAATCGAGATCAAGGCGATATCTGAGGAATGCGAGACGTCTAGAGATAATCGATTCCTTGGAGGCAAAAGCTCCCGGGATCGTGAGAGATGCACTCGAGATGAAGCTACGCAGAGTATCCTACTCAGATATCTTGCTTGGTATTATGCAAACGTATGTAAACTACTAATTTAGTGCGGATTAAAGCACATACAGATTTTTAGGAATATGTTTATTTATAATATTACATTTTGAATTTAGGTAATATATAGAAATATATTTAGGGACATATTAGAAACGTTAATATTGGATACCTAATTGCAGCTCTGTTTTATTCGTTTTACGACTGACATAATGGATAAATTTTATATAAATTCCTAAACTTTAGATATAAAACTAATTCCGTGGAGTTCATTCTGAAAGTTAACTGACATAGAGTAGTTTTACATATTAATAACAACAACAGAATCAATATCTGTAGTGGACAAGGTAAGAGCAACTTGGCGGACCCTCAGGCCGCATAAATAGTTAACTCTACTACTCTAATACAATTTGTAGTAAACCATGATCCCGACGCTAAGGTCGCATTATCGGATTGGAAAAAACTGTTACAAAACTGTTGGGATAAAAGAAAACGGAACGTAAGACGGCAGTGTAAAGTTAGTATTTGTTTGTTTGGGTAAGTCGTGAGTGCGAGGGAGAGTTTTACAATGTTCATGTGACGGCAGGACCTTTTTGTTGGGCCTTTGTGCTGGGAATCCGCGATGCCCTGGGGGCCGTGGGCACGATTTCCATTACACGAGAGAGTTTTTCCAGGAGACTTGCTTTTCGAAAATTTTACACCACATTCAATTACGATTTGTACAATCAATACTCTTTATCTCACGTTGAAATATTGTTAGTTTTTGATTTGTTGGCAGTACAGCTGAGATTGTATATCTACTATTTTGTCAAGTATTTAGGTCCAAAAATATTATTATATGTAAGATAGTTTCTTAAAATAAAGTGTAGAATTTTCATAAATTGCTACAACACAAGGCAGATAACGCACTCATAGAGATCGCAGAATGGGTATAATAAAATTATATCGCTTGAAATCGTTTCGCATAGTCGTCTTTTGTGTTCGGATTCGCAGGAAAGAAAACGATTCTCACTACTTATAAAATTTCCCGTTAACGATTTTCATAATCGTGAAGTAACTAATCAAAATCACTTTCTGCCCCTAAAGCCTTGTGAATAATATATATTATGTGCGAAATCTTTTTATTTACTCCTTGATTATACCACGTTTTTGAAAAAAGTAGGTAGAACATTGAGATTTTCTTGAGTTTTAAAAGGTAATAGAACTATTTTTAAAGTCACGGCTAGAGTTAGTATGATGTATGATAAGTGTCGCAGTGCTGCAAGACTGGCGGCGCGCTCGCGCGCTCGCGGCCGACTGTGCTACAAATGATGTAATATCGGCAAGTCGCGTATGGACAGTCTGGCGGACGGGAAGTGCCAGCTGCCGGTAGACGAGTTGCGGGTATTCTTAGAAAGTAAAGTTAATATACACTGACGGACACATAAACTGCATCAACGTATTGTATGACTTTCTTGACTGATTTAAATGAGATGTTGATTACGGTTTTATAACCTTTTAGAAAAACACAATTTAAAAATGGAACTGGCACAAAACAAGTGATTATAGCCTTAAAACTAAATCCACCTTTAAGACCGTTTAATTAATGTTTTAAATTAAATTTTGACACTTTTTTATCACTACCAATTGAATTATCGTTACCAATTTAATAATGTTTAATATTTTCATTGTCCTAACAACACTTTCGTTAATGTAATAAATGGATACAAGGTGTGTGCAAGCTACAAATTGTGCCATTGGTGCAGCAGAGATTTAAGCAAAGATATATTGCCATAATTTTAAGCCTATTAATATACAGAAGATTTAGGGCGACGGGTGCTTTAAGAAGAACGTTAATGGTACGATGTTGAATTGTTGTCCAAGGGTGACAGTATCCACGAACCACCAAGTGGACTATCTGCCCGTACGCTATATTTTGTCTATAAAAAATCCTACACAATTTTATAATTTTTGGGTCGCAATGTACATAGGCGACACCGAAACTTTATAGAATCTCAAAAATGAAATCAGATATAAAGGTGGAAGTTATTTTATTGTTTTTCGAAGTATTCTCCGCGACAATCTATACACTTTTTTATGCGATAAGACCATTCAGCGTTCAGCCCACCCTTCTTTAGGCACCTCTTCAACAGCCGTTTGGAAGGCCGTTACTGCCTCTTCATAAAACGTATTCCTCTGAGTCAATCCTTAATTATAAGGAATAAATGAAAATCACAGGGCGCAAAGTCGGGACTGTATGGCGGATGACCCATTAACCCTACATTTACAGTATTAAAAAATTTTGTTTGTCTGGTGGAGTGACCTGGACCATTGTTGTGATGGAGGATCATTCTGCTTCGTGGGCGTCGTTCTTTGACTTTTTCCAAAACAGATGTCAAGCAGCTGTTCACATACCAGTCCGCACTTACTATTTTTTTATTTCCTAAAGTTATAGTAGCAAATTGACCCGATCTGCCAAAGAAGGAGACAATCATCTTCTTTTCAACACACCGTACTTTCTTCACTTTCGTCGGCAACTCTTCGAAAGGAAAGATCCACTACGCAGATTGCTTCTTAGTTTCAGGCTCATAGCAGTAAATCCAACTTTCATACCTGTTACTATATCAAAAACAGAATTTGATTGACCATTGTTGAAGTTTTCAAGCATTTGGAGACACCATTCCAGGAAGCAGTGTTTTTGAGCGTCGCCGAAATTGTGAGGAATCTATTTAGCACAAACCTTTCTTACCCATAGATGGTCTTGTAAAATAGTTTGAACTCGACTCATACCAATACCTAATGATGTCCGTATCTGCTGATATGATCAGTATTTGCTGCCAGTTCGTTTGTCTGCTTCAATTATGAGCTGCACAATTTTGATGTTTACTCCGTCAGCACCGACGCAGGACGCTGAGATGGGTACGACCACGTTTAAATTCACTGAGCCAGTTATAACAAGTGGTACTGGATGCTCACTAAATGCTAACTTAACTATTTCATAACTTTATTTCTGGTTTAGACCGCAACGAAAGTCATTAAAAATCATTGAACGATATTGTTCTCATGATAAATTCATTTATGCCCAAACACTTAATTTTCAAATTGCCGTCAGAAATAAAAAAAAACAATGACAATTTTGAAAACTTAATGGCATTTGACAAGCAAAGAGTTCCATTTTGAAAGTTATAATTTGTTTTGTTTTCTATCGTATTGTGCAGTAGCCTATTCTAAGAACTTTTAGTTTGACCTATCTTATATATAGGTATATAGTATATAGATATTTTATAGAATATATGAAAGTCGTACAACAAAAATTCATTGTTTTGATGTGATGAATTCTCTATGAAGAGGTTATCAGTATTTTTTGACAAACCCTGTAAAGCAAACTAGGAAATGGAGCAAAGTGTACATAAAAATGTATGATCGCGAGATTACACGATTTACTTGGGGACAAAAGTCACGCAGAACATCTGTTAACCAACTTCTTAAACTTTTGTGTAAGAACAAAGTAGGATGTGTGTCCTCAGGGCCTGCCGGCGCGACCGAGCGTAAAACTTTCAATATAAAAGTTCACTCAATATACGAACCGTCTTTAGTGATATGAATGTATGTATGGTACCCACTTTTAAATTATACGTATAAATATACCACTTCTGCAGGGTAGAATTTTTACTTTGTTCGCGAAAAATGTTATAACATAAATTTTATGTAAAGGAACCTTATGTAAATGTAAATTTCCTTAGCGAATTTTTAAATGCGGCTGAAATCGGCTGTCTATGAATGTTCTTATACTTGAATTATCTTAGAATAGCACGGAATGTACTATTTATTGCTTTTACTATGATAAGTTATTAATGTCAGGCAATTGATAGAAGTAAGTTAGGGCAAAGCGCAAGAACTGTGCAGAAGGCGTTGCGTGTTGTGGTAGCTAAGATCCCCGCTAATAAAGACAGATGGTCATTGACAAACGCGACTTTTACTAGGCCCCGAGGCCGGAAACTTGTCGTCGCTCTAATAATTTACTTTTATTATCCTCTGTATTTGTCAAATCTATTTTTTTACGACTGAGCCACAAAAAAATGCAGAAGCACTAACAATTAACGAAATTAGTTCGCCGTTGAACTTCACGTGTGAGCAAAGTAGTAGAGATATTTCTTGCGGACGAAAGGCATATTATGTGGATTTTTGGTGGGTAATCGTAATTGCAAAAGTTATTATGCCAAGTACTTGAACAAATGGCCCCATTTGTTGGAAATATTTTCGCAACGGTAATGCCAGGTGATTCCGGCGACGAGGGCTGCCAACAATGCAGTAAAAACGGTTGCCGTAATTGCGATCATTTCACTTCCCATTTCATTAACATGAATGCGGATCAGCATTTTACATTATATTGTATTCAATCGATAAAGTTCTGATAAGGTTATTTAAATTATTCTGAAATTGAGCAATTCAATATATCACTGAAGGTAAAACCCACCAATATCAATGAAGGAATAATTTGTCCCGGTTTTATATAGCATGTAGCTTAAAATCAAAATTTTCTTTGATTTTTTTAATTAAAACTGATTTTAATAATTCAATTAAATATCAAGCGACAGGTCGGGGTTGCAGGTAACCACGTGTGGAACGAGGGTACGAGTAAATTTTCTGCACCGCCGCGCTGCGAGATGAAGGGGCCTCTGGAAAACTGACGCGCACTTACATTAAACTTAGGTACATGTACCTCTATGTCTGGATAAACGTACCCGTCTGTTTTAAATAAAAATAATAATGTTTTAAATAAGTTGTTGTTTTTTATTCCTATTTGTAGTACTTAATTTTAGTATACAGTTAAACCTCATCCTATTTCTTTTTCCTCTCTATACTTCTGTTTTCAAAGTGGCAATACTGAAAAGCTTGTTACGAACTCCGCCGGGTAGCAAACGTGCGTATTTGCGTACGTTACGAATTCCCCGCACATTCGGACGCGAAATGTTTCACCTGCCATAGTTTATTACCTATTCAGCGGACTCGCACAAATAAAATTGTATAATGCATAAGCGAATGGCGAGTTTGATTTACGAGAGGCTGCCCGCCCGGCGCGAGTCACGCGTTGAATAACTAACATAGGGCTATTCAAATGCCGCATCCTGCCAAACTAAATGCCTCAACAATGTTGATTTTTGCAAAAAGATTCATCCTACAATTTTTCGCATTTTGCTTTCAATCGATAATTTTATTTTTCATAGTGTTTTATAAGGTCCTGTTATTTTTCATAACGTTTTGGATAGTGGGCGTGTCATGCTACTGTGATTCGAGTTCACATCTATTAATGTGTACTTATCTACAAAGTTTTACCATAATTAAGGATCTAATTTCTTGTAACATCTTACATGAGTTATCTGTCTGTCTCATGTCTACAAACAATGTTAAATTTGAAATGCTTGTTGTATGGTCAAACCTTTCAGTTGACCCTTAGAATGCGGTTACACAAAATCCCCAAAGGATTGTGCTACATGGTTTCGCTTTTAGGTGAATATTATTGGAAAATTCTTCTCCGATATACGATTTTACAGCAACTAATACACGTTTGATTTATGGAAAGAAGTTTAATAATCCGTTCCATTGTTGTATACTTAAATATGTTTTGCTTAATTGTAATAACGAAATTGACTTGTAATTACAGTAAGTACCTAAAGTAATTTCAGGAATTGATTGGCACGTAATATATAAAATCGATATCACATAGGTAGGTACTTGTTTGCAAAACGATTGGAATGTAATGTGTTCAGAGAGAAAGCTAATCAGCTAATGGAGCCTGCTAGGCAAGGTGGTGCGTATACCTACAAAGATCACAATCCGGTCATACCCGATATTCTGGCACTTCATATCTATACTCGATCAAGTTAAGAAAAGCAGTGATGTCATTATCTGTGAAAACACTATCTGTCACGTGATTTCACCTATCGACCAATTATGAGAGGGAGCGTTCCTCGATTGACCAATAACGTTGTGTTAAATACATTGGACGGATGACGTTACTTTATTTCTGTGTATAGAGAATAGCTGTTGACTCATTATCTTTTTAATTGTAATTTTGTTAGCAACGTATCTTCTGCAAGTCTTTAATTGTGAAAAGCAGCTTTCGCATTTTAAATATAAATTACGACAAGGCAATGAACGCGGAGCTCTGTGATTGCATTATTTAGGTACTTACCTTTCTTCGGGAGTGTTGTTTGAGTTCCTAAGTGCACATAAAAACGTAAGCAATCAAGGGGCCAGATGTTTTTGCTTGGCAAATAAACGCGAACGGCGTAAACTGTCAATTAAGCTCGAATTTCGATACCTTTAAAATAATACGCAATAAAATTTATACTACGCTCCAACAATAACGCGAAAGAGCATAAAACAAATTCGAGAAACAGTTTGCGAAGACATTTCTTACGCGGTACCTACAGTTAGGTTTAATACAGTACACTTCTATTTTACGTATGTGTACAGGTATAACGCGTATACATACATACATATGTGTGTAAGTGAATTTGATTAAAGCTCTCCCACCTTTTTAGGTTTCTTCTTTACTGCATGCACAGCATAGCAGCGTGAAGAGCAGCAAAGTTGCCGATGGAAGATGTGAACTATCAATAAATTTCTTTTCTTTTAAAAAAATAACGTGTCATACCAGAAGACGTCCTCTTGATGGTAAGCTGTTACTGTAGTCTATGGACAGTGGACGCCGTGTTCCATGGCGTTATCCGGATCGTCCATCAACACCTTCCTATTCGGGAGGAGCAGTTTGGCTTCCGCAGCAATCATTACACAACCTTCTAGCTTGCATGTGTCCTTCACCACCTGGCTTCAGAGAGAAACCGCGGTCGGTACACGGTCGGAGTCTTCTTAGATATTGAGAAGTCTTCTTAGCGGTCGCTGGACGGACGTCCACTGCCTCGCGAACGACCAGGGGAACCGTCGCCCCCTGAGAAGATGCTTGAGTACGAGGGTTTCCTCACACTTACACTGCGCTCGCGCGCTGAAGCGCGCAAGAGTGCGGAGGATACGGTGATGGTGATGGGATGGACGAGGTGTTCAATGATCGATCGATTTGAGTCTATTCGTCCCGCTGCAAGGCCTCCCCTAGTAACAACGATCATCATCCACTACGCGGATCCATTTCGGATTATTGGCTACATTATCGTCCGAGATTTTTAATAATCGCGCATGTGGGTCCTAATGATAATTTAAATATCCGTACTTAAGTAGAAAGTCAATAGTAGGTACAGGCCGGGTTTAAACACATATTCGTGTAAACTAAGTAAGGAGAGTCGAGAATGGATACCTCTAGTCTAGGCTATCACCACTTATGCCAACATCAGTAAAAATTACTCATCAGCAAGTGCTGAAAAAACCTTTGAAACACCTAAAGGATGCACTTTCAGCTTCTCCTACTAATCTATATGTACATATAATAAAATCGTAAAAAGCTATGTCTGTAAACGAAGTACTTTTTGGAAAAAATCGTCGCAGCCTACTTTATGAACTAAACAGAATCCAAAACAGCCACTTTTAGAACGTTTGTTTGTCTGAACGCACAACGTTCAAAGATCTAGTTTCTATGACTTCCAATTTTGAAGATATGTAAACACGAAAAACCACAATTTTGTCATTCGCTCACACACTAATATTTTATATTGTAAATCGGGTCTGAACGCTCAAAATTAAACAGACCTGATTTACAATTTAAAACGTATACAAAGCGCGAAAGTTTAAAAACTTTAAACTTTTGTAAAAAAGGTACATTTTTCATATTGCAAACAAAATGTTTGTATTCTAACTGTCATTTTGTGAACGGAAACGTGTGGTTCGACCACATGGGGTATTTCTGTTTTGACTGATCGAGCTTATGTTACAATACGTATTTTTATGGTCGTCGCATGTCCGTTCCCGCTGTCCGCAGATAAATTGCTTTTATGTATATTTATATAATTTACCAGATGTTGTTATCTGCTTGGTTTCACTTCTACTCGGTTAATTTGAATAGTACCTTCTCAATTTTGATAACTAGGCACTGCAACCAATTTCACCAAATATTTTTTCTGACACAATGGAGGCACCACAGCAAAATTAAAGAGTCTAAGGAAAGAATTTAATGAACTTTGCAATGAATCAGGCAATTGGGTTTTTGAAAAAAAAATTTTTTATCATTAATGGAAAGATCATATACACATTTTATAACAAAACTATTTTTAGTTTTTTTTTTTCGCTTTAATTAAAAAGTTATATTTAATTACAAATAAATTTTTGAATCCAGTACCGAAAACACGCGGACAGTTCCCGAACAAACCCGAGCGCGTGTGACGTCACAATGTTAATTTCTACTCATTGTAGCACACAGCTGATACAGTATTTTGACTATTAATCGATTAAATCTTGTTATTATCGTCAATATATTAATAAATATATCGAAAATGTCTAACCTTAAAAGTTATCGTGCTTGCTTCGTACCATTATGTACGAATACTACAAAAACAACTCCTGAAAAAATGTTTTTAAATGTTCCACAAAATGTTAAACGTCGAAATAAATGGTTCCAAGCAGTGCGACGACCTAATTCCAAAACAACATCAAATTTTTTTTGTTGTGAAGATCATTTTGATGTAAGTATTTTATAATAATATAGTAATTAAAAAATATTTATGTAAACGTATAAATGAAATAAATAGCATTCGATAAATAAAATTTTTTAACTGAACTCCAAATAATAACTTTTAAAAATTACAACAAAATTATAGCATTGAAAAAAGTTTTATGAATAATGTAAAACTATTAAATAATAAATTTGTATACAGTTATTGAATGACTTAAGTTTAACTTAGTATTTTTATATTTTAATTGCACGCTAGGTTATGTACGGTACGAAATTGAAATTTTATAAATGTATATAATGATGATTTTTCTGGTTTTATAATGTCATTTAAATAATTCTCATGATTTAATTTTGGTTTTAGCTGAAAGAAGATATAACAGTTGGACATAACCTAGAGCCTTGTCACCGTAACTCTCACGTGATATTCTAAAAAAAAAAAAAAAAATTTTTAATGACGAATAAATCATTTAATATTTTAATTTACAATATTATTTTTTTATAAACTTACCTTGATGCTTTAGCACCTCGAACTTCAGCTGAATTAAACCGAAAATCATTTTTAAGAAAATCTGTTATCATAAATATATCCACATCAGGTATATTATCGGAATTAGCCTTTATAAATCCTTTATCACACATAACTAAATAAAAGTAGTTAATATAAATAATTTTTTAAACTAAATGTCGGATATTTGTCGTCAATTTACATGTAGAGGCCTGTGATACTGTACTATCGAGAAATCCTTTTAACATTATGACGTCACAAACATGGCGACCAATCGTAGCGCGTTTGTAGTCACGTGATTCTTTTTAAAATTTTATCAATTTTAAATTGTTTATAATAAATTAAATAAACATTTTTTAAGAGTATTTCGCATCGATTATTAATATAATTTATGATAAACCCAATTAGGACTTACCTATAATATTATTGCCGTTTTATAGGAAACATTCAAATTTTTTTTGCATGAAAATTATAATCTATTTAATTAATGGAAGTATTGTCCATTATTATCAATGCACTTTTTCCATTTTTTTAATGGAAGTTGATTGAGCTCTGCTGGAGAATTCCCGGGAGACCGGAATCGATGAATTCTCTGAAGGCGTTCTTCACTGCCTTTTAGGAGTTGAATTATTTCCCCTCTAAAAAGTTATTCAAATTCCGAAAAAAATGGACATTAGTAGGGGCAAGGTCTGGCGAGTACGATGTGTGACGGAGAGTTTGCAGTCGAAGCTCCTGTAACTTTGAGACTGTCTGTTGTGCAGTGTGTGGGCGAGCGTTATCATGGAGAAGCAGTGGACTAGAGCGATTAATCAGTCTCGGTTGTTTGATAGCGAGCTTGTCCATCATCGATTGCAGTTCTTCACACTACACATCTGCATTAACTGTTGTGCCCGATCTGAAGAAGCTGTAGTGAATAATACCGCCACAGGATCACCATTCAGTCACCATGAGCGGCTTTCGACTCAGTTTATGTTTGAGACATTGTTTGTCTGTGTATCCTGGCTTTAACCATTGTGAGGAACGTTTACGATTAATTTCATAGGTTAGGACCTAATAGGTACATTGCGTTACTGCCTTTCTTAATGTTGTTGTTGGAAAAACCTTTAAATTCCCGATTTATTTTCCTTGGCCATCGGAGATTTGGCAATGTTTGTCATTTTATGAGCTTGTGAACAGTTTGTGTAATCGCTGTTTGATAACTGCTATTTATGTTGGCTCGCGCTAAAGTAGCGATAAACTGTAATGACGTTGTGCGAGCAAATGTAATAAAGTGCTTTTGTCTGTCACGTAATGTAGCATTTGTATATACGTAGCGTAGTGTAGAGTACCATCTTGCTATTTATACCTACACGTACAAATTATATACTCTTATAGGTATAGTGTGTACGGTTCTATACGTGGTGTAGATATTATAATGCTTGCATCGGTTTTATGCAATGGTACTTTTGTTATGATCCTACCCATTCATACAAATGAGCAGATATCTACTTTATAGGATTTCTTATGCAAATGATATGAATCCGTATTAAAAAGAATAAATAAATACATCATCATAAGAGACTTTATTATCCGTATTGATTATATCTTATTATCTATGTAGACTAGCTTTTACCCGCGGCTTCTCGCGTTCGCTATCAAATGGGGACCTTAGTTTTGCAGCTTTCGTGGTTCTCTTCTTTTCGTGGTCTATGCAAAATTTCAACTCGATTCATCCATCCGTTGATGCGTGTAAGCATTTCAAACAAACAAGCAGACAGCGTTTCATTTATACATATTAATTAGGATGTGCACAGTACTTGAACGATCTTCTTCTTTTTATATATTTGATTTGATATTTTTTAAGGAATTTAAAAAATATATAATCTACATACTGTGTACTGTGTTTATGGGAGCAGATGCTAACTCGAAGAAAAAAGGGAACATTGTGCTAACGGTACTCCAAGGAAGATACAAATACTGTAAGAAATATTTATGGAGGTTTTTCAGAATGGAATCCCCGAGGACGGCGGGCACGGCCTGCCTGCAGAAAATAGGGGAAAACAGGTTTCAAATCCCGCACCAGGCATAACTCTTAATACAGGGATTATACCACGGCTTCTTAAGTCCTGGGTGCCAAAAGAAAGATAACAAGCAATTAGGCTGCGGTGATAAAAATAAATATATTGGTAAAAAATAGAACAGATTACGAAGAGTTAATATTTTTTATTGTTTATTTTGTTCTATAACAAGATTTTTTTGGGTTGAGGCTGTTTTTCATAATTATAAACTGATATAAAACAATTTTCATTTATGTTTCATTAGGTGTTTTAAAATATTTAAACATATTTTCATCTTTGAGCATTGGAAATCGTTCAGAATTAATTTAATTCGCTCAGCAAAATATGCGATTTACTTTGAAATAGTCCGTGGAGCCCAAGGTTTTATAATAAAATGTTAATATTATTTACTTTGACTTGCAATGAATGTTTTTTGAAATAATTTTTATCTATTATCTTATCTATCTTGAGAAACTAATATGAGAATCCCCGGTGAGGTGCTTACCTTCGTTTTATACGTTTACCTGGGCCTCGTAAATATTACTCAGGGCCATAAAATGCATTAGTAAAGTCTGCTTTGAATAATGCCGCTCCCATATATTTTTTAAGTAGCAAGTCGTTATTATGTGACGTCATCGTTGATTATATAGTAGTACAATAACTTGGAAAGAATATATAGGTACCTATATCGTATTATTTCCGCTACATTATGTAAACAGCTAGACCAATTATGATAATACTAGACTCAAACCTCCACTAATAAATACAATATAATGGTAAAAAATTGTATCAGAATCAGCTTAGCAGATTTAGAGTTGACCGCAATAAAATATACTAAAACACACAAAATATTGTGTTGTAAATATAATTTGTTATATATCAGGCTACTCAGAAAGTTTGGCGACAAAGAGTTTTATCTACGGAACACTGGCTGATTTTAATGTCAATTAAAACCATCACTATCTATGACATAAAAAAAATTCCAAATTAAAATGTCCTTCATATTTTTTTACGACCTGAATTAAACATCGAGTTTATCGAGTTAAACATTGATTTGCGACGGGAACATTATTGCGGTATGATTTAAAATGTTCTTTTAAATCTGAAGATTATTTTAATAGATTTCAAATGGCGATTGCAGACAAGTGCCCTTCTAAAGCAACTGTGTATAGTTGGTACAATGAATACAAGTATTAAGTGTGGTCGACTAAGTTTGGCTGACGAAGAAAGAAGCGATCGCTCTTTAACGACTGTTACGGTAGGAAACTTGGTGGCAGTGAAAGTTTTAATTTATGAAAACAGATGAATTACATACGAGGAGATTCAGGAGAGATTGCAGATTGGACCAGGGAGTGTATATGAAATATTACATGAGTATTTACGAGGCATAATGTCGCGCTGGGTGCCGCTCAACCTCACCGAGGCTTAAAAATAAGTACGTGTCGAATGGTGCCGTGATATGATAACAAAATTAGAAACATGGTCGTCTCGGCGCCTTTACGACATTGTTACAGGTGACGAATCTTGGATCTACCAGTATCATCCAGAAACTAACCGTCAATCTACGGTTTGGTTGTTTCAAAGTGAGCCGACGCCTACCAAAGTGAAAAGAGCAAGAAGTGTTGGAATAATTTTAATTGCAAGTTTTTCACTTTAACTAGCTACTTAATATCTGTTACCTTTACGAAACCAAAGTACGCATTAGCGCAGAATGGTGCGTAGCCTTGTGTTTGCCAGACGTTTTTACTACAGTGAGGAACAACTCTTCAAAAACTGGTCTCCGCCGACTGATGCACCATGACAACGCGCCTGCTGACTCAGCGCTTATACAACGGACTTTTTGGACAATACCCCGGTTAAAGTATTAGGCTATCCTCCTTACAATCTTGACTTGGCACCTTGTGACTTTTGTTATAGGTATCCCAAAATTAAATCCCAACTAAAAAGGAAGCAGTTTTCGTGGCCGGAAGACGCGCTGGCTATGTTCGGAGAGGCTGTGGAAGAGGTACGTGACGAAGAGTAGAAAAAATGTTCTCCAAATTAGTTCAAACACATGAAACTTATATATAGATGAAAGTGGAGAGTACTTTGAAAAATATAATAACAAATTAGAACCCGTGGAACATTTTTCTTCTTATTCGCAAAACTTTCTGAATTTACGTACTCTTATTTCAAAAAGTTTTTAGCCTATATTCATTATTTTTTATTACATTATCGGAAAGTGTTTTAGTCGTTTACCTACTAATTTTGTCGCTTAATAAATATAGTATATTTTTTCATACCTATATTGTATTGTTATAAAATATTGTAATAAAATTCATGAAAAATCAATGTAATCCCTGGAATATCTTAATTTAATTACCTTGTCTGAAAACCTGTAATTATTTCCGTAACTATTAAACAGGTTTTGAAAAAAAATATTCTATAACCTTTCAGGATAAATATCCTATATGACGGAGAAAACTAGAACTAATTCGCGTCAGGAGATTAACAGACAGAAGTTGCCTTTTCTATCGATATCAGCGTAGAACGCGCCACTATAAGGCATTATAAGGTAAGGTATATCTAAGTGATACTATAAGGTAAGGGAAGGCACTATAAGGCCTTCCCTTACTAGTCTGTAGGGCGTTTCGGACCGTAATCCACCACGTGGGCTCAGTGACGATTTATGTATATTACATGTGCTCCATTTATTTTAATTGAACATGCGGGCTTTTTTTTTTTATGGACGAAGGTGGCAGACGAGCATACAGTCCACCTGATGGTAAGTGGGTACTGTAGCCCATAGACATCCGTGATACATGCCAACATTAATCCAAAATGACAAACGTTGGCACGCTCCCGGATGCGCTGCCTACCTTTGGATATAGGACTGGATTTGGAGAAAGGATTGGGGAAATGGAGAGGGATAGGATGGGAATGGGCTCTGGCACATCTCACTCACTACCGAAACACGTACGTACGTTAGGGAAATAAGATTAAGTGGGAAATACAGTACATTTCAAGGTAGTCTTCTGTGAGCGAGGGGTAACGTGGCCAGTCGAGTGCGCCCAGCGGTTGTTGAATTGCAGAGTGCACTCTCCTCCTCAACCTGTCACATGCGGGCTTCCTCACGATGTGTTCCTTCACCGCCTGAAATCGAGATAATTTTTAAAAACTGTACTGAATGGAGAGTCAATGGTACCGGCAGAGTATTTGACGACCTTACGAATGAGAGTAGAATGAGATACCCCTAGACTATCACTGCTCTTTATATCCTTACCGTAAGCAGCCCTTTTTTCATTCACTGCTGGATATGGGCCTTCTTATCCAGGCATTGTCTTGCATTGGCATTGTCGTGTGCATGAGGGATGTATGACCAACGCCACATTGGTCAAACGGGTTGGCGAGTCCACAATTTTAGAGGTGGTGTAGTTCCTCAGGCCTCGAGGTAGCGGCTTTGTTATCACTTAGCCGCCTTTCACAGCAGCCATGGAAAGAGATGTGGTGGTACTATTGTAACGCCGGCCAATTGGGTTTATGAAAAAAAAAAATTATCAATTTTTTTTATGTTATTTAAAACTTTATCATAAATTATATTAATAATCGATGCGAAATACTCTTAAAAAATGTTTATTTAATTTATTATAAACAATTTAAAATTGATAAAATTTTAAAAAGAATCACGTGACTACAAACGCGCTACGATTGGTCGCTATGTTTGTGACGTCATAATCTTAAAAGGATTTCTCGATAGTACAGTATCACAGGCTTCTACATGTAAATTGACGACAAATATCCGACATTTAGTTTAAAAAAATATTTATATTAACTACTTTTATTTAGTTATGTGTGATAAAGGATTTATAAAGGCTAATTCCGATAATATACCTGATGTGGATATATTTATGATAACAGATTTTCTTAAAAATGATATTCGGTTTAATTCAGCTGAAGTTCGAGGTGCTAAAGCATCAAGGTAAGTTTATAAAAAAATAATATTGTAAATTAAAATATTAAATGATTTATTCGTCATTAAATATAATTAATTTTTATTTATCGAATGCTATTTATTTTTTCATTTATACGTTTACATAAATATTTTTTAATTACTATATTATTATAAAATACTTACATCAAAATGATCTTCACAACAAAAAAAAATTGATGTTGTTTTGGAATTAGGTCGTCGCACTGCTTGGAACCATTTATTTCGACGTTTAACATTTTGTGGAACATTTAAAAACATTTTTTCAGGAGTTGTTTTTGTAGTATTCGTACATTATGGTACGAAGCAAGCACGATAACTTTTAAGGTTAGACATTTTCGATATATTTATTAATATATTGACGATAATAACAAGATTTAATCGATTAATAGTCAAAATACTATATCAGCTGTGTGCTACAATGAGTAGAAATTAACATTGTGACGTCACACGCGCTCGGGTTTGTTCGGGAACTGTCCGCGTGTTTTCGGTACTGGATTCAAAAATTTATTTGTAATTAAATATAACTTTTTAATTAAAGCGAAAAAAAAAACTAAAAATAGTTTTGTTATAAAATGTGTATATGATCTTTCCATTAATGATAAAAATTTTTTTTTTTCAAAAACCCAATTGTCTTTATATCTATATGTAGATATATGCAGACATTCACAAATAATTCACTGGCGGACATTCAACTGCTTCATTACTCCGATCGTAAAATTTAAAGGTTGGCTCGAATCTGCGCATGATGCTAATTAAGTAATGGATCCTCAGGGAGATCGCGAAGGGCCCGCTAATTAATTAATGACCATTCAGCCCTGTGTAACTTTGATATGACGAGTTTTAAACCTGCTTTCAAAGTTAGGCTCATCGCGATAAGGCAATGTATGAGAGTTGCTTGAGTTGATCTTATCACTGGGTTAACAAATTACTTACTTGTTAACATACTAGTGATTTCTCCAGCCTTCGCTCAGGATAGTAGATAGTACTGATCATAATAATATTCGTTTCAAATGGTTATTAAATGTTACTTGCACTAGTTTTCGGTTTTGTTCGAACTAACGGTTTAAAAGTTGATGGAAAGACGTTTTGTAAATGACCCTTTACTGAAGAGCCGAAATAAAATACTCTAAACCCTCAAAATTAGATTCGTGCGTAAGGCCGTGGCTGCCCCATAGTACTCTCGCAATGTCGACCTTCACAAGGACTTGGAACTTCCCTCCATCGTCAAATATGTGAAAGACTCTGTCCGACACTACTACGACAGTGTCACTCACCATCACAACCCTCTAGTAGTTGACAGCCTAATCTATCTTTCCGATAATAATGACCGTTGCAGTCGTCGTCGCCATCTTCGGCACGTCTTAGACGACCCCGACGACCCAATTACTGCTGCCAATGCGGTTCTTACACTACACTCACAGGCTACACATATACTCGTACACCGTCCCCGCCGGCGGAGGCGAGGACGCGTACGTCGCCCTCGCCACACCGTGAACACACACCGGCCTTCAGCCAACACTTTTACCAGGTATCGGCACGTGCTTGGGCGCTTCTCACCGACTAGCGATCCCGCGGTACCCTCCCAAAGCAACGCCCTAAGCCGAGGTCGTTCCTTCTGCAGGTCTACCGACGGGGGCGCCCTTAGGCTCGTCGCTGTATACACTCTTTGCTCCTGGCTGAGCGCCTTCTGCGCTTGAAACTATACATGTCCGGTGACTCTTGAAAGGCCATTAGGGCTACAATAATTTAGTCATTCCGAAAAAAAGGGACAAACAGGAGGACCTCAAAAGTCTTCGTAATTTTGGTAAAAAATACTGAAACCTAAAAATTACGCAGTTACTTTAATAACACAGATTAAAAACAAAATGTTTTGCAAATATTTAGATACACAATAATAAGCAATCTAATTAAGAATGTCGCAATTAATTTATATCCTGGTGGGATATAAACGGCGGTGATTGTGTTACGATGAGAGTAATTACATGGCTCGTAAAGTAACTTGTAAACAGTGGGCGGGGTGGCGAGGCTGAACGACGGCTCACAATACCAATAGATAAGGAGAAACAGTAAACGAATTTTAAAAAGGTTCTTTCCTATATTTTTTTACACATAGGCGGTATAATTAAGTTTTTTTCCGCTCATTTCTACTGTCGCTCATGGACATCCGTGATATATGCCAGCATCAGTCCAGAATGAGAAAAATTAGCACGCCTTAGAATGCGCTGCCTACCTTTGCAGATTAAGGAATGGATTAAGAGAAAGGGTTGAGAAATTGGGGAGGGACAGGATAGAATGAAATGGGAACGGGCTCTGGCATATCTCACTCACTACTGAAACACGTACGTACATTGGGGAAATACGATAAAGTAGGAAATGCAGTACATTTCTAGGTAGCCTTCTGTGAGGGAGGGGTAACGTGGCCAGTCGTAAGGCAACGCTGGGTTCATGATTAAAAAACTCCAATTGAACGAAAATAAAATTACACACCCATCTGGTTTGACAAATTGAAAGCGTCGACAGAGCAAAATTTACGACGTGGCTGATACATAAATGCTCATTACTCATTATCGCAATACAAAATAGGCTTATAAGAGAAGTTAGTGTAATTATTTTGTAGATCTTTTCAAAACTAACCACAAAGCGTTCGACAATAAGCAATTGCTTTGCGGTTGTTTTCAACTTGGAAACATGGATTATGGCAGGTTTTTTATTGAATTGTATTTAGATTTTGATTCTAACATTTAAGTGTATTAAGTGAAATGGCGGCGTTCGTATTCGCAGACATACGGAAGGAACGAATTCGTCAGTGTGAGAGTTCAATACTCTGGCGAGACTTTATAGTGTGGCAAATAAAAATGAAATAGTGTCTGATCGGTTGTATGCATTTCGAGAATCGCTATGTTTGCATACTGCTCTTTATATCACTCTCGTTATATTGTGACACATCACAAGAAATTACGACGCGCCCGCTGAGGAATCGGGCTTGCCTACACAATGAGAATAAACCAACCCATCCAGCACACTTTAATTTTACCTCACTTAGATATTCTCTTTATTAATATTATAGTGGCGACCAGGTGTTACCATTTATATTATTACAGTGATGTTATAAACAGCCTATTTCTAGGAAACTTAATTTTAATGGTCGTAGTTTTTACTAAAAAGGTAAGCAGTTTTTTGTAATAAATAAATAGTATCCCTTTTAACTTTCCACTGTAGAGCACAGGCCTCCCCGAGTAAATTAGTGAGGAGTTTCGGCCATAATCCACCGCGCGGGCCCTATGCTACTGATGGATATACATGTTCCAGTTTTTTTTAACTGCAGAACATGTGAGCTGGTGATAATTTTTAGAATACCGTACTTGAAACTCAGTGGTACGAGCCGAGGATTTGATTTTACGACCTCACGAATGACAGTTGAGTTTGGATACCCCTAGGTTATCACCGTTCTTAAAATAGAATAAATTAATAGTATAATGGGGAGAAAAAAAGAAGTCTGAAACAATTTTCCAATAAAATATTATAATCAAAATTCTATCAGAAAAGCTTGTACTATTAGAAAGACAAGTACTAAAAGAGAAGAAATGCTGTCGCATAAAAATATTCCAGTTGGATAGAATTTTATTGCGAATCGGTTCGGCAGGAAATATTGAGAAGTTAGATTGAGGAAGTGTCGACATTGTTATTATCGCCTCAATCCTTCGCGAGCTGTGAAACAATCTTTGGCATCCCCATTCCAATCGCATACTGGGCAGTAAAATTTTGTCTGTTATGATTTCTATCGACAATTTTCATCTTAGACTTTATTCTTATGTTTTCATGAAATAGGAATCGTGAAAAAAGTTAGCTACCATTGGGTTAATATGTTTACTTCCTACAATATTTTTTGTTGTTTTGCCTGTCATGTTTATCTTTGTGCCATGTTTTGTAAACAAATAAGAATTTAGAATGGTTGTGTTGGCATTGTGAATAACAATTGTCTATAGTTTAACTATACTGTTTATTCACAACTCAAGAGAACGAAAATGAAAATTTCAACTGTTTAGCGTGAATTTTTTGTCGTACTTACTCCTAAAACAAAGCGTAATGACCCGCACAGGCGGCGGCACGCATTTGTTCGAGAACAATCCGAATAGGCCATTTTTCATGTGGAACAATTGAGGGCGGGACTCCGACACAATTGGCAGAGTATTTTGTCAAGTATTTGTCGTACGAGGCTTGAGCGCCCAACATAGTAAGTGCACTCCATACACCTATTTTTGCTGTTCCAGAACAGATACTTGTAAATATTTTTTTTTCCTGCTTATACAACCTGCCACTGAAACAACGCAAGATCTAAAAACGTCAAATAATTTTAAGAAGATAAGAAAAGTAAGAAGATAAGATAAGTAAGATACTTTTAAGGAGTAAATCAAAAGTTACGAAACTGTAACGTTTTGTTGTTATATCTAAAACGTTCGTAGCGCTCATTCCTCAGTACAGGATAGTCACCGGGCACGTGGTGCGTCGCGGGCGCCGCGCATCCAATAAAAATACTTATACTACGAGTTGAAATGAACAATAAGAATATTAATGAAAAATTATGAAAAATACTTGTAGAAATTGGTAGAATCGGTTCTAATCTCGATATACTGAACAGCCTATTTTCAGCTTTTCCATTATTTGAGAGACACGTATAGGTAAGTAACGTGGATGTTGGCCGTGAAATGGCAAGCTCTGAGAGATACATATATTTTATTTAATAACTGCAACAAATCAACGAATCGATATGTGTTATTGTATATGAATAATAAAATTAGTTTTTATGCTGTTCAATACGCGCGAAGTCGGGCGGGCAACAGCTAGTACTAAAATAAAACTGAAAATATGTATGTATACAGGTAGGTAGGTATATGGTATACATATACTAGTTGTGTATTGTTTATGTTACTAGTATTAATCACTTGGCGAGGAGTGGTGCTCGCATCGATATACCATAAAATCTCGCCTCTTATGATTTTCATGGCGGCTCGAGGCAGTACGTTGGAATTTTTCGTTTTATTTTATGATGGCGCGCACTGTCGCGGAGAAATATTGGCTCAGCGGAATAGCTCGTAAAGAAAGCCGTTTTCTTTCCACGGGGTTACGCACCGCAACTACATCGCCGCCTTATGCTTACGTTTATTTATTATGTTTTAGCCGCGTGTTGGGCATAAAGCGATATTTTTTTAATTATGTATTTCGATAATTACGTGATTTTGGCGCGAGCTCAGCCCAAGCTGTGTTCCAAATAGCTGCTATTGCATTACACCTTTATTTATGTTTTTGGCGAGTGCTTCAGCTCAATGTGGCATTAAGTAAACCTCAAAATAGCTGCTTACACATAAAATATGGTTTACGCTGTGTACTAATCGAAAGATGTAGTTAGATTTTTTGTGTTGTGTTTTTATCAACAATATTTCAAGAGGAAAAAGATATTGCTGATTCTAATAAAAACATAAAATCGGGTTGAAAGAATTCAAAGGAGGCTCTTTTCCGTGCAAGCGGCACGGGTTGCGCCATTGGGTGAGCAGATTGTACGGAACTCCCGGCATTTTGCCGGTTCACCTCTCCGATCCTTTTTCCTCGCACATCATTATTCAAGTTAAGTGGACAGGCCCGGTCAGGTTAGTGGATGAGTAACAAAAATTCAGGGGGCTACATGTAACACAAATCGGACTACGGTTCATAAAAAATCTATTATAAAAAATTCAATGGGTTTTGCTGTAATGGATGTTCCGATCAAAACAGCTTAAGAGTTGTTTGTTTTTGTCGTTGTAAGGTAGTGGAGTCCCTTAGGCCCCGGGCTGTCGCTATTGTGTGAGACAGGTAACTATTTGCGACAATTCAACAATTCCATCGTATTTCTCCCGATGCCACTCTCACACCCGTCTATTTGATAGGCAAGCGAATTTATACGGATTCTGATTGATGGAGTAGTCAAACAGAAAGCGATGACTCACGTTATAATGATATCTTCATCTGTAGAAATGATCACATATGTAAGTACAATTGAAAGGATTGAAGAGGTGCCGTGGATATTTTTTAAATGTGCAAATAATAAGGTACAAATCTCTGGAAGTACATGTGCACCATTAAGTAATCGCTTGGGAGCGCTCGGTAAGTTGGTCATTATTAGAACAAACGTGGAGTCATTGGTGCCCCGCCATTACCGTAATGTTTTCTGCTGACCTGAAAGACGAGCCACGAGCCCACGGCGACGTGATCTCATAATTAACACACTAACGAGTATATATGGCCTGGCTTAAATAACTGAGCCATTGTGAGTTCTCTTAGTAGTCTACTGAAATAAAGGAAGTGAAATTGACTGGAGGTGAATTGAGATATACTTACATATAAACTAACATTTTCAAATGTTTTTGTTATAAATAATAAAAATAGGACTAAAAGAAACTTTAGGCACTTATTTATCAATGATAATAATTTAAGGTTGTTTAAAAATCATCTGAGTAGGTACCTATTCAGTTAGGTAAAAATATTAATAATATATTGGTTTAGGTTAATAAAACCTCTCTACTGTAATCGTAGATTTATGTGAATATGTTTGTTTAATGTTTATAATCTTTATAATATTTTGGCCAGTTTAAATTTCAAGAATATTTCACATACAATATATATTATTATTATTTAACAACTTTAAATGAACGACAACAATTGATTTATAGTTTGAATTGATACCGATTTCGTTTTGAGGGCGAAGGTTTATTCGTTTACGTAACTTCGAGATTGGCTCTAACAAGGGAGGGAGAGAGCGCGCCGGTGATTTCTACTCTTAAAATCCAATTTAAATGCATTCCTCTGTGCCACAGGAGGCCCCGTCGATACGCTCCGGGGACCAATTAACTTATTCATCCTTAACATTTCATTGCTCAACTTGGATACTACTTTTGCGCTTACTTTCCACCTTTGACCCTTTTGTTTCTATAATAAACTTTGGTTGACTTTAAAATGAGTTTGTTAGTAACTTTTAATCTTTTACTATTATCGTGATTCAAATTTCATTTTATGTATTATTGTAAATGTTATTAATATAAAATGTAAAGATATATATTAAATTCATGAATTATACTCGTATATTATACTCGTATAAGCGGAGATCCGCTTTGTCGTGGTAAGTTATAAGTTAATACTTTGTAAAAAAGAGCTGTCCTTTCCAAAGTCCCAACAAAGTCATTTAAAATGCAATTTAAACCCCCTAATAGAAACGTTCGCACTAAGAATTGTTGCAAAGTGTAATGGGTTCAGGTGAAATTAACGCAGAAAAATAGGAAAAGTTAGAACGAGTTTCCAGCTAAGATTTTTTGCCTCCGTCAAGTAGCGCTGTGATTGTAAACTGCTGAATTTATAATGCCATTTTCGAACTCCACTTCATCGGGAAGTTTAAACCAGTTCGTAATTTTACTCGTAGGTAATACCTTCAACACTCATTGAAAGTAGATTCAATAAAGGAAAGTTTACAAGAAACGATTTCTTTGAATGGAACTTGCAAAATTTCTTTTTTATAGGAAGAAGGCAGCAAACGAATATACACTCTACCAGATGGTAAATTGATACTGTAGCCCATGAACATCCGCGATACATGCCAACATCAGCGTTGTACGCGATACATGCAAACGTCTCCGGATGCGCTGCCTGCCTTTAGAGATCTAGCAATGAATTTGTAGAAAGAATTAGGAAAACGGAGGGATAAAATAGGATAGGATGGGAATGGGCTCTGGCATGTCTCACTCACCACAGAAACGCGTACGTACGCGACTGAGTTGAGGGAATAGGATAAAGTAAGAATACATTTTACTGTAGTCTTTAGTGAAAGAATGACTAAAAAGAGACAAACAATCCAAATATATTTTCAGAGTTATTTACAGTTACGTTGTAACCACTCTATGTTATATACAGGCTCGCCTAGTGCAAGGGATGGCTGTAACTATGAATGTTACTTCATTTATAAAGATATTCATATATTTGTAGAAATTTACAGTCTCAATCACCAACAACGTTCAATCACGGTCGGAAATACGAAAATGACCGACCGGTAAGTATTATTATCTATGTTTCCACGCGTGTGCTACTTTGAATAGAAACTCTCACATCTCTATTTATTTTTATTGAAACGTAAACAAAAATGAAAATTGCTTTCTTAAACATCCTTCTAGACCCTATTTATTTGAAAAGGATGCGATGACTCAAGCAGATTTGCAAGATATCTGTACGCCTTCTGTGGATTACTTTGCAAGTCTTTTATGCGAGGAGGCCAGTATCATCGCTACTTAAGGATATTAAAATCCCTTCTATTTGTATAAGAAGCTTGTTTTCTTGCTGAGGAGAGAGCATTTTATCTAATTGTCAGGATAATACCCTTACGTCTTTGTATTTGGTAGGTATACTGCTATACTATAGCAGCTTATCAGCACCTATAAATTCCTAGTCTTTGTAACTCAAATGTTAATTTCTCACCAATGTTAAACTAGTCAATCCTGTAGTCTTATTAATTGCTAATTTTGATATTGATTTTGAGTGTAGCTGTCGACATGACCCTATTATCTGGTCACCCGAAACTTATATATGAGATATAATATATAAAATGGTCTAATAGGGTTATCTGCTCGATAGCCCAATTAGATTTTATATAATGTAAGTTCAGTCACTGCAATTCTTTGGGTCTGGCTGGTTTGTTTTCTACGAATATAGTTTGAGTGCAAGGTATGTGTTTGTTTTATTAATGTTATTTAATTTTTTATACCATTTTTTGAAATTTTGCATAGACACTCCGCCCCTGCTTAGAAAAAGGGCACAAGTGAATTGTGCGACATTCGAGAAAAATATGTTAAAATAGTCATTGATTTCAAAATTAATTTTCAAAATAAATTATTTCAAACTAGAAACTTGAAGTTTTGGATAAAACAAGAAGAATAACGGTTGTTTATTCTCTTTGCAATGTTACTTATGCTTTTTTTATAGAAAAAAGGCGGCAGACGAGCATACAGTCCACTTGACGGTAAGTGGACACTGTCGTCCATTGACACCTGCGATACATGCCAACATCAGTCTAGAATGACAAACGTTGGCACGCACCCGGATTCGCTGCCTACCTTTGCAAATTAAGGAATGGATTGAGTGAAAGGGTTGGGAAAATAGGGAGGGAAAGGATAGGATGGGATGGGAATGTTTTCGTTAAAAATGCCTTTTGTTTTTAGGAAGGCAGCAGGTACTGTAATTTAGATTACGATTAGAAGTTATATATAAGTTATCGTGTAGGTAGATATGTTATTGAGTGTTCAATGAAATTGTACGATATAAGACCAGGCGTCGTATCGTGTCGTGGAATCCGCGTACAAATTTTTCTAATGTTTAATTTACAGTCGTTCCTGTGTAACGTTAATAACAATAATGATTAGTATTTTTCTAGCGCAAAATCATGAACAAGTCTATTCTAATACTTCTGGTTCTGCTTGCCGTGATGGCGTTGAGCGAGGCGAGATCTTGCCACAGGTAAATAAAGTTATATATTTTTTCAAAATTAAACTTACTTTTTATGTTGAACCGCAGGGAGTTTTGCGAGGTTTATTTACTGTCAATCTATTTTAATTCTATTATTCCGAATCACAAGAGATTTCTTAATTATGTTAACAAATTAGGACGCTGATGGTTAGTATTTTGATGCAGAGAGCTCTAACTCTAGGCTGAATGGTGACCACCTTCTCAACTATGTCGGTATATAGTTTCATGTGTTGTGGGTCTGGAGATATAGAGGTTCCTAGATAAAAGACTCCTTAACTTTGATAAGAGCCGTCATTATAATATTGATTACTTCAAAATATATAATTACGTTACTCATGAGGAAATTCTGCCCGTCTACCGTCTATTGCTTAAAAAGTATTACAAATCTCTCAAGTTATTCTCAAATTAAAATTTGAAATAAGTGCCTATTTTTTAACATTATGAAGCATTGAAACTGGGTATATTTTACTACATCAAGAACCCAACATTTGAGTGGCCATTTTGACAATATATTACATTTAACTTCACCACAAAGGTGTTTAATATATACTTCAGTTCTAGAAATTTGATGCTTGACTGACAGTTGCCAATTAAGTGTATATATATGTGTGTTACAGGAAAGGTGGTCGCGTCCGATGTAACGAGGTGTCTAGTGAGAGCGATGATTGTGATAATAATCCATGCAAGGTGAGTGGAGTTTATTAATTTATTTTATTATTTAAATAGCTCACTAACGATGAAAACTGTAGTAAAATATAATATAAAAACAAACAAAATTCTTAAAGAAATTATACGAGTACATTTAAGAGCATTGAAAGTGTCACCTCACTTAAACGCAACATCAACTTGCAAATTTAGAAAAAGACAATCATATTTATATACTATTGCGTAATTATATCTGTTATGTTTTTGTGACTACAATTTTTACATTGAGTAAATGTGTATAAAACAGAGATCTAAAAGTTAAATGGCATACTTCGTTTATATTGTACCTAATTATAGGACTTTTATTTGTGCTTGAGGCTCCACGCTTGTAGAAATTCGATTTTGGACTTGTATTTGGTTGTAAAGTAAGATCTATGTCGTATAATTTGTCATGGGATATAGTACACGTTGCAGTAACAGGTGTTATTTCTCGAATTTCGATCCAAATGTCAGTGTTATAGAGTAAAAATAAACAAAATGATACGACACATTTATTTGCAATACAAGCAATCCTTTCAGTGTCCACTGCTGGACATGGGCCCTCTCATGCACATTGAGGGATGTATGGTCTTAAAACACCATGCTGGCTAAGCGGGCTGGGGAGTTCACAATTTTGGAGGTGGCGTAGTTCCTCAGGGCCTGTGGTAGCCGATTTGGTGTCACTTAGTCGCCACGACACGACACGACACGACACGACACGACACCCGCGGCAAGAGATAGGGTGGTGATATTCTATAGACGGCACACACCACACAGTATATTATACCATAAATATTAGCTATTTACCTTACAACTAACAACAACTACAGCCTTACAACCTTACAACAACAACTATCAGCTACAATGGACAGGACAACCTGCAATAATCGTATTATCTACTTGTAGTATTTAATTGTAAGGTAATCTATTATATATACATATAATCGTTACTGTCATTGTTAAGTAAATGAAAAAGTGCATAGGAATTTATACTTATACATACATGTAGTCGCTCACATTCGCTCTTATCGGCAGCTGGTCATTTACTCAATGTTCCTCAAGATGATCCGTAGGTCTTTAGGTATTTTGTACGCCTTGGGCTCGATTTTTTTCAGGATCAACGCCAGTTGATAATTATTATGAAATTGTACGTAGTTTCTATATGCGGTACGAATGTGTGATGCGTAGAAAAAATATTATGCATTGTAGAAGAATAAGAAGAAAATGGTTGTCATTTGAAAATACGCGACTCATAAATTTCAGAATGGAGAAAAGAAAGAATTATTTGTTAAAATATAATTTGGGGATGTGTGCCATCATTTGATTCAGACGTATGAGGAAGTACTCAACAATCATTATTTGCGGCGTAGCATGCTACGTACATTATTAGTGTCACAATCGTCATTTCAATATGCGTTCATATGAACGAACACTTGCATAAATGCATGTATGTAAACGGTGAGTGTTGCAATGTAACACGTAACAATTATGTAACAAGCTTTCACTGATTTTCCCATTTTCCATGCAAATGGCACAAATCACTTCCTACTACGCGAGTATCTACGATGTCCTACGTCTAACATTACGTAGCGAGCGTAGGCCCGTGTAGCACATTTTTATTACGTGTATTATAACCATTTTTTAACACTCACCGTTTAAATACATGTTATACATTACATGCATTTATGCATGTGTTCGTATTATACTTAAGGGTATAAAGAGACCAGTTATATATCCAGTTACAGTTACTATTTTGTAGGATGTAAATACATAGCTCTAGCGCCACGCCTATGTTTACGTTTCGACATGGCTTATCCTCATGACAGTATACTTGTGATAGTTATGTTACAATAAGATTTTTCCTGTGTACATAAATGTTTGCGTAATGTTAAAAATAAAAATATGTATAGATTTATTTATTTATTTTATTAGGTTCACCATTAAACTACAATACATTAAAAAGCGTTTTATACTGTATGATACGTTCGATAAATTGAAAGAGTTCATTATTACGATACTTATAAATTGTAAATTACGAGTACTCGAGGGGTGTCTCCTCTAAAAACTGAATATTGTACTGTTTCTTAAAATTCTTCCAGTATTTCTTTCCTGTCTTAGGTGCTTAGGTACTTAGGTAGATGCTCAAGAGTAGTAAAGGGTTATGGTCATCAAAGTAATTAAAAACAGATGTAATTAGAAAAATGAAAGGAGAATAAACATCGTTTTCATTTTCAATAGTCTCTGCTTACGATTATTCTGAGCTGCCGGTACTTTTTAAGTTACTGGTAATAGCCAATGGCGTAACCAATAGGTTACGATGTCCTTATAGTACAAAACTACAGGTAAATAACTAAATAAAATGTAATGCTATTCCTGAGTATATTGATATTATTTATCGTCGTAGTTGACATGGTTACATGTGTCCCAAGGTTATTAGGTTAGGTTACGAGGATATTGTTATTGTACTTTAGATAATATATGTAGAGCGAGGCTAAGTTATATGTGTTTAATAATAACAATAATACAGAATGACGAATATCACGCATAATTATAATGTTTGGACGCCTAACTAATGAGCTTGAAAAAAAAATCGATTAAAATTGCGCAGTTAGTTTTATTTCTATCACTCGCCCCCTTTTATTTGGTTGTTTTCGTTTTAGATAATTTTATAACGACAAAACATTACTTAAAATCCTTGAAATTAAAAACGATTTTTTTTTAAAACATTGAGTTAGTGCTTAGAAGTCACAAGTTAGAACATGAGTTCACTACAATTTTTATTCCAGTAAAACCATTTGACGACCAGTTGTTAGTGATCCTGATTGCTGTGCAATAGGTCTCGGGTTCGATTCTCGGTTAGACAATCATTTGTTTAAAGACAGGTGTTTGTTCAGTGTGTTGCAAGTGTTGTGTTCGACTTTGTATGTGTCTCAGCACCCACGACAGGGAATCCAAGTGTGGGCCATTAAGTGTGGTGTTATTTATTTATAATTATGTGTGAGTGGCAGAAATAGCGATTGCGTTTAAAAGTTTCAATAATTGGCTACATTATTTATTATAGGTTACATTCGATTATTATTTATTACATTATTAGATCTATGTTCTTTTCTAAGGAATTTGAAAAAAAATATTTTTAATATGGTTTACTTTCTTTTTTAATTATTGAGCTTTCTAATTAATTCATAACTATCATTAATTATCTATTAAAAGCTTTAAAACATATACATTTAAAGTAAGTTAAATACCTTAGGCTCTTACGTAATAGAGCGCGTACCGGATTGAATCCGGGAGGGAACATTTGCATGATCAATTAATAGGGATTCCTAGAAAACACGTTTGGAAAGCGCGTCTATGTGAAGACGATTAATGTTATGGCGTTGTTTTGTCTTTTCAATAAATTAATTGAGTAATATTAACATTTCAGAGCAAAAAGAAGAGTAAATGTGACTCTTCATCCTCATCGTCGTCATCTTCATCCTCGTCCTCGTCGTCCTCGTCGTCTGAAGAAGATGGTAAACAGTGTAAGAATGTGAGTATAGTGAATAGTGTATATACTGAAAGAATAGTGAACTGAACCAAATCAATCTCCGTTTGTAAGTGGGCTAAATCAGTACTGTATATAAAAATGTAAACTTTAAAAAAAAACCCGAAAAATATTGCATATGAATATCTAAATACATACAAATATTCCTAAGACTCATGAAGCTGTACAATTTTTTTCTAATATTTATTTTTTATAAAATTTACCAAAAATAGCCACATGTAGCTTTCTAAACGGCGCGCGGTGTCGACGTGTTTTATTTATTTCTTAAAGCTATTACTGCGTACAAATTTGCTGCTCAGTGATATTGTCCTACTATCGATCTTATAAAAATAATGCAACGTAAAGTCCTCATTTTAATAACTAATCTTTGTAAATAAAAATAGTAATACACAAACATATTACATAGAGAAAGAAAAAATTAAGTAGTGATCGGAAGGACTGGAAGTGATTTTAATAATATTGCACTGAATATAATTTAAGAGCCTATAATGTCACCTTACTTTACCGCATCACAAAAGTAGGCTCTATTGTACAAACTGACAATTGTACTCGACAATTGTATTGTACAATTGTACTCTTTTACAAACTGACAGAAAAAAGTGTAATCTCGATATTTTGAACATTGTGACTGAATATTGTGATTTGAACTCGACTTTGTGAATTTTACGTGTGAGTACGTCTCAATGATGAATATAATTACTGCAAATAAACATATGCCTATAATTTTGATTAGACTTAGATACTTTATGTGCCTCTCACAATAAATTCAGTAAAAAATACATCAGTCCTAAAAATATTGCGCGCTAAAGCAATTTATTATTATATTAGCCCTAGTGAACGGAGCGAAACACTGCAATTTGTTTTGAGAATGTTCGCGTTATGCCGAGTTTCTTCAAGCGAACCTCAATTGCGGCTCTAATGAGCAATAATGATGAAACTGTTCCCCTAACTTTTACCGAGCAGTATTACTTTTATTTCGTTTTCAACAGATATTGAGGGAAGGAAAAATGTTAAACATTACTGTGAGCGATGTTGAAGTACTTTGACCCTCTCAAATGTAATTTATGTACTAATTACAAGTGTAATAATTATAGTGAATCTAGCCCAAAGTTGTAGCTAAATTGTAATATTAAGCCATTAATATAGTCATATTTTTTGCGTCTCAAAAAGCGGCTAAACTAGTTTCTTGTTTTCAATAATTTATGTATCTGAGCTCTAATGGAAATCTTTTAAGGTTAGTTAAATCTGCATGACAGATGATTTGTAATTAAATGCAGATTTAATAACGATGAACGCAGTGAGGTACTTTAATAGAATGAGTAGGAACTTTACCACATACCACTGATGGTAAGTGGCAGTATAATCTTTGCTGCAATCCTATATCCTATGATAAATAAAACCAATCTTATACTTTCTTCCTACAGGTGAACGTTTTATGTTAGAATGACACAATTATTTTTTCTTAGTACACTTATTATTATTATTACAATTGTTCCATGCCATAAGTTGATAGGTCAAAATAAACTGTTTTAGAAATTAAAAAAAATGCAATGTTTGTATTTTCGTTGTGAATATCCAGATATCACTGAAATAAATTCCCTTGAATCGAGTATTGAAAGGTTTTTCTTTTATTGCACAGAGTGACATAAGGCGGACTTATTATTAATCTTTCCTTTTTTGTAAACACAAAGTGATACAACGTGTTAGAACTTCTAATTTAACTTTTATATGTCTCGACTACAGAAAAAAAAATCTGTAGTATGTGTATCCACCAATCTACACTGTGCTCGTGTACTCATCCCCCCGTGATTTACTAGGGGATGCTATATGTCTATGCCCTGCAGTGGAGCTGATATCATGTCTCCAGTTAACAACATACTCCTGCCTTGCATGGTATTAATATCTGGTATTTTTCCGTTTTTAAGAATGACGACAGTTCTTCATCGTCCTCATCTTCGTCCTCTTCGTCATCATCTTCGTCCTCTTCGGAGGAGGACTGTAAGGATTCTGTAAGTAAAAAAAATGAGCTATGAATAACAGAGTGTAAAATTAACCTAGATAGTAGAGTGCAATCGATGATCAATCAAATCAATCAATCAAGAAAATTGAATTATTGACTATTTGAACATTCGAAGAATCGAATAATCGACGAGTATTTATTGTATTACATTATTACATGCTTACTTACGATGCCACTGAAAGCTGAGTATATCAAAATCGATTGGTTTGCTATAAAACATTATTTTTTTAGAAGATCTTTTCATTTTTAATCGATTAAAGATTAATTTTATTTTAATTTTATTTCAGACAAAGAAATCAAGACACTTCAGGAAATGTAACAAGAATTAATTAATGAACTCATTACTTTGTAAAATTAAAAAATAATAATCTTAGGATATAATATATTTCTATAAGTACTAGGATGTGTTTAAACAAAATATTATAATATCTTAAAATGCATTTATAAGTATAGAGGTGGTATATAATAAATTTGTATAGGTATACTTTATCCACTCAGACTTTTGACCCTTGACCTTTTATTGTTTTCTTTTGTTTAAAATTTCACCGATGGCTTCCCGCAGTCGTAGAAGTCGTAAAATTAATAGTGACAGCACACAGGAAATATGTTAATATTTGTCGTATTTCATCTTGGAATACTATCTGTCATAACTACTCTATATAACTGTCGTGCGAGAGAGGGTCAAGTGAATTTATTTCTATACAAATACACATTGTATGGTATCTAATTTTACTGTATAAAAATGAGTATCTGCTTCTGTACATATTAGAATTATAGGAGAAATTACAATAAAATACGTGTACAAATAATTAAATGTTGTTTTAACGCTAATTAAAGAGAGGAAACCTCTATAGTATGAGAAACAGAAAAGTGTGTCGTCATCTGTAACCGGTTTGTAACCTGGGCCTCAGCCAGGGGATATTAAGCTGTATGTTTTTTCGTACATGTAATAGACATACTTAGGTATATATGAAAAGAAATTAGCTGCTCATGTGTTGGAACATGGAATAAAATAAAAACAAGAAAACAAGGAAGGCTTTTCTCATTACCTATGAAAATTTTGCAATCGTAATATAACGTAATACTTAGTAGTCCTGTCAAATTATACATCGTACCATGAAAATATCGGGTAGTTTTGATTTTTTGTTATGTTTTATTTAAAAATCCAAGTTTTCGATCTGACCAGACAATCGCGAGCGGGAAAACGGCGAAATTTTCCATGATGTTTCGGTATCTCTTAAACAGTGCGTTGAGTGGAAAATATCATACATTTATAAATTAAACCAGAATAAATTTCCTATAAAGAGAGTATAGTGTGGTTTACATATATTGTATAGTTTTTAAGATATGAATTTTCGAACCCAAGATAATTATATTACTCAGGGGTATCAAATTATGGAGTATCAAATATCAATTTACAAAACAAAAATCATAATATATGGTAATTACATATTGTGTACACGTAATTATTAAATTTGTTCAATTACTTCTTATAGGGTACCTCTATCATCGACTGTGACGTTGCATTGTCGCATAACTTACATTTTTTCTCTCATTCGTACGTGTTTTCTTTGGCCGAATATATAAAATGGCATTGAAACTGATGGTTCTTAAGGCATCGAACAAAAAAATAATTAGTTTTTTATAAATATAAGTAATATAAATTTACAATTGGTATATTGTAATTATTGGCTTTATACTCATATGAAGATATGATGTAACTATAAAACTGTCGATTATAAATCTTATAGCGATGAAAGTGTCAGTTTGAGATTATCGCGTTTTTCACACATATTTATCTATTTAATCAGGTCTTCACGCGAATGTATACCTTCTTTATTTTACTCGACGTTTCGGTTGGGTTGCACCAACCATGGTCACGATATAACCGAAGAGGCGGGTAGTCCACGTGAACAGTTTCATCAACTATCAAGTTGCACCAGTTATTGCCAATATCTGGACGGAACATTTTGAAGAAAAGGCTCTCAGTGTTCTATAAAAATAATTAATCAATAAAAACCTAAAATTCACAGAAGATATTTGCCATTTTTATTTGTAGTGCATAACACTCAGTCGATAAATAAACACATTACCTCTATTGGATCATTATTGTCCCAGTTCTATTCGAGACACTTTGACAGCTGTCATTCTAATCAGGCTAGATTTAAAAGACCGTAGTACTTAATACATTATTACTTACGTACCGAGAAATGACAGGTAGGCATTAGAAGGAATTTAAAAGGTACTCGTAAGTAGTGTCTATGAGTATTCTGTAACTCCATGATTATTCCATTCCACTCATTGGACGGGCGCTAATTAAATCAGCTATAAAGAGTTCAATTGGTTTCCGAATATCAAATTAAACTGTTAGTACAGCAGAAATAAAATGTCCATTACGCTGCCATTTACTTGCATGCCAATGTTAAAATTAAATGAATCTGACATCGGTATCGGTAATGACCACGATTTATAGAATAATTAACTGCTACTGCTTATTAAGAGTACAGACACATAAATTAAATTATGAGTAGGTAGTCATAAACTTCATACAAAATGTAAATTTATTTATTATACTAAAAGAAATTTGGACATTCCCTTTTTGTCCAATTCAATTAATCGACAAGGTTTACCACTAAAGAGTGTCTCAGATTGAGCGCCGGATGTAATTTAGAAAAAAAATAAAGTCATTGTTACAAACAAATGTCGAGGACATACAATTTGTCCTCGACATGGAATCCAGCGATTAATAAGTTTAATAAAATTAAACCTAGCGATTTTCCATCGGACATCACTTCTGATATTGTGTGTGTTGTATGCTGCAACTTTGCGCATTATGAGGACCAAATGCGGGTAGTTGATGAAACTGCTTGCAACTCTCGACGTGGACTACCCGCTCCTCCAGTCAGTTCATGACCATGGTTGGTGCAACCCAACCGATACGTCGAATAAAATATATAAGGTAAACATTCGCGTTAAGACCCGTTTAAATAGATACATATGAAAGCGTCAGTGCTATGCAATTTAAAACTGTAAATCATAATCAATGGTAATTGTCATCTTGTTACTTAAATCAATTTTAGGAAAATCATAGCATATCGGCTGTAGTCGAATGTATTATAGAAGAACTATAATTTTAAATTTTAGTGTATGGCTACCATGTGCCATCAGCGGACATTGTTTAAAGGAATGTTGCATTTAAATGTCGACATAGGTAGAACGTGTAATTAAAATATCGTCCTAAAGGTAGGTATTTTAATCATGAAATACCACCCGTGCTCACGCGTTGTGCTGCTGACGTTTTTCCGGATGTAACAAAAGGATGTTTGGACAATTTGTGATCCATATTTTTTTATAGGGAAATAGGGGGACAAGCAAGTGGTATTTCGTGATGGTCAGTGTTACCGCCGCCCATGGACACCTGCAATACCAGGGGTATGCGGGTGCGCCCAAAGCCCAAAACCAGGAGGTGTGCGAGTACACCGCTGACCTTGCTAAATCCTACTCACAGCTTTCTTGAAGAACCCCACATCGTAACGTAATGGAAAAACCTCTTGAGCAGCTCGTTCCACAGTCTATGGGTTTGCGGTATAAAATGGGCTTTGGACCGAATAGCATGCGGCACATCCGTATCGAGGAAATGCTGATTTTCATTGTATACGAGGTACTACGAGCATAATACTACGAAGTACTATGCTCATAGTACTTCATAGTACTATGAGCATAACATAGTACGAATTACTACGAGCAAAATGCTGCGAAGAATACAGTAGCGATAATTCCACTAGAAGATCGTAAAACAGTTACTACCGAATAGAATTGCGAAGTTTGCCTGCTCCAAGCTCTAAAGGAGTTGAATGACGACCGCCCAAGGAGCGGCGCTCGTGGCATTCTTTTTCACCAAGACAATGCCGCTAGATCCATCGACTTTTTAGTCACTACGGGTGTTCCATTGTTACCTACAGCCACCTACAGCCCAGATTTGGCCCCGTTCGACTTTTTATAATATCCCAGCATAAAAAAAATGCTACGTGGACGAAAATTTAAGACTTCGGATGAGGCTGTCGATGAATTTAGAGATTGTCTCATCAGACCATCATTGTCTCATTGTCTCATTTTTCTCGACCTTCCTCAAGAATCTTTTTCAAAATGTTTCGAAATCTGGTTCAGTCGAATGAACAAGTGGCTGTAGGGGAGCATTTTGAAAAACTGTAAATATATTTTTTGATACATTTATTATTTTTGGTTTCACTATCATTTTACGGAACAGCCTAGGTAACAACACCTTTATTAGAGTAACTAACAAATTGTGCACGTTCTTTTCTAATTTTAAACTTTAAATAAAACTTCTCTTATATTTAGCTCGTCGCTTGTCGGTATACAGGTACTTCATTCAATTGGTCAGTTATTTTGTAAAAGTTAGGTATCTCCCTTCCCGATGAAATCACTGAAGCGAGTCTGTATTGCGGGCCAGACTAACGAGAGCATCACAATCATGAACCTTAAGTGCCCTTTATAATTCATCACTGTAAGTATGTATTTAGTAATTTTTTAGACCGTCTACCCTAGTGTTTCCGTAGACAAATTATATAGGCTTAAATAAAATATATGTACATGCAACCTCTTAACTTTGGATTTCTACCATTAAAACTAACAACTATTGTTCTTCAACTTTTTTGAATAATTTAATGATTTTTAAAAAATGAAGTCTGTGTCATTGTCTCTATACTACTATACGCTATACGCTATATACTATACTATACGCTTCTACGAACGGCTTCATTTTCCCTTAATTCATAAATAGCTGCTAATAGTACCGCTACTGTTACTGCGCGCTACGCTACTGCGCGGAGTGCGGTTTCAAGGAATCTTTTAGCGATGTAAAAACAACGTTAGGTTGATAAGTAGGTACTTATTGATAATTTTAATTTATGTTTATTATTGTAAATTGATATACTTGTATATAGAAATAATTTAATTTAAAAGGATCAAACAACAAAACTATGGTAAACCGATTAAATTCATACCTCAACCGCACTCACGCGCTGTCGCATACTGTACTTCTATGTAAATCGTTGTTACAAGAGAACCTACGCGGTATGAGTGAGTGGTTGGTTTTATTATACATAGTTTTTACCATTGTATAGGATATTGGATATTAAAAGTTATGCCGCCAGTTAAATTACGTGGTAGTTATTAACGTTAGTATTTACGTGGAGTTTCAAATAATATGTGATAACTTCATAGAATATTATATAAAACAATATGGAGTTCCAAATAAATGTGGTGACATCTGCCTGTAAATTAATAAACCAATGTATGTATTTGTTATTAGAAATAACATAAAAAAAACAAATAATTATTTAATTTGCTCCTCGGCTGGGCGAATGTGGGAAGAATAAAAATTAGAATATATAAAGTCATTAGTCAATGACGTATCCGATATAAAATTATTATGACTTTGCCTGGAACTTCTCAATGTGTAAGAATACAAAGTGTTCACTATCGTACTCTAGGGCTTAAACTATCACTATTATAAAATGATTCCTAACGGAGTGTATGGAACATAAAGTGTTCCATCTATTCATCTAGAAATGAATATTCATATATTCATTTCTGTCCAGCATTTTAACAGATTTATAACCATTATAAATCTGGTAAGTGGTTTTAGTGTGTAGTGTACACACTAAAACCACTTACCAGATTTATAATGATACAAAGGGAAAGACAAACAAAATTTAAATACAGTTGTTGTTGGCTTTGTCTCATTTGTGATGTACCGTTTCGTTCTGTACCGTTTGCAATATGTTTCAGATATGGCTCTTTTGAAAAACTATTCCATTTTTTATAGTTAAAAGGTGACAGACGAGGAAATAGGGTCACCTGGTGGTAAGTGGACACTGTCCTCCTGCGACAACTGTGACATATGTACGCGTCAGTCCATAATGACAAACGTTGGCGCACCCCCGGATGCGCTGCTTACCTTTGGAGATAGGGTTGGGAAAATGCGGAGGGATAGGATGGGATGGGATGGGAATGGGCTCTGGCATTTGTGAGTCACTACCGAAAAGCGTAAGTACATTGAGGAAATAGGATAAAGTGAGAAATATAGTACACATTACGAAAGCCTTTTGTGAGACTACCGTAAAATAATTAAAATTCCTTACGATTTTAGTATATTTATGCATACTTGTTAATTATAATTCAATAATTGTATTTGATAATATTATTTTTAAATGAAACTAGTAATTTGTTTAAAAATCTAATGGGTTTCCACATTTCTATCCACCCATCATTAATTATTATGAACTATCTAATTTATCAAAATTAAAATTTTGAGAATAAATTAGGTTTTGTTATACGATGAACTAGAATTAACTATGAGTATGAATCCAGTAAGGAGTTGACTTATTCATTAAACTATAGTCATCGTATTACATATTTCTCCAGGGCCGGCCCCGTTACAAATAGGTTTGTAAAGTATAAAGTGGAAGATAGAATGGCACTGATTCTTTAATCGAAAAGGACAATTTGGATCGATTTATACATTCTATACTGGCTGCTATAAGGGCCGCTATGAAAAGCATTAGCTGCGTTACACTACAATATTCAATTGACAAAGACCGACAACAGTAATAAAAGGAATGATAGAAGTCAATTGCTACAATAAGTTCAAGTGTTGTCAATTTAGTGCACGTTTGTATTTATCATGAACAAGCATATTTACTCTTATTCATTCTGCTAACTCATAAGGATCTATATTGTTTTCCAAGTACGATTAGAGAACAAGTGATCAAAGTTCTTCTTTTATTTTCATAATACAAGGATTTGTATTAAAAAGTGATCGAAACGAAACAAAGAAATATTACAATCTGTGCAGGAGCGGTAGAGAAACCTGAAATACGAGAAACACGGACGGCAGTCTCGACGACGGTTCCGACCAGCCAACGTATCAAGTTGTTTTGCCACAGGAAAGTGATCATGGTTATGAATTACTCTTAGATAAAGATGAAACATTCAAGAATTCATAATAAAGTCTATAAAAAGAAAGATTGATATCGGGTCATACACTTTAACACGTCGCCTGGATGAGGTTAAACAAATGATAATATGGCTTAATCTATACTGTGAAATGCATCCCGATTGTGATAGGATGTTACTGAACGGAGAATTGAAAAAGGTAAGTAAGGATTGCCTTTAAATAACTATAATAATAACCTTTAAAATTGTTTAGTAAGGCAGTATGAGGAAAATACTTTATTATGGGGGATAATAAATTATATTTAGAATATAAATATATGTATTTTGATTTCATTGCAAATAATTCAGACAGATAATACAGTTGTGTAGTATTTGCCAAGTAGTGACACGTGTGAGCATGTGTGTGTTGCTGGAAGTCGCTATTTGATAAGGGAACACGCTCCTAGTGGATAGTGTTTTCGATCTAGCGCTGTAAAATGACGACTTTGCATACGCGAATAGTTGTGTTTAGTGTAGCAGTCTATTTAGTTCACGTTTCAGCAGCACCCTTTTCAACTCAAGATTTCTTGGAAATATTTGGTAACCCAATAAGAGACTTTGTCAGTGTCGTTTCACCACAAGGCAATTCACATAAACCAACAAACCAAACAGTGGAAAACGAAAGTAGTGATGATAAAGTGGATACAAAAATGATTGATGTACCGCGTAATGCAGATACCTGCAAGGAAGGCTCTAAAAGGGACTTCAATGGCGCATGTAGAGACCCATTTTAGATGATTTAATTATTAACGAAGTTGCGACGCAGTGTGCTCAATACACTTCGTTAAAATGGACGCGAAAATAGTGTTGTTCATAGCAATAATAATGCTGAGTACTTTTTTAGAATTAGAAGCTAATAGTGTAGTTGTAGTGTTTAACTTTCGTGAAAAATTGGCGTCTACTACTGAAAACACGGTGCAATCTGGTCAAATAATAAGAATGCCTGAACTAAAATGTCCGGAGGGCTATAGGCGTGACGGTTTGGGGGAATGTAGGCAAAGATTTTAGAGGTATGGTCTAATTTTTTTAATTAACAGTTTTGTTAATGCAATAAATACTCTATGGGCATAGGCAATAGTAATTTTTGAATATACGCAGCACAAATTCATTGCGACTGTTTAATACACTTTTATTTATATGAATAAGTGAACGGAGGGAGGTATTTGATCACCGGATGTCGGCATTTTTTTGAAATGTCAAGTTAAATTGCAAAAATTGTAATCATTTAATCAATGTAAATAGTGTCGATTACTTGACAAGGAAGACAGGTCTATTACGAGTTTTTGGCAGAATGTTTCCAACTTAATTATGAAAAGAGTAGAGGGCTTAAAGATCGCGAGGCCAAACAACTAATAATAACTTTTATAGTGATAAGGAATATTTTATTACACAATCTATATTATTATACTAACGGAAATAAATGATTTATGATATTAAGGAAATAGCTTTTGTTTTCTTTCGCGTATTATTTCATTGTTTCTGGTCTATGTACCAACGTAGTGAAATCATACATATGTTGGTAGATAAATGTCTGAATCTTAACAATATGATAATGAAAGTCCAATTGAGATTTATTCCGTCTTCTTATGTAATTTTAAACCATAAGAGTAAACGTATGTGTATGCCTATTTAAAATTAATGTATAAGGTCGGAGAAAAAGTTTCTTCGTATTTTATATACAAATTCAAGACAATTTTTTTAAAAGTTTAATTACATTTAATTATAATACAATATGTGCCGTTTTGTTCTATTACTTCTTGTCATCTTGTAGGTAGTGACATGATCCCGTTGCTGTAGAAATTTTGGGATTTTTGGTCAAAAAATTGCGACAAGTAGTTTTGACAGTCCTCTCTTGATGTTAACCTTACACTACCTAAAGAATTTTGAAGAGACCGAAACAAGTGAAAATCTGAGGGCGCAAGATCAGGGCTATATGGTGGGTGCATTAACACTTCCCACCCAAGCTCTCTTAATTTTTGCTGAGTGACCAAAGATGTGTGTGGTCTGGCGTTATCATGATGAAAGACTACACCCTTTCTGTTGATAAATTCCGGGCGTTTTTTCTCCGTTTCTTGATTTAGTCTCATCAGCTGTTGGCAGTAGAGATCCGAATCGATGGTTTTGCCCGGCGGTAAAAGCTCATAATGAACGATGCTCTTCCAATCCCACCACACACACAACATCACCTTATTGCGCGTTAATCCGGATTTCGCCACAGTCTGTGGAGCTTGGCCGCACTTAGACCATGATCTTTTCCACACGTTCTTGTCATAAGTGATCCACTTCTCATCACCAGTGATCAATCTTTTCAAAAATGGTTCGGTTTCATTGCGTTTTAATAGAGAATCGCAAACGAGTACACGGTTCATTAGGTTTCTTTCAGTGAGCTCGTGTGGTACCCAAATATCGAGCTTTTTTGTGAATTCATTTTTCAAATGAGTCAAAACTGTTTTATGGTCAATGCCCAGTTCATCAGCAATGTCGTAACTACTTATATGCCGATCTTGCTGCACTTTTTCACAAATGTCATCAACTTTATCGGTAACAGGGCGACCGGAACGAACTGCATCTTTAACCTGATCTTAAGATTTCCTGACTGAAAACGCTTAAACCAACTTTGTGCTACTCTTACTGACACTGCATTAGGTCCATAAACGGTACAATTTTTTTTTGCGGTTTGTGTCGCATTTTTCCCTTTTTTGTAATAAAATTTTAAAATGTATCGAATTTCTTCGTTAGATTCACTCATTTTCTTGGACAGAAAAACAATTGAAAAATGGCGGGAAACAGTTTTTTATTTTTTATTTCTTTTTTATAAATGTTACCTTTTTAATGGTATCATAACCAGCCAGGTACAAACAGTTCAATCAAATATATTGGATCACAACTTCATACATACAAAATACGAAAAGACTTTCTCCCCGACCTATTATATTGAGATGAGTTGGTGTCACGCGCCATTGTACCTACCACCCGCGATTACTTTTAATTAATCTAGTAGGTACGCGCCATGTTTGCTATATTTTATGTAACCGTCAAGACGTTCATATTAAAAACTTTACTGAAGTAGTAACTCACTAGTACAGGGACGGACGAGTTCAACTTCAAATTTATACGACGTACAACAGCGAATATGAGTTGATGTTAGATAGTTCTAAGTTATTATCGCTTGCTAAGCGTCTTCGTGGTAATCATTAGCAGATTCCGATACTCTTCAGTTCGATATTATAGACTGATAGAAATATGTGGAGATTATTAATTTCTGTATAAAAATTTCAGGTGGTGTCAGCTGTAGGTACGCACTGATTATCTGTGGGAAATTATAGCAACAACAAAACAGTGCATTCGACCCGGTCACAATCAGAAGAAGTAGTTAACAAAAAACATCTGTTATCTTACATAAATAAGGATAATAACAATAAATTTTCCTTAAATATTTTTAGTGTAAATGTTACCGTGATTGTGCTTAATTGTTGACTGTCGATAGTTAACAATTACCCATATCGCCAATACCGATTACCAATGTTTATTAAAGTTCGGTTGACGACAATATACACCAAAATGGTGTCGTAAATCTAATGTCCGAAACGCTTCAATACAAATATTATGAACAAGGAGTGCCAATTGCCAATTGCCAATTTTAGATTAGGAGACAGTTCTTTCAACATGCTTCTGCAGTTCCTAATTATGACCTCGAAGTAGTTCAAAATAATTAATGGTATAATTTCTTAACTTTTGTATCGGAACATTTTTTCCAATAGTTTATCCTTTATAATCTCTGTATTTTTGATAATCTCTATATTCTGTATATCAAATTGTTTATATTCGCTTATTAAGCCTTGTATTTCACCAAGAGTATTTAATAATATTTTTTAAATATTTTCTATGTATTAACCGACCTTTGTTACAAGATCGCTCAAACTACTTATCTTCTTATTCAAACGAATTATTTATCTTCTTTGGACAAATAAATAACACTGGCCAAAAACAATAGATGCTATCTATATAACCATCTTACGTCATTAAACTTAAAAAGTGAAAAAATGAAGTCGACGGAATTCTGTCAAGACGTCAGAAAAAAATCTAAGGGGCCGCCCGAATCAGTTGTCTGTAATCTATCGACGAGTAGTGAAGAAGTAAACATCACAGGCACTACCGCCAGTCGGAAGCAGCAGCGGTCAGATGGAGCGCGGTGGTGGCCAGGTGCACAAGGTGGCACCCAGCAGGAGCGCCAGTACCCAGATAGCGGCGGATCAGAAACTGTGGCGTCTCGGCGCCAAAAGAACGATGGATTTGCACTGGTGTGGCGGCGTCGAGGGTTTTGGAGCGCTGCAGGCCGAGATGATGCGTTCCGGGGCAGCTGGGCCCCGGGACAGGTCTGTGATATTTACTTCGAGCCTTCATGACTCGTCGGTAGACTGAAGACAACTGGACCGGGCGACCGTTAGATTTTTTCTGACGTTCTGACAGAATTCCGTCGATTTCATTTTCAGTCGTCGACTTTTTGATTTTTAGGACGCAAGATGGATTAATAGCCAGCGTCTATTGTTTTCGGCCAGTGTTATTTATTTGTGAAAAGAAGATAAGTAATACGTTTGAGTATGAAGATAAGTAGTATGAGAGATCTTGTAAGAAAGGCTGGATAATACAGAGAAAATGTTAAAAAAATATGATTAAATAGTGAAATACAAGTGCTAATAAGCGAATTCAAACAATCGGATATACAAAATACAGAGATTATAACGCATGAACTATTGGAACAAATTTTAAAGTATTTAAGATCAAATGATCGAATGCGATAAACGGTTACAAAGATCTTAACTTTCAGTATTTGAGTTTAATTATACCAGAATGTCACGACGTGTCTTAATAATGTATAAGAACAAAGACGACAGATTTTGGTCAATTTTGTCATATATGATATTTTGCACATTCACAGTAACATTGATACATTTATTCATCTTTTGTGTGTCCAAAGTCATTAAATTATTTATCAATTCTTGGAACACATTGGTAGATATTGCTAAAAAGAGGTCAGAAAGTTATCATTATGCGAGCCTTCTGGATAGATGTTCAGTTGAGAGAAAAGCGTTAATGAGACTTGACGTACGACACTCATTTTTCACAACATGAAGTTTTCATGTTTTATTTTGTGCTGTTTTATGCTGACATTTGTATATAAATCAGTAAGTGGAGGTCTCGTAATAAACTTCTTGGATAAAGTTCATGACAAAGTCCACAAAACGAGAGAAGATGTGAGAGATGTTATAATATTTAAGAGTGATGACGCCGAGCCAAATAAGAATTTTGATAAAGGTGTAGAACGTACGACCGCTAAAGCGACTGTGGAGAGTACTACTACAGTAACGACGACTACAAGTGGTTCAAAATCTAGTGATACGTCTGATATGGAGGGAAAAGAAAACTTTAATGGTGGCTGTCTTGAGGGTTATCAGCGCACTGCCGACGGCAGGTGCATGCCGACCTTTTGATTCTATAAAGGTATACAAGAAGATAGTGTCACCAGTGCACATATTATTTTGGAAGATATTTAGTTTATTATCTGTATTATGTTGATTTGTTTATAATAAAACATTATATCAAATTGTATTTTAAGTGGATTTATTTTAGAGTCAATTTGTGGTTACCTTTGCATACCTTTACATAATAAAATCAGTTGAATAGTTAGGAAGTTATCCCTTGATTGACTTCACCTACATAATTATTGTTTTTTTATCAAGTTACTCTATCGAGTATTGCAATTTCGGTTCTATTCTCTTCACATTTGAGTTCTTTTTTATTAACTATAAGTATTCGCTTATAAAAGAAAAGTTGGATAACACATTAAAATGACTTAATGAGTCAAATGAGTTATCCTTTGACATTTATGACGATATTAGCCCATAAGGGGCCATCCATAAATTACGTCACACGAATTTCATGTCCTTGTCACAGGTGGTCACATTTGTGTCTCCTGGTGTGACGTCACATATTTAGCAATTTTTAAATTTAGAATTTATTAAATTAAAACAACCTTATAATAATATTGATAGAGTTGGTAATATTTTAAAGTTTTTCGTTAGAGTTGATGTTTAGTTTTAATACTCGTACTTTAGATTTATACATGTGACGTCACGAAGCTTATGACTCGTCCCTCCTTGTCACACGATGTCACACTTTGTTGACCCCCTCCCTCCCCCTTAACGTGTGACGTAATTTATGGATGACTCCTAACGTACCACCGTACATTACGGCTTCCATGATCCACCACGCGATTCGAGTGCTATGGATTTCATTTCCCCCCTTTTCTCTATTACAACCTTTCAGTTTTGGATATTCAGTAATAGTGTTGACTGTTTGTTGAAGTCTTACGCGGTATGCCTCTTTTTAAATCTGAAATAAATATTTTCCTTTACCGTAAAGAATGATAATTGAAAAGTCCTACACCTAAATACAAAATCACTAGTACGGGCCGGGGTTCGACCTCAAGAGGTCACAAATATGCGTCTAGAGTACCACAGACTATTTCCTCTCTGCATATATATACATGCATATTACATATTTGCTTGCTTGTAGCATATATATGCTTGTAATAGGGGTTAAAGTATGAAATTGCCGTTTTATAGTAATAGATACTTTGAATTGACATAAAACCTTCATGGTGTGAGATTTTCGAGTGAAACATTTTTCACATGATACCTATGAGGTTCTTGTTTTAAAAAATTTGCAACATTCGATTTTCGACTTTCAATTGTTTTTTTTATTCAGCTTAGACGGGAAAGATGGATACTTCGAAAATCCGAGTAATCTTTGAATACGAGTTCCGACGCGGAACTAACGCGGCAGAAACGGCTCGCAATATCAATGCTGCGTTTGGAGAGGACACTGCTAATGAACGAACCGTGCGTTTTTGGTTTAAACGCTTTCGTAATGGAAACTTCGACTTGAAGAACGAACCACGTGGAAGACCGCCCACACAGGTGAATAACGCTGAATTGAAGGAGATGGTGGAAAACGATCCGAGTCAAACTACCCAGGAATTAGCGGCATGGTTTAACGTTACCTTACCTACAATATTGACTCATTTGCATCAAATCAATAAGATAAAAAAATATGAAAAATGGGTGCCTCATGATTTGACTGATCTGCAGAAAGAAACGCGTGTTGAAACTTGCGTTGCCTTGTTGAATCGGTACAGAAATGAAGGAATATTGGATCGAATTGTGACATGTGACGAAAAGTGGATTCTTTACGATAACCGAAAGCGAAAAATGCAATGGCTGACCCCAGGTCAAACGCCGCAACAGTGCCCTAAGGCAAAGCTTACCAATAAAAAGGTAATGATAACTGTTTGGTGATCTATTCATGGTGTTATTCACTATAGCTGTCTCAGGTCTGGTCAAGCAATAACAGCAGATGTTTACAGTGCCGAATTTCGAACAATGATGGCGAAACTAGCAGTGAAACAGCCCCGACTCGTGAATCGATCTTCACCATTATTGCTCCATGATAACGCAAGACCTCACACTGCACGAGAAACCGTTGTAACTCTACAGGAGCTGCAGTTAGAAACCATACGTCATCCTCCGTACTCGCCAGACCTTGCTCCAACGGACTACCATTTTTTTCGTGATTTGGACAATTTTCTACGTGGTAAAAATTTTCTTCCCAAGAGGCAGTACAAAATGCTTTCACACAGTTTGTCGAATCTACATCCCCAGAGTTCTATCGCAAAGGCATGAATGAACTTCCGATTAGATGGCAACGATGTATATATAATGAGGGTAAATATTTTGATTAAATAAATATGTTACATTTTAGAAAAAAACGAGTTTTAATTTTTTAGTACAAATCGGCAATTTCATACTTTAACCCCTAATATATCTATATATATATTTATTGTATATGTACAATCATATAATATTTATACCGCATATTTGCATGTTTAGTACCAAATAATGATACAAGTATATTTATTTCAATAATGACATATGAAATAAGAGTAAACATATGTGCATATAAACATTTAATACATAAGTTTAATACATTTAATACATAATACATAAGTTTACATAAATTACATTTTACAGAATTATTTCAGTTAATTTTTTTAAAGATTTTCGCGTTTTTTACAAATATTTATGCATTAAACGGGTCTTAAATGTGTATGTTTAACTTTTTTATTTTACGACGAGTAATGAGCAGTAAATGAGCAGCAAAAAATACTGAATGGGAGTAAATCGCTGTCAGCAAATTTAAGGGTGTGTCTGGTTTCTCTGGTGACAATAAAGAAATATCAAGTCATTATCAAGTCGACGGAGTCTCGCCCCGCGGGACTCCGTTAACGTGCTGATGACATTTTTAGTACTATTCAGTTATTAAAAATATGTTGTTTTGTTGATCATGATTTGCTGCTCATTAAGTATATTTGGGTGCTCGTTTAAATACAAACCTAATTTACTTGATGTTTCGGCTGGGTTACACTAACAACAATACAGAGGTTAAGATTCGTTTAATTTTAATACTCAAGTATAACCTTTTATAGACCTGACATTTTATTAATTTTAAGCTATTTTTATTTATGCTTCTGGAGTAACAGCTACGACTTGAAATATCGGCACTGTAGACGGTTTATTTGTTTGAGAATTTTGATATGTGTTTGCTAGTGGGAAAACTACACCATCATTGGGCTGTACCGTAGAAGCCACTGTCGACGAACCATTCCCATCTACTTGGTCATTGACACTGGCTATAACAGCAGCAGGCTTATTTATGGGGTTCTTATTATTTGTGGGTTGGTTTGATTGTTCGACCTGAGATTTTTCATTTTGGAATGGTGTGTTCTCTATGACCGTTGATATAAATCGCTCATCAAGTTGTACTTCGTTAGGTGGACTTTTATTGTCAGGTGGTCCTCTGTTATTTGGCGGTCCATAATGATTAGGAGGACCTCTATTATCAGGAGGTCCTCTATGATCAGGAGGTCCTCTATGATCAGGAGGTCCTCTATGATCAGGAGGTCCTCTATGATCAGGAGGTCCTCTATGATCAGGAGGTCCTCTATAACCAGGAGGTCCACCATGATCAGGAGGACCCCTATGATCAGGAGGTCCTCTATGATCAGGAGGTCCTCTATGATCAGGAGGTCCTCTATGATCAGGAGGTCCTCTATGATCAGGTGGTCCCCAGTTATCATGTGGTCCTCCCATATTAGGATGATTCCAGGGATCTGGTGGTCCATGGTTAGGAGGAGGACCTCGATGCGGAGGCCCTCGATTTTGTGGTGGTCCTCGCATATCAGCAAAAGGTCCGTGATGAGGTGGAGGGTAAAAAGGTTGACGTCCCCAATTAGGACCTGGCGGTCCGTCCCATGGCGGCCTTGGTGGACCTTGCGGTGCTCGCTTATCTAAAAAGAAGGTTTATTTTATAAATCAAAACCATAACTTACAGAAGCAGTGTTATTATTATAAAAATGGTGTCAATTTTTTGGGATCCAACACTCGAGAGAAATAGACTGATGATAGTTTTACAGATGACGACTATTTGTAAAACTGTACGACTTCGTACGTTTTATAGAGGAGACTTTACGACACAGTAATGGGCTCTACGACCAACAACGGATTTGTCTGAATCGTGCTTCGCCACACGTCTGCATCGGAATTCCTGCGGCACCTCACATTCCACCGGAAAGTCGTTCGCTGTAGTCAGAGCGTGACATAAGCTTAGAACAAGTACGTTAAGTGTACTATTAAAATTCTGAAACAACTTGTTACATCACACCGCTTATATACCCTGTAGTCAGTGCCAATTACTTCTTTCGTTTGTATTTAGTTTAAATTTCATGACAGCTTTCACGTGCGACGCTATCTATGATTTACAGCTTTCGTATGTGCGACGGTCCGGCGTTGATATTTGTCATATTTTGTTTTAAAATAAAAGACAACTTTCTAAAACGGCATCAACATATTGTGTCTATTTTATGGTACATATATGAGTGTCCGCTTCTGTACACCATTATACCTTAATTACCGTGTATTTCCTTGTACTCGTAATTCGAGTGCGAATCCCGATGTCAAGGAAGAATGCTGTTTAGTTCAAATTATACTTTAAAGTCCTATAATCGACAGTTTGAATATTTTTTTTCCTGTAAATGGAGCTGAAGTAAAGTTTTACGTAGCCTCTGTGCTATTGAAGTTTTTACAGCAATCTTTATTAATCATCCAATGAAATTGCAGTAATGATTTATTGAACACTAGTCTTATAAATACTTTTTCTCTGCTTGTTAACAGGTTAAAATGTATTTAGTTTTGCCATAACAGTATACATGTTACGTACTTGAATAAGATATTGCAACTAATTTTATTGCTGTATTGGCTATTACTGTATTTGTGTAAATTAGCATACTAGCTGCGCCCCTGACTTCGTTCGCTTCATTATGACTTTATTAAGACTCCCACTAGAGGTTTCGTAGTAAATCTAGATAAAACGCATCCTATAAACAAATCTAGACATTCACTCTAACTGTGCCAAATTTCTCTACACAGACAGACAAATATGAAAAACGAATCCAAAAATTGTTGTTTGCATTTCTGTATCTGTAACAAAATGTATACAACAATATTTATTTTAAAAAAAATCGATTTTATCGGCAGTAGAAATTGTAAATTAAATAAAAAATGGTTATTGAGAAAGGTTATTGAGTATTGAAAATAAACAAACATGGTCTATTTATTACATTATAATTTGTACTTTAGAAAATACAGTGTAAAATACAGATACGTTTGTTTGGAGAACTAATTCTCTGGAGTTACAGGTTGAACTTGATACAATAAATATGGACGTGTGTCCTGAGCACCATTATACGAGTCTGTGTATTGTAGAACATCATTTGCTAAAGAAACTCCTTGTTGATAATTCTTATTGCTTCTTTATTTTCACCAAGTCGGATGTCAATTAGATGAACATAATTTATTGAAGTTTCAGGATTATTGCCACCGTTATTGTTTTTGTTTACATTATCATTTGTACTTTACAAAATACAGGCACATTAGTTTGGACAACTAATCTTCTGGCGTTACAGGTTGAACTTGAAACAGCAATTGCGGACGTGTGTCACCATTGGACGGGTCGGTGTATTGTGGAACATCGTTTGCTAAAGGGACTCCTTGTTTACGAACAGGTACTGAAGTAGTTAAAACATTGGAAACTGCTTCTTTATTTTGAGCAAGTCGAATGTCAATTAAATGAGCGTAATTGGTTGAAGTTTCAGGATTGTTGTCGGCGATATTGTTGTCGATATTTGCTGTTTGACTTTGTGGTTCTGGTTTATTTGCTTGCTGGTAGTTTTCGTGATCTTGTGGTTCTTGATATTGCCCATCGTAGGTAGGTTGTGGTGGAGGTGGTGGTCCTCTATCTCCTCTATGTCCCCAGTCTTGATGTGGAGGAGGAGGTGGTCGACCGTGAGGAGGAGGCGGTCTTTCACCAGGGCGAGGAGGTCGTCCCCAATCATGGTGTGGAGGAGGTGGTGGTCGTCCCCAATCGTGATGTGAAGGAGGAGGAGGTGGCGGTCGTCCCCAATCGTGATGTGAAGGAGGAGGGGGTGGCGCTCGTCCCCAATCGTGATGTGAAGGAGGAGGGGGTGGCGGTCGTCCCCAATCGTGATGTGAAGGAGGAGGGGGTGGCGGTCGTCCCCAATCGTGGTGTGAAGGAGGAGGGGGTGGCGGTCGTCCCCAATCGTGATGTGAAGGAGGAGGGGGTGGCGGTCGTCCCCAATCGTGGCGTGGAGGTGGAGGCGGTCGTCCCCAATCATGATGTTGAGGAGGAGGTGGGGGCGGTGGTCCCCAATCGTGGTGCGGAGGAGGAGGCGCGCGTCCCCAATCGTAACGTGGAGGAGGAGGAGGCGGGCGTCCCCAATCGTGGTGTGAAGGAGGGGGTGGTCTTCCATTATGGGACGGTGGTGATGCTTTCCCATCACGGTGTGAATAATCATACTGGTCATAGCTGTAAGGAGGAGGTGGTGGCGGATGGTGAGGAGGTGGAGATGGTGGACCGTGGTGTGGTGTAGGTGGTGGTGGACCGTGGTGTGGTGGAGGTGGTGGTGGACCATGATGCGGAGGTGGCGGTGGTGGGCCATGATGGTGAGGAGGAGGTGGTGGTGGACCACCATGAGGGGGAGGGGGAGGTGGTGGACCATGATCGGGAGGGGGAGGTTGTGGTGGTGGACCATGGTGAGGAGGAGGAGGAGGTGGTGGTCCGTGGTGTGGTGGAGATGATGGATGTCGCTCGTCATAACCCCTAGAAGACCACCGGTCTCCATAGTCCCGTCTTTCATCCAGTGACGCAATTTGTTTATTATCGTAATTGTCTGTCTTTTGACTGCTTTGGTCATCATATGGCGGCGGAGGAGGTTGTGGTGGAATTGGAGGTGATGTTGTAGGTTCTTTATCACTAGCCGAAATATAGTATTCTTGAGATTTAATTATTTCCACGTCTCCATATGAATTTAGGTTTTGTCCATTAACATTTTCACCTTGACTTTGGTATTCTTGCCATTCATTTTGGGGTGTTCGTATGTCTGGCAAAAAGAAAACAAACTCTTTAATTAGAAAATAAACTGAAAGCTTTTGAAGATAGTTTAAAATTAAACTTGCGCTATATTGTATTAGAAGTTGATAGTGACAGGATAACGTGTAAAAATATTTTTTTTCATATAAAGTAACTATATCTGCTTGTTCAACCGTACAGACAGCAAAATTGATAAGTATATACTTGCAAACTTATGTGTAGTGGCCTTGCTCCACTACACATACAGATACGGCGTTAACTGATTCACTGAATGTGTAACAAAATTATACTGATGGCTCTCATAGCTTCCGTAGCTCAATTGATTGAGCGTCTAGTCTATGAACAGAGTCTATTGGATGCTATTTTGTCGTTTGTATATACATCATTTTGGGTAGAAAATTAGTTTTTAATTTTTAGTCTAAACAAAAAATTTAAGTAGGTTCTTAAACCAACTAGTAATTAAATCTAGCCTCATTTTACAAAAGAGACAATAATTAACAATATTGCTGTGCTTATAACGTTTCCTGTCTTAACCTGTATATCCGTGTATATCCGGTATAATTCTTCGTAAAAAAATTAAACAAGTTAGTTTTCTTTCGCAAAATATTAACACTTTTAAGGGCAGCCGTATATTCATCGTTATTTTACCGTTTAGTCTGTCACTATTAACAGATGAAGTGATGTTTGTATGAAATAAGTGAGGTGGGATGTTTAAGGTCATTATTGCTTGATCGATATCATGCCGATGAACTTAAATATTGATACTTGAATAAATGATACTGTACTAGGAAGACAGTAGGAAATGGGAATAGGAAGACAGTAGGAAATGGGAACTTAATCGAGAGTGTAATCGATCAATTCCCGAAGCCTAAAACCATGAATTCCGTTTATGATTCTGATTTAACTGCAATAAAAATTTTACTAATCTTTTTGTCAAAAAAAATATTTATTGGTGTTACTATGCCTGCACATTTGTTGAATACAAAGTCTAAAAAAATGATATTTCTTTACAATTTTTTTTTTTCTTATTTTTAAGTAACTTTTATGCCTTGGCACATGTCAGTGCCATCGTACCCCAAACTTACATCCTACAACATTAATGTAGGTACCAACTATATCAGCCCCAGTGAGGGCTCACGAATCTGTACAAACTAAATGCTGCTCGTGAATTCGGTTCTCCTAGTATCTTATGGAACATACAAACATCATTCCTGTTCAGATCGAGAGCCCTCACTAAGGCCTCCCGTTCCTATTGAGTCCGGACACACTCCACCAACAAGTGTTGGAGATCTACCAAAAAAAAAATAATACAACACATTTTATGTCAACTCGCGATCATGAGTAGAATCAGGGTACGCTGATATATATCAGCGGATATATATTATGATATATATCACGATATATATCAATTGATATTTATATTGATATACATATATCAATTAATATTTATCGTCAAAACTAGAATTTTGGCAGAACCCACGCTTTTAAATTGTTATAAAAACTGGCGTAAATAAAATATATGATCATTGCCACTGTCAAATTAAAAATTGTAAAGATTATAATTTAGTTGAATGTTGAATCAGTAGACTGATTATTAATCTCAGACTAATTTTTTGTTACTCTAATTTTACTCTTATTTTTTATTTTGTTTTATAATAAATAAGTCTATTAATAAAACCACTTACAGAATGAAATTCGCGTCTTTTTATATACATTTATATATATGTATTTTTTATATTTATGTATTTTATGTATATCAAATATCGAATATTTTGTTATTTATTATAAATATCGGATTTTCACGAACCCTGAGTAGAATACATGGTTTCAGACTTCGCGAATTCTTCACTTGCACTCTATATACATATTATATATTGTAATACTGAAAACAAAGAATTTATTTAAATAACAAGTATCAATATGTCTAGAGTTAAGTAATCAATTATGTATGTTAGTTTTATTAATGAATTAATCGAAAAACTGTCACTCACCAAATGTGTTTTATGTAGTGGTAAAAATACACAATAGCGGAACAACATCCTTTTAATTATCACGCCATGCATGTTGTATGCAACCAACATATTTTAAATTAAAAAATATTGTGATTTATATATATTGTGAGTTCAATCAAAGGTTATGTAATGATTTACTTGTAAATATTAAAATATTGTAAATAAAATTAAAGGCATTTATACACTGCATAATTACATATAGCCCATTGCATAATTATTAATGTGGTCATTAAATTAGTCATTCATCGTCAAAACATTCAAGGTCTTTGCAGAACTCTGACTTTGCAAAAATAAGATTTACAAAAAAAGAACCAAACGTCTTATAAATTAAATTACCGGATACTACACTATAAAAACGTATTTTAATTTAATAAATACCTCTTATGTTTTCTGGTGGAGGTGCACAAGATATAAACGTCCAGCATACACATAAGTTAATTGTCACAAACTTCAACATTGTCTTTAAAACTACGAGTACAATTTAATTTATTTACCAATAAAGTGTTTTCGTTATTTATGACAAACGCGGTAGTATCACCGTGCGATCTTCAAGAACTAACTCCTCAAACAACCAATCTTCATTAAAACCGGTTTATTTTATTAACATGATTAGGTATACTTGGATGTGTAAATGCCGATCTGAGTTAATAATTTATCCTATGTCCAATGTTATAAGAGTTCCGTTACTCAATTTCATTGATTATAAGTAGGTACCTACTATTAAAAAAAATATGAAATTAAAGAAAATATCTTTCAGACAATACAATTTTTGTTTATAACAACATACAAGATTTATATGAAGCTTGAAAGAACAATTTTAATACAATAGTTTTTATTTTATATTACCTAGTCTAGCCATAAATATTGTTACAAGGAAAACATTGATATTTCTATTTTTACACTACCATTTTATTAGAAGAATTTATGTTAATTTAGAAATAAATAGGTAAGCATTTTAAAAATATAATGTTTATTCGAAATGATCACCGTTTGCTTTTATACAATCTTTCAAACGTTGTGGCCAGTTTTCGATTGAAATACGCACCCTTTCCATTTTAGAAAATTGGCAACTGCTACCCTTATGGAATGTTTTAGAAAATAAATGTTAGCATGGTGTTTAGAGCATGCCATGCTCTCTAAAACAGATCAGAAATACCTCTAAAACCGCAGATTTAGATCAGGAATAGATGACGGCCAGTATTCAGCTCTAATGAAGTCGGGAATATTCCTTTTTAGCCCGCCATATGACCTGGTGCTGAGTTTTGCTAAAAGGATCATTTTTGATTATGCAGCAGGGTAATAACACCCCACCAAACCACCACTGAAGTCGGGCAATAGCCACGTTGCACCCTATGGACAAATTGAGCAGCTTCTCTGGAGTTATGAGCATAAATAAACTCTATCATTCTGCTTGTGTTCATTCTGTTCCTCAATGGTGAACATTTGTCGATTTGTCGAAATAAGATTTGTCTGTGAGCTCCCTTTGCGTACCGTCGAAGAAGTTGTTTTGATTTAATGTCAAACCATTTTTTGTTTAAATTATCAGTTATGAATCGTCTTTTGTAAGCAGCAGGTCCTAAATCATCTTGTAAAATACGTCGCATGGTTCTGGGGCATGCTATATTGATCTCTCTGGATAAAATCTTTTGCTTCCGGACGGGATTTCTTCGGATTCTCTCCTTTACTGCTTTATTCGTCTGTTTAGTACGAATAGTGCGTGGACGGCCAGATCTTTTCTGTCACAAACAGAGGACGTTTTAATGTACCTACCAATAGCCCGGTACACAAACATTCATCTAATATCAAGCGGATGGAGAGTTTTAAAAATTACATTTGGCTCCATGACTACTTTGTGTAATGCAATTATAGCAATAGGGTTTTCGATTTTTAATATTATACCTTTTATTATTATTATACTATTATTAATATTATTATTAATTAACTATTATTATTTTTATTATTAATCAACTATTATTATTATTAATTAACTACTATTATTATTAATATTATACCCCACTCCATTTTAATAATAGTACAATATTTACTAACGATTGGCGCTAACATGAGAAATAACATATATTTTTCACGTGAGAATGACAGAATTTAATTTCAAATGTAATTTTCATTTCTTTATTGTAACGGTATTTATGGCCCGACTAAGATATACTGAGTATATACTAGATACTATATGTACTTATAGTAAGATAGACTAAGTATATATGAAATTTAATTCGCTTACTAAACGCCTAAATATGGTAAACGCATAGGACTATCAAATGCATTTGAAACAGAAATTATGAACTCAGGGAAATGCAAGGACCTCTTACTAATATTTTATATTAAAAATAGGTAAAAGGAAGGAAGCGGTAAATTAATAAATAAAATGGTTTTAAATAAAAACAATCATCTCTGTTTAATCGTTCTTGAATTTAATATACCTAAATATTACGATATAGTTGAGGAAACTTCACTGAAGAAGTAATTTAAATCATTTTAATAAAAGCACGATTCTAAAATCCTTTCTTTATTTCTTCATTATGCAAAGTATCTAGCGGTATACAGCTACATTTTATTAAATTAACTCTACTACGAGCATGAGATGTCTACCTATATAATTTTATAACACAAAACATTTTTGGAAATTTGTACCATTTGTGAAATCAAAATTAATGTTAATTGATAAAACTGTACTCGTAAAGTGAAGTTAAAATTTTGTTCACATGTTAGGTATGTGTACAAAATAAGTAATGTAGTTATAGATAAATGTAAGTACATTGGACAAAAAACTGGGAAAACGGGGAAAAAACGATTGTTATACTGGGAATGCAGATGATAAGCAAAAAACACTTGTGATTCAACAAAAAATTCGTTGTACTTTTGTTACATCAACGTTGTATCGCCACAGCAACTAAATTCGCATGGTGAGTCAGTGACCCGTGTTATCGGACAAACTGTCCCTCCTGTTTGCCCGCGCGAGCTAAATCAGAGTCGGCTCGCGTAAAGTGAAATGTAAAAGCCACTTAATACTGAAAGCGGCGACAATCTCATTCCGGGCGACAAATTGAGAACACCTTCCGGGGCTACGCCGCAGCGGCCGTACCCTGGTAAATAGCTATTTATTGTGGTAGCAACCGCAGCGAGCGAGACACCTGTCCCTGCGTATGCCGCCAACCGAAACCTCGCTTTAAACCTCGCTGTCACCTACCTCTGACACTGTAATAGCTCCTTCCGTATTTAATACTAAATACTTACGTACTACAAATAACTCATTCACACTAACAGGACGTTCAATATCAGTAGCGCGCATCTCATATACGCAGGCAACTAGAGCTTACCATTTTATACTATTTATTACACTTATCTACGCTAGACCTACGATCGTTAGTGTTGTTATTGCTGCTGTCATTTTTTAATCGATTAAAACAAATCTTTGAGTAGGTACCTGAATACTGCAGGTGTTTATCTATTAAACACCTATGAAGCTATATAGGTATGAACCTATGAAACTTCATAGGTAAATATAGGAAAACCTATGTTTACCTATGAAATTACCGTTTTATGTGAAAAAGTGGTATATATTCTGTTTTTGTATGAAATTATATATTTAATTAATCTAAGTATGGTCCATTAGTATCAATGCACTTTTGCCATTTTAATGGAAGTTGATTGATGCCTCTGCTATAGAACTCCTGGGAATCGGGACCGTTGAATTTCTCTGAAGGCGTTTTTCACTGCCTTATCGGAATTAATTTTTTTTCCAGTAAAAGTTATCCAAATGTCGAAAAATTTGTAATCAGTAGGGGCAAGATCTGACGAGTATGGTGGGCGACGGAGAGATTCCAATCGAAGCTCCTGTAACTTTGAGACTGTAGTGCAGTGTGTGGGCGAGCGTTATCATGGAGAAGCAGTGGACTAGAGCGATTGATCAGACTCGGTTGTTTGATAGCGAGCTTGTCCATCATTGCTTGCAGTTCTTCACAGTAGACATCTGCATTAATTGTTGTGCCAGATCTCAAGAAGCTGTGGTGGGTCCAGCTCAGGACCACCATGCAGTCACCTTGAGCTTCTTTTGACTGAGTTTACGTTTAGGACATTGTTTGGCTGTGTCTCCTGTCTCCTGGGTTCAACCATTTTGACCAACGTTTACGATTACCATACAGAATCCACTTCTGATCACAAGTGAAAATACGATTCAGAATCCTTTCATTTTTGTGCCGGTTCAACAATGTAAGGCAAGCATCGACGCGTGTTTGCGGCTGATTTTTATTAAGCTCATACGGTAGCCACTTTCGAGCTTCTTCACTTTCCTGATTTGACTTGATTTTTACCTTTTCCATGGTTGCAAACACAATGATATCTAAGCAAATAGTTGTTTGAAGGAAAAACAAATGAATAACTGATTTTAAAAAGATTTGACATTAATTTGAATTTGTAATTCCAAGCCAAACACCAAGATAAGTAAGTTCAAATTGGCTATGAACAAACAGCAGTTTCCTATGAAACTTAAAAAAAATAAAAATAAAAAATATGGCCTTACCTATGTAAGGCCCTAATAGTTCCAAATCTAATGCACGCCACTGTTCAATACACATATACAATAATATTGACTATAGTTGAAAGAGCGAAGTAAACATTGTAAGTACACAAATTGTAAGTACGTATATATATTTTTTATTTTAAAATAAATTTATTCAGTTTACATTTTGCAAGGATTTATATATACTCATATAATATTATATAATCGTCATGTTGTTTACTTTTGAGTTAGGCGTAGTTGTTTATTTGAGTAGGCGTGCGAGTTAGGGACAATTACTAAAATCTTTAACAAATTTTCATTTCGTAATTAAATATAAATAGTTAACATATGAATACTGCATAAGAACATAAGAAAGAGTGGTGTTGCTGAAAATCAATTAACTAGTCGATTGGGCGCGACCGCAACAGGAAATAGGAAGATGCGGAGATAAATATAGACCACGAAAAGACCTTTTTGATTTATTATTAAGGCAATTTTAGACACTAAATTGTTGAAATTTATATCGAACTAAGTATTGTATATAAAAAATTAAGTAATTAAAATTAAAAAAATAAATGTAAGTAAGTATATTGTTAGTAGGAAGTGCTAATCTCGCAACAATATGTCTCCCTACAGGGCACATAGATCTCACCTTTTTGACGACGAGGTTTAGGGTCATATTTCATCTTATAAGCCCACAAGTTTCCTCTCTATGGTTTTCTGTACTATCGAATTACGTCACTAATTCAGCATTGAAAACTATGTAACAACTCAATAGTGCAGTTCGATGTTTTGAGTTCGAAATCACGAACTACACTTATTCTGTTTCTTGTATGTGAATTGAGGCATTTAACCACTATGCGATGTCTCACCGAAATAAACCTGAAACCACGTTATCCAGTTTGAAATATATAAAACCGCTCTAGCGTAAAATAAAATTGTTTTGGGGAATAAATTAAAAGTTAAAGTTTTGCTGTTCTATCTAAAACGTTCGTAGCGCTTATTACTCAGTACAGGCTAATGACCAGGCGCCGGGCGGCGCAGCGCAAGGGTCGTCCATAAAGAATATAACTGTGCGTAGAATAAAAGATATATTAGAAATCAACAATAACTAAATTATGAAAAAAAATCTATTGTAATACCTGGTAGAATGGATTCTACTCTGGATACTGAACCACTTGTATACAGCCTTTGCGTTATTTCAGTGACACTTGTATACGAATATGTTGCAAAAGTTTTTTATAATCACGAAAACTCTGTAATCATTCCGACACCTACAAAATTAATCCTTGTTGAAGCGGATATAGCTTTTTGTGTATGGTTAAGTAATTGTATGATTGTTAGACAAGTGGTAATTAAGTTTTAATTTTTCCTTGTTGTAGTTTAAAATACGCCATAATATTTGCTTTGTCGCAGTTTATTATATTATGAAACTTATGAATTATGATCATTGAAAAAATTCAAAATTGGTTTCTCTGGATTGGATAATAAATTTTACATATATTATGCACAATTTACATACAGGTGTGTCCGAAGCTTGCTCGAATGTTGTACCTAATCATGGATGTCGAAACTATATATATTTTCCGTAAAAATATATTTGTTTTGTAAAAAATCAATTGTTTGTACAAAAATTATGTAAAACTCAAATAAATTGTATTTTTGTAAAAAAAATTTTTCCTGAAATTTTTATATCTATTAACTCAGAATCATGAACGGAATTCATAGTATCAGGCTTCGGAAAAGTTTCGGATACAGCCTGTATGTATATTTACTACGTATTTTAGTGCAATTGGTCTATGTTTTTGAGTTAGGTTTTGGGCACACGCTTTCAACAAGCTTGAAAGGACTTGTAATGGGTCGCTTGAAAATGTTCACACGGCGTTTCATGGTTGTACGCCTAAGTCAACTTCCGACTAAGGTCGCTGGATCAGGCGACGTTCGTGTATTCACCGCCTCATTATGAAGACGGAGAGACAAAAACCTAAAACTACTGAAGCAGAAGGAAATGATGGTTATTTTTTTCTAGTAACATTTAAGCTTTATCAGTTTAATTTATTACCGAGACGTCTTTAAATAACTGTCACAAAGAAATTATTACAAAATGAAGTCCAAACATTGCATGGGTTGTTTATTGTTACATTTAAAAACAAAAATACAGTTTTAGGTAGTAGATATTAGTTTTAAAGTTACTGCTTTTGTTACTTGTAAATCACTCCTTGGTGATGCTCTTGGGAGCCATTCCGTGTGAAGGGATACATCCCTGCTAAGGGATGAGGGCACGAGAAATGGTGTAAATATACATCTACAAACTCCATACAATCTGTTCCATTGTTTTTGGTGTAGACCAATAAATTAAACGGGTAATTAACTGAGTAAATTGTCACTCAACTTTGAGTTACAATTCTAAACAAATGAAAATTAAATGCACACCTTACTTTTCGTATTCAAAGCGCGTAAAATAACGAGTTTTATCGTTTATTTCTAATCATGTGTCTAAATGTATAGGAACTGTACATCATACAATCTTGTAATAAAAATATATTCGTATAGTGCTTTAATACACACCAAGTAGTACTTAGACAGGCACCCAAGGAGAACCACCTACTCGAGTTGAGAAATAGTTTCGGAACTGGCATCTAATTTGGCGCCTTTGCGATCAGTACAGCTCGCTTTGGCTCTGTGTTAAATTTGCAACAATCCGAAATCAGGCGGAAAATTATCGAAGTTTCTAGTAAACGAACGAGGAGTTTGTGGCAGTAGACGTCAAGGATCGGACAGAGAGTTTCTTCCTTCTGTAGTTCGATTTCTTGCTCTGCTACTACATACTAATACAAATATATAAACATGGAAGTTAATATTTACACTAAAATTAATTTTGTATTTACTTATATATTAGGTAGAAACCTATGCACCTTGCACCTAAAATGTTTGGGAGTGATTTTAAATACAGATGTAGTACGGGGAATATTACGAGTGTAATTCTATTGTTTGTGTTCGATGCTATTGCACCGATGCTTGATTCTTCGCACACAATTTTATTTTCATATCTATTACCTACTTAAAATATGAAGAGTTTGTGGACGCACACAATGGTATTTCCTTTCTTCATACCAATATTTTATATTACTGCATGAAGAAATTACCTGAAGGTAATTTTGTTTCCTTATAAACATTTTGGTCTAGTTTTTTTCAAAATATAATAAAAAATTGAAACAAATATTTAAAACCTTTTAATAAAGGAATGAGAGTGTAGATTGAGTTAATGATGTAACTATTGGACTGAAGTTATGTATGTGTTATTGTTATAATATTTATGTTGTTATAATTTTTAAATGTGTTCGGCGGCGCGCCCGCACTCCCCCTGGTGTTGCAGGTGTCCATGGGCGGCGGTTACACTTACCATCACGTGGGACCGCTTGCTAGTCCGCCCACTAGTCTATAAAAAAAAAATGCGATGACATTAAGAGAATTGCGGGAGGGATATGGTTAAGTACAGCGCAGAATCGAGGAGGGTGGCACAAACGAATGTAGGCTTATACTCAGCAGTGGGTGAAAACAAATTGAAGACGAAGTCGATCACACCAAGACAAAACAGACAAGACCATAAATTATTTAGACAAATTAACGTAACAAGAGTAAATCTGCGAAGTAATATCAGAGGTAACGTGTGTGGTTTGCTTTTTGCTACCGTCGGTCGCAAGGTCAAGACTTGACGTCAGCCGGTGTGAAGTGATAGTCGTGATGGTATCTTAAAACTACAAGTACACACATATTTATTAAATATCCGGGTATGGTAGAGGTTTTTTTTGTAAAAAATAAAATTGTACACTGAAGAACCAATGAATGGACAAATTAATTTTATTTAATACTTATCAAGTTTTTATAACGAAATTTATTGGAGACGTGTCGTGGAGTTGGAGAAATATGGTAAGTATGTTAAAAACACTAAAAATGTAAGGCTTGATGCATGTTATACTTGATGCATATTTGATTACCTAGATAAAATGAAAACGACACCCCAATAAGTCGAAGTATAAGTAGTAATGAGTCGCATAACGCATATAAGTAGTAATTTTTGTATCGAAACTAAGTTTCGTTGAACCGCAAGATATTCCGGAAACCCATGTGTTATTTCTGCCCTTTGTTAAGCTTTCGAATTATGTGGCGCCCGTGGGAGTTGTACGGTAACCAACACAAAACAAGTTTCACTATTTTCTTTTTCTATAGGTACATTCACTTTATACCTGACGGATTGAGACAGGTCTTATCTCTTGAAAAGATGACTATTGAATTTTCCTACAATTTTATTATTGGAAACTTTGAATTAATTTTTAATCAAGAGGCTAATACGTAATAGCTATTGCTTACCTACGTATACGTACCTACACATACGTAACGTACGTACATTTGCTTACGTACGTTCGTTTTGACTTTATCTACTAAACAACTGACCACTCCGTTTCGTCCCGCGAGTGTCGTGTCGCGGCGACTAGAGGATAACAAAGCTGCTAGCACAAGCCCCGAGGAACTACACCACGTATAAAAGAATGGGTTTACCAAGCCGCTTGATCAGCGTGGCGTTTAAAGTATATTCATCCCTTATGCAAAAGGCAATGTGCTTTAGGAGGTCCACGTGCAGCAGTGGTTGATAAAATGGCTGGTTACTAAACAGTTCAGCTTTAGTAACTACTAAAGGATAGGCGAAAATATTTTTACTAGGTATATTTTCATTCGCAGATTTCGTAAAAAAAAACCATTATCCGCTGCTAATTCCCTACATGACTGGATTAAAACCCTACATTAAAACGTGTAGTGTACAAAGCGACACAATGCTTCGATATGAAGTTAGTGTGTGGCGTTGTCACGGCGGACTAACACAAATAGCTCAATTAAACGAAGCCGATGTGTCCCAACAACGCGCAACGTCCCGGCAACGAAATGGACGAGTCATCTGTTCACGTGTCGGTACAATGTCACGTTCAAAATTGGCTGCCTACTCCCCTGTCCTTTATGCGATGGTATAAAAACACGATCAATTTAACTAATATTTTTATATCCGTTTTAAATTTCACAGTTTAATAGAGTTTAATAGTTTCTGCCTTTTTCTTTTCTAAGGTATCTAATTTTCTAAGGTTGAGTCTACCAATATGTTAATTACCTGCATGGATAGATGTTTACATAATTAGGTAGGTATAATAAAATAGATCAATTGTTTTCTTTTGCATTAGTGGCCTTATTGGGCTAAATAATAATTGTCGAATTATTGGAAATCATCACCGAATTTTACCTGTAAGTTTAAACAGCATGGCAGCATTTTGTTTTCACATCGCCATGGAAATAAATGTTATAAAATAAATTTAAACTATTAGGAGCAGTGACAGTCTAGGTCAATTCAAGGTCATATTCTAGGTCAATTTCTAGGTCAATATATTTTCAATTCAAATTCGTGCGGTTATGAGTTCGAATAGGGATTCCAAAACATAAGTATGATTACTATCATACTTATGTTTTGGTATGAGTGATAGTACTCCGCAATGAAAGATAACACCATAAGGAAACAATGAAGCACATGTGTAATATTCACCATATATGAAGTATTCATATATGGGGCCGTGTGGTGTCGGCTGGCTATAGAATATTTCCACCCCATCTCTTCCCGTTGGTGTCGTAAAAGGCGGCTAAAGGACAACAAAGCCGCCACGAGCCCCGAGCAACTACACCACCTCTAAAACAGTGGACTCGCTATCCGCTTGGCCAACGTGGCGTGTTAAGGCCTTACATACTTCGTGCACAAGACAATGTACATGAGGAGGCCCGTGTCCAACAATGGACACTGAATTCAGTATTCACTGGTATTCACTATTCATAGTGTAAATTGAGTCCAAGTGGTCGATTATGGACGCACCCAACCTGCAGTGGGACGATAAGGAAAGACTTGTCCCCCTAATTGGACGTTATAGGTTGATATCGACATTTGAACTTTACTAGTACATGATTTGAAAACCTCTACAAATATGCTAAACATTTTCAAAATGTTAAGGAAAATATCAATTTTTTATAACAATCAAATTAAATATTAATTTAAATCAAAATAAGAAATTATGTATAAATATTATTAGGTATTTTGATACACTATTTTTTATAAATATCGTGATAAAAATTATAAAAGGAAAAAAAAATATTAATGTTCCACAAATATTTTTTCGAAACTGCACAATTATTATCAAGGATAACGAACAACGTGGATTTATAAACTGTTTGTTTATGATGACTGATGACACCATAATCATGACATCTTGTAGATACTTATTACAAATACCTACCTATTACAAGCTACAGTTGCACAGTTCGCATCAATTATCAAACTTTCCCGCGATTCAAATGAAACCCTAATTGGAGTTGTAGAGTCGGTAGCTTTCGTAGGTTGCAAATATAGTCTGCATTTACACAGACTATATACACGCCATAGATAAATAATAGATACTTTGATAGTACATTTTGAAACTGCCCGCATGATCACAATTGTGTATTTGAATATAAATATCTGATTTGACTATGTAAAAAAAGCGTGTCTTACACACGAACAATTAAAATCCATGTAATTTTATGACCATTGTTTATTGGATGTTTTTATATTGGTTGTTTCATTAGTTATAGTCATGCACGTCATTACTGGAATAATTACTGAAGTAGTAAGACGTCATTACTGAAATATTTGGATTTGTCGATTTATGTCCAATATTGATAATTGTCCAATACGTAATTAATTACGTCCATAACGTCAATTGATTTTTATTTGTCCAAACTGATTTTTATTTCTCGTGATTTTTTTTATCGTGGTGATTATTTTTTATGCGGTCCACGTGATGGCAAGTGGCTACCGCCGCCCATGGACACCAGGGGGTAAACATGTAAAATCCTTTTTACAGCTTTCTTATTAATATTGTCCAAACTGAAAACTGTCCAAACTGAATATTGATTTTGAGAAATACGTCGAATTGGGTAAATATCTATTTAATGAGTTAAACTTATTTATCTTTAATTAAACGCAAACAAAATGTATTCTTCACATGTAGAATTAAATGGAATAAAAATTTAATACTAAATCATTTACATGTCAGTCGTATTAATCGTATTTTTAATCCACAAGTGCTCTAAGCCCGTAATAAAAGGTACCCCCAACCCGAAATTTTAAAACATAATATGAGCACATGGGACGAATTTCCTTTTGGACAATTATCGTATTGGATATAAGACGTCACACATCCAAACATTTTGTTACCTTTCTCAGTTTTTATGTTAGAAGATGCAGGACGACTTTTATAAATTTATTTAAACTATTTTTCATATAGTAAAATTTTTGATATATGCAGCACTATTATTAGTACAATATTTAAAATCGTAATTATTATCAAACTGCAGGGGATTTTAACGCTATGTTAAGAAATTGTCAGGTTTTATGAATGATAAGGACGACACTGCATTCCACAGTCGAATAAGGAGTAAAAGGGATACGGCAAGTGTCGTGTTCTATTATTCTCACTGCGCCCATATCATTCCCAACAATTCCATCTCATCCCATCAAATGCGGAGAAAACAGGGTAAAAGAAACTCCTTATGCCAGTATACTCTACTCTCTATCCCATATAATGGGGGATGCAGTGGGATGAGAACCGCATTTCTAAATCTGGACTCTATAACTCTCCAAAGGAAGGGAGCGTATCTGCAGATAACCTTCGTCATTTTTGTATAGTGTTGGCATGTATCGCAAACCCTTGGGTGACAGTATGTTATCCGCTTAACTGTTTAAGCAGACTGTATGTCCGTCTGCCATCATTTAAAAGACATTAGTAGCTAAAAACAAATAGCTTTCCTAGTTGACGGCGCCTTCTATTCACTTGCTGTTTTGGTGTAGAGCTATCACTTGCTCCATCGAATGATTAGGCGTACTCATGGCCTCATCTATGATACTAATTGGACCGAATACACCTCATTACATTCTAGTCAATAAAAAACTCGTAGTTTAATTCTGAATATAAAAAGTTAATTTCAGCTTTTACAAATCAAAAGGCAACACAGACTTTCGATTCTATTCACGGAACAAGCGCGGCCTTCGAGAAAGTTTTATTCCGGGCAATACGACCCCCCCTTAATTGGCTAGAGTTTTCGCTTAATATTTACAAGTTTTAAAGCAAATGCTGTTTGAATGCATTCGAGTTCCTTGAGATAAACAAACTGTACGTAAGTTTTCTATTAAAGTTTTAATAAGATGCAATTTTGGATGAAACTAGGTTTCCTGCATGTTCGCTTGATCATTTTCAATACGAAGATATCTTATCATACGTACGGATTCATATCGTACGTAAGATATCGTACGGATTCATAGTTTCATAGTTACGCACCTGCCTATACGGAATTAATATGTTCATGGTATTAAGTAAACGTAACCGCAATCAGCCCTTTTAACATCATGTGTATTTCGATTCAGAGCCATTCATATCTGGGAATCGATAAACGAATGATGTCAGAATTTAGCAATAGTTGAAAATAAATTGTAAAAGCAATCCTGAAAATTTGTAAAAGGATCCTGAATAATAACATTTTGAAAGGTGGCCCTAAATCGTAATGGAGTAATGGCACATGTACATAACATTAACATTTTTAAGTCGTAGGTTTACTAAAAAGTACGAGTATATACATATAGCCGAGTAACTGACATGGAATATTTTATTTACACCAACAACTTTTACTACAAACTTTTAATTAAATTTCTATAAGGTGAGTTTCTTTATCGAGCCACTATTTAATGAGATATTAATTAGTCCTAGAACTTTTGTGAAAACTTATACGGAGTAGGATGACCATAAAATATTCGAATTTTGGTACTTCTATGGGATCAACCCGTTTTATGACTTTCGAGCAGATACTTTATCATATTCTTCTTTTCCTATTCTAAATGTTATACGAGTAAATATACAATAACAGCAATTTATAATATGTATTACATTTATTTTTAATTATAATCATGATGACCAAACTTAAAAGCTTAAGGGTGTAGATTGTTGGCCTGAGATCTCGATTTCGAGCGACCGCAGCGCCAAAGTTTAATGTAACATCCGACGGGGCGGATGAATGACCTAGAGAGCGCGATTTTCAAAATGTTTTGCAACAAACGTTCCACGTTGAGAAATTGTTATTGAACTTGAATATTTACAGCATAACAATAACGTTGAATTTTTGGAAACTAGCTGTTGATTCTTTTTAATAGATTAATAAGAGTAGTTGAGACACAATTTTTATGTTTTTCTATCATTTGACATCTGACATTTTTGTATTCTACTTACCTAAAATTCCAACTATTTATTTATTTGTAATTTCACTACCAAAATTTATTCTAATTCGTAAAATATTCATTCAATAAAATAATTGCAAATTCAGTAGGAAGTGTGTTTATCTCTACGCAAGGAAATGTGCCTATTGCGTAAACTCAAATACTTACTTTTTGTTTACGATCACCTCGTCGATATCTAAAAAAAATCCTAGGGTTTTAAAAAAAATGTCAATAAATGAAACACAAGTATAAAAATGATTTATTTACTACACAATAACAAATATGAGTCGCCATTACTCGCTATCTCAAAAGCGTGCTAGGGTTGTACAAAAATTAGTAAATAATTCATTTATTTACTAATTTTAACAGAAGTTTGTAAATTATTAATATACTAATTAAAAGTATGTAATTAAACAATAACGAAATATGAGTTCAAAATTCTAATGGTTTTTCATTCGATTACGGATCAAGTTCTGATTTCTGCTAATTTGATGATAAAATCAATGGCTATCACAAAACCTATCAGAATGAAAACGTTACCAGCTGCCCGATTCACGTAAGTAATAAAAACCGTAGCGCAGTGACGTCACTTCGTTTTTTGCAAATTTAGCCCTTTTAACCGACTTAAAAAAAGGAGAATTCTCAATTCGCTGTATTTTTGAACCAATTTTTATGATTCTTTACACCAGGTAACTCAGAAATTGTATAGTAATTGAGCTATTGGAAGATTTATGACAATCCAAGACTAGATAAGTAAGTGCGTTTAAAACAGAAAACCAAAAGGCGATTTCTAAGTTCCTAAGTTAAAACGACTTTTGGACTGGCGTGTTTACGTGAATCGACTGGCTGGGTAGTTAAGTTACCTGTATCTTTCAAAATCATTAGGCGTTCTTCTCTTTCATAACACGTAAAGCTCTTTCTTTCCTCTCTTTCATAGCCTCTATGATACTGGGCGCGTCACGAATGGGCATGCTTCGTGACTGCCGAGGATCAACTAATTCTGGAAGTAGGCAATCGTAATAAAACCTAACTAATTTCATCTCCATTTTCTCCTCCCAAAATTTGTCGTCCTTTTCTATAATATAAACTTTCATAGGTACAGTAGCACCAAACCAGATGCCAAGCATGCAAACGTTTCTTTTAGTAATATGTACCTGTCCCTGAATTTGGAAATACCAGTTATGATTTTTATTTATGACATAACCCTTGGAAGCCTTGTCCTTAACCCAAAAGGTATGTTTGGCCATTGCTTCATCAAGAGTCATGCCAGCTAAAGAATGTGGGCACTTAATTTCAATTAAACCGTTTGCATAAATGCCATCTGGTGTAGTACCAAGAAATTCATATTGATCGTCGACGAACAAACCGCAACCTTGTATACTAATATTCTCTTGAATTTCTAACTGTTTAATTGCGGTTTCTTCGTTTTCGATACCGTACCGTACAGCAGGCAAACTGGAGATATTACTACCATAAACGATTTTACGAACAAGAACAGCACAACTTGTGCTCTCTCGTTTTTTACAAACTTCCCCGAACGATGATGAGGTTAGTAATTTTCTCCTTGTACTCATCCACTCAGAACTACTTCTTTGCAAATGGGTCGACCTTTCAAGCTCCTCTCTTTCAGCACAAGACAACTTTAAATCGGCTAAAAAAGATGACTTGGCTTTCTCATATAATTCTGGACTCAGATCAGGTTTTTCGCAGTTTGGTCCATAGTGAGCGTCTTTCGATACAGCGCTGTGGCTCTTTTTCAATCTTAATTTAGGTTTAGCAATTAAACGGATTCTACGATTACAATTTTCCACTTTCGCGATCAAAGGATTAGGACTAGATTTAAATATTACTTCATGAGTTTTACTATGAATCGATCCTGTATTAAAAGACACAACAGCAGCTGCGCATCGGCCCGCATAAGAACCACGGGAAGAATAATTTACACGCTTACCCCCTACTAATTTGGCAATCACTGCGTTAAAACTTTCAACTATATTACTTGTACAATTATGAATTAAACTTCTAGAATGATATGACAGTCTTTTACTTAAAATGTGTACCGCGTCCATTAATCCGCATCCAACAATTGCTGGAAGCAACCCAACAGGTTCTATTCGACGAGTATCAGGTCTACAGAAATACTCCTTGCAATATTGGTGATTACCAAATACGTGTTGTGGACCATTTAGGATATCTTCACTAAGATTTTTTATTTTTTCTTCGAGTGACTGATTTTGATCGCCCCAATATTTAATAGCGCATTTTACACCCGTTCTTAAACGCAAATACCTTTTTTTTAGGAATTTCCGCAATTCGCAAGGATACTTAGTGTCTTTCGACAGTTTCTCCAAGCTATTGCAGTAGTTTCGTAAAAGATGATTTTTGCATTCAATTTTCTCTACTGTTAAATTACCGTACGGTCGCGAATCTAATATTTTTTTATAAGTACTGGAATCGCCGTCTGCTACAAATTTATTATAAATTACACCGTGATCAACAATGGAACGTTTAAACCCCTCAACTATTATGGTCGATTCCATACCGGTAGATGATCCCGAATAATTCTTGAAACAACGGTGTTCCGAGGGCTGACTGTCGTTCTTTGCGGCTCGTGCACAAACTACGCAGTATTTATTTTTAACTCCAAAAAACAATACTTTATTAGTTTTAATGCCAATTATCGCAGCTGCGCCGGACAAGGCGGAAAAATTCTTACCATAAGATCTCTTGCTCCAACAACCGTCAACAGCAACAGATATTAATGGTGTACCATTTTTATCAACACTACCTATAGACACTGCGTACTCCGCTTCTTCCTTGACAGCTTCTGCCATGGAATGTGCTGCTGTCTTTTCCCACCAATCGCAAACCGTATTATTAATTTCATTGTATAATGAAGGTGACATGATTGGTAGGGCTACTGCGGCAGTTAATGTTTTTAACTGATAGTAGCTCCCACCAGATGATATGATACCAGATACAATTTGATGATTCACTTCCATTCTATCTTCTTTCTTTTCAATCAAACACACAGTAAATTTCATACTACACATACTACATTTCATGATGAGTTTTGAGTCCAGACCAACTTTTACTTCACCTATTATACTGAGGTAACTTAACTTACAATCCATTGGACCGTGGTCCCCTATGGCCTGAAGAGCTTTAAAAAAAAAGAAACGTCTACAACTCTACGCCCAACTTCCATTTCATCCACCTTTCCCTCTTGGTCGTTTTCAATAACTAGTTCCTGTAAAGAAAGATAATGGCTTGATTTTTTTTATAAAAAATAATTAAAAATTTAAAAAAATGCAAAAGAATTAATACAATATTAGGTTCCTGATGAATAGAAATTATAATTTCTTTACGCATTAGGTATTGTTTTTTTATGACGTCACCTATTTGAACGTAAATTTTCTTTTGAGAAAGTAATTGAGAAGTATTTCGGTACTAAGGTGTTTGTCTCTCGATGAAAATAATAAATATTGCAAGAAAAATCTATAGGTAGGTATTGAGATTTTGTCTTCGCCCATCACTAACTAAGTAGTTTGTTTATTTATGTAACAAGTCTACAAGAATTACGTATAACAACTTACCTCTATACAGCGCGTAGCATTGTTGCTCAGAGTCTCGGCCCCAAGGTTTTCTTTATTTTCAATACTGGAAATATTATTCATCAATATTATCCACTTTTTATTTATTTTGTACAACCCTAAGCCAGACGCTAGGCGCCTCGCGTCTGTTTGGCGGTATAGGTATGTCGACAAAGTTGCGCTGTCGCCTACCTACTTCCACAATTTGATATTTAGACAATACTAGCCGACCCGGCGAACTCCGTATCACCTTTTTTTTTTTAAAAATCCTATTATTTTGATATTACATACAGATACTTCAATTTTATTTATCAGTATAGATATAGATAATACAAACCAATATTTACATGTTATTGTAGGTATATGTCTGAATCGGGCGATCTAAATCATATGACATATTGTATTAGCTTTGTAATGTACCCTGTTCAAATGCGATAATAAATAAGTAGGGAGGAACTTACATTTTATTCCGAGATCTTTTGGCTTTCATATTTTTATAATGCGTACAAAACTTTCTTTTCCCTGGCATGCCACTCAAATTCAATCAGTCCTGCGAAAAAAATAGCCTATGTTACTCAGTGATAATGTAGCTTTCGAATGATAAAAGAATTATTAAAATCAGTCCAGTACTTTTTGAGTTTATTCGTTACATACAAAAATCCAAATCTTTCCTCTTTATAATACCTATTAGTGTAGATATTGTATTTTTTACGATTTATATCTAGTTCCATCATGGTTTTCTTTCAGACATTCATTATATCGATACTTTCTACTAACTGAAAATAAATTAATTATAAAAATGTTATACTTACAGTTTTTTACAAAAAACACAAATTCACAATACGTAATTCTGCTGTCTGCAGCCGACAAGCGTGGTGTCGCGTTCACTTACAGAAAGGAACTGCCGCTGCAGACCACCGAGATTGCACGAATGAAACGAACGTTTTATCCCATACATTTGTGTATGAAAAATTTACCTTAAAATATATCTAGATTTTAGGGCTTTAAAAGAGGAAGTCTTTGTTTGTAAAGGTATAAAAAGAAGTATACAGCTATACTTATTGGTTTCTTCAGTGTTCAAAAAGTGTTTCTTTTTATCAATTTGTGTTGATTTATGGGGTTAAATCTGAAAAATACGAAGTCATGTTTTTGCATTTTTACTCAATTTTGTGCGTTTGTTGACGTTTATTATATAACAACTATTAGGTTTAAGAGTTTAATATAAGCATGAACATACTTATTGGTCTTTGATTGTAATATATACAAATTATCATTGATATCAATCATATGTAAATAGGTTAAATATGAAAAATCGTAACACTCTTTTCGGTGATTTTCACGATCTACACCCTTAAATTTCTCTCAATTGTTTTTTATTTCTGACGGCAATTTAAAAATTAAGTATTTGCGGAAAAATAAATTTAACAAGAGAACATTTTCGTTCAATGATTTATTTTGACTTTCGTTGCGGTCTAAACCAAAAACAACGATATGAAAGACTCAAGTTAGCATTTACTGATGAAACTCCATCTATTGCCAGTGTTTATAACTGTTTCAGTGAATTTAAAAGTGGTCGTACCCACTTCAGTGGTGATGTTATAGAAGGGCGTCCTGCGACGGCGGTGACGGAGGAAAATATGAAAACTGTTCGGCTCATGATAGAAGCAGACAAACGAACGACATATCAGCAGATACGGGCATAGGTATTGGTATAAGTCAAGTTCAAATTATTGCACACCATCACCTACGGGTAAGGAAGCTTTGTGCTAGACGGATTCCTCATAATTTGAGCGAAGTTCAAAAACAATGCCGCGTGGAATGGTGTCTTCAAATGCTTGAAAAAATCAACAATGGTCAATCATATGCTGTTTTTGGTTGTTTGTTTAACAGGTGATGAAAGCTGGATCTACTGCTATGAGCCTGAAACTAAGAGGTAACCTGCGCAGTGGGTCTTTCCTTTCGAAGAGGGTCTTTTCTTTAGTAAGTGTCCGTAGGCGACGGTGATCATTTCTTGCCACCTTGTGGCCCGCCCGCCCATCTGCCAAGTCTTCTATAAAAACTGATAACCAAATAATGTTTTTAATTCCAGGAGAGACGATAAAATATCTGACGGAAGTCCTGTTGATCGGGTTTCAGGGTCGTAGGAACAGAAACCGGCGGATGAAACACTGTAGCACTGACATCTGTCTCTTCAACAGAAACAAGCCGCTAAGAAAACCAAAGCCCTCGGGTCATTTTCTATTATTATTATTTTGTTATTATGTTGTATACTACAAAAAATGACACTCAAAAAATGAAAAACTCAAAAAAATAACTTTACCCTCTTTTCTCGCACGGCCGGTCATTTTTCGCCTGTCTGTTAAGTCGTGCACGAGTTGTACTATACTGATCTATTGATCAGTAGAGCTCTGCTGATCTCTCAAAAATTGTTGTGCAATTTCTTTAAATTTATTAGATGTTTACCTCTTTACCATCATTGACTGTTGTAGAGCAAATATAAAGCTTTCTACTTCAATCTGATTCAAATTCGGAATTGAATAATTGAATAATAGTTAATTACTTTTTGGATGATGGAATAGAATGTGGCATAAGAAATATAATGGGATAAGGACTTTCCTTTATCCCATTAAGTATATTGTTGGGTGAATAGAATGTTTGAGATGTGTAGGCAATAGTGACATAATGGAATGAGAAACTATCCTTATCCCGTTATATTCCATATTCGAACTTATGGGATGAGAAATGGCTTCGATAAATCTCACGCACTCATAAAACATATTGTCAGTACGTTTCACGGCAGTCTGGGAGTTTTATACGAGTATATCACAATGGTGCAATTAGTACATTCGGATAGTTTCCACTATTCTTCGTAATAAATAATTTCATAGTCTAAAACGTATTTTGTCATTGTCCAGTCCTGTCAAGGTAACTTACGTGTCGCTCAGTAAAGTGATATTGAAGTTTATTGAGGATAGAAGAGGATTCCTTGGAAACACACGAAAAACACAGTCCTCTGCTTTTATTTGATTATCCCAAATATTATGCTCAGAAAAACACTTAAGAAGTTTAATAAACTATCACTATTAAATCACAAAATGCACAATACTTAATTTTTAGTATAATCAAACAAGAACTTCACTTCTCGAGTTCCCACCAAAAAGTCTCACCAAACTTGAAAACTCCAGAAATTTATATTTAGGACGTAGTTATTTTGTAGCAATTAAACAACTTTGAACGGTTTAAATCGCATATATTTAACATTATTTATATCCCGACGTTTCGAACACTTTGCAGTGGACGTGGTCACGGTCAGCCCGTGCGTAATTGCTATGTATAGTAATCGCGAAAACCTAAGAAAATGTATTTACTTTGATTTAAAAAAATATTTTCATACTTTTAATATATTTTGAACATATTTGCTATCGATATTTTTGGGCTATCGTTCCCTAAATTTAAAAAGTAGTGGATGCATACACATAATATATTTTACTACGTAATTAAATATCCGTATGTTGGTAAAACTTAATTTTGTTAGGTATCATTGTACATTTTGATTCAACGCTTTCATTTATTGTTACGGAGCAGTAGCTCTGGATGTAAATCTATTCAACTTAACTATGTTCAAATGACTATGTGATTGTTTGTTCCTAAATAAATAGGTAAATTTTTATGTTTCTTTTATTATCTACAATTTAAAATTTACCAACTTACCCACTTGTTTTGAATCGACTCCCAACATTATCCTTCTTAAGACTATCTAAGACCAATATTGTCCCAAGCAGCAAGAGAATTGAATTTGAAGCAAAAAAACAAAACAGTTCTATTCAATCGTTTGATTTGAGAGCAAACATCATTCGTCGAACAGAGACAGCGGCCCGCATCTCAATACAGTTCAGGAGGAAATAAAATTCTAGAAAAATGTATAAAAATGAATATTTTAAGTTAAAGTCTCCTTGAGATATTTCTGTATTTCTTATAAAATAGGGATTTAAGTGAAAAAGCGTTGATATTATGTCATGCTGACACGGATAATGAAGCAGGCGATTAAAATTGCAACCGATTAGAGTTGGACATTTTTTTTTATAGTGAAGTAGGCGGACGAGCAAGCGGTCCCACGTGATGGTAAGTGTTACCCGATGCGCATGGACACCTGCAACACCAGGGTGCAAGTGCGCCGCCGACCTTGCAAAATCCTATTCAAAATTTTCTTGAAGAACCCCGTATTGTAGCTTAATGGAAAGACCTCTTGAAGTAGTTCGTTCCACAGCCTACGGGTTTGCGGTACAAAATGATTTTTGTACCGAACAGTACGCGACATCTCCCTATCGAGGAAATGCGGATGGACCGCAGTTTCCCCAATGTACGTGCGTGTTTCGGTAGTGAGTGAGATATGCCAGAGCCCATTCCCATTCCATCCTACCCCTCCTCATTTTATCAACCCTTTCTCCAAATCAATTCCTACATCTCAAAAGGTAGGCAGCACTTCCGGGGGCGTGCCAGTGTTTGTCATTCTGGACTGATGTTGACATGTATCGCGGATGTCTATGGGTGACAGTGTCCAGTTACCACCAGGTGGACTGAATGCTCCTCTGCTGTCTCTATAAAAACATGAACACTCTGAATAGTGATTTATTTACATTACATTTTTCCCTTGAAGCATAGATCTGTGTGTCCGTTGAAAAACTTTTCAGGAGAGCGACTGAAAGGTTTGAAAAATTCTAGAAAGCAGAACTTACGATATGACTTTCACCTATCATTGTTCTATTTATTATCTTATAATAAAATTTTGTAATTATTGTCTATATTGTAAATAATATTCGGCAAATTATATCATTTCTATTAAATGTAAGTGCATATAAATCTATTATATATTAATAGGTATATAAATTAATATTACTTTATATATATTATATTTCACGGAAGAAAACTCACCCGTGAAAAATGTTACTGCTGTGCATTTACGAAGCTGTAACATATAAAATATTCTATGTTCATTATTTCGATTATTTGATTATTATTTTTAATATGGTCTGCGATCTGTAAACTCTGGAATCAGAAATTCAACAACAAATACTCGTACATCACAATATTTTATAACATAGTTTTTTCGTGTAAACCAATATTATCTACATAAGAAGTATTTTTTACACATGCATGTTTTGAAAATATGTGATAATTTCTTTGCGATGAGTTTAATTGTAACATTTTATACGCAGAGTTTAATAAAAAGGTGCGTATTTCGAGTAGTTGCACCATTAGGCACAAATGATATCTCTGGATTTATATATAGCTCGTATCGCAATGTGGATTAGACAGAAAAAATCCTACTCTTTTCTGAGTATGATGCATTTATAGAAAATTGAAATAGGTCGAGTAGTACCGGTTTTCATGGGACACACTAGCTATATCATTTGATTAAGCATACTATTTATTTTACTTTTTATCGCAAGAAAGCAAATGTTGCACCAATACACACACACACACACACACACACACACACACACACACACACACACACACAAATACATACATATATATATACACACAAAGAGAGAGAGAGAGAGAGAGCGATGAGATTTACATCCTGGTTTTGATTTCTTTCATGAATGTATTAACATACACCTGGTTTCATGAACACCAAGTTTCCTCTTATCTTATCTTATTTTATTTTATTTAAACATAGCACACCTTTTAACTTTGCAATCATTACCATGTACACCATAATTTTGGTTAACAAGACTTATTTGATTAACTAAATATTGTAGTAGTTTAAGCATAACACATACTCATGTAACCTAAAGGAAGAGCGGTGCCACCCAACACAGGCATTTTTGCTTACCGGGTGGCTCCATCACTTAGATCATAGACAATGTGTGTTTTATGAAATAAAGAATTTGAATTTGAATTTGAATGGGAATTCTCTTAATTTTACTGTCAAGTTATTAGTACCAGATTTTTATGATCAGGATTATTTAAATCATAGAGTATCGAATCTTACCTACGTACTGACGTTTTTGACTTTGACATTGTACCGAAACGGGCACTTTGTAGCATTCTGTAATAAAAACGCACACATGGCACCAGTGTGAACGAGTAAATAGATCCCCGCTTCAACAGCGTCACTGGAGATTTGGCTAATTGACAGGTAAATGAATTCGCTAATTTTGCCATCTTACTGCCATAGTTACACCATTATATTACATTTACTTTTTATCTTCTCTCACGATTCTTTATAAACATTTACTGTTGATAAACATACATACAAAATGCGTAAAAGTGATCGCGCTGATCCGTTGTAATCCAAGAGAGATGGCTTGAGATTGTTAAGCTTCATTTGAAACTCTCGAATACAGGATTAACTTGTACCTACTTAATACTTGTTGACGTTGTCAAGCACGATTAGTTATTGATTGGTTTCAGATGTGCACAGGAATAAGGTTTTTTTTAATATAGAATAAAATTATAATATAGAAATTAGATTAATTAGAGAGATTTCGAAGAAATCTATTTATTGCGGAAATCACGATTTTTATTTAGGAATAATTTTACTGTATCTGAATTAAGTGTGCATTTTTCCATAACCTGCAGATTTTGTTCCTAGCAGGATGAAACATTAATGCACCTGGCAATTAAACAACTTTGAACGGTTTAAATCGCGTATATTTGACATTATTTATATCCCGACGTTTCGAACACTTTGCAGTGGACGTGGTCACGGGGTGACTGACTTAATTTTGTGATTAACTTAACATAATAATGATAACGATAAAATCAATAATGATAAAAATTGACGTAGTTTCAATCTATATCTACTAAGTTCGTAGATGAGTCAAATCGGTTTAGTAGCTCGAAAGTTAAGATGGCATAAATTTAAAAAAATATTGACGTCTTTCTATATGCTCAAACGATATGTCGTTGGATAGAGCTCTTGAAACTCCACAAGTTTTATTTAAATATATTTCTAGAACATATGTAAAATATCTAAATCTCCCTTAAGACTCGCGTGTGCCATCGATCTTTTTATATTACATTTGTGGGCGTCTAAGCAAAAAGGGTCTTTATCTCGGCTTCTTGTTTTCGAGATATCACAATATTTTCTGAAATTGGATAAAAATAATGAAATTTCTTGATTTCGATTATATATTATTCTACGGTCTGGGGTTCCACGTACCATCAATTTCATGTCACAGACATCTTTAAATGCCGTTTCTAACTAAACATTTTAAACAGAAATATATAGTGAAAAGATACTAGAAGGTTCGGTATGCTAATTCATTACTGACAAAATTATATGTTGATATATAATTTATACTGAATTATCACTGCTCCCAATTCATAACTAAATTTAGAAGAAATATGTTAAATTTTCATAACAAATCATCCGCTACGTGGAGCCATGTTTTTATTAGATCAAAGTTAGATTTAATTAGATTTGTTTAATTTTGTCAAAATGTACTTTCTGATTTTGAACTTTAGGGAACAGTTTTTCTCTGAAGAATATCTATCCTTTTCTTTACGTTATGTAGTAAGATATCTATTCCAATTTCTAAATCCGCCTATAACTCCCACAGTTAGACGCTTTGTTATATTTTGTTGTATGTACTATATTTATAACGACTTGGTTTAACAACAGCTTTTTCTGACATTTCCTTGTTCAGTGTATTTCCATAGTGTTATTTAACTGTACAAATATACCTTAGGCATTAAAATCAGTTGACGTCCACTCACAAAAATTAACATGAACAAAGTGTGTCTGGACCGTGTGTGTGATTGTTTTGTGTCACCGAAAAAGCTTGATATCAAAGAGCTACGTTGCAAACGTTTTTAAAACCTCTCTTCGCATGTCCCTTTTTCGGTGTCCGCTAGAACAGGCAACCTTTCTAACGTTGTCGTGTTAAATGTGTGGATGTGTGTTTGAAATAATTAACACAACGACACCCTTTTTTAATAAATTAGTCATAATTTTTGCGAATGACGTTTAATTTTTTGAGACATTCGTATATTTGATTTATAAAGTAGATATTGACTCTGATATCAAACACTACTGCTAACTATGCCGAAGCTTGGAAGGGATTTACCTCCATAATAGCCCCCAATTCCTCTTTATTAACCTTAATCTCTTGATGTCCCGGAACTCCTTCTTAAAATCAAAATTCTCAAAACGAAAGCGTGATACATACATATGTGCGCTAGTTTGTGACATTAGACTACTAGTGCTATGACCGAACTCATATTTGAAAATGAAGCAAATCTGTTATTAAATATTTATGACTACGTTAACTAGGTAGACAAGCAAATGCAAGATATGTAGGAAGTAAGGTATTTTATTTACAAATTAGTTATCTAATCAGTTGTACCTATAGAAATCGAAATAATAAGAGAACATATAATATTGCAATAATTGTACCAAAAGAAATTGACTAAAATATAGATACAACCAAAACGACTGAATACGATAATAATATAATCAGTTACCAAAGCAACCGCTACACACTATCAATGGAAATTGCTAAATAAAAAATCCTATCAATCCAAGAACTAATTTCGCCTTAATAATCGTGATAAAGCAACAAAATAGCAATTTGCTCAACCATAAAAATAATTGAGTTCAAACTGCGTTCAGGCAATAAAAAGCGTGAAAGCAGGCCCAATAACCTTTTAGCAGGGCAGCCGTGGGAACCCGAGCACCTGGCAAATAGTGAGGAATAGAGAGGAAGGCTATTAGGTGCTCACACCACGTGAGCTAATGTAACAACCTACTAGATTTTTTCTGAAAGAAGTAATGGATCTTTCCTCCTCACATTTGTTAGAACAACGTGAATAAATTACGTTTCAAGCTGCAAACTTAATTTAAAACTTCTTTGTGTTTAAACGCTACATTGACGGAGGAAACAGTCTTATAAAAATATGTACATATTTTGAAACAGTTTTGACCAAGAAAGCCAGTTTTTATGGTCACGTAGTTTTAGAGTAATATGCAAAATCGCATTCTTGCAACGTTGTTGTTTATTATATAATAATTATGTATGTTTATTAATAATTAATAATTTATTAAATAGTATGGCGATTTATTATTGGGAAATAATTAAATGGACAGCAGAAATACTGAAAGTGGTAGCAAATCGATGGCAGCAAATTTAAAGGTGGGCTAGGTTTAGATTTTCTGATGAGAATAAACATACGGGCGGGACTCCATCGACCTCGTGTTGACGTTCTTAGTAATTAAAAATTATTTATTTCAGTTATTAAAAAATAGTTAGTTAAGCTGATCATGATTTGCTGCCCGTTTTATATTATTTATTTTGTATTTTTGTATAAATCCTGAGTGACCGTTTACATAACATTTTCTTATGTTCAACCATCAAAACAAAAGATTTTACTGATTGTCAGCGACTCTTTCTTTGTATTTAATGCCATAGTTTAATTATATTATTTTCAAAATGGCGAAATCCTGAATAAATTACCCTAAAATTTACTTATTGAACTAATTCTATGTACCTTCATTAAATATATTTTATTTTTGTCTTTGCTTTGTTTATTGTTATTTATTAGACGAGATAATATTGAAAAAAAGTAAAAACCATAATATACGCTATATATATATGTATATATATAGAGAGAGATGTAGATGGCTGTGTTTATAAAGTTTACAACTAATGAAATTGAAAGGGAAAAAATTAACTGAAACATCGAAAAGTCAAGTTGAGTTTTTGTTTGATTAATTATAAAAATTGCGTATTATACGTTTTGTGGTTTAATAGTGATAGTTTATTAAACTTCAAAGAGTTTTTGTGAGTAATGTTTGTGATAATCAAATAAAAGCAGGGGTGCGTGTTTCGTGTGTTTCCAAGGAGTCCTTTTCTGTCCTCGGTAAATCTACGATCAATTTACTGAACGACTACTGATTTACTTGGACGAAACTGACAGGATACATTTTAGACTTTGAAATTGTTAATTATGAGGAAAACTTGACACGTGCAGAATGTGCTAATTGCATCATTGCCATATATGAAAATAAAAAAAAAATATTACTTCACTAATATATACATAAAAATGTATAATTTGAATTAAATATCTTAGTATTTTACATTGAACGTTTTGAAATAATTATATAATAGAACTACTAATAATCATCAAAACATATAAGTTTCTATCATTGTAACAAGCAATGTAGGGGGAGAGTGCACGCTGCATTTCTACAATTTCTACAGCTGCTGGGCGCATTCTCTCTCACGGAAGATTACCTTGATTATCGTATTTTATCGTATTTCCCAAATGTACGTACGTGTTTCGATAGTGAGTGAGGTATGCCAGAGCTCATTCTCATCCCATTCTATCCTATCCCACCCCATTTTCCCAACCATTCCTCCCAATTAATGGTTATAGGTTAATCCGCAAAGGTAGGCAGCGCAGCTGAGGGTGTGCCAACGTTTGACATTCTGGGCTGAAGTTGGCATGTATCGCGGATGTCCATGGGCTACAGTATCCACTTACCATCAGGTGGACTGTATACTCATCTGCCTCCTTTTCTTATAAAAAAATAGAAAAAAATGTTAGTACTTTTTGTATATAAACATTATTTTGATACAAATTATGTAGACCGCCGTCGGAGGAGCGAAAGAAAACCAATTTACTAATACTAAATTTTAATTATAAGGACAATATTACTAACTACATTCTAACTACAATATTCTAACTACATCCTATATTCTAACTACATCCTAACGTGCGACCCTAATCGAGGTTGGATTATAAGTGCCCGGAATTTTCCATGCTTCGGTGCCTTGAAGTCTTTCTACAGTTACACGTGCCGCACCGTCAGCAATGTCCCCGTTTCCAAGTCCAGTTGGTAACACGCGGTAGGTATTGAGGCGTCAGCAGTTTTCCTAATGTGAGCGCGCGTAACACCTCCCCCGTGAGAACAGCAACTATTTGAGAACGTTGAGCGAAAATGTTGCTGGAGCCTGTTTCGCTCTCGGGATTTTTCCAATGTCCGCATAAGTATGATTTTCCGGTGTAGACTCTTCCTTATTTGCGTTGTTCGTTCTGCAGTGTTTTATTAGTAGCAGCGTCCCAAGTGCAAGTGCACCTAATATGAGTATGTAGAGAGGGACTGTGGTGTGGTACAATGCTTCGGATATTGAGGCTCCCAAAGTCACGGGTGTTTGCAACATAATTTTTTCTTGGGTGTTCTGAAGTCCGTTTAGATTGATGGAGTTTAACCCGATGTTAGATGAAATGGTGTTGTGGGCGCTGGTGTCGAACGAAATCTTCGTTATTTTCATGGGATTGCCTTCTATTCGGTCGTTGGTATTGATGATCGTGAACTCAGATGTACGTATGATGCAACTGGTGGGTACGGTAGCCAAATAACTGCCTTGTAATGTCATGAAATCTTCCCGGCCGCATGAGAGTTTAACTTTTATTGGATGTGGGAAGGCGATCACGTAGTACCGGGCGTCGAGTTTTTCCATTGCTTCTCTGGAGAGAACTATTGTGGTTGGGGTGCATCTCTTGTCCAGTGCTTGGTTGATGATGAGGTTTTGAATGCAGTCTGCTTGAGTGTGTAGCTGATGGCTGATCTTCTCCTCGCATAGGTAGTGTAGATTTACCTTCGGGCATTCAGCCTCCATGTACATGAATGTATACCTGTTAGTTGCTATGAAAGGATATGGAGGGACGAGGGTTTGATTATACTTATTCGGAAATATGGATAATTTATAAAGATCGTACATGTCTGGGGAAACTATGGGTATTTGGAAAACTATTACTAATTGCCTATCTATGTAATAAGACCCAGTTTTAATAACATTATAATGTTCCCTAGGCTCTATGTCTAATAGTTGGGTCTCGTTATAAGTTTTCTTAAGTTTGACTAACATACTATTAATTATATTCAAACTTAACATAGAATGATGAGTAATTGAAACTCGAATAAACGCTAGTATGTCCTCGATTCTAACTAATTCTAGAAATAAGTCGTCGACATTTTCGCTAATTATTGCCAATAGTTGAGCAAACTTAGCGTATTTTATTAAACTAGATTCTTCGTAAGCATTGCTGTCTACTAACAAAGTAATGTTGCATTAATTCTCTTTTGATTTTCAATTAACTGGGTTATGATATGATTTCCTTGCGTCATCCATTCCTTACTGAGACTAATATGATTATTTAATTCAGAAGAAATCACATTTTGACTATTTTCCAATACCTTAATCGCGTGATTATACTTGATGGCATCTTGGTAGTCCAGATTGCCTGTTATGCTTTTAATTACGGAGCCTAGCTCATCTATAAGACCTTTTTGGTTCGCTTGGGTTCTAAACTATCTAACTGAGTGTATACTTTTGCGAGTTTATAGTTCGAGCTGCTGAGCCAGTGATTTTATTCAATATTCCACTCAGTTGACATAAATTACTTAATTAATTTTCAGGGGCGTCTGATAGGTATTGAATAGCGAGCTGATCGCAAATCCTAATAAATCTAGTTAAAATGTGCGGGTTTCCGTCGAATTCTGGCACCAGGCATAATACCTTAAAAATGGTGTCAGGATCAAAGGAAGCCATTTTATTTCCTAATATTAATCTACTGCTATCGATATCTAAATCGGAAACTATATTCCTACCTATGTCTAAGACACTATGCCGACGAGACTGCCTAGGTGAAGTAGTCTCGCGGGAACCCGATTTTTTGGGGTGGAAAATTTTGATTATGGATAAGGACTAAAATTAGGGAAGCAACTACACAGAACAATTCAGTGTACTTACACGAGCATGGTCTTCTTCCGCCCAATCGAAGTCTGGATTCCTCTCCGGCGACGTGGTCCTCTGTTCAGATATTCGGCTAAGGCAAGGATGCCACCGGGCGCGCTGCGGGACGATCGAATCTGGAACGTACGCGAACGCGAACCGACCGAATATCCTACCGACTGCGCCAATTATGTAGACCGCCGTCGGAGGAGCGAAAAAAAACCAATTTACTAATACTAAATTTTAATTATAAGGACAATATTACTAACTACATTCTAACTACAATATTCTAACTACATCCTATATTCTAACTACATCCTAACGTGCGACCCTAATCGAGGTTGGATTATAAGTGCCCGGAATTTTCCATGCTTCGGTGCCTTGAAGTCTTTCTACAGTTACACGTGCCGCACCGTCAGCAATGTCCCCGTTTCCAAGTCCAGTTGGTAACACGCGGTAGGTATTGAGGCGTCAGCAGTTTTCCTAATGTGAGCGCGCGTAACATACAAGTATAAACGCAAACTCGGCCCAGAATGCATGCAGATTTACATGAATGCAGAAAGAGATCCTACGTTAGTAATTCTTACGGATTATAGGTTTCAATTTGAGATATTCTATAAAATTACAGCGGGTACTTTTTTTAAGAAAGTAGCAGACGAGCATACAGTCCTTCTGGTGGTAAGTGTGGAACTGTCGCCCGTGGACATCCGTGGTACATGCCAACATCAGTTCAAAATGACAAACGTTGGCACACCCCCGAATGCCCTGTCTATGTAGAATGGAATTGGAGAAATGGTTGGGAAACATTGGGAGGGATAGGATAGAAGGGAATGGGAATGGACTCTAGCATTTCTCACTCACTATCGATACACGTAAAGTACATTGGGGAGTAAGTTAAAGTGGGAAATGCAGTACATTTCAAGGTAGTCTTCTGTGAGACGTTACTAAGACAATGAGTCTATGCTATTTAGATACCTCCACTAATGTAATATTTGGAGTGTAGGTAGTACCTACAGGTACAGTTTAGTATATATAGTTCACACAACTAATCTTTTTACAGTAAATTTAATCAAATAGTTTTTAACACTTGAACCATGAACGCTTTTAACACAAGACTAATACGAGTAAAACATTATTGCAAGTGTCGCCTTAAATTATCCTCATGCAAGTCTGTGTGTTTGCACTTAGAAAGTAACTAGATTACTTGTAATAGCTATTATTACTCTTTATTTCAGCAGTGAAAATCTAAGTACAACCAAATGCTATGTTCCCACTAGAAAATGAAGACTAGTGTTAAGGGCATCTTTACAACACACTAGGGAGCCGACTAACCGTGAGTTATGACGGCATTTTCTCCACCCTTATGAGGAAATACGACAGTTTCTGCTCAGATGTTGGCGGGTCGAGTCTATGATTGTCCAAAGTTAACTAATAAGAGGGGGTTTTGTATAAAATTTTCAATTCTGCATCAACAGCTTCCAAATGTCTAGGTGCTATTATTTTTTTATTTTATTTATTTTATATTTACATACAAAACCAAACATCAACAAATCAATCTGCAAACCAAGAGTTGAGATGGACAGACAATTAAAGCCAATAAGTTTCTACAGATGATTATCCAAAGTTGCAGACAAGAGTAAGGAAAATATAATCAGACAAAAATATAGGTGATTTTTGAAAGAAATGCTAGCGAGATGGAGAACCGAAAAACCGAGTTGAGAGAATTTCTCACCACAGCAGGGTAGGCTTATTATGAAACAAATCAAAGTCAAATAAAAATCAAAGAGATTGTACATTGTAAATCGTATGTGCATGATGCATCAGGTATGTACAGACCTATTCGTATTTAAGTATAATTTCCTTTAAATGGGAGAACTAAATAAATCTAACAAAAGGGAATTAAAGCCGAACTGCAATATACAATACACCTGAGACACCAAAGATATTTCTGGCCAAAATTACTTGTTTCAGGTATTTTGGCCACAGAATAAGATCTTGACATTCTTTAAATGACTCTTTAATGACGAATGTTTTAACGTGGCACATTTTTAAGCGAGATGACGATAGATATATCAGTCATAATGTAACGTCACATATTGGTTGGATAAAAATCCTTCTATCGATTAATGAAAACTGCGTTTAGAAACATTTTACTATACCCATTATATGGAGGTGTCTTTGAAAACTGATTTTCAAACCTGTAAAATACTTAGTCTGGCCGAAATACCGTTACAATTAAAAAAAATATACATTTGAATTTGGAATCAGTCATTCTCATTTAAAAAATAAATGATTTTTCTCATTTTGGCGTCAATCATATAAAATGTAGTGGAGTGATAATGAAAACTGTATTGCTGTAATTGCATTACACAAAGTGGGCATGATGCTAAATGCAATTTTTAAAACTCTCCATCTGCTTGGTATTAGCCGAATGTTTGTGCACGGGGCTATTGGTAGGTACATTGAAACTTCATTTGTGACAGAAAACAGTCTGGCCGTCCACGCACCATTCGTACTAAACAGACGATTAAAGCTGTGAAGGAGAAAATCGAAAGAAATCACGTCAGGAAGCAAAAAAATTTATCCAGAGAGGAATAGAAATCAGAACCATTTCACATATTTTAAAAGATGATTTAGGACTTGCTGCTTCACAAGACGTACTGATCATTTCTTAACTGATAATTTGAAGAAAAATAGGATTGACAAATCAAAACAACTTCTTCGGCGGTACGCAAAGGGACCTCACAGACAAATCATATTTACGGACGAGAAAATGTTCACCATTAAGGAACATTTTAACAAGCAGAATGATAGAGTTTATGATCATAACTCTAGCGAAGCTACTCAGTTGGTCAATAGGGTGCAACGTGGCCATTATCTGGCTTCAGTGATGGTTTGGTGAGGTGTTAGCTATTAAGGAGTGACTGAACCATATTATTGCGAAAAACGTATGAAAACGTCGGCTCAAGTGTATCGAGATACGATTCTTAAAAAGGTCGTAAAGCCTCTTAACAACACCCTGTTTCATAACCAGGAATGGTCCTTTTAGCAAGACAGCACCAGGTCATTATAGGCTCGCTCAACACAGGCGTGGCTGGAAAAGAATATTTCCGACTTCATTCGAGCTGAAGACTGGCCGTCATCTAGCCCCGATCTTTATCCGCTCGATTATGATTTATGGTCTGTTTTAGAGAGCATAGCATGCTCTAAATGCCATGATAATGAATCCCTAAAACATTCCATAACGGTGGCAGTTGCCAATTTTCCCATGGAAAAGATGCGAATTTCAATTGAAAACTGGCCACAACGTTTGAAAGAATGTATAAAAGCAAATGGCAATCGTTTCGAATAAACGGTACATTTTCAAAATGCTTATCTATTTATTTCTAAAATAACACAAATTCTTCTTATAAAATGATAATAAAAAATAAAAAAAACAACCTTTTCTTTGTAACAATATTTATGGCTAGGTATATATAGAAATAAAACGGCATTAACGTATGTGCATTATGCGCCGCGTGTCTTCCGTGCTTCATAACACTTGACAAATATTTTCCTCGTCAAATTAAAGCACAAAGATGTAGGAAAAATGTTCCACAAACCAGCACTACGTTTATAATACGTGCCAACAAATTGAAAGATAATCATCCCACAATTTTTTAACGACACCAATATTTAACAATAACAAATATTACTAACACTAAGCCAATAACTGATTGTGAACCTATCGGTTGCAATTATCGGGGTGAGCATTGTAGGCTGGATCGTGATCTAATATTCATCGACGGCAGACGTGCCCGTCTACATGGCAAAGCATAATACGTAATTAGATACAGCAAATGCTCCCAGGGCTCGTTCCCGCCCGACAACATGCATTATGCACGAATCTAAATTGAATGTGCAGTTAGTTGCGTGGATTAAACCCAAACAGCACGTTCGATGTTATACGTTTTAAACCACTTTTTACTCGTACTTCATATTGTATTTTCCAAATAATAATAATAACTCATTTTATTTCAATCACCAATATCCATAGATTTATTAGTAACATAAACTAAGATTAATGTTAATGCTTTAAATTAATTTAATCCTAAAACCAACTTCATCCAACTTTGTCTGTAGAACAGTCAGCCTCGGCCACAATCGTCCTCAGGATGCCGTTTCCGCTCCCCCTCGCCCTGTCCATCAAAGAGGCTCCCTTCGTCCACATAGCTTGCATAGCTTCGATAGCTTGCAAGCCATCTATGCGCACGTTTGTAGAACATAAGTAGTTGTTGGCAAACATTTATATAATGTAATTTGTCATTCTTGTGTGACATTAAGCTCCTAAAAGATCAAAACGTGTGCGAGTAAGTATGTAGTCTTTTAAAGTAAAGTGCCCCAGATGAGTATCGATTTAACGAGGGTATAAAAATTCAATAACATGTAAATTTCCTTTGCCTGTGTCTGGGCGCAAACTTTTTAAAGGAAAGTTCTCGTTAGAGAAATTGATTGGCAAGATTGAAAGGTGAGCAGGGCAGCACCTTTTACTGTTAATTCTGTTAATATTTCCTTTTTGCTTTAATACGAACAAGTTGAAAATGTATTTATAATTCTACTACTTTTCGAAAAACCAAGAATGTTACCATATGTATTAAACAATATTTATAATATATATATAAATAATAATATATGTATATATATATAATATATATATATATATATATGTATATATATATATGTGTATATATATATATATATATATAATTTTATTCACTATATGTAATGATCAATTATCATTGTCCACAGATCTCTAATACTGTGTAAGAAGCGCTATACAACTATCATAAACTATCAATTAATAAAAGTCATGGCAATATAGTGAAAACAAATAGTAATAAATAGGTAGTAGGTCTAATGTAATAAAATATTGCTTTTCAATTCCATTGTTGGTAGATGGAATAATTTAGTCAAGACTATAGAATTGGAAAGCCAGTTTATATAAAAACTTTGTGACCCGTCCGCTCGTCGTCCGTTATTCTATATAAAAAAAATAGGAAATTAGAAGTTTGCGCAAATAAATAAACGAGAAATAAAAATGAGCTAGCTCACCTCTTGTGAATCAATCTTTATCTAGCTCACTGTCATTCTTACTATATCCGTATATCATCTAGTTCATCTACTCACTCATATCATCTACGTACTCGTATATCTACTCACTCAAAAGACAATCTAGTGTAGCTGGCACCGCGCATCGAATGATAGATACGGCGACTACGTTGACACTACACGTTGCTAACTTAAAACGTGTATTCTGATTCAATCACTCAATTCTCTCACTAAGTCGCTCTATATATTTTACTAAGCTAATTGAGTGATATATACTCGAATCCTGAGATCAAAAAGATTCGTATCTCTCTTTTCCTTTTAGTGATATAATCTACGCGCTACTGCTAGTCTCAATGTCTGAGAATTAAAACCAATAATCAACAATTAACAATTAGAATCAGATCCTTTTTGGCAGTTAATGCCATTTTTTACTTTTAACCCGTCCAGCCGTTATTTCAATAGTGTTACGAAATTAGTGTCTATAATGGCTACATTTAATTTGTAATGTTGTTCATTGTTGGGAACACATTGGACAGATAGAATTAAGAATAGTGCGCAAATACGCTTCGCCCGGCGAAGCGGGCAGCGTATTTGCGTCCATAACAGCGCGCCTTAACCGAGACTTATGACGGCACACCTTCGCCTTACCCAACAAATAACCAATTTAAGCCGGATAAAAGTAAACTGCAATTTAAATACTTTTTGGTCTATTTTTTAATAAATTCCAATCCACTATTGATTTCCTATGAATTAACGAAATATACGTATACCCTATGTTTAACTTTCGTCTTTTACCAATATGTTTAAGAGCGATGCTGCTTCCCATAACTCCCTCAGAACACTTACTCTCAGAGAAGACGGCCGTAAATGATTTTTAGAAGTGTGTTTTTATAGAAAGAAGGTGGCAGACGACAGTCCACTTGGTGGTAATCAAATACTATCGCCCATGTACATACACGAAACATACCAATCTCAGTTCAGAATGACAAACGTTGGCACACGCCGGCTGCACTGTCGACTTTTGGAGACTTAGAAAGGAATTCTGATACACTTATTGAAGACTTTGACGATGTGAAGGCGATGAAAATAGTTGATGTATATTCCTGTTGTAATGCATTGTCAGCAACATTTACGTAGTATTTACTGGTCACACATAACAAAGTCACGAGCTCAGCAAGTGTGATATAAAATTAATATTATAATTGATTTTATTAATATGCACATTTGTTGCCTCCTCAAAAAAAACAATCGTTAGAAACAGATAATGCATCATGTGCTCAATGTTAATCACTAGGTTGTCTTAGTTTGCACGGCAAGCGGCAGGGTGCAACAGGGCGCGACGGAGCGCGGAGAGCAGCATTTGTCTCGACTGCACCGCCTGCATCCTACACTGCACGTGCACTCATCTCCCTCTAGAACTTGTCTGCGTCTATTTGATAAATTGCAGCTCGTCGAGCGTAACATTTAACACTCAAACTGATTGAACGCTGCTGCACCAATGCTAATGAACATTATTACCGACTCGCTAAATTATTCACTCGTTAAGAAATCGTGTAAAAAAAATTAGTCCATCGATTCTCCGACTTAAATTACATCTTTTGTTCTACACCGAGTAATAACGACCGTTTACAAAAGTCCTTTTATTTATTTTTTCTTAACAAACGATTCGTCTATTTAACTTTTCCTTGATGTTGGCATTTTTTTATTCAACGGAGCATTTTAATATCGTCGCTAAGAATTGATTCATCTTTATTTAGGGACGGTGCTAGAATGGAAAGAAGTTATTAAACGCCTAGTAGGTACTTTTTACCCACTAGGTTGTTGTTTTAGTAACCATTCATTTAGATATTCCTGAAATAATAACCAGTAAAATGACGAAACATTTTTTTAAAGAAACTAAGATATAATTAAATTAAAGCAACATAATTTTCGGGATAGTTTGATCTGAAGGCTTTCTTTCAGACATCTTTAACATATGCTGTGTTACAAACCCGTACACGCGGAAAAATTGTGAGTTGCAAGTATACTTTGTGTTATTTTCCATTTATACATATAAAGTTCCATTTATACACACGGACACTACAGGTATGGCAGACGAGCGCTCGTAAGTTACAAGAACTATACCGTGGTAAAGCATTGGCCAACCGAGCGTTTAAACAATTACAAACTATTTTTGCGTTTGTAAACGCGTTATTAAGGTGATTTTATAGTTAATTTTCGTTACTCTAACTGAATAAATGAGTTGATAATGAGCTGCAAAGGAGTTTATATTTGTGCGAATGCTCGATTGGCCTTTACTTTAGGCTGGTGTAGATAAAACAGTTATCTTTGCTACGTAAGTACGCCGCGCACTGTATCCGGCGTACAACCATTGCAACAACGTAGCAAGAGTTTGAAAATACGTTAAATAACAGTTTAATTTTTCAAAAGATTAACACAAACCTTTTTTTTTATAAGTACTCTGACACTCATTTATGTGAACCTACTTCTGATTACACGACAGTTTAGCAGTTCGCGTAAACTTCTAGCGTCTTAATACCGTCGCGTAGCCGCCGTATTTTCTCATAGACGCCAACAAGATTGAACAGGAGCAGGCGATCATAATTCACGGTTAACCGTGGTCCGAGGTGTAATCTCGTGCCCGACAATAATCCTCGCCGTCCATTCTATCGGTAGACCTTGTAATTTTTATACGTTTCTTCTAGTTTTACTCGTAAGAAAGCAAAAATTATTATATCTAATAATTTTGGCCAGAATTTATTTGTGTGCATGCACTGTAATTTTCAGTTTTGTCATTACTTTGGCTGTCTTGTATTATCTGCTAAATATATTGCATAATAATTACAGTGGTGTTTCATACCAACTATATTTAATTGATGTAATGAATACTATAGTTGAAAGACGATCTTTTGTAAAAAATAACGTTTATTATTTTGATTGAGAACCAAAATAAGACTAAAATAAAAATCCATATCAATCATTGTCTAATTTATTAACCACAAAATCCGTACAATAATAATACCAAATTACGAAATTTTTACTAAGAATTTTTCTTTATTTAGTGTAATTAATAAATTTTAATTTGTCTTTATTAATAATGTCTTTATTATTTAATTACAGCAACTTGACAACATTTGACTGTAGCTCATTGAATTGTATATGTACTGTACAATTTCTTTTTAATTATTTATACACATACAAACAAATGATCATGCATAATTAATGTTGCTTGGTGCCATATAAAACTATACAGTGGGTATAGTGGGTAATTAATTTAAGTATAGTATAGTATATATATAGGTATAGTATATGGGTAATTAATATAAGTGAGTATTGCACATCATTTAAAACATATATTCTTAATTTGGGTACTCTTTTTTTCAATAAGGAGATTGAAATGGTGGAAGTCAAATACAGTAACTAGAATAAGCTAGACCATTGACGAATATCTATATAAACTGTTATACATAGGTACTATATTTGTATACTATTATGTATTAAGCCACTATGTATACTGTACACCATCTACGTGTGATATTTATTTTCCTCTCTACCCAAAGGCTACCAAGCAGACATCGATTTTAGCAATAAAACCGCCTTTTGTGCATTCTATCTGTTGTTTCCATGTACATCGTCTATCTATACTATACTATCATATGCCAGAAATGACAGACAGATACAGTAATGAAACCTTAACGGTATTTCCATCGCCCATGAGTATACAAAATTAGAATAATTTGCTTTTGTAAATGTGAAATTCGATTCATGGTTCAATTATTCATTACTTCCTAACTCCATTGATGCTTCCAAAGACTGCAATAATAATGAACGCAAGCAATGTTGCTCTGAATTTATTTTCAAATTCAAAGTTCATTCAGAATTAAGATATCTGTGAGAGAGAGCAGCCGCCCTGCAGCCAAATGGAATTGCTTTAACTCTGCACCTCACAGACTTAAGAACCTCCATCTCGCGATCGACGAAATGATTGCTAAATATGGTTTTCAAAGAATGTATACAAAAGTAAAAAATACAAAATTGTCATATTATATTTTAGTCTGAATTTTGAACTTCAGCAATTTCTAATACCCTGCCTAATATCCCTAGTTTAATAAACACAGGATTTGCAATAATGCTCGATGGCACATCTAATCGCGTTGCAGCGCTTTAACTACTAAGAGGATGAGTACAAGAAGCTTATTATTAAACTATAGCAAGTTGGAGCAAGACTCAACTTTGTAAAAACATATGTACATCGTTTCTGCAGCGGATACTATAACTGGTGAACAATTTTTCCGGATTAAGAATACCTCCCCGGTTTAAGTCGTTTCTTATTCAAAACATTATTGTGTAGGTGTATATACATGTTGTAGGGGGAGAGTGCATGCTGCATTCCCACAGCCGCAATCGACCGGCCACGTTACCCCTCTCTCACAGAAGACTACCTTGAAATGTACTGCATTTCCCACTTTATCGTATTTCCTCAATGTACGTACGTGTTTCGGTAGTGAGTGAGATATGCCAGAGCCCATTCCCATCCTATCCTATGCCTCCCCATTATCCCAACCCTATCTCCCAGTCCATTCCTTAATCTGCAAAAGTAGGCAACGCATCCGGGGCCGTGCCAACATTTGTCATTCTGCACTGAAGTTGGCATGTATCGCGGATGTCGATGGTCGACAGTATCCACTTACCATCACGTGGACTGCATGCTCGTCTGCTGTATATTTGTATATATAATTAATATATATAATATTTAGAATAAATATGTAAAAGGTCATTTTAATAAAAGAAAAACACTACACTATTAGTAAAATATCAAATTTGAAAATAAATGTACTATAAATTAGTGTGTCTTTGTGCAACCCGTATAAAGTGAAGTACCTATTTAGATTTAAACCGGCTAAATAAATATAATTTTTACCTAACTACCCTCAAACAAATGTGCAGTGCCATGATAAACTCAGAGTTTTATGGAACCAAGAAATTATCTTTAAGTAGCCTTCATTTGTAAATGTTAAAAGGCCTATCAAGGCGTCTTTTTGACACCGTGTGTGACTCCAAGGCCGGCATTTACCTCGCACAACGATAGTCGGGCCATTCAGTGAGGTAACGTGGCCAGCTTGGTTGGTACCTTTCCATAAAGACCAAAATACACGTTTTCAATAGGATTTTGGTAGGATTTTTTTTACCACATACTGAAAACGTTGTTTTATGTTTAGCAGTAAATTTTATTCTTGAATACTATATTTTATTTATAATTTTAATATTTATGTAATACATTATTATTATGCGAAACGTAGCATGGTACTCACTCCGGGCAGGTAGATGGACTGACGACTTGAAGTAGTGGTAGTGGGTAGATGAGAAGAGATGAAGACCGTGTGTGGTGGCGGTCTTTGGGAAAGGCCTATCTATATCCAGCAGTGGAGAGACGCAGGCTGATGGTATGTTATTATAGTTCTTAAAATAAATAAATAAAACCAATAATTATACAAAAAATTGTAATTTTTACGACGAATCAGAAGCCAATAGTAATTGAATAGACAGATCTGAGGTTCCTCAAAGATACGAAGTGTGCAATAACGTTAATTTTGTTCCGCAATAGTTGTAGATATTGCGCATTTCACATATCTATTGCCGTATCATACGAGTAATATCATTATCGCCATATTATCTAGGTTCGATTAATCAATAACTAAAATAAATCATACTTTTTTATTCACAAATAATAAGAGTGCCTAGATCAATCATTTAGACAGTACCTACTAGCCACTACGGAGCAATGGAAAAACAAAAAATATGACCACTGTAAAGATATTATAAAATATTGCAACGATTTATTAAATACTATTATTTGTCTAACTTTATACTGGATGCAGGTCGCTGCCGATAGGTCTAAATGGCGGACAATGGGGGAGGCCTATGTCCAGCAGTGGACGTCTAAAGGCTGAGATGGATACTGGTAAATATCGAACAAACATGATACTGTTGCCGCGAACAATATCTAATTGATATTTACCAGCTACCAGTTAAATACTTTTAATTAAAATTATATAATTTATTAATCGTTAGTGAATAAAGGAATTAAATGATTTGGATGTATTTACATAATTAAGAGAGCTAGCTATTCATTCAAATAGCTTTCTAGTGTAAAAGTTAAAAGGTAAAAGTTTATTTTCTCTTCAATCCAGTCTGCTAGATTTACAAGCTGAACTATTTTTTTTCATTACTGAAAAGTAATTACTATTCTAGCTGCCTAGTTAGGGAGATATTTTATTACGTACATAAGGCATATTATTACCCCGAGTGAAGTCGGGACGTGTGGTTGGCTCTACCTTTTAATAATTGTAGCGAGTAGACCGCCTTTTATGCATTTCATATGTTACAATGTCGGTTACTGTCTTGTTTGGTTTTGGTGAGCAATAAACAGTTTTATACATCTAATCTTCTTAAATAATAATAATAACTCTAAACCGATTGTTAATTCTAGCTATTTAAGTGAGAATGGTTGGCCAAATTTTCGTTAAATACGAGTATACCAAAGTCGTCTTAAGCGGAACAAATTTCAAACTTCCTTCGATTTACAAGTTTTTTTTTAAATTGATATTGTATACTTGTGATAAATAACACATGATATTTGATTTGGTTAGACGAACACCTCGTTAGTGCAGTTTAATGCGGAGCCCGAGGCGTTGTTGGTTTTATTATGCTAACGAGAGCCGTCGTTGCAATATTTCGAGTACGTCACCGGTGGTGACACGCTGCATATTTAAACAAAACGTTCGTGAGATCCGCGCAAAATTGTTGCACCATTAAGCGACACTTCAGATAAAAGTGCTGCGCCCTTCGTGCCGTTCGCTGCAAGACATTTTAAGTTCCGTTCCGCTTTTTATTTGCGTGTAACAGGTATTAACGGTGACGTCTTTCATATTTATTATTTCACTCTCAATTTATATTGTTTTCCTAGTTGTCACTTTATACTTTATGCATTTTCAAGTTGTGTTTACTTGCTATGATTCGTGATGAATTAATCGCATTGCATCCTTGTGTTTATCTCTGTAAACAAACAATATCCAGACTTACATTACAGATTACGTATGAACTTTAGACACCTAATAGTTAAGTACATTATTAGTACCCAAAATTTTTATATTGATTACATAAAAAATATTTTCCGGGTGGTAATAATCTTTTATACTGATTATGAAAGAATGTCTAAGTTTCTGTTTGTTAGTGCTAATCTCGAATATGACTGCAACGGTTTTCTAGCAGTTTACTGACTAATTATGGGATTTTATAGCGATTTTATCAAAATCAATTCCGTATGACAAGCTAAACCGGATTCCAAGAGGGTGAACTTACGAGAAAATTCTAATATTTAATTCAAACAAAGCAGTGGTAATTAATTGAGTAGAACCCAGGGGTGTCTATTCTCGACCCACATTCGTGAGCTCGTGAGTTCAGCCCATACCACTCAGTTTCTGCCTTAAGTAAAAATTTTTCAATTATCGCTGTTATTTTTAAATATCGTGAGGCAAGCCGCAAGCCCAAGAATTAAGAAAAGGATATAAATATGCACGTGTAATATCCATCGCTCCGCACTGGATCCTCGTGAAAGATAACAGGATGTACCGAAACCCAATCGTGATTATTTCACATAAAGATATATACTTATTCATTGTTCAAAGTTTATGGTCTTTATTATTAATTAGTTTATTATTATTAAGGTTGATGCCAATAATGAACACTGGTCCATTATTGACATCAACCTCACTCAATATCAAGTAACTAAATAAAAAAACTTTGTTTTACAGCATTATTTTCCATCTAAACGCATTCAATCTAACAACAAAAGACATAAGAATCTGTTTATAACACAACTTTCTCCCTTGTCCTTTTGAAAGTGAAGTCGTCATTGGATGAAAATCGGTCCAGGATCCATTCGATGCCGCCGGATGCCTTTGACAGTCGGGACACATCGCGACCTGAACGATTTACATATTACGTGACACTTTTGCAGAGCTCTCCATTGACTCCGGCCTGATAGACTGAGACATCGAAGACGTTATTGTTTTTCGAATGTAGCCCACCATTCCGAGCGCCCTTCAGAGGTGAAATGTTTTTTCATTGCCCCTACTGAAAATTCTATGAGTGATCGCGACGTTTCCCTCCGAAAATGTTTGAGCACATTTTTGCTATTATAAATTGATAAAAAGAAAAACTTCTTAAAATATTTGTTTGTTACCTAAAATAAATTAAAAGAAAGAAACAAGAAATAGATATATTTATTGGATGTTACAACATCACTACTTACAGTACAATTACTTGCAATACGTAAATGTTGCGTATGTTATTAATGTACGAAAAATATGTACATGAAATAAGGAAATACCTAAGTATATTGTGTGCCGCGACAGCAACGCTTCAGCAGCAACAGCAAGTGTTTCAGCAAACGCAGCAGATAATACACAGCACTGATATTCTGCCAGCACTTATATGCTCACTGACAGCCAGAGACGCAGGCCACACTTACTCAAAATTAAAAATATACTCAATGTGTGATATTCAAAAGTAAGAATTGCTTTAATAATATTTTAAGACATAAACCGTATCTATTGAAATGATATTACGCAAAGACATCTTGCTTTAGACGGCAGCGTTGAAATTAAATTATTTAATACAGGTGAAACGACGAGAAGAATTTGATATCACGAGGTAAGGGTGTAACCCTTGAAAATTACGACGCGTGCTTGTGTCATTACAAACAACATTATTCAGAAATTGTTGCTGGCTTCAAACCTTTAGATGTATTAACAGTTACTTCGCTAAATATTTAGATTACCTAACTTAATATCTTGATCATATTAATTCCGTATATATATGATACTATGAAACTAAACGCTAAAACATAAAAATATATATATATATATCTTTATACGTATTATCAGAAGATGATTGCAGTGAATATTGATGTGTCGTGTGGTTTTCGGCCGATATTAGAATACCACCACTGCACCTCTTCCGGTGTGTATCGTTAAAAGTAATTGCCAAATAAAGTAAATAAATGCCAACTCGCTTGGACAGCCTGACGTTTTAAGGCCATACATCCGTCATGCATAAGACAATGCATGTGGAGGCCTATGTTCAGCAGTGGATGTTAAAATGTGCGTTTCGATAAAGGGCCATACCTGGTAATCGATAAACGAATGATGTCAGGTTTTAACAGAAGTTGAAAAAAAAATTATAATGAAAAAAAAGAAAAGCACTTATAATAACGATTTGAATTACAACAAATCATAACGATTTGAAAGGTGCCCTAAATCGTAATGTAGGTTTACTGAGATCTCAATAATCACATTAAATGGAAGTCTGGAACCGGTACTGATTTTTAGTACAATTTTTTTTTAGTAGTTGGCCCCTTAATGTTAATAACGCTAACGCTATTTCTCCATATCAAAAATAAAACTTGCTCTTTTATCAGTTTGTGCCAGTGGAGCCTTTGGCATTTGACAAGCAAAGAATAGCATCTTCAAAATTCGAATTTGTTTACTTTTACTCGTAGTTTGACCTATCGTACTTGAGTTGTTGCCGATTGATTTTCCCTTTAACATATCTTTTATATTTTCCTGCTGTGTTTAATTTTTTTGTTATCAATAAAATTATTTTCTTTCTAACCTGTCATTCACATAATATCTGAACTTTTTTTATTGAAAATATCGTAGTTCATCTAGTCCTCGATCAGAAATTATATTACCTGCTGTATTTTTTTTATAGAATAGATGGCAGACGAGCGGGTGGGCCACATGATGGCATGCGGTCACCTGCAATACCAGGGGGCTTTCGGGTGCGCTGCCGATCTTGCAAAATCCTGTTCACAGATTTCTTCAAAAGCCCCATGTCGTAGCGTAACGGAGAAACCTCAGATAACACCTCACTTATTAACATCGATTAATTAAGTTTACGATTGTAGCCATCAGCCTAATTAATTAAATTATTATTATATTGACACTTTTAATTAACTACCTATTTAATCTCAATGCCTGAGGTTAAAACTTTAAATTATATTAAAATTTATATGCTAATTAGCGTTACGAAAATTATGAAAGTTAAATTATGTGATGATTTGAGACTCGAAGGGAGGGTTGGTAAGAAATATTTGGGGGAAAAACTTAATCAGCGTGTTTTCTTTGATTACAGTCATCAGTGCACCGGGTGCGGCTAACAGCGGCCGACTCACCTGAACCGTCTTCACGAAATTACAAGCGTTTACTTATGTGCCTACATACGCGCAGTGTTAGAGAACTTAGAAGTTAAGGGTGTAGATCGTGAAAATCACCGAAAAGAGTGTTACGATTTTTCATATTTAACCTATTTACATATGATTGATATCAATGATAATTTGTATATATTACAATCAAAGACCAATAAGTATGTTCATGCTTATATTAAACTCTTAAACCTAATAGTTGTTATATAATAAACGTCAACAAACGCACAAAATTGAGTAAAAATGCAAAAACATGACTTCGTATTTTTCAGATTTAACCCCATAAATCAACACAAATTGATAAAAAGAAACACTTTTTGAACACTGAAGAAACCAATAAGTATAGCTGTATACTTCTTTTTATACCTTTACAAACAAAGACTTCCTCTTTTAAAGCCCTAAAATCTAGATATATTTTAAGGTAAATTTTTCATACACAAATGTATGGGATAAAACGTTCGTTTCATTCGTGCAATCTCGGTGGTCTGCAGCGGCAGTTCCTTTCTGTAAGTGAACGTGACACCACGCTTGTCGGCTGCAGACAGCAGAATTACGTATTGTGAATTTGTGTTTTTTTGTAAAAAACTGTAAGTATAACATTTTTATAATTAATTTATTTTCAGTTAGTAGAAAGTATCGATATAATGAATGTCTGAAAGAAAACCATGATGGAACTAGATATAAATCGTAAAAAATACAATATCTACACTAATAGGTATTATAAAGAGGAAAGATTTGGATTTTTGTATGTAACGAATAAACTCAAAAAGTACTGGACTGATTTTAATAATTCTTTTATCATTCGAAAGCTACATTATCACTGAGTAACATAGGCTATTTTTTTCGCAGGACTGATTGAATTTGAGTGGCATGCCAGGGAAAAGAAAGTTTTGTACGCATTATAAAAATATGAAAGCCAAAAGATCTCGGAATAAAATGTAAGTTCCTCCCTACTTATTTATTATCGCATTTGAACAGGGTACATTACAAAGCTAATACGAGGGCGGAGTGATAAGTCTGGTAAAAATCTATTTTGGAATAAAATTATCGCAAATTGCATGAAACCTCCTTGTTCACAACTCTTTTGAAGGACTAAATTAAAATTATCAGCCAGTACCGCCCGTTAGTTTTTTTTGACAACCATGAAATAAAAACAATTAAACGCATTTTCGCAAAGATGGATAAAAGTGAATTTCGTGTGTTGATTAAACATTATTTTTTGCGCAAAAAACCTATTACGGAAACGAAACAAAGACTTGATAAATATTATGGGGACTCTGCTCCGTCGATTAAAATGATTCATAAATGGTTTACGGATTTTCGGTGTGGTCGTACAAGCACAAGTGATGCTGAACGCCCAGGACGCCCAGTTGAGGTCACTACTCCAGAGATGATCGCTAAAATCCACTATATAGTGTTGAATGACCGAAGAGTAAAAGTGAGCGAGATAGTCGAGATAGTAGGCATCTCAGACGAACGTGTGCGCAATATCTTACACCAACATTTAGATATGAAGAAGCTCTCCGCGCGATGGGTGCCGCGTTTACTGACTGTTGATCAAAAACGCATGCGAGTTACTACTTCGGAGGCAGGTTTGGCGTTGTTTCAACGGGATAAAACTGAATTTTTGCGTCGTTTTATAACGGTAGACGAAACCTAGATCCACCACCATACACCAGAAACCAAGCAACAATCGAAACAGTGGATTGCTACGGGCGAACCAGCTCCGAAGAATGCCAAAGCAGTTTTATCGGCCAATAAAGTGATGGCTACAGTATTTTGGGATGCACGTGGGGTAACCCATATTGACTACCTAGAGAAGGGTAAAACGATTAATGGCGAATATTATGCCAATTTATTGGACCAATTTAACAAAATTTTACCTGACAAACGACCGCATTTGGCTAAGAATAAAATCCTCTTCCACCAAGACAACGCACGAGTGCACACCTGCGCGATTGCCATGGCCAAAATCCATGAGTTGCGATATGAGTTGCTATCTCACCCACCATATTCGCCAGATTTAGCCCCTTGCGACTATTTTCTGTTTCCGAATTTAAAAAAATGGCTCCGTGGGAAAAGATTTAGCTCCAACGAGGAGATCATACACGAATCCAATGCCTATTTCAAAGGGTTGCCTAAGTCGTATTTTATGGAAGGGATCAAAAAGCTAGAGAAACGCTGGATGAAGTGCATTGAGTTAGAAGGAAACTACGTTGAAAAATAAATCATAATTTTTAAATGAAGTTGCTTCCTTCTTTCATTTTTACCAGACTTATCACTCCGCCCTCGTACAATATGTCATATGATTTAGATCGCCCGATTCAGACATATACCTACAATAACATGTAAATATTGGTTTGTATTATCTATATCTATACTGATAAATAAAATTGAAGTATCTGTATGTAATATCAAAATAATAGGATTTTTTTAAAAAAAAAAGGCGATACGGAGTTCGCCGGGTCGGCTAGTATTGTCTAAATATCAAATTGTGGAAGTAGGTAGGCGACAGCGCAACTTTGTCGACATACCTATACCGCCAAACAGACGCGAGGCGCCTAGCGTCTGGCTTAGGGTTGTACAAAATAAATAAAAAGTGGATAATATTGATGAATAATATTTCCAGTATTGAAAATAAAGAAAACCTTGGGGCCGAGACTCTGAGCAACAATGCTACGCGCTGTATAGAGGTAAGTTGTTATACGTAATTCTTGTAGACTTGTTACATAAATAAACAAACTACTTAGTTAGTGATGGGCGAAGACAAAATCTCAATACCTACCTATAGATTTTTCTTGCAATATTTATTATTTTCATCGAGAGACAAACACCTTAGTACCGAAATACTTCTCAATTACTTTCTCAAAAGAAAATTTACGTTCAAATAGGTGACGTCATAAAAAAACAATACCTAATGCGTAAAGAAATTATAATTTCTATTCATCAGGAACCTAATATTGTATTAATTCTTTTGCATTTTTTTAAATTTTTAATTATTTTTTATAAAAAAAATCAAGCCATTATCTTTCTTTACAGGAACTAGTTATTGAAAACGACCAAGAGGGAAAGGTGGATGAAATGGAAGTTGGGCGTAGAGTTGTAGACCTTTCTTTTTTTTTTAAAGCTCTTCAGGCCATAGGGGACCACGGTCCAATGGATTGTAAGTTAAGTTACCTCAGTATAATAGGTGAAGTAAAAGTTGGTCTGGACTCAAAACTCATCATGAAATGTAGTATGTGTAGTATGAAATTTACTGTGTGTTTGATTGAAAAGAAAGAAGATAGAATGGAAGTGAATCATCAAATTGTATCTGGTATCATATCATCTGGTGGGAGCTACTATCAGTTAAAAACATTAACTGCCGCAGTAGCCCTACCAATCATGTCACCTTCATTATACAATGAAATTAATAATACGGTTTGCGATTGGTGGGAAAAGACAGCAGCACATTCCATGGCAGAAGCTGTCAAGGAAGAAGCGGAGTACGCAGTGTCTATAGGTAGTGTTGATAAAAATGGTACACCATTAATATCTGTTGCTGTTGACGGTTGTTGGAGCAAGAGATCTTATGGTAAGAATTTTTCCGCCTTGTCCGGCGCAGCTGCGATAATTGGCATTAAAACTAATAAAGTATTGTTTTTTGGAGTTAAAAATAAATACTGCGTAGTTTGTGCACGAGCCGCAAAGAACGACAGTCAGCCCTCGGAACACCGTTGTTTCAAGAATTATTCGGGATCATCTACCGGTATGGAATCGACCATAATAGTTGAGGGGTTTAAACGTTCCATTGTTGATCACGGTGTAATTTATAATAAATTTGTAGCAGACGGCGATTCCAGTACTTATAAAAAAATATTAGATTCGCGACCGTACGGTAATTTAACAGTAGAGAAAATTGAATGCAAAAATCATCTTTTACGAAACTACTGCAATAGCTTGGAGAAACTGTCGAAAGACACTAAGTATCCTTGCGAATTGCGGAAATTCCTAAAAGAAAGGTATTTGCGTTTAAGAACGGGTGTAAAATGCGCTATTAAATATTGGGGCGATCAAAATCAGTCACTCGAAGAAAAAATAAAAAATCTTAGTGAAGATATCCTAAATGGTCCACAACACGTATTTGGTAATCACCAATATTGCAAGGAGTATTTCTGTAGACCTGATACTCGTCGAATAGAACCTGTTGGGTTGCTTCCAGCAATTGTTGGATGCGGATTAATGGACGCGGTACACATTTTAAGTAAAAGACTGTCATATCATTCTAGAAGTTTAATTCATAATTGTACAAGTAATATAGTTGAAAGTTTTAACGCAGTGATTGCCAAATTAGTAGGGGGTAAGCGTGTAAATTATTCTTCCCGTGGTTCTTATGCGGGCCGATGCGCAGCTGCTGTTGTGTCTTTTAATACAGGATCGATTCATAGTAAAACTCATGAAGTAATATTTAAATCTAGTCCTAATCCTTTGATCGCGAAAGTGGAAAATTGTAATCGTAGAATCCGTTTAATTGCTAAACCTAAATTAAGATTGAAAAAGAGCCACAGCGCTGTATCGAAAGACGCTCACTATGGACCAAACTGCGAAAAACCTGATCTGAGTCCAGAATTATATGAGAAAGCCAAGTCATCTTTTTTAGCCGATTTAAAGTTGTCTTGTGCTGAAAGAGAGGAGCTTGAAAGGTCGACCCATTTGCAAAGAAGTAGTTCTGAGTGGATGAGTACAAGGAGAAAATTACTAACCTCATCATCGTTCGGGGAAGTTTGTAAAAAACGAGAGAGCACAAGTTGTGCTGTTCTTGTTCGTAAAATCGTTTATGGTAGTAATATCTCCAGTTTGCCTGCTGTACGGTACGGTATCGAAAACGAAGAAACCGCAATTAAACAGTTAGAAATTCAAGAGAATATTAGTATACAAGGTTGCGGTTTGTTCGTCGACGATCAATATGAATTTCTTGGTACTACACCAGATGGCATTTATGCAAACGGTTTAATTGAAATTAAGTGCCCACATTCTTTAGCTGGCATGACTCTTGATGAAGCAATGGCCAAACATACCTTTTGGGTTAAGGACAAGGCTTCCAAGGGTTATGTCATAAATAAAAATCATAACTGGTATTTCCAAATTCAGGGACAGGTACATATTACTAAAAGAAACGTTTGCATGCTTGGCATCTGGTTTGGTGCTACTGTACCTATGAAAGTTTATATTATAGAAAAGGACGACAAATTTTGGGAGGAGAAAATGGAGATGAAATTAGTTAGGTTTTATTACGATTGCCTACTTCCAGAATTAGTTGATCCTCGGCAGTCACGAAGCATGCCCATTCGTGACGCGCCCAGTATCATAGAGGCTATGAAAGAGAGGAAAGAAAGAGCTTTACGTGTTATGAAAGAGAAGAACGCCTAATGATTTTGAAAGATACAGGTAACTTAACTACCCAGCCAGTCGATTCACGTAAACACGCCAGTCCAAAAGTCGTTTTAACTTAGGAACTTAGAAATCGCCTTTTGGTTTTCTGTTTTAAACGCACTTACTTATCTAGTCTTGGATTGTCATAAATCTTCCAATAGCTCAATTACTATACAATTTCTGAGTTACCTGGTGTAAAGAATCATAAAAATTGGTTCAAAAATACAGCGAATTGAGAATTCTCCTTTTTTTAAGTCGGTTAAAAGGGCTAAATTTGCAAAAAACGAAGTGACGTCACTGCGCTACGGTTTTTATTACTTACGTGAATCGGGCAGCTGGTAACGTTTTCATTCTGATAGGTTTTGTGATAGCCATTGATTTTATCATCAAATTAGCAGAAATCAGAACTTGATCCGTAATCGAATGAAAAACCATTAGAATTTTGAACTCATATTTCGTTATTGTTTAATTACATACTTTTAATTAGTATATTAATAATTTACAAACTTCTGTTAAAATTAGTAAATAAATGAATTATTTACTAATTTTTGTACAACCCTAGCACGCTTTTGAGATAGCGAGTAATGGCGACTCATATTTGTTATTGTGTAGTAAATAAATCATTTTTATACTTGTGTTTCATTTATTGACATTTTTTTTAAAACCCTAGGATTTTTTTTAGATATCGACGAGGTGATCGTAAACAAAAAGTAAGTATTTGAGTTTACGCAATAGGCACATTTCCTTGCGTAGAGATAAACACACTTCCTACTGAATTTGCAATTATTTTATTGAATGAATATTTTACGAATTAGAATAAATTTTGGTAGTGAAATTACAAATAAATAAATAGTTGGAATTTTAGGTAAGTAGAATACAAAAATGTCAGATGTCAAATGATAGAAAAACATAAAAATTGTGTCTCAACTACTCTTATTAATCTATTAAAAAGAATCAACAGCTAGTTTCCAAAAATTCAACGTTATTGTTATGCTGTAAATATTCAAGTTCAATAACAATTTCTCAACGTGGAACGTTTGTTGCAAAACATTTTGAAAATCGCGCTCTCTAGGTCATTCATCCGCCCCGTCGGATGTTACATTAAACTTTGGCGCTGCGGTCGCTCGAAATCGAGATCTCAGGCCAACAATCTACACCCTTAAGTTAGTGTAATTTAGCGTTACTGGAACAAATAAGTTGTTCTGCAATATACAAGTTTTGTTATTAAATAAGTGTTGCAGGTGTATTAGGAAGACGGTAGCCACTTGCCATCGTATGGGCAACATAACCGCCTGCCACCATCGACATAAAAAAAAATTCTTACCTGTCTTTCCTCTCGTTTTCTTACCATTTCCTACACGTGCGGCTTTTAAAGGTGTTTTTTTTTTTTGTAAATTTTGAAAACTACCATCGAGACACATAATGGGGGTAACCTCATACAATTATAGCATATATTAATTCCTAGCTTAATGTCATATTATTGTAATGTCAAATAATAGCAATGGTCGAGTAATATGAATCTATACTAATATAATAAAGAGAGAGTGCGAATTTTGTGAGTTTGTGTGTATGTGGAGGGTAATCTCCGGAACCACTATTTGAAAAATTATTTCACCATTTGAAAGGTACATTATACCAGGTGGACATAGGCTATATATTATGTGCAAAAAAATTGCGGGCATGCAGCAGCTAGTATAATTATAAAATGTCTCTTTTCATCCATTTAAACGGTTTGCAACGCGCAGGTTTCGTTATCTATTTTACTCGACGTTTTTTGTTTATTTTGTTCGGCGGACTGATGACTTGAAGAAAGTCGCCTGTTGTTGCTGGATGAGAAGCGCGGAAGACCGTGTGTGGCGGCGTCCTTTAGAAGAGGCCTATATCCAGCAATGTAGGGGCAGGCTGATGGTATGGTATGGTATTCGGTTGGTGCAACCAATGTGCAACCAAACCGAAACGTCCAACAAAATAAATAATCTAAACATACGCGTTGAGACCCGTGTAAGTAAAAATATGTGTTAAAAACGCAGTCTCAAATGTCTCTTTACTTTATATTTTTTTATTAAAATTTAAATCATTATAAGTCAATATGCGATGCAAGCAGCCCTTTCGTGTAGGTACACTGCTGGATATGCGCCTCCTTACGCACATTGTCTTGTCTTGTCATTTTTTATTATCCCTTAGTCGGCTTTTATTACACCCACTGGAAGATATGGGGTGGTGGTATTCTGTAGCCGGCCCACACCACACGACACAATAATTTAGGTCAAACTTATAAAAATTCGGAGGGCACAAGAATTCTATAAATTGTCTAAATTGTCATTGAGAAATTCGTTCACAATAAAAAATAAAATAAAATAACTTTATAATAATATACTTCATTAAAAAAACATGTTCCTATATACTTACATTTACTTGTTTTTAAATGAAATTTTCAATGCATGTTTAAGATCTATGAATAAAATAGTAATGAGTTCTATGAATAAAAAAAATATTAATACATTAATGCTTATTGTATTTTAGTTGAATACCATCCTTTAATTTCTCAATATTTGTTGTAGATATATCAGTTTATTAAAATCAATACAAATGGATTTAATTTATTTTAATATTTACAGCAGCATAAACGATTTATTTGAAGGTTCGCTCTTTGTAGGTACTTGTCCCAGTAAAAAAACGATGCTATATAATATAAGAAAAGTTCAAAACTTGCGATTTTGGAAAAGTTGCATTTATTTATTTTTTCTGTCTAAGACAAAGTTCTTGGTTAGTGGTTCTCGATTAATATCCGAGTATATACATATATTATATATACATGTAAGCAGACGAAGAGGCACAAAGTGTACTAAGATAACGAAAAATAGGACAATACTCGTATCTTTCTCTATGTTTGTTAATCGGTGGAGTTTCCTGTTTCAAATCCAAGAGTAAAATTTGGTCTAATTTGAGTTTAAAACCATTCCAAAATACAGATTAATATAGGAATAAAAAGTACATGTATATATTGTGCCCTTTCATATATGTCAAATGAAACTAGGTATAGATACTGAGAAAAGTCTAGTTCGACTAACCGTATTCTTTACGGATTCCCAAAGTAGACCGAGATTGGATTATTATTATAATTACTCTTGCCCCATTTAAACGTTTATGCAAGTCTTATGCGTATACATGTATTAATTTGTAATGTTTTAATCTTTACTTTCGTTCGCCTCAACTTGTCGAACTGGCATGGCATCGCAACTTATAAAACGTATTCAAAATATAATTCCGATTTAAGGTCTATTTTAACTACCGATTAGTACAGTTGGTAGTGCCACGTCCTGGTGAGTAAAAGGTCCCGGGTTCGATTCTCACTCGGTCATTCATTTGTTTGTTCGGGTCTGAGTTGTATGTTTGTCTTTGTATGTGTTTCTAAACTCACGACGTCCTACAGTGGACCATTCAGTGTGATGTTATTTATTCATTTACTTATATTAATACACTGTGAAGCGGTCCCTTATACGTAGATGGATAAATCGTAGAGGCAAAATTACTGAGGCGAGATAAAGCGTGCATGTCTGCATGTCTATAATGCCTTGACAATACGCTCCGTATAGTGAGTGCTCATTTGTTTGCCTCGCCTGGGTCATTTTGCTGTATCAATAGAGAAAAAGAGAGTGTAAAGTCTGGTATCCGAAAGACATAATATATTGGTATCTCGTTCTATCCACTACAGACTCTCCCTCTCTCTAGGCGAGAACATTGCCGAATTATACGTATATAGAAATTAATCTCTTATTAATAAGTTAAGAGTTTAGTTTCGGACACAAAGAACTTGGTTGTTTGATATTTTATTATATCGCTTCGTCGCATCATCGTTACATTATCGCTTCGGTTTGTTGCGAGGGGTACCTTAGTGACTTAATAAACGCTGTTTAAAATAATGTTTTTCATCTCCTCTTGCTGACGAAACAAATTGCTTCATTTTTGGCGCGGAGGCTTTAACAATAAAATTTATCACTTGCGTATGCTCTCATACACCTTTTACTTACTCTTCAACCTCTCATAATGTACCTTATGAGAAGTTTTGAATATTTAGGTAACATTTGAATGAGATGTTTCTGGAAAAAGAAATTATGAGTCGGTTACATATATGAACAGCTGTAATATCGTTTCATGGGTTTTATATCCAATAAATGTTATCCACCTGGTTCCATTCCCTGGGGCCTTTGCCCACGTGACAGATGGCCAGAGCCGGACTCGGGGCCAGATAATTAACACGTTTCTTTTCCGCCAGCTTCGTAACAAAACTTTATTAATACCGGCGAGGGCTTAGGCTTTGAGAGTAACAAACTTTTCTAATGAAGTCGCTTCGCCGAATAACTATGGGGCACTTTTAATTTGTTTATTTTCCAGGGATGAATTTGTCGGATTGCTTCCTTGTTTTGTGGTTACAACCTTTGTGGCCTTTCGGAAACTGGCAGGTGGCTTCGTGAAGATTGCAAACAAAGTTGGAGTGTGACGTTTTAAGAATTATATTAACATTGTCATTATTTTGTAATTGATTTTAGGTACAACTGAACACGACACTTATATTGCACTATTCTTTACATTGCGACCCATAAGACGATAGGGATACATCCTTGTTAGTGGACTGAGATGTAATTTTTCACAGACAGCCTAAGGGTAATTTTCCAGCCACCCACGAGAGGAGTGCAATTTACTTTTATTGGGTAAACTAAACTCTAAGTAAAGTCTACTCTAAACTGTAAGTAACACAACTATTTGTTATTACTTATTTGATGTTACTGTTGTTGTCCAATAGAGTTTTGACTTCAGAGAAGTGCTTCATCGACCGAGATATTCTGGTGGAGATGTCGGGCTCAACGAACATATTTGTGAAGTATGAAATATGAATTAATATATGGTACGAATTATAAAATAGATAAATTAATTAGAAATACAATAATTTCAAACTAAAAATCGCACCACAAGCTTTTAAATCAAATAAAAATATAAACAAATAATAGTAAGGAACTATGTTTATTTGCTTCATTTTAGTGCATTTTAATAAAAGCTTATTTTTAAAATGTTTTGTTATGTTTAATTTGTTTACTCCTTTTTAGTGTTTGAAATTGTAGACATTTCTCTACGAGCCCAAACACGACGTGCCTACTGTTCGCCGTTGAAGAGTTCCACATTGTGCTGGCCTTCCTGGCTGCAACACCAGGTCAAGGTCATCGGATTATTGTATTGTCATCGATTTTATATACATGTGTAAAATTTCAAAGCAGTAGGCATAGTACAAATGGAAGTGGGTTAAAATCGGCTTGCAAGATTTGACTTTATCAGACTAACAAACAAATTTAGAAGTAAATATTTTTCTTTACTGTTTTTAATGAGCTTGCCTTTTGTATATCTTTTCTTTTTCTTCTTTTTTATTAATTTCATGTTGTGTTTTACACACTACTATTAAATATTAATACTACCAACATAAAAAGTTTACTATTACCCATAGGTCTTACTAAACGTCTTACTTGTCTTATTAAACAGGGTTGAAGGAAAGATACCAAAGAATAGAGAAATTATTCACAACTATGACATCATTTACAGGAAAACATTGTGATAAGAGCTGGAAAGACAGGCGATGGGCAAGCCCAATGAGAACGTGTAATAAAAATAAACGCCCAAAATAATGTATTCTATCTGAAATTAGCGCGAGTCTTACAGTAGTAGCACATCCATAAATTGACGTCATGTCTCCATGTGATATTATGAGACAGGCCAGCGTACGAATGCTATTAACTTCAGGAAGGTCAGATGTATTTGGTTAGTAGTACTCGATCGACCAATAGAAGGAGACGCGTGTATATGGTAGAGGAGTTAAGACGAAAGACGTGGCACATTGACCTTGTCTGGTTCCACGCAAAATGCGTAACGTAAAGTATTTATATCAAAACAAGTGAAGCGCAGGCGGCGACCGCTCGCGAATAACATTGTCTGTTTTAGACTATTTTCCTACTAATTATTTTGTTTATATTTTAGTGATTTCATTTGATTACAACCGAACTGAAATTTCTGTATAAGTCCTAATGGTACGCCCTCGTGCGTGCCTCGTGCTCGTGCGTCCAGGAATGAACTGTTGAGTAAAAAGCTTCAACGAATATGTGGCTTGTCTTGGCTATAGTAATTGTAAGTAAAGCTTTTTATATCTATTTGCCTTTATTATTAATCATTTTTCAAAATACCTGATCTACAAGTACCATACAAAGTCACTCAGCGAGCGATGGAAAGAGACGCTCAGAAAATGAAAAGGTCTGGACAAAATCCGTAATGAAGAAATTCGACGAAGAACTAAAGTTGCCGTCATTGCTTGAAGAATAAGTGGCAGTGAGGAAGCCACATACTGATAACCGGGACTAAGTGCACTGACGACCTAAGGAAAGTCACCGATAATGGTTGGACGAGAAGAGCTGAATACCATGAGCTGAGAAGAGCTGAGCTGTCCTTGGGAGAGGCCTATATCATGCAGTGGAGAGACACAGGCTGATGGTATGTCATATTAAACAATAAGTAACAAGAAAGTTATTAAACACACAATCGTGACGAGTAAAGATCTGTATACAATGAGATGGATCTATGATCGATTTATGAATTCCATTCTAATTTCTAGACAGATCATTTCATCACATGACTCTGGTTTGTTTCAATGAAAAAACTTGTTATACCTAACAAAGTTTTGAAACCCCTCATTAATCGAGGCTAGCAATTTCTTTGTTAGTTTTGATTTTGATAAACTTAGCAATCCTAGCAGTTAATTTTGATATATCACCCACTCAATAAAAATACTCCTTTGCCATTTCAGGTAACTGCAATCTCCAGCGCATGTATTATCTGCTGTCTTTACGAAAGAAGCAAGAAATCAGCGAACAGGGGAGTCAACAGATATCGAAGTTCTAATAATGATCACTTCAAGCGAATGGAAACAACTGTCGACATACCATACAATGACGATATGCCATATGTCTATGGATTGGTTGATTCAACTACACACCATTTGAGTCATGACGACACATACACAAGTTCACATCACTCGAATCATCATAATAGTTGTCATACAAGTTCTCATCATGATAACAGCAGTTCCCATCATGATAGTGGACACAGCACTCACCATGATTTGAATGGTGGTGGTGGTTGCGACAGCGGCGGCGGAGGCGGTGACAGCGGTGGTGGTTGCGACAGCGGCGGCGGAGGGGGTGACAGCGGTGGTGGTTGCGACAGCGGTGGTGGTTGCGACAGCGGTGGTGGTGGTGACTCGGGAGGTGGATGTGACTGATTAAATAATTTTTGTACGTAATGTGTAATAATGCCTTCCTTTTAAGAAAGCCATAACATTGATAAGTAATTTTTGTAATGTGCTTTAAGCCATTTTTTTAAGAAAGCCATAATATCGGATTGATGTTTCACTTTTGATAGCTTGGATAGTAATTAAGTTGAATGTCCTGGTTTAGATGATAATTCATAATGTTCAATAACACGTGTTACATTTTATAGTTGCAACAGTATTGCGTAATGTTGGGAGATATAGCGCAATTTAACGTGTCGAACACATCGCCGCGATCAGCAACGCGACCAGTCGCTTGGTACACGCGACACGCGCTACGACACAACCTACCGTAATCGATCGATAAAACTATAGTCTGTCGTATTGTCATATGTCATCATTTAAAAATTGCTTCCGTATGGTTAGAAACAAAACTATCTGTGGTCTCGGGCGGTCGCTCCGTCACGTGACCGGCCGCCAAGTCGCGGTAAAGCGATCGCTTTTAATTAAGCGACCACCATACAAGTTCTTTGCTATTAGTTGCCCGTTGGCAGATCGCCGCGATCGGGCTTTTTGAGTTCGAGTAACATAATTAGTATCTTATTATGAAAAATTGTAACATCATTCCAAATAATGCAACACGTCCTTAGTTTTAAATAGCTTCAAGATTGATGTTACTGAGTGACACTCTAAAAAGAATTTTTCTGTTTAAAAAAATGTAAAATAACTTTTTGGAATGGTGCACAAGGTTGATAGTAATTTTACAAAGATATTTAATATTTTTATATTAGACTTACTTGACTACCTATACGTTATATTATAAGGTTTTATATTAACCTTTGTACTCGTACTTTGTATGTCTATACACAATATACTGTATTTTAGTCACTACTCGTAATTAAGAATTTTTAAGATTTCCAAAAATCGGTTAACTTTATTTTAAGGAGCAGCTAGATTGGGATTTGGTGAATTAACGTAAAACTTTTTTTGCAAATTTTGTGTGGGCACAGTCACATTTTATGGTAAATTTGGTTTTCGCGATCCCTTAGCAACGCCCTACGCCGTGGTCCATTCCTTTCGCCGGTTTACCGGCATGGGAGCCCTTAGGCTCGTTACTAGATATATTTTGCTCCTGTATAATTTAGGGTGAGCCTTTTACGCTCACCCTAAATTATACATGTCCGGTGACATTTTAAAGGTTATTAGGACCACAAGAATTAAGCAATTCAGAACAAAACATGTCAGATTGGATTTCATCGATACCGAACTAACTACTCTCCTTAAAAGTATCCTTGCTTGTTTTTAAAGAGCCTTCTATAGTGAAGTAGTACTTAAATATCCTGCCATATTTTTATATAAGCTACAAAAGAATTTAATAAAAAAAAACTATTTTATAGATGGTGAATATCTGTTGTGTAAATGATAAACATATTATACATGCCGAAATGTGGGTTAATAATATACGAGGGCGGAGTGATAAGTCTGGTAAAAATGAAAGAAGGAATCAACTTTATTTAAAAATTATGATTTATTTTTCAACGTAGTTTCCTTCTAACTCAATGCACTTCATCCAGCGTTTCTCTAGCTTTTTGATCCCTTCCATAAAATACGACTTAGGCAACCCTTTGAAATAGGCATTGGATTCGTGTATGATCTCCTCGTTGGAGCTAAATCTTTTCCCACCGAGCCATTTTTTTAAATTCGGAAACAGAAAATAGTCGCAAGGAGCTAAATCTGGCGAATATGGTGGGTGAGATAGCAACTCATATCGCAACTCATGGATTTTGGCCATGGCAATCGCGCAAGTGTGCACTCGTGCGTTGTCTTGGTGGAAGAGGATTTTCTTCTTAGCCAAATGCGGTCGTTTGTCAGGTAAAATTTTGTTAAATTGGTCCAATAAATTGGCATAATATTCGCCATTAATCGTTTTACCCTTCTCTAGGTAGTCAATATGGGTTACCCCACGTGCATCCCGAAATACTGTAGCCATCACTTTATTGGCCGATAAAACTGCTTTGGCCTTCTTCGGAGCTGGTTCGCCCGTAGCAATCCACTGTTTCGATTGTTGCTTAGTTTCTGGTGTATGGTGGTGGATCTATGTTTCGTCTACCGTTATAAAACGACGCAAAAATTCAGTTTTATCCCGTTGAAACAACGCCAAACCTGCCTCCGAAGTGGTAACTCGCATGCGTTTTTGATCAACAGTCAGTAAACGCGGCACCCATCACGCGGAGAGCTTCTTCATATCTAAATGTTGGTGTAAGATATTGCGCACACGTTCGTCTGAGATGCCTACTATCTCGACTATCTCGCTCACTTTTACTCTTCGGTCATTCAACACTATATCATGGATTTTAGCGATCATCTCTGGTGTAGTGACCTCAACTGGGCGTCCTGGGCGTTCAGCATCACTTGTGCTTGTACGACCACACCGAAAATCCGTAAACCATTTATGAATCATTTTAATCGACGGAGCAGAGTCCCCATAATATTTATCAAGTCTTTGTTTCGTTTCCGTAATAGGTTTTTTGCGCAAAAAATAATGTTTGATCAACACACGAAATTCACTTTTCTCCATTTTTGCGAAAATGCGTTTAATTGTTTTTATTTAATGGCTGTCAAAAAAAAACTAACCGGCGGTACTGGCTGAAAATTTTAATTTAGTCCTTCAAAAGAGTTGTGAACATGGACGTTTCATGCAATTTGCGATAATTTTATTCCAAAATAGATTTTTACAAGACTTATCACTCCGCCCTCGTATGTTTACCTAATAACTAGCTAGTAATTAAGTATATATGAATGAAGCTAGGTTCATACATAGTCTACCAGGTTGGCGTGCATACAATTATATACCATAATAATGATAATACAATTACTGAAAATGTGTGATACTTGCCACTTCATAAACGCCTTTTTAAAAAATATTTTATTATAAAAATTTTATTTCTTTAAAATTAATCAATGTACAGACTCACTCCTTTTACTGTTTTATTAGAGTATGTATAGTTAACGTGCCGTGCTTGTTCTACCTCCAATCTTCTAGTTGGCGGGTGTACCGCATTTAGAAGTTTTTAAGCAAGTGTGACATGGATGTTAAAATTTGTGTAATTAGTTTAGTTTTATTGTTACAGAATTACATATATAATTAGTTTTATATAGTGCATTGTGCATACGTTGTATTTTATATTGATCTTCCTTACATAAAGGATTACATTTTCTTATACACGATTGTATTATTTCTACATAGGTAAATAAAAGACACCGTGGCCTTTACTACTTACTATACATATTTTGGAAAAGTTTAAAAAATATGTAGTGGTTTTGGAGTTATAAAATTATGACGAGAATTATGTTACTGAAAAAGCTCGAATAGTAGTAAATGGTAGATGGTAAGTGGTATTACGTGTAAATCTTAAGACTTACCAGAGTTAATAAATGTTAGAATTGTGAAAGAATGATAATAATAGTAATAATTTTCATTAATTGTGAATAGATGTTTCGGTGTTAACAATCCAAACCAAACTGAAGTAATAGGTAACACTTCGGTTTATCAATAAAACGTGGTAATAATCTATTTTTCACATTTATTTCAATTTGAAATACACTTATATAGACAACTGTTTCTTCAACGCCATCATGTTCTAGTTTCTGTGATGAATTGTGTCCACTTGGTGAGCACTCGCTGTTATGATTATACGAAGTTTTAAAAAAAAATGTTTTGTAAATTATATTACAATATAATTTTTAGAGGAAATTAAGAAATTTTAGAGTGATAATTTGAATAATTATAGGTAAAGGTTAAGGTTAATATAAAAATATGTAGCGATTGATTTCAAAAACTGACAACTTTTTAAAAGAACATTTTTCGGTTCTATTTCTTGTAATTGGATGAGACATCTAATGCCAGTCAAGGGTGTAGTTTGCTTGTGATTCCTAAAGTACGTTCTTCGTCTATTATGCCATAGTTCATATAAATTTTCAGTTACACTGAAACAATTTCAGTTACAATAAGAATTTATTTTGATATTATCAACTACATACAGTTAATATAAAAGTCAATGGTTCTTTTTTTTTAAGACGACTGATTAACTGAATTTGTTGAGTTTGCTGTGCAAATTCAAATGATTTGCTGCATTGAAGTGCAGTTAATAAGCAAAAACAATAATAGTTAATAAGCAAATGTCTGCTACAGGTGTTACAATTTGTAGGTATCATTAATTAAGTTTCATTGGTACAGGTACAGTACAAGTCAGTAGGTACATATACATTAATAGTTGTAATTTCTAGATTAGAGAATTGCTGTATTTTATTTATACGTTGTGCATTTTATATTATTCTACATAGAAAAATTCACATAGGTACATGTACTCGTATAACGGACAAAGTTTGTCTTTCAGTAATAAAATTTAGGCGAGTATTCTTGTTGATTTTCTTTATTTTAATTTAGAATAACATTCATTCTCAAATCGTTTTTCACAGAAAAAGTGAATTTTATTTCCTAAACAAATTGCCTAAAAAGAATACCTATATTTTATTTTTTTTATTAAGATTATCCGTCTAAACAAACAGAAATAAAAAGGTAAACATAAGAAGTATTTTAAAGTAGATCACTAATTTGAAAATGGTATGCATTTTAAATAGCGGTTACATTTTGAAAATTCTAATATCACTCAAAATGCGTAAGTTTACAATATGCAAACAAATCTCAACAATATGAGACTACAATTCGCAGAGAATTCTAGGCAATATTCATCTCAGAGAGAGATTTCATATGTCAAGCATAGTGTGAGTGTCAAAATCTGAGCAAATGTGTTTATGTAAATTACGAACTCCATTAACATCGCCATCTCCTGTGAGACACGCTTGGTTTTGTGTACGTGTTTTACAATTTATATGTTTAGAAATTATTAAAAGTTTATTCTTAAGCGACACTTATAGGAGTGTGAATTGGTAGGTAGGGCAGTGGTGATGATTTGGTCTCTCCTTTCATAATCATAATCATTCATTTTACACGAACACAGCTAACAAAATATGGTAAAAACACTTCATACATAACAGATAAAGAGTTATTCCACTTGCTATTCTGACAAGTTATATATGTAAGTAATCCAGACCAGTCTGAATGTGGCGTCAAGTGTCGCCAATGTCTGGAATTACAGCAGCAAGTGAGTTTACTCGGGAGCCCCACAAATATGTGTGCAATGTAAATTTGATGCCCCGAGTGACGCGACGCGGTCGGGACTGGCCTCCGTTAATCTTAGCTATTCCAGTTATCTCTGTAGGTTTTGACAAATTATTGTCCTACGAACTCAATGCAGTTTGTGCAATATAAAATAGATTGTGGAGTAAAAACAAAAACCTACCTGTAGAGTCTAACTCTAATTTAATTCAACTTACTCGTAGTGTGCTCTATAGAGCATCTTGCACATTAAAACCCAAGCCATAAGAAGTAAAATTCTACTTAAAAGAAGTCTTAGCGACTTTTAGATCTCACCACTTATGTCGGCCAAACAATCGCGAAGATTGGCAACATTTTTACAGAAATGTTTTTGTTGGGATTTTACATATTTTTGTAGATGAAGTGATATTCGTTCACCATATTGGTTTTTCTAACGTTTGCTTTGCCATTTGAATGACAATACATACACTATTTAACCTAGTCCAAAATTACCATAATTAATCGAGTTTTACATAATCGTATCTTCTTCTTCTCACTTAGGAGGTGAGCAGAGTGGAAAATTCCCATTTTCCCATTTTTTTAAATAAAACCTACCTCTATTTAATAGCGTACCAAATTTCAGCTTCCTGTCACTGCTGGAAGTACTATAGATTTTTGATGATCACTGGGTGAGTGACAAAATTGTGGTGTTCTTGTTCATATATTTTCAAAATTGTAAGTCGCAGAAAGTTAAATTTGGCAGTTTAATTTAACTCCTACATCTCGTTGTATCCAAATCTCGTATCTTCTCGTTGCGGTATCATTTTAAGCCGTCTCTCTTTATCCTAGTAATAATACGAGGAGGTCAAAAGTACGCTGAGTTGCTTCGAGTAAAGGGTGCACTATTCGGTAGTGCGGTGAGTCTTTTTTTGTGATGTTTTTTTTTTCTTCTTTTTATTTAGGGCTTTTACACTGTTTAATTGAGATATAGAACCAAACTATTTTTGTATCAAATTTTATTTCGAACTGGTTCTTTCGTTGTCCTAGTGGTCATGTAGTAACAAGTGTAACAAGTGGTCAACATCTGTTCTGTTCTATGTTCTGTCCATATAAACAGAATAGAACAGAAATAGGCTCAATGGATCTTATTTTTTCAACTGTTGAATCTTTCCAGTCTCTCTCTCAATGATATTCTCTCTTAAAATTCCAAAACCAATTGATTCAAGTCTTTCAATTTCATTCTGTAGTTAGTCCTCCTCTATTCCAATATTAATATTGAAATTTATTTACATTAACAATATTGAACTGTAATATATATTTTTAATATTAACCTCACTTTATTTTAGAATATGTGTTTTGATGTTCTGTGACGTTTTTACTATAAATTTCGTCAACAGCACGTCCTCCTCCGCTTAATGCGTGCACTTTTTACCAAATACTGGCAAAATAGTCGTCGCGCTTGAGTCGACAATTGATACTGTCATCAACCCGAAGAAGAAGAAATGCGTCCTTCAATTTGTCCATAAATTTCGACACCATTAGTGGAACAATGAAATTTTTCTGAAATTTTAACCTTTGCTTGATATCTACTTACCTAAAACATAGCTATTGTTTGTATAGAAGCTATTAAATCTCCGAATCGATTTCATAGTGTTACTTTTATGTGTTCAGTTAGTTTAGAGCGAATGGCTAGAGTTGGACAGTTCTTCTCACATTAGGAAGCTTTATGTCTTTATGTCTTCGTGAAATAGAGTACGTGACCTCAATGTCTCACTTACTAATGTAAAGGTACGAGGAATTCTTCGTTTTTGTATTTTATGTTACTTATGATCAGATTTTTGTAACTTTGGCTTTTACTTTTTTTTAAAGTAAAAGGCTTTAAAAAGTAAAAGTAAGTTGCTTTTGGCTTTTTTTAAAAGTAAAGTTTGCAATGTTAGCTTAGTGGAACGAGTTCTTCAGGAAATAATACCAGCTAGTAGTACTCAGTTCAGCAATTTATTAGTAGTACGTTGAATAAAAAACATACTAACACAATAAATAAAACTCATGAAACTATCTACCTTTCAAATTAGTTTTAACATTTAAATTTATTTTTTAATTTAATTATAAGTACATTATGCATTTTAATACCCGATCTATTGTAAACTACTTACCCTAATAAATAGTTTTTTTAATATATTCATAGTTATATAGAATTAGTTTAATTCAATGCGCAAATAAGCGTTTCTCCAATATTTAATACCTAGTGAAATATTCACAAATATAAGTGATATTGACACTCAAGGCTTTATCAGAGTGCAGTAGCCACGTCCTTTCAGATTGAACGATAGATTATAGAAGGAGTCAACGCCCAGGGGTTTGACATTTGGAATGGATTTGAATTTAGGTTTGCATTGGACAACTGGCCAGTAGGGGTTCTTAGGGAAATAGTAGCAAGGAGTTCGGTAAAGGACTATACTCAAAATAGTATTGTCATAAGAATAAATAATAACTCCGTAGAAGGGAAACTACCCAGTGATGACTCCGATATTTGTCAATTCGGTACCTACTTCTCCCCGCATACCGCTATCGGCACACATTCGCCTGTCACATTAACATTAACACATCACATTAACACATGATTAACATAATCACATTAACGCATTAACATTGTCATTAGATATCATAAAGTACCTACCTAATTTGTATACTAAACCTAAAAAATAATGGAATTAAACAAAACTCCAATAAATGGGTAAGTGGGGTAATCACAATATACCTACTTTAATATACCTCTGTAATAATTTTTCCTGAGCGTTTTATCCGGATAAAGATAATTTATTCATTTATTATTGACTATTTTTATGTTGTTTAAAATGATAACTATGCACATACTATTATTACAAATACAAACAGCCGTTACAAAATCGAGCAAACGGGCGTATTTTGAACAATAATTAGATAGTGTAAACTAGTATAACAATGAGATTCGATTATACCTACATACATACAGAACACCGAACAGGTAGGTATGTTTTATAGTAGTCTTCGAATTTAATTTATTCAAATACGAGTAGGTATCTATCTAGGTAGGTAGGTACTAACCGTTCAATATTTTTTGGAAATTCAAAAAAACTGGGATCCTTACCTATATCTTGAATTATTTTTAAACACAGCGATACATACGACTCATTGTAACAATTCGTAGGGGACGTCAAAGAAATTAAAAAATACTAATTATACTTCCGAAGTTCCGTGCACTCGCCGCTGCCGAGTACTGCCGCTACTCGTAAGACGCAGCGCGGCTATAGGCTAATAATTTAAGGTGGCGCGGGAGTGTTTCTTCTAATTTAGTTATTATTTATTCTTATGTCATTGTAGGTATGTCATTGTATTTATTCCTATGTCATTTATGTAGTTTACACAGTTCTCCCTCAATTACAAAGGGATTTCGGGCCATAACCCACCACGCTGGCACGCTACACGTATGCTCGAGAAGAATCTCGATGTCATGCTTTATCGCTGAGCTAGTGATAATTAAAAAGATATGATAATTTTAAAATATCATACTAAAATACCTAAATAAAATCATACCTACGTAACGGAGTTTTAACCCAGGAACTCACAAGTGAGAGTGTATTAATAAGAATAGATTTCGCCAGACTAATATTACCTACTGCTCCACATTACAATGAATTATCAATTGAATTCAATTTATTTATTTGTATTAAACATACATATTACTAATAATTATTTAGAGTCCTGACTCGCAAACTACAAAAATCTGTATTTTACAATTAGGTGTCAGTACCTCCCCATGTAGGCCTTATTTTAACTTGAATTTGTAAACATGCAATTCTAACATATTTCAGAAAAAGTCTAATTGTTAACATGAATTAAGCTACATGTATTTATAATAGTTATATTAAATTTATGAATATTCCACATTTTATATAATCTCTTCTATTCTATATAGGTAGTATAGGTAGGTATTTCTAAACTAACACAAATTCTTCCAATAAAATGATAATTTAAAAAAAACATTGTTTTGTTTGTAACAATATTTATGGCTAGACTACGTATACAGACATTCCAGACATACTCGTATCTTCGGTTCATGTGTATTAAGATTGTGTATACGTGTGTATCTGTATTTGTGTGTTTAACGAATTTGTCGTAGAAAAGTCCTACGACAGATTCGTTAACACCTTGGCATAATCTCAGTCATAGTTACAAATAACGATATAATTACAAATACTAAACACGATAATGCATTAAACCTGTATTCTTTGGTGATTTGTGATTCTGTTTATATTAATTGCTATAAAGTGTAAATTTCTACGCTGAAGATATTTATTGCTTTTTTTTTATAGAGAGAAGAGCAAGCAGTGCCACGTGATGGTAAATGTTACCGTCGCCCATGGACACCGTGCTTATTTTATTACACTAAAAACTCTATAGTATAGAGGAAGAGGATACCAATTTTTATATTCGGAAATACACTCAATAAGTCTTGGTTTTCGTTAGACATCAATGGAAAGTAGATGAATCTCTAGAGGTGAGACAAGGTGAAAAAGTGTTTGACCAAAGACCCATATCTGAGAGACGTGATACTCTTACAAACGTCTTCGTTGACTCCTCTGACCTATAAAATTGCTGTCACAGGTATCTGATATCGAATTGAGAACAATTCTTAACTTTGTAAATAGATTTTCAAATTTCTTTTTTAATTTACAACAAAAAATGCGAAAATAAAAACTAATTTACAATGTCAATTTATTAGCTACCTACTGTTAGTGCATATTACAGGTAGAAATTTGTCCACCGGTAGATATGTATATTATATTAACTCGTAAAGTTTTTATATGAATCTATATATTTTTTTATATAAATTATATAGATTTCTTTATTTCACGAAAACCATTACACATAACTATCATGCAATGCAACTAGCCCTTTCAATATCCATTGGGCATGGACCTCCTCTGATACACATTGTCTTGTATCTGAAGGATGGGCTTCAAAACGCCACGCCTGTCCAGGCGGGTTGGCGAGTCCACTCTTTTAAAGTTGATGCAGTTCCTCAGGGCTTGTGGTAGCCACTTTGTTATCAATCAGTCGCCTTTTACTACACTCACGGGAAGAGATGGAGCGGTGCCATGCTATAGCCGGCCGACGCCATACGGCATAATGATCGTATTACAAAATAACTTAAAATAAAAATTAAAAATATAGTGAAAATAGGCGTTTATTGTACAAAACGCTCAGTGCCCGATTATATACTGAGCATAGTTTATTATGATTAGTTGTAGGTATATCTAACTAAGAAGTAAAGTTTTTCACGTTTAAAAATCACGTGCTTAATTTTTCACGTGCTGATTACTTGAGCGCTGATTCAGCGCTGATTAGAATAAAGCTCAATAATTACTGTTTTGTCAATAATAATTAACAGCCGAATTAAATCTGTATTGTTATTATGTTAGTTGATTATAACTTTTGTTTAAAAAATCTCGAACCTTCCTATTCCAGTCGAGCGAGTAATCCCGAGAAAGGGAATGTAATACAAGGTGCAAGTTGCGTCGGCCGAGTGCAATCGCAAAGCCGGAACGATTGTAAGGATTTATCAATATGGGCGAGGGATTCGCCTCCGGTAAGGCATATTACCGGCCAGTCCGAACGGGGATTTGTGCAGGCTTTTATTTTACTACACGAAGTAAACGAAATTAGAATGCTGTTTTCATATTATGCATTCAAATTGTAATTTATGGAAAGTATTTTGTGCATTCTTAATCTACAATGATTCACTTGATACCGCAAACCCAAAAGTTTTAGAATGAACTGCCTGCAGTGGATTTCCCACTACACTACGACATAGGGGGTTTGCAATAAAACTGAATAGGATATTGCAATGCTGCTGGTGCTGCAGACACCCATAGGCGGCGGTAACCATTTACCATCACGAAATACGCATGCCCGTCTGCCTCCTCCACTATAAAAAAATCATTTTTGATATTAGAAAAATCTACATCGACCATTTTCATCTTAATACCTGTTATTAATATTAATATATATCATATTATTAATGTATAGTATTATATACCTATTATTTATTTTAATCACAATATTATTATATTGCGATTAAAGGCGTAGAAATACGCTTAAATTTAATATTAACGTTAAATTGAACGCAGAGATGGTGAGCACAAAAAGAAATTCATTGTCCGGTTTACATAGCTGTGGTATGGCAATTTGTGGGGCAGTAAAACTTTTATAACGTTTTTTCTTATCTTTTTGGTCCAAATGGGAGAGGAAAATGGACACACTAACGAGTTTACCGTACATTAGTTGGATAAAATTCATAAAGTAAAAATAAATTTAATTCTCGACTATTCTCGACTGCTATCTAATTTATGCTTTATATACTTATAGTATCTAACTTGTATATGTACATTCATACATATTAGTAATTCACCATTCCAACGCTACTGACGGGATAAAGAAATCTCCTTATGCCATTACCACATACCAAGAAAAAATGGGGAGTTGAAAATGTACTTACTTCCTATCATCATCCTTCCTAATGCCCTTCCAAATTCATTGCCAAATATTCAAAAGTAAGCAGTGCATCCAGGGACATGCCAACGTTTGTCATTCTGTTTGTATCGCGGATGTCCAATGTTCATGGGCCATAGTATTCAGTTGTCACCAGGTGGACAGTCTGCGAAGCCGACACCTTCTTTCCATAAAAAAAAACTTAATTATTAGTGTTAGAACGCTTAATGAACGTAAATAACTATGCGTTATTTTATAATATGGTATATATGATATTTTAAAGATTTTTCCATTATGCATTATATGTTATATTATTATATGCTAAGTCAGCAGTCTGTTCTATATGTAATGGAAGTAAATTTTAATAATATTTTCATTAATTTATAATTTTAACTGTCATGTACCATTACACGCGTTTCTATGTTTTTTGTCTTGTCAATGAGATTCTCGGAGTGAAGTTGATTGCTTCAAAACCTCAGTACCTGTAAAACATATGAAGAATTGTTAAGATTTAATAACAACGTAATTACTATTCCTATATCTACAAAGACCTCTAATTTCTTTTAGTTCACGTGAACCTATCACATCCCCGCTCACGTTCACATCCCGACATACAGTTTATATTTGGCTAGTGAATCAAGTTCAGATTTTTACAATACGCTGAATTTACAATCGCCTACGAAAGCAGACTCGCTCGAACAATCCCTTTGTTTGTTCTATTCAAATCCAATGCTAATACGTTTGCTGAATCAAAGTGGACGGATGTTCTTCGTTCCGTTGTATAAAGCGTGAACTTTAGTGCATAAGACGACACATGTAGTTACCTATTCTAACAATTGTTCAACATACTACACACGGTATTACTACATACGGTTTTTTAGCTGACTACGAGAAGAGGACGATTGTAAAAGGACGATTGATCTGGAACATTCGAGTACATACACATGCACCAGATTTTCTTTAATTCTCAATCCTAACAAGAATTTCCTAACAATGTTTTCCGACGAGTTACTTTAAAAATTCGTACTTAAGCAGTAACTCAGTGGTACAGGCCGGGAATTGAGCTCACGATCTCACGAATGCAAGTTCCTATGATAGTTCCTATAAAGACATTGAGACGAAATTTCATAATAATTACGAAGGATTATTGAAATATTGTAAAGTTACACCCAATTTGCTATTGTAACTTGCAATTGTTGCAAACTTGCAATTGTTTACAGAACATGCTAAGCATGCAAATGCAAAGCTAAATCTTACGGAAATATCCGCCACATACAATTATAATACAAGACAAACCACCAAAAAATATTACCAATACCGCGGTCACGCAATTTCTATAGCAAACGTACAACATCATATTATAGGATACCTTGTATTATGAACAGTATTCCAATTCAATTGACAGAATCTCTCAGTGAAAGAAATATTAAACATAAATTAAAAGAATATTATATGAATAAACTAGTAGGAAATGATTAAGTAATAAAAAATAAGTTATTTATTATTATATTTATTATTTTAGTATTTCTATTATAATATGAACATAATTACAACCATAACACAATAATCATATTTATTTATATCTACACAACATTAAGAACTTCATAATATTTAAATTACATATTTATTCGTGGCATCATTATTGTGACTGATGTGTGGCGTGAATTGTATTCATTATTTAAAACAACAAACCAGCAATGTATATTCATATTTTAGTAATTAAGTTTATATACGAATGTGCAGTGCTTGCACAAACCTTCTAGGTTTATGGGCACAAAGTAGACAACATAAATATATTTTCTTTAAAAATAAAATAATGTGGAGTTTTCTTAGCGGTGAATGTACAGACTTGTGTCTTGCTGGGGTTAAATTGGACCAAGTTAAGTCTACCCCAAGTCGAGACTCGGTCTAAGGAGTTCTCGATTTTGGATATAAGTCTTACGCGACTCTCTTCCATCTCGGCCCGAGGGATACTCGCACGGCCCTTATACAAAGCTTCCCCAGTACCGTCGTCTGCATAACAACACATGTTGCCGATTTGTAACAGGTCGTTGAAATGTAGAAGAAAGCATGGAGCCTCGCACCAGCATTAAAGAAATCACCAGCATTAATTGACATATTGTTAATTGATAACATGATTTTGTATTTGAGTCATATTGTGAACAATATGAGTCTTTACAGTCTTCAAAAACTAAACAGTAAGCGGAAGCGTCTTTTACTCACGGAAGTCAAGATTTATTCCGATCTGAAGTAACCGTAGCCAGCCTTTTCATCATTCACTGCTTGACGTGGGCCTCTTCATTCACATTGTCTTGTGCATGAGTGATGTATATCCTTAAAACGCCACACGGACCAATTGCGTTGGCGAGTCTACTTTTCAGAGGTGGTGTAATTCCTGGCTTGTGGCAGCGGCTTTGTCATCCTTTAGTGGCTATTTATGACGCCCGCGGGAACAGATGGGTTGGTGCTATTCTATAACAATAACACAAGACAACACACGACCGAATATTGAAATAACGGAGTAAGTTAATCACTTACTGCATGCTAACAGTATTTCAAAAATAAGTAGTAAATGAAACTTAAAAATACAAAAGACATAACGACTGTAAAATTTATCGTTTGAGTAAACTCATTAAGCGATCGGTGAATGTGATGTGAGTAGCAGTGAAGGCTCCCGCATTAGTACCCCACTAATGGCGTGGTGGGCCGGAAAGTTGGTAACTTGCGGAATCTATCGCCCGCCACTCTTTATGAGCCACCATTATCATCGTTTCTGCGTTCCCCGATAAAACGTGTTCGACTTCTAAGGGCTGTTTTGAAAGTTTTAGGATCCTATAATGGTATAAAAATTTTCAATTCATGATCAATTTAGTGTAATTTTCAATAAAATACGTCTACAGCAGTTTCGAAGTTCGACAAAATGAATGAATCATTCGCTTGACGTTAGAGTAGGAGGCTCACGATACTTGTAGCATGTTTCCCAGTATCGTTAAAATCTATCTTTGCTTATGACCTAAAGAACAACATTCGTCCGTTTGTTTGCTGGTGCTAATCTCAAGATGAGACTTAGTTGTACTCGTATTATTAACCATCTCAATTTATTAACCATAAAATTTCACAACGATTTGTCAGTCTATGACAACTGCAATATTTTCTAAGTGTCCTTACGATAAGTGACAGCGAAGTTGTTAATATCATCACAGTGGGATTGTATGGGATATAGTGGGGTCAGTGACGGAGTGGAGTGATATTTTCAAGGCAGTTTTTTTGTGACAGTGGGTTATCCTAGCCAGTCTGAGGCGTCCAGTTTAATCAGGCAACTATTAATCGTGACTCAACAAATGACACAATGAAGTGACTACCGTATCCTAAAGTCCTTACTAACATGGTCGTCAGCATAGCACTTATAAATCACTTATTACTTATAAACATAAAAAATAGAAAGTAGGTCCATAAAGATTCATGTACAGTTATTAACACGCTAATGTACACAAAACTCTTCGATTCTAGCCATCATTACTAACGTGTTATGGTATCAATGTGTATAGGTACCATAAAATACGTTACGTATACTATCAATACGTAAAATTAAACTGTTGCTGACAGAATTTTAGAAAATAATAATTAAATCACTATACTATTGAAAAAAGTGACGTAAACCACTAACTCACTAACTTTCCACTTAAGTTTCCCAGAAGTGTTGGCTTCTTGTTTTTAAAGCTTTTTTTCTCGCATCACAGAAAGCGCTTAAGGGTTGCAAGTTCAAAACAGCTTTTAACACCTAACACAAAGTTGTGTGCATCTTTCAACTGAAAATGCTTTGTGTTTTTGTAAGTTGGAGTTATATTGCATTAAGTGCTATTACAGATATGTTTAAAAATGATTAGCTCCTATATAAGTATAGTTCAATACGGTTTTGTCATAAATAATAAATGTTCCCTTGACTTTTTTTTATGTTCTCTCAAGGTACAAATATTATTTAAAGTCACACAATAATAACATATATTTTCTAAAAGAATTAGAATCCCACTCGAAAAGCTGCTCACAAGGTACATGTCTATTACTTAAAATGAAGCAGAAATTGCATAAAAAACAATATGACATTATCGTTGTACAAAACTTCTTGTATTGTATTGTGAATATAATATTTTTAATACAACAAAATTTATTTCTGTATCTATGTCGTGAGTAATTGTACTTTGTTGATATTCGCTAAACAGAAGATGTAAAAGTAACAGGAAACGTGAAAAAGTAAAACAATGGAGCGAAACATAAACGGTATGCCATAGCTCGGAGAGCAGCAGACGTCGGCCACAATGAACATATGAGCAGTATGCGTTGTTGTTTGAAAATGGTCAATAACAATAATGATGGTTTTTATACGTAATTACTAAATAATTACGTAATTAGGTTTTAAATTTTTTAAAATATTACATTCAAAAAATTGTTCGAATTAAATCTTATTGTTTAAGCTAATTTTTCTGGAATTTTATATTCTATACGGGCCTGAACGCGTATAATAAAGGTATTTATTTATTAAATAAATGTTTTTTTCTCATTTTGGCGCCTATCATTATTAAATATGGTACTAATATTAAAATGTAGTGGGGTGTTAACGAAAACCATATCACATATTTTGAAAGATGATTTAGGACTTGCTGTTTCCTAAATACATACTTGTCATTTTTTAACTGGTAATTTAAAGAAAAAATAGGGGTTTTTTATGGAAAAAGGCGGCAGATGAGCATACAGTCCACCTGGTGGTAAGTGGATACTGTCGCCCATGGACATGCGCGATACATGCCAACATTAGTCCAAAATGACAAACTTTGGCACGCCCCCGGATATATAGGAATGGATTTGGAGAAAGGGTTGGGAAAATGAGGAGAGATAGGATGGGAATGGGCTCTGGCACATCTTACTCGCTACCGAAACACTTACATACATTAGGGAAATAAGATAAAAGTGAGAAATGCAGTACATTCCAAGGTAGTCTTCTGTGACAGAGGGATAACGTGGCCAGTCGAGCGTTCCCAGCGGCTGTTGGATTGCAGCGTGCACTCTTCCGCTCAGATAAAATTTTATCAAACTCAGGTTGACACATCAAAACAACTTCTTCGGCAGTACGCAAAGGGAGCTCACAGACAAATCTTAATTACGGACATTTTAACAAGCAGAATGATTGAGTTTATGCTCATAACTCTATTGAAACTGCTCAATTGGTCAATAGGGTGCAACGTGACCATTATCAGGCTGCAGTGATGGTTTGGTGAGGTGTTAGCTATCAAGGAGTGATTGAACCATATTTTTGTGAAAAAGGTATTAAAACGTCGGCTCAAGTGTATTAAGATACGATGCTTGAGAAGGTCGTAAAGTCTCTTAACAACAAACTGTTTCATAACTAAGAATAGTCCTTTCAGCAAGACTCAGCACCAGGTCATAATGCTCGCTCAATAGATACAGGCGTGGCCAGAAAGGAATATTCCCGACTTCATTAGAGCTGAAGACTGGCCATCATCTAGACCCGATCTTAATCCGCTCGATAATGATTTATGATCTATTTTAGTGAGCATGGCATACTCTAAACGCCATGATAATATTGCATCCCTTTTCCCATGGAAAAATGTGCGTGTGTCAATCAAAAATTGGCCACACCGTTTGAAGGATTGCATAAAAGCAAATAATTGCATTTCGAATAAATGTTATATTTTTAAAATGCTTACCTTTTTATTTCTAAAATAACACAAATTCTTCGAATAAAATGATAATGTAAAAATAAAAATAACAATGTTTTCCTTGTAACAATATTTATGACTAGACTAGGTATGGTGAAATTTAATACAAATTAAGTTCCTTTACCGTTCTACTGCGCGTCAGACGAAGCGAGGCGCGAAGCGGGTTGCTCCCTTCGCTCCAAATGACAGCCAGTTGACATCCACTCGCGGGTTTATTGTCTTCAATCTTGTTTTGTGGCGGTTAACATCTTACATTCATGCTGTTATGATATTTGGACGGAGCGGGCGTAAAAATTATATAAGCTCAGTGATTTTACGCGTATTCGTCCTGACATTTGTTTTAAAATAGTAACATATGTATGTATATTTAAAAAAAAAGGAGCTTCAACTGTCGGATTCTTTAACATTTTCAAGTATTTTTATTAAGATCGAGCGATTGAGAATACACAGTTACTTTCAATTGCTTTTATGTTTTCGTAGATTTCCACCAATTCTGAAACGCTATTATAACAAGGAAATTTAATATTTTCTAAGCAATTCAATAAACTTTGTTAGTTAATAAGGTAAAAAGGCCGTCGCCGGCATAATTTCCTACGCTTCGCCGGCGCCACCCAATTGTAGCGGAACACGTTTATGCATTTTATTTACTGGGAGTCTTGGAGAACACCGGCGGACGAGCGGATATTTCAAGGAATTTCGTTATTGGAATTGTATTTAATTGAAATTCAATTTTATTATAAAAAGTAATTGTTTGTAACCTTCTTTAAGGTATTTCTTCGGTAATTTTTTGTCTACCATCGTCAAATTCAACATAATATTAGGTACTTGCCTATGAAATGACCGATATTTATGAGAAACTGATTTTCTTTTTTTTTTGTTACAAAAATATTTATTATGTTAGTCGAAATATTGACCTATATTATCTACACACTTTGGCCACCTCACGGGCAGCTGGTTGATGCCACTCCTGTAAAGGTCTCGTGGACGGGTATCAATGAATTCTTCACAGCTACTTCAGAATCAAATTTTTTCCTTGCAAAAAGTTGTCCAAAATTTGAAAGAAATGGAAATCTGTCTAGGCAAGTCCAGTGAGTATGGTGGGTGAGGGAGAGTCTTCAGGTCCAGCTCATGAAGTTTTAAAACTGTCGTATTGTCATGACGAAAAAGTGGAGATGAGCGATTGACCAAACTTGGTTGCTTTGTTGCCAGCTTTTACATCATCGTCTGCAGCTCCTTACAGTACACATCTACATTAATCGTTAGACCGGCTCGCAAAAAACTGTAGTGGACAATACCGGCACAGGACCACCAAACCGATACCAGTAGCTTTTTCTTAGGTATCTTGCGTTTTGGAAATTGTTGTGCTGTAACTCCTGAATCCAGCTACTGATACGAACATTTCCGGTTATCGTACAGGATCCATTCTCATCACAACTCACGACTCGATTCAAAATTCGTTCGTTTTTGTGATGGTTCAATAACACAGTACACACTTCGACGCGTTGTTGTTGTTGTCGCTGACGTTCATTCAGTTCATACGGTACCCACTTTTCGAACTACTTGATTTTGCCGATTTAAAACCATCGACGCACGGTGCGATCGTTCATGGTGTTTGGGCTATCATATTCAAACTCACATTCAAAAATAGCATGAATTTTTAATTTATCCATTTCATTTTCAAGACAATCACACGAACAAAATTTAGGTACAGAAAATCAAATGAAATACTAATTTTGAAATAAGAACATCGTAGCTATTAGATGCATTTTGTTTGTTTTCGGAATTCGAATTAGAATAGAAGATATCGAAACTCAAAATGGCCAGTAATAAAATCGGTCATTTCATAGCTGAGCACCTAATATATCTCTATAAATATTACGTCTTTTTATTTTAGGTCGATTAAGAAAGAGACTTCGATTCATCAACGTTGTTCTTACCTTAATAATTAAATATTTCTTTTGCAATATGAATATCACTTTATGAATACTCGTACATACAAAGAATGTTTAGTAGACATAGTATTAAACATTAATATAGAATATAATTAAAATTAAATTTGTTCTTTAATCGTAGTTAAACCTAGTAGTTGAGGCGTCAGGTTAGGTCAAAACCACCATTAACTTGTTTTTTTTATTTATTTATTTAAGACATATACATTACATATTTTCTGTTGGGTAATTGTAACTTAAAGTAATATATAAGGACAATGTGTGCTGACATCTGTACTAGAATAATTTGTTTTACAGCTACCATTATCACCGTTTACGGCGTATTGTGGCAATATTACTATTTCAATTGTAGGTTGCTCGTAAACCCAAATTATATGTAAAATTGCTTTAAATCGCTCCCTATTTTTTATGTTCTATAAGAGAATTAGAAAACTATGTTATTTGCGTACTCCCGGACAAACCACGTCTGTCGCGTTTGGCATTATATACATGGAATATATTTGGGAACAAAAAAATTTAATCGACTGTTATACTTACTGTTCTATGTAGATATATAGTGGATGTATGGATACCCAATTTTATTGGCTTATTACTTTGATAAAGCAGCAGTCAAAAGTCAGAGCGTTGGTGATTAAGTACATTTTTGCAATGCATGATTTTATTATTATTATTTTTTAAGATTACAAGATTCTTTAACTATAAGACGCGCTCAAACATTAAATAGTTTTAAGAACCTGCTTAAGAAGCATTGTCTAACTCAGTAATTTCCGTATCCCTATCTATCTTCTAGTACTTGTTTCTCTAGTTAGTTTCTTCCCGTGTTCTGTACTAACTTTGTTTAAATTTTATTTTTTTCTATTTTTATGAGTGTGTGTATATATATATGTATCTATGTATGCATCTATTGTATTGTATATATATGTATCATATTCATTTCAATTAAGTGTAGATGTGTGTATTATTATTTTTTTTAAAGTTATGTTATGTTGATATTATCTATGTAAAATTGCACCATCTACCTCTATTTGATATTGTAAGGGACACAGTGTCGACACGGTGTCGAATGCTAGACACAATGTTTTGTTAACTCAGCAGTAGCGGCCAAGCGCACGGCCCTGTTCTCTGTTTTGTTGTTATCTGTGAATCACCCAAAGGTTGCCTGGCAGAGAGAGAGATCGCTTTGGTGATAAGGTCGCCTGTTGTACCCTTATGTAGTGTTACTTATTTAAATTGTCTGCGAGATGTACAATAAAAAGTTTCATCTATCTATATATAAGTACATTTCATATTATAGTTACAAATTACATTAAAAAACATAATTAGGTTTGTCCTAATGCCATTTCCTCGGAAGTTGATATTAGTATCATAGATCAATCAAAAGGCATTAATAGATTATTAGTATGCATACATTACAAATAAGTACGAGTATAACAAAGGAAGGAATCAAAAAGAAAGTTACAATTGAGAAACACAAATTATATAACACATCCATAACCATTTGTGTTAATATAACATTATTAAAAGTCGGTAATATTCCACTAGTGAGCAAAGGGCCTTCCGTATTTCTTTCACTCCACACGATTCTGTGCTTTCGACGGCCAGTCTTTACCGCGTCGACGTCATCAGCATTGATGCCTTATGGCATTTATAGTAATCCCAAAGTAAATTAATTATCATTCATGCATCTAGGTAATGTTCTAGATACCCTGTCAATAATACCCGAATTATTACATTAAAGCCTGAAGTAATAAAGTCACCCAGAAGTTGCCTTTCCCGTGCAAATTTTACTAGCGCATTTTCAAGTCAGATTTTCTAGCAGTACAAACTAAGAGACGTCGGTGTGTGAACAATTATAGCAGCTATTCATTATAGACTATTTAATTCCTTTAAGTGTCTAGGTAAATTTCATTCAAATAAGAGTCTTATAATTAGGTTAGAGTGGGGTAAGGACTAATTTTATACAAATAACTATTTGTAGTATATTGAGTGATTGAACTTATGTTTATGTAAGTATACAAATCAAAAAAGTTGAATAAGAAATTACATCATAAGAAAACTACAGTATTTCGTTTACGCAGCTGACACGAGTAAGTACCTTAAATATGCAGCTATAAGTTATTTAGCTTGGGTAGGATTATATAATCTGTGGCTCGGGTAAAGAAATAGTATTTTCTTTGTCACTGTAAGAAGTTAATGGTACATTTTAATTTGATACATACACTTAATTACGTGAAGAAAGAATATAAATAAGCAATAAAATTAGAACATAAAATAACAAATAATAATAAACCCTGGCTTTTAATATGTACTCGTAACCGTGGAAGTAGCAGCAATGTGTACTACACATTTTTAATTTTACAATGTGCATTAGACGCAGTGTAATGTGCATTGTGTGTGAAATTAGCCCTCGTCAATTAAGCACTTAGATGGCACACAAAGCCTATCGCATGAATCTGTTGAGCGCACCTGACGGTCGCCGTGACATGCTCATCCTCTTTGTACTTGCCAGCGCGTTCTGCCTCTAAATTGTTTTATGTACCTATAAACGATATTATTACGTAAACAATAAAGTACAATAGAGAAAACAAGAACTAAATAAGTAAAAAAAACACTAAGACTCCCTATCCATCCATAGCAGCTGCTGTTTTCGAGGAAACTGAAAATGGTATTGCTCTGTACTGGAAATGTAAATATATGAACATGTAAATATATTAACTAAAACATTTTAATTAATATGTCTTCAAGTAACATTTCAACAAAGGTAGAGTTAAAGCAAATGTTGATAGTGAAACTAAAGCCAGAATACATACTTATATAAATAATAATTTGTACGTTTAAACGGCGTCATCAGCCAGGAAACATAAAGGAAATGCTGTCGGCGGCTCGAATAAGTTTACACTTAGTTAATTAAAAGATTACACACGAATGGGTAATTAACAGCGGATTTGTTCTCTCATCTGTTACGCAGTCTCATCGGGGAGGTAAGGCCCGAGTGAAGGTAATCCTACAGTGTACATACCTTTTACATGTAAGCAGTAAATCTATACGGAGTAATTGTTATCTAGACGCCGCGCCGTGAAATTCTGTTATAAAGGCTTCATCGACACTCCATTTATACTTATCAAAGAATTTTAATTTTAACAGTTATTATACTTCGCGCTACGTCTTCGAGATTCGTAATATAGATGTTATTTGACAACATGTAGTATAGCTTATTCACGGGTATTTTTATAATAAGGGTATAAAAATACCCGCGAATAAGCTGTTTAAAAGCTTTTTTGTTTAAAAGTTTCATTTGCTAGATCGTTTGGTGCTTATTTAGAGTTTTGTATACAATGAAAAGACTAGATGAGCTTAGCTCTCTACAGAAAAATAATAATAACGGGTAGATCTCTCGCGTGAGTAAATGTTACTCTCGTAGAAATTAGAAAAGATCAAAGGACACGAAAAATCGATAACGTAAAGAGTCGGAAACATTCAATTGACTGGTTGCAGAAAGGGATTGAGGTTTTTGTTGGATTTTAATTTAAAATGGTGCGGTTTTCGGCCTCGGTACAAGGATTGTAAAATTAATAAGTGCTGTCACTTTTGTCATTAATCTGAATGCGAAATGTGTTATATAAGGAGATGTTTCGACATTGTTTTTTCATCGTTTGCGGTTTCTGTGCCCCCCAAGGGTCGACTGAACGAATATAAATGAATCTTATATTTATGATACTTTTTTCGTTGCCTCTGTTCTTGGTAGCATTTTATTGCTCGTGAAAGGGTACGAATTGTTTTGCTGACAGATTTACGAGGAAAGATTCGGCGTTTATTTTATCTGTGACTGTTCTTTTCTTGCGTTAAGGAAAAGCAACTTTGTGCATCGTTTTCTACGATTTTAATATGTTGATTTGTTGTGAATTTGTAAGTCTTACTTTGCGTTAAGACAAGTTACCTCTCTGTATCTCTTCGTAACCAATGAATTTTATTTAAACATGCATAAAGATGTAATGTATAGGTTAGCGCTTTTGACACAGGTACAAGTATCCTGAAGCAATTTGAACACTGATTCTCTAGTGTTATTAATTCCTTGTAGTGTGTCTGGGTTGGAGTGTTTCCGTAGCGAGTAGAGGCTCGAACGCTGCTAACTCGATAACAAGACAACAGCTTGCCTAATTGCAATTTATTGCAGGTACTACAAACAAGTCTGTTTCACTCGACGCTCACGTATTTTAAATTAATTTGCGAATTTCGACAAGCAAATAGACTTCGCTCCGTGAATAGCTTTAGCAAACTAACTAATAGTTACTAGAAAGTTTTGTGATAGAATATGAATTTTAATTTACTTTCTCGTTAACAATGAAATAGCTTTGTTATTTAACAACATAGTTTTTGTTCCGCATATCATTATATTCTAACTAGGTCTTTGTCTTTTTAATTGTAAAGTTATATTAGCCACGCTTGTTTTGTTTGTATTTTTAAAGAAAAAACTGATTGAGTTAAGTCGGATATGGCAAGATAATTTTAAATAATATTTTTTATTCAGTCTGAAATTGTGTTCGCCCACCACAGGGATTCTTCTTTCTCTCTCCACCAGAGCAAGGTTCCAAGTCATCTTCATCCAACGCTTTCCTCCCGATATTGTCTGAACACCGGGCTGTTGGTCTGCCCACTTTTCGTCTGCCCTGAGGGCCCGAGTAACGATTCCGTTACTATCTTCGACCATGTGTCTTGGCAATCTCTACTTTCGTCGCGTAATACGTGGGAAGTAATCTGTGACCTTGGTTCGACGTTTAATTTTCATATTTCAGGTGACTAGGTGACACAGTGTGCCATAGGTATTTTTATTAAAATACTTAACTTACACGTGACTATAAGTGTGTCTTTAGTATTGGACTCATTTCCAATTAACTCAAATTTAATACACAATTCAGGCAATCATGCGTTACCCTACTTTGGAAAAATCTAAGCAATGGAATAATTTTTTGGAATAATTTAATAAGAAAATTTTTGAGGGGGCTCTCCCTCGTTTGACGGCTGTTGGATTGCACGCTGCAATCTAACAGCCGCTGTGCGCGCTCGACTGGCCACGATACCCCTCTCTCACAAAAGACTACCTTGAAATGTACTGTATTTCCCACTTTATCTTATTTTCCTAATGTACGTACGTGTTTCGGTAGTGAGTGAGATGTGACAGAGCCCATTCCCATCCCATCCTATTCTATCCCTCCCCATTTTCTCAACCCTTTCTCCAAATGCATTCCCATATCTGCAAGGGTAGGCAGCGCATACGCGAGCGTGCCAACGTTTGTCATTTTGGACTGATGTTGGCATGTATCGCGGGTGTCTATGGGCGACAGTATCCACTTACCATCAGGTGGACTGTATGCCGGTCTGCCACCTTCACCCAAAAAAAAATAAAACAAATAATGAAGGATACTTTCTATAATGCTAATCTGGATTCCATTGCGAATCTAGTGAGTCACTGAAATACTAAGGAAATAAACAAACTTACACATCTATGTTTATTCATTTACATATTTACCTAATAATCAAGCATGAAGTACGTACACAATGATGGGTAGAATGATTATTCATACATACGATACGGGCAAAGAGATGGATAGTTCTAAAGAGGGCACTAAGATAAGCAATGCAAACACAGGGGCGCCCATCGTATTGTAATAACATATCCTTAAAGTTACGTCGTTAATTACCCAAAACATATTGTTTGAATGCACTGTGTAAATTATTGTGAAACGAGGCATGGGTCGGTGAATAATTACTAAGTTCTATGTTACAGTATGTGCTTATAATATAATTCTTAAATTTTAACATCAATCAAGTATTATTAATTGTTATTATTTATTTATTTAACAGTTTATTGTACACACATAACGAAACAAAGAAAAAGAAAATATGTACAAAAGGCAAGCTTATCTCCTGCTGAGATTTATTCCAGTAGACCTGGGAAAGTGATTACAGGTCAAGACAGAAAGGCAGGCGTGGTGCGTACGCAAAATTTGTATAATAATTTAAATAGTACAATAATATTAACAAAATACATTAACATATATTTATATACATATAAACTCATATACCTAAATAAATGTATACCTAATAAAATACCTAAAAAAAGACACATGTATGTTCGGGTCTCGGTGTGTGTTTTTGTTTATCTTTGTGTGTGTCTCTGGACGCACCACACAGGGAATCCTAGTGTGGGCCATTGAGTGTGGCGTTATTTATTATTATTATTACTGTATTTCTAGCACACTTTTACACTGTGTGTTCATGATCATCGAAGAAAGACTTTGTCTTTGTCCATAAGTATAAATAGATAAATTTTAAATACTTGATGAAGAATTAATACTTGATAAGAATATAAACGCTACCATTCAAGCAATTGAATTTTGATCTTTTCTTGTTCTCTTTTGTTTAATTTAGTTTACCGGCGCACGTGGCTAAAAACCGACGGATCGTTGGAATATTTATTAATAGCTGGGACATCATCGAGCCAAGTAAGGCTGGACAAGACCAGCGGAAGCTCGAATGTAGAAGTGAGCATTGGGAGAGGCCTATATCCAGCAGCCAATGTTGATACCTATATATTATATACTCGTAGATATAGAGATAGATATCATATCAGTATATATATAGAGAGATAGATATAGATATAGTATATATGTTGATATAACGGGTGGTTGATGATATAATGTGATAAGGTAAATACTCGTACTTAAAATTTTAAATACGAGTAAATTCACATTGTTCCAAGTTATTAAAGTGTGGGTTTGTACGTCTAGATTGCTTTTTTTATATTTATTCTGCAAATTATATGTTCACTTTCGGTGGAAGATATTCCAAGTCGTATTTATATTCTTAGAAAAGCAATTAATTTGAAGTCGACAATGGAAAAGTTTTCCGTTTTGATGCATTGTGTTCCACTTAGCCTATATTTTGCTTTCTTGAACTGCTTTCAATAATTTCCTTTATTAGCTTTGTGTTGTAAGAAAAGGGGAATATTCCTGGCTGTTGCTAAGAGTAAATTCCAATTTAGCGACTACGTTTTGTACGTTTCGTTTTTTGTTTAGTCGTTTGTCAGTAGTACATAAGAATATTAGTTTCCAATTCGATATTTGAAAAGACCGCTTTCTTGCACATGGTGACGGAATGCTTGATCGTATGTTTGCACACAGAAATACAAGTGTATATTGTGTGTCAGTTTTGTCAGTTTCACATCGTATATAATTCGCCTCCTACTTCAAAAATCGCACCGTCTGCTCACTCTAATAAAATTAACATAAAATGGTAGTAAGTAGTAATTAATGTAGCAAACAATTAGCTAATGTGTATGAAGCAGAATAAACAAGTATTGAGTCACCTCACAATAGAGGTATAATTGTTTGCTCTAAAATCAGTGAGTATCACAGGGTAACGTTATTAGATTGCACAATAGCACTGAAAGGGGATAATTTGTTGACAGTAAATTGGATACTAATGAAGCAAAGGCTCTTTAGGTAAACAAGACGGTCGTCTTGCCCCTGTTTACATGATTCAACGGTTCGTTAGCTTTGTTACAAATCCAATCGCTCGTTTACTATACAACTCCTGTAGTTGTTTCACCCTGTAGTCGATTTATTGGGGATTGAGCTAGTTCCGTAAACAATTATGTACAACGTTCAATCTTCTACTTGTTGCCAAATTAATTAACGATCACTGATTTGTCGGGTTTTATTGACTGTTAAATTGTTAAACTACTTTTTTTGTCAACGTAAATAAAATTAGACAACTAATACGTATAATTGGACGTCTTTTTAATAAATATTATTGAATTAATTGAAATATTCTAATTCGAATTATTCTAAGTATTGAATATTAAGAGACGAAACACTGTTTTTATACTCTGTCGGATTAGACGACATGGACAAAGATGAGGATTGGAACTCAAAGCAAAAAGTAATAAATCTCTTAAAATTAAATGATTTCAACCCCCAAAGGAAAGCTTTCTAAAATTAACATAATTCGGCATAAGAGCGCATCGCCCTGAGCAATGACGCGAGCAAAAGTGTCCAGGTGTTCGTTCGCCCACAACAAATGGCTGCCCGGCTGTTAGTGGCGCGCGACTGCGGTGTACCACACGAATCTTCAGACGTGTAGCTCCTGTCCTGACAAGACATTGTATACTACAATGGTTTATACTGGAAATAATTCACATGGTTATAAATATAATTGTTATTTTAATGAGTTATTTTGCACGGACGAGACTACTGCAGTCTCGTCACGTTTTATGTTACTGGACTGAACTGTTGGCTATAAAAAATCAATAAAGATCCGATTACCCAACCACGATAATATAAACTATTTATTCAGTTTGATGGCACCAAGCAATTTTAAGGTTTTTAAATATTGAAATAAATAAAAGAATACATAACAAAAGATTAAAACTAGTTAATAATATAGACTATCTATTAGTACGTGGGTGAATGTTTAAGTTGCCCACAATTCTAAAAGCACTTGAGCTCGGCGGATTTTGTAACACTTAAAAACTCGTATAAAAATAGTTATTAGTGACTAGGTTACACTTCTGACTTGTATACGATAATTTCGTATAACTGTGGTTTGATTTGGTGCTAATGAATTTTCTTTTTTATTTCATATCTTATTTTAGAAATGTTTGTAAAGAATCCTCACTGGCAGGAATAATTGGACTGCACTACATTAGATACCGCAATAGATTATGATAAAATAAGTGAATATAACAGGAGAATTTATTGCTTTAAAACAGTATCTGAGTATAGTGTATTTTACCTACCTCGCGATACAGGTACGTGTATTATAGTAGGTTACGAAATCATTATACTGTTAAAAATAGTTGTGTTATTTTTCTAAAAATTTAAAACTTTACTGTAAAAAACTTACGGATCAATTGTCTCAAAATGTTATATAAATATACTGAACAATATCTTGCGAGGCTGTTGATATTATAAATTGTTTATATAACAAGGAAAGTTTGCAAGAATTTCGCAATACTTACGTGAATGAAAGCAGACGGCTCTTTAACAATTAACTCTTGTTTATTTTACCCGAAACAAGTTGTTAGGCGCCTAGCTTTCTGCCTTGTGGCGTTTTCCACGATGTTTTCTTAGTGTTCTACTGCTGAAGATATTGACGTGATAGTTTGTACTATAAACTAGAGGAAGTTAATTAACTTTACTGGTTGTTATTTTCATAAATCAAATGTTCATTTTAAAGAAATGCAGTCCACTTACATGTTACAAGTACGAGTATATACATGTTGTAGATTACAATAAGTGAGTTATAAATCAGTAATTTTTGAGAATTAGTTCCGAGAATGGAAAGTTATACTATACTAGCAACAGTCTGAGTCTCGCCATTGTAGAATTAAGTCCCCTAAGGTTCCCAAAGGAGCATTACATCAAACCATAACATTATATCTCCCCTACTGAATAACAAGTCTATTTTTTATTATATTGCTGTAATAGTAAATCAGTAATTCTCATAAGTAATCAGTGAGTAGGTAAGCAGTAGTAAGTTTATCAGTTAATTATACGAGTATAATCAAACTATATAATTGTAATCAACAACGTGCGCGTTGACAATATGGCAACACCTCGACGACGGGCATGGTTACGCACGTACAGTGAGACACACATAATAACGGCTTGTAATTAACAGGAATTTGATTGCTCTGCACAAATTAGACTTCTATTGACGCCGCCAGCCACTCTAATAGGCATCGCTTGTGACATAAACACATTTGCATATAAATCAGAACACCTGGAAATCATGCGTGATTTCTGAATTTGAACTGACACCACGGATATTACAATCTAAAATATTGTTGACTTTGTAGAAACAATATATTTATTCCTTCAATGAGAGATTTAAGAAAGATAAAATATTTGTTGTACGAACATCGTGAACGTTCGATTTTATTGTGTAACAAACAGCGGCTGAATTTGATGGGTTGGTTTAAATAAGTGTTACCATACACTTCCGTGAACGTCTAATTAAATTTAGAGAAGTGCTTAAATGAACAACAAAAAAATACTGAATGCGCAACAAATAGATGGTAGCAAATTTAAAGGTGGGTTATATTCATTGGTTATGTTTCTTTGGGTTTCTAAAGAAATAGGCGACAACGCCCACTTGATGACATCCTTAGTAATTCAAAGGTGGGTTACGTTCTTTGGTGGCACTAAATAAATGAAGACAATGCCCACATGATGACATTCTTAGTAATTTAAAGGTGGGTTATGTTCTTTGGTGGCACTAAAGAAATGGGAGACAACGCCCACTTGATGACATTCTTAGTAATTTAAAGGTGGGTTATGTTCTTTGGTGGCACTAAAGAAATGGGAGACAACGCCCACTTGATGACATTCTTAGTAATTTAAAGGTAGGGTATGTTCTTTGCTGGCACTAAAGAAATGGGAGACAACGCCCACTTGATGACATTCTTAGTAATTTAAAGGTAGGGTATGTTCTTTGCTCGCACTAAAGAAATGGGAGACAACGCCCACTTGATGACATTCTTAGTAATTTAAAGGTGGGGTATGTTCTTTGCTGGCACTAAAGAAATGGGAGACAACACCCACTTGATGATATTCTTAGTAATTTAAAGGTGGGTTATGTTCTTTGGTGGCACTAAAGAAATGGGAGACAACGCCCACTTGATGACATTCTTAGTAATTTAAAGGTAGGGTATGTTCTTTGCTGGCACTGAAGAAATGGGAGACAACGCCCACTTGATGACATTCTTAGTAATTTAAAAGTGGGTTATTTTCTTTGGTGGCACTAAAGAAATGGGAGACAACGCCCACTTGATGACATTCTTAGTAATTTAAAGGTAGGGTATGTTCTTTGCTGGCACTGAAGAAATGGGAGACAACGCCCACTTGATGACATTCTTAGTAATTTAAAAGTGGGTTATGTTCTTTGGTGGCACTAAAGAAATGGGAGACAACGCCCACTTGATGACATTCTTAGTAATTTAAAGGTAGGGTATGTTCTTTGCTGGCACTGAAGAAATGGGAGACAACGCCCACTTGATGACATTCTTAGTAATTTAAAGGTAGGGTATGTTCTTTGCTGGCACTGAAGAAATGGGAGACAACGCCCACTTGATGCCATTCTTAGTAATTTAAAGGTAGGGTATGTTCTTTGCTGGCACTAAAGAAATGGGAGACAACGCCCACTTGATGACATTCTTAGTAATTTAAAGTTATTTACTTTAGTTATTAAATATATGATAATTTGTTGATCATAATATGCTGTTAAACGCAAGCCCTACATATTATATAGTACATTTGAGTAAAGTGATAACTAACTTTTCAACAGAACGTCGGCATCGGCCGTAAGCGTGTTCCAAAAAATGTTTACAGTATAACGTTAATATAAATATAACGATGACTTGAACTCTTCTCTTGTTTGCTTTCTTATTTCGCTTTGCAAAGTTATAACAAAGCACACGAAAACTCAAGCCAAGTCGAAAGTGCTACACCTCTTAACAAATAACTAGCTTGCATTGTTAATTGTACTGTTAAAATGTTATTGAACAAGCGGTTTTAGTTTAGTACGTAAGTACACAGCCAAACTTGCTTTAAACAAAGTTGTTATAAGTAATGCTATATGTTATTCTTTTTGGACATGTTTGTTAAACCTAGTTGTGTTGTCAATGTATGTAGACATATCATATGTTGGGATTATTGTTTAAAATGTACCTATATTTAATATGTGTTTATATGTATTATACAAAACGTTTTATAATAATTAGGTAGAATAGATAACATATCAGTCATATAATGTTCCATATACAGAATGTGTGCGAACCTTGCCTGAAGCCTGAAACTATGGATTCCGTTCAAGATTTTGAGTTCATTGATGTAAAAAAATAGGAAAAAATTATTCGCAAAAAAATAATTAATTAGTTACTAATAAATTATTAATTACTTACTGTGGCGAAACATGCATGTGCACATTTTTTGAGCTTCTACTATTTTTTTCATACAAATTAACTAAAAACAAAAATAAAAGAGTTTAAAAGAAAACACGTGCCATCATTTTATGTCAATTAACTCAGAATCATGAGCAAAATCCATGGTGTACGGGCTTCGGGAAAGGTACACATACTGAATAATAACAATTCTGTTTACAATAATGCTATTTAACATCGTTCAGAATGCATTGTAGAGCTAAATCGTTAAAGAATAGACAATTACAGAAAGATTATCGCAACAAAGTTTTCAAAACGCATAAAAAGTAATATTAAACTGTTGGGAATAGTTGGTGGCTCCGCTAAATCCACCAAGTTACTGCGTAGCCGGGCTTACAAATGTCGGTTTAAAAATCATGTCCCCGTTAAAACTTTCCTCATGAATAATTTACGAAATTTCTTCTGAGATATGGTCTTGCCGCAGAAGATAAGAATTAAATTACGCGAAATTAAATTTTTATTATAACATCTGACTAAAAATATAAAGGAAGCAATTTGAATAATTATTATCGAGGATACCCTCACTGTTTTACTAAGTTTAGCTGAGTTCGCAGAATTTTTCACAAATTATTTCAAAGTTTATAACTATACGATGTACGTTTTGTATTTACATTCGGGGGGCTGCATGTTATTATAAAAACTTATTTGAATTTTAGAATAGGTATAATATTATTATAGCTTAAAATAAGAGATATGAAAATCAGAGTACAAAGAATGTAGCGAGGCCCGAGCCATACAAATAATAATTCGAGTTCATACCTTTAAGAGTGGCAGTTGAAGAGGATAAGACCGCCTTCCCGTAATTTTCTCAAGTACACCCTCTAAATTGAGTGAGAGTACTTATATTTTCAGAATTTATAATATTACGGCTCTAAATCTCTTGCAGGTTCAAGTAATATGGAGTCACAATTAAGCTCTGTGATAGCATTTTAATTGTCAATTTTGTATTTGTACTAATTTATATCTTTATAAAAATACATAAGTATATATGTAGGTATACACACATACTTACATACATAGGAGCGACGATAGTCTAGTCGTCTATATTCTCCACTCACATTCGCGAGGTCATGGCTTCGAATCTGACGCATAATGAGTTTTTACTTAATTAAATACAGATTCTTCCGTACCTACGTAAGTGAAAATAGAATACTAGATTACCATACCATACTATATCATACCACCTCTCCACTGTTGAATATAGGCCTCTGGCAGGGCTCACCACCACATACAATCCCATCCAACTACCACTGACGAACTTCTTCAGCTCGTTAAAGCGATCTTTAAAAACATGCGCTGCCAGAGTTTATTTAGTTTTAAGACCAATGCACTCCACTAGTTGTAGTTCAAGAACTACAAGAACCAAGGTGTCTGATGAAATAATTTTTCTTTCACCGTGTTTTGTTAATTAGGTAATTGGACACGTCTTAGTACTAGTATGTATTAGAGCGTGTTAACCTCGTTAAGGGCGAAAAGCATTATAATATCTAGGGACCTAGTAAAGTCATAAGTTAAGGTCGCTCTGATGTAGATTTGCCAAAATTGATAATCATCGCAAAAATGGCGTGCGGTCACGGATACAATCGAGCCAACAATCAATTTGCAACACTGACAACAACACCGTTGTATTGTTTGGATACACTGCTGAAATAAGCAAGGATAAAGCCAATACAGAGACAAAATTGTATTTATAACTATATGTACTCGTGTGGTGTGTGAAAACCTACTGCATTTTCACAGATTCATATTGATCCAATAATATACCAGCACTGCAGGACACAGATCTCACCTTATAGATAATCATGAGCAGGTTATGGGTCAACATTCACGATGTAGACCCATTGGGATTTAATAGATATTACACGTACCCCAGATGTTTTGAAGACAAATGTTTAAATGACCAACGGAAAAGACTGAATGCGCAGCAAATTTATTGTATCAAATTTATAGGTTAGGTTTAAGTTCTCTGGGGACAATAATGAAATAGCCAAAACGGGACTTCGTCGCCTTGGTGATGTCATTCTTCGTAGTTTAAAATTATTTACTTCAGTTATTAAAAAAAAAATAGGTTGTGTTTTATAAAATAGACAGACGCTCGGGCGGGCCACATGGTGGTAAGTGGTCACCGCCGCCCATGGACACCTGCAACACCAGTGAGGTTGCGGGTACGTGGTCGACCTAGATCATGATCAATCATGATCATGATTGTTGGTCATGATTTGATGCTCATTTAGTATTTTTTGCTGCTCGTTTAAATACAAGCCATTTTAAAATTCTCATTCTGATTTTAAATTTCTTCAGTTGCCTGAGGATTTTTTTACATCAGCGAGAGTGAGATTTAAAAAATTCGTACTTAAATTGAAACTCACTGGTGTGGCCCAGGTTCGAACTGACTAACTCAATGACTCACGAATATGAGTCGAGAATAGATACCCCTAGGCTTAGTGATTGTACAGATAAAATAAAATTAACAGAAAAATTAAAGCAGTTAAAAATTTTAGTTGGGACGGAACGCTGTCAGCATTTTTATTCGTATTTAATAGATATCTACAGCGATTGTTTAGTAAAATTTTGATAGAACGGTAAAAATAATATTTTTTTCACTAAAATGAAACCTAGAATTTTTATGAAAGCAAAGTTTGATAATTGCGGTAGAACTAAACAAGTTTCACTTTTCCTCGAAATTCAATCGACGCTAATTAAAACGTTTTTTAGAGAGGGTCTGAACAAAAAGTTTTAGCTCATGAACAGCGATAGAAATAGGTACCTACACCTGGACTTTTGAACGCATATAAAAGTTTTCCAATTTACAGCGGCTGATTGGAAAATTTTCGGCAGCTTGGGTGTTAATCGAAGCTTGACTTTCTCAGCCTTTTGGACTGAATGAAATATGTTAATGCTGACTTCGAGAAACTGAAACTAAAACTAATATTAAATATGTAATGTTTCTAAATATACTCGTACCGATATATAAAAACGTAAATACATATATCATAGGTATCATTCTTCACGGGTGAAATACCAAATACACACACATACATACATACTCATATACATACCTACACATACATTGATTTCAATGCTAATTGATTCAGGTACTCACTCAGGGCACTCAGTAAATTGTGTCATATATTAATGTTAAAGTTTGTCAAATTAATGTATGTTACTTCTGTAGATGTCTTCAATACAAAATTGGACGTCATGATATGGACTACGTCTCACGGTGTAAACAGCATCACATTCCACCATTGAAAACGCAAAGAATATTGCAATACCTACCTAATGAATATAACAAACGAGTCTATTGACTAGACTTACTAAACCGACTGTGGTAAGAAATTTACTTTGAACTCGGTTTTCGGTTTTCCACTTCGCCAGCATTAATTTCAATAATCAAGCATATCTTGTGTATCGCTATTTTATCTTTACTCGTGTCTGCAACCTTAGATAAACATCTCTGAAATCTTATTAGCTTTTATTTGTCTATCCATCTCAACTCTTTGTTTAAATAATGTTTTATAAATGCTTAGTTTTCGATTTAAACATAAAATAAAATAATAACCATATGGTACCATTAGACTGGCCACTCCTGCTGGATATATCTCGCCGTTCCTAGGCTCGCCTCTACACAAGATGTTTCGCTCTTCTCATTCAGCCTTTAACGATGACCTTCCACAAATTGTCACTTCACGGGAATGGAATGCGTAACACACAACGCTTCACGGTAAGCAGTTACCATTCAAAGACTTTTCTACCCCAACGGTAGAATATTGTTTACTTCAGTTTGCTAATTCTGAGTAGTCTTAATAATTGAATAAAATTCTTGCATACTAAGAATAGTAATTATTGAAAAATTGATGTGAAGTCTGAAAGTAATTGATGATAAATTTAAAAACAAGTGACACAATGATGAGCTTCTCCAAATCTTAATAAATTAATTGTGCTCAAAAGAGTACAAATGGCGCTGTACAAATCTCTAGTTAAAAAGTTTCCTCATGAATATTTCAACTGAGTTATGAGCCCGAAACGGAAGATAATAAAATTCGGTATAATTTAATTTTTATTGCAGCCCGTGAAACAAATCTCAAAAGGGGCTCGGTTTGAATAATAATTAGCATTTTTTGTTATAAACGCTAGGGTTCAAATCTTTTGGAAATCAATTTTTGTTCGCACATTTTGTAAATCTTAATGCAACGAACAAACGATTTCAAAAATACGAGTATACTGCAATATTAATTTACCAACGTCATTTAGAGCTTTTAATGCGATAATACAATTATTCATCAAAGTACAAGTTAATATTATGCTCGGTAACATACAACAATTCGTATTCAGTAGACAATCTATGTTTTCCAACTGTTTCTAAGTTGTTTTGCAACCGTGTGGTTCAGTTATATTATTATATATAAAAAACGCTTGAAAGATATAGTTGTATTGTATTAGTTTAGTGTATACACATAACTGAAAAATTAAAGTATAAAATTAGGTTAACCTTTGAACAGAAACTAATAAGAGGTATTCTTGTAATTTTTTAACTAGGCCGGATTTATGATAGCGACACCTGGCGCAGCAGCTAGTCAGTGATTGAGAGAGCAAGCCGTACGCGAAATTATTAAAGCGTAATTTATGCTCGCAATTTGTACGTAACTTGAATTCGTCCTTGTGTCATTCATCACGGCTGCCAGGAAAAAGCGATTAATTTCAACAATCATCGGTAAAAATGGTTCAGTTGCAGGGTATATACGCAAGCATCAATTGTGTGTTCTATAAGTAGGTATATGTATGCGAAAAAGCGAGAAACTTATTGGGTACCTTTATGAGTTATGTGAATTTTCCAACTGCACATTTAATAAACGGTGGTGAATCTGTTGTTTTGGCAATCATTATATTTTTTTATTAATTTCAATTACCCACCTTCATACAAGTAAAAAACTACTCAGCTATAAAACATTGAGATTAAATGAATAACACCACATTCCAGAGCCCACACTAGGATTCCCTGAGTTGTAAGTCCAGAGACACATACACAGACGAACACACCACTCAGACCAGCTTTGTTAGGCGGAGAGTGCATATGAATTCCCACAGCCGCTGGCCTTACTCGACTGGCCACGTTACACCTCTCTCACAGAAGACTACCTTGAAATATACTGCATTTCCTACTTTATCGTATTTCCCTAATGCAAGTACGTGTTTCGGTAGTGAGCGAGATATGTCAGAGCCCATTCTCATCCTATCCTATCCCTCCCCATTTTCCCAACCCATTCCCTAGTCTGCAAAGGTAGGCAGTGCATCCGGGGGCGTGCCAATGCTTGTCATTCTGGACTGATGTTGGCATGTATCGCGGATGTCTATGGACGACAGTATCCACTTACCGTCAGGTGGACTGTATGCTCGTTTGCCGCCTTTACTCTTAATTATTTTGCAACGTTCCTTCGGATTGTGGATTAGTGTTGTAGTTGCGGTGACTATGTTTCGTAGAGGCCCGTAGCAGCTCGTAGAAAACCGTAGCTCTACTCGGTTGGTCATATGCGTAAAGACCTGTCTCTACGGTGACACGAGTTCATACGTCGTCTATACTACGATCACTGTTTAAGTTGATAACTACATATGATATAACATATCTTTACAATTCAGCTATCTTATGTTTTATTTCCTGAAAATTGATTATCTTGAAAATTGCAACTATTACAATATTTTTATGACAGAAAATAAGAAAATGATAAATCTAACAATCAAATGAAGTGAAACAGATAAAAGTGATAGAAGCCGGTTATTTTAGATACTTTTGTATAAGTACTTACAGCCTTATATTTTCTTACATTATTTGCATTTATTATGTACATTTTATTCATTATTTATATGGTAGATGCAAGCAATTTATTAAGATTGCGTTGTAAATATAGATAAGTTCCCCTCCGTGAAGTCGCGTCCGCTTCCGCCGTCGTTAATTTTATTTTGCGTTTTGCAACGCCTCACTTATCCGATACTGATTTTGAGGATGAACGAACATAATATTGTTAACATTTACGTTCAATAAAACTTTGTTTTTGAAATTGTTTATATGGTTTTCGTACCGATGGCTTGTCTCATGTTTGTAGAAATTCAGTTAAGTGTCTACCCGTGTCACATTCAATATACATTCTAAGAAAATGATTTTATTCTCTCACTTTAAACAAAATAAACAGGTATTTACGAAATATTGAAATGTTTACTTGATAATATTCACAAATCAAACTGTCCAATTCAAATACTCTCAAAAAGGAAAATAAAGAAAAATTTTAATTTAGTGGAAAAAGCAACGAAACGTTTCCTTTTTTATAGCTGGCCAATTGAAACGTTTCCAGCTCTCTGAATAATTCATCTTTCGTTTGAACAAAGACGAAGTGGGCCGCGCGGCGATTCTTTGATCTTTTGTAATTGGAATCGATGCTCATATTAAAAAGAAGAATTCTTTAGAGCGACCGATGAAATGCACCGAAGCCATTTTCTTCAAGGCGATTAAAGGAGGCTGTGATTCTGCCCCGCCTGAGGAAATACTCGAGGTGGAACCCTTCGCCGCGGGGGCGTAATTTCGAGTCAATATCGAGTTTGTATCGTATTAAATATTAATTTAAAAAATCACTGTCGCTGTTTCTTCTTAGGAGAGTTTTGTTAATACTTAATATTATAAAATCTAAAAAGTTAATAACGCGCTAAGACGACGTGCAGCATGTTTACCATGCGGCTTACTGTATTCCTTAGTCGCATCAGATAGTTGAAAAACCTTCCCCTCAAAAATATGTTGAAGCCATCTAATAAAAATCATGTCATAGAATATAATTTTATTTTCATACTTTTTATATTTTGTAATAAGTTCGAAACAAATGCTTTCTACGAATAAATACGTGAAACTCTGGCTTAACTCTGATTTGTTGTGTTTCTTCCCAAATCAGTTTGAATAAAAATCAATCATTGATTTTTATTTTTTCCTAAATTATCTTCATCGATATTTTCCTTCCAAATTACTTTCATTCGTTTTTATTCCATCCCAAATTAGTTTGATTGGCTTTTATTTATTCCTAAATTAATTTCATTCGTTTTTATTTCTTCCCAAATTAGTTTTATTCGCTTTTCTTTTTTCCCAACTTAATTTTATTCGCTTTTATTTCCTACTACATTAGTTCCACTCGCTTTCATTTCTTCCCAGTTTAGTCTCTTTAACTTTGTTCATTGTTACTATAGTTAAATCTAACAATTAATTAATTGATACACTTTCAGTTAAATCTTTAACTGAAACTAGATACTAACTCAATTCCCTATGGCTTGGTTTTTTTTGGTACCTTCGAAATGTATAAACCACAGATATAGGATTTTTATAGGTATGTCTACGATATGAACTGTCAAGAGCTGCCTGTATTTATATCTATTTTTAGTTAGAATATCTATTTTTTTTGTAACATTAAGGGGCCTCTTAAAAGCTATATAATATGAATATTTTTTATACAAATGCACACGAGTAGGCAGAAACCTGATGCTAAGCAGATATTGTAGCCTATGTACATATCAACATCGATGACGTCATCAACTTTGATATTGAACGTTGGCATTTCCGTAAATGCACGCCATATTCTTTTTATTATTTAGGAATAAAGATTTCGGACCCAAACAAGATTGGGAAAGATGGCAATAGGGACTACCGTAGGTGAAAAGTTTTCGCTTGAAAAGAGATAGATGATATTGGATTATGGGATGATATGGAATGGGTAGGAAAACGGCTCTGGCCACTGTCACTCACTCCCGAAACACGTTTACTACATTTCACGGCAGTCTTCTGTGAGAATATAGTAACTGAATCAGTCGAATTCGGTTGTTGCCTTTGCCTTGCTCCGCCATATTGCTTCGTCTAAATTCAATATTACTCAAGCAATATAAATAGAAAATATTAGTGGACGTGTTGTACTCGTAGATATCTGTAAATGAATATTCTTGTTAATAAGCTGTTATGATGTCCGTCGATATTGAAGTAGTTGAGTATCGGAATTACTTTGGCAACTCTATCAATAAAGTCGGAAACTTGAGCAATAACATCAGCAATCGATTACATAATAGACGCTAGATTGCCTCCCGAGAGTGATCTAGTCTACAGTACCCTAATTTTTTTTTGTCTGCTTGATTAGCTTGAATATGACAAATATGTCAGTAGTATATTAATCAATACGTCAGCGGTAGGATTTCTGAAGCCGAGCAAACAATTGACAAACAATAAATGCCCAAATGTCATTGTTTGTAGGCTTACTTGAGTAGAATCTATTGAGTGTCGGAAAAGGTTCAGGTGCATTCGTATACTCCATAGTGATGCAATTATCTCGTCTAAGGAATACAGTCCTGGATTCCATATCCCAGGACCCCGGACGAATACCGGTCCCGAAAATTCCGGGATACACAACAGGAAGCCACCGTTTATTATTATTTTTTTAGCACAGGTGTTTTTTTTTTATTTATAAGCTAAAAGACAGGAAGTTTACGAGTTGAAAGTCAAGTTAGAAATCCTTTTGTAGACGCTAGTGTGAATTGCGAACTGAAGTTGAATGCTCCTTGAAGCGAGTAAAGGATTAGTGAGCGAGGGAACGTGTTCGACAATGTCACCTCTGACTTCAGAGTGATACACTCTGAACTCTTCGGGCGGCAAGTTTGCTTTGTGCATATATACATTTTTGATTTTATTTACTTCTTTCTACGATTTATATATAATATACAACATGTTACATATAGAGATATAAAGTATATCTTGTATAAATTCTATATATAAGATAAATATATACAATAAATATATACAATACAATAATATAAATATATACAAGATATAGAGGACTGATTAATTTCGTCCCTAGAAGGAGCTGTTAAAAATACGGTTTAAATTACAGATGTCGGATCTTGTCTATTAGTTCCTGTTTTATTCTCTAATCTTGCCCTTGTGACTATTCTATTTTCAGACTCTTAAGTCATTATTGTGGTTTTGTAAAGATACATTTCAAAACTCTACACACGAGGCGTTAAGATCCAACTTAGGTCAGGAAATATAAAAGAATAAACGGATATAAAAATCGATTATGATTTTATTTAGTTATTTATTATTTTAACACAATACATAACAAGTCTGCAAATGTCTCCCAGTAGCAACGCCGTATCTCGGAGCAAACGAGAATTGTTGTGGAGGTTATATTTTTACAGTGAATAGTGTAAGATTTATCGGAAGGTTGGGTAAATAAACTGTAATCGTCATTTATACTGTTTTATTGAATGATCATCAGATTTAACTAAAGCACCGCGTTCTACATGCACTGTGCCAACACTGTATCGCTACAATTATATATAATTTCCAGGCATAAGGAGCACTCCGCGCCCAATAAATGCTTTAGTTTTTTTTTTGTCGTGAGTTCTCCTTGTTCCCAATCGCCGTTGACACGAAACACGATCGCGGGCGCAGGAATCTATGTTTCATTTTTTCATTTTATTGAGCAATTTAGGCACAATATATTTTTTCGTCCTGTTACCATAAAAGTTATTTGCCCTATGTTCCAATAGCCATCCTGCGCTGGCCTCTCTTGTATTAATTTTATAATTATTTTTAATTTTATATGTACTTATCATTCCAATATTGCTCTTTGTTATTTCATAATAGATTTTTTTTTATCTACTGATAATGTTTACATTTATTGTACAATATCTTCCGTTCTAACCATTTTAATTTTTTGTCCAATAACAATTAAACAAAATCTAGTCTGGATTATTTTCATTTTATTTAAATGACTTTTATGAGCTGATCCATAAGTCAATATACCATACGAAATCAGTGAATCTAATACAGACATAATACATAATCTTGTATGGGGCATAATACAGACCATACAAGATGGATCTCGAATCATTACTAGGATGTTCAGTTTATTTAATTAAGCTTTGCCTTTAAAATAACCAATGTATAATATAGATTTATTAGCCTTTACTTAGGCCTTTTACAGTAAACGGCCGAAAGTATCAACGACACGGTATCATATACCGTATATATCATATACCGTAAGTAAGTACTACGATCGGTTAGCTTCGGTTTTGTCTCTGTCTCTGTCGTAACGGCACACGATAGAGACGTCGCTCTACAAAACCGAAGAACCGAAGATAGTCGATGTGTATTATTTTCGGCCGTTTATTGTACAATTTGTACAATTATAACAGGCGAAATAATTAAATGAGTATCAAATTGATTTAAACGTGGATCAGGTTTTTGATACTTTGCTGAAATATGGTGACGATAAATAAAATCAAACTAATTGATGATGACATTCTCAGTAATTTAAAATGATTTACTTCAGTGATTCAATAACTTCAATTGTATTTTCTTGATCACATTATTGCTGCTTGTTTTTTAGTATTTTTGCAGCTCAAAAGAGCATTTAAATAAATGCATGCCTTATGAAAGGAGTGTTACAGAACAATGAAGTTGTAATTCAACGAGAGTGATGAAAATGACTGAATACTATTAGCCGTGCTATCACTACTAATGGATCACAAGAACTAACATTACGTAAGCTCAACCGTCATTACAGAGCGCCTACCTTTATTAGGTAGAGAGCCCACTATCCAGGTATTGAACAGAAGATTTCATTACGCGTAGTGGCCGGTATCGTCTTTACGGTGTCATAAACGGAGTAATAACATTAAAGCCGGGTATAAAAACGACGACCTGTGGCATTGCATTCTTGCGTTAACGTTATGGTCGCGACGTTTCCTTTAAGCTTTATGTCATCTTGATAAGATATTTCGACTTTTAATCTACTTTGCGTATGCATATATAGGGGGAGAGTGCCGCTGGGCGCACTCGACTGGCCACGTTACCCCTTTCTCACAGAACACTACCTTGAAATGTACTGCTTTTCCTACTTTATCGTATTTCCCGAATGTAGATACGGGTTTCGGTAGTGAGTGAGATATGCCAGAGCCCATTACCATCCCATCCTATCCCTCCCCATTTTTCTAATCCATTCCTTATTCTGCAAAGGTAGGCAGCGCATCCAGGGGCGTGCCAACGTTTGTCATTCTGGACTGAGGTTGGCATGTACCGCGGATGTCTATGGACGACAGTATACACTTACCATGGTGGACTGTATGTTGGTCTGCCGCCTTTTTTCTATAAAAAAATATGTAGTGGTCTTGTATGATTAGTGGTGTAATAAATATATACAGGTACATAAATATACAGGTACACTTGTATATAAATATATACAAGTGTTAGATTAGGGTACTATAGTAAGTAAATAACACTTCAATGGCCCACACCAAGATTCCATAAGTCGTGGGTCCAAAGTCCCATACAAAGACATTCCACTAATCATGTTTGACCGGGAATCGAACCTGGAATCTTTTGAACAGCAAGCAAAGGCACCACCAACTTGGCTAATCGGTATATATTCTCGATTCGCATTCGAAAGTTCGTGAGTTTTAATTATCGCTAGCTTGGTGGTGAAGGAAAACAATGTCAGGAAGTCCAAGAGACCAGCGATCATTAAAAAAATTTGGGCATATTCACCACTCCGCATAGTGTCAGCGTTTTGGATTATGGCCCGAAATTCCCTTGTAATTGCTAGGCGGGGCCGTACCCTGTAGTGGGACGTTATAGAATGTATCGATTGGAATACAGTACATGATTTCATGAACTTGAGTCAGTTAGGTTTCTATTCATATTCAAAAGGATATCAGTACATTGTTAAAAATAACAAAAATCAATTTTAAGTACAATTTGTATAATGGATGTCAAATATACCCCTACACTATGAAAATGAATTAACTTTAGAGGTGAAAGTTTCACAAAATTAAACACAGAAACTTTTTTAGATACTAGCTTTCGCTTAATATCTACAATTTTTTTTTTCATATTGTATTTGTATTTACTTTTACTTCTAACTTCGGACTTGAAAATTTCCGAAACAGTCTTCTTGCAATTGGAGTAACTAACCTTTACCCCTAATTTGGCCATTTATTATTTTATTCATAGACTTATTTTATTTTTTTTTAATATTTTTTACAACTTCAAAATTTATTTAACTAGATGGTTGTTTATTTTCTTATCTTTCACAGTTGTCTATACAGTTCGAAAAGATATAATTCACCTGCTATTGAAAAAAAAACATACCAATTTAAAATTATTAAATCAGACATTTTATTTTATTTGCCACAAGGCATATAGTGTATAGTGTTTATTGTCCATTAAACAAGTTCCACTTAAATATGCTCTCATTACATAAATAACAATGTACGGATACATAGTCAAAGCGGGAACAATGTGCGTCACATTAAAATTAACCTGCTTGTTAATTGATGTAAACAACATGCGGGTAGTACTAATGGAAGTAAGGTATCACTCCATTAATTGTCCATACATGTGCTGAGGTTACCATGTTAATTGGAACTAATAACGTTGCCAGAGCTGCATTTAAACCATATGCCTGGCCTAATTTGAGGGTAGCATAACAACAGGTTCGTTTTGAAGTTGATTTATTACATGGAAACTGTGTATGGATAGTTCTCTTCACATTGATATTTTCAATTTATTTTAATAGGAATATTTTTTTATGTTTTGTGTTCTACAATCACAGTTTTTTTAATAATATTTTTTTTATCTACAACGTTTATTAACAAATTATTTTATTTAACAAACAGAAAATAACTAAATTACATAAATAATTATTAGGTACTTTGAGAAGATTTGAAATTTTTATTTGAATAAATGTTTTTATGCATATTATATACATTGTCCAGTTTCACTGCAATAAATTAACTGTGATTCTCACATTAAGCAGAGTTCGTCACGTGGGAATCTTCAGCACTGTTTACAATCACTGCACTGTTACATTTACTCACGACATACACACAATATTAACAAATCGATAGCCACTCTTTATTACTCACTATTCATCTATGATAGCATTATGTTTAATTACCTAATATATACCTAGCCTGGCCATAAATACTTTTACAATAAAAGAAACAATAAATTACATTTGAATTTGAAATCTGTCATTCTCGCCTGAAAAATAAATATTTTTCTCATTTTGACGCCAATCATTATTCAATATTGTACTAATATTAAAATAGAGTGGGGTGATAACGAAAACCGTATTGCTGTAATTGCATGACACAAAGTAATCATGGAGCCAAATGCAATTTTTAATACGCTAAAAGTATTAGCCAGTTTTTAAAGTATTAGCCGAATGTTTGTGTACTGGTCTATTGGTAGGTACATTGAAACCTCCTCTATTTGTGACAGAAAAAGGTCTAACCGTCCACTCGCTATTCGTACTAAACAGACGATTAAAGCTGTGAAGAACAGAATCAGAAGAAATCCCGTCCAGAAGTAAAAAAAAATATCCAGACAGATGGATATAGCACCTAGAACCATGTCACGTATTATAACAGATGATTAGGAGTTGCTGCTTAAAAAAGACGTACTGGTCATTTCTTAACTGATAAATTAAATAAAAATAGGGTTTGTGAAATCAAAACCACTTTTTCAGCGGTACGCAGAGGGATCTCACAGACAAACCTTATTTACGGAAGAGCAAATGTTCACCATTGAGGAACATTTTAACAACTAGAATGAATGAGTTTATGCTCCTACCTCTAGAGAAGCTGCTCAATGGGTCAATAGGGTGCAGCGTGGCAATTACCCGGCTTCAGTGATAGTTTTGTGGGGTGTTAGCTATCAAGGAGTGACTGAGTCATATTTTTGTGAAAAAAGTATTAAAACATCGGCTCAAGTGTATCAACATACGATTCTTGAGAAGATCTTAAAGCCTCTTAACAACACTCTGTTCCACAATCAAGAGTGGTTCTTTCTGCAAGACCAGGTCATAAGACTCGCTCAATACAGGAATATTCGCGTCTTCATTAGAGCCGAAGACTGGCCGTCATCTAATCACGATCTTAATTCGCTCGATTATGATTTATGGTCTGTTTTAGAGAGCACTTTTAGGGATATGGAATCCCTAAATCATTCCATAAGGGTGGCAGTTGTTTCAATTGAAAACTAGCCACAACGTTTAAAAGATAGTATAAAAGAAATTGGTGACCATTTCGAATAAACGTTATACTTTTAAAATGCTAGTAAAATGATATATATACTTAGTCTAGCCATAAATATTGTTATAAACATACATTGATATTTTTATTTTTACATTATCATTTTATTAAAAGAATTTGTGTTATTTTAGAAATAAGTAAGTAAGCATTTAAATTATGTCCCTTATGATATACTCGTATGTCGTAGGGGCCATTAATTTGATTTTTATTAAACAGTCTTCCTTAAAATTTTGTTATTTCCTTGATTGCCAATTTCCAGTGTATATCTTGTTATCAATGGTAGAAAATTTAGATTTTGACTTATGACTCCGTGTAGAAAACGTAATATTGTAAAAGATTGATTTAAATAATGTATAGTATATACTAGTATTTATTGTTTGATTTTTTAAATTTCCTGACGAATGTATCAACAGTTTCCTACAAAGTCCGCATAATTACTTAGTCGAAACTAGACGACATTGTATGCAAAACGTGGTACGAGTACAAGTGAGTAGGTACCATCATATGTTTGTCAGTGGAACAAAAGTGCCTCGTTTGCACCAAGACCAATAGTCGGGCATTGCATTAGTTAGATGGATACGCTTAGCTCTTTAGTTCCGACTAAGTTCGCCCGCAATCCAGCCAGTAACTTAGATCGCCACTGTTTGGAATTCAATTGTAAACAGTCTCTGCTGTTACAAAATTAAATGTCAATGTTGTTGCCATGTTTATTCGGCAAGTGAATTGAGGGTTTCTAGGTATTCGTGGGAAAGAGGTTAATAAATATACCTGTTTTAAAAACTTATTTTTATATTCTCCGTGTAGCATCTCGGAGTGTAAATTCGTGCATATCTAGTACACGATCTCATGTCAAGATGTACTAAGCCCTCTTAAGATCACTCACATTAAATGTATTCTCAGAGTGCAAGAAGAGGGAGGTGCGGGCGAGAGAGGGGTAACCGGCGATAGTGGCGTTAAATGCAATATTCAGAACGGCTCTGCGATGGGGCACAGGGGATGCGGCAGACGCGAGTATGTGTTTGCCGATTGCTTTGCGAATAGTACCCCAGACTAGAATCTGCGATGCAACTTCACTCAATTCTTTGCTTAAGTATAAGTCAGAATGACCATTATACCGACCATCTTGTTAGCTTTATAACATTTTTGTGTAAACTAAAGGTTTTACAATGATGCAAATTAAGGCTAATCTTCAGTAATAAAAGAATATGATTTAAATTGTGCTTATCCGACAGAAAAATTGTTATTGTCATTTTTACTTTTTATTTCCAAAAAATGTGGCTTTACTAGCAAACTACGAGAAGAAACGAGACCTCCTTTTCTTTTTGACGTCTAACTACTCTTGTGTGTTTTGTGTGACTTACACCTAATTCTGTTATGGTCTGGATATACCTATATATGGATATTCGTATGTTTGGATATAACTAGTTATGCAAACGAAAAAATCCCAAAAAAAATGAAAATGGAGTACGGTGAGTGACGGGGAGTTTCTAGTCGAAATTTCTGTAACTTTGAGACTATCTGTGGTGCAGTGTGTGGGCTAGCGTTATCATGGAGAAGCAGTGGACTAGAACGATTGATCAGACTCGATTGTTTGATAGCGAGCTTGTCTAACATCGTTTGCAGTTCTTCACAGTACACATCTGCATTAATTGTTGTGCCAGATCTCAAGAAACTGTAGGGGATAATATCAGCACAGGACCCAATTCTCACCACAAGTGACAAAACGATTCAGAATCCCTTCATTCTCATGCCGGTTCAGCAAAGTAAGGCAAGCTTCGACGCGTGTTTGCAGCTGACTTTCATTAAGCTCATACAGTAGCCACTAACTCAGATTTGGTTTGAGATGAATCCGCACTATCTATCACTATCACCTTCAATTCGTCATTATTTACTTTAGACGCCGGTCGTCCACGGTTTGTTCTTGAGGTCGAAATTTCCAGAACGGAAAAGATGAAACCAAAAACACGTTGCTGTGTTTGGTCCGTACACGTTCTGCTGTGCTGCGTTGCTGCCACGATGGAACTCATGTTCGAAAATAACGCGAATTTTTAACTTTTCCATGGTCGCAAACACAACTAAGCAATCTAAGCAAAAAGTAGTTTGACGGAAAAAACAAAGAATAACTGATATTGAAAAAAAATATCAAGCTTTAAATTGAAATTAATTTGAATTTGGAATTTCCAGTGAAACGCAAGATAACTAAGTTGAAAGTGGCCACTATGAACAAACGGTAATTTCATACGTACGGCCTAATAAATAATACAATCAGTTAATTTATTGACTGATTTTCTCTAAGTTCTCTAATCGTACGTGAGACAACGAAATCTTGGAAAATATAAAATGTACCGTTTTTCAATCAAGCAGCAGTCATTCATATCGGTTTTATTTATCAGTTTTATCTCTTCTTATATTCAGTTTTGATTAATGCGATATATGTCGTCGATACATGTCGATACGTGTTACATTCAATGTACCCCCAGCATGGGACAATACACTTTTTAAAAGTCAACATTTTGATTTGCAATATCAAAAATAATGTAAGACTACCAGTCCTGTACACCTAAAGTCACAACATTACCTTTTCGGGAGTTGAAATAGCGGAATGGGAAATAATTTTTCCTCTACAGGGCAGGTTATTGGCAAAGGTCGTGCTTTGTCAACCGTACATATTTGTTCACACAAGCCAACGCATGCATGAAATCCTATTTTACGGCTCGTATCCCTCCGTTTAGAGCGCCTTTTGAATGGGCCGTGTCTGTGCTCAGGCGAATATCTTACCCTGAGCTTGCAACATTCAGTCACGTTAAAGAAACGACTAGATTTAAAAGATGTTATATTTTTTCATCTTGCCTTGAGACAAAATATTATGTGGCTCACAATTAATAGTATTCCTCAAATAATTAATAATTATTCCCTCGAATGCACCTTCCTACATATCATACATATATAATACTAGCAAAACCCGCCAGACGTTGTCCTGCCTGTGTATATTTATTTACCTCTGTTTATAAAATTACAAATTATTCTTTCCTGTTTTGCCATCGATATGATTTTTGCGATCGGTTGAACGGTATAAAAGTTGATGTGCTGCAGCGCCATCTAGTGGCGAGTTACAACAAAATCGATAGCATAAAAACCTTTTCCATGAAAAAGTACATATATGTGCTAACTTTCATGGTGATCGGTCAAACGGTGTCGAAGTCTATTAACATCTGATATACCAACATCCTCTTATATATATATATATATAATATGTAGATATAGATAATATGTAGAAACGTCAGCACTCAATTTTAATTAGGCACTTGAAAATTGTAATACAATACAACAATACAAACATAATATTGTACAAAACATAGGTACATTTATGTATGTAATGTTAAGAAACTCGTAAAAAATTGATATCTCAAATGTGACACCACACACCACTGGTGACCCCAGGGTCAGTAACTAGCTCGCTTGGCCCAAAAGCACAGGTATTCAACGGCGTAATGTCGCCAGCATGCTGGGTATTTTATCACAAGGTTCCAATCTGTATAAATTATAAATACCTATATACAATATTACTTTAATCAGTTAGAGTTAAGTATTATATGTAAATACGATATACACACATATATATATATATATATATATAAGAATTTTGTATACTTATTACAGGTCTTAAATACAAAAATCCCTATCTAATAGGAACAACTGTAAATTACTTTTCAATTCATTGGAGTTCTTAGTAATACGAGTATATTAACAAGCTATATAAGTTATAAGTAGGGTAATGTGTTTCTAGCGTGTGTTCAGTATTTTAAATTAACAAGAAGATGGTTTGAAGTTATAACGATATTTAAAAAGAACACTCAAATACACTTAGTACATGAACGTTCATTGTTAGGAAAATAAAACGAGCTGCAGGCGGTAATTGATTAAAAAAAATAAACGTTGGGAGTGTCCAAAAAACAAAAAAAAAAACGTTGTTTGAAATAAAATGAAGAGCCGTATAAAAGTATAAAATGATATGTCGTGTGGTGTCAGCCGGCTATAGAATAGCACCACTCCATCTCGTCCCGTGGGTGTGGGTGGTGCGACCACGGGATAATAAAGCGTCTACTACAAGCCCTGAGTGGTTTCAGTGGTGGAATACCACCACTAAAAGAGTGGACTCGCCAACCCGTTTGACCAGCGTGGCATTTTTCTCTCCATACATCCCTCAATGTGCATGGACCTCAGTCCATGTTCAGCAGTGGATACTAAAAGGACTGGCTGGTTACGGTTTAAATTAAGAGCATGTGAAATGCAAGTAGACATATATCTCTCTTTATAAAATTAATATTTTGGACTAAATTAAACTGGCACTGTAAGTATGATAGAAATAGCTCTGAACTTACTTTAATTTATAGTCTCTTATGGTGCATATGGTAATCGGTGGGCGGGCCACGGACCCATAGATATAGCGAACAGCGGCTGGGCGTCGTCGTCGCGGCCCGCACGCGCTCCCTACCGAATTATAAATTATACCATTAACTTGCAACGTCAAGGTTTTATGCAGTTTCGTTTCAGCTAAATATTCGATGAATTGGGTCAGGTGTTATGTAGGAAAAAGTATTCATTTACACATAATAAATAGTTCGTTAAGTAATTTATGTAATGTATTATTTGCAGTCACTTGCAGTCCACTTATCTATATTACATTTATTTATTTTTATTTCATATTATTTATGCTCGGTACGTAGACAGAGCGGTGAGAGCCTAGAGGTATCTATTTTCAACTTTCATTCGTGTGATTGTGAATACAAATCCTCATATTATTATTAGATAAAATAATATGAAGTTTATATTTAAAACTCCTTAAATATGATTTTTTAAGAAGAATAACATCGTGAGGAAACCCGCTACCTCAAAAATTAAAAATATCTGAAGCATTAAAATGCGCATTATATCGCCAATGAGCACTGAGCCTGCGTGGTGTATTATGGCCCGAAACCCCCTAGAGATTTACTAGGAGAGGCCTGTACCTTACAGTAGGATATCATGGGCTGATTAATAATAGTAAATGATAGGTATACATTACATTTATGGCGATTAATATGATAAGCACGCTTATATTATATATCTTTAGTGTTTTAAAAATAACACTCTAAAAATGCTGTCGACGATTTGCGACATTTATTGGCGGAAAGCAAAAACAACGAGCAAAATCCGTAACGTATACATATAAATTGCTAGTGAGCAGCTTACAGCCGAGTAGCTTTAAACAATGAGGCAAATAATAGCGAACAACAGATTGAAACGTGGTTAAAACTCGCGCAGTCACAAAAGGTCCCGCGGGGCCGCGTTTATTGTTCCACGCATTTTAATGAACCCTTCCGTGGTCGCGATGAATACCGATGAAAGCACTACTGTATCGTTCAGGCTAGCTTATTGTACACAACATATTCATTATACCTGACTGTGTAGTCTATAATCTGAAAATAAAATTTTGTTCTATAATGCGAAATGAACTGAAGCGAAATGCACCATTACGAATTGTTTGCAGATAAATCATTGGAAAACCCAGGTTTGTGCCCCACCGGCACCGTTTTATTTTCAACGGAGAATGGAATCATCGGTAAATTACTGGAGATCATATACACTACAATAATGAAATATTATATGTTACAAGACACTAGCCTCAGTGTGTCCCCACACAAAGCAGCTCGCCAAAGTCTAAACGTGTACTAAAATGGAAAATTAAATGTTTTTTTTTTATATTACGGGATTCTTTTTAATAATATACTTACATATTGTTTCATTTTTTTAATCCAAGATTCAACACAACAATCTGTTTTCTCGGGTATCTTTATTCTCCAGTTTTTCTGCGGTAATTCAAAATCCCATGCAAAGTTTACCATTATATACCTACCTATATTAATTGAAAGACGTATTGGTTACACAAATGTTTGGTGAGCTATGTACATATATACCTACTATCGTGATCTGTTTGTTAAAAAAAAAACAGTTGGAATTAATGAAAATGGCACGAGAGTGTATGACGGTACGAACGAATACAGCCTGTTTGCGAAGTTGATCAAACACTGAAACCATTTATTTTGAATGTGACTTTTCGATAGCAATCCTGTAAAAGCATTGATCGTTTGCATTTTGTCATTCTAATTTTTTAACATCTCGATTTCTGATTTATTGCAGTCTTTGAAAAAAAAACACATTAAATTAAATTTTATTATTTAAGTATGGAAAATGGGCGATCTTTCTCCTTTACTAAGTCATAAATTAAGAGACGTTCGAATGTAAATCATTTCCTCGTAAGCATCTAATTTAACGGAAGGCCGCTGAGACGAACAGTGGCGGACAATGAAAAATAATTAAAAGTAATAAATCTCTCAGCAGGTAACAAAAACGTGAAGAGCTTAATAACCGTCGCATGTCTGTGGCGGGAGCGTGGGAACCGGGACATGCGTCCCGCTCCGTCCCGCCGCCCGCTCCATCGGGATCCCCGCCGACTTGCTTTACAACATGGGATTAGAATGGACACCTGAAACCATTGCTTCACTTAATTTCGTTTTAATTATCTCCATTCTTTTCACAAATTTGAACAATGAACAATTATAATTTTCTCAATTCATTGTCTAATTTTTAAGAGAATTTATTTTGGATTTATTATTCAAGCTTATTTGATGAATTATTTTTCGTTAGGTTAAAATAAAATGAATTATGATTTACTGAGTACTAATATTTCTAAACCAGTGTAGATGTTAACTCCAGGATATACAGTTTATTACAGCATATCTTAGACAAGTAAGCAGCGGTTTCGTGTAACCGTGCCGTGTTTGTACCGCTCGCTCGCACGCTCGCTAGCTTTCTTGCAACAATAATGGGGTTAGGTGCTTTATTTATGGTTGAGACTGGATAAAATTATGTAGCGTCGTGCTAATATTGCTAAGACCAACGCTGCATGTGGGCTGATTCTCACGCTCCGTACAGCCTCGTAGCGCCCTAGCACCGTAGCACCGTAGAACGGTACCCGTAGCCGCTTAGCGAGGCGCTGCGCTTGCATTGTTATTAGCCTTTGTCGAATGCGCCTTTGTCATCTATCTATACATGACAAAGACACATGGTATACCTACATAAATCACCGTGTGTTCTGTTTATTGGGAAATCTTGAAAAGTAGGTAATACACGACAGTATCTTTGTTACTCGAACAACATTTGGATACAAGTAGGTAAGTGTTTGGATACTGAGGGGTTGAATAATTTACGAGTGCACAAACTTCGGCCACGACGGGCCTGTTCGCTACAGATGCGATAGGTACATATATCAAACCGGCCCGAAGGTTGCAACTTCAATAAAACTTCAGTGAAAGTTACTCAAACGCGTCGGCCGGTGAAAGCTGTTTTTAACTTCTACCCTCGAGGGATCACCCCATACAAATAAAGAGTTAGTCGAGATATGAAAGCGGATATTTCTCGTTTTCTGTATACATTTTTATACGAGTATAGGTATTGTATGCGTTTAATCTTTTTATATTATTCTAAATTTAATTTATACGAGTATTTGTTTAGAAGCATGCAAACGTAAAAAATAGGTACAATATTATCTTATTGTAAGCGGTGATTTATTATTAGTATGTTAATTAATGGCCCACTAGGGCGCTTGTCATACGAGTACATATAAACACAGTTGCACATAACATATATTTTCAATGTATGATATAGTTCTTTAATCTGTAAAAACATGAAATCTGTCTTAAAAAAAAATTAACGGTTAGTATACGAGTCTCAATAATTTCTTCCTTAGGCTCAATAACATACTATATATCATACCACTTGGCAGTGTCTTTTCCCTCAAGTGATGCATATAATGAACCTCTCCAGGATCCGCCCAGATTAGCCTTAATAGCTTGCATTAATTAATATACAAAACGACACAAGTTCATTGACAGATAAGTATGTCTAAAAATAACTCTAAAAGTGGAAATATAATTTAAATATTAATTTAAAAGTTTGATTCCTATGAGATTTCTTATTCTTTTTACTTTAAAATTTAATTACTCTCCTACGATGGTCGTTAAAATTTACAACTACGTATATTCTTTTGACCACAGATATGCGTTGTATTTTTGATGATCAAATTATAAAAAATGATTCTCTGTGTAAGTTAATGGATAGTGGATACTACTTTTTAGAAAAAATCAAAATCATAATTCGATGATTTTTAAAGTCACAGATAATCATAGTTGTGAGTATTTGTATGTCTTATGCGGATCAGTTTACTCTTCATGCATCGCGGGATATTGTCTAAAGAGAAATATAACTTGTGAAATTTTTCTCGAAGACGTTTGAACAACTTTTCCTCAAGTTATATTGCTAACTTTTGGGATACTTCATAACTTGTGAAGTTACGAATCAGACACCTGTAGTTTTTGTTAACAGTATCTTTGTGCAGTGGTTTCTGATAATATATCATTAATAATGTATCTCTTCTTACCTTCGCATTTCAGCTTAGAATTCTATAAGTATTTATAGAATTCTAAGCTTATTTGTCAGCTTATTAAATTCTCATTTCAAAAAACGGTCATTCGAATTTAAAAAATAATTCTTTTTCTATTTTCGATTTATAATTCGATTTCGAATGCCACGTAACAAAAAATAATTTATTTTTAAATAGGGATCCTACTAAGAAATATAGCCTTGCGCATACTTTAGACAAGACTTGAAAAAATGGGTTATAAATAAGTCAAGAAGTTTAGACGCATTTGTGTTCAGCATTATTGTTCTAATACTAGCAATACCAGCGTATCGTTCATCACTATGACCAGGGGAATTTGTGGATTATAAGGAACGAAGATTTCGTTCAAAATAATAGTTACTTAAAAATTATGCAAAAGTCATTCATTTGGTACATTTGAATCTATAGTTATTATCTCACTAATTTAGGATATTTTTAATGTGAAAATAACGGAAATAAAAAGTATTTATTATAACCACCATCTTAATGGTTGTCTGTTTCATGTGCGGCGTATAAAGCACTTTTATATCAGAAATTGTTTGGCTTTTCAAATGGTGAAAAATTACGTATATCGTATGGCGTTCGCATATAATTGCGTTCTCCAGCCATAGAACTTACTTTTAATTATAAAAGAAATAACTTCAATTAAGGCATCTAGATTTGCTAAATAATTGTAAAGAATGAGAAATAGTTAGAAGAGTTATAAAAAACCTCATACCATTGCATCTCACCTGCCCCGTTCCGGCAACAGAAAAGAAACTAGACAGCATGGTATTGTCGGAATTGTACTATCCTTACATACACTCTCGAAACACGTTTTTTTAATGTATTTAGGATAATAAACAATTGTACAATAATAACTTCACATAATCTAGTAATAACACGTAGTACGAGTAAAACGGTAAATAGTTGTACAACAAGTACCGTTATCCTAGAAATAGGTAATTAGGGAGTGATATATTAACATATTATCTATTGATACTTTCGTAATATAAAAAATGTAAGTATCCCAAGATTTTCAAAACATTAATCAACACAGCATTACCCAGTCACAGCTCGGTTGAGACACAAACTTAACTCAATATCCGTATTGGTGACGGGCTCAATTGTAATTCTAGTGGAGTGTAGGCTTTCTCGGCCGGTGTCCATATTAATTGAATCTTCCGGGCTACTTGGTCGAGGTCTTCTGGAATCTCTTCTCTTTCTTCCAAACGTTTAGTCAACAACTGCGGTTGACATCTTCAGTGGCGACTGCGTTCACTTTCGGAGAGATGTTATCTCTTCGGCTTCTCGAGCGCAATTGACTCGATGACTGTGGCGCACCGGTATTTATAGTGGGTGAGGGTAATTGTGATTGTATGTGTACCGACTCATCGATATTTATAGTGGGCGAGGGTAGTTGTGATTGTGTGTGCACTGAGTCTGTTTTTGTTCCCCCCCCCCCCTCTCGTCTCTCTTCCCCGTGAGCTTGATGTCTTCGGAGTGCTGGATACCAGATATTAAGGAGTCTTAGGTTCTCTTCTTTTTTGTTAAAATTGTTGGGATACTTGTAGATTTCAATAGCTTCCCCACTTGTACTTATTGTACTTATACTTTGATACCATAATTGTACTTATTGTGAGACAAATTATACAAAACCATTTGATCCAGGAGCAAGTAAACAAATACTTACTTAACGTTGACCTTTTTATTTAGAATTTAGTAACTTAAATAATCATAAATATTTTCAAAAAACATATCTGCATTAAGACGTGTAATCCATTTGTAAAATTGTGTAATCCAGCTCTTGTAAAGGACAAGATATCTAAATGTACTGGACCCAATCTGCGGCATTGTTTATGTCTTGTTTACGATCGCATGTAGTTTTTGAATGGTAAAGATAAAAGTCGGTGAGGAATCATTATTCTAATACCCGGTATTAAAAATATGTCCACGTTGTCCACAAACGCCAATGCTGCGACGGCGCTGCATCACGAGCTAATTACTAGTGCAGAGAATAATCGATGCAGCGTTTGCTATTATTTAAAAAACAACTCTGAGTTTCGCTATTGTTCTTTTATATATATTGCGAATTATGTGACTTGACTCTGGGCACAAAACATATGCATTTGCATAAAATTCGAATTGGCCTCTACAACGTGTATGCGACTGTTGCGATGAAACTTTTAACTGGAGCTGCTCTACAAGTATAAGATGTCTAAAGTTTACGTTTTGTTGTTCGTGTTCTTTAAATTATACATATTGGAATGTAGGTACATAACGAGGAAGATACCTTGATAGGAAGATGCTAGGGATAGCATTCGCGTAATTAATACTTAGATATACCCTATTTGCTCAGTAGGGTGACTGGTAGAGTCTGCCTCAAGGTATCAATCAAGGTTTTTATACAATAAATGAACAATAGTTTTATAAATAATATACGTCACTATGGACGTGTGGTGTCGACCGACTTTAGAATACGACCACCCTATCTCTTCCCGTGGTTATCGTAAGAGACGACAAGGGATAGTAAAGTCGCTATCACAAGCCCTAAGGAACTATACCACCTCTAAAAGAGTGAATACGTCAACCTGCTTGGCCATGGTGGCGTTTTAAGGTCATAAATCCTTTATACACAATATAATGTGCATTAGGACTCCTAATTTAGGAGATGCAAGTCCAGCATTGGACGATATAAGGACACGTTTACGGTACATTTACAGTGCGTAATATTACCATTTCTAACAAAAGTGAGTAGTTAATATTCTAGATTTCCTTAACGTAACAAAAGTGTAACGCGAAACAGTCACGTTAACGTAGGTGTAGTTACGAAACCATTTCTTCTAAGAATCGAGGAGCACGGTCCTTACTACCGGTAAGAGCAAAGTGACACAAAGCGCAGCGTACGTGAGCGACGTGAAATCTCTGTCACCCGATGAATACAAAGCAAATAAACTACGTTCAAGTACAGTGGAGCTCACACTCGTGTTCGAGTGCACACTCAAGTCGCGCCCCACTCGACGAGTGTTTAGCAAACTGTGTAAATACGGCCGCCTCTCCTCATCATTTTATACACGGATTGGTTTGGCAAAAATATTGTCAATGAAAACACGTAAGAAAATATTATCTAAGGAAATTAGGAAAGAAATTGTTAGGTAAAAATAACATAATGACAACTAAATTTAACAAAACTATTTATGACTAAGCAGTATATTGTGGAGGTGGAGGGGGCACGTTGCAATCCTACAACCACTAGTCAAATTAGTTTAAAGGGTGCGCCCCATTGGCCAAGTTGGGGTAACATAGAAGAGTACTGTAAAGTGTGTACTACTGTAATTTCTCATCCCAAACCCATCCTATCCTATCAAATAAAATGAAACCCCTTATTTCATTATATTCTTAGCTCCCCATCTCACCCCATCTTCCCAAGGAGCATTAAAAGCTATAATTTGATGAGGACAACTCATCTCTTTATATTTCCTATCTCCTGTCTTCCTAATACTTTTCTCAAATCCAGACATACATTAAAAAGGTAGGCAACAAATCAGGGGAAGTATCAACGTTTGACATTCTGAATTGATGTTGCTATATATTGCGGATGTTGCAGGTAGACAGTATTCACTTACCACCAGCTGGACTGGGCTCCTCTGCCAAGTTCTTTCTATAAAAAACATAACTGTATCAAGTAGTGTACCTATTCGTTGAATATGTTATGTAAAGTCTGTGAAGCGCAAAATGAGGAAACGAAGTAAAAAAAGAAATAAACTTACAGCTAACGTTTAACTTGGCTTTCTACGTTTGCAAATGCTGGGGGGTTTATCGTTACTTCTTCAAGGGGAAATTGTAAATAGAAAATCACATGTTTAACATTCAACTCTCATTACGTCAGCGCTTTTAAATGCAATGCTTACTTTCAACTATATTTATAGAGTACACTTAATGCTTTAAAACTTTTATTTGTGATTTTATTTTGGTGTTGTTAATGATTACTAATTATATATGATGTAAACAAAAGACCTTTTAATATCCAATCAACAATTTAGTATAACTCTTTCTGAAACTTAACAGTTTTGTGATCCTAATACTGTTTAAATTAATTAAATTATTATCGATATTAATCCTAATATGCTTGCATACTAATGATTACCCACCTATATAAAAACATAAATTAACAAATCATCGCCTACGCTTCTTAAAAATAATTTAACAGCGACGATGCTCTCGATAATGTTATTTTTAATGAACTCAATTTGTGTAAGTCTATTAACGCAGTAGACCGACGGAAACTTTTCCAATAACGTCGAGACGCGTTCCGGTGCGGAAAATCGAACGATTTATTTCAAGATATCTTAATCTATAGTTTTCCAAACGATGAAACCACGACAGTACGAGAAGTTAAAATCCATTTCAGTATAAATTAACATAACATATAATTTACTTACTACATTATTATATGTCGAAATTTAAATTGAGTCATTTATAATTACATAAACTGCCAAAAAAAATGCTAAGCAAGTACACTTTACTGTACTCCAAAAGGATACAGGGATAGTGAATACCATAGTTTAAGTATACTTCCCGGCCGAAAGTAATACACATCGGCCTTTAGAAAGAGACTATCGGCTAGCTTTGGTTTTGTAGAGCGTCGTTTCTGTCGTGTGTCGTTACGACAGAGACCACGCTGTGTCGATCATAGTCGATGTGTATTACTTTCAGCCGGGATGTGTACAAAAGGTGGCCTTATCGCTAAAACAATCTCTTCCAGGTGACCTCTGTACGGTAGATGTATGCGAGTACAAGAATAATAGGTAGAGGCACGTATTTAAACAAGAAGAAATAAATACTAAATGAGTAACAAATCATGGCCAACAAAATAATTTATTTTTTAATAACTGAAACAATAATATTAAACAACCTACCGAGTCATTACCAAGTCAACTGTCACCAGAGAACTTAAAGCTATAACTCACCTTTAGATTTGCTACCATCGATTAGCTGCTAATTTAATATTCCTCATAGGTAGCTGATGTGCAAAATTATTTTAAATGCTAGAAATAAATATGTATTCTTCAAAACTATTCCAATGACAAGGGTTTTAGGTGCTAGCAGAATATCAGTGCTGTGTCTAACGCTAACGTGCTCTCTAATAAGAATAATGAATAATTAATAAAAAGAATAATGAATCTCTAACAATGAATATCAGTGCTCTCTAACGTTTGCTGAATCATTTCCATTTTGTTGTCGCGGCACTACTGTATACCTAATTGTGGTGTTGTGATTGTATTTCCTTTTTTGCTGTATGATATTATGTTTAACATGTCTTTAAAGTAAACTAGATACGGATAGGGTATACTTAGTAGAGGAAAAGTGCATGCTGCATTCCCACAGACGCTCCGCCCACTCAACTGGCCAAGTTACCCCTTTCTCACAAAAGACTACCTTGAATTGTACTGCATTTCTTACCTTATCGTATTTCCTCAATGTACGTACATGTTTCGGTAGTGAATGAGATATGCCAGAGCCCATTCTCATCCCATCCTATCCCTCCCCATTTTCCCAATCCATTCCTTAATCTGCAAAGGTAGGCAGCAACGGGCCAACGTTTGTCATTCTGGACTGATGTTGGCATGTATCGCGGATGTCTATGGACGACAGTATACACTTACCATCAGGTAGACTGTATGCTCGTCTGCCTCCTCTTTTTTATAAAAAGTATACACAATAATACAAAATAATAGTATACACATAGAAAATTACGGCTATATAACATCTCGTAGAAATTGGTAGCGATAAAAATGAACAGGTGAAACTAGATGCTATTTATAGGTGGTAGGGAAACGCAAATATTTCTTGAAGCCTTATTCAAACAGTATTTCACGTTTGAAAATATTATCAAATAAGAAATTCTATTGTGACCATGTGGCAACAATTGATAACGAGAAATGTTAGTAACATTCCGTCTCATTTTTATTATTACCCATCAGATGTTAAGGTAAGAGACATTTTGTGATAAAACTCGATTAAATTAAGTTACTACAGCGAAAAGGAGAGCAATTTCGATTCTCATAGAATTCAAATGAGCTTTTTATTCAAACTCGAGAGTGGAGGAAACACTAAAACAGACGGTTCCACTCCATTGCATTAGAGGAACGTAGAGGTATATTTAAACTTGTGATTGCTGAGTTTGTGACTGCGTAAAATGGATCGTGAATTAAACTGGAATGGTTTCATTTGCCTAGGCTCTGTTCGACAATACACACATTATAGAAAGGTTAGCAAGAAAAAGCAATATCGTTTTCAAATAATATTTATTTTCTAATGAATGATCTTAAAAGAAAGCAGGCGATATACATTTGACGATCATTTTATTATTATATTTTGCTATGCTATACATACGGCGGTCTAATTAAGTATTATCTATGATATTATTTAAAGCTATAGGGGGTCTTATAGCACTATATTTAGTACAGTTGAAAACAAACAACTGTTACAGTTATAATTCAACGTGATATGACCATAAGTTCGTCATTATTTGAATTTCACGTGATATGACGACTTGTTCTTAACTGTAAAACTTACAATTGATATTAATTTTAAACATATAAAGATATGTAATGTCTTTTGGTATCCTAATTCACATTTACACAAATATTCGTTACATAATATCTATGAAGGTTAAGAAAATAAGTTAATGATTGAAATATGTATATAAAGCATCAAAATTTGTTTCAAGTACATAATATGTATACTTAATTATTATTCAATAGAAACTTTCTACTTTCTTAAAGGATACAAAAACCGTAATATTAAGCAAATACCCTATATTAAGAACAAATAGTTTGATAGGTATTCGTACTTTTTATTTTAACATCTATGCTACATTAATAGTAACTATTTATAGAAAATACTCATATTGAAGTTAGACAGTCTATCCGCATGTATGTATGTTCTACATCTGACATAAGAGGCCGTTACAAATTATTTATAATTTATGTTTAAAAATATCATCTACAATAATTTCCCTAACAACTTACACTTTATTAAGTTTAATGGTAGACGCAGTAATTTGAATAATTACAAACAACTACTTACAGTATGCTTTGTATTCATTTATAAGCGAAATTTATGTATTTATGAGACTGTACATTGTATATTTACATCTTACATCACTACATAGCAAATTACTGTAAATGAATGCCTACCGTACAGAATGGCGTCTTCAATATTGTGTCCAACTTTTGGCTGCAATCATAACAAATAACATATTAGTGGTACACTTCTTTCAACTCACGTCAACATTGCTTGTGTATTGCTTGATAGACGAACTACATTTGGACTGCCAGCGCGCTGCAAAAGTGCAGTTTGAATGCAGTTTCTGTGTAGTTAGCTAGCAGGCAGCACAACTGCAGCAGAACTGCCGACTACTTGGGAAGGTCACTTGCAGTTCTAACGTCTGTAAGTACACTCTGGCTGTACTTTTACAGCACAAGCCGTTGTGATGCAGTCCTAATGCAGTTGGACCGACTGCAATTCAAATGCAAATTCAATTCAAACTACACAGCAATTAGTCAGACCTTCTGTGAGGTCGGAGTATGGTCTTCGTTCACGATTCCGAGTTAATTGACAGGAACATTTTGTACGTTAAATGTTTTGAGTTGAATGTCTTTTTTTGTTTTCCTTGATACCTATGTTTTTAAAAATACAAAAATATTTTTTTTACTCCTTGTATTTTAACAAAAATGTACAGAAAATTTTCCAAAAAATTATCTATAATAACAATTAATTCAGAATCGTGATCGAAATCCATGATTTCAATCACCGGAAACACAACGTTACATTAAACAGGTCTTTGAACGTATTTATATTAAATCACCTAGTGTCTATCTCGATTGAAAGGTCGAATAATATAAAATAAGTAAACATAAACTTTTAAGACTCGCTAATTATACAAATTTAAGTTTCCTTAACGAGTCTTAACAGTTTAAGTCTTAAAAGCGCGAGGGGCAAACCAAACGTACCTTTATAATGCATGTCTCGATGCATGCTCGGGCAAGTCTTCCCGGGGTACTGAAAATAAGTACAAATATTAGTACTATAAGAATTTCAGTGATTACTTAGGCCTCCATTGAGTGGATTCACTAAGGCAGGCCTGTGCCCTGCAGTGAAACGTTTGATATCATCATCACCATCGTCATCACGATAATTGTACGAACAACTATGCATGTGACAATAAGGAAGTGCTTACCATATTTTAAACTTTTGCAATAAATTGCTTTGAATGGTTTCATTTTTGAAATACTGAAATACCTTTTACTTTCTGAATTCATTATAAAATATATTTATTTCTCTTAGAAATGTTCCTTTAAAGTATTGTATTGTCATTATACATTTTACTATTTTTTAATAAATAAATAATGGCCGACTCACTTTCGCAAATGCTTCCACCCATGGACATTTGCGATACATGTATACATCGGTCAACAATGTCAAACATTCGCATGTCTTCATCTTCGGAATTTGAAAAATGATTGGGAAGAATAAGGAATATAATATTATCCTGTCTCGCTCATGAGACGAAAGAAGAAGGGCGGGGCGACAGCATGAGATTGAATGCATGTAATACCATTCCTTCATCACATTGGACGATGGGATGATATGGTATGGGATAAGTTGAGAAGAGCAACAGACTGGCAACTCTCACTCACTTTCGAGACACCTGGTACATTTTAATGCAGCCTTCTGTCCAAGCGTTGTGACTCAACCAGTTGAATGCTCGAATCTACTGTGAGTTGCAGTTCCATCATACCCCGTAAAAGTTCGAGCATCAAATATAGACCGATACATGTTTACATCGGTCAAAATTTTTATTGCAGTGTGTATTGCAGTGCACAGGCCTTACCTTGCTCAGATCAAAGTCGATGTTGGTCCTGACGGCGCGGTGGTGTAGCGGCTGCGGCGGCCTGAAGTTGTTGCCGAGAGGTGCTTTCGGGTGGCGCGCGTCGCCCTGCATCAGTCGCCGCAATGCGTGCAGCTGTACAATGCGCAGTACACGTTTATTAGAGACCCCTTAAACGATCAATTCTATTGTCTATTTTACGGATTGTGTAATGTTTTTGATCGTTTAGGGAATGTATGGAAACTCGTTTGGGTGCAAGGCGCGATGGAAACCCTATCGCTTCAGGTTGCTCTTGAAGTTGGTTGGGATTAACACGTTTACTGATAACACCACTGAAATGGTTGCAGCCGACGTCACGCCCCACATATCGAAGATCTCAAGCGCCAGGTCGAAATACTTTCTCCTTTTTTAGTTTCGGTATTATTATTATTATGCACTGTCCAATTGGGATTCGTTTGTTTGTTAACCCCCGACATAAATAGGTATACATCTGTTTGTGCCTTTGTCTGTGGCTTACTATCTCTTACAATAAAGATAAAAATAGAAATAAAGATCTCTTCAATCTCTCCCTCAATAGCTAACTATTCAGAATCTAAATTCTCATACAGTTTTTTGTTGCAAAGAATATTTTTCTCAGAACGTTTCTAAGTATAAAACATTAAGTTGCTACTTTAGAGTGCTTAGTAGTAGAAGTAATAAATAATTATGTGAAAGCATTACAAAAAGCATTTTTTATGCTTATATACTATATTTTCTTTGTGAAAGCATATTCAGTATGGTATCAGTATAATAGATTTAAGTAGGTATTTTTTATAATTTTATTAAATACTAGCTGTGCCCGGCATGCGTTGCATGCCCGTCAATTTTTTTGTACCTAATATATATACATAATATATAGCCTATGTATATTTGGAATAATGTACCTTTCAAATGGTGAAAGAATTTTTGAAATCGGATTAGTAGTTTCGGAGATTACCTCCTACATCCAAACTTACAAACTTTACCTCTTTCAGATTTGTACGTTTTGCGCGTTTACATTAAGTTAGCGTACTCGTTTATATCTGTACTCTGGCTCCGCGACCGGTGCCGGCGGATTAACGGGTCCGGTGCACGCGAGTGGCGCTATCTCGTCTGCATCGCTGTTTACGCTGTATTAAACAATTTCGTACTGATTGTAGACTAGCGGCTTTGATTGTTACTGGTAATGCTTTTGTTAACTTTGACATCTAGCTACAGTCGATAACATGCACATACATATATGCATACATTATCCAGAAGCATTCCAATTTATCCCTAGTTACTAACAATTAAAGACGCACGTAGTTATAGATTAACATGTTACCGACTGTATTTAAATTATGTCATGAATATAATACTATGTAGAGAAAAATGAATGGAACATATTTTTATTTACACCATGGTACTTAAAAGTAAACGTTTTATTTAATATTGTATTGTAGGTGTCTTTCACTATGACTAAAGGAGACTTCACATTGGTAATTAAAACCTAAATGCAGAATGATAAGGACCAAAAATGTATTATACAAAATATCATACATTTTGTTAATCTTTGAAGTTGTTAATTAATTTCACTCAGTCGTCACTCCCCGCATATGTCTTCGTATGAAACATTAAATGCGCAGCGCTCGAGTAGGTGGCACACGGCGCTCGCACCCCGCGGGACTGCAAGCAGTTCCCACTAGCACTTAATTTCCACACCAACAAACGGAAAACATAAACAATGATTTATAATAACAGCCACACAACGCGGCACTTTCAGTTTACTTTTACATAACACGTTCATAATTCACGGCGGAGTCTTTGTCTAAAGGCTAGGGACGTGAGTTGTTTATTGTAGCGTGAACACAAATGAAAATGTTATTACGCTGGCCTCGGCCACAGCTGAATACTCTGAGTCGACGACGCTCAGCTGGGTGCGTCAATACTGTCCTCTCACTTCGCTTTCTAACGTCAAAACAAAACTGGGCATGCACCAGAACAACATAATCACGGGTACCATTGCGCGTGGATATTCAGATTAATATTTTATTGCAGTGAGTATTGTGGGCATAGTAATTGTACACGTGATTCCATCAAAAGCGGGGGTGTAGAGGAAACAGAAAGGTCACACATTAATACATAAATGATTGAACCCGAATAAAATTGTAACTAGTAGAACAATTGAAAAGGAATTAAGAAAAACGCACATTATTTATTTGTTAACATGTTAAATTGAGTCTTTTAATTTTATATCCATAATTATAGTCGAAATTACGAGATCTCATGTGCGTACTCACTTATATACTACTAATTTGAAAATTTGACAATTTACATATTTCGTCTGACACAAAAAAAAGTTACCTACATAAAAAAAGTTGTGAGCTTCGTATGGTGAAAGAAAATATAAAATTACTTTAGTAGGTAGGGTAGACCTATAACAGGGGTGGCCAACTAGTTTAGAACAGAGTTGTACTTAAAAAAATTCTGACCCCTTGCGATCGACTTAATTGTGCTTTAGTAAGATGAATAAAACAATAATTAGATAGCTTTTTATGAATATCAATAATATGATAGTACAATTAATATCAATAGATAACAAAAAAATAATCAGAAGTTTGTGCTTTCATTTCCTCGATAATGTCAACCTTAACGAAAATTTTGATACTGGTCAAAAATTTTAATTTCGTTTCGCGATCGACCGGTCTGTCTTTGGCGATCGACCGGTCGATCGCGATCGACTTGTTGGCCACCCCTGACCTATAATATATCACTTTTGGGCTTAAGTAAGTTTCATTGATTAACAATTTCATTTTTACTATTATTTTTTTACAATTATTAACTTTGATTATTTAATTATTACTTACTTACTACTAATTACTTTGATTATTACTACTTAATTATTACTTTGATTATTAACTTTGTTATTTTTTAACTTTTGTTTTTTACAATTGTGCGTCACCACTCAATACTTGCTCGAGTGACAGCAATTGAATAAGAATTATAAGTACCTATTGTGTAAAGAACACTATCGTCTTATAATTCCTAAATGTTATAATTCCTGAATATTATTATCATATTTAAAGATTTAAAGATAGTGATAGCCGAGGGGTATCTATACTCAACTCACATTCATGTGATTGTGAGTTCAAATCCCCGGTCCATACCACTGAGTTTGTACTTAAGTACGGATTTTTAAAATTGTCACTAGCTCGCCGGTGAGGGAGAACATCGTGAGGAAACCTGTATACTCCAGAAAAATAAAATCTGGTGTATGTGATCCACCAATCTGCAAGGAAACCCCGTGATTTTCTAGGGGAGGCCTCTGCCCTCCAGTGGGACGTTATAGGCTGATACAAAAAATACAAATTAAAGAAATAATATGTTGAAATAAATAAAGTTATATAGAAATATCAGAAATGGTTTTGACAACGTTAAAGACTTCGGAATTATAAGGTATAAGTAAGTAAGTAATACGGAAGGTATAAGTACTCTCCAGACAGAGGACAGACAGGCAAATGAGCTTTGAGACAATAAGGACAAGAGTTCCCGTTTTGACGTAACTAAGGGTCCAATTTAATATATACACCAGTACTCGTTCTTATACTTTTTATATAATACCGAGTAAAAATTGAAAGTGTGCCGGTCCGAGTGCTATTGATTCCCGCAATCATTGAACTTAACTCAGTAGGTTCACGATTAACATTTTATAAATTTATTGTATTTCGATTTTGAACTGTAATAATAATAAATACTCTTTATTGCATACACACCGTTATTACATACATGTGCTTTAAATGACAGAATACAATAGGCGACTTTATCGCTAACGCGATCTCTTCCAGGCAACCATACTGTACCAGATTGCAAATACTTAAATTGTATTATGCTCTATATTATCTCCATTAAATTGTAATATGAATTGTCCAAATTATTTATTACTTAGATATTTAAAGATACAGGACCGACGGAATGGGTTACTTTCCTTACCTCAGTCGTTATGAATCTGTTATTAAACTAATACCTACTTATTATACTTATATTATACAGAACCTACAGAACGTATTAATTTCTCTGGTATAAATTAGTGGCTGTTAGTAGTATTTTATTAGCATCTAATACTAATAAATTAGGTAAACACACGTTTAATATATGAATAGTTTTTAATAGTTACCTACATACAATTAGAGTAGATACAGGTGTTGGACGATTTGTCTTAAGTCCCCAGAGTAACATAGCTTTTACTATCGGGTCATTCGCATAAATAATTAACGAACATGTATCATGTATTACATGTAACATGTATTTAACGATTCACGTATCTTTGAACGTGTTCAAAGATACACAAACGTGTTATCGTGTTCGTTAAATAAGAAAATGAAGAGTACTTACTACACGTAGTATTCAGTGCTTTAATAATTTTAATGAAACTAAAAATTCTTAATCAGTCGGTAATTATACAGTAACACTGACATGGGCCCGAAACGTCAAACTAAACCTTTTATTAACCTTTAAACATATAGTATATTCATCATGCTGTGTGGCGTGGGCCGTATATAGAATAGCACTCTTCGCGTGGGTGTTGTAAAAGGTGACTGAGGCATAACAAAGCGGCTACCGCAAGTGCTGAGGAACTAGACCACCAGTAAAAGAGTGGACTCGCCAACCCGCTTGGACAGCGCGGCCAATGTCCAGAAGTCGACACTGAAAGGGCTGATTGCAATAATTATAGTGCACAAGGCTTGCACACAAGGGTGCCGTATCTATCAAGCGAAACAACTTGGATAGCGTCGGTCGATTTGTCACCTGTCTGCGTGTTGCATTAAGAAAACTACACGCACACAGCAAGCCGCGACGCGACTCGTGCGTTTCTATGAAGATAACTTACTTGTTTTCCTTCGTATGTTATATTTGTTGTTTACCTGTTGCTTAGTGATGTAAATGGGCTTGTTGATAACGATCCACGTGACGGTCTCGAAACAAGCAGGTGCTGTAGTAGAGCCATCGTACGTCATGTAGTAGTCTGTATCCGGGAGTAGACCACGCACTGATAGCTTGTTCACCGGCATCTCTGCACCTAGGAAAACTTCTAATGAGGAAACGAGTTTTCCTCCTAAAATAAGGATAACTCCTCCTCGTTATACTTTCTATTCTTCCCAAACCTTTTCCAAATACATTCCTGAGTCTCCAAAGAGAAGCAGAGCCATCCACGGACGTGCCGATGTTTGTCATTCTAGACTTATATTGGCATATATCGCGGATGTCCATGGGTGGACAGTATCCACTTACCGCCAGGTGAACTGTACGCTTGTCTGCCGCCTTCATTTTTTTTTTATGGAGAAGAGGGCGGACGAGCAAGCGGTTTCACGTGATGGTAAGTGTTACCGCCGCCCATGGACACCTGCAACACCAGGGGGTATGCGGGCGCGCCGCCGACCTTGCAAAGTCCTATTCACAGCTTTCTTGAAGAACTCCATGTCGTAGTTTAATGGAAAGACCTCTTGAGGCAGTTTGTTCCACAGCTTACGGGTTCGCGATATTGTATATTGTATATTCATTATATATAAAAACAACTTTGTGTGCTGTAGAAGGGTTAAGCGCCTTGCATCGATGCACAGGATTAGGGGCCGAGGGCCATTACGAGGCCTCACAGAGGCCCTCCTTTAAAGGGCTGATACATACAATATAATACAGCCATATAATCGCTTGATTGTCTACATCACAAAGCTTTCCTTTTTTATGTTTTTGAAGCGGAGAATGATACACTATGGTCAGCATCAGAAGCCTCACTAAACATTGGTTGGTATGTTTCTATTATCAAAATTGTAATGACTAAGTTTAATAAGAAGTTGGCTATGATGCGAATGTCCATGAGTGATAATAACCGTTTATGACCAGACGGACTGTCGTCAGCCATGTTTTTTCTATAAATATCTTCTGGACGTAACCAACCCTTTCCGGAGGCCCAAATCTCTGTATTCCGTTTAAGATTTTGAGTACATTGAATTGAAAATTTTACGAAACTTTTTTTTTATTATTTTCTACCATATTTTCCATAAAAATGTATTATATTCAAGGCCCTATAAAAATATTTTTTTTACAAAAAATATGTACCGTGTGTGGTGACGAGCCTTAGGAGAGTTATATCCACCACTGGAGGGACATAGGCTCATAGTATGTTTTGGTGTGGTATGAGTATTTAACTCAGAATCATGAGCAGAATCAATGGTTTCAGGCTTCGGGAATGATTCGGTTACACACAAAGGTATTTTTGATGTTACCATTATTTATTGTATAAATATTTGTACAACCAAAAAGTAGCTGTGGCTGTTGTGATCTAAAACGACATTTGCATTGTCGTTTATTAACATTATTAATGAATGTTTGTCATACGAACAGAAATTAATAAAATTTACCTCCATATTTAATATTTTCTAATTCTTCGGTCAATATTCTCAGCTCAGGATTTGATAAATCACCAAGCTGAAACAAAAAGCCTGTTAATATAATTGTTACATTTACATATAAGTTAATGAAAGAAATTCTGTGAGCCTTTCAATTTCTCTAGTTTTAACTAGATATTTGCACGTTTAAAATTATTCAAAATAATGAAAGTCAATTAGTGATAATACAAGAGCAGGAATTTCATTCATCTAAAACGTAGAAATTTTGAAGCAAAGCCTTTTTTGTGTCAGTTTCATTTTGTACATTCAGCTAGCGAAATTGTACAATAAAATGTTAGTCTCTTTGTGGCGATTATTTTAATCGATCAATATGAACAAAATTATGAAAAAATGTTTATTGAATTGAAATTAAAAAATTTTCGAGAAGCCGTCTCATTTTTCGAAAAGAACAAAGTTTCCAATATTGAAACAAAAGTTATGGAGCAATTAATTGAAACCAAAATGAGGCGTTGTGTTGACCCCTCAAAGTGACTGGCAATATACTTTTCCACCTTCATTCAGACAGCTCTTAATTCGAACTAATAGCTTTTGTGGCTAATCCAATGGCCGCGGTGAAAATTCCAATTTCCTTAATTAACTGCGCATAGTTTGGGTGGAAGCTATAATAGGCGCGGCCGGCTGATAACACTTAGTCGATTACCGTGAGTACACTTGCAAAATTTTAAATAATATGCTATTCACCCGACAATCAAGTTAACCTTTTACTCGGGTCGCCTGTCTTCCTTGCTTTCACTCAGTTGTAAATAAATTAACTTCGTTCACACCAGAGTCAATTATTTTAACGTGATGTTGTGTAGCTGTGTGCATAATCACTTAATTACATTAACACACAATATAAGTGTACTAAAGCATTTACCTGTAGCAGTAAGGAAATCGAAACAATTCCTTGAGCTTTGTGTAGAGCCTCAGAGAAATTTGAATAGAGCTGCGAATTGAAACCAAATATTTGAATCTGTAACAAAAGGAAATTGTAAATAAATTTACAGGACGTTTACAATTTTGTAAGTGAACTTCCATTTAGAATAAAATAATTCGTTTTGTTACGTAGTTGTAATCTGTTTCACTTTGTTACGCGAAATATACCAATAGATATATATGTACCTTCGGGCGAGGATCACACAAATTGTATACGATGAAAAAAAGTTGTATAAAGTAAAAAGAATAAAAGGGATCCCACAGTAAATCACATGATTTGGGATTTAACGTGGCTGAGTAAGAATTTGTCACATAAATAAACAGGAGGCACGCTTGAGTTGACTCGCAGTCGTTCGTCGGGATTACATTTGGGATTTCAGCGTCTCCGAGAAGGCGGCGGCAGGCGATGCGTGTAAAAACATCTGTTACGCTTTCTTTTGAGAACCCTGTGAAAAAATCTGCAATAACCATCGTATCGGTAACATTATTTGTAGCTTTAACTTTATTCTCAATACAATGTTCAGTACAAAAACATTACTTATTCATTTGTTTGTTTATGTTGTTTTTGTTCGTTGATTTGTTGTTGATTACTCTAGGAATAATGCAATTTTTATTGATTCATTAGTAAATGAAAGCTGAAGTTCTTCAGTAGAGGTTTATATGTATTTGGTACTAAAATTGGGTTTATTTTTGTCTACAGGTGCCTCAAGATTCCCGCTTGGAGCAGCAATTAGTGAATGTCTATCACGATGGTTATTTAGCTAAACTTCATAGGGTTCGCAGCGCTGAACATGAATACTTTATTCAATTAGTGCATATACTTCGGGAACAAACATACTACTTGTGTAAACATTGCAATCTTGTCACCATGAACCAGAATAGTAATAGGATTACGAGCCTAATTAACTCATATATTAAATTAGGCTTTTCATCGCTTGTAGGCTTGTGTTAGGCGGATATTTTCAATTTTACACTTCTCAGACTTTCAAAACTGACTATATATTTCTTTTTTATATAGACCTAAATCCATTTCTGATATTCTTCCACGTTTTGCACTTGTTATTATTACGTATTGATAGGTCTAAATATTTATAAACATTTGTCCCTATAAATAAACAGCTTCAATGTGTATTATATCTGAAGAGTAAATTCACAAATGACCATATAAAAGTGACTAGAAACCTACAAACGCTATTTCGAGAGTTACTACAAGTTTGAAAGAGACGGTCAAATTAGAGCATTTTGTTAGATTGCACTGCAAAGTTCACTTCCTAATTCGATTCTTGTGGAGGATGTGTTCCTCAATTTCATCAAAATTTCAGCATTATTTTAATTAATTTACCTACATTAAACAAGTTAACTCTACGAGCTGCTGCTGCCACATACCTACTCTTTGTTGTTTTAAAATTATAAAATAAATCATAGCTATGTATAATAATAATCTTCCTGAAAGGGGTATCTTTCAGGGCGATTAACTGAGCCCACATTGGTTCTGCCTTGAGTTGAATCCTCTGAGTACACTTTTGAAGGAGTCGGCGACGGGCTTTCAGTTTTGGAGAGGAAGTCCACGGATGACCCACCTTGGATGACTCAAGCTGTTCTCCCCCACTGCTAACAAACTAAAGGAAGTGATAAAGATCACTGATGACTTTAGCAGTTCCATCCAGAATGGAGCTTTGCGTTGATAAGTGTGCGGTCTTGCATGTGCAGAGGGGACGGATCGTCACTTCCGATATAGTCGAGGACGGCTCCAATCGGTTAAAAATTCTCTCCGAAAATGGAACAAACTGGTATCCGGGCATGTCCAAATCGATAGGTGTTAAAGAGCCGGTCGTGAAATAGTCAGTTTGCGAGGTATTTTATGAACGTATGACAAAAGTTTTAAACAGCCCTAATAAGATGTGAGCCTATAACAGCTGGGTCATGCCCGCTCTCATGTACACCTTTGACGTACTCAGATGGTCTGAGACAGAACTAGGCGCCTTGAATAGAGAAGTCCGCACAACCATGTCTCTCCACAGGATGCATAACGCGAGGTCTTTGGTTCAGAGATTGTACATCCCACAGAAATGCGGCGGTCGACGCCTTTAAAACGAAAGAACATACATAACCGTGAGATATGCAATCTACGAAGCTACTTTCTATCGACTTTGGGTGATGGAATCCATGGCGAAGTCGTGACATGCTTTCAGCGCCTTCATGCAGAAAGCGGTGCTGCCCGATACCGCGCGTAGGTATTGTCCGCCAGTTTCTCTCCCTGGGGTCCTGAACCCTGCCCGACTGTGCTTCCGCCGGGGATTATATCGTCTCACCCTCATATTGGCTTACCCGGGGAGAGACGAGATAGTTTAGAACCATGAATTAAAATATAAAATAAATTTATTTCAGACCCGTATAGACAATACACATACAAAAATTATAATAATTGGGAAAAATAGTAATAATAATATTTTGATGTATAAAATGATAGGAATGCACGAAGTGGATCTTTTATATTTACTGAAATGAGAGCGGATGTAATTAATGGAAAAGGCGTAGGTATAAAGCGATGTGCAGCTATAGACTACATTTTTATAGTATGGTAAACATATGAGTATGGGAGACATATGAGAGAGATACCTTAGATAAATTTAAAAAATAATGATGAATGAGGAGGAAAATCAATATGCATATGTGACGTTATATGAGTGAAGATAACTTATTCTCAATACGGAATTACTGAATTTTGTTAAGACTTTCTAGCTTAAAATTTTGTTGTTCGATTTTGTTTAAAATTATGATTTTGTTTAAATAGAAAAGAATAAATGCTATTTTTTTAGACTAAAATGTCTAGGATATCTAGGAAATAATTACCGACAATAAAGTACCTTTTCTAAGATAATTTTAGATATTATTTTGTCAGATAAAATGTGAGTCATCGCAGCTATCGGTATCTATGAAAAATATCGTCAATCGCACCATGAAACTGACCTCAAAATCTAAAAGTTACTTCGCGACACTTACCTCTGCGGGGAACGAGTAGCCGTTGATGGCGTGTTCGGAGCCGAACTGATCGTGAAGCCCATAATGTATGTGTATTTCATGGAACTGGTACTTGTATGAGAGGGGACCACCTGTGATATTGATGTGGTGCCGAGTCTCATTCTCTACGGTGAATATCACCGAGTGCCCCGTGTTGCTTATAAGCCCGTTTATCTGTTGGCAACACACCAAGTTTTTATCTAAATAGGTCTCTACTTAAAAGCATATGCTGAAATAAATCACTAAAAACTTACATTGATATTACGAGGCGTATTCGAAAAGTATGGGCCGTTTCGTCATAAAAAAATTATAATCATATGAAATAGGTTTTATTAGCACATTTAGTTTACTACAAATCTACTTCACTTTTCCACATAATCGCCGTTCACTTCCAAGCATTTTTCGTACCGCTGCACCAGCTTCCTTAACCTCTCTGCATAGAAGCTCACCGCCTGCGAGTTGAACCCACTTTTGGTACCCACCTTGCACACAATTTGTGGTATCCAAGTTTTTCCGTGACAATAGTGCGTCCAAGATGAGGAAATTCATCAGCCAGGGCACTAATCGTCAACCGACGATCAGATCGCAGTTTTTGGTCCACCAGAGAAACAATTTCATCGGTTTGCATATTGGGCCTACCACTCCGCTCTTCGTCTTGAACATTTGTTCGTCCAGTTTTGAAATCACGACACCATTGTCTAACCTTTCCTTCATTCATTACAGTAGGTCCATAAACTAGGCATAACTCTCGATGAATTTCAGCAGCTGAAGATCCTGTTGCACACAAAAATCTTATTACAGCGCGAACTTCACAGCTGGCGGGAGCAACGATTATCGCGGACATTGTTTACTGTACGCACAGATAGGCAAATGACTACTGAATCAAAACAACACCTGAAATAGCTGCACGAGTAGTGCACGTACAGATATGCACAAGTTTAAACGTGTTAGACTTGTCGATTTTGAAATATAAGCGAACGGCCCTTACTTTTCGAATACGCCTCGTATTATAATAGAATAGAATACAATTAAATGCATTGGTTACACAAATAAAATATCCAATTCCACTTTAATTTATGTGTTTATGTATATCAACGTCTCTCGACAAGCTACGGAGGGGTCAATGTTCGGAGTATCTTTTAAGGATAAAATCCGAGACGATATAAAGTTCATCAAAGTAACCGACATTAGTGGTCGTAGAACCGACGATTGCTGCAGCAAGTAAGTGATCGTATTGGAGAACATGTACTATTAAGAATAGCATGGGACGTCCACCAGACTGGTGACTTAAAAAGGGTGGCGGCTTGGAGATAGGCAAATAAGTTGACGCACCATAATAGAGACCTAGGATCAGCAGTGAACAGAACATGCTGATAAAGGAAAAGGAAATAACAAAGAGTCTTTCAATTAGACGCTGGGCTCACTTGACTGGCCACGTTAGACTTTTTGTCTGAGTGGCAAAATTCTTGTGGCCCTAATGGCCTTCCAAGAGTCACCGGTCATATATAATTTTGGGCGAGCCTCAGCCAAGAGCAAACAATGTGCAGCAACGAGCCTAAGAGCTCCCACTTGGCCTAACCTTGGCTTAGGCCGTTGCTTTGGGAGGGTGCCGCGGGATCGCGAGTCGGTGAGAAGCGCCCAGGCACGTGCCGGTATCTGGTAAAAGTGTTGACTGAAGGCCTGTGTGTGTTGACGGTGTAGCGAGGGGGACGCCCTCATATCCGCCGGCAGGGACGGTGTATATGTGTAGTAAGTTTTGTGGAAGTACCACATTGGCAGTGGCTCGTTGAGGTCATCTAGGACGCGCTGAGGATGACGACGGCAACGGAGAGGGGCATCCTGTCGAAAACATAGGTTAGGCTGGCAACTACTAGGGGGTTGGAAATGGGGAGGGACTCTGTCGTAGTAGCGTCGGGCGGATAATTGGAAAATTACCTCTAACTCTCACAGAAGACTACGGTAAAATGTACTGCATTTCGTACTCTATTCTATTTCTCCAATATACGTACGTACATGTTTCGGTAGTGAGTGACATATGCTAGAGCCTATTCCCATTCCATCCTATCACACCCCTCCCCATTTTCCTAACTCTTTTCACAAATCTATTTCAAAATCTCCAAAGGTAGGCAGCGTATCCGGAGACGTGCGAACATATGTCATTTGGACTGATATTGGCACGTATTGCAGATGTAGCACGATGGACAACCGTATTCACTTACCACCAGGTGGATTGTATGCTCGTCTGCTACTTACTTTCTATAAAAAAATAACCTGTAATAAACAATTATTTTTTTAATAAGTAACCCCTCATTTAAACATACCCTATGTTTATCTATGTGTAAAAACCGTAGGTTGGGGTCGAAAAGTAGCTTTTCCGGCTCGAGGTTCACCGGTGACTGCCGTCGTCCCTTGTTGCACAGCGACCATTCTGGATTTATGAGGCCCCAAAACGCTGGACCTGCATGCATGCATACAAGTTGTATGATTTGCATACAAGTTGTTGTTGTTGGCTCTTATCAAAAATTTTATAAATTAAGTACCTAAGTCTTAGTTTATTAAAGGGGTAAGATCTTAGATACGCTGTAAGAGCATATGCAGCATGGGAGGTAAGGTCGCATGGGAACTCACCAAGACTGCGCTGCGCTCTGTGAACGAGTTGAGCATGTCAATATCTACGTTTAAAAAAGACGTGCTCACACGCCTTAGGATATGTTTTGAATCTAGTAATGTTGTTATTAATATGCTATTATTAAGACGTGAATGTTAGGTGTAAGAAATATTATCATATACATAACATTCTGAAACATATTTTCACAAATGTTCTTGAGATACAAGAGTTTCAAGTAAGTAAGAAGACCGATATTGGTTAATTGTTTCACAAGAGCCGGTATGAACAAGAACAAGTACTCACACAATATATTACTGTATAAAAGAGTTGTATCAGTGTCAGTATTTGTTCATATCATAGTATATTACTAGCTTCTACCCGCGGGTTTCGCTCGCATGAACTAAGCAGCTGTAAAAGATTTTTAACACCTGTAAAATCACCGACATTATGAACGTAACGAATGCGCTCGCTTTCAACCTAGATTAATATCTCTTCTTATATTTATTCATTATCTCCTGGGGTTATGAAAAGTACTGTTTCTACTAAATACATGTAGATATTAGAATCTGAAGCAATTAAAATGTTATTTGCAGTTAGTTTGCAATTGAGGTTTATTTAATTTCAATATTTGGCTTTTAACATTGAGTCGTGTTTACATTTGTGTAAACGAATGAATAACAAATGAGATGAGTTATATATATGCAATTATTTACCAATCAACGTACTTTAACTGAGCTTATGTTTCGCTCTGTGTAGGTAGTAGCTGCATAGTTATTCATGTTTGCATTTTCATGGAAAAGTTTTACAAACGTCATACATTCGAATTTTTAATCAGATGGTTAATAAATGCTGTGGCAATTATCGCTGTAGCTGTACAGCGTGTCAAAATCTGAGCATATTTCAAATAATGTGGCGAATTTTGCACTCTACCAACAATATCGTATCGGTTAAATTTAAATTGCACACTGATATGAATATGACAATAAGTTATTGCAGTTAATATACAAAATTGCAATATTCTCTCAGTCACGAAAATAAATTTTGTAGTCTGATTTCATATTACGGCTATGTAGTATCTACCTATAGGTAGATACTCCCAAAAAGGTAGGTATGCCAACTGTTATTTCTAAAACATAGCACATAGAGCACTAAGAGCGATAGGTACTAAAAATTTGCTTATTACCTTAATTCTATGTTGTGCATAATAAGGAAACTGGACATTTTTCAGTTGACATTTTATATAATTAATATTAATCAATTAATATCCAATTTAATTATGTACTTAGATACATTAGCCACCAAAATCGGAAAAAGAACCTAAAAGTTATATTAGAAGTCTATTGATCAGTATTTGCGTTATTTCAATAATAACAGTGGGTACTACTGCGGCGCAAAAGTAGCCAAAGTGCTTTGGATCGCGTTCATGGTTTTATTATTTATGACCTTGAAAATTGCATGAGTAAGTCTGCGCTGCGGTTGCGGTTACGCCCACTTTATGGGCACGGTTTAAGTGAAATTTTCTTTTTGTAGAGTTTACAGCAGCTGGTTTTAATTTTCACACGTAACTTATCCATTGAAACTAAAATTCACAATAATTCAAGCAAATTCAAGCAGCGCTACGTCGCGATGGCTACTAATGTACATACGATGACTTTCGTGGAGTTGTTTACAAAAAACAATTAACTAAGTATTAGTTAAGATATGTAGGTATAGCGTGTACATGAAACTTGCATCTATCGGCTATACCTGCGAATAAATATTAGTCCTAATATTAATAATTATAAGTTTCGTGTCGTTACTGCAAAATCAGAATTGCTGAAGTGTTATCAATTGAATTATTGTAGATACAGTCGGCATGAAATCAGTTTAGCCAAAATCTTTTAGTATAAACTATTCTAGCGCATATTACTTGTTTATTCGTGTGTGAAAAATTCACACTGAATTAATTAATTTTTCAAATTTTGATTATTTTCCTATGCGACTACATGACAGCGTCACGCATGACAGTTTTTTATAACTTTTACTCAAAACAACAAATATCATTTTTGTCTAGAACACCCGTTTATTGGTTATTCATTTATTATACATACCTATCGAGAAATAACATCAAAACAATGTAAAAGATTGTAGTATTTCATTTGATTGAAAATATTAATATATATTTTCGTAATCAGAAAGAGGAATCAGTGTATTTGCTAATGACATTAAATATTAAAGCAGATGGCGAGTGCGATCTCACGCAACATCACGGTTTTGCCAACTTTGACCAAAAGTATACCACTAGTAGCAGATACTGATACATATTTAACGAACAGAGGTCTTCTTCAGAACACTGGGTCACACAATAAAACTGAATCACACAAAATTACAAATCGATAAAAGCAAAAGATATTATTTTGCATAAACTTTTATGAACGTGCTAGCCTAGCGTGGAGAAGGATAGGGAATAGGAAATATAACTATAATATAACGACGAGTTTTTTCATTCCATTACACTTCCCCTTCCTCCTCGGGGTGGCAAGGGGTAGGATGGGGAGTAAAGAGTATAATGGGATAAGGAGATTCCTTTATCTAGCGCAATGGGACAGTTGACAATATGATGTCACGGGACAGCATGCCATCATATGCAACTACATACATACAAACTATGTTTGTGAAAGCATTTATGTTGAATGCTGGCGAGACCGGTAAGTTCTAATAATTCGGTCAATGTTATGGTAGTAGGTATTACAAATTCTGGCTTGAATTATAACTTGTTGGAGGACTAGAATTGTTAAAAATATGGATTATTTTATTGTTATATATTATGTTATTTTAGGAAGATAGAATCAATAAATAAATAAAAAGTCATAAATAATATAATGATTGTACACGATATACGTACTTGAAATAATATAAGTTTTTTTTTTTACTTTCCGAGTTCAAATTATCTCAACAATTTAATAAACATTAGAATTGATAATAAACGGAATGATAAAATTATTGTTTACGTATGTTCTTTGAAGGTAATAAAGTCACACACGTATCTATTAAGAAAAGAATATGAGGAAAAAGTAAAGGTATTCAAGAAAGACAGTGGAGAATATCGGCAACTGAATGATATGATAACACACCTCACAATTTTGCGAGTAACGCGATATGAATGCAAGATAAATCGCCCGTATAAATTTCATGTCACGTAAACTGGCAAAAATGTTATCGGCACAGAGAAATTGATACGGCTCGCCAACGAAATGTTATGCGGCGGGCTTGTGGTAGGTCAATGGATTGAGATTTACACGAACCACATCTACACATAATATTAAACACACTACACATAGGTTTTCTTTTATTGAATAGATGACAGACGAGCGGGCGGACGTGATGGTTAATGGTCACCGCCGCCTATGGACACCTGCAACACTAGGAGGTCATGAGGGTGCGCGCCGGCCTTGCAGAATTATGTTCAAACTTAGGTAATTACATACTTATGTAGAATTTTTTGTAGACTCTAACAGAGAATTAAATAGTTAATTATTTAATTAATAATACTATAAATACAATAGAAAAACAATTTTATGTTTATGATATTATCTGATCAATGGAAAACTTTATTGTCGGTATAGATTTATAAATAAGTTTTAAGACTAATAAGTCTAAACTTTTTAAGTCTAGTCTAGACTAATAAGCCTAGTCTAGGTTTAGGACTAATCCTAAGCATTTGGTTAAGATTTATCACCCTAAAATATCGTTATTTCGTGATGAAATAGAAAAATATTCTGATTATTAAATTAAAACAATAAATTAAGTACTATGTTATTTTTTTTTATAAAAATTCACTAAAGTTTCTTAATATTTGGGAATTTACATCCTACAATAAAGTCCCTAGTCTCAGATAATATCTCGTATCTAAATCTAGAGTTTTTCAAAAAAATTAGAGTTTTCATGTCATGTATGATTACATAAAATAAAATAATATAAAATGAAATATAAAATCTACAAAAAATATTACTTATGTTAATCCTAAATACACACAAAAGTAAAAATTTAAAAGGCTAAATAAAACAAAGTGCGCTCACCTGAGATGCCGTCGTAGGTCCACCATTCCTCCCAGCTGACGCCACTCACGGCTGCAATCAAATCCACTCTAATTAAGTCTGCACATTTCTCATTAAGAACAACCCCTGCATTTCTTGTGTCCTTGTATAATATTTATATGACACAAGCACATTCACCTGCTTGGAGTTTAAAAGGAATTAAATTGAAGTCAAAATCTCATTGCACCAGTGAACAAAGAAAATCGATTTGAGAGATTTAAAAGATTATATTTTGTAGCATGAAGTATTTATTTGCATGTTTTTATATATTCGTATTCTTCACAAGTATTCATGAATATTCTTTTTTTTTATAATATGCAAAAAGTATTTTATACGAGTACATATTATAAAAACAAATAGAAACCCAGTGGAGCGGAAAACATTTTTTGTTGAAAACAAAACGAATTTTTGACATGAGACAAAGTTAGCTCGGAGATCCCTTTGTTCGGAAAGCGTAACAATGACGTCATTGTCTTCATGTGTATTCCAAGATTCTTTTATGTAGGATTTGAATTAAACCCTGATGACAAATATATTTTAATAATAATTTGACATTATTAATCGTCATAATTAATTGGTCTTTACCTAAGAAATTTATTTTTTTATCCTCACCTTAGTCTAAATCCTTGAAAATTTCATTATTATTACAAACTTTTATTCAACGTCACATGTTTGTTAGTTAGTTGATAAGGTCAAAGGCAAGTCGATTTTAATCCACTCCCAATCGTACAACTGCCTTGAAATCTTACACATGCATATAAAACCGATGACAGTACAATAAATAATCTTATAACGTTAACCGGATCGATCCTACAGCTAGGAAGGCCAGGACACTGTGGAACTCCTCAACGGCGAACAGTAGACACGTCGTGTTTAGGCTCATTTTGATGGACTCGTAGAAAAGTTTGTACAACTTAGAGCACTAAAAAGCCTTAAATAAATAAATAAATTAAACTTAAAAAAACCTTTTGCAACAAGCTTTTATTAAGCTTCTTTTCAGTGCACTTTAATAAAAGCTTGTTTTATAATATTTTTTTTACGTTTAATACAATTGGTTATTGGTTACGTTTAATTGGTTGGTTTTTACGTTTTACGTTTTTTTTTATTTGTTTAGGAGTTTCTAATTATAATATTTTTCATATTAAATGTTTTTCATTTATTTGTTTATCTATATTTTATTTTTGTTTTGGATATTTTCATGTGACGGACGTTCGTTATCGTAAGACGATGAAAGTTTGTGTTATTTTCGTATTTATGTAAATTTCGTAATATGTACAGTAGAAAACAAACAGCACGAAAGAAACATCAAGTATGAACCTATTCTAACGCCACGAACAAATGCATTATAAGTTACTGTGTTGGATTTTGTTCCAGAAATTTGGATCACAAAAGCTAGTTCCATGGACGTCCAGTGAACTTAATATCAGGAATGAAAGCGAATTCCTCTGAGAATCTCACTCATATCCGAAACACGATGTTTCGCAGCAGTTTTCTGTCAGATTGTATGGTTGGGAGGGTATGGGAAACGCGCCTCTCTCACTCACTCCCGAAATAGGTCTATTCATTTCACAGCAGCCTTCTATGAGAGTTTGGAATTCGGTCAGTCGGACGCGTCTGGTCGGAAAGTTGTAGTTTATATCTTGTATTCCATTTTCGATAGTTTTTATTTAGAAACGTTTTCGTGGCACAAAATTCCCCTGGGAATTATCATGACTACTAGATTAATTTTAATTAAATTAAAAACATTAGACTCCTTAGTAATATTTATGTTCTGGATCGACATATATGACAATATATTTATCTAGAACTTCCCGCGGGAATCATTATAAGTTCATGCGGGTGCCGTCATGGGGAATAAGCATTCGTCCCATTATAATGGTCATGTAATGAACCAACCATGCATATTCTAAAGTCGTGGAAATAGTTTTGTCAGACTGTAAATGACGACATAAACAGCGTTCTAAGTACACGCGTGTGACTGCACTACCTTCGTATAGTTACCCTGAATAATACTCAGCCGTCAGTAAAAGCAACGAAAATTCAATACCACGTCATTTGTATTATAAATAATATTCAGTTTGATTACAGCTGATTCATTTAAACTCCATTGCATAATGATATATTTTTTTATATGATAATTATACATGACATATCAACAGACGCACTTAATACCATAAGACATTCTCTACTAGTTAACCACCAGATTATACAGGAAAAGGATCGTAGGATATGTTTCCTATGTACTTAGACACATGCTGAGTCGATCATTCAAAATTATTTCATTGCGTATAATCGTATACGTCGTTTCGAACATGACTTATTATAAAGTGAGTCCGGCAGCGTGTTGGGACTATATACCTTCATAAGGCGGTGTCGAACCGACAATGAAAAAAGTAGTCTTATCAGAGCGTGAAAGAACGTGAATCATTTTCGTTTTGGCTCGATGAGAAGTACGGGATACAATGCGAAGGAATATTTCGGACGTATTGCTCGTTTGACATTGGCTCAAATATGATATTTCTCAATTTTGTTCGGACTTCAGATAACATTTATTCATATGAATGAAATACTGTAGTGGAATATTTTCAAAAACCTTTTATTTCTCATACATTTACGTTCTAACAAGACTTTTAAAACAGTATTCAACGCTAGTTTAAAAGCTTCTCGACCACACAATTTCGATTACATTAGACACTTCTCAGAACCTGTTTTGAAGAGTATCTAACTTTTCTGTATGATAGTTTATGCTATAGCCATCTTTTCTCTTCGAATGTATAGAAAATTTTGAACAAGGTAACCCCTTATAAAAACTAGTTTTGGATTAGAAGAAAATGATTATTGACCAGTGGCTATATTGGCTGTCTTCATTCAATAATTCGACTAAGTTTTACAGCGCATTTAGTCACTTGAGGGATGCTCAGTAAGGCTTTGGAACTTGGAGCTTCACTTCATACGTTTATACGTCCTGTCGTTTGACAGTGAATCTGTACAGTCGTTGGTGCAAGGCCTCTTTTTATAGGGTCACAAATATTCAACTTTACAAGCTCCGTGCCGACGCCCGGTCCGCTCAGTTTGTGGATTTGCAAAGATTAAAATTTCTAATTTGAGCTTCCTCAAGTTCTCTTAATTAAGATTATGAGATTATGATACTCATAATGTTTCAAAGCAATTAATTCAAAAATACTTAGTCGAGGATCGGATGCCATAATTATTATCTGTGGAGATTGAATAATTTACCATTTTTTGTATAGTCGTTTATGTGTAGCTAAGTTAAAGTAAGATAAAAGTAAATAATTTCTTCTTTCTAAGTTGTCCAATATTTTGACACCTATTATTTATTTACGGTGCATATTTCGAAATAACCAATGCTTACCTACAAACTAAAGCTATATTCAAAATAAATACTAAAGCCTGCAGTCGAAACATACACCGATCTCGAAACTTACTCGATACACGTCTGATTTATGCTTTTAATTTAAATTTTTGCATTCGCCAGGCAAAGTTGGTCGCGGACGCGCCGCCTGCATAGCAAATATATGTAGCAGTGAAGTCGAGAGATCGTTTCCAGTTACGATTCGATACGGCTTGAGCGAACTGTCGACTTTTAATCTTTTAATGCTACTCAACAAACTCCAGCCTCACGAAATGCGCTTTCCTTTATTTGAAATAATATTTTGTACGCTACGTTCTGTACTTACGTGTACTCGTACGTCACGATTTAAAAGTTATTTGACAGAGTAACGAAATCATTCGAAAAGTTATTGGTGTTGACTAAACTCTTGTAATAACGATTGCCTTATAACTTTAGTAGCAGGGATAACATTAAGTGAGCTCGCAAGCCTGTATGTACACTAAGTACGAGCTCAGTGCGGCTTAGAGCAACTTTACCGCTGAAAACAACACCTGAGGCATCGCGCTGCGCACATTGTATGCAATCTATAAAATGGTTAGGTTAGGAATAGTGGTTAGTACGGTTTACAGGTAATAATAATAAATAATTGACGACATTTGGAATTGAAGTATTCTTTGAAGTTTCAAAATTATAATTCTTTTTATATTCGTACGTGCGAGTAGCGTGGAGTAATTTATTCGAGTATCGTAAGTGTTTTGTATGTAGTGTAGATTACTGCTTTTTTCGGCACCACAATTTTTCGTTACATATACAAACAGGTAAGTACTAAAATAAGACTTTCCCACACAATTATGTACAATGTATCTTTATTTCGGCTACAGTCTTCTCCTTACTACCCAAAGGTAGCCTGGAAGAAATCGTTTTAGCCGCCGGTTGTGATTCTAATTACTTGTATGTTGAAATTCTCTGTATTTTTTTAGATGTACAATAAAGAATATATTTATCTATGTTCACCCGAGCGAGACGCCAACAATTAAACGATCCCAAATATGCCACTCTAATAACGATGGAATGGAAATAATAGGTCGGGGTAAAAGTCTTTTCGTATTTTGTATGTATGAAGTTGTGATCCAATATCTTTGATTGAACTGTTTGTACCTGGCTGGTTATGATACCATTAAAAGAGTAATATTTAAAAAAAAGAAATAAAAACTGTTTCCCGCCATTTTTCAATTGTTTTTCTGTCCAAGAAAATGAGTGAATCTAACGAAGAAATTCGATACATTTTGAAGTTTTATTACAAAAAAGGGAAAAATGCGACACAAACCACAAAAAAAAATTGTACCGTTTATGGACCTAATGCAGTGTCAGTAAGAGTAGCACAAAGTTGGTTTAAGCGTTTTCAGTCACGAAATCTTAATGTTAAAGATGCAGTTCGCTCCGGTCGCCCTGTTACCGATAAAGTTGATGCCATTTGTGAAAAAGTGCAGCAAGATCGGCATATAAGTAGTTACGACATTGCTGATGAACTGGGCATTGACCATAAAACAGTTTTGACTCATTTGAAAAATGAATTCACAAAAAAGCTCGATATTTGGGTACCACACGAGCTCACTGAAAGAAACCTAATGAACCGTGTACTCGTTTGCGATTCTCTATTAAAACGCAATGAAACCGAACCATTTTTTAAAAGATTGATCACTGGTGATGAGAAGTGGATCACTTACTACAAGAACGTGCGGAAAAGATCATGGTCTATGTGCGGCCAAGCTCCACAGATTGTGTCGAAACCCGAATTAACGCACAATAAGGTGATGTTGTGTGTATGGTGGGATTGGAAGAGCATCGTTCATTATGAGCTTTTACCGCAAAGCAAAACCATCGATTCGGATCTCTACTACCAACAGCTGATCAGACTAAAGTAAGAAATTGAGAAAAAACGCCCGAAATTGATCAACAGAAAGGGTTCAACAGATCAACAGAATTTCCACTTGTTTCTCTCTCTTCAGAATTCTTTAGGTAGTGTAAGGTTAACATCAAGAGAGGACTGTCAAAACTACTTGTCGCAATTTTTTTTCCAAAAATCCGAAAAATTCTACAGCAACGGGATCATGTCACTACCTACAAGATGACAACAAGTTATAGAACAAAACAGCACATATATATTATAATTAAATGTAATTAAACTTTTAAAAAAATGTCTTGAATTTTTATATAAAATATGAAGAAACTTTTTCCCCGACTTTATATATTAAATGAAACTTGCATAAACAGAAGATAGAAAAATGTATGCATTGTAGAGTTTTGCAGATACAGTTGTACTACGTGAAGGAGCGGAGTGTTCGCTTGAGATATGCGAGTCAGCATATTCTGTTCTATATACTTTTGGTTGAGTTTCGTTTGAGAAGGCAAGTAAGTAAGCGTATTCCAATCACGCTTATTTTTAGAAATACCTATTTAATAGTGCTTGTTTTAAACGGGAATAACTAATGCTACAAATTTTCTACGACGACGACGTACTACTATGATTTTCAGAAAATGAGAATAATTATTAACTATAATATTAAGCGCAGTTTGGGACGCCCCCCGGCTAGGTGGACCGACTACTTAATGATATTCACCGGTGGTGGTTGGATGAGAAGAGCCGAGGATCGTGTGTGGCGGCTAGCCGCGGGAGAGGCCTATATCCAGCAGTGGAGAGACAGAGGCTGATGGTATGGTATAATATTAAGTGACAAAAAAGCAAAGCCCAGTATATTTAGACTTAGCAAAACCCACATATCTAATATACAAATATGTATGTTATTATTCCTTTTATATTTTATTGTACGAATATTCGATTATTAAATAGCATATAACTCACACGCACACATGTGAGTCGCTTTCAGATTACTATGTAGGTACTTGCAGGTATTGATGTCGCAATCAAATGTTGAAAACGTGAGCAATTCGAGCCGACGAACTCCACAAAGAGCTTCAACCATGCATCGGAAATGAATCAGTTTCCGTTTTGAGTGAGCCAAATGATATATTTCTGTCTACGTATGCAAGTACTTTCAATGCAGCACTATTCAAAATACGAAGTAACAGTTACAAATTTAAACAGGATACTAGGATGGATACATGAATGTTTAAACTATAAAATGTTACCACATATATTCGATTGATTGTAAAATATACTCTAAATGACACTCACTAATAAAAAAAATAGGAATAGGATTCTTCAAGGTTCGCAATTTACCAACCCCCTGGTGATATAAATATTCTTGGTTGGCAGTGACCACTCTACTCCACCCTACTTAGAAAAAAGTACAAGTGTATTTTGATGACATTCACAAAAGATTGTAAAATTTTCTTTAATTTAAAATGAAGCTAGAAACTTAGAGTTTTGAATAAAACATAGACAATAAACATTGTTTGTTCTTTTAGTTTATTTTTAATTTAAGAATATAATGTTATTTATGTTCTTATTAAAAATATGACTAATGCCCTTTCTAAATACGACCAATGCCCTTTCTAGGGCATATGAGGGCAGACTTACATTCTTCACAGGAGCCCTCCTACCATCTAGCTAGCCCTCTACTCGTTTGCCATCATTTCCATAAATAAAACTTTTACCAAAACATTCGTATCTAATTGTTGTTAAGGTTAATCGTTCATAAACTTACGTACCTATTTAAGAATTTCCTTGTAAATTGATCAATATATGTATATTTCTTTTATAGAAAACAGGCGGTAGACGAGCATACAGTCCACCTGATGGTAAGTAGATACTGTTGTCCATAAACATCAGCGATAACATAACACTTGATTTTATAGTGACTATGTATTTGATATTGTTATTAACATCTTGAAAAGTAACGATCAACCTAGCTTAATGCAAACAATTGAACAAGATAATCAATGTTGATTAAATTTAAATGGTAATTCTTTAAGTACGAGTAATGCATCTATAGTTATATGTAATGTAATGCAACCTATATTTATGAATAATAAATAATAAACTGCATTTAGGATTATTAATGTATTATTACTAAATGTAATATATGTAATCATGTACTGTATTATTATTTATATATATTAATTAGATTATGTGTACTGCTAAAGTTTATTTTGATAATTTCTACAAAATATGGTTTTAACCACCGAGTATAATATTAATATGTGACTTTGACACTGCGCTATTAATAAAAAGGACCAGTTTAACTTATTGAATTCAACTTTTCATAACGATTTTCCAATGCAGTGGACCGCTAAAGAAAGAATGGAAATGTCATCGGTGTATGAAATAAATAAATAAATTCACGTGGAAAATAGGCAATTTCACGGTGCATTGGTGTTCTTTGCGTGGTGGTGCAACGTTGCGCCAAATGCCGATGATGCGCCGCTCAACAAAAGCTTCGATGGCGCGAATAATTTTAAATCATATTCTTTCATTTTCAAAATCATCTATAACGATTATGTGCATTATATAACATGGGTTATAACAATATATAACATATATAACACTTTTGGATAACCTTTTGTACAAACTGTATTTGTTTGTACTCTACGATCACGTATATTATTTGGTATAATAGAATACATACAATACAATCATAACAAGCCGTGCCAAAATGAATAATTTTTCCAAAAAAACAAAATCGTTACTTTGTAATTTACAGAGTTCACAACATTTTTTGGGTTTTTTAATTGTCTGTCTAAACGGTCATTACAGAAAAACCACTAAAAGCATTTTAATGAAAATTAGCGTAATTATAGGTTCTGTTCTGTATAAACATTTAGCATACTTCTTATCTAGATTCGTTAGAAAATTATCGCGACAATCATTATCAAGTTCACGAATGTGGCATTAATTGGACTTAATATAGTGGTATTTAATGTCTTGGCACAACATATAGAAAACGTTTATTCCTAAATACTACAAGTTCTCTTTCTTACCCTCAGAACACGTTGATATCAAATTTCACACCAGTATTTGTGAGAGTAGAACAACTCAAACTTGTTAATAAATCAACTAACTAAAAAACCCCAATCCTAAACTCCATGACTTATGTAAATAACCTCTAATTTCCCTCTGCACCGGAGAGCCTTTACATTGACGTCATAACACTGAGCCTTAATATTGACGCTTTACGGCTAAGTTCGTCCCTGCGGGCGAACGTACAGTATAGTCTAACGACGTTTCAGCGGTCTGACTTCGGAGATTTGGTCTTTCTCGGAAGTTAGGGAACAGGAAGTACTCTGAACACCACTACAAGTACTCGTGGTACCCAGAAAGTACCACGCAAAGCTTGAGAAACATTCATAAAATTTCGTGAATTTCACAGTCACACAATTTAAACAAATTAAATAAAAAGAATTAAAATATTTTAATAAAGTGAACTTTTTAAGACAACTGAAACTCTGGTATACAATCTGATTAACCAGATATATTATTTACATTTTTAGTTAATAAGTATTGAGAAAAATAAGTTTAAAGTACACAAAAGGCTATGTAATTAATTAAGCACATAAGCTCTAGAAAAAATATAAAAATGCCCCTCTTCATTGTAATTTCACCTGCACAGCAGCAAATGAACTTCATAAACAAGACAACAAATACTTTTCCTCCATTTAGTCGTTTATATGCTATAACTTTGAATTATCTGCTACAACTTTCCTAAATAAACACATTATAATTCTTGCTTTATTATACTCTATCTTTTGGTTTTATGTTTCGGGTTCATTGAATATTCACTCAATTGTTATTTGGCGGTGGTAGATATTTCTTTCAATACCGAAGATAATTTACATAAATTAGAACGTTACTAAATGGCAGTAAAATAATACATTTATTACAATTGTTGATACTATACTTTAAACCGGGTCTGAACGCATAAAATTACAGGCGTTTGTTTACGCTTTAGTTCTACTCGACGTTTTCGGTACGGACTATTCCAGCGGTGTTAACGGGTTGACTGAAGAAACGGAAAGTCCAGGGAAGAACGGAAAGAATGGGAGCTGCGAGCAGTTTCATCAACTACCCACATTTGATTTTCACATTCGGAAAGGCTGCGATACACTACACTATGTCCCACACACAATGTTCGCGGATGTAGTCGACAATAAATCGCAAAGTTTAAATTTGTTAATCGCTGAATTCCATGTCGACGACAGTTTACTGACTGTTGATTAACTGGACTACCCGCTTCTTCAGTTAATACGTGACCACCGCTGGTGTTACCCGTGCTGAAACGTGGAGTAGAAATGAAAGGTAAACAAACGCCTTTAATTTTATGGGTTCAAACCAGATTTACAATATAACTGTGTACCTACAAAATGATAAAGTTTAAAAAGTTACATTGATACAAACTTTATTAGACAAAAACTGAATACACATACTTTTGTCTCGTTTCTTTTATATTTTATTAGGAATCTACAAATGTGCAAAATACAACTCTTGGGACTGTAGTTCTACTGGTGATATAGTAAGTTAACGGTCGACTGTTTCTTGTATCCAGGTAAATAAATAATGCACAATTTAGATTTCTGTCCTCATTTCATCCGAGATAACGCAGACAACAAAATATGGCTGCGGCTTATGAAACGGTATTTTCGCGGTTGTACGCTGATGCAGTCACGTTACGTATTCAAACCGTATCGCGCACCGGCGCGCAGGCCAACTCCTATGCAAATTACAACATTATTGCATTGGTTTCGTTTGTACCTAGTTTGTAACACTTTGCATTAACGCTGCTATGTAGTTTTATTTACTTAATAATTACTCAATGCCTTGCTGTCAACACATAGACCTGTCGACCAGCGATGAAAATTTTGTTAAATAAAAATATTATCTGTTTTTGTTAATATTTAAAATAATTATTGTAGTTCTTACAAATAGCTTTCTTTAACTTTTTAAAAAAATAGCTTTGTATAAAATTTAAATAGTATCTGCAAGAATATTTGAGTGAAGTGGAATGCTGGAGGAATTGCAACACTCCACGTAGGACAACTGAGGAATAATACAGCAAATAATCCAGCAGCATCCTCATGGGAATAACAACTCATTGAAGGCTGATAAATACAACATGTGAAGGATTGGATATTTCATGAGATTTCTGCTATTCATGGCTACGTTTGCCAAAACTTGTAATTCAAATTTTAGTGCAAGGACAATACTCAGTGAGGCAAAGTTAAATTAAAGTCGCATGCGGATATGGCGGCAGCTCGCTTGAGCTTAAGGCCAGCCTCGCCATCTGCGCTCCGAACCTGCTACTGAAAACACAATTTGCGGTACGCCTTCAGTACGGTTCTGCTGTTTACTTTTATACAATTTATTTTTTCATGTTTATATATTTCAGTCATAACTTTAGTTTATATTTCCGGATTAGTTATGTCATAATGCTTCAATTTAACTTTTAATTGTGGTTTTCGCTGTCAGAAAATCACACTATTTGCATTATTATAAATGTCATAAATACACAGGTAACGTTTTTCAATGAAGAGAGAAGATGATGATGGTATGATTAATGAAAATACGCAAAGGCAGAATGGCACCAAAACGTACAAGCGATTGACTTATTCACATACACATACTATTAATTCAGCTCAATAGGAGTAATAAAATATTATATGCACGAGTTTATTAAAAAGTATTATTGTACATCGATTTTACTGAATTTTACCCATCACTGTGTCGCGTCGCACTGAAACAAACAGTCGTAGCCCTAATTGGCGCTTTTTAGTTAACCTAAGTTCACATATTTGAGTAATCAAAGTTTTGTCGTAGTTTGTGTTTATGTGCGACCCAGGCCAGCCATAAAACCTGAGCTAATCAACAAATCTAATCTCTTGGGTACACGATACAAAACGAGCAACGAGTAACTACAAGGAACATTCTCACCCTATGCAATCACAGCGTTGTGTTGACACGAAAAATTCCCCCATCACCTTTTGTCTTCGATTTAAAAGGTGTGTAAATAAAGGAGTGTGAGACAATGGGAGGAGAGCAAACAAGGTCATAAAGCACGTCACAATACGAGCCTATATATAATCAGCTTAGTGATAAATTGGCAAACAGCACGCGAGCAACACAGCTGCTTCCGACCCTCGGAACGCCTGACGCCTGTCTTTGCTCAGTCGCTCCTCGCCTTCTAATGTCTTATGATGGAACAATAAACGATATTGTCTTTACGTGTATGGGCTCAGTACTGATATATGGTATGTAACACACATTTGAACTATACTTCTTCCTATACCGCCAAGATGTACAAAGTATTGAGCTTTGAAAAAGTACTAGTAGACCTATTCTGAGAGACATCTCCACTGTTTGCTTCCTAATGGTATAGCTAAATGCGATGACATACAATAATCTATGTAACCGACCTAACCTATAAAGCTTATGTTTCAATTTCATTGTGAAACACAATTACCATACAATAACATTAAGCGTAGCAATTTTCAAAAATGTTTTAAAAGCTGAACCTCCGAATATTAATTTTATTTTCCGCCCCACAGAGTCCGTTTTCTTTTATTTTATGAGGGAATATTTTACTTGGTGCTTAACCACAGGTAGAGGGACTAAGCCGCGATAAAAACACTAATTACAAAGTTGCATTTTGCTTGTTTTGGCTTTTTAAATTTGTTTACCGAAAAATTAGCTTTATAATTTAGAAAACAAAGTGTTCTGTTAAGATTAGGAATATTCATTAGAAGCAGAAAAAACTTAAAACGAAATTAGAATAGGCCTTGAAACATGGCGGAAGGCCAATATTTTAAATATATGGGAAGGTATTTGCCCAGCAGCGGGATACACTGCTAGAGAGGTATTCTTATAAGAAATTCCTTGTAACTTACCTGAAAAAGAGAATAATATCTGCAGTAAGGCTATAGCCGCTCCGAGGAGGCTGTACATTGTCTATGACACGCTTTCTTTCGGAGCCGACATTGGAAATTCTTTATGATACCGTAGTAACGCAATCCTCTTTTAGCTTTTTCATTATAAAAATATTAATTGACATCTAGTTCCTTGTATTCAGGCGTTGTGCTCTTTTAAGCCTCATTACGTTTTAATCTGCAACAAGAATAAATTTTAATTATTTTAAAAGGAGTAACTTAGATATAGGTACTGTTTGTACCTGTAGTACTTAGGTACCTGTTTGTAAAAAATCTTTTGTTATATTTATATTGTAATCGACTCAAAAGTAAATAGCAACGATATGGGGTTCTTCAAGAAAGCTGTGAATAGGATTTTGAAAGGTAGGCGACGCACCCGCATGTGGTGTTGCAGGTGTCCATGGGCGGCGGCGGTAACACTTACCATCACATGGGACCGCTTGCACGTCCGCCCACTTCTCTATGAAAAAAATAAATAAAAATAACACCATATTTAATGGCCCACACTAGGATTCCCTATGTTGTGGGGCCCAAAGACACACATAGATGCTCAGCAAACCGAACAACCAATTGTGTTTTTAAAACAAATGAATGTCCGGCCGTGAATCGAAGCCAAGATATTATCACAGCGGGCAGTACCAACTGTGTTAATCGTTGACCAAGTACCATCTATTCTTGACATAAATAATTCTTTCCCAAAGAGGAACAGACTATACAATTTAAAATTAGGTACAAGCAAAAGGTATGGATATATTGAGCGGGAAGATTCATAATTACAACCGTAAAAATTATAATAATAGAAATTATTACAATTTTATCAGATCCGATACCGAGGCAAGATAAGCGAGGACAAAACTGAACGTTGTAATAGAACGAGGGTTACTTTTAAAAAACAATAAAGCATTGTTTACTTTTGGAGAACACACGTTTAATGGAGAATTGATATGTCGCGCCCTTAGTAAATTTGAATGCCAGCTCTGAGGTTTGTTCGCCTCATCGTATAAATAAGCGTAAAGTAGTGTGGTATCACGCGAACTGGTCGTTAACACTGCTTCACGGTGTACTAATGGAGAGGTGAGGGTGTCAGTATGACCGCAAAACCACTCCAACGTATCCGTGGCTCGAATGTCAGCACAAGGAGGACGGTAATTAACGTAGATAATATTATATTGCATTGTTTATAACAAGTACAATCACGCTTGAAATTGTACTTTTTAACCAGTCTTTTATAATGTTGTAGTAAATTATGAATCTCTTGATCAACGTAGCCCAAACTACGATTATAGCCCAGTCTGATTTTTTTCTTTATATTCCGATCGTTCTCGATGATTCATAGTTTTATTGCTTGGTATCGGATAAAGTTACGTAAAAATGCATATACAAACATTACTAATTAAAAGTTGTAAAAATCAATTAGAGTAACTTCGCGAGTAAACAACTATCACGCTATAATAAAATGTAGTTTACAATTGGATCTTATATTCGTATACTCGTAATGCTAATGACACTTAACCTCATTTAATTTAGATTATCATATATAGACCTTTTCGTAGACTTATAATTAGTATGAAAATGGAAAATTATCTAAATTTTAATTGTGACTGTTTGCACGGTCTGTTTGCACTGACATTGACAGTACAGTAATGAAATGGCTTTAAATTTAGTACTCATTTTATTTGGCATTAAACAGAGTGATTATCTAAAATGTAATGTAAGTATAATATAATTAATGAATGGATTAAGTTTAGGACACCGTTGTTATTTTTATACCTATACTAACACAAGTAAAGTTTTTTTTTTTTTTATAGAGGAGAGGGCGGACGAGCAAGCGGTCTCACGTGATGGTAAGTGTTACCGCCGCCCATGGACACCTGCAACACCAGGGGGTATGCGGGCGCACCGCCGCCCTTGCAAAATCCCATTCACAGCTTTCTTGAAGAACCCCATGTCGTAGTTTAATGGGAAGACCTCTTGAGGCAGTTCGTTCCACAGCCTATGGGTTCGCGATATAAAATAATTTTTGGACCGAACAGTACGCGACACCTCCGTATCTAGGAAATGCGGATGGACCGCACTTCTGTGACGGGAGGTGCGGTTGTAGAAACCCGAGGTGGGAATTATATTAAACAATTCTTCAGAGCATTCCCTATTGTACAGGCGGTAGAACACACAGAGAGATGCAACGTCTCTCCGAACGCTGAGGGGTTCTAAACTGCCCGTGAGAGTGGGATCGTTGACAATACGAACAGCACGTCGTTGGATGGAGTCAAATGGGTCCAATTTGTATTTCGGTGCGCCGGCCCAGAGATGTGAGCAATACTCCATATGGGGCCTCACCTGAGCTTTAAAGTGTTATAATCAACACTTGATTTGTCTTATACATATTTGTTGTACCTATTGCATGTTAATTTAAATATTTGCACACCGGTAACGGCAAAATGTATAAGGTCTTATATCTTGTACCATCTACAATGTACACACATTTTGACAAACAAATAATTTGAATTGAAATGAATTGAGTTGTAATATATATTCACTTTGATTAAAAATTACAAATTTAACTCTATATACAGTAGTTTTGTTATTGACTGTATACATCATCTACTTATATGCGAGGACATGTTTTTCCGTACAATAGGTAGGTAGGTAATATTTTTTATATTAGAATTTGAAAGAAACATATTTTTATAAATTAACAACAAAAAAGTCCTTGTTATTAACTAAATTAACTAATACATATACATATAATTAACTAAAAAGACTCCCTTTAATGGAAAACGTGTCGATTTTAAAATTATTAACCGGGTATCAAAAGGCCGTGAGTGAAACGGGCACAGCGCACAGCGGAATGTCAGGAAAATATTTTTTGAAAAGGTCCCCTTTTTCAAAGCTGCTTCGTCGAGGTATTGAATGCGTTTTAATGAAAAAACATGCGCCAATTCGTAACAGTCAAGGGGATTTTAAAACCTCTGTTGGGACGAGCTCACAATTACGAAATGCATCGGTCGGATTTTTCATTTGAACATTATTACCTGTTCCAGTAGGATTTTGCAATCGCTTAGCAATGCATTATGAATGCATTGTTGTGTTATTACCGTTGATAGATGATCGGATTAGTTACGGACGGTTTGTTATTCAATAGGAAATATTGCCCAATGGTTATACTGAAAAGTAGCTGCGTTTAAATAATAGAGTTTGATAAAATCGGACCGTAATTTTGTAACATATCAACGTATGTCAAAAACATTTAATATATACGAATAAATAGTAATGAAATTAATTCAATTAAATATGTAACCATTAACTATATATCAGTAAATAATGTATATGTAGGTATAACCGAAAAAACAAATATGTTATGTTATGTTTATTATTTAGAAATGGTATGTTTAAAATTATAGTTTTTATTTGTGTTCTACAACAATAATACATATTAATTAGTTGCAATTTATTAAGCGCTTACCTTATACGAGTATATCACGTTCATGAAAGAAAATTATGTGAAAATTAATGTTTTCGTATAAAAGTATTTTTGGTAACTTTTCATATTGAATTTTAGTAAATAAATGTGAAAATGTAAAGTACATATATACTTATAGTTTTGGTTCTTTCATTTTCTTATAGTATATAGTGTAGTGAGTAATACGAGTACAATAATTAACCGAGAGCATCTAAATAAAATGATAAAAATATATTATTCAGTTTAATATTTAAAACATATTTGTAACTGAATTGTAAAAAATAAGCCTGTTGCTTAAAATTAACTGAGAATATATAAACGTAAAAAAAGTAATACTATTTTTAATTATTATTTTATTTTATTTATATTTCAGAAATCAATCAGTCGCTTATCGATTATCATCAATGCAATAAACAAATACACAAACAGACTGTGAGATTTCGTAATCGTTTTCTCAAAAACAAGAAATTACTACGCTAAGAATGAGTAAATAAAACTTTTTTTTTTCTATATAATTTACTAATCATACATAACAATTTAATGCAGTGTTTCCCAAACTTTTTACTAGCAACAAACTTTTTTATGTCTATAACATACAAGAAACACTTGAATTTTATCGATATATATATGTATATTAGAAATTAAAGACCAAAAAATACAAATATTACCAACACATATTTTATATAATAGAATACATAATTATTAACTTAATTTACACATATTTTCTATTTATATAATAGAATGTATATTTATTAACTTTTTTGTTAAATTTTATATAAAAACAAAGAAGTTGTGCGAGTACTTAATTTTATTGTAAGCTCCAAGAAGAATGTGATTATGATTTTTTTATAAAATTTGACAATCGAAATAAAATTTAAACTGAATTCAATTTTTTAATAGAAAACTGAAAATTAAGGACTAAAATATTAACTTTACGTACTTGTTTATAATTGTTGTAAATTGCGTGAGGTTGGTTTTTATTTTATTTCTTCAGACACTTTTTCTGCAACATAATCAATTTTGGACAGTTTTTAAAGGGTGGCTAAATAACGTCAATTAAAACCACTAAACTTTTTAGTCCATCGAGCTAATGTTATGCGTGCGATTATACGAAAGTTATCGGAAAGTTCGCGCCATTTTCCGTATAGTTCAAGCTTTAAGCTCGTGCTCACGCCGGCATGTGCGCGGTAAGACTGAAGGCCGGCTTCAATCCGAGCAACACATTCTCACTCGCCTACCTTTCAAGTTTTCCACCAAGCTTAACGATATGAAAAGGTCATATCTCAGTAACAGCACACACGAATATAAAACTTACACCTATCCCTAAAGATTGAAATTCAAATTTCATACGCCTGTTTTAAGTCAAATTAACTTCTTAGGCCTTTAAGGTGCGTTCTCTTAATACTGAAACGTGTAAAGTGCGAATTTCTAAAATAAGAAATATTGAACGTTTCGAAACGGGCTTTGAGTTCAATATAAATCAGTAGGAAAGGAAGAGAACTGACGCGGAGAGCTGGAAAGCACGTGAATTTTTCCACGGAAGAGTGAGACAGATATAGTTTGGTGAGACGAAGGGTACGGCCTACGTGGAGTGGTGGGGATCATCTTAAAATGTTTTAAAGAAACTGTGGGGGTTGAAAATAATGTTTGTAATGAAGTACCGTTTTGTTAATATAATACCATTATGATGAGGACAATTAAGAAGACTAGGAAATCACGTATGTTAAATATTTTGAAGGCTTATTTACGATCAAAAGCCTTGTAAAGATACGTTATGACAAATACGGTAAGAGAAAGAAATTAAAATCGATGTTTTTTGTTATCTGATTATAAAAGTTTTGCATCAGAGCATATACCTCACCTTGCAATCACTGCAGTTTCAAGCATTGACTTATTTATGAATGGTTTCAATGGTTTCAATCCATAATTCACCATCCGAACCAATACGGATTGGTAAACTACTTAGGTATTATGAACAAATTTAAAGATGAAAGATGATGAAAACAAATGAAAATTGCATATCGGCTTATTTATAAAACATAAGCGAGGAAGCAGACTCTCAAAGGACCTAAAACTCGAAGCTTATGTTGTTTATTTTGTTATGTAAGAAAGCATGTACACAACAGAGAGCGCCACATGTCAGAACATGAATAAAAGAAGATCTCAGACTTTCAAAAGTTGAACTAGTATTTGTACATACAAAGTTGTACATTTCTCAAGATGCAATTTGTATTATGCCTTATAAACAATGTTCGTTTTAATTAAACTATTAGTCTATTTGTAAATTATATTTTCTTGTATCATAGTGTAGTAAAACTAAATAATGATAATAATGATTTTTGCCAAACGGACACACTGGCATGTTTCCCGCCTCTATTAGCGCTGACGAGGACCACGAATAGAAAAGGACTCTTACCACCCTTTAGTGTTGTATTTACGTTTAATTGTCAATTTTTTATGCGCTTTACCATACAATACCATTAGCCTATTTCTCTCCACTGCTGAATATAGACTTCTCTCAAGATTCGTCATCACGTACGATCTTCGACTCTTTTCATCCAGCCTCCACCTGGATCACCTGGGTGGACGGCGTTCCAGTTAGCGCAGAATCAATTTGAAACGGTGAATACATCTCAAAACTTCGTTTCGCCGATAATTTGAAGTGGATGCTGAATGGCCTTAACGTAACGTCACGATGCGTCGGTCTCGGAATGGACTTAGACATGTTCTTCCGGGACTGATGAATGTCGAAGGCTTGCAACTCCTTTTTGAACATTATGTCTATCTGCCTTAGCGATTACCAATTAGCAAATCAAACTAACCTGATAGGACCTTATAGAACTCCATAAACATTACCGGACTGCTACTAATATCAGAAGATCTTAGATTAAAATATCACAATTTATGTTAACTAAAAACGTCTAATTAAAAATTAACTCATAATCCTTTGCAACACTTTGTCGGACCTTTGTAATATTAAGTTTGTCCCTCCGTTTTCAATTACTTCCTCTGGCAACTTAAAAATTATATACTTCTTGTTGAATATGCTTTTATGACGTAATAAAAACAGAGAAAAAATTAATGGAAATTTGTGAAGATATTAATGAATTCATTACAGACTTAATAAAACTAGTCTGTCAATCTATTTGTTTGTTCAAAAATAAAACAGCGTTTTTATTTAATTTGTTTTAACTAAGAATCCACTTGGAAACTATGCATTGAATTACCAATTGATCTTGTCACTTTGTCTACAACGCGTAGTAATAATCAAAAACTGTCTACGTAGAACAAGGACTTAAAATGAGTAACATCAACAGACTTAATAAAGTCTATTTTCTACCTACTCCCAATACCTTTAAAATAAGATTCAATTACCTAGTTATGTTTTCCGTATTAAAAAACTGACGTGTTTATTTATTTATCTATATTTTATAAATTCTTCTTTAATTTTTTTAGCTAGTTACTTTATGTAGGCCTTCTTCAACTTGACACACAGACGGTCATAAAGAATTTATTTCGGATATTCTTTCACATACAATCCTAGAAAGATCATTTTTACATCTAACAAAGTAATGCACATGGTAGGCCAAATATTTTCTTCAATTGTCTATTTTTCATATGGGCAATTAGTGTATAGTTTTTTTTTTATATATAGACTAGGGGGCGGACGAGCAAGCGGTCCCACGTGATGGTAAGTGTTACCGCCGCCCATGGACACCTGCAACACCAAGGGGTATGCGGGCGCGCCGCCGACCTTGCACAATCCTATTCACAGCTCTCTTAAAGAACCCCATATCGTAGCATAATGGAAAGGCCTCTTGAGGCAGTTGCTGACCGCCAATGTTTTGTGGTCCTTCCATCTCATTTGCAGTCCTTACGTCTTCAATTTAACACTCTTCTGCACCACGATTCAGATTATCGGCCCACATGTCTCACCCAATCCCAGTAACGCCCTATTTATATAGGAGAGGTGGCAGGCGAGCTGGCCGGCAACATAATAGTAAGTGGTCACCGCCACCCGCCTGGACACCTGCAACGCCACTAGGCATGGGGGTACACTTCCAACTTTGCAAAATCCTGTTCAAGAATTATTGTTACCTTTTGCACGAATTCTAAACCTGTTAAATAATATCAGTTAAATATATGTTATATTAATACCTAGGGGTATGACGTTAAATATTACAAAATACAAAAGGAATCTGAAGTCCGTATCTCTGAAGATAAATATTAACAACATTCATCGCTCTAATACGTACTTACATAAAATCATGGACATGAATAAATAAGCCCATGGAAATCTGCAAACGTCTCGAAAACCTTAGGTATACGAGTAATATGCTGTAGCAATTTATGGCGCTTGTGTTTGACCCTAAATTTGTGCAATAAATTATGGTTTACTTTGTCGTTTATGAGGGCGGCTGCAGACATAACCCCGTGCGGAACATGTGTAACAGATTGCAGCAATAAGGGAAATTGTCTTTTTTATGAACGCTCGCCGACAACGTAAAGTATTCACGTGAAGAACAGTGCGCAGCCACTTCACATGGAGCTACACTTGAAAAATTTTTTGTTGAATGGAACGAAGATACGTATTGCTTAAATAAGTCTACATTGAAATAACCATTTTAAGTTCAATGAAATATTTCTCAAAGTTCGGCCAAATATATGAATCTAGCTTAAATAAAACGGCTGATTAATAAGAATCTATAACGTTCCCTTTGCAATTACAAGGGGGTTTCGGGTCATAATCTTCCACACGGACATGCCCCAGATTTTTATTTATTTTCAATCATAAGGGTTTACAACCCTTTCCCATCGAGTTAGTACTAGTTCAAAACATCCTTATTTAAGCAGAAAATAATAGAGGCCGGGATTCGAACTAGTGTTGAAAAATCAAAGGTGAGCGTTCAAGCGCTCGAACGTTTAGCACTCATACAACACTAAGTAGTTCAAACTCACGACTTCATGATGTGAGTCGAGAACAAAATCTCATAGACTAAAATAACTGATAGGTACCAACAAATGATTATGTGTGATAAAATGCCCATTCACATAATGTTCCTCGTTACAGTTAAGTCGGTAGGTACTAGTAGACAGTTACAAAAATAAAACGATTTTCATTTATGAGTACCTACTTATTCGTTGACCAGTGAAGCGCGTCTTAACGCAAAAGGGCCACAAATAGAGTAGAGAACAGTTGAAGATCAAATGTCATATAACTTGTTTCTTTAAGCATATTTATCTGTTATTAGGATCATAATAATCATACATTTTGTTGCAGGTGCCCATGGGCGGCGGTAACACTTACCATTACGTGGGACCGCTCGCTCGTCCGCCCCCTAGTCTATAAAAAAAAAAAAAAACATTTATTAAGAAACCAGTTACCTCTTTGATTAAAATCAATTAAATTTTCCATTTTTCCAATCAACTCATTGAGCTATAGTTGCTGTAACCGAGACATTAAACTATGTAAAATAGAACATGTAAATATGCGCGTTAAGGACCTGTTTAATATATAAATATTATACATTCAAAAGTATTTATTATACGTGTATAAAAATGGTCGCCGATTTAGATGTAGTTTTGAAAAAGTATTATATAATTTTTATTAATTGAATCTTCCGGGCTACTTGGCCGAGGTCTTCTGGAATCTCTTCTCTTTCTTCCAAACGTTTCGTCAACAACTGCGGTTGACATCTTCAGTGCGTTCACTTTCGAAGAGATGTTATCTCTTCGGCTTCTCGAGCGCAACTTGTATCATTTTCAACTTAGGTTTCCCATTCGTGTAACAGCGCACAATTGTTGCCTCTCAAGGCAATTTGTCTTTCGTACCTGAGAGGTGTCCACTACGAACTGAGACCGGGAGTTAATTTCACGGGGTATTTCTTCGGCTGTAAGAAGGCGCCTCCTTATTTTAGAGTACTCTAGTGTAAAATAGAATTAATACATTTCGTACTCGAGCACTACATGTAGAAATTGGAAGCAAAAAATGCAAATTTCATTGCATTTACGTAGTTATTCACGGGTGGTGTGAGACGTTTTAACTTTTTTAATATAGTATTATTAATAATATTTACCATCAATCTGTGTTTTTACCATTGGATATAGGTTTCTTCCACTGCTGAATATAGCTTCTTCTTCCATCCACCCACTACCGGTGAAGTTGTGCAATTCGTTGGTCCACTGACGAGGGCATACCTACCATACTGCATTTCCCGGTAGATACGAGTAATTTGCATACAGAAGTCCGTCTACCCCATCGGTTGTCAGTTCAACGGTATACATGACAAGCCCAATACCACTTCAGCATGTTAGTTCTATGAGTTATGACCGTGTCTGTCGTTCTTTAGCGAATCTCTACGTTTCGGATTTTATCTCGCAAAGAAATTGTGAGCATAGTTCTTTCCATAGCTTGCTCTAATAACATCTATTAGAATTAAGCACTATTAAATATATTTAAACATATTATTATTATAGTTACTTATACACTATTGACTAACAATTCGTCCAGTTGATAGTATCCCCTACTTGATGTGCAAAAGGTCCCAGGTTCGACTACCGGTCTGACATTCATTCGTATAAAGACAAATGTTTGTGCGAGTCTGAGTGGTCTATATATGTATCTCTGGACCCACGATACTGGAAATATTAGTGTGAGTTATTGAGTGTGGCGTCATATCATGTCTTTTAAATCTTATAAACTTTTTTTTTAGACCTACTTTTTTACGAATCTTTATATTAGGTTGATCAATAAGTTTCTGAAATCGGATACTTTACATTAAATTATAGGAATGTATTCTATTTGATTTGAATCTCAAATTCAGTAGTAGCCAGTGCCAAAAGAATTAAAAAAAAAGCTGTCACCAATATTTTTTTTCGTTGTTTACATTTGGCAGGAATTTTATTAGTGTGCAAAATGGAGAAAATCGAAGTTCCTGCGGTTACTAAATATTTCTGCCTGAAAGTTTTTTCAACGAAATGTATTTTTGAAGATTTACAGTCCACTTTGGGAGACAATGCTCTGTCTTATTCCACAGTAGCATACGGGTGCGCGGAAATTAAACGCGGTAGAACCGTCTGTAACTACGAGACTCGCATTGGGCGCCCAACAACCGCTGCTACTGAAGACAACGTTAAAAAAATTTGAGAAATTGTTAAGACAGATCGACGTGTGACTATTCATCATTTAGCTGAGATTATGAAGCTTTCGTTCGGGACAATTCAGTTCATTTTAACTCATACCTTAAAATTCAAACAGGTGGCCGCGCTCTGGGTTCCTCAAATGTTAACAGACGCACAAAAGAAAGCAAGAGAGCATTCAGAGCAATTATTGATCGAGACCCAGAGTCTTTTCGACTACATTTCGTGACCATTGATGAAACATGGGTTCACCATTTTGACCCGGAGACGAAGAACCAAAGTAAAGTGTGAAAAAGGTTGTCCTCCTCGCCAGCCAAGAGATTCGAGGTCTCTGCGTTCGCTGGCAAGATAATGGCCTCGGTCTTCTGGGATGGGGAAGGTATCATTATGATCGATTATTTCACTAAAGGGCAGACAATAATTGGAGAGTATTACGCAACATTGATCAAAAACACAGAGAAAATAAAAAATAAACCAGGTGGAAAATTGCGTGCCGGCATGCTTTTTCATCATGACAATGCACCTGCGCATCCGTCTGATGTTACAGGCGCTTCCATCCGAACAGTTGGGTTTCAGTTGATGCAGCATCGGCCATATTCTCCGGACCTAGCTCCTAGTGATTTTCATCTTTTTACCAATTTGAAAAAACAACTGCGTGGTATAAAATTTCACTGAGATGATAAGGGCATGTGCGCTGTAAAGTCTTTTTTCGATACCCAGGATCAAGCCTTTTTTTTCAAGGAATTGAGCAACTTTCAAAACGTTATTCAAGTTGTATTAAATTCGAAGGTGATTACGTTGAAAAATAAATACAATTTAGACATACGTTTCCTAAATACTTTTCCAAAAATATATTGATCAACCTATATATCTATACTCATACAATTATTACATTTTTAATTGTATTATTTTAAGGTACGTTTATTTTAATGCAATGTTTAATATATTGTAACTATTAATTTAAAAGTAATACATTATAGTTCCACTTAATGTTATAAATAAATGAAAATATTTTTGCGCCCGCAATTAGAAACAATTACGGAATAGAAAATTATTTTAATATTGCATCGCTCCAGCGAGTATTAGTTTTAAGTAGATATCCAAAAAAACAGGTGCGTACTGAAAACATTAATATCAATCTCACGAAAATTGTGACAATATCTTGATCTATACATATAAAAAAATACATTTCCTGAGTGATTGACTGACTCACTGATTCATCAACGCCGACCTGAAAGCGCTGTAGCTAGAAACTTGCAATTTGGACAGTTGCTTTCTTTTTGTAACGTGACTTACAAAAGATCATAAAACAAACCATTACATTTTTACTCACTAAAATACATTTATCCCTAAAAACAAACTAAGTTTGATTCTTACGTATTAGTCTGGCACATTTTTAACACGGTAATCGAACATACTGCATGAAGTGTTGCAATAATCTCCTTATAGTTTGTTTGACTCAATTTACCTCACTATAAAGAAAATTTTAAGCATAAGGCAAAGGAAAACATCCGTCACGGTACCTAACAATTTTAACGTTCGTCGCTAGACATTATCTCACCAAACAGTCGGCTCCAACGAAAGTTGTGCGCCATTATTTTCTTGACATATTTCACAATGGCGGAGTACAGTAGCAACGTTTTATCCCCTACAAAATTCACGATGCATCCGAGGAAAAGACAATTTCACAAGGTTATAGTAGATACACGTTGGAAAAAGAATATTTAATTTTTATATAAAATTTTTGTATTTTTAGGCTGACAGCTTGTTAGAAAAGTTGATGTTAAAATTTATTACAACTCTGTTTTATGTAACCAAGAGATAGATAGATATCTCTAAGAATTCAAAATAAATTATACTATAATCTCAATTTTCTTAAATCAATCAATTACGAGTATAACAAGAAACGAGCCCGTATCATAACCATAACTGTCGTCTCCGAAAGACATTTAATTAAACTTCATGAAATCTGAACAAAAGTGTCATGTCATGCCGAGTAGCGATGCCCAACTGTCATATGACCAAACAGTTATGACCTTTGGTCTTCCATTTCGAAAGTTTCATCAAAATATTTTAAGTACCGTTAGAAGAGATCAAGTTATGCTGGTGGTTTTCTATGTATGTGTGATGCCGATGCTGCAATGTGAAAACAAATCAACGATACGGTACAGTCTGGGACGTTTTTATTTTGTCTGCCACGTAATTGAATTTTGTGGTTCGTTCGATGATAGAGCTTCGGATCGCACGTTGGATCTGTTTACTGGTCGCTATGCAAATACTTGCAGTTATATGTTATGTACACCCCGTTAGTAAATGTAATTAAATTTATTGTAATTATCTACAGTGGTTAGAATGACGAGACATAGATATTGATATAGAGAGGGAGCGCAGGGCATTGGCGGTCAGAGGCAACATGCTGGTCCGTGGGCTTACTCGATGTTCAAGAGATGGAAAAATTACACTTTTCGAGGTGTATTGCCAAGCCCTTTACACGAGCGGTCTGTGTATAGGGCATACGCTTAGGGTCTTCAACGTCTTGCGTGTACAATATAATAATATTTTCAGGATGCTGATGGGACTGCCACTGCAGTGCTTCTGCAATGTTCGTGGAGGCGCGCACGGATGGTTTTAAAGCCTTAATTCCGAAAAAGGCCGCCAGTACAGGATACTGAACAGGATCCGTGGCAGTGACAACAGCATCCTGAGAACAATAAGTGGTAAATTTGACTGTCCTATCCAGAAACACTGGATAGGACTGTTCATTTAACTAATTAATTAATTTGTAACGAATTAAGTATAATGTAATCTCATTTGATTTATTAATGTGATTATTTTATTTTGATTATTATATTTTACTAACATAGATTTTAAGTTTCTACCAACAATGATTATGGATCAATTACTACGGTCTGAAATAAATTTATTATTATTATTATTATAAAATTGGTACCATAAGTGATATTACATTCGTTTCCAGAATTCTATTGATATAAAGACCAATGTCCTGACTGACTGATTCATCAACGCTGAGCCGAAACTGTTGAAGCTAGAAATATGAAATTTGGAAAGCAGCTTCCTTGTGTGACGTAAAGGTTAGAGGATTTCTTGAAATTCAACCTCTCAACGGTGAAAAGGGGTGTTAAAGTATGCATGGAAAGAAAATATTAAACTGGCCTATTATTTAAAAAATTGATATAAATATTCTACAACACAAATAAATTAACAACGTAAGTTACCGTTTTTCAAAATTATGGTAAGGGTTAAAATATAGGGTGTCAAATTTTGTATGAAATCACTTAAATATTCTAAGATGACTTAATATATTTTTTAATTCAAATTTAGTAAATATTTCGTACTACATCATAAACAAACAAATAAACATATTTTTGCCATTTTTTGAATTATGTTTAGGAAATCCACAGCCAACAGCTAGTGTACCTACTCATGTTGTTGAAGTGATTTATGGTTTTCAATGATCATTAGAATCTGGCAAATGAAACTTGACACAACCGTAGAACCTGAACTATTTAAAACACTTTTCCGATAGTGAGTTGAATTTAATAGGTTGTCGGAAAAGATCGCGGCCTTTTTGAACGTATGACTTTAGCGTGCTATATTTCTGGCAACACTGATCACTGGCGGTAATGGGATATACTGTTTGACAGCTTTTTTATAATGGCGGCAAATCACTCAACAGTTTTGGATCACCTGCATAAACTGAATTTTGTAAAAACGCTAGTAGTTTGGGTGCCACATTATTTAAATGACAAAAACCTGGTGAATAGAATTTCAATATGCGAGATGTTGCTAAAACGAAATGAAATCGATCCATTTCTAAAGAGATTGGTAACAGGTGATTAGAAGTGGATCCCTACGATCACAATGTTCGAAAACGATCTTGATCTAAGCTAGGTGTGCCATCATAAATAGTTCCAAAGCCAGGCTTCACTCCGAACAAAGTCATGTTATGTGTATGGTGAGACTGGAAAGGCATTGTGTATTAAGAGCTTTTGCCACATGGCCAAACGATTAATTCTGATGTCTACTGTCTACAATTAGTAAAACTGTAACATGTACTTGAAGAAAACCGCCCAGAATTAATGAATAGAAACGGTGTAGTTTTCCATCACGACAATGCTCGACCGTATACATCTTTGATGACTAAACAAAAATTGATAGACCTTGGCTGGGAAGTTTTCATGCATATTCCATAGAGTCCAGACATAGTACCTTCGGATTATCATTTAAAATCCTATCTTTACAAAATTATTTAAATGGAGTAAAATTGCATTCAAGCCTGTATAAATCATTTAAATCAGATTTTCGCTCAAAAACCTCAGCGATGGGGTAATGCATTGATGTAAGCTCACTGGGGTAATGGCTCTGCGAATGGCGAATGATAGTAAAATTAAATTGACAATATTCTGTTCAATAAATATTTATGTAATAAAAGAATTCCACTGGAAGAGATGGGAGATGGGAGAGCATCTCCCATCTCTTCCCGTGGGGACACTCACGTGTGTTATCCCTTGGCCTTTTACGAGAGTAAAAACGACTAAGGGATAACAAAGCGGCCACCACAAGCGCTCATGAACTACCTACACCATTCCAAAAGAGTGAACTCGGTAACCCGCTTGGCCCACGTGACGTTTAACGGTCATTCCCCCCTCATGCATAAGACAATGTGCATGTGCATGTGCCAATATCCAGCACTGAGAAATAAAATGGCTGGTTAAAACTACTGTTACAAAAATACAATAAAACCCGAAGTCTTAACCGTAAGGTAGAGATTTGCATTTGGTTGAGGTTGAGGATTCAATAGGTATTTGTAAATACACGGTTCGTATGTTGCATATCGAAATTGTTGTAACTAAGTTCTACAGAATATTTTAAATAGAAACTTAATTATAGAAAATTATTAGTTATAAAACTATAAAACAACAAAGTAACTTCATAGATACGTTAAAATGCTTATGTATAATAAGTTTCGTATGAAATGTAGATATAATTATCTAATTTCTTTCCGTATTAATTTATGTTTCAATTTCGTATTAATTTTACAACATAAAATATAAAGTATCAAATTCGCTTTTCCTAATTAAAGTAACAGCCAACTTTTTTTAAAATTTACCGCTCTATTCTTGTACTCCATTTCGTTTATTCTAGTTTATTTATTCAGTGAGGTCAATGATTCAGTCAGTGAATTCAGTGATTCAATTCCAATTGACAGTAAAAATGTATTTATTTCCTAACTACCATTAACAGAACCAATTATTTTTCAGATTTAAACGGATACTAAAAGCAGCCCGGGGCTACGGGTTCTTCCAAATTTAGCCCAACAGTTCAGTACATTTCTATACGAGAAGCTGAAGGAAAAAATATGAATCACCACCTGGTGCCGTTCACACGCTTTTGCAAGATTCCTTTCGCTCTCGAGCAAATTCAAGCTAAAATGCCTGATTGTCTCTTTTTGAATGTCTTTAATATCTATACATAATATAAAATGATCTTTATACATATAAATAATATAATCATAATATCGTAACAAAAAGACGTGTCTGTATATCTAATATTCTTTTGAAAAATGTCGTTACAGTTTAAAGTACGTATCATACGGATCAGAATATACGAGTTTTTAGAATTTTTGTCTTTCTGTCCGATTGTTGGTCTGTCTGTCTCTCTGAACGCACATCACGCAAAAAACGCTAGACGGATTTTAATGACACTAATGTATAGTTATAACTTTTGTGCCAGATTAACATTAAGAGTACTTTTTATCCAGATCAATTGTAGAGTTCCAACGGGAATTAAGCTAACCACACATACAGGAACGTCCCCGCGCAGTCGCGTCGAGGGCACTGCTAATGCTTAATAATTACATTCAGAGAAACTGATTATAATATTTTAATTAGTAGCTATACATAAGTAAATTAAATATAATTTTATAGGATGAAGGTGGCAAACGAGCAGTCATACACGATACATGTCAACATCAGCTAAGAATAATAGACATTGACACGACTCTGAATGGCGTCCACCTTTGGAAATGTATGTAGGAATGGTTTGGCAAAAACGGTTGAAAATAATATAGATAGGGAGTATAACGTAATGTTTTTCTTAATTCATTGTTCCTGGGACTGAGGGAGATAGAATAGGGAGTAAAGATTAAGAAAGAAGAAGTTTCATTTATCCCATTTATCATTCTTTACTCAGTGGGGCGGGATGAAATTGGATGGAATGGGATACGGAGAATATACTGGGAGAAGAAGCATGAGTTAGGATGGGAATGGACTCTGACATGTCTCACTTTCTCCCAAAACATATGAATATTACATTTCACTTCAATTTTCTGTAAGAGGGTGGTAACCAGATCAGCTGAGCACGCTAAGTCGGCTACGTAATGCAGAATGCGCCTTCGCCCCTAGGAAAAAATTTCCTTCGAGATTATACAATAAAATATAAACGTAACATTATATAGGTCACAAAAACTGTTAAAAAAATAGCATTTATTTTTATTTCCTTTTATAGAACGTTAAAATTCTCTGAGACAATTCTCGTGTAGTAGACTAAAATTCTTTAAGGAAACATTTTTTTCGTGTAGAGAGAGAGAAAACAAAGATGCGGTCCGTGGGAGCAAAGCTGTTTTAATGCTATAAATATTTAAATTCTCCGAGACCTGCAGGTGACACAAAAATAAGACTTATCGGATTTAAGAGTAAAACCGCACAATTTGTTCATCTCTCAAATGCACTCGAAATGAAATAAATAATTCGCTTAACAAAGAAAAATCTCTGATGAGATGGAAACGTCAGGTTTGCAAATGGAAAAGCAAAGAAACGGCATTTGAGAAAAATGATACAGTTCATTTATAAGAAATAACAAAAGAATCTGTTCACAAAGGAGAAGCATCACTCAAAAGTCATAAGTATGAAGTCAATAGCTGGTGTCAAAATACTCCGGAGTTTCCATTCACCGTTGCTGTTTATAAATAATTCAATATTGGCCCGAGTGATGTTCAGTTCTCTCTTTTGTTTAGGGAGTAACGTCAGCAAATAAAATGAACGAAATAGATTGACAGAAGTATATTATTTGTTACTTTGGAAAGAATTATTTGAAATTTGATCTATAAATATTTATAGTAATATTATGATAAGTTAGAAAGTAATAAGTTAAAATCATAAATATAAAAAAAAATACAAATTAGATATTTACAAGGCATGAGTAAAAACGTGTAAAATCAATATGTAAAATTAAATTAAAAAGAAATGAGTTTGTTATTTGCGTACCATACGAGTACCTTAGCAAAAAATAGGAGCACCGCGTTTATCTTGCGTGCGAGTTGAAGTGGGGTCCGCGGAGTGCTTTATTATCATGAGAGGTGAACTTTGTACCTCAGAATCTATAGACCTTTTTTAAGAAGCACACTTTCCTGTGAAGGGACTCGATCAGCAAGATTTTTGGCCATATCATTAAAATTAATAGGCAAACATTCTCAAGTATTTCTGGACGATAATTTACATTTTATTAGAAACAGATATTGTGTTATAAAGAGCATTTTATTAAAATGTTTTTAATTAGGAAGTTCCATGTAGCGCAGGTAAAAATCACTGTTTTCGCTAATAGAACCATTTTTCAATGATCCGAGCATCGCAGACATTCCAGAACAAAAACAGCTATTCTTCTTTAGAGATTTACAACGACGTAAAAAAACGTTTACGTAAAAAGAAGTTTATTTTTGTTGGAACACTGCCATTGTGAAAACTGCTGTGTGATAATTCGAATACCTTTATTCACCCCCTTATATAATGAAATTATTTCACTATTTGCCACATTATATTGAGCCGTATATCAGTGCATTCTTGACACAAATTTTATCTTCTAGAAAATAAGTTTAAGCAAATTCAATAGTTGATAAACAAAATTATACTATCAATTTAGAATTGAAATAATCCCCCAGTGGAATTCTGCCCTGTTAGATGTGTATAAAGAACATCCAGCTATATTGACGTAGTGCATTCTAAACGATTTTATATTTCCTGTTGTATTGTATCATACAAAGGGGTTCCGTGTTGTCAATTTAAACACGGAGAAAGCATTTTTGTAACTTAGCGACTATACAAATTCAATCTTCGTGTTTATGTCGTCGCAAAGGAAACGTCGCAATCGGTGAAGTCGCCTTTAAACTGATACAAGTATTGGATGAAAATGGTAGAAAGGTTGAAAATGTGCGCCTCTCTGGAGACGGAGTCATCGCGACACCGCTTCCGTTGCACTTTTAACATGCCAATAGACTACAGTCTTCCTTCTTTTTTAACTAAAAGTTCATTGTACACACGAAATTGACATTTTTATCATAACACGTTGAAATTGAATTTGAATAATGTAATGAATTCAGAATAAAGTCATATTCTATGGCCCTAAATTACTCGATAAGAATTTTTTAAACGAATGTTTGTAAGACTTTGATTCAAATCCGAAACCTTTAAGCCAGCATGCAGGAACGCTGCTACCTGGGCTAATCAGCCGTCAACAGGAATGTAGGAGCGTCTGTGTCTATTTGTATTTTATTTCGTTGCTGTTTAAAGATATTGTATTTACCTAGTTACAGCTATATTTCATTACCTTATCTAGGTAATCTAGGTAAATAAAAATCTAACCAACTGCTAATAATAACTATATAATTCACACTTGTCATAATTCAAATTAATGTTTTAATGCTAAAGTTTCAATTTTAATGAACCGATTCAATGATTTCAATGAACCGATTTCAATTAAGTCTGGCAGAGAGGTAGCCTAAAATCCGAGACATAGATTACTTTTTATCCCGTAAAATTTATTAGTTTTTCCGCGCGTAATAATCACGTTTGAAACAAATATCACACGGGTGAAGCCGCCGGCAAAAGGTAGTTATTAATAAATAGTTTGTTTTTTTCATATTAAATACATATTCCAAACTCATATTCGTGTCACTAAAATGACGAAAAACGTAAGGAATCTCGTAAGAAGACAACCTGTTACTGCCACTGATGGCTTCTTGATGCTTTTATGATGTCGTGTCCACGAACGACAACGGATGCGAATATTCCCCAAGATTATGTGATTTTTTATCCTCCTTTAAGCGATATGTTTACTATCCTTTCTTACACAATGTTGTGGAGGAAAACGTTTTAAAATTTTCTTTTATCACTTTGTGTTATGGCGCTAATAATGTCTTGAATGGTTTTGTATTCGTCTTTAATAGTGTCATTAAAACTTAATGAAAGATAAAGATTTGACTGCGGGGTTTCGTAACATGTTTTCTTATAGTTTTAAACTAAACAATGTGTTTTATGATGGATTTACTAATTAATTAAAACAACATAAGACATTAGACATTCCTGACATTAGAATATCATCAAACAAAAACACTTTTAAAACATTGCTTCGGGATCACTATTTAAAGCATACTTTACTTCTAAGTTTAGCTGTGAAAGATTTTTAACACCTGTAAAAGTACCGACATGGTGGATTTCATGGATGCGCTCGCTAGACTAGACAATATTTACTTTTCTTGTATTTTTCATGACCACCTTTATATGTCAAATGGTGTTCCTCCTCGTCACTGTTTTCATAAAAACAAAATTTCATGTAATCCATGAATACTTTCATAGCGTTATCAGATATCTTTCAAAAATTGTCCATGCTCGTTACCGACTTCTATAAAACGTAATTCTTGAAATGGTCCAAGTCATAGAGTCGCGGAAAACCGCAGGCAGGGGGTAGTTCTTTCCACAACTTTGGTGACATATAAATTGATTTGTATACCTCAGTGTTCATGACGGCTCCTTGTCAAAGAAGTGCCAATACATTGTACTTCGATATTTACGGTTATTATAACCCGAAATGGGCGTTGTAAAGAATAGTTTTGTACAGCAATCGCGTTGTAATTTAGCAGAACACGCAGAGAAACGCAATGTCTCTCCGCATGCTAATGGGTTCTAAACTGTTTGTGAGAGTGGAGTGGTTCGAATATTAGGATTGCGCATTCATAGTTGGTACATAGTCCATAGTTCAAATGGGTTCACTGATATTCTGGTATACCTATCGATCCAGCATTCCATGTCTTTTATCAGCCTCTTCTTTAAGATATTGGTCTGTTTCGGTCGTAAGTAGGCGAGTACATTTACTGTTATTCATGGATTATCCACGTATTTTTGCTAGTATTTTTCTGGTAAATAGGTTTTTCTAGCATCTCCAAGAAAGTAAACCGAAAACAATTAATTCTGGCTAGTGTCCACAATATGCGTACAACGTTTTCTAATAATTTACCTTTTCTATACTTAGTAAGTTTAGGTACATTTCTATGCACCCAGAGTGGTTCTTTCCTTGTTCATTGTGGTTCACTGGGCCGTGATTATCTCTAGCCGCAGCGGCAGTTAGTAAAGAAGCCAAGACCACTAAAGACATGGGACTCTTCAAGAAAGCTGTGAATAAAATTCTGCAAGGTCGGCAGCGTAACCGGCCGCACCTCCCTGATATTGTAGTCATCCATAAGCTTAGGTAACCACTTGCCATATTGGTCGCCTGCCCATCTGCCATGTTTTCTATAAAAAAGATAAAAAGTAGATGAAATCTATAAAAATATAATAGAGAAAATTAGTGAAATTTTCTACCAAAATCCAGAGGTACACGTGCAAAGTCGCATCTAAAAACTACTCGTTTGCATTAGTATACAGAGCAATACGAGTATGTGGAAAAAATAGCGATTATTATTATCTAGGCCTATGTTAACGTGCGAGGAAGCGTTTATCCATCGCCGGCTCTAGCCCATGTAGCGCCCGGGTGCAATCAATACCCTGGCGCCCTCTAGTAGGCGCGCGAACACGGGCGCAGGGTCTTTGAGAGCGCCCCCTGAGACCCTGCGCTCGTGTGCGCCGCACACCCTGCACCATAGGTAAAGCCGGTACTGCGTTTATCCACAAATTATTGGGCTTTGCGTGTCTTCCTAGAAGGGAAAAAGACTAAAATGCACTTAGTAGAGCTATCTGTTGGTGAAAACTCTCATGAGAAGAATTATTTAAAAAATATTTTATTTAAAATGATTAAATACTAAACCTTCTTCGAACATAATATACTCGTATAAGCGTCTTCACACCATCATTCAGTCATACAACAACAAAAAGAACATTCATTGTTTGTATTACTGCAAGCAAGAAAGGAAGCAAATTTAATAAGCCTATGTTGGGCTTTTCGTGCTCTTTTTAACACTTCTTTTTTGAGTCGCAATTACTAAGATGCACCTAGCAGAGCCATCTGTTCGCGAGTAATGTCATTAGTAAACAGTTTAATTAAAAGTTGTTTGATTTGAATTATTAATACTGAACTAATTTCAAACTTAATAGACGGGAGGCACATTCGTGACGTCATCATTCTGTAATATAAAAAAATAATATACTTACTATAGTAGTTAGTATTATTTACAATTTTGTTTTTGTCTGTACTGCTCATCTTCCTAATGTTTCTTTCCAATAATAAGTTATAGAACCGCAAAAATCCCAATTCATTACCAATAATAATTTCTCCACAAAGACACAATAAATATTTTAATGACTTTTTCAGCCTACTGTTCATATAACGCATTTAATGATAAGATATTGGCCCTGTTATTAGATTGGATGCTGAGGTACACGACAGTAAAAACATCGTTAAAAGCCATCTAGTAGTTTTTGAGTAATTCTATTCAAAGTCTTTTTTTTCCTCTATAACTCAACTTCCTTATGTCATATGAAGATGACACATACCAGTTTTAATTCTGGGCATTTTTCTATACATTAGGGAAAACGTGATCACAATCCGTTCACTAGTTTTTACGTGATCCTCAAACAAACAGCCAAAAATTCTAAAAACCACCGGTGTTGATTCTGTAGCTTCTATATAGACCCTCCATTTTTTTTAAATAAAACCAATGTATAGACTCAACCTTTTTACTGTTTTATCATATGTATAGATTATTATATAAGTATATTTATATATTTAAACTATAACTACACGCGCGTTCTGTTGTCTGTTTGATCTGGTGCTGAACTGGTAGAGAATGCCACAAGGCATTAAATTCGCCTTTTGTTCATGTCAAATACTTGCGCAACGAAGTTTAAATAAATAAATAAACTTTTATGTAATTTAGTCATAAAACAGATGGTCATAATAATCCGCTTTTGTTGTCTCTACAGGATTTCAGACAACAGCTAGGTATTATTTGAATCCCTCGAGCAATATTCATTCATAAATGTAGAAGTACAATACCTCGGTGTGGACAGTAAGAAGTATTAGTAAGATTTATAATTGTTATCTAGTGGCGAACTAGGCGAGGCAGACTTATTGCCGAGTCGCGTGCTAGCACCTAATATATTACAATGGCTTAGCCAAAACGTCTTTGTTCGCCACTAGCCCTCTCTGTTTACTAACAAATACGACCCCTTTTAATTTCTAGAGCGTAATTTTAAAGCGTTTCAAAGGTGAAGGTTGAAGATTTGGGGCAAACATAATTAATTGGTGAAAGAATATCTATCGTTCTTAGATACTATTATAGTTTGTTTGTACTATTATATTATATATACCATATATACTCTTATAGATACTATTATAGTTCTATAATAATAGACATAATGTAATTGCTATATGTAGGTGTACCTATATTATTTAAGTAAATTATTTAATTTAGAAATTAAAATCACAAAACACATTATAAGACGGGTACAATCAAAAGAATATATTCTGATTAACGTAATTGACTATAGTTAAACTTTGCAATATTTATGGCATACGTGTATGACAACTAGAGAAGAAAACAAACCCATATTAAAATGAATTTCCAAATTCATTACAATATAAAAATTGACATTATATGAGCTTTACATTTGAGGTGGGAAGTTATCATTATCACTGTTACTCACGCGTGCTTGTAAAAACACTACTCTGTAATTGACGTCATCAACACAGTAATGCGGTCGTTTTCTAACTTATGACTTCTAAATCTTATAACCTTTAATTTTATTTCACAGATGGATAAGTTATTTCATTATACAATTATCTGTAAAGAGTCAATTTAACTTATTATATTTCTAGATTTACTCATACAAAGATAAACAACATTATTTTGCTGTTACATTGAGTTTCTACCAAGCAAATTTATTTCAAGAGGATCCTCTACTTTCCTCGTAATTTCTACACAAAAAAATATTACTCTCGTTCGTGTACGGAACAAATTTTTGTCATACTAGACGTGATTATTTATTCATGGGACAGGAATTTACTCTCGCTGTCAAGGTGATACATGCAAGTCGACCCATGTCAAGTATAACGGGGCAGGTGCAATGTAACCAACATTTTTATTATGAAGCCTCATTTTTTCGGTAGCTTATTAATAACACTCGAAGAAAAATTTGAAGAGGACAGGCTCTATGTGATCTATTATTATAATATATTGTTTGGAGGTAAACACGAAAACCGAAATTAACCGAACCGTAGGCTGTGGAACGAACTGCCTCAAGAGGTCTTCCCATTAAACTACGACATGGGGTTCTTCAAGAGAGCTGTGAATAGGAGTTTGCAAGGTCGGCGGCGCGCCCACATACCCCCTGGTGTTGCAGGTGTCCATGGGCGGCGGTAACACTTACCATCACGTGAGACCGCTTGCTCGTCCGCCCTCTATAAAAAAAAAAAAAACTTAAACTTATTAAAGATTGCATAATAAACTATTAAATTCTATATTATTATAAATAACTGGCAATTTGATTTAAATTTACATTTATTATATCAATAAATATTTTTTTTATGAAATTATCATAATAGAATTTATGTTTGCAGTAGGTACTTTAATATGTTTTTTTTTTTTTGATAATATTGCGTATATAAACTTAAAAAGAAAGTTTTATTTTGAAACTTTTGATTATGAGATTCTAAACAATCGGCTTATTATAGAACTCAATGTAATAAATCATATTGGTATATGATATAAGAAAAACTAAAATTGATTAATAATAAAACACCGACTTCGGTTTAAGTTTTACACAAACGTAGTTAGGATTCTAGTGGGATCGGTTGGAACTTTATACTCCCCGACTCCTCTTGTGGATGTCTTTGTTTTTTTGTTTGAGAATTCCTGGTTGAAAAGTTAATTAAAGCTGTGGACGGGGCGCTCCCTGAGAGGTTTAAATTATTGCATCGTCCATTTTTCTCACACCTTCACCGGCCAGAAGAATTTAAATACTAAACAGGTGTTTACTTTATTTGTCTTAAGGACTTATTTCGCTACACGACCCTAAATCTTTTAAAGATAAATGATTACGAACTCGGTTCATATTTTTTTCATCATCAATATAATCTGCCATCATAAGTACATTTGACTTAGTACAATTTTGATTCTTTAATATCCTATGACGCTGCTACAGTCAATTGTAACAAAATTCAGTAAAGTTATACATAAAAATGTCACATATAGAGCGTATATACACAAAAATATTTATAAAAAATATAAAGAAACATTGAATAATCATGAACACGGTACACAGACATAAAATTAACAAGAGCTGCTGTACACATTGCCGTTTTATTATTGAAATGATATTGCATAGAGTGTGGAACACTCTTCACGGTGGAATACAATGCACACACAGCACACTGCGCAGTGTGTGGCGACAAGAAAGCTCGATACAATGGAGCAGAAGATGCAACCGCAGAGTTAATAAATAAATATGTCAGGAAATTACTGTACACGCACGAATAGAAACGCACTTTTACCACTTCCAATAGGACTTCTAAACCTAAAGTATAGAAATTCTATACTTTCTATACTTATTAAAATGTCTATAGTAAAAGTGAATTACCTGTCTTAAATAAAATCAAGGTTTCAATAATTATAGAATTAAAATTAAAGTTAATTGTCAAATGTATATTCTGAACATAAATCTAACATTACAATTGCTAACAAGAGTCAGCAAAGTGTTAACAACCAGAGCGATTCTCTGTTTTCTTTGTTCGTTCACTATACTTTTATACACACAAACACCTATACTTGCAGCTAACTTTGTATACATTATTTCCCGAGAACGCTCACATCGAATTAAATTGAATGGAACTTCTATTTCTATGCGTTGTTTTATGTCAGTATTACAACATCATCATACCATACTATAAGCTTATGTCTTTTCGCTACTGGATAAATCTTCTGGCCTTTGTCGGAAGGGCGGAAGATCATGTGTGGTGACGAAGGGCGGGCCCTGAGAAAGGTAATTTGGGGTAAATTTTCTTTCCTTTAAACATTAATTTTATAATTATTCTCCCGTTAATGATATTTAATCATAGTGTTGTGAAATCTGTAATTTGAATTAACGTGAAACGTAATGATCCAATTGCAATAAAACTGAGTACTCTTTTCCTAGTGCTTTACTTGTATCTAAGCCGCCCAATACGAAGATTCCAAGTTGATTTTCTCTCCGTAGAACACTGTGAACGTACGGTAAAGTTCTCACCTCCCTCTCCTCAATAGCTTAGTCCCAGTCTTCCTCATTCATCTCCCTCACTTCGCACATATTAGCGACCTCGTCGTCCACTATTTACATCTATCCACTTGGACTTAGGCCTCTCTTTTCATCTTCGACTAGGGTATTCTACCTATTTTTCTTACTGAAACAGTGATTCTTTCAGTATCTTTAAATCGAGGTTAGATAAAAGCAAGGCGTCTAAAACGGTCCGGACGCAGCGCAGTTAATTTCACGGAGTATTTGTTTGCTCGCAGAAGACTACTTACGCCCATCTAAGCAGCACCCTGTATTAGCGGACGAGATTGTCTAGAGATACACTTTTTGGTAAATGTGCTCGTATTAGATAAACAATTTTCTGCTTATCCTCCTCTGGCCAGCTTTTCTACGTATAAACTCTACTTCTATGAGAGAATATTTATTACAAACGTGTTGAGTTAATAAAATAAGTAATTTAAGTGTAATAAAATAAGTGATTATTTTTAAATTTATATTATAATAATAATAATTTCCTTTTATTTCCGACCAGTTGGTTAATTAAATATTTGTAGAAATACATAAATATATTAGTAAAAATACTTATGTATATATGTATTTATGTATATATATATATTTAGTAATAAGTATATTATTTATTTATGTAGATGAACAGTCACTCTATATTTGAGGATGTGACTCTCTATCCTTTTTGCAAACTCGTTCAATATGCTATGAGTACCACCGCGGAACCGAACCATCAAGCTATTCGTTTGCGGAGTATTACGTAGAAACCACCAACGTGCACCTCTGCAAACATTCCAGACGCCCTGTAGAAACGTGGCAGTCCCCACAACAGCCTGAACACATTTTTGTACTGAACATTATGGTATTAGCTGGATGAAGAAGGCATTGGAAGAAACCTACGTATATACAGCAGTGGACAGACAGTATGACATGGTGTTACGATATCCATGTTAATACAAAAAGTAGAGAATAATATTTTAAATGTAGAGAAATAATACGAATAGAATAAAACTTGACCAGTGAAAAAATAACAAAAGGTATAAAGGAGAATTTAATGATAAATTTACTACAAGCATTGCGGTCTGCATTTTCAGTTTCCCCACACAAATCAATCCCGAGTAACAGTAGCTTATTACTATCGCAGTTTAAATTTATGTGTTACCTATCGGCGAACACCTTTGAAAATTATATTTGATGTAGCTGCACTGCGGCGGGGTTAAAGGAAATAGCGTCATTAGCTTTTCTCGTATTTCTTACGAACATACATTTACGCGCACCTTGAGTTGGGGCAATTTTCTATTTGCCTGTGTGCCTGCCTGTTGTTTGGGCACCCGCATGAACCACGGTGGCCGTGCCATTTAGAAACTGTTTTCTACATATTCTTTCTTTAAAGTGTATATTATACATAGGTGGATACCATAAATAAATACGCTTATCTATTGTTTATATATTATATATGGCATAAAGATTGGGTCCTTATGAAAAGGCACCCAGCATGCTCGCGGCATTACCCCGCTGGACGCCTATGGTTTTGCGTTGATCGAGGTAATTTCCAACCCTACAGTCATCTCCCAGGCGCTTCCCTATATTTTTAAAAAGAATACGTACACTGGGGCCCCACGGGCCGTTCTCTATTATACTTGAAGTAGTCATTTATATGACGTAGCCGTTTTGTACAGGCAGCTGCAGAGATATCTGGCCCCCTACGTCACTACTAACGTACGATACCTGCCAGGCATCCATTATTAAACCCTGAATTATATTTTGTGTCCAGTTTAGACGAACTCTACAAACTAGTTCTAGTAGAATGACGATTCTATTCTAGGCTATTCCAACTTCAGTACTCAATATATATTTGTGCTATTATATTAATTATTATTACATAATTATTTCAACTGCATTCAGTTGCGTTATTATAATTTTTAGTAAACAAACACAACGTAGTTTAACAGGTAAGTGCAGGTTGATATATCGTGCAGCGAAGTAGCTTCTACAACTCGAAGCACTTTTGGTGAAGTTTACCTTACACACAGAGAGACTGAATATTTATATTCCCCAAGTACGTTGTTTAAAAGTGGTTAGTATAGGGGGGTGAAATGCTAGTATTTCGTTTAAAATCGTTCCCTAAAGGTCGACCAACGTCCGTCGCGCACTCTTTGTTGTGCAAAGGAGACAAAGCCAGAGGAACATTTCCTTGAGATAAGAAAATAAAACGGTGCACTAGACAAATACGCCTAAGAGAACATTTTCATAGTGAAGCGTCTTTGAAAAACTAAAAATCTTATTATGTTGCTGAATGTTATGGTGCGAGTATCTGGAAAGCCGGGCTAATCTATGGGCAGTATAAAGGATATTTATATGGAATTCCTGATTCTTTAATTCAAAGACTACAATTGAGTAGGTGCTCTATTTGAATATTTCAATTTTAATAGTAAATTTTGTGGGAGTTTAAGAAGTATTTTCGTTTTAATCCTTTAGTAAATTACAACATGTAGGTATAGTTAGTTTTATTCATTAGCTCTCCGTAAAGGAATGTCTGTAATAACGATGGCTTGTATTTAATTGTATTTAAACGAACGCAAAGCAACAAAACAAACTATTTTTGTATAACTGAAATAAATAATTTGAAATTACTAAGAAAGAATGTCAGCACAAAGTCGACGGAATCCCGCTTCCGGGGAATCCTATTCCTTTATTGTCACCAGAGAATTAGAAACCAAACCCACCTTTAAATTTGGAATTATTCTGTTGCCTACTGCCGCTCATTGAATCATTTCTCAAATAGATATTAATCTATTTGTGTTGCCCTTTATTTATTGCTATCCATTACATTAAAGGGCATTACAATTAATGTAAAATAAATAAATATAAAGGAATATACCAACTAAGAGCCCCACATTATAAAACCGTTGAAATGGATATTCGTACTGCAAAACCTAAAGGAATTCAACGCGAGACCAGAGCCGCAGCGAGTGTACGTCTTCCTGAGTTCCGGAGCACAGATAAACCGCTTCCTCTTCCCGTCCCTTTGCCTAACATCGTGTAACGGACACACCACAAAAGACAAAGTATAATGCACACACATAATGCACCTACCGGTCTTCACCTTACATAATGATATGCATTCCTTACATGATAAATATGTGGTAATAGGTTACAGTGTAGTAACGGCTTTGTTTTATAGTTTTATACACATACGTAACTACACATGCATACACAATATGTACATATGAAGACATTAATTAAAATAAAAATAATGTATACTTACATATAACAAAATCGTAACAGAGCCGTGTCTGTACATGAAATATTTTTCCATAAAAGTGATTGAAATATAAAGTACAAATGATATAGTGCCCAAAATAACAATTTTGAAATCTTTGTCCGTTTGTCTGTCTGAATGCGTATCACGCAAAATCTACTAGACAAACTTTAACGAAACTTGGTATAGTTATAGCTTATGTGCAGGGCATTAGGGTACTTTTTCCAGATTGATTATAGAGTTCCCACGGGAATCACAAGTTCACGCGAACGAGGTCGCAAGCATTGCTAGTGTACTCTTATAATACATAGTTTGGTTACTTATTTAAATCCTTATTTATTTAAATAGTTATTTAAATCCACTGTACAATACTACGACAGCAGGGTTTAATCCCATCGTCCCTGGTGGTCCATCACCGGTGACGGTGTCCAACGCCTTAGAGCATGCAACAAACTTTTATACCATACCATACCATCAGCCTCTGTCTCTTCACTGCTGGATATAGGCCTCTCCCGCGGCTCGCCACCACGCACGATCCTCGGCTCTTCTCATCCAACCACCACCAGCAAAATTCTTTAGGTCGCCCTAAGGCCGGAGGGCGTCCCACACTGCGCTTCCCGGTCGTGGCCTCTGATAGAGGAAACTGTAGGATTAGCTAATAAAACATTTAATATAAATAAGGATTACATTTATTTATACTAGGAGAAAATATTGAAACAAAATACCATATGTGACACGACTCTCAAATATAGAATGAGCCATAGACAATAGCAGAAACATGAGTGCAGGCAGCATTACAACCTTCAACAGCCTCCATTCGAAGACTGTCTACCCCATCGGTTATCGGTCCTGTGGCAAATATTGTCATTGCCACTGCAACGTGCCGATTCAACGAGCTTTGTCCATGACTTTGGGTCTTTGGTGAATGTCTTCGTTTCGGATCTTATGCTGAAAAGAAACTCCGAACATTGCCCTCTGTATAGCTTGCTGAGTGACCTTGAACTTATGAATCAGGCCTACCGTTACATGCCACGTTTCGGCTCCATAAGTCATAACCACTAGTCATAAGTCATAGTGCAGGACGAAGGACGCATAGGCGACGAGAAGAGCCGACAAATTTGTTGAACTTGGACTTGCCTAGCAGGATTGTTTGCCCAAGGTAGACATAATGGTCAACAACTTCAAGCCTTCGACGTCTTTTAACCCGGAAGAATATGTTCATTGAACATTGTTTTTGTTTTGTCTAAGTACATTCCGAGACCAACGCTTCGTGATGTTGCGTTTTATGGTCGTTTAGCATCCAATTTAAATCTTTCAGTGCTTCTGCCATGAGGACTATGTCATCCGCAGAACGAAGTTGTGAGATGTACTCACCATTCTCATTTATTCCACGTTCAGTAAAGGCCAGCATTCTAAATGCTTCTTACAGCGTGTTTGTGAACAGTTTAGGAGATATTACATCTCCCTGTCTCACACCTCGATTCAGCTGGATCGGTCTGGTCTGTTGGTCTCGAATTCGGACCGTCATGCTCACAATGTTATACAAAAATACACCACCTTGATATGGACTTAGCACCGCTGTAAAGGTTCCAAAACAGCTCAGGTCTCAGATAGCAAAGGCTTTCTCGTAGTCCACAAAGGCAAAATACAAAGGCTGATTGATTATACTCTTCGGACTTCTGTATAATATGCCATAGTGTGTGAATGTTGTCTACGGTGCTGTAACCTTTTAGAAACCCAGCCTGCTCCGGCGGCTGGAACTCGTCAAAACTCGGGGCCAGACGATTCGTGATTACCCTCGAGAACAGCTTACATATGTGGCGCAGTAGAGAAATAGGTCTATAGTTCTTCAATAATGCCTTATCTCCTTTCTTGAAGAACAGGACTACTACATCTTTGGTGTTTTGCCACCGTGTAAGACGATGTTAAAGAGATGTTTCAGCACTTGTAAGACGGGAGCTCCTCCAGCTTTCTAAATCTCTGATGTTATACCGTCTTCACCGGCGACTTTATCGTTCTTAAGTTGTCCGATGGTAATACTGGAAATGGAAGGTTTCGAAGAGAGAGTTTGGCCACTATCGTTTTTAAGCAGATCGCCAGATGACTGCGTCCAAACTTTCATATAACATATCTTGTTATATAGAAGTTTATTTTATTATATAGGTATATTATGTATGCTTTAAGTTACTGGGGACGAGCCGCCGTGACGGGACGTTGGGATTAAACAGACAGCGGGCCCAACCTGTTCTCTCCCACGATCTTCATGATGCTGTTCATGACATTCATCGTAAAACTATGAAACTATAAAATCTGCGAAAATTAATTTTAATATTGCAATACTTACATTAAAAAAATTATAAACCTGTAAGCGCTTCCTATAACAAATTCTGGAAATCTCTCAAAGTACAGACAACATTTTACTGAGCGCAAATTCCTATCGACACACCAATTTTGGTCCGGTTTACAGATCTGTTTGACATCCTCCAAACGAATGTAGGAAGAAATAAAAAAATATATGTCGGAGGGACCGGCGGCAGAGCGTCCATACACCCGCACGTAATTTAATCCTGTATCACTTTGACGAAGCTTTGTGTAAAATTTATCCTGGATCAGACTTTGTAGCGGATTAAAGGTAAACTATCTATCCAGAGTGCAAACTTTTTAAAATATACACGATTGGTTATAGAAATATGTGTATGTAGAAATATGTATAGGTACGCAAATAAATTGACGAAGTATAGATAGCACAAAACCGAGCTTAATTACAGTGCCCGCCTCGACCCACTTCATTATTAGACCAATGAGTTAAAGCGTCGAACTCGAAGCAATAACTAAAACTAAACACGTTTGTAACAAGTTGTTTGTTGTGTTATCAGCGTCGTGCCAAACGTTCCCGCTCGCACACTCGCCGCAAACTTACGCCCGCTCCTAATGAAAACTTTGTCGGAGGTGAACTCACTTACCCTCTATCGAATTTTATGTGAATACAATGCATTCCGTTTTAATTTGAATAGAGTGGTAGACTGGATTGTGGTAGGAGTGTCTTAATGTATACAGAAGGCCGGTGAATTTGTAGGTCGATTCGTGCAAATGTGTGCGAATGCGGAAAGTAAATCAGTTGTAACAAATGTGGGACATCAGTCAGCGGGCGGCGGGCCACGGCGGCCGTCGTTAGTGGTCGAGGCCGACGACGATAAATCTCCGTGCCGCCTTGAGAACAGTGAACAGCCTCTATAAAACAGTTCACTGATCGTTTTTGTATAAAACGATTTTGCGGCTAGTGAATATTCTAAATGCAGGTAGACTCAGAAGTCAGAATAGGGGCGACTCATTCGATTCGATCTATATACTACTCTGTCAAATAAGTTTCGAGATTTTTTAATAAAACAAAAAATATACTCTAAATTTATTTTGTCGCCCTCTAAATAGGCTCCAGTTGACGCAATACACTTTCGCCAGCGAATAATCCACTCGTCGAAACACTTCTTATAGCCACTTTCCGGTATGGCCTTTAGCTCTTTTAGCGTATTTTGTTTTATTACGACAACCGACCCCAAACGTCTGCCACGAAGTGGTAATTTGAGTTTGGGGAATAAGAAAAAGTCACATGGGGCCATATCTGGCGAATATGATGCTTGGTCGACATTCGTTGAATTTTTGGCGAAAAAATTCCTGTACAATGATTGAGGTGTGAGACGGCGCATTGTCGTGGTATAGTATCCAAAAATTTTTGTTCCACAAATCTGTTTTTTTCCGATACATTATTGACCTCTGTTACAAAAGTAATTTCCAAACCATCTTATCTAGTCTACCGGAATTCAAGAACAAAGTAGATGTGACCTCAAATAGAAGCTACGGTTACAACCTGCAGGTACACTATTTATTAAAAGTTCCATTCGCAGTATCAATACTTCGCAGCGACCGCTGATAAAAAACTAGTGCACGATGAACGCGTGTAAACCCTTTGATCCCGTATAAAACAAACAAATGAATATGAAAACTGGAATTACACTGCAATATTTCCCCGTGCAGTTACATTTATTTATACGTGAATACGGTGGGTATTAATCATAGCAAACAGGAGGTGCCGTCAGTGTAGCGAGTGCATGTGCATTCAGGAGCGGCTTCGCCTCGCTTGCTCCGGCACGCGCCACCGCAAACAACTGCACCGGACTTTTAATCTCACCTGGGCACCGAACGGGCAGCCTTGCGGTTTCTACCGTAATCATATGCGCTATACACTCTACAGAGCAAACATTTACACTTAATAATATGCTCCGTGCCAGTTTAATGGTTCCAGTGTGTTGAGATGAAAAGCTTTTAAGAATTTTAATTACTGTAATAGAGGGAGGGAAAATAAACATTACGTAAACTCGTACGCATCTTGTACATAAATATAAGTAATAGGTACCCATCCTTCCCTGATTTATACGCGTCGCGCCATCAAAATCAATTTTCTTGCAACAAAATAACAGTTAAGCCTGTCATTAAGCCATAGGTTAATGATTGACTACAAAAAGGAATGTGGTTATATCTCTCGAAAAGAACACCATAAAACCCCATATGCATTGTAACGGATCGCTGATGCGTATAGGCTCTACACTGTAATTATATTTGATAGCCGTAACTACACCTCTTGAAATTATATTACTAAATGTAATAATGTATACTCAAAAACTCGCACGCGATTTAATATACTTGCAACGCTAAAATATATTTTTTTTGGAATGGCTAACCTCTTGTGGCCATAATGGCCTTTCAAAAGTCACCGGACATGTATGATTTAGCACGAGTGCAGAAGGCGCTCAGCTAGGAGCAAAGAGCGTATGCAGCACCGAGCCAAAAGGCCTAAGGGTAGACCGGCGGAAGGAACGGATCTCGGCTTAGGGCGTTGCTTCGGGAGGGTACCACGGATCGCGAGTCGATGAGAAACGGCCAGGCACGTTCCGATACCTGGTAAAAGTGTAGGCTGAAGATCGGTGTGTATTCACGGTGTAGCTAAAATAATAATACTTTCATAAATAATAAAAAAATAAACCCATATTATCGTGAAAATAAACTCTGATAAACTCTTGGTGAATATACTTGTTACGCTGTTAAACTAACGATGAAAAGAAGTATTCATAAATTTATTTAACACTAGCTGTGCGCGGCCACGCGTTGCTGTGGCTGTCCAACAGATGGTGCTTACCCTGTTTTGGGGTAAAAAACATGTTTTTACCCTTTGATAGGTATATTAAAACGCGCGTGTATTCGAATGCAACGTTATGTCAAAATTTCAAAGCAATCGGTGAAGAACTTTCGGAGATTTAAGATTTTGAACAAACCAACGTTTACATTTATATAGATTGTTGTTTATCAACTTTAATAGATGAAACTATAAAGTAAGTAAATAAACAGGTTAAAATACGAGTGAATGATATAGCGTTACCCCTGAAAATATTTAAATACATTTTATTGGAATGGATATTGCGGAGCGAGTGGCCGTAAAGGCTGACAATGGGACATACGGCACTCACTAATCATACTTTGCTTTCTGTTTTATTTCGTATTTCCATTACCGTATTTCAAAAGGTATTGACAGATGAGGCACTTTTACGAGTTTTACTTCGCGCTTACTGTACAGTAAATTTAATGTTACTTTGACTTTGTTTGACCTTATTCCTTTGGGTATCTTTCAGCGACAAGATATCTGTAAACACAATTGAAATGCTTCTAAGATATCTAATGCACGCGTGATTGAAGGAAATTATGGCCTTATACGATCACTCTTAGCCAGCCGATTAAATCATAATTCGTTTACAGTAGTAAGTAATCCTCGCAAATGCGTAATACCTAATAACAAGCTAAAAGTTCGTCACCAACTTTATATGGAATAATTTGGACAACAGCCGCGCACTGACCCTTAACAACATTATAATTCTCTCAACATTCAGGGAAATGTTACTTTAATCACTTTATACGACCTCCCAGTTTGTATTGGTCTCGTTATGGCCTCAAAATGCACGATACAATATGATTTACCGACTAGACTTTCGATATTACAAATTTACGGTTCTCCTAGTTTTACTTACGGCCGCTTTAGTCACTAATTTAGGGATAATATTTCTTAGTTGATTGCTTTCTGTTTATGAGTATTTAATAAACTCGCAATATGCATTTAAACCTATAACTCAAAGTGTAGTAAGTACAGTAACAGTAAGCATTATTTTAATCGTTTGCACTCGGAAAATGCACTTTGCTGTCTGGACGGGAACACATGTAAATGTTTTTCCTCTTTCTGACGAACGTACCAAATACCTTCCGTTTTCCGATCGCACTTTTCCGAAACACTCTTTCAAACAAAACATTCACAAACGCTACTATAATTTTCTTTCTGTAAAGCTGAAAGCTGAAAAGACATAGAACTATCTGTCAGTTTGTTCGCGTTAATCTCGATAACTATTAGTTAGATTTTGTTTTGTTTTGTAGGGTCAACTTAGTGGTCAAAATCGCTGGGAAAAGCCAGTTGAAAATGTGATGTCGAAATTCGAATATAGTGATTATTTTATTTAATTATTTTAATTATTATATTTTACTAACATTGATTTTAAGTTACTACTAACAATTACTATGGTCTGAAATAAATGAATTATTGTTATTAGCTTTGTTCGCGGTAAGGATTCAGAACTGATTCTGGACTAGTACTGAACTAATTTGGAATCGTAGTAGAGCGCATGCTCGGTTATAAACCGATTCGTGATTTTTATTTCCGCGAACGATTTCGGAACCAAACTGCGTACGATCTACTGTCATCGGCAGTGTTAATAACTCTCAAAAATATTTATCCCTAAAGCTTAAGTCAAAAACCCCCAAAATCGCCCCAATTACTTAGAAATCCCCCTAAAAAAATATATAATAAAAGAAAAAATATAAATTACAAAAATACAATGAAATTTCTTTACCTTTTAAATCTGGATCTGTTTCCCAAATCTACGTGTACTTCTGACTGTACATTTTTTTATTTTTAGTTTCTTTAGGCATCATTAACAAATTGCTTGTCGGCACAGCAGTACAACAACAAAATCGAATTAAACAAGTAAACAATAATCAACGAACATATGTATTTCCAGTAAGCATAGGCACAATAACCACCAGTCACCACAGAGTAGTTGTAATATATTTGTACTAGATGTCGTTAAGTCGCTAGGTCAACAAATAAATATGATTAGCTATTATAGTTTGGATTGTCCCAGGGCCTATACTTTCACATAAGATATGAAAAATATATATTCAAAAAAATATATGAAGAGTCAAAAAATCCCTAAAAATACCCCTAAAAATATAAAACCCCTGAAAAAAACCCATCCCACTTATTTACCCCCTAAATTTGGGGAGAAAACCCCTAAGTTGGCAAGTATTTAAGTGGACCCACCAAAACACATTACTCTTATTAGAGTATTATATAAACTTATTTATATAAACAACAAACAAAACTAACCATATTTTATTTAACCCTTAATAAATTAATAAAATTTATATTTTATTTAACTATATAACCAGTTTATTAGTTTCTAACCAACTGAATATAGCCGCAGCATGTATGTCAAATGTCGTTAGGTAAAAACTGCGCATGTCTGGAACTACGATTCTTGCCAAAGTTATAGAACTGATAGAATTGATTCTGAACCGATCCTGAATCGAGTTCGACGGTTCCGCGAACACAGAACTGTAACTAGAAATTCTGAATTGTGTGTTCCGCGAACGGCATTATTTGAACTGCGCATGCGTATAGTTCCGAATCAGTTCTGAATCCTTACCGCGAACGAAGCTATTATTACTTCAAACGAAAACGCTATATTTCGCGTTTTAGAAAAAAAAAATACAAAAGTTACAGTTTTATGAGTACTATCCAACAACATAGGTACCGTTTATCGTATATTGACTTTGAATTTTCATTATTTTTGAGACTAGGAAAAACTTATACCGTCGTAATTTTGACTGAATCTATCATCTGAAAGTGATAATAATAATTGAGATATAATATATCTATACTATTTTGTATCCGTCAAGAAATATGTACCTCTCGTTTGTCCACAAAGTTTGATATAGGTACCTACCGAACGAAATTTTCAAAATTAACAACTTCTTTAAGTCCAGATATAATGAAATTTTGCCAAGGGGCATGCGATAGAAGACATCAAAACAAACAAAAAAATGTCCTTAGGTGATAACCATATAACTCCTACGACATCTCTGAACTGTCACAGTTATAACTTACACTGTCACGATATGGGGTTCTTCAAGAGAGCTGTGAATAGGATTTTGCAAGGTCGGCGGCGCACCCGCATACCTCCTGGTGGTGCAGGTGTCCATGTGCGGCGGTAACACTTACCATCACGTGGGACCGCTTGCTCGTCCGCCCACTAGTCTATAAAAAAAAAACTTTTGATCAAAGTCGAAGTTATAACTATTGACAATAATTATTTTGGTTTCTAGTCGCTCTAGAAGTTTTTACCTAAGAACATTTTTCATTTATTTAGAGGTCATACATCGATTTATTGCATCTAATTTAGACGTAAGAACATATTTCGTCACTAGCACATTCACAGTCGTTATGTTTCGTATTTTTCGAAACCTCTCGTTCCAGAATGAGATCATCCAAATTTGATGTGATAGATCGACCAGAAGACATCAAAATAAACAAAAATGTTTTAAAGTAAAAATGTCGAAAACGTCTAGAAACCGAGACAATACTGAAAGTTATAACTTTGACCTTGATTATCTCAATTCCGAGACGTTGTAGGGGATTTACTTACTTAGAGATTTTTTCTGTTTGTTTCGACGTCTATCGATTTATTAAGGTTTCGTTGACCGCTGCAAAATCGAAAATTTTTCAAAAAGGCGAAAAGTACGTATGCCAGGATCCATACAAAAATGTCCCAACCTCTTTGAAAATCATGAACGCCGTTATCTCTAAAAGGTATGAAATTGTCGAAATCGAAGCAATCATATGTCAAATATCATTACGTTAAATACATCATTACACTATGATTGGATGGTAATTAATTTGTCCATATTATCTGAGGTAGGACGCGTAATTTACTAACCGGCAACAAGGTAAACAAGGCATAGCCCACGTAATAAATAATGTATGGGACTAAACATGGGAGCAGTTCGAGGCATACCGGCAGGGTTTAGGGGTACATTTTCATGATCTTGCGGTTTCTGATACGTGCTTGTTAATATTAGTTTATCAACCCTTTAGCCACATTGTGTACAAGATTTACGAATACCTGTGCTTGTGGAATTGTTAATTCATTAGATTACCTAATTCTATACACAACGCTAATTCTAGTTATACCACACTTTACTGATATTTTATAGTGATTGCGTCTTATAGTGATTCAAATAAATGAATAAGAAAAGTATGAAAAACTACAATACACGAACGCTTTCAATATTTTCTAAAGCCCGTTTCATAATGGCACTTTAATGCATTTGTACGATCAAATAAAAATTCTAAATAAAAAAATAATATTTAGGTATATTTAGAAATATAAATGTTTACAATATTTTCTTTTATCGTATATTAATATTTTTTCAGCGTCTCGTGAGACGCAGAAATGTCTAACAAGGGAAGTTTCTGTAACTAGATTCTCCAAAATGAATGAAACTCTCTAAATACAATCATATTTTTATTTCAAATTTTAATCTACGGTGGCTAAATTAGATTTCAAAAAACTTATATACATGCTATTTGTGCTGATTTGTACTTTGCATCATTTTTTTTTAATAATGTTAAATATTGGTATGATTCAAAACTTTGGTGGCTTCAAAACCTTTTTATAGGTATTGTGTTTTGCCCTTATTTCTTTGAAAGTCGTATCATTCACAAAATTTCATTCATTTTGGAGAGTCCAAATATAGAAAGTTTTCTTATATTATAAGTTATAAGTCACTAAAACTTGTGCAAAGCACAATACAGCACGGCACTGTCACCGTCAGTCACCAGCCCTTGTATTGTCCTTTCTTGGACATGGATTGTCCTTTGATGTCTGGGTTTAAAACTCTACGTTGGCAAAGCGAATCGTCAGGTCCACTCTTTACTTTTAGGCTTGTGGTAGTGGCTTCGTTGTCCCTTAGTTGCGTTTCACGACACGGTACAACCTACACACCGGCCGCCACTACACAGCGCGGCATTCTGTTCACTTCAATTGCTATCCAATTTCTGATCAAATGTGAATTCACCCTAAGAAGTAATAATCATCGGAGCATGCACACGTGTTTCGTAGCGAATATTTTGAATATGTAGCGCACCAGCGGACGTAGCCCCGGGATGGTATTGTCTATCCTGACCGCGAAACAATATTGGGAGCTCCAACAAAGATATTTATTCAAAGCAGAATACCGGATTCTGTTCCATATATTACTTTTCACATACGCTCCCGTATTCCATACTTCTTGACTTTTTGACGCATTGTTAAAATTCTTTAAAGTGATTTCTGGGGTTCATAAAATTTAGGGATTTAAGTACGTATTTATAATAAGAATAATACTTTATTTCAGAAACTCTCCATAGATAGTGTTAGTAAACATATTTTTTGTAATAATGATAACTATTAAACTAGGTCAGCACATATTTACATCTAAATTCTTAATAATAAATCCATCTAAATTTTTTCAATGGGACAATCTGTTCTGTCGGCAATAACCCCGAGAATTCTGTATTGCTGCCCCGTAGTCTGTGCCACAGATATGCTATTATCTTTCGCCTGATGACATAAAAGTCATTTGTGCGTTCCACAGCAAACATCTCCGAAGTACTACAGAAAAATAGCAACCCTAACAGTATGAGTGTAATTCACCCACAGACTGCTCGCGTAATACACCCGATAGAAGGCCTTAAATAGGATAATCTTTAGTTCTTTAGAACAACGAGCAAATCTACGGGCAAGCATATTGCTACACACTGCCAACGCCCTACATTCTCTCTTGATGTCCAAGTGGTCGGTAATAATGTGTTCCAGATATTTAAATTGCGTTACCTACTATACGTAGCAAACTTCGGTTAAGGGTGATTGGGTTAAGGTGATGCATAACAAATACTAATTAATTTATAGAGTTAATAAAAAAATAGTGATTATTTGATTTAAGTTAAAATTACTTAATTGAGATTGTGTTAAAACAAATAATCATTGTTTTTTATTAATTCTGTAAATTAATTGGTACCTATTCTGCATAAATATTATTAAATGTTGCAATTGGGAGTTACTGACAAACATTAAAAAATTAGCATTCTGAATTATTACTTGATCATGACGCATTGCAACTTGTGCCTTACAATGGGACGTTCTAGGCTGATATCGACTAACTGCTCCGAAGAATCAACTTTTGGTGTAGTTACTATAAAATGCATGGTGACGTACGGCTCCTTTGTCTCGTAGCTTGTTATTAAAAAGTTTGTGAAGTGGTGATAATATATCAGGCGGGCAGAGGCCGTTTCAAACAATATGCTAACAAACAAGTCGGCGGCGCTGGCGTCTGCGGTGACCCCTCATTAACTGTGAGTGAGCGGTCGTTGTCACGTCGCGGGGGCCTCTGGCAATTTGTTCACCCCTAACGATTCGACAAAGTAACGTTTTTCATAAATTAATTTTATTTTGCTACATTCTGTTACATGGTAATGAGATGTGTTAAGAGTTCGGATGTTTTATAAAGCGAATTATATATACCATAACCAGACGGTTTATCCACTGCTGGACATGGGTCTTTTCATGCACATTGTCTTGAGCATGAGGGATATATATGGCCTTAAAATGCCACGTTCGTAAAACGGGTTGGTAAGTGGTCTTCTAGAGGGCTTGTGGTAACCACTTTGTCAACCTTTAATCGCCTTTTACGACACCCACATGACGAGATAGGATGTTGCCATTCGAAAGCGGACCCACACCACACAGCCCAGTTGATCAATAACTCCCAATAGTGTATTATATTTATTAAATTTTCACAACAATTAAATGGCATCTAACGCCGTCAATGCTGCTCTCAAGCCCGGGTGCAGAAGGAGGAGGATTGGTCAGGAGTAAGCAATCCCCGCTGCAAAATGCCAACGCTGGGTATCAGGCGACGGTAACTGAATCCGACAACTTTGCGTCCACCCAGCGCATGCGGAGCGATCTTTGTGACCGTGATTTAGTAATCACCTACGACTGACATGGAAGGACGAAGTACATGTTTATTTTCCCAAGGAAACCACCCATGGATTCTTTTCCATAGAACGTGGCCACCACCCTCAGCAATGAGGAGAACGCTACGAGGAGGAGGAAATGGCATCTACTCAAATAGAATAAAGGATATAAATGTTTCGAATGCTCTAGCGCTGCCTGTTACATTCGTAGAAGCACGTAGATCATCATAGGCTAAGCCGAGTGTGCTCAGCGCGTGAAACGCAATATCGCTCTTACAATGTAGACGGATATTTCCGCTTGATGCATTTTTGATGTTTTTCTGATGTGGGTCTATCGCCCGGTACTATCTAAATGTGATGAATATTCAACACGTTGGATTTATGTAGATATGCATTGAAATTATAAATTATATTACTATGTAAAATGTTTTGCGAAATAGGTATAAAATTTTGTTGTTCTGTTTGTTTGTTGTATTTTGTTCTTTATTTTGGAAAATCTCTTTAATGTTAGTTCAGAATTGCACGAAAAAGATAAAAATCTCCAGGCAAATTGCTTTGCGGTATGACTTATGTGCAGTGTACATAGAAACAGTGTTCTTGTCTGATAGATACAGTATGTTCTACACCTAGTTATATACTGTGAGTAAAGCAATCTATTTTGAGTAGATATATTGTTTCCATCTAATAATACATTAGTGAGCATCGTTGAATTAAACGTATTTTGTACTTACTATTGTCGATTTTTATTTATTTACATCAGGTCTATTGAAAATATAATTATAAAAACTAAACAGTTTTATGCAAAAAGTTGGCAGACGACCAGACTCCACCTGATGTTAAGTGGTTACTGTTGCCCATTACATGGCAACATCTATCAAAAATGATAAAAGTTGACACCTTCGCAGATGCGATTTCTAACTTTGAGGATTATAAAACAAGAGTGAAACGACACCTTCATTAAGTCTCTACGGGAAATACCTTGTTAGCGTCTCAATATTTTTATTTTACTGTTAAGAAACTGCAAAATCATAATCTTATCCATATTATTATTCCCATAATATTTATCGTATTTCAGTAGGACAACAGTGTCCCCGAGAGCCCATCAAATAAAAAGACCTTCTGTGCATAGATAAAGGACGTTCGACTGTCGTCGGCCAAATTGAATTTTGTAACGATAAATTCGGTTGTAAATAAATAATAATGTGCTGTGAAGAGATGATGATATCTTTCGGGAACACGACTTTTAACATTTTTTCTTTGATTAGACACGAAATATGTTATAAATTGTTATTAATAACAAGCACAGTTATTCTATTAAAAAGTTTGGCCACGCTACCGGCGTGCCCACGTTCATTCTGAACTGATGTTGACATGTTTCACGGATGTCCATGGACGACCATCAGGTGAACCGTCCACTCGACTGCCACCTTCAAAAAATAAATAAATATGTAGAATAGTTAAAAAAAATTCACGTAAACGCAAGAAATCTAAAAATGAAATTTTTTCATAGTGAAAATAAATATAGTGAAATAAATGTACACATAAAAGCTTGTAGACCTACCTTTTTTTTAATACGTCGTAAATTAAACTCGAATTTCATGTTCATAAACTTTCGGTTACAGTTTGAATCCGTGGCGAAATATTTTTTTATAAAAACAGGCAGGCAGTATGTATACTATTTATATGAGGTTTTGTCTTCTAGTGCTCAATTTAACAAATTGGTAGTAACGAGCATGTTTTGTTTGCCACATACCATCTGATGTCTGCCACTTCTATAAAAAATATCACAATCATATATACTACTCAAAACAAAATAGGGCCCATCTTGAGTTAAGCTCGAAGTTTGTTTATAAATAACTCGTGAGGTAATCATTAGCGATTTGAAGCATTGAAACTTATAGTAGACATGTTTATGAGTCCTTATCAATGTTTTGAGCGACAACTTTAATGTTATTCTCAAGTGGGTAGGCAGAAAAACCGAGGTGCTTGAAATTACCCTATGCACTATTTCTTAATCACTTGAGTTCCCAGTCTCGTTGTAAACGCTTCTGTTGAAAGTCATTGTGTATAGCTATTCTGTTTAGTTTCGGTATTAGTCCTGATTACTATGCCTGGTTCTCGCCATCACATGGACACGGAAACCGCGACCAGAGCGGTTGTTTTGCTTCAGGGGGGAGAATCTCAGAGGTCTGTAGCAATACGTCTCAGTGTGTCGCGACGAGCTATCCGGAATGTATGGGATCGCTACCAGGAGACAGGTAGTGTAGCTAGAAGACGAGGATCAGGAAGAGTTCGTGCCACAACCGCCCAGGAAGACCGGTACATCACGCTAACTGCACGTCGGGATCGTACTGTAACTACCCGGACCTTACAAAACCGACTACTGCAATCTACTGGTACATGCATTAGTGATCAAACCATCAGAAACCGACTCCACGAGGACGGACAACGTTCCAGAATGCGTGTTGTTCGGCTCAAGCTGACAAGTGGTCATCGTGCAGCGCGTTTAAGGTTCGCACGTGAGCATTTGGACTGGACCATAGATAACTGGAGGACTGTACTTTTCACAGACGAGTGTAAGGTCAAGTTTTTAAGTGATGACAGACGAGTACGCGTGTGGAGAAGAAAAGGCGAACGTTTTTCACAACCATGCATCCACGGAACAGACCGTTTTGGGGGTCCAAGTGTGATGGTATGGGGTGGAATAAGCTTAATAGGCAAAACAGAACTGGTAATTCTGGATGAAGGTACCGTAACCGCTGCCAGTTATGTCGAGCGAGTAATCCGACCTCATGTGATCCCATTTTCACAAAGAGTGGGCAATGACTTTGTTTTTATGCAAGATAATGCTCGCCCGCATACGGCCCGTGCCACACAAAGAGCACTCTCTGACGCCAGTATTACAGTTTTGCCATGGCCAGCGATGAGTCCCGACCTCAATCCCATCGAACATTTATAGGATCAATTGAAAAGAAGCCTCAAGGAAAATTACAGTAGCGTCAACAGTCAACAAGAGCTCTTAAACGCTCTAAAAGTCCTTTGGGAGCGAATACCTGATGAAAACGTTAGCCACCTGGATTGAAAGTGTACCAGACAGGCTCAGAGAATGCATACGGAGCCGAGGGGGCCCTACACGCTATTAAACATGACACCTGTCAGTTTTTTTTTTAGAAAAATGGTTATAACCAAAATTTACTTTTACTGTTCATTTAGTGATAATTTCCCTAAATACTCTTTTTCGTGAGTAATTAAAAAAAAATAAACAACTTTTACCATTGGTTATGTTTACATGATTTCTAAATCCCTAATTTAAACATGTCTATTCATAAAAACTATATAAATTTGTATATTATTAAGTTACACTGTAAAAACTAAGTGGGCCCTATTTTGTTTTGAGTAGTTTTATAAATTTTAGAAATTTCCACAAGAGACTTCACACTGATTCTACAATTATAATTGCCCGAAAGATTTTAATTTCTTTCTAAATAAAACACAGAAAGATAAGAAAGCAATTTTCAAAATAGTTTTGGAAGATATGTAATTCGTAACAGTCACAGTGTTAATAAAATGCACTTAATTTTGAAATTTCCCTATTTCTCCAAAACAGACAGAATTTCTGTTCAGCATGGAAGCATTCGTGTAGCTGTGTGAACGTTTGTGGAATGAGACAAACAGCACACGAGTGCAGCCCCACTCACTACACGAGGTATCAAGAGCTGAGTCAACCGGCCGCCGGGCCCTATTTGCGCGGGAAATCTGAAAGGTCAACTCTGCAAACATTACTGCAGACTGCAGACTAACAAACGGGTCTTTTACTCAGTGAACGGCTCTTTTTATTCCCAGTTTGATTAAGAAACTTAATTAAGGTTTGATTTATTCAAGTACTGGGAAGCAGTAGTGAGAAGTTTTGTATTAAATCGACATTTATGTAAATATACCACAATAAACCCGCGGTATAGATAAACAAACTTAGACCCATGAATGTAATAAATTAAACCGGGTTTTTCGTCTGACTCAATTTCAGATATTGTGAGTGTTATGTGCCTCAATTTTCCGGATTATGAAGATCAAATGCGGGTAGTTGATGGAACTGCTCCCAAATCTCGACGTAGACTACCCCGCCTCTTCAGTCAGTTCGAGACCATGGTTAGTGCAACCCAATCGAAACGTCGTGTACAATAAATAAGGCAAACATACGCGTTGAGACCCGTTTAAATAGATAAATATGTGTTAAAAACGCGAAAATCTCAAATGTTATAAAGCTTAACTTAGTAATTAAAGGTGACCTTAGTCGAGATGTAGTGAAACTTTTCCGAAATTATAAAGACGTAATCTCGTTAAAAAGAATACTAGACCATTTGGTCATGTATCATACTGTCAGTGTAGTAACATTTATCTGTCACTACTTATAACCATCACCTCATGGGATTTGTTTCATCTTTTCATTCTCTCTTATTCACCTTACTGGAATCATTTCATAGCTGCTTAGAATCAATATTTAGAATGACCATTATCCAAGTATAATTAGTTGATTTTCGTATTAATTTTAGTTCTAGTTTGTAGTAGAAAACGCGTTCATGTACCTATAAATTTTTAAGAATGATGTTGTAACAACCACTATGCAGCGACTTTTTTCTGTGTATTTTCAGCTATGTAATCAGAGATGCTGCAAACAAATGGCGGCAGTTAGCCGAGCACCGCAGAGGGCAGTATAAACGATTTATATGTACGAAGAACACAGAGGGAGGCATTGGAGATGCGCGGGAGGGGGCGAGAGGTGTTGCGTCTTCCGCGGACCACGGTAATTAATGGCTATGCCACATCCTTAACTTCTTACTGCCTTTCTCTCCCTATCTCACTCTTGTTAGTGGAACAAAAAATGAAATCAATCTAATTTCACTTCGCCTCATTGCTTATTCTCCAGCATTCTTAGTGCAAAATTACTTGTTTATTTAATAGCATCCGAAACCTTCTTTGTTCGTTTTATAAGTTAATCGCTCACCACGTTTTGGAAATGGATCCCCTTTTGGACTCTTCCCCCTTGTTCTGCTCAATGCCTCAACCAGCATAGGTACATCTCTTAACTACATCTAAGAATCTTCGCGTATTTGCATGTATTTCTGTAACAAATAGCCTATTATATACGAGTATATGTCTGTATGTATATAATATTCAGTATTACTGCTATATGTATATTGTACGTATTATAATAAACATTCCCTAACAAGAAAATGAATGTCGATTTCATTTCAGATCTGTGCTTTATACTTGTGGCTTCTTTATCATCAATCTAACCTAGCCGCTGGCAGACTACAGCTTCTATTACAATACTCAGTTACGTCTAGATACTTTAACATATCAGTAGCGGGCGGATGTAAGAGAGGTAAATCGTTGTTCCGACAATACGTGCTTACCAACAAGTAAGATGTTGTAAGATATTGCTTACCGTGGCATCATAATTTATTTTATATAGAACTACTATTCCTCACCTTATTTCGTTATTTCGTGTGCAAATGATGTTTACATTTAGTTATAACTTGTATTTTATTTAAATACAAGTTATAACTAAAAGTAAAAAATACTAAATAAACAGCATGAGACAAAGAAACTATTTTTATTTATATAAAGTAAATAATTTTAAATTACTGAGAATGTCATTACTAAATTACTAAGAATGCCATTACTAAATTACTAAGAATGTCATTACTAAATTACTAAGAATGTCATTACTAAATTATTAAGAATATCATTACTAACTCATTATTAACTCGAAAGTGAAATTTCTTTATTGTCACCAGAGAACCTAAACCCAACCGACCTTCAAATTTGCTGCCAAATCAGTATTTACAGCTGCTCGTTTAATTATTACTCTTTAGTTATTAGTTGTGTTGTTAGCATTCATACTCATCTTAAGCGCCAGTTTCTCACCATCAATTTCATCAACGAGCTTATATTGCCCTCAAGTAAGTCAGTTGAGGGCCAGTCTTTCGACTAACTACGTCTTATATTGAGGCTTTTCGTGGTGGATAATGGCCAGGAACCCCCATAGTAGGGAAGGCTTGTACCCTGCAATAGGCTGATATTGATAACTGTTCGAAATCTAATTTATTTCAGTGAATAAAGTATTTCTACAAATTGAACGTAAGTGGTACGAGAATGACGTGATGGACAGGTTGATGGTAAGAGCCACAAATATTTTATCTATTCAATCCCCCTATAAGTTGTACCACAACACTGAGAACTGTCATCGGCTCAATAACATATTCGATTATATGCGGTCTGTAGAACACTCCGCTCGATGACCAAATATAAACAAATCCAATATTTGTTTTCAGTTTACAAAGTACACGAATTGAAATGTAAAAATGCAGTCGTATTTTTACTGCGCTCGCCTTCAGTGTTCATTATAAAGATTAAAAAAATTCAGGTTGCACGCCAGCTAATTAATCCGACACAGATACCTACGACGGCAATTACTTCAGTCGGAGTAACGCTCTATTCTCGCAGGATATATCTTGTTTAGTTTTTTGCATTGTACTTTTTCAAATTACTTAAAAGCATGTCTCGAATTTTACTAAAACTGTACGGTGCGTATGTAACTATTAGAACGTTTAGCATCATGCACTGGCACACTCGTGATTAGCAAACAGATAATCAACGGCATCCTTTCATTCCTGACAAATGGCCGGCGCTCGCTCGCGTTCCATTCGATTGGCAATCGACATGAGCATTGGAGCCCTCGCCAAATACAATAGCGATGCAATAGAACCGATCGAACCGCGAGCGAAAGATGAGAGCCGAGTAAATAATAACTTGTATCTCATCTCATATCGCAGTACCTAATACAAAAATATTTTCAGATATAAACACTTTCTCATACATGTTATTGAAGTATCCAATATGTAATAAAACCGAGCCGATCGCTTTCAAAATTATATTTTTCTCAAACTTTAATTATAATAGTACTAGACGACACAAGATAAATGTTATGTTAAGAAAATTTTACGTATTCATATCTTCTCAAAGAAGCATACATTTACATTTGGATCACCTGGAAAAATTCCCACATATTCTTAAAACAGCCTTATCCGAGGGTTGGGCGATATGTGTTTTAAAAATCCTTTCCGTAATAAATTATTCGGAAAGTATCTAACGGTTGAGAGCGTAAGATATAATTTTTCATAGTATTAAATCCTATCTCTTACTAAAAATTTTCTTTTAAATATCTTTTTGCGTCATTAATGCTGCTTGTTCGAGGCTAAAATCAATATGTCAGTGTGTAATATACTCAATCCATATTTTGACTTTAAGAATTCAGTTTATAGAAACAACTTACTAAAAGTAAAGGGACGAGTTTTTAATATGATAAGAAGATTTCCGAGAAAAAAGATGTTTGGATAAGAACAAAAAAAAAATGAAAAGAATCAAATTAGTGGATAATCATAGCAAGTGTCGTCACGTAGGTCGTGATGAAATACCGATGCCGCGGTTCGAGTACATCACACGCTCTTAGAAAAATATCGTCTTCATTTCCGCACATCGATCATACGAGTGACAGGAAAAGGGTCTTCTAATTCTGATAGATCGCGGACGTACCTATTCATTACTACCGACCTATCATCTTAATTTGTTTAGGTTATAGAGGTCGTATGAAAATTTATTATGTTTATTAGCTTTATTAGGTTCTTATAAAGGTTTTATCTACGAAAATTATTGTTTATGTTCTGGTTATTTCTAAAATGAATATACAAAAGCCAATTAAAGTTGTATCATTGCACTTTTAGATATATCAGCCGGGTGGACTAACGGCTTGGAGGAAGTCGCCGGTAATAGCTGGATGATAGGAGCAGAAGATGGTATGGCGGAGGGACTTAACAAAGACCTAGATTCAACAGTAAGTGGACAAATTCAGACTGATGGTATAGTATGGTTAGTTCAATAACATACCTTATTATTATTTGTGGCAGGAATATAATCACTTAATCTTTATGACCTAAGCAACAAAAGCTTTTGTAACCTTTTTGTGCTTATTAAAAATAAACTAAAACTAATTAGTAGGTATTGTTGTTAACTTCGATTCCTCGTCGAGTTTCCTTCACTTTTCTGCATCGTTATTTCATTCGAGAGAGGTACATTAATTAGGTATAACCCGTATTTTTGTCACTATAGGACATAGGTATATACGAGTAAATATGAAAATTTAAAGTATAATGTTATTTTTTCACGATTGCATTTTGAAGAAAGAGAATTATACATTTTTGTGAACTAAATGTAAAACGTATAAAGATATAAGAAATTTGACAACATGAAGCTACTGTACATTGCTGAAAGCCTATTTCAATTTCACGGGGCGTTTGTTGGGCGACGAAGATGCCCAAAGGTGTCATTTCACTGAAAGCTGCCCAAACTTATCTGATATTCTCTTTCGCAAAAAATATATAGCGAAAATCTTTGTAGGTATATGGAAATGTAATTCATTTATTGACCTTTTCTTTATATTGTAAGTAAATCTACCTAATATTAATCTTATATTAATATCTACCTATTTTATTGTGCTCTACTTAATATTTTTTATAATAAATGTCGAAAAGAACCATATTAATTGTTATTGTAGTTTCTTATACATAATTAGAAGCATAAAAAGAATGTCACATTAAATAACTCACTTTTTCACAAAGTTTTATATACCTATAAGGGCTTTGAATCTTATAGGGATGTAGTCTATAATTATATAGACCACATTCACACCCTAAGGCAGTAAAGTGAGGTGTATAATCAGCCATTGTGTTATGGTTTTGTAGATTATGAAAAAACCTTCGACTCCACGGAAACCTGGTATATACTGGAATCTTTACAACTAGCGATATATGTTGCGTGCTGAGATGTCTATAGGGCAGATGAAAGTAGAAGTCGAAACGGCGTACTAGGTAACGTAATGTCGGACGCACTCCGGCCACATGATTTAAAGAAAGTCGTTGCGTGAGAAGAGTGTAATACGAGAAGCGGAAGGTGTGCCTATAAGATATGATAGAGAAATGCATTGACATCTAAAACTCAATTAGTCACATACTTTGTTTATCATTTATTTATATCCATCCGTGGACATAATTAATATCCATAGTATTTGTAACCTTTTACATAAATGTAGTTCCTGCAAAAAAAAAATTTTCTTTTTTATCTGAAGATAAAAATTTCAAAGAGGGAATAAAACATTATAAAACAGCCTGAGCACACTAGCCTACAAAACAAAGCACCTTCGCTAAACATCTTAAACTGTGAACGTATTTGAAAATATTGGCATGGAGCGGCGCTAGACTACACAATTCTATCCATGTGCTAGTGTCTGAGTGCAAAGGCGTGTCGGGATGCCGGACGGCTTCGGCCTCCGTGAAAATTCAGCGCTCTCCGGAAAATATGGCCGCTGATGGAACCTTAATGTTTCCGACTTGCCCCGACTTGCGGTCAGCCGACAGGCTTCGACGCTGCCTGCAAACATCGTCTTAAATAGAGTTATAATGACAACTGCAATGTGACATCTGTTAAGAGCATACAAGCGAAGTATGTTTTATAGAAAAATGTGTGCTTTTAGGGGCAAACTTGAAATGATAATAATGTGTACATTATTTATCATAAACGGCGAATGGAATTTCTACTTAATAAGTCCACGATGTTCTGAAATCTTTTATTAGTTAATTATCTTAGTAGTTTTTTTTATTTTGCCTACTCCTCACCTTTAAACATTAAAAATTAAATTATGTTATATTATTTTTTATTAAACATGGATTACTATATTTTGAAAAATAAAAGTATTTACAAAAATAATCAAAAGTATTTAGAAATATTTTACCATCGTGTAAATTTAGTCCTTAAAATCCTTAACACACTAATCTTTTTTTTGTTATTTTTATGCACTAATTCTACGAAAAATACGGCTCTTAATTTCTTATCTAAATAAGTGTCTTAATGAGAATGAGTTCAACGGGAATACTTTGATTGTGGCATAAAACAAATTCTAACAAAGGCATAGAGACAGGCGATTGCAACAGATCCTATAATGAACAACCTGTTCAACAAGGGTCCATCTGCTGGTGATCTGGTGTAGTCCGCGAACTCATCAGTGGACGCATGTACAGACGGACGGGCAGCCAGGACGTGTGATTGACACAACGGAAATGATTGCGCTCGCCGCCGGCGCCGCGTTATCTCTAGTGCCCGTCATTTGTTCAGAATATTTGATTTTGTTCATGATACCGTGTTTCGTAATGTTCACTTTTAAAGTCCATTCATTAATTAACCTTTTTACCCACGACGGAACGGAGAAGGTATATGCATACATACATTGTATGAATTTTTGTATACTCCTTTGTTACCTCTTTTCTCTGAAACGGCTGGACCGATTATAAAGCGGTTTTTTTGTAAACGTTTAATTGTACCGTTTAATTGTTAATCGTGTTTTAGGTCGGGTGTTGTGGTTCTAACTCACCAGGAGCGCTGGTGCACCAAGTTAAAAGTTTTAATGCTTCATATTTTTTAATCGAAAGTACTTATTCGTATCTTTCTTTCTGAAGTGAATGATTAAAGAGTAATGATTAATATTATACACATAACCTTTAGCATTTAATGCTGAAGCCGAAGTTGGGTGAAGGAATTCCTTGAGATTAGGCTTTACAATGATGGTATTTGGGCTCATTTATTGGAGTTGTTTGGGTCAGTGAACTCTTCTAATACATAGAAGAAAAGATTATGGATCGTGGATGCATGTGGTGCATGTAACTGGGTGCGTCCGACTAATCATGTTATTTCATTCCAACAGAAGATTCATGTGTACAAATGTAATTGTAGTTTCTAAATAAACGCATTTATTTGAATACGTATTTGTGTTGTTAATATGTAGTTAAAGATGTATACTGTACATGTAACCGTCAGCGTCTGTTGTTGGAGCCTAAGGTGGTACTCTTTAAAATTTGACGATACAATTATCGTATTTGGACTAATTTTTTGGCGATGTTTAGTTCGATGAACAGTTCTAGTACAAACGGGAGGATAATGCCGTATGTCACAGCAGACTAGGCGTGTCTGACTAGCCGAGTTTTCTCACTTTCACAGAAGACCGCTATGTACAAACGTGTTTGGAAGTGTGTAAAAGTTCTCAAAACTCGAGTCCCTTCCTTTCCCATGTCATGCCTTCCCGTCTCGTTTTCCTCATCCGGTGGATTGAGGAAAGCGAGATGGACAGGGTGATATGTGATATACCAATTCCCTTCCTTCCCAATCCTCTTTCCAAATCCTTATTCATAATTCCGCAGGGTGGACAGCGCATCTGCGGATGTGGCAACTTTTGGCATTTTTGACTGATGTTGACGGCAAATATTTATGGCAATAGGCATGGAAAATATTTAGCATAATGAGATATGGTGTTGCTTTTATCACATTATATTACCTGATAAATGAAATGGGATGGAATGGGATTGGTTTGGATAAGTGCATGTAACTAGTCAGTTTAACCTGTCTGTGCTCTGTCCTGTGTCCTTTTTAATTTTGTCTTTATATTTTCACTAGCTATCCTTTTCGTCGATAACGTTAATTAATACAAAGAGCAATTTGTATCATTAACAAGTATCATTAACATAACATTGTAATATATTCTTAACTAAAAACTGAAAATTAAAGATAAAATTAAAAATGATAAAATCCCCGACGATTAAAAATCTCTAATTACCTTTGGCAAGGTTAAAATAAAAACATAAACCAGTCAGCAGTCAGAGATTTTTAACCGTCGGAGGTTTCATCAAATTTTTTATTTACTTTTAATGATTTATCAGGGGATAAAATTACTTCATGCCATAGAGGCTCATAGAAGTGTGGTCTATCTAAGAACCTTACGCTCATGACAATAGATTCACAAATCTTTTCACGCGATTTCGTAGAATATATTATCAAACAGTATGTGATCATTTGGTTAGTTGCAATGCAAATAGTAAAGGGTATTGAAACCCAAATACTTACGCGGGCCAATGTAAAAATGTTACCCTTCAGCCAGATTTCTGTAAAAATAAAGATCTTATTATTGATATGAATAGTACGAAATTAACGAGAAGGGGCTATTAGGGTTTTGATATTATATTTGAACGATGGTATGATTTTATAACATATGGAGTCTCTTAGATATATATACCTTACCTGTCTAGATAACTATCTACGATTATCTATCCAGACACACTATTCGGTAATCTGCTTCTAAACAGACGAACCGCGAGCACATGGTAGTAGGTATTTTCTTCAGAAAAGAGAATAACAGACAGAGGTATTATTAGCAGTACCAGCAGAGGCTTTTCCACTTATTCTTATTTTTCACTTATTTTTCTATAATATTATTTTCGTCCATGAGTAGTTAATAACGTCAATTTCTGGTTTGTTTACGTAAGTTTTGAAAACGACACCTACATATTATTATGTAGGTGTTATACCAATTTACTTATGTGTCGTTAATGACTGTCACTACATGACTGTCACTACATGACTGTCACTACATGACTGTCACTACATGACTGTCACTACATGACTGTCACTACATGACTGTCACTACATGACTGTCACTACATGACTGTCACTACATGACTGTCACTACATGACTGTCACTACATGACTGTCACTACATGACTGTCACTACATGACTGTCACTACATGACTGTCACTACATGACTGTCACTACATGACTGTCACTACATGACTGTCACTACATGACTGTCACTACATGACTGTCACTACATGACTGTCACTACATGACTGTCACTACATGACTGTCACTACATGACTGTCACTACATGACTGTCACTACATGACTGTCACTACATGACTGTCACTACATGACTGTCACTACATGACTGTCACTACATGACTGTCACTACATGACTGTCACTACATGACTGTCACTACATGACTGTCACTACATGACTGTCACTACATGACTGTCACTACATGACTGTCACTACATGACTGTCACTACATGACTGTCACTACATGACTGTCACTACATGACTGTCACTACATGACTGTCACTACATGACTGTCACTACATGACTGTCACTACATGACTGTCACTACATGACTGTCACTACATGACTGTCACTACATGACTGTCACTACATGACTGTCACTACATGACTGTCACTACATGACTGTCACTACATGACTGTCACTACATGACTGTCACTACATGACTGTCACTACATGACTGTCACTACATGACTGTCACTACATGACTGTCACTACATGACTGTCACTACATGACTGTCACTACATGACTGTCACTACATGACTGTCACTACATGACTGTCACTACATGACTGTCACTACATGACTGTCACTACATGACTGTCACTACATGTACAAGTAGATTTCACTATGTATGTACTCAATTTTTACAGTAATCAAACAAAAATTCAACTTCACTTCTCAAGATCCCGCAGAAAAGTCCGAATACAATTCTTATATAACGTTTATTTTTTTTAAATATAAATCTACGTTATTCAAACCCCCTCACTTCGTAATAAAAACCGTAATTGTTGGTATAAAAATAACATTTTTTCTTCATTTAGGTTGGCATAAATAATATGTGATATTTATATGGGTACTGTTACATTTATACACAGATAGCTCTTCCATGGCTTCTATTTTCGCAGAACCCAAAAGGATTCGTGGAAACAATTTCCTAGATATGATACCTTCGGGTGAAATAAACCGTTACAACAAGTGAGGAAAACAGAATAAACGATTTCGTGAAAATTAACTCAATTCTTTCGACGAGGGTAGAAATGTGCTGTGGTATGTGTTTTATACATGTATATATTCATATGCATGTGAATGCTTTTAACACTATTGTTGCTATTCAATATTTAGATCGATCCAAAAGAACGTATTATCTGTCTAGTACGCCTATTTACTCATTTATCTTTTATAATATTATTATTAGTATTATAGAGAATTAGGAGCTCTGTGAGTAAATAAAGTATCGTACCAATTACTGGGACCATTTCTGATTTGTTTTGGTTGTCATCCTTGACTTATATAAGTCGCAGACCGTACCTACATGAACAGATTTTAATGCCCACTAGTCTACCGAAAATTATCTATTATTTAACAATTTGATATTTGTATTGTAATAAAATTGAAATGCTTGAATTGAAATTGTAGAAAGAATGTGACAAAAGAGCTAAAAGTTCTAGTTGTATTGAATATTGAATACAATTCAATATGTTATATATATAATTAAATAGTGTTCGAACAAATACAAATTAATTTAGAGCGCGTTTTTCCTTATTCGATGGGCGGGTAGGTGATGCCAACCGAAAACGGAACTTTGTAGAATATACCTATCTTTTTAGTCAGAGCACTTAAAAGACATAATAACACGCTCATGAATGCATTAAGGTTTGTAATTATGCTATCGCTCGTTTTCCCAAATTCAATAATAAAAGTGGGATAAGATGAAATGAGGTAGGGATTTGGGATGAGATAAGGATGACTTTTCTTATCCCATTATACCCCTCACTGAATGGTAGGATAGGATGAAAAAATCTCCCTTACTCCTGAAATACGTTAATGTACGTTTTACGGCAGTGTTCTTTGAGAAGGGGAGGGGTAAATCTGTTAGTAGGACGCGCCCAGTCTCCTGTGAGATGCCTGTCATCCTTGTCCTCACTCATAAAAGTAAATCACTTATAAACATAAGTTATTTAAAACACTTATAAATCTTTATAATTAAATAAAACTATTAAACTTACTTATTGCTTCATTCTAGTAAATTCTCAATTCATTATTGAAATATATAGAGATATAAAATCAAGCAATTATAGATGAAGCAATCAAGCAAGTGTTTAATAGAAATGACAAGGCGTTTATAAAAAGTTAAACGCTAGCAGAATGAAGTGAGATTCGTAGCCCCAGTCAGAAGAGCATCAACACTTATTAAAGGAGGATTAACTCGTTTAAAGTACGATTAAAGTTCTTCGTCACTTCACAACCGAGTGGCAACCTCATAGAAACTTTGTTTGCTAACATAATTTTTGATTACATTTTATTCTTTGATCTTACAATTCTATTGCAGTTAGTTATAAAAGCGGTAATAGCTTAGAATTCTGAACCCACATTCGTGAGATCATGAGTGTGGTTTAGATGATTGGCGTAGAGCTTGCAATTTCACAGCATGCATTTCACAGCGTGCATTTCGATTTGTGTATTGAGAATGTTTAATGTCGAGTCGTTGCACATGAGCGCCCATTTAGACTCCTTTAGGAACAGCAGCTGTTGACGAAGGACCGGGTTTCGGGAATGGTTCCATTACACTCTGTATATAAGCATAAGTAAATTGCTATTGTTTTTATTGCCAATATTGATTATTGAAAAAAAACAGAAAACAAAGAATTTAATTTATTTTCTCTACATCCAAATTAATTCAGAGTTCTCTGTATATCACGCAAACAAACACCTTATTTTTAAACACGTTTTAAATAATCTCTGCTTAATGAATAACCAAGTCTTCCACGGGAACTTCTACACAAACATTGTGGTAAACAAGCCTGTGTTTAAATTAAGTGGTGATAGTAAATACAACCCCATTTAAGCTGTCTAAGACCGGTTTATATACAACACGAGAACATTATACAACTAACTGACTTCCGACACTAAAACAATTGTTAATTGCCGTTTGAGTTTCCGTTTTATGACCATTTAATTTTCTTTTCTCTCTTATATAATAATATGTACTATACTAAAGGGGTAATAAAAGTAATCTGTATTATTCCAAGGTTTAAATCGGGACAGTATTATCATATTTATTTTTTGTTAATTACGTAAAATATGTTAAGTCCGCTCGGCGAAACGACAAATAATAATTAGTAATAGTGAGAATAGTGACTGGATAGGATAATATAACCTTGTTTTACTTTCATTGTGGACTTGTGGATTTATTGTCAATGGAACAACAGCGTATATATATTACATATTACGTTTAGGTTAATTTTATTACAACTTACATACATATATATTATTAATTTATAACACAGATTTTAAAGTAAAAGAACCTGTAAAGTCCTATTCAAAGTCCTCGATTATAATTGACCTGTCGAATCTAATTCGAACTGGTGGATATTATTACTCCAAACCCACCAAATCTACCAATCCGCATTGGGACCACGTGGTGGATTATTGTACAAACTTTTCTTGGGACGCAAGGGGAGGAATACCTACAGTAATTAAAGAGAACCCCACACCTGCCGTGAAATGTTAGCTTCATGCCGATTACTACACATTTTTGATTGTTATATTTTTTTCTCTTCAATTCTCGAATATGCAACTGTTATCACAAAGTATTCCTTCACCGCTGAACTAACAATAAATAATAAAAAAAAAATTCTGTAATAGATAGTCAATAATGTTAGACAAAATTAGTTTAAGAATAAAAAAACGTAAATATGAGCATTTAAGACCCGTTTAATAGATAAATATGAGTGAAAATCGCGAAAATTTTAAGTTTTATAACGATTTTTATGTTGGGATTTGAGTTACTCAACAACTAGGCTAACACCGTTTTTCTTTGTTTAAACGCTCCCCACATACTCGTATGTACGCAGCTCCAACACTTAGGAACACAATATTTCTTTGGTGAAGACAAATGACGGTCGGGCGTTAGTTTGATTGGAGGTTATTTGTTGCCTTTACAATGAACATTAGTAGAAGAGTGAGCCTTTTTCATCGTCACTGCTTCCCGTGCCTGTTCAGTTTCTTTATTCTGTTAGCGGCGATCAATAAGTACTTGAATAATGTCAGAAAGTTACTTAAATCTTTGAAAGTGTATTTTGAATATAGATTTAAATTTTTACTTCCTATAAGTTTTTATTTCTAGTAGTTTAACCAAAAAAGTAAATATTTGGATCAAGCTTTAGGGTAAGGCTTACACTGCAATATTAACTTCAGTAGATAGAGGTTCGTGATAAACGACATCAGCTTAATCTTATTTCTGAAGGTAAAAAAACACATATTATAGATTTATTTTTATAATAGTGTTACTAGGGTCACGCCTTACTTTTTGTAGAATAAAGACAATAAACGATTAAATAAACACTAAAAATACTAAAGGCTTTTCCAGAGGGCAGGAGACATGTCCTCGTGGATCAAACGTCGATAACAGTGTGTTCAATCTTTGAGGCGTATTTGAATTATAGAGGTCAAAGACAATGCTCATAGGAGTACTGATACAAAACTGACAATCAGATTTATTTATTATCACTGTTTTCTTAGGTTCTTCGGCACTAGTCGTATATTATCTGCTTTAGCAGTGAGTTGAGTTGTAAAGAATGTTATAAAGAATTAAGTCCGATTTTGTACCTCTTAAAACAATAATCCTAAATAAATAACTAAACAGCAGAAAAGGGACAAATTGATTCATAGTTTCATATTAATACCATTTTCGTTTGCTATGAGATTTGATGGCGAATTTTTAGTTCCCTGGAACTACGAAAGCAAAATGCTAGTGGCAATTTTGTTAGTAATGCATGAGTAGCTTATTTCATTATTGTCTGTGATAATTATAACCAATTACCACCAACAATCAAGCAAAATTGTGGAATGTTTTTATGAGAATAGTTTAATTCAACCATTGTACAGTAATTTGACGAGGGTGAGCAGCACATCCCTAATTCCTAAACACAAATGGACATGTAATAATACAAGAATGTGAATCGGGGAACAAAGGTCTGACTTATGAAATGAAATGAGCATTAAACCCTGATTATACGAATAGTAAGTAGTTCGGTCTGAAATGTAGATCACATTTTGAACAGGTTATGAAGATAGTTTAAATCATCTACTTTTGTTTTTTATAAAATCGGTGATACTGAACCGGGCTATCAAATAAGTGGCTTACATATTGCTGCCACCACTTACTTCAAAAACTGTGAACTCAGATATCTGCGAATGCTCTGCTGACTTTAGGCGCCAGTTAGTCCAGTAGGAACCTCACATAATGTGCTATTTGAGGTACATGATTGAAGTATCGAAAATACTCTTATTCTTGTGAGATTTGATTTATTCCTCACCTTAGGTCGAAAGTGTGTATATAACGGGAATTAATCCGAAAGAAAGGTATTTCTCGATTAAATCAGTAGGTGCCATGAGCTCCAAGTGGACACTATTCGCTGAACGCTATCCGTTGACTTTAAATTCAATCTAGTTCGGGCATAACGGTGACTCATTTTGGTGGGCATTTTTTGTATGTATTTTTGTAAGTATCTGATCTCATGTCAATGACCAAAATTCATCCTGCTCATGGCACGCGCTGTAGACAGAGGATATTCTTTTCGATCGTCTGACCCCGGAGCTAGATGAGTTTCAGCCGCTGGGTTGCTACTGTAGGTAACATTTCCACCTTGTGACAGATTATACAGAGAAGTGAAGAGTTTAATCAGTTATTACCTCTCGCCTTAGAAAACTGTCGACTCTATCAGAACCTTAACTGTTCTGGAATGGTTAGGACAACGATGATAATTTATTGGGCAATAGATGATGTCTGTACGTCAATAAGAGCATGACAGTCCGAATCTATGTTCACGCCGCTTCAGCTGAGACTATAGTGTTGTAAAAATAAGCGCTGAGCGCTCAACGCCTGAGCACTGAGTGAATGCTAATAAACCTTTAAGACTCGAGCTTTAAACTGTCACAAGCGTTATAGTCCAAGTCTTCAATGTTTAATTGTCTTAAGGCTACAAGGTCAAGTCTAAAACAGATATAGTAAGTTAAGATTCTTAGAGTTCATTAGCGATGACTTATCTCTCGTGCGCTCAGCACACATTTTCACAACACCAGATGAGCAGCTTTATTAGCAATACAGATTAATCCAAAGTCCTTAAGAATCTGAAGGAGGCCAAAATAACATGGTTATAGAATGTGAATATAATAATAATTTACGTCTCAAGGTACATTGAATCGATGTGTGAGCAACAGTTGATGTCGGCATGTGATCCCATTGAGACATAACGTGGCAATTTCCTCTCGCCAAAACCGATATGCCGCGATCAGACGAACATAATGCTTTGGGGGAGCGGCGGCCAGCTGACAACTACATTTATATAACTGATATAGGTGTACGCCTTCCGCTGAAATCTCATGTGATGATATAATCGATGTCTCAAATTATGTTAGAGTGATATATGTATTATGATTCGTATTCTGCGTTGGGACTGTCTCTAATGGCACGTTTCTTTCCGTGGTTTACTGGTCATGACATTCAAATCTCCAAATAAGGATTTCGAAAATCGCCATAGACTCGCAGCGATTCTGGAAGAGAATCCCGACTGTGGTACTCAATTGAGCTATTATCGTTTGTATAAAATGCCTTCTCTGTCTATCGTCGCATGAGGCCTCGTAACTTTCAACTCACTGTCGTCTCTAAAACTTGTATTTCAACGTAATGCCCGATCATCTTTCACGATACTATAGGTATATATAGGTATGTATATTGGCGGGCATTGTATCTACATTCTAGGGTAAATATAATATACAATTAAAATTTTCTTATCGTTTGGGATCTGAGAAATATACTTATATGTATGTGTTTGATTGAGTCTGTACTAACAACATTTTGATATTTATTGACTAAGTTATTTATGACTGATTGATACATTTTTACTGTTGATATTATTATACCCTAAATTTAAACTTGAAAATATACTTAAGAACTTCAAACACATTAATACCATATTTTTAGTTTTCTTACTGCGAACTAATTGTGCGAACTCAAAACGAGAATGCAGCCCCTCTTTTCGAATATTTTATAATAAAATCTAAGTAAGTAAACTCTGGTAGAATGAGATAAGCACGCCTCTTGTATCCGGCTGATTAAACGAAGGCACGTAGTTCGGATTTGTTACGTATAAAACAAAACTTTGAGATCTAGATCTAAAAAACGACTATTAAGTTTTAAATTATACTATTTAAAATTTGATTGAATGTTGGAACCTGTATAACAATTCTAAATGTAGGTACCTACTTAATTAAATGTAATCGTTATGTCATTCTAAATGCAATTTAGCTATGTAACTTGTTACGGAAGAGCAAGGTCTCCTGACAGGTTTTTTTTATACTTCAAAGGACACCCACTACGTGAATAACACTGTATAATTAAGCTAATGAAATATTTTATTGATTAGTTTAAAATTTCAAGTAACCTTCAATTCGGTAATAAACATAATTCAATTCAATAATTCGTTTATTTCAGATTACAAATGATCCATATTATCATTAGTGTTAGTAATAATTTTAACATATAGACCACGTTAGCATTAATTATATCATAAAATTAATGTCATTCTGTCATTTATATAACCAATGACATTCGGTATTAACCCTAGCCCGTGCAAGTTCATTTTACTGTTTTTTAGGAACAAGGTGGCAGACGGGTAATCATCAGGTTGATGCACCTGATGATTAGTGAATTCTGTCGCCTGTTAACACATGTTAACATCAGTCGAGAGTGACGAAAGTTCGCAATCTACGCACGTTCGCATGCACCCAGTCATTACCCTGTACTGAGAAATGAGCGCTACGAACGTTTTAGGTAGAATAACACAATTTTACATGTTGGTAACTTTATGCTACGAAGAAAAAGAAAACTGTGATTAGTATTCTACAAGGCCGGCAGCGCACCCGCATACCTCCTGGTGTTCCAGGTGTCCATGAGCGGCGGTAGCCACTTACCATCATCGCTTGTCCGTCTGTCTCCATTAATATAAAAAAACTTTTGATTCATTCCCTAAAATAATTGTATGTTTCCATGCAACGATTTTATATATTTTAAATGTATGGACGTGTTTGCGTTATTTCAGTCACACATTGTATAGAAATTGTCAGGAAATCGCGGTACTGGCGCCATTATAACTTAATCCTCATAGTTAATATAAACATTCCGGATTAAAACTGTATGTATGAAGCAAGGTTCACATTCGTTCATATATTTATTAGATTAAAATTCAAAGCCATGTTCAATAAGTGCATATTTTATTAATGTATATTGTCCGTGCGCGGCTCCGGATATGTGCAATATAAAAATGTTGGCGGAAAAGCTTTTACGAGCGGTTATTTCTACTGGGAACTGTAAGCGGCCCTTTACTACGAAACACTCTTTACCGAATCAAAGCTTGTTACGCATTAAATTATATTTAAAAGAATCAATTACCATGTGTGTATTTATAGAAAATTTTACTATAAAAATACTAAGTTTTCACACAAATGTAGGTATTATTTATTATTTAACAATATAGCAAGCTATTAACGATATTATTATATATCTCGTACTTGCGATTATTACTTTCAGGTCAACGATCACAAGTTTGGTCACTTCCTATATATGTATTTATTGATATAAGTAAAGTTCATGGTAACTGTGCTATCCGACCAAACGGTACTTTATCATGGAAGTACGCGGCGTGTCACTCTTCGTGATCTACACCACGTAGCAAGCCGCGCACAAAAGCTAGTGTAGTAAATAGAGCATGAACTTAGTTCGCACCATTCATGAAAGTGCAAATCGCTAGCTTTAACCACACATGGGTCGATATCCCGCAAAGACGGGGTCGCAAACTTTGTCCCGACATCAGATACACAATACTGAAATAGTATTGAATTATGTTGGTGAGCATTATCAAAATGTACATTATCTTAATGTAAAATTCGTGATTGGTTTGGTTTAGAAATGTAAGTATTTGCAGTTATTACTTCCATAGTATCTTCCAGTCCTTTTAACATCCACTGCTGGACATTGGCCTCCTCATGCAAATTGTTTTGTACATGAGGGATGTATGGCTTTAAAACGTCACGTGGGCCAAACGGGTTGGCGAGTCCACTCTTTTAGAGGCAATCTCCTCTGCTTGTCTTCTTTTTAAACGGAAAGAAATAAATTGAATAAAATTGTTGTAAATTGTTTTAATTTTCCATTGAATTGAAATGACGTGACAAATATGCTGCATCTAATGTGGATAGACATTAAAATTATACAGATTGCGTGTGTCCGGATGGAAACACGTTTTTTATGAGACTTTTATCCAAAAATACATGAAAATTAAAAAGGTTCATCTTATCTTAATTTTACTTAATCTTAATATTATATACCTGAAATAAGATCACCTTACACTTGTTGCAGCGTCACCTAAAACTAATGCAAAGCTGTAAATAGTTGGGAACAAACTCAGATGTTCCCACAAACACAAGAAGAACAAACACAAGAATAATGAAAGTGGTTTCAAAAATAAATTATGTCAATTATAAGTATGGCATACTTGTTTTAATTATTTACTCACAGAGGATTATTATAAGTATTATGCTTCCTGGTACAAATTGATCCGGAGCCTTTAAGAAACAAGTTTGTTTTTCTAAACGAGACCTTCCACCTCTTTGTGCGCCCTTTATACTGCACTTATGATTTATTGCATGCACTGCACGCTACGGCCACGATTTTTAATTCCTTTTACCTGGTGATAAAGCGCCTCGCTTATATAAAGGCTGATAAAAGACACAAAAATGAAAAAAAAAATTAGCTCAACATTGCAACACAGAAGGATTAAATAATATACGTAAACAACAATTTAGCTTTTATTTTCTCTATTCCCTTCGACAAATGTTCATGTGCGCTCGTAAAACAAACAAGACGCCATATAAACTGAGTGGAACGCAAATCCCACCGAAGTGACGGTTCTTATGAATCTGACACGATGAATTCTGAGATTAAATTCATGCCCCGAGGTACAATTCGTTCAGAATGACGCCGCATCGTCCACCCACCCTCGGATGAGAAGCGGTACTATTATCTAGATATTACTTGTCAGTTTACAAAAAAAAAATAGGCTGCTTTTTATGCAGTTATTATAAAGCGATTTAATTAAGTTAAAAAAAGGAATTATAAAAATCATTATTGGGAGAACAATGCAAACCTATCAAAATACGTGTAATAATGACGTGCGAATGACGTGTAGTAAGATTTTAATTATATGCCTACTAATATTTGGAGCTATGGTTATAAAACTTATAAATAAAATTGCTAGGTTTACTTGAAGTGCTAAAAAAAGAAACTGAAAGCAATTTTTTGCTGCGCCGTAAACATTTTGCGGGAAGCCAACGTTATGCGTAAAAACTTTTGTGGAACTGTTACACAATGAAATTAACAATAACAGCACTCGAAACAAAGAAAGTACCCAAGTTGATAAATAAAAAATATGCCCAGGGACAAATGGAGGAGAACGTGAATACAAAAACTTCAAATTGAAGAAAAGTTTTGGTTACCTAAATGTGATTTGGTTACTAAAAACAGTTATTGCGTTACAGAGCGGTGAAACAGTTGTAACATATTACGAGCTAAATTTAAATTAGGCTTTAGAAAACGCAGCCATCAGTTAGGTCAGATTGCTTCAGGTAATTAGATAATTGATGATTCGTTTAGGTGATTGAGTTATTGGGTAATTTCTGAGTAGATACCTAAATGATCTAATAATAATCTGTGAAGTCAAATCGCAACAGAGCGAAATATTCATAAACAAAGATATTGTGATAGCCGCCGCCTCGGCAATTACGCGGTGATATTAAAACTTAATTAAAATTTGTTTATCACGGCTCGAAAGCGATTAAAACTTTAAACGAAGCTGCTCCGACGTAGACCGCCTTATGAAATGAGTTTATTTACGTAAATAGTGTTTGAGAAATGGTTACTCTTGATATATCGTAAGTAACATTTAAGTTTGTCTACATTTAAATACTGGTATATAAAAATCATAAAAGTTGTAGGTAATCGTAAAAATATAAATTTTCTTTGTTTTCGCGGGCAATAAGTACAAAATTTAGAACTTAATTTTCAATAAAAAAAAATTCACAATAACACCAAAAAGTGAGTCTTTATTACGAAAACAAGCTAAAGAAGTAACATACGTTGTAGGAAAGTACTTCAATTATTTACCGCAGTTTACAAACGAGTCTGTCACTGGGGACGCATTCTAAAGGGCTGTACTTATTTGGACTTCAACTTGTTTGCGCAAGTTATCTTGGAATTTATGTTAGGACCGCACGAAGGCCGCGCCGCGGGACAAACTAGTGAAAATTAATGAGGACAGCAACCGGAGTTCAATACTGAGTCCTGTAAAGCGTCCGTGAAAAATGGGCTCAAGATACCACTGCAGAGGGCATCTTATACCCACATGTTATTTAAGGACGTAAAATTATAGGTATAGGTATATTGCAAAAACCGATAACGTAACCGAACATTTTCCGAAGCCTGTAACCATGGATTAAGCTCATGATTTTGCATTCATTGACATATTATAATGTTACCTATCTTTATATCAATATTTTGGGCTTTATATTTAGCAAATTTGTATGAAAAATTTGGTAAAACCTCAAATCAATGAAGTTTTTTCAAGAAAGATTCATAAAAAAAAATCATGGCAATAAAGTCATGAACTCCATAATTTCAGACTTAGGGAAGGGTTCGATTACACCTTATATACAAAGCTGATAATTCACTGTAAGGCCGCTTGTTAACGACACGGTTTTCCGTCGTGAAAACCTACGGTCGGCAGTGTTGTATGAACCACTATGGAAGGTTGTTAAGTGCACAAGTGAGTGCACACGGCGATGCGAAGCGATGATGCAGTGAAAACTGACGGCGAGATATCGAGCAGTGTTGTATGACAGCTTATGGGAGTTTGTTAACGTCATCAGACGTTTTCACGGTTTAGTGACCACTTACCTGTTCTGATTCCAGTTTTATGTTACTTTAATTATTTTTTCTTAGCTTAGCACAGTTCTATAATAAACTTCCTACAAATGCCAAAAAGATATATCTTTAAGTGCTTTTAAAATATCATTAAGAAACCACATATTAAAAGACTTCTCGGTGTCAGACTAACACGTTACACAGTCACTTCCAGTTATTACTATTCTGTGTACATCGATCGTGTTGTTTATTGTGATACTATTATTTGTTTCTTACTACCTACCTTCCGATTTACTTATTGTTGCCTAGCTACCGGTACACTAATTAGGCCTAAAATTATGTTATATAACACTTTCCTTCCCAAGTAAGTGAATATAATTCTTCTGGGAAATAAATGATTCCTAAACCAGAAAATGACACAGGAAGTCCGCACCTAAAATTCGCTAGCCGTGCCTCGACCAGCTGTCGTGAATAAGATAATATACAGTTTATTTACGGCACGGCGTTCTCGCCGTACCGTAAGAAAACCATGGCGTTAACAAGGTGGCTAAACACCTTTGATCACTAATTCTCTCTTTGAACCGATTGATTAATTTTATTTAGAAACAGGCTGTTCTGAAAATTATCAAAGACCTCTAACGTTGTGGTAGGTATTATGTATTATATAAGTATAACAGCTAACAAACATCACATCCGTGGTCACGGTAAGTAAGATATCAAGGTACAGAATTTGTTATAACTCCGAGATTTTAATTTAAAAATTCATCAAAAAAGAAATCCGTCCAGAAAACACTAATTTTCGAAAGGTCCTTCAAGGCAATGAATCGACTGTACCTTCGACTATATCATTAGTACATGTGACGCATATGACGCCTTGATATGTGAGAACTGTATCGTCATTTCCTAAGTACCAACGATTAAGACTGATTCACGCATAATTATTATTGTGTAGTGTGACTCATGCTTTGGCAGAAAATAAATGATATATATTCTAGAGTAAAATAAACTATAAAAGTATATTCAATATTACTATTCAATCTGCGACTTAACTTTACCTAATTATTAAGTCTAAAAGTTATTTTGAATCGCCTCAAGGGGGCCTTCATGTTGCTTACAAGTCTCCCAACTTTATTGTTTGAGCTGTGGATTGGGTTTAATAAACATTGTGTGGGCTCCGTGATTTGTTGGCTTATTATATTGATTTTCTACCAACAGTTACATAAATGATCTGAGGTAATTGGTAGAATGTGAGTGGGAGCTGATGACAAAACAAACAGCCCCTTTGTTCGGTAATAATTACAGTAACATCTCAGTGGTTTGCGTGCATGCATATGCAATATTATGCAAGCATAACAAGAACTGTAGAACAAGTGAGAATGCTTTGCTACGGCTGTTCTTAAACTTTTAACAAGACATTGTTGAATACATAAGTGAATTTTAATGATTGCGGTAACAAAACACATTCTTCTTGTTACGTAATAAATAGTATAAATAGAGCTGCTATTTGTAGAATCATTAAAACTAAACAAAGAGCACAAATACTGCTGAGATTGAAACTTGAGACTTTAAAATAGCACCACCTTTTCCCGTGGGCGTCATGAAAGACGACCAAGGGATAACAAAACCCGTTACCCGAATCTCTGAAGAACTACACCAGCTCTAAAAGAGTGGACTCGCCAACTCGCTTGGTCAGCGAGGCGTTTTAAGGCCATACAACCCTCATGCACAAAACAACATGCATGAAGGATGTAAGTTTATCGAGACTCCCGGCATCTAGTTAAACACGTGTGCTCTTTGACGATTATATGAGTTAAAAAAAACTATTGTTGGACCGAAGACTTTTCAATAACGCGGGCGTCATTTTATAATAGTAAAATCTAATATGGCATAATCTAGACCAGAACAAAGATGTAGAAGAGGGCATTGACATTACATTTTTTTTTGTAACTTACGCCATACTCCATTGGCCACACTAGGATTTCCTGTGTCACGGGTCCAGAGACACATACAAAGACGAACACAACGTGTGCAACACCCAGACCCGAACAACACCTGTCTTTAAACAAATAATTGCAATCGAACCTAACGTTCTTAATAATAAATGTTCCCTAATATCTAATTAAATACCTACTTAAAATAGTTAATTACTGATTTAAGTGAGTCAGTCATCCATATGAAAATACAAATTCTAATATACATATATTTATATATATTAGCATTTGATTTATTAAATTAATTATTATTGACATCAGTTCCTATTAACAAAGTCGCCAATATTCGTAAAATTTAATGATGATCAAACATACTCATTATTACAAATAAAACAGATAACTAGTTTATAAATTGAGAACGGTCCTCAAGCCACCTTCGGGTATGTCAGGGGTATAATACTGACGGACCTTTGGTAGTCCTAAATGAAGTTATAGTGTCTGTCTATGCATGGCAAGTGTTGCCGACGTGTGTATAATATCTACAAGATGAGCGATGGTGTCGTCACTCATCTGCTCGCAAATTAACTGCTCTGATGAATGCCCCGCGACACACAACCAGCTTCCTTGGCCCCACGATAATTCTCCATCTTACCCTCGAACAGTCTCTCGACTAAAGTGAGCCGGGTGTCGAGGTAGATCATGTAAAAGCGGTCAGCACTAGTAGGCGCGGTGAGGCTACAGTTGATGTATCGCTTTCATAACGTCCACGGTTAATTAGTGTCAAATTACAACGCTAATGTTTTTTCAAGCCCTCCCTGCCACTGGCTCATGTTTGGCGCGTATGAGAGATGAGTTTTTCCGACTGACACTGAAAAATTGCTCACAGTTTTGTCAGGATAAAAATTTCATGTGAAAATTAGTTTTAAAGCTCATGTTCGATGAAATTAATAAACACCACACTTAATGGCCTACACTAGAATCCCCTGTGTGTTCGGTTCAGAGACCTGATACGAGTACAAAGACGAACATATCACCCAGACCCAAACAAACATATCGTCTTTACAAAAGTAAACGTCCGACCGGGATTCGAATCCGGGACCTTTTGCACAGAAAGCAGAAGCAGTACCAGCTAATCGGACGTCATAACTAGTGCCTAATAAAATACTAGTAAAATTTCAATCTACTAACTATTTCCTAACTACATCTAAATACTCAACTTTTTCTTGCTTACCTTTATTCTTCTTTCATCTTTTTTATTTTCTTCCATTGTCAATGTATTTTTAGATACGAGTAAATGTATTCAACGATCATTTGACCAAAATGTACTGCTTTTATTTTTTTTACGAAACATAACTTGAATATTTTGTGCATTCGTTTATCATTTTGTCACGTTGCTCCCCGCATACTAGTAATTCTCGTAATTACTTACATGCTGTGTTTACATGATTTATTAACATTTCATGCAAACGTTTTTTACACACCAACCTACCTAAAGTATCCAAATTAATTAATGTTGCAAGAGTAACGAAAAGGTCGCGTGTCTTTTCTGGCGATGAAAATTAAAGTAGGATAGTCAAAATGTCACATCACGTATAAACTTTTATTGACTTTTTACGCGGGTTTCGCTTAATAGCGTTTACGGGTGCGGCACTAAAGAGTTCTTTAAACTGCGTCCCTCGTAATTCAAGTCAAGATTTAAGCCTTAGAAGAAAAGTAAGTTTGTCGGGACAACAAAGAGAGGGCCATTCCCCTCAGAGTAATTTATACGTGACCGCGGAGTGCGGGCTCGCAAGTCCTCGGGGAACGGTGTCGGCTGGGGAGTTGCGTGTCCGTCCGGTGACGCTTGGCAGGTACTAGATGGAGCTTAAGTACATTTTACCGTTTTATTTTCTTTTCGGTGTACGTCACTGAAGGTTCGGGGCACATGGTAAACATGTTTTCTGTATTTTTTTGTTGAAAGACATATGTATATAAAAATGATGAAACAATCTAAACCAATTAGAGCTGTTTTTGTGGCTAGTTAGTACTCATTAATGTAACCCTTAGTCGCCTTTTACGACAGCCACGGGAAGAAATTTGGTGGTGGTATTCTAAAGCCGATCGACACCACACCAACACCACACCACACAGAATTAATGTTCGCGTGCTCTAAATATGTAAATCTAAACAAATGTCAATATATATTGAGATATCTAAATACTTGCTTACATTTTATTTATCTTAAAGATCTTCAGATAACGTGCAATTTTGTTTATCTGTTTTATTTATTTGTTTTCGTTCATTGAGGTTTATATTGACTGTGTCATGTCAATGAGTTAATGAGCTTTTCGCGTTAACAAGAAAAGGATATCTTATATTACCGTGTGGAGCATGGGGAATTGAAACCAATGAACCAACGTCGCGTGGACTAAATTACTTCTCTATAAATATACGAGAGACACTTTTCACAAAAATAAAAGACGAAATGCAACTTGTATCTATTAATTTCCTAGTTTTTGTTAGTTAACGAAAAGATTTGGTTTGGTATGTAAATTTGGTTACAAATGACTATTGTGGAAAAAACCCATTCCAAACAAAGAAATCAAAGGTTTTATTTCTTTATTCCCGTCCACATCAAATGTGCTACGAGTACTTATGTTTTTTCTGTAAGTATTTCTTTCCCATAATATTTTTTACGAACTATTACAAGCTATTACAAACTTACAAAAATACATCTGTAAAATAAACTTCTCTATGGACAAAGTATTTTAAAACCAAACTACAAAGTACTTGGATATGATTCCACATAAAAACTATCTATTTGGAAACTCCGAACTTTCAATCATCAATGACCGTTTAAAAGACCAACCATTTAATACGAGTATACTAATGAACTTCTTACCATTGCATTATCAAGAAGATGATCAAGGTTTACTTAAAGTTTAATACTTAAGTAACTTAAGTAACTTCATTCACTTTTCTCTTCACACTGCAAATACGATTTTGCAGACACCGTTAGAACACAGACATTGACTACAGCATCTATCACACTATCATCCCAAGGTACGCCATCATCCAGTTTATATGTTGGTACTCGTCGGTGGCATACTGAAACGCTCGAAACTTAGATATAAAACTCTTTAAATTATAAAGATTATATGGCATCCAGCTATGAGAAAAATTGTCTTAAGTGAATCCCCTGAGTAATTTTATATATTCACTAGTCACTGTTCAACTAAAAGAGGTGCTAGTCAAACCCAGAATATTGTGAAGATTGTTACATATGCACGGGGACAACTATACACGGTATACTCGTCGTAACAGCATCGAGCACAAGTCGCTGACGCTGCGTAACGTGTCGCTCGACGAGGTCCCCGCTAGCACATTGGATTTATACATTCAATTCTCGTACCTTGGCCATAATTGAACAGATATTTTTTTACAAATTATACATACATTTAAATTATACAATTTCATCTTTGTAGGAGGAGAGTGCACGCTGCATTCCCACGGGCACTAGGCGCACTCGACTGGCCACGTTACCCCTCTCTCACATAAGACTAGCTTGAAATGTTCAACATTTTCTACTTTATCGTATTTCCCCAATGTACGTAGGTACGTGTTTCGGTAGTGAGTCCATTCCCATCCCATCCTATCCTATCTCACCCCATTTTCCCAACCTTTTCTTGCAATCCATTCCTTAATCTGCAAAGATACGCAGCGCATCCAGATGTTGAGATGTATCGCGTATGTCTATTGACGACAGTATCCACTTACCATCAGGTGGACTATATGCTCGTCTGCCGCCTTATTTCTATAAACAAAAAAAACACTTATTCTACATTATACATAAAGTAAATTAGGTATTTTTTTTTCATTCTCAGCTGGATCCATACATAACTTATAAACTTATTTTAAAGAGAGGGGGGGGGGGGGGGGGGAAGAAAAAAAACAAATACTGAGATTACAAAGGCCAAATGTGATAATTAGTCATAAACTGTTCTTCGAAAGTAAATAAAAAGTTTTACATTTTTTTAAAGACTGGTCAAACTGGCTGTCAGTGGTGTTAAGCAGACACTGTAGCCCAATACTGACGATGTTTAGTCGGCAATACTTGCAAATTTTAGTCAAAAATGATGAACGTTGTCGCAATCACAAATGCGTTGCCTTCTTATTAAGATTTTATAACTTTTACGAGACAGGATTTGAAAAGGATTGGGAAAGATGGGGAAAGATGATGCATATATTAGGGGTTAAAGTATGAAATTGCCGATTTGTACTGAAAAATTAAAACTCGTTTTTTTATAAAATGTAACATATTTATTTAATGAAAATATTTACCCTCATTATCTATACATTGTTGCCATCTAATCGGAAGTTCATTTATGCCTTTGCGATAGAACTCTGGGGATGTAGATTTGACAAACTATGTGAAAGCATTTTGTACTGCCTCTTGGGAAGAAAATTTTTTACCACATAGAAAATTGTCCAAATCACGAAAAAAATGGTAGTCCGTTGGAGCAAGGTCTGGCGAGTACGGAGGATGACGTATGGTTTCTAACTGCAGCTCCTGTAGAGTTACAACGGTTTCTCGTGCAGTGTGAGGTCTTGCGTTATCATGGAGCAGTAATGGTGAAGATCGATTCACGAGTCGGGGCTGTTTCACTGCTAGTTTCGCCATCATTGTTCGAAGTTCGGCACAGTAAACATCTGCTGTTATTGCTTGACCAGACCCGAGAAAGCTATAGTGAATAACACCATGAATAGACCACCAAACAGTTACCATTACCTTTTTATTGGTAAGCTTTGCCTTAGGGCACTGCTGCGGCGTTTGACCTGGGGTCAGCCATTGCATTTTTCGCTTTCAGTTATCGTAAAGAATCCACTTTTCGTCACATGTCACAATTCGATCTAGTATTTCTTCATTTCTGTACCGATTCAACAAGGCAACGCAAGTTTCAACACGTGTTTCTTTCTGCAGATCAGTCAAATCATGAGGCACCCATTTTTCATATTTTTTTATCTTATTGATTTGATGCAAATGAGTCAATATTGTAGGTAAGGTAACGTTAAACCATGCCGCTAATTCCTGGGTAGTTTGACTCGGATCGGCTTCCACCATCTCCTTCAATTCAGCGTTATTCACCTGTGTGGGCGGTCTTCCACGTGGTTCGTTCTTCAAGTGGAAGTTTCCATTACGAAAGCGTTTAAACCAGAAACGCACGGTTCGTTCATTAGCAGTCTCCTCTCCAAACGCAGCATTGATATTGCGAGCCGTTTCTGCCGCGTTAGTTCCGCGTCGGAACTCGTATTCAAAGATTACTCGGATTTTCGAAGTATCCATCTTTCCCGTCTAAGCTGAATAAAAAAAACAATTGAAAGTCGAAAATCGAATGTTGCACATTTTTTAAAACAAGAACCTCATAAGTATCATGTGAAAAAAGTTTCACTCGAAAATCTCACACCATGAAGGTTTTATGTCAATTCAAAGTATCTATTACTATAAAACGGCAATTTCATACTTTAACCCCTATTATATGGGAAATTTACAAAATGAGCGCCGAGCCCTCGACGTTCGAGAGCTGGGTGAATCGAATGCTAATAAATGCTAATGAGTGTTGGAGGGAGAGGGTGCATGTTGCAATCCAACAGCCGCCGGGCGCACTCGACTGGCCACGTTACCCCTATCTCTAGAAGAGTATGTGTTTCGGTAGTGAGTGAGATACGCGAGAGCCTATTCCCCTCCTATCCTATCCCTCCCCATTCTCCTAATCCTTTCTCCAATCCAGCCCATCCGGCGGCATGACAACGTTTGCCATTCTGGACTGATGTTGGCATGTTGGATGTTCATGGGCGACACTTACCACCACGTGAACTGTACGCTCGTCTCCGCCTTTTTCCTTCTAAAAAAAGTCATGGTTTGAAACATTGAGGTTAAAAGCTCGATTCAAAAGAGGTTAAGGTATTTAAGGTTCATTAGCACTGATTTAGTGCTCAGGCTCTCGGCGGTCTTTTTTACACCACTAGTATAATGAGATGAGGAGTTCTTATGCCAATATACTTCCTATCCAATGGGGTTTATAAATGGGCTTTGGCAACTCTCATTTGCTCCTGAAACAACAATACGTTTCACGACAATCTTCTGTGAGAGAAGATTGTCAGTCGTCAGTGAGATTCAAAATTGTACACCTATACTCCACAAATATTTTTACGTCAATATCCTCAATCAATGTACGTAGAACCACTAAATTGAATTGGACCACACGAGCGGCTCTTTTCAATCAATCTCGTGTAACGTGCAACAGTGGCGTGCATGCTTGTGATGCTAACTGATACGCTTCGGAACAAATAGTTCCTATTTGCTTGCTGTCTGTCGCGCCGCCACGACCTGCCGTGTCTAACAGATTCTTAATTTCATGGCCCGTTTGTTCTCGGTTCACGTACTTCGATCTTTGAATGCTCCAAATTAAATGGAAAATTTTATATTCAGGCCGAGTTTCGATTGGGAATAGTTTTAGTGGGATTCAACTATTAGTTTTATTTTCCTTGAGACTATAATGCTGTTATAAATGTAGACACCGAGAAATAATCAATATAGACGAACTAAAACTGCATTACTTTATTAAGTTAATTGATTAATTACTTTATTTATTTAATTTGATAATTACAGGTGTGATTCACGGGTGTTACATACGTAGTACGTAATTGCGTTACATACGTATGTTCTTCTGTACATACTTCTGTACGTATGTTCATACGTGTCACATACGGGCATACAATGACCTGTTATTAATAGTTACTAAAATTACGATTCTATATGATATTACAACTATAAAATATTAACATGTATCGCTCCGTATTTTCATTGCTATTTTATATCAGGATTGTATTAGAAAGTAAGCAAATAACTTACGCTTTAATTTAGGTGTGGTCTGAAATACAAATGTATGTGATGAAGAAAGCCTTCATTTTCAGATTGTTAACATCTTTTTTATACTTCATGTGTACAAAATTTTATTAATTGTGAACAATTATCTGATACACGGTCAAACTCCGTTAGCGTAAATGGCCTGACAATAACTTGCGATTAGAGCGTTCGGAAACATATTTCATTTAAAAAAATATGAATCTGGATTGCAGCTACAGCGTCGGACTCTGTATTTGATACATTCCGTTTCGACAGAGACTAGCCTGTTTAATATCCATCCGACCCTCTCAAATCCGTGTGTTAACGCTGACAGATGTTGATATGAGGGGAAAGCCTACAGAATTTCCAGTTTGACTGTTTAATCCGCCGCTGCGATTCAAGTCATCAACAACGCGTACGCGACTTTTATGACTCGCTTGATATACGTACTGTATACGGTTTTAACCAATAAATGAAATCTGAATGTAAAACACGCTGACAGATGTTTAATGAATAAACGGAATCTGTACAGTAGGGAAACGCATTCATATTCATGGTTTTAACACAAAAATACACAAACTTTAAGATTAATAACTTTAATCATAAGCTTTAAGAATAATTTCGTTACCATAAAAAGAATAAACATTAGTGACATATGCATTTAGATAATAAAGCATAGGTAATATTATATTCGGAAATTAAGAATGAATAAAAAGAATACATGATTATAAAGAGAATATTAGTATTCTTTTTGTTTTATCCAAAACTCCCAGTTTCTAGCTTGATTTTAATTAAAGAAAATTTTAACAAAATATTTTTTGCATTTTTCTCGAATGTCATCAAAATGCAATTGTGCCTTTTTTCCAAGGGAGGCAACGTTTCGACGGCACACAATATCAAAACATTATCAATTCAAAATACATATCTTCACAAATACATATGTACTATATGCGTCATCTATGTACCATGTATGTCACAAACCTATCACAAACTAGTCACATTTAGTATCCATAAAGATTGAGATTCCAATAGCGTTTATTTCGAAAAGGATTAATTAAGAAATATGAAATGGACGTTAAAGAATCAGTACCAACACTGGCCTTTGTAAATTACTGACCCCTTATGTTAATGAGATAATTGAAGTTTAAGAAGTACAAGTAATTGAGGGCTTGCTATAAAGTTGTAAGACGACATCTTTAAATTCAAAGGTAATCTTAGTTGGAGCGAAGTTTGCAGCAACAGTGCTTGATGTAGACGATGTAAAAGTTAATCTTGGTCTTGTTCTCTTGTATCAATTACTTACTCTTGGCAAATGATTGCAGTATTTTTTCTATTAGTGATTTATTTACTTCTTATTAAGAACACCTATTAATTTTACCTTGTTACGAGCTTTCTCGAAACATCTATAGAAATATCTCGAAACAACAATATAAGATACTTTGAATTAATTTTACTGTGAAAAATATCACAGAATTTCATCCGAATATCCTTTTTTTATAGAAGCCCCCCCCCCCCCCCCCCCCCATAGACACCTACAACACCAGGGGGGGTGTGGTGTGCTGTGTTCTTGGATAATGACTACAAACTGCAATCTATAACCAACAACAACGCAATATACCCAATGTTTTGAAAATAGGTATCATGCGGACACTTTACAATTTTCTAAAATCTAAAAATAAATTTTAAATTTTTTAATTTTTTTTCTTTGTATAATTATTATACGAGCGCAATATTTAAAACGGTGTACGATTTGCTAAAGTTCTCAGCAAATTGTACGCTCGATCGGTCGAGGTAAGAAGATTAGCCGTGATTACGATACACCGGGAAACATCCCATTTTCTCATTCCGGTTTCGGCACGCATCAACTTGATTTCACCTCGTTCTTTTCCCGGCTCCGCGGATAACTTCTCCCCGAAGCGTCATATAAATAAATTGTTGCCAGTCTTTATTGCTCTCGGTTTACGGTAGCGTTTTTCCCGCCATGTTATAGTCTTTGGGAATTCCCTTTTCTTATATCCGATCCTATTGTGATTTCCTCCGTACCTGTGATTATCATAATGTCTATTTTGCGAGCGAACTCCGATCCGATACTTTTCGCTGATTATTTTGTACCTATACCTATCTTAAACGGATATCTCCTGCTCTTATTTTGAATGTGTAGAGTTAAAGAGATTTTTCACAGTATTGAGTAATTTAACTTTTAGCTGTTAAAAGTAGTCTTATAACAAAATTGGCTCTGGACTGCAGTGTAAGTGGTTACCATCAACGCTTATAAAAATTAAATTAACTCGCATCAACTCGACTAGCTCGCCCACCGACCGGTGTGCGCCGTTAAACCTCCAGGAATTTACTAAACTTTTAGTTGGATAAACACTTCATTTTACAGATGAGTTTGGAACTATAATAATTAACTATTTAAAAAAATGTTTCTGCGTTTATGAAATTACAGAGTAGATTCTAAAAATTTACGTTGGTATTTCTTGCATTTCAGGTAACAATTAGGATAAATTGCTGTTAAAATTTCAATTTAATAATATCTAACGAGTAACCGAATTCCGATCATTACAAGCTCTCAGGTATTCCAATTAAGCAATAATGTCCGATATTTTATAGAGAATTTTAGAGATTTATTTAAAGATGCTCCTCTTCATAATTTTAAAGAATTAGTAAATTTCGTTGAAAATAATATATTATATATAAAATATTTATTATCGTTTTTTTTATATTTTATTTTAAACCTTCCTATCTTTTAACTTTTCATTTTGTACAGATGGGATAGCACTGACAACGCCTAATTACTGTTTATTTTCGACCTTCCTAAGTGAGAATAGTAATGTAACATTGGGTGTAAAATGCTTCAAGAGAAATTCCACGTCTGTTGCAGCAGGAACCTCATCCATGTCGTTCCAAAACTTAATTAACGAATTGCCTCTTCGACGTAATTGTTAATTAATTTAGTGAAACGTTATAATTAACCATATAGTGAAATCTTTTTCATTCCCTAAATTGGTTAGACTTTCAAGGAATTTTAGGCTATAAATAATTCCCAGCTAAACATGCTTCAGAGTTGGTGGACTTTTACCAACGACATTGAATTGCAAACGTTAATTTTCAATCTCTATTAATTCCTTAAGATTGTACCGAGGGTATTACAAACCATTATATTAGGTCGGGGAGAAAGTTTTTGTATTTTCTATAGAAATTCAAGACAAAAGAATTAAAGTTTAATTATACTTACTTATAATAAATATGTGCCGTTTTGATCGATAACTTGTTGCCATCGTGTAGATAGTGTCATGATCCCATTGCTATAGAAAATCTGGAATTTTTCGCCAAAAAACTGTGACAAGTAGTTTTGACAGTCCTCTCTTGAGGTCAACCTTACGCTACTTAAAGAGTTCTGAAGTGACCGAAACAGATGGAAATCTGAGGGGGCAAGTTCAGGGCTATACGATGGATGAATCAACACTTCCTAGCCAAGCTCTCTCAATGGTTGCTGAGTGGCTAAAGATGTGTGTGGTCTGGCGTTATCCTGGTGAAAGATCATATCCTTTCTGTTTATCAAATCAGACAGTTTAATCTCATTTAATTAACTAATTGCTTGCTTTAATTTCATCAGTTGCTGTCAGTAGAGGTTTGATTGAATAGTTTCCCCCGGAGGTAAAAGCTCATAATGAACGATTCCTTTCCAATCTCACCATCACCTTGTTTCGCGTTAATCCGGGTTTTGCCACTGTTTGTGGAGCCTGTCCGTGCTTTGACCACGATCTTATTCGCACGTTCCTGTAGTAAGTGATCCACTTCTCGTCACCCGTCATCAATCGTTTCAATAATGCTTCGGTTTCGTTTAGTTTTAACAGATAATCGCAAATGGAAACACGGTTTATGAGGTTTCTTTCCTTAAGATCAGGTAGCACCCAAATGTCGAGCTTTTTCTGTTATTCAGATTTTTAAATGACTTAAAACCATTTTGTGATCAATACCCAGTTCCTCAGCAATGTCACAACTACTGATGTGTCGATTTAACTCCACTTGATTTTGCTTCACATATGGCATTGATTTTATCTGTGCGACCAGAGCGAGCTGCATCTTTCACGTTAAAATTTCCAAACTGATAATGCTTGAACTGTGCTATGCTTATCGATACCGCATTAGATCCATAAACGGCACAATCTTGTTTTCGGGCTTGTGTCGCATTTTTGCCTTTTTTGTAATAAAATTTCAAAATCTAGCGAATTTCTTCCCTACTTTCACTCATTTTCACAGACTGAAAAACAATGGAAAAAACGGGAAAATAGTTTTTTAAATCATTCACACATTTTTATGTATATGATTTCTTTATGTATTACACATTGTACTCGTATAATACAACATTATACAATATATACAATCTACATTTACATAATAGTTTAAATATTTAAATAGTATTTAATCCGATAAAATTTGTTAGTTTGTAACATTTATTGCAATAGCTCAATTTCGTACTCTGTATTTTTATATCTGTATTCTAATTCAATATTTATAACGTCTGTAACATATTACCCATCTACACGAAGAATAGCACTGGCTGGAAACTTGACGAGATGATAAAAATCTGAAATTCAAAAAATGGATAAATCCAAGAATTGTTTCAAAGAAAAACAAGAGTGAAAAATATAAGGCACTGCACGGATAGTTTTTGTTTGGAGAGCAGGGCCGTCTTAAGTCTATTCTGCGCCGGGGTGCGGGAGTGTATCCTAAGACAGTCAAACATCCTATTGTGTATCCTATGACAGTCAAATATCCTATTGTGTATCCTATGACAGTCAAATATCCTATTGTGTATCCTATGACAGTCAAATATCCTATTGTGTAATTGTTTACTATAGCGTTATATTTTTTCATTACCTTTAAAAGGTGAGCGCCCGGGGTGCACCGCACCCCTTGCACCCCCTGGTAAAGACGGCCCTGTTGGAGAGCGACCATTGAAGACGTTTTAGAAAAAGTCACACGCCTGTTCCGGGGAACTGAGCTACTCTGGACATCACATCTGGGCTACTACTCTCGCCGACCGCCGCAGCTCTGGTCCGTCGCTCTTTGGGCGCTGGTGCTCTACCTGGGCGCCACCGCTTTTTGCGCCTGGCCGCCATCGCCCATCCGACCGCTGTTTCCAGTCGGCGGCAGTGCCCGCTCTGCATCACTCTGGGCGTGCGCCCTGCTAAGCGCCGCCTCTCCTACACCGTCCGTGAGTTTTTAGTGCTCGTGAATTTGGTAACAGACATTTACAGACTCTAAGTATCGTACTAGTTTTCCTCTTTAATTTTGTAATAGGTTTTCTTTCTTTAAATTATAAAGAGCTATTGAAACAAACCTTACCTCTTTCCACTCTAGTAGAAGTTGATTACCCTCTTTTAATTAGATCTACTAGGGTAACACGACAAGTTTTATTGAATTAGTGTTCAGTGAGTATGTTTCATCATTTACCTAGAAGCAATGCTTATGTCTACGGTAAACTTTCATAGATGCAGAAAGCTTTCACAATCTGCGTGATTAAAAATTAAGCAAGCACATTTTAAGCAAACTTGTTAAGAGTATTTTACATAAAAGAGGATGCAAATTAATTCTATTAAGATGAGCGCTGTATGCGCCACGTAATTACATAATACAGGCATAAGGTACGCTTTCATCGCGAAGCGTCGTCAAAGCTTTCTGAAATTAGAGGTAGAAAATTATAAAAAAATCGAAAAATGGTCATAAATCTGGGTAAGAAAGCATTTCCATTAATTCTCGGTATACCTTGACGAGGGTCGAAAGTTTAACGGATTATAACAAGTGGCGGCACTAACTGTCACAGGCAGACCTGGCCGCGCCACGCCTCACGGCTTAATCGCCTAACTTTCCCCTACTATTGGAGTTTTTGCGGAAATCCGGCGGTTGTGTGCCCGCACCGCTAATTTATGCGCCACCGAATGAATTGAGAGAGAGTACTCGACGCGCTCTCCATTCCTATTAGGTATTCAAGACATCGTTTAATCGCCGTGCACCAGTCACAGCTCCTGAGATCAACGATTTAAACGGAATTTTAAGCTACTTCGATTCTTTCTTGAAGAGATTGCAAAAAATCCCCAAAGGACCTGATTGCAGGTATCGGACTAATGTTTTATGAATATGTAATACTCGTATATTTTTGTGAATACAAGGAGAATAGAGACACTTCACGAACACGCAAATATTTTTTTAACTTATTTGATTTATAATGTTCTCTTCCAAACTTTCTAACCTCTAAAAATAACATTTTGTGTAATCACCACGTAATAAAAATTTTAATCGGGAACATGAAAATAAACTGTCGTCGACCTGGAATCGAGTGATTAATAAATTTAAACCTTGCGATTTACCGTCGAATACGTCCGCGGACATTGTTACTGTAGTATGTCGCAGCCTTTCCCAATATAGTTACAATAGTTTATATAGTTACAATTACCTAGGTATTGCCGGAACATTTGTGTTGCCACCTTCTGGAGATGCATACCTCAGAGATCTGCAGGTGGCTTAAGTGGAGGTAACCCACTTGTCATCAAATGGACCAAGCTACCTAAAATAAAGTTACCAGAATGAGCGCCAAATTTAATTTAGAAAAAAAAATGACATTGTTTCTCCGGCTGTGTGACATGTGGCACCGTCCTGTTAGAACCACAGTTGATCGACCTCTATATCTTCCAATTGGTCCCAAGAAAACTCCTGTAGCATGTTCCGATACCTCTCTATGCCTACCTAAATACAGATACCTAAAAAAAATGGACCTATGATCTCGCCGAACCAAAAGCCGCACCAAACTGTAACTCTTTGAGGATTCATTCGTTTTTTCATGAATTTCATGAGGAATCTCCAAGCCCCAGATACGACAATTTTGTTTATTGACATATCCGTCAAGGTGGGAATGGGCCTCGTCACTAAAGATGTTTTTTTCGTCAAAATGAAGGTCCACTTCATACTGCTGTAAAATTCATACCGCATTGCTCTTTCTAGTAGTGTTCCATGTTGACTAATTGCAACTGTCATATGTGACATCTATAAACAAACCAGAGTTGCCGACCACCACACAAAAAAATGGCGCAAAATTTAAATCCGGCGCTCAATCTGGGACACTTTATTTTATATATATATATATAAGATGAAATTCGTTAAAAAGGTATATACCTACGGCAAACAATCAGCAAGTGGAAGTGTTAGTAGGCAGGGTATGTCTGTCATAGGACTGATAATCGTTGGGGCAAAAGTATCCACCAATGAAAATCACGCGTCGGGATGTGCGGCGGGATCTGCAGCGGGATGAAAAACACGCGGCGGGTGCGCCCACCAGCCAAATTGATGGATTGACAACTTAAAAAACTTTCCGGATGTGGCTGGATAAATAGAGCGGAAGATCCAGCCACTACAATCCCATATCCAACAGGCCTATATTCAAACACTCAATCAATGACCCACACCAGGAATTCGCTGTGTGGTTTTGATCAAGTGTCAAACACAAAGAGGAATACAAACTATCCAAATCAGATCAATTATTCCTCTTAAAAAAAATGATTGTTCGACTAGAAATCAAACCCGGGACCTTTTGCACAGCAGTAAGAACATCCTCCAAAACAGATTCTCGCGTAAGACTGTAGCAGCTCCCTTGTACTTATGCAATATCGACATCCTTAGAACTTCCCTCTTTCATCATTAGATGAATTAGAGTCATCATTGAGTATTAACCTAATGGTGACGCTTGGTTATGGAATGCATTACCTTTAACTGTAAATATTTGTGAGAGAATACAACCTCGCAGATTAAGAGTTCTCCTTCGCCTAAATTCTTTTCTTTTACTTTTTCTTTATCTTTTTAGTTCTTTAGATCTTTCTGTATGCATGTATGCATGCATCTGTATGCATCTCTGAAGGTATCTATATATTTCTGTATGTATGTATCTATTTATGTATATAAAAACATTATTTATTCATTGCACCATCAACCTCTATTTCAACTACAGACTTCTTCTTATCCACGCCAGAGGTTGCTTGAAAGAAATCACTTTAACGATAAGGCCGCCGGTTGTACTTCTAATTACCTATACTTTGTATTTCTCTGTATATTTCTGATACAGAATAAAGTGTATTTATCTACATGAAGGTTTCCCTATTATGGTATTTCGACTCAGTAGGTAAAAAACCTAAGATATTTAAGCTACTTCCTTCCCACTCCAGATAGAAATGCTCTCTCACATTTTCGCGTATACGGGACGAGAATTCATTTACCGCTGCCAATGCAATATTCACATTTCACGTTAACACTGCAGAAATACAATATTTCCGCTGGTAAAGACGAGGACGTCCTTGTTGCCACACCGATAACATACACATACTTTCCATGAATACTTTCACCAGGTATCAGCACGGACAGACGTGCAAGTTTCTTATCGACCCGCAATTCCGGGCTGCCCTCCAGAAGTAAGACCCTAAATCGGAACCTGCTCCTTCCACAAGTCATTCGGTAGGGGAGCCTTAATCCCGTTACACTACACCTTTCTTGGCTGAGCACCTTCAGCGCTCGCTCTATAAACTAACTAAACTATAACGCCCGGTGACACTTTTAAGGTCATTACGGCCACAAGAATTGGGTACCGACTGATCATATCGAAAACACAATTCAAATGGCAACAGTGAAAAATAACTCATTGATGAACTCTTGCATACTTTGCAAAACTTTCTTCTCATTATGGTACATTAAGACACACACAGACCTCCAGTCAATACTTTTACAAGATGAGTTTACCTGTGATATTTTCATCGCAAGACCCCAAAACGGAACCTGCCTGCTTCTTCTACCTGTCACTCGATGGGAAACCCTTAAACTCGTTGTACTTACTACACTTGGTTGCAGGGCCGTCTTAAGTCTATTCTGCGCCGGGGTGCGGGAGTGTATCCTAAGACAGTCAAACATCCTATTGTGTATCCTATGACAGTCAAATATCCTATTGTGTATCCTATGACAGTCAAATATCCTATTGTGTATCCTATGACAGTCAAATATCCTATTGTGTAATTGTTTACTATAGCGTTATATTTTTTCATTACCTTTAAAAGGTGAGCGCCCGGGGTGCACCGCACCCCTTGCACCCCCTGGTAAAGACGGCCCTGCTTGGTTGAGCACCTTCTACATTCGCCCTATATTTACTATAAGTAGGTATACACGCCCTAAACTATACAAGCCCAGTCACACTTGAAAATTTATTATGGCCACAAGAATCACTCGTCATATATATTGAACACAATCCTAATGACAATAGCGAGAAAGACTTTCTTACAAATTTTGTCAAAACTTTTCTCTCACTATTGTACAACTTACACGCGCAAAATTTTCAATGAACTAAAGACAATTAATACATATTCAATAAAATTCATTTAAAATGATTGTACAAATGATGTTATTCGAAATATTTACACTCTAAAATAATTTCCATACAATTTTATACAAAACATTTTTTCAGCTCATTTGAATTTTTATAAACTGCCATCTTCTGAAATGTGTGGTAACAACTATTAAGGTTTAGAATGTTACTTCCCTTAATAGTTCAATACAGTTATCATAGATGGCTCTATGTACTTTGTTTCAGCGCCATCTTTAGCGGCATTTGAGAACCAACATAAGTTTTTGTGAAATGAAGTTTCCTTTTCCTATTTTAGTTTGTGCATTACAGATGGCAGCATTAGCTTTTTATCAAAATACAGATTGCCTAAAAAATTGTGATGGTAGTTCATACATTTTTATAGCTTGTCTATTGCTAAAACCATGAGCTACAAAAATGTTTAGGGAACAATGTTAATTCCTACAAGTTTATGGGCATTTTTTTTACATTTTGGTAATTATGCTCCCAGTCTATTTAGGCTTTGTCCTGCTAGCAAGGTGACCATCTTTGCGTCGACCATTGCGGCGTGGCGCGGCACGTCGAGGACGCGTTGTTCTAAAGCAGGCCGCACGATTGCCGTAAGTACTATTCGAATTTTAACTTGACAATATAAAATTTGTCGCTTATTACTCAATGAAAACATTTACAAGTCGAAAATGGACGCGTGAACGCACCGCAATGCTAGACAAGTTGCTCACGCACGACACATTGTGACGAGGACGTCCCCCTCGCTTCACTATGAACACACACCGGCCTTCAGCCGCGGTACCCTCCCAAAGCAACCGTCCTGTCCTTCACTCAGTCCACAGGCGGGGGAACACTTAGGCTTGTTGTTGCACATACATTTTGCTCCTGGCTGAGCGCCTTCTGCGCTCGTCCTAAACCATACATGTGCGGTGACTCTTGAAAGGCCATTAGGGCCACAAGAATTTGGCCGTAACGAAATAAAACGCAACGCTCGGCGCAACCCGCCGCTTCGCGCCACCTAGCGGGACGTGGGATAATGTGGATTGATAAAAATGTTTTTTTTTTTAAATAGCCATCTTGTGTTATTCATTTAAAAATATTTGACAAAAATTCTAATATTAAAAAAAAAATAACATCTCTATCTTTTCTTACATTGCTGTGAAAAAAGAAAGTTCACGGCATTTTATAAAGTATGTATTATTTAGGTTATTAGACTTTTTTAGACCCGAGATTTTTAGATTCTTTTAATAAAAATAAGAACAGTTACATTACGAAAACATCGGCCATCGGCTGATTAGGAATCACCCGAACGCGTCATCTACGTCTATGAAAAATACCGTACCTCTAATTGCATACTTTATTATGAGATAAATACAAAATTTAAGAGCATGTCACGAGTCAGTGCAGATAAATATATGGAGCTGTATGTAAACTAACGACATTATATCTTTATTAAACAAATCACTATATTGCTAGATAATCGTATTAAATTTTTGCTACTTAGGTCTTATTTATTTATTTATGCATATTTGCATACTAGATAATTAATTATAATAAGTATCTATATTGCGTAATATATGTAGATATAACTTTATTATATCTTAAAAAATCAACACTTATATATCAATCATCAGTCAAACGTTACAGATCATTTGGGAGATTTTGGTTGACCCACTAGTGGTATGTATTCAATATCTTCCATCTCATAATCAGAATAATAGTAGTCTTCATCGTCTCTTTCAGAATCATCAGAACTCTCAGAAGTATTAATTATTATCCTATCCATAAAATCATCCCTGGCATGTTCATATTTCTATTTCATCTTCGCATTTGATTGCGTGATCACAAACTTTTTTCCATTTAGGGTGGTTGGGCCTATAGTTGACCAGACACCGGTTGTTGACCATTTGCGGCATTGAGTCTCAATATTAAGGTTTCCCGCCACTATGTGTTTCATTTAATGTTGGCTATATGTTGTCGTTACTAATACAAATCAACTAATCACATTACGGCTAGAAAGAGACAAACAGTGAACCCTACAATTTAGTTTTATTTTTACTTGTCGCTGACAGTTGCCATTCGGCCGCCATTGCAATAATGAACGAGTTTTGACGAGGTAAGAATATTTTATATTTATTTTGTATTGTTTTGAATGTACTTTGCTCTGATGATTGATTTTTGTAATGATTTTATGTTTATTTTGGGGATTTTAATGAATTTGAGATGCAAATAATATATTTCATGAGTTATTTAACTGGTTAACAAAAGGTACATGATTTGATTAAGTGTTCCTGTGGTTGACCAGTTGGTCAACGACTAGCTCACTGAAGTACTGCTTTTTTTTTGCATTTTTTTATCTGTTTCATGTCTATGATATGATTTGTAACTCAACAATCGATTTTAATGGAGTAAATCGCAATGTTTCCTTTAGTTGACCAGTGGTTTGACATTGGTACTGCATACAAAACCTAAGCTCCTATGATTGACCAAGCTCTCTAAATATGAGTTTTCTTTTGCTTGCTTTAGATTCAATATGCCACCAAAAAAAAAATTCTTTCGGTACAGTGAGGACGATATTTATGAAGCGCTTAAAGAAATACAGTCAGGAAACAAAATCAGAGAAACGTGCCGCAAATATAACATCCCCCATTCTACAATGATTAATAAAATAAAAATGAGATATCCCATTCAACGAAAAATGGGCCCGCCAACAATTTTGACACCTGATGAGGAACGATTGCTATGTCGGTGGATAAATGCAATGGCTAAAAAGGGAATCCCTATTAAAAAAGAGCAGTTAATAGAAACAGTCACTAAAATAATCAAAGCCGACAATCGACCAACTCCATTCAAGGAAGGAATTCCAGGACGGAAATGGTTCGATAATTTCATGAAGAGAAATCCAGATATTGCTAAGCGACATGCAGAAGCTATAAACTCTGCAAGAAGTACAGTAACCGAGGAAGGGTTAAGAAAATGGCATTCAGAATTAGAAGCGTTTCTAAAGACTGAAAACGCACAAGATATTTTAGACGATCCTGATAGGATTTTAAACGCTGACGAATCCGGTTTTCAGGTATGTCCTTCCTCGGGCATTGTACTGGGACCTAGAGGCATGGAATATCTTTACGAAATTAAAGATAAGGAGAAAGAAAGTATAACAGTGTTAGGAGCTTTCACTGCATCTGGTAAAGTTATGCCGGTGATGGTTATTTACCCCTATGAGAGAATACCAGCAGAAATTGCAAGAAATGTTCCCAAAGACTGGTGCCTCGGAAAGTCACCTAAGGGATGGATGACATCTCGTGTGTTCTATGGGTATATAGGCAATTCATTGCTGCCAGCTTTACGTAAGGCAAACGTGAAATTTCCTGTACTTATATTAATCGACGGTCACAAATCACACATTACATACGAAGTGAGCCAGCTGTGCATTGAGAACCAAATTATTTTGTATGCCCTTCATCCCAATGCAGCGCATATTATACAACCTGCCGATGTCTCTGTGTTTCGTCCACTTAAAAATTCATGGAAAAAGATAGTTCGGAATTGGATAGTAACTACAGGAAATAGAGTTGTCACAAGGGCTCAATTTGCACCTCTTTTAAAATCTGCTATAGGGTCTGCTACTGAAGAAATCATTAGAAATGGATTTCGTAAATGTGGTTTGTTTCCTTTTCATGCTAATGTCATTGACTACACCAAATGTATGAATCATGATAGCAGACATACAGTTGTTGATAAACAAACAGAAATAAGTACAGAACACTTACTGTACTTTGAGTCTCTAATGTCTAGAAATAGAATTTTGGAATTCCGCGCCATTCCACATACCGAATCTTGGACTGGAGATGAATCGGCAAAAGAGCTTTTTTATGTCTGGCGCAAAATTTGTAATAAAGTTACTAATGCTTGCAACTCACCAGACCCACCGGAATCACCAGCAAATATACATAATGAACGGGACCTTAATTCTGAAAAAGAATGCACAACGCAACGCAACGCGTTGGTAAGTCCATGTTTACTGGACGTATTTGAAAAATATGACGAAGAAATATTATCATCCAAACACGGACCATCGGAGGGACTAGAAACTTCAACTAACTCGACAGTGTTACCTTGTTTAACGTCACCGAGTTCCATTTATGAAGAGCCCCTAAAGGAAATAGGGAATGATAAGATTCTAACTCCAGATTCTCCAGAAATTAGCATCGTTCCATACTCTGCATTAATTCGCCAGTCAGAACTTACTTTATCGACAAAATTATCCGACGAAGAACAACTACCAGGTTCAACCTCACTAAGTTTTGTTACAGACGATTGCAATAGTAAAAATACCGCCTAAAAAAGCAACGCCTACTAAATATGTTACAATGATAGAGTTTTCAGAACAAAAACACCTGAACCAGGATCATCCAAAAAACTAAACAACCAAGAAAAGACACCTACTAAATCTGCAAAGTCTAGAGACTTTTTAAAACAAACTACACCCGGATATTCTAAAATTACAGTCAGCCCTGCTTTTGCGTCTTCTTTAGTTTGGCCTACAGAATCGCCACTGAAAAAATGTTGTAAGAAAAAGCTGAATAGAAAGCGATTGCCGGATGCAGTTACATCAGTAGAGTGGATGCAGTATTGGAATGAAAAAAATAAGGAACTAGAAGAAAAAGAAAATAAGAGATAAGCAAGAGAAGAAAAAAGAAGTTACAAGAGTTGAACAAAATTGAGAAACCTAAAGCAAAACGAATAAGAAAGAGAGTACAAAATAGGATAGATTCTGATTCAGAAGAGGACAATTTACCATTGGTCTATTACAGTAAGAAAGATAGATCAGACGACGAAATAGAATTAGGATCATACGTAATAGTAAACTACGAGGGAGAATATTTTCCTGGGACTGTCAAAAATATTGACAAAGAGAGTAAAGAAGTTAGTACGATGGTGCTATCAACTCCAAATACTTTTAAATGGCCGGATAAAGAAGATAAAATTTGGTATGCTAATGACAGAATAGTCGAAAAAATAAATGCCCCTGCGTCAATTAATAGTAGAGGTTCATACAAAGTGCCAGAAATGGCCAAATATCTCTTTTGGATCTGATTCCTTTCATCTGCAGTTTTTACTTTTGAGTCATTCCGTGATATTGTTAGAAATTTTATTTAGGTATGTTTGATATTTGATATTAATAATGATTAAACCAAAAACGTAGGTTGCTTATAAAGTTTAAGTGAAGTTATTATTTGTTATTTTCATGTGATTTGAAAATGTGCCATTTAGGTTTAAGAATTTCTATTGTGATTGTTAAGACTGAAAATAGTAATTTACTTGTTGGTCTCAATTAGCCCTAAGAACAAACCTTAATAAAGTTGATTATAAAAACATCTCCTTTTGTGGAATGTAGATTTTATTTCACTTTGTTTAATGGTCAACCTCTGGTACAAATCCTGTCAACAACTGGGGCTTGCTGGTCAAAGTAGGGTACATCCCAGTTATATACCGATTATGTTAAATAATAAAAAAAAACAAAAGGAATTAAGTGTTTTCCTTTTCAATTATAACTTTTAACTAGATAACGTACAATATAAAGAATAAACTAGTAATAAATATCACAATTAGGTTATATAACAACATTTTAAAGTTATTTTTTTTCCTTAAATGGTATGAGACCGGTACATCCATCCTATTTAGACCAATCATAAATTTTTTTTCATAAGTTTCATCCATATATACAAATTCTCTGCCTTCAGATCGAAATATTTTAATCGGATCTAAGAATTTTATCCATTTCAATCTTACATTATCCTTTTCCATCAAAACTTTCCTGTTGTTGTTAGTTTTAGTGAACTGAAAACGCATCCTTTGAAATCGATGGCTTTTATTAATTTTAGTTTTAAAGACTTGAGTATCGACACTTGCTTAAACTTCAAATGAAAATTATGCACCATTCTTCTTACAACAGAATAGTCAAAATCGTAAAGATTCAATAAGATTTCTTTTTTCGGTCTAGCTTGTTTTTTGAATTTCGAATGAATTCGAGCTGTCGTCATGAGCTTTTACAATTGTACGGATACTTGTACGAGAAGGACCAGTTGCACCATGAACTGTTTAGGTATCTTGTTAAATAGGTTTTCTCGGACGTATTTTTAAATTTTGTTTCTTCAGTTAAAAAAGACATATTAAAAATAATTTCAGCGGCTTGTTGATTTAGAGATTTTCCTTGTCTTGAATTCTTCGGCATCTTTATGAAAGCGACTCTTGTAGTTGACTGTAGTGGATAATAATGTGGGTTTTTAAGGCGTTAGTGAAGGATTTTAACATCCATCACAACATCATTATCATTACATTGACAGGATACGTTTTCGAAAATTAAATATAAAAAGGTAATTAAAATGATGTCGGTGACAGTTGATGAAAGCAAATATATACGTATAAAATTTATTGTCTATTGAAATAATATTTTGGGGGTTTTAGCCGCTATATACATTTATAAATTCGATGTTTGCCGAAGATACCCGAATATTCCCGATGGCCAATGTTTTCGTGCAAGATCTGTACTTATGTTTAATAATGTGATAAATATTTATAATATTCGTTATAATAAATTAAAGAAAACTGCCAATATCTCGAAAACTTTCGGGCTTATCTATAGACATTCTTTGTAGCTTATAATCTTGTGGAAAATCCCCATTAATTTTAACGTTGGAGGCTTTTTGGCGGGAACTCGAGAAACAAAGTTGAGGTTATGTTTGATTATTATAAAAATTGTCCATTGTACGTTCTGTGGTATAATAGTGATAGCTTAAAAGTATTTTTTGTGCGCAATGTTTGTTATAATGAAATAAAAGCGCAGGACTGTGCTTTTCGTGTGCTTCCAAGGGGTCCTCCGTAGGTAAACCGATTATCAATTTACTGAGCTACTCCTGACTTCGACGGGACTAGATTGACTTACTTCGACAGGACTAGACTGACTTACTTTGACGGGACTGGGCATTGACATGATACGTTTTAGACTTTGAAATTTATTGTTACGAAGAAAAACTTGACACAAGCATAATGTGCTAATTACACCCATTGCCATATATAAAAAGAAAGAAAAATAATTTAACGTCAATTTTTTAGGCAACCTGTATATGATAGCTATGAAAAATAAGTAAATACGTGGCAAATTTCATCTATTTTGGGGACAGTACTGATTGATAACAAACGAATGTTTTTGGTTCCATAAAGGTGGTTGACATTAATTGTAATCATATCAAAATTTATCTAGCGACAGCGATATAAGAGAACACAGCGGCCACACTTCTTCCTGCTACAAGAACATAAAATGTGTCATCTTTGTATTCCCTCATATCAATGTCTGCCGATAGTGATTTAATTAAATTACACTAATATTAATAATATAATTACGTCGGTTAATATAATTACGTACGTTCGTTAATAAAAGTTTATTCATTCGTTCATACTTTCATTTAAGTAAGAAAGTAAGTAAGAATTTACAAATATTAGATAGCTGTTGTAAATAGATAGATACGACAACTTTTTGAAGAGTATCTATGAATTAATTGCGATGACTATTATTTGTCAGTTGCCGAATAAAAGATCCCGGATTCGATTACCGGTTGAACAAAGATTTTTTGTTTGAAATCGGCATAGTTTATATATGTATGTGTCTCCCAAACCAAAACACAGCGAATTCTAATGTTTGCTTTTGAAAATGGTGTGAAATTTTATTTTTAAAGAAGCACACTTAATAAATACATCACGGATAAGCATTAAATCTCTTTCGCTCTATCTTGAACATTTCAAATAGCATATATCACTCCCATCATTAATGGGAACATGTCTAAACTAGCGTATGGTAACTACAGTGAATAACTACTACGGTATCGTCCGAAATGCATCACACGCAGACAAGTAAAATTTTGACATGAACGGTTAGCCCAACGCTTGCACGAACGCTTAAAGACGACTTTACTCTAAGCCACCGTATACAGTACATATCGAGAATAGAAACAACATTAATTTTGTCTTTAACTTTTGTCTCAAGTAATAGAAAAATATACTTTAGGTTACGTACAGAGCCGGACTTTCGTTTGTATGCATTACGTAGCCTTTCTCGCGACCCTGTCAAGCATGACAAATATATCTTTTTATCATTCACAACGAAATATGATAAAATATTATCTTACTAATGCAACTCCACTTTTTGCTTTAAAAACATAAAAGTTCAAAGTGAATACAAATGGAAATCCATTTCACAGGTTTATTCATTTTGACAAAATGTTCAAGTTCATTTGTTCATTGCTTTATACATAATTCCAAACATGAAACCCTGGTGGACACTGCAATGCACATCATCCAAATACATACCTACTACACATCTACTGTACCTACTTATAACGCGCGTTGTATTATACGAAGGTCCCACACTGACATTCCTTTGCATACTGTGTGCATGGTAAGTCACACCTCGCCCTCGGGTGAATACGGGATTTCATATGCAAAATGCTTTGCGCTGACAAATTGCCCCATTATTTAAGATTCCTCGCAAATGATAGGGATTTTTGTTTTATGCTCAGGACATTGATGTGATTGTGAAAACGTATGGATTGACTTAGAATGAGCGATTAGAGCGTTAGATATTGACTTCGATAATAAATAGTAACTGAAAATATATGCATGAATCAATAAAATCAATCTATGTGACACGCAGAGAGAAGATTTACAAGATTATAGCTTTATATAATATTTTAATTTAAATAATTAATATCTTTCAGTTATTCGGTAGCCTACGGACGCCGTTGCTTTAACTGGCTACTAATATGTAATTGTACAAACAAAGAAGAAAGAAAAGGTTTTATTAGTATTTAAATTACTTATAAGTTTTATGTGTTCTGTCATACAAGAATGTAACTGTGCACCATCCTCGAGTATTTCTGTTTAATCACAAATTGACTGGCAGAGAATGCAACCAGGTATTAAGTCCGCCTCCTGTACAATTTTCGTGCAGTTAACCTTAAATTAATCAAATAAAATAATAAATATTTTATTTATTACATCAATATTTATTCTTAACGTCTGGTATAAAAATTAGATAATATATTAGAATTATCTTACTTTTTACGCTAATGTACATAGGCGCTATTTATCAACCCTTCCCGAATGAAACCGTCACAAGCGAGCCTCGCATTAAATGGGTCTCATCACGGCACACTAATGTTTTGATACGCTCCAATTATAAGTTTATACATCTGCCCAAAAAAGGCTTATCCAGTATCTATCCGGAACATCAGAGCGAAGCATGACGTACAACCCTCTCGTGGGTGCCGGCAAACCGTTAAAATAAGTAATGATAGAGCTACGTCAGAGTTTGACAACCTTTTTAAATATATCTTTCTTAATTTATCAACAATTTCGCCATAATTTAACCTTGTAAAACGTCAACCATTCTTCTCAAGATATTTAGAATTAGCACTGTCCTAATTATCGCTATCGCAAACCGGGATCCCAAATATCCGGCTTCAGTGATGATTTGGTGGGATGTTAGCTATCAATGAGCGACTGAACCATATTTTTATGAAAAAGGTATTAAAACGTCGGCTCAAGTGTATCAAGATATGATTCTTGAGAAGGTTATAAAGCCTCTTAACGACATCCTGTTCCATAACCAAGAATATTCCTTTCGGCAAGACTCAGCACTAGGTCATAAGACTCGCTCAACACAGGCGTGGCTGGAAAGGAATATTCCCGACTTCATTAGAGCTTAAACTGGCCGTTATCTAGTCCCGTTTTAATCCGCTCGATTATGATTTATGGTCTGTATTTATGGTTAGAGAGTATGGCATGCTCTAAAAGCCATGATAATATTAAATCCCTAAAACATTTCATTAGGGTGGCAGTTGTCAATTTTCTCATGGAAAGGGTGCGTGTTTCAAGCACAAACGTTTGAAAGATTTTATAAAATCAAATGGTGACTACATTTCAAAAACTTTGTCAAACAGTTTGTCTACATTTATGAAACTATTGAGTGTTTACAAGTCGAAGATAGAAAATGTATTCGCTATTACACTGATTCCGCAATGTTTCCAGTGAAACAACTTAAACACATCATCCAGTGCCTATGTGATATATTGTAAAGGTAAATGCAACAAAAGTTAAATGATGTCTGATAAATGATGTGGATTGTTTATTATTTTTTAATGTTTTTTTTTTATCAGCGGAAACGAATAGAATATATTCGTTCTTGTAGATAAATGTTTAAATCATAGGTAAAACGTTGTATACCTCTGACTTTTACAACTTCACTTATTAATCTCTTTATGTAAATATGAAAAAAAGACATGATTATCATTTAATTTCATAGTTAAGAAACACTTATTGATTTTGAGTGGGAAGGCGCGTGCGCCACGCACCTGCTTCCGTCGCTGATAGGGTTAAATCAATATTTGGACTAACGTATTCAGATCTTTTGTCTTTTTGTTCTGTCTTAGATCGGGACGGGATCGCTCGTTTTATAATGGTACATTTGAATATTCGTACGAAATGTATTCTGAAACACAATTATGATTTCCTTATCTAAGTAGTTAGTAATAGTGAGTTAATTGTAACATAACCAAGGAGAACGCTAACCCTCAAGATACAGATTAAAACCTAACTAGTTGGTTAGGAGTGTCAGAGGTCAGGTCAATTAATTTAATAAAATTATAATTTTATTACTGTATGTGTTTATTGTACCAACTATAGTTAAGACAAAACAGATATGCAATAAAGATTTTTCAATTATTTCAAATTTATATGAACCTTTGCAGTAAGGTATGCCATGACATGCATGCAAAGTATTACTTTTAGGAACATACTCGTATCTTATCATTTTATCAACGCTTATTTTAATCATATTAAAATTATATTATTTTAATGATCAGCAAATAAAGACAAATTAATGAATATAAATTAACAAGTGAAATAATAAATTAGTCTAATAATATCGTACAAAAAACTTACAAGTTTGATTAAAAGTGCATCCTCGTGGATAACAATCACAGTTCAAAGTTACAACCTAAAAATGGACGGCAAAAAATCAAAAAAGAATTTTTTATCTTAGATTGATTGGTTAGGCCTGACCCTTTACCGATGCGACCGAGTTTTTGTATACAATCACAAAAAACTAAATGTATCAGTGTTTATTTGTGACAATTTGCTTTGTCGGTCTGTGCTGATTTACATTTGAAAGAAGTTCTTTTGTTGTTCAACGTAGCAACCTGTAAAGACACGGTGAATGACACGGGTAGAACGAAAACAGGGATCATCGCGATCGGATAGTTTTGATCATTGTATTATACACGGTCCTTTCACACACTTACATATAATAAAAATAAAACAGTCTATATAAATTAATAGTGTCAATTTTCTGTTCAATCGCGTCGCCATTAGTATAACAAAGTTAATTAGTTCATGCTATGCCAATTCGAACGTCAGAGGTAACTACTCTCACCGCTTATCTGCTTGGCAATAACACTAAAGATTATAATGGAGTTTTCGATGGGTCAATAAAACAATATCTATTTACATCGATCGTAACTCAAGCATCAAGACATAAACGGTGGGCAGTTGCGCAGATATGGCGGGAGGCTGCGCCTGCGACGGGCTTAGGAATGAAGACGTAATCATCCGTCAATCCCGACTCGTCACCGAAGAGCCGACCGCACACCGAATCTGTAAAGTTAAATATAGGGTCACATAGATTGGAGATTATAAAACAGAACACTTTTATTTAAATGAAAGCAAATGAAAGTAAATGAATTCAAATGAAAGCACTATTATTTAAATGGAAAGAGATTTAGACTTACTAAACGTATGTTTAAGGTTGGAGGCATTCAATCGTTATGATATTTTTTTAAAGAACCATCAAGACAAGCTTTGGACAGTTTCTCAGATGTCTGCATCTGAGACGGCCACGGAATGAAGATGTAATCATCCATCAATCTCGACTGAGGCGACCGCACAACGAAACTGTAGGAATTAAATGTAAAGTCACACTGCTTGCATATTTTGAAATGGAACAATGTTTTGTCTATGATACATATATATTATATCATATATCATTCTTTATATTTAGTCAATATGAAAGTTTCAATGTTAGATATATATACATATTTTAGGAGAATGACACCCGAAACGTCTAAAAAGTCGGAGTTTGAAATGGCAGCCATACTCATTAAATTTTGACGATAGCTAAACCCTCCTCTGCTTCTTTTTACATATAGCCAGATATTCCTCACAAATGTACACTTCCAGATTGTATTATTTATTACCTTTGAGTTACCTGATAGATTATAAAAAAGTTTATAGATAATTATGATTTTTTTAAATATATTAAAATCTCAGATGAGCAGACAGTACACCTGATGGTAAGTGGATACTGATCGCCCATGGACATCTGCGATATATGCCAACATTATCGATCCAGAATGAGAAACGTTGGCACACCTCCAGATGCGCTGCATGATATAAAATGATATAATATAAGATATAATACCATTTACGAGTATGTGAGATCTTTTTGATGTGGACGAGGAGTCGTTAATTCTATTTACAGTTCATAATTCTTATTAATAATATGTATTAATAATTAATAAGGTATGTAGATAAAATTAAAAGCAAGGTATAATGATTTATTATAATGTTGTTTGTTGACCCTTTACTAACTTATTATTTATTCTCACATCACTTTTAAATTAATACATGATAAAATTATATTTTATAATCAATTACTAATTTTCAAATTCGGCGTCAACAAAGATTACAAACAACATTCTACACCGACTTTACGTTGTTTACAGAGGTATCACACAATAAAATTATGCATGCACAAATAAGTAGTGTAATTGCAGCTAGACAAATAAATCAGTGGGAGTTATCACACAGAAATAATATACGACGGACTCAGCCGGGCGAACGCATAAAATTGCAATCGGCTTACCTCTCTTACACACCCACAGAGATAGATTAGATAGAGTGGCTAACACACGTATATTAGTCAAAGTTATACATATAGTTACAAACGTGAATGGTAGCAACTAGGCATATTGTGACGTAGTCACTTGACACGTACTCATAATGTAATCTTTATCCTTCTTGATATTGTAACATCCTGCTAGAAGTTAATATTTACACAATATGCCCTCAACCGTCAGCTTATTCACGAAGTGAAATTATGCTAGATCATACCATCAACCAGTCTCACTCCACGGCTGGTCTTCTGCACTTATCATCCAGTCACAGCGGTGAGTTTCTTCAACTCGTCGTCGGCCCACGTAGCCGGAGTGCGTCCCACGCTAAATGCCATTAGCTGTGACTAGGGAATGCAATCCTGTGAGATAATTTCAATCCCGGTATTTGTGGGACTGAACATTCTCAATCCCGCGGATCCAGGTATTTACAGGATCCCGCAGGTGGCTGTAAGACTTCGGAAATAAATCATATACTAGTACCACATTTGAGGGGTTTCAACTGAAATTAAACAAATTTTAAGTAACAAATTCTTTATTAATATTTTTCAAAGAGAATTAAACATTATTATTATAAGAGATTAAACATTACAAGAGAATTAAATATTGTTTTGAAAATAACTGCGCAAAAAGTTAAAGTGTTAATTGTTTCATCGGCTAAACGGCTCCTGACCTTGCAGACTAGGTAGCCACCAGCAGAAAAGGCTCGTTCTGCTTCTACGCTAGTAGGAACAACCGCCATTAAGGAGTTAAAGGCAAATTGGTGGTATGTGCCTTTTAATCCACCCGAATCAAAATAATTCATTTCCTTCCTTCTCAAAACCTCAAGATTACTATTGCCAGATGCTATTGCATTGCTAGGTTGGGGTGTTCCAGAAGTTTTTAAACTGGTCAAGGTCAGTTTGAGTTCGTCTTGAAGTGACATTGGTGCTGCTGATGCTGCTTCATCAAGTCGCGCGTGCCCGCGAGCAGAGTAACACGTATGAACTTCATTTCTCCTCAATCCCGCAAATCCCGTCGGATCCCGCTCAATTGACGAGCGAGATTAGTCCTGCATATTGCATGCGTGATCCCGGCATTTCGGGATCCCGGTATCCTGGTATTGCATTCCCTAGCTGTGACGAAATTATAAGGGTTGCTGCGTTTGTTCAGAACTTTAAAAATGTATTATAAAATAAAACAAATGCAAACATATGGCAAACTGTTAATCATAACTCCTTATCAACGTGTATCTGCTATTGGAGATACTTTCAGTTCTCATTCTAGCATTATATGCCAGAAGCTTGCCAAAAACTTCTTTGTTTTCTTGTTAAAAAAATTATACATTTGTTTTATACCAATAGAACTCGAATATACGTGTTTAATTCTTTGTTATCGGTGTTATTTAATTATTACGTAAAATAAAAAAGTATTAATTTGAAAAGTCAACTTCGAATCTGGATCGCAAATAAAATTAGAATTACGGCCATTCTACTTGTTTATATCTATGATTATACGGTCCGCACGAAAGCGCAGCGAAGGCTACTGCTCTACGCACTACAATGCCCGGGCAATCAACGGCACATGATATATTTTGCGATGAGGAAACCGGAATAAATTTCAAAGAGATTTATTTAAAGGTAAACTCGTAATAGTGCGAAGTAACCTCATAATTTAGTAGAACGTGTTTATTATGAAACGCATTAAGGATATTTTGTTAGAATCGTACTCGTATGCAGAAGCTGTAACCTAACTATGTACTTGTAGATAATGTCATTGTACTGTACTTAGAAATATATTATTATGTACGCAAGCAAACTCTCATTTGGATACAAGTACTAAGCGCCATCAACATATATCTCTCCAAGCCTCGCCACCTCACACGACTTTTGCTCTTCTCATCTGTTCCTTATCAGCCATTTCATTGAAGTCATCAATCCGCCAAGCCGGAGGGCGTATTATTTTACATTAACCGTTTTTTACTGTATAAAAATGAGTGTCCTTTTCTATACATTCCTTTGCTTGATACTGCACTCTATACCATTTATATTTATACTATTTTTTATCATATTATCTGAAATGTAAGCTTTGTAGTATACAAACGATTTTTTTGAGAAATTATCTTTCATTAACCAAATTAGTACATATTTACTAATTAGTATTAGTAAATCGCAGTTTAGTATTAGTCCTCGTAGACTGCATGCTACTTACATTAACATACAGGTATATCTACCAAATAGAATATAATAATCTAACTACTAATATCTAACTACTTACTCTATCTTTCTCTTCCATTACGAATATATCACTGAAATTGTAAAATTGCGTTGTTATCAGTAAATAAATGTAACTTCCTATAATTTAATTATGCAATACGTTAGATCTCTATAACCTGTAATTACGGATAAAATCGGACTTTAAGTGGGTACGAGGGTCGACGCATATTGTATCAGCATTCAATGTTATTACAATATCGGTAATAAAAGTGTAATAAGACATAACTCTCTCGGATCCATGGCACAGGCGCGAAGTGGTAAGGTGGCTCGTAAATCTCAAGTCCTGTAGCAGTGCAAAGAGGAACAGTATCGCAACTATACACAAGCACTCAATCCGCGCACGGCAGGAATAAGTTGGTAACAATATATATTAAAAGAAAAGAAGGTCCAACAAGTTGGGGTTTATAATTATAAAATATTTAAATCTTTCAGTTATTGATAGCTTCAGGAAAATTGAATTCAGCATTAAAGTAAAATCTCGATATTCAAAGAGGAAACACAATCGATTTTTTTTCAAGAGTACAGTTTTAAAGTTTTATATTTTTAAACTGTACTTTTGACTTATTAATTTATTCCCACCATGAACGAATATACTCGTATGTCGCTTGCACACAGACACCAACGCCAACACCAATGAACCACAGACTCAGACACCAATGAAATGCCTGAAACGGCATCTTGGTAGCCGATCTACCATCACGAATCGGCTGTATTTGACGGCCGCTTTGCCGTTTTCCAGATATTTATATGAAGAAACTATACTGTTTGTGTTTATATGATGTAGTATGCGTTCGGGCACTATGGCGCCTACGCCGCGCATCTCAGGAGCTGTTGATAAATAAACTAGATATTACATTTCTTTATTACAATATTAGCTCTAGACATGAAAGTAACATCTGTTCAACAAAAAATATTTTAACCACAATCATATAGTACAGCGCATCCTTTTAAGTCATAAAAATTGAAAGTCAAAAGTAAAAGTTTGTTCTGTAAAAAACTTAATACCAGATTTACCTCAATAATTACAATACCAATGCAGCTATTAGAAATCAAGGACGCACCTGTTGCACGCATGAGCCAGGATTTTTTGTGGAACCTTTCACAAATTTACATATTCAACTCTTTGTTGAAGCTAACGAGGGTTATTATTTCAACCACAAAATGTGGACCCAACCGCTTCTGATTGACAAAGGTAGAGAAAATAATAAAGGATTACATGTATGCAGCAGATTTTAGTCAGCAAAACGTTCACATTACATTATTCACCTTGTAAGTGATTATTAACATCTAATTTATACCCAGTTAGCAAATGTGCTTTAGCGGAAAGGAAGTAGGTATAATTTTCAAAATTATCATCGACGATGATCTTTGCTTTTGGCGCTTATTTTACTCGTTATAATGTTTTTTTTTTTTCCTCGACCTCTTGGGTCGGTATTTACTGTTCCTTCCGCCCTGAGTCCCTCAAGGAAGAGAAGGTTCGGCTCTCCCAATTTCTTCACCCAATACTTTTGAAACTATTGTCACTGCGTGTATGGCTGCTTGTTTTTGCAAGATGTGGGTATTTATTTTTGATTCCAGTATATCACAATACCTGGTTAAACTTTGAGCAATCACACCGGTTGCTTCTATTACTATGGGGATTATTACTGTTTGTATGTTCCATAATCTAGATATTTCTATTTTGAGTAAGTGGTATTTACTAAGCTTTTCCATTTCTTTTGGACCTATGTTATAATCTGAGGGTATTGTGACATCAATGAGGTAAGTTTTATTTTCTATTTTATTTATGTATATGATATCCGGTCTATTGTGAGCCACTGTTACATCAGTTTGCACTGGTATCTCCCACAGTAACATAGCACTTTCGTTTTCCTTCACTGTCGGCTGCTTTAAAATTTCCTTCCATCAGTAATTCGAGACCTCAAATTTATGCTTTTTATTTAATGTCCAACAAATATATTGTACTATGTTGATATGGCGTTTAGTGTAGTAAGTACCAGCCAGTTTCTCACACCCAGATGTAGTATGTTGTATTAATGGTTATTATAATAATAATGTTCTTATTATGTTATTATATTTCTATATACCTATCTGTATGATTTTGAGTCTTGTGGTAGCCATGGAAAGGTTGCTGCGATGAGTATTAACAACCGCTTAACAAGAACATAACAAGAACATAACAAGCTACTTTTGATTATAATAGCTTCATATCGTTAAATCTTTTATAGAAACTAATACGCCAACCACTAGTGTTATTCCTTTAACTATTTAACTTATTTACCTATAATACTCACTATATACAAATGACTGGAGAGGTCAATGGTTCCTGTCTATTGAAAATTTGTTTTATTTTTTTTTATGGACGAAGGCGGCAGACGAGCATACAGTCCACTTGATGGTACGTGGATACTGTCTCCCATAGATATCCGCGATACATGCCAACATTATTCCAAAATGATAAACGTTGGTACGCCCCGGATGCGCTGCCTTTGGAGATATAGGAATGGATTTGGAGAAAGGGTTGGGAAAATGGAGAGGGATAGGATGGGAATGGGCTCTGACACATCTCACTCACTACCGAAACACGTACGTACATTAGGGAAATAAGATAAAGTGGAACATGCAGTACATTTCAAGGTAGTCTTCTGTGAGAGAGGGGTAACGTGGCCAGTCGAGCGCGCCCAGCGGCTGTTGGATTGCACGTGCACTCTCCCCCTCAAAAAAACATGTAATTGATACATGTAATAATAGGTATAGGTATATAGGTAATAATAGATATAGGTTTTATAGTAGATATAATTAATAAAACCTAATTAATTATATATGCCATTGTTAGATAATTACTCATTTTGGATATCAGTATATGTAAGTATCTGAAAACAATACTCATTTATACCTATGTCGATATTAATCCCACTGTTGGATATAGGCCTCCCCTTCCGATGCTGAAAATATTTAGGACCATAATCCGTCTTAAGGGCCCATTGCAGAATGTTGTGTATTACATGTTTCAGTTTTTTTTACTCCCAAGCAGTTTTCTTAGGATGTTTTTCTTCTCCGCCGAGCAAGTGAGAATTCAAGAATCCGTGGAAACTTAGTATGTTTAAGAGAGATCAGAATTGTGTAATATTAGTGTAGAATAATAGTGTTATGTACCGCGACTTTTCAGACTATGAAGACTAAATGCGGATAGTTGATGAAACTGCTCGCAACTCTCGACGCGGACTACCCGCCTCTTCAGTCAGCTCGTGACCACGGGGTTGGTGCAACCCAACCGAAATGTCGAGTAAAATAAGTTATGTAAACATTCGCGTTAAGACCCGTTTAAGTATATAAATAAGTAACAGAAAGATTAGAAAGAAGTTAAAAGTATAAAATAAAGAAGAATAGATCATTCGACGGAATAGGCCATTCAATGAATCTCATAAGATGACAATAATATTACATATCAAAGCCTGGTATAATTGATTTAACAGATAATTATGGCAAAATTGAAAATGCTAATTTTTAAATTATTTGTCCAGGACGCTGGTATTTTTGTTTAATTATATAATTACTTAATAATTATTATTAGATGATTACATTACTAATATAATTTCTTATATAAACACTGTATATTTAACTTTGTGTTTTAAGTAATAATAAAATTGTGTTCTGTAAGTATAGGAACATTATAAATTAGATTTAAGTATATTATCGCAATATAAGCTTGATTGTATCCAATATTGGAGATCCTTTTGTAAATAAATAATACTTAAGTATACTCGAATGCCCAATTAAATAAACTGCTAAATTCTTGGATGTTACCTATACCTATGTATACATATATATACCTGTGTGTATATATACATGCTTCAGACTTTCCTGATGATATAACGTAAATAAATAATTAACGACAGCGACTACGATAGGCGATGGTTGTGATGGTTCTGCTATCGAATTCCTCGCTCATCCTTTATTAAGGCAATGAAATGGATTTATAACGTCCAAAGCGATTTTATGTCAAAGTGCAGTTCATTGCCACCCGACAATGTCGGGGAGACAATGTAATTTTATGCTCAAATGAACCCCACCTGAAGTGGAACTCGCTCGGAAAATTTTGAATGGCAATTTTGGTGGTTCTTGTCTCCACCTTTGTCTTTAACTTGAATTGCAGTTATGCTTTGTATAACAACAGGAGCGGAACAACTTTCCACTGATAAACTTCGTTTTAAAGAAATTAACTGTTCCCAAATACATTTTGCAACAATTTGCGAATGCATGAATTTTAGAGATCTAAGGAACCATCTGTTCTTTTTCATTTTGTCCCATAGCATTCTACTTTTAATTCATGTGTATCAAATACCCAAATCAAAGATCATTAAAACAGGAATTTTAATTAGTATTATCGTGTTATAAAATTGGCGTCTTATAAATTTGGCACTGGGTATAAAAAATGTAGAATATTAAGGTAGTCGTTATTACGGCTGGTGATTTTGTCAACAGCGATATTCACGCCTTTACTAATTGTGCCAGGAAATTAAATAAAGTGCTCCGGAGCTTTATCGATTCATTAGCACGCGTTAAAATGGTGCGCCTGATACCCCAGCTGCATTGCTTACCAAATATGTGAACAAAAATGCATAGAATTGCTCACACTCCCATCTGGGTAAAAGGAGAAAGATAGAAGTGTGTGAAAACTATGAAGACGTCATATAAAATATTTTATCACAATAATAATAATGATTTTAAACTATCGACATTAGAGTAACCTTCTACCCCTTGAATATTTACTTGATTTATCTAGTGTATTCCCATTTCGTGGTAATCCACTGATGTCAAACTAATAAATTTTAGTATTTTATGAAATTATTAATAGATAATTTAGTGTTAGGTATTAAAATTTATTTTTAATGATCTGTTAATTAACATTCAAATGATATTCCTAGAGACTAGATACTGAAATGTATAATTATAGTATTAACATTTAAATTTTTTTCATAATAAACATAAGTTGTAAAATTTGGCAACTCCGAGCACTTGAAATTAATTTATTGTCTAACGTTTTATTTGGGACTAATTTGTTATTTTTCATTGAGGTATTTTAATTGTTATGAGTTTACTTAAGATATCTTTACAGTTTTTAATATGGAAGCAGTAAATTTTGTGCCATTCGGATCGAAAAATTTGATAAAATTTATGTGTACAATTGTTACGATATCGGATTACTTTTTCAATATTAATTGGCTCAATGTAAGTATTCCTTTTTTTATGGACGGATTCGGCAGACGAGCATACGATCCACTTGATGGTTAGTGGATACTGTCACCCATAGACAACCGCGATACATGCCAACATGACAAACATTGGCACGGATGCGCTGCCTACCTTTGGAGATGTAGGGAATGGATTTGGAGACAGGGTTGGAAAATGGGGAGGGATAGGATGGGAATAGGCTCTGGCATATCTCACTCACTACCGAAACACGAACCTACATTAGGGAAATAAGATAAAGTGGGAAATCCAGTACATTTCAAGGTAGTCTTCTGTAAGAGAGGGGTACGGTGACCAGACGAGCGCGCCCAGCGGCTGTTGGATTGAAGCGTTTCTCCCCCTGCCAATCTTCTACCCAATGATTGTAAAATGCCAATGCATTCTACAATCACATATGAAACAAGTATCTACATTTTAAGTTTTATAATCTTATAACAATATATACATATATATACTTACATATATACATAGTGTTTATACAAAGAGGGACAGACTAAGGAATACCTGCACCTACTATTGATTTTATCTATGCTTGCAGTTTGTATTTACGACAATTTTTTTACGTACGTTATCTATGTAACTTTTTCTTGACTGTAAACTTCAATATGAGAACAAACGATCCCAGAGCTTCATCATCGAAACTGTGCGCTGGTGGACTACTTCCGACCTGTAACAATTGATACCTTATTGCTCTTTTATATATTTAGAGTGTGAACCAAGTTTGATCATGATTTGGTGGCCTACTGGGCCAATACAATACAAAAGAAGACAAGAGTAAAGTATGACAAGAGTAAGACAAAGTAAGATCATATAAGTTGTTTAAAACATTTCTATGATCAATAATGATAATAGAGATAAAACCCATAATAAAAGATAATGAAGGTAATATCCTTAACTCAAAATTTTAATTAATTTTTTCAGTAGCATCTTTGTAATCACTTTATCGATCCAAATTTTCTCTACTACTAACAACACCTTTTTCCTCAAGTGTTCTACTCACCGGTATACAAACACAGTGTATGAAGGGATATGGACAAAAACACAATAAAGTGTTTATGTTCACTATAAAACCTTTTCAAGGCAAGAACTCATATTTTATGTGAAGTCGCTGAACCCAATTACATATGAATGGTTCGTCATGATCAGAGATTTTTGGAGTCCAATAAAAACTTGTGAGGAGATTTATGCCCTCGCTAGGAGGCGTCTGCATTCATCTTATTTGTGTTGCATCATGTTAATAAGATTACTAATTAAATGTTTAAAATAAAAGACTTTCTAAAATATACTTAATTAATTGTTTATATCTACTTCATTTGGATTCGTAAGGGTGAAAGTCCACGTGTTACCTCGGTTACACAGTTGTTCGTTTGATTGTTTGATTCGTCGATTTGTTCGCTATATTATTATTTATTATAGTCATTTTTTAGATCTAAGCTTCTGTAGTAAACAAATCACGTTACCTTTAATATTTTTCTCAGCAATAACAAATTGCGGCCACGCTGCCGACTACAAACCATGTTTATTGTGTTTAATAAGTGTTTATTAAAACATTACTAAACTACAAAATAAAAATATCGTATGAACGAATAACTGTCCTTCTTACCTCTTCGCTCTTTATCCTGAGATTTCATCAATCCTCATCAATAATGAATATTACTAATTTTGCTACCAGACTATAAACATGATCAGCACGCAGATAGCAGCAAACACGTTCCTAGCAGTATTAATTTGAATTTATTTTGTCACCTCGCAATTACACAAATCTTAAATGTGAGCTTAGCTTTCGTGACGACAGCCATTAACCTCACTCTTAAATTTATTTGCCACATTAATGAATTCGTATTCAGTGCAGAGATATAGGGGTATAATCAAGGAGATACCATTTTAGAATACGTGTAAGGCTAATGCCTCTGCCGAGTCGCGAGAATTTAATCGAACTGTGCGCTTGTCAATCAATAAACGTGAAGCGGACTGGAGCACATTGTGATTGAGATGAGTTTAATGTGGATAAGACCATTGTTAAAAAGTTAAACTACTACCTCTAATGTTTAAATGGATTTTGTTAGTTTTCGAATAACATATACAGTCCTAGGTACTATACGTACCTAGTTTAACATTAAAATTTAATGCAATGGTTATAATTATTATAGAATGTTTTCAATCAGCTCCATTTGAACAGATCGTTGATAATCTATGTATATAAACCTACCGGAAAAGCATTCTCCCTTATAATTGCGAAAAGAATAGAGCAAAAATTTATAACGCTGGCCTTGTACGGGATGAACGTTTTTTTGATTAAATGATTTATTGAAAAAATCCTGAATCAAAATAATATTGAACGAATCCTTACGTAGTACCAGAAAGTCTCTTAAGGAAGGCTTTCAAGAGCCTCACTTATTTAATAATAGCTTACGCAAAAGTATTCTGCAATCAAACAGTACGACTGAAGTTAAGTAGTACAAAAATAAAAAATTAACACATTTAACCATGTACTGAAGATATCCACCTACTAATATTCTCATCCAGAACTTGAAAATTCTGTCAAGTAATTCGGAAATTACAATGATTATAGTTTTTATAAGGTTGCAGTTTTTCAAATAATGAAAAATGTTTATGTACCTACATCAAAAGCTGGTCCACATAACTGTCAACGCCTGGTAAATGTAACCACAGGCCCGTGATAAAAGTGACCAAGTTAATAATTTATTGAAGATACCGGGCAGAAACTCCGTAAAAATAAACATGAATGGCTGCCTTATTGGGCCTTGATTTAATACGCCCAATAAAACAGTAACTAACCTTAAATAAATTACGAAACAAATAAATAACATTGTTGGTCATCAAACTTTATCTCGAACCGAGATGGTTCTTGCCCACAACTATAAGTACTCATACACACTGTTTTCCTATAATCTAAACTATATTCTTAAAAGAATGAAAATGTTATTTCACATTTTACTACTTGTTGAATCAGTGTCAATACTTCCAAGAAGCCCAAAAATCAAGTTTAACTAACAAAACTCAACCCAGTAGTGTTGGACAGTTATACTGAACAATTGGTTTAAGATTAGTTGGGAAAGTCGGAATTTGTAGTTTCTACGGAAGTATTGCCACTGTATTTAATCATTACGGAATCGGAGTTGCCACTTCAGGAACTTTCACCGAACTTCGTTGTTATTTTTTTTACTTTACACTTATACTCGCATCTTTTTATTATAATCTAGGCATAACATTATAAAACATGAAAATATATAGCAGAATAGTCCTCCAAAGCGCACGTCGTTTTATGATGAGATATTGTTTAGTAGGTATACACTCGTGTTTCTCTCGTAATGATACCGCATTAATTGAATTTAATCAAAAGTCAGTGATTATTACGAAGCCTATACAGAAGTATTGTGGGCTTATTAACCGAGCCCACCTAAGGAGAGGTCTCATCAATCTCGCTGGCCATTTACAAAGGACCTTAACAAAGAATTATGGGCCTTTATGTATGCTCGCTACTATGTAGGAGAATTATTACTTCAATTTAATGACCACTTCGTGATTAGACATTGCCTCTTCATGGCTCTATAGCTTTATTACATAAATCTTGAGAAGAATATGGCCCAAGTAATAAAGGAGAAAATGTGTTAAGCCTTCAGTAGGTACGTGTTGTGTTCATTACTGCGTTTTAATATGCATTCTTCAGAGAAAAATATAAGCGAATGTAAACTATTCGTATTTTAAGTTAATCAACTCAACACGCCACAGCTTATAAACTTAGGTGAAAGATGTTTGATATTTGCAGTGGCGTATTTTAAGATTTGGCGCCCTGGGCCTATAAGGTTTGCCGGATATTGTTATGATTAACGGATATTGTTAAGTCAGCTTCTATATTAAGGATGGCTAAATTTTTCAAACGTTCTTCGCTTATATGAGAATTAGGTACTCTTTTTTAATTTCTTCAGGCAAGTCAAGTCAAAAAGCAATAAAATAAAAGATAGGTAACGATTATGAAAGGCGCCCAAAGCTGACCTGCCGCCCCGAGCCATGGCCCCCATGGCCCTAGCGTAAATGCGCCACTGGATATTTGTACCTAATCTTTGTCATATAAAATATTTATGATGTCTGTGTAATATTATGATAAATAATATATCAAATAAAAAGTATCTGAAAATAGCAAAAAAATAACTTAATTGACCAAAACAAGAAACATTTTAAAAGGAAAACAGTTATGACTTTTGCTATATAATCAATACTACATATCATTCTTTCAGTAGAATTATATACTAACTAAAAAATAGATGTAAAAAGATGAATTATATAAGCGATATTGTTTGACCGTTCCTAGCGGAAGGTTGCGACTTAGTTCATTATTGGATTTATGTATCACGACTTGAAGACTTGAAGTGAGCTAAACAAAGCCGGTTGTTTAACGTTATCTAGCTTTTTTGTTTTTTTTTTTATGTTAGGAGAGAATCAAGGAAAACCCTGCATGGTCACCTGGTACCATCTAGTCTAGCTAGGCTAGTCTAGGTGGTACCAGGTAGTGCCGGACTCCTACCGGCTAAAAAACCTGATTGCCTCAACATCGTGTGTGTCTAAGTTCTTGTGGCCCTGGTGGCCTTTCAAGAGTCACCGGTCGCGATTGTTGTAGGGCGAGCGCCGAAGGCGCTCAGCCAGGAGAAAAGTGAGTGTTGCAACGAGCCTAAGGGCTCCCCCGCCGGTAAACCGGCGGAAGGAACGGACCTCGGCTTAGGGCATTGCATTGGGGGATCGCGTGTCGGCGAGAAGCGCCCAGGCACGTGTCGATGCCTAGTGAAAGTGTTGGCTGAGGGCCGGTGTGTGTTAACGGTGTAACGAGGGGGACATCCACGTCTCGACCGGCGGGGACGGTGTCTGTGTGCTGTGTTTGGGTGCAGAGTGAGAACCGCATTGGCAGCGGTGATCAGGTCGTCGGGATCGTCCAGGATGTGCCGCGGGCGACGAAAGCGCGGAGGGGCACTCCTGTCCGGTATGTAGGTGAGGGAAGAGACAATCAGGGGGTTGGGATGGTGTGGGATAGCGTCATAGTAGCGTCTGGCGGTGTCTTTTATGTATTTGACGATGGAGGGAAGCTCCAAGTCCTTGTGGAGGTCAACGTTGCGCAAGTACCATGGTGCAGCCACGGCCTTGCGCATGAATCTATTTTGCAGTCTTTGGAGGATTGCAATGATGGAGGGAGCTGCGTGTGCGAACACAACGCTAGCATAGGTCATAATGGGACGGACGAGAGTTTTGTATAATGTCAACTTATTTCTAAGCGACATTTTACTTCTCCCGCCTATGAGGGGGTTGAGGCGACCGAGCACAAAGGCGGCTCGGTTCCGGACAGTTTTGATGTGTTCTCGGAAGGTTAGTCTATGGTCTAGAGTGACTCCGAGATACTTGGTCTTCCTGACGAGAGAAATTATTTGACCGAAAAGGGTTATCGGGAGAGGGGACAGCTTAGGCCTACGAGAGTTAGCCCTGGGGTTATCTAGCTATGGTTGTAACAATTGAACTACCTCCTGCTATTTAAGTACAACGGATTAGAGTTCTCTCTACGTTAAAAAAGACATCGAGGATCAGGTTTCATGAAAGTCGATTCAGTAGTTTGTAAGATTAAGTTAAACGAATAAATAAAGTTTTATTATTTACAATTTTATGTGTATATATGTTACATTCAAACATCGAAATCGCTCAATGAGTGAAAAGCATCCATAATGCTTTGCATGTGGTGGTGGTTGTCCTAACATCGATATGAGATTACGAGTATATATATATATATATTTATTTCGATGTGTGGGTGGTATGCTTCATTTATCTGCAATGTTTTTTTCCGCTTATTGCAGGATTTCGATGCAAAGTGTGTTATGTTATGTAAAGAGGACACTACATAACAAGTATTGGAATAATCTGATGTCCTTTGACAAAAAATATATATTATATATAGAAATTATATATTCTTATTATATTATTTGTCAAAATATTTAGGCATTTTTCTATAATGAATTCGAAACGTTGCAGGTAAACAAAGTATTTAAAAAATGTTCAGTTTTTTAAAGCTGTAGTGTAGGTAATAGCAACCTACGAACTTAAGGGTGTAGATCGTGAAAATCACCGAAAAGAGTGTTACGATTTTTCATATTTAACCTATTTACATATGATTGATATCAATGATAATTTGTATATATTACAATCAAAGACCAATAAGTATGTTCATGCTTATATTAAACTCTTAAACCTAATAGTTGTTATATAATAAACGTCAACAAACGCACAAAATTGAGTAAAAATGCAAAAACATGACTTCGTATTTTTCAGATTTAACCCCATAAATCAACACAAATTGATAAAAAGAAACACTTTTTGAACACTGAAGAAACCAATAAGTATAGCTGTATACTTCTTTTTATACCTTTACAAACAAAGACTTCCTCTTTTAAAGCCCTAAAATCTAGATATATTTTAAGGTAAATTTTTCATACACAAATGTATGGGATAAAACGTTCGTTTCATTCGTGCAATCTCGGTGGTCTGCAGCGGCAGTTCCTTTCTGTAAGTGAACGCGACACCACGCTTGTCGGCTGCAGACAGCAGAATTACGTATTGTGAATTTGTGTTTTTTGTAAAAAACTGTAAGTATAACATTTTTATAATTAATTTATTTTCAGTTAGTAGAAAGTATCGATATAATGAATGTCTGAAAGAAAACCATGATGGAACTAGATATAAATCGTAAAAAATACAATATCTACACTAATAGGTATTATAAAGAGGAAAGATTTGGATTTTTGTATGTAACGAATAAACTCAAAAAGTACTGGACTGATTTTAATAATTCTTTTATCATTCGAAAGCTACATTATCACTGAGTAACATAGGCTATTTTTTTCGCAGGACTGATTGAATTTGAGTGGCATGCCAGGGAAAAGAAAGTTTTATACGCATTATAAAAATATGAAAGCCAAAAGATCTCGGAATAAAATGTAAGTTCCTCCCTACTTATTTATTATCGCATTTGAACAGGGTACATTACAAAGCTAATACAATATGTCATATGATTTAGATCGCCCGATTCAGACATATACCTACAATAACATGTAAATATTGGTTTGTATTATCTATATCTATACTGATAAATAAAATTGAAGTATCTGTATGTAATATCAAAATAATAGGATTTTTAAAAAAAAAAAAAGGCGATACGGAGTTCGCCGGGTCGGCTAGTATTGTCTAAATATCAAATTGTGGAAGTAGGTAGGCGACAGCGCAACTTTGTCGACATACCTATACCGCCAAACAGACGCGAGGCGCCTAGCGTCTGGCTTAGGGTTGTACAAAATAAATAAAAAGTGGATAATATTGATGAATAATATTTCCAGTATTGAAAATAAAGAAAACCTTGGGGCCGAGACTCTGAGCAACAATGCTACGCGCTGTATAGAGGTAAGTTGTTATACGTAATTCTTGTAGACTTGTTACATAAATAAACAAACTACTTAGTTAGTGATGGGCGAAGACAAAATCTCAATACCTACCTATAGATTTTTCTTGCAATATTTATTATTTTCATCGAGAGACAAACACCTTAGTACCGAAATACTTCTCAATTACTTTCTCAAAAGAAAATTTACGTTCAAATAGGTGACGTCATAAAAAAACAATACCTAATGCGTAAAGAAATTATAATTTCTATTCATCAGGAACCTAATATTGTATTAATTCTTTTGCATTTTTTTAAATTTTTAATTATTTTTTATAAAAAAAATCAAGCCATTATCTTTCTTTACAGGAACTAGTTATTGAAAACGACCAAGAGGGAAAGGTGGATGAAATGGAAGTTGGGCGTAGAGTTGTAGACGTTTCTTTTTTTTTTAAAGCTCTTCAGGCCATAGGGGACCACGGTCCAATGGATTGTAAGTTAAGTTACCTCAGTATAATAGGTGAAGTAAAAGTTGGTCTGGACTCAAAACTCATCATGAAATGTAGTATGTGTAGTATGAAATTTACTGTGTGTTTGATTGAAAAGAAAGAAGATAGAATGGAAGTGAATCATCAAATTGTATCTGGTATCATATCATCTGGTGGGAGCTACTATCAGTTAAAAACATTAACTGCCGCAGTAGCCCTACCAATCATGTCACCTTCATTATACAATGAAATTAATAATACGGTTTGCGATTGGTGGGAAAAGACAGCAGCACATTCCATGGCAGAAGCTGTCAAGGAAGAAGCGGAGTACGCAGTGTCTATAGGTAGTGTTGATAAAAATGGTACACCATTAATATCTGTTGCTGTTGACGGTTGTTGGAGCAAGAGATCTTATGGTAAGAATTTTTCCGCCTTGTCCGGCGCAGCTGCGATAATTGGCATTAAAACTAATAAAGTATTGTTTTTTGGAGTTAAAAATAAATACTGCGTAGTTTGTGCACGAGCCGCAAAGAACGACAGTCAGCCCTCGGAACACCGTTGTTTCAAGAATTATTCGGGATCATCTACCGGTATGGAATCGACCATAATAGTTGAGGGGTTTAAACGTTCCATTGTTGATCACGGTGTAATTTATAATAAATTTGTAGCAGACGGCGATTCCAGTACTTATAAAAAAATATTAGATTCGCGACCGTACGGTAATTTAACAGTAGAGAAAATTGAATGCAAAAATCATCTTTTACGAAACTACTGCAATAGCTTGGAGAAACTGTCGAAAGACACTAAGTATCCTTGCGAATTGCGGAAATTCCTAAAAGAAAGGTATTTGCGTTTAAGAACGGGTGTAAAATGCGCTATTAAATATTGGGGCGATCAAAATCAGTCACTCGAAGAAAAAATAAAAAATCTTAGTGAAGATATCCTAAATGGTCCACAACACGTATTTGGTAATCACCAATATTGCAAGGAGTATTTCTGTAGACCTGATACTCGTCGAATAGAACCTGTTGGGTTGCTTCCAGCAATTGTTGGATGCGGATTAATGGACGCGGTACACATTTTAAGTAAAAGACTGTCATATCATTCTAGAAGTTTAATTCATAATTGTACAAGTAATATAGTTGAAAGTTTTAACGCAGTGATTGCCAAATTAGTAGGGGGTAAGCGTGTAAATTATTCTTCCCGTGGTTCTTATGCGGGCCGATGCGCAGCTGCTGTTGTGTCTTTTAATACAGGATCGATTCATAGTAAAACTCATGAAGTAATATTTAAATCTAGTCCTAATCCTTTGATCGCGAAAGTGGAAAATTGTAATCGTAGAATCCGTTTAATTGCTAAACCTAAATTAAGATTGAAAAAGAGCCACAGCGCTGTATCGAAAGACGCTCACTATGGACCAAACTGCGAAAAACCTGATCTGAGTCCAGAATTATATGAGAAAGCCAAGTCATCTTTTTTAGCCGATTTAAAGTTGTCTTGTGCTGAAAGAGAGGAGCTTGAAAGGTCGACCCATTTGCAAAGAAGTAGTTCTGAGTGGATGAGTACAAGGAGAAAATTACTAACCTCATCATCGTTCGGGGAAGTTTGTAAAAAACGAGAGAGCACAAGTTGTGCTGTTCTTGTTCGTAAAATCGTTTATGGTAGTAATATCTCCAGTTTGCCTGCTGTACGGTACGGTATCGAAAACGAAGAAACCGCAATTAAACAGTTAGAAATTCAAGAGAATATTAGTATACAAGGTTGCGGTTTGTTCGTCGACGATCAATATGAATTTCTTGGTACTACACCAGATGGCATTTATGCAAACGGTTTAATTGAAATTAAGTGCCCACATTCTTTAGCTGGCATGACTCTTGATGAAGCAATGGCCAAACATACCTTTTGGGTTAAGGACAAGGCTTCCAAGGGTTATGTCATAAATAAAAATCATAACTGGTATTTCCAAATTCAGGGACAGGTACATATTACTAAAAGAAACGTTTGCATGCTTGGCATCTGGTTTGGTGCTACTGTACCTATGAAAGTTTATATTATAGAAAAGGACGACAAATTTTGGGAGGAGAAAATGGAGATGAAATTAGTTAGGTTTTATTACGATTGCCTACTTCCAGAATTAGTTGATCCTCGGCAGTCACGAAGCATGCCCATTCGTGACGCGCCCAGTATCATAGTGGCTATGAAAGAGAGGAAAGAAAGAGCTTTACGTGTTATGAAAGAGAAGAACGCCTAATGATTTTGAAAGATACAGGTAACTTAACTACCCAGCCAGTCGATTCACGTAAACACGCCAGTCCAAAAGTCGTTTTAACTTAGGAACTTAGAAATCGCCTTTTGGTTTTCTGTTTTAAACGCACTTACTTATCTAGTCTTGGATTGTCATAAATCTTCCAATAGCTCAATTACTATACAATTTCTGAGTTACCTGGTGTAAAGAATCATAAAAATTGGTTCAAAAATACAGCGAATTGAGAATTCTCCTTTTTTTAAGTCGGTTAAAAGGGCTAAATTTGCAAAAAACGAAGTGACGTCACTGCGCTACGGTTTTTATTACTTACGTGAATCGGGCAGCTGGTAACGTTTTCATTCTGATAGGTTTTGTGATAGCCATTGATTTTATCATCAAATTAGCAGAAATCAGAACTTGATCCGTAATCGAATGAAAAACCATTAGAATTTTGAACTCATATTTCGTTATTGTTTAATTACATACTTTTAATTAGTATATTAATAATTTACAAACTTCTGTTAAAATTAGTAAATAAATGAATTATTTACTAATTTTTGTACAACCCTAGCACGCTTTTGAGATAGCGAGTAATGGCGACTCATATTTGTTATTGTGTAGTAAATAAATCATTTTTATACTTGTGTTTCATTTATTGACATTTTTTTTAAAACCCTAGGATTTTTTTTAGATATCGACGAGGTGATCGTAAACAAAAAGTAAGTATTTGAGTTTACGCAATAGGCACATTTCCTTGCGTAGAGATAAACACACTTCCTACTGAATTTGCAATTATTTTATTGAATGAATATTTTACGAATTAGAATAAATTTTGGTAGTGAAATTACAAATAAATAAATAGTTGGAATTTTAGGTAAGTAGAATACAAAAATGTCAGATGTCAAATGATAGAAAAACATAAAAATTGTGTCTCAACTACTCTTATTAATCTATTAAAAAGAATCAACAGCTAGTTTCCAAAAATTCAACGTTATTGTTATGCTGTAAATATTCAAGTTCAATAACAATTTCTCAACGTGGAACGTTTGTTGCAAAACATTTTGAAAATCGCGCTCTCTAGGTCATTCATCCGCCCCGTCGGATGTTACATTAAACTTTGGCGCTGCGGTCGCTCGAAATCGAGATCTCAGGCCAACAATCTACACCCTTAATCTCTTAGTTTTCAAACGACACCACAAGTAAAACAATGTGGGGAAGGTATGCGGTATTGTTTTCGAAGCCACCTGCGAAAACAAGGTGTGTCAGTCATTACACGGAGGGAAAAATCGCGTTCACATCTCAGCTTGCTAATTGTTTCCGACAGACACACTCAACAAAATAACTGGGCGTTAAGTATATCTTCAATATATTACTTCCTTTCTTCAGAAATATATTTTTATGAAATACTAGTGGTAGCCGGCTGTTTTGCCTGCTGAGGACCCGATTTCATTGGTGAAAACGAAAATCTTTCATATTAGTCAAGAAGTTCGATTGCGTCCCTTCCTTGAGTCTGCGCCGTATTCTGTCTATTCAAGGCGCCCTCCATGACTCGGTGCCTTCAGGGCCTTGGCACCTTCCGAGCCTAGGTGCCCTATGCGTATCGTATCGTAATCGATACTCGTATATTTTTCTTTTGTAAAAAAATCTTAATAGCGAATAAGAACACGTCGACATCTATAGAAAATTAGACTCATACGGAGATTGTAAATTGACGTGCATTGAATGTCTTTCTTCAAATCTGACTTACATGCACGAAAGCGTACAACTGTTTTGTATGCTACGAAATAGCTGTGTCAAAACTATGTGTATTACGGCGCACCTTGATTTCATATTGTTTTATTCAGCTACGCTGCGTGGTATGTCAATATACATAGTAGGTACATGATCTCGACTATGCTGTGTTTACTGTGTTTAGTACAGGGCTTAACTATGCTCTGTCCTAAATGTCATGTTGCATATAAATATATATGGTAAGCGAGTCATATTACACACTGCAATTATGAGTGGATCGAGACAAAGCACAGCACAGCTCAGTTTCATGGCATTACCCTACAGCAGGTTTTCTTAACCTGGGGTCCATGGACCCCAGAGAGGTCCGTGGCATAAGTGCTGGGGGTCCATGTCAGATATGAAGACAATAAATACTGCGCGTGATTCATCTAAAAATGTAGGTAGGTACCTATCACTCGCTCTGTACTGTTCTGTTTATTTTCTCTGTGGTAATAAATATTTTTTTTCTCTAAATGTCTTGTTTTCTTTCCCTACAATTAACTTTGGTTGGGTCTGTCAAATTTTAGAAATTTTGAAAGTGGTCCGTGACTACAAATAGGTTAAGAAACCCTACCCTACAGCCAATTCGTTTATTTATTTATACGCCGCAGGAAATCATTTAGGTACATTACTATACCATACCATCAGCCTATGTCTTGACGGCTAGCGTCTCCCAAAGCTCGCCAGCACAGCCGTGGGTAGATTAAGTGTTAATTGGTGAATTTAGAATGTATAAATTTCATTTCTTATTGCAAATAGCCCCCATTTTATTCTCTCGCGTTTTACTCATGTAAGTATCTTATTTTCATAAAGGCTTAGATATATTTAAACGAACAACAAAAAATACTAAATGACCAACAAATCATGATCAGCAATACAACCCATTTTTAAATAACTGCCGTAAATAATAATTTTAAATTTGTTGAGGACACTTTTGTCTACTGCGATCTCTTCAACAGATCGAGGACAGTATTGTCCTACAACCTTATAGGTCGCCGGGGGATGTGGACTGTATATATAGGGATGTTGTACAATAATAACGCCTTATTTCCTTTTCTTCGATAATATCAGCAGAGCCGGGGGCAGGGGGCAGAGGTACTTGTCGTTCTACTACTTGTCCTAGTCACTTGGTTGACCGTTTGTAGTGTTCGGAGTGGTGCCGCTGATCGGAATGGAATCGGAATGCCGGAAGCCCAAAATGGTCCGTCTTTTATTCCATTTTGGCTTCCCCTTCTACTTTTTTACATGTGTACCTCTCCCGCTACCCCGCGGGGGATCATTTATTCATACAAGACACTGTTATACATTTTTATACATTTATAAGATTCTTATTAGATAAAAACTTAGATGTAAACTAGCCTAAGAGGGATCTAATAAGATCATGACGCTATAACGTTCGGTTTCGAGTGGACGGGGTGCGCGGTTTGTGCGACATATTTACGTAACCCCGTCCCCCGCTTCAGGACTATAAATATTATATTCGTCCGCCAGGTGGCGGAGCGCTCAGTTGTTTCCCGAACGCCATAGCGCCCACAACTTATCCCTAGTATGCCCTACTTACCCTATTCACCAATAATTATCCTAATAGGGTAATAAAAGACACACTAGAGATCATTTTAATATCAATTACACAATACATAGTTATAAAATGGACATTATACAAATAGTGTAAACCTAACGATATTAAGAGATATTCATACATTTTCATACATTTATAAGACACTAAAGAGAAACAACTATACAAGCGAAACTATTATCTATACATATGCAAGTACCCTAGCTTTTTACATTTTCATTTATTCCGTCGTTAACAAAATTATTAAGAAAATCATCACAAAGTCGACGGAGTCCCGCTTCGCCGGACTTTTATTTCTTTATTGTCACCAGAGAACCTAAAGCTGACCCAGCCTTAAATCTGCTCCTATCGATTTGCTGCTAATTCAGTATTTTTATTGCTCATTTAACTATTTATTTTTCATAAATAAGCTGTGTTTCTATAGTCTGAGATATGAACAGTCAAAAGTGGCGAAAATTTGCACTTTCAAATATTTGGAATCCCATACCATCCCATCTGCATGTAATTTGTAATATGTCAGATTGGATAGAACCCCCTTTCTCTTCTCCTGTAGTAAAGAGAGCAGAGAAATGGCTTCTAGCAAATCTCATTCATAATAATTGTTATGTAAACGGGGTTACTCACGATTTATTATTTATTTATTAAATAATAAATTTAGTAAATTCGAGGCAAGTCTCACCGTGGCTACGGTTCATGTAACTGGATCGAAACATCGGCTATAATAAATAAATAATAAATCGTGAGTAACCCTTTTACATAACAATTATTATGTTCAACCTCGATAACAAAAGTTTCAATCACACTCACTCCCGAAACACGCTTAAACGTTTCGCGGTCAGTCTGTTGTAGTGATATATGATCTAATGACTTAATATTTGTAACATAATAACGACTGACTTCATATTCTGATAGAAATACATGAAATCACAAGTAAATTTTGGTAAAACTAGTAACCACGAACTATTTTTCTGGTCGGATATTACGTTAGTAATTAGATCGGATTCACAAACTATCTTTGATCGGATTCATATATTATTATCAAGCATTATTTTACAGGCTGAGAATGCTACTCGTATGAAAGGGAAACCCAACTACAATGGCTTATAAATAACAATGTATCCTCAGTCAAAAGTACCCACTTATAGACATTTTTAGACGTGAGAACGAAGAGCCGTATCGTTAATTAGGCTTGGTAATTTGACATGCCCTGACAGCTAATAATATATTGAAATTGATTTGTGTTCAAATTGGAAGACATTGTGACAGAATCAATAAGCCACCGCTTTCTTATTGATGAGAATATATTATTAAGTGTATGTATACGTATATAGACAGTATACGTATATAGAAATATATAGACAGGGATAGTGTAATAGTTAAGTAGATTTGAGACGTTGAAAGGAAATCAAGATGCTACTTTTATTCTTTTTCTGTATAAAAATGAGATGATAGACGAGATGACACTCCTCCTGATGCGGACAGTATAGTAGGGAGAATATAGTACATGTGGTACTTTCCCATCATTTAGCAACCCACGCCAAGATGATCAATGTTGGGATACAAACTAACGCCGTTGCCTGCCTTTGAATGTAGGACTTGCATGGAGGACTTGGGAGAGTCGATGAAGATGATAGAAAATAAGAATGATAAATAAAATCGGAGATGACAAATAAAAATAAAAGGGAAGTAAAGGAAGGCTCTCTTACTTACATATGAATGAATTTTAAAGATTTTTAGTGTCACAACAACTATAGTAATGTATGTCAATAGATACTGCTGAATCCTCTAAACCAGTGGTTCCTAAAGTACTCAACTCGGCTCCCTGGTGAAACGCGACTACCCTATATGGGGGCCGCGAAATATTATACAATTTTCATAATTTTATTTCAATATTCGATTCAATGTAATATGACGATATATGTAGTGGAGCTGGTGCAAACCACTTAGTCATATGTTATATTTTATTTTTACCTAACCCCTGCAACATTTTGTTGGCTATTTCGCAAAGTATATATACTTGTAAGAATTTGATATAGGGCGCCTTGGAAAATCTGGATTCAACAGGGGCTCCGAGAATAGAAAAAAGTTTTGGAACCACTGTTCTAACCGATAACTTAACGTAGTAGCTCGATTATAAACAGTACACTGATAGCCACGCTTCAATTTATGATGTTCATAATGAAACATCACAGTTGAACTATGTCATGCAAACTCATTAAATTCAGCGTACATGATTGGCTACCGAAAGAAGCACAGTAATTATAAAGAGGCGGACGCTGGAACAAAGCCCACACGTCCACCCACGAGGTAACTAGTTACTGAACGACAATAGCGTGGAGATAACAAGACAGGAACCTATTTAAAATTCTTCTAATCGAATATGGCTTTTATGGCTGCGTTTAACACGATTATTATATTTTAAGAGGCCTCGTGTGACTTGCACTTTGCGCGTATCGAGGCGGCCCCGCCCCAAGTGTCCAATAATAGCTTCACGTCGGAGTGATTGATTAATGACAGGCCCAGGCGAAAACAGACTGGCTTCCTAATTAAATGCTCCCGACGGCATCCAGGTGAATGACACTAATATAATATGATCATCCGAATTTGTGCATTTGACTGACGATTGATTGTCCTTATAATATAACGTATTATAACGTAACTTATAATATATAGAAACGGCTATAAGTAATGAATGTAATTATTACCGCTGAGCAACTTTTACTACCAACGCCCAAGGAAACATTTAATGCTTCCAAGGCAACCAAAAATGACCATTAATAAAAATTATAATCTTCCTTCGCAGGGGTGCTAAAAAGCTCAATGCAACGTTTTAAGGCAAAGCGCTAAGATTCCCAACGCTCCCGAGACTAGTTTGAGTCTAAATAGTGGCATTTTATAACACCCCGTGTAAATGAAGGCTCAGTATGTATAAGAAATATAATGGCTAGTTAAAATAATAGACATATTACAAAAAAAAATACGTTGTCAAGTTGACAAGGAATTGTCATTCAACATTTAATACAGTTTTATGACATGCGTTCATTTCGTTTCTGATATTACATGAGCTCAAGTGATAGGAAACCATTATAATAATGGTTTACTATCACACTTCTGCAAATGTAAAAATGCTAAGAAACATTATAATAGACTATGGAGCAGCTAGAGAAATTTCGCCAAGTGAGTACATGAAAACATACATAGAAAAATGTCCAGAAACTACAGAAGATTCCAAAATAGCATGGATAGCTGAAACATTTTTGGGAATTCAGAAACACGGACATTTTTTGAAAGAGATAGCTTCACACATGTCTAATGAACTTTCAGAGGAAGGCCAAGATTACTTTGTAATTATCTTTTATGCGGTAACTTTTCAAATCCCTCCAAAAGATATGCAACTTCTATACAAATGCCTATTCAACCTTAGTAAACCACTGTTAAAGATATTTGCAGGGAATTTAAGTAATAATGAAATTTTGATTTTTATATCGCAAGTCGCAGAAACTAGCTATGACACAAACTATATTACAGAAAAAATAATCACTCCTTTGTTTGTTTGGCAACCTTACATTAGTGAAATGGCACACAGTTATACTGAATACGTAAAGAAGATAGAAAACCGTAAATTAAAACCGAATACTGTTCCCATCCATCCAAAAGTATTAGATCGAAAAGGTAAAGAGTCCATACCTCTTATCCAGTCATCTTTACCTGCAACTCCACCTAATTCGAATGTAAAAAATAGAAAAATGCTCACCAAGAATACTATTGATCGAAGATTGAACAATATGCACCAAAAAAATAAACAAAAAGCTGCAGAATTATTAAATAATGTTAAAAGTAATGATTTCCATTACGCCCAAGCAAAGTCCGACAAATATTACAAAACACTTTCTAATATTAGAAACGAAGCTGAAAACTCATCAAAACTATCACCCAAACCCAAAAGAAAGATAATTGTAAAGGATTGTCTTCCACCAATAAAACAAAATGTCGCAACGGTGAAACGACTGAATAAAAGAATACTGACAACTGAACAAGAAGAGCTGCAATGGCTGCAAAATTTAATGACAAATTGCAGTAACACAATTGCTATTGAAGAATTAGAAGCACGTGATCGTCACGAAAGGGAGAAAGAAAGATTAGTCGATATAGAAAGAAAACATCTATTAGGCCAAATCTCATTTGAGGAAGCTCTTTTAGCTAAGAAAAATCTTCAGGACTATAATAAAAGGAAATATGAAGAGTTTTTACAAGAAAGGAAAAAATGGAACCAAGATATAGAGAAGTGGAAAAAAATTGAATTAGAGAAAAATCGCAAAAAATCAGAAAAACTATCTTTGATTGAACTGAATGTAATTCAAGCTAAACACGAAACAACAGTGAAAAAGAAAGAACTCGTAGAAAAACTAAAAAAGAAATCTCAAATGATGTTAGAGAAGGCTATGAAAGTGAAGCAAGAAGAATTAGAACGCAGAATAAACATGATAAAAGAAATAAAAATATTAGCTATGATCGCTAAGAAAACTAAAGTTTCTAAAGTTATTGATTTGACAGAAACATCTGGTTTAGGTTTCTTAAGTGAGATGTCAATGGCAGAGTTACAAGAAAGATGGAATACAATGAAAATTTGTCTTCAGGATGAACTGAAAAGAAAAAGGGAACTTATTAAAAAAGAAAATATGGCTGCTAAGCAAGATTTAGAAGTAGCCAAAAATTCTATTCAAAATTACATGGCTGAAAGAGCAGAATTGCGAAAACAAAATCAGAAACCACGGGTTACGAAAAATACGTCATCAAAAGAACTAAATAATTTGAAGAAACTTTTGGAAGAAAGGCGTAAAATGCGTATCAAACTAACCAATTAATACGTATTTCATCTGGTTTTATTATACATTCACTTAGTCATAGGTATTGTTATCTAAAGTTTTGTTATTCTGTATTGTATTGATAATGGTTGTTAAATATTAAACTGAAATTGATTTTGCAATTACCTTTGCATTTTAATAATTACCTGTTCTGGCCGCGACTTTGTTTGCTTGAACTTTATAATTCCCATAGGAAGTTCGTAATGTAACAGATAAAATGTATATATCCAAAACGTAAACTAACTACGTATACTATGTTTGATTAACACTCGTCAAATAAATTTTATGTCTACACAAAAATTAAAAGAAAAGTGTTATGAGGTTTATATCAATTCAAAATATACACAAAAATTACTTTTCAATAAAATATTTCATGATTACATTACATTTGTTCCTCATGGAATTACGTAACAAACTACAAGCATAAATGTTGTTGTTGTTGCTCTTTATTGTACTTAAAATGTGTTGTTACACTACAGTATTACCATAAGTACAAAGGCGGACTTATACCTAGACGGAATCCCTTCCAGTTAACCTCAGAATAAGCGAGAGGAGTTATGTCATTAAAAAGCAGGCTACAACATATACCTACACATAAATATAAACGTAAATAGAAATATACAGGGTGTCCAGGAAAGAATGGATAAGCCTGAAACACCTCATAGTAGAGCTATTGGGCGCTCAAAATAAAATACGAAAACAACCACGTTCCCCAGACCTAAATCCGCTGGATTTTTTTTACTGGGGCTGGCTAAAGGAAGAGGACTACTCCAAGCCGATTAGAAATTTAGAAGAGTTACGCAGCCGTGTCCTGGAAGCCGTTTCAAAAATTACTCAACGGCATTATGCGCGACTGCTCAAAAAAGCTTTTATTCGGAGATGTCGAGCGTGTATCAGAGTCGGTGGCAGTCAGTTTGAGCATTTACTGTAAAAATGTACACGTCAAATAAAGTATAATTAATGTTTAACATTATATTTTATTAAACCCTTATCCACAGACGACCTCATAAAGGTGGCGGGCACCCGCTGGATGCAGGTCGCTGCCGATAGGTCTAAATGGCGGACAATGGGGGAGGCCTATGTCCAGCAGTGGACGTCTAAAGGCTGAGATGGATGGATGAAACCCTTATGGTCAGGTACAGTTTAAGACTTTACTCCTTCTGCACATTAATAACAATAACCTCGTATTTACATTAGATAAAAGGATGTATTATACCATTTTGAAATTTGTATTAATCACACATTTTTTAAAAATAGTTGGCCACTTAGGTCGTCATACATTTTTTTTACACCCAAGACGCTTAAACTTTTACAAAAAAAAATATTTACCACATTTCATGCTGAAAATTGAAATTCAGTTTTATTTTTCCAAAAAAGTGCAACAGCCACCCATACTATTTACTACATATCTATTGGCATAGTCCATGAAGAATATTATAACACCAAACAACCGACGGATTTCATTTATTTGTAGCCGTGGTGTAGAGATACGTAAAATGTGAAAAATATCGACTTTTTTTTTAAGTGACATATCTTTGCGATAGATTTTTTTGTATTTTATTTTGAGCGCCCAATAGCTCTACTATGAGGTATTTCAGGCTTATCCATTCTTTCTTGGACAGCCTGTATATACATACAAATAGTTAACTAAGAGTAGCGAGATTGGAACATAAAACTTTATACAGATTAGACTTGAGGGAAGCTACAGACAGATGGGTATTTTCTAATTTGTACTGGCAGATTGTTCCACCGTCTTTACGTCGTGAACTGCAATGGATTTTGAGTACTTACGGGAAATGTATAAAGTTATAGCAAGCGACACACAAGTTCTGAAGACGCTCATGTTTATTGAGGAGCTTCACATAAGTGTCAAGGTATGCTGCATCACCGTAGTCTAGAAGAGGTAGTATAGGAGAAAGGGCAAGCATAACCTTGGTTTCAATTTGTTAGGAAGCTCTGTAAGCGCTTCAGAGAGTGAAGGGAAGCAAACAACTTACAACTTACCTCTTTAATATTAATACTATTATTATTAATATTAATACTTTAATGTGGACCAAGATGGCGTTTGGTTAATAATAATGCCCGAGTTTTTAACCGTGGAAGAATGAAGAATAACACATCCATTAAAAAGAACCTCGTTGACTACCATGGATTGCAATCTATTTATAAATTACGGACTACCAATAAGGGTGGCTTGAGACTCACTGGCATTGTAAAATAAATGTTTGTTCTATTTTACAGTGAACTTTAATGTTGTAACACCAAAAAGCACACATATGATTGGCAAACTGTAGAGCATCCCATCAGAGAGAAGCGGCAACTTATCTGTAGAGCATCCCATCAGACAGAAGCACTGCAAGTTATCTGCGATGCAACTACCCTTGCAATGATTTTTATATTATCTTTATGAGTGCTTTTAATATTATCTCACATTTACTTGTCACATTATCTGGCCAAGTTGTCCCTCTCACACAGAAAACTATCGTAAAATATACTACATTTCCTACTTAATCATATTCTATCAATGTTCTTATGTTTTTCGGTAGTGAGATATACTAGAGCATATTTCCATTTCATTATATCCTGTCCTGTCTATTCCATCTTGTTTCTTCCCATTTTCCCAACCCTTTCTCCAAATCCATTCCTGAATCTCCTGGTAGGCAGCGCATATGGGGGCATGTCAACATTTGTCATTCTGGACTGATGTTGGCATGTATAGCGGATGTCCACAGATGACACTAGGTGGACTGTACGCTCGCCTGTCACATTCATTCTAAAAAAATGCCACATCGCGATGGCACATTTAAAAAGTAGATCAAAATTAATCATACACACTTTTGATACAATCTATTTTAACCTATAGATATTTATAATAAAACACTGAATCCCTATATAATACATTTTTATGAAATTATATCTATATAATATAACGAATGAATGTACTTACTTACCTATGTAGAATACAAAAGATGTGTAGTAGTTTCGTATTCTAAATGAAATAGTACACCTGCGGCCATCACTTTAATAAAGTTGATTGCTTCGTTCATATTACCATATAGGCTTTGAGATGAAGATGTCCTGTAATAAATTTTCAAGGGCTTGCAGAGCTATATTTGCACAGATAGGAATAAAAACAAGTCGAGTCTGCTATTTTTTTCTATAATATTTTATCTAAAATTAGTTGAATCCCGCGACTTCGTTCGTGTATACTTTACAGTACGTGTGGTTAATATATCCTAGCTTTCCCCATCCAATCTCATCAAATCCACCTCGTCTTTCACATTCCATCCAATCCCATTATTTCTCTTTTCTATTCCCTATCGAAGTGCCTTCCTTGTCTTAAATTTTGAAAACACTACTATAAAAATATAAAATGGAAACCTCTTTCGGTTTTATCTAATTATTCTCTCTACTGACCGAACGAGATGAGATTGAATAGGAAGGGTATGGAGCAGGAAGTGTAAAGAAATGAAAGATATTCTTATTTCATTATATCCCTATACGGTGAAATAGGTTGTTGTTGTATATTACAACATGGTTGGGGTAGGAAATGGGCTCTGGCAACTCTCACTTATCATGAAGCGTTTTTATACATTTCACAACAGTCACAGAGGTATCTCGGCCAGTGAGGCACGATCAATGCGTTTATGGAAGACTCACACGCTACACACGTACACTGTCCCCGCCGCAGGAGACGAGGACAACACCCTCGCTACACCGTCAACACACACCGGCCTTCAGCCTACACTTTTACCAGGTATCGGCACGTGCCTGGGCGCTTCTCACCGACTCGCGATCCCGCGGTACCCTCCCAAAGAAACGCCCTAAACCAAGGTCCGTTCCTTCCGCCAGGTTACCGGCCGGGAAACCCCTAGGCTCGTTGCTGCACCCACTTTTGCTCCTGGCTGAGAGCGTTCTGCGCTCGCCCTAAACTATACATGTCCATTGACTCTTAAAAGGCCAATAGCGCCACAAGAATTTAACCATTCTGAAATAAAAATGTTTAAAAAATTTAATTATTTTGAAAAGACCTACTAAATACCCTGTTAAACAATATTTAGATGATAAAATTAATAAATCGCAATAATACGATGGACCGATGAAGATTACTTTAATATTTAATATTTATAATAATATAAGAAATTCTAAAGAAATCTGAAAGAATGGATTTAAATATTTATTCCCTAGGCCTTAGAAATTATACAAATGTACATATCTAGATAGATTTTTATAATCTTTACTTATGAGCAACAAATACGTTTCATTTTGTTTCAAAATACGAACTTTGGCACATCCGTAGTCGAGCTCTCTATTCGGGATTTAAGGAATCATAAATATGGGGACAATGGAAATATAGAAAAAAAGAAGACGTGATAGAATAACGAGTAGCCCGCCATTCTTACCGCTTCCCATCCTAAATACAAAAAATGACATTTTTTTTTAATGAACGCACTTAATGGGCTATGGGATAGATACAGCATCATTCTATTCTATGTATTAAAACTTTTCTTCGAACGAAATAACTCCAATAAATGAGTCCAAACACCACCATTGTATCACCATAATTCATACCCTTACCCACCTCCGGTTTCAGCATCCGATGCTGACGGTGTAATGTGTTTATACACATTACACCGTCAACATAATATACATATCTGTATCTGTTCACTTCAGAAAGACACATTCGAATAAGTACATTAATACGAATAAGTAATGTTATAATGCATTACAACATTTAACTTGATACAGCAGCGCCCCTTGGTGAACTAGAACCACAAGACCCATCCTCAAACATGCCCCAAGATACGAGTAAAAGTTTACAAAAAACCGCTTCAAAACCGGTGCAGACGTTTTAGAGAAAAGTGGTAACACAAACATACATACTCGTACATTCTCTTACTCCAAATGCTATATAATATCTCCGTTCCGTCATGAGTAAAAATCACTAACTTATCGAATTACCTATAAAAATGTAGACGTATCTGACATGGCAACGATTCTTACCCAAATAACTCATGCGCAGGTCTCAAATGTTACGGTAGTAACAGCAAATCACCATCACATGAGCTATCTACGTGTCCGCCAAATAATTATTCTATTATGAAATGAAACAGACTCAAAAGCAGCCATAGATTTATATTTGATACGTTCTATAAACAAAGCCACATTGCTATTGTTCTGTGTCCACATTTGGACTGTCCTCAGCGAATCTGACTCAGCGAACTCCAAACTATATTTGTAAGCAAAAGAGTAAAATAATTAAGTGTTAGCAAAGTCTACATGATTCTTATGTCTACAGAAGTACCTATAGAGTGAAAAGATTGTAGTAGCGAAAGTAATGATGTCTTCAGGCGGACTCCGGTCGATGCGCATGCGTGAATTGGTCGCTGCAGTTAATTACTGCCCGGCAAAGAGTATTGAAATATTAGTAATTGGAATTTATAGCACAGAGTTGACGCCTCGCTTGATATACGCGAGTAACATAACTCCATTTAACAATATCGAACGTGATAATTAAAATTTATTTACATCTGCGGTTTCATAACAAACGCGGAGAGCTTCTAAGAGCAAGTTTCACGACGTCTATACGACCAATAATGTATGCTTATTTCATCATAATCGTCGAATAACATGTTGAAATCAACATTATTGTACAAATCATGTGACAATGTGCTCAGAACCCAAGAAATCTAGTCGATATAATTTGGATTAAGGCAATAAATAAGGCGGGGTCGCTCGTTCATTTGTATCGGCGTATAATTTAAATTCTTTAACGCCAATGTTCAAGATTACGCGGTGAGATAGAGGCGCGGGCGCCCGTGTCGCCGCGACAACCACCAAATAAATTTATATTTCCGACGGACACCGGCCCGACTTCTCTCTTTGTAGATAATTCGGTCGGTAACGTTGAATGACTCTATTAACAGCTTCCCTTTTTGGAATAAATGTCGATTTTAGGCCCTGTCACAGCGTCGCCGTATGTGTAGTATTGATAAGAATATAGTGACTTAATCAAACGTTGTTCTTTGAGCCAGATTAACATATTTATCTATTTTTCGGTATGACAATTGCATGATTTTGAAAATGTTATTTATTATACATATATGTGATTTCTGTTTAAGACTGTTCGAACGAGGCATGAATGATCCTAGTCTTGATTATACTGATCTATGTAGATATGAAAATTACACTGTAAATACTGTAGATATATTGCATAAAATTTACATATATATAGTTATTTTATACAAATTGTAAATTTATAACTTAATGCAATCATTTAAAAATTGAAATTCGATTTTATATATTTTATTTACATTTATCTGATTAAGGCGTGTTATATTTTATTTTATATGTTATATTTCCCTTTTCTGTCACCTTATGAGGGAGGCCACATCCGGGTCCATGTGATAAGTTCACAAGTTTAAGAGCCGACTACGAATACGGGCCCTCGTTCCGAGATTAACCCGATAACAGTAAAACGTCAATAACCACCTAATTGGGAAAGAACACTCTGCCACAATCACCTAAGCACCGTCTCGGGTGAGAAACGCATAAATATTGTAGCGCACAACGAGATAATTTGAACGATAACTTAATGTGCTTACATTTCGAATCTGCTCATGGTTTTATGGGAAACTATGATATCGACCCTTTTCTGTGATTAGTAGAAGTATAGTAATTTGTTTTTTTTTTTATTCAAAGATCCCAGATGGCTCTATTCACAAACAATACATTATTTCCTTACTATGGATTAATGTTTTCTAAGATTCTAATGTTTGTAAACATCGAAATACAAAGTAAAATTTAACGCTTAGTATAGTTTATGATCGCATATTTTATAGAGCCTTAGTCATATCTAAAACCTGTCAGAGAAGACCTAGCTTAATCACAGGTCAAAGCACTATCGAATTCTACTCAGTTGTACCTACTATTCGAGTTGTAAGTACAAATATAGACAGACACGGATTATATTTTAAATACAGATCTTATAAAAAATATTATTTCAACAAATATTGAAACATCCTCTTTTTCACATAAAATTAAAACAACACTGGAGACAAAATCCCACATGAATGAAAAATAATAAAAGACAAAGCAATTAAACTGCACATGTTACAATCTGTATTAGATAAAAAGTTTGTGGATAATCCAAAAACAAATAACGTTAATGATTACTGCGAGCTTCCTGCTGCATCAGCTAATGATTCCAATTATTTGACCAAAAATCGTGACCATAACAACTTTGTTTACTTTCTTTATGCTTTAACCCAAAATATGTGCTTTATATTTATTGGACAAATTCATTTTAATCTAATTTGAACTTTACCTCATCTGGTATAAAAGTCACAATTCATGGAAACATTTCGATATGCTTGCTCCTTTAGTAAGGTGCGGGGGAAAAGGCTAATTTTGAATGTCAGTGGGAACCCAAGAAACCTCGATACAGTTCTTACGAGCGAGAGCATTATTTTATTGGCCTCCGTTGTAAGGTTGTTCGGATTATATCAAGGAATTTATGTTATGATTGCTCAGTCAATTTGCATATGAATAATATATGAATTTTATGTGCGAACGAAGCCATAATCTTTGGATTTTTATAAAAAAAAATTACGCAGACGACTTAACTGTACTGTTGCATACGAATTGAATCGATGTTTACATAGATTTCATTCCATACGTAAGAATCTATTTTATACATAATCTTGATACAATAGATATAGTACCGATGAAGTGTAATCAACAACAGACATGTTGGTCTATTGTTGATACAGAGCAAACCAGCATACCAACTGATAGTGCGTCATATATCCATAGTAAATCACTAAATGTATCCTATGGACCAGCGCGTAAAGGATCTTTGGGATGCGAAAATAAAGAGAAATGAGTAGGTACTAAATGTGGGCGCGGTGCGAGGAGGCAGTGGCGGATTAAGAGTTTCGGAGGCCCTAAGCATAGAGGCTGTGTAGGCCCTCTGTTGCTTGGATTTGGAAGGTAGAAATTAGAAAATAAAACAAAGTTCATCAAAATCAAAGGCCCCTGGAGATCGGGGGCCCTAAGCACGTGCTTATAATGTTTATATGTTAATCCGTCACTGCGAGGAAAGTGCCACTGCGAAAGTGAATAATTATAGATAATGTCATTGGATGTACCAATTACATTTTCAATAATTAATCACTTTAGTAGAAGATTGCCTTCGCAGCACCTCCAGCACCCGGCTCACTCAAGACGTGGTCACTCACTTTATGACCACTTCACTAGAGTCGTGACCACACTGTATATGCACTGGAATTTTGCTAGGTGCCGAGGATGGCAACTAAAACGAACGCGGTTGCGCGACGATAAGAGGTTACAACGGTGAATTTTCTCCCTGTGACAGCGACAGTCGTCACCTGTCATGGGCTAAAAGCCTGAGTTCCAAAACGTGGCCAAAACAATAAAGCGACGCTGACACTAACAACAATACTGATAAGTTGGGTTCCAAACATAGCTTTGTTGGTGGCTGATCCGCTGGATGCAGGTCGCTGCCGATAGGTCTAAATGGCGGACAATGGGGGAGGCCTATGTCCAGCAGTGGACGTCCAAGGGCTGAGAAGAAGATGCTAATAAATACAGCTAAAGGTTTGTGAAGTTTTTAATTACATTTGTAGTCTAATGTGTTAGTCTATATCAATTTACATCAAACTACCATTGAATTTAAAACTGTCTAAATTAAATCTGTTGCTGAGATTTTATATTTCAATGGATTCATAAACAATTTTATGAAAAGACAAAAAGTAATATTCCGACTCACCTATTCAATAATCGTTTTATGCTTCACATTAATTAAATATTAAATCTCAGGTTTGAATCCTCACATAACAACTTCAGTCTGAAAAATGTGTGTTTAGTTCAACACTGTCTCGTCATTTACATGGCGTTAGTTATAATCGACTTTGTAGTGTTGATCGGCTTTAAAATAGCGCCACGTCTCCTCTAGTAGGTGTCGCAAAAGGCGACTAGGGGGTTACATAGCCGTGACCACAAGCCCTGAGGAACTACGCTACCTCTAAAGTTAGCTCGCTAAGCCGCTTGGCATCCTGGCGTCGTATGCTCATACAACGCCGATAAAGTGGACGATAAGAAGGCTGGTGACGGACAAATTGTAATCAGTATTATACAATTATGTGTGTATTTGCACATATGAATTGTTATCGGTTATTTAATACTCGTTATTAATAAAGACACAATTTTATGTCAGTATGATGTTGTCACCTTGCTTCATATGTACACGTTCGAAAATTATCAGGTGGTTATTTGAAAATAAACAAAAAGTCACAAAAGCAATCCCATTATATTTGTATTAGTACTTTTTAAAAATTTAGTCGTTAGTGCGCAATTCACACCGTGAGCTCTCAACCTGTATCCTCGGTTCCTCTGTGACAGGAGCACGGGCGCCTTGAGCGCGTAACTTAGAAATATATTTTGAACTTTAAATTATACTCGTGTAAATATTTACTGCAAAACACAAATGACAATCTTTGACTCTGCGCCACCTAAAATACATATTTAGGAAATGTGAATAAGTTAGAAATGAAACATCATATTTAGATTTATTATGGGTTTCTATTTTTCAAATATAAATTTAATTTTATCAAAATTTAGGCTGGACTATATCATATCATACCAGACCACGAGCCAATGTGTGTCCTGCGCTCGGTATAGGCTTCTCCGAAAGCCTTCCCCCACACACGACCTTCGGATCTTCTCACCCAGACACCACGGGCGAACTTCTTCATGTTTTAACTCCACATGGCCGATGGGGTTCCCACGCTCGGCTTTCCGGTACATGGCCTCTATTCTAGGGCTCGTTTCTCCATCGGTAGTCAGTCTTGCGGTGAATATGACCTACCCACTGCCATTTTAACATGATGCCACTGATTCTAAGTGCTTTAGTTCTTAGGCTAGATCGTTTTTTAATATTAATCTATGAGTATTTATTCGTTTAGACGTGTGTGTACGTACATTGCGTCAAAAGCATTTTAGCACACAGGTATACATTCATGGAAGTATCGGCACCCATTTAGGTAAGTTACAGCAAGCACAGTCTACTACAAAACATGCAGATGATTCTGTAATTATCATTATATTGTATTGTATCTGCGTTGTATTGTATGCGTACCCCTATACATCTGTATGTATAGGGGTACGCATACAATACAACGCAGATCTTGAAACGACAATATAACAATATGAAGAAAGGCAATTACGAATAATTTTATATTGAGTCGAGTGCTATAAAATAATCAATATTAATTACGGCAAACATCTATAAGGATGAATGTTTTGTAGCTTATAAATTTATAATAAAGCATCAAGAAAGTGTTAAATATAGCTTTAGTGCAAACAGTCTTTTGTTAGTAGACCACACATTCACACATATTTGGCATATGGAAATAATCAACGTAATACAAACACAGTGCCTATTTATGGTTTTTGTTATAGTAAATTTAATTTTCAGTATTCTTTAAATTAAGACCTTGCATAGATCCCAATAAAGCTTCCGAAAACAGGCTAATAGTATGACGTGTATATTTACAATGAAATTTTTTTTTATATAGAATAGATGGCAGACGAGCGGGCGGACCATATGATGGTAAGTCATCCCTACGCCCGTGGACACCTACAAAACCAGGCTTTCGGGCGTGCTGCCGACCTTGCAGAATCCTGTTCACAACTGTCTTGAAGAGCCCCATGTCGTAGCGTAACGGAAATATCAATGATTTTGCCAACCATCTCCTTGTCAAAATATTTTCCTTTAATTTGTTTTTTTTTATTTCACTCTACGACTTACCAACCAGCGACCAATCATGGTCACGAGCTGACTGGTCGTTAAATAGATAAATATATGTTCAAAACTTAAAGATTTTTCCTTGATGTGGAGTAGTAAGTTTCCTAGCAATTCGTAGGAGTTTCGTAGCATTCTAATAGGTTCGTGTTGTTAATAACGTGATAAAGGAAAAAAGGCCCTAAGTAACCATTTCAAACTTCAAAATTGTTTCACGTTTTCCATTAACTCACTTTTCTTTCTATAATATTAGTATTCATCTGAGTGATTTTGTAATATCGCGCTATAGTGTCCACTCGGCACTTCAAACGACTTACAAAATTTATTGTTATTGGGTCGGCCGCGCGTACATGCATCCACACTCCGCGGCTATCACGACATTACAACTTTATCCTACGACTTTATCGAGCAACACCATTCCGAATAACGTAATGTCTTTATTCCGTGATTTTTACGGCCTATCTATAAATTATACCGTACTGATTTGTGTGACGGTAAACTCTTGTTCAGTACCGGTATTAGTGAACACGGAATGTCATTGGATCGTCTCTTACAAGTTCAGTACAACTTGATCATTTACGATTGTATAACAAAATTATAGCTTAGTAATAGTAGTCTGATTTTTAAATGATTATTTTCGAAGTTAAATGATGATTCTTGACCTGAAATTCAAACCGATTCTTCAACACCAGGGGCCTATTTTAGGTGGAGGTCTCCAAATTATTTATCTCAGACTCCTTCCTATCTGCGATAGGCGAGACGTTTCTAACGCCATAGTGTATTATTCTGTAATATGATTTTTATGAGGTAAAAAAGTTATTTTTATACCTCACCAGCATCAGCTAATTCAATCGTCTGCGACCTTTTCATCCTTTGATCAAGATGCAAATACCTAGGAGCTATACATAGATATCATCCATTCAAAATTTCCATATAAAAGACTTCAATGGGGCAACTGATTCTGTGTTGTAGATGCCAGTTAGATGAACAAAAATGTTTTCCAAATTCTTGACTTGAATGTTTTGTGCAAAATTATTACAATTCACTTGTGTTAGATTTCTATAAATAAAATTCTTTCTATAAAATGTACGATAAGGCAAATGTAAATGTACTTTCTACGACAAGGCTGCCAGATTTTTGAGCGTATGCTTTGAAGATCTTATAAAATTCATTTTTCCACTGTTTCAGTCCCAGCCTAAACCTTCCCTTGTAATCAAGAGGAATATGTGCGTGTGGATTGTTGAGTATTATTACACACCTGTATATGTCGAAATATTTAAATACATACGAGAGTCCTTAGGATGTTTCCTTCGCTAGCGAGGATCGTGACCTTTATTACCCTGTTCCTCATAAATTCGAATATTTTAAAATTAATTTCTAAATCTCCACCATAATGCACCATAGTGCACCCGGAGACGTTTAGAAAATTATTCATGCTTTCGTTATTCTTGGCAGAACTTGGCATGTACTTATAGCGGATGTCCATCGGCAATATTTTCTTACAACAAGTGAACTAGCAACATTTACCAACAGACGGATTGTGTGCTCGTTTTATCAATAAAACATTTGAAAGTCACCTCGTTGAACTAAGTGTTCGATATCACTCTGTCTCACTATAGGATACAGCTCTCCTCTAGTAAGTCACAGTAAGTCACTAATGTATTTCGGGTCCGCTACCACGCAGATTGAGGACGGATTGATGATTAAACTAAGTACCGAGGATTTGACCTTACCGCATCACGAATGAAAGTCTAGACTAAATACCTAACGCCACACTCAATAGCCCACACTAGGATTCCTTGTGTCCTGGGTCCAGAGACACATAGTCCAAAGGCGACCACACCAACCAGACCATAACAAACATTTGTAATTAAACAAATGAATGTCGAACTGGGAATCGAACTCGGAACCCTCTGCACAGCAGGTAGGGTCGCTACCAACTGGACTAATTGATCGTCATGCATATTACACGAAAGCACATTACTCGATGCATTTAAGTAATAAATTAAGCGACTAATATTAATAAAAGAAGCATTTAAGGAAGTGATCTGCTAATGAGGCTTTGGTCCCCAATCATGTTTTTGTGATCCGGATCGGCTTTCGCCGACATGATTGTCGATATCCGGGAAGGATCGACTCGGGAGCTTATTAACAATGGTAAAAAAGGATAATTGTAGCGCATGATATGATTGTAAAGAGCTACATTATAAATGTTGAACAATTTTGATGTCGCATGTGAAAGGGTTAAATACCGGATTTGCTGCTCTTTTTTTGTAAGAATACGATTTTATTAAAATCAATATCAAGTCCCTATACTAAACATAATTAATTAATGAATTTACTATGTTCTGACTCAAAAGCCTTATAAGTCTCTCACGCTGCAATCTCACACCCGCCGGCGCACTCGACTGGCTAAGTTTCCCCTTTCTTACAGAAATCTACCGTAAAATGTACTGGATTTCCCACCTTGTCCTATTCCCCGAATGGAATACGTATTTCGGTAGTGAGTGACATATGCTAGAGCTAATTCCCATCGCATCCTATCGTATCCCTCCTGATTTTCCCAATCCTTTCTCAAAATCCTAAATTCCTTTAATTCCTAAAATTCCAAAGATAGGTAGCACATCCAGGAGAGCGCCAAGGTTTGTCATTCTGGACTGATGTTGGCATACCAATACATGTGTCATTCTGTCCGCGATACATGTATCGCGGATGTAAATGGACAAAAGCATCCCACTTACTACCGGGTGGACTGTATGCTCATCTGCGGCCTTCTTACTATAATAAATCAGTGTTTCATCAGAATTACTCAAGTTTCAGATGTTCTTAGCATGACTCTAAATTACAATTATCCTCTAACTTTGGTACTAGAGAATCCATTTTCAATGCTCAGTGCCCTTTCCTTTTTCGCTTTAGGAAATAAAAATCGGTGAATAAGAGAGCCGGAGTCCTTTCTTCTTCCTTTCTTTCCTCGCCTCCCTATCACTTGAAGAACCCATCCCATCTTTAATTTTCATCGTTATTTTCTCACAAGTCCAATATGCAATAGTAAGTACCGGTATCCGCAGATATACCAAAATCGATCGTATTTTACGGAAATTGGCATATAATGCATGCCAACTTCATAGGCATATAATAATGCCTATGAGTGATAGGGACCTTTACCATTACACAAACTGTTTGCTCGTCTGCTAGCTGCTTTCTATAAAAAGTGTTCAGTTTGTCTCATTATTCAATCATAAATTAATCGTTCTCTGGATCAAACAGAAATAGCACGGCCATCTTAGTAATCCCATCGTTCTTGTGTGCATAGAAATTGGAGCTATATACGTATTTTAATGGGAAAATCTAGCAACATTTAGGTTGACATCTTTGATTTGGGCGGACGTGTACCTGTCGACGTCTAGATATAGGCCTCTCCCAAGGACCGCCACCGCGCAAGGCTTTTTGCTCTTCTCATCCAGTCATTAACGGCAATTTTCTTCAAGTCGTCGATCCACCTGGCCGGATACTTCCCACTCTACGTTTCCTGGAACGTGATCTCCATTCTAAGGCTCACCTTCCCTGTTGGTTATCGGTCTAGCGGCATATGTAATATACAGCCTGCAGACTGCCAGTAGTCGGAAAAATTCGCGGCCTTTTTGAACGTATGACTTTAGTGTGCTAAATTTCTGACAACACTGACCGCTGACGGGAACGTGATGTTTGACAGCTGACTTTTTTGTAATGGCGGCAAAATGAAATTACAAATTAAAAGTTTTATCTTTCATATTTTTTATCTTGTTTAAAATGGAAATTAATAAGAAGAAAATTAAATATATTTTATAATTTTTCTTCGACAAGGGTATGAAAGCTTCTAGTGCTCGAAAAGAGATTTTTGATGTTTACGGACAAGATCCTATATGTAAAACTACTGCAAAAAATGGTTATTTTTTGCAAATCTGGTCTGGTAATTTTGATATGAATGACGTTCCTGTGGTCGTCCTATTAAGGTAAATGTTGATGATCATTGAAGAAATTGAAGCAGATCGTCATATAAGCAGTCATTAAATTGCAGAAGAGCTTAGCATTCACCACTTAACAGTTTTGGATCACCTGCATAAATTGAATTTTGTAAAAAGCTAGATGTTTTTGTGCCGCATGATTTAAATGACAGAAACTTGGTGAATAGAATTACTAATGCGAGATGTTGCTAAAGCGAAATGAAATCGATCCATTACTGAAGAGATTGGTGACAGGCGATGAGCAGTGGACTATCTACGATAACAAATTTTTAAAATGATTTTCGAAAACGATCTTGGTCTAAGTGAGGTGAGGCACAAATTGTCCCAAAACCAGGCCTCACTCCGAACAAAGTCATATTATGTGTATGGTGGGACTGGAAAAGCATTGTGTATTACGAGCTTTCGCCACATGGCCAAACGATTAATTTTGATGTCTACTGTCAGCAATTAGTAAAATTGAAACAAGCACTTGACGAAAAACGCCCAGAATTAATAAAAGGAAAAGGTGTAGTGTTCCATCACAACAATGCTCGACCGCATACATCTTTGATGACTAAACAAAAATTGATGGACCTTGGCTGGGAAGTGTTAATGCATCCTTCATACAGTCGAGACATAGCACCTTCTGGTTATAAATTTATTCTGCTATTTACAAAATTATCTAAATGGAGTAAAGTTACATTCAAGAGGAGCCTATATAAACCGTTTAAATCAGTTTTTTGCAGAGAAACCCCAAAATTTTATAGCAATGGAATAATGGCTCTGCCAGAATAATGACGAAAGATTCGATTTAAATGGACAATATTCTGTTCAATAAGTAAATATTTACATAGATATGTAATACAAAAAAGTCTTTATTATTTTTACTATAAAAAGGCCGCCAACTCATCCGACTACCAATATATGGAATTATATGAGATGTAACTGACTGATGGTACATGAACTGAATCAATTTATTAGTTTCAAAATTACGACTGTTTGTACTTTTCAATAATTGCAAACAAAAAACAATATATCATTATAGAAACTATGTACTATTGGTAGGGCTTGTGAAGCCCTTCAAATATTGTCTAATCATGTTTTCTTATAATTAATGAAAAAATGAAAAGAAGGTTTATTTCTTTAATTTTATTTTATATTTTCGCAATAGGTACATTTGTTTATTATATCTCAATAAAATTATATTTGTCTAGTAAATAAATAGTATACAGTGCTCAGTAACAATATTTACACAACACTTAAAAAGGCACCATTTTAGCGCCCCACTTAACCAAACAACTTTTTTTCTATAAAATAATTAACGCAATGTGAAATTTACCGACGATACAAATATGTGGTGTTTATGTAGTTAGGTATCTTAATTTGTATTGTGCTCCTGTAGGAATGTATTTAGGAACTTTTGTTTCCCTGAAACCGTGCCTTTTACCACTGAAATTAATACTTTGGTATTATATTCTAAACTATTTCATTCGACGTTCATACGCTTCGTTTCTTTTATATACAGAATTAACGTAGAAAACATTTATCATAATTTACATCGTAATTAATACCATTTGTGCATCATTCGACTCCTGCTACAAAAATTAACAACGTTAGCTAGCTGGTTAGCTAATTATTACTACATATTTACATTAATTTACAACTGCATTAGAGTATTAACACTCTCAAATTCAATTTACATAATTAGTCGAAACATTCATGTTGAAAATATTTGTCACATTTCTAACAAAATAAATATTTATTTTAATGACTTAATATCAGCGGTCGTGTTTGGTTAGTTGCAGGGGCAGATCATTTGCCGGCGGTCGCCTGCCCGGACTCTGAGATCTAGATTTTGGTTTGTTTCTTTGCTTTCCGTCTTCATCTTCGCTTTCGTCGTGGACGTTTATTTCCTCGTCGGAATCTGAATGGGATTCATATCCTCTGGCTAGTTGTATGGATTGTGCTGCTAGCAGAGCTGCTGCGGCCGAGTGGGGAACGAGCGCCTTGAAAGCGCTGTTATCTAACGCCGGGTGCGGTTTAAACGCACCGCCCTCGAAGGTTTGATGTGATAGCGCCTTCAGCGCGTTGCTGTCGAACTGCGTCTGATGCGAAAAGGCCTTGAGTGCACCGGCGTCCTGGTGCGAGAGAGCCTTGAAGGCGCTATTCTCGCCGCCCATCTGCGGGGCGTGGTAGGCGATGCGTGCGGGGGACAAAGAACGAGAGCGGGAACGGGAAGGGGAGTGGGGGAGGCGGTGCGGGGGCGAGCCGCCACCGCGCTTCAGGAGATTCATGCGCTGGTGGCGTCTCCACTTGGCTCGTCTGTTGGAAAACCAAACCTGTCAGTAACGGTAAATAAACCTGATTAGTAGTCTGTTCTCACTGTGTTAACAAATAAGTATTCATGTATGTAAATGGATGTAAAATTATAGCTCTGATTTGATTAAGTCCTCTTTCGTTGACAAGATATCTTCGCATCGTAAATATTATTAATCGGCTGGAGGTTTTATAAATTTGAAATTGATTATGTTTTTATGATAAACAGTGCGGTAATTACCTGAACTCGTGCTTCCGAAAGCGAGGTTTTTGACGCGAGTCGTTCTCGTGTCGAAACGCACGGATAATGGGATTTTTCAAATTCTTTCTCTAATTCCTCGAGCTGGTCTGGACTGAAGGTGGTCCGATTTCTTCTAAACTTCGGCTGCTCTCCATCCAAAGAACCAGAGTCGTCGCCATCCACATCTGTTCCAAAGTCAACCAATTAGTATAATCGGCGTATAATCGGTTATCTAATTTATTGACCGGTAAATAGCCGTTCGTGGTGACCAAAAAACATTCCTAATAACAACCGCTACCGGCACCGCTAATTCTTGATCGTATATCGTAGATAATTGCTAATAGATAAGGAAAAAGAAAGTTTTTTCTTAAACATTATAAGTCATTATAAAGTCTTCAGACTGCTTTCTCAAAACGTATTAATTAAATATCAAATGTATACATTGAGGCCCTATTTCACAAAACTACATGTAATATTATCTCTATCACAGGGGCAAATTTTAAATATTGCAGTTTGATTCACTGTACCCTTTAAAATATAATACTTAAAAATTAAATAGAACTCCGAGAAAAATAAAATTATGTATGTCCTAACCAATAAGACCGCGTCCTGAAGACGAAAGGAAGCCTTGCTGCATTATATCGGGATGTGGAACTCCTGCCTGTGGTGCCGGTACTCCATGTGGCAAGGATAAAGTCCCTGGGGGCCAAACGCCCCCGCCGCCGGCCCATGGAAACGCGCCGTAAGGTGGTGGAGCGGCATAGAGACCGTAGCCTGCTGCCCGGGCAAACTCCGCTGCAGCTCTCTCCGCTGCCCTGTTCCTGAGTATCCTGTTGATTGAAGACACGCTCGGAGCCGTCGCGTTGGTGCATACGCCTGTGAAAGAAATTTTATTTTGAATATGCGTTTAAGACAGGATCGTAAATATATAACAAATTGCAATTAGACAAATTAGCATTAAAATTTGACAAATTTTCAATTTATCCATTTTATTTTCGAGACAATCACATGCACAAAATTTAGGTATAGAAAAACAAATGAAATACTGATTTTGAAATACGAATATCTTAGCTGTTAGATGCATTTTGTTTTATTTTGAAATTCGAATTAGAACAGATATCGAAACTCAAATTGGCCAGTAATAAAATCGGGCATTTTACCTAAGGTAATATTAGGTTAGCACCTAATATTACGATATGTGATACTCTACGGGTTGGTGATATTGTAGCCACACATGGACATACAAGTGTGTGTATATGAACCGTAATTTTAGAATGTTATTTAATTACCCACTGTCTTATCTTATTCAGAATCTACAAGAAAACTATGTTAATAAACTATCAAATCTAAATTTCACATAATTATCATTTTGATTTTAGAATAGCAGAGGATAAATACAAGTTCTCAAAGTAACTAGTTATAATAATATGAAATACATGATTTGTTTATGAAATTCTCCTACAGAACGTCTTACTCGTAATGAACTTTGCCCGCCATATGGCGAGGGAGTGTGGGTGTGAGAATAACTGAATTATCCACAGGCTATGCCATAGGAAATCCCAAGTAAGGCTGGAGAGACGAAGGCGAGAGGGACCTGTGGGAGCCAAAATAACTCTGGCACGACGCTACGCAGGAACGAAAACGATGCTGTCTCTCGGTGTCGATATAGACTTATATACTGAAACCGAGATCGAGACCTAAGTAGCCTTCGGATCGCTATGAGCCAGCGAAGTAAGTATAAATTAGCTAGCTGTTCAATATAACCAGTACCTACAACCATTGCAGTTAAACACGCAGTCAGTTACACAAGCGTCAAGTTAATTATTACCAATGTGCACAAAAAGCACCGGCAGCGTTAAAACCGATGCGTCATTGGTCGCGTTTTAAATCGCCGACCATTAAATAGTTTAATGCGTGCAGTGAGTGGGCTCGCGTGCCGTCGCAGCCTTGGAAGAGCCATCCCATGTAATTTTCAGGAAATACTTCGGGTAAGTGCCATAATTTAATCATAGCCTGCGCGGTGTAATTATCGTAGAATTTTGTCGAGCTACTAAACAGCTGTGGCGCTCAATGGTCAAATCCTTTTTATATAGGTGATACAAACATATAGTATAACAATAGATTTGAGAATACGTACTAGATATGTTATACAAGCACTGTAGGGCAGCCACGTTAGTCTAATAATGTTCTATGTTTAACAGCTCTCGAATTCTTCAATTCATATATTTGTTTTAAAAATGGAACATTCTTATTACGTAGTACTTAGTTTCAAATTTAAATTTCGAACTAATCCCTTATCATCTGCTTCACCCCCCCCCCCCCTCCCTAGAATTTGCCAACCAGGTTTCTTTGATAAGAATAAGTCATTTGATCTATTCCCATATCGATGAGTCACACATTGTATCACACTTTCATACATATTATAAGTAACGTAGAGTCAACAGTCAAATAAGCAACTAATAAGCAACCATTGGCTATTAGGTGTATTCTAGTTATTATTAGCGATACTGTATGCTCGTAGCCACATTCTCCCTATTAAAAAAATATGTGAGACAATTTCTCCCAATACGAAAATTCCTCGGACTGAGTTGATACTACAATAATACGATAGCAATGACGAAATAATCTGATCAAGTCATGCATAGGATTGCTACCTAGTCGTATGATACTCCAATGTTTCGAATTGGATCAGTGACATTTAGAATTTGTTTTGCTCAATTTACATGACTAAAGCCAGTAATTTGATTACGATTCTACAAAACCTAGTGTATCTCTTTAGTGTTCGTATCCCCTTAGTGGTATGATTGCACTGCTACAAAAGTGTATACTTCAATAGTGAATGGAAGGTGCATGAGTCCTTACTTTAACTAGTAAATAATCAACTTGGTCCATGGCATAGGTAGTGAATGGAAGGTGCATGAGTCTTTACTCTGACTAGTAAATATTCAACATGGTCCATGGCATAGGTAGGTAATGAATGGAAGGTGGATGAGTCTTTACTTTGACTACTAAGTAATCAACATGATCCATGGCGTAGCTAGTTAATAGCAGCGATTTCGCAATGATCAAAGGCAATTTGCGCGTATTTATTTAAAATAGGTAGGTAAGCAGGTAAATATTCCGTTTACACTTCACAAACGGTCATTTATATGGGCAACTACTTTGAACAATTATATCCAGGAACAATAATTTTATATAATTGCTTAATGAACGCTCTTTACGTGTTACTGTTGATGAGTAGTTTCCTAGACACGGCATGTTACAGAAAATTATGCTTCAATGTCTAAAAATAATTCGCCCGACAGTCGCTTGTCGCTTTAGTTATGAATTAACGACGCACTGAGGCCCAAGTGGAATAATGTACACGTGATAATAAAGAGTGCTTAACCATCGCGATTTGTTAAGATACTTTCAATACGGTCACCGCTGATAATGAGAAGCGCCATTATGAGAGGCGGCAGTGCACATCCACATAGTTAACGCATCAAATAAAACACAAAACGATCTGTTATAATTTACTCAAAACACAAAGCCTTATACAGTATAATGGTAATGATCAGTTGCACGGCTTCGGTTATTGTTAGCACGTCCAAAGCACAAAAAGGTGCCCTCCACACAATTTGTTTGCTTCGTAATCGGCGCGTTAAGACGATTCCCGATCGGAACGCCTTCTGTTCGAGGCGCGACGTCAAAAGTTTGATATGGCTGAGAATACGTCTAATGGTGACCAGTCATCACTTACCGACGGAGATCTTTAATTATGTTGGGAGCAGCGTCTCGTAAAAAGAAAACGAACCGTTGAAAATCTGTTAACGTTTTGTGGGAGCTCATCGACGCGTCTCCGCTCGTAATTTAGTTCCTTCTTACTTTTCTTTTAAACAGCAAAAAACATCTATGATCTTTAACAGAACAGTTAAATTGGTTTTTGTTCAGTAACAAGTATCTGTAAAATGTTTTCATTGATATTAACTACTAATTCCTATTACTTCGCTCAATTCAATTTCAATACAATTTTCGAGGTATTTTAAGACACAAAAAAGTATCTGTGAGGAGAATTATTATAAAAACATTCAAATTGAAGAAATTTAGAATGCGAGTTGTAGAGTATTTTTTACATCAAAATAGTAATAATAGTATTGAACATTACTTCAATTATTATGATTCTAGTGAATGGAAAAATTTTAAAAGACATTGGTGACAGCCTGTCGTAAATATCTAATAGGTTTTAGAAAGTTCTCGATGGACGTATCAATTGCAATTTAATTAAGTTGGTAGATTAAACAGTAAGCGATGATTACACCGTGGGCAGTTTCACTATTTGTTTAGATAAAGATCATTATCCGTCAACAGGTTGCAGGTGGGGAATGCGATATCTATAATTGTTGTTTTAATGATTCGGGTTCGATCCCGGCTTCTACATGCCTAGTCACGGCCATGCAATTTGTCTAAACTCGTTTAATCATGATTAGTCACAATGGGCTCCGCTTCTATTAAAGACTTTGATGATTTCAATAGAAGGAGCTTGTTATGTTCACTGTCTAAGGTTCTTATGAACTCTTTGGGCATTCGTCTTATTGTATTCTTCTTATTAATGATTCATACTATTCAAATCGTATATCTACTCATACCAAAATATTACTTTATTATCAAATTCATTATATCATCGCTTGGTATTTTGAGAGAACTCGTGTAGACGTAAATAAATTCAAAACGGAGCTATATGAGGAACGATTAAGTGCAACTTTTTCTCCTTTAGATGTTAACATTCAGCAGGAGGATGCTCCACTAACTTTCCCATGGAATCCTAATAAAAAGCAAATTGGTTTAAAAATCTTAATGTTTCTGCGTCCGAGTGTTAGGTACCTGCCTAAAAGCGTGGCATGTCCAGAGATAAGGCAGTCCGGCGCCGTCGAGTATACTGTTTAATCGGGTTAATTTATCGATAATTGACGGAAAACCTTTTTGTTTGTATTGCCGGAAAGTAACAGTAATTGTCACGCCTTTGAAGATTTACGCCCGTTTCTAAATTGAGACATTAACAGTCGGATCTCGTGCCTAATGGTTCGGAATGAATTTGTTTGTTTGTTTTACTTATACCGGTTCTTCGATAGCTTCGATTAGTCCTCCCGATCGGAACGGACTTTTGACACGATTAAATCGTGCTAATCAGTTACAGATGACGGGTAGAGCACGGAAACGTTGACATTTATTGCTGTGCTCATCATTAAACAGGGAATTCGATAGCTCGTACAGTTATTAATTTTGATCACATTATACAGTCCAAACTGGCTATTCGAAATCGTTAATGTTTGAGTTTACGTCGTAGATGTCAATAAATTGGTGCTTTCGCTACGGTTTTTGGCACGATTTAATTGGAGAGTTAAAAAAATATTTTGACTGCTTCGGCGAAATGTTAGTATTTTCTATCCTAGTGACATTATTTGTATGTTCTTTCTCGAATACCAGCCGGAACTGTATCGACACAAACGTTCGAAAAATCACGTCTTTGAACAACTGGAACCAGTTAACGAGTGAGTGGCGTCACGTCGTCTAAATGAATTATTGTTGGCTTTATGGGGAACATAAAACGATGAGATCGGAGGCAATCAAGCGGCACCCGTGGAGTGGCCCAAGTAAAAAGGTGTCCGCGCCGGCGGGGGGCCGGCCGCAGCAACCGTTGCGCTAAACGCCTACTCCGCGCACCCACTCACCTACCCATTTCAATTAGCAATGAATGGGCAACTTTACAAAAGGAGTGCCAGTTTCTAATAAATAGTCGCAGATGAGTAAACCAGTCACACGTACGAACAACCCAACGCAAAGGGAGGACACCTGTTTCTTGCCCCTTGCGACATTTTTGCTGAAAGTACAACATTATGATATAGGGCAATTATGATGAATACGTAATTTTATACGAAATATAACTATTGAAGCATATTTCAACATAATTACTAATCAGTTTGTAACATACAATAAATACTTAATGTAATTAAATGCTTAATTATCAATAATTAAATGCAACAATCATAATATGACATAGATTAAAATTCGTAAACAAAGCAATTAAATAATTGTAAAGAAAGTTCCGAAATCATGAGCGTGACCTCTCGCTACGGCGAGCAACAGTGTTGGTGCGACGCACTGCTGGGAACCAATTTAATGGTGTAACAAATCAATAAATGTATCGGTTTATTGGAAGCTGTGTAGCGATTTGATTTATTTCAGTCTTACAACGTCGACGGACAAAGCGGACGAGGCAAGACCTTGTTAGTAAATGTCAAAAATCCATTTAGTAAAAGTCCTCCTTTCTAAAGTCAGAACTGTGTTAACACTGTTAACTCAATAGGAGAGGCTAGATCAGATCGCAGCTCAATTTGAATCCGCAATGCTTTAAAAGAACTTATTTGCACGGACTGTATTGCCTGTCACTCATGTTGTGACATCACAATCTTGTGGTATGTTTAAATTAAGTTATACTCGTATATAGGCTTTGCTTAAAAAATACGCATAAAAAAGCTTTTTTGTTAGATTGTTTTGAGTGAGTTCGAAGCTCAATTGGTTAAATAGATACTGCATTTATTTAAAACAGTTCTTTCAATTTTAAATAACAATACTATATAATTAGTTACGCTGCTTCGATAAAAATAAAATATTATTATATATTATAAATATATAATAAAATAATATAAATGCTGGTCCTGCTTTAAGTTAAAAGATAAACAACAAAAGACTCAAAATATTTTCACACCCCAACAGTAAAAATTCACGTCATCGGTTTCGCTAATTAATCGGCGCCAGTCAATAATTTCGGCCTCATGCAACCCGTGCACAGTACGGTCTAAGAATGCAATTAATCAAAATGTGGTCAGTAGCTAGAGCAGGCCGTAACGCCTCGTAAACCGATATCGATTTAGTCGATAAGTTGCGCAAGCTATTGTCCAAAACTGCGTAGTCATCGGTAACAAAGGCGGTAGTGGGCACCTTATTAAAATTTAGACGGTCGCGATGAGCTGCTCTGTTTTGATAACTGCACCCTCGAAGGCTGTCGATAAACGCGTCCCACTTAAGTGGATGCCGCGTTTTTTGACACATTTCATTTGTATTTGGCGTTTGTAAATATTAGGTTGAAGTAAATTGGACCGTTCGGAACGCTTTTATAAAATATCGAGTAGTTAATTTTTTTTTACAATAATCTACACCTGAAATGAAATCCAAAATATCGGTTTATAGATCCGATGTTGTAATTTTAGTGTATTGGGTCAATGCAGTAGTATAAATTGATATTTCAATGACCAAAATTGATTACCTTTATGTACGAATACTAAAAAACTTTAAGCCCGCTGTTGTTAATGTTATGAAATTTAATCAATTTGGTTTCAAAAGCACGCAGTGAATCGAGCACGAATTCGTAGCGCGGGCTCGCCATTGTGCGCGCGATCATTTTGTTAAGAATTTGATTAAAATTCTATTACTTATGTAGCACCATAGAATTACAAATGTTATATCAATTGCTTCTGAATCTCTTTTCTGTTACTGCATTTTATATCTGTTAAAATTCTTCTATTTATTGGATTCCCTAATTGTTTATCCGGACTCTTTTGAATAAATGTTTTGTTAATTTAAACAAGGTAGGAAATAATATAAGTAAGCAAATATTAATAAGCAATAATATAGTTTGTAATACATTAACATCTGGTTACAATTATTTTTTTTTTAAAAGTGAATATAGTCGCTTCTGACACATTCATATTTCTGTCCGTAGAAAAGTTGTTGGAGGCTCCCGCGCCAGCAGGTGGTCTGGCCCGGTCAACACTCTTTGATACACCGAAATCATCGTCATATCTAATGGAATCAATCATAACTACATCCCGGGCTAATCGTGACCCCGTGTTTATATCTTGTTAGATATTTCGTTTCCTAGTAAAGGCTCGTTCCGGAAGTACAGAGTCAAATTATTTTGTGAATGATATTTTGTAAAACTGATCAACTTCGTTCTCGCAATACTAAAAGTAATATTCAGATACTTACCGTAGCTCAACTTGAAGCATTAAGCTTGCGTGTTGCAATTGGGCTAATTCAAAACTCAACCACAAACTAACGGTACAACTTAAAGGCATCAGTAAAAATACAACAAAATTTATTTAAATACTTGTACATTTACGACAAATATGTGAGCATTTAGACATAACAACCAACGTGAGTTCGCGTGCAATTTTCGCATACAACGAAGGCAAGGGCGAGCACTGCGCACCGGCAATTATTTTAAACACATTTCAACAAATGACGGTAATGTCAGACGACCGAGGAGATAAGAACAAAACTACATAAAAATAAAAGCACTCACTGAACAATTGTTAGAGTCGTTCATAAAAACACGTTCACAATTTTCTATTTGGAATTCTTGTTTACTGTTTATATTTATCACCTGTTTCCATTTAAATGTGTGTTTATTGTATCGCGTTCATGTATTTTCCATTTTTTTATTTTTATTGCGACTGGTGTCTCTGCAACGCATTGGCGTATGCCGGATAATTAATGAACTATTTATAAACACATACTTAGTTATTAGAGCAATGCAAATAATCGACTAATTCGTCTGACAACAGTTTCCTCCCTACTGATACTAAAAATAAAACTAATTTTTTATTCATTAAATTATTCCACTCCTTGTTTTTGAATTGTTTTGGTACTATAGAGGAGAAAATTTATTTTAATAATTCTGGTAAACAGGTTCTATTCAGTAGAATGGTAAAAAAGGTTATGAAGCCAATTCTCGATTTGTGGGAGATGTTAGCGGTGGCAACAGTCAAAGGTGGACAATCATAGACTCGTGCAAGTGTGATGGCAATACTTAATTTGATCATATCTTGGGATATTTCGAAGAAATCTACCTATAAGAAAATCGTTACTCTAATTTTAGAATAAAAATCACAATATCTCGAGTAAAGAGATAGCGCTGTTGTAACCGATTGAAATGAAATTTGCCACAAATAACAGACTATCTCTCTCCACTGCTGGATAGAGGCCTCTCCCAAGGTTCGCCACCACACTCATCCAACCATCACCGGCAAATTTCTTTCGCATTTCGAATTTCATTTCGGCTTTATAACTTGGTTAAAGTTGTAAATAGGCCAAATCGGTAGTATTTAAATTACGACGGTGTAATTTATTAAAATATCCCTAAAATAAAAATTTCATCATAGATAGGGTGTCTCGAAATGACGCAAAACCTGAAATATGTCAACCGCTTTAATATACATAGAGTTCTAGCGAAAAATAAAATAATTTTAAGAGATAAATCAAGCCTTAGACATGTAGACATGTAAGGTTTTGTTGTCTTGTCTAAAACGTTCCTAGAGCTCATTACTCAGACCGAGCGCCGGCAAGTTGCGCGATGCGGCTCGAGCGACGCGCGTGAATAAAAGATATACCTACTTGAATCATGAAACAAAAGACTTTAAAAAGTGCTAGAATTGATTTTGCTCTCGACACCGAATGACTTATTTTTTGCTTTTGCATTATTTCAGAGACAAGTTGTTGGATAGTAGGGTTCAAAAAACTCGTAAAATTTTAAACATGTTTTTCCTAAAACCTACGAAAATCTACATTTCTGACTGGTGCGTGCAATCGGTGTTTAGCCTTAAGTAACATTCCACTGGAGGGAAAAGGCTTAGAGCACTTCGATTTTTACAACTTCCTATCAAATGTAAGTGGTGATTATGAGATCAGCATCCATATCTATATTTTGTCTTCTTCTTGGTCTACCTCTGTGCCGCTATCATGTTGGGGATACAGACTCCACAGATTTCTTTCTCATTTTTTTGAATGAATGCGCCTGTTCTAATTTAACAACACTGGCACCCATATTATCAGAAGTACGGTTAATCTATTTATTCTATACATATAATAAAAATGTAACTGATCGCTGTCTGTACATGGAAGATATATGAGAAAAACTATTATTGAGGGCCTTTATCAACGCAATAGAACCCAAAACAATGATTGTTAGAATTTTTGTCCGTTTGTCTGTTTATCTGTTTGTCTGTGCGTTTGTGCGCGCTAATCTTAGAAACGGCTGAACCGATATGGGTGCGGTTTTCACTAATGTATTGTGGTAAGCTTCACTTAAAATTTAGTGTTTGTTTTATTTCAATCAGTTCATAAATAAAAAAGGTATAGTCCACGCGGATGAAGTCGCGGGCAACAGCTAGTGTTTCATAAGAATCATAAACTATTAGCTCTTTGGACCCCCAAAGTAGGTACTGCACATTATTGCTCACTTGCAAATCTTGATTTACTTTCGCGTGGAAAGAAAAGGAATAAATGAAAAAATTCCCTTATTTATCTATTTAAACGGGTCTAAACGCGTATAATAAGGAAAACCTTATTTATTTTACTCGACGTTTCGGTTGGGTTGCACCAACCATGATCACGAGTTGACTGACTGAAGAGTTGACTGGACTACCCCACGTCGAGAATTGCCGAACAATTTCATCATCTACCCGCATTTGGTCTTCAATTTAAATTTAAATTAAATAGATAAATATATGTAAAAAACGCGAAAACTCCAAATGCGATATTTTTAACTGTTGTTATGCCAAACTGTCCAATTATGTTTTCAAAATGTATAGTAATTTGTCGTTCAATAAACTATTCTTATTTATTATTTACTGCTTAGTTAATTAAGGGTTGAATATTAAACATTTTATCTATTTAGCCAATCAATAAAACTGAGTAACTTCGACTTCATCCTAGTATATGATTACCAATTTATCACAATTACAAAGAATGTTGGTACCGAGGTAGGTAGGTATGTGAGTTGATGATTGTTTCTCAATGAGTGTATTCTGTAAGTGAGTTTACAATACAATTTTATATTTATTACTGTTTTATAAAAATAAATTCAGACAACATGTTTTTTCGAGGCTTTCTTTATTTTTCTCGCACAAATATAGTATGTTTATATGCGTGAGCAACATACAACTAACCTTCAACTAATTTTTATAGTTTACATAATCTCTTCGTTTATTGTTCTTCTTTTAAATTTGTTTTTCTTCGATTTATAAAACAAAGGGAGTTTATTGAGAAATTTAGTTTCACGTCTGCATTAGCTCCAGAACGTATTTATACATTCAAAATCCTTATAAGAATACCAAATAATAAAACCTTTCCGAATAAAATGTGTTTTTATATCGATGTTTACCCGATCATGCGCTCTCAAGTTACGGCGCCCCCTGCGGATTTAATGACTGTGAGCCAATTTAACAACTCAGTTTAGCACAGTGTTCCCATCAAGAGTGTTATCGTCTTCTAATCCGGTCCCCAGTGATATCGTAAACCAGAAGTGGTCTTGTAAGCGAAACCCGTTTCACAGCCGATCACGCACTCCCTACCGCTCTACACTGCTCGCTAGAGAAAAGGCAACTGTGAAGTCCCGGAGCGCTTAAGATGCATGTTATTCATTCGATTATGAACTGTATTCTGGGTGATTTAAGTTTCATTTAATTGATTGGAGAAATGGTGATTAAGTCGTTTTTTGTGTACACGGATTGTGTTTAACGTCACGCATGGTCAGGAGGTGTCGTTGGCGCAATTACCGCAATTGGCTCGTTGGCCTCCGAGCTAAAGACGCCCATCGTGCGCTCCGGTACATCTACGGAGACTCATTGTGATTCAATTGTCAGTATACAAAGTATAGTTGTTAATTGTGACACAAAATATTTGACCATCGTTAACTCTTATAAATATTTTATTACTTTAATTTTCTTCAGCGCCAATTTGCTCTTCTCCGAATGCCTCTTTTATGTTGACATACTCGTATATGTATAACTAAGGGCAAAGTGTTTTAATGCTCGCGATCAAAAGCAGATAATCATTACAAAAACCGTATAACCATTAATGATGTACCATACCTCTGCATTAAAACGACACAAATTTAGTACACAATAGAAACATTGCAACAAAATTCGATAATTTGCGTTAAAAACATCAGTATTTGCATCAGTAAAAATAAAAAAAATAAAAATTGGATGAATTTATAATAACAACAACAGAAAAGAGTTCGATTTCCCTTAATAAAGCAGGGGATAAAAACCTATCTACACCGAACGATGCGTCACATTTTTACATAAAAACTACAGCATGTAATAGTTGAGTGCACATAGTCTTAAATCCAATACATCTACTCAGGTTACCACATATCCGCTGTTGGTGAGCCAGCGGCCATTTACAAAACTATTAGACTATTTTCGGTTGCACTTCAAAGGCTTTACCTACTGACCCCTCGAAGCGTTTGTCACAAAATACTAAAGTTCATTTTTACAGTCTAATCCTGGATAAAGCAAATTAGTTACTGCGTAAGCAGTCCTTATGTTTTTCATTTGACGGTAATTTTTTTAAAAGTCATGAATAATTGGATAAGTAGGTATAACTGAAGAAGTGAGGTTCTGATGGAACGACTTTAGAAGTCAATCATAGTTTATAATAAAAAGTATGTAGGTCTAGTCTTGGACAAGGGTGACTATTATACCATTATTTGTTTTTATTAAAACAAAGAATCAACAGTCGCTAAACAAAATATTCTTATAAAGGAACGTAGTTACATGAGTGGGGACTTTTTCTGTAAGTGCGTTTTTCTTATATCGTGCAAGTTTTCACCGAATCTTCATTATCATTTGATAGACAAAATATCTTGTTAACTAAACTTGATAAAACTTTGACAAATCCAGACGAATTGTACTGCTATCTCGCATTACAAATATGTCAAATAGGTCAAAACTACTTAATTCCGACCTTCTGCATTAATCGTATTTAAATGGGCAGATTAATGGTCTATACACGATATGAACATTCTTTCAAAATTCTAAAATTAAATTCTAAAATTCTCCCAGTTAAATAAATATTAGTTAAAAAATAATATAAAAAAAAAACGTTTTTTAAAAACAAGCTTTTATGCAAGCCATGTACTAAAACGAATAAAATAAGTATATATTGAGTTATTTGTTCTCAAAAAGCTTGTCGCGAAATATTCATAAAAGTAGGTACCATTTACAATTCGCTTGTTGCGAACAAATAATTCAATATAAACTTATTTTATTCGTTTTAGTACATGGCTTGCATAAAAGCTTGTTTTTAAAAAACGTTTTTTTTATATTATATTTACACCTTTTTAGTTAGAAATATTTCTCAATCTATCCATTTCAAGTAACATACGGTACGGTAGAAAGTCATGTTTTGTTTTGCAAAGTTTCATGTGCATGTTACTAACCGTTGAAGAGTGCCCTCATGAGGAGACAATCCTGGCTGCAGCGTCAGTTCATGGTGTAATTCATGTTTTGCTATCAAAATTAAACTTACATGCAAAGTTACGTATCTCTACTACTAATCGTTGAGGAGTGCCCTCATGAGGAGACAATCCTGGCTGCAGCATCAGTTCATAGTGAAGATCATGTTTAGCTATCAAAATTAAACGTATATGCAAAGTTTCGTGTTCGTGCTACCAACTCTTGAGGAGTGCCCTCGTGAGGAGACAATCCTGGCTGCAGCATCAGGTTATTTCTATCATTTTAGTGTATTGTCATCAGAATTGTACAAGCATGCAAAATTTCAAAGTCATAAGTTTAGAGGAAGTGGTTCTAATTTGGCTTACAAGATTTGTCCCAAACATACTAACTGAAGTTAAGTTAAATAAACGGTGAAGTTAAATAAAAGCTTGTAAAAAACACAGTGGTTTGATTAATCAGAGCATATTAATATCTTAAGGTAGAGGGCTGGAATTAGGTAGAATAATTTAGAATATTGTAACAGAGTGAGAAGAAAACAAAGTAAGCATCTGATTACTTTGCTTTTTAATCTTCTACCATAATTTATAATCAATTTTCTCCACCTAAAGGTTACCTGGATGAAATAGCTTTAGCGAAGGCCGCCTATTGTAGGTACTTTCTTAATTACTTAATTTACCATTTCGCTGCATATATTGGTGTACAATAAAGTATTCATCTATCTACCTATCTATTTAGAGAGCTAGATTATAAAACTGCTCTCACATAGCGACGCGATATCAAAGCTGTACAAAGTGTAAGGAAGCTAATGGCTCACTATCACGCAGCACGACAACAGTAGCAATATCGAGCACTAAACCAACCTTACTTAAGCAATACCTTGCGTGTGGCAATACCTTCTTACGCTTTTGAAATGATATTATAGATATCATAAGTCGCAGGAATTATAGCACTACCCACGCGAAAATAGAACGGTTCTCTAGTTACCAAATCAAAGAAAAAAAATTAGCTGCTTACTATGAGCAAGCAAATTGTAAGTCACTTGGCAAGCTCATTGGCCACTACGTTCTGCGACTGAGCGATTAAAAGAGCACGCATTCACTATTGATTGAGAATATGGCATCTAAGAAAACTGTTTCTATGAAATCAAGTTTCTCATATTAATTAGTAAGCATAACATAAGCGGCCTAAATTGTTTGATACGAGAATGCACTAAGATAACTCTCAACTCCAAGTATTCATAATTAAACAATTTGATCATTCATGAACATTCTTGACGAATAATCAATGTATTTTTTATTTATAAAAGTGGAACCGGACACTGTTTTTTTATTTTATTATCATAGATTGCAATCTTAACTAGATCATCAAAATTAATAGCGTTGAAGTTAACGTTTCAATCGTAGCCGTTAGTATTTGAGTATTATATTATTAAACTTATTAATTTAATCTATTTAATTTAAAAGTCAAGACAAAATGGGGTATGATTAACTAACTTGAGTAGAAAAACAAACGATGGAGCAAATTAGGGTCAAGGACAAAAGGTTATATATTTTTGTAGCGTTCCCTAACAAAGGCTTTTATTTCTAGAGCTACACATATACACCGTCATAATATATTCTCTGATTATAACTAAATAGAGTGAATTTTGACGTGTATGGAGTTAAAATTTGACCAATAGGTGCATAGACACAGTTATCCTCACGACTATCGGAGCTGTTGTGCCCTTTGTGAGTTTTTCCGATCGTGCGGGCACGCAACTTCTAGCCGTAACGTGAGACGAGCACCGGTATTACGCGGCGCTCCCACCGACGTTTTATTTTAATCACAATAAGTATTGTTATTATAAGGATAATGGCTAGTTCTGAACCAAAATACTTCTCAATGATGAATGTTTATATATCAAGGTTAAGTTTCAAGAACAATAAATGTTATAATATAAAATAGTTGCTAGTTGATAATTCTACCGAGATATAATAATTCGAATTGTTAATTGTTATGTTTAGAGTTTTCAATATTTTTATTATTACGTTTTAAATTTGTTCGTAACAAACATGTATCTAACATTTTTTGCCCCTACGAGTAAATATGGTCTCAATAAATGATTTAAAATGGTTTACCGACCTACGTTTTAGCAGGGGGGAGTGCATGCTGCATTCCCACAGTCGCTGGGCGCACTCGACTGGCCACGTTACTCCTCTCTCCCAGAAGACTTCCTTAAAATGTACTACATTTCCTACTTTATCGTACTTCCCCGAGCGAGTGATATATTTCGGTAGTGAGTGAGATATGCCAGAGCTCATTCCCATCCCATCCTACCCCTGACCATTTTCCCAATCCATTCCTTAATCTGCAAAGATAGGCAGCGCATCCGGAGGCGTGCCAACGTTTGTCATTCTGGACTGATGTTGGCATGTATCACGGATGTCTATGGACGACAGTATCCACTTACCATCAGCTGGACTGTATGCTCATCCGCCGCCTTTTTCTATAAAAAAAATCTTATTGTACTTTTAGTGATTTATGTTTTTCACGTTGCGCGCTTATGTGTATATGTGAGCGTCTGAACCAATTTTGAAACCATTTTTTCCACTCTTCCTCAAATACCCCTTTCACAGCCTCTTCGAACGTAGCCAGCGCGCCTCGCGGCGACGAATCTGCTGGTTGGAATTTAATTTTGGAAAATAAATAAAGTCACAAGGTGCCAAGTCGGGAATGTAAGGAGCATGGCCTAAAACTTTTACCGTGGTGCAGCAACAGTCCGCGAAAACTTGTGTTTGCACGGTTGTTACTCAATGCAGTAAAATCGTTCGGCAAGCACGTGGCTACGTACCATTCTGCGCTAATGCTATTTTGGTTTCGTAAAGGTACAGATAAAGGTACCAGTAAAGTGAAAAACTTGCGATTAATTTTTTTCCAGCGCTTTTTTCTCTTTATTACTCTGTGGTGGGCGTTGGCTCTCTTTGAGACTGCCAAACAGTAGATTGACGCTTAGTTTCTGGAAAATACTAGTAGATGTAAGATTCATCATCTGTGATAATTTCGTTAACGCATCGAGACGGCCCTGCTTCAAATGTTGAGCCTCGGTGAGCCCTGCGCGATACTATCCGCCTAGCTCGTAAATGCCCATTTAATATTTCAAACACTCTCTCCGATCCAATTTCCAATCTTTCCTAAATTTCTTCGCATGTGATTGGGGTTGTTTTCACAAATAAAATTTTTCACTGACACCACGTTTTCTACTGTCGTTAAAGGGCGGCCGCTTCTTTCTTCGTCGGTCAAACTTAGTCAATCACTCTTAAATTCATCGTACCAACAATTTACGGCTGCCTTTTGAAGCTATTTGAAGTCTATTAAAAGAATCTTCAGGTTTTAAAGAACATATAAAATCATACAAAATTATAGCGCTGAAATGTTCCAGTCGAACATTCACTTTTAATGAGACACGATATATTGATTCAGTTCGTAAAAAAATAAGGAGAGAAATTTGAATTTGGAATGTTTTGTTTTTATGTTATAAATAGTCATAGTTTTAGTTGCCATCAAAACCAGCCCGTGTTCCATAGATAAAAACTCTTTAGCGTGAAACTTTCCTAGTAGCCTGGTAAGTCCCCTCCTCCCAGACCTCAGGCCTGCACAGGCAGTTGGCAGTTCGAAAATAACTTGAGATATCAATGTGCGTTTGTGGTTAACATTACTTTTTAAGCTAGCGATAACCTGTAGAGTTTACAGAAATAAAAAACCAATGACGAAAATAATATGTTTTTTCCCAATAAATTTTGACTATGATAAGAATATTCATCATAGTATTTTTTTTCTGGGACCCTTACCCTCTTTCTGATCATGATACTAATGGAAAAATTCAAATAACAACAAAAGTTTCTTATTTCATTTATAATTCAGGACTAAAAACTTGGTCTTAATGAAATCTATTATGAGCAAAGTAAGGTAGAGTCAGTGAATTCGATGGGGTTTTTTCATCAAAATTTATTGAATGGTGTCACGTAGGTACCTGTAATTGTACACTCGTAATTGGCGCGTCAGTTCGCAGTATGAGATGAATGCACACAGTTGACTGCGGTCAGTCGTGATCGCTCACGGCATTCATGATTTACGCAACGCGAGAAATATAGCTTCTCACTTTTAGAAAATATCACTTATAGGTACTTATTTCTGTGAAAAATGATCGTTTGTTTACCTTCAGAGATGAGTCGCTCGCGGATCTCCCAAGCGAAGATTGTGGGGTTCTCCCTCTTGTATTGTTCTATCTTGGAGACAACTGCTGGTGTCGCGACCTTTGGCTTGCTTCCGCCGATAAGGCCCGGCGGCCGAAGAGTACCTGAGAAATAAACAGTCATTTATAAATTATCTCTAGTCACGATTTGTGTAAAAAATACTTTCGTTATATGAATCGGAGCGTTTAAATCATACAATCGAACAAATTTATTAGGCAGGTATATTATTGAATCCTACGTGTCTGACACAAATAATACATAATGTTATGAAACTCTACTTTAGTGTAAATAAAATGAAATTGATTATGCTGTGTTACCAGCAGGTGGTTCGCGATGAAATTTAAAATCAAATTGCATGTCTCAAATAAAAATACCAATAATAGCAACACATACAGATTGAGGCAATTTCATTCAGTGATAAACGTGAGTAAACGCGACTCACTTGTCAATCCCGTCTTATTTAATTGCAAGTTTTACTAAAGTAACACTTTCTCGTCTTATTGCAATGGCGTAAAGGTTAAATTGAGGTTTAACAATAGTATGAATACAATTGCATTTTTTTTCTGTTAAAAGGATGGTGGTCGTCATTCTTTAATCGTTAGTAATCGTATACAACGTGAACAATTAATAATTAAAACTTCAAATTAGTATTAATTGCAGAATCATTGGCATCAACTAAATGAAACTTGTGCGAGGGGTGAATCGCTAATTCACTTAAAATACATTGAAATTTACAATGCAAAAAGTTTATAAAGTTACGTATTAAGTGAATTGTTTTATTGTATATATAGATGCCTTAGAATACGAAAGGTAGTCTGAACCTAAATTAACTAATAGTACCTAGTATCTTCTAAAAGCTCTATAGAAAAGATGCTCATATAGAAGCATATGTCCAGCAGTAGGTAGGTAACCAAAGGCTGAGGGTACTATACTCTAGTAAGCTGATGGATTCTAGTACTATACTAGAATCGTGTAGAAGCATATTTATCCAGCAATAGAGAAACAGGCTGATGTTATGGTATGGTACTAGTATCGTATAGAGGCCTATCCAGTAATGGAGAGACACAGAAACACAACACAAAAACGCTTATTTTTTATAGGAGCGCCAGACGAGCAGAGCATCGAATCCCCCTGGTGGTAAGTGGATACTGTCGCCCATGGACATCCGCGGTACACTTGTTCAACAAACGTAATAAGACGAAAACGATTGTTCAACAAAAAATGATACTTCACTGGTGAAAATTCTTTTGAAAACAACATTTCTGACGCTACATGCAAGAAAGGCGAAAATTAATTCACATACTACAGTTTCGCATCCGAGGTGCATGTTAGATACAAGAATTGAAGCCATAATAATTAATTATCGCTTGTGTTATGAACTGGTCTACGCAAAAAGTAATGAATGCCGCAGTGCCTAAATCAGTTAGCTAATGGATGAGTGGTTGCTGTGGTGCGATTACGTAAAAACGCATCAGAGTCGTAGCATTCCTAGCGGGCGGGCGTCCATACGTTTTTACTGGTGCCGTGCGCACGGGCAGCCGCCGTCCTCCATACCGATAACACGCTGAATAATTCAACGCATTATTTATATTCACATTTTTGTCAACGCCATTCACAATAAATTCATGCGGGTCTTTATGTCTTGATAAAACTAAAGCTTACCGCCTAAAATGGCGCGGACGAGCAAAAAACTAACGCTTCAAGTTTACACGAAGCCTGCGGCACTGTCACCGTTTTAATTTATATCATAACATTTATTATATAGAATAAAATACGTAATTTGTTTGCTAAGAAGAACGTTAAAGGTCGCGTGCTTAGGAACGGTAAAGAGCACCACATATTTGTATAATTATTCCCGCATAGATTTAGAACACGATAATATTTATAGGTTTATTAACATGCTAATGAAAATAAAAAGCCTAGAGCTCCGAAGATAATGTGGTATACCGGAGCCAACAGTTTTTTTAGTGGTAGTGAAAATAGATTTCAATGAAATTTTCGATTAGGTAGGTACTATTTCTTTACCTATTCATAAGCTAATCAGAGAGCTAGCCGGTTCATTAAACACGTAACTAGACAATTTCGCGGCAAATAAAATTTCTCAAATTAAAATAATTGAATATGTCAAGCGTTACGGCCCGTTAGCGTTTACGTGCTTCAGTTTCAAAGCCACCTTTCACTGTGGGCAAGTAAGTAGGTACTGTTCAGCTAAACGATTGAAAATCCATAAATTGTCTATTCCGAGTTGGAACGCCAATAACCGAGTTGCTCTCGTCTTGATTGATAGGTAAATTGCGGGAGTCTGGCGTACTGATAATTTCGCGATAATTAAATCGGCTAGTAACGTAATCGCATGACCAGAGCCAATTACTTGCCGTTGCCTAGGCAGAGGCGGATCGTGTGAGGTACCACTGAAATTGTTGCCACCTAAATATCTATCATTTGCGTGAAACGCACGCGCGTGCTTGAGGCGCGCTCTTACAGCTTATTACAATACAGTGCATACTCGCAACTAAACGAGTCGAAGCAATTCAATGTGATAAATATAAGTAGCACGTTGTTGCTATGATTTCATAACAATCGCACCAACTTTTCTTTTAGCAGGTTACTTTTACTCTCTTGAAGATATAATAATATTAAGTAAATCGAAATAGGTCAAATAATGACTAATATTTGACCTATTTTGTAACAATTAATTGACATGTTTTAATTAATTTTTACACTATGAAGACATTTGTAACTTATACTCGAATAAAAGTTCTATAATTGTTACAATAAATAGATAAACATATAGCTAAATCTATTCGATTTAGAGTATACCGTGAGTATATCAACGTATACTCGTATGTACCTACGTAGGATGTATTCTCGTATCTCAAATGGCAATGGTTCCTTAATGACTCCTTGATTTTAAAGTTTGCAGGCTCCGAACCATAAATGTATGGAGAGACTACTTTTGAATACATATGTATATCATTATGACACTAACACGGTATCGAAATATTTCTTACAGTTTTTGTTGTTTTAAATTTAAAAGGGCTTCAGTTGCAAAACAAAGACAAACGATTAATCATCGCCGATATGGCGAGGGAAGTTTTAAAGGGCACAATGCATTCAAAACGTCGGTTAATAAATTTCCACACAAGAGTCATTTATGGACGCTTAAAGTCATTACACGGCCTGTCTACAAAGAAGGACAAGATCTTTGTAAACAGCACAGAAAGGGAGCCAATACAGTTAATTAAATTTGTATTAAAAGTGGCTCTTTATAACTGGCGCTAACCTCGGCTGAGTACTGCCGCGTCATGCACCTAATAGATCAAAATCTTTAGCGGCGAAGTGGGCCTGCATGGCCCTGATTTATCGAACTTAATGCAACGCGTGTGTTAACGATACCTGATTCGGTGATTGATCGACTTTTCTGTCGAAAATGTGAGCCGGTCCGCGCCTACTTCCTCAGAAGCAATTAACAAATTTGTTACTCAAATAACATTTAAATAGTGCATTTTTTCTTTCACATAGATAAACATAAATGTTAAGGTGTTATTAGTATAGAATATTGAGCGTATCGTGCGCCTCGCCTACTCTCTAAGTTTATATTCCATGTCGCTGTGTGATTATAAGCAATTGTAACACAAATAAATAAATTCATACTAATAGGTAGTGGCGGCGAGCGGCACACCACGGTGCTTATATGGTTGGTGCAGGGGGGGGGGGGGGGTCGTCATTAAAGCAATAGTAAGCATATGTATCGGCTACATGTTTTGCTTCTACACGTAACCACTCTATTGTAATGCAAATTACTTGATTCATTACAGCGTACAGTTTCCATAAAAACAATTGAGTTATATTAATTCATTCGACAAGAGGCTGTAATTGAGGGATCGTTAAAAACAGATACAAGTAAACATCGTGAAATGTTTCCATTGTGTGATACATTACCAATGTATCACATACCAATCAATGCGTTCATCCTATAATCATCTAAATTTCATGATGTTCTTCTTTTAGTATCTGTAGTGTTACAAATGGATGTTAGCTGGGAGGGGGACGGTACACACTGAAATCCCACAGTCGCTGACAAATGCTCAATTACCTCTCTCTCACAGAAGGCTACCGAAATATACGTATTTCTGTACTGAGACATATATGCCCGAACCCATTTTCATCCCATCACATTTTGTATCCCCATTCCATCCTATCCCCTCCTGTCCTGTTGAATGGAGGGTAAGATGAAGTAAATGAAACTGTTAATATTTCATTTCTATTCCACCCCATCCGCCAAAGAGGAATGAGAAGTATAATGGTACGAGGAAAATTCCTTGTTATGTTTTACTTCGTATTCGCCATCTTTCTAATCCTTTTCCCAAGTCCACTCATAAATCTCCAAAGGTCGCCTAATGTTCAGGGGACGGTAGGCACGACGTAAGAACATTAGGGGCGTGATAACGTCTATCATGAGCGCAGACGTACAGTCAGCAACAGGTCAACCTATACCAATGGGCACCTTAATTGCTGCCAATAAGTGCCCGTTTTGAATGGTTTTGGGTACATTAGCGTGTTGCTAACTGTACATGGCCGACAATATCCTTTTACCACAAGGTGAACAGTCTGCTCATCTGCCACCTTCGTTCTATAAAATAATTGTATGTAACTGATACGGTCACTAGTCAATCGTTGCAGCATTTCGATGCCAACTATACTGTCCCTTCCTTGGTGTTTCCAGCGCTGCCCTAATATATCTCCTATTATTAAAGAACTACCAAGATTAGTAGGAATTATTAACTCATTCTTACCATTTTCCCAATCCATTCCTTAATCTGCAATCCATTTTTTAAACAGATATTTCACTTGGGGATAGACAATACGAGTATAATCGAGATGGTACATCACATCTAACCCATTTAATACGGTCACAAAATATTAATTTATTTAACAAACTTTATTGCACATTATCGAACAACAGGCGAGCATTCTCTAATAGCTAACCTTTGGGTTAAACAGAGACATACCTATATAGCGAGGTGAGATGGGAAGTATATAATTTAAGTGATATATAAATTTCCTTAAATGCACCTAATGAATACATGACACACAAACGCATTATATACAAATCTACATATACATACATACATATACGTGGGGAGGTCCTAAAGTTGCCGGCCTGGGAAAGAAAAAGGACACTCAAGTTCATGAAACTATTTTTATTTTTCAATATAGTCTCCGTCTAATTGAACACAGTTTTCGGATCGTTCTATCTCAGTATAAAAATAGTCAGAAATTTTGTCTTCAAAATGGACGAAAACCGCAGTGGTCACTTCATCATCAGTTGAAAACCTTCTACCCCTTAAGTCCACTAAGAGTTTTGAGAACAAATACTCATCACTGGGAGCCAAGTCAAGACTATAGAGTAGGTGGCGAATTTCCGCGAAGCGACTCTTTGAAACAGCAGCTTTCGCAACTGCGGCGACGTGGATGGATGCATTGCCATGGAGAAGCCGCACACCTTTGCTCAGTTTTTCACGACGTTTCTCCTTGATTGCTTCTCGTAATTGCTCTATAAGGTTAGCATAATAGCTTCCAATCACCGTAGTATTACGGTCTTTTATGTCTATACGCAATATTCCTTGACAATCCCAGAATATCGAAGCCATAATCTTTTTGATGGACTGAGTCACCTTTGAATTTTTAGACCGTATTTCACTAGTACGACGCCACTCCTTCGACTCCCTTTTGGAAAGGGGATGCCATACTAGAGAATCATAGTTTCATCCTCAGTAGCAATTGACTCCAAAAAATCGTTTCCGTTTCTCTGAAGGGCCTGAAAATGTTCCTTAGAGCACGCTACTCGTTCACATCGCAGCACACTCGAAAGAAGATACGGCACCCACTTCGCACTGACTTTATTCATATGAAGATGTTCATGAAGAATCCTAAGGACTGTACTTTTTGAAAGCCCTGTCCTTGCTGCTATTTCTTTCGTCTTTAGCCGTCGGTCGCTAGAACTTCTTCCATTTATTTGATATTGTTTGGAGTGAGTGGCTCAACGGGTCGACCGTAGCGAGGTTGGTCGTCGATGGACTCTCGTCCTAAACGAAATTGCTTACACCAATCTTTGACAGTGGAAAAAGATGGAGAAGTATCCCTGTACACATTATGTAACATTGGTTTGATATCGGTCGGGCTAACACCTTCCTTTGTAAGGAACTTAAACACGGAACGATATGTCGAGGAGTCAAAAAAACTGAAAATTATACACGAATTAGCAGGATAAATGACAATTACAATGACGTATAATTTCATTTTTTACACATCTTGAAATATGTCCGGCCAGAAACTTTTGGACCTCACTGGTATAAATAATAAAATATTCATGCATATCTATATATCAATATACAGAAGCACTAAACCTGAGATCACGCCAGGTAATATGCCCAGAGCTTCCTCTAAAAAGTATTCTTATTCGAAGCATATCATACAATTCTTAGATCTCTACCTAAATCCAATGTTTAATTTTAAAATGAAATTCGGTCGTCAGTAAAGGCCATTAAAAATTCAAATTAAGCTAAGAGAATTGGAGCAGAAAAAGAAAAAGCTTCGTTCGTGTAGCAAGAATGTCAACCCCGGTAATTCAATTTTGATTATAGGACCAAAGCCTAAATACGGCTTCATTACCCGCTGCGCCGATCCGCGGACAATCATCTTGAGTAGGTATCATTACCTTCCTACCAAATTTACATGGAAATAAAATGACCGGTTTAATATGAAATTACTCGCTCCGTGATTTTCGTTGCTTTGTAAACTTTAAATTATTCGTATGTACAAAACAAATGGTATTTGAATCGGCACTCAAGTAATTTATAGCGAAGTGAAATAACAATGACAAGTGTAGCTACACAAAAAGTACAAGGTTGACATAAATATGTATTATTGCTAAATAATGATATGTCTGTGTAGAGGGAACTACTCGTAACATTTCCCACTAGCACAAACTATCAATAAAAAATATTTTGACCACTGAAGTAGTGTTTATTGAAGTAATGTTTCCTTGATACAACTCAGAGTAACTCTTGTAGCCTAAGGTAAATGTTTAATTTCTAAAGAAGGGCTCCCCCTATATTGCACGCTACAATCGACTGGCGACGGGCACACTCGACTGGCTAAGTTACCCTCTCTCACAGAAAGTTTTCTGTAAACCGTAAAATGTACTGCAATTCCCACGGTATCCTATTCCCCGATATATGTACTGAGTGACATATGCCATAGCCCAGTCCCATCCCATCCTATCCCTCCCTATTTTCCTAACCCATTATTCAAATCTCCAAAGGTAGGTAGTGGATCTGTGGTCGTACCAACGTTTATCATTGTGGTCTGATGTTGGCATGTATCATGGATATAATGGGCAACAGTATTCGCGTACCACCAGGTGGACCCTCTGATCTTCAGCCACCTAATTTATATGAAAAAAAAAACATAAATTTATTGCCCAAATAGACCATTTACTCTGCAGAACCTATCTAACCTCACTTTTAATAACATCAGAAACCCAGTATTGTTTGTAAATTGAACAGCAGTATTCCTTTAAAGCTTTACAGAGATCACAAAGTAATTTACTCATCACATTGCACACGGTATACTTAGCCGACAATTTAATATCCTCGACCATGTAACGTTATTTATGCGTGCCCATTTCCATGCCGTCAACTTAGAAATTGTTTGGGCTAGATAATAAGTTTTAAGCTAAGGTTATGTGTACGTTAAACATGTAAGTGGTTGGACATGACGGCCCTGGGCGGATCGTAGACCAGGCTTCCGTGGGAACCCGACACGTGACGCTACAGAACTACTACGGGCCAAAATTGATTGACACTACCACCGCATAACTACGAGTAGTAGTACAGGTACAGAACTGACGGAATCGACGCTGCCTCAAGAAATAGCAAACTAGCAAATTCCTCCCATCGTGACGTCAGTACTCTAGGTTGTTTAGGAAAACATGTAAGTAGTCCTCGCAAGCGTAACGCTCGTTTCACCATTGTTGTATATAATGCATAACGAGAAATCTTCTCTGTCTTCGCAAGAATGTAATTGTTTCTTACTAATAACCAAGACGAAAGTTTACTGCCGACAATTTTAATCTATTCATATTTGTCTGCCCTTCAGCAACCACTTCATGAGCATCTTCTCATCTCTTTGGCGAGTACGGATTTCAAAATAATCGATTTTAGTCTTAATTTTAGTGAGTTAAGTTACATTATATTAAGTTTAGTAAATGTATTACATTACTCCACTTATTCTATGTTTTCAGTAGCAACAATTTTCGCCCGTATTTAGGTCTTCAACCTCAAAAAGATTTGTTATCATAAATAAAACTAGTACATATATTTCTCTTAATCCTGGAATATGAAACGAAGCAAACAATTTAACTTATGCAGTGTACGCATCAGAGCTTTTAAAATGGTCCGTTCACGACTCTTGAGCAAACACAAAGTACCATGTGCCTTAATAACAGTCGAGAGATCCAATTCATCAAATAACTGAATACTACCAAGTGTTTGCTTCAACATTGCATCCAGCACACGCTTCGATTGCATCCAACCTGGCTATTATAACGCACTAATTGACTCCATCTGCTTTGTTTACTACCTAATGAATGAGCATTCAAATTACTAGGAGCGTCGCAATGTACGGACACTAATTTTACCTTTGTCGCAAGGATACTATTTCTGTCCCCGAGGCATTGACAATTTACTTTCCATTCTAATTATTCATGACTAGCTTTTCACTCTAGAGAAAAATTCTATATCACAAGTTATTTTAAAAGCCAACTTTCTTAATATTAATAATACTAGAATTTTCATTTCGTTTGTTTATAAGCCCATTTATCTTCACAAAATTTAATCTAATTCTTTCACAATAATTGAATTAACTGCTTGTTACAAAGATATACAAAATTCACAATAATATTATACTGTAGACAAATCATACAATCGACATACTTAAGAAGATAGCAGGATGTAACCTTTTGTAGGTTGTATTTGTGTAACGAATATACTGTATTCGATTCAGACTCTCAATTAAAGGTTGCAATTTTTAAAAGGCACCTGTGATAATTGTAAAGGAAACAGACAAATAAACGGTTGTGGTTGTGAAGAATCGCCGATGATAAGATAGTTCCCACATCAGCATCAGATTGGCAGTGCATGCTCGCGGCGCACTGCGGCCGGCGGCGGGCGTCCTCCGCAGCCCGGTGGCTTATAATTAACACGCTGCAAGTTTTATGAATCGATTAGAATCTAAGCTTTCATCAATGGCAGCTTTCGTCGCGGCAGGCTCCGCCGATGCCTTATCGTTGATTAATAGCGATTGAGATTTTTGCTGCAGCCGTGTTATTAGAACAGAGTTTAAACACAGTCTCCAGTCGCGTCGCTTTCGACAAATTGCCGAGTTGTCAATGAATGTTTTGATATCATTTATATGCGTGTGTTTAATTATCGGTTGTTATTAATGCTCGAATTTACGAAGTTTGAATTTTATTCTCTATGTTAATTGTCAAATATGAAAGTATTAGCTAATGTTTCCATGTCATATGCTCGCCCCATTTTGGTAGCGCAACGTTATAATTCTCCATCTTGTTATGTGGAAACACGCACATCCTTCTACATGCACTTCTCAATACATTAGTAACTGATAACGTTTTAACGTATTTTCTAACAAATTATTTACTTACTTAACTAGTGCCAGTAATATTAACATACTTAACTTAGTTACAGAGTAACCACAAGCACGTAGACACAGCATAGGCACTAAGTGCTAGGCTTGATCATTCTAAACGGGCGGGGAGGTAATTATAACAAATAACTTAGTTGCCAGCAATAACGGGCCTCAAGGCAATTCTCTAACGAACGGTTGTATAAATCAATACACACACTGAAGAGAATCCTACGAGTTTTCTATAAATAATACATACTCTTATTACAGTGGAACCAATGCCCAGTAGGCAGAACTTCGCTTTATCAATTATCTTCTTTTAAGGGTTACCAACATTCTTTCTGAAGGTAAAGATATGAATACCGGCTTATTTTCCTTATACATTATGTATATTATATTGTACTAATGTGTGATACCTAATACCATTAGCTATTGTGCACTAATGTTGAATTATAATTTGTTGCATGTGAATTAATTGTAATAATTCAAGTTGGTAGGTCAAATGGGCAATCACTATAATGTTGTTAAAGCATTCTGGGCCACTAATACAAAAGAAAACAATTTGATGTCTCCATTCATATCGCTTGATGGGTCAATAAACTGACAGCTAAGAAGCTCCAAGCGTGCATATGGAGGCATGAACAGTGAAGTCTTGTCTTGTAAACCCTGGCTTCGTACTCTTTGAAAACAGCTTTGGTTGGCAAACCCAGGTGGATGAGATTGGTTGTGGGATATATTAGACCTCTTTACACATTTTAGAATATTGTTCCTTCTAGTTCAAAAGTTGCTCTACATATTTAGGACATTACAAATAGACAACGCATTCCAAGAAACTCAGTACTTCATACTGTACGTTAAACTTATATTTCAACATCCTATAAAAGTTCACTTTTAGAAGACAAATAGAATAGTTAGAGTGATCATGGTGTTTGTCTTATTAGAGGTAAATTGCCCATTCACTTCATTAATTCACTAATTTTATTCATAATTTCATATAATTTCTCGATATCAGCCCATAAGATTCCACTGCAAAGCGCAAGCAATCACGAGAGAGTTTCGGATCAAACTCCACTATGCTGGCCCTGTATGAAATGGTGGATATTAGTCATGATTATATTTTTTAATTCTCGATATAAACGCGCCTTTCGCCGTGATGTTTTTCTTCACCTCCAAGCTTACTGATAATTGAATAATTTCATGTTCAACTTCTTGAATGTAAGTCGAAAGTAGAGACCCTAAAACTATCATCGTTCAATAACTAATCCTTATTATCAGTAAATTATTTGTAATAAATAAAAATTAACAATCCCGGTGACTTTGTTTGGCCAATAAAAATTGTGCGATCTAAAGAGGTGCCCATCCTGGTTTTTATCGAAATTTTCATTATATGGCTTGATCATTTTCACTCGATCACCACCGTGCCCAGCGAAAAACCAATTTTCAATATATTGACAAAATACAATTATTGATTCCAAAAATCAGAATTTAAATGAAAAATATTGAAACGAAAGACACTGTTGGAAGCTTTATGGATTAACAATAGTGCACAATGCGTAAATAATAAGGCATATCAAGTTAATGCTACTGCATTTAACCGCCTTTCCGGGTCTAGCCTGTACGCTGATAAATATTCGTATCTGTTTCATCTTTCTTACCAAGCAGTTTAGTAACAGCACCTTGCTGGGACAGAACGTGGTGAGCGATGTCATAGTGCCTAAGACCGAAGCGGGAGAGCTCCAGCAACCTTTGCTGCGACAGCAGGGACGAGAGGGGGTGAGCACCCGCGGCACCCGGATAGAGGGGGGTACCGGAACCTCCGCCAGCCCCGCCGCCCGCTGATGATGATGGAGACACGGGTACTGAAAAGGGAAAAATAGCGTTACTGACTGATGAAATCAGAAGGATTAACTGTACAATAAAATGTACTGCATTTCCCACTTTATCCTATTCGCTTAATGTACGCAGTACGTGTTTCGGTAATGAGTGAGATATGCCAGAGCCCAGAGCCTATCCCTACTCATTTTCCTAACCCTTTCTCCAAATCCATTGCTAGATTTCTAAAGGGAGACAGCACATCCGAGGGGATACCAACGTTTTTCATTCTAGACTGATGTTGTCATATATCGTCATGGACATCCATGGGCGACAGTCCATGGGCACTTAACACCAGGTGGACTGTATATAATCATATGGTATTTCTGTCACCCACAATGTTTCTATAAAAAATAGTGGATATCGCTGTGGATAAAAAGTAGATAAAAAAAGAGATGCGCATTTTTATTATCTTATTTAGATTGGAGTGATCGAATAAAAAGGGATCGTCGTACCCCCACATTGAAACATCGAGCCGCTTAACTGTTGGACAACCAAAGAAGCCTACTCCAATTATTCTGATATCATTAACTGTCTGATAGCGGACAATTAATGAATTACTTATTTGATAAAACGTATAATCTATTACTCTACAACGTAGCGATGTACAACGAAACTGCTTTTTTATACATACTTATATGTATTTACAAAGAAGGTGACAGAAGACCTATTTATTGAAATGGAATATGGACCTAAATGGATCTAAATGGAACTGTTATGAAGAGCGATTATTTTTTGTGTTAGAAGTAAACTCGATAACAACTAAGCAGATTTTGAAAATTCTTTCACATTTAGGAAGCTAAGCTAAATACAGGTGGACATACACTAATAATTTTGGATTCCTTAGAAAAACGTTATACAGGGCTGACTGTTTATGATACCAATATGAAGTTCTGTTACGCACAGGTAACGTCGTCTCCGGTTCGCATGAATTTGTTAGTAAAATATCTACTTGAATATGGAACCTATTTTTATTATCCAAGTACGGTAGAGAGAAAAGGAAGGGTTATGATTTGACAGGGAATGTGTGTAAGATAAGGAAGCTCTGTTATCTCGGTGAGAAACACAATTAGAAACAAAAAATATGTGCTTCTCCAACTCATTATACAAGGCAGAAGGAGGTCCAGAAGACGAAGAAGTTTAGATGCTGAATAAAGTAATTACTTATGCCAGTGGTACGACAAGAGCTCTCGGTCACTATTCCGTGCTTCAGTTCCTAAAGTACAAATAGCCAAGATGATTGCCAACCTTCGTTAGAGGATAGCGCTGCATGAAGAAAAATATGTATGTATGTTGTATGTATGGATGAATGCGTGTTTGTAAATACCTATATTTCTATATATGAATATTCCACCGTAGCACCTACTTTATAATATTCGATCGATTTCAACAAATGAGGTGTCAATTCGTCTTGATCACCCGAGTGTCATACGATATAATTTTTTATTAAATTCAAAATGGCAGCTGTAATTTGTAAATCCTACCACAGTTTCTAGACATACGTAGTTGAGTTTTATTTGTGGATATCATCGTCTCCCACCTATTCTATAAAAAACAACTTAATTTTTATTATTTTTCTTCACTCCTTACCTTTCATAGTTATATTCCACAATATTACAAGAAAAATAGCAAGGAATGTTTCAGATTTATAACTATTCGCTAGTTATTTTCATTACAAGAAGACTAAAAAGAAAGTTAATCAGAGACTTAATTCATAACAATTTTACTATTTCAATAATTTTGTCCCGTCGAACAAAATTAAAGTACGGAGTACATTGAATCTTAGTAAGCATTCTTACAATAATGTAGTAGAAATACAACATACTTTAATAATGTAGCCTCCTGTTCAAACGCTACAAAATTATAAAAATGGTAAAATGATTCTGAAATGAAGCTTCAGGCTGTAATATTAGTTTATCTAAATTGCTACAATGTAGATGAATGCCTTTTTCACGGGTTTAGAAAATGAAAACCCGCATGTTTTTTATGCTGTTCCTGTCAATTGAATGCTTTTTATAGAACTTGCTTAAAAAAACAAAGGTTTTTAAGTTATTTTATTGTTCGTTTCTTTTTAAAGTTGTTTGTTATTAGTTCATTAGATGTTCCACGTTCATATTTGTGGTTGGTGTAATTTTATAATAATATGTATTTTATAGTGGAGTGTAGGCTTTCTCGGCCGGTGTCCATATTAATTGAATCTTCCGGGCTACTTGGCCGAGGTCTTCTGGAATCTCTTTTCTTTCTTCCAAACGTTTCGTCAACAACTGCGGTTGACATCTTCAGTGGCGACTGCTGAACGCAGTCGCCACTGAAGATGTCAACTTTCGGAGAGATGTTATCTCTTCGGCTTCTCGAGCGCAACTGACTCTACGACTGTGGCGCACCGGTATTTATAGTGAGCGAGGGTAGTTGTGATTGTGTTTGTACCGACGCACCGATATTTAATCAGCTTCGGCGTGGTGTCTCTGTTCACAATGGTCCCAGTGAAGGAGACAATAGAAAGATTACGGCAGCACTTCCCCAAGGATATAGTGTCTCTTTATGAACACGTATTAACCACCACTTACCTCCAGGTGAACGAGGGGCAGTCCATTGAGTCCTGTGGTACCCAACTACTACATGGAGTCATTCGAAGAGACTGCACTGGAAACAGCACTACAAAAACCATCGTGCTGGTTCCGATATGTGGATGACACCTTTGTGATCTGGAGTCATGGGGAGGAAGAGCTCGAACTCTTTCTGAAACACCTTAAAAACATCCATCCAAGAATCCAATTCACCATGGAAAAAGAAAGCAATGGGGAGCTTCCGTTTTTGGATGTACTGGTAAGCAAAAATGGAGATGGCAGTCTGGGACATACCGCAAGCCCATCCACACCGACAGATATCTACATAAAGATTCCAATCATCATCCTAAACAAAAGAGAGCAATGATGAAGACGCTGATGGACCGGGCGAAACGAATCTGCTAACCGATACATCTACAATCGGAAGTGATACATTTAAACCAAGCCCTTCAAAGCAACGGATACATGGTGTCCGAAATCAAGAGGGTGCAAAAACCAAAAAAAGGAGCCAAAAAAGCTGACAATATCGACACCAACCCAGAGAGAAGCAGGGAGTTCTTACCTTACTTAAAAGGCGTAACAGATCGCATCAGCAAGATCTTACAAAAGAAAAACATGTAGACCATTTTCAAGCCTACGAGCCAACTCAGAAATATCATCAGATCAGTCAAAGATCCCAGTGATCCGTTGTCCTCGACTGGAGTATATAAAATACCATGCTCCTGTGGGTCAGTGTATATTGGCACTACAAAACGGAGTGTCAATACCCGCATTAAAGAACATAAAGGCAATTGTCGAAGAGGAGAGACTGAGAAGTCGGCCGTAGCTAAACATGCCTTGTCGGATGGGGACCACGAAATCTGCTTCAGGGACACAAAGATTTTGTCAACCGGGAATCATTATTATTCCCGTCTCAATAGGGAAGCTATTGAAATCTACAAGCATCCCAACAATTTTAACAAAAAAGAAGAGAATCTAAGACTCCGTAATATCTGGTATCCAGCACTCCGAAGACATCAAGCTCACGGGGAAGAGAGACGAGAGGGGGGGGACAAAAACAGACTCAGTACACACACAATCACAACTACCCTCGCCCACTATAAATATCGGTGCGTCGGTACACACACAATCACAAACTACCCTCGCCCACTATAAATACCGGTGCGCCACAGTCGTAGAGTCAGTTGCGCTCGAGAAGCCGAAGAGATAACATCTCTCCGAAAGTGAACGCAGTCGCCACTGAAGATGTCAACCGCAGTTGTTGACGAAACGTTTGGAAAAAAGAAAAGAGATTCCAGAAGACCTCGGCCAAGTAGCCCGGAAGATTCAATTGATATGTATTTGTTTATAGTTTCTAATGTTTATTCTGACCACGTATAAATATAATTATGAATTAATTATTTACGAAGTGTTTTATTTTTTTGTGCATTATTTTTAATCTCCTGTATAAGTCTAACCTACTATCACATAAAATTCCACGTATGCTCTGCAACAGCAGAGCGCCAATATTTTTTCTCCATTTCATAACCTAATTAGTCTTACAGGCGATAGGTATCTATTGTCGTAAGGTCGTGCTTTCGATCACGGCGCGGCGACACAAACTCAGTGGTATGGACCATTGAAGTTATACCAAATTATAGATTTTTTCAATTATTACCAATTAATTATTCGGCAAGAGAAAACATCCTAAGGATATTTTTATTTAATTGTATATGAGTTTTTTATGTCTTTAATAAAGAAATTTATTATTATTATATCCAAATAACTGGGAACTCAAGAAAAATCTGAGCTTTTGTATTCACCAACCCGCAGTGGGCCCGAGTAGTGGATTATCGCCCGTAACTCCCCCTGTGAATATAAATAGAAGCCTGTGCCTTACAGTGAGATGTTATCTATAGGCTGACATCGAATACAGACTACACAGTTATAAGTTTCTTTGTCAAGAAAAATACGAAAAATAGTTTCATACTAGATTGAAACCATTATGTGATTTTAAAAATATTTTTTTCAAAAAAATTACTCAGATGTCTAGAAGAAAAGTAAGATATAAGAATATAATGACTATGACGTCAACTCCTGAGAAACCGATACCCAAAATTATTTCATTTTGAGATAAAGTTATTAAATATAATAGATAACTCACCACGTATGAGAACCAAATGTGTTAGAGGAAGACATAATTGGGTTAACTAGCAATCAAAAGTCACAAATTACAACAATAATAATACGACCTTTAAAATGGCGGGAACTCTCGTTGAAATAGCATTAATTTTTTACTTTGAGTTTCCGTAATGTGAGCGCCTCTGGCTACACACACATTCTGTGACTCAACGTTACCGAGGGCTGGTCAATCGGTGCTCACTCATTATCTTCCCGCGTCATTATACCGCGTCAGAGAGTAACCCCGCTTTATTATAAGCCAACATCATACAATAGTCACAAAGGAACGAGTTATTTTCCGCTAACGTTGCCCTTGCCATCATTTCTAGCGATGATAACAGAGCACTATGTTGAACGCCCTGTATTATTTTATTGCTTCAAAATGGAAAAAGTATAAAGCTATTTTATTTTATAGACAATAAAATTACATAAATTTTATTATTCCAGTTAAAAAGGTGTGCAAATATTCTGTATCGAAAGGTTAACTACCCTTTAAAGGTTAACTAACTAAAGTAAATGAAACGTTAATGTTTACGGCTAACTGTTAATGTTTCGCCTTCTCAACAATTATTATTTTAATTCAGTAATTTGTCGCAACAGCAACCAGATACGGTAAAGGCCGATCGCAACAATGCATTCTTATGAACATATCAATTAAGCCATTAACTTAATATACCATAATTTGTTTATCAGGTTAAGCATCGAAATTAATGCAAGCGGCATAACTTCTCCATAATTTTACACTTTTTATTAGCAAGTCGACAAGACCATTTCGTCAAAGAAAGTATTATCGAGCTTGAACAGGAAACACGCAAGAGTAAATCTTAGATCAATGGTGCAAGAGACGTATTAGAATGCTGTCCCCGGTTTGATCGAGCACTCACGACTGGACTTCGACGTATAATTTCTCGTGTAATCGCTTTAATAATGGAAGAAAAAAAGCGATATTATCTGCCCACGGTCAATAAATTAACACCGTTTAGAGCAAACGGCAAAGTTTTAGTGTCGCTACCATTATAAATAAATTGAACTCGGACAAGGCGAGGTTTTAAGGAGAGACGGTTCGTGTCGTGGTGTGCGTGTGTGTTTTTATTAAGGTGCGTGAGCAGTGAGGCCTTATTAAAATATTTCGAGTGGAAACTGGAAGGACCACTTAGTGGTGCGCGGGAGTTTCACGCCTGAGCTGATACAACATTAAGTCGACAAGATAGCTTATTTGCGCTGAGCTGAGGATTAGTGGCAATAAATCACTGATTAGAATGTATTGACTGGCGTTGACTCCGGCGCATGACCGTCGCTTTTATTTATTGACCACTAGCTGTAGCCTTTTATAGCTTCATTTTAGACATTTGTTAACGTTTGTCTCTACCGGTTCGATTACTTAATAAATTAGCTTTATCAATAATTGAGGCACTCGCTTTATTCAATAATAATACATAAACACAAGTAGATACTTTGGCAAAAATTTTAGAACGTATATAAAACAGAGCAATTGTTAAGTAATTTGAACAACATTAAATGACAACTAACTGAGTAATTTTAATTAAATTCTAAATAAGTAATAAAAACTAGTGCGGTATACATAATGTTAACACGATGTTTTTGCATTAGTTAAAATAGTACAAACAAACTGACGCACCTACGGGTAGAGACACCTGCGCGGGCGTCGTAAACATGCAAAATGTAGCGAGGGGAGCGCGAGCGCACTGCTATAGCAAGTTCGCCCGAATGTGAAACGGAGTGCAAAAAATATTGTTTTACTGGCGAGTATCGCCGGCATCGGTGCTATTAATGTCATCACGCGCCCGGAAAATTACCGCCTTTCGTGTAAATTTCAATACGACATCGAAAGTGTACTGATGCACTCGCACGATGCGCCATAAAATTGCAAATATTTATACTCTGATATTCAACATTCTGTTGAATTATTTAAAAATGCCCATGCATTATGAAGATAAGCTTGCATAATGCGGCAACTTCTTGCTTTCTTACACCGATTCCAGTGTTTTGTGTTAAATTGTCTATGAAATTACTTAAGCTTGGTTTAAACATAAAATGTATCTTCAGTGATACTGCTGTATCGATCATAATATTATGTATTTGGAGGGGAGTTGAGCACGGGAAAAGAAGTATTTCTTAACTGTAGGACACATGTTGAAACTGAGAAATAAGCCTTTCGTTTTTATTAACTTATAACCTGTAGTACCTACGGGATACAGGTCCTGTAGTGAGACGTTATTGGCTGATATCGAAATGCCTTTATTGAAAATAAAACGTTGAGAATGAAAATTATTGAGTAATTTCGCGTTTGATTTGCTTGAAAGAACAGACAGTTATAAAGTGTAAATTGGCAAGTTACATTAACAAAAAAGATCGTTCTTATGTTTTATAAATTGTCAAATTGAAACTCAACTTGGACGACTGTACATGTTCAGTTCAATATACGAAGTAATCAATATTCCTTTCAAAATAATTTATTAAATTAATGTCAGTATCACTGATAAAGATCATTATCAAGTTATGCAGATGTCAAATCGAAAGAACAATAATTTCAGATTAACAAATATTTACCTTAAATACAATAATATTTATAGTCTCCATCCAATTACTCATTAGTTTAACAGAATCCGTCAGTAATGTACATATTTTTACACTATATGGTAAAGAATGGTGGGTATACCATATGGGTATGTTATGAGTACTGACTATCACCACACAGGGTCTTATGCTCTTCCCTTGCAGGCACTACAGTTGACTTTTATTAAGTCGTCAGTTCACATGGCCGGCGAGCGTCCTACGCTACCTTTCCCGGTACACAATCTTTGTTCGAGGACTCGTCTTCCCAGTCGGTTATCAGTCCTGCGGCATTATAATAATATGGTTTGTGGACTGCCACTTCAGCTTGCTGATTGTTTCAGCTGTCGGCAAGTTTAGTTCTTCCTCGAATATCTTCGTTTCGAATTTTATTCAGCAAGCTGCGCCGAGCATAACTCTTTCCATTCCAGAGCAATGGAAAAATTGGGAATTTTGAAATTGTGAATCAATTCCACTGTCAGAGACGTAACAACGGACCGCACGCATTGTTTGAGGACTCGTCTTCAACAGTGCGAGAGTGTAAAAATCTATCTTTACAGCACAGAGAGCGGTGTTAGTCTAGAAGTATGTATTCTCTGCTCAAATTCGTTATGAGTGCAAGCCAGGGCTGGTGTCACCGAGTTTCCACATAAGTATTAATGTTTCTTTTATCACTAGCTCAGCAATGAAGGAAAATTTTATAAATAGTTCGAAGAATTAACATTCACCAATTCGCATTAGGCCCTTGTGGTGGATTATTGCACAAATACCCTATTGATAATTAAGGGCCATGGAAGTCCAAGGCCAATTACAAAGAGGCCTGTGCTCCGCTGTTGGTTGCTAGAAGCTGATATCGAAAGTGTGAATCTATGTTAGCCTAGCCTAGCGTTTAAATTATAACAAGTAAACGGAACAGACGAACGGTTCTACAGTATGATAATATTCATCAATTCGTTTTTTGTAAAAATAACTATATTAAATAATATAACTCATAATTTATTTATAATTTCATCCGTTGTAGTTCCTCTCTAGGGCTGACGACGTCAAGAGATTTGCAGGTCCCATACGGACCAGACGTAGGTACAGCAAATAGGACAGAGTGGAAAAAACTTAGAGAGACATAACGGAATTCAAATAGGAATTTCGCTCATAACGGAATTTTAAAAGTGTCGCTTTTGCTATAGCACAAAATTATTCTTTTACCAACAAAATATACAGGTGAGAGGATAAATTCCGAGGCTGACACAAAACAAGGAATTATGTCACTTCAATGAGACAGTGCTGCTTAATGAAGGACATACGGCCGCCCGGTTCGACGAACTTGTATGACATTGACGGATAATTATCAACCCAATAACTACAATTGAACTCAATAGTTATTGAGTTTTTTATGCTTTATGTGCTTTATGTGCACGTAAAAGCCACTTGAAATACTTAAAGATCACGCTAATTAAAAAAACTCAAAAACATTTTTTTGTGATGTTTGTTTACTGCGTACCAAGGCAATTCAAAGACAGTAAGAGAAATATCTTTTGTTTATACATGTGAATAAACTTAATAAAATTAATTAATTACCTTTATTACAATAATACTGTCGGACACAATGAAAAACAGTAGCATTGTTCTTAAACTTATGCCGTAAATTGTTAACAATTTATTTTTTAGCAGTCCACAACATTCATCCAAAAATGAAATTACTCGTGCATGTAACAGAGATAGCGTACTTTTTTTATTAACGTCATATTCTTTCTGTTTCTTAAATTTATTTTACACTAACTGACCGTACCTAAAAAATTTTAATCCTAAATTTGATGTATTCGAATACTGTACCAGTTTTGATTAAATATGATGAAGTATGTTGACGAGTCCTCGAGATGACACTGCGTGCAAGAAAACAGCATGGAACGATTTCCAGTTAAATGAACCAATGTCTCAAGTGAAGTGGCTGGTAGTGTCTGAATGAGAAAAACAGAAGGTCGTGTGTAGTGGCACGGCTTGAAAGAGACCTATAACCAACAAAGAAGAGAAACGGGCTGATAAATAGTATCGAATACACGTCATTTTGTAATAATTTTGAAAATTTACTATTTGAAAACTTCCATGCGTTAAAATAATAATTTTAGAAATAAATTTCACGAACTAATTATTACTAATTTCCATACACTTTACTTTTTACACATACTCTTACGTATGAGATGAAGCTTTAATGTAAGAAAAAAGAAAGGATAAGTATCTCCCTTGGTCGATTGCAAAGGTTGCACACTCCATAGAAATACTTCAGTAGTATTCTTGCTAACTAAATTGCTAAATAAAATTATATATTATGTTCTAAGATAGTTTGTTATTTAATCATTCAAATAAAATATTTGTTATTTAATTCATCTCATGAGAGTTTTCACCAACAGATGGCTCTACTAGGGACATTTTAGTCTACAGAGACTCGAAAACAGTACATATGCTAAATGGATATGCGAAGGCTGTCTCCTGTGGGTTAGGAAAAACACGTAAAGCCTAATAATTTTATGGTTAAACGATTCGTTGGACTGTCTGTTTCGCTATTTGTCCATAGATGTCTCTAGATACCAATACAAGCGAGTAGTTTTTAGCAGCGGCTATGCCTGTGACCTCTGCGTTTTGGTGGAAAATTTCACTACTTTTATCTACATCTTTTATATTTTTTATAGAAGACATGGCAGACTAAGATGGTAAGTGGTTAAAGACGCTTACGGATGTGTACAATATCAAGGAGGTGTGAGTACGCTGCCGACCTTCCAGAATTATATTCAAAGCTTTCTTGATGAGTCCGAAGTGGACATTGGGCTTGATGGACTTAGCTTCTTTACTAACTACGGCTACGACTACGGATAACTACAGCCCTGTGAACCACAATGAATAAGGAAAGAACCGGTCTGGTTGCATAGAAATGTACCTAAATTTACTAAGTATAAAACAAATAAATTATTGGAAAAGATTCTAGGCATATTGTGGCCAGAATTCCTTGTTCTCCGTTAACTTTCTTGGGGATACTAAAAAAACCGAGCAGACCAATATCTTACAGGAAGAGGCTGGTAACAGACCTGGAATATTACTCTTACTTCTAGATCAGTATACCAGAATATCTGTGAACCCATTTGAACTATGGACTATGGACCAACTATGGACGCACAGTTCGAATATTCGACCACTCCACTCTCATAAGCAGTTTAGAACCCATTAGCATCAGGAGAGATACTGCTTTTCTCCGCATGCTCTACTATAGTTAGATACACAACGCGATTGCTGTACAGAACTATTCTTTACCACGCCCATCTCGGGTTATAATAACCGTAGGTATCGAAGTGCAATCAATGTATCTGTTCGCATTTCTTTGACAAGGAGCCGTCACGTACGATGATCAGTGATCACGTAACCAAAGGTTGTGAAAATAACTACCCTCTGCGGTTTTCCGTTAGGTACGCCACGACTTGGACATTTTCAAGAATTGTTTTTCTAAAATCAGTAACAAGCATGAACAACCTTTTAACATATGCGATAGTGTTACGAAAATATCCTTCGTTTACATGGAATTTAGTTTTTCTGAAAATAGTGACAAGTGGAAATAATATTTGACATATAGGTAAATAAACACCCCTAGAGGTTATGAATAAATACGAGAAATGATAATATCTAGGCTGAAAGCGAGCACAACCGTGAAAGCCATCGTGTCGGTGGTTTTACAGGTGTTAAATATCTTTTACAGCTGCTTATTTCACACAAGCGAAGCCGAAGGTAATAACAAATATACGTATAATATTAAAATACACTAGGATGTGGTAGAATGGACTTTTGTAGACGAATTTACTTTATAACTCCATGTAATTCGACATTAAAATGTAAATTAATATTATAAATTATTCTAATTTTCCCGCTAAGCGTGTTCGGCCTATTGTGTATATTTGTTTGATAAATTTTATTAATCAATTAATTTGTTTCATGTTTGTATTGTTTTATAGTATTGTAGTAATATTTATAGTATTGTAATAATACTGTCTTCAGAATTTCAGCATACGGTTCGTATTTGGACTGCGCAAATATGACCTTATTTATCAATTTCGCCAGCAGCTCAAGTAGCTTCCAATTCGTCGTCGCCGAGATGCTCATACAGTAGATTGTTTAACCCGATAACGCCTGGATACCTTGAAGAAAATTTTAACTAACTTTCTTCACATCCTTTCAATCTGCGATCTTCAGATTGTCTTCTCATTAAAATTCCTGACCATTCTTCTACTTTCTATTCACATTCATTTACAGTCAAAGCGGTTCGCTTATGGAATGCATTACCTTTAACTAAAAAGCGCACTCAATCTGTGGCTAGTTTTAAAAGACTCGTGAAAGAACACTACCTCGCAGAAAGAGTTCTCTTAGGCCCAAATTATTTTCCTTTATCTTTCTGTATGAATGTGTATATATATATATATGTATTATTGCATGTATGTATATATTAATGTCTGTAGGTATTTCTGTCTGTATATTTCTGTATGTGTGTATCTATGAATGTATGTACAGACATTATTTCCTTATTGCACCATTTACCTCTATTTCGTCTACTGACTTCTCTTCACCACCCAAAGGTTGCCTGGAAGAAATCGCTTTAGCGATAAGGCCGCCGGTTGTACTTCTAATATCTTGTACTGTATATTATTCTGTATGTTTTGGTGTACAATAAAGTGTATGTATCTATCTATAATAGATTCGGCGGCAAATTGAAATCACAAGTTAAAAATTTTATCTGTTCATATTTTTTAACGATTTTAAAATGGAAGTTAATAACGAGAAAATTAGATATGTTTTACAATTTTTTTCTATAAGGGTATGAATGCTTCTAGTGCTCAAAAAGGGACTTATAGTGTTTACAAAGAAGATCCTTTATTTGAAACTACTACAAAAAATGCTTCAGCCGTTTCAGGTCTCGTAATTTTGATGTGAATGATGTTCCTCGCTGTAGTCGTCCTATTAAGGTAAATAATGTTGATGTTATCACTCAAAAAATTGAAGCAGATCAACACATCAGCAGTAATCAAATTGCGGAAGAGGTTAACATTCACCATTCAATAGTTTTGGATCACCCGCATAAACTGAATTTTGTAAAAAAGCCAGATGTTTGGGTGCCGCATGATTTAAATGACAGAAACTTGGTATGCTCGATGTTGCTAAAACGAAATTAAATCGATCCATTTCTAAAGAGATTGGTAACAGGCGATGACAAGTGGATCATCTACGATAACAATGTCGAAAACGATCTTGGTCTAAGCGAGGTGAGCCAATTTCTTTTTCCCAAGTTTTAATGCATCCTGCATATAGTCCAGACATAGCACCTTTGGATTATCATTTATTTCCCTTTTTACAAAATTCTCTAAATGGAATAAATTTACATTCAAAAGAATCAGTTTTACGTTCAGAAACCCCAAAAATTTTATAGCGACAGGATAATGGCTCTGCCAAAAAAATGGCGATAGATTAAATAGACTAGAGACTAGAGGCTTGTAAAAGGAATTCTTTCTATATAGCATTCTCTGTTTAGAGAATGCTATATAGATTCTATATACCAAATATACCAAATGCTATATACCAAATGATTTAAGACATACCGATAAATGTTTTTAAGAGAATGACATGCTGGCTTTAATTTTTTTTATCTTGCGAAATAATTTGATTTCATAAAAGATACAATATGTTTCCATTTGCTTAGATATATTGCGTGGTGCCAGGTGGCGTACCGTGCCGAAATGTGGTTTCTAACGGTTGGTCAGATTCATAAGGTTAAAGATGCTCAGCGAGATATGGAACTATGGTGGAAGTTTCTTTACGGGATAAAATCCAAAAAGAAGTAATTCTAGAAAGTTCTAAATATATGTAGCTCCCTGAATTAGCAAGCTGAAATAACAGTGAGCAGGCCATATTTGCCGTAGGAACGACAACCGATGGGAAAGAAGAGTCGTTGAATGGAGAGCAGGTACTGGGAAAGCAGTGTGGGATGTCCTTCGGCAAGGTGGACGGACAATGTGAAGAAGTTTGCTTGTGGCTGAATGAAAACTAAAAAAAAACAATACCTTTAATTATTATTTTACCTAATTTCACTAATGACCGTCCATTTCACCAAGGAAATCTGAAAGTTTATATTTAATTCTGTCATAAACTTACATTGTTACCATACATTTTCCACAAAATCATCTCTTAATTAATATTCGAAATGAATTATTACTAATTTAAAAAAATAAATTTGTTTGTTAACTTACATATATTCATGTTAATTTTTATGTTATTTCATATGTGAACTTGCATGCTGACAGCCTATTAATGGTCTTTTAATAATTCAAACATTCTTTAGTATCACCAAAAAAACTTTTATAACTATCATTTTTTTTAAATTAACACATAAAGCACATAATATTATTTATAAATTTAATTATTAGGCATTTGATTGTTACGATCAAATATAAAAGATAATTATAAAAATAAACATCTACTCGTATACTTATGTAGGTACTTCATAACTTTTGATACAAACACACAGCTAATATTTCAAAAAAGAGATTTAAAGAAGTTAGAAGAGATACGCTAATTGGGGCAGCTTGGTAAAACTTGTATTAGTTTAGTCCTCTGTCAGTTTTCTCGGTCTTCTGTCAGATTATATATTGAAATAATACAATACCGCTATTTACTAGAAGTGCATTCATCCTTATCATTCTAATTGAATGTAGCTGTGATCAGCTGTTCATTGAACAAGTAATCCCTATGTTTTAACATGACAATATTGCATATTCAATGGGACAACTCGAAGATTTAGTAGTCCGTTGCAACGGAATGGAAGTGCTACCAACAGCGGAAGGGGGCTTTTATAAATAAAACAAATAAGCCTACCGCACCGCGCAGTTTTAAACTGACATATGGTAATGAAGGAGTTGCTAGTATTAATTACTAGTGTCATTTTGAGTTTTGACGTATATTGTATTATCTATAACTCTTATTCACAAGAGTAATAAATTTACTGACAAAATTTACCTAAGAATTTGTGAAACAAAAATAAGGGGTGACACGGAGCTCACGAAGGCGGCAGCCTAATAACGCCATGAAACATAACATATATTCACGTGATAAACCAATTTTAAATCGGCTTAAAGGTACCAGAAAAAATAATTCTTTTCCTGTATTTATATATGCGGCGGTCTGTTGTTGAATGTTTGTATTCCATTTGTTATTGAACGCTTTTCTTATTGCAATCAATTTTTATTTTTGTTTTAAGCATTATTTTTTTAGTTTGTTTTAAGGAAGAAAAATATTCACAATCTTATGAATAAGATGTACTTATAGAAGGTTTAGTTTATTACTTATAGAAGGTTTAGGTTTGACTAGCGGTGTCCAAAACATAGTACGCGTAGACGTGAGAGTATGTGTGGCTAGCTTGATTCTCGAGGGAACTTTATAATGTATCTGGATTAAAAAATATAATTAAAAATCAGTGGTTTTTGCATGATGCGCATTTAGATAGACAGACGAGCGAACAGACAGAGCAGCAAAATTAACTTTTTTTTTGTTTTGGACTCAGTATCATTCATGCTTAACACTGCAACGTTTTGTTTCTTTTAACAAATATTAAATGTACAGACATTGCTTTATTACGATTTTATTATATGTATAGTAGATCTGATCATTTATTTTACTGATTGTAATAGTTGGGTTAGGTTAGATAACACAGTTTTTATGCGAGGTAGCTATCCACAAAGATGTTAAAGTGATTTGTGTTTACTTCGCTTCGTCCGCTCGTCAATTGACGATGCCTCCGCGCTCGTTTAACAGTCTTTTCGTTTCAATTTTATGGAAAAGTAACTTTTTGTCCACGTAATAGGTTTTTTGTCGATATAAAGCCCGAATAAAATGCACATAAAGCCTGATTCTCATTGAATTACTAACATTTTTTTAATTTGAATATCGAACTCATTGAATTGATATTTTGTTCAACGGACATTTTTATGATTTTAAATTACTAAATATAAAATCCGGTATAATTACATTTTTTAATAATATATTTTCTATAGACATCGTAATATATATTTTTGGATTTTTATTTATAACCAGTGGCCGTCCACTACTTCACCTTGTTATGGCGAAGGTGGCAAACGTCCATGCGGTGCACATGATGATAAGTGGCTACCGCCGCCCATGGATACCTGCAACACCTGCCATTAATGTAAAAAATACCGCTTTTCACTACTGTATTGGTAAATCTTATTAGTGTTTTCTGGGTGGATTATGGGGCGATTACTATTAATGTCTTGTTTCTAGTACTACTAACCGAACTAAGAATTTTATAATATTTTTTAATTGAAGGTAGGACAGTGATAAAAAAAATATAGTGAAAGAAAATAACAGTGTAAAGATATTAGTAAGTACAGATAAATTCATAGTGCCGTCTAATATCAGAACCTTGAGTAAAAATTGGATACAACTTATGTTATTGATAAATTCAAAATTCAATAGGTAGTTATCTAAATCAATTTGCATTATATAATTATGTACCAAAGAATATACTAAGTTAATATTAATAATTTACTTATTCATTGTTATAATTACAGGTGAAGAGATGTTACAAGTACAATTGTATGCTCTTCTGTACGGTCGTACCCCACGGGCGTACAATGATTTGGCGTACAATGTACAATATTAACATCACTTATATAATAAGTTATTGTAAGTATCAGTGTATAGAACAATACAAACTGTTCCATTTGAACACTTGAAACTATGTAAAATATCTTATTTTACATAGTTTCAAGTGTTCTCGAGCAGACGTCGTGGTTTTACTCTATTTTAAACGTTCCCTTATATTATGACGACCAATTAGCCCAGATGGTGGTACCCCTGCCCACTGTGTAAAAGGTCCCTTATTTGATTCCTGGTCAGACATTCATTTGTTAAAAGACAAACGTTTTACCGAATCTTTGTTAGTGTCTCTAGACCCACGACACAGAAAATCCTAGTGTGGCAATGGAGTGTGGAGTTATTATTATTAATGATTCACACTATGAAAACTAGTAGCTAAAACAATGGCCATGTCGACTCCAGAGACATTACAAAAACATTGGCCATCGTCCATCGGCTCATCCGGAAACACCCGAACGCCTCATCCACATCTATGCAATAAAGTATGCAATAAAGTAATAAAGTATCTCATAATGAAGTATGCAATAAGAGGTACGATAATTCATAGACGTGGATGACGCGTTCGGCTGTTTCCGGATTAGCCGATGGCCAATGTTTTCGTAATCTGTATCTGTACACTTGCGTCAAGACGTCTCATGGGCGAGTGTACACAAGTGCGCCTAGCTTATTCATTAGCGCTCCGTGAATGCTGTAGCCGACTTAACGCCCCATTAATGAACTCTCGCAATTGTCTACTAATTAAGCGGCATCCGATCTGTTTACAAAACCACCTGATTATTATGCGTGATCACCATTTAAATGTTAATTAGATTTATTAGCGCACCTGATCAAACACGCCTCGATATAAACGTTGACGTGAAAAATAGCGTTGAATGCATAGAAATTTATGAAGGTTTGAGTCAGACAATAAACAAGATCTTTTATAATTCTTCGCGCCGTACAAATCCACCACTGTGTTAATCAACTTAGTTACTTGCCACCATAATAAGCTAATTAATATGCACCTTTGTATGGATATTATTTAACAATAATTTTCCACTTATTCTCGTAAACAGTTTTCTAAACGATATTAAAATTATTTTTTTTTCATTTAAATTATTTTTCTTTCTTCCTTTTATTGTAGATTTACATTTCATATCCAATTGAGATAAATAGTAATTTATCAAGAAAATACAGGTACGAGTAAAGTTAGTTACCAGACTTGCATTATACCTACAAACTTAGTATCATAAACCCAATTGGATCTGTCTGTTTGTTTGCTATCGTTAATCAAAACGTTTCATGTTATTGACTACTGCACATAAATCGTTGGTGAATATTGAGCAACCTTCACCGGATACGCTACCGGGCAATCTAGCGGCCGATCTACCGATTAATTAGTTCGATCGGCAATACAATGCATACAATGTCCTGTGATAGCTGATGATTTCGCCAACTCATCGCGGCAGCTGGGTCGATGACAAATGACGATCATACAATCGCCACGCAAGAAACACACGTCGAACACAAGCCAACATAACTCTTATTAATTTAATGCGAAAGTTTAGATTTATATGAAAGAAGTTTCTATGAAATTGGATAGGTTGTAGCTATCTATAACTTTCCACCTATGACGACGATACCTACGTAAGAAGCAGTTTAGCTAGTCGATTTGATTAGATGCCGATCAAACACGCCGCTACTGATAGATGACATCCGATGCGGACCCCTTAACTACTGATTTATTCATACCAACCATCTTATGAACATTTTTGTTAATGTCGAAATTTAATTGCGTCTAACATTTTACACGTCTCGATTAAAATAATAAAAAAAACAGTTTTCATGACAACGAAGGGCTTTTATTTTTAACAAGCAGCAAACCATGATCAACAAAACAACGTATTTTGGAATAACTAAAGCAGGGGTGCTCAAGCTTGAACTGCTGGCGATCTACCTCAATATTGTTAGACTACGATCTATCGACTCTGAGAGGCTGCAAGTATGTGTGATGCAGGATTGTCGTCTAGGTAGAGTCTATCGTGGCATAGATATTAGTTTTCCGCACAATATGCATTTTTTTAGTCAAGGTAAGTCGGTCGATAGCGATCGTTTGAGCACCCCTGAACTAAAGCATCAATTGGAGAATACATATTAAATATGTTATACAAGCATACAGTGCATGTACCTATAACATAATACTAAGGACAGGCGCGTTAGACTCTAATAGTGTTCTATGTTCAGTAGCTCTCGAATTATTTAATTCAAATGTGTTTTGAAAATGGAACATTCTTATTACGTAGTACCTACATAAGTTTCAAATTTGACCTTTTAATGAACCTCTCCTCATCGGCTTCACCTCCCCTGGAAATTGCCAACCAGGCTTCTTTGAAACGAACGGATGATAGTGTCATCTAATCAATTCCCATATCGATGAGTAGTACTTTAGAGTAAATAATTATTCAATACTAATAATGTCATTACCAGGTTGACTGATTACCTACCGCTACCGCATTAGTCGCTACCGCTTAGCTAGACTCCTGTTTTTCTTTATTGTCACAAGGGTACCAATTCGTCATCAATTTGCTGCCCTTTAAGTATTTTCTTCTGTTCATTTAATTAATCATTTTTTATTATAAATTCTTGTGTTAAATAATTAGGAATTACATACCTAATTACTTCAACTTAAGTATTTACACACCTAAGTTTTTGGGTGGACTTCAAGTGAATTCTATGCTCAATACGGTAATTGATACTTTCATGACATATTCGATATATAGAGATAAAAACAAGCTCACATCAAAAGCAATTTTCTAAATGCGTTAGAATGACGTCATCGTTCTATATAGGTACCCGTCCAGTTCTTAACTTTTGACTTCTGAGCCCTTTAATGATTTTTCAAGATACCTAGATATTTAAATTTTCATCCAACAAACTGAACTAATTTTTTAAGTTAATTATATATAAAATTTTCATAAATATATTATCTTTATAGTCGCTTCTAGATATTGAGACTACAAAACCTAAAATAAAATGACATATTTTTGATTGTGTTATAAAAAATTAGATGGGAGAGCATATTTCTATTGAAACTAAATCTTAAAACCACGAATTTTATGTTAATTAGAAAATCTTAAACAAAGTCTATAGGTCCATAACGGCAATAAGGTGTTTTTGCTCAGATAATGCCACAAATAGTCAAATACCCTCTTGTACAATTGCTAATTGGACATTGACCTCACTCAAAATAACACAACAAAAACATTTCGTTCGGTCTCAGCCATTCACTCTTTAATTCTTAATGCTCAGGGGGCGATTCTACTAAAATTAAATTGACTGAACGTAAGCTGAACCGCAGCGAACACTGTTCTAAAGGTCATTTTCGTATTCCACTAATCACAACGGTTCAATTTCAATTCAATCCGAAAACTCTATACAAAATGACACTATGATGACAATAATGACCTTTATGTTAAGTAATTTTTATCATAATCTTTTTTCCTTCATTTAACTGAAAAACTATAGAATTATCTAACATGAGGAAATTTTGCTGGCCTATGTTTTAACTTATCTTATCTTATTCTATATATAGTTGTTGTATTTGTGCTGTTTGCGTGTCTTGGAGATGTAATAAATAAATACAGAATGGTCTACATAATGGATATATATTTTGACAGATCAATTAAATGACACATAGCGCGGAGTTCCAAAACGTGCAAAATCACTTATCTAAATATAATAATAATGACATAGATGACTTATTAGAGGCATAAAAAACAAATAAAAATTAGATATAAATTAATGGTGGATCCTTTTCTATTAATATTATCCAAAAAAGGCATATAGAATGATTTGGATCGTCAAAGAGCGGTTTTCACACGTTTTGCAACTGAACGGTAATATTTTTTTTTATATAGTAGTGGGCGGACGAGCAAGCGGTCCCACGTGATGGTAAGTGTTACCGCTGCCCATGGACACATGCAACACCAGGGGGCATGCGGGTGCGCCGCCGACCTTGCAAAATCCTATTCACAGGTTTAGCGAACGGTTCAATTTTGTTGCATTAATTATTTTTAAAATATGGTTTTAAATCAAAGTCGATCATGTAATAAAACTGAAACACAACTACGAAACACATAAACGGTACGTGTTAGTAGAATTGCCCCCTGCTCATTTGCCATTACCATCTTTCTGTAAACATCTTACACCTTCAGTGGAAATTAATTAGCAAAATGTAAACAATAGCGATGTTGGTCACAGCGGTGTGTATCACCAGATATTGGATAAAGGAGATGAATGACAAAAAATAACAAAATAAGTAGGTATTGATAAAAATAAAACACAGTTAAATAGAGATGAATTGAAAATATACCATACCATCAGCTTGGGTCTCTCTTGGTCTCTCTTGGGTCGCTTGGTATATAGGCCTCACCCGAGGCTCGTCATCACACACGTTCCTCGGTCCTATTTGTGCACCCCACAATTCTCATTCAACCACCACCGGCGAATTTCTTTAAGTGGTCGTTGCACCTGGCCGGAAGGCATCCCTCACTGAGCTTCTCGGCACGGGGCCTCCATTCGAGGATTAGTCCACACTAGGACAAATTATACAGAATATCGAAGAGTATAATCAGCAATTGTGTCTTGCCTTTGTGCACTACGAGAAAGCCTTCGAGAAGGAGACCTGGGCTGTTCTGGAATCTTTACAGCGGTTCCAAGTCGATTGGCAATATATCGAGGTGTTTAAATGCTTGTATAACACTGTGAGACGGTCCGAATTCAAGACCAGCATTCCAGCCCGATTGTAAATATACCTGCACGATTTTTTTACCAATAATAGGTTACATATAGCATAGACATTTTGGCATCATTTCGTTATACAATTAATATAAATAGACTGAGAATATGCAAATAAACCGCCCTCATCACCGAAGGACGATTCATCCGCACTTCCTTAACAGAAGTCTGTGCGGTCTTCAATATTTTTAGCGCGAACCCGAAAGTTATGGAACAAACTGCCCACTGAGGTATGTCCACTTAGCTATGAGATGAGGCTCTTCGAGAAGGTTGTGAATAGGATCCTGAAAGGTCGGCAGCGCACCCGCTTCCCCCTGATATTGCAGGTGTGTACAAGCAGCGGTGACCACTTACCACCTCGATATTAATTAGAAAACAACGAATTAACTAGATATTTCTTTGTATTTTTCATAGAAATCCAAAGGAAATACAGTGGATTTTGGTTATAACGCCTTCGTTTATAAAGACTTTCCGGTAATAGCGACGTAAAACTTGTGTCCCTTGAATTTAGAATACAATTTCATAGGAAATTCGCTCGCATACAGCAACTTTGAATATAGCGCCGATTTTGGTTATAGAGACTGTTTTTAGTAAGTTTTAAATGATTGTTATATTTGTCAAATAGCCAATTTAGTAATACCGCCAAAAATCTTGATATTGTTTTTGACAACACTCTTTCCTGGAACTCTCAAATCAGTGAGATCAGCGGAAAGGTACATTTTTCTATTCATTCTCTGAAGCGTCTCCAAAACGTCCTTCCTATTAAAACAAAAATCACTCCCATTAATACTCTCCTTCTTCCCATTCTTGATTTCGCCGATGCTTGTTACACTGATGCCTCTGAAGAACTCTTAAATAAACTCAAGCGTCTTCAGAACTTGTGTATCCGCTACATTTTCGGATTAGCTACTCAGGTTTGATTACGTATTGCAGTGTAGAAAACAACTTCAGTGGCTTCCAATCTGTCTTCCACGTACTGTTCATATGCTTTCTCTTTTTACAATATTCTTACTAATCCTTGTTCAACTACTTATTTGCGTGAGCATTTTTCATGTCTTTCCTAGATCTAGTTCACTCAGAAACAATACTTTTTCACTTCTAAATATTCTCTCTTACAACGTTCATGGGTATCGTGATTATTTTTTTATAGTGACTGCACGCTTATGGAACTCACTTCCCTACACATTGAGAGATAATTCATCTATCTCCTTTTTTAAACCATGTTTAAAAAAACACTTACTATTTTCATAATTGCACCAAAAATATGTTCGTAGATAAGATATATAGGTATAATGTTTATGTTTAGCTTATCATTCACCACTCCGTAGTTTTAGGTCACCTACATAAGTTGAATTTTTTAAAAAATCTAGAGGCTAGGTGCCGCATGATTTAAATAACAGAAATTTGATGAATAGAATTTCCATATGCGAGATGTTGCTAAAACGAAACGAAATAGATCAATTACTGAAGAGATTGGTAACAGGCGATGAGAAGTGGATCACCTACGATAACAATGATCGAAAACGATCTTGGTCTAAGCGAAGTGAGCCATCACAAATAGTTCCAAAGCCAGGCCTCACTCCGAACAAAGTTATGTTATGTGTATGGTGAGATTGGAAAGACATCGTGTATTACGAGCTTTTGCCAATAGGCCAAACGATTAATTCTGATGTCTACTGTTAGCGATTAGTAAAATTAAAACAAGCACTTAAAGAAAAACGCCCAGAATTAATGAATACAAAAGGTGTAGTTTTCCATCACGACAATGCTCGAGCGCATACTTCTTTGATAACTAAACAAAAGTTGATGGACCTTGGCTGGGAAGTTTCAATGCACCCTTCATACAGTCGAGTCATAGCACCGTCGGAATATCACTTATTCCGTTCTTTACAAAATTCTCTAAATGGAGTAAAATTACAGTCAAGAGAAGCCTGTATAAACGATTTAAATCAGTGTTTCAAAAATAAAGTCCAAAAATTTTATAGCGATGTAATAATAGCTCTGCCAGAAAAATGGCGAAAGATATTCGAATTAAATGGACAATATTCCGTTCAATAAATATTTATGTAATATAAAAAATTCTTTATTATTTTCACTATTAGAAGGCCGCGAACTTTTCCGACTAACTAATACTATTATTATTTATATTTAGTATTCATTCCGCACGCCTTTTCTGTTTCGACCAATGCAATGTGTCCATTTCACATGTCTGCTGGAAGAGTTCTCCACAGGAGATAAGCTTACGGATTGTACACCTTCTCTCATTTAATCATATATAACAATATTGTTTTGCGTGTACAATAAAGTATGTAAATAATATGAATAAATAGAAATTTAATTACGAACCATACTTTTTTAACAGTCTTGCAATCACCGTTCAAGGTTGACCCTACACCACATCGACAATAACTTTGACATCAGTCTGGGTAAGATTAGTATAATACTAACCTTACCTAGATTACAAAATAAATAAATCTGGTCCCGACTGCTGATACTGAATTGTCAAAATAGTACCTATAGTAATTAATTAAACAAAAAAAAGAAACGAGTTAGTGTATGCAGTATATATGCAATATTAAATACGCAATATTAAACAAGTAAGTTCTTGTTTCATTAATTTTAGTTTATATCAATATGTGTGTTCATATAGAAGTTGAGGGCAGACGTTTTTTTTTAATTTTAAAGAACTAACTTATTACTAAAGTATCTTTTGGGGAAAAAATACCTGTGGTCGCTAAACTATTATTAAAAGAAATGTTTCAATAAAATTCATGCTGAACATAATGACATCAGTATATGTAGTACGAGTAGGTACTTATCTACAACTAAGTAATAGATGAATTAGCAAGAAATATTCGTAAGTTAAAGTTTTTTTAATAATCATCCCCTTTACATCTTTCTTTGTTTTTAGAAATGTAATTTTTTTACTTTGTATTTTTTTTCTTTGATTAATCGTTATCAAGTACGTCTGCTCCTCCTATCTCCTATGAGTGAGATATATCAAAGCCCATTCTTATCCTATCCTATCCCTCTTTATTCTTCCAACCCTTTTTCTAAAATCATTCCTAAATTTCCAAAGGTCATTAAGGACCGATGTTAGTATGTATCGCGAATGTCCATGGGCGTATCCACGTACCACCATATGAACTGTCTCCTCGTCTGCCACCTACATTTAACAAAACATGTAATTTTTGAAAATGAATAAATATAATGTCCCCTCTCTTAGCCAGACATTCCCTAAACCTTGGAAGGCACACTCTCAATCACATTCTCACGGTTACTGCTGCTACCTATTCCCTACTACCTGCTACCTTCTTTCAACAAATCAGCGCATCAGTTAACTGCTGATTGAAACCTCTTTTTCTGTTTCTATGGCCTTTTATATTCGTTAAACCCATAAATGCTCAATAGGATTTAGATCCAGACTGTTCATACGTCACAGAAAAACCTAGATTTCAGCCGCTTCAAGAAATGTGCAGGTCACCTGAGCTGTGTGTACTCGTAAAAGGGCATTGTCATGCACCAACACCAGGGCTCGCTGTTCAAATGGGATAACATGAAGCCATAGGCGTTTTTGTAACAGACGTGCTGTAACTGTGATTACTACCCGTTGATAACTGGATTCAAGTCTCTAAGCAACATTATTAACAGCCCATCGCAAATATCCAAACTTTAAAATCATATACCTACCGCTATGTAAGCTGTAACATTAATCCTTTATTGATAAACGTTACAACTCTAGTAATCGAAATGGATGCATCCATATTGGAATATGCGACCTTTTAACAGAAAATCCTCACTAACCTGAGTAGGTACCTCAAAAAATAACAGTTTCTAGTAAATTAACCCAGTGGTGCTCAAAATGTGCGCCTCGGCACCCTAGGGTGCCGCAACTTCCTCACAGAACAGGCGTCGAGAAATATGTACAAATATTACAGACTTTTTTAATTCCTTTTGCAGTTGCATTAGATTTTTAAATTTCAATTACAATATAATTTAAAAATTACAATTCATAAAAGGAATTAGTAACCAATGTCGTTGTAGGACGCGATATGCAGCGGAGCTAGTGCAAACCATTTAGTTACACGAGTATGTTACCTACGTTCTATTTATTATCACTTAACCCTTGTAAAAAGAATATTAACTAATTCGTGTAGTGTAAGTACTTATTAGAATTTGACAGAGACATAGACATGACATGGGCGCCATAAAAAATCTGGACTCAGCAAGATCCAAATTTTCCCAAGCGCTGAAAATCTGAAAAAGTTTGGGAACCACCGATTTAACAAATTGGTGAATGAGCTTCTGAGAAATGAGAGAATGAGAGAAAATGAGCTAGAGAAGAATTTAACAACGAATGTGCTTAAAATTAAACCATCGAAGGTGAGTCTAATCAAGTCAATAAGTCAACATTCAAATATCCTCATAAAAGAAAATAATAATGTGTCAGTAAACTAAACTATAAGCGTAAACAGACAAGTGACCTAAACAACAGTTCTATGTGAACAGCGTAAACAGTTCTATATGATTTGTTATCTACTTTGTTATCTATCTATATTTTCAGTTACTTTATATTTTCATTTTGAGTAGCTAACATTATGTACGAGTAATATAATAACGTTAATAACATATATAATTTACGATATTGTAAATAACATGTACCTTGTATAACAGATAGTTCACTGAACAAATTGTAATATAAAAGGATACTTGTCATTTTGATACAAATACGAGTATACTCGTATATACCTAACCACCAATATATAAGGAGGTTATTCATTGATAGTTGTATGGCTCCTTGGCTCTAGGTAATGTACCTACTTACGAATATCGAACATTATAACTATTTTCCTACTTTATATTATTTTATAATTATCTGTGATGATAAAAAGTTATTTTCATCGGTAAATCCAATTACTTCATTTATTATTAAAAATATAAAGTAAGTCTTCGGAATTTTCAGCCTACTTAGTAACAACTGCTACCTAGATATTGAAACTAATCGGTAGGTAGTAGTTAAATTAATTAGTGGATGTGTATGTAGGTAAGTGTGGTTCCAAATTATTCGTGAATAACTAGCTCCACCTCTACATAATATTGAAAAAGACAAGGTATGCATGTCTGTATGTTCTCAATATTTTTGTGATCTACTGATTCCATTTTACCTCTTTCAAAGTTTTGAAAAAAGTATTTAGGGAAGATACATATTTCTTTTTTATAAAAATCAATCAAGTACTTAGGTAAGTAACTTAGGTAGTACTTGGGTAAGTAGTAGCAGTAGTTTTGAAAGTATATTGTACCTACCTACTGATTTTCTCAAGATCCTTGAAATTATAATGTTACTACTTAATTAAATCGAGTTCCAAATTGGCGAAATCTCCGGCAAAATCATCAGTGTTTATTATTCTACAGATTTCAAAATAATACTCATATTCTAAATTATTCTACACCAAAATTGATTGTCATTTAACAACAATATGCCCAATGTATAAACAGACAGAATTGAAACACTGTAGCTTATCGTTATTATTATACAGGTTAGAGTTATTAATTTTATGTTTTGTGTTATAATTCTATAGACTTATTAAGTGTTTTCGTGATATTTCCTGTAAAAGTATTATAATAAAATATAATTCTGGAAAAAGTGAACCAACTTTTTTCAAAAGATGTGTGAAATATATTAAGTGTTACCAGATTCCTAAATGTATATCTTTTAATGATAAATACCTATAGTGCCTTCACATAGGCCTAAAAAATCTACAAATACGTAACTAAATAAAAAAACACATGCATTATAATCTAATATTATATGTTTAAAAGACCAAACAAATGATTAAATTTATTTATATTAGCACCATTACTTACCATTAGGTGATATGTTTAGGGGCTGGGTGATGGCTGCAGGCGCGGGTGGCGCCGGCTCCATCTTCCAGGAGGCGCAGCACGAGGCAGGGGAGAACTCGGGCGTGGGGCCGCTGCCCGCCGATATCAACATGGTCGACCCACCTTCCAACTGGGATCTCTCTGTAACCAGACCATGCGGCACTACCCAAAATTTCACTCAAAAACAGTCCACGGTTGCAAGTAATAACAGTCTCGATAGTTGATTTTTTTATGATATGACAATTTGAATGCGACGGACGGTCTATCAACCACGCGCTCGGTTGAAGCTCAGCCAGAACACTGAAGAGCGCGCTTGGTGTACCGGCGCGCCCACTAGCGCGCCCACTCCCATTCGTACGCCTCGGAAAAAATCGCCGTCAAACAATAACAAAAAACTGCCTCCGTAGAGTCGAACCTCCATGCGCCTCTCACTCTAGCGTCCTTAATTCGATTTTCGAACGCGTCAAAATTACGGCAGCGCTCGATTCAATGGTAGCCTTCTTCTTCCGTCCCGTTCTTAAATTTTTAAATGCAAACACAACACTCAAAGTTACGTCACTCTAGCACTTACTTTCCTGGCGCTTTCAATCTAATTTGCTTTGTGACTAAAGTTAAACTTAGGACGTTTTCGCCGCGTGGAGCAATGGAACTACTCCTACTCGCACTCGTTCGGTTCAGCTTAAGCTTGCACGGTATGAAAAGGACAGGTGCTCTACCGCCGGTAGAATTACGGTAGTGAGCACAGGTGATCTTTTACCATTTCTTCACGGTAGAGGTGTTAATGTACATCTCTCTCTGTCTCTCTAGTCTCAGGTTGTAAATGCTGTCAGAGACAACCGTATTGAAATGAATGTTTCTTAATTAAGCGCGATTCTAGTTAACCGTGCTTAGCATCCGTTCTAATAGTTGTTGTAGAGCGCCTTCAATTTTAATTAAGTTGAGGAATAGATTCGTCATTCTAACCTTTATTGTCCGATTAAAATAGTCTCCTTTTAGGTTGTTGACTTAAATTATTCATAACTCTTGTGAGAGCATGCCAGTGTGGTGAGAAAATACAATAAATAATACCTATTTTATTTTTTGTTTAAAATTTCATTCATATACATAAGTAGCAAAACAGATTACTAGTAAAAGTCAAGCGTCATGTGGCGTCTTTGAGGTATGTCGCAAACAGTGGTGTAAATCACAACTACCTATCGACTAATTATCCACCATGTTTTATCGGACTATAATTATAGGCAATCACATCTTTTGATCGAGCACTATTACCACCGGTACCTATCAGTGCGAAGCCTTTATGTTTAATTATAGGGAAAAGAGAATTGCCGGAAGCCTTGGACCGAAATGCAACTGGCGTAAGCCATTATAACCCATTCTTTTGAAGTTAAATACACTTTCTTTGTGTTTTTTTTTAATCTTATCAGAATTAATTGGAGCTGTGGTTAGCAATTTATTTATATACAAGATATCAGACTACTGTCTTTTTGTCACTTGAAATGTCATTATAAATTTTTGTAATTTCACTTGTAATTTCAAATATAAGTATTATTTTTTTAGTACCTACCCATAACTACGGAGCGTGGTCGAAATCATGTATCATGTATGTCAGATTTGTAGGTAGGTACCTATTGCTACCACACCAGCCTGTGTCTCTACATTGCTTGATATAAGCTTCTCCCAAGGACATTCACCATATGCGGTCGTCTGCTCTGCTCTTCCGGACACTTCCGGCGACTATCTAACTATTGTTAATTCAAGATAAATAAAAGATTATGTTGTTAGATCGAGTAGTGTTTTAGGGGATCTTTGTTTGTATTGAAACGTCTAATAATTGAACTAATCTCATGAATAATTCTATTCACGATAGCAAACTTGCGGAATCAAATTGTGATAACCTGATTGATATACAAGTACCTAAAACAAGAACCTATCTTGTGTATTATTTGATATGATATACTTATTAGGTAACATGCTTAAATATATTTGCATGTAATAAATAAAAATATAGTTCATCAAATATAAGATTCTCTATTGTAATTTATACTTAATATCAATAAAACAAAACATTACCATGTAAAGAGAATATCTCAAACTGAATTTAAAAAAGTAAAGATTATATTCATTATAAGATGACATTGCTTAATTCGGCGGATCTGAAACATGTCTGTTTATTATTTTTTTTAGAAAGAAGGTAACAGATGAGCAGCCGTTCCACCTGGTGGTAGGTGGTAAGATACTGTCGCCAGAAATGAGAAACGTCGGTACGCGCCTGAATGTGTTGGCTTACCTTTAGAGATTTAAGAATGGCTTTAGTGAAAAGGTTAGCAAAATGATTTCCTCATCCCATTTCTCTTTGGAGGGATGGGAGAGACAAGAATATAATAGAATTAGGACTATTTAATACTATTTATTCTATTATACTTTCCATTTGATGGGACTCGACAGGATGGGATAAATTGAGAACGGACTTAGGCATATCTATCTCGCTCACTACGTACACGTATGTAGGGAGAGTGGGGGAATCACGGACGGCGGGTAATGGCGGAGACGTCAATTTAGCTATCTTAGAAAAGGATGGTGGATATTTTGAATGACGCAATCGCGAGTCGAGCCTGAATGTAGTGCCGAACAGTGAGTGGTAAAGTGAGGCCGCGCACGCTGGACAAGGTAAGTTAACTTAATTGTTTTACAACAATTTCATCTTATTCTTGAGTTAAATAGATTAAGTGTACAATATTTACGACAAAACCATAAAAGTCCGGTATTTTTTTTGTGAAGTAACGTCTAATTAAACAATGTTTTCAAGTATTCGTCACGTGCATGACGCGATTCTAACCTTAAATAAAAATATAGTTTTGCTTTTTTGTATGTGTCGGGTAACGGCGAACGATTTAAGTAGGGTAATCCCGAACGTCTGTAATTACCCCTAAACAATGGAATTATTATCTTTTTTATAATTTATGGTCAACAGTCGGCTGCGATGGCCATCCTTACTAATTTATAAATAAAACATGCTATTCTCCAATATATTTCAGATGCCGCGAAATTACCAAAGAAAGACGGAGACCAAATACAAATTAGAAAACTTAGAAAGAGCCGTTCAGGATGTCAAGAACAAAATACTTTCAATAGGAAAAGCAGCTATTACTTATTCTGTCCCAAAAAGCACTATACACGACCATCTCAAGAAACAAATTATAAAGACCCCAAAAACTGGAAGAAAGCTTATATTTTCTGAAGAACAAGAAAAAGAATTAGAATCACACATTTTAATATGTAGTAAACTATTTTATGGTTTAACTATAGAGATGGTGCGTAAAATATCTTTCAAATTTGCTGAAGTAAATAAATTAAAGAACAATTTTGATAAAATATCCCAAATGGCGGGAAAAGACTGGTTCTACGGATTTAAAAAAAGGCATCCTAACATTTCGTTACGTAAACCTGAGTCCACTTCTGTTAATAGAATTACAGCTTTTAATGAAATGGAAGTGAAAATGTTCTTCAAAAACTTGGAAGCCTTACAAACAAAACACCAGTTTGATGCTAATCGCATTTACAATATTGACGAGACCGGCATTTCTAATGTCCAGAGAAATTCTAGGATTCTAGCTCCAGAAGGCCAGAAAGAAGTCGGCGTGGCAATAAGTGGTGAAAGAGGCACTACAACAACAGTTGTTTGCGCATTCAGTGCTTCCGGAAAGTATATTCCTCCCTTTTTTATTTTCAAGAGGAAACGAATGAACGCTCATCTATTGCGTGGAGGCAATCCTGATATGATAGCAGCAGTTAGTGATTCGAATTGGATAAACTATTCGTAGATTGGTTACATCATTTTATCTCCTATGCTAAATCAACTGTTGAAGAACCTATTCTACTTATTTTAGACAATCATGAAAGTCGTGTTAGCCTTGCTTGCTATCTGCTTTGTCGCCAGAATGGAATAATACTGTTATCCCTTCCACCGCATACCTCACATCGTATGCAACCATTGGACTTAACTTATTTTGGACCACTTAAGACTGCATATAACAGAGAATGCGAATTATACATGGCTTCAAATGTAGGCCGAAGAATTACCCAGTATGAAGTTGTCGAATTTTTTACTAAAGCTTTGAATCGTATCAGTAATATAGAGAAAGCAGCAAATGGCTTCCGGGCAGCTGGTATTTGGCCGTTAGATACAACTAAATTTGACGAACAGTTCTTAGGTACGGCATCGCCTAATACACAGATAGTATTGGCGTCAAATGTACAAAGATCAGCGATATCTGATGTGCAGATAGCGTCGACATCAAATGTGCAAAGAGCAACTACACCTGATGCTCAGATAGCACCAACATCAAAAGTGCACCAGAGATCAGTAACCCCTGTACCTGTGTTTGACAAATCAATTCCACTTCAAGATGTTGTTAATGTTCCTCAAGTGCCACAACCCAAGAACAAGCAAAGTTCCAGAAAGAAACATTCAGTTATAATAACCAGTAGCCCTATGAAAGATGTATTAGAAGACAAAGAAAAAAAAAAGAAAAAAAAAAGAGGAGACTAAAGAAAATGACAAGACTGTAAGTACCACTAAAAGAAAGAAAGGTGTGAAGAATCTTAAAGCATTTGCAGATGATGTGAAGGAAGACATGCACATACCACACAAGAAAAACAAAGTCGATAAAGGTGCTAAGAAGGATGATGAGGAATATTATTGTCTGATTTGTAATGAAAAGTATGTAGATCCAATCACTGAAGATTGGATAATATGCTACAAATGTGAATTATGGGCCCACGAAAAATGCACGAATGGTGAAAGCACATCAAGGGGATTTATCTGCGACTTCTGTGTCAATTAGACTATGTCCGTGATTACCCCCTGCACCATCCGTAATTACCCCACAAGTTGTGGTGTAATCCCGGACACCAACGTTTTTGCTTTTTTATTAGAATTTGATTTTATTTTGATAATTTATCTATGTTGACTATGAGAACATAAGATTGATTAGTTTAAGTAACTTTTAAGCAATAAATAGCTTTTGTAACTTAATTTGGTTTTGTTTTATTTCTGTTCTCCCTTAAGTATTCGCAATTACCCCACTCTCCCCTACCTACACACGTACCTACCTTTGTACATTGGGGGAATAGGATAGAGTGGGAAATGAAGTACGTCTTACGGTAGTTTTCTTTTAACTTCTTTCTTCTTTTAATTTCTAATTTCTTTTAATTCTTTTAACAATAAAATTTTATTATTTATTATAATAATTATTATAATTAATTATAATAATATTATAATAATAATATTATAATAAAATTATTATAATAATTTTTATTATAATAATTAAAATATTTTAAAAGATCTCGAAGTAGGTAGAACTCGTTAGTTCAAACATACTTTTTAATAAATATATAACTGACCATATATTTTTTAATCCTTTGATAAAACGCGCTTTCTTCTCAAACTACCAATTCAACACAAAGTTTGAATTGGAAGTTCGAAGAAATTAAAAAGGCATAGGTACCTACTAGAATTTAGAAAATCATACAATCAAATGTAGGTAGGTAGGTAGGTAAGTAGGTAGTTTAGAACTCCTGGAAAAATATGATGGTATAGGTAAGTACCTACTTACATTTTTTTCACATTAACCTGTTATTTTTTAAAACTTTCAATATTTTTATTTTCCATACTCGTTTATTTTAAAACGGCTCATAAAAAGGTGTATTAAAAAGTTTACATTTTTCCTTTTCTTATAGGTATGTCAATAAGCAATAAGTAGATACAGTCGAGTTTCTTTCGTAATTAGCAATTTAAATAACAATTCAAAATATATCTCGTCATTGTCCAGTCCAGTCGAAACACTGAGGTGCTTCGACTGGAATGGACTGAACTTTAGGTCGGGAGTCGCTCAGTAAAGACGAGTAATAGTAGATTTAGGTACCTACTGTGGACGGAAGAGTTGGCCTCCTTGGACGCACGCAGTTTTTATTTGATTATCACAAACATTAATAAACGCACTTTAATAAATTACGATGTTTAATAAACTGTCACTATTACACTACAAAACCCCACAATACACATTTTTTATAATAATCAAACAAAAACTCGCCTTTCACTTATCGATCGAGTTCCCGGCAAAAAGTCCTACATATATTATTTTACTGGACTGTGGATAGTAAATTTCATATTACATAGCCCACTGCGAAAGCTGCAAACGGTTTATTTTTTTATCAATTACCCACATTTGGTGTTCATATTAGGTAATGTTAAAAAAATCTTAATTGTAACTTATAAATGCAAAAGTTATTTGTTTGATTATTTCCTAATAACTAGAACAAATCAATGAGTTAAAAGTCAAATGTAAAAATCAATTGTATTTTTACCATGATAGTTGTTAGACTTCTACATATCGTATCTACCTAGACATTGCAGTAGGTAAATATAATGATTTTTTTTTTTAAATATGTATGTAATTTATTTTTAGTCTAAACCTGATTTAAATAGAAATTGACAGGAATATAAGAAAAAATAAGAAATAGGAAATCGTACATATCTTTTTAACACAAGTAATTAGAAATGGTTGAGCTACCTATCTAGATTTAAAATATTCACTCGTATTCTCCGCACAAAATGTTGGCGCCGCGCCGGCGCGCGGCGGCAGGGCATTTTCAGTAGGTAATCTGTACTTAAAATTTCCTACTCAGATCTAATAAAACACAAATTGATAAATAACTTATGAGGGTAAGAATGTGAAAATTATAAAATACGACTTAAAATGCAATGTAACATTAAAATATTTATGAATTATCTACAGAAACAGATTGCAGAGCACATAGATTACACAGCGTTAGGCTTTTAAATTTATTATACCTGATCACTAGGGAAGGCCTGTACTCTGCAGTTGAACTTATTAGCCTTAGGTAAGCAGATTAAGCAGATTCCTAAATATCTCGATACCTATTCCTAAATCCCTAAAGGTGAACAACGCATTTGACCCTACCAGTGTTGGTCAATTTAAATGACGCTGGCGGGTATCTAAATCGCAGATGTCTATGCACGACAACAATCGCAATGCAATCTAGTCATGATTTCATCCAGGGTGGGGCAAAAGCAAACGATTTTGTCCGGGGTGGAGCAAAGCAAACAATTTTCTTATAATTTAAATAGAGGTAGTGTAATGCAGAAAGTCTGTTACTTATTCTTCACTATGCGCGGGAGGGCGGGGGGGGGGGGGTGTCAATCGAACCAACCTGCCCCATTGTCGTTGCCCATATGAGCAAATTTTTATGAAAAAAGATTTTTAAACTGTTTTTAGAAACTAAACTTCTTAAAGTCGTCTACCTATAGAAATCTCTATTAATAAATATGAATAGAGTCATATAAAAGTTATATGAATGATTTTTCACCACGGAACGAATTTACTTCGCGTAGTTTTTTGCAAATAACTAATTAGGTAGCGTCTGAATTTGCCTTTAAAACAGAGCCATTCATAATTTCATACAATATGATCATTCATTCCTAAGAGCATATAAAAAGAAAGTAATTAATGTAATAGAAGCTAAAATTCATAATAGATTTGTTTAATATATAAAGCAACAAGACTTTAATATTTAGATTTGATAAAAAGACACAATGAATTCTTCATTTTCTTGATTGCTGTGAAATCAAGAAAATGAAGAATATCGCACATTTCTCACTGACTTATCTAACATTATCGATTTTCATCTTATCGGACTGTCCAAGCACCTACCTCCAACTAAACTTTCCAATTAGAGTTAAATAAATTAAATGGAGCCTCTTACATATTTTTATTTCCCGGCTGCAAGTTGTGTCGCACAGGCTCCTCGGACAGCGGCGATACAGCAAGGATTTAGTGTCGAGATACCGCGTGGGTGTCACCTAATGAATATATTTATTTTATGTGTAGGCACTTGCCGACTTTTATCTGACGCCGCCTTCGGAGGACATGTTCCTATCGCGCCGTAAGTATGTATGTATCGTTTGCATTTATAACGCATGCCCGAGCCAGTAATTATTGAATGGTTGCCGATTGAACACGCCAAAAGCGTTTATAGCTGAAGTTTATAGGAATTGTGTAGAACCAAAGGTGAATTTTAAAATCTGAGGGCTCACTGTGATCTTTAACAGTCTGATATCTACAGATCATTAATTTATAAGTCCTTAGGTGTAGTGCAATAACTAGAACACTTGTACACGATTTTTATCTCTTAAAGTCAGATAATGAATTTTAGAAATTAAACAGTATTTAAAGTGCCGTGGGTAGTTATGCTTGTGGTGTAGGTTGGCTTCATAAGAGCGCCATGTCACTTCCCGTGAGTGCAGTAAAAAGCGAATAACGGATAACTAAGTATTTTGGAGCATTTTGGTATAGCAGCATTTTGGAGGTGGTGTAGTTACAACATCTCTAAAAGAGTGGACTCACCAACCCGCTTGATCAACGTAACATTTTAAAGCAATACATGAGGACTACTCCAGCAGTAAGATAAAAGGGCTGGTAAAATAATAGTGACCTCGTTACAAGCTGGTGAAGTCCTGATATCGACCTCGTAGCGTATTAGTGCTAGAATAGAACGGTTTTGGGTAAGGTAGATTAATGTGTAGCCAACTTTAGGTAGGTACCTACATATTTTATTTAGGTAACTACCTAATATTACTGTTCCGAAGAAATAACATGAACACCCGCACGATGAAGGCTTTCATCAACAACAATAGAGGAAGGTGTCACCCAACGAACAATGCCACTAACGCCTCAAACGCAACTGCAATTCATTCATTGGAATTCAAAACATCACGCAAAATAGGTGCAAAACGACCAGTTTATCCTGACCTCCTCTTTCCCGCTCCTTTTAAATACGTTTGTAATGCTCTCCACAACGAAGGTGTCAAGTTAAAGTGGCTCATGCGACATTCGTTGCGGTGTCAGCGACAATGCCGCGTCGACCGCGCAGACACCACCCATTACCATTATAATGTGCTTAAAAATATCTGTGCCGTGCGTACGAGACCACCCAGCGTGCTCGTGACCCACGATCTGACGGTCTACCTGATAGAACAAAGCATCTAATCATTTCTTATTCACAATGCTTTTCTACCCGATTGACTTCTTGGGGTTACATTTAGTAGAGACGCTTCCCTTTCCATTCTATCAAATATTAAGTTGAGGATTGTTATAAGAGTGTGGGCACTGGCATTCTCCTTCCATGTAGAAATAAGTATTTTTAAAATTAATATATTTTGGGGATTATTCGGGAACTACAGACGAAAATAAACTCATCGTAAAAATAACTTTTCAAATTCATTAGTAAATTGGATATGTAGCGGTACCTATATACTACCTAGGTACCTACATGTGTTAGTGGCGTCATTAACACAGTAGTACGGACCTGACTTGTGCCTTAGACTATACCTAACTCAGTTATTTTTAAAGATATTTTGATTTTGATTTCACAAATTCATTTCTAGTATATTAAGTAATTTAATTATAAAATTATCTAATGTGAGTCAAATATCCAATTTTTATACCTAAGCTTAATAAAAAGCTCCACATTATACTTATAAAATAGTATACAAAATATTATTCGCCTGCGTCATCTAGGACAGAAATGTATGAGTAAATCGTAGGCGACAACGGCTCTATTATAAGTCGATTAGCAGGATTGTCGTCGCAGCAGTGACCGGTAGTACGGCGAGCAGTGTGCCGTAGCGAGTCTCTATCACAATCGAGTGTGTCCGCCCAATGGGCGCGCTTCGGCGGGGGGCGGCGCCAGCATGGCCCCACCCCGAGCCACGTTAGCGCCATACACTGCGACAGATGGATTTTTTTGTACAAAATATGTAGAAAGAATACAAAGCATGCCAAGTTATTAGCAAATGTAAATTGCAAGTAAATATTAAAAAGTAATTAAAAAATAAAAATTTAGAATTTGCATAACCTATATTTGTTAGATTAAATTTATTTATTTGAATTTTAAATATTTTTTATCGATTAACAATTTATTCAGTCACAAATATTAATTGTACGAATGGCAACACCGAGAATTTAGGAAAACGGGTAGGCGGGGGAATTGCGCTGATGTGGAGTGCAGAAAGTAATTAGGGAGTCCAGTGGACGGGCAATTGAGAGAACGTAATGAAAATCAGTACTTACGGTGGTAGCATGGAATAATTTATGTCTAATACAGAAATTATACGTGAAGATTATATGTGAAGCGAATTTTATTATATTTAGAACAAATCAGATATACAAGTAGACGGATAACAAAAGTAACATCGGTTCCGTTCTTCAATAATTTTATAGGTAGGTACATTCAGGGCCGTCTTTACCAGGGGGTGCAAGGGGTGCGGTGCACCCCGGGCGCTCACCTTTTAAAGGTAATGAAAAAATATAACGCTATAGTAAACAATTACACAATAGGATATTTGACTGTCATAGGATACACAATAGGATATTTGACTGTCATAGGATACACAATAGGATATTTGACTGTCATAGGATACACAATAGGATGTTTGACTGTCTTAGGATACACTCCCGCACCCCGGCGCAGAATAGACTTAAGACGGCCCTGGGTACATTAACACACTAATGTACCCGAAACCATTCGATTTAAGTCCTATTACTAGTGGGTCAAGGTACCGATGGATACCTATACGTTAAGATGTCGCTGACTGTACATTGTGGAGGTAAGTGGGTGTGAACCATTGTACCCAAACATATGTTTTCACGGGAGAAGACGACTTAATTAAGTTACTCCACTCTCACAGAAGATTCCCTCCCACTCGGTCCCATCTCGTTTCATTCATTCTATTATCCTCCCTATTTGCCATCCCTCAGAATGCTTTCCCAAATCCTGAGTTCTAAATTCTTAAATTTAGGCTGCACATTTACAAACGCACCAAAGTTTCCCTTTTTAACTGATTTTGCAGAATAATACAATATAATCAACAATAAACACTATCTCAAGTTCAGTGCTGGTCTGCCGATTTCATTCCACAAAAAAAAATCTACTGCCAAAGTTGTTAATATATTAGGTCCTTAGGTCTTTACCCATGAAATGGCCGTTTTAAATAAATTCAAATAATTTTTTTGTATAAAAAATATACCTATATTTAATTAATCGAATTGTTGTCCATTATCAATGCACTTTTGCTATTTTAGTGGAAGTTAATTGATGCCTTTGCTATAGAACTCCTGTGGACGGGAATCGATGAATTCTCTGAGGGCGTTTATCACTGCCCCATCTCATCGGTGTAAGGTCTGGCGAGTGCGGTGGATGACGGAGAGTTTCCTGTCAAAGCTCCTGTAACTTTAGGAATATCTGTCGTGCAGTGCGTGAACGAGGGTTATCATGTAGAAACAGTTGACTAGGGCTATTGACCAGACTCCATGGTTTGAAAGCGAACCTGTCCATCATCGTTTTCAGTTCTTTACAGTACCCACCTGCATTAATTGTTGTGCCAGATCTCAAGAAGCTGTAGTGGATAATACCGGCACAGGACCACCATACAGTCACCATAAGCTTCTTTTGACTCAGTTTACATTCGGGACATTGTTTGATTGTGTCAACCATTGTGACGAACGTTTACGATTCTCGTACAGGATCCAGTTCTTATCATAATTGACAACACGATTCAGATTCCTTTCAAATGTATGCCGGTTTTGTGCAAAGTAAGGAAAGCTTCGAAGCATGTTTGCAGCTGACTTTCATTTAGCTCATACCTACTTTCCGAGCTTTATCCCATTCCAATTAAATCAATATCGTTTTGTCAAGGCTGCTCCTAACTCAGACATGGTTTGAGATGAATCCGTTTCCACTATTGCTTTTAATTCGTCATTATCGACTTTAGTTTCCGGTCGTCCCCCGGAGGTAGAATTTTCAGAACGGAAACGATCAAACCAAAAATGTATCGTGCGTTCGTTAGCGGTGTTTCGCATATTCGAAAAGAACGCGATTTGTTTTACTTTTCGATGGTCGCAACGAAACGTTTGAAAAAGTCGTTTGACAGAAAAACAGATTAATAACTGATTTTGAAATAGAATGTTATAGCTTTAAATTGAAATTAATTTGAATTTAGTGACTTTTGTGCTCGCACTATTCTTTCAAATATTGTCAGAAAAACAACCCCTTTACTTGAACAACCCGTTTAAAACGCCCCGTTGGAATCCTTCATTTTTAATTTTTGCCTTTTCCATTTTCCTTTATTATTGGCCGCACATTTCTTATATTTATCTGCAAACGTAGTACAGTCTTCGTGCAACCATTCAGAGCGTGAAGTAAATCGTATCCAGTTACATTCTGATTTTTTATAACAATATGACTCATGACTCTCCACGCAAGCATCTTCACGATAATCTGAAAACTCTGTAGGTCTGTACCTCGTTTAACCTTCTGAACCTAGTGGAAGGTTTTCGGAAAGTTCCGGCTTTTGTATTTCCCCTTCATTAGGTACTAAAACTGGCGATAGAAAAGCGCCTTCAGTATTATAACAAGAAATCGAAATTATGGTCCCTTTAACAGCAAGCGCTCGTGATGGTTTGTTATTGTGACTGGATGCTATGTAGGTACTTCATGCTCTAAATTATTGCGCAAAGATTGTACTACGTTTGGAGATAAATGTAAGGAAAGTGCGGGCAATAATAAAGAATTAACTTGAGTCCCTGACTAAACCATGTTGTATATTATGTCTAGCTTATCTACCAATCAAATAATTTTCGATCTAGATTATTAGAAATATTGCGAAAAGTATATCCACATATTTACGGTTCGTAGCAGTAGTCCTGAGATTTCCAAATGCTAAGCTCAGAATTTCCAATATTTGATTTCAGGATTTAAATCCTTGAAACCAATCCCAGACTGTCTGTTCCTCTTCTTGGTCGAACCCGTGTGGTAAATAATTTTTTTCCCTGAAATCAAAACAACCTGTTGGAGGTCTCTCAGCTCCAAAAGAAAACCGACTGATAGCAGCTTCTTGATGTGTAACACAAGTCTTAATTAGTGTTCCCTTGCTAAATCTAAACTTCCATTCCTTGGCGTTCTGTGTTCTTAACGTTCGTGATGTAATATCACACAATAGACAAGCCTTATTTACCCCTAGTCTCCTACTTTGCACATCTTCAATGGCCTTTGTCAAATTATCCTCTGATCATTGCTTTATATCGACAGCCCTTTCACCCACATTCGGGAAGAAATATAACCTATGTATGTATATGTATGTATGTAGAGACATAAATCCAAAAACTTTCGCAAGCGAGGCATATTAACTGGTCATCAGTACCTATATCTATACTAATATAAAAGAGAGTGCGAATTTTGTGAGTTTGTGTGTATGTGGAGGATAATCTCCGAAACCACTACACCTATTTGAAGAATACTTTCACCATTTGAAAGGTACATTATTCCAGATGGACATAGGCTATATATTATGTATATGTATTGTGTGCAAAAAATTGCCGGGCATGCAACGCATGCGAGGAAAAAAATTAATGTAATAAAAAAACTGCGTATATCTGATTTCAAATCCCGTATCGAAAACTCTATTGAGTTTACCTACTTTTAGGCAAACACATAAAAACTGTAGTTTCAAAAGAAAATATACGTAAATTAGCTACAATAATATACCAAAACTAATTCACGTATTGTATTTTACCTTCTAACTACTTTTTTTTACCGAAAACTTTAAAAAACCAACACGCATTTGTTTACATCGTGACCGTTATGCAGTTACTGAAAGATCGTGGATACATTTAACTTTAAATAGTTTGACTGTAACTAATTATTGACTGGGGCATGTATGTCTGGTTTACCCTATACGACTTTCATCAAAATCAAAGATAAGTAAAATATACCTAAAAAGATTCCATATAAGTATTTTTGTAGGAATAAGTATAGAAATAATGAATTTTCCGCCTATTTCATACATATATATGTGTTTTGCATTCAATAGTAACTCATGTTTTTCACAAATATCTAGGTATTACCATAAACGGGTCATAGAGTCACGTCATGACCATTGTTAGTAACATGGAGTGAAATAAAAACGTGAAGATACTCGTCTAAGGCCCGTTTTAATAGATAAATAATTGTGGAAAAACAACGAACATAAAAAAGCTAAAAACAAAGATATTATTTAATTAGGAGTTAATTGATTTTATAATGAGCTAAGAGATTATCTTACAATACACGTAGGTACGTGTTTCGGTAGTAAATGATATATACCAGAGTCCATTCTCACCCCATCCTATCCCATCCGCCCTATTTTCCAAACCTTTTCTCTAAATCCATTCCTAAATCTCCAGAGGTACGCAACAGGCACGTGCCAATGTTTATCATTTATTTAGGTACTTATCTTCATTGCACAGAGTGACAAAAGAAGGCCTTCAATCATTATCTCCGAATCAAACTTTGGGTTATGCAGAAATAGTGCAGTAGGTGCAGTTTCTCTCTGTGTGGCGTTTTTCTGTGTGCCCTCGCTGTTGAGGGGCAGCATGGAGAAACTAGGACGGTCTCCGCGTGTCCCTCTGTGTGAGCGGAGAGCACAGCGGAGAACAAGACGGTCGACCCTGGGATGCCTCTCGGCATTCCAGCGGTGTAAGGTAGGGAGGCGGAACCCAGATTGGTTAGTACCGATATCAATCTGATCTCTCGCCTCCAAGAAGAGGGTGGCGTTCCTTTTTGTGCCCCAGTTATGGGGGGCGCATGGAGAGACAGGGACGGTCTCCGCGTGTCCCTCGAGTTCCGAGGGCACAGCGGAGAACAAGATGGTCAACCCTGGGATGCCTCTTGGCATTCCAGCGGTGGTAGCATTACCCAGGCACAGGGGCTCTGCCTGGGTGGACGGTGTTCCCCTTTAGGTTTCTCTGCGTGTCCCTTAGAAGTTGCGGGCATTCAGAAAAACACGTACGGTGTCCGCGTGTCTCGCTTCATGGGCGGCAGGCACGCCGGAGAAACAGGGATCGTCTCTGCGTGTCCCTCTGTATAGGCAGAGGGTACGATGGAGAAAAGGGTGGTTGGTCCTGGGATGGTGCGGACATCCCAGTGATATTAGGGTTACCCAGATACAGGGGCACTGCCTGGGTGGACGGCGTTTCTTTCCCCACGTGTCGGCTAACGTCAGTCCGGGGCCCGTACTGGCGGGCCACCACCGCTAGGGTTGCGGAAGACTGTGAAAGCGTACCCGTGACCTCGGCATTCTGTGAAAAGAGGGTAGTAGCGGGGTTTTAATCGGTAAGAGTCCGACATACTCTCCCGCCAAGGTGTAATCATGATGTAAGGTGTAATCAAGCCTTGACACACCTTGACTCAAGGTACACCTTGACGCCGGGGGGGTATCTCATGATGGATTTCCCCACATTAAAAAAAAAAGTAGGTGCAATAACAGTAAAAAAATATATTACTAAATGAAGCGAATATATTATTTAAACGTAATTCCATAATACAATACTTACAATACATAAATATATACATGCATATATATATACATACAAATACCTAGTACCTAAATGTTCTTTAAGCCTTTTCTTAAAACTAGCACGTGATGCGGCTTTTCTGATATTGACGGTCAGAGCGTCCCAGGGCCGGGGAGAGCATATACGTCGAAAAAACTGTCAGAGAAGAAACCAGTCAGTCAAACAAAAAACCAGTACGGTGGGTGGGAAAATTTATTGAACTTGAACGGAGATTTATTTGATGTTACCCACCAAGAAAGGTGAAGAAACCTTTTAAATATTCAGAAATATTAAGTTCTGTTAGGATTGAGAAGAGGAAATTCAGCAATCGTAAGTGTCAGCGACCACGAATAGAGAGCAATTTATCTAAGCTTAGAACGATAATACGAAACATAGTCGTATTTACGTAAACAGAAGACAAATCTAATGCAATGCTTATTGAGAAGACAAATGGTGAGATCGGATAACATTATATCAGCATAATCAATACCTACTGAGTAATAAAAGCGTTTGCATCAAGATATTTTGTACTATAGAAGGAAGAAAATTCTTCAATCTGTATATAGACCTTAGTGTACCAGTAACCCGCCAAGCAAAGCCAGCTTTACTTGAGCCAAATATGATGAAGAATTTTTCATAACAAATCGTCGCCTAACAACCGATGACGCGTAGGTATCGACAACCTTTTTGAGGTTTTAAAATAAATTTAGGTAGGTACAATGAGATCATAATTATGCAAATATTTTAATATGATTTTTATTAGCGGTGAATAAATTGGCTAATAATATTATCTTAATTTGATAAGGGACACCGAATAAATAGTTTTATTGAATGTATGACCTTTATGTAAAAAACTTCATACGTGAAACGTAACACTTTACAGAAGTAGACTAAATTCAGAAGATATAACCGAAACGTTACTCGAATTGAGTAATTATAATGCACATTGCGCAACTATTTTTCATAGAAAGTTAAATTAAAAATGCACAAATGTTACATAGGCCTGGAATTTTAAAGAAAACTTGCAACGGTAGGGGTTGTCAATTAAAAACCCATAATTTACCACCATAACCTTCGTTTTTGATGAATATTATCAAGTATTTGTTTAATGTTTAATAATGCTGTAAAAATATTCTTTAATTTAATATTACAACATATCTTGGACAAAGGCCATTTAATATGAAGTTCGCCTTTTGTACAGTGATCGTGTGCAATAAAGTATAAATAAATAAAATATAACAAAAATTTATTTAAAAAAAAATAAGTTTTTGCTCAGACAATCTTACCGATATTACGATATACGACATTCAATTTCGTTAAGATAGTCTTATAGAGGCAAGTATAAAAATATGTGTCAGGTGTGCAACGTGGGACTGAAATTTTATTAAACCAATGTGGATATTAATGTTAGCATTTAAACACATTAATCATCGAAATTAATCAATCAGTGTAATTTATTTAAGAATAGAATAATTAGTGCGTTTATTATTGTCATTATCACTGCGTCTCTATGAAGATAAGTAGTTTTTTTTTTTCTATTTAGGAATTTCACACTGTAATTACACAGGATCTACAGACGTGCGGGTTTGCGTGCCGATTAGTCTAAGAAGCTGGATCTACCTGGCAAAGTATAACTAGTCGTCTTTGCATATACCGTTACTAAAAAGCGTGTTATTCCTGAGACGCTTAAAGTATAAACAATACAAAAAAAAGCCTACAACTTCAGGGTTAAAAAATTAAAAATAAAACTGTAAGAGAACATGCCACGGACGGGCCACCACTACGCCCGCCCGCCCACTAACATATGGCGTCTCGACGGAAGGGGCGCGAGGCGCACTTGCCTAGACTGCCTACCCCGTGTTTTAACTCGCCTAATTGTTTCCCATTTACATACATTAAAAGAAAAAAACCCGCACAACTGACGCTCTGCGCCCGGCATGTAAATACGTGGCTATATAGCTCGGACAAGAACCCCCCATTAGGGCGGCAACCGCTCATCGACAACGCCAATTTCGAAATTACAAAATTTAATAACGGAAATCAATTGCGATACGCTTCTAATTACCTAGTTTCTGTAACGTGTCCATGGGAATGTATCGTAAAACGTTCATGTCACTAATGTTGTCTACTTCTATAAAAATTACAAATTAATTGTTTATGATCGACTTTAACGTCATCTATTATTCACGGGTCGATACAATGTCCTTCATTATTATTTCGACTCGTTTAAGACCCGTTAATTACGAAACGGTAGGTAATTAATAACGGTGCCGAGCGGTGCGAACCAAAAACTAACAATAGGTAGAGGTAACAGGTTACATTAAACCAACAAAATAATAACGTGGTTTGTGAAATCTGTTGTGAATTTTCATAAGTAACACATTGTTCTTCTGTGCAATGTTCATATTTTGATGGAGTATTGATTAAACCAGTGTTTCCCAAAGTGCACGATAGAAACTTGATAATGTCAAGCGAAAACCTTTTTTTTCATTCTTATTGTCCATGAATTGAAACTTATCACAACAATAGAACTCAAACTGCAAAGTACTGATAAATTCATAAACATTTAAATTTGACAAACATTTATATGATACAAAAATAGGATCGTAGGTACTAAAAAGTAAAAGTTTTTAATCATGGGTTTTGTAGATGGCAGATCTAAACAAAGAGCGTTAGTAGTTGGTTCAGTAACTACTGCGATTACATTATATTTAGATACGTACATTATAGACTTATTTGTTTTTTAAAATTCAAAATATATGTAAAATATATCGTTTTTCAATCATCGAATACTTATTTGGTATGTTGCTGTTGATTTTTGCTGAATTATTTTACCAACTTAGTAGGCACGGTATATCTGTTTATCAGTTTTATACAGAATCTTCATTCTCTGGGTGAACCTCAAAAAATCCACAAAACGAGTAACAAACCAAAATACTAATTTTTCAAATAACTGCGCCTAGACAGTTTTTCCTTCGTATTTGTTCTATAAAATTAATTACGTTCATCGTTGCAATGAATGAGAAGATGCTCTGTTTACTATTGGTGAACGATATGTGCATTTGAATAAGTGAACTGTGTGCCCGGCATAATAGCTCTGTTTATCTGATCCGCGATCGAACAAAGGCTACTTACAACTGTTCTTAATCGTCATTTCACATACGGTTTCTACTGACGTAGATATGTGTCTTGGCGTATAGGTATAAAAGGAGATGTGTTATGTAGGCCTTGTACAGAATGCAAAAAAAATCGAAGTTTCCAAATTCCAGGTGTTTCCAGGTAAATATAAATATTAGCCTCCACTTTCTTGATAATCCTTCTCCGTCTTCTCTGCATGCTCTCGTCCAATGCTGGACGTATGCCTCTGCACGATTTTTCTGCCTGGAAGGATCTGTCGCGTTTATGGTACAAGTTTAACATTAAGTGATGATTACCATTAAAGCGATCTCCTGGGCCATCTCTTTACCTCAAACTCGACTCTGGACGATAGAGGTGCTTCACCACCGTCTATCACGCGGTGCACAAGCTCCATGGCGGAAATCTTTTTCACTCGGCGTGAAGTCCGGCGAGCTCTAGCATCTCTTTATATCCGAAAGTCGAGTGGGCCAGATGGTATTCCTGAAGTGGTGCTCAAATTACAACAGCGCTATCAGTTCCTGACTTATCTCCGGCGCTTAAGCGACTCTTTAGACCCTCATACTCCACAAAAAACTTCCCGTCAGCATGGAAGGTAGCTCATGTTCAACATTTGCCTAAAAAGGGCGACGGCACCGACCCGACCAACTACAGGCCAATAGCGATCACCTCCCTCCTCTCCAAGGTGATGGACTGTGACATAAACACACAGCTCCTTGGGTACCTAGAGGATCACCAGCTGATTAGCGAACGACAATATGGATTTCGCCACAATCGCTCGGCTGGTGATCTTTTAGCGTATTTAACACACCGCTGGGCTGACGCCATTGAGAGTAGAGGTGAGGCTCTAGCTGTTGGCCTAGGCGTTGCGATAGCTTTTGACCGGGTATGGCACAAATCGCTGCTTTCCAAGCTACCATCTTTCAGGATATCCGAGGGATTATGCGAATGGGTTGCCAGTTTCCTGACTGGACAGAGCATCAGAGTCGTTATCGATGGTAGCTGCTCCGACACCATGTCCAATAATGCTGGCGTCCCCCAAGGCTTCGTGCTATCCCCAACTCTGTTCCTTCTGCATATCAATGATCTGTTGCAAATTTGTGACATACGTTGCTATGCAGATGACAGCACTGGGGACGCCTTGTACAGGAGCCGCGTCTACATCCTTCGGGTCGAAGTGAAAGAGAGTCGCGTCAAGCTTGTGTCTGAAATGGCTTTAGTTCAAGTCTCGATTTGTGGTTCTCTAAACCAAGTGGATTTCAAACCTATTAAGACGCAAATGCATTTACCACTAAAAAAGCCCCTTTGGTTGTAGCACCTCGCTTTCAGAGCATACCTCTTAAAATCTCGGAGAGTATCGGGATCCTTCGTGTCGACATTTCCAGCAAATCAATTTAGGAGTCAACTGGAAAATAAAGCCAAAATGGCCTCCAGAAAGCTCGCTGTGCTGGACAGAGCGAAGCGACAGGTTCACCCCTGGGTGACTACAAAGCTCAGGTTAGGCCCCATATGGAGTACTGCTCACATCTCTGGACCGGCAGACCGAAATATCAATTACACCCATATGACTCCATCCAACGACGTGCTGTTCGAATTGTCGACGACCCCAGTCTCACAGGCGGTTTAGTACCCCTCAGCATTCGGAGAGACGTTGCGTCACTCTGTGTTTTCTACCACCTGTACAATGGGGAATGCTCTGAAGAATTGTTCAATATAATTCCCACTTCGGGTTTCTACAACCGCACCTCCCGTCACAGAAGTGAGGTCCATTCGCAGTTCCTTGATACGGAGGTGTCGTGTACTGTACAGTCAAAAAATCATTTTATACCGCGAACCCATAGGCTGTGAAACGAACTGTCTCAATTAGTATTTCCATTAATCTACGATATGGGGTTCTTCAAGAAAACTGTGAATAGGATTTTGCAAGGCCGGCGGCGCACCCGCATGCCCCCTGGTGTTGCAGGTATCCTTGGGCGGCGGTAGCACTTATCATTAAGTAGGACCGCTTGCTCGTCCGCCCACTTCACTATAAAAAAAAATATGGGCAAATTATTTAGAGTAAAACAATTTATTGGCGTAACACGGCGTAAAAAATGTCGTGTGGTTATCGGCCGGCTTTAGGATAGTACCACCCCCATCTGTTCCCGTATTCATCGCAAAAGGCAACTAAATGTCACAGAAATGTCTAAATGTCACAAAGCGACTGTCATAGGCCCTGATAAACTACACCACCTATAAAAGAGTGGACTCGTCAACCCGCTTGCCTAGCGTGGCGTTCTGGGTCTATACATCCCTTATAATGAAGACAATGTGCATGGGGAAGCCCATATCCAACAGTGGACACCAAAAAAGCTGGTCACAAATCTTATACACTTACGATAAAGTTATAGCAAGAAATTGTACAAGAAACACGAAATTAAGTTTCAAATTGACACATAATTGACGTCGCATTCATTCAGAGAAGTGGACAAGAACATCTACCGAGGGGCTGCTACATTATGAACACCAGCAAAGAGATATAATAATAATGAGATCACTTGAATACCTATACCAAAGAGTGGCCACGAATCGTCACTGAATAGGAATGAATAGCCCTGAATAATAATAAGTTGACCTCCAGTAATATAGGGCAACAAAAACATAATTTTCTACATAAATAGCAAGTTGTTCTTATCAATGATATGTGTCACGGTATACACTAACGGCCGCAATATATTTTTTAGATTTCTTTGATAAAGAAACGACCGGACAACATATCTATGGAATGATATTATAATAAATAGCTTCAGGTCCTATAACTACAGAATTATAGAACCTTATTACGATTAGGCTTGTAACCACTTGTAGCTATTACTATTAAATTTAATTATTACGTTTGAAATTTATTTTAATAACCCTATTTTATTAATATTAATTTCGAAATCATTCGGTTTGCAAACACTTGTATTGTATATATGTACTTAAGATATTTATTTAAACTTCATTGACCAATGATACTTACTAAAAGCGGACTCATGACTCATGACATAAGATATTCTTTACCTGTCAACCACCAGATTATACCGAATAAGGATCGTAGGTGCAGTTTTAAATTAGTAAATAAAAAATACAAAAAATGTAACGTAATACATATTGTAGCTATAGGACTGTTCCTATAGCTATAGGACTGTTCCTGTAGCTACAATCGTTTACTGACTTAACTTGTTGTTAATGTTTGTTTTTCTATCGCTTCACCATTTCGCAAATAGAAGAGGCGATTTTGCTCGCTTCGCGGTCTGCACTACGCACAATAGGTTTCAGAACGATGATATGCAGAGATACGTAGCGGTGCAGCTCATGCAAATGTAGCTCAAACAGAGATCTTACTCCGCTTTCCAATTCACTATCTCTATGTTACCGCCGCTACTGATTAATTTAATAGGTAGGTACTTACCTATGGTGAGAGGAATTTATTACTTTATTTTCAAAAATCGATGCCCTCCAGCTTTGCCCAGAAGATATGCCCTTTCCACTGATCAATTCCCGAAACCTGAACCCATTGAGTCCGTTTGTGTTGTATCAGCCTATAACGTCCTACTGCAGGGCACAGGCCTCCACTAGGAAATTATTGGGGGGTTTTGGGCCGTAATGCACCACGCGGGCCCAATGCAATCTGCATTGGGCCCGCGTGGATCACATACTACAGATTTTTTTATTTTTTTTTAATATTTTTAGCATATGAGTTTATTCACGATGTTTTCTCACACTGCCAAACAAGTGACAGTTTTTAAAAATCCGTATTTAAGTAGAAACTCAATAGTACGGGTCGAAGATTTGAACTCACTATCACACGAATGTGAGTAGAATATAGAGGCTATAATACCCCTACGGTATCACCGCGTATAGAAATCGTCGTATTTTTTTTTTTATTTATTATACGCTTTATTATTCATTGTCGTTAAAAAGGTGACTAAGGTGTCTAGCGGCTAAGCTCAATCAGAGAGAATCATTGAGCAGTGCGATAAAACCTCAAATGAGATCGCATGGTAAAATATATTAAAATACATAAATATACTGTAATAATAATAATACTTTATTGCGTACACAACATATAAAAACAACATATACACATACTTAAGACGCAATTAGCTTAAGACGACACAAAAAACAAATGCAAAGGTGCTGAAGACGCTCAAGCTTGTCAAGCTGGGCTTCCATTAACTCGATATAACAAGAATCAGCGTAGTTTAGAATAGATATGGGTGACAATAAAGTTGTGTGCGGTTAATTTTGGTGTTTACTAAAAGAAAATTGCGTAGGCGTTGTAAGGGGCCAGTTGCTGCAAATACCTTTCTACTGACCTGTTCGATCTGCGGTCCCCATAACATAGTCCTTTCTAAAAAGATGCCGAGATTTTGTAATGTATCACTGTCAGGGCCGTTGAAATAAACTAATGGCAGACAATTCCAATCAATTTTACATATCAATCTGAAACTGCCGATGCTAATAACTTCGTTTTGGAAGGATATTCCAAAAATCCATCTCTATATCTCTCACGGACACATAAAAAATGAAAATTCATGCTATAAATGGTTTACTATTAAGTACTCTTATTAGATTTAATTGTCACACTTTGTTGATTAAAATCACACTTGTAATTGGTCTAGATAAATCATGTTTAGTTTGAATTTATAATATCGATTCAAACCTTTTAAAAACTGTACTAATTCACAATCAACGATATCATTTGACACATGGGACATTACAATTCTGATTTTTTTTTATCATAAAACTGTTATCATAAAATATTTACTACATGATTTAAATAGGGTTTTAAGATTGTTCATTCATTTAGTATGCGTTCGTGAATAAACAAAGAGACTATCTCTTCTAATTACAGGCTTTTTCATATTCTCCCGTAGTGTACGCATTCCTCCACAAATTGGTTTATACCTACGTTAAAATAAGTACAATATATACAAAGCAAACATAAACCCAACCGCAAATAAATACATTATTTTAAATAAATATCCACAATATTCACATGTAGATTAACAGATAACAACTCCAATTGAATATGAAAAAAAATACAGCAAGAGCTCACTGAACCATTAGCAATGAAAAGTTGATAGGTAATATTGCCGAAGCATCTTTTAAAGTTTTTTTTTTTTTTGAAAAAAAAAAAGAGTTTTTTTTTGAAGATTTCCGGGTGTCAGTGGGGGTGGCGTTCCAGAGTCATAATATTATTTTGGGATAATATGGGATAAATTTTGGGAATCCTTTTTTTACAAATATCTACTAATTTTTTGAGTTATTGCTATTTTTATACACATTTACTAAATATAGGAACCAAAAATTCATATTTTTCCAAACAAATTCGTACAAAGTACGAAAGCTACTAGTGATTATAAGGTAGGCATTATTGGTAATTATAGGCAGATGAACTGTCTGTTCGTATGCTACCTTGTTTCTATAATAAAATACATTTCAAAAATTTCGATACTAATACTCGTCTAATACTAATACTTGTAACATACGCAACTAAATCTCTTCCGGACGCTTTCGTGAATAATTTACGAACATCTTAGGTAGTTTATTTTTTAATTAGTGGCCGCTTTTTCATAGGTCGACTTCCATCAAGATAGCAGTGGTTCGTGTGAATGGCCGCCGGTCCGCCGCTCGCTCGCTGTTGCCTCACGCACGCCGCCTCACTGCCTCACCGATTATATGCAAATGAGATGTCATAACACGTGAATAATTACAGCCACCACGATCGCCCTTTCGGACGAACCGCACAAATTGGATTTACGTGAAATGCAAGTTTTGCCGGCGCGACACGACGTTGATGTATGTATTTTCGGCCGTTATTGAAATGGGGTGAAATTGTAGATATGACTTCATTTTTAATAGATGCCACTGGAACTTATAATAGGTTTATACCAGTGGCGTGCATTGGTTTGAAACTCGATAAACGGTGGCCGTATGCAGGGTATATATGAATACAAAAATTGATTTTAATCGACTAGAAAATGTGAGTAGCACTAATAACACTAGTGACCGCCCGTGACTTCGCTCACACTAGCGAAGGTTTAGCGTCAATAAATATTACATAAATGATACACTTGTTATCCTTACCTATTTGTTTGTTTATTCTCTTACCTATATGAAATGTTCAAGCGCCAAACTCTTACCATCATAGAAAATGTGACATTGCATGAAAACTTTTCAATTTTTCTTTAGATAATTGTTTGCACCAAGTCACGCATTGTCATTTTTAATTATTTCTACCGCTTATTACGCACATCACTTTTTATTAATCCTGCCCGCCCAAGTTAAAAGTGTGTGACAACTAGTCGATGAGACACCCTCGTCGCCATTGGTCGTGGGCCCACGACATAAATCCACGTATACCACGGCTGTAAATCCGTGAGTCTTTGTGACGAAACCTCGTATCTGCTGGTCGTGTACCGGTTCGAGAGGAAACCGCGTGGTGGCGGACCTTGTCTGCTGCTGGAGTGTCGCATGTGACGTTGTGATCCTGAAGCGCATGCCTGTCTGCCCGTCGTGCTCCTGCACGAAGAGGATTAGAAGTACCAGTTTCCACAACGACCGTGGAACACCTTCCACGGTCGTTGTGGACGGAGGCTCCGCTTCATTGTTTAACTACGCGAAGTCATATATTTTACTATTTCCTTAATAACTTACATACCTATAAAAATACAGTCCACAGACCGTGGCATTCTTCGGATGTCATTGGTCATCCGCGCCATCAACAATAGTAACAATAGATTCAATCATTGACCAGTCAAGCAAGATTTTACTCACAGAGTCATTAATACAAAAAAAGGCCAATTGAAGCTCAATTAGGATCTAGACTATCGTCAGGACGATAGTCTACTACACCCTACACCCTACCCTACTATAGATACACCCTACTATTAAATACTATGTCAATACTTGGGATGTAATTGTTTTCTAAATCGCATTCGAAAATGTATTGTAATGCCGTGTTTATTTTTTATACGGTCACACAATTTTTCAGGAAAAGTCGCTGTGGAAATTGCGACCCACGTCGGGGGGCAGCGTGACCAAGCATGCTGCGTTAAGGGGCGCGCGAGTCGTTATGCTAATAGCTGCTTTAACTCCACAACCATCTTACATCGTGTTCAATGCACATTCTAAACTGAACCATGTTGCGTTACAATAAAGATTGTTTTTCAGGATGAATGTAAGAGAGTCAGGCTGTTTTGACGTCGGCAAGTTGTAGTGGGCTGCGTGTCCGCTGCCTGTAGTCGCGATAGCAGGAAAATGAACGGTTGACTACGTTTATGGCTTACCGGCTGTGTTTAGATTTAAGTCGTATACTCGTCCTCGTAAATACGGTACATGTACCGCGATAAAGCGCTCTAATAGGGTTTATTTTCTTAACAACGCCGGTTAAGTGTCGTTGGAAGCAAAAAATTTTATAGGCTCAGCAATTTCAGACGTCATACCAGTGGTTAGAAGAAGTTGCACCTATACATAAATAATATTAACAATTATTGTACAAAAATATAATATTTTCACATCATTTTTCTGAATACTTTTATATAAGAAATAATAATTCTATTGGTCAAGAACTAATAGTCACTATTCAAGCAAACTATCACTATAAGCCGTGATAGCCTGAGGATATCTCAATTCTCGACTCTCATTCTTGAGTTCGTGAGATCAATCCCAGGGCCGTACCTACTACTTAACTACCAGTATTTACTTAACTACAGACTTCAAATTATCACTAGCTCGATGGTGAACGAAAACGCTGTAAAGAAACAGCCAGGGCGGAGAATTAACAAAATGTGCTTTAAGTGTATCAACCTGCACAGGGAAGTAACCCTTCGTGATTACGGGCTTATACTCTGCAGCGAAACGTTACAGATTGATATAGGTATGTTTTTGTTTCGGTATGGCTTAATTCTTGTGGCCTTTCAAGAGTCACTGGACATGAGTTACAGATTTATATCAATTGAAGAGTCATTATAAGAATCACCCGAACAAGCGCGCAGCGACCAGAACAAAAACACGGCATTAACTAAAGTTGGAATGATTAAACCAACCAAATTTTCTGCATTATCAACCAGGTTCTGCCTAAGTGGAACTTCTTTTTTAGTTCCATTGTAGAGTACCAATATAATCGGTTTCGACAAACATTAGTTCTTAAAATTTTAACAACAATTTGCCTATGTACACCGGTTTATACTTCAGCTTTTACTTTGTATTGCCTATTTGCGGTGCAGCAAATACTTAAAGTCTTTTATGGCATTTTAGATACAATGTACATACTTAAAAATATTTTCTTTTGTTACCTACGTCAAATCGTAATAAGTTGATGGTTGTTTTTAAACAAAACAGTGACGAGTATTGTTAAATTTAAACATTTATACTATTTAATGTGAGAAGAACAATGTTGAAATCTTGGTATAATTCGAAATCACAACAAAAATCCGGAAATGGATGCGGTTTGTGGCTTTTTTGTTGAGCAATGAATAAAATTCGCTACGAATAAGTAAAAGACGTAAGTATTTGCATTGTTTGATGCATCGACAAGGTCAACTTAAGTTGGAGTGTAATGCAAGGGTATATTTATCGAGAATGGGATTTATTTAAAAGAACACTGTATTGACGGTTTAAGTTGTAAAGAACATTTTTAAACGTTTCTTTAACTTAATTACATAATTATAAGATTAATAGATCAAAGTTTTATATAAGTACCTATAGATACCTCATCTGCTATCTCTTAGAATTAATCAAATTTTTATGCCTATCTATAAATATTAACCAAACGTTGAAAACCCAGCCATGAAGTGTAAGGTAATTAATGAGCCCGATTAATTAGCAGAGAAATCGAAATAGTAGAATCAAGTGGCGCTGCCTGTCTCGGGTAGACAATACCGTTTTCGTCCATTGTACCTACGGTGTTAAGCGGAACCCACAAGTAATTTCAAAACCGCTAAAATGCCGCTCTCACACCATGAATTTTACGACACAAAAGTCGAAAATGAGAGATGAAGCCTTTGTGGTTACAACGTTTGATCTGTAATTAGGGTGTTTAATAGCATAATAGCTTCGTGTAACGGTTCAAATCTGATAGTATTGTGTTTTTTAAGCGGCACAAGCGTCTCGACTTCTTATTGTAACCGTGGAAGAAACTTTAATGAACGTGTGTCCTTTATATTGGACAATTACACTCTTGCTTTATATAATAAATATACTAATGTAGTTAAGTATATAATACTTACCAATTAGATACTTCAAAAAATTATTGGCGTGTAAATTTTGGTACATTGTGAAAAATTCATATATTTTTTTGCTCAAAAGAAAAAACATAATTAATTGCAAATTTTAATCTGCAAATATATTCAGCCTGAGCCAGACTAACGAATAGACTCGTATGTATATCTACATATGTAGTCACGACTACACACAAAAGAAACAGATATTTATTCCTCTGTTTCTCTTTCGTCTAAAATCTGTCTGGTATAGTTAAGTTCTTGCATTAAAACGTGGCAAGTAAACACACACCCTTTCTTTCTCTAAAGCATTAGTAGAACGATATACCTACCTCACATCTTCAGTGCAGAGTAGATAGCTGATATAGTCATCAGTAACCGTAGTAAACGGCAGAAGTGTTCAATTCGTAAGCATTTTGCAGAATGCCGGACATATTCCTGAGGCAGGTGTGGTCGCGCTCGGTCCCTACGACGACGTTAATGAACACAATGAAGACATATTCCTACAAGTATATCCGGCGTTGATCGATTGATTTACTCGCTGCCACCGCGCTCGAGCTTTTTGTATTCGAATGTCGCCCGCCATTTGCATATCAACCTCGTGGAGGGACGAATTTTAAACAAAACGAACGATGGAAGCCGTGATGTACGCACTATTATAGATGCGTTACCTCGGGGGGATACGACGATTTGCATAAGGACCTTTGAATTATGTGAACGTTTAACACAATAGGCGATAGTTGAAAACGCATAAAACGAATTGCGAAATTTGTTGTCCATTGGTAATTTATTCTTTGCAATAAATCATTCCTCTACCTTTGCGCACAGTACGACTACTCAATTATGTTTACAATTATCGTAATATTAAATAAAAACCATTGCAGAAATTATTGGGTACACCGTAGTACCGTTGGGTACTTCATTTAATACGTAATAATGGGCTATTTTCCATTGATAAAATTTTTTTTACTTTATGAAAATAGATTTACAAATTTTTTTCCAACGTAACTTTACTTCAACATCTGTTATTAATTTCATTGAGCATACTTACTAGAAACTATATTTCTGATTTTTTTCAGATTTATCATGACAGACAATATTTAAAGTTTTAAAAGGGGACATCTTGATAGAAACTTGAAAAAAAAATTCTTGTGACTGACGGGTTAAAGTTAAAATGTCTGGAAACAATTTAATTATAATTTTAAACACTTGACTTAATTTTTTTCTAACACAAATGTTTTTTTTATATATTTTTTTCAGTGATATAAAGTAGAATCAAAAGTTTGTTTCATTTTGTATTATCTATAATATGTGTAAGTATGGATATCTATATGTAACTTTAATCTAAAATAACCTTAATAGTTGCAAAACTATCCGAATTGTCGACGATCCCACCCTCATAGGTAGTTTAGAATTGCTCAGCGCCCGTAGAGATGTTGAGTCTCTCAGCGTTTTCTGCCGCCTATATAATGAGGAATGTTCTGAAAAGCTGTTCAATTTTATGCTGACTTCGGATTTTTTACCATCGCACCGCTCGTCGTCGTCGTGCGGCTCATCCACACTTTCGTGACATAGAGTCGCTGCGTACTGTGCGGCCAAAAAGACAATTTATACCGCGAACCCGAAAGTTGTGGAATAAACTGCCAGCTAGGGTATTTCTCTTACATGGGGCTCTTCAAGAGAGCTATGAACAGGATTCTGCCAGGTCGGCAGCGCACCCGAAATCCCTATTTATTTGGTGTTACAGGTGTCCATGGGCGGCGATGACCATTTACCATCATGTGGCCCGCCTGTTCGTCTGCCATACTTCTGCATGGCAAACGTACTTTAAGCATCAATATTAGAATGAGCGAATCCTATAATTTAAAACTTTAAATGTATTTAATTTAACAGATTATGACTTAGTAAAAGTTGAAAATAGTTTTAATGTTTTAGATTCTGGTAGTTTCCCAGGTCCCAATTTGAGTATCGAAAATCGAAATATTGAATTCTTTCTGCATATTAGATACATATTCATATGGGAAAATGTGTAGTGAAATAAAATTTGTAGTGAATGAATAATAATGCTCTACGCTCTTCATCACGACTAGAACCATAAGGATTACGTTGTAATAATAGATTTTCAGTCAATTTAAACTAAATTAAAATGCATAGCAGTAACCATCCAGCAACTAATTTATGAGGAGTGATGACACGCGAGTTTGAGCCTGACACGTTACACGCGACTGTAACAGTTCAAATTATTGTGCCGTACAATTGTGCCGTGACCACAGAAGGTACAATGAAGTGCACTCACAGCAATTAACTGACACATTATCTACATAGATAACAACTCGTAGTAAAATCATATATTAAAATCGTAGTAAAAGTTCATATACACAGTATTGGAGTTATGGGCAGACTTGGAAACAAGAATAAATATCTGACCACATTAACGTAAAGAAAATGACAGGCTAGATAAGGATACCATAATTCGGAAAAAAAAAACAAAGTGTAATGTCAAATAAAACACCTATCTATATTTCGAGAAAATCGAAAACAAAAAAAGTTTCACCTGATAGTTTCATAGGAGGTCATTTATTGTGAAAATTTAATACATTGCTCATAATTTTATCCCGATACAATGTTATAATGTTCCGTATGTTTAAAACATAATTTAGTCAATGATAAATCTACACTTTCACTAAACATTTAGGTCTAAAATATGTGAATGAAAAACGTCATATAGGTACGTACCTAAAGATGTTTGTGGGATGAAATAGGTAAGTGACCATAGAATAATTCAAATAAATATTTTTCCCTAACTTCAGAACAATGCATATCTTGAATACATGAAGCCGAGATCTAGAACCCTTTTAGCTTGGACGCGTACAAATAAACACTATCTATTCGTACATTTGCACTTCCATACCTCGGCGTATATCTACTGGCTTTCAATCGACAAAATACAACTTTTCAGGAAAAATTTCAAGAACTATTTTTTTAAGAAAATCTCTGTGACTTTATTGGTGTTACAGCTATTATTTTGACCTTAAGAGCTTTTAAATTAAAACACTAGGCTGTTACACGAATACCTACCCCTACCCCCTTCCTGAAAACTTGGTATTTATCCCTTATGTCAATTAAAATTTCCAGAGGCGATACGTATGTAGCACATAAACCACTTGAGTACTTAATTTTTTAAACAATTTCTGTAGCCCCGTACAAAAATCAGATTCCGTTGCTTCCAAAAATACTTAAAAAGAACCTTCATGGTCATTTTTATTATTCCGTTACATATAACGGAAATGGTTGCAACTCAAAAATATATTTTTTCAGTTGAAGATTATAATGGCAGTTCGTGTATTTGATTTCCGAAGATTCGAAGTTCGAAATTCTAAGAACGCTCCGAGTGAATCTGTGAATGCAGCTTTCATACTTTGCTAAATTCAGCCCTCGGCAGGTATCCTTTTATTTTAGTACACAGACACTGGACTTTATTAATAATTTTATTATAGATACTAAATATGTATCCAAGTCTTCTCCTTATCAACAGCCAGTTGTAAGTGAAATTAATACGCTGTGTTTTACACAAATAATTATGCAAAATAATGTAAAAAATATATGTTAATACGTTGCAGGACGATTTAGCACCCTTGAGTTATCGGTAGACATTTGTAGCTTTTTAGTCGAGGGTTGCTTATCAAAACGAGATCTGCATCGATTAATCCAAGCTTTTTTCATCGAATGAGGGGATATTCAATGTTTATCTACCGCATACAAACATTTAATGACCCTTTAAGTGGGTTTGTAGTGGTTTGTATAGTGTTAATAGTTTTAAAATTAGCTACAAAGGAGCTGACGACATAAAGTGACTTAATAAAAAGAGAAAAAGACTGTATATTTTGTAATGCACCTTGGGAGATGCATACGAGTATATCCAGCAGTGAAACCACAAGCTGGTGCTATAGTATGGTACTCGTATGTAAGCGATAAGTCGAAGTAGTTTAGTAAGAAGTAAATAGAATTGCATTTTTAGTTTCCGTACTTTATATAAGATCACATATGTCCTCATGCATTACCCCATTACAGAGTTATTGCGATAAGTTTCATTAATTATAACTAGTGAGATTTCGCATATCATCCGTGATTCATCTTAATTAAGTTTAAATTAATAATATTATATCTATGTATATATTTTCAACGAACGAATTCCACCAAAATTTAATTGGTTTCATAAACTTTGAATATAATTGAAACAACAAGAAGCGACAAAGAGCTATGAAGCTCTTTTTCAAATTATTTCAATATTTATGTGTTAAACCCTTTGCCGATAATATTTGAATACATTTGGCCCCTAACTCTTTCTGACAGCAGCTAATCATATTCAAGGATACACCTTGCGATACTTTGATGTGGAATAGTTAGAATTTTGATACATTAAGTCCCAAGGCGCATAATAATTTGAAGGGTCCGGTTAAAATCTGACCAAGATACGGACGGGCAGGTGTTTACATAGTTTAATTCTATAAATCAATCGATTAATATCAATAGTCAATTGTTTATTTGCTTAGAAATGTGGGTACATAATTAGGTCTTATTCTAAGAGAAATTGAATCCGTAAACATCCTGCCAGGATAATGGCGTGCAAATGTTAGTATTGAATTATTTAATTGTATAATTTATATTTCTGAAATTGTCGAAGTAATTATCCATATTTAATGTCAAAGTATTTATTAACTAAATGTCCATATAATATTATTTAAAACAGTATATTGTAGTAAATATTGTAGTAACATTTATTAAGTAACACTGAATAGTTTTCTCTTAAATAGATTACTTAATCTCAATTCCTTTTACAGTAGTTATTGACTGACTAATTTCAATAGGTGATGATGATGACTGATTAGCTAAATAAATTTACCAACTAGCACGTCTACTCAAACTACTTATTGCTACTTTAAGAGTAACTAACAATTTAAAACAATTTAATTATAAACTGGAACAGAATGAAGGATGATACCTAAATCAATAATACTTAAAACTATTACCTGCAGTATATTTTAACTAGTTGGCCGTTAATAGGTAGGGCTCTAGGTTCTATCTAACACAATCACTACTAGGTACCTAATAAAATAACAAAGAAATTAAATCATTGTCAATACAGATATTGATACAAATTTGCTTATGGATAATATTCGTAAGAATGGGTTTATTTCAATCATATAATAAAATACAAGCTGTACCATCGTATAATCCAAAATATAATTATGATATGCACTCATTCCAACGCAAGGGCGGAGTGTTTGCCCCGGTGCAATTAAAACCCCATCAAGTCTCTCCCATCCCCGTGAACACTGCGTGACGGTCGGCATCCATATCTAATATTTTACACACATACATTCAGCATGCATAATTTAAAGACTTTTGCTCCAATATATCCAGACACTCGCTAAGCAGTTTTAGTTGTCTTCAGCATACTTACTATCTATGGTATCTTCCAAGTTTGGAAGCAAGTGAGAATTTGAATAGGTCATTATACACTGGATCGATGTAGCAATTAAATTTGTAATATAACGTACTTCGAACGTCCAAAGAAAGGCATTTATTGATGGTAGATAAGCGGAGCGACCGCCAGTAGCCATTGTTTTAACCATACGATGTGAAAATAAGTTTCATTCTGTAATTAAGTACGTACCTACATACATTCAGTTTTGACGACTCCTCTAATTTGGTTTTAATTAAAAGCTTCTAAAGTACCTAGTTTAGAAAAACATGAAATTGTACGATTTTTAAAAAATATCAATTTACCAAAAAGTGTATTGGTATAAAGTATAAAGGTAAAATAATAATAAATTGGTCATTCTTTCTTTCATCTATGAACAAAAATAATAATAAATAGTACCTCAAAATTATAAGTTGATGTGATCGCTTAGACCAAAGGGTGACTCAAACAAACCTTGAGTTCAGAATAAATTGTCGCTCATTCTATCTCATCTTTACGGGTTGATATTTTAATCGTTATCAGATATGTTCAGAATATGTAACTGATGCCATCAATCTTACACACACCCAAAATGTAATAACAAAGGTTTCGTTTGGAACAAAAACAATTATTGATATTGTTAGAACAAATAATAACTATATTATTTAATCTTATGATTTTAGTCTAATTTCCTCACAATTTAATTAAAAAGGGCCGACTTGAAGCATAGGCAGAAGTTAAGCAAGTTCACAATTGTTTATATTCAACTACGAAACGTCTTTAGGCAACCCATAGGCTGTCATTTGCGACAAAAAGTAAGTATATATACGTACTTACTTCACAGATCATCCGTATTTACAACAAAATGATCACGTCTTAACAATTGCTGACGTTTTACCTGCATTGAGCAGTTTTATGTTCTAAATAAGGCATTGTGCGAGCGAACCAATGAGGGCGGCAATAAACGATTAATTGTGGCTGGTAGGGGAATGCTCGCCAATGAGTGAGCATTAGGGGCCGAGTACATAAGTACAACGCGCCCACGCTTCACTTTCATTGAAACGTAATGATAAGAATTATATTAAGCAAGCAAGTAAATTATATGTAATATATGTATGTAGATATGTTGGTGGATAGGTGCCGCGCGCTCACTCTCTGTTCATCAAGTAAATGTATTAACACAATATAAATACTGTGGATGTGGGTAGATATACATGTTTTATAAAAGTATGTATTGCTAGAGGTGATAAAATTAACACTTTTTTATTAATATATCAATAGGAATTTAAACTCCTGTATAATGTTTTGGCTCTACCTGATGAAACGCATTGCACAACAAAAGCAATACGTTTCAGATAACATTGTATTAACATTGACATTGTAACATTGTATTGTATTAACAGGATTTAACATTGTAGAGCTCCCGCTACTTAAACGGAACCAATCAACTTATTCAGAAGTGGAATTCATATAAATTTACAGTATTACTGAAATTGTGTTTCAAAGCGATAAAGAACCGCTTAAAACCGGCTACAACCAGTCGGTTCATTTCAAAGGCGAACATGATTTTCAAATTATGCTAATTGTTTACCGTGGCTTATGTGCACCTCGCCACAACCTATTGTGATGAAATAACGACGCAACTGACCATAGAGCGCACTATTGTACAATGTAATTTTAAAATAATATATCGAACTATTATTATTATGTAGCTCAGATAATGATAAGTAGCTTGCTGCATCAGTTGGTTTTATGCGAGTCTTAGATATTGGTCGAGTCTATTATTGAATTGATCAATGTTCTCAGATGATATGACATTTCATTGACTTCTTCAGGGCGAAATGGTCAGTCGCTCAACTAACACTTAAGTAATAAATAACTACATTTGACGGTAATACTTACCTAACTATCTAAGCTAAACTCACACATGCGCGTATTATTGTCAAATATGACACTTTCGTTACGAAATCATAAAAATAGGCAAGATAATGAAAATCTAGTTTTATTAGTATGTTAGGTAGGTACTCTATCTCTATCATCAGACCTCTATTTCTCTATATTCTCGTTACCACTTAAAGGTTGCCTGGAGAAAATCACTTTATCCATACGGCCGCCGGTTGTACATCTAATTACTGGTAAGTACCTACTTTGTATTTGTCTGTGTGTATTTGGTGTACGGTAAAGTATATCTATGTATGTATCTATCTATATATCTACTCGTATTTATATAAGTACGACGTATTTATCCCACGCAACAAAAATAACAAGTTCAAATCATTTTTTTTTAAATTATTTAAAAAATGTAGCCCAATTTGCTTTCGTTTAAGCTTTAAAGGATAGCAGTGATGATAGCATAGAAGCTTTAAACCTTAAAAGGTTAGTCATGTAGGTTTTTCTAGCCATTCTTAGTTCTATCAGCGTCGAGACACGGAAGCCCGCTACTGTTCGCATCCATTGTGTCTCGCGGTGACACTATTCTATCGGTTATCACACGGTTCGCCTCGGTCCGTGGCCAAAGACGCCGCACTCCTTTGTCACCTGTCCACACATGATCACGCAACACAGATAATCATATGTATCTACCTACACGTACATGCTGTTACGTACAAGTTTTCCACCGCCTATATAATGGGGAATGTTCTGAAGAGCTGTTCAATTTGATGTCAACTTCGGGTTTTTATCTAACTAAAGTTGTGGAGTGATTGCCAGGTGAGGTTATTACGCTATGTTACAACTTGGGGCTCTTGGGGCAAACTAGGAGCTGTGAACAGGAACTTTAGTTAGCAAGGTCGGCGGCGCACCCACATGCTCAGTGGTGTTGCAGGTGTCCTAGGGCGCCGGTGACCACTTACCATTTTGCGGCCCGCCCGCTTGTCTCGCATCTTTTCTATAAAAAAATCTTCCAAGTTTAATCGTTCAAAAATGTAGTTTAATAACGAAGTAATACAAACAAAATGATCACGTCTTAAAATAATTAAATCCGTACTGTTGCGTCTTTTGAGTATTCAATACTTTTGAGTATAATCGCCTTAATAAATATTTTAGGTAGTATTTTTATCAATAGTGTAAGTCTGCTAGAAAAATTCAAATGTTTAACTCTGTTTTCTCATTGTTTACTTAACAATTAAATTGTTACGAGAATAAAAAATCATAAAATTCATATTCATAATTCATAGTTAAGGTACTTTTAAATGGTAACGTTCTTCGAAATAAGAACTATACCCAAGCATCTTACAAACCATGAAGTGGAATAATCTAGTCAGGTCTATTCAGTCCTTCCATAATGTAAATGAAAGAATCAATCGGGCAGACATTAGTGCTGGACGATACTGGAGGTGGTGAACGTTGAACGTTGTAGGTGGTGCTGCGTCGTTGTTGGATTTGTCAGTTGCATGAAGCTGTGCAGCTAAAGTCGCGTTATCCGCCAGCGCTGCGGCTAAAGCTCTCTCGAGGAGCGTTGAGCCCGCGCGCTCTGCTTACAAAACCGCTCGAACCTCCGATAACCTCCGAAATTCTTCATCTTTAAGTCGGGGTCACTAAATTCCGTTAGCCGACATTGCAGTTCGGCTATCACAGTACCCAGCCGAGAGATTTCCTCTGTAACAAAGAATAAAATAGCAAACATAAGAATTATAATCTCCCTGGATGATAAATGTTTAGAATACCGATAAAGGCCTTCGTATAAAATGTATCTCAACGATTTTAGTGTGTACCTGTCACCTAGAAACCTGTTCATATTAATAAGGTATATACCATATGTATACAAGACTGTTGTTCATTATACAGGTTGGAAAATATGAACGGGACATAGAGGAAAAGTACATTAAATATTGAAGATATCAAATTTCACTCAAAGGAAACATTCTTTTGTTTATTAAAATAAAAATAACAGCATTCAAACATTTTTTAAAAAGCTTACCTGAGCCTGGAATCGAACCAACTAAAAATGCAAAAAATAGACAGTCACTATTTTATTGAACCAATCAATAGGGTCTATGATAAGGATAAAATTTCTCGAACAAACATTGTATCTTACAATTAAAGAAGACCTTGAAATCTACCTGAAAACAATTCGTACCTATCGAATTAACCTGAAGAACACGTACCTAGATAGATAGATAGTAGAATATCCACTGCTTTTGTTAATAACAATTTCAACGTCTGGATAGGTACAAACGGGACAATTAAATGGCCTGCAAGATCTCCAGGTCTTACGCCGCTGGATTTTTTTTGTGGGGCCATTTAAAAAAAATAATTTACAAAAAATCCTATGAGTCTGCGGAAGAGTTAAGAGTTGAGGTTCAAGATTCATCACAACCCATTGCAGAAGGTTACACGAAATGGATTTCTGAAAAGACTCAATCTCTGCATTCAACATTTCGAGCAACTTATCAGTTAATTTATAAAAATGTTATATCGAAATTATAATTTTAATCAATGTCTAATTTAGGTAACAATTTACAATAGTCTACTTCGGGTAATAATTTGCATATTCAATGGTTAATGTACCTACTTATTAGGTTACCTATGTTTAGTTAACTTTTGTATTAGTCGATATAATTTCTCTAGCACTCGTTTTTAAGAATTCTTCGGTATCAAACGGTTGTCTGGAAGAGAAGAGAGAAGAATAAAAAGTTATCTATCTATCTATCAAGGTACGTGTCCTTCAGGTTAATTCGATAGGTACGAATTGTTAGATTTCAAGGTCTTCTTTAATTGTAAGATACAATGTTTGTTCGAGAGATTTTATCCTTATCATAGACCCTATCGATTGGTTCAATAAAATGGTGACTGTCTATTTTTTGCATTTTTAGTTGGTTCGATTCCCGGCTCAGGTAAGCTTTTTAAAAAATGTTTGAAAGCGGTTATTCTTATTTTAAAAAACAAAAGAATGTTTCCTTTGGGTGAAATTTGATATCTTCAATATTTAATGTATTTTTCTTCCATGTCCCGTTCATATTTTCCAACCTGTATATACAATATATGAACGTGTTTCGGGAGTGAGTGAGAGTTGTCAAATTAGTTTTCCTTCCTTTCCCAATTCCTTTTTCCCAGATCAGTGGAAGCAAAATGGGATGAAATGAGATTCCATGGAGATGCATGGGACTAGATAGTCTCAAGTCGTCCTGATCCCGAGAGGAAAAAGGAAATGAACCCAATCACACATCATGTTGTTCATTATCATTAATGATATTGCTGTTTGTGATAGCAATTGCATTGACCGACTCCTTGTCCGTGTTCAAACGCGGTGTGTCCCCACTATTGCAACTATCAACTTTATTAATTTTAATTTTCAAACTTTTTCTTTATTATTATTGCTGTGCCCGTCAAAGATTTTTTTTTAAATGTGAGTGTTTTGTGCGCCTATAATAGGTTTACCACATTGAACAGGTTTGTACGATTTTTCGTTAATGATTTAGATATAAGTGGATGTACCACTGGTATGCCTATTTTAATAAATAAATGAATTATTAATCCCTTTTTCTAATCCGGACAAGACAACCTACATCACTAAAAGTAGGCAGAACATCTGCGGAAGTGATATTTTCTGATACGTCATTTTTTACTGATAGTCTTTTTTACTGAATTTTACGTCATTTTTTACGGAAATATACCTACTGATATATTTCCGCCTCTTCAATTGGATTGTGATCATTATTGGTGCCATCAAATACGGGGTCGAGTGGAAGACACGAACGGTTGCTTGGCATCTGTTTTAATAACAAACTAAGCCCTTTATCGTCCAGTGCTGGACACGGGCCGGGCTCCTGTGCACGAGGGACGTATGGCCTTAACACGCCACGCTAGCCAAGCGGATAGTCGATTTCTCTCTTTTAGAGGTGGTCTTTTTATAATTCATGAGCGCTTACGGTAGCAGCTTTGTTTTCCCTTAGTCACCTTTTACAATGCCCATGGGAAGAGATTGGGTGATGCTAAGATAAAACGGGACCGACAAGACATGGCCATGTAGTATGTAGGACATACAATTAGCTTTGAGCAATCCCTTTGATGAGTCCTTGAGCAACCCCCCTCCCTTGAGCTTTGATAAGTGGTGAAATAACGTGAACTAGCGCGATTTACTCAGATTCAACATATTTCTGAAAATTTTATCACTGGTTTCAATAAAATTTATTCAACTAAACGTATTTAAATTTTGTGTCACATTCTTAACACATCAACATCTTACAAAGGAGTCTTCCCATAAATCGTGACATGGAGTTAATCCTAAATATCACAATTGAATCCTCGTCAAACATCTACAATCCGAGAGGCCTTTGATCTCAAAAATAATTTACGACCTCAAAAAATTATAAACAACACACGGCAATGTGTCAAAATACTTTTACATAATACGATCACCCTCAAAAGGACGGTCGAAGTGCCCATAATAAGGAACCCACTTATAAGTCAACCAACAAAAGATGTCGCCGTCATGTGAAGATAAAAAAGTACTATGAACTTCTGAAGCAGTTAATAGGAGTCGGACACAAAGGAACCCAGCGGTGGTAGGACCCGTGAATGAAGTCGACCTACTAATTCATATTTATGTGGTGTCGGTGGTCAAAGGGTTCTCACTATCGAAATTCTTTACTCGCCTTTCATAACCTTGACGTTGTGAAAATTATAATTCATGTCCGCGTCGAAAGGTACTGTGATGGCCCTATTAGAAATTCTTATAATGACAGGACATAACTACTAATTAAAAAGATGAATTGAAATTTTTGGTACATTCTTAAGTACGTTCTCCTCTTTATAGTTCATAATATAATTATAATAATGAGAATATGACTCCTATGCTTCAACCCAAACTCTGAATGTGGCATGTTTAATATTACAGTGTGCCCTGTTATATGACAGTACTTATTACGTTTAAATTTTATCCTTGATACAGCAAAACCTAGGCATATAACACTCTATATTCTGCAGCACCACAAAGTCTACCCACCTCCAGGATACAATGTGTAAGTTTACACAATGTATACCAGTCAGCTAATAACTTATAATGCAATGAAATACAAATGGTCTTTTCATTGCTCCATACACGTTTTTATTATGAATAAACGTATTTATATGGCCTGTCAAGAACTCTGGAGTACCTCGTGGGTGATTACCAATAGCATCATTCAATTGGACTCGTGGTCAAACAAACTCACGCGCGGAACAAGCCAGACTGTTATAGGTATAGCTTGCACACTTAATACTGACAGTCGACTGATGGTTTTGTGAATCTTATGGATGACACAATAAGAATCATAATCAATTTTATCAAGCGGCTGTGCTAAGAGTTGAGTCTATAACAAAAGCTCAATCGTATTTACATTTAGTCATTGGCTATTTATCAACACGAGTTGTGTATCAATACCCGCGAGACAATGTCTGATAAACTGATAAAGAAATGGTACTAATGTAAATAAATGGTCAACGATATATTAATGTCTGCTTGCGGATAGGTTAAGTTGGAGACGGACTGCTTAATTTAAATAATGCTACAAAGTAAATCGCACTTAATACCAAATAGGATAACCATAGCCGAGGCTACCTCTCGATATACATATGTTGAATAGCTATTTAGCTCAGAATAATTCCGGAATCGTTTCATTCAACAACATATTCGCATTTCAGTAAGGGAATGTAACTGAACTGATTTTCCTATTACAAGACAAGATAAGTAAGCATCATTAAAGTACCATTAAAGACAAGTAAGCAAGCCTCACTGTCTATAACAATTTCTTAAAAATATTATAATCTAAAAGTGCTTATAAATATCTCCTTCCATATTCGTAAGCTTATAATCTGTTGGAAAGTGAGCACGCGCATAACAAGTGAGGCTAACAAGCTGTCGATACAAAACGTCTCATTGACGCTAAGCTTAAATTATAACACCCACTAAATTATCGCTCGTCATACAAGCGCAATGCATTAAAGACGATTGAATGGTCATATTGTCGGGGCAATGGCCATAAACATATCCAAAAAGTTATGAATAATGGTTTTGCGTATATTTAGTTACATATTGACGAATATCTCTTACCATTCACAATTTCAATGTCTACTAATGTGCCTTTTACATATCTTTTCGTTCTTGCCCATTTAAATAGAAACATCATAATCTAACTTAATCTAGTTAAAATTTATTTACATATAAAAGACATAAAAATGGCTTCATGATCAAGTCTTTCACTACGCAGGCAGCTACAATCTGGAATGCCATCCCCAATGACATCTGGAAAGTTCCAAACAAAATACCCTTTAAAAAGATGTTTCCGAAACACTATCTATCCATTTCTCATTGCTATTCAGTCAGCACCTCTTACTTTATATTTTCTTCCATTTTCACTTTTGTCAACAACAAGGTATTTGTTATTTGTTTCTTTAAAATTATTTGGATATTTTATTTAAATATTTATTAATTTATGTATATATTGTATTTATTCTTATGCAGATATGTAGGTAGGTTCTTATGTATATCTATTATGCATACCTGTGTATTTTATTTATGTCTTATATTTTACCATACCATCCATTTCAGTCTTTATCACACCTCCCATTTTTTTTATAGTGAAGTAGGTAGTCGAGCAAGGGGTCTCACCCCCCAAAGGTTGACTGGTACATAATGCCTTAAAAGGCATTAAGCTTGACTTTTGAACGATAATGCAAATAAAGTGTATAATAATAAAAAATGAAACTCAGCGAACAATTTTGGACACATTTTTTTTCTATACACTACGGTAGGTTAGCGATACCTAAAATTTCCCGTATTGTACTACCGACATTGGGACAGTAGTAGTCATCTATCCTACCTATGTTTAATCTCACATCGATAATTTTAATTGGGAGAACCTCTTACCTTGGGGTACAATTGCCTGGAAACTTAAGGTAATGCTGCCAGCATGCTGGTTGAAATTTTAGTAGCCTTATTTAAAAAAAATGTTGTTAGCCTTTGTTTAAACATAATCTTGAAACAACGCCAATCCGCATGGCCAGCAGCGTGCTGTTTTAAGGTCATACATCCCTCATGCTCAAGACAATGTGAATGAGGAAGCCCATATCCAGCAGTGAATAAAAAGGGGCTGGTTACGTATTAATTAAATTTTATTTTTTTGTTTTGTGAACAAAAATTAATAGGTTTGAGTTTCTTGTTGCATAGATTATCTATGCATAGATAATTTCACAATATGTATACGTATCACATATCTTATTATTCGAACCTGCAAAAATTCCGATACCTTTTATAAAGAGTCGTAATAACCTGATGACTAGTGAGAATCTCTAAGGCTGGCACTTTGGCAACGACACGAGTAAGAAATTAAGTTTGACAGCAAATAGAGGCGTACGAGTAATTCAACGATGTTCGTGCGCACGAATCGGAGTATCGACAAGATAATGGGCGCCGACCCTCGATCGCGCACTCGATTTATACGAGCCCTCACCTTCTATCGCCGTTTGCTTTAGAACTTTATTAATCGTATCATTATCCGATAAGGCACCTTAGAGGCGATACTGTCGATAAAACGGTACCAACTTCTATCGATAACATGTAAATATCTTTTGGAATTTCTTACCTTTTCACGAAATTTTTTTGCACTTTAAAACATATTATCTAATTCCTTAATCATAATTGTTATACATATATGTAATTTTAATTTTAACAACCAGATATCAGAAAACTCTTTATAACTCTCTTTAATAGCTTCTTTCTCACGGCGTTAGTCATTATCTAGTGAATATTCTCCTGTCCAAAATCATAAAAGGAAATAATCCAATGAAACAGTCTTGTATTATCGATACACATCAAGCCCTATGATAAGCCACGAGTAGTAGAATGCCACGAGAAGTGGAGGACCGATGAAGGCTCACTCATCGGGTTCAAAAGCCAACTGCGGCAATCTGTTACCAGCCCATAATGTCGGGTTGCACAACGAGCTGCTACAATTTCTTCGCAGGAACTTGTGAACAATAATGTTTAGGTAAAACCTAGCTACCTATCGGGTATTCGTAGATACCTGATGATAGGTTCATACCTTTTATAAGCTATTCAGCGTGTAATGAAAATCTTACTTACCCTTACTGAAGAAATGTGATAGTGTCATGTATTGGCGTCCAACAATGCCATTGTTTACGGCGATCAGACGCGGCTGGTCGACTTACTGCACCCGATCAATAACGACGTGTGTGTGTATAGAGACGCCACGGGTTGCATCTGCGGGCGGATGGCCGTGGTCGGTCGCTTGTTCGCGCAAACAGCTGATGCACGACTGCGCAATGTCGTGTAAACATTTTCAAGCTACCTGTACAACTTCTGTCGCCCTATCGGTCGCCTGATAGTATAGGTCACCGCGATCAACCAACATCATGTGTTCTACGACTAGAGACAATTCGTATTACGTAAAGAAGCGCTCCAATGGGAAAAATCACATTTTGTTTATTTCTTACCAAAAAAAAGCTCGAGAAATTAAAAAAAAACTAAAGGAAAAAAAATACGATATACTTTTTTTAACACATACGGGAAATCTCCTCCCTGAATCTCCCTTTTAATATTGTAAAGTAAAGTCTATTTTTATATATTGTATTATCGCGAGTAGCGGTTTGAAACTTTGAATAGCCTATATCTCGGTCACTTTCCAAAGGATTTAAAAATAAAATCCATCTTACGCAATATTTTAGCATATATTTTTAACTAAATATGAAAAATAGTTATAAAATAGTTTTCTTCGTTGGTATTGGAACTTTATTTATATCACGCCAAAATCTAAGTATCTATAGTAATCTAGGTATTTAATCTAATACATATAAAAAGAGATGTCGTGACTGACTGACTGATTCATCATCGCCGAGTCGAAACCGCTGAAGCTAGAAATATGAAATTTGCAGTGAATCGGTTTTATGACATAGATATCCATTAAGGAAGGATTTTGAGAAATCTTACTAGGAAGAAGGAGAAAAAAGGGGGAGAAGATTTTTAAGCAATGCCGGTATCTCAAGAACTGTTTAAGTCAGAGAGAAAATAATTAAACACGCGTGTCGGCGTTTTTTTATATTTGACTTAGGGGGTAGCAAAAATGGAGGGCATTATTTTATATGCAAAGTTTGTATCTCAAAATTTTTATTTAAGTTGCAGATATAAAATTTTACATATAGACTTTTCATTTAAAATCATTACACACATGTATCGGCATTTTTGATATATGATTTAGAAGTCTGTATAGCTCAAAATCTTTTGACTTCGTAAATTATTGTAATTAGATTTTCGATAAATGCATAATAATTCCTTATTATATTATATGCCAACATCGGTCAAACATGACGAATATTAGTACTTCTATAAATGGGCAGCATACCTTTAAGAATTGGGAATAAGGACTAGGATCGCGAATCGGGAGTATCATTATCCAATTCCACACTCATTTCCCTATCCAACCAGATGACGAATCGGATTAAGATTATATAGAATTGGATACATCAAAAATATCAATAATAAGCAACAATATCTAGTAGAATAGGGAACGTAACAATACGGAATAATACAGGGGGGTGGGTACGATTGGCATATAATGAGTAGGACGGAAAGCGTAGCGGGCTTTGGTAACTCTCACATCCTCTCGAAACATGTCGATATGCAAGGCAGTCTTCTCTGAGAGTGAACTAACTTGGCCAGTGGGACACGCCCTGATGACTGTGGGATACATCATCGTTCTTCGCGCTTACTTACAATCGAAATTACTTAATAACTGGCTCTTCAAAAGGGGTCTATGTGTTTATAATATGTACTATTCAGACAGTCTGATTATTCAATTGATTTTAAAAGTCTTAAGTCAGTCCTTAAGTCAGCGTCGTATGCGTGGGGACCTCATAGAGACATATGAAATTCTAACTAACAAATATGACTGCCCAGACCTGTTGTCGATTTTCAAGATCAGAATAAACTACAGAAAAAAATGTATGGCCCCATTAACTTGAAACTTGCCATAAATATTCTCCAAGATAAATAATTAAACACGTGTTTTTTCTTTCATAATTGTGTCAAGAGGGTACAATTCAGGGTATTAAATTTTTGTATGCAATTACCTAAATCGTCAATATTTCGGATTTTTTATCGGTTTTCCATTCAATGGAACGTGTTGTTTCAATGGAACTTTTGAAACAAAATCCACGCGTGCGAAGCTGTGTGCAAAAGGCTTGTTGTTTATATACCTATGTATAAGCAAAAGCGTACCAGTGTTTGAACGTTAGTCCACAATTTACAATGATAAACAGCAGTAGTTAAACGATCTTATGGCCCGGGGTGTCGAGCGCGCCGCCAAAGAGCCTCTAATAACTGCCTGTAGGACAAAATAACAAACACATTTGGGATCATAATGTAACCCCATCATTGTTATGAAAAGGACATGACAAAGAAAATTCTAGAAATACCAAACTGATCTTTCAGCGACGTATTAGTTTGAGATAGCTTCTCCCCATAATGCTACGAATGTACTGCTAACCTTTGGTACCTATTAGTACAATTGAAATATAAGGTATATTAGGTAGGTAGATTATTAGGTAGACAATCTACCTACCTAATTAGGTAGATTGCCTACATTATTAGGTAGATTTACTTATCTACCTTTCTTATGTTCCGTAGATAAGAAGTCCTTACATCTTTTCCTATCGCAAAAATCGCGATTTTAAAATTTTAGAATAAATCTACGGATAACGAACATACTCGTAATTTTGCAACTGCCTATCGAATTTGATTCATTTATGAACGTAACCGAGATATCGACCCAAACCTTTTATGAGCCGTTCATTTCGACAAGTGTAAAGAAATACCATCTCTTGTTTGTACATAGATGTCACCATTAAATCTAAGTATACTCGTGTAATATACTCGTATTATATTGTGTACTCGTAGAAACTTTGAACATTACAAAAAATCCTACAAAAAATCAAATTCTCAAATATATACACACCATATGCACATAGGTAGGTAAGAAGTATATTTATATAGACACGTTAGATATCGCCCTTGAAGGGAGTTTTCTAAAATCTACGGAAAATAGCAAAATTTACACACCCAACTGCTAATTTGGAAACTATACCTCTATCAAGCGCTTCAAAGATCAGACTCTCAATTGACGCGTGCCATCGGAGTTTTACAAACTTCTGGTACTTTTGAATCAGTTAAAGAACAGATTTTCATATAGAAACACGTTACTAGTCGAGTAACGGGAGAAAACTGGATGACAGTGAATCTACCGATTATTTATTGATTATTTCCGTACGTTTCTAAAAATCTCAATATCTATAGTCGTATAGCTTCCACAACCTAATCGCCAGCTCGCGGCTAGCTGTGTGCTGATTTTGCTTTAACTTGAAGCACAAAGCTTCGTTAAACTGAAAGTAAACTGTATTCAAACTTTCGTAAGGTTCATAATCAACCGAGAGACATAATGATTAATTACTCGCTACGCGTCTAAGAAAACAGTTACTTATAAAATTCGTAATAAGGTACAATTTCAAATGCAAGACCAAATGGTCCTAGCCCATATCCCGTGGGTGAGTATTATCCGAAGATCAATCAAAAGCACACGCCAAAATGTGCTGTTGTTCCGAGGCGCGCTTACAAATCGCACTCTTTAACGTTATTCCCTTGACCGTAATGACTTTTACATCACCATTTGTTTCAAATGATTGATACTTTTGCGCCATTTATAAAATTGTTACTTTCTAAATCAATAATAATCCTATATATTATATAAAGGTATAATCGCAATCAAACCTTTCCCAAAGTCCGAAAGCATGGATCCTTCTCATTATTCTAGTGAATAGAAATAATGTTACATAGTTTTGTTAAAAAAATAACATATTTTTGGGCTTTGTACGAGCTGGTGCTGCCACATGAACACTTTATTGTTGCTATAAAATGATACACCTATAATACTCCACTTCATTAACCGATGAATGATAATAATTGATAGACGGATGTACTGAATGGAAAGAGCGTAAAATGTTGCTAGAGTGATGTCCTGATAAAGCGAAAAGACTTTCTATTTAACAGTGTGAAAATATTGCTAAAAACTAAAAAAAACCTTTTTTGCAAAAAAGAGCTTTATCAAATTTTCATGTCCAACTCAGAATCATGAACGGAATCTATATTGCTGGCTTAGGGAAGGTTCGTTTACATGTATTCCCGAAGACTGAAATTATGAATTCTGTGTATGATTCGAGGCAACTGACGTAAAAAAGTGAGATGTTGTGCAAAAAGCTATTTCTTATTATTTTTTACTAAATTGTTCATACAATTAGAAACATACGGAACAGAAAATAAAATCCAAAAAAATACATTATGTTTCATGTCAATTAACTCAAAATCATGAGTAGAATCCCATAGGTTCAGTCTGTACAGAGACCAACGCTTCAAAAGCTGTTAAAAAGACGTAAAATTGACTGTATGTTTTTAAAACCCACATGATTACAATTAAGGCAGTATACCACACAAATCCTGTAACAGAAACATACTATTTGGTGTTAATTTATACTTGAATTGGACATAAGGTTTAAAACCAGCCATTCTGCAGAAATCCACAGAAGTCTTAACGGCCACTCAAGAACAACTTCAGCCTTTTATTTATTAACCGTCACTAATTTCCATAATAGTTTCCATTGGCCATTCATCATAAATGTAACAGCGAAAATTGAATAATGTTTATACACTCTAATAAGGTGGTATTACGCCAATTTCGCCGGGTAAGTGAATTACACCAGTGAGCGTGAGCACCCTGATTTAATGTGACTTCGCCTCTAGTTATCATGTATCACAGATTGAGTCCGACGTCCTCTGTAGCGGTTTACCTTTTAATAAGGAGTCGTTAGAATAATTTAAAGATTAATTTTAGGATTCAGAGAGCACATAGAATATGTAACTATCTTCAATAGAGTTATCAAACAATTATTAGTGAACATGGGCTGAGGTGGAAGAGAGTCGCTGAAGACTTGTGTCCGAAATCGAAAACTCCTTAGACCGAGTCTCGACATGGGGTACACTTAACTTGGTCCAATTTAACCCCAGCAAGAATGCTCAATTTGTAGTGCCACTTCGATTTCAGAACTTTCTTCTCAAGATCTCTGAGAATTATGGGATCCTTGGCGTCGATATTTCAAGCAAAGTCGAGTTTCGGAGTCATTTAGAGAGCAAGACAAAACTTGCTAGTAAAATGTTCGGTGTATTGAATATAGTGAAGCAATACTTCTCTCCGGGGCAACGATTGTCGCTTTATTAAGCTCAAGTTAGACCTCACATGGAGTACTGCTCCCACCTTTGCTGGTGCACCTAAGTACCAGCTGGACCCTTTTGACTCCGTCCAACCGTGCCCTATCCGAATTGTCGACGATCCTACTCTCACAAGTCATTTAGAATTGTTCAGCATCCGTAGAGATGTTGCGTCTTTTAGCGTTTTCTACCACCTTTATAATGGGAAATGTTCTAAAGAGCTGTTCAATTAGATGCCAACTTCGGGGTTTTACCATCTCACCGCTCGTCATCGTTGTTCATTACTTCCTTGACATAGAGTCGCTGCGTACAGTGCGGTCAAAAAGACACTTTATAATGCAAACCTAAAACTTTTGGAATAAACTGTCAGCTGAGGTATTTCTGTTACGCTAGGACATGGGACTCTTCAAGAGAGCTGTGAACAGGATTGTGCAAGGTCGGCAGCATACCCGCGTGCTCCCTGGTGTTGCGGGTGTCCATAGACGGTGATCACCACGTGTCATCATGTGGACCGCCGGCTCGTCTGCCATCTATTCTATAAAAAAATGTCACTTTACAGAATTTTGGAGCAGTAAATAATATTATAAGCGAATTAAACCACTCGCCAATAGACACCTTTACCAACCTTTTAAATGTCTGCCTATCTATTCAACAAAAATGTGGCGTCGCCTCACACACATAAAATAGTAATGACTATAATCTTACATAAGAAGAGGGCATACTTTGATGCACGTTTATATTTTATTTCCAGTGACCATAACTAAAATTGTTTAGTTCTCTCTGCCACTGAAGTTACTCTTCGCATGGAACCTCCAGCGGCGTCGCTCTTCCACAGTGATTGATAGCTTCCAAAACCCGCGCCCGCAGCGAACGCGGGATTTATCGCCGCGACTCCCAGCACAGACGGTTACATCCGTCTGCTCACGTGGGAGGCGAAACTGAGGTTGTACACACGAATATTTAATTTACTGTTCAAGATTAGTCTGTATTATCTCTAAAATATTAGTTTGCAAATATTTTAGAAAAAACAGATAGACTACTCTGTCTATGGGGAGAGGGGTTAGATTTTTCATTTAATATCGCGCTGTCAATAATCTAATCAAAATACCTATTTATATATTAGTCAAATATCGATTTTTAATTCAACTCGTTCAGCAATACAAACAGAATAATATTTTATAGAGACATTTATAGAGTGTGTTACAAAAACATCTCTAATGTTTTTGAAACACACTAAGCACCATTTAAAGAATCCTGATTAAACAAGTAAAGAATTGTTCAGTCAGGATGATGATTTATTTCAGTCATGCGATTTCCATATAATATACCTACTCTTTTAGTCTACCTTATGGATGTACAAATTTTATTTTTGGTCAATTTTGTAATAAATATTTCTTACAAATTTATTATTGTCAATATACAACGATGTGATTCAACGACTTTTAAAACAGTAAGTAATGAAGGATCTCTGAATAATCGCCAAATAGTATGAGTCAAAGTAAAAGTGGCAAAGTACAAATTAAGATCAAGTTCATAATAAGCACTTTACGAACTTTTACTTTACTTTTTATTTTAATAAATCACTAAAGTTTAAGCGATAATCTAAGGCTCTGCAAGTGCAGTTATTATAATAAAGATTTATTGGATTATCGGCTATTACCTTCCAAAACTGTGATATTTGAACCCTTTTGTTTGTAGCAGCCGCCAGCCAAACAACAAGCGAACAGGTGAAACGGTCACCGCCGGAACGGGGATACAAATATACCTTTCTTCACGGTTTTTGTTCCACTTTTTGTGGGCCATCGTAGGTAAATGGTGTCCAGATAAAGGTCGAACCAACACCAGCAGTAATTAGCGGCGATTAATAATCGGTTATCTTTGATCACGGCTCCGACTAGCGTGATAATTGCTGGACGCGTTAGCTAGGAGAACATTTTAAAATGCTACATTCATACTGACTAAAAAATGCTAATAGCCAACGTCACCAACCCTCTTATTATCCACTGCTGGACACGAGCCTCCTTATGCACATCGTCTTTTGCTTGAGTAATGTATAGCCTCGAACTGACCACACTGGCCAAGCGGGTTGGCGAGTCCACTCTTTTAGAGGTTGTGTAATTCCTGGCCTCTAGTAGGCGCTTTGCTAACCCTTTGTTATTTTACGACACCCGCTGGGAAGGAATGCGCAGACACCACACAGCAACTAAAAATGTTAAAAGACTAAGTATCGAATATAAAACACCAATAGTGTACTCTTCAGTAATTTCGTGCCGATCGATTAAACTCTTTCTGATAATACACGATATAGCAGTCAAATACACGTCCTATCGATCACCATACAGTGCAGCGTACCAGGAGATATGTGTCAATTTGAACGATAACATGCCCCCTTTGTTCCTCCGACAGCCAACCAAATAAAGATCGAAATCAACGATACGATCGCTGTATCCAAAATCAATTTGTTGTAATAAAAGCATGGTTCATGTCATAAATGGTCTTTATCTACGATCGAGTGGTGTCAGCGGCGTTTCGCGCATCGCCGCGAACCAGCCACGGAATGTGACGTCTGGCCACCAGACTTCTCCGAAGTGCGCCTCCGACCTCACTCGACCATTCGACCATTCGACGAGACACGCTTAACAAAATGCATTTAATTAATATTGTAACTTACTTAATATCTAGTTAATATCTAATTAATATCTACTTAATATCTAATATAGTTAAAGAAAGAGGTAGTGCAAGCAACTGCTTGCACTACCTCTTTCTTTATACATTTCTCTATCCTATGGTTCCCTGGAATAGATCGCTTAAGCGATAATGTCGCCAATTGTATCAATCCAATTAATTGTGTTAAGTGTGTAATGTTCATGTTTCTCGTGGACGCAATGCATTTTGTACAACATTTTTTGTGTATTATTAAATATAACGTATGTTTACATCATAATTAATTACCTAATAACATGATGAGGTTATATTAAGTATAACAACATACTTTACCTTTGACTGGACAATATTTCAAACATCTATCGTTTATTCTCATCCGTTCATATTATATATGACTTAGAATACTAAAAGTTAAATTGTAAACAATACTTCCTGTCAAAAATCAATTCATTTGTTTAGCAATGGTCAGAAAACATTGATAAAGGCTGGGCGTCGAACACTGTCAAATATAAGACTTGAAGTGAAGTTGACAGGTGGGCCAGTGGCCCCTCGCAGCGAGGACTTGATGCATCACCTACCATGTTTCTATCTAAAACTGTATACGATTAATGTAAATCATATTATAACTTTATATGTCTAATTTATTCATCAAAATACCAGTAATTATTAAGAATTATTTTTTTCACTGATAATTACAAACGGACGTGTCTACTTATTAATACAAACATTATACTTATTAATAATTAATAACTGTATTACCATAACTAATATTATAAATCATTGTCATTGTCATCATTTCTAGCCTAATAACGTCCTATTACAGAGCACAGGCCTAGTAACCACTAGGTTGTTTAGGCCATAATCCAGTCATGCTGGCCCACTAAGGAGTGGTGGATACACATGCTCTAGATTCTAGATGATAGTATGATATAATTAGTCTATGTTCTTCCACTGCTGCATTAAAGCTTCCCTAAAACATGTAATCCATACCATCAGACTATAGGTATACAGCCATCGAGTTCTTGAAGTCATTGAACTATTACTACTATCAACGAATATTATTTTACATACCACAAAGATGTTAAATTATTTACCAAAATTATGGCAACATTAACTTCCAAAATGTTGTTTACTTAATATAATTCAAATGTGCCTATAATATAGTAGCCGAAACGTATAAATTTTCAAAAGGACTTCAGCCCTATCGATCATAGGGCGCGTTTTACAACAGCCAATCGCGGATAACAATCGGCGCAGGTGCTCAAGCGCCGAATTCAATACAACCTTCACTTTAACAGCCAAAACAGTCAAAGTATAAATAAGCAGCAGATGCGCTATTCCATTCTTAATTTGGAATAAACAGCCTAACGTCCGACTGAAGTGTGGTATTACCACAGCATAAACCTTAATTTTTCCTTTTCGCAATCATAAGTGTTCATTACATACCTCGTTCCATTCCAATTTGTCGAAAATGTCAACAAACATAGGGCCTTAAATTAAATAGTGAGGTGATAATTGTTTACATATCCATAATTTGATTAATCGAAACTGGAAGTTTACCCCAGATTTAAAGCTGAATATTTCATTCATTTGATTTTGTTTACGGCAAATTGAATTGGAGCGGACCTGGAAAAGAGAGCACCTGAAGGTGCTCTCTTTTCTTTTTCTAATTGTACTACATGTTCAATATCCTGACATCTTAATCAGAATATCTTAATGATATCTTAATCAGATTTTTGAATAATTATCACAAACTGACATATACAAAAATACACCCAGAAAATTATCCTTCTGCACACTAGGTATGAGCATATCGCAAAATACACACACAAATAGTTTTCATTTATCAAACAGTTTAACAGTAAATCACGTGTAATAAAGTTGTATGTTGATAAGTGATAGTGAGCGGTTGTTCTTCTGTTGAATACCTACTCGTAATCATTGTCAACTATATCATTAGTTTCCCATATACCAAGGTACCAAGGTATCAAAACATGCAATTTGTATCCTTGTTATGCTGTAAATATCCACAAACGAGTTAATGAACCCTTATTATGGGAGAGGCGAGGTGTTTATTGCACATGTAGATGGAAGATTGATTTATAATTGTTTTGTCAAATGAACTCCGCTTGATAACATCTTAATTTCCTTACTACGCGATTTATTTATTAGTTCTATAAAACAGCTACGAATTTCTTTAATTGCGTTTAGGAAATGTACCTATATTCGTTTTTTTTTCTTATAAAATTAAGCAGTTGACATGTGTGTAAAATTGTATAGTGCAACATAATTTGGTTAAAAGTTTTTGGTAAAAGTTTTTAAGCTGTTGCGTGCCACGCGACACCGTTAAAAAAATAAGTAAGTATGCGGTTTTGTCGCGGTTTCCGAAACTCGGCACAAAGATGCCAAGCGTTTTTTGACTTTTTAATGTCATCGTGGCTATTCTATTAAGGCATTGTTCACCGTCACCTGCTACATTTCTTTCTGTTGGGGTGACAAACGTCATGTGTTTTGAATTTAAAAGAAGACTTTTACTTTTAAATTAATGACCAATTTTAAATTCTTTTGCAAGAACTGTTTGTAGCAAACCTATATGATTACCCGGGCGGGTTCCTAAAGCAAAGAAAACAAACCTTTAAACGGTAGCTATTTTTACAGTTTCAAAGATTGGAGCAAAAAGGTTGTCATTATTCTCAGTAACGAACGGGAATACCCCCATAGTTATAGTTACCTATCAAAGACCATTAAAAAGTCTACTTCGTGAATGTTCGCGGTTGTATTTGACACGCGATCCACACTTCATGGAAACCTCAGGTAGGCGCCGCCGGTGCAAATTCTTTACTTAGCTGATCCGTTACATGACTAAACAAAAGAATAAGTAGGCAGATACATAAGTCACGTCGATTTATCGTTAGAAAAACATGCAACCCGAAAGACTAGTTCAATAAACATTTTTTTTTAATTCTGTGTAGATATAACTTGCTCCGAATTAAATAAATTGTTACGTGCGATTAAACACACGTATTTGCTTCGAAGGAATCCAAATGTCTTAAGACAGGGTTATGAGTTTTTTCTGTGGTTGTGAGCCGCGGTAGGTAGCCAGCGAACCATCGGTAGCTGCCTCCGAACGATATTTCATGCGCAAGTTAGTTCAAACAAATCGTACGGTGTCTCCTGGCATCATGTCAACGTTTTTAGATCAGTGATCACGAGCTGTTCCGACGCACCACCGAATAGTTACAGCTATGGATCGAATCGCGATAAAAACAATAGACCACTACTCACCGCTTTCCTGGCATTGTTAACTAGAAGAAGGAAAAGAAAAGTAGTAATGATAGACCCAGAAAGAAGAACTTTAATCATACAAGTTAGTACTTATTGTAAGGAATTACAAAAATGTTATTAGAACCAAAAACATCAAATATTTATTTGTTTTAATTGCATTTGTCCAAGGACTCACTGACGAAAAACTAGGTATACCTAGACTATTGTTACATAAAATATTTGTCATCAAGAACAAATCATAGTTAGTCATAATTTTATGATAATTACTGAATAATATCGAGTGCGGTTTGGCTTCCGACGATTTAAACAATTTTGGTCGAGTTTTACTCGTGTTGTCCTTTTTGTGAGCGGCTTACACGATATCATGTTTCCATAAAATCACCGAAGCGACTATTATTCTTATACCACGCTTTGTTTTAAGTGATGGTATACTTACCGTCGATAGTAAACCTTGTTATTTAAACTTTAAAATTCACAAGATAGAGTCATCTTTCAATTCATTAGGACATTTTTGTCTCACCTCAAAATGAGATACCCAGTAGCCTAGATAATTCGATAATGTGGATATAACTCTGCCTCCATTCACGTTAGGATTAAGAGAAAAGTATTTTTGTTTTGACTGTCAACATTTAACTTATAATTTTAAGTACTGCAGTAAATACCACGAAAAAGATTTGATTCAGATTGATTCAGGTTATTTACTAAGAACATAGCTCGGAACTTTTCAGCAAAAAGCAGCTGGTCGTTAGAACGTTTATCATTCCAAATGTATACATATTTCCTGAGGAAGTTTGTATTTTTTGCAAAAGATACATATAAAACGTTACTTAAGCTAAAACTACATTTATATTATTCCAATACAACGTAAACCTTGTAGTCTCATGTAAAGATTTGTAAATGCTTGATGATTTGAAGCCGAATTCCCGATTCTCGTCGAAGCATGCATCATATGTGTCAACCATAACTATTGTGGACGTGTTGAAACAAAAAACAAACCATCTGGCAATTTGTAACGGTTTCTAAAAAAACCTTGGAAAAAGCAAGCCTTTTCCGTTGAATTCAGTAGCTTCCACGCACGGATGCGCTTGCTTTGTTTCAATCGTTTATTTTTGACAATGAGTCGCTTTATTTCTAATCGGATAAAACAATTAAAATTACCGCTAGAAAATTAAAAGAATCTAACCTTTTATGTTTTCAATTAAATTATTATAGGGTTAGTATTGTCATACTAACATTAACATTAATTTACTTTAACATTAACATTTTTAACATTAATCGCATTCAACTAGACAATCTGCATAGAATATTTAACTTTATATATCTACTATTATTTGCATAATATTATTGCATTCTTCTTAATAATACCAATAATGAGTACCTATATGTAGTGTATCTGGGAGTCGCATACGAAAAATCTGAACAGCTATTTCTAGGAGTGGCTTTTAGATTAATCGTTTTAAGGAATTTAACTTCTACTCACATATCAGTAACATCTGAGCTAAGATACTATGAACAATTAGAATAATTTTATTAAGTATCAGATTCTAGTATGTCACAAAACCCTTTTTGACGCCTTCATCTATGAAGCATTTTTGTTTAAATTTTAATAGGAATAAGTAAGTAAAAAATAGATCTCGCTCCCACCTACAGCGTTCCCACTGCCGTCAGTCGCTCACGTAACCAAATACAGGATGAATGTTATAAGACGTCTTATCGGAGCGTTTATTTTAATTCGATCTGTCAGAGAAGAGGCAAAAAACGTTTGACATGGGCAGCGCTACCGGGCGCAACGGGCGCCTCGTAACGTGATCACGTGAGCTTAAATTCCATCACTTTAGGGCATAGTAGAATATAGTAGAACTTGTATTTTTCCTGATTCCTAAGAAGTCCTGGTTTTTTAAATTACTTATATCATTCTATAGGAGAACGATCTTATGTCAAAAAATCAAGATGAAACTCAATTTTTTTATGATTCCTAGAATATTTCATAAAACTTACAGCTCCGGACATCTTATCGACATTTATTAAGTATACTTTTACATCTGCTTCAAAAGTGCTAAAATAGTTATTAACTGTAAATATATATATTTATTTAATTTTAAAGATATAACTTATCAATAATTAACTTTAATGAATTTTCATCCTAGAGAATCGTCTGTCATATGAAATTAAGGAAGTCATGTTGTTATTGTAATTATCCCAGCAAAACTCAGCGGTGTCATATTTGTTTGCAGTAAGCTGTAAGGCTGCAGGAAGCATGTCGATGACCAGCGCCGCGTCGGGTTTCACTGCGCAGCGCGGCGCGCGCCACTGCGCAATTTGCCGGCCGCTGCCTCCGCACTTGTTCATAACCGATTAAAAATACTTAGTTTATACGCATCCAAGATTATGTAATATGTTATATTAGATAATCTTTAGATGAAGAACAAGTAACAATCGATGACAATCAAACGATGTAACAAACGATGCACAAGTCATCATAGAAAGTCATCATAATGCATCTGTTCAAGTTGTAGCGATGGTTGTAACGATCAGAAAAAACGTCAACGATTTGCATAACTAAATATTATTTATGCCTGCCTCATTTCAGATCCAAGCATACCTGCCTCATTTTAGGAAAAACTGAGGCCAAAATTATAGTCCTAATTGAGATCAAATACTTTGAGTTTATAACGAAGCAGCATTAAATTGCTTTTAGTCAATTGCCTTGACAACAATGCATCCGTAGCTACCCATAATAAAAAGATACTCCGTATAATTTATCAAATTATAAAAATGATATTCCGGTAGTCAGCGGCCAGTAGTTAGGTACCTACGTATCAAATTTTTTTTATGTTTAACCCTCAAAAGGGAACCGAAAAAAGACGTGAGACGCACGCGACACGCGATCCTTGGCGTCTTGCCTCACAAAAAATATTAACATCAATAATCAAATCTCCGCGGGTACGGTCCATATTAAACGGCTATAAATTATCCTAATAGCTGTAAACTATGATTAACTCTTCGCCGTTCACGCTGGGCAACATACTCTTTGTCCAGTTTCACCTTTTTATTGTTAACACGAAGTGACCGCCAAAGATGTATCATACCATTAATAGCAACCTTCGCAAATTGTTACGGTTTTTGAGTAAACTGCGACCCTCAGTTTAGATAAAAACATAATATTAGACATATTAGAAAATTGCTGCTGTTAAATAACAAACTACTTTGCTAATAACTCAAGAACAAATAGGTATATCTTAAGTGGGTAACTAAAATAATCGGTCACAATTAGGTACAATTTAGATTTAGTTGCCACAAATACTTTGTAAATGCAAGTAAATATAAGTAACATTCCAAATATTTAATGAAATTGAGACAAAGGGGTTAGTTAGCCTTCTTAAGCTTTTAATAAATACTTACTAATAGAGAAGTCGAAAGATAATCAATGTTATGATAAATTTTATTTATTTACTAAAACTTTTTTCGCAAAAATAATATGCAAAAGGCGGACTTCCTTAAAGCACTTTCCATCAGTTAACGATTGGGGTGCTTTGGGCAAAGGTTTGATAACAGTTGAGAGGATGTTCTCTGGTGTTAAAGTAGTGGCAAGTACTTTTATAAATTGTTATTTGTCTGTAAATTTTCCAACTCATAAAACCGTTTCTCGGAACTAACAATTTTACAGACAGTAAACAATATATTAACTATTTTTAATTAGTTGACTAAATGATGTGATATTGCACACGATAAGATAGATAGCTTACCTTTACGTGTAACCATTACACACGTTAAGATGGTTCATTCACCTTTATGTGTGTGAGGTTACAGATTAGAATATAACTCGCATGATTTTTTATTATATTAACTTATCCTAATTGTCTTTATTATGCAGAACTGTAAAACTTGAAATTTATCTCAAATGCAATTATCTACTTAATCATGCTCAAATTCCATTTCTACGTTTATATTATTATTGTAGAAATAGAATTTGAATAACATTAATTTTAACATGTTTATGTTTTTCACGATTAATTAAACTGATAAATGGAATCTGAACAAGATTACTTTCTTGTTTGAACAGTACAGACTGATAATAAGGCCTACAAAGGATACCACGTTAAAAAAATACGCCAAGTACTGGAGTGGACCTCGAAGGTGGTGTGAGAACGGGTGCATTTTTGGAAAACATGAAAATTAAGATACTTATTTGACATCGCCCCTCACGAACTGTCATTCGTATGAGAAAAATATTAAGAATGTTTTGTGGGAAATTACATTAACAATTCTTATGGTAAAAAGATTTATTATCAAATTGTAATTTGGTAATAAATATTTTAACAAATTATAATATTTGGTAATAAGTTATATTTATCTTATAATGATAATAAGAAACATTCGCAAAACAGTTTTTATTTTTATTTTGACATCATGCGTAAGTTTCAGCAGCAGATTAATCGATGGGAACTTTTGACATTGAGAGAGTGTTAGCAAATATAAATATTTGGGCACCTGGCTGAATGACGACTGGGATAGTGTTATGAATATAAAAACCCGCATTGAAATCGCTAGGAATGCCTTCACCAACATGAAAAAGTTCTTTGCAACGGAAATCTGAAGATCTCCTTGCGCATTCGTCTTCTCCATTGTTATATCTGGCCCATCCTTCTATACGGATGCGAGTCCTGGACAATGAACGTGATATAGAAGCGTTCCAAATGTGGGCGTACAAACGTATGCTGGCCATCAGAAGGTCACCAATAAGGAAGTCCTGCGACGAGTAGATCGGAAACTCGAACTCTTGCCTGACGGTCTCAAGTGCAGAAAAATTACGTATCCAGGTCACGTGCTAAGGCATGAAAGATACGAACTTTTGCAACTAATTATGATGGGCAAGATTACTGGAAAGAGTAATGAGTAATGACAACATTCTTTTTAGCAACGTAACCATTAAGTTGTGACCATATATTTTCCATCGGATTAAAGTATATGTATATGGAGTACTGCTCACATCTCTGGGCCGGCGCACGGAAATATTAATTGGACCCATTTGACTCCATCCAACGATGTTCTGTTCGAATTGTCAACGATCGCACTCTCACGGGCGGTTTAGAATCCCTCAGCGTTCGGAGAGACGTTGCGTCTCTCTGTGTGTTATACCGCCTGTACAATGTGGAATGCTCTGAACAATTGTTCAATATAATTTCCATCACGGATTTCTACAACCACACCCTCCTGTCACAGAAGTGCGGTCCATCCGCGTTTCCTCTATACAGAGGTGTCGTGTACTGTTGGGTCCAACAATCATTTTATATCGTGAACCCGTAGGCTGTGGAACGAACTGCCACAAGAGGTCTTTCCATTTTGCTACGATATGGTGTTCTTTAAGAAAACTGTGAATAGGATTTTGCAAGGTCGGCGACGTATCCGCATACCTCCTGATGTTGCAGGTGTCCGTGGGCAGTGGTATCACTTACCATCACATATCACTTGGCACTTACCATCACGTGGGACCACTTGCTCGTTGACCTACTAGGTACTCTATAAAAAAACTAATTACTGACAGTGACATCTGTTAGAATCATATACTAACTTCTCCTCTCTAAACTTTCACTATTACGACTAGAGCGCCATCTATTGAAAATCAACAAATGTTTTTGAAAAGCTCGTAGTTTAGAATTCCAATAGGGTATGTTAACGTATTGCCATCTACTGTCACAATACTGTACTCAATAGAATATAAAATACCAGTTAGAGAATACAGCCTTTAGATGACAGCACTTTGAATTAAAAAGCTCCTACGCGTATACTTTAGATTATATTATCTATTTGTATATCTCTATCGGGGCTGTTATATAAGCAAATAAACAGAGCTTAGCATTAAATTAACACTTATTTACGTTAGCGTTCGACTTGCATTTCGTCCACGACCGATCGCTAGTGCTGTGTGCTTTTCAAAATTTCCGATCAATTGAAAATAATTTTTATATAGATTCAACCATCCGGCCGCTGCCCTTTATTAAGATTCAAAACCAATGTACGCTACTGATCTATAAATGTGTATATAAATTCAGTATATACAACAAACTCGTACATATAAACTATCTACATATAATTTACTACGTAGATATAATGTATATAACTATACATAGCTACATTATATCGATCTACACATATAAAAAGAAATGTCCTGACTGACTGACTGATTGATCCATAATTGCCGAACCGAAACCGCTGAAGCTAGAAACATGAAATTTGCACAATAGATTTGGTTTCATGACAATGACGGTTTTATGGTTTCATGATGGTTCATCCACTAAGGAAAGATTTTTAGAAGTTCGGTACATAGACTTATTATTTAACCGATTCGGCGGCGTTAGGATTTATGCATCCCGCAAACAATTGACAAACAATAAAAGTTCATTGTTTAATTGGTTAAAATAATTAAACACGTGTATCGGCACTTTTTTTATTCGTCCTGATAATATGAAGATAAATGTCCTACCAGACTGATTGACTAAGAACACATCAGCGCTGAGCCGAAATCCTTGAGGATGAAACATGAAAATTGAATATTTTTATTGAGCTTACGAGTCTTCTTTTACGCAGTAAAGATTTCTGGAAATTCAACCCCTAAAGGGTAAACGGGGTGTCGAAGTTTGTATGGATAAAACTTTTATGGTCCTATTAACTTGAAACTTAGTACAGATATTCTCCAATACAAATAATTAAACACGTGTTTACCGTTTTTAAAATTTCGTCATACGGGTAAAATTCGAGGTATAAAATGTTTGTATCGAATCACTTAAATAAATGAGGGGGAGAGTGCACGCTGTAATCCAACAGCCGCTCGGCGCACTCGACTGGCCACGTTACCCCTCTCTCACAGAAGACTACCTTGAAATGTACTGCACTTTATCCTTCATCTTATTTCCACTTTATCTTATTTCCGCAATGTACGTAGGTACGTGTTTCTGTAGTGAGTGAGATGTGCCAAAGCCCATTCCCATCCTATCCCTCTCCATTTTCCCAACCCTTTCTCCAAATCCATTCCTATATCTCCAAAGGTAGGCAGCGCATCCGGGGGCGTGCTAACGTTTGTCATTCTGAACTAATGTTGGCATGTATCGCGAATGTCTATAGGCGACAGTATCCACTTACCATCAGGTGGACTGTATGCTCGGTTTACCATTCAAGTGAATATGTTATTTATTCTGTTTGCCTCGAAAGGAACATAATATATACAAATAAATGTTTTTTTTGTACCAAATACCACACGACAAATGCAATTAAATCTGCGCTAACGGAGCCGTCAAAGTAGATATGTAAAATAAAAGAAATGTCAAAAAAAAATATATTTATGGAGAACTGTTATTCAAGCCCGTTTCTGAATCTTCTGCATCTATTGCTTCAGGTTTTTCCAATTAATACTCAATATCGTGGATAAGGCATCCATACTATATATATATATATATATATATATATATATATATATATATATATGTATCTATTATAAATCCGAAAGTGTGCTTGTCTGTCTTATTGTTTTCGCGATTAAATTACTACAACGATTTAAAGTAATTTTGACAGAGAGGTAGTCTGAAATCCATTTATAGCATGCACACTTTCCATCCCGTATTTTCTTTCCAGCGGAAGTTTATTATTTTTAAATAAAATCCAGGCGAGCGGAGCAGTAGGCAAAAAGCTAGTCTACCTATAAACCGTACAATATTATATAATTTTCATACTACTTTTACCTACCTTGATACCTTCTACAGAAACTGCTGAAATTTCACGGTATTCTTTTTTATTCTTTTGTAAATTCTATTATAGGTTACGGAAATTTACATGACAGAATTAGCATACCAAATGAGCCTTTTGTCTGCATGAAGCGATGCGAATAGTCAAAAAGGGGTGAGTGTTACAGACAAGTCAAAATGAAATAAATAAATGTATCTACCCACATATTTAACTGGTAAGTTTATAAATGTATCTATATATTTAACTGATAAGTTTATAAATGAATCTAAATATTGAACTGGTAAGTTTATAAATGTATCCACATATTGAACTGGTAAATTTATAAATGTATCTACATATTTACCTGGTAAGTTTATAAATGTATCTACATATTTAACTGGTAAGTTTATAAATGTATCTACATATTTACCTGGTAAGTTTATAAATGTATCTACATATTTAACTGGTAAGTTTATTCACGTTCAATATTACATTGACTCCTTATATTATAATATTTTATAGTATTAAAGCTTGATAATCAATCCGTATTCAGTAAAGACTGTTAATATCAGTAAATTATATTTCTTCGGGACCCAGAGCAGGTGCTGTAGGTATGGAGGTAGGTGTTGTGTGGGTGGGGAGCAGTCAACACAAGTGTGTTTCCTGTTTTTCCAGACCTAAGTTTGGTCTTAAAACATCTGGTCTGCAGGTCTTGGAGATCTCCTACAGGTCTTCTATTTATTTATTTGTTTATGTTTAAGCAAGTATATGATAGATATACATATAAGTGATATTAATAATAATAATAACAATAATAGGTCGTCTTATAACAATAATAATAATAACAATAATAGCGTCTGACAAAAGATTTAAACAGCTATATGTCGGGCTCTAATAAGATCCGAGCCTATAACGGCTAGGTCATGCCCACTCTCATGTATACCTTTAGCATACTCAGATAGTCTCATACCAAACTTGACGCCTTGTATAGAAAAATCTGCACAATCATGACTCTCCACAGGATGCATCACTCGAGGTCTTCGGTACAAAGATTGTATATCCTGCGGAAGTGTGGTGGTCGAGGCTTCTTGTGCGCAACGACCATTCACAATCGAGAGATATGCAATCTCCGAAAGTACTTCTTATCGACTTCGGTTGATGTGAAGTCGTGGCGAGTGACAAAGGACTTACGAGCAATGGTAAGACCCGGTAGTACCTAGCACATCAAGGCTCTACATGAGCCCCACGTAGACACAAAAGCACTGGCTGCGCTTCTATGACCTCTTTGGAGAAACCGAGGGGTTTGCCTTTGCAATACAGGATTAGGTGGTTAAGACGCGGAACTAAAAGTAAATACTGAAGGATGGCTCCAAAAGACGTATGTCGGGCGTGCGGCTATCCCGGCGAGTCATTCAGATATGTCACTTCCGGTTGTTCGGCTCTTTCCAACACTGAGTTATACAGACACAACTAAGCGGCCAGAATTCTCCACCCAGAGCTCGCTCTGAAATACGGTCTTTTAGAACAGAGATTGCCTTACTGTAAATACACACCGGAGTCGGTACTCGAAAACGACCGCGCAAAGCTCTACTGGGACCGGCACGTCATCACAGACAGTATCATACAGTAGAGCCCCATATCGTAGCGTATTGGAAAAACCTCGGCTGGCAGTTCATTCCATAACTTACGAATTCGTGGTATAAAGTATCTTTTTGGCCTCACTGTACGCAGCGATTCTATGTCAAGGAAGTGCGGATGAACCGCACGACGATGAAGAGCGGTGCGATGATAAAAACCCGAAGTTGGCATCAAATTGAACAGTTGTTTAGAACATTCCTCATTATATACGCGGTAGAAAACGCAAAGAAGCGCAACATCTCTTCCGATGCTAAGCGATTCTAGACCACTTGTGAGAGTGGGATCATCGACAATTCGGACAGCATGTCGTTGTACGGAGTTAAAAGGGTCCCGCTGGTATTTCGGTGCACCGGCCCGGAGCCGGTGTGAGCAGTGTTTGAGATTCATTTCTACTAATTGCAAAAAATAAGCTTTTTTGCAAAAAGTCCCTGAAGTCGGTGAATGTTACACTTTATCAGGCCAAAAATAGCCCTTACATTATTACACTTCCATCTTCAATTACATATTATTAATAAATAATTATTATATAAATAAAGATTAATTGTTGGAGAAAGCTACAAATAATTTCTTTACACTTTCCACGACAGGAAGTTATTAATGTAAAAGCCCCTCCAGGAGACACATCAATAACAAACCAAGCCTCGATCAAAGATTCCCTTGATGATCGAAATAACCTTGATTAAATTTAAATCTCTGGTGTTAATAGTAGATCGTCAGAGGCCTGTACCTTAGGTACTTTAGGCCTGTACCTGATTTTTTTTGACCTTAGGCTGAGGTAACATTATGTGACGATGCAAATTATACATACTTAAACGATGCGTTAACATAAATAAAAATTACTTACACCAAAAAGACTACATACGAGTAATAATGTTCAATATAATGTATGGAAGTATTAACCTTTATAATACATTTGAGTAATCCATTCATCCATCATCATCAGCCTATGCCTGTCCACTGCTCGAAGTAGGCCATTAGATCTTCAGCTCTTCGCAATCCTTCAAACTGCCTCTAATCCTAGTCCGTCCCACAATACGATCAATATCGTTTACGTACCAGAATTCATATCTCCAATATTGTCCTGTTGTTATAATAACCTAAGTAGTGCTTATTAGTATTACATTTTAAACAAAATCTGCAATATCAGACCTGTTACTTACCCATAAAGTTATAAAAAGATATTTCAGAATCAGAATATTTCAGGTACATTCTGCCCTATTTTTATTAAACAAAACTGAATGAATAACATCTAAACAAAGATTATCGTTCCATTTAACATTTATCGCTTAATAATAGAGCTAAGTGAACTTTAACTAAAAAGTATGTAAAGGTTAAGGGGCCATGACGTCACTACCCACGTCACTATTAAATTGGTGCACACCGCTACGTCACTGTTTCAATAGATACTCTCTATTCGGGTGAGATAATGGTAGACACAATTACCTTGGTGTACAATATCAGAGAAAGCCAGTGGCATGTCCGATAAACTTATTGAAAACACAGTTTATAGTTGATAGAATAGATTGTAACTCGCTTGTTATTTACTATTATTGATTGATGTTTGTCATTTTAATGAGACTAACAAAATAATGTAAATGTAAATACGTATATAACGTACGTATATTAGGCGAATGGGATAAAGTGCGCAAATGCAGTACATTGTATGGTAATTTTCTGTACTTCTTTGCTGTTCAGTAAGAAAATATACTGTATACTTGATGATTTTTGAGGTGATAAAAAATATTTTCATTAAAATTTACAACCAAAAATAATGTCCCTTTTCTCAGATATTGTACAAAGTATATACCAGTAGACTGTCCCTGAACCTTAATCGGTTTCTGACCACGGACCACATTTATCACTGCAATGCGTAATTTTACTTAGGGCAATTCGTGTTTGTATCCATCGCTTATTCCCTGTATGTATCAGGTATCTGATACAATATTAACTTAATGATACATTTTCATAGGTTAAAATAATGAATAGCTAGTTGTGGGCTCAACAAGTTTATACCCTTGAGTACCTTAACAAGCTGGGGTACATTAGGTATGAGGTATTATTAGGTACCTATTCTGTGGTAAGGACAACGCCCATTACAAAGCTTCCTTTGAAATCAGAGTTGATAAAAGGGTGTAAGGTACCTTTGTATATATATTATTATTACATTGTATATATTGTTATCTTTAAAAATATCGACCTCATTACGGTTTAGAGAGATCTGTCTATAACGTCCCACCGCAGTGCACAAATCTTCCCTGGTAAATCAGTTTTCGGGCTGCAATCCACCGAGCAGGTCCAGGGCGGTTTGATTTTTCATACGCTTCAATTTTTTTTGTGGGTCTGTACGGGTTTCCTCACGATGTTTTCCTTCACCGCGGAGCTAGTGATAAATTCAAAATCCATAGTTTAATTCAAAATCAGTGGTACAGGGTGGGCATTTGACCTCACAACTTCGCGAGTCGAGATTAAATACCACGAAGCTATCACACCGCTCTAGGATATAAATATCAGGTTGTCCCAAAAAATTCAAAGTATTTTTTTAACGCATACCCAGAACACGTAAATCATTTCATGACCTATGGGACTATGGCAAACCGTGCAGACTTGCATCGAAACATGTCAGTACTTGCATACTTAGGTGAGCGTACGCTTTCGCGTCGACGTGCATGTGATTTCCAGTTGTATTGTCAGTATTTGTATTCTTTTAGTCAATAAACATGTCAGTGGAATTTCGCAGTTCTAAATGGAGTGGAGTTTATTTTTAGTAGGGGACGTAAAACATCAATAGCGGGGTCGCAACTTTCCTCCAATGGACAGGCAGATACTCGCAATTTTATTTTATAACTTCCGTGAAGTTAAACTAACTATTAATGAAAGCGCAAATCTCGCTATTCGCGAGTGTGTTGTATTTTGGGAAAAGGCACGAATACCTACCAAATCGTTACAGCATTGTGTGAAAAAACTTGTGACCTTATATCAAGTTTGGCGAGACTTACAAAAAATGCAAAGGATGCAAATGGAAGCACAACACATATTCAAGTGACGTAAATAAGAATTTACAAGCAATTTGGACATTTTTTTTTATATTGCACACGCCGACTTATACATACACTTATGCTATTTACAGTTATGCTTGTTAAGTGTTCAACTTACTGGGAATTTAAGAATTTAAGGAACTTAATTAATTTAAGGATTGATAATTTGCTTCAGTTATTTGTAACAATCATAATAAAGCTGAAGTATTTAATTGTTTTTTTACAATTTTAAGTTACATTGCCACAACTCAAACCATTCAAGCGCTTTACAAATTTAGTATTACCTACTATACTTTCTTCCAGGCAACTTTTTGATGGTAAAGAGAAATATAAAGACGACTGGAGATAAATAGTATAATAAAAGTAATAAAAATATATGTCTCTATATAATTAACGCCCCACTTATACATACATATAAGTACAAAATAACAATAGTTATCATTCGTTAAAGTATTTTTTGGTATAAGAATAGAGGAAATATAGAAAGAACTAAGGAACTAGATAAGAAAGAGAAAAGAAACAATACCATACTTTGTATTATGTTTATTTTCTTTTGGGAGATAGTGCTCTTTTATAAGTTTTAATTAGAGTTTGTAGATTGTTGAGCTCGTTTTATGGGGAAAACAAGGTAAAGTATACTCGTATACATACTCGTACCTACAACATTAATTCGCTTATTTATTTAACGTTGTTTCTTGACCTTTCAAAGCCCTTTCAACCACACGGTGAGCTGTGTTATTTAAAAATTAATCCCAACCGATGGAGGGGAAAGACATTTTGTAATACTTCGTAGTTTATTCGATACCGGTTGGTGTTACTACTAGTTTTCACGAAAAGCGTGGGAAAAACAAGTACATAACATTTTTACTGTACAAATAAATGTTGGTGTTTTCGTTCGATCGACATTATGAAAAAATGCCAAATAAAATTCTATCGACTAATAAAGGCCATAAAATCGGTGTGTAAAGAAAAAACGCTGACAAAGAAACGTGTTTAACTTATTAAACGGTGGGAACCGGCAATTTTGTATAATTGTAGCCCAAACGAGGACTACGTGTACACGTGCTTGGCTTTTATGTTGCAGGCTTTGAGCAAAACATTTACGATTTTTCATAAGGTTTTACTTTATTATTTCCCTATTTAACCCTCTATTTAATAAAAAAAGGTATTAATAAAGAAAAACATCAGCAATATCACATTTTAATGGACAATAATTCAAAATACAGTATATTGGCTACATTCTCGTAAATAGCTAGATTTAAGTCGTTAGATGGAAAACATTTTAGATAAATATATTTCATTAAATATTATTAATAGTAAGATCATTCAATTGAATTGGAGATAATGTAATATTATGCATGAGTGTAATAATATTGATAATAATAATGGCATATTAATTAATAGTATTCGACACGACATGAATATAGATATTCAATATTTACTATACTTTATTACAAATTAATATTGCAATGCGTTGTTTTGATGAAAATTCTACTGCATTGGAATGCTTTATAATTGATTAAAGAGATATGTATGCAAAAATCGTACTAGATACTTACTACACGACGAGAAATACAAAGATAAATACTAAATTATATAGACATTATTCAAAAATATTGTTTCTAACGTTTTTCTTTACAGGTTTTACACACAAATTGGTTAGATTTTAAATCTTTTAAATAATATAGTTGAGTTTCTTTAGTGATCACTGATCATAATATATTTATATTGAATAATTTTAAGTACGAAACTGCATTTATTTCCATTAAATGTGAAAATAATTCGATCGATGCACTTCACCTTAACTACAAGTAAATAGCACTTCGTAAGACCTAATTAGATATAATTGAAACTTGGCTAATATAAAAATACAAATTACAAATTCTCGTAGAATCAAATTTACTTGAGATGAAATTTTAATGTCATTGTTCCCATTCGTTAATTGATTTTATTTCATAAAAATCGTTTCATTCACATTCGCAAATTAATATATATACTACAACTTCACCTATGGCCAATCACTTCTGTTTAAAAGCTACTCCCAATTTGACTTACAATTTGAATAAAATTGGCACCAATTTGTTATAAATAAATAGAATATATTTAAATATATTTGTAGGTACATCTACAAGTGTTCATAACATCACGAGCTTTATTTTTCTAAAGGACTTTAGAATAGCGAAAGAGGATTTAACGACACCAGCATGTCACAATAATTACAACTATACACCTACAATAATCTATGATAAAAATATTAGGCTCAATACCATACAATAGAATCGAATGGATAATAAAAATACATTCAATATTGAGAGAAACGATGAAATTACTAACCACACGTGTAGAATTCAAAATGCACATACAACTGTGTGATGGCAGACTGGCACAGTTCATTCGCGTAGCTTTAAAATGCATGAGAATAACCCGTAAATATTCAAGTAATTTGTCAAATTTTACTCGGTCCAAAGTACGAGTTTTAAACAAGTACGCATATTTACAATCTTAGTCAAACATGTCTTCAGTTTTGTAGTGTCGTTCCAAAACGTGTGAAGTTCGCCCTTGATAATGAGTAATAATTCAATAGCAACAGAATAGTACCGAATGAGCAGCAAATTTAAAGGTGGATTTGGTTTAGATTCTCTGGTAACAATAAAGTACCGACTGATAATGACATTCTTAAGAATTTAAAAATTATATATGTACTTTCAGTTCAAAAATAAGTTGTTTTTTTATCATGGTTTGCTGCTCATTTAGTATTTTTTTGCTGTTCGTTTAAATACAAGCAACTGATAATTCAATTCACACCGCGATTATTTCTGTGTTATAAAGAAAAAAGAGCGATTTTCATACATATTGGGACACAGTCTTATTAGATAAACCCTCGCTTAAAAATTTCTTCTCTCAACCATCTTCAAACACGTAATTTGACAAACACACCCTATCAAACTGTTTGTCAAGATTCGTCAAATCATTTCAAAGGTTACGGGTGTTTAAGAGACGTTTAAATGTCACTTTCGAGTAATCCGGGCCTTCGCAGTGGAGTCGTCTCGCAATCTATCAGTTCGATCTCGTCCAACTGTTTCGCGATGGCCGACACTGGCTCGCCCATCACATGTGGAGTGCCATTTTTATCATTTCGACTTAAATTACCTCTGTTTCTCTTTGGAGTGTCATCCATTTTGAGTATTTCGATTTCGACACCGACTTCATGTCTATCGACCGCCGTCCTGCTCGGGCGGCGGTCTAGTTCCTGTCAGGTGACTGTGATCTCTTCTATTTCATTATCCTCATCTTGAAGACTTTTCTCAGCGAGACGGAAGCTTTCGAGGAACTCGTTTAAATCAACGAGTCCATCTTTATTAATGTCCATAAGACGACAGATGTCCACCAATTGTTCTTGTGTCATGGGATTTGGCATGTATTTGCCTAAAAGTTGACAAGCTTCCGAAAATTCTTCCAGTGTTATGTAACCTGAAAGTATATTATTTACATGTATATACATTGACGACGTTATGCGTCTACGTACAAACTCAATAGTAATTTATATTTATAATGGTTAAAAAATTGTTCATATGGAAAGAGAACGATTGCAATATAGCAAATTACTCAAATTGGAACAAAACTGAATATTAAAGAAAGTATTTCAATACCTAACACAATATGATATATTTTTAAACTTGTAAGGTCTTATGAGTTTTCAGCACCCAATTATGTCTAATTGGAAAATAACTTTACCAACTCTTTAACAGACAACTCCGATACTGACTAATTATACAAAAGTGTTCATAATTCGAGACTTTTATTTTCTAACATATCCTTCCCAAAAAGATTAAAGTCCGTTAGTTTGCAAATATCTGGTGTCTGGTGGTGCAAATATCTTGCAAAAAATTGTGTGAAACATTTTAATATCTATATCGGTACACCAAAACTAATATCTAACTAAAACTTAACATCATGTATTTCATGATTATTTTTTATTACATTAAAAATAAAATTAGTTCAGAATAAAGTGAATGAAGTTACAAAACACATCTAAACAAAATTACTAATCAAATAGCATTAGAAACTTGCGCTTAATATACCCACTGTAGTTGGTATAAGGAAAACATGACTTTCGTAACTCATAAGTATTGTAACAGGGGTTAAAGTATGAAATTGCCGTTTTATAGTAATAGATACTTTGAATTGACATAAAACCTTCATGGTGTGAGATTTTCGAGTGAAACTTTTTTCACATGACACCTATAAGGTTCTTGTTTTAAAAAATGTGCAACATTCGATTTTCGACTTTCAATTGTTTTTTTTTATTCAGCTTAGACGGGAAAGATGGATACTTCGAAAATCCGAGTAATCTTTGAATACGAGTTCCGACGCGGAACTAACGCGGCAGAAACGGCCCACAATATCAATGCTGCGTTTGGAGAAGAGACTGCTAATGAACGAACCGTGCGTTTTTGGTTCAAACGCTTTCGTAATGGAAACTTCGACTTGAAGAACGAACCACGTGGAAGACCGCCCACACAGGTGAATAACGCTGAATTGAAGGAGATGGTGGAAGCCGATCCGAGTCAAACTACCCAGGAATTAGCGGCATGGTTTAACGTTACCTTACCTACAATTTGACTCATTTGCATCAAATCAATAAGATAAAAAAATATGAAAAATGGGTGCCTCATGATTTGACTGATCTGCAGAAAGAAACGCGTGTTGAAACTTGCGTTGCCTTGTTGAATCGGTACAGAAATGAAGGAATATTGGATCGAATTGTGACATGTGACGATAAGTGGATTCTTTACGATAACCGAAAGCGAAAAATGCAATCAAAGCGAAAATGCCCAGGTCAAACGCCGCAACAGTGCCCTAAGGCAAAGCTTACCAATAAAAAGGTAATGGTAACTGTTTGGTGGTATATTCATGGTGTTATTCACTATAGCTTTCTCAGGTCTGGTCAAGCAATAACAGCAGATGTTTACTGTGCCGAACTTCGAACAATGATGGCGAAACTAGCAGTGAAACAGCCCCGACTCGTGAATCGATCTTCACCATTACTGCTCCATGATAACGCAAGACCTCACACTGCACGAGAAACCGTTGTAACTCTACAGGAGCTGCAGTTAGAAACCATACGTCATCCTCCGTACTCGCCAGACCTTGCTCCAACGGACTACCATTTCTTTCGTGATTTGGACAATTTTCTACGTGGTAAAAAATTTTCTTCCCAAGAGGCAGTACAAAATGCTTTCACGCAGTTTGTCGAATCTACATCCCCAGAGTTCTATCGCAAAGGCATAAATTAACTTCCGATTAGATGGCAACAATGTATAGACAATGAGGGTAAATATTTTGATTAAATAAATATGTTACATTTTAGAAAAAAAAAAAGTTTTAATTTTTCAGTACAAATCGGCAATTTCATACTTTAACCCAATTCAATCTACTACTATGAACTACTACTACTTCAATTACTACTATTCATTACAACTACTCATTACATTCATTACATTCATTACTATTCATTACTACTATTTCTTTACAACTACTACTTTCTATTACTATTATGAATATTATTATTATACAAATATCTTTTATTCCATCGAAACAAATAGCTCTTTATAGGCATATTTCAAAAATTAATATCATTTGTTTCGCGACCTGACACCTAAAGATATCATTTGTTTTCATGATAATCTCAAACATCTAGTAGCGCTCACCTGAGTTGTCTTTGTCTAGAATTTTGAAAATTGCCTCTAAACTCCTTTTGTTTTTGTAAAGAGTTTCGACGACAGTTTGCGTGTCGGCCTTGCGCCCATTCCTCTGGAAAAGTTCACAAAGAACGACATTAGTCACTCCACATTCCTCTCACGTGTTACCGGCTACTAGTTCACAGTACCTATGTCTTAAAACTTCAATCTACTGAATATTCAATTTCAGATAGTAACGATAAGTAATATAAAGTCCAACAAAAACAGTGTGAAATATTTTAATATCTCAATCGGTACACCAAAACTAATTTCTAACTAAAAATTAACATGTATTTCATGATTATTTTTTATTACATTAAAAATAAAACCAGTGATTAATTTAATCGTATGTACATAACACGTTACCTACTTCGTACCTGCTTACGCGTAGTTATAAACAGAAGTAGGGGCGTTTAAAGGTCAAAGACCTAAGCAAGCAAGTGTGGATAGTGTTATGTACGAGTAAAGTCATCACCAATTATTAATTTTTAATTAAATAAAATATCATGAACTACGTGTTAATCTTTAATTATCTATTAGTGTACTCATTTACATATTTAAATATTTCACACTATTTTTGTAAGACTTTATATAAATATTTTAATTGAATTATTGACTTAGAATTATATTAACTTAGAATATATGAAGAGTCTACGTCATACGAGGGATTATAACTTTTATTGTCCCACTAATAAGACACATGGCAACGTTAAAGTACCAAAAACGTTAAAGTTAAAGTACGTTAAAGTACTGCCGGAATTAAGTGTAGGCGCGTTTGGAAACACCGAATTTTAACGAGTGACCAGATTAACATAATACCTTTTGACAATACCTTTTGTCTACTCGTTTACATAAACTCATACAAAAAGGTTCTTTTACATGAAGGTAAACCGGGTTCACTATACTATGGGGTAGGGTAATTTTTCTTGGAACACAATTGGATTGAAAATTTAATGTTGAATCATTCATATCGGATTTTTACCCCCAATTCTTATTGAACGTGAAAACGGGGGGGGGGGGGACTGTTACGAACTTGAGTAACGCATTCCGTATTGATTAATACTGAAAGATTAATAATGAAGGTTATAAATCATTAAATAAGCCTCAAGGAAAGGCGATCGGTAAAATTACTAAGGAATATATTAGTGATTTCAACAACTGATGTTTGCTGTTATAAAAGTTCATAACTTCAATAACTGATAACTGAATATTTCAATAACTGACATTATTTAAGATAAATTTCTACACATCAACTTGTCCTTTTAAAGTGATTAGTGTTTAGCGCTAACAATAGCTACCAATTGTAAAGCTGACAGAAAAAAATGAAATGTACCCTCAGTAGGTTCAATTTCTGATATATATATATATATATATATATATATATATAACCCGGGCCTTTTTGCACAGCAAGCAGAGTCGGTCTAACTGCCAACTGCGCCAATCGATCGTTCAAATACTATATATTTCTAAGGCTAACTAAGCTTTACAAGCTTTGCTTGGCCACAGTTGAGAGTGCATCGCTAATACAATGTTATGAAATGTTCAAATTTCAGATGTCAGTATCATTTATCAGTGCAGGGATGTTTTAGGTTACTTAGTAGGAAACCACATATTTCAGACTTCGTAAGCGGTTTTTACACCGTATATTATTGTTTCATAGTCTAACAACTACTATCAAAAAGACCTAATTACTTTCATGTCCAACCCTACATACAATGTAGTGTTGTTAAAACGAGCGCTGAACGCTTCAGCGGGCAAGCGCTGGCGAGCTATGTATGTGCTATTGAAGCCTAACCATCAAACATTAAATAAGTTTGAAAAGGTCATTAAGGCTCATTCAGAGCTCGAGCGTCGAGTGATCAACGCTCGGTTATACAACACTAATACAATGTGTCTGAATCACTACAGCTTATCGTGAGGCATCCGCTAAAATCATTAAAAGACCTTGGAATCCACCAAAACCATTGCAAGCACCTTGATAACTAATCACTGTGGTACTAAATGACACCAATATTATAAAAACACATTTTCTATTAGTCACGACTATAACGACACGACTATCACGACTACACGAATAGCCATCACGATTAAACTAATTTCAATGAAATATGGCAAAGCAGTAGCTTGAGAAGAATAAGACAGACTCTTATAATGTCTGGAGAAAGACGTTAGACACTTTTATAACACCAATTTTCTTTTAATTTTTTACAGGAGGAGCCAATTACTTTTAAAACAAAATCCATGGGGGTGAAGCCACGAGCAAAAGCTAGTGGTAATATAAATGTTCTCACATTAGCAGACAAGTCGAAGGTATCCATGAACCTGACCCGGCGCGTGTCGGGGTCGGTCCGGACAAGCTTGTCCTTGAGCATCCGCCACGGCAGCCCGAGGTGCGTCGCCTCTTCCATCGCCCAGCACCAGTCGCCCACCGATATGAATCCTGATGCAAAACACACTTATGTCTCATTTACACAAGGAGATTTTTCCGAAAGCGAGTTTCTCGAACTTCGATCAAAAGCTAGTAAAAACAACTGTTATCATCATCTGATCACTGTTACCCCCGTTATCATCAAGTTTTAATCATCACGTGAACAGTTATAGGCGAGAATGGCGAGAAGAGAATTGTAATGTGGTGGCATACAAGAATCGTGTACACTATTCTCTCTCTTTGTGTAAATGAGCCTTTATACAATGGAAATATAAATATATTCAATAGCACGTATTGGTTGGTTCTATATATAAGATTGTAACTATAACCTTTTGCAAATCACACTTATACAATGGAAATATACGCCACCATAAACATATTTAACAGCACTAGTTCTACAAAGGGTAAGTAGACACGTATAATAATTATAATACATATATAAACAAAAGGCACCAACTTTATAGCCAATTTCTACTACGAGTATGTCGCTTCTTCACTTCGCTACTATGAGTAAGATCACTAAGCTGTGCTCCAAGAAGGGAGGGAAAGGAATCTGTGTTGAATTTGAAGTTTAGCTTTTATATGTTTAGTATCTATTTAATCTATAGATATATCAATAGTATTATTGTATCTATCTATCTATCGTATTTTTATTTTATTTATTCATTATGTACCTCACTTATTTAACCACTTTTCGATATTAGCCTATACCGTCCCACTGCATGGCACAGGCTTCCCCTGGTAAGTGACTAGGGGTTTCCGGCCGTATTCTACCACGCATTATTTATTAGTTCATATTAAATTTATTTATTTCAATATAGCTGATACCGGTACCCACGAAAAACAGAGCTTTGACAGAAAATCAGCGTCATGGCCATCCCGTGAATTATATAGGTATGTGTATTAAGGTGTCCCATGACATAAAGGGCGAATATTTTTTTAACTTGTATTTTTAGCATTTGATCCTTAGTACTGGATTATGAAATATTATTGCCTTAGGATAACGAGAATCCGTGCCGACTTGATGTCAAACTTACAGTATAGAATTTGTATTGAGGTACTATGGATTGATTTAAGAATCCATGTAGTTTTGGAAAATAAAGCACTAATTGGTCCAAATCCTACATTTATTACTATTTTACATTAAAAAAAAATTATTGCGCATATTTTCATTTATAAAATGTCCTTTTTTAGTCAGGATAGATCTTCCTGTGTTCTTGTATACAACGTAATAAAAATTGTTTTTGTTCCTCCTCGACCTTAATCAAACCATGATAGTCTTGCATCAACTTTACAGCCTTTTCGGCTGTATCGTTACCTGCTCTAAGGGTTGACACAGTATTTTGGCTTCTAGAGACGAGGCATTAATTAGTCTCCCATAAAGAAGAACATTCGTGGATAACCAGAAAACTAAACAAACAACTACAGCATTTATCAGTCAAACTAACCGTACAATGAACCATTAAGTTCTTCCTTCGATGGGATGTGTCGTTTCCTAGTGATCGATATATATATATATATATATATATATATATATATATATATATATATATATATCTCAATGTATAGCACTGTATCTTGACGAAATCGATGCTTTTCCAATTTTCTCTGAACTTTTTGAAGAGCGGTATATCGGGGTTTGTGGTCACTTGACAGTTTGATACGCTTAGCAGCACCAGTTCGTAAACGTGATGGCGACAAGCAAAAATAAGGAATTCCCTGTCAAGTTTTTTCTCTAGGAGCACACAGGCACTATTGATACGGCCTGTATTCGAAGCCGTAGTATCACAACAGAGAATTTGCACTTTATCTTCGAGATTCCGATCTGTGATCGCATTCCAAACAACCTTCGCCTGCTATTTATCGGTATAAATACCTAATTTAGGCACAGCAATAGGTCTATACTTATTTTCAAATGAAATGACTACAGAAAGACGTTCTTCTTTGTATTTCCGGGCACCCAGTGCAGGCTAGTTTGCCGTCCCAGTGAACGGTTACAACGTCTGCTACCTCATTTTTTCAATCAACTTTTATAGCTCCCGCGCGTTCCTGTCGTTTTTCCGTACGGACTAGTTGGATGAAAGATTTACTTATCGGAAATTCATTCATATTATATCCAAGTGCTTGTATCCAATCGATAGTAGCTTGAAGAGTAAACACGGTCTCTCATACTCAACTGACACCTGTCTAATGCAGCTACTAATTTTGGAGTAATTAAATCTTGCTTCGTTGCCATTACAGTAGTACCAGTCCCAGGTTGTGTGCTCTCGATCACAGTTGGCAGATCATTTTGTGAGTCCATGTTTTCACCACAACTGGAAGATAAATCGGTTTCAGGTTCAAAGGATGCCGACGAAGTTGACGAGGAAAGATATTTCATTCGCGGGTTTTCTTCTCCAATAGCCTTTAGTCGCGCCCTTTCTCCTTTGTCAACCAGTTTTTTATCCCCTTCAGCCAAGTTACAGGGTCAACCTGGCTCTCTCTGGCGCTGCGAGAAGATCTTATCTTCCTCTAGTTTTGTAACTGAAGTGCATCGACGTGTGCAATATCAAACAAATTGTCCAAATTGCTTGAAAATTCTTGTTTATGCCTCTTGAATACGCGTGGTGTTTCCTTTGCATTTTTTTTTTGTAAGTCTCGCCCAACTTGATATAAGTTCACAAGTTTTTTCACACAATGCGGTAACGATTTGGTAGGTATTCGTGCCTTTTCCCAAAATACAACACACTCGCGAATAGCGAGATTTGCGCTTTCATTAATAGTTAGTTTAACTTCACGGAAGTTATAAAATAAAATTGCGAGTACCTACTTGTCCATTGGAGGGAAATTTTGACCGCGTTATTTGATGTTTAGCCTTTTTATATATACCCTTTTTGGAACTGCGCAATTCTACTGAAACTAAAAGCTATTGACTAAAACTAAACAAAAACTATTGACTAAAAGCAAAAAGTTTACTGACAATACAACTGAAAATCAACGGCACGTCGCGCGCTCGCCTAGTACTGACATGTTTCGATGCAAGTCTGCACGGTTTACCGTAGTCCAAAGATCATGAAATTTTATTTACATGTGTTTTGATATAAGACGAAAAATAAAAGGGTATGTGTTTAAAAAACCTTTGAATTTTTTGGAACAGTATAATGTGTATGTGTCTCTTAGTAACTATATTTTGCCACTACATAAAAGTATTCTTCAATATAAAGGCCTGGGGAGATACAGTGGAGAGACACAGGCTGACGGTAATGGTAATAATAAAAATCTTTTTCATAATACACTTCCATAACTTTTCCAAAACAAATCCTCGCAATTTCCCCACGGGTTGTGAAAACGATGTGAATATCGAATTCACCTCTGAATTATTAATATCGAATTATTTTCGTTCTTTCACTCGTTCCCGAGAATTGATTACTGACGAACGTGTAAGTGGGTACAAATAATAAAGCTAAAATTACTGTGCGACGAACTGGTGCACTCATAACACGCTACTATGTCGTTTTACTTTCAGTTCAGACAGGTTATTTTGTACACAATTCAGGGGGAATTGAAATGATAAACTTTGTTTTGAAAACTGAATAACAGGAAGTAGTTTATTACCAATCAATAGATCATAATATCGCCATCGTATAAAACAAAATTATGATTTTAATCCTCTCGTGGCCTTTAAACGAAAAAACGAAAATAAACAAGTTTTTATGACACCATGTGTGCGCTGGGCAATTAATTGAAACAATGGAAATCGAATCTGAAGATTTTTGTTACTCAGTTATTGTATTGAATTTATTCAGTTATTCAGTTGTTTGTATTCATCCTGTTCAGTTTTATCAGCATAATACCACAATCAGTTAACATACAAGAGGTATTTTTTTACATTCCAATACAAAAATAAGTTAATTTAATAAAATAATTCAATCTATTGTAAAGAGGACGATTAGTGGTGCTAATTTTATGCGAAATTGGATAAAAAGTAATTTAAAATACGCATTTATTTTCATCATGCCCTTAACAATTATAAATGAAAGTTATTAATCAGCGTGCATTCTAAAATCTTTTTCTCAAAAAGGAATCAAGATTTATCCAGTCACTTAGCCAAAAATACATTTTACTGGAATTTGATAAATGAAACTTCAGGCCAGAACAGAATTAAAAGAGTGTGATGACAAATGGATCTAAATTCACTTATTTTTTTCTATATCTCCTTTGTAAAACTTTTCAGTCTTATATCTGTGTGCGAACTTTGGTGACATCGGTGAAATAAATTACGTCGAATACATAGGTACAAAGCATCCCAAAGTTTGGGGTAGAATCCATTTAATACCGATAAAACAAAAATGTTTTAACGCATTGACGTTAAATGTTTAACGTTCCAATATTGCGCTCGCAAAGATCCCATTTAGCGAACACCAAACGCTATGAACGTAATACAGAACCCTACGAACATGATAATATGCGCAACAAAGATAAAATATTATGTCTTATATAGAATTTTTATGTACATATACTTTTTTTTTGTAACTTATTATGAAAAATGAAAAAGGAACAGAGTTAAAATAGAGTTGTTCCTTCAACACTAATTGAAATTTAATCATGTCGTGTTAAGATTCAGTAACTTTACGATTATTCTGTAAAACATTTTGTCTAATTCAGAAATTTCACTTTCACAGTCGGAAAGCTTTCGCTTTGCGATGAATAGATAAAATTGGCAATGCGAGTAAATACAATGGAGAACTGAGTAGTTGAATCCTCTAGAAGTTTAGGCAAACTTTTAATGGAGATAGGGTCATTTTTTAATGATTTATTATTTATTAATTTTTCGAAAGATATAGACATGTATTCGTACAACATCTCGTACGAGGTTCATTTTTTACGGACAAATGACTAGAAAATTATAGCGAATAATGTGAAATATAGGCAATGACGTCACAGTTACGACTATATGGATTGCTACTTTGTTTTTATGTACGAAGGCGGCGGACGAACATACAGTCCACCTGATGGTAATGTGGATACTGTCGTACATAAAATAGTTTTGTCATAATGTATAAAAAAATAATAACACCACAGATCAAAATAAACTTCACTGTCACCTGTAATCGATCTTACTAAACAAACAAGAACATAATCTCTATTTGTGGCAATAATCACTTTGTTGTGAACTGACTGCAGTTTGTTTTCTTTCTTTCTGAGCTTGAGTTTCTGGTTATTTACGACAATATTGCGTTCGAAACTGCACTATAAATGTTGCTGCTCCATTTGTACGGGTAAATTCCATTAATTTCCTAAAATTGATACATGCATGATTGTAGATGACATGGTACATGAAGACCAGTGACAAATCTGTCCATGCACTATGCAGCCGTTACTGTGACGTCACGCTACTTTTAATAAATGTTAATAAAAATTCCTTAACAAAAATATTTTTCGATAGAACGATTTTATATTTTTTAAATTGGTTGACACGTCTCAAGTTTTGTGTTATTTCGGTTGACACATTGTATATGAAGACCGCAGGGAAAAAGGAGGAATTTCAAGAAAAACGTCATTGAGATAATATAGACCGATTATTGACTATTACTTATTGACCGACCGATTGGCGCAGTTGGTAGTGACCCTACTTCCTGTGCAAAAGGTCCCGGATTTCCATCCCCGGTCGGACAACATTTGTTTAATAAAGAAAAAATGGCAAATGTATGTTTGGGTCTGGGTGTGTATTTGTCTTTGTACGTGTCGCTGGACCCACTACACGGGGAATGCTAGTGCGGGCCGTCGAGTGTGGACTAATTTATTTAATTTATTAATTATCTCAATAACGTTTTTATGAATATTATTCATTATATGTATTTCAAAATCGATATCCAATCTCTATAATTAAATTTAGGTAATAATCTGAAATATTGAAGAACATCTATAGTGACTAGAAAATTTCAACATTCATTTAAGATTCATTTCATTAGATCTTAGCAATTTGACTAACGATAATGATTAAGTTCGCTCTAAGATCGAAATCTAACTCTGAAACCTTACGAGTATGTATTGTATTATAGGTAGATATAGGTACTCGTATGTCAATTCTACCCCACTTGTGTCCCTTGAAAGAAGATCTTCTTACAATCTTTATAACCATATAATAAATTATTTAACCCCAAACAATAGTTAAAAATGTGCCAATTAACATATGAGTAAAATAGAAATTTCTAATTTATGCTGTTCAGTATTAAAGAAATTCCCTTATTGTATTTGCCTACTCTGTAATGATAGAACTGATGTTAGCAGCCACGATTGCGACCTAATATATTTTATTTACAATTGGTACAAATGTGTGAGTTAGACTCATTAGCGCTTAGTGCTAGACTAAAGAAGTGAAAGAATGAACAATTATTTCAAGTACATAGTGGTTATTAACTATCTTAAATGCTGAGTCCCGGTCACCCGGGTGAACCACGTTGAGGTTAGATATTTACGTTCAACAGCAAATATGAAAAAGTATCCCAAATAATATCACGTACATTTATAACGCGTCCATAGTAACTGTTAAATAGTTCGTCACGTAAGATGTAGCTATAACACTTTAAAATTATGGAGTAACACTCACCATTTTGATCCAAGTCCAGCGCCCGGAAAGTGGCTTCAAGAGGTCTTCGGACCATTACAATTTGGTTGTGCAGTTCCCTCATGGCCGAAGACTCGACTAAACCCACTCTTTGCCTGAATGTGAGCCGCCTTGTTCTAGAGACAGCTGCGGTGTATTGCACGAACTGCCGGTCGAGGGAGTTTCCGCATAGCTTTAGGTAAGCGCCTTTGTTTGAACCAATCTCATAGTAGTTTGATGCGGAGAATATTGTTATTACCTATAAGAGATGTATACAATTTTTTTCTAAGAATAATGGCGCCAGTCGATCAGAAAGTCCACCTGGTGGTAAGTGGCTACTGTCGCCCTGCGAAGTCTGTAAAACGTGCCAACATGAGTTCATGTTAACATGTTAGCACGCCCCCGGATGCGCTGCTTTGGCGATATGGGAATGGATTTGAAGAGAGGGTTCAAAAAATGGGGATGGATAGGATAGAGTGGGATGATAATGGGCTCTAGCATATATCTCAATCACTATCTAAATACGTAAGTACCTTCTTACATTGGGGGAATAGGTATTTAGTTTTCTGTGAAAGAGGGGTAACTTGGCCAGTCGAATGTGCCCAGTACGACGGCACGGCTGTGGGAATGCACATGCACTACGGCTATGCAAGCGATCCGCCATCACCAGCGGCCCGCCTGAAGTTTGTGATAGCTTCTATGGTTGTAAAATGTATGAAAATGATTCAGGAGGATTTTCGCATTGTTATTTATGCGCTACGGTGAGGCCCGCCGCTATATGCGCGAGCCTTAACAGTCCGCCATTTGTACGCAACGAATACTTGTGCAATGATGTTTAAATAAATAATTTAACAACTATAGACACGTATTATTTTATGCGGACATGGAGAACGTGCATAGATATCACTTTTTAAGAAATTATGATTAAGAATTATGAAACGAAACCGTGATTGTGGTTGCGTTTTGAGATTATGATATTTTCTAGAAAACTAGGACTCAAGCTATGAATCAGCCATTTTATTTAGACAACTCGATGCGTCTGTAAGCAGCCTTATAGAGATATTTTTTATGTGAATACGGTGCAGTATATACCAGTTTAACCGCACTGAGAAAAGCATTACACATTCACAAACTTAAATGAAAATATAATCACCATGCTACCTATCCGCTAAATATTAACAAGTAAAAAATAGGGTTGATTAATGTTTGCTTCGTTCGAACATGACATTATTCATGACATTCAAATAATGTCCAATGAAATTCATTGTACAGAATAACAATGCTTAATCAGTGTAATGAAATGCATTAGATTATTCCTGATACGCAACCCCTAATATTTACTTTGTTACTATGTACTTGTAAAACATAAATCAATATAACCTTTAGAACGATTATTTTATTAGAACATCGACTTCTATTTAGAACATCGAAATTAATAACTAATAGATTTAGCATTAAGAGGATTTAAAAAAATCTATAACATTAGACAATTAAGACATTTTTTTACGATTCAACTTTCTGATACTTTAACGTGTATTTTGTACACTCAAATTCCAGCTATTCTAGTCAGACTGTAAGAGTACTACGAGTACCTATAACGTAAATCAGAATACACATTATACAGATCAACTTTTCGGATCAGAATGTAACAAACAATACGTTATCGCATATTCTGCATACTCACGTTTCCATTATGCAGCATCTCGTATCCGCCAGGCTTGCACTCGTGGCTGCGGATAATAAAGCTGAGCTTGTTCTTGTGCAGGAACGCCGACGTCACGTCCGGACCGAAATATGTTCCTGCGCCGCGCAACGCGTTCGCCACGCATCCACCGTTGCATTGCGGGTCCGACCAGAGGATGTCGAACACCTAAAGTTTTTGCTACATTTAAGTCAAATCCAGACTAATTTACACTAATATTATGAATCTGATAGTCTGTCTGTCTGTTGACCTGTTTGTTACGTCTTCACTACTAAATTACTGAACCAAATTCAATTAAATATGGCACAGATATAGCCTGAAATACGGCAAATAACGTAGGTTATTTTCATTCCGAAATATCCTAAGGTAATAATGAAAAAATCCTAAAAAAATACATTTAGGCAGAATCCACACTAATCTACATCCATATTAATATAAAAAACATGACAGTCTGCCTGCCTACTTGTTTGTTTGTTACGCCTTCTCGACTAAACAACGGAACTGAACCAATTTCAATGAAATTTAGCATAACCTGAATATATTTTAGTCGTTTAGCCTAAAATCTGATGTTTATTTTTATTCGATTTTTTTATGTGGAGAATATTTATACGTAATATATGCTACGTAATATATAATACCTACGTTATATGCCGGAAAATCGGTTTTTCCGGGTGAGCCAATTTCTTTTAAAACAATGTCCACGCGAGCGAATCCGCAGACAAAAGCAAGGTATATATATATATATAAATGTGTGACAATGACAGATAATGAGAGATGAAAACTTGAGGATATTTATGAGGTGATAACTTATGACCTAAGAGTTTATCCTAACCTGAGATGTGATAACCAAACCTCAAACAGAGTCAATACCGAATAAAGGTCTATTCTGAATTTTTACTTAAGTACATTATTACTAGCTTAGCGGTGACGGAAACACCGTATTCTCGATAATTAAAGAAAATCTAGGACATATTTAGGTAATATTCACCAATCTACACCGGTTCCGCGTGATGGATTATGATTAATCTGGTAATTAATTGAAGGACTAATTGGCCAGACGGCCTGAATAAGACGATTTTAGCGGATATCGATCGATCGGAATATAAAGTAATTTATTCTGTTTATTTATAAAATGGTAATGTTTCTAAATGAAAAAAATGCAATATATCTCAAATTAATCAACAATATCTCTGTGGCTATTAAATATTGTTAACTACATGTATTTCGAAAAAACTAGACATAACAAAAGCACCACTTATGTATGTTATTATTGCAACTCACATGAATGTAAATAATTAACAAATTAATATGGCAGATCCTTTGCAGTATCTTACAATGACATTGTGATGAGATAAATATACGATATTACATTCGTGTTATTTATTACACGTGGGTAACAGCACTTTTTAAATGAAATTTACAAACTCGGAGACCTTAATGCATACAAAAAGTATATTATCTACCAGTCCATTTGAATAAAATTTCTTTATTTCAAATAATACAACACGTATGTAATATACACAAACGAAAACGATAGATGAAAACAAAACACTTTTGTTCGCGATCATACCATTTAGAAAGATGAATATTATTATTCATAAAAATGCAAAAAATTCATAAGTCAAGTTGAATAACATCAGTAAAAAGTCAACTCCAATAATATTACACTGTAATTTCCCACCAATTGTAATTTCGTATCATTCCCACTAAGATAATTCAATTAACCAGACAAGCTAGAGTTTTATGTGAAGCGCTATCGATTTGAGGTCGCGTGCAGTGAGTGTGAAAGGAAAGAATTTCCAATTTCATAGACTATAAATGCGCTCATCATGAAACAGCAGCGTCACAAGCTTTTATCCACAGACGCAAAGTTTTATTGAAAGTATTCACTCGATAAATTCAATTACTGTGACATCTTTTTTATTTCTTTATTTACCTGCCATTAACATCTCAAAATTAAACAGAAATCCGATCTTTAATTTACATTAATTCTCCCAACAATAATTTCAGTTTATTTTGAATTTTCATTAAGAATATCTTCCGAAGCAATATTACTTTAAGTTTATAAAGCGAAATGACTGATCAACTCGTATGCGAATGTTGATATTTAAAACTCTCTGTTTTAAGTTTAACGTTCAGAGAACAAGAAAAGGATAAATGGAGTTTAATTTTAATCTTCCACACGGTCGCGATTGTATCAGTATCTACGCGATAAACACCACTCTAGCGTGACGCACAATGAAGCCCTTTATTAACGAGGGTTCATGTTGAAATCGACGACGAAGTCTCGTTACTGTTGCGGGTGCGAAAAAGAGCGACGATTATTATTATTATTGAAAGTAAGCAGTGAACAATCACGCAATTAAGTATCAGCACAATTCCTCTTTCTGTATAATATACATATTAGCGACCCGCCCTAGTTTCGCTCAGGTGGCATAATGAACTTAAGGAAACCAAAGATTGGTTATGTCCTCTGCATTAATTTAAATTCGTAAAATGAAGAATTTTTTGAAATCGGTCGAGGAGTGTTTGAGTGTACCTTTAACATAAAAACTAATAAAAAAAATAGTACATATAATAATAGTACATATTTTATCCACCTTATTCGTTCCCGCTTACCATTTAAATTTCATTATTTTTCTCTACCCATCCCCGATCCTCACTAAACTTACTCTTAATTCTGCAATCGTAACATTCGTTAAAATTTTATTAACTGTAATAAAACAATTAATTGAGACGTAAATATATTAAACCTTTCAATTAAGATAATACTTGCTTAAAATAAATAATTTACCTCAGCATTTCGAATAATTCATTACTATCTATTATTGATGTAAAGCTTAAGTAAAATATCTTTGTTTGGCAAGATCACGAGATCTAATTACATGTGTACGCCACTACTCGTATTTCATCTAAGTCGATGAGCTTTTAATTAACGCGAAATGTGTACCTACCAAAGACTTAGATTGACGATATTCACTAACTATGTACTACTGAATACAAAATTAGCTACAGTTAATCTAACTTGAGTTGTCACTTGATGTCTCCAAAAAGTGTACAAGAATAAAACGAATTATATATTTAATTATTATTGAAAATAAATAAATAAATGAAATATCTAGATATTACGAAAACATATCATATATATTAAATAATCGTAATATATAAAATAGATTTTGACGAATTTGAAATAAAAATGAATGCATGAACACAATAATAGGTCACAGACAAAACAAAAACTTTACATGACTTGGCTTACATAATTTTGTACATTTTTAATAGTACTCATTTTTATTATACTTTCCACTTTTAATTATCAAATTACCATTTCAGCCGCATTCAAAAGGATTGTAAAGTCACTTTAAAGTAGATAATTGTATTAAAAATTTAACACTTTTGTTGCCATTCTATCACTCATTTCCAATTATATCTACTTTGGAAAGTAACATAATCGTAAAAAGTGTAAAAGTTCGAAAATGTTAAATATTTAGTCTTGTCCATGAGATGAACCGAACAAAGAGCCTGAGGCTGGCGACAAATTGTAAGACTAAACCCTCCTTTGGGGACAAAAAGTTCATAAAGCGATCGCGATGTAGCCAGTCGTGTCATGTAACACTCCGGGGGTCCGGCCACAATCCAAGGAAATTTTATTAAGCCAACGATGAGAGTCGCTGAAATTGCTTCTAGACAAAAGATATAAGATAAGATCATTGATGGATGTAATAACATTGGTAGAGCGGCAAATAACCTACAAGCGAAATGGATCAAGACTGATCAATAACGATAGAATTTCTTCAAACATAGAAGGCGAGAAGACCCGAAATTTAACGCCTTCATGGGTAATCTTTAAAGCTCAAATTTGTTTGGCAACCCACAAACTGTTAGAAAGGCAACTAAATCGATTAAACTAAATCAACACTATAAACTCCAATGATAGAATCTGATCGAGTTAAGACAGTTTGTAGATTACACCATGTCTTTGGATCGGACAGAGCCGAACAAAGTAGTTTGGTAATTTATTCACGAAATTGTGTTATTCCATCCTTCGAACGTGGAATATGCGTAGATATAACTTGCACAATAGTTTGTTCACCATATGAGAAAATGACAACAACAAACCAAATAAAATATTATTACCTAGTAAGTAAATCTGATATGGGATAAAGTTATTTTAGTGAGAGAAGAGTTCTTATTGCGTCAAGTAGAAGTTTCTGCATTTCCTGTGATATAAATATATAAGTTCCCCGGATACTATGTTGTTTTTATAAAAATTATAAACTGTGGTTTGTCCATTCTTTCCGTAATAATTCAGTTTTGAACGCCGACCGTACAGTTTGTACGATCAGACGTCGAATGAACTAAACGAGACAAAATCCTTTTTGTATTCGCGTATAAGACGTGCATTACAATATAAAATTTGTACGATAACTACATCAGTTCACTGTGCAATAAAACGACGAGAACAAACCAAGCGTAATACGATTAGTGAATGGGACGGGATATTGCGAAAAGTGTTTCAGAGAGAATCGACTTCTGAGAATTCTGTCAAATTGGTTACTGAATTTTCTTTGATATCGAACTATCGGTTATTGCTCTACAAATTAATAGAAAACCATAAGTCTACAATTATTAGGGAAAAAACACAGTTGATGTACTAACTACAAGCGTAATAATTTCACTTCAGGCTTTTGTGTTTAATATTATTGTGCACTAGTTGCGTTTACGACTTTGTTCGGGTATGTTTAAAAGTGTGGTTAGAAATGAATGAATTTAATCATTAACAAGATGAACAAACAGGTTTAAGGTAGGTTTTTTTGCGTAATGTGCGTTTAAATAGACAAACAAAAATTTCGATGACATTTTTTTTTTTCCAATATTTTTTCATGTACAAGACTTTATAACGATTTTATTATAATATGTATAATATTGATATCGATTTATACGTAAATACTACCGAGTGGCAACAATAGATGTTTTTCAAGTGAATCAAAATAACAATAGAGGCAACGTGTAAATGTAATCGACAGGTTATGTCGATATTTTTTATCGGATATTTTGTACAATGGGAGTAGGCAAGGGCGTAAGAAAGCAGCAATCAAATTGATCGGTACGCCCGAAGCTATCGTGAATGATTGATTGCGAATGACTAACCTGTTTCCACTCGACTTTGTCTATACCCTCGGCGCCCTCGGAAGTTTCACTTACTGGAGGCCGCAACAGAGACGCGTACTGAAAACAAACATATTTTTTTAGGAAAAACATGCTTAAACTCTAGTTAGTGGTGGTCGCGACTTCGTTCGCTTGAAGTTGAAAGTCATTCCCGTGGGAACTCTATATTGGATCTGGATTAAAAGTACCTTAAATATTAACCCAGCACTAGAGCCATAAATACGCCAGGTTTCATTTCATACGTTCATACATACAAGTTTCATACGTCATGCACGTTCAGACATACAAAAGTTCTAAAAACTTCTGTTTTGGGCTCTTTCGCATTATATTTTTCAAAAATATTTCATGTAAAGATAGATAGGGCGTCGTTACGATTTTAATATATGTATAGAATAAATACAAGACATAGTTATTATATTTAACAGCGAATCCAGTCTTTTAGAGTTTCGCGGGGACGTGGCCGGCGGCCTCGTTATCCCTTAGTCGCCTTTTGCGACAACCGCCGAATGAGATTCGGTAGTGATATTATAAAGTAAGCTAACACCAGACAGCTGCAGTTGAAGTAATAACAGATTACTGTCCACATTACTGTCCACGCCCCAAATAAAGCAATTGACGGCCGAGGACGAGGCCGAGATTTTAAACGAGAACGAGCTAACCGATAAACGAGGCCGTTTATCGAAATTGCTATTTCGGCCGAGACTTGTATAGTATTTTTCTCTAATTTGTGAGGAAACAATAAACAAATTAATTCAAGAAACAGATGTTTTTCGAGAAAGAATTCGCTTTTTTTCAGTTTTCCACTTGATGAAATCTTCATATGCCTTTTTATATTTTCTCTCGATTTCGGTGGTAACAGGTTTTCAGAAAGTATTTTTGCTTCTTCAGCTATGTCTGGTGGCGTTAAATCTAATTCACCTTCCAACGAACTAGTACTCATTGTTTATTAGACAACTTAAAATTGTGATAAACTTATGAGAACATAACATCCACCATACAGAGTAGGTATCTGATTTTCATTCCCGTCATTCATTTCATTCATTAATTTAATTTTACACAGTGAGTTTAACTAAGTCGTTGAAGCGTAATTTTAAGACTGAAACAAATTATTTTAGGCATATTTTCTTTTTTTCCATATATAAACTAAACCTTTGGAAATTCTCGCTGTATAAAAATACCAATTAAAAAACTTGACATTCTACCTGTCAGCTACAGAATTCAAGCAAGGCTGAAATCCTACAATGTATGTATACACATTTATAACCTACTATGTACACGTACAGAGAGTGAAAGTTGTAGGTGACAAACGGTTGGTTAAATACATATATACTCGTAGTTATGAGTACGTGTGCATGTAGATAACACGCTAACGCCTAACACGTTCAAATTCACACAATTACAATACATTAGACCGTAAGAAGAATAGGGCGCGTTATTTAGCGTACAATCGGTAGCTATTGTAATAAACTATGAACAAAGCTTTAATAAACGATTAATTAAAGAGTAGCGATTGACTACAACTTGTCTGAATTTAGAAGCATTATCGTTCGTAGCCTTAGACACGTAGCTAATTCATAACTCGTAGCTTGTTCGTAGCTCGTAGCATCTCGTAGTTCAATCTCAATTCAATATTCACCGAACCGTTTGAACTAACAAAACGGTTGCCTATTCAGATTAAGTCAACAACTATTTCTAATTCAACATAGTTCATATGAACATTCATCCATGACTTTTTAATGTTACCAAGTTATTACGGAGCATATTTTCAACAAAAGCGTTAATTGCAACTTGAATTTATTGTATCTGCCAATCAAGCGTTACAAAAATTACAAACTTCTTTGCAACTCTTTATCAAAATATTCAATAGGCTGTTAGGTTGCGCTGACAGCAATTGTAAAATTGTAAAAGAAACTAATTCTGTAACTTTGAGCAACGAATTTAAATGTTAAAGTCGCAATTTAATAAATCGTTCAAAAACGCAAAAAAGTTGTAATCGTAGGAACGCTTTAAATATAGCTAGAAAATATACACAAAACATTATGTACATACTAACCTGCATATTATTATGACATTAATTATTTAACAGGGATTTATAAAATTCAGTTCCAATTTATATTGATAACAAGCGGTCTAATTAAAAAAAACTATGAGAACAACTTTTCTCGTCTCAATTAGGGATTTCCGTCGTTTGAAGCTTGTAACAGCCCTCGCGACAGCCCTTATTACCGGTTACCCATATCACTTGTCACAAGGGAATCGAACCCTAAACCCGAGGTAGGTCTTGACTCACACAGAGAACATAATAAGGTTATTTACTTACATAAATAAGTAAACACAAAATAATGCTTTTATATTTGTCGGGAACGGCCAGGTAAGTATCATTACAATATTTCGTAATATTAGAAAGAAATAGTATCTATTTTATGTCCCTATTTTATAAACACCTTTTTACAACTTGGCAATTAGATTCTGTAGAGCATTCAAAGTCTTATTTTTATTTAGAGTGTTGCTTGGACCAAGAAATGTACAAATAACTTTACGAGATACGTTACTGCTACCTAAAATATATATTGTGACTCCTCTGAATTACAGCTCACCCCAAGACCCACGTGTTCCATGAACCGTACGATGATCCCAGGTGAGAGTACTTTGATTAAATCTGAGGTCAAGAGGTGACCTCAGAAAGTAGATTCATCTGCTGTTGTGTGTATTGTGAGAAATATTATATATTATATGGATTGGAGTTTGTGTGACAGAAACTGCAGATGATTCAAAATTTTAGACAAGCAATTAATTGTCTGAATAACTATTCTGCATCTTTATACTTTGTAATCACAAGCGATACAACAATGCAATATGCGATCAAATCTTTATAGTTACAAATTACCGATCGATAGTCACCTCTCCTCGTCTGTAGTGTTGGATGTACTTATATACAGTATTCTATATGAAGTATTGATATATCGTTATTACGTTGTTAAATGTAATGTAACAAAATGTAATTCCATTCTCACCTTATCTCTTTCCAGGCTGCGGATCATATCAAGGTCGGTGGTGTCGGATATCCCTCCGTGGACGACGAACACGCGGTTGTTTATGATGGTGCCCAGTGGAAGCCAACGGTAGACACACTCTATCAGTTTCAGAAGTCGCTCTGCATTGTGCTGTGTAGAGAAATTACAAAAATATCTAATATAATTCTGCGTAAGAAATTGGCATCTTTGTCTCAAATAACACCTTTTGTACAATGACACATATTTATTATTATGTACAGTGATACAATACAGTAAAATAAAGCTTCTGATGCTACCCATCGTACTCCTAAAATAATAACATCCAGAATATTTAATTTAAATATATATTAGATTAAAAGCAGAAATTATTTGAGAAATTACTGCCCATTTATTTGAGCAGAGATCATTTTTGTCATGATCTTCTAAAAGACGTAACGGTTTAAAAGTAAAGTATTTGTTTTAGGCATGCATTTAAACGAACAGCAAATATTACCTGTAAAATTGCCGTTTTATATGGAAAAATTCAAATATATTTTTTGTACGAAAATTATATATTTAATTAATCAAAGTATTGTCCGTTATTTTCAATGAACTTTTTCCATTTTAATGGAAGTTGATCGATGCCTCTGCTATAACTCCTGGGGATGGGAATTGATGAATTCTCTGAAGGCGTTTTTCACTGCCTCATTGGAGTTGAATTTTTGTCCCCTTTAAAAGTTATACAAATTTCGAAATAACTGAAAATTAGTAGTGACAAGATCTGGCGAGTGTGGTGGGTGACGGAGAGTTTCCAGTAGAAGCTTAACTTTGAGTCTAACTCTGTAACTTTGAGACTGTCTGGCGTGCAGTGTGTGGGCGAGCGTTATTATGGAGAAGCAGTGGACTAGAGCGATTGACCAGATTCGGTTGTTTGAAAGCGTCGTTAGCAGTTCTTCACAGTACACATCTGCATTAATTGTTGTGCCATGAAATCTGGCATAGTGAATAGCTATAGTGAATAATATCGGCACAGGACCACAGTCACTATGAGCTTTTTTTAACTCAGTTTATGTTTGGGACATTGTTTGGCTGTGTCTCCTGGGTACAACCAATGTGACGAACATTTATGATTACAATACAGGATCCACTTCTCATCACAAGTGGCAATACGATTCAGAATCTCTTAATTTTTGTGCCGGTTGAGCAAAGTAAGGCAAGCTTAGAAGCGTGTATGAAGCTGACATTCTTTAAGCCACTCTAAGCCCACTTTTCGAGCTTCTTCACTTTCTCGATTTGACATAAAGCTCGATACGCCGAAGGCTGCTGCTAACTCACAACACACTTTCAGCACAAACGCCACACCGCAAAGACCGTCTAGAAATGCCAACTGTGTAGCTCATCGTCTCATTGGTGTTTTCCGGACACTCTTCGACATCCTTGGGTACAGACAGCATCGATGTTCTCAGCCGAACGGCCTGTTATTGGTCTACTAGCCCTTGGCCTATCTCGAGTTGATACAGTATCTTCAAGACGAGCGCGCTTAAGCGTGGGATTGTGTGACCAGTCGGTGCCGAACGGCGGGTAATTCTTCAACGAAATTGACGTTCAGTTCTTATCACACGAAAAGAAACTCAGAAACCTCAAAAAATTATAGGGATGGGATAATAAAATCGTTCCATTTCTGAGGAGATTGTACATAGGCGATGAGAAGTGGATCATCTACGATAATAATGTTAGAAAACGATCTTGGTCTAAGTGAGATGAACTACCACAAATAGTCCCAAAGCCAGGCCTCACTCCGAACAAAGTCATGTTATGTGTATGGTGGGACTGGAAAGGCATTGTAGGCATTTTTCTGGCTCAGCCAGAAACATGGCGAAAGATAGTCGAATTAAATGAACAATGTTCCTTTCAATAAATATTTATGTAATTCAAAAAAGTCTTTATTATTTTCACTATAAAAAGACCGCGAACTTATCCGACTACCTAATATTTGCTGCCAAGTCATGATTTTTGGTGGCAAGTCACAATTTTGAAAACCTATATATAAATAATGGTGATACCTACGTATATAAAATATGGTATACATTTTTGAATTACTTTTCGGATTAATGTGCGCGGCTAACGCGATGCATACGGGATAAATTATTTGCTGTTATTAAATTTTCTTGCTGACTAGTCATTTTGATTGTGCACAATATTTTGTTGATCGATCATTTATCTGCTGCCTTAAAAATGATCCCTTTATTTTATAAATAACCAGTAACGAGGTTTATACAAATAACCAGTAACGAGGTTTATACAAATAACCAGTAACGGGGTTTATACAAATAACCAGTAACGAGGTTTATACAAATAACCAGTAACGAGGTTTATACAAATAACCAGTAACGGGGTTTATACAAATAACCAGTAACGGGGTTTATACAAATAACCAGTAACGAGGTTTATACAAATAACCAGTAACGAGGTTTATACAAATAACCAGTAACGGGGTTTATACAAATAACCAGTAACGGGGTTTATACAAATAACCAGTAACGAGGTTTATACAAATAACCAGTAACGGGGTTTATACAAATAATCAGTAACGAGGTTTATACAAATTAAAATAACTTAACAACAATTTACTAAATGATCACACTTTCCAGCACAACTATCCATTAAAAACTAATAATGTGAATGTTTCTGAATATTTTATTGTGAACTTGACAAAATATGTTTGTGAATATTCAATGATATTTAAAGGTCATTATTGTTTTATTTAATTTATTTTATCCTCCATAGTATTCCTATTACATAAAATTATGAACCGGTAAAATTAAAATCGAATGTACTCGAAGCATATAACAGTACAACATTTTCAATAGAGACATTTTATTTCTTTGAATTTACTTGTTTTTAGTCAAACCCGAATCACAAACAATTTGTTCGCGAGACAGAAAGTAATCTCTATTTCTTGTAAGCGGCTTATTGCTAGATAGGCCTATTTACTTGCCCACTATAATACTGAAGATAACAAATAGAATTACAATTGTGTCTATCTACTAAATGGAATCTATTTTAGTGATGCCCATCTGTCTATTATTATTGGTACTCTATAATGCTTACCTGTAAGTAATTCGGTTTCAGCTCTCTTGTTAGAAAAATAAATGTTTATTTAATTAACGTGTATAAGCGATTCAGGTTCTGTTAGTTTGTTACTTTTACGGAGAATATTGTCACTTTTACGAAATACGTATAAGATAGGCATAGGGTACAATGGTAAAATGTTTGACCAAGCTGTGGCACTCCCAGCCTTTATAATTATATTCCAGCCCTTATAAGTTAGCAAGTCGTAAAACAAAGTTGTATTTTGTAGATACGATTGACAACTTGTCAAAAGAGCTTTTGAAATCAGTATTAAATAAACATTTCGGCAAAATTGGCATTATTTACACTTGTATTTGCAAGAAATAAAGAAAATAACAACATTCTAATTTGTTTATCATATAGTTCATGTACAATTTAGACTTTGATTATTAAAAGAAAAAAATAAGAGAAAATAGATGGGTAGGAAATTCAGAAGCGACGTTATTAATAGGTAGAGGTGAATTATTCGGGTCGGACTGCCGACCTTTTGTATTATTTCAGTGGGAACGCAGGTGGACCAGGGGCCGTAAACACCTAACCACGTACACGTAAGTAGCGCGTAAATATTTACACAATAAAATATTTATTTTTGATATAATTTAATCAAAAATAAGGAAATCGTTAAAAAAATGTTTATATTCATAAAAATACCGCTATAATCTAATTTTACATCATGAAAATATACAATTGGCGTAAAGGAAATTGTAAGTATCAATTTAATACTGAGGAGATGATGGGTGCTAACACAGTAGGAGATATCAAATAGTGTTTCTGAAAGTAATAGCTCCAATCTCTCTTCTATTTCTTTTAAGGAAACCTCAACATAAAACTTATATCTCCAAATTTATTTTTATTTTACTGTATTTCAAAGACGGCAACATATCTGTAGTATCGGCCAATCCAGCGTTCGAGCAAATATAAACTTCTTCGCAGCTCATTATCAAGATATTCAATGAGCAGCAAGGTGGCACCAACGGCAAATACATAATAATATATAACATATGTAATAATAATAATATGTATAATAAAATAAGTATAATAATATGTAAAATAAACCAGTTCTTTCAGTTAGAGCAACGACAATAAAATTTAAAAGCACTATAATAACCCGTTTGTGCATGTAAAAAAATCGTACGAACGTTTCATTGACTAATACAATACCTATATTATAATAGGTATACCTATATAAGTGATGTTGATGCGATCAAAAAGCTTGAAAGCTTCCAGACCTAAACGGCTCATAATAGAATCTTGATATGCAAGCAATCTATATAATTAGGTAAAAAACACTCTCTTTAATGAAAAATAGTTTATTTGAATTTATTATATCGCATACTAAAATTGCGCTGCGCTCAGGAAACAAGAAAACACTTACCCGATATTTTTGATGGACCTCTCTGATGAAGCCGTATCTAAGAAAAACAATAAATATTATTATGACGTAGTTTTATTTATATCCCACCCCTACAACAAATCTACATCCTTAATGTCGTTTTTATCAATAACCGAATCCAGTGGGCCTCGAGATTAGCTCGAATAAACAGACGCGTACATACGACGTTATATATTATGTATTACAGTAAACTATAATCTAAGCAATGGTAAACCCAATCACTCAAATTGTGCTCTCTTCTATTTAGCTCTTGTTCTCGAGCATTGATAATTCGATGCGCTTAAGCTACATTATGTTTATATAAAAATATATAAGCGGCTCGAAATAATTTCTGAACTATTTTTTTTTTAATTTCGTAGCCAAATTCCTGTCTCCAGAAATATAATTTACCTAGTTCTGTACAAAACCGGAACTGACCACGAGTAAAAAATGAATGGAAACATAATGTTGTATCCTGTTGTAGGCTTCGTGCAAGATTTATAGCCTACGAGCAGTCATTTTAGTTAAGTACGAGTAATTTTGACGTAAAATTTTATATTCATTCAACGCACCCTATTTTTAAATTTAGCACATAATCATATACAATTTAGGTCATATTCATAAAGGCAAAGAGCTATATTTAACCCTAAAGGTCCACTTTAATGTCTCTACTCAGTAATACAAAGTATAAATATCTTATTAGACAATGAGGTCAGGTTGTGAGTATTTTAATAAATAATTTAAATAATAATAAAAATCTGTTTAAGTTATGAAATTTAAATTATGACTTAATTATGATGTTTATTTTAATGGTTGTACTCAAACTTTGTAACATAATAATTAAGTGATATATTTGTATACCTTACGGCAAAACTAATACGTTCACAAATAAACGGATTTGATTTTTAACTTCACCATCCGCGATTTAACTTTCAGCACTTCTTGCTTGCTTTCTTCGTTGTTCTATCTCTCATTTTTTTTATACAATACATAGGCAATTTCTTTATACAGTACAAACATAGGCTTTCACGTTGTTGTCAGCTGGGTACTAAACGAACATGGCCGCACTTCTCGGGCATGAATAACACAAGCACATCCAATTGTTATAAGTAAAAAAAATTCCAAGGTCACAATCATTTTCTGAACAAAACTAGTGAACATTATTTACAAACCTGGAATTCATAATGAGATCCTCGTGGTTGCCTCGGTTCAAGTACACTCCTCCAGGAAAAGCCAACATACAAGCCAAAAGAAGTAGTAGTACTTCCAACCCTTTTTTGCCTCGGTCTACAAAGTCGCCATTGAATATGTAAGGGTTCTCCGGCGATGGCAGACCATTCTGTATAACAAAATGCATAAAGTTTTAATATTTCAATGCTAAAATGAAAATGCAAATCGTATCAAAACAAAGCTATACCGAATATGAATTATGATAAATAGTATTTTGAAATTATTGTATTCATTAAATTAAATATAATAATAATACTCTTTATTGCATATTATAAGAAAGGTGAACATTTATATACTTAGCACAATTAATTGGATAGATACAACTGGCGACCTTATCGCTTTAGCAATCTCTTTCAGGCAATCATCGGATAGAGAAATACTGTATTTAATTATTCTTGCTATATTTAATGTATATTTATATTTCTAATTATGTTTAATTCTTATTATATTATCAAAATTCTTAATACATATCACATATAATGTCCTAAAGGCAAACTTGATGCCTTTTAAGGCATTCTCTACCAGCCAAACTTTGTTATGATGTGTCGACCAAGAGATATGTACATTGGGAGAGGTATTCAAAGATTGGGTACCTACTCAGAATATGTGCGATTACATGTGTAATTACATAAAAGTATATAAAATACATAGATACATATAATAATGACGTATAATACATATAATAATCCAAAGAATCCTTTTAAAGGTATTTTTCTTCTCAGACACAATTAGCACATTCTACCAGTATGAAGATTTCGTCGTAATACTCAATTTAAAGTCTAAAACGTATCGTGTCAATAAACAGTCTCGTAAAATAAGTTAGGATTCGCTCAGTAACTTGATAGTAGGTTTACTGAGGACTGAAGAGGACTCCTTAGAAGCGCACGAAAAACGTAGTCATAGGTTTTTATTTGATTAATTATCACAAACATACAAAAAACGCACAAAAAACACTTTGAAGTTTAACAAACTATCACTACTACATCACAAAACGCACAGTACCACACCTCGAGTTCCCGCCAAAAAGTCCTAAAAGTAATCTTCTTCCAAAATTTCTTAATTTCAGTGGGAATGACATTTAAAACTGACTTTTTGTCTGAATTTAAAGCTCGCGCGGCCTAAGAGTTAATAAGAAAGCCAGTAAGTTAATAAGAAAGTATGATAATAAATGACTTCACTATCATCTAGAAATTGAAATTTGTATTTCAAATAATTAATTTAAGCGACTTAAATTGTATGGGATAGAAAACAGGGTGCTGAGCATTCTTAATCTCTGTGCTGTTGTCGGATCAGTAGGTGTAAAGAAGTGTAAAAGGTATATGGTCATAACTTACATAACCGAAAATAAGGTTATTAGTACCATAAGTTAAAAGAGTAACAAACATAGTACATTACTTTATAGTGTAAAACGCAAACTAGTCCAGATAATACTCATAGTTTGCACTCAGTCTACCGAAGTAACCGACACCAATGTACTCTGTGGATCAGTGAATTTACTCTTTTGCAAGTGCACCAATAGTACTTCAATAAAGTGCAGCTGTTGTGTACTCATCAAGGGGAGTGCTTGCGGGCATTATTTAATACTTTTTAACATCCATTTATATTAATTTTAATAACATCTGTATATTAAATAATTCTTTAGTTCATCATGCTTTATTAATTATCACTGATTGCTACGAGTATTAACTACATCTGATTGTCTGAAGAAGAACCAAATGTACAAAGCCCTGTGGCATAATTCAAGCTCACTGTCACTCTTTTACGAAGACGTGGCACTTTTATGACGATCGTTAATGTCGTCGCCCATCTACGTAATCTCTACCACAATCATACATAATCATCATTCTCTACTTGTACATAAAACGCGATATCGCTCCACATATCTGACCGTTTCTAATAGCTAAGTGGAAAACTCTAATGGTTACACCAGATGCAATCCATTTTCACGCTTAAATCTATTAAAAGTTTCTTTCAAACCATTGAGTGGATCGTTTACGTTCAATATCTATAAAATATGATTTTGTTAATATTGATTTATCGTTGAATGAACAATAAATAATAGTAGTAATTTTGAACAGTGTAATTTTGATTTATCGTTGTTGAACACTATTCACTTTCTATGAAACCTTTTAAACAATTGCATTACTAACGGTCTAATTATGTGCACAGAAAATGAAAGTCATACTGGCTACTTACGAGTTGAAATATTAAAACAAAACTTGGCACTTATTCCGAACGAGATATTTGTCAGTACTTATTTGTTTATTTTCTCCACATGAATGTACGGCTAAATAATATTATTAGTCAATGCTAACTTGATAACTGTAGAGAGACGTAACTATATGGGTACTATTCACATAAATATTGCACATTTGCTGTGTCCAACATAGTACGTCAATATTCTACCTAATTGAAAAATGGGATATAAATTCGTCATTATATTACTTGAAATACCATGCTAACAATTGTTTTGATCGCTTGGTGTATTACAACAAAGATATACCTACCTACTCATAAAGTAATAACATTGATGACATACAATTACCTAAATTACTTAAACGCTTACATGTTACCAATATTGGAGTAAATATTAAGCGCGAATTAACTCGTACCTGTGTTACTATCTGTTATACCACGTTTTACATTAACTGCGGTTACAAGGATGATACGCATAACGGATTTCCTTCGCACGAGAAGATGATGGTTCATTTAGGGAATCCTTAGATCTGCAGTCGTGTGACCAAGGCCGCTTACGCAATGTGTCGGACGCAAATCGATACCCAACCATCCAGCTTGTTACGCAACGGTTATCCTTTTTGACAACACCAATCCGCTTATCCCTAACGAAACGTTGATTACTAGTAGTTTATTTTTAGTGCTCGCCTGCCTAATCTGTTTTATCTCTGACGTGTGACGAGGGCAAGAGCAAATTGCAATCAATACTCTGCGATCGGTCTGTCTATTGTGTCTGAATAGATATAATGAAACAGATTTTAAAGGTTGTGTGGGACGAGAACCCGTTTCTTACAGACGATGACATTACAGACAAGCAATCTCCTCGAATGAAACTTTGTCTGGATAATGTAACGGTTGAATGGCCGTTCTAGTCTGGACTTCAATTGACAGAGTAAGACAAAAAGGCTGCTATCAGCCACGTAAAATTTAAATCTATTTTCAAGTTGTTGAAAGTCTGCTATTATATGTTAACTTCAGAAAGCGTCGTAATTTACTGATAAATTTCAAATAAAGACTTTTGACTTTCGGTGACTTAATTGTAATTAAAAATATCTAAGAATAAACGCCAAACTCAATGACCCACAATAGAATTTTCTGTGTAGTAGGTCCAGAGATAACAACCAGACACTGTCAGACCCGAACAAAGATTTGTCTTTAAACAAATAAATGTGCGACGGCGATCGAACCCGGAACCTTTTACACATCAGATAGGACACTGGGCTAATAGGTCGTCATGATATTAAATTTTCTCAATACTATCCCAAAATTACCCACTTTTTTCAGAAACTATTCTTAAGTATGTTTGTTATATTCATATAAACAGAATAAGTATATACCAACAGTTCATAGCATGTTTCGTCAAGAGGAATACAAAAACATGATGTTCCGAATGTTTATAAGACGGAAACAGGGGTAGGAAAAACAATGTCCGCAAATTAACGAGGTCGTCCGGCGTAACAGGCGGTCGGTCTATCAATCAAACGATACAAATTATTAGATGACGCGTGCGCCGCGCCCTTCGTTGTTTGTAGTGTTTGCCGCCTGTGTAGCCGTGCGTCGCGGCCCGGCGCGCCGCCTCTTGACGTCAAACTGCCCCTAATGAATAGCCGCGAAAAACAACGCTGAGCTATGAAACCCTACAAAAACGTAGGCGATATGACGTAGGCCAAGCAGTGGTATATACATTCTCTCTAACCTATTATGCAAAAACAAATTTTAGCTCCTAGATTAGCAAGAAATAATGACTTTATATTATAATTCTTCTGCATGAAGCGTTACTTTAATAGCATTGAAACCCGAATAACATATTTACGTTCCTATATATAAAATGTTCCTATATTTACGAAAATGTTACGGAAATACCTACTAATGTAGTCGTAACTTTTACTAAAAAAATAAAACTAAAATTAAATTTATAAAGGGCCAAGATGATTACCAACTGTGTCCTCAGAGAAAATCACCGAATTCCTACTAACATGGCCCTTGACATCCATTGTTTTGTTATTACACGGCTTACCATGCTATTGGATGAAATAGCTTTCTCACAAAATTGGAAAACGTTTGTAGAATTTGTAATAGTTTTTGAAAAGGAATGCGATGACAAAGGGTTGAAGGGCGTTCAATGGATTGCAATTTACTGGGACAGTAGGTGTTAGTAGTCTAGTGGATACATGGATTTTAAATTATTCGATAAATGGATTTGATACTTGTATTTTCCAAATAACTTTGTTTCATATCTGCCTACAATCAAATTTAAAAAATCCACAAGTCATACGTGTTTAAACTGTTTATCCACTTATGCAGTGCAATGATCTAGTTAACATAATTGCATTTACTATAATAGTAACAATTTATGTAACAATATTGCCTACGCATTTTATCTATTCGCAATTTATCGCTTAGTTTCAGTCTCTTGATGACTCGAGATGGAAGTGGCCTCCTCATAGATGTAGGGCTGCCTTTTCAGTACCTGTGTGGCATTTAGTATCTGGGCCAAACGCTAGAAATATTCTACGTTGCTCTTACCTTATGGAATATGACCAGTAAGTCGTCGAGTTTCCCATGCAAGTCTCCGCAGACGGTAATCTGGCTCGAGATGGAGGTGGTCGCCACGTTGATATTGGGCAGCCGCTTCAGCACCTGCGTCGCTTCCTTTAATATCTGGGCCACGTGCTTCGGGTGTAGACGGTGCTAAAAATGTTGTTATAGTTTAGTATTTTCGTTCTGGTTTCCTTATCGGTTCATATAGCATAAACTAATATATACAGTCAGCAACAAGGTAATACATACGCATCAGTACCTTGGTGCACGTGCATTAAGGACTTGAATCGAACGGTTCTGGGTACATTATGTGTTACTGACTGTACACATAGGTTCATGTCGAACTACGTGACTAATATGTTGTAATAAAGTCTAACTAAATGTTTTACTTAGAGCCAATTTATCATTGGAACATAGATAAATCCTATAGACCATATTTTAACCAAACCTGAACAGGAAAAATCTAAATAACACTTCCTGAAAAACAAAAACATAAATCTCGATACAGAATATTAAGCTACAGAAATTGGAAGTGAAGACTTACGCTTGTCCATTTAAATAATAGCAAGTTGGCTAGGGGATCGTGTCAAAAGGAACATCCAATCATTTACAATCGGAAAAAGGTTGTGGAATAAAATTACCTTTTTTTTCCTAAAGGCCTCAATCAGTAGGTCGATATCCTTCCTCTGCAGCGGGAACTCGATGTCAGGTCCACGGGAGGGTTTCGGGGGTGCCGTCTCGTCCGCGCCCCCGCCCTCGTCTGACTCCTCCGAAAATACCTGCTCCACTACAATATTGAAAACATTTTTACGCATAACATTTTTGTAGTTTTATGCCTCTCGGGCTTTACGACTTATAGCACCAAATTGGGTAGTTTGTTCGCGGAACAATGTTCTAAATTTATACATAACTCGCAATGGGCCCTGAGTATCTCCAGGTAGACACCGTATCATTAAATAGGCTACAATTTTCCTAGAAAAAAATGGGAAATTAGTAAGAAGTTGAATCATTACGACAAGGTTTCATTCAAATACTACTAATTTAATAATGCCGGTCGGCCATCTTCGTGTTTCCGACCGAGACCGAACGCTGAATAATGTATATAACATGAAGTGGTTACAACGTAATGTAATGAACTCTGAAAGCGTGTTTGGGTATTTGTTTCTTTTTTACTCATTCATCATCTCTCCGTGTTTATTCGAAATACGAAGACGGCCAAGCGGCATTATTTCATTAGTACTAGGGCATGCGTTTCCGGCATTTTTTCATTACCAGTAATTAAAGTCGGTAAATGGAAAAAATACCGGTAAACCGGGAAATTCCCAGGAATTGGCACATCTTAGTTGAGATATCCTGAAAAGAGAAATAATGTAGCTCGCCACATTTACAGAACTATAGAATAATAAAAAGAGAATTGTTTTTATTTATGAAGGCACTTTGGGAAATGACAGATCAAACATTTAATGCCTATTTTCGAATTGCTGCATTAAATCAGTAGATATTGTGAGAAACGGCAAGCCATCAGTCATCAGTCATTCGGCAACAGCGACGTTCATCTCAGTTTTAATTTTTTGAGTGAAACAGTATGTAAATCTTAATGTCGCACTTCAAATTTTACATTTTTGGCTAAAACAGTCTTCTGCTCGTAAAAAAATCTGACCATTATTTATGAAAAAATATTTATCAAATTTTTTATCAATGGATTATTTATCAAAATAACATATTTGTAGTATTGACAAGATTTCATGGCTATAATATTGTCCCAGCGTCAATCAACGGATTTAAAAAAAATTAAAAAAATCTATGCTAAGGACTGAACTTTATTAAAACGAAGCAACGTTTGGTGGTTTAGGGTAGATAAATTTATCAACTGTTTAAAAAATGTTTTTATACCACTACAAATAATTGTTTGCTAATACTGATATAAAAACCTTATTTAATTATATTTTTCATATAATAACGTAGGAAATATTAACGTTACATTGCTGGTTACATTGCATTGCATTTCGATTTGTAGAATACGAATTTGCAAAAACATTTTAAAAAACATTTTATGTACAGTATTACGGTTTAATTTTTGACAAAAAGGTTGACACATTATCAGTGGCGGATTAAGAGTTTCGGAGGCCCTAAGCATAGAGACCGTGTAGGCCCTCTGTTGCTTGGATTTGGAAGGTAGAAATTATAAAATAAAACAAAATTCATCAAAATCAAAGGCCCCTGGAGAATAGGGGCCCTAAGCACGTGCTTATAGTGCTTATGTGTTAATCCGCCACTGCACATTATACAAAAAGGTTGACACTTGACAACAGATACAAAGCATACGAAAAGTAGAGGCGGTGACTCGCGGGAAATGAGTGCATCAGGTTCGTCGTACATGCAACAAGGAACGATAGATATGTCGCCTTCTAAGATGTTAAACATTTATTCATTCGTTTGTGCGATTGAATTTTATTGTAGTATATCGTTCGATATGTTTCACTTTAGTATTTTGTTAAATATTCATGTAAAAATAGCCTTCGATAATTTACAGATTATTTACCGGCAAAAAGGGATCTGGTTTTACCGGTTTACCATTGCATGCCTTAATTAGTACAAATGTACGAGTAACTTTAGGACAAAAAGTGTTTAACAAACAATATTTTCTTCTTTTACCGTCAGATTGAATATTAAGTTATAAAAAGGTCATATTAAACGCAAACTTAATCAACTGCAGCTCATCGCTTCGTTATACTCGTATGTACTTTTATTTAAAGAGTGGATTTCATGTGACACAGTTACAATAATAGCCGGGACCTAGATCTGATTTACAAAGTGTCAGAGGTCACTGCAGTACATTTTCATGCAGATGTTTATTCTATGTATTCACAACATAGATACACCGCACCATCGCGTGTATAGAACTAGTTAAATAATAAAAAAAAACACATGAGCAACGTAACAAAGGGCTCCGACTCTGTGACATGAAAGAAATGAAGCTCTATATGTTTGAGTAATCAAATTTTCTCGATGGAGTCACAAACATATAGGATAGTATGCGTAATCTAATCAACTATAACGAAAAGGTCGTACGTTTTGCTACTTACTAACCTAATTGTGTATTTTATGAGACATTAAACTCAGTCCAATTAAAGTTCTTTAAGTGTGCTTACGTGTTAATACGTGTTAATTAAAGTTACGTGTTAACACAAAACCCCAATGTTAATAGTTTATCAAAAACGATAACAATCGGGTCGCGTAGCTAGTGAAGTGGTTGCTTCGACCGCGGCCGTGTCTTGGCCGGCTGTCCTAAATGTGCTACGCCTGGAGTCTCCCGATGTATTTCAACATTTACTATAACCAACCATTCCTATTTCGTCTTTTATTCTCGCATAAATAGTAATAGAATAAATGGCATAAATAGGTCATAGTAATTGGTGGTACATGCCATGATCTGTCTTTTTACCCAACTTTCTTACCTATATTTTAAAACTAAACCACCCAAAATCAATAGATTCAATGTAATATTTATTTATTTCTGAGTGAAGTAAAGCAATTGTCTATTATAACAAATTTACGCTAAATTCATCAAATTCCTTACAGCAAATTGTTACTAAGGGCCTTTGTTAGATGTCCCTGAAGTGTAATCATGCCGTAAAAGGTCACTATGTCATGTCTGCATTGTCGTGTTATATCAAGGCGAAGTTACTTACTCACGGAAGCTGTCCTCGAGGTCCTTTCAGAAGAGGGCCGGCCTGTCGTATCCCTCATGTGACTTAGCAGCGCGTTGAAAAAGTTGTATAACTAGAACAACATACACGTAGATAGATACTCGTAGGTGTTCTGTTAATCATTATTATGTAGCACGATTTTGACTACCTACTTAAAGGCGTACTTCCTCTATCGGGTTAGGACAATTATCTATCTAAGTATACAGAGCAACAGATTATAAAATTCTATAAAATACCTTTAACTTTCAAAATAAAATCCCTTCAAAAAGTTAAACTAAAAACTCCTTCAAGTGAAAACTCATTTCCCAATGAATAGAAACTAATCAAATAATTAGTTCCGTCTGTTATTCTCCACAGTGAATCATTTGTTTTTCAGCCAACTTTATAAAACTAAATTCAGTGAGTACACAATTAAGCTACGAAAATTCAGTTAAAGAAAAAATAGTACCTATTCGTTTTGTGGGCACTTTACGATGCTGGTCGATTCTATTTACATTAAAATTTTGCTTAAAGACATACTTATCAGACTTCATATAATGAGGTAAAACAAGAACATTTAATAAAATTAATGACCTTTGATATTAAACGTCTGAGTAATGAAAACTAATAGAAAAATTTTACTTTTAGGAAGTTACATTATTATTCTTTAACCTTTATTACATTTTATTTGAAATTATTGTTAACAACTGCAATTTTAGTACCCATTTGGGTATGGTTTTTAGCTAAGGATTTTTTAAAGCAGTCTTCAGGAGAAACGATGAAAAAGATAAGGACAAGCTTTGAAAAGGCGGTTATGCTTATTAGGACAGAAACAAGTGCAAAGAGCGTTTTCGGCCTCAAACAGCTAACAGCTAAACAACATGCAAATTTATAAACTCTTTGTTCTTTTTTGTTATTGTAAATATATAATATAAAAAAATCACAAATTTCACGTTCCATTATCAGCATTAACACATTCCTTTCCCATACGCGCTATACTAGTATGATCAATATGGACGATCACGAGTGGTATCCTTAAGGGGCTTAATTAGAATTACTCTACGAGCATCTTAATCTGTAATTTAATTCTTTTTTGTGTAATACTTAGTACCTGTCAGTTTTAATGTGTAGGTAAGTTACTTGTTTTGATATGTTATTCCGAACATTATTATGTAGGTAAGTTTTGTAATCTATAACATTATGTTTGTGCAACTGAATAAATAAATAGGGTAAATATGTGAAGTCAATCACGATCAACCAAAGAAAAAGGTGGACGAAGTCTTTGCATCCCTACAATGTCGCATTTTCATTAAATGATAACATAACAAAAATACGTAGGTACCTATGATTTACGCACTCGCGTCACTCTTGTAACCCAGATATTATTTGCAAGCTTTCACGAGTAAGCAATACTCGTGTGCACGCGCTCGGCTGGTCAATGATCAATGGGACATGCGGCGACCTCGACCGGCCCACTGATGCGTACACTCGCTGTCATGAAGAGGCTGGGAACCCATAGGACCCCCGACCTCAAAGAGATTATCAATTTTGTTCACACAAACTTCTTGATTTTCTGTTTTAATCAAGAACCCACATATAATTGAAGAATGATATAATTGGACGTACGGATTGTTAAACTTTCAATCGAGTTATATTATACATAACTTAAACATTGCATATAACCCATTATTTACATATGTATACTTTCCAAATAATACAGGATAATGGTAACATCTCCGAAATAAATAAAACTTAACTATGATTAAGTATGATTAACTATGATTAACTATGCCACTCTGACAATATTAGAACAAACAATCATCATCATCATCATCATCTCAGCCCTTGGACGTCCACTGCTGGACATAGGCCTCCCCCATTGTCCGCCATTTAGACCTATCGGCAGCGACCTGCATCCAGACAATACCACGCCCATATAATAACCAATCTCGGGAATAATCTTTCATCTCACTCCATCGTTATACTTGCACCCTTGAACAAAACTCAATCACCTACGAGTACCTTTTAACACGAGATTTCATTGTGAATATGATAAAACATATTTCACTTAAATGTTTTGCAAATATTGTCAAATGAAATACAAAACCGAGTTATAAGTGATTTACATTACAGAATGTTGACAATACCTTTAACATCCCTAAACGACATGGTTCAATGAACGCCAAATAACTTGTTTACTGTCATTTCCAAAATGAAATTAATCAATGACATTGACAAGATAAAGACTTGATGCATATTGTAAATGTTTTATTTAATGTAGAAATTACATATATTAAAATATATTATGTACACCATTAGAACGTAAAATTTATTTTAAAAGCAAAAGTAACATTGGCAACTTACTAGTAATTCACAAAAAATAATATTTTCTATACAACTCCTTGAGGTGACAAGTAACTTAAGTTATAGTCACTTTCGAAGTTTAAAATATTGCTACATGGGAACAATTACTTATCTCCTATCATAGGCATCCACACTAATGCAGGTAATGAGACCAGGTAAATGAGAGAAGTATAAAGAGAAAATAAATAATACCAATGTAAACTACATGCTATAAGGTCGATATTGTTAATCAAAAAATACACAGTTGTTTAAGCAGTTGTTTTACTCAACGCATTCGTCAATACATTACTAATGGACTCGAATGTATGAATAAGCCGATCCGGCTTGGAAGCATTCCAAGAATGTCGTGCTACTTCACCAAAAGAAATACTGTTCTATCAAATTCAAGCAATTTAAACGTCGTATCTGAAAATACCTACTACATCATAAAGATCAGTAAACAAGCCCTTTTATCTTCCATTGCTGGACATGGATCTCCTCATGCACATCGTCTTGTGCAACAAGGATGTACGAGTGCGGTTTTAAAACGCTACGCTGATCAAGCGGATTGGCGAGTCCACTCTTTTTAAGGTTTAAAAGGTTAAAGGTCTTTTAGTTTCTGAAGGCTTGTGGCTACCAGCTGTGTGTTATTCCTTAGTTGCCTTTTAAGACACCCAAGGAAAGACAACTTGGTAATATTGGTGTCATTCGACAGGCTGCCGACACGACACGGCTACATTTAATGATCACGTTATTAAAAATATAATAATGGTATTATCGAATATATATTGTGGTAGACCGTTCTGAAATAACTCAAAGTCAAGGCAAAGCAAATATTAAAATAAACAGACAAGTCCGCAAATGGAGAGCATACAGGTAAGATGTATGACATCAAAGAAGTGACTGATAGTTGCTGGATGAGAAGAGAGAAAGATCGAGTGTGGCGACGTGTCTTGGGTGGAGAGACAAATGTAAGCATGTATCATCAATGTAAGCATTAGTAGTAGTAAATAGTCAAGTAGAACTGTTATTTTAAACTTTAACTTACTTTAACTTGATCCTGTTCTCCCGCGTACTCGATACTCTGGAAAATGGTCCATGTGTAACGTCTGCGCACCTCCATCCGCGCCAAGTATCGCCGGTACCATTGCTGGATCAGGATGGCCGCTTTCATAGCTGAAATCATCAATAATTGTATGTTTTGTGGAATTTTTAAGTTTTCATAAAAGATTGTAAGGGGATAGTTTAACATCTTAAGATAGACTGCGTTAGAATATATCTTTTTTTATTTTACAAATAATTGTTATTAGTCCGGTCAAGTTAGCCCGAAAAATTGGAGTACCCTTGCATAAATTCCCAAGAAGCTGAAAATTTTAATGAACGTTAGGGATACCATTATAATGAAATTGTGAAAAGTCCCCATCAATCCCATGTGTGCAAAAAATTTTATGCAAGGTCAAAGTTTGCAAAAATGGGTTTTTTGGATTTTTTTAGCGAAACGGTTAGTTTTATGATAAAAATAGTTCAGACAAAAATTGTAGATCATACAATTATCTACAAAAAATATTCTTACATTTTTTTTTCTAAGATTCACCATTTCTGAGAAAAAGCGATTCTAAGATACTAAAGTTGTATTCTCCATAATATGCATGACTACGCTGTCTATGTACATCATTGGACGCATAATATAAGTAAAACTATTAGTCTGCGTGACTAATACATTAATATTGAATGATGATTCAAAGAATATGAAATATATTTGAAAAACAAGATTTAATTACATGTGCAAAAGTTTTTGAAGATATTAACTCTGCTCCAGAAACTCTAATCACCAACGGAATTCGTTTTCTTCTTGCTGTATATGGAGCTCCAAAAAAAATTACTTGCATAGATAAGTTACGTTACTTATCTTTTGCAAAATATACACGTAATAAAAAACGTGTGCAATTAGCTTATCTTCCTCCAACCTCGGCTTCTGCTCATCAACATTTTTATCGAATATATTACCAGGTTCAAGTGTGGCTTGGTAATCAACTGGACCCAGAATAATGGGGTTGGAAGCTAATTAATAATGTATTGGAACCAATGCACACTCTACTTCCACCTGCACCAGAAAAGCTACTTAATACTATTTTTTGCAACTGCAAAAAAGGGTGTAATTCGAAATGCGGCTGCAAAAAAGTAGGCTTATTTTGTTCACCAGCATGCACCAGTTGTCACGACCAGTCGTGTTCAAATGTTGAATCTCCAACAGAAGATCCTTACATCAACGACGAAACAACTGATGTATCGCTGTTACAACAATTTACGTCGACTCAGGAAGATGATGAAGAAGAGGAAGAAGAATATGGAGGAAAAGGAGGAAAAGAAGAAGAAGTTGAATAAGAAGACCTGACATTCCTTAAAACTCCAGTAAAATAGACCATGGAGTAGGCCTACCGGGGAAACCACGTGAAAAAAAACGCACCAAGTACACTACCTCATAGGTGGCGTGGAAACGTGTGCATATTATGGAGAATACAACTTTACTAAATTTTAGAATCGCTTTTTCTCAGAAACGGTGAATCTTAGGAAAAAAAGTGTAAGAACATTTTTTGTAGATAATTGCATGATCTACAATTTTTATCTAAACTATTTTTATCATAAATCTAACCGTTTCGCTAGAAAATCCAAAAAATCCATTTTTGCGAACTTTGACCTTGCATAACATTTTTTGCACACATGGGATCAATGGAGACTTTTCACAATTTCATTATAATGGTATCCCTAACGTTCATGTAAATTTTCAGCTTCTTGGGAATTTATGCAAGGGTGAATGTCTAATTTGACCGGACTACATCAGCTGTGCCGCGTGGTGTCAGCCGGCTGTAGAACAGCATCACCCCATCTCTTCCCGTGGGTGTCGTGACGATCAAGGAATGAAAAAGCGCCTATCGCAAGCCCTGGGGAACTACACCACCTCTAAAAGAGTGGACTCGCTAACCCGCTTGGACAGCGTGGTTTTTTAAGGCCATACATCACTCATGCTGAGCATGAGGAAGCCCATGTGAAGCAGTGGATACTTTAAGGGCCGGTTTCATTGCATTTATATTATTAGCTTAGAACATAATTTATATGACATATCTATATAATGTTAACTGAGAAAAGCTACCGTATTCTGGTAGCTTTTCGCTTTCAATAAGGTAGGTTTGAGACTTTAGGAAAATTACATATTCTTTATTGCCGTTGGATTCCAACATTTTAACATCCATGTGATGTCATAAAAAATATGAAATCTCAGGTATCTTTGTTAATTGCCAGGGGTGTCCATGGGCGGCGGTGACCACTTACCATCATGTGGCCCGACCGCTCGTCTACCATCTATTCTATAAACAAAATAAAAATGCACAACGTTTCCTTTTTCTTTCTTGCGATAATTACTTCCGTAATTAAATATTTTTTCCGCAAATCCCATCTTGCTTATACAACATACCAGCAATCAACAGCCCACTGCTCCCCTTCAATTATTATTTTACATAAAAATCAGAAGTTAGAGCGTGTTTTTATTTTCACAGAATGTTGAAACAAGTTACAAAATCTTAAACAAAGTATTTAAAAAGTCCATAATGAAATAAGATCTTTTTGCTCAGATAATGTCGCATATCGATAAGTATGTGAGTATATAAACATGTACCAATATGAATCCCTTTGTATAAACTTATGTGGTAACAGTTGGTATTAATACAATGTTTACTGAACTATATTACATCACCATGGGTGCCGTATCATACAATAACTACTTAATTATAATATTCCAGTATATAATAAACTATTATAATCTATGCTGAGCCTTGAAAAAGTATCTTAATCACACCGTAATAGTAATCTCAAGCCACTACTATTAAAATAGATATATAGTATTTTAATAATTTTCATTCATTTCAAGCAGTTTTGCACGAGAGAAATTACTTTTAACTTCTTTTTAATTATTTTCATTCGTCAACATCATTATTGGCTCGTGTTAATTCACTATTGTTATGCCGTTCTCACTGTGAATCAAGATCTTAACATTTTCCCATCCAGCAGTTTGCCGCCATTTTCATCAAGTCACTTTGACTATAATAATGGTTTATGGTCATGCATGACTTATGAATTATGTTCATCGTTCTGTAAAAAAAAATATAATCGATTCATTATTATTAATTATCCATTTTAAATTATTGTTTTAACATTAAACTATAATAGTAGGTAATTATTTTAACTTTTTATTCCACTATGTATACCTATAATGTATACCTATAATGTTCCATTGTCAAAACATTTTTATTGTAGGTACATCTTACATTACAATTAATGGTATGTATGTTTACATAAATCAGTTTTCTCATTTAGTTTCATTTCTTCATCTCATTTTCTCATCATTCTCATTTTCTCATCTAAATACTAATTATTAATTTTAAGGTCAAATTAAAATATTTATAATGTATTAAACAAAAATTAATGACTTTAAATAAATAAACATTAATTAATATTTTCTTAGGTTTTCGCGATTACTATACATAGCAATTAAACAACTTTGAACGGTTTAAATCGCGTATATTTGACATTATTTATATCCCGACGTTTCGAACACTTTGCAGTCACCCCGTGACCACGTCCACTGCAAAGTGTTCGAAACGTCGGGATATAAATAATGTCAAATAAACATTAATTAATTTAAGTTTTGCGTACGGAGGTCGACAAGCTTCAGTTAATTACTAGGTACTGTATAAATTGGCTGTTTAGAGTTTGACTATAATATTAAAAAGAATATAACAATAAAAAAGATAATATTTCTTCAACAATAAAAAGAATACAATAAGAATACAATACAATAAATTAATACAATACAATAAAAAGAGAATACAATAAAAAGAAGTAATATTTCTTCAAATACGATAAAGGCATAAAGAGTTATTCAATCTTTATGATAATATGTTTAACGATCCGCGAAAAGGCAATCCTTTTATGTAAAATCCCTTTCTGAAACCAATGAAACATTAATACTAATGAAACGGTGCAGAATGAACATTAAACTCGTGTTGTATTGTAATGTTCGACGGATGAAACACAAGCTTCGTGATTAATTGTGCTTTTAAATTTATATAAATGGCTTCAGCGATCGCTCGGAATTGGTGCTATATCAATTTAAAACAAACTCAGTGAACATGAAGAATTATTTAGTTTTAGCTTTTAGCTTTAGTCTAGCTATAAATATTGTTAATTGACATTTTCATTTTTACATTATCATTTTATTAGAAGAATTAGTGTTTTAGAAATAAATAGGTAAACATTTAAAAAATATAACGTTTATTCGAAATGGTCACCATTTGATTTTATGCAGTCTTTCCAAAGTTGTGGCCAGTTTTTGATTGAAACACGCACTTTCCATGGGAAAATTGGCAACTGCCACCCTCATGGAATGTTTTAGGGATTCAATATTATCATAGCTTTTAGAGCATGCCATGCTCTCTAAAACAGACCATAAATCATAATCGAGCGGATTAAGATCGAGACTAGATAATTAAGTCGGAAATATTCCTTTCTAACCACGCCTGTGTGGAGAGTCTTATGACCTGGTGCTGAGTCTTGCGGAAAGGACCATTCTTGATTATGGAACAGGGTGTTGTTAAGAGGTTGTGTTCTCAAGAATCATATTTTGATACATTTGAAGCGACGCAACGTTTCAATACCTTTTTCACTAAAATGTGGTTTAGTCACTCCTTGAAGTTAATATCCCACCAAGTCATCACTGAAGCGGGATAATGGCCACGTTGCACCCTATTGACCAATTGAGCAGCTTCTCTAGAATAATAAGCATAACTCGATCATTTTGCTTGTTAAAATGTTCATTAATGGTGAACATTTTCTCGTCCGTAAATAAGATTTGTCTGTGAGCCGGCTGACAACACACGGCACAGCTGATATAAGATATCCTTTGCGTGCCGCCGAGAAGTTGTTTTGATTTGTCAACCCTATTTTTCTTTAAATTAATCAGATAAGAAATGACTAGTACGTCTTTTGTAAGCAGCAGTCCTAAATCATCTTTTAAAATACGTGACATGGTTCTGGGTGCTAAGAGTATAGGTATTCATCTCTCTGGATAAAATCTTTTGCGTCCGGACGAGATTTCTTCTGATTTTCTCCTTCACAGCTTCAATCGTCCGTTTAGTACGAATAGTGCGTGGACAGCCAGACTTTTATCTTTTTTCTGTCACAAACAAAGGACGTTTCAATGTATTATGTACCTACGAATAGGCCGGTATACAAACATTCGACTAATACCAAGCGGATGAAGAGTTTTAAAAATTGTATTATCTCCATGCCTACTTTGTGTAATGCAATTACAGCAATACGATTTTCGTTATCACCCAACTCCATTTCAATATAAGTACAATATTTAATAATGATTGGCGCTAAAATGAGAAAAAACAAGTATTTTTCACGTGAGAATGACATATTCCAAATTCAAAAGTATTTTTTTTCTTTATTTCGTTACACGGTATGTATGGCCAAACTAAGTTTATAAACTGGCGAACTTTTATCGCTGTCATAGAACTTTTTATTTTTTATTCACCTTTTGCATTAAGAATTATCTTTTTGCCTTTGAGGTCCTTGTAGTCCTTAGTACCCCATTGTATCCAATGTACATTTTGGAATCAAATATTCCATACTTGATTTAGATTTTTGGCTTGGATTTTTGCCTCAAAAATACGAGTAGGTAAATAATGGACTCTATGACAAAATGAAATATGTCCGCTCTATTGCTTTTTTTTGCAGGAACATGATAGATAGCTATTCTCAATAAAAGATGTTAAAGTAGTAATTATATTATAGTTAATTATAGTAAAGTGTAATTATATGTTTTATAAAATATGTAATAATTGCCAATTTATATTGATTTATATTTTGATAGAAAAAGAATATGACTATGCCATTTATAACCTAATACTATAATTATTAAATATAGCGCGACCAGACGTGGGAGTGCAGGGAAAGCTATTTTCCTAAAACAAATGTTGTCTTGCTGGCTTGTACATGTATAAACTTGTATTTTAAGAAAGAAAGGAAATATATCTACATTAAAATCTAACCAATAGTTGGTGTACAAACAGAGTACAAAGACAAAATATGAACATAACATTTTAGACCCACCACTGTATCAAGACCGATAACCAAAATTGGCGACATTCATAATAAACGATAGGTGCTTCGTGGATCCCAGGATTCCCAAGGCATTCATGAAAAATCCTTTCCCATTTTTCTTGAGGATAGGTGAATATAGCAGTTTTCGGATTATCTACTTATTTATGGCATGAGCCATAAACCCTCTGCCGCCTTTTTAGATTCTGTCCTCTGGGGATACCCAATAACATCGCGAGGTATGTGACCATACGAACGTACATATATAACGACTGCTGACCCCTCTCAAACGGGTGTACATACATAAGAAAATGGGAGAAACTTGACGTTTTTACTGTTCTAAGTTATTTTCTTTATTATAGTAAATCATGAGCAATATTAATATTAAATTTGAAATTTCACTTAATCACTTTCAAAATTAATCCTTAAATAGTAAATCTTATTTCTCATTAGATAACATTCTTCTATGTAGTAGTTCACTAAAGTGGAAACTAAATGTTCAACTAAAGTTAGTGTATATTGTGTCTACAAATTAAGTTACGAACTTTTAAGGGCCCATGGGACCCTCGTCAGGAAAGAAATTTTGTTCTGAAAACTTATTTCCTATCTATGTCAACGCTTCAAATACTTTTTGAGGATTCCGTCACGATGGAAACTCTTGATGGAATTTATTTTAGTAGTCTGTTCGTGTTCAGTTACGTGTTCATTGTAATTACCGCTGCAAATACCTCGCCAAGATACAGGCTGATGGTACAGGTTATGATGACACTTGCAAAACGATCCCCTGGATGTCTTTTTCTGCTTTATGATGTCCGATGTGATGGCAAATTGTCTTAGTGCCTATGCCTATACGAAGCCCAATGCTAGGGCATTACCGAAGAAAAACCGGGAAACACAAAACCGGAGGAAACGATTGTTACTCTGAATCTCCGGATAAAATATAATCACGCAAAACAAAACCTTATTGTTTTTACTGGCCGCTATTTGCATACTTCTGCGACCTTTTTCTTTATTTTTTGATTGTGTCACTAACTGATACCACTTTTTAATAAAAAAAAACATATGTAATAAGTTCAATCTCCACTAATTCACCGGCGATTCCAATCTTCGGCTAAAAACAGTGCTCATAAAAATCTACTTATTATAAATTTAGAAACGTTCTCTCTCTCAATTTGATACAAAGTACAAGAAAGGCGTACAGGAAAGGTTTGATACAGGCGTTGCGCGAAAATTGCCTAATCCGTTTAAAGATTTAATTCAAATATTCTCTACTTTTGCAGGGAAGATATTAGTATTTATATACGATCTCTAAATCTAATCTAATACACAAGAATTAGCAGAGCTCTTCTAATGTATTCAATGAATAGATAGATAAACTCCTTATTTCACACCAAAACAAAATAAAACACTAAGAGACATTACAAATTCATGAATGCACAAAAAGCGGTCATCGATTCACAATGCTTTATGTAAGTAAACCCTTTAACTAACAATAAGTAAACATTAGTATAATTTTATACACAGCAAGAAGGTGAAGCTATATTTAAGAGAGGTGTATATTCAAGTAAAAATACTGCTAATATTGTTTTCAAAAAGCTTTTAGCATGATTGTCAATAATTTTCATACATGTTAACGACTCGTACCTACAACCAAAGTGTTTATGTACACGGTCTGTATCAATCAGGTTAACCTACATCCATAGACACCTTAATGCGTTAGTAATAAAGATTAGATTAAAGATTAAATTTAGGGTACATTAGTATATTACCGACTGTAGAATTCGATAGCGATTACGCTTGCTCGAAACCAGGTTTCGCCACAGAAATTTTTCACCCACCTTATTTACATTTTTTTTTAAATTACAGGAATAATATTAATAAAAAATAAACTTCCTCGAATAAAATTCCGCCAAAAAATCAATCTAGAACTCGTAGTTCTTGAGATTAGAGTTAGTAAACACAAAATACATATTAAAATAGTGATTTTCCACATAATTTCTATAGTTCAAAAACTTTGTACTAGACGTCAATTTTTTTTCACGGTCTCACATACGGAATAAATAACCTGAAATTTTGAAAATAAATATGTTTTCTTCCTTTATATTAATGTATTATATTACTATATATTAATGCCTAGATTTTATTTTGATCACTTGTATCCCAAAACTTGACACACCTTTATTACATTGATTTTGGTTTGATTTTGAACCGATTTTGATAAATAATACACTATAAACTATAACCTTTCGAATCAAATACTTAATACAATTAAATAATAGATCATCCTACATCACAGGTACATACGAGTATGTTAATAGATTTGCGTGGTAGAGATATACGCCTACTTTACCAAGTCTTTTACTCAGGGCTTCGCTTGCGTGGTAGATACACTGATGTCGCATACACTAAAATCTTCCAGAAGAAAAGACCTACATGATAGTGAAAATCGCATCAAAATCTATCCACTAGAACCCAAGCCATAAGCCGACAGACAGATAGAAGATACTTTACGTTTTATAAATATAGAGAATACTGTTTTATTGTAATTCTCATTCACAAATTTAATTTCAAACAGTTTATTCAATTTATTTTATGTACCTTTTACTTAGGCGCGCTAAATTTATTTATATTGTAGAATTATATGCACAGATAAAACTTTTTTTTTTAATTTCTTGCAATAAAGATACTAGTCGAAACAATTCGATTCGACGAGAAGAAACTGCCGCAGCCACGAAATTATTTCTCTTGGAGGTATACGTATTAAAGTCGTATAGAAGCTTAATACCCTCTACGGCCCACCCTCTAAGCTAAGGTAACATAATTTGCTGCGTCACCGGCTGGGTCGTGTACAATTAGGTACCCACCGAACGGGCTTCTCAGTACTAGTTAAATTTATCACACTGGGATTTACGAGATATAAGTTGAAAATCAAGCCTCAACTATAGTGCTGACAATGTATTCAATTGTAAGGTTTCACCTCACCTCGTCACCTCTACCCTGTATGAATAGACAATCTTAATGTATAAAGTCGTATAGAAGTTTCTTTTTAATAGAAAGAAATAATGAAGGCCCATAAACAGACAATCCATCTGGTGAATTGTCTAGTGGATATTATTGCCAATGGACATCCGCAGTATGCTGCTGATAATGTATCCAAAAACATGTACACCATTTTTTAAATTTTTTACCTAAAAATATTTAGAAAAATACAAAAACTCGTGATTTTTTTACGATATTTATCTTTACAAATTTAAGTTAAGGGTTTTAAAATTGGATGTAATCGAACAGCGTGTGACGTCACGATTTATTTACATACACATATATTGTTTAATAGTGTTTATGAAATTCTGCAACGATTGTCTAATTTTTTTTCTAAAACATACAGAAAATAGCTGAATCTCCCTTTCAAACATTATAAAGTAAAGCCTTTTAAGGATTTATTTAGGTGTCACCATCGCCAGTAGCGTGTTTGAAAGTTCGAATAGCTATGTTATGGTCAAAGTTCGAAGGATTGACCATAGGTTTTGGACAAACCCCAAAATATTTTTTTTTTTTATAGAGAAGAGGGCGGACAAGCAAGCGGTCTCACGTGATGGTAAGTGCTACCGCCGCCCATGGACACCTGCAACACCATAGGGTATGCGGTATATTTTAGTTTTAAATTTACTTTCAATTTTTGGGTTTTGGGTAAATCCAGGAGTGGCTAAACTGAGCAGTCAAACACCGAAATCAAAATTATCCATTTTAAACCTTTGACTAGTCAATCCTAGATATGGACTTTTTGGAGGAAACTCTATAAGAAAAGTTAAGTATTTGAAAAAGTACTATTTGTTTGATTATTGAAAAAAATGTGTATTATTCGTTTTGTGGTTTAATAGTGATAGTTTATTAAACTTCAAATGTGTTTTTGTGCGTGGTGTTTGTGATAATCAAATAAAAGCGTGGGGCAGCGTTTTTCGTGTGCTTCGAAAGAGTGCTTGCTCATCTGTCCTCAATAAACCTACTATCGCTTAACTGAGCGACTCCGGACTTACCATAATTCGACGGGACTGGAAAGACTTACTTCGACGAGATTGGACATTGACTTGATTCGTTTTAAACTTTGCGTGGCGTTGTCAAACGTATTCGAACCTGTCTGTGGGTATTAAGTGAGATCAAATGTACTGTGTACTTCTAAATGTCACAAAGCGTCTACTTGCCACAACAAATAATCGATGTAATCGTTATTTTGATTGAATAAATGCGAATAATTATTGCAAAATAATTATTTAAGCGGTTTTTTAAACTTTCAAGCGGTTACGCTGGACACTTAAAAACTATTATTTGGGCGACAAAATGATTAATTGGGCAGTTAGATATACAGTTCTCAGCGTTCGGTAAAAATCGAAAGACATTTTGATTAAAAAGTATTTCCTACCCAGAAACGATTCTGCTTGATTAAATTAGAGTCTGGAGGGATCGCGAAGCGTAGCGGAGCGTTCGCCTCAGACTTTGTGGTATTATTTTTTAAACAACGCGAAAACCATTACTTCCCAGAAACAATTTGTTAGAGATTATTCACATTCTATTTATTTACTATTCATCCTAATATTTCTAGCGGGCCGATTTCTATTTAGTAACTTCTAATTAATGCCCATTTATTCATTTTACTGCCCAATCTGATTTTCAGGCATTCAAATGTTTATTGAGCTACTCATTTCTAGATATATTACTCTTCGTTTACATTTTTCACTGCTCATATTTTACCGCCCAATCTTTTTTTTATACTGGATGAAACTGTAATATATTAGGTACTTACCTATGAAATGACCGATTTGCATGTGAAACTTTTTTTTTTATAAAAACATTTATTATGTTAGTCGAAATATTGACCCATATTATTTACACACTTTCCTGTAAAATTCTCGTGTACGGGTATCAATGAGAATATTGTCATTAAATTGATGAGAACATTCCCATTAATACCCGTACACGAGACTTTTAAGTGGGGTCACAATGTGCGGTTCGATCTTTTGAAGAATTTCAAAAGCCGTAATCACAGCTACTTCAGAATCAAATTTTTTTCCTTGCAAAAATTGTCCAAATTTGGAAACCAATATAAATCTGTAGGGGCAAGATCCAGTGAGTATGATGGGTGAGGGAGAGTTTTCAGGTCCGGCTCTTGATGCTTTAAAACTGTCGTATGAGATGTATGAGGGCGGGCATTGTCATGAAGAAGAAGTAGAGATGAGCGATTGACCAAACTTGGTTGCTTTGTTACCAGCTTTTACATCATCGTCTGCAGCTCCTTACATCACACATCTGCATCAATCGTTTGACCGGCTCGCAAGAAACTGTAGTGGACAATACCGGCACGGGACCACCAAACTGATACCAGTAGCTTTTTCTTAGTTATCCTGCGTTTTGGACATTGTTGGGTTGCACCTTCTGGATCTACGACAAAAGCCCATTTTGCCGTAGCACCTCGCTTTCAGAGTATACCTCTTAAGATCTCGGAGAAGCATACCTGCTTCTGTGCCTGTGCCTAGAACCCACCCCGACAATGCGCTCTGGAATTTGGATTAAAACATAAAGAAAAAAGGTTCTTGTTTCAAATTAATCGGCCCAGACTAACAAGAAAACAGGAAGCCTGCGTTCTTTTGTGTTTTCACCCTGTCGTTACTCGTTGGAGGGTTAGATAAAGTGTAGTTAGTTAATGAGTCTTGTCCGTGAGTCTATTAAAGTGTTTATTCTATGATGCTGCAGAACTGTACTGACCGCACTACTCTACGCTATGACAATATAACATAATTATTCTTAAATATTAAAGGTGTAATTTACTGCGATTATTACAGAGTAGATCTATTCATCAGATTCATTGCTTTAAAGTAGTTTTGAGTTAATTTCTCGGGGCCATTACACAATAATAACAACAATATTAATAAACCATTCTTGTTATCACATCCACAGCCTCTGACACTCTTATAGGTTACATGTTAAGCAAATTATTGTATTATGTGCTTATACATTTCGTTATAAAATACTGGCCGTGTAGTGTCCACTGACTAAGGAATACCACCACCCAGGGCCGTCTTAAGTCTATTCTGCGCCGGGGTGCGGGAGTGTATCCTAAGACAGTCAAACATCCTATTGTGTATCCTATGACAGTCAAATATCCTATTGTGTATCCTATGACAGTCAAATATCCTATTGTGTATCCTATGACAGTCAAATATCCTATTGTGTAATTGTTTACTATAGCGTTATATTTTTTCATTACCTTTAAAAGGTGAGCGCCCGGGGTGCACCGCACCCCTTGCACCCCCTGGTAAAGACGGCCCTGCGGCACCACCCCATCTGTTCCCGCGGGTGTCGGGTCGTGGTGACTAAGGGATAACAAAGCGGCTACCACAAGCCCTGAGGAACTACACCACTTTTAAAATATTGAACTCGCCAACCCGCTTGGGCAGCGTGGCGTTTTGTTGCTTTACATCCCTTGTGCACAAGACAATGTATATGAGGAAGCCCGTATCCAACCATGGATACTGAAAGGGCTGGTTACATTGCATTGCAATAAAATACTGAAACTAAATATCAGGATCAAAGGCGTTAATTGGTATATTTATTTCACTGATTTCAAATTTCTGTAGAGAATATTGTGCACAAAACCTGATAACATAATTATTCGGTGCATATATACCATATATCATAATTATTTGCTGTGTATTTACGTTCCCATAACTCAATCTCAAACATGTCGCCCTCACATGTTTATTTAACTGGGTAAATTTCGCGAGTTCTATTTAACATTATTCACCTTGAACTTTAGTTGTATGAAATTTAATTCAAGTTCTCCAAGGTAAACATCTCTAGAAATTGGGTTAAACACTATTCATACCACGCATATAGATAGCTCTTAATTTACGGTTCTGAATGGTAGGACTACGTATATCTTTGGTTATACTAATTTATCATTTTGAATAGAACGTCTACGTAATACGAATGTTTTGAGTCTGAATAAATTGGAGATTTTATCGAATTACCTACCTTTGGAGACACATTTAATTATAGATTAATAATTTACACTTTATGCTGCATTCAATAAAAATAATGTGAAAATAAATCCTTATATAAATAGTTCCACAAATAACGAAAGAAATTAATGTTAAGAACAGAAGCGCTTGCCTAATTACTAAATTACCCTGCGGTTTATGCGAAGCCTTAACTTTGCCTCGAATAACTTTCCTGGCTCTCGTTTCAATCAAGAGTTATCGAATCTTACCTCCTGAAATGTAAATGGGGATCGTGTGACAAGCATAATAATCACATTTCAATTACTGACTCTTTCCTACAATTTTGTACTGATATTACAGACACACAGGCAACGGCCTCTCTAATCATATAATTTTCATGTATTGACTTAATTCGTTTCTAATTATAATCATTTTCAACATTTTTGGAATTTCAAAAGCCTAAATATACCTATTTACGGAAACAAAATGAACAGAACGGAAATGAAATTAAAACTACAAGAAAAACAAAAACAAACTAAAAACTTGTGGAAAGACGTTCACTTATTTGCTGTCATTCATTACTAATATGTAAAATCTCTAACTTGTAAACAGATTTTTAAAATTATAATGTGACATTATCTTGATGAGACACCGTAAATCGTGATGTACCTAAAGACAGTGATTAATTGTACTAATATTAAAACGTGTTCATAGTCGTCAGTTTGTAATAAAATTTAAAGTTTGGAGTTTCATTAAAGTTAACTTAGATTTAGTTACAAGATGTAGGTTTATTATATCTACAATAGAAAATAAAATCTCAAACCCATTCAGTACTGTTTAGATCTATTCTAGGTTTACGTTTTCAATTTTATTAGATGACAGTGTGGCCGTGTGATGGCGGCCGGCTTTAGAATACCGACACTCCATCGCTTCCCGTAGGTGTCTTCACAGCGACTAGGCGAGAACAAAGCTAGCACAAGCCCTGAGTAACCTCGAAAGGAGTAGACTTGTCAACCCACTTAGCCAGAGAGGCGTTTTGAAATCATACATCTCTCATTCACCAGACAATGTGCACGAGGAGACCCATGCCCAGTCGTGGACGTTAAGGCCTGGCTACGGTTACAGTATATAGTAGTAATTACAATTACAAAATTTTACCGAAATTGAATTTAAATAAGTCATAAGTAGATTTGCAATTTTAGATAGACAATTTGGAACATAAAATAGTTTTGTTCCACGAACGTTCTTGTTTTGGTTAGCTTGTCTTAATTTTGCGGAGAAAACGGATTATGTCGAATATTTAAAACATAACTGCGAACCGGAGATTAACTTCTAACTAATAGGTGAATGGAGGTAATTTCTAACTTTTTTTATGATCAGGCATAAGCAAAATATAAGTATGGATCGCATTCTTTATTCAGATCACGCACACAAGCTTTGAAAAAGATATTAATGAAACTTGCGCGGTAAGCCACTCCCAGGCTGGCCTTACTTTATCTCGGAGGGTTCTCGAGCGGCACGATTATGATATCATGGAGATGACAAGACCGGGAGCGGCCGGATTCTATAGGGAGTATATGTATAATAATTAAAATACACATACTTTTATGATTGGACTATAAGGGCACCTTGGACGTTATTTAATCACCTGTGTGACCTAGAATACAAATATTTATTAGTCATAAAGCCATAAATAACCCTCGAAAGCATATCCACACGGCTAATCCATTCAGTAATCTATAGGGAGCAGCTCACGCACGTTTGCACGTTATAAATACATATAAGCATAAAATATGAAACTCACTTCTTTCTGCCTTTGTCATGCTGACATCCTCTCTCCTCCAAAACTTTAAAAAGGGTGCGAGGGCTTTTATGGTGCAATCGCCATTGAGCACCTTCTTCCCCAATTTCTTGGGAACCTCCTGCTCTATTTCCGAGCTCCGACATGATGACGAGTCGTCTCCAAGCGAGCGCGCCCGCCGTCCGCCCCGAAAACTAACGCACCCACAGCCCTCAGACAAAGAGAACATAGTTGAACTCTTGTCCTTCTTGTATTTCTTATCTCTTCGTTTCCGAGTACATCTTGGCGCCTTCTGTCGTGACTTAGGAATGGTGGCAGACGTCCTGACGATGGTTACGTAGAGATTCAATCATGACCAGTCGTGATGACTAGTATGAATCTGAAAAGAACAAAATAAAAATAATTCAGAAGCAAAAAATAGCAAAATAATTCAAATAATAGCCCAATACTAGTACAGTTCTAACTATACTAATATTTTTGCAGTGTTCGTTTAATGGACGAGATGGTAGTCAGGCGATCGGTTTGCAGAACAGCTTTCTTGAACAACACCATGTCGTACATTAATGGAAAAACGTCTGTACTCCTGTTCATTCCACAACTTTCAGGATTCCTCTATTGAATGTTGGTGTAGGTATTTAAAATTCCCATAATGAATTGTATTGTTAGTGTATTGAAAATTTCACAGTAGCTCTCTGTCAACGAAGTGCTAATGAACCGCCCTTCGGTGACGAGAGAATTGATGATAAAATCCCGAAGTTGATATCAGATTGAATAGCTCTTCAGAACATTCCCCATTATTGTCTTTACCTACACCTTCAAATATTAAGTAAAACTCTAAATTTTATGTAAATTATAAGACGACTAATATAATAATGAAGTAAAATATATAGGACTTTTATAGGTTACTCGAACGAGTATTTTACCTAATAACATATGACTTACTACATATATTCATTTAAAACCATTAGTTAAATGAAAAGGGCTAGTTTAATACGGTTTAATAGCAGTATACATTTCAAACAACTGTACAATAGTTTTAGATGACACATAGAGTTTGTCTAATGGGTAGGGTCTTGAGAATTCATAACGAAGTGGTTTAGCATACCATCCCTAACATATCCCGGTGAGAGTTATAATTAAAACTCGGTCCGCGTTTAAGTAAGAGGGATTAAATGGTTCACCAGGTAGGTGTATGTTTATATTTCTAAGTGTTGTATGGTTAGGTTGTTAACAATGGCTTCCATGCATATCCTTAATTCGTTAATTCATAAAGGACTTTAGGAGTAATATAAACTTAACCTAAGTAAGTCCATATTATGTCTACAATTAATATGGACGATAATTTGAGCAATGACACCAATTTTCGCCCTTATTAGTAAATAATGTCAATTCGTTCAGCTACGTGTAAGTTAGTAAGTAACAAAAATCACCTTTAAACGCTGACTGATGTGACAAAAACAATTTTAACATAAGGCGCTGTGTGAAATATAGACTAATTGCTGCCGGAATAGTTAGTGGAAGTAGGTACATATATTTAAACAGATGTACTCGTAAGTTTGTAACTAAAACAACGGTGACCTGTCAAAATGTATTAAAGTTACGGTAGATATTAATTAACTTTTAGTTGCAATAATTGCGACCAACTGAGCCAACATGAACCCAAACATACAAGTATTAAAGAATAAATATTTTTCAAACACGAGTTCAAAACATAGTAGTACGCCAATTTATATTTTTATAACGCCAATTTATGGCATTAGCTTGTCGACGATGTAGGACTCACATTAAAACATAATTTATGAGAATTCCGTTTAAACGCTCCCCCATATTCATACGTGCATTAAGCAATTAGAATCTGACATGTACAGCTAGCAACAAGTCAACATACCTTACTTTAACTTATGTATAGATTGACCTGCATCAGACGGTACATACGTCGTACAGTACATTCGAGGTCATACCAAAGTTTGTCATTCCGGACGGATGTATCACACGTACGTGATACATGTTGGCATGTATCACGGATGTCCATGGCCTACAGTATCCACTTACCATTAAGTGGACTTAAAACTTATAATACTACTGGTGTTATTATTCATAAAGACGTATATAGAATAAACATTTTAATTGTGAGATAAACGAAATAAAATCGTCATCATATGAAGCGGTTGAAGCTACGTTTGTAATCTAGACAATTATAGCCACACGGCACAAGATGGATGAATAATGCTCACTATCAGAGAGCCGGCATTTGCAATGAAAAATTACTGCAGCAAATTTGATTTGAGAACTAACTTTGGGTTTTCAGACTAACACCATTTATGTTCTTCTAGATATCAAAGAACAAATGCATTACATTTCAATACCAGACGAAACAGATATTTGAGACATTTGATTTTTCTTTTGTTTATGCAGGACTAAAGATTTTGATTTCTTATTATATATTTACCTACTTAAGATAGTATAAACAGAAAACGCCAACGAAATCATATGATTATGCTTTTACTATTCTAACAAAATTTACTATTTTGTAAATTATTCCACAGTTACCATTCTAGAGGAAAAACGATGTGATGGTATGATTTCGGAAGAGAATATTACCGCCCATGTGCGCAGATGTGCGATATCATGGGCGGTGGGTAATATTTATGAATGTGGCATGTAACGACATGTCAACATCAGTAAATAATAACAGACAAGCATGTACGTTGCCATGCGCCCGAAACCACCAACATACTTTAAAAATTTAGGAGTGGATTAGGAAAAAGGATTTTTAGTATAACGATAGCGGCTTTCCTTCATTCCATTATATTCCCAATAGACAGGTGGCGAATGAGGGTTTCAATATAGATAGTGTTGTAAAAATTAGTTAATTGAAGATAATTAACAACTACCAAATGTTAAAAACTTTGGCTATACTATAACGCTCACGAGCGTTCTTAAACGTTCATCAGCGCTTACTCAGCGCTCGAGTATTGAGTGGTCAGCGATCATTTTTACAACACCAGTATGAGAGACTTCCCTTATAATAAGAATTGTATGTATTTCTATGAGTATAAAATCTAGATCTATCGATTTTGTTAACTAACTTTATCGATAAAGTTAAGATAAGGATAAAAATAACATAATCCTCTCAAGGATATTAAATATTAAATTCCTGAAATATTTATGTATGTCGCAAATACCAAACTTGATTAAAACGAATCACTTATGCGGAGGTATTCGCTTTATTCCCATCCGGAAGGTTGTGGGCGCGCCAACGAAACAGTGGGCGTCAGCTGTTTCATATAAAGGGAATCTTTACATTTTGTAGTTGCGTAAGGTATACATAAGTTGGTTTTAACATAATATACATATTATACTCGTATATTTACAAAATAAATCGTATAAAAGCTGTCTATTGTACATTTTTTCACGTCGTTGCAGTGTAAAGTACCTACTAGTGATATAGAGTCTAAAACAACAATTTTTACAACGTTTGTCCGCCTGATCGCACATCATTCAAAAAACACTGGACAGAATTTAATGAAATTTGGAATAGTTATGTTATAACTAGTGATAGGAAATTGGGGTATCTATATCTATACCTAAATTTTCCTTGAAATGTTAGTGTGGAGATACCCATCCCGGGATTTTAATACCGGAATTTGAGGGAAAAATTAATTGACTTACTGTTTCGTACGAAAACTCGTTGTATATGTTATTTTTAAGAAAAAATATAATTGTCTAGCTGAGCCCGCGACTTCGTACGCGTGGAACTTTAGTATTTAAACTCTAAATTGGGATATATTTTCTTCTCGTAGGCCGATTTCGATGAAACAAAGCCTATTCGAAGCGCCAAGCTAAGCTTAATAAACCTGTGGAAACCCCATGAAAAGCCGTTCCGGAGATTAGCGTGTTCGAACAGACAAACAGACAGTCAGACATTTTTCAAAATCGTATTTTTGTATTTTGATACTCTTCCTTCATCGCCCCCAATCAGTTTTTGGTAAATATATTCAAAGTACAGACACGCTGTTTCTACAGTTTTATTATATGTATATAGATTAGGTTGGTTTAATTATTTAATGTTTTTCTTTTACATTTTCTTTACTCGATAATGATAATGAATAATTATTACCCGAAAAATTTAAAATGTAACTAACTGTTTTTGTTCTAATTAACATTATAACAATGTTTATTATGAGAAAAAAAATTTAGAAAAAAAATCTAGTCAGATAGCTGTTAGCCTATTTGATATTAAAATAGCTATTGATATTGAATAATTTAAGATTGACTAGTGACTTGGATTAATCAGAGTCACTTTCAGCATTACACGTATTTGCATTACACAAAGTAGGCATGGAGCCAAATGCAATTTTTAAAATTCTCTATCCGCTTGCAATTAACCGAATGTTTGTGTACCGGGCTATTGATAGGTACATAATACATTGAAACGTCCTCTGTTTGTGACAGAAAAAGGTCTGACCGTCCACGCACTATTGATACTAAACAGACGATTAAAGCAGAGAATGCGAAGAAATCCCCTTCGGAAGCAGAAGATTTATGATCCAGAAGATCCAGAGAGATGAATATAGCACCCAGAACCATGTCACGTATTTTAAAAGATGATGTAGGACTTGCAGCTTACAATAGGCGAGCTAGTCATTTCTTAACTGACAATTTAAAGAAAAATAGGGTTGACAAATCAAAACAATTTCTTCGGCAGTACGCAAAGGGAACTCACAGACAAATCTTATTTACGGAAATGTTCACCGCTGGTTGGGGAATCTTTACTCGTAAATAAGCAGAATATTTGAGTTTATGCTCCTAACTCTAGTGAAGCTACTCAATTGGTCAATAGGGTGCAACGTGGCCATTATCCAGCGTCAGTGATGGTTTGATGGGATGTTAGCTATCAAGGAGTAATTGAACCATATTTTTGTGCAAAAAGGTATTTAAACGTCGGCTTAAGTGTATCAAGATACGATTCTTGAGAAGGTAGTAAAGCCTCTTAACAACACCCTGTCCTATAACCAAGAATGGTCCTTTTAGCAAGACTCAGCACCAGGCCATAAGGCTGACTCAACACAGGCGCGGCTAGAGAGGAATATTCCCGACTTCATTAGAGCTGAAAACTGACCGTCATCTCATCCCGATTTTAATTCGCTCGATTATGATATAAATCATAAGGTCTGTTTTAGAGAGCATGGCATGCTCTAAACGCCATGATAATATTGAATCCCTAAAACATTCCATAAGGATGGCAATTGCCAATTTTCCCGTGGAATGGGTGCGTGTTTCAATCGAAAAAACTGGCCACAACGTTTGAAAGATTGTATAAAAGCAAATGGTGACGATTTCGAATAAACGTTATATTTTTAAAATGCTTACCTATCTATACCTATTCTAAAATAACACAAATTCTTCTAATAAAATGATAATGTAAAAATCAAAATATCAATGTTTTCTTTCTAACAATATTTATGGCTAGACTAGGTACACACCCGAATTTCCTATCACTAATTATAAGTTATGTGTCAGGTTAACATTTATAGTACTTGTCATCCCAGATCAATTAGTATAAAGTTCCCGCAGGAATCAATTTAGCCATACATACTCTAACGTCTACGAGCACGAAGGCGCGCGCACTGCTAGTACTAACATTTTTAATATTTTAGTCACATAGATAAGTGTACCTACTTCCCCAATTCACAATAGTAATAACATTGCATACGTATTTATTAATACCATATTATTATTTTCATTTGCATATTATTATCTTATTACAAAAATATAACCATACACAACTACTAAATATTTATAACTTCTATGACCCCTGAGCTGATCGTCACTGAGCTATGTACGGGCACGCTTAAATTCATTAGACCTGTTGTAAACTAGTAATGGATCTTCAACATTAAATACCAGCTGAATCCTGTCGTAGCATTGTTGTTGATTTAAACCGCAGCGAAGAATCATAAAAAAATCATTGAAAGAAAGTTTTCTTGTGTTAAATTGATTTTTACACGTACAAGTATTTTTTATATTCCCGCCAAAATTGTAAAACAAATCATAGAGTAATTATTCAAAAAGATTTGTGAGTCAAAGAAATTAATTTTAGATTTTAAATTATTTAAATAATAATCGTATTCGACCAGTTCTAAAAACTCAATATCATCCTAATTATGGGATAGGGTTCTTTTCCCATCTCACCCCATCCAGTCCCACTTTATCCTATTAAATATAATAGAGAATATATAATGGAATAAAGGAAACTCCTTATGCCATTCCCCATATACTTTTTCAGCCACATCGCACCACCACACTTTAAAGAAGAATGCGGAGTGGGATAAGGAAAACTCATCCTTCTGTTATATTCCTTAATATTACCCATCCGTCTTAAACTTTTTCCTAGTCCATTCCTAATCTCTAAAGGTGGCGCATTCGAGGTCATGCCAATGTTTGTCATTCTTGACTAATGTTGACATGTATCACGGATGTGGACATCCGGTGAAAGTGTCCTCTCACCAGTGGTAAATTGTTCATTTGCCACTTTCATGATGATAATTATGTTATTTATCATTGTCAATAATGAAACCGCTCTAGGTAAGTACCTACTACCTTCGCGAACTTCACTTCCCCACCAATGGTAACAGAAAAAATATCAGAGATTTAGATTTCAACAATATCCATCCCGTAAGTCCATTTTTTGTTTATTTGCGACCGCTGATTTGAATTCCTGTCACGAACCCAACTTACTAAATATATTTTCCCTGAATTTTAGGTCAGCGATTTTTGCCCTACAAATATTAAAATGCTTATCTTGGCACATAACAGTGATTTTACGATACAACATAGTTTTCTTTTCGTCACTGCTTTCTAATACATACATAGGAGTAATTGATTTACCTACGTATACGTATAATATTATCCAACTGAGTTGAATATTTGTCAAAATTTTATCAAGTTGAGTTTCTTAACATTTCTATTTCGTAACTTAGCTACAAACCTTCGGGAATCTTAGCTATCGTACTATTCTTCTTTCGTTTTTTTGCTCATTTGCCTCTCTTCTCCGCGACTTGGACTTTCACACCTTATTGAAGTCTTCTTCTAAACATTCCGTTAGTTTTCCACTTTAAGTATCTGTTCCCCGTCATTCTTTCCACGTCGACAGACTAAAAGTCTAAAAGTCTAAAAGGACAGACCTTTTAGACACTGTGACCTTCTTTGTTACCGTTTTAGAGGAATCGATTTTTCAATTCAGTCCCCATCCTATTTGTAATACGATACTTCGCATCTCGTTTCTAGCCAAAAACCAAAGACTAAAGGCCCGTCATGTCGCATTTTATTATCCAGTTAACTTACAAAAGATCAAGAATGCCATCGCCAAAATAAACTGTTAAAGTTAAACAATGTAAACTTTTATTTTGTGTAAAGACCTCCAAGTTTCAAATTTCTGTATGCTGGCTAACTTTGTTAATCAATCGTCGGCAATTACTGAGTTTCCCTTCTCTTGCCTTGATTCACGGTTTCAAAGACTTCCTGAGTGCAAGGATATTAGATTAGCGTTTCTTGGAGTGCTTTTATGTAGAGTTCTATTATCATTTTCTTGATACAGTATCTTGATTAAGGTATGTTTTGTGGACTTGATTTCAACAATTTTAAAAGGTATACCAGAATCTATTGAAGCGTACAAACCTCGCTTAAAGAATTTATTCATTATTCACAAAACGTTATGTTTAATATAAATCTCGAAGTACATTTAATTGACATAAATTTTCCATTGTATACCTACGTTTACCATCTACAATAGCTTCATATTTTAGTTTTGTAAGTGCTTGCTGTGACTTTTAATGCAATGTCAACGCAATGACTTCTATGTAGAAGTCTTTGTGTCTACGTATCATGGTGTCCTTCAATTAAGTTGGGTCCATACAGTTTTGTAAACTAGAATTTAATTACCTTAAATTTGTCCTGTATTCTGTTCATTCTCCACAATGTAAAATAAATGAACGTATCCATTCTCAGTTGTTTGTGACACAAATCAAAATTGTACGCTGGTAAAAAATAAATGCCAACCAACGAATACGGGACAAATTCGAGAACGAATTTATTCCCGTAGGTACATTACCGCTTAACGTGAAACGACGCACATCATCATACTTCCCACGCTTATCACCCGTTTGGTCTGATATATGATGCTTCGAGGGTGTTAGATACAACTCGGAACGTAAATCTTTCTCTTATTTGAGATTCTTATCTGGTTTTTCATGCCGTGACAACGATTCGCGCGTTAATTTTTATACAGTTTTATAAAGTATAATTTATATTTTCATTTAAACTTAATAAATATCTACCATTAAAGTACCGTGTCAAAGTTATAACTTTAAAATCAAATTTTATATCAAGTTAATTATTAAGATATGAAGCGAAAAATTCCTAAGACCAAGCTCGTAGTACTTACTATTATCTGCCACTATTTTCTTACATTACTCTCATTTCTACAACTCACACACTTCAGTGCAAACACTGACTTGGGTTGTAGGCTGTAGGAAACATAAAGCGTTGCAAACGCGTGAAACGTGATATGCAATGAAAATTATTGTCTAACAATGGGTACTTAATAACCTGTCACAAAAACACAACTTACCGAGGAAAGCACTACGACGTACTAGGAAATACAGGTACAGTATATTTTTTTAACGATCTAAAGGTCAGAAGTCGTGTCATCGACCTCGAGTTTCATCTCGAATATAAATGACCTTCTTTTACCTAAACAATATCGAAAAATCCGAATATCGCTCCTTAAAGTAAGTTCATAAAAATACTCGGGTACAGGTTTAAGTAAAAAACGAATTATCGGACAAAATTGCTGTGCGTTTTACGTCCAATGGATCCTAACGATAAGTATATAAAACACAATAACAAGAAAGTGAAGACTGAAACCAATTTTATATTAATAAAATACTTATTGAACGTCTGTCTCAAGTGTTTCTTTTAACATTTTTTTTTCTCTCGGATTGTCCATTCAGTTGACTTCATCAATAATAATTGTTTAGCGAGTGGGTATAGTACAAAATCACGTAAAAAGGATATTGTGTAATAATCAAAAAGAGTGGAGAGAAATATAGTGGTACTTGACGTACGCGAGGTCGGTCTATCTAATACAAGTATCCTCACACTTAAAGTTACAAGATTTGGGTCTCCCAATATACGCCACAATACGCTGACAGTAACATATAGTATGCTCATCGAGAAGTAAACCCGTAGATGTATAAGTTAACAGTAACAGTATATATACTGTTACGTATTGTAATAATGGCTGTAATTTCGTTTCGAGTATAATTCTATACCAATTGGTAAGCATTAAAGAGTCACGCGGCGGAACATCAGCGTGGTACTTGGCATCTGTGCCGTAGGGAATAACAATATCGTAAAATGTGCTACAGTGTAAAATCGGCATTAAAAGGCTCGTTTTGAAATAAGCTAGCTGTAAACAGCGTAAACGGTTAGGGTGTCTACTTAGTTTAGTACTTTTCCGAGGTTATTTTTAGGAAAATGATAACAATAATAACGTAAAGACATAACAGACGTTTCACAAGTCAGAGAACACTTGGAACGTAGCCTTGTTTACATTGACGAAATAACTCATTGTCTAACTCAAAGTCTTCCTACAAATAGAAACCCTAGTAATGGCTGTCACTTTTCCTATGTGTTTATTCAATAGTTTGCTGTGCATTAATACATTCGAATTCGTTTAAAATTTTCTCTAAATTTTGCAAATTCAAAGAATATTTGGTATTTTAAAACGTAAAAATAAACAATAATGATCGCCCAACAAGTCCAAAACAAAGAAACTATATTACGAGTACAAGTTGATGCTGACAAGATCATAAAGATGTCAATGCAGTTACTATTGTACAAGTCTCTATCTGCGATCATACTGCATGCAATAAACACGTTTTCATAGCATTATACTGTGAGCGGCAAAACACGTATTTTTTACCCAACCGTTTTACTTAACTTTGTACATGTTTCTACATGTTTTAGAACAAAGAAACCTAATCCCTGACCATCAATTTGGTTTCAGGGAGAAACATTCCACAATCGATCAAGTACATAGAATTACAAACACTATAGAAAAAGCACTAGAGGAAAAGAAAGTCTGTACGACAGTTTTCCTAGATGTAGCACAAGCATTTGATAAGGTCTGGCACGAGGGCCTTGTACATAAATTAAAAAATATGCTCCCTAAGCAATTCGCAGACATATTGGAGTCCTACCTAACACAGAGAATGTTTAGGGTAAGGCAAGATGATTCTTTCTCAGAACTCAAGCAAATAAAAGCTGGTGTACCACAAGGGAGTGTACTAGGTCCGGTCCTGTACTTATTATACACCTGTGATATTCCAGAGATAGAGAACAACACCATTGCAACATTTGCAGATGACACAGCCATCATGTCTACTGGGGTCACGCAAGAAGAGGCAGTGGAAAAGGTACAAACCGCCATCAACAAAATCCTTGACTGGACAAAAAAATGGCGAGTGAAATTAAATGAATCTAAGTCAATTCACATAGATTTTACGAACAAAATACCCAATTATCATCCGGTGTACATAAACGGCCACGTGATACCGTACGCGAATACAGCCAAGTATCTAGGCATGACTCTAGACACGAAGCTTCGCTGGAAGGCTCATGTCAAAAAGAAACGCGATGAGCTAGAACTTCGCTACAAGAAGTTGTATTGGTTGCTTGGGAAGCATTCCTCTCTGTCATTATACAATAAAATACTATTGTATAAACAAGTCCTCGTGCCAGTTTGGACTTACGGTATTCAGCTGTGGGGCTGCACCAAACAAAGTAATATCCTTATGATCCAACGATTCCAGAACAAAGTACTCAGGGGCGTGGTCAATGCGCCCTGGTACATTAGAAATGACGACCTCCATCGGGACCTTAAAGTGGACCTAGTTGCCAACGTTATTAAAAAATACGCCGAAGCTCACGAACGAAGACTTCATCACCATGTGAACGTTGAGGCCATCCAGCTCCTCGATAACACGGATATAGTGAGAAGACTGAAAAGGACGAAACCTTTTGAGTTAGTGTAGTGTCAAAATTATGTAGGTTCTTAGTGAAATAAGTGCTCCTATATTTTAAAGATCACAAGAACAAAGTGACTTCCCCTTAATAGAGACAATAAGTAAAGTGTTATTGGACACGTTCTTAGTTTTACTCTACTTAGCAACTTAGGTCAAATTTAAATTACTCATTAGCCTTAGTATTATAGCTAGATTGTAATTTTTAATGTAATACCTTCTTATTAGGTATATCATTGTTAAAAAAAAAAAAAAAAAAAGTTTCTACATAAACATCATCAGTAATCATCACACAATAAACGGTAAATGAAAAATAGGTAACTAACTTATCAACAAGCATTTAAATACAAAATTTGTAACTTTTATTCTAATAAATATCGCGTAGAACAAAACTGTTGAGTGCCAAAGCGTTTTGAAAGGAGATAAAAGCAAAGTCTTGGCTTTCAGCGTTTAAAATTTTATTACTTTCTTTAATGTCCATGCTTACGTAACTCCGTTCGTAAAGGCAGCCCTTCGAGTTATGTTCAGTCTTATCTATATAAAACTTTTTAACGCGTCTTGTTTAGTAGTCCCTTTTGTTTACGCATACCAGAAATTTAAATAAGCCACTGTCAAGTTTCAAGGGTTTAAAATTATAAAAACGCAACAAATGCTGATTTATTAAAAAAATAAAGAAATAATTCTTATTACTTTACTAGGTATATTAACTAATGAAAATAAATCTTATAAAACCTGAAGAAGATTAATCTTATGTGATCTTAATTTCTACAACTTATTTTTGATGATTACGCTCGTAGTACCTACATATAAATTTTGTATAAACTTTGTTCACGGGTTGTGGTTTTTATTTTATATTAGTTTAAAGCAACTTCAACAGTATTGTGGAGTACAATTTCTTTCATAACAATAATCTCGCCAGATAATCTCGCCAGATTACGTGTTGGAAAACCTAACAGTAAACATTTGTACCGTATTGCATAGCACTGTACCTACTAGTAATTGTAAACACTGAGTTTGTACCTATGTACATATTGAATGAACAATACATTTTTACGTTATCCATAAAAATAATTTCATATAATTTCCCACATCCACAATTAATGAAAATTCCAATGGCACGCGATAGTCAAGAAGGTAAATTTCGTTATTATCCGTACAATTTAGAATAGATTATTTAGTGTAACATCAACCAATCCGCATAAAACCCGTATGGTGGATTATATCCCAAAACCCCTTCGTGATTTGCAAGAGAAGGCTCCTACAAAGGTCGACCGAAAATCATGTCTATCTAAATAGGAGTTCATTTTCAAAAAACACTTTAACAACTATTTTCTACTATTGTTTACTTTTTTATTTGTGTTATAGCTTTATAACGTCTTAAGACAAGCTATAACGTCTTAAGACAAGCTATAACACCTTTAAAATAATTAACTTTCGGGATGGATATGTACAATAATATAGATATTGCTGAAAAATTGGTGTAGTGTAAATAATTCGTTTCGTTCGAAGGACTCGTGAAGCGACTCGTTTTTGCCTTTTACAACTGCCCAGTGTCAACTTAACTGTCGTCGTACCGTAAACTGGAATTGCTGCTCGTAAAGACGGGACAGATAGCCTCGATGCGGCCCTAGTGTTTATTTTGTGACTATACCATTTGCACCTACTACATACTACTACATCACACAGCCAGTGTGTGTATGACACTGGCTGTGTGGTATCGGTCGACTTTAGAATAGCACCACCCCATCTCTTAGCGTGGATGTCGCAAAAGGCGACTAAGGGATACCACAAGCTCTGAGGAACTACTTCACCTTTAAAAGAGCGAACTCGCCAACCCGCCTGACCAACATGGCTTTTTAAAACCTTACATCCGTCGTGCACAAGACAATGACAAGGAGGCCCATGTCCAGCAATGGACAATAACGGATACATACTTGAAATCACGAAACTGCTCATAAATCTGAATTAATTGACATAAAATTTTACATGTTTTTTTTTATAGAAATCAATCTTTGGGCTTTGCATTTAGCAAACATGTACTCGTGTGTAAAAGGTGATAAAAATTTAAAAAAAACATGTTGACGGAATACACGTTGACGTTGACAACTTGGTGCTAGTAATCCGAGAAGTGGACTGTAAATACTTCAAACCAGAGCGCAAAGGCAAAGAGTCCAAACTCTCAAGCGAGACTCTGGATCTCATGGAACTGAGGCAGGAAAGAGTTTCGCTTACTGCATCGCTAGATCGACAACTCAATAAAAAAGTCCGGAGGCTGATTCAACGTGACCTACGTCTCTTCAATACAAAACGGATTAAGGCGACGCGCGACGATAGAAAGCAATAAGGGCTCTAGAGTCGTTACTCAGCCTCTTGGACGCATGGCGTTGCTGACGTCTGGCGTCTGCGATAGTGGTCAAACCTCTCTCTTCGATACCAAAGATCTTCGCAGAAGTTAAGAAGTTTTATGAAAAACTTTATGTCACACACGCACCTGCGCCTACTGCCCACGTGGATAACGATCGCCGTGCAAAATTAATCCGCCACTACACCGACGATATCCCGGACTTCAATCCAGGTGAGATTAGGATTTCCCTCGGACAACTTACGAACGGTAAAGCCACCGGTGAAGACCACGTATATAAGCTGTTCTCGAGGGTAATTACGAGTCGTCTCGCTCGGAGGTTTGACGAGTTCCAATCGCCGGAGCAGATTAGGTTACGAAACGGCTACAGCACCGTAGACCACATTCACAAACTGCGGTAGATTATACAGAAGACTGAAGAATATGACCAGCCTTTGAATAATGCAAGTGAATAATCAAATTAATGGGATTTCAAACTATAATTCATTTGAAAGGATAGTTCCATATTCATTACTTATTCGGACATCCTGTTGAGGATTTTAAGTAGCCGAATGTTTCTTGGCTGTAAAATAGCAACCACTGCATCGTATCCGCTGCCATAACCACTGCAATGAGTATAAATAACTTACTTACTAATAAAAGTTTGTAAGCAGTTCAGTCTAAATCTTTTCAGTGATCCTCGAATTAAAAAGTATAAACAAACAGAAAGCTTGCAGGCTACCTACTCAATGCAATATGAAAATGACATTATTTTGCTCTATCTTTAGTAGGTACGCGCTATGGAAAAGTGATCATCAGGCCTATTTCTGAAAAGATAGCGTCACATACATATAAATCTACCTATCAATTAATCTCATGACACGATTAAATAATAGGTAAATACGAACGGTATCTTTTATATTCAAAAGTGGACCACTGTGCAAGAACGTGGCAAGTCGCCAAGTCGCATGCCTTATTGTTTCCATTCCTAATATTAGCACATGAATGGAGATGTTCTCTCGGACACAAAATGATTCCGATGTTGTTTTTAAAAAGTTACTAAAGTTAAATTACTCCAATTATTTTTGATCCGGGTACATAATGTTTCAGGATTTAACTAGAGCTTATATGCAACCTTTGTTTTAAGTAAATACATACATTGCCATAGGTGCATGGTTCTTTAAAAGCAAACTTGTACATTTAAAACATAATTTTGTATTCTGATAATAAAATTGCAAAACAGAAAATTGTCTTTTAAATAACTTGTTTTAATTTCGCATTCATTTCTTCCCACAAGAGAATGAACGTATTCTAAACTAGAATAAGATTTTAAACACTGGAATATCTCAATTTCATAATCATTAGTAGCGTAAATAGAGGTGAAATACCAATGTATTTCACCATTTTCACCCTACATACATAAAACACATATCTTTTATAGATAAAAGCACAGTTTGTTTGACTACTTCCTAAGTAGGCAAATCTGTAGAACAAAGAAATTTTACTTTCCACAGATAGATTTTATGTCAAAAACGGTCTTCTAGTTACCGGTTTATAAACAAACTTTTAGAATTTAATAATTTCTAAAGCAAAACTTTGTGTATGAAATTGTATTTGAAAAGGTCAACTCTTAATATATACAAACTACCAACCCTTGGACAGAGAAGCCGTTTACATTGCATCGATATTCATAACTAGCTGTTACCCGCGGCTTCGCTCGCGTGAACTAAGCAGCTGTAAAAGATTTTTAACACCGTTAAAAGCACGAACATGATGGATTTCCCGGATGAAAAACCATCCCGTAGTTTTAGAGTAATTAAACTAAAAGCATTTTTTTTATTTTCCTCTATAACTCAACTTTCCTGTGACCAGTATTCTTTCTGGATACTTAGTTATACATTAGCGAAAACTCGAACAAAATCCATACAGTGGTTTTTACGTGATGCTCAAACAAACAGACATACAGACAAACCGAAACATATAGACGAAGATTTTTAAAACTATGTTTTGGGTTCTGTAGCTTCTAAAGAGACACCGCAGTTTTTTTTTAAATTAAGTCAGTGTACAGACTCAACCCTTTTACTGTTTTATTATATGTACATATAGATAAATAGGTGAATTTTGAGGTGAGATCCTGTTTCACAGTGTCAGTTTATGTCAATCGTGAGAGAAAATAGAAAGAAATACGATAATAAAATTTACAGATCTTCAAGAGGGTGTGAAATTACTATAGATATAAACAAAGTATACTTATATCTCTAGATATAGTATAGGTATATCTCTCTATAAACAAAGTATATAGAGATATACGCACCACGACACGTGACGGATTGCAGTCGACTATTGCAGATTGTCTACAATACTGGTTTACAAATTTATTTTATCCTTTTTATAGTTTTGTTTTAATTAGTTGTTTTTAAACGCAGTGGGTTTTTTAAAAAAATTCATTTTATCTCTTTTATTTCAAACTTTTTTAAGGTATTCAATTATTTAGAAGTTTTTTACTGTCGAGTGTTTTGAGGAAGAAAAATTTTATACGGTCTTCTACGAGAGTGAGAACTCTCGCCCACTCAGTCACTTTCAAACAGCTGTAGGACACAGCATCGTCTTCCCCTATGTATGAACAGTCATCGAACTAAAAATCGTCAAAAAAATAGTCCAAACGGGATAGTTTTAATTATAGTTAAAATTCAAGGAGTTCCCTTATCCACCTCCGGCTCCAGTATCAGACACTAACGACTATATAACTATTAACTACAGAGAGACACATTCGAATAAATACATTCATTTAGAAACTATAATCACGTTTGTACACATAAATCTACTGCTGGAATGAGATAACACGCCAATCGGGCGCACCCATGTATTCTCCTCTATGTATTAGAACTGTTTATTGAACCAAACAACTCCAAAAAAATTCTTCAAACACCACCATTGTACCTCCAAATTTCAAGGACTTCCCTTACTCACCTCCGGCTTTAACATCAGATGCTGACGGTTATGTGTATATTATACAGCTTTTTAACTATTCACTTCAGAAGGACGTATTTGAATAAGTACATTCGTTTAGAAGTTATACAAATTCTAAACTTTTAACTTGGTGCAGCAGCGCCCCCTGGTGAGTTACAACCACAACACCCATACTCAAACACGCTCCAAGGTAAAATTAAACGTTTATAAAAAACCGCTTTAAAATCGAGCCCGCCGTTTCAAATGAAACTGGTAACAAAAGGGTACACAAACATACATTCTCTTATCCCAAATGCATATACGAGATACGAGTACCATCTCCATTCCGTTCGTAAGCAAAACACACTTTTTAACGCCGCTAAGATTACCCGCGGGTGATGCTTTTATTTAATCCTTTCATCCCGATCGTCATATTCATGATTTTTCCTACCAACTCCCAGAATGCTCAGTGTTCTTCACTTGTATCTTGTCAAGGCCTATAACCAGATTTCTGTAAATACCGACGATATACCCAAAATAGCCTTCACTACACCCTTCGGACTTTACGAATTTCCTTATATGACTTTGGACTCAGGTTTATTGATGAAATTCTTCTCGGTCTTAACTTCTGCTACGGTTATATCGACGACATTTCGGTGTACTCGTCTTCTGTGGAAGAACACAAAGTACATCTACGCCAGTTATTCAATCGCCTAAAACAATACGGCATATTATAGGAGCTTACTTATGAAATGACTGATTTTATTACTGGCCACTTTGGGTTTCGATATCTTCTGTTCTAATTCGAATTTCAAAATATAACAAAATACATCTAATAGCTACTATATTCTTATTTCAAAATCAGTATTTCATTTGTTTCTCTGTACCTAAATTATGTTCATGTGATTGTCTTGAAAATAAAATGGATAAGTTGAAAATTCGTGCTATTTTTAATAGGAGTTTCGTCGCGGCACCAACGCAAGTCAGACATCTCACAATATCAGTGAGTGTGTGTGGGCCAAACACCACAAACGATCGCACAGTGCGTCGATTGTTTGAACGCTTCCGCTCCGGAAATTTCGGTCTTAAGGATGACCCCCACGGAAGACCTACTACCGAGGTTAATAACAATGGAATAAATGCTATAGTAGGAGCAGATCCATCTCCAATACAGCTGAGTTAGCAGCAAGGTTCAATGTTAGTGATAAAATAATGTTGGTTCATCTGCGTCAAATTGGCATAATAAAGAATCTTGAAAAGTGGGTACCGTATGAACTAAACGAACGTCAGCGACAATAACGCGTCGAAGTGTGCACTGTGTTATTGAACCGTCACAAAAACGAAAGAATTTTGAATCGCATCGTGACTTGTGATGAGAAATGGATCCTATACGATAACCGCAAACGTTCGTATCAGTGGCTGGATCCACGAGTTGCAGCCCAATAATGACCAAAAGGCAAGATAACTAAGAAAAAGCTACTGGTATCAATTTGGTTATCCTGTGCCGGTATTGTCCACTATAGTTTCTTGCAAGCCTGTCAAACGATTATGCAGATGTGTACTCCTAGGAGCTGTAGACGATGATGGAAAAGCTGGTAACAAAGCAACCAAGTTTGGTCATTTGCTCATGTCCAGTTCTTCTTCTTGTCAATGCCCGCCCTCTCACTGCTCATACGACATTTTCAAAACTTCAAGAGCTGGACCTGGAGTCTCTCCCTCAGCTACCATACTCACTGGACCTTGCCCCGATAGATTTCCATTTCTTTCGAAATTTGGACAATTTTTGCAAAGAAAAAAAGTTGATTCTGAAGTAGGACTTTTGAAGAATTTATTGATTATATTATCGTCGACGAAACTTTTACAGGAGTGGCATCAATCAACTGCCCGTAAGGTGGCGAAAGTGTGTGAATAATATGGGTCAATATTTCGATTAACATAATAAATATTTAAATAGGAAAAAAAAAATCAGTTTCTCATACAAATCGGTCATTTCATAGGTAAGCACCTAATAGTTAACACTGCTAAGTGTACATTAGGACAATCAGATGTCTTGGATAAATTTCTTGGATATAGAGTATCAGCAGCCTGCACCAAACCTTTAGAAGCCAAAGTACAAGCTATCCAGGAGTTCACAGTACCTAAAGCGGTCAAGGAGTTGCGACGTTTCTTGGGCATGCTCAATTTCTATCGACGCTTTATTCCCAATCCTGCCCAGATTCAAGCGCCTTTAAACGCAGTTTTTGCTGAATCGAAAATTAAAGGGTCTCACAGCTCATTGAAATTTGCCCACGTATAATTCGATCTCGCCCAGTAATTGCTTTTGACAGCCTCGTTTTACAAAATTCCCTGTGTTTTGAAAACTACTGGACCGATCTTGATTAGGAAGTAAAACACTCTCATAGCTCTTGAGATTAAAGACGGAATGCTCTTTATTTATATGACAAATGTTGAATCGTACTAAAGATATAAATCTATACGAATTTATACTTCTATACTATATAATATAATATAATAAAGAGAGAGTGCGAATTTTTTTAGTTTGTGCGTATGTGGAGGGTAATCTCCGGAACCACACGGAACCTCCGGAATAGGTACCTATTTGAAAAATTATTTCACCATTTGAATGGTACATTATTCCAGATGGACATAGGCTTAATATATTATGTGCAAAAAAATGCCGGGCATCCAACGCATGCCGGGCACAGCTAGTAATATATATAATGGGTAAATTATAGTTACTGGGTGTTTGTTTACAAGTTGACTTACATAGGAACGTTTTTATATTGGTATTTTTGCAACAACTTATATTTACATAATAAGTAGGTACTTCAGTTTACTGGAAAATAATACAGGTCCAACTTAACAATTTAATAGTACTTAATATCATAATTTATACTTAATAGCACCTAATACCATATATATTATATTATTATCATCAGCCTATGTCTCTCCACAGCTGGATATTGACGTCTCCCAAGGCTCGCCACATTACACGATCGGAAGATCGTACCGTCATCCAGCCACCACGTGCAAACTTCTTGAAGTCGTCGTTCCACACTACGCTTTCGTGGGCCTCATTCAAGGACTCGTCTACCTCATCATTAGTTATCAGTCCTGCTGCGACCTGACTTGACCATTGCCACTCCAGCTTGCTACAGGTAATTCTGACACCTGAGACTAATGTAAAAAGTATGCCAGCTAGCGGATTATTTTGCTAATTTGCGTACTTTCTACAATTTTTAAGGCCGATCAACCTTAACCGCCCCTGCCTGCGTGACACACAAAAAATCCTAGGTGAAATTACCAATCAGATATACATTTTGTTTAACATCAAATGTATGTACGGAATCCGAGTAGGTTATATTCGTCTTTGTGTGTTTCCCTAGACCAATTACACGGGAAAGCCTAATGTTTATGAGTTTAGTTTATTTATTAAATTCTAAGTACTGACTACAGAAAGAAATAGAGTAGATTTATCATAACCGACAGGTGTATCCGCAATAAATCATGTACGAGTATGAACTAGTTTTTGTTGGTCAGTACTTAGTAGTGTACGCGCTTTTCACATGCGCTAAATACGTTGAACAAGTCAGATAGTTGAATTACTTACGGTCGATTATTTGAATCGATTAGTGGAATTATATTCGATCGAAACGATTACAATTCCACTAACGAACAACGAAATATGCGACATTATCTGAGCAAAAGGATCTTGTTTTCGGTATAAACTTATTGACGATAGTAAAGATTTACTAACTTAAAATTTAGTCATTTCAAGTACCTCATAATATCTCATTTTTAGATAAAACATTTTGTTTTTAAGATTACACTAGTCTCAATGTCTGGGACAATAAGGTGCCTTATCTCAGATAATTTCACATATGTGAAAACCGTTACATTGTCAGCAATATTTTTTATTTGTCAGTTATGTGGTGAACTATAACACATACCTACTCACCACAGTTGTAAATTTGCCACAGAAAAAACATATGTGAATTCACCACAGCCCAGTGTTTATGTTAATTCGTTACGTGTTTTTTTTTATGTCACTAAGCTTGAAAGTATTGTGCGAAAGAAAAGTAGAATACTGTTTTAAAACCACTTTTCTACTGATTGTACATATTAAATATGAAATTAGTATAATTACATATTACATAAAAAATATATTGTTTATTTCATATTTGCACATAGTTATACATTTTTAAAGTGGAATACCATTCAATGTGGTACCTATTCATTACTAGACCTGATTTTTATGACGTGCTATTTTGCCACCTCCATATACGAGTATGTGCTCGTGCTGTTCTTCTGAAAAATCTAATGCTTACTTGAATCTTCAGCGGAGTCGGGCTTAAGTATAAAAACATTTTCACTTAATTTATCATAGGAGCATTTATAACATCGAACCATAATGTTACCATAATGTTATCACGGAAGTAAAACACGAATGGGAACGTTCGGCTGTCAGTTTATACTAGCACTCTTCGTTTTATTAGTGAAGCTTTTAAGGAGAACACATAAAACATCGTGTCTACTGTAAAATGAATTGAAACTATATGTTCAAATGAAATGAATACAATCAGATTTATATTTCTGTAAATCAAGTACCACCACCTATGCATGAAACAATCCTAGCTCAGAAATGTTTTTGAAAATACTCAATGAAGTTATAAAAACAGTATTCGATCTTTAAGGCCAATAAAAATACCACTAGACCCAGGCTGTAGAGATGTCAATAAAAATAAGTATACGGGTATAGAATTCCGTTCGTGTTTTATGACACACATAACCTTTTTATTCTCACCAAATAAAACCAACACCATTCAAAGCAAATACATATTTTGTTTCCAAAATAAACGTTCACAAAATCGAACGAATGAGTAAACAAGTTTGAATAAAGTTAAAAACAAACATGAAAGTGCACTCCGGTTATGTCACTACATTCACATACAAATACCTGCTCATTTGGAAGATACGAGGCACTGTATCTACTACGTGATAGCTTTGAACCCATCTAGTATTAGGTGCTTACCTATGAAATGATCGATTTTATTACTGGCCACTTTGAGTTTCGATATCTACTTTTCTAATATGAATTTCAATATAAAACAAATTGCATCTAATAGCCATAATTTTCTTACTTCAGCATCAGCATTTCATTTATTTTTCTATACCTAAATTTTCTGCATGTGATTGTCTTGAAAATAAAATGGATAAATTTAAAATTCGTGCTTTTTTTTAATATGAGTTTCGTCGCGGCACCAACGCAAGTTAGACAGCTCACAATATCAATAGTGTGCATGAGCCAAACACTACAAACGATCACACCGTGCATCGATGGTTTGAAGCTTCCGTTCTGGAAATTTCGATCTTAAGGATGAGTTCCACGGACGACCTACGAACAAAGTTAATAACGATGAATTAAAGGCAGATAGTAGAAGCAGATCCATCTCAAAGTACAGCTGAGTTAGCAGCAAGGTTTGATGTTAGTGATAAAACAATGTTGATTCACCTGCTTTAAATCGTCAATATCGGCATTGCCTCAAAATTGTTTATTTCAAGAACAATATCCAAGTATGTACTAGTATGTATTGGGTGCTTACTTATGAAATGACCGATATGTATGAGAAACTGATTTTTTTCTTTGTTATAAAAATATTTATTATGTTAGTCGAAATATTGACCCATATTATCTTCACCTTTCGTCACCTCACGGGCAGCTGGTTGTTGCCACTCCTGTAAAAGTCTCGTGGACGGGTATCAATGAATTCTTCAACAGCCCTCCCTAATCACAGCTACTTCATAATCAAAGTTTTTTCCTTGCAAATGTTGTCCAAATTTCGAACGAAGTGGAAATCTGCCGGGGCGAGGTCCGATGAGTATGGTGGCTGAGGGAGAGTCTCCAGGTCTCCCTCTTGAAGTTTTAAAACTGTCGTATGAGAAGTGTGAGGGCGGGCATTGTCATGAAGAAGAAGTGGAGATGAACGATTGACCAAACTTGATTGCTTTGTTGCCAGCTTTTCCATCATAATCTGCAGCTCCTTACCGTATACATCTGCATCAATCGTTTGACCGGCTCGCGAGAAAATGTAGTGGACACGGGACCACCAAACTGATACCAGTAGCTTTTTCTTAGTTACCCTGCGTTTTGGACATTGTTGGGCTGCAACCTTAGATCCAGCTACTGATACGAACGTTTGCGGTTATCGTACAAGTCATCCATTTCTCATCACAAGTCACGATGCGATGTGAAATTCCCTCGTTTTTGTGACAGTTCAATAACACAGTGCACACTTCGACGCGTTGTTGTCGGTGACGTTCGTTTTCGTACGGTACCGTACACTTTTCGAGCTTCTTCACTTTCCCGATTTGACGCAAATTAATCAATATCGTTTTGTCACATAGGCTGAAGTTTGCTGTTAATTCAGACGTAGTTTGAGATGAATCCGCTTCCACTATTGCTTTCAATTCGTTATTATTACGTTACGTTTATTATCTTATTATTAAACACAACGATATCTAAGCAAAAAGTCATTGGACGGAAAAACAAATGAATAACAGATTTTGAAAAATAATGACATAACTTTAAATAGAAATTAATTTGAATTTGAAATTCCAAGCCAAACACAAGATAACTAAGGTGAAAGTGGCCACTACGAATGTATATATTTATGTATGTTCTTATATGTATGTACAGAGTTTACACATTCATACCTACCATGTAATTGTTTTACGTTTGCATACGCAACTCAAAAATTATCATTTTTTGTTACAAATCAGAATAAAACTATAGTTGAATTTTTTATTCGAGTCAGGGATATGACATGTAGAATTGTCAATAGTGTCATTTCAGAAAACATAGTAAGTGTAATTCAATTCATATTTTTTAACAATTGAGTTCACTTTCTTTTTTTCGTTACAGGAAATACAGGTATTTCCTAGGGGTATTTCAGTTCTGCATATATGCTAGCGCAATTGACCGGATTTAATCGGAATGGATCCAACCCACGGGTACTTTTAAGACGCTGGAGCATTTTGCGAAATATAAAACAAATATACAGACAAAAAATTATTACAAAGCACAATATATATATGATTTCCGGTGTCTTAATTTAAGTTTTAAAAGCGTTTTAATTGAAAAAAATAAGTTTTTTTATCATAAAATTCTTTATTAATTATGTTAGTAATTGTATTGACTCATTATAAAAACAATATAAAGTCATAACTTTAACTTTAAAGTAGCATTTACGAATCTTGTTTGATATTATTGTACTCGTATTTTGATAAATATTATTTTATAATGTTGAATAAAAACGTTACTCGTTATGTAGGTATTGAATTATATCTTGCTTATGTGATAATAATTAGATACGTTTTTTCTTATTAAACAAAAACATAAACTAAATAGCATACATACTTCGTAAATAACAAAAACGAATAAAGAATAACCTAAAAATTGTTAATTCCTATAGAATTTTGTACGTAATCCCATATTGGATTCAAAAAATATTTATATATATGTGAGAACATATTGCAATTACGCAAATGGTGTTATATATGTATTGTGAAAATTTTAGCATTATACGAGATTTTCAAAAGGGGTCCATTAAACTTTTTGTCTCTATTTTCCATTCATTTTCCTCATCCCGATGATGTCAAAGGTAAAACGAAACATAGGGCACATGACTAACGTTATTCATTTATTTATTAAACTTTTTAGCACATTATGGTACAAAAGACGAGCTTAAAACTTTAAGGCATTCTCTACCAGCTGACCTTTTGGATTGATCAGAGAGATACATTGGGAGGTGCTATGAGAGATATAAATATATAACTTAAACGACAAACAGGATGAACAAATAAATATACCTACCTGATGAATAAATACAGTATCATATCACACAATATGCTTACATACATACCTATACTTATATATACTTATCTACTTACAAAAGCACTAAGTCTGTGATGACGAAAGGTGCCCGGAGCTTCCGTATAAAAGTATTGTTATTCGAAGCCTTTCTAATGTCACTATGTTATGTATTGCATTTGAATATTTTATTTCATAATCGTCATTTAGAGACAGATAGATTCTGCCCATTTACAAACAAAAAGGTGCAAATTTTAATGTCAGTGGAAAGAGGCCTTTTCTTACACCCACATTCGAGCTTAGCTTTGCTCCGCACTATAAAAACAAACTCTACGAGGTAAGAACTGTGTGGGACAACACAGAGATTCAAAGCTCCAATTTGAATCTTCGCTTCACACGAAATTCACATACTGAAAAATACTACTTTGTACTTTTACTCGTATAAAGCAAGAACTCGATATTGAATGCAATTAAAAATATTCTCATTATGGCATTTATTTCGAAACAATCAATTTTTGTTCATCAAAAAATGACTATGTGAAGTAGGTACAGCCCCGGGAAGCTGTGATCGGCAAAAGTTCTGTATCTTCGATCTTTATATAAGAATTAATTCGAATTGAACCGCACAATTTAAGCGATAATCTACAATGTATACATACTTTATATTAGATTATATTAAAACATAGAAAATTGGTGCATTTTTGTTTATATAGAACCGATGGCAAATGAGCGGGCGGGTCACATGACGGTAAGGGTCGTCACCGCCCCCATGGATATTTCCAGAACCAGGAGGCATGCGGAAACACTGCCGACCTTCCGAATATAGCGTATAAAATAGAAATAGAATAACTATCACGTCAAACGTTAAGATTTTACACCATTTGCGTAAAGCAAAGCGCATCGTTTAAAAAATTGCACGTCATTAATCCATTAGAATTTAATGATTGAAGTAGATGAATCATAATATTATTAGTGCCATGGTATAGTCTTCGAATGGCCTGGCAGCCATTCGAACACGTGGCTACTGGATAGTCTGTTTTGTTAACGCATGTCGCCGTAGAGAAACAAATACAAAAACAGTTAGATCATCCTTCTATATTTAACCGTGGCTGAAATATTTTTATGATCTGTGAACTAAATACGCGTGTTTATTAACTACTTCAGTTTAATGAAAATTTGTTAGTAAATATGTTTGGGTGAAGTTTTGACAGATTTATACAACATTATGAAGTCGTCATTATTAATGCTATGAGTTTGTGAAGTTGAAGCTATGTTCACTAAATCTGTATTGTAAACTGAAGATACAAAGCTACTATTGTATTCTGAAGTGCCAAAGTTTTGATTTCGGTTGTTTCGGCGGTTTTAGAGACGCCATCTCGTTATATAACGAAATGTTATCTATATAGATCTAAAGAGTGTATACCCATTTAGTATGTAAAATTTATTCGCAACTCAATGTATTATATCTACCTACTACTGTATTATAATTTTTTTATTTGTTTTTCTATGCCCCTTATTTTACCAACAATCTATTGTTTTGTCGATAACCTAGATTTATAAAAGGATACATTTTATCGTGTTTGTTTATAAGTAATCTCCTATATATTTTGACGTCAACACACCCAAAATGGAAACTGAGTGCTAACAAGCGGAATGCCCATTAATCACCTTTCTAAGTACATTAGCAACCAACAAATTTATTTAGGTAGAAGAAAATAATTTAGTAATTAGTATTTTAAAAATAGGTATTAGGAAGTTTCACTTAACATTTTCTACCATTGACCGTTGATTGATTCAGCTACGTCATTCAGTAGAAAATGAAATTAGCCAGTATGAAGATAATATAAATAGTATAACATAAAAATTAATAACCTAACCATTGAATATCCATTACGCAAAACACAAAATGTAATGTAAACTAAAATATCAAAATATATTAGTATGTACCTATAACGAAATACGTGTATTCATTACAGAAGACACAACGATTTGTTAGGATTAATTCTAATTCTTAATTTATCCGGTATACTGAAATTGCACCTATAAGGAAAGCAATAAAAGAACGAAAAGAAGATTAAAAAAGAAAAAAAAGAAAAGAAATTAGAGCAAAGAAACAATACTCTCAACAAAGAAAAAAGAGTGAGAAACGTAATAGGCCTTGAAGAGAAGGAAAATGAAAATATATATGTATTTTCATATCTTTTGATAAATATGAAAGTCGGTTAAAGGAAGCGTAGATTTTGCACAAGAAAAATGCTTAAGTAAAATCCAGTAAAGGATATCTGTATTTTGTGTTATACCAAATTTTAATAATGATCGTTTTATAAGAGAAAATGTGATTCGTTTTAACTTACCAATTACGCAACATCGTTTCCATTTACCCAAAACAGTGCAGTCCTGCTTTGATCCCATGGGATTGTCGATAATTAGGAATGCTAAAAATTTTGCTGTTAGCAACAAAATATAAAAGGTAAATACCTAATTATGATTATTTATGTAAACAAAGAATTAGAAAGATTATTTACATTAAAATTTCTGTATCATTTAACGGACGTTTTCTTGGATACTATATTTATTTTCCTTAAATATTTGTAATGCACCAGCCGCTTACAATCCAACAACGGGAATTGAATTAAAAATTGAAATAACAAATCGTCACGAGATTTAACAGAATTGTTTTGTTTACAATGCATTAATTATTCAGTCCTTTTCAAACATTCCAGAGAACTGTATAAACGTGACCCTGAATTATGTCCCGTATATTAAATTGGTCACCGGCGAGGTTTATCTTGTTCAAATACGTAAATTTCATTTGACGTCTCATGTTTCGTGGCTATCTTTTAAAATGAATTAGGAACTTTCATTTCCTTAAAATATCTATTTTTTCTTTTATATAGAATAAGAGGGTAGTCGGACTTGCGGCCCACAAATGGCTACCGTCTTCCATAAACACTAGGGGATATGCAGATGCGCTACCAACTTGCGCTTAACAGGCAGTTTTCCCCACAACCTGAGTGTTGGCGACATAAAGCGGTTCAGTTTATGTCAGATTTTGTTAATAATAAATGGCTAATTCTATTTTTTTTTTCTTCATATATGGCAATGGTGCAATTAGCACATTCTGACAGTGTCAAGTTTTCTTAGTAATAAACAATTTCAAAGTCTAAAACGTATCCTGTCAATGTCCAGCCAGTCGGAGTAAGTAAGGAGTCGCTCAGTAAAGTGATAGCAGGTTTACTGAGAACAGAAGAGGACTTCCTCACTCCCGATATCCCTTTTCGGTGAAACTACCCCTTGGGCTAGGAAGACCAAATATCTTGTCACCCTAGACCATCGGCTGACGAACTGTCCGAAACCGAGCCCCATTTGTACTCGGTCGTCGCAACCCTCTCATAGGCGGGAGAAGTAAAATGTCGCTTAGAAATAAGCTGACATTGTACAAAACCTGCGTACGTCCCATAATGACCTTCGCTAGCGTTTTCTTTGCACACGAAGCCCCTTCCAACATTAAAATACTTCAAACCCTCCAAAATAGATTCTTGCGTAAGGCCGTGGCTGCCCCATGGTACTCTCGCAATGTCGACCTCCACAAGGACTTGGAACTTCCATCCATCGTCAAATAAGTGAAAGACGCCGCTCAACGCTACTATGACAGAGTCCCTCACCATCTCAACCCCCTAGTAGTTGACAGCCTAACCTATGTCCCCGATAGGAATGACCCTCCCCGTTGCCATCGTCGTCGTCGTCCTCGGCACGTCTCAGTTGACCCCGACGACCCAATCACTGCTGCCAATGTGGTTCTTACACTACACTCACAGACTTCACATATACACCGTCCCCGCCGGCGGAGGCGAAGACGCGTGCGTCGTCCTCGCTACACCGTGAACACACACCGGCCTTCAGCCAACATTTTTACCAGGTGTCGGCACGTGCCTGGCCACTTCTCACCGACTTGCGATCCCGCGGTACCCTCCCAAAGCAACGCTCTAAGCCGAGGTCCATTCCTTCCGCCGGTCTACCAGCGGGAGAGCCCTTAGGCTCGTTGCTGCACACACTCTTTGCTCCTGGCTGATCGCCTTCTGCGCTTGCCCTAAACCATACATGCCCGGTGACTCTTGAAAAGCCATTAGGTCCACAAGAATTTAGCCAATCCGAAAAAAAAACAGAAGAGGACTCCTTGGAAGCACACGAAAAACGCAGTCCCATGCTTTATGTGATTATCACAAACACTAAAATTTAATAAATTGTCACTTTTAAACCACAAAACGCCTAATACACAATTTTTACTATAATCAAATAGAAACTCAACTCCACTTCTCGTGTTCTCTCCAAAAATTCCTCATAATTATATTTCTTAATGTTAAATGAAAAATATGTTCTTTTATTTTTTATATTAAGTTCTTTTATGACTCCGAAAGTTGAAAGTCAAAGAATATTTCAATAACTAATTCATAATTTTTATGAAAGTTTTGCTAATAACAAAACTACATCTAGGGAAACGGAAAAGGTATCGATACTATTCGGTATCGAGTACTTTTTTATTTGATACCGATACTTTTGTACTCATGTTTTACTTTGTACTTTTTAATCGATTTTTAGACTCAAATGATCGATTGAATTCTCATACGGATGAAGTACTTATATATCAGGTGTCGTATCGAAATTTGTATTCTTTACAAGAATACATAATTTTAATCTCTCTAATTCTTTTCGTTATATTAGGTACTCACGAAAACAATATAAATTTAGGAAAGTATCGATACCGTGGGATGTGTCGAGTTGACCCGACGTTTTTTTCGCTATCTATCAACATCTTGGCGTGACGATACTTTTTATTCGGTGCTACTATTCATTAGTAAATAATCGATTTTTTTAATTCGATTCCGTGTGTTACTACACAGAAATTTTAGTACATCCTTTAAATGCATGAAAATCGTTGCATGAAACAGTGTGTGTACAAGGATAGACGCATGTAGTAGTACATCCTTTAAATGCATGAAAATCGCTGCATGAAACAGTGTGTATGCAAGGAAAGACGCAAGTAGGTTACTAACAAAATTGTATTTGACCTACAAGTTGTAGAACCCGAGCAGAGCAATTTGTCATTCTCGCAGCACTACAAGTTAATTAAAGACAAGAGTTTACTGGTCTAGTATTATCATACAAAAAAGCGTAACCCACAAACAATATTTTTTCTTTCATTTTACTAGCCACGTTTAGTTTTTATCAGTAAACCATGTAATCAGTAAACTAGGGAGCTGAACAATAAAGATAAGATCGCGTGCAACGCTGTGGGCGAAACAATTCCCGTAAAGCTTTCTCCTATCTCTTAGTCTTCCACCACCAATTTACAAAATATATTCAAGTATATCTTCAGAGCCACAGTAATCAGCTGGTAGCTAAAAGGCGTGTTGTCTAGAACAGCTAATTAAGTTGAGTTGGTATATTATCATTTCTCACAAGGATTTTTACCCAAACTCAGAAAAGACCTTCTAATTTGCATTTTCATCGCAAAGGCTAAAGAAATGAAACGAAACGGCACCAACTTTTGGACTTAAGGATTGGATTTCCATATTTTAATTGAACGAGGGAAGTCTAAGCTAGTTCCATCATCACTGTCAGCCTTAAACAAGAAAATAAATTAAGAGCACGAACAATGCAAAATTTTCACTACTGTAATAATAAATAATTCGTTTTTATCTTAAAATCTACGTTGGCCTATATTCTTACAAACCTTCCATAATTTATGCACTTAACGGTATTCAAACGAACTTGAACTTGGCCATAATTTAACCGCTTCCTTCCCTCTTCAAGGACGCCACTTCCCGTCCCTGGAAGAGAGCACTCTCGCCGGAGAGATGTAAACTTATATTGTTCATTATTGTTAAGGTGCCCCATTCGTCTTCGTATAACGAACAACACGAGTATATTTGACTTGCACACACGCTCAGCAAATACACGAACATGAATTTTCCGTTTGAAACAACAAATGAAGATAGCAATCCTTTATATACGTACACTATTGTACATATGAAAATAAATTACTATCCTACTTGAAACATTATTGACAATTTAATTTATGAAAGCCAGAAGTCCTCTTTCTTTTCTCTAGGTAACTCGTATTTATCACATACAATTCTAACAAAATTGTCTTTTGTTATTCACACTATTCTAAGTAGTTTTTTTTATGATGTGATCAAAAAGCGATTACCTTCTTCTTATCGATTGGCACCTCCAGACTTACGTAGTTCGATTCAACGAACCACGTACATGTACCTACATCTACTGAATATGCAACAGAAGACAAACTGGTCTGTTTGCCTTCGCGCCGGTAACACTGTATTGCATATGTGTACCTTTATAAAAGCGACCGACTGACTACATTCTTGCCTTAACCTTTCCATTTCATACGTCTATTACTTTACCACACCCACGCGACGCGGCAATATCGGGTTCACATTGCGAAATTGTCGAGTAAAACAAAATGGTTAGTTTTATAATAATCTTTGAACAATTTGAACAATTCTGAAATAAATTAAATTTGAAAAGAGTATAAAGTTTAAATGAGGTATAAGTGCTAAGTGTAATAAATAAAATAGACACAAATACTGACATAATTTTGTCTATTATTTTGAGAGCTTTTATCAATAATTTATAAATAACTATTTTTTATATTAATTCATATAAACAACTATAAAACTATAGCTGTACTAGCATGTAAAAGCAAACAAAAGGTTCCTTAATATACAAAGAGTGGGCTTTATTAATTGGGAATAATTTAGATCTATGACGATACATACTCACGTGTTAAAAAACAAACATCGAGCTGCCATCTCCTGCTTGTATTGTAACAAAGCCCTGTCTTATAGGGAAAGTTTGTTAATTTATGTTTTCATCCGCACCCCAAGGAAAGTCGGCGACAAACTTTGGCAATTTCTACTCGACGTTTCTTTTGTAATACAGTGATTAGATAAACACTTATCAGTGTGAACCATACCATACCATCAACCTATGCCTATCCACTGATGGATATACGTTGCTCCCAAGGCTTGCCGCCTAGTATATGGTTCTACACTTCGGCTCTCTCTTCCTTGCAAAATCCTATTCACAGCTCTCTTGAAGAACCCCATGTCGTAGCTTAATGGGAAGACCTCTTGAGGCAGTTCATACGTAACTTACGTATCTTCATACTTATGTTTAATGCTGTTCATATTAACAGCTACAACTTAAGTGGCTGTGTAGCACGAATGTTTAGCGTGGTTCTAGCTCATTTTGTAATACTTTAAATGCTTATTCGTAAAAGACTTATACGGAAATATTTATTCTTTATTTGTATTTGTTTAATCAATAAAGGAGAAGACTACAAAGCATACATATTTACATGTTTTATATTCATTATTGTTCTTTCTTCATCTTCGATAACATATAATAATATAAATATTGATATCATTATTTACTTTATATTTTTGAAAATAACTCAAGTCTTTGTTTAATTTGAATATTTTATAAAAATAATTCAACTTTTTGTCGCATTTTAAAGTTCTGTCGTAAATTACGAGTATGTGTCAGCATTACGTGTCATATTAAATAAGTGAAGAATCTTCACTGAAGACCGCGCAAATGGCTCATTTTAATACATAAGTCCTCAAACGACGCCTGCAACGCATTCATATAAGCGTAATAAATAAGACATATAATCTGTTATAATCTCTGCGAACATCAAAGTTATATTATCCTCTACGGCTTTATGAACCCATTCGAAATAGTTATTATTCAATGAACAGTCTAATTTTTGTTTGATAACCCAACCAAACCAATGTAGTTACGTACTCTTAACAGTGCTTTTCCTGGTTAGAATAATCGGATATTCAGCCAGTTTAACCTCGTTATGTAAACAATGGCGAACACTAATGAACTGCGAATTAACTGGTAGATAGTATCTATGTATATCACACCGATAAAAAATATTCAAAGTAACAGCTATAACTGGTATAGATATCTACAATAGATAGTTATAAAAATACCGCCTAGCTAATATGTATTGTAAAAAACGAATAATTGTTTTTCTTAGTATTACTTATTTTAAATTAGGAACGTCCCTAACGTTTCTTAAAACAACTTATGAAATTGGCCATCGGCCACTGTTTAAAGCATTACTTTTATTGCAATAAAATAGTAGGATAACATTAACTAGATATATGGGGAGATAAAATTTATGATTCTCAATTATTTTAGTACGTGATACAAACTTCATTATCAAAAGAAAGAAAAAATATTAAAGAAACCCCGCAATAACAGATAAAGCTTGCAATCACTCAGCTTACTCAGCTTGTATGAAATTCAAACGGGCTGGTGAAGTTCATAATTCGTAGATTCTATTAGATCTTGGAACAAATAGTATTTATCAGATCTATCTCACAAACATATGACTAGATGCAAATTCTTCATCAGGAGTTACTTCCCTTGTCTGGTGCCAAGCACTGTCAGTTCGTACACTTAATTAAGTTTCCATTCATGCGTAAGGTATCTACCCAATGCAACGTAAGAATGGAGCAATCAGCCAACGAATGTAAATAACTCTTTTATTCCCACATGTTCGCATTCATATTCAGGAATATCATTGCGGAAATTGTTTCGTAATAGATTTCTTCTCATACATATTTCTTCCTTCCAAATACGAGTAGCGTACATGCGTAACTCAGTAAAAATAATCTTATATCTCTATCATCCATCACTGTAATTGTTTAAAATATAAAAAACAAGATGATCAAAATGATCAAAAAAAAATCAAACAAGCTTAGTCAGTTGGAAAAGATCAACATGACTAAAGTATGAGTGAAATAAAAATACTTTTCAAAATCGTGATAAATATTGCGAACGGTGAAGAAATGATATAGAATGAGACAAACGGAGAAGTCAAAGAGAACCGGATTAAGTAGGTAATTTATTCTAGTATTGTCCTATTATACCTACACAAGTATAATCACGGTCAATCAATAAAACTTCGTTAATCACTTTATTACTCCTTTAAATCGTATATCAATTAAATGGGATTCAATTAGAGTGAGCTTTGAATATATGTTATTCAAACTGGTTAAAGAGGTGAGGGCTAAAGTAATTTCCGATGGATCGCACGATACAATCGAGTTACATCGACAAAGCTCTAGGTTCACCGGACATTTCCCCAATGAGAATGATTTGGCAACTCGCCCCCGCCTATATTTAAATCGTAATCTTACTGAGTCAACGCTCTCGTTGCTGTAACACTCAAAATAAACGGTCTTGTGGCGACGACAAAATTCGACCGAGTTCTAAATTTTAACAACAAAACTACATAAAACCGCTTTAATGAACCTTATCAAATCAAGCTTATAGAACTTGAAGACAATTGCGCTTGGATTATATCTAAGTCTTTCCATAGTATTTTCAAGTCATTTAACAGAATTTATTATACCATGTATTTTAGATAATTTCCTTTTTCTACCTCTCGTCATTTTATTTATTGATTTAAACTTCATTCGACAAGTATTTGACATGCACAAAAGGTGGACTTAATGCCTAACGGCATTCTCTATCAGTCAACCATCAAATCAAACGGAACGCGGATGCAGCCATTGCACCTCAAAACAGGCCTGGTTCACACCCGTAACATACTTAAATACGAAAATATGCCTACAAAAACCAGCCCACTTAAATAGGGCTTTAGGTTGCCGCGAACTCAAAACCGGCATGAGTAGTGCAAACTCCACGGATCTATTTGACGTATCTTAAGGAAGTCATAGACTCGCAAACGGCGGCAACTCGTTTTGATAGGCATATTTTTGTAAGCATTTGCAGTTTTTACTTTTTTTTCTTTGCTTTTGCATTTTCTTCATAAAAACTCATGTACTATGTACCCGTAGCTCGCATTATTGCTTAATTACCTTATCATACAACTAAAACTAAAAGGATTATCTAACTATATCTATAAGAGCACAAATCAAATGAAGTCAATTTTATCAAATCAAAATCTCAGAGATATACAAGGTAACGTTTTCAGGAGCCCTAACCTATAATGGAAAACCCAAATTACCTAAGAAGCTATGAAAATTAATCAGGTAATCAATTTTGATAAGAACAAGAAATAATACCTACATATAAGTATTTTCTTTTTTACTTTGTGGTGATTGAGAACAATCAATATTTTATTTTTTGTTACTTGTAAACATATTACTTAAATCTTTTAATTTAATTTTAATTCACATAGTAAAGGAAAACTGAAAAATCTACTCTTGAAAATAAAATATTAAAAATACAGCTTCTTTAAAAACTATTTATATAGTCAAGTGTCTTAAATAAATAAATTATTATTATTATTAGTCTTACAGCACTTTATTTTTCTTTATTTTATATTTTTTTTAAGGTTTAAGAGAAAATGATTTCCCTTAAACGTTCAAGCTACTTTATATGACGTCTAAAACTCGAGGAATATGAATATTAAGAAATCTAAGTAGCAAGATAAATAAAACCTACTCGTAATTAACTTATTATTATTAGTAAACGACTAACCGAGTGGTCGTCGGAAATGGGCCGGCTTTAGAGTAGCACCACCTCATCTCTTCCCGTGAATGTCGTAAAAGGCGACTAACCTGAGGAAGCCTGAGGAACAACACCTCTAAAAGAGAGGACTCTCCAACCTGCTTGGCTAGCGGGACCATAAATCTCTCGTGCACAAGACAATGTACATGAGGAAGCCCGTGTCTAGCAGTGAACGATAAATTTAAACGACCACGGTTTAAACGTCGTATTTTAAGGTAATCCTTGTGTTGTAACATAAAGATGTAAATTTATTAATTACACTTATGACCGAGTTTGAGGATTTCGTTAGATTAACATTAAAACAATATAAATTGATTGATTACGCTGTTTTTATTCTAAAGGTATTTTTTGGAAGGAAGACCGCGTAGGAGAGAAGAGAGGGGCGCACCGGAAACTGCATTTCGTTACCACACCTTGAAAGATAAAATTAATCTAGGTAGATAGTTATTGTTTGGATTTTGGTCAATTGGGACATTAGGATTTAACTTCTGCGGTATCTTAGAGGCATAGATGTTCTGATTTTCATATCTAAAATCAATTATTTATTTATTACACCTATCCCATTGCCGCACGTGCTTAATATACATAATAATTCTTAATCTCATATTTTATACTTGATCTACACATTTCTATTTTTTAATATAGATGTAATCACATACGTGTCATTACCCACAGAATATAATATGATCGCATATCTATGTCAATACCAATCACTTCCATAATCACACATTGCGCGTAATATGTGTAATAACATGGTGCTTAATTAAAATGTGACATGTAGGTATTATAGCTACACAGGCATGTCCTTTGAACCTTCGTAGCGACTAACATCTTCAGTAAATTGTGATCCAATTATTATAATGGAGCCATTTATAACACTGCCTTTAACGGTAAGTTTCAATATCACACAATACTTTTTTTGTATATACAAAGGCGGCATACAGCCCACCTGATGGTAAGTGGATACAATCGTCCATATACATCCGCGATACATGGCAACATCAGTCCAGAATGAGAAATGTTGGCACGCCCCCGGATGCGCTGCCTACCTTTGCAGATTAAGGAATGGATTGGGAGAAAGGGTTGGGAAAATGGGGAGGGATAGAATGGGATGGGCTTTGGCATATCTCACTCACTACAAAAACACGTACGTACATTGGGGAAATACGATAAAGTAAAGAAATGCAGCACATTACAAGGTAGTCTTCTGTGAGAGAGCGGTAACGTGGCCAATAGAATGCGACCAGTGCCAAAGCCACTGGGCACACTCGACTGTATGTTGTAGTTGAGAGCAGCGTGCACCTACAACATACTTGCATATTACAACAATACAGTATTGACGATATTATTTAATAAAATGTTATGTTATTTATAAATTTAATCAAGTAGGACGTTTTATTCAAAGAACGCTAAGTTTTCCAAAGTACGTATTTCACTTCATTGCCTACGCTTTAGTATAATCAGCTAAAAGCTTCGGGTGTAAAGTCTTAAAAATAGAACTACGTGGCATAATTTTCTCATCACCAACTTATTTTCTTCAATATTTAATCTTTTCTAAATACATGCGAGTTATTTTCATAAAAATGACTTATTTTTTAAAAGAAATATATATTGTGTTTACTGACCTACTTACAGACCTCGTAGAGAGGAAAAGTGGCTTTAGCACAGTCTAAAATGTCTGAAGCTAGCTAGCTAGCTTCTTAGCTAATTAACCAGTTAGTTACTCTACCCGTAAAACCGGCTTTACGCTCTCAGTAATAATATTAGAAAAATGACCGAGCGCGACAATGTCGTGGGAGTTCATGTCTTCTCTCGTCATTTCTCGCCTTTTCGAAAGGGATTTGAAATAATCAAAGGATTCTCAAGACAAAGTTTCACGCGAGAACGAGGACCACCACAGAAGAATATAACGCGAAATAAAACATTTTACCATACTTTATATATTATGTATATTGATGCAGTTCATTTTGAACGATATTTGTTTATTTGTTTGAACGATATAATACTGTTTGTCAATCGAAATATTCGCACTAGGATCTCAACGAGTACTCTCATTTAGAATGTTAAGCCATAAAGTTTTGGATTTAGGAGTCGACACTGGCGAGGGCTCCTATATCAAAAACTTCATGCAGCAAGATACGATTAGAGAATAAGATAAATGAATTAATTGCCATACGTTGTTTGCATCTAGTTACATCTACAAAAGTTATCTTAGTAGATGTATTATTATCAAAATGTAGTGAAACTATTAAACCTACTACTTTCATGAACATATATATAAATTGATTAGTTAAATAACTTATTTCTGAAAGATGATATCGATCGCCTGGCGTTTTACGAGGTTCTTGTGCTGAGAGACGGTCGCATATTAGATAAAACCACGGTCGTGACGGTGATATATAATATAATCCAATTTTAACTATTTCTGTCAACACCGCCAAAGATAGAGTGATGAGTCAACTATAAAATCATGTCCTTTTAAGATCTTATTTATATCTAGCACTTTTACAGCCATATTGGTGATTTGATTTCATTGCGTAAAAAATCTGTGACCAACTGCGTACCAAAATTATTGGTAAAACATGTATTTTGATTCCGAATAAAAAAGCAGCGAAATTAACAGTAAATAAATACATAGGTAGGTACTACATATTACCCATGAACACAAGCACCGAACACAAGCTTTGCTAACTAATTACATTCATTTGTTTTTAGGATTTTTAGAAACAATTAAAGACGGCATAAAGGACAAATACATAGATAACAAAATGCAATTATTAATATGATATATCACATCAAGATTGTATATATTTAATTATTATTATAGAAACAAAATAGGTAGATACCTATAAAATATATTACAAAATATTTCAATTTAAGCCTTAGCACCATTCGCTTATCAAGTCTACATATGTACACTCGTGGGGGACCTGGGTCCTAAACCAAATACTATTTTTTTAGTACCTACCAATGTAAATAAAATATGTTTAAAAATTAATTTAAATTAATTAATTTAAATTAACCTTTAAAAAATATGTTTCGTTTCAAAAATCAAATCGATGAGCAAATGTATATACGATGGCCACACTGAAAGGTTCCGGAATGAAGAAAAAATTACAATGAATGGCCAAAAATGAATGAATTTATTGTTTCTCAAAATATTCTCAAAGCTTCAGGGGGAGAGTACACGCTGCAATCCAACAGCCGCTGGGCGCACTCGAGTGGCCACGTTAGCCCTCTCTCACAGAAGACTACCTTGAAATGTACTACATTTCCCACTGTATCTTATTTCCCCAATGTACGTACGTGTTTCGGTGGTGAGTGAGATGTGCTAGAGCCCATTTACATCCTATCCCTCCCCATTTTCCCAACCCTTTCTCCAAATCCATTCCTCTATCTCCAAAGGTAGGCAGCGCATCCGGGGACGTGCCAACGTTTGTCATTTTGAACTAATGTTGGCATGTATCGCGGATGGCTATGGGCGACAGTATCCACTTACCATCAGGTGGACGGTATGCTCGTCTGCCGCCTTCGTATATAAAAAAAAAGAAAAAAATATTCTCCGTGAGCGTCGATACACTTTTTCATACGAATAAACCAATTTCCATAACATTACTCCGTGGTGACCTCGGAAACATGTTTTTACCATACTCTTTGACAGCCTCTTCTAGCGATGAAAATCCTTGACCGTGTAATTGGTTCTTAATTTTCGGAAAGAAGAAGAAGTCACAAGGTGCCAAGTCGGGACTGTGTGGAGGATGGCTCATGAGTTCTGCGTTTTTCGCCTTCAAAGAGTCTGTTTGACCGTGTGAGAGCTGGCATTGTCATGGTGCAAGATTATGTGGTGTTTAAGATTGTTTTCACAGAGTTCGTCAATAACTTCCGGCAAGCAAATGGTCGTGTAGCAACCAGCATTCACGGTACGACGATTTTCCAAAGCAACAGCAGCAATGTGTCTAGTTTTTGAAAAGAAGCGATCATGTGCTTCGTGGCACTTTGCACACGCGCCACTTTGGTCGGGTTCGGCTCATCTTGAAAGTCCCAAATGATCGATTACTGTTTTGTTTCGGGGTCGTAGCTGTAAACCCATGTTTCGTCACCTGTTATTACTATGTTCCACACCAAATTTGACGTCCCTTTGTTGAATCTGGTAAGCTGGCATTGCACCAAGTGACGCGTTCCGTTTTTTGAGCCTCAGTCAAATTGTTTGGGATCTACCGCGAGCACAGCTTTCGCACAGCCAAATGTTAGTGTAAGATTGATTGTATCTGACCTATGCTTAAGGATGCCCGAATCTCATAGTAGGTCAGATACCTGTCTGTTTCGATCATATGGCGCACAGCATCGATGTTTTAGTTGTTGACAGTGGTGGACGGGCGACCTTCACGCAATTCGTAACTGAGATTCAAACGACCGCGCTTGAATTCTGAAAAGGAGCTATAAATTGTCGTCTTGCTTGGTGCTTAATTGCCAAATGCAGTTTGAAGCCGAGAGAGGCTCTGCTGATCTGTCAAATTACATTTAAAATCTTAGAAAAACATACAGCGATAATATTCACTAGTTCAATCCATCGTAATGCAGACACGCAATTTTTAAAATGACGCCACAACGAAAAAACAAGTGACTGTTAGATGAAACAAACTTTATTCTACAGCCAAAAAGTTCCATTTCCAAATATTGTTATTACTTTTTGAATATTGTTTATGTAAGTGGCGAGTTCCAGAAATTTTCAGTGTGACCTATGTAAAAATAATTTGATTAAGATTTACAAAATCCAAACAAAAATACATCTACTTAATACCGTCAGTTTTCATGGCCTACTTCGATAACGAAAATGAAATTTAAAACATCTACTTGAAAACTTGTATCCATACTAAATTGTTATACAAAAATAAAATTATAAATATGTATAAAACTTAGAAAATCACCTATGCAGAAATAATCTCTATTTATGTATGAAAATAAATCACATTGTTTTTGTAGTTTAGTTTCACGCAGATTTAATTAAATAACAATAAGCTGACAGACACGAGCAGAAAGTCCCCCCTAGTGTTAAGTGGTTATTTTGATCCTTGGACATCCGCAATACATGCCGATATCAGTCCAGAATGACGAACGTTGGCACGTCTCCGGATGCGCTGTCTATCCTTCGAGATTTATGAATAGATTTGGAGAAAGGGTTGGAGGAATGTAGAGGAATAGGATAGGACAGGATGGGAATGGACTCTGGTATATCGCATTCATTACCGGAACACATACGGTAAGTACATTGGGGGAATAAGATAGTGGAAAATGCAGAGATTTTACGGTAGTGTTCTGTGAATGAGGGATAACATGGCCAGTCGAGTGCGCCCAGCGGCTGTGGGATTGCAGCATACACCGTCCGGAGGACCCTACAGTAAATACCCTAAGTTGATATTTATATTATTTTCATTTGATTTTGTATTATCACTATATACTGAATCCGGCGTCACTCAAATCTAATACTGTCTGCGGAAAATACTCCTCTCCTGTACTTGCTCCCGACTCAAGATTTGTTTAATAGGTGTTCTATTTGTTCGGTTGACAAAATTTTAGGCAAAAGTATTCCACGAAACTGAAGAAAATAAAACAAATGTATAAATAGTGATACAAAATATACTTACTCTAGTGGGAGACCTAGTTCCCCCAGCACCAGCACCTACCCCGTGAACGAAGAGCAGAAATTCAGCGCATGTTTGCACACAGCGAGCACTCGGGAAGTACCGTGATTAGTTGATTACACAAAGACACAACTATAGTGAACACGCATCGTAAAAAATATACACAAAAATATGTGTAGTGAGGGACCCTACGCCCCCACAAATGTTGCTAAGGGTTAAATGAATGAATTTTCTTTATAGGCCTCAGAAAAAATTCAGATTTCTATTGTTTAAGAGAAAATTTCAAGAGTACTTAGGTACGAGTACCTACGTAAGCATATCTTTAGATATTAAAGCGAACCGTTTTTATGATGATTAAAAACTTACATTGATTGTAGAAAGTTAATGATCCGTTATCCAACAAGTAAATATAATTTTTAAACGTGATTTATAAATACATAAAAAATATTCACTTTATGAATTAGGATTCGATTAGGACGTGAAATTCGGAGTTCACATAAATAGAATAAATAATTTATTTTAAAAGTTTCAACGGTTTTCATAATTCATTCTATTGAAATAACTGCATCTCATAACTGTTATAAAAAATTTTCGAGAAAAATTTAACCGATTTTCATTAATTGTAGAATACGTTAGATATTAATATATCTAACTTCTATAATTAATTATATCTACACATTTATATTTTTATTTTACTAAAGTACTTACTTTATTCTAAAACATAACCTCGCAGTATTTACAAGATTTAAAGTTTATTTTTTTAATAAAATAAATCACCAAACAGAATCACAAAAAATCTCACTTATTAGAAAACAAAATGAAAAAGTTAATAGTGTTCACTAACGCGAAGTTGTCGGTGTCGCGATCGGCTCGAACTGAAAAGTGAAAACTAAACGTAGTACCAGCCAACCCTTGTGAGAGATCGCGGTAGACTGAAGGAAGACTGCCACTGTAGGCGGGCAATACACACACGAAGTATACACAGCGCAATTTCAGCCACAAATAGGGGTGTATACTATATATCACTCTCAATGGGCCACCTAATACTATACACATATTTGCACGTCACAAAATATTGGATATCTACTGAATCACCGGGTTATAGGTCTATAACTAACGGTATGAAGAGCAGACATGACGCTCGTACTGCTCAAAATTACGCATGTCAAAGCAATATCATCAATTGCTCATAGAATATACCTACATTCAACCGATTTAGATATAATGTATAAACAATCTGCTCTTATCTTTAAAATCATCTACATAATCGTTTAAAAAATGCTTTAAAAATTGCGAATACTCTGTTTTTTATAAAACGAAAAGCAGAAGAAAAGAATAACTAGTAATTAAACATTTACACTTTTACTAGAACATTACAAGAATAAAGTTCATTTTAAAGTAGCACTGCTTGCCGGGCGTACGTCTCTTTATTCATAAACGCTTAAAGCGATAAAATTATAATAATACGAGTATAAGCGACGAGAGCTGGACAATGTATATTGTGCTCTTTTGCAACATTTTTACACATCGCATTGTCTGTCTTGAGTTTTTTTATATCAAAAACCTTATACGAAAAGAAACCATCTCTTAGGATGAAAAGCACTCTTGCTAAGATTAAGAAATTCTGTATTACTTACTGCATCTATAATTTAAGCACAATAAGCAGTAGGTACACTTTGACAAATGACCTAATTTTTTTTTCTATATGACAGGATCCGACACTGGTGAGGGAGACGAAGTGACCACTTTGCTTTATTGGTGGAAGATTATACACAAGCTTCTCGATGTAATATATGTAATATATTACTATTCCCTTCTAAGCATCTTCTGTAAGAATTTGAATGTCTGCCGAAATGCAGAATAAGTCTTCTACATAACCATAAGCCGGACCCAGAAGTCTACAGGCTTCTACGACTGTCGGATATCCTAAAGTATCTACATGGATATAATATTCGGGAGCAAGAGTAGAATATAGGGTTAGGGGTACACAAAAGATCCCATTAGGTCGAAGTGATTGGGAATTCAAATAGATGACCACCCCTGATAAGATAAGATACTGCACCTATAATTTAGCACAGTAAATACACATACGCTTTAGCAAATGATTTACATTTTTTTCTTTCTGTTTGAAAGGAACCTATACTGAAGAGAGAGACAAAGCGATCATTGTGCTTTATTAATGGAAGGTTATACACAAGTTTCTCTATACAATCCCAGGATATATTACCGGTCTGAGTGAGACACGCTACAGCCCCATTTGCAGTAATTCGTCAATTCTCATTCCCCAAATTGCTACACAGACCTACACATACGTGTACGTTATTGTGCGTTTCCACTAGCCGACAAACATTGACGACTACACTATTTTCAATTCTGTTTCTGTTTAAGACTATCTATAGCCAGACATGCCAGGATGGTAAATTGCTACACAGATCTACATACTCGTACGTATATCTTATCGTGTGTTTCCACTAGCCGACAAGCTATGTCGACGACACTGTCATGAATTTTGTTTCCATTTAGGGCTAACTATACTGATACAAACTCCATACAACATCCAAACTTTGCTTCTGCTTTCTGACTAATTTTACCGCCAGTGTCAATTAGTGTCAGACAGTATCAATTAGTAGTGACAATCTTAGTCGGTCAATGGAAAGTTGGAAACGAATCGTTAGGGAATACAGGTGAATATCTACAAAAATAAATCAAGCAGTCACTGATTTTTTAATGTGGCAGACGAGCCAACAGTCCACCTGATGATAAGTGCATACTGTCGCCCATAGACATCTGCGATACATGCCAACATTAGTCCAGAATGACAAATGCTGCTACGTCTTCGAATGCGCTGCCAAACTTCAAAAATTTGGAAAAACGGTTGGGAAAATGGGGAATAGATTACAATCTACTCTATATAACAGGATGAGTTTTCCCCGTCCTATTACACCTGTCAATCTTCCAGGATGGAATTTGATGAGATGTAAAATCGGTTCTGGCATAACTAACTCACTACCTTAAACTACGACATGGGGTTCTTCAAGAGAGCTGTGAATAGGATTTTGCAAGGTCGGCGGCGCGCCCGCATACCCCCTGGTGTTGCAGGTGTCCATGGGCGGCGGTAACACTTACCATCACGTGAGACCGCTTGCTCGTCCGCCCTCTTCTTTACAAAAAAAAAAAAAAATTACGTACATTACGAAATAAGATAGGAATGGGAAATATACTTTACGGTAGTTTTGTGTGAAGGCGAGGTAATTTTCCCAGCGGCTGCAATGTTCACCCTCGGGTTTCCCTTTCCTAATCAGTCAATGTGAGCCTATATAGCACTATATCATGGCACAGGCATCCCGTTGTAGTCACGATGGGATTTGAAGACGCTACGCAGGTCATTACAAGTTGGCCAGTTCCTCTTTTTAGGTTATTTAGGTCGCATACCTTGTGGTAACGGCCCTGACAAACCACTGGGTTATGGGTTAGTCTGGCACACAAATGTTGGGGCTGAAGAAGCGCGGCAAAGTTAAAAAATATTCATATGGTATCACCAAGGTTACTAGGAAAAATTATTTGATACTAAAATTATAATATATATAAATTATAAGTATGTACGATTTGTGATAAAATATGAATCGACGTAATTTTAATAACTAGAACCTTGAGAAAATTCTAAATTTTGTAAAAGAAAAGTAGGAAACAAAAATAGTGATGTAGGAAAAATGTACTTAAATTGAAATAAAAAATTATAAAAATTGAACAAATTTATTAGAAAATGTGTCATAATCAAAATCCGAATCCAAAAATTCTATTTCCATTGCGGAATCACTGCTACCTACTTTCACGTAAATTTATTATGAATCTATCTATTTCTTCTTCACTGATCTTTCTTTATATGTATTTTCTAAGTGGACAACATAAGTGGATAGTATTTTTTTTTTCAATCCTGTAGAGCTACACTTTCAAAGGATTAACTTATAATTCTTTCCATTTCAACTGACTTGCAATTTCAACTTTTACTTGCAATTTTGCATTTTACCAAACTCCAAATGAGCTCTATTGCATTTAAGTCGCAATGGTAAGGAGGCAATCTGAGTACCTCATGACCATGTTGCTTGAGAAGCTCGTCAGCTTCATAAATTGGTTCTGGTTTGTGTCTATTTCCAGACAAAGCAATTCAGCCTTTGTGCAATGGCCTTCAAACAGAATAGTGTCAGTCATAAGCCAGTGCTGTATTTCACTTTTGACATTTTGTCATAGGCTTATTTATTTATACTGTGTCATAACTTGCATTATCCATGACAAATACTTGGTTCGTTCACATTAGGTACAAGTTTTTCCACTAAACATTTGTTAAAATTTTGGTAATTCATATTATGGTGGTAGTCGGCCATTTTGAATTTTGTGCTATACACTAAAAGTGCATTTGGCACAAAGCCTCCTTCTGAACTGGCATGAACAATTATGTACCTGTTTCTGGAAATATATTTTCTATGACACCACTTGCTGAAGGTTCCTGCCATGATTTCTTGGGTTTATAATTCTGATGAATATATATTGTCTCATTAACATAAATTATTGGCTTTCCTTCTGCGCATTTTAAAAATCTATGTCTCCAAGCAGTAAGGTCAAATCTTTCTATAAGTATGGCACATTCATTTTTATTTTATTTTAAATTCATATCCATTTACTTGTAATATGCGATGAAAAATTTCATGGGAGCCAGTGAATTCAATAGATTCTCTCAAATCAATTAATAAGCATTGCAAAGTAGGAACTCGTTGTTTCAAGTAAAATTAATCAATTTGATTCATTATGGCATTAATTTTATCAAAGCTATCCAAGTTAAAAAATATGGACTTTATGGGGCCATTTTTTCCTAGGAGTACTCCAAATGCCTTCATTCACTTGGGCTTCCTTTTTAATTCCTTTCAAAGTTGCCATGCTCATCCCTGTAACAAAGAATAAACATAAACTACCATACCTATGTAAAACTTATATACATAAATGTGCTTCTAAACAAAATTAATTTTTCAATAGCTTGCTCAATCGAACTATCTTTGATGTTCAAATTGTCTGTGAACAAACCATTTATTATTCAATTAATTTTGAATTACATATATAAATTAGGTAAATATGTCAACAATTACTGAAGTAAATGATATAAATAATTAAAAAAAAATACAGATACACTGAGTAGGTATGTGTATATGATGATGAGATTACAATAGTTTTGTCATTTAAGATGAATTCATTTTTAATAATACTTCTCTTGTTGCGTGATGGTATTTGATTCTATCCATAATAAAATATATAATTTGGACACCAGTCATAGGAGAACGAGAGAAGTACCTAACGACAGGTATGAGTTCATTTTTCGATATGAAAGAGATTTTTTTGTTTAAAGTATCAAAATTGTGTAGTGCACTAACCTATAACTGCCGATATCACATGTAAACATTGTTGTTTTTTCATCGTAAACATCTTGTTTCTTCTTTTGTTTTTGTTGAAATTTATTCATTATAGTGAATAATAACTTTCGCACATCACTTTTTATTGATTTATTCATATTTTGTTGAGAAAAATCAATTAAAACACAACAAAACGAAATCTGCAAGTAGACGGTTAGTGACATTTATTAAATGTTGCCATTTGAAAAGTTTCCATTTACCCCCAGGCTGAACTTTCCTGTGCCAGACTATACATACTCATTTGGAATCTTATACTCTTAATGCATTAGACTCCGATTATGTCATAAATGACTGTTCACTTTAACATCTCAATGACTGTATAGCAGCAAACCCGATTAAACTGCGTTGACTCTTTATCAGAGATTCAACGCGAGTAATAAAATTGCACGTTCATCTGTGATCGCAAATCACAATAGTTTTTTCTAAAGTAGATGACATACGAGCGGGCGGGCCACATGATGGTAAGTGGTCACCGCCGCCCATGGACACCTGCAACACCAGGGGGCTTGCGGATGCGCTGCCGACCTTGCATAATCCAGTTCACAGCTCTCTTGAAGGAACGTATCGTAACAGCTCAGAAGTAACAGCTCTCCCATGTCGTAGCGTAACGGAAATACTTCAGCTGGTAGTTCATTTCATAACTTTCGGATTCGCGGTATATAGTGTCTTCTTGACCGCACTGTACGCAGCAACAAGGAAGTGCAGATGAACCGCACGACGATGTCGAGTGGTGCGATGGTAAAAACCCGAAGTTGGCATCAAATTGAACAGCTTTTCAGAACACTCCCCATTATAAAGGCGGTTAAAAACGCAGAGAGACACAACATCTCTACGGATGCTGAACGATTCTAAATCATCTAAGTGTGAGTATTTCTAAAACAATGTACTTAAATCTTGATTGACCCAACTTATTTATAGGTTTTAAAGTTGCTAAACAATTGGACTCTAGCTGCCGCAGCTCTACTTTCAGCGACGCGTTTCTGGTCCCTTGACGTACCCACCGTACCACTGACCGAACCACTGGTGGTACGTTGTGTATTTTTTAGTCCCCACGGTACCACCAACTAGTAGTGCTGTGACTGCCGTGTTGTTTGAATCCTAAATTATATATTCAAGTAAAAAAAAATTGATAAACCATCAGACAATGGTACTAATTATTATTCGCAAAATTATTATCCGCTCGTTTGCGGGCTGGGACAAAATCGTCCCAAGTAGATCATATAGATCATTACGAAATATCATGTTTCGAGTTCACAAATCATAATTTTACAAAATTTATCGCCTAATTTTTCTACCTGTCGACGCCATTGTGACGTCATCTTTAGGGCTCATACAGACAGGGTAACTAAAGGTACTCCGTTTTCGGTATACATGAAAATGTTCGCAAATAATTACTTTACTCACTTTTCTACATTCACAGGCACACAGCACTCGGAATAAATTAAAAATACAACAGCTTTTTACTATGTGTTAGTATCAAAGTTAGAGTATGTCGTATTTTGTTACAAAAATATTAAAATCTACGTAACTGATTCTTTCGCACTTGTTTATACACTTTTTAAAATAAGTATTTTCACTTGTAGTTATCTTTTTGTTGTCCAAGCTAGGGACAGAAATAAAAAATAAAGCGACCAAAATAAACACTGTGAGTTCGAAAACACAATAACTATCATTAATATAAATAATTCACACGAGTAATATCTAACAGCTGGTGTTTGAACGTGCATGGTGCCATAAATATCGAAAATTTCATACACAACTTTTCAGCGTTTTTTAAAAAGAGATCGACGTGTATTTCAACTCCGTAAACATCGGGGGGATTTTTCGCCAGCTGTCATTGGTTAGCTGTCACTTGGGATGATTTTGTCCCAGCCCGCAAATGAGCGGCTAAATCTTACAACGTTAAATGTTGAATGTGAAATATTAAGTGACTAATATTGAATTTCCGTGTTCTTAATATCTTAGGAAAATAAGTCATTTGCGTTATTACAATACAACTTTCAGTTTAGAGACAATTAACAACATACTTAGTGGTTTCACTTCAATTAGGTAATGAATGTCAATTAATAACGGTCGAATAATAACGATCTTTAGGAATATTAATTTGTTGAGTAATGTGCTAGGTACATTACACCAGATAGTATTTACAATTATTCGTATTTAATTTTGCCAAATTTCATTAATATCGGTTTAGTAGTTTAATCGCTGGATGCAGGTCGCTACCGATAGGTCTAAATGGCGGACAATGGGGGAGGCCTATGTCCAGCAGTGGACGTCCAAGGGCTGAGAAGAGAAGAGAAGAGAGTTTAATCGTGAAGGAGTAACAAACAGACACCTTCGGATAATATTAATTTGGATAAATAAAGATTTTCTGATTTTGTACATTTTAATTTAGCTAAGTTTAGTGAAATAGTATTTTTTTTGTTTCATTTTATTTTAAGAATATATTTTTTATTCATATTGTGGTTTTATTTATTAACTGGGAAATGCCCGCTGCTTCATCTATAATCTTTATAATATATCTATAGTAAAACATCTATTTTACAACACCCGTACCCTTTTAAGTGCATTCAGTTGTGTTCTTTGTATAGTGTTTGAAAGGGGCTTTACGATTGTATAACAAAAAACAAATTTGTAGTGGTACTGTTTTTATTTTAATAAGTCGTAAACATGACACATGGGAATTTTGCTTGCAATTATCAACAAAGTAGTTTTAACCGAAAATTCTCTTTGTATTTTTGTTTGTATTGTACCAGTTAGTATCAACAACTGGCGCTTCAACGGCAAACTTGTGTAAATGTTTATCTTAGAATGAAATAAACAACGTTTCGTATGGGTTAGAGCATTTAATAAAGAGAGACAGACGTGTTTTTCAACTCCGTACTCAATGGGCTATACCATATATACCCCACCCGCAGTCCTCGGCTAAATCACATTCGCATTTATAATATTAGTGTGCACCAGAACTAATTCCTCGCTTGTCCTTGGAAGCTATAACGACACACTCGACTCTTTGTTTACATTTCGTCACAGCATTTTTTGTTGGCAACGTAAGAATTTGTGTTATACTTCATTTGAAAGAGAATAAAATTTCCTAATTGATGATATTTGATGATATTAAAAATAAAAAGGAAAGGAAAATAATCACCACAATAAAAACCAATTGTAAATGAATATTTCTTTTTTCGTGCGTTATCATTTCTCGGAAATTTAAGTATTTTTCGAACATCTTGCAATAATGTACCAATTTTTATTTACATCCATCAAATGTATATTTAATAGGGCTTCTAATAATACCTATATTTCAGTATTGGGTGATGTAGTTCAATCACAATTATTATTTGTTTGAACGCATAAGTTCACAATTAGTGAAATTTTAAATTTCGAACGTCTCTGCCTAAAACGAAGCTCAAATAGGTTGGTACGTCATCTGTCATCGCAAATGAGTGGTTATAAAAATGTTATACATAGTTTACACAAAACTTTAGCAGAAAACCTGGAATTAGTATGGTTGTACTTTCTGGGCTGTGATCCAAAACGTGTGAAATTTGTATACAGCAGTATAACTAGATATGATGCATCTCTTTTTGTCTTCATAATGTTTAAAAGAGACACAACATACGTTATATGCGTCAAATTGCGTGTTTGATACGTTCGTTTCTGTATTAGTCACAGAGATTTTAGTTGCTTTTGCTTAGTGCAATTGCTGTCAAACAGCTTATAATTTTTGTCATCATACATACTATAATTTTAACTTTCAGTATTAAGTACAAATCCTTCCTTAACTACAATACACGAAGAACTAACGTATAATTAAAACCACTTGCAGTTCACTCTTGAAATGTTTGTTTCAGTAGGTCTTCGGGTGAAAGTCTAGTGAAGTGGACCATTTTCCACACCTATGTTACGAAAGTTTACATTTATTCGTAAAGTCGGCCTGCAAAACTAAAACCACGGCGTCGAAAAAGTCAGAGGAATCTCTCCATCCGGAAGCAGACAAGCGATACACTGTAAGTTTGATTGTTTACAATCCTTTTTTTTTTATACTTTATCACTATAACTATAATAATGCGCAACGTTTATGTATTGTCGTAGATGCCTGCCGCAAGTTTTGGTGCACAACTCCCATCCAATGGCGATTGTGGCATAAAAGATGTATGGAATCACAACCTACATGAGGAGTTTCATGTAATAAGAAAGGTATAATAGGGAAGTTAAATGTTTAGAGTTACATTACAAATAGTTAGTGCCTCGGCATGAACAATTAGTTAATTAATGAACTGTTGACTATTTTAATGATCAGTTGCTAAGTAAGAAAGGCCAATGGCAACACCTGTCGGAATGGCGATTTTCTTGTTTTCTTTTCTCTGATCTCTTCACAATCTCCCTAAAAGTGTATCTATTATATCAAAAACAATTCATGATGTATTAAATGTTATAATTAGATTATCATTCTTGACAGGTTGTAATGAAATACCCTTGGGTGGCCATGGACACAGAATTCCCAGGAGTAGTAGCTCGACCACTTGGGGAATTTAGATCTACAGCTGATTACCAATACCAACTACTCAGGTAACTAGAGACTGATCATATTGTAATATCATATATAGTTACACATCTTAAAGTTTGTATTATGGAATGGAAATATTGTACCACACTACCAGCCTATGTCTCCCCGCTACTGGATCCACTCTTCCAAGTCTTATCACCAAAAATGATCTTCCACTCTTCCCATCCAACCACTACTGGTAAACTTCTTCAAGTCATTGGCACATCTGGCCAGAGGAAGTCCTACACTTATAGTACTTGGTGTCACAGTTTTATTAATCATCATTGGCTTGATATAATAAATTGTTTCCTTTCTTGACTAACATTTGCTGGTGGCTTCACCCAATTGGAAGTTTGTAATTGTAAGTGAAGTTAGGAAAGCTGCAAAAAAATTGACTTATCATTAAGCCATTAAGGGCAATTCTTTGATATTATTAGGTATATGATTATAAAATTAAATACGAATTGCCATACAGTGTACATTCTTTTTATATAAGTGTAATTCTTGAATTGGAACATACTAACAATTATTGTTTCTAAGCCTTTTTCCTGTTACTTCACTATTAGTCTGGAAAAGATCTAAATGTTGGGCTACAAATATCCCCCATTTCAAACATATAAAGGGAAGGAAGTGGTAAAGTCTTTAGATACCTGAAAAGTGGTTTACAGTTATCCATAGATCCTGCCTGCACAACAATCTGACACATTTTTTTAAGCTAGTAGAACCAGAATTTTCCCATAGAATTATGCCATACCTAAGAAGGGACAAGACATATCCATAATAAGCATAGATAGCTGCATGAAAAGTTGCCTTCTGCTTCATATGTTGAATTACATTATAATTTTTTTAACTTTAGTACATAATGTGTCAATGTCAGCCTTGCAGTTACATAATTTGTCTATAGTTATACCTAAAAATACTTTTATGTTTTATACATATACAAATATTTCGAATTTTACTATTATAGTAACACAACAAAACCAGCTCTGTAGATCCAGGATTAACACAAACAAACAGATAATTTGTCTTTTTTATATGTGACAATATGAAAACAATTCTTTATGATCTTAAATGTGAGATATTTACCTTTCTTTGTCTTTTTTGGTACTTTACAGATGTAATGTAGATCTGCTAAGGATAATTCAGCTTGGTCTCACGTTTATGGACGAAAATGGCAAAACACCTCCAGGAATCACTACATGGCAGTTTAATTTCAAATTTAACTTACAGTAAGTATTGCCTACTATTTCTAGGTGTTGAAATATTTGTATTAATGTATTTAAACCATAACTAAGTTCAGACAATATACTATAGTAGCGCCAACTATTTATAACATTGTCCCCTTAGTGGCAAAACTGACATCATGATTTTAAGAACAGTAGATTTGAAAGTTTGGAGACCAGGATAAATACTAAAGTACTTTTTTTCGACATATAAATTAGTTTTTACATTGTTCAAAATTGAAAAAATACTTGAGAATCAAGGGGACTAAAGAAAAAATATTGAACATAGTAATAGGTAATAATGACTGTTTCCAAAATGTTGAATTCTTCCAAAATTATCCTCATGCCTAAAACAAAAAATTGCATTCAGCTAAAATGGAAACAAATCAACTAAAATTAATTACTATGACTAAAAACCTAGTTTTAATTTAATAAAGTCGATTTTTTGAGGAAGTGTATAGGTGATATATTATGTTTGTTAAAGTAGTAATGTTTCAAAAGACTAATATTGTATATTGAACAAAATATAAACTGACTGACCAGAGTCCGGACTCTGGTCAGTAGATTGACATAAATCAACATTTAACATTTTGGGAATACAACACATTAAGAAGTCAATGTTGTGCAAAATGGAAAATATCTCTGAAATAGTTCACTTACCACTAGCAAGAGCTTAAAAAACTGTATTTTTTGCTTAAAAATGCACCTTGATCTCTGAAAAGAATTTCTATTATACTAGCTTCTTTTCTACAGAGAGGACTATTTTTTTTTATTCCAGCGAAGACATGTATGCCCAGGATTCCATTGATTTACTGCAGAACTCTGGAATACAATTCAGGAAACATGAAGAAGATGGCATAGAGCCTCTGGAATTTGCTGAATTGATCATGTCTTCAGGTAGGCTATCAGTAGATTGGACCTTGACAAAAACAATTTTAATGAATTTTAATTAAATATGACATTATCTATCAAAAGAGGCTTTAATGACAGTATGTGCCAATTGAGCGATCGCACAAATACGAATTCCTTTGCATCTCATTATCAACTTATTCAATAAGCGGTTAGGTAGCGCCGACCGTAAATATAACGTTGTTGAACAAACCTATTGATTCTGTTAGAGAGCAACGAATATGAACTTTAAAATCACGGTAATAATTCGTTTTCGAACGTAAAAAAGTTTATAATCGTGGGAACGCTCGATTGGCCAATGCTTCAGTTTTTTCACATATATGACTTTAGTAAATTTTAAAAAATATATTTTCTACTGATTTATTTTGAAAATCTAATGTCAAAACATGTCTATTTCAACAGAATTTTGAAACAATTAATTTTTTAATTAGAAAATCTTATCAAAGTCAGTAAGTCCATACCGACTTAACAGACTGCTCAGATAACGTGTGTGTATTTAGTTATTTATTAGGTACAACAACAAACTTACAAACTTATCCCATTACAGACAAATTTTATAAAACATTTATACATTAGTAAATTCATTTAGAGTTATACACAACTTTAGGTATAATCATGCAGAATAGGTATAATCGGAGACACGTATCTTGGGGTCTGAGCGAAGTGGTGGGGATAAAAACGCGCATGTACACTTCCGAACAAAATTGTTTATTTACAAATAATACTTAATTAATATTTATTATTACAATTATTTATATTAATTTGCAATATTCGTTTTATAATCATTCATTATATAATCTATTTAAAAGGAAAATATCTATCCAATAGACAGCTGTAAAACAGACTATTCTAGTATAGATGTCAGCGCACATTGTCCTTATGGATTACATGTCCTTTTTGATGTTATGTATACCTACATGTAAATTTGATGTTTTGTAAACTACATTATAAGTGACAATTACTATATAGGAAATATTTAAATGTCTTAAATAAATAAATTGTAGTACTAGGTATATAGTGTTATAAATTAATAAATACATAAAAGTGTGGCCATGTGATGTCAACCGCCTTTAGAATAGCACCACCATATATCTTTCTGTGAGTGTCGTATAAGACGACAAAGTCCCAAACACAAGCCGTAAGGAACTATACCACCCCTAAAAGAGTGGATTCGCCAACCCGCTTGGGTAGCGTGATGTTTTAAGGTCATACATCCCTCATGTACAAGACAATGTGCATGAGGAGGCCCGTATCCAGCAGTGAAAGAAAAAAAGGGCTGGTAAGGTTATGGTGTCGAATAAGCCAATACATGTATTAATTTTTCAAGTCATCTAGCATATTATAACTTTCATTACAGGTTTGGTTCTAATGGACAATGTAAGGTGGCTAAGCTTCCATTCGGGTTATGATTTTGGCTACTTGTTGAAACTGCTCACAGATCAAAACTTACCGCAGGATGAGAATGAGTTCTTTACACGTTTGAGAATGTACTTCCCCACTATTTACGATGTAAAAGTAAGTTTAATTTATTATACAATTATTTGCCATTCAACTAATAACCAACAAATACAATTTTTTTTGCAGCTTATCAGCATTACCAACTTATCAGATAACATCAACAGCAACTACACCATTGTAGAACAGACCTATGTTGCCTGAAAAATTGTAGAATGAGAGCGTTATGCTCTCTGCCCAACCCTTTGTTCTCTGTGGGCGATATCAATGATTGATTTTTTCTCCCTTTTGTAAATGCGGGTAATACCATAAGTAAAACAAAACTCAAATATCAAAAGCAAGCAACCTTTAATTTCATAATTAAAAAGCTCAAAACCATAACATGGTAACACAGCTTGATTGCTGCGTCTTGCTTTCTGGTTCCTGCATATAAAAGTAAAATCAAAGATAAAGTAAAATTACGTGATGAAATAAAATGTTGTCGGTTGACGATCTCGACATTAACACAATACAGCGTTTAATCGGCGAAAAACTTTTCCAATGTCGGAATTTCAGATAAACAAACTTATAGATCACCCTTATAGACTTATAAATGTTGGTCCTTTTGATCGCAGTACTTGATGAAACTGTGCAAGAACTTGAAAGGCGGCCTGCAAGAGGTCGCCGACCAGCTAGAGCTGCGGCGTGTGGGCCCGCAGCATCAAGCTGGATCTGACTCTCACCTCACCGGGATGGCCTTCTTCAAGATCAAGGAGGTACGTGCAATAGTGATTTTTGTGAACTGGGTAAATAAAAGGTACTTACGAAAAACTATGTAAAAAAGCGTATTTTTTCTAGGAATGTTTCTTTTATAGGGAAGTAGATGGACGAGCAAGCAGTCCTACGTGATGGTAAGTGTTACCGCCGCCGCCCATGGACACCTGAAACACCAAGAAGTATGCGGGTACGCCGCCGACCTTGCAAAATCCTATTCACAACTTTCTTGAAGAACCCCATATTGTAGCATAATGGAAAGATCTCTTGAGGCAGTTGCTTTCACAGCTTACGGGTTCGCGGTATAAAATGGTTTTTGGACTGTGACGGGAGGTGCGGTTGTAGTTTTATGTATAAAACATTGTATTACAACTTGAGAATGAGTAGTACTAGGTTGATCAATAAGTTTCTGGAATCGGATAGTTTGCATTAAATTATAGGAATGTATTATATTTCATTCGAATCTTAAATTCAGTAGTAGCCAGTGCCAAAAGAATTAAAAAAAAAAACACCAATATTTTTTTTCGCTGTTTACATTTGGCGGGAATTTTATTAGTGTGCAAAATGAAAAAAATCGAAGTTCGTGCGGTTATTAAATATTTCTGCCTGACAGTTTTTTCTACGAAATGTGCTTTTGAAGAATTTCAGTAAACTTTGGGAGACAGTGCTCTGTGTTATTCTACAGTAGCATACTGGTGCGCGGAATTTAAACGCGGCAGAACCGTCTGAATCTTTTCGATTACGTTTCGTGACCGTTGATGAAACATAGGTTCACCATTTTGACCCTGACACGAAGAACCAAAGTAAAGTGTGGAAAAAATCGTCCTCCCCGCCAGCCAAGAGATTCAAGATCTCTGCGTCTGCTGGCAAGATAATAGGCCTCGGTCTTCTGGGATGCAGAAGGTATCATTATCATCGATTATTTAACTAAAGGACAGACAATATCTGGAGAGTATTATGTAACATTGATAAAAAAACTACAGAGGAAATAAAAATTAACGACATAGAAAATAAAAATTGTGTGCCGGAGTGCTTTTTCATCATGACAATGTACCTGCGCATCGGTCTGATGTTGCAGGCTTTGCCATCTGAACGGCTGGGTTTCAGTCGATGCAGCATCCGCCATATTCTCCGGACCTAGCTCCTTTTTATCCTAGGACTAGCTCCTAGGACCTAATGAGATTTTCACCTTTTTACCAATTTGAAAAAACACTTGCATGATATAAAATTTCATGGAGATGATGAGGTCATTTTTCGATTCCCAGGATCAAGCCTTTTTTTCCATATACACAATATACAAAAATACAATTTAGATATATGTTTCCTAATGTTTCAATACTTTACCAAAAATATATTGATCATCCTAGTAGAACTAAAACTATTGGTGTCACCGAAGAATGTGTGTGTGAAAGAATTTTCTGCTTTTTTTTAAATTCAGTATGGTATAATAGATTTCAGTATCTTATTGGTGCTTTTATTTATATTTATAATTTAACAATTATGTACCTATATAATTTTGTTTTGAGAAATGAATGAGTGGCACTAAGTACTGAATGTGCATGCAAATGGATGGTAGCAGATTCGAAAGGGGTTTACGTTCTCTGATCAACAAAAAGAAACAAGGAGTCTCGCTTAACGGCTGTCCGGCGTAACCGACCGTTAAACTTAACAGCTTAACAGGGTCGACTTGTTTATGTTTTTACTTTAAGTATCCAAAAATAGGTTTTGTTTATGATTTGCTACACGTTTACTATTTTTGCTGCCCATTTAAATACAAATCGATAATTTTTTTTCAGATATTCTTTGATGATAACATTGAAAGTTCAAGTGGACATCTTTATGGTCTGGGCGCGCCTTTCTCGATAAACATGAACAATTTCCAGGACAATGGAGAGAACGGCAATTCCTCTTAGTCTGAGGAGTGCGAGCGATAGGTCATCGCCCTCGCCCACTAATGAAAATAAACATACTTTGCAAAATAATTGTAATAATATTATTGTTTATATTATATTATGGATACTACTAATTGCGTATTGTAATAAATTGTGAATTTAACATTGTAAAGAAATGACATTTTCGTAGATATATCTGTAAACGTATGTGTGTACTCGCGCCTCTGCCTCCAACTAACACTGATGTAACGTGAAGGACATTGATTGGTACGCCACACTAACATTCAATTTGAACCTTATTTCAAATTATTAGGGTTCAATAATGAGCCCAAGTAAATTACATTTTAGTTCCTCGGTGATCGCGTTGTATCAATGTTGTATGTTGAAGAAGTAAAGTAAGAAAATTTACATCATTTTGAGGCCCGTAGCCGGGTAGCAAGTCCGACGTGATTAGTCCTTATTCCGAAGACGGTTCCATAAAATGAAAAAATAGAATGTTAGACTAACATGTTCAACTCATTCTTGATCGGTCTTTTAAACCAACATATATTTAGCTTGGCTCATAACTATTTTAAGATTTACTTGACTTCATAATATAGTAAATGATATATGGTATCATGGCAAGACGTCACTATGATTAATTTGACATAAAAATGAAATATACTAATAATTTTTTAACCATTTTTAATTATCTTTATCTTGTATAGCTTCTTTATAACAATAATATCAACCAGTCATACAGACTTTTTAATACAAAGAAAATGGTAACGTCTACCTTTGGAGATATATGTAAACATACCCTTGTCTTGTGTGAGCTTCACTTTAATTCGTTGCAATAATAGGTTTCGCTATTTCGCTCAAACCGAACCGAACTTGGCGAACCGAGCGATCCCATGATTAGAAACTTTTTTCCGTTCAAAAACAACTATAAAGGTGATTTAGAAGTTCTTATTCATCGCTCTAACTAAATGAATATGTTGGTTCTGCAACGTTATATTTACAGTTGGAGTTACCTAACCGCTTATTGAATAAACTAGTAATGAACTACAAAGAAGTTTGTATATGAACGCATTATTGGCCGATACTTTACATTTCGATTCAAAGTAATCACTTAACTTAGATCAGGTCGCTAGCTAACCCAACGATTGATTTGGATATAACAATATATGCTGTGTCAGAACATTTCCCGAAGCTGGAAACCATGAATTCTGTATGTGCGTCAGGGTGGCCTGGCCTCTCGACTAGAGCTATTGAGCTGTCTTAATCGAATGTGATCGTCTTAATCTAGTTAAAATTTAATCGTCTTAACCTCTTAAGGAGCATATTTACCGCTTTCATTTTCTATGTACCTTTTTGGTAGGTATAGAAATTTAAGGCATCTAAAGGTGGCCGGGTCAGGCTGACGTTTTCAGCCCTGTCCCTATTGTATCTCGATAACTGAGCTGAGATGTGTTGAGATTATGCTAGTACAGTACAGAACGAATGTACTCCATAACTACGACATATATACCACTTCTTTTAATGCTGAAACTTAATATCGTGTAAGATATTAAAGTGGGTAGACGGGCCAGGCTAAACTTAACATACGTGCCTCAGACTGGTCCTGTTCCTCGGAGCTAGAGCTATTGAGATGTGCCTTAATGAAATGTATTCCTCTTGACGAGCATATGTACCGCATTCATTTTCAATGTACCTCTTTGATACAGAAATTTAAGACATCTAAAGGATTTCGTTGCTTATAATTTTTAAAATATTACATTATATTCTACGAGAAAGTGATGAATATACTTTTTTACAGAAGTACATTAATACAGGCACAGTTCCTTGTCTATTAGCCTTGTAACAAGATACAACGCGGGAATGTATCTTGTTCGCTGATGACACCACACTCATTGTCAAAGGCACGAAAGATAATACTAATAATATTGAAGTAGAAACTAATAAAGAATTAACAAAAGTAGTACAATCTGTAACTGGAAGGCTCATATTGACACATTATGTACTAAAGTTAACAAATTTATATATATGCTCGTAATTCGACGTATGAAGCAGATAGCAACTTTTCATGCAGCTATCTCTACTTATCGTGGATATGTTTCGTCCATTTTTAGATATAGCATAATTTTATAGGCAAATTCTGGTTCAGCTATGCAAGCTTTTAGAGCACGAAGTGTCAGATAGATCTATGGATAGCTTTAAACCACTTTTCAGGTTTCTATCTAAAAAAATTACCACTTCCATCCCTTTATATTTTTTAAAGGGGTTTATTTGTAGGAAACATATAAATCTTTTCCAGGCTAATTCTGAAATAATAGAAAAAAGACTAAACAATAATGATTTATATGTTCCAATTCAAAAATTACACTTGTATAAAAATGTTCACTGTGTGGCAATTCCTATTTATAATCATATATGTACCTAATAATATCAAAGAATTGCCGTTTAAGTACTTTAAGAGTAAATGATTCCAATTATTGTTAAATGAATTATATTATACAGTTGAGGAGTTTTTAAGTGACAAATTATAAATAGAATATATTTGTTATTGACATTATAATTGAATATTATCATTTTTGACATTATACTAATAGGTATAATATTATACTACTATTCTATACTACTGACACTTTGATTATTTTATAAAATATTTATAGATAAAGAGCATGTTATTAAATTAATTCTCTCGCCGACTTCAGTGGTAGAGAATGTGTTGCATTATTTAGTTTCAGTCCTTTAATGTACGATATTCTGGAGAAATAAAGGATATTATTATTGTTTTTAACAATATAATTCCAATTTAAAAATTGTAGATACTGCTCGGCTCGTGTGACCATTATTTATGTGCTTTATATATAGGACGTTATTTATCTACGACACTAGCGCATCAGATTTTCTCATTACATCAGAAATTGCGGTAGCGTCAGTGAATTAATTGAATTCGAAATACTTTAGATGCCTTAAATTTCTATACTAAAGAGGTACATTGAAAGCGATACAATTATGCTTCTCAAGAGGAGTAGATTTGATTAATGCACAGCTCAATAGCTCTAGCTCAGGTAGGTACAAAGCCAGTCTCAGGCACGTAATTTTTTTCAGTCCGGCCCTCTATCCACGTCAATATCTTGACATGATATAAAGTTTCAGCATTAAAATAGCGGTACATATGTTGTATTTATTTATTTCTGTACTATCATGGTATCAGTACATACTGTTGTTAACAAATTACAATAGAGGCCGGGTTGAAAAGACACCATAAAGGCCTTAAATTTCTATATAAGAGGTATATTGAAAATGAAAGTACATAATAATATGCTCATCAAGAAGAGTACATTCGATTAAGTCACAACTCAATAGCTATCGAGAGGTCGGGCCAGACTGACGCACGTGGATTCCGTAAAGGATTTTCAGTTCATTGATTAATATTTCAGGGAATGTTTTTTGAAAAACATGGACCACCGGAGGAGACTGAAGTCGATAATTACGAATTGAAAGCAATAGTAGAAGGGAATTCATCTCCAACCACGTCTAAGGCAGCAACCTTTGGCGTAAATGACGAAATAATATTGATTCATTTGCGTCAAATCGGGAGAGTGAAGAAGCTCGGAAAGTGGATAGATACCGTATGAGGTTAATGAAAGTCAGATCATGGCGAGTGTATGGTGGTCCTGTGCCGGTATTATCCACTACAGCTTTTCAGATCTAGCACAACAATTAATGCAGATGTGTACCGTGAAGAACTGCAAACAATGATGGTCATGATGCAGTGCAACAATCGCTGCACGACATACAGTCTCAAAGTTACACGAGCTTAGATAGGAAACTCCGTCACCCACCGTATTCGCCAGACCTTGCCCCTACTAATTTCCACTTTTTTCAATGATCAACGATGTGTACTTACCAAACTTGAGGTGTTTGGTAAGTACATTTTTATACATATATTTATTGCAAATTGCAATTTCAAACGAACGGCTGGATCGTTTCCGTTCTGGAAATTTTGACCTCAGGAACAGCACCGTAGACTAAAGTTGATAATGAATGACAAATAGAAAGCGATAGTAGAAGCGATTTCCATTTTTTTCGGGAAATGCCCATAATATGTGTTAGTAACCAGAAATCTTAACCTAGTGTTAGTAAGGGGGAACCAATTGACATAAAATAAAATTGAGATTGAGATGCCACAACCCAACCCTTCATCCATGTACCGGCTAGAGTGCAGTCGTGTGTGTCCATCGGTGCAGCATTGGACTGTCCCACCTGGCTGCAGTAGCGTTCAGAATGCTGTTGGAGGTGGCTCGGATTCACGCCAACAGGGAAGCACAAAGTTAGCGAATTATGGCAAAGAAGTTATCAACAGTCGCTTCAGCAAACATCGCTGAAGCGGTGCAGTGATGTGACAGCCTAATCAACACCTTGAACCTTATATTATACTGCACCCGAAGAGCGTTGTATGTTCCCCGCGTACAGTTGTAGCACAGACCGCACGTGTAAAATGTTGGGTAATACGTTCTAACTAAAGAGCGTCACCTTAACGTCTTTTGTACACTGTACAAATCTACGGGCCAACATATTGCAGCGACAGACAATGCCCTTCATTCCCTCTCTATATGCATATTATCATTTAGGTTTAAGAGGAGTACCTGACAGCAGTACTGGTGGCACATTTGTGTGTCGTTTGGTACCAGATGTGAAAATAATGAGCTCACTCCTTTTATTATTGTATTATAATATTGTCCATGGTCCGACTCATACTTCTCACATCTAATGAGCGAGCAGCTTTCTGAATGCACCGATTGTTGGGCTCAGCAATACCATGTCATCTGCACTGACGTTGTTAACACACCGCGTCAACATGGCAATTAACATATTATTTTGTAATATTGAGCTCAATAATCAGCTGATTTATATACAGATTAAAAAGCCGGGGTGATGTTAACCCTGCCTACCTACCTCACCCCACATTCCAACCCATACTCATCTCCCAGCCGTATTTATCTGGTAGTATTGAATCAAAAATATTGATTGTCACACGTCTACAATAGGTCTAAGTAATATAGGGTTAAGATAATAATCAAAATTATTTATAAACTACATCAGGGTCAGGAGGTTGAGTCTATATTATTATATTGAATAATAAATTAATAATATTTATGTAGTTGAATAAAACACAATATTCTATAAAGAATTTATTGCTTTTTAATTTAATGGTTGGCAACCTAAATTCACATCTGTTACTACCTACTTTAATTAATTAATATTATTCTGTCTTTAATTAATTAATGGATAGTCAATCCGTTTAATTCACAACACACAACAACAACAAACAATTTACTAAGGAAATCGAGAATCGTAAAACATTGCTCCGACTCAAGTTCCAGCATCACTATAGTTCGTTCGCGTTTAAAAAATAGTGCCACGCCCCTCGACCAATTAAATTACTGTAAATTATAAAGCTTAGTTTACGTGTATCAGTTCAAGCGAGCCCTTCTTACGTAACAGACGTGTCCTTTCCGCATAATAATATACTCTTAAAACTGAATATAGCTACATCGCCTATTCGTAAAAGCGGATCATATATTAATAGCAGTGAACGACGAATAATTTACAATGTTATAAATATTTTAAACAGTGTGATATAAATATGACTGAAATAGTATTTAAAACATCGAGTGCGTGTGGAGTGTGAGAAGATACAGTTTATAAAAATATTAGGGAACAGAAGAATACTAATACAATAAAATCGTCTGTGAAAAAAAGAGCTCGATTATCTACAATTGACAAATTTGACGAATTACATAAATGTACAATAAGAAGAAAGGTACATTCATTATATTTAAACAACTGAATACCCTACATTAGATAAAATTTTATCACTTTGCAATACTGATGAAGATATTCCACCTTCCAAACGTACGACACTTTATAAAATACTGCACGAGCTTGGTTTTAATTTTGAAAAACGGGGAAACATGACCTATTGTTAGAAAGACAAGATATTGTTTTATGGCGGCGTAAATATCTCAGGCAAATAAAACAGCATAGAGAAGCAAATAAGAAAATATATTATCTTGACGAAACGTGGGTAAATGCCGGACATTTTAAAACAAAATCTAACCATTTTTAAAAAAAAATGGTTAGATCAACTGTAAAAAATACGAGACATGTTTTTCTAGAAGGTTTATCCACTGGTCCAAGAGCTCCTACAGGAAAAGGCAAAAGGATAGTTTTGCACATCGGTAGCGATGAAGGATTTGTGGAGGATGGTTTATTACTGTTTGAATCTAAATCCACAAAAGATTATCACGAAGAGATTAATGGTGAAAAGTTTTTAGAGTGGTTTAAAAATATAATACCTAAACTAGAACCCGAAAGCCTCGTTGTCATGGACAACGCTCCCTATCATTCCGTCAAACTTGATAAAATACCAACAAAAAGTTCCAATAAACAACAAATAATAGAGTGGCTTCAAAGCAAAGGGATAACAATGGATATGAGTTATTTAAAAAAGGAATTACTACAAAAAGTCGCCGAAATTGCCCCTCAATATAACAAATATTTAGTTGACGAAACTGCAAAAAGTAATGGCATTGAAATTCTCAGATTGCCGCCATTGTGGGCCCAGATAAAAAAATATATTGCTGCCAACAACACAACGTTCAAACTAAATGACGTAAAAGGACTATTTTATGACGCAATAGCGACAATTAACGTTAATAAATGGAAAAAATGCTGTGACCACGTCATAAAGGAAGAACAAAAAATGTGGAAATTAGATGATGAAAATTATTTTATCATTAATACAAATGATTCTGATTCTGAATAAAACTTATTATTGATTCGTAATATTATCGAATAAATATTTAATTTAATTTAAAATATTATATAACTTGTTAATTTAGTTACTCCAATCTGAATACACCTTTACTCTCAAGTTGCATCGATGACTCACTATTTTTTAAACGCGAACGAACTATAGTCACGGTCAACTGACAGATGTCAGCCGCACCATTCTACCTGAAAACGATTCATATAATTTCATAAACATAACCTCAAACAACCATCTGATTGATTTAAGAATTGCAAGTGCAGATATAAACATAATTCCTGAAAATTATACACAATGAGTAAGATTATAAAAATAATGTGTCTTTTAAAATATGTAAAATATCCACCTATTTTACCATTTTTGAACCCTACAAATACATGTAGAAAATTTCATATTGATACAAGATTATGTGTTAAAATGTTTATGGAACACGAAAATAAATACGCTTACAGTATAATGAAGAATAAAGGATATACAACCAATTTAAATATTGCAACAAATACTGTTATTATATCAAAGGAACAATTTGACAAATTCATGCAAGAGGATTGGTCCAAGAAACCTCCACAGTTACTTTTTGATGTGTTTCCAAAACTTGGTGCATATTGCTCAGAAAATAATTTATGTATATCAAATAACATATTTGATAATTATATAGACAATCTTACCGATAATATGAAATTAGCGTCTGACAAAGAATTGGAATCTTTATTTTATTCACTTATGATATGGCCAGTAACAGCGTCCATAAGATCACGAAACTTTATAGAAATGTGGGTGGCATTAGATGACGAATGCTTGAATAGAATCCAGAAATGGACATTTAATAAATGCCTTACTTATGTGGCTTTATTTTATATGTTAAATGTAACAAAAGTGAGTGAGTTTTCATCGAAATGTTTAAATAGGTTAGCAAGCAAAGCAAAACAGTTAACTCCAGGTCAACTTGTACAAACCCTTTTTTTTGTTGGTGTCTTTAGAAGACCGCCATTTGATATACATAATTTGGAAGTGCATTTAGATGACAATTTCTCAATTTTTTCTGTAGATGATCTAGCAATTATGTCAATGGGTTTTTTCAAAAGCAAAACTCCTATCAGAAGCATGGAGTTGATATTAAAAATAATTGACAAAGTAATTGAAAATTCTCAAGATATACATGAAGTTTCTCTTGCTGCACTTTTAAAATTAATTCGCTACTCTTTAAAACTACCAAGTGATAATAGGATATATATGTTAATAGATACATTGCAGCACCAAGTGCCTCGATTATCTGTAATGAGTAATGTACACCTCGCCCTGCTGGGCACTTCTACTCTCACATTTCATAAAGAATGCTTAACTAAAATTGCAGAGCATACTATGAATTATATATCTAAAAGTAGAATGAAAGATTTAGAACGTTTAGTGTTCACATTTGGTACATTTAACATTATTCCACAAACAAAAGAGTGCTTCTTTCAAAAAGTAATTGAAGAATTAAAAAGTCCTCAAAGGCAAGCTGAAAATGAGAAGCATGGAAAATCTTTTGCTTGCTGTGTTGCATATTTGGCAATGTTGGGAATATATCCTGCAGACCTAATGAACAAAGTCCTAAATCCTGAATTTTTGCAAAAAAGTTATGGAAAACATATCTTTACATATGGTAGGGAAGTTTTAACAATACATAACTCAGCAGAGATATTCTATGCGGAAGCAGAAATGAATCGTCTAAGTCAAAAAACTGCAATAGTGTTGGCCAAAAAATATACTGATTTTTTACCAGATGCAAATTACAAAAAAAATTATAATGTCGCAGAAAAAATGTTTCTTGATATAGTAAAAACTTTAGAAGAATACCGTGGTGGTAGTGACTATGTTAAAGGAGGTCACATTTTAAGTCATCATCAAAGAGGAGGTATAGATTTATAAATATAGTGTAAATTACTGTTGTTATTTAAATATACTTGATATGGAATTTAGTACTTTCATTGCTTTCAGATATTATCCTCTGCAACACTCAGGATGGATTACCAGTGCCCATTGCCGACACATACAGTGCCAAAAATTTTGGATTGATAACTAGACCACCAGACAATAATTTGTGGATTGTATTAATCATTGCAGGAAGGAATGCCTTAATTCGTGACTTAAATTCAGCAACTGGTCCTTTTCTAATGAAAGTTAGAGAGCTTAAAGCGATAGGATATTATGCTGAGCTGGTAAATATCCTTTTATTTTTAAGTAATTTACAGTATGCAAAGACAACCATCCATTGTGATTATTTATGCAATTTTCTACTATAATAACTTCTGGTCCAACCTCAAGTGAATACGCATTTGAATAAAATATGTATAAAAAATTGTACACATCTAATAGTAATAACTATCTAGACTGCATGTGAGAGAAAAACTGGCATCTGGTATTGCTGTGACTGGATAGTTGAGTAAAAAGTGTTACTTTTTACAATTTGAGGGAATTTTTAAAAGCTGTCACTTATAAGTCTTAAAAAGGGTGTAATGTGTACACACACCTATTATATTTATATTAGGTCTACAAATCTTAATTAAATCATTATGTTTCTACCCACAATTCATACATTTTTTTTTCCAGGTATTGTGGAATATTTATTCAAATTTAGAGACAAAGGAACAGAAATGGAATTATTTGAACAATTTACTCAAACAAGCAATTGATAACCACAAATAAATAAATAGTTCAGAAAAATCTTGCTTTATCAAAAAAATCGTTTAAAAACTGACCAAGTCAGAAGTTTCTATTTGTTTACTGAACCATAAAAATCCCTAAACTATACGCCTTGGCTTTTTGGCGGGAACTGTAGAAGTGAAGATGAGTTTTTGTTTGATTATGGTAAAAATTGTGTATTAGGCGTTTTGTGGTTTTAAAGTGATAGTTTATTAAACTTCAGTGTTTTCGTGCGTGGGCTTGTGATAATCAAATAAAAGCGCGGGACTGCGTTTTTCGTGTGCTTCCAAGGAGGACTCCCTTTTCTGTCCTCAGTAAACCTACTATCACTTTACTGAGCGACTCTTGACTTACTCTGACGGGACTGTGGTGTAACGTATCCACATTGACTGTGGATACGTTTTAGACTTTGAAATTGTTTACTAAGAAGAAAAATGAACATTGGCAGAATGTGCTAATTACACCATTGCCATATATGAAGCAGAAAAAAATATACGAGTTCAAAGATTTAAAATCGCCTGTGCTTCGTCTCTTTATATTATATGTTCTTCGTAGGTATACTTACTCAAAAGTTTAGTACAAAAAATCTTACAAAGTACAATCCCCTGTGTAAGCGTTCAAATGATTAACTGTACATTAATCAGCACTGAGCTCGGCATTAATCATCAGCACAAAGTACTGCCACGTCATTATGGATGGAATAAAAGTTTTTTTTTATTTCAAACAAAACAAACCGTTTTTTTATTCTGACTTTGTTTTTGTTTAAAATAAGTGTTTATTATTTCAATAAAAAAACATGTTTGAAATCCACGTTAGTTACAAGCAAAGTTAATGTAGATAAGTACTACCTACCTACTTACATTATAATCTAATATATATATAGTACGTAGGAGGTATGTAGTATATAGTATGTAGTACATAGTATGTACGTAGTATATGGCATAGGTATGTACCTGTCGGTCTATCCTCTATTGCGCCATTGCTTGGTATTTGAAAGTACAGAGTATTGATACCTACTTTACCTGTTAATAAAACAACACAGTAGAAATGAACCTTATTTTCAGAAGATTAAGTTTTTATTTCAATTATTACTTCGCATCCAGTTACCCAATAAATCAATCACACTTAAAAAAATCCGCAAAGCATAAAGGTCCCCGCCCTTACATCGAAAAACACGCTTATGCTATATATTTCTACGTTCAATTTTGATTGCAACTTTCCCCGTTTGGTAATGCCGACAGAAATAACGCTACGGGAAACTAAATTGACTCTTATTTTTCATTGTGTTGGCGTTTCATTTTAAAGGCCGTTCCTGATACACTTGCTGCTCGAGTGAATTCTTATTATTTTTAAAAGATTCATTTTGGTTTAACATTGCATTTTGTTTGCAAAATGCCGAATTTTTCATGTACATGTACAAAACATTATACGGCTGTGCAAAATGAAAACACGGTAACCGACCTCCAAATAACGTTTAAGGGAACTTTAGATGTAGTGTATCCCGTTCCTTTTAGGCATACTTAGAAAAAAGGAAAAAATTTAGGGATGCCATTAACGCTAAAAAAATGTTTGTGAAACTGAGCATTGCCCTGAGTTTGAACAAATTTGACAGGAGAAAAACATTAGTTGTTTTTTTAGTGCCGACAACAAGACCAAGAATAAAACTTGCATTTTTATATGGAAAAAAGTAATTTTATATCGCGTAACATAAACTTCTTCCACCAACCGCAAAATTAAGTTTATTGGTAGCAGAATATTTTGAATTTCTCGTAAATTATAAAATCTAGGAACTTCGCTATAGTTTTCCTATATCTTTTCTCCGTAAATACCTGAAACCCTTTTTTTTTATACTAGAACCCTATATTTATATTAGATTTTATATTTTATTATAGAAACCCTTTATTGGTTGCGAAGATAGAGGGGAGGGGGGACATTTTGTAAACGCACCTTTACAAAAATTTCTCTGAACAATTTTTAGTGTTTAATTTTTATTTTTTTTAGTGAACAAACTTCCCCCTACAAAATAAATAAAATAAAGTTCTAATTACTGACATATACGCGGGTCAACAAGCTTTATCGCTATGCCCAATTTCAACTTTCTATGTCAAACGATCTCCGACAAAAATAGCTGTGACAGACGAACGGACGAATGCATGCGTGATCTTATAAAAGTTCAGTTTTGTATTTAAAATAGGTACTGAACCATAAAAACAAATTAATAAGTCACACTGTGTTTTGATTTTCGGCAACCGTGGCTAGCTTTCGGAATATTCTTTGATGTTTAATATAAATTGAAAACAAATTATTATGTTTAATTTTCATTTTTAATATGATTTCTGTCAAGTGGAGACAGTCTTGCGCGACAGTTTAGAAACGCGAGTCAGATCTTGAACACTCGAATATCTACTCCCGGTCGAAAAAAGTACAAAATACATTATGAGAAGTTTACTTCAGTGTCACAAGAAAATACCCCCCTTTCAACAGAAACCGTGTGTGTTGTAAGATGTAAACATGAGTTAATAGCCTTAACAAAAAGAATGGAAGTTCACTTTCAAAAATGTATTACAAACCAGCTTGGATCATGGAATACAGAAAGCCTAGATTCTAGATGATAATGTAGGAAATACTGTGGGCCCTTCAGGTGTTTCTTCGTCGAAATCAGACGGTGCTACACTTTGTTATAAAAGTAAGTATCCTAATCATGTCTCCATTAATATTAGAATGACAAAAATATGTTTAAATTTCTTAATACATAAATGTCAATATCATCCAAAGTGAACGACATCAACATTAAAAGGAGTTATATAAAAAACTAGGAAATATCGCCACAACTCTTGATGTAACCCAGAAAACTTAGTGTACTATTGGGCAAGCTGCACAATAATGGATAAATTTGAAAAAATAATTGAGGATGGTGATGTCGGTTATTATGAATATACCTACCCCTTTCAAAAGTTCGATTCACGGTATGAAATGGCAATGACACCGCAAAAGAAAACGCCATTGCCGCGTTAGTTTACAGCAGGGTGCACCACGACCAGGTGAGGTTGGCTTACTGAAGATGGTAGGTGAGCCTCTTATACCCCTTGTAAATTTGTATGTTTTACATAATTTGTAAACATTGTTTTACACAAATTGTAAAACATTATGGAAAGCAATAAAGTATTGAGTATTTTTACCTGTTAGGTATTTTAATAAATTCTTTGATTCACTGATGGACAATTAATTCAGGCGCCCTCTATAATGCAATGGCCGCTAGTATTTATTATTTTACATAATAATTAATAACTGACTTTCCAACAAAAGTAACGCTTTAGAACTTTTGCGAATACCTTGCCATTGACGATATTTTTCATAATAGACTAAAATTTGTAACTTAACGCCCGACGTAGTAGGTTAATCAATATATTTTTGGAAAAGTACCTATTGAGACATTAGGAAACGTATATCTAAATTGTATTTATTTTTCAAAGGTAATCACCTTCTAATCTAATACACCTTGAATAACTTTGAAATGTCTACTCTTGCTTTCTTTTGTGCGTCTGTTAACATTCGAAGAATCCAAAGCGCGTCCACCTTTTTGAATTTTAAGGAGTTAAAATGAACTGAATTGTCCCGAACGAACGCTTAATAATTTCAGCTAAATGACGAATAGTCACATGTCGATCTGTCTTATCAATTTCTTCAATTTTCTTAACGTTGTCTTTAGTAGAAGCGGTTGTTGGGCGTCCAGATATTAGAAATGCGTAATTACCAATCCCTCGCATACGACTGCTGGTGGGTACATCCCTTTTGTTGTGTCGCATCACTAGGCTACATGTCTGTCATCTTTAATGGTTGGCGATTGGCGTTTGTTCTTGTAATAAAGTCGTCGCCACCACTGAAGTCCGATAGACGCGGCGCTCAAATCGCGTAATGAAATGTTGCCAGCAAGACGGGCAATAATTTACCCCTTCTAAAAGGCAACCTATTCTAATAAATTAATTAATAAATCAATGCATATGATAAAATTAAAGCAATCAATAAATTGCTAATTCATTCACATTGTAAAACTAGTTTCACGTTTCACATTGTTAATTTAGGATAACAAGCAAAAATAGATAATAGGGTTTTAATAGGCATAAAAATAAAATAATTATCATATTGCACTAATTTATTTTTTATTAGATACAGGCCATCTTGGTGAAGCTACAGCTGTCAAATGTCTACGTAAAGAACGTACGTAGGTGAAGAGTATGTCGTATTTTGTTACAAAAATATTAAAATCTACGTAACTGATTCTCTTCGTACTTGTTTATACACTTTTTAAAATAAGTATTTTCACTTGTGGTTATCTTTTTGTTGTCCAAGCTAGGGACAAAAATAAAAAATAAAGCGACCAAAATAAACACTGTGAGCTCGAAAACACAATAACTTTCGTTAACATAAATAATTCACACGATTAATATCAAATAGCGGGTGTTTGAACGTCAACTGGTGCCATAACTGTCGAAAATTTCATACACAACTTTTCAGCGTTTTTTAAAAAGAGATCGACGTGTATTTCAACTCTGTAGACATCGGGGGGATTTTTCGTCAGATGTCATAGGTCTGCTGTCACTTGGAACGATTTTGTCCCAGCCCGCAAACGAGCGGGTACATAAGATATGTTTTAGTCTAATAAATCTGTATTATTATGTCTAATTAGTTTATATTAGATAAACATTATAAACAGTAAACCCTGCGTTAGCTGTGCTAACCATTATCAATAACCAACACCAGAGCGAGTCTCGTCGTTACAGACTGTTCTGCCGCGTTCAAATTTCGTGCACCAGTATGCTGCTGTAGAATAAGACAGAGCATTGTCTCCCAAAGTTTACTGAAATTCTTCAAAACACATTTCGTAGAAAAAAAAATTCAGCCAGAAATATTTAATAACCGCATCAACTTCGATTTTCTCCATTTTGCACATTACATTTCCGTCAAATGTAAACAAAACGAAAAAAAATATTGATGTCAGATTTTTTAAAATTCTTTTGGCACTGACTACTACTGAATTTGAGATATCCCATTCCAGAAATTTACTGATCAACATAAAATTAGAATCTAAACTAAGTTCAGGGGCCGTCTTCGATTACGTAAAAATGTGAGTGGTCCAAATTTGTCACGATATGCGGTAAATGGTTCTGGTAAAGGGTTAAATGCGGTTCTTGGTAAAAAAATTCTAACAGTGTCACTATCGACGAAGTAGTTGTAGGTTTTATTATTATCGTTGCCTCTTGACCAAAAGAGGAATTTAAAAATGTTTATTAGTGTAACCGCTTTCAGCACTTCGTCGCTGAACATGTATGACGTAGAAGTTATTGCTGCATCAGCATTATGTTTAATAAAGTTATATAACTATTAATTTTATTTAAAAAGGATATGATGTAGAATGTTATCAAAACAGAATCCTCAACAGAGACTGGACGGTGACGAACATGTAGACAGGCGTTCGTGTTTCGTCAACACCACCTATAATACAGAGTTGCCTCCGAACTTCCTCTGACTAGAGACAAAAACCGATATCAACCGAGACCAAGATGCAACCCGAACCGAGGCGAGCGTCGGTTTACACGTTCGTGCTCGGGCGATCTCGTCTGGTTACGGCGAACGTGTAAACTAGCCATGGAGAGGTAGAAAGTGTGGTAGTTATTTCATTTCGAAAATGGCAACCCTGATACGAGTTACATACGCCACTGCCAGTCATTCGTATGTAAATTCTATCTATACCGAATGTAACAGTCACAGTTTTCGCGCCCGGCGACGGAATATGATCCCTATGTTTGAATAAAACCTAATAAATAAAAATAATTAGGCATTTTTATTAGATCATGTCACAAGCAGACGAGGCAATGGACGTAACAGACGTTGGTGAAAACTCCGTACGTATCTGAATAATGTAAAGCATTATTCCTTCGTCTTTGTATTGTCATGGAATAAGATTTGTTTTCGGTTTTTTTTATAACATTTCACAAGCGAATTTTCGGAACACTATTTTTCTTTGCAGAATGGTTCTTCCAGCGACACCACGTCATCGAGAGGCAAAGAAGGCGACTTTGAAAGTAAAATCGAAACTGATCGTTCCAAGAGATTCGAGTTTTTATTGAAACAAACGGAAATTTTCTCTCATTTTATGACAAACACTCCCAAGTCTGGAAGCAGCCCCCCGAAACCTAAAGCTGGAAGACCAAAAAAAATCAAAGATGTTGATTCATCTGGATCAGCTGGAGAGTAAGTTCCTATGCTATTTACACATGCTATTTCCTATGCTTATAAATCATAACTTCAAAGGACATAATTATATCTAGCATAATTTTTTTTGGATGTGGCTAGCAATGATAGTTGGACGATCGAAAGACTGTGTGAAACCTATTCTAAGGGTATACAATTTTTTTTTTATTTTAGGTAACAAGAGTTACATCCATTTCTTTAGGCATTCTTTAGAGTTTATTGATTCTTATAAAAAACAGGATTGTAGATTGGAGTATGATTTTGTAATAATTAAATAACTGGCCTAAAGTGTTTCGGAGAGCATTAATAGGATTCCGCTCCACAGCCTTCTATGAAATTTATTGGGAGCTAATTACAAGCTACAAGTTTCACCTCGGGTTTCTACAACTGCACCTCCTGTCACAGAAGTGCGGTCCATCCGCATTTCCTTGATACGGAGGTGTCGCATACTGTTTAGTCCAAAAAATATTTTATATCGCGAACCCGTAGGCTGTGAAACAAACTGACTCAAGAGGTCTTCCCATTAAGCTATGACATGGGGTTCTTCAAAAAAGCTGTGAATAGGATTTTGAAAGGTCAGCGGCGCGCCCGCATACCCCCTGGTGTTGCAGGTGTCCATGGGCGGCGGTAACACTTACCATCACGTGGGACCGCTTGCTCGTCCGCCCACTAATCTATAAAAAAAAAATCTGGTAAGCATGGCATTACATCAAGTGATGCATTCTGTTTTTTGAGCCTCAGTGAATTTGTGTGGGATCCACCGCAAGCACAGCTTTCGCGCAGCCAAATGTTTGTGTAAGATTGATTGTATCTGACTCTTGCCTATGCCTAAGGATGCCCGAATCTCATGGTAGGTCAAATGCCTGTCTGTTTTGATCATATGGCGCACAGTATCGATGTTTTTGTCGTTGATATCGGTGGACGGGCGACCTTCACGAAATTCATCAGTGATATTGACACAACCGCGCTTAAATTCTGCAAACAAGCTATGGATTGTCGGCTTGCTTGGTACTTCATCGTGAAAAGCAGTTTGAAGGTGATTGGGGCTCTACTGAGCTGTCAAATTACACTTAAAATCATACAGCGAAAATTTTCACGAGTTAAATCCATCGTAATGCAGATACGCAATTTTTAAAATGACGCCACACCCAGACAAGTGACTGTTAGATGAAACAAACTTCCATTTTCAAATGTTGTAATTACTTTTTAAATATTGTTTATGTAAGTGGCCAATTCCGGAAATTTTCAGTGTGATCTATGTACGCACCAAGTTTGCTAATTCATGTCCCGGATTTACATTAAAATGCGCTTTTACCAATTGGTCACAGATATTAATAAATCTGGTGATGACAATTTAGAGATTAATGTGTGGGTTTCCGTCGAATTCCGGCAGTAATGTCAAAGATTTATAAATGACAGTATAAACTTCGTCGTTGGCCAGCCATTTCGCTAGGTATACTATGGTGTTCGTCTATTACGCTAAGTACATATACCATATTAGATCTTCTACTTAAATATTAATTCCTCGATTTTCTCGGATGGAAAATTTTGCCTTATTAATTAACAGACAAAACAAAAAATACACAATAAAATAACAGAAAAATTATATATAGGTATGTATATACATGAATCAGGATGGAGAGGATTATAGCTAGGAATGCAAGGACTTGAAAGATTCAAGGCACACATGGTGACTAGGTAAATTCCGTGATACTCAAATTTCAGAAAGGGAACTCATTTGAGTTGTACCGTTTTTAAAACATCATTTATCGGTAGTGGAGTGTAGGCTTTCTCGGCCGGTGTCCATATTTATTGAATCTTCCGGGCTACTTGGCCGAGGTCTTCTGGAATCTCTTCTCTTTCTTCCAAATGTTTCGTGAACAACTGCGGTTGACTTCTGGCGACTGCGTTCACTTTCGGAGAGATGTTATCTCTCCGAAGCCGGAGAGATTCAATTAATATTATTTATCGATGTTTAATTGAAATTGAAATTGAAATTGATTTTTATACATCACACCATAAAACATTACAACGTTTTACAACTTTTAGAATTTTTTCTCACCTTTTCACCCCAATATTAGAGATACAAAAATGTCTTGGTACATAAATTGACGGCAATTAGATACTACAAATTTATATATGGATGGATATAATATATTATAGATGGCGGCTCGCACCTCCCCAGAAATCTTGGATTTTGCCCCGTCCTAAACAAGACATATTAAAATCGCTACCCTACCTTTTGCGTAGCAAAAGTCCCCTATTGGCTGGATTAAATGATTTAGAAAGAAATTTGTAGAAAAATAAATAATAAACTTTATTTATTCACGTTTATTTCATACTGTTTCTGGAAACTTTTTCATCAACTCTATTGTATAATAGAGGAGCAGCATTATTTTCCTATTTTGTATTAGCAAGTTTCACTCTTCTGGAAGCCTTGTCAAATTTGTCAAGTCTGTTTTTGAAACTGTACGAGTTGGCCATTCAATGATTTCTTGTTTGGAACTTATTCCATATATCCACAAATCTGTTACTTACTGAGAATGTCATGGCCTGCTTTTGTATTGGCCAGTGTTTTATCTAATTTTAAATTATTGCAGCATCTTAACTGTTTTGTTTGTATAGTTTCAACATGTCAGGTACATCTCAATAGTTGTATTTCTGGGTTAGGATCTTGTAGTATTGTGTTAGGATATGAAGTCCTTTATACGAATATAAGTTCAGAGACGATAACAATAGCATATTAAATTATAGATTAAAGGCAAGTTTTCTTGTCTTTATTATTATTACTGAGTATAAGTACTAATAATGTTCTTATTATTATTGTTCTTAGATGAAATTTAAACACAACATTATTGTGTTTTTCAGTCTCCGTCACAGAAAAACTGAGCAAGAGGAGGATGAAGAGCTTCTTGCCGAAACAAACACGAAACAAAAAACGATATTTCGCTTTGAATCATCACCACATTATATAAAAAATGGTGAGATGCGTGATTACCAAGTCAGGGGATTAAATTGGATGATATCACTTTATGAGAATGGCATCAATGGCATTTTAGCAGATGAAATGGGTTTAGGAAAAACACTGCAGACTATATCTCTTCTAGGTTACATGAAGCACTTCAAGTAAGTATTTCAGTTACTTCGACTTGTAACGGCATATTGTTCTTAAGAAAAGTTTGTTTAAAATAATTGTATTGAAAAGGGCATCTGACTTAAGTGGCATATCTATTGAAAGTTATAACTTTGACCTTGATTATCTCAATTCTGAGACGTTTTAGGGGTTCTCACCTAAGAATATTTTTTGTTGATGTCTTTTATCGATTTATTAAGATTTGGTTTATGGCCACAAAATCGAGATTTTTTCAAAATGGCGGAAAGTAAGTATGCCAGGCTCTATATAAAAATGTCCGAACCCCTTTCAGAAATGTTCCAGGACCACACATTGTCATAGTACCAAAATCTACACTTACTAACTGGATGAATGAGTTCAAAAAATGGTGTCCTTCTATAAAAGCAGTATGTCTTATAGGAGACCAGGAAACTAGGGTGAGTTTTTGTGTCTAATTCTAATTACAGATACATGATAATTATGATTATTTCATCAAGATGGGTTGAATTTTTATTTATACTTTATTGCACACTAACTGTACAAAAGGCGGAACTAATGCCTTATGGCATTCTCTACCAGTCAACCTTTGGGTAAAAGGAGAAACACAAACGAGGTGCATTAAACATTAATAGAAATACATACATGGATTATAAAATTTATAAAGAAAAGTTAATAATATATAAAAAATATACATAGGTATATTAAGAGGCGTATTACAAAATAGAGTTCTGAAAGATTAGGCATATTCAAACCCGGCGATACTTCGCTCAAGGTCACGCGTTCAACTCGCCGTGCTCTAGTTAAAATAAACAATGTTGATACTTTTTCCTATTATTGAATTATTTTTTACAAAGATAGATCTACAAGTAAGTTTAGTATATACCGTATTAAAAAATCAATGAATTACATGGTTTTTTTATTATTTGTTACTATATGTTGCCCGTGGTTTCGCTCCTGTTACCGTGATTGTAAGGAAAACAAAACAACAAATAGTAAAGTACAAATAGTAGAACTAAATTTAATATTTAATATTACTTTATAAATTTGCATGCCAAGCTGCGGCTAAACATATTGAACTTAATTCTAAATAACACCTATACTGACCATGTTTTATGCATATTAATAATCCTTTCTTTATTAATTTACGATGTTTTTCTTTTTAGTTTGTAAGCTTTTTTTCAGGTTTATACACAATAAATAAATATTACATTACTTCAATTCAATATATTACAACTATTATAAAACTGTAGGTAGTTAGTTAGAGAGGTAGATAGGGTAGGTAGGTTACTTAGGGTAGGTAGGTAGGGCCAGGTTCCTGTGTTAAACATGGTTAGAAAAGTATTTCTCTTAGTGGCATCAATCTGGCTTTTCGAGAATCAATTATTTCTGGGAGGATACAGTCATGATAAAAACGTGACAACTTTGGTAACACTTGGTTTTCCCAAAAATCATCGTCTTTGTGAACTCTCACTACTTTGATTGCGTAATTAGGACTAGTCCATACTGCAAATAAGCATGTCTGCTTATTTGCAATATGAAGCTGGCCCTGGACTTGGTAAAACCAGTCGTGTTTTATATTTATGGTAACTTCGCCGGAATTGTTCAGTTTGAAGCATTTAATTTTTTTGCTTGCAATCGCTTCTTCTGGATCGATACCGAATGCGGAAGAAGGACATTTAATTTCTATTAGTCCTTCTTCGCAGATGCCATCAGGAGAAGCCCTCAGAAAGCAGTACTGTTCATCGATAAACAACCCACATTGTTCAATTTGAATGTTTTCTTGTACACCCAATTGCTCTAAAGCCTTGGTTTCATTTTCTTTTCCATCTCTAATGGAAGGTACATGGCCCAAATCATACCTATATAAAATATCCTTCACCAATGGTGCCGAATTCTGATTTGGACGCCCCTTGCAGATTTTGCAAAACTTTGATACCGTCAAAATGTTTCGACGAAGTTCGAGCCACAATGCGCTTTCTGCTTGTAATATGGTGCTGCGCTCTATCTTAAAACGTTTCAACGCCTGTTGTTTAAAGGTTATATAAAAACAATTCCTTCGCATTTTCAAAATCATTTTGCCCCATATCTGGGCGTTGACATTCATTACCATAGTGCCCGTCAGTTTTACTAAAATTCAAATTGGTTCTGCTGCGCTTTATTGTATTTCTATTTTTGGCATGCCGCTTTTGCTCTAGTTTTTTTATAGTCTTTCCTGGGTTCTTGCCCCACAGTGTTTTGTATAATGTGTATTGTGGTTTACCACTATTGAACGTCACTACTGCTGCGTAACAGCGTGCTTTATAAGAGTCTTTAAAAGAATAATTGACTCTTTTGCCACCCATTACTTTGGCTACTACACTATTAAATTGTTCGGCACGATTGTTTGTGAAATTTTACAGAAGGCTCCTGGAATTAAATGCCAGTTGAGATGCGTTCTTTTGCAATTGGAGCATTAAAGTTGGTACCATCTTTTTTCATGGCATTTTCATATTTCTTTTTATTTCTGAAACAGTTGCATTCAAAGTTACTATAAATTTCCGAAGTATATAAAAGCAATACTAAATTGTTATTTTGCGAAAGATATTACCTTGCTTGGTTTCCATTTTTTAATTAATTTGTATATTTTCTCTTTGTAACACATCTGTACACAGTGCCTTTTCGACTCATACTAGAAATAAACAAAACTCTTGATTAAAGTAATTCATATTAAACTAATATAAAGAAATAAAACAAACCCTATATCACTCCCAAAATTAAAACGAATCAAACGACACCTCATTCATCTAAATCCATCTAGCCATTCATCTATCCATCCATCTAGCGCCCAAGAAACCGGACATATATATGTATATATACACATATATAGATATATACCAAAAATATTACCCTCCTTTTGCGCAGTCGGGTAAAACAAACCAAAATGAGCTTTTGCCAATAAAATTATAGTTTTATCAAATTATTATTATTTACGTGGTCAAAACGGGTTGGTCGCACTATACAGCTACGATAGATCGCGTGGCACGAAATTCTGGAAAACGACGTTCGACACAGACCCTACCTCGACAAGCGCTCGCGCGGAACTGAGGCCGCTCCTCGAGCGCAAGCAAATATATACAACTTTTATTTGTTTAATTTTATTGTTTATTGCATTATTTTTTTTTATTATCAAATGACATGTCGTATGCCAAAAGCGTGAACTTTATAGTGTAAGTATAAAAATTTAAGTACAAGTCTAAAATTATGAGAAAATCGGACTATTTTAGGAAGGATTTTTTAAATTTTATGTAGTGAAATGTAATATTATAACTTGGATACTTGGTCAAATATTGAAAAACTAAAGCCGTAGTGTACATTAAGAATACATAACAAACATAAAACAGTTTTTGAATACGGTGTTTGTTTCAGTGTAATTACGTATTAAGAGATCAAAATTAGCTCTCTGAGCGTTTTACGAAAAACTACTTTCGAAAATCGGCTTAAATAAGTAATTTATATTCGTTACATCTAAAATTTAAGGCCGCTATGTACAATATCAAGAAACGGTCTAGATAATTCAGAAGTTCAAGTTTATAGAAACCTTTCTATTTCTCTGAATTAGAACATCAAAAATTCATTTTTATTGCCTCTCTGGAGCAAATTTTGTGAACGTCCTCTTAATAATAAATATATTAAGTAACAATTAAAAAGTAATAATAAGGAAACGCTTTTGACAAAATACGGAAATAGTGAAGAGATGTGAAAAAGAAAATACGATACAGAAGAAAATAACAGTATTTATGCCATTGAGTCGTAATGATCGCGGAGCAACCTTTTGAATGACTGCTTGTTAGGAGTTCTAATGTCAGTGGGAAGTGCGTTCCAGAGTTTTGTAGTCTGAATGGCGAAAGAATGGGGCATAAAACCCGCGTGTCAACCCGCGTTTTTATCCGATCGAAGGTGAAATTCATGAGTGGTTCCCAGAAACTGAAATTTACATTTCAGATAACCAGGGACAAATGGATCGTATAAAATAACAAATAAGATCATAAAATTCTATAGTGTCTATGTTGTTGGATTGGTAGCCATTTAAGCTGAGAACCATATGGGAAATTGTCAAAAAGTGATAATTGCACATTTTGGTACTCGACATAAGTTTAATTTCTGCCGAACCAAATATTCTATTTAATTATTTGATTTTATTTACACAGTTTGCCTCAAGAATAACTCATTTCTATCATTTCACACTGATAAAGGAAAAGCTGGAGCTAATAAAAAATGAATTAATTACATTTGCTTCAACTTAAACCTATACAATACTACAGTTGGATTAACACATTTTGTTTTTAAAATATAAATTAATGTTTAAGTGATAAATGTTGCTATTATTGCAATTCTCCTATGATTTTGACTAGTTTTTCTACTTAAAATGGTATTAGCCAGATATTTAAAATATCGACCAAATAGTTTGAACTAATATGAACATTTAAAATTAATGCGAATATTCGGTGCATCTTTAAATAAGTAGATTAACTATATTTAGCAGAATCGGTAATATTAATTAGATTAAAATAAAAAAATAAAAGTAATTAATATAAGTAATGGTAGAAAAGAAAGATATTCTACATAAATTTTATTCTGTATGTGCATAATTCTGCATAAATTTAATATGTGTGCTTCCAAGCAGAAAGAAATTAAGTGTTGACTTCTAGTTTTCAAGATTCTCTCATTTTTGTAAAGTTATGATCCTATTGTTACTTATCTGCAATTCCACACCATAAATATTTCTGTATGTTGTTTTCAACAATGACACATATGAGGTCGAGTAGAAACTCCCCTTTTGAAGTTGATTAAAATAATACAATAGCTTCATATCTCATCGTAATACACTTATTTTGAAAATATCTAGTGATTATTAATCTATACTAATATAATAAAGAGGTAAAGTTGTGTCTTTGTATGTTGGGGGTATTCTCTGGAAATAAGGAACCGATTTCAAAAATTCTTTCACAAATAGGTAGCTACATTATCCGTGTCTAATATAGGCTATATTTTATTTTGAAAAAAAAAACTTATAAACCATCGCTAGTAAATAATAAGCCATCATAGCATGAGAAGTACTATATATATTTAATTGTGTGCAGAATATTACAAGGAATGATATTTCTTTTACAACTTTTATATTAACAGTCTCTTATAACTATTTCCTCTAGTGTAAATGGAATATGATTAATTATTATTAATATATATTTGTTAATTTTAGAACACATTTATCCGTGAAATTCTCATGCCGGGAAATTGGGATGTTTGCATCACATCCTATGAAATGATCATAAGAGAACGATCTGTCTTCAAAAAGTTTAACTGGCGATACATGGTCATTGATGAGGCCCACCGCATCAAGAATGAGAAATCCAAGCTTTCAGAACTGCTCCGTGAATTCAAGAGTATGAATCGGCTGTTGTTGACGGGTACTCCACTACAGAACAATCTTCATGAACTTTGGGCACTTCTTAATTTTCTCCTTCCTGATGTGTTTAATAGCTCTGATGTAAGTTCATATTATGTACTATAAAGCGATTCCGATTTCACTTTTGAACTCTTTGTTCCTGTGCTTTTGCACTCTATACTTTCTTAGTAATTTTGCCCCTTTAAAAATAATGTTTTTTTTATGTAATGTTATATTACATATTTATTTTTTTCAGGACAAATACTTTTAAAATAAGTTTCAATATTATAGTTTCCATTAAAGGTTAACTTGAATTAATAATCTTCATGTTTTTAGGACTTTGATTCCTGGTTCAACACTAACGCGGCTCTTGGTGACAATCAATTGGTGTCTCGATTACACGCGGTGTTGCGGCCTTTTTTGCTGAGGCGCCTTAAGTCTGAAGTGGAAAAAAGGCTAAAACCTAAGAAAGAGGTCAAAGTTTATGTGGGTTTGAGTAAAATGCAGAGGGATTGGTACACTAAAGTGCTGATGAAAGATATTGATATAGGTATGTCGACATAAAATTAACTATATGCAAGTTTTAACATTGAAATCGATTTTACTTTCCCCTTGACACTTCAATACTGTCAGTTGGCTATTAGTGACAGATTACTGAATTCATTAAATTAGAAACCCAATTTACGATATTTCGCTATTTCAATATATTTTAGAAGAAAAAAAATTTGCACTTCAACTTGATAGTTGAACGCAAACGCGAAGTGATTTCTGAATGAATTGAAATATATCGTGACCTGCCGTCTTTGGGACATGGGTTCCGAAATATATACAGATGCAAACCAAAAAAGCGTAGCAGATTTTAGTACAAAAACGGAAAGAAATTAAACAGGATGTCAATGCAGAATCTGTTAAAAAAATGGAAAATATAAATCGGCTTTAAAAAGAGAGGCAAAACCCGACATTCAAATCACGACGCTAATACTTAGCAACCGTATGGCACAAACCGTGGACCGTGCCCTGTCCAACAACATATTTATTAATATTGAATTCTTTTTTTGGGATTATTTTGAAAAGTTACACCGTCTGCTCCTCTGCCACCTTCTTTCTATAAGAAAAAATAAAAAAATATCGTTTAGTCATTTTAACATGACATATCTCTAAGGACCTTGTATCTTAAAAAAATGTTCCAGTGACCGAAATAAATTTGTGATATGTGAAGAACCTTAAAATGCCCCAACAAACAAATTGATCAACTTTCTTTTAAAAATATTTTTTTAAAAGAAAGTTGATCAATTTGCCTAAGAAGAGTAAACATTCAGTTTACTCTTCTTAGGCACTGCCAAGTGCCATTGATCATTATGGAAACTATATTATTTAATAAAGTATAAACATGTCCTATAATTTGCTTTAAGATAATTTGATTTGCCTATAATTTCATAGCAAACTTTTATTTAATCTCACAGACAACTACTGTAAACTTTATCCTGTTTCCCCAATGTATGTACGTGTTTCAGTAGTCAGTGAGATATGCCCGAGCCCATATGCACCCCATCCTCCCCATTTTCCCAATTCTTTCTCCAAATTCATTCCTAATCTTCAAAGGTAGGCAGCGCATCCAGAGGCGTGTCTACTTTTATCGTTCTAGACTGATGTTGGCATGTATCGCCGATGTCGTAGGATGACACATCCACCAGGTGGACTGTCTGCTCGTCTGCACCTTCTTTCCATAAAATAAAAAGTATAATTTTGTTGCAGTGAACGGTGCAGGAAAAGTAGAGAAGATGCGTCTACAGAACATTCTGATGCAGCTACGCAAGTGTTGTAACCACCCTTACTTATTCGACGGCGCGGAGCCCGGCCCGCCCTACACCACCGACGAGCACCTCGTATATAATTGCGGGAAACTCGTCATTCTCGACAAGTTGCTGCCCAAGTTGAGAGAGCAGGGCTCGAGAATACTCATCTTCTCGCAAATGACTAGGATGCTGGATATTCTGGAGGATTATTGTTTGTGGAGGCAGTATAAGGTTTGTGTTTTTTTTTATTATTGATAGGAACTCTGTGAAAAATTTAACGCTGCCTCGAGGTGCAGTAAGAGCCCTCCCACCACTGCGGAAACCCGATGGCTCACTGGCCTATGGGGCAAAGTAGAAAGCCGACTTTCTCTTTGCTTCAAACTCGACTCTGGACGATAGAGGTGCCTCATCGCCGTCTATCGCGCGGTGCACAGCTCCATGCCGGAAACCTGTTTTACCCAGCGTGGAGTCCGCCGAACTCTAGCATCTCTTAATATCCGAAAGTCGAGTGGGCCAGACGGTATTCCTACAGTGGTGCTCAAATTATGCGTTCCTGAGTTATCCCCGGTGCTTACGCGACTCTAGGCTCTCATATTCCACAAAAAACTTCTCGTCAGCATGGAAGGTAGCTCACTCTTTGCCTAAAAAGCGTGACCGAACCGACCCGGCCAACTACAGGCCAATAGCGATCACCTCCCTCCTCTCCAAGGCGATGGAGGTGTTATAAATACACAGTTCCCTTGGGCACCTAGAGGATCACCAGCTGATTAGCACGATTTCGCCATAATCACTCGGCTGGTGATCTTTTAGGATATTTTACACACCACTAGGCTGACGCCATTGAGAGTAGAGGCGAGGCTCTAGCTGTTGACCTAGTCAAGCTATTGACTGGGTATGGCACAAATCGCTGCTTTCCAAGCTATCATCTTTCGGGATATCCGAGGATTTATGCGAATGGGTTGTCAGCTTCCTGACTCGACGGAGCATCAGAGTCGTTATTGATGGTAACTGCTCCGACACCATATCTATTAATGCTGCGTCCCGCAAGCCTCCGTGCTATCCCCAACTCTGTTCCTTCTGCATATCAACCATCTGTTGCAACCTAACTGGTGACATACGTTGCTATGCAGATGACAGCACTGGGGATGCTGGTTACAGGGGCCGCGCCAACATACCTCGGGTCGAAGTGGAAGGAGTCGCGTCAGGCTTGTGTCTAAATCGAAGACGCTTTAGATTAAATCTCGATTTGGGGTTCTGTAAACCTAGTAAATTTCAACCCCAATAAGATGCAAGTCTGATTCACCGCTAAAAAAGGGCCCCTTTGTCACAGCACCTCGCTTTCAGAGCATATCTTTTAAGATCTCTGAGAGTATCGGAACCCTTGTTGTCGACATTTCCATCAAAGTCGAATTCAGGGCTCATCTGGGAAACCTTACTAGACCTAACCAATCTTTAAAGCTTCCATCGATTATCTTGTATTACTTGCTCGTGTTACAAGTTTTGCTATATCTCTTGTCCTGGAAGCCATTTGTAAAGTCTGTTTTTGAAACGTTTATAGATGACAATTCAATGATTTCTTGTGGCAACTGATTTGCTGCTCATTCAGTAGTTTATAGTGGTTCCTTTAATTTGTTTTATTAATTATTTTCAGTACTGCCGTCTAGACGGTCAAACTCCCCACGAGGACCGCAATCGTCAGATCGAGGAGTACAATGCAGATGGTAGTGAGAAGTTCGTGTTCATGTTATCGACGCGTGCGGGAGGCCTCGGCATCAACTTGACCACCGCTGATGTGGTCATTATCTATGACTCCGATTGGAACCCCCAGATGGACCTTCAGGCTATGGACCGAGCTCACCGTATTGGACAAATGAAACAAGTAAGATTTCCTACAGCTTTTAAGTGAATTCATTGTGAGTTTTGCAATAACTGTCCATTGCACTGGCATTGTTACCTCGTGTAATGTTTAGTGTAGCGTGGGTAAGCTTAGGGTGATACGCACTGTGCGGCATGGCTCATTTCGGCTGGCCGGACGGTCGGCTATAAGCTTTCATACTCACTTTCAGATAACTGCCTTTGCGGCGCTAGCCGCTTTCACACAATTTGTATCATACCGTGTAGATTATGCGAACCACATGCGGCTAACCGTCTTTTTCCCACGGCCTTTTGCTCGCTTTTACGACTGGTCGCAGAGGCGGTTAGTCCCAAGTGCGTAGTAGCCTTAGCCATTGTATGCATAGAGCCGCGCATATACTACGCAGTCTTCCGACGAGTCGAATCTCTGCAAGTCGTGAGACCGGTGCTGCCTGTCTTGAGGCCGCCCGAATTCGCCTCGTACGCACTATCGTGGTTAGTTTGCAGCGAGACGCAATAGAGCGCCTGAAAAACGTGTTTTGTGCATCATCGAGTTAGATACCGAAAAGCATTGCGGCTGGACGCCGCACAGTGCGTATGGGCCCTTAGATGGAAGTATGGGATCTAAAAAATTAAATGTTTTAAAGGTTAAAATTGGTTAAGTGTTTATAACACATTGTACCCCTTTGGGTTTACAGTAAAAAATAATATACCTTTCAATACTCGATCCTCATTATTTAAACATTCAATATTCAATAGCTTCAGAGAAAGTTATGTCAGCAATACCTTAATATTCAAAGTGAAAACACAAATTTTTAAACAGCACCCTTGAAACACGGCGGATTTTGACTTATTAACTTATTCCCACCATGCACAAATTCATTGACAACTTTTCAACTCTACGCTTTGCAAAATTTGTAGGTGCGTGTATTCAGACTTATAACGGATAATACAGTAGAGGAAAAAATTGTGGAGCGAGCTGAAGTGAAACTTCGTTTAGACAAACTGGTCATCCAGTCGGGACGACTGGTCGATACCAAGAACCAACTAAACAAAGACGAGATGTTGAACATGATCCGTCACGGAGCTAACCACGTGTTCTCCTCAAAGGACTCCGAGATCACTGAAGAAGACATAGATACTATTCTAGCCAAAGGTGAAACTAAGGTAAGGAGAAATTCTGTTATTTTGTAAACCTTTGTCACACTCGCACAGTACGTTATTTGTCTATACTTAAAATTAATAATATATTTAATTAATATGTTAGTTATGATTATTCGAGAAGAAAATAAATCCGTATTAAAAAGAAATTTTCGAATTAATTAGAAAGTTAGGTAGATATGAGCTTGAAATATTTGAGGTGCGGGGCCGCCTCTGTTTTAATCGGGCACACGGATGTTGAGGTCTGAGTGACAGTGGTGGGGATGTGAACGAGCATGTACACTTCTGAACAAAATTGTTTCATTAAAATAATTAATATTTATTATTACAATTATTCATTTTATTATATTACTAGATTTTGGCTGCGGCTCCGTTTATGAGGAACTTTGGTATTTGGCGGAATATTTCAAAAAAAAAAAATTGTTTTTATTATATCTGTGTATATAATTGGCCGGCCTTCCTGGCGATATATTTTTTAATTTCTTTAAATATTCAATCCGTTTTAATCTAATATCTGTTTTTTCTATCCGGTTATACTTTCCGGTTGTTTTCCGATTTTTTCCATTGGAACCCCAAATTTTTTAATGATTGAGACTGAGAGACCAGACTGAGACTTTTTCCAGAGGCCTGGAAGTTTGTCATTGTGTAGTTTTAGATGAAGTTTTTTATAGTCTGCAATTCTTTGCAGACTATAAATGACCTGACCTTTGCTGGACATGACCTCCTCATGTGTATTTCTTGTACACAAGAGATATATGGCCTTAAAACGTCACACTGGCGGTAGCCGACGGATTCGAGAGTTCACTCTTTTAGAGGTGGTGTAGTTCCTTAGGGCTTGTGGTAGCCGCTTTGTTATCCTTTGATCGCCTTTGGCGACATCCACGGCAAGAGATGGAGTGGCGCTATTCAAAAGCCGACCGACACCACACGGCTTCCTCATTAGACAGCCGTGTGACGCGTGTGCCATCAAAATATTCGTTCTTGGTTCTAATATATTATTTAATTAAATAATTGAGGCTTGGAATGTACAAATGAGTTAAGTGCCAAAACACAATTATTGAGAAATAAATAAAAATGAATTAGTTTCTTAGTCATAATTTTATTGCGGCATTCTATTATCAAAAACTAAATTAAATAGGTACTGTGCATACTATACTTATCAATAACATTAGTTTTGAACATATTTTTATTTAAAAAAACCTTATTTTTAAAATCAATTTAGAAATGGGTCAAAATGCAAGATATTTACCTTTCATAGGGGCTAAGTACCATAACAAATGTCATTGGAGCAAAGTGCCTTTATTTTAAAATAATAATTATTATTGTCGTAGTACTTAGCCCCTATGTTGCATTTTGACATTTGAGGAATTTGTGTAATAATTAAATTAAATAATTTAATTATTACACAAATTCCTATAGAATTCTTGATATTCTTGTGGTAAGTATGCAATCGTACTTTCTTGAACTTTAAATTAGGAAAATCTCTCAAAAATATTTTTCTGTAAAACTTATGTTACTTTTTTTTATCAGGATGCATTTCATTGAAGGCTTTAAAACATCTATGTATGTTTAAATCAGGGCTAAGATATTCTTTTGTGCTTTTTGCTCTTGTATAATGACTTTCATCTCGGGGGAACATATTAATGTGATCTTTAACTCGGAGCACGTCGAGTTCAGTATATGTTGGCATTTTATGGGAAGTTCTTTTGTCAGTAAAATATGATGTGTCACCATGCTTCTTTTTGCGAATCAATGTCTCTATTTCTTTTTTAGAAACCGCAAAAACGTCAATGTATGTTTTTTTGCAAACTGGTACTAATGTGCCATCACCTTTAGGCATGACATAAGAAATAGTTGCTTGTCGTCTACTATCAGATGGTACATCATAATTATCATGTCGGCGTCGCTTAATATTATGCAGATGCAGCAATCCCATCAAATAGGTTCTTTGTGTTTTTAAATCTTCTCGGTAGAACTTGTCAAATAAACTCAATTTCATGTCATGATCTAATGTATCACATTGGTTCTTACATTTGCATATTTTCTGCAATAAAAATATTTGCTTAACACAGCTGTTGTAAAATTAAATGAAACAATATTTAAAGATGAAACAATAACAATGTACTGACCAGCATAGAAGGTGGTCTTTTTGCCGGCATAACTTTTCCTTTCCTGTTAACATAACTCTTTCCTCGTACCTGTTTAGTATTTCATTCTAAATTGTATTATCTGTTTCATTCTCTCTCTCTCTCTCTCTCTCTGTATGGTTACTTTTACAATAAAGACGTGTTTGAAGTGGTTCTGCAGTTTTAATTATAAAACTCAAGATAAAAGGCAAGTGATCATTAATTTAATAATATAAAAGTGATTGCCTGAGTGCCGCAGTGTAATAAAACTATAAATAAATACATATACGTACAATAATTCCCAAACAGTACCTTCAAAGATTTTCTTATTATAGTTTTATTTTTAGTTTTATTCCCTGAATCACTCATTTTCAAAATGCTCTCTAATATTTCATATTATAACATACAAATCATATCATATGAAATGATAGCTAATAGACGACAGACAGCTAAACATTGACATTTACTACGATCGGATACACACACGACCCATTTGTAAAGAAACAAAGTTTGGAACTTACACCCAACGCTATCTATGAAAAAATTTCAAAATTATAATAATTTTTTGTAGGCAATTTGCACCTTTGATATGGAATGGCTGTCCAACATAGCACCTTAAAAGGCCAAAATCTTGATTTTGCTTCTTTGGCACTTAGCCCATTTGTAAATTCCACGCCTCAATTATCTAAAAAGAGTAAAATAAAGTATATTGGCATTTCAGCTGTAACTGCACTGTCTGATTAATCGTATTCTCACGTGACAGGCTCTGCCCAATGTGAGGACCACAGGAAATGTAAATTGCAATAAAGAAATGTAAATTACAGTGAGCAACAAGCTAATGTAGCCAAAACCTTTTGATTCTAGTTCTTATACATTACCTTGTTGCCGAATGTGCCTTATTGTAACACAACACCCTTGTGTACTAACAGACTGAAGAACTGAAGCAGAAGTTGGAGAGCCTCGGCGAGTCTTCGCTGCGAGCGTTCTCTATGGACACGCCCGGTGCCACCGACTCTGTCTATCAGTTCGAAGGTAACCTAATTACAAGTAGGACAATAGATAGTTACTCATCGAACTCGAATTATCCTTATTTTTATTATATCTTGTATCAGCCTTTTAATGTCCCACTTCAGGGCACAGACCTCCCCTAGTAAACTAGTCACTGGGGGGATTTCGAGCCGTAATTCACCACGCGGGTCCAGTGTGGATTGATGTATACACATACACTAGATTATTTTTATTTTTTTTATGGAGCATGCGGATTTCCTCACGATGCTTTCCTCTCACCGCCGAACTAGTAACAATTTAAAAAAATCCGTACTTAAATAGCTAATCAGAGGTGCAGACCGATGATTTGAACTCACGATCACACGAATATGAGCAGAGATGTAAAAGATACCTCATAAAAAGTATCTGAATACAAGTTACAAGATACTTTTAAATAAAGTATTTGAGATATCAGATAGAAGATACTTTTGGAAATGGTATTTGAAATACTAGATACAAAATACGTATTTTCTAAATACTTTTTTCAAATAAAATACTTTTTGAAAACATATTTTTATTATTCTTAGGTAAAACTTAAGGTTTATTTAGCTAATTACATACATTTTTAATTCAACGTTTCGGCCTTATTTCGGCGACCGTTTTCAAGAATGAAATTTTTTAAATAAACCGCGACAAATAGCCGTAAAAGTAATTTTGGGATTAAATATAATGAACATCAAAAAACACTTCGAGATCTTAAGCACTCTTAAACAAAAATATAATTGTACTAAACACCAAAAAAAATTAAACATGTACCAAACAAAGAAAGTCTAATTTTACAACAGTCTTAGCTATTTTAGTGACGACTGCACTTGAAATTGTATTCAAACACCAAATGTGAAATGTTGTAAATGATCACCAAATCTTAGTGGTTAATAAATTTAGTCACAAAAGCTCAAAATTTGGTAAACGTTTTGCAATATTATATTATCAACCTTTTGAAGTTAATTTATTATGTTTGGGTTAACAAAGATTTATCTAATTTACTTTTATAGGATAACTAGATGTTATATATTTGGATTTGGTTAACATTTTAAATTAAAATGTAGTATAAATTTTGGTGGTTTTTTACTATTTTTGGGTTAACAATGATTAGTTTGGAGCCATTTGCTCTTGTAGGGTAGCGAAACGTTAAATTTTTGGTTATCATTTCAAATTAATTAAATTAAAATAGGGTTTTAATTTTGATCATTTACTATTTTTGGGAATGAACAGTGTTTTTTCTATGTTATATTTTATTATATCTGGTGATAAATTAAACATAAGCCATTGTATTATGAACAGTGAACGCGTAAATGTGAGAAAATATTATACTTTTAAGGTTTTAATTGAGACTTAAGTAAAACCAGTTCTTCAAACATTTTATCACTCATCTTTCTTCGATGAGGTCTCATTATCATCCCCCCAAAAGAGAAGAGTCGCTCCACAGGGGCGGAACTTGGCAAACAGGTGTTATATTTTAAAAATATTTTTTTTATTGTAGGATAAACATTTAAATTTTTTAGGCTGATGTCTTTATTATTTAGGTATTGAACTGTTTCTAAGTCAGCGGTGCTGCGAGTAGACCCTGTGTTGTCGCCACTTGCAATAGAGGAATCAGTCTTCTAAAAACATGTAATAAGATTCGTCTTTTGTCTTTTTTTTTATGTCCTCTCCATTGCTGTTTAAAGCCTCCGATTTTTGTTTTTTAGATCGATTAATTTTACGTGTTTCAGACAGGATAAGTTCTTTTACATGTTCTTTAAGTGCTTTTGGTACCCATTTCATTTTAAAGAACGGATGTGACACTGAGGCTAATATTGCATCATTTGCTGCAGGCTCTACCTGCAAAAACTTATTAAAACGTCTATTTAGATTTTCTTCGATGACATCTAGCAAAGTGCCGCAATATTTTAGGTTTTCCATTTTTAGACATTTAATGATATATTGGATTCTCATTAGTTCTGGTAATAGACAACCGTAGTAAGTGTCTTTATCCCCTTGCAGACTTTGAATAGCTTCTGCTATTGGCTTTGAACAGTCCACATAGTCACTTAAAAAATGTATTTCATTTTCCTTAAATGGCGGTAATTTCAAGATTTTCATGATTTCATTAAGACGTTCCTGCACTGCTAAAAGGTCTTTTATGGAATTATAATAAGAGTTCCATCGGGTTGCGCATGGAGAAGTTGGTGACTTCCCTGTCAAAAGTAACTACAAGTACTTATAGTAGGTACTTCTACTTATAGACCATACAGTCTTTTGATTGATAGGTTGATAAATTAAATTTTTAAGGGTGCGTTCAGTTCTGTCTTTATGATGCCGTAAAAAAATGCTTAGGTAACTAATAAAAGTATTTTAGCAAACTTAGTATTTACAAAATACTAAGATACCAAAAGAATGTATCTAAATACAAGATATCAATGAATATTTAAAAAAGTATTTCAGATACAAGATGAAAATACGTATTTTGTATCTTGTATCTGTATTTCAAATACTTGTATCTAAGATAAGTTACATCTCTGAATATGAGATACCACTAGATACCGCTAGGCTATCACCACTCTATTCTGTAAAATTTTACAAAAGACGAAGCCAGTATCCCCATTATCCCCCAGTCAATATTAGAAATGTGATTGTGACAATTGATAATAATGGTCCGATGCACATAAAATACATGACTTGAGGCGCAATAATGTTAAAACTTATGTTTATTTATGTAGTCTGCTATAACATTGTACCATAGACAACCTAGAATCTAGAATTTGGATCCATAAATAAGCAATTAATAATGGAAAAGGAATGATTTAAGACTGCTTGAAATAAGTCTCAAACAAATGTCGGTAGCATATTCCCACTCTGTCAATAATGGTGACCATTTAATATCAGACATACAGAATTTAGTTTTGGGATGGAATATTTAAATATAGAAACAGGAAGCCTTACTACATATGAAATGCTTTCTAAAAAAAAATAACTCACAAAAAGTTTTGTTTAGGATGAAACCGTTTTATTTAGTGTAAATTTGATGTACTACTCTGTCAAATAAGTTTCAGGACTTTTTTAATAAAACAAAAAATATTGCTTCAATCGTCTAAATTTATTTTGTCGCCTTCGAAATAGGCTTCATTTGACGCAATACACTTTCGCCAGCGAATAATCCATTCGTCAAAACACTTCGTACAGGCGCTTTCCGATATGGCCTTTAGCTCTTTTAGCGAATTTTGTTTTATTACGTCAACGAACTCGAAACGTCTGTCACGAAGTGATCATTTAAGCCTGGGGAATAAGAAAAAGTCACACGGGGCCATATCTGGTGAATATGGTGCTTGGTCGATGACATTCGTTAAATTTTTGGCTAATAATTCCCGTACGATCATTGAGGTGTGAGACGGCGCATTGTCGTAATGCAGTATCCAAAAATTGTTGTTCCACAAATCTGGTCTTTTCCAACGAATATTCTCTGGTAATCGCCTCATGACGCCCAGATAATAATGTTTATTGACTGTTTGACTCTCCGGAAGGAATTCTGAGTGGACAACACCATGATAATCAAAGGAAACAGACAATATGATTTTGATTTTTGAGTGGCTTTGACGTGGTTTTTTCGGCTTCAGTTCTCTATCGAAGCGCCATTCCGAAGGTTGTTGGCTGGTTTGCATGACAAACTCATAAACCCACGTTCAAGCATGTCTGTAGCAACCTATTGGCGGGTATATTTTTGAAGAAAATTCAGTTCCTTCGGAACAAGCCGTGCCGCAACGCGTTTCGTACTTAAAACCAACCAAAATGGTGCAAAGGGATTCGTGACACATGTTAACTTCCTGAGCTATCTCTCTTGAGTTATCGCGACGATTTACCATCATCGTGTCCTTCACCTTGTTGATATTTTTTTCAGTCGAAAACGTTGAAGGTCGACCTAAAACGAGGCAAGTCTTCAACCACTTCTCGGCCTTCTTCGAATGCTTTGTACCACTCATATGCACTCGAGGTCGTCTAGCAAATATGAAAATTTTCATACAACTATTTGACAGATCGCGCCAAAACATTACATGAAAACTAGCTACAATAGTGCCAACCTAACAGCAATATATTTTTACACAGGCATTTTACGCAGGCATTCTTTTTTCAAAATTCCTGATACTTATTTGACAGTATGTATATAAGAATCTAAGCAATTATGTATATTGACGTTTACCGCTAAATTGTTATTTTTATACTTCTAAATTTTGTTTATTTGTCATATAAACTGTCATAAACTAATTAGCTAATCGAGTACTTGTCTGTTATATTAATATCTTAAATGCATATACATATTATATTTATACTTTATGATTTAAGAAACAAGTAAAGCTAAAATAAACCCATATTGAAACAATTTTCTAAATTTATTAAATTAATTAGATATTTTACAGTATATGTTTAAGAACATTTGGAATAGTAATGTATTGGATTTTTATGCGTGATGGTAATGGTTGTATACACTACTTTAAAAGACTTTATATACATACTTTCGATCTTTTGATTTCTAAAATTTTTATCAGTAAGTTATCGTTATTTTTATTTCATGACAATCTATGTTTCCATGTTTGTAGTACACCTTTCATTTAATTTACATAACAGTCAAGCACCACCCAATTCACACAATTGCTAGAAAGCGCTAGTATCTATCATACAGTTTCATAGTAGTGCAGATGTCAGCATTTATTCTTTCAATATTAAAATAAACTGATTACAGTTCATAATTTATACAGCAATTAATAATACAATATATCTATAATAAAATCGTAACAGTGCAGTGTCTGTACATGAAACATTTTTTGAAGAGGTTATTGTAATGTGTAGTATGAATGGTACAGAAGCCAAAACATATTTTTTTAGATTTTTTCTATCTGTCTGAACGCGCATCAGGCAAAAACTACTGGACGGATTTTAATAAAATTTGGTATAGTTATAACTTATGTCCCGATATAGTATACTTTATACTATTTTATACTTTGTACACATCCCGGCCGAAAGTAATACACATCGGCTATGATCGGCCAGCTTCGGTTCTTTAGAGCTTCGTCTCTGTCGTGTGCCTGTACGACAGAGACGACGCTCTACAAAACCGAAGCTGACCGATAAAGTCTCTTTCTAAATGCCAATGTGTATTAATTTCGGCCGGGAAGTGTACTTTTTAAACAGATTAATTATAAAGTTCTCAGGAGAATCAAGCTAACCAAACATACTCTAACATCTAAGCGCACGAAGTCGCGGCCACTGTTAGTTTTTAAATAAAGCTTTTGTATTGTACAAAAGATAGATAAACTTTTTCAACAGATATTCAGGCAGCAAAATATTGGAAAACGTTTACTAACCGTAAAATTTTCAGGCGAGGATTATAGGGAGAAACAGAAAATAATCCCAATCGGTAGCTGGATAGAGCCGCCGAAGCGCGAGCGTAAGGCTAACTACGCGGTGGACGCGTACTTCCGTGAGGCGTTGCGCGTGTCCGAACCGAAGGCGCCCAAGGTACAGGTAAATAAGTGTAAAGAGCTAACTGGCTGTCGGCGACCGAAGAGACATCCTCCACCACGTGAAAAAAGACCTCTTCTGAAGCTTAAAAGAGGTGCCTTGGTACATGTTTGAGACAATCACCTCAGACAATTGATCTTTAATTGTTTAAAGTTTCACCGGTGGCTACAAAATAACAAACGGTTATACACCTATTGTGGGTGTCTATTGCGGAGATCACGACTTTCGTATTTCGGTAAAATTTTACTAAATCTCGAGTGCTAATGACGAGCTGAAACCAAAACCAACTGATTGTTATCATTTTCACCAATAATTTATGGGCTAAACGATATTTGAGGATACTACAAACTTCTTTTCTTAACACATTAATATTTCTTAACGGGCTCGTGAAGGCATTTCTTAACGTAGGTATTCAACGAAATTTGGCAGAAAAATAGAAAAAATTGTCTTGGTTAAGTTCGTAGATTAGCCAAATCGGTTTATTAGTTTCAAAATTACGGTTCAACTTCAACTTCAAAAAATCCCAAAAAAAAGTTCAAGGTCTGTATATAATATAAACGATATGTCGTTGAATAGGGCTGGTGAAGCTTCACAGTTTATACCTGAACTTTAAAAAAAACGGACGGAAAATGGCGAATCCTTTTTATTTATTTTTTAATAAAATATATTAGTTGCATAATTTAGGGTTAATATCCTTTATTATGTAACCATAAAACCGTGCGCCCATTAATTATTATTGGTTTATATAAATAAGTCACTGCATATTCCTCAGTTTATTTACACATATGTATATGTCTGATATTAAACAATCATAATATTTTTACTAAATATAATAATCGCGCTTACAACAACAGGATAGGGCAGAATGGAAAAAGTTAGTAAACAACTGCACCAAAACATTGTCATGATGCATACAGCCTTCAGCTATTAAGTATAAAGAAAACGATTTAGACATTCTAATAGAAAATATGTTTGAACTTTTTAATTTAGAATGGGTAGTGCACTCGTATTTGCATCAGACTCCATTCATGGTTTAAAAAAATATATTTATTGCCATGTTACGATTCCGATAATTTCAGATTGTCACCTTTCTACTACATTTACCCCCAAGAAACCAAGTTTAACCAATTATTAACCGTTTTCAAGTAACACCTTGTCAAAGTTTAACGTAATAAATGACAAAATTAAACCCTAAACAGGTGATTGGGTCAGCGACACTTCTAGGATTAGTAATGTTTCTAAATCTCACTCGATTTTCGTCCCTTTGGAATAAATAGTTTGTCCTTTCACACAATTATTCAGACTACATACAAAAAATAATTTTAGCAATGACCTGAATATCGTAACATCGCTAACGACTTCGAAATAAACATTCTTTAATTATTATTTCCCATCAATCGATTTATTATCCCATTTCAATAAGTCATTAATTGTGGTGATAAAAAAGTGAGTTCGAAACCTTTAGTAGCGCCATTGGCGCACGGTGTAGGTAGCGTTCGTTCGACACGTTACGCGGACGGGTTGCGCGTGCATTTTGATAATAAAAATTTACAAAAAAATATGTCTATTTTTTACAAAACGATTGGACATCTGTAATATAATACGACATTTTCGGGAATGTCGGTCGTTCTGTACCACCCAGTATGTGTTTTGTCATGTATCGAGTCAAACTTTTTAGGTTTCGGAAATGCGACTGCAAATTAATCACTGTAAGAGACAAACTGGCTTTTGGCTGGATATATAACAGTAAGCAATTAAAATAGTGATATCGTGAGATAAAGATCAAGGTAAACACATGGAATAATTCTAATGAACTTTGAAAGGCTAAACGCAAACATGTTCTTCCTTCTGTAAAATTTTAGTTTCATTTACTAAGTTTTTAATTTGCATATCCGAATGGTCTTTTTACACTATGCAGAGTGAACAAATATTAGTGAACACGTTTTTATGGGGTTGCTTAGAATTGATAACTGAATTATTCGAGCTTCAGAGATATTTATTTTCATGTAAAGTTACTCTCGCTTATATTATTTTTCGACAAATTCTAAAAGTTTATGAATATGTTCAGATATTGATTCTAAGGTACCGTCATAAAGAATGTCCACTAATTTGTAGACACAATATTTATCATTCGCATCCCCATTACTAATAAAATTATTCAAAAGCCTTTCTATTTATTTCTATGTATTTATTTTTGTAACAAAGTGGGCCTGTATGTGTGGGTATGCAGTGATTATTAGTAAAGGGACATTATAATTGTATACATTAGCTCTTTATACTCATGCAAATGTAGAATCTTATTATAATCGTAGTAACTTTATTTATATATTTCTTTATAATTTAATAAATATTCGCATTCATTATATTATATTATTGTAGTATAAAATGAGTAGGTATCTTGGACTAACTTATACATGCTTTATAGGTATCTATGTATTTGGCTTATTTCCATATGTATATTTTGTATAATTTTAAGTAAATTCTTTTTGATGCAATTTGCAGGCCCCCAGACCTCCTAAACAGCCCATTGTACAAGACTTCCAATTCTTCCCACCGAGACTGTTTGAGCTGTTGGATCAAGAGATATATCACTACAGGAAGACACTTGGGTAATGTTTAATTTATACTTTCTTACCGCTTGTGGATGGGATAGAAAAGATGTGGATTACAAGTACCTTCGATACTCTGTACTGGTTCGTGAGCGTGGTTGTTCTCTCTCAAACCAGGTTGATTTTCTTTGGTGTGCACGTAGACTGAAGATTGTATCTTAACTCACGTAGAGACGATGCTGCTCAACGATTCCAAGAACGCCCGAAGTCTTGACTGCACGGCGATTCACCGTAGAGAGAGATGACGAAGTACCACTCCAAGGAGGTGATTGGTGAAGGAAAAGGAAAAATTCCCACCTATCCGCTAGCAGTCGTTATCAAAAATATAAATATTGCGTTCCGTTTCGCGCTTTAATTAATTGCCTAACACGTTTCGTTTTATGTTTCCAATTAGATATCTAACAGCTTGTATTTAAACGGGCAGCAATAAAATACTAACTGAGCAGCAAATCATGATCAAAAACTACTAATAACTAAAGTAAATAATTTTAAATGACTAAGATGTCATCTCCAAGTCGACTGCTATTTCTTTAGTCACCAGAGAACCTCAACCTACCCACCTTTAAATTTGCCGCCATCCATGTGCTCATCCATTTAGTATTTTCTACCGTTCATTTAATTATTTCTCCTTTATCATCAACCTTTTATTACTTATCATTTATTATCATCAACGTTTTATTACTTATCATTTATTATCATCAACCTGTCGTGTTAGACACAACTACTGACTAAAGGGAAACTACTAGGAAGGAAAGAGGTCAGCTATTGTTCCAATAGCTTATTTTAATAAAAAAATAGCCTAGTACAAAATTTAAACAACTATATTAGAGTCCGTGATTAGGTGTAAGTAACGGAAAAGTGTCCGTAGTACAAGATTGGAATCACGTTACTCACGGATGGACGGCAAGAGAGGCGGCGCCCAGCAGGGTGCACGTCCAGAGCGACGAAGAGCGGCACTACCGCCAACGGGAAGCAACGGCGGCCAGACAGTGCGATTGGAGGCCAGGCGCAAAAAGGGGCGTCCAGCAGGAGCATCAACGCCCAGAAAGCGACGGACCAGAGCTGCGGCGACCGGCGAGAGTAGTGGCGTCAACTGCACGTCGCTGTTTTGCCGCTGTGGCTCCGTTTAGGCTTTTAGGAGCGCTGGAGACCGAGATGATGTGTCCCAGGGCAGCTGGGCCCCGGGACAGGCCCGTGACTTTTATTTCAGCCCTTCTTTACTCATCGCTGCAAAACAACTAATCCAGACGGCCCCACAGATGTCTCTTGACGTCCTGTTAGAATTTGGTCGACTCCTTTTACAAATTTTAGATTTTTCAGACGTAAAGTTGTTTGCGACCAGCATCTATTGTTTTCGGCCAGTGCTATTTTTTTTTTTTTTTTTTATGGACGAAGGTGGTAGACAAGCATACAGTCCACCTGATGGTAAGTGGATACTGTAGCCCATAGACATCCGTGATACATGCCAACATTAGTCCAAAATGACAAACGTTGGCACGCCCCCGGATGCGCTGCCTACCTTTGGACATAGAAATGCATTTGGAGAAAGGGTTGGGGAAATGGGGAGGGATAGGATGGGAATGAACTCTGGCACATCTCACTCACTACCGAAACACGTACGTACATTAGGGAAATAAGATAAAGTGGGAAATGCAGTACATTTCAAGGTAGTCTTCTGTGAGAGAGGGGTAACGTGGCCAGTCGAGTGCGTCCAGCGGCTGTTGGATTGCAGCGTGCACTCTCCCCCTCATTTATTCATATATTCATATTGAACCTATTTATTCATGCCAAGAAGATTAGTAATGTGATTGAGTAAGAACATTAGTAGAGATTGGTAGTTGAGAGATCTTGTAAGAAACGCCGGTTAATACATAGAAAATATAAAAATATTATTAAAAGTGATATACAGAGCACAGAGATTATTAAAAATACGGAGGTTATAAAGGATGAGCTATTGGAACAAATGTTACAAACCCTCTGAACGAAGCTATTGACTACTTTAACCTCTATGGATAAATTAATATATATATATATATATAATGATCGAATAAATATGATTGAATATTTTCATTTACCTAGTTTTCCTTTTTTTTGTTTTAAATTAATTTCCTATAGGTTGTCTAAACTTATTCACCTTTTTTCGTCATCAATCCATTACTTGTATATTTTTTTATATCCACGTCATTTTCTTTAAATTTATAGTCTACACTGTAAACAACATTGATGGCGTTTAGAAGACTAATTGAGTGAGCTGAAATCGTTGTTTTGTCATAGTAGGCCAAAAAACCGAGGCCTGTGTTAGGATTATCTGTAAAAAAAAGGGTACGGCAATATTTAGTTTAATAATATCAGCCTGTAATTAGCCAGTACTTAGTTTAATAATATTCTAAAGATGACATAAGCTTCAACTAAGAATAAATATAGTTTTAATATTGGAATGAATAGTCGATTTACACATAAATCTCTATCGGTAGAGTGTTACATTTACAATTAATTTACCGCACGCAGAAAGACTCGTTTTGCTAGTTATACTTCAGTCTGCATTTTTTATGAGAAATTGAACCTGTACTTTTGGTATTTATAGGTACAAAGTGCCAAGGAACCCTGAGTTAGGTCCGGACGCGGCTAAGATTCAGAGAGAGGAACAACGTAAGATCGACGACGCGGAGGCACTCGCTGAAGAAGAGGTGCAGGAAAAGGAACAGCTACTCACACAAGGTACATACTTGTGTTTTACTGTAATGTCGGTCCCTCAGTGAATGTCCTTCACTAAGGTTTGTGAATGTATGTGTGGTCTTTGTGTGCTAAAATGTTTTTAGGACGGTTTTTTAGCACGAAAGAGCTTCGTTATATCGCCAATTTTATCAAAAGTCTTACATCATTTCTATCAACCGTTTAATATAAGTTTGTATGCACAATTGGGAGGGTCCAAGATTCGCCATCACTTACATACAAATCCTTTGCAAATGCTCTCCCACATTTGTGACTGCGTGTTTCTACATAATACGAGTAATTATTGACTTTGTGACTATGTTTGTGTAAGTTATTGCTCAATGACCTTAAAAAATGCCCAAACATATAAAATTGTACCCTGGCGTGTACAATATCGCGTAAAATATAGGAAGAGACAGCTGCATAAATATTTGATTTTTTTTATAATATAAAACCGTCGGGAGTTCGCTTGACAGCAAATTAAGCGCTTTATAAGACCGCTTGTTAAAGATACGGTTTTGCGCCGTTCGTACGGTCGTAAAACCTACGGTCGTCAGCGTTGTGTGGGCCACTATGGGAGCTTGTTAACACATACGGCGAAGTCACGGCGCGGCGCGCCCGCCGTAAAGTCGCTAGAGTGTTGTATACGGCGAGATACTAGCAGTGTTGTATGACAGTCTATGGGAGTTGGTGAATAGAATTTCCATATGCGAGATTGTTATCGCATCGTAGTTATCGTAGGTGATCTACTTCTCATCACCTGTGACCAATCTCTTCAGAAATGGATCTATTTCATTTCGTTTTAGCAACATCTCGCATATTGAAATTCTATTCACCAAGTTTCTGTCATTTAAATCATGCGGCACCCAAAAATCTAGCTTTTTTACAAAAATCAGTTTATGCAGGTGATCCAAAACTGTTGAGTGGTGAATGATAAGCGCTTCCGCAATTTGATGACTGCTTATGTGTCCCATCTATTTAAATTTTTTCAATGATAACATCATCACTTATGTTAATAGGCCGACCACAGCGAGGAACATCATTCACATCAAAATTACCAATTACAATGTTCGAAAACGATCTTGGTTTAAGTGAGGTGAGCCACCATAAATAGTCCCAAAGCCAGGCCTCACTCCAAACAAAATCACGATTTTTTTTTTATAGACTAGTGGGCGGACGAGCAAGCGGTCTCACGTGATGGTAAGTGTTACCGCCGCCCATGGACACCTGCAACATAACCATACACGTTATGTGTATGGTGGGACTGGAATGGCATTGTGTATTACGAGCTTTTGCCGCATGTCCAAACGATTAATTCTGATATCTACTGTCAGCAATTAGTAAATTGAAACAAGCACTTGAAGAAAAATGCCCAGAATTAATAAATATTAAAGGTGTAGTTTTCCACCACGACAATGCTCGACTGCATACATCTTTGATGACTAAACAAAAATTGATAGACCTTGGCTGGGAAGTTGTAATGCATCCTCCAGACACAGTCCAGACATAATAGCACCTTCGAATTATCATTTATTCCGCTTTTTACAAAATTCTCTAAATGGAGTAAAATTACATTCAAGAGTAGCCTGTATAAACCATTAAATCAATTTTTCCCCCAGAAACCCCAAAAAAATTGGGATAACGGCTCTGCCAGAAAAATGGCGAAAGATAGTCGAATTAAATGGACAATATGCCGTTCAATAAATATCTATGTAATACAAAAAAAGTCTTTATTATTTTCACTATAAAAAGGCAGCGAACTTATCCCACTACCTAAGTTATATTTCACACTCGTCCTTGGGACGAGCATGATATAAAAGATTTGTAAATTGGATTTGTCTCTTCTGTGCACTGATTCATTCAATTACTTTCGTCTTTTATTCATTGATATATTCGATGTTGTGAGTGACTGAGGTAACATTCGCGATTTTAACACTAGGGTTTCTATTGGCTGATGCTATTGAATATACTTTTAGGCTTTACAAACTGGACAAAACGCGACTTCAACCAGTTCATCAAAGCAAATGAAAAGTATGGCAGAGATGACATTGACAACATTGCCAAGGATGTCGAAGGAAAAACGCCTGAGGAGGTACCAATATTTAATAATAAAAGATTGCTATAACATAATATAATAACTTAATACCTGAAAGAAACTCGCGTTTTAGAGGCCTCTAACAGGAAAGTCCTGTACAGCCACTATGAAAATATGTTCTGCAAAAACGTAAGATCGATTTCAGAAAAACGAACATTGCATTATTATTTTTTATAGTTGCATACATTGGGATACCCAATATTTAAAAAAATATTTAAATAATAATAACTTCAAAATTACCAAAAGAGGTAAGTTTCAAGAAAATTGAAATATATTTTTTTCTTCAAAATGGTTCTTTAGAGCACATTTATAGCTGCTGTAGATTAGATTTGCTAAGCTACTACGAGGCTCCTGAAAAGTATTCACTTTGTATAATACTCATAAAACGTTCAGGTTATGGAGTACTCGGCCGTGTTCTGGGAAAGATGTCACGAGCTGCAAGACATAGACAGAATCATGGGGCAGATCGAGAGAGGAGAGACCAAGATACAGAGACGAGCCTCCATAAAGAAGGCGCTCGACGCCAAGATGGCGCGCTATCGGGCGCCCTTCCATCAACTTAGAATTTCTTACGGCACTAACAAGGGGAAGAACTACGTAGAAGAAGAGGATAGGTAAGTTTTTATGAGATTAATAATTAAAAAAAACTAAAAGAAGAATACTTTGAAATGTACTGCATTTCCCACTTTATTCTATGTATATACGTGTTTCGGTAGTGAGTGAGATATGCCAGAGCTCATTCCTATACCGTCCTATCCCTCCCCATTTTTCAACCATTTCTCTGAATTCATTCCTACATCTTCAAAGGTATGCAACGCATTCGGGAGCGTGCCAACGTTTGTCATTCTGAACTGAAGTTGGCATGTATCGCAGATGTTCATGAGCGACAGTATCCACTTACCACCAGGTGCACGACATACTCGGAATATATTACATTTCCCATCCATATCCTATGCCCTCCAATGAACGTATGTGTTTCAATAGTGAATGGGATGTGACAGAGCGATTTCTCATTCCATTCTACACTATCCCCTCCTATAATATCAAATGGGGAGTATAAGGGAATAAAAGACACTTCTTATTTTTATATACTCCTCATCTCGTCTTCAGTTAAGAGAGTGAAGTTCAGTTCAGTGAAGACATTTCTGTTTATATGTATACATATCGTGTTGTGCAGGTTCCTGGTGTGCATGCTGCACAAACTGGGCTTCGACAAGGAGAACGTGTACGAAGAGCTACGCGCGACCGTGCACGCGGCACCGCAGTTCCGCTTCGATTGGTTCCTCAAGTCGCGCACCGCTGTCGAACTGCAGCGCAGGTACACACGTAACTACACGCGCGCACACGCGCACGTACACACTTACTCTCTATTTTTGTCACTTTAAAAGGAGACGTCATCCATCCAATGTAGCATAAAGGCTCGGAAGGGGGAGAGTGCACGCTGCATTTCCGCAGACTCTGGGCGCGCCGTACTGGCCACGTTACCCCTCTCACAGAAAAGTATCTTGAAAGATACTGCATTTCTCACTTTATCCTATTTTCCCAATGTTCTTACGTGTTTTGATAGTCAGAGACCCAATACCATCCCATCCTATCCCTCCTTATTTCCCCATCCCTTTTTCCAAATCTATTCTTATATCTCCAAAGGTATGCAGCACATCCGGGGGCGTGCCAAAGTTTAGCATTTTGCACTGATGTTTAGCATGTATCGTGTATGTCTATGGACAACAATATCCACTTTCCATCAGGTGGACTGTATGCTCGACTGCCGCCTTTTCCCCCCATAAAAAACACAAGGAGAGTTTCTCGAACGATTAAGACGAGAATATTGTATACAATTCTCGCCTACAACTGTTCACATGGTGATAAAAACTCGATACACTCGTTAAATGTTAAATAGTTGTTAAATAGGTGAAATCACGTGACTAATAGTGATGACATCACCTTCTTCTTGAAGGGTGAATAAGCCGGCTCCACGTTTGTATCATTTCACCGTTTCGTAACCGTGACATGTATTTTAAAGTCGTATTAGGGTTTACTCTATACCCCTGTATCAGCACCGCATATTATTATATCTTTCCGCCGCCATTTCATTGACATTTCGCATTCCATTATTCAGCTCCTACAGAACTTAACTCAATAGATGATACATATCGATAAACTTGATCAGTTAATAAGTAACCAATTATAACAAATAATCCACAATGAATCAATAATAACAATAAATTAGAATAATGTTGTTCATTTTAATATAAAATATATAACATAATAATTCAAATTTAATATAAAAAAGAGCACAATATGTCACAAATATAAATAATAATTGAATAATTAAAATAAAAATAAATAATAACAATTGAACAAATAATAATTAAAATAAATAAATAAGAGGACTCATTTTATTAGGTCCTTACCTATAAAATTCGCGTTTTATATCGAAAAAAATAAAACTTTGTTTTTTAAGCAAATTATATATTTAATTAATCGAAGTATTATCCATAATATTTATTATCACCAATCGCACGTCACGACAGTGGCGCAGTACGTCAAATAGGTTATGTATTTTATAGTGAGTTTTATCTACAACTTACATGCTTTAAATTTTGTATGACTACAACATACATATATAAAATCTTGCTTTTAGGCAGGTATGCCCTGCAGTGCGTTAAAAGTGCGTTCAATGTTTCGTAACCCAGTCGAAACATTGAAACATAGTAATAAAATAAATTCGTTAATATGGGAATAACGTTTAAAATCCGTTCTATAGATAATATTGCCCTCCATCTCCCATGATTGCTACCAATCTTCCGTTCACGCGGACCGAATCAGGAGAAGTACGCGCCGTACTGAGTAAGCTCGTTTCGGCGCATTCTTCTTACTCGGCCTCCCTACAAATTTTCTTCTGCTATGTTACTAATGTCTTTTCTTCTTAGGAGGACAGAATATACATATAAGTAAAATATCTTCGCCTTTCACAGATGTAACACCCTCATAACGTTAATCGAAAGAGAGAACCAGGAGTTGGAAGAGAAGGAGCGCGCTGAGAAGAAGAAAAAGTCCGGCAACGCGAGCCAGAATTCCGGCGGTGGTAGCGCGGGCGGCAAGGGCGCCGCCGCCGGCAAACGCAAGGCTGACAACGCGCCCGACTCCGCGCAGAAGCACAAGAAGAAGAAGAAGTGAAATACCTCAACCCAGAAGAAGTGAACCCACCGGACCCAACCACTGCTTATATAAGGTTAAATAAAAAATACCGGTTTGGTACCGTTGTCCCCACTTACAATCTTCACTATTGGTGACAACGGGAATGATAATGTTGAAATTTTATTGGTTTTAGAGCCGTGACGTAATTGCTCTGTCACTATCGAGTACTATTAAATTAATTACTATTGAAGTACTATCAATACGCATAATCAAGAAAGATATTCAAGATAAAAAATAAAGGTGGATAAAAAAACAAAATATATTTTTAGTGAACTAGACACATAGCTGTAGCTGTGTGCGCGGAGTGTCCCGCGGCTCGCGGTGGACCTACACCTGCACCAGAGACGCGATGCCACGTGGTATGGCCGCGTTAATAACAGTTCTCAATACTACCCTCGTATTATTATTTTTTAATTTTGGGAGTTTTTATCCTCATATTTTTAAACTGACCTTAATACTATTAATACTTAGTAATAATAAAGGCGTCCCGGCACCAAAATCATTAAAAAAATAGCCTGTATTTCTTATGACATACCCAAAAATCAATTAAAATTGGACTAGTTATGATTTTTGTAAACAATCTGTCATTTTTTACGCTCATGCTCATTCTGGCCGTACTTAGGGTATTTCGTAACAACTACAGTGAGGACAGCGGAAGGTCAAATACGAAACTTACGATTGTTGTCTCCATTCATGTCAGTGGGGACAATGGTAATAATTTTGTCTAGAAACTAAAATACCTGCACCCTCTTGACGCTTAATCTCTATCATTAAAACTAACAACTTTTACTTGTTCTACTTTTTTCTGAAGTTTAAGATTACCCTAAATAAAGAGTTTTTTTTAAATGAAGTCTTTATTACTCTGCATTAGTCACTACACGCCTATACCACAATGCATAAAGACGAAGGTCTTCAATTAGTGCGTCCTGCCTGTTATGACGGACGTATGGTGCCGAAACGTGACCTCTGACGGTGGGCCCGATACATAACTTTAAAGTCGCTCAACAAGCTATCGCGATCCGAAACCTAGTCACCGGTGTAGGTCGTGGAATCAGTATGCTAAAGTGGCAGTGGGCGCATTTGCGGCAGGACTGATAACTGTTGCGGTAGATGAGTCCTCGAGTGGAGACCACGTGCCGGGAAGCGCAGCGTGGGACACGCTCCGGCCACATAGACCGACGACTAAGAAGTTTGCCGGTGGTGATTTGATTGTGTTTGGTGGCGAGCCGTGGAAGAGGCATATATCCAGCTGAGACATAGGCTGATGGTATGGTAATCACTACACGTCACTACTAACGACAACGCCGCACACTATTCATAGACAACCGCTGATCGAACCACTACTATTAGATATCTATATCTATTTAAATTAGTGCGAGGTACCTACGCGCTGCGAGTGGTTTGTATAAAAAAGTGCAGAATTTTAAGAAGTAAAATAAAATTTCTTAGTTTTCATGAAAGAAATTCATTGTTAAGAAGATGCAGATAGTTTTATTTAACCCTGTATATGTGTTTAGATCAATAGATCTAAAATAACCCATGGGGGATCTTGACGGGTAATAAATTAATAACTTATCCAAGTTAAAATAAATTACATTGTTCACTTTAACTATGACAAATTTGAATTACCCAATTTTAATTTTAAAGTACGCCAGCTAATTGTATTATCTCATTGTAGCTTAAAAGCTAACATTTGCAACTAGTTGAGTGTCAATTTGTTGTTGCGAATTGTAACACCATAGCCACCTGAAAACCTTTAATTGATATAACGATCAATAAACTTGTAAATCTGAATGAAATAAGACTACGTCGTAGCAATAGGTCGGGCTACGTTCACTTTAGGCTAATAGTTCGTAGCTTAAACTTTACACTCATTATCTACACTTCCACCCCAATATAAATCCGAAAGTGTAAATGTCTGTGTGTGTGTTTGTTTTGTCTTCACGACACTAAACTTCTAAACCAATTTCAATGAATTTGTAGTATAAAATTCGACATAGTATATATAGATACTTATTCCGGAAAATTTATTAGTTTCTTCAGGGGAGCCAATCATTTTTAAAATAGAATTCTAAAGTTCAGGCAAACGTTAGTAGCAAATAATAAATTAATATGAGGCTATTTTGCGCAGACAACGTGTACTTAAACGCAGGTTAGTTAGTCCACTCGTACCAAGTAATAATAATATGTCAACGAGCCTGTGAAATGGCTTAATTTAAACTAATTTAATTTAACTTAATTTAAATTATCACTAAATATCATAACTAATTAGTTTGACGATATTATTGTTTAATGTGTCTGAATAAATAAATAATACAAAACATATAACAAATACAAATACAAAAATACAAATCGTGTCGTGATTATTAGATGAGACTTAATACGCTGGTAAAATTTTGAACATTTGTTATTGTGCTTGAACATAATCAATGTTATATAAACGTGTTAGTGACGGTTATTTATTTTATATAGCGAATATTTCGATCAAATTACATGGACCGTGGTCACGGCGAGATTGACCACGACTCATGTAACTGAACTGAAGTATCGATTATACGAAACTAGTAAAGATCGTGAGTAACCCGTTTACATAAATTAATCATAATAGAATGATATTGAAACCGCCGACTGAAATCGACGGACAATGTAAAATTGATCATAATTTGTTTGCTCAAAGTAAGCTACTAACTCTTTGCCTATATTTGAATACGGCCTTAATTTCAAATACTCATTACACCTGTCCTGGGAGACAGTGTAAATCTGCGGATAATTCCTGATTTTGTATATGTACAACCCAATATAATGTGTCGCAATAGATTTTACACAATTTATTACATTTTGCAAATTAGCTATGTAGCGATACCTTAAATGCAACAAGGATCTGAATAAACGTATCGAAAAAAGAACAAACGGCGGCCATTTTAAAATGTCAATCTATTGGCAAAAATGCAGGCATGTTTTGTTCTGTAATAAATTAATTTATTTCTACCCAAAATAACTATTCATGTCTCTATTTATATTTACAGTATTCTTAAAGAAAATAACATTCAGTCGTGAAATTAATGTTTATGTATACCTATTAGTATATATCTCTATCCACTATCCCATGTTATCCCGATCTTGTCATTTCTATCTACTTATTAGTATAATCTCCCTGAAATCCCTTTTACATAACTGTTCGGCCTTCTTCATGTTCATATAGATCCTTATCGAAATATACTAATTTAATTTGTTACTGTCATCGTTTTAAAAACCACAGCTGTTCACGCATTCGGTAACTTATATAGGGTGTTTTCCATAATATTTAATTTCTCTTAATTTCTATGACAATCAAAGGTCAATACAGGACAATTATGTATTATTGACAGTGATATTTTAGTTGTAAAATGAATAAATCGTGTTTTATAAAGTCATTTTATTACATTAAAGTGACATTCAATCAGTTGCGTTGTTTAATTTTTTACTTCTTATTGAAATGGTCGTGCGAAAAAGAAATAGATTTTTAACGGAATCCTCACCACCGCCTTATCCTCACAAATTTGAATAACCAAACTCGAAATGCCAGCTATGCTTAGTACTGCAATCAACCCCCAAAAAGCCGTCAAGAACTCGTTGTTGAACTATGTTGTTGAACTCGAATCTGGTGTCCAATGAAGTTGCACCCCCCCCCCCCGTGATCCCACCCAGCATCATTTCCATAAAAAAACAACTTGCCACCTAGTGTCGTCTTTTGATGGCTTTTTAGGGTTCATTGAAGTACTATATGACACCTATATAATTTTATAGTGACTTTGATTTAAACGAATTTGGAAATTATTACTTATATAGTATTAAAATATAATATATAAGGAAGTTTCCTAGAAAGATTCAGACATTAATATGCAATACCTAGAAAAAAAGATACTTAAGCGATTTTAAAAATTAGTGTTGACTCCGAGCGCGCACCATTAAACGCCTGCGGTATACCATAATAGACGCATAGGGATGCGTGCACTTCAATAGCAACATTCGTTTTAATATCTTTTTTGACAGATCTGTTGGTTTAAAAAGTAGATATAACTTCATCATCATGATCCACAGTTTGTTTCCACCCAGTGCCGAGTAAGCCAAGCCTCCCATCGTTTGTGCCACCCTTCGCGGGCCTGCGGTGTTCTAAACCATATAAGCATGTAACTTAAAACTCATAAATTAACAAGTATATTTATGTATATGTACAATACTCAAATAGTATCGCTGAAAAACATGCCAAAAGATTAAGTTAAATAGCCGAACTAACTTAAGTGATTCAACAATAGAAAATAAGTTGTTAGTTCCTTCATGTCCTCGATATATCATCAAAAAAAAAATCAAAAGCCATCCGCTGTGTGATATTAATTGTTTAAGATATAATTTAGCAGTTGAAAAAAATTTGAGCATTGACAAATTACCTCCCAAGTCCCATCCAAACCAGCTGTGTACGAATATAAACATATTTTAAGATCTCTATGGCAAATTAATGAACGGAAACAAGGGACGCTTTCCACAATTGCTTCTAGATGTGGAGTATAGCTCATTATATTATCGATGGAAATATAACTTGATTATTATGATTTATGCACGCCTATGGAGATTTTACAGTAGTATTTTTGCTCTGTTGGAAAAAATGCATCTACAAGTGTAACTTATCCATGTGTAGCTTTTAATTTAACATGCTGTGATGTATCTCGTAACTGTCATAATTCGTGTACAAATATTAACGAAATAAATGAATAGTTTTATTGTACTTTTATTATTGTCTTCATTTTACTACGATTTTTTAAGAAATTGTACAATTCTTATTGGTCAAATTCTTTGGTACAAGTATCAAAAGTCATAAATATACTTAAGAGATAATTAATTATTATTGATTATTGCAGTTGATATTGATGTACACGAGTCCCGATACGCTTATTAACCGTAATTAATTATTATTAAGGTATACCAATACCGTAATAATAATTTAACGCACTCTCAACACTAATCTTTATAATCGCTTATTTTTTTCTATTGCATATTTCTGGTTTCTTCATATGTGGCATTGGTGTAATTAACGCGTTTCAAGTAATTAGTAATCAAATTTTCTCGTATTAAACAATTTCATAGTCTAGTCCCGTCGAGGTAAGTCAGGAGTCGCTCAGTAAAGTGACAGTACCGAGGACAGAAAAGTCTCCTTGGAAGCACACGAAAAACGCAATCCCACGCTTTTATTTGATTATCACAAACACCGTGCACGAAAAACACTGAAGTTTAATAAACTATCACTAATACCTAAACCACAAAACGCATAATACACAATTTTTACCATAATCAAACAAAAACTCAACTTCACTTCTCGAGTTCCCGCTATTGCATATTAAGATATGAAACTTTCCAAAAGACTTCCTTATATATTTATTATATTTTATTACTATCAATTCGAAACTTCATCGCTCAACTTTTCCGATAGTTTGTAAGAACTCATGATATCATATGGGAAATTTTCAAAAATTCGCCCTTATATACTCCATATAGGTTTTGTTTTCTTCGGAATAGTTTGAAGATTATGCAGTTAAAATTTAAAAAAGAAATATGTATAATTGTCAGAGATATAGCAAGTTGAACATGAAAAACTAATAAAGGTGTTCGAACATTTTATTAGGGAGGTTGGCATAGTCCTGAGACGCCAGTTTCATTTTTTTTTCAAGATTTATGAATCTGAAGTTATTTTTAATAAAAAATGGAGGAACTTTGAACAAAATGGCGAAAAAACTGAAAGAAAAGGGATTCGAAACTTTGTGGCATAGTCCCAAACCGCCCCTTTTTTTTTAAAAACTGCTTCCCACGGGTCCTACATAAACTTTGGGAATTATTCTTACCCATAATTTAATGCTCGGCAGTAACATCTATTTGGATCATAGTGATAATAGTATGGCGACCTTTACCTCAAATTATTTTGAAACGTAACACTTGAGATCACAAATAAATTATGAGTTTGAATCTAAATATTTGTTTTATTTTTACCAACACGTATATAAGTAACCAAATTAACCAATAGTTATTTGATAACAATTTAATTTTCTTTATACGCAGGTAAGATTTACTAAGGTATTTGTTACGATTGCTAAGGTTTGTCACAGGTATTTGCATACGATTATATAGCGATCTTTCAATCGTAATATCTCGATAACGTTGACACCGTCAAGAGACGACTAGGTGACCACGACGTGGTGGCAACTTGGTTTTTTTTTTGTGGAAATTATACCTTTTGCATCATGGACGAAGGAACCATATGAGTTTTTTCGATTCAAGTGGAGGAAGAGGTACACCCCCCCCCCCCCCCAAACTACCCGCTTATATTCTCTTTTTTATGTGCGACAAACCTGCATGAAAATGAGTTCCATTATGTTTTTTATGTTGTTGAACTCGAATCTGGTGTCCAATGAAGTTGCACCCCCCCCCCGTGATCCCACCCAGCATCATTTCCATAAAAAAACAACTTGCCACCTAGTGTCGTCTTTTGATGGCTTTTTAGGGTTCATTGAAGTACTATATGACACCTATATAATTTTATAGTGACTTTGATTTAAACGAATTTGGAAATTATTACTTATATAGTATTAAAATATAATATATAAGGAAGTTTCCTAGAAAGATTCAGACATTAATATGCAATACCTAGAAAAAAAGATACTTAAGCGATTTTAAAAATTAGTGTTGACTCCGAGCGCGCACCATTAAACGCCTGCGGTATACCATAATAGACGCATAGGGATGCGTGCACTTCAATAGCAACATTCGTTTTAATATCTTTTTTGACAGATCTATTGGTTTAAAAAGTAGATATAACTTCATCATCATGATCCACAGTTTGTTTCCACCCAGTGCCGAGTAAGCCAAGCCTCCCATCGTTTGTGCCACCCTTCGCGGGCCTGCGGTGTTCTAAACCATATAAGCATGTAACTTAAAACTCATAAATTAACAAGTATATTTATGTATATGTACAATACTCAAATAGTATCGCTGAAAAACATGCCAAAAGATTAAGTTAAATAGCCGAACTAACTTAAGTGATTCAACAATAGAAAATAAGTTGTTAGTTCCTTCATGTCCTCGATATATCATCAAAAAAAAAATCAAAAGCCATCCGCTGTGTGATATTAATTGTTTAAGATATAATTTAGCAGTTGAAAAAAATTTGAGCATTGACAAATTACCTCCCAAGTCCCATCCAAACCAGCTGTGTACGAATATAAACATATTTTAAGATCTCTATGGCAAATTAATGAACGGAAACAAGGGACGCTTTCCACAATTGCTTCTAGATGTGGAGTATAGCTCATTATATTATCGATGGAAATATAACTTGATTATTATGATTTATACACGCCTATGGAGATTTTACAGTAGTATTTTTGCTCTGTTGGAAAAAATGCATCTACAAGTGTAACTTATCCATGTGTAGCTTTTAATTTAACATGCTGTGATGTATCTCGTAACTGTCATAATTCGTGTACAAATATTAACGAAATAAATGAATAGTTTTATTGTACTTTTATTATTGTCTTCATTTTACTACGATTTTTTAAGAAATTGTACAATTCTTATTGGTCAAATTCTTTGGTACAAGTATCAAAAGTCATAAATATACTTAAGAGATAATTAATTATTATTGATTATTGCAGTTGATATTGATGTACACGAGTCCCGATACGCTTATTAACCGTAATTAATTATTATTAAGGTATACCAATACCGTAATAATAATTTAACGCACTCTCAACACTAATCTTTATAATCGCTTATTTTTTTCTATTGCATATTTCTGGTTTCTTCATATGTGGCATTGGTGTAATTAACGCGTTTCAAGTAATTAGTAATCAAATTTTCTCGTATTAAACAATTTCATAGTCTAGTCCCGTCGAGGTAAGTCAGGAGTCGCTCAGTAAAGTGACAGTACCGAGGACAGAAAAGTCTCCTTGGAAGCACACGAAAAACGCAATCCCACGCTTTTATTTGATTATCACAAACACCGTGCACGAAAAACACTGAAGTTTAATAAACTATCACTAATACCTAAACCACAAAACGCATAATACACAATTTTTACCATAATCAAACAAAAACTCAACTTCACTTCTCGAGTTCCCGCTATTGCATATTAAGATATGAAACTTTCCAAAAGACTTCCTTATATATTTATTATATTTTATTACTATCAATTCGAAACTTCATCGCTCAACTTTTCCGATAGTTTGTAAGAACTCATGATATCATATGGGAAATTTTCAAAAATTCGCCCTTATATACTCCATATAGGTTTTGTTTTCTTCGGAATAGTTTGAAGATTATGCAGTTAAAATTTAAAAAAGAAATATGTATAATTGTCAGAGATATAGCAAGTTGAACATGAAAAACTAATAAAGGTGTTCGAACATTTTATTAGGGAGGTTGGCATAGTCCTGAGACGCCAGTTTCATTTTTTTTTCAAGATTTATGAATCTGAAGTTATTTTTAATAAAAAATGGAGGAACTTTGAACAAAATGGCGAAAAAAACTGAAAGAAAAGGGATTCGAAACTTTGTGGCATAGTCCCAAACCGCCCCTTTTTTTTTAAAAACTGCTTCCCACGGGTCCTACATAAACTTTGGGAATTATTCTTACCCATAATTTAATGCTCGGCAGTAACATCTATTTGGATCATAGTGATAATAGTATGGCGACCTTTACCTCAAATTATTTTGAAACGTAACACTTGAGATCACAAATAAATTATGAGTTTGAATCTAAATATTTGTTTTATTTTTACCAACACGTATATAAGTAACCAAATTAACCAATAGTTATTTGATAACAATTTAATTTTCTTTATACGCAGGTAAGATTTACTAAGGTATTTGTTACGATTGCTAAGGTTTGTCACAGGTATTTGCATACGATTATATAGCGATCTTTCAATCGTAATATCTCGATAACGTTGACACCTTAGGACATGATAATACATAACATGTTTTGTTTATCTATGCATCACCTATCGATATATTATGTAAGCCTCATCATGCGACGCAATTTAAAAAATCAAAGTGGCAACGATTTGCTGCCAAGGGACTCAGTATTTCTGTTGCTCACTTGCACTTTTATTTCCCTTTATAAGATTTATAAGATAAGTTATTTAAAGATTAAAAATTGCACATTAATAACGAAATCCCACACCTACATATATAAGGACTTATTTTAATCAATTGGTAATGATTACTTCTGGGTGTTTTTCCTTTCAAATTAAAATTGTTATTCTAAATAATAATTACAAATTTCTATTGGAAACTCATTTTATCTATTTTTATCCCTTTCATAAATAATGTAAGTACGAGTAGGTATGTATGAAATTATTTTGGTTTAATTTCGACTCAAGTCTAAAGTTCGGCTATAAGAAAGTTTGTTATTCCAGAAATAGACATCAATACCATCGAAGCTATGTGGATTTCGATAAAGGAATTACGCAGAAGGCTATTTAGCACTTTAGCACCCTTTTTATAACTAGTTTGCAGAGGTGGGATACAAAATACATAGCACTACAAAAAAATAACGGAAATTTTCAAATACGTCTTTGGCGCCTCCTGCAATCAGCGCTTGCGACGTATACTCTTTTCCCATCCCCCTTCAACCACAATAATAAATACATACAGGTAGGTTATCTTCATAGGTGTCGAGTCACAGTTTGCACGCAAACGCGCCGTATCTGTATACACAGCTATAAAAAAATAGTTTCGCAATGCGCTGCGTTCCATTCGATTCGTGGACCTTGTATAGTGTGAAAACTACGCAAACAAGCGGCCGTGACTTTGTGTATTTCTATGCAGATAACTTGTCTCGTTGTACTAAGGCACGGCCCTGAATGATAACAATTTCATCATTTGACAAATGGTAAAAACCAATGCTGATCACCAGACCGATATCTTCGTTTTTCTCCACTGCTACCATCTTGTTTGTCTCCACTGTTCATTAATAAAGAACAAAATAATTATTCAAGCTGAGAATTGTAGAGAAACCTTGTCAGTTCAACCTTAAGTTAGTATACGACATTAAATTGCATAATATGAAGATGACAACATTAGGAGAATTTTGAAGAAACTTCACACATAAACCGGTCGTTTTGCGTTTGCGGATCTATCGCACTCTAGGAAAAAGCCCAAGACAAGATAAGAAACTTCACTCAATTAGTTTATATAACTCGATATAACTTAGGAGTTATATCGAACAGCTCTTCGGAGCATTCCCCGTTATACAGGCGGTAGAACATACAGAGGGACGCAACGCCTCTGCGGACGCTGAGTGGTTGGTTGCAAACCGCTGCAAGTGGGATCGTTCGGTGCACCGGCCCAGAGATGTGAGCAGTACTCCATCTGGGGTCGGACCTGAGCTTTGTAGAGCGTCACACATTGCCCCCTGGGTGAAGTACCACTTTTTTATGGACGAAGGTGGCAGACGAGCTTACAGTCCACCTGATGGTAAGTGGATACTGTAGCCCATACACATCCGCGATACATGCCAACATTAATCCAAAATGACAAACGTTGGCACGCTCCCGGCTACGTTGCCTACCTTTGGAGATATAGGAATGGATTGGGAGAAAGGGTTGGGAAAGTGGGGAGGGATAGGATGGGAATGGGCTCTGGCACATCTCACTCACTACCGACACACGTACGTACTGTCGCCCATAGATAAGGGTGTTATTAGGGAAATAAGATAAAGTAGGAAATGCAGTACATTTCGAGGTAGTCTTCTGTGAGAGAGGGGTAACGTGGCCAGTCGAGCGCGCCCAGCGGCTGTTGGATTGCAGCGTGCACACTCCGTTCGCTTTGCTCTGTCCAGCACACTCGAGACCTCTTACGTCACTCATACAAATTGAAGAGTTTATTTCGCTATCGGATAAAGTTATAAACGATACTCATTCCCATTTGTATAATATTTAAAAGTGGGAGTTGTGAAGAAATCTTACTCCCTGCGACGCCTTACTACATCAATGCAACGCAATCTTCACCTTTTTGTATCCGCTATGTTGGAATTTTAACTACTTAAGTAAGTACCTGATTCCTATATCCTAATTTTGAAAAAGTGCTTACCTATATACCTACATAACGCTAGCCTACATACCCTATCGCTAGGTGCCACCAATGATAACAATTTCAAAATATTTTTATTTTTTTGGTCATATTTTATTATTAAACCAGTGCCTACCGTAGTCACGAGTGAAGTGTACATGATGTTGGACGTAGGTTCCCCCGTATACGTGCAGATATCGTAATCCTTGTTCATCTCTGGGTTACTGCGTTCACATTGCACCCAATGCTCCGACTGGTCCCAGCACCCGAAATATTGTGGTTTCAAATACAGTAGTTTTATTTCCTCACTTCGACCCAATCCAGGGATGGGATCAGGTCGTAGGCTGTCCTGTACTTCTCTTTTTGAACCCAAGTACAAATATTTGTCAGACCATTTGCTACGATTTACCTGAATAAACGACCAGTTATTTAAATGTATCAAAATAAACGATATATGTACCTATATAAATATTTATGGCCGTTTATTCGTGATCCCATGATTTTGTGCCATTAATGGGACCATGAAGGAGATCTATTTCTCGTAGTTCCATTGTTGTTTATCTACTCCTGTATATATAGCTAGGGATGTGATAAGAGTACAAAATCAACACAAAGAATAAAATACGGTATTTAAAAAAAATAATACAATTTACAAAACCAAATTTTTTAACAGTCGAACTTGTTAAATAAAAGCAAGAAAAGGGAAGAAATAGACACCAGAGATATTTATACATCGAGGTACCAGAAAATAATTATTTAATCCTACTTCGGCTATACCAATATTAACGTATAGCTATAGGTAGATACTACTTATGCCTCTACTATTACTGACCATTCATGGATTCAAAATAATAAAACTTTTACCTTGTATCCAGATTCATTATTGTCTGAATTTGATGAAATTGAAAAGGGCCATAGCTTGGATTTGTTATTTAACTCTCCAATGTGATTACACCATAACTCCCAAAATATCTGAATTCATCGAGAAATATTATACTTTATCTTAAAGTTCATACATAACGTAATACTTACGGTGTTTTTCTAAACATAGGCAAACTAATGAGACTAATATCTGTAACTGAACTTACCTTCCTTTTATTATTTCTTACGTTTAATTCAAAATATCTTTCACTACCGTCGTTAAAGGAAACTTTTACTGATTGCCTTTGAATTCGTTTGAAAACTCTTAACGTCACGAAATCTAAAGGATACAGAGAACGTAGTTCCAAGGTATCGTTGCATCTTAGTCCATTGTAGCAGTTTGGTTCCGATATGCTCTTGAGTCTTGTTTCCGAAGCAATTACAACCTTACTGGGAGTTAGAGCTATAAGGTAGATAATTTTAGATAAAGAACCAAAGGTAAGGAATTCCACTTTACTTATAAATAATAAAATACATTGCTACTCTCATGTAAACTAATGCCAACCTAAATGCAACAAGCGCAAATGTTTTCCTTTCCTGGTGCTTTCCACGAATGGACTTTCAATCAGAACTATATCGTTAAAATCCTCGTATTCATTTAACAGCAGTTTTTTTATTTTTCCATAAGGCATGTTATCTTAAACTACTAATAAACAAGTATTAAAAATTTATATAATTTTGAAAAGACTATGTATTGACGTAACATGACGTTGCGTATTATTTTATGGTACAGAAATGGTATTCCGATCTCTGTGTTTATGGTTTTATGGTAAATATGAGCTAAAGGATTATTATTCTATTCAGATAGGTATAACAGGTGGCGCAAAATTAATGACCCTATAGGAATTGTCTGTAGTTTTTTGCAAATGATGTCTCCTGTCATTTTCTCGCCGACACGCGATCCCGCGGTATCCCCCCAATGCAACGCCCTAAGCCGAGGTCCGTTCCTTCCGCCGGTTTACCGGCGGGGGAGCCCTTAGGCTGTTGCAACGCACACTTTTCTCCTGGCTGAGCGCCTTCTGCGCTCGCCCTACATCAACGCGATCGGTGACTCTTGAAAGGCCACTAGGGCCACAAGAACTATACATACACGATGTTGAGGCAATCAGGTTTTTTAGTCGGTAGGAGTCCGACACTACCTGGTACCACCTAGGCTGGCCCAGCCAGACTAGATGGTACCAGGTGTCCCATGCAGGATTTTTCCTGATTGTCTCTCCTAACAAAAAAAAAAAAAAAAAAAAAGTCTCCTGTCATCGTGATATTAACAGTTTTGTAGTTAAAAGATTTAAAATATACGATGATTAATAATGGAACACTTTAATCTGCGGAATAATTCATCAGTGATAAGAACTCAACGTAAATTTCGTCGAAGATTTCCCCGCCCTTCGGCACCGACTGGTCACACAATTCCACGTCTAACCGCACGCCTTGAAGAGACTAGATCAACACGAGGTAGGCCAAGAGCTGGTAGACCAAGAACAGGCCATTCGGCTGAGAAAATTGATGCTGTGCCCGACGATGTCGAAGAGTGTCTAGAAACATCACCGAGATGACGAGCTACAAAATTGGGCATTTCTAGGTGGTTTTTACAGTGTATTCTGATGAAAATCTTGAAGACGTTTCTGTAAAAAACTCAGATGGTGCATCAGCTGCTGCCCGCAGACAACCAATAGCGTCTGGAATAGAGCCAGCGCATCATGAACCAACCATGAAGAGAATGATCTTCCGCCAAAATTCATCATGACTGACGAAGCACATTTCCATCTCTCCGGACATGTCAACAAGCAGAATACTCGCTTCTTGGACACTGAAAACCCGCATATTAGTCACGAATCGCCATTACATCCACAAAATGTTAGTGTGTGGTGCAGCGTTTGTGCTGAAAAGTTGATTGGTCCCCTTTTTCGAAGACGCTGCTGCCAACGCGATAACTGTCAATGGCGAACGCTACAGAACAGTTACAGAATGTTTCGAGACTTTTTAATGCCCAAATTAGATGAATCGGGTTTGCAGCATATGTGGTTCCAACAAGACGTGACACAATGGACTGGTGAAAGACAATTTCTCAGACCGTGTTATCTTCCGTTTTGGCGATTTGCGTTGGCCCGCAAGATCACCCGATCTGATCGTCCCGGACTTCTTTCTCTGAGGTTATTTGAAGTCATTGATCTTTGTAAAAAGGCCACAGACTCTTGCAACTCTGATAGATAATATTCGACATAAAATAGAGAATATACCGCCGGAAATATTGAGAAAAGTGATGGAAAATGCCATAAAAGGGGCTTAAATTTGCATCCACGTTGGAGGCAATTTGGAAGATATCATCTTCAGTAGACTGTACTTAAATAGAACAACATTTAAAGGCCTGAATAATAAAATTTAAAAAGTTTTATAATAAAACACTGAATATACATATACACTCGTTTATTGACTTAGGTACTCTATGTAGGTACATTTATAAGAAAACTATTATTCATTTGCAGTCCCTATCTATAGTGAATTACAATAATAAAAAGTAGAAATTTCTGTTTAAAAGTAAGTGTAAGTTTACTTGTTTGATAATTTTAAACGTGGCACTCACATATACATACATTTATCCTTTATTTCAATTTTGCTACATTAGGTATTTTATTACATTAGACTTTGGTCGAAAATTTAAATTTTAACCAAGTAAATATTTAATTTTTATGCTAGATTTTACGAATAGTCTATTTTAAAGCATTATATACAAAAAATAAAGATACTTTATTCATATAATTTCGTATTACTACCCACGTAAAATCCTGATAAACTCCATCATCGGGCAGCATCCGCCTGTAAACAAAAAACTGATATAAATAAAAGCTTTAATAAACTCGCATGTCGATAAAATTATAACTTTTATTTTAATTAAATACTGCGAGTAAATATCGTTATTTGAGAAACGGATATCTATACCACCACCCCTGTTTACGGTTAGTCATATAAAAAAAATCTTATTAGAACTATTGTGGAGTTATCATAATTGGTAGTGCGTTTAGTAAGAACCTATACCAAATAATTAATTATATTGTCGATATATCTTACATTTAAGTTTCATTTCCGGTTTAGAATTTTGAATATCAATAACATATGATTTTACTATTTTGTGAGCCAAATCTGATAGATCAATGTTTAACTTTTGATACTTTAGGAATAGTAATGGATGGCGGTAGTGGTAAGAGATTGTTGCCATATCTAGCGCGAAAATTCTTATCAATAGATGCATCACTATCTTCATTGCTATTTACATCCTTAACTGCAGCTTGTGTAAGATTATGAGCCTGAAAGAAAATTTCGTGTTCATACGTGCATGACAGATCGTAATGAGCGTTTCGCAACCGTGGTGCCCCCGATAGAGCCCCCAGTGGCACCACGGTTACTTTTTCCTAACCCTGGTGCCACCGGCCAGTCATCAATGACACCACGGTTACTTTTTCCTAACCCTGGTGCCACCGGCCAATCATCAATGACACCACGGTTACTTTTTCCTAACCCTGGTGCTACCGGCCAGTCATCAATGACACCGCGGTTAGTTTTTCCTAACTCTGGTGCCACCGACTGAAAGTTTAATAAAAAACTTAAATGATCTATACATTTATTCATATTTTTTTCCCCTTTTTAGTAAAAACTTAAAACTTATTGTTCTCCAACTTAAACCAAAAACATAAAATTATTTTAACGTTTTTTTAAGGCATAACCAACTATACGTCTTTCTGATTTTATATCCGTATGATTACAACATTTGGCTTTTTTCCAAATATTTTTTAACCAATGATACCTAATAGCAGCATTTTATAGACACGTCTGAAAACACTTCTAAAACAGCATTAATTGCAGGCATTTCAAGAGCACAATGCGCAATAACGGGGTTGAACTGCGTTAACTGGGATTTTATTAAATTTAACAAGGTAATATATGACTTTTGTCTTTTTTGACTCATTAATGCGTATAATAAAGGGATCACATGGGTAGTTTCACCAGTGCTTTGAAATTTACCCTGAAAGGTAAACACTTAGGTGAATGGACCTGGACAGCTTTTAAATATCTCATCGATGAGTATTTCTTTTACTTGATCTTATCATTATTATATCTCGTCTCTTGTGAGCAAAAAACTACAATTCGTTCATCGTCATCATTGAACAGGATAATAATCAGCCAATAGGAAATCAGAAGACTGCACAGGGACCTTTACTTTGTTTAGGTTCTTATAAATAGTTTTACTAACCCATAACGGCTTGTTTCTTGCCAAATATAATCCACGATTATTGTGTAAAGATGGTAAATCTGTTACTGGCGAAATGAAAACCTTTATCTTTCATTTTTGATAACATTTCATTTTATAATTGTGAAACTGACCGGTTTGAGTTCCACCGGCAAGCCGGTGGAACCATGGTTGAGAAAAAGTAACCGTGGTGGTGCCACTGGGGCTCTACCGAGGGCACCATGGTTACGAAATGGTACATTATAGGTAAGTGTATAGTGAACAAACTTACCAAAGCTTCAGTCTTTTTTCGTAAATTAGATCTAGACAGGGTCATGGCTAGTTCTGACTGTAACCTGTTAGTAATTGGGACGTCATCGCTCTGCGGACCATCAGGTTTATCTCCGTTAAGAAAGTCTAATTTAGAAGGTTCCCGCCTGTTGCCTACACCACCGGTGTATTCTCCTATCGTTACTGACACTGGACGTGCGTGTTTCTTCATAGTAGCTGTGCCATTTGGTGCTCTCACAAAATAATTTGACGGAGGCTTTAGTTGAACATTTAAAGGATTCTTCAACTTGTAAGATTCCAACGATTCCAACTCTGCTTTCTCGTCTTTACCACTTTTTAATTTGATATGCGTAGAAGTTTTATTGTTGTAATCTGGCGTTGGCGTTCGTGTTAAAGTGCCGTTTCTAAAATTTGATGTTTTATTAAGATCTGTGCTAATTGTTTTCTGAACTTGTTTTTGGTTTTCTATTTTTTTATGATCGCCATTTGTTTGGCCATTTGTGGCCGGCATCTGAAAAAAAACGATAGTTAATTAATTATCATCAATTAATGTTAAGCAATTTACATTAATGACAGATTCTAAGAAAATCTTATCGTCGTTTAGAATTTCGAGGAAAGACTAACTAGTCGATGCCTCATTAGATAAGAAACTAAATACACTTAAGTAGATAAGAAAAGTATTCGATAGTAATCAGTTAATACTCAAAAAATCAATACGATACGGACCGGTGGCGGTGGTGGCGGGTCGTCCGTCGCCTCTCGCTGCTGTTGTATTTGGCTACTGGTCGCATCTTCGGGTTCTGCCTTCCTCAGGGGGAGAGTTTGCTGACGGTCCTAATAAACAACAGTAATATAGATAAATATCAACCATAAAATATATTGACGACATTTGCAAAACACCTGTTGTATATGTCGGCAATAAATGCCACCGAGTGGAGGGTGAATGCTGCAAACCCATAGTCGTTGGGCGCGTCCAACTGGTCTAGTACCCTCACAGAGAACTGTACGACTACCTGTTTTTGGAGTGAGTGAGATATTTATTATGCCTCTATAATGGTAAAGGATGTGTCGCAGATTGTGCGCCGGATTTAATTTAGAAAAAAACATCAGTTTTTGCATTTAATTGAAACATATATTCTTAAATATTAAAGTAGACAATATGCGATTAAACATGGAAAATGATGTCGGTCAAATGACCACCCATGCTAAGGCTGCAGGATCTGGTTCTTTTGACGAAATTTTCAATGATGTCTTTGCAGATCGTCTAATCAATTTGAACGATGATGCTCCGAATTTCATTCTTCAGTTCAGCAGTTGAATTCGGCTTGTTGGATAGACCTTCGATTTAAGATATCCCCACAAAAAGAAGTCACAGGGGGTTAAATCGCAAGAACTGGCCGGCCAATTAACCTCTGACCGTCTTGAGATTAAACGCTCTGGAAACTTCTCTGCAAGCAAAGTCATTGTTTTTCCGGCTGCGTGACATGTGGCACCGCCCTGTTCGAACCACAGTTGATCGAGATCCATATCTTCCAACTGATGCCAAAAAAACTCCTGTAGCATTTTCCGATACCTCTTTATGCCTACCTAAATACCTATATCTAAAAAAATGGCCCTATGATCTCGCCGAACCAAACTGTAACTCTTTGAGGATGCATCCGTTTTTCACGAATCTCATGAGGATTCTCCAAGCGCCAGATACGACAATTTTGCTTATTGAAGTATCCGTCAAGGTGGAAATGGGCCTCGTCATTAAAGATGATTTTTTCGCCAAAATGATGGTCCATTTCATACTGCTCTAAAAATCAATTTACGAAATACCTACGTTGTGAATGATCAGTAGGTTTTAACTCTTGGGTTAATTGAATCTTGTATGGGTGAAGATGCAAATCCTTTTTCATTATTCGTTGCGGAGAGCTTCTGGAAATGTCCAATTGCTGAGAACGATGCCGAATTGATGTTTTCCTCTTTTCGATGACGCTTACCTCCACCCTGGCGATATTATCGGCTGACCTTACATTCCGTTGATAAACATGGGGAGTTGCATCCATCACCGAACCTATTCTCCGAACTGAACCGAAACTCATTGGTACACTTCGCCGACCAAAAATTTAACCGAGTTTGCGAACTGTCTCAGCAAAACTTGCTGTGTTGCTCTTTCGTATAGCGTTCCATATTGACTAATTGCAAATGTCGTATGTAAAGTCTATAAACATACCAGATTTACCAACCGACAAACAAAAAAATAGCACGAAATTTAAATCAGGCGCTCAATCTGGTACACTCTATATAACAGAGGTCACTCGTACTATTATATACCTTAGTCTCTACTCGATCCTCAATCGGACAGTTGCGATATCAACTGGGATACCACCGGCCTTCTGACCGATTGGGCAAAAAGTATAATGGGATAAAGGAATCACTTATTTTATGCTCTTTATTCACCATCCGACCATGGGCGATGCCCCCCCAAGGAGGAACTGGAGATGTAAATAGACCAGGATCCAGGCACTTCCTATTCCCCATCCTTCCCTACTATTTTTCTAAATCCGTTCCTAAATCTCCAAAGGTAGGCGCATCCAGATACGTGAAAACATTTTATCACTCTGGTCAGATGTTGTCCTAAACCATGTTCATGAAAAAATAAAACTAAGTGGGTATTTATACTTTTTGTAATAAATATAAGGAAATACATAATGTATGGTAAACGTTTTATTAGACCGCGTAAAGACTAGGCTTTTGCAATAGACTGAACAAAAATTCCGCAATTCAAGTATTCACTGCTAAATGTACATAATTAATTACATTGCCTTTTGGGGTGTAAAATTATCTATTATCCATATTTCAGGTTCCAATATCCGTTAAATATAATAATAGATAGTTATCTGTAAATCAAAGACTATTTAATAGTTTGTTGTTTTTGCTATAAATAAACTTTATGGTTCAAAGTTATTTATTTTGTGACATTGAACTTTGATTAGATACACGATGAGCGGAGGTAATAATAAGTGAAGGTTATATGAGTAGGTATATGTATATCTACACATATCTACCTGAATATAAATACTCCTATTACTCTTTCTATCGCATAAAAGTTTTTATACATCTGATGTTTTGTAATTCAAATGAATAAATAATAATGTTCAGTAGGTCTACTTAGTCCCTTACTTGGTTACTAGGTACAGACCTACTCACTATTTAAATACCATTTTTTCTTTCATTTCCCATACAATGAATGTACCTATGTTATGTTTATATGTATGCATCTATGTATTTATGTATTGTATACACTCAAATAAGTGTATATGTAGGTATACAATAATTTATTTCAGTTATATGCTGAGTTGCTGACATTATGTAAAATTGCACTATATACCTTCATTTGATATAGTCATGTTTCTCCATACAGCAAAGGATGGCTGGAAGAGATCGCTTTGGCGATAAGGTCGCCTGTTATACCCTTCGTGCTACTTTAAATGTATTTTTGCAACGCGTGTTAATATATAATAGAGAGATTATTATCTATCTTTAATATAAAATAAAAAATCAGCCAAGTGCGTGTAGAATCTGCAATCTATTATTATTATTACTGTTTTTGAAATTTGACCTATTTTGAAGAGCCTTAGTAATTTATAAATAATTGTTTATAGTTATAGAAAAGTAAAATAAAAAATATTTAGTGACTAACTCTAAAGACTATCGCCACGTTTGATAATATTGCCCAGATTTAAAAAAAGATATAGATATAGAAGCTAGAGTGGGTGACGTCGCTCTTAAAATAATTTGAAGATTTATTGCGCTTTGCTAAGACTCCGAAATAAAATGACGCACCTTAGTTTCTTCGGACCTCATCGTTATAAGTAGACAGGGAACCGGTCATCCATGTCCACACAATAAGTGGTAGCCACAAAAAATATTTTATTTTTACAATTTCTATTTTTTTTGTTTCTTTGTTATTTATGAGACTAATTTTATTTGAATATTTCCATATTGAAAAAATATTTAATAAAACTTCGAGTAACTTGCATCAACCCTAGATATCTTTATATTTAATAAAACCAATACAAGCTTTGTTATAAAACCAAGCTTATATCGAGTAATAAAGCCTCTGCAAGATTATCAGTTGAAGAAATTCGCAAGTACTGCTCATATATCTTATACAACTATATTATAGGTATCTACATAACAATACGAATCGTAACAAAGCCATAGCTGTACATTTTTTGAAAACTTGTTCCAGAGGAAAGTACGAATGCTACACATTCCAAAATGAGAAATTTTGAAATTTTGTCTGTCTGAACGCGCATCACGCAAAAACCATTAGACGTATTTTAATTAAACTCAATCAACTTATAGGGTGCTTTTTATTCAGATCAATTATAGAGATTCCACGGGAATCGAGCTAACCAAACATTTTCTAAAATCTACGCGCATGAAGTCGCTGGCACTGCTAGTGCACTGCTAATGTAATAAGGTCTTTGCTTATGAACTTGTCGTATCTGCAAGACAAGTACATAAATAACCAGCCCTTTTTTCGATCACTGCTGGAAACGGGCCTCCTCGTGCACACTCATGAATGTGGTATGTATATGGCCCGCTAAGCAAGCGGGTTAGCGAGTTCACTCTTTCAGAGGTCGTGTACTTCCTCAGAGCTTGTGGTAGCGACTTCGTCGTCTTTAGTTCCCCTTAGTCATGCCTTGGTCACCTTTTACGACTCCCGCGGGAAGTGATGAGATGGTGCTAAAACCGCTCGACACCACACGACCAAGAGACAGGTGCATACATAGAACCAATTTGTTTTATTTATTGAGCACTAGTGACGCGCACCGGCTTCACTCAGGTGGCATAATTATATCCTGGGAACTCAAATAGTATTACATATGTCCACCTGCATTAGTTTAGCTTCTTAAATATGAAAGAATTTTTGAAATTGGTTCAGTAGTTTTGCACTATAATGCCTCACTTTGCACTATAATACGATACCAAGTTATGTATACCTACTTACTACCTAATAATTTGCTAGAATTATATTCGAAGGTCAAAAGTAGAGTAGGATTTTTTGTACCAAAAGGTTAGGTATCTACGCAAATATGCAGATATGTTTAACTATAGACTTCAAAATGTTGTAATATAATATAATACTTATAAATATAATGATTATATTAACATTATCAATATCGAATAGTTAATTAGATACGTTCTTTTATTACCGTTCATTTAAAATTGACAAATTACAAATGTACATTTAAAGTAACTAAATAAAAAATCACAATTTTGTTACGCAAGTTCTATTGAATAAATATGATGCTTTCAAAAAGTCAGGAAATTCATCCCACCGAATATATGTTTACCAAATATTATAAAGAAAACTATTAAACAGCCTCATTCTACATAACTTCCAGGATTAAGAATAAAAAAATGTAGTCATCTTAGAAGCTATGGCGATGGCCACATTGTCCTTTAACTGCATTGAAAATCACGACCCGTGAATAATGACATCATGCGCCTACGTACTCGTAAGTGGATATTGCACCTTAAGATGAGTCGATAGATACGTTTGTACAAATAACTTTAACTCCATAATCGTAAATACCGTGTCGAAAAGGATATTTTTGAATAATAAAATAATAACGCCACACTCAATGGTCGAGTAAGATCCAAGTACCATTTACCATATAACATTTACCAAGTACCCATATATTGTGGGTCCAGAGCCACATACAAAAACAAACACCACCCAGACCCTTACAACATTTAACTTTAGCTGCAAATGTATGTCCGACCGGGAATCGAACTCGGGAATTTTCACGCAGCAGGGTCATTATCAACTGGGCCATTTGACCGTCAGTCCCATTTCTATTTTAGTAAGGTATGTGGTAAAAAAATAGGTAGGTACGCAAAATTCCTTGTTTCATACACTTATCTTTCAAACCCTTTAATTGTGAAACTTATTAGGCACTTGAGAAAGAAAGACATTACCTACAAATACCTACGATCAAAAAGCCGTAAGTTAAAAATGAGTTAGATCAATGTCTAAAATTCTAAAATAAGTAAACCTAACATTTTCCTCTACTTTCATTAATATACTACAATACATTCACTGAAAATGCTTGGTAGGTATATATTCAACAATTATTTCATATTTACAGTGAATTTGAAAGGTTTAGAAACTATTTTCCCTATTGTTAATGTGTAACTAAACGCCGTTATCGATTTCAAACAATCGTAGAGATAACTTCAACTGATTCTAATGCGTGAACAATAACGCAACAAGGTACTTCATATTATTGGATTTTTTCCATACCTGTGATATGATTACAAGTATACGATTACCCATATAATACTGTATAGGAATGTTATAATTGGTATAAGAAAATTGCTGCATACTCCATAGTGGGATTCCATGTTCCCTCGCTCTAATAAATAATAGAAACATTACCGATGCCCAACTTACCTCATAACACTGAATGACGACTAATGGCTTAGATTTAATGTTCTTCATTTTTAAATGTCGCAAAGAAAACACTTTTCACACTATTTTTTTCATCGTATAAATATTTTTCACTACGAAGGCAAGAAAATTACTGAGTCCATTTTACAGAAATAATACAAGCATTGACTGAAAACAACATAAATAAAAGCAAGAGCGCGTGAAGGTCAACGATAATTTTCCGAACCGCGAAAAACTTAGTTTTGGCAACGAAACAGTGTGTGCGGCAACGCGCGCGCTCGGCGGAGTGCAACGAGATCAAACGACTGAGCAGCGAGGTGGCGGCAAGTACGGCGAGTCCGCACTGCCGTTATCAGTGCGCGGCAGAATCATGCGAAATCACGCCACACCACGAACCGTATCACCGGCTATAAAACAACTGAAAAAAACTATACGAACCGACCTACAACACCGTATTGTATTAGCTACAAGGAACCATTATCTCGTGTGTCATTGTGAAATGTATACTGTTTACGGCGTAATGTAGTAGGTATACATAAAATATACTTATTTCTATCACCGCTTAGCTACATATATTTTGTCGTAAAGAAAAGTTGTTCACATAACTTTGACGTCATCCTTTATCAATTGTCTCTTTATCCAGGAAAGTCATCTGATTTTATGAAGATAAACTTTTTGAAGATTATCTGACTTTTATCAGAAAACTCATATAAACTGCATTTAAATTATTATTACTAGCCGAGCTCTAGCTCGGCAATGTACCGTGTAATTAGATGATCATGACATCCTCCATATCTTTCTATCGCTCGAAATCCCACAAGACAAAAGCTATTGTCAATTTATCAAGATTTCATATTTCTTTTGTTGTTAAAACTTACAGTAAAAATACGCAATTAATTTAACTCATCGTTTGCCTATCTTATAAAACACAAATATTTAGATACTTAAATATGTTACAAGAATTAAAATGTGTTGTTTATGTTTCACAAAAAAAATTAAAGATAATATATACTAAATGAAAATGGTGAAAATGAGTACTTGGTTAAGAAATGAATATTAACTTTCTGAAGAAACCAGTAAAACTAGTGCTATTGCAAACGATATTTACTAAGCAGGTTCTATTCAGGTACACAGCAACAATTTGGATTAAAATTACCAGAACATTACTATTAACTACTTCAAAACAGCAATACCCTGAATAGTTCACGAAGCGCGTAATAAACCCTTTACATACCTAAAACGTACTTAATAAGTTAAAATTACAGCAATTTAATGGCACGCAATTAAGTCCCTGTGTGAAAGTATCTTTTAATAAAGATAATTGTAGCGATTATCTACCTAGCTTAGGAATCTTTACAAAAATAAATACATTTATAAATTCCGGAGTTAGAACTGTGTATGGTACTTCTTATGTTTTCTCTATCTAACTCCGTCTTCCAATTATCATGCTATTGCTATTGGTACGTGTCTTACACGGGAAAATACGAGTAGACGCTCGCTGCTCGTTAGGTAGGTACTAGTCGCCAGCCGGACCACAACCTTAAGAAGGAAATTTACATTAATGACAGTGATGCAATCAAGAAGGGAGAAAGACTAAATAGACAGAGAAATAAAATAGATGAATCGATCGATCGATACTGATCGAGTTTATAATGTCCTACTTTAGGACATATGCCTCCGCTAACAAATCACTCGGAGGTTTTACGCCGTAATCCACCACGCAGGCCCAGTGCGGATTGGACCCGCGTAGATACACCTGACCCATACTTTTTCTATTCTCGAGCATGCGAATTTTCTCACGATGTTATCCTTTATAGTCAAGCTACTGATAAATATAATAAAAGGTGCTTAGGCGCTGATAATGCCTAAACACCCTTTAGGCGTTGTTAGGGCATTTCGTTACCGGCATACCTACCACTGCAACGACATTTACTTGCTTTCGTTAATAAAGCTTAATTTTAAATACCAATGTTTTATATAGTAGGTGATTGCCGATTTTAAAAAATCTAACAGGAAAGTTGTTTACATAGAATTTATTCCCGGAAAATGTGTATCTAAATGCTATGATTTGGTACCTATCGTAGACTGCTCGTATGTTAGGTACGACTACTTATGTATTTTCGAAGTGCATTTCATATAAAATGGTAACGCTCCAATAACTCTGTTTATGTAAGCATGCAGTAACAATTCGTGTCGAAGTGCCCGTATAAATTTCATAAGTTTGTCACACTATAAAACATTACATAATCCATAAACCCATTAAAATTTTAATTATTGTCGTATGTGTACATACGAATGTGTAATATGTTGGTTAGTTCGTATACACATATGTAGTTACGGTTTACCGTCGTATCGTACTAAAGGATACATCAAGCACGTCACGTATTCAGATCACTTTACTCCAAGATTACTAATATTTGCACAAATGTTATTGTTTTGGGATTCAAAACGTCAACAACGACTTAACAATCGCAGGCCACAATACTTGGAATACTCGGATGTTAGAAAATGAATATCGATTAGGAAACCGATAACAAACATACTTGGCATGTTCCTATAATGTGATCCTCTCCATGTTATACTCTCGCTGGCATTTCTTTAAAAATTACTTACACTTAAAAATTACTTTAGTAGGTACCGCAAAATCATCGATATGTACAGAATGGTTGAATAGATGGTTGAATACGGGAGTTTCATATCATTTAATAATATCTAAAGTATAGGTACTATCACCAGATAACATACATATGTTAACGATGATGTCTGCAGAGCTGCTAATCGTTGTGGATATCGTACTTATAAGCCGTATAAGTACGATCAGTACGTATCAGTAAGACTCTGAATAAGTAAAACTCTTCTAAAATATCAGCGTACTGCCAATTGCAAGGCACAGATTATTCTAATTCAATTCAAGCAATCTCACCACTCAATGAAACACCGTGGTATCGTGACAAAATTAAAAATGTAGCAACAGCCAGCGCAAAAAGGTCAAATTTCGATGTCATTGAAAAATCACCGTGCGAAATTCACATTTTTGTTTATGAAGTGAATAAAAAAGAGAAACGATGTAGCATAGCTCTCATCTGACGTACAAGATGATGGCATCAAGTAGAATAATCTGTAAGTAAACGCGTCACTCAAGGTCATAACACTTGGCAACCGCCTGTAAATGTTTTGTTTTGTTACTTGTTCTATGGCGAACTCGCCTGAACTGACCTACGCCTTAAAGTCCATCTGTGCTTTAAGTGAAATCTTTAGAGAATTACACTTAAACTCTATATCATTGTACCCGTACCTTTGTACGAAAAAAATATAGTTATTACCTACACTGCACTGTGTTTACAAAAATATCTACTGGGATCAGTCACATATTTCGAACCTACCTACCTAATATCGGCCGGAACATCGATCTATGATCATGACTCATGACCTTATAAATCACAATGAACGACGATATTTTGATAAAAATCTAGATTTAGATCATTTTTTGATATAAGAGATTACAGGTTATAGGTTTTTAAAGTAATATTTTAGCATTTGTTTCAAACAAGAGTAAAATAAAAGAGTTTAGTACCTATTATATCACATTTATTTGCTTCTTAAAATAACTTCACGGCCAATGAAAATACTTGACTATTTGACTATGGCACTTGGAATCGGCAATGACTTCCGCATATAACAGAAAATTGCAAAACATTTTTTAAAACCTTCTAATTTATAAATTATGTAGGTACATTAATTGTAACGGTCACAAAACTGGAGAAACAATGACTTTATTTTTTTCTAAATTAAACCCGGCGCTCAAACTGGGACAACCTTTACTTGCATCGTTTAGTTTCTCGAAAATTCAATCATATAAATAGGGTCATACATAGTATGTAACAAAATAAATTACAGTTACCTATTAATTATATTTACCATATAAAATGTTTGACTGATACGATTATTTAGTATCCTGTATACAATTTTACAGGCCGTGTGGTGTCGGCCGGCTACCCCATCTCCTCCCATGGGTGTCCTAAAAGGTAACTAAGGGATAACACAGTCGTTACCACAAGCCATGAGGAACTAGCTATAAGAGTGGACTCGCCAACCCGCATAGTCAGAGTGCCATTTTAAGGCCATCAATCCCTCATGCACAAAACTATGACCAACTTGAAAAAGTCCGTCTACGTCCAGCAGTCAGCGATATAAGGACTCGTTATGGTTATGCAAATTTAAGTATGTCCGATCACAAGCAGATCTATTTGGAACTCTTGTTTAAATCACATACAAAAAAGTGAATCGAATATGTAGCAGTCGATTGCAATAATCTATACAAAAGTATTACTAAAGGTACATATGCAAACAAAGAAAATGACTAGAACTGCCTGGAGAATTACCTACATTAAGAAACATAGAAATCAAAACAAGACACTAAAAACTAAAATTTTAAACTTACCAAAGGAAGAATGGTATAACAGGGATGCCCTGTCAATCCCTGTTACGGTGGGAAATATATTGAACAATTCTTCAGTGCATTTCCCATTGTACAGGCCGTAAAACACACAGAGAGAAGCGTAAGACACACAGGAGAGACGTAGCGACTTCTCTCCAAATGCTGAGGGATTTTAAACCGCCCGTGGGAGTGGGATCGTCGAAAATTCGAACAGCACGTCGTTGCAGGGAGTCAAATGTGTCCAATTGATATCTATTTGTAGAGTCGTTGCCCAGGGGTACAAAATTGATTGAATTGAATTGAAAACTACCATATTACGTCAGAAAAAAAGACGTAGAAAAATAAGAAAAAGGAGATAGTGGATGGTAGCATGTCACCGAACCCTCGTCAGAGACTAAACGGTCGCGAGCATGTAACTGACGTTCGTGTTTCGTCCGAAATCCTTTTGACCCGAGAACAGAAAACCGACAACGCGGCGAGCACCCGAAATGAAACCCGAGGCGAGGCGAACGTTCGTGCTCAAGCGATCTCGTCTGGTTTCGGCAAACGTGTAAACGAGCCATAGTACCTAGATTGAGAGGTATACCGACATTTTTTCAAGGCTAGTTTACACATTCGCCGAACGAGACCAGACGAGATCATCCTAGCACGAAGGTCTATGTGGACGATACTCAAAGTTTTTAAATAGAATCTCAAAAATGAAGTCAGATATAAAGATGCAAGTTGTTTTATTGCTTTTTGAAGTATTCTCCGCGACTATCGATACACTTTTTCATGCGATGAAACCATTGTGTAAAGCATTCAGCCTACCCTTCTTTAGGCACCTCTTCAACAGCCGTTTGGAAGGCCGTTACTGCCTCTTCTACATTCATAAAATGTGTTCCTCTGAGTTTGTCCCTGATTTTAGGGAATAAGTAAAAATCACAGGGCACAAGGTCGGGACTGTATTTCGGATGACCAAACTCTACGTTTAGAGTCCTCAAAAATTACTTCGTCTGTCTGTCGGAGACGGAAATAAGTCTGGCGGAGTGAGCTGGAGAATTGTCGTGATGGAGCATCATTCTGCTTAGTGGGCGTCTTTCTTCGACTTTTTCCAAAACAGAAGGCAAGCAGCTGTTCACATACCGGTCAAAATGGGAATAAAACTTCCTCCTAAAATAAATGGGAATAAAACCGCAATTCCACTTATAATTTCCCTGTCCGTGTTGCATCTACGATTCATATACCATAAGTTATGTGCTCTAAAGTTAAGTTATATACCCAAAGGTGTTTGTTTTGTTAATATTTTGATGTTTTATTATTTTCTTTTAGGGTACAAAGTTTATTTAGTTTGAACGAATTATGTGTTAGAGGATTTAGTTACTTATGTACTTATTAGTTTATGTTAATTTTATCAATACCACTTTCCTATGGTAATTTCGACTGATTTTTATAAAAAATAATAATTAATTAAAGGCTGATTATAAAAATAAGTACACTGTGATGAATGATGACCTGATGACACTTAATTGTTGTAACTTAATTGTTATATTTTATAAATGAACAAATTGATTAAAACCTTTGATTTTTATATTATAATTCCAAAATTTGTAATTTTGCAAGAGTTTGGGTGCATTTAATAACGTGGTAGAAATTAGGACGGTTCATTGTGTCCCACTGTCTCATTTTTTTCTAAATCGCTTATTGTAGAAAATATAAGTAAAATTTGAATTGCTAGTTTGAAACCAGACAAATTCACTAGCTACTTGAAAAACTCACATCATTGACAACAAAAAATTAAGACGTTATAGGATTCCGAAATTTACCTGGTTCATCGTGGGGCACCGAGTTGCCCCATGCATTTCATTTCAAGTACCTACTTAAAATGCATGCTTTTTCACTAGAGCAAGTATTTTTTTAATGTATAGCTGATTATTTAAAATCTCGTGTAAGTGATATGTATTTAATATTATTATGAGAAAAAAGTTTCTTTATACCGAAGTACACACTACATGTGGTATATACTGGGTGTAACAGATATAATAATATTCCCGAAGACTAAAGCCATACATTCCATTTATAACCTTGACATTGCATTGCGTTTCGTCTATAGACTTGGCCTCACCGCCTAAAGGTTGCCTGGAAGAAATCTTTTTAGCAATAAGGCCGCCGATTGTACTTCCTTACTTTGTATTTCTCTGTTTGTGTTTGGTGAACAATAAAGTATCTAGATCTATCTATCTATCTGATTCAGATAGGATTACTTTTAAATCCAGGGTTGACAGCCCATCCTCCCGCTTCCGTTTTTATGAATTAAGTTATTATACTCGTTGACTGATTGGCGATCGTTTTTTTATCTTTTCTTTTCACATAAATCTAAAATCACCAGGCCTAAAATATAAAACCGAACAGATATTGTTATAACGAAAAATAACCACAACGGTGGTCCGGTCCATTCATTATCGCACCTTCCGGCTCAATACGGCTCCATGAAATTAACTAAATACGTATGATTTTTTAGATTTCAGATTTTATCATCGTTTATTCTACTGCCGATTAGCGATTAGGATTAGTAATAACACAATTTGATAAAGTTCAAAATTGTACCATTCTCATCGAATCAAAACGATACACCCACAACCTGTCTGTTACTACAGAATATGAGAAGGTATGTGAAGTTCCAAGTCTATAATCATATAGTCAAATAACAATAATCAGATTCTCTATAAATATTTATATATGGGGTTAGTAAAACTTCACATACTGACCACAGGAGGATTGCCTTTCATGATCCCTGAGATATTGAAATTTACTAACCGAATATGGATACTTAAACAATTGCTATTTATTACTCACCAAACTATCAGCATCATCGATGTCACTATTTTTCGTCACTTCATTTTCTTGATACTGGAACATTTTTCTGTGAACTTTCTTAAATTCGTCCATCAACGCATTGTGTTGCTTCTTCTTATCATTGTCTGCGGCTTTTGGTGGATTAGCCTTTTTTATTGCATTCGTCGGTGTGTTGTTCTCTTGATTAGAATTTTTCTTGATCTAAATGAAATGAATGAAATAATCTAATATTAAATGAAAGACAGCGAGATTTGCTTGAAGATTATTTTTGGCACTTTAGATGATATTTTTAGACTTTCGAAATTGAACACTGTAATTGAGCCTTAAGCCTTAAGAGCCTTCCTTCCTTAAGCCTTAAGGAATTGAGCCTTAAGTATAATCTGATACTGTATGTTCTCGTATATTGATTTTGCCGATGTGGACCCGAATGCCGAGCCGTGCATATTTAATGATTACCACCACGGAGATAAAGTGCACGTTATTATAAAATGGCTGCTATTCCTTATAATCACCATTAAATTATTGTCGATTCTAGTTTCCCAGACTAATGAAATCTTAAATAAGAGAAATAATTAAATTAGCAAGAGAAAATACTAAATGAGCGGCAAATTTAATAGTGGGTTAGGTTGAGGTTCTCTGGGAAATATGAGTCTCGCGAAACGGGACTCATAATTCTTTATTGACATGGTGATGGCATTCTTAGTAATTTAAAATAAATTTCTTCAGTTATTGAAAAATGTTTTTTTTTGTTGGTCATGATTTGCTGCCCATTTAATATTTTATTGCTCCTTGTTTAAATAAGTACAAGCCTTGAAAAAAAATGTCGTATTGCTTTATCTAAAAATCAGATGTGAATTAGAACATGTTTCTATTTAAATAGAAACAAAGTCAAATTTAAAGGTAATTTAAATAGAAAATTTAAACCAAAGGCAACAAATCCATATCGACAGTAAGATCCCTTTTTGCTCAGGTAACATCACATATTAAAATTATCTATTGTTACAATAGCTATATACATTATATTATTTATAATAATGATTACGAGTAATAAGTTCCAAGAATGTTGAAAAATATATAGGGAGTACGATGACGTTTGTTCAAGTTATTTCATAATTATTTTTCTTTAATTTTCAGTAAATTATATTGATTATCAAGGAATAATTTGAAATATTGAAGATTCTACTTACTAATTTTCGCCTTTGTATCTCCTCGGCGATGGCACTTGATAAAGTAGCTGAACTTGACAGACTAGATGAATCTGAAGAGAAATCTTTTTTTGCGGGCGGCGTATAATTGCAATGAGCCTTTCCGCATGTCGCAGTACTCGTGTGGTGAACTTCTACAACTATCGTTTTCTTATCATTATCTCTATTCGTTTGGTTCGCTAAAAATGTACTTTTTCTAGGAGATTGATTCTCGTAACTACATTGTATGGTGGCACCGTCCTCAGTTAAATTGATTATAGTTCTATTCGATGGGCTCGTAACAAATTCTTTGTTATTTTTACTCCTCGTGTTATTTTTATTGTCATAAGTATGAGGGTTGTTTGGTATGCTAGGACTGTCGTAGTCCGGTTCTATATCAGAAGGCGTATCAAAATTGTGGACGTCACCATTTTTCCAGTCGAAATCGAGACTATCCCACGTCCTTCTTTTTAATCTATTCATAGTCAACCTGGAACAAAAACCCTGGATAAAACTAAGAAAAAAGCCAGCTATAAAAAAATCCTTTTTCTTTCTTCTTTTTAAGAAACTTTTACGCCTTGGCGCATTTCAGTTCCATCGTACCCTAAATTTAAATTCTGCATCAATATAAAAATTGACTGTGAAGTAGAAAACCTTAAGTATAAGCAACACACACGTAGCAACGATGAAGCCACTAGAATTGTACCGAAACTGAGGCGGGCTCTGTGACACCTGTTCATCGTCTGCTGATCATTCAGGCGTCTTCGGTACACGGGCAGGAAATCAAACAAAAGAGAGCAATAAAAGGTTAAAAGTCAATTACTTAAGCAGTAAAATGTTTAACATTTGAGACTTTTTCGGTTTTCACACATATTTAACTATTTAAACTGCTCTTAACGGTCACGAACTTACTGGCACAGTCAGTTCGTGACCAAGGTTGGTGCAACCCAACCGAAACGTCGAGTAAAATGAATAAAGAAAACATTCGCGTTAAGACTCGTTTAAATAGATAAATAGTAAGTTGTTATCAGCAGAGAGTGCTTGTTATGCTGATAACACAGGACTGCTGGACGAGGGATGCTAACGTTTCAAAAGGCGGGAGAATTCCTTCAGCAACAGAATGTGAAACGGAGTACTTTTATCCAGAGGTCGTGGACTTATTAATCTACCAGCTTACTGATCGGTCTCCGTCAGAGGATGGTTGAGGGAGGAAAAAACACCGGGGTGCGAGAATGCTAGTGGTGAAGTGACTTTCGTCACCAGCTTCAGACTGTCAGGTCAACTTGTGTACTCCAGTTCAGTGTTCCTCCTTTACGATCAGGTACTTACTGACACTAACCTGTCGGCTCGGTCGGCGGCCTCCTCTGCAACACTGGCTAACCTACGACGCAAGGCTGCAGGGGGAGCGAGGGGCACCATCGTGGCGAGCGGCGCGGGACTCCGTTCACCAGCTGCAGATGATGCTGAACTGTTGTACCCGGAACTCTCAGGAGAAACCAGCTCCGTGCCAGCTCCTTCCCGGACCACTAATTCCAATCGTCCGCATGCTTTCATTGCTGATATGGCCTATAAACAAACATCAACAAAATACAAACACAATATTATGCTTAATCTCATATTGTTATTATATAATCCTGAGCTTAATTTTATAGTCATTTATTAATTCAAATTGTAATACTATACAATTGTACCTCGACACGTATAATGGGTACGTAGTACTCGTTACGCCGGTACTTGAACTTGGTAGATATATAAATACATGCGCCGCGCGCCGGTAACCGTAGGAGTAATGGGTACTGTCCTAGTTTAATGAAACGTTCCCAGGTTTTCGTTATAATAAGAGTAAATATGCGTTCTATATGTATAAATCACTTGCCGTTATTGCAGTGTTATGTCAATGCTTGCACTGAATATTGTTGTTTCTTATCAAGCTTTAAGGTTTCACAAGTTTACGAGTGAAACGTACCTAGCCCAAGGAATTCGATGTCTCAATCATTAAAAGAACTATGAAGATAAATACCTACTACAAAGCAAAGGCGTCGGGGAGGGCAGTTACCCCCCTCTAGAGATTCGAAATTAATTTTTTTTAATTACTTATAACTTTATTTTTTTTAATTTTTCTTGTATTAAAAAAGTTTTAATGAAAATAATTATTCAAAAAATTTAAATCATTGTACCTATTTGTACCTACAATTCATATTTTATTCATTATTTATTCATACAAATGTATTAATATGTCTCTCATTCTTTCTCTCATCTTGCCCCCCCCCCCCCCCCCCTCAAAAACAGTTACCTCATTGAACGTGATGTTGGCGAAGTCCTGTCCGTTGCAAGACAGAATTTGGTCTCCGGGTCTCAGGCCCGCCTCCCGCGCGATGCCGCCTTCGCGCACGAACTGCACGTAAATGCCGGGCTTCCATTCCGGACCCTTGCAGAGTCTGCAACAAATAATATTTCTACAAGATATCTACGAAATATAGGCGAATATTTAATGATTTCTCTAAACTGTTATTGGGTAAAGCCTCAAACAGTTATAAAATGCAGCTAACTACAAATTTTGCTTAGGTTCGCCTCTTTTTCTTTTCTTTTTTCTCCTTCTTCTTTCTATATTAGAATAAAGACAAGATATGTCCTCAATTAGGTATATTCTTCTTCTTTCGTTATTTAAAAACATTAAAAAGTGTTTTTAATAAGACATTTAGGCCGATCGATCACTTACAAATATTATTGAGGCCACTTGGGTTGCTATTATACTTTAGCAACGCAAGTGGTTCTTGCAACAAAATTAGCTATAGCTAATTACAACAAGTACTAGCCGCATTTCTAATCCGTGTCTTATTCTAGTCAACTCCTGTATTATTCTTCCTAGGCCCGCCAGTCGCTCCGCTCAAGGCACAAACCACATCGGAGGGAACGACAAGTACTAGTGATGTAACGAATATTCGCATTTGAATTCCTTTTCGCGAATATTCGTGTATTTTTCAATATTTGCATTCGCATTTGTATTCGCAAAAAATAATACGGATATGTTTGCAACAAAATTTTCGATTAAAATACATTTAAAAGGGAAAAAAATATTCAGTATTTACATTGTTAGGTACATAAAATAGTTGCATAAAAAAGTATTTACATTTTACAACAATATACTCAATCTTGAAATTAATTAAGATTACTAAGTAAATATACAGTTTTTATATAGTGCACACATTTTTTTAAATCACGTTAAAAGAAATTAAATTATATGTTAATTCAAAAAGGTTAATTAAATTAAATAATTTAAGGATAGTTTAGAATAAATAGGAGCCGACATGTAATATCGGATTTACATGTAATAAGGTGGGTGGACCATGGAAGGCCATGCTCTTTGTAAGGCCGATTATTGAAAAGTCGTAGTTATTGCCATGCGATGACAAATTCCTTCTACTCACACTAACACCCATCGAACTCAAGAACACAGACGCGGCGGCGAGTCGCTCGCGCCGCTATTTTGTTAGTGCGGTCCCTCGCTTTGTTGACTTCGATCGTCGACGTTAAAATTATAATACGCGCTCACAACAAAACGTAAGTTTTCAAGTAAATACATTATTATTTTCTTTAAATTTTTTACGCTGAATTGATATATAAGGATTTGCTATGGTACTAAAGAAAAAAAAAATTACTTTATTTCCATTTTAGTTAAAATATCGGTAGTGTTCCTAGGAAAGCCAATGGTTCCTTGTAAGGCCGATCAAAAAATTTACAGTTGGCCTTGCTAGGGCACAAGGGCCTTACTAGGAACATCTAGGAATCAAGAAAATATTAATACCTAGTTTATAGTTGTAAATACGTATGGGGAAAGGTAAAACAATGTATAAGTTCGTAATATTATTACTTATAATCATGCTTTAAATAATTTTATTTTAAAACTTCATGAGTACTTATACTTACTTATTAAAAATAAAATTATGACTAAGTTTTCGTTCTTTACATAAGCATGTTAAGAACAAAATACAATTTAATATCAATATTTGTCATTGCTTTACTGCTTTAATTTAAATATAGATTTTGCTTGTAGTCACACTTCTGTATAGGGCCTAATGTAATAGCTACCACTAGTTTCACTTTTTTGCGGCTTTCTTCTGGAAATCTCGTAATTAGTATTTGTTAGTCATTGAACAGATGGTTAAATTTAAGTGTAGGTATAATTCCAGGTTTCAAGAATGCCAGGACCAAAACCTAGAAAAAGAGGAAGTACATGGGATGAAGAGAGTTTAAGGTGTGCCATGGAAGCGGTACAAACAAATCAACTTAATACGAATACTGCAGCGTTGAAATTCAATATTCCGAAACGAACCCTTAGAAACCATTTACTAACCGGTAAAACTACTAAGATTATTGGAAAGACTACTGTTCTCACAAAACAGTTAGAAGAAGACTTAGCTCAGCGAATTAAACGTTTTGCCAAACTGGGTATACCACTTACCCCAAAATTTATCCGGAAGCAAGCCTTTTTATTTTGTGAGAGGTTTAAAATCAAGCACTCGTTCAATCTGTCTACAAGAATGGCTGGACGTAAATGGCTCAAAATGTTTCTTAGTCGAAACCCATCAATTTCGAAAAGAAAACCCCAAATAATGAACCCAGCTAGAGCACAAAAAATGAATAAACCCATCGTGAAACACCATTTTGAAGAAGTAAAGAAACTCTATCAAGAGCTGGACATTATTGCACATCCAGAACGATTATATAGTATGGATGAGAAGGGGTGTCGCATCACGGTCCACAAACAAAATGTAGTTTTGACTGAGAAGGGAAACACCAGAGTTCATGTTGTTGCGCCGGAGCACGCTGAGAACGTCACCATCGCGATGTGCGTCAATGCTGTGGGTTGTGCTGTACCGCCCATGATTATTTTTAAGGGCATACGATACAGATCAGAATTAGGAGAAAACTTGCCAGCTGGAACAAAAGTACGAATGGCACCCAAAGGCAGCATGACCAGTAGCTTGTTCGTAGAGTTCATTCAACATTTAGCGCAACATAAAGCACCCGGTAAATGTCTGCTTATCTTTGACGGCGCAAAGTGTCATTTATCTTATGAGGCTCTGGAAGAAGCAGATAGAAATAATATAGTGCTATACTGCTTACCTTCAAATACCACCCACGAACTCCAACCTCTAGATAAATCTGTGAATAAGTCTTTCGAACATCATTGGGATGAAGAGGTGTTGAACTACCTGTGCAATTCTCTTAAGAGAAGTTTAAACAAAGTTACATTCAACCACATTTTCTCGCGAACCTGGCCAAAGCGTATGACTCAAACAAATATAATGAACGGGTTCAGAGCTACTGGCTTATACCCTCTCGATCATGGTGTGATTCCAGAAGATGCTTATGCTCCTTCAATTGTAACAGAAAGACCTTTGCCGGAAACATTACAAGACAAGACCACATCACAACCGCTTATATCTATTCAAGTCTCGCCTCCTGCACCTCAATTTAATGAAGTGTCAGAATTGTCGTCTCTGTCTCTGATAGATGAAAGGTCAGCTCGTGTTTCTCACTTTTCAATTTTTCCGGTAACTTCTCAAGAGAAGATCGTATCATCATCGCCTTCATCTTTTCACGACTTGACCCATGGGGGTCAATATGAAGTATCAGAATTTTCACCTGCAATAGAACAAAGAAAACCAACTCTCGTTCCTTACAGTTCTTCAACTGATGCTTCAGATATGGAAATAGACAATACGATCAATGATCAGCGTGGCAATATACTGCTAAGTTCAGTAGACCGGCTCAACGACGCAAATACAAATCATGACCCTCAACCATCTCTGTACGATAATCCTGTTCCAAGTACATCCGGACTACAAAAAAATATCGTTGATTCTAGCTCTGACTCTGATCTTGATTTGAATCTCAGTGAATAATTTATCAAAAATAACTACATCAGTAAACTTTACCACTACACCACACAATTACACAGAAGTGAAAACTACACTTCCGATTTTTACATTTTTTCGTCAGATGATGAATATCCCGAACAGAAAGGAGAAATAACTCCAGAAAAACAATTAAGCAGACCTAAAACAAAAGCTCAACAAAAGAGTCACGAGATAAGTTCCACTAGATCTTCGAATGATGACGAACCGTTGATTAACTTAATTCAGGATAAAGAAACATCGTTTCATACCTTTTTGCCTACTCCAAATTACGCTAAGATAAAGTCTACACGTCCACGGCAAAAAGCTATAAATTATAAAGGACAAAGAATAGTTAAGGATTTATTTAAAACTGAAGAAAAAAAGGAAGATTTGAATCAAAAAAGGAGTAAGAAAAAAGGAAAGTCCACAAGTAAGCGAGAACAAGAAAAGAAAAACATCCATAGTAAAAATGATTCTAAAAAAGTACTGAAAAGAAAAGCACAACAAAAACAAACCAGATTGTGATTAAAGTACTAAAATTATTGTCCTCCTTAGTTTATAAGTTTGTTTCATAACTGAAGTTATTATTTTGTTCTATTTTCGTTTTTTAAACCATACTTGGGAAAAGTATAGGAATCGTTAGTTTTAAAGTTATAAACATTCCTGATTACAAGACTGGCTAAGTGCCATTATAAAGGTTGTGATTAGAGTACGTAGTCTGTAATATCTAATTGTTTTGTTGATTAAAAAAAACATTTCATAGATAATATTTTTTATTGTTTGGCCTTATTTGGAACATTTTGGCCTTACAAGGAACGGACCCATAAGAAGGCCATTTTGGTCGGATATAATTTTTTTTTATTTCATTATAAAGGTTATTGGCAACTTATTTGATATCGATATAATACTCATTAAAATTATTTTTAAAACGTTTTCACGAATACATTCTTAGTTTTACGATAGTGTTCAAGTAATGTTCGTTGAGTATTTTTTATGTGAGTTTAATATGGTAAGTATTTAATGTTTCATTTTAATGAAAGACCTTTTTATGTAGTTTAAGTATAAGCAGAAATTTTGATTGTCACAACGTTAGTTTTAAGTTAGACGATTGATTTATTGTATCGGCCTTGTATGGAGCCTTGTTCCTTGCAAGGCCGTTTGGAAGAGTTTAATAAAACTTAAATTTAATAAATAACCATGACCTCTGCAATAAAAAAAAATGTTTTATAAGTTACATAATAAAACAATGTGTTACTTAATAATTTGTTTGTTTAATTTATACAGTAAATAAAGGAATAATAACTGTTTAATCGTTAGAGTGGCCTTCCATGGTCCACCCACCTTATGTGAATACGACGTGCATGGTTGTCAATTTTTAACCATAGACAAACGCTGCCCAGATCAGTTGGTAATGAGTACATATTCACATCCGCATTCACTTTCGCGAATGTTTAAAAATCGACATTCGTTACATCATAAGTACTATGCCCAGCGTCACACGCTCTTAGTGCAATTGCAACCTAAATAACTTGTATGCTACGCTAACAGTTCACTAACCCGCATCCCAGCTTCGCTCTGGGAGGCACCAGTATAGAGAGACGCAGGTCAGTCAGCCGCTCCGTGTCATGGCACAGCGTCGGTGAAGACGACACATCCGAGCCCAGCGACGCGCGCTCCGACACGAACTGCCACGAGAGCGGCTCGTGGGCTTTGCTGTAACAACGATCATAAAGCGACTTCATTCTAAATGATTCTTAAAAATAATTATTCAATATACCTGGCAATTTTGTTAGCTATTATTATATCTGTAGGCACTTATAAAATCTACGCTGCGAGTAAATCCAACCAGTAATAGTAATAGTCAACCATAGCCCCTTTTCATTGGAAAGTCTAACACATTTTAAACTATTGGTAATTGGTACTTTAAGTACTTACTCCTTAACGGGTATCATCCCCACATCTGGAACCAAAAATACATCTGTTAATTAACACTCATACCTAAAACTTATCTAACAACATTAGTGCGAAGACAATGCTTGTTCTCACTCAATCGTCACCTATCAAGTGTGAGATAATTATACAAAATTAAATCAACTGCTTCACAATAGCAGTCAATCGACATTTAGAGGCTTTCCATTTCATTTGTCACAATTTGCGCAACAGTGGTGATAGCTTTGGTACGAGGTTGCCCACGCGCTTTCACGATTATCGCACAAACAAAAATCGTTGCCACAATCACACCGCCTTCGTAATGGCGTAACTTCTGTAAGTTTTGATTAATTAGCATATTGGTATTTGGTACCTACATTGTTCTAAAACTCACAGTAAGTACGTAAGTTACGTAACTAATGAAGAGTTGCACAACAATCTTATGAGCTCTTCCAGGGCCGTCTTTACCAGGGGGTGCAAGGGGTGCGGTGCACCCCGGGCGCTCACCTTTTAAAGGTAATGAAAAAATATAACGCTATAGTAAACAATTACACAATAGGATATTTGACTGTCATAGGATACACAATAGGATATTTGACTGTCATAGGATACACAATAGGATATTTGACTGTCATAGGATACACAATAGGATGTTTGACTGTCTTAGGATACACTCCCGCACCCCGGCGCAGAATAGACTTAAGACGGCCCTGAGCTCTTCTTTCCTTCAAGTTTACAAGTTGGAATAGAGTAGCAGCCGTCTCTTTAAGTAATTCCATATTCCTATATTATACAATGGAAAATTAATCTTGGGATAAATAAATCTTAAAGAATTTTTTTTCAGAGCGAAGCAGCCTCTCAATTTCTTAAAACTCCTGATTGCTTTAATAGGCAATTAAATAATGAATAAACGTGCATTGATCCCTGAATAATAACATACTCTTAACATAAATAAATAAATATTACAATCTCAACATAGTATGTACTACTTATATCTTAATCCAACTAGCAATGATACCCGTTGTAAGGCAATTTTGATAGTTGGGTCCATTCCAACCACATTTCAACGTACTTTGACATGCAGAATAATTTATTAATGTAATAATTTAATACTTATATATTTACCAATACAACACATATATAAATATTTAATAAGTCAGTTTTATAACTAATATGGCGTATGTTTTTAATATTCAGTTTACACGTCTATATGGCCACAGAGAGAAGCTATTATACGATATTAACAGTTTATTTTTAATATCATAAAGGTCCTGGAAAGGCTAGATTGCTTGGTTGTAAAAATGCTGTTCTATTTAGTTGCTCAAACTAAAAGAATATCTCAAGCTCCCAAAAAGAACTGTCCAGGGGATTCAATCAACTACTCTGCCCTTCATCTTTCACTAGATGTAAAACGATTTCTATTGTTTACTAAAAAAAAAATATCGTTGTTTTTACCCGACTGTGGCACGCGAGGGGGGATTTATTGTTCAACGTTATGTAGATATTAGGGATGTTCCGCATATTTGTATTCGTATTGGCGAATATTCGTCAATTTTAAAGTATTTTGGGAGTGGGAGAGTGCACGCTGCAATCCAACAGCCGCTGGACGCACACGACTGTCTCACATACTCTCTCACAGAAATGTACTTGAAATGTACTGCATTTCCCACTTTATCATATTCCCCAATGTATGTACGTGTTTTGGTAGTGAGTGAGATATGCCAGAGCCCATTCCCACCCTTCCCACGTCCCCAACCCTTTCTCCAAATCCATTCTTTCATCAACAAAGGTAGGCAGCGCATCCGGGAGCGTGCCAAAGTTTTGGATTAATGTTGGCATGTATCGCGGATGTCTATGGGCGACAGTATCCACTTACCACCAGGTGGACTGTATGCTCGTTTGCCACCTTCTTTCTATAAAAAAAATATTCGTATTCGTACTCGTATTCGCGATTTATAAACGAATATTCGAATACTTGTCTAATAGCAAAAACCCAATGTGAATAGTAAGTGGAAGAAGTTTTCTACAAATAGAAATGCTTTTATAAGATTAAATGTTCATTTAAAAATCAATTACGCAGCTGTTTTCTTTTCTTTTAATTAGTAAGTGATTTGTTAGTTTAATTTGAAATTAGGTAAGTAACTCATTGATCAAACCCAAAACAAAAACTTGTAGCACTATTAAAATTGGACAGAAAAGTACCTACTTACAAATTTTAGAAGCGAGTGCGTCGGGTTCGGTTCTATTCGCGTTCGCGAATAGTGAGCCAAATTATTAGTATTTGTATTCGCGAATAGTGATTTTTAGCTATCCGGAACATCGCTAGTTGGTATGAATGTGAAATTGACGATAAACAAGTGTAAATAGTGCATACGTGAAAAGTGTCTTAGTTTCGGAACAGTGCGGAACGAAATAATGACGTGATACGTTCGATTGCCGTTGACGGGAGTTAGGTCAATAGAAACAGCTGCCTATGAAGGTGAAGGAGTGAGAAGAGAATATTTACCTTTGATTTATATGACTACTTGATGACAATAAACCAACAAGCCTTCTCGGTGGCTGGACGTAGGATATCCAATGAACAGTGGCCAAGCTTGAAACTGTCGATAGGCGAGCTCATGACCTATCGAATGATCACAATTTAATCTTAGTAAAAGTCTGTTTTCAAGATATGGGCCCTATGTGATTTTTTGAAAAATTGGCACTCGTGGTCAGTAATTTATTCATAGGCATGCGAGGAACTAAAGAAAGGCTGAGAAACAAAAAATATATCTAACACGTATTTTCATTTATTATTAAAACTACAGAAGAATTCAGAAGATGCTCAAATTGTCTGCCGCCTGCCCTAATGCAGACTGCATACAAGAAACTAGATATTTTAATGTATAAGAGATATTGATTTACCTATTCGAACAGCTAAGTCTTATCATTTGATTCAACTGTAGAAATACTGTTATTGATTTTTATTAAAAGAATTGAAGTTGGTTTAACAATTTACTAACTAAAGGTATCTAACTAACCAAATCATACAATTTTAAAAACCTATGCGAGATCTCGCGGGATTGACTCCAATCCCGCAAATATATTCAAGAATGGCACTAATTTTCATATTATCCACTTTATTTTCAAGACAATCACATGAACAAAATTTAGGTGGGTACAGAAAAACAAATGATATAGGTACTGATTTTGAAATAAGAAAATTGTAGCTATTAGATACATTTTGTTCTATTTTGAAATTCGAATTAGAACAGAAGATATCGAAACTCAAAGTGGCCAGTAATAAAATCGGTCATTTCATAGCTGAGCACCTAATAATTAATTGCATTCACGAATCACTACCAGTGGCTCCACCACTTTGACCCACCAGCACCGATAGAACCACAGGTTATTTTATTTCCCCATATACCCACTGCACTAGTGTAATATATATTGCTACAGAAAATATCGATTATTTTGTACTGGGACTAATAAAAATGTTTAAGGACCACATTTGTACACTCAAAAAACAAGACCAGACTTAACTGTTGTTCCGCGTAAATAGGTTATAAAGAAGGGATATATATGTAGTTGTGTGTCGTATTTATATGGTGTTTAAAGCGACAACCAATTCTTGAATACAACTGATAAACAATAAAAAGTTTTTTTTTAGAAAAACAGGCGGCTGACGAGCATACAGTCCTCCTGATGGTAAGTGGATACTGTCGTCCATGGACGTCCTCGATACATGCCAACATCAGTTTAGAATGACAACCGTTAGCACGTCCTCGGATGCGCTGCCTTTCCAGATTAAAGAATGGATTGGGAAAAAGGGTTGGGAAATGGGAATAGGATGGGATGCGAATGGGCTCTGGCGTATCTCTCTCACTACCGAAACACGTAGGTACGTACATTGGAGAAATACGATAAAGTAGAAAATGCAGTACATTTCAAGGTAGTCTTCTGTTAGAGAGGGGTAACGTGGTCACTCGAGTGCGCCTAGCGGCTGTGGGAATGCAGCGTGCACGCTCCCCCTACAAATATCTATTATCTCATTTATTTCAACTTCTCTAAGAAATTTCTATTAATAATTTCATTGTTTCGAAGCTGCATTTGAGCATTGATTAATTGTGTTCTCATTTCAAAGGATAGAGTTTGCACTCCATTTTGTTATTATTTATCACTCGGCGTTCAAAAAAAAATGCAGGGTGTAATTTTACCATAGTAACATATTTTTTATTAATTGCAACATTTTAACCCTCACATGCATTATTGTTACAGTAGGTACAGTTTGACATAAAAATTAAAAACATTTATGGATATTTTCTGTCTTTTTATTCATGCTCTAGTGCAATGGGTCCAAGGGGAAATAAAATTACCCGCAGTTTCACCGGTTTCAGGCTTCGGGAAATGTTTGGTTATCACTGCGTATGGTTTTAAAAATTCATATGAATTACGAGTAGCTATCTCATTCAATACCCCACGATACGAGTACGTCACGATCATTGGCACAGCATCGCCAATAATATGAAATGGTACCGCGCAAAAAAAGGTTCACCCTCCGAGGTCCCACCACTTTAAACCACCGGTGGAACTTATTTCCCATTAACACAGAATCACGACGAGCCTTAGTTATAAGAGTAATAGCACTTATATGTGCATTCACATACGAGTACATCACAATGTTATACTTATGCATTTACTTATTTACTGCGCTTACTATGATGAATGATGATCTATGATTAAAAGAAACATTCATGATGTTTATGATTAACTTAACTTTAACTCTTAAGATTTTCGCGCTTTTCACATATCTAATAAACGGGTATTAAACATTTATGTTTACATTTTTTTATATTGCGCTTTTTTTTAACGTAGGTAGTTGAAAACCTACGTGGGCTGTTCCGAAAGTTTTTAGCTAATTTGTTACTATCAATCAACTTGTCCTATATTTATAACAGATTGGAGGGTAATTTAAATGTAAACCTCTTGGCAAAAATCATTGGCCACCTTCATTTGATTTTTTTTATTATTTTTTTACGACAGATTTTCAGTCTATAATTGATTGCAACAATGAACGTGTCGCGTGAAGCATTTCGTGCAATGATTTTCAATGACTACAAACGAGATTTAACGTTTAAGGAATCTCATGAAAATTTACAAATTGCTTTTGGTAAATCTTCTCCTTCGCTAGCAACCGTAACCTATTGGTACCGTGAATTTAAACGTGGCCGGGAAAGCCTCGAAGATGATCCTAGGCCGGGACGACCGCCGACTGTGGTTACCCATGAAAACGTAATCAGGGTGGAGTGGTTAATAAAGGATCATCGGTACATTACACATCGAGAGATTCAGGCTGAACTGGAGATTGTATCACGGGCGGTTTCCACTATCCTGCATGAACATCTTAAAGTCAGGAAGGTTGCCACGCGATGGATACCTCATTCTCTCGCAGAAGAGCAAAAATCCCGACGTGTAGATTGGTGCAAGTTTATGCTAGTTCTATGGAGTCTAAAAGTTCTATGGAGGGAGTTCGCAACAAGTATCCTACATCTTTACTGATGAATCTTGAATCTACAGTTACGACCCGTTTACAAAACAACAATCCTCACAATGGGTGTTCGAACAGGACGATTTACCCGCCAAAGTTGTAAGCGGCCGAAGTGTAAATAAAAAAATGATTGCTGTTTTTTTCCGACATAATGGTCCGGTAGCGATAATTCCACTAGAAGATCGCAAAACGGTTACTAGTGAATGGTATTGCGAAGTTTGCCTGCTCCAAGCCTTAAAGGAGTTGAATGACGACCGCTCAAGGAGCGGCGTTCGTAGCATTCTTTTTCACCAAGAATGCTCCTGCTCACATGGCCGCTAGAACTATCGGCTTTTTAGCCACTATTGGCGTTCAATTCTTACCTCATATACCCTACAGCCCAGATTTGGCCTCGTGCCCTTTTTCGCCTTTTTTTTTATTTCCCACCATAAAAAAATGCTACATGGACGAAAATTTAATACTTCGGATGAGGCTGTCAATGAATTTAGGCGACTGTTTTCCGACCTTTCGCTAGAATCGTTTTCAAAATGTTTCGAAAGCTGGTTCAGTCGAATGAACAAGTCCATAGAGGTTGGAAGAGAGTATTTTGAAGAACTGTAAATATTTTTTTTGATACACTATTATTTTTGGTTTCACTAACATTTTACGGAACAGCCTAGGTATTCGCAACTCTCGATGTGGACTAGCCACCTCTTCAGTCTGCTCGTGACTGTGTTTGCTGTAACCCAGCCGACGTACAAAATAAAGCAGATACTTAAACATATTTAAAACCTGTTTAATAGATAGGTAAGTAAATATGCCGATTGTAAAATTAACTACTCTTTTAAAGTGTTCCCAAACACGGGCTTATTAGCATTGATATAACAATTATAAGACAATTTTTATTGCCATTTTGGTAATTTAATAACTATAACGCCGCACTACAGTGCACAGGCCTCTTCTAGTAAATTATAGGGGGTTACGGACATTAATTCACCACGCTGTCCCAGTGCAGAATTTAAATTTTTTCCTAATTGAGATTACACTTAAATTTGACAGATAAAAGCAAAAAGTAAAATAACTGTTAATATCATCTGCCTATAGCGTATCCTCTTTACATGACACGCACGACGTCACGCAGTCACTGTAAACGTCTATACATATAAATTATAATAACTGAAGCTTTATTTATCCCACGGTTAATATAAAGATGCAGCTACTAGATAGGTACTATAATACAACTAAACGTATACCTTCAATTACAATACAGAAATTGAAACGTCAGATGTTTCTCGGTGCGAGCCTGTAAAAAGAATATTTCCATATAGTCTTGCTTAATGAAATATTGATTGCATCGACTTACGTCTAACTTTGAGCTTGAGGCGCGATTGCGAAGCCAAATAATGCACAAGTTCCCCGTGCACCGCGTCATCGACTCGGCACCCGTTCACACTCACCAGCTGGTCGCCGGCCTGAAATTACATTTAACTAAATCATTTCCGTAATCAACAAAAACATCCATATGTTTATAAGACACCAAACGGCAAACGTATCGCCAGGAGGACTACAATCCCACAACCGATGGGCGCCACGAAACATGTACTATTTATAACTACCGTAAAAATACCGTGAAATGTACTTCCCACTTTTTCTTATTCCCACAATGTAGTGAGCGCAATAGTTCATTCCCATTCCATCCTTTCTTGTTGGGACAATAATGGATAAATAATGGCCATTCTCCCAATCCTAAATCAAATCCATTCCTAAATCTCCAAGGGCAGGCAGCGTATCCGGGGACGTGCCAAAGTATGTCATTCTTGACTGAAGTTGGCATGCATTGCGGACGTCCTTGGGTGACAATATACATTGTAACAAAAAAATGTTTACATCATCCAATTACACCCATTGTAACAAAAAATGTCTTTTTGACCACCATCCAATAATTTTACTTTTTGAGCAAACACAAAACTGATCAGAAATCAAGATAACAGAAATAAATCAATTTATGAAAGGCGGAAATGTATTTATACAAAGACCCCTTGTTGATGTGAAATAAAATAACATAATGAAATATAATGTGTTTCTCAGATGATGAAATAACAATAGACTTCAACGTTATTAGTTCAGTGAATATTGCGCCACAGAAGCAGTTAGTTCCCGTTCACTAACGCAATTCACCAAATTTTAAACAGATGAACTGAAGTAAAGAAACTTGCGATTTTAACGACTACATCTATAATTTACAATCTAATGGAAAATGGATAAATAATGTTTATAGTAGTGGTTCTAATAACGCTGCTAATTCAAAGGTTAGGTTAGTGTGTGAAGTTATGTTGGTGGACACAATTATATGTATTAATCTGAAACTAATCCAAATTTAAGGAAGAAGTGGTGAGTTCATTGCGGCCTGGGTGGCAACCTACAGGTGTGTACTTATATAAAATATATTTTTTCAATTTAATTTTTTTCTTATTAAATATTACACGATGGTGAACTACTTATTATAGGTAAATAAAGAGAACCATGGCCTACTTTCCTTAATCGTCATTTATCGGCAATTTGAGGTTTGCTCCAAGGGATAATGGGGTACCTGCTGCGGTATTAATTTCTTTCTACAGACCGGTCCGTTTCACTCCAGTAACCACAGCTTGCAAAACAGTCGTTGAAGGTTATAGGAAGCATTTGAATATCTTAAATACCTACTCGTATTTGCCTACTTATGTATTTATTATTTATTTTGATTTGATTATATACATATGAAGGAAGTGTTTGGAGCGTGCGTATCTCTAGTTTGTTCGAGTGATGAATGGTGTGTGACGTCACTGTGCCGGCGCGTGGTGTCGAGCCCGCGATGACGAGAGCAGCACTTTCTTCACGTTCGTCTCGGGCGCGCGGTAAAAGAAGCCGGACAGGTCGCCTCGTGCCCCACATATTGAGCAACTTTCAATCGGACTTTCGTTTCGATTCGTCTTTTTCGAGTGACACAAGAAATTACCAGACTTCACGACGCCAGACCTTCCGAAATTTTACTTTCATTGTGAAATTGCAAGGTTTCCTTGAATAAAACAACTTACGACTAAAATTTTGTAAGTACCGCAGTATTGCCACCGCATCTTAAGTTATAGTTAACTGTAGATAATGTTAAGCTCAATAAAAATACTTCATTAATAGAACTCCGACAGTAAAGCGGGCATTACATTATCCAATTTGCAGAGCGCTAGATTAGTGCGTTAGCTAGTGCACTAGATGAGCGAGCGTGGCAGAGCCCATACGATCGCACTAGATTGGATCACTAACTGTCTTTACACTATACAAAATTAGCACGCTAGCTCACCTAGCGCTCTGCAAATTGGATAATGTAATGCCCGCTTAATTGTTTATTTCAGCTGAGCTATTTGTATTTCTACGTAATATCAGGTGTGCAGCTGAGTACACTGGCTGAATCGTATGTTTGCATGTTATCAATGACTCATGCTGGCTAAATTCAATATTTTCATTTCTTATCACCGGTCTCACTTATGTATGGTGGAAACAAATGGTTGACAATTTAAATTGTTTTTGATAAGACGAGGTTTAGAAATCTTCCTAATTACATTTTAACTCTCTAAAAAAATATTGAATTATTAATTGAATTTCTATGCAGGAATAGTAGAGCTGTAAGACTTAGTTGACGAAACATTGAAGCGAACGTCACGGCTATCAGTCCGAGGACTGCATTAGCGCTTTTCTATTTTAGCAAACGTTACACAACAAGCATTAGCTCCAAAGAGGGGCACGCAAGCGGAGCTGGAGAGCGGTAGAAAGTCGTCCATCAACCAAGCTTGAGGGTAGATAATTGAGTGACTCACGCACCGGACGCGTATGGACCCGGCCTCAGAGGAGCACGGGCTACTTGTAATTTGTCATTTAATTGCATCGCAATATTTCCACCTTCCTCTAATTAACATGTTATATTACTGACACATTTTCCCATGAATCTTTATGCTTAAACAAATTTCACATCCCGTTCGTGTTCCTCTTATACCTAAACAGCTGAGAGTCTATAGATAGTGTAAAGTTGACACTTGAGTGACTTCAGAAAAGTTTATAACAGGACAAACAATACAAAGATCATGTGTATTTAATCATTTCCATCACGCAACGTAACTATAGATAGACCTAATACAATACTCGATAGTCACTACTCACTAACCAAACACCTGTCGAAACGGCGAGCAAACAATGGATCGCGCTTTCCGCTACTGGCATACTTTGATAATGTTATTGCTGACTCAGTTTACTTCAGTGTAGAGGCGTGTGTATTTGACTCAATAAACAAAATGTAAAATTGACGACCGATCAGCCTAGTTGGTAGTGCCGCTACCTGCTGTGCAAAAGGTCCCGGGTTCGATACCGATCCGACATTTATTTGTTTTAAAACAAATGTTTGTTCGGGTCTGGGAGGTGTGTCTTTCTATGTGTCTCTGGACCTATGACACAGGAAATAGTAGTGTAGGCCATTGAGTGTGGCGTTATTATTATTATTGAGTTATTATTACAAATAAGTCATTCTTCAAATAAGTCATTGACTCCGATTACAGTTCATCTAAAGTTTATAATCCATGTCCACTTCCCAGGATTCTTAGCGAATGTCTCAAAACAACCTATTGTACTTTTAGAAGAACAGCGGATGTGCTCGTGAATTTTTCGTAACGTCTTTGTTGAGGAAGTAATCGTGAGAATTTTCCGAAATTTTTGCACATATTTAATGTGTGCGATCTCATATCACACTAATTTGGTAGAAACGCCCGAATTTTAACTAAACAATTTACTTTCTTTGTATGCATTCTATAGGCAGAAACATTTTATTGTAAGTTATGATTATGAGTTATGTGTCAAGTGAAACTTTATGTAAAAAAAAAAATATTTATAGGTATACCAATAGTTAGCTACTAAGCAACCATCTAAGTGTAATTTAATAAACAGGAAAAATGTACTAGTACTAATGTAGGTCGTTGATGCTCCGTTACCTGTTATTATCCAATAAACTAGCACTGAATCGCGACTAACGACAGCGCAATCAATAATGAAGTTTTTAACCCAGATCATTGCAACAATCCAGCGACCATCAAGTGGTACTTCAAGCTGAGTTGTGGTGAAGGAAACAACGGCCGTTACGTGAGCACTCGGAAAGAATGGAATGCGTCTTGCGACAACTCAGCCTCGGATGCAGGTAATTGTGCGGTAGTCGAGTACAAGCAGGCCAGTGAATTAATTGTAGCCAGAAGTGTTCGCACGCGTCTACCTACTAGGGTAGAGGCCCGTGGGAACACGCATTGGTTGCGGCGACAAGAAATGTCAACAAAACAGATTTAATCTTCCCCTATGGTCATGATTGTACGAAACAACCGCAGAAACTAAACAATGAGATAATGCTACATTGCTCAATGATCGTCTAAAAAGTATAACAAGAAGTAACTAACACAATGCAACAAGTATTTCTAACGGTGAAGTTGCAATTGGCTACAGCATTGTTACTAACTGCGAGGTAGATACGTACCTACGTAGATTTATCTTTAATTACATCTGTGCCAGGGAAATTTAATACGTGTATCAATTTAGGTTTCTGTATCTCTAAATAATGCAGTGCAATGTGTATTTTATCTATACAGTATTTGAGCACAGTTATCTCAGATCACTAAAACAATTTCAATGGGAGAGTGAATGTATTAATGGATCTCCTCGAAGCGCTACATAATGATACGATGTTATAAATAATATCGTACAGTAGGGTTATCGTACATAAATAACACACCGTAGGGTTATCGTACATAAATAACACACCGTAGGGTTATCGTACATAAATAACACACCGTAGGGTTGTCGTACATAAATAACACACCGTAGGATTATCGTACATAAATAACACACCGTAGGGTTATCGTACATAAATAACACACCGTAGGGTTATCGTACATAAATATCTAACACACCGTAGAGCTATCATACATAAATAACACACCGTAGGACTATCGTACATATATAACACACCGTAGGGTTATCGTACATAAATAACACACCGTAGGGTTATCGTACATAAATAACACACCGTAGGGTTGTCGTACATAAATAACACACCGTAGGATTATCGTACATAAATAACACACCGTAGGGTTATCGTACATAAATAACACACCGTAGGGTTATCGTACATAAATATCTAACACACCGTAGAGCTATCATACATAAATAACACACCGTAGGACTATCGTACATATATAACACACCGTAGGGTTATCGTACATAAATAACACACCGTAGGGTTATCATACATAAATATCTAACACACCGTAGGGCTATCATACATAAATAACACACCGTAGGACTATCGTACATAAATAACACACCGTAGGGTTAGTACGATAACCCTACGGTGTGTTATTTATATAACACACCGTAGGGTTATCGTACATAAATAACACACCGTAGGGTTATCGTACATAAATAACACACCGTAGGGTTGTCGTACATAAATAACACACCGTAGGATTATCGTACATAAATAACACACCGTAGGGTTATCGTACATAAATAACACACCGTAGGGTTATCGTACATAAATATCTAACACACCGTAGAGCTATCATACATAAATAACACACCGTAGGACTATCGTACATATATAACACACCGTAGGGTTATCGTACATAAATAACACACCGTAGGGTTATCATACATAAATAACACACCGTAGGGTTATCGTACATAAATAACACACCGTAGGGTTATCATACATAAATATCTAACACACCGTAGGGCTATCATACATAAATAACACACCGTAGGATTATCGTACATAAAAAAGTAATGGATTGGTTCAACGTCAACTCGCGGACTGAGAGTAGGAACATTATCGATTATAGTATTTACGTCATATGTACTGTTAAATCTTGGAGCTGAATATAAAATCCAGACAAGTAATCTTTGGAGTCTCATGATATTCTGCGGAAGTTTACGTTTACTTTACGTTTACGAAAATTTACGGAAGTTTAAGGGGTTAGGAGGCGGTACTCGTATATGCAATTTGTTATTCATACGGATTTAATGTGACTACTAATTGTATTGACTAAAACCGCAATTAGTGGTCACACAGTCACACGACATTGAATGTGTGGACTACGGTTCTTCATTCTTCAGTTTACTGCATTTTGTGGTTTAGTATTGTAGTTAAATTGACAACCTGTAACTAACAATAACATACCGACCGTGATATTGTAAGGCATTCTATTTTGCCTTGGTTTATTAATCGTGCCGTTGTTTTAGGTTCTTCCTGGTCTGTTATTTATGTTATGATTGATGCTGACTTCAATATACTAACTAATTTTAGCAGCCTACATAGTACATGCAATATCAAACTACCTACATATTATGTCACATTGCAGTTATTCATACCAATCCGTGCCCAATGCACGAGGCGCAATAAGTGCGAAAGTACTGCACAGTTCTCTACGACAAATTGTACTACGCCAGTCACAGTTAGTAGGTAATTGCCTAAAACACGTAAGTAATAAAAAATTTAACTCACTTTCAGGCCTTGAAGATATGCTTCCGAATTGAACTCGACTTTAGAGACAAAGAAGCCCGTTGTATATTCCTTCCCGCCACGCAGTGAGAATCCAAATGCAGGCGCAGCGCGTCTCGGGCGTAGCAGGCGCACGACGCGCACGCGTCGCTCGACGGCCGGCGCGCCCGCCGCACGACCCGAGCCCGACGTCGTCGTTGATGTTGTTGAAGCCGCATACATTTCCGAACTGAAATTTTGTTGTTCAATTTTAATTTGCAACGGCTCTTTATTTCACGCTTGTAATATAAAAATATCTGAACTAGTTTCGATGGAAATTTCACGAGTGGCAAGGTTATATATTCGCATAAATATAGATGCTTCAGAATAAAAAAAATAATTTAAGGTCTTTATTTGTCTATGGGTTAAAGGGGAAGGTATTCTCTTGGAATCGGTGTAACTACACCTATAAAATGGCAACTGCCATTTTATACCCTTAATCCTTTAAGGGTTTAAAATGGCATAGCTGATCCTTCATGACATTACACTGTCAGGTAAGGAGCTGATAGTAACCGTACCATCAGCTATTGCGTTAAACCAATGATCACAGCCAATAAATCTAATCAGTGCATTATAATTTTGTTTAATTATAATTAATTAATGTAGGTATCGCAAAAGCTGAAAAGTTAAAATTTTTAACTGGAAACTGAATTTATAAAAGCAAATTTTCAACACTCTTCGTCAAGTTCCTAATCCCTAGGGATTACACATGAAATGGGAAGCCATGAAAGCGAGCTGCGAAAATTATACCTACTAGCTACTGCATACTTACTTGATCCGTGCTTACTATATATACTCTTTTACTCACTGGTACTTAAATGCATACAATATATGAATATGAGTAGTAGGAGTACCTACCTACATGCTCTCACGGCATGGCAGAGTGATTGCTGACCTAAACATCGCTAAAGAAAAATCTAATTTCTTTATTTCATTAGGTACATAGATAAATAATTATCAAACTGTCATAATATAGGTAATAATACATATACATAATATAGTAATATATTTTTATATTTTTATTAATAATACTCATACACAACACTTTTTTCATTTCAGTTGGTGATAGTGATTACAAAACAAACAAAATGATTAGGACATCGCAATAGCCCTATCTACACATCTCTAACCAATTTTTTTCCTTTGGAGAACTCGACATGATTCTGTTGTATTCGGCTTTGTATTCTCCTCTCGGCATGTTTCTTGACGCGATTCACACCGTTGAGACCACACGTTTGATTGGGGAGTAAAATCACGAACAAGGGCTAAACTTTCATCTCTCTCGGCTACTGCATACTTTTTAACCCGGAAGCAACATTTTGTTTTGTTCTCATTCACTTCACTTTCGTTCTTATAATAAATTTCTTCTCAAAACCCCAGTATTCTTATTTGTGCTCTAACTTTTACCAGCTCTAGAACTCTGCTCTCACAATACTATTTTCTCAAAAGTTTGACTGACAAAAATAGCATTCATTCAAGACCTTTTTTGATATGATTTTTGATTTTTTTTGATAGACTTGGCTAAAGTAATGATATCAATCACAAGAGTGTTTCTGACATCCATCACGTGAGCCCAATTCGGATTTTTTTCTTAGCGTTTTTAATGTCCCACTTCAGGATGGTCCATAGACTGCAGTGGGACAGTACAGGCCCCACAATCAATCATTATATCAATCGACAAATGCTCCAGATCTTTTTAAGCTTCGTGCGCACAGGTTTCTTCACGATGTTTTCTACTATCACTGAGCTAATAATAATTGAAAAATCCGTAATAAAGTATAAACACAGAGGTAAAGTGCCAGGACCCGAACTCACGAACTAACAAAATTTAATCTTGGATTGGAGACCTGTGCTCTGCAACACAATGTTAAAACTAATATAGAATTATATCCAATCAAAGGTACCGCCCCTTTACTCAACATTTTCAAGATTATTAGAGCTTGTCCCGATGTTATGATGAGCAATAAAGAGGATACGTAGGAGGAGATAGGATAAGTAACGACCCAATAATGATGTTTTTCGAGTACCTATCTCATGTCTACCTATGCGAAATGTATCAAAATTAATTTTCACTACAGAACACTATTTTTTGTCGGCGCATGTCATGTATGTAAGCCAGCTAGATTGCTATCGTTATTAAAAATATTGTGGCTGCTAATTAATTATTTCATATTTCAGTTAAAGGTTATATTTGGTTAACTTTTCAGTTAAGTTTCAGTTCGGTTTGTATTCGGGTTACAAAACATTAAAAATAAATAAATGGTAGCCAAGAAACACAAAGAAAGCAAAGCAAAGGAGCAGCCTTTCCGAAAAGTATAGTGGAGGAGTGGTAGGCAAAAAGTATAGCGGAGAAGCGCTAGGCAAAGGGGATAGTAGAGGAGCGCTGGGCAAAAAGATTAGTAGTGGAGCGCTAGGAAAAAAGTATAGTGGAGGAGCGCTAGGCAAAAAAGGGTCAAACCGGATATTGGAACCGGTCAAAATTACTAAGTTATATTACAATATGTTATTTTTTTAAATATCGGTAATTTAAAATATTAAAACTTTTATAGGTTAAAAATTGATGCTCTGACCAGGTAAAAAACAAATAAAAAAAATAATGTTTATGTGAAAAAATATAAAAAATAAAATAATAAGTATATATTTTATACACTAGTTTTTACAGATGTATTATATATATTTAAAATACATATGCCTTGTAAATATAATCTATCTGCATCGTTATCTGCTAGTTCAGTTGTTATTTTATTATTTGTATTAAGCTTTATTAGCAGTATTGTCACAGTGCAAGAGGATGCAACTAGGTCGTCTCTTGCGAACTTTTTCTAGGATACTGGGCAGACAAATGGTCGTGTACCATTCAGCATTAACTGTTCTTTGTTTTTCTAGAGGCTCAGTACTTTTTTGCCAACGCTTCTGGCTGGCTGTCTTAGTCTGCTGTCACTTTGAAGACCCATTCATAGGACTTCTGTTTTTTCTGCGTCGTAGCAATAAATCTGTGTTTCATCTCCTGTTACAAATGACATAAACAGCATCTAAACTTCTGCTATATTTCCTGGCACCAATCAAAACGTGTCCGTTTCTGTTTCGATGTGCGTTCATGAGAAATCCAGTGGCAACAAAGCTTCCTTTTAAATGTTTGTGCAAAATCTTTGAATTTGAATGTGTCATATGTGATTAGCTGATTTTCTTTACTTAGTCACCGGACAGCAGCCACATTTTCCTCAATGACCTCAGATGAAGGACGACCTTGACGAATCTCGTCATTGAGAGAAACACGGCCACGAGTAAATTCAGCATACCAACACCTCACAGTGCTCAAATGTGGTGCTTTATGTTCAAACGCATTTCGAGAACTGCACTCTTGGGGAGAAAGCTTTTGAAATCATAAAAAATCGTCACTCTAAAATCTTTTCGAGTTAATTCCATTTTATGTGCGATAGGTGAGTTTCGATTAATCGTAAAACATAATTGAAAAATAATTGCCCACCAAAAATTATTGTAGTCCATAACTGAAATCCAATATTTTTTAAAAGCGTATTATTCGAAATTCGAATATTTATGAGCGGTATGCAAAACTTTCAGTGTGCCCTATGTACTAATTAGATAAACTTAGTTAATTAAATAAAACATCAACGATCGTCAATTTTTAATCGATAAAGAATTTAATATCTTTATGAATTTTTATTTTTTATGGACGAAGGTGGCAGACGAGCATACAGTCCACCTGATGGTAAGTGGGTACTGTAGCCCATAGACATCCGTGATACATGCCAACATTAATCCAAAATGACAAACGTTGGCACGCCCTCGGATGCGCTGCCTACCTTTGGATATAGGACTGGATTTGGAGAAAGGATTGGGGAAATGGAGAGGGATAGGATGGGAATGGGCTCTGGCACATCTCACTCACTACCGAAACACGTACGTACATTAGGGAAATAAGATTAAGTGGGAAATGCAGTACATTTCAAGGTAGTCTTCTGTGATTCCGAGATAAAAATGTAATGCTCCTTCACTAGTAAGGCTAAACAATAATTAAGATAAACAAAAATGATTAGTATTGTTTTCTATTATGCAGAAGAAGGATCATATAGGTACACCTGTACCTATATGATCCTATTCAACTCCTATTTGAGTAAATGCAAAGAAATTATAGTTTCTTAGAGAAACCAACAGATTTACTGTACCTATTATATTCTATAAGAAACCATTAAGTGAATAAATACAGTGCACAAGAAGAGCAACGAATACATACAGCCTACAGTACCTACTAAGAGTCGACGTAGAGAAGCGGATTGAGCAACGCCAGCATGGCTGCAGGCAATCGTAAAGAAGCGATCTCTCTGCTATTTCCCTTGACATTATCACATAATACTGATATAGCAAAGGTCAATTAATGCTATTTGCCGTAGTACTTACCTGCTACAGTATTGTTTTGTCTCATCAATGCCACGAAATTCTATAGACATTTCAGTAACTAAAGGCTATCTCATTTTATTTGTTTATTTAATAATTTATTGTTCACACATAACATAAGTTAAAACAAAAAGGGAAAAGACTAAAAGAAATACAAAAGACAAACTTATTTACAGTAGAGATTTCTTCCAACAGACCTTTCTGTTGGAAACTTTCTTATTTCTTTTTTTTTTCATTATTTTACATAATTTCCTAGTTTATTTTTAGTTTAGTTTCTTTTATTTGTATTTTTTGTGCAATATCTATATATTGTATATATAAAAATGAATGTTTCTTTGTTTGACCCCTATGCGTTCCTATACCATTCATCCGATTACGATGAAACTTTGGTGAGTTGTTGTGCGCACGCCCACGAAGGTTTCTGAATTACTACTTGAAGACCACGCGAACGAAGTAGCGGGCAACAGCTAGTTATCCATAAAATACTATCCACCTAAATTTCTTGTATAAATAGAATCGATTGTACTATTTGTACCTACTGTACTACTGTAAAATCTAGTGTATTAAACCAGAGTGTCATAATTATTAATAAATAGGGATTGCGAATAGTACCTACTTATTTTACCTTTTACTTGCTAACTTTCTTAAAACATTTTATAAATTATGAATTAAGCTATAGGTACCTACATTATAAAAGAATATATTCTTATATACATATTTTTGTTCTTTCTATAACTTATAAATATGAACAAAAACATCTAATTTTACAAAACTAGATAAGATTTTTTTTGTTAGAAAATTTTGCAATTCTCACGGTTGTCATTTGTTAAAGGTGCAAGGATGAGGGTCGGTGTGGAGCAAGGGTCGGGGAACGGGGAGGGCGGGTCGAGTGCAGCCTCCTCGGGCAGTGCAACGACCTCGCTGCGCCTGCACAGAATCCCAGCAAAACTCGCTGTGCTACTAATGTTCAGCACACCACACTTATGGACACACTACACTACACTACACGCTGCACCGCCGAGACTAACTTTAATTAACTTGCGCACAAACCTATCTGCCTGATGGGAGTAAGAACGTAACTTAATTCAACAGGTTTTCCTTTTGTTTTAGCAGTTGATTTTTTATGAGTATAGTATAGAGAGTATATATTATGAGTATAAAGTAGGTATATATACTTATATCTTTATGAGTTTTATTTTTTATAGTATTTTTATACTCATAAAAATCTTAACATCTGCAGTTTTCATGCCTCTAACACCTTGTACTTTAGCAAGACTAAAATATATTTTAGTCTTATATAAGTACTTATTTTAAATGTTTTATTCAATTTATTCAATGATGTTCAAAAAAGTTACTCAATGATGTATCACGTGTCTATTATAAAATACATTTTCTTTAGCAATTTAGAAGCTGTTTATATACTACATACCTTGTTTTAGAATCATGTTGATAAAGTTCACCGTTTTGCTAGTGACTTCGTGTAGTTATCCATTGCATTTCATCGATGTAGGTATTTACATGAATTCTGATGAATAATGATTCTATAGTTCTGTAGTTACGTAATGTTATTTGATCTTATTAATTTCGAAAAAAAAATATGTATTTATAATAAAGGATAACAAAGCGTCTACCACGAGCCCTGAGGAACTACACCACCTCTAAAAGAGTGGACTTGCCAACCCGCTCGGCCAACGTGGCGTTACGTCCCTCATGCATGAGTCAATGTGCATGACGAGGTCCATGTCCAGCAGTGGATACTGAAAGGGCTGATTGAATTGAATTGAAAAAATATATAAAACACCTAACACCTATAGATCTGACATGAGCAAAAATAAACATAGGTAGATGCACGCTCTGATTAAATGAACAATCCGACAATATGACAGAATGTGGAGATGAAAGTCTTGATATACCTGCTCGATACCTAAAGGTATGCTTACCACAAATGTTCTAACCACGTAACGTAACATCGAATACGGAACTCTACAGATATTCCCGAGGAATGCAAGCGAATATAATTCGATTGTTGTCACTCAATCAGCAGGCTGCGCTCAAATAATATATGACACGTTTGGCGCAACTCATAATGCTGGTGACTGCCAGCGCCGCGCGCCGCTTGCGGCCAACATTATGTAATTTACTGTTATATTGTTGTATAAACTGTAAAAGAGTAATATAACATAGAAATGTCAATAAATCGCTTTTACCTACTGATGATTTACACATTACCGACGAAAAGCCTCATTTGTAATTCATCGTGGTACAGTTAAAAGAATCCACTCTTTTCGGTTGTATCGTAGCCGATCATAAGTCCACCTGGTGGTAAGTGGATACTGTCGCCCATGGACATCTGTGAAACATGCCAACATCAGTCTAGAATTACAAACGTTGACAAGGCCCCGGCTGTGCTGCTAATCTTTGGAGATTTAGGTATATATATTTGGAGAAAGGGTTGGGTAAATTGGGAGAGATAGGATAGAATGGGATGGAAATGGGCTCTAGCATGTCTCAATCACTACCGAAGCACGTACGTTGAGGAAATAAAATAAAGTGGGAAATACATTACCTACATTTCAACGTAGTCTTCTGTGAGATAGGGCTGTGAGATACACATGAGTGTTAATCGCACAAAAACATACTTGTACCTTGCAAGAGCATTCTACTGACATGTGTGTTCAAACTTTGCATAGTCAGAATCCTAAATACTGGTATGCTTTTGTGCCAGTAACACGCATGTGTATTACGGCCCTAACGTAGCGAATCGAGTGCGCCCAGTGAATGTCAAAGAAAATAACTTTACAGTAAACAATCGGCAAAATGCAATTCGAAGATATAAAAGCACATTTCAAATAGCGATTTGATAACGCATACAATATTACATTATATAATGTATACATGATATAATGAAAAATATAAATATAGTTTACCTATCTAAATACATGTGGTGGAAGTCATTACCGAAGGCAGAACATAGATACGCATAGGTATAAAGCAGGTAATCACTGTTTCGCAACATAGCATCACATCTCTATTGTTTTCATGACCTCTCGAAATGATAGCATCAAGTGCTTCACATTTTTATTTGTAGAGGAAGTATTCAATTATTTAGGACCAATCGGAATAATTGGAATTATGACAAAATATGCGTTTTAATTAAAGCATTTTTTCAGTTACCTACCTCTGTTCCTATTACGCTAATTGACCCTAAATATTTCTGATGTTAATATTGCTTATATATTATAACATAATAAGCAAATTTTTTAGAACAATAGTGATGTTAATTAAAACATGTAATAATTGTAGCAGAGGTGCGATATCAGGCTAACATGGTGCGGGTGGCGAGCGCGGCGCAGGCGCAGGTGGCGAGGGCACTCAACCATGAATCCCCGCCGCCCCGGCCAACAACTGTTCCCCTTTTTTTTCTTGCAGTCTAAGAGCAATGGCCTCGTCCAAATTGCAGACTGAAATAGTAAAACTTTAACCCTCACGGTTATGACGGCGGCGAGTAAAACAAAACCTGTTTCCTCGATTCGAGGAAACGTTCATTGTTTTGGACGGACGTCTAAAGATTAGCTTTGAGATAAGGATTTAGGTTGACGTTAGGTACTTATATCTTTTGACTGCTAGCAAAGATACTAAATTTTATACACAAAAGTAATGAATGGTGGATAACTTTGCAATAGAGATGACACTTCAGTTAGCTTAATTCATATTATAAGTATTAAAGACATTAACACAGTTTGCATACATAGGCCGTTACAAATTATATAATGAGCTATTCAATGGGAATAACATGATCAATGTTGCTAGGATACAAAACTAAAACTTTAGGGGACAAAGCAAACGGAGGGGTTCCTTATTTCCGGCTAATCGGGAAGCCCGGTACCACGCACCCACATCGTGTAGGTATTAAGTATATTACAATATAAGATTTTAAACCTTTGTCATTGTTGTTGAACGTAAAATTAAATAGATACAATACTTACTACAAGGGTTCAAAATATTTGTGCACATTGTAGTATAATGCTGTAATTAAAATTGGAATGCCAGGAAAGGCATAGTCATTTATCATTGCAATATTAAATATCAAATCCATTTTATCTCAACTACAGTCTTTGAAATAATAAGCACTGCCTACGTCTATTTGATACGATGTTTTTAAAAATTAATCCTTTCTGATATCAAAATAATTAAAATGAATAATACTGAATACTCATAACTCTTTACTAGGACTTCGGGATAAAATGGTATGTATTGGCCTATAGCACCCCGCTGCACTGCACAAACCTCCTCTTACGAGTATAATTAAAAAGGTTTCACATCAAAACCCTCCACGCGAGTCCAATGCGGATTAGTGAATAGTGGATTAAGGAATATATGAGGGATATGGAAATATGTCTTATATATTCCATATGTTAGTACACATATATTTTTTTTTAATTCTGGGCACTTTGTTTTCACACGACATGGTAGGTACAAGGGCGAAAAAACTCTAGTGGCACAGGCCGGAATTCGCATTCACGATCTTACGATGGTGCACGTACTTAGGTAGGTATAAAACGAAAATAGATACTTTAGGCTAGGCTTCCAGAGGATGGACTAGAATTTCAGGTTTCCACATGTCCGCGTCAAAATCCAGACATTTTTTGAAGTTATGATACATTGACAGACAGACGGCCGAACGGACGGTCATGATGAACTTTAAGAATTTCTTACCTTCTTCGAAACCCTAAAGATTGTCAACTATACTACTCGTATGTAGGAGAAGACGAGTTTTCAATTAGATGCCAACTGAAGAACTGTAACCCATGTTTAACCGATGAGAACCGATGTTACCCTTTTCAAGCTATTGTGGCAAACGATTGGCAACTATTAGGAAAGGCGCGTAAAATTCATTGCATTTCTGATATTACACCACTTTTTCTATGCTACTGGAAAATCTATTCTATATTGTAATTTTTTAAATCACGTTTAAAAGGGTTTTTCACGGAAATTATTAAAGGCACTTACAAATACGTCTAATAAAGCTCATAAAGAAATCTATCTATACACATAAAAAGAAATATCTTGACTGACTGACTGATTCATCATCGCCAAGCCGAAGCCGCTGAAGCCAGAAACATGAATTTTCCACAGTGGATAGATTTTATGACGTACATAACCACTAATAAGAAAGTTAGGGACATTAAAGACATGACTTTTCATTTAAAATAATTAGGTACCACGTGTCTAGGCGCTTTTTAAAATTTGAATTAGGAGGGGGCAAAAAATAGAGGAGATAATTTTATGTGCAAAGTCAAAACTGTTTATGTTACGGACATAAAATTAGATATACTATATATGTTATGGTCAAAGTTCGTAGTGCCGTCGCTGGGCGGAAAGATTAATCAATCCTGGGATTGACCAATGGTTTTGGTCAAACCCTGAAATAGATTTTAGTTTGGAACAGTTAAACTGAGCAGTCAAACCTCGAAACCGAAATAATCTATTTCGGTCTTTGACTAGTCAATCCTAGGTGTGACTGTAATGAAGTAATCGAAGCTCGCTTTGTGTGGCGTTGTCATACGTTCAAACCGTTCAACCTGTCTGTAGGTATTGAGATCAAACTTACTGTGTAATTCTAAATGTCACTTTAGTTGAAAAATCTTTCCTAGCTAGAAACGATTTGGTTTGATTAGGTTAGAAATCAGAAGCTCAGCTACGCTTCACAATCGCCTCAGACTTCGTAGTTATTTTTTTTAAACAGCGTGAAAATCCTTCGTACCCAGAAACAATTTTTTAGAGATAATTCATATGCTATTTATTTACTACTAATCCCAATATTTTTGACTAGTCAAACGACGATTTCATTTGTTTGAGTTTCTATATTTGACTGGCTGGTTTAGTTCCTCCTAGAATTAACTAAAAATACATCAGTCAAAAGTCGAAATACAAAAATGCTTTGAGCTCAGGATCCTCGGGATCTCAACCTCAATCCTCAGGATTGACCAGTCATAACTAGGAGCGACCATGCGGGCGAAGCATCGGGCAACAGCTAGTAAGTATATAATGAAATAGAATAAGTATAAAATGAAGAATGGTCCTAACTCACAGTGTAGGTAATGAAAATGATTCAATAATGATGGTAAATTCCAGGACTGTAACTTATTAACGTTTACGAGTTATGTCCAACATTAACAAAAATAAGGTTTCCGTGTTGACGTAAACGTAAAAATTAAAAATATACGGGTATGACCAAAGATTTCCCGAAACCTGAAACCATGATTCTAGACTGATGACTGATTAATTGACATAATATTACGTATTTTAATATCAATTTTTTGGGCTTTGTACTTTGTATGAAAAATATGGTAAAACCTAAAATTTCAATTTATTTATTTGCAATGTGTGTTACAAAAGATGGTAAATAGATAGTAATAACGTTAGAATATAAATGTCATATTTTATGTCAATTTATATTTATTTTATTATATACAACATGTAAAATTTTATTAATGTGTATAATTTCATAACATCACTTAAGTTAACAGTTTAAATTAATTTGTCACTAATTTTAAATAACAATCAATCATGAAAAAAAAAGAATAAAAAGAAAAGGGAATGTCAGATAATCCAATAATAGTGACCTTAAATTCTGTCCACGAGATATTCAATTATTGCGTAATAAGTAATATTTTTTCTTAATTAATAATTAGTAATTGTTTTAATTTTCTCTTAAATGTCCCAAAGAATGTCTATCAATACAATAATGCCTTAAATGCTGTTTAGAAATTGTGTAGTACATTTTCTTAATCAGTAATTGTTTTAATTTACCTACTCTTAAATATTCCAACCTCGTCAATACTTCGTAATGATTCAGGCAATTTATTGTAAATTTTAGTAGCCATCGCTATTACATTTTTATTGAACAGGGCGATGCGTGGTGGAGGTGCACATAGTCTATTCGTAGATCGTTGACTTTAAAAATATTCATTAAATAAAAGGAGAAAATAGTGCAGTTTCAAATATGTAAAGAGAAGAACGTGTCAAACCTTTTATTTTTTTAAATATGACCTGCAACTATCAATTGCCCGTAATTTGCATATCGCTCTTAAACATTCCTTCTGTGCTTTGAATACTAATTCTCTGTCAGCAGATTACCTCAAAAAAGAAATCCTTTTTTGAAATAAAATTTGTCATGAACTCAGAATCATGAACGGAATCCAAGAGCTTCAGTCTTGGAGAAAGGTTCGGTTGCGCCCTTGTATAATTTAGACATATTTTTAAGAACAGACATGTACCTAATTGTTGTTATGAATCTATTCTGATTATTTTTAATTTTGACCTGCGTGCTTTGAAGTCGACATCATAATCTCATAAATTTTATTTCTTTGTTTATGAGTAGAAAATGGATGCCGCAAAATAATGTGCAACCGACAAGACAAACCGACCGCGACTCTTCACCAATTAACCGCCTTTGAACTCCGGGCCGCATGCCTGTCCGACTATTCATAGATACAAGTTACTGCCCCAGAATACCTGGCTCACTTGGCCGCCAGCCGGTTCCAAACATGACCCGATACCGATATTGGAATGTGACTTTTTACTTTATACCTAAGTAAATTCGTATTTTCTTTGTTCTTTAACTATTCATTTTAAATATAACTATAACATTAAAAGTAATTCGACTCCTTCATACGTGGCTTCTTAAGTGGCTTGTCTAGAACAGCTGGACGATCTGGCCACCGCCGGTTGTAGATAATGACTCCTTTCTGAACTCACTTACCTACCGCATTTTACCTGTGCTGAGCCTGCACTATAGACCTCAAGTACGTATATAACAGATTGTTATTGTAGGTACTTGAGGTAGGTAATAATGGGAGCTGTAGGAGAGCGCGCTGTACAGCCTTACGCTATCGCACATCTTTATACACCTGCGGCGCGCTCCGGCTACTCTTCAATTTGTATATGTTCGTATCTAATCGTTCTCACGAACAACGTTAACTCGATTTTAATGATATTGTGTAGTCTACTGCGATTACTTTAATTCTAAGATATATGTATATGACAGATGCATAGCTATTATCAAAAAAATCCTGAAATGTTTGGTATTTATTTGATGCTCTTTCGTTTAAATAACATTAAACAATTGACTAATCTAAATTAACAATTCCTCATTAATCTTAAATATCAGAACCAAAGCTAATATAAGAGCCGTAGAGAAAGAAGAAAGTATGACTATAATTAAATATGGGATCGTACAAGCCACAGAAAAGAAATCGTTAAAAAAAGCTGGAAACACCGTGAATGGATGGAAAGTAAGCTAACTGACGAGCTACATCGCAGTAATTTCTCGAGCGATTCACACGCTCTAAACGCATAAATTTTTACTAAACTGAACTTGTACAATGTGACTTCGTAATAATCTTGTGAAAAGTTGAAATATATTCCTATAAAAATCGGTCCTCCAAATGTATTAAACGGACAACGCATCAGTATTATGACTTGGTTCCTTACTACTTAATTGATACTTTTATTAGTAGGTACTTAAGAAGAAGAATCAAATAATAATCAAATATTCGTTTTGTTTTGATTTAATCAGTTTCAGTTAAGTAGCGTTATATTTCACCCATGGTGCTGCCATTGTCCTCTAATATTATTGAAATTCGAAACGAAGCGAAACGAGTCTTCAGGGTTTTTTACTATTGACACTGAACGAGCTTATCTTGCCCCATAAACGAAGTGTATGAACAGTCTTATTTCTTTCAGACTCAGAATATGTAATCATGATCAACAAGTTCTGTGCATCAAAGATATTAAAAGGAGCTATCTTGACTTGAAATGGGAGGATTCCGCGGCAGGATATAAGACTGGTTTTTGTCTTGTAGAACCACTGCCTAACTGTCACTATCGTCACTATCCTGTAGCATAGGATACTGACAATTAGATGACAATATTGGCGGTTTGTTGCACTTATCATATTTAAGTGGAAATAAATATATTAGCTAACTTTTGAGAACTTTTTTGGATGATATTATCCAGATTATTATTATATTAGTAAAACAGTTAATGATTTTCAAATTGATTTGTAATAGTACCTAGACACGTATCTATCCCCAAATCCAAAATAACGCTTCAGTCACTACTCTTAGTTAAGTGTTTTGGTATAGATTGACAAGGGACCTGACAGTATCAGCTGAGAGTAAAGGACGAAATTGAGTGCTGATAAATATAGGACTAGTGTAAGATAACAATGGCATATTTATCTAACGTTAACATATAGAATTATTTTTATCTAGAAAAACAATGGGACTTGGTACCCATACATATGGAGCCACAATCTTCAATTAGAATTATTTTTATCTAGAAAAACAATGGGACTTGGTACCCATACCTAAGGAGCCACAATTTTCAAGTATTACAAAACCTGATGGAAGCTATTCTAACTGAATGTTAAAGAAAATAACTTATGAATTACAAATGCAGTGCTCAGAAATAATAAACGTAACTATAATTCCAATAAAATATGACAAACCTTTTTAGTTTCCTTTAATTTTTACAGATGTTTCATTGTCAATAAAATTCAAATAACGAAACTGATCGTTGTTCGTCAACGTCTCATTTCACTTGAAAGTACATAATTGACAAACAATTTATTTCACTGATTCACTGCCCAACCATATTAAACAAGAGGAATCTTGTTTTGAGCGATGGCTCTAGAGTTTTAAAACAAATTCACGGTTGGTTTGTGACGACAATGTCAGTTCACGCACTCATGGTTAGAATTGTTATAACACTATTCTATGCTCGAGCTACGAATACAGCGGGCGGGCCCGGCACGGACGTGCGCTCTCCACGAAGAGCCGACACGAATGGTAAAATAATGGCAGCCGAAGAAAGTATAACGTCACCAATCACCACCATGATAAAAGCCTTCGCGCAATGATTTAATTCGTAACTAATAACTCATGTTGGGCGTGTAGCCACCGCAGTCAACCAATACTAACTGTAACTCTGACAGGATGTTAACTATATCATTTATTATCTAATAGTCAGGACACCAACTTCAAAGAAATACTCCATTGATTTTTTGTTACATTACATGTTAATATTGGTAAATATATTTAATTTAAATAATAGAAAAACAATCAATAACCACATTTGAACATATTTTATTAATAGCACAACAACACTAAAACTAAACTTTCATCATTTATCACATCATTACCTCTTCCAATTCGCAAGCCCACTGCCTCCTCTTCGTCCTGTGTAGGGATTACTGTAGATAATAGATCAAAGATATGACTCCTTTCTTCCCTAAAATATCACCCAAAAATACAGTCCTCTATAACGCTCTAAACATTTCATACTTTTGGCTTCATTTATATCTGTCATAATATTTACATTAAACATCTATTTAACATCGATTTATTCAATAATATTTCTCTAAAATACATCCAGTTTAACAACAATATTTCTATTCATTAGGCTTTTTAATTGTAAAATACGTATCTCAGAGATAGTAAGTACTCTATCGATTACATTAACCATATATTGCCCTGTATCGGTGCGCTCTCGACTCCCGTCGCCATCCTCTGCACAGATCGCCGCACCCCCACGATATGACAACTAACCGCTAAACTTGCGCCTAGGCACCTACTCCGACGCATGGAGACTACACGTGAACCCATTACATACTCGTAAATCTCGTAATTATTGTGTACTAGCACGTGGGATCTAATATGGACCTATTTAAAAGCAAATAGGTGAACTACAACTTTCAAAACTAATCATATAAACTGTAACATTATTTATAAAATCATTATAGGATAAACACGTTTTATCAAAATAAAGTTATCTAAAAAAATGTTAACAACTTATAACTCCAATATTATTTGTTTTCCTTACTTACAAATCTAATAATTTGGAGTGAAATATCTAAACGACAAGTCTAACTGCTAACTTCACATAATACAACATTAGTAATGTTTTATTACACTCCAATTTTATTATTATACTCCAATGCACTTCCAAGTTCATATTTTAATAATAAGTCATTGATATTTTAAGTCCATTTACTTTCTTCCCCAATTTTAGTGGTCATTTTTAAATAAACAAATTCCCGGAATTCAACCAGTTGGGAAACAATGTTTTTCTCTTTTTTCTAATCTCTACCTATTCAAAAATATTACAGATTTAAAAAATTACTTTTATGAACAGTTTGAATATTATTATACAAAATATATTATCCAAATACCAATGAAATTGCCGTTTTTTCGTCCTCGAAACAATACAAAACTTAGTTATTTTCGGGTGGAATTCTAATTTCAAACATGATTGTTATATTACTGGAAATCATTAATTATTTATTTTCTGTTTAGTGTTTAGTTCGTTCATATATTTTGTATATTTTCATTCATAATGACGAATGGCGGCATTGTGGTAGTTAAAAAATCGTTTTTGTTTTTAAATATATTTAAGTTCCGTCGTGTTAATACGAATAAAGCGCTCTAAACGGTATACAACATTAACGGCGTGTACGGAGCTAACGACACAAATGAACGTACTGGGTATATTCCATTCAGGATTTTTTCAAGTTTTAATAACAAACAATTGAAAGCAAATCCATTCGAAACCACGGCTAAGTTAGCAGAAAGATTTGATGTTAGTGTACATATAATGTGAATTAATTTTCATCAATCAAGTCAGCAAAATAAAGAAATTTGAAAATGGGTGCAACACGAACTAAACGCAAAAAAGACGGTTAAAAGCATGTTAAACCGACATAGAAATAAAGGGACTCTGAATCGGATTGTTACCTGTTATAAAAATTAACCATGTACCATAATCTTAAAAGTTCATCACAGTAATTACATCCAGATGTGGAATCTAAACAACCAACATTATCGACATAGCTCAAAGGAATGGGCAGGTCACATCTGTCACAGGACCAACATCTGAAGAGGTAGACGAGTACTCGAGTGGAAACCGTGTACGGGAAACGCAACGTGGGATGCCTTCCGCCCAGCTGGACCGATATGTTAAAGAAAGTCTCTGTCATCAAGAAAATGAGTGGATGAGACAAGACTACGGTGGCGCGCCTTAGCAGAGACCTATATCCAAGAGTGGAGATAAACAAGCTTATAGCAATAATAGTAGTAGTAGTAGTGACTCTCTGTCACTCGCCGTACTCACCAAACTTTGCGCCAACTGACGTCTATTTTTCGGAATTTGGACATCTTTTTATAAGGTAAAAAATTATATTCCCAAAATGTAGGAAAATTTCAGAGAAATCGTTAACTCGCGAATCGTTAAAGTTGCAAAAGTGCTTCGATAATATGGATAATATGGAATTCGATAGATGTATTTTCACACAACTTTTTGCCCAGGTTACATTTTTACATCTTTAGACATAAACGGCAATTTCACAGGTAAAGACTATAGACTAAGTACTGCAAAATATAATTAATAAGTAATATGTATGATAATGAGAACATTCATACCTATTCGGATATTAATTTTATCTATCCGCGGGACATTTTCAATGTTATTCAAATTAACAATTATAATCAAAGTGATTTTTAAAGTCTTAAATTATAAAACAATCAAAAATTACTTTTATAAATATTACCAAGAATATAAATAAAAAACAGATTCTATTTTTTGGCACAGTGACAGACCTATGTTAGGCGCTCTTTTTCTCAATTCACTTACATATACCACAGATCTAGGATATTTTGCTAGCCGGTGTACCTACCTATATTTTTTATTTTTTTTAAGAATCTTAGTTGCGTTTTATATTGTAAAACTCTACGGTCAAATCCCAGTTCTGTGGTCACAATTTGCTCTATTAAGTACGAGTACATAGACACGTAAAACAAATAATAAGAAAACTTATGAAGGTAACATAGGTACATAAGCTTTATCTTCTGTTATTTAAGACCATCATATCAAAGGTACATGGCATTCCTCAAAATTACAACAATACAGGATCTGATTTACTTTGTTCGGTATTACTTTACTTAAATTAGGTTCTGATTTACTTAAAATTTGTGCGAAATTAGAACACTGATTTGGCAGTAATCATAGGTACGAATAAAAGTCGGTGCCTATTTAGACGCCAACTACACCAGCGAGTATCTCGTCAGCGATATCCTCGCCCGAGACATTAATTTAATAGCAGCTATATGAGCTATGGCCGAGCCGTATACTCGTACACGGGCGATAATTTCCGCCCGTGTAGTCGACTCGGCGATAGCTCATATAGTTACTATTGAATTAATGGCTCCGACGAGGATATCGCCTAAAGTTTGCCAAATCCGACTACTTAATACGAGTAATATGAGCCTAATAAACATGCACCTCATAACATTTCATGTTAATTTTTCGTTTAATTTGAAACTTAAATTGCGTTTGAGTGAAGAAATTGACTTGAATATTAGGTAGGTATATAGCGCCTACAAACAACACGTAAGTACATATTATGTTAGATGGGTACCCTTAACAGTTACTAAGTTAATTTTATTGATTTTAAATATATAAAATAATTGTGTATTTTATAAATATGTAGATCTCTCTCTCTCTTCACATAATCGTCATAATAAAATAATTTTGAATGTTAAATTACAAACAACATGTTCACATATGTTAATTGCCGTGAATGTCCGAAATTGTATCGACGTCTAGAAAAATAACAATAACCAAAATTGCGGCTGAAAGACCGACATATTTCGTTATTTACGAAGATACGTCCTATAATGAGATGCTTTTGGACGTAAGATTGATAAATGTGATCAATAACCCAGCTACAAGACATATTTATCATGTTGAACATGGTTGCAATGTAAGCATTTCTTGTGTTGTTAAACTACATTACATGTACACTACACTACTAATAGGGAAAATAATAAATATATTCAGAAGCATGCACATGAAACGCAACCGTTTACTGGTTGACCAGGATAAGTGTCAACAGCTCCCAATGTATTATATAAATATGTACTTGAGAAATTTGTCATAAATGTACCTTGTAGAGCACCTCGACAGCGGGTCGGCTTGTTCTACAATAATAAATATAGGACCAACTAAATATTCGCTCTCGACTCTCACACATTTACAATAAACTTTCCATGGATGCTTCAGATCTTGATATACTCAATGATAATTTGTCAAGTTTTAGACAAAAAAACATGCCAGCACAGTCTGGTGGTTGATGCACCTCTGACTTTTACTTTTGATGCTAAGTTGATGCTTATTTGACTTTTACTTGTGTTCTCTTGTGTATCTTGTTTCTCATGTTTATGATGTCATGTAATTCTCATATTTATAATATTACAAAATATTGTCATTAATGTTGCTATAATTAGATAATTATTAGGTAATCTATAATTAAAAGAACATCTACAAAGTAATTTAAAACGTTAACTTTTATATAATTATAGGTACGTGTTGTTGCTTCTGTTGATTGTCCTAAATAAATAAATAGAAATCTACATAAAGTAAAGAAATGGTTATTCACCATAGCGCTTGGCTATTTATTATATTTCTGGGATGAGTGCCAACATTCGGACATTCACAATAGGGGAGAAGTTCACTAGGTTTAAAAGTAGGGGGCTTTTCGTATTCAAATAAAAATATACACTAAAGTATTATGACGAATTTTTTTTTTGAAAATGTTGGAATGTGACCGGGATAGCTATTCAGTTTCAAACGCGCTACTGGCAATGATGGTGTCACAATATGCTATATACAATCCTTAAAAGCCTTATTTTTTAATCTTTAAAACGGAAATTTAGTTAATTTAGAAAAATAAATGTTTAAAAGAACATTGTAGTTTCATAAACACTATTCAACGATATATCGTTTGTATGTAAATGTATCGTAACATCATAGTCTGCGCGGTCAACATCCAACTTTGAAAGGGTATAACTTCATCATTTTTAAAAATACTTTCACGAGACTTTTGTTATTTTTGAAACATTTTTAGGTAAGATATAAAAAAAATTATGTACTTCTCTCCATTGGACATAACGTGTAAAAATTAAATGTAATGATAAAATAACGAAACTCTTTGCTTAGATTTACTTTGCTATACCTATTAAGTTTAAATTAGAATTATTGGTTAATTCCTACGCATTGATATACCTATGTAGTTCTCTCGTCAAAATTATTAACAATAATTAAAATAGAATAGGTAGAGATAATAAATGTATGATATTATTATATATTAAATGATAATTTAAATTGACCGCGTGTGAGATGAACCGAATCATCTCTAAATGTTATCGAAAATATCATATTGTCTATGAAAAATATCGTAATCTTTCTTAGCACCACTAACCTACCAACCTTCTATAAAAATAATACTCGTAAGTAACTTTACATACAATTCCATATGTCTTTCACGGATGATAAGCAATCTTATAGATTGATTCAATCTCTATAAACCATGTTTCTGGTTAATATAGTACGTAATATTACATATCAGACGTTCCTTCATTAGAAATTATTTGGTTTCAATTCCTTTCGATTGTTATGAGCAATCAGAACTAGGTATATACAAAGTATCGACCCTGATCCTTTTTAGTTAAATCCAAACCAACACACCTTGGACAAAATATTTGAATTGATTTGGCATACGTATCCAGTCATAAGTCATAAACTCATGACTTTAAAATTATTAAACGCGTTGACTAACATTACATTTGTCAATTTGTTACTACATTTTATTTACAACTATTTTAAATACGTATTAATTTAGGTACTAAATCTGGCGAGGAATCCTTAGGATTTCTATTTTTTTTATATTCAGCAGTTGTAGGAGTTACATGCAAAATATTTAATGTACTTACACGTGGACATGTTTCAAGTCAAGTAGATAATAAACAACTATACAAGAATGTTCACTAGGCACAGAAAAAACATTTTAGCACAAAATAACACGATTTATCAAGTATCACGTAATATTGAGCGATAAGTTGAGTCCTAATTCAAAATTCGTAAATAAATGTTAAGCTTTAAAACCTTTGGCCTCTTTATCAAGTTCATTAGTTTTTGATTCACTCTGTTTGTTAGATGCAGATGATTTTGTAGTTGTTGGGGAAGATGCAGCAGTTGTAATAGTCGGTTTTATTTTTGGTGGAGTAGATGATTTGGCAGTAGTCCCCGTGTCCATAACTTTCGTTGATTGTTTTATTGATGTAACTGTAGTCGGTTTAGTAGCACTGGTTGACATAACTAATGTCGTACTGCCTATAATTTCACCGACAGACGATACATTAGGCGTGCTAACATTTGTCGATTTTACAGGTTCCTTTGAAAATTGTGTTGACTGAAGAGGTGTTATACTAGATACTACTATTTTTTCTTTATTTGGAGTATTTGCAGAAGTTGTTGACGGTGTAATGGAAATCGAAGATTTGGTGTTTGATGCTGTTGTCTGCAATTTCACTGTAGTGGGCACATTCGCAATAGTTGTCGTAGTAGTTGATTTAATTGTACTTGCGGTTGTGACGACGGTTGTTATTGGTGTTACGTTTGGTTTCATTGTAGAAACTGTCAATGGCTTTATATGAATACTTGATGTACCTGTTGAGAGATCCTTATTTTCTGACGTTGTAGTTTTAGATACCGTGACGGAAGTAGCAGGTATGTTAGATTTCGGTGTTGTTGTAACACTTACATAGTGTGGTTTATCTGTTAAAGTTGTAATTTTAGAGGTCGATTTAGTGGTGCACGGTGTTGCACTCACTACGCTACTAACACTTGTTTTTTGTGTAGAAGATTTATGGTTAATACCTTTAGTTACTTCTGACGGATTCGAAAGCTTCTTAATTGAATCTTTAGTATTTATATTATTATCCTTATTAATGCCAGAAATATCCGCTTTAACATGTACACCTATATCTTCCCTAAGTGAATTTTTTTGACGCTGTAATTGTTTATTTACGCTGGAACCACTTGCAGTTTTTGAAACATTATCTTTATTAAACACACCAGGTAACACTTTTGCTACTGTAGATGCTTCAGTTTCCGATTTTCTTGGTTTCTTTAAATTTTCATTTATATTTTGAATGTTTTTATTAACATCAATTTTAATTGTTTCGCTACAAGTACTGTTGGGTTTATCATGTTGAATAATAGGACTCTTTATTACTATTCCTTTTTTATTACTCTCGTCTTTCTTTAATGAGGCAGTTGTTGAACATAATTTTCCAAATACTAAAGGTTCAGCCTGCTTCACCATAGTATTTTGAACTTTTGTACTTTCAGTTGTTGAAGGATATGCTACTTGAGACCCTAATGTAGCCGGACATATTTCTGTTATTTTTTTAGTATCATCTGATTTTAAAGTTAACACTGCGGAATTATTTTTAAACTTATTTAATTCTGAAGATACCTTGGATATCTTATTATTATCTGTTTCTTTTGAATCTGTTTCTTTTGACAATTGTGATATTGTTTTATTCTCCAAGTTACTATAACTTGTTATGTGGGTCTTATTTAAGTCGCATTTAGTTTTATTTTCATTGCCAATAACATGTTCTTTACCCAAATAAGAATTACTACTAATTATTGAAATCGATGTAGTTGTTCTTGTTTCTTTTTGTAGCATTTTTATATCACCTTTAGCAGACTGCGAACTAATATTGCTTATACCATCGATTTCTCTTTCACTTAAACCACCATTTTTTTTTTCATCTAGTTTTATAGTTCCGGCTTTAACAACTCCTCCTTCTATGGTAGATAAAATGGGTACGGGTGTTACTTGCACTGGTTCCATGTGTTTAGTTTTACCGTCTGTATGAATTTTTGCAGTTGTAAATATTAAAGGACTTGGACTGTACCCCGACTGTCTACTTCCGTCAATTTCAACGAGAATTTGAGTTTTGGACGCTTCCATATTTGTTTTTCCTTCATGACCACCAAATACGTTCGTATTCATATGATTATGAATGTGAACAGTGCTAATAGTGGGAAATGATTTTTCTTTACTGAGTGACGTACCTTCGGTTATACCAGGTACACTACTCAAGGAAGGCTTCTCTACCTTATTATCAGAAAGCAACTTATCTTTATCGTTTCCCTTGTCGCTCGCCGAGTCAGTCTTAGTTTTTGATAACAAATATTTGGCACTTTGATTGGCATTCTCGGTTTTGTCTTTCTCCTTTTGTAAGAGAGGCTCTATAACAGTGTCATCCGCCTCGTGACTGAAAGTTTGAACCTTTCTTTTAATAGAGTTTCTGGTCGACTTTATAATGCCCGTCCCAGATTTTTTATTTTCGTTTTCTACTCCACTCGTAATAGATGAAGTGTCTCCGGCGTCTTGTGACGTCTAAAAATTGAAAATATAAACCTAAATAAAAATGTATATTAAGTTACAGAATAGGGATTAAAAATAATTTATCGTTTGATATTATTCTGTTTATAAGAAACAATCCGCATTTGCTGTATAAGTGTGTAAATATGAGTGTCGATTGTTTAATCACTCTGTAAGTTTTATCTTTATTAGGAGATTATATTATTTCTAATTTAGATTCAAATGAAACATCTACATTCGGCAATGACATTATCGACAATTCACTATACTAGGTTTTCTAAAATCGGAACAACTGTACTTGTTTGAAAAATCACACTCGCAATTCGGGGAAATTGGTTGAAATGTTAAGAATATGTCGTTACCTTCCGCATGGCAAGCAGCGGGTGAGTATGCGGGGGTCAAGCGCCGCGCTCGCGCAGCACGGGCCGGCCGTGCAAGAGCAGCACCGGCGGCGACAACTCGGGCTCGCCGCGCAGTGCGTGCGCGCACGTGCCTGCTGTTGCAGACGGGCCCCATTCTTCGGTCGGGCGGGAAAGCACACGGGCTTTCTGTAATTGTTTGGTACAAGTATATAAATAGCTTACCGCTTATTGCAACAAAATTCTCCTAGTCCTATTACACCTCCCAATCATCCTTGGGGGGATAGATTGGAATGGAGAGTAACAGTATAATGGAATAAAAGATTCATTTAGTTTCTCTTATTTTTTTAATTTATTTATTTAATTCTTGGAGTTTCTTTGCGATATAAGCACGAAGAGATATGTCAAAGAACTAAAGTCACCGATATAGCTCATAGAATCAGCTTATGGAAGGGGCAATTATTATATTTACAGGAGCAGGAAATATTTACCGCAACACCGATAGTAGATGGGCAGACGAGTCCTTGAATGGAGACCACGTAGCGGGAAACGCAGTGCGGGCTGCTCTCCGACTAGATGGACCGACGATTTGAAGGAGTGCGCCGGTGGTGGTTGGATGAAAAGAGCCGAAGATCGTGTTCGGGGGCAAGCTTTAGGAGAGGCTTATATCCAGAAATGGAGACACATAGGCTGATGGTATGGTATGGCTATAATGGATCTTTGCTCCGAGCAGCAATATCAAGTTTGCGATCACCGTTTCGATTGCTGTCCTCCTTTTAGAGACAACTAAGAGGCTGAAGTTCATTTCATCTCACCCAGTCGAGCAATTCGTCGCCTCTGCTAATTCCAGACTCTACACTAGAGACTAGTCAGCCACACACAAAACCATACTCTATTAAGTAACGTTACCTCCATGATGGTTAGGTCGTCCGGTCCGCTGCAGATTTGGTCAACGGCCATGAGCACGACGACGACGACGGGCAGTACTCCCAGCGTCCATCCGACCGCGTCTGCCCACATCGGGTAGACGTAGTGTCCATATGACGCTGGCTTGTATTCGATCCAGTTGAACACGAGGATGAACTGTGAAATAATATTAAGATAAGAGAGATTAAGATTAAAGTAATGATAACAAAAATATTGTAAAAAGAATTATGATTTAAAATAGGGAAATAATTTCACAGTAGCAATAAAACGATTAACTAAGAGAACAACGTTCTATATGTATATTTAAACTGACTGACCAGCTTCTTCAAATTAGCGTTCTTAGTGTAATTTCAGTTAAAATTATTTCATAATTTCGTGAATGTTCAATACGAATATTAAAGGAAATGAAGAAATGACCGTATTATTATGATCTAAAACATACATAATTCTATAAAGTATAAATTAATTTAATCTTAAATTTATTTATTTTATTTCTGTATTTCTGTATCTTATTCTTAAATTAAATTTATAACGTTTCCATTGTTTTCTATCCTGTCTGGTCTTGTGCTATGCTGTGCAGTTCTGGTCTTGTGCTATGCTGTGCAGTTCTGGTCTTGTGCTATGCTGTGCAGTTATGGTCTATTTTATTCTATTTTGTATAAGCTAAAGGCAGCCGTAATGACTTAATTCTCTAACATTGCAATAATTAGCATTAATCATTAATTAATCATCATTAATTAGCATTGCTTATTTAACTGAATACTTACATGCATTTTCTTTTCATTGCTTAACGCGTGGTTTAGTGGTTGAATTTAGAAGCTAAAAGTCTCAAAAACTTCAATCGTATCAAGACAAAAGGAAAAAGCCAAGATGACACGCACTAATCGGAAAGGTAGATGTGTATAAAATTTACTGAACTTATTATTTATTATCTAATATAATACGTAGGTTTTAGAAAAAATGTTTAGACTTTGTAGTTTTGCAAAACCTAGGCAACAACACCATACTATCCTTTAGCTTTGATTTCTTTTGGAATATTTTGAAAAATCATTTAACCACCTGAGTAATTTTGGAACTACCGAATCGATTTAGCTGCGAATATGAAACTTATTTAAATTCCGAAGAAATTTAAATTTCTTCGTAAACTTTCTAGAAGACCGACAGCGATGTTATTTACAGATCTCTTCTTCTATAAGACATTTTTTCCATTAAGTCGATGTGTAATGCACTTGCCAGTATATAAGATACATGACAATATTAGTAATGCTAAACGATTATCCCAATGTGTGCGAGTTATAGCAGTAACAGTTTACATACCACTAGCGCAGCAGGAGTAATCACCCGCCACATTGCGCTCCAGAAGATGACCCACAGTTTCGACTGCTGGCCGATCATGCGTTGGATGTCCCGGCAAAACTTCTCAGCCCCATAGATCCACGCAATTAAGATGCACTCTCCAATGGCGATGATCAGGACCGACCAGTTCGCCGCGTACTTGTCCATCAATTGCAGCCAGTACATACCGCTCTGAAATAAAACAATGCTACCATTAGTTAAAGAAGATAATTTGAATTTAATGCTTACCAAATAAGGAAAAAAGAGAATGTACAAGACTGCTCAAAATGTATCTACTAAAGGTACTCGTACTAAAACCCATATGATAAACTTTCCTGGTCCCATTACATGCGCTATCCCTCATTTTCTCCAATCCTTTTCCCAAATTCATATACCCAGGATCCTTTATCCTTCTCAACTTCTAACTGATTCATCCTTTCTCCCAATTCCTTTATGTAAGGGTTGACAGCGGCATTAACAAGCTTCTTCGACGGGAATTGACATATGATGCCAAAACGATTATCTATGTCTATGGGCAACGATAAGCACTTAGCATTACCGTGCGTTTCCACTGGCTGACATACATTATCGCTAACTGTCTTGTTGATTCTGTTTCCATTAACAACTCTACAATACGCGACATTTTACCACCACCACTTTAGTGGAACACCACCACCACAATGGAAAACCACTTTAGTAAAAAAACACAATTTTACAGCCGATGCAGTCCTGAGACGTTATACTAGTAGATAATCTGGAAATGCTGATGTTGTGAGTAATGGTAACGCGAGGGTCCAACATGACTCGAGACTGAGTCGTCCTCTATTGTATTTTTTATTATTATAAGATTGATAGTCGGAGCGCTGTTTATGTCATAAGTGGAAACGCATGATTAAACAGACTGTCTATATGTTTGTTATCAGCATTCTACATTTTTTGTAAAATGAAGGTGGCACAAAACTACAGTATGCTTACATTGGTGGTAAAAATGAGTCCGCCCAAATATCCAAACACAGCGACAGTGAGCACTACCCACACTTTCTTCTGTCTTAGGTTGGGGAATCTATCCAGAATAGCCGTTGTCACAGTCTCCATGAGCGCGAACTATAATAAAAATAGCAATAATTATAGTATTTTTAAACACACTAGCCTTTTGCCTCCGGCTCCACTCGTGTGGTACTACACAGATGTATATTAAAACCTTCCAGAATAAATAAACGATATCCAGAATAAACGATAGTGAAAACGGCATCAAAATGCGTCCAGTGGAGTTAAAATCTAAGAGATAAAAGGACAGACAAACGTTGCGTTTTATATATATACGAGTACAAGAGAAGCTCCTGAAGTACAGGTTTCTCTAGTTTCGGAATCAGAGCATGAATAGGTATACCTATTTATACCCTGTGTTATGTCAATAAAGATTTGAATTCGGAGAGATAGAGAAGAGAATAAAGTTTATAGAACTTTATATGAATTAATTAAGTACTGTGTAAGGATATATTTAGATTTTCCGATTATTCTTTGCATGCATTTCCACGTAAATATTTCAGCCTGAAGAAACTGCATTTGCTAATGATTATAAAGAAGATTGTAGGATACGATAATGAAATGAATATGTACAGACCTGTGAATCAAGTCCAAGCGTCAAGAGCATCACGAAGAACAGTATCGACCACAAAGGTGAGACCGGCAACCTGGTCACGACTTCAGGGTATACGATGAAGGCCAAACCAGCACCTTGGTCCACTACGCGGTCCACGCTTACATTTAGCTCATGGGCTAGGAATCCAATCACAGAGAATATCACCAAGCCGGCAAAGAATGACGTGCCTATGTTTGATGCGGCCACGATCAGAGAGTCTCTGCAAAGAATACATTAACCGAAATGAAAAATTTAGGTAGGTACAAGTATTAGTCACTGCTGTAAAGAAATCGATAATCTTACATGTCAATTTACGATTACCCGTTTCGAATGTTTATATGCAGCATAAGCCCCTTACCAAAATTCACTATCCGTGTGGAAACGTAATCATAAAAAAATTTACATGAAAAATACTAACATGTAACAGTTGTTAGAAAATTTGTTGTAAGAAGAAAGTGTGATAAGACCTCCCCATGCTGGACTTAGAGCAAAGAATATCTGCACGGCTGCGTCACCCCACACCTGTAAGCAACAATTAATACATTATTATGAAATAATTAGAACCATAACCACAAAAGAAATTGGCTCGGAAAAAAGTCAATTAGAGCGGCGCATTTTGAATCCTACGGCCTGGACGCCCAGTGAACTGAAGGTGTCTGAGCGATCAATTTACCCGTCTCTCACAGAAGACTGTCGTGAAATGCACTATAACGTGCTTCGGGAGAGAGTGAGATATGCCAGAGCCCATTTCCAATCCCACCTCGTCGAGTGGGGAGTATAATGGAATAAGGGATGTTGCTTATCCCATTATATCTCATAATCGCTATCCCATCCCGTAACCTCTAAGGAAAAATGAGGTGTGCAATGGGATGAGAAAACCTCTCATCCCGTTATACTCACTATTCACGATCATTTCCAGTATTTTGTACAAATGTAATCCTAAATCTCCAAAGGTGGCGGTACATTCTGACTGATTGACGTTGACATGTATGGCAAATGCCCATGGGTAATAAGATCTGCTTTCTACCATGTACACAATTTGTTCGTCTGCTATATTCTGTTTATAAAAAAAAAACTTATCGCAAAGTACCTGAGCATTTGCTAGCTGGCTGAAGTCTGGTGTAAGATAGAACAAGATTCCGGTAGACGCACCAGGTAACGTCACTCCTCGAAAGAATAGAATCACGAGCACCACGTAAGGAAATAGTGCAGTAAAATACACCACCTAGAAAGTAATATGTTTAAATCGATTTAATGTTACGTAATAGGTCGGTATCGACGTACTAATCTGAACAATAAGTATAGAATTGTACCTTTCCCGACGACTGTACTCCTTTACAAAGGCAAAGGAAAACGATCAGCCAAGCAGCAAACAAGCATATTGCCATTCCCAAACGAATTTGACCGGTTTCCTCTATACCGCTGGATAAGCCGAGCACTTGGTTTCTGCAATCAAGCATAGAATTTGTAGAAATATTTGTTTGCTATCTACGTAAACAACTAATTACTTACTCGTACAATATTCTACTCGTATAACTAGGAAGTTACAAAAATGAGGATCATTTTCTCTAAAACTTACGTAAAATATTCCTCGGCTGGGGGTCTTCTGAGCGCTACATCTGCCAAAGCAGCGATGTTGTACTGAGCTGCATAACTTTGGTTAAAACACTGTCTCAAGTAGTAAGTGCCATTCTTTGCCTCGCACTCGTCCGCCTCCTCATACGAGTAGCACACTGTGAAACAATGGACAGCAAGAACAATAGTTATATATAGCTATATCAACTTTTATAGTTGTTTCTACATCAACGGAGGTCAAGGTTTCGATAAAATATGTCAGGTACTTACGTTCTGTGCTCCAAGCAGGGTCACAATTTTGCCAGGGCAGTTGGTAGAAAATGCTGACAAATGAGACGGCCATATAATAAATTGTCCAAGCTATAATAAGATTGTAGTACAGCATGACAATACAGGAAACTATGACCATGCCATAGCCAAGGCCGCGGAAGAGAGGACAGAATTTGTTATAGACAGCGACTGGACCCAAAGCCGCGTATTGTCCGAAAGATAGCTCCATAAACATAAGTGGGAGACCCGCTATCATAAGCATCACCGTAAACGGTATAAGGAAAGCTCCTGAAACAAAAAAAAAGTCATTGTGTCCCTTTCTGCACTTGACAAGCATTATGGCTGTAAGTAACATAAGTTACTCCTAAAATGCATATTGTCTCACATGTACGATGTAATTACCTACTTAATAAAATATATATGGCAAAGGATTTCATTGTAGTCGACAATGTTTGCAAACAATATCGTACGCATATCAATAGCCACTATGTGTCACACAAAGTCAATGCATAGGTAATATTATTCCGGGCACGTGTTCCAATCACACATAATAGAAGAGGCAAATTGAGCTCTATATTCGCATGCAATCCTCTATAATCTCATGAGGTGATTGGACTGTATTGTAAGCCGCAAAGCCCCTGTTACATACGAGTAATTTGTAATATGGAACATACATACCATCTTGGTAACCTAACATATTATGGTGGGGTCGCGGACAAATGCGAATAGCGCTCCTGTAACCCCAGCACAAGGTGGCGAGGTGGAACACCGTGGGCCTTTATCCCGAAAAAGTCGGGCATAATCCTTTCGTCTCTGATCGAGGCGAAGGGTATCCATGAGAATTTCCCAACGTAAAAAAAGATATAATATGGATTGGTACTAACAGCTCAAACGCAACGTATGCGTACTGTGAACGCCTCGTGTACACACATAGAGCACACAGAAAATTTTGCACTAATGGCCATTCATAAATATGTATTTGAATTCCGAATGTTACGTTTTTAAAAAAATATAGAACTTTAGTTATGGAATACAATAGTTTTAGGCAGGGTATCGTTTGTCAAATATATTTTTTTATGACTAATCGAAACTTACCTGTCGTATTGAAGAGAAGGAATTAACAAGAAAAGATTTTAAAGATTTTTTTTTTATAATTTCATTAGTTTGTTTTCACAGCAAAAGTGCAGTTTTGACTTCAAAATATTTTTGGGCATGAAGCACCACATTTGAGCACGGTGAGGAATTGCTTGGTACGCTGAATTTAATCGCGATCGTGATTCTCTCAATGACAAGATTCATCAAGGTCGTCATTCAACTGCGGTCACTGAGGAAAATGTACATAGCTGCTGTTGGGGATCGATATGAGCCAAATTCAAAACATTTAGCACGAACATGTAAAAGTTAGGAAGCTTTGTTGCCTCATATGTACCTCATGCTTTAAAAAGAAGTTTGAATGAACAAAAAAGGGTTTAAAATGCGAATATTTTTAAAAGCAATAAATGTATTAGTGTAATGTAAAGTTATGGAAAATGTTCAGTGTGCTGTGTGCCCCCAATGTATGTGATACGCCGCCGGAAAGATGTGCGTTGGCGCCGCTTCTAGAATAGATGTAACAGTGCATGCGCCGTGTTTTTGTCAACAACTACAATCGTGTACATTCATTTTGTTTTATTTAACTTTTATTTTTTGTAAGTGATGTAGGTAATCACTTAAAACAGTAGGTACCTACAACTTGTAGCAATTTGTACAACTGATACGAATTGGTTTAAATAAAACATTATTGATTTTATTGTTTTCCTTTTACTTAATTTAAGATATAAACAAGCTTTTCTTTAGGTGAATAACTAAAATTTGTATCTTGATATCAAGATGGTATGTACTTATACTTATATATCAGCTTGAATTACCTCTAAAAGCTCACTGAACATCACTCTAGGCATTCGTAATTACCTACTCAATGTTACGAATAGTCTGCTATTCCACAACTGCTTCCGTATGTTATGACAGCTTATAACTTTAAGACCTGTAGTATCATTCTAATTTATTTTATTTTTAAGGCCCTATGCTAGTAACGACTGTAAATACCTATAGATATATGACAATTTTTATCACTTATTAGATTTCTACAGTAGGTATAGGTACTATAATATATCGCCCAAAGTGGTAAAGATAAAGATGAGTTTAACCGTTCTCTTCATACACCTACGTAAAAGACGTAGGTACTACGTAAATAAAGTACTTTTATTCAGCAGTTGTATAAAAACTCGCTCGCTAGCTTTGCGTCGTACGTTAGTGAAATTTTTTAAATGTTTTGTTATACCTGTTTGTTACTGTGTTTTGGTACCTGCAGCGCCGCTTGAGACAAATGCTACCTACAACTTATTTCCTCTTGGTCAAGTCCCACTGTTTATGATATAGGTGCCTAAAAGTGGGGAAAATGATTTTGGGGCTCGGATAATAATGGCTATTCTATTCTTCTCTTTACAATCCTTGATTAGTAAATCTCTGAAGGGGTCCTTTAACTTTGAGACACTTCATTTTTGGAACGAAGTTCCTTTACGCAGCTTGCGGTAGGTGTGATTCCAGAGAAAATGTAACGTCACGTAAGATTTTTACCTCCTCCATACGCCTTTCTCTTTCTCTGCGTATGGGTGCGTGCGAGTATCGAGAGCGAGACTCAAGCAGAATAACGAAGGGCAGACTAATGCGTGGTCGGTTGCATAACCTAAATTTTTGATTTTTGATTTGATTCCTTATTTTAAATTATTTGCATTGAAAATATGATACAAAATAATAAAAAAGACATGAACTATACAGATTTTATTTCGAATTACATTCGGAATTTAAAAAAAATGCGTGAAGATCTTCGTTCCTGACGGGGGTGGGTCCCCTGACCGCACACGTTTTTTATATAGGTAGTACCTACCTACATTTGGTAAAATAGGTAGGTAGGTACTTTTCCAGACGTATTAAATACCAGCTTAAGTTACTCAAACTAAAAATTTTTTAATTAGATATCAAATTGTATTGTATGTCCGATCAGGGTATACTGTTGTAGTTAGGTACTAACCATAGCTTATAAGACCTGGCACTAACATAAACAGTCTAACAATAAATATAAATAATAAAGGAACTGCCGTCGCATATCAAAAGTAAAAGCCAAGACGGCCGCAGAAGCAACAGTGCGGCCAACATTACGATTTGATCATAGTTTGAGCAGTTTAATGGCAACTTTGAGCTTGATTTAACTGGTTTACTAAATTTCTCACTGCCCTTATTGAAACATAATCCCTGGGGCGCATTACGGTGCGGGGCTATTAAGGTATCTACTTCTGTGGTAAAAGGGCCGAGGGCAGTATTAGTATCAGCCTGTTGATTTAGTAATAAGAAGCGCAAAAGAAAGCTATTTTAGTCTAAAATACATATATCTGATGTTTGTACAAAATCATTTAGATATAACTTAATGCCTTTTACTGAAAGAACTAATTGGTTAACGGTAATAATAATAACGTATAATTTTATAAATTTTAACTTTAAACATTTGTGTAGTGCTACACTGCCAAGAAAACTACTTACCTCCTCCGTTATTGTAGCAGAGATATGGGAATCGCCATACATTCCCCAAGCCGACACTGTACCCCAGCAGCGAGAGGAGGAAGTCAAAGCGACCCGTCCAGTTCCCGCGTTCGGGCTCCGACTCTTCCGCCGGTGGCCTCGCCCCCAATTCCTCCTTACCCTGTTCGTATACCATTCAATCATGTACAGCAATAACATAATTTCGTATTTCTAATCACATACAATTATATCCTTTGCTTCACCCGTTACATCACGGCTCTCAGTATGCTGACAATCACCTGATAGTCAGACGATATCATTACACACGTGTTTGTGAAACAAACTGGTAAGAATCTCAATGTAATATCATATCCCTAAAATTAGGGTAGCTTTATCTACTTTCAGTGCTAGGTAAGTAGGTACAATAGATACTTAGTATAACTAGGTAGGCGGTATCTAATGTACTCACGTCTGAATATTTAAAATCCATAACTGGAATGTTTTTCGTCACGACTGATATATGAGCGTTAGTGGACTTCTCCATTTTGTATACCTAATTGTAGAAGAGTTAACTATTGGAGCATAAGTTGCGGCTTAAGCATTATCCGAGCGTCTACGAGCGCTGCGAGAGCACAAGGACCATCGATCATCGCACAGCACATCACACTCTTATATATTCAATAAAACGAGAAGGGAAAGCCAAAGAGAACAAGAACGCTCCTCGTATAAACCAAGTGAACTGATAAAACCGGCGTAACAAATTAATAGCTTACTGAGAGAAATAAATCAAGAGACGAGCGAGTTAAATGTACACTAAATCGAAAAATACAAAACGCAGGAACGCGCAGATGTCAAGTTTCGCATCGACCGAACTCTGAATGAACATCTAGGTCAATATCAAGCCTCCGCCTGCACCCCAACCCCCCGCCCTCCTTTGCTCCGCCGCTCTGAAATTTTCTCTACTTAACAAATATACATGAAAATTGTTCTCGCTACTGGCAGTTTCATGTTAAATGGAGGAAAACTCATAACGATTACTGAAATCGCTACTTCGCTCCGCTGAAACAAGCGACCCACCGCTAAAGTGACGGTTTGGTTTCAAAGGTTAGGCATATGATATGTTATCATCTAAAATCATCATGCAATGGAGGGCGGTGACCACTTACCACTACGTGGATCACTGGTCCGTCTGCCACATCTATAGTTAACCTTTTCTTTAACTTAAACCTGCTTCTATACACCTGCTGCAAATTGCAAGTAAAAAGTTGCAAAATACATATTTGTTAATAATTTAATCAACTTTGTGATAGTAAGTTTGTAAATAAAATAAATTGCTTAGTAAATAAAACACATATGTTTTGCTATTTTCTCATTTCTAACATTTCATTTACATATTTATATTATGTAATTTTATATTCCCGGTCACTTGATACCTATTTATATTAAAATCGCCCTCTTAAATAAAATAACAGGCACCTACCTATACTTCTTTGTAAATTGTACCTTATACATATTCTAATTGTCATGCATAAATATAGGCATAGGCATATAGGGTGGATGTTGAAGACGGGCGGCCGGTGAGACGGGAAGGTTGTTGAAAGTAGAGCAGCCTATTGATTACAGGACTGTGCGCGACTGCCTACCCACGCCGACCACTCACATGCACCGACTGACCGTCGAACCTGTACTCGAACTGTCTGATCTGTAGCACATGCTGCCCTAGGGCAACGTGCTCTCAGCTACAAGATAAAAGACAAAATTAATACAAATATTTTAATCTGAAATCAATACGTCAAGCGAAAGGCAGCGCCGGACTAGCCGTAGAGTCAGAGCCGTAGGTCGTAGGTGTTTGCCTCCCAGACCTTAGCCATGCGCGGGCCCCAGCCTGGCTACACATAAAATATAGCATACATATCGGCGACATTTTAAATTTAGTTGTCCTGTCATCGAAATACGATTCAGTTCTGAAGACCCATATATCCGAAGCCATTACTGAAAGTATAAAAATAAGAGTCAGGAAAAGGTAAAGGTAGAGGTAGTCTCGTAAAAAAACATCGTTAATAAATTAATAAATATGTATATGCACACGTCAAGTCAAACAAGAGATCGTTAAAGAAGTTCAGGAGGCAAAATCTTTTAGTCTTTATGTTTATGTCGTTTATGTGGATTAATCAATCCACCTAAATGTTAATCGTTTATATGAATTCTTGTCAGGATGTTGGCGTTACTGATCAGGCTGCAATTTGCGTTCGCTATGTTAAAAATGGAATGCCACAATAGCGAGCGGTCAGCATGGAGCCGGTTCGGAAATCAACAGGCGAAGCTTACGGACCACTTGTTACCTCAGAATTAACACAGGCTTGAATGTGCAAGATCATAAGCGTGTCTTTTGTTGGTGCAGGAAATATGGCAGGTCGATTGTATAGGTCCTCAAGCCAAACTGAGGGAAGAGGTGCCAAACTTAATTTTTACACGTTGCTACGCATACGTTCTGAATTTGGTGTTGATAGGCGCCACTTCAAGCTATACTACAGCAAAGAATTTATTCGGCCTCTTGGAGTCTACAAGTGTGTTTATTCACGAATCATATAATAATTTATTGTTTGAATGGAGAAAATTGCAGGAATGACAGCAGGCAAAATGGAACAAGTTGAGACGACTGCAGAACATCGTAAAAATGAGGTGGAAGGCTTGACCACCTTCATGGAGAAAACGCGATACGCTGCGTTGATAAAAACCCTATGTGCCATATCTTCGAGCACGGAGTTCGAGCCAAATGTTTCGTTTCAAGCAAAGGCATTAATGGATTCCTTTATGAAATTCAAAATTATTCTGACAGCGCACGCATTCAAGAAAATTTTCGATTTGTCAACCCTGGTAAGCTTAAGCGGGTAAGCCTCCAAACTCCTACATCAGACTACCTTAAAGCTTGTGGACTTATCAAAAGTTTGGAGAAGAGTTTGCGGGAACAACTAGATCTTTTTGACGTTTTCGGTGCTGCAAGCTTATTCGCATCTCAAGTTCCAGAATTAATTCAAGCCGAAAACGTCGATGTTGAAATACAGACCACGCTGCCGTTACGGAGAGCAACTAAGACTCAGAAACAGCACGATGCTATTTCTGCTAAGATGAAATGGAACTACTGTCTACGGACTCAAAAGAGATGCATCTCTTTTGAGCAAACTCTTCTCCAAACTTTTGATAAGTCCACAAGCTTTAAGGTAGTCTGATGTAGGAGTTTGGAGGCTTACCCGCTTAGCTTACCAGGGTTGACAAATCGAAAATTTTCTTGAATGCGTGCGCTGTCAGAATAATTTTGAATTTGCATTATCGTGTATAAAGTCATCATTAACACGGCACTAGTGAAAAATTCAACTGTAACGAGAGTTTAATGAAGGATGTCGCATGTATGGATCCGAAAAACTTCCACGAAATTGACAAAAACAGAATTCCTAATGATGCATTAAATTCAATCGCATCAATTGCCAATGTCAATCGAGAAGTGCTTGCAAAGGAACTCAAATCTTTCTCAAAAAGTTTTAAAGAACTTTCTAAAACTATTTAGGACGAATACGATCCACCTAAGCAGCAACACACAGATGATTCAGATTCAGCAGATTCTCAGCAGAGAGAGGAAGAAGACAAAAAGCAGGAAGAGATCGGCGAAGATGGTTTAGATCAAACAGCAAAGAATGCTACTTGCTTGTCTCGAAGAGATTAGGACGTCTGTGGAAGTTGCATACCATGGGCATGTAATTTTTTGTCACAGTACAACATGCACATGAGTACGTAGGTACTGCAACTTATATGTAGCTAATTATGTAATTCTCACAATCTCGTTTACGCAAGTAATTTACGAGAGAGAATTTCCTGCGCTTCACGCATTAAGACGAGGCTTCGATCTCTACTGGGGCAAGAACTACTGGACTTGTTGATTATGATAAACACAGAGTCGGATCTTATCAAGGATGACGAGGACAGCTTTTATGAACGAGTTATAGACAACCGAGATGAAACTTCTCCTCTTTTGATAAAATGTTGATAGACTAGCATAAGTATTAGCATTGTACATGAAAATGTATGTAAAACTTTTAAAATAAAATTTTCGTAAAACTCTTGACTATTTGATTATCATCACTGGTTTGGTGACCATCAATAATCATCTGCCCTGATCCTGGGCGGGCCCTTAAAGTCACAATGCCTCCCGGGCCCCATAATCAAAGCCCGACACTGGCGAAAGGTGTCGCATAGGATTCGCGAAATAAAGTGGGTTAAACTGGAAGTCTAAAAATGTTTCTATTGCACAGAAAATATCATACGAAACTTAATTAATAGCCGTGGTTAATAGTCTTAGCTAAAATTAATTACGGGTTAGGCCCGTTTGGTCATTTGTCTCGATTTGTTGCAGAAAATTAATTCTCATAGATTTGGTGTTGATTCGTCACATTAGGTGGAAATAATAAACTTAAAAGAAACTGGTATAAAAATTTTCTTTTTAATATTTTTTTTAGCAGACGTGCGATCCGAACACCATGATGGTTACAATGATATAATTATTATTGTAACAAAATTCGACTAGTGACGAATCGTAACACGGATACACGTGTGTCCTAACCCTTAATTACGTCCTAACTTAATTACTCCCTGCAATTTCATGTCGCTTATGTAAATAATGCGCACAATTACGACACTATTAAACACGCAGTTTACAAATGCTTTATACCCGCTCAACAACTAAACATTCCACACTGTATGTTAGTAAGCGATAACAATCACAAATTCACTCTCTCTGCTTATTCTTAATCATTACAAATAATTAATAAGTAGAAATCAATAATAATTAATACTGCTTACAAAATAAAATACGTAGGTACTCGAATACGTATTTTTTTGTGTACCTACCTGTATAAAGTCTTTTGCAAACCCACGAGCGGTTTTGATTTTATTCCACAGCTGGAAAAATAGCATTATTAAATTAAAAAGGTTTTATTAATTATTATTGAAAATGATTTCGAATTTTTCACTTTTTAAAAGAAAATGAATTTTTACTATAATGAATTTAATTTAATGAAAAAGATTGCAGGAAGTTTTCATTAACATTCACTTTTAGAAAATTATTGGTATGTATGCGATATTTTATTGATAATTTAAAGTTTTATACCGCTTTTTAAGTTGTATTTTATTGTATTTTCTGTCCCAAAATGGTTTGTAAAACGATAACAGCTAGCAAAATTATAGCGCTACTTGAAAAAGGTTGTAGTCAATGTTTCGTGTAGGTACCAGGAGCTAAATGTGAGTTGTTCAATTGTCCAGAGGACCTGATAGGAGTATGGAGGGACTGGATCTGTCAATAGCAGGTAAGGTTCTGGAAGAAAACGGTGCACCGAGCCACGAAAGGGCCATTTTCTAGTGAATCAGGAGCTAAGAAATGGGAGTGTTTCATACGCGGACCTAAACAAGAACCTTGAAAGAGTAAGAGGTGCACAAATTAGCTTATGGGCGGTCAGGGGAAGGCTTCTCGCTGCCAATATACGCAATTGTCGGCCGGCTCGAGGCTCTTAATTACTCCGTGAGCACCGAGCTGCTAGACTGACATTTGCTTGAAATCGTGGGTCATGGACTCAAGAGGACTGGAATAGTGTATTATTTTCCAATGAAGCCCGGATATCGCTATATGGCGAGGACCGATGTCGGCGGGTGCAGGGGAACGCTTTGTAGACCTATGTTTTATAGAAGTTACCCTCTATAGTGGAGGCATCGTTATGTTTTGGGCAGCCATCAGTTCTGAAGACTGTATGGAATTAGTCTTCATCGAAAAGAGCACATTAAATACACACAGGTACATAACAGAGGTCCTAATTCCTCATGCAGAGCCCGCATTGACTGCTATTGAAAAGGATTCAATGCTCGAACCCACCATTCTGGCGATGTAAACGCGTACCTATATATATATTTTTTTATATAGAAAAAGGCGGCAGGCGAGCATACAGTCCACCTGATGGTAAGTAGACAGGTACTGTCGTCCATAGACATCCGCGATACATGCCAACATCAGTCCAAAATGACAAACGTTGGCACGCCCCCGGATGCGCTGCCTACCTTTGCAGATTAAAGGAATGGATTGGGAAAATGGGAAGGGATAGGATGAGATGGGAATGGGCTCTAGCATACCTCACTCACTACCGAAACACGTACCTACGTACATTGGGGAAATGCAGGTAGTCTTCTGTGAGGGGTGGTAACGTGGCCAGTGGAGTGCGCCCAGCGGCTGTGGGAATGCAGCGTGCACTCTCACCCTACAATGTCCCTGCCCTATGGAAGATGTCGGAATTCGTCGTTTTGATTAGCCAGCGCGGGCCAGCGCGAATTCCCAACTCCAATTCAATAGAGCATGTATGGGATATATTCTTAAGCGACGTGTAAGATCACTACATCTAGCTCCATAAAACATCAGGGAGATAAAAGTACTAAAAAGCGTGATCGCCAGAGTGGGAACGTACTCCACAAGAGACGATAAGAAGCGTCATCGAAAGCATGCCCGCAAGATTACAAGGCGTAATTTTGTCTAGAGGCCTAGAGGACGTTATTATAAAATTTTACTTGGTCACGTTACATTAGGTATTAAAAGAAAATCAAAAATCTCTTTTGACTTATTTTATTGTACGAATATGAAAACTGACAGTTTTGACTTTAACATGTTATAGGTATTGATTTAATCGAAATGTAATGACGGAAGTGTTTAAAGCTGTTTCTCAATATTAAATAAGAATATTCTGAACATACTGGCAAATATAAAATATGCTATAGCTTTATCCGCATAGGTGTGCCCGTTTTTTTTGCAGTTGCGTGCGTGCAGAGGCCTTCATCAAGTATTTCTCATTTTACAGCAAGCGTTCTCCTGTCTGCTCAACTCCACGTGTGACGTCTGTTTAGACATCTTCAACAGTCCAGTATTGTTACCTGAACTGCAGATTGATTTGTTGATTTGTAAAATGTTGCGAGCGATTTGATCTCTACCTACACAGTCATCACATTACGGAATCTTGAGGGTATTTATAATGAACCAGAGCACATTAAAACTTATATTGTTATATTAAAAAAACTTATAAAAAACTTAATAATTCTTAATTGAGTAAAAAAACTTATATTGTTTATACATCTTTATTGATTAATCCAACATAAAACCCATCAATATAAAATTCCGGATAAAATATAGGAATGTATCAACGTATTTGTGGTCCCATTTTGCAAATCATTCGTTGTATTAGTTTGTATATTCATAACAAAACCAAAAATCAACAAACACTGTAAACATGTAACAATTTGTTAATATAAAATTTACGTGATAACTATATTTGAACACTTTAATCGTAGTTGCTGTTTTTACTGTTATCTTACATAAGCCTAGTGCCACACTTTTTTTTATAAACATTCACTTTGTAGCAAGAAGGGTCTTAATTAAAGACTCGAGTTTCCTGGTGTCGGCGGCGAACTTTCGGATGCCTTCAGAAAGTTTGTCGGTCGCCATTTGGTCCTCGTTGAGTTGCCAGCGGAATTGCGCCTCTGTTAGCGATATCTTCTCAATGTCGCTCTCTGCGGCCACCTTAGGGTCCAGTACCTGAAATACAAATAGAGAAAAATAAAAATAACTGTATAAATAAGAAAAAAGAAAAAGGGGGCAGAATCACATTTTTTTACAAGAGCACATAGATGGGAAAAATAATCGACATATCCAAGCCTACTTTGCCCACCACCGGTACTTCAGCAATTGACGTAGAACTATGAGATCGGATTGATACGAGGATTCTGAGGCTGAGTATGAAAATAAAGTTTTTATTTTTATATTTTCATTTTTCTACATTGTTCCCTAAAAGGTGAATGCACTTTGTCCATTTCGATTTTTTTATGTCTATTCCCATATCGATGATTTTTATCTAAAGAAGATCAACATAGTTTCAACCACAAAACAGCAGTGTTAGAAATATGATAATTGCAGAGTTATTATAATAACACTTTAAAGTTTACATTTATTTTATAAAAAGTAGCGTGATGTCAGGGCCGTCTTAAGTCTATTCTGCGCCGGGGTGCGGGAGTGTATCCTAAGACAGTCAAACATCCTATTGTGTATCCTATGACAGTCAAATATCCTATTGTGTATCCTATGACAGTCAAATATCCTATTGTGTATCCTATGACAGTCAAATATCCTATTGTGTAATTGTTTACTATAGCGTTATATTTTTTCATTACCTTTAAAAGGTGAGCGCCCGGGGTGCACCGCACCCCTTGCACCCCCTGGTAAAGACGGCCCTGCGTGATGTCACTGTAGCGGTTGCATGGATAGACTTGTCATTGGTCTTCGTGTACTATAAAGTCGGATTATTTATTCGAGCCTGGACTCGAATAAATGACATAGTGAAATTTGTATGGAGATGACACTTTATTGACAGTTCTGCATGTCATATCACTGACTCGAACAAATAATCCGACTATACAATCATACATGTATTCAATTATAGGCAAAATAGTGGAAATTATAGGCAAATGGAGCAACAACATTCATTGTGCAGTTTCGAATACAATATTGTCGTAAATAACCAGAAACTCAAGCTCAGAAAGAAAGAAAACAAACTGCAGTCAGTTCACAACAAAGTGATTATTGCCACAAATAGAGGTTATGTTTTTGTTTGTTTAGTAAGATCGATGACAGGTGACAGTTAAGTTTATTTTGGTCTGTGATGATGACCTTACTTTTTTTTAATTGTTATTACAAACGAAGCAATCCATACAGTCGTAACTATCACGTCATCGCCTATATTTCACATATTTCGCTATAATGTTTGTCCTGTGTCCAAAAAAAAAATCTCGTAAGAGATGTTGTAAATGTCCATTCTTCGGAAAAGTTAAGAATCATTAAACATTTTGGCCCATCTATTTTTTTTCGGAATGGCTAAATTCTTGTGGCCCTAGTGGCCTTTCAAGAGTCACCGGTCGTGGTTGGCCCATCCCCATTAGCGTAGGCCCCTAGGCCCTAGGCGAAGCCGCTCTTTACTTTTAAAAAAATAAAGTTCAAAGTAGCGATGATCGATTGGGAATAAATTTATAACCGAATAAACGACAACAATTTGTTCATTCGAGAATACAGTAATCGACAACATCAGAAAATAATCGAATAAAAATTCGAGGTCGGAATAAAATAAGCATTTTAAGTAATAAACATACTCGGCCATACTATAGCCAAATAACATACTATAGCCAGTTATTTTTTCGAACAACGTCGAATGGCATTTGAATAATTTCGGAAATCGATTATTTACATTCGCTATCACGCATCGCTGGTCCAAAGTGTATTCAAATGAAAGTCCATCACATTGTATAGTTCAAAGTGTGCACAAAAATATGAATGTGTACGATCGCGGTCATTTACGCCCGACCAGTTAAAAATATTTAACTGCACTGCAAAATCAACACGTCCCGCCCCTTTTACGTTTCCGCCAATTATCAAAATGCCACGTAAAAGGGGGCGTGACACGGCTCTCTAGTATGTTCGAATTTTGCGGTTGTGGGTATTGTTAACGTTAGTTAAAATTTGCATTTCCTTATTGTCGACGCGGCTTTATTGTTTGTTAATTTTTCTACGACTATTTGTGCTCATCTTACCGGATTGACTTACTGACTTATAATATTTTCGAGGTCATTACAATGCTGGACCTCGAATTCCTGAATGATCTATAGTTTCTTTATTAGTGCATTGTGACGTAAAGTATCAAAAAAGTCTATGAATATTATCAAAATATGTTTTTTTTATCATTTGGACACATATTTACTTCATCCGTAAATTTAGATAATAACATTGTTGTCGATTTCTATGGTTGAAAGCCGTATTGTGACTGTGATAGAATTTTGTTTTCTCTATAACAATATGAAATTGCTTAGTTATATATTACACAATTCTTTTATCTAGTACTGGAAGTACATATAGTTATAGGACGATAGTTTCCAAACTCATTATGACTACCTTTTTATATATTGTTATATAGATACATTTCACTATTGCAAAGCGCTATTTCGTCTACTCATACAGCTCGGTAGCTCTATTATTTGCTATTGTTCGTTTCGCTACTTGCAATGCATGTCGTGTGCGTAAACAGACGCGTGGATGTGCGTTACAATTAGGCGATTTGTGTGCTCTAGCTAGGCAACTGTGCTATATCGCTGCTGCCGTAGTAATACGACTAATGCACACAACCATCTCTGCGTACGCTTTGCTATTGGACGACCAGTTATTGTAGTGGGCACTGGAGCTCGGGTATAAAATGATTGATTGATTGAAAACAAAATAATTTGGAAGATGTGGCAAGGTATCTTTGTCTTGAAAGTTCTTTGTCTATCAAATACTATGTGAATATACAAGTCATTACAAATGTTATCATATCAAACGCAATCAAATATAATTTGATTATGTTCTATACATAAATTGATTAATATAGGAATGCTAAGTAAGGATTTGTAGCGAAGAAACTCACTACCATGATAGCATCTAATCTGAAAATGCCCTCAAACACTTTACTTTCAATTAATAACACGCTTGACTCGTTTCAAATCAGAACGATGAAGTCACGCTATATCACGTTACGAGATTAAAATTTTAAATCACATGATAACAGATACAAGTGATTATTTTTTTATTTGCTAAATCGTAAGAATTCATGAAAAATGCCATAAATAGTTAATATTATAGGTTATATCTATAACTTGCTATATTTATAATATTTCATAATGTTTGGTTATTTATTTTAACCCTTTTTTTATTATTTTCTCAGTATTAAATTACTTTCTGTTATTATCTGGTGGTTGACTGACAGAGAATGTCGTAAGACATTTAAGTCCGCCATTTGCACACGTCAAAAACACTTTTGCCATGACGTTTAAATAAATACATAAAGATTGTATGAATAGTGTCAAGTACCTAATTGTCACTAGCTCACTAGATAAAAGAGCACAGTAACAAAATCAGCAATTGTGGTAAATGGACAATAACACCGTATTATTGAAAGGGAAGCTAATGGCAGTGGGACGTTATCCACATCTACACACTATTCACATCCACACTCTATACACATCCACACTCGTGGATACAGTAATATTATAAAATCCGTAAGAGTCTGTATGTTTGTTGTTACGTTTTTACGACTAAACCATTGAAGCGATTTTAATTAAATTTGGTAGAGGTAGCCCGAAATCCGAAAAAGGACATAGGATACTTTTATCCCAGTTTCCAGAGGGGAAACAAAAACCTCGTACGTAAAGCCACAAGCGTAAGCTGGTACGGTGATATCGATTGGTTGATGACAACAAAGTCAAAATGGACATATACAAAAATGTCATTTTAGCGTAATGCAGTTTGAACGAAAAACCATTTTATGTTTTTCATTTACCACTCAATCAGACTAACATTATCAGATCAGCTTGATGTTATCGTTTATGTACTGTTATAAGATAATTGACATACTTCTTTTTTCGTGTTTTTCTATTTTTATGTAAAGAAATTTGTTTTAATTACTTTTTAACGTTAAGATAAGTTCATAAGTTTCAACTCTTGTCTTTCCTGCCTTTGTTGTTAGGATCCTACGTTGTTAGGATTTCACATATTCACATTACATATGTAACTTTTCGTCTGAAGAGATTGGTTAACATTCATATTATTTCACAATATGTAGTGGCATGATGACTATGCGTTACTATATGTTGTGAAATAATGTCAATGTTATTATACTCCAAGACGAAGCGCGAACTAGGTATAAAACATCATATAACATTTAATACACACATGCATACATAGTATATCTGTCGTCTCGGGCTACACGCTACGCGAAGTGCGGGCCGGGGGTGCGGTGAGTCCGATGTGCACCGACCGCCGTGGAAAGAGCACGTGGTGCGGGAGCCGATACTACCTATCAACTATTTTATTTGTACATGTCTAAATATAAAGTTGGACTCACCCTCTTGAGAGATTGATCGCTGTTAGCTAATTCCTCGAGCAACTTGGGGCTGATGGTGAGCAGGTCGGAGCCAGCCAACTCGCGGATCTCGCCCGTGTTGCGGAACGACGCACCCATCACCTGCGTCTTGTAACCGAACTTCTTGTAGTAGTTATATACGCGAGTCACAGACAGTACGCCAGGGTCTTCCTTGGCTTCGTACGTCTTCTTTGTGTGCTCTACGTACCTAAAAAGAAGTATAACGTAACTGTGAACAAGTTTATACACTACCATACTAAAAAAACGCTAACCTTTCCGACTGTCGTGTTAGCACGCGTCAGTCGACAAAATAGATTTCGCTGTTTCTTGTACTTCTATGGAAGACTGATTAATTAATTGTTTTTTTTTTATTCCAAACACCTAACATTGTAGGAAATTATTTGGACTCTGGCTGCATAAATTTTACATGTTTTTGTATACTTAAGCTTTAAGTTTGAAACTACACTCTTGAAGTTTCAAGTTTGAATCATGGAAAGCAATAAACATTTTACGGGCATATTTGTATCACAGTTGCTCGTGTCCCTATTGGTTGAATTGTACCAATTTTTGTTGACTCTAAGATGGAACTACTTACCAATCTAATATACGTCCAACAAATGGTGAAATAAGTGTCACATTGGCCTCCGCACAAGCGATAGCTTGGTACATTGAAAACAGCAGGGTAAGATTGCAGTGGATGCCATGTTTCTTCTCCAATTCCCTGTCAAATAAAAACAATTTTCTTGTTGTTGAAAGGTTTTCTTTGAAAAACGCCGGTTTTACAGAGATACCATATCTTACGCACATAATACTTAATATAGGTAATATGTCACTGATAAGAATGATAAGAGAAAAATATGTTATATTATTCAAGTGATGTTTCACTTGAATAATATAATAATTTACATACTATTAAGGGTTAAAGCTATGCCTTATGAAAAAACATGTCTGTAAGAAGTATACAGGGTTTCGTGTCAATGAACTGCAGCGGCCGCGTGCCGGCTTTAGAATAACACTATCCCATCTCTTCAAGTGGTCGTCGTAAAAGGCGACTAAAGGATAACAAAGCCAACTACTACAAGCCCCGAGGAACTACACCACTTCTAAAAGAGTGACTCGCTACCCGCCCTTTGGGCAGCATGCTGTTTTAAGGCCATATATCCCTCATGCACAGGACAATGTGCACAAGGAGACCGTGACCAGCAGTGGACGACAAAAGGTTTGGTCACGGTTTACGGAACTACATTCGTGAACGGAATGCATGGTTTCCGAATTTGGGATAAGGTCGAACACCACGTGAATATGTGATGTTATCTGAGCAAAGGGTCTTTATTGTCGGTATGGACTTATTGAATTGGATAAGATTTTCTTATACTTAAAATTTTGTTGTTTCAAGATTCTGTATAAACACATGCACTAACATCTAATACGAGGGCGGAGTGATAAGTCTGGTAAAAATCTATTTTGGAATGAAATTATCGCAAATTGCATGAAACCGCCTTGTTCACAACTCTTTTGAAGGACTAAATTAAAATATTCAGCCAGTACCGCCCGTTAGTTTTTTTTTGACAGCCATTAAATAAAAACAATTAAACGCATTTTCGCAAAGATGCAGAAAAGTGAATTTCGTGTGTTGATTAAACATTATTTTTTGCGCAAAAAAACTATTACGGAAACGAAACAAAGACTTGATAAATATTATGGGGACTCTGCTCCGTCGATTAAAATGATTCATAAATGGTTTACGGATTTTCGGTGTGGTCGTACAAGCACAATTGATGCTGAACTCCCAGGACGCCCAGTTGAGGTCACTACTTCAGAGATGATCGCTAAAATCCATGACATAGTGTTGAACGACCGAAGAGTAAAAGTGAGCGAGATAGTCGAGATAGTAGGCATCTCAGACGAACGTGTGCGCAATATCTTACACCAACATTTAGATATGAAGAAGCTCTCCGCGCGATGGGTGCCGCGTTTACTGACTGTTGATCAAAAACGCATGCGAGTTACCACTTCGGAGGCAGGTTTGGCGTTGTTTCAACGGGATAAAACTGAATTTTTGCATCGTTTTATAACGGTAGACGAAACATGGATCCACCACCATACACCAGAAACCAAGCAACAATCGAAACAGTGGATTGCTACGGGCGAACCAGCTCCGAAGAAGGCCAAAGCAGTTTTATCCGCCAATAAAGTGATGGCTACAGTATTTTGGGATGCACGTGGGGTAATCCATATTGACTACCTAGAGAAGGGTAAAACGATTAATGGCGAATATTATGCCAATTTATGGGACCAATTTAACAAAATTTTACCTGACAAACGACCGCATTTGGCTAAGAAGAAAATTTTCTTCCACCAAGACAACGCACGAGTGCACACCTGCGCGATTGCTATGGCCAAAATCCATGAGTTGCGATATGAGTTGCTATCTAACCCACCATATTCGCCAGATTTAGCCCCTTGCGACTATTTTCTGTTTCCGAATTTAAAAAAATGGCTCGGTGGGAGAAGATTTAGCTCCAACGAGGAGATCATGCACGAATCCAATGCCTATTTCGAAGGGTTGCCTAAGTCGTATTTTATGGAAGGGATCAAAAAGCTAGAGAAACGCTGGATGAAGTGCATTGAGTTAGAAGGAAACTACGTTGAAAAATAAATCATAATTTTTAAATAAAGTTGACTCCTTGTTTCATTTTTACCAGACTTATCACTCCGCCCTCGTATTTAAGATAATACAAAAAATATTACATTAATTTTTAAAGATTTCATTAAAGTCTCAACATTTCGCACAACCAACAATAAGGTTTTTCGCAGATAATGTCACATAATATAAGAAATGAGTCTCAGAAGTTCGATGTCTATAAATATAAAACATATTTATAGGCTTATAGTATGCCTTAAAAGAAGGCAAACAAGAGTCTATTAGTTATGTATTCTACAAAAAGTAGCTCCACAAATAAGCAGTACTATTTTTTAAGGGAAATTAAAATTTAAAAATTTAAATAAAGACTGAAAATTTAATAACATTCTAAACAAAATTTCACTTTCCAATATTCTTTAACATCTTTCAATATTCTGTTTCTGTTAAATGATTCCACATACGGATTTCTGTTCATCTACAGAGATCCAATGCTTGATTGGAATATAAAAGCTGCTATTTTTGAACAAGGGAATAATTACTGGAATTAATTGGAGTATTGTAATCAGTGCTTTGGCAATAATGGGTATTTGATTTGTTTGAAATAAATATATAATAAAATAGCTGTAAATACTAAAAGTTAATATGTGAAATCACTCAGTTAGAGCACTCAGGAGTTTCCTTTGGTCTAAGGGCCCACACTGACTGTTCCACAAAGTCCCAAGGGCCAAGACTTAGAAACCCTCTCTTCAGAACTTCAAATGGAAATGATTGATTTGCATTGCGGCGACAATTTTAAAGAAAAATATCAATCTCATCTTTGCTGGAATTTTATTCTTCCACTCATGCAGTTTGATCAGTTGCTTAAATTTATTCATGGCTTTTTTTCCCTTTCAGAACCACTTATCTGTGTGAAAAAACATTCGCCAAATGAATTACACAACGGCACATAAAGTTTACTGATGATTATATTAAGTCACTTTTGATAATTGGCACTAGTAACTTGAACCAACCACAACTGCAAACAATTGACTGTGAAAAGTCACTGCTACATAAATCTCATTAATTATTATTAAAATGTTTAATGTTACACTTTAAGTATTAGATTATGGATGACAGAGATTGTGTTCTTTAGTGAATAAAAACATCTGATTATTTTGTTTTGTCATAAAATAAAGTTGTGTGCGGACATGTCCAGCTCGCTGCCGCAGGCCGGATCGCAGGTGCTCGCGGGTCGGTTTGGGCTGAGGGCCGTAGTTTGGAGATCCCTGCTCTAATTGAATGAAGAAGTTTATTTTCAAATGTGCTGTTTGTAGTTGGCGTAACTAGACTAGACACCTATTGAATATGTTAATAATGAGCTGCAAAGGAGTTTGTATATGTGGCAATGCTTGACTGGCCAGTACTACTACAGATCTGAAAGTACTAAAATCCGTACCAATCCAATTCGGCGAAAACAAACAAATTAATGAAATATCTCAACATTTATCTTTAAATCTGGGGCTCATTTTCAGTCTGAATGAATCAAATTATAGATAAGATAATGAAATTATCGATGATTTAATTTAATGCAGTGTCAGTTACTTCAGGCCACCATGTTTGTTTGCATTTTGGACAAATACGATGGGAACGAGGCATACTTACTTGGCAGCTTGAATACCTTCCCAGGTTGAAGCCAGTTTGATCAAGATTCTCTCCTTCTTGACACCAAATTCAGTAAACAAATTGATCAACTTGATGGCCTTGGTAATGCTAGCTTCCTTATCAAATGATATCCTGAAAATACATATAATGTTAATAATATTATACCAAACTACTAAAATGCAATATTTGTGTATAAAATTAATAATATCAGTGACTAAATGTTGCTTAGCTAATTTTAGTAGTAATATATATAAAGGCTACTATACTATTAATTGAATACTATACTACTATACTATACTATATATACTATTTAATTGAATTTTTTTTTTTTCGATAGAAGCCTAAATAATGTCACACTGCAGGGCACAGGCATCCCCTTACAATAACGAGGAGATTTGTAGTCATAATAATTCATAATTTTGTTACATAATTGTGAAATTTTAAAACAGGAAATATTTATTTAACCCTTTTTGTTTTTTTTTAACATTGGTTAGACGCAGTTAATAATTATTTGACCCGTAATTTGAGTGGGCAGAAAAATAGTTCGCCATTTCTTGATTTTTGGTAAAAGGCAAAAGTCATTTTGATTGAAGTCTTTCCTAAACACAGAAACAATTCAGTTTTATTACGTTAGTCTGAGGCGATGGCAAAGCATAGTAGATCGCCAGACTTCCTGGTTTTTATTTAAACAACGCGTAAATCCTTCCTACCCAGAAACCAATTTCTATTTAGTAACTGCTCAGGCGTTACTGCCCATTTAATCATTTTACTGCCCAATCGCCTTTTCACAGATCCAAATATTTATTGGGTACTAATTTCGAGATATATTACTCCTCATTTCCATTTCTTTTACTGCTCATATTTTGCCACCCAATCTGTCATTAACAACACACTATAATGTATTACCACCCTTTTAAGTCATAGCCTTTAAAACTATGGTTTAATTGCCATTGAGTTCCCAATACTCTTCCCTATCCATGTTTTTGTATGTACAGAAGCCATTAGCTGTTAGTAAAACAATAGGTCAATAATATAACAACTTACTAGAGCTAATGAACTAAGTTATACAATATCTAGAGAATTAATTTTAAATAGATACAGTGCGTTAAATTAGATGATAAACACAACGTCTTTATATATTTTTCTTATTTTAATCAAAAATAAGAAAAATATAGAAGAAAAATAGAAAAAATATTTCTTACAATACCACTCAAAATTAATATTACCTGGCATCCACCTCCACTGAAACTCTTCCAGGTATAATTTTAAGTATTTCACAACCAAATAATACACTCAGCATGTCCAATGTCTCAGCCACTTGTTCTTCAATGGTGCTATAACAAGAATAAAATTATTTGTAAAAACATGATACAAGATAGTAATAGTAATACTCTAATTTCATACAGAGATTTGAAAATATTCCTTTTGAATCGTTGGTAGTTTCCATTCATACATAAACATTTCTTTACTTGCCTTAGAGACTCATAGACAATCAATTATATTAGGCAATTTTACAGATTGTGCAATGTTTTTGATACTCCCTAAGAAGGATATTGAAACTCAATTTGGTGTCAATTAAATAATATTGTCCAATAAGCATTATTGTACACTTTTATTGTAGGTATAGGGGGTCTAGGGACTTTTGTTCTTCCAAGGACTAAGATTTAAATCAAAGTACTCCTAATTTAAAAAAATTAAACTGCTTGGTATAAGTTTCATTTGGTATAAGTTTTTAAGTATGTGTACCTGCCCGAGTCCTTGCCATACTTAATGGCTTTGTCTAGGAGATGTTGGTATTGCTCCATGCCAGCAGCAGACAGGATGAGGCTGGGGTTTGTGGTCGCATCAGTAGGCTTGTATGCCTTCATTGCTGACAATCATAATAATTTTCTATTTTTATAGTTTTTGCACACATTTAATTATCAATTGAAAACTTGATTAAATAATAAATACATAATATGAATTTGAACTGTTATATGGTTACTACATAGTAAAGCTAGTTACAATACGTCTTTTTTGTATAACAAAAATATAACCAAGGGATAGTTAATAGCGGGAAAATAATTAAAATTAACTAAAGGTTTCATTTTAATGTTAAAAATTATAATAAATGAATAGTCAAGGTCAAACTGTACTTGTTACATTAGGTAGTTATTCTTTATCTTCAGTCAAAGGTGGCCATGCTAATGTAGTTTGTAGTGTTTCAGAAAATGAAAGAAATGCATTCATAAGCATGATACAGCTCAAAAAGGTTAGTATTATATAAAAACTAACTCAAAACTGGGTCTTAAAACTTACCCTCAAAGTCGCCGGTGTCCGCGACCACCGTCGAGTATTGCTTCAGTTGGTCGAGAGCACTCATTTTATTGCGCTTTGCTTGAGGTTCAACACTCATACTGGCTGTATGCCTGTAATGTTTTACTAATTAAACATTGAATGATAGCAAGTAGAACGTGAATACAATCGAAACGTCGAACCGGTCACGAAAAATAACAGGTTGAAGGTGACCTCTCTGTACTGTACCATTAATCGTCATTCGTTCGGGTTCGTGATGCGATGGTAGAGATAACCTCTTGACTATACATAATTGTTAAACGAAGTATAAGATGGATATTTTGCAAGATATGTAATCAAATTATAAGTTGAGAAAGTGCGAAAAAGGAATTCAAGTAAGGACGTAATGTAATTAAAATTCTAATTCGAATAATGTAAAGTTCATACTTTTAGTGTGTTTCGCTTGCAGATCAGTGTGACCATTGCGAGGCACAAACACTTAGGGACTTAGGGTTCCCTGTATTAAAATATGCTAAAGGTTTAAAAAATTCTGCGAAAAATATGCTATGAAAAAAAAACAACATTTAATTTTAAAATATCGTTTATTCTGAGTCCACATTCATTACATACTCATTATTGGAAGTTGTAAGTAATTAACATGCCTTGCGTCGGTTCAAAATTAACACAAGAATCGCTTTCTTTATATATCACTTAGGTACTGTAAACGCCAAAATTCTTCAGTATCAATTACTGAGTCTCCAGATATACCTATTGTGTCATGATAGTCATGAATTCTTGCCGTGTCAAATTTTATTTGATGGTACATCGATTAATTGTTTCAGAGATTCAGAATTTATTAAATTTGGAAAAATATATAAAACTTTTACAATATTAATGATGAAAATTTTCGTATGTACGCGACATGCGGATCCAAAAACCGTAACTCCTTGAATAATTTTTTGTCAACGGGAAGTCTCATTTTAATTTGATTGCATAGTTTGTTATGGAAACTTTGGCATCGTAGTAAAAAATCGTTTATTGTATTTGATGGCACAGTATGAGAACGCATGACTAAAATTTCTTTTGACACGGTAATGCCGACTACCGAGAAAATTGTATATATCAAGATAATTAACAGTGCTGTTAGGATTTATGACATTAACACCTGTGGATCTAACATAACTTGATTTCATAAAGCAGCTTAAAATTGTTTTATACATAGAAAGGTATAAAATATACTTCCGTATACTTCCGTCTTGCTCAAGCGTAAACAGAGAAATCTATCATCTGTGGGCCACGATGACCAATTAAAAAGAAAATAATTATCTATGGTTACTGTCATACTTCTAGAAAATTCGTCCACACTACGAAGACCACAAACGACAAACGGACCGGCGAATGTCGTATAATTCGTTTGCATTTGTCATACTCAACAACGTGTTTCTTATATCTTGTAATTTGCCGAAAAGAGGCGTACGAAAACTTTTGAGTTGAAAAATAATTAAAAATTTCAATCCACAATGGCTGCTATGTCTGTCATAGGTATTGATTTCGGCAATGAATCGTGTTATATTGCTGTGGCCAAAGCAGGTGGCATTGAGACAATAGCTAACGATTACAGTCTACGAGGTACACCGTAAGTAATATAATAATAATAAAAAATATAAAACTAATCTTCACTTATCACTGCATTTTATTTGAATGCAATATTTCACATAATATGTCTCACAAAGTTTACGACCTGACTATGTATGTGCATGTCATGTTCATGTCAAACCGAATATGGAAATTTATGCAATTAAAATGTGATAATTTACTTTCAAGCATCGATCAACCAGATTTGAATGATTGATGCTTTCAAGTAATACCGTACCATGTTCATGTCAAAACCGTATATAGAAATTCGTGCAATCAAAATGAGATAATTTACTTCATATTAATGACTTCTTACAACCGTACACAAGTTTAAATTAATAACAGAATTCTCAATGTATATAGATGACAATCATTAGTTTTACATATACAGTATTTTCTAGGTATTAATATTGATTTACCATACACCATTCTTACCATTACCATACACGCTTACCATTTCTTTAACACCTCAATTCATGATATAAAAGTATGTCAGGCAGTCAATAGGAATACACAACAAAAAGATTTATCTATTCCCCATAGTTATCTATCCAAACTGCTGATATTAAACAAGTCTCTAAGCTATTTTATTAAGCAATCACATATGTGACATATGAGAATGTGGACAAAATTGTGTGTTCTAGTTTTCCATAAATTGAAACTTCTGTGAAATCTAAAAAAAATGTATTTTTACTGCTTTATCTTAACATTCAGATGTTAGAGCTCGTTCCTATTTAAACGATTTTGAAACAATTAAATTTTAAATTATAAAAGCTTATTCCATTTTTCCATATTGAGTTAAGGTTTTTTACATAACATCATTTTTTTTTCAATAATAATTGACTTATTTTCAGATCATGTGTGGCATTTTCACCAAAGAACCGAATATTAGGAGTAGCTGCAAAAAATCAAATGGTGACAAATATGAAGAACACTGTATTTGGTTTTAAGAGACTCCTAGGGAGAAAGTTCTCTGACCCACATGTGCAAAAAGAGTTGAAACATTTTCCATTCAAGGTGGAACAAAAACCTGATGGGGGTATTGGGATAAGAGTCAACTACCTTGGTGAAGACAATGTTTTTAGTCCAGAGCAGGTAAAAGTTTTAGCAAACCTTTTTTCTTATAGCATCTAATACTTATCACTAAATTACAATCTAACCAAGCCATGTAATTAGGTATAGCTTGTCTTTAAGTACCTAACTGTACATGCTGAGTGAGGTCACCATGTAGGTAGGGGAAATTGTGTATTGATAAAGGTAATTCAAAATATATCTGAAGATATTTTTAATCCGTTTACTATGACAATTGAAATAGCCACAGAGTAACAACTAGATAAAAGAAACAAGCTTTTAACACAGTGGAGTATTCAAATATTTGGAAGACATGTTGTAACTTAATATCTTATGTTCTTCTAATAACTTACTAACAGATGATAACTTGAAACTGTTTTATTGACTTACAATTAACATTTTAAATTATTTTAATAGATTACTGCTATGCTGTTTACAAAACTAAAGGATATTGCAGCCACAGCATTACAAACCCAAGTGAATGATTGTGTTATATCTGTGCCTAGTTACTTCACAAATGCCGAGAGAAATGCCCTTCTTGATGCAGCATCCATTGCGGGTAAGTATTTAACTATATTTTTAACATGTTTTTTTAAAGCTACATATGTTGTTTTTTTAACATTTCAGAATGTATGTGATATATTATAAATTCACCAACTAAAATGATTCCTAAGTGATATACTTGAACCTCCTAATTGTTAATGTATGTATGCCACGGTGCTAGTAACAATAAAATAACTCATCAAGTTTGTATATAATTGTTATTGTTTTTATTCTGGAAATTTGAAATAAGGTGCCCTGGAAATTTTCACAATCTTTCTATATGTCACTATTCTATCTCCGTCACAAGAAGCTGAAAATTATGTAAACAAACCAACATTTACTATGTTACACAAAGACAGATATAGTAGAATAGTCCGACAATTAACAGGATGCAGCTCAATAGGCGAGTAATACAACACTAGCAATCATTTCAATTTGGGTGCATTATACGTAAACAATATCAAGCACTGTCCTGTTTCATGCTACCAGAACGTTATCAGTGCATGGGCTGTCAACATTTGGTCTGCCATTTTGAAGTCATGTGGACATTCTTGATTGAAATGCGATTTGAGGTTATTTGTTTTCGTGGTTTTGATGGTTGTTTTTATTGAATTTTGTTACTTTTTCACTTATTTGTAATTATTAGATCAGTAAATTTGTTTGCAAAATAGTAGTTTCATATTATTACGTATAATGGAGCCAATACCAAATACTTCAAAGGAAATTAATTTGCCTCAAAAAAAACGTCAAAAGGTATGTATCTGCAGTTTTATATAGGTACATTTTACTTAACACATTTTTTTGTTTTATATGTCTATTTATTTAAATTTTACGAGAAGGTGCATGAATTTGATAACGCAGTCAGAAAAATAGTTCACAGATTTTTTCATAAGGCTAAAAAAAGTTCTTCAAATGGTCAATGACAATGTTGATTTGCCAAATTTCAGTAAAACTACCCTTAGACACCTGTTAAATCATTTAAATTTTAAATATATAAAGCGCCAAAGAAATAATGCGCTCATCGATCGAAATGAAATAATAGTGTTATCGAAAGACATAAAATTAAAGAATACAGAACACAAAATCGCCCCATATTCTACATGGATGAGACATGGGTAAATGCAGGTTAGTGTCTGTAGTGTAATGAATACCTAATGGGAATATGTTGTAAAAGTATCTTGATAAAGATTTCAAGTATGAAGTACCTATCTTTTTTTACAGGCCATATGGTCAATAAAACTTGGGTTGTCAAGGAAGTAAAAAGTAGGAAACAGGCTTTCCTAGAAGGACTAAGTACAGGTCCTTCGAATCCAACATCTAAAGGTAGACACTTGATTGTCACTCATATAGGCAATGAAAACGCTTTTGTTCGGGTAGGAGAAAATATATTTGAATTAGAGTACAGAAGATTACCACGAGTCCATTGATGCATCACATTTAGCTCAGGAAAAATTCCATAGTGGTTATGAATACCACTCATGAAAAGCCAAGACATTTTGAAAAGCCCCCACTACCTCGTGGAAAAAAGTTGATATACAAAATTGCCTACAATCGAAAAATATTCATTTTGAACAAACAGAAATTATGGCAGACTTATTGCAAAAAGTTAAAAGCATACAAGACAGATTCCAAACCTACGCAGTGGATGAGCTTGCAAAAAAATACAAGGTGCAAATTTTAAGACTTCCACCGTATTATTGTGAGCTCAATTGCTAATATGGGCCAATGTAAAGGGTTATGTTGCCCGCAGAAATATTTCTTTCAAATTTGATGAAGTATATTCATTACTCAATGGAGGACTGCAGCAGGTTACCGCCCAAAAATGGAATAATTGTATTGAGCTTGTCTTCAAAGAAGAAAACAATTTCTATATCTATAATCATATAGATAAAATGATTGACAACACTATAGACCGTTTTATTATGAATGTGGCAGAATCTGAAGAGTCCTCCAAATATTTTGAGGACAGCTGTAGTTTTGATTAAATACAAGCGCCGATAAATAGACATTTTGTGATTTAATTTTTGTATTATTTTTTAATAAAAACATTTAACAAACAAAAAACAAATTTTATTTTCCATCTTATGATCCATAATAAATATATTTTTACTTATTTCCATACAATATAAAAAAAATGTTAACAACATCTGGATGATTGTTTACATAATTTCTAGCTTCTCGTGACGGGGAGTTTAATAATACATCCTTAATCATAGATTTAATAAGAATTCCTCTACACAGTGAATGTTAGCAATGAAAAACACATTATCAAAGCAAATGCTATGCAATGTCAGTAGGGTTACCATTTTTTTTAATATTATGTAAAGTGTTAACTAGCGTAATTACAATCTGAATATATTTCTTATTTTTAATTTTCGGTAGTCTTAATCAATTTATTTAAAACTCATTCACAGAACATTCCAATTAACATATATTTGTTTTTTTTATGAAAGACCGGCACTGTTCCTCTCTTACCTTTATTTCATGTACATCAAAAAAATTACCCTGCATTAGAAGTATGGTTGGCAACCTTAAATGCAACTAGTACTAATCTTGTTCCAGGTCTCAATGTTTTGCGTCTTATGAATGAAACAACGGCGACTGCTCTCAGTTACGGCATTTACAAACAAGACCTGCCAGCACCTGAGGAGAAACCTAGAAATGTGGTTTTTGTTGATTTTGGTCATAGTTCACTTCAGGTAAATCATTACAATCGATACATTTACTCGTAATACCTGTACTTCTAACATATTTCATTTTCTATAACACTAAGGTTTCCCGTGACACAAGAGAGTTTTTTTTTGGGATCATGGGATCAGATGCACATATCCTCTACTTTTCTCCCATTTGGTCCTAATTACTCTATTATGAAATATTTTTGCCTTAGGATAACGAGAATCCGTGCCGACATGAGGTCAAACTTACAACTTGAGAATTTGTACTGAAGTACTATTGTTTGACTTAAGAATTCATGTAATTTTGGAAAATAAAATATCAATTGGTCCAAATTCTACATTTATTACTAATTTACATTTAAAAAATCAATTATTCAGTATATATTCTTTTCAAACTTTATGTTTTACAGTCAGAATAGATCTTTCTGTGCCATGGTATACAACATATAAAAAAAATTTTTTGTTTCTCCTCAACCGTAATCAAACCATAAAAGTCTTGCATCAACTTTACAGCCCTTTCGGCTGTATTGTTTACTGCTCTAAGGATTGACACAGTATTTTTGGCAGAAGCCAAGAAGCCAAGAAAGTAAATTATCTAATTTCTAGAAAGAAACGAGGCATTTAGTTTCCCATAAAGAAGGACATTTGTGGAGAAAACTCATCTGATATAAAATCATAGATGTTTTTCTCTGAAATACGAAAATAATAGTTAGCGTGAAATTACATGAGGTAAACAGAAAACCAGGAAAACAACTACACCATTTATCTGTCAAACTAACCATACTATGAACCTTTACTTCAGAAATCACAATCACAGTTTTAATTTCGGAAGCAGTAAGGTATGCTTCCACGTTTTCTCTATACCATCTGTATCTTGTCGAAATAGATGCTTTTCCAATTTTCTCTAAATTTTCTGAAGAGTGGATGGGGGCTTGTGGTCACTTGACTGATTTTTCCTTCAAATATGCTTTTCAGCATCAATTCGTAAATGTGATGGCTACAAGCAAAAAGAAGCAATTCCCTGTCAAGTTTTTGCTCTAGTAGCACACAGGCACCATCGATAAGACGTGTATTCAAAGCCATAGGCATCACAACAGAGAATTTGCACTTTCTCTTTGTGATTCTAATCTGTGACCGCATTCCAAACAGCTTGCGCTTGCTTTTTGCCAGTAGAATTATCTAATTTTCGCATAGCAATAAGTTGATCCGTATTTCCAAACAAAATTACTATAGGAAGACGTTTTTCGGGCATCCGGTGCAGGCAACAGTTTCCATCCCAGTGAACAGTTATATAATGTCTGCTACTTCATTTTTGAAATCAACTTTTATGGCTTCCGCGCGTTCCTTTCGTTTTTCCTACGGATTCGTTGAATGGAAGACTTACTTATCGGAAATTCGTCCATATTATGTCCAAATGCCTCAATAGTAGCTTGAAGAATAAACACCATCTCTCATACTCAACTGACACGTGTCTAATGCAGCTACTAATTTTGGAGTAATTAAATCTTTCTTCATTACCATTACAGTAGTCCCAGTCCCAGGTTGTGTGCTCTCGATCACGGTTGGCAGATCATTTTGTGAATCCATATTTTCACCAGAATTGGAAGCTGACTGTACAGGTTCATAAGATGCCGAAGAAGTTGACACGGAAAGATATTTCATTCACCGGTTTTCTTCTTCAATAGCCCTTAGTCGCGCCCTTTCTTCTTGGTCGGCCAATTTTTATCCACTACAGCCAAGTTCCCAGTCGACCTGGCTCTGTGGCACTGCAAGATCTTATCTTTCTCTATTTTTATTAATTGAAGTGCATCGGCGTGTGCAATATCAAACACATTATCCAAATTGCTTGTAAATTCTTGTTTACAACGCTTGAATATGTTTTGTGTTTTCATTGCATTACTTTGTAAGTCTCGCCATACTTCATATAAGTTCACAAGTTTTTTCACACAATTCAGTAACGATTTGTTAAGTATTCGTACCTTTTCACAAAATATAAACACTTGTAAAAATGAGATTTGCACTTTCATTAATTACATTCATTACTTTAATATCATCCCTTATTATTATTAATTTCACTTATTAATAGTTAATTTCACTTCACAGATGTTATAAAACAAAACTGTGAGTACTGTGTAATATTTGACCTCGTTATTGGATGTTTTACGTCCCCTATTATATAAGAGAATATTTCTCTTTTTAGAATTTCGTAATTCCACTGACATGTTTATTGACTAAACGCAATAAGTTTACTGACAATACAACTGGAAAGCACGTCGACTCGCAAGCATGCTCTCGCTCAAGTATGCAAGTACTGACATGTTTCGATACAAGTCGGCACGGTTTGCCATAGTCCAAAAGTCATGAAATATGATTTATGTCTGTTTTGATATAAGACAAAAAAAATAAGAAGTTATGCATTAAAAAAAAATTGGAGCACCCTAATATATGTACAATGTTTAATATACTGTTTTGTGACTAACTGTATTTTGTAACACAACCTGTTCCACATTGATAAATGTAGTAATGACTTTTAAGGTAGGGCAATAGTTCCAAGGTTTTCCCATTATCAGTATTGACAAATGAATAGTTTGTTAGGGTTGTATTAAATGGTTACCACAAGTTACCATTAAATGATAAATGAGAATTCAATTCTCACCATGGGTTTCTTCAACTGCACTTTCTGTCATAGAAAGGCGTTTCCTATGTGTATCCACATTTCCTTAAAAGGGATTTTGCACACTGAGCGGTCCAAAAATCGTTTATACAGTGAACTCAATTGTTATGAACTGCTTTAAAAGGTCTTTCTGTTATGTAGTGGAGTGTAGGCTTTCTCGACCGGTGTCCATATTAATTGAATCTACCAGGCTACTTGGCCGAGGTCTTCTGGAATCGCTTCTCTTTCTTCCAAATGTTTCGTCAACAACTGCGGTTGACATCTTCAGTGGCGACTGCGTTCACTTTCGGAGAGATGTTATCTCTCCGGCTTCTCGAGCGCAATCGACTCGACGACTGTGGCGCACCGGTATTTATAGTGGGCGAGGGTAGTTGTGTTTGTGTGGTCACTTGACTCGTCTCTCGTCTCTCTTCCCCGTGAGCTTGATGTTTTTGGAGTGCTGGATAACAGATATTACGGAGTCTTAGATTTTCTTCTTTTTTGTTAAAATTGTTGGGATGCTTGTAGATTTCAATAGCTCCCTATTGAGACGGGAATAATAATGATTCCCGGTTGACAAGATCTTTGTGTCCCTAAAGCAGATTTCGTGGTCCCCATCCGACAAGGCATGTTTAGCTACGGTCAACTTCTCAGTCTCTCCTCTTCGACAATTGCCTTTATGTTCTTTAATGCGGGTATTGACACTCCGTTTTGTAGTGCCAATATACACTGACCCACAGGAGCATGGTATTTTATATACTCCAGTCGAGGACAACGGATCTCTGGGATCTTTGACTGATCTGATGACATTTCTGAGTTGGCACATAGGCTTGAAAATGGTCTTCACGTTTTTCTTTTGTAAGATCTTGCTGATGCGATCTGTTACGCCTTTTAAGTAAGGTAAGAATGCCCTGCTTCTCTCTGGGTTGGTGTCGATATTGTCAGCTTTTTTGGTTCCTCTTGTTGGTTTTTGCACCTTCTTGATTTCGGAGACTGTGTATCCGTTCCTTTGAAGGGCTTGGTTTAAATGTATCAATTCCGATTGTAGATGTATCGGTTTGCAGACTCGTTTCGCCCGGTCTATCAGCGTCTTCATCATTGCTCTCTTTTGTTTAGGATGATGATTGGAATCTTTATGTAGATATCTGTCACACCGACAGTAAGCGACAGTAAAAGGGGAGCCAAAAAAGCTGACAATATCGACACCAACCCAGAGAGAAGCAGAGAGATAAAATTATCTAAAAGGCACTCTCCTATATTCTTTACCATCCTAAATAATAGTTTAATGAAATAATGTTGGTCAGCCATCATCATATTTCCAACTGTGATTGAATGCTGTGAAAGCTAGAATGTGTGTTTGATGTTTGTTTCTTTTTATATTTATCACTTCTTTGTGTTTATCATAATAAGTAGTAGTGTATTATCTGGCCATGTAGTGTTGTCGGCCGGCTTTAGGACCACCTCTAAAGAGTGGATTCACCAATCTCCTTGACCAGCATGGTGTTTTAAGGATACAATAAGACAATGTGCACTAGGAGACATGTCCAGTAGTGGACAATGAAAGATCTAGTTAGGGTTACTGTACAATCATGTGGCCATTTGTCTGTCTGCCTCCTATCTTATATGTTATCTATTGGGAAATTAATGGTACTACAATATTAGTTTGGGTAGTATATAAAGTCAATAGTGAATGTGCTAAGTGTGCTAAATAGTATAATAATACATACTACATAAAAATGCATTATTGTTTACAGGTATCTGCATGTGCCTTCAACAAGGGCAAGTTGCGTGTGCTGGCCACTGCAACAGATCACCAATGTGGTGGTAGAGATATAGATATGGCTTTAGCTGAATATTTCTGTCAAGATTTCTTGACCAGATTTAAGCTTGATGCTAGGAAAAATCAAAGGTAATAATTATTACATAAACTATCTCTGTTACATTGATATTCATATTCAGTAATAAATGTCCTCAATAAAAGTGTGGCTCAAACAAAAGGGAAAGAAAGAATCCAGGGCCGTTAAATATCTTTAAAAAAATCAACCTTATTAGAGAACGTTTAAATTTTCGCGCGTCGATTTCCTGTCAAAACAATTGTGATAGCTGAAAGATGTCATTGTCCTGAGAGAGAGTTGAGTCACCGTCTCGCTCGAATTCGTGGGCTTGCAACCGGGCTTCGTAAGCACATATATTCGCATTATTCTAACCTATGCAAAAATGCTACTTAATAAATGTAACTATTGGTCGTATCTATAGCAATTAGTATGAACCATTACGCACGGCTTTCATAGTAAAATTCGTACAGATCAAACTGAAATACGAAACTGCGGCAATGTTCGGTAGAGTCAGTGTTGTCATTTTATAAATGTTTTGTTATGCAACTTTCGTCTATTTAATTTCTGTTTATTAATTAACATGCATTTCTTTTTCAATTTTGTTTTATCACTTTTAAAAAATGTATTTAATTATAGCAAAATAATTTTAGTTTAAATATTATTTTGATTACTTTTTTAATAGAAATGTGAATAATTTATGTGCCTTAACAATCGCGCAGATTACTGCGCGCATCACAGGGTGGAGTGAACTGTGGAAATGTTCACATTTGTTGATTTGACGAGTGAAAGACTATTGTTTTTCATTTAGAGATTGTGTGATACAAAATGAGCGAAATTGTCCATTATGACAATGAGTGTGCAAATGTATGCAAATAATATTGACGAGGGAAAGATAATAAAAAGATAATTTTAACTTGTTATATTCAAAAATGTATCACATATTAGATAATATGACATTATGTATGTGTGAAAAAGGACCTTATTATCAGTTTTAGTTTCCCAGATATTGCAATTGTAGTTAGTTACTTAAAATCATAATTTTGTTATATGTAAAAAATCAGCATTTGGCCTATCGCCCACTTTCCGAAAGAAATTTACTCAGTAAGTTTTAGCTTTACTTTCTAGTATTTTACTTCTAATTTTGTTTCATTTATTAATATGGGTTTATTTTATTACACTATATACCTTTATATTTTAATTGTATTGACTAATGTCTGAAATTAAGATTATTATTATTAGTAACCCCCTCTAGAGAGTCTAGAGTGCATTATCTTAGTGACTGAAGGGAAAACAGCAGAGTGCATTTAAAAGTTCCATCGCCCCTTGGGTCTTTTCGAAGTCCTCGGGAAGCGGGGCGGTTGTTAGAGTATGTTTCTATTTAAACAGAATCATGAAACATTGAAAGTTAAATGTAATTTTGAGTGAGACATTGCCTATACAAAACAGAGATTCTTCAACATCAAGAATCGCTTTAACTGCAGATACATTATAAAAATAGGGATGCCCGGCTACGACCTTGCCTAAGGCTTTTTATATGGATTACCAATTTTGCACAGCATTAACGTTCACCAGATAGGTGGTCCTGGCATATATAACAACAGTATAATTCTATGTTCCAGAGCTTTCCTCCGTCTGCTACAAGAGGTGGAAAAATTGAAAAAGCAAATGTCAGCGAACAGCACTCGGCTGCCACTGAACATTGAATGCTTCATGGAGGAGCGCGACGTGTCCGGGGACTTGCAGCGCTCCCAGATGGAACAGCTCTCCGCCGAGACGTTCGCACGGTTTGAGAGGACACTTAGGGCGCTCTTGCCTAATGCCAGTAAGTTATATTTTAGAAAACACACATCCTAAGAATGGTGATAGTATAGTGGTGTACAGGGTGTGTTCAAACGTTTCCCGAAGCCTGAAACCGTGAATTCCGCCTATTATTTTGAGATAATTTACATGTATTACGTTTTTTGGGCTTTGTATTTACGAAAGTTATGTAAAAAATGATAAAAATAATAATAACACTATGTGACAAGATATTGGTACCTATAAAACAAATAGCTATAATAGATTGCTATTAGTTACAGTATGTAGACAGTGGATATCTTGTTTCTATCACGTCTTCTTCTTGAGATACCCCGCGGATAACTTTTTTAACGACCCTCATTTTACGCGTATTGGTAAAAGTTACCGTTATTCACGAAATATGTTTATTTCCTGTGATTTACCACATTGATTGACATCTTTGTGATTAACTATTTTTGTGCGTAATCATATAAACATCTTTGTGATTGTAAAAGTGGCCGTCGCCAGTGCAAAAATTCACCAAATAAAGTTTTGCTACGTGTCTGGACAGTGCATTCTTAAGTCGCAAGGAAAAAAATATCTGAAAAAGTACGTAATGCGTATTTCCAATACTCTCCTGTCGTGGCTGAATGGAAACAAAACATCCATGCCATTTTCAGTACCGACACTGTAGCGTGAACCCAGTAATCACTACAATGATTGCTACTTTTGTATCGCCGATATACGAGGATTTTTGAAGAAAATCAAGCATAATATAGAGTTCCCTACTGTAAATTCTGTATGATCTGTATCAAAACTAATAGCTCATAGTGAAGACATGCGTCCTTTGCCTCCTAAAGACATGAAAGTTGACAATCAACATCCAGAGTTTTTACCCTCTTCAAGTGTTCTATACCATCCGCATTTAATTGCACAACAGGAATTAAATGATTTGATACAAGACCTGAATTTGTCTGTGAGACAAGCTTGGATCTAGATTACGAGACTGAAACTTGTTGGCACCAGGTACAAAAATATCTGTACAGCGAAAACGAAATAAAGAAATGGTTTCATTTTACTCTAATTCGGAAAACATATGTTTCTGTAACAACATCGTATCTTTGACGGGCGAGTTGAAAATTCCCTATGAAACAAAGGGCTGGCGTTTGTTTATTGATGGTTGGAAAACAAGTCTGAAGGCAGTTTTGCGGCAATCAGTATCCGTCAATATCAATCGCTTATTCAACTGTTTTAAAAGAATTCTGGAATATATGAAATCAATACTGGATTTAATAAAATACAAAGATTTTAAGTGGAAAGTGTGTGTGTGTGTACTTGGTTTGCAGGGTGGATTCACTAAGTACTGTTTTCTTTGTATGTGGGACAGCAGAGCTACTGACAAGCACTATTTGATAAAAGATTGGCCAAAACGAACGGAATTTGTGTGTGGTAAATTAAATGTGAAATACTTGCCTTTCATTGATTCCAAAGACGTTATTTTACCTCCCCTACATATAAAGCTGGGCTTAATAAAGAATTTTGTGAAGGCAATGAATAAAAATGGTGAAGAATTTTTATATTTAAAGTCCATTTTTACAAAATTAAGTGATGCAAAGTTAAAAGAAGGGATATTTATGTCAGTTAAGAAAGACCAAAATTTTTCGATCATAAGCTATATGTCAGAGCTAGGACGCATGGACATCGCTAAAAGCTGTTGTAAAAGGCTTTTTAGGTAATCACAGAGCCGAAAATGCGGAACTCTTAGTGAACAATTTGTTATACTCGTATGAAAAGATGGGGTGCAAGAATGTCGTTAAAAAATCATTTTCTCCATTCCCATTTTTCATTTCTTCCTTCAAGTCTTGGAGCCGTGAGTGATGAACAGGGAGAAAGGTTTCACCAAGATGTAAAAAGGCTTGAGGAACGGTATCAAAGTCGTTGGAACGCAGCTATGTTAGGCGATTACTGCTGATGTTTGAAGCGAGAAGATACTTCCCATCATAAAAGGAAAAGTTAAAAAAATTACATATTTTGTGTACAATATTTGTTTTCAACCTTATATTTTGTGTTTTAATGTGTCCAAATATATTAATAAGAATTATGGTCGTCGGTTTTTCTTTAATAATTTTTAATAAAATTAAAATATCTATATACTGGTGTTTACTTTTTGTTTTTTTTTTTATTAATAACCGTACCTAAAAAATAGTATGTGTTAGAACAAAAATACGTATAAGTGATAAGTATAAATAAATAAACAGGAAAATTTGACGAGTGCACTTAATTTTACTTTTTTTCTCATTTGTAACGTAGTGTAATTATGTAGTTGTAAGAAGGTTTATAAAATTTTCATGTCAGTGAATTCGGTATCATACACGAAATTCATGGTTTCAGATTATCAACTCTCATTCGTGAGGTTTCTATGTACGAATTTTTGAATTTTCACTATCCCAGCAGGAAAACATTGTAAGCCCAAGAAATAAAATATATTTTAATTAGATATAATTTTCTTTCAGACAATGTCCATAGATATTGTTAGGAAGTTACAACTTAAATTAATGTTATAGTACAAGATCCCACCGCGTGATTTCTACGTTCATCTGTTATTTAATCAAAATACAATTTTTATAGATAATTATTAATAGAGAAATACGGTTCTGCCGGGTTGCCTATTGACGCATGCGGAATAGTTTTAAAACGACTGATAGCTGGCACACTGCGTCTTTGTCTGATAGACGGTGTGGTGCGCTAACTCTATCGCTTTTATGTATCTTAAACAGTTGGCAACCCCTATTTGCGGGCACTTTTACATAAGCAACCATATGCCATCGTCTAGAGATAAAAATTAGCTTTAATTTGATATATTTTTGAGGGGGAGAATGCACGCTGCAATCCAACAGTTACTGGGTGCACTCGACTGGCCACGTTACCCCTCTCTCACAGAAGACTACCTTGAAATGTACTGCATTTTCCGCTTTATCTTATTTCCCTAATGTACATACGTGTTTCGGTAGTGAGTGAGATGTGCCAGAGCCCATTCCCATCCTATCCCTCCCCATTTTTCCAACCCTTTCTATAAATCCATTCCTATATCTCCAAAGGTAGGCAGCGAATCCGGGGGCGTGCCAACGTTTGTCATTTTGGACTAATGTTACCATGTATCGTGGATGTCTATGGGCCACAGTATCCACTTATCATCAGGTGGACTGTATGCTCGCCTGGCGCCTTCGTCCATAAAAACAAATATACTATACCCAAAAAATAAGGTGAATTACTTATTTAAAATTTGCGGGTATTATGAAAGCATACAATTATTTTTTTGTCAGTCGGTAGTACTGTCCTTGATATCTATGCAGAGTTTTAAGTCAATATATTCAATTGATGCAGAACTACTCGTGTTTTTGTAAACATACGAAAGGGAGTTTATCGATTTTCACTATTTCTGATTTAATTGAGCAAAGAATTTGTATTAAATTTTGTTTGCGGAATGAATATTCTGCCACGAAAACGTTGAGGATGTTACAGAAGGCCTTCGGTGATGACGTTATGGCGCAAAAAATATTTACAAGTGGTACAAAGACTTTAAAGAAGGCAGAGAAAGCGTTGAGGACGAACACCGTCCCGGACGACCATCAACGTCAACTAATGAACAACACGTTAATCAAATCAAAGATCTTGTGCTCGAAAACCGTCGATTAACAATAAGAGACCTCGCTGATACTGTTGGCATTTCAAAAGGTTCGGTAAATACCATTTTAAAAGATTTTTTTGTGCCTTAGACGCATCAAATCTCGTTTGGTTCCAAAACCGCTCAATTTTATGAAAAAAAAGCATCGCATTGACAGCTGTGAAACAATTATTTCTGACTACCAAGACATCATGAAACGCATCATTACTGGAGATGAGACTTGGATCTTCTGGCTATTCCCTAAACTCAAAAGACCACTCCGTGGACACCGTTTCGACTCGATCGAGGAAATAAAATCCGAATCGACTAAAGCATTGAAGGCCATACCGGAAAAGGACTTTTCAGACCGTTTCGAGAGTTGGAAAGAACGTTGGCATAAGTGCATTGCATCGGGTGGGGATTACTTTGAAGGCGACGAAATTGATTTGGAAGAATAAATAACGATTTTTTATTTTTTAAACAATTCACCTTATTTTTGGACACTGGATTATGTAATGTATTAATATACGTTATGAACGTATACATTTTTGTTTGCAAAAAAATAAATAATTAAATTTTAATTAAAAGTACTTGCGGCCATATTTTGATAGGCAACCCGGCAGAACCGTATTTCTCTATTAATAATTATCTATAAAAATTGTATTTTGATTAAATAACAGATGGACGTAGAAATCACGCGGTGGGATCTTGGACTATTAGTATTTAATATTAAATTATAACTAAAACCAGCTTCATCCACTGCATCTAGAAGGGACAGACAGCCTTGGCCACAATCGTCCTCAGGATGCTATTGCCACTCCCCCTCACCCTGCTCATCAACGAGGCTGCTCTTTTTCTCATGATTGCGTGAAAGACATCTGTGCGCGCTTCCGCAAACATTGTTGATGCTCTACAAAAGCGGGGAGCCGCAGCAACATCCCGAAGACGTTATATTGAATGCGAAGGGCGCTGTAGGAGCGTTGAGTATACCTGATCCATCGGCTGCTCGAATAAAATGATTGGCAATAGTCTTTAAATAGTGTAATTTTTACCTCTTGCAACATCGATTAAACCTACGAGTCAGTATATTACTCCATACCCACAACGTCCTTCGCTCCCTTTCAATGGCAAGGTTGTCCCTGAGGTCATCGTTTTCCTTAAAGTGATTTGTGCAGTTGTGTGAATGTAATACTGATAATATAAAAATCATTTTAGCCATATATGACATTATCTGGAAAAGGGAAGCTCATTGTTGGTTCTGATTTCCTACATATTGAGTATTCAGTAAAATCTTAAAAAAAAACATTTAGTATTATCTTAAGTATTCAGTAAAATCTTAAAAAAAAACATTATGTAATATTTTATCTTAAAGATAGAGCATTTTAATATAGAAAATCTTAACTGAATTCAATAAGTCGACATCGACACTTATAACATCCATCTACTCGGGTCATTATTATTTTAACCAATAAAGTTAAAAAATACAATAATTAATGGAAATAACTTGTAATGTTCCTTTCAGAATTGAGGCCTGAGGATATTTCCTCTGTAGAGATTGTGGGAGGCTCCACAAGAATCCCCGCTGTTAAGACTCTGATTGAACAAGTATTCGGTAAAATAGCTTCAACTACATTGAATCAGGTAATTAATTAACAATAAAATTTACACATTCTTTGTCTTTAAACTTATATTAAATAGTTATTAGACAATTCTTAATATATTCATAAAATGTTTAACAGCAACCCATGTGAGCAATTAATGTTATGTATGTACATATTTATACTTGCTCAGCTCAAACTCAGCATGTTGGCTAGTAATCAGTTGACATATGTGAGAAAAAATATGTGTTATTTTACTTTATCTTAAAAATCAAATATTAGAACGTATTTCTATGTAAATTCCCTTAAGGGACAGGGTGGAACACAACAAAATCTTAAGATTAAAAATAGTAACCAAAATCTGTAAGTTCATATGGACATTACATCGAATTAAGAGCAATATTTTAATAAGAATATCAGGGTGAAAAGAATATAATAAAATGATTACTCATTTACATTGAGGACAAAATAACAACTTGATGAAAATCCTGCGTGGCTGTAGTGAATCACATTTTCTATGACAAAAAACATACCACGTGTCATTATAGTCCATTGACATCAGAGATCATTCTATTATACACTGGTTTATTTTTTATGCATAAAAGCAAATTATGTGCTCATAAATAAATGTGTGGTGTCGGCCGACTTTAGAATAGCACCACCCACCCTATCTGTTCCCGGGTGATCTGTTCTGTCCCACCCACGGGTGATGCCGTATAAGGCGACTAAGGAATACCACTGACGAACTATGTCACCTCTAATAGAGTATTCACCACCCGTGCACTCGGCCTGTGTGCCGTTTTAAGACCATACTTCTCTCGTGAGACAATGTGCATACCCAAAGAATATTCTGTAATATTTTTAATATAATTTTATCATCTTAAGTAAATGTAATATAATTATTATGGGAAATAAACATAAACCTGAAGGAAGATTCATGAGTGCTCGTACTGAAAATATAGGTACGTATAGTAACCACACAATAATCTTCCCGAGGTATTGAAAAATGTTTTCGTAATATGGCAGGGTTCGAAACGAGATTTATAAATGATAATAATTATCTTGATAATGTTAGTTAAAAATATTTCATTCGCCACTCGTCATTCTCTCATTCACATTAGACGCATTAAAACGAATGCATACCGGAACGGTCAGCTAACCAACAGTTTCTTCTTTATAATAGACTAGCATTTGCCTACACTAGCATGGAAGTTGATAGAAATGCTCGCCTGGGTGAACATCAGTAGGTACCTATTTATTTGATACTGATCAACAAGGAAAAATAATTGTGACTAATTTCATTATTCGCGGATCAAAACTACATATATCAAACTTATTAATTGCTATCAATACATAGGTAAATATTTTATTTGTTTAGGTAATTAAACATGAAACAGTTGCTTCCGATCAACTACTTGAGATGGTACTTAGTTATTAGAATCAATTGCCCTTTGACTTAACGCCGCCTGTCCATGCCGGCTGAATTACAACGTATTTTAAAAGCTGTGAAACAAGAAAAACTAACTAAATTATTTTAGCCCCTGCCTAAGACTGATAATGAACTATGTTAATTTTGTTAAGAAATTTTAACTAAGTACATTTTTTATCATCATTGATTTATAATTTCGTAAATTTCGTAACATATCTTTTATAATCGCATATACATTATTCCATTCCCTATACACGGTTTCCCTATTCGTGGCGCGTTTACAGAACGTAACCCCCGTGAATAAGGAGCTTTGACTGTAATTATGTGGATAAATTGGAACCATGTAATACAAACGGGCTATATAGACATTGTACAATATTGCGTGTGTTTAGGATGAGGCGGTGGCGCGCGGGTGCGCGCTGCAGTGCGCGATGCTGAGCCCCGCGGTGCGAGTGCGTGAGTTCAGCATGGCTGACGTGCAGCCGTACGCCGTGCGGCTCGTCTGGGACGCGGCGCGCGGAGAGGACGGCGACATGGAGGTACCAATTACCATTACTTCCTTTACTTACCTCTGGGAGCATAATATCAAAATGTTAAACTGTCCAATCAGTTATAATGTCCATTGGTCTTGTGACCAATAAGTCTAATAGTCAAATATCCAAGTACACTTAACAACTAAAAAGTATAACCAAGAAATAAAGCGTGTCTGTGATAGAAGAATAACTCCACATCTCCATTTGAATTTCTTAAAAATATTATAAAATTAAATAAATGTATTGTTACTGTTATATAAGATTAAGGTAATGTTTTATTTAAGGTAATGTACAAGGTTTAATTAGCAAGAGGTATTATTTTTCTGTTAATATGTAAATTATTGTTTATAATGTTTCTATATTCGAATGTACACATTTGGACATTGACAATTGGACATTATTTATGACACTTGATCATTTTGAGCTTTGGACATTGTGACATATGTAGAGTATAATAACCCATTAGACATTTTGACGTTACGTTCCCATACGTTGTTTTCTTATATGGCAATACCGTAATTAACGCATTGTGCCACTGTCGACTTTTCTTTATATACTGCGACTGCGACAGATAAAAACTGAGTTTCTATACTGATAGAAACCACTAAGAACCAGACTAATATGTCATGTCATTACTAATATGGACGTAAACATTCATCCAGGTGTTCCCGGCATTCCACGCGGCACCATTCTCAAAGATGTTGACTTTCTACAGAAAGGAACCCTTCACAGTTAGCGCCTACTACGCTGACCAAGTACCCTATCCCGACACATTTATTGGTAAGTTTTTTTGCATAGAACTATATTATTATATGTTTTGTTTGGATAAATAACTAACTATTTGCGGAACAGAACTGTCGTGCAAATGCAAATGCTAAAGCGCCGTAACAGAACAATCACACTTCCGAGAAAAGCATACAAAACGTTATATAATAGTAGTTTATGAAACTGTTGCATAATGAGGGGTATTAAAACACGAGTGTGTGTTTTAAAACCGAGCCGTAGGCGAGGTTTTTAATAGTATCACACGAGTGTTTTAATACCTAGTTATGTGCAGTTTCATACACCACTTTATCTACTCTCATACATTGGTGTTGAACCTACTAAATAAAAGATCAAAGTTTAAAGAGTAAGAAATATATTATTATATTTGGATATATCGACTTCGTTATATATGCTTAATGTACTCTTTAACATTGAGTATTTAGACCATAATGAGACACTGGATCACCACCATATTCGCCAGATTTAGCCCATTGCGACTATTTTCTGTTTCCGAATTTTAAAAAATGGCTCGGTGGGAAAAGATTTAGCTCCAACAAGGAGATCATACACGAATCCAATGCCTATTTCAAAGGGTTGCCTAAGTCGTATTTTATGGAAGGGATCAAAAAGCTAGAGAAACGCTGGATGAAGTGCATTGAGTTAGAAGGAAACTACGTTGAAAAATAAATCATAATTTTTAAATAAAGTTGACTCCTTGTTTCATTTTTACCAGACCTATCACTCCGCCCTCGTAGATTATTAGTCATTTCCGTCGCCGCATTTAAAATATCGGGCGGAGTCAAATTTTCTTCACAATCTGCTATCGGACATTTTTAAGCAAAAATAACAATATTTCCACGAAATTCAGTACAACAAAACGTATGAATGACGCCAAAACCCAGCATATCACCGCGCATGCGCTAAAGTGGGCGCTGCCACAGACAAGTAAAACTGTATGGTAATGAAAAAAAAAATTATTTTATAACATTATTTTGTTTGAGAAAAAGTGTTATAATATGATTCTATTTTTAAATTTCGGTATTGTGTTTATAAAGTATGTCAATATAAATTCGTTTTGAAGTTTGTAATTCGAATTTTACTATATGAGAGTAGATAAAATTACTTTATTGTTACATTTGGTATTTTTTGGATGGAATAAAGAAGGCATGTACGTGTAAAGATAATAAATATAATAATAATGGAAAATTATCTTAATTCAAATAATTTTGGCAAAATTAAAAAAAAATATCTTTTCTGCAACATTTGTGTTTTGATGCAAACAAATTAAATTGCAGCAACTACACACATTACTGTAATGGACTGCACAATCTATTATTTGATTTTACAGATTATAACGCAGTTTTCTACATTTTAATCCATTTCTTAATCAGCAAAGGTAGACCATTACCGGGTAAATGGATACTGTCGCCCATAGACCTTTCGCATGGATCGCAGGTGTCTATGGGCGACAGTATCCATTTACGGTTAGGTTGACTGTATGGTTCTGTCGCCTTTTTTCTATAATAAAAAAAAATGTCTTCTAGCACGTTCCTCACAAAAACTATGAAATTTCTTAGTAAGGATGCACTAAATCAGTTAAAAGTTTATTGCATTTTAGTTCTTTATTTTGAGGTACAATTCATAAAAAAGTTACAGTCTCACATAATATTTGTTGCATTCATTGCTTTTACTGCATTTTAATTGGTTTTCCTCAGAATAAAAGCCATAGAGTGAGCATTTACTGCGATAACGATATTTAGTTTAGGTAACTTCTAGACATTGCAGAGAAAATCGAAAAAATAAAGATTTGCTTCTTTTAGAAATGTATTGAATTACATATTTGTATTATAGTAATTTATTTATTTATTAAAGGTCATCAACAGAATAATGTTAACAGGTAAATGAAAGGCTTATGCAAATCAAGTCTTTTTAATTAATATCTTGAAGACCCCATCTGCAGTAAAGTTCACTGAGCAAAAAGAAACACTTATCTTAGGGACTGGGTAATTAATATTACGACTCCTACCCTCAGAAGTACTGTAGACCGAAGCAAACTGGGATGAAAATAGATTGCATATTCCTTGGCCATCACTCGCAGTTTTTTGGTTGTAGGACATTTTGGCGAGATACATAGGTCACAGAAAATTTCCGGAATTGGCCACTTACATAAACAGTATTTAAAATGTAATTACAATATTTGAAAATGGAACTCTTTGGCCGTAGAATAAAGTTTGTTTCATCTAGCAGTCATTTGTTTTTCACCATGGCGTCATTTTAAAAATTGCGTGACTGCATTACGGTGGATTTACCTCGTGAAAATTTTCGCTGTATGATTTTCTACAATTTTAATTGTAATTTGACGGCTCAGCAGAGCCTCGCTCGGCTTCAAACTGATTTTGGCGATGAAGCACCAAGCAAGACAACAATTTATAGCTGGTTTTCAGAATACAAGCGCGGTCGTGTTAATCTCAGTGACGAATTTCGTGAAGGTCGCCCATCCACCGCTGTCAATAACAAAAACATCGATGCTGTGCGCCATATGATCGAAACTGAAGGGCATGTGACTCTATGGCATATCAAGAGATTCGAGCATCGTTAGACATACGCATGAGTCGGATACAATGAATCTTACATAAACATTTGGCTGTGCGAAAGCTGTGCTCGCGGTGGATCCCACACAATTTGACTGCGGCTCAAAACACGGAATGCGTCACTTGGTGCAATGCCATGCTTACCAGATTCAACAAAGGGGCGTCAAATTTGGTGTGGAACATAGTAACAAGTGACAAAACGTAGTTTTACAGCTACGACTCCGAAACAAAGCAGCAGTCGATTATTTGGGACTTTCAAGATGAGCCGAACCCGACCAAAGTGCCGCGAAGCAGATGATCGCTTTTTTTTTTTTATAAAAACTAGACACATAGCTGCTCTTGCTTTGGAGAATCGTCGTACCGTGAATGCTGGTTGGTACACGACCATTTGCTTGCCGGAAGTTATTAACGAACTCTGTGAAAACAACCTTAAACGCCACATAATCTTGCACCATGACAATGCCAGCTCTCACACGGCCAAACAGACAAACGACTTTTTGAAGGCGAAAAACGTAGAATTCATGAGCCATCCTCCATAGAGTCCCGACTTGGCACCTTGTGACTTCTTATTGTTTCCAAAAATTAAGAAGAGCCAGAAGAGGCTGTCGAAGAGTATGAAGAACATGTTTCCGAGGTCACCACCGAGGAGTGGAATAAATGTTATGGAAATTGGTTTATTCTTATGAAAAAGTATATTTCTGCGCTTTTTGTATTTTATGAACTTTTCTGTAATAATTCAATGATGTTTTTATTCCCATAATATCTAATGCAATGACTAAATAAGTACAACATTTTTAATTTACATCTTTATGTCAGCATGAATACACTACAGCTAGTGTTATACTTCCAGATCAAAAGTTGAAATTGTTTATACAAATTGTGGTAGTTCAGGGGCACCAAAGTCAAGACAGAATAATAACTCGGTGATTTGTATTACAAGAACGATTTCTTCTAAGTACTTTTACATTAATTAGTACATGTGGGTAATCCATACATACGTATAATAATGACAACTTTACCCACATGCAACACAAATGAAGTGTTTTTACAAATAAACCAGTATCATTTCTTATTGCACAAACGATCTATTTACATAGTTTCACAATTAATTTTTCTAGTTATAAATACTATGACAAATCTTAAAATTTATTCAATGTAACACCAAAAAGACGTGCATAATTGCTTTTGTAAATGAACGAAATATAAACCATATTTATATTATATTTTACTAGGTCAATGGCACATCAAGGACGTACAACCAACCGCTGAAGGCGAGTCGCAGAAGGTGAAGCTCAAAGTGCGCGTGAACATCCACGGTATCATCACCGTCGCGTCCGCGTCTCTCGTCGAAAAGAAACAAGACGCCCACAACGAGAACGTTGAGATGGAGAACTCCAACGAAACCACGCAGAACAGTCAAGAGGCGATGGACACTAATGGTAGCCAAGAGCAACAGCAAAACGGTTCGGAGCAACAAGAGGTGAGGCAGGACGAAGTGGACATGCCGCAACAAAAACAGTCGTGGACACAGAGAGTAGGCCAGTGGTTCAGCGGGGTACGTGACGTAGCGCGTGACCACGTGCTGTTTGTTGCCACGGTCATAGGTGCTGTGTACATTGACGGTTGATCAGGCTTTCTGTAGATTATGCAAAAAAAAGTAACCAACAATGATTATTAGCAATAATACTGACAGTATTAAGAAGAAAAGGTATTGTGACATTTTTAAGGAAAGCATGGGTAACGTTATATTCGGAAATTAAAAATAAACAATGGTTATTCTTTTTGTTTTATCTAAAAACTTGGCTAAAACCAAGTTATTAGCTTGATTTTTGAATAATATATATTTTACCAATTTTTTTTGCATTTTTCTCAAATGTCATCGAAATGGACTTGTTCCTTTTTTTCTGAGGAAAGCAGAATAGCCAACCAACCATTCGCATGACTAAAAACTTTGTTTGCGTTCGTGAGTCGGTTATTACGGTAACTTTAACGTTCATATTCCTGGCTCTATCTGAAATAATAGATTTGTTCTACAAGGTTGTATTTGCAGTTAGCACTACCTAGTCGCCTATTGAATTAGTCTACCATATAATAAGCTGCAGTGTTTGTAATTGTTCTAACGCTCCATTGGCCAATACTGCATAATATTGTGCTTGCTTGAAAGGTCGTTCAAATTGTCGAAGATTTTGTATTACATAAACTCCGCACCCGTGTAATGGCTAATTTCAGTTAACGCAAAACGACATATGCAAAACGACCAATACACAGAACGACTAATATGCTAGAATAGCACTGTTGTTTTGCCACCAAATGCCACCAATAACTAGTAGCAACCGTAAATATAAAAACTTAGTATAAACCAAGTACTAGAGCGGCACTACATGTCAAAGACATTATAGGGAAAATTATCCTTTGAGATACCTACTTCAAACAGGATTACCATTTGTACTGTTTTAGTGGCACTTAGCACTGTAGGCTGAACAAAAACATGTTCAATTTGCGACTAAACAATTCCAAAACCTGCAGCTTTACTTACGATCAGAGTGAAACACCATTGTTGCTTTGTAAATTTCACCCATTGGTGTACACGGGAGCTCATTTATTAAAGCAGAAGGAAGAAACAATTTGCTTCTAAAACTATCCTGTGATACTCATAGCCAGGTATTGACAGTTGCTCGTTGTGACTTTACCACCGTAATGTGCGTGGCTTACTTCCTTTGATTTAAATATATATTTCCTACTAGAAATCCACTCGCAGTTTTGATAGCAATTGCTATTTGATTAATAAATCAAATAACAATTGCTATTAGTATTTGATAGTGGTGATAGTCTTCTTCTCAGCCCTTGGACGTCCACTGCTGGACATAGGCCTCCCCCATTGTCCGCCATTTAGACCTATCGGCAGCGACCTGCATCCAGCGGGTGCCCGCAACCTTCATGAGGTCGTCTGTCCATCTAGCAGATGGACGTCCTCGGCTTCGTCCGCCGGTACGTGGTCTCCATTCGAGAACCCTTCTGCCCCATCGGCCATCGGTTCTTCGAGCTATGTGCCCTGCCCACTGCCACTTCAGCTTGCTAACCCGAGAGGCTATGTCGGTGACTTTAGTTCGTCTACGGATCTCCTCATTCCTGATTCGATCACGTAGGGAAACGCCGAGCATAGCCCTCTCCATAGCTCGCTGTGCGACAGTGAGCTTATTTATGAGGCCCATAGTCAGAGACCACCGAGAGGTGCCGTAGGTCATCACCGGCAACACACACTGGTCGAAGACCTTTGTCTTCAAGTACTGAGGTATTTTGGACGAGAAGACGCTGCGTAGCTTCCCGAACGCTGCCCAGCCGAGTTGGATTCGTCGATTGCCTCTTTCTCGAAGTTGGACCGTTTGGCCTAGGTAGACGTACTCGTCAACAACTTCGAGAATCGAGCTCCCGACTGAAACTGGGGTGGGCACGACATGGACATTCGACATGATTTTCGTCTTGTCCATGTTCATTTTAAGACCCACCTGTTGGGAAACTCGATTGAGGTCTCCGAGCATTGTGCTAAGATCCTCCAGCGATTCTGCCATGACCACGATATCGTCGGCAAATCGAAGGTGAGTGATGCATTCGCCATCAACGTTGATGCCGAGTCCTTTCCATTCCAGGAGCTTGAAAGCGTCTTCCATCGCATTGGTGAAGAGCTTCGGAGAGATGACATCTCCTTGTCTCACACCCCTCTGCAATGGAATCGGCTCCGTGCTCCCTTCCTGTACTCGGACTGACATGGTGGCGTTGTTATACAAACACTTCAACACTTCGATATACCGATAGTCAATATGGCACCGCTGGAGGGACTGTAGCACTGCCCAAGTCTCGATCGAATCAAAGGCTTTCTCATAGTCCACAAACGCTAAGCATAATGGCAAGTTATACTCCTCGGTCTTCTGTATAACTTGCCGCAGCGTATGGATGTGGTCTATGGTACTATAGCCTTTTCGGAAACCGGCTTGTTCGGGAGGCTGGAAGTCATCAAACCTGCGCTCGAGACGATTCGTGATAACCCTCGAAAACAGCTTATAAACATGGCTCAGAAGCGAGATGGGCCTATAGTTCTTCAACAAGATCTTGTCGCCTTTCTTGAAGAAGAGCACCACCACGCTTCTGTTCCATGCCTCCGGCGTAATACCTTCGAGCAAGACGGAATTAAAGAGCTTCTGAAGGACTTTCAGTACCGGTGTTCCACCCGCTTTCAGAAGCTCTGAAGTGATTCCGTCTTCGCCCGGCGCCTTGTTGTTTCTAAGCTGTTTGAGGGCCATCCTAATCTCGTACAGGCTGATGTCCGGGATGTCTTCGGTATAGTGTCGGGTCAACTTGGCTCTTGGGTCTTTGGCCAAGTTGCCAACAGGTTTAGCGACCGAGGTATACAACTGTCCATAGAACTCCTCGATCTCCCTCAGTACCTCTTGTTTGTCGGAAGTGACAGTGCCGTCCTCCCTCTTCAGCTTCGTCAACTGGCTCTGCCCAATAGACAAGTCTCTTGCGAACACTTTGGAGCCTTTATTCCGCTCTATCGTCTCCTTAATACGATTAGTATTAAAGAGACGGATGTCGTGTCGCAAGGACTGGTGAATCCGTCTATTGAGCTGCCGATATGCTTCCGCGTCATCAGGAGTCTGCAGTGCCATCGAACGTCGTTCCGCCAAGAGGTCGAGGGTGTGGTCGGTGAGCTTTTGGGGTCCATCTCTTCGACGGTGTCTGAAGAATTTAGACCCCACCGTATGGACAGTTTCTACCAACCTGTTGTTGATATCGTCCACTGCAACGCAATCCTCTAGGCAATCGAAGCGATTTGACAATTCAAGCTGAAAGCTTTCGGGGTTTTGTATGTGGGCAGCAGTAGGTCGGAGCGTAGACTTCATCAGGCGGGACCTTTCCAACTTGACGTTTATATTCAATGTGCCTCTAACCATTCGGTGATCACTACCGGTTTTCACCCTGTGGATCACGGAGACATCATTGAATATTTGTCTCTTTGTGGCCATAATGAAGTCTATCTCATTTTTAACGGAACCGTCGGGGCTCATCCAGGTCCACTTCCTATGAGGCGGCTTCTTGAAGAAAGAGTTCATCATAAAGAGTCCCTCTTTCTCAAGAAAGTCGGCCAGCCTCTGGCCCCTCTGGTGATAGTCTAGGGATATCTTAATTGTCTATGCTTATCGTCATTTGTTATCTTAAATTCTGCCCCATTCCACTGGCTTCCAATGAGTAAGAATTTTTAAATTATCACTAACTGGACGATGAAAAAAAAGCAGAAATAATCTCGTGCCCAAAAACAATCAAAATTTAATGCGTGTAGCCGTGTAGCTTAACAACACATCTGCATTGTAACCCGCGTGATAGATTACCAGAAGTCTATGCCCTGCAGTAGGACCATTATAGGCTGATATCGTAAGATATATGTATAGGTAGATTTTGTTGCTATTTGATATTCCTCATATAACCGACTACAGTTGCAGATTCTTAACCAATGAACTTGCTGTCCTTGCACTTCCCTTGGTACCATCAATCACGTCAGTAATCATTAACAATAACGCGTCACTGGGTTGCTGGGAGTTTTCGTGATACGTAAGAACTAATGCCAGCCAAATGCCCGTTTTGAGGCAAATTAATACAAAACGAAAATTTATGTTTCAAATCTGGGCACATAGAAAAAGACATTTTGTAAATTCTATCAGGATTATATTCTATGATCTATTACGTCTATTGATTATTTTTTAATACTTTGCGCAATTTCTCTCGTAAGGCTGATCCACTGTACTTCGTACACTGCAAACCATGGTTCGCCCTCGCATTGGCCAGTAATCTAATTCGAACACATAATTGTGTTTAGACGTTACTGCATGAACACGCTACTGAAGCGAAGAAGGACTATTCTACTTGTGATATTGTTGAATGTAAAACATACGTAACATTACTAACACGAAGTTGCGGGTTCAAAATTTCATTTTAAAATAATGTAAAGGCGCGTTGTTATTGAAAATTATTTAGTAATACGTCCTATTTAAAGCTTTTTCAATAAATTTACGTGGCAACAAACAGCAAATTGTTTGTATCTTCCCCATCCTCATTTGGAGGCCCCATTTGCACAGTTTGTTTTATTTCGTAAGGCTTGTATGTCGCCTCTTGTACCATTCTACTAGTGTTCGTAATGTTGATATTCCTTTTGAAACTTGTCTCTGTGTCCACGCATGTTTTAATCCTGCAGTCGTAAATTAGTCGCTTATTTTATCTTCTGACAGCACTTTTGAAGAAAATTTTACTACATGAGATTTTTTTTAGTAATTACGCTTGTGGTGGTATGTGAAGGTGCAAATGGGGCACCGCATTGCTTAGATACATTGTATATAACTTACAACAAACAATGCATTTTACTACTTCGTATCATTGATGTTATAAAAAAAGCCTTGTGTTATGTTATAAATTGTCTAAGAAAGGGTTATTTTAGTATCAAGTCATTGTCACTAAATATTGCTTGCATTGCGTCGATTTGCATGTTTTAGTTTAATACAATACTGTTGGATTTTATTTTGTATTTTCTAGTATGTCGGGATAATTAAATTATGATAAATAAAAATTGCTTCTAGTGAATATCAAAATAAAAGATCTATTTAAAATGAAAAAAACGTAAAAGAACAAAATATTCTAGAAACTGACCAATGCTGTATAAATCGTCTTTATTACAATTGCATAATGCCGATATTAGAATGATTCTTCTTTAACGATTTATATTATTGGTCTTTATATTCGTAATAAACAATTACGTAATGTTGATATTACCAGGACCCTTTGACCATTTATAATATCAGCGCGGCTTTAAGCTTGACCATCATTATAATGTTTTCTAAGCAGTTGCGGTGGTGGGGTGTAAGTTTTTGTAAAATGGTTGAATCGTTCTGTTGTAATTGCAGGAGAACGACGACAAAAAGGATAAGTCGAAAGACAAATCAAAGAAGGTACTAGTAAAAACGGTGGAGCTACCTATTGACGCACGTACACATGGATACTCGCAGACAGATCTCAATGGATACATGGAACAAGAGGTATATTACTTTACTATACACAAAAAAAAATGTCATTTTGTTGTTATTTTGAAAATAACTTTAAAAAGGAATAGTTCTTAAAAAAAACTTTGTGTATGACTCTCAACTGATGTGGGAGAAATTAGCCGAGTCTGTTGCAATTCTTGAAATCTGATACTGTACATCAATTTTATTTTAATCCATTAAAGATATGAGCACATGCAAAACAAAAAGATACTTTTATATTTTTATACAAAAATATACTTATGTATGCAATTGTATCCAAACTTGTGACTTCTTAACCCTATAACTTAGTCATTTTTTAAGCATTTTGAATTTTGATTTCCATTATTTTAAGTTATTTAAATATGTAATTATCTGTAGAGAATTAAATACCTTATTTTATCGCTCATAATAACGTATTTTACAGTACTGCTGATTAAATAATGCCGGCCGGTCATCTTCATTGATTGACTTATAGCAATATACGAGTATTAATTTTTATTGTATTTAATGACATCCTTTTCTAATACATTAATTTATGTGAATGTATATTTGACTTTATAATGTATTAATGATTTGATTGATTATAGCTTCGTTCGCGGTAAGGATTCAGAACTGATTCGGAACTATACGCATGCGCAGTTCAAATAATGCCGTTCGCGGAACACACAATTCAGAATTTCTAGTTACAGTTCTGTGTTCGCGGAACCGTCGAACTCGATTCAGGATCGGTTCAGAATCAGTTCTATAACTTTGGCAAGAATCTAGTTCCAGACATGCGCAGTTTTTACCTAACGACATTTGACATACATGCTGCGGCTATATTCAGTTGGTTAGAAACTAATAAACTGGTTAAATAGTTAAATAAAATATGGTTAGTTTTGTTTGTTGTTTATATAAATAAGTTTATATAATACTCTAATAAGAGTAATGTGTTTTGGTGGGTCCACTTAAATACTTGCCAACTTACGGGTTTTCCCCCCAAATTTAGGGGGTAAATAAGTGGGATGGGTTTTTTTAGGGGTTTTATATTTTTAGGGGTATTTTTAGGGATTTTTTGACTCTTCATATATTTTTTTGAATATATATTTTTCATATATTATGTGAAAGTATAGGCCCTGGGACAATCCAAACTATAATAGCTAATCATATTTATTTGTTGAACTAGCGACTTAACGACATCTAGTACAAATATATTACAACTACTCTGTGGTGACTGGTGGTTATTGTGCCTATGCTTACTGGAAATACATATGTACGTTGATTATTGTTTACTTGTTTAATTCGATTTTGTTGTACTGCTGTGCCGACAAGCAATTTGTTAATGATGCCTAAAGAAACTAAAAATAAAAAAATGTACAGTCGGAAGTACACGTAGATTTGGGAAACAGATCCAGATTTAAAAGGTAAAGAAATTTCATTGCATTTTTGTAATTTATATTTTTTCTTTTATTATATATTTTTTTAGAGGGATTTCTAAGTAATTGGGGCGATTTTGGGGGTTTTTGACTTAAGCTTTAGGGATAAATATTTTTGAGAGTTGGTAACACTGCCGATGACAGTAGATCGTACGCAGTTTGGTTCCGAAATCGTTCGCGGAAATAAAAATCACGAATCGGTTTATAACCGAGCATGCGCTCTACTACGATTCCAAATTAGTTCAGTACTAGTTCCGAATTAGTTCTGAATCCTTACCGCGAACAAAGCTTATATTATTAACTAACTGACCCGACAGACGTTGTCCTGTCCAAATTTCAAATTTCAATAAATATTTTTTTTACCTGAAAACTTTTCCAGGACCATAACGAACAAAATAAAAAAGAATTACACATATCCATCGTTCGAATAGTGAGTTTATAGTCTTGAGTTCATTCAAAAATCCCATGGAAATAAGCGCATTCAGTTTTTCCCGAATTTTCCAATATTCCGGGCAACTTTTCCAATTTTCTTTCCCTAAAAACCTTATTCGGACTATTATGAACATTTTTAAAAAAAAAATGCCAAATTCGTCTAGCCGTTCTCAAGTGATGCCCTTACCAACGAACAGCATTTAATTTTTATTTATATAGATTTCATTACATTAGGATCAAATTAAGAAGTTGTATTTTAATTGTTGTACTCAAACTTTGTAACATAATAATTATGTGATGTACTTGTACACCGTACGGCAGAACTAATACGTTTACAAATAAACTGATTTGATTCATATTAATGACCGATCGAGACTATATAACATAGATTCATTACAACATAACGCAATGAACTTTGAAAGTATTTTTGGGTGTTTCTTTTTTTACTCGTCATCTCATTGCATTTGTTCGGAATACGCAAATAGTCGACCGCCATTATTTATTTAGTAACTGTAAATTGTGTAACTGTAGTAACTGTAACTGGACATGAGCCTCCTTTTTTTTCGGAATGGCTAAATTCTTGTGGTCCTAGTGGCCTTTCAAGAGTCACCGGTCGTGATTAATTTAGGGCGAGCGCAGAAGGCGCTCAGCCATGAACAAAATGTGTGTTGCAAGCCTAAGGGCTCCCCCGCTGGTAAACCACCGGAAGGAACGGGCCTTGCATTGGGGGGATACCGCAGGATCGCGAGTCGGTGAGAAGCGCCTAGGCGCGTGCCGATACCTGGTAAATGTATTGGCTGAGGGCCGGTGTGTGTTGACGGTGTAACGAGGACGACGCACGCGTCTTCGCCTCCGCCGGCTCATGTGACGTGGACGTCTTATGAACTCTTTTAAGCCTCCTTATGAACACTGTCTCGTTCTCGTATGGCCTTAAAACGCCACGCTGCCCAAGCGAATTAGTGTGTCCATTTTTTAGAGGTGGTGTAGTTCTTATTTAGTAGTAGTGTACAATTAATTGTGCAACATTATCAGGGCAAGATGCAAGCGCAGGACCGGCAAGAGAAGGAGCGCGCGGACGCTCGCAACGCCCTTGAGGAGTACGTGTACGAGCTGCGCGGCAAACTGTCGGAAGGCGAGGCGCTACATGAGTTCGTTGGCGAGGAGCAGCGCGGCCGGCTCGTGGGGCAACTCGACTCGCTTGAGCAGTGGCTCTACGACGAGGGCGAAGACCAGAACAGACAGGTGATGACGCTATCATAGACTTTTGAAGCGGCGCAGAGCTAGTCTCCACACACTAGGCTAACTATCCTCCTTTCGGACTATTATGTTGACTTCTTAAAATGTCGAATTCTCAAAATGTCTATTCCCAAAATGTTGAATTCTCCCGACTTTTAGATAAACAAATGAATTATTTTGTTGTCAACTATAAATATATTAGACTGTATTAGTATGAATGTTAGATATTCTTATATTGATTGGAAGAAATCAAATCTAATTAACATTACTTACGTTTAATTATGGCGGGACAAAAATGGTCCACGGCGGTTATAGTTAAATCATTTTTTTTTTAAAACCTATGCTAATTACAAACGTGAAAATGCTTAAATTAGATAAATATACCAATTGAATAAAAAAGCTTCATGGTCCTAAATAAATAAATAACAAAGTTCGAGATGATTGAAGTTGTCGGCGGGACATAATTGGGACGGCGGCGCTTCTAGTGTTAAGGGTTTAGGTGTTTGGAGACGATCTAGTGTGCGTCGTTACGGTTTGAAAATTCAAACAGTTTGTTGCGAATTTAGGTTTTTCATTAGCGGCCAGTATAGCAAGAAGTTCCCTGAAGGACAATACTTGAAAGAGTATTGTAACCGTATGCGTCATAAAAATATTTTCCATTTTCGTTCAGTGGGAAGAAAAACATTTTTGCGTGTAATAGAAAACACCCCAAACTGTCCGAGCTCTTCCCATGATAACCTTACTATAAAACAATTGCGTCATTATAGTCTACTTACTCATTTTATATGTTCCAGGTTTACAGTGATAAGCTATCAGAACTAAAAACAGAAGGTGAACCTATCAAACAACGACGCCTAGAGTTTGAACTTCGCCCTGGAGCACTAGAAGACTACGCATTAGCCATACAATTAGCTAACAAGGCTGTAGACCTTTACAAGTGAGTACTTTATTAACGTTGTTATAATTTTCGATTGTTTTAATATCATTTTAATCAAAAGAAAAAGTTGTTTTATTTAAAAATCGTCTGGTAGCGAAAAGTCAACATGTTAAAAAGTCAAATTTAGGAAACTAATGCAGATTTTTATTAAATACAATTGTATGTTTTTTTGTATGTTTTCATTGTATGGTAAGTGGATACTGTTGCCCATAGACATCCGCGATATATGCCAACATTAGTCCAAATGACAAACGTTGGCAGGCCCCCAGATGCGCTGCCTACCTTTGGAGATACAGGAATGGATTTGGAGAAAGGATTTGAAAAATTGGGGAGGGATAGAATGGGAATGGGCTCTGGCACATACTACCAAAGCGTAGCGTGCACTCTACCCCTCACTGATTGATTGTTAGTGAATTAATTTATTTACTCCTGCAGTATGTTGTACAGAGGCGGGCTTTCCCTACCAGTCGACCGTTGGTTAAATTAGATATTAAATTATAACTTAATTATTTACTACGTACCTACTTTCTTTAGTTTTACGTTTTTAGTCTCAATTCAAAATCAAGTGAATAATTCTTTTAAACTAGTATTTGTAAACCAATTTCTGTGGCTGACAGTATCGCATATAAAACGTAGTTAGCCCGTGTATGTTATATGAATACTGATACGCCGAAATATATCCGGACATATATATATTATATTAGGTCCTTACCTATGAAATTACCGTTTTATATGAAAAAAAATCAAATATATTTTTTGTATGAAAATTATATATTTAATTGATCGAACCATTTTAATGGAAGTTTACTTTAATGAAAGAACTCCTGGGGACGGGAATCGATGAATTCTCTGACGACGTTTTACACTGCCTCATTGGAGTTGTATTTATTCCCCTGTAAAAAGTTATCCAAATTCCGAAAAAGATGGAAATCAATAGCAGCAAGGTCTGGGCGACTACGGTAGGTGACTCTCCGTAAGTTTCCAGTCGAAGCTCTTGTAACTTTGAGATTGTCTGCCGTGCAGTGTGTGAGCGAGTATTATCATGGAGAAGCAGTGGACTAGAGCGACTGAACAGCCTCGATTGTTAATAGCGAGCTTGTCCATCATCTTTTGCAGTTCTTCACAGTACTCATCTACAGCAATCGTTGTGCCAGACATTAAGCTGTTAGTTATTAACTCACTGGTAGTTATTAAGTTATTTTATACTTCAATGTTTTTAAATGTTTCAAAAGAGAATTGTGCAGATTTTTTTAAACCAATTTCCATTTGATTGTCTTTGAAAAAAAAGCCATTTGAGAAAAAAAATTGTCGCAAACTGAACTTCCAAGGGTTTAAGGCTTTAAGGTCATCAAACATTAAAAAAAATGTGCTGTAACGCTAACTACAACACATTTGTGAATAGGATTTTGCAAGGTCGGCGGCGCACCCGCATACCCCCTGGTGTTGCAGGTGTCCATGGGCAGCGGTAAAACTTACCATCACGTGGGACCGCTTGCTCGTCCGCCCACTAGTCTATAATACAAAAAATAAACTAGCCTTCAACGCTAGAGTCTTAAACGTTCATTAGCGCTCACTCAGCCCTCCAGTGTCAGGCGCTCAACGGTCGTTTTTATAATACTACATTGGATGGATGATGATGATATTTCTTAATGTAAATAGAGTGGCTACATACGTATTTATGGCTAAACCACCTTTGCAGCCAGCCGCACGGCTATCCGCATGCGCACAATTTGTATGATACCACGTAGATCATGCGCACTACGCGGCTGACCACCTTTTATTCCAAGGCCTTTTGCTGGCTTTTGCGGCTAGCCACAAAGGCGGCTAGCCGCAAGTGCGTACGTAGCTTAAATAACCGGCTTTAATCAGAATGAATCAGAATGAACCGGTCATACACTCCCGCCGGAATGTAATACACATCGACCTTTAGAGAGAAACTATCATGCAGGCACACGACAGAGACGACGCTCTATAAAACTGAAGCTAGCCGATCATAGCCGATGTAGTATTACTTTCGGCCTCGATGTGTACATGTAGTTTTAAGATGCTGGAGCATTTTGCAAAATATGTATAAAAACAAAAAAAATGTTGAAAAGTCCAATATTCGCAGTGCAAACTTCGAAGGTCTCAATATAAAGTTTTAAAGGCGTTCTGATTCAAAAAAACATCCACTATATTTTATTTTTTTTTTGTCACAAAATTCTTTATTATGAAAAAAGTATGATTATGGGTTGGTTCTATTCTGATGGAAGTCGATTAAATTGTGATGCGTTATATATTACGTCAGGGCTGGCGAGGCGAAGTACGCGCACCTGTCCGAGAGCGACATCGAGAAGGTGTCGGAGGCGTGCCGGGGCGCGCTCAGCTGGCTGGAGGGCGCGCGGCAGGCCCTCGCGCACATGCCGCGTCACCAGCCGCCCGCACACACCACGCACCAGATACGGCAGGAGAGGCAGGTCAGTGCTCACATAGCGTTGTACTACAGGAGAGGCAGGTCAGTGTTCACATAGCGTTTTACGGCAGAAGAGGCAGGTCAGTGCTCACATCGTAGCAGGTGTGATGTAGGGATGTTCCATAGAATTCTGTTCGAGCCAACAACGAAAGCTGCATACGGGTGATTCTACTTTAAGAGGTCGTCAGCTATTAGAAGCAGCGGCACAGCAGAAAAATATGATTTTTGAATTAATTTTATTATTATATTAACAGTTCCTTGAAGTATGTATGTAAGGCAGCTACTCATTTATTTAACTATTTCTAGTTTTAAGTATATCCAGGGGAAATACTTGATACAGGGGAGAGACATGGTTGGCAGGGTAGAGTACAGTATGACCAGGGTAGAGACAAAATTTAGGTTTATGAAATGACACTCGAAACATTTATGAGAAATCAACTTTATTTCAATATTTTTTACTTAGATTATCAGATTTTTAATTATGCAACAGTCTTACTTATTAGACTAAATTTAGACAAGTACCTAACTGAAAGTTACTGGTAGTGTAACCATAAATAAAAAACTCTTCTGAAATATTCAAACAAAATGAAGAATAATTAAAGCTCTTTGGCTTTGACTAATTAATTCAATAAAATCAGTAATTCAAAATCACGATTAAATCACAATACAATCAAGGAAACAAACATATGATATAAAATCAGAGTAGATGTTCTAGACTTGTTCAAAGTTCAAAGACGTTAATACTTTTGTTAAAAACATAGAACATCCGTTGTCCTTTCATTTTTATATTCGGTGTCGGAAGATGTGCAGCGTGGTGAAGAGCACTCATGGTCAAATCAATGTTTGCATGTGTGACACAGAGGCATGTATCGCGTTTATCGCAGCGTGGTGGAACAATCCAAAATGGTCTGAGTTTACAAAATAGAGAATAAGAAATCTTAATACCAGATTCTTCTATGAAAGATTTGTGCAAATTTAGCAACGTATTCAGCATTATTCGCTTCTGCTTTCGCTCTCCTTTATTTGTCACGAAATATTTTTTTCCAGCGTAGACTCTACTGTAGGAATCCTCTTCCATAAAATTTGCAATCTTTTGTTTCAAAATTATGTAACTCTTTATAATTTTACGTTTAGGGTCTACAAATCGTAATTTTCTCGTTTCTTTTTTTAAAGGCTTCATTTCCTTCTCTGTCTGTAGAATGTCGTATTTTTTTACTAGTATTTCACTTAACATTCTTCTGATCATTTCATCTTTCCTGTTGAAAGAGTTGAATAATTTTCTTTTAATTGTTTATGTAGAACTTCACCAAATAATAGTTTTTTCTTCATAGTTTCTCGAGAGCTAGGTGAATCGAGCAATTTGGTTTACTTTGGTGTTTGGTATAGGTTCAGCTGGTCATTTTTTAATCCTTTGCAACCGTTTTTGTAACGCGTCACTGTGGCTTTAAGTTTGGCTATTTCCACTGTATTTTTTTGTCCAACAGATATCTTGCTCTTTTTGCACGAGATGCCTTCTTTCGTGCTGCTTCAGCCCTCTTGTTATGATGTTAATTTTGCAAAGGTTGCGGCGCTTCATCATTTGAACTCGGAGGTATTATTGGGCCATTGCCAATATCTTGAAGTGCTAGACGAAGCCTACGTTTCTTTGCTTTTTCTCTCCATAACTTTCTTGCTTTTCATTGTTCTCTGGGAGTCATTTGGGATACTGTCTTTAAAATTCCTTTTTCTTTTCATACTTCTTCTTTTCCTTTTGTTGTGCATACCGTTCTGGGTCATTTTTAATACGTTGATATCGCATTCTACCCGCTCACGCTTTTTCTCAAGACATTCTTCACGTGATAGTTTTTTTCGACCATCCATGTTTTATAACAAAAAAAATTACAATTAAAATTTACTTAATTATCTTTTACTTATTACCTTTTTTTCAGACATCACAAAGTTATTTTCGCTCAACGGTAGATTATCTGAATCATAAGCTCAAAATTCATATCTCCCTCAGCCACTAGGTCTCTACCCTGGCAGTTTATGAGCCAGGGTAGATATGTTTTCAACGAAAAACAGTTATATAGTCGAAAATCCGTTTTGTGAGCAATTGACGATGAAGCATGAAACTAATTACACATGTTACAGTAAATATACGAGGGCGGAGTGATAAGTCTGGTAAAAATCTATTTTGGAATAAAATTATCGCAAATTGCATGAAACCTTCTTGTTCACAACTCTTTTGAAGGACTCAATTAAAATTTTCAGCCAGTACCGCCGGATAGTTTTTTTTGACAGCCATTAAATAAAAGTAATTAACCGCATTTTCGCAAAGATGGAGAAGAGTGAATTTCGTGTGTTGATTAAACATTATTTTTTGCGCAAAAAAACTATTACGGAAACGAAACAAAGACTTGATAAATATTATTGGGACTTTGCTCCGTCGATTAAAATGATTCATAAATGGTTTACGGATTTTCGGTGTGGTCGTACAAGCATAAGTGATGCTGAACGCCCAGGACGCCCAGTTGAGGTCACTACTCCAGAGATGATCGCTAAAATCCATGACATAGTGTTGAACGACCGAAGAGTAAAAGTGAGCGAGATAGTCGAGATAGTAGGCATCTCAGACGAACGTGTGCGCAATATCTTACACCAACATTTAGATATGAAGAAGCTCTCCGCGCGATGGGTGCCGCGTTTACTGACCGTTGATCAAAAACGCATGCGAGTTACCACTTCTGAGGCAGGTTTGGCGTTGTTTCAACGGGATAAAACTGAATTTTTGCGTCGTTTTATAACGGTAGACGAAACATGGATCCACCACCATACACCAGAAACCAAGCAACAATCGAAACAGTGGATTGCTACGGGCGAACCAGCTCCGAAGAAGGCCAAAGCAGTTTTATCGGCCAATAAAGTGATGGCTACAGTATTTTGGGATGCACGTGGGGTAATCCATATTGATTACCTAGAGAAGGGTAAAACGATTAATGGTGAATATTATGCCAATTTATTGGACCAATTTAACAAAATTTTACCTGACAAACGACCGCATTTGGCTAAGAAGAAAATCCTCTTTCACCAAGACAACGCACGAGTGCACACCTGCGCGATTGCCATGGCCAAAATCCATGAGTTGCGATATGAGTTTCTATCTCACCCACCATATTAGCCAGATTTAGCCCCTTGCGACTATTTTCTGTTTCCGAATTTAAAAAAATGACTCGGTGGGAAAAGATTTAGCTCCAACGAGGAGACCATGTACGAATCCAATACCTATTTCGAAGGGTTGCCTAAGTCGTATTTTATGGAAGGGATCAAAAAGCTAGAGAAACGCCGGATGAAGTGCATTGAGTTAGAAGGAAACTATGTTGAAAAATAAATCATAATTTTTAAATAAAGTTGACTCCTTGTTTCATTTTTACCAGACTTATCCACTCCGCCCTCGTACATAAACAATGCACAAATCAGATAAATAAATGCAAATTTAGACTCACCAGAGGAGAGATCGCGATCACCGTGCGACCACAGGCAGTGGTGTGACCAACTAACAACTAATGAGAGCGCGAGACGGTTCGCGCGTCATTTATTGCTAACTTCACGTCAATCACGCGACTTGCACTTGTAAGAAACCCGCAGAGTCCAAGCATTTGAATAATAATAAGAGTTTGCAAAAGGGCAGGGTAGAAGACGTGATATATGCGGGACAGTTTTATTTTCAAAAATATTCAGTGTGAAATGTATTATTGAGTAATTTTACAAATTACATTAATGTTGTTACCTATGCTAGTATGTAATAATAATGAAAACAGAGTATTTTTTTAATTACAGTTTATTTAAGGTTGCTTAGAAAAATTGTGTAAGGGACAGCCCAGGGGCCCAACTTTATACAAAGTTATGGCGAGATTTTGAGGAAACTAAGTAATCTAAGTAAATAAAACTTGTTGCCCATAAAGCCAACGTTGTTATCAATAAGATTACTTTATGGAATTCGCCAGATTTTAATAAAATATATGTTTTTTATTTTATGCCATCGAAAGTACCTCTTAACGTAGAATCACCTATACAATCTGTGCGAATTTGCGAGTCGCTATCAGGGTCATAGATAAATTAAGACAAATAATAAGGTAGATAAGTAAGATAGACAGATAGACGTAATTATAGTATAGATAGCTGTAGATAAGTAAGACAAATGGATAGATAGTGAAATTGTAACTTTTAGGGTACGATGGGGCTGACATATACAACAGTGTAAAAGCCCCTAAATAAAATAGAGAAAGAAAAATATTTCTTTGCACCGACTCGTGACATGTTCATAAAGTTTTGTATTTATCTCGTAATACAGTATGCAATTAGAGGTACGGTAATTCATAGACGTGGAGGGCGCGTTTGGGTGTTTCCCGATTAACCGACGGCCAATGTTTTCGTAATGTATCTGTACTTACTTATTTTTATTATGTTTCGATTATTTCTATATTATGTTATTACTGTGAAATCTGTAATTGGCTATAGCACTGTTGTTATTACCTAAATCACATGTATACTTCAGATAAAGCTGTAGATCTCTGTATATGTAAACAAATAAATAATATTGCTACTAGGTTAAATATAGCAAGAGTAGTTGACTTTCCCTTTTGAAATCAATTTTGTTCTTTTTTTATCATATTGAATTTAGACATGAATGAAGTAAGTCTTTACATACATTGCCTTTTCAAAAAATCTTAGAAATTACTGGAACCAATGTAATCGACTGGTCTATAGTTATTAATTTCATTTCTGTTTTCTTGTTTATATATTATTATAACTATCGTTAGTTAGTTTTTTTTTTTTTATAGACTAGTGGGCGTACGAGCAAGCGGTCCCACGTGATGGTAAGTGTTACCGCCGCCCAAGGACACCTGCAACACCAGGGGGTATGCGGGCGCACCGCCGACCTTGCAAAATCCTATTCATAGCTCTCTTGAAGAACCCCATATCGTAGCTTAATAGAAAGACCTCTTGAGGCAGTTCGTTCCACAGCCTACGGGTTCGCGGTATAAAATAATTTTTGGACCGAATAGTGCGCGACACCTCCGTATCGAGGAAATGCGGATGGACCGCACTTCTGTGACGGGAGGTGCGGTTGTAGAAACCCGAGGTGAGAATTATATTAAACAATTCTTCAGAGCATTCCCCATTGTACAGGCGGTAAAACACACAGAGAGACACAACGTCTCTCCAAATGCTGAGGGATTCTAAACTGCCCGTGAGAGTGTGAGTGTGTGATTTAAAAGTTCTATGGACATTATTGGTACTGAAATTAAAAAAAATATTATCATTAACTTGCAGAACTTCGAGACCACCGTGAACCCGATCCTAAACAAGCCGAAGCCTAAGGAGAAGACTCCGCCGCCCGCCAACCCGACAGCGGGCGACGGCCAGCCGCAGCCCGACGGGCCCCAAGAACAGATGGACGTCGAGTGAGCGCATCATCCCATTCAGAACCTCATTACTACCCTCTTTAAAAAAAAAGCACAAGTGCATTTTGATCACATTCGAAGTAAATCGTCGTTGCGTTAGCCAAACCTGATTGCCTTAAACCGCAGCTTAATTGCTTTTATGATTCCATATAAAATTTGACACCCTGTATTCAGGCCCCCTGACAGAATTTTGAAAAACACTAAAACACGTGTTTAATTATTTGTATTGTAGAATATTTATATCAATAGGATCAACATTTTTTCCCATACAATCTTTGAAAGCCCATTTCACACATTTGGTGGAAGAATTTCGAGAAATCTCTTCTTAGTGAGTGTTTACGTCATAATTGTAAGCTACTGTCCAAATTTCATGTTTTTACCTCTAGCGGTTTCGGCCCGGTGTTGGTGAGTCAGTCACTCAGGACATTTCCCTTTATATATAGGTATAGATTTTCTCACTAGATGCCACCAGTTCATAAAGCTGCATCTACTACAAAATTTGCAGTAAATGCGGCTTTGCAAATGACGGCATCTAATGAAAAAACGGAGAATAAAAAAATGTACATATTAGGTTTGGCTAACGCAACGACGAAATGAGAAAACCGCTGTTAAAATTGTCATTAATTTACAGTTGACTGATCATGAATCACGTGTGATGCATTTGCTTAATCGCGTTAAAATGCAGTGACTCATTGGCCTGGACAATAGGTGTCACCACTTTTTACCAATAGTATTTTTTTTTATTCTTAGATCCCTTTCACAGCAACATGAACATTACATTCTCATTTACACTACTCCCTACAGATCGGTTGTGTTTTAGCACGTGTTTTAGAAATCATTATACATAAATGCAAAAAATAGTTCGGTTTCAGATTGACGATTATTATTTACGATTATCTTTACACAATATTTAATATTTTGGTGTTGTATATAAACGTATAAAGTATAAATAGTTATAGCTTATTATTTTCAAATGTTGCACACACTAACGGAGAACATGTTTTTACTATTAATGAGTCACTGCATTCTTAACGCGAATGTACTATAAGACACATTTTAAAACTTTTTAACGGAATTAAGACACGAGAAAATAGAGATTCCGCCACAAAAAGAAGTTTTAAAATTTATCTACGCAAATGCATGTGATATCACGTACAGTCCATGTTAAAATTGACCTAGAAATTTGTAGTTGACTATAAAATAAAATAACCCATATATAATCTCTCTTTTTTTCCGGAATATATAAATATTCATTACTCATTTTCCTTAAAATGTTACTTATGGTTTTTTCTTCCTAAAAGGGCGATATAAGAGGGTGAAAACAAACGTGTCGTCGTCGCGTTCAAGCACAACTGTTGCATACTTTAGCCTCGCGCCTCACTAACGTTGAACGATTGTGAAAGCTATTTATGATGCAAATATGTTTTTCTTATCGTTTGTTACAATTACTTATCAAAGACTTTAAACAAATTACGAAAATTGCATTAGGAATTTGAAAGATCATAAATAACACAAGGGTGTAACAGATATATTCCCAAAAAGTAAAACTGAATTCTGTTCATGATTTCCTAGTTAATAGACTTGAAAATTTTGAGGTTATTTATAAAACAATTCTTTTTACTGTTTGCTAAATTTTTCCTACTTAATAATAGATTTAAAGCACAATACATATATTTATTTCACAAAAAAAAGTATACACAATCTTTCATGTCGATAATATTTCATGGTTTCAGTCTGAGAATACAACTCGCACCACGTATTATTATCTATAGTTACTCTATATTATCTGTATATACGTGTGTACAACTTCTTATGGAGAGGTTATCGATAAACTGCATACGAAAAGTTAAAAAGATCGATAAATGCCTATCACAATTGCCCATCACTAGTGCAATATTAGCACATAAACCGTTAGTGCAATGTGCTCACGCACGACGACGCCTCAGTAGTGTCCCCGCCTCAGCCCGCGACGATTCTCGCACGGTTATATGTGACTTTATCTCACTAAATGGACCTTATTGTGCACTTATTAACTGGTTAAGACTACTAACCAACTAAAAAAAAAAATCGTAAAAGCGCAACATTTCTACATTTTGTGGAATGGAACGCTTAGTTGTAACGCGTTCCGTTCCACAAAATGGAAAAATGTTTCATCAAATATGTGATTCGATATAATAACATTATACTTGTATATTGCATTGTATATTATACATTATATTGCAGTACAATGTATTCGTATGATTTTATTTAATAATAAAATATTTTTCCTTTCGTAAACTATGTGTGAAACATAAAAATGCATCAGTCTCAAAAATGTTTATACTAGAACCCACAATGAGATCTTTTTTGTAGATAATGTCACAAATTATAGAATATTTTTATTTAGTCGACTGGTCAAGTTTCATGTTTTTTTTTTAATTTTAATTGCAGTATCTATAATATAGTAGTGCATATCTAACTTATGTAACCCTGAACGTTAATGATTTATTTTCGGTTACAGTTTACTCGCGACGGTGCATTTTATTTATTAACGCGATCCAATGTGTTAAGTTATAAAAAATTGAGAAGCGATCAATCGAGCCAAGGGCACCATTAGTGAAAATGCTATTCAATAGGCAATTCTGAATCTGCTTTACTTAAATTGTTTAAATGTAAACGATCAAAAATACATGTAAATTGTAATCGAATTTCTCTAGACTGCATTGAATAGATATATAGAGGTATGAGTGAGTAAAAATGACTGTATTAGCAGTAATGCTACCAGTTTTATCCACTTGCTTAGGTCATATAATTTCCATCCAAAATTCATTGTTGGGCCAATAGATATGAACGTATAAAATTATTGCAAAGAACAAGGTTACAGTTTCAAGACAACAAAATTAATTTGAGCATTTATATTTAATTTTACAATTACTTTTTGTTTTACGCCTAAATTACATTAAAGCAATGCTAAGCCAATTAATGAAATTATATTCGATAAATTAAAATTGTAAATGATGTATTAAAAAGGACAAGGCTTAAAATTAATGTATACTGGATTCAAAAACAGCAATAAATAATGATCGTAATAAATTGTGTCTAAAAATTTTGTTGAAACACAATTTCACGATTTGTCTGTGTATTCCCACTATTATGCAATATTATGCACACAGTTTTATACTGAAAATTATTATGCTATAATAATTCCGTTATTTAACTTAAAGGTATTTTATGGGTTTCTTTGGCCTATGATGTACATTTGGAGACAAATGGTTCCATTATTACAATTTTATTTGTGCATTTTGAATGTTAAAAGCTTAGCAAATAAATGATTTATCAACTTATATTTTTTTATTACTTCCCTTTGATCTCCCGTCCTGATATACCCCGAGTTGACATGGATCCACAATCGGGCTGTACCTGTCGATCCATGTATAATTGTCCTCCTCTTCAATCCACAGGTGTATTCATGGATTAAGAAGTCAATATTGGCGTTTATTCCCACTAGTTCAGTGATGGCTAAAGAGGTTGGGGAGGAGGCCGATTTTTAGACCGTATGGTCGTTTTAGAACATCACTGGAAACACTGGTACACTACACTACTAGGTGGGAGGTCCCACCTGCATTCGATCATAAATTAATTATCAGTGCATTATGAATCACGCAAGGCCCACCTCAAACCTTATTAAAGGGTTAGTACTTAAGAGGGGTCGATGAGGAGAAGCGGGATGACTCGTCCCTAAAAACGTATTTCCCTGTTTTCTCCCTAAATTCTGCCAATAGGGCAATTATTTTTTAATATGATATCTACCATCAGCATGTTTAGAGGCCGCTTGTCCCTGGACATGTTGGTTTTGGGTTTTTTGATTAGTAGATCCCAAAACCCTACAAAAATAAAAAATGCTCCGTAACACTGCAAGAAGCCCGGTGTGTAAATTTAACAATTAATTTAAAAAGCGAAACCGTACCACCAGAGAAACTTCTTTAATGCAAATCAGAGATAAATGAAAATCGATCCATTTTTGGAGGAGGAAAATGTGAAACCTCGATTTTTACAAACTTTTATAGGTTAAAGGTTATATAAACTTTTATAGGTTAAAGGTTATATAAACTTTTATAGGTTAAAGGTTATATAAACTTTTATAGGTTAAAGGTTATATAAACTTTTATAGGTTAAAGGTTATATAAACTTTTATAGGTTAAAGGTTATATAAACTTTTATAGGTTTTAGGGGGTAAATTGCCGATTTGTACTGAAAAATTAAAACTCGTTTTTTTCTAAAATGTAACATATTTATTTAATCAAAATATTTACCCTCATTATCTATACATTGTTGCCATCTAATCGGAAGTTCATTTATGCCTTTGCGATAGAACTCTGGGGATGTAGATTTGACAAACTGTGTGAAAGCATTTTGTACTGCCTCTTGGGAAGAAAATTTTTACCACATAGAAAATTGTCGAAATCACAAAAAAAATGGTAGTCCGTTGGAGCAAGGTCTGGCTAGTACAGAGGATGACGTATGGTTTCTAACTGCAGCTCCTGTAGAGTTACAAAGGTTTCTCGTGTAGTGTGAGGTCTTGCGTTATCATGGAGCAATAATGGTGAAGATCGATTCACGAGTCGGGGCTGTTTCACTGCTAGTTTCGCCATCATTGTTCGAAGTTTGGCACAGTAAACATCTGCTGTTATTGCTTGACCATACCTGAGAAAGCTATAGTGAATAACACCACGAATAGACCACCAAACAGTTACCATTACCTTTTTATTGGTAAGCTTTGCCTTAGGGCACTGTTGCGGCGTTTGACCTGGGGTCAGCCATTGCATTTTTCGCTTTCGGTTATCGTAAAGAATCCACTTTTCGTCACATGTCACAATTCGATCCAATATTCCTTCATTTCTGTACCGATTCAACAAGGCAACGCAAGTTTCAACACGCGTTTCTTTCTGCAGATCAGCCAAATCATGAGGCACCCATTTTTCATATTTTTTTTATCTTATTGATTTGATGCAAATGAGTCAATATTGTAGGTAAGGTAACGTTAAACCATGCCGCTAATTCCTGGGTAGTTTGACTCGGATCGGCTTCCACCATTCAGCATTCCTTCAATTCAGCGTTATTCACCTGTGTGGGCGGTCTTCCACGTGGTTCGTTCTTCAAGTCGAAGTTTCCATTACGAAAGCGTTTAAACCAAAAACGCACGGTTCGTTCATTAGCAGTCTCCTCTCCAAACGCAGCATTGATATTGCGAGCCGTTTCTGCCGCGTTAGTTCCGCGTCGGAACTCGTATTCAAAGATTACTCGGATTTTCGAAGTATCCATCTTTCCCGTCTAAGCTGAATAAAAAAAACAATTGAAAGTCGAAAATCGAATGTTGCACATTTTTTAAAACAAGAACCTCATAGGTATCATGTGAAAAAAGTTTCACTCGAAAATCTCACACCATGAAGGTTTTATGTCAATTCAAAGTATCTATTACTATAAAACGGCAATTTCATACTTTAACCCCTATTATTATCAGCTCGAAATGCAACTGTCCCTTTCTCTCGAAGAAGTTGCATCGCACGCTGCCGAGACATCAACCAATTGTAAAAATACCTATTTTGATTTCAATCTGCTTCCGCTTATCCTTCCCTCTTAAGAACCTTAATTTTAACCGTTGTAGACTCGACGCGGCTTTTCGCGATGCACCCATCGCTAACTCACCCCTCGTACGTCGAGTAGGTACTCAACGTTCATTTTTACAATACCTACCTACTAAATAAATATAAAACGCATTGAAATAATCGTAGAATGGAAACGGAGCTTCGTAACACTCCCAATCCATATAAATAAAAATGTTAACGTTCGTTTGTTCAAAATCTCTCCGAAAGTTCTTTACGCTTGCTTTGCAATTTTGACACAACGTCGAATTCAAATACGCGCGTGTTTTTATATACCACAGGGTAAAAACATGCTTTTTTACCCAAAAACGGTAAGCGCCATCTGTTGGGCAGCCACAGCAACGCGTGGCCGGGTACAGCTAGTAAAATAATAAAATCAATAAACACAAGAAATATTTAATAACGTTCAGTTACATATTTGGATAGGTAATATCAATTCAAAAACTTAGTGGCTCTTCATGCTGCTTTCTCATCTATAGCATTGGGATCAACTTCATTGTCGTAATCAGCTAGATTCTTTCTTTTAGAATGATGATACGCATCTTCCACGGACTTGTATGTTAAATAACCCACAACAAAAACTGTAATAAAGACAACATAAGTTCTGTTATTTATATTAGAAGTTTTGTCTGCAGAATTACTGGAAACTCAGAAATGAAACCAGATTGAGTAGCCAAATACTGTTATGGCTGTCGGACCATAACAGTATTTGCACGACGCAAGAAGATGCATATTATATTAGGTCCTTACGTATGAAATGGCCGTTTTATATGGAAAAATTTAAATATTTTTTGTGAAGAAAGTTATATACCTACCTATTTAATTAATCGAAGTATTGTCCATTATTATCAATGACTTTTGCAAATTAAAGAATATTTTTTAAAATTATACACTTGGAAATATTTTTAAATTATTAGTTTTGTTACTAACGCCTAACTTCAATCGCATTGATTTGAAACACGTCATTTAAACTTTACAGGTAGGTTTTTCAAAGCTTGAAATGTACCTTAAATGTTAAATTGAAATATCAAATTAATACTTACTTACTTACTTTTTATGAATAACGAAAAAAAACAAAATTCACGAATCCTAAACATTAAATTAAATTAAATTCACGAACATTAAATTCAAGCATAAATAAACGTTGGTAATTGTTTAAATATTTTTTTCTTGATATCTCACCTACCAGATGTTAGGACCTGAAAGTTCATAGGGATATTTTTTTTAATATTTCTGTTTTTCACCAAAAATTTTAAAGCAAAGTTTTTTTTAACAAATCGGGAAAATATTTATTTTTTTAAATATTGATACCAAAGATATAGTGAACATTTATATTAAATGGATATTAGGATAGACAGAGCGATTCGGCGGCCAGTGGCCACTTCTGGATTTCATCACTTCCTAATATGTCCACTGCTTGTACAGGGTGAAAACACAAAATGAAAACGTAAGTTTATTTTTAGTTAAAAAATGAAAGCTTTAATTAATACTCGTAATTAATTTTATTTAATATAAAAAAAACATATAATATTTGCATTAAATTTAAAAAATTAGACTACTTTGAAAAAAGAATTAAAATTTTAATCTGAGATGAATAATTATTTAAAGAAGTCAATATTAGAAATCTGTTCATTTTCCAATTTCCCTTATTTACTTTTTACATCGTGGCAGCGTTAGATGTTACCAATTCTCGATTCCAGTAAGCGATAAACTATATCTTTGATTTTAATTATAACAAACGGTTTTAATTGAACAATATTAAAATGAGTGAAAATGAGAAAAGTTCTCCGATTTTTGACTTTTTTCTATTCCTATTTTGAATATTGGCGATCTGTAATTCTGCTTTATTATTGGTTCCCTTATCCAATAGTTAAAATATATCTTATCCAATTGACAAGTGAATTTAGAGTGCCAGATTCTTACTCGGGGGTCTCTAAAATACGGTAGGGTCAAGTGGGACACAGTGTAACACGGGGTACAGTGTAACATTAAGAATATATCTGTGTCTTTTGAATTTTTCTACGGCGCGCGGCGTCCCTTTACGTGTTTTGACAATCTCATACGCCGGCATGTTAAACAGGTATGATCGAACGTCATATTGCTAGGTAAACGGAACTATGTTCGAAATTATGTTTTTTGTAAAAAAATTGTGAAGAATTTGGCTAGTGAAGTTTTGTTTTTGTAGGAAAATAAATGATTTCTGGTGGGTAAATATATTTTTCATTTATTCTTCAATTATTTGCTGTTTAAAAAGTCCACAAAGTTTATCGACATTTCTAACCTATAAAATTCAAAAGAATATTTGTTTTGTACAGTAGGACGTGGGGCACAGTGTAACGTGTTATAGTGTGCCCCTCTTGAACATTTTTTTTTCCTCTAGGTGTATACATCGAAAATGGTTCGGAATCGGAGTAGGAAGACGGAAATTGGTCTACACAATGCAAATGATATGAAAGAAGCAATAGAGTTGGTAGAAAAAGGAGTACCTTTGAGAAAAGCAGCCGAGAGAAAGAACGTGAATTACGGTACTTTACATCGCTATCTAAAGAAAAAAAAGACTTGTTCAGACGAGGAAGCTGCAAATCTGCGATTGACGCCGAATTATGCGGTTAACAAAGTATTTTCAAGTGCTCAAGAAGCAGCACTAAAAGAATATCTAATAACATGCTCAAAAATGTGCTACGGTCTTGATACGATTGAAACTAGAAAACTAGCATATGAAATGGCTAAACACCACAAGCTAAAGATGCCAGCAACTTGGGAAGAAAGAAAAACTGCAAGGAAAGATTGGTTGCATGGCTTCCGAAAAAGAAACCCTGATTTAACTTTGCGAAAACCAGAAGCCTGCAGCCTTTCAAGAGCTACGTCATTCAACCAGCACAATGTCAGGATGTTTTATAACAATTTAGAAGAGGTAATGAGAAGGTTTCCTAGTTTTGGCGATGGCACTAAACTATTCTGTCTTGATGTGGCCGATACGACCACGGTACAAAAGCCAAAAAGGGTATTGGCAGCAAAAGGATCAAAGCAACTTAATAAAGTCACAAGTGGTGAACGAGGTATTCTTGTAACAACATGCTACGCGGTTTCTGCTACAGGTAACGCCCCACCGCCCGCGATGGTGTTCCCAAGAAAAAATTTCAAATCACACATGTTGAAGGGAGCACCTACCGGCACACTGGGCTTAGCGCAACCGACGGGGTGGATGAACTCTCAGTTGTTCCCTGAGGTTGTGAAACATTTTGTAACGGTGACTGGAAGCTCAAAAGACAATCCATCGCTTTTTATAATAGATAACCACGACAGCCACTTGGCTCCAGAGGCTTTGAACATAGCTAAAGAAAACGGTGTGACTCTGCTTACCATTCCGCCACATTTCAGCCACAAATTACAACCGCTCGATGTGTCGGTGTTTGGACCTTTACAGACTTATTACAACGCCGCAATAGATTCATGGCTTTTGCATCATCCGGGAACGCCGTTGTCAATATATAATGTTGCAGAACTGCTGGGTCAAGCGTTCGAAAAAGCAATGACGCCCATCAATATAAAGTCAGGTTTTATGAAAACAGGTATATTTCCTTTCGACAAAGACATCTTCACGGATGACGATTTTATGCCAAGCGAGGTCACAAATCGTAAGCTTCCTTGTTGCAGCAGAACGAACAGGTCTCAAACCAGTCTACGGCACCTGAAGCTTCTACGTCGTCGCTGCAACATGTTTCTGAAGAAGCACAGGTGCTTAGCGATCAGGTGAGTCATAAGGATTTAAGCTTCAGAAAAAGTAATTCTGAACCTATGGACAACATTTTAGCGAGCCCAATTGAATGTAGAGAATATCCAAAGGCCGGCCCCAGACTTTCTAAAAAAGGAAGAAAAAGGGGAAAAAGTTGTATCGCTACCGATACATCAATTAAGCGGGAATTTGAAGAAGCAACTAAGAAAAGAGAAGACAAAAAACGTAAGAAGAAAACCCCAAAGCCCAAAGATATAAAAATGAAGAAGATATCACAGAAAGTCGAAAAGGTTACCAAGGTCCTATTTGCAAGTTCTAGAGAAGGTTCTGAAGATTCAGATGATACCAATGTATCAATTTTATCTATCAGTTCAGATGGCAATGACATCCCTTTATCTTTACTGAGATGACCAAAAAAAGATGATTTTGTTATTGTAAAATTTTCAGGAAAACGGGTAAAACATTATGTTGGAAAATTATTGACAGACAATGAGGAAGATGAATATGACATCAACTATCTACGCAAAAGTACAATAGTAAAGTTGATAATGTCTTTTATTTTCCTTTAGAACCGGATCTTGCTACTGTCGCATTGGATGATATTGAACTTTTATTGCCGTTACCTAAAATGGAAAAAAAGACAAAACGACAAGCTGATTGCTACTCATTCCCAGAAAATATATTGAAGAGATTTAATCTAAGTTGAAAAAAAATGATTTTCATATTTTTTTTATTTTGTTTTCAGTTTATTTGGTTATGATTGCCAAAAATATATTATGGAGACATACATCATTGAGGATAAAGGATTTTAATTTTTCATATTTTATTTTGTTTAATAAAATAAGTTTAATAGTTTAGTTCACTGTTATAGTGTGCCCCATTTTGTTATACTGTACCCCTATGGCTGTTAAACTGTACCCCACCCTAGGGGCACACTATAACAAAATTGTGATCTCACAAAACTGCCAAATTAAGTAATTTTTAAGTATAATTTCAATATCTTTTTAAGGCTAATATGAAGGTTAAAGACTGCTGATTCTTTATACAATAATAAGAAGAAGATACAATAAACATTTTTTTTTCTATAAATAAAAATGACTTTATTGTTACACTGTACCCCAACTGACCCTACTTGAAAAATATAGGTGGTAGATCTACCAACTTTTCATAGTAGGATTTGTTGGAAACTATCCACTTTTTAAATCCTATCTCCCACCTTGTCACATTTTGGTTTGGTAACACTGTCCAAAACCTATAGTACGTAATTTTCAGCACAATGTTTTCGTAATTCACAGAATTATTAGTTTTAAATTATATTTTTCTACAAAAACCGTATCTAGGTATGTTTTGTTTAAACTATTAAAAAACAATGATCGTATTCTAAAAAGTAATTTTTTTATTTTTAGCTATTTATAAGTCAATTCATGCTTTACACGGAAACATGTAAGGGGTGTAAGAGGCTCACCTACCATCTTTCGAGCCTAAGCCAATCTCACCTGCTAATGGTGCACCCTGCTGTTAACTAACGAGGCAATGGCTTTCCCTTTTTGCGGTGGGAGGGTTACTCCGTCGGCATAGCTACCACCCTTCCGTCGGAGTCCGCCGCCATAATGGTGCCGTATTAGCCGCGAGGCCAGCATCGTGTTCCGGCGGTGCGCGGAAGAAGCCGTCCCGAGAGAGATTGTTGCGTGTGGAAAGGAGGACCAGCGGTTGCGGGGAATTACAGACGCGCGCTGAATGAAGAATTACAGGAGAATGGGCGTGGCATGATGACGCGGGGATCAGGGAGACCCGGTGAAACGGTTGTCCGCTGACCGCCCGCGGGTTGTTTGGGGCTCGAACCCGGGGATCTCTCTTTAATCTCCACCCCAGGAGGTTGCCCCGCTGCACGTGAAAAATCCCTTGAGGTAGCAGTTGTGCCGGAGGAGACCGGAGTGGAACCCAACTGCTGCCCCCAGAGGGGCACCGAGGGCCCTTCCGTACCCCGTATCAGCAAGTCACACAATCTTTGTGACCACATGCAACCATCTCTCTCTCCGTCCCCTCTTTCATTTCTTCCCTATTCACACTCATTATTCGATGGCCAAGGCCGGTTACAAACTGGAGCACTGTTTTGTGCGACGTACTGGGGTATGCATGTACATCCGGGAGGATATTTGTTGCTGCCGCCTCAGCTATTTTGAAGACGGGGACCTGTCGATTCTCTGGGCGCGTATTGACTACGGAGGTTTCACTAAAGTCTACGCTTGCCTTTACAGGTCCCACAGCGGTGATGCGGAGACGACTCGCTTTTTTGAGCGTCTACAAGAGACGACTGATAGCGTGCTCGAGCAATTCCCCTACGCGGAAGTGATGGTCCTCGGTGATTTCAACGCTCACCACGAAGTGTGGTTGGGACCCCACGCTACCGACCGCGCAGGGAGAGCAGCCTATGGTTTCTCGCAGTTGGTGTCCTCACCACGAGATAGCCATACTCCCTCCTTACTGGACCTCCTGCTGACTACAATATAGTTGTTGATTCTCCGTTAGGATCTTCCGACCATTGTATCGTTTGAACTGCTGTGCCAGCTAAGCAATCCGTGCCGACCCATTCACAGGGAACGCGCAATGTCTGGCACTACAAGTCTGCAGATTGGGATAGATTGCGCAAATTTTACGCTTTTTATCACTGGAGGCAGCTCTGTTTCTCGTCGGGAGATCCGGATACCTGTGCCGACTCCGTTACCGACGTGGTGTTGCAGGGCATGGAATATTATATTTCTTGTTCCATGACACCCGTAGGCGGACGGAGCCAACCTTGGTTTAATCAGTCCTGCAGAGAGGCCCGCCGTAATAAGCGGGCGGCATACAGGGCCTGAGTCAAAGCGCAGGTGTCTGAAGATCCGAACACCACCGACTTGAGGAAGAAATTTAACGCTGCCTCGAGGTGCAGTAAGAGGATCACTGTCAGAGCAAGGAATGAGCACATCCGCAGAATTGGCGATCGACTAGCAAGCTATCCTTCTGGAAGCCGGGCTTTCTGGTCGCTGGCTAAGGCTGCTGAGGGTAACTTCTGTCAGTCGTCACTCCCACCACTGCGGAAACTCGATGGCTCACTGGCCCATGGGGCGAAGGAGAAAGCCGATCTCCTGGGCTGTCTCTTCGCCTCAAACTCGACTCTGGACGATAGAGGTGCCTCACCACCGTATACCTCGAGGTGCACAAGCTCCATGCCAGAAATCTGTTTCACCCAGTATAAAGTCCGGCGAGCTCTAGCATCTCTTGATATCCGAAAGTCGAGTGGGCCAGATGGTATTCCTGCAGTGGTGCTCAAATTTTGTGCTCCCGAGTTATCTCCGGTGCTTATGCGACTCTTTAGACTCTCATATTCCACAAAAAACTTCCCGTCAGCATGGAAGGTAACTCATGTTCACCCTTGTCTAAAAAGGGTGACCGCACCGACCCGGCCAACTACAGGCTAATAGCGATCACCTCCCTCCTCTCCAAGGTAATGGAGCGTGTTATAAACACACAGCTCCTTGGGTACCTAGAGGATCACCAGCTGATTAGCTACCGTCAATATGGATTTCGCCATAATCGCTCGGCTGGTGATCTTTTAGCGTATTTAACACACCGCTCGGCTGACGCCACATTAAGAGTAGAGGTGAGGCTCTGGCTGTAGGCCTAGATATTGCGAAAGCTTTTGACCGGGTATGGCACAAATCGCTGCTTTCTAAGTTACCCGAGGGATTATGCGAATGGGTTGCCAGTTTCCTGACTGGGCGGAGCATCAGAGTCGTTATCGGTGGTAGCTGCCCCGACACTATGTCTATTAACACTGGCGTCCCGCAAGGTTCCGTGCTGTCCCTAACTCTGTTCCTTCTGCATATCAACGACCTGTTGCAAATTGACGACATACGTTGCTATGCGGATGACAGCACTGGAGACGCCCTGTACAGGGGCCGCGCTAACATCTCTCGGGTCGAAGTGGAAGAGAGTCGCGCCAGACTTGTGTCTGAAATCGAAGACTCTTTAGATCTAGTCTCGATTTGGGGTTCTCTGAACCTAGTGGATTTCAACCCCAGTAAGACGCAAGTCTGTGCATTCACCGCTAAAAAACTCTTTTGTCGTAGCACCTCGCTTTCAGAGCATACCTCTTAAGATCTCGGAGAGTATTGGGATCCTTGGATCATTGGGATCGACATTTCCAGTAAAGTCGAATTTAGGGGTCACCTGGAAAATAAGGCCAAAATGGCCTCCAAAAAGCTTGGTGTGCTGAACAGAGCGTAGCGGTACTTCACTCCTGGGCACCTCCTAATGCCTTACAAAGCTCAGGTGAGGCCCTATGGAGTATTGCTCACATCTCTGGGCCGGCGCACCGAAATACCAATTAGACCCATATGACTCCATCCAACGACGTGCTGTTCATATTGTAGACGATTCCACTCTCATGGGCGGTTTAGAACCCCTCAGCATTCGGAGAGACGTTTCATCCCTCTGTGTTCTACCGCCTGTACAATGGGGAATGCTCTGAAGAATTGTTCAATATAATTCCCACCTCGGGTTTCTACAACCACACCTCCCGTTACAGAAGTGCGGTCCATCCACATTTCCTCGATACGGAGGTGTCGCGTACTGTTCGGTCCAAAAAATATTTTATATCGCGAACCCGTAGGCTGTGGAACGAACTGCCTCAAGAGGTCTTCCCATTAAGCTACGACATGGGATTCTTCAAGAAAGCTGTGAATATGTACTGTGTGTGAATGTCGGCGGCGCGCCCGTATGCCCCCTGGTGTTGCAGGTGTCCATGGGCGGCGGTAACACTTACCATCGCGTGGGACCGCTTGCTCGTCTGCCCTCGTGTCTATAAAAAAAACTTTTGCGAAATAATGTACATTTCCGTGCTAACTTTACTCCACTGTAATACCAATGTCGCCAGCCAATAAAGGTTAATGTTTAAAATTTATTGGTAGCGTTGCGTCGAATCAAGCACGATCAATAAATGAAATTCAATGAGTTCTTCGAGTCATCTATATTTATATACGATTTATACGTAGAATAATTTGAGTAGAACGGTTCATTGCATGTTTCATTTTTATTGAATTACCTACTTACTTGGTAACCAATAGCGGATAGTTGCCGAAGTTCTATAGACAAAGTTAGTTAAACCAGCACTTGCTTTAGCAAATGGCTTCTGTTCATGAGGTGAAAGTTTATAATACACTATTCCTCGGATAAAAGCTAATTCACCAAAATGCAAACCCATTCTTTAAAAACAAAAACCGTATTGACAAAAAAACATTAGTTTTATTTTTTTTTATTGAATGTTTCGATGTTCTTTGTGACCAAAAAAGTTTAAATAGGTAATGTGACCTATCCATGACGTTATATCGTCTAAAAATCTAGCCATCTAAACCGACGTAGGTTTCTGTGGTTGAAACTCCAAAAATACCACAGATCTAATATTTCTGTTGGTAAGTCTATGGAAAATACTTTAATTTATAAACATACCATACATACGTTTGCACCAAAAGAAGTTTAGTACGAGGAGGAAGAAAATTTTTAAGTCTACACAGAGATCGTAGTGTACCAGTAACCTGACCGCCGATCTCATCCACTTGGGTTTGCCCACCAATAGTGCTGTCAATGTGTAAGCCTAGATTTTTTACTTCACTACTGTATTCTATACTGACTCCATTGTAAATAATTGGTGCTCTGGACGAAATTTTTATTTTAGACAGTGTTTAAATTATTATGGCTTGACATTTGTTAGAGTTAACATATATTCTAAATTTCACTGATTAATTTTATATACTTAATAAATTCAATTCAATCTCGAAACAACAATATTCACATTTGTGACACTAGCTTGAGAATAACGTTGCAAATCATTGGCATACAAATGATACGAACATAGACATTTTTTTGTTACTGAGTTAATAAAAATAGAGAAAAGTAATCCTGCCTTGTGGAACACCAGCAGCAAGGTTGCACTAATCTGATATGGACTGATCAAGGTGGACGTGCTGGCAACCACGAATATATTGAGAAAAGCAGTCAAGAGCTGTGGATGAAAGTTTGAGATGACGTAACGTAGCTGTGAGGATGTCATCGTCGACAGCATTACAGACATTGGAAAAATCTATCAACATCAACACCGTAACATTAATGTCTTCCAAGCCTGCCCTTATGTCATACTGTGTCCTTCACGGAAACCAGACTGGAAATAACTAATTAATTAACTTATAATATTACTAAGCACGAAACTGAAAATTTGGAAAATCGTTGATCACGTAATTGGTTCTTAATTTTTGGATACAAGAAGAAGTCAAAAGGTGACAAGTCGGGACTGTATGGAGGATGGCTCGTGAGTTCTACGTTTTTCGCATTCAAAAAGTCGTTTGCCTGTTTGGCCGTGTAAGAGCTGGCATTGTCATGGTGCAATATTATGCGGCGTTTAATGTTGTTTTTACGAAGTTCGTCAATAACTTCCGGCAAGCAAATGGTCGTGTACCAATCAGCATTCACGGTACGACGATCCTCCAATGCAACAGTAGCCACGTGGCCGGTTTTTCTAAAAAAAGAAGCGATCGTCTCCTTCTCGCCACTTTACTCACGCGCCACTCAGGTGGGTTTTGGATCATCACCCAAATGGTCGATTGCTGCTTTGTTTCGGGGTCCTAGCTGTAAATCCATGTTTCGTCACCTGTTATTAGGTTCCACACCAAATTTGAAGCCCCTTTGTTGAATCTGGTAAGCATAGCATTGCACCAAGTAACGCGTTCCGTTCATTGAGTCTCAGTCAAATTGTGTGAGATCACATGCCCGTCTGTTTCGATCATATGGCGCACAGCATCGATGTTTTTGTTGTTGACAGCGGTGGACGGGCGACCTTCACGAAATTCGTCACTGAGATTGACACAACCGCATTTGAATTCTGCAAACCAGCTATAAATTGTCGTCTTACTTGGTGCTTCATCGCCAAAAGCAGTTTGAAGCCGAGCGAGGCTTTGCTGAGCTGTCAAATTACACTTAAAATCGTAGAAAATCATACAGCGAAAATTTTCACGAGTTAAATCCATTCTAATGCAGACACGCAATTTTTAAAATGACGCCACACTGAAAAAAACAAATACACTGATCTATGTACTGTCCGGGAATGAGCTAAATGCGCGCGCGGTGTGAGGTGTGGGGACACGAGCACACTGCCGTCTCGCCGCACTTGTGCCGGCTAGTTAAGTGATGCGTTTGCTCTATTGTTTCTCTTGCGTCATCGATATAACACGTGTTGGGTAGTTTTTTACTACACTTACTTGTTAAAATGAGCGACAAAACCTGATTCTGACTTGTCTGCATCACGTGTTACAAGTGATGATTGTAGTGACTAATATTCATTCAAAATAATATGATAGTCTTCTAATACTTTTAAGTTATTTTTTATTATTATTAATAATGTAATGCGTAGTAGATTTTTGTTGTTATAATACCTATTGTTTTTTTTTATATAATTCTCTCAATTAGTAATTTTTTTATTTTTTTCTTTTTGTTTTTTAGTTACTTTATATTTCAAAACTAAATATTAAATACCTATGTAAAACTAAAAATTATGTACACCTACTTACTATATTATGTAATGTGTGATACATAATAAATAAACAAATATTGAAAGTAAATAAAAATAGTAAAAATAAGTGTTTTTTTATATTTTATATATTTATATTTTATTATTTTATTTTATATAGTTTATTTTATATATTTTATATAGTATTTTATAGTGGTTCACATAGTCGTGTGTTTTATTTTTGACCACGATATTTAAATTACAAATATCGATATACCTATCTTTCACTAAGATCATTGTAGTACAACACTAAAAACAAGTGACATAAAACGGTCACATTCCTTTCGCGCGCATTAACTCGTTCCGGGACTAGAGTCCTCGCCACCACTGAAGTGTTGCGACAAAAATTGGAACTAAATTTGAAAACTCAAATTGGAACTAAATTTGACAACTCCGCCATCTTGTAGTTTGTCAGGAGTGTGCGTGGAGAGTATCGTTCGTGGATTTTCTTGAAATTACATTGAAATTAAATTGATCATGTCGCGTAAAGTTGTAAAAAGTGCAGCCCGGGAAATGATCCTTAGAGTGAAGGAATTTTGTGAATCGGAGCAGAACAATAAAGGAGTATTGATCCCCTTAAATAATGTACAAATGCGAGTCGCTGCCATGACAGGTAAATTTTAGGGATGCCAGAGTTTAAGTGTTTGCCTAATAAATGGGTAAAATATTATTAGTCGGATAAAAACTACTACTGAAAAAAAGGCCTAACTTTGTCTAATGGACGATATAGTTCATTGTATTTTATGCAAAATTATGATTGAACATAGAAATATCATAATGGATTAATTAACAGAAAATAATATATTTGTTTATTTCAGGTGTTTCCGTGAAAACAGTTTCACGAATTACTACAGAAGGAAAAGTAGCGGCAAGCACGTCAAAGAAAATTGTCACCCCTGGAAAAAACCGTCCGCAACCAAAAAGGATTGATTTGGATGATTTCGATTTATGTGCTATACGTCAAAAAATCCACTTTTTCTATATGGTGAAGAAAGACATACCAACGGTAAACAAACTGCGTTTGGAACTAAAACAAGATATCAATTTTCAAGGCAGTAATACAACGCTACGAAGAATATTAAAAAAGTTAGGCTTCCGATTCAAACGCTGTCAGTCTAAACGCAAATTTTTGATGGAACGCTATGATATTACCGCTTGGCGTGCCAGATATATTCAAAGAGAAATAGATTAATTGACAGGAGACCTATGGTGTATTTAGATGAAACCTATATTCATCCTACTTATTATGGGAAGAGTTGTTGGCAAAGCGCAGATGAAAATGGAATATTGGTCTCAAAATCAGCTGGAAAATGGTTCATTATTGCACATGCTGGATCAGAAAATGGATTTGTGCAGAATGCATTGTTGATTTTCAGATCACAATCTCAATCTGCAGATTATCACGATGATATGAATGTCACAAACTTTTTGAAATGGATGACGGAAAAGGTAGTACCTACCAAATCTTCCTGATAAATCTTTGGTGGTGATGGATAATACACCTTATCACTCCACGCAGATTAATAAACCTCTCAACAATGTCCAACCTTAAATCGGAAATGCAAGAATGGTTGAGAGAAAAAAATATTTTCTTTGAAGAGAGCTGGACAAAACCAGTTTTATACGACATAATAATAAAAAAAAACAAAGAGCCGCCAGTTTATGCACTTGATGAATTGTTAAGGCAACATAATCACGAAGCGGTAAGATTACCTCCATATCATTGCGATTTGAATCCAATTGAAAAAATTTGGAGTCTTGCCAAAAGACGCGTTGCCGAAAAAAATGTTGCTCAAGACCCAAAACAAATGATAGAGTTAACACAAGCAGCTTTTGCAAGCATCACAGCAGGAGACTGACGTATTCAATGCAAGCGTGTGGAAAATATTGAAGCAGAATACTTCAAAAATGATGGACTCATAGATGTGGAAATGAAGAGATTCATAATATCAACAGCGAGTGATAGCGACACTGAATCTGATCATGATAGTGAATTTCTGGATACAAGTGATAGCGATTGTCATATGTCTGGTATAAAAGAATTAAATCATGATGACCATAATTACCAATTACCTAATTTTACAATTTAATCCAAATGTTGCGGACAGCCAACAGTAACATGACATGAGTGATGTGCAGTGATTGCGTAGTTATGTATATAATGTATAATTGTGTAGCGATAAGTATGTGCTGTGTCTAGAATAAGAATATAATGTGTAATTGTTTAGAATAAGTGTATTATGTACTATGTCTAGAATAAGAATATCATGTAACGTGTATAGGATAAGACATAAGTTGTAATAAATAAAGAGAATTTGGTACAAGTTGCTCAATAAAGAGAGATGCGAGGGAGGTGTTATAACTGAGGGCCTACGTACATGAGAGATTAGAGATAGCACGCTACACTAACATGAGAGGCCTACACGACCTAAAACCCCATACTTACTAAATAGTTACTGAGTAAATAAATGCAGAAAGTTAAATATTGATAGAAAACAAATCCCATGCGGGCGCTTCTCACGTGGGAGAAGCGACGCCGAGTACAACATCTGGCGCATGGCGTTTTCTCGGAATTAGGTCGTGTAGAAACCAACGCGCTAGAGCGAGAGGTACGCATGGGCGCTTCCCACGTGGGGGAGCAAGACAAGACGAGAGTACCGTTACGGCGACTCCGGAAACGGCTCGCCGTAACAATGGGGACTGCGCGAGGTAGCGTGCTATTGGACAAAAGGGCGGAAACCCTCGGTTGCAAACATCCCTTGTTGAGCAGCTTGTATTGAGAATATAAATGGGGCCAATCTGGCCAAAATACACAGTCGTCAAACAGCAGTCCTACGAGTATCACTTCGACCACCCGGCACCTCAAGAAAACCCTCCGACTAGCCGACCTCAAGAGCCCCGCATACATCAAGAGCGGCATACTACCATTCAGTTAGGCACTCAGTTGCCCCGTCTGTCGTCACCCGCCGCCGCGAGCACTAGCGCGTCTTTCGCTCGTATACGACCGGTCGGCCCGCCGAGCCATTATTAGTGCGCCGGTCGTCAACACCAAATGTAAAGGGTTTTCCAATAGACTCGAACTTTGACAGTGTATAGCGGCCGTCTCAAATTTATGGATTAAACGACGGATTGTGGACTCTGTAGGACGGCCACGAAGACCATAAATTGGACGCAGCGCACGGAACGTTAGGCGAACAGAGCACTGATTTTGATAATAAATTTTAACAATTTCAACGAGTTGTTGAATTATGTAGCGTTCCATGGTTAAATGTCAAGACTAAATAAGTATTCCTGTCAAATTTGACAGCTGTAGCTTCACTAAGATGGCCTGTATCTAATAAAAATTAAATTAGTGTAATATGATAATTATTTTATTTTTATGCCTATTAAAAACCCTATTATCTATCTTTGCTTGTTATCCTAAATTAACAATGTGAAACTTGAACTAGTTTTACAATGTGAATGAATTAGCAATTTATTGATTGCTTTAATTTTATCATATGCATTGATTTATTAATTAATTTATTAGAATAGGTTGCCTTTTAGAAGGGGTAAATTATTGCCCGTCTTGCTGGCAACATTTCATTACGCGATTTAAGCGCCACGTCTATCGGACTTCAGTGGTGGCGACGACTTTCTACCTACTTTACTCACACCATAGACTTCAAAAATTTCCAAACCTATGACAAACTATTGATGTTTTCATGAAAGTAACGGCATTTAGCAGTTGAAACATTTGATTTGATTGTACATTGCACATTTGATTGCACAAACCATTTGATTGCATCGATTCCTTGCAACCCTATATTCAGCCCAATTGTGTTCAATAAGTAAGATACTTCTTTTTGCGAAATACTCTGTCACTTCTCGTCATGGCCATCCGTATCCCTCTGGTCAACTAGGGTGCAGGTCGTCTTAGCTTAACTTTGCGAAGAGGAGCATATTTTTCGTACAGCTGACTGAATACTTCAATAATTCAACCTTTTCATCAATAGTGGCGACACGGATTACTGGTACTCAGTCCCAGATTACTAGTATCATGGCCACATCTCGCCTCAATAAATCCATATTCATGTGAGAAAAATTTCGTATGCACAAACTTAATTATGTAGAAATTTTGAAATAAACAAGATGACACAAAGATTAGGTCATGGTGTGAAAATCCTAAAGCTTGACCATGAGCAGTATATAGTCTGTGGAGGAAATAAGGATTAAGTCTGATTAATTTTGCAAGGTCGGCGGCTCGCCCGCATACCTCCTGGTGTTGCAGGTGTCCATGGGCGGCGGTAACACTTACCATCACGTGGGACCGCTTGCTCGTCCGCTTCTTCTCCAAAAAAAAAAAAGTTAAGCCAATAGTCTGAAATAGCAGCACTACAAGTGTTGGTCCAAGACGCAGATTAAATATTAAAATATTGACTGGTCGATTTAAATATTGACAGCAGTTTATTGAGTGATGAAAGTTTTGAGAAGATTTACGTTAAAGTCTCCCATTACTATGTGATGCGTGTAATCAGAACTGAGAGGCTCAAGGACAAGCTCCAACTCAGAGGAGAAATCAACATGAGGTGGCGAATAGACGACACCTAGAACTGCAACTGCATTGTCAATTTTAATTTTAAGAAAAAGATATTCTGGCTTTTCGGAATAACACGAAGGGGAAGCGGCCATCACTTTCAAAGATAATACTACTTCACAAATATATGGCAACACCCCCGCCCTAATTATTAGGATAGTACTGTCAAGTGTCAAACTGTCAGACTAGCAAGATTGCGTTCTAAAACGAATGATTATCACACTATGAAATTTTAAATTATTCTGCGTCTCTCTTTATCGGAAGAAGATAAAAAGGACGCACCATAAATATGGTGCGTCCTTTTTATTGTCAAGGGCAATTTTCGCACTTTTCAAACTTAGCGTAGATTTCATTATACTGTTTCAACAGCTGTTTCATTGATCATTCCCTTCCAATTTATTGTTATGCCACTATAAATACTGTTTTCATTCAAGATGACCCGTAGTTTGTCTTGTCGACGTTGTATGTCAAGTATAATAATCACCTTCACTGTAGTTTCACGTTATTTATTACAAGATTATAAATCTTTAGAATGACATCGATTTCTCTTCCAGCTGGTGATGTGTTTGTACCCGTTCAAATAGAAGAAGACAATTTATTTGATGGCATTGTAAAACTTCTCAATATTATAAGACCAACATGGTCCCCTGAATATATTAAATTCAAGGTAGTAGTATACTCTGCTAATTGATAATTTATATAATGTCATTTTTATGTATATTTTTGCACTTGCTTAAGTATAAATACTTTTAGATTTTCACAGACGGTATTACTAACAAATTGGTAGCATGCGAATATAATAATGGCTCAAATAATACAGAAAAAACTGTGCTTGTCCGAATATATGGAAATAAAACTGATTTACTCATTGATAGAAATGCTGAGCTTCGGTAAGTAACAAATACAGTTTATGGCTACATTGTATGTGTTTTATGAAGTTTTACTTTAAATTTTTATTTGTCTAATGCAAAACTATTATATGAATATGTTTTAGGAATATAAAAGTGCTTAATGTACTTGGTTTGGCACCAGAAATTTATGGTGTGTTTGAAAATGGATTAGTATATCAGTATTTCCCTGGAGTGACTCTTGATGTTGATACTGTGCAAGACATTAAAATATGGCCTTTGTTGGCGAAACAAATGGCTAAAATGCACAAAGTTGAACTTGGAAGAGAAGTATGTATGTTTTATTTTTGAATTTTAATTTAGATGCAGTTTTCCATAATTTCTTAGTTTCTGTGCTACTTCTATCATTGTGAATGTAACACGAACACTGTAAGTGTTTATTTAACATGTAACTCACTCTATATTCATCTATGATTTATTTGTTACTAGGGAGCTGCACTATGCATGGGTGGTTATTTTAGTTATTGTAGAATATTTTACAATTTTCATGTTTTTCACACACATGACATTTAAATAAGTCTTAAACTGTGGTAAACATTCAGTAAAATAAAAGACATTAGTACACTTTTAAGACCCATTTATTAGATAAATATTTTAGAATCTACAACTTTCTCATATATTTAATTTGTGTCTTTAACATTAGTCAGTATTGGCCTGCAAAGTATTCCAGTCAGTGTTTTTTTCAACTTCAGGCTGCATCAACATCTGTTAAATTGTTTTCACATTTGTATGTTTGTGACATAAAGAGAAATGTTTTTTTTTATATTTTATGCTATACATATATTGATAATATCTGAGCAAAGGACTTATTAATTTTATTTTCTAACTTGAAATCCATTATTTCCAGAATCTGTTTAAATAGAAATATGCTTTAACATCTGATTTTTAAGTTGAAGCAATATTTCTTTTTTATCATTTTTTAAATTTCTTTTACTTCAGAATAAGACCTTCAGACTTCAGTCTGATCTGGTAATCTAGAAATATCAATAAGATAATATCATTGATGTTGAGGCCTCTGTTTGTGATCAGTACATTTAGTCAATTTATTTTATTACCAAATTACAGTGAATGAAATATGATTGCCCCTCAGTTGGACACCAATTTATGTTGGACGTACAATTTCCTTTTTGTACGTCATAAGTATTATAACTTATATTATAGGTTCACTTCAGAAGAACAAAATAAATACAGAATAATAAAGAACAAATAATCTTATCTTAAGGTCACACAGATTATTTTACAGTTTCATATGAACAACTATTAATGTGTTTTATGATTTGAAACCCTATGGATCTTATATATAAGGTGGATTTTTTATAAAGAGCTGTAAGTAGTTATGCTATCTCAATTACAACCAAGGAACCTTGTAATGTGTCATGTACAGTGAATATCAATGAAGGTTATTTACTCAAAGTAGATAGAACATTAGATGTTTACCGTAAAAATAACATTGTTGCAGGTGAAGAAGGAACCAATGGTTTGGGATAAAATAGAACAATTTTTATGTCTACTCCCAGAGCCATTTACAGATGAATGCAAACATAACAGGTTTGTTGCTGCTATTAAGAAATTTTCAAATATTGGGTTGGAGCATCTTTATCTTTTATTTATTTGTCTTAGCAGTTTTTTTATACAATGCCTAAACGAGCTTTTCAATGTGTTTGCGATAGAAATGTCTAAGTGTCAACTCGAAAAATTATTTGAATGAAACGCCTCATCAAACTAGATGTCCTGAGCGTTGCACATCCTTGAGATCAAAATTACAGTACTTAAGCGTAGGCGCTTATAAGTATCACGACTGAGCCGTCCTTTCACGCATTGTATCCTGTCTTTGTCGGCCTTAGTATTATTAAACGTGATGAGGTGTAGAAAATGCTCATATGAAAAGTCAACAATACTATCTTGTACAGCGACGATTTCTCTTTCTAATTGTAGAAACTCTTTTCGATTTCTATTAAAATTATTTTGGCGGCATTGTTTTAATTTGAAGAATAACATAATTTGTGCACTAATGTAATAAATCAAAATTAGGAGTTAAAGTATGAAATTCCCGATTTGTACTGAAAATTAAAACTCGTTTTTTTCTAAAATGTAACATATTTATTTATTCAAAATATTTACCCTCATTATCTATACATTGTTGCCATCTAATCGGAAGTTCATTTATGCCTTTGCGATAGAACTCTGGGGATGTAGATTCGACAAACTGTGTGAAAGCATTTTGTACTGCCTCTTGGGAAGAAATTTTTTTACCATGTAGAAAATTGTCCAAATCACGAAAAAAATGGTAGTCCGTTGGAGCAAGGTCTGGCGAGTACGGAGGATGACGTATGGTTTCTAACTGCAGCTCCTGTAGAGTTACAAAGGTTTCTCGTGCAGTGTGAGGTCTTGCGTTATCATGGAGCAATAATCGATTCACGAGTCGGGGCTGTTTCACTGCTAGTTTCGCCATCATTGTTCGAAGTTCGGCTCAGTAAACATCTGCTGTTATTGCTTGACCAGACCTGAGAAAGCTATAGTGAATAACACCATGAATAGACCACCAAACAGTTACCATTACCTTTTTATTGGTAAGCTTTGCCTTAGGGCACTGTTGCGGCGTTTGACCTGGGGTCAGCCATTGCATTTTTCGCTTTCGGTTAACGTAAAGAATCCATTTTTCGTCACATGTCACAATTCGATCCAATATTCCTTCATTTCTGTACCGATTCAACAAGGCAACGCAAGTTTCAACACGCGTTTCTTTCTGCAGATCAGTCAAATCATGAGGCACCCATTTTTCATATTTTTTTATCTTATTGATTTGATGCAAATGAATCAATATTGTAGGTAAGGTAACGTTAAACCATGCCGCTAATTCCTGGGTAGTTTGACTCGGATCGGCTTCCACCATCTCCTTCAATTCAGCGTTATTCACCTGTGTGGGCGGTCTTCCACGTGGTTCGTTCTTCCAGTCGAAGTTTCTATTACGAAAGCGTTTAAACCAAAAACGCACGGTTCGTTCATTAGCAATCTCCTCTCCAAACGCAGCATTGATATTGCGAGCCGTTTCTGCCGTGTTAGTTCCGCGTCGGAACTCGTATTCAAAGATTACTCGGATTTTCGAAGTATCCATCTTTCCCGTCTAAGCTGAATAAAAAAAACAATTGAAAGTCGAAAATCGAATGTTGCACATTTTTTAAAACAAGAACCTCATAGGTATCATGTGAAAAAAGTTTCACTCGAAAATCTCACACCATGAAGGCTTTATGTCCATTCAAAGTATCTATTACTATAAAACGGCAATTTCATACTTTATTATTTTCATACCCCTATTACTTATTTTTTTATGTAAATTTGTGTTTATGGTAATATCCTTTAGTATTTACGAGTATACTCTTTACTCTCCATCCCCCCTCTAAGAAGGAATGGAAGATAAAAACTCATTCCATTACACTTCGTGTTCATCATAATTTCCAACCCTTTTTCCAAATCCGTTCCTAAATCTCCAAAGGTAGGCAGTGCATCTGGGGACATACTATTGATTGTCCTTTTGGACTGATGTTGGCATGTATTGCGGATGTCGCAGAGCGATAGTATCTACGTACCACCAGATGGACTATCTATTCGTCTGCCCTCTTGTTTCCATACACAATATATTTTAAAATCTATTAAATATAAGTACAATGTGTTAACAACAATGCTTTTTGTCCCTCTCTGTTATAGGTTTGTGAAAAGCTTTGGGTCAATAACAAAACTAAGGATTGAGTTTGAGCGTCTAAAATCACACTTGTGTAATAATGAGAGCCCAATTGTGTTTGCTCACAATGATTTGCTTCTAGGAAACGTGATCTACAACCAAGGTGAAGGGACTGTGGCTTTCATTGACTATGAATATGCCACTTATAATTATCAAGCATTTGATATAGCAAATCATTTCAATGAGTTTGTAGGTAAGATATTATTATTATCTCTAGCGGTGCCAGCGACGTCGTTCGCGTGAACATGTGATTTCCGTGGGAACTCTATAATCGATCTGGATAAAAAGTATCCCAAAGCTCACCCATATTACGGCGGGCCGCACCGCAGCGCATAACATAGCAAAAATCCTCTTGAATAATTTTCATACATTTTGTATAAACCATCGCACACTTGATGTTATGCTACGCGGTCCGGCTCAATGACGCAGTTAACAGATGTAACTCGAGAGTTATTCGCTGTGCGATCACGTGAAGAATTGAATGTCAACAGCTAACTCATTTAAATTATTGCGTTGAGTTGCGACCCGCCGCTTATGTAATATGCGTTAGCGCAGTTTTGCAGTGCGACGCGATGCGGCTGTAATGTGCGCGAGCCTTAAATGTTAATCCAGCACATAAGCTATAACTATACCAAGTTTCATTAAAATTCGTTCAGTAGATTTCCCGTAACGCAGACAGGCAAAAATTCTGAAAATTGTTGTTTTCGGCTCTGTATTACATGTACTTTACACTGCAATGACTTTCAAAAAATATTTCATATAAAGATACGATTTTATTATTTTATATATGGTTTAAGTTTATTTCTCAATAGAACATTACATTGCTCACTAAATTGATAAAGGATTAAAAAATATAACATTATGTAGATACCTATAGGGTGTAAGGGGTCCCAACCTACATCTCTGGGACCCAAGGCAACCTCACCGGCTCGTGGTGCACCCTGCCGACCAACGAACGAGGCTCTGGCGACCCGCCACCACGCACTGGACCAGCGCGGCGGGTTACGGTCCACCCCCCCCCCCCCCCCCCCCCCTATGGCAGAAAAAGTAAAACGGCCCCAAGTTCCCGGCGGCTCCAGTCGCAACACCGGCGTGAACGACGGGCGCTGGTCGAGCGCTGGAGCCAGGGGTGCTAAGAATCTCCGGGCGGGATTCCACCGTCGAACGACCAGGGCTTTGAAAACGGATTACCGACGTAGGTTGTCACCGGTGACTTACAACACGCGCACTTTGAGGACAGACGAGAAGATCGCTGAGCTGGAAGAGGAGATAGGCAAGTTGCACTGGGATATATTGGGGTTATCAGAAATCCGAAGAGAGGGGGAGGACACGATAACCCTGAAGTCCGACAACTTGTTCTATTACCGGGAGGGCGACCAGCAGTCCCAAGGTGGTGTCGGGTTTATCGTCCACAAGTCCCTCGTAAATAATGTTGTAGCCATCACGAGTGTGTCGAGCAGGGTCGCGTACCTTATACTCAGAATATCCAAGAGATATTCGTTGAAGGTCATACAGGTCTACGCACCGACCTCGGCACACCCGGATAACGAAGTGGAAGCAATGTATGAGGACATTAGTAGAGCCATACATGCTTCGAAAACACACTACATTATTGTTATGGGGGATTTCAACGCGAAACTGGGCAAAAGAGGCGACGATGAGTTGAGAGTGGGGCAATTTGGATGTGGGCACCGGAACCAGAGGGGCCAGAGGCTGGCCGACTTTCTTGAGAAAGAGGGACTCTTTATGATGAACTCTTTCTTCAAGAAGCCGCCTCATAGGAAGTGGACCTGGATGAGCCCCGACGGTTCCGTTAAAAATGAGATAGACTTCATTATGGCCACAAAGAGACAAATATTCAATGATGTCTCCGTGATCCACAGGGTGAAAACCGGTAGTGATCACCGAATGGTTAGAGGCAGATTGAATATAAACGTCAAGTTGGAAAGGTCCCGCCTGATGAAGTCTACGCTCCGACCTACTGCTGCCCACATACAAAACCCCGAAAGCTTTCAGCTTGAATTGTCAAATCGCTTCGATTGCCTAGAGGATTGCGTTGCAGTGGACGATATCAACAACAGGTTGGTAGAAACTGTCCATACGGTGTGGTCTAAATTCTTCAGACATCGTCGAAGAGATGGACCCCAAAAGCTCACCGACCACACCCTCGACCTCTTGGCGGAACGACGTTCGATGGCACTGCAGACTCCTGATGACGCGGAAGCATATCGGCAGCTCAATAGACGGATTCACTAGTCCTTGCGACACGACATCCGTCTCTTTAATACTAATCGTATTAAGGAGACGATAGAGCGGAATAAAGGCTCCAAAGTGTTCGCAAGAGACTTATCTATTGGGCAGAGCCAGTTGACGAAGCTGAAGAGGGAGGACGGCAGTGTCACTTCCGACAAACAAGAGGTATTGAGGGAGATCGAGAAGTTCTATGGACAGTTGTATACCTCGGTCGCTAAACCTGTTGGCAACTTGGCCAAAGACCCAAGAGCCAAGTTGACCCGACACTATACCGAAGACATCCCGGACATCAGCCTGTACGAGATTAGGATGGCCCTCAAACAGCTTAGAAACAACAAGGCGCCGGGTGAAGACGGAATCACTTCAGAGCTTCTGAAAGCGGGTGGAACACCGGTACTGAAAGTCCTTCAGAAGCTCTTTAATTCCGTCTTGCTCGAAGGTATTACGCCGGAGGCATGGAACAGAAGCGTGGTGGTGCTCTTCTTCAAGAAAGGCGACAAGACCTTGTTGAAGAACTATAGGCCCATCTCGCTTCTGAGCCATGTTTATAAGCTGTTTTCGAGGGTTATCACGAATCGTCTCGAGCGCAGGTTTGATGACTTCCAGCCTCCCGAACAAGCCGGTTTCCGAAAAGGCTATAGTACCATAGACCACATCCATACGCTGCGGCAAGTTATACAGAAGACCGAGGAGTATAACTTGCCATTATGCTTAGCGTTTGTGGACTATGAGAAAGCCTTTGATTCGATCGAGACTTGGGCAGTGCTACAGTCCCTCCAGCGGTGCCATATTGACTATCGGTATATCGAAGTGTTGAAGTGTTTGTATAACAACGCCACCATGTCAGTCCGAGTACAGGAAGGGAGCACGGAGCCGATTCCTTGCAGAGGGGTGTGAGACAAGGAGATGTCATCTCTCCGAAGCTCTTCACCAATGCGATGGAAGACGCTTTCAAGCTCCTGGAATGGAAAGGACTCGGCATCAACGTTGATGGCGAATGCATCACTCACCTTCGATTTGCCGACGATATCGTGGTCATGGCAGAATCGCTGGAGGATCTTAGCACAATGCTCGGAGACCTCAATCGAGTTTCCCAACAGGTGGGCCTTAAAATGAACATGGACAAGACGAAAATCATGTCGAATGTCCATGTCGTGCCCACCCCAGTTTCAGTCGGGAGCTCGATTCTCGAAGTTGTTGACGAGTACGTCTACCTAGGCCAAACGGTCCAACTAGGTAGGTCCAACTTCGAGAAAGAGGTCAATCGACGAATCCAACTCGGCTGGGCAGCGTTCGGGAAGCTAAGCAGCGTCTTCTCGTCCAAAATACCTCAGTGCTTGAAGACGAAGGTCTTCGACCAGTGTGTGTTGCCAGTGATGACCTACGGCACCGAGACGTGGTCTCTGACTATGGGCCTCATAAATATGCTCACTGTCGCACAGCGAGCTATGGAGAGGGCTATGCTCGGGGTTTCCCTACGTGATCAAATCAGGAATGAGGAGATCCGTAGACGAACTAAAGTCACCGACATAGCCTCTCGGGTTAGCAAGCTGAAGTGGCAGTGGGCAGGGCACATAGCTCAAAGAACCGATGGCCGATGGGGCAGAGGGGTTCTCGAATGGAGACCACGTACCGGCGGACGAAGCCGAGGACGTCCATCTGCTAGATGGACAGACGACCTCATAAAGGTTGCGGGCACCCGCTGGATGCAGGTCGCTGCCGATAGGTCTAAATGGCGGACAATGGGGGAGGCCTATGTCCAGCAGTGGACGTCCAAGGGCTGAGAAGAAGAAGAAGATACCTATAGTTCAAACGTGGGAGACAGGAATACGAAATAATAGATATGTTCAACTCGCACGAAGTATCCAGTCATCGTGAGATGTGTATATTACTGTGAAACAGAACTAAGAATTCTAAGAAAACTTGTTTAAAAAAGTCAATGAGTCATGAAAAACGCTGGATCAGACATCATTATTTCCAATAACTTTACTTTTTGAAAGACTGAATGTAATATGTTCTATTTTGTCTAGAAAGCTTATTAAATTGATAATTAATGCTATTAATCTATGCTAGAGATTAATGATAATCTCTCTAAAAATCTAATTCGTACTGTCTCTTTCTGTTTTATGAAGATAGAAAAAGATGCACCTTGTTTAGATTGTTAAAGAGCGTTTTTAGCACGATTTGGAACTCAAAACTCGTCCTTATAGCAAATGATTATAGTGCTACCTAAAATTTCTAATTTAATCTCTACGTGTCGGGCACCACGTCCCGTGTCCAATGCTTTAGTTAGAACATGCATGATATACCTATATAATAAGTTAAACTTGTATATAATAATATATTAGTAATAAGGATTACATTTTTATTTCTGTCTGGTTTTAAGTTTTCCTTCTATATGGCAATAAATATAGACTACAACTATTCTCAATAATAAAAATCAGTGTGAACACGCCTTTACTAGTGCACTCACTCGCTGCACTCTTAACGCGAACAGACAGTAATTAGTTGTGACTGTTAATCTATACTTGTTTTTTGTAACTAATAGAATACAGATGTAATATTAGTATAATGCATATTTCAGGTTTAGCTATTGAAGATATTGATTACAAGAGATATCCAGATAAGGAGTTTCAAATATCTTGGATACAAATATATCTTTCAGAATATTTAGGTACCAGCGATCCATCCAAGCATAATATTGAAAAAGTTTATAAAGAAGTCGAACAACTTTCATTGGCATCTCACTTTATGTGGGGAATTTGGTCTCTTGTGCAATATGAACTATCTACTATAGATTTTGACTTTGGCAGGTGAGTTAAGAAAAAAATATATTTGAAGTTCAGCCTTTTAATTGAATTTCTAAATTTTATACTAACTTCATAATGAATCATTTTACAAAACTTACAAATTAAATAATGCCGGTCGGCCATCTTCGTATTACCGACCGTGGCCTTAGAATAGAGTGGTTATAACGTTACGCAATGAAAGTGTAAATACTAGTACACTGTAAAACATATCCAAATCAATTTGTTTCATTTTTTATTAAATCATGGTGCAATGGTTGCAGAATTCAAAAATGGCCGACGGGCTTTATTTTCCCTCGATGTATATTTTATTAACTGTCATATTTGGTCCGAAGACTTGATACTAAGTAAGTACTTACAAACTTCTTGACTAGTCAAAAAATAAAAAAAAATATCATAAAATTATGACACGGGTGACGCGGTAGGTATCCGGTAAATCCGGGGAACGTGAATACATCAATCATTATAATTGTCATTTTAAGACGATTAAAATGATATATATATATATAAATAAATCAGTGGTTTAAGTTACCCTTTTAACGGTCGAATATGACGCCTTTCATAGTGGAGTAGCTAGTTCATTCGACATGCCATATGAAATATTACACACCTTCGTTTGTCTGCATAATGAAGTGTACCACGTTATTGATTTAACACAAGACATCCTTTATAAAGATAGTGAATGAGGCCCTTGGCGATTGACTGTGTTTTTGTAGAAATGGTGGATATTCCATAAGATGGTAAGTGTTTACCGCTACCCATATAGACACCTGCAACATCAGAGGGAATATGGGATGCTGCACCCTTTAAAAAGATAGTGAATGAAGCCCATGACATTGACTGTTTTTTATAATGACGGGTGGACGGTCCATAGGATGGTAAGTATTCACCTGCAACATCAGGGGGGATATGGGATGCTGACCATGGGCTGTTTGTTGAGTGTCTACAGAATGGTATCGATAAGTGTGATCCATTAATCTCACTTACTATAGAAGACAAGTTACATGTTAAGTATAATACAATAGGTTCTACACATGTAACATACAAGATTCTATTAAGAAGTGCTTGCCATAATTTGAGCCCTAATGGTCAAGAAATAAAAGCTTGCCTGAATATTTTCTGCTGCTTCATTAGAATTCACACATTAATAACCAGCTTAAATATGTAAAGCATTGTTTCTCAACCTTTTTATTGTCGCGACCGTAAAGACCGTAAGGTAAATAACGACTAATATAATTAGGTCTTAATTACTGTTTCACATTTGATTATAAATTATTCATTAATTAATAAAAAGTTTCTTACACAAGTTCTTAATTTTTTCTGACCAACTGCAACCCCCTGTATATATGGTGGATAGCCCCAGGTTGAGAAACGATGGAACGCATAAAATTAAATTATATTTTTTTATGTCATGCAGGTATGCAGAAATACGACTAAACAGATATTTCGAATGTAAGGACAAAGTGTTTAAAAAACTGAGTTGATAAATTAAAATAGTTTTCAGGCGTAAGAATCATAATAATGTTTTTAATTGAAATCATGTATAATTATAATTTGTTAATAAACATATTTTTAAACAACCTCATTTTCATTTATGACTATAGGTAATCCCTTCAGTTCTATAATAAAATCCATGTCCTTGTTACATTAGGGCCGAGATTCAAAACTTGCGCGAAAATTAATAACGCAACTTTTATTTTCGTAAGTTTTAGAACTCGTATCTAAAATAATGTCAAATTATAAATAACATACAACAGCACAAGTAGGAATAAACAATAATATACAAAACAAGTATGGTTATTGAAGACATGTAAAACACTGAATTATAATAGGTTATGCATGCTGAAAGTATGAACATAAGAATATCTGGAAATTTGTCTCATTGAATGTCCAAGAAAGCACAGTCGTTTTTAAATATTCTGGTTTTACAAGCTAATATTATGCAATATTATCTAAGTTTGATACAAATATGTATATAAAACAATTACTTTTGCAATTGCACCCTTTGTTTGACTCCTGTGAAAAGTTTCTTCATAATAGAGTAGGATTTTAAATAAGATATTCGCCGCCTCTTATTATATTTTGATTGGCTCTCTTGGCGTAATAAGGCCACTAATTCAAATGAAAACTATAAAAGATTATTTGCACCCTCAGTTTAATAAAGCTGTAAGTCGTCATGTCGAAATATACATTTTACCATTATTTAAAAGAAAATGCATATCACCCTATTTTTTTTAAATTTTGTCACCAGTTAGGAAAATTAGGGGCAATACTTCCTTTGTCATATTGTATTTTTTTTTTAAATAAGTCCATATAAAATAATAAGCATAAAAATATCACTTTATAGAAAGTAATAATGATTAGGATTTATTATTTCAATGATATAAATCCTAAGAAAATGATAAAAAGTTATCCAACATTTTAGTTTTTTTGTTCTGAAGTTGTCATTTTTGGCTTATTTATTCCACTGAGGGTGCGTTTTTTTTATAGAATAGACAGACAAGCAGGCCGGCCATATAATGGTAAGTGGGCTTTCTGCGGGGACAATCAGCAGAAGATATTCTCAGCAGCTTTGGCAAGCAACCAGGAAGCCCAACTCCCAGAAGGGTAGCTTGCTAACCGATTACCAATTTTGCTGATGTGCTCAAACTTAGCCTACATCCAATCATTAAAATCGTTATAGTAAATTAAAATGCCTTTATATGAAATTGTTTCATTTTGTTAGTAGGAATTTTGAGATTAAAGTTATGTTTGTTAAACTGAAAGCCCCACTTCTGTTCTTTTATAGTGGGGAAATAGATATATATATTTTTTAAATATTCCAATGTTCCCACTAAACACCAGGTGGTGAAGATTTTGCTAATAATCTCACTAATATTACATTACAGTCATAAGGAATAGGGTTTTAACGGAAGTAACACATTGTGAAATGTTCTGAATTGATCCAGTGAATCTGAGTTTACCTCAAACAAACATTTTCACACTATAATATTTTTTTCAAAAATTATTGACAGCATATAAAAAGTATTTAGCTACTTCTTCATTGGAAGTATTGTAACATGTTATATTTACAAATAGAACAATATATTGCAAGCATTACTTGTAAATATATCATATTATGAAATACAGCATATTACAAAAAGGTTGAAAATACATCTTGTATGTCATCATTATCAATCAGCCACCCTTGAATTCATGTATCAGTAAAACATAATGCAGTTCAAAATTGCCCTCTGACATTTAGATTCAAAGTCATGCAGTAACTCATCAATATCATTGTCCAAATCATCACTTTGAGCCATTTTAGTAACCATGTCGCTGATAAGAAATGCACCTATCGTAGCTTCTTCATGATTATCTTGAATGTCAATGTTGATGACATGGACTGGCTGATTGTGAACAGATCTCCTTGTGCCAAACCACTCCACAACTTGATCATAAACCCTCTCTTCACATGTTATTATAACGTCAAACCGCTCTGTTGATACTTGGAACTTCTCTGGACAAGGTTTTATTCTTCTGTTTCGATCTAACATGTGCAACAAGCCATTCTGTGTGTAGAACGCTTTGTCTTTTTCTAGTAAATCGTTGTAGATGTCGTCGTATGGAACTCCAAATTCGTAGCAATTAGGACGATCGGCGGAGGCCCCCGGTAACTTCACCTTTTCTCCTGTGCCGAACGATTTTACTTTAAAGCCTTTCTTTACCAGAAATGCATGAGCTTCCATGCTTCGGTTCATGTTGGATGAACAGACTACAGCAATATACAAATCACCCATCTTTTTTAGTAGCTACGATGAACTTGACGATAAACTGTTACTCTGTTATACTACAAACTTTCATTCTTGTGCTCTGTCTCTGCCAAACTTTTTACATTTAGTGTCTGACACAAATAAATTATTAATTGCTCAGTTTATTTTACAAGAGAAACCTTTGTTATGTTTTGTTTGTTCAAAGTAAAAAAAAAAACAGAAATTAGATCAATTATAGGGCCAACGTCTAATAGTAGTAATGAGACTTGCTATTATAAATCGCTGTAGTATATTTTTTGCTTGTCATTACATAATGACACTTTGCTTATCATTGTTTTTTTTTTCATATATGGCAATAGTGCAATTAGCACATTCTGCCAGTGTCAATGAGAGTATTTTTTAATTGTGATAAGTAAAAATACGTAAAAAACAAACAAAAAAAAAATTTATGATACCAAATAAACATAAATACCTAGACACTAATATATTTTACCTTTACTTTTTGTATCACTTGCCCGTCGCGAAATGAATAAAAAGCTACCTAATATTTATATATCAGGAACGGAACGTCCATGTATGGTTCGTACTTCATATCGAGTCGAATACTTCCTACCTAATCCATTGAATATAGAATATCGTCAACCGGTAACGGCCATACCTAATAAATATTCGGATTAGGTATTTGGATTAAGATTTTTTAAGTACTAGTATTAGGTGGAACAAGTATCGTTTTTACCTAATCCGACTCACCTCTACAACTGGTGCCATAACTATCGAAAATTTCATAGACAACTTTTCAGCGTTTTTTTAAACAGAGCGATGACGTGTATTTCAACTCCGTGGACGTTGGGGGGATATTTCGTCAGCTGTCACTATGCATCTGTCAGTTGGGAACACGTTCACCCAGAGCCCTAATGAGCGGATAGATAGATTTGAGCTACGATTTTTTGGCGGGAAACCGAGAAGTGAAGTTGAGTTTTTTTTTATTTATTGTAAAAATTGTATTCCCACAAAAAAAAACACTGTACTGAGCGACTCAATAATGGCTATGCCAATGTCCAAATAAAGTATAAAATAAATTCTTTTGTCAACTGACTTGACAGATAAAGGGTTATATTGTACCAGTTTTGTTATATGGTTTCTTTCCTTTAGAGGTTAAAAAAAACTACTCTCAACTAATAATTAAATATGAATCATATTTTTCAAAATCTTTGTACTGCCGGCTCTAAATTATTTCATGCTAATAACCTTCATACAACTACCCCATGTATGGCATGGTCAAAATCAACTCTGCCTAAAAGTTTCTTACTACATAATAAAAAGGTGTATCCTCCACAAGAGATCGGTGAGGAACCAAGGCCAGCAGTGAGTAGCTAACATATTTGCTTACTTTATTCTGTATGAATAAAGAAATAATGGTTAGTCCAAATATAAGTAGCTGATAAGTCATTACTTTTCAGTTTGTATGCCATCAAAAGACTAACATCAAATACAGCCCTGAAAAACTTTGGTATATCGCATCTTTCGTTAGAGGAATGACTGTAGATGAAGCTGTTAAACAATTGCGCTATGTGCATAAAAAGGGGGCAATATTTGTGCGAGAAACTATATTGGAGGCACAAGAACTTGCAGTCAAAGAACACAATGTTGAATTTAAAAGCAATTTATGGATAGGTATGTAAGCACATATAGATGAAAATAGTAGTGTTATAGATAAAAAAAATATATGCATATTTGTAATAAATGTATCCTTTTTTCAGCGGAATCTATTGCTGGTAAAGGCATGCATATTAAAGGTATAAGAAGACATGCACGGGGCAGATTAGGTGAAGTTCGCTATCAGTACTGCCACTACTTTGTGCGGCTCGAGGAGGGCAAGCCACCCACAGATTACTACAAACGCAACCCACTCACACCTCAACAACAACTAGAGAAATGGATAGAACAAATGAGGAAGAGAAAGATCATCAATTCTTATTAGCTTATATTATTTATTACATTATATAAAAATATAAAATTAGATATGGCCCTAATTTGTATTATTCAATATGCCAAAATACAAAAAATAAACATTGTTACAATACGAGAATACAGTAAGTACGTAAAGATTTCAAACTTACAATTATAATTCTAGTTATAAAATGAAATGCATGATGTAGTCAATGTCAGAATCATGAAGACTAGTTTAGCATTAGGTTCAGTTGCAACCTCTTGCTTTATTTTGATAACATGAAATACTGTAAGGGAAATATTAAACTTCAGTTAAACTTATATTTAAGAATAAATTAAAACATTCAATACATTATTATGCTTTCTTATTAACAAATTTATTTACAATAAGATACTGGGATAATACCAATGGATGAATAAGGAATTTAGGATCAGAAGATGATATTTCCACTATTTTTATCAGAAAATTAATTAAAATGTCTCAAACTCTTGTCACCTGAATATAATGCCTTTTGATGCACATAACTTCAGATATGGTTTTTATTTGAGGATTAGAGTTCAAGCTACAGGAAAAAAGAAACACATAATTGGAAATGTCACCTTTTGATCCTAACCTCCTCAAATGTAATTATTATTTTCAGATTGGCCAATAGAACAGTGATTTATAGCTGCTAGATTTAAAATAAAACTATCACTGTTTTGTGCCTGTGTACAAGAGCATAACAATGCAAGAGCAAGTACAGTGTACAATGCAAGAGTAAGTAAAATGAACAAAAGGTCAACCAAGTGATCATATCACTTGAAGAATTGCAGCTGTCATAACGTGACTAATGGTTTAATAAGATTTACAATTTTGTTATATTATAATTGTGATTACAATAATATTTTTAAACCAACCTGTGTTTGCGAATACATCACCCTGTTTATTTTATTTACTAACCAGCATAACTGATCACAGTAACTTTGCAAATATTTCTCAATTTTTAATAAGTAGAAGTATAGATAGAGAAATTGGTTGGACAAACATTAAAGTGCAACATGATCAATTTTAAGCAAGTCTTTAAAATGCATTTCCATTTCAGTGATAACTGCCACCGAAATTCGCTTGACCGTATTTTTAGTGTTTGCAAAACGTCATTAAGGACTTTTAAATTAAAATATCTGGTTCATAATAACATCGGACGCAATTTTTCGATGGTAATCTCCAAAACAATAACCAACCCAAGCCTGTACATATTATAATATTGAAATGTTTCATACACTTAATGATGTTCGAGGTTCCGGTTTCTTCTTCGGTACATAACCATACAAGAATATGGATCCTATAACCAGTAATGTGCCAAGTGCAAACTGGATGCTCAAATGGAAATCAAAAATGTACATAGAAGCCACACAGGAGATTATTATCGCGACAGAAGTTGCGAATCCTTTTAATATATTGTCTGCATATTTAACAACCACAGCTACTATGAGTCCGCCGGCCGCTTGTAATAATACTAGGTACCAAACAAAACTGTCAAAACCTTTCAGTAAATGTTTCATATTCCCTTCATTTATTAGATACGTGATTGTTCCGAATGGTAATGATAGCAAACTTAGCTGAACATTTCTCATCCACACCTGGAAAAAAATATATAAGTATTTATTTATAATCTTCACATCTACCATTGAGTAATTATAATGGAATAAAGTTATCGCCTTATCCTATTATACTCTCCTTCACCCAGGATTACCATTAGGGAAGAGGAAACTCCATGCCCCATTATACTTCCTATTCCCCATCCTTCCTGAATCTCCAAAGCTCATACTAGGATGTGCCGACGTTTATCATTCTGGCTGGACTGATGTTGGCACGTATCGTGGATGTCCATAGGCGACAGTGTCCACTTACCAGCAGGACTGTCTGCACGACTGCTTTCATGACAGAATAAGATAACCTTAGTTTATGTTATGTAGATAGGAGAATAACAATAAGTTTCAAGGTATTTTCACGTGCCTTCATTAATGCAAGACTTTTGCTGGTACAACAATATCAAACTAGCGTTCCACTGCAGGGCAAGCCTCCCTTTATAGCGACAAGGAAGTTTTAGGCCATAATTTACCATGTGGGTGCAGTGTGCATTGATGAATATTATTATAAACCCCTGATTGTTTTTATATTTTCCGGGTTCCCTCACGATGTTTTCCTTCACTGCTGATCTAAGTGATAATGAAAACATCTATACTATATAATCTATATCTATAAGTAGAAATACAATGGTATGGTACGGGCTTGAATTCACGATTTCACGTACGTGAATTGAGACTTAATTTCTCTAGGTCAGTGTTTCCGGGCTCCGAAAAAAATAAATTTTAATCTAATTTTAAGTTATAGTGTCCTGATTTATCTTATTTTCTTAATTGTACAACTCTTCACATAACTTCGCTACGTAAACGAGAACATGCTACAGCAGCGACACAATGCTATTTTCATGTAAGGCGTAGGGTGGGTCCCAAACTGTGTCATTTTTTTTTAGTGAGTCGCGGTTCATATAACTTTGGGAATCATTGCTCTAGGCTATCATGGCGTACATAGCAAAGCGATAAATATTCTCCGATTTGATATATTCAAACGTACACATAAATATTAGAAAATGCAGTTAGACTAGTTCGCATCTTCGTGTCTAATTAATTATGCCGACCGTGTTTTATGATTTGGTGTCGACGTTCCAGATGCACGTCAATTTTTGTTAGACGACGCGCGAAGTACATCTGAAACTATGAATAAATGCACGATCTTTCAAATCGTGACCGATAACGATGTTTAGTAATAAGTACAAGGCAATCAATGTGAGCGGATGCTGCAAATACAGCAGCGGCCACAAAATGTTTGATATGGTGACCTTGTAACTTAACTTGTATTAAATTATAGGAGTTACTATTTTAACTCCTATAAATTGAATACTTTTTCCCAAAATCAATCAATTTTAAACCCATCACAATTTTAAACATTGGCAATTTCAGGCAATCTATTTTTCTTCAAAGTGGAACATTTGAAAAAAATACTAGTCACGCGAAATATAATAAACTAATAATACTACCTACATACAGAGTGCTAATACTGCTAATTTTTGTCTCGACCGTACGTTGATTTTTGAAAATAAATTAATATGATTTTGTTCACACATTGCCAGTGTAATTCATTTAGTGGTCACTAAAATAGCCAATTTATTAAAACAAGGATATAACATTCATTGAGTGACGCAGAGAAGTTAGAAATTACAAGTAAACATTGCTAAGACTTATATTATAGGTACTTACAGATATATCAGACTCTTTAAGTACTTTCTCAAAGTAAATTCCGGCAAAGCCTGATATGAAGCATGCTGCCAATGCTGCACCAAATCCTATTACTTTCGACTGTTGTGGCAAGTTGGAGTTGGTGTTAGACTTGGTATTACTATCAGTGGACGAGAGCTGGACGAGGGCCACGCCCGCCGCCAGTATGCCCAGGGCGCACCATTGCCATTTTTTCAGTTTTCTTTTTAACACAACTACAGCAAAAAACGCTGTTGTAAGTAGCTTTAACTGATATGTAACCTGGAAATAATTATATTAGATTAATTGTATATTTGACTACCGTAATTAATTACAGTAATCAGCCTCAGTGCGTGCATGAGTAGGCCTATGTCCAGAAGAGGACTATAAAAGAGTCTTCTGCTGGACATAGGCCTACTGATGCACACTTATAGTCTTCTGCTGGACATAGGCCTATTCATGCACGCACTTGTCTTGTGCACGAGGGTTGTATGGCCCTAAAATGCCACGATAGCCAAGCGCGTTGGCGACTCCACTCTAAATAGAGGTCTTTTTAAGTTTTAGAAGTTCCTTAGCGCTTCTGGTAGCGGATTTATTATCCGTTAGTTCTTTTACGATACCCACGGGAAGGGATGGGGTGGTGGTGCTATTCAAAAGCCGGTTCCACACGGCTCAGACGGTGTCGGGTATTTGACTATTTTTGGACAATTATTTTATTAATAGTATTTGGAATCGTAAGATAGAAATTAATTAATTAATTTAATCATATCTAACACAAAGGGTTAAGTCACAAGTTAAAGAAAACAGAAGAATGACGTCATTTATCTGGAGCGTCATTATACCCACGATGAGTGACAAAGATAACAATAGCTTCGCACCATATCCTTACCCACAATATTCTCACCCTGAATTAACGAATTTGAAAATACTTTTCAATAAGTTTTTCATTGCTAGTTGTCCAATAAGTCATAAAAAATATATTACACGAATAGTAAATCATCTTGATTTTGTCTAAGGACACTGATCTATGTACATAAGATCCCCTTTTTTCCATTTTTTCTAGAAAAAACGTTAAATCTGATTTACTTTGTCTTAGAAAGTGTGTCATATTTTCAACTTTCGTAAGGATTCATAAGAAAGTTATATGACATATTATGATCATCGTTTCTCAACTTAGGGGCCGCAACCGCCAGGGGGGTCGCCATCAAATTTACAGGGGATCGCAGTTGGTCAGGAAAAATTAAGTACATTGTATGAAAAAAATATTTTATGAATTAATTAACTATTTATAATTAAATATTAAACCGTAAAAACATAATTAGGGCCTAATCATTAGTAAGGGGGTCGTGAGAAAATTTATTTTATTTTTGACCTTTTAAGGGGGTCGCGACACTTAAAAGGTTGAGAAACTTTGGTATAGATTCTACTCAGAACTGCACGCATGCCATTGTAATCCGAACTCTATATCAAGTAAATAGTTTTAAAAATGCATTGATGTGAAATGTCACACATTTCTATCAATAATATAAATAAATATCGTTTTTCAAAACTGATCTTCAGTAAATTGTTTCATGTCGCGTTTAAGTTAATGTATATTAATAATAATCTATTAATAGATGATCATACCTGATAAGTTGCAGCATCCAAGTTAGAAGCTGAGACATAGAGTAAATTATTTTGAATAATATATAGAAACGATGGCACACAGACACGTAATGTGTCCTTTATATTCAATATCACTGTGGCATACATAGATTGGACCCCCTTTGCAATACTTCTTGACTCTTGCATGACAAGACCAATGCAGATTATCAATTTGAATACTTCTGCCATAAGAACAGCTGTAAGGAACAATACATATTATGAAGAGAAAAAATATATTGTGTATTATTATGGGTGTGTAGTCTGTCTCCCCTTGCGTGCGAGCGAAGCACACTTCCATGCAAAGTGCACACCTAAAACTTACAGATAATAATATAATCATTAGTCACAGATAAGTCTTCTTTTTGGGGACGGTATCGCCCATTTTACTATAGAGATGCTAGATTTTACTCAGAACTGCGGTACAAAATGTAGAAAAGAAAATCCGCGCCTTTGTATGTCAATGTAATTTGATTAATTTTAATATTCTTAATAAAATTAAAATTTATTACATTATTAAAAGTACTAAATTAAAAGTTCTTATATTATTAAAAGTAATTAATCCTTACCTGCAGCTGACGAGAACATCTCCACATCTCTCGTTCTGGCATAGCGCATACTAAGACCAAGAGTGGCATTTTGTAATGTTAAAATCACCAGACTAACATACTTTACATAACCTGAAATAAAATACATTATAAGTCCATATTAAGTGCTAACATATTAACAACGGGTCGTTAGAACTTATTTCCCATCATGTCCCATGGGAGAGGGCCTTTAAGCAAAATTATTTTAAAAAGCAAATTATTACAAAAAATTAAGGTCGGCGACGCACTCACAACCTCTGATGTTGCAGGTGTTCATGGGTGACGGTGACCACTTACCGCCACGTGGTCCGCCCGCCTATCTGCTAACTCTTCTACAAAAATACACCACATACGGAGGTTTAAGCTTTTAGTATACTGAAGTGGTAATGGGCAGGTCACATTTGTGGATATACCCAGGGACGTAACTAGGCTAAATATCACCCGGGGCAATACCTCACTTTGGCGCCCCCCCCCCCCCCCCCCCCTTCACCCACTTAAACGAAGATTGTCCAACCATGACCAATGAAACGAAAACTCTCCTAAACAACACTCCTGAAATTGTTACCAAACATTTACTATACTTGTCATAATTAACTTGGGTAGGTGGTAAGTAAATGCTCGATTCCAAAGGTTAAAAGTTAATTAATAGTTATTGAAATCACGCAATCAATAGTTAGTTACATAGTGTATTAGGCCTATACAGTTTACACGTATATTTATGTATATCTAAAAGATTCTGAAAAATAGTGAAAAACTTTGGTGAAACTTAAAACCTGAATATGAACTAAAATTTTACTTTACGACTTTTTGTAGCTGCAAAAGTCCTTATAATTTTGTCAAAAGATAGTTTAGAAGCTATTTGGTGCTCTATGGAAATGATGCCAAGGTTGGTAAGTCGTTGCTGTCCTGTCAAGTTTCTGATATTATTTTTAATTTACTGAAACTTCTTTCGTTTGAGGCAACTGAAACTGATATTGTTAGGAAAATTCTTAGTGCAGTAGTAATGTTGGGTAGGCATCCTCAAGTCCGTTTTGGTATATTAATGTAAGAAAATCAGACGAAGTGGTCGTTTTCATGTCTAAATCCTAAATCCTAAAGGGCCTAAATCCAATGCGTGGTACTTGAAACTCTCCACTTCTATAGCCAGTTCGTTTTTATCTAAATCATCTTTATACGTGGCTGCTAACTCAATAGCCCGATTCTTCAATTCCTCTCCATTCAATATTTCAAATCCCGCTCCATTGAGGACACCAAATAAGTTTGAAACCTTTGCCTCAGTTCAGTTAGAATCCGATCAACTATTTGCGTCATTAACAATTTGAACTTCTTCTCCTCTGAGAATTCATGGCTTACATCATCATCCTTCTCATCAAACATGCGCTTTTTCTTCCTCTTTCTTACTTCTTTAAAATGTGGATCTATGTTAAGCTGTGTTGCTATTTCTTTGGCTTCTTTTACTGCGTTACTTGAACAATTTGACCTTTCTGATTCAAATTCAGAAATCAGTCGGCTAATATGTTTTGCTGATCTTTCAATAGTGATGTCCTCTCTTTGTAAAAGCTTATTTACAATGTCGATACGGCTTAACTGCTTGTACCAAAAACAGGAGAGGATAATAAATTCAAATGTTTTTACATTTTTCAGAAGAGAATTTGTTTCTGCTTTTGTTTCAGCAGTTGGTACAATAATACCCTAGTGCATAGGAACTATCTAGTGTAACACTAGATGGTTCCTGTGCCTTTAAATAAGTTAAAACACTAGCTAGTAGTGTTTAAATAATGAAATCGTGTGATGAAGCCAGTGCAATATATAATAGATAATGTTTAAACTAAGCATCCATAGATTACTTACTTGCTAATATAAGAAATAAATCACATTTAAATTATCGCCAACTTGCACGATCTCTATAGACTATAGACCAATCAAAATCGAGTACCTTCCCGCGCGCCGGCGCGCACCGCGCTCTAAATTTTTCTTCACATTTCCAGACTTTTCTGAACTCTGGAGATATCTTTATGACGCAATAACTCAAATCTTTGGAGCGCCAGTTTAAAATTTTATTAATATTATTTATTTATTTTATTATTTTTATCTTCCACTTGTATTTTTTTGGAAAACAACAATTGCTATTTTGGCGCCCCTGAAAACCCGGCGCCCGGGGCACAAGCCCCGTCAGCCCCCCCCTAGTTACGTCCCTGGATATACCATACCATCAGCCCGTCTCTCCACTGCTGGATATAGGCGTCTCCCAAGGCAGGCCACATTTGCCGTAGAATCAACAACCGATAGGATACACGAGTCCCTAAATGTAGACCACGAGCCGGGATCGCAGCGTGGGACGCCCTCCGGCCAAGTGAACCGACGACTTGGTGAAGAAGCGGTTGGGTGAGAAGAATAGAAGACAGTTTGTGGTGGCGAGTCTTAAGGTAGGCCTATATGTATCTAACAGTGAACAGGTATGGGGTGTTGGTATGGTAAGTTTAAAATATGAGATTTTAAATAAGTTATTTTTTTGTGATTGATTAAGATCACAGAAGATTGATCAACATGATAACCATGTATAATTTTTTTGTATGATAGTAGGTAGTGACGTCTATTATACATAAGTCACACTGAAAATTTCCGGAACTGGCCACTTACAATAACAATATTTAAAAAGTAATTTCAATAACAATTTGAAAATGGAACTCTTTGGCTGTAGAATAAAGTTTGTTTCATCATTTGTTCAGTCATTTGCTTTTCCATTGTGGCGTCATTTTAAAAATTGCGTGTCTGTATTACGATGGATTTATAGTTCCTGACAGGTCGTGAGAGAATGGACGATGTAACTTTGAAGTGGCGAAGAATTTACGATAAAAATATTATTATCGTTTATTTGCTCTACTAACGAATAATATCGTTAAAACTATATTATTATGTCAACTTACAATAAATGTTATAATTTTGCGCTAAATGTAATGTTAAATAAATAAGAAAACAATATTTTTTAAAATCCATACTGCGCTGTTACAAGGCTATGTCAACTGTTTATTTTTGTAGTGATGTGCCAAAAATACTAGGCTACTGTAACGTTATCTGTCGTTATACTATAAAATAATACGATTTTCTTTCTAATAATTTGATAATAATAGAATGTACTAATAAAGATAATAATATTGTAAAGCTGCGCCCAAACCGAAAGCGCGAAGGCAAGTAGCGTAATATGAGTAGCTACTTTTATATTTCTGGTAAAAAATGGCAACCCCAAATGGTGTAATAGGCTGCCATTTTGTGACGCTAAAACGGTCGCCTGTTGTAGTTTCGTGCACATAGACTACGTTCTCCAGTGTTTCTCGTTCTGTTTTTTCTTGTCACCCGGCTTACGTTTAATTGACTGTTCCTGCTTGTTATACTGACCTCGTTATACGTTATACGATTAAATTTGTTTGAAACCAGTCGCAACTATTTATTGTTGTAATTGTCGCATAATTGTCGCAACTATTTATTTCAAAATAATTTATTATCGTATTTTATATTAAATATATATATTTCCGAATACTACTTTCGCATTTTTATTTTCTTTACGCTAGTTACATTCAGAAATTAGACGCCAGACAAACAAGTATTGAAACTTATGTTTTCTTGGGTCGATTGAAAAAAATAAATAATAGTGTTACTTATTGCCCATCACTAGTCATGACCAACTGACAGACGGCAGAAACGCATTCTCTCAGCGGCCGGATAATAACTCGTGAAAATTTTCGCTGTATGATTTTCTACGATTTTAAGTGTAATTTGATAGCTCAGCAGAGCCTCGTTTGGTTTCAAATGTATTTTGGCGATGAAGCACCAAGTAAGACGACAATTTATAGCTGGTTTGCAGAATTCAAATACGGTCGTGTCAATCTCAGTGACGAATTTCGTCGGCCGTCCACCGCTGGCAACAACAAAAACATCTGTACGTAACTGTACGCTGTAGCTGTACGCCATATGATCGAAACAGACAGGCATGTGACCTACCATGAGATTAGGCACAGGCATGAGTCAGATACAATATATCTTACACAAACATTTGGCTGTGCGAAAGCTGTGCTCGCGGTGGATCCCATACAATTTGACTGAGGCTCAAAAAACGGAACGCGTCACTTGGTGCAATGCATGCTTACCAATGCATGCAAAACTGTCGAAGAGTATGAAAAACATGTTTCCGAGGTCACCAGCGAGGAGTGGAATAAATGTTAAGGAAATTGGTTTATACGTATGAAAAAGTGTATTGACGCTTACAGAGAATATTTTGTGAAACAATCAATTGATTGTTGGCCATTCATTGTAATTTTTTTCTTATTCATTCCGGAAACTTTAAGTGTGGCCTTTGTATTAGGTAGTCGGATAAGTTCGCGGCCTTTTTATAGTGAAATTTTATAGGCTTCTCTTGAATGTAATTTTACTCTATTTAGAGAATTTTGTAAAGAGCGGAATAAATGATAATCCGAAGATGCTGTCTGGATTGTATGGAGGATGCTTTAAAACTTCCCAGCCAAGGTCCATCAATTTTTATTTAGTCATCAAAGATGTATACGGTCGAGCATTGTCGTGATGGAAAACTACACCCTTTCTATTCATTAATTCTGAGCGTTTTTATTCAAGTGTTTGTTTCAATTTTACTAATTGCTGACAGTAGACACCGGAATTAATCGTTTGGCCATGTGACAAAAGCTTGTAAATTACAATTACAAGCGTTTGTAAATTGTGTATTACAAGTAGAGAGGTGGGACTGGAAAGGCATTGTGTGTTATACACAATGCCTTTCCAGTCCCACCATACACATAACATGACTTTGTTCGGAGTGAGGCCTGGCTTTGGGACTATTTGTGATGGCTCACCTCGCTTAGACCAAGATCGTTTTCGAACATTGTTATTGTAGGTGATCCACTTCTCATCGCCTGTTACCAATCTCTTCAGAAATGGATCGATTTCATTTCGTTTTAGCAACATCTTGTATATGGAACTTCTATTCACCAAGTTTCTGTCATTTAAATCATACGACACCCAAACATATAGTTTTATTACAAAATTCAGTTTATGCAGGTGATCCAAAACTGTTGAGTGGTAAAATCTAAGCTCTTTGGCAATTTGATGATTGCTTATGTGTTGATCTGCTTCAATTTTTGCAATGATAACATCAACATTTACCTTAATACGACGACCACAGCGAGGAATACTATTCACATCAAAATTACCAGAGCTGAATTGACTGAACCATTTTTTTGCAGTAGTTTTAGATAAGCAGCTTTTCCGTAAATGTTTGAGTTAAGTTAAGAAAAAAGTGATGTCATCACTATCAGTCACGTGTTTTCGTCTATTGACCAATTGCGAGAGGAAGCAATCCTCGATTGAGCAAAACGTTGTGTTATGCTACACTGGGTGGATAATGTTACTAACATGCGAATTGTAAATGGTACCTACTTTTATGAATATTTCGTGACAAACTTTTTGAGAACAAATAAGCAATTCAATACAGTAATACCCCGCTTTAGGCGAGGGATAGTTCCGCATAAACTCGCGTTAAGTGAAATTTGTGTATCTAGGGGTTTGCGTTTAAACATAGCCAAATGGCAGTACAAAATGCAAATCAATATGTACTTTAATTCCAAAAACACATTGTGCAGCGTAACATTATGCATTTGTTTTACGGAAAAACGTATCTATTGTCTTCTGAGTTGCGTTTCGTTTACGTTCTTGTAAAATATTTTCATAACACGCAACACTGTTTTTTACTGATTGACACACGGTTAAAACACGGTCATCATCACCGTCTATGCTCTGCAATAACTGTATAAATCTTTGAAAGAGCATTTTTTATTCCACTTGAAGATATAACTCTCTCTTCTACTTGTTACTCCTCACTGTTGAAGGGATTATTCTGCAACTCGATCAAATCTTCGTGATCAAAGCTGAGAGGTTCGTTATCCGTCGCTACAAGATTTTCGAGATCTTCTACCGTGACACCTTCCAGTTCAGAGCCCTCAATCATTGCAGCAATATCTTCAAGCACTTGTCTCTGCATCTGAACACTTCTAGGTGCTTCTACTACATCAGGCCAAAGATTACGCCACACACCATTCATACAACTCTTTTTAACTTCGTTCCAGGCCTGGTCTATGTTGTGTATAGCCTTCCATAATGTTGTATGATTTCCACCACTCTCGCATAGATTGTCTTCCTTCCCCGTCAGTTTCATGAATCAGTTGGCTAAATGTGCGGCGATCGTAATAAGCTTTGAAGTTTGCTATTGCTCCCTGATCCATAGGTTGTAATATTGACGTAGTGTTTGGTGGAAGGAACTTTACATACACTTTTAAATCTCTGGGCGTATCAAAAAAGGTTGGATGTCCTGGGGCGTTGTCTAAGAGTAATATAACTTTACGTGCAAGTCCGTTCCTGTCACAGTAGGATTTGACTGACGGGCAAAAACTGTTAGAATACCAATCTTGGAAATCTGCTCGTGTAACCCACGCCTTTCGGTTGGACCGCCACACAACTGGTAGGCTTGCCTTATCTGTACCTCGCATTGCTCGGGGTGTTTCTGATTGATACACCAGTAAAGGTTTCAGTTTGAAATCACCAGTGGCATTACCACCCAGCAATGGAGTCAGTCGATCTTTCGCGACTTTGAAGCCCTAGCAGCTTGACGTTCTTCTTTAGATGTGAAAGTTTTAGAAGGCATTTTTTTACAGCAAAGCCTGATCTCATCAACGTTGAAGATGACACATGCAGGAATTTTTTTTCGTGCTACGAACTCTTGAAACTTGTCTGGAAACTCAGTTGCAGCTTGAGTGTCCGCGCTGGCGGCTTCACCTGTTATGCGGATATTGTGAAGATTTGAACGCCGTTTAAACCGGTGAAACCAGCCCCTGCTGGCAGCAAAAGTCGGAGTGGAACTCCCTTCACCTTCTTGTGTTTTTAGCATCTCAAAGAAAGAGTTTGCTTTTGTACATATGAGAGCTTGACTCAGGGGTGTGATTGCCAGCAACTTCTCCATTTTTTCTAGGATAAAAGGCCTCGAACGAGTAAGTATTGTTGCATTTATAGGTGTCAAACTTTCGCTGGAAAGTTTAAATTTCCGGATTTTTTTAAAAATCGTTCTCACAGTCGATTCTGAGCGTCCAAAATCTCTGCCAACTATTGTTGTTTTGCCTCCATTTTTTATTCTTCTTAACACCTTTAACTTCAATTCCAAAGTTAAGCTTTTACGCTCTTTTTTCTTCTCGAATGGCATTTTTAACGTAGCGTTGAATTATTTTCACCAAAGGTTAGAACATGACTGCCAGCCGAGATTAAAATATGTAAGTAAAACAAACGAATGAAACAAAAGAGGGAATCCCGAAAGACAAAAAGTCCTACTCTGAGGGGATTCCCCATTCTTTTATCTGAATGATCAGAGAAAGTGGGAATTCCCGCGATCAAAGACAAGTTAGGAAATTAAATTATGTACTACATATATAAATACATGTAACCAATCCGCGTAAAGCGAGGCATTTTAGCGCGAAATTTAAAATTTGCGTAAAACCGAAACCGCGCCTAACGGGGTCGCGTAACGCTTTACGCGACCCCGTTAGGCGTTAGGCGGGTGTTGCTGTATAAACTTATTTTATTCGTTTTAGTACATGGCTTGCATAAAAGCTTGTTTTTAAAAAACGTTTTTTTTCTATTATTTTTTATAATTTAATACCTACCTGCTTATCTGCTTATTAAATCTTTTATTAATTGCTATCAACAAAAGTAAAGGTACAATCTAAATAATCAATAAAAGAGTTTCTTAATAGCAATCTTATCTCTAGAAATGCAAAATTCACTAGATAGAAACCCACATTGCTGTCTACACATATCAACTGAGGACATTAGGGCCTGGATAAATAGATGGTTCTATTATTCCAGATATGTTAGAATTAGTCCAAGTTGTATTTTATAGTACTCTATATGTAATTTGCACAGAAGTTAGTCTCAGTTGTGCGGCGTTAGCCAGTTCTAGAATAGCACCACCCCATCTCTTCCTGTGGGTGTCGTAAAAAGGCAAGTAAGGGATAACAAAGCCGCTACCACAAGCCCTACGCTATTTCTAAAAGAGTGAACTCGCAAACACGCTTGGCCAGTATGGCGTTTTGAGGCCATACATTCCTTATGCACAAGAGAATGTGCATGAAGTGGCCCATATCAATAAAAGTGGATAATAAAAGGGCTGGGTTATGTATTTTATGGGTCCCTATAATCTGAATAAAAGTTAGTTTCAAACTAACCTTTACTTAGACTTTTATTCAGTCTTAGAAATGTGTATTTGCCCTAAGGACAGAATAAATAGACTTTTTTAAGATTGTTCTTTGCTTAGACTGAGTTGTTGTAAACTAACATCTATGCAGATTGCATAAGATGCTATAAAACTCGGAAATCGTCATCAAATTCAAGCTACAGCACACAAATATCATTGATTAGATTTTTATTAATTGTAATAGTGATAGTTTTGATTTTGAACTGAATCAACATTTTAAGAATATTTCTTATTCCAAATACTCCAATATTACTATCCAATAAGTACTATTATTATACAAAGTTTATAAGGAATATAAAAATATAATATGCATTTCTTCAAAATACAATCTAGATTAGAAAAACAAAAGGTTCTTACCAAATTTGACTTGTTTATTAGTGGAGTATGTTTGTGATTTCTTTCCGTCATCATGCATATTGTCTGAAGTTAACTGTGTTTCTGCAGTTTCTTGCTCAAGTTGCTCAACAGGCTGGAGATTTGTATCATTGGCTGACTTCATAGGCACTAAGTTCAACTATCAGTGATATGATGACCCAAGCAACAAAATGAATTAAGGAGTAACAAATTAATTGTTTCTTTATTATATCAAGGGCAGATGAGTTGATTATTCTGCTGCAAAAAATTAGAATAGAGACAATAAAAGGAATATAAAACTGATTTTTACTGAATTTATAACTTTACATTAGAAACTATTGTTTATATTTCTTACATGTATTTAACACATGCAAGAAATACCTTATAAACAAGAAATATAAATACATTGTATTGTTGTATTTCACAACTGAATTCTACAATATATCATTAATTTTATATTTTTAAAAATGCATGAGCCTCCACATTGTTGTGTTGTTTTGATACCCATAGTTATTATATTACATTACAAATAATGTAATGTAGTGAATCCTAAGCAATGTTAGCTTAACTATTATAAATTGTATACAAAAAATTAACATAGAATAAAATATATTTAACTACCAGACAAATCAACATTCGGTTTTGTGATGTGTTTTTCCAAATATAAAATGTCAAAATATTAATACTAAAATAAATAAATAAAAAAAAAATATGGATTAATGCAATGATTCCACAAAGTCATGGAGTTTAATTGTTAAACCCCATAAGTTCAGAACTATTATAAAATTGTACAACAATAAGAGGGAGTTTTCTACTGCAGTGGAGTAATGTCAATATATAGTAGTAATATTGTGGTAGCTTGTTTCTATTTTATAAACAATAATAATTTAGTGAAAATCCAGAAATGAATAACATAGACACAAGAAAATAATATTAACGTAGAAGCAGTGCACAGTACAGTGAATTGAGTCAATGCAACTTGATAGAGATTCAAATTCCATTTCTTTTTTTATATAATGATTGCGTTGATTTGAAGTCTAAGATACCGCGGTTTGTATGTCCAGAAAATCAGAACCAGATGTGAAAAATTAAGTCATTGTTTCGTAAACCGATTATCATTCTTATTGAAACTACAGCCTTGAGACAATGTTTTAAACAAGCTCATTTGAACCAACACGAAAGGAATTAATTATTGAATAAATAAATCTTGTTTTGACATGAATAATATAATAAATGTTAATAATATTCTTTTAATACGGATAATATGTTTCACTTTCACTTCGGATTTTGAAATAAAAAACATTTTACCTATTTGTAATTGTAATTTTAGAATATAGTCAATGACTTCTTTAAAGAAGTCACTGAATATTGAATATAGGTTCAGTTCCAATTCATTGAACTCGATTGAGTTGTTGACGTTGCCAATTACCTTGCCAAGCTTTAGGTAGCTGTCAAAAGTTCATTCGGTTGAATCGTAACCCAATCAAACCATACAAAGTTCGCTATTTTATACTTTTGATCACGCTTTTGATGTACATATTTCTGTGACTTTTGGCCGTGCTTTTGACACTTGACGCATGTTTATCGAGTCTCTTTTTATAATTTATTAAATTATAATGCAAAATAAAACTATATATATATGTATGTGTGTACATATACGGTATATATATATATATATATATTAGTGAATTTTGTACGTTTTAGAACACAGACATAGTCACGCCATAATTTTTTTTTGTCAGTATTCATTCGTCTAGATGTGCATAAAGGTTGTCCCATATGTATTGGATCAAACGGATTCTGGAGACAGGGAGGGTCACGATCTAACAGAAAATATAAACAAAATTTAAATCAAACTGACAGTTAAAAAAATATGGTCATTTTTCATAAAACGCAAGTATTGGGATTTCAGTAGCGACGTGTTCGGAACAATCGCCGAACAAATCGTCGACGAAAGTCGATGATAGAATGGGCAATGTATGACATTTTATGAAAAGTTACAAAATTTCTTGATATTTTTTGAGTAAGTAGGATTAAGTTTAGGAAGTATGAAAAAAAAAATTTTTTTTTGTTCTGAAATAAAAACGATATCCATTTTTATATTTTGGCTCCACTACAACGGTTATTCTACGGATGCCAGGCGTTTATTCCTTTGCCAACAAAAAAAAATGTCAAGCACTATAAAATTGACAATGACAAATAGATGTATGGATGACTAGAGGTGGGCAGTAGCAGGTTTTCGCTGAAAGTGTGATTGAGCGATCAGTGATGATAAGTTGCATTGTCTTAGTTCGCGTTTAATTTATATCACCTTTATAGTTTTTAAATATGTACTTAGTTATTTTCGTGACGATTTCAAAATACCTATATTGTGTTTTTATTCCTCATTCAAAAAACTAGGTTAATTAAGTGGGAGTGTATTATAAACTGTAAATAAGTAAATATTAGTGAATCAACATCACAATAAATACATCACAAACTAGTTCAAAACGAAGCAATAGGGGACGCAACTCGTTTCCAAACTGCACGATTATTGAGTAACGTTAGAAAACGATTAGAAAACGAATGTGGTCGAAAACAGCTACTATTGAGAATAAATAGTTTCAGAAACCGTTATTGGTTTTCGAAACCTGCTATCGTTTCGTTTCGGCGATAACCTGCTACTGCCCACCTCTAGTCATCCATCGATAGATAGATATCTATCATGGTCAATTTCATTTTATAGTGCTTGACTTTTTTTCGTTGGCAAAGGAATAATCGCCTTACATCCGTAGAATAACCGTTGCAGCGGAGCAAAAATAGAAAAATACATATCTTTATTATTCCTGAACAAAAAAAGGAAATATTTTTTTTGGAAATGCGAAACCTTATTCCTTCAAATATAAAATAAGATAAAGCAGTTCCAAAAAAATCGTACATACCCCATTATTGAATACTTGCGTCACGTCATGTACGAAGGGTCTAAAGAGAAATATATAATATATATATATATTTCAAAGCCACACTCCAAAAATAGTATGTGGCCTAAAAATTTGGATTCAGCCATAGACATATATTTTACCAAAATCTTTAAACATTAATTTCTTTGCTACCATTGAAAAATTACAATCCGATACAAATACAGTGTTCCAAAACGTACAAAATTTACTACGAATCTGACAATCTAATTATGAACGTGCATCTTTTTTATGTTCATATTAGAGAACTCAGAGCAATTAATTAACTCTGAGTTAGAGAACGAGTTACATCATCCGTGAAGCAAACGTCACCTGCATACTATAGTGGTAAATTCACTCTGTGTGTGGTAAATTATAGGCAAGTCATGTAATATAATACGTTTTCGAACACGACGAACACCACAGCACACGCTATCTGCATAAGTAAGTAGCTCTTCACCAGCACCAACGAAAGAGGTTGATTTCATTGGTCTGTACATACTGCGATTATATAACATTTTCCAGAAATGGGATTACACTTTGGAGAATTAGCTAAAATCCGTGGTTTGATTACATACAAGTTATCTCCCCATGAACAACGAGCGTATGCGGGAGCAATTTCCAATGGAATACCAAATATTTTTCGCAGATTTCGAGAAAGCGTTTTCATAGTAGCCCCACGTAAGTTTTTTAATGTTTATTTCTTGTGTATTTAATAATATGTAAAAGTACATAATATACCTGCTTGAGTGATTATATAAAAGTACAAGTACAAAAAAAATAAAAAACGATATTACCTGCCCAATTTCGATGGTAGTTTTAACAATAAAGTGGTATTTATTTTATCGTACTTTGTTCTTTTTCTATTGAATTTTTAGATTAACAGATTTTTGCAAATTATTCACGATAGCTCGAGATCGGGAAACTTTTCTAACTTAGGGCCAAGTTCATATTATTATACACTGTACAACTGCAAAATTTAAAAGAAGAATATAAACTGTTTTCAGTTGTCTTCTGGGTATACTGTCTCAGATATGCCAACATAAATAATAAGTAACTGCTTAATAAGGTACTATAATTAAGGTATTAAGTTTCAAGTATTCTATATCCAATATGAATTTAAATCATGACCTTAGATGTTGACATAATAAAGTATTGCCTGTGTACCTAACACTAACACAAATGTATGTGTATTTTGTTTTTGCTCTCTATTATCGATTTGTGTGTCATTAAATGTCAGAATAAAACAGCAGTTGACTATGTAAGGAGAATTTATTATTGTAAACAATTTCCTTAGATATTCTACAAGTAAATCTGAGAAATAAGAAATACAGGAATCAGTATGACTTTACTTCAAGACCTGATAGAAATTGTCTTACAACTGTATACTATCCTCTGTTAAGAAGTCTGGTACTTAGTATATTTTGAATGTGGCAATTTAAATAGTAAATAGCCACCATTTTAATTGCTTAGATTATTAATATTTAGCACCTTATTTTGGTAGAAAGTGTGTATCTATACTACATAATATAATGATGGTTGCTATGTAAAGTATCTAAACATCTAATTGGTTACTTTATAGGACTTAAACTTATAGGATTTAATTATTTACATTTTACACTCACTAACTTTACTTTTTATTTGTTACTATTTGTCTCAGAAGAGCTATAAAACGAATTTCCTTTAAGAAATAATTGCAGGTAATTGCAGTAATATTATTGAATGATTTATGCAAACATCACATTTTTTCAGATTCCATATTTGACAGCCGTTAATATAGTTTTAAGATAAATATTGTCATTATGTAGAGATCTATGTTCTACTGTCAAACAAGGCTAGAAAAAGCTTGAGACTGGAATATAATTCCATGCTAAGTAAAACACCTGTGTTAGTCCAAAAGGCACAGGTTTCACATGTAATAGTTGGCTTGCAAGCTGCGATATTACCATATATGCAATTTTTGTATTTTTTTTTCTTTTTGTTTCAGCCTTTATTATTGGCTATCTTGTGTATGAAGGAGTTGAAAGGGAACATCATAGACGTGGCCGTAAAAATCCTGCTGACTATGAAAATGATAAATGAATGCTTATAATTATTATTGTTTGTAGATGAATAAATAATTAAATATTAAAACAATACATGTATACCTTCTTTTAGAATTACTATGTAATATGTTGATTATTGAGATTTGTTTTACATTAAAAGGAATGTTTGAATTATGCATGTCCACTTCCAATCAAAGGAATTTGTAGGAAAATGAGTGATTTGTGCAATAGTAAATGTCATAACATAATATAACAATTTATATCATGATATTTAAAATGCAATGTGAATAAATAATTATATCATGACAGGTGATAGACGACTGACTAGGTGTCCAGACACATTTGTGAATCAATTCATACTCTGTCCCATACTACTAAGTTTTTGCTTATATATAAATATCTCAATTTTATCACTCAGTAGTGAAGGAAAACGTCGTGCTAAAACCCACTTACCTAAAATCTAGGACATGTGCAACATCAACCAATCTATATTAACAGTGCATTAAGACCAAAGAATTAATATCGGTCGAGTTGTTTCAGAGAAAAAGTGGTTAAAAAGGAGTGTACAAAGAAACAGGCACATTCTTGTAGCCCAAATGCATACACATTATCCTGTCACGGGTAAAATATTGATATCACAGAGATGTTATATAAGAGTTTAGCAACCAATGCCATATTTGCAGTCGATCCCTAATTTGTTTCCTTTTAAGGCTCATTTACACAAGGAAAGTTTCTCGAATGGTTCAGGCGAGAATATTGTATACAATTCTTTTATATGACCAAACTACATATAAACTTCACATGATGATAAAAATTCAATGATAACATTGATCACATAATGATAACAATTGTTTATATTAGCTTTTGACTGATGTTCGAGAATGAACCATTATTCTGGCTGGGCCATAGTGGTGCCAGATCCGTTTTTCCAAATATCATGACTTAATTAAGGAAAAAAAGCGTGACTGGGACGAAAAAATCGGGACGTAGAAAAAATGCAACAATCCTGTTACAAAGGTTACAATCCTTTAATTCAAAACAGACTGATGAGATCAATCAAACCTTAAGATTTACTACTATTACTTATTCATGCTATCAATTCAACATAAATATATTAATTATTTGCAAAAGGAAGTTGCAATGTAAGGAATCAACGATATTAAATTAATTATCTAACGTTACATAAATATAAATTATTTTTTATAGAACACACATTTTGAGCTTGATTTTGCCACTTGCAATTCCCCCGCGCGTCGCACAGTCGCCCAATTCGCACAATATCCGGCGCCCGCTCGTCTCGTGCGCTACTTCCTTCGCTGGCCGATTCTTTTATTTTTTTTAAAGTACCCATCGCGCCAAATTGGCTACTTTTATGAAAAAGCGGGATTTTGGGCGTCCCGCTCAGGGTGCTGGCAGGACGCGTCCTGACAAGGCTGAGAAGCGGGACATCTGGCAACACTAGCCATAGTCATGGATTTGAATTGTGACTGGCTGGACAGGTAAAATGTCGATAATCGAAATTATCGTACAAAAGTAGGATTTGATCGCTGCAGTTTAAAGCGTATTTAGTAGGGGATTTCTGGTGACTACTTTACGTACCTAATTAAGATATGATCGCTCCTAGAATTAATCCCTAATTAGTCGAAATTTGACGACCGATTGCCGCAGTTTGTAGTGCTATATAAAAGGTCGCGAGTTTGATTCCCGGTCGGACATTCATGTCTAAAGATAAATGTTAGTTCAGGTCTGGTGTCTGTCTGGACTCTGGACCCACGACACGACAGGGAATTCTAGAGGGCCAATGTTGCGTCATTAAAAAAAAATGCAAGATACCAAAATTAGTCTGTCCTTTGTTATGACTTATGATATTACCAATTTATTTTTATGACAAAAAAAACTAGCATCTCTTTTTGTCTTATAAAGATTTATGATAAGATTGCTATTTTGTTGTGTATTATTTTTATCTAGTTTCTGTAAGTAATGATGATTTTGTTGCAAAAATTGTTATAGAAGCTTGAAGTCCTACATACTAGTATTTATGTGTTCTTTATTTTATTATATGTTTGTTTCATTTTTTATCATCTGTATGCTCAGTAGCCATGCCAGTACCTTAATAAATAAAAAAAAAACATCTGTCAGTTGTTGTTCGTATTGTAATTTCAACCTAAAATTCCAACTGAAGATAAAATTCGTGAAATTAAAATTGTAAAATGTTACGGAGCTTACGTAAATTTCGTCTCAAGATTAATCATTATTCAGTGTATAACCAGAAACATACCTTTTTGACTAATGATTACAAGTGTGATGATGCTTGGAATTCACAAACCTCTTCATCGATATTGACTAAAGTTAATCTTAATGATTTTTATAGCATATTAGATCAAAATTTATCTTCAAAAGGTGTTATTAGTCCTATAGATGTGGACATATTTGCAAATGCGATAAATGACCAAATTTATTTGGAGGAACTGAAAGAGCTTCTTCATAAGTTAAGACTTACAGCAGAGACAGTGAACACATTGGCTTCTACCCATCATGCAACTATTCGGAACTATATTAAATTTAATAATACTAAGGAATTAATAGACATTCTTAAAGATCCTCTAAACTTTGGAATTTTTCTGGATGATTATACAGCAAATATTTTGTTAGATAAATTAATAACATCACAAAACTATGAACAAGCTGCTAATGTCGCTTCCCTGATAATGTTACAAGAGGAGTATACAAATGAAATTACATGCACTTTATGTCAGTATGCCTGTTATAAGTATATTATGAGCTATGTGCCACCTGAAACCGCTCCACCCAAGGACAATAAAAAAGTTGAAGAAATCAAGATAAGAATAAAATTTCTCAGAAACCCATATTTTGATGATCATTTTGATATAAAAGATATTTATACACTATCTGGCAAAACATTGGCATGGATGTCTGAAAGGCGTGATAATCTTAATAATAACTTACAAATTATTGGTTGGTTAGTTTATAGAAAGTATGAAAACTTGTTGACTCTGTGCCAAAGCATTGTTAAGAATGCATCATCAAAAATATATATGGAAGTAATAGATTTATTGAAAAGAGAATGTAACATTGTGGAAGCAGATAGAAAGGCAATATTAGATGAGTGCATTTCTATATTGAGTAAAGTCACTTCAGCTGAAGTACCTTTAGAAGAGTCTTTGAAAATATCAATAGAAAATGCCATCAACAAAACCCAGAATAAGGATATAGCCCAACAACAGCAGGTAAAACTTTATTATAACTAAGTCTCTTTTTAGTTAAGACAAGATTTTTTTTTATAAAATTCTCATTTGTAATTAGTTTTTTATAGCAAGTAAATAATTCATGCAGTACCTAATACTGCTCTCCTAGAAAGAAGAGGTATTGGTAACATTTCTAATGAATAGAGGTTGGGGTTAGGTAGTGTGATTTTGGTATTTGCAGTAAGAAAGATTTTTTTATAGTAAAAAGGTGGCAGTTCAGCATACAGTCCACCTGATGGTAAGTGGATACTGTCATCCATAGAAACCTGCGATACATACCAACATCAGTCCTGAATGACAATTGTTGGCATGCCCCCAGATGTCCTGCCCACCTTTGTATATTAAAGAAAACGGGTTGGGAAAATGGGGAGGGATAGAATGTCCATATCTGGCATATCTCACTCACTACCGATACACGTACATACATTGGGGAAATACAATAAAGTAGGAAATGCAGTATATTTCAAGATAGTCTTCTGTGAGAGAGGGGTAATGTGGCCAAGTGTGCCTAGCGGCTGTGGGAATGCAGCGTGCAATCCCCCTACAATGTATTAATATGGACATTCCCCTTTTCCAGAAATCATAGTCTTGGGTGTCATTTTAATCTATGTACCTAAGTTTATTTCACTATGTAACTGAGTTTATTTTATTTATTTATTTACTCTTTATGTACTATATTGTACAGAGGCGGACTTAATGCCTTAAGGCATTCTATACCAGTTGACTGTTGGTTAAATGTGAATAATTTAAGTGAGTGCAGAACTCAAATAGTAAAGCTTAATTCATCTCTATAAATAACAATAGTAATATGATAATATATTGATAAAATATTTATATGGTAAAATATATAAATATGAATACACAAAATATAAGTATGTATTAAAAAAATAGATATTAAATATATAGACCATACATATGATTAAGTAAATATAATAATTATAATACATACATCCAAATAATAGAGAAAAAAGGAGAAAAGTACCATTAGCTCTGCAAATTACGGAGGTAGTGTTCCCAAAGCTTTCTCCTTGAAGCTGTTTTTATAAGTAGCTTCCCTTGTGTCAGTGGGGAGCGAGTTCCAAAGTCTTACTGCCTGAGCAGCGAAGGAATTAGTTATGAAACCAGTGAGATGAGAAGAGATGTAAGAATGGAGTTTTCAGCGGAACAAAGATAACAGTCATGAGAGTCCCACTGAAACCTACATTTCAGGCATCTAGGGGAATGTGGATTGTATGAAAATAGAAAAAAGTGTGCAAAGCATTCTTACATATCTGTGTTGTCGGATGGGCAGCCATTTCAACTGAGAATGATATGAGGATATATGATCATATTCACAAAGTCTGAAAATGAAATTAATACAATTGTTGAAAAGAAGATCCAATTTGTTAATCAAAGCAAACCAGTGTAACAAAAGTCAGATCTAATTTGGCCATCTTATTCTTATGAGATTACTGTAACAAATAATTATTTTTTAAACCAATTTTAATTTTCTAGATATCCTCACAAACTGATATGATAAGCTAATAAACTATAAGCCTCGTAATCATATGAGTATATAAACTGTATTTTCAATAATCTGATACACACAATAATATAGAGATAGTTGCAAGTAGGTACCATATCATTAACAACTAGATTCAGAACTATATCCATATTAATATAATTTTGACACAAGTACCAAAATCACTACCTAATCCCGACCACTGCTAATAAACCATAAGTAACATTATATTCGGAAATTAAAAATAAATAGAGAATAAACAATGGTTTGTTTACTAGGTGTATGCATAAGTTTTTTCCGGTTTAACTAAGAGATGGCGCCAGCGAAAAGTACGCAGCGTATTAATTTGACACATACGTCATTTGTTCCGCTGACATTTAAACTACAAACACACACAAGTTGAGTTGATATGGTGAACACCCTCCATTGATTAGAACATGTGAGACATGGTTTCGACAATTTAAAAGTGGTGATTTCAATGTGAAAGACAGTGAGCGCTCTGGTAGACCACAAAAATGCAAAGACGAGCAATTGCAGGAGTTATTGGATGATGACCCAAGTCAAACTCAACGGCAATTAGCAGAAGCATTACATGTGTCACAAGAAACAATCAGCAGACGTTTACGAGCAATGGGGAAGATCAATAAACTCGGTAAATGGGTCCCACACGATTTGAATGAACGTCAATAAGAAAATCGCAAAGTCACTTGTGAAATGCTGCTTCAACGCTACGAAAGGAAATCATTTTTGTATCGAATTGTGACGGGTGACGAATTATGGATTTATTTTGAAAACTGGCGAAACTGGTCCTTCAACACCAAGGCCAAATCGCTTCGACAAGAAGACCATGCTTTGTGTCTGTGTCGGACCAGAGCGGTATTGTGTATTATGAACTCTTGAAGCCCGGCGAAACCGTTAATACACAACGCTATCGCCAACAAATGATTAATTAAAACCACGCATTAATCGAAAGACGACCGGAATGGGCCAGAAGACATGGCAAAGTGATTTTGTTACACGACAATGCGCTGCCTCACACAGCAAAACCAGTGAAAGACACCTTGAAATCGCTTGGATGGGACATCCTTCCGCACCCGCCGTATTCCCCAGACCTGGCGCCATCTGACTATCACCTCTTCGCATCAATGGGGCAAGCGCTCGCAGAGCAGCACTTCAGCAATTTTGAGGCCGATGGACAATATTTTGAATAAAAAAAAATAATTTCCCTTGAAAATTACGTGTTTTTTTTTTTTTACCAAAAAACCCGAAAAAACTTATGCATACACCTGGTATTCTCTATTTAAACAAAGAATTTGTTTTATCTATTCTAGCCTTATTTTATATTAATGAAATTTAATTTTTTTTTTTGAATGACATTATGTGCCCCCTTTGTCTGAGGAGGGTTGAATACAAAACTTGGGAAATTATTTCAGTTATTTGAAACCTGGGTTAAGATAAGGGAAGATAAACTCGAAGAACAAACAAACCGTCTCGATAGAGCCAAACGCATGGAACTGATTCAGGAAAAACAAAAACAGCTGAAGGAAGAAGAACAAAAACTTTGGTTCTTTGAAACTGAGGACAAGTTAGATCTTGAAATAGAAGAAAAAGAGAAACTGGTTGAAGAGGAGTCTGGGCAGAAAACTGCATCAACAAAATCTAGTGAGGATTACATACCACCAGAAATTCTTCCTAAACGTAAATGAGACACAAAAATTAGACAATTGCACATTTAGTAACATCTTTTATTTAGAGAAAACCTAACTTCTTATTTATAACTTTATACCTATTATAAATGTTGTAATATACAATTTTTACTATATTTATACAATACAAAACAATAAGGATAATATGTTTAAAACTGCTAAATCCTACATTAATAAATAATGGTAATAATATTTAAATAATTTTATTTTTCAACTGATTTCACAATTTATTTATTATTATTTATTTATGTTTTAGCAGTGTGTGAAATTTATGGGAATTATTATGGCTTCTACAGGAAAAGTATATTTGCTCACATTTCACAAAACTTGCCTCGCTAATTTATAAATGTCATTTTTTATCATTCACAAGATTCTTCTTGCATTCTAGTGAGATCAATTTGTATTTTCTTCAAGGTGTCTTCAGTTCTCTTAGCTTTTTCTGCTTTAATGTTATCTTCCAGATCTACTATATCTCTGGCTAAGGAGCCTGTGTCATTTACAAGAGATACAATAGTGTTGCATTCTGAATGTAATAATGCCAATAATTTGTATGCTTTCTTTGCTTGGTCATCTTTTTTAGCATCCTGAAATAATAAAAATGTTTTATTTAAAATTTATATTATTTATATTATTATTATTGTTTTATTTATTATAAATAATAAAATATTTATTTTGGTTTATCATGCATAAAATTAGGAACAGAAAGTTCACTTCATAAAAGGTCATCTGACACAAAATTATACTTCTCATAATGTGCACTTTTGACAAAATTCATTGAATAAATTGTACAGGGTGCCCCACAAGTAGTGGATCAAACGGATTCTGGAGCCGGGAGAGGGGGGGGGGGGGGTCGATCACGACCTATCAAGACTAATAAATAAAGTAAAGGAGATCATTCATATTGGGCCCAAAAGTAAGCTTAATGCCGGAGGGCTTATGTGCGGCTCATGCCTCGCATAAGTCATGTACCAAACAATGCACATGACATGCGAACAACACCCTACTGTTCTTTTGCCAATATTACACGTGCAGTAGTAATGGCTGATAGCGTGCCGATCGTTCCTCGTCCTATCAAAACCTATGTACACAGTAGGTTTTCGCCCTGATGTGACGGAATTGGATTCGTCCTCGGATTATGCACAAATCCCCTCCTCCCAACTCTCTGGCATGTGATTCTGGCAATGTGTCCAATTCAATTCAATTATGAATATCCCATTCCCATTCACATGTTCACCGTAGTAACTCCTGGCTTGTTTTAGTTGGTAAATACCAAGGCCTAACAATATTAAATCTTCCGTGAGTTGGGGCAGATTATGGAATCCAGGAAGATTTGCCGTCATTGGACGGAACAGAGTTCTCCTGCGGTTATAATTGTGCCGGTTAACAAGATCGGCCAATGTGTTAGGCACTTCTAGTCTCTCCTGTATTATTTCGATGAATGCTGTTGCTCATCTATTGTCCTCGATCAGTACACGGTAAGCATTTAACAGTGCCGCAAGTATTTTAAAATAATTAAACATATTCCAAAGAGCAGTTATTGTAAATGTTTCTCAAAAGCCAGAAGTCCCCTTTGAAGCGTCCGTTAATTACTTCCACCACCCATCGACAAATGGTGACGAGACGGGATTTGTTCGCCTGTTCAGTGGTAAGCTGGGTTTCATTGGCATGTCGTGTTTCAGGCATCTGTACAGAATAACGGTGTGTTTCCAAAGTCCCCATGGCGTCTCGAAACCCGCGATTTAATATAAATATGTCGCCGCCTCGAAAAAACCAATTGAAAACACCATCGCCGTGGTCGGTCTCATTACTTTATGGAAAATCTGATTTTAGGACTTAAAACTCAAACAACAGTTAAAGGAATACTCGTAGAGGTTTGGCGCCATACTAATACTTGTTCAATGTCACCTTCCCAACATGCTCATATCACTTTTTTTCACTAGCCTGTAGTTTAATAATTTTATAAAATGTATTGAAACCTCGATTTTCAGGCTTAAAAAATCAGCTGAAGGAATGGTCGTACAGACTTGGTGCCATAGTGAAAAATGCTCGTGCTGACTTCGCCAACAGAAGTGATATCTTTTTCTCGTTGGCCGGCACTTTGACTTTTCGGCCCAACTTTGTATGAAACGTGAATATGATCTCCTTTTACAGTAGTTTTCTTGAGTTAGTCTTGTGTAAATATGAGATTTGAGTTCCATATAAAAAAAAGTAGAGAATGTTGGTTAAAAGACAATGTGCTCTAAAACATTATACACTCTCACTTATATAGAGTGGTGATAGCCTAGGGGTATCTATACTCGACTCACATTTGTATCATTGTGTGTTCAAATCCTCGATCCGTACTCCGTACCACTGAGTTTCTACTCTAGTACGGATGTTTAGCATGATCGAGAAATAAAAAAAATTGGAGCATGTGTATCCACCAATCCGCACTGGCCCTGCGTGGTGAATTACGGCCCGAAACCCGCCAGTGATTTACTAGGGGAGGCCTGTGGCTTGCAGTTGGGCGTTACAGGCTGATATAAGTAATATCACTTAACGCATTAAAAAAGACATAAGGGAAATATCACTTAACAAATTTAAATTTGAAATGTTTGGTTGGTTGTTGGTAAATTGGTTTTATCCCACAAAATAATACGAGGCGTATTCTTTTCGAATTTATTTGTGTGCACATACACGTAAGAAATGCATTTCATTTCGTAACGCGTATAAAAGATAAATACACTGTTATAATTATACACATTATAATTATAATGATAATTATGTTATAATTATAAGATATTATAATTATGTTTTTGTGTAAGTAATCAGGAATATAAATATAGGAATAGGAACAAGGAACAAATCGGTAAAAAACATATGTGTATAATTTTGTACAAAGTGTACTCTCACTTTTAATCGACATGTTTAACTAACTTTGAAGCGACGGATTAACCAGAGTCACGCATTCGTTACATCCTTATAGATGTATATATATATATATACGAGGCGTATTCGAAAAGTAAGGGCCGTTCGCTTATATTTCAAAATCGACAAGTCGTAACACGTTTAAACTTGTGCATATCTGTACGTGCACTACTCGTGCAGCTATTTCAGGTATTGTTTTGATTCAGTAGTCATTTGCCTATCTGTGCGAACAGTAAACAATGTCCGCGATAATCGTTGCTCCCACCAGCTGTGAAGTTTGCGCTGTAATAAGATTTTTTTGTGCAAAGGGATCTTCAAAAGTGCAAAAGTTTTTCCATGACAATTGTGTAGATAGTAGTGCGTCCAAGATGAGGAAATTCATCAGCCAGGGCACTAATCGTCAACCGACGATCAGATCGCAGTTTTTGGTCCACCAGAGAAACAATTTCATCGGTTTGGATACTGGGCCTACCACTCCGCTCTTCGTCATGAACATTTGTTCGTCCAGTTTTGAAATCACGACACCATTGTCTAACCTTTCCTTCATTCATTACAGTAGGTCCATAAACTAGGCATAACTCTCGATGAATTTCAGCAGCTGAAGATCCTTTTGCACACAAAAATCTTATTACAGCGCGAACTTCACAGCTGGCGGGAGCAACGATTATCGCGGACATTGTTTACTGTACGCACAGATAGGCAAATGACTACTGAATCAAAACAACACCTGAAATAGCTGCACGAGTAGTGCACGTACAGATATGCACAAGTTTAAACGTGTTACGACTAGTCGATTTTGAAATATAAGCGAACGGCCCTTACTTTTCGAATACGCCTCGTATTTAAAGTCTAATATGTATAAGACAATATGCATGAAGAGGCCCATGTAAAGTAGTTGACGAAAGAAAAAAGCTAGTGATGGTAGGTAAATATAAGGTCAGGGGAAAAGTTTCTTCGTATTTTATATACAAATTCAAGATATGTTTTTTAAAAGTTTAATTACATTTAATTATAATATACCGTTTTGTTCTATAACTTGTTGCCATCTTGTAGGTAGTGACATGATCCCGTTGCTGTAGAAATTTTGGGATTTTTGATCAAAAAATTGGGACAAGTAGTTTTGACAGTCCTCTCTTGATGTTAATCTTACACTACCTAAAGAATTCTGAAGAGACCGAAACAAGTGGAAGTCTGAGGGCGCAAGGTCAGGGCTATAGGGTGCATCAACACTTCCAAACCACTCTCTCAATTTTTCCTGAGTGGCCAAAGATGTGTGTGGTCTGGCGTTATCGTAATGAAAGAGACTATACCCTTTCTGTTGATCAATTCCGGGCGTTTTTTCTCCGTTTCTTGATTTAGTCTTATCAGTTGTTGGCAGTAGAGATCCGAATCGATGGTTTTGCCCGGTGGTAAAAGCTCATAATGAAAGATGCTCTTCCAATCCCACCATACACACAACATCACCTTATTGGGCGTTAATCTGGGTTTCGCCACAGTCTGCGGAGCTTGACCGCACTTAGACCTTGATCTTTTCCGCACGTTCTTGTCGTGAGTGATCCACTTCTCATCACCAGTGATCAATCTTTTCAAAAATGGTTCAGTTTCATTGCGTTTTAATAGAGAATCGCAAACGAGTACACGGTTCATTAGGTTTCTTTCAGTGAGCTCGTGTGGTACCCAAATATCGTGTTTTTTGTGAATCCAGACTTTCAAATGAGTCAAAACTGTGGTCAATGCCCAGTTCATCAGCAATGTCGTAACTACTTATATGCTGATCTTGCTGCACTTTTTCACAAATGGCATCAACTTTATCGGTAACAGGGCGACCGGAGCGAACTGCATCTTTAACATTAAGATTTCCGGACTGAAAACGCTTAATCCAACTTTGTGCTACTCTTACTGATACTGCATTAGGTCCATAAACGGCACAAATTTTTTAGCGGCTTGTGTCGCAGTTTTCCCTTTTTTGTAATAAAACTTTAAAATGTATCGTATTTCTTCGTTAGATTCACTCATTTTCTTGGACAGAAAAACAATTGAAAAATGGCGGGAATCAAATTTTTTTTCTTTTTTTTTAAAGTTACCTTTTTAATGGCATCATAACCTGCCAGGTACAAATAGTTCAATCAAAGATATTGGATCACAACTTCATACATACGAAATGACTTTCTCCCCGACCTATTATTACAATTCATTCGCGTCTGGATGGACTACGTCTCGCCACAAATTCTACTATTGAAAACGCGAAGAAATATTGTTGATATTAGGTGCTTACCTATGAAATGACCGATTTGTATGAGAAACTATTTTTTTTTGTTATAAAAGTATTTATTGTTAGTCGAAATATTGACCCATATTATCTACACACATTCACCACCTCACGGCTAGTTGATTGATGCCAGTTCTGTAAGTCTCGTAAACGAGTATCAATGAATTCTCCAAAAGCCCTAATCACAGCTATTTCAGAAACAAATTTTTTCCTTGCAAAAAGTTTTCGAAATTTCGAAAGAAATGGAAATCTGTAGGGGTAAGGTCCGGTGAGTATGGTGGGCAAGGGAAAGTCTCCATGTTCTATACATGTCCGGTGACTCTTGCAGTCCATTAGGGCAACAAGAATCTAGCCATTTCGAAAAAATAACTAGTGCCTTTATTTTACTTCATGGCAATGTTTACGTTTAGCTTTACATTTTATTTACATTTGTGTATGTCTAGGCCTAACGTATAAACGTTAGGTCTTGACCCTTCGTAACTACTCATTTTTTTTTCTATACTTACTAATCAAGGGTCAAACTGACCCTGTTATAAATGTGTCGATATTTTAATATTGCAATGATTTAAAGTAAAAAGCGGTATTTGTAAACATTTTTTATTAAGAAATTAAAAATTAAACGCAATTACATATTTTTTGAACAACTAAAGCAAACAAAATTTGCACAGGAGTTAAAGAGGAATTTTGCAAGCGACGCAAGCATTTCTTGCCTTCCGGTCGTTTCTGTATGAACAAATACCACATCGTTTTCTTTTTGAGGTGGCAGTAGTTGCAGCAGCGACTGACCTTTCAGGTATTGGTAGTTCGAAGATCCTGGATGTTATTCATACGCAAAAGTCGCGATATCTTCTGGTTACAAATTCTCCTTTGTGCGAATTGACGACACAGTTCAATCCCGAATTCTCTCAAGAGGGCAGGTCGGTTTCCTGCACTTCTGTTGCGTGCATCATAAATTATTTTGCTATTCATACCTGTAACATTGAGCATTGCATAGCTCTAGCAACTGAAAAAATTTCACACTTTTGGTCTAAAGCGTCAACTCCAACGTTTGTCTCGTTATAACAGGTGATGATCTCTGGTTTATTATGTAACTCGCGTATTATTGAATTATCGTGATCAAGTTAACATATTTTGTTTTTTTTGGAACAAGAGTATTATAGTTTACCTTCGAAGTATGATTATTATAGTATGAAGTATGACCTTTGAACCAAACAATGATGATTCAACTTGCCTCTTGGGTCAGAATTCCCGTGGTATCGCGCTTATTGGCTTTCAAAGTGCCCACATAGGCAAGATTTTGGGCCGACAACTGCTCTACTAGCTCAGCTGAACCAATTATCTCCTGTGACTACGGTTTGATCCTGCAACAGGAGTCATACAGAGAACAACTTGCGTTGGTTGAAGCAAATCATTTCCTCCTTGACGATGTTCCATTGTTCTACTACAATATACTTCAGCGTTTATCATGTAATGTCTGCGCTCTGTAGCAGGCTCTTTTGGCATATACATACGGAAATCACATCGGCCACGAAACGGAGCCAACATCTTATTGATAGTAAGATATGGTCCGTCCGGGTGAATAGTTGCTCTTGCAGTTGGTTAGCCATTGAGAAAATATATCAAATATGGCTGCCAATTTGCCTTCTCTTTGTCTTTCTTTTCTACCGCTAACATGAGCGCAAAAATTTGAAGCGGCATAGTGTCATTGTGCAACGGAAAATGTTACGTCCCATGCCATCGGAGCCCCAAAGAGAAGATAAGTTCTGATGGTTCGATTCGAGTAACTCTGCTCAATACAGCAAACTGATAAAAGCTCGTAATTATGTTTAGTCAGTTTTAACTATAAAAGTGGGTTTCCATGTAGTCCGAGAAGAATGGGTAGGTACGTTTAAATATTTTATACTTAAATTGCATTTCATTTATCTTGACGTTTGTGTACTGAACAATATTGCTGAGGATTTCTTTATTAATAAAAAGTTCAAAAACATCTAAGCACGAAGGTGACTAAAGTTGATGGAGGACAAATTGGCTGTCCGATGGTTACGGATATTATATTCTCAGATAAAGTACGGGATTTAGCGGGATCTCTTTACCCCAAGGAATACAATTGTTCTTTCCAAACCAAAATCTAGAACTGTTTTGTTCTTCAGAAGTGCTTTCGTGACGTGTTTGATCAAGGTCGTCATCAACTAACTCCTCCTCACTCAGTTCGCTTAGAATTTCCTCATCGCCTGAGTCCCCATCACTCATATCAGCATCATCCAAAATTTGCGACAAAGCATTATCTCGGCTGTCAGTGTGCAGTGCACTAGAAATAAGAGAAAGCAGAAGCCGAAGATGAGACAACTTCCTCCATAAAATCATCATCAAAAAAGCAGTAAATTTCTAGCAGTCCATTGTGCCATACCTTCAACAAGCAAAATCGAATTATGTACAATGTACATACCTTCACCACAAAAAAACATAATATTCGTTTAGTAATATACAGCCCTAAGCATACACAATTAAAAATATTGAAATAAAAGATAACACACACATAAGGTTTACACACACCGTCACGTACATGCTATCCAAGGATCAAATTGACCCACCCTGTAACCCTCGTATTGGCGGGAAAGCGTCACGAGCGCAGGAAACGCGTCCAGCCTACAAGAGCTCATACACGGTACTAGGAGGGGGGGGGGGGGGGGGGGGGGCGAGATCGTATATTTCATTCCCAAAAACGAATTCCGTGACTCAAGCAGGGTCAGCCTGACCCTTGAGTAGTCTACGAGGGTTAAGCATAGTCTAGGAATAAATAAAAATTACGTTTTTGCTGTGTGTTTTATAAGAAAGAGGTAAATAACAACATAAATTCCGTAATTACAGGTTTATTATAATTTACGGAATTACGGAATTTTTCTGTGAGAAGTGTAATTTAGTCAGTATGACGTTTTCAACAACTGAGGCATCACGGCAAGTGCACTCCCACATTAACGTTTTCTTCAAAAAAAAAACGGTAACTGGTGAACTTGTATAGAATTTTCACAATAAGTCTAGTTTCGTGATTTCTTACCCTAAAGAGAGTTTCATCAGCTATCGAAAAGCATCTGTCTAATTGTCCTTCTAAAGTGTTTATTTCCTTTTGTAGTTGCCTAGTGTCGTCTAATATCTTCTTTATTTCCATGTTTTGTTTATCAACATTACTTATTATCTCCAATATTCTTTTTGTGTAAATAGACCTAAAAAAATTATATTGTACATCTTCACGGTTGAAAGAAGATTATAAGTTATTTAATGTTGAATTTTAATAGATTCATTTTTCAATTTAAATCTCTTATAGTGTAACAGTACATGAAAACTAACCTTTTGTTTCCGCCCTTCAATTTATCATAGTTCTTTTTCAATTGGTTTTTTAGTACTTCTTTTTTCTCATACTCCTCTTTCATGGCTTTAGCAGTACCTTTTAAACTTACTAGTATCTTCTTACATTTGCTTCTTTCTGACTGTGAAATACAAAATAGATACAGAATATACTTAGTTAAATGGCATAGCTCCATTTAATTCTACGGCCATAGAATAAATAGAACTCAACGGAATCTATTTTTCGTTTAGTTCTGCTATTTGAATACATTATTATAAGAATAAAGTTTCTTTTCTCTATTTTATTTAATATTTCGTTAAGAAGAACACAGTTTTAGTTACATATAAACAAAAATATAGTTTCACCTATTTTGTCTTTCACATTTTGTTATTTCATTTCATATTTGCAGAATAAGCCTGCCAATTATTATGGGTTAATCCTCTTGTATCCCACTTTCGTAGTTAATAGTGGCGATAGAACTATCCGGAATTTCAGTTCTATTGATAGAACTAAACAGATGTTTTCTCGTTGATTTCTACTAATAGAACTAATAGTAGAACTCAACGGATTAGAGCAGTATATAAGGGTTTATTAGGGTAAGTCCGCACTGCGAAAAATCACCGCGCGATATTTTTACCGCGATTCTGTACAGTAGCCGCCAAACTTCTTGAGCAAATGACCTTGACTGCGCAGAACCAAATTTTAGGTCTCTTTGGTGGTGAGTGTGGGGCGCGATGGCGGGGGAGTATCGTATCGACCGCGTTATTGGTATAGCGTGTTCATAGATCAGTCGACTCTTGACTCCCGCATCGCGTCCACGTTCCGCTTGCTCCCGAATACACTTGCGTGCAGTGAAAAAGTCCTTCGTTATAGTTTGTTGAGTTTTTGTTGATTCTTTTATAAAAAATACACTATGCCACGACAAACTAGCATAGTATTAAAAAGACAAGCCAGAAAAATGGTCTACGATGTATATTGCTTCATGAAGAAACAGGGCAAGAATGATATTGAAACGGTGAAACAGACTTCGGAGGCAACAAAAACATCTGTCAGTACTGTTAGGCGAATTATTAACGAAGCTAAGGGCTCCGACTCACTGTGTTCCGGACTCCGGGTAAGAAAAGATCTGGGAAAAAGAAAGTCACCGAAATTGATAGTTTCGACCAATCTGTTATAAAAATATGTATTCATAATTACCATAATACAAATAATGAACTCCCTAGCAATTAAACAACTTTGAACGGTTTAAATCGCGTATATTTAACATTATTTATATTCCGACGTTTCGAACACTTTGCAGTGGACGTGGTCACGGGGTGACTAATTGATTTTATTTCTCACTTGAGTTATTAAGAAATTATTTGAACTACCGTCTGATTTTTTTTTTAATCATAACATTCCCTATGCACGCAGTATTCGCTCACGGTGTCCAGAGGTCTTGCAGTATTGCGTTGGCCTTGGGATTTAATTAATTTAATGACTGGATCATTAAATTAATTAAATCTTAAATTAGTCGCTATTTAAAGGAGTATGTCGCGCTCTTCGTCTCCAGCCTTGTCGTCATGCTCGCCAGCGGCTGAGTCAGAAAATGACGACATTGACGTAGAGCAATTAATCGTTTTAATGCATAGGAGACCTCCCTTGTGGGATAAATATGATACGAAATACTCATGATCGAGTGATGAAGGCGAGAAGGTATTGATATTTTACGAAGAAAAATCCTTTCATAGGTCTTAAGGTCGTAAATGGATGGATCCAGTGTTGACGATATATTTTTTCACGTCTTTTACGCATTATCAACCAGATTAAGCTCTTCAGGCTCGAGATGCAAAAATGTTAAAATCAGATGCGTTGGCTTTTTTTTATGGACGAAGGTGGCAGGCGAGCATACAGTCCACCTGATGGCAAGTGGATACTGTAGCCCATAGACATTCGTGATACATGCCAACATTACTCCAAAATGACAAACGTTGCCACGCCCCCGGATTGCCTACCTTTGGATGCGTTGGTTAATTATAATGGTTAGTTAGGTCTTAAGTAAATAGATTTCGGGCCTTTTTTTGTGGAAATAGGGTAGGTTTCATATTAGATACTTTGGGACTCAACGGTGTAAAATAAACATAGGTGCAATGAAAATCAAAATTTATTCATGGAACTCTTTAAAACAATTTCTGTTAGTAGTGAAGCAAAGATATACCTTACAGGTAGTGCACATAACAAAAGTCAGATTTTTGCAGTTTGAAAATCTACATTTTGAGTGACTATTGTCTGTAGAATTTGACATTTCCAGTAAATGAATGGCAATCTCGCAGCAACAGGTGGTAGAGACTGGATTTTACGACGACGTATAGTTGCAACAAAGAGGTTAAGATTTTGTTTCTGTTATCCATTTCAGACACGTGCGTCTCGGATGAGTACTGCATAAAAACTAGCAAAATCTGCGAGGAATTTTATTCGCTGTGCGTATATGGTTTGTATCAGGACGCGGATTAAATATCGCCAGAAAAAAAATCGCGCGGTGATTTTTCGCAGTGTGGACTAACCCTTACACTTCACGTTATTCAAGAATTCTAAATCACTTAAAGTCGGAATTATAATTCGATTCCACATTTGACATTAGCTACTGTCATTTTGTAAAATAATGATAACACATATAATAGTGTAGTGATGAACACAAAAATCGATAAACAATCGCGATTTATGTTTATGTAATCATAATATTGGTGTGCCAATTAAAGACTAAATTATTGATTTTTATTTAAATAAATACATAATTATTCATAACAATTATTTATTAATTAGTAACTGCTTTATACAAGCAGTTATACAAGCTGCTTTATTTTATAAAAAGTTAATATTTTTGTTTTTTTTTATATTAAAAACAAAACTTATAATAAAAGAGCCTAGATAGTTTTCTGTATTGGCAACCCGTGCGCGCTCGTGCAGCTATCGCCATTTTGTTTATCTTGTCATTCGGCTTCATTCTCCTAGTCTGACTGCACGAATATCTCGTTTCATTGCGAATCGATATTTTGTTATTTTGTTGGGTTTTTGTTAAAGTTTTGTTACGTTGTGTTTGTTGTTACGTTTATAGTTTTTTGTGAACTTTGAGTGAATCTATTTGTTTTGGTTTTCCATCAAAATGGATCCTCCGCCAAGTACATCACAAAAAGACGTGGATGTTTTCTTGTCTCCAAGAAAAAAACGTCCACGAAAAGCTTTCACTGTTACTGAAAAAGTAATGATCCGCAACGCATATAAGTACGTGAAAAATGAAACTTCTGCGCAATTGGAGGCCTTTGAAGTTGTGGAAGAAAATGAATGTATGAACAAAGTTGCTCACATATTGGGAATAACCTCACGCTCTGTTTGTAACGTTTTGAAGGAAGTAAATAAAGGTGCGCCGCCAACTCCCCCTAAAAAAACTGGACCAAAGCGAAGTTTCAAAGATAAAATTGATGAATTTACATTCTCCGCAATACGACGAATAGTTCATCAGTTCTTTTACCGAAATGAACCTCCAACCATTGCAAAGGTTAGTCAATCAGTCAGACAGTATTATTTTATACCTACATCTTTTATATATAAGTAATGATTCCAAACTATTATAAAATTTACTATTTCAGATTTTACAAGTGATGAACGATGATCCAGAAATGCCCAAGGTTTCCAAAGACACCCTCAGAAAAATTTTGAAGCATCTTAATTTTAAATTTGTTGCACGGTCACGCAAGAGCACACTTATTGATCGAAATGATATAATAACATGGCGCCAGCGTTACTTGCGATCTATATGTCAGTTTCGACGAGAAGGGAGACATATATATTATCAAGATGAAACTTGGGTTAACGCAGGTAAGGCTAACATTTTGAATTAATATACATTTACATTAAATTTAATAGTAATATTGAATGTTCATGTACTATATGTGATTTAAGGTCATACTGTAAAAAAAACTTGGGTGGACAAGCAAGTCACATCATCTCGGCAAGCGTTTTTGGAGGGACTGACCACTGGATTAAAAAACCCATCTGGAAAAGGCAAACGTCTCATAATTAGCCATATAGGTAGTGAAGAAGGCTTCCTGGAAGAGGGGCTCATGATTTTTGAAGCAAAGAAAAATTGTGAAGATTACCATGATGAGATGAATGCAGTTTGTTTTGAGGAGTGGTTCGCTGGAGTCTTACCAAAATTAAGACCAAACTCAATTGTGGTGATGGATAATGCACCTTACCACTCCCGAAAATTGGAAACGGCACCAAAAATGAGCTGGAAAAAAGCTGCCATTCAAGACTGGCTTTTAAATAAAAATATTCATTACGAACCAGATATGGTTAAAGCTACGCTTTTAGAACTGATTCCACATAACGAGTCTTTTAATAAGTACGCTGTAGACGAAATGGCAGCACAACATGGGATCACGGTTTTAAGACTGCCCCCTTACCATTGCGAGCTGAACCCTATCGAATTGATATGGGCTCAGGTAAAGGGGCATGTAGCTCAAAATAATAAAACCTTCAAATTGACAGACGTGAGAAATTTATTTGAGGAAGGCATTCAAAAAATTACGGCCACCGAATGGTGTAAATGCGTATCCCATGTTGTCAAAGAAGAGGAAAAAATGAGTAGGCTAGATATGTTAATTGACAATATCACAGACACATTTATAATAAATGTTACAGAAAGTGACAGCGATAGCGATAGCGATGACGGCGACGATTTATAAAATAAAATATTACCATAATACATCTATTTGTTTTATTTCTCATGTTCCTTCATGATCACATTTATTTATTTATTTCACACACAATTATTAAAGAAAACTCTCAGATCCGTAATAAAATTAATCGTCATAACTAAATTATCCGTTCACAAATATTTAATTTCCTGATATACTTAGTTTACGAGAATAAAATTATAAACGAGAAGAATCGATCCGGAAATATTCCATTTCCGTATCGAATAATTTCGCAACGTTACTATTTAGTACTTGTCATAACGTTGCAACACTGAAATTGTCAAATCTGGAATCGAATTAAAATTCCGACTTTAGTGACAAATTCAGCATGATGTAATAGCAGTTTATACACCATCCTGAAATTTCATCACCAAAATGGGATACCTGAATAACGTAAAGTGAAATAAGCTCAATAGTACTAGTAAAATAAAAAAATACATTAAAATATAGTTACTAACCTCTGACGATACTATGCTGTTTCTTACTTTGTCCATTTCGACTTTGAGTGACAAGTTCTTGGACGTGAGTTCTTCACTTTTTCTATGTAACATGTTGATATTTTTCTGGACTTTTTCTAATAAATTCTCGGTCATTACTTCTGATTCTATATCAGTTATTCCAATACTGTTTAGAATATTATGCATATTTTTTAAATCTGCTTCAACTCTTTCACAAGACTTTTGGGCCTATAAGGGATAGTAATAAGAATTTTAAATTATTAAAGATTATATTTTTTTTGTAATCATGATTGAAGTCGAGTAAAATAAGGGAAACATACGGTTGAGAACCTTTAAATAGATAAATGTCATGATTGAACATAGCAAGTGTTATGTAAACAGGTTAGTTATTTTTATAGCCAATATTTCTTTAAATTATTGTTTTGTGACTGCATACTCAATATAAATAAAATACCTGTATATATTCCACATCCATAACATTTTTCTCGCTTTCAAGTGCATCTAAGTTTTGTCTCAAGACAATAGCTGTCTCCTTTAGCTCTTTCAGGCTCTTGTTATTATTATACTTCATTGCTATTTGTTCAGCTTTATCTTTTTTAACTTGAATAATATTGTTTTCGATCAATGTATTACCAGGAGCAACTAGATTACTATCTTTTATTTTCAGTAGCTTTTGAACTAATTCCTCTTCATTGAGCTTATTTCTAATTACAGCATGTGGCGTTTTTTCTGGAAAAATAGTAAATCTCTTATATCACACAATAATTAATTATTTATTATTACAGAATGATTGATATAAAATTGAAGTACTTCACTAGTAACTTCTTGAGGATAGTGCTAATAAAAAATATCAATTAATATAACAAATATTATACAAAATATGAGTAATCAAATTTATTTTCCTGACTTCTTTGTATGTTTTGTTCTGAATGTTCACAAAAAATTTGAATACTCAATAGATTTTGATGCAGTTTTCACTGGATAGGGTGAGGTGTACAAAGTGTGAGACGAGAGACTTCCTTATTCCATTAGGGATTAAATAATTTTATCAGCATGAATTTGTTAATTCTTATATGGGTCATTCTACATCTGAATGCTGATCATCTATACTCGTGATGCAACGGATAGTGATTTGGTCGGATACCGGATATCCAACGAAAGATCTGTTCATTTCATGCGCTACAAGTCACAACCTGTCTCACAGTGGTGCGTGCGGGAGCGATGGCCGGGAGTATTTTTGTTGATTGTATTGTTTAAGATTGAAGAAAGGTATTGAGAGTGTTGCGGACAGCCAACAGTAATAGGACCTTAATATGAAAGTGATGTGCAGTGATCGCGTAGTCGTGTATATAATATGTAATTGCGTAGTATAAGTGTATTGTGTACTGTGTCTAGAATAAGAATATTATGAAGCGTGTATAATATAATGTAACGTGTATAGGATAAGACATAGTAACATAAGTTGTAATAAATAAAGAGAATTCGGTACAAGTTGCTCAATAAAGAGAGATGCGAGGGAGGTGTTATAACTGAGGGCCCAAGTACATGAGAGATTAGAGATAGCACGCTACACTAATATGAGAGGCCTACACGACCTAAATCCCCATACAAATAGTTACCCAGTAAAAATAGTTATCGAAACAAATAGAAACAAATCCCATGTGGGCGCTTCTCACGCGGGAGAAGCGACGCCGGTTACAACATCTGGCGCATGGCGTTTTCTCGGAATTAGGTCGTGTAGAAACCAACGCGCTAGAGCGAGAGGTCCGCCTGGGCGCTTCCCACGTGGGGGAGCAAGACAAAACACAAGTACCGTTACGGCGATTCCGGGAAAGGCTCGCCGTAACAATGAGGACGGCGCGAGGTAGCGTGCTATTGGACAAAAGGGCGGAAACCCTCGGTTGCAAACATCCCTTGTTGAGCAGCTTGTATTGAGAATATAAATGGGGCCAATCTGGCCGAAATACACAGTCGTCAAGCAGCAGTCCTACGAGTTTCACTTCGACCACCCAGCTCCTCAAGAAAACCCTCCGACTAGCCGGCCTCAAGAGAACCCTGCATACATCAAGAGAACGGCATACTACCATTCAGTTGGGCACTCAGTTGCCCCGTCTGTCGTCACCCGCCGCCACGTGCACTAGCGCGTCTTCCGCTCGTATACGACCGGTCGGCCCGCCGAGCCATTATTAGTGCGCCGGTCGTCAACAGAGAGCATTTGCAAGAAAATTGATTTGCACATTTGGAAGCACATATAATTGTGAACAATTTTTTCAGTGATGAAAACCAATAAATCGAAGTGTCAAACTAGGCTTACAGATGAAAATTTGCAAACTTTGCACCCATGTATTAGTGGGATTGATCCCAACATTAATAATCTTGTTTCTCAAGTGCAGGTTCAAGCTTCCCAATAATTATAATAATAGTAAATAAATACACTAGTTAGGATCATATTGTAACTTTGGCTTACTAAATAAACATATAAAATAAGTTAATTTTTTCTTATACAAACTATTACCTTACAACTATTACAAACTATTGGCGCGGCATGTCAATTCTGAAATGCAAATTTTTGAAGTAGGTATTTTAATTTTTGTATATTTGGCTACATGAGCCGCTCCCAACAAGTGCCTCACCCTGTCCACCAGTGGCTACGGCCACGAACACAAAGCTTATTATATACATTTATATCCCAATTTTTAGGTATAAAAAGTGCATTTTATATTTTACTTTTAAAGTCATATAATAAATTATAAACAAAAATTTGTTTTAATAAAAATGATTACCTGTATTGTAATTGAAATCCCCAACAGTTTTGTGCATGGGTTTGCAACATGGTGGTACCCATATTAAATTCAATTCTTCTCGAATCTTGTTGCCAATGCTCTGCATAAATAAGGACCTCTTATTGGTTGTCAGACCACTAGGTGTTTGCTTACTCTCATTAGGCAACCTTTCTATCAGAAACATAAAAACTTGCCTCAGTTCAGCTTCATTGTAATAGAGGAATGTCTGGTAGCCAACATCATTCTTGTACCCTAGATCCTAAAGTACATAGAAATGGTAAAGATACATTGTAAAATTAAGAATGTACAATATTAGGACTAGTTTAATGTTTTGTGAAGTTAGGGCTGGATATAAATAGGCATTTCTCAATCTTCCAATTATTTCAAATGTAGTCTGCATTAAAGCTATATTTGAAGCACGAAATTTATGTATAAGACAGATGGAATGATCTAGAATCATCTATTTAGCCTTAAAGTTAGTCTGAGTTGTTTATAAAACCATAAGTATTAGTTTCAAACTACTATCAGTTGACGTTAAGAATGCAGTAAGAGTGTAGTAAGAATTACTCAAGATAGTAGACATCAGCTTTTTTGACCAAGTGTTATTTATAATTCATAGGTCTACTTCACTAAAAAGGGTCACAAAAAGTTGCTATCTTAAGCAAAAACTCAAGGCATTCTTAATGGGAACTGAGGTTACTCGATCTAAGATATAGAATGATCTCAGATAAGTAGTGCTACTTATCTTGAAATTAATGTTTACCTTGCACGTAGATGCTATTTGTGCAGCTACTTCAATTCTATGTGATATGCCTGTTGGCAACTTTGGTGGTACTTTTATAGACTGATTTATTGTTGTGAGACATTTAGATGCAGACTCAATAATAATTTCTACCGGCAGATCACAAATGTTCTTAATCCCATCATCAATGTTTCTGAAACAATTCGTCTGATTTAGATTTTTGTTCGATGGTTCGATTAGATAAATAGATTAAATATAACAGTGTAAGTACATGTCAAGTTGTCGGAAAAAATGCAAAATTATAGAATCTACTTCCTCCATTGTAAACGGTAATCTTGTAATAGTTTTAATCTATAAACATAAAATTCGGTTTATGGAAATATTTTTGTCTTTTTATCTTTTTATGTGTGGCAATGGTGCAATTAGCACATTCTGCCAGTGTAAAGTTTTCGTGGTAATTGTTTAACAATATTTTTTTCGAAGTGGCTAACTAAATTCTTGTGGTCCTAATGGCCTTTCAAGAGTCACTGGACATGTATGGTTTAGGGTGAGCGTTGAAGGCGCTCAGCCAGGAGCAAATAGTGTGTGCAGCAATGAGCTTAATGGTAGACCGGCGGAAGAAATGGATCGCAACTTATGGCGTTGCTTTGGAAGGGTACCGCGGATTGCGAGTCGATGAGAAACGCCCAGGCACGTGGCAATACCTAGTAAAAGTGTTGGCTGAAGACCGGTGTGTGTTAACGGTTTAAAGAGGGTGACATCCTCGTCTTTGCCGGCGGGGACGGAGTATATGTATAGCCTGTGAGTATAGTGTAAGAATTGGCAGCAGTAATTGGGTCGTCGGGGTCGTTTAGGACGTGCAGATTAAAACAATTTCAAAGATTTAGTGTAGGTACTGTAAAGATTTTGTTTCAACATCGATAGTTTATCAAGTTCAATAAATGTCGATATTTAAAAAAAAATATCGATAGTTGATTGCATAAGTAGGTATACACCAATTTATTTGTTAGTCTCTTAGTATATTCGGATTATTTATTAGTCAGGGATATGACGTAGAACTGTCAATAGAGTGTCATTCCGTGCAAATTTCACTCTGTTTGACAATAATTCCACATGTCATATCCGATATCCCTGACTCAAATAAAAAATCCGCCTTTACAAAATACAATCAACAGTGAATGAATGAAGGAACGAACGGTTTGAAAGACTTAAATCTGAATGAGAACTTTCCGAATTTGTCGATTGTTACAAAAAATATCGATTAGTTTCGATAATTGTTCACTAGGGAGGGGATTATTTATTTATTGAAGGGGAGAGTGGACGCTGTAATTCACGCCGCTGGACGCGCTCGACTGGCCACGTTACCACCCTCTCACAGAAGACTACCTTGAAATGTATTGCATTTCCCACTTTATCTTATTTCCCTAATGCCAATGCGATTCTTACGCTACACTCACAGTCTACACATATACACCGTCCTCACCGGCGGCGGAGATGAAGATGTTCCCCTCACTACACCGTGAACACACACTGGCCTTTAGCCAACACTTTCACCAAATATTGACACGTGCTTGGGTGCTTTTCACCGACTCGCGATCCCACAATATCCTCCTAAAGCAAGGCCCTAAGGCAGGGGTGCTCAAACTTGAACTGCTGGCGATTTACCTCAATATTGTTAGACTACGATCGATCGACTCTGAGAGGCTGCAAGTATGTGTGATGCAGGATTGTCGTCTAGGTAGAGTGTATCGTGGCATAGATATTAGTTTTCCGCACAATATGCATTTTTTTAGTCAAGGTCAAGTGTGTAGGTCTGCTCTAAAATGTCAATGAAAAAACTCATAATTATTCAAAATTGCGAGTTTATTGGTTCTTACAAAACAAACGAGTTCTAGTGTCTAAACTTAACTAAAGAGTGACTTTGGAGGATGAAGCGTGGCACTGCATGTCCTCAGCATACTTTTCATAAGATGGTACGTAATTACCGAGTGCTAATCGCAAGCATGATGACATATGTTCATCAGTTAGTCGATTGCGATATTTTGACTTAATTATCTTCATTTCAGTAAATGCAGACTCGCACAAGTAAGTTGACCCAAACATTGCCGTCAGCTGAAGGGCGATTTGCCTTAGATTCGGATATTTATCTTCTTCAGATATAAAACACCAGAATTTTGTATCAGATGTTGTGGCTTTGAGATGTATATCTGATATAATCTGCACTAACTCATTTTCAACAGAACATGAGTCCATGTTAAACTGACTTGCTATTTCAGTAGCTAATTCCTTATAGTTTTTACACGAAAAAGGATAACTCGTAAATGATGCGATATTTGCCAATTTACTGAAATCATAAAAACGTATTTCGAATTGGCCCAAAATATTTGATAATTCTGCCTCATAAATATCATAATTCAATTGAGGAATCCTTGCTTTCAAAGACGGAAAATGTTTCAGATCCTTTCTTTTCAGTTGATCTATCATAAGTTGCAATTTACTTTTGAATGCGTTTATTGCGCTAATCATCTCAATAATAGTTTTTCCTTTACCTTGAAGCTCCAAGTTAATGGTGTTTAAATGCATTTTGATGTCTGTCAAAAATGCCAAATCAATCAGCCATTTTCCGTTTTTCAGCATCTGAGTGTCATCACCTCTTTCGTCCAGAAAAGCTGTTATTTCGGGCAATAATTCTTGAAACCTTTCTAGGAATTTTCCGCGAGTCAACCACCTGACGTCCGTGTGAAGAACTAAATCAGTGTGTTCAGCTGACTCACTATCTTCCAACTGCAATTTAAAGAGCCGTCGTTGCAAGCTACGTGCACGGATGGAATTCACAATTTTTGTTGCAATGCCCATAATCTCCTCCATGTTTAGAACTTTTGAACATAAAACTTGTTGATGTATAATTCAATGGAAGGAGAAAAATGAAGGGAAATCGTCATTAGCTCGACACAATGCCACAAAACCGTTTTTGTTTCCAGTCATTGCTGGTGCTCCATCGGTTGTAATGCACACTAGTTTATATATTGGTAGCTTGTAGTTTGTTACAAAATTGAAGAAAACGTCATATATATCTTCACCACGGGTCTTTCCTTTCAGAGGAATCATTGTCAAAAACTCTTCCTTAGCCGACATGTCATTGAATACCATTCGAATAAAAATACACAGCTGGGCAGTGTCTGTCATATCGGTGGATTCATCGAACTGTAAAGAAAAGTATGTACATTTCATGATATCATGTTTTAGTTTATCTGCCATGTTCTGACTCATGACTTCAACACGCCTTGCGACAGTCGGACGAGATAACTGAAGTTCTCTAATAGCAGACATAATCTCTGTTTTATTTTTAAAATCTCCAAATAAAGTCTCACCCGCTTCAATAAATGCTTCCTTCACAACCTATCCATCTTCAAATGGTTTCTTGTGTTTCGCCAATATATGAGATATTTCAAATGACGCGATCGTTGCAGCTTTTGATTGTTTGGCTGGTCTTGTGAACATGGTTTGTTCTTTTTTCAAACAAGTTATCAAATCACGTACTTTTCGTTTTCTTAATTCACTCTGTGACGGAAAATCCTTTTCATAGTTTTTATGAACCGTTTTATGATGCCTCTCTAAGTTCCCACGCTTAGGTATTGCAACTGACGCACGGCAAATGAGACAAATGCACTTATCCTTTACCATACAAAAGAAAAATTCTTCCTCCCAATCGTTATTAAAATGATACGTTTTACTTTTCTTCGCCGCGCTCATTTTGTACTATTTATTAATAAACTTTGTATCGACGAATCGCCTTCAAGTTACAACTCAGACTGACTCCTATTCCTGCAGGCGCAACATTTATATCGGCGCGAACGAAGTCTCGAATGTTCCCGCCAAACACGCCGTCCGAAGTTTCTGGAAAAATCGGCGGGAATCAAAAACGCGGCTTCTCTTTGACAAGTACCGCGCGTTCCTTTGGTAAAGCCGCCTTTTGCCGCTAGTAGGGGGTTATTACGATAAAAGAAAGTGATGAAGGGGTTATTCTGGCCTAATTGTGGATCGAATAAATTTTAGTTGTTTATTCATTACATTTTGTTTTAATTACCAACCTACTAAAACAAAATCTGTGAATAGTTCTATATCGGATATTTTTTCTCTAGATCGACTCAAAAAGCACTCGCGATCGACTTGTCGATTGCGATCGACCATTTGAACATCCCTGCCCTAAGGCAATTAGAGCCACAAGAATTTAGTTATTCCGAAAAAAAAAAACATGTTCCGCATCTATTGCTTCAGGTTTTGACAATACTCCATATCGACTAATCTTATCCACATTATTATTATTTCGTGTTTGTGACTTCACGACTAAATTACTGCACACTTATTGTTATTATCCTATATTGTTTTTCTATGGGGAGTCCATTACTTTTAAAACAAAATTCACACGGGCGAAGTTGTGGCTAAAAAGCTAGTAAATAATGAATATGTAGGTATATATCAAATATATCATAACAAGTCCCGAGCTATTTTTGATGTTTCCTTTCGACTAAGGAAATTAATATTATGGATCGATTCAGTGTTTCACATTGATCCGAAAATTTCCTTTACATCTATAATCGATCTTAGATTTCAGATCCATCCCTAGTGGACAATAACGCACTTTTGACGTACATATTGGAGGGCCTGGCGGCCACCTAGCGGCTCGACTAGGGATGCAAAGTAATTGAAATATCGATATGGATATCGATATTTATATCGGTGGCAGGTAAATATCGATAACTGATATTTCGACCGTTTCAAAGCGATATTATCGATATTTTTAGTATTTCTTTAAATTATTCGATAAAAAGTAATAAAATCAAACCTAAATTATAATGAAAGAAGATTTATTTAAAAAAGAGTCACATTTCCCAACATGTTTTGTCAACGGAACCCAAAAATAGTAATTTAGACAATCTTTTCCCAAGTAGTCGATTCCTGTTCTGTGTGACTGTAGCTCCCGCCTTCGAGAAGAGACGTTCGGCTGGCACCGATGTGGCCACGATGGGAAGATGGCTCATAGCTATTTTAAATAGGTTAGGGTATGAGCCTTGCATCTCGAGCCATATGTCCAACACATTCGTTTTCAGAGTGCTCACTGGAGCTGAGAGATATGATGTCAACTCGTCACCATCGGTTTTTCTTCTCTTTATTTGGGTATGTGCCAACGATTTATGGTGCTTCCAAAAATCAAAATCCTTGTTTTCTTCGTCTTCAGATGATGTGGATGACACCGAAGCCGCTTGCTTGTTTTCAACTATCATTTTCCGTACTTTCGACATAGCCTTGGCACATGCATCAGACTTTTTGAAATGTAAGTTTTTGAATCGTGGATCTAACAAAGTTGACACTGCCAATAATAATGAAAATTCAAGTTGTCCGAACCGCTTTTCTATTTCTTGCAAGATATTCATCTTCAAATCGGCCGCAATCGAAGAAGTGCTTTTAATTTCATTGTACTGATCTATGGCACAACTGACCATAGGCACTACTTTGGAAACAGTGATATATTGCTCCGCGGATGCTTCTCTGGTCATAGCCTCCAGTGGTCGCATGATATGGATTATATCTTTGATACTTGCAAGCTCAACTGCTGTCAGCATTGTAGGTGCATCAATTTTACCAAAAATCACTTCGCTTATATAAGGTGCAAGTTCAATAAACCTGGTTAGCGCGTTTTCACGTCTAAAATGACTTTCAAAGTTTTTCCTTCTGATACTTTATTTTCTAACTGTTTTATTTTTAAATCACCTGAGGCATCTACTCTTTTTTTAATGTATTTTATTATGGTCCTTGCATGGTCAATAACACTGCTCAATCCTTGAGTTTTCTTTATGGCATCCTCGGCAATCAAATTTATCATATGAGCAAAACATGGTATATGTTTGCCTGTCCCAAATGTGTCTCTGATAGCTTTGACCATGTTGGCACCAGAATCTGTCACGATGGCGACCACTTTTTGAGACTCAATGCCCCAATTCGTTAAGATCTCTGACAACTGTTGGCCAATATAGTCCCCACTAAAGGCGCCACTTGTTTCATTAAATGTCTGAAACCTTTTTCTTCAACTAAGTTGAATGGTCTGTTATCAACACAGATGAAATATGCAATTGCAGCAGTTATGCGATTATATTTTGAACCACCCTTAGAATATTGAAATACGCTGTCAAAAGCTTTATTAATTTTTTGCGTACCACCAGATGATCCTTCGTTAAACTTCGGCTTTTCGTTAGATGCGTTTGATGTACTTGCAACTGCATCATTTTGCTTATCGAGAATCTCACCGAAATTATTTTCTGTTGATGTTGACTGTGATATACAATTGTCGAGGGTACTGAAAAAACAAATGAAAAGTATAAGATATCGATTCATCGATATCTGTTATCAATGTATATTCATTCGGTATAACACTAGTACAAACAAAAACTAATCTAAAAATATACAACTGGCTCACATAACGTAAATTTAAACTTGACAGGCTATTCAGTTTCAGTATTACCTATTAATTTCGAGGCACAAATTGACTAAAACAAAACTAAATTACCTTTGTGATGGAGATGGATCATAGGTTTTATGATGTTTCAAGTGAGCGGCTAGGTTAGATGTATTGCCTGAAGTTTTAACATGTTTGTTACACATATTGCAGACAGCTCCATTCGGCTCTTTTTTGAAATAGGTCCACAGCTTGCTTTTCTTCATATTTCTCGAAATTCCCAAATGAGTTTACAGTTTTATTTACATTCAATTTAAAGACATCGAACGGTAGATACAACTGAACCATAGACTAGAACAAGAACGAACCAACGAACGGAATCATAGACAGATTACACAGACGGTATTACTATATATTTAATAGATAAAATATGCTGAAACATAAATTAGAATGAATTTATAACTTACCCAACTGGATATGGGATTCTTTCGATATTTCTTGTTTTTCGATATCGATATTATCGTATCGACAATTATAATATATCGATAATTTGGTGTCGATATTATCGGTTTTTCGATATATCATTGCAAGCCTAGGCTCGACTGAACTTGATTGACAAGAGATGTTAAGACAGACAAATTTTAAAAACAATTTTTTATTTAGCAATAGTTTTGAATTTCATCGTTGTTCGGAAAATAATTTGAATTTGATTCAGTTACGTGACAGAAAGTCATTTTACTCATCTACAGCGGAAAAAACACAAGTCAGTAATTACTTTTGTAGCACAAATTGTTCATTGATCTAGTATCCATAAACTTTTCAAGTATTATGTCTACACACAAAATTTCAACGTTTTGCAAATTTAAAACATCATTCTAGGAAATAAGTTACTGAAGATGTATTCATTGTTAAAAAATGTCTATAATTAAAATATTATCAAATACAATTTACAGGTTACAAAATGGCAAAACAATGGGGACAAAAGGCTGATGAATTGGAGATATCCAATAAAGTTGGTGGATTAGATTTAAATAAAAAACGTGATAACCAGTCTTCCAACACGGAAGAAGCTCCGGACTCAGCAAATCCAGCTGAAGCATCACTTTTAATGAAAATCATCAGGCAAGGCTTAGTCGAGTCCAAATTAGATATTGAAGTTCAAAGAAAGGATCCAAATTCCCCATTGTATTCAGTAAAAACCTTTGAAGCATTGCATTTAAAACCAAACTTACTTAAAGGAGTATATGCATTAGGATTCAATGCTCCATCAAAAATTCAAGAGACAGCTTTACCAACCCTTTTAGCTGATCCACCACAAAATATGATAGCTCAGTCCCAGTCAGGTACTGGAAAAACTGCTGCATTTGTACTAGCCATGCTGAGCAGAGTTGATCCAACAAAAAACTATCCACAAGTGTTGTGTCTCAGTCCAACCTATGAGCTTGCCATACAAACAGGCGAGGTGGCTGCTAAGATGGCCAAATTTTGCCCAGAGATCAGACTTAAATATGCTGTTAGAGGTGAAGAAATGCCTAGAGGCTCTAAGATAACTGACCACATCTTAATTGGTACACCTGGGAAAATGCTGGATTGGGGTGTGAAGTTTGAGATGTTTGACTTGAGTAAGATCAAAGTATTTGTACTGGATGAAGCAGATGTAATGATTGATCGTCAAGGACACCAAGACCAGTGTATCCGTATACATAAATGTCTACCTTCAACATGCCAAATGATGTTCTTTTCAGCAACATATGATTCTGCTGTTATGGAATTTGCAGAGATTATTGTACCAAATCCAATTATAATAAGACTATTGCGTGAAGAGGAATCCTTGGACAACATAAAGCAATATTATGTAAAATGTAAAAATGCGGAAGAAAAATATAGAGCAATATGTAATATTTACGGTGTGATTACAATTGGTCAGGCTATTATATTTTGTCACACAAGGAAGACCGCAAGTTGGTTGTCTGAGAAGATGTCCAAGGATGGTCATTCCGTAGCCGTGTTGTCTGGTGAACTGACAGTGGAACAGAGAATAGCAGTATTGGATCGCTTCAGAGCTGGTCTGGAGAAAGTATTGATTACTACCAATGTTCTGTCTCGTGGTATAGATGTGGAACAAGTGACGCTGGTTGTGAACTTTGATATGCCCATGGATGTGGACAAGAAGGCTGACTGTGAGACATACCTGCATCGAATCGGCAGAACTGGCAGGTTTGGTAAAGCTGGCATTGCAATTAATCTGATAGACTCCTCGTTAGCAATGGAGATTTGCTTAGCTATCGAAGCCCACTTTGGGAAGAAAATTCACTTGCTTAACATTGAAGATGCAGAAGAAATTGAAAAGATTGGTGCCTAAATATCCCATTTAATTTTTATATTATTATAAGTTGTGTTATTTTTGTATTTACCCATAATAATAATTGTTAAGAACATGTAATATTTTAGGACATACAAATAAAAGTCTTTCATTTACTTTGTATATTTTATTTTTGGAATATTAATCTAACACAATAAATATTTATGGATAACGTAAATTTCCTAGTGTTACAGATTTTGTTATTATTTAACGTGCCGCTTGTGCTGCTGGTTCGGGATTTGCAGCTCCAGATATCATAACAAAGATCGCTATTGGCACAATGTACATCCACTGAAAAAGTAAAACAATAAATATTGTAACCCTAAAAACATTTAATAATCCAATAGGTTTGTAGAACTCCATTTAAATTCACGGCAGGCAAGCTGACAGCTCACTTGGTGGTAAGGTGATAGATACTGTCGCCCTGCCACATTTATAGATCTATATATACATATAATAAGGGACTCTAGCTCTGATTGGGCGAGAACTGGACAGAGTGACTTCAACTCTGTAGCGAAAAGTGCAATTGGTAAGGTAATCTCGAACTATGAGAATGAGACTCGGGCACCTCCAGTTGGTACAGTTTATAGATTAAACCGTTGTGCGAGACCTTATCAATCCTCCATCGTCAAATACGTGCAAGACTCCTCCCGACGCTACTATGACCGTCCCTCACCATTCCAACCACGTAGTTGCCAGCCTAACCTATGTCGCCGATAGGAATGCTCCTCCATGTTACCGTCGTCGTCGTCTTCGGGACATCCTAGACGACCCCGACGACCCAATGACTGCTGCTAATGCAGTTCTTACACTACACTCACCGTCCCTGCCGGCGGAGACGAGGACGTCCCACTCGCTACTCCGCCAACACAGGCCTTCAGCCAACACTTTTACCAGGTATCGGCACGTGCCTGAGTGCTTCTCACCGACTCGCGATTCCCTCCCAAAGCAACGCCCTAAGCCGAGGTCCGTTCCTTCCGCCGATCTACCAGCGAGGGAGCCCTTAGGCTCGTTACTGCCCACTTTTTGCTCTTGGCTGAGCGCCTTCTGCGCTCGCCCTAAACCATACATATCCGGTGACTCTTGAAAGGCCATTAGGGCCACAAGAATTTAATTCTATCGCAACATACTCTGTTAGCTGTATATTATTTATGTATAGACTTAGCTTGGGGTTGTATAGATTAGATTGAGATTGTAACAATGAAGGTGGCATGATCTGTATGATCAAACCCTCTTAAAAATAAAGAAATCATCTTATTTCTAGGCAAACAACAAAGGTTGTATGAGTACCATTGTATAGGATAAAACTGTATGTGCTTTGATAGTCATTGAGATATGTCAGAACCTATTCCCATTCTATCCCTCCATTTTTCCAATCCTTTATCCAAATTAATTTAATCTCCAAAGGTAGGCCTCCAGGGGGTGTGCTAATATTTGTCATTCTGGACTGATGTTGGCATGGATCACGGATGTTCATGGGCAACAGTATCCTCTTACCACCAAGTGGACTTTATGTTCGTCTGTCGCTTTCTTTCAATAAAAAAGATAATCTTTAGCACTTGACCTTTAGTTAATCTACATCTTAAACAAATAAGTATACAAACTATGTCTGAACTTACATATTTAGCTAAGAATGATCTGTTATCCTTCATTTCTCCCTTCTCTCTGGCTTCTCTCTCACGTTCTAATTTCTGGATGTATGATGCCGTGTCAGGTCTGTAGAAAAGTTTTTATTAAAATCACTGGCTTTCTTACTATTTTATTAATTTAATTACATATTTTACTTCTTAATTATAATAATAGGTAGTCGGAAAAGTTCGCGGCCTTTTGTCTTTAGCGTGCTATATTTCTGGCAACACTGCCGGGAATTTTTTTTGTAATGGCGGCAAATTGAAATTACAAGTTAAAAGTTTTATCATTTCATATTTTTTAACAATTTTAAAATGGATTACAATTTTAAACATTTTTTTTTGACAAGGGTATTAATGCTTCTACTGCTCGAAGAGATTTGTGGTGTTTACGGAGAATATGCTTTATCTAAAATTACTGCAAAAAATGGTTCAGCCGATTCAGGTCTGGTTATTTTGATGTGAATAATGTTCCTTGCTGTGGTCGTACTATTAAGGTAAATGTTGATGTTATCATTGAAAAAATTGAAGCAGATCGACCCATAAGTAATCATTGAATTGCAGAAGCGCTTAGCACTCACTACTCAATAGTTTTGGATCACCTGTATAAACTAAATTTTGTAAAAAAGCTAGATGTTTGGATGCCGCATGTTTTAAATGACAGAAATTTGATGAATAGAATTTCCATATAATGCTAAATGATGTTGCTAAAACGAAATGAAATCGATCCATTTTTTGAAGAGATTGGTAACAGGCGATGTGAAGTGGATCAGCTACCAGATGGAACCAAAACGCACGAACGGGTGTAACAGTGGTGTGTGCCGTTGAACATAAGATAAATATAAGGTAAATTATAATTATGAGAGTGAGTGATCAAATATGTGCATATTACATTACAATATTTAAATGGAGAAGACAAACACCCATATATACAACGTGTCCCAAAATTCAACGTCAAGCGGGTACAAGGGAGTGGACCACCTTATGACTACCCCGAGAAAAATAAAAAAAAAATTGGGGTATTTTTTTTATGATATAAACATTTTGTTGAAAAACATCAATAATATCAATCAATGGATCTATAATTTTATTTCATCAATAAATATAGCAAGTAAGGTAATCACATTTAACAAATTTTCTAGGCCAGTAAAGGATAAATAAATAAATAATGCCACACTCAATAACCCCACACTAGTAATGGGTGTCCAGTGGCAGATTTCAAACTTTCAACGCATCTTAGTTTCTGTACGCAGCAAGGGAGAGGGGCGGGGGGGCGTCGTTAGAAGCGCAAGCCTTGCGGATTTATTAGTAGCTATGAAGCAGGGGAGCGGAGATCAACGCGCACGTTCGTCGATATTGGGAATTACAAAATCAACATTGCAGGTTATGCAAAGAAAACTTAAGTACCGTATAAAATCCAAACTGTTCAAGAACTGCACGATTCTGACTTTGCATTAAGGAAAACTTATGCGGAAACAATGTTGTCTAGATTTCGTGCTGATACTGTATGGGTAACATATTCTTTAGTGACGAAGCCCACTTTCACTTATGGTAGATTGTGTTCATGATAACAATATTTTTTGTACTTGGCCATTATTACAATAGGAGGATATGTAAACAAGCAAACTTTCCATTACTGAGATGTCAGTAACCCGAGAGAAATGCATCAAGAGCCTTTACACAAGTTTAAGGTTACAGTGTGGTGTGTAATGTCTGCATCTGCCATTATAGGGTCTTTTTCTTCGAAAACCAGAGTGGCCAAAATGTGACCGTGAATTCGGAGAGATATTCTGAGATGACAAATGACTTTTTTAGACAGGAACTACAGAATAGTCCGTATTTTAAGCGGAACACGTGGTTCCAGCAAGATGGGGCAACAGCTCATACGGCAAATGTGTCCATGAATGCGGCAAATGTGTCCATGAATGCAATGCAGCAGTTATTTCCTAAAAAATAAACATATCCCGCAATGGCACCATACTGTGGCCACCCAGGTCACCCGACTTTAACCCCCTGTGACTTTTTCTTATGGGGATCTTTTTTTTCTTTTCTTATTTTTAAGGAACTTTTATGCCTTGGCACATGTCAGTTCCATCGTACCCTAAAATGGGGATACTTGAAATCTGTGATTTATATGGTTTATCCAGGCACTGTAGTACAGTTAAAAGAAAACATTCGTGCTTTGGATCCCCAGTCGCCCTGTAAACGTGTTTTTCAAAACATGCGCGCTAGACTCGAAGAGTGTGTGAGGCTGGATGGTCGCCATTTAGAAAATGTGGTTTTTAAAAAATAAAATCTGCATTTATCTTTTGTAAATTACAATAAACATATTTTGTACAACTGGTGTACTTTCTTTTAATGATTATTCAAAGTTTGAAATCTGCCATCTGCCAACAAACATTAGTTTGTAAACAAAATAATGTCTATCGGGAATTGAAACCAGGACTTTTTACACAGCACGCAGTACTACCCACTGAGCTAATCAGTCATCGGAATGGAAATGGAAGAAAATGCTAATGTATGCATTAAATATGTATGTAAATACGTACACTGGAGCTTGCTCAACAAAACGGAGGTAGAAGTTTGAATTTATTTTATGTACACCAATGATTTTTGGTTGTGTTGTGTTGGTCACTTGGAAGGTGACTGCAATTACTGCTCCATTTGGCAGTATCCATGCATTGATGACATCAGAAAGGCCACTGTCCAGAAAAGCTTTAGCCTTCATTGAAGAAAAAAATTCAGTTTCCTTATTATCTGCAGAAGTTATTATTGTTCTTATTGTATAAAATCCATCTATGTCCGCTAAACTCTGAAAGAAATAAAAGAAATGGATACCTAACATAAGAGATTCAACTCATATTCTCATGATAGTAGGAATTTTAAATATTAAAACATTGTAATAATAAAATATTAAAACTACTTTTCTAGATAACTTTTAACTAGATAACTTAAAGTATTACTACTTTATATAATATAGGTTTATATATATATTACTTAATATTGGTGGAAATAGTAAGTTGTTGTGTACTGTTACATTTTGTTTATTTTCAATCTTGTGAAGGTATGTATGAAACCATTTTTAAATAACAATAATCATAATTCAGTATATTAAGAAAAATTGAAATAAATGTACATATTTTGGGATGGCAAAGTTTGAGATATTTTGGTGAGAGGGAAGGTGCATGCAATAATCCAATAGCCCTTAGGCACGTTTAACTGGCTAAGTTACCACTTTCTTACAGAAAAGTACCATAAAATGTTCTACAATTCCCATGCCTGTCCTGTTTCCTCCAATGTATTTGTTTTGGTAGTGAGTGGATATGCCATAGTTCATTTTCCTTTCCATCCTATCCTATACCATCAAATGGAGATTACAATGGAATATAAGGAACTCCCAATGCATCCTCGTTGAGGGGTTGAGGATCATATAGTGCACTATATGACCCTCAACCCCTCAACGAGGATGCACTATATGACCCTCAACCCCTCAACAAGGATGCACTATATGACCCTCAACCCCTCAACGAGGATGCATTGGGATGAGTAAAACTAGTCTTGTTATTCTTCCTATCCTACATTTTCCCTTTTTTCAATTCCATTCGTGAATTTCCAAAGGTAGGCAGTGTATCTGGGTTGGCATGCATTGTAGTTGTCACAGGGTGATAGTAGCCACTTACCATTAGTTGGACTATCTGGTCATATGTCACCTTCTTTCTATAAAAAAATGTTTCACACAATCAGATGATAGTGCATAATTAAGATTACACATATTCTATATTAAAAATTATGACTTACTCTCAACTCTTCAATATGTTGGTCATTTAACAGTATTTGGTCAATGACTGATGTCCCAGCTCTAATGCTCTTCAAAGAAATATTGCCTCGAGAGCAATACTTTTCATTGTTGCAATTTATTGAGTGTTCCATTTTTATATTCAACCAGCCATCATAATCAATACAGGCCTAAAATAAGAAACCATACATTTAGAAATCTATTTACCTTATTATTCCATTTAATGAGATGGAAAATGTTTGATGGTAATAATACCCTTATAATAGGCTACTTGTAACATATGATCTAGGGCATCATTTCTCAACCTGGGGATTGTGATCGCATATAGATAGGTTTTCAGATGGTCAGTAAAAAATAAGCACATAGCTATACAAAAAAAATACATTTATTAATGATTAATAATCAAATGTTTAACAGTAAAAACATAATTAGTAGGCTAATTATTAGGGTGCTGAGGTTATTTACTTTATTTGTGGCCTTTTTAGAGGATCACAACACTAAAAATATAAGAAAATATGGTCTAGGGTAATGAATGAGTTTTAGTTGTCTAGTTTCATTGATACCTATTCAGTAAAAAGTATTTATCTTCTTGGTAGTAGCATTTTTTTATTCGTTCTTGAGTCGCTCAGTAAAGAGATAGTAGGTTTACAGAGGACAGTAGAGGGCTCCTTGGAAGGGCAAGAAAAACGAAGTCCCACGCTTTTATTTGATTATCACAAACAACAAGCACGAAAAACACTTTAAAGTTTAATAAACTATCACTATTAAACTACAAAACGCCTAATACACAATTTTTACCAATATAGAGTCAAAGGAGAAATTAGGAGTCGCGAAAGTTTATATAATGCTAATAAATCGACAAAAACAATTTCACTTCTCGAGTTCCCGCCAAAAAGTCCATAGTAGTAATTGTGATATTGTATACAAAATGTACGGAATGTACACTTTTTTAAGGCATGGAGAATCTAAAAACATACTTGTTCGTTACTAATTCCATGAATTTTGAATACGTTAAAACGTGACCACTTGCAGTTTTATTTATTATTTCAAATTCGTTGAGAAAACAAAAGAACAAAGAAGAATAAAAAAACAAAACATTTAGTGCACTTACTGCATTTTGAAATAATCTGAGTATATAAATTGCAGCAAGATATAGCTTCATTTTTTAAATTTTGTTCTTCAATTGGTGGTAGAACAGCTTTATTTAAAATTCCGATTTCTTGTAGTAAATTTCAGTAAGAATACTGTGTATATTATTTTATTTAGTTATAGTATATTATGTAAACCAACTGTTCTTTTTTCGATTGGTGAATTTTCAAGGGATTCAAGGGAATTGAAGTATTAAGAACCTTAGACTGATAGATCTGTCATCGATGACAGCTTCTTTTTTTTTGTTTTCATATATTGCAATAGCGTATCTAGCACATTCTGCCATATCAAGTTTTCTTCGAATGAAAACAATTTAAAACACCTCTTGTTAATGTCTAGTCACGTCGAAGCAAGTTATATAACTCACTCAGTAAAATGATAGTAGATTTACTCACGACAGAGTTAGACTCCTTAATCCTCAATGAAAAATATAGTATTAGGCCAATTACATAATTAGACCGGCACCGATTGCGTGCCCAGTCGGGCGTGCAAACTTGAAATTGTTAGGAGGCGTTCACAGTTATAGTCACGCGGCCTATCGGCCGGTTATTACACGCTCACCCGATCGTATTCGTGGTCGCTAAATACCGAATGTTTAATAATAATGTATGACCTATTTAACATATCATTTCATATACCTATTTTGCGTATCAAATGTATTGTAATGAAATGAGAGATATTTTATTGGATATATAAAAGAATATAAATGATATAAAGGATGTCTCAGATTGAGCGCCGGATTTAAATTTCGCGCCATTATTTGTTTGACGATTGGTTTGTATATAGATGTCACATAAGACAGTTGAAATTAGTCTATATGGAACGCTAGAGTAAGCGCCACAAAAGAAGTAAAGTACCTACGAGTAATATGCTCACATAGATTCTTCTCTTATTCTGGAGAAAAAGTAACTTTTTCTCCTGAACAAGAGAAGTAATATTGCGCGTAATTGTCAAACTCTGTTACTTTGTTTTCAAATCTAGAAAATTCTTGAAATTTGAATGTGTATATTAAGAAAGTATTTTACACCATTCTTTAATATTTTTAATAATGACAAACATTTAAACAGTAAAGTTTTGCATAAATAAATTATACTTTATGCCATGTCAATGCAGGGAGATTAATTCCTATTAGACTATGATATTACTTTACGACTATGATATGACTATAATATTACCAGCATTTCTCTTCTTCCTTCAATCTTGATGACAAGGTTAAAAATATACTCTAAATTCTCTTTCATCACTACCAACTCCTGACCACAGTCCTTTTCTCTTTAGCCAATTTGCTATAAGTGATATTAAGTGATTCCATCGCGTCAAACGCAGTCGGAACTGACGATATCAGCCGTAATATGATCATTCCTTTACTTGACCTTATTGCTCCCGTCCTGACAATAATATTTAATAAGTCAATTAATTTCAGCACATTCCCTAAAATTTGGAAAGACGCTCAGATAATCCTTATTCCCAAAAAAGGAAATCCATTCTCTTTCTCTGATTGCCGTCCTATATCCATATTACCTTTCCTATCCAAAGTCCCCGAGCGTCTTATACATTAACAGATAAACAGCTTTCTCTCTAATAATTCCCTCTACAATCCCCTCCAATCCGGTTTCCGTCCTGGTCATAGTACGACTACAGCTCTCATCAAAGTCACGGATGATATCCGGCTGGGCATAGAAAGCAAAAAGTTAACACTATTAACCCTACTCGACTTCAGTAATGCTTTTAATACCGTTGATTTCGATATCATGTTATGTATATTACGGTCCCTTAACATATCTCCATCAGCGATAGACTGGTTTCGTAGTTACTTGTGTGGGCGACGGCAACGGCATAGATGATACCATCTCTTCCTGGAGCACTACATCTGGCGGCGTAAGATGGCGTGTTGTCCCCTCTCCTATCTGCAATTTTCTTGTCCCCTCTTCTATTTGCAATTTTCATAAACTCTATTACCCATCAGCTAACTTCCTCCTACCATCTCTATGCAGACGACTTACAAATTTATATACAAGCCACGTTGGATAACCTCAATAATGCAGTAGACGTAATTAACACTGACTTGATTCGCATCCTTAAATGGAGCAAATCACATGGATTGCGGGTCAATCCTGCAAAGAGTCATGTAATTATTGTTGGTAGTTCTAAGTTCATTAGGGGAATATAAAGATAAAATTGATTTAATAGCGAATGTTGCCAATATTTTCTTGCAATCTGCCCTTTTCTACGTCTTAAATACAACAAATATAAAAGAATCGCTGTCTCTTGGAGAACATGACCTCCGAACTTTAGATATGCAAAAGACAAATGATTTTACGGCAAATTATAAAAGCGTAGTCGCCACGGCATGCCGTCGACGTCCACGATATTACTGTGCACAGGGACGATACAATCGTGCCGTGCCGTGTGACGGCAAAGTATAAAAGCGCCCAATGGCAGCTAATACAAAAATGGCTAACTTCTCACAGCTGTTATTTACGATGTTGTCAGTGTGGTAATGGTGTTGCATGATTACAATATTAATTTCTTCCGGAAACTGAGTTCCTTTTGGTTATGTTCAATTGAATCTTTTTTTTACTTGGAGTAATGTATCCACATTGGGAGCAAACTAGGACCAACTTACGGTACTACCATACTACTACTTGTCATTATTAAAATTGATTGGCAACACCTCCCTGCCATATATTTTGACGGTCTATGTATTCCATATAGCGAAAAAGTAAAAAATCTGGGTATACTTATAGATTAAACCCTATCTTGGGGACCTCAAATCAATTCAGTGAGCAGGAGGATGTTTGCTACGACATGCTCTTTGAAGCGTTTACGGGAATTCCTTCCGACAGACACTAAAATTGCGCTAGTTCAATCTCTACTTTTCCCTTTACTTGACTATGCTGATACCTGTTATCTCGACTTAACGGAAGACTAACTCAACAAACTTGAGCGCCTCCAAAATCTTTGCATCCGGTTCATATTTGGACTGAGTAAATATGACCATGTTTCCGAGTTTCGTAATAAGCTCAAGTGGCTTCCAATCCGACTTCGCAGAAATATGCATATACTTTCACTTCTCTACTCTGTACTTTTTAATCCCTTGACCCCACAATATTTGAAGGAGCATTTTGAATTCTTTGCTTCACAATCCACATGTTCCTTTGGATTTCTATTTTCTTTCTTTACCTAATGATTTCCTCTCGCTACGTTTTTGTTTCTAACCTGTTCCATTTCGTCTCTTGGAGACCTCAATTCCCTCTTATTTTTCTTCCCTTGTCAACTTTAATCTTATTTGCGAACTGATATTGTGTGCAGTGTACATGTAGACATGTATGTATGTATTTATATATTATTAAGTTATTTATTATTATATGTATTTATTATACTATATTTATTATCGATATTGTCGATAAGTATATATTGAACATGAACCATCTATGGATTTCGGTCCTTTTGGACTACCTATATCCTTTTTATTTTTCTCTATCCTAAGGTTGCCTGGAGGAGATCGCCTTAGCGATAAGGTCGCCTATTGTATTCTGTCATTTATTATTTGTGCACATGTAATAACTATTTGTATGCAATAAAGAGTATTTATTATTATTATCATTATATTACACACTTTGATATTATTTTTGCTTGCATCTACGTATGTATACCTTATTTCACAAAATTAGTGTACCTAAGCTTTAAGGGCTGTCATTTCTAAATTTTCTTAGGCTTCAACACCCTTCATCTCACATTCAGTCCTCGATTGGTTTCCAACATCCATTTGAAAATACATACTAGATATGTTATTCAAGCACTCTAGGGCAGGCACGTTACAGTTTAATAGTGTTCTATGTTCAGTAGCTCTCGAATTCTTTAATTCATTTGTGTTTTGAAATTGTATATTATTTCTTACTATGTAGTACTTTAAGTTTCAAATTTGATTTTTTAATGAACTCCTCCTCGTCTGCTTCACCCCAACCCCCCCCCCCCCCCATCCAGTAACTGAAAACCAGGTTTCTTCGATAAGAAGGTATGACATGTCATCTAGTCTATTCCCATATCGATGGTTTCCACACAGGTTTATACGCAGTGTCCCACACAAGCGTCATTGTGGCAAAGACGTTGATCGGACAGGTCACTACGAGCTCTTATGCCTTTTCTGTAGGAGTAGGCTTCTCGCTTCACTCCAACTTACGAGCTTTTACATTGCTCTCTTATTTTCGTTTATTCTGGAGCTGAATCGTACCGTACGTGACGATGGCAAGCAACCGAATGGGATCGTCTGGTCCCTTGAGTGAGCCTGCGTTGACATACTGGTTCTAGCTCCTTCACACCCATAGGGAACTACAGAAAAAGCTAGTGCTGCAGAAAATGCTGCTTAATCTTTTTAAATTCAAAGCGTAGCGCCTGGTTAACACCACCGGTGGCGAGCAGGCAATTATTTGCTCGGTATTTAATTATTATATAATAGCTCGGTTATATATAATAGAATGGTGGTGGCGTAGTCCTGGTCCTTACCACCTTTGACAAGGCCATACTTCGCCACTTGAATTTCAACTAATTAACCATAAGCTTTTTTTTCAGAATGGCTAATGGCCTGTCAAGAGTCACCGGAAGTTTATCAAAAACATAAACAACGTATTGTTGGGCTAATGAACACGATGAAATTCTTATGCAGCTATGGCAGTTTACTGCAATAGATAGAGGTAGGTTTTTATCTCCGTAAACTCCATAAACAATATTGTACTGATAGCAGAAAACGTTTTTATAGATACGGTTTTATTATGTCTTAAATTATTATTCTTTCTTTTTATACGAATGTAATGTTTCTGAGAAAAGGGGACCTTATTGTCAGTTCTAGTTTCTCAGTTATTAAAATTTCAACGACATCTTAATACCCTTCTGGCTCATGTGGACATATTCTCAACTGGACGGAATCTCAAGTGGACGAATTCTCATTTGGGCTATCTCAGGTGGACGGAAACCATACAGTTAGGTATGTACATTTATTTTCCTTGAATGCTCTATCCCAACTCCTGTGTGATTTACCATTTACTTAGCCCTACTAGTTCTAGTTGCTCATAGGAGTAAATAATTTGAATTTTCGCAAGTGTACTTCCGTCTTTATGATAACGTGGTTATGATAACTTTTCATAATGTCACATTGTTGAATTAACATTGATTATACATATAAATACTTAATTGCAGTTGTGTTGTTGACGTGTGGTCGGGATGAAAGAGTTTGCCTTATTACACCGAGGGCGAATTCCCTGTACCAATCTAAGTTGTTAATTCCCCCCAGAGCACGCACCTGCGAGATTACAATTTGTTCTTTAACATTGTTGTTTCATGATAGGCAAACACGCCATTTCTCTTTTATTAGAGAACAATTGTATTTAAAAGCCAAACAAAGTACATGTAATAATAATATACTAGGGCTCGCCGTTATAAATTACAAGTATAATAAATGTCATCTCCTATTATTGCATTCACAGAAGTGCGATTTTCCGTGATTGCAATTCATTAGTCCTGAAATGCTACATAAGAAAACAACTATGTGAATAGTTTTTTTAAATTCCCCTCTAATTCACTAAAATACAATAGATATGCGATTTATATCCCGTTACTAGGTAATATGTAAGTATGGAATTTATAATACATAGGTAACATCTCTATAAAAGGTTACTACTCTCTGTCTTTCTGTCTGTTTATTCATTTATAGTTTGAGAACTACGGGACGGATTTTGATGCGGGTTTCAATACTGTATTGGTTTAACTCTTCCGGAAGGTTCTAGTATACAAGATATCAGTGTAAGTACCGTGTGTACAGAACTGTGGGCTAGTCTTTTTATTTGAATAGATTTTCAAAAGGTCTTCAAAATGATGGACACAAGGTGTACGTAGTCAAAATATTCCACAATTCCATAAATAAAATATAATCACTGATTTTTACGTACCTACAGGTTGCAAGTAGAACTACATATCAGAAGTTATACTCGTATAGCTCCACTCTATCCTAAGTAGACCTACTTACTGTAGTGGTAACTACAAGCTGTTGCTACTTGCATTGGCAATGGAGACAAGCATGTTACATGCACTGAAGAGATGAAGGCACAAAATGCTCAACTAGCAATCAAAGATGCAGAAGTAAGTCATCCACCTACTTCTAAGTGATGATATTGTCAACTTAATACGGACCACCTATAGTTAATGTGATAGAGTTAGAGTAGCCCTAGGAGAGTGCAGTGGACGAGAGCAGAACATAAAAGATTAAGGGAGATAATGTATTTATCTGTAAAGAAAAAGTAGAATGTCCCTGAAAGCAGCGTGAATAATAATAAATTATATGTATATTATGTCAAGTACGAGTCTGGTTTGAGTCGTGTGGGTTCCGCAAGTACTTAGTGCTCCACTCTACAATGTAGAGTCTACATTAATGATAGAAGTTCGTACTTTATATTCGTATTTACATTTATATTTTGAGATGTTAAAAATGTTGATCCTATAATATCCTAATAACAGTCATTTTAGAGAAAATAATTTCATAAACAGTTCATAGCAGTTGGATTTCTATAACAGTATTCTGCGAAACTATTAGTATTCACAAATAACCTATTATGTGGAGAACAATTTGTAAAGAGAAGACCTAAATCCCTAGGAGTCCCTAGGGACTCCCAATATTATATTTGTCGGACGACCCCAGTCCGAGAAATATAGCCTTTAGCTAAGATCTCTGTAGTGAATAATATCAATTATAAAATGAACTAAACTGTTATTTAGTTATAATAACCGTTTTTTTAATTGACAAAATTTTTGTTTCCCTAGAGGCCTTTTAAGAGTTATCGAAAGAGTTAAGTTTAGGGCGAGCGCAGAAGCCGCAGACTCAGAAAAAGTGTGGAGAACACCGTTCATTGCACTCCGGCTTACCGGGCGCGGCAGCGGCGGTAGAAGGAACAAACCTCGCCTTTGGATGTTGCTTTGGGAGGGCATCACGGAATCGCGGGGTTTTGAGAAACAAAAAATCCCTGATATTATCAAATGATCACTGGTAATATGATTTGTTATTGTACAATGTTTTAATTTATGTTGAGAACGTTAAAATGATACCTCGAACGGATCAACTGGTCTTTTAACTACCCACGTCGGCCACTGTTATAATTATTGGAAGCTATTTCATTACCATTTTATCCATATTTTATTTTATTTTATTTTCATTGGTTACGGATAGTTACAATTTTATTAAATTACATGAACACTGAGGTCATTACAAGTTTTCACATACAGTAACTGTACGATTAGGTATTAATAAATCGTCTAAAATAAGCAAATGTCAGTGGAAATCATGTAACAGTAGAGAAGAATGGATCACAATGATCAATGAATTCACACATGAATCACAATGATGAACTACTGTCATATTGTTAACGATTCACTGTGTGACAGAACTGTATACGAACAGACAGTGGAAACCACTCGACATAACAGGCGTAACAAACTTTAAACAGGCGAAACACGCAGACCAAAACAAGATGAATAGGATAAAGCTGTAAAGCTGTGAATAGGATTTTGCAAGGTCGGCGGCGCGCCCGCACACTCCCTGGTGTTGCAGGTGTCCATGGGCGGCGGTAACACTTACCATCACGTGAGACCGCTTGCTCGTCCGCCCTCTTCTCTATAAAGAAAAAAAAAAAGATGAAGGAGAAAATTCACTATATTCAGTTTAGTTCTTTCGTTAGTAATTTTTCAAATAATTTACTGTAGATAAAGCCAGTTTGTGATTTTTCCGCACAAAATTCGCAGTTTCTTTAATTTTCCGCTTTATCGTATTGTTTTATCCTTTAATAATTTTATCGTTTCCAGGCGCGGAACCACAAGTACCATAAAATAATTTTATCTTTATGATGTTTATGACCCCTAACTTTAACATCAATTGGCATAACAATTTATCAGCTGTAGTATTAATTGCAGTTAGGTACATAGTAACATGTATAATATGAAAGCAAGTAACAAATTACTTCCATTATTGAGGGAGAAGCTAGGCAGACTACAATAATTTTCGTTTAGGTAAGTGAATTGAAGAACAAATCAATATTTGTTATTCGCATTCATTAATATGTTATGTTCAGTGTTCAGTGTTCATACGCGTTCAGGAAGATCTCTGAAAAACTTCCTTTGTTTCTATAGTAAATATATATATACTCCATAGCACATCTAAAGTATGGGAAAGTTCTTCGAATTTTTTTTCTTCGAATAAAATCGTAATAAAGATAATAAAGTTAGTCGTTTTCTGTAGTACCTACAAGTACAAAAGACAAGGATATCATTGATTTGATAATAAATAGATGAGACACATCTTACGTGAAAGCATACAAAAATTTTCAGTATCCGTAATATTTTTCAATATTTGTTATTCAGGAATATAGAGTAATTTTTATTCAGTATAAGTATATTTGTTATTCAGAGCTGAATTCTGAATATATGGCTATGTTTTTGATATTTATTCGCTTTATAACGGTATTAAAAAAATTATATGATAAAAATTATAAGTATAAAATGATATTTTCCATAATGATTTATTTTTTATTTTTTTCGAATGTAAGGAATTGGAATTACTGGTATACTTAGTTAAGGAATTAGAATAATGGTAACTGGCATTATTTTTTGATCTAAGATGTCCTGATAAAATTAGCTTTTGAACAAAATTTCATCCGTCAATTTCGTCACGAAATCTCAGTTTTCAATAGCATCCGTAATTTATGATATACAAACTGGCAAGATTAGAATAATTTGTTCACGAAAACATTGAATGTGATACCGACCACCAGTTTTTAATATTGAGTTAGTAGACGTAGATTCGAAATCTGGCTTAAAATTTAAATTTCTCTACTTCGAGATTACTGGAAATGACACCCGCAACAAAATTTCAATGTTGAGTGGCAGCCGCCATCTTGTATTTAAAAACCGGTTTCAAATTTGAATTACTCTACCTTGAAAACATTTTAAATGATCCTCATTTCGATTTTTTTTAAATGTCAACTTTCACCTTGAAAACCTTGATTCGAAAACTAACGGAAAATTTTAGTTTCTTGACTTTGAAAACAACAAAAAAGCAGCCACCATCTTGAATTAATAAATTGACTTTAAATTACAATTACGCGAGCTCGAATACATTGACAATAACACTCATCACAAAATCGTAGTATTAAGTGGCAGTCGCCTTTTTGGATTTAAAAACTCCACCCATTTGACCTCGAAACCATTAGATATGATACTCATCATTTTGAGGGTCACTATTGGGTACCAGTCGCTTGAATTTCGACAGTGGTGTCAAATTCGAATTACCCAGCCGTGAAAACATTAAGAAAAGAAAGAGTATGAATTAAATCAATTAATTGCTATTTGGTGAATTTAGTAAAAACAGTTCATAAATGGTTATGGCAAACAATAAATTTCGAAGTGGACGCTCATATATGAATAGTTTTGCACTAAACACTGCCTGTCTATTGTGGGGTATGCCTAACGTGACCATTTTTATTTTTACTCAAAACGGGACATTGTCAAAATTATCGCGACAGTGATAGTGTCACAATAAAAAAAACTAATTTTATATATTGAGAATAATATTTATTTAAGAAAATAATAATTACAATCAAATGATACCTAGGTAATGAATCAAAAAGTAGGAAAAGCTACCTAATTATTTTTATATTTTTCTGATGAACAAATTTGTTTTAATATAGCTGGTGATGATTTTAAATAAGAATGAAATTCTTGGCAGGTTTTTTTAATATTCACCTCCGTTATCAATAGGCTATCAGTTATCGTTAATAAACTGGTCGACATCTTCAAAATTGTGTTTAATCGTGATTCTGCGAATTAAAATATGAGCGAGGGCTCATTCGATTCGGAATGGCCTCTAGAAAGTTGTGCGAATCAATTGAACACGCACAGAATCAATTGCAAAATTTATAAACAAATAAAGATTTAAAAGAGGGGTCTAGTTTTTTGCAAATAATGCAAAAACTATAAGCGTTAGAGTAAATTTAAAATAAATGAAAAACCCCTTTTCAACATTTTTTTTTGTTGAAGTGTCTAGATAATACATTAAAGCTATATTTTTTTCAAATTTTTTAATTACTATTAAGTAACATTAAAAAGATACAACCAAGAGGTGTTAGATACAACCAGAATTGCAGCTGCGAACTACCGCTGCGTTCACCGTGCAGAGTGCTATTTTCATTATTATTAATAATTGAGATACGAGTTTCGGGAATTGACTTTTTTATTGGAAATTTCTTCCCCTTTCAGAATCTTTTTCAAATTCAATCTAACGCTTAAAGTTTTTGGATTATTTGCAAAAATACTAGACCCCTCTTTTTTAAATCTTTGTTTCTAACTTTTGCAATTGTAACATCCCGAATTGAATGAGTTAAACACGTTTTTGAAGATGTCAACCAGCCCATTAACTGGAAACGGGACAATTCTACGTCCCGAAGCCTTCCTCGGGGTCACTGGGACGGAGCACCGTAAAACGGGACAGTCCCGTTCAAAACGGGACGTATAATCATGTTAGGTATGCCATTATGGACATATATTACTGGTCACTTTGAGTTTTGATATCTTCGGTTCTAATTCTAATTTCAGAATAAAACACATGCATCTATAATAGCTACGATGTTCTTATTTCAAAATTAGTTTCTCATATGTTTTTCTGTACCTAAATTTTGTTTATGTAATTGTCTTGAAAATAAAATGGATAAATTGAAAATAGGTGCTATTTTCGAATATGAGTTTCGTCGCGGCACCAACGCAAGTTAGACAACTCATAATATCAATAGTGTGTATGTTAAGGTTGAGCCCCACGGACGACCTATGACGAAGGTTATTAACGATGAATTAAAGGCTATAGTGGAAGCAGATCCATCTCAAAGTATGTACAGATGAGTTAGCAGCAGGGTTTCATGTTAGTGATAAAACAATGTCGGTTCGTCTGCGTCAAATCGGCAAAATGAAGAAGCTCGAAAAGTGGGTACCGTGTGAACTGAAAGATCGTCAGCGACAACATTGCGTCGAAGTGTGCACTGTATTATTGAACCGTCACAAAGACGAAGGCATATTAAATCGCATCGTGATTTGTGATGAGTGACAGTTTTAAAACTTCAAGAGCTGGACCTGGGATTCTCCCTCACCCACCATACTCACCGGACCTTGCCCCGCCAGATTTCCATTTCTTTCGAAATTTGGACAACATTTTGCAAGGAAACAAAATTGATTCTGAAGTTGCTGTGATTAGGTCTTTTGAAGAATTCATTTATACCCGTCCCAAGAGACTTTTACAGGAGTGGCATCAATTAACTGCCCGTAAGGTAGCGAAAGTGTGTAACGATTTCGACTAACGTAATAAATAGTTTATACCTAAGTATTAACATATTCATATAAATATAATTAACAAAAAAAATTTTTCAGTTCTCATACTAATCGGTCATTTCTAAGCACTTAATAGAATTCACATTGTCCATCACTAATAAAAACTGAAAAAATACTGATACTTGACGCCAGATGGATGAGTCTTATTCACGGAGGACTTACTAAGAGAAGTTGTTATTGGAATTTCTTATAGATTAATGCGTGACTACTGCGCGGGGCGAGAGGGGTGTTAGATTTCCACTATATTTTCCACTTTATATTTTTATACCCAACCGTTTTATTTTCCACCTAGCGGTAAAGAGTAAATGCCAAACGCTTCGTCTTTACTACGTTCTTCATTCTATATTTCGCTAGATGTCACTAGTGTTGAGCACAGGAAGGTACTTAGAGTTGTGTGTGTTGAGTGTAGTGTAGAGGAATGACATACCTTGAAGCCTTTTTGGGTGTTAGTATTTTTTGATGATTTTCAGAAGCGGAACAAATAAACTTTCTTTTAACTTTTTTTTCTCTCGGCGTATCATTAAATACCAGATATTCACACAAACCACTTGAGGTAGGCTCTAGTGATTTTCTTTTAGCCTGTATAACAGATTATGAAGGACAGAATAAAACGAAAAATATTTGCAATTTCTCCCACATAAATTAAAGCTGGTAAATAGGTATGTTGAAACTCCCATTTTTAATATTTTAAGGCCGTTTTTGGTCACAATGAAGTCTTCATTATTGAAATAACAAGAACAAATCTTTGTATATTATTTCGTCGGAGTCCCATCTTGTTTATTGATTTTTGAAATCCATTCCTGCTTAAATACATATGATTTTAACGACATAAATACTCTTTACTTAGCTTTTTGCTTTATGTAATACAAAGTGTCTTTTGTCGAGTAGTAAAACTATTGTTGGGAAGAGAAAAATCTGCGCAATGCGCGACAACGCGCTAAAACAATGCGCTGAGAAAACAATGCGAAAAGATTTTTCTAGTATTCGTCTGATAAATTACGAATAACGTCATACGTGCTTACGTTATTGATATGATAATAGATACTGTCCCGGAATGAGCTAAATGCGTGCGCAGTGTGAGGTGTGGGGGGGGACACGAGCACACCCCCCAGTCCCAACCATCTCGCCGCACTTGTGCCGGCTAGTTAAGTGATGCGCTTGCTTGCTTTCTATTGTTTCTCTTGCGTCATCGATATAACACGTGTTGGGTAGTTTTTTACTATACTTACTTGTTAAAATGAGCGACAAAACCTGATTCTGACTTGTCTGCATCAGGTGTTACAAGTGATGATTGTAGTGACTAATATTCATTCAAAACAATACGATAGTCTTTTGTGTCTTTTAGTACTTTTAAGCAATTTTTTATTATTATTAATAATGTAATGCGTAGTAGATTTTTGTTATTATAATATTGTTTTTTTTTATATTTCTCTCAATTAGTAATTTTTGTATTTTTTTCTTTTTGTTTTTTAGTAACTTTATTTTTCAAAACTAAATATTAAATACCAATTTAAAAGTAAAAATTATGTATACCTACTTACTATATTATCTAATGTGTGATAAATAATAAATAAATAAATAATAAAAGTAAATAAAAATAGTAAAAAATAAGTGATGTTTTTTATAATTACATAGTTGTTTTATTTTTGACCGCGATATTTAAATTAAAAATATCGACTTTTACCAATATCGATATACCTATCTTTCACTAATATCATTGTAGTACAACACTAAAAACAAGTGACATAAAACGGTCACATTCCTTCCGCGCGCATTCAACTCGTTCCGGGACTATAGGTATTCTCATATCGATGACGGAGATCAAGAAATATTACAAATTCTTACTTCCTTTAGAAAATAATTGATACATCTATGTGGAATATATTCCATGCAAGTTGCTGGATATAGATTTATGTAGGTACCTATACTGTAACAGTTTCAATAAATGCTACTTCATATTATTTTAATTTGGATGTGGTTTATTTAAGTGTTTTCAATTATTTATTATTATTTCCTTATACAGGTAAATCTAAAAATGGCAACCAAAAAGTTCGCTGGATCTTCCCCGTACTCCATGAAGCAAACCTACCCAGATGATGACTATTTGCACACCGAGTAAGTGCAACTTTAGATACAACTAAATAATATATTGTATACATATAATTATATATAATACATTTAATACATACTATACATTTAATATTGTCTAAAATTTTCCACAATTTTAAATAAATTAGAAAAATAATTACAATTATAGATTTTGAAAACGTATTTCTATTTTAATTAAAAATAAATAAATATCTTTACCAATAATACTCGTATTACCAATAATTTTCATTAAAACGACAATTTATAACGTAAGAACGTTACGAAACGATAGTTTAAGAGTCCTATACCATACCATACCATCACCGTCTCACCACTGCTGGATATAGGCCTCTCCCAAAGCTCGCCACCACATATGATCCTCGGCTCTTCTCCTCCAATCACCATCGGCGAAACTTTTCAATCCCTCGGTTCACTTGGTCCGAGGATGAAGAGTGGCATATGTATCATAAAATATCATCTAGTACTTAGGATTAAAATTAAAAAAACAGGATTATTATTAAAAACGTTCCGTTAGATACATCAACAACGTAACCACGAACCATGCTGTCAAGACGCAAGAGAAGCCCGTCGTTGGCGCCATCTTCGGTCTCGGCCGCGCCGGCTCCATCCACTTAGTTAGCCTCATCAATAATCCCCGCGTCAACCTCAAATATATCGTTGATGATCGTTCCGAGAGATTTGCGGACCTTAGGAAGTACTGGAAGCTGAGCGACGAAGTAAAGTTCATCACGTCAAAGGAAGCCGACAAAGTATACAAGGATAGGGCGTAAGTTTTTTCTTTACCGCTCATCAAAAACAATTGTGACATTTCAGAAAAGGGACATTATTATGGATTCTAGTTACCTAGATGTTTTGACTTTACTTGAATTCTAAAAGAAAAATATTACTTTATCTTTAAAAATCAGATATGTATTTAGAACACGGTTGTATTGAAGCAGATTGTATCTTGATACAATCAAATTTTTAGTTAGAAAATCTTAACCGTGCTTAATTTTATAAAGGCCGTGCGATGTCGGCCGTCTTTAGGATAACACCACTCCATTTTTTCCCGTATGTGTCGTAAAAGGTGACTAAGGGATAACAACCCAATTGGCCAGTGTGGTATTTTAAATCCATATATCCCTCATACACAAGACAATGTGTAAGAGGAGGCCCGTGTTCAGCAGTGGACGATAAAAGAGTTGCTTAGGGTACGGTTACAGAATGTGAATAAGTCCATGTCTACAATCAGGTCCCTTTACTCAGATTACGTCACAATTTCTCTTACGATTTCTTATGTGTTGCAACTTCTCTTTATATAAGTTAGAGAGTTATTGAAAGTTAAATAATAAACATCCGTATATTTATTAATTTCAGTGTAACCGTCGTCTTTATTGGTTCTCCTACATACACACACCACGACATTGTCGTCAATTCAATTGCCAATAACAAGGATGTGTTTTGCGAAAAACCAATCGCAGAAAATATTGAAGACACAAAAAAGTGCTACGAAGCCGCTAAGGCCAAAGGCCGCACTTTGTTCGCTGCCTTTAATCGTCGCTTCGATCCGGCCTACAGGGGTCTTAAAGAGAGGGTGCGAAGAGGCGACGTCGGTCACGTCCAGATTCTTAAAGTCACTGCCAGAGATTCTCCTCTTCCTTCAATCGACTACTTGAAGACTTCAGGTTATTTTATACCACTTAATTATTAAAAATCTAAAACGTACTAAAAAATTAAAGAACCTTTTCTTGAGGTCTACAATCAATATAAAAACTTTTTACTGTTTGATTAAGCTTACACCTAATTTCTCTTCTCTCCTTTATTTAACAGCTGATATAGAATTTCACACAAGCATAAATGGAAAACTACAGAAAATTATCGATAAAGATACGAGAAGTTTTATAATCTTTTTTAAATCCACGTACGAGTATATCTGCCTATCCACACAGTAAAGATAAGTTAATCTAGTACGAGTATTATTTTGTTCGCTTGTGGTTTATGGATATTGTGGAGGGGCTACGGATAAACAACAAACAATCGATTATAATGAATTAGTCCAGTTAAATTGTTTACTTATTTATTATTTATTGCACAAAGTGACAAAAGGTGGACGTAATACTTATGCAGAGATGGCGCGGTTGGCGCAATCATAGCTATGATTAAGTAAAACTATAGTTATAGTGACGCATATTAATTAAATACCTTAATATAAGTGAACATATACATACATGCATACATATATTCATAAATACATCACAGATGTATGTATAAATACATATCATACCATCAGCGTGTCTCTCCACTGCTGGATATAGGTCTATCCTAAGAACCGCCACCGCTCACGGTCTTCAGCTCTTCTCATCCAGCCACTACCGGCGACTTTCTTCAAATCGTGTCCACCTGGCAGGAGGGCGTCCCATGCTACGTTTCCCGGTACGTGGTCTCCATTCGAGGATTCGCCTCCCCCACCGGTTATCCGTCCTGAGGTATATAAGTCCTGCCCACTTCCACTTCAGCTTGTTGATTATTTGAGCTATGTCGCCAACGTTAGTTCTTCGAGACCACATTTACACCTTGCGATAAATTATACAGAAGACTAACGAGTATAATCGGCCACTTTGTCTCGCGCTACGTCGGTGATTGAGACAGGGGGATGTATTATCTCCGAAACTGTTCACAAACGCATTGGAGGACGTGTTTAATAAAATGCTGGACTGGAAACATTGGGGCATGAGTGTTAACAACGAACTAGAAGTTGTAGACGAATATACCTATCTTGGACAGTCAATCCAGTTAGATAAGTCCAACTTCAGTCGAGAGGTCGATAAACACATTCAACTCGGCTGGGCAGCATTCGGGAAAATGCGTCACCTCTTTCATCGTCTATACCACAATTATCGAAGACGAAAGTCTTCAATCAATGCGTCCTGTCTGTAATGAGTTAATGACGTATGGTGTCGAAACGTGGTCTCTGACGGTAGGCCTGGTTCACATGTTCAAAGTCGTTCAGCGAGCGATAGAAAGAACCAAGCTCGGAGTTTAGTTGGTGGATAAAATCCGAAACGATGAAATTCGACACAAAATCATATCATACATAAAACATACATACATCGTTCTAAGAGGTATAAATATATTTTTTTGAATTTTTGCAGGTGGTGTATTCCACGACTGCCTCGTGCACGATTTCGATATGGCTTGCTGGGTGCTGGGTGAGTTGCCCATCCGCGTGCAGGCGTCCGCTTCCGCCCTCATTCCAGAGGTCAAGGCCATCGATGACTTCGACAACATTGCCTTTCTGCTCACTTTCCCCTCCGGCGCTGTCGTTCTTGGCGACAATAGCCGTTTCTCAGCGTACGGTTATGATCAGAGGCTCGAAGTTTTCGGACAGAAAGGTAATAAATTGTTGTTTCATTTGTTCTTTATTGTATTTATAATGAATTGTTACAATAAGACATTACAATATTATCATAACTGCAATGTCAGACTTATTCCTAGAAGGAATATCTTCCAGTCAACCTTAAAATAACCGAGAGGAGTTATGTCATGATTTACATGTATCGTTTCTGTTTACATTTTATGTGTAAATGGTCTGGTTTTCTTGTTACCTATATCTACTATTTTTATTGTCCGCTAAAACCATTACTTTTTTAATATCTGTTTTTGGTAAATAATTTTGATTGCTGGATAATGTACCAGGATGTGATTGGGTACAATTTCTAGGGTTTTGCTGTAGAAACTAATATTATTTCAACTCCATGAGTACAGGCATGATCAAAGTTGAGAACGAGCGCCCATGTCACTCAACCGAAATTCTCATCGGCAACGAGGATATCAAGCAGACTCCCATCTATTACTCCTTCCCGTCACGCTATAGGCTCGCTTATCAACGCGAGATGGAGCACTTCTTGGATGTTGTACAGAGTTAGTATTACTTTAAATAATAAGAGTAATATACAGAAATATGTAAATAGATAGATAGATAAAACTCGTTACTGCTAACTACATCTACAAACTACATCAAAACATCAAAGAAATATGTAACTACATCAAAACAAAATAAGGCAGTAATAGACATTATAAAACATGAAATGCACAAAAGGCGATCTAATCGCTAATAACGATCTCTGTCAGACAACCTTTGTGTAGAGAGCAAATAAATATTTTAATCACACGTAGAGATGGTGTACGCGTGCGTCTCTATACATATATATGTATTTATGCTTGTATCAGTGTATAACGTCCCACTGCAGGGCACAGGCCTCACCTAGTATACCACTGGGGACTTTCGGGCCGTAATCCATCACGCGGGCCCAGTGAGGATTGGTGGATCACATAATGTATAGATATCCTCACTGACTGAGGTAATGGGCAAGCTTACGGTTGCCTTGTGTTCTTCCCAGCCTGGTAGCGCTTCTTCTCGGCTTCTTCTTGACTTTCCACTTGGTTTAAGCGTCCTTCGGTACTAAGCAGCGATGCAGCTTAGAGCAGATACACTCGCGGTATAGAAAGGGCACAGCGTGTGCCAATTCCGAGGTCCAGGAGATCACCCAAATATGTGAGTTTCACAATCGACCGGCGACGGGAGGGGTCGATCGCTAGACTGGCGGGTATGCAAAAAGCGCAGCGATATAAAAAAGGATCGGTGGAAGTGATTATTTAAAAATGTGGGTAATAAAATATAATATTACCCTACGAAATAAAAGCACCAATGTTATTGGCGCGAACAAATACAATAATGTACTGTTCGGAAATTATCTTGGGCACGATAATTTCCGATGGGTAAGGCTTTCTCATTACATCTATACATGGCATGAAATTTAAAATTTATGGTAATATGTGTTTACAGAGGGTGTTCCAGTGGACGTGACAAGCTGGCAGACGCTTGCCGTGAGTAAGATCGCTACGGCGGCCGAGGAGAGCGCGCGCACCGGCAAGACCATCGACCTCGACTGGAGCAAAGAAGACATCCCCGCCGTGTATTCATAAAAATTAAGACTTTTACTGTTAAATTTGGTCTATAGAAATAATCTATGTAAATAAAAAATATCTTACTTTTTACTTGCATGCCATTATTCTCATAAAAATCCAAGGAAAGATAATTTTTCCTCAGGAATTTGGGGTCCAGATAAAAGACTTTTTACGGGGTCTTATACGGGGCGAAATTAAACATGAATACCTACTTGCTACCTCTGACGTGGAGCATTCCGCTCCAATACGTTCACTTTGAACACAAGGGAAACTCCAGGAGGGTAATCGGGTTTAGTAACATATATCTCCTTTAACCACCGCCGCAATGAGATAAATGACTAAAATCATCTTGGCTTTATTGGAATTCCCTAGTTCCAATTTTATGTTTTGGTCTAAAAATAATTCAAGGATGCACGAGTGTAGTTAGTTCATTTAAGTCTTGTTGTTATTCATATATTGATGCTTTTGAGGTAAAATCAGGTAGGTATAAGATCAACAACGAATAGTGCTTAGGTAACTAGTTAGGTAAATGTTAACTTTTATATACCAATAAGATTAATATCTAGTAATACAGTTTATTTACTTTTATTTAGTATTAACAGTAATAACCTTTATTTGGTATTTCTAAGTTGATGTTTTTAGTAGAGCAAATCAGAGAAAATGGTGATTAGATTTATCAATAATAAAAAATGGAGCTTGATTGATGTCACCAGCTCGGACCAAGAAACAAATACAATTAGATAGGTATATTATCTAATATTTTATTATAATATAAAAAAAAAACAAAAATATTTATGTTATATCTAGTAGATATTTAAATATATTTATATTATTGTATGAAGTTGAGACTATAAAATCTTGTTTACATAGTACAGTGGTTCAAAGACATCAATTTATCTGTTTCCATTACATCGAATCTAAAGATACAGACAAAACGTGACTCTTTATTTGTTTGTTTGTATATGAATAATTTCGGAATTTATTTGTAAATTAATCTGATTTTTGAATTACTTAACCATACCTAGGAATATACTTACCTACCTTGTATGTTCTGTTTTATCCCGCTGATATCTTGGGCAAAGCCGGGGTATCTAATTATTTTATTACAAAGAGACGGTATTATTTACATTTAGACAGACGCGAAGAGAGCCACGACAAACGTAAGTTACTTCTAGTCGAAGTAGAGCGCGACTAGAATTATTTATCCATTGGCTGTGGTAAAGAGACTGGCACCATAGAAGTAGTAAATTGGTTAGAGTTGGCATGAAGCACATTTAATTGGATTTGTTTGTTAAGAAAAAGTTATAGTTGTCCTCTAAGAGGTGACGGTGGAGGACGATGCTGTTTCCAACAGAACGTCTTACTTCTACCGATGTTAGGCATAAAAGAAATTCAGATTGAACCGGTGGCGGCGACTCGCCGCGGCGATGACGTCAAGCGGCATATTTTGGTGCAGTGTCAGCGCCTAATGCCTCGTGTTGCAATCGTATGGGCAAATGGGGCCATGCATACACAGTGATCTTCCTATGTTAGGCATGCGTAACAATCTATCTATTACTTATTTTTGTATTATTTTTTTTCAAATTATTTTTTATTTTATTTTATTCCGATTACTTTTTTACAAATTCTAATTTCTAAATTCCCAAAGGAGGAGAGGAGTATTGACGAACGTTATTACGCATCTGCGGATATACCAACGGTGGCAATTATTTATTAACCTCGCAATTAGTATCGCAGATGTCTATGAGTGACAGTGTTTGCTTGTTTTTATGACTATATGATCGTCTACCGCCCTTTTTCTATAAAAATGTCGTGTTATACGACATGATCTCAACTAGACGTGGATGCGTGGCTCTAATTGAAAAACAGTTAGCCGTTATACTGCGAGTACAACTACGACACGGGGGGTCAAGAAAGCTTTGAATAGGATTTTACAAATCTGGCAGCGCAGCCGCATTCCCCCTGGTGTTGGAGGTGTCCATGGGCGGCAGTAACCACTTACCATCACGTGGACAGCATTACCGTCTGCCACCTTCACAATAAAAAAAGAATTCTACTCAGCGATATCAATCTGAGCAGTTTTATTTATGTATCATCAATCGCTACAAATAAAATAATTGAAGTTATAAAATATGAGCTATCAAGTAGTTACTCGAAAAAAAAATAGCTGGAAAAAAATAATCGTCGATTTGACTTTATATTTTGGTGATCTATATTGTATAATCGTTCTATGTACCTATCTCAATAACGACAACAGCGCGGAGTCAGTCAACAAACTAAAAGATTTATCCAGTTTTTAAACTTAGCCAGGTCTGTTTAAAACTTCTTCGAAGTAACGTGTAACACCCTCAACTAGTTCATATATATTTTTAATTGTTGTTACTGAGACAACAATTATAAACATTATATAAATATACCTATAAATAGTTTACAGTTTTATTTTCATTAAACATGTACTCGTAAACTATTTTATAACCACACGGTAACAATACTTTACAGCTTCAGTTCATTTATTCATTACGTTAATAAAACTAAAGTAGCAAGCATGCTTTACCGAGCTCTGAATAAGCAAGTGGGTGGTTATGTAGCGGTTGATGATATATATGTATTATATTGGGTGCGGGGAAGCGTAAAATTAAACAACGCGTTGCCGACATGTGAACGCATATCAACCAAACCCGTTCATTTTTATAAGTTAACTATACAACTAACAATTAAATTACATATTTACATATTTTCTAACAGGTGATATTGTAAGTCCAATTGCTACATAGTAGTAGGGCATAGAAGCTTACTAACTTAGCACAACAATTTAAGTAAGTATTCAAAAGTTGTTAAGATTAAGAATTTTAATTACGACTGTAGCATCTTCGGAAGCAAATAAATCTACTCGTCATTTGCATTGTGTAGTGATCGTAAAATAAACGTATCTTGTTACAAAAACTAGTCCATTTTCTTTGTAATAAAGTGACGAAGTAATAGTTACAAAGGTATTTCGAAAATGGGAAGTGGTTGCATTGGTTTACTTACCGTGTATTTCCTAATTAATGTGTAGCACGAGTGTAGTATCATGCCGGTATCATACAATATATCATACTGCCAATATTATTCGATAATTGAACATGTACGGCGTTAATGAAATTTTCTCCTAGCGCAGGACGGCACATCATCATAGACTGGTATTTCTCTGTCACCGTTGATTGTGCAAGCATCTGGACATACATATATTATTTAAAATATATACAGCTTTCTATAAAGAGCGACAACGATACGTATAACAAAGGAAAAATATTTACACAGACTTAATAGGTCACTATTACACTTTTAGCGACATGCGCCAAACTGTTTGTGTCTACTTCTATCGTTTGTAATTGTAATAATTTATACTGAATAAATTAAATCGAAATATCACTCATATTTTTTTTATAGATAAAAGGTGAAGACAAGCATACAGTCCACCTGATGGTAAGTGGATACCGTCATCCATAGACATCCGCGGTACATGCCAACATCAGTTCATAATGACAAACGTTGGCATTCAACAACATCAGTTCATAATAGCTTTGTTCGCGGTAAGGATTCAGAACTGATTCTGGACTAGTACTGAACTAATTTGGAATCGTAGTAGAGCGCATGCTCGGTTATAAACCGATTCGTGATTTTTATTTCCGCGAACGATTTCGGAACCAAACTGCGTACGATCTACTGTCATCGGCAGTGTTACCAACTCTCAAAAATATTTATCCCTAAAGCTTAAGTCAGAAAGCCCCAAAATCGCCCCAATTACTTAGAAATCCCCCTAAAAAAATATATAATAAAAGAAAAAATATAAATTACAAAAATGCAATTAAATTTCTTTACCTTTTAAATCTGGATCTGTTTCCCAAATCTACGTGTACTTCTGAATCTACATTTTTTTATTTTTAGTTTCTTTAGGCATCATTAACAAATTGCTTGTCGGCACAGCAGTACAACAACAAAATCGAATTAAACAAGTAAACAATAATCAACGTACATATGTATTTCCAGTAAGCATAGGCACAATAACCACCAGTCACCACAGAGTAGTTGTAATATATTTGTACTAGATGTCGTTAAGTCGCTAGGTCAACAAATAAATATGATTAGCTATTATAGTTTGGATTGTCCCAGGGCCTATACTTTCACATAATATATGAAAAATATATATTCAAAAAAATATATGAAGAGTCAAAAAATCTCTAAAAATACCCCTAAAAAAACCCATCCCACTTAATTACCCCCTAAATTTGGGGGAAAACCCCTAAGTTGGCAAGTATTTAAGTGGACCCACCAAAACACATTACTCTTATTAGAGTATTATATAAACTTATTTATATAAACAACAAACAAAACTAACCATATTTTATTTAACCCTTAATAAATTAATAAAATTTATATTTTATTTAACTATTTAAGCAGTTTATTAGTTTCTAACCAACTGAATATAGCCGCAGCATGTATGTCAAATGTCGTTAGGTAAAAACTGCGCATGTCTGGAACTACGGATTCCTGCCAAAGTTATAGAACTGATAGAACTGATTCTGAACCGATCCTGAATCGAGTTCGACGGTTCCGCGAACACAGAACTGTAACTAGAAATTCTGAATTGTGTGTTCCGCGAACGGCATTATTTGAACTGCGCATGCGTATAGTTCCGAATCAGTTCTGAATCCTTACCGCGAACGAAGCTATTGACAAACGTTGGCATTCCCCCGGATGCACTGTCTACTTTTGTGGATAAGGAATGGATTGGGAGAAAGAGTTGGGAAAATGGGGAGGGATAGGATAGGAATGGACTCTGGCATATCTCACTCAAGGTAATCTTGTCAGAGGGGTAACGTGGCCAGTCGAGTGCGCTCAGCAGGTGTGGGAATGCAGTGTACACTCCCCTTACATATATATACATTAGGTTGATCAAATATATTTTTGAAAAAGTATTGAAACTTTAGGAAACGTATATCTTAATTGTATTTATTTTTCAACGTTTTGAAAGTTGGAAAGTTGGAAAAAAAGGCTTGATCCTGGGTATCGAAAAAAGACGCACATGGCCTCATCATCTCCGTGAAATTTTATATCACGCAAATGTTTTGTCAAATTGGTAAAAAGGTGAAAATCACTAGGAGCTAGGTCTGAAGAATGTAAGAATGTATGAATGTATGTCGGATGGCAACACCTGCAATATCAGGCCGATGCACAGGTGCATTGTCATGATGAAAAACCACTCCGGCACGCAATTTTCCACGTCTTTATTATAATTTTTTTATTTCCTCGAGTAGTTTTTTGATCAATGTTGCGTAATACTCTCCAGTTATTGTCTGTCCTTTAGTTAAATAATCGATCATAATGATACCTTTCGCATCCCAGAAGACCGAGGCCATTATCTTGCCAGCGGACGCAGAAACCTTCAACATTCGAGGACCCCAACGCGCGGCCATCTTTTTGAATTTTAAGGTATGAGTTAAAATGAACTGAATTGTCCCGAACGAAAGCTTCATAATCTCAGCTAATTGAAGAATAGTCACAAGTCGATCTGTCTTAACAATTTCTTCAATTTTTTTAACGTTGTCTTCAGTAGTAGCGGTTGTTGGGCGCCCAGAGCGAGTCTCGTCGTTACAGACGGTTAAATTCTATGCACCAGTATGCTACTGTAGAATAAGACAGAGCATTGTCTCCCAAAACAGACTGCAAATCTTCAAAAACACATTTCGTAGAAAAAAAATTCAGGCAGAAATACTTAATAATCGCACGAACTTCAATTTTCTCCATTTTGCACACTAATTAAAGTTCCGTCAAATGTAAACAACGAAAAAAAAATATTGGTCATAGTTTTTTTTAATTCTTTTGGCACTGGCTACTACGGAATTTGAGATTCGAATGAAATACATAGAATACATTCCTATAATTTAATATAAAGTATCCGATTCCAGAAATTTATTGATCAACCTAGTATATCTATGGCTATACATATATCATACTCATCTATATTCAGACTAACTATAAATTCATATTTAAAGTCAGTATGAGTGTAGAGTACATTGTATGCGTGCATTTGTAGCTTTGATAAGAAACGTCGCGATTGCTATCATTGTGTCACCACAATGTACGCTTTGATGAGAACATATTATGTGTGCCCCTCCCGCCGCGCCGCGCTCACCTTCATTTTATCCTCCAGCTTCTTTTCACTTTGCTGATATCAGACATTTTTCAACGGAATTTTATTATATTGGTAGCAAATAGCACGAACTTGTGGTTCTTAATTAATAGTATTATCTGTGATGTTTGGCACTTTTTAAACACCTTCAATATGAAAATTTTGTAGACACTAATTCATTTCAGTGTAATGAATTTGTCATTTATATTAGGTCCTTACCTATGAAATTGCCGTCTGTTGTTGTAGTGGCCACTTTGAACTTAGTTATCTTGCGTTTGGCTTAGAATTCCAATTTCAAACATATTTCAATTTAAAGCTATGACATTATATATCAAAATGTAACTTAGATATCTTATTTTTACTTAGATATCGTTGTGTTTGCGAACATGGAAAAGTTAAAAATTCTCGTTATTTTCGAATATGAGTTCCGTCGTAACAGCGACGCAGCACAGACGGCACGCAATATCAACAACGTGTACGGACCAAACACCGCCAAGGAACGTACCTCGCGTTTTTGCTTTGATAGTTTCCGTTCTGGAAATTTCGACCTCTAAAACAACTCCCGTGGACGACCGGAGACTAAAGTCGACAATTACAATTGAAAATAATAGTGGAAGTGGATTCATCTCAAACCACGTCTGAGTTAGTAGCAGCTTTCGGTGTAAGTGACAAAGTGATATTGATTCATTTGCGTCAAATGGTGAAAGTGAAGAAGCTCGGAAAGTGGGTACCGTATCAGCTTAATAAAAGTCAAACACGCGTCGAAGCTTGCCTTACTTTATTGAATAGGCACAAAAATGAAGGGATTCTGAATCGTATTGTCACTTAAGATGAGAAGTGGATCCTGTATGATAATCGTAAACGTTCCTCACAATGGTTGAACCCAGGAGACACAACCGAACAATGTCCCAAATGTAAACTGTCAAAAGAAGCTCATGGTGAGTCTATGGTGGTCCTGTGCCTGTATTAGGTATCCACTACAGCTTCTTGAGATCTGGCACGATAATTAATGCAGATGTGTACTGTGAAGAACTGCAAAAGATGATGGACAAGCTCGCTATCAAACAACCGAGTCCGGTTAATCGCTCTAGGTTACTGTTTCTCCATGATAACGCTCGCTCACACACTGATTTCCATATTTTTCAGAATTTACAGGTAAAAACAAAAATACAGGTAAAAAATCAACTCCTATGAGGCAGTGAAAACGCCTTCAGAGAATTCATTGATTCCCGTCCTCAGCAGCTCTATAGCAGAGGCATCAAACAACGTCCATTACAATGGGAAAAGTGCATAGACAATAATGGTCATTACTTAGATTAATTAAATATATAATTTTCATACAAAAAATATATTTTAATTTATCCATATAAAACTACAATTTCATAGATAAGGACCTACGGAATTTAAATCTTAAATTATCACTAGTTCGGGGGTGAAAGGAAACATCGTGAGGAAGCTCGCATGCTCGAGAATTGAAAGAAAATCTGGATCATGTGTATCCACCGATCCACACTGGGTCTGCGTGGTGGATTATGGCTCGAAACTTTCAAGTGATCGAGGTCTGTGCCTGCGGTGGGATATTATACCATAGGCTGATAACGATTATTGATATGATCTACGTAGGTGAAATTATGAGTGATAGTGATAGGCAAATAGCTTTCAGATACAATACTAATTGCATCTTCATTATGTAAATGATCATGAAAAAGAGTTTCAAGAGGCTGGTGAAAGCGTAATTTAAATGATACGTACCTCTGAAACGACGCTTCATTAACCGCATGATTTGGCAAGAACAACACGATCAGACGGTCTCCATCAAAAACAAATTAAGTTCACCGTTTATATATAAAAAATGCGATACAATTATCTACGCTTTTACCAAATAATTTAGAACAGAGGTCGTGCAACGCAAGTGGCTAAAATAGAAAATTACGCTTTTAACACATGTTGTACAGTACCTAAGCAAATTGTCATATAAATATATGGAGGTACCTACTTAATGAGCAATAAATGAGTGTAAAGTAATCTGTAACAACAAACCTAAATAAGTTTTAATAATTTAATCTCATTGTGAATCTGCAGTTATTTTAAGAATTAAAAGATAGTTCTTATTTTTTTTAAATTGTTCATAAGCTTTCTATTTCATTTGGCATATATATGACAGCTAGTAAACTAAGGAAAGAATGCCGATCATAATTTATCGTATGCCCGTAAAACGTTTTAGATTGAAGCAGACGAGAACTGCACTATGTACCATAATATCGATGCTGACTTGATATCATAAAGCGTTCTCCACCAGTCCACCATTGGTTAAAATTAGATAAATTACAGCTTGCATTAAAAAAGAGTTAGGGCTCAAATAGACGTAGGTATGTAAAATAAAATAATAATCTATGTAATATACATATTATAACAATACATAAAAATATATTGTATTTATATATGTTGTTGTTTTTATACTGGTAATAATCAATATATACATGCATCAATTCATTTCCTACGTACGGTTTATATAATCTATGTTATGGGGTTCCCGTAAGTTCTTACTGTATAGTTTGACAACAAGCTAATAAGTTATGTTTATGAAAATTCTGAGAATAAATTTATTTTTCGATAGGGGTTTCATTTTGAGCGGTCGGCTAACATTAAAAGGTTAATCGTTCGCATAAAACACGGAACAATAAAGAGCGTTTCACCATTCATGAGGCACACCGAGTCAGACATCTCTCGTTATTATAGTCGTAAAGTTCGCCCTTTCCTTGCATAATGACATGACGAATTGCGTTCGCGATATTTTTGCTTCTTTATACGATGAGGTCATTACGCGCCAGTTATGACGCAAAAGGCGGGAAAGAAATGTGCTTCCGAATATATTGTTACATCACATTTACGGAAGGTTGCAATTTGAAAAATTTGCTTAGTTATACAAAATCCTAGAATAATGCTATCAACGAAACTTTATTATGCCAAAGCGGAAGCCATTAAATGGGCACACACAGATTGCAGTTCTATTGCTCTTCTTTTGTTCTAAAAAAGTTTACAGAAAATTTAAAACAAATTTGGTCACGAGATAATAGAGAACGCGAGTTCGAGTAGAACGTGTGGGTGACACGCGGTGAAAAAGTACTAAAAGTTGTGCGCGATGTCGTATAAATTGCTCGGCGAACATAAACACATTTTTCCTGCAATAAGTCATTATGAACACCTATTTTTCAGCGTTTAAAAACAACAATATTTGTGAAGTTTTAAAAAATGTGTGTGAATTTACGTTTAGGCATTTTATAAATAAGCTGATCGAGAAAGAAAAGAAAGAGTTAATTACACTTACAATTATTAGGATTCATTATTGTAGTTACTAGAGATTATTGGTACATTTATTACTAAATCATATTTAAAAAGTGCCTCTAGTTTAAAAACTAGGTACAAGTTCCATTATGTGACTCGTTCAACTTTTACGTCGTTTCAGTTCCGATTCTTAATTCTTCTTAAAACTTAAATGCATTTAAAAGCTTAAAATCGTAGTGAGCAGTTCTGATTTTATTGTTGTGAAGTAGAGGAAATTCTTCGGGAACTCCTAACTAAGTAATTTATAGAGCTTCGACGGTTCGTTTTGATTGAATCCGTTGAACGGGTTAGAGAAGGAAAATTTAAATATATTTCTCATCTTTTTGCCAACACCATGAATTATATTGCGATTGAACTTATGTGCATGATGTCTGATTAAATAACCATTAACTACAGCTAGAACAAAAGTGGAGCATTACTTGAATAATTTCATAAAAATAAACGAGCAAATCTCCTCCTCATTGAAGTGGGAGAGCAGTTCGTGCCTGGAATAAATTTCTTCAAAGGGATCGTTTTCAATTTCATGGCTCAATCTTCGGGATCTCAGTGAGAATATGTAAAAGGGCATTTGTCGGTGTCAACACAATGTAATGAGCCCCTTTCGCATTAGCTACGTGCTTGTGGATATCTTCATTCACCTTGTTATTATTGAAGGATATTGGATGGCATTCGATTTCCCTTCAAAGTAAAATTCTACTGCATTGTAAACTTTATATTGCAATTGGGGGGCTGTAACGAGTTCGGGTCACTTGGTAGCAATTTTTATGTAACGTCTCGTATATATTACATATTATTATGTAATCGACGTTCGTACGACAACGCTCAACAGTATTCGACATGTCCTTCGAAAATTGGGTAAATATACCCATAGTATATATATAAATAGTATATACATATAATACTGTTTTAGGTAGACTTGAATTGGTTGAAGAATTGATAACTTTAGATATTTTAGTTTTTTGTGTGGTGTATGCTGGATGTGAACACTTAAGTTTTCATAACTAAAATTAAAAGTTGAAAACTAACGCGAGAGAAACGGAATATGAGATTGCCTGCATAAGATTTTTAAGATAATTAAGGCGGAAACAGACTGAGCTTACATGACGGTAAGGACCATTACGCGACGGCTGCGATCAGAAAACATGTTTTAGTAATAGGAAGATTTCGAAGGAATGTATTAGGCCCTTGAAATTTATGAAATTGCTGTTAGATTTTCGCGTTTTTCACACATATTAATCTATTTAAACGGGTCTTAGCGTGTCTTACCTTATTTATTTTACTCGATGTTTCGGTTGGGTTGCACCAACCATGGTCACCAGCTGTCAGCTCATGGCAACGGCAGTGGAGAGACATTGGTTGATGGTATAGTGGTTCATAGTGGCCACTTTGAACTTAGTTATCTTGCGTTTGGTTTGGAATTCCTAATTCAAACTAATTTCAATTTATAGCTATGACATTCCTTTTCAAATCAGTTATTCATACATTTTCCGTGTAACGACTGTTTGTTTAGATATAATTGTGTTTGTGAACATGGAAAAGTAAAAGAATCCCGTTATTATCGAATATAGAATTAATGGCAGTTTTCTCCACGAACATAGACTAGACTCATTCTAGAGGCCAAAAATACTATGTCAACCCTTAGAGCTGTAAATGATACAATTGAAAGGGCTGTAAAGTTGATGCTAGACTTTCGTGGTTTGATTACGGTTGAGGAGGAACAAGAACAATTTTTGTTACGTTGTGTACAAGAGCACTGAAATCTATCGAGAACTAAAGAATCTTTAAAGAAACTTTGAAAATAAAATATGCTCAATAATTGATTTTTAAAATGTAAAATAGAAATAAATGTAGGGGATTTCGACCAATTGCGGTTTTATTTTCGAAAATTCTATGAATTCTTAACTCAATCTATAGTACCTCAGTACAAATTCTCAAGTTGTAAGTTTGACATCAAGTCGCCATGAACTCTCGTTATCCTAAAGGCAATAATATTTCATAATCGAGTAATTAGGACCAAATGGAAAAAAATAGCGGGTATGCGTATCTGATTTTGCAAAAAAAAAAAACCTTATGTCGTGGGACACCTATTGCAAAGATCACTACGTTAGAATTACGAAAAAGAATCAATACATCTTGACGTATGTGACTAGCAGACTTCAAAATTACAGTCAATTCCGATTTTTTTATATCTATACTGTCTGTTGCCCATGGCTGCGTTTGCGTAGGTTTGTGACTATACAAAATTTTTAGTCCTGTAACACAATCTTGAAAAATTGTTAAATTATTTAACACACTGTTAAACTGTTAACACGTGTTAAATTATTTGTGTTGTAGAATATTATATCTTTAACGAGTTTTTGACATTTTCCTATAATTTATCTTCTTTTAGTTTATATGAGGAAACTAGAATTTTTTCGGCATTAGTTATTGTATTTCTTCTTGATATTTCTATGATAAAACATAGTTACATAATATCCTCATCAGAACTGTCGGACTAACTCAGAAATCAATTTCGTGCAAAGAATTACTATGGTCAATTGCTAAGAAATGAAATGAGTAACAAATGTGAAATTAGTCAATCAGTATGCTTTGTCCAACGTCTACAACGTTGGTCAAAGCATACCAATGATCTGGTGTCGTAACGAAATATATATAAGCTCAGTCTGTTTCCGCTTTTAGTGTTACCATAATGAGCTGAGGTATAAAAACCAAGTTAATCCACTTAAGTTATCAGGCTACGTTAATATTCTCAAAGGGTAATGTGGCATATAACAGCAGTTATTGTTTTAATTATTTTTAAATTACATGACGTAGAAATAGTTAAAGAAATATAGATAACTACATAATAGGTTCTCAGTAAACATAAAATGGTTGACACTAGGTCATTTCTTAAAATCTTTTGTTTCTTACTTGTAACATCAAAGTGAGGGGCGTTCAAACAAACATCTTTGAAAAAGAGCAAACAACCTTCGTTGGCCATAATACATCATGATGGCTCTAGGCTAGGCTTATACGTATATAATTATAATAGTTACTTATGTGAATTTTGGATAAAATTAATATTTGACAGTATTATAAAGTATTTCACAATATGTATTGTGATAAAATGCAACATATCTTTTTTTTTTTATAGAGGAGAGGGCGGACGAGCAAGCGGTCTCATGTGATGGTAAGTGTTACCGCCGCCCATGGACACCTGCAACACCAGGGGGTATGCGGGCGCGCCTTTGTTAGTTGTTAGTTATCTCTTTGTTATCTCGCCTTTGTTATCTCTTTGTTAGTTGTTGCAAATTTCATTGTAGCCTATAGAATCTCTCAAATAACCTTTTCGTTTATTAGCCTACTAGTTTTTACCTACGGCTACGCTTGCGTGGTATTTATTTTACAAGTAATTGGTGGAAGAACCAATCAGGTTTTCGAGATAAAATGTATTCTACATATATTGTTCTTGGGATCTCTTTGTCAAATTTCATTGAAGTCGGTTCAGTAGTTTAGTTGTGATATGTGGATTACAAAAGGCTGATCAATAAGTTTAATTAAAACGTGTTGAAAAAAAACACTGAGGACAGAGTCATTCAGAATCATTTATTCAACTTATAAGCACAGCCATTTATAGGTTCGTCACCAAAAGTGCGAGAGACGAAACCGCAGACAAAAGCTAGCGTAAAACAATAATATTTATTAAAGAGCGATCGAAGCAGTAGAACTGTAACAAGAAGGTATTTCAGGGTGTCCTTAATTACTGCCAACGGCTAAATGCAACACGAATAGCTCCTTTAGTTAACTCCTTTACAATCTCATAATTTGCTTTATTAACGTTCTACGTGCCCCCTGCGAAAATGGTTAAATGGTTAAAAGAATTGTGCTTAATGAACATTCATCAAGGTATATTTATCACTTTATATGGTTGTCGGAAAAGTCTTGCACGAAAAAAGTTAAATTTCTAGAATTTCCCAAAAACTTCTAAGTTGGTTTGAGGCACATGAGAATCTTGTAGAAGGTTAAGGCGGGTAAGGATTTGATCATTTTTCAACAATGATAAGTGAACATCAACTTCGAACAATCATTTTTAACGAGTGGGACACAACACGTGCCAATCCCGTCAATCTCGTATCCCGATGGCTGGCAAACCGCTGGTTCGTTCGCGATGCTTCGGGAGATACGAGACTCAAAGATCACGAGCGGTGTGGGCGGCCATCCTCTTTCACCGACGACGAATAACACCGCTGCATCAATACCGATCCAGAAGCAACAACGCATGATTTGGCAGAAACAATGAGCTGTCATCGTTCGACCATCGAGACTCATCTACACAATCTCGGCTATAAGGTGATGGCACTGTGGATTCCTCATTAGCTGACTGACAACCAAATCAAATCAGAGTCAGCATTTGCAAATCGCATTGAAAGCCGCATCGAAAAAGCTTCTTGAAAACCTGGTATCCGGTGATGAGAATTGGATTCTCTACGACAACGACACATGGCAAGCCGTCTGGCTTCCTCGTGATGCAGAGCCGCTAATGCAACCAAAGCCGAACACCTGTTTACGCAAGCACCCTTCCGTTCGTTCCGTTTGGTGGGATGCAAAGGTCTGGCTTTACTACCAGCTACTCACTGCAAGTAAGACGATCACGGCTTTCGTTGACATTGATCATCTTCAGAAACTGGCCGATGCAATTCGACAAAGACGTCCGAGATGCGTAACTATTCACCTACACCATGACAATTAGCGTCCTGGGCACTCGGTTGTACTGGGCACACCCACCGTACTCGTCGGACATCGTGCCATCTTACTACTACTTGTTCAGGCCAATAAAGCTTCATCTAAGAGGGAAAGAGTTCGAGAAGTACGAAGATCTCAAAAAGGCAATGACCGATTTTTTTTCATCGCAATCTCCTAAATTCTAAGCGCATGTCATCAACGATCTACCTAATAGATGGGCTAAAGTAATAGACATACCTATCTGGAGATTATATTGTTGATTAATTGTTGTTCTTAATAAAGTTGTCAATAAATTTACAAAATGTGTTTTCTTGTTGCAAGACGTGATACTAACATTAATTACAGATGAATTTGTATCGTATTTTTATTTTGGCAGAATTAAACATGATAGATGGAATCATTACTTGCGTTGATATGAAACAGTAACGAGTTTGGGGAATAAATCTGATGCCGTGAGGCCGACCCTTGTATATCACACACATGAGTCATCCCATGTGAGTGGCGTTACACTTATAAGTTTATTTACTTTTATACTATTAAAAGAAACGGCACGGGACAAAATGAAAAAATAATTTATATTGTTTTCTTTTTTGACTATTAGTTCTTATTGCCTGTATGCATTCAAATTCTCGTGTAGAAATACGCCAATCTTCTTTTCCTTTGACATCGGAGTTCCCGCTATTGTGAATTGTTTCACCGGAACATTTCGCCATTGAAACAGTAATAACGTTTGTTCAAGAAATTCAAACGTGAAACTATTGCGGAGTTTCTTGAGGAGTGCGCGGTGTGGCATAAACGTCTCCTGCAATATTGTGTCGCGCCTCCTGCTTGTATCAAGGCATTTCCACAAATATTCGATTCGCGCCGTATACTCGTAGAGGCGTAAACTGTGTGAATATTTATTCAGTGTACGTACGTATAGACTTAAAGATGTCAAGAAAATAGGTGTACCTACAGGTTGATACAAAAATAATTTTGTATCAGCGCGCCAGCCTTGGCTTCCTACGCGATGACATCGTTATTCGTGACAGCTTCCTAATGGTGATGATAAGGGATTCCTCTTCAATCAATATAATTGTGTAAATATTTTTGTACTATTTTATAAGTAGATATGTTTGTTATAAGAAGTGAAACGTTATTCGACTACACTTAATACGATATTTTATCAAGGGGTCACAAAAATGAAATAAGATTTTCAGTATCGAACGTTACAATGAGTATAGAAAGAGCCCTTGTTGATGAAGCTATGTTCGACACAGTGGGAAGGGGGTGAGGTGAGATTGCGACCCTTCTGATTACACAATGTTGGCTTTCATCCCTTGTGCAAGTCGCGCTCCGGAAATCTTTTGTGATTCGACTTCGGTTATTGTGGTACGGCATACTAATATGAGGCAGGGTGACGCTGAAATATGTGATGAGCGAAACTTATTAATTTACTAGAATTTTTAACATATAAGCCTATTAAAGAAAACTATATCCACAATTAAAACAAACAGCAGCTATTAAAACAAAATCAATGCAGCTTTCTCTTTTGTGTCCTGAATTTTTCAATTAAGTGTTTGGTTCTTTCTGCTCATGCCATATGTTATTGCTTTGTTATCTCCTGCATACATAATATGTATATATTCTCCTGAATAATATAAACTCGCTATATATTTTTATATGTATATGGAAGCCGAAAAAACAAAAAAATTGAGACAATAATATTTGTTTATTATTATGGGAATAAGATAGTAGATGAGCAGCCAGTCTACCTGGTAGTAAATGGATACTGCCCATGGCTATTTATGGTAATGTCAACTGACAAATGACAAACATTTACACGCCGCATCCCCAGATGCTATGCCTACCATTGGAGAATTAGGAATGGATTCCTCGCAATCCTCCTTGGGGAGATGGGGTGGAATGGAGAGTCAAGAGTATAATAGAAATGGATTCTGGTATATCTCATTCACTAACGAAACACGTACGTATATTAGAGGGAATACGATAGGGATGGCAAATGTATTACAGATAGTCTTCTTCGAAAGATGAGTACTTTGGTTAGTTTAATGCAGTATGCACCCTCCCCGATCCAAAATATTTCAATAATTTTAGATGGTAATTTAGAAATTATTGCAACCTGTATAAACTTCGGTACGAAACTCATTGAAAATCGCTAGTAAAAAGAAGATAAGCTACAGCGCCTAACATAGCTGTTATAATGTTACCTCTTAGACTATCTGGTGTAGCAGAGAACTAAATTTGTGCCGCCCGTCGACTCCATGATCTAGTGGACACTGCAGACACGCTTCAGTTGCTTCAACATACAATTAAGTAGCCGCCTGCCTGGTCGTGGTTAGTAGAATAACTTGACATAATTTTTAATTATTCCATATAATTGAAAAATGTTATGTAGAACGAATTATTAGGTTATAATAAGGGTATTTTAAGCATAGAATGTACTTATAATAAGGGTATTTTATGCATTAGTAGAGAATATAGTATGCATAACAAAACTACGGGTCCCGGATAAAGGATTTAAGTCAGTATGTCGCAAGTTCTCCGAGAGTGTGTTTCTCTTCTGATAAGAATACGTAAGAGCATAAAAATAAAAGTTCACATCGAAGGAAGAGGGAAAATGTCGCGGAATAATATTTGGGATTCCAGTTTTATTTGACTGCAGACCCTCTGCGAATGGAGACAGAGATTTCCCGAGATAGCCCTATCAAACATTTATGGAGTACCTACATAAAAGGACAACACTTAAGAACAGTTTCAATAAGTGTCCTATGTAACAATTGAAGAGTATAGAAGTGGCAAAAATTTGATTACAATAAATACTTGTACTACTTACGTTAAGAATAAATCTCCCCTATCATAATCATCATTTTATTAATTTATTTAAAACATTTACATCATTGTTTCATAGCCATTCTTCATACCCACATTTCGCCGGCTTTATTTCATACCTTTACCATATATTATCGCCCAATAGTTAGCTAATAAATACACAGGTATATTATAAAGAGATTGAGTTTATTTTCTTCTTCATTTATATGGATATTGGCTATACCTCGGTTCCCTAGAAAATCGTTATACCACCTAAGTTATGGTGGATCGCTACCGCCTAATAAAATAAAGTGCTATAATGATCTATAAAACGTGACAGCCTATCACAACATATTAGTATCAACTACCTTAGTATCTATAACGAGAATCCCTATTATTATTTTTAAATGAACCTAAGTCTATAGATATATTCAATTTTATTTTCAGAAAACAAACCGAGTTGAAACGGCCTTTGAAAGCCTATTCCTATAAATGAGGAGACGCAAATGAAGCGATCGTTAATATTCGCCTAATTCTAATCTTCTATCATAGATATCCCCAAATCTCCGAATCACCAATCAGTCTAGTTGTTTTTGGAATTCAAATATCCTTTTCAATATTTAATAAGTGTACAAAAATTCTGCTCTTTGACGTCTTTGTCACGTCGTTCATATAATATTTATCGTTTGTGTAACAAAGAAATTCCATTTTGGGGGCAAATGCGCAAATACTAGTTCGACGTTTGAATTTCCCCTGTGTAAATGTTATTACAGTACGTCCCGTAGTGTGTTGCAGGTGAAACATTCCGCAATAACGGGCGAGTTACCGCGTCTCGACAAGTGGGATTGGCGTGTAATGACGACAAAAGATCCTGGAGTATGTATATGTCAAGGATGTACGCTCATCGATGACGTTTTGTATTTTCATATGACATATTATTACTTAAAAATGTGATATGTTTTAATAGATATACGTCCATCACAATTAGTGACAATTTGGGTGAAGTATTACGTATTACGTGTCATTACGTGTCACTGAAATAACGAAAAACTTGAAATACGTATATGAAATCGTTCTAGCGAAAAATAAAATTATTTTAAGGAATATATCAAAAGTTAGAAACATGTAAATTTTTGTTATTGTATCTAAAACGTTCGTAGCGGTCATTAGTTAGTAAAGGCGTCGGCGTCGCCGACGCGCATGAAATGCAACTGCACATAGAATAAAAGATATATTAGAAATTAACCATACGTAAAGAAAAAAAAAAATTCTAAAAATTAGTAGGTACAATCAATTCTTCTCTCCATATTGAACAACCTATTTGGAGAATTGCGTTATTTCAGTGACACCTGTATAAAATATATTTGTTAATCGCACTGGTTCTTTTAAGGAAAAAAATCGAATTAAACTGTCAATGAGACTACAACGAAGTGAATTGAAAGTGTAGAACGTTTATCAAAGTCAGCCGTGTCACCTGTGTCGTCCGGTAAAATTTGTGTAAACAAAATTTATGAAGTTACGCTAAGTAAGACTGATAGACATTTTTGGGGTTCGAGTAGGGAAATTATGATTTGATTGACATAATTCTTAATACATTTTTCTCTATATTAACTATATTATCCATTGGCGCCTGGTTCCACTTGGTAAAATGGGATTTTTCCGGAATATTTTATAAAATCCGCTACATTTTCATTGCCACTGAAGTTATTATTCTACATAGGAATCTTCAGGAATACTTTGGCATTATATTTAACAATACGATCTATAATAAAATACGATAATTTCAATCTGAAACTACTGCAAAAAACAGATAGACAAACATTGCTCATTATGTACTTACATCATATGTGCTGATAGAGTCTTATGTTGAAATGCTTACCTATAAATTAATTGCTTCTTATAATTATGCTTTAGCTTCATATGAAATTCATTTCGGAGGTTACACTTATATTTCAGGAAATTCTTAGAAAAATTCAAGCAACGTGTTAAAAAGATTCATAAAGGGGACGACATGAAATAAATAATCCGCGTGTCGTTTTCTCTTCATTTTTGCTTGGAGCCGTGAGATTATCACGGTTCTGTGTGATTATGATTAAGAGCAGCCAGGTATGGAAAAATGTTAAATTTGTGTTTTTGCTTGCTCACTATACTTTTAAGTTGTACCCACTATATCTTTATTTGTGGAATTAAATCTGCCTGCTTATGTACTTAATATAATTTTATAAGTCTTTGTTTAAAATCTACGATAATTATTTTTTCACCCCTTTAAAATGAACTTGGTAGGTACTTAGTACTTACTAGGTATACATAGTGACGTGAACAGCCGATATTAGAACGTGGATACGTTATATATTACGCAAATACTAGTTGCAGAGAGGTATCGTGGCCAGGTGCCTTTAACTGCCGTATTTGTCATCCGCGAACAACAAAATGTTTCAATATATCACAATAGTTATGTTCGCGATTTTAAGTGGTCCCATTACATATGCGAAATAAGTATTTTACTGACTATTTACTATTTATTTTGTGACTTGGATTTATATTTTCTTCCATCGCAATAATAAGGTAAGAAGCCATTTAGAAAGTCGCTCGGAAGTGTGGTAGTAACTTAGCCGGGGTGGTTGTGGCAGTCTCTCAAAACGCTGAATTTGCTTTAAACTATCGTTTTGTCTAGATCCATTTGCATGTTGTGTTTATTCTTTAGGAACTAACATGTAATGGTAAATAGGACAAGTGACAGTTGTTATCGCTGGAAATTCAAGCTATTCACTTAAACTCTAATATAACAGTTTAAGACTAGTGTTCAAAGATAATTAGCGCAATGAAATTGTATATGCATACAATGCTATATCGATAGGCAAAGATAATGGTAACCCAATCAAAATGCACTCGCAGTCTTATAAATGTTGTTTTGATAAACAATAGAAGTATCACCTAGGAATAGGTACGGGTCGTTCCGTTCGTGGAAGTTTTTTATACGGTGTGGCCCGGGGGCCACATAACGAACACCTGCGGCCTCATCTACATAATGTGGACAAGTCGGGGAACTCCACTCAGCCGGACAGTTTTGTTTAGTAAATCCCTTGCGCTAGCTGGCTCTCATCGATGCAACTACTACTCTTATCTTTAAAATATACTCTAGTAACAAGTACCATTTTTCTAATTTATATTTTATGTTGTGTAATCATCAGACGATGTAAATAATTTATACCGTATATTCACGTCTATTTCGCATAGACTGTTAGGTTGAGTATTAAGGGTAGGCAAAGACCACAGATTAATCGCATCGATCCTGACGCACCTCTTTCTCCTCGTCTACCTACGTAAGTCGTCACAATGTTTATCGACTTTTTATTCATGTGTATTAAATGATTTTAATGTATTATTTGAAAAAAAAGGTTCTAAAATAAGTAGATATTATTAATCCAAATAGGCTACAATTTAATTTGATTATACAACAGACGATTTACAAAACGTTTTAATTAAAAAAAAATCATGATAAACTTTTTTAAACATTTATTTAAATAAATAAGCAGTTGAGTCTGGCAAATAAAAGAAGAGACTGGAAAGGCGAGGTAAGTAAAAAAAATATGGCTATAAATAGGTAATTACCAAAAATAATTTTGATACTTGAATGCAATAATAAAACCCTAACAAATGTCAGGCTAATTGCTACTAAATGCTTAAATGTTAGTGATAACCTATTGTTTTGTTTAAATTTGCCGCGCTTTTCCATTAGTAGAAAGAAAAAAAAAACTTAATAGAATTATTTAAATTTAAGTCGATAAGATAAAGTTCCAAACCATTTGTTGTTGTAGTGAGTGTTATGGCAAGCGATCGGATCAAATGACGGACCGTGATGCCACTGGGGCGCACATTTAAAACACACCCAGAGACTCGTAACGAAAGTGGAGCCCTAGTGACAAATGAAAGTAGAGAAATAGCAAATAATATTACATTTGGGGATATTAGTTTTTTATTAAGTTGTCAATGAAACCGATGATCAATTTGATGGCAAGTGTTTACCATCGCCAAACCATTTATAACATAATTAAATCTGTTTGGAATTGGCGCGAGCATCTTTGCATACCCGCATACCTTGATTATTTGAAGCAACATTTTTTTTGTCCCCGCCATATTGAAGGCGGTTTGAGAATTTGATATTTTTGAGTAGTGACGCGCGCTCGGTGGCGAGCAGAGTTAAATTGAGTTAAATTCACACCGCGGTCTCGGACAGTTGATTATTGATATTCGCGCCTATTAATAGGTCTTGTTCGCGATATCCTTGTGCCACGCGAGTGTTTTGGTTGGAATTGTTTGGGTGTGATTGTGCTTGTGGTTTGGAGTCATTTCTTGAGGTGATTTGCTGCCGGGTGTGAGTTGCCGAACGATAGCGGCCACCGGCTCACCACAGGACGAGACTTGGATTACTACACAAGTATTTATTGGGAATTTATGTATTTATTTATTCAATCACACTAAGATAGGTCACGTCTAGTAGGGACTAGCGTAGGAACACTTTCCAGATTTGTGCGTGGGCAAAACCACCTGGGGTAAGTGAGGCCTGTATATCCTATTATTGTGCTTACCCACCATTGTGGTGGTTATTGAGTAAGTTTACTACATTTGGGCCCGAGTGCACATTCCTCGGGCTGCTTTCGCGTAACGCGAGGCAGGTGCGCGCCTAGTGTGCGCATCGTAAACATCTGGTAGCAGAGCGTGGTTGATACCGTTGTCAACCATTCTTTTTTTTTGTTTTGTCATTATTCATCAACTTGATAATTGTAACTTCCCGTGTTAAGGGCCTTGCGTATATTGGGTCCACGCTCCTGCTACATCGTAAACATCTGGTAGCAGAGCGTGGTTTGATACCGTTACTTGATATTGATGATATTGATAATACCGTTAGGTAGTTAATATTGATGACTTTTTGTTTTTGTATATTGGTAATTTGGTTTAAATATTTGGTTTTTGATTTTTATTTTACGTTCACGGTTTGAAGGCTAGGCCCTACGTATATTTTGTATTCTGAGTATATTTTGAATCCACGCGTGCGACGTTTAGTAGCTGGCTAGTTACCCACACGCGTTAATAATTTTGTTTGGATATAACGCTTCACGTTTTTTTTGATAGCTGGACATTGCGGTTTTATTGAGTCCACGCTCGTGTACATTTTTGGTTGCGTTTATTTTAATTTGATAATTTAATTTGTTTTTCTTTGTTGTTGTTTTGTCAGGTAGTCTTAATTAATATTTTGGACGGTTATACCTTCTTGAAGACACATACGCACCCCTTTTGTTTTTTATTGTGCCTCCACTGCATTTTTTGTTTTTTTTATTTTGTTATTTTTTTGTTATTGTTGTTTTTTTTTACTTTTTTTTTGTTTTTTATTTTTGGTTTTTGTTTTGTATTGCGTGCGTCCTGAGGTGTAGACATGTCTGTTAAGGTGACCTTTTCCACACATCAGTCCGCAATGACTGCTCAGTTGAGATGGTTTGCATCTGCGGTTGCAATGGTCAACCGCCCGGACCGGAAGCAAGCCTTACTCGCCCGGGCGAGTGAAATGCCGGCCCGTTTGGTGGCGTTAGATAGGAGTTTTGCTGAGGGCTTGACGTTTATGGCGAATTTGGAAACGCCTGTACCGGACGAGCAGAAGCAGCGTTATGAAGCGGACTTTGGCCAGATTTACGAGTTTGTGGACACCATTAACGAGGCGGTCTCCCACATCTCAGCTCCCTCTGGTGGGGCTTCCCTTGTTGCACCCCACGCCTTGTTGGGTCGTCTCCCCACGCTCAACCTTCCCACCTTTGACGGTGATTTGGACCAGTGGTTGAGCTACTATGGGATGTTTAATAGTTTGGTGGACTCCCATTCCGACCTGTCAGCTGCTCAAAAAATGGCGTACCTGTTGGCCTCCTTACAGGGAGAGGCTCTAGGCCTGGTACAGCACCTGAAGGTCGATGACAGCACCTACTCGACAGCCATGGACTTGTTGAAGCGCCGTTACCACAACGTGCGCCTTTTGGCTGACACCCATGTGGGGCAAATTTTGAATCTGCCTAAGGTTGCCTGTGCGTCAGCCTTACGGACAGACATTGTTAACCCGGTTTTGGTGGCGGTTAACGCCTTAAGGCGATTGGACTTACCTGTAGACCTGTGGTCCTTTTTGCTGCTCCATATTGTGCTGGCGAAACTGCCTTTGGAGATGCGGCTGCGCTTTGGGCGACAGTATGGTGGGGACAGCTCCACTCACCTGCCTTCCTATGAGGACCTGGAAAGGTTCTTGGAAGACGAGTGTCGCAGGGTGGATACCGTGGAGGGTTCCGCTCCCTTGGTGCCGCAGCCTAGTGTTCGCCGAAAGCGACCACTGGCCCGACCGCAGGGTCCGCCGGGTTTCAAGCAGTCACGGCCGAGATATGGGGTCTCCCAAGAGGAGTCCGTGGCTTGCAGATTCTGCAAGCGCTCCGGCCACCGGATGACTGCTTGCCACAAATTTGTAGCCATGCGCATAGCAGCGCGTCGACACATCGCCAAGGAGAGGCGATTGTGTTACCATTGCCTGGAGGGTCACTTCCAGCGAGAGTGTCCTCAGCCTCGTCCATGTGGACAATGTGGTGGTGCTCACCACGTTCTTTTGTGTGCGAACCGCAACCAGGAGGGTGCTGGTGTTCGCGATGCTGAGCGACATTCGGGTGCTCGTGCTGGTAGTGACAGTCCTGCCAGGTCCAGCGCCCAGGATCGAGCCCTTACGGGCGGGGGTAGGCGTTCGCCACCCCCTAGAGGCGCTGTTGGGTTTGCGGAGTACTCCACAGTCTACCGCAACCGGAGATTCTCCCCCCCGCTGTTGGAGCGACCGAGGTTGGAGCGGCGTCCATCCCGCCTAGGAGGGCAGGCTGCAGCCCCCCTCTCATCCGCACATGTTGTGCAGGGTCGTCGCGGTGAGGGCAGGGTAGACAGTTATCGTCCCCTGCCGCACTCGTGGAGGGAGCCCTCACTCCGTAACTTCTCCCGTTAGGGACTTGCAGCTCACCACGCTGAGAACCCAGAGACCATGCTTTTGCCTACGGTCTCTGTGCGGGTATGGGACCCGAAGGGCAACTCGATTGTTGTTCGTGCCCTTTTGGACTCGGGTGCCCAGGGTTGTAGTCTCAGCTTGGTTGGTGAGTCGATTGGATCAGTCCAGTTATTTTTTGGGCGAAATGTTTTTTGTAGAAATTATGGGCTGCTGAATTGTCGTGGGATGAGCCTCTTCATGAAGAGTTATTGTTGGAATGGCTAGAGTTTGTGTCATCCCTCCCAGCTCTTAATCGGGTTTCCTTGTCCAGACGTTTCCTTCCGTCTGGAAAATATAGAGCTAGCCTTCATGGCTTTTGTGATGCTTCCGAGCGAGGGTATGCAGCGGTTGTTTATCTGCGTACAGTGGATGCTGCTGGACATGTTTTGGTCTCGCCGGTTCTAGCAAAGAGCAAGGTTGCGCCTATTCGCTCGCGTATGACAATACCGAAGCTAGAATTGTCAGGCGCCACTCTCTTGACTCGTCTCTTGAATCATGTCGTTGCTACTCTAGGGCGTTCCGTAGAGTTAGTAGACGTCTTTGCATGGACAGACAGTCAAATTGTGCTTTGTTGGTTGCGAGCTTCTGTTCACACCTTGTAGGTGTTTGTGGCGAACCGTGTTTCCCAGATCCAGGCATCGCAAGCTAGATTGATTTGGCGACATGTCCCTGGCGATATAAACCTCGCTGATTGTGCATCACGTGGATGCTCAGCCCTAGAGATTATTGGACATCCGTTGTGGTGGGGTCCGGACTGGTTGAAGGGACCAGTGTCAATTTGGCCGGCCTCACGGATCACTCTAGTTCAGCCTGCAATAGGCTTTGTAAGTTTACCAGTGGCCGATGGTGCCGGGAGCAGCCAAGCAGCGGAATCATCATGTCATCCCGATGTTTTGCTGGCCAGATACAGCTCACTGGATAAACTTTTGAATGTGACATCTTGGGTTAGACGTTGGCGTCACAATGTTAAAAACCCACAGAATAAATTGTTGTCAGCCTTCATCTCGTCTGAGGAACGACATGAAGCGCTATTGATTTTGGGATTCGCGCCTATTAACTGGACTTGAACGCGAATTTTGGATTTTGTCGGCTAGACGATTCGTCCGGGGAGTCATTTTTCGTTGCATGTCTTGTTACAGAACTAAAGCTTCTACCATGCAACCCCAGATGGGCGATTTGCCCGCGGACCGAGTCTCTGAGTCTAGACCCTTTGCCACAGTTGGTACGGATTTTGCTGGTCCTTTTTTGGTGAAGTCATCTCAGCTTCGTAATGCCAAATCCGTAAAGGCATATTTGTGTGTTTTTGTGTGCCTGTCTACTAAGGCCACACACTTGGAAGTTGTGTCTGCTCTCTCCACAGAAGCCTTCGTAGCGGCCCTCAGCCGATTTGTATCTCGTAGGGGACTTCCTACCTTGATTAGGTCCGACAACGGAACTAATTTTCATGGGGCCAATAACTACTTAAGGGATGTGTGTGAGTTTCTTGAAGAGCAGAAAATGAATTTGGGTCGTGAGATGGCCCTCCGTGGGATAACCTGGCGCTTCGATCCGCCAGTTTGTCCGCACTGGGGTGGAATTTTTGAGGCCGTAGTTAAATCGGCAAAGACCCATTTGAGGCGCGTTATTGGTGAGACGATTCTCACATTTGAGGAACTCGCGACCGTGTTTGCGAAAGTTGAGGCCGTCCTCAACTCTCGACCGCTATGCCCACTTTCGTCGGATCCGAATGATTTGGAAGCCCTAACGCCGGGCCATTTTTTGATTGGTCAGCCACTCGTCGCTCTGCCAGAGTACCCTTGGACTGATGTGCCCAGTTGTCGTTTGTCGCGTTTTCAATTGCTCCAGCAACTCACTCAGAGTTTCTGGAAACGCTGGCACCTTGAATATTTGCACACTCTGCAGCAGCGCGTCAAGTGGACGGACAAAACGAATCCGCCGAAGGTTGGGGACCTCGTGTTGGTTAAAGATGCTAACCTACCGCCCTTGTGTTGGCGCCGGGGGCGCATTGTTAACCTTTTTCCGGGCTCTGATGGTGTACCCAGGTTAGCCGAGGTCTTGGTGGGCGATTCTATTTTGAAGCGGGCCGTCGCGACATTATCCCGCCTACCCATTGATTAGCGACCCGAATACTTCGGCTCGGGACGGGGGATTGTTTGGAATTGGCGCGAGCATCTTTGCATACCCGCATACCTTGATTATTTGAAGCAACATTTTTTTTGTCCCCGCCATATTGAAGGCGGTTTGAGAATTTGATATTTTTGAGTAGTGACGCGCGCTCGGTGGCGAGCAGAGTTAAATTGAGTTAAATTCACACCGCGGTCTCGGACAGTTGATTATTGATATTCGCGCCTATTAATAGGTCTTGTTCGCGATATCCTTGTGCCACGCGAGTGTTTTGGTTGGAATTGTTTGGGTGTGATTGTGCTTGTGGTTTGGAGTCATTTCTTGAGGTGATTTGCTGCCGGGTGTGAGTTGCCGAACGATAGCGGCCACCGGCTCACCACAGGACGAGACTTGGATTACTACACAAGTATTTATTGGGAATTTATGTATTTATTTATTCAATCACACTAAGATAGGTCACGTCTAGTAGGGACTAGCGTAGGAACACTTTCCAGATTTGTGCGTGGGCAAAACCACCTGGGGTAAGTGAGGCCTGTATATCCTATTATTGTGCTTACCCACCATTGTGGTGGTTATTGAGTAAGTTTACTACATTTGGGCCCGAGTGCACATTCCTCGGGCTGCTTTCGCGTAACGCGAGGCAGGTGCGCGCCTAGTGTGCGCATCGTAAACAAAATCGGTAAGTAAACTCATGGTTTACGAATGCTTTTTAGTTTTTGATATTATGGCATGCAGATGTGCTATCAACATGTTACTATTTCATCATCATCAAAATACTAGTTGTTTTAGGAATCCGTAGATACGTTCATAACCGTAGAATCGTTCGTAATTAAACTAATTACACCGTAGAATTACACCTTTTACACTGTGGATATTTTCGATGCTTCTATTGTTTATATATTTGTGAAATTATATACCTATGTATATTTTGAAATATTACACATTTAATAAGTATATCTATTACTTTCACTACGGACAAACTATAAATTTGTCTACATAGTTTCTTCTTTTCAGCCCTTGGACGTCCACTGCTGGACATAGGCCTCCCCCATTGTCCGCCATTTAGACCTATCGGCAGCGACCTGCATCCAGCGGGTGCCCGCAGCCTTTATGAGGTCGTCTGTCCATCTAGCAGATGGACGTCCTCGGCTTCGTCCGCCGGTACGTGGTCTCCATTCGAGAACCCTTCTGCCCCATCGGCCATCGGTTCTTCGAGCTATGTGCCCTGCCCACTGCCACTTCAGCTTGCTAACCCGAGAGGCTATGTCGGTGACTTTAGTTCGTCTACGGATCTCCTCATTCCTCACAGCTTAGAAACAACAAGGCGCCGGGTGAGGACGGAATCACTTCAGAGCTTCTGAAAGCGGGTGGAACACCGGTACTGAAAGTCCTTCAGAGGCTCTTTAATTCCGTCTTGCTCGAAGGTATTACGCCGGAGGCATGGAACGGAAGCGTGGTGGTGCTCTTCTTCAAGAAAGGCGACAAGACCTTGTTGAAGAACTATAGGCCCATCTCGCTTCTGAGCCATGTCTATAAGCTGTTTTCGAGGGTTATCACGAATCGTCTCGAGCGCAGGTTTGATGACTTCCAGCCTCCCGAACAAGCCGGTTTCCGAAAAGGCTATAGTACCATAGACCACATCCATACGCTGCGGCAAGTTATACAGAAGACCGAGGAGTATAACTTGCCATTATGCTTATCGTTTGTGGACTATGAGAAAGCCTTTGATTCGATGGAGACTTGGGCAGTGCTACAGTCCCTCCAGCGGTGCCATATTGACTATCGGTATATCGAAGTGTTGAAGTGTTTGTATAACAACGCCACCATGTCAGTCCGAGTACAGGAAGGGAGCACGGAGCCGATTCCATTGCAGAGGGGTGTGAGACAAGGAGATGTTATCTCTCCGAAGCTCTTCACCAATGCGATGGAAGACGCTTTCAAGCTCCTGGAATGGAAAGGACTCGGCATCAACGTTGATGGCGAATACATCACTCACCTTCGATTTGCCGACGATATCGTGGTCATGGCAGAATCGCTGGAGGATCTTAGCACAATGCTCGGAGACCTCAATCGAGTTTCCCAACAGGTGGGCCTTAAAATGAACATGGACAAGACGAAAATCATGTCGAATGTCCATGTCGTGCCCACCCCAGTTTCAGTTGGGAGCTCAATTCTCGAAGTTGTTGACGAGTACGTCTACCTAGGCCAAACGGTCCAACTAGGTAGGTCCAACTTCGAGAAAGAGGTCAATCGACGAATCCAACTCGGCTGGGCAGCGTTTGGGAAGCTACGCAGCGTCTTCTCGTCCAAAATACCTCAGTGCTCGAAGACGAAGGTCTTCGACCAGTGTGTGTTGCCAGTGATGACCTACGGCACCGAGACGTGGTCTTTGACTATGGGCCTCATAAATAAGCTCACTGTCGCACAGCGAGCTATGGAGAGGGCTATGCTCGGGGTTTCCCTACATAGTTTATTTGGTCTAAAGTAGGGCCCGCGGCTGCGCTAAGAGACAGAGTTAGTCTGACTAACCGGCCTGTTTACTAAAGTAGCCCACTGGTTACTGGGTCACCCATGTCAGATTCAATTCTTACGCCTGGAACAAGCACTTAGTTTCGGTGAAAGGACATGTACATTTTGAATACTTAATTAGACGTCAAAAGAGTAAATATGGCTACCCATTATATAATACTACAGTTTGTAATAACTGAAATTTTCATAGTTTTATTTTATTATCAAGAATATAATGTTGTAAAGCTGTTTTGACAAAATTAAAATATATTTCTGTTATTAAATACTTTATTTGTTTCTACACCGCTTTAAGGACAGTGAAGTTACATGTCTCCAAAAATGTTTAACAATGATTTTAACAAAAACTAATGGATAGCATAAACGAAAGGCATAAAGTATTCAAATATTTGTTACATGATTGTCTTTGTTTATAGAGTCGTAACAGAAAGTGTTGTGAAATAAATGTAACAGTTCACAGCTCCTTTTATGTGACACAGAGGAGAGAACGAAAACAAATAAAATCCCCTCTCAACGAATGCGTACGTTCGTCTTGGTTGTGTTTTTTCAGTACAAGCCTATTGTGTTATTGTTTGCTTTGAGAATAATAAATTATTTAAAAGAATATAAGAGGTAATTTTATTTCTAACTAACTAGTTTGATTAAAATCGAAATCCTAACCAGTTTCTATTGGATTATTCATTTATAAAACAGGAGTTTTGAGGGAATTTACAGGCACAATAAAACAATGAGAAGCAACCTCTATGCCTTTGCCTCTATCTATGCCTCGAAGCCTTTGCTTCACACGTACGAATGTATCTTACCTTTATAGGAATATTTTTACCGTTTATTTTTTATCATCATTTTTTTTTATATTAGAATAAAAGCCGGAACAGTAGTTCACATTTTATTATCATGGAAACCTTTACGTTTGGATTGTTTTAATTAAAAAGAAACGTCTGTATTAAGATAAAATGAAATGGCACAACGCAACTGTCACAACCTAATGTTCTCCCTCGTTAACAGTTGGGGTAAAAAAAGGCATTCCTCGCTTTGCGGTTTCAATTAGGAACCCATAGTTCCACGTATAATCATCGGCCAGTGGTCCGTGGTCGTCCGCACCTGGCCACACACCGCAGCCGCTGGAATTGATCATGGATATTATGCAAAGAAAGTTTTTACAATATAAAAAATAGCTGATAGAAAGATAATTATAGTCTTGCTAATTTCTATACCACACTTTAACAATCTATTTTCTGTTTTTTTTGGACCTTCGTCTTCACATGACATGTCTTTTATCATCTTCTCTACATGCACTACCGCTAGCGCTTTGGATAATAAAGACAGTACTTATTAGTGGGTTCCTGGTGTTGTAGACTGCATATATATGTGAATGGTATTACTTATTCTTAAAAAATGATTAATAATTACAATGAATTAATCTTAATTACACATCTTAGTTAGAGTTTCGCTCGAGTTTGGACTCTTTGCCTTTACGCTGCTGATTAAAGTGCCTGCAGCCTACATCCCTAATAATCATCATCATGTCTCGGCTATTTGTGCTTTCCAATGCGGTGAATCGATTTTGGTGTTCTAAATGAAACTCATTGGTACCTAACACGGCACTGTGGTTCAGCCCATATGACAAAAATAAAAAAAAAACATGGCGGTATGTACTTAAAAATACACATTGTTCAGTTAGCACGACGTCTAAACTACTTTAGACAGCAATAAGCAGGATAATGAAATAGGATACACATTTCATTATCTTTTTAAATCTTGAAATGTACGCATCGATCTAGCGCCTTCCGCTGTATCTGTACGTCATTAGCGCAACGTTATTGTTTGTCTTTAATTTCTTTGAAATTGTTTGATTGTGATTTTTTTTGGAATGAAAGTTTAAGAGAAATGTACTCGAATGTAGAGTATTTTGTGATTTATTTTGTGTCATATTATTATTAAATTCTATTGTAAATAGTAGTGCTACGAAATCCTGTTTGATTTTTCCCTTTTGTCAGATTTGGACAGGATTTTAGAATAACTTCAACGCCCCGCAACGGTATCTTTCACATGTCATAAAATAGCTGAAAGCCTTCTACTAATAGCTTATAAAAAAATCCCGCCCCCATTCGTCCCCCTTTTTAAGTAATGTTGGTGCTACGTCTGCCTAAATTTTTCGTACTTACTTCCTTACAAATACCAGTAATCTCGCATGCCTATTTTTAAAATTTGGATTTCAAAGAATCCTGCTAATCAAAAAACGGTAGTTATACGTAATATGATAGAGAGTGTTACTCTATTAAATTAGGTAAATTACAAATTTGACAAATCATGTAGCTTGTGATTAGTAACCATTGACATCAACAAAATCATATGAACAGCAGATTTTTAAGTAAATTTTCTGGTTAGTTAGAAGCCGTAATGAGAATTAGTAATTAGTTAGAAGACGTAATTATGCCAGGTGAACAAATACTCGATCTGAACGCGTCATCTATGAAGAGCAAGAAACGTGGTCGCCCGCGCCTTAGGTTTTCAAACTGTTTTAAATGTACAAAGCAAAGAAGATTAGACGAAATATTGCAACGTGATGAATTTATAGCACAAACGCTTAGTGATTTATCGTTTAATTGTAACAATCAGTTGTCATGTATTTCATGTCATGTCAGTATTAAACTGAGACCATTTAGTCGCTCTTCGATCTCCGTTTAGTATTATCCATGGTATTACCTTCCGGCTTTATATATCTTTATATATGGTCCGTATGTTATTGAACATTGTATTTTATAGGCGAATTATCCTAAGAAGCAGCTGAAGCTATATATAAATACGTGCTGGCCTGTATTATCAGCACTGTTGTGTGTGCGCTGGGATTGTGAAGAAAAACCCAGTGAACCATTCTTGAGACTTGTATTCGATGTAGACTTAACTATTTCACGTGTGTTTACTGTGGTGACTGCTTTGTGCCGGGATCGGGCCTTATTAATGTTTCTACAATGAGAGGCGCTGGAATTGGGCGTTCCGATTCTTACGACCAATAGCGCGCTGTGTGATTTTGGCCTACGTGCCCGCTATGGTACACATGTGCAGGCCGTTTGTCTGGTATGCGATTTATTTTCCTTTGTCTGTTCAATGTCAATGGCGCACATGTACAAACCCTTTATTTGGTAGCGCGCTTTCACTTCCCGTTCAACTCCGACGTCCCTTAAAATGAGCTTACAAATAAAATGAAATAACTATCTCTATGGAATGAACGAACAAAGACAATTTAACTATAGTTAGTTATTTAACTATATTTAACATTGTTAACTATAGACAACGTTAAACCTTAACCTACTGTTATAAATGAACTGTATTTGTACTTAATCTATATACTTGTACACTATATACTTATAGGCTATATGCTATGTACAAATTATGAGCCGGTCGTCGCGAACAAAATATTTTGTTTTAACACATGTGTATAGCAAATACAGACCTCCTCAACCGATTACTGCTCGAGTCAGATTCTTTCATTACTTCTCAAAGGCTTCCCCGGAAAATAAAGCAGTTTTGTTACAAAGTACCATTAATTTATTAGATATTTGAAATAGTGTTTTTTAGCCTAAAGGAACGTTCAGTTCGTAGTTAAGTAGTAAGTTAGTGCGCTTTTAGCTTAAAGGAACGTTCAGTTCGTAGTTAAGTAGTAAGTTAGTGCGCTTTTAGCTTAAAGGAACGTTCAGTTCGTAGTTAAATAGTAAGTTAGTGCACTTTTAGCTTAAAGGAACATTCATTTCGTAGTTAAGTAGTAAGTTAGTGCACTTTTAGCTTAAAGGAACATTCAGTTCGTAGTTAAGTAGTAAGTTAGTGCACTTTTAATTAATTTACCTGTAATATGTAATGGGTTAGTCAAGTTTACAACTAATAACATAGGTAAATATTTATTGTATCAATGTTATATATTATGATTTTGTTGTAAAACCATATTTAAAATGTGCAATGTTAATATGTTATGTATGTTAATATTGCAATTTATTGATTTTTTACTGTTGTTACTGTAGATATACTATATTGAAATATATATATTTGCAGATTTTTCTTTAAATACAATTATTTTGTTATAAAACTTGGTAGTTCCAATAATTAAAACACCATTAGGTACTTTCGAGTTTAGATTTTAACCCACCTTTGAACCACAGTGCACGGTTTCAGCGAGCGCGGGGACGAATATTAGCCTTCTTCAGAACAGACCTTTCGAGCTTGTAATCAATATTTAGAGTGCCATGTACAATTCGGTGATCACTTCCGATCTTAACCCTATTGATCACGATGCCATACTTAAATATGCGCTTTCTGTTTGTAAATTTTGTTCTGTGTTCCACCGTTCGGGCTTTGCCAGGCCCACTTCCTATAGAAAGAGTTCATCAAAACCCCTCATCTAGAGGAATTTGATCAGCATTTGCCCTCGGTGGTTTCGATGTTCAAAACCATGCGGCCAGATTTTCTATTCATCGTTTTCCTGTATTCCCATTTTATAGTTAAAGTCCCCGATAATAATGCTGTAATGCGTCCTGCCCTTACTGCCGTATGGCCCGAAACGTGGTCTCTGACGGTAGGCCTGGTTCACAAGTTCAAAGTCGCTCAACGAGCGATGGAAAGACCCTTATCCAGCAGTGGAGAGCCACAGGCTGATGGTGTGGTATACAGGTTGAATACATTCATCAAACAGATGAAATAATAGAGTTGATATATTTATCTAAAGACCTTTATATTTAAACGGAATTACATATACAAATAAAAAATACTTATCACTATCGATCGATATACAATCGAATGATAATATACTTGTAAAATTGTCTATCTATCTATAAGTGTGTAAATACATGTGGGTGGTGCAGAATTCGTAAAAATGTTTAAAAATGTGTGTATTTTGGCACTTTTATCTAAATATTATATTATGTTAATGCGCCTGTACAAAATTAAATGATCGCTCAGCTGCGTGGTTTTCTAATCATTTATTATTCGGAAAAGGTTTTTTTTAATATAAGCAAAGTGACATTAAAACATTTTTATATCGGTTTCGCTTGCTTGAAACCTCACATTGTTTGGGAAATAATAAAAAAATATTTACAAAAATTCGCCAAATTTTCAGAACTACTCGACCATTTTTGATTTACGATTTCTACAAGAAATTTTTCCGGAATAAGTGCCTCACACAATTATTAAAACTGTAAGATAAATAATTGGAGACGTAGTTCTTGAAAAAAACGCGAACAAAATAAAAGTAGCAACAAAAAATAGTATTAGATTTGCATTGAATCTAATTTGCATTATATCTCAAACATCTGTGTACTTGATGTTGACTCGATGTTAATTTATCTCTTGAAAAGTGTTTGTAGCAAAGCTAATATGGATATTTAGCATTATTTATTTTAAAAACATCTATTCTATAAAGAATTAGAGAAAGTAATAAAAGTATATAGAATTGTTTCTTTTGATTAGCTTATCATTATTTGGGCTATTTTTATATTATAAAACTTACAATATTTTTAAAACTACTGAACTGTGTTTTATATTCGTTTAGTAAAACTACATCAAAATCCGCTATATAGGCACCACGTGTTTCGGGAACTTTATATTATAAACATTATAACTATTTTACGTAATATATAAGTGATAAACCGCTTCAAGTTTGTTTTCCGTAAATACTTCGTGTATACATTAATTAAATTCTATATCGAAACTAACAATATTAGAAAAAACATTAATACTACAGGAAAGAAACACACCAAAATCAAAATTACCTAGAAAATCACACAATTAATCACATATGTTATATATGTGATATGGATAATAAAAATATTTGTCCAATATATTATATATATATCCAAAATATACATTAATACTAATGTTAATTACTGTGCTCGTGAAAATTGGGATTTTTTTTAGGAGAAAACCCTTTTAAATCTATATTCGCATAACAATATGTAACGTGATATTCAATATAAGAACTTTATTCATATAAAAAAGAACAAAGTCTAAAACATTATATTTAATATTTCGTAGTACACAATTAATTTAATCAGAACAGATGTTATATATTTAGAAAAATTGAGTTAAACACTTAAACTATCATATTCACCATCGCGGAGAATAAACATTACATTATCACGGGCGTTACATTTACATTACTTTTATTCGAGTACAACAAAATGACTTATGTCTATGAAGCGAGAACTGAAGGAAAATACATATGTAAGAAATCTAACATGATTGTTCGGTGGGCCAATAAGTTAAAAACCAGTAGGTATATATAGGCTACAACTCTTAGCCGCCTTTTACGAGACCCACCCTCTTCCCGTGGTGCTATTCTATAGTGAGCCGACACCACACGGCACAAGGGATAACAAAGCGGCTGCGGCAAGCTCTGAGGAACTACACCACCTCTCGTAAGAGTGGACTCGCCAACCCGCTTGGCCAGCGTGGCGTTTTAAGACTTTACGTCCTTTATGCAAGCGATAATGTGCATGAGGAGGCCCATGTACAGCAGTGAATACTAAAAGGGCTGGTTGCATGGCATTCCATAGGCTACATTATAAGTTTTTCATCTTTTAAGTCTATTGGGAAAAATTCAGGTTATTCATACGGATATTCAGCAATTCTATTTTGTGTATAGCGCTGAACGGATCACTTTGTACAAGTATGTTCTTTAACCAATATTTGATTATAATCAAATAAATTGATTATAATTAAATCAATTGATTATAATCAAAGGCAATATAAATAAAATCAAAGGTCTCAAAGTATAACAGCACTTCATCATCGGCACAGTTTTGTGTCATCACTGCCCGTTGAACAGAGCGCATCGGGCGCAGCCAGAAACAATTTGCCAGATACACATGCGCACAGTTGATAAACTTTAGATTCATCTCCGTTTTTGTTCTCTTGCGGTTTTCCTGTAGTTGTAGCCTCTTTGAGATTGCTTATTATAATGTTCGGTGCATCGATTTTTATCTGTAAATAAGAAACGAATGATTAGACTACAGTATAAAGATAACTGTCTAGTAAAGTCCATAGAAAGTTATGTTATGATATGATCTACCCTGGTTTCGTTTGGACAAGAGTCTAGACGGTGCCTACTTGTGAGTGGCGACTAAATGGAGTAACTGTGCGAGTGGTACGGGCAGCGGGAACCTATGTTATAGGAAGAAAAATAATTGGTATCTACTAGTAAAATACTGTGGTATATGAATTGATCAACTTACTGCTCCAACAGTAGAATCCAGCTTGATGTTGTTGTGTGATGTGATATCGATGCTGCCAGCTCTGCTCTCCAGATATATGGACTGTGGCGCTCTCAAATCCAGACGTCTAGTCAATGACTCCAACCTGCAAGAGATTATTTAGGCACCGTTAATAGAAATTTTTTGTTATCTTGTATGATGAACAAAACCTGTGAACATATAAGTAAATACAGTGTTTCTTACGACTCCTGAAGTTATTATTCGAATTATTATTATTATTTGAACCATGTTATTCTTGTCTGACCTACAGGGAATAGTCTGGTGTTGCTGTTAAAATTGAAATTATTATTTTGTGTTTATTTAAATTAATATAGGTATTGTGTTCTTAAATAATTATTTGGAAATATATCAAATCCCTATCAATGGCTCACGGTAACTAAAATTTGTATAAAATTCTGCTTATTCAACAAGCAACTTGAACGAGCGTTCATTGCATTCTACATTTGTTATATTGCTGTTTACACGGACTGGACGGAATAAAAAGCTTCATTAAAAATGCTTAGTGAAGATCAGATGACAGATCTAAACGGAACTTGTACAGTCGACGCGTGGAACATGTTGCCACTGTTTCTACGAGTACTGAGTGGTTTCAATGAGTACCTACACCGATAGCTTTCAGACAGCTTATGTTTATGTTTAGACCTGATAGCTTATGTTTTAGACCTGATGTATAAAAGAGTTTAAATATTTATTTTAGTTAGTTTTAAGTTATTTGGTAATATTATTTTTTTATGGAAAGAAGGCGGCACACGAGCTGACAGTCCATCCACCTGACGGTAAGTAGATACTGTCGCCCATAGACATCCGTACGCGACACATGTTATCGACATCAGTCCAGAACGACAAACGTTGACACGGTCCCGGATGTGCTGTCTACTGTTGGATATTTAGAGGAATGGATTTGGAGGAAGGATTGGGAAAGATGGGATGGGATAGGATAAAATGGAAATGGACTGTGGCATATCTCAGTCATTACCGAAATACCAGCCCCTCCGAAATGATATGATAGATATTTGCAATTGAAGTAAAGAAATTTATGCTTACTGCAGATCAGATCCATGTGGTGCCTGTACGGACTGCGCTTGTATCGCACCCTTGACCTTGAGACCGCCAACGCTGTCGATAACAAACGCGTTAGCTGCCACGCGTACTTCGTCACGCGACGCGTGGAAAACACTGTTGCCGCGACTGTCAAGGACATTAAAAGAACGGCCTCTGCATTCTATGCTGTCCCGTTCTGTGAAGATTTTTTTTTTTCATAAAATGTGTATACATAATTTTTTGAAAGGCATTTTTTTATATATGATATTGCCTGATATGCCCATTTTCCATCCCATTACAATTCATTCTATCCCATCGAATGGAGAGAATAACGAAATACTAGAAACTCTTTATACCTCTATACTCTTTATACTCTTGACTCCCGATCGCATGCCGTCCCGCGTCCCCTCCAAATAGGTCAGGGAGGAGTAATGGGATGGGGAAAACTCCTCGTCCCTTTATAGTTCCTATTCTGCTTTTTCCTAACCCTTTTTCCAAATCCATTCCTAAGTCTCCAAAGGTAAGCAGAAAATCCGAGGGCGTGCCAACGTTTAGTATTTGTGTTGGAGTGTATCGCGGACGTTTTTATGTTAAGAATTAATAATAATCAAAATGTAAGTAATATAGATTATTAAGATTGCTTAACTTAGATGTGCACATGTGTTTTTTTTAAATATGGAACAATATCTTTGTTTGATATTTACCAATCAAAGTACTGAAATGAAAATGTAGATAAGTAAATGCTTTTATGTTAATTAATTAAACTGAAATGAGACTTGATTGGCCTTACTTATCAGAAGCCGGGCATACTCCGGTTGATTAGGTTCCGAGACATGCACGGTGAAATTGCGGTGGGAGTGCAGAGTGATGGGCTGAGCGAGTCGCGAGGCGATCGTTGACGCTACGAGTTTGTCCATCACCCACGTCTGCCCGTCTAGCTGGATGCCGCCTTTTACTATTTGGATGGGGCCAATCCCTTTCTGTAATATTTTTAGTATCTATGAATAATTAACACCTACTGTATAGTTAGTTTATTTGATAACATTTAAAAAAAAAAAACCCAATCGATTGTGATAACCTTTTTAAAAAGGATATCAAGTAAATTCTTTTATTCGCTTTAGTTTACATAGAAAAATGAAAGACTTACGTTGCTTAGTTTCAGAGCACTTATAATCCAGAGCGTCAATGCAATATTTAAAAAGACTAGTATCATTAAGACTACTAAAATAGTGTATAAAGTTGTTCTTCTCCAGCCTTTGAGAAGTATTGCTGGTAAGCAGCTTGGTTTCGTGTTGTCATTGGATTGGTTTGCAGCGACAGTACCGGGTGGAGGGTCACCAGTAGGAGTACAGCCCCATCCGCGAACTACGCCGCTAACCGCTTGTTCTCTTTCCATCACTTAGATCTCTATCTTATCAGATTATTGAAACCGTCTGCAATTCTGTAACAAAGGATTACCGCTGATGTCAATTAGACTTGTAATGGAATGTTAATGTGTGTCAACAAGTACAAGCCTAGTGCAGGGAGATGCACCATCAAATGTACTATCCGTAAGGTAGAGTGTTTGACTTTAATTATTGAATACTAGTTTTTAATTGGTAGTTCATTTGATATCTGTCACCCGGATCTTATATCATTTTAAATTCATTGTAAAAATAATTGTTTTAAATAAAGTATTATAAATATTTTAATTAACACTTTAAATATATTTGAAGTGAAGTACCTAATTAAGAAAAGAAATTTACACGATAACTTTAATTTTCTTTCTCTATTAGTTAAATATATATTAAATAAATACATGTTACCTAGTAAAATTCAAGTAGTAATTTCAGTTGCATCTTGAAAATATTTTAGCTATTCTCTGTAGTCTTTGGTTTAGTCGAAGGATATAAACAACAATGTGCAACTTATGTAAAACCGGTATCTCAGGGAGGCGGTTTAGGAGGCTTGCAGGTGGTTGCTATGCCCAGGGGCAGTGAATAAGTACCTCCACGACACTCACAAATACTATATTTCGTACAGTCGTAAAATATATTGTTATTTACTGACCAAAACTGTATAGCGTATCTGTATATCACTATTTAGGAAGGCTGCAAAAATTTTCCACTAGTGCCAATAAACATGCACGGTGAAATGCTTTAAATACATAGATAATTATGTAACTAGAATCTAACACTAAAATTGTTCTAGTTTCTGTGTGATTTAGTGGTTGACTGGTAGAGGCTACAGTAAGGCGTCAAATTCGTTTTGTACATGTCCGATACATATGCAAAAATCATGTTATATTTAAAATTGTCCTAAATACCAGTCTGATGTTGTCAGATATTCTGATTCGTCTGACTTGACGAATAAAAATTGTATTACCTTTGTTTGTAGTTTTTCACATACAGATAGCGTTAACTTTGTGTGCGATTTTTCAATTAGTAGGTACGTAATTGAATGAAAAACAAGGTTGGTACGAGACAACGGGATAAAATGCGCTGTAGTGCACTAATGAACGCCGCAGCGAGGAACATTCGCTAATGAATACAACTGTAAGCCTTGTGAATACTTTTGTGACAGGCAGAATATTAGGTACCAATAACATTGAGATTGGAAATAAATAAGCATATTTGTTCATTTTGTTCACCAACAATTTTGGCTAAATGGAAGACTAAATGTGTCTGGCTGCAAAGTTTTATAATAATTATTTTCAAACCGTTCCAGAAGCATTTATTAATATTATTATTACATATCTTTTATTATTATAAATTAGTGCAAGTTGATGAGCTAATCGCAAAGAAAACATGTAAACCAAATACCTGTTAAGTTTTTCTTAAAGTTTTTTAAGAAAAAATTAACAGGTACTGAAATTTCTAAAAAATATTTGCTATTAACTTTTGTAGATATTTTACGTTTTAGCAAAATACATTATAATTGTATTGTCGTATCGTTTCGTAACGTTCATATAACAGATATAACGAAGTAAAGATGAAATAAAACCTTCGTTGATTCTGTCACTATTAAGGTTAAAAAAGACTATATTTTTTTAGTTGTTCCATAGTTGGCAGTAAATCATTCTGTATGAAATCGAATTTATAGAAATCCTTAAATATATTCAGCTTATCTATTTATTATATTTGATTTGTTCAGTGAAACGGAATGTATTTCAATGCTTTTTTCTAATTTCAGCGCATCGTTTCTATTGTCAACATACAAAATTTTGTAAATTTTATTATGTTTAGTTGATGGCTCTAGACGCAGATATGTTTATCATTTTGTCGCTAATTTAAAAAATCGTTAATTGCACTCGTAATGTTAATTGTAGTCGTTAATTAAACATTCTTACTTTTTAAATGTCGCCTAAAACCGAGGGTTTTAATAACATAAATATATAGGTAACCGGTTCGTTTGAGCATACTATGCTCTATCGTTCTCTCTCTATCCTAAGGCATTGTTGTTCGAGCTTTTCTTCGCGCCAATACAATAGGCTGCACTACAAAGACGAATACTTTAACCAAAGATGTATAAATAAGACTATGTAACTTATTACATGCAGTTAATTGTTTCTTTGTTAATCCCTAGTGCTAATGAATCTGACTGTATAAATGAATATTTTTTACACTACAAGTAGAATCTATTTACAGCACAAGATTTTAATGCTACTGTAATGAAACATAAAAAGCTAAAATTACAAATCTATTGCATAAAATATTAACCATGTAAACGCTTGCCAAGATTTTCCTCAGTCTTGAACTTGGGTGGAATTTCAGTGTTGCAATCTTGCACTGGAAAACGTAGGTATTGTTAAATGTTTATCCACTGAATTAAAGATTAAAGGTCTACTGCTAACTGACACGAAGTGAATTACTTCGTTAACGAGAAAATGCTGGCAGCGAACGCGTGGCATATAAAACGTAATAAATATAAGCTTTTAAAGGCTTTTGCATAGCCATGCGGCCGGCTGCACCGGGCGTGTTCTGTGACTGAGACTAAAGGTAAATTCATAGGTGTTAGAAGCAACACTCGAAATATCTAGCGCGGAGTGAGGCGAGGCGGCGGCGTGCTCCAGAATATAATATAAGGCGATGAAGTGGTCTGCGCGACTCCCGCGCGGTGCCGTGCTGCCGCGCGCTGATTCGGCCCTCATAATGAACGATACAGTACAAAAATAGAAGTTCCCAAACGGATATCGTAGTGTTCCCATTCCCACTACGTAAATACCGGCATTTGTAGCGTTCTTGTCTCTCAGTGACCGCGTTTCTGCTTTGTGGACGTCTACGCTGCAATCGATTTGATGTTTTAAAAATAGAGAATCAGGAACTATATCATGTCAGAGTTGCGAGCAGCCACGAGTATTTTAAGTTATATAAGTATATGGAAAAGATTTAACATTGGGATAAACACTAACATCAATTATTATCAAATCCAAGAGTAATAAATGAAGTTGAATTAATTAAGTTATGAAGAGTGGTATTAAATATATTTGAAATGATGATAATATATCACTAATGATTATACCTTTATAATAAATCATAACATCTTCACATAACACACAGTTTTCACATACATTTCTGGGAAATCATATTACACTAAATGTTTAATACCGTGTATTTACGTCACTTTATCGATCACAGTAAACCATTAGCATTCACATCGAAGACGTCAGTACACCAGTGGCGTCACAACAACACTGACAGTGGATTGCGCGAGCGACGCCAATGTCGGATCCACCTCGTTTTGAAGTGCTGCATTTTTAATCCCTCGCCGGTCTCGTGCGGGACATAACTCGGGCAACTCGGGTACAGCTGTGCTCCCCTCTATTATGAATTCTAGTTAACGTTATCATTAACCGACACCTTCATATAAACCTATTAATAATAAAAACAAGCGGGATCGTATCAAAGTACTTGCATTGCAAAGTACTTATTTGCATTGCAATGCACAATGCATAATCGACAGCCCAATAATGTGGCGTTTGATTCCGCTATATACGGATAAGTAAAATAAACAATTTATTATTGTCACTAACATAGTTTTAAATTTTATATTAACACGATATGTCCGATATGGTCTCAATTATAATTTGATTTGAATTGAATTGAAAAGGCCATTAATTCCGAATCTAAATAAAGGCTAATCTTAATTTAATTTAAATAATGTAGCTTTTATACCTGTCAATCATAAGTAGAATATTGTTATTTAATAAATATACATCCTTAAAATACTCGATTATTCTGAGATTTCAGAATAAATATGACGGACAAAAATGTTGTTTAATATCTACTGTACGAATGAATAATGTGATTACATTGAGCTCAGTTTGTTGTCAATTTTACACTTAATCAACCATCCTTTAATAATTCATGGGCAATACAGTTCCAGAGCAATATGACATACTTTTTTAACTTGTCTTGATGGTTTGTGTTATGAATTCACCTCGCGTAAAAATCGCAAAGCAAAACAACAATTCGTATAAAATACAAAGTCGAAGTTTACATTTGTCCATAACAATACAGAATAATAATCCAGAATATTTCATGTTACTCCTATTCAGGGAGTTTCGGGAGCAGCGATGAAATCATATTGGATGTCACCGAATGTTTTCATCCAAGTTTTATTGAGCTGATAAATGTGAGCCTTCGGGGAAAACACGCTGGCACTTTTTAGATAAGTAAGAGAGAAAAGGGCATTGTGAATGAAGTCGTTCGATCGCTTCGTATTGCCCAATAAAAACGTATATCTAATAGTTGCAATAATATTTCGTTAATACGTTTAGTCATTGCCCTGCGGAATTTGTCTAACGAGACATGTGATGCGATTATGCCGGCGGCGAGTGACAGCAGTGCGATGTGATTCCCGCTTAATTCAGGCCCGGCTCTCCTCGATCCTGTTTTAGGAAACAATCCCCGTGATCCCGGCGTGATGTTGCATAATGTCGCCGTGCCGCTCCGAGACCAACCACCTCAGTTATCAATTTAAAATCTTTATTCAAATAATGCAAAAAAGAAGCATTTTTGTAGACAAATGGAGTGCTTTCAACAAGGGGTCAATTAGACGAAGTGAGTTTCTTGAATTTTAGTGGATATTAGGCGCTTAGCTTCGCTGTTTGAGTAACTTCTTTGTACGAGCTTTTGTATCTTTGTATTTGTACGTACCTTCATCAATTTATACGGTGTGTTTTTGTCAACTAGATTTTATATCGTTGGCTCGTTAATAAAAGCCATTAGATGTAGATTGCAACATACGTGATTTGCAATGTTTTGTTTTAAACTAAGTTTGAGAGAGTTATCTTCGAATAGCTTGGTGAATGCGAACAAAACCATTGAAATGAGGCGGTGCGTCCGAAGCCAAAGTTCTCCATCATACCTGCGTCACTTGAAAATTGAAAAACTTTTGCAATGCCTTTCTTATGGAAATAGTTCGCGTTTACGTTTGAGTGAATTGTCATTGTAAGGATTCAGAGTTGCAGTCAAATTAAAATAATACTTGAGTACTTACAACTTCGGTTTAATTTTTATGCAGTTCTTTGTATGTAGGTATTATTTTTTGGATTTGAGTTAATTTCCGTATCAGGAGTTGCGTGTTTTTAGACAGATAGATGCAAACCCTCGTGATAGGTAGGTCGTGTAAATTCTTATGAAATATTGATACAGTTTCGTGTAAACGTGTAACAAATGCGGTAATTTGAGCCACCTGCCGGCGCGTAGCGGCCGCGACTCGCGCACAGCACTGGCTCTGCCATGCACCACTTTTGAACTGCTTACCTTATGTTGCCTCACTATAATTTTGTTGGTATTTTTTATTTATCGATCCATTTAAATTTCCAGATTTTTTGCCGCTGTTTTGCTTTGTGGCGTGTGGTAAAATGATCTGTATCCGAAAAATAGTGACCGACTGTGCAACTAAATTCTGATTTTTAATTCGAAAGTATTTTGACAGGTAACGTTTCAGGTGTAACAAACCATTTCTGTGCAACCTCATTTTATAATAATAACATATTTTTAGTTAGTAGGTACCTATTCAAAATATTCAAATCATGCAATGTGATAATCATGTAATAGTGAAATAACTATGTTTTAATTATAGACTTACGATTTTCGTTATAATTAACAAGTATGGACTAAGCTTCTATTAAAAATTTCAAAAAAAATCTTGATGTTTTTGGTTTTTTAAGTACCATACACCTTCAAATAGAGTGTTTTCAAAATCATGATGTCGTCAAGAAATCGGTTTTGCCGCTAACATCAAATATTTAAAGGGTACCAAAATAAAACGATACTTTTGTAACTCGGTGTGAAGTCATCCCAATATAATACGGTATAAAAGCATTGCAATAATTAAATGTTGTCAATAAATGAGAGATATTTTGATTGTTTAGGTGGCCGGCAAATTCGTAACTAGGCAAATTCGTTACTCAATGGTTGAAGTTTCTTGAGATTTTCACAATATTCTTTTTTGCCTATTTCCCCAGCACGAGAACAGTTCTTAAAAAATATTTTTTTAGTAAAAATGATATTGGTGACTGTATAAACTTTAGACAAGTTCCGAATTAGACGAGTTTGACCAGTTACGAATTTGATGACCACCTAAACAATCAATATTTTTTATTAAATAAAAAAGAGGTTTCAAATCTACACAAAGAGCTTCAGTGATACCATTAAATCCAGTGATTCGATATTCCTATAATATAAGGATCATAAATTATAATATTGTTATATTAATTTACACCGTATTTAACATACTCAGAAGAAAATATTATCTATGTAGATTTTTAAAACAAGTTTTTTGTTGCTATCTTTTAGGGAAATTTCATTTGCCTAAAAACACCACCAAATACCAGAATTCTCTTTGAATTATAAATCTAACAACTAATAGTTTTAGTTGCCCATAGAGATGCTCACTCTAAATTATAATAAAACACAATAAAAACACCGTTTTATTTAATCCGACGAATACAACGCTAAGCTTTTCAAGTTACTTTCAGTGTCTTTTCTATTTTCTTAACTGTTTCAAATAAAACTCTCACGTTATTACAAGGGTACCCATGCTGTGCCGTGGGACGTTAATATAAGCTGATAATTTGTTAAAAAAATCTGTAAGATTGTTATAACCGGCGTTTGTTAATTAATTTTATTAAAAAGTATAGTGAGTATGCTAGGATAACAAGCTTTAAAGTTGTTTTTGCGTAATCTTTGAAGCTGCGTCAAATAGCGGCATTTGTCGATGACGTAGTGACAGATGGTGCTAGCCCATCGGAGTGGTATGTTGCGCAGTGTGTTGTACGTACGAGTACATAGTATCGAAGATGAAAAAATATAGTTTATGTCACTCCAACCTACACCGATGGCTATTGTTAATAGTCAATCGTAAATAGTTTATTTCAAATTCACTAAACTGTTTTGGTGTGTGTCAATATCAACCGATTTATATCTAAAGATCAAAATTTCAATGAAATGTTTCTTTTTTAACCAGTGGCAATGATTATTGACAACTTTAAACGACAGATGTTGCCAGTCACCAAGTACGGTTCGACAGTAACATTTAAATCGATTTATTTGTATGTATATGTTTAATATTTGTTTATTAATACTTCCAAACAAGAAAAAAATTATATCTTCGGAGCCAGTACCTCCCCAAACTATAGGTCTTATTATAATTCAAATTAAATTTTCGTTTCTTTTTATAAACATGCAACTTTTTACGTATTTCGTATTTTTACGTACTACGTAAATCATTACATCTTTTGTAATAGTTATTACTACATTACAGAAGTTCCAGATATATTTTCAATGCGTGTGTGTGTACTTAATATTACCAGTTTAATAAAAAAAATTGTCAGTGAATGTTTTCTACAGGTTACATAATTAGCTATTCCCTATAAAAATAATTGTTTTATATCTAATTTCGAAAGAACTAACTTCGACTAATTAGCGACTAATTTTGGGTGCAATCAGATCTTAATTATGTAAAGTAGTTCTCGAGATACACCGATGGCCCTGCCAGAGTAAGCTCTTCTGGTAGGATCATCATCATTTTAACTTATAATCTACCCTTATAACTTTTAAACGGTGTACTGAGTGATTCTGCGTTTTTGAGATAAATTTTGAATATTTATCTACTTTTTACTTGTCTAGTCAGAATTCAAATCCATCACTATGTCCCTGTTAGGAATAGCGACGCGAATACGAGATTGCAAGATTGCAGTTATAGTTGTGGGTTTCGTGATTAAAACATCAAGGTGAGAGTTTATCGACGCCATCGTGCGTTCCCCGCGCCATATACACGGGCGGGCGGCACCGCCGGCGCCCGTACAGCGCTCGAATGCAATAATAGCTTTTACATTTTGTTATCGACAATATGGTGCAATTTACACAGTCAAAATTGCTCTATGTTTACTCCAAAATAACTTGCTCACTCGTTTCGCCACGCATGTTATATATGTAAACGCATTTAATAATTAATTTGCCTCCTTACGCATGAACGCTGTTCTTGATTAAAATATTTCGTCAATTTGAAACTTTTGTTGGTAAAAAGGCTACTAAGTGATTAGAATCATAAAAAATATTTACTTTTTGGTGTCTTCGAGTTCCCTTACTCATCACTCATTATTTGTGTAAACTTTACTGCATTAAAAATGATCAGGACGCTTACTTAATGTAAAGTGGCATTTCTACTAGTATACATTTGGGTTAAAAGAAATGTATGAAATTAGTGCTATTAACTGTAACCAGCCCTTTTACAGTCTACTGCTGGAGATAGGCCTCCTAATGCACCTTATCTTGTGCATGAGGGATATATGGCCTTAAAACACCACGCTACCGCGCTGCTTAAGCGGGTTGGCGAGTCCAAACCTTTTAGAGGTGGTGTAGTTCCTTTAGGTGTAGTTAGTGTTATTAAGCCCTTGTTTAACTGAATATAAATAATAACACACAAGCAACATTAATTTTTTATTTTTTTATAGTGAAGTAGGCAGACGAGCAAGCGGTCCCACGTGATGGTAAGTATTACCACCGCCCATGGACACTGCAACAGCAGGCGGTATGCGGGTGCGCCGCCGACCTTGCAAAATCCTATTCATAGCTTCTTGAAGAACCCCATATCGTAGCTTAATGGAAATACCGCTTGAGGCAGTTCGTTCCACAGCCTACGGGTTCGCGGTATAAAATGATTTTTTGACCGAACAGTATGCGACACCTCCGTATCGAGGAAATGCGGATGGACCGAACAGCACATCAGATTAGATTAGAACCGATTAGAACAGCACGTCGTTGGATGCAGTCAAATGGGTCCAATTGATATTTTGGTGCACTGGCCCAGAGATGTGAGTACACCATATGGGGCCTCATCTGAGCTTTGTAGAGCGTTAGAAGTTACCGAGGGGTGAAGTACCGCTTCGTTCTGTTCAGCACACCGAGCTTATTGGAGGCCATTTTAGCTTTATTTTCCAGATGACCCCTAAATTCGATTTTGCTGGAAATGTGGACTCCAAGGATCCCGATACTCTCCAAGATCTTAAGAGGCATGCTCTGAAAGCGAGGTGCTACGGCAAAAGGGGCTTTGTATTCTCGAATAGACGATTGACTATACGTAAATAAAATACAATAAAATATGTAAAGCACATAGGTACATATACATGTCGATGACAATAAAGACGCTTGTATAGATAAAGAGGATAGAAAAAGAAAAATTAATCAGCGATTAAAACAGTTGCATTAACGGATAGTTATTGCAAAGCATCCATTTGAGAGCGATCTTCGATGGAGCCTTTCTAATGTCAATAGAGACATTTGTTTTATAGTCGAGCTGCGAAGTAGTCGAACATGTATTTGAATATTTTATTTAATAATTGGATAGTTGATATGTAGTTATTACGTTAGTTATGATTATCTAAGTTATGAAATAAATACGTAGATTTTATTTTCATGAGAAAATAAGGTTAGCTACTGTGGCCTCTCAGGTTGTACGTAAGGTGTAAATAAAAGGTTGTAATGTAAAATTAAAATATTTGAAAAAGCAGGAATATTCGGATAAATGATTCGCGTACCTACAGGTATGCCTTGTATTTCACAAATTGTTGAACAAATGCAACAAGAGGAATAAAATCTTTCTAGTCCAGGTTAATAGGATTGTTTGCGGAGTGTCGCCCTCGTTTAGAGCCGTATCCGATACTAGTGCCTCTTCATAGTATTCCCTGTTTGCTCTCGCGTATTTACAAGAACATTTAGACTGGCTCCACCATTCACATGTGTTGATTTAGGACCGATACTATTAGGTGAAGCGTTTATGAGCGCCTCCTTCAGTAATACATGTTTTTCTATATGGATACTGTATATGATTTCCTATATGTAGGTAATTTGATTTAGTTGATCTCTGTTTTCAGTTCTTGCCATTATATTTATTATATATTAATTAGATAATAATTAGATAGCTTGCTTGCTATCTATATTAATATACAGGGACTTTTTTGAATTCTTTGAATTATTGAATTGTATTGAATTTTTTGTTTAAATTTTCCGGAATTGTAGAACGTAAAATCTATATCATCATCATCATCATCATCTCAGCCCTTGGACGTCCACTGCTGGACATAGGCCTCCCCCATTGTCCGCCATTTAGACCTATCGGCAGCGACCTGCATCCAGCGGGTGCCCGCAACCTTTATGAGGTCGTCTGTCCATCTAAATAAATCTAAATAAAAATCTATATATTTTCTTTTTATTCTTGACACAAGGGTCCTTACTTACAACTTACACTATGATCTTTTTAAAAGTCTTTGAAGGCACTGTTTCATAATTCTAAAATTGTTGCTGTAAAATTTGATTGTTATTCAGAACAAAGTTCATTATTATTTTATATATTATTTTGCGAAAAAACATACTTCGTGAATATAGTTAATTTTGATTCTATACCCCACTTTCGTTTCTAACAGTTTCAGACATTTCCCCACAGCCCCGTCTCAAAAAAAGACCCAGTATAGCGTATATATTAGACGAATTAACAAGTCATTATTTATTATCGATGCAACTATTGTAAGCTTAGAAATTAAAACAATGTAGTACCTATAATTGTGACACACCAAATATTTAGTTAACTGTCATTGCTGGATATTAATTTCTTCTTTTACTTTTCGATTGTCATATTTAACTTTACCTTTACTGACCTCAGAGGTTATTTATATTCTCTATCTTAATTTTCTTCGAATAGTTGGTAAACTCCTACACGGGGATTATACACCCTAGTATACCATTAATTTATTTTTATACTCGGTATCGCAAAAATATGTTACCTTTTATATTTGACTTATATGGCACTAATCCATTTAGAGAGCTTTATTGGTTGATTTTATATCTGCACTCAATAAAATAAGTGCCCTAACTGGGTGGAGTCAGTTGAAAAAGAGTCGCAGTAGTAAAGGCGCAATCATCTAATGAATGCTTCCGGCCAGATAAGCTTCGATTAAATGGTCGCTTTATTGCTAAAGGAAGGCGCGTTCTGTTAAATGTGTACCGACAGATATCCTCTTGACGTATGCGTTTAGTTATTTATCACTGACCTTTGCATGTAATCAACAAAGGGCATTAAAATAGCGCTAGGAGAACCGCAAGTATACAACTATAGAAAGATAAAACATGGTAATGAAACCATTAGTTATCTAGTTATGAGTGCAAATAGTCGTTAAGTTTCTAATTTATTACAACGAAATATCAATTAGACACGCTTTTACAAATGATTTCCGCTGCAAAGAGGTAGCGTGAATCGATTTGCGGAAAGATTATTACGAACTTAGTATTTATTGTACATATTCCGTCGAGTATAGGTAACGTTTTACAATTTATCGCTTGCATATCCTTTCAGCGGGTAGATAATGACCGCAGTAAAACGTTTAAGCACGGAATAACTGCCGCTGGAAGCCGTTATTACAATATTATGAATGGCTTTCCCCCACGCGGTGCTTCGCGCCCGTAGCGCCTTCGTACACCCTATTCACCTATGCCTTGTTGCAAATTACTGAAACTTTGCATTTGAAATTAATGCGCCAGAAAAAAGCAATACATATCCATTTAACTACACCATTAAGTATTTGTCTTTATGCAAGTAAACGACAAGAATTTAAAATTACGTACCCGAGGCCTTAAAAGAGAGCGACTGTATAAAATTGTTTTTCTAACAGAGAAATTACTTCGGGATTGAATGCGCAAACAAAAAGCGATTTAACATCAATTTAGGGTAAATCCAGTCACCTACACACCCACATCGGGGAGGACGCGCGGCTCGCCTGCTCCAGTTATGTGTATGTGGATTTATTGTAATTAGAAACGTCGTAAACTTGAATTTTGAGTTTCGTTATCGTTACTATTTATTTCTATTTTCGCCTACTTATTGCTACTTTACTGATAACTATATTGAGATATTACCTACACATATGTAGTATTGCAATAAACCGCCCCCCGATGCAGTAATACGCCCTAAAAATTAGCGATTTTATATTTAAAAGTCTACATTAAAAAATTATGTGAAATATAAATACGAATACCTGAAAGTACCTAGATACGTTACTAACATAATTTTTAATAATTTACTCGTATCCGTTCAGTTCTAAATAATTTACTTGTGTCCGTTCAGTTTTAAATCACGATCTTCAGAGGCTTGAAAATATGTGTAATTTATATGTGTATAAGTTAGTGAAAATGTGTGGAAACCAAGCGAGTGAGGTCACGATTAAATTGTAGTGATGGGAAACCACTCACTGACGAAACGAAATATCTCCCTGGACTCGGTTCACCACTTTTGCAGATTTTTTACAATTGATTTTTGTATTTTGTAACAACCATTCGTTAGCGACATGGATCGGTGCAGACTGAACGAGCAGCGCGAGAAGTAGGAGCTTAGCGCCAGCTTCGTGCCAAGGGGTAGTAGCAAATACGGAGAAATGCGAACTCCTATGCAGCCTATAATTTAGATTAGTTGGAGTTAACTACAAATACAATATTGTAAAACAAACGCGCTCTTTCAGTTAGAGCACCATTCGTTCCAAATTAACCTAGGGGTACGTATTCTTGACTCTTATTTCTGTGGCTGTGAGTTTAAATCTCAGGCTCTTACTATTGAGGTTTTACTTAACTACAGATTTAAAAAAATATATCACCAGCTTGGCGGTGATTGAAAATATTGTGAGAAAACCTGTGAAAAAAATCTGGTGTAAATGTCCTCACCAATTCGCACTGGGCCTATGTGGTGAATCATGGCCTGAAACCCCCTTACTATGGGAAGCATGTGTCCTACAGTGGGACGTTATAGGTAAGCTGGTATCGAAACATATGCAAAAACGTTTCTAATCGTGCGTACGCTCGTTTGGTTTACGTTTCACAGCAGTGTTTCTTAACAAGATGACTTCTTTCGCCTGAGTTTACAGGAAAGAAGTTATACAGAGGACAGCTTGTAATAGAAACTAGATGTGGCCGTGATTTCGTCTGCGTCTACTTTATAGGCATCGGATTCACCAAAATACAGAGATGTAGCAGGCCCAAAACGTGAGGCATTTTCAAGACGGTCAAATTTACCTCTCCCGTCAATTAAGTTTGTTATTTGGCGGCAAAAAACTACCAAGAACATAGAAATTTTCTTTCTGACAATTACTGCAATATTTATTTCTTTATAATTTATTTGGACACTAGTATGGCCATTGGTCCTCCAACATATCAAATAATAAAACAGAAGTGGTTTATTACGTCATTGTCCAGTCCCGTCAAAGTAGGAGGGAGTCGTTCAGTAAAGTGATAGTAGGTTTACTGAGGACAGAGTTGGACTCAAACACGAAAATTGCAGTCTCACGCTATTTTTTAATTATCACAAACATTATGCACTAACACTAGGCACTTTGAAGTCTAATAAACTATCATTATTAAACCACAAATCCCACAAACACATTTTTTACAACAATCAAACAAAAACTCAACTTTACTTCTCGAGTTCCCGCCAAAAAGTCCTGCAATATTTTTGATGTAATGGTGTTGTCAATGTAAAACAACATAAGAAATAATTGAAAAACAAAACTTTTCTATACAAACCGAAAAATATTGATAATCGAGGTAAATATGTTCGCGTAATTGATTTCAAGTAAATAAATAAAGCAAAGTCTCTTAAACAATCCTTACTTTTAATTAAGTAGTAACTACTTGTTTATCATGACAGTAACATTTTATTTTAACCACTGGCATCACTCGATTCACTAGGAATTATTCAACTATTTTAGGTATGTATTTGGGTTGATCGATGTTTATAGTTAGTGTCTGTAGGTCATTGTGCTAATTTTAATATTTTTAACATTATCGACAAGCAAGTAATAACCTATTGGTACGTAGTAGAACTCTACGCGTGCAATAGGCAGAGATACCCCAGTCTCACAGAGTTGTGCCGTGAAACGTAACAATGTGTTTCGAGATTGAATGACAGTTGCCAGAGCTCATTACTCGTTTAATCTCATACCATCCCATATCTTTATAGTCCTATCCCATCTCCAGTACAACTCCATCACTACACAACCTCATCGTCATTATAAGCCCATCCCATAATTCTAATCCATCCAAGGAGTATGATGAAGTGAATGTAGAAATTACTCTTTTTCTCGTTTCATTCTTGCCACGACATCGCTCTCATGAACTTTATGATGATTCTCACAAGAATGTGTTACAGTTCGGAAATAAAATGTCATTGTAATAAAAATAATTAATAGACCGATAATTATGTCGCAAGTGTGGATTTGGTGATCGTTCTCGTGAAAATTCTGTAACGAATTTTGCAACGGGTGATGGTTGTAAAATTCGTTACAAAATTTCCACGGCCACTTGCACACCTATTGCATTGCATTGCATGAGTCAGACAGACAAACAATTCAGAAATAGTTGGTTTAAGCTCTATACCTATTATTCGTAATGTATACGACAATTACTGTTTTCCAATACACATTTTATTGTGCCGACGCGACTTTATTACAATCTTATTGTGTGTATAGTTATAGAAATTTTAATATTTGTAAAAAAGCGTTATTTCCTAGAGATTACAAAAAATGAGAATGAGAAATCTTTTATTTTTGGCATGTCAAAGAATAGGCGTTACAGATGTACCAGACAATAAGTGACTTTTATCTATAAATCCTTCCAGGTGTATACACTATATTTGCTTTTAGCGACGTGTTTTAAGAAAAAAATAAACGAAATATTTGTAGTTATTTTTGTTTCTGGCAAAAAACAAGCAAAAGTCCGCATGCACAACGAATTAAGTGAGGAGACAATAAGTGTATTTTATCTACGCATCACAGCCATTATGTGCGGCTGCACTTCCTTTGCTTTCATCGAGGTCTCGGAGGATGTGAGAACGGCTTCGCTCCGGGCGGCGCCAGTAATTAGCATGGCTTTCCTTCCGTATGTGCGTCTTCCGATCTGTTGCGAAGTTGCCCTTTTTTGATACAATTTGTCTTTTTTTTAAAGTGCGAAATGTAATTAAAATAAGATTAATTGGATGCTTAATTAAGAGTCAGTTATAAAATAAGGACATAAGAATGTCTTATATGAAAATATTGCTGTTTTCTCAGTCGATAGAGCCAGGGTAATGAAACTACTATTTACCCGGAAACGCGAAGCACTTTATTAAAATATTCTTAAACTATATATATTTTACAAAACCAAACGTTAGCATGTTTAAAAATGGGGCAGCGCCATCTAGTTTTACTTTATAAAACTATTCTAACAGTTGTACCCAAATATAATGACTTTCAATTATACAATTGCAATTGATATTACAAAACAATGTTACTAAAAAAAATTACGAGTTAGACAGGCTGATGATTCATCTGATGATAAGAGGAATACCGTAGCTTATTGTTTCTATATGAGGCAGATGAGATATACATACGAGTACTTTCATTTGATTGGATCACTTCTTGTACATGTATAGGTACGTGGGGAACACAGAAAGTTTAGAACAAAGTGTATAAAGATTATTTATACTTTATATAAATATAAAGATTATTTATTAATAATCTTTATAAACAGCCGACTTGTTCGTGCGGTTAAAACCTCAGGACATCAATAACACAAACGTTCAATTAAAATATGTAACTTTAATAAAAAATATATAGATATGTATCTATTTGTATATTATGTATTCTATATGAATATGTATATTAGCATTATTAAAATAGCAACGAAGTCGTGTCTGTATATTATATATATATATATATATATATATTTTAACAAATGACATAATGTACATATTTTTGAATGATATAAAGCCCAAAACAATTATCTGGAATTTTTATCTGTCAGTTTATCTGTCTGATTGCGCGTTACTTAGAAACCACTGGATAGATTTTAATATAACTAATAATTTTTGAAGCTTATGTACTAGATTAATGTTAAGGATATATTGTATCTAGTTCCATTAAAAAAATCGTGCGGAAATCATCATCAGGCCTTTGCATACGAGATTACACGAAAACTATTGAATTGACTTTAATTAAATTTACTACAGTACCTAATAGTTTGTTTTGAATCAAAAAATGCTCATTTTATCGCAAGCCGTTACAAATTCTTGCCAGAAGCGTTATAAAATTCTCGGGGGCGACGATATGAAGTATGTTGAAATGTAGAAGCTACCCACATTTCATTGAACTCCCTAATTTATGGAGGGGTGGGATCTAACTGTGTAAGGTGATTTGAATTGAAATTGGATCGGGTGGAGTGAAATGGGATGAGATGGCAACTTTCATTCTCTTCTGAAATTTGTTGATAACTTTCATAATTTTTTTTAATGAGACTGAGGTAACTCTGTCAATTATACGCGCCCAATCTAACTAACTTAAATCTTTTTAATAGATGAAGTTAATAAAACAATGAATTAATCATTCATAATCTAAAGCCCACGCAAACGAAGTAGCGAGCACAGTTAGTAATCATATAAATGCATCGTTGAAATGGTTCATGACTGAAATTTACACAACAAAGAAGATAATAAGATAATGAAATCGCAGCATGAGACTAAACTCATTTTTATTATCTTGCCACACACATAGATCGGTCCTTGTTTAGCACAACAAAGAAAGTGTAATCAGTGTCGTTCCAAGTATATACTCCCGTTTAGTCAAAGAAGTGTCTTGAGGGTTGTATAAAAGGAAAAATTGATCTAATTTAAAAATACTTTCTTGTCCATATTCAAATTGTCATCGTCCTTTAAAGTCCTCATAATCCGTCCAATTTTGAATCGTCGAGCGGCGGCCGGGTCGTAGTAATCAAGACGGCTTCAGCGGGATTTTGTCTTCTACATTGGATGTGCGGACGTCTGTAATGTGCATCTCTCGAAGATAATACAAGCTTTACCATTATAATTCTAATTAAACTCAGAATAAATTGACTATAAAGTTCCGCTATTTAAAATGATGTGGCGTTTATAAATTACACTTACAGCACATTAAATCCAGTGGAACTCGACGTGGTGTGTGAATGTGTTGCGCATTTAAAAAACTCATTACAGGCGCCAACCGCGGCGCGGACGAGTGGCGTCTTTGAAGGCCTGTGCCGCCACTGCAGTATTATTCCAGATTATACCGGCTTCCATACAAATGAAATCTCACTTAAACCCACTGCAATTTCAGAACTAGAAAATAAGGCTCAAAAGTTGTTTTACTTAACTCGTACTTTTGAAAATTCTTTTGAAAGGTTCAACGTGTTTAGGTTCGTTACGCTTTGTATAAATACATTTAGATCGCAAGTATTTTACAAAGATTTGTACAGTCACTTATACTATACGTAAGGAGCGAATTCTAACACCATTAGGTGTATAGTACCTAAATAGCAGGCGTGCACGTAACTTTATTTGGTCAATGTGAAGCGGGGCCTAAGTGTAGTGCGGGCTTCGAATAACCATTACATATTTCGTTAGAATGTCCCCGGAGACTGCGCTTGCGGTTCTTGCCATTAGTGCGATTGAGCACTCGGCAGACCGGTGCTTTACGTGAATCCGACTTTAGGACATTTGCTACTTATATTTTTTGTATCGTTTCTTTGTCTATTCACTGCACTTAATATTAATCTTACTAATGAAATCGTGAGACGGATTTAGATAAATATATTTCCCATTCCCACAAGAAGCCAAAGGTAAAGTATCGGTGCGGTGTCGGTTAAGGGAGTCTCGGCTCGTATAGATGCAGATGAGCTAACTATTTGTCTTGCCTGATAGCTTGGGGTTGATTAAACCGTGAAACATTTAGCCTCCTCACCTGTGAGGCTCTCATAGGCTGTTACACCTACATTGTGCAACTGTGCAGTGTTATTGCAACCTTTGCTTGAAGATACCGATTAATTTAGTTTGTGTACGTATTTTTAATTGATGGTATAGGGTAAACGACCCAGTGATTAGGACAGATAAATGACGGACATTACTTGTAATGAATGTTTAGGTGGTCGTAATCGCATCGCGTAAAGTGTCTGCGCCATTACTTCACAGCTGCTGTTGCCGAGATATTGCCTCAACCACCATTTACCGCTTCGGCGTAGATTTATTCTTACACGTCCCAAGGGACAGTTTACAAGTTTACACAAAATATTTTTCGGGTAATTTTTATAGCATTAATCGAGATGTTTTTTATTTTTCAATCTAAAAACCATTCCACCATCCAACCAACCATTTCACGCATGTTGATATGTGTTATGCAGCAATTTTTCATACGGCGAGGAAGACTAAACCTATACTAAATTGATGTCACATTAATTAGGTACACCCGGCCAAACATAATTAAATACAAAATTTTAGATAGAAACTGATGATGATTACTTGGAGCGAATTTTTTAAACTTTAAAGTCCGAGGAAATACATAGACGATTCTAAGACCAGGTTTTGTTTAGACTCAGACAGTCTATTTATCCAGTAGTAATTTGTAATTTGTTAGATAACTCAAAAATATTCAAAAATGACTGGCTGTATCAAGACAACACGAAGTGTGACAGCGCGTAGCGCTCGGTAGGTGTGTCGATGGAGGAGTCACAATTTCCTGCACTTAACAGCACAGGAAGCAATTTTGATGAGTCATCAAACGACGGACACCGATTGACGAACACCTAGATGCCTATCATTACGTAGTTGTAACGACAATTCGTTAATGGAACGTGGTTGTGTTTTAAATTGAGACTTAAAGAACAATTCAGAGTCATTGTTCTTATTGCAGTTAGCTTAGCTCCAATGCACGTAAATTAAAACCTATTAAAACCAAAACTTATTCCTTCAGAGTAGTCTGCAACAAGAGTGTACAAATCGTCGGTTGATTCCCGGCTGCGAGATGCCGACGTTCGTCATCAAAGTTTGGGAATTGTGGCCATCTGCCGCCGCCGCCTCGCTCTCGGATTACCGCGGAGAGCTTCGTTTAATCGTTTTATTAATACGCCGACAAATCGTTTACTGCTCGCTACCCACCCTAACTTATCTTAATGCGCACTCCAAGAAAAATAAAATCTTCAGCTATTCATTAAAACCGACGTCATTCAACAAGTTCTCCCTATCAATAATTAAAACACATTAATAACCCATTAAAATGGCTTTGACTTTCCATTTGTTAGATATATTGTATATGTGCATATTTGTCTAGATACGTTATTTTAGTTGTGAGTTTCCGTTAGTAAAATTTTATAAATTACTCATTTTTATTTCTGATATAGTTGCAAAGACTTCTTCATTGTTACACAAAAACGTGGTGTTTGCAGAGCATTTTATGCAAACATATTAGGAAAGAAGCTTTATATATTCCAGACAAGTCCGTAGCAGGCGGCAGTGCAACGGTGGAGTTCCTTCAAGGTGCACTTCGCCCCACCAGTTATTAGGGACCGTAAATAATAACTATTAAAAGCTTCCTTGCCCTGTTTTATTTACAGACACTACGTGTACTGTTTATATTGCGAATATAAATAATTGACACAAAACCAGCAGCTTAATGTTTCATGATCCAGTAAGGTTCAGTCTTAACTACGAAGGCACAAAGACATACTGTTGCTTATCAGTTTATACGCATTTTTATTCCAGTGGAGTGTGTTGAACTGCCGGCGGCGCGGTGTGTGAAATTGACGCCCGTGTCCAGCGTCATTGCTTCTGATTGGATTAGGTTCGAAGCGCTGTCGCTGCACCGATACCGGGCTCAAACGTAAAATTTTACGTGACCACTTTCGTAATGTAGACTTTCGTGGCGCGGTTGCACTTTCAAATGCCATTCTCGGGAGTTTAGATCCCTCGTACACGCTGGCGTATTATGTAAATTTAGTAACCGGCAATAGAGTTACTGAGACTCCATCCTCATAAATGAGAAATATGAATTCAAGTGACGACTATTCAATCCACCGCGGAGTCTTGAGAAACTATTTTTGAGTTTTATTAAAACGAAATTTAATACTTATAGAAAACTATTTGGAAATCCAAAGTAACACACTTGTAAACACAACTAAACGTAACGACAAAGTGTAATATTTCGATATATGTGCATATAAGTGTAAGAAGCCCAAGTGGCCAATACAAAATAGATTGAGTGTAGCGAAGCATTACGGGCACTCTGATCCTCTTACCTTGATGGTGCACCGCAATCGAATAGTGTTGTAGAAAATGGAAGTGAATCGTTGTTGGCTGCTGTTGTTTGTATTAAAAGGAATATATTGTCTATTTCCTTAACCGAGTTGGTAATTAATTATTTAAAATTAGATCAATTTATTCAGAAATTTTTAAATTGTTTTCTTTTATGTAAATGGCATTCTGAAACAATAAATTTACCGATAGCGGTGCAAGAGCATTTTTACGGTGTGTGCAAGTATGTAATCTATATTTCCTTAATGCTCTCGACTTATTCTCGAAGCTAAATTTATGCGCCATTTGCCGCACCGTTTAGCTCTCTCCTTGAATTAGGTACGAACTTTGACTATATTTAACATTTATCATGAGTATATTTACGAAAATGTTAAACTTTTTTTTAATCAAACTACATATATAAACCAATATATGTGGTAATATAATCTGTGGTCAAAAGAAAAGAGCAAATTCTTTGAATACAGATGTCTGAATGGGGTAATTTCTTGAAGAATGCCATTACAGCCACATCTCATTACACGTTACTTTGAAGAATTATGACTTGGCAAAGTCCTTTATTGGAAATACCTTCACGAGCCTGAAATATTGCTATGTCGTGAAGAGCTAAAATTTCTAATTAGAAATTCTTTAGTAAACTTTATTAAGTTTTTACTTTATGCAAGGATTCAAATGAAAATGCCTTGTCAGATGCCTGTTTTTTGACAAGCTAAATTCTACTCTGTTTTATTATTATAACCTCTCTCTCCTTTAGTGACTTTGTTTGTAGATCATAGTCTAAACCATAAATCTTACGGTAAATTGTGTTTTTGCTGCCGACCGAAGCAAACAGATAAATATGAATTGAGCACACAAGTACAAATATTATTGAGTAGGTAGTACTTGTTTGTCGCTCGGTGTTTGCTCTGGTAGTCGCTATTTGGATCGCTCGTTCATTTATATGAGTTATGGATAAGGTGAGTCCGCCATTGTGTTTGCTGCTCCCATTCAATTCTTTACTATTGTGTAAATATTGTTCTATCCTAATGATATATCGTTACAATAAGTATTGTTTTGAGTTTATTCAAGTATTATTGTCTCAAAGAAGCCAGCGTCGTTGAACAGTTGTTCAAAAGCCTCTTTGCTTGACCCTTTAGCTCTGCATAATGTGCGTGATCACTAGCAAATTTTTACGAGCTGATTGCCAACTTCCAGTAGTAGAAAGACAATAGAAGAAAGACGAAGTTTTACAGTGTTCTTGAGGGGATTATAAAAATAAATCATAATTATCATAAGTATTAGTATTAAATGATTTTTGCAAGTAAAACTAGTACGAGTTTTACATGTAAGTAGAAACTGGAGTATCTGGTAAACATATAACAATCAGTAGCCATACGTAGATCGTAGACAGTAAAGCAACTTATTTTTATACAAGATGCGACATCAGATGGCAAATTGTAGTTTAGTGGAATAATTGGTGATTTATAAATTGAAGTTTAAAAAAACAACTGCACCACGACATAAACATATTCCTTCGCCAACTTTTATAGCCTCAACTGGAGCCAAGAAGTCTTTATAGTCAACGATTATTCGTTATAGCCCTTCGTTCAATTAATTGTATTCTTAAAAGTCAAACTGCTTCTCTTACCCCGTCGTCAATTTCTGGTGGTCTACATAATGCCTGTGAAAAGGAACAGACAACGTTTACAATTGGTATTGCTAACAACAATAATATTTATTGGAACATTTACCGGCAGTTTTCCAATGTTCCGTAGCACCTCTGTCGTTAACAGTGCATTAGACGTGTAGCAAACAATTACATTGCCCTGCATGCATAGTTTGGCACAGGGCCAACGATCGCTACCACTCGTTGAGCACGCCTATTTTCTGTTATATACATTGTTATGGTACAATTCAAATTATGGCATTATTTTGGAAGTGCTTTGTCAACAAGGCGGTATGTATTACAAATTGATACTGAAATAAAAAAATATTGTTATTTATATAATATGTTGTACAGGGATATACAAAAATACTTGCACCCTCTTAACATTGATTTTCTATCACTAAAACTTTATTTTCTCTATTGTTTTTTCTGATCTAATTTCCCCACAAGAAGTAATTCTTTTAAATGACTTGCACTGTGACTTTGTTGCTCTGTACTAGTTACTCCCTATACCCTACTACATCCATTCCATTCATTAACAGCTGTTAAGAACAGTTACTATTCGATACATAACTACACAAATCCATGTAAATGGTATAGGTCCATGTAAATGTAAATGGTAAATCCATGTAAAGCGGTGCGAGTAAGTGGAAAGTAATCTGTGTCAGTAAGTTTGTGTGAAAAAAAAATGTTCTATATTTAAAAAGTAGTAGAACAAAAGTTGTTAGTTTTTACGAAAGAAATTCATTACTAAGAGGGTGCCGGTATTTTTTATTTAACCCTATATACTTTTTATTTCACCCTGGATACTTTTTCGAATTACACTATACATTTTTAAAATTCCAAATTGAACTAATAATGAAATGAATACACAACTGAATTTTACTGAACGTTGAAAATAACATTGGAACATTGGAAATGAACCGTAGAGAATTCATTTCGGTATTTACCTGATCTTACCAATAACAAATTTTATCATTGGAACAGAACGAAGAAAAATACCTGCCGTTTTTTCAAAAGCACGGTAAAATAAATCTTGTTGTATCTAAAACAAAGAGATCTTGCAGAAATGGAGGAAATAATTTAGTTCTTTGTCTTCGCAATATCGAGCAGACTGACTGCGGAGTGCTCGCGGGCACGACGGTATTAATCGACGCAAAGCTGATTATGCTGTTCTTTCCGTTGTGTTTCATAGGGTTTTAATTTCACTTTTTTAATATGTTTTGAAGTAAAGATCTATACATACATCTATACATTATTTATTACGATTTGGTTATCGTTTTATCGGTGACCGTAATATTTTATTCTCAATGAAGTCAGCATGCGGGCTATCGTTCAGATAAGGCAAATAGTGTGAGCAACGCGAATAACGCGATTGTGTACTCTAGCTCGTACCCATTTGTGCAGGTAACATTCAATGATTCTCCTTTTCAATATTTTTTCTAGGCAATTTAATTTTAAAGTATAGAAGATGGAATATCAAGTGTCAATCAAGTATTAAGAATCAAACGCTTAATTGCATTTGTGTGTTTAGTAGTCATACTCAGAGTAATGCACGATTGTGTTGTATCTGAGTGCATCGGGCTCAGGCGTCCACACGGCCCACATAACAGCCGGCTTAAGAGCCACCGGACCGTGCGCCGGACGGCGGACATAGCACGATTTGCAAGATCCGGTCTATCGCTACAGAACACGCCGAAACTATTTCACTGTTTTACCTAACACCTACTAAATATTATAAGCTTGTGCAGTATCATTAAATTCTTATTAATATTGTAAATATAAATCGAAAGTTGGTTTATTCGTCTGTTAACCGTTACAAATAATTAACGAATCAGAATCAAACTTAAAATACATATCTACGAGTATAGTTAACAGGACGGATTAACACGTAGAATAATCTTTGATCCAAATCACATGGGCAAAGTAGCCGGCAACAGCTAGTTAATTATCTATATGTTCATTTCAGACAAATAGCATACAATTATGCGCGGATTCAATCAATCGGATTTTGGGGTGTCCCGTGACTTTAAGCTGCATGTGATAAATGGCGAGTAATTTGAATCTAGAAAATTAATTGTGAACTTTTTAAATCTAGAAAATTTAATCATACGAATTCTAATTTCTTGTTTATCTCATATACCTCACAGCTTCCCTGGATTTGTAGATGGATTAATATTTGCTTATTAAATACAATTTTATTTACTATTGTCCAAATATCTCTATGTAGCACGAATGTTAGTTATCGTAAAAGTTACAGTCGGCATTAAAATAATTATGCTCGATATCCAAGTAGAATGACAATGCGATTGCATCGTAAATGCCAATTGTCGAATTGTGATCCGTGTGTCGGCATTTATTGCATAGCACGTCTGTAATTTGCATACGTTTGAATACTAAGCACCGGCAACGTCATACTTTGAAGCACTTTAATTGAATTGTTCGATTTATGTTTATCTGCTCAACTTCGTATTTTATTGCGATTTTTTACGAGTTTCGAGTTTGACGAGCGATTTTCTACTTGACCATTAACCATTAGTTAGTCTAACAGAGTTGTACCGTGTGGTGTCGGCCGGCCTTAGAATAGCACTATCTCATCCTGTGGGTATCATAAAAGGCGACTAAGGGAATACAAAGCCGCTACCACAAGCCCTACAGCGTCTGCAAAGAGTGGACTCGCCAATCCGCTTGGCCAGCGTGGTGTTTTAAAGCCATACATCCCTCATGCACAAAACAATGTGCATGTCCAGCAGTGGACGATATAAGGGCTGGTTATTGTATAAGAATTACTTCGAACTTGTTTAGGATGCTTACACATTAATGTTTACGTAACTTGACGTCGACACAAGTAAGTCGGAAGATAATTTAAGACGAGTTAAGGTACATTCACACCACAAACGTAAGGAACGTAATAAGTTATTTATAAGGAGCCGTCTTAAAGCAGACTGCTCGCTGCACACTGTACGTGCACTAAAACAAACTACGGTCCTGTCATACAATTTTAACGTTTGAATTTTGAACCTGGCTGTATGTGTTTGTGACTTGAATTTTATCTGAATATGTCACGTTAAAATTTGCTGTATTGAGCACTTTTCAAGAATGTCAATAATTTACAAGAATTTTCAATTAGAATTTTCAAGAATTTACACCTACTCTTATAACAAAAATAAAAATAGTAAAATGCTCTATGGTATATTAAAACATTGTAAAAATGAGTCTAGAAATGTAATAAAGTCGACGGTGTTATTTTTATTCGATAATTCTAATGCAATTGGAAAAAAGTAATGCGTGATGTTTGATTGGCATTTGAAATAGATTATTAATATTGTTACGAGCAGGTGTCACATGGTAATACTTGGTGGTGACTGTATGGGTACATAATAGAAATTAATTGGATAAACGAATAAATTCAGAGGATATTATAATACTTAAAAATGTAATTAATGTTATTTCTTAGTGTAAATTAACAGTTCATGAAGAGTCTAGACACTTTATAAAGAAAGTATGATGAAATGTTAGCCTCTTCATGAAATGCAAATAAGCCCTAGCCTCATACTGTAACATCAACAAATTATACTTTCATACTAGATAATAAATATATTTAATTTTATCCTTGATGAAAAGGCTAGCGTAATTGTAATGGTAAACCTTACGTTTTTGTCGATTCAGTTCATTTAGTTTGGTTGCTTTGGTTTTGTATTCAAAATGCCCATGCAAAGCTTTTGACTCTTCACGAAGGGGCTAAATGGTTTTTCTTGACACTTGGGGTAGAAATTTATTCTCAACGGGCTAAATTACTCTAGAAGGCTGATTTTAAAGTATCTAGATTATTCTTGAAGTACAAAATTATAGTAAGTGGCTACGACACATATATCACAAATGAAAATAAACTTATTGTTTTTGAAGTCAAAATCTTCATCTTTAAATTATGTTATGAAGTGTCTGTGGAAGAGAGAGGTGAAATTGAAACTGGTGTTATTACTTAGTATGCATTGGGCGGCGCGACGTGCGATCGCCCACACGACGGGATCTGCGCTCCGATCACGTTTTTCCAATTGTTTTCTGACGACGTGTATCATTTCTTTAAATCAGATTCCACGATTTATTGTGGCGGCATACGAGTGTAAGTTCCCTATAGAATTGCGTATGGTAATGAATTTTTTTGTAAAGTCACATGATATATCGCCATCATTTGCGTTAGGAGCGACAAACTCAATTTCGTATACGCGAATGATTCACAAATAGCGTCCTTAGTATTCATGGGGCTGGTTGAGAGATGGTATGACATTTGCAATTTTTGTTTCATTAAGAATTTAGATGTAAGGGATTGTGGAACATGAATCCGGTGGTGATGCGAGAGGCGCCCGAGCGGCCGTGTTATAACGCCCATCAATCACGGGCCAGCCGGCGCGCGGCGGGACGAATACACGTATTTCACCAATTTGTCAAAATTGCTCTTTGACTAGAAAAAAGAAATTGATTTCCAAATGGACATATTTTATACTTACATGCTTATTATTAACGCATTAGCCCGCTCAAACCAATAAACACATTAAAAATGGATAAAGTGTAAAGTCAATAAGAAATGCAGGATTCCCGTTGATGGGCTATATTTTTTCCTATAACATAAGTAGGTTGTTATAATCATTACCTAATGTAATATAAACATCTACTTATATCAGCATTATGTTTTGTTTGATAATGATAGGTAGTTTTCAAGTATTCATTATTAAGCAATAATAAGCAACGTAAGTACATCCAAAAGGGCATTATTTATGAAATTTAAACACAGTTTCACGCGCTATCCATCATGTCAAATGTCAATAATGTGTATCAAGCACCAGTGTAAAGTTTTAGGGTATCAATCATTTGTAACCTAATTCGGCGTCGAAAATACATAGTTTCCTTTTATACATAAACTACAGAAACTATCCATTTATAATGGTTACTCGACATAATGGGAGTTGTTTTTTTTTTCTTCATATATGGCAATGGTGTAATTAACACATTCTGCCAGTGACAAGTTTTCTTCGTAATAAACAATTTCAAAGTCTAAAACGTATCATATCAATGCCCAGTCCCGCCGAAGTAAGTCAGGAGTCACTCAATCAAACAATAGTAGGTTTATTGAGGAAAGAAGAGGACTCCACTTCTTGGACGTACACGAAAAACGCAGCCCTTCGCTTTTATTTGATTATCACAAACACTAAGTACGAAAAACACTTTAAAGTATAATAAACTATCACTATTAAACCACAAAACGCCTAATACACAATTTATACAATAATGAAACAAAAACTCCAACTCCACTTCTCTTATTCCCGCCAAAAAGTCATGGGAGTTGTTTATGTATAATGTTACCATACTCTGTTCTATTTCCATGAACGTATCGCCTCTTGATCACAAAATTAAGTCGTAAAGGACCGGATTCACAAAGCAGTTGAAATAATTTGATTCTGTATTACGTGGCGTTCATATTATCTGCATAGGAAAATGAAATTCAAATTTCCGCAAGTAACACTTAATAAGTGGAGTTTAATCCTGAATGTGGCTTTGTCTAACTTTGCTTTGCTACTGTTTTAGTAGTTATAATGGCTCTCTTTGGTGGATAGGGAACTGTTGCTAATGCAACCTGCCTCTACAATAAACATATACTTACTGTTTGTCATAATAGTAATAATTATGTATATTAAATCTTGATCTGAGGTACGATTATTCGTTTAAGATCTGTTTTTTTTTAAATCGTCTTTTGAGTTACACATTAATGTAGAGATTTGCTAAGTGTATAGATCAACACGTAGTAGTATGTAGTAGTAGTATATCAAAATTATGTTCACCAACAATAATAAAGATTTAGAACCGTCAAATAGCACAGGATTTGAACAATTGACAAAACAGTTATGATCGTTCAATCCAATATTTACCATTATCTCTTTGATTCAATCAACACATAAAACAATTGTAGCTGTTAAAACCAAAATCTACCAGTATCTCGTTGATTCAAACAATAGATAAAACGATTGTAACCGTTAAAACCAAATCTACCAGTACCTCATTGATTCAAATAATTGACAAAACGGCTGTAACCGTTCAAACCATAATCTACTAGTACCTCTTTGATATAAACAATTGTAACCGTTAAATCAAATTCTACCAGTACCTCTTTAATGTAAACAATTGTGACCGTTAAATCAAAATCTATGAGTACCGCTTTGATTCATACAATTGACAAACCGGATGTAACCATTCAAACCAAAATGTATCATTATCTCTTTGATTCAAACAATACACAAAACGATTGTAACTGTTAAAATCAAAATTTACCAGTACCTCTTGGATTCAAACAATTTGACGTCTCTGAACCTCTTAAAGATTATATTCAAAATGGTGTAACATAACAAAGGAAACTTCATAACGTGTGTTTTACCCTGACATGAAACCAAAAGGAAATAATTACCTAATTCACCCGTAACCGTACATGTAGGCTTGTTAGCGAAATATATTTACAATTGTCAGGAGTGTCCTGCGGCTAAGTCCGCCAGGTTACTACTAAATAGGGGTAGTTCTACAACGTCACGGGAGTATTTAATAGGAAGTAGTAATAATTACTTATAATACGTACTCAATGGTGTTAGTATGTATCGCGGGTGTACATGTGGGACAGCATCCATTTACCACTAGGTGGACAGTCTGTCACCTTCTTTCTATTGACATAAAGTTTTCTATAAAACATTTGATTTTAAATAATAGCATTTCTTTTTGTACTAATTATTAGTCACAATAACTTAGTAAAATTAGATATAAAGATGGAAATTATGAAAGAATAGTCGAGATTTGTGTAAACCTTTATTATTTATGACACATAATAAAAATTCAAGTCTGTCCTAAAATCTAATTTTATTAAGCCTAAGACAGAAAAATAGTTATTAAAGCAAGGCTTACTATTAATATCCGTTTGAGTTTTTCAAATTACTTTATGTAATTCAAAAATAAAATGTTGTAAAACACCATAGGAGAAAGCGTTAAAAGAAAATATTGTATTGTAAACAAACCAGACTACGGGAATAGATGCAAGAAACACATCTATCTTATTTTGTTTTCATAGCATTAGTTTTCATAATGTATGGGTTTGGGCGAGGGCACAACAGTGTCGCATGTGCGACTCATGGCCCGTCGCCCTTCCTAATGCTGACCTAGTGATTCTATTTCGCTTCACATGCGGATAGAAAAATATGCTATTTTCCGAACGAGATTCCCTTTAAATTGATAGATTTGACGTAAGACGTTGATATGAAGTTTCCTACTTTTTTAGAGTTGTAAAATAGTTCATAATTAAAAGTAAATAATTTTAACTCTATATCTAAGAGCTTGTGCGTATTTATTATCTTGTGTATATTAGAAATTAGAAAAAAAAACACATTTTTGTTATAGTGTAAGTAGCCTAATAATAAACTGGGTTTAAGTTTACCTTTTAACGATTAGTTACATAAGTGATAGTGCAGAAAACATCACACATAAAATGTATTATTTCGCTGTTTTTTTAATTTTATTCACGTTTTTATAAATTGCTGGACTAAAGACTTGTTGGTATTCTTTCTTGAAAGATTCCATACACCTTGAACTAATGTTGTAATCCCATACTATGCTTCCCGTTAAACTCCGATATCCGACGGGGTAGACAAATCCTAGAATGGAGAACTGATATATTCATAATCAATACCAATGTTAATACATTATGTGGTCGCTTGATATCGGCCTGTAATGTATAACTGCAGGGCACAAGCGTTCTTTTGAAAATAGAAGAAAGTTTTAGAAAAAATACGAGGTATAATCAATACGGATTGGTGATAATATGATAATACATATAATAGTGGAGTGTAGGCTTTCTCGGCCGGTGTCCATGTTAATTGAATCTTCCAGGCTACTTGGCCGAGGTCTTCTGGAATCTCTTTTCTTTCTTCCAAACGTTTCGTCAACAACTGCGGTTGACATCTTCAGTGGCGACTGCGTTCACTTTCGGAGAGATGTTATCTCTTCGGCTTCTCGAGCGCAATTCCAGATTCTCGATTCAAGTAGATAATGGCGACATCCGCCATTTATACCGATGAGTCTAGATCTAGAACTTTGCTATGTCCACGGAAGCGTCCCCTACTTATAGGACTTAGGAGAAAATCTGAAAATAGGAAATGGAATGAATGAGTATCACGTGACGAAGAGTCTAGTTCCATCCATCCGTTCCTTGGAAGGGGGACATGGGATGGGGAGTAGAAATAATAATATAAGGGAATTTCTTTATCCCATTATATTCGAAGTGATGAGATGGCATAGAGTGGGGAGTATAAGAGTCCCTTTGATAACTTTTAACGGTATTGTATGGTATGGTATGGTGACATGGATAGGGATATATTGGGATCGACATATGTATAACGTACCTAATAATACATAATGTAAGAATGTATAAGGTAATTATGTAATGTAATGTAATTATGTAATGTAATGTATTTCAGAAATTAGTCGTATCTCGCTCAGAAATAAAATTCCATTACTAACAATAATAATGTTCAGTGCACTCAGGGTTCACAGTGTAATGAACTTTACTTTCGTTAGCAACATTTTTTATACAGCATTGAGTTTGATTTACTATCGTTGTGCAGACGTAAAAGTTTTATGAAGTCGATTTTATGCAAGGCAAGTTACGAGTATATTTCAAAATTGATTTATTTTCCGTTGTTTTATTCAATAACAGAACCCAACAATAACGACATCTGCATTAGTACTTTAAATTAATCTGTCTCGAATATATTTGCTTGGAAATAGGATCTAATTTTAAAACATGTTATAATCATTGGTTTCATGACACGTATAGTATTGTCCAATAGAGCGTTCTATCAAATACGAACTCCTTTGCAACTCATTACCAAATTATTTAATAGGCGGCTAAGTGGCGTCAACCGCAAATACAATGATGTAGAACAAATCTGTACTTTTAGTTGAAGCATCGAATATGAATCTTAAAGTCAGTAGGTATAATGACTATTGAGCTTAGATTGAATGAAAGAGTGTTTTCTTCTACTAGTTTTCCCTAATTATGCTCGTATATTTAACTTTTCTAATACAAATTGTTTATAACCTTTCATTTCTTACAACCGAAACATTTCTTGCGACTCATGTACTCTAAATAGACTACAACAGACTTGCACACTAGAGACTTCTTCTCTCTTCTTCTGTCTCTTCTTATGTGACTTATGACTTATCTTATGTTATGACACTTCTCTTATATGTTACACTGCTTTGGCTTGGATACCAATATCTCAAATTATAACATGCTGCAATCATTTCGACACGAACTTGTTCACCAACGCAAAAAAACTAGTGTGTACTCGTATTGTGCGAACGCTCGATTGGCCAATATATGAGTATATAAAATTACTCCGAGTTGTCAATGTGTGTTTATTATTATCTATATTTTATAGTATTTTAATATTCGTGAAAATAAGTGATAAATTCAACTAGATATTGTATTAGTTAGGCTATCGAAGTGTAAGGGTTTCATTTAAGCTTTGAAAAGCTTGAAGCTTAGGTAGGTAACAAAATGGTTTCGTTGATGGATTTTATGCAATTTTCAGTATCTATCACAGACAGCGCAGCGCTGCTTCGGGCCCGTTGGGATTAGGTTCGATCTTTTCGCAATACTTACAGGATAAACAGCTTGAGAGACCCCCTCGACGCCCGAGCCACAGCAGATAACAAGCAGTACAGTATTATTATGATAATAATCTCTCGAGTAGCACCATAGTAAAAAGATAACACTAGATTATCTTCATACAGACTAATAAGTCACGGTTTAGATTGTGTGCACGACGTACAACTACATAGAAACTCACTGAAGACGAATGACGTACATCAAATCAATTTGATGTTTGATGTTTCCTGCAAATTAGAGTAGGTAATTATCTCGAGACGATTGGGTCGGAGTTAAACACTGTTATGTTTTTACTGTGGTCGTACTAGCACTCAAAAGGTGCTGTAGTAATAAGGAATCAAACGTAGGCTGAGTCTCGTTATGAGGGAGGGTGCAACTGTTTTCGCTTATCTTCAAAAATATGCCAGCTACGCAGCGTCGTTTACGTATAGAGTATGTATGTGTATGTCTATGTACAGAAGGTTATTTTTCAAGTTAATCTAATTTTAGATATTACATGTTTAGATTTCGAAGAAATATACCTAATGCGGAGATGACGACTTCGGCACAATGCAATTTCGAAAATATTGCTCTGTATTCAGATAGTCTTAGTCGCGTCATTCTTAGTTAACACAAAGAGTGACCAGCTGAATCGAAAACTAGTTTGGAAATTATGTAGTTGGAAGTTTAAATATAGATATATGGTATTTATATATTTTACGTTGTAGCTATATACTCGTATATGTTTGTCGCGTCGTCGTGTCGGCCGGCTTTAGAATACCACCCCATGTCTTTCCGTGGGTGTCGGAAAAGGGGATAACAAAGCCGCTACCATAAGCCCGGAACTACATCATTTCTAAAAGAGTAGACTCGCCAATCCATTCGAGCAGCATGGCGGTTTTAGGCCCTACATTCCTCGTGCACAAATCAATGTGCATGTGGCGGCCCGTGTCGAATAGTGGATGATAATAGGGCTGCTGGTAACGGTCACAATTTTCTTTTTCTGAAACTTTCAGAAAATAGTTAACCTGTAAAGTCTGGCGCGTGCCTTTCGGAGTTTTTAGATATTACTGGGTATCTATAAACCTCCGGGAGAAATCCCTAATAATAACAAACGAGATTTACACATTTACACAGGTACTTAAGTAAAACTCAGTAGTATGGGCTGGGCATTTGAACTAACGAATGAGAATTGAGAATAGGTATCCCTAGGCTGTCACTGTAATTATTCTTTACTAACGAATAATACTCTTAACTAGCTGTTACCGGCGGCTTCGATTGCTTTTATTTAATTGCCATTAATTATCGCGTGATAATTGGCACAGGAAATTCTATTTATTTACATACTACTTCTCTTCAGAGGCAGATAGAATAAAAGACATGTGGATTCACTTGGCCGGTCAACCGATAAATATATTGAGATATTGGCGATTTAAGTTAATCCATACAAAATTTGATACCATGTACCGATTCTCAACATTGTGTTTCTAATTAGTAATTTGAAAGTCTTTATGAAGTATTTTTATAGGAAGCTACTGACTAAATTTCATGTTTCTTCAGTGGTTTCGGCTCGGTGTTGATGAGCAGTCAGTCAGGACATTTGTATGTGTTGTATGTGACTCTTTAATGTATGTGTAGATAAGTGTTAATTTTAAATGATTTACCTAGTTATGGAAAACCCGACTGCATATGATCGAGTTAATAAAATTTTCTACAGATAGATTTTATGAAATAAGAATAGCCACTCGTAGTTACGATATGCCGAGGCGTGAGTGGAATAAATTTTTGTTCATAGAAACCATTTTCAATTTCACGGCTCAATCTTTGTGTGCTCGGGGTGAATATGTAAAAGGGCATACGTTGGTGTCAACAAAGTGTAATGGTTTTGTGCTGGAGCGCTCTTGATCTATTCGTTGCAATCGAAAGCGATTGATAAAATTGTCTATCTATTGATCCTACTTCTATTTTGTATGTTTTTATTAAAGAGTCAGTATTCTGATTTCCATTTTGTGAGATTTCAAAGAAATATATCTATATTGAAGGACGTTAAACTATGTGTGATATTAGCTTGATTCCTGTGGGAACTTTGTAATTAATCTGAATAAAAGTAGCCGTGCATCAGTTAAAACTATGCCAAGTTTCAGTGGTTTTTGCGTGTGGCGTGATTCAGTGGTTCAGACATGCACAGACTGACAGACGAGCAGAAAAGAGACAGAAATTTCAAAAGAAATGTTGTGGAATCTATATAGCTCATACTTTAAACTACAGTGACTTTTAAAAAATATTAAATGTACAGAATGTGACTAAACCACCAATCGGCTTCAAGGTTACGATATTTGTGGACAAACTGCAGGGCGCATTTACCTATATGTTAACGGATTGAAATGAAACGAATTGAATTTGGCACAAAAGCAGTCTTGATCTATATCTCGGTTAAATTCCTAAATGAACCAAATCGGTTCAGTTTCCAAAATTATGACAGTGTAAACTTTTCAAATAATGCAAAAATAATTCAACATCTATACGTACAAATGATAGGAGAGAACTCATGAAGCACTACAGTTTGTTGAAACATCTTTTTCTAAAACGTATGGAAAATAATGAAATTTTGCTTCCGACTGGCTCTGCCGTTAGGTTATTATATCTATTTGCAGACAACTTGTACTTGTATCAGCCTATAACGTCCCACTGCAGGGCACAGGCCTCCTCTAATAAATCATTGTGGTTTTTCGGGCCGTAATCCACCAGGGCATTGCGGATTGATTTTTTTTACATACAACGTTATAATCTTAATCGTTTTAAACGTAAGTAATGTATTTAAAAGTTATGAATTAACATTGATAATAATCTTGCATATTTTATTTCGATATTTGGATATGTCATGCATGAGTGATCAGTTAAAAAGTGTCTTGCTTTGAAAAGGACGAAATGAAACATTTCATTTTCTTTCAATGCTTTCTCGACATCGTCTCGAACTGTTGTGCACAATTAGTTTCATTCTCCTTCGCGAGACATCGATCAACGTCGCGTGTTTACTACCCAGCATTTCAGTTTGATTCAAACATTACAATCGTTCCTTGTAAAAGCATCTAAAATAGAATTTCAGCAGTATTACAGTTTTACTATTATTATTTTCAAGTGAATATGCATATAATTAAAAAAAAACATCGGCAACTTTTATATTAACTACTTATAAAGACAAACAAAGTGGTCCTTTTCGTTCTTTAGTTGAGTATAGAAGTATCATTTTTAGTTGAGTATCATTTTTTGAAATTTTAAACTTATTGTATTTGCATAAACATGAACTGCATAAAATGCAGTTGAAAAAACAATATGACGCGATCATTGATGATGATAGTATGTATTTCGTTGCTTACTATGTTTCAAGCTTTCAACATATTAATTACTAAATTGCACTGAAAAAGAAAAGCAGTTGCTATGCAACAAGAAAACGTGGCATCGTCACTTTTTTTATATACTCATTCCATCATATAACGTTACTCATGATTTAAACCTGAGTAATTATTATCCAAGTTTAAAATCTTTTATATTAAAAAGAGATTTAGAAATATTAACATATTTTTGGAATGAAATTCCTTTACGCGGCTTGCGGTAGGTGTGATTCGAGAGAAAATGTAACGTCACGTAAGATTTTTCCCCCTCCATACGCCTTTCTCTTTCTCTCTCTGTATGTGCGTGCGAGTATCGAAAGCTAGAGTCAAGCAGAATAACAGACGTGCAGACAAGTGCGTGGCTGTTGTAACCTAATTTTTTTATTTTTGATTTGATTCCGTACTTTAAATTATTTGCATTGAAAATGTGATACAAAATAAAAAAAAATACATGAACTATACAGATTTTATTTCGAATTACATTCGGAGTTTAAAAAAAAAATGCGTTAGGGATTTTAATACAAAATTTATACAAAAATATTACTTAATTTTTACTTAAAAAATATTTATACAAAAAATACACAAGTATCATTATTGTCAGTTTGCCGCTATAATGAAAAATCGCTAACATAAATGGAAAATAAAATTAAATATGGCACTAGAAAATGTTGCCGGTATAGGCGGGGGGCGAGTCTTGACAAATTATTTAAGAACGTGTGTTAAAGGACGTGGCCTATTATACGCATGATTGATCGTGTTGATAGCTCGCATGCCGACAAATGCTGCCTTTTAATCTTTTTAAAGTTGACACCAGTCTTTTGTAAAAAATACCGATTGCTTTTGTTGTTACCTCTTCTGTGGTTCGTTTCGATGTCTATAGAAGGGCGTTTATACATAATTAACTTACATTTAATTATTGATTTTACAGTTATTTATCTGAATACGCTCCATTGTTGCTTTCACAGCGATTTATTTTTATGACCTTAGTTTTACGTCGAGTTGGTAGGTATTGAAAATAACCTCAAATACACGATATATTATGAATAGCTCACATACACACGCAGCTTATTTCATTTTATATGGGGGATATCCATCATCTTTATATCGGACCCAGTTATGACAGCCGCGTAAAGGTTGTTAAGGATATTAGGCGGAATTAACAACAGTTTGTGATACTTTTGACACGGAAAAATGTGTAACATAGAATGCAAACAGTCAATTACAATTACAATCTGTCAATTAATTTTGGGATGTTTCGCAGTAAATTTTTACGGATTAAAATATCTTTATATTTCGTTTTAGAATACTTAGTTTATAAAGTGATTCATGTAAGTGCTTACTTGCTGATACGGGTGAGTGACTGGACAAAATTACGACATAATATAAAATAATAAATATAAAATTCTTATTTAATTACATTACCAACTGGTTGTTCTGAAACAGCAATACGGGAGAAGCGAGACCATTTAATGGGATCTCCGTCTAAGTACACAAGGGCGAGTACACGAGTCTGCGAGTAATTAGCGCGAAGACCGTCTAAACGCTGAGCGGTCCTCGGTCGCCTTTTCATGTCTCGCTTTGCTACTGATTTATTCTGATATATTTGTTTTCGGTCATATTTGAAGTTATACATAAACTTTTGGCACAATCTTATAAAGTAGGCTATTGTGATCGTAATTTGGTACTGATATTTTAATATTTTGTTTCTTATATTGCATTGTTTTTGGAGTCTATATTTTGCATATCTCGAGTTCCTAATTTTATAACGACTTATAGTTAACTGCTTCTTTTATTTATTACTTATAATACACCATGTTTATAACAAAACAGGTATTAATAAATTGAGTGCTTATATGCTATAGAAATATACGAATATTAGAAGTTCATTTGTTCATATAATTCATTTTGCAGTCTTAAAAAATAAGGTTCTCGAATAAACCAGTATATAACATGTAGTTTTGCATTAGTGCGCATTGTTTGGCAGCGAACACGTGGGCTTCACTTCAGGTTAACTCGTCTGAGCCGGCCGGGAAACTCGCCTCCCGGGGGAAATCACCGCAACAATTACATCTCAAAACCTACTTCCAATAACACCCCGGCAAACCTTTAAAAACCAATACGTACAAACCTATTTACGATTAAACCTTCCCATCTCAGTGTAGTGGCCTTACCCTTATTATTTTTTTAAACGAAATCCTTTTAGTTTAATCACTCCGATATCTGTATTGCTAACAAAAGATTCATAAATGGTAAGTACTTTAGTATCTCCAAAAGGTATTACGTATTTACGAGAATGCTCAGTTCTGTAAGTTGGTTTGTGATAATACTATGAATATTCAGAGGCTTCGGTTGTCCCTGAGGATGGAACCCTTTCGAGCATAAGAGAGGAAACGCGGACGATGAGTTTCAAAACAATATGATATTATCGCGGCATTTAGGCGGTCCTAATAAGATTTGCTTCAATATTAATGCGCATCGCGGCGTCCATTATTTAGGGGTATTAGCTAAATACAGACAGTATTGCCTCAAATCGGTTTGCCAACATCTTCAATCCTATACTTACTTGTCTATACTTAAACATAATAACGATTTCAAACGATGAAAAGGGGTAGGTAAGCACTTAGAAAAAAATATATGTGTTAAACGGTTCTGCCACGGCTATAATACTTGATACCGTTTTGATAACAAAAGAATGAGCCTACTATTACAGAACAATCGTGTCCTCCAACCTTTAGCTCCATAAAAGAACAGAATGATTAATTGTTTCTACGACCTCTTCAAAACACCGCTTCTTATTCTTTTTAAATACTTCCGTTATTTTCCACCTCGATGACGATGAGAGGGTGGTTTTGGACTATAAATTAATATTAAATTACGGCTTAAAAACAAAAAAATACTTTCGATGTTGTTCTAGATTTTTAAAGCTGTAATTTGTTAGAAATTTAAGCGTTCGATTTAAATCGAAGTATTTTCATAGAGTTCTATAGCCCGATTGCACCTTTTAATGTCAAGTTTATGTGTAATGTAAACACAATACTTTCGTGCCGTATGTGATTTAATGAAGTTCTACGGGAAATGTAATGTAACTAATTGAATTGATTTTAATTAACCCTTTCTTAGTCTTTGCCATATGACTGAAATGATAAAATCAACAGTTGTCTCGACAGGAAATTATTCTGGAAGGTCTCCGCCGGCGATGCGATGACGTTTATTTCTATGTCTATGTATTCTATGTCTTAGCTTAGAATTAAAAACGAACGGCGCCGCTGTAAATGAGAATTAACGCTCAATAAAATCAAAATATCGAACACTACATTCACGTTTATGGTGACGTGATAAATGCATCCTGTTTTTTGAATAAATCTAAACGTACTGCATAACATTTAGATCTTTTATATAGAATTAGGGTTTATATTAACGAAAAAAAAGGTTCGTATTACTTTTTATTTAAGCGACTTGTTATTGTAAATAATATTAGCATTAATATGAGCGTTGGTGTATTAGCCTAAGAAAACATGCTTCAATAAATGTGGTATAAACATGCGGGTTTCGCGGAAGACACATGCCTTGTGGGTCGGTGTCCGGCGAGCGTCGTAGGCTGGCAAACGAGAGGCCGCCGCCGGTGCGAAGCCATGTTTCACCGCTGATGTATCGCCGGGGAGCGGCCGCCCTCGTTTTTTTCCTAACAAGCCGCACAGGCCCCGCGGGTAGCTTGCGGAATGTTAAATACACACCCTCGTTAACAAACTTTTAGATACTTTAACCCCCTGGTTTAACGTTAAGAATGGCGATGCATTCTTATTTGTACGAAATGTGTCGGTTTTCGGAGGTTACCCAAACACCTGTCGTGCACTATGATGGTGATTAGACATAAGTTAAGTACCTTCGTATGTCTTATAAACAGCTTAGTTTAGGTGTAATTAAAACAAATATGTAATGTTTATTAAAGATCTACAGAGGTATTTTGTTAACAATAAAATTAACTAAAAACAAACTGGGTACAATACAATACTTTGTTTACACTGAAATCAGGTTTTGATTTGTTACTAGCATACATTGTATGGAAATGCTGAATCAAACTGTCATGGAATTTGGGACCAAAGCGTGCGCGTTCTTTGGTGGGATTGCGTGTAAACTGAAATTGAAGTGTCTCGCTCGAAATGCATGCGGCAAAAGGCGTCAAAGGCTTTATTCATACTCATCTATACGTATGTAATACCATACCATCGCGTCGCCGCCGCTGCCCGCTGCACGAAATTTTTAAAGGATCATAAACATATGGCGCGTGTTCAAAAATAAATTTGCAAAAACGTCCCACTTTATGGCTTTAGCGAATTAAAAATAATATACATTCTTTATAAACTGTACTTTTAGTAATTTAAAGTAAAATAAAATTAAAAGTTAGGTTTCTTAGTAAGTATTACCTATTGAAACCAATTTGTTACTCAAAAACTTGAAGCACCGCGAATCGCAACTGTTCTGAGTGAAAGCTTAAAGTTTCAGTGAGGCAGTTACGCTCCCCTTCCGGACGATCAACGTAAATTATTCCCCCAGAAGAAATCTCTAAGGGCTGAATGACGGATAAGGGCCGAGCCATTTTATTGCGTACACCGGCCTGCGTTTGTAACCGCTTTAAAAACCGACCTTAGAATGTTAATTGAGGGATAATATTATTCAATAAGGTGCTGTTAATTTAATTATCGGTCGCGAAAAAATGTCAATAGACGAATTCAAATATTGAAAGATTTTAACATTATCAGAGTACATAGTACGTAAGTTTTCTGCAGGTCAAGCTAAACCTACGGCGCCTTAACGTTATTCTTTTGTAGAGTACTGTTGGTCGCATTTACTCATTTATTAAATATAATTGTATTCTATGACATTATTAAGATAGATAACTAGGAGAAAACAAACAACAGCAAATCATATTATTACGAGGCCAAGCGTCTAAATTAGCTAATGACAATTAAAAGGGCAGTTTTGATGACCAACACATGAAAATATTTTATATTTCACAGTACATTGTAATTTTTAGGTACACTATGACTTGGGGTTATTCAAGAAAGTTATGAATAGGACCTTACAAGGTCGGCAGTGCTTCCTTATCCTAAGAATTGTGGTAGCCACTCACCATGTTCGTCTGCCCTTAATATTTAGCAGATATATTTATATTTTAGCCTTTTATATTTATATTATTTATATTTAGCCTTATATTTAAAAGTATAAATATCATTATATAATATTTAGCAAGTATAAGGTAAAAGGTTGTTCAGAAAAACGTTAGCTAAACAGTCCTAATAACTGGTGTCCTAAATGGTTTATTCTCCTTTCTAAATTGTTTATGGCAGTAATTTTACGCGGCTGTAAGGCATTGTAAGTGATAATTAAAACCCTGTTAGATACTGCTGTTACAGGCGTCAAGTTGGCTTTAATGTTATACTTATTTGGGTATTAAAAGTATCATGAAAAAGCTATCAAGATTTTAAATAAGGATAAGTAATAAAACTAGAAACATATGTATGAGTTATAAAACTCATATTACACGAGGAGGATTTAAATATGGCGGCTTGCAGAAATACTCGCGAGGCGTTTGTTTTGTAGCGCTTCATAGCACGCGTAGCGCCGTCTGCTACTTCCGTCGCAAGCTTTCCTTTGTACGCGACTGCTATGCACATCTTGCTTTAAAATAATTATCTGTTTTAAGCATTGTAAATACATATAAATATTGTAGCCGACAATATTCTAGACGAATATTTTAATATTTGAGCCACGTAATCCGCTTACTAAAAGGGATTCTAAAACTCATTCCACCGACATAATCGACACGAATTTTTCACGTATATTTCTTTCACTCACAAATCCAATTTAATTAAGGCGAGGAACTCGCGGTTAAAATCCTATTTAAGCCGTTTTTATTACCGCCCGACGGGCAAAGACGGTTCGCCACCGCGCTCTAAGAATTTGAGCGCTCGTGAGGATTTTCCTAGCTTTTATCTCAACAGTTCTGAGTAGAATGGTAAGTGATCTTCATGCAAATTATTTATTTCACTTACTGATGCATGGTGATTGCTACCAATTAGGCTACTTTAAATAATAATTTGAACTGTCCATTGCTTTTTTGTAATTGCTAAATATTTTTATTAAGATTCGAAATAAAAGTAATCGGTCACAAAAGTAGCACGACTATAATATTGTGGCTTAACGTTGCAGATAATAGTAGCAAAGTTGATGTTCCTTTGATGATCAACAGATGGCGCTATACAATTATGTAGACCGCATTATAGTTCCGTTTTAAGATTGATGTATAAGATTAAATGTGTTTTGTTCAGTATGAGTGTTATGAGTTATGTAGTTACTTAGCATCTACTATAGGTACCTTTCTTTGTTTGTACCTTTACGAGTATTTGTACCTTTATGGTCTGGCTACATCCTCATTAGGTTGCTCTGGACCATTGATTGATGCGCAGATGGGAGCTATCCTTACGGAAGTGCTCACTCGTGTTTAATACGTTAGCTCCTTTTTTGGATATCGAAGCATTATTGCACGTTGGTGGCGGCCTTCGTAATGCAGATTTATCGTTTGATCAACAGCATACAGCATCCTTTACTATTTCCCCGCAGTAATCTCATTGTTGAGCTAATAATCACCTACTACATAATAAAAATTGCCATAATGGCCTGCTAGCTCTGATGTCAATACAATAATCCAATAGATGCGGATTCCTTCATGTAGAAATATAGTCCCCCAAGTTATCGATAAATGCAACTTTTGCTTTCGCAATAAACTTTAACAATTATTTTCGCTTACGGCTGATCTCCCCAGAGTGAATGCAAGTGAATGAAGTTACTTAAACCCGCTGTTGTAGACTACGCTGCTCCTATTTATATTACACGGTATCGCAAAAGTGGTGTATGCTCTATAAAATCTTATTTATGCATATTTGTTTGTTTGGTAACGCGCCATACACGTTGCATTAACACGGATTTAAGTACAAACATTTTTGTTTCTGCTTTCAAACGTATTCCGATAATAGAACTGCATTTATCGGTGCTAAAAACGCTTAGTCAGATATTTACACTTTAGCTAATTCTGATGAATTTCAAAATTCGTTTGATAACGAACTAGCAGATCGTAGAATTATATGGAAATTTAACCCACTGCGTACTCCGCGTTTCAGCGGTCATTATGAAATCTTTGTTAAAGGTTTCAAGTCTCATTTACCTATGTAACCTATGTTATACCTATGTAACCATTTACCTATGTTATAGGTTCGTATTTGCTTTCGTATGAGGAATTGTTGAGTGTTCTTACGCAGATAGAGAGTGTTATTAACTCATGCCCGCTTACATCGCTGGCAGAAGAACCTTCTGAACCTAGTGCTTTAACGCCATCACACTTCGCCATATAAGTTCGTGATGAGCCAACTACATTACCCTTGCATCGTTCCGCTTTGCTGGACCAAATGGTGCGGTCGTTTTCTAAACTCTGGAAGCAAGAGTATTTGAGTATTTTCATTTGCTCCAAAGGAGAGGAAAATGGGATACTGCTTCCAATCTTATAAAAAATAAAAGCTTTAAATATCTGGGTCACATCGTGTCTAAGGATCTCAGTTACAATAGTGATATTGAGAGGGCGGCAGACAGATTGATAGAACGTTAGCGTTCAGAGGCTACATGCTGATCTGCAGGTTTGCTCGATGTTCAAGCGATGTTAAGATTGCACTTTTTAAGGCGTATTGTAAATGCTTTTACTCGAACGGCCTGTGAATAAGGTATACGCTTAGGGCCGTCAACGTCTTGCGTGTACAATATAATAATGTTTTCAGGATGCCGATGGGACTGCCACGGTTCTGCAGTGCTTCTGCAATACTCGTAGAGGCGCGCACGGACGGTTTTATTGCCTTAATTCGCAAAAAGGCCGCCTCCCTACTGAATAGGATCCGTAGCAGTGACAACAGTATCCTGAGAACTATAAGTGGTAAATTTGACTGTCCTATCCAGAAATACTGGATAGGACTGTTGTAATTGTAATTGTAATGTAATTGTAATATTGTAATTTGATATGCATTTAAATAATAATAAAATACTCTGTTGACTATATTTTACTAACATAGATTTAAGTCTTCTACCAGCAATTATATGTACTACCTGTGTCTGAAATGAATGGATTATTATTATTATAAAAATAGATACAGTTGTTGTCGTGTTGACGGACGACACATCCCTGCTACAATGATCACTATTGTCATTGTTGCTACCAGGGCCGTCTTAAGTCTATTCTGCGCCGGGGTGCGGGAGTGTATCCTAAGACAGTCAAACATCCTATTGTGTATCCTATGACAGTCAAATATCCTATTGTGTATCCTATGACAGTCAAATATCCTATTGTGTATCCTATGACAGTCAAATATCCTATTGTGTAATTGTTTACTATAGCGTTATATTTTTTCATTACCTTTAAAAGGTGAGCGCCCGGGGTGCACCGCACCCCTTGCACCCCCTGGTAAAGACGGCCCTGGTTGCTACCTATCCTGGTAAAGCCGGGGTTTGTAGAGTTTGTAGGACTCTATAAGCGAACTGTCGTTCTTTTCTGTCCATTACACCGCTACACCGCTACATCGCTACATCGCTACATCGCTACATCGCTACATCGCTACATCGCTAATTTTTATTTTTTATTATTTTATCGCCGATTATTTACACCTTGAACTCGCTTCTTCACGCTCCATGAAACTCGATGGTTATTAGGACGGGAACATGTTCGCGTCAAGTCGCGTATTGTCATTTTATTTTATGTCTATCGCACATTACACACGTCACGCTTCTTACTTCTTCCCCCAAATTAAATGTCCGTGTGACTGTTAGTCTATGACTCAACTTCGTTGCTGCTGGTACTGTGCCGGTTCGCGAGGGACATCGCGTGGTCGTGGACAATGTCCACGACTGTAATTTCGCATATTCAAGTCTATGACTCGACCTCGTCGCAGCTGGTTCTGTACCGGTTCGCGAGGAAAACCGCGTGGTGGCCAGACCTTGTCTGCATCTCTAATAACGCTTAGTGAACTCTTCACTGAACTTTGTTGCCGCTGTATCTATGCTGGAACCCGCGAGATCGTAGGCCCGGTCTGCGATCTGAATCCCACTTAATGGTCTTTCATTAAGCGGGATTCAAGAAGTAGTGAGCTTGAAGCGTGTGCCTGCCCAGTGTGCCCTGGCTGAGAAGAGAAAGAGAGCTCCCAGGCTTCACAACGACCTTGGAAGGTACCTCCAGCCAGTGTATACTGGAAGCGTACAGGTGAGGTCATTATATTTACTGGGTCTCACACTTTATTTCCCGTTCTTATTCCGCGTTAATCCTATGGAGATACTAATAACGTAAGATCGTGGTATCCTTCAGATGTCATGGTCATCCGCACTAACAAATACAAATAAAGGCTTATTCCTAAAATGAATCTCTTACTCGGATTTAGAACAATTGAGAGAGGTGTAAAATCAGGCAGTAACTCGTACAATAAGAAAGAGCAGATAACATTTGAATATTACTATTGATACATAGGTACATACTTAACCTTAATTTAATATTGTTTTTACATAAAGATAACAGACATTCTCGTATAGGGAATAAAATGCGGATATTCTAACCGCCGGGGCGCACCTTGTCCGCGGGGCCGGTATCGGGTCGGTGTTTACCCTCCGTTTGGAAGAGTTCCGCCTAATCCCGCCACTCTCCACGAAGCTCGCTCGCATCGCCTCTTGCTTTTTGCTGTATTTTATAGATCTATTGTGTCTTGTTACAGATTGCTATTGCTATTTAGAAGAGATTGCTATAGGCACTTACATGGAAATTATATAATTTATTACATTATATATTTATTATATTTATTATACTCAGAGATTTTTACGATAATGCTAATTAAATAAGGTGGTTTTAGATATTGGTTTTAGATAAAATAACACTACAAGTTTTCAATTTCAATCTATTTTATTTGTGTAAAACAGATAAATACAGACGACAGTTTTTGAATTGGCGTACGTAAACCACGACGAACTTATTTGTTTCTTATTCAACCCCGAAACCCTGCTGCTAACTCAGCTGCTACTTTAATTCATCGTTATTAACCTTGGTCGTAGGTTGCACGCGGGGCTCATCCTTAAGATCGAAATTTCCAGAACGGAAGCGTTCAAACCATCGACCCACGTAGCGAACGTTTGTGGTGTTTGGCCCATACACATCATTGATATTGTGACTTGCGTTGGTACCGGGACAAAACTCATACTAAAAACAACATGAATTTTCAATTTATCCATTTTATTTTCAAGACAATCATATGAACAAAATTTAGGTACAGAAAAACAAATTAAATACTGATTTTGAAATAAGAACATCGTTACTATAAGATGCGTTTTGTTTTATTTTGAAATTCGAATTAGAACGGAAGATATCGAAACTCAAAGTGGCCAGTAATGAAATTGGTCAATCATAAGCACCTAATATTTCTGAAAGGGACCGATCGCTGGAAGATGTTAACATAGAGTGGTTACAACGTAACGCAATGAACTCTGAAAGTGTGTTTAGATGTTTCTTTTTTTTACTCAATCATGCTGAAATGATGGTGGAATATAAAGATGGCTGACCGTCATTATTTAATTAGTAAGTAGTACTTGACTTAGTTTCATATTTATAAGTAGGTATATACTTGTAAGTATTTGTGCAAAATATATACTAATCATCATTTAAGTTATAATAGGGGTTAAAGTATGAAATTGCCGTTTTATAGTAATAGATACTTTGAATTGACATAAAACCTTCATGGTGTAAAATATTCGAGTGAAACTTTTTTCACATGATACCTATGAGGTTCTTGTTTTAAAAAATGTGCAACCGGCGATTTTCGACTTTCAATTGTTTTTTTTATTCAACTTAGACGGGAAAGATGGATACTTCGAAAATCCGAGTAATCTTTGATTACGAGTTCCGACGCCGAACTAACGCGGCAGAAACGGCTCGCAATATCAATGCTGCGTTTGGAGAGGAGACTGCTAATGAACGAACCGTGCGTTTTTGGTTTAAACGCTTTCGTAATGGAAACTTCGACTTGAAGAACGAACCACGTGGAAGACCGCCCACACAGGTGAATAACGCTGAATTGAAGGAATGCTGAATGGTGGAAGCCGATCCGAGTCAAACTACCCAGGAATTAGCGGCATGGTTTAACGTTACCTTACCTACAATATTGACTCATTTGCATCAAATCAATAAGATAAAAAAATATGAAAAATGGGTGCGTCATGATTTGACTGATCTGCAGAAAGAAACGCGTATTGAAACTTGCGTTGCCTTGTTGAATCGGTACAGAAATGAAGGAATATTGGATCGAATTGTGACATGTGACGAAAAGTGGATTCTTTACGATAACCGAAAGCGAAATATGCAATGGCTGACCCCAGGTCAAACGCCGCAACAGTGCTCTAAGGCAAAGCTTACCAATAAAAAGGTAATGGTAACTGTTTGGTGGTCTATTCATGGTGTTATTCACTATAGCTTTCTCAGGTCTGGTCAAGCAATAACAGCAGATGTTTACTGTGCCGAACTTCGAACAATGATGGCGAAACTGGCAGTGAATCAGCCCCGACTCGTGAATCGATCTTCACCATTATTGCTTCATGATAACGCAAGACCTCACACTGCACGAGAAACCGTTGTAACTCTACAGGAGCTGCAGTTAGAAACCATACGTCATCCTCCGTACTCGCCAGACTTTGCTCCAACGGACTACCATTTTTTTCGTGATTTGGACAATTTTCTACGTGGTAAAAAATTTTCTTCCCAAGAGGCAGTACAAAATGCTTTCACACAGTTTGTCGAATCTACATCCCCAGAGTTCTATCGCAAAGGCATAAATGAACTTCCGATTAGATGACAACAATGTATAGATAGTGAGGGTAAATATTTTGATTAAATAAATATGTTACATTTTAAAAAAACGAGTTTTAATTTTTCAGTACAAATCGGCAATTCCATACTTTAACCCCTAATATATATATTTTATACTTTACATGTCACTTTCGAACGTGCCTCTTTGTTCAACCCAAAGGTTGGTTAGTAGAGAATGCCTTGAAGCATTAAGCTCGCCTTTTGTACGTTTAAGTACAATAAAGTTTTTAAACAAATAAATATGCAAATTTACTAACCATACCGCAAAAATGCAGGAAATCTCAAGTCATTATTTTTTTTAATTCTGTAGTAAGATACATTTATATCAGTTTATAAAGTTCCACAGAGTACAGGTCTTCTGTAGCAGATCCACCAAGGGGTTTCGGGCCGTAATTCATACGAAGGGCTAACGCGGATTGATGGATACGTATGCTATAGGTTTTTTTTTATAGAATTGATGGCAGACTAGCTGTTGGCATTTGGGGTCGGGTCTCGGATCTTCAGGTTTCTTCACGACGTTTACTTACATCGCCGATTTAGTGACAATTGTAAAAATCCGTACATAGTTAGAAACTGTTAAATTACGGGATTAGAACTCACGACCCTATGAATAAAAGCCGAGAAAAGATGCACATAGTATATCACTGCTCTTTATGTAAATAGGTATTGAAAAATTCAAATTCAACACACATAATTATTATAACTCCATATTTAATATACACACATATACGAACCTTACAATAATTTAAATATTGTTTTGTAATCCGTAGCACAAAGTAGCGAAATTTATCTTTTCGCTTGGTGCGTGCAACCAACTTTTTTTCCATTACGTATCTATATGGGTAGAAATAAAATAGATATATATGGAATATATGGAAAATATATTTTTTATGTTAGCTGCAATATCTCGGATTGGTCACTGAGTTAAATATGCGCTCTAAATGTAGCTTAATTGGTCCAGTAATTTTAACTTATACCGAAGACGGCTTCATTATAAATCTTCATTATAAATCTGTCTGTCTTTGTTATAACTCAATCCTAAAACTCAATCCTTCATTCAGCAGTCGTCTAGTAAAAAACGCAGTCATAGTGAGCTGCTAAATAATTTCGTATTAATTGAATCAGTGCGACTCAAGTTGTGCATTAGAAGCTATAAGATCGTGAAAATGGGCCAGCATCCGCAGCCGCGGTAATGATCCGAGAGTGCATGCATAATTTACTCACAAAGAGCTTGTTTTGTAATGTAATTAGTTCGTAATCTCGCCGGAAAACAGCCAACAACATTATTTTGTGCCAGCTAAAATATTAAAATAATTTATTATCGGCGAGCGACCATGCGTAGGGTTTTATAATTTTGCTTTCGTGTTTTATAATTAATACAAGGAAATCAATATTCAATTGAATTAAAACACAATTATGTTGTATTATGATTTGCTGAAAGAGTTACGTTCTGGTCAATGATATTCATATGCACGATTACAGTAAAATGTTGTCCCTATTTTAATGCTATAATAAATGTCCGTCAATCTTTGTTTACTGATACTTTCGTGTTCATTTTTACTAAACTACTATACCAAACCATTCAATATACCATGTACCATATGTCTCTCCACTGCTGGCTATAGGCTTCTCACGAGGCTCGTTACCACTAAGGATTTTCGGGTCTTATCATCGTGCTACTACCGGCGGCGATTTTTTTAAGTCGTCTGGCCGAATGACGTCCCACACTGCGCTTTCCGATACGTAGCCTCCATTCCAGGATTCTTTTACCCCATCGGTTATGTGCTTGATGTTACTAAACAAATATTATATTTCAATGACAGATAAAATTAAATATAAGAGTAGTTACGATAAATATACGAGTAGAAACTAATCGAGTAGCGACGATGAACGAGCCATAACATCGACCGAGGTCTGACTTTGCAATGATAATTTAATCACTATATAAGTGAGTCGAGCACTTTTGTTATATCGCCTTAAAGGTAGCAATAAAATACGAAGCACGATTTTATGATACGAATTGTTTTAGCAGCTTTGTTTTATGGCGCATTTAATCATAAAATAATGACTAAATTTTATTACATTAATAGCTTTTGTAAAGTTACTGTAAAACTCAACTGTAGGAAACGATTATTTTTTTTAAAAAACACCTTATTGCTAATTGTTGTACAAAAGATGAGCTAAGTAAGCTGAGAGGTGCATTTGGTAGGTGCGATGAAAGTTACCTATAATTATATTTTTCCAGGAAAATACATACCATTATATTATGTCAATTAACGCAGAATCATGAGCAAATCCATGGTTTTACACTTCGGCGAAAGGTCTATTAAAAATCATGTGTTTTTATCACTAATTCTTTTTAAGTAAGTTAGTTCAAAAAACAATAAAGATTATTTTCATTGAAACTTGTTCCTTCAGTAGTCAGAAATGTTAGCTTCTTCAATAAAGTATTTATTTATTATTTGACTTTGTATGACATCAAAAAATGTACGAAGTAAATAAGACTAGTTTTTAAGATTATTTCTATTAAACTGCTAAAATTTTCAGCTCCGAAGAAAAGCGTCTCCGCCTGGTGCAAGTCTATTATTAAGTAGACAGGAAATGTAATATTGCACATGCATAAGAGTATACCATTATGGCATTCATACATTGAAAATATTATGAGCGGTGCAGAACAGTTGTCAGTCGTAATGGGAATGATTAAGCTAAGTAAACCAGTAATCATGTACTGTGCAAACTCCTCGGGGCATGTCAACAGCGACCCGACCGCTGCATTCAGTGGAACGAGCGCTACGCATCGCAACTGTCGCTGGTTTACACGGGCGACATGTGTACATAGGGTGCTTGCTTACTCGTATTAACGCAAATAGTATGCCAGTTGTAAATGTTGATGTCGTTCAGCATAATTTTTCTGTGGTCTCATGATTTCGGCAAATACCTATGATAACAAGTACTAATTAACTTTTTAAATAAATTAATTCTTGATGCTTAGTTGTAAATGTCCAGAATAAACTATAGATGTGTCAAGAGATAAAAAAGCCTTTCTGACCACCCCCTGGTACTGTATCAAGAAGTCAATTATACTTTATCAGAAAGTCAGTAACGGCTAAATTTTATTGGCGAATAATTGATCTATCAGATTGTTAACAGTACTTTATCAGGAGGTGGTGAGAAAGGCCATTAATGTTTAAACCACTTACAGGCTCATAGGTTACATAACCATCAAAGAATAAGAAAGCTCGTAGCAATTGTACTGGTCGTAGAATTCGTAGCGGTCGTAGCAGAGACTACGAGCTACGTGCAATAGCTACGAGACAATTGAATTAAAACGCAAGTTATCGTTGAGTCGAGTTGGCCGGACACCAATTAACTATCACTGCCAATATCGACTTAGCATTGTACGATTAACGCTTAGCTGAAATTGACTTCATTGATGGTCTATTAAATTTGTTCTGGTTATTGTCAGTCTGAATTTAAAGGATTTTATTCGTTATAATTCTGCCTTCTATTTTATATATTTTTTGTTAGGAATTCATAGTCATTAATTTAATATTTATTATCTTTATCATTTTGATATATTCTAGCACGGTTATAGAGATATTATGGCGTTTCGTAATAGATAGTAATTTTGACTTGTTTCTAAAAAGATTTAGCACGACTGCGAAATTCTAATATTTTGCGTGATCTTATTACGCTAAAGAAGCTCTTTGCAAACTTTATTATGTGTCTGAATAAATGCATACGTTTGTTTTCATTCCAGCACTCCGCGATGACAGGTTTGGAGGAAGCGCGGCTCAGTGGGGCCGCGTCGCGTCGCGTCCGTCGCGTGCACGTGATAAATCGCGTACAGCCATCACTTTTTACTAACGAGACAAGGTGTCGTGCACCTGCGTGTAAGGGTATTCAAGGTACGATTGTTAGCGGCACCAACAAGCCAGCGATACTTTATTGAAAGATATTTTAGTGAGCAGTTTAGGAGTGTCGGAATGTTTTATTCTGATTTCGTTGGGAATTTTTGAGCGCGGTTCAGTAGGCGCTGCCGTGTCGTACAACTGCACCGATGACAATAAATATCGGAGGCGGCGAGCCGTGAAATCGAATAGGCTCCGTCTGTGAGCGCTTTACAATCAGCAGCCGCCTGTCGCACGCCGCCGCCCGCCCTCTATAACTTACTGACGATTCCATGCATAAAAACTTATTTTAAACCTCTACAAGCCGATATTGTTACTGGGAAGGATTATTTAAATTTTAATTTATATTCCAATTATAACCATATGTTATTACAAAGATTACGTGTTTATATTTACGTACTAATTGTGAAAGATAATAATGTTTGTTATAAATGAATAATGATACAATACTTTAGGTCAGTTACGAACTTCAGAAGTTCTTTAAAATTATATCTCTTGTTAGCACAGAACCGTTCTGTCTCCAATCGAGTATTGGAACAAATACTCCTTTGCAACTGCATAATCAACTTTATTCTTCGCATCGGTGGCACTTAGATTGACAAATGTGAAAGTCAAAGTTACTATAATAATTTATTTATGAACAAACGTAAGAATTTTTGTATTGTGCTAAATCTCAGTTAACCTTTTAAGTTTTAGAGTGTATTGTTAATAATACCGTCGTACTCTTTTTAAAGTTTATTTGTAAGTATTGCGCAAGTGTTAAACAAGAGACAATTTGAATAAAGTACAGATGAATAATTAAAAACCTTTATACATATTTCACAGTAAGAACGTGTCTCAATAATACAAGTACATTTTAAACATTCGCACGCAGAGTGCCGGAGTAATTTGCGGTTGTAACGCTCGCACCCCGCCGCGCCCCGCCGCGCGCTGCCGCCGCCCGCATGTCCCCTGACGCGTGTTCGATTAGAGCACAAGTAATTCCGGAAAGGAAATTGAAATCTTAAAGCAATGCCCCACGGACTTTAGCATTAATATAATGCTACAAACACTCCAAATGTACATTGAACAAAATGAAAAACAATAACCAACTTTTCATTCGCAATTGCGAGAGTAATATGAGAATTTATACACTTAATAATATGTAGGTCTGTAAATATTTTGAATTGTAAATTATTACAGCCTCTAACACCAATGTGTTAGCTCACAAGTTAACGCTCTTTTAGTGGTGATATTTTAGCGTTGCATTCACAAACAGCGGTGGAGCAGTCGGGTGTGGCGTAATGAACACAAGCCCGGGGCCCAGGAGTTTAATTTTCCTCTTCCGCGCGGCTGTCCCGGCCGGCCCGCTCATTAATGGGGCGACAATACCTCGCGCCTCCTCATTTGCGCGACGAGGCGGGCGCCGCGCGCGAGACGTCACATCGACGACTAAACAAAGCCTTTTATATTACTGCCAAGCAAGGAAATATAAATAAGCCACTATGGAAATAATTAAAAAGAACCGAAGAAATGTAATTGTTTTGGATTTATTGGTTATGTTGTTTGGATTTGAGTTTTTCATAAGTCTAATTTACGGTTAGGCACGCTTGGGTACTGTCGGTTCCCAAATTACCTATGTAGTGCAAATAAAAAGCATGAGCAGCTGTAATAATACTCTTTCGAGCAGTCTTTTACCGGACTTCTTGCTTCAAAACTCTTAAGAACCCATAGTGGCCACCACCAATGCGGTTATATCTCTTCTTTCTTTCAGGTACGTTATTTCCTAAATTTAAAATTGGCTACAAATATATTTATCTATTTAAACAGGTCTTAATGCGAATGTTTACCTTATTTATTTCATTTTACAATCGGTAGCTGTTTCTTTGAATACTAGACCACAAGACCTCTGTGACCCTGAACATTTAAAGGATACGTTGTTATATGTTCAGGAGGTCCTTAAACGAAATTGATGTAAAGTGAGTGGAAGGCAACCACAGCTCTATCGTAGGGAAAGACATCTCGAGATCAGCAGATAGCGGGCATTTATGCCGTCCGCTAAAGGAGTAACGGAGAAAGTTGGAACAGTATTGAGAAAATACATTAAGACTGTATATACACCGTCCTCCAAAGTAGCGAAAAACCTGTGCTCACCAAAGGATGTAATACCCTATCAGCTGGCAGGTGTCTATAAGATAGACTGCAGCTGTGGTAGATCTAACATAAACCAAACAAAGCGCACCGTAGCAGAAAGGGTCAAAGAACATATCGCAGCTGTGAAGAATCGCCGGACGAATAAATCGGCGATAGCGGACTATATAACGGCGGGATCAATCAGTGGATAGAACTCCAAAAATTCTTTCCACTGATCGCCACTATTTCTACAGGATTGTGCGTGAAGCAATTGAAATAAAAAACATAGAAATTTCAATCGAGAAGATGGATATAAATTGTCCTCGACATAGAATCCAGTGATTAATAAATTTAATAAAATTAATCCTCGAGATTTTTCGTCTGACGCTACTTTTTATATTGTGATTGTTGTGTGCCACAACTTTCCGGAATATGAAGACCAAATGTGGGTAGTTAATGAAACTGCTCGCAACTCTCGACGTGAATTACCCACCTCCTCAGTCAGCTCGTGACCATGGTTGGTGCAACCCAACCGAAACGTCGATTAAAATAAATAAGGCTAACATTCGCGTTAAGACTCGTTTAAATAGATAAACGTCAAATTCCTGCACTTTGACTAATTTGCTATCCATCATTTGATTCGCAAGGTCGTGCCGTACCTACTACGTCTTGCCTTTGTGTCAGTACTACGAACATTTGTAAATATTAAATACGCTATTTTTACTGCTATTAAATACCTACTGTATATCTCACAGTTTGTTTGCGCATGGGACTAAATTACAATGTAAAAATCACCTTATTAGGTTTTTTCATGGAGTGAAATTTTTTATTCTTTTCAGAGCTAACTGAGCTAACGTAAAAATTCCTTAAAATATTGTGCTCGTATTGTAATACGAGCACAATATTTTAAGGAATAAAAACTAGCATTGAGACTTACATGTGCGTAGTCAGTCTAATTTATATTATACAATGCTTACTGAATAGTGTCAAATTGTAGTTGAAATATAGTTGGAAGCGGACCATTGAACACTGATATTTAGTTTATGAGTTGGATTGCAACATTAACCTCATGAATGAATCATCGCTTCGTGCCCCCGGATCCCGAGACGGTATTCGATTAGCACGAATAATTCCGAAAGGGAAATTGAAAAGCTAAAGCGATGCCCCGAGGACTTGCTCTTTCTGTTATTTGCGGGCAGCTGCCGAGATTGCTGTTCAGAATACACAACTAAATTTCAATGTGTCCGAACTCATGTTAACATTTTAGTTTGCTGCTGTTCACATAAGTATTATCTTTTCATGTGCCGTGTTTAAATCCTTTGTTTGTTAAGAATATTTTATTTCGTCGTTATGAGTTGATTTTTATAATTAAGGAATTTCTCTTGTCATATCACACTTCCCACTCCATGGGATGGGATGGAAAATCTTACTTACAGCAGTATTTTGCGAGAGAAAGGTAAATAAAAATATATCAAACATGGTAATATACAAGTTACCAAAAGGTTAAAAACATATTTCTTGCTTCTATTTCTTCTATTTCTATTTCTAAACATATTTCTTCAGGTTTCTTGCGTACAAGGATTGCCAATGCCCTGATCATTTTAATTACTATATACGATTCTCTCATTTCGGATTACCAACGTTGGTAGTGCGACGGAATGTTACCTGCTTGGTTTTGTTGCACAAAATATTAAATGGCGCCTTGTTAATACCTGAGGTGGTAACCCAAATTGGCCTTGCTGTTCCTCGGTCTATCTCAAGATATCCTTTAAGCAAGCAATTAGTACCGCTACCTTCTAAAACAAACCTGGGTAAATTCGCGCCATTAAATCGTCTTCTGAATACTTATAACAAGTTGAATTCTCATGACATCGACATCTTTAATGATTCTTTGGCAAGTTTCAAACCCAAAATTTTATGTAAATTGTAGTCGGGCACTTTTTGTTTTTTTTTCATTTGTTTAATTAAATGGTTTAGTGAATTGTAATTTAACCTTATTTAATTGGATTTATGTTCATCCAAATTTAAATTTATTTTTTTTGGTCATACTCGTACTTTGTCATACTATTAAAGTATTGCACGCGGTATGTTGAATTTATAAGTTTAACATTTGTATGTTTTCGTGTAAATGCTGTTGGTGTACCTTGCACATAAATAAATATTCAAGTCTGTAAATTCGAATCATAGTTGTCGTGGTTACTGGGAAATTAATTTTATTCAGTTATTGAATATTGTACATGGAAAAACTAGGTGAAATATTGTCACTTGCTCGGCAGTGAGGGAAAACATCGTGAGGAAACCCGCATGCTCTCGAAATAAAAAAAACTTAAGTATGTGATCCACCAATCCGCACTGGGCCTGCGTGATGGATTACGGCTTGAAACCCCCCGTGATTTACTAGGGGAGGCCTGTGCCCTGCAGTGGGACGTTATAGGCTGATGATACAAGTATAAGCACATTATAATTTTATAACTACATTATTTGAGCATAATAGTCGTACAGACCTGTCACATATAATATACCTAGTCTAGCCATAAATATTGTTACAGAAATTGTATGTTGTGGGGTTGTTTGGTTTAATAGTGATAGTTTATTAAACATCAGTGTATAATGTTTGTGATAATCCAATAAAAGCATAAGATTGCTTTTTCGTGTGCTTCCAAGGAGTTCAACTATTAGATAGATAGATACACTTTATTATCTGGTACATCAAAAACATATAGATTAATACAAAATACAACTACTCGTAATCAGAAGTACAACCGGCGTGGTGGCCTTATCGCTATAGCGATTTCTTCCAGGCGACCTTTGGGTAATAAGGAGAGGTCTGTAGAAGAAATAGAGGTAGATGGTGCAATAAAGAAATAATGTCTTTATATACAAATATAGATACATACATACAGGATTATATAAATACTTGCATACATATATACATGCATACATACATAATATACATACAGAAAGATCTAAGGAACTAAAAAGATAAAAAAAACTAAGAAAAAAAACTCTTATATCCTCAGTAAATCTACTATCACTTTACTGAGCGACTCCTCACTTCGACGGACCTGGACATTGATGAATTGTTAATTACGAAGAAAACTTGATACTGGAACAATGCGCTAATTGCGCCATTGCCATATAAGAAGAAGAATTCCGTTAAACATATATTGTGCAAAGGTTTATAACAGAATTTTAACACGTTTTAAACCGTATACCACCAGAAGAAATTGTTAACGAAAAAAATAGTGGAGACATAGTCAGCATTGGTCCGCACATTATCTGCTTTGTCTTCGAATCCAGCTGTAAACTGTAAGTAGCCGTGGACGGGTTTGCTCAGTAATCCAGCGTTAATTAGCAGTTGGTTGAGCTAGCTGTGGCGACACACGGCCGCAGCGGAACAGCAACATAATTGTACAATTATTATTTTTTACTCTAGCGTTTAGATATCGTGATATATTTTAGTAATTAGTAATTTTAGTAATTTAAACTATAGTACGTTTATCATAAGCAAGAAGAGTTGGAAAAAACTGTCAAGCGGCACATATTTAACCAGTCGGTGAGAGCGGGAATCCAGTCATACGGAGTGGTGTAAATGTTTTAGGTAGGCGCTAACTGCTAAATAAATAAATAAATAACGCCACACTCAATGCCCCTCACTAGGATTCCCTGTGTCGTGGGTCCCGAGACACATACAAAGCCAACACAAACTCACACCCAGACCCGAACATACATTTGTCTTTAAACATACATTTGTCTTTAAACAAATGTATATGTCCAACCGGGAATAAACCCGGGACCTTTTGCACGGCAAGCGGGGTCACTACCAACTGCGCCAATCGGTCGGTGAAATGTCACTTACATACAATCATTGAAACAAATCTTTGTTCTGCGCTGAATTTGACTTGATAGTGTTTTCATTCTAAGTTTGCTCGTATGCTGAGCTACCTATAATCCAATACCAATGTGAATTTGAGGATAAAGGAATAAAAGTTCCCTGTCCTAGTTGTACGTGTGTGTTTATTGTAATGTAACTGGTAACGCGACCCGCATACGACCCGCTTTTATCACGTTGTTACCGTCTGGTCGTGTAGTGCGAATTCATAATTACCTTAAGGACAAATTATGTTTATAGGGTTCCGTTGCACGGATATGAAATAGTCCGACTATAATTGCCAATTTTAATTACACGTAAAATGCAGTGTCGAATTTTATTCAGATGAAAGTGAATAATATTTATTAGATAATAAAATTGACTTGTGCTACTGCCCATTTTTGACGCACGGTAAATGTTCAAATATTTCCGTATTTTTAATTCACACGTTTATGGACCAGTCATTTAAAGTTTTTTTAGTACTTAATATGGTAGATTTTTTTTTTATATAGCTAATAGTCTCATGTCGAATGGCATCACTATCTTTTTTTACGGACGAGGGCGGCAGACGAGTGTACAGTCCACCTGATGGTACAGTTGCTCATAGACGTCCGCGATACATGCCAAACATTAGTCCAAAATGATAAATGTCGGCACGCCCCCGGTTGCGCTGCCTACCTTTAGAGATACAGGAATGGATTTGGAGAAAGGCTTGGGAAAATGGGGAGGGATAGGATGGGAATGGGCTCTAGCACATCTCATTCACTACCGAAACACGTACGTACATTAGGGAAATACGCTAAAGTGGGAAATGCAATACATTTCAAGGTAATCTTCTGTGAGAGAAGGGTAACGTGGCAAGTCTAGCATGCCCAGCAGCTGTTGGATTGCAGCGTGCACTTTACCCCTCAAATCTAATCTAAAGTAAATATTAATCTCAAATATTAATAAAAATATAAAAATTAAATATTAAAAAAAAATGTAAAGATTCATTAATTGGAACGGTCACAGCATAGTTGATTCTTTGAATGCTACAATAGTTATCTCTAAACACAGTCATTACAATTGTGTCCGAGTGTACTTTGTACTATTTAACAAGCAATCTCAAGAGTATATTAGGAGGCCATCCGGTGACACCGTCTCTAATCCAGGCCTAATTGCTGGACTGAAGACTATTGGGCTTGAAACGGCAAACCCAATGCAATTACTGCGGCTAAGGATTTACAACACAAATATGCTCCTACATATATCGTGTGTAGGTTTTTGTCTATTAAATAATTATTTTATTACTTTATTTTTTTAAAATAACATAAGAGGTTAACGACACAGCACAAAAAAATTGCAAGCTGAAGTGGCAGTGGGTAGACCAGGACTGTCGCAGGACCGATAAACGATAAGGTAGACTAGACCTCGAATCCAGAAACGTAGGTACCGAGAATCGTAGCGTGGAACGCACACCCGCCAGGTAAACTGACGACTTGAAGAACGGCGCCGGTAGTGGCTAAACGAGAAGAGCCTAAAACGTGTGTGATGGCGGTCCTTGGGAGAGGCCTATATCCAGCAGTAGAGAGATACAGGCTGATGGTATGGTATGATTATTAATTAGGTATTTACATTAAGTACCTGCCGTTACTATTAAATCGTAATTTGATTTTATTATAGGCATTCATTCCCGAAATTTATAAGGTGTAGGTGAACTCGTGTAAGAATCATTCTATTTATTACTGAAAGCTGTAGTTATTATAATTTTCCTTTATCTTGTTTTGTCGCAACAGTTTTATAAAACTCATTTACACTCATAAAATACTTATATTTCTCTAAGAATTTGTCATGATCAGTGTTTCGGGGGTGAGTGAGATTTGTTGTCAGAGACTATTTTTCTTCTCAATCTATACTCTACATCCTGATTTATAAACTCACCATATACCGATGAAAGTATTAAAGAATGTAATCATTAAAACTAATGTTTATAATGATAACATGACAACGACCGAATAAACTCGTCATGGAGAATGTGAAATTAAGTATTATTTACATGTCATAATATTCTCAATCGATAGGATGTGGTAGAATTGGATTATAGGATGGGATGGGATTGGATTATATTGTGGGATAAGAATGGATTGGGGTTCGATTAAATAAGTTGAGATTGAAACGAGTTACATGGGATGCAAAAGATTAAATGGAACTAGACGGGATGAATTGGAATGTGTGGGACTGGGTGACGTGAGACGGGAAAGGGTACGAATACAATGAACTAACTACACAATATACTCTAAAGTTCACGTGTCCGAAGAAGTAGTTGAAGTAGAAGTAGCCGGCTAGTTGTTTTATTTAAAAGTAGCAGTTTATAATTTCTCTAAAAGAGTAGCTGTCAGGGTGGTGAAGGTATATTTATTCTTGTCTTTCATCTAATCTTCAATCAGAATACCTGTGCACGACTGTACTCAGGTGTCAAAAAAAAACAAGTGTGACTGTATATCCTTTTATTTTATAACTTCACTAGCAAGGTCACCCAACAAACCAAAATTGACCGTTTAAGGTTTATACGGGAATGCAACCATAGCGCGATGTAGAACCGATACAGCGCCATCTGTTAGCTTTGACATTAACTTTACACAATAATTTTACTGACTTAGACAATACCTTTCACATTTTTTTTACTTAAGAGTGAAATGGACTCTTTCTTTATGCCAATATTGACAGAGAGGGGGAGAGAGAGAGAGAGAGAGAGATTGCGGTTAGGCAGTGTGGTGCTTTAAGGCCATTCATCCCTCATGTTTAAGACTGCTCAATGTGCATGAGGAGACCTATGTCCAGTATTAGACGAGAAAAGGGCGGAATACGGTTACGATATTCTAGAAATATAAATACTTATATAAGTAGTGTACAGTCAGCGACAGATCAACGTATACCCATGGGTACCTTATTGCGCTATTAATAAGTGCTAGTTTTGATTTGGATTTGATCTCGCATAACATAAATATCCGCATAACCGTACCTAGGGTGTCGGACACCGAGAATGCAACCCTTCGCGTGGCAGACAGTTATTCGATCACCGACGCTGACCGTTCGATACATGTACATTTTTCCACCTCTTATTTAATAAAAAAAATTGAAGGGTTATTTTCTATTAGTAATTAAGTTAATTTAGCAAGAGATTGAATTTTGATGTTATATACACAATGGAAAGGTAAATCAAAATATTCAGAGGACTCATAAAAGTCCCATGCACGTATAAGGGCAAACTTTGAACAACATTTCCCGATACAATAGGTCCCAAAGTAAAGTCATCTTCAACATAAAAGAAACACATCTGAATTCTTAAGGGGAAATATTACTTTGCAATCGCAAAATTCTTTGCTGAAACAACTCGTGGGGAGGTAACGTTCATTCCGACAAAAGACGAGCAATATTCTGTGCACAAAGGAAAGCGGCCGATATATTCAATGCAGTGACACAAGAAATGGCGGCACAAAGCGGTAACAAACCTCATATTGTGAGTTACATCGCGGTTTGGAGTTCCGCGCGGAGAAGCGTCCGTCGCACCTCGATAGCCTGCAATATTAAATACTTTACAACTTTTTATACTTTGTCACGGATATCTTGTTGTTGGTGAGTTTATCGATACTACTTAGATGTATATTTTTATAATAGTTTCACATTTTACTCCGGGGGCCTAATATTAGCTCTAACTCACAGTCATTTTACGCCATGAACTGAACTAAAGTAGAGTCAATTTAATAGGCCACTTTTGACAAGTGTCAAACTGGTTGTCATAGTGAGGTAATCTAACAGAAATTATCGATTAAAGACAAAAATCGATTTATAAGTCGTAATATTAGTGAATCGATTTTAGTGTTCATAAAAAAATAATTCTCCAGTAATATTTTTAGAGTATACACAGCATTAGAAACCTTCTACACATTCCACATGACCTCAAAGTTAAGTGTAATTATGGGAAATATAATGAAACCAGTTTATATATGTAATCAATTATTATTTATTAGTTGGAACTATCAGATTCGTTGAAACTGCTATCGTTGCTATTATTATCAATTCTTAAATCACATTAAAAATCTTCCATTATATTTTTTTTGTTTTTTCTACTACTTTCTTCTAATCATCTTTGGAAACATTTGTACACGCAGTTTTTATTAAAAATGATATTCCAACAGAAAATAAGCCTGCTTTTTTTAATGAACATAAATGTTTTTTTCTAGATGGATACTCTTTTCACAATAATAAATAACCATAAATGTGGTTGCGAATTGCATCGGCATTAAAACTATCGACATAGACAACTGGCATAATTCTTTTCCTTTTCTTCCTTTTTCTTTTTAATTTCAGATATAGTTTTAATATATTAAATGAGGTATAGATATATTAATTTAATTACATATATCTTTTTAATGTATTTACTAATTAATAATTGTATTTATTTAAATTATGTCAATTATTTAATAATTCTATTGTTCTCTTAGTTTGTTTATTTATCGTAACGGTAATTTTCTTCGATATTCCTTTCTCTCTACAAGTTACTTCGATTATAAAGATCACATCCCTATTATTAAAAAAAAAAAAATGTATACAGGCGTAACCTTGTAGTGGGGTTCGAATTTCTTAAAATATAAATTGATAATGATGTTTAGCAACCAAATTAACCTTCGAACTTATTAAATTTGTTATTAAACTAAAAATGTTACATATTTTTAGTGTTCAGTAATGCATTTATAAACATAAATTGATTTATGGGACCGATGCAAAGTTATATCGTCACAAAGCGAATGAAATGTCAAAACTGGCCTATGAAATTGACTCTACTGTAACTGCCTTATAATTTCGTACTATGAACACGCTACAAATAAGTCAGTAAACAATCACGTGACCCATTGCAATTCACCCGCATCACAGCGTTTTCTGATTGCCAAATCCATAGTAGATACGAGGTGTTATTGGACGCATAAAAAGTCAGCTGAAATGACAAAATACGCTAGTCGTTATCTAGATAAGCAAAGTAACTGGGAATAACTAATCAGAGAGTTTTTAAAATATTTTTTTTTATTTATTATATTCTTGTAGACTCTTAGAGAGTCTCTTAGAATCAAACATAAGTCCCCACATATCATATTATCAGCCTGCTCGAGATAGTTGTTATAAAATTTGGACTGTAATGTTTTATGATTGAGATCAAAGGTTTGTAGTGTTGTATTGAAATAGGGCTTACTTAAATTTCTTTGAGTTTTATGAGATGAGATTACAAATTGTCACGTCGACATGACTAATATGCTAGAAGATTTAAATAAGAGTGAGAGAGATCGCTAGCCCGAGGCAGAGGAACTCAGGCGTCGAGTTCTCGTTTAGAGTGCATTTAGATGCAGAATTATTGTATGTGGTGCAGATCTCAACATATATTTAATAGTAATAATAAACTACAAAGTTTATTTAGCTTTTTTGTATGAGTTTAGGTTTGTTAATTAAAAATATTTTAATATTGAACAAGCCTATGTCTATCCACTGCTTGAAATAGGCCTCTTCCAAAGCCCGACACATTCGACCACTCCCGACGACTTTCTTCAAGTCATCACTTCACCTGAACGGAGGGTGCCACGTACACCGTTATGTGGTCTCCATTTGTAGACTCGCCTAATCAACGGTTATCAATCCTGTGACAGTCATGAAGTCCCGTGGCAGTTGGTTAAAGTGGCCCGCTGCCACTTTAATCTTTTAAATTTTTGAGCTAAGTCGATAATTTTAATTTTTCGTTGAGTCATCGTTCTGGATATCGTTCAGTACAGACACACCAAAACACAGCTCTTTTGCTCGCTATTCCCACATATTTGTAGGAAAATAACTTGTGACTGGTGACAATTTTGTTGGTCTGCCGTGACTTTCGAAGACCCATTCACAGAACTGCTGCTTTTTTCATTTTTTCGATGGTAACATTAAATTCAATGTTTCGTCTCTTTTGTTACAATATCAAAAACAACATGCAGTAATCAACAAAACACCGTTTCGGGTCCAATATGATTTCATGAGCAATACAGTGATAATAAAGCTTCCTAACTTTAAAATGAATATATATTACATGCAATTTTTTTAAAATTTTGATCACCGATCCTCAAATATCCTAGAATTTCGTCGTATGTGATTTCTAGATTTCCGTCAATGAGTCGCCCGACACCAGCCACATTTCCTTCAGTGAACGCAGTAGAAAGACTACCTACACAAATCTCGTCACTGAGAACACCCAACCACGATTAAATTTAAAGTACCTCAGCCTCGTAGTGATCTAAAGTGGTGCTTCATGTCCAAAAGCATTTTGAAGTAGAGAAATGCACTCTTGTGGAGAAAGCAAACTTTTGAAATCGTAAAAAAATCATCATTCTAAAATCGCCGTGTGAAACGTACCGAGGACGACGACGGCAACGGGGAGGGTCGTTTCTATCGGGTACATAGGTTAGGCTGTCAACTACTAGGGGGTTGGGATGGTGCGGGACTCTTTCATAGTAGCGTTGGGTTCTGCCGATAGAATGTTATTACCAGAGGTGGGGGGTTAGGTAGGGTGATTTTAGTACTTGTGACAAAATGTATATATTAATTGTATATGTAACACCTCGGGATTCCCGGGATTCTGAATCTGTTTGTTAATGATGTTGTACCTACTTGCAACTATGTCTATACTATTATGCGTGTGTATCGGATTATCGAAAATAGATACTTTTATATACCCACATTATTACCACATTCTTCCTCGATGGCAGCTTTCAGTTCCTGCAAGTTCTGCGAAGCGGAGTGGTGAGTCGCTTTAGCTCATCCCATAAATGCTCTATGGGATTCATATCTGGGCTTCTTGCTATCCATTCCATGTTTGTGATACTGACGTTATGAAGGTATTCCCTGACGATTCCTGTAGTGTGTGCTCTTGCATAATCATGCATAGAAATGAAATCTTAGTCAATAAACACAGCAAATGGCGTCACATGAGTCTCTAGGCATTGACGAATGTAACAGTCGTCATTTAGTGGTGACAGCCGTGGTCCCGAAACAACCGGAAATTCGGTTTGCTTTCCGTGGAAATTCCTGCTCAGACAGTCCATAAGCAACCGCCATAACTCACTTTCTCTTCAATACAGCACTGTACAAAATGCTCTTCCAGTCTTCGGTACACCTTCCTCCTTCCATTATCACTATACAGCATAATCTTGGATTCATCAGTGAAGAGTACCTGGCTCCATTGACGTTGAGTCCAATGCAGATGTTGCACGCAAACTGAAAGCGCGCCATTCGGTACGCTCGTGTCAGTTTGGACCCATCGGCTTCTTCGGTACTTCGGGTCTCCTTCTAACAGTCCGAGCGCTAACAGCCACTTCATGAAAGTCTCGAAGCTGTTCTTGGGATCTCTAACGAGGTCGACGTGACGATTTCGTAAGCTGGTCGTGAAGATAAATCGATCTTGTCTTTCCGTCGTCACTCGGAATTGTGGTCCTCCTGGACGACGAACAAAGCCGCCAATCTCTAGGTATGTATGGTATACTCATTGAACAGTAGAACGGCTTAAATGAAGTGTTGCACTCACATTTCGCTGACTAAGCCCACAGTAAAGAAGTGCCATAGCTTGCGCGACTACTTCAAGCGCAGTATCCATAATTTTAAGGTCAAAATCGGTTCAAATCTCAGGAAAAACAATTTAACGAAACTTTTATTGAAAAACAACCTCATTAAATAAAAAACATTGCTTCAATTCAAAGTTTCTGCTCCCTTATTTTTTTCAAAACAAGGAACTGACTCGTTCTGTAGTTCAAATTCGTGAATTCAAATTTGCAACAATAGCACACCAAAATATTGGTTGGTGAATATGCTAACTGTATAACAACTTTTTCTTTGATCTAACATTATTTTTATATTTCGGGCCTTAATACATAAAAATATAGGGTGGCTCGATTCATATGTCCGGGAGTGTAGTTCGTAGTGAGGATATCAAGATAACTGAAATAGGTTTAAAAAAATATATTTGTTACAGTAAATTAAGCTTCACAGCGAAATAACCTTAGATATGATTCCCGGAAGAAGAAAATCGCCCTATTAATTTTTCTTACTGCAAATCCCAAAATCGTACTACCTTACTTCGACCTCTGGTTATAATACAAACATATGTAGTAGTCCAGATTGAGAAGCGTATATCATAAGCTATTTCTTTAGGAAAGTTTTAAAATTTCATTTTCAATTTCCTTTTCTTCTCCTTAAAAAAAACAAATCCAAATAAATTTCGAGCGTTAATCGGTCTAGCTTCGTACAAGTTCAGAGTTTGTGAAATTATTCAAGAGATTGACGCATGCGCGCATTTTACGCACCACCCCCTAAAGCCTTACGACCGCCTTCCTCGCGTAGATATTACCTGTAAAATGAACCCTCCGATCTTATAAATAAAGGTTTCCATTCGGAAGACACGTCATCTCGCGAAAATTTCGAGGCCTACATCATCTTCAGTTCTAAAGCCGTCATTATGTTCGCGTACGAAGAATTAGATTTTCGTAACGTATCCTCGGTATCCCATCCGTCGCTTGTAGTGGCTTTTATCGGAGCTTTTAAAGAAAATAGAACTCTGTTGCTTTCGTGGTAAGGTATATGTTAGTTTGGACGTATTTTGTTTCAAAGGATAATCAGCGTGCAAAGGTTTCAGTTTTCAGTCGGCTGTGAGCCTTGACAGCGGTCGAACGGTCCCCTTTGCCCGCTTTCGGTACCGCGGGTGCAACTTATTTCGTAGTGAACTCGAAAGAAATTTATATTCGGGATCTTTTAGTAGTGTTGTTTAGACAAATGATATAAGTTCATTGTATACTGCAAATTTTATAGAAATTATTTATGTTGTTTAGTAAAAAAATTTAAATAAATAATTATGTTAAACAAATTGCTCGAAAAATGTACATAGCAGACCGTATTAATTATAGGGAAATAAAGAAATTAATCAACTGTGAGTAAAATGTGAATGTCAAGGAATTATTTTAATTTTACTTCTTTTGCTATAAATACTTAAAATTTAAAAGTTAGAACAATTAGCAATTCGTTCGCCCTTAACGTTTAAAATTAATAGCTCTTACTTAACTGGACTGTTAATGAGAATAAATTGTGTAATTATATGGTGTACATAAATAAGATCGAATGTAAATCGTAGTTAGCGTGGCGAGCTCCGCGCGGGTCCCGGGCGATCCTTGCATACTTGCCGTTCCCCGGCATTCCCCAGTTAATTAAAGCCCATTTGTACACTGTCTTGAGAAATATAATTTATGAAATGACAAAGCGTTTCAGTGTTTACAAAATATTTGACTCGAGAAATATTCCGTTTTCATTTGCAATTCGAATATTTTGTTTTTAATCCTCTAAATAAGTATTTTCAAATATTCCTGAAGGAATACTTCCGCAAAATATTTAATAAACAACTGATATATGAAAATGATGTGTATGTATTATATATACATAGGTATATATTTAAGAAGTTGTGTAAGGTATTGATAAACAAGGCCTCCACTCCACCTCCTTGTCGATTCCAAATAAGCCCGCCTCAATTCCGAGCTCCGCCTACTCACGAAAGGTAAATATCTTCTTATGTAAACACTCTTATATACTGTGGGGTATACAGGCCTTTTATCTATTTTAATTATATTTGTAAATCTATATATTGGGACTCAAACATTGTATTTTGTTGTTAATGACTAGTTTCTGAATACCGTATGATTACACCATTCAAGTTTCCAAGATCAAATAAGTCAATCTGAAGTTATTTTTACCTTTAGATATCCACGTAACATGATGAACTTGATACTTTTTAATGCCTCAATAATGTTATTGGTACGATATGTCATTGGTATGAACCAATGATTGATGCCGTGCATTGGTATTAAAATTAGGTAAGCAAATAGTATGGAGCAAATATTATTTTTATGCTTCTGGAGCTGTAGTTTCAATACGAGTAATACTAGTGATCGCCTAAGGGTTACCCCAGATACATAGAACTTAAAAAACAAGCTCTACTTATATGAGATGCACGATACTGCCTTTAGCACGGTGTTGATACCATCAGCCTCTGTCTTCTTACTATTGGATATAAGTCTCCTCATGTCGAACTTCTGCTCGTCTTACAAAACTAAAGCACTAATATGTTTACACAATTTGATTCTTTAGTTCTAGAATATCATCATTGTTTGATTATTTTTCAATGCAAGTACCTGATCTATTCGAGTCTCTCTATTTAATATAACAAGTTTTCATAATATAGAAAATAAAAAATATGGTCTTATTTTCTTCTTAATTTTTCAATAGATACTGCACAGGTGGTCATACAATTAAATGTATTACAACAACCGTGAAAATAACACGTAAACAACAAAACGAGTTAGACTGTTGAACAAGCCGTTAAACAAATGAACGTTATTTTCTCAAATGCAATTGGGTTACCAACGGGACAACGTTAACAAACAAAATAAACGGAGCCAGTGAAACTTCCGCAGCTAAGAAGTCGAAACTGTGTGTACAATGTCGGCGAAAACTGTGAGCTCTAACAAGCCGACCATCCGAAGTTGTTTAACGTAGCGAAGCGAAGCGGGTGAATAATTCTACCGGAGTGGTCAGCAACTGTGGAGCGGTGGAACACTCCGTCGGCGCCGGACAATTTCAAAGTGTTCGCGGCTGCGGTATATATACGCCAAGAGGCTTGACTTACTTCATGAAGAGTGCTATACTAGAGAGTGCATGCAGGCTACTATACGGACGATGGACTCACACTCTCTAGGTCGGAGTCGACAGACTCCAGCCGCCAGGAACCATATTGTGTATACTGACCACAGGGGGAGAAAGTGAGTATATTTTTACATATCATAGTAAAAGTAGAAAAGTTTGAGAACCATTTCAATTGAAGTAACAAATACTACAATAACAATTAATGTGCCTAATAATTTCTTAAGCGTTTTGATTGTTCTGAATTATATATCTGGAGAGAGGAATTTAAACGTTTAAACCAAACAAATGAGTCCTATTATTTCTCTCAATTTAGTCTAACAAGCGACTAGAGTCAAAGGTTCGCCGAAGCGCGGAACTCAATGGCCGTGAATTTTGTAATCTTCATTAATTTCAACTGGAAGTTCACTTTCGCTGTTTCTATTCACTTTTGTTCCCTGAATTAAATACTACGTTGATTTTATTAGTTGTTTATAACTAAAACTAAATTATACTGTTTCTCTTGTTCATCTCTAGTGGAGTCATTTATTGGGCATTGCATTTTTAAATTCAGAAAGGGTATAAGTTGTAAAATACGTATCTTCGTATCTTAGAATGAATTTTGTGTCCAACTCATAGCAGAAGAAATTTTCATATAAATTAAGTGTAGAAAGTTTCTAACCAGTGAAAGAAACGTGCTTGTAAACTTTGTAGAAACATTTAAATTCACCGGTGGTGCTCTTTTTATGTGATGTTGTTACTTTACTTGTTTCGCTATATTATTTTTAATGGTTCTTGAGGTGCTTACGCTTTCAGGGGGTTTTCCACCAATCAGCTAGGTAGTGTTAGTCTGTGAAGTTATGTTGAAATGAAAATATATTGCGCCATAGAGTAACAACGATTGTTCACAATAATATCAATTAGATAGTCCGTTTTTTATTATTAAAATTGTCTACTATTACTGCTACAACACTAAAATAATGTTTAGTATAAACTTACTGCTAGCAAAAAAAATGTATATTAAGTTAGGCGCTTGTTGCCGTCGCTCAGCGCGTCGCGTTCGTGTAACTGACGAGCGAGCGTAGAGCGAGGGGTGGAGGCTACACTAGCTGACTGTGTGCCGAGGAAGGACAGTCGAGTTACTTTGTACTGTTTCCGTTAGTCACATTTTCGCAACACGGTATTCACATTTCGAGGACTGGAAAGTTGGCGTTATCGCGTTTAAAATAGAACGACAAACACATCTAACTTTGTGATTCAAAATGGACACGTCCTGCCGGACTAACCGTTTCGGCTGCGTATTTTGTTCTATTAGCGACCGTGATATTTGGTTATTCATATAAGTAAATCCTCATATTGTTATTGTTTAAAATTTAATGAATAGAATATACTCGATATAATAAAGGATAAATTACATTATATTATAATACAATACAGCATATTTGAAATATGGTTCCTGATTCGGATAAGTCATTTATTATGATGTCTATGATAACTAGGCACTTGTATTCAATTGATATAATCATATAAATAATAAGATGTATTTAATTATTTTATAACTCAAACAAACAAAGAACAGGATTAGCATAACAAAAACCCATATAAGAATTATATTGTAAATCTACCTACTTATAGTAGTGACAACGTAGAAATTTTAACACTCACTCACATTCAAAGTTTGTCTCGACACGTTCCGAACTTCGTTCGGTACGAACATTATAAGTACGGGTAAGTGTACAAATTGATTTATTGAAGTTCAGCGGGCCTCTGAGTTGCGCCTGAGTATTCAGTCCTTTGCATTACACAGATAAAATGGAAATAAAAAAGAAAGTTCACAAACAGAAATCCCCTTGTCGCGAGATTTACGAGCCGACGCACCTCCGGCGCAAATAAGTTATATGTAAATTTTATGTACAGCCGAGATATACCTCGGTTAAATTTATGGACATATACAATTTGTCACTGACTATTGATTACAATTTTATTGAAAAATTCAATACCATTAAAGAAGAAAAACAAATGACATTAACTCTACACGTGTTAATGTTAAAAAGTTGGAAATACATTAGTGATCAATTTCCTACTAATACATTTGAATGAAAAGTTTTAGTAACCTAACAATTTGCTTTATGAAATCTAAATGTGGGCTTTTCTGTTGTAATTATCAAAAGTCACGCGAACGGCGTTTTAGGCGTAGATTTTGATGTACAATGAAACTTCCTAATAAGGACATTGTAGTCAGCTAGGTGATTTCGTAAAATTTGTCAAATTCGAAAACTTTAGTCGATAAATTACTTCCGATCGATTCTATAGCGATTCTTAGTTTTCGAATTTGTATTTCCACACATATTTTTGTTACTTTTATTTGGCAATTAGTTATAAAGATTGATACACTGAGATTGACTATAATGAGTGTCACAAAAATCATCTTCTATTTGAAATTTCATTGAATATAATAAGGACTCGGAATCTAATAGCCCAGAAATGTTGTGAACTTTTCGTCTATCATTTTTCTTTGGTTTATAATAAACATGTTTGTATTTCTATTATACACGATACTCACATCCCTTTCATGAACAATTATATCCGCTCAGTATTATTTACTGAAGAAACAATTTTCTGAGTTTTAAAAAGACTCGAATCTCGATCACTTTAAAGGCGCTGGTTCTGATAGAATTCCATCCATATTTGTTGCTCGTTGTGCACGCTCGCTAGCCTTACTCTTAATGTTGATCTAAAATAAGTCTTTTATCGACTGAGTTTTTCCTTTAATGTGGAAAGAAGCTTTAGTCATTCTGTTACATAAGAATAGTGAATTGCACCTTATAAAAAACTGCCCACCCATATCTTTCTCTCGGTTTTCGCTAAGGTTTTTGCAAAGTTGTTGTATCCTATGTTGTGTTTCCACTTTAAAAAATGTTATCAAATAACCAACACGGTTTTGTTAAATCCAGGTCTACAACTACAAATCTTATAAATTCTATTGACACAGTGACTCATTCGGTAGACTCTAGTTTAACGGTCGATGCGGTGTATACTGATTTAAGATGGGGTTTCTCATGCAATACTTGTGCGAAAGTTGGAACTTAATGGCGTTCTCTTGAAATGATGTCAATCTCATCTTATTGATAGGCAGTCTCGTATTGTAATGAACGGATATTCGTCTGATTTGTTTGTTGCGTATTCTCGCGTACCCCAAGATTCGCATTTAGGACCGTCACACTTTAATATATTTGTTAACGATATTGGCGAATCTTTCCTCCATTCTACATATTCTTAATATGCTGATCATTTGAAGTTTTTCAAGTACATAAAATCTCCTGATGATGTTATCGATATGTTCTATGATCAGTGCAGATGACACCTTAGGGATATAATCCAAAGCTCATCTAGGCGGGTTCCAGCGACAAATGATCGCCGATGGGAGTTGCATTGGGGAAATAGGATAAAGTGGGAAATGCATTCTTCTGTGAGAGAGGGATAACGTGGCCAGTCGACCGCGCACATCGGCTGTTGGATTTCAGCGTGCCCTCTCCCTCTCAAAAATCTGTTTTAAGTGATATATGCTATAGTCTTAAAGATTAATAGAATAGTGAATATCTAATATAAATATGATATACGTACATACATAATCTCCTGTTTCAATAATTTTAATATCTTATCAGCGAGGCATTAATATAATAAATACCGTGATAATAAATGATGGTTTTAAAATCAACCCCGAGAATTATGTTTATTGGATTCAAACACGCTGTAAACTGGTATATTAAATTGGAATTCTTTAAATTAATTTACTTTGACCTAAAATGTCAAATAAATGTTGTAAGGCGCGTAGATATTTGAAGACAAAGAATTAAAATGGTGGCCCGAAATGGAACAATCCACACAGAATTACCATAACGCAAATGCAAGCACAATTTAATCGCTATTTTCAGAGTAAAATTTCTGTTTGTCAATTAAAATATTTGGAAACACCGAAATCATTTCAGTGGCGGTTAATTTGTTTACTCGCGAAACTGGATAAGAGATTGCAAGTTATGGTTCGCTATTATAATGCATTTATTGCCCTTTTTGTATAAGTGCAATTATAATATAGGTTCAATTATGATAAACTGCCATTGATACTCAATAAATACAGATCCATATATTATAATAAAAGCATTTAGAGTCATTGTAATAAACTTATTTGTTTTCTTTATTCCACGGGTATATAGTATGTACGTATGGTGCATTTCTTAACTTATTTTCGCAAACGCTCGTCGGCATTGTATCATGTGAGTCGAACAAGCTATTGCAATTATTTGCACCCTGATTGTCAAATAAGAATATTTTTCGCAGGCTACACAATGTTACAATACAAATACAATATTTAGAAACGTAAATTATAGAAACATAAAGTAACATAAATAGTTAATAATATAACAGTTACGTACTGTCAATTCCTAAATAAATTCTATTTATGGTGTTTTTCTTATTAGTTATAATCCATCGTAGAAAAATTAGTATTATAAATTCTCTATACAAACTGTTCGCACGTATTACGTAACCATTGTACGAGTATTATTAAAACACAGTATTGCTCTGAAACACAGTATTATAATAGGTATGCTCTGAAGAATTGTTCAACATAATTCCCACCTCGGGTTTCTACAACCACACCTACGGAGATAGATACGGAGGTGTCGCCTACTGTTCGGTCCAAAAAATACTTTATATCGCGAACCCATAGGCTGTGGAACGAACTGCCAAAAAAAAAGATAGTCAGAAAAATTTCTGGGAACACTGATCACTGAACGGAAACGGAAAGTGATATATACCGTTTGACAGCTGACTTTTTGTAATAGCGGCAGATTGAAATTACAAGGTGAGAGATTTATCTTTTCATATTTTTTAACAATTTTAAAGCGGAAGTTAATAATGAGAAAATTAGATATGTTTTACATTTATTCTCTACAAGGATATGAATGCTTCTAAAGCTCGAAAAGAGATTTGTGGTGTTTACGCAGAAGATTATTTATTTAAAACTGCTGCAAAAAAAAGGTTCAGTGGATTCAGGTCCGGTAATTTTGATGTGAATGATGTTCTTTGCTGTTGTCGTCCTATTAAAGTAAATGCTGATATTATTATTGAAAAAGTTGAAGCAGATCAACACATAAGCAGTCATGAAATTGCTGAAAAGCTTAGCGTTCACAACTCAACAGTTTTGGATCACCTGCATAAACTGAATTTTGTAACACAGGTGAATAACGCTGAATTGAAGGAGATGGTGTAAGGCGATTCGAGTCAAACTACTCAGGAATTAGCGGCATGGTTTAACGTTACCTTACCTACAACATTGACTCATTTACATCAAATCAATAAGATAAAAAAATATGGGTGCCTCATGATTTGACTGATCTGCAGAAAGAAACGCGTGTTGAAACTTGCGTTGCCTTGTTGAATCGGTACAGAAATGAAGGAATATTGGATCGAATTGTGACATGTGACGAAAAGTGGATTCTTTACGATAACCGAAAGCGAAAAATGCAATGGCTGACCCCAGGTCAAACGCCGCAACAGTGCCCTAAGGCAAAGCTTACCAATAAAAAGGTAATGGTAACTGTTTGGTGGTCTATTTATGGTGTTATTCACTATAGCTTTCTCAGGTCTGGTCAAGCAATAACAGCAGATGTTTACTGTGCCGAACTTCGAACAATGATGGCGAAACTAGCAGTGAAACAGCCCGGAATCGTGAATCGATCTTCACCATTATTGCTCCATGATAACGCAAGACCTCACACTGCACGAGAAACCGTTGTAACTCTACAGGAGCTGCAGTTAGAAACCATACGTCATCCTCCGTACTCGCCAGACCTTGCTCCAACGGACTACCATTTTTTTCGTGATTTGGACAATTTTCTACGTGGTAAAAAATTTTCTTCCCAAGAGGCAGTACAAAATGCTTTCACACAGTTTGCCGAATCTATATCCCCAGAGTTCTATCGCAAAGGCATAAATGAACTTCCGATTAGATGGCAACAATGTATAGATAATGAGGGTAAATATTTTGATTAAATAAATATGTTACATTTTAGAAAAAAACGAGTTTTAATTTTTCAGTACAAATCGGCAATTTCATATTTTAACCCCTAATATTTATGTAATACAAAGAAAGTATTTATTATTTTCACTATAAAAAGGCTGCGAACTAATTCGACTACCTAGTATATTATAACAAAGTTACAAAGGAATGTTATTGAGTCGAATTTTAAGTAGGTGTTTGTCTACAATAAAAGTCTATCATGTGTGTGGGTGAAATTGTTTAGGCCGATTTTTCATCTAGTCAACGAGTTAAAGGAAAATTTTCTTTTACTAATCGACAGCAAATCGAGCAACTAACTGATTCGATTCCAGTATCGAGTATGTTGTATCTCGGAAATGGAAGCGGTGAGAGGTACAGATTTATCGTGAGCAATCACAGTTCACGTGTTGGTATTCCATCGCAGGCCCCGGAGAGCAAGCATCGTATCGACTGAATTATTTACATGCGCAGTACTTGACGAGCGACGACGAAGAATGAATGCGTGTCAGGAAATATAATTTTTATTTGTATGTAAACGGAATTCAATAAAGAATCATAAAGTCACATCAAGTCTACTGAAAACAGTCGATGTTTTATTTTTCAGTTTATAATTTTAGTACCGGTATCAAGGGTCGAATAGAGCTTAAGTCTAACCCTAGACTACGTCTAGATTTCTATTGAAAATAGATTTAAGTAGAATGGGCCCATGCTTGTACACGGTAAATCGTAACGAACCGTTTTTTTCCGTTCACTGCTGGACATGGGCTTTCTCATGGACATTGTCTGGGAAATGAGGGCTGTATGGCCTTAAAATTCTACGCTGATCAAGCAGATCGACGAGTTCTCTTTTGCAGAGTTGGTATAGTTCCTAGTTATTATAGTTCCTCTAGCTATAATAGAAACGTCCGCTGGATCGCTAGGCTCATCGCCGGGCGTTGTGGGAGATATGGTCAGTCCTATTCCATTAATAATAAAAATATAATTTGTTTCAGATCAATGTCCATAGAAAACTTTGTATACAGAATAATTTTAAAATAATAGCATACATCCATACACTGAGTGAGACACTGAGTTAACGTACACGTACCCCAACCCAATCTCTCAATATATATATATATGCCCATTGCTGACGATCACACATTTTGAAAACTTCTTAAAGAATGAATGCGCCTGGGGATCTCCTAAACCTTTAAAAACAACTTAATCTGAATAACGTTTTAGCTACAAGCGAGCAAAAGTGACTAAGTTCTCGTAGTCAAGTTTATGAGTGGGACAAGCCGGGACAAGTTCTCGCGAACTAACTTCAAGTGCTGTAAGTAAAGCGTCTGTGGTATGGACTCGCCTTCGCGTATTACTTCCAAGCGATTTCCCCATCTCTGAATCACTTTTCAACGTGCACATCTGTGGATAATAAAAAAGTAAACTCGATCCTCGTATGCAAATATATACGTGTACAAGCTTACCTACTTCCTACAGTTTAGGTTGAAAATTAATTTGTAATGATTGTTTTTAATTTGGATTTCCCTATAATGCCCATAATTTGTAATTATTACTTTTGCGAATTATTTAATTTTTAATTATGTTTTTGTGATTCACTTCAACTCAAAGTTTGAGTTGAATCACTTCAAAGTTTCAGGTATGGACAGCATTTCTAAATAAACAATATTTCAGCATTTTAGACCCTAAATACATTTCAGATATTACATTCATAAAGACTTAAAAGGCAGTTAAAGCGTTTATTTGTAATAATGATATTCTGATCCAGTGTTTTTATACATCCACGACTAGCGCGGCTGAATTATGCGTACTATATATATTTTTATTTTTTCTTAAATAAGTGAACAATCTGTTGTAATGTTCTTTTGAGAAATACATTTCTTAAACCATTAATTTAATTGTGATTTGTGTTCGCTTGTTGTATGTAATATATTACTATATTTTTTTATAAAACTTATTATTAGGTACTCATAAACTAGCCATAATATTTTATCTATACATATGAAGCTAGAAACGTGAAATTCGCATAGTAGCTTTCTTTTAAGCCGTAAAGGCTCACTAAGTGAAACGGGGTGTCAGTTTGTATGAAAAAAATAAATGAATATTACTAGAAAGTTAATATAAATATTCTACAAAACAAATAATTAATCCTATATGTATCTCCAAAGGTAGGCAGCGCATCCGGGGGCGTGCCAACGTTTGTCATTTTGGACTAATGTTGGCATGTATCGCGGATGTTCACGGGCTACAGTATCCAGCCACTTACCATCAGGTGTATTGTATGCTAGTCTGCCGCCGTCGTTCATAAAAAAAATACTCATTTTACCGTTTTTCTAAACAATTTCAGGGGGCTAAAATGCATGATGTCAAATTTTGTATGGAATTATAATTAAATGTAATTATTTAATCCATGCGAACGAAGCTGCGGGCAACAGTTAGTAAACAATAAAATCATTACTGGCACTATTCGTGTTTTTTTATATTGAGTTTTTTTATTCAAGAAGTAACATCATTAGATTCATTAGCAATACCTTAGCAATAAACAATGACTCATACTAACACGAAAATGATAAAACTAAAATTAATACCTGCCTTATAAAATTAGTGACAACGTATAATTTAAATTTATGACGTGGTAATTAATGGAGCTGTGACAGATGTTAATAACTGACATTAATTATGTAATGCTATCATGTATCGGCGTTTGACAATAAAATGTCAGTTGTGGTGTTAATCAAATTTGCATTTCATTAATTCATTTCGACTACCCAGCGAATAAAAGTCGTTTATAAATAATTCATGATGAGCCCAACTATTAGTGGTGCATACGATTTCTGGTTTTCAATATGTAATTCCGTGGTACATTTAACAACAATTTCACCAGATACGCCCAGTGGTTTCAATCGAAACTGGACCGAGTGGTAACTCGGACCAGTTTCGGGTGTATATCTACAGCATGCATCCTCCTTTTCACAACGCCTTTAGTAGAGTTAGTTAGGCATACGTTGCATTATATTCTCGGCAACTATTATTTAATACAATAATTGTAAAATAATTCTGGTACTATTGAAATGCATTATAACAATCGGTTGAAATGAATAGATCCGTCGGGGCACGAGACAAGTGGCGGGCGTCGCACTCCCTCAGAGGCATAAGCGTTGTTTTATGGTCGTCGTGACGCCAACAAACTTCGGCAACTGCTTTATGATCCTAATTTATAAGTGAGCGGCGGCGGGAGTATTTACGACTCTTTCTGGAGCCCTCCCGCGAGTGCGTTACAAGAAATACTCTGCGTACACATGTATTTGTTGTTGGGGGCCTAAAATTCTTGTTAATTCTAATCCATACTTTTTTATATAAAAGTGTGACCTATTGACGTGCCTACTGTATTGTATTTTCGACTATTGTGTATATCTCGCAACAGACGTTAAAAAATTAAAATACTAAAACAATGTGATTTAAGTTTAAAAATACTGTCATTTAAATTTTACCCTATAAATAATGTACGAGTATATTTCATATAGCCTACGTACTAGTACTGGAGAGGTATTTCAGTGCCCCTAGACTAATTTTGCAGACAAGGTTGTAATACAGTTTTGAAATTTTACTTTAACATTCCGGCTTGTGTCTTGGAGTTGGTATTGCGTCGTAATTCATCAACAACTTCTAACAAAGTAATACATCTTAAGTTTGTTTCGACTATACCAGGTTATGTGTTAGTACTTACCTACATGTCTTTATACATTAGCTACGTTTCGTTTTCTGAACGCAAATATTCATGTGACTGATTTATAAATGGAGGCAGCTTATGTGAAATTTTGCAAGCATAAATTAATTTTCAATTTGCCTTTGACGTTTCGCTGAGCCGGCCCGACATGTCTACCCGGTAAGGTATTAACTTGAACATGACGACCCGGGCCTATTTCACTGCACCCATATCGCTCGGGATACACTAACATGCCGTGCGCAGGCTGATAATTATTGTATGTTAGTGGAGAAACAAAGAGGAAGATATTAATTAGTACCTACGTAGCAATTGCAGTTCAAAGTGAAGAATGGTCACTGTGATCTAGGAGTTAAAAGGAATTCTTGAACAATTTTTTCTCTCAATTTCTAGGCGTTTCTAGGAAACGGCTATTTGTATGAACGATGTATGATTGTTTATCTATCAACTAACACATTAAAACAAACGTTCACTTCCGTCCCGTTCTGTTCCGTTATAGCAAAATTTACAAATTATCAAATCTAAGTCTTTGGTTAAGTGTCCTATGAATACGAATGAATCTTATGAATACTTTCAAACATTTAAAAATTAGTTTCATTTCGTTATTATTGTACATGTTTGTAGAATAAGCAGAAATTTTATTTTTCTATTTAAAAAATAGAAAAATAAGATTTCTGTAATTGATAGATCGCTGTAATGCGATCTATCAATTTTGTAATAATCAATTGAGCTAACAAATCAGGGCGATGTATTAATTAATTAGTTTTCTCTTGACGAGGAGAGTTCTACTATTTCTAAAATTAGAGACATTTGGATGTAAATCAGCACTTCAAAGCAAAGTGGATACCGAACGCGGATTCTTTTTTACTGTATTAAAAATAAATATTTTTAGAACGTTAACAAATAAAAAAGTAGAGAACACCGATTTTTACTTCATACGTCTGCGAAGTTGACACCCTTAACACTTATAACGAATTCATGTGGACAGAAATATGGAGCACTATCGGGCGGATTCGAATGCGGCCGTAGTAATATAGAATGCAACATGCAAAAGCCATTGAGTAACAGTGAATGAATGGATGTTCTTCCTAACGTGTCAGTAGTCTCGCCATTGTGTGAACATGAATGTGACATACCTTTAGCACTTGTGATGACGTATTGCAGTCTATATAGTCTGTCTAATAAATTATTGGACCTATCAGATTTTTAAAACTAAATAATCTACATGTTGACAATCCTCACATAGCCGTTGCCAAGACTACAAGATGAGTGTATCATTATTGAATAATTAATTTTGATACTTAACGTTTTTGTATTTTTAGATGATGAATTTGATTATAAAAAGTATATTTTCTTATGTATTCCCAATAAGCTAATTACTTTTAATGACTGGATAAATGAAATACAAAAAATATTACAATTAAAAAAGCGTAGTTGAAAGACCTATATTTCATTTGATGATCATAAACCACATGTTTTATAGGCAATAAATATACAAATATACAGTGTCCATTTTGTGGTATCCACTCGGTAACAATTTTCGCCCACCTTATATAGATTATATAATGTGGGTACTATAGGTACTCATTTCCTGAGAACTCTTTCAATTCCACTGTGGGCGAAAAGGAATCAAGCAAAAAACGAATAGGTTAAGCATCATATTCGCTTTTGATGCAAGCACTCGCGAGGTCAAAGCAATTGCTAGCTATAATGTCAAAGTTCCCCGCTGGAGAGTCTGTAAACTGACTTCACAACAACGATTATGAATTTTTTAATATCATGAAATAAAAATGTGTAGGCGTATCTCGTGCAATGAAATCTATTAGAGGTGGTGAAACTGACTAGATTCACCAGATCGTCAGATCATGGTTGGCGTAAGCCAGCCGAAAGGTCGAGTGAAATTAAAAAGACAAAAATTACCCGTTAATATCTAGTTAATAGATAAATATGTGCAAAAAACGCGAAAATTTCAAAACTTTCACATTCACAAGGCATGAAAGATCTCTTACTTACGTGTATTTTGTCATAAAAGTGCGTGATAGCGTTTGTTAAATTAGTACTCGTATATGCCTTTCCATGTGATACATGATAGACAGGACTCCCGGCTTCTTGACTTAAAAACGTGTGTTGAAGAAAAATAACTATCTTGTCACATGAAACAAATCAGAGTCTTAATATCTTTCTGCCCGATGTGGCCGGAGCTTATTTCTATTGAAGTTTGTGATGTGTCTATGTTTTTATCTGAGTCTATAAATTCCATTTGGAAGCCTTTCCCATTGTTAGGATTGTAAAATTTCTTAAAAATATTTTTCCATATACAAAAATGCTATTTATAATTTTGCATATTTAAACTCTGTAAACTATATAAATATAATGAGTGCCTTACTTCGCACTGAAACGTAAGTATTGATGCATATAAGTACCTATTGTACGTACTCGTAGTTACAGACTGTAGCCAGTAACTGTAGTAAGGCTGAATGCAGTTTGGTTCGGCGGCGCATTGGTTCAAATATCCGTCGCTCCGACGATGGTTCACCGACACGAAGGAGGAAGGCGATTTCAATGTACTTGATTTATGGGCCACATAATGGAGCGCTGCGTTGCATTTGCTGCATGCAACCACAGTGAACCGTCGGCCCTCAGCGCTAAACATTAACCAAATATTAGATATACCAAACGAACCCCTGCAGATACGGCTATTACAAAGTGTTATTCACCCGGCGCCGCCCTATCTTGCGATACGTCATTGGCAAATTGAAAACCTAATTTATGGCTCTCCCATAGCGTGAGCTTACACAGCTTACTTCAGGTTGACATCACAAGTACTGGGGATTTTCTTATTTTCTCGAGCACCCTGCAAAATCGACGTTGATTTCCACGTAACCTCCATTCGCATTTTCTTTAATGGTGGATACCTTAATATCTAGTTGTCTACGTGCAATAGAGTACTCGTAAAGTCGGTAATATTATTGGTAACGTTTATTATTGGTAACGAAAACATATTTATTGTTGCTCTTGTATACAAAAGCTGTTCGCCGCGTAGCATTGAATGTTGCTACAGTTGTGCACTGTGTATGGTATTCGAAGCGCAAAGTGCTACGTTATTCAACTTAATAGCCATTAATTTGGTTCGTTAGCGGAATATTGCTAACGAATGTGTGGCGGCCGCGCGTTCCGACAGCCGGCGCGTGGTGAAACGCTCAATTAGCACACCACCACCAACTAAACCATGACATCTACAATTTTATGTTACAATATAAAATCACGTCCACATAATGCCGATTTAAATGCAACATTAACGAGCGCTTATATGGAAATTCGGTTTCCAATTCTTGGCATTAGGGATACGTGCCTTTGAGAAAACAATTTTGAATATATTTCATTGCATTTATTTCTCGGAGGAGGAAAAGGTTGCCTTATTAACGAGAATCTGGAACAGAGGAAGCTCAGAAGTCGAGCTGCCGTGATGGGGATGATTAATATGGCTCATTTGCGGTACGCGCCCGCTCCGCAAGAGCGGCTACGGGCTACACTGCTACGAGCTACGCCGCTACGAGACTACGGTGCTACGTGCCCGTCTCTACGTACATCGTTTACGCTTCCGCGCTGAGAATTTATTAGATTCCACCCCATTTCTACCTTTTATCTCTATTATGTATTTAACGTAATATTACTACATTCCTTACACGTCGTAACATTGACTACATTTCACATTTACTACATTAGTCTTATTATCTTTCGTAAGTAGATAAGAAACAAGTATTTTTCGAAATTACTGTACATTTTTCTATCACATTGTTACATTGGTAATGATTAAACTTTGGGGGATCAAACGTTGGTAGGAAGCTAATATTTGATGTAATTGCTTTCTAATGCCGTGTAAACCCTCCAAACGTGTTGGGAGACTGGACCGGGAGATAAAGTGTGCGGACGCTCTCGCAGACTTTGCTTTTTATATTTACCTTTTCTTCCTCCTTGGACTTGTTGTTGTCATACGGAAAATTGATAATGGTTTTATTTAAAGTAGGTACTGTTTGAAAAGAAATATAAATAAATCAGGGAACAACTATTCAGACCGAAAATGTTTAAAATAATGTGTATGTAATGTGTAAAGTACATGTTCGGTAGTGAGTGAGATATGCCAGACCCCATTCCCATCCTATCATTTCTTATCCCTACCCATTTTCCCAACCCTTTCTCTAAATCCATTCTCCAAATGTAAACAGCGTATTCCGTGGCATGCTAACGTTTGTCATTCTGGTCTTATGTATGGCGGATGTCCACGGGCGACGGTATCCACTAACCATTAGGTGGACTGTCTGCTGATCTACCACTTTCATTCTATAATATAAAAATCATAAAATAAAGTTGGTTGTAAAATTAGCCCCGTCGAATGGTTACATTCCAACTGATCATAGAATGCCAGGTTCTATGATCAGTGTCTTCGGTTTCTTTACTTACAATTGAAAATGTCCGTAATCTATTAGTAAGCTACATTGATGGGAAAAGTCATGTACTGTCTAAGGAACAGATCGCTTGGCTGCCTTGCCACTTCTGTCCCTGTGCCGTCTGTCTTAAAAAACATTTGAGGACTGTGATTTTTACGCACATGAATGTAAATAAATTGTTTGTTTCGTGAATTCGAGTTAGTTTGAAAGAGGGTTAAGTATGTACAATCCGCCGCTTCAAGCTCCCCCTCTTATTGTATCAGCATTAAGCTAAATCCTGTGAGGCACTCGCTCCGACAACTCGATGTAATGTTTATGTTAGAACATGTGAGCTGGATCGAAATACGAAAATATTAGGCATGAGATTTATATTTCAGATTAAAAGTAACAAATAAGACCGAAGATCGATCGTCTTTCACTTGAAACATACACTCACTAGTCGGACGTAATTTCTGAAAGCGAAGGACAGTAATGAAAATTCAACAAAAACGAAATTGTAATTTTAAAACATATATTTCGATGTTTTGAGACTTCTTAAATGTAGAACGAGCGACCTATACCAAATTTTCATTTATTGTATAGCATTGTATAGTTTTAAGACATATAAACTTCTCATAGCATGTACATATCTGATTAACTTCTTCTTGAAATTCCTGATCATTCTTCTACTTTCTATTCGCTTTCATTTACTATTCAAGCGGTTCGCTAATGGAATGGATTACTTTTAACTATAAAGTGCGCTCAATCTCTGGCAAGTTTTAGAAAACTCGTGAAGGAACACTATCTTGCAGGTCAACAGTTAGTTCTCTTTCACCCAATATCTTTTCTAGTTCCTTAGATCTTTCTGTATGAGTGTATGTATGTATCTGAATGAATGCATGTATTTATGTCTATATGTCTGTATATATGTACTTACATACATACATACATATAAAGACATTATTTGTTTATTGCACCGTCTATATCTATTTCGTCTACAGACTTCTCCTTACCACCCAAGAAATCAAGAACCCAAGAAAGGAAGAAATCGGTTTAGCAACAATGCTGCCGCCGATTGTATTCCTAATTAATTGTACGAGTATTTCTTTATATGTTTATGGTGTACATTTTTTTTGTTTTGTTTTTTGTCTATATATCTACATCTATATATCTTCATGCGTTATATAGTATTTTGAACAGCACGAGGACGGAGGTTAGATATTTTGTCAAGTACACCGTAAACTCCTTAGTCATCAACTTAAAAAACCGTAAATAGAATGATGATATCTCAAAAGTGTAAAATTAAAAATTTGTAGCATACCACCAAACACAAGATGCATACATATGTAGTTAGGTATGTTGGATCAATGCAGCCACGTAGAATGTATCAACGGACTTGCAAGAGATATCTCGTGGTAAGAACGCGTACTAGAATTTTTCAGTGAGCAATGCTCGTGTCGCGCTCGAATCCATGTAAATTTATGACCCTCGCCGGTGCAAGCTGGCCACTATTACGAATACCGTATAAGCTGCTTTCGTGCATGTCTCCATGAAAGATGCACACTCCCATTGTTATTATAGCAACAGTAAAAGGACTTTTCTAATATATAAACACGATCTCTAATAAATTCCTGTCGAAATGTTGAAATATGTGATATCAAAACGAGTGTATTGCCTTATGCATACAGATAGTTTCAAAGGTACTAAGTAAGTGCAAGTGTAATGTGTCTATAAAGTAGGTTGAATCGTTTTCGTTTCTATGTAGAAATACTACATAGAATCGTATTTCTATGTAGTTATCTAAAAAAGTTGAATAGTCTGCCCAAGATAGAATTGGACTGCCACACCTTCGTTGCTTATCGGTCCCGGAAGAAAATGTTCACTGAACATGATTTTGTCTAAGTTCATTCCGAGTTGTGTTAATGCCACATTGTGTTAACGCCATTTAACATGCGGTTCAAATCTTCCAGCAATTCTGTCATGATGACTATGTGATCGGCGAAACGAAGATGCGAGATGTACTAACAGTTGATATTGATTTCGTGTTCTTTCCAATCCAGAATCTTAAATGCATCCTCAAGCGCGTTTGTGAACAGTCCTGGTCACTAGGCAAGTTTAACTCCAGCAAGGAGGTCGAAAGACGTATTCAACTCGGCTGGGCAGCATTTGGGAAAATGCGTCCGCTCTTCTCGTCGCCTACACCACAATGCTTAAAAAAGTTTTCAATTAATGCACCCTGCTATGACAGTTATGACATACGGTGTAGAAACATGGTCGCCCCTGACGGTGGGCCTGATCCATAGGTTTAAAGTCGCTCAGCGAGTTATGGACACAGCTACGTTCGGAGTTTCTTTGCGGGATAAGATCCGAAACGATGAGATTCGCCAAAGAACTAAAGTCACCCACAAAACTCGTAAAATCGGCACGCTGAAGTGGCAAAGGGCAGGTCATGTCTGCCTCAGGACCGACAACCGCTAGGGCAGACGAGCCTTGGAATGGAGGTCACGTACCAGGAAGCGCAGTGAGCGACGTCCTCCAGTCAGTTGGACCGACGAAGAGCCGAAGATCGTGTATGGTGGCGAGCTTCAGGAGAGGCCTATATCCAACAGTAGAGAGACATAGGCTGATATTACTGGTATTGGTATCTAAAGAAGTAATTATTACTCATTCGTACCACAAATAAAATTCAAACATGTGTTGCTCATTAAATTTGATACAATATTTACAATTTTACGGAAGCTGTATCTTTATGTTTTTAACTATAAAAGCATTTTTTGACTAAAAATAAAGCAATTCATGAAAATAAAAGTGCATTTTATACGTTATTGTAGCAGTATGGGCTGTTTTAATGGTAACAATACGCGCGGGAGGCCGCGAGTAGAAGCCTGGCGGCCGGTCCGATACCAACACAAACAAATTGGAATTGTAAAACCAAAAATATAGAATGTATTTGCGAGTTTATGTAAAATGACCAAACAGTACTTTTTTGTATACATTTCAGTCACATACTAAACCCAGAACGTATAAATAGAACGCATATAACTATGAAAACGAAAGAAAAACAAACTCTTTTGTAAATAAAGTAGCACTATGTTGCAATCATACGAGTAGAATTCTTCAAGAGAGTTATGAATAGGATTCTGAAAAGCTGGGCGTACTCCCTATGTTACACCTCCCTGATGTTACAGGTGTCCATGAGCGTCGGTAACCACCTTCCATCAAGTGAGTCGCTCCAACACGATTGATGATTGACTCTGTCATCATTTCTATGTAAAAAATTACTCCATTATTTATTTATAGTTTGCTTATTCCCACGATTAAGCAGATATAATAACATATTTTTAACAACGATATAAGAGCGAATGACGGTTTTAAAAAGATCAGGAAACATTCGAGTAGTGTACAGCCACTAAAAGCCCGGGTTTCGTGTTATCTTTACATTATTACCGTAATATGCAAAACGGCCTCGTGACTCTTATCTGTAATGTTGAAAGAATAAAGTCGAATTTATATTGTTTGTACAAGTGCAACCCGGCGCTAACAGCGAGAGCATTGTAAGCACTCATGCCGCGACAAATTTCAGTCTGCCAAAGGCATTCCACAAAACATCGGAAAGTTTTATTCAATGGGCCGTGTTTCGTGGAATAAAGTGTGGTGTGAGCGTTGTTGCACCGTATAATTTTATTATTTGTATAATAAGAATTGTATAGTAGGTACTGACGATTTTCTAAATATCTTTTTGTGTATAGTTTTATGTTTAGATGTTTTACGTTAGATGTAGCATAAGTGCAAAACTTACGCTACTGTAACTCGAAAACTTATGTTTACGTTTTCTTTAAAAAAATGGAATGTCTATGATAAAATAATTAAATAATTGAAAGTAGTACCTTTGTTCCGAGTTTATAAAATGATAAAATGTTATTTTTAGTAAAAGAAAGAATAAAATCGCCCTTTTGTGGTCACACCCGGTGATCAGATTTCGCGTCGAGTTGCGCTTAGTCTTGCCGTAGAAAATAGAGCCACTTTGCACAGCAACGAAACAGTGCAATCTTATAATAATGTAACTTTACTACAGTTATAAACTTGCAATATTTCCTTCCTCTTCTTTGTTCTAAACTATCATTTTCCCCGCAGGATACCTTATGCTGACAAAACCACTCCGGATCCAATCCTGAACAACAATAGTGGACGGGATACAAAAACAGATTCGATCAGAAATAGTTACAACAGTCAGTTCAAAGTTGGCATCTACGGCTGGAGGAAGAAATGCCTTTATATACTTGTCATGGCACTTATGCTTATGATGATCATCAACTTAGCTCTGACCCTCTGGGTACTTAAAGTATTGGATTTTAATTCCGTAAGTAATTTATGTAGATACTCCATGTAACACTCCACGTAAGCTGCAAGTTTGCATTTTCGTTTATTATCAGAGTAATTACGATGATATTGCGGGTATCTTAAATGCCTTTTTTGGTGAACTTTCACATATCAATTGAGGCTCAAAAAATGTAATTCAGTGAATTTTAAACGTTGAAATTTGAATTTAGGAATTAAATTAATTAATAGGATTGAATGGTGAGAGCAGTGATAGTCTAGTGGTATCTATACTCGACGCACATTTGTGTGATCATGTGATCCTCGGCTTGTACCACTGAGTTTGTACCTAAAGTACGGATTTTTTTAAAATTGTCACTACCTCGGTGTAGAGACGAAAACATCGTGAGAAAACCCGCATGCTCGAGAAATACAAAAAAAAATCCGGAAAATCTGGAATACCAAACCACACTGAGCCCACGTGATGAATTACAGCCCGAAACCTCTCAGTGATTTACTAGGTAAGGCCTGTGTCTTGCAGTAGGACATTAAAAGGCTGATACAAGTAGGTACAAGTACAATAGGAACTTTTACAGTCCTATTGTATAGGCAACAGTCCTAGGTTCTCCAATTGGGTTTTTGAAAAAAAAAAATTATCAATTTTTTTTATGTATTTTAAAACTTTATCATAAATTATATTAATAATCGATGCGAAATACTCTTAAAAAATTAATATTTAATTTATTATAAACAATTTAAAATTGATAAAATTTTAAAAAGAATCACGTGACTACAAACGCGCTACGATTGGTCGCCATGTTTGTGACGTCATAATGTTAAAAGGATTTCTCGATAGTACAGTATCACAGGCTTCTACATGTAAATTGACGACAAATATCCGACATTTAGTTTAAAAAAATATTTATATTAACTACTTTTATTTAGTTATGTGTGATAAAGGATTTATAAAGGCTAATTCCGATAATATACCTGATGTGGATATATTTATGATAACAGATTTTCTTAAAAATTATATTCGGTTTAATTCAGCTGAAGTTCGAGATGCTAAAGCATCAAGGTAAGTTTATAAAAAAATAATATTATAAATTAAATTATTAAATGATTTATTCGTCATTAAATATAATTTGATGTTGTTTTGGAATTAGGTCATCGCACTACTTGGAACCATTTATTTCGACGTTTAACATTTTGTGGAACATTTAAAAACATTTTTTCAGGAGTTGTTTTTGTAGTATTCGTACATAATGGTACGAAGCAAGCACGATAACTTTTAAGGTTAGACATTTTCGATATATTTATTAATATATTGACGATAATAACAAGATTATCGATTAATAGTCAAAATACTGTATCAGCTGTGTGCTACAATGAGTAGAAATTAACATTGTGACGTCACACGCGCTCGGGTTTGTTCGGGAACTGTCCGCGTGTTTTCGGTACTGGATTCAAAAATTTATTTGTAATTAAATATAACTTTTTAATTAAAGCGAAAAAAAAAAACTAAAAATAGTTTTGTTATAAAATGTGTATATGATCTTTCCATTAATGATAAAAAAATTTTTTTTTCAAAAACCCAATTACAAATGTGTGTTAATGAGATGAACTTTTAATTTTGTTTATACAGGAGGGTATGGGTCAGTTACGAATAGTTCCGGGTGGTTTACAACTTCTTGGACAAGCTCTGGTGCTGGATTCTCTCTTCGCTTCCAGCATTAAGTCGCGGCGGGGACAGCCTATCTCCGTGGAGTCATCCAGAAACTTTACAGTTTCAACTCGCGACTCACATGGTCTGTTACAAAGCAGACTCTTTTTAGGTAAGTAAGAGTTTTAGGTATTATAATAAATTTATATATTATATGATACTAGCAAAACCCCGCAGACGTTGTCCTGCCCTATGGCAGTCTATACGTTGATGTGCTGCAGCGCCATCTAGTGGCGAGTTATAACAAAGTCGATAGCTCGAAAATATTCTCCGTGCTCAAATACCTATTGTATACCAATTTTCATGGCGATCGGTTGAACGGTGTAGAAGTTGATGTACTGCAGCGCCATCTAGTGACAAGTTACAACAAAGTCGATAGCATAAAAACCTTCTCCATTAAAAAATACATATATGTGCTAACTTTCATGATGTCAAAGTTTATTAACATCAGATATACCAACATCCTCTTTTATATATATAGGTGTGTGTATGGAATGTATTTATGTATATGTTAGCATATTGTATGATGCTGGTATGGTATATATTCATCATGTATATTTATTTATAGTTAAATTATTTATTCTGTTTGTCGTTTAAGTTAAATATTTATACCTGTCATCGTACCGCCTAATGTAATTCTCTGATCAACCCAAAGGCTACCTGTTAGAGAATGCCTTGAGGTTAAGACTCGCCTTCTGTACCATAATGTCCATAATGCACTATAAAGTTTATTAAAAACAAATAATATTCGCTTATAAAAAATATAAGCAACTGACAATAGTAACGACGACATTTTCTTCGATGGAGCAATTCTAGTCTGTAATTTTTATTCTTTTTTGAGCATATGAATAAAATATCAGTGTGTTTATTCAACATTAGGTTAATCTAGTGGCTAATTAAGTCTATTCAGAACAGGAGTTCTGGAATAATAAGGATTTAGCCACCAATTCCACAAAATATCTTAACACTATAAACTGTGCATTACTCAGGTCCCGACCGCTTGGAGGTCAACGTGGCCCGCCTTGAAGTGCGGGATTCGCGAGGAGTGTTACTACTTGGTGCTAGTCAAAATTCCATCACCGTGGGCGCCGAAACGCTCACCGTGTCTAGTCCAGCTGGTGCCACACTGCATACTTCTGCTCAGACGCCGCTTGTCAGAGCACCACCTTCTAAGCAATTAGTGTTAGTACGAGTATATCGTATTTCTGTAAACGTATGATATGATATTGTATATATCCATCAGGTAAATTATTTATACTATTTGTCCTTTAAGTTGTAAATTTATACCCTAACAATGTATCTACCTCTCTGATCAACCCAGAAGTTAGCTGGTATCGCATTTTGTACGACAATATGCAATAAAGTTTGTTAAATAAAATCAATATATAGATAGAAAATTTTGTAAGTATGTACTTACATATATTAAGATCTGGAAAAAAATAGTAGTTTTGTTAGTTCCATTGTGTGATTACTTTTTTTATGTTCATTAATTATTTTTTATTTTCTCATTAATTGAAATACTGAGCAGCGAGTTGTGTAATAGAGTGGAAAAATAATAGAATAATGGAAATAATATTAATAAAACTGAAACTCAATTATCTATGTCTTGTTACCGATTTCATAAAAAAACATGTTCCGTATTTTTTACTCCTCCAATTTTTACGACAATTGTAGTAAAACATGACATTTTAGTTTAGAATCACCGACGCGCTCGCTGGAGATGCATGCTGCGCAGAGCATCGCTCTCGAGTCTAGAGCCGGCGATATCAGCGCAAGCTGTCTCACCACCTTCCGACTTAAATCCATCGCTGGCTCTGTAAGTTTTATTATTATTCTTATTCTCTTAAATTTCAACATGTATATGTTTCACGGAGTATATGAATGTTGAAATCTCAGTTCTGTGATGTGTATAGTGAATAGAATTATATCCGTGCAAGGCAGGAATAAGTTGATAACTCCAGATACATAAAATTAGAAGTTCTAATATATTATATTATTTTTATTTTACATTAAAAGAAATCTTTCAATACCCGATAGCTTCAGATTAATTGATTTCAACATGAAATCTCGATATTCAATCCGAAAACGTAAACATTAAACTTTTAAACTGTACCCTTGAAAAGGGGGTCTCGTTTCGATTTATTTACATATTAACATATTCTTATAACCATGCCATGGTCTATAAAACTATAAATGCAGACCATGGAGAATCTTTGAAGAGTTCAATACTGTATTAATTTGTTCGTTGTGCCACGCTTGGACTTGAGCTGTTATTATGCTACATAGCATAAGAACATAGCATACATACATATGTATACATATGATCATTGCAACAGGTATCATCGATATGCTCCGTTGAAGGACATACGTTGTTAATAATATTTATTGATTACATTATTTTGTCGTATTCTGTCGTCGTGTGGTATCTGTCGGCTTTAAAATAGCAACACCCCCCTCTCTTCCCGTGGATGTTATAAAAGGCAACTAATGGATAACAAAATGGCTACCACAAGCCCTAACGAGGTACACCACCTCTGAAAGAGTGGACTCCCCAACCCAATTGGCGAGCGTGGCGTTGGCCATACAACCCTCATGCACAAGACAATGTGAATAAGGAGTGGACGACAAAGAGCTGATTACGGCTCCGCTTACTATTTTGTCTACATTATAAAACAATTATTATAAAACATCTAAATCTGGCTTCAAAAGTCAACTTATAAAACACTATTTAGCTTTTGTAAACTAATTACTTACTGACACATGTTCCAGTCTCATATATATTATATTATTTAGTTCTAGTGATTTCTTTTAATATTTCTCTTTATTCACAGAAAAAAAAGATATGAATCATAATTTATATCTTTCTTTTTTTTCTTCATATGTAGTAATGGTGCAATTAGCATATTATGCCAGTGGCAAGTTTTTTTCGTAACAAACATTTCAAAGTCTAATACGTATCCTACCAATGTGCAGTTCCGTCGCCGTAAGTCAGGAATCGCTCCGTAAAACTATAGTAAGTTTACTGAGGACAGAAGAGGACTCCTTGGAAGCAGACGAGAAACGAAATTCTACGCTTTTATTTGATTATCACCAACACCACGCACTAAAAACACTGAACTTTATTAAACTATCATTAATAAACCACAGAACGCCTAATACACAATTTATACAATAATCAAACAAAAACTTAACTTCACTTCTCGAGTTGGCGCCAATACTACTACTTACACTAAACACTATGCTACTTATACTGTACGTATTGTATAAAGAGTTATATATTACGTAATTATGTGATCAAAAATATTTATCATAAATATTAATCTCTACCTAAATGTTGGTCATTTTACGAGTATACCTACAATATTATTGTTATCGTTTAGTTTTTAGTATGCAATGGGGAGTTTTATTTATGTATCTATTTCAGATTCGCCTAGACGCTCCCAACATATATATGCCAAAATTAAAGTCTGCTCTGCCGTTGCCGCCGTCAGCATCTCACACGCACGATCCGCATCATCAAAACATCTACCAGTTGTGCGCGTGCGCGAACGGCAAGTTGTTCCTTGCGCCGCCACATGGCGTCTGCGCAGCCAGGGAGGAGAGTCTTATATGCCGATAGTATATTTTTTATAAATAGATTCATTTTTTCTTTTTATATGCCCACATTTATTGTTTTCACTCAAACACTTAAAATTATTTAAGTTATATATATACCTACTTAACAATGTAGAGTTCATTTATTCATTTTTTAGACCGAAGTTTTATTATTTATAGGAAACTTACTTGTTTATTTACCTATAACAAAAAAATCCTGTGACGATTTAAACTTTTAAGAGTCTAATATGAATATTTATTTGTGTATAATAAGTATGGATTTAGACTTTATGAGAAGAAATATTTGTTAGCGAAATACCAATTCTATAAAAAAATTATGTTGAAACGTGTATTATCTAGCTTACTATTAAATTGGATCTATCAATTATACAACGATATTCGAAAATATATCAAATTACACACAATTACTACTAGTGCCTTTTGGGATCACGTTTTGACAATTGGTTAATGTACCCTAATAAAATATGTATTTTCTGGTTATGCTTATACAATATATTATTTTGCGAGTGATTCATTTTTCTTATGTTATTGAAACGATTGAACAAAGTCAATTTCCTAAATTAAAAAAAATATGATCACTTTTTTTTAGTAAGAAGGCGGTGACGAGCATGCAGTTCACCACCTGGTGGTAAGTGGATACTGTCGCTCAGCTCATAGACATCCACGATATATGCCAACATTAGTCCAAACGCTGGCACGCCCCCTGATGCGCTGCTTACCTTTTGAGATGTAGGAATTGATTGGAGAAAGAGTTGGGAAAATGGGGAGGAATACCATAGGATGGGATGGGGATGGGCACATCTCACTCACCACCGAAACACATACGTACATTGGGGAATAGTATATAGTGGGAAATGCAATACATTTCGAGGTAGTCTTGTGTGAGAGGGGTGCGCCCAGTGGCTGTTGGATTGCAGTATCGACATGTAAGCCATGTATCGACAATTCATGAGAATTCCGTGCATTTCCCAAGTTAATTATATTATTAGTGGAACAATTTTACACATATTCCGAATCTTTTGCAATAACTTTTGATTGTCCCACAATCAAAATCAATACAGAGATTTGCCGATATAATTATTGCAATAATTACAAGTGTATCATTTACAATGAGCCTGGGTACCACGGACAATATTTTTTGTGAACAATTTCACCACTAGTTCTTGATATGTCGATGCATGGTTAATCCAGTTGGATATCATAATCATATATTCATAATTGTATGACTTTTTTAAAATTATTTTATAGAATGTAGAAACAAGTATGTTTACAATTTGCTTAGAACATTTGATGTGATTATGTATTTAGATCTCTAGCATGGTGTTTGTTCATAAAGTGTTCAAATAATATATAGAAAAGAATACTTGTGGGTATTATGTATCTCATCATTTGTGTAAAGCTAAAATTCGTAAAAATAAAAAGGACGATCGATAAAATTGTCCCAAAAATCAACATGTACCAACACACCTGAGATTTATCTCAAATGAAAGCTTTTATTCCATAGATTTTTCAATGTTAAGGGAGTTAATGTCAAAACCGTGGACGAACCACGATATAAACCGTTTTATATTCTTATATTTTATTTGTTAAAACATTTTTCATATTTTTTAAAGTAAAAAAAACATCGGGTATAAAAATCGGGTATCGGTAAACATAAAAAACATCGGTATAACTGCTTATAACGATAACGGTAGACCATAACAAATACCTGCATTGTCACTAATTTTATGTTTAATTTGGATTTGGTGTATTGGGACGACATCCATACATTTTTCTCCATTGCCCTTTCTCCTTTTCATTGATTTGTATGGTCAATAACATGTCATCACTGTATTTGTAAGATATGTGACATAATATGAATCTCAAACGATATGTTCTTGTCTTGTACATGATTTTTATTCTATTATCAATCACAAAGGAAGACTATGTGCGACTATTTAAATGATATACGAATTTTATGTAGGAAATGTAATGTAATAATATATAATAGAAGGACTACTGCGTTACGAAGGGTATGTAGTCGGTCTACGTGTTGTTCGGGATCATTATCTTATAAAACCAGCAATACATTGCAACTACTGTATATGTATACATTGAATTTTATTAGAAAATAATATACTGTATAGCTTACTTCCTGTTAAACATACTAGTAATATCAGTTACTGTAAACGTTTGTTGATATTGTTGTAAATATAATTTATAGAAAAACAATATAAATATACATACAATGTGATTACGTGCCTTTATATTTTTATATTAAACCCCGCTTAGAAATCATTTCATATAAATACTTAATACTGTAATGTGAGTAGGTACAGATTTTAGACAACAAATCTTCTGCTATTTTGTATACTGTGATATTCTTTCTCTCTCAAAACTACATTGTTGTTTCTGAAAGAGGGTACTAAGGAGTTTTCAAGTTACATATTAAGCAATATAAGTATGGTGTCATAGTTACGTTCTGTAAGTAAATGTTGATACATACGTAAATATGTCCAGCTTTCCAAAACCAACGCTACACATAACAAAACGCTTTAATCATGACGAAAATAACTTCAGAACTTTACCACTAACTTTGCTTAAAGGATGTTACTGCAAACTGAACAAATTAGATAAAACCGTGTTGCAACTCTACACGATTGTTACTTGAACACTATTCGCGAATTTATTACCCACTAACTTTCCATATTATGTATGAATTACTATGAATTTTAGACTGAAATTTGGTACCTACGCCGCTGCAAAATTGTTGCAAATAGGTACAAATAACTGAACGTCGATACAAGTGAGTTATTGTGAGACACAATGAGCCTCCGTGCGAACAGTCAGTGTTAAAGTTTAATTAAAGATTCATGATAAACTGTCGCAGGAAGCTGCATTCTGCGCCGCGTCTCGCACGTGAAAGCCCGTTCCGCGAACACTTAAATAACTTAAGCCAGTAACCTAACAATAAATTCATGAGCCTCCCGCTCCTTTTGTCTCGACCCGCGCTGTTTTCATAACGCTAATTGGCAGGAAGGACTGTTAAAGCGATAGCAAATGAGCAAAGGTTACCTTAATATTATACTCCTAATTACAAAATGTAGCAAATTATTTTGCTCGGATAATGTATGCTCGCTACGCCGTACCTACCTAGGTATTATTTAGTTAGTCAACCAAGATACCCGCGAAGTCGTAGGCAACCGCAGCGCGCCGGAAAGTAGATTAAAGTTTCAGAGCACATTGAATTAAATTGCATATTTAGAAATAATATTAACGTCTGGTAGTCCCATCTTCACCTAATTGAATTTCAGAGTCCTTTGTTGCGGTACAGCCGGGACTCTTAAAGCCATTTCAAAGACACCTCGCTCCTCGAGCCGGCATCCAGTGAGCGAGAGGAAATAAAGTTATGATTTATGTAGTGAAATATGTTGCACGCGGAGGGGCAACGCTCTTTAAGCGGTGCCGACGCCTTCTGTCGTTGCCGACATAAATTCGCAGCGTACGAGAAGACTATCATTTACAGACAAATAATGTTGAATGTGACTTCTTTGTTACGCTTTATTACAATTAAAAAATGTCAGTTACTCACTTTTAATAGAAAATGTGTCTATCGTTCTACCAAGTACAAACCAGTATAATATTTGCGGGAAACTCCTAAGTTCATTGTCAAGTTTGTTCACGTGGCGGTTGAGAAAGTTTCCAGCGGCAAGTTTATGATACTAACGATCAATTTATTAAATTACGTTACATCGCTGCGGCTAATGAAAAGTCTGAAGGTTGTGAAACTGGTGTGTACGAGTTATGAATACTTTTATCCGTTTTCTGGATTTGTAATCCTGGCGATTTGTGCGCAGGGCGAAGGTTGTATGTAGAGTGGATTGCAGCTATCTGGCGACGGTGACACTCAGGTCGTGTTCCTTAGCTCGAATTGACGGAGGTCGAGCGTGGCCCGCCTCGATTAGGCACTCGCTTGCCGGCAGGATTTGATTGCGACTCTCGGAAGCTACACGGGATTATTATGTGAAACTGTGTGGAGATAGCAGGGTTATATGAGCATTGTTTGTATTATATACCCAAAAGATATTTCATAGATTTTAGGTCATAAAGTTTTGTAATTTCTTCCTTCTCTACATAATTTACTTCTGAGCCTGCAAAATATTGTTTTATAAGTATGAATGTATATAGCAATGTGTATATAGCAATTAAACAACTTTGAACGGTTTAAATCGCGTATATTTAACATTATTTATATCCCCACGTTTCGAACACTTTGCAGTGCACGTGGTCACGGGGTGACTTTCCACTGCAAAGTTGTTTAATTGCTATGTATAGTAATCGCGAAAACCTAAGAAAAAACCAGTGTGTATAAATACGCTGACAATTGATAATTCCTAAATAATTAGATATTTATTGTACTTATTTGTTAAATAATTCATTATTTTAATTTATATATTTGTATAACCTTGCCTGTTGCGACAGTCTGTAGTGAATAATAGAAGGACAGGGGGCAAGTCACGTGTCTCTTTATGATTCAATTGACCGCGGGCGCGTACCGTCTTCAAGCGGACCTGCATCACGCCGACAGCGCCACGTCAAGCGAAGCACTCACAACCAATGGAATTAACTCGCAACAGTCAAAATGTTGTGCTTTTATGATTGCCTGGTACGTGAATCTTTGTTATCCTTAAAATAAATACTCTTATATGTAGGTAAGCTAATTTATATTTTTTTATTCATTACTTAATAAGAGTAGTTATAGTATCAATATCTCATATCTTATCAAGGCTTTTGAAGTCAAGTGTTAATTACTAGTCAAGCCTAACTTTGTTAACTATTATATAGGTTTAATAGGTGTTCATATTCATTGATTAACATTTTCAATAATCGATATTATAGTTATATAACCAGAAATAAACTAAGTTAACCGATTGACAAAAGATAGAACCATATTTATTATTATACTGTTTTATATGATTGTAATTTTATAATAATAGTAAGTATTATAGCAACATTTAGTGAATCAACTGTAATGGAACTGCGGAATGCAAGCATAGTCTAATGTAATGCAAACTGCAAGCATTGGGCATTGGGATAGAATCGGATTCCAGGGAAGCATTCACTCCAACATCTCGGCCTAATGCTTGACGCTTACATATCTATCGGTCCTAGTTAATAGATATGGGTGCTAGTCTAATTTATTAGGCTAGATATAAGCATATATAGCATACCAGATCTTTAATATCTCTAAGAATTTTCTTTAAGAAAGTTTTATCCGACTATCAACTTCACCTGGATAAACAATAATTAATATTTAAGGTTAGGTTAAGTTAGGTTCTTTCAGTCTATTTCCGTATAGATAAATTGCCCTTTATAAACACTAATAACAAATTATTATTTTGATTTTTAAAGTATTTGACAATTGCAGATATCGTTTCAATTTTTGGTATAAATTATTAAATATAAACCTAAAAATTGGTTTTGCAGGTCTGTATTTTTAGTACCACTCTTAACACCAACATCCATGATGCATTGAGTACCGCCGGGGACCGTAAAAGATGGGGCAATATTATGTGTCAAAATGTATTCCATAGTCGTGGCCACGACCCTCAACAATGAGGACAATGATGCAAGGAGGAGGATTTTTAGAAAGGTCCTAAAATTTTCCTCCAATAGTGACAACTGAATAAAATTTGCTTTCATTCAAGCAGACTACATACTGGGCAGCAAAAAATATTTATGAAATTACTTCGCGGCATCTTTCTGAACAAAATGTAGATTTCATTTAAACGCTCTACACTTTCTATGCACAGAATACAATAAATACCGAACCACGTAAGTAGGTAGGTATATATTTATAATGATAGACAGGTAGGTATACGATACTGCGATACAATATCGACGCAAAATTAATATTCAGATAAAGTATCAGTTTAATGAATTTATTCAAGAACCACTAATCTGACACATAAAGCCGGTAAGTTAAAGGTAACCCCTTCTCCGTTATGACGTGGCTGTACCTATTATATTTGCATACGCTTAAGCACGTACTAAATATAAGATTAAACTAAAATAATTGTAAATGGTATTTAAAAGTAAAATAAAAGTAACTGGTTACATTTCGTTGAAACTATTCAATCTATATACTACAATGATACTACGGTACTCCACTACTTTTAATAAATCATAGGGTTCCATAAATTTCTAGGTTTATAAATATCCTCTCCACAGCCACAATTGCATGATAAATATGAATATAGCCATAGTTAAGTTACGAGTATACTCATAAGCGTAAAATGAATGCATATACAAATGCGTATTGTTATGGAATGCGTAAAGAAGTATGCGAGTAAATGTACGTAGATCTACATAAGTGTCTGTACTTACACATTTCCGAAATTCACTTTATGCTGTGCTGTGTGGGATGCATGTGCAAGTTTATGAAATGTTCCAGTAATCCGTCCCGCGCGAGCGATAGTGTTAATGCGAGGCATTAAGCGCGACTCGTCTGCCTGCCTACAATGACACGTTTCATGGCCCCTTCATTAAAATACTCGTACCAACTGCAATATTAACTACGTGCTCGAAAAGAATTCCTTATTAAAATACTTCCGAGACAGAACTGTGTTAATGTATGTTGTAATCAAGGTAAGATGTATTGCCTAATTTTATGAAATGAAAGTAACACCTATGTACGTTTTCTCAAACCTTAAGAATCAAGGTGTTTATTCATTTCATTGCTGTACTCCATGATGTTTTGATCGGCGGTAAATTAAATACAAACATTGATACAACAGTTGTCAATGTTTACTTGATTAACATCAACGAACAAAAACAACATTGGTGGCAGCGACGTAAATTTTTATTAACGAACATGCAATTTGGCGTGGGTACATAAAAGTGTCCACTGTGAAAGCTGTAAATATCTATTTCGCATTAAATTCCGTAGAACTGTTATTTATGGAAAGAGATAACTAATTAAATAGGTTACCTAGGTCAAGAAAGTGGTTTACCAGTTTTGTAAAGAATGTTCTAACTACTGAAAATATCTCCAAGGATAAACCTTGAAATTGGATTCTAATACTGAAAAAGATGCACGATATGACGTAGTAGTTGACTGCAAGCTAAGAAAAAGTCATATATAGGTTAAAGATGTTACTTTATTCACTATTATTTAAGTTGATAGTTTATTTAAAGATGGACTCCTTGGAAGCACACAAAAACGTTTTTATTTGATTATCACAAACACCACTCACGAAAAACACTTTGAGGTTTAATAAACTATCATTATTAAACCAAAAAACATTTTTTTACAATTTGAGGTTTGATAGTATTACAACATAGTATTATAACTACAATTATATAGTATTACAATAATCAAACAAAAACTCAACCTCACTTTTCGAGTTCCGCCAAAATGTCCGTCAAATAATTTGGTAATTTTAACTTTCATCTCCATGGGAAAATAGAATAATTGCAATGTCCCGCAATTTGCCCATTCTCGAGAGGGCACAAATAATTGCTCAATATAATATAATATTAATGAAATAACTATAAATGTAAATATATCAGAAAGTTTTATGCAGTGCCATAATATAAATGTTTATTTTTGTTTTTACGCTGTTACTGTTACTGATCTGTTATCTGTTACTTATTTTATTTTTATTGCTAGAAACAGACTGTTCGTTTTTGGATTATTGGGATGGCGAGGAGGAAAATTTGATGGATTATAGACGGAGGAGTCATCGACTTGTGATCTAGAATCTTAACAGAGAATTAATGATAAGCGAAAAAGAAGTTAATGGTTTTAGATCAACATAATTGTTTGCAGATATGTTTGATGTGAGTCCTTTAACAATTAGAAATAATTTACGTTACAGTATTTACGTTTAATTTACGTTACGGCTTACAGTATAGACATTATGTCAATAAAATATATATGACTGACGCTCATAGAATTGTTAGAGTGTCCTTCGGCAGAGAATACTTGGATTTGGATTGGAGTAATACTGTATTCTGTGATGATAAAACCTTCAAATCTAGTCGGCATGGACGCCTACATCTTTGGCGTTATAATTTGACTCTTTACACAGAAGATCATGTAGTAGGTACCCAATAGAGAGTCTGGGCGAATCTCAACAAAGGAACATTAGAACAACTCAACATTGGCCCTAAACCAAGGAAACGAAACCTAAACCAATTTGAAAATCTTTAGGGCCAAATGGTTCAAAGATGGTCGAACTGTAATGAAAGAATAAGAGGTGCTGTTGAACGTCATATTAATGAGATATGGGAAGAAATGCGGGGATCTGATGTCTCTTCATGGCCTGTAGTGACAATGAGGAATCGTCTGCAAGCCGTAATAGAAGCAAACAGCGGTTACACCCGATATTAACATCTCTATGTTTACGTGTGTTTCCATTGTCATTCGTTTCCTTTTCTTTCATAATGCTTATTTAATTTGGAATCTGTAGACTTTTATGTTTTAGATGTAGCCACATAGTGTAATGTAATCACGTGGTCTTTGTTTTTATAAAGAAAAAAGGAATATTTTTGGTCATTATAATAAAACGAAAATGAATCGAGTGACTTGTTTCAATAATAGAACATAGTTTTAAAGATAAAATACATTGATTTATCATTGCATATCAAATTTCTCAAAATAAATTACTATCTGTTCCATCAATTCAAACTAAGAGCACGCAGCAAGGCATTGGCGTCATTACAATAAATCATAAAAGACAGTAGTAGTAAATGTCAGATTGTTCTTGCAAGCGAAAATAACCCTTATGACGTGCAACGGACTATTAACCTTAGGGTGGTAAACCTGTTTCTATGCCGAGGTACCTATTTGTCAAGTATTTATAAGATGAAGAACTACGATCCGCCCCCTCATATATATATGTAATATAGTAGTAAATGTGATCTATATTCTTGTTAAATGTATCCTAGTCACATAAACTGGCCCTAATATAAAAAATAATCCATGTATGAAACTTAAACTATCCTTTATTGTAAAGCTGTTCACAGCAACAAAATGTTTCCAAAGTCGTTTTCGCAATAATCGCTTAGCAACAATCATACATCGGCTTAAGCAATTATATCGTGATGAGCACGATAACATCGCGTTAGCCGTTTACATAAATAGAAACGCAGTAACCGTGGTGTACTGCGACAAACGCGTCGCGTTAGCGTTGCTAGTAACTCTCAATGCCACGATACTAGCAGCGCTAACATGGCATATATGAGCATTTTTGAAAGATTCCACAGTAATTGCATTATATCGATTGACTCGAGAGCGTTGGTAACGCCTGTGGGAATGAAAGTTAACAGTGTAAGTAATTCAAATACTTAATAATAAATAATACTACAGTCAATCAGCTACACTAAAATTTCCTGTGTCGTGAATCCAGATACACACACAAAGACAAACAAACCACCCAGACCCGTAAACATACATACGTCTTTAAACAAATATTTAACCGGAATCGAACTGAGGACCTATACCTAATATAATTATCAGAACTATGAATATTATTTTATAAATAAAATTAAGTCTTTAAAGAAATTGTCACCTAACTCGGCGGTGAGAGAAAACAGAGGAATTTAAAAAAAATATGTATGTGTATTGTGTATCCACCAATCCGCACTGGGCCCGCGTGGTGAATTATGGCTACAAATCCAGTGTTTTACTAGGGGAGACTAGTGCCCTGCAGTGGGACGTTATAGACTGATATTGTAAACGATTTCTATTCTTGAATTTTCCATTTTCACGGACGTTCATTGTATTCACTGTTCAAAACCCACTTTGTATTTCGACGAACGCTTTAGTTCATGAACGCCATATATAAGTAAATTAGTTTATTTCCTCTAGACGACAATTTAGCTCACGCTCTTGTCACAAATTGTCGGCGGGGTAAATGCAGACTATTAAGGAAATACAGCAATTCAAGCAGCCCTTACCCCATATTACAGCGCAATCTTATACCGGCGAAATTATAAGCAACACCTTCTTATGCCGTGTTTGGAGGCAATAACACGTACTCCGTTGAGCAATAAGTCAACGGACATAGCGCTGACAAAACATTCAATTTGATAAAGGGCTTTCGTTCTTTAGCTTCATCGCTAATTTAAACGATTCTCTTCAGCTTAAGGGACATTTTCTAATTTATTTATTAATTTATTGATACAAAAGTTTAAATAAATATATATACAAAAGGTAGACCTTATAGCTAAAAGCAGACAAATTCCAGAATAATTCTCAAATTAACTTAGTACAGATAATCTGAAACTATTTAAGCGATAACAGTGCAGTTGCAACATATTTAATTGTGAGAAGTAATACAACATATTGGAATTAAATGCAATGTTTTTTGTAAATAATGAATTATTAAATTTTTATTGCATTTAATTCCAACGATTGTGTAGTCGATAAGATACAGATGCAATAAAAATATAGTCCTACCTATCTACATACATACATTTCCAATATGTATCTCTACCATACTAATGACACTAAAAGTCATTCTACCCTCCGTACCTCGTGGTTATAAACTGTATGACTGTAAACTGTAAATTCTCTGAACAAAATCGTTATTATTAATTGTTAAATAGCAATTAATATTTCAAACATACAAAAAACTTATTGTATATAAAATACAAATATATTTGTATTTTATTAATTGATAATAAAGTATTGTATAATCATTAATTACTCACTTATTCGCATACACTTTTATTCGTTATTAAAAATATCTAAAAGTACTAGCCACAGTAGCACAGTAGCCAGAGTAGCACAATACATTTTGTACATCACAATATATACCTACCCAAATATACCCCAAAATTAAATTCACAGCATTATCAATGATTTGTTTAAAACTTCAGTGAAACAAGTTTGTCTTAAGATCTTAATATCTATATGACTGAGTTTAAGGTCGAAAAATCGAGGAACGCGCAAGACCTAGTCCAGTGAAATCAGCATTAAGAAACCGACAAATAAATTTACAATTCCGTCTGTGAGTTCAACTGCATCGGACAAATGCTAAAACTCTTTTCCGTGAGTTGCTGTACTGAATTTCAATGACGTAAACAAACATACGCTGCATATGTTAAACCTACATGTAACATATGTCTACTACGAATACATATGTGTGTCCGACTGTTTGTCGAACTTTGTTGATACAACAGTTTTTGTAGTGCTGTTCGATTACATGTGTGACTGATGTAAATCCTTCATATAACCTTTACGCTTCGATATCAGCCTATAATGTCCCACTGAAAGATTCACTGCCAACATGAAGAGTTTTCAGGTCATAATTACCTAGTAGGCCCAGTGGAGAATACTACTCGTACATAGGTAATCACCAATTAACACTGAGCATGAGGGCACGCGGATGTCCTCACAATGTTAGCTTTGCGGTATCCATACCAGGTAAGGGTCTTAGCCTTTTGAGGTCTTTTGAGATATAATTCACAAAACGTATTAAAGTTTGCAGAATTATTTTTTCCATACAAGTTAAATTATTCCAGTATTATTAAAATTTAAAATATTTTGAGTTCGGTACAGTAGAACAAGCACTTTTGTCAGCTTTATTATGAACATGATAAATTAATCTTCCTTATACAACACAGTATAAGTATACAACAAAAAAAACGTTTGTCTGTCTTTTTGTTCGTGTTGAATACGGTAATTACTGATCAGAATTTTTTGTGGTTTAACTATTCTTTATAGTATTTATTCCTGGATTTTAGTGTATTTTTATCAAAATAAGTGTTATGTAAATGTTGCTTTAAAGTTGTTTTAATAATGAGGCAAGGTGACAAAACTTAATAATTTTCTTAACAAAGTCGAGTTGCGAAGCACGTGAAGCTGCGGTCTAAAGCAAAATTTGTCTAGATGTAATCATATGTTAATCTTCAGTAAGTACACAAGCTTTGTTTGTTACCTACATACAATATACCTACATAGTCTGTCTTTTTGACTTTGTCTGTAATTAAATTACTGATTCGAATTTCCCGAATCCGTGTGTGGTTTTCACTGTTCTTTATAATATTTATTCCGGAATTTTAGTACATTTCCTCGATAGGGAGGTGTCGCGTACTGTTCGGTCCAAAAATTATTTTATATCGCGATATAAGCTGTAGGCTGTGGAACGAACTGCCTCACGAGGTCTTCCCATTAAGCTACGACATGGGGTTCTTCAAGAAAGCTGTGAATAGGTTTTGCAAGGTCGGTGGCGCGCTCGCATACCCTCTGGTGTTGCATGTGTCCATGGGCGGCGGGTTACCGCTGCCGTAAGTGTTAACTTACCATCACGTGGGACCGCTTGCTCGTCCGCTCTCTTGTTTTAAAAAAACCTACAAGATTCCCAACAACCACTATGATATCCCATACTTGAACTCCATATACAATACTCAAACAAACGATAATCTGAGAAAATCGCTACCTCTAATCCCTTCAAGTACAAGTAGAGAGGTCATCTCATGGAATAATCTGCCGCAAGAAAACTAGGAATGAATCAATTCAAAAACCATTTAGACAGAAAAAAGATAGCACAAGTGTATTGATATAGACGTATCATCGAGAGCTGTCTACTTAATACATAAATAATAATAATAAAAATAGGTACGACAAATAATAGTTTCAACGTTTGTAAATGGAAGAGTAATTCGTCGACACTCGACGTGCCACGAGCGGTACTACACGAAATTGATTTGTGCTGCGTCACTCTCACGCACGCTTCTCTCCGACTGATGACCGGTGACAGCTCGTCCAATACCTACCTATCTAGCTGTCAGTGGACGCACTTATTGGTGAGAATACTGAATTTTATTATTCTCGTTAGCAGATGAATTGTTTTACATTTATTTATTACTATTTGTACACATTTTAATTATGATTATTTATGTAACTATCTATGATTGGTATTTTTATTAAATGTCGCATGTTTGTAGACTACAAAACTATACAAGCTTAAAAAAGTGTTCTAAGAAGCGTCTAACGAATTTGATTAGTCGAGAAACTGTTGTTGTTTTTTATGGTAAGAGTCATTGTCTGGAGCCATAAGGCGTACACTTCTGGATGCTGTAAATCTCTGCAAAGTTTGTAATCATGTAATAAACCTTGTACAACAAATCAACTTTCGAGTTCCTCCCCGTCGCCGCACTCGAACACAACGCTCTTTTCCATTGTGTGTGCAGAACTAACGTGGCGTATGGTGTCGGCTATAGAATGGCACTACCCCATCTCTTCCCGCGGGTGTCGTGTCGTGTCGCGGCGACTAAGGGATAACAAAGCGGCTACCACAAGCGCTGAGGAACTACACCACCTCTAAAAGAGTGGACTCGCCAACTCGCTTGGCCAACGTAGCGTTTTACGGCAATTCATCCCTCATGCACAAGTCAATGTACCCGAGGCCCGTGTACAGCAGTGGATTGGAACTGAAGTGGAAACTGAAAGGGTTCGTTGCATTTGTATTACATTGCATTGCATGCAGAACTAGCACTGATTGTTGCGCGCTGATACAAATATAGTGCCACACATTTAAAGAAAAACGTCAGTCATTCGATGTATTCGACAATTCCTTAATCATGTTTAAAACTAAAATGCTTATTTCATTCCTAAATAACACCTAGATATAGTGTCTAATAATGTCTGACACTAAAATATACTCGTAATTTATCTAAGTAGGTACTCGTAATCTCGTAGGTTTAATACTTCTGAAATAGTTCATTTTTTTTTTTTATTTTCTTTTGTGTACACACACAAAACACAGTTTTATGACACCAAGAAATTATCTGTATATATACTTCATTTGTAAATGTTAACTAAATAAAATAATTATTAAATGAGAGAAGATGTACAAAGGGTAATGTTATCTCCCGTGGAGATCCCTTCAAGCAGACCCATGAAATAGAGACATGGGTCGTAACAGAACAGACGTGCGTAATGCATTCTTAAATAAAAGTAATAATAATAGTTATAAAAACAAAATACATAGCATCGTTTAGTGACTACCATTTAATTGTCTTAGAATGACTTTTACCGTTACCTTCTACTTTCTTTTTTTACATTTTCATTTTATTCTTAGTCAGAAATGCTTATTTTTTTATAGAAGCAAAACTATGAAAGACTTACAAAAGTTCTTGTATGTATTTCACAGTTTTTCTCCTATAATACATACGGGTATTTTGCTAAAATAAAGAAATAGATGCGTATTTTGGAGGTTCCACTCGTCACACTACTTGCGAAAAGACTGTTCGATCGCAGTACCTCTTTATCTACATAGACCACGCTCTGTTCCCAACACACTATTCCGCCAACTTGTTTTCTTTAAGTATGAAATATTACACGGTCCACTATGGGACGTCTTCCCGTTCTCAACGCAATTCATAGGCTTCATTTAAAAATTTTCCTATTTCATGTATTTATTTTAATAACTATAAATACAGATGTATTATTGTTATCTTATATTTACGTTGCATTATAATAGTTATATCGTATAGGCATATCGTATATTGAACACTAGGTGGCAGATTGGCGGCACACGAGATGGTGATTACCGCCGCCCAAGGATATTTGCAGTATCGGGGAGAATGCAGGTGTGCTGCCGACCCTTCTGATTTTGAAGCTTTCTGGAAGGTCTAGATGTTGAAATCTGATATAAAAATAAACTAGATTATAAAATGACTTCCTTGTTCATTGCATTTTATAAATTACTAGCAAAACTCGGAGACGTTGTCCTGCCTGTGAATATGATTTTTGCGATCGGTTGAACGGTATAGAAGTTGATGTGCTGCAGCGCCAACTAGTGGCGAGTTACAACAAAGTCGATAGCATAAAAACCTTCTCCATGAAAAAATACATATATGTGTCAACTTTCATGGTGATCGATCAAACGGTGTCGAAGTCTATTAACATCAGGTATACTAACATCTATTTTTATATATTATATGGATGAGAAATTTCAATTTCTGAAAGTCTATGAGAGACAATCGGACGCCAACGGTTCTTACAAGTGATCTGTCCTGTCTTTAGGACAGAGCAGACCTATGTAGTCAAGGCTGTTTACAACATTAACTGCATCAAATTGGTAAGATTTAGCTGCATCGCGTCCTATACTTAGTCACTCACAAAATACTCACATCAATAAAAACTTATCTGAATTGGTCAAATGTTTCTTTGTTACAACTTATAAAAGAGTATCAGGAAATAATAGTTGCATTAGTTCACATCCACTGGATGGTATTATGTAATTTAACATTGTCGACTCACTAAAATTAAATATCGTGTTTATAAAGTCAAAGTTCATCTTTCTGTCAGATATCTGAAATTTGTATCTATTAATATACTGTCATCATCCATTATATTGTCAAAATAAATGACCACGTGATATTATAAGATTTTAAAATAAACTACTACTGAAGGTATCTTTTTTATAAAAAGAAAGTGGTAGACGAGTGGGCATGCTACATGCTGGATATTGTTGCACATGGACATCCGCGATACATGCCAACATCAGTTCAGAATCAATCGTCCAATCCGTTCAGAATGATTGGGATTCATTCTATATTCTGTGGTCCATAACTAAATAAATCATGGATTAAAAACGAGATAAAATAAAGAATAAAAAATTAATTAAAAAATTAAAAGCCGAACCAGCTTTATAAAAATTTTGAACCTTTATGGTCAATCAAGGTACTTATTTACCCACTAAAAGGGTCTTAAATAACTTTTCGGCTGAGTTACAACAATCATGACCTCACACAAGCCAATGAGTTAGCTCGTGGCCCCGGTTAGTATACGCAGTCGAAATATCCAGTAGAATAAAAAATGTAAATAAAAGCGTTTTTAGGAGAACAATATAGCATTTTTAAGGCATGTTTTCAATTATCTGTGTTTACAATTGTCCTGTTTGACAAATCTTGGTTTCATTGGTTGGTTGTTTGACAAGAATTGAAATGTGTAGATCACGGATTTAGCAATTGGTGAATGAATAGATTTAAAAAATAATAATTAAAACAAATGATTATCGGCTAGTACTGAACAACTAGATTAGGATATAAGTATTTAAAATTTTATATAACTATTATTAATTTATTGTTAATATAAGTATTTTGTTATGGAATAATTTGGACAATTGGACATTGGAATAATTTTGTTATGGACAATTTGGACATTAGAATTATATTTCCTCAAGTTTTGGCATTATTTTTCTCTATATTTTCTGTTAGCGTTAATTTTATCGTTTTCCTTAAGAAACGTATTTTTTTTTCAAACTACAACGGAGAAGATCGATATATTGACGAGTTGACATTTTTTCTGAAAGCGTCATCTTGTAGCTTGATCAAGTTTTGCATAACATCGTCCAAGTGTAGGCGGATGTCAGTCGTAGCCGATTGTTGTGTCGAGTTGAAAAAGTTTCCTTCTTCGCACGGAATCGACGCGATGAATTATGCATGGGTATTAAGTTTGACGGCAGATAAGCGGCCGAAAGATTTATTTGCCGATATGATGTGTAGAAAACAATCCAAGTTGTTGCCAGTTCCTGAATTATGGTTGTTGTTTTATTGTGAGCACGTCAAATATGCGCCTCAGTTGTGGACGAACTATGATGATATTATTTACACTTTTTGGAACATTTATTTGTTCTTCTTTTTAATGTATTTTTTCTCCGACAGTGAAATGATATTATTGGAGTGTTTAATGTAGATACGATCAAACCGTGTTTAATGTTTAATGAAATAATTAGTCCTAACAATGTTTTTATTTGAGAAGAACATTGAGTTAATGAGATCGTGATACAATAGGACCCAGATACAATTTCGTTACGTAAATTATATTTTGCACCACAGAAAATAAGCATAAAAATATAATTCAGATTCAGAATTGTATATCTTCAAGTAACGCTAACTCCAATATTATAGAGATGGTTCATATTCGTATACGTTTCTGCTTAACTACACCTTCAGCAGTGACACAAATACTACATCGGCATTGTGGCAGAGTTGCTTTTATCTGAGTTACGCACGCTCTTACAGGACCGTCCCGGAAATTTAACTTCGTTAAGAATGAAATATGTCCCGCCGTTATTCCACGGCTTGTTGCGCGAATACTTACATTTCGAGTTCTCCACCTCTAGTTTTCTCATCAGACCCAACGGAAATAATTTCAACCGAGACTGAGTTATGACAAAACTCGGACGGACATTGCCGCATCCGTAATGAGAATGGAGTCGAGATACGTTCATAATTTATTATCACATGCTCGTGATTGTTGTAGTTCGAATAGCGAAATTGGCTCTTTTTGTTGCAAGCATCCTAACTAGATTTATTATTGGACGTTTCTATATGTAAGTAAATGTATTTAAGTAGATATTGTTGTTCCTGACTAGAATTACGAACATTTACAACGTTCTTCAGTAGCTAACGTCAGGGAGAGATAAGGCGAGTACATGAAGTGAAATAGTAGGTGGGTGGTGCAAGGAAGTATTTAATTAAATCTAGCGGCGGGGGCTCCTCGCCGCTGTACATCACCGCTGCTAATCACAGGTAGGCCGTCTACACGTTCGCCCATTTGAATACCAAACTGTTATTTTGTAAGTGCCAGAAGACTCATTAACAACCTGTTTAGTTAAAGCTTCGTATAAGCATGTTTATAATCTCTTTACCCTTTTACAACTTTTACGTACAGCAATAGGGTTTATTTTTCGTTTTCAAGTCTTTTAGAGCTCGATCGACACCAATAAAAATTTAGACGAAAAGTTAGATGTATACGTGGGCTGTTCCGAAAGTTTTTAGCTATTTATTATTAATCAATTTGTCCTATATTTATAACACATTGGAGGGTAATTTCAATGTAAACTGCTATGGTAAAAATCACTAGGTACCTTAATTTTTTTTATTATTTATTTTTTACGACAAGACGTCAGTCAGTAAATAATTGATTGCAACAATGAACGTCTCGCGTGAAGTATTTCGTGAAATAGTTTTCTATGACTACAAACGAGGTTTAACGTTTAAGGAATCTCACGAAAATTTACAAACTGCTTTTGATGAATCTTCTCCTTCGCTAGCAACCGTGACCTATTGGTACCGTGAATTTAAACGTGGCCGGAAAAGCCTCGAAGATGATGCTAGGCCGGGACGACCGCCGACTGCGGTTATCCGTGAATACGTCATCGGGGTAGAGTGGTTAATATAGGATCATTGGACCATTACACATAGAGAGATTCAGCGTGAACTAAAGATTGGATCGCGGGTGGTTTCCACTGTCCTGCATGAACATCTTAAAGTCAGGAAGGTTGCCTCGCGATGAATACCTCATTCTCTCACAGAAAAGCAAAACTACATCTTAACTACTGATGAATCTTGGATCTACAGCTACGACCCGTTTACAAAGCAACAATCCACACAATGGGTGTTCAAAGAGGACGATTTATCCACCAAAGTAGTTCGCGGCCGAAGTATAGATAAAAAATGATTGCTGTTTTTTTTTCCGACGTAGTGACCCAGTAGCGATAATTTCACTAGAAGATCGTAAAACGGTTACCAGTGAGTGATATTGCGAAGTTTGCCTGCCCCATGCCTTAAAGGAGTTGCATGATGACCTCCCAAGGAGCGGCGCTCTTGGCATACTTTTCACTGAGACAATGCCCTGCTCACATGGCCGCTAGAACCATCGACTTTTAGCCACTACAGGCATTCAATTGTTACCCCATCCACCTTACAGCTCAGATTTGGCCCCGTGCGACTTTTATTTATTTCTCACCATAAAAAAAATGCTACGTGGACGAAAATTAAAGACTTCGGATGAGGCTGTCGATGAATTTAGGAGACTCTTTTTCGACCTTCCGCAAGAATCTTTTTCAAAATATTTAGAAAGTTGGTTTAATCGAATGGACAAGTGCATATAGGCTGGAGGGGAGTATTTTGAAAAACTGTAAATATGTTTTTTCATACTGTTACTATTTTTGGTTTCACTAACATTTTACGGAACGGCCTAGGTACGCGCTAACTAATTTTCCTAATGTGAACATACGGAGGCAGTCAAGAATTGTCGTCATATTGACGCGCCCTATCCGTTGTTAGCGGTGACAGGAATTCACGCTGCAAGTTTTCTGTGCTGAATATTGGTGTCTCTACTAGATTATATTAGATTATTATAGTTTAGATTATATTTTATTTTAAATCATACGACTTTAGAAGAGTATTTAGAATACATAAATATGTATATTCTAAAATTAGCCGACATAATTTTTATGGGCTGTTTAGCGGAATTGCAATTACATAAAAAGTACGGGGATATTCTCCCATCGATAACTAGAATAAATTCCCGTTGAATAAAAAAATGTTTAGAAACAATTTGCATCTATGTGTCTCTAAGCGCAGGACTTGGCATATTAGTGTAGTCGATTAATTTTGTGTACGACTTCACTCGCGTGGCATAATCTTCCTGTCAATCCGTTCCACGAACTACACATATTCGAATTTGGTAGCAATTTCTTGTTTCGTTACAGAGTTATTAGATTACAAACAATACAAACTTTCAAATTTGCGATAATATTAAGGTTTTAATGAAATTGTGAGAAAAAATGTGAAACAAGAAATGTTTTTTTATGGATGAAGACGGCAGACGAGCATACGTCCACTTGATGGTAAGTGACATCACCACCCATAGACACCCATAGACATGCCTTGTTAGTCCAAAATGACAAAAGTTAGTACGCCCCCGGATGCGCTGCCTACCTTTGGAGATATAGGAATGGATTTGGAGAAAAGGTTGGGAAAATGGGTAGGGATAGGATGGGGATGGGCTCTGGTACATCTCACTCACTACCGAAACACGAACGTACTTTAGAGAAATAAAGTGGTTTGCAGTACATTTCAAGGTAGTCATCTGTGAGAGAGGGGTAACGTGGTCAGTCGAGCGCGCCCAGCATTTCTTGGATTGCATCGTGCACTCACCCCCTCAAAAAACAAACCGAAAAAACGCAAAAAACAATTATTAAAAAAGATGCGAATAAGAAACACGATAACGTAAACTCAAATTTGTTGAGAATACATGTGCGATTTTACATTGAATACCCAATGTGACAAATATTTTGTTAATATGGTTCCGCCATAAGTTAATTAATTTAATAAATTTAAATAAAATTTATAAATTTGTTACTTCTATTAAAAGTAGGTACTGTATTTTTTCTATAAATTATTAACGATGTAGAAACTTTTTTGACTGCAAATGGAATAAGTAAATATGACTGACTATGGTTTGATTCGAATATGTGAGAATTCCATTGAAATAATTGTCAAAAAATATTTTATTATCAATAATATTGTCTTTAAACTTTATGTAATTATTATATCATTTAGTAAGCTGAGTTTTTGTTAATCGTTTATTTTTTATACTTATTTCAGCCATGTATAATAATATTATTCATACGTTACCAAATGGCGAAAGAGTAACGAGTACATATGCAGACATTTATCTTGACGATGATTATTGTGGCTATAAAAAACCTGACGCTAAAGCATTCAAAGCTCAAACATTTGAAAAAGAATTCCACAAAGATAGGGAAGAGTGGATGTCGCCTAGTGATTTACTTGTTGGAATAGTAGATCTTCAACCTCCATTCACATCAAAAATTACTAGAGGCACAACTCACGAAGGTATTCTCGCAACCGGTGAAGGTGTTCTCGAAATAGAACGTGAAAAATTTCTGAAACACCTTGACAGTTTACTAGGAGACAACGATGCTGTTTGGAACAGGATTCTGGAACACGAGAAAAAAGTAATTAAAGCCAAAGTGAAACAAGTATATCTTGACATATTTTCGCAGAAAAGCATAACTATACAAAAAGAAATGTCCACATTTTATGAAAACACTCTACAAGAATTGGAAAATCACTTAAGATCTGAGATACAAGAAGTGCTTATGAATGCATATGCTCAGGTTGTAAGTACTTTAAATACAGAAATAAAATCGAAATTAGAAAAGGAAAGATCAATTATGGAAAAAATATTACAAAACAAATATGAATGTGAAGTATTTAAAGTTAAGTATTATTACAAGCTTCTCTTAGATAATGAATTAAATAGGATAAACACATATATAGAACATGCTATCTGTGAACGGAATGATGCTCTGAATGCTTTTTACAAACAACTTGAAAGTGAAAATATTACTAGTACAATGTATATTATGTGCGCGGAAAGAAAAAAATGTAGAATTAAACAGTTTATTTCAGACAACTATCAAACTACCGAAATATATGAAAGGCTGCAAAAAATCAAAGAACGACAAGATTTAATCAGTGCTTTTAGGGAAAAGGAAGTAAAAATTTCAGATATTAAAAAAAGATGGCGGGAAAAAATACAGAAAGTTCTACAATTATTTCTAAAATTCATTGCTTTTAGTTTAAAACTTCTACCAGAACAAACTACATTTTTGCTCAATTTTAAAAAAATGTTTATCATACAATTAAATGAAATACAAAAAATGCCCGAGAAAGCCTCTTCAATTTTAATAGATGAAGAAAAGTTTAAAAACATTTTTAAATTTGAAGAACCGGAACTATCTGAAATTGTTTGTGAAAAGGAACCATTTGTTCTTGTGGGCAATTTGTCAGATACTCCTCCTCTACGATATAGGAGCAGTGAAACTTTACCTTCCGACGTAGAACTGCCACATTTAAGAGTTCAGAGACAGTTTGTTTACGCGAAATGTCACAAATTTGAGCAAATCAAAGCATTGCTAGATTCCGAGCGCTGTAAATGTCTAAATATACTGATACCGGAGCCGTCGTCTTCAAAATCTATTAAAGTGGAGTCGATGCATCAAACAGAAGTTACAACGGACAAAACTGAGTCTTCTAAAGAGTCTTTTCTAGTTGACGACCTAAACCGTCTTCGCGAATGCCCTGCTAGATACTGCCAAGACTGGGTTAAAGGAGCAACTTTCCCCTACTTAAATTTTTATTTAAATTACACCAAAGAAAATTTTGCAACAGCTAAGGCTATACTTGGTAAATCAGTTGAACAAAATTTTGTGCCTCAATTAATTGATCCGAAACTCATAAGTTACGCTGAAATACCATTTTCAGCAACTAAAGAACCATTTCACAATGCTGAGACACAGTATTCTAGTCAAGAAGATTTATACAGCCCTAATATTATATGTCCTTGCGTGGATGATATTATCGTAAAACGAGATTCATTAAATATCCTCGAACAATCTAGTACAACTATAAATGAAATAATTACTAAGCGTAAGATTTCTTTAAATCGATTGCTGCATCAAAATCCAAAACTACTACAGTTTTTTACAGATGAGTTTTTTGATTTTCAAATGTAACAATTTGAAATAAAATATATTTACATGTATCGAGACCTTATTTTATTTTCACGATACTATTTCATAAAGTTTTTTAGGTATCGGATGCAAAGGTATTTTATTTTAAACTTTATCATTTATTTTTTTCTCTTAGGCTGGAACGAGATAGATCGTAACGGAGCGGAACACAGCAGAGATCGCTCCGCAGCAGTAGTATCTCTATTACCACACACTGACCACACATGTTACAAATTTAAATCCACAACAGGTGTAGCCAGTGAAATAATGTATTGCAACAGGCGTTCTTTGTAATTTAGTATAAATCGAGATTTTTTATGTATAAAGATAATTAACATACTAGCACACAGTCTGTCAGATGGTAAGCGGATACGTCGCCCATGGACATATGTTATATGTAGTATATGACAATGTCAGTGAAAAGTAAATAAAAAAAAATTAAGGTGCCTAGTGATTTTTACCATAGCAGTTTACATTGAAATTACCCTCCAATGTGTTATAAATATAGGACAAATTGATTGATAATAAATAGTTTATCAATTTTAGTTTAGTTTTATAAAACTTTCGGAACAGTAAGTTTAGAGATTAATATCCCCCCATCTCTAGTTTCTTATCTCAGCTTATATCGTATGGTTTCTTACTTGATATTATAAAGCGTATAATAAATTATTATTATAAAATATCTTATTATAAAGAAACACAAGAACCGGTGGAATGACGTCAGTTCAGTGCCTGACTGAGCCTATCTCACAGCAGGTTCATCGTACTATGCACTGCGGGTAGTCCGGTACGTCTGATGTTAATTGGTGTATTTCGAATGTGCCATTTACATTTAAATTGAAAATGGCTGCCATTTTACGCGTGTTCATAAGTATAAGGTTTATTATCATATCTATATCTATAAGGTTTATTTCTATAAGGTATCTATAAGGTTTATAAGGTATCTATAAGGTTATATAGTATCATATCTATAAGGTTTATTTATAATAAAGGATTTTGGAATTAAGATTTTATAGACATTGTGTTTGTGAAACATTCTCAAAACCAACCTAAAAATAAACGTTTCGTCTTTAGTTAATATTCAAGCGATTCTTAGCCCAATAGAAGAAGATAATGAAACGTCAAGCGGATATGGTTAAACTCATGCTCAATCAAATGGGCGTTACCAAGACGTCACAGAATACCGTAGAATCGCTCGAAGAATATTGTTGAATTTGCTTGTACTATGGACTATAGAGACTGTAAACTTGAGTCTGTACACTGTCTCTTTAGAAGCTACAAAACCCAAAACAGTAGGTTTTTAATATTTTCTTTGTATGTTTGTCTGATTATCTGTATGTATGTTTGTTTGAGCATCCCGTAAAAACTACTGAACGGTTTGATAGAATTTTCACTAATGTAGAGCTAAGTATCCGAAGGAAAACTGGTATAAGTGTCACCTTCCACAAGGAAGTTGAATTATAGAGGAAAATGAAAAATGACTTTTTTTTTATAGATTAGTGGGCGGATGAGCAAGCGGTCCCACGTGATGGTAAGTGTTACCGCCGCCCATGGACACCTGCAACACCAGGGGGTATACGGGCGCGCCGCCGACCTTGCAAAATCCTATTCACAGCTCTCTTGAAGAACCCCATATCGTAGCTCAATGGAAAGACCTCTTGAGGCAGTTCGTTCCACAGCCTACGGGTTCAATAGAAAACTAGGTTCCTACACTTAATAGAATTAGGTACTCAAAAACTACTAGATGGATGTTCATCGGTGAAATCCAATAATTCGGTGCTTTTACAGGTGTTTTGTGCTGTTATTTTAGCGCGGTTTCTGTACCTTTAGATTTCTTCTATACCCCGAAAAAAATAATAATGATTTTATGGTATTTAAAGTATGGCAGTTGAAGTATTTTGTTTTCAGAAAGGAATAGAAATGCGTTTCATAATACATATACATATTTGTAAATTTTACAGCTTTATGAAATTTTAAACTTTTAAATCATTTAAATGTTTTATTTTAAATATATTTAAAAATTCTACAAGCACATTACCGGAATGCAAAAGGGTCACTAGCACTTACGCGTAAATTTATCTCGACTACGATTATTGTGAAAACATAAGACCTGTCTCTAAAAGTAGCATACTACAAAAAAAAATTGTCAAAGAAAAGGATGAGTGGACGTCGCCTAGTGATTATCTTAATGGAATAATAGATCTCCAACCTCCATTCACATCGAAAATTACAAGAGGCATAGCTCACGAAGGTATTCTCGTAATTGGTGATGGTATCCTCGAAAAGGAACGTACAAAATTTCGCAACAACCTTAATAGTGCACTAGAGGGCAATGATGCCAAGTACAATTATATTCTGGAACATCAATTAATACTGGTTGAAAACAAAGTAAAAATTATATATGAAAATATATTTACCAAAGAACATAAAAAATTCTTAGAAGAAATAACATCATATTATGAAAATACCTTACAGGAATTAGATGATTACTTAAGGTCTGAAATGATAAGTACACTCTTGAATGTATACGCTAAGATTGTCAGTGATTTAAATGCAGAAATAAGATTAAAATTGGAAAAAGAGAAATCTACTTTGGAAAAAACATTAGAAAGTAGATACGAATCTGAAGTTATAAAAGTTAAGTTTTATTATAAACTTCTCTTGAACAACGAATTGTATAAAAAAAGTGCACTTACAAAACATGCTATTTGTAAACGAAATGATGCCCTAAAAGCTTTTTGGAAGCAATTTGAAATTGAAAATATTACTAGTACAATGTATATTATGTGCGTAGAAAGGAAGAGATGTAGAATTAAACAGTTTATTTTAGATAACTATCAAACCATGGAAACAACTGAAAAGCTTCAAAAAATCAAAGAAAGGCAAAATGTTATCAGTGCTCTTAGGGAAAAGGAAGTAATAATATCAAATATTAACAAACTATGGGAGAAGAAAATACAGAAGGTTCTTCAATTATTTCTTAAATTCATTGCTTTTAGTTTGAAACTCCTACCAGAACAAACTACATTTTTACTAGACTTTGAAAAGATGTTCATTTTTCAATTAAACGAAATGCTAAGAGTGCCTGAGAAAGTACAATCCATTCTTATAGACGAAGAAAAAATTAAAAACATAGTTGAATTTAAAGAACTAGAACCGTCAAGAGCTCTTTGTAAAAATAATCCATTTGTAGTTGAAGGAGATATTGTATCTCAAATAACATACAATCGTGTACGAGTGGTGAAACTCTATTTTCTGACGTAGATCTACCGTATATAATAGTCCAGAAAAAATTTATTTACCCAAAATGTCATGAATTTGAAAAAATTAAGTCTTTATTGGAATCTGAATGCTGTAAATGCTTAGACATCCTATCCTCGACGAAGGATTCTAGAACCGAGCTCTATACATTTCCAGAAATATCACAAAACATACAAGGATACACAAATAAATCACTCTCAATGTCAAGTTCAACTAATGTAGAATCAGCATATCAAATGGAAAGTACAAGTACAACAACACATAAAAGTGAGTTTTCTAACGGGAATCTATTAGTAGATGATATGATCTGTCTTCAAGAATGCCCTGGCCGGAACTGCATGGACTGGGTTAAAAAAGAAGGTTTTCCGCTCCTAACTTCGTATATTGATTCCACTCAAGACAAATTTGCAATAGTTAAAACTTGCCTAGGCAAACTACTAAAAGCAGATTTTACTAGTAAAATGCCAGAAATAAGCTGTAGCTACAGGCCTAAGACTATAGCTCAGGCTGCATTACCTTTTTCCGCAACTAGTGAACTATATCACAATGTAGAGACACAGTGTTCTGAAGACGACTTGAGCACACTTAGTTTTTTCTATCCATGTATAGGTGATACTAAGAGTAATGTTAAATATGACAAAATAAAATCTCCGAGCAATGATTTAAGGAAAATACTGGGGGAACGAAGAATCTCCTTTAATCGATTACTGCAACATAATCCAAAACTGTTACAATTTTTTACAGACGAATCATTTGATTTCCAAATATAATTAAAATAAACTGCCTTTAAATTCTTCTATACATGCTTTTTCTTTTAGCTACTTGTTTAACTGGACTATGAAATTTGAAAGAACAGGCGTGCGTAGGTCTGATAAAGCGAGAGGATCCCTCTGAAATGACCCAGCTTAGACATTTTCATATTTATTTCACCATAATCTTTCGTTTGAGACTGTTATCGTGTGGCAGATAAAAGAAAATGTTTAAAATAATATTTTGTACTTCCTGTTTGTTGTGACGTAGATACCGATGGGTTTTGTAAAATTTTATTATATCGAGAAATAATGCTATTGACGCTTAACTTAACTTGTACATATAAATATATTGTGTGTATTAAGCAGTGACAACAAATTCGTTCGCGTGGACTTAAACTAACGTATGTGTGGTTTGTTTATTGTAGGAGTATCCTGTGCTGTCCCACGCTATCCTATCACATTTCATACCATCTCACCTAATCCCATACTACCCACCCAACCCAATTCAATCCTATCCTATTCTGTTCCATGCCATTCCATCCCAAAATACAACCCCATCAAATACATACAGTGAGAGCATCACCTCATTCTAAATTTGATATTCCTCACATCAACTTTATGTAAAATGATTTTCATGGGAGCGATTTGCATAAAAAGTGCCCTATACCTGTTATTCCAGGACGTAACTATCATTGTACTAAATTTCGTAAAATATCCATCCAGTGGTTCCTTTTGATATCCATTCTGATACATACGGCTATGATGATAATTCCCGTGGGAACTTTATAATGAATCTAGATAAAAAGTACTGTAAACCCCCCGGTTTACAGTACTTTATCGTGGACTATAATTATGCCAAGTTTTATTAAAATCCGTCCGATGGTTATTACGTAATGGGCGTTCAGACAGACTGACAGACAGACAAACAAAAAATCCAAAAATTGTTTATTGGGCTCTGTTTCAATCGTATTGCAACGACTTTTTCAAAAAATATTTCCCTTACAGACACGGCTTTGTTACGATTGATTTTAACATGTATACATACATAATTATAGATTTCAGCATACTTTTTAAACTAAAGTGATATTAATTAAAACATTTAATATGATAATAATAAAAAAAAAATATTACATGTGCTAAGAATCACATCCGCACTTATTCGCCCCTGCGGTGATCCCTACAGTATAAAATTATCTTAGCTGGTTAAAAGGTAAGCATGTTCCAAAAATCACTAATTGTTCGCAATATCTTCACAGTTACAAGCTAAGTTCTATCTATTCATTTGTTCTTATTTGCTCTCCTATATTTGATTATACAGTTTTGTCGTAGTACAACCAGTAACATAAGATTAATCCCACTAATCCCACTAACATATGAATTCGAAAATATGTTTGTTACTCAATCACGTCGAAACGGCTAAACCGATTTCGTTGAAACTTGACAAATAGGTAGATTGTAATCCAGATTAACACCACGCGAACGAAATCACCGGCAAAAGCTAGTATTTTATGAAAACCAAAATGCTGGTTAGGAACTATATTATTATACCTATATACTTATGTTTAAATATATCAAATTAAACGACAAATTAAAGCATTAAAGATATGTACTTGTTATCTTATTGTTATCTATGTACACTTGTACAGGCAGTCCTCGCTTTTACGGCTCTTTTACGGATTTAATGAGCGATATAAAACGAGACACATTTTTCCAATTATTTCTATGTAAAAGCAAATGGTTATCAGACAGAAACAAGAAACATTTTTGTGAAAAATCAAACAGTTTTATTAATGAAAATGGAATATCTATAAACAAAATAATGCACACTTTAGTTACTGTAACATAAATAATAAAATAACATAACATATTAAAGGCTTCACATGTTTGTTTAGGACAAATATTGCAAGTCGATTGTACAATACACTTGTACTACTAGCCTGAAATACACTGAAATTTTAAATTTTAGCGATGACAATACAACAATCTGATGACCTTGATCTGATGCTACAGCCTGTAAGGCACAGCACACTGTGGAACTCCTCAATGGTGGACGGTAGGCAAGTCGTGTTTGGGCTCGTTTTGATAGGCTCGTAGTTTTATTGACCAACACCTTAGTGTCATGACCTTGACCTGATACTGCAGCAAATAAGGCCAGCACACTGGAACTCCTCAACGGCGAACGGTAGACACGTCGTGTTAGAGTTCGTTTTAATGAGTTCGCAATGTTGATGACAAAAAGTTAATGACATGAGCTTGATGGCTTGATGAGTTAATGACATGATTGAGCTTGAGAAAGATGGGCATCATCTGCAACATAGAACACTAAAAAGGAGTAAATAAATAGACTTTGTGTCTGAAATCGAAGATTCTCTAAACCTAGTGGATTTTAACCCCAGTAAGACGCAAGACTGTGCATTCACCGCTAGAAAGTCCCTTTTGTCGTAGCACCTCACTTTCAGAGCATACCTCTTAAGATCTCGGAGAGTATCGGGATTCTTAGAGTCGACACTTGAAGCAAAATCGAATTTAGGGGTCATCTGGAAAATAAAGCCAAAATGGCCTCCAATAAGCTCGGTGTGCTGAACAGAGCGAAGCGGTATTTCACCCCTGGGCAACTCCTAACGCTCTACAAAGCTGAGATGAGGCCCCATATGGTTTACTGCTCACATCTTTGGGCCGACGCACGAAAATATCAATTGGATCCATTCGACTCCATCCAACGACGTGCTGTTCGAATTGTCGACGATCGCACTCTCATGACAGCTTAAAATCCACAGTGTTCGGAGAGACGTTGGGTCTCTCTGTGTGTTCTACCACCTCTACAATAGGGAATGTTCTGAAGAATAATTCAGTATAATTCGCACCTCGGGTTTCTACAACCGCACCTCCCGTCACAGAAGTGCTGTCCATCCGCATTTCCTCGATACGGAGGTGTCGCGTACTGTACGGTCCAAAAATCATTTTATACCGCGAACCCGTAGACTGTGGAACGAACTGTTTCAAGAGGTCTTTCCATTACGCTACGATATGGGGTGAACATTACGCTACGTTCAAGAAAACTGTGAATAGGATTTTGCAAGGTCGGCGGCGTATCCGCAAACCTCCTGGTGGTGCAGGTGTCTATGGGCGGCGGTAATACTTACCATCACGTGGGGCCGCTTGCTCGTCCTCCTACTTCCCTATAAAAAATAATTAAACGTAAAAAATGTAAATAGTAATGACTTCTATGTTTATTTTTTTCATTTTAATGCATATTAATTAAAGCTTTAATAAAAGATAAAAGTAAGATAAGTAATAAAAGGTAGGTTTTTAATAAAAGGTTTTATTAACGTTTAATTTATTTTATAAAAGTCCTATAAGCTTTTCTGTATTATTGTTGTTATTATTATTAACTTCAAAATTCCATGCAAAATTAGATCCATTTGTATCAAATATTTGCATTGTAGCGTGGAAGTGGGAAAAACTTTGATAAAAATTTGAACTCAACCGTTCATATTGTAACTATCGGAACATATTGTAACTATGGACCCATTGTTTTCGCTTAATATTTTTTTTATTATTATTATATTCGACTCGAAAGAATCCGATCGCGCTGGTCCTCCAACTCAATTAAATTTTCGTTAGATAATTTTTGAGAATGTAAAACTAATAATTCAGTAATGTCATCAATCACTATTGATTTGAATTTTCCGGCAAATTTGAACCCGCGTTTCGCCTCTACATTGGTCTCGAACTTCACGTGACGCAAACTTGCAAACGGAACCTAGTGCTAAACAAGTTACTAAATATTTCTGAAGACTTAAAAAGAATCAAGAGACGTTAATACGAGGAATGATAACAAAGTGTTGTCTGACGTAAAACGAAACGTCGTAAAACAAGGAGCACCTGTAAATATAGTAGGTACCCATTCAATTTAAAATGTTTATTTGTATACACGTTGCAATATTTAAAATAAATAATGTTTTTATTTTTGTCTATTTATAGGCGGCTGAAATCATGGATTTTGATCATGAATACATTGACGTTCACAAATGTTTTTTTGCAAAAAAATATCTATGACAATGATTAGTTTTTACCAAAATTTTGATACAAATTTACTAAATACAAAGCCCAAAAGACTCATATATTTACAAATAAATACTTATTATCTTTGAACTCAGAATCATGAGCAAAATCACTGGTTTCAGCTATCGGGAAAGGTTCAGACCACCGACATAGACAACACAAGTTCATGGAACTGTATGGGAACCAAGCGTGTGACGTCACTAGTAAATTGTAGTGATGGGAAACCACTCACTGATGAAACTAAACATCTCCCGTGACTCGGTTCATCACTTGTGAGAAATTGTTACAATTGCTTTTGTGGCAATTAGGCATTTGGGTAACAACGTTTTGCTAGAGACGGATTTGGATAACAACGATTTGCTAGAGATGGAACACACTGAATGAACAACAGAAGAAGTAGGAGTTTAGCGCCAACTTCGGCCACGCACAGCTTGCGTTATCTATACCTTTATATTCGGACAAACCCAGTATAGATGATGTATTTACAAATTTTGCATATACTACACAATTATATAAATTGCACGGTTAGCTAAGAATAATGTAGGGACGGGTGAGAGGTGTATATCGGGCGTTAAGGTAAATTTACACACGTACCCTAACAACTTAACTTATTAAGTCGTCACCCGTCTCATCGCGGGCGCGACGCGACTTATGACATTCCTAGCGTAACGCTTGTTGGTGCTTCATTAAGTTAGAGTTATGCAAACTACACTAGGTTGTTTAAAATCATGAGTCGTGATCCAATTGAAATTCATTAAACTTTGTCCAGCTGAATATCGTCTAATAAAGTACACAAAGTATAACTTTGAATAAATGTATAGTATGTGGGATCAAATCTGCAGCAAATCAATCAAATCAAATCTGGTATCATAATAACCAGCTCTCGCTACGTATTTTCATTTCTTTAAATAAATTAAAAATAAAAATATATTAAACACACATTAAATAAATACATATGAAAATAAAAATAAAAATACATATAATACATATATTAAATATACACATAAAATACATTAAAAATAATTACTAACTCATATGCTCAAATAAATTATCATTTTTTGGATTTATTATAAATTAATTCGTTGAAGTATACACTTATATACACTTACAGTATACACTTGAAGTGTATAAGGTATTAAAAGTCAGGCGGCATATACAATCATCGTCGGTACTAGATTTTATCTTCCCTGTGTTCTTCAAAGGACAGCTATCACTAGCGAAGTTGACAAATAAATCTACGAACAACGAAACGCCCGGTTAAATAAACATAATCTTGTTCAACTTACCGTAATGAAGTGACATCGAATTCTCAACTCCAATGAAGATAAAACATAGGGCTGAAAAGCACTAGAGCATTCATTTGTTTGTCGTTAATTTAATTGTAGATAAAGCAATAATAACCTTATCGAGCAGTGGTTCATTTGACACAAACAAAAACATTGTAACGTTCACTTCAATGAATGAATAATTATTTTTATGGTTCACATTAAAACAGAATGTCAACGTATATTGCAACTCTACTATTGCGGGCAAAGTTAAACAGTGTTATGCTAACTTGACGTTTTGCCATTCCATAATATTGTGTTAAGCGCCAGTTCCCGCGAAATCTGACACAACTGCACACTGAATAAACTTGCCAACTTCACTTTGTAAAGAGTCTATACATGTTTAGATCACATTTAATTTTACTGTAGATATTTACCACAGATCTAATATTTCTGCTACCGCATATTTACGGTCTAATTTTCTTTGTTTATGCACTTGGACCTGTTTTATGATCGGTCGGTATAGATTCTGTATAGATATTCGACTTATGATAGATATCTAAATCAGTACCGGATTACTCGATTAGTTATCCTATCAATTATGCCTTCTATCTCAATGACGTAACTGATGAACCATAATTTTTTCAAGGCAATTTTTGAATATTAGATAGTCGGTAAATATTTATAGCCACGACCTTTTTATAGTGTAAAGAATAAAGGCTTTTTGTATTACATAAATATTTATTGAACGAAATATTGTCCATTTAATTCAACTATCTACTGCCATTTTTCTGGCGGTGCCATCATCCCATCACTATAAAAAAATGGAGCGAAAAACTGATTTAAATGGGTTATGCAGGCTTCTCTTGAATGTAATTTTACTCCATTTAGGGAATTTTGTAAAGAGCGGAATAAATAATAATCCGAAGGTGCTTAAACTTAAACTGCATTAAAACTTCCCAGTCGAGGTCTATCAATTTTTGTTTAGTCATCGAAGGAACATTGTCCTTTTGTCATTGAACATTGTCATTGAACGGAATATTATCCATTTCATTCGACTATCTTTCGCCATTTTTCTGGCTTTGGGTTTATTAAATTTTAAAATTTTTGGGGTTTTGGGTTGAGCGAAATATATAATAATCCGAAGGTGCTATGTTTGGACTGTATGGAGGATGCATTAAAACTTCCCAGCCAAGATCCATCAAGTTTTGTTTAGTCATCAAAGATGTATGAGGTCGAGCATTGTTGTGATAGAAAAGTACACCTTTTCTATTCATTAATTCTGGGCGTTTTTCTAACTCCTAACGCTCTACAAAACTGAGATGAGGCCCCATATGGTGTACTGCTCACATCTTTGGGCCGGCGCACGAAAATATCAATTGGATCCATTTGACTCCATCCAACGACGTGCTGTTCGAATTGTCGACGATCGCACTCTCATGACAGCTTAAAATCCTCAGCGTTCGGAGACACGTTGGGTCTCTCTGCGTGTTCTACCACCTCTACAATAGGGAATGTTCTGAAGAATAATTCAGTATAATTCCCACCTCGGGTTTCTACAACCGCACCTCCCGTCACAGAAGTGCTGTCCATCAGCATTTCCTCGATACGGAGGTGTCGCGTACTGTTCGGTCCAAAAATCATTTTATAGCGCGAACCCGTAGACTATTTTCACCTATTTCCGTATAAAAAAAGTTATACTCGTAGATGCTTATTTTTAGTAAAATTGATCCTCTTAATCTGAGATTCTAAATATCTACATGATTTTATTTTTTAGCTGTCGTCCCTAATTAATGGCTGCCTAAAATAGTAAACTTCTGCTGACAATAAACATTGTAAGCTTATAACGATTTGCTGCCAGCCTATTATTTTTATTACTATTAGTATATTTTATAGCTGACCAAATTGCTATAAAGAATGATGGGCACTTTTGTATGAAACCTGGCCTAAACGCCAATACAATTGTAATATATGTCAACTTATTGATTATAAATAACCCATAGTTACCTATGGGATATCTATAAAAATGTTTGGTAATTAAATAATTTAATGCAAAAAGATTTATTATGATAATAAGCACTCAGCGGTTAAGAAGGAGTATTTTCCGGGGTGATTGTCTAAGCCTACTTTGATTCTGCCTCGCCCTGAATGAACCCTCTGACTACCTACACCCATGGAGGAGTTTCAGTTTCAGAGAGGAGGAATATTTATGACCCACTTACTCTAAATGGATGATCTCAAGCTGTTTGTTCACACTTCTCACAAACTGGAGGAAGTGCTAAAGATCACGAATAGAGCTGGGTGCCGATAAATATGCGGTACTCAATGAGGAGAGGGGACGGGTTGTTCGTTCCGATGAAACTGTATCGGTTAAGAACTCTCTCCGAAACTGAAACATACAGCGAGGTACATTTTCGAGGTACTTGTACGACATATGTACTTCTCTTGTACTTTAGGGCCTTGATGCGATAATAGAAATTGAAGCTTATATTAAAAGCTTTCATTTGATATGCATGTGGTATGTATTGAATATACCGGCCAAAATGGCGCATCATTAGTTTAAATACATGCCATTTCGTACTACATGGGTAACACAGCAAATTGTTTGAAAAATCGGTCCAGTGCCTTTTTATTGGGTTCCACAATTTACTGAAATTACGAGCAATATATATGAATCATACAAAAACGGCATATAAAAAATATAGATATAGGTATTACAGGTTTATATTAAAAAAAAAATTATAATGTTTTTTTGAAAAGTTATTGCAATTCTTTTTCAAAACAAATACATTTCATTTACAGACAAGGCTTCGTTATGTTTTTATTATATGTATGGAATATAGATATAGATAATATGAAGATAGAAATACCTATTATAGTCATACTGCAAATGCTCTCCTCGTTATCATTAATTCCGCATATTGTAAAGAGGCAACTATACTGATCCTCCCCACCCATGAATGTCGAACATAGTTGGTACGTACCCAGGTATTTGCCCAGGTACCCCACTCGCAAGCCTGAAATCACAAAGCATAGCGAGGACCGCCCTGATTATTATTGATCAAACGCTCCAATGCACTACAGAATCTTGCTCAAATATCTACTCGTGCAGTAGTTACACATACCTTTTCATATCCAACTTGTGAATGCTAACTATTTAAAAATCACTTAGAAAATGACTCAATTTTGAATTTAACGATGCGCATTGTGTAACTCTTCCAAAAAATGTTTTAAATGTGGTAAATACTGAACATTTTTCTAAGTTCATTCTTATATGCGAGAACCACTTTTATTTTTCTTATCGATAAATATTTCTTAGCGTTTTAGTAAGATTTTGTACTTATATTTCAATTCCTATGCATTTAAGACTACCGTTTTAATAATTTATTTCGAACTCATACCCTTTGTAACCATAGCGACGTTATCAACAGATAAGTAACCATAGACCTAAGCTATTTAATTAAATTGATTAATGATTTAATTAAATTAGTGTATGCATATTTCCAAAAAAACTGTGCTACTTGAGATGTGATTTCTTAATTTTTCGTTTTCAGGTATTTACATTATTTGGATTATGAAAAATATATTAATATAATATCCCATGCTAAACATTGAGGACATTAAATATGGAGATATTTTTTTGTTTCTTCGAATTAAAAAACAATTCAGTGCCTACTGCTTAGGCATTTTTTCATTATTTTTATTTTAGGTTTGCCGCGAATTCTCAATGTAACAAAACAACAATAGTAGTAAGTATACAAAAAATGGTTAGGACAAACTTTAAATTTTTACTATAATTACGACTAGTGTTTGACTACATTTGTAGGACTTAACTTCCAGCACTTTATAATAACATTCATCAAATGCCGCCTCTATGTGTTTTTGTAAGCATAATTGAAAACGAAGTTCCACGACTGCGCCTCGTTCCACAAGCACCGTGCATTTAAGCTGACGTGGCGATGGCGATCGCACACACTAGCCACTGAATTCACTTCAAAATCCATGTGGCTTCGTTAACCATCACACAACATAACGTACTTAATTTCCTACAAAATATTAAAATCAATATGGAGGCAGATACTAAATCGGCAGACAAAAAGAGACCCCGTAAGATTATGGTCATTAAGCCATCTAAATACGAGACGACTGAAGCTCTTCACAATAATAAAAAATATTGGAGTAAGATTTTTGATAATATTGATAAGTCCACCACTGAGCTCGTAAGTACTATTATTATAATTGTTATTATAGAGTACCCACCGCAAAGTTATTACAACATACCATTTTTGTTATTACTTTTTGTTCAGTCAAACAGGGACTTAATTATGCATCTTCTATTTCTGTTTCACCAAACGTTGCTTGCTAGGGAATCCCATTAGGCATTAAGTCTTTAAAACTTTTGTGCAGTTAAGCTTACAGTTTTCTTGTTATCATAATGAACAACACAGGACCAATACGAAGGCATTCCGTGTCATAAAGGACTTTTTGTGTTTACGCTCATAGAAAATGTATAAATGCTTTTGAACGAATTTTATTCGTTTACATATATTTTGTGTAATTCTATAACACAAAAGCCATCTTTTTAACATCAGAGGTAAACAAAATCCATCTTTTACATTCTTATGAATAAGATGCAATACTGATTATTTTTTAGAGCAACGAAAGAAAAAGTAAAGATCTATCGCAAGTGTTGCCTAGCAACCTTTACGAGCGAGTTTGCAGTACTCTAGGCATTCCAACAACTCCGCACCTCCCGGACGAGACTGTGAAAATTACAGGTGAATTAATAAATACTTATCAACTAAAACATGAAAAACGTTTGATGTACGACCGACGACCATGTTACCTAATTAGCTTGTTAATAACAAACCATTTATTGCAGATTAAATATCCATAGTATTGTTAGTAAATCTTCTATATATATATAAAAGAGGATGCTGGCATATCTGATGTTAATAGACTTCGACGCCGTTAGACCGATCACCATGAAAGTTGGCACATATACGTATTTTTTCATGAAGAAGGTTTTTATGCTATAGACTTTGTTGTAACTCGCCACTGCATGGTGCTGCAGCACATCAACTTCTATACTGTTCAACCGATCGCCATGAAAATTGGTATACGTAGGTATTTGAGCACGGAGAATATTTTCGAACTATCGACTTTGTTGTAACTCGCCACTAAATGGTGCTACAACACATCAACTTCTATAGCGTTCAACCGATCGCAAAAATCATATACCTACACAGGCAGGACAACGTCTGCCTGGTTTTGCTAGAAACATAAAAGTTAGTGTTAGTAACATAATAGTAAAACAAACAATAACAATAAATAGTATTTGCTCTTCTCCCACTCTGAGACATGTTATGTTACCTGTTTACGTCCAGGTGTACCCAATGTCTCAGAGTGGGAGAATTGCACTTGTCAGCAAGTGTGCGCAGGACGCTGTTTATAAATTTTTATTACGCTTTTTCGCAAACAAATACGAGTTGCATTTGATATCTACTTTTCTAAGAAACCTCGAAGTAATTCAATGCAATATAATATTCGTAAATTTCAGAAAAAATAACACGAAGACTTCAAAAGGAACCATTGCTGTCCTACAGAAAGTCCATTTATATAGACCGAGAACTAGACTCAGATACAGATGTGGAATTGTCTCCCAGGTATATACTGATTTAAAGAAAATGTATGCTTAAGATATCCAATAATTTTAATAACTATCGTCAATCTGAATCAAATTTAAATCTAATAATTTATTTCATATTAGGTATAATCATCTAGCTAGACTCCAACTAGAGCAAGTGTAGTGATACAAAACTTGATTTTAAATTATTGTCGGTGAAGTTGGGAACTACAATGCATTGTTTTGGTTCAACTATGGGGTAGCTCCATATCGGATACTTCGTGAACCCACACGAAGTATCCGATATACTCGTAGTTAACTAGAAAACTAGTTAATGCAAACATAAGGTAAAAGATGGCGCTGTTTCATATCACTTTTCTTTCTCTTTATTTTTTTAGGGGCTTTACACTTTTGTGTATGTCATCCCCATTGTACCTTAAAGCTTACAATTTTTATTACATATTTACTTAACTCTAACTTATTTATGACTCTGATAGCGACTCGCAAATACGCACAGAATGTTTGCAGCTTTCGACGTTGGCTCGGAATTTTATGGAACATATATAAATCACACCTTTTCAAATGTAGAGTCCCGATCAAAGGCTTTGACCTTCTTCTCAGGCTCGTTCCGGGAATACTCCACCGACAAGTCTTGGACATCTTCAGCTGTACCACAAATTTGACAATTGGGGGAATTAAATTTTCCTCGTAAGAAAACCAAATTTGTTTAGTGGCATATGCCCAGACAGCAACATGAAAGCCTGATTGATAACAGCCAGATTCCTAAGTATATATAATTTAGACTTAAAAAAACACGATATATGAGGCGGCTCGGACTGGATACTAGGGACGGGCAAACTCAGGGGATTCAGTGGCGGGTTGAATTGAAAAATTAAAATTTATGATGGGCCATAATAAATAAATAAACCATAATATCACTAAGTTTTTTTTGTTTATTGGCGGGCCGAATAAAAAAGCTGTAGTTTGGGCAAACTACATTAATACCATATACATTAATATTACTTAATATCATTAATACATTAATATTACTTAATATCATTAATACATTAATATTACTACATTAATATCACTGTAAATTAATACCATATACCTTTCTCTCGAGATCTTCCATTAAGATACTCTTTCTACGCTTCTTATTAATTTTATTGGTATATTTCTCTATAGGAATTAATTGTAATGTACAATCATAAAGACAACAACCTGCTAAAGCAGAACAGATACTAGAAATACCAATGAATAATACCTTATTTTACTAATTGTAGATGAATGAGCATAATTTCTTCAACAAAGAATATATCCAATTCTTCTTTATATTAGGCGTGAAGAGAGTACAGAGAATATTCATTATGAATTCCTCTCAAAGCCGGTACGGGAACAAGTGACGTGGCCCACAAGGTACCTACAACCAGAAAAAGAAGAAGAGAAGAGTCTCATCAGAAAGGCCGATGACCTCACAGATAGGGTACCTATTGATATTTATTCAAAATTAACTATTTCTCGCGTACCTAAACTCCAGGGAATTTTAGTAAATTAATCTAACTCTCAATCTTTATCCTACCTCTCAATAAAAGTTTTATTAAAATCCATCCACGAGAATAGGCATTGGACAAATCGACAGACAGACAAGTATCTTCTTACTATCTTACTTCTACTTCACTATACAGTCCCCTGACTTATTTTAGAATATTTTTGATTGTAATAAATAAGTACGTAAGCAATGATATTATGATCACAAATTTCTCGTATAGAATAGGTATTGTAATATTTGCATAAGTTACAAGGACATGGTTTTCCCTTTGTCAACGTTAACTTAATTGACGTACAAGATTTTATGGCCTTATATTTTCAGATAGCTCAGGAATTTTGTGCATACATGAAGGAATTAGGAGGCGATCAACAATCGCAACTTTTTACACCAAAAGCCATCAAAGAACTGTTCCAAGTATGTTTAAAAATAAGTCAATTATAAATTAAATAATCATTTTGCATTATATATATATATATATATATATATATATATAATGCAAAATGATATATATATCTGATGTTAATAGACTTTAACACCGTTTGACCGATCACTATGAAAGTTGGCACGGCACATATATGTATTTTTTCATGGAGAAGGTTATTATGCTGTCGACTTTGTTGTAACTCGCCACTAGATGGCGCTGCAGCACATCAACTTCTATATCGTTCAACCGATCGCAAAAATCATATCGACAGCAAAACAGAATAATTTGTGATTTTATATACAGAGGTAAATAAATACTATACACAGGCAGGACAACGTCTGCCGGGTTTTGCTAGTATATTATAAAGTAGTTTAAAACTTTCACGTTTCTCACACACATTTTTTTCACTTCCGAAGCACAATTTTAGCATTTTCATTCTGCATATCTTAAAAAGTGGTACTAATTTATACAATCTACAGATTGAATTCGATACCCACGTGGCTCGAAGCCTTCGAGTGATACCGAAAGAACTGCCGACCGTTGAGGAAAAGGTAGCCAATGTTACAGGAAATCCTGACGTAAGTACACTGATCATAAATTTATTAGTTAGTAGGTCACCGGCACTGTTATGTCGTCGTCCGCTGTTGGAATTCGGTCTTCATATGCACTTTGTCTTGTGCATGATGTATGTATGACATTAAAACGCCATGCTGGCCTAGCGGGTTGGGAAATCCACTCTTAGAAAGGATGAACTTCCTCGAGGCTTATAGTTATATGTATGTTGTTCCATAGTTGCCTTTTACGACAACGACAGTAAGAGATTTACATTTTTACATTGTAGAGAAAAAACATAATACATGTATTTAAACATAAATTTGAATTTATATCTACTTGGTACATAAACTTTGATACAAAAACAGTATAAAAATTCAACCAGATTCAAAGAAAATTTCTCACTTTATTAATATCGATTGTAGTTGTAAGTGTGTGCTCAATATAAAGGATAGAAGACTTATTAAGTGTCCATCGGCGGCGCACACCATTCGTGGGCCACCCGTCCATCTGCCACCTGTTATACTCGTAGATAAAAACAGTTAAAATTCAGAATCGCAAAGCTAGTAATTCATTTTCATCATCAAAAGCAGTATTTACTCATTCATGGTGTCTCAGAAATCACAATATGCAGCACTAGAGCGCGAAGTTCCGAAGGATATAAAAGCAGAACAACAACCTGACAATCTCACAGCTTTCGGGCGTAGCCTTCCGAAGCGTGACCAGTGGAGAGCTCCAAAGAATAATACCGAAGTGATGTGGCGTTCAGCGCGGCACGTACCCAAAGACCTCGTTACATTGAAGACGGTGTGGGAGGGAATAACCAATCTCAAGTAAGTAGTAAGTAAGTAGAATCATCTTCAAATGATTCTAAACTTGAATAGAAAGAGTAGCGATAAATACGAATTAAAAATATTCGGATGAGATTAAATCAAATAAATGAGAATGAGAAAGAAAATTAGATAAATAAATGAGAAATAAATGAATGAGATCAAATAAATTAAATCAAATAATAAAACAAATGAGATAAAATAAAAATGACGTCACAGCTCATATGTGACGACAAAGAGATGAGACTCAGCTACGAATTTTGAACAAAATTAGAATTTCAACGCTTTTTATTTCATGTTCAATTTATTGTATGCTCATATTTGAGAAATGGCAGAAATGTTAATCTCCTACTTTCCGAATTCATAAAATTAGTTCTTTTTTATTTAACCTGGATTTGTGTCCTGGTTTGTGGATTTCCTGCAAAGGCTTTAGTTAAATAAAACTTTTAGTTAAATAAAATAAATTAAAATGTGTTACAATTCGTTTCGCACATAATTTTGCAAATCGTCAAGTAATGTATTGGTGACATTAATGAATCTGATGGTTATTGTTTTCTAATAGGAGTGTGAAGGAGTATTGCCGCTGGATGATCGATCACCCGGAGTACAGTAGAGCTCCATACTTAAGCAGTCTGGGTATGTTCGACCCAGCGGTGCTGGATGCCAGAATCACCTTTGAATCCCCTCGTGGCGCCCTCACGCCGCCTCTCGTCTATACAGACACCGCTCCGGCACCTATTGACCAAATCCGTAGAAAACTTTCAGAATTAGCTGATCCATCATAATTACCTGTTGTTATGGTGAAAAATAAATATTCAGCTCAATATATGTATTATAATGATATTCAGGATACAAATATACACTGATACAATTTCAAAGATATCACACATCTTTATGAATAACTATTGTGTTATTAATAATCATTGTTCTTATTTATATTAGATATCTTATTATACTTCAAATTGCAATTGTTTTATTAATTATTACGAGACTGTCAATATAGTAATCGCCAATTCTTTTGTCTACTACTAATAAAAACCTTATCTATATTTTCTTTAAATATTAACTTATTTCTATACCTACATAAGTTTAATTACTTACATTCTAAGACAAAAAAGTTCTACATTAGGCATTTATTCATATAACAAAACTACATTTTATAGATAATTTTATAATTAAACGAAAAGGGCAGTGTGCACGGAGCAATCCCTCGGCCGCTGGGAGCATTCGACTGGCCACGTTACCCTGCACTCACACAAGACTACCGTAAAGTAAACTACATTTCCCACTTTATCCTATTCTTCAATGAACGTACATGTTTCGGTGAGTGAAATATACCAGAGCATGAGCTCTGGTATATTTCACCTGGAATGATCCTATCCCGTTCTATCTTACCCCTCCCTATTTTATCAACCCTTCCTCCAAATCTATCCCTTTAAATCTCCAACAGTAGGTAACGCATATCTCATAACCGAAACATATACGTTCTTTTTAGAATGGTTCTAGACGATCATTCTAAATGTGAATATGACCGTTTGCTTTAGACTCGTATCGTTATCGCAAAACTTGAGTCGTGTTTCGACTGATCAATATTTTATAATGTAATATCTCTAAGGTTTTATGATGATTTTATTGTTAAGAAAATTTTATTTCGTTTGTGTCAATGACAATTATTGCAGATAGTAGGTCCTTACCTATGAAATTGCCGTTTTATATGGAAAAATTCAAATAAATATTTGTGTATGAAAATTATATTCGAAGTATTGTCCATTATTATCAATGCACTTTTGCCATTTTAATGGAAGTTGATTGATGCCTCTGCTATAGTACTCTTGGAGACGGGAATCGATGAATTCTCTGAAGGCGTTTTTCACTGTCTCATCGGGTTGAGTTTTTCCCCTGTAAAAAGTTATCCAAATTCCGAAACAAATAGATATCAGTAGAGACAAAGTCTGACGAGCGCGGCGGGGTACGGAGAGTTTCTAATGGAAGCTCCCGTAACTTTGAGACTGTCTGTCGTGCAGTGTATGGGCGAGCGTTATCATGGACACGTATGGGATATTATTTAGCTGTGTCTCCCGAGTATAACTATTGTGACGAACGTTAACGATTATCTATCATACAGGATCCACTTCTCATCATTAGTGAGAATACGATTCAGAATCCCTTCATTTTTGTACCGGTTCAGTTAAGTAAGGCAAGTTTCGACGCGTGTTTGCAGCTTTTTTCATTAAGCTCATACTTTCCGAACTTCTTCACTTTCCCGATTTGGCACAAATGAATCAATATCGTATTATCACTTACGCCCGAGGCTGCTGCTAACTCAGACGTGGTTTGAGATGAATCCGCTTCCACTATTGCTTTCAATTCTTCATTGTCGACTTTACTCTCCGGTCGTCCACGGGGCTTGTTCTTGAGGTCGAAATTTCCACAATGGAAACGATCAAACAAAAAACGTATCATGCGTTGGTTTGCGGTGTTTGGTCTGTACACATTGTTGATATTACGTTCCGTCTGTGCTGCATTGATGCCACGACGGAATTCATATTAAAAACGCGAATTTTTTACTTTCCTATGGTCACAAATACAACAATATCTAAGCAAAAAGTCGTTTGACGGAAAAACAAATGTATAACTGGTTTTGAAAAAGAATGTCATAGCTTTGAATTGAAATTAATTTGAATTTGGAATTCCAAGCTAAACGTAAGATAACTAGTTCAACGTGGCCACTATGAACAAACGGCACTTTCATAGGTAAGGCCCCGATATAAAACATATTAGACTATATAAAACCCGATATAAACATAAAAAAAGGCTATTTTAGTCGTACGTATTAACAGAAACTGTTATATAAAATATTATAGTTACCAAGATATTATGATTGAAAGATCGCTGTATAATCAATCGTATGACGCAAATATTACGTCAGTGTATAGTCGAGTCAATGAAGCTTAAAAATCGACAAACCTTCTTAATCCTCAAGAACAGATGCGATTCTATTTGTTATTATTATTTGAAGTCAGAAACATTATCGTGGGGGCAGAAAAAATTTCAACCCAAAAATAGTAGTTTTAACAGAAAAGTACTCGTATTAACGCTTATGGCTTATGTTTGTTACAATCTCTACAAGCGTTAGGAAAAGATTTGTTATTATTTAAAGTTGATTATTATATATAAAAAAAAAAACTTTTTTCAAGATTAGAGTATCAACCTATGGACCTATTATATCTTTGTAGAATAAATCATCACATCATATCCTATATTTTTATTACTTTCTTCACATTTATTCTAATTCTAATTCCTCTGCCATCCATTACTAATTCCTCTGTACTTCAAAAATAAAATGCAGAAATCTTTTGAATGACTGCGAAAATGAGTGCTTAAATTATACATATATATCATATGTATCACCATTAATCATAATTAAAATATTTTCTATACTTTTCCATGAAATTTAAGATGTTTGCCATGTGTTTGTAAAAAAATATTATAACAATCACTATCTACATAAGTTGCTACCGCCATCTGTAGTAGTTGGGTTGAACTAATATACATTATGAAGAAACTTATTTCCATACCTTTACAGTTCTTGAAACAAGAATATGCTAGTGCGCGTGAAACGTTACTAACTAAACGTATTTTTACTAGATGGCGCTATTAGGTTCCTAGTGAGAAAATAAAATTGACCATATCCATAAGACTAAATAACTATGCTTACCTGTAATAAATAAGAATAAATAACCTGTACGGAGAAGGATTTGAAGTTTCTGAAACTTGAAAGACTTTTCGGAATGTGCCTCGCCGAGATAAAAACATCATGATGATTATTACACCGTCCGAAATTTCACTCGACGTGCCAGTAAAACAACAAAAGATATTGGATGTATCAACTTTACTTTCAAAGAATTACGGATCAGACTGGCAAAATATCGACGAGCTTATCTACTACCGAAATATTGTCAATCGACCTTTGACAGAATCAGATCACACAGAAGAAAGCGGAGACGTTGCGGACTATTGTTAAATCCGTACGGAATCTACTGCTTTAATGTTTAATTACCTGTTCAATTACCGACATAATTAGTGTAAAAATCTTATTAAAATAACTGTTTTCTTTGCTTAAATAAATACTGTTCATATCACACTTATTTTATTTTCATTGGACAACTCCGACTATCGTTCAAATTAAAACTCTAACAAATGTGGCGAAGTTCTAATGTGTCTATATCATAAACGGTAATGTACTAGTTACCATAACAGATATGGCAAAAACCAATATATTTTTTTAGATTTTATTCTAATTAATATTAAAAAACCTATCAATAATAAAATATTAATAAACTATTACATTTAATGACGAAACACTGTAAAATAATACGTAAAATTTTTTAACATTGTGTAAACATATGTATATTGGACGTTGCCACCTTTGTTGTTAGACCCCTGAAATGCACATGTATGTGGTTTGTTTATGAACTTTGAATAAAGAATTTTAAACAATCGAATCTGCACGCATCACTTTTTTAAAACTAGATGTCAATCCTGCGTCATATTCTTGTCATATGCGAGTCTTATGAAGAATAATAAATAATCCCTAAAATTAGATAAATACTTAAACTTAAGAAGTTACATTTTAAAAAGTGACACGATAATTGTATCTCCTATGCCTTGCGGAAAGAAGCCGCTTGTTAAGTCTTGGGATAAGCCAAAAGACTTGAGGGTTATCACACAATCTCAGTATGAACAGAACGAACCCTCGGTCAAAATGCATTGGCAGAAAGTAATACGAGACTTGGAGCTATTTTATAAAGACGACAAGGTTGGTGAAATCAGAATTCGCAATATAACCAAAAGATTATATAGCTAATACTTTTAATACGGTTTCATTGAAGTTGTATATTTTGCGTTGTATAATTGCGAGTTGACTAGCAAAATCTTTGCAGTGGCCGCGACTTCGTGTGCGTGGACTTTGGAGTATGTACGGTTAGCTCGATTCTCGTGGGAACGGTATAATGGATAAAAAAATATCATAGCACCTCTTGTTACCGAAGGGCGGTTCATGCACACTTCCTTGATAAAGAGTTAATGCAGTGCGATTTTCAACACATTTTATGCCGCGAACTAAAAAGTTGTGGGACGAACTGCCAGTTGAGGTTATTCCACTTAGTTACGACATGGGGCTCTTCAAAAGCTCTGTGAATAGGATTCTGCAAGTTCGGTAGCGCTCCCGCATCCCTACTGGTGTTGCAGGTGTCTATGGGCAGCGGCGACTATTTACCATCTTGTGGACCTTCCGCCCGTTTGCTATCTCTTCCACAAAAGAAGTATCCTAAATGTTAAACCGGCGCAAAAGCTATAAATATGCCAAGGATCATTAAAATGCGTCCAGTGGTTTTTACGCGATGCGCATTCAGACAGACAAAAATTCCAAAAAAAAATTTTTATACACTGCAATGATTTTATCTAAATATATTTTTGTATCTTTTGTAAGGATCTCAATCACGGAACGATATTCTAGTTTAAACATTTTAATGATTTTGCAACTTCCGGTTGTTCTAAGAGTCGTGAAATCAAAACTAAAGAGAGTTGAACTCTAAAAATTATACACTAATTAGCAGGATAAATGACGTAGGTATAATTTGTGTTTTTAGACATCTAGAAATATGTCAGGCCGGCTAAATTTTGGACCTCACTGCTATATTTAAAAAAAAATCATTACAGTGCACTGCAGTGCAGTGTGATCATGATATTGATGATATTTTGATGCTCTGTCTGTACACGGCTTTGTTACGATTTTATTATATGTATGAAAGATAGATGAGAAGACGGATGAACTATACTCGTATAATATGTGGTTGTACAATACTGTACTGTACAGTCCGGCATTGAATTTACTTAAATAAATAGGATCACAGACATTCGCATAAATAATGTTGCACTCGAATGATCTTAGCTCTAATGGCGGAGATGCAGAAAATTCTAGTTTATATAGAAAAAATGTCATAAGTCCGATATAAAAAAGCTTGTTTGTAATCCCTTTTAATATTTTTTTTCTAGTTTTGGGAGTCAAATTGCGACACTGTGCGCGAATTAGTAGGTCCTGTACTCTTCCAAAGAATGGCGAAGATTTTCAACTTGCCTTTAGAATCCACGAAGTATGAAGCACACTCGGACGTCAGCTCCATCTTGCCTTCAGAACAATTCTATATAGCCAGAACAACGTCAACAACTGCAGCACATGGGGTTAGAAATATTATTAAGAAATATTGATAACAGAGTAGTGATTTGTTGAATTTCTCGTGTCTGACAGTGATCAGTGACAGTGAAGGACAGTAATGTCAAGTACACTCTTTAACTATTTAGTTTAAAGTTGCTCTGGGCGTCTTAAAATTAATGAATCAGTCCAAGATAAATTTGTAAATGAATAATACAACAAAATATTAATTAAATCCAAAATTGAATAATCAGCAAGATGAAGTGGTCGCGAGTAAACTAAAACAGTCATGAAAAAGACAATTGATGTGGTAGACGATTCCTCAAATGGATACCACGTACCGAGAAGCGTCTTTACCATGGAATATACAAGACTGCCCGCTGAATCAACGATTTGATGGTATAATAGTAGTAACTGATTTTTGCAGCATCAAGTCAGTTACGGATATTCAATAATTTAAATCAAAGAATATCAAAATAAATGTATTATACCATGAAGTAGTTAGAAAAGGAGCGTATACCTGTAAGATTACACAAAGCAGTGAACTTTTGAAAGTATCTACTTACTAAAGTATACGTGATCCATTTTGTCCATTCGATAGTAATTAGGGCGGGCCCTTTGAGTTGATACTTCGTTCTTTTAGCGATAGTAATTTACCTATTACACAATTTGCAGTAATAATACGAGTATAACTAAATATTTTAGCCCCGAATACATCCCACTTTCTCCATAAGTAATTTTGAAGCATCAATAGAAGAAGAGGAGGAGGAGGAGGAGGAGGTGGAAGAAGAGAGTGAATGGAGCTCGTCATCCTCCCAAGTTGGATCTAAACTGCGGTCTCGATCGCGATCCATACTCCTTTCAAAGGCCTTAATCAAATCCATGTCCGGGAAGCTCTCTTCATTCTCATACAAATCGAAAAGCATGATGAGATCAATGTCTAGTAGGAAATCCTTTAAATCGGAAGCAGAAACTGGTCTTGACGATACGCCAAGAACGAGTGACGATTTGGACGTTCTTGCTGATAGCGTGCTGAGAAAGTATGTTTGAACGCGGCTTAGCTAGATTAGATTTTTTCTTATAGGATAAAAAAAAATGGTAAATGAACAGACAATCCACCTGGTGGTACGCGGATACTCTCGTGGATACAATAGACATCCTCCGTATAAGCCGACATCAGTCCACAATAACAAATACACCCCACAGGTTCACCCCCTGATCTACTGCATACCTTTATCGATTTAGAAATGGATTTGTATAAAGGGTTTCGAAAATGAGGAATAGGAAGTATAACAAAACGAGTTTGAGTTAAAATTATAAAGGAATGAGGACTTTCTTTTATTCCATTATACTTTTATTCTTTTATAGAATGGGATAGGAAATGAGCTCTTGTATATCACCTATCTCATTAGGGAAGGGAAATATTAGTTGTCTCTGACTAACATTTCCCCTCCCTATTTATGGTACTCTTCTATGGGAGAGGAATAATTTAGCCAGTCGGGTGCACGCAGCAGCTGTGGGATTGCACCGTGCACCATCTGGCAAATCTGCGAATGGAAGGAGAACTTTTCTTCCGCTCCTCGCAACTAGATCCGCACTTATACGAAAAATCAAGACTAAAAATAATAATTATTAAGAAGAAATGATATAGATATAGATCTGCCATATTTAGAAAAAAGGCTCAATTGCATTTTGATAAGTGTGGACAAAAATAAAAATAAATTTTATAAAAAAATTCATGAATTTAGATACAAGCCAGAAAATTTTAGTTTTGGCTAAAACAAAAAGAGTGTAATCATTATTTATTCTCTTTATTTATTTTATTTCCAAATATAATGCTACTTAAGCTGTCGTTAAATATGTTATACTAATGCATTTTCTTCTCAGGAGAGCAGAGATTTAAATTGTGCAAATATGCTCTTTTAGACGTCACTCTCTGTCAAGGAAGAACCCATTCTTTACTATGTTATATTGCAATGAATCTGAGACTGACATGATCAAGTGGAAATCCAAATACAAGCAAAAGACGTTTGAGGTGTCCGCTTCCGATGAGTTTAGTAAGAGAGCCGAAATAATGACAAAAAAGGTTTGTTATATTTATATTTAGGGTGTTTTCAGATTTAACGTTTTGTCAGTTTAATTATGACACACCGATAATACTGGGTGTTCTTTTTCTTCATATATGGCAATGGTGCAATCAGCACATTCTGCCAGTCTGGTGTCAAGTTTTCCTCGTAATAAACAATTTCAAACTGTAAAACGTATCCTGTCAATGTCCCAGTCCCGTAGAAGTAAGTCAGGAGTCGCTCAGTAAAGCGATATAGGTTTACAGAAGGCAGAAGAGGACTCCTTGGTAGCACACGAAAAACGCAATCCCACGCTTTTATTTCATTATCACTTACATCACGCACGACAAACACTTTGAAGTTTAATAAATCATCACTATTAATTTGTGGTTTAACAATTTCTACAATAATCAAACCTAAAACTCAATTTTACTTCCCGAGTTCCTGCCAAAAAATCCAATACTACATTATTGCGTGTGAGTTCGGACCTTAAATAAAGAAATACAGGAATCAGTGAAATGTTTCTTCAAGACTTGACTCATACAATTGAGCTGTCGCTATTCGGAATTATGCGCTGTCGGAAGTTGAGGACGATACCTACCATATGTATTATCTTATAACGTTCCGCTTTAGTGTACAATGTCCTATAGTAAATGACTAGGCGGTTTCAATTCATAATCCAAGATGCTTTCTCTTTTCAACTCCTTTTCTTCTTCAACTCTCCGGTATTCGGGTTTTCTTACGATGTTTTTTGTTCATCGCTGAACTAGCGATAGTTTAAAAAACAGCGCTCAAATAGAAACTTAATAGATAACAACCTCATAAATGAAAATCGAAAACAAGATACCCCTGTCCTATGACCGCTTATAATGATACCATCACAATGTATCACCATGATATCGTATATTACGTATCATCGTATCAGATTACATCGTAATTCGTATCTAACTGATCACAGTGAGCTCACGTTTTAATATATATGGCGTTTCCCTTAAGGTTATAGGGCCAAGTGACATTTTAAAGCTAGCGAATGGAAAGGATGAATATACTCCGCATACACATGTGAACATTATATGTTTATTATATATTTATCTAGATATTCATAACTATTTTATGTTCTATTCAAACGTCGACTTTTTAATGGACCCTTATACATTCCAGTTTAACCAAAGGTTGACTGAAAGAGAATGCTACCAGGCATAAAGTCCAGACCATCTTCTATAAGATAAAAATAAATGCAAGGCACCTGAGCACTGCTATAGTACACAAGCTACTTTCTTCCTTCTATTCTTTGATATTTACAGGAGAATTACTTACGTTTACACTAACTACAAAAACGTTACTTTTCATTTACTGTATCTATTCATTCGTCTGATATTAAAAATCGAATTTTCTGTAATGTTCACCATAGATATAAAATAAATTCTAGGAAGTTCTGTGCATATGACGTCACATGAGATAAATTAAATCACATATAATATATATATTCGATTTCATGTTGTATGTACATTTTTATCGTCTGATAAATTAATTGCCATTAACGCTACCCTTTTCTTATTAGATCGCCAAAGAATTCTATGATTGGTGGGTAGACTTGGGCAATGTTGAATTTAAAAGTGAAATTAAACGACCAGAAGACATCGAGGAATTATTTCAAGTAAGTATTCGCTTAGAAGACACATTAGCCCACTGTATAGTTTCCTCGGGTCTCGAGCTCAATTCCCAATAGGACAAACATTTGTTTTGGTTGAGATTTAAAGAATGTAAAAGTTGAGTAAAATGATTTCAAAGTTGCAATCTACATAATGAAAATGCATTTTATATTACATATATGATACCTAAGTATAAATTTGCTTCATATTATACTTAACTATAAATGTTACACGAGCGCGCGTCTGTCGTTATAGTTGTGGTGAGTATGCGTATGCGTAAAAAGAGGTCTTATATCCTTCACAATATACCTTTAAATACATTGACGCAAAAAAGATCGCGTATACGAACCACCCTCAAGTGTATACGTATACACAAGTAAAGTTGACGCGCGCACATGCGTTGTAAGAACTTATACTGTAGCGTGTAATAAAAATTTTGAACCAATTTTTAATTTATATTCATCGTCGTTTTAATACAGTAAATGATTTTTTCTCAGCATATTGATCAATCGCTAAATATGTGCCTACTTCTACTAGGTGGTTTGCCAAATTTGAAACACTGATTTACAGGAAATCGGCAAATCAAACACAGGACAGGGCTAAAAACCGGGACCCGAAGAAAAGGATTCGAAGATTTTACTATAGAGGGCGGCATAGTCCCTAGCCGCCTTTTGTTTTTTTTTTTTCAATCTACGTTGCACGATGGTACCTACATATATCGGTAGAGAATGCATATACAAAAAAAACATATGTGATATCATGTCCTAAAGTGTCATGTTACTGAGATATTTCGATTGAAAGATGGAAGTGAAATTGAAAGTTACTGTATAAGCGGTATGACCTTAGCAATTCTTGTCGCCCTCGCTACACCGTGAACAGACACCAGCCTTCAGCCAACACTTTTACCAGGAATCGGCACGTGCCTAGGCGCTTTTCACCGGCTCGCGATCCCGCGATACCCTCCCAAAGCAACGCCCTAAGCTGAGGTCCGTTCCTTCCGCCGGTCTACCGGCGGGGGAGTTCTTAGGCTCGTTGCTGTGCACACCTTTGCTCCTGGCTGAGCGCCTTCTGCGCTCGCCCTAAACCATACATGTCCGATGACTCTTGAAAGGCTATTAGTGCCACAAGTATTTAGCCATTTAAAAAAAAAGGAAAAAAATACCTTAGCAATTTTTACCTCAGTGTATAATCAAAATGTACAAATCATGTGTGTCTACTAATTTATTTGATAACAGTTTGTCTACTGTTATACCTGTAGGTAAAAATAAAACAAAATTTAAATGCTAGCTCATAATAACTCATATAATATAATTTATTTGTATTTATTCCGTTTTTAATTTTGTTTTTGCATGGAACATATACAAAATATAAGGCAGCTGTTGACAAATTCATACGAGTATAATGTTCCGCCGTTTATTGGGGTGCAAATATTTAGGCAAATGTTACATAATAACAAATAATAACAAAAGTTACACTTTGTTACATTTCCGAATTTATTTAAGGTAAAGTAAAGGTCATTATACTATTATCACTTTATCTATGTTCTAATTAGGTGTTATTGAGCACTAAATTATGGTTGACAATAGTCCTCAAAGTGTATATTACCAAAGTTATCACAAGAAAGTACACACCTATCTTAAACTACAACTATTCGTTCAGTTTCACACTTAATCATTCATTGTGCGTCTTTCTTTCTCTCTTTCTCTCTCCACTTTGCCGACTTAGATTGGACATATGATTTTTTTTACATTTTTCGCATTCAGCGTTTACGAAAAGAAAAGTTTTTTTCAAAATATATATTTTGATACATATTTTATAATACTACTCTCAATATTTGAACATTAAAGTATTGGATTATTTGTAATAAGGACTAAGATAACTGATTATAGACTTGATTTATAATCTCACATTTACCAACGGCACAAGCGGTTATGACAAAGTGACAGTTTAAGGTTGACGTTTACGTTTATAAACATTCTAACATGAAGTATTAGTTTCAATTGCAGACGGAGTGTTTCAGTAGTATATTTGGCACAATAAATAAAACTTTTTAAATATTTTGGAAGATCATCTAGTAAACTTTTAGAAATTAAAAGTCGAAAACGGCACTAGCCAGTCTTATACAAATTGCACACTGGAGACTCGAACGAAGAAAGGCTTTCGAGCATTTTTCGAATGATTCACCAACACTTTGGTTGCACAATGAGAAAAGAACGAAAATGCCTTTTTACTGAATTTGTTCCCAAACACTTGTGGATTGATCACATTAAGGGGCACGATAACGCTTTTACCAATAATTTAAAAAAAATCTCGTTTTCTGAGAACACCAATGATAACCAATTAAAGTATCTGCGACGGAACCTATTTTTATATTTTACGGAACAGTATGTGCCAGTGACTAAAGACGAAAATGAATGTCAGCTTACTACTGAACAGGCAAACGAGACTCGCAAAATGACATTATGTTATTGGGAGTAGAAACAATCAATGATCGTTTAAAACTAGTTTCGCCAATTGCGATCGCAGCATGTGAATATAATTCCACCGCATTAAAACGAAGAACTGAAAATCGCTGAAAATCCTTATCAATGCATTCGAAAAGAGATTGATAGATCACGAGCTCACCGATGAGATAATTAACGAAATACATTTGAAATATGACTCTTCAAACCAATAGAGTGAATTGCAAGAAAATAATTTCAACTTACACAGAGCCGTTTTCCAGGCCACAGATGCTTATGGTCATTTGAAACCTATATTTTTATACAAACTACTGTAATAATAATCGCATTTTTGTGTGTTCATGAAGGAAGGAATGTCTGATTTTTCATCATTCCTTGAGATAACAAATTTTAGGTTAGCTTCTAAATATTCGTTTTATTTTTACCAACAGGTATAAAAGGAAGCATAAATAATTATTTGATAACAATTTTATTAGTAGAAGGACATGATTTGTACATTTTGATTATACACTGATGTAAGAATAGTTAAGGTCGTATTGTACGCGTATATAGCGATTTTCCAATCGTAATATCTCGGTAACATGACACTTTCGGACATGATATCGAATATTTTTTTTTGTTTGTCTATGCTTCCGTTATCGACATATGTAGGTCTAATCGTGCGTCGCAGATTTGTAAAAAAATCAAAATGCCAGCTCGCGACTGTGCCACAAAGATTCGAACCGCTTTTGCCTTCCTAGATAGTTCCATGAAACTTGTAAAATTGACAATAGTGGAATGTTTATTTAAATAATTGAATATGAATCTCCTATGAGTTCAGTGATACCCAACACTTTTTTAATTAGCTCAGTGATAATAGTAGATCACAATCATAATCACAATAGTAGATAACAGCGATATCGCTGGTACGTTTACAAAACTCTTTTAAAATCTACGATCACCTCATTTTACCTTTAGAACCGATCGCCTTCTATTTAATTCTATCCATACTTTAGACATTGTTCTTTCGAGTTTCGAGATGGGTGCGTTCCAATAGAGGAATGAGGACGAATACCTACATACTTAATTTTGGAAATTGATAGCATGAAGTCTCGTATAACGCTACAATCGGCGTCCCTGACGCATCTTATGTGGGATAAATTCAGGGCCCTAGAAACGTCGCGTCCCGACTCTCGCGCTATGGTTGACAATTCTAGTGATGACTGAATATTACAAACATCATGCAAAGCCTCCTTTAAATATATTACCTGTAAATAACATGAGGTTATTGTTTTTTAGGTTTGGTTCGATGAGCATGCATCTCGCGGTCTCGTGCTAAATCCAAAGATATTGCCTTGTGTACTTCAAAGTATCGCTGATTACGTGGGCGTGGCAAAGGTAAACCACTTTCATGAAGTCGATTACACATTAAGTGTTTATGTTCCATTTTTGCCCTATATTGACGCCTATAACACTCCACAATGTTACACTCTAATGCATAAAAAATGTTAAGTTCTGTTTAATTTTCATCAAGTTCATGAATTATCAGTATTGCTGTTTCATGTTTTTGTATAGGCCTCTTGCCCGAAAGTCCTAAAACGACAGATAGCATATGATATTCATGCGGAGACCAGTCCCGCCCACACTATGGCTTTTGACACTTGCCTGCCGTATAATATGAAGCATCTCCCTCCAAGAAACAATACAAAACAGATGTGGTATTCCGTCAAAATACCAGAAGACCTGCGCAGCATGTCCGCTGTATGGGACGATATACAGCACCTGACGTAAGTATATTACAACATTTTTATAGAAAGAATAAAATAATGTTTACCTATATGTACTAAGTTTAACCTATTCTTCCAAACAAAGACGCTACAAAACAATGAACAAACAATTTAAATTTTGAAATTCGTTAAATGACTCTTAATTATAATTTCGTTAGATCAACAAAAGAATTCCAAAAGTGGTTAGCGGCAAGGCCTCAAATGCCGATGCCGCCGTGCTTGAAACATCTCGGCGCGTCTGGGGATAAGAAGTCGCTGTTCGTTGTTCCCTCAGACTTCGTGACCAGAGATAGAAGCATTTCCTCTTCCGCGCAAGACTTGGCGTTGCCCGTCTCACAATTCTCGTTTGAGTTGAAGGAAGTATTGAGCAAGCTTATGAAAGACTAGATAATTGTATTATTGTGAATATTATGAGTTGCTACTCGTATGGTTCAGTTCGGTAAACTTACTTCCCCAAAATTGAAGCAAATCACAATATATTTCAGGCAAATGAATTTCAATTCAGGTTATCTTCATAACTATTACATATTTTTGATATGTGTTGTCTCTTTGTCATTTAATACTTCATACATTTTTAAAACATTTTTAAATTGTGTATTTAATAAAAAATGTTTGTGATATTATCCGGTGATTCATTTAGGACAATCGTATTGCATAAAATAATCTGATAAATTAAATATACTTCAATCGTATCATTCTAATGTGTAAATTCGAAATTAGATATGCTTGTTTGTTTGTTACTCGATTACCTCTCAACTAAGCAATGGAATTTTGCATGAAACTTTGCATGAAGAAATATTGGCCAAGACAAGGAACATGTTAATTTTTATCCCGATCCATTATGAACTTCCCACGGGAATCTGAAAGAAGTCCACACGAAGGAAGTCGCGAGCCAGATACTTTAAAATATTTTCAGGGAAAATAAAAACATATTTACTGATAAGAATTTATAGTAATAATATTTGCGTCTCTGGGTACGTACCTATTACATTAAAAACTGTATACTAATATATATATATTTATATATCATTCTTCCCGTTAATTGAGGTTTACTTAAATTATACTGTTTATTTTTAGTGAAATGAAAAATGAAAGTGATAAAATAAATCAAGTCTGTTTTGGGGACATCGTGTCTACTTTTGACTCCCTATCCTTCAAATTGAAATGTATTGTTTATAGTACATTCTTCTGCTAATGCGGAAATATACATACAGGTACTAAAATAATACTATATTCTTTGTTGTATTGCCATATCGAAATTGAATCAACATATTATTATTAAATATGGTCTATTCTTATATCTCGTAGAATCGGCATGTTGATGTGGCAATGGGCAGGTCATATTTGCGGCAAGACCGATGAACCGATGGGGTAGACGAGTCCTCGGAAGGAGGCCACGTACCGGGAAGCGCAGTGTGGGACGCCCTCTGGCCAGGTCGATGGACGACTTAAAGAAATTCGCCCTTGGTGGTTGGATGAGAACAGTCGAGGATCGTGTGTGGTGGCGAGCCTTGAGAGAGGCCTATATCCAGAAGTGGAAAGACAGAGGCTGATGGTGTGGTATGGTATTGTATATGTTATTAATGACAGAAATTATAATCATTTTATAATAACCAAAAATTATAGGCAATCATTGTAAATAATAATAATAAGAAGCAGAAATTATAAGCAAAGAGGAAGTAGACAATAGAAGATTTGCGATAATTAGACCTTGATTATCCATATATACACCGATAACAGATATCAATCGAAATGTTTTTATTAATTCATTTGCAATCTAAATAGCACGAGTAAAAGTACAAACTAGTGTTAGTGCGTGAAACAATAAAATGGCATATTAATTTGCAATCACTAAACTTATATAAATAATAAATTACTTATACAGTTTTCAAAGCAAATAGAGAGTAATAATGGCGACCAATCAAAGTGATTTAAGAAAAGATCTAATGGGCGAAATAGTGAACAGAAAGAAGATGGGCGATAAAAAGTTTCATTCAGAGACTTCACTGCAACAGTATGGTGAAAGTGAAGATCCAGGTGTTGCAGATCCTGTTAAAGATCCTGGGGTTTGTGTTTGTTTATTTTATAGCATAATATATTTAGTTTCACATTTAACGTTAGATTAGAATTGTTAAAAGTTGAGAAGTATAGAAAGTTTATTAAAAATTTTGATAGTTTTGAAAATATATTTTTTTTATCTAATTGTGGTTGCGCTTATTTAAAATTAGTTTATAGATGTAATGAATTGCATGCAATGGCTCATGGGGTAGGGGTACTTCACTTTTGTTACCTGAGCAAATAGTTCTGGTTATAGTCAGTCATGATGATACCTGCAATTACAAATACAAATAATAGACAATGATGTGTGTACATCTTTAATTAATGGAGTACTTGTTTTTTATATTCCTATTACATATTTTTGTGGCATTGTGGTATTTCGGTATAGATGATGAAAAGATGCTGTAGTAGAAAATCTTCAATTTGTGCGGGTTGCCAACCCTACTATATAATATAGTATCCTACTGTTACTGGAGTCCTACTGCTATATTTAAAAAAACTGCTATATTTGCATGACAAGCAAATTCATGTAAATACATCGGGAATTCAAATATCGCTGAACACGTTCAATAAATGTGTGGAACTGCTTGAGGGATATAGTAAAACAATTGTAGATATTTTCGAAATTATGCACAACTGAAAACAACAAATAATACAAAAAGAAAATGATGTATTTTTTTAATATGAGACAATCAAACGGCTGAAAAAATTAGAGCAAGAATTTCCTGATATGTTTCAAATTTGAGGAATTTTTTGCTATTTTGTAAGGGGGAGAGTGCACTTTGCAATGCAACAGCCGCTGGGCACCCACGTTACCCGTCTCCCCCGGTAGTGAGTGAGATGTGCCAGAGCCCTTTCCCATCCTATCCTTCCCCATTTTCCCAATCCTTTCTTCAAATCCATTCCTATATCTCCAAAGCTTGGCAGCGCATCCGGGGGTGTGCCAACGTTTGCCACTTTGGACTAATGTTGGCATGTATGGAGGATGTCTATGGGCGACAATATCCACTTACCATCAGGTGGACTGTATGTTCGTCTGCCCCCGTCGTCCATAAAAAAAAATTGTGACAAAAAGCCATAATTATTTAATCAATTGGTTCGAGTTTTCAGAATCAAATTGACTGAGTCTAAAAGACACCAATCCAACTACAAAACTGGAATTTTCCAAATTACAAACAAGCATTGGTAGAAAAATTAGAAATTGCTCAAAAAATGAATATCAATTTTGACAATTTGTACTCAGAGACGACTCAGTTGAATAAAATTCTGGACTTTCTTATCAAAAATTCTGTACTAAATCTAGTGCTGAAAAATGTCAACATATTTTCCTTTTCAGTGATTCAGACTTCTCTATTCTAAATTCTGTATTCTGACTATTCTAAAAATTACATAATTTCTTCTATTGATTCCGGCATTCTAAGCATTTACAGAGCGCATATTTTCGTGATGAATACTAAATGGAGGGATGAGTGTAACAGAGCCTATAAAATCATAAAATTCGGGTTATTGGTTTATTGTAATTTAAATTTAGAGCACAATTCTAATAGCTATAAAGCTTTCCTTAAAAATAAAAAAAAACTGTTGAATGCTCAACGAAGCAAAAAATACTCATTTAAAAATAAAATATAAATCAAATAGCTTAAGAAATAAAAAATAAAATGGAAACACACTAAATATATCTCTTTTTACTTTTTCCCAATCTACTACATTATTATGGGTCCTAGGCTTGGAAATACTATATTCGGCCTAAAAAGGTGGCAACCCTAGTCTTGGTAGACGTACAGTGTCGAAACCTGTCTGATCCAGGAGTTCAAAGTCGCATATTGTGCTATGAAGACAGAAATTTCTTTGGAAGATAAGATCTAAAACAAAAGTATTCTACAAAAAACGAATATCGTCGCTATGGCTCATAGGATTTGTAAATCTGATGGGGCAATGGGAAGGGTACCTAATTACCTATATCTGAAAGGTATAGAGATGGCGTAGAAGAGTCCTTAAATGAAAACAAAATACCGAACGCGCATTGTGTGGACGCTCGTCGGCCAGGTGGATTGTCAATTTTTTTTTTATAGTGAACGTGGCACACTGGCATGTGACCCATGTGATTGTAAGTGACTACCGTCGCCCATGGCCACCAGGGGGTATGCGGGTGCGCTGCAGAGGTCTTGTAAAATCCTATACACAGTTTTCTTGATGAAATCTATGTAACAGCGTAGCGAAAAATTCTCAGTTGTGAAAACTATACTAATAGAAGTTTGTCGGCAGTGGTCGGACGTAAAGAGCATAAAATAGTGTAGAGAGATGAGACGCCTATATCGAGAAGACCAGTGGTATGGTATAATACATGTTTAAATATAACGTGTAAACAATAGAACCCATAAAGAAAAGTTAAATAAGAGCTTCCACGTAGATTAAACACTGCGGTTGGTTAAAAAACCCTTCAGTTGGTTCGTTAATTGGTCTAACCCCCTACGACGTTACAAGGTAACAAACATGACCTCAGATACGATTATTGCTAATGACCCTTTGCTTAATTGGTATTTAGTCTATGTCTATTTTCAACACATATAACGAGCTACTTTTATTACTGTCTTAGCTGCCTACTCGTACCTAGCGCCCACTTTGAACCTATTGTCACACGAGAATCTATTTTTATCGTACACTCTGGACATGGGCCTTATGCTAGTGCAAAAGGAAACTATGGCCTTAACACCACGCTGGCCAATCGGGTTGATGAGTCCACTCTTTAAAAGGCGGTGTAGTTCGTCAGGGCTTGTGGTAGCAGTTTTGTTATACCTTAGTCGGCTTTAACGACACTCACGACGGGAAAAAACAGGATTTTATGACCATTATACCAATTGGACCCATTTGACTCCATCCAACGACGTGCTGTTCGTATTGTCGACGATCCCACTCTCACGGGCGGTTTAGAATCCCTCAGCATTCGGAGAGACGTTGCGTCTCTCTGTGTGTTCTACCGCCTGTACAATGGGGAATGCTCTGAAGAATTGTTTAATATAATTCCCACCTCGGGTTTCTACAACCGCACCTCCCGTCACAGAAGTGCGGTCCATCCGCATTTCCTCGATACCGAGGTGTCGCGCACTGTTCGGTCCAAAAAATATTTTATACCGCGAACCCGTAGGCTGTGGAACGAACTGCCTCAAGAGGTCTTTCCATTGAGCTACGATATGGGGTTCTTCAAGAGAGCTGTGAATAGGATTTTGCAAGGTCGGCGGCGCACCCGCATACCCCCTGGTGTTGCAGGTGCCCATGGGCGGGGGTAACACTTACCATCACGTGGGACCGCTTGCTCGTCCGCCCACTAATCTATAAAAAAAAAAAAAAAAAACATTCTACATTTTTGCAGAACTCGTTCTATTTCAAACTCCTGGACCCGATCGATTTTGAAATACCCTGGCTGTTTATCAAATGTTTTCAAATCAAACCAAAATCAAAAAATCAAATGTCAAAATCAAAAGTGATGTTTATCAAAAAAATCACAAGTGAATCAAATCAGTCAGTCGTGCTAACATTCCCGCAAAACACAGATGAATAAAGTGTCTTATACGTTAGAGATGAGAATCTATTCAAACAACGGAGTCTCTTGGGTTTATTACAAACGACCTGCTTTAGGACATTTATTAGAATGTAATATAATGTAGGTATGTCTAGTCACCGATAGTCGCAAGTGTATATGAGTACTTAAAGTTTTCCTTTAAAATAGGTGCACAACGAATCCGTGAATGGCGCATCAAGTTCGGAGGAAGCTCCCGCGAGCAGACGCAGCATGTCGCAACCAGGGCCTGTCTCTGGCAGCCTACTGACAGCCACCGCGGCACGAGCGGCGCGGCGGCGACTGCCACGAGTTATGTATGCTGACGATCTTGGGAGGAATGTAAGTACACGAACGATTCCATTAAAATAATTCCAATACAGTTAAACGTTTAATAGCATTTTGCAGTCAGCAATAAATATTGAAAGACCCGCTCCAGTCGGAAAGGTAGATTTCGATATTTTCCACTTAGAGAAACGTTTTAGAAAAATACTATATAAACAAAAGGTTTAGAACTTCTAGTTAGTTTATGAGTCCTATCCAACAACATATCGTTTGTATACATTGAAGATGAATGATCTTTTTTGAGAATGATTGTAAAGTTTGCAGCGTCATAATTTTGGACTTTTTCCGGAATGGTTAAAATTCTTGTGGCTAAAATATAATGAATGACGTTCGGCTCAAAAATTGTTTGGGTATGGTAATGAAATTCGGTATGGTATGGTAATGAAATTTGGCACAAAAATTATTATACCATCAGCCTATGTCTCTCCATTGCTGGATATAGGCCTCTCTCAGGCTGGCTGCCACACACGATCTTTGGTTCTTCTCATCCAGCCATCACCGGCCTTCTTCAAGTGGTCGGTCCACGTGGCTGGAGCGCGTTCCACACTGCGCTTTCCAGTCCGTGGCCTCCAATCGAGTCATTTACTCATCTACCTCATCTAGGTACCTGATTGGTTATCGGTCCTGCGGCAAATATAACCTGCTCATTGCCACTATAGCATGCTGATTCTATGAGCTATGGATGCTATTTCAATGCAATAATGTTAAATTATGCGCTCGTCAGTTTGTTCTTAGTCGAGATATAGGCATTAATTACAAAATTTGGAAGTCCACGTTCTCTACCATAGAAAGATTTCGTTGAAATCTCCCTAACAGTCACGCTAAGAAAAGCAACTAATGTTTAAATAACTGTACATTTTCAGTTTCTTATATATACATTGTTAGAATGTTACGAGTTTAATATTTTTATAAAATTCCAGTAGAATTCGGTATAGGTTTGAATGCATATTGATATAATATATAATTAATTAAATTATATGCAAAATCACTTATATTTTGTTGAAACATTAATAGGCATGTGTTTGGAGATTGTATATATTATTCTGTGTTTATGCTATTGTTTCATGTAAAATAAAATAATTCTGTCCAGAGATTTGCGTGACACACGTTCAGACAGACAGACGACACAAATTCTAAAAACTGCTGCTTTGGCTCCTGTTTAGTTCGTAGGGTAGGTGCGCCGCAACGATTTTTTTTTATAATAATTAATGTACAGACATGGCTCTGTTACGATTTTATTATATGTATAGATAAATAAAATAACACTCGGTACTAAAGCGATAATCGCCAAATATGTTTTTTTCTAAACACTGAATAATTATTTAATCACTGATAAAACGTCTGTTCAATTTTCGATTAAAGGGTTCAATTTATCAATTTTTTCGCGTGTAAATAAATCCTAGTATATCTAAATAACGAATTTGCTACAATCCATCATCATTTTTTAAACAATTAAAACGAGGAATGGAATTAAAATATTTTGCATTTCATTCCTCTCGCTACATATAGAATGTAAAAAAGTCTAAAGTCGAAATCGTTTAGGTAAGTATGATAAAATTAGCATTTAAAGTAGAGTCAATTTAATAGGCCACTTTTGACAAGTGTCAAACTATGACAATAGTGAGGTAATCTAATAGAAATTATCGATTAAAGACAAAAATCGATATACAAGTCGTAATATTAGTGAATCAATTTTAGTGTTCATAAAAAATAATTCTCCAGTAATATTTTTAGAGTATATACAGCATTAGAAACTTCATAGTCATTCTACACATTCCAGGTGACCTCAAAGTTATGTGTAATTATGAGAAATATAATGAAACCAGTTTATATATGTAATCAATTATTGTTTATTAGTTGGAACTATCAGATTTGTTGAAACTGCTATCGTTGCTATTATCATCAATTCTTAAATCACATTAAAAATCTTCCATTATATTTTTTTGGTTTATCTACTACTTTCTTCCAATCATCTTTGGAAACATTTGTACACGCAGTTTTTATTAAAAATGATATTCCACCAGAAAATAAGCCTGCTTTTTTTAATGAACATAAATGTTTTTTTCTAGATGGATACTCTTTTCACAATAATAAATAACCATAAATGTGGTTGCGAATTGCATCGGCATTAAAACTATCGACATAGACAACTGGCATAATTCTTTTCCTTTTCTTCCTTTTTCTTTTTAATTTCAGATATAGTTTTAATATATTAAATGAGGTATAGATATATTAATTTAATTACATATATCTTTTTAATGTATTTACTAATTAATAATTGTATTTATTTAAATTATGTCAATTATTTAATAATTCTATTGTTCTCTTAATTTGTTTATTTATCATAACGGTAATTTTCTTCGATATTCCTTTCTCTCTACAAGTTACTTCAATTATAAAAGATCACATCCCTATTATTAAAAAAGAAAAAATGTATACAGGCGTAACCTTGTAATGGGGTTCGAATTTCTTGAAATATAAATTGATAATGATGTTTAGCAACCAAATTAACCTTCGAACTTATTAAATTTGATATAAAAAGACAAGTTTATATTTTTTTATTAAAAATGTTACATATTTTTAGTGTTCAGTAATGCATTTATAAACTTAAATTGATTTATGGGACCGATGCAAAGTTATATCGTCACAAAGTCAATGAAATGTCAAAAGTGGCCTATTAAATTGACTCTACGATAGTGATCTGACCTAAAAGGATATCTGTGGTTTAATTTATATATTAAATATTATTACAAATTATTGCAACTGATATCATGAAATCAATTTTATAAACAAGAACAATGAGAGAATTAACTATTGTATTGTAATTACAATAAACGTTACTTTATATCGTGTAATATCGAGTATAGTAAAATACAATTGAGATTTATTTTTGTTATTAATTAAAAGCTTGTTATTTAAAAACACTTTTAAATATTATATTAGTTAATTAATTTCAATTAGTCAATTTTATTTTAAACAGTTTGTCTGCCTTCCGCCAACAAACTGGCATGCAGTTTGGCGGAAATGTAATAATATTTAATTGTTTGGATCAATAGAAAAACACTCACTAAAAAGATAAAAAAAAAACGAATAAATTATCCATATGAAATTCCATGAAATCGATCGTACATTTGTCATTGACAAATATTGCGACGATCTAACATGACGAAACCATAAAAGTATCCTTTATCCCGTCAAAATGCTTTTTAGCATTTTAAATGTGATTTTAAATTTAATGTGACTTTTAGCATTTAAATGTGACTTGCCTTTTAGCACATCACATTTCGTCCAGTACAGGAATTCCCCAGACCTCATTAGTCATGATAAGGTGATCACGCATTGTTTTGTAGATAAGTTACACATGTATTACGAACCATGTGTTTTTCCATCTGATTTAGACGCAATAAGCCTACCTTGTAATGTACTGCATTTATCGTACTTTATCGTATTTCCTCAATTTACGTCCGTGTTTCGGTAGTGAGTGAGATATGCGAGAGCCCATTCCCGTCTTATCCTCTCCCTCCCCATTTTCCCAATCCGTGCCTTAATCTGCAAAGGTAGGCAGCGCATCCAGGGGCGTGCCAACGTTTGTCATTCTGGACTGATGTTGGCATGTATCACGGATGTCTATGAACGACAGTATTCACTCAGGTGGTCTGCCGCCTTTTTTTGTCCGACGTTTGAGAGTACCTAAGTAGGTACGCATAAGTAGGTACCTGGGAAGCGCATTTCAGCTAATTCAAAATTTCACATTATTACCTAACTTTATTGACATAAAGTCAATAATGTGAAATACTTATCAATATTTAATTTAATTAATATGGAAACAACATTCGCATGTGAATATCACGTGATAATAAGTACCTGGTTGTTCAGTCATTGTCTCCGTTTTATAATTATAAATAAAATCATAATGATAAAACTAAGCGATAGTAATAAATAACTGGTCGTATTTCTATAAATAGACATTGCAGAATAATCGTGTGCTGTGGCCAATATTCTGCAGACGATGAGGAAATAAATATGCTGCTTTTTATATCAGTAGATGAGATTAATTTTCCTTGTTTTATGTTTTTCTTTTGTGTAAGTACCCTATCTACATGCAAAGTTGTATTTCCAATACCTATAGCTTCGTTTTATCATGTTTATCTAAATACCTTCTTAATGTGATTTGTAATCTTTTTTTTTGTAAAATTAACTTCTCTACGACTTTATAATATTTGTGATCGGTCATGGAAATTTTACAGAAAATCCGCAATACATTTTGGGACGAGTTGTTTTGTCCTGTTTCAAAGTAAATTTATTTTAAGCTTCACCCAGAGTTTGAACAACGAATTCGTATATATGGAAGCAATGGGTTGTAGGTAATGATTTTTTCCAGGAGGATTATTATGGACATACCTTTTAATGATTTCACCATGTTACAAAAAGTCAATGAAATTAAATTTAAATTGACGATCGTTTCGCATTTTAGGATTGGTATTTAGTAAACTTTGTAGGTATGATAAATTTGATAAAAACACAAAAAAAATCTAAAGAAGATTATTCAAATTTTTATCTCAATGAACTAAGGAATCATGATGAACGAAATCCATGGTTTCAGATTTTGGGAAAGATTCGGTTGCACCCAGTATAATTGTCGCTTTATGTTATAAATGGCACGTTAAACAAAATAAATTCATACATGAATAACAAACATGTCGCAAAGGAGAGGATATTTTTCATAAAAAGGGACTGAGAGTATAAAAAGCTTATCTAGACCGTCGTGTTTAGAAAAAATGCAAAAAAGATGTGTGTATAGAAGAGCAGGGCGAGTACAGTTCCATATAACGTCGAGCGGCGAACGCGGGCCGTGTTTGTGAGGCGGGTCACTCTCGCGCAACCAACTGTAAACCTTTTGAGTCCAGCCGGCCGCGAGCCACCCGCCGTCACCCCGCGGCCCCCGCAAACGCCTGCCTGTAAATACCGAGCGCGGACACACCGTGCCGCCCCAACGCCTCGCCTAATGAAATTTCAATCTCTTTATTTTTATTCCCCTATCGACTGTTAACTTGCCACGTCATAAATACTCAATCGAATGTTCATCAATACACACTGATACACAATATATGTATATACCGTATATTCATTATAATACGATAAGCGGTTAATCTGATTTTAATCGCGGCCTTATGTCGTAACCCGCGTGATTTGATAAACAAGTATTCCTGTTTAACACAAGAGATGACTGACGCTGGATTATGACGTATAATCACTAATTAATTATTATTTATTTTGATTAGATAGTAACAGAATGAAAAATTCGGATTATGTATTTATCTATCACATCAGTACAATGTTTTGTAAGGTGATATCTACAGCTAGTAATATGATATTTCTGTTTATAGGAAAATTTCAAAGAAGTTTGCCTTTTCCAGACACATGATTTCTAATTTCGGATAATTACTAATGCGGGCTATAAGCTCCTTTACACATTTATTCATTATTTACCTAAATGGTAGAGATAAAAGTAAAAATTTAATTAACGACTCAAAAATCTTAAATCTCAAAGAGTAAAAATCTCAAATACACCCAATGAAGACATAATATTAAAATATGTAGGTATTTAAATTTTAATCATATTTCCCATACTATGTTACATTTGTCGAAAGTGTCATATAGTAAATTTTTGATAAAGCATAAAAACCACAAAAAAAATATTCTCGAATAACGTTTCATACCACTTCGTACTTCGGAACAAGATTTCCAGTGAGCGAGTGTTCTATACTACACTCGTAATATGTTTCGCAGTATAAAGCGTGTCCTTTTTTGCTCTTATGTGGAAAGCACCAAAATTCGTTGCAGAGAAAACGCGGAACACCGTAATGGGATTATAGTGAAATACAGGTGGTGTCGATCGAGAGAAACAAGCGACTAATGAAGTTATTAATCCGGTTGTGCACGGCTTTCGATATTCACCGGTTTTTAGTTTCGTAACAGTTGTGCTGAAATGAAATTGTATGGCCTAGGGATATTGACAGTTAAAAAATTAAAAGGCGGAATTCCAGTGTGGACCAATGAGCGTAATGTTACTTATGATTATGTGACTCTTAAGCCTGTATGAGCAATGATAGCCCAGGCACATCTGCCTAACCAGAGTTCACATCCTAGACATCGAAAATTCGCATCTCAGCTCTTGTTACAGGTGTCCATGAGCGGCGGTAACACTTACCATCGCGTGGGACCGCTTGCTCGTCCGCCCACTAGTCTATAAAAAAAATGGAGTATGGAGACAGTCCAGCTTAATGGTGATGAAACGCTACATACTCAAGAATTGAAAAAAGGAGGCACGTTCACACAATATACATACGATTATGGCCGGAACTCCCCTCGTGATTTCTAGCGGAGCCCTCCCAATACCCAGCAGTGATCGATCAGGCTGATATCGAGTTAATAGAGTAATCGTATGGGAGCAAGAGGGTGCACGCAACACTACAATCCTGGGCGCACTCGAAGGCAGTCGAGTGCGCCCAGGATATTATTTAAGTTATTCCATTTTTGCAGGAGACTACAGTAAAATGTTCTGCGTTTCCCACTTTATCCTATTCCCCCAAACTACCGAATAGTACTACCGAATAGACCTAAGTGAGATATACTTACTACCAAAGAAACCAGTCCCATTACATCCTATCTTGTTCCTCTTTGTTTTCCCAACTATTTCTCTAAATCCATTCCCAAATTTGCAAAGGTAGGCAGCGCATTCGTGGGCGTACCAACGTTTATCGTTATATATTGCTGTTGGCATATATCACAGATATTCGTGGGTGACAGTATCCACTTACCATGAGCTGGACTGACAGCTCGATTGACACCTTCTTAATATAAAATAAATTTCCATTTAATTAATAATTAGCGAAACTTCACATCCTATTTACCTTTAATAGAAAAAAAAGCCCTAATATTGTTTGGTGTCACTGTAAATCTTGCAAAGTACCTACCAATACTTCTCTTGCTATCTGTACGTGCCCAAAAATATTTTACGACGAATTTATTAACCAACAGACATTTCCTGCATCTTTATCATTACCTATCAGCTTCGATTGCCTAGTCTAACCCGTTATTTAGTATCTACTGAAGAGTATTTTATAAATGTTTTGTTTTACAGGAATCTAATGACCGACAGTTACCAAAACCCGCAACATCTAATAAAGGAGGAGAGGACTCGGGGACCGCCACTCCCGTGGGTAAGTTATTAATTTGATATTTTGCATCTTTAAACTTTGCATCTTTATTACGAATTTTTAACTTTATGTTTTGTTATGAAAAAATGAAGGTTTATTGATGCAAAATTATAAACTATAGCTAAACCTTATATAGGCCTATACAGTTAAGTACCTATATAGGCACATACGCCGTCTAGGTGCCTATATAGATACTGATGGAACGACCATTACCAGATAAAATTAAATTAAAATCGGTATTCATAAATTAAATTTCTGGATAATTGAATATTGCAGGCGACGGAAACAGCTCACTACCAAATAACTACAAAAATGGAGATATTAAATCGCTTAGTAAGTAATTATTTTTGTTATTTCAGTATGATTTTCATATCAAAAACACCTTCAAAGGAAGATTAACGTCTTTGTGAAGAAAAGATAATTTTGATTATCAATATTTTTTAAGTAAACAAGAACATATTATCATAGTTTCAGGTATTAATATGTTTGTAAATATTTTTTATGACTTCGACAAGTATCTATTACTTCAACGATACATAATATCTTCAAACGAAGAGTTCGTAATTTTTTCCTAGAACAAATGCAATAGTAATGTTATATTAAAGTTATTGTGTATATGTATGTAATCATATTTATGTGTGATATTGATATATATATACACCTATAGTATATGTACTTAAGTATGTAACGTTAAATGTATGTATGTAGGTAGTGTATATGCGTATTAAGTATCTATATATTTTATTAATTAAAAACATTTATTTTAATAATACTTCCGTTATTCTTTTATTTTTTTATTTCCTTTTGCTTCGTTGATTGCACCGCTTACATTATTATCTTTCCTCTCCTGAAGATTGGGAGACAATGCCATGTAGCATTAAGGCCGCCCATTGCACTTTGTGCAGTAAAGTGTTGAATTAAATAATTAATTAATATTACAGAATGTTATCGGTGAATAATAACTTATTTAAGATGTCTTTTACGATCAGAATGAAAAATTTGCACTAGTATTATAGTTAATTGTATCAATTTGTTTTTACAGACAATTATCGAATTTATACGACGGTGAACGATGGACGCGGAGGCACCACTCCTCGGAAGCGCTCCGTGACGACAATGGACGCGCAGTCAATACGGTCGGTGGAGACGCATGCCCCGCCGCCCACTAACCCCGAGGACAATAAGCAAATGACTACGTAAGATATTTAATTTATTTATTTAAACTTCATTGCTCAAGTATTTGACGTGTACAAGTAGCGGACTTAATCGCTTACTTTATTCTCTACCAGTCAAGCGCCATATCAAACAGAAAATAAAATGCGGGTGCATATATACTTTAAATAAATAGTAATATACGTACATATACATATAAAAATAATAACATACAAAATATAGTAAATACACATATTTAATTAAAAGGGCACACAAAAGCTGAACAGAGAATATAAACCATTAAATGTGATGCTTTAAATAGTGATCGCAAGCAATTTTAATTTGTATTGTTACGTTAGCTCAGTCAGCTGGTAGGGATCCTCAGTAAAGAATATGAGCTAGGGTTCGCTCCAGCGGGATTTATTATCAATCATAAAAAACACCTATTAGGAGGTTTTTATGCATATAACAGTATTAGCTGGTATAGCCTCCACGCTTAAACAGGTGATAACTGTTGTGAGATAAACGCAACGTTCAAATATATACCATAACATACCATCAGCATGTGCTTCTCCATTTCTGGATATAGGCCTCTCCGAAGGCTCACCACCGCACATGTTACATGTTCTTATCCAGCCACTATCAGCGATTAGTGGTCATAAATAGAAATTATATACTGACGCTGAAGGATTTTGCTGAGTGCAGTAGGCACCCCCCACGAACCAAATGATACATAAACAAAAGTTTTTTTTTTTATGGACGAAGGTGGCAGACGAGCATACAGTCCACCTGATGGTAAGTGGGTACTGTAGCCCATAGACATCCGTGATACATGCCAACATTAATCCAAAATGACAAACGTTGGCACGCCCCCGGATGCGCTGCCTACCTTTGGATATAGGACTGGATTTGGAGAAAGGATTGGGGAAATGGAGAGGGATAGGATGGGAATGGGCTCTGGCACATCTCACTCACTACCGAAATACGTACGTACATTAGGGAAATAAGATAAAGTGAGAAATGCAGTACATTTCAAAGTAATCTTCTGTGAGAGAGGGGTAACGTGGCCAATTGAGCGCGCCCAGCGGCTGTTGGATTTAAGCATGCATTCTCCCCCTCAAACATGTACGAATCTATGCTTCCAACATCCATAGTTCCCACAGGAATCATCCACAAGAATGCAAAAGCATATTTATAAATGATGGGTATCCATCAATTTGTTGTTAGACAGCAGAGTGACGAAGAACCCTTAATTGACGAGCACAATATAAAAATACAAGGTATTTAGTTTCAACATAAATGTCGTTGAATCCCCTAATTTAAAGATATAATTAATGCTTTAGAGCAGCATTTCCCAACCTTTTCCAGTTGCGGACCCCAAGAAAATCAAGCACAATTGTTATGGACCCCCTTAATAAAAAACTTGTAATATATATAAAAATAATTGTAATATATATAATTTACAATTATTATAAATGTATTATCATATATTTTTTTAATGTGAAAGGTTGGTGTTGCTTTTTTGCAACTAAATCGGTGATATTCGGACTGATGTTACTACTAAGTTGTATTCTTAAATCTGGTTCTCCTTGCAATCTGTTTCTGTATTTGCTTTTAATATATACACGCGTAGAAAATGCCTTTTCACATGAAAATTTAAAATGTTGTTGAACACATGAAAACTTTTCATACCTTCTCGAAAACAGCAAGAAATGTTTCAGTGCTTCTTTTGATATTTCCTTATAACCTTTTTTAAATTTACCCAAATACTGGATAGAATTCCGAATTTTGAAATTCCGTTTCCAAGCTGAATCACACAGTACTTCTATTAATTGTTTTTCATGTGTCGTTGTTAAGCCAGTAATATCTGTATTGAAAGGGTCTGATATCCAATTTTTATTTCTGGTTCTGGGAAATAATCTCGAAATGAAGACCTCAAAGCGCGGAGGTGTTTAATAATTTCGTCGTGTACTTCTGCTGGCAACAAAGCTCCACCAGATGATTAAAAAAATGTAGAAAGTGTGGGAAAATCATCATATTTTTTTTAAGTGAACCATTTGTCCATAAATATAGTTTTATCAATATTGTTTCAATTTTATCTTCAGATGTGAAGATGATATTAGTCCCTTGTAGGCTCAAGTTCAGCTCGTTGACGGCACTAAAGATGTCAGCTACATATTGCTACCATTGAGAGCTATCCAAAGTCATTGAAGTGATCTGCATGTTTATTAACGCCACCTGTAGAATTATTGAAAAAAAACATTCTGTCTCATTTCTCAGCTCAAAAACCCCGACACAACTTTACTACCAGACAACCAGCGCATTTCAGCGTGCTGTTAACAATTGTTTGTGAATGCTTCCTATCTCTTCACAAATGATAGCGAAAATACAGGAATCTAAAGGCCTAACTTTTATAAAATTGACCACCTGCACAATGTTATCTAATACTGTTTTTTCAATATTTCTGGCATAGTCTTAGCAGCTAATGCGTCCTTATGAATGTAGCGATGGTGCCAGATAATAGACGCAGTGTTAATGAGTCGTTCGCTTTTTTATTGCTACGTTACGCGGTCGCGTTCACGCGACTGTTGGTAGGATTTATTTATTTCATTTATATAGTCTAGAGATGGACATACTCGCGGAACCCTAGGGGTCCGCGGACTCCAGGTTAGAAAAGGCTGCTTTAGAGGTATCCTTTCACTTGTCTTTTAACACCAGTCAAAGTTCAGATTAATTTCCAACTACCTAACTAAAAATTAGCCCTGTAAAACTTGATATAGCAGAATATAGAGATAGATTGTAGATACGTATTGTAATGTACATCCTGCCTTAAATTTATAGACCTTATGGTCCTACAAAAATAGTGCGAAATATTTTAATATGTCATTCAGTACACTAATACTATTATATATAATTAAAAACTAAAATGTATTTTATTATTTTTTTAAAACATTAAAGAGAAATAATTGATGAGTATTAATTAATTTACTCGTACAGTGTATAGCGCTATTCACGTTCGCTCGCTTACGTTTTTTGGATCTTGAACGTGCCCGGTTCTAGCTCGCTTATGTCTTTGACCTTTGGAGAGGCCTACTTATATTTACGTAATTTACGCGTATTAGAATGAACTTTTAATCACTTAGTGGTTTGATTTTGATTTTAATTTTCCATCATACTTTTACAGGCTTTAGACAGTCAAATTAATTGTAATTTCTTATCAAATGTCTAAATACACACATACTTAATAATAACATTTTGTTTAAAAGTTCATCATTAGATTTGTTAAAAAGGGTCGGTACCCGGTAGATAAAAATGATAAGTAGACAGGAATTTTCAGAAATGCCTGTTTATAATTAGAATCTACTAAATTACAACAATTTTACAAAATCAACTTTGCTACGGTTTTCTTTATGTACCTACATAATTTACAAGTTTAGGTGAACGTGCCTCCCATGTTTTTCAATGCAATGAGGGGCATGTCTTATGACGTATCCTTGCACGTCTGTCCTCATAGTTTCTCTATAACTTTTAGAATGCTGTTACACAATTATTGATACACTACACTTGTTATACTTGATCCACTGTTAGCTGTTGCACTTGATATTATAAGGCCATATACGAAATCTTTAACTCGACCACTCAGACGAGCAAACCAGCCACGCCACGGGGCTTCCGCGACTTATTCACCGGTCACCGTACAGACTCGCCATGTAACCCCGCACTTGTTTACGTGATCATACAACTGACTTGTTATGAGGGTGAGTGTCGCTATAGTGAACAGGTTGCGCGTCTACTATTGCGCTATTACAATGATACGGCAGCGGCGTCTTTGATATTCGCGACGCAGTCGTTCGCTTGACATAATTTTTTATGCGGCACGTTTGTCACCGCAGCCAGCAGCCTTTACATCGAACCGCTAAGTACCTACTGTATGCGCGCGTGGATTTGTTATGCTGTATGCTGTAAACTAATATTTATTAAATAATTTTAAAGAAGGGATTTCTTTTTCAGATTTAGGCTGCTTTTGTATAAATATTATCACTTTAATCCACTGAATGATATACTATAATATTTAACACTATTTTTGTATGACCTTATATAAACTAAAATAATAATAATAACAAATGTTCTTTATTGGTTACAAATGCTTATTGCATGTGCATAGATCATAAATGTAACAGAATACAATAGACGACCGCTAAGGCTATCGCTAAGGCGATCTCCTCCAGGCAACCTTGGGACAGAGAAAAATAAAAGTAATATACTCGTACGTTACTTTATCTACTTTAAAATAAAAATAAATTTACTTAAACTTTTATATTTCAGAGAATACCTTACATTGATAGTGAGCTGTATGTATGCGATATTACTCGTGACTCTCGGCATAATAATCCATCTATGCGACCCGTTCGTTCCGGATATACCCATGTCACCGGTAAAAATGCTTACTACTGTTTGGTTTTAATTGTAATAAAATAATTTAAATATCGCTTTCAATTTTAAACGGATTACTTCTTTACAGATTTTCTCCATCGTACTCAGTGGATTCGGATTTCTATATCACATATTTTTATTAACTGACATTAGTAGGTACAAGGCAATTGCGTTAAAAAATCTGAAAATTAAGAACGTACACGATGAGAAAATAACAGCTTACTTCAGGAAGCAAGAGGTGAGTTTTATTAATAATTTGATAACTAAAAAAACTAACTAACTTCACTATAAAAAAACGAAATAATTTAACCCAACAAACCCTGTTCTTTTCTTATCCGTTCTGTTCTGTCTTATCCGTTCTGTTCTTTTCTTTTCTCTTCTTTTCTCTTCTTTTCTTTTCTGTTCTTTTCTGTTTTCCATTCTTTTCTGATCTTTTCCGTTCTTTTCTGTTCTGATCCAGTCTGCTCTGTTCTTATCCGTTTTGTTCTGTTCTTATCAAATATATACCTGCTGCACCAAGGGATTCCTGTTCCTACTTCCGGTTGTACAAACATATTATATTTAAAAATATATATATACAATTTTATATTATTTGAGATTAGGTATTTTGTGTTTGTTTTTGTGTGCGTATTTGAATCCACAGTGAATTTTATTAGTGTGGACAGTGAAATGCGTTGTTATTCGTAAACGTAAAACGTGTCACTGAAATAACAGAAAAGCTAAAAAAAGTATGTTCCGGTTTTTACAATAGGTTTATTTTTCATAAATTATGTTATTGTTAATTCTATTATATTGCGATTACGCACATTACAATTACAATTGCGCAGTTACGCAATCAAAGCGGCGCGCCGCGCTCCTGCGTCCCCCAGGCGCCCCTTACTGAGTAATGAGAGATACGAACGTTTTAGATAGAACAACAGAAACATACATGTTTGTAACTTTTATTTTATTCCCTAAAATAATTTTGTTTTGACTAGAACGGTTTTATATAATTATTTTCTATTAATTGACGATTTTGCGTTTTTTCTGTGACACGTAATCTGAGGATTTGAGTACATAATGGTTTATTTAATAAAAAATGACCACCTTAGTACAATTTGAATACACAAAAACTTTGTAAGTTATGGATATACAAGACGAGGATAAGATTTGGCCACTGTCTTAGTGCAAAAGGATGCCATAAAATATGTGGACCAATGTCTAATTAGATAAACTTGAGTGTCTTCAAAACATTTGTAGTTTTGAAATATATTTAAATCTAAATTTAAATTTTTAAGTAATTTCATACCCGACGACCGAACTTCTGAAGGGTTCAACAGGCCGCAGATAGTGCCGCCAATTACAATTAAGTTTTTTAAAGAAATTATTAAAAGTTTCATTCAGTTTTACCCATATAATTATTCTAAAATTAAAATATAATTTAAGGAGGAATTTGGTACCGTTACTCCGGACGATCGTACTCCTGAAGCGTTCAGCAGGCCGCAGATAGTGCCGTCGGCTATCCTAATTCCGTTGAAACACGACTACTGCTTCAGCCAAGGCAGGCATTCCGGCAGTTTTTACCTCAAAATGGGTGCTGCTGGTACGTACGAAAGAAAGTTACAAAAATTTAAAATAATATATCTTGAATAGAACATTTTAACAAATATTCAATTTATTATAAAGAAAAAGTGTTGGATTTTTGTTTCGTTTTTTATTCAATCGTGTTGAAATGATTACGAAATATGAAAATGGCCCGACTGGCATTACTTAATTAATATCATAGTAATATATTAAAATTATTGTGATAGGTATGTAATATATTATTTCTATATATTTTTACTGTAATTTATAATTTACAATATGTTGTAGCGTTTGCAATGGGCCACCTGGTTCACTCGTTGCTGCTGATCGCGATGCAGGTGAGCTACTTCCTCGACGACAATGTAAACAATGAAGACTGCGTGGACATCGTGCAGTTGGTGCTCGACGTTTTCAACCCCATCTACTGCTTCTTGCAACTCTACTTCATCTTCAAATACTCTAACGTCATCATACTGAAAGCTCAGGTAAACTCTCACCATGTGTTATAAAAATCTCACTAAGGTTCTAAACTCTCACAATGCGTCTTTCAAAAATATCCCTAAGAATTTTACTGTCTTTACTTTGTCTAGAGCTCTTTTCATTCTTGCAATATTGCTTTCCGTAATAAAAAACAAGTGATGTACTCTTATATCCGGCATTGAAGTTTTTCAAACATGCTTTAATAAAAACTGTGTATCCAGGACTTTCAACAATAATTGGCCTTTTTCAAGATACTTAGAGTGTTAACAAATCTCCAGAGATCTCTGGAGATCTGCAAATGCTCGTCTGACCCTGGGAGAGATTCGATTCGAGATAAAAAGTATTCTGTATGTTGATCCAGTATACTGCGCATCCGAGGGCATGTCCACATCTGTCATTCTGGACTGAAGTATCGCGAATGTCCTTAGGCTACAGCATCCACTTACCATCAGGTGGACTGTATGCTGGTCTTCCGTCTTTTTCTATATACAAAATAAATAAGTAAAAATTAACTTCTTCTGCAATCTATCTGCAAAGCTATAACAGGACAGCTGGCTTTTACCTCAGCACCAAAATAGGTACTTCTACTGGCAAAGTTAGCTGAAGAAGCTAGCTCCAAAAACGGCTATTTATATTAATAATTATAATTTAACAGGGCCTCGCTCGCTTCGCTTTCATGCATATGATTGGAAGCAGCCTTTGTTTCTGGGTTTACACCATCGTTCGAGAAACAATTCTGGCACTGACTCTGTATGCCAGCTCAAGAGCCAACGATGACTATGGAAATTCGGAAAACGATACCATTGCAGGTAAGCTGGAACTAGGAAACTTTACTTACATAGGTCATCAATTTTAAACACATCCTAGAAAGTCATTTGAATATACAGTCGTATCATTCTCTGCTTTTGGCTATCAATATAGTTCGACCCATTACATTCCATTTTTTTTATATTATATATATTTTTTTCTGTAAAACAATAAAATATAACCAATGCAGTTCAACCCAACATGGGCTCTTTCCATCTTTCGGTCTCTTCGGTCCGCATACATATTTGACATTCATTTTTTTTTGGAAAGAAAGCGGCAGTTCCGCAATACATGCCAACATCAGTCCAGACTCCAGAACGACAAACGTTTTCATGCCCTCGGATACGCTGCCTACCTTGGGAGGTTTAGGAATGGATTTAGAAAGAGAGAGAAAGAGAAAATGGACTGTGAAATTTCATGCATATGTTAAGAAAAAAAGAACATAAATGAAAACAAATAAATACCAGTGATACAAAAAAAAATACTGCAAGTTTTATTCTAGTCGCTGAAAAGCCACCGAAGATTTCATGTAAATTATTAATCTTCGAATTTGCAGATTGAGTAATGTTATTAACAAACGAGCAATGCGTGTGAAACATTATCAAATATCTTTGTTAGTGTAAACAGCAGCATTAATTATGGGTACGTTCTGTAAATACCTAACAATATTTTTATTACAGAAATTGACACCGGGTCCCGTTTCCTCGATGTAGATAATCTTTATAACGAGAACTGCACCGGATCCAGCGCTATTTTCTCCATATTTGAGAATGTCTCGCCATATTTATACCCATTTAGCGTCGAGTTCAACATCCTTATTGGTAAGGACAATACAATTATTGCTTAAAAATAAAGGGTTTGGCGACTTACGTCGAATGTGATGATTGTCCAATAGGTAATTATTATTGTATTGAAATATTTGTCCCTGAAACTTGTAATGAATTTGGTTGGTCGAGTTTTAATGTATAACGCTATTTCTGATGTTTGTTTATTTTTTGTGATGAACAGGATTAAAAATGCAACTTAGTAGTTTTAAAATGTAAATTCAATAAAGAAAGTTTTGAACCTTTGCAACACAGCCTATTCTATTTGTAATGTATAAAATTTCAGTGGCCGTGTATTACATTATCTGGAATAATGTTGGTAACTGCGAGAATGAAGACAACAATTCTGAAATAAATTCAAATTTGGACGATAATAACACGATATGCAAGTAAGTAAATTATCGCTATAAATATCAAACCGTTACATTTTTACATTACTAGTATAATAAATACTATCTATCTCTATAGGCCTTTACGGATGAGGATCTGGAGGTTTCTATATAGCCTACAAGAATAGAACACTAACTGCACTAGTTTTGGTCGCACAGTTAGTATACGGTTAAGTGGTAGAGTAGTCCCTACGTCTCTAAATCTAAAGCCCCACAAAGCCTACCTAACCAAAAGATATATGTAGGAGTACTTTTAGAGAGTAGCCCTGAACGAGTGCGTGGAAATGGGTGGTAGTGGAGTAAATGAGGCAGCAATATATTGCGTCTCATTTATTTTACATAAAATATTCTATTACCTATATACAAAATTATTAACTAACACACCTATGTCAAAACTTAGTGTCTCAACACTCTCGTATGTGTGCGTTTCCGTGCTTTGCAGTTTACTTGTAGTTGGTCACTGCTGACTGTTCTGATGGTCACTTCGCTGACTTGTAATTGGGCAACACGTTAGGGTTGAAATAAGCTGTTCTGCTATAATCCATATGAAAATGTAGCATTGTTTGCAATTTTATAATAATTTTCAAGAAAATTTATGATTTCAATTTCTACTTATGGAGTAGTAGGTTGTTTTTCTCCAATGTGGTCCTTAAAATACCATATTTCGAAGTAATACCATATTTCGAAAAAAATTGTTTAAAATTTGAAATAATGTAATTGTTTACTTTATTTTTTTAAATCAAACTAAATCTAACCGCGTTAGCATGATATAGTATCAAAGCAAGCCAAATCTTCTACTCGAAGAAAGAATTATTGTAAAACTTCTATTTTTTTTAGAATCCCCACGGCAAATGAAGAGAATGACTTTACAAGCAACCTTGTAATCTACGCTGACTGCCACGCCTCCAACCGCGGGCTGTTTTTGGGCATGATCGCCATGGTCATCATTGTGGGCATGCTTATCATCGGTTTCGTCTTCAGCAGTGTTGGAGAGTGAGTATCATTTTTAGAAAACTAATTGCCTCATACAGCCTCCTATAGTAATGAATATATAAAACCAAAAAGTTAGCGCAAGGATGTAAATAGGTTACCTAAACATATTATCTATAACGTCGAGTCGGCAGCGCATTGGTTTGTTTGGTTCATTAGGAGACATAAGCGGCGATAGCCAGTGGTTAAACTAACCGTATGCCCTTAAGTCTCTATCTTGTACATTGAACCTAAATACCTAAATTGAACAAATCTCTTTTAACTTTGGAAAAGTTACACTTGTAGAAAATCATGCACAGAAACATCAATAGTATAACTTAATTATATACATTTTTTTATAATCATTTACCGTATTTAGAAAACACTGTTATATTACTTCTTTTACATATAAATGTACAAATATTTTAACTCTTTTCCATACACAAATGAGACATTATTTGAGAAAAGGAACCTTATTGTTTCATAGATAACTTCATAGTGAACTCTCTATAGATATAACATAGATATTTCGGTGATTTTTTTTTTAAAATAACTTATTATCATTGCTTTATCGTAAACATTAGATGTTAGAGTATATTTTTATTTATACAGAAGCTTGATATAACGAAATTTCAAGTTAGAAAATTTTAACAGATTCATACTGACAATTGCGTTTTTTTGCACAGTTAACACCACATACGAGTACATTCTGTGTGAGGTGTTGTTTCAAGTAGACTATATTTTTATTTTATTTTTTTATGGACGAAAGCGGTAGACGAGCATACAGTCCACCTGATGGTAAGTGGATACTGTCCCCCATAGACATCCACGATACACGCCAACATTAGTCCAGAATAACAAACATTGGCACGATCCCGGATGCGTTGCTTACCTTTAGAGATATAGGAATGGATTTGGAGAAAGGGTTGGGAAAATGGGAAGGGATAGGATGGGAATGGGCTCTGGAACATCTCACTAACTACCGAAACACGTACGTACATTAGGGAAATATGATAAAGTGGGGAATGCAGTACGTTTCAACGTAGTCTTCTGTGAGAGAGAGGTAACGCCAGTCGAGTGCGCCCACCTGCTGTTGGATTGCAGCTGGTTGATTGGTTGTTTGAGGTCAAACGTTTTTTGTGTTTGTTGTAACGAAATAGGGCTTAATTGTATATCTCCTGTATTCTGATGGTTTTCGACAAGATTACAATTGTCACGCCGACATGGCTGTTGTGCTAGAAGAATGAGACAGCTCACCCGAGAGAGAAGGAATCAAGACGTCGCGCTCACATTTAGATGTAGAATTATTATATTTGGTAAAGTTGGTTAAAATATACTTTATGGTTTGTAGTTTATTTAGTTTCTTATATGAATTTAATTTTATTAAATAAATTATGCACATATTTTAAAAATATTTATATGAATATTGAATACCTGGTATACATCTACTTTTTTGTTTGTTTTACAGAACCCAATATCTAGAAATAGGCTACCTCCTAAATAACAGCACCAAACTAGGCCTGCACGTGGCGATGCTCATAGCCGTCGTGTTCGCGTACAATCAAACCAGAAAGTTGGACATCAACGAGCATCCTATCTCTCTCCTTGACGATATTCTCCTCTTCATATGTTTACCTGCTTTCTTCATGGAGACAGTTTTCTCTATGGTCGCCACTATCAGCATCCTAAACATCGTTAAAACCATCGATTTTGTTGTTATGGTAAAATTTTAATTATATTTCAGTCAATGTATTGTATTATCTAAAAACGGCACTCTGGTCAAGCTGGTTGGAGAGTACACTCTTTTAGAAGTGTTGTAGTTCCTCAGGGCGTGTGGTAGTGGTTTTGTTATCATTAGTTGCCTTTCACGACATCCATGGGAAGAGAATAGGGTGGTACTATTCTAAACCCTGCCGACACCACACGGCCTAAACAAGGCAATATTTAAGGCTATACATCCGTCATGCACAAGACGATGTGCATAAATAAGGAGGGCCCGTATGCAGTAGAGGATCAAGAGGGTTACAGTGAGTTTGCTGTTGCAATATTTATATGTCTTTACTCTTTCAACAGTAATACAGTTTCCAACAATAACTATTGCACTATTGATATGTGTGCTAATGATATTTTACAAGCTCATTTATTAATGAGCTTGTAAAATATCATGACGATTTATAACGGACGACACTATAATTAGCTATAATGTCACCGATGTATATACACACATTGTTAATTGCGTACGTATAATTCACTGCTGTGTCCGACGACTTGAGTCATAGACTTCGTTCTTCATTAGCATGTGTGGTTAGTTCATCGTATCATCAACATTGAAGACAAACAGATGTAGGTAAGCTAATCAGATTGAAAGCGTGTAACTGATCAAATTATTCACTCTTACAAAACTGTTGTGAAACGTATCAATTTGTTTCGAAAATAAGCGAGGGTTGCCAAAGTTATATTCTATTTCATCCCATCCCGTTCCATTCAATCGCATAAAAACCGGTGAGATTTTATCTACATTATCTGCATGCCTAGATGCATCCAATTCCGCTCCATCCGAATTTATTTATGCCCATCTCATCCCATCTCACCTAATCCCATTCCATCCTATCACATAATCCTCTTTCTAACCATTCTATCGATTCGGGAGTATAATGAGATGAACGTAATCCTCATCATTACGAAAGAAATTTATGATGGTTCAGGATACAAAGTGTCGTATATGTTGATCTAGGTCATAAGTTATCACTGACGTAGAATCATACATAATGTCTTAAGGCATTAAGCTCACCTTATTTACGATATTGTGCAATGAAGTATATAAATAAATAACAAATATATCCTCATTATATTTTATAACGATTACGATGGAAATTTATGACGGATTGGGATAAAAAGTGTCGTATATGTTGATCTAGGTCATAAATTTATCACTGAAGTAACTTTAATTACAATATGTAGAAATTACCTCACGACAAACAAACATTGTTACATTAATTTTATCTACTCGTATCTACATTTATCTAGAGATATTAAATTTATTAAATATGTTTGTCTAGGTGGAATCTATTAGGAAAATAATTTAGAAAAAAAACAATAAGAATTATCTCATTTATTTTATCATTTGTTTTATCTCATTTACAGGTAATACAAATAATAATTCAAACGGCACTGCTCGTGGACGGTCTCCGACGTTGCAGCAACAGCAGGAAACTTCGTCGCGCAAAACCAGGCAGAGAACTCCTCATGTTCTTGTTAATAACTAACGTGGGCATGTGGCTCTTCAACACGTTCTCATTCAAGTCGCCAGAGAGTCTCGACGAGAGATACGCCTTCTATGGAAAAGTTTTATGGACGATATTAGGCCACGTGAGCTTGCCTTTGATCATGTTCTACAGGTTCCACTCCAGCGTGTGTTTCGCCGATATATGGGATTCAGCGTACAAGCCTGGCTTAGAACATTAGTAAGGAGATAAAAAGAGATGGTTAAAATTAATAATATCAATCGCAAATGATTAAAGCATCTTATGAGCACTTAAATGATAATGACATGCCTCTTTAACATGCGTAAAGGAATCATGAGTAAAATAGAACGCATTTGCAAGATCGCTTGTAGATGGTCTTGCCATCCTAGAACATGTTCAAATGTAAGCTGACGAGTGATCAAGATCTAGAATGTTCCCATAAATGTTATGGTAGAAGGTGTAGAAATATTATTTCATAGTTTTTATTTGTCGTTGAAATAAATTACATCTATTTTTTAGGTGTGAAACCACTCGAAATAAGAAAGGATAACTTTAATAAATATTATTAAATCAATAAATCCAACATAAATACTATTCAATACTGCTTCAATATCCATTATTTTAATGGGATATTTAAGCTGTTTGTACAATTGTAACTATAAGGGTAGATTCTGTTCTTAGACGTAAACGAGCTGACCACAACCGTAACGTAACCCCGACTTAATTAACTCTCGTCTAAGACACGAATTTAAATGAAATCCCTTTCAAAAACCAATAAAATCAATATTAAATTTGTACCTACTATCGATTGTATTGAAATGTATTTTATCTAATCTTTAGCTTACTATTTAATTTATATAGCTGTATGATTAGAAACCACAGTTACACACATATTCCCAACTTACAGAGTAATAAAGCATTAGCACATTAGACGGGAGGGCGATGCATTCGCCCGTGACCACAAAGCACGTATATCAATACAGCGTCTTAGCTGACCAACTCGGAGAGCCAGTTAATTAATGTTGCTGCCCCCTAATGCAGTTACTGAATATTAGGTTAAGTACTTGGACGGAGCGGCAACCGGAGCGCACTTAGGTCTGCGCCACGCCCGAGATACAAACTATGTACCTAGTTACCTCACCGCGTTAACAGTACGCTATGCCTACGCTGTGTACGAATACATCTACGTGCCAACGTTACTTTACCTACATTCCCCAATAGAAACTCAACTATCGATGACGTAACGCGTCCACTACAATGTTAATATTCACCTTTATACATCGAACGTGCTGGAAATAAGCGAAGCGAAAAACGCGCAAGTTGCCCAATTACAATCCTATTTACATTCAGTCAGTGGGTCGCAAAGCTAGTAAATGATACAAAAATCCGTATCGATGAGCATTCTGTGCACAGATTTCCACGGCTTTTGATAAGCTTTAATCGACCCTATTCCGGGTTGCAAAAGTCCTTTATTGTTTAAAAACATCCTTGGTCTTGTTTCCCTCCACAAATGGCACAGGAAAATATGATCCGCGAGTGAACCAGTAGGGCAGCGTGAGCGCGACGCACGGATATGCGCTCGGTTGACCAATGCCACTGTTGTCTAATTGTTTCCGACCTTCTCTGAATAACCACCTCGATGTATTGACGAAATTCGAACACGTGAAGGGCACCCAATAGAAGTATTTTTTATGCTTCAATAATCTTTCACATTGGATTTCAGTTATCACATAAATTATCCGATATTAAAATAAGGTAAAGTAAAAACCACCTTTATAATTATATTATTATTTTGAAACGGCAGCTCAGGTGGCCGTGCTCCATTAGCATGTCACTACAAAATTAATATCCCTTTGTTTTTCATAACACTTTAACTGGATGCATTAATTGCATCATAAAAGCCTTTCCCGTATATACTAATTGATTTACTCTGTGGACCTTGTAAACAATACGAATTTGGGCTACCAGAAGGTCTTTTTGCTCCTTTTAGGCCAACTAATTTCAATGATTGTTATATAACGGGCTAATATATATTATGATTTGCCTTGCAAAAATCGTTTACTTATTATATCGTTTATATCTTATAAATTATATCGCATGTAGCTTTGGGTTATAAAATAGTGTCTTATTTATATAAATATTTTCAGATGACACCATATAATTCTGAAGTAATTGACACATAATGTTACTTATTCTTGTTGTAAAAATATAAATTATCTGACCTTTTATAATTAGTAAATTTGTTTGAATAATTTTTAAAACTAAATGTTTTTTTTTTCATAAAAGTGATGCAATTTTCAAGGCAGTGAGCTCAGAATCATGATCGCAAGCCGTAGTTTCAGACGTAACCTGTATATAAATAAAGATTAACGCAAACTACCTAGATACCGAACAAACTTATTATTATCTTTAAACATATGTTAAACTGGACAGAAGGTTGAACCTGGAAACTAAAAGGCTTATACATCGCAAGAACCGGAGATTTATACCATAATAGCTTTTGCCCGCGACTTTGTTCGCGTAGTCTACATGAATAGTAACTTATGTGTTAATCCAGATAACTTGCGTAACCAGATAACAGTCTACTTGACAAGTTTCAACGAAATCGGTTTAGCCGTTTCAACGTGATTGAGTAAGAAATATCCAAACGTCCAAACATTTTAGTGGAATAGAAAATTGACATGTGAATAGATAGGTATATGTAGGCACACAGTTACATTTTGCCTCCATTTTTATTAGAACACAATGGTGTATTATAGTGCATGGCAGCGGTCACGCTCGATGTAACGAGCGGCGCCCGCGCACACCGGAAGGGCGCGACGCGACATCACACCGGAAACGTCCCCACGACCCGTGACCTATGCGCACACGCGCCTTGCTATCCGCGTATAGCACACGCCACAGATTGTTCCTATTTTTTTAATATACTTTAATCTAGTCATAGCACCTTATATTACAAAAAAAATGCAATACAGAATGCTAGTCCAAACGTCCAACGATTCTAATTGGCAATGACCAGTGTTCATATAAAGCTTGTAATCCAGTGTATGCAAAACCCAATAAACAGTACTCAACAAACATTAACAACCCTCGACGTCTTCATTAAGTACTAGAACATGTCAATGTTAGTGGTGTTACAGAAGTGTGAAGAGCCCTCGCCGCATGACTCCTTAGTTTCGCCGATTGACATCAAGAGGCAATAGCAGCCTAATTTGCTTTCTACCTGAAAAGTAAGTATTCCTATACCATGTGTCTCTCCACTGCAGCTGTATATAGGCCCATCATCTCTTTTTTTAAAGAGGCGGCAGACGAATAGACTGTCCACCCGGTGGTAAGTGGATACTGTCGACCATAGACATCCTCTATACATGCCAACATCAGTCCAGAATAACAAACGTTGTCACGCCCCTGGATGACCTACCTTTGGAGAACTAGGAATGAATTTGGAGAAAGAGTTGGAAAGTAGGTAAGGATGGAATAGGATGGAATGGGAATGGGGTCTCTATCTCAATTTCTATCATTTGTATACACTATAATATATAACAGACATCTGTTTCTCAGTTTATTTGTTTGTTCGCGTTAATCTATGAAGCGATTATGATGCTGTTTTCACTGTTGATTGAAAATTTAGTAGTGTAATAAGACGAGTTTTGTGTCACAAGATGATCAAATTCAACAATTTCCGGGAATAATTTGATGTCCAACGGCGAAGCAGCAGGCAGATGTTTATAGGATATAATTGATAAATATTGTTCATATACACCTGTTATAGGTACTTACTTAATTTTATTTTTATTTAATTGTGCATAGATAAGAATGCTCACATTTAAATTTCATAATAGTAAATTAGGATCTCATTTGACCATATAGGACTTATTTTTTGTGCAGTGATTGAATAGAGTACAAAAATGTCGATAAAGAATAACTAATGTAAATACTAAAAAAAATAGTGCTATACATCTGTTGCAAATATATTAATAATAGTGCCATATCTCTGTTGCAAATATATTGATAATAGTGCTATACATCTATTGCAAATATATTAATAATAGTGCTATACATCTGTTGCAAATATATTAATAATAGTGCCATATCTCTGTTGCAAATATATTGATAATAGTGCTATACATCTGTTGCAAATATATTAATAATAGTGTTATACATCTGTTGCAAATATATTAATAATAGTGCTATACATCTGTTGCAAATATATTAATAATAGTGCTATACCTCTGTTGCAAATATATTAGTTGATAACTTTTGATAATTAGATAATAATCATCTTCATCAAAAAATTCTACCGAACAAAAGGAGTAGAAGAATATGATTTTCAGTAATATATTTTGGCACACTTTTACTGTGCACCCTAAAATAAAAACGACAAACACGATGTTTCGTAATAGATTCAATATAACTTACTTACTACCTAAAAGCAAGGTGCTGACCGCCACTAACACTCACTACATGCCATATTAGATTACTCTTTTATCGTAACTGGATTCGGTCACGAAAATATACGAGTAACAACGAAAAATCTCGGCCTATCCATAAAACAAAACGAAGTATTCGTACCTACAATGAAGTGGTCAGAAACGCAAATGATCTATGAGAGCAAGTGATCTAAAAATCAATCGTATACCATAATGTTATATTTACCAATTCTTGACAATATGCTTTTATGGAAATATTATTTAGACGTAGATTGTCTAAATAATATTGAACACTGAAATTAATATTGAAATAGACGAACACCATACAGTGCTACAAAAAAGAGTTGACAAAAAATGAGGTCGCCACCGTCGTTTAGATGGCAACACATATACGGCGTACTAACCAATTTTCATACTGATTAATACTTATTTCAGTTTTAGCTGTTTTTTTGGGAGTTTATGGGGGTAAACTTTAGTTTCTTGGAATAATACAATGTGAATTAAAGCAATGTGAATATGATTAGAAGATGCATAAAAATATATTAGAAGCATTTATTCCGATTGCTCTAAGTAATATCGAAAAGATATCAAATCGACATTTTTTAACCTACATGGGTTTTAATGTAATAAAAGAAACCTGTAAAAGAAATAATTATAATTTTATTTAATAAATAGCTGATAATAGGTCAAAATCTAAATACTCGACACCAGGAATGCCAGGAAGGCACAGTGCTTGCCTTTCATTCCAAAAGAATTCTTCGATCGGTACTTTCAGATTTACCTAGAACAAAATATAAATGACCTCCTAAGTATGAATTTCAGGTCAGTCGCGCTTTAATTAGGTGTCATTTAACTGTGATTGGAATAACCTCAAAATATTACTGCTATAGAAAAATAACGTAATATCTATATGCATTTTATGTTTTTTTAGGTAAAATAGTGTGCACGACAGAATAGTGAATAGTGAAAGTGCGGTGCCTATAAACATATGTGTAGAATCAGTGCGTGTAATATGTACGTGCTGACATCGCACATCTCGGAGGAAAAAAGGGTCGTCTAGAAAGAGTTCCGCAACCAGTAAAGTTTGAACGGCGGAACTCTTAGACATACGCCAATAGAGGCGTAAAGAATAAATTCATGTGCCTTTCATGTTCGATATTACATGTTAGTACGTACATTATCGTTATTATAAGTTATCAATATTATGTAAAATGTTAGATAAGATATTGATATTATGTAAAATATTAAGTTAAGATGTTGATTATGTTATACTGTTGTTTATTTCTATACATTTTTACAATATCTTATATTTATATGTATGTCTTGCTTTCGCTCTCCAAATGTGTTAGGATACCTGGGTTATAAGTCAGGGTACTAGAATAAGGTTGACAATAAAGACTACCGCCCGCAGTGTGTTTTATTTAGGTATAAGTATTAAAGCATATAAAGTTGCGGGCTAGATGGCGAAGTTCCGGTATCTGCGCTATTAGGCAGCCATACACCCTCAGTCCTCCCATACCCCCTGCTACTCAGAGAGGGAGGAAGGAAAGGTGAAAAAGAGATAATTAAAAGGATTTGTAACCTAGATATTATGTATAAGAACAGGAAGCGATTAGCAATAAAACTTCCCCAGGGAACGGGGGGATCGCTTGGACAGCAAACTGCCATAAAAAGGCGAAGCTGCAACAGCCAGCAAGCCAGTTCGCCCTCATCACTCAGATAACAACAAAGCCTAACAAGAAAAGTGAGCTTGTTGCCCATTGCCGCTCCCTCCGCACCCCTGTGGTTTAATGTGAACTAGAGCAGCGTTTCATTTCCATATTCACCCCCAACATCTGATCCTCCAAGCCGAAATCCCTACATCCCCCGTTGGACGGTGACGTGCGGCCTGCAACATTGGCCTTACGATATAGCGATCGGCGTCCACCGCCAACAAATAGTATTAATCTAAATCATTACGTTATAAAACATGTACATTAAATACCTGTCATATCCGCTGTTCGTTTATAAACGTCGTCCAAACCCGTTATGAGTTTGCCAGCTCGAAACTCCTCCATAAAACGCATAAAAACTATATATATACCACCACCACCAATAGTTTTATTCATGGTGAATAAATATTGTAATATTAGTGTATAATCAAAGAAAAATAGTCAAAACGACACAACGTAACCACGGGGCCAATGTTTACACTTCCCGGCCGAAAGTAATACACATCGGCCTTGAGAAAGAGACTATCGGCTAGCTTTGATTTTGTAGAGCGTCATCTCTGTCGTGTGTCGTTACGACAGAGACGACGCTCTACAAAACCGAGCTAGCCGATCATAGTCGATGTGTATTACTTTCGGCCGGGACGTGTAAGTAGTTTGACACTTTTCGTGGCCCTGTCAGGGACACAAAAATTTACTTCCAAAATAATTAATTTCTACTCTTTTTTGACGCACTGTCACAGACTTAATACTTTTAGGCCAACTGCAATTAAGATGATATAATAAATATAACATTAGACTTGATTTGATTTCTAAACCAGTTGTTATTATAGACCACTTGAATTTTTGACCACCTCATACCAACCTATAATAATATCCACAATATTACCACAGAGTTTAAATGCATTAATTATCAAAAAAATGTTAAAAGTAGACCTTAACTTTATAATTAATTATGAAAGAGTTAATAATGTACGAAAGCGGATATATTACACAAAATTTATCTATTGAACACCGTCTAAATTCAGTTTTCGCTCGAACAACGCGCGCATGTGATCGTTGTGCTATGCATAATTAGACACGCCGGAAATAATGTTTAAAAGGTGCGGTATAGTCGGTCGCCCGGCTTCCAAGACGCGGCTCAACCCTTGCCCTTTCCCTGTTGGGAACCCTTCAACACACTCGTAGACAAACGAAGAGATTATAACGTATACACGTGCTCGCGACTGACTTATTTGGGGTGTAAAATTGAATTACTTTAGAGAACAAGTATTTTAGAAAATGCTTTTAGAGATGTGGGCTAATAGACGTTCTCTTGTGGCGCATTTATAAATAGTTTGTTTATGTACCTACAATAAACTTGGTAGGTATGTTCATAATGAGTGCCTTAAAAATATGGCAATAAAAATCAAGTTCCACAATATGGCGCTAAGGACTTGTTAAGCCATTATAGTTACTTCGTCAATTTGACTATTCTCGGAGCAGTCGGCGTTGATCAAAGACGCGTCGCCGCTCGCCCGGAAAATTGCCCGAGCCCAATGAATATTATTAAACTCTTCAATAGTTCCTTGTACTTTATTCTTGTTAAGTAAGCTGGTCCGGGCCGTTGTCCTACAGACTTGCGCCTGTGTGAGTTTATAACCTAATTAACTCACAAGAGTGGTAAAATTGATAGTTTAATCAAATAGTTTGATACTTGCTCGCTCATCATTATCTGTATGGAAACACAGTATCTACTTTTCAAAAAATACTCGTATCTATATCTTGCTATCATCGGGAGGTTGTGTGGTACTTTATTAGTACATTTGGGCAATTATCCAAACAAGCATACGGATAATCATGAAAGAGGAACCTTGGTAATTTACCATTAATCGTTTAGCAGGCTCGTGATGCGAGCGAGCAGTGGCAGTAGATAGTATAATCCGCGGGTGGTGTGGCGCGCGGCACGCTCCGGCGACCATATTTAGAGATATGTGACGATCCAGCGGATGCCCACTGAACCGGGAGAGGATGTGAGTTATTAAGTGGTACACTTTCAGGTGATCTGTCGAGTGAGAGAATCGCGACCCCGTCCCGCGACCCGCACTCCCCACGTCCGCCTAGCCTCGCTTTGCCCCTAACGTTGATATTCTGAAACCATAAAATGATATAACATTTTAATGAAATTAATTATTATATCCCTTTTTATTGGAAACCGTAATGTAGTATAATAATATAATTTGCGGCGGTTTTGCGGTTTACCCAATGTAATGCGCATAAATAATAATAGGTCCATACATATGACATATCCATACATATACTTACATATCAAATTGGCGTTTTATATGGAAAAAACAAAACGAAATTATGAAAATTATGAACAAAAAATTATGAAATTATATATTTAATCAATCAAAGTATGCACCATTGTTATCTATGCACTTTCGCCATTTTATAGGTAGTTCATTGATTACTTTGCTGAAAAAATTGTGGGAGCGAGAATCAATAAAATCTTTGAAGGCGGTTTGGACTGCCTCTTGGGAATTTAATTTTTTTCCGTGCAAGAAATTGTCCAAATTCCGGAAAAAGTGGTAATCTGTTGGAGCAAGGTCCGGGGAGGGGAGTATGGTGGGTGTCGGAGACATTCCAATCGCAGCTCCTCTAATTTAGCGACCGTCTGTTGTGCAGTGTGTGGTCTAACGTTGTCCTGAAGCAGCAGTGGGCTGGAGTAATTGAGCAGTCTCGGTTGTTTAACGGCTAGATTTTCCATCATGGTTTGCAATTGTTGACAATACAGATCTGCCGTAATCGTCTGGCCAAATCTTAGGAAGCTGTAGTGGATGACACCAGCACTGATCCACCAGACACTCACCAGTACCTTTTCCTGAGTCAACTTTCGCTTGGGGCAGGATTTGGCCGGTTCTCCTAGGTTTAACCATTGTGATGAGCGTTTCCGATTATCGTACAGGATACATTTTTCATCACAAGTAACGATACGATTCAAAATTCCCTTGTTATTGTAACGATTGAGTAATGTAACGCAGCACTCGACGCGTGTTTGTTAGTTTGCTTCACTCAATTCATGCGGTACCATTTTTCGAGCTTTTTCACTTTTTCAATTTGTTTCAAGTGATTTAAAATTGTTTTATCACTCACACCGAAGCCTGCCGCTAACTCTGACATTGTTTGCGATGGATCCGCTTCCACGATCACTTTTAATTCTTCATTGTCAACTAGGGTCTCCGGCCGTCCACGAGGTTTGTTCTGTAGGTCAAAATTTCCAGAACGAAAACGTTGGAACCAAAAACGTACCTTGGTTTTTTTACAGTAGCTTCCTCATACACATCATTAATCCTTCGAGCTGTTTCTGTAGCGCTGGTGCCACGGTGGAACTCGTATTCGTAAATAACGCGATATTAAAATATCGCGTTATTTATTTTCCATTCCATATTGTTATCATATTCCATTCAGTATTAGTTTTCCATATTGTGAACAGAACGATGTCAAAGAAAAATCAAATGGCGCGAAAACAAATGAATCACTAAATTCGAAATACAAATACACAAACCTAAATTTGAAATAAATTTGAATATGGAATTCCTAACCAAACGCGGAATATTTGTGATCAAAGTGGCCAGTTCGACAAAACGCCAATTTCATATGTAAGGACCTATTATTTAATTCATATGTATTATATTTATTTGCGACATTTTCATAACTGTATCAGCGCAAATATAAACCTGTATGAGTTGCTAATTCGTATTATTCCTAAAGACTATTAGTACCATTAGATAGAACTAAATATAGAAAAGAGAACGTCTCTTAAAATTACCTCTACTTTTACCTACCTATTAGCTAGGTGGATATAGTCCTATCTATAGTAAATGGAACATTATAAGAAATAAAATAAAATTGTTGTCTATTTATATTTTTCCGTATTGGCTTTACAAAAGAACACAATATAAACATATAAAAATGTCATTAATAATTGCCATATCCACAGAGAAAATAATAAATCATTGGTATAATATGAGACTCGTCCCGTGTGCGGCTCATCCATTCGAAGCGCGCTTCTGATGTTATTCATATCGTATCAAACGTTCAGCGCATTACACTGATTCCCACTGTTTGGAGTTGCCTATAATACACGTGTTCATGGGCACATTGCTCAACACAGCTAATGCACTTAACAATCATTCATCATTAGTGTCTAACTAACTGAAACATGGAGTCAGGACCGGCCTTAGCGGTTTCGTCGCCCTGTGCAAGATATTCGGATTGCGCCTCCTCCTTGTATCTGTTGTTCTGTCCTAAAAAAAAATACCTGATAGCGAAAAAAAAATGCGTTTGCTATACCAACTAGTAATTCTAACTGAAAATAAAGCTTAGGTGAATAAACTATTATATAAAAGTTAATTATAAAAGGTGACGTTCACTACACGCACTATAAAATCAACGAACTGCATACTAGTACGACTATATAATACGCATGCATAATCAATTTGCATGCTGCGAAATGTTGGCATTCCACTAATATTTAGATAGGTTATAATAGTTATTTAAAACGGTTTACCGAGACCTCGTGAAAATTAATTACCTTCGACATGGCACAAAGCTAATGTGGCAGCAGTGTATCGGCTGAAGCAGGAAACGGGCCCTATTGGCCGCTGTAAATCAATATCCGGTGGGCGCGTCACCGGTGTTTGCGTATAAAACTCTGTTAACTACTTCCGCAAGGCAGATGCACCGCCTCTTAATACAGTCTTTATTTAGTTAGATTCAAGTTGCAGGAAAAATATAAATAATTATAATGGTCATCCTAAATACGGTAAGCGTTGGATAGAGCTACACGACTATAGTATTTAAGGATCATAATGAAATGGAAACACTGCTATAGTTTAATTTCGCCTACAATTAAACTTATATCTGAGCACGGCGGGAGAGAGTTGATAGGTCAACAAAAAAGGCCGAGGGTCACACATCGAGTAAATTCTAGTAGATTAATCATTGAAAAAGATTAGTCAAAATCCATACCCATACCATTTTACACTAAATGATTTTTTTTGCTTTGAATATCGAGATATAATTTTAAAAATGAAACCAGTTTCTCTCGAACTATCCAGTATGGAAAGATTTTTTTTTGTAAATCCAAAGTGATATATCGTGCTAGAACTTATAATTTAATATTTTATATATCTCGAGTTATCAACTTAGTCCTGTCGTAGACAGATATTGCGTCAAGAATCTTTTGAATGGCCAAGAGACATATTTGACTGTCATTAGTAGATTATTTATTGAAAAAGAAAAAAAACGAGACAGAGCTTTTTCCAGCGTTTGCTTGAATAACTTATACTTATATAACTATAATATGAATAGGTTATATTAATATTATATTGAAGGAAACAAAACTAGTTTTACCGGCCGACCAACTAGTCAGTACAACTAGAAATACTCGTAAGTCTTTTAAATTATCATATATTAGAATTAATGTAGAACTAACTGACATTATATTCATAACTTTTAAACCTATAATGACTTACATCTTTACAAAATATATGTACACCACTACTGGCAGCCTGTGTCTCTCCACTGCTGGATATAGACCTCTGCCAAGGTTCCCCACCATACTCAGTCTTCTGCTCTTCTCATCCAACCACTACCGGCAACTCCAGGTCGCTCAGCGACCAATGAAAAGCTCGGAGTTTCTTTGATGGATGGGATCTGAAACGAACGAAGTTCGTAGAAGACCCAAAGTCGAGATAGCTCAAAGGTCTAGTAAGCTGAAATGGCGGTGGGCAGGTTACATTTTCGCAGCACCGACAACTGGTGGGATAGATGGGTCCTTCAGTGTGGGCAGCTCTCCGGTCAAGTGAACCGATGACATACTCGTACCTATGTATGAAGTAAATATGAAAATAATATATAAAAATGTTGAAATCGAAGCAAACCTGTTTTTTATACAGGTTTTTTTTATATCTCTATAATAATTACTAAAATGTGGGCTACTCTGTATAAAATTGAATATTTATTCCCAAAAAATATAAAAAATTGTCTATAAAAAACATTGGTTCAGATTTTAAATAAATGTCCGTTGAAGATCATTTGATTTTAACTTATCAATTTATTTCCGCCATGCATAAATTGTATTTAAAATTAATTGATCAACTGTGTTTACTTATATTGCGATTTATATAAAAACAATACACTAAAAAAATTAATTCGAGAGTATTTATGTAAACAAAGAAACGTCGTTGTCAAATTGACATTTCAGATAAAATAAACATTTTTCTTATGGGATCATTTTTTAAATGTTACCTATTTTTTACAAGAACTCAATAAACTAACGTAAATTCAACAATAATACAACGGAAACAGAGTAAGGGGCACATTCAAGCACTCAGGACTGATGTCAGAAGCCGAATGACAAAATGGGGACGGCAGCGTAGCATTCGTTCGACGTAACGTGACGTGACCTTGAATTGTTTCAATATTTTTATCGGTCTGGATTCAAATAAACTTTGAACCGGCTAATAATTATTTAGAATTTAATTATATCATTTTAAAAAAGGATCAGTGTTATACACATCTGCAGTGTTGCTAGTGTTATGAAAAAACAAATTACCACAAAACCGTTTGGTAGTAATAATCCTAGTTATGACAGTTATTTGCACCACGTTAACGATTTAAAGTATTTATTTAATTCAGATGTACTTATCGATAAAAGTACCTTATTATAACTTATAGAAAGAAAAAAACCTTGTTTTTGTTATAAATCGGTGTTACTATTTGACATATTTTTTTTGGTCTCACCTTTGTTTACATAAATATTCTCAAATTAAAAATTATACTATAAGTGGATGTAATCTTTATAAAATATGAAGATTTATTAAAAAAATGTCCTGCCGAGAGATCAACTTGGTGTTTCATTAAAAGTTTGTTGTTGAACAGAAGTTTCATTGCTTTATACAGCTTGGAATATGTCGGTTGAAATTTTCTTACGATATTCAATTCGTAAAGAACATACGTTGGTAGTAAACTAATAATATTGGCTTTGATACGAAATGAAATCGCAAAAACTTCCAATGTCTGCAATCTGCATAACAGTTAGGAACTTTCGACATACTTGACTACGTTTACGAGAGAAATTTTATTTTTCATTAGCTGAGGGCATATATCGGCCTCACGTTAATGCACTTAAATTCATTTAATTCTAGATCTTATTACTGGTACTTTAGGTGCCCGTGGTGAGTTTACATGTTGCCAATCGTGCTCAGCAACATCTAGATAGAAACGAAAATAACTTAATCCACTGTACATGTACCTATTTTAATAAGTAACCAAACAGTTATACATTTCTTTTTATTTTGATTAGATAGTCCATTAAAAAGTTATCTATTCAACGTAGACTGAGTATATGCAGTATCTGTACAATGTAGAACAAACGTTATTATCTAGCAGATGAACTTTTTGTTACATGAAAATAAGTATCGGATAAAGGAACAATATTTCACGTATACAAAATTAGCCATAGTCCCAGAACAATTTAGTTTTAATTCTTCCCCAGGTCGGGATAAAACCGTACAGGAGGCGTAAAAGCATATGTCGGTGTAATGAAGATTTGAGGATAATCGAAAGAGCGCCGCTCGGCAGACGATTTATTTGCAGCGCGACCGTCCGGATAATAATGCCTTTAAGAGCGCTTCCGGGCGCACTGAGCCTAATTCTAGTTGGCTAGTTCACTTGCCTTGCTTTGTTGATCATTCTCAGATTCGTTGCATTTTAGTCTTATGAAAAAATCCTTAACAGTGATCGTTTATGAACTTACTAGACCGTTGTAGAATTAAAAGCTATTAAAAGATTAATCCTTATAGAACTGAAAGTCACTCGAAGATATTGTGATTCCTTGTAGAGCTATTTAATTTACAATAGCTATATGTTCATGTCTGTAGTACTTATTTGCAAAGTTAAAAGTGTGTTTATAACGACTACAATATTATTATGCTACAAATAAGTGGCTTATGAACAGTCGTACGGTATTACCGTATCGTATTTGCTAGCCTTATAAGAACTATATTTAATAGTACTTGTGTACTTAGAACGGAGGACCAATATGTTCAGGAAAGGCTGAAAGCCATTACAATAGAGCAGTGATAATGTTAACAATACAGTACAAACCGTTTAACAGATGTTGGGAATTGGATGTAGGATCATAGTTTGGAGATCAATTAGACAAGAACAAAAATCACGGGGGTTAATCATATCAAAGAACACCATTGAAAATTGAATCAACTTACAATAAGTCAACTTATGTTTCTTTACAATGTGTCTTTTCTTTAGTTTAGTTTACTACCAACGTATACCTTCAATCTGCTCGGAATCGATATTGAAACTCATCTATTCAGGCAACATATCCTGAAGATAAAATCAAAACTGACCAGATTTACATTACACTACGAGAACTAAAAAAGACAACTGACCTCTCCACCGATTTAACCCCCTATTATGCGTACACACATTCATGGCTGTGTTAAGGTGTGATACTATGGAAAAAAAGGCCAGATATTCAATAGTTATTTATCCTTCAAAAACATTGTATAGGTATCTTAACAAATACAAAAAATACAGACAGTTGCAGACTGTATTTCGAAGACTTACAAATATTAACTTTGCCATCCATATACGTGGGGAACTCAGAAAATTTTGTGAAAAAGGAAAAAATGTTCTACGGGTTCCAATTTTTTTATTACATTTTTAAAAGTACTCAAACTTGCATCTACTCGTATACAACGTTTCATGCGTCTGAACCAATTTTGAAAACATTTCTTCCTCTCTTCCTCAGGTACCTCTTTCACAGCCCATTCGAACGTAGCTAGCGCGTCTTCCGGCGACGAAAACTGCTTTTTCGTTTTAGTTGGGATTTAGTTTTAGTTTGGGGTACTGTCCCAAAAGTACCTTATTTTAAGCGCTCAGTGAGCGGGTGTGCACCACGACAACGCGTGGTGCAGCAGCAGTCCGCAGTGACCTGTGTTTGGACAGTTGTACGTACGTAGGCTACGTACCATTCTGCATTAATGCTGCTTTAGTTTCGTGAAGGTACAGATATCAGGTAGTCAGTTAAAATGAAATAACTTGCGATTACGTTTTTCCAGCGTTTCTTGGTCTTTTCACTTTGTTGGCGTTAACTTACTTTGAAACAGCCAAACAGTAGATAGAGCTGTGAATAGGATTTTGCAAGGTCGACGGCGCGCCCGCATGCCCCCTGGTGTTGCAGGTGCCCATGGGCGGCGGTAACACTTACCATCACGTGGGACCGCTTGCTCGTCCGCCCACTAATCTATAAAAAAAAAGACGCTTAGTTTCTGGACTGGTAAATCGAAAATTCTTCACCTGTGACAATGTCGTAAACGTGCCGAGACGACCCTGCTTCAAATTTTGTTAACATATCACGGCACCATTCGATATGAACTTATTTTTGAGCTTTGATGAGGTTGTGTAGCACCCAGCGTGATACTATCCTCCTGACTCGTAGATGCCCATATAATACGAGGCGTATTCGAAAAGTAAGGGCCGTTCGCTTATATTTCAAAATCGACAAGTCGTAACACGTTTAAACTTGTGCATATCTGTACGTGCACTACTCGTGCAGCTATTTCAGGTGTTGTTTTGATTCAGTAGTCATCTGTGCCTATCTGCACAGATGACTATCTGTGCGTACAGTAAACAATGTCCGCGATAATCGTTGCTCCCGCCAGCTGTGAAGTTCGCGCTGTAATAAGATTTTTGTGTGCAAAAGGATCTTCAGCTGCTGAAATTCATCGAGAGTTATGCCTAGTTTATGGACCTACTGTAATGAATGAAGGAAAGGTTGGACAATGGTGTCGTGATTTCAAAACTGGACGAACAAATGTTCATGATTGAACCGATGAAATTGTTTCTCTGGTGGACCAAAAACTGCGATCTGATCGTCGGTTGACGATTAGTGCCCTGGCTGATGAATTTCCTCATCTTGGACGCACTACTGTTTACACAATTGTCACGGAAAACTTGGATACCACAAATTGTGTGCAAGGTGGGTACCAAAAATGCTTACCGACCAGCACAAAGAGCAAAAACTGTCCAGTGGACGAGAGTTTTTGAACCGTTACCGACAAGATGGAGATGATTTGTTTTCCCACATTGTTACCGGTGATGAGACGTGGATATCCTACATCAATCCAGAAACAAAACAGCAATCAATGCAATGGCGCCACTCAACTTCACCAAAACCAAAAAAAAATAAGCAAACTCCTTACACGAGTCGAAAAATGATGGCTACCGTTTTTTGGGACGAAAAAGGTGTTCTTTTGGTTGATTTTATGGAACGTGGGACAACAATTACAGCTGACGTGTATTGTGAAACGCTCAATAAGCTAAGACGTGCGATCCAAAATCGACGACGTGGTAAACTGTCATCCGGTGTATTCCTCCTTCATGACGATGCGCGTCCTCACACCGCAGCCAAGACCCAAGAGAAAATTCAAGATTTACGTTGGGAAGTTTTTAACCACCCACCGTACAGTCCCGACCTTGCACCCAGTGACTACTTCCTTTTCTTACATTTCAAGAAATGGCTCGGTGGACAACGCTTTGAAAACGACAAGGAAATTAAGAACGCCGTTGAAAATTGGTTCAACTCGCAGGCGGTGAGCTTCTATGCAGAGGGGTTAAGGAAGCTGGTGCAGCGATACGAAAAATGCTTGGAAGTGAACTGCGATTATGTGGAAAAGTGAAGTAGATTTGTAGTAAACTAAATGTGCTAATAAAACCTATTTCATATGATTATAATTTTTTTTATGACGAAACGGCCCTTACTTTTCGAATACGCCTCGTATTTCTTACACACTCGGCGATCGAATCTGTCATCTCTCCTAAATCTCCTCGTATGTAATTCGCCTGTTTTCACAAATTGAATTTTTCACTGCCACTACGTTTTCTACTGTAACAGCGGTTAAAGGGCGACCGCTTCTTTCTTCGTGCGCCAAATTTAGTCGACTACGCTTAAAGTCACTGTGCCAACGAGATACAGTTGCTTTAGGATGGCACTTGTTTGCAAACGCCATTTGAAGTCTATTAAAAGAATCTTCAGGTTTTAAAGAACATTTAAATTCATACACGATATTGCGATTCAGCTCGTAAAAAAATATGGAGGGAAATTTTAATTTAGAATATTTTATTTTTATGTTCTTCTTCTTCGGTTTGATGACAGTATCAGTCGTCGACTCAAGTGCTACAACAATTTTGCCAATGTCACGTGTAAATGAATTTCAATTAAATATGGCGTCTCTCCATAAAACGATAGTAGGGCTAACTGAGGACAGTTGGACTCCTTGGAAGGACACGAAAAATGTCGTCTTATGCTTTTGTTTGATTATCACAAACATTACGCACAAACACGACACTGAACTTTGATAAACTATCACTATTAAACCACGAAGTCCACAATACATAAATTTTATAGTAGTCAAGAAAAACTCAACTGCACTTCTCGAGTTTCCGTCAAAGAATCTCTTGTTCTAATGTTATAGATAGGCATAATTTTAATCGACATCAAAATCAGCCGCACCCCACAGCCGCTGGGCGCACTCTATTGGTGACGTCACCCCTCTCTCACAGAAGACTACCTTGAAATGTACTGCATTTCCTACTTTATCGTATTTCCTCAATGTAAGTACGTGTTTCGGTAATGAGTGAGATACGCCATTTTCCCAATCTATTGCTTAATCTGCAAATGTAGGCAGCGCATCCGGGAGCATGCCAACGTATGTCATTCTGGGCTGATGTTGGCATGTATCACGGATATTGTCTATGGAGGACAATATTCACTTACCATCAGGTGGGCTGAATGTTAAAATGCCACCTTTTTTTCTATAAAAAGAATATAGGGTTCTCACTGAAAACTCGGTACTAAAGTTTTTCAAGCCGAATAACCTACTGACCCACTTTTATATGACTTGTATACCACCTAAGGTGCTTTCACAATAAATTCGAATAAACCATATACCTACCTACATATGTTCTTATTGTGAAAATCGTCTTTGCTCCTTATTTCAAGTCACAATATAGAAATTGATTTATTTTTAACAAAGCAGTTGGTTAAAATTGAAGTTAATTACATATTAGGATAAAATATCGATTAATGTAAAGGAAGCATAGAGACCGACCGCCTTCAAGTCATGCTGTTCGCTTGTTGATAGACTTTCGACCTCACATTAAGTGTTTTCTGTAAACCTTCTCACACATAGAAAATACTACACCATATATCTTCTTTCTTAATGATATCTGTTTGTATTTTCACTCATTTATTATATATTTGGCATGTAGATATATGATGATGATGTCATCGAAACAGGTGTAGACATGGAATGACCACAACCACAAATGGCTGGAGACCTTTCACACAACACGGGGGTTGAATAAAATACTATTTATTAGCACATTAAAAAAGACAAATTAATATATCTAAGACTAAAATGTACATATAAAATTATAAATAGACAATAGCTTACTTAAATTTATTGTCTTCTAAAAGATTCCATTCCTTTATCTATTGTATATGTCACTTAAATCGCTATGAAATTATGATCGGTTTTCGATTTGACTTATTTTAGTTGATATAAAAGGTAAATTTATTTGAAAATGAAATTTGTGCATTCCAAATAAATATATTTATATTTGCTTCCGACTAAAAGACTGACCAAAGTAAATAACATGAAGGTTTGTAGGTAAGCTAAGAGCCAAAATAACATAAAAGTATTTATCTAATCATGTAACTTTGAAAGTGACTCAATAACTGAGTTATATCTCGACAGGCGCGTCAATAAACATGACAAAATAGGCCCATAATAAATATGGAATAGGGTTTCCAATCAAGTCTACTTCGCGCCCTCCGGTCCGCACCCACCGCACCAACAGGAGCAGACTTCAACATTTTTAGACTGATCAGATTTATTTGTTGTAATAATATTCTTTCACTTCAATAAAAACTGTATGAAAGTATAACTTGAAACTGTGTCCTCTTTGTTAGAAAAATTAAACCGCTTCCTTAGCTTTCAGCTCAAAATATTCATATTTACCTAAAATTTTCTAAAAAAAAATTTGTACCGATTTATTACAGAGATACTGTCGTCATGATTAATGTTAAAAGTATTAATTATTAATTTCGATACGGTACCTGCCTTAAAGTATCATATGAGTAAAAGTATCGATTAAAAAGGATCGAGTACAAAATGATCGTTATCAAACAGAAAGTATTCGATACCGAATAGCATCGATACGTGTCCGTGTCCCCTTTAATCCCTACCTTTCATTGCTTTATTAAAACATTAACTTAAGTCAACTCTTTAAACGTTTAGAGGCTCCAAACTCCCTGACCTTCCTGGCTAACGATAGGCTAGTACTGTCAATTAGGTAATAAAAAAGAAAAATAATTGTATCGGACCTGCAGCGGCTCTTAACAGAAACCTCATTTAGATAAATGAAATTTTTGTCGGACATAAGTATGCACTAATACATTCGGACTCCGCACACCGCACTTTTCTCGTCCACTGCTAGGCATGGGCTTTCTCATAAAACGGCACGTAAACTGGTAAGGGCCAACTCTGAAATCGGCACGATTGCCAAGCGCGTTGGTGAGTCCACTTTTTAGAGGTAGTGTAGTTTCTCAGGACCTGTGGTAGGAGCTTTGTTATCCCTTAATCGCCTTTTACGATATCCAACGGAAAGAAATAGGCGGTATGATTCTAAAACCATCCGACACCACACGGCCAATTCCTATTATTTAAATATTATTTATTTAACAATTATTTCCTATTATTTAATATTAAATTAAAAAGTGATTTCATAGAAAAATACACATAAATAAAAATGATTGGGTATAGACAAAAAGTATAAGAATAAAGGGTAGTTCTATAATTATGATTCTCGTAGCGCATTCGTAGCACCGTAGCGGGTCTTGTAGATTTCGTAGCACACACACGGCGGGCGCCCGCCCTGCGTACCTGCTCGCATAATATAGACAACGCTAGGCGAAGCCTTCAGGACAAATTTTTAAATTGCCATGCAACTACCTACGTAGCGGCGCCGTACCATGCTTTTAACGCAATACCTATTAATTTTTATTCGAAATTAAAATTAATTACCTACCCAATAATGTTGATTTACATGCTTGAAAAAATTAATTGAAACTGTCAAGTATATAGTACTGAATATTCGAAGTGCGGCAAATGTCGAACCTCACCGGTTGATAATTGATATTGGTCAAGAGTAGTGGTAATTAACCGAAAATATTTAATTATGTAGAATTCAGTCATAAACCGGTGGTTGTTAACACTTGCATATACCTGAAATATTATTACATTTGGGTCGTTTTTATGTGTGTGTAATATGCAGATATTCTCAATATGACATATAGTGCAACATGATTATGGGTCACGATTTTTATCACTCATACGTCCAGAAGCAATTGGTTACTGTCGACTTTCACTGGTGAATGTCGAAAGTCACCAAATTGGGATATTTATAGTAACATATACAAGGATAAAAAAGAAGAGATTCAAAAAAACAATATGATCCATCAATCATCAATTGTTCATTATGCTTCAATTGTTCTCTTGTGGCCCTATTACACCAAGCCACTATTGACTGATCAATTAGAGAACATACGAGTAGATGGAAATAAGTAGAATATACCCGTCGTCTTAGAATGACAGTAGAAAAGAATGACTCCAATTTTAAAGAAATCGTAAATTGATCAAAAACACACAACATTACATTATTATCTTTCTATTCACAAAGTTTGTATATTCTTAGTCGCTGATGTAACAATTAGTAGGACGGTCAAGATAGTACTGCTAGTAGGCACAATGCCCGTTGCGCCCGTGATAAGGGGACTACATCAAGATATGTAGGGGCCCACTTCGAAACTTTGTCCCATGCGCAAGTGCTCCTGCTTCTCTAATGTCTAGTTTCAGTTTTAAATGCCGACATAATATTATCTACAACATATATTTTACTCCGATACTTCTTTATTATTCTCTAATACAAGCAAGAATAAACAGGAATTAAAACAGCAACGCTTTTTGTTTCAAGGTTGCTTTTCCATCTTTGATTTTCATTTTCTCAAATGTAAATATATCAATACTTATGTGTATTCTTAATTTGGTTTAATACCAAAGCACATAGCGGCCGCATTTCATCCCGCAGTCGAGACAACATTTATTTGCACAAATATTTGAATCCATATTTACATAATTCAGGATGCTACGGAATCATTCCGTGCTAGTTCTGTAATACACAAAATGAGCGTATCCCAAGATCCCGCTTACAAATTGAAGCACTTTAGGGGTGTATTCTATTAGCGGTATTTGCTTTTCGTACTACTCGAGTTTCCATTGTATTGCGGTGTTTTGAGAAAATAAAAGACACGAAAATTACGAAGCAATTTTAGACAAAGCTTCTGTTCATTTGTTGCAAAATCTAGTTGAACTGACAACAAATGACAGAACTGTTTGAAAGTTTTTTGTAATGTTTCGTTATCCTGACAAGCGGAACGTACGCACAAGTTTCAGAATAGGCGCATTAGGTCCATTGGGACTGTTGGCCCGAATGGAGCGCGCATACTAATTCGTGGTCGTTCGAGGAACATTCAAATAGCAACCAAGCCCGGCTTACTGGGGATATGTGAGACGCCCCAAGATTTAGTTTACAACTTAGATTACGACCGGCGCCTCCCGTGGTCAAGAATTAAACAAGTAATCTGGTGGGACATACGTGACGCATCCCGATAGAACAGTGATATTTATTAAGTCTATTTAAATTACAGACTATTTAGTGAGGCATCTTTTAAAAAGGACTATATATTTCAATATTGTTAGAATGAAAATAGTTATTAACAGTAATCAACTGAAAAAATAGACACGTATATTTTAAAGGATTATGCTAAAATTGTGTTTACTAAATTTACTTCGTGCATAATATTTCAATTGGCAAGAAAAAACAAAAAGGATACCTTGAGCAATTAACAAAAAAGCTGGCCAAAGAATAAATTTACAATCTAATTCGGCCCCACCCCCAGCTGTAAACAAATAATTAGAATTGTAAAGTAGGTAATCTGACGAATTGACTATCTTACTTTTGTAAGACGGATTACCTGGTTCTCAGATAAGTCAACTTAACGACATGTTCTGCAATAGAACTTGTTTTTACAGATATTACTTAACGTTTCTTAAAGGCATAGGATATTGTTTATGATTTTCTCACATTTTCATATATATTATATTGTTTAGTAAACTTTTGTTAAACTTTATTAAGTTAAAGTGCATGTATGCAATCCGACCGAAACTAAGACTGCAATGCTCTAAAGGCTTCATCAATTTATTGATCTTTACAAGATTAAGTGAATAGTCTATTCCAGTTTGCACACCAAGGCTTTACCTGTTGCACAAATGGAATGGCTCACGCTGCGGCCTACATCTAGTGAACGGAAGCTTACAGCTCACTCATTTTCTTTTTGTGTGCATTTACGTTTCAGATTAAAAGATCCAATCGCCACCCCCTCGCGTTCGGAAACTATCGGATGAAACCGGAAAGCATCGCTAGATTTGCGCTCTCCTGATTGGTTAGCAGAGGAATGGGGTGAGTGATGACGCGCTCAAGAGAAGTTTTCGCGGTGGAAAATCAGTTGTGGTTGAGGGGTTGAGCAATGCGACCGCTTGCCGCGAGACGCTCCCCGTTGCGTGTAGCGGCTTCCGCCTCGAGGGTAGGTAAGTGAACATTTTATTTGATTAAAAAGCAATTTCTTCGGATAAATCGCGAATATTCTGAGGTGAGAATATTTTTAAGAAAATTACCGGTTATAGGAAAAATGTAAATTTAAAGTATAGTTAATGGATTATGAATATTCGGGAAGTCACCGTCTCCGAATTTAATAGATTGTAACTGAACTTTTAAACGTTTTGTTGTGCTTATTTATTTATCTGTTATATAAATAATTGTACTAAATTAATGTTCGGATATTTTAATGTTCTTTCAATAAGATTGAACTAAAATTTTTCCTATCTGAAATATTGGAGTTCGTTAACTAAAATAACGTAGGAATTGTTGATAATTAAGAAAACCAGATACGATTAGTTATATAATATGTGAGTATTTTTAAATACTGTTTTTATTTTTAAAACTTTATATATGGAGATATTAAAATTAGAGGTTCATACAACTCTACACACTCAAACCTTACCATAAAAAAGCATTGCTGGACATAATATTGAAAACCATATTCAATAAATCGTGAAGAAACAATAGACACGTCAAAAAAAAAACATTTTTACTAAACTGTGCTTTTGAAAGCTTTTCCAAACATTCTTTTTAAGACAGCGAGCCGACGCGGCGGCCGGCGGTAACTTACTTCCATACTTCAGGGGTGTCAATCAAAACCTTCTCATAAGTAATTATATATGTAGTTAATCTTAGTGTTTACTAGAGTAAAAATATTTATTACAAAAAAATACTACTTACTGAATTTTTCGTCATTAAAATCGTATCAATATCCGACTAAATCATAAATTAGTCGTTCAGGCGATCCTTGATGATATATTTTAATAATAAATATGGATTACTTAACGCTGTGGGTGAAATTGGGCTGTCGATGATTGTGTTGATGGTGATTATTCAGTGCATGACAGAAAAACTAGACACATTACTCTCTATGCAGCTATAACCTGTTGTTCTCCTCATTAATTAAAAAGTTAATACAATTACTTATGTCTTACACACGACATTTATTGTATGTACATAAATTTTTATTTGAATTGCATTAAGTATACACATACGAGTATGTATACCCTTCTTTCGCCTTTTTCCCGGGGGCGGGGGGGGGGGGGTTATTTTTTTACTTTTAAATATTATAATTATTAACACGAAATTTTTTAAGACGTTTTTATTTGAAAATTGTTCAGAAAGTTTCTAATTTTGAAATTAATATCCATCTGGCCGGAATGCATTCCACGCTGCGCTTCCCGGTATGTCGTCTCCATTTTAAATTAACTTAATATTTAATTAATTAACTTTAAGTTATTGAGTACTTTAAACTTATGGGACAGGCCTACCATTAGAGACCATGTTTCGGTACCTTACGCCATAAATGACAAAACGACTTTCGACTTCAAGCATTTATGGTATAGGAGATGAGAAGAGCTGACGCATGTTCCCAAATACTGCCCAGGCGAGTTGGGCAGCATTGGATTAGCCGAGTTTATATTTTTTTTTTTGACGAAAGACGCGCATGATGCCTTTTCCAAACCTGCCTTAGAAATCTTCTGTCAGATTTGTACTGTATAATAATCCCCAAAATTGTATACTCATTATTTCTCATGACATGTTTTCATATTCATCATATAAAGAAGATCTCGCTTCATGTTCACTTGGTGCCGAACATCTTTCGTCTGTGATGCGGTCATTAGGTTACTTAGGTTCTGCAGATAGATTGTTAACGTAGATAAACGGAACACGCATCTGAGAGGGCCCTAACTTTTCATATTGTCGCTGCAGGAAGGCCCATATTTTAAAGTCGTGGAACAGTAAGAATTAATCTAAGAATAAACATTCTAATATCTAAGGAAAAGTGTCTGTTTTTATTCTGAAAAAGAAAGCTTTACTGCGTGTCATGTGCATTGAAGTAAAACTATGACGACCTTTTTAAATTGTACTCCTACTAAGTTTATTCAGAACCCTCAAAATTCAATATATGAATGAAATATTATTATAAATTACTGATACGTATTTAAGGAGATATTGACGAGAGGATAATATATTATTTTGTATTTGCACAAGATTGAATACCCTAAGTCAGAATTCGGTTGATATTTTCCTCAATGCTGGCCCGTATTAAATTTGGATAGAATATTAATCTTCAAAGGATTGTAATTTGGCCGGGAGCGGCGTGTGTGCCGAATCATCTATAAACAGCCGACCTTCCTGTTACATTTTTGTCACTTTTATTAATCATATTTCATGAATTTCAATCATTCGATTCTCATTAATCAAAATGTTGTTACCATACCATCAGCCTATAGACAAACTCGTAGGGCTCTCCCAAGGCTCGCCACCACACACGATATTCGGCTCTTCATCCAGCTACCACCGGTCAACTCCTTCAAGTGGTCGGGCCAAGTGGCCGGAGCGCGTCCCACACTGCGCTTCCCAATACGTGATCTCCATTCGAGGACTCTTCTAAACGTTGTCTATCAAAATGTAAAAATGAATTAGTAAAAGTAAAAAAAAATAATGCACTATTCGTATTAGTACAGATTAGTAGTAAAAATCGTTTTAGTATTAATACTTACACTATTCTCTTTTCAATAACCCCACTTACACAATGACACTTGATACATTTTCTCGGTATATTTTTTATTTGTGTTATCCATTGATCGAGACCATGGTTGGTGTAACCTATCGATGTATTATATAGTATCGACCCCAGTGGAAACGTAGTCGTATGAAATAAATTAGGTAAACCTATGTTTAAGAGTTTATACATATATTTAATTATAGTTTAAGGCCCATTTCAAATAGATAAATTGTTAGACTTTTTTTAATCAAGCAAACTATGTTTAAATTGAAGTAGATAGAGTTTTATTTTTTTCTGCTTGAGCATTTGAAATTTATACAAGTGCGTTACCTTTATACAAATTTAGTTTTAAACTTTAGAGATTTTATTTTTGTGATGTACGGTCTAATTTTACAGAGCTATGATTGTAATGATAATACGATATATAGGTCATACTGTGATCAGAACCGTATCCCTAATTCAAGAAGATCATATATACGACTACGACAATGCAGCTGGATATTTGATCCAGCTTCGACTTCAATCAAGTCAATTTCAAGTTTCGAATCGCTTCGAGACTAGCAGCGTTGCAAATAGATGTGATCAAAAAGAGTTCGGTCTACTACTACCTAATATGGCAGTTCGCTATGGCCGCCTAACAGCATCGCTAATTATAAGTCCAGATTATTCTCAATCATGAAAACCAGCAATACTTCAATCGACGAATACTTCGTTCTTTTCACCCTACAAATGTTCCCATAATGCAGAGCGCTTAAGATTTACACTAGAATATCTAAATTATGACGTAGTCAACTGGAACGAGGATCTATCTCTTCACAAATGAGTGAAAAGTGATGCTTTTTAGTGACAATTAAGTTTCAGCGCGTTGGGGAGCTAGCATTTTGTCTATACATACAGGAGAATAATCATATTGGAATCCCCAATACGAATTATGATCAGCAGAACTGAATTGAGACATGAAGACCGAGCTTACAGTTTTAAATGGGAGCTGGAATTATATTGAAAACTGAACTAGACTCTTATGTGATCCCATTTACACAACCAGGGGGGTGATGGGTTCATGCTAATGTAAGACAATGCCTGCATACATAGAGCCAGAGCGACCTAAGAGCTGAAAGAAACCAATGTCCAAGTTTTACCTTGCCTATTAAATCCATTGAACAGTTAAACCCCATTAAACATTTGTCGAAACATTTGAGAAGGAGCATTAGTAGCAGTCAAAATATGAAATAACCGACAAAAAGAGCTTATTAATGTGTTACAAACTTGTGAGACTAAATTCCCTTCGAAAAGTTGTTAATGCACGTTTGCATCTTCCATAATTAATAACTTATTAATAAAAAACGTGCTATAGACGTAAAGAATGTGTTATCTAAAGAAGAGAACATTACGGATTACTTAAAACATAACTTACTCGTACTTTAAGTGTATAAACGAGACAGGTGAATTTTCGTAAATTTAATTTTTTTATTAATTTTTTTGTCTGTTTATTTATTTTATTTTGAGTACCTAATATCTACATCAAAATAACCCTCGCTTTTAAAGAGTTTATAAATTTTTAAAGAATTTTTCATACGAAAGAATAAAACTCGACAGTTGACCGATCTTATATTTAATTCTTTATAAATTATATTTAATAAAATCTTATACTTACTGTAGACACATGTTAATCATATATAATCAATTAATCATATCATAGTCATGTTTAATCATATTCACTTTTTATTTCGCTGACGTTTATACAACAATCCTATTATATTAAATAAACAATCATACTCGTATCAGATAACAACGGGAAAACATATCGATGTTTTTATTGAATGACATGAACGAAGAAACCTCTGCTTTATGTCAAACTTGTTTGAACATAATTTTCAAATGTCCATGTATCAAATAGAGTCAGAAAATATAACAAAGGAAAAGTCCAGCGTTGTCCGTCAGCCCAGTCATCTAGTAATGAAACAGTGGACCGTAACCACTCCATAGTTCAGTGCGCACTCGGCCTCATTTACGTTTTCACTCGCTGAACATTTACCTTGTTATTTTATGGAATTTTACCCGTATCATTATAGTGGGCACATTATTTTTTGTTTGTTTACATTTATGACATGGCAACATCTCATTTATTAAATGCACTATGTCACAAAAAAAGGATAGTATAGATTAATTAATCATTTTATATAACAAAATAAGTGTTGCGCAACAATTTATTTATTTTGTATCAGCCTTATAGTCCCACTGTAGGGCACAGACCTCCCCTAGTAAATCACTAGACGGTTTCGGGCCGTGGTGGATACCACGCGGGCTCAGTGCGGATTGGTGAATACACATATAGCAGATTTTTTTTTATTTCTGGAGTATGCTGGATTCCCCACGATTTATTTGTTTATTTTTATTTATTTAAACTTCATTGCACAAGTATTTGACGTGGACAAAAGGTGGACTTATTTATTGCCTAACGGCATTCTCTACCAGTCATACAACATATCGAACAGAAAACAGAACGCGGATGCAGTTTTAGTTTAAATACATAAATATACATACATAATGTACTTCAATATATACATATATATAAGAATACTCGTATACTTCATATATAGATATACATACACATTATTATAATAAATAATACATACTACGTAACTGAGCAGAGCAGAATAAGGAGGCAGCGAAAATCATACAGAGAATATATTTATTGTTCGTTGCAACCATTCAGTTATAACAATTACAGCACTAAATTGTCACGTGTGCAGTTACAACAACGTATCTATATAGCTAAATTTGGACGTATGGTGTCGGCCGACTTTAGAGTAGCACCAACCCATCACTTCCCGCGGACGACACCCACGGCTAAGGCCGTGGACGACACCACTGAGGAACTACACCACTTAAGAGTGCACTAGCCAACTCGCTTGGCCAGCTCACCGTTTTAAGGTCTTACATCCCTCATTTACAAAACGATGTGTAGTAGAGCCGTGCCCAGCAGTCGACGATAAAAATACTGGTGACGGTTCGAGAAATGAAAGAAAATCTCGAGCCCGTTTATCCACCAATTTACACTGAGCCCGCGTGGTGGATTATGGTCCGAAAAATCACAAGCGGAGGCCTATGCCCTGCAGGGACGTTATAGGCTGACATTGACCTCTGCCTGTATAAATTTGTATATTCGTATACCTTTTAGAGGACTAATTTTTGCTATTGTTTCTAATTGGATAGTTAGTTTCCTTTAATCACGGATTACAGTGTTAATGTCATCGTGTCGTAATTACCTACCTGTACGAGAATAGATACCCTTATTAATTAAGAAATTGTTTCCTTTCACAGATTTAATAAAGGGCAGTAGCAATGTGTCGGTACTAAAATAGAAAGAAAATATGATATAATTATGGCCTTTGATCCTTTATTTTCTTCCATTTTATCAGTGATCCCATCAGGCTAAGAATCGCTTGAATTGTATCTGTTGGTACCATTAGGAATAAACAGAAACAGAATAAACTGTTTTATATTCTCATAACTTTTAATTATACTTATAAATAAAGTAGGAGAGTTAGTTTGTATTGAATTTCAAACTTAATAACGTATAGTTATGTTTTAAATAAGTCCTAAAGATAAACATTTCAGCGGATATGAAACGTAGGTTATAATATTTGATGTTGCTGCGACATTTTGTATTTACTTTTAATGAGTTTCCACGAATTCACTGCTTCGTATGATTTGAAACCAATCAAACTTTTTCGGTGAAACCTTCTTGTACTTCATATTTTAACTTAAAAACGCCTTTGAAATGATATTAAAGGAATGATATTATTTTAAATCATCTGAATTAAGATGATTCGAATATCATCTTAAGAACAAATATAACAGAATATGTATATGCATACGTATTTTTTTAGCCTTTTTATCCTCCCACTGCAGGGCAGACGCCTGCCCTAATAAATTGCTAGGGGGTTTCGGGCTATAATCCACCACGCAGGCCCAGTGCGAATTGATGGATAAACATGTACCAGATTATCTTTCAAATTTTGCCACGCGAACATTTTTGATAATTTTTAAAAATTAATGCATACACATTAATATTTTGTTAATTACTTAAGTATAAATAAATTACTTACATGAGTAATTTAAATTCTATATTATTTACTAACAGTAGGTACTATGGATATACATCCAAATTATTTCCTAAGTCTGAGTCTAAAAATAAAGGGTTGTTTTTGTTTTTATTAAAATATTCCTTCCTTCCCGAGATTGTTGTGAGACGAACTACTGAATTAGTCTTGATGATTAGGATACGGAATTAACAAATTTTTAAATAACTATTTTCATAGAACAAACGGTTATTATCAGCATAGGAAATAATAATGACAAAGTGTGCCATTGCGCTGTCGCTGCGTTATCAAGTGGTAGCTTTATAGTCCAGCAAAATTAGGATTGAATAATATACCAATTATGAATTGTTGTGTAAAACCTTATTTTGATGTTTCAAATACGAGTTGTTATAGCATTAAAAGTCCAGAACAGTATCGTTTCTTGAAAAAAAAAAATCGAATAGAAAACCGGGAATGAATCTGTTTACCGCCACTTTCTTAAAAATGATTAGTTTTTCGCGGAAAATGGATGGTTAGCAAAATTATAGCTTCCGAAAGCTACACAAACATGAAACGAGTATTTTCATACAATAAATTGTTTGTACTATATAGACGTCGGAATTGTTAGTACTTTCTAAAATTGTATTTATTCAAATTTATATTCGCCTTCGAAAAAAGGCGATATATAAATAAATATATAATAATTTAATGCATACAGGGCATACAGGGCCTGGGCCAAAGCACAGGTGTCTGAAGATCCGAATATCACCGACTTGAGGAAGAAATTTAATGCTGCCTCGAGGTACAGTAAGTGGATCACTGTCAGAGCAAGGAATGAGCACATCCGCAGAATTGGCGATCGACTAGCAAGCTGTCCTTCTGGAAGCCGGGCTTTCTGGTCGCTCGCTAAGACCGCTGAGGGTAACTTCTGTCAGTCGTCACTCCCGCCACTGCGGAACTCGATGGCTCACTGGACCATGAGGCGAAGGAGAAAGCCGATCTCCTGGGCTGTCTCTTCACCTCAAACTCGACTCTGGACGATAGAGGTGCCTCACCACCGCCTACCTCGAGGTGCACAAGCTCCATGCCAGAAATCTGTTTCACCCAGCGTGAAGTCCGGCGAGCTCTAGCATGTCTTGATATCCGAAAGTCGAGTGGGCCAGATGGTATTCCTGCAGTGGTGCTTAAATTTTGCGCTTCCGAGTTATCTCCGGTGCTTACGCGACTCTTTAGGCTCTCATATTCCACAAAAAGCTTCCCTTCAGCATGGAAGGTAGCTCATGTTCACCCTTTGCCTAAAAATGGTGACCGCACCGACCCGGCCAACTACAGGCCAATAGTGATCACCTCCCTCCTCTCCAAGGTGATGGAGCGTGTTATAAACACACAACTCCTTGGGTACCTAGAGGATCACCAGCTGATTAGCTACCGTCAATATGGATTTCGCCATAATCGCTCGGCTGGTGATCTTTAGCGTATTTAACACACCGCTGGGCTGACGCCACTGAGAGTAGAGGCGAGGCTCTGACTGCAGGCCTAGACATTGTGAAAGCTTTTGACCGGGTATGGCACAAATCGCTGCTTTCCAAGTTACCATCTTTCGGGATACCCGAGGGATTATGCGAATGGATTGCCAATTTCCTGACTGGACGGAGCATCAGAGTCGTTATCGATGGTAGCTGCTCCGACACCATGTCTATTAAAGCTGTCGTCCCGCAAGGCTCCGTGCTGTCCAACTCTGTTCCTTCTGCATATCATTGACCTGTTGCAAATTGGTGACATACGTTGCTATGCAGATGACAACACTGGAGACGCCTTGTACAGGGGCCGCGCCAACATTCCTCGGATCGAAGTGGAAGAGAGTCGCGCCAGGCTTGAGTCTGAAATCGAAGACTCTTTAGATCTAGTCTCGATTTGGGGTTCCCTGAACCTAGTGGATTTCAACCCCAGTAAGACGCAAGTGACGCAAGCATTCACCGCTAAAAAACCCTTTTGTCGTAGCACATCGCTTTGAGAGCATACCTCTTAAGATCTCGGAGAGTATTGGGATTCTTGGTGTCGACATTTCCAGCAAAGTCGAATTTAGGGGTCATCTGGAAAGTAAGGCCAAAATAACCTCCAAAAAGGTCGGTGTGCTGAACAGAGCGAAGCGGTACTTCACCCCTCGGTAACTCCTAACGCTCTACAAAGCTCAGATGAGGCCCTATATGGAGTACTCACATCTCTGGGCCGACGCACCGAAATACCAATTAGACCCATTTGTCTCCATCCAACGACGTGCTGTTCGTATTGTCGACGATCCCACTCTCACGGGCGGTCTGAAACCCCTCAGCGTTCGGAGAGACGTTGCATCTCTCTGTGTGTTTGTTCTACCGCCTGTACAATGGGAAATGCTCTGAATTGTTTGAATTGAATTGAAAAGAATTGTTGAATATAATTCCCACCTCGGGTTTCTACAACGGCACCTCCCATCACAGAAGTGCGGTCCATCCGCATTTAATAGATACGGAGATGTCGCGTACTGTTCGGTCCAAAAATTAAAGTAATTTATCGCGAACCCGTAGGCTGTGGAACGAACTGCCTCAAGAGGTCTTCCCATTTAGCTACGACATGGGGTTCTTCAAGAAAGCTGTGAATAGGATTTTGCAAGATCGGCGGCACGCCCGCATACTCCCTGGTGTTGCAGGTGTCCATTGGCGGCGGTAACACTTACCTTCACGTGGGACCGCTTGCTCATCCGCCCTCTTCTCTATACAAAAAAAAAAGCCTCACTTCTCTTATTAATAACCTGTAAAGTTTACCGTAATTTTGCGTTCTAGGATGTAAAAGAAAAAAAAAATAAAGCTTAAAAAAATAATTAATGGTCTAAATTTATCAATAAAATTTACTTCTAAATTTACAATTACAATGAAAAGGTCAAGTAATAGACACTTAATAACATCTCGTACAATTAAATTAAATATCTATCGGTTGTTATACAGCTGTGCCACTGTGACTGATTGACAAAGCCGTTACCTACTTACATTGATAAGCTAGAATTATATTGTGTAACTTCATATGTTCTCAATTTGCATTTGTATTTATTTCAATAACTACTTACGGTCTAGTTTACACCTTAATTTTAAAGGCAAGCACACGTTAACAGACAGACGGTGCACAATAAAGCCTTCCAAATAAGCAAAGAGCCTATGCTATAAATAATTTTTTGACATAAGACTCACGATCAAATTTTTGTGGGTGTTTTTACATTCAAATATTTGTAAGAATATTGTAGAAGGAAATAGTTCGATTAATAACATATTTAATCATTTCGTTATTTAATTCTTTTTACCTATTTATGCAATGAATATTTCGCATACGGACTTCAACGTGTAGACTTGATTGATAGAATTCGCCTGCCTCTTCTATTGAATGGCTATTGTGAACACGTACGACTGGTGGAGCCTCAAAGCGTGCGATGTGGTGACATGAATAGGCAGACGTCACTGCGAGCGGCGACATGTATGCAGGCAAATGTAGCCGGATTGCATGACTGCTATTTCAGAGTCCAAAATCTCCACACTAGCTCTTATCTTCAAAATTCAACTTTGATTTTTATACCTTTGAGAATAAATATGAGTATTTACTAGCACTTCGACTGACATTAAGGAACAACATTAGACAAAAATATTTTTTGATAAAATTTGATTTAATAAAGCTAGCCTCCAACTATTTAAAATCATTCGTATTTATGAAGATAAGAATGCCTCGAAACTTTGTAGATACATCACGTAATGCTCATATATCATTAAAAGTCTATAAAACTTGTAATATATGAGATAACTAATATATCAAGTATGATATGTCTAATATTTTGTGTTGTATGAAATAACAATCACATTTTTATACTAATTTCCTATGTTTTAACTTCGCTGTTTGAATGTTTTTGGGCTCACCTGTAAAATTTATTAAAATGTACTTACTAGGTTTTAATAATAGACAGTTGAACTACTGACTAGTTAGAAATCCATTTTCGTTATAAAATTTAATCATACTGTCTCTCACTTGCTATACAGACGTATTTTGTACTGTACTGGACTGATTTGCATAAAAAATAACTTTCCAGAATGAATATTATTCTCCAAGGTCGGCGGCGCACTCACAACTCCCATGGCGTCACAAATGTCCGAGAGTGACGATGACCACTTACCATCATGTGGGCTACCCCTCCGTCCGCCACCTCTGCTATAAAAATACCTATCATAACAAAGTGGCCTAATAGTTCTAGAGATTAACGATGATGAACAGACTAAAAAGCACAATCTCAGTGTCAATTTACCTGAAAGTGTATTATGTAAAAATAATTTCAAGGATTTGAATGTAACAGCATAGTTATAATTATAACGCCTTTTATCCAGACGTGTTACAATGTACCCGCGGGAATCATCATGAGATTCACGCGTGATACACAAATCACTTGATATAATTTAATTTAATTTAATACAGCAATATTTTTTTAAATAGACAGTTTGTGGCAGACGAGCAGGCGGTCCGTCCACCTGTTGGTAAGTGGATACTGTCGCCCATGGACACCTGCGGTACATGCCAACATCAGTCCAGAGTGACAGACGTTGACACGCACTCCGATGCTGTATCCTGGATCAACATAAAGAACACTTTTTATCTCGAATCTTGACTACTCCCTACAGTCAACAGGAATAAGTGGTGTAATAAGTTGATGTGTTACTCCCATCCCAATATACTCTCTATTCGATGGGATGGTATGGAGGGGGATAAAATGCTATTGCTTGGATGGGATGCTAAGAAATCATTGGGAAATAATGTAATTAGATGATATTGGATAAGTTGGGGTGCTTGGGAACAATATGGGATTGAAAACGAGTTCTGGCTAGTAACTCTCATTCACTCCTGTAACAGATTCATAAATAATTTTCTAGCTAACACCTCAATTGTTATTTAAACGGGATACTCACTATTTTTTATTTATTTATTATGCTAACCCATTTACATAACAATTATTATGTTCAATCACGATAACATAAGTTTTAATATCTTAGCTAACACCTGTTCATCATTAATGTTAATGATAGTGAACTAGTGAAGAATACGATTACTACTGCACAATGAACCAATGGAGAATACTACTGCACAATGAACCAATGAAGAATACTACTGCACAATGAACCAATGAAGAATACTACTGCACAATTAACCAATGTAGAATACTACTCCACAATGAACCAATAAAGAATACTACTGCACAATGAACCAATGAAGAATACTACTGCACAATGAACTGATAAAGAATACTACTGCACAATGAACTAATGATTCTTTATTAGTTCATTGTGCAGTAGTATTTTTACAATGGTATTCTTACAGTAATATTACATCTGTTACACTTCTTACAGTTCTTACAGTAGTATTCTTCTTACTACTGTACAATGAACTAATCACAAATATTCTCAAGCTCATTATAAACGAAGTCGTATGCATAGCCAGTTTTATATTATAGGCGGCTACATTTGTAGATCATACGCAAATACCTTGTAGAATTCAAAGAATTTTCTATCGCAATATATTTTGTTGTTCCACTTCGGGCAAACATCGGTTCGCAATATTTGTTTCTTTTTATTAGCTTGCTATTAATTCAAAACAAGGGTCTACCTGGAGGTTCGGCTGACCGACATCCCCGGGGAGGGCACGGGATAATGACGTCGCGACTCGCCGACTGCCATTCAACAAACGTAACGCGAATGGACAACTCAGTGATATCAAGCAAATATGGAACAACATATATGTCTTTACAACAAGATACTGTAGATTGTAGAACGTTCCACACCACAGATGTAGTGGGATAGATAACGCAAAGTCGCTGCATGCCCGAAGTTGGCGCTAAGCTCCTAATTCTCGCGCTAGTCGTTCAGTCTGTTCCGACCCGTGTCGCTAGCAGGTCGTTGTTACAAAACAAAAAAATGCTTAATTTCGCTATAATCGATTGTAAAAATTCGTCTAGAGTGGTAAAGCGAGTCAAGGGAAATGTTTCGTTTCATCGGTGATTGGTTTTCCATCACTAAAATTTACTTGTGACGTCACACGCTCGGTTTCCATACAAGTTCACGAACTTGCATTATCCATGTCTATGTATCGTACACAGCGACTCTGGAATTATCTTCACGCATTAATGTCTACAGGTCTTCCCGTCACAAATTTTATAAACAAATGTATTCAATACCTTTGCAACTCACAACCAACTCCTTCTATCACAAAACAATATCTGTAAACTACAACATGGCTTAATAAGTAACTAGAACTCCCCTTAGGGCTAATAATTACATAGCCGGGCTCAGTGGGCCTCGGTTACGTTTTATAAAGTCCGCAGACGAAATAATGGTTATGAGCATTCGCGGGCGAGCCGGCGGCTTACTTCGACCGGTTAACTTTGTAAGACTGCCACAATTACTCTAGAACCGCTTAATAAGAAGACCTGCTGAGAGTAACAGAGTATTTTTAAGACTTCCCGTCTCGACTCCACGGTTTGTCGCGTTCATATGAACTTCGTTACACGTACGAGAGCGCTTTAATCCACCCAATAAAAGTAATCGTGCGTACAGTTATTGGAATTGCTTAATCAAAAATACTGTTACTGTGCGCTTTTACCTTCGCAATACCCATTTATGCGAACTGCTGGATAACTTTAAATTTATTGGCATGTGCTTTAACAAATAAAGTCACGTGAATTGTTATATTTTCAACAATATTTTGTTTCACTCTTAGTTTAGGTACAATATTTTATTATAATAATTATATTTAATTACATTAAAAGTATTCGAATTGAAAAGCGTTTTTTTTATTTTGCTTAAAATTGTTATTTAAGAGCCTGGTTTACGGAATTTAACTGCAGTTATTTATAAAATCTTAGCCGCTTTGCTATGGAGCGTACCACTGATTGTCTGGAGACAACCCCCCGTTCTAACAAGCTAGTCAAACCGCCCTCTTGTATTGCTTGTCGCCACAGCGCTGCTCCCGATCCTATTGCACTTTCATGGCCCTCAACTTCGCCCTTAACTCGCCGATTAGGCACCGTTTCACTTGTTTCACTTAGCGCTGATTTTTAACACTCAATATCAAAGAACAGACAGAAAATGTGCTTAAGAAAGACACGCGTTTTGGCGTTGTTTCGAATTCATCTATTAGAACTAATTGTTCTTTTATATTTGTGGTTTTGAGAAATGGAAATCAAATTCTCTAAAGCTATTGCATCGTTAGGTATTTAAGTTATGTGTATATTATTTCTTATTAAAATGTCGCTAAATTAAATGTAATTTTCACTCATAAAACCTATACTAAAAAGTGGAGGGACAGGCTATAAAGTTTTTGTTTTCATTACTAAATTCTCTCGGGCCATGAAAATCAATAAAATTAATCGAGATTTTTTATAATACCTACAATAGTTCGGTGCTTTCACGTTTCTGTCGTTTTATTTATTTTTGTTTATTCGTTTATTCGTTTGTGTTATTGTAGTATTTTACTCTCAATATAGACAAGGGATTAACGTGTTCACCGTGAAATGTGAATCAAAGAAGGTGTCCACGTAGCTTTATATTGTGGAAGCAGCTGAAGTGCCCACTGATCCTTTAAAGCGACTCTAGCGGACAAAAATAAATGCGCGCCTGCCCACAGACGACAACTGCAGTTTTCATTGTCCTCCAAGAATACCGCTTTATTGCCTGCGAAACCAAATAGCCTCCCTTTATATCTCAGTTTTATATCGTAGGACGCTTATTGTAGCGACTCACTGCACCGCATACTGCATGACTGAAATTGATATCTACTTATTTTACATGATAATAATACTTGGGACCAAATCTGAATAAGAATTTAAAGAACAATTGTATTTTATACAGAATCGAACCTGCTCTGTAGCCTGTACTATGGTCTTGATTCTCGGTAAACTGACATTATAATGTTAAGTATTTTTTGTAAAATTATCAATTGACATTTTATAGCAAATTTATATTTAAAAAATTGGTAAAGAGAATAAAGAGTTTCGTTACTTCGTGTGCTTTGTTATATAGGTACATGTGCTATATAACTTCATTATATAACTGAAGAGAAATGAATTTGTCGCAATACATTCATAAAATTTTCATGACAAGGAAGTCAGGGATCATGTATGGAATTATGAATTCAAGCTCCGGTGAAGGTTCAATTATACCCTGTATATTTACTGAGAAAACGGTGTGATGATTTTACAATATTAAGTGAGAGTCCTAAACATGATAGGAAACATAATATATTAAATCGCCGAGAACTGTATATGGCAAACATTTTATTTCCATTCTTGAAAAATATTTTGTAAATATGCATTGTAGATAATTTAATTGAATAATGCGTTGAATTAAATTGATTTTGCATTGAATAATTGTAATGGCTAAATAATTGTTAACTTTTAATAATTGTCACTTGCTCGGTGGTGAGGGAAAACATCGTGAGGAAACCTGCGTGCTCCAGAAATTTAAAAAATCTGAAGTACCTACGTCATTCACCAATGAGCACTTGGCCAGCGTGGTGGATTACCGCCAGAAACCTCCCCAGTTATTTACTAGGAGAGGCCCGTGCTCTGCAGTGAGACGTTATAGGCTAATACAAGTACAATGTAAACTTCACTATATCTGTAGGTATATTGTATTAATAATAGCAATTAGGCTTCTATGTTTACGAGAGAACGTTTTTAGTTTGATACATCGAGCTTCTAAAAATGGACATCTAACACCTTGTTTCAAGTGTGAAACATTTTATACAAATCCAGTTTATCACGACATTACATTTTATACCTCTGTTTACGACTTCAACTATTTTAAAGGTCTGTTTTACAGGTTTAAAGATATACTACTTATCTACATTTTAGAGAAGATCTAGATACTTCGTTGTGTAATCGATAAATTGGTAAGTAGATTGAAATTAAGATTACTTGCGCAATGGATTGATTCTAAGTAGTTCCTTTAACAATAATGTTGTGTGCCAATTATGGTACATTCCACGTGTAAGACGGTAGCTATGATGTAATAGTATCTAATATGAAATAGATAGATATTCCTGTAACAATTGCTGTACTAGTTACAGATCGCAGAGACGTCGGCACTCATGTGCATTCTGAAGTAGAGGAATGAAATGAGGCGTAGCCGGTAGCGTGCGGGGCAACTACCGGAAGTAATGTCAAAGCTTGCATTGTCCGGGGCGGGCGGCGCGCGCGCCGACGGCCGATTGAACATTCTCTCCGTGAATTGTCCACTGATTTTAATTGAACGAAACTAATGAAGCGCAGAATGTAGGTACGTGCCCTCTTTTCAGAGAAAAAGTATTTAAAACGTGACTCTCTAAACCAGTATAGCTTCGTAAAAATGTATTTTACATATATTTACTTTTTAAATGTTCATATTACTGTACTCGAACTTACGAATGATAGCATTGTAATAGCTACTACATACGTTATTAAAATTCTTAAATATCCTGCAGTTTAAGAAGGTTTTTATTAGAGAAATTGTGTTCACTGTTATTATTATTAGCTTGTTATTGTTATTAAGCTAAAAATAACAAGACTTCACATTCATTAGCAGTGTGTATGGTAGGTACACTTTGAGTAACTTGGAAACATGTGACATAACTTTATATAACATGTTATATGGCATATAGCGTTCACATTATATGCTCGTAATATGCTATATACTGCTGCTCTTTATTGTACTTATGATGAATTGTTACAATAAGACAATACAATAGGTATTATCATGTGTTCAAAGGCGGATTTATTCCTAGAAGGAATATTTCCAGTCCACCTTAGAGTAACCGAGACGAATTATGTCATGTTTTTTTTTTTATATAGATTAGTGGGCGGACGAGCAAGCGGTCGCACGTGATGGTAAGTGTCACCGCCGCCCATGGACACCTGCAACACCAGGTTTATAATATTAAATCTCACACATGGACTCTCCTTTACATAAACTTATTTATGTAGCATTTTCATTTGGAGATTTACGCCCTAATCACCACACTGGGCGAAGGGGTGGTGATCGCAGTGCTAGGCCTCCCGCACCGGTGATACTCCTTTGGCTGTCCTTTCCCGTCTTTGGCCCTGTGGCAGTGGGCAGGCCATATATGCCGCAGGATCGATAACCGATGGGGGAGGCGAGACTACATATCGGGAAACGTAGTGTAGGGCGCTCTCCGACCAGGTGAACTTACGACTCGAAAAAAGTCGCCGGTTCCTACCGGTTAAGAAGAGATGAATACCGCGTGTGGTGGCTGTCCTTAGGCGAGGCCTATATCAAGCAGTGGAGAGACACACGCTGATGGTATCGTATGGTATGTCGCTAAAAAAAAATATCCATACAGATAGAAAATATTAATAAATTATACAATTACCGACTGTTTAATATTCAAATTGATCATATTGAAAATTCACTTGTGTGTTTGCAGAATTATCTATTTATTGTGAGTCGACCCAATTTAGTCTCGAACTCCGCCATTATGGGACCCTTCGACAGCACAATAAAAATGATTTATAGAGCGACGAGATCGCCCGCTCAAGAATATAATACGACTTTATTTATTGCGAACGAAAGTGATAATAAACATCTGTCTGCCGCCAATTTTTATTTGAACAACTGCTGATAATAATGGCAAAGCTTTTGGAATAATTTATAGATATTGAATTACCCTGTTACTCCACTTTCAAAACGATATTGATTTCAACAGATCAGATCTATTCCGGTTACCATAACATCAGCCTATGTCTCTCCACTCCAAAAGCTTGCCACCACACACCATCCTCGGCACTTCTCATCCGACCATCACGGGCGTACTTTTTCAAGTTGTTGGTCTAGCTGGAGGGCGTCCCACACTGCGCTTCCCGGTACGTGGCTTCCACTCGAGGATTCATCTACCCCATCAGTTATCAGTCCTGCGGCAAATATAACCTGCTCATTCTGTGAGCTACGTCAGTGACTTTAGTTATTTTGCAAATCATTTCCTTTCTGATCTTATCCCGCAAAGAAACTCCAAACATAGCTCTCTCCGTAGCTCACTGAGGGATTTTATATTTACTTTTAAGGCCTTACTAAATATAATTTCAGCTAAAACAAATGTTAACTCTTGCGTTACTGATAAATAGTTACTGTCGCAGATGGCTTAAAAAGCCACGAAAATTAGTATCGTAATTAACAAAGAATGTGTCTAAAATATTCAAACAATATAAGTAAGTGGTGTTACCGTGGCGCGTAAAAGCAGCGGTGGTAGCGTCATTATTGGCCACATATTTGCGGCTCGTGGCGGCGAGCGGCTCGCTTACTGAACAAACTAATCTGAAAATTACACGCGCCCCATCCCCCGGCCCCGGCCTTACCCCATGCTGCCCATGAAGCGGCAAACTGGACAAAACATTGACAAACTACCCCCTTTGTATTTGGCAAACCATACATCGAGTTATATCGCATTTGCAACACATCGTTAAACATCTAAATTTAAAATAAATGTAGCTTGGACAAATTTTAAACAAAATGGAAAATGTCTTCATTTGAATGATTATCTAATATCCGTATTACGAACTACGAATAACCGTAATAGTCTCTATTACGGTTATTAAGTAATGTAATACAGAATGTCCGACTTGTTCCAAGTAAAGCCAAATGTCATAAATAATAGTTTCTTCGGGTTAACACTGAATTAACATCCATTATTAATCTCCGGTTGACTGGCTGCCATATCGCGTTACCTGTTTTCTTTTCTCATAAAATATTTACGTAATAAAATCCGATAAACGCTCCCACAAAGTAGAAAATCCTTCGCCGTGGGGTCGAGACATTAATTTGAAGCAAGCAATAAAGGCGCAGAGAGATGTCTTCACCGCGGCGCGGCGGTCGGCGGCGGCGGCGGCCCGCGCGGTGACGCTCTTAAACGCCGCTCTATAAATTTCCCAATAAAAACTCTGGCTCCAGATCGGATCACAGCAAAATACACCTTCCGAGACCCATCTAAAACACAACGTTGAGATGAAACTACACGGGAGAGATGTGCACTTTCGTAAATGACGGTAAACGAGGAAATAATTTACTTTGATATGATTCTCCTACCCAGCGGCCCGGCCAAAGAAAAATATAACCTAACCCCTTCTCAGAAAGCTCTCAGTCCGAAGGCTATCGTCTGGGCAAATACAATTTTTGGCAATTGATTTTAGCTAGGAGATTAACGCCGCGGTTAAAGCCACGCCGTGTCGTAAAATGTAAGCGAGCCTTATTCAATTAAATTTGGCGACATTATAACAATCTCAGCCAGCTCATTTGGGAGGAGTAGGACGCGGGTGACAGCCCGTGCCTCATTCATTATTCTGATTAGATTGCATCGTCTGAAAATTATAGAGTAATCCCAAGATAAAAGCAAATACGAATACAAATTCGTGGATTTGCAGGAGTATCTGTAAATTTCGGCAAGATGTGTAACATTTTCAGCTGCAATGTTGATTAAGCCGGCCCGGCCGGTGAAAATGTTCGTTTGTGTTCATTAATAGAATACTCACCACGCAAACCACATTCTCCGCGTCATCACAAACAAGGATTTTATCTAATCAATGAAGATCCAAAACATAAGTAAGCATCGTATAACATATATTCACGTCTTTGTTCAATCGACATTTCAAAGTTATGGTTAGGTGTAGTCTTAAAGCTGTAAAAGGAAAGATCAGACGCCCTTATACAAATGTCCTTTCCAACGGTTGTACTTAAGGTTAGTTAGGTATGCGGTAAGAGAACTGAGAGTTTCACCGTCTGCCAACACTTGAAACAACATTGCGCCATTAGATAAGGCGTGTTTATTCTCCTAAAAAAGGCTCTATTGACATACCGTCGTCGGCCTACAGTTTCCAAATCGATAGATGTTAGAGAATTAAAAAAAATCGTATTTTAATAAACTGTTATTTTTGTTGTAAAAGTTCAATACTCTTTTTCAATGTAAAATAAAATTGTTATGTATTGGGCGCGGGCGGCCTGGCGAACAATTGTTATAATTCGATCCGGTCCGGTCGGACAGACGGTCCGGCATTATTTCTAATCGATTGCGATTGTAGCCGCTTGCACGGTCCAATCTACTACTGTTCCATAAAAGTTGCACGCCACTGATACCTTGTAGGCTGCTCGACGGTACGAATTTCTCTCGTAGACTAGTAATAGCCCATCGCTGAGCTTATTACCCGACGCCATCTATTGAGAACGGCTTTACAAGGAAATCCCGAATAGGTTGTATGTAGTCCACGTTATATTTAATGTAGATATTTGCAGCGTATTATCTCCTTTTGTATTAGATAATATTTTTAGGAATTTCTTAGCGAAGCATTTTAATTATTTAGTCAGAGAAGAGTTAAATAAAATAAAATTTTAATATTACAATTTCAAAACAACTGTACTCCCAACAAAATACTATTAATGTTATATATTGTTGTTATTATTTTGTCGCTGCACAATAAATAATATTTATTAATTTTTAGTGGATTCCTTCTCAACATTTTCTTAGACGTCGCCTTTATTAAATCGTAGGTACCTACTGTTAAATTCTTTACAAACTTCCGCAAAGTTCGTTTTATGAAAAAACAGTGAAGCACTTAATTTAAGTTCCTTTAAAAAGTCTTAGGCTTACGTTCAAAATAAGTTGTGACTTAATAAGCGCAGTTAAAGAAGAGCAAATACCTACTAATTAAAGTGTTCTCAAGTTCGGTAGTTGTGGCATCCGCGGCTAGACAGCATCTTGGTGGAAAGTTTTATCCCTGATGGGACCGGAACCAAGTTGCAAACTAAGGAAATAGCCTGTACCCGCAGACGACCACTTAGCGCACGCTGCGATAGATTGCAGGTCTTGTGTAGAATTCAAACTAAATTAAAGATTTCAAGGGAGTAATGATGCGCCTCCGGCAGTAGAGGCACGAGGTGAAGCACTTCGCATATTAGTCGTAGAGCGGTAACTGTCCGGATACAATTACAGGCGGCAATCGTCGTAACTGGCCGCAGGGTGGATGGAGATACTATGGGCACTCATCCGCAATGGAGGACCCCTCTCATTATTTAGCGCGACGACAATGCAGCTTGCTTACTACTCAGCGTTTTTACGCAAACTAACTTTAGTTACTATAATATTTACTTGCAATGTAAATTATTATTTTAACCATTCTAACGATAACCTTTGACCTTTATTGTTTGTGTATTGTTTGCGGGATGCAGAAATCCCAACGCCGCCGTATAAGTTACTTTAAGTAGGAGCATAAATTGGAACAAAAATTATTATTATTATTCAACAACTTCTGTAAAGATTTTGTAAGTACCTACATATTTTATTTCTTTATTTGATTCAGACATTATATAACAATATATACAAATAAAAATAATATAAGTAATAAATAATAAAAATAATATAATTAATATAAAAATACATAATATTTATAAATTATACAATATTAGATACCCGATCCTTGTGTTGGTCAGTGTTTTGTCCCGCAGTATCCCTCGGAAATTTCACCCGGAAAATGACGTTCTTTGGTCAGAAGAGCATAAATATTTAGGTGCAAAAATAGATATAGGTTTACCGGTGTAGCAACGGGACTCCCACACCACAAACCACTTGAAGTTACCATTTGAAGAATTGTGAACACCCTCAGATGGATTTTTACTAGGATTATAATTTAGGTAATTAACAAAATCATTAGGTAATCTATTCTTGCAGAGGGGATTAGTTTATATTTATTTATGTACACTTTATTGTTTTAACAAAAGGCATTAGAGCATGCGCGATACATATAAAATTGTTGTCGTAGTAGCAGTTGCACAACGGCATATTGGGTTCTCTTGGAAATATACCGGTTCGGAGAGGTTTCTAATCCTCTGTGTTTTCTTTGTACTTTAATGTACTGTTTTCCCGATGATTCCTTCGCCGTGCAAGCTGCTCGACTCTGGAACGCGCAGCCGTCATTATTAAAAAACTAATTCAATATTAATAAACTGAGCATCTTCCCGAGGTATTTTCAAAAGACGGCTTAAAGAACAATTTCTTGAAGCAGACACTGGTCTAATCACCTTTTGTGTTCTATACATACTACGTTATATATGTATATTTGTATGTAATTTATGTAAATATTAGTATGTATTCATGTATATGTATTATAATAGTCAAGCTCTATAATAGTCGATTATATTATGTTTATATTTTAATATTTTCTTACAGTAGTTCTTGTTTCTATCTCATATTTGTTACATTTATTTACTCCCCTACAACTTCATGTCCCGCATAACACAAAGGTTGACTGGGAGATAATGCTGTAAGGCATGAAGTCCGCCTTTTGTAGCAATTTATAAAAAGGAGTAAAAATATAATAATGAAGGCATCGTGTCAACGTTCGTCATTCTAGCCTGATATTGGTATGTATCGCAGATGTCCATGAGCGAGAATTTATCACCAGGTGGAATCCGCAGGTTGACCTTGCAGAAACCTGTTCACAGCTTGTTTGAAAAGCCACATATCGTAGCGTAACGGAAATATCTCAACTGGCAGTTCATTTCACAACTTTCGGGTTCGCGGTATAAAGTGTCTTTTCGACCGCACAGTCCGCAGCAACTACCATATGTCAATGAAGTGCGGAAGAACCGCACGACGAGGACGAGCGGTGCGATGGTAGAAACCCGAAGTTGGCATCAAATTGAACAGCTCTTCAGAACATTCCCCATTTTAAAGGCAGTAGAAAACGCACAGAGATTTTATACTGACATAAATAAAAATTATGATCACTGCCAATGATTCAACACTAAAGATTATAATTATAATTTAGTTGAATGTTGATTAAGTAGACTGATTATTAACCTCAAAGACAAATTTTTTGATACTCTAATTTTACTCTTATTTTTCGTTTTGTTTTATAATAAATAAGTCTATTAATCAAACTCAAAATTTCATTTAACAATTTTTACACATTAAAACCACCTACAGAATGAAATTCACGTCTTTTTTATATACTTATATGATATATATCGAATATCAAATATCGGATATTTTGATATTTATTATAAATATCGGATTTTTACGAACTCTGTTCAAATGGTGTGCTGTTCATTTGGTATTTTTCGCTGCTCGTTTAAATACAAGACACTTTAAAACATAATCAGTGTTCTTCTTGACATCTGATATTGTAGAAGTACCCAACTTACGACCAGTTTCCCCTTTTTTTTAAAACAATCAATTATATTTATTTTCGGCCTCGGTTGGCGATCTGGATAACCGCGAATAACTTAACTGAGGTCCAGATAATCGAGTTTCCACTATATATATATTTTTATGTAGATTTTCTGTTACATCTTTACATATTAAATTTTGGTTTAGTGTATAAATGTCACGGTCTCTACTGTGAACAGTCCGTGGTCACCGGTCACCATGGTCACTCCAACTGAAAATCAGCGGCGTAGTTCACTCTGCCACATATGCTGAGTTGCGCAACAATCAACATTCTTTTTGTATTTTTTAAATGCCATTTCATTTGATATGTTCTTGTCAATAAAACTTTTTCCTTTCACTGCTCAACCCTTGCTGAGCATTGTATTTTGAGAGACTATACACTTGAGCAACGCTTCGGCCCGACTAGCCTTAATGTAGGTAACTCAAGTAAGGTACATTTTTTTTAGAAAAACGGCGGCATACGAGCATACATTCCACTTACCACCATGTCAACAGGCCAACATCAGTCCAGAATGGGAAACATTGGCGCGCCCTCGGATCCGCTGCATACATTTACAAATAAAGGAATGGATTGGGAGAAAGTTTTGGTAAAATGGGGAGAAATAGGATGGGAAAGAAATGAGCTCTGTCCCTCCCGAAACACGTGCTTGCAGTGGGGAAATATGATAATATAGGAAATGCAGTACATCTCAAGGTAGTCTACTGTGAAAGATAATGTAGGTAGGTGGCCTTCATGTCTTTCAGGAATCTAGTAACATCGACGTGGCCAAACGTGACTGGTCCAGCTACTACAGCTCTTTCATTACGACGTTAGGCACGTTGTTGAAGCTCAACAGCAGCATACAGTGTCGTTCTTGTTCTACAAAACGAGATGTGGTCAAACTTGATAAGCAGATCTGAGCCTTCGCCCACGACGTCAATCTGGTAACAATTTAGCTCACTGGTGAATGTGGTGATATTCTTTACATTCGTATTGAATGTTCCTCTTGGTGTTGTGTCATGTTTCATCCAACAACAACCTCTAACTATTTTAAAGAATGTTTTCGACCATTTAACTAGCCCTCCCCATTTTCTCAATCCATTGTCCAAATCCATTTATATACTATATCTCCAAAGGTAGACAGCGCATCCGGAGCATGCCAACATTTGTCATTCTGAACTGATTTTGGCAGGTATTGTCCACGGAGGACAGTATCCACTTACCATCAGGTGCATTGTATGCTCGTCTGCCACCTTTTTTCCATAAAGAAAAAAAACTCACTCTCTTAATCTATGCTCTTCACATCACCGTCTTCTTAATACCCCTATTCATTCTTCAAATTTCTATATTCAGTCCTTTACAGTTCTTTCAGTTAAACTATGGAATCGATTACATGGTCAGTCGCTTGCTATTTTTAACAAACTCCTCAAAGCACATTTTCTCGCTATAGTGTAATTATTTTTATACCACTATTCTCTTCTACTTTGTTCACTTCGTGTGTATGTATGTATTTTGTATGATCATATATTTTACATATATATTTTACATTTCATTATTATTATATTGCATTATTTTGTATTACTTTGTTGCATATAGCCTACTGAGTAATTTCACTGTCCGTTGGATGTCTGGGAGAGATCGCTTTTAGCGATAACGCCGCCCATTGATTCTGTATATTATATTTAATGTAATTATTTAGTTACAACAGGAGTGTAAAAATTCATTCATTCATTCATTCTTTCGTTCGAGCAGCGGCATACACGGCATACACGCGCCGCATTTAAATTAACAAAAACACATTCATGTAAATTTGTTACGCATTGCCTATAAAAACAATAGCTATTGTTGAAAATCTAATACTATTTTCCGTTACACAAAATTCGTTTTATCTGCAAACGGTACACACAGAGACAGTTAAAATAGCAAACTCTGACATTTTTATTCGAACGCACGATTCACTATCCTAGTTTTATTGTAGTGGCCCTCGTGTGAAAGCCAATACACAACGCGTGGAGTGGTTAATGCGCCGACCGTAATATCAATAAAGAGGGGCGATGGAAGGCGGCGAGGATCGGTTCAGTCGCGTGCCGGGTGGAAGACACCTGTCTCCTCCTCAAAGTGTCGCCACCGTGTCGACTTTCCTCCGATACTTAAAATATGGCGTGTCATCTTCCCCGCTCCGGTTACTCGTTTGTTCAACGAGATTTGTCTCTTGATTCTTGGTCCTTTTACGAATATCATTTTTATAACTGGATACCCTTACAATGTCTTTTAGTCGCTCCAAATAATGGCGATACTTGAAATATTTGTCAATTTTTTTTGACAAAACGATTTTATAGCCCTGTCTAACGAACGGTATTATGAAATGAATTTATTTTATTTTCACTAATCCTTGCTTGTCGACTTTACTAACCTGCAGGAACACAATATTTATCTTTCTAGTGAAACTCTTATCGATAGCTTGAAAATCTATTCTTTTTTTCAAATTTTCAAGTTCAGGTTCAGGTTATGTCGGTTCAGCAGGACTGTATTATATCTATATTTATTTCAATTCAAAATGTTCGCACTGTAAAGTAACTATTATTTAATCTGTGACACCGTCTCCAATATCGATTTATAATCTACCTCTGTATATATAACGTTTTACCCTATTTCTATTTGTTCTCACGGCCGTATTGTTTGCCTATTTAAATATGTGTCAGAGATTTCTCCCCCTTTAAAAAGGGTGATAAAAGCCTACAATGTCAACACGCTGTACAAAAGTAATCTCAACAGTTTTCTCTTTTTTGTTCGCCCGTTCTTTTCGCGACGCCGCGCACCGCTAAATTTTCTCAGTTGTTCAACTATATAGGTACTTAACAGAGAAAATAAAGAAGCAGTCTTTATTGTACTATTACTGATGCAAATATTGTTAGGCGTTAGCAGACATAAAAGGAAATAATTTTGTTAACAAATAATGTCTTACTTACAAGTTGACTTCAACTTTACATTAAAATTCTCAATATTTTATTAAAAAAATACATTGAAAATAAAGAAATATATTGATACTAAAAATATACATTGATAATAAAAAATATACTTTGATAAAAAAAAAAATACCTGCACTCTCTTAACAAAGAATTTCTTTCGTGAAAACAAACAACTTTAATTGGAAGAGTTGGATTGAATTGGATTTAATTGGTTTGTTCAACATACTATTTTTCACACAAAAATAAAAACACTTAGTTACCTAAAAACGTAAACTCCGTGAAACGAAAAAATACGCAACGTTGTCAAACTGTTGGGAAAGAGACCTTGCAAGCGGATGGTGCGTTACACAAGGACAAAGAATACAAAACAGTGACAGAGTCATTTAAAAAATTAACTTTCTTTTTTGGGGATAATATTAAATTGAAGTAAAAGTCGTTGAAAAGAATTTATTAGTTTTAATGATATAAATTCAGTGTTAAAAGAGTGCAAATATTTATTATTTAACCCTGTAAATATAAAAGTACTCGTATCCAGTGCAGATACATGTATACTAAATACGTTTCAAAACAACGGTGGCTTGTCATAGCATAGCAACATGAACATACGCGTCAGTGGCTGGGTAGAAGCTCACCACAATGGGGCTCAGTGGTCACTCTATTTATAGGTATCTGTACATAGGTATATAGGTATCTGAGCTCATGCACTGCATACACAATACACGTAGATGAATATCACATGTTGTGTGTTACTCTAACAAAGAGGGTGCGTGCTGCCATATTGCGAAATTATCGCGGTGATAAGCCGCTAATCCCGTGAACAGATTGACCTAGTCTACAGGTGGCACAACATAGAATACCCTAATTGCTCACCAGTTGATTTTCTACCCTGACTTTACGCAAATGTTTCTAAATCGGTGCTGTTTAATGTTTGAAATCAACTGTGACGCAGTTACATTTACCTACCTATATCTACACACAAAGACCTACGTTTTACTGGTAAATGGGTCACTCTTGTAATTTCATAACAAACGCATCAAGCTTTCACTCTAGTCTACTGGAACAATTTGCAATACTAATTTGAAAGTGTTAATATAGGTACGTATAATATTAGTGTGATGTTTTCTCGTAGGCAAATATACTCAGTATAAAAAGTACCTAAAATAACATAAGATACGTTTGAGACTACTGGGCCCGCGTGGAGGATTATGGCCTGAAACCCCCAGTGATTTACTAGGAGAGGCCCATGACCTGCAGTGGGACGTTATAGGTTGATACAAGTACAAGCACATTTAATTTGGCAGAGTAGGTACAGTGCATGTTACTTGGACAATAAAATTAATGTTCTGTTTAGAATATTAATCGAAAAGTAAATTTTCATGCATATTTCGTAAATAAATGAAAATGAGAAAATTTCCTTGCCCTCTATTAAATTGCCATGAATTTTATCACGCCGTAATTAATCACTAAATGCAAATGCTTAAAAATAACTCTGGAATATTCAATTTAAGTTTAATTTTCAAAGCATAAATTCGGTTTAGCTCCCCGGAGCGTCGCGCGGCGCGGGATTGAGTCGTTGACTCTCCGCAAAATTGCACCCAACATTTTTATCCCTTTGTATTGTAGTTGGAAAATTTAAGAGAGGATCCTTTAAGTCTTTCTAATTTCGTAACTCATTTTGATTGTCTGGCGATGAAACGCTGTGTTCATTGCGGTCGAAAAACTCTAATACTGTGGAATTGAAACTCCCGAAATTATTGTTTGTTGTTAACTGTTTTGTAAAATATAAATGAACGCTGTTGCTCAGTTCATTATCAGCATTTTTTTTGTTTTTAATATGAAATATGCTATATGCATATATGCTATTATATGCTTTCCTCTCAGAGTTCGTAATTCATTTCAATTAAAGTAATTAAAAAAGCGATATTTGTATAAAAATGAAATAAAAAGCAAATCTAAAACAGCTTTCAGTTAGTGGAAGCAGTTAGTTGACTTAACTCGGCTGCCTCTAGAAAAACATGGGAAGACGTTCGCCCCTTGCATGAAATTAAATTTGTGAGAACAATTTTTTCCCAGAAAGTAACTTTATATTTACATCTTCGCTGTTTTGCGCCCACTTTTACTGTGTTCCCTTCATTTTCTTCTGTGTTTTATAGACTGTTTATTTTTATATTTAGAAAAGGTTCTCTTTTATAAATAAGTCATGATTTTTTCGCCTACACTAAACTTAGAACGAAAATATAGATGCCTGAAAAATTATTACAAAATAAAATTGTACTAGTGCTCGTAATAATGTCCACGGTCATCCACTGAAAAGTAAGTTAAATTTGAGATAATAATACGCTCGAAGAGAAATGGATGAAAAATGTAATCCCGACCTCAACAAGGATTCCCGGATTATGTCCCTCAAGTACCTTGCGCTACTTAGACCAGAACCGGAACAAAATTTTTCACTGCTTCCCCTATTTTTACGAACAAATTTGTCAGTATAATCTGAAATATTAGTTACAGTTTGGCAAAAGAAACGTGGCTCAACAGTAGAATCGTAATTCCACACATGGCAACATTTTTTGAACGGTAAGTTGAATTTATAGCATACTTGTTATTTCTTTTGTATCTAATTATTGTATTGTTTTACAAATGCACGGATCGTGTAAAATAATAATTTAACAGATACAGAATTAAATCAGTTATTTTTTTTTAAATATGAATAAATCGTTTAAAAATCGGGTTTAAAAACAAAACTAACTAAAAATTGCCCTAAAAAATTAATAACCATGCTATAAAATTTAGATGTAATAATTATCTAATTTCTTTCTTTATTTATTTGTTTCAGTTTCATGCTAGTTTTAAAACAAGAAATGTAATGCGTTTATTCTGATTAAAATTAGTGTTAATAGTCTAAGAATTTTTAAATATTTTCTGCACCTTTCTACATGTATTTGAATACAGTAGGTACATTTTGTATGATAATTCCGGTTGCGCAAGGAAGCCACCCCGTGTCGTCATCCGCACACATGAGTTCGCTCCCAGGTTGCAGTCGCAACGTGACATTTAAATATGAATATGTCGTTGCCGATGCGTCTCGTGAGCCAGCTAATAATCTGTGATTTTTCCGCACATCTGCTCCTGCAGCGGCGCGGCGCGGCGCTGGAGTCGCATATTCAACGCCTCGCAATTAAAGCTTCGTTGCACACAGATCTGCATCTTACTTCATTAAAACTTGCAACTATTTGTAAATACATATTTCAATGCAACCAACTGCATTTTATGGTTCAATAATCGCGCAAACTTATAAGCGATATCAAGCTTACACTTTTTACGAGTATGAGCGAGTTATTACAACAACTTCATTCTGTAGTTAAAAACTTTTATAGCTTAGCACATAGATTTCTTATAAACTAAAGCGTTAACAGCTCTATAATAGACAGATATTTGGAAAGTAATTTGAGTCATCCGGAAAAAAATTCTCACAAATTGACGTCACCTTTCGTGTGGAAAAACTTTTATTTGTAGAGATATTTATTGTTTTGCACTAGGGTTGCCAGATATTTGCTTTTCATTCGTTCAGTACGGTTTTTCAATGTCTTTTTCAGATGAGAAATGAAAAGAGTACCGGATTATGCTTTTTGATATAAAACTACATAGATAAATACTCTTTTAGGAATTTATTTTGTCCATATATACGTGATTATGATAGCCCTTTTGCCGCCTACCGACTGTAGGACGCACTGTTTATTTAAATATATTTCTGAAAAAGGAAAGAACTAAAAACTTACTTTGTTAATTTGTTTATGATTTTAAATAATAAAGTTATTGAAATCATGAAGTCGCTTTTTGCCTGCACTGTCATGCACCTCTTTTTCAGTGTCTGATTTTCTTTCGGACAAATCTAATAACTCCTGGGAATGATCGCCTAATTAAATTTGTCACTTCCTTTTTATTTATTTATAGGCATATAACAGTTTTTAAGTATCATTAAAATATTAAATATAAAACCAAAGTAAATTATTTTAAATAATTCAAGAAATTCAATCAGATTTAAATGCATGTGCATGCATGCTTATAACTTTTTTTTATAGAAAAAAGGTGACAGACGAGCTGACAGTCCTCTTGCAGTTAAGTGGATACTATCGCCTAAGAACATCCGCGATACATGTCAACACCACTCCAGAATTACAAACTTTGGTACGTTCCCGGAGGCGCTACTTATCTTTGGACTTTGGAAATTTACGAATAGATTGGAGAAAGGGTTAGGAAAATGGGAAGGGATACGAAAGGATGGGATGGAAGACTCTGGCATAGTTCACTCACTACCGAAACAAGTTAGGGGAATAGAATACAGTGGGAAATACGAGTACAGTACATCAGTATTTTAAAGTAGTCTTGTGTGAAACGGGGGGTAATGCGGCCAGTCGAGTGCGCCCAGCGCTTATTGGATTGCAGCGTGGGTGCACGCCACAAACACATGACTAATAAATGACATAATTAAATATATATATATACCTTTCATTTCAGATAATGTTGAAGAATTGTACTTACAATATCAATTGCTACATCTATATTGAAAATTTAAAGGCGGCAGACAAAAATAAAATACCTCGAAACATCCAATAAAGTGATTCCGGCCAAAGGAAGCAAGAAGATAACCTACTTACCGATCCGGCGTATTCTATTTGCCTGTAATAATCGCGATGACAATCTCATATTACATAAAAGATTTGCCCTCTTTTCGATCGAAATGCGATTTTCTCCCTACAGAATTATTGTCGGGTCGTCTCGAATTTTTTTCGCTATTGAAAAACGAGTGCTACTATACTATGAGAAATTTTTGAATGTACTCGAATGAATACGAAATTTTGGCGCAACGGAGATGGCATAATACGAAGGCGAGCGGTTGGGTGATAGGGAGGGTGTCTACGCGAGACTGGCAGATAATGGGGACATCCCTGGGGACGGCTCCCGCGGAGACCTCACGCAACTACCGAACTATGCAATATTCGTTGTTTTTGTTCGCTGCGAACATTTAAGTGCCAGTAATATCGTTTTGTTTTACCGTCTAACTCCGCCTTGAGAAGCAGATCTGTTTAATGAAACTCTACACCATCAATTAGCCGTTAACAATGTTATTCACTGTCAATTAATTAATCTCGTCTAGTGTACCATTTATAATCTCTATTCGTTACCAAAATCTTATAAGAGAAGATTACAGGAACCACAGTTTAAATATTTAATTTGTTAAAATAAATTATTTAATTAATTTTGAAATTCTGTTAATTAGAGCCACTGGAATATGTAATACTAATAAGTTGTCCAATTAAAGCCACTGGAATATATAATACTAATAACTTGTGCAATTAAAGCCACTGGAATATGTAATACTAATAACTTGTCTAATTAGAGCCACTGGAATATGTAATACTAATAAGTTGTCCAATTAAAGCCACTGGAATATATAATACTAATAACTTGTGCAATTAAAGCCACTGGAATATGTAATACTAATAACTTGTCTAATTAGAGCCACTGGAATATGTTATACTAATAACTTGTCCAATTTCCCAATACTGTATACTGACTTGTATCAGTCTATAACGTCCCACTGCTGGCTGGGCACAGACTTCCCCTAGTAAATTACTGGAAGGTTTCGGGCCTTAATCTTCCACGCGGGCCCAGTGCTGATTGGTGGATCACATACTCCATATTTTTTTTATTTCTGGAGCATTCGGGTTCTCTCACTACGAGGTGGGAAAACTGTGCACCTATACCTATCTACATTTCTGCCAACAATACCTATTATCACTAGAGCCAATATTAATACCTCACTGTAACATTCATCTACCTGAAAATAGAGTCATAATAAGCTAACAGAGATGTCATAAAACAAATATGACATCAAATTCACACTAATATTCGTCACTGTCTCTTAATAGAATTCGGGTCCTTCGTCAAACAACCCCAACACATTGTGCTAATATGAGTACACATCCAATACTTGCTAACACTATTCAAACAAAAGTGGGCCGATAGGTTTGGGGCTATTATAGCGTCATTGTGGCATCGTGCATGTAATGTACATCGGTGACAATAATTCTGCTAGATAAGGTTGAAGCGAATTCGGCATACGGCGGCACGTTTGCAGCATTAGCCTCGGGAATAAGTTTGTTCATTACGCGAGTGAACAATACGGTAGGCTCGACGGCGGCGGAGGAAACGTGCGCCGACGCCGCGACAATAGAGCCGCCCGCCTTATCACGCCGGAACGCGTCGGGCGGCGCGCCTCCCCCGCGCCCCGCGTACCCGCCCGCGCCTGCTTGACGTATGAGCACTGAATAAATGGGAAAACTTTTAGCGGCTGCCGTTATGGGAGAGCGAACAATTGGTCATCTGTTAAGAAAGTGATGCTCAAATGTTCGTTAATCTTGTAGGGCGGCCTGACAAGGAATACAAACAGTTGATACAGTAAATTGTTGTTGACACACTTTCAGCTACTGTTTTTCTCTAATTCATTTGTTGACGTATACATCAGCTATTAGTAATTATGAGTAAGTATCTTGAAAATTACATCATGTATACAAAATCAAAATGAATTATTTATTGGTGTTTAACGCCGCTCATTTCTGTGCCGTTCTGTAGCGCCCGACATAACCGCATTTCATTATGTTATACTTTACTTGTATCTACGTTATCAATAAAGATGACAAAATGTACCTACATATTTAACTTTAACATTGTCGTCTTACAAAATAAAAAACCCATCGTAAACGTTTCAGCAAGTAAAAGATATAAACAATTTGTATGCATTTTTTGTGAACCCTGTCGTATCGCCGGAGGAGGTTAAACAAGCCGTTTGTGTATTAACGCCATCGCCTAATTAATTAATTGCCCATCCATTTCTTAATTAAAATTAGGGGAGGATTTCCAGTGATGATGAAAACATTACTTATTTATCAACTTATAAAATGTCACACTGATACATTGTGAGTTAACGCAATACACAACACTATGTCGAATCATGGAGCTCGTTTAGTACGAATCACTACATTACTCAGTATAAATATTATGATACTAATAATGCTTTATATTCTATGGTGACTTGAAGAATAAGAAGATGAGAAGAGTTAAGAAGAAGCCGCACATGATTCGGGTTTCGAGGCGATGTAACCGTGATACATATTGGTTCGTTGTCGACGAAACCTGCAAAATGTGTGGCGGATTACAACGTTAAGAAGAATCAACGCAGAAGTTTGCAAGACATAAATAGTTGCAATTTTTATGTTCTATTTTATTCATAATTCTTTTAAACGTGAATGTCGACCTGAGGCCATTCGGTCATTCTTTATCCCATCTAGACTTCAAAGTACACTAATATAGTATATACCTATAGGTAAATAGTATTTAGCTTTAAAATGCATCCAATATTACGATTCTCGTCTAGTCGAGAAATATTTATTCAATATTTCGCCAAAATGCTTATTAACTGCTAATTTATTTTATACTCGCTTTCAAGCTTTTAGTCAACGTTTACGAATATATTATACCGTGAACCCGTACGCTGTGGAACGAACTGCCTCAAGAGGTCTTTCCATTACGCTACGATATGGGGTTCTTCAAGAAAGCTGTGAATGGGATTTTGCAAGGTCGGCGGCGTACTCGCATACCTCCTGATGTTACAGGTGTCCATGGGTGGCGGTACTACTTACCATCACGTGGGACCGCTTGCTCGTCCGCCTACTTCCCAATAAAAAATACAAGTAACATGGGGCAGTTACTTATATATAAAAAGAATCAAATTCTATATATTTGTGTGTAAAAAAATATTTATTTTGCATATACATAGGTAATTAAAACCCTATATATAAAAGTAAGTAACCTGGCCCAGTGTACGGAATTAATGATTTCTGAAGCCTAAAATTATATACCTATTCCTTTAATTTTTAAAACCATTAAATTTTTAAAGCTATCATTTGTTATTTTATTTCTGGCGGCAATTTGAAAATTAAGTGTTTGCGGAGCAATGAAATATTTTCTTTGTTTTATTTTATAATGAAGTAGACGGACGAGCAAGCGGTCCCACGTGATGGTAAGTGTTACCGCCGCCCATGGACACCTGCAACACCAGGGGGTATGCGGGTGCGCCGCGGATCTTGCAAAATCCTATTCACAGCTTCTCGAAGAACCCCATATCGTAGCTTAATGGAAAGACCTTGAAGCAGTTCGTTTCACACCCTACGGGTTCATTTAACAAGAGAAATATTTCGTTCAATGATTTTTTATAACTTGTTGCGGTCCAAACCACAAACAAAGTTAGTGATGAAGGCCCATCCAATGCTACTGTTTATAACTGATTCCTTGAATTTAAACGTGGTCGTACCCACCCCAAGGACGATGTTAGAGAAGGGCGTCCGGCGACGGCGGTAAATGTGGAAAACATCAAAACTGTGCGGCTTTTGATTGAAGCAGACAAACGAACGATATATCAGCAGATCCGTATCTGCAACATTACGTATTGGTACGAGTCAAGTTTAAACTATTTCACACGATCATCCACGAGTAACGACGCTAGATGGTAGATGGATTCCTCGCAATTTGAGCGAAGCTCAAAAACACTGCCGCGTGGAATGAAATGCTTGAAAAATTCGACAATGGTCAATCAAATGTTGTTTTTGATATAGTAACATGTGATGAAGCTGGATCTACTGCTATGTAGATTGATTCGCAGTGGGTCTTTCCTTTCGAAAAGTTGCCGCCGAAAATGAAGAACAGATGAAGTGCTGAAAAGAACACGATTGGATACGGCCTTCCAAGCGGCTGTTGAAGAGGTACCTAAAGAAGGATGGGCTGAATGCTTCACACAATGGTTTCATCAAATGAAAAAGTTTATCGATTATCGCTGAGAATACTTCGAAAGGCAATAAAACAACTACCATCTTTATATTTGATTTCATTTTTGTAATTCTGAAAAATTTTCAGTGTCACTACGTAATGTCAATTAACTCAGAACAGAAACAGAATCCAGAGTTTCTGGCTTCGGGAAAACTTCAGTTAAAACCCGTAAGTAAAATAAACACTATATTTTTTTTTAATTTTTAATAATCACTAGTGAGCAGTGTAACTAATTTTATATGGTTTTATATTATTAATCATTTTTAATGGTTTTACAATGTCATACCTACCTATAATTTGGATTTTCATAGAAGGTCGTGGAAAAAGTTTCTTCGTATTTTATATATTTACAAATTCAAGACATGTTTTTTTAAAGTTTAATTACATTTAATTATAATATATATGTGCCGTTTTGTTCTATAACTTGCTGCCATCTTGTAGGTAGTGACATGATCCCGTTGCTGTAGAAATTTTGGGATTATTGGTCAAAAAATTACGACAAGTAGTTTTGACAGTCCTCTCTTGACCTTACTTTACCTAAATAATTCTGAAGAGACCGAAACAAGTGGAAATCTGAGAGCGCAAGGTCAGGGCTATATGGTGGGTGCATCAACACTTCCCAACCAAGCTCTCTCAATTTTTGCTGAGTGGCCAAACATGTGTGTGGTCTGGCGTTATCACGATGAAAGACCACACCCTTTCTGTTGATCAATTCCGGGCGTTTTTCTCAATTTCTTGCTTTAGTCTCATTAGCTGTTGGCAGTAGAGATCCGAATCGATGGTTTTGCCCGGCGGTAAAAGCTCATAATGAACAATGCTCTTACAATCCCACCATACACACAATCCGGGTTTCGCCAGTCTGTGGAGCTTGGCCACACTTAGACCATGATCTTTTCTGCACGTTCTTGTCGTAAGTGATCACCAGTGATCAATCTTTTAGAAAATGGTTCGGTTTCGTTGCGTTTTAACAGAGAATCGCAAACGGTTCATTAGGTTTCTTTCAGTGAGCTCGTGTGATACCCAAATATCGAGCTTTTTTGTGAATCCAGATTTTTTCAAATGAGTCAAAACTGTTTTGTGGTTAATGCCCAGTTCATCAGTAATGTCGTAACTACTAATATGCCGATCTTGCTGCACTTTTTCACAAATGGCATTAACTTTATCGGTAACAGGGCGACCGGAGCGAACTGTATCTTTAACATTAAGACTACCTGACTGAAAACGCTTCAACCAACTTTGTGCTACTCTTACTGACACTGCATTAGGTCCATAAATGGCACAAATTCTTTTCGCGGCTTGTGTCGCATTTTCCCTTTTTTGTAATAAAACTTTAAAATATATCGAATTTCTTCGTTAGATTCACTCATTTTCTTGGACAGAAAAACAATTGAAAAATGGCGGGAAATTCTTTTTATTTTTTATTTCTTTTTCTTAAATTCTTTCTTTTCTTTTGCTTTTTAATGGTATCATAATCAGCTAGGTACAAACAGTTCAATCAAAGATATTGGATCACAACTTCATACATACAAAATACGAAAAGACTTTCTCCCCGACCTATTATGATAATTCTAGCTAAACTTTTCTTCTTCAATACACAGGTTACACCACAATACACCACAAAAGATAAGAAACAGTGTTAGAATGGCGTTGAACACTGTTTTAAATGTATTTTTATTTTTTATTTTTAGGACAGAGAATAGTTGTATGTACTGTGTTTTAAAATTAGAGTTCAATTAACTAAATAAAACATGTTGCAAAAATAAATCATTAGTAGTATATATGCACATATTTTACATACGAGTATGTATGTAACTACGAATGTGGGCAGTTTACTTTTTGTCATGTTACTTTTTGCCAATGGACATACACTGATGTACCTACTGAAATGAAGCAATTTCGCCAACAATAGATATCAAAAAAATTAAACCGGGCTCAACATTCATATGTCAGAATGTACCTTTTACCAGTTTATTCTGAGTATGCAAGTGCTTTTTTTAATTTGACAGGTGAGCGAGCACGCCTTACTTCATCTATTGTGTTGTAAAAGTATCGAAATTGAACGAGCGCAGTCCATTTGGCCGGTTTGTGAGGACCGACAATAACCGCCGCCCATTCACGTCTCGCTCACTGAATATCCAAATCGTTTTCCTCGATTTCATTGCATTTTGATGGGTACCATTGGCATGCGCTTATTTTCGAACGCTGTAAATCGTCGATAAGTTAATTAAGCGAGTTATCTGACATGTTATTAACCGATCATTGGTTGAATGGATTGTTGCACATTCTAGTGAAGATAAATATGAGTTCTGAATGTATTACAGCACTGCTCGGTACAACATGTTTGCTGTTGCGACATTATCGCACGTAAATTGGCTCATTTAATGAACACCATTTAATCATTGTTATATTACTTCACACTGAGCATTCCTGCCCTTTATGTACCTTTATGTACTTTATATTTAAACAGAATTGAAGCCCAAATGGTCTATGATTAGTTGATTAGACGATGAGGCACATCTTGCTATCAATTGTGTCAATAACTATCAGTGCAGTGGAATTGACAAATGGGTGACATATGGTGGACGCTAGAAGCCGCATGTAATAATAGCTCCATATCAATGCAGATCGCGATGAATGGCGATCATTAGCCTCTGCCGGACTGTGATCATCATTTGCATCGATGGGAACATATCAGTAGATAATCGCAGCTATTAGACATGTGGAGATTAAAATGTTATACAAATAATTTCTTTGTACCTTTACCGTTTAAATCTTGCATTATAATAATAATGATAATAAATAAATACTCTTTATTGTATACAAATAGTTATTACATATGCACAAATAATAAATGACAGAATACAATAGGCGACCTTATCGCTAAGGAGATCTCTTCCAGGCAACCTTAGGATAGAGGAAAATAAATGGATGTTCAATATATACTTATCGACAATATCGATAATAAATATAGTATAATAAATACATATAATAATAAATAACTTAATAATATATAAATACATACATACATATCTACATCTACACTGCACCCAATATCAATTCGCAAATAAGATTAAAGTTGACAAGGAAAGAAAAATAAGAGGGAATTGAGGGCCCAAAGAGACGAAATAGAACAGGTTAGAAACAAAAACGTAGCGAGAGGAAATCATTAGGTAAAGAAATAAAATATAAATCCAAAGGAACTAACTAATAGAATAATGATTTCTAACTTGCCTTTTAAAACTAGACAGCGACTGAGCACGTCTAATGACAACTGGTAAGGAGTTCCAAAGCCTAGCAGTCTGTACTGTGAAAGAATTGGTAAAGAAATTTGAAGAATGGATAGGAAATTTAAGTAGTAAATTTTCAGAAGAACGTAAGTACGTGGATTGTGAAGCAAAGAATTCAAAATACTCCTTCAAATATTGTGAGGTCAAGGGATCAAAAAGCACAGAGTAGAGAAGTGAAAGCATATGCGCATCTCTGCGAAGTCGGATTGGAAGCCACTTGAGCTTATTACGAAACTCGGAAACATGGTCATATTTACGCAGTCCAAATATGAACCGGATGCAAAGAATTTGGAGGCGCTCAAGTTTGTTGAGTTGGTCTTCCGTTAAGTCGATATAACAGGTATCAGCATAGTCAAGTAAAGGGAAAAGTAGAGATTGAACTAGCGCAATTTTAGTGTCTGTCGGAAGGAATTCCCGTAAACGCTTCAAAGAGCATGTCGTAGCAAACATCCTCCTGCTCACTGCATCGATTTGAGGTCCCCAAGATAGGGTTTAATCTATAATAATACCCAGATTTTTTTACTTTTTCGCTATTCGGAATACATAGACTATCAAAATATACGACAGGGAGGTGTTGCCAATCAATTTTACTAATGAACTTAGAACTACCAACAATTATGTATTTCTTATTTATTGTACTCGTATATAAAAAGTTACTTTTGATTGTAATTATTATAAGTAAATCCAATCTTTTTTTATTGTTCGATAGAAAGTAAATATGTTTATTTATTAGTGTAATACTCAGTTTGAAGTCTTTAGAGTAGTCTAGAGTAGTTTAGAGAAATTTACAGTAGTTTAATCTTTTTCAAAATCCTTTCGTTGTTATGCACACATGTGAAACAATGCTACCAGTACCTATCGTTTAATTTTACCAAACACTAAAAAATTGCTAACTTTCATAATGGTACAGTTAAAAAGTTTGCCAATATATTTTTTTACTATGGATGTACATAAATAAATTTAACACTTTATTTATGTAGATTTCTTATAATCCAATAGAGAATAAAGTCTTTAAAACACGTTTATTTAAATGATAAATTAGAAACTAGAAGTAATGTGCGTTTTAATGATATATGTGTCTTGATTCCGCCTGAAAATCAGCGCTGTATGCTGTTTTTACGGTATACAGCTTGTGCTGAGACGGATACCCTTTCGACACACATGGGACCGCGCAGTTTTTATTGCCTTGTTGTAATTTTTAATTAACATGTGTCTTAATGACTTTAGAATAATAAAAATCATGTTACGCGATCGATTGTGTGTATAAAAAATCTATCTATCTATTACAGTAGATTTTAATGTTTTTATTAAAACTGTGTGGTACTTACTGAAAATATAATGAAGATTTTGAAAGGCAGTGACCAAATATCTCCATTTTTAGGTTATAATCAGTAGGTAATTATTTTCCTGTTATCAAGTTTGTCTAGCCGACTTTTAATTTGAAATAACAGTGGCGACGATTGTAGATTAATTTCCTTATTCGACATTCTATGAGAGCAGACATTTGTTTTATTATCCTATATTCCATAATAGCAGACACTTGTTTAATTATTCTGTATTGCATGATAGCAGACACTTGTTTAATTATTCTATATTCCATGATAGCAGACACTTGTTTAATTATTCTATATTCCATGATAGCAGACACATGTTTAATTATTTTGTATTCCATGATAGCAGACACTTGTTTAATTATTCTGTTCCATGATAGCAGACACTTGTTTAATTATTCTGTATTCCATGATAGCAGACACTTGTTTAATTATTCTATATTCTATGATAGCAGACACTTGTTTAATTATTCTGTATTCCATGATAGCAGACACTTGTTTAATTATTCTGTATTCCATGATAACAGACACTTGTTTCATTATTCTATATTCCATGATAGCAAACACTTGTTTAATTATTCTGTATTTCACGATAGCAGACACTTGTTTAGTTATTCTGTATTTCACGATAGCAGACACTTGTTTAATTATTTCGTATTTCACGATAACAGACGCTTGTTTAATTATTCCATATTCCATGTTAGCATATAATTGTTTAATGAAGCCTACAAAAACTGTCAGTCTCAAAGAGTCAAATAATATAAGTCATATAATATGTCTATCTAACAAATAAGTCATAGATATTTACAAATAAGTCATATAGGTCAAGCTCATATCCCGTTTATTTTTTATTTACTAAGTTTTCATATACGAGTATTATTCTCTACGTTATTTAAGAGCAGCATTAAAATCGGTTACAATATTTTTCAAGTAATATAATAATCGTACAAAACCAACTTCAACGACATGTAAATAAGTAAGTAATAAGTAGTAACAGTTTATTGCACACCAAAAATACAGTGGAAGAGACACAAAGTTTAATTAAATATGTATGGCCGTATCGCTAAATTAATCTCTTCCAGACAACCGACATCCATTAATTAATATTTTTCATGATTTTCACGTCATAAAAATTCTATCATTCCACGTCATTCATTCTATCAACCATAGATTTTATAAAAATAAATACCATCCATGTACTTAAAATAATCTGCAATTTATTTGTTGCTACATAATTTAGGTATCATAGATAAGGAAACTGCATTATTATATTTGCACGTGTCTATATTAAATACGACATACATGTTGATAGATTAAAATAGGCTAACCATAGTTATATACGGTGTTCTATGGAATTCACGTCAGGGGATGTTCGCGGCCGTGATAAAAATCCCGTGATATCGTAATGATGCAGAGCATATACTCGTACATCTTTTGCAGAGGGTATATACCTAAGCATTACCGTAATTTATTAAGAAAGGATGCACAATTTTACACAAAATCTTTTTTATGTACGCAAACTAGGTATATTCTAGCAAAACATATTAAAAAATAACAAAAATTTTCCTTCTATATAAAAAATATGAATAGCTAAATGCATCATTTCTCTGTATTTGTAAAGTCGTAAAATGGAATAAAAATGCAATTTCCTACACGACCCTCTAAAAAGCTTTATACGATTCATATTCAGCTGGGGCGAACGCGACGTAGGTAAGTTATTTGTGAGTGCAAATAGCGGCTGTGAATAGGTCGCAATGACTGTAAGCGCACGTGAGTGGTGCATCATCTGATTCACCTGCGATAGGCTGAATGCAGAGCGTACCGTCGTCCAATTTCGTGCGCTAAATTGTTCATAACGGAAGTTCATATCCGGGCGTCGGGCCGCCCTGCGCTTCGGGCGAGATTAGGCGGTAATTACCATTTCCGGTGACAGAGGACGCAGACATCGCTCGAGAAGAAACGTTCCTCAGGCAGCTCGGCGGAAACGTTGTGCATTTCGCGCCGAACACGGAAGGAAAAATTATGTTAGGTACAACAATTGCTTCCCGTAATATGAAATGATAATTATTAGTGACTGAATAGTATCGTAAGAAAACGTGTTGCCTGTTCTCATTTCAGATATCGGCCTAGTTAACTGTGATCTCGGGAAGTAGATACGTTAATATTATCTACTGCGCAATAAATGCTCTACAGGGTCAAACTTTGAGGAGGAATTGCCAAGCCATATCAAATTGAGTGTATAACATTACGGAGTCGGAAAAACTGATTACTGGTAAATATATGTAAGAACAGAGTGGAGTGCGGAGGAAGCCTGCGTTGTTGTGTGGCGCGCGCGCCTCCGCTGCCGATATGATTGAATAAACGAACACGGGCCTCCCTAATGAAACATATTGAACGTGTATCGAATCACTTAGGCGTGCCGGTGCGCTCCTGCACCGGCTTTTTAGGGCATGTCAACATACCGTAGGTGAGCCCTAAATAGCATTACGGTAGAGTCTCGTTTTAAAGGAGACAATAAATTGAATTAACTCTGGCAACTTTGAACGTCAAAGGAGACTAAAAAATCCAACTTCATTTTATGGAGCATAATTTTCTGGAGCATCAGTGCCTCTTTGTGTTGCTTAGAAAATATTTGCGCAAAGCTGTGAGCCACCCGCCCGCAAAAAGGGGGAATATTAATTAATTCATTAATGTCATTATAATTACGACATTTACGACGTTTAGCGTACATTACTTTCAATCTACCCTTTCTAATTTTTAAGCAGTTTAATGCTAGGTTATTTATAAAGATAGCTCTTATTCTATGGTATCTAAGCACGTACAATTTTCTTAATGTATGAGTACTTAATTTAACGATATTTTTTTTTGCTTATTTAAAGATTTCCATTATCAATCTAGTTGCAGTATCGCAAGCAAATCGATGGTCGGCGCTTATTGGGTCTTTGTGCTCAACACAACATACGGTCTTATAATAGTAACCTGCGGTCGACAGCAAAGCCCTTTGAACAGGTTCCGGCACGTTCAGTGACTTACGTACAAATTATTTTGTGAAACGTAGCTGTGCTGTATCCGACACCAAAACACTGTCAGCCCGCGTTAGACCCGTCAAAGAATTTTTAAATCAATCCTATCTGTGCGCACGGCGCTCATAGAAATCGAAAAAAACTAAAATCAATCCACCCGCCAAATAACATAGTTGCGCATTGTTTGATGTTTTTATGACCATTTTATAATCAACCCATAAATTTTAATGATAACTTCAATGATGTCATCTGAATAATATGTCGATATATGTAGACCGACTTACCACCACGATTGGTTTCCTATGTTTTTTCATAGAAAGAAAGTGGTAAATGAACTCTTGGTGATACGCTATACGCTATATGCATGCCAACATCAGTTTTCGGAAAATGGGGATGGATAGGATGGAATGAGATGGGAATGGGCTCTAGCATATCTCACTCCCCACCGACACACGTACCTACGTATATTGGGCGGATAGGATAACGTAGAAAATGGTACATTTTACGTTAATTTTCTATTAGGGGGGCCAACTTGGCCAGTCGAGTGCGCCAAGCGGCTGTGGGATCGCAGCGTGCACTCCTCCCACTCCCCTCCTAAAACGCTCTAAAACCCTAAAACCTCCCCTTAAAAACTGTAGCTACGGACCCTTCTTGATTATAATTTATAATTGACCATTGATTTACAATAATTAATTTAGTTCTTATTTACCATCTTATTACTTAATAAATGTATCTAAGAAATGAACAGTTATCGCATAGCAGGATAGAAATTCCACATATTTATTTAGTATATTTTAATTTGCAAATTCATAAGTATATTGGCTCCTAAATAAAAATGAACGTTTTAGCTGCAAATCTCATAAACGTTAGGCTAGTCACCAAAAAATACCAATAAATAAATATTAGTCACCCACGTGTTGGAATCGTGCGATATAAATTTTCGGGACAAATTAGCGTATGGACGAAAGGTAGGTGCGATCAAATGGCAAAATTCAGTAAGTGGTGAACTGAGGACTGTAGCCCGGTAAACGCCAGCCACCATAACAACTCAGTTTATTTTGTAAATGTTTAATAAGAGCATAACACAGTGATTATTTCAATGACTGTGGACACATTTTAACGTATATTTTATCAAGCAATCAAGAATACAGGGTAAGTTAAGTATTTTTTATTATTTTCCTTTTAATATACTACAAAGTTGACGTCGATTACACAAATCTGTAAAACAAAACCCCAGTGGCTTTATTACGCGCTACCACTCAGAATGACTTTGTTAAAAATCTCTTTTTATTGTTGTAGCACAGCTTTCCGATTTGCTGCACGCTTTTTTATAACTCTCTTTGATCCCAGATAGATAACATTAAATTTTATTAAAAAAACATGTCATTGAAATAACTGAATCAGAATCCTAAATTTCTGGATGTCTTCATGTGATTAATCTTCGTAAGTAAATACTGAAGCATGTTCACACTAGGTAATTAATATCATAATAGGGTTTTGAGGTGATGTTTTAAATTTCTCTCTTTCGAATACATGTTATATTTATAAAATTCTTACCTAATCATTTCTAAAATAACACAAATTCTTCTAATAAAATTATAATGTAAAAATAAAAATATAAATTTTTCTTTCTAAAAATATGTATTTATGGCTTGACTAGCCATAAATACATATTTTTAATAATCAAAAATTAACCCAAAAAGTTTTGCGAATAATAAAAAAATGTTCTACGGGTTCCAAAATTATTATTACATTTTTTCAAAGTAATCTCCGCTTGCATCTATACAAAGGTTCCTTTTTTTAAAAATATTTTCTCCACTCTTCCTCAGGTTACCTCTTTCACTGCCTTTTCGAACGTTCTTTCGGCGACGAAAACTACGTCCCTTTTAGTTGGGATTTAATTTTGGGAAATAAAAAAAGTCACAAGGTGCTAAGTTGGAACTGTAGGCCACCCCTAAAACTTGAACCGGGGTATTGTCCAAAAAGATCCTAGTTTTAAGCGTTGAGTGACCGGGCGCGTTGTCGTGGAACAGCAGCAGTCCGCAGTGACCTGTGTTTGGACGGTTGTTACTCACTGCAGTAAAAACGTTTGGCAAGGACGTGGCCACCTACCATTTTGCGTTAACGCTGCTTTGATTTCGTAAAGGTACAGATATCAGGTAGCCAGTTAAAGTGAAAAACTTGCTATTAAATTTTTTCCACCGCTTCTTGCTCTTTTCACTTTTCACTTCAGCAGGTTGATGCTTGATTTTTTAATAATAGTGGTAGATCCAAGATTCGTCACCTGTTACAATATCATAAATGAGCCGAGACGACCCTGCTTCAAATTTTGTTATCATATCACGCCACCATTCGACACGAACTTGTTTTTAAGCCTCGGTAAGGTTGTGCGGCACCTAGCGCGATACTGTCCTCCTGACTCGTAGATGTCCATGTAATATTTCATACACAATCCTCATCCAATCTGAAATCTCTCCTGGATCACCTCGTATGTAATTCGCGTGTTTTCACAAATCAAATTTTTCACTGCCACCAAGATTACTACCGTAACAGCCGTTAAAGGGCGACCGCTTCTTTCTTCGTGAGCCAAACTTAGTCGACAACCCTTAAATTCATTGTACCAACGATACACAACTGCTAAAGGTCATTGAAACGTCAAACGTCATTTGAAGGCTATTAAAAGAATCAACAATTTTTAAAGGACATTTAATCATTCAAAATCATAGCGCGGAAATATTCTCGTTGCATAGCCATTTTTTAATAGGACACGATATTTTGATTCAGCTCGTAAAAATATGAAGGTAAATTGGAATTTGAAATGTTTTGTTTTTGTGTTATGGATAGTCATAGTTTTAATTGACATCAAAACCAGCCAGTGTCCCATAGTTAAAAACTTTATCGCAAAACTTTCTGAGGAGTCTGGTATTACGTTTTTACGTTAGAGATACAATATAAGAAGGTACCATAACACGTAATATTTGATAATAAATATGTAGCGCAGTTTGTTTGTGCCGTGAACAGACGCAAATTGAGACGAATCACGACTCGCGGTGCTAACAAATGCAGAGAGCTACTTATATCTAAACTACTTCACACCTGAATGATTGTTATAATACACACATACAATCACACTATGCTTTTATAGAAAGAAGGTGGCAGATGAGCAGTCAGGTGATCTGGTGGCAAGTAGATATTGTCGGCTATGGACATCCGTGATACGTGCCAAAATTAGTCCAGAATGACAAACATTTACTCGCCCGCGGATGCTTTTAAGAATTTAGGAATGAATTTCGAGAAAAGGTTAAAAATATGGGAAGGATAGGGATTGAAAGGAGCTCTGATATATCACACTATGTGTGAGCTTCCAAGCAAAATGGGTTCATTAGTGCAGCATTATGTTTAGGGCAGAATACGAAACTAGATTGAAACTGAACTGAAAACGCTTAAACCAACTTTGTGCTACTCTTACTGACACTGCATTAGGTCCATAAACGGCATAAACTTTTTTCGTGGCTGCTTGTGTCGCATTTTTCCCTTTTTGTGTAATAAAACTTTAAAATGTATCGAATTTCTTCGTTAGATTCACTCATTTTCTTGGACAGAAAAACAATTGAAAAATGACGGGAAGCAGTTTTTTTATTTTTTTATTTCTATTTCTTAAATGTTACCTTTTTAATGGTATCATAACCAGCCAGGTACAAACAGTTCAATCAAAGATATCGGATCACAACTTCATACATACGAAATACGAAAAAACTCTTTCCCCGCCCTATTAAGTAAGTACATTCATAGTACTACTTATTTAGATGTAGGTAATAATATACCAACATCTAAAATAGGAAAAACACATCAACCTATTAAGTAGTAAGTAAATTTAGACAATTGTATACGGTGATCTTCATAACCAAACGACTGGGAAATTCCTTCTGCATTCATATATTCCGTCTTCGTAATATTTTATCGATAATCTATTCGTTAAGTGTCTATTATCACTGTGATATTCTTTAACATTGTGAGTGACATTCTTTCTTTGAATAAATAAGACATTTTCCTCGGCTTTGCAAATGACGTTTATTTATATAAAAAAAAAACATAAACGCTATAAAATATCGTGTCAAGAAAATGCTAATGTTTAACTAGGTTGGGATGTTTTTGTATGGGTAACATATCATTTGCTTTAGTTTCCTTTCTACGTAAATATTTGATTGTGGCTTTTTGTTCAAGTAAATCACGGGTAAGTTTAGAGTGCAGCGACATCGCGAGGCATCAGGTGTGATACACTCACGCAAATATTTTATGAAAATACAGGGAATCTCAGCGTTAGGGATGTACCGCTTTATATCTTACAGAAAAACAAATATGAGTTTTAATAACTTTTAATACTAATAGATATGATTTTTTCTTAGTTATGAAACTTTAAATTCCGTTCATTTTTCTTCAATTTCTTTAGAAAATAACTTTTCATATATGTTATAATATGTTTATTTAGATAGATAAATAAATAAAACTCTTTATTTTATGTTTTATTATGACAAATTTAAAGAAGGTCTAAGAACATCAACCAGGCGGTTTTATTTCCTTATAGCAGCGACAGATGTAGCAACGCAAATAATGTACCTACAACATTAACAATTGATGAAAATTAAGTTGAATAATATTTACTACTAATGAATACATACATACATACATAAGTATTTATATACATATATGTATAATTGACAATAGTACACGAGACACACATTAATTTTTAACTTCCATCGTTTATGGGATTGCAGCGTGCACTTCTCCACCCTAAAACTTATATAGATTGATAATGTAATGCAACCAGCCCTTTCAATACCCACAGTTGGTCATGAGCCTCCTCATACACATTGTCTGAGAGATATACAGTCTAGAACGCCGCGCTGGCCAAGCGTTTTGGGGAGTCCACTCTTTCAGAGGTGGTGTAGTTCTTCAGCCCTCGCGGTAGCGGCTCTGTTATCCCTTAGTCACCTTTTACGGCACCCGCTGGAGGAGATGCGGTGGTGCTATACTAAAGCCGGCGGACACCACGCGGCACTAATAATTCATTTATTATTAATCAAGACTAATAATAATTTCAAAAAGTAGCCTGAAATATTTAATATTATATTTACATATTTATTTTATTGTCAGACAAAATATCCATAATATGTGTTAGTAACCATAAATCTTAACGTAGTGTTAATGGTTGAGGGGCGGGGGGGGGGGATGGGGGCAAATTGGCATAAAATTAACTATTAACTTATTAACCACCTATAGGATAATATACCTAAAACTTTGGCTATGTTATTACAGCAGTAATAATTTAGTACAAATATCATTTAAAAGTGATTAAAATTTGAAAAAATAAATTGTATGTATAATATGGAGCACAATGCAACGAGACGAGACTAGAGTAGGGGTGTCGGCGTCGCGGCCGCATCCACAGCCAAACGGTAAACACTTTGCTGTAATCTCGAGATGAGAAAACTTTCAGTTCTCTTAATTCAGAAACTTATTCAACAACCTAACAACCTTAGAGCGGACGGTCCCGCACTCCCCGCGTCCCGCGCGTCTCGCCCGGCGGACACAAGCCAAACAAACGGCGATCTCACTCCTCATCCACTGTGTATTAAAATATATGATAACTTTAACAAATAGTAAACAAAAACAATAGATCTCACATGAATCCCCTTACTTTTTTTTTGATATACTCTAGTTTTCCCGGTAATTACCCGGTGATGAAAATTACGATTCCAGAATGAAATTTAGCCCTTGAATTATTAAATAATGATCTCAATTTTTATCACAGACTGTATAATTTAATACCTTTCAAAGTTCAAAGTTCAAGAGCTACTGTAACTTATGACAACCTGCGGTTTGTCTCAATCCAAAGAAATACTCCAAATCAATAAATCCTCTGACCTACGGGGAGGTTTCATTAAATAAGAAATTACGTGCACCTAATTAGTAGAGCTTAAGTAATTGCTTGTGTCCCTTTTTACATTAATAGATAAAATTAAACTTAAAGTCTCTCAATAGAAATGTAAACAAAAAGTTGATTATGAACAGATGCATATTTTGACACTGTGACAGACCCGCGCCATGTTTCATAAGTCACTTGATCTGAATTTTGTGAATTAATTTTATTTCCACTTTAATTACTGTTAATTACCTTCCATTACTAACATTTTGGTAATTTAGTAATTTTATTTCCATTCTATATTGACAATTTACTTAGATATACTTTACTCCAATGCTAATCGATGTTAAGATCACTGATATCATAACATCAATAATTTAATCAGCCCATTGACAGTATGAAGTGTTATCCTCGAGTGGAATCAACTCCTTGACGCGAACAAACAGACATTAAAGGATTACCGCTTATAACTACGTAATCCAGTTAACATGAGACACATTTCGGTAAACAAAACCATACCACCACTTCAGTGTAAACTTGCCTCATCCGAGAACACACCTGTAATATTTCTGAAATAAAATATAAGGTTCCAAACTCTAAAAAGGTTAAATGAGAAACGTATTCTAGAAGCAACTTAGATGTGCCGTTTCAGTTCAATTACGTTTTACGCTCCAGTGTCGTGTTGAAGATTAGGGCGATGAGAAAATATTCACGGAAAAAATATAAAAAACATATAAATAGGTGAGTCGGTGTAATTTTAAAGAGAGCTCGATTTACAAAGTGGAATTAGAAAGCATATTAACAGACAGATGTTGATTTAGAAAAACTATGTACATTGCAAGTTTATTTTTCAATAAAAGAAATGGAAACATTTTACGATACATTCCTCTGTTCAAATCTAAACAAAACAATTTAAGTGGAATTGAATTATTATATACTTACATTTTACATTACTTACATTACTTACATTTTACTTTTTATTCAATGACAATGTCAAACGAGTAGTAAGTACCAAGTAATAAACCTAAGCGCTGCCGTTAACATTTTTAGTGATCCTTTAGATTTTGTTGCTGTAACATCTCATGTGAACTCTTTCTTATGTACGTATTGTGTTGTGTGTAGATGAGTCCAACCATACGGGGCCCTCTGAGCGAGTCGGGTGACCGTCCCAGCGTCACCGTCACTGACATGGACACCGTGCACGAAGAAAACGATAACGACAGGTATTCCGTCACGCAAATGCAACTTTATGAGACTTTGATTAGGTATATTTGTGTTTTTTATGGCTGGCTTTACCTAGCAGACGTGTTAGGCAATAATCCTTTACTCCATTACTATAATGCTTTCCGTACAAATTAACTAATCGTTAATCTAACACCGACATTACGAGTGAGTCATCTCATCACATACCGATTTCCAAAAAAAATAAAATGTACTTGAAATAAAACACAAAAAGTGTTATTTGTAAATGAGATAAATATATACAAACAAATTTCATTTATTTTCAATGGTGGCTATCATAAATTTTGTGTTTTTCATGTGTAGTTCGAAAACGTCAAAATATAACTGAATTGAAATTATATATAAGCATCGACTGATTGCTTTTAAATATACTTAAGTAAATATAATCAATCATACAGATTTTTCTGCACATTATTCATCATCGGTTATAGTAAAATGAAAAGTCATTCTTTTGCAAACACAGGAAATGAATGCGTCGCGACGGAGGCAGCAGGTAGTGGACATAAATAGAGCACAGATACCGACCATTTAATTAAAGTTTCTTTTAAATTGAGTTTCCTTTTATAATCGTAGCTCAGTTTTATCTTTGAACTTAACACGGGATCTACTGTATTTATGCGTGCAAAGAAACTGCAAAAATATAATAGAAAGGATTTCTTATCGTAAAAGGATTATATTTTTCACATTTTTATTCACAAAAGAAAGACCGTAATGTATATTATGTGTAATTATATCTCAGAGTTACAAAGTTATCTTATTTTATTAGTTCTAGTTTCCCAAATGTTGAGACTTTAGTGAAATCTTATACCATAGAAATGTTATAACATATTTTTTTTGGAAAATAATTAAATGAGCAGCGAAAATACTGAATGGGCAGCAATAAGCAAGTGGATGCACTGGTAGTGTTTGCTACCATCGACTCGCAGCCTATTTAATTTTTTAAAGGTGACTTAGGTTTAGGTTCTCTGGTGATTATATTCTTAATAATTTAGAATTATTTCCTTCACTTATTAAAAAATGGGTAGTTTATTATGATTTGCGGCTCATTTAGTATTTTTTCGCTGAACATTTAAATACAAGCCATTTCTTTATTGATATATCTTAAAAATCAAATGTTAGTTCATGTTTCTATTTTAACAGATTCAACAACGAAATAAGCGAAATAAAAATCTTAACTAAAGTCATTGATATGGGAATTGACTAGAATTGACTAGATGACACATCAAGCGTTCTTATCAAACAAACCTGGTTAGCAACTTCTAGAGGGGGGTGAAGCAGATGAGGAGGGGTTCATTAAGAAGTCAAATTTGAAACTTAAGTACTACGTAATGAGAATGTTCCATTTTCAAAACACATATGAATTAAATAATTCAAGAACTACTCAGCATAGAAAACTTTTAGACTCTAATGTGCCTGCCCTACAGTGCTTGTACAACATATTAGGTGGTTACCTATGAAATGATCGATTTTATTACTGGCCACTTTGAGCTCCGATATCTTCTGTTCTAATTCGAATTTCAAAATAAGACAACATGCATCTAATAGCTACGATATTCGTATTTCAAAATCAGTATTTCATTTGTTTTTCTGTGCCTAAATTATGCTCATGTGATTGCTTTGAAAATAAAATGGATAAATTGAAAATTAGTGCTATTTTTGAATTTGAGTTTCGTCGCGGCTCCAACGCAAGTCAGACAGCTCACAATATCAATAGTGTGTATGGGCTAAACACCAGAAACGATCCGTGTGTCGATAGTTTGAACGCTTCCGTTCTGGCAATTTCGATCTTAAGGGTGAGCCCCCAGGACGACCTACGACCAATGTTAATAACCATGAATTTAAAGACTTTAGTGGAAGCCATCACAAAATACAGCAGGAGGGTTTGATGTTAGTGATAAAACAATGTTGGTTCATCTGCGTGAAATCGGTAAAATAAAGAAGCTTGAGAAGTGGGTACCGTATGAACGGAACGAACGTCAGCGAAAACAACGCGTCGAAGTATGCACTGTTATTGAACCGTTACAAAAACGAAGGAATTTTGATTCGCATCGTCATCGCAAGCGTTCGTATCAGTGACTAGATCCAGGAGATACAGCCCAACAATGTCCGAAACGCAAGATAACTAAGAAAGGGCTACTGGTATTACTTTGTTGGTCCTGTGCCGGCACAGGACCACTATGCTGCACTACACTACACTACAGTTCACTACAGTTTCTTGCGAGCCTATCAAACGATTGATGCAGATCTGTACTGTAGGAGCTGCAGACTATGGTGATAAAGCTGACAACAAAGCGACAGTTTGATCAATCGCTCATCTCCACTTTTTCTTTATGACAATGCCCGCCCTCACACTTCTCATGCGATAGTTTTAAAACTTCAAGAGCTCGACCTGGAGACTCTCCCTCACCCACCATACTCACCGGACCTTGGCCCGACAGATTTACATTTATTTAGAAATTTGGACAATATTCTGCAAGAATTAAAATTTGATTCTAAAGTAGCTGTGATTAAAGCTTTTGAAGAGTTTGTTAATACCCGTCCACGAGACTTTACAGGAGTGGCATCAATCAACTGCCCGTGAGGTGGCGAAAGTGTATAGATAATATGGGTCAATATTTCGAGTAACACAATAAATATTTTTATAACATTTTATTCTAAATTTCTCATACAAATCGGTTTTTCATAGGTGAGCACCTAATATCTAGTATGTATTCTCAAATCGATGACCTAAGTCAATAATGCCGACTATAAGGTCCCTTTGCTCAGATAACATCACATTACACGATGACCAAGTGTATTATGATTGTCTTCTAACAATTTGGACGGCTCATTACACTGTAGTAAATAACCTATATGTAATTTTAACGAGAAAATTTAAAATGAAACAAAAATATTGCAGCGTAGCGCGCATGCAGAACGAATAAAGTGTTATATTCTGATATTCAAAGTAGGTGTGCGGAGGATACAACGAAGCTTGAGAAGACATTTCCGGCGGGAGGATGCACATTTTGGAGATTTTGCGCTCAGACTCGCAGTCCAATATGCTGTTCAATACAAATGCACTATACACGATTCTTTAAATATAACATTCACAGAGTGATTTTTGTGTTCAATGTTAAACTTGTCATCTGTCATCGTTTGCTATTTAAAACCAGAAGTACCTATTTATCAACGTATGCTTTCTCAACGTGTTAAGAATTAAGTATTATACTTTCTTGCCCTTTTTGTAATGTCATGATGTTTTAAAAGGTAAAAACCTGTACCCTAACGTTGTTCTGATATGTCTATAATTGATATGAGTCTTGGCGAGTGTTATGTTTTTCTCCAGTACAAAAAAGCTAGAATTAAATTATTGTTTATAGCATACATTTTAATGACAAACTCGTAACTTCTCTAGGTTATTCTAAGGTTGACGGCAAGAGATTCCTTCTAGGAATAAATCGGACTTTGGACTTATGGTAATAATCATATAGTAACAATTCATTATAAATATAATAAAGAGCAACAACAACAATCAATTATCTAATTGATGACTACTTGAAAAAAACGATTAGGCCATGGGCTATATTGAAATTTCAAGTCCTATTGAACCACAGGTTTGATATTTGGGTTTGATAAATGTTAGGCGACACGCATAGGCCAGACGAAACTGACGTTCTCAATATTGATAACGTGACGCTTTTGTTCCACGATGTTTGTTAACTTTCAATCTTTTAATATGATTTTTATTCTTTAGTAAATAAATGACAACAAAAAAAAACGTTTGATTTATAAACTGTTTGGTTGTTATTAACTCCAACTACATGTTATAAAGGTACATTTTCATATCGTACGACTGCGACATACGACAACAACCGACGACAGTACGTTCGGTCGTAACCTATATAAATTAGAGATGAATTTTGGTAATGTGCGACTGTATACGTCTACCACCGACAACCGCATGACCCACGACGATGACCATTGAGTATAGCCTATACAATTGATATGTATCGTTTGAAAAAATTAATAAACGGAAGCTTCTAATTATGGTTTTGTTAAAAGAGGTAGTAGAGTCGTAACAATATAACTCGTCGAACTGTTTTGGGTCGCTGTCGGTAGGAGGCAGTGGTTACGACCGGTCCTGCTATCGTCGGTCGTGGGCGTATCGCATGTCACAGTTGTAAGTTGCGAAAGTGTATCTTAAGTACTTATGGAGGTTTGTATGAACTATTAAGAGTCAGTTTTGAAACACTCTGTAAAGGAATAGTGTGAGAAGCAGTACAAGAGGGATTTTGGTGCAGACGCTCATAGCATTGAAAATATTTATGACGGTTGATAGAGCGCTTTGTGCCGCTCGATACACCTCACGGCTCCAGCCCATCCGATTCACCTGTGAATACCGAACACATAACTTCACATTTTAAATAATTCAACTTGTTTTTGTATATAAAATCATTCTTTATATTAGTCACATTTTTAGCGCTTTATAATTTCACAGCTATTTTTAAGTTTATAAATTGATAGAGGTACACTTATTGTTCATAATAACATTTATAAGTCATACAATTATAAATAATATTAATATATCACACTCAATGGCCCACGCTAGAATAGAACACAAACTACGTAGACTCCAACAACCTTTTTTTTATACAGATATTTTTCCAAGAATTGAATCAGAGACCTTTTAGACCGTAAATATACCTTATACCCAATTAGTTGGTAATGAAGTAACCGATTGTAAAAATTAAATGTTCAAAAATTATGTACTGTGTAATATTATTGAATATAAGTAGATTCACTTATTTACTGTGCAACATGTCAACTTGGTTGCGCAAATTAAAAACCTAATAAGAGACATCTTTTTTGAAAATTTCGTATTTTTATCTTTCATGTCTTATCAGTATCATCACTGAATACGTAAAATAACCATATTATTATGGGATACGGGTGAGACCAGGCAGCCTGATCCTGTAGGTAATCAAATGACATAACTTTAACTTTCAGATGGGCAAACTCAAACATATTATTGGTTCTCGTATAAAATTAGATTTAATGCACTTACTAGAATTTTAATTTGTACACCCGAACTGTTTATTAACAGTTTTCAATATGCCTATTTATATGAAACAAACACTAGATCAAAGACATTCATTATAGCTGAATTAATACTGTATGTACTTGTATCTACCCATTTATTGTTGAGATATACACTTTTCTTAACGCGTCGATTCCCTCTTGATTATCACCTGTTTCGTTCCTGGTGGTCACGATTGGTAAGTGACAAAGCCACAATTGTTTTACTGATGACAAATAATGATATAAAATTACGTGACACTTACATATCGTGTACGTAAAAGTCGTGGAAGTTCTGAAGTAAAAGAAGTCGAGCCAAAACAAAGAGTTTTAAAAATCATAGGTGGTAAATTAAAATGAAGTCTACAATAGAAGTCGAACATGGGTAGAATAAGTAGGAATATTCATTTTCAAATAAATTTGTGTTTGAATGTTATTGGTTTATGTAACGATACCATATTAACGCAATGTTTGTGCAGCGATGAATCGTCGTACTCAGACGTGGGGCGTCTCCGAGAGCGAACCCGTGCGATGCTCGGCGCAGCGGCCGAACCGCTCGTGCAGAATGCGCACTCGCAGCCCAACAGTCGCCGCATGTCCAGCGACATCGATGGCAAACTTGCTGCCAACCTCAATACGAGGTTTGCTTTACTCTCTTTATTCATTTTGTAAATAGAAAATAATACAATGACGTACAATAGAAGTATGCGGCGGCTTAAGAGGGGAGGATGGCTGAAGCGAATTTCAAAAATAGATAGTTTCACCTTTTATTGCTGTCTCGGGGGTAGATATTGAGAGAAACAAGGACCGTAACAGATGGCGCAATATCGTTCGTCGAAAGTATACCACGGTCGTGGTCACAACGCTCAGTAATGAGGACAACAATGCAAGGAGGAGGACTGAGAAAGAGGGACACTTGCACTTCGAGCTGATAATACCTATAAAAATTCTAGAAAATCTAGGTTTCGTATTCCCCTGTTTCCTCCTCCAAAAATGGATCGATTTTTTTATTTGCATTAAAGAATAGTTGTTTCTCTGTCTGTACGTTTTGCTTTTTGAAATAAGATTTTTTACTTTATAATATACTTGTATTAATTTATGTAAATGTATATTTAACTTTATAATGTATTAATTTGATGGATAAATGATATAATTGATTATGTTATTAAATTAATTACATGTATTAAATTATATTAGGATCAAATTATGAAGTTGCATTTTAATAATTGTACTCAAACTTGTTCTTATGGCAGAACTAATACGTTCAAAAATAAACGGATTTGATTTGATAAAATTTGCACACCGGACTGTTTTTTGTAGCGTTTAACGGGCATTTTGTTTATTTTTGGAAAATCGAAACGTCGTAGGGATATGCTCATGGTACATATCCGTATCATATTAAAATAATTGCCCTATTGCCAGAATTCAGGGAGAAAAAAGGGGAATACGTTTGTATGAACAAGACGCTGCTGCTGTCCTCCGCTCTCAAGTGGTCCCGGTGTTCGGCGGGACCACCGCACAACGAACCGCACAACGAACGCGCACTCACCAACCAATATGCGCAGTGTCTCAGCGACATCAATTTCAAATGATCTGTCTATCTGTTTGTTTCTTATCACTACTCTTGAGAAACACTAGGCCGATTCATGGTTATGTAGGATATTTATCCTGAAATGTTCAAAAGTAAATCGGCTAAGCGTTCACCAAAATATGGGTTTTGTAAGACAAGCTGATCAAAATGAACAATTTAATTGATGATGCCTAATCTTCATCAAAGAATCGTTCATCAAGAAATCTCTCAGCTTAGTCTGCAAAGAATCATCTCAGTAGACTACGCTGCCAGCACAGATTAGTAGGTTATAAAATTATGAGGATATTTTTGCCAAGGTTTGAAAACCGGTTAAATTTTATGAAACTGGTTTCGCCCTAAGTTTTGTCAATGAATAGTTCTCAAAGTTTTAACGTTAATTAACAATTAATATAACGATTTAAAAACGGGGAATAATTTTTCAGGCAGCAGATAAATGATCGATCAACAAAATACTGCACTCAATTAAAGTGACTAGTCGGCAAGAAAACTCAATAAATAGTAAATAATTTATCCCGTATGCATCCCGTTAGCTGCACAATAATCCGAAAAGAAAAGCAAAAATTATACCATAATATACAGTAATTTATATATAGATTTTCAAAAATGTGTATTGGCAGCAAAAATCATGATTTGGCAGCAAATATAATATACGAGTACCTACTTAGCTGCATTATTTCATTTCTGCCTTCCATTTATTTTCTTTCTGCACAAAAGTATATTTCTGACAACTTTTAATGAAACTTTAAAATTTACTTGGGATTCTGAAATAATACATAAAATTTCCATTTCTGGACGTTTTGATTTCGTGAAAAAGAGTATTATGGTACGACGACGGATAATGACACCGATGAGAAATAATCGAATGAGCAACAAAAAACTACTGAATGGGCAGCAAATCTATAATAGCTCAAAGGTGGATTAGGTTTAAGTTCTCTTGTGACCATGCAAAAATTCAAACCCAGCCACCACAAGCCGTCCGTCCAGGTTTAAATGAATAGACTAACGAACTCAAATGCTCATCGCGGTGTTTCATGACATTAAACCCCCGAAAGACAATACAGTTTTATAGCAGTATTTTATTGCAAGCTGAAATCGCATGCAGCTTTGCTTTGGCCTCTATATCGATGTAAGAAGGACAGTTCCTTCTTACATCGATATAGAGGCCCGTTCTTAACTAGCCGTGTTCTTCTCGTGGGAGTAGATGTGTCTCACTGTAACTTTATGTTGTAGACGTCCCTCAGCAATAATCGCTGCATTTCGGCGGCCATCACAAGCACTAGCCTTATGCGCAGCGACACAACGCCGCTTCCTCTCGGAGCTTGCGCCGCACTCACGCGCATCAGTTGCCTCCACTACTCACGAACCTCCGCCGTCAGCCGCCGAAATATTGGGACAGTAAGTACAAACTTAATAAGTTTGAACTAAATTAAACTTAATAATAATTACAGCATATAAAATTAAAGTAATATATGAAACGGATGAGAACACTTATCCGTAACATAGGAATGATCTAGCATCTAACAACTAACTTCTACTCAAAAAGACTTCAAACCAATTAATAAGGTATTCATTAACGAGATTACAGACGAAACATTCCCTAGCCCGAATAATGGCAATGGAAGTAATTACCTAATAATAGTCTTCTTTTTATGTACGAAAGCTTCAGACGAGCATACAGTCCACCTGATGGTAAGTGGATACTGTCACTAATAGACATCCGCGATACATGCCAACATTAGTCCAAAATGTCAAACATTGACACGCCTCCGAATGCGCTACCTACCTTTGGAGATATAGGAATGGATTTGGAGAAAGGGTTGGGAATATGGGGAGGGATAGGATGGAAATGGGCTCTAGCACATCTCACTCACTACCGAAACACGTAAGTACGTATATTGGGGAAATATAATAAAGTAGGAAATGCAGTACATTTCAAGGTAGCCTTCTGTGAGAGAGGGGTAACGTGGCCAGTCGTGCGCGCCCAGCGGCTGTTGGATTACAGCGTGCACTCTCCCCGTCAAAAAATATATAGATATCTGACTAAACAACACCCAGAAATAAATTGTAATCTTCTTACATCGAACTTATTTACTTATTTTTAACTTTTTGATAGCTAATAGTGTTTAATTCTAATTCCTTTTGCTATTGCCTTGTGGTGAGTCCGTGAGGATTTATTATAGCTTGACCCACGACGCGCAATGTATACATAAATCTGACATTTATATAATCACTTGTTTTTAATTTTATAGCACAATAAATTATATTTTTTCGATATATAATTTATATTTAGTTATTCCTGCTACTTAGGTAATTATTGATTTTATTAATAACTAATAAATAATTGGGACCGGTTACCTCATAAGTGCATGTCGAATCTGATGTGTTATCTTTAAATATTGCAAAAGCTAAATTGATAAATGAGAACACGATGTAAGTGTTTATTAGCTTGTTTATTATAAATAGGAAAATAAATTGCATAAAGATAAATTAATAAGAACAATTCGACAACAATAAAAATACAAATATGTGCTTTAACTTTGCACTTTAGCAATAAATTAAAGTGTGTGCAACTAGTTTTCTAAGTGTATACAAATCAAAGTTATTCTCCTAAAATAGTATATGCTGGATGGTACGTTTAAAGATGTGATATCAACATAAATCAAAGCTAGCCGGTGCGAGAGCTCTTGACGGACCGCGGTGGCACCTGCGAACGACACCGGATCACCTCTTATAAATAGTTCTCGACTCCACAATGTGGATTTATGAATTAAATTGTTATTTTATAACGAGAATAGAGAGATTTAAACATTACCATGAATTACTTGAAAGATAACCCGAAAATGACAATATACTCGTAAGTACGTATGTCCCTAACGTACTATTGCATTCAAAAGTCTTTAACTGATGTTCAAATTAAATTGCTTGAACTTGGACCCCCTTACTAAGTACTAAAGATAGATAATAATATGCTATAAAACAGTATTGCTTGAAGAGGCGTATTAACGAAGCTGGTTGATCGAGAACCAGCTTCATTATACGCCTTATTCTTTGTAAGAGACACTGGCTAGACCAGTGTTCAACACTATATAAAAATGTGTTCAGCAACAAGATGTTTGGAATAAAACGGTCTAAAACACCTACCTGCAAAAATTATTCGCATATTAACCTACCTATTATATGTATTCTTGCACATTAAAGATATCAAAGGTAGAAATTATTAGTCATTTTTCTAATCTGTTTAATATTCTAATTTTAAAAAAAGACATAAATTTATACATGCGTTAAAAACCTAACAATCATGGGATTATAATTTATTAACCTACCTTGATTATAATCGGATTATTATTGTATCATAACATAACTATAAAACAAAAATTTCAATGAAATAAGATAATACGATGCAAGCTTTGTTACGAAGGATGTAAGGTGACATTACATCTGACTTATCTGAATCTCACATTACATCCAAAGGCAGTGTCACAACCTTTTCAAAAATATTACACTCACATCTCTCTCACATATTACTCTCACATATTACTCTCACATATTACTCTCACATATTACATCCTAAACATATGTAATTACAATATACTAGTAAATCTTACTATTGAAATCGAAGTCTCTTCAGACATTCCATCAATGGGCTCGTCAACCAGTTAGAACGTGAATGCGCGGCGAGTAATATTCAAGTGGGTAACGTCATGCCGGCCTCATTATGTTTGCGACAATGCGAAGCGCTCACAACACGTCAACACCATTCAAAATCGCACCCTTTATTATACACTATGCTAGTATACTATATAGCTTCTAATGTCCGGTTTCACTAAACAGAATTGTTAATTGTGAAAATCTCTAACGAAATGTACATGGACACCTCTTATCCATTTCTTGTCTTGAAAGAAATATAAATAAAATTATTTATTTACATTTAGTGAAGCCCTGAGCAGAGCATTATCTGCCCTCTACGCTAAGCTGTTGGTAGTTCTTGGTCTTGCTTTCCCGGTAACTGAAGTAATTGGGCACGGAGTTGAAGAAGGTTATTACCAGGTAATTGTTCACAAAAGTATTTTCTACTGAAATTGTAATAGTTTCATCCAATAACTTCATTATTTCTGTTGCAGGGATTTTATTTGTACCTGTACTTAGTATCGGTCATGTTCGTGATATTCCAGTATGCCAATCTAATGCGACAGAAAGCCGTCAGCACGATTATTCATGACTACGGTGAGAGTTTTAATGTTGTTTTTGCCATCATTATTATCAGTTGATGATACCTCATAGAAGATATGCAAAACATTTTGCAATAAGTGGGTACAAATTAAAAAAAGCAATACATTCTTTAGTAATTAGCCACATTTGCTTAACAAAATGGGACATTAAAATCACATCTTGTTTGCATAATTACGACCTCAAAGAATATTACCTTCTTTAGTTTTCATTCCACTAACGTTTTCAACCATTCGTATAAATGTTCCGGAAAATTTGCGTCTGTATGTGTTCCTTAATGACCGGTGACAATGACCTAAAATGAATTGAAACGTTTTTGTGTATTGCAGAAGAAACTGATAAAAATGATAGAACAACGCCTGGTGAAAAGCTAAATGAAAAGCCAAAGCCGAAGGAATCTATATCTCGTTACGGCAGTTTCTACTTGAGACTCGGCGCCATTGGTGAGTGATATGCATATGATTGCATGACGGCTTTTTATTTTTGCCTCTCTGACTTTAAACCCAAATAAATCGTTAATTCTTGATCCCATTTCTTATAAAACATGCTAACACTCACCTGAAAAGATAGACGCGCTTTAGGACACTGTTGTAAAAAGCATCTAACGAGTCTTTTTGGTCGAGAACTTGTTAGACGAGCGGTGACCTCTACTCTGTTTATTTGTTTTTCTTTTATTGGTCAAGCTAACTATATTTTCATATTTGACCAATATCGACAAAACATATAAGTACCCAATTCTTCTAAGATAAACATCCTAGGCAATCCTAAAAACCGCAGTACGCACATTCCCGATATCAATCCGCACAAGAACACCGATGAACAAACAGACGTTGCCGTTTACAGTTGAGATAAAAATATTTAAATAAGTGTCTAACTTCATAAAGCAAAATATTGAGTACCTACTTTTTGAATCCTTCCAACTCTTTTCCTATTTCTTTGACATTGTATGTCTCTGTAGATATTCTATAGATATTATTGTACATGTATTTGTATTTGTATGTATTTATGTATGTATATATTTATTATTATTGTGTTACAATGTCATTTAGTAATATCATGTAATAATATTATGTCATGAAGTAATAGAGTACTACTAATAATAATATTAAACGTATAATTTCTGTGGCATTGTGGTAAGGAGATTGCTATAAAACGATAAGATTGCGTAGTTACGAGTATATTCTCTTCGGTAAATATTGTAATACATTTTTGTCTTATTGTTAATTAAATTTTATACCATAAAAAATATCTATCTATCCCAATAACAATTTTCAGCATTTGGCATCGGTTCAATGGTGTATAGCGGATTAGAATTCGGCGAGTACTTCGAGATGACTGATCAATGCCGCTCTGTGCTCGCTGCTATAACCCCAGCACTGCGAATGGCACTCACTCTTCTACAGATGCAATTCATTTTCCTCACAAGCAAAGAAATTGAATCTGGCTCATACAAAATGATTCAAAGATTTGGCTTCATGCATATGATCGCTACAAATCTATGCGAGTGGTTGTATGTTCTCGTTGAAGAGACGAAACATGAGATACACCATCTCGAGCATTCAGTATTGTCAAAGAATGGTACTCATAATGAAACCGCAGCAGTGCCGTGTCGAAGAGCTAACATTATGGGCGCACTGTTACAAAACGCGTCGCCCTTTCTTTTCCCCTGCACTATTGAATATTCTCTTATCTGCGCTGTCATTTTATATGAAATGTGGAAAGAGGTATGTATAATTTTATTTACTTGATCTAATATTTTAAAGCTACGAGAGATATTAAAAAATAATATTTAAAATAATTTGCAGGTAAAATGTACTCCAGAGGACTTTGAAAAGAAATTCAATTACACTAAAAATAAATCGAGAAATAATTCTGTGACTCCCGAGAAAATTTTGCAACAATTTGGTAAATATTAACTTATATTTTACAAAACTTACAAAAGTACATATGAATTAAAAAAAAGCAATATAATATACTATTACATGTTTTTACTTTTTAAATAAAATTTTACAAGCGTGTAGTATCATCTTTCACCAATAATTGACTTAGGATTTCACCCATCAATTTTAAAGACGTTATCTTACAAAATCTACCATATTTACAAAACTCCTCGACTGATTTTGATTAAACCTAATATTAACCAGAATGAATACCGTACACAAAAACAAATTTGTTTAAAGACAGACAAATTTCTGTTCAAGCCCCACCGTAAATAGAACCCGCGACCTTATGCACAACAGTCGGGGCAGTTAACTAGGCTAAAAGGTCGTCGTCAATGATATATATGTACAAGATTTTAATTTTAATTATATGTGATACTAGTAAAGCTTCATTCATATTTCAGCCGGTATGCTCGGCGTGGGCTCACCCTACGGCAGCAAAGCGGCTTTACACCACTTCTCCGTGGACTGTTCCCACGCTCATCGCGGCCTTTTTGCCGGAATACTGCTTATCGTTCTCACTATTATATCTCTTATTATGTTCTTTGTCCTCGCTCACAACCCCTTTACAATTAACGTGAGTAGCAGTTTCTCTTTTTAGCTTTAACCACATTCATCGCGCAATACATGCCGGATTTCTTATAATATTTACTTCGGAAGCACGTGTAAATTCCCCAGGGGTTCATTCGTGCATTCTTCGAGCGTGCCACTCTTTATCATCTTTCTTTCTTAAACATTACTCTTTCATCGTCCATTTTTTTTCTTATTACCATCAGTTATATGCTTTCTACGAATACGTAGTATTCTTCATCGCTCAACTTTCTACATGGCATTTTCTCCAAAACTCTGCCAATACTCAACGTCCTTTTGAAACCGTTCCATCGCTCGGGCGTTCTAAATGGTATTTGTTTTGTCACGCTTTTATCATTTCTACTAAATTGTCGACCATTTTTCGATTCTCGGTTTTCTTCAATCATTCTTCAGTTCGCAACAAAATCTCGCGTCACAACGATCTCAATCATTGCATTTTTTAATTACATGACTGTAACCTCTAATAAAAATATATTTAATATACATGAATTGATTTCAGGACGCGATATTCCAAGTTAATATCTGTGAGTTAATTCTGTACACGTTAACTATCCTCGCTACAGGCGTAGCCTTTAAACAAATGAGGGTACTGCCGTATAAGAGAAAATCTCGAGGTAAATACCATATTTAAATTTAAATAATGCCAATCTCTCATAGAAGTTTACAGATGTTGCAGCCCCATGGCCACAAACCTGATACACTTTTTACGTTCACATTCAAAATTATTCTCTACATGTTTTTTCAGGTACATTTTAGTAAGTTTTTCTTCGTTTTTCTTGCCTTTCTTCAGTACGTCTTCAGTTTAATTGACATTTTTTGTCTACAACGAAAGCCCGCTCCCCCATTAGTATTCTCCATCTTTCACCCACCTCCATCACCCATCTTTCAAATACATGTAAACAGCCACACACCATTACTCACCACGAAAGACCACACATTAGATTAAAATCTATTTATTTAACAGCTATAATAATATACAGTGTAAAAAAACCCGAAGGATAAGCGAAATGACATTTTTAATTATTCTAACCACACCTTAACTGATAAAACATCTCTTTTTCTCAATATTGTATGAGTTGCAAGCGCATTATCTACCTACACAAAATCTAAAAAAGTTCTATATTCTCTTTCGACCTTTTCACTACTTTTAAAATTCATTTTATAAATGTATTTTAGCCGTCCTGGGACTGGATACGTCACTACTGATCCTTGCACAGTTGGGAATGTTCGTGTACTGCATGTTCAGTTTGATAGGAAGCCATCATACTGTGGACTACAGCAACAGTACTGGTCTAACTGGATTCTTCTCAGAGTTCTTATCACTCAATCAGGTATTTTCTTAATAACATTATAAATAAAATTCAATTGGCCACATCGCCCACTTTATGATTCATGGTTCACGGATACCCGCACAAAGAACACAAACTAGCCACATGTCATGTGAACGAGTGTTATAGATGATATGGGTATGATTGACAATATTTTTTTAAGTTCTTTTCGCATTGATATGAGAGATTACTTCTCATATCGATGTCTAATCGTAAAGGAGCACAATTAGCTACGTAAAAATTTGTTTATTAATTTAACTTGTAATCATCACCGATTTCTTTAAGTATACTCAATAGTAAGCTTAAGATTAGTGAGTTCCTCACCAATCTTCTGAATCACCAAATATATATGTATGTTGTTGCATGTGCAGACAATATTGCAATCGTTGTTCATAATCGACGCGTGGTGGCGTCGCAGCAACAACTCGAAGCAGCGGCGCGACAAGCCCGGCCGACAGCTCATCACCTTCCTCCTCGTCGCCAACATGGCCATGTGGGCCATCAACACGCTCGAGAAGGTAACATACATTTTATTTTAAACTTCAATCTTTTCTATTTTAATCTCTAATTAATAACCGCTACTCAAAACCATTATTCAACAATTTTAATCAAAAATTAAAATTTTAGGTAATACTTTTACAGATCTATAATATATGGTAATGTAAGACTTTATTTGATGAAATATATGAAAATTATCTATTGCTTTATTTAAACTCTACCTAATCTTTCTTTTATAAATGCTGTGTATTTTTTTACGTTTTTTTTTAAATAAAAGAAAACTGATATTCCTTTTTGATTAAAAAATATCAAAATTAAAACCTGTATAAACGGAAATATTCAAGGCATTTAGAATTAAATTATTCGAAGTATACTAGATCGGTGATAGTCTAGAGATAACCCCCTTAGTTATTTACTAGAGGAGTCAGGTCCTGCAGTGGGACGTTATAAACTGTATTTATATGTATCAAGTAACCGTTTAAGCCCAATTCTACATTTCAGCAGTGTCTATTAAGATTCTCTAAATAAAAGTGGATAGTTCTGGTTCATTTTATCTGTTATCTGGCCCTAGGTAGTGGAGACGACTAGCTTTAGAATAGCGTCATCCCATCTCTAACCGTAGGTTTCGTTAAAGCCGACTAAGAAATAACAACCACAAGCCATAAGCCCTAAAGAACTACACCATTTCAGTGGGCTCGCCATTGCAACCCGCCAACATCCCTTATGCACAAAACACTGTGTAGGAGGGGGCCTACATCCAACAGTGGATGATATAACAGCTGATACGGTTACTTATGGTTTCCAGTAGAACGTTATAACATACATGTAAATACTGTGACTACTTTGGTCTTTGATTTTTAATGTTTAAAAAAAATTCTTCTAGAATCGTGCAGAGTTCAGGCCGGCACACCTGCATTTCTACGGGCCGTGGGCGTGGACGATCATCACACACGTGTCGATGCCGCTAGCCATCTTCTACAGGTTCCACTCCACCATCTGCCTCTTCGAAATATGGAAAAACAGCTTCAAAAATAAACCTATTTATTTAAATGTATAAAATTCAAAATGGAATTTTATAAGAAAATAATCCTCAATGTACGTACGTGTTTCGTTAGTGAGTGAGATATGTCAGAGCCCATTCCATAGTATTCTATCTTATCCTGCCCTACCCATTTCTCCAACCCTTTTTGCAAATCAATTTCTAAATCTTAGTCAACGCATCTGAGGGCGAGCCAATATTTGTCATTCTTGACTGATGTTGGCATGTACCGCGGATGTCCATGAACAATATTCACTTACCACCAGGAGGACTGTCTGCGTCTACCACATTCTTTCTATAAAAATAAAATAAAAACATTAGGATAAACATCATAAAAAATATGTGTGTATTCCAAAATTTGTTGAAAGTTAAATGTCGTTTTTGTTTATTTACAAAAAACATATTTAGGTATTGTTTCTTAAGATAGTAATGTTCTAAAAATATCTATATTTTCTTTTGATAGTTTGAGTTCAATTTCGATTACAAAAGTTTAATTCGGGTGTCAACAATTTTTAAAATGAGAATAAGACAAAAAATTGTGACAATGAATTTAAAAAAAGAATAAAATACTCGTGTGTACACTTTGTGTAACATGTGTGACCTTTTAATATTAACACCAGCAGTTCCTAATTAATAAAAACTTATTGCGTTTATATTTGACTAGCGGCCCGCCCTCGCTTCGCTTCGGTGTATAAGTTTTTTTTCTTTTCAATTTTTTTTTCAAACTTTCAAAATAAAAAAGACTGTATTAGACACGGATAATGTAGCTTCCTATTTGTGAAAGAATTTTTAAAATCGGGTCAGTAGTTCCAGAGATTACCCCCAATATACAAACACACAATTTTACCTCTCTAGATATTAGTATAGATTATACTATATGCTCATATGTATTTAAAAGCCTACGTAACGTAGTAACAACGTATGTAGTAACGTAGCCTGCGTGCCTATGTAAATGTCTTTCTTTGCAGTGTGACATACTTGTATTTTATAAAAAAATAAAGTTAGGTTTACATGAAAATTTTAAATAAATACTTATTTAAAATTTTATTATTTTAATATGCTTCCTTAAGATTTTTTGTTTTATTGTGTTATATTCCTTTACCAACTTTTAATTAGTGCAAAAAATACCAAAATTGTTGTATTGTATATATTTTTTCTTCATATATGACAATGGTGCAATTAGCACATTCTGCCAGTGGCAAGATTTTTTCGTAACAAACAATTTCAAAGTCTAAAACATATCCTATCAATGTCCAGTCCCGTCGAAGAAGTCAGGAGTCGCTCAGTAAAACAATAGTAGGTTTACTGGGGACTGAAGAGGACTCTTTGGAAGCACACAAACGCAGAATCACGCTTTTATTTGATTATCACAAACACTACGCACAAAAAATACAAAAACTATGACTATTATACCACAAAACGCCTAATACACAATTTTTACAATGATCAAACAAAAACTCCACTTCTCGACTTCCCGCCAAAAAGTCCTGTATTGTATATTACACGTAGTCTGGCCATAAATAGTAACAATGAAGAAACATAAATAAATTACATTTGAAGGAATCTGCCATTCTCACGTGAAAAATAAACATTTTTTCTGAATTTGATGTCAATCATTATTAAATATTTTACTAATATTAAAATGGTGTGGGGTGATAACGAAAACCTTATTGCTGTAATTACATTACACAAAGTAGACACGGAACCAATGCAATTTTTAAAACTCCATCCGCTTGGTATTATCCGAATGTTCGTGTACCGGGCTATTGGTAGGTACATTGAAACGTCCCCTGTTTGTGACAGAAAAAGGTCTAGTAGTCCATGCACTATATTCGAACTAAACAGCTGATTAAAGCTGTGAAGGAGAGAATTCGAAGAAATCCCGTCCAGAAGCAAAAGTTTGTATCCAGAGAGATGAATATAGCACCCAGAACCCCATGTTACGTAATTTAAAAGATGATTTAGGATTTGCTGCTACAAAAGATGTACTGCTTCAAAAGACGTACGTACGTTCAAAAGACTTTTTTAAAACCTGAAAATTCTTTTAATAGACTTCAAATGGCGTTTGCAGACAAGTGCCCTTCTAAGGCAACTGTGTATTGTTAGTACAATGAATTTAAGAGTGGTCGACTAAGTTTGGCTGACGAAGAAAGAAGCGGTCGCACTTTAACGGCTGTTACGGTAGTAAACTTGGTGGCAGTGAAAAATTTGATTTGTGAAAACACGCGAATTACATACGAGGAGATCCAGGAGAGATTTCAGATTGGATGAGGAGTGTGTATCAAATATTACATGGATATCTATGAGTCTCGAGGACAGTATCGCGCTAGGTCCCGCACAACCTCACCGAGGTTCAAAAACAAGTTCATAGGGTCGTCTCGGCGCGTTTACAACAATTCACAGTGACCTCACTCGTGATAATTCACAGGTGTGGACCTACCAGTATGATGCAGAAACTAAGCGTCAATCTACTGTTTGGCTGTTTCAAAGTGAGTCAACGCCTACCAAAGTGAAAAGAACAAGAAGTGCTGGAAAAAAATTAATCGTAAGTTTTTTCACTTTAACTGGCTACCTGATATCTGTACCTTTACGAAATCAAAGCAGCATTAACACAAAATGGTACGTGGCCACGTCCTTGCCAAACGTTTTTACTGCAGTGAGTAACAACCGTCCAAACACAGGTCACTGTGGACTGCTGCTGTACCACGACAACGTGCCCGGTCACTCAACGCTTAAAACTAGGATCTTTTTGGACAATGCCCCTGTTCAAGTTTTAGGGGTGGCCTACAGTTCCAACTTAGCACCTTGTGACTTTTTTATTTCCCAAAATTAAATCCCAACTAAAAGGGACGTAGTTTTCGTCGCCGAAAGAACGTTCGAAGAGGCAGTGAAAGAGGTAACCTGAGGAAGAGTGGAGAAAATATTTTTGAAAAAGGAACCTTTGTATAGATGCAAGCGGAGATTACTTTGAAAAAATGTAATAAAAATATTGGAACCCGTACATTTTTTTTTCTTTTTCACTAAACTTTCTGAGTTTCCCACGTATGTATATATAACAAAAGACACACGAAATAACGCGAAATTATTATACTAAAATTTAAGAACCTTTAAGAAGTGTTATCACTGAGTTGAGACGCTGATCAATAATACATAAGAAAAAGTAGAATTCATTAAAATACATATTAACAAATACAATAAATATCATACGTAGATATAGGTACTCGTAGATAGGGTACGTAATACGTGATATGTCACGCACATTGTTCAACCTCGGTTCAGACAAATTTCCGGATAGCATGATGCGCCAATTATCACATTGAACGTTGTCCTTTGTCAGATACTAACTACAATACTTACTGCACTAATTATTAGTATCTCTATAGTCATATAATTATTATCATTAACTACAAGTACAAGACATTTCATTAAGTACAAGACAACGATTTTTTTATACAAATTATTATGTTAATAAATGTATACAATTCGTTTATGTAGAGCTACACAATTTATAAGAAAAATACATACTATCTACTTATCCTATCCTAAGACTAAAAGAAATATATGAATATGTATCGATACCGGAAATAAGAAATAATGTAAGGAACAAAATGCACTTTTCAGGAGAGCTAAAAAGTCGTTTTTTTTTCGAAAATGTAGTATAACTTCTTTATTTTTTAAGCTATTAAAATGAAGTCTATTGCAAAGTTTCTTAGATTTTCGTGAACACCACTATTCCGTTAAATATTTGTTTAACTTTCTATCTAATGTCGTAGATAGCAAGTCCCTTACCTTAAAAAAATAAGAGAATTATAAATAATAAAAAAATAAAAAGAGATGTTTTACAATAACAAAATTTCTGAACATATAAGAGTGATGTAACTCTCATGTCCGTGAGAAAACTGACTGCTGATTTTAAGGTAAGTCGTTAACGACACTCATTCGTGAGGTCGTGAGATCAAATCCTAAGCCTACTCGTATACCAATGAATTTCAACGTAAGTAGAGAATTAGAAATTATTGCCAGCTCAGTGATAAGGGGAAACATCGTATCGAAACTCGTATGTTACGAAATTAAAAAAAAAATCTAGAACATATACATATTATATCCACCAATCCGCACTGGGCCCGAGTGGTGGAATATAGCCCGAAACCCCCTAGTGATTTACTACGGAAGGCCAGTGCCCTACAGTGTAAAAGAAGTTTAAAAAAAGTGTGACGACCCGTATTTTAAAAAGATGTTTTTAATTGTTTACGTACCTACACAAGAACCTAACCTGTTGTTAAATGAATTCAGAGCATGTGAATTTACCAAACCTAAATAATTGATGTCGGTTTAATAAATTTTACCACTAAAGTTTCAGTTGAGGATGATGACATCGATTATCTCAGACTGGCGAACGCCTAAAGCCCTCAAGAAGATAAGCAAAGTCCTCTCTAAGATACTGTTCAGCCAGATAACGACTGCACTCAAACTCTCTAACATTTTGAATTTATCTAAAATGCAAAGTAATAACATAATAGAAGATAACGTTAAACGTAGACCTGTGTTTAGAGATAAAAAAACAGATTATTATCAATACATGTGCCGAAAGTAAATATGGAGGACGTCATCGAAGATGTTGTATGGTAAGTTTAAAGTGACTGTATTATAGTTATTTAAGATTTCTAAACCAAAGGTTTAGTTACTTATAACGTTCAATATCTTAAAATGTTATGGTTTATTAATTTAAACATTTTGTATGTTTTGAGGTGTGGAAAAATAAATTAGCCGTCTTATGAAATTAGGTGTCCCTTATAAGTTATAGCTATTATACGAGCATAATGTCTGCAGTCTGCGACTACCTGTATTTGACTCCCTGTACCATCCTATAGATGCAGTTTTCCATTAAAAATAAACTCATTTTCAATTTTCCCATACACCAAAATATATTAACAAACATAATAGACGTAAATATGTCATACTAGTTTTGTTTCCCCGCCTCGCACCTTGTATTCGATTCCACTCCCGAAATCGTTAAATTTTATCACCTTGTTTTATAAAATTTGCTTTATTTTGTTGGAATATTGGCATTGCAATGATAATGTGACTTTGATATTCTAGCTATTCAATCTTGTGTGTTATGTGATTATTAAGAAAATATCGTCTTGTACTGCTTTTACTAAAATAAGTTGTAATAGTCTTATGAATAAACGTTTCCCACAGCAACAAAACTGACTTTCCACTGCGCGCATACCCTGCACGACAATTTTCAAAATCACCGAATCGTATTTGATAAAAATACACTAAAAAGTGACCCAGTACCTATCTCAACTAAAGTCGATGTTATTTTTTTACTTTCGAAAAGTGTATTAATTAATCTCTTTTAATATGGAGAAAAAAATAAGAATATTTCTTGTTTGTCATACAAAATACATTGTTTTTATAACTAGAACTGATTTTGGCAAACATGATCCTGTTTTATACTGTGTTTATGTAACACCGGGATAAACACTACACAACAGTGAAATCCGTGATAAATTAGCCCAAAAATTCCGAGACTAGCGCAAACAAACAAACAGATGTTGCCCTTCAAATGCTCGTAGTACAATAGCCCAATAGTTCATAGTCCACTCGTACCTACAGACACCAACGGGTATATTAATAGTAAACATATCATAATTATTATCATATTACAATAGGTATGACAGTCATACCTCCACCGAGATGTCGATAGTGCATTACGAACATGGACCTCACCATCATCACCCGCGCCGGCAGAGTACCACAAGACTGGAACGTAAAATTAGACACAGTCGGTAAGTACAACCGGCCGAGTGCAGTCGGCCGGTTATAGAATAGTAAAAAGTATACAAGCCCGTCTCTTCCCCTAGGTACCGTAAAAGGCGACTAAGGGATAACAAAACCGCTGCCACAGGCACTGAGGAGCTACACCACCTCTACAAAAATGGAGCCGCATGACCGATGTGACTTTTTAGGGCCATACATACCTCGTACACAAGACGGTGTGCATGGTAAGGCCGATGTCCAACAGGTGACGATAAAAGCCTTGGTTACGATAAGTATAACATAGAATGGAAAAATAATGACTTAAGCCATGCACTTAGGAGCAACTATACAGGGTATAACTGAACCTTTCCCGACGGCACTTTATGATTCTGAATTCATCGATATGAAATTTTCGTGATTTTTTGCAATTTTTCTTTTAGTTTTTATCAAAATATTTATACAATGCACAAAAAAGCAATATTTATGCAAAAAATTCCGCAATATTTTATGTCAATTATCTCAGAATTATGAGCAAAATCCATTACTTTAGGCTTCGGGAAAGGTTCGTTTACATCCTATATATAGTTAGGCAAAGATAGGTAGTTGTATCTACTACTATTTACGAGTACTGTTATATTAGTATATTACGTACTAGCTCTTTGCCCGCGACTTCGTCTGCACGCAAAAAGCCAAATATCAAAAAACGCCGATTATTTTAAATTAAATTATTTTAAATGAGTAGTTTATATACCAAATTTCTTAAATAGGTCTTGAGATACGGGCATTGCATAAAAAATGTTCTCCCAATTTTTCCCTCCTCTTCCCAGTAAAATTTCTAAAAATCCTACCTTAGTGGATAGGTGTGCATAAAACCTATCCGCTGTGCTAATTTTATGTTTCTAGCTTGAGCGGCTTCGGCTCGGCGAGGATGAATCAGTCAGTCAGGACATTTCTTTTTATATGTACATATAGAGTAGAAGATAAATTTCATCTTAGTTATAAGGAGTTCATATCGTTAACTTAATACAAAACACACAATGGCAAATTTATAACTTTATATAAAATTTATAAATCTCTTACTTATGTGTGCGTGGTTTGTTATAATGTGCGTAAAAAAATTTAAAATATCCTAAGCCACTTCTTTTGTGGGGACTCCGCGCATCTCTGACACATGATAGTTTGTTCCAGCTATTTCTCTCTTGAACGAATGTTGATCTTTGCGATTAGCAAAGAAACGTCTATCTATAGTTTATATTAAATCGATAAAAAATGTAATGATATCCCCTAAAGTTTTAATTGAAATAGATTGATATTTTAAAAGTAGGCAACTTAAATTAACTACGAATGATTATGGGATAAGATAAGAAACGTAAGTACTAAGGGGAATTGCTGCAGGATGGTGCATGCGGCTCGTTAGTGGAGATATCTGAAAGTGACACCACCGACGCTAATTAGCTGGAGGCTAGGAGGACATCTCGCTAGCCAACAACCGGTGCGAAACTAGTGCAGATAAAAATAGAACTTTATTGCACAGACACGATTTAGTTCATCTCGTCTCGTGACAGCTTTAAAAATTAAATAAATCATAATAAACAATGGTACTTTTTGATCACTGATCTGTTTGTTAGATATATTATTTTAAAAACAGCAATGACAAATTGTAGCCAACATTTTAATATTTTGGGATAATAATGGTCGCGTATATTTTACATTCGTGAATACTCAGTGAATTTTATAAGTTGTAATTTATTTTCGAATTGACTGTTTTACTGAAGACATGCCAATTTTCCAGTGTAGGCGTGCGTGACTTACATTTAGTATATTCTAAATTCTATTACAATATGACTAATTATTTATACACACGTGTTATTCACTTCGACAAGTAGTCGTTAGTACTTACAGTCTACATTTTGCACTACAAGAAACAACATACGAATAGTCGTACTGAAGGACTTCTCACGTGTAATCGAACGAGAAATATCGCGTTTTAAATCGATTTCGATTAACTGACCCAGACGACGTGTGATTTCAAATGCAAAATAAAACAACGGTCCGAGTGCAAGCAGATGACGAAAAATAAAGAGAAATCCAATCAAAATGCACCGAAGGAGTGGCGGGAGAGATCTGAGCCGCTCCTTGCCGTGCCTGAGGATGAAAGGTGAGTCCGCAGCACCTCATTAAATCCACTATTAGTCGATAAGCGCTCGCTCAAACAAAACAACTCCATCTGCAACCTTAGATCTAACAATATCTAATTTGCATAATTTAAACTTTAAAAAATTAAATATATCATATAAAATCGAATTTACTCACAACTTACAAATGAATACGCAATATAAAGAACAGCAATAATTGCAATAATTGCAATAATTGCACCTGAACATAATGGAAAAAGGAATGGAATATGTTGGAAAAAGTTCAAAAATGTATAAGTAATTGTACGGCTATTACCCGTATTTATATCCATCATTGTTTGTCGTAGGAATGGTTGGATGTACTACATTAAAACTTCGGCGTAATTTATCTTTTTTTTATAGGAAAAAGGTGGCAGATGAGCATACAGTCCACCTGATGGTAAGTGAATACTGTCGTCCATAGACATCCGCGATACATGCTAACATCAGTCCGGAATGACAAACATTGGCACGATCCCGGATGTGCTGCCTATCTTTGCGGATTAAGGAATGGATTGGGAAAATGGGGAAGTATAGGATTGGATGGGAATGGGCTCTGGCATATCTCACTCACTACCGAAACACGTACGTGAGAACACATATTGGGGAAATACGATAAAGTAGGAAAGGTAGGTCTTCTGTGGGAGAGGGATAACGTGGCCAGTCTAGTACGCCCAGCGGCTGTGGAAATGCAGCATGCACTCCCCCCTTACAAATAAAAAAAAATATAATTAGACTTTAGCAAGGCAAGTTGTCATTGCCGTCGTTGTTGAGTGATGTTTCGTTTTTTGTCCGGGATCGGTATATCAGGGCGCGCGCTCATCGCTTACTGAAGAAGGTTTCATCTTGTACTAACATAGATGTTTTCTTCTCAAATGAGCGGGTTCTGAGCAGGTACGCTGTGGAATTCTTAAAGAAATCGTTATAAAGAATGTAATACAAAGAATATTCGCATTGGTTTTTTACCTTCTGTTGTTTAAATAAATAAATAACGAAATATAAAGTGCGGAAAGTACTGATAACCCGAGATGAGTCATGTTATTTCTACTTTCATTTGTACAGTTTGAGTAGATACAGTCCATATATATATTAAATACATTATTACGAATATGCGTACACTAAAACTAGTGTTTCAGAGAGACAGATTTGTCTCTATCCAAACGTTTCAGATTGATTACCCACTGTTTACACACAAGAACATTCATTTATCCTTCGTGGCCACTGTGCATATCTATTTTTAATCGATATATCTATGTAAACGACTTCCATTGTTCTGTAATCATAATAAAAAAAATATAAGTATGAAAAGTTCTTTAATGCTTAATGTAAAAAAAAACTGTAGACATTAAAAAATGTAGACAAAAAATGTAGCTTCGTGTGTCGAGTTTGCCTCGTCACAAATATTCGTAATTCATTTTCATGGTCAGCGTTGTCAGCAGCAGCAGCAGCAGCACAGTTTGAACCTAATAACCTGTGCCAACAGTATCCACATAAAACAAAGGATAATATGGTATTGTAACTACAGTTTTGTCGCATGACTTATTTTTGTCGAAACAAGTTTCTCCATTTCAAGCATACTACAATCGCATATAAAAGTCGATTGTAGTATGCTTGAAATATATCACGTCATATCACATCCTGAATTAGATAAAATCGTCTCTACGTCGTTGCCGCTTACAATCTCAATAGTCTTTCTATATTTTTAACAGCGAACATCCTCCTCACTCGCTACCACGGTTGAGCGTAGTTCCTCCATGCAGCATCAGCTCCAGTAACGAGCACATTCCGCCTGCGCCACGACGGAAACCTCTTTCACATGGCGAGTAAGTTACAAGCTTAGATTAAAAGTACATTCACTGTTTAAATTAACGTTATACTAAGATTCGCCTTTAGTCTAAGACTTCCATATGCATACCAGGGCTCAGGTCTTTTCTAGTAAATCACTGGCTATTAACACAATTCACCACCCTGATATATATCTCAGGTTTAGTGGATGCAATGCCCCAGATTATTTAAATTCTCGCGCAGGCGGATTTTCTTTCGATGTTTTCTTCACCGCTGAGCTAGAGATATTTTAAAAATCCGTACTTCAGTAGAAGCTCCTTACTTAAAACTCATGAAAATCGAAAATAGAACTATCCTATACTAAGTTATAAAGTAAATAATAATTCTTTTATATTCCTCTCTCCTGAACATATTTTTTTCAAAAAAAAAGTGTTATAATAAAGCATTTCCGACAAATCTGCTCTCTTCGCCATTACAAAATTAATTTATTCCTATATACAAAATAGTCAGAAAAACAGCAAATAGAGCAAAATATTTCACATCATAAATTACATTTGATATTAATTTTAGATTAATCCGTTAATTGCATCTATATATTACAATGTTTCAGTGAATCAATGACAGTGGTGCTGTCAGCGTTTTATGCAAAGCTATTAATAGTTTTAGGAGTAGCGTTGCCGGTCACCAGCACGATACAAAACAACATTAACACAAACATCACTTCCGATGTAAGTATTCATGACGTTAGTAGGCAAGAACTTTAATTTGTATTAAGTTCTCTCTTAGATTAGATAAGAACAACACCGTCATACAGTTTGTGTTTCGGTGTTAAAAACGTGCCAGCAGATGAAGTTTTTTTTACAATTTCGCCTTATCTACGAGTATAATTAACCAAAACACGTCAAAACGAAGGTTCGCAGCTCATACGCTGCCCTCTAGTTTTGCGGAAGTTTAGCTCCACTTGTTGACTGTACTTAATAGATACTTTGATATAATAAGATTTGAAGAATTCACAAATATAAAATTTTTGAAATAATCATAATAAATCCTAGATCTGTGAAAACTAACTGTACTTTTAATAAAACTGTCATAAAACTTAATAAAACCTGTCTTAATAGTCATAATTTTAATAAAACCTACGTGTACGATTGTTTCTACACTATTCTAGTTTCTAGTTATAATAGGAATTTCGTTATTACTCTGTCTGTTTTTATTAAGATCCGATATTGATATGTTTATAGTAGACTATATTAGTAATAAATATGTTGTTCAGGCAAAAACGTGAAATTAAAATTTCTCTTTAAAATGTTTAATTAATTAACAAAATATTTTTGTTATTATAATGCCTTTTTTCAGCTATATCCCTCAAATGTATCATTTTAAATGAAATAATCTAAGGCATCCTCTCTGCTGCATTTGGTTCGATTACAGCCACATTGATGCACTACAAATATATAAATTAAAATACAAATTAAAATGTTACAGGTGTACACAATGTATTTATACGTTGTCAGTATGATGTTCCTGGGTTACACATTCTATCACCTAAGATTGGCCAAAAAAGACAAAGAAGGTAAGTAGAACTTGTACCGGTAACTACATACTCTGTGGCTTTATCTCCAATTTTTCCGCAGCTCAGGCGATCAAACTCTGGAACACTCTTCCCACTAACATTAGGAAAGCCCCTTCTAAATTTTCATTTAAAAAGTTGCTTCGACGATATTATTTGTTCTATGCATCAGAGTTGATAAATAAAGTTTTATTTCTTACTCTGAAACAACCTCCCCTTTTCAATAGCTTATAATATAATATTATATATTATAGTTTTAATGTATAGTGTAATTTATTTAGTATAGTTGAAGGGAATAGTGCATTGAGGGGGAAGTGCACGCTGCAATCCAACAGCTGCTGGGCGCGCTCGACTAGTCACATTACCCCTCTCTCACAGAAGACTACCTTGAAATGTACTGCATTTCCCACTTTACCTTATTTCCCTAATGTACGTACGTGTTTCGGTAATGAGTGAGATGTGCCAGAGCCCATTCCCATCCTATCCCTCCCCATTATCCCAACCCTTTCTCCAAATCCATTCCTATATCTCCACAGGTAGGCAGCGCATCCGGTGGCATGCCAACGTTTGTCATTTTGGACTAACGTTGGCATGTATCGCGGATGTCTATGGGCGACAGTATCCACTTACCATCAGGTGGGCTTTATGCTAGTCTGCCACTTTTTTTCCGTAATGAAAAAGAAGAATAAAAAATGGGTATTACTAAATGGTTTGTTTGGGTAGATAATGAAAACTATATAAAGATATATCACGGCGTGTGCCCCGGATGCTCTGCCAACCTTTGAAGATATAGGAATGGATTTTATAATATAAATCTGGTCCCAACGCGTACAAAATGCGAAAGTTTAAAAGTTATATAGGAATGGAGAATGGGATGAGAAAATGGGGAGGGATAGGATAGGATGGCAATGGTCTCTGGCATATCTCACTCACTACCGAAACACGTACGTACATTAGGGAAATAAGGTAAAGTGGGAAATGCAGTACATTTCAAATTAGTCTTCTATGAGAGAGGGGAGGGGTAACGTGGCCAGTCGAGTGCGCCCAGCGGCTGTGGGAATGAAGCGTGCACCCCCCCCTCCAATGGAAGGGTATATGTAGATAATAATTTCAAACAGTAGCAGTAAACAGTAATCAGCCCCCTTTTATCATCCACTGCGGAAATGAGCTTCCTCATGCACATTATCTTGTGTATGAGGGATGTATAACCTTAAAACAGGACGTTGGCCAAGCTGGTTGACGAGTCTACTCTCTTGAAGGTGGTGAAGTTCCTCAGGGCTTGTGGTAGCCCTTTGTTATGCCTTAGTCGCCTTTTACGATAGCCGCGGCAAGAGATAGGGTGGTGCTGTTACAAAGCCGGCCGACACCACGCGGCCTACAGTTTAATTGTATATAGAAATAAAGTAGTATTGGCAAAGTACTCGTAAAATGTTTTAGTGCCACGATAAGTTCATGCAAGCGCAAAACTGCGAACAAAAATGCCACGGAAAGGAAGCCTAGAGATTCTTTGGCATTTCTTTGGCAGATTCTAGATTTTCGAGAGGTGCGGTTGAGTTAGTGTTTGATTTCTATAAAAAATATATATTATGGACTTTGTGGTTTAATAGTGATAGTTTATTAAAGTTAAAAGTGCCATGTTTGTGCATAATGTTTGTGATAATCAAATAAAAGCATGAGGTGCTGTTGGGGCTGCCACGCTTCTGTAGCGCAGATGTTTGCTGAAGCACACGTGGATGAAATAGCCTCGATGATGCGTCGCGTGTGAGACAGCGCCAACGGTATCATGACGACATTGGCGGAGAGGGTGGACTGCCCAATACTGAGGCACTGGACAGGGGTACATATCGGTGCCGTTGTGTAGTGTCTCTTTATATGAATTTCTTTTTTAATGGTTTATATTTTTTATTGTTTGTGTGTATTTATATGTAGGTATATGGGCATATGCCTGAAATAAAGTCTTTATTATTATTATTATAGGACTTTATTATTATTTTTCGTGCTCTTCCAAGGAGTCCAACTGTCCTCCGTAAACCTACTATTACTGAGCGACGCCATATTTACTTCGAATTCATTTACACGTGACATTGGCAAAATAGTCTTCGCGCTTGAGTGGACAACTGATCAGACCAAAGAAGAAGAAGAAAGTCTACCCGTTTTACGATGGCCGAACCTATTGTTTTATCATTGCAGGGAATATGAAGAACACCCGTTACGGCAGTTTCTACTTGCACATGGGCGTGGCCGGCTTCAGCGTAGGGTCCATCATCTACTCCTGTCTACAGTTCGGGGGCTACTTCGACCTTTCTGGGGACTGCCAGACGGCCATAGTGGCTATTAAACCTGCACTTCGCATACTTTTCATGGTCGCTCAAACCGTCTTCATATTCTCCTATACGGATGTGAGTAATTTTTGTCATGTATACGAACCCTAAATGTATAGATGTACACAAGTCCTGCAGAGGCAAGCTTACAATATCTAATCTTAATCTATATCAATACTAATATAAAGACTTAGTTTATATGTGAGTGGTAGACTCAAAAACTACTACAGCGATTTTGACAATTTTTTCAAGTATAGGAAACTAAACTAATGCAGATGAACGTAAGCTATACCTATTCGAATTACCACGTGGACGAAGTCAGAACTGATCGTTAGTAATAAATAATTGATTAGTAATAATAATAGTCTCTATATAAATAAGTATGTTATCATTATTATATAACGCACCTGCGTTATATAATAATAACAAAATATATGCCCCCATGCTATAATAATGAAATAAAAATATTCTTGGAATTTCATATAATTATAAATTAAAAATAAATACATTCAGATCAGCTTTTGGCCTTTTCCCATGAGTGTCGTAAAAGGCGACCAAAAAATAACACAAGCACAAGCCCTGAGGATCTACACCATCTCTAAAAAGGAGTGGACTCGTAAAACCCCAACGTGACGTTTTAAGGCCTCATGCACAAGACAATGTCCATGTCCAGCAGAGGATGGCTGATTACCTTTACTTTTAGATTTATCATATTTGATAACACTCTCATTCTAATAAAACATGTAGATAACATGTGGTAATGATTTTATTTACCATTCACTTCTATCTAACTCAAAACATTTGGAATTAAATCCAAAGGTTAAAGTAGAATAAGTACAAAACCAACAGACATAATTTGAAGATCACGAAAATTTCATTTATTACTCATAGGGTGTTAATAAGTTAACAATTTTGTGTTGATCTCCTAAATATTGCCCATTTTCCTGTTCTTGTCTAATGTGCAAAACGTCTATAACATAAAAATGCAATAATAAATACAGTTATTCCCTTTACTTGTGTTCATTCTTAACAATAACAAGAAACAATGAAACAACGGAATATACTGTTCTTTTCGTATTAGAATTTATCTAATGACTTTTCTACAGGCAAATTTAATAAATCTAAAATGTAGAATATAGACTGTTCTTTTTCTTGACTCATTATCATCTTTATCAAAACCCATTAAACCCATCAAAAGCATGTGCTTTTTCACCTTTAATGTTCTCTTTTGATTGAATGGCCACGAGTGGACGAGCCGCGCTTAAATTTTCAGATTTGTTTTCCCACTGCCGAAACAGGAACACACACAGTTTCCCAACTTATTAATAGTGTCCAAGTTATTAATAGTAAGACACCTATATCATTAATTAAGGTTTAGATCAAGCTATTAAGTCAATAAATAATATCTGTAAGTATAGTTTTGTGTGTTATGTAGGTACTACGGTTACTGCAAGAACAGTAGTTAATAGATAATAAGTTAATAGACTATTGTTCCCAGATTCTGGACCCCATGAGAGTCGTAGTCCTGGACAGATTCGGCTTAATGCATTTAATAGCTACAAACGTGTGTGAATGGCTCAACGTAGTCATTCAGGAGACGAGAGATGATATAATAGCAGTTGCTTACGGGCGTCCAGCACTCCTCCGATACGCCAATTTAACTGGACCGAACCTGTTCATTAATGAAGTCGAAAATAATTCTACACACGATTACAATAATGCTGAAAATGTTACAAGTGTTGAAACTGACAACATAAACGCAACAGCAATCAAGGATTCGTGGACTTGTAACGTAACTGAAATTATAACTCCTTTAATTAGAAACATGAACCCTTATTTGAGACCGTGTGGAGTTGAATACAGTCTGTTGTGTTCTGTGATCATTGTTGTGATCTGGAACGACATATGCACGGTGCCTGGATCTGTGAGTACCCACCACTTATATATTTCATTTCATACTCGAATGGTCCTCTAATGAATTTTAAATAATCATCAAAACAACCAGTTTTTTAAATATCTAACTGTAGTAAATAATTACCTACTAATAATTGAGCGTGTGGTATCGGCCGCCTGCAGAATAGCGCCCCGTTCCATCTCTTGCCGTGGCTATCGTAAAAGGCGACTAAGGCATAACAAACAAACCACAAGTCCTGAGAAACTACATACACCACCTCTACAAGTGTGAACTCGCCCATATAATACATCCCTCATGCTCAAGGCAATGTGCATGAGGAAACCCATGTCCAGTAGTGAACAAAAAAGAAGAGGTGATTACGGTGAATAACAACCACTAAGTCGATGGGGAGTCGACTTGGTGGTCGGTATTGTGACGGATGGCACTCCCATTCCTTTATTGTCACCAGAATCTAAACCTAACCCACTTTAAAATTTGCTGCTATAGATTTACTGCTCATTTAATTATTTCTCATTGTTTATTAGCGACTTGTGTCTTGTGCCAAATTGAGCTGTATGTACATTTAACTCGTTAACGTTAACAGGTTGATTTTGGGGTTTTTGAATTCAAAACATGAACGTTCATTTAAAATTGATCGCAACCAATAGCTAAGTTCTCAATTTCTTCAAAATTACTTAACGGCTATAATTATGTATACCTACTGATGGCGCTATGCATAAAACTAAAGCATCTAGGAAATTACGAAGAAAATCGATTGAGATACTGATTAACTTTCAATAAAGTAGTTCATATTATTTTCAATAATATAAATATTTCTTCCAGAAATTAATAAGTCCAATACCAGAAAAAGAAATGCGACAGTGCTGTGCCCGTCTGAAGTCCAATAAGCATTTTTCTGTGGACTGCGGGAGCGCACACAAGGGCCTGTTTATGGGCGTCGCGGTACTAGCCGGCACAATCGTCAGTCTCATGCTCTTCAACGGACTATTCCAGAACAAGAAATACGTCGAGTTTGCTTTGTTGCAGGTTATTCTTATTTTCAACACTTTGCACCATCTCTTATACAAATACATTCGTTAATCAATGATGAAAATGAAGCACTATACGTAACAACAACAGATTAGTAGTTACAGGGTAGTAGTCAAAAGGATTATGCAGTTAGATTATGCAGCATGCATTATATTATTTATGTTTAGAGATATGTATGTATACGTAACATTGTTTTACGTTTTCATTGGGAGGTTAATGCCCTAATCACCGGGCTGGGCAGGCGGATTAGTGATCGCGGTGGCCTCTCGCACCGGTGTCCGTCAGCCGTCTTTGGTATTTGAAACCTAGCAAATCAAATGGTTATACCACCATTGATCGGTCGTCGGAGCTCCGTCTGTTATTCAGCAGGTGCTCCACTGGAGGAGATGAGAAGAGCAGAAGATCGTATGTGGTGGCAGTCCTTGAGAAAGGCTTATATCTAGACGTGGAGAGATACAGGCTGATGATACGGTATTGTATAAATACCGTTATTGTTTAATAATCTCGAAACATAATAATAATATAAATAAGCGAAAAGTCGATATTTGAAACGATCATAATGTTGTGTTAAGATATAACTTATATCTGAACACAATTAGGACTTCCTAATATAAAAGTACATCCATTTCAAATATTTACTTTTCAGTGGAGGCGGAATAAACGTACTTAAAATCTTAAAAAAGTTATTAAAATAACAGCGGGTGAAAGGGCTCAGTGAGAAATTAATTTAATATACGACTAGCTGATCGATTTCCTGCGCATTTCTGACTACACATTAGCTAGCCTTCTGCAAAAAGTTCCCGATTAGATAAATATTTGTTTAAAAACAATAGTGTTTGAGTCTGGCTAATTTGTGTATCTTTGTGACTAGTTAAGTGTGCTTTTATTGATCCACGACACAGAAAATTACTAGAATGAAGCGGTTGTAGTCCATTCAGTATCACACACTATGTTATTAGACACATGCCATATCAGTGTCATTGGTGCTATAGGCAACATATGTGCAATTAGTATATAAATTTTAACTTTAATCACTTTTGTAACTTTCTTGATCCAGAAGTTTGACTAATCAACATCTAGCAACATCTATTTATTGCGAGTATAGGTACTAATATCTATACTCGTAATAAACTTCCAAACAATTTCAGATAAACGTATGGGAAACTATCCTGTTCATCGTAATGGCGGTGGGGTCGGCTGCATGCATTCAGCGCATGCGCACCCTGACGCTACGCCGAGGCATTGCCGCCGGCATGCCCCTGGAGCACGCGCTACTGTTAATCACACAGTGCGGCGTCTACCTGTACTATCTTTTCCAAATCATCGGCACCGGTTTCCTACTACAAAGATATTCCGAAGAAAGACAATTTACAAGGTAAGCATACTTGGAGCGAGATCCGACTCTCTTACAGAAAATTGCCGTGAAACGTAGATCCCCAAATGTTTCAGAAATGAATGAGAGTTCTCGGAGCTCTTTTCCTTTTACTTCTTTTACCATCCCATACCATTTTATTTTCTTCGTGCAACAGGATTAATTTGGAACTGTATAATAATACCCTTTTTCCGTATTCTTCCTACATCTGGTTCCTAAATTCCGAAACAATGAATCTGCGGATGTGCCAACGCGCGTCATTTTTCGACATAAATAGAAAAATCAATTAAAACTTATTAACAACAAAAAACAAAGGAAAAAAGAAAACAATTAAAAGTATCATTTAGGAGTATTTAATTATTTAAATACTCGAAGTATTTAAAATCCATATCTAATCTTAAGGCACTAAGCATATAACTCGTATGAATATTTAAATGCTATTGACAGCACAGAACTGGGATTTTTATATGTTCCGTGATTGACAATGTCCAAACAAAAGATCAGAAATTAAGGTTTCCTGAAGCATCTTTCTTAGAAAATCACGGATATGAATATAACTCATAGATTCTTTATCTATATCTATACTAATCTATACTAATATTATAAAGAGGTAAAATTGAGTGTTTGTTTGTATGTCGGGGGTAATCTCTGGAACTACTGAACCGATTTCAAAAATTCTTTCACAGATAGGAAGCTACATTATCCATGTCTAATATGGGCGAATATTTTATTTTGAAATTTTGAAAAAAAAAACTTATACACCGAAGCGAGGCGAGGGCGGGTCGCTAGTAAGTGATAAACTAAAAATAACTGTCATATGGACAGTTACTTTATTCATTTAATTAAATTAATCAGCATTGAAATTCACTGGATTTCAGAATAATAGCGCCATTATGCGCTGTGATACAAAGTTCGTGCCAAACGCTGTTAGTCATTGACGCGTGGTCTCGGCGCTGCGTGGACGGCGGGCGCCGGCCCGGTAGACAACTCGTCACCTTTCTGCTGATGGGCAATTTTGCACTTTGGCTGCTAAATCGAGTTAAAAATGCCAGGGCCGAGTTTCATCCTGTACAGGTAATAATCTGTTACAAGTACCTAATTAATCTGTAGTTAATATCCGCCTATGCAATTGCATCGTCTGTATTATAAATCCGATGTACGGTGGATTTTTTATATTTATAGAAATCCGCCTAAAATAAGATTATTTCGCGAATGCACCACGGACTAACTATTACGTTACTAATATTGACACCTCATATATAATTATTAGATACTATAATTAATACGCTTACATTTTTTATGGAAAAAGGCGACAGACGAACATACAGTCCACCTGATGGTAAGTGGATCTGTCGTCCATAGACAGCCGCGATACGTGTTAACATCGGTCCAGAATTGGTATTGGTACGCTCCCGGAGCCCGGATGCACTGCCTACTCTTGAAAATATAGGGAATAGATTTGGGGAAAGGTATGGTAAAATAGGGAGGGATAGGATGGAATGGGATGAGAACGGGCTCAGGCATATCTCACTCAATAACGAAACACGTACGTAAATTGGGGTGTCCAGACTTGGCAACACTGAGAGTCGTTAAGGATTCGACCAATCAGCGGTTTACGTGAAAAAACTGTCATTGCCTAAAAGGGTTTTCTTTTTACTTAGAATCTGCTCCAACGATCGTTACATATACGTTAATGCAATTTAAATTGTTTAAAAGTTAATATAGTGTTTTAAGCGCAACGTATTTATTATTTAAAACCCAGTATCTAACATAACTGGTCATTCGGAGCCAAATCAATTCGAAAACGAATAAACCAGCGGCAGCGATCGGAGAAACACGCAGTCTGGGAGCAGGCGTCCAAGTCCATAGCAGCTTATGCAGTAAGAGGAGAAGCCAAGGGGTAGTCGTTGGAATAATCAATCCTGGAGGAAGCTGGTTTGGTATCTGAAAACGCGCAAATAGGTACGGCCAGCCATCCCATCTATTCCCGCCCCACTTCCACTTCAACTGTTTAATGCTATTTAATTCTCTAAGTTTCAGTAATTACTAGTCAAATAATACCGGCCGTGCGTGTCCAAGTACTTCGCATCTCATTTGAAAACGTCAAAACTGTGAGTACCCTCTTTTGTCACTTTCCACTAAAATGATTGAGCCAAGTCATGATACTTTACCACCTAAATCTCGCGATAATTCTCCGTATAAACATGGTAATGCCAGTCTAGTAAAAGAGCTAGTTAAAAAACGCGGTATACTCAAAGGCAGGTTAACTAGATTTGCAAATTATGTGTGTACTTTAAAAAACGAAACGATCTGTAGTAAAAAACAAATAGATTTAAAGTTGCGTATTCAGGGAGCTTCTACTATGTTCAGCGAATTTAGTAATATACAAACCAAGCTAGAAGAATCTGTATCTGATATTGATGATCAATTAACACAGCGAGAGCTGTTTGAGAGCAGCTATTACGATGCAATCTCTGAAGCTGAATATTTGTTAAGTTTATGTAAGGTCACTGACACTTTAAATCCATCCGCACAAAGGCCAACTGTTAAATTACCTGTCATATCCTTGCCTATATTTGATGGTTCAATTGGGAATTGGTTACAGTTTAGAGACAGTTTCATAAGTCTTGTACATAACTCCAGTGAAATAAGCGATATTGAAAAATTCCATTACTTAAAATCATCACTAAAGGGTAGTGCAGAATTAGTTATAAACTCAGTGGAATTTTCGGCAAGTAATTACCTAATCGCTTGGGAATTGCTTCAAAATCGTTTCAACAACCAAAGATTACTTGTTCAAAGTCATGTAAAAGCGTTATTTACTATGAACAGTGTTAACAAGGAGTCATATATTCAAATACGCAATTTAATAGACACAGTTTTAAAGAATATACGCGCTTTATCAAACCTTCATGAACCCGTAGAATATTGGGATACCTTACTCATATATTTAATTGTTTCTAAATTAGATCCCACCACAGAACGTCAATGGGAGCAACATAAAGGTACGCTATGCTCAAAAAATGATAATTCAACATCTTTAAAATTTGATAGCTTAATGAAGTTCCTTACTGACCGAGCTGATATGTTGGAAACATTGCAATTATCACACAGCAAACAAAATCATGATTTTAAAAAACTCAACACTCAAAATTCAATTAAAGTTCACTGCAATGTTTCCACAAATAAGCCGAAGGAACGTCAATTATACAATAATACTAAAAGGCGCTGTTTGTTGTGTAATGCAAGTCATCCACTATACGCTTGTCAAACGTTTCTCGATTATAACTTAGAAACAAAACTTAAATTCATTAATGAGAAAAAGCTATGCATAAATTGTTTACGTTTGGGTCACACAGTAAGCGATTGTCAGTTTGGACCGTGTCGGAGATGTAATCAGAAACACAATTCGTTAGTACATCCCGATAATAAATATTACAATATTAATACGACATTCACAAGTCATGCGGATAACGCCACTGAGGTGAGTGATGGTCGCGTACTGTCAGTGACGCCTCCTGCGCCCGCGATAGTCAGAGCGACCGCACCCGCGCCCTCGGCCGCCTCCCCGCTCACACCTTCCTTGTCAACACACGCATCTTATATTAATGCAAATAATGCACACCTCGATACTAACTGTATTCATTCTGCCAATTTAAAACCGGTATTATTGTCAACCGCTCTAATACAAATAACGGACAACTTAAATAAGTTACATGTAGTTCGCGCCCTTTTGGACAATGGATCAGAAAGATGTTTTATCACAAAATCATTATGCGATTTATTACACATAAATGTTATACAGTCCACGTTCGAAATACGAGGTGTTGGTAACTCTGTCACAAAATCAACGCAAATATGTGACATTGAAATTGTATCGACGTCCAACACTTATAAAACACATACTTCGGCCATACCTGCGATGCCATTACAATACGCGCAATTTAATATACCCGATTACATTCAATTAGCGGATCCGCAATTTTATGAAACAAGTAATATTGATATTTTAATAGGTGCTGATAAGTTTTGGGATTTAATAAAAACAGATAAAATTAAATTACCGAATGGGCCTTTCTTATTAGACACAGAACTAGGTTGGATTATTTCTGGGCCTATTTCTACTATTTCACGCGATAAAGGGTACGGAATTCAATGTAATTTTTCAGATGCGATTGATACCCAGCTACGACAGTTCTGGGAACTCGAAGAAACGTTTGCGCCTCGGGATACGCACAGTGAGGATGAACGTGCTTGCGAACAACATTTCGTTAACAATACTACGCGCACGATTGACGGAAGGTTCGTTGTACGTATTCCTTTCAAAATTTCACCCGATAAATTAGGCGAAACGTATTCGCAAGCGGAAAGAAGGTTCTTAGCTCTCGAAAAACGCTTAGTACGTAATCCGGAGTATAAAAAACTTTACTGCGATTTTATTCACGAGTACATACGCTTGGGTCATATGAAACTAGCTGATAACTATGGAAAGCCTCATTATATAATGCCGCGTCACGTTGTAGCTACCAACCCCGCGCGCATCCAACTGCACATATTCTGTGACGCTTCGTCTGTCGCGTACGGGGCTTGTGTATTTGTGCGCACCATAAATCGTGACTCATCGGTAATCGTACGATTGTATTGTTCTAAAGGAAAGGTTGCGCCTCTAAAACCGGTTAGCATCCCGAGATTAGAACTTTGTGGCGCTTTACTGGTGCTAGGCTTTATAATAAAATCCGCGAATCAATAAACTGTCAGTTCGATAACGTTACTTTCTGGAGTGACTCCACCAGAGTATTAGGATGGCTGCGCATGTCTCCTAATCTATTAAAAACCTTTGTTCAAAACCGAGTATCTGAGATTCACGAGCTCACTGATACGTTGAGGTGGCGTCATGTTAGCGGCAAGGAAAATCCAGCAGATTTAGTATCCCGCGGTGTCGGACTGGAAGACCTCAAAAATTGTGTTATGTGGTGGGAGGGGCCAACGTTTCTTCATGACCCAGCATTTGATTGCAATCAGTCATATGACGAACAAGTAGATATTTCTTGTTTACCTGAAATCAAATCTAAACCTATTAATTCATTAGTCAGCTCGTCAGAAATTTCATTATTCCCATTTAAAAGATTTTCGCAATTTAATCGTATGAAGCGGACTTGTGCATACGTATTGCGTTTTATACACAATACACGCTATAAAAATAATATTCGTCAGGGCTCTCTTACTGTTGATGAGTTACAAAATGCCAGTGAGACTTTGGTAAAACTGTCACAATTAGAAACATTTGCAGATGAATATAGATTACTTTCTTGTAATAAAACACTAAAATTTAAACACAAGTTTAACAATTTAAATATATTTATGGGAGATGATAAAGTATTACGAGTAGGGGGGAGAATTAAACAATCTTTATTATTTAACTTTGACAAAAAACATCCGATGTTAATATCTTCTAAGCATTGGTTTGCAGTGTTGTTATTTCGTTACGAGCATAAAAATCTACATCACACCGGACCACAAGCCCTATTATACAATATACGCGAATCTTATTGGCCTATTGGAGGTAGGAATCTTGCAAGGCGCACGGTCCACGACTGCGTCATCTGTACCAGACTGTCAGGTAAATCGTTATCCCCTATTATGGGCAATTTACCACCTGAACGAATTACACCCACCTTTCCGTTTCATCAGTGTGGTGTTGACTACGCTGGACCAATGCTCATATTGAACCGTAAGGGTAGGGGCTCTAAGATAACAAAGAGTTACGTTTGTTTATTCGTTTGTTTCGTAACTCGTGCGGTGCATTTAGAACTAGTCAGTGACCTGTCTTCGGAATCTTATTTGCTTGCTTTGAAGCGTTTTATAGCTAGGCGAGGTAAACCTTATCAGATACTATCCGATAATGGTCGAAACTTTGTCGGAGCTGCTAATGAGTTCAAAAACGTTTTAAAAAATATTTCAAATGATATAATTGAATACGCAACTAGTCAAAATATTAAATTCTCTTTTATCCCAGCTTATGCGGCTCATTTTGGTGGATTGTGGGAAAGTGGCGTAAAATCTTGTAAGCATCATTTGTTGAGAGTGGTTGGGAACGCACGCCTAACTTTTGAAGAGTATACTACGGTACTTTCACAGGTTGAAGCTACACTTAATTCCCGACCTATTAGTCCTTTATCTACTAATCCCACTGACTTTCTACCACTAACTCCTGCTCATTTCCTGGTTGGACGTGCCTTGACAGCACCTGCAGCAGAACCACTGGCTGAAATTCCGGTCCACCGGCTGACACGCTATCAGCACCTGGAGCAAATCAGGCAACATTTCTGGAACCGATGGAGCAAAGAATATATCTCCGAATTGCAAATTAGGACCAAATGGAAGCATCATAAGCCTGATCTTCAACCTAACTCTATGGTCGTCATCAAAGACGATAATACTCATCCATTGAAATGGAGCTTAGGACGAATCATATCTACCAAACCAGGAAAGGATGGAATATCCAGAGTCGCAGATATCCAAACCTGTGCAGGAATAATCAGACGCGCATTTCCTCGAATATGTCCTCTGTTCTATGAAGACTCAGAAGAGGGGATGTTGGATGCCAGTGCTTCCAAGGCCGGGGGCATGTCCAGACTTGGCAACACTGAGAGTCGTTAAGGATTCGACCAATCAGCGGTTTACGTGAAAAAACTGTCATTGCCTAAAAGGGTTTTCTTTTTACTTAGAATCTGCTCCAACGATCGTTACATATACGTTAATGCAATTTAAATTGTTTAAAAGTTAATATAGTGTTTTAAGCGCAACGTATTTATTATTTAAAACCCAGTATCTAACATGGGGAAATAGGAGAAATTGGGAAATACAATACATTTCAAGGTAAAGTAAGAAATGAAAGGGGTGAGAGATGGTTTTAATACACCTGCAACATTGCAATATAAAAACTCCTCATTCCAAATTCATTCACAACAAGGATACTTACTAAACATGGATAGGTATCGAAGTAGTCACCAAACGATCAAACTATACGTGGGGAAATATTTGCGAAAAAGAAAAAAAATTCTACGGAAGTGTGACGTATATATGACGGTCGGAAAGTTTCTTTTTAAAAACTTTAAATTAATATTACAAAGATAAAAACGCAAAAGGATGTTCTATCTTTGATTATTCTATACAGATTGACTACAAAACAATGTAAAACAATGTTCTCGGGAATTGGAGCCGGCCGCGTCGTCACTGCGTCGTCAGCGAGAACGAAGGTTATGTCTTCGTAACTCAGATTCCATTTTTTTAAAGGTCTGTCCACTTGCTGCTATTCAAAGTTTCATGCGTCTGAACCAATTTTTAAAAAAATCCACTCTTTTTCAGTTACCACTTTCATAGCCTCTTCGAAATTAGCCAGCGCGTCTTCAGTAAACGAAAAGTACTTCCCTTTTAGTTGAGATTTAATTTTAGGAAATAAAAAAGTCACAAGGTGCCAAGTCGGGTCTGTAAGGAGGATGGCCTAAAACTTTAACCGGGGTACTGTCCAAAGAGTCCCTTGTTTTAAGCGCCGAGTGAGCGGGCGCGTTGTCGTGTTGCAGCAGCAGTCCGCGGAGGCCTGTGTATGGACGGTTGTTACTAATTGCAGTAAAAATGTTTGACAAGCACGTGGCTACGCACTACTTTCCTTTAATGCTGCTTTGGTTCCGTTGAGGTACAGATAGCAAGTTGAAGTGAAAAACTTACCTACAATTAAATTTTTCCAGGGCTTATTGCTCTTTTTACTTTGTTAGGTGTTGGCTCACTTTGAAATATCCAAACAGTAGATTGACGCTTAGTTTCTGAATCATTGGTAGATCCAAGATTCGTCACCTATGACAATGTCGTGAACGCGCCGATACGACCCTACTTCGAATTTTGTTGTCACATCACGGCACCATTCGACACGAACTTGTTTTTGAGCCTTAGTGAGGTTGTACAGCACCCAGCGTGATACTATCCTCCTGATTCGTAGATGCCCATGTAATATTTCATACTCCGATCGAATCTGCAATCTCTTTTGAATCTCCTCGTATGTATAGTGAATCGCCAGTTTTCATAAATTAAATTTTTCACTACCATCACGTGTTCTACCGTAACAGCCGTTAAAGGGCGACCGCTTCTTTCTTCGTCGGCAAAACTTAGTCGACCCCGCTTAAATTCATTGTACTACACGGTTAAACTAACTCGGCATGTCGCTGGAATGCGCCCCCCCCCCCCCCCCCTTGTAAATTTTGATTCAGCTCGTAAAAACTATGTAGGGAAATTTGAATTTGGAATGTTTTGTTTTTATGTTATACTCGTAGATAACTCATAGGAGACTTTATGATAGGAACTCGAGAGGTGTAGTTTAGTTTTTGTTTGTTTAATTGTAAAAGTTGTATATTGAGTGTTTTGTGGTTTAATAGTGTTAGTTTACACTAACTTCAAAGTGTTTTTCTTGCGTGATGTTTGTGATAATCAAATGAAAGCGTGGGACTGAGAATTTCGTGTGCTTCCAAGATGTCTTCTTCTGTCCTCAGTAAACCTATTATCACTTTACTGAGCGACACCTGACTTATCTACTTCGACGGGACTGGACATTGACAAGACGTGTTTTAAATTGTTTCGACTACGAAGAAAACTTGACACTGACATAATGTGCAAATTGCACCATTGCCATATATGAAGAAAAAATAAAAATAAGTCATAGTTTTAATTTACATCAAAACCAGCCAGTGTTCCATAAATAATAACTCTTTGTCGCAAAACGTTCTGAGTAGCCTGGTAGGTATACGAGTATACGAGTACACCATTTCTGCAGTTAATAGATGGTAAAATCGATGGTGGGACTTAACAATATTTTTTGGCGGATGCTTGTAAATACTTAATTATTAAATCCAACACAGAAACAAATGTACATATGTAGGAATCCAACATACATCAGATTCAAGGCTGATAATATAATTATTAGTATGCCACTCATGAGCAAAGTCGGCACATTTCGACTGATGTCTGTAAATTTCAATACAAAATCCGCCGAAAGACGAAAATATAGTTTTTCTACAGTACAATTCCGCCGCCGAATTTTGAGTTAGTTTGTAACTACTATGCAAACACTAAAATTCCACTGGTATTGTACAGCGCCTAGCATTTGTTTTCTTTCATCCGCAACATTTGAATATTAAGGTAGGTAAGGGTAATGACGCCCGTAGTGTAGTAACGCCCACCTTTGAATTTGGCGGTATGGGATGCCACGACGAAATATATGAATGCTTTCTTGAACGCGCCCGAGCGAGGTTAGAAAGAGACAGAAAGCAAATTTTTAACAGCGTCACTCATTCGTTTAGTGTAGCCGAGCAAAGTTTGGAGAGTTACTGCCCACTTGATTTTATAATATTTTACTTACGGAAAAGGTAATTATTTCTGTTGTATATTGATTTATTTTGTTAATATTTCTGTATTTGTACTTTATAATGATTATAAGTAATACATATTTAAAAACATTTTTGAGAAATATTTAGTGAGTTTTTTATAACCTCACAATTTTGGTTTTCTTATCAGTATGACTAATTGCGCCCGAAGAAATGGGCCGTGGGCGTTATTAAACATATAATAAAAAAAATCTTTGATTTTTTTTAGATTCAGTATGGGGAAGCCTACAGTTAAAAAACGAGGTTTTTGGGAAGAAAAGGATATGGACGCAGCCCTCAATGCGGTGTTTGTAGGCATTCTGACACAGAGAGCTGCTGCAGATAGGTTTAATATACCTCGAAAAACACTTCGCGACCATATCAAGACGGGAATGTGTACAAAGAGATTGGGTAGGAAATCTGTGTTAAGTCCAGAACAAGAGCAAGACCTCGTCAACAGAATTATACGTGTGGCTGAAGTAGGGTTACCACTAACTATGAAAATGTTACGATTTAACGTATACAAGTTCTGTAAACAACACAACATATCAAATAGCTTCAACGAAGATAAACAAAAGGCTGGAAGAGATTGGGTAAGAGCATTTTTGAAGAGGAACCCTGAAATCGCTAGAAGGAAGGCTCAATTCATGAACCAGGCCAGGGCACAAAAATTAAACAAGTTTATCGTAGAAGATCACTTTAAGAAACTTGGAGAAGTCTTAGAAAATTTGGATATAAAAAACAAACCCGAAAAAAATTTCAATGTGGATGAAAAAGGATGCAGATTGAGTCTTCACCATCAGCCCACAGTTGTTGCAAAAAAAGGTGCTAAGAGAGTGCACTTTATCTCCAACGAACATGCAGAAAACGTTACAATAGTTGGTTGTGTATCTGCGATTGGTAATCCTATACCACCAATGATAATTTTCAAAGGAAAGAGGCTTAAACCGGAATTTAAAGACGATTTGCCCCCATCAGAAAAACAGAATACACCAAATATTGACCCAAATCTGCAATCAGCCCAACAAAATACTGCAGTCAACACTGAGGAGTTTTCGGATATCGATGATGATCGCCCCCTTGCTGAACTGAAATCCAAAGAAAATGTTGCACTCAAGGCTTCGTTTCAAAAACTTATACGCACACCAGTGAAACAATCCCCCAATACTGGGCAGCAAAGAAGGAAGGCTTTAAACTATGAAGCACAAAAATTGACCAAAGACTTATTCCAAAAAAATAAAGAAGATGCCTCAACTTCTATATTCTTACCATTACTAAACCAGGGAAGTTCTACTTCTAAAGAGGAGAACTGGTCTTGTCCAGCTTGTAATCAGAACAGGATGGTAGATATGAGGCAATGCACTAAATGTAAAATCTGGTATCACGAGGACTGTATGGGCTTGAGTCAGAAAGACATTGAATTCGAGTGCCCATACTGTTAAGATTTTGTTTTGCATTTTGTATTTGATGTTTTAAGTAAGAAATTGATATTCGTAAAAGTGTTTTTCATTGTGTTGTAAAATTGTTGAACAAAACCGTATCTTAAATGCTTAAGGTTAGTTAGGGCGCTATTATACACACGTGTGTATTATAACGCCCAAAACCACATTTTTTTTAAAAGAGGTTTTTAATTTTTTGGGAGTTTTTAGACACAAATGTGTATTATTTTATTGATACTTATTATATAGAGATTATTGAAATAAATTGTTTTTGTTCTTATAATTAACATTGAATTAAATATAAGATAAAATATATTAGGTGGGCGCTATTACCCTCACCTACCTTAGTTTACATCCAGAAACACCTTCTACAAAGTTCGCTATATTTAAAAGACATTGAAAATATTAACTGAACCAATTTAGATAAAATAATTATAAGAAATAAAATACAAAATTTAAAAATTGCTTACAATATAGTTTCTTTATATTTTTTATATTTTACAGATGGAATTCTATGGTGTATGGGCATGGACTCTCATAACTCATGTATCTGTACCACTTCTCGTCTGCTACAGGTTTCAAGCCACAGTTTGTTTTTACGAGATTTGGAAAAATTCTTACAAGAGAAATAAATATGTTAACGAAACTGATTTAGATCAATTTGAATTAAAGAGTCATCACGTAGCGTAAACTATATATTATGTTTTATGTAAACTATGTTCTATCAGTGTATTTTATGGGTGATTTTATACTCTAATGTAATTAACAGTAAGTACCTACATACGAAGGATTCAATAAATCATTTTAGTTAGTAAACAATTTTATTTTTCCATATTCTTTTTATCTTTTATAGCCTTAACTGCCTTACTACAGAAGTGATTTCAATATAACTTTTTATGAAGTAGTCTAGATTGATTATGGTAATAGTTATAATAGTATCATCAGTTAAAAGGCAAATTGCATAGTTATATAAAATATGTACAATATGTACAATTTGCAAAGGGGTGTACACCCCTTTGCAAAAAAAACCGGCGGTTTTGTGTTTTTCGTATAACTGACAATTATTTACTACTAAAGAGGTTTTAATGAATAAAATATGTTACTGCATTAAATAAAGAATACTGGTATGGAAAAAAAGTTAAAATGTTCCATTTTTCAAAAAGATAATTTATTTTTTCTAAATATTACTTCTTGCATATTTTTTGTGCGTTTATTGTTGGAAGTTTTCTGACAACTTATAATAACTTTTGCCGTTTTTAGTACATTGTCTTAAGTATGTCACGTTATATTGACGCATTTCGCCTCGATCGAGTAATTATTGCAGTCTACAAAATAGCACAAAAAGCAATAAGAGCAAGCAAAATTATAGCGCTGCTCGAAGAAAGGTGTAGGTGTTACGTCTCACAGCGTCTAAATATGAGTCGTTCAACTATCCAAAGGACCTGGACTCAATACTAAGAGACAGGTTCCGTTCATTGGAGCCAAGGTTTCTGGGAGAAAACGTTGCACTAAGTTACGCTTTTTAGTGAGTCAGGCGTTAAGAAACCGAAAGCGTACCTACATGGACCTCAAAAAGAACCTCGAAGAAGTGCGAGGAGCTCAAGCTAGCCTATGGACGGTAAGGAGGGGGCTCCTAGCTGCCAATATACGCAGTCGTTGGCCAGCTCGGGCCCTTAAGTTACTCCGTGAGCACCGGATTGCCCGACTGAGGTTTGCAAGAAATTGTGCATCGTGGACAGAAGCGAACTGGAGTAGCGTACTGTTCGCTGATGAAGCCCGGGTTTAATTGTGTGGCGAAGACCAACGTCGGCGGATGCTACGAAGACCAGGGGAACACTATGCAGACGTGTGTTTTGAGGAAATCACTCCTTATGGTGGGTGCTCAGTATGTTTCGGGCAGCTATGAATTCCAACGACTGTACCGAGATAGTTTTCATCGAAAATGGTACACTAAATGCACAAAGGTACATAACGGAAGTCCTGTCTCTACATGCGTAACCCGCACCAACCAGTCATAGTCATAACGACCAATGAAATATAAAAACTATTGATATTAACTATAGTACAGCTTATTCGTATAGGTGCCCGTTTTATTTGCAAAGGAGTGTATATTAGGAGGGCCAAAATAAGATAAATGTTCTGTACGCCAGCGCCATGAAACCATATATTTAATTGGCAGTTTCTATTTCTCCATGACTGTATTTATCGGAAACATCTTTTTCAGCCTACCATGACATGACCTAACGTTTAGCCACCTACGGTGATTTTTTTATGATTTTTATCGCTACATTTAACGACTCCGTAAATATTTAATACAAAAAGCCCTGAAGAACTGCCCAACCCACTTGGCCAGCATGGCGTTATATGGCCCTACGTCCCACATGCATAAGACAATGGGCATCAGAACGCTCTTATCCAGTACTGGACGAAAAAAGGCAGGTTAGGATTACAGTTAAGGCCTATAGAATTAAGTACCTACACGCAACCAATGACTTATTCTTCTACTAAACAAGCAATGCAGTACTAAAAAATTGCTCATTACATCACGGTCAATTATCCACAACTCCTTTAGTCGATCGCGCGCAAGCGAGAGAATTAGTGTTTTTTTTTTGTTCTATAATACTTACCTACATCAAATTGACATCAAACGCTGCCAATTGACAAAATACTGCATGTTTTAATGTGTTTGTTATTGTTTACACGTGCACGGTATTTAAGCGATTTGAAGTTAATTTTATGTAATTAACTCATTTATTTTGTATTTTCCTACAAAACCAAAATATATTATATTGTCGTAAATTAAAGTCATTCGCCAGTCATCTTAGTAGGTATTTCTTTTTCGCATTTAACATAAAGAGCGAGTAGCGAGAGTGACTACCATCTACCACCAATCACATTTACATAGAATACATAAGAAACACTCGTACAGATGAGACAATTCACTAACAATGGAAACAGGTAGAAAATAAATGTTTGTAAATAGTTGTTATATATTTTTTTTGTATAGATTTGGTTAATGGAAACAGTATATTTATAAAAATGCCGAATTGCATACAGCAAATTGCATATTGCAAAAATACATTCTCATATTCTCAAAGGACAAAGAGGTCTTCCGAGGGCATACCATAGCATTTCATAAGTACATACATATACAATTAATTTACTGACTATTAACTATTATCTCTTATGCATGTATATAATATACTTTATATAATATAATATACCTGCGAATACTTATATGTATTGTATTAGCTGAAATTATATTATATTAGGTGTTGATTCACTTAAGGTCGAGTTTGGCTTGGTTGGTTTACTATACAATGAAAGACGTGTGTTCTGTTCAACAGTCTATTGGACACTACTTTACTTTTAAACATACTGATATTAACTCAACATACCGCCCACCAAAAGGGCTTTAAGGCCTTTTCTAATTTAAACAAATAAATATTACAATGCAACATAAGGCCATGAAAGAATCAAATTATTATTATACATAAAGTTACATAAAATCTTGATATACCTTTTGGTTTAAATTTTCATATACCTTCGTACTTAATTATGCAAATGAAATAGTGAATTTATAGAAGTATTAAACACAAATTTACAAAGAAAATCTTCTAAGTAATCTAATCTTCAGCCGGTACAACTCGCGCTGTGACTTAGAACTTCTAAAGAACTTCTAAACTTCTAGAACCACTCCACTTCTAGAACTTCTAAAGAAAACCTTTGTCAGAGCGCAGTTCTAAATTAGAACTGCTTGTCTAGCTAATAGAATACATAGAAGTCAGTGCACGCAACAGTATTTATTGTTAAGCCGGCTCTAGACTCACTCTATGAAGTCCCGCGAACAGCCGTGAACGCGAGTGTGGATGGTTTTCGCGGACTTCTCGCGCGTTCACGACTTGTTTTCCGGTCGGAGTCGATAAACTGTGTCCGCGTCAAAGGGTTCGCAGGCAGGAACCGCCAACTCTCTCCACATCGTTTGTTCACAGACAATTTGAAAATCAAAGATAGTTCAATTAAGGAAGCTGTTGAACTGCTTTGGAGGAAAGAGAGCTACTAAAAATCCAGAGCCAACATTTGAAAGAAATTGCTTTAATCAGTGGTATGTACATATTACTGGATTGTTTAGAAGCGCATTTGTGTAAGTTTTACGTATGGTAGTATAAGTTTATATATTTCAGGCTTTTTCAGGCTCAGCATTCTTGCGCCAGACTGTAACTGAAAAATGATAAAATGATTGAAAGTAACTAATATCCATGCCAGCAAATCTTTAAAAATATATATATCAATAGACAATAGTCCAACTTCAAAATCAGAGTCACCCATCTGTCATCGCTTATTTACCTTTGTCAATAAATTTTGTGCAGTTTTTATTAATTTAGATCTGAAACTTAGGTATTTTTTCAAATAAAATGGCTTCTGCAATGGATGTAGATGATGAAGAAGTAGAAATGGCCTCTTCAAGTAGTGGCAAAGGAGACAAAAAAAGATTCGAAGTAAAAAAGGTACTTGAAAATTTTTCGCTTATTCATGCTAACTATATCCACATTTATTTGTTATGTTTGACTTATATCATACATTTTTCTCTTATTTCAGTGGAATGCTGTAGCTTTATGGGCCTGGGGTATGTATTACCAATTATTTATTGTCAAAGAATATAACCTACAATTCCATTATTAAATATTATATTATGTCCAAGCAACATTCTAGGCGGTTACTTTTTTTTTCATATTGTGCTTTGTTTCGAAGTTTAATGTGTTTCAGTTTCTTTTCTAATAAAATAAAACAACAAATTATCTGAGATACTTTTTTTCTATTAATACAGTTACGGTCAAAACTCTATAGCGAATCTCAAGGGACCAAACAATTTCTTTCGTTATAATGAGTTTACGTTATTCAGGGAGAGGCAAAAAACAATACCAATTTTACAATAAAAACTTACAAAACAATCATTTAAAATAATTGGTCATCTTAGTTTGAACTTTTTGCTATGCCAATATTTTGCCTGTATTTTTTTGTATAGTGTGTCTATATTGCTTTCGGAAAGGCTAGAATCTTGGAACAATATGTACGTGTCTATCAACTTCACTGTGTCAAACACTTGTTGTACACTTGCTGGTGCAGGGATCTCAGGGTCTTGATCTTGATCACAGATTGATCTTCCTCTCTTTCCTTTTCTTCCTCCTTGCCTTTTGTCACTGAATCAAGGATTTCCTCATCGGTTGGGGTCTCTGGTGTAACCACATCCTTGTCTGCTTCCGTAAAGCTTTGTAGGGCCTCTAGAGAGAATAAGTGAGGCGAGTTAAATTGTTTAATCCACTCACTTGAGGCAAATCATTTTCACTCTCTGATTGCTCTTCAGTTACTGTAGAAGCATCACCAGAACTTCCCAAAGTCCTGCATGGCGAAATGAATGCTGTATTGTTGTTGGTGTTACTCTTTATAGGCCGTCCTGAAAAAAATCACTGGTCTCGCATATTAATGGAGACTTTGCCATTCGATTTGATTATTGACATTTTCCTATAGTAGCCTTTCAGGCTTTTTATCACGCTCTGATCAATCGGCTGCAAGACACTTGTGGTGTTAGCTGGGATAAATGCTAACTCAATATTCCAGAGGTTGTACAGAGAAGGATGACCAAGACAGTTGTCCAGGAGCTGCATTTATTACACAGGTGTGCATTAAAAATGTGGTATTATTTTATGTTAAAACAGGTGACCAATGTATTATAGCGAATAATCAATGTATGAAACAAATAGCTAACCAAACAAATCCATATTGATATTACAATGAGTTTTTTTGTAATATTGAGTTTCACTATAGCTGGTTTTGACTGTATTTTAAATTTTTAATTATACCAATTATCGTCATTAACAATTAGTTTGTGTAATCGAAGGCTTGTTGTATTACTTTAACCATTGAGTTTAAGCAAAATAGTATGTTTATGACTTTAAATTAATATATTTTTTATAATATATATATATATTTTATACTCACTATTCCACATTAATTTAATGCACATATCTAACATTCACTTGGCAGGTTGACTTCTGACGTGAAAAGATTGTGTAGAATGTCATATATCTGTATTTGGTAAATTAATTTGATTATTATTTCCATTAGACATTGTAGTGGACAACTGTGCTATCTGTCGTAACCATATAATGGACCTGTGCATAGAGTGCCAAGCGAATCAGGCCTCGGTTGCCAGTGAGGAGTGCACAGTCGCCTGGGGAGTCTGTAATGTAAGTATATCACATGTGGTTGTATTCAAACAATCACAGGAGTATATTATCAGCTTGTTATGATCGTAATGCTCATAGTTAACACATAATACACAGTTATGGGCCAATCAAGCATTTGTACAAATACAAACTCCTTTGCAGCTCATTATCAATTTATTCAATAAGCAGAACAAATCTATTCATTCAGTTAGTTAGATCAACAAATATGAACTTTAAAATCACCATAATAACTTGTTTATAAAATCCATTGACCAATATTTTACAACAAACACCAAATGAGCTATTCAGTGCTATTAAATATTTTTTGAAGTAATCTACACATTTATGTTTTAGCATGCATTCCATTTCCACTGTATCTCACGTTGGCTGAAAACTCGACAAGTTTGTCCTCTCGACAATAGAGAATGGGAGTTTCAGAAGTAAGTACCTAATAACATTACATTATAAACTTTGTAATATGTACCTAAATTTAAATTAAATATTCTTATCACCCATATAATATAATATGGAACTTCTCAATAGTACATCCAATATTTTATAAATTATAAAATTTTTATTTAGTTATATAACTAGTAAGAATAGCCTAGGAATTTTTGACTATTCTTTTTATTCTTGACTCTCATTGACTCGTGAGTTCAAATCTTAAGTCAATCACTGAGTTTCTACATATGAATTTTTAAATTATCCTTAGCTTGATGAAGGCAAACATTGCATGCCGAAAAATAAAAAATAGTTACCAATCCGCACCAGACATATGTGGTAAATTGTTGTCCCAAACCTTAAGTAGGCAAACCCTGCACTCTGCAGGGAGATAATACAAGGGTGATATCAATAGCTATTTATAAGACTGCAGAACAGCTAAATTGGACAGTAGAGTTATTACTCTACTGATATTTGCAAGTCAATTGACATCTGTAACCTGACACAAACAGACAACTCACACCTTCAGACCTTGACAGATCCTTTTTTCTATTATTAATTATTTAACACCAAAATATCAATGTAAACTTTTCCCTCTTGAAGTCTAATGGCATTTTTCTCAATGTGAATAATTTGCATTTGACTTTTCCAGGTATGGACACTAGTCCACTTGGGCCAGTGGTGAACTGCATGCCCTTGCAAGAAGCCAGCCCACATATCGTAGTGGGCTTAATAATGTCTATTTTGCATTAAATTCTCAATAAACAAACTCAAAGTAATAAATTTTCGTTATTAATTTTGCAAACACTTGTAAATTTGTGATTTTAGAAGCCTTGTATTTAAAAAAAATAGTAAATTTCTACCAGACCAATGTTAACGTTTATTTTTTTAAGAGAATCTTATCATTGCAATAAAGGGAATTTTCATTTCAACTGAATGAAAGTAAATCAAAATCATGTTGCTGAAATAAACTCGAGGCAATTTATTGTAATATTCAAATGAAGTATTTCATAATGGCTTATTTTTGAACAATATGCAACTTGTTTTATTTATGCTAGTTTTCTTTATATTTTCTATTCCTTATTGGAATATCACAAAAGCTAGTTGAGAAACTAGCTATTAATTACAATAAATACATTACAACCAATACAGTCACACAAAACCTGGGATAGCTATCAATGCACCCCTGTTCATTCCTCTCAATGAAAAATACAGCCAATATTTTGTATTCAACTAATACTGCATTAAATTAAAATTAGAACTAAACATCAGTAAGGCTGCGGCCACACCTAGCTTACAGTCTACTGCAGATGGCATTATCACGAGACGTAGTATGTACATAAAAACTTATTTTGATTCAGTTCATACGTACTATACTGCCCCCTAAGACGAAGTCATTAGTAACATTATTAACAAAAGCATAAGTTACATTAAATTCGGAGATTAAAAATAAACAAACGTAATAAGCAGTGGTTTTTCTTTCTGTTCTATCAAGAGCTTCAAGTTTCTAGCTTGATTTTAAATTATTTAATGAAAATTTTACCTTTTTTTCCCCGAATGTCATCAAAATGCACTTGTGCTTTTTTTTCTAAGGACAGTTTACGTGGACGAGCTAATACCAATAGTATAAGTGCACATGTTTACTAATAGGGAGGGCAGAATAATGGCTCCCGTTATACGTTGGATAAACGCATCTGTGAGGTAGATGTGATCACAGCGAAATGGTTGACCATATGGCAGTAGGGTTTTGTCAAGGCAATGTTTATTTAAAACAGTCATTCCTAAACGGCTCGATATCGACCTCCTGGAGTCGTTTCAATAAAAAAAATCGGGGGGTCGACTCGACGACAGCTAAACCTAAAGACCCCCTTACCAGTTAGTCGTGTTAGTTCAAAATATCTAAAATTTCAATAGGTGCATAATTAAGAAGATAAAGATGTTTTTTCAGCAAAAACCGTCGCATGTCCGCACTTGCTCACATGTTACATGTCAGTTTGATAAGTAAATTACTTGGGGGGGGGGGGGGGGGGGTCAATGGGTTTAAGGGCTCTGAAGGTAACCGAGAAAAGTTTAGGAATCTGGTTTAAAACATATGCTAAAATTAAAAATGCAATAAATTGATGTTACAAAAGAAGTACATATTACATATTTTATACAGTGGATGAATATTGCTATATGAACATTGTATTCTTACAATTATATTCATTTACAAATCTGTATACATACAATTTAACTAATGCAAATTTAAACGATTTTGATTATTTTTGTTCATCTGTGTGAAGAGCTTTGTAAATTTTGTTTTCACATGTAGGTATACAAAGTAAACTCTTCAAATATGTAGCGAACCCACGCTATCAAAATAAATAAGTTACATGACAATATTTCTTATTCAAGAACTGGAAATAATACCCTAGAACTTATCTCGATAAGTAAAATAAGATAGATATTAAGGTAAATATATCTCGATTCAAACCGTTGAATTGTGCATGTTACATTCACATGTCTGTGATAAAAATGCCCAGTGGGATGGCCCAATGAAATGAAGAGATTCGCTAGCTCCGTATGTACCACACATCAAATCAGGCAGAGTGGAAGATAATTAGAAAAGAATAATATGTCGAGCGGTGGACAGTGCTGGTGAAAAAAAGATCCCAAGAACTAGAATGGGTACTTGACTTTAAAAATATATTAAGAAATAGATATATATATATAAATGAATGAGCCCTCTGGAACTACACCGCCTCTAAACCCCTCTCACAACAACAACTTTGTAGCATAACAAACTTTGTAGTGCACTTAAATCCCTTCCCGATTCCACGAAAATAGGTTTAAAAACACTCGTGAGTTCACTTGGAATCCTCATAAAACATAAAAATTTGTATCAACAGCTTAGCGTTATCCTGCCACGGTAGTCAAATGGATATAGAGCTCTGAAAGAGTACTCGTCAACCCGCTTGGCCGGCGTGCCATTTTAAGGCCAAACATTCCTCATGCACCAGACAATGTGCATGAGGATGCCTATGTCCAGCAGTGGGCGAAAAAAAGGTTGGTGACGGCGATGTAATCATCCATAAAATCAAAACCTCTTGAAAAAATAGCAGGTATTTTTTCAAGGTAACTGAAGGTTCATCGTTATTGAGGTAACGATTTAGCCAAAATTAGAAAAGGGCTATAAGAACAATAACGTCCTTCTTTTATAGTTCCAGTACAACTTGCAAGCACTTGCGAGGGGATAGTAATAGCAATAGCTTCCCACCACGCTCACTGAGTGAGGGCTCGCTCCAAATATTATCAGCCTCGTGTCTACCTAATTTTATGAATTACAAAAATTCTATTAAATATGGGTTTATTGTTCTCCTTTAAGTAGAACTTAACATGTTCGCTTTCCACGCATATTTATAATGAATATGAGTACTTTCAATAATATAGGTACACTTTCATATTATAAAAGGGTCTTAAACGTCGAATAAGATGGGTTTAGTGCATACGGAAAACTAAATGGCCCATAGGTTTATCCATAGGTCGACAACAAATGTTCGGCTGTTAATATCGACAAATCGCTAAGTCTACAGATTAAGACGTCGATGGATTCCTGGTCCTTATCTATGGAATTGCCGTTTTATATAGAAACATTGAAATATATTTTCTGTATGAAAATTATGTTTAATTAAGCGAAGTATTGTCAATTATTATCAATGCACTTTTGCCAATTTAATGGAATTCGATTGATCCCTCTGTTATAGAACTCCTGAGAACGGTAATCGATGAATTCTCTGAAGGCGTTTTTTACGGTCTCATCGGACTTGAATTTTTCTCCTCTAAAAAGTTATTCCGAAAAAATGGAAATCAGTAGGGGCAAGGTCTGGCGAGTAGCTGCGGTGGGTAACGGAGAGTGTACAGTCAAAGCTCCTGTAACTTTGAGACTGTCTGTCGTGCAGAGAAAGTATGGACAAACGTTATCATGGAGGACCAGTGGACTAGAGCGATTGACCATACTCGATTGTTTGATAGCCAGCTTGTCCATCATTGTTTGCAGTTCTTCACAGTACACATCTGCATTAATTGTTGTGCCAGATCTCAAGAAGCTGTAGTGGATAATACCGGTGCAAGACCATCATACAGTAGCCACGAGCTTTCTCTTGACCCAGTTTACGTTTGGGACATTGCTTGGCTGTCTCCTGCGTTCAACAATTACTGTGACAAACTTTTACGATTATCATACAGGATTCACTTCTTATTACAAGTGATAATACGATTCAGAATCCCTTCATTTTTGTGCCGATTCAGCAAAGTAAGGCAAGCTTCGAAGCATGTTTGTAACGGACTTTCATTAAACTCATACGGTACTCACTTTCCAAGCTTCTTCACTTTCCCCATTTGACATAAAATAATCAATATCGTTTTGTCACTTACGCCAAAGGCTGCTGCTAACTCAGACATGATTTGAGATAAATCCGCTTCCACTATTGCTTTCAATTCGTCATTATCGACTTTAGTCTCCGGTCGTCCACGGGGCTTGTTCTTGAGGTCGAAATTGCCAGAACGGAAACAATCAAACCAAAAACGCACCGTGTGTTCGTTTGGGGTGTTTGGTCCATACACATCGTTGATATTGCGTGCCGTCTGTGCTGCGTTGCTGTCACGATGAAACTCATATTCGAAAATAACGCGAATTTTTATCATTTACAAGGTCACAAACACAAAAAGTTAACCAAAAAGTCGTTTGACGGAAAATAAACTAATAACTGATTTTGAAAAAGAATGTCATAGCTTTAAATTGAAATTAATTTGAATTTAGAATTTCAATCTAAATGCAAGATGTCGAAAATTTAAAAGCCGAAGCACTATCAGGTATAGGTTGCACTATAGGTTGAAAGATCGCAATGTTAATTGATCGATAATCAACCGTTTAGTTTTAGGTATTATGTACCTACCTACTAAACCTGATTAAAACGGGTAAACATATACGCTTAAGACCCGTTCAATACGAATACGAGTATATAGAATTATTTCGTTCTTTGGTAGTGGAATAAGTCATGAATATCTATTTCAGTGTCAGTCAAGTACGCTCTATTTTAGCTTTTGTACTTTTCGAGATATATGCAAGTTCCACTTCAAAGTTGTACCTACACCTACGTGCTGGGCTACAACATGTACCTATGTTGTAATTACAAAACACATATGTAGCCTTTTCACGAATAACTCTTCGCAATTAGGCTCTAAATCGATTAATAATAATATGCAGTTAGGTATATGAATAAAACCTTTGTTTATTTGTTCCGATCCAATTTTATGGTTTTCCCTATTGTAGGTAGTCTTATAGAAATTTATATCAAAATCAATATAAAGATATAACGGGGTTTTGCTAGAAGAAGTGATAAAATCGAAACATTTTCCGGGCTAATTTAGAAGTTAGCGGGCGAACTTAGCCGTGAGTAAGTTAATTTTATATATAAACAGAAGTCCGGTGATAACTAATATTTTCTAAACCTGTTAAGCTTTATTTTGATATAATAATATGAATGTCATTAGCCTGTTATCAGTCTATTTGAGGCCTAAAGTGCGGGTAGTATAGTTGCGAACCCCGAACCCCAACCCATCACGTGGATTCAATTGCGTCATCTTTAAGAACAAAAACACTTATAATCAGACGTACACTACGGGAGAATATGAAAAAGCCCTCGTGTAATGAGACGAGAGATCAGTACTAATTCAAGAACGCATACTAAATGAATGAATAATCTTAAAAACCCTATTTAAATTATGGAATAAATTCTTTATGATAACAGCAAAGTTCAGAATTGTTGTCACATGTGTCACTTATTATCGTTGATTGTGAATAAGTAGTTTTTAAAAGTTCATAGAACATTATTTGAATCGATATTTTAAATTCAAACTAAACATGAATTTGTGTTTGATTTATATACCTACAAGTGTGATTTTAATCAACAAAGTGACAATGAAATCTAATAAGAGTATGTAAATCATTTATAGCGTGAATTAATTTCCATTCTTTATGTGTTCGTAAAAGATATACAGATGGATTTTTGGAATAATACTTAATTAAAAAGATATCTTTTTACTTTAAGATGACTTTATTAAAAAGATTTCTTTTTTATTTTAAGTAAAGCTTCTTAAAATTATGGCAAATCAATTTTAATAGTATATATAATTTTAAAAAAGGACAATATCTATCTATACATATAAAAAAAGATGTTCTGACCACCGATTCATCATCATCGCCGAGCCGATACCACTGAATACAGAAACGTGAAATTTGCAGTATTTTTAAAAATACTGCAAGGGAAGTGGGGGGGGGGGGGTGAAGATTTTTTATGTAATGGGTGTATCTTAAGAGCTATTTAAGTCAGAGACATAAAATTTAGCATATATAGAATGTTCCAGATTGAGCGCCAAATTTAAATTTCGCGCCATTTTTTTGTTTGGCGATTGGCAACTCTGGTTCGTTTATAGATGTCACTTAGGACAGTAACTGTTGCAATTAGTCAACATGGAACGCTACACGAAAGGGCAACGCAATATGAATTTTAGAGCAGTATGGAGTGGACCATCATTTAATGAAAAAATCATCTTTAGTGATGAGACCCATTTCCACCTTGGCGGATACGTCAATAAGCGAAATTGTCGTATCTGGGGCTTGGAGAATCCTCATGAAATTCATGAAAAACGGATGCATCCTCAGAGTTACAGTTTGGTGCGGCTTTTGGTTCGGCGGGATCATAGGGACATTTTTTGGGTATCGGTATTTAGGTAGGTTTAGAGATATCGGAACATGCTACAAGAGTTTTTTTAGCACCAATTGGAAGATATGGACCTCGATCAACTGTAGTTCCAACAGGACGGTACCACATGTCACAGAGCCGGAGAAACAATGACTTTATTTTTTTTTCTAAATTAAATCCGGCGCTCAACCTGGGAGCTTTGGGACTTCCACTTTGGGACTTTAAACAAAGGGTGTCAAAATTTATATGGAAAAATATTGATGGTCCCACTGACTTGAAACATGCGGGCGAAGCCGCGGGCAAAAACCTAGTTCTATTTAAAATAAGATTTTCAATACCTACTCTACGTCCATTTCACTTCCGCTTTCATTGTTCTCAGTCACACCCTCAGAACTTTCATTAGCATTAACATTTATTATAAAACTATCAATTTGATTATCAAAAGCGTCTTCATTGCTGCGGTATTCGTTTTCACATTTTACAGCCTGTTCACAAACCCTTTTCCATTCATCTATCTATACGAATCATTTTATATTTTTCCAATAACGAATTTTTTATGCTTTTCATGTCAACATTCTTTGAAGTTAAGCTTTAAGATGTGGCCATATATTTTCTATTGGATTAAAATCAAGGTGGTAAGGCGGTAATCTCAATACGGAGTAGCTATGTTCTGCAAGAATTTTTTCTACGAAATATTCGATGTGATTTTCTTTATGCTGAAGAATAATTTCATATAACTAGGGTGTTTTCCAATTGACTTGAAATGAAATATGGTGTTTATTCAGTCAATTTATTTTGTGTTTATTTATTTGTTCGGTGCTGTTGGAATTCGGATTTATTTCAACAAATTTATTGTGATATGGAGCGTTGTCTATTAAGTACTAAAACTGGGTTTATTTTTGCAAATTGGGCATTAATTGATTGCAAAGCAATTTTTTATAATTCATTTCAGCATGGTAGTCATTCGTTTTATCGGAAGATTTATACATTAAAAAGGCTCTAGGCACAAACCCTTTCTCATCACCGGCATGTACTATAATTAAACGCTGGCCTTTTGATATTTATTTTCGTACTCATTTTTTTAGAGGACCTCTCCAACTTTTATTTTTTGTGCGACTGGTGTTTATCCATATATAGGTACAATATGTTTTCTCTCCACTCTATACTTCATTTGATCTAAATATTTAATTCTTTTTAAACGCACATCACTTTTCTCTACTAAAATGCTTCGATTATCTTCAACCTTAATAAACTTAAACCCCATTTGCCGAAGATTTTTTTTAAAAGTAAATACAGAACCTTTAATGTTAAATCGTCAATTAACTTCATTTTCTAAGATTTGATGGTCGATAGTTCTTTGAATCTTAAATGAAAATCATTTTTCTTATTACCCCACGATCAAAGTCATCCAGAGCCAAAACGACAACTTTTTGTTGGCTAGTAAATGTAAGTTTTTTTATTGTCAGCTTCTTTTAGCATCTTCTTCAAAGTGCATCTAGAAATATGAGTAGATTCAATTACACGTTCTTGAACCTTATTAAAATAGGTTATATCATTAGTTTTGAACTTATTGGCCTCAAGACAAATATAAATATGATTTATAAATAACTAGCTTGTGAATGAATAATTTTCCCTTTTAAAATCAGATGCATAACTGTTTGTAATTTACGTTATAACTGCTCTAGATGCTCTACTTGATTGAACGTGGACTACCCCTATGCTGTCTCAAAGGAGACTAATTACGATTCATGTAAGTGGGAAAAGGGATTATGAAACTAAAGTAGACGATAATGCACGATGGCTTTTTCGTATTCTTCTGTAGTGTACTTTTGCAAAAACGTGCGTCAGGCTGGTTCAGCCCATCGACTAGAGCTATTGAGCTGTGACTTAATCGAATGTACTTCTCTTGAGGAGCATATGTACCGCTTTCATTGTCAATGTACCTCTGGTATAGAAAATTAACTTTTAGTGCCAAAACGTCCGCTTCCCAGAATGTCCATTTCCTAAAATGTCCATTCCCAATATGTCTACTTCTCAAAACGACACCTTTATAATTCCCAAAACGTCTACCTTTGATTTCCCAAAACGTCTACTTTTTATTTAGCAAAAAGTATCTTAAATTTTATTAAGATTATTAGGTATGGCTCAACATGATGTCACAATCTGTCAGTCAAATCATCTGCTGGGGCACTTGCAAGTGCCCCAACGCTGACGAAACTGGCTGCTCAAAAGCTGCCTAGTGTGTCGCTAGCCTAAAACGGGGTGCTCGCGTTGTGTGTATGTAAACAGTGGGTAGTTGCTAAACAACAATGTTAAATTTAATTCATAAATTATCCTTATTTGAGTTATTGTTTTCATGAGCACATGCTAACGAGTGTATCATAAATTCATAACATAACCAATGATCAGAATAGGTAGGGCTAATTTACCTAAACTTGGCGAGACCTAAATTTACCTAAGGTAGGTATAACATACGAGTAGAGTTGTAAGAGTTAACAGTTGTAGTAACATCGAGATTGTCCAGGTATCGAAATGTCCATAGTTACGAATTAAGTATTTCGCCTCTTACGATACTCTGACATTTTATATAATTGGACATTTTGTACCTGATGGACCTAAAGGGTTTTGTGCAAGTGGATGTTTTGTCATGTTGAGCTACAATAATCTTAATAATCTGTATGAAAAATTTAAAAGTAAACCTTTTATGAAATCCAATGTAGACGTTTTCGGAAATCCAAAGGAGACGTTTTGGGAAATCAAAAGCAGACGTTTTGAGAATCAGTTGTCGTTTTAGGAAAACGTTTTTAGTCGTTTATCATTTTCACAACAATAACTGCTTTTATTCTATGGATCAAATTCGTGAATCAAATAAGGAACAATAGCACACCAAAATGATGGTGACAAACTTTAAAACTGCATTAAAACTTTTTCTTTGACCTAACATTATTTTTGTTTTAGGTCTTTATACATAAAAATGCAGGGTGGCTCAATTCAGGTGTCCAGAAGTGTATTTTTATTTTAATATTTATGGGTTTGTTGTCTGAAAAAAAATATTTGTTGTCTAAAAACAACCGGTATTTAATATCATCATGAGTATAAGGTATTTGTTTACCTTTTATTCCTACTCGACGTTTCGGCACGGGTTACACCAGCCGTGGTCACGAGTTGACTGAAGAGGCGAGTAGTTCAGGATTAATAACTTTATTATACGCGTTCAGACCCAATTTAGAATATAAAATGTGTACAGAACGCGATAGTTTAAAAAGTTTTAAACACCATATTGGGAATTCCATTAATGCCAGGTGATTTTTTAATTTCTTAATTGAGATTTTTAATAATGTCCTGAATTTCAGTTACCGTAACCGGTAGAAGGGACTCTAATGGGGGGATAGGGGCTCGATGCCCCACCTCTCCGTCAACCAAGTCGATGTGTGACGCGTCGACCGGTTGAGGGCTAGGAAAGCATTGGGCTTCAATGCTGTCAGCCAGGCATTCAACCTTCTCAACATGGTCAAATGCGGGAGGGTCGTTCGGTCTAGTCAGTGCAAGTGGGGGCATAGAAGCAGTATCGTCTGCTTTCATAGATCGCGCCAACCGTCAGTAAGCTGTGTGATGGCGAGATCTCTGACAATAGATCGTACCAGCTCTTGTTTTTGAATTCAGCAATGCGCTTCTTTACGTCCTTTTGTAAAGCTCGCACCCTGCGCCTATTCTCTTCACAAGGGAAGGAGTCGTAAGCACGGATGGCTGCGTTATTAGCTCTTAGCAGTTCCCTTGTCCTCGGGCGACTCCCATCGGCGATCATTCGCCGCTAGGACCCGCCTAGAGGAGCTTTGGATTATATCCCTAAGGTGGCTACAGAGTCCAGAGACCGTTGTGTTTGTCATCCGCACTAGTCAGATCGACTGAGTTACCCAAATCGAGGAGTGACTCGAGGTCCGTCCTGAGCATTTCTCTATTGGGGGGCAAGTAGCGTATAAGGTTCAATCTGTGATTTTAGTATCGGTATCTGTGATTCCTTATTAAACATTATTTTTGTTTATTTTTATGTAGGTATACAAAAATGCATATGAGGTTGAATAATTGTTCATTTTAATAAAGAAATATTTTAGTTACGCGACATCATTTTATTAATTTCTGTTGTTCACCTTCATATGATGGATAAATAACGTCCTGAATTTTGGCACATAAATAATAATCACCCGAACAGTACTACTTTAAAAATTGAAATTATTTTGTTAAAGACAAGGCTAATACTCTGCTTGTATATTGATACAACGAGGTGATGACCTTTATAGAAGTGTATTAGTGTATAATTATATACCTTTTTTTTTATAGAAGTGTATTGACACTTCTATAAAAGAAAAGGTATATTCATCACCTCGCAGAATATAAAGTAATATTTTTTTAAAATATAAGGGATGAAAACATTTAGATGCTTTAAATTTCTATACTAAAGAGGTACATTGAAAATGAAAGCGGTACATGTGCTTATGAAGAGGAGTATTTCATTTGATTAAGGTACAGCTCAATGGCTGTAGCACGAGGCCAGCCTGAGGAAAGTAATTTTTTTCAGCCCGAGCCTCTATTCACGTCAATATCTCACAAGATATTTATTTATTCTAAGATCACATCATATTCTAGATTTACACCAAATTCAACTTTGTTTAAAGCCAATTATACGTCGAAAGAAGGAAACTGTGCAAGTCAATTTAGTTAGGTACCCAAATAGACCAATTAAGTTAAGTTTCAGCGTTAAAAAAAGCGGTACATATGTCGTATTTATAAAGTCTATTTGTTCTGTACTAGCATGGTCTCGGTACACAATGTAGTTATAGAGTTACAATTAGGGGCCCGAAGTCAAAAAGGTCAGGCTGGTCCGGCTACATTTATATGCCTTAAATTTGGATACCAAAGAGGTACATTGAAAATGAAAGCGGATATGATCCTCAAGAGTAGTAAATTCGATTAAGGCACGGCTCAATAGCTCTAGTCGATGGGCCGGGCCAGCCCGACGTACGTTGGCGCGAAAGGGCTACGCTTATCGCAAGAAATTAAATTGCACGAAAGCTGCAGCCTTAATTTGAAAAACTAACACTGTAATTATAGAATTGCTAAAATAGTGTAAATAAATCGAAAAAATCTTGGTATATTGATGGCCTGCACTGTGGTTTTATTCTGCACTGCACTGCGTCACATTTCGTGAATTTAACGGTAGGTAAAATACACTCTATCGGACAAAAGTTAAAACAATAAAAATGATGTTTCAGTCAACACTAAAATCTTTGATGTATTATAATACTAATTCGAGGCGAACAAATGTATAGTATTCCTGAAGTTTATATTAATACAATTTTTCAGTTACTTTATCACAAATAAAATTATGGATGTGGCAGCATACATTCAACAGTATATACATTTTTTCTTTATACAAGAAAATGTATTCCTAACATTAAAACTACATAATTTATAGTTACTTACTTCATATAGTCTTCAGTAAATTGAACTAATAAAATATAATTAAAAGATTATTAACTATTTGACTTTTGAACATTTCATATTGTGGGCCAAATTAATAGATACAAATGGATTTCATATAAATCGAATTTGAAGCCCTACAAATAAATAAAATCTTCAGTATATTCTACCTTCAATAATAAATTGTATCCAGTTTCAACTCAAGATAAAGTTCAAAAGGACCATTCTACAATGTGCTGACACAACATATTCTACTTATTTTCCTCTAATGACCCAAGCAATATGTATTAGACCACAAATGTTTTCCTCTATACTGTACCAAAACCCAAAAACTATATAATTACAAATTATAGTGTGATAAAGATAATAAATACTGTGTAATATTGTAAAGTTCCAGCTTCTTGTTACATTTTGGTGTCAAAAATTAGAGGCAATTAAGTAAAATATGCATATAATAAGTACAATTTATATAACGAAATTAAAATTACTTTCGTATATAAAAAAAATATCTTGGTAGTGGCATAAGTATCTCCACATACACACATTACAATTTGTTCAAGACATTTATACAGTAATGTGGTACATACATATACATATACCGGTTGTGAAAAGGGCCTTATAAAAACCTGATATACGAAAATTTGTGGCAAAGATACTTCTTTGTTTAAATATTTACTTGGAATCATTGACATGCCTTTAACACAACACTGTTTAAGTCAGAACTTCTCGTCACTAAAATAAATACTAGACAAAGTAATCCTAGTCAGTGTCAATTAAATTAATTGAATAATAACGGTGGAAAGATAACCATAAGGTAGTTTGCGGCTGTCAGTCTGCTGAGATAGCAGGAGGCAAGTCAATTGTATGACTTTCATTGCCAAAAATAAGTCTTAAGCGTTTCATGGGAGGCAGTGGACGGATAGGGCTATGTTTACGGTGGCGCTCCTTGGAGCGGCGGCGCTTCTTGAAGCGGCGCGCCGTCTCGGGGTCGACGCCCTCTAGCCGCAGAACCTCATACTCAGGTGCCTCGGCCGTCACCTCTTCCATCACCGGGCTCCTCTTCACACGCAGGGTCAGCTTTAGAGCCCTTCTAGGTGGAGTACAAGGGCATTCACTGCTTTTATTAGAATTATCTACCAACCAAGGATGGCCAGAATCAGATTCTTTTTTTGCCTCCTCTATCGGATTCAGTACTACATCTACTTTATTGTGTTTGTTCAATTTAAAATCTTTAAAATCACTTGGGTTAACATTTTCTCTAAAATCATAAATTTCACTTTTTATACATCCATTGTCACTTTCACATTCAACATTTTTAATAATTTGTTCCTTAGTTTCAGAATTATTCACAGAATCTTCTGTGGCCTCTTCTACAGATGTAATTGAATCTGTTCTTTGTCGTAGAGATTCATTAGTATCACAATCATTCACTGTATCTTCTATATTTGTTTCGTTAACTTGTACGGAATGTTCTTCCGGTTCATACTCATGTTTTTGGTTGTCATGTGTAAGTTCTGTTTTAATAATAACTTTGTTTGTTTCTAAAGTACCGAGGGCAACAGTTTCCACTTTAGAAGCACTGATATTCCTACTCAATTTAGCCTCAGACTCTCCTCTTGAACTTCTTACCTTACTACAAGTGGGCTGTATATAGGTATCTAGAAGTCGTTTGTGGCTTCGTAAAACTATCCCAGTGTGAGAGTCGCGACTGCTGCGCGAGCTGGTGGTGCTGCAGCAGCGCGAGGGTGGGGCGCGGCGCTGCGAGCCGCCCGTGGGTGCGGCAGCGGTGGGCGAGCGCACGCTCTCCGTGCGGCGTCGCAACCGCTCTCCACGACTTGATGCAGATGATTCCCTGCTACCTTGAGACTCCTTATCAGCGATACCATCTCCTACATCTGCAATACACCCTTGTGCTATTAACAACTCTGCGTCATATTTTGTTAAACCTTTTTGTTTCATTTCTTTCATACTAAGAGGGGACACAATATTTGAATCCTGTCTACTTGATATTCGAGGTTTTACAGAGTTTTTACCATTCACTGACTTTTGACTTTGTTTAGCTTTTGATCTATTAATCCTATTATCTGTTTCTCTAAATCTGTATCTTGTTGCTTGCTCATCTTGATCTGCAGTTTTGACAGAAAATGCTCCTTTACCACGCCTTTCACAAGTCTCACACTCACAGTAGCAATTGCCATTTCCAAAAAAATCTTCCCCATAAAAACAAGTTATTTCTTCTCCAACTTCAATGTCTCTTAATACACGAACAAATGCTTTGCCACGATCAGTAGCTTCAAAAGTACAGTTAGGTCTGCAATCATGATTAATATAAGCTGCAGGCCCTAACCATAGCTGGGCACAATTTTTTCTACAACTATACATAACTGAAAAATCATTCTTTCCTGGATGTAGCAACTGCTTTTCTTCTTCTTCTGTCATCTCAGCAATACAACCAACAAGAAAATCTATTCTTTCATGCTTAGAAAACTTCTTGGTTGTTGAAATCTTAGCACCTACTTGACCTTCTAAAGAATATCTATAACAGGGCTCTATAACAAAGCCAGCCTTTTTATCAAAAACCCGCAAATAACGATAAATCTGAAAACAAACAAATGATGGTGAATGTTTAACTAAAGCAAAAGAAACTATATATTTTTTGTATATTATTAAAGAAATGTAGGATTAAAAAGGTAAACACTGACATGTTCTCTAAGCTTGCTCTGTTGATGTTTATTTTTGCTAAAGTGCCTTGGCATCCAGTCACCACTAGCTAACTTAGAATACGCTTTATTGTAATCCTGAGTATGAATAAATTCCTTAATTATGTTTTTTAATTCATCTTTGTTCATTTTTAAGGGTCTGTAGCGTATGTTCATTTTATGTGTTGTGATGCCAAGATATGGGTCCACTATAAGGGCTGTTGCCAAGTCGTCGTACTCAGATAGCTCGCGTGGGGTCATGCCCATAGGCTGCATTTTGTGGAGTACTTGCCTCCCCGGGTATGTCGCCGAGCCAACAACCATCCTGGACACCTGAATAACAAAGGACGCGACTGGTAATTAACGAAGCAAAAGCAACAGGAATTATCGTACATCAGATTTAATATACTTTATTTGTATACGGTTTAGCTAAACTTTATTTGTATATAATATGTATAATCTTAACCACTATCGTTACATACACGGTTCTTGGTAATATAATTTCTAAAATTTAAAAGGACAAACATGGCCGCCGAACACGAATACCAAAAAAACAACACGTCAAACGTTTTTCACTGTTTCTTGAGAATGCAGATAGCGCAGGTGATATTTATATATACAAATAATATACTAGAATTAATTAGTCGCATATTAAACTTACTTTAGATCATTTACTGTTATTAAAATCCATGATTATTTCAGAAACAAATTTACTATCTAGTAGACGCACTTCCAAACGCTAACTGCTAGGTTATTTACATAAATTTAAACATAACAAAAATTAACAATCTGCTTTATTTACTGCCATAAATATGATTATAAACAAAAATTGAAGCTAACAGATTTGTGTTCATATAGAAGTTTAAGAAAGCTGAAAAACAACCATGTTTGCTTGCAATCATTCGTTTCATTTACATTGCATTCACGAGGAATTGGTTTTTATTCATCTCATTCCAATATCAACATAAAATAAAAAATGGATATCAGAATTACGACATTGTTTAACTCTCTTAAAAATAATCATATTATATACATATATATATTAAATCTCTTTAAAATATATATTTCCAAATTTTAAAGTTCAAAGAATAAAGTGGTAATATTATATTTAATGTGTATCTTCGTAAACGTTACTCAGCTCAAAGGCGCAGACTACACATACCTGCTATGCTTTGTCAGCACTTGAAGCGTTATCTATCATACACCTATTCCTGAGCTTTAAACAGTATACATAAAAGAACCTAGCATCCAGGTCAAAACTCTTACAAAAAAAGTATATTTAAAAAGGTTGCAACAATTTTATTCAGTTTTGAGTTTAGTAGCCATCAATCAGAATGCGGTTTTTTGCGCGAAACTTTCGCTTTTTGTAATTTTATTAATTGTAGCAAAAATTTTATGTTTAACACAAAGAATTTAATTTAAGTAATAAATCTCGTCAAATTGTGTTTAAATATTTAATTCAAAACAAGTAAGTACCGTATAAAATAATTCTCAGATCTAGGACTTTTCAAAGCCACTAGTGACACCAAAATCTTATGACATCTTATTTAAAAAACACGCATATAATTTAAAAAACTTAAATTATATGCATTTTTACACATTTTATAGAGAATAACATTTCGTTTTTTGTTCGCATTAATCTGTTTTATAGGTTAGTTTTTTATCAAAGTAACTTCAAACTACAGTGAATTTTGTAAAAGAAGGTGATAATAAGTTAATTATTTAAAGAACAAAAAACACCCCTACGTCCAACTTCTATATCAACACATATATTAAAATAAACTAAAATTTAGGAAACAAGTTTATACCGCAAACTCGTAAGCTGTGGAACGAACTGCCTCATGAGGTCTTTCCATTAAGCTACGATATGGGGTTCTTCGAGAAAGCTGTGATTTTACAAGTTCGGCGGCGCACCCGCATGCCCCCTGGTGTTGCAGGTGTCCATGGGTAGCGGTGACCAATTACCATCATGTGGCCCGCCCAGTCGTACAAACATGACAGTAACATACAAACACACCTGCACTGCCTTTCCGCTGTTTTGTCTAATAAATCAGAATACAGACTGTATTATTTCTCGAGTCTTACAGTATCTTGCTTTTCAATAAGATGGTTCTTACATATTCTTACTCCATATGGGCATGAACTTGAGCTTTATAAAGCAACAAGCATTGCCTAGTAATGAAGTACTGCTTCGCCCTGTTCAGTATACTGAGCTTTTTACTGGCGATGGCTCCAACCTTATTAAAATTACAAAAAGTTGCAATAGCAGTAGCAATATTAAGCTCGATTGATAATACAATCAAAAGGAGAAAAAAAAGGAAAACATGAGCTGCAGAAATCTACAGATGGACGAGAAAAATTACACTTTTGAGAATGATAAAGAGGTTTTGAACTCTAAGCATTTTCGAAAGTATGTATTTAAAAATTAATTATAAATGTTTTCAAAATTATTGAGTATACCCACCATACTCCATAATTTTGAAATAAATAAATACAATGAATAGTATACTTTTTATATAAATAGTATAATATACTTTTCAATATATAGTTATTGAAAAGTAAGATACATACTCGAGAAATAATACAAAGTAATCGCAGTCTATCGCCCAATCACTTTCTTCGTCCTACATTTTGAAAAACTCACGAAAACATAACACGTTTGCACGTGACGCGTGATGAAGTTTTGTAGGATGAAGTTGTCTGACCACTTTATAAACCATCCAATTTAGGATTAAGATGGGAAGGTGTAGGGCGTGCCTGAGAATTTTTGAGACATTAGTGAATCACGTGGATGAAATTAGAAAAAAAACAGGATTTTTTCTAATTTAATATTCGCAATAATCGCCAGAATTAGGTACTAGGTCGATTTTCTTGCAGTTTTCACCATCGTGCAAGGTATTTTATCTGAAAGATTCTGTTTAGTGTAGGTATTTTTTCTAGGTAGGTTAATTGGTTAAAATTATTTATAAGCGTAATAATGGGTTCTCTAAGAGAAAATGATTATATCTTGGGCGAGAATGAGTTTATGCAAGCAAAACCGAAAACAAATGTTAGCAATATTAAAAACAAATTGACATTATTCATTTATAAATAAATTCTCAAAATATTAAAAATAGCAAATTAGTGTAAAGGTAAAAAGTTATATAACAGGCACATAGTTATAACATAAGAGAATGTTACAGTTCTATTAATTGATAACCATTTTCTATTTCTAAAAGTTTTTAATATAAAGTAAATATGATGCATTACTGTTCTCATCAATATGCATTTTTGTTTTAGATAATTTATTTTAATAACATTCACAATGACACACACATCGGGATCTTCTGGCAATCTAAAGAGTGGTATAATAGATTTTACATCTGGCTCATTAGGTAAGAAAACCTTCTTCTTAAACTTTTGTAACACTTCTATTTCCAAGCATCAATCCTGTCTGTAGATGCAGTCTGCCTTCTATTTCACCTTGTCATGGACATCTGCAGAAAGTTTGCTGACACTCTGACCTTTCTTATGAGACATTTAGTGTCATGGCACCATATAAAATTTTATCTAAAATATTTTCATGCTATACGGCTCTTTTACAAGCTTTTATTTAACTTCACCTATTAGTTAGTTAGTATGTTTGGGACAAATCTTGCAAGCCAACTTTGAACCACTTCCTCTAGACTTTGATATTTTGCATGCTTATTCAGTTCTGATGACAATACACTAAAATAATAGAAATAACCTGATGCTGCAGCCAGGATTGTCTCCTCACGAGGGCACTCCTCAACAGTTAGTAGCACGGACTCGAAACTTTGCATATACGTTTAATTTTGATAGCTAAACATGATTTACACCATGAACTGATGCTGCAGCCAGGATTGTCTCCTCATGAGGGCACTCCTCAACGGTTAGTAGCATGCACATGAAACTTTGCAAAACAAAACATGACTTTCTACCGTAATGATGCGTTACTTGAAATGGATAGATTGAGAAATATTTCTAACTAAAAAGGTGTAAATAAAATAATATAAATAAAAGCGTTTTTTTAAAATCAAGTACTAAAACCATGTACCATGTACTAAAACGAATAAAATAAGTTTATATTGCTTGCAATGGCTTGCATAGAAGCTTGTTTTTTAAATAACTGAATTTTTTAAAAACTTCAAAATTGTTCAATGGGAAAGGCAAGTGCCGACCTGGCGTCTTAAGGATACTAGTGTCTACAAAAATAAAAGAAAAAATGATAAAAACTACAGAGTAAGCTGCATGTGAATGTAGGTGAACAGTATTATGTAGGTATGGTTGGTAGCAGTCGGATCTTGATGGCTCACCAGTATCTACATAATTAAAATTTTATTTTTTTCCAACAAAGCTTGCAATTCAACTCTCCTAAAAATAAAAGGCATAGTAACATTTTACCGAAAGCTTAAATGAAATCGGCAAACATTAACATAGAAAATACACAATAGTTATTCTTTTTGTTTTATCCAAACCTATAAGTTACTAGCTTGATTTTAAAGTACCTAATGAAAATTTTAACAAAAAAATTCTCAAATGTCATGAAGTGCCTTTTATTTTAAAGAGGGCAGAAGTACAAGCTTAAATTGTTCGAATTGAAAACATCTTCTATAAATAGCATCTAGCAGATTAAGGCAGAGGCGGTCGGAATTACCTAACTTTGCGTTACTAGTTTATTAGCCAGTCACTCGTTATTTAGCCAGAGCCTGAGAGTTGTTCTCCTGTCAACAATCTCCTATAGTATGAGAGAAGACTTCTTTTACAGTGTAAACTTTTACAGTGTATTACTATCTCGTATCTAATGACTTGTACATATTACACCAGGTGGCGTAGCAGTTGTATATGTAGGCCAACCTCTTGACACAGTTAAGGTGAAAATGCAGACATTCCCCCACCTGTACAAAGGAATGTATCACTGTTTGAAACAAACATTAAAAAATGATGGCATCATCAGGGGATTATATGCTGGTACTACACCAGCCATAATGGCCAATGTCGCTGAAAACTCAGTACTTTTTGCAGCTTATGGTTACTGCCAAAAGCTGGTTTGTCACTTGACTGGAACTGAGGTAATGTTTTTGACTTAAACAGATCTATTACTGCAATTATGTTTTATTGCAATTTTTAAATATTATTTAATTTTTTTCGATGAGGATGGTAAATGGTAATCTCAAAGAGGCTGGGCGGGCTCCCTTGAGTAACCAAGTTGCCCCAATTTCACAGAAGGCTGACGTAAAATGTGTTACATACATTTTTCGGTAGTGAGTGAGATATGCCAGAGCCCATTTCCCATCGTACCCATTTCCCTCTAAATGTATATGGCCCACTAAATTCAAGAGACTTTCTAGAATATGCAGTTTTCAAGCATTCATTTCGTTAAACAAATCAATCCCTTCAAGGTCAGATTCATTTCGAGAATCGTCTTTAAATTTATTTTACAATGTTTGACTAATTCTTTTTTGGAGTAACTAAATAATTTGTTTTAACATTATAATAATAATCTATATTAAAGACATAAAAAAACATATACCTACAATAAACTAGATAAAAATAAAGACAGTAAATAAATGCACTTAAAGGACAATATATATATATATATATATATATATATATATATATATATATATATATAAATTGGCAATAAATTGGCCTCTGAACTTATTTTACGTTCACGGTCCGGTGGAAGAACAACCAATGCTTAAAAATTCTGCCAGTCAAGTCGCCATTTACGGCTTTTAGGATGGCATCCGCAATCTGCTCCAGAAGATGCTACGCGCGTCCTAATAATGGGAAAATAGTCGGAAATCTGTGCCTCAGCGAACACTGCCAACGCGCTTTAGGACCGCGGCAGCTTCATGAAGACACGGAATGCATTATTATACTGTATCCTCAAGCTGCTGTGCGACCTTTTAAGGTAGTTAACCCATAGTTGGCAGGTGTAGAGAAACTGACAGAAAGCTCTAAACAATGTCTCCTTGACTTCCCCACTACACCTGCGAAACCTACACGTGAGCATGTTGCCCCTGACAGGCAGGGACCTGACTTTCTCTTCCCATATCCAGATCGTCTCTCAGATCCTCCGTCAAGATATGACTTAAACATTTATATTGACGTACAACCCGAATTACCGAACCGTTTTGGAATATCCCCGGGACTTTTTCCGGACCCCTTCCAGCTCTAAAAGCCAACATTTCTGTTTTATTTACATTATATATTAGTCCGTGGGCATATACATAATGCTCACAGACTACAATGTTTGACTACATAATAATGACAGTTTTCTAAGATTTAACATTTAACTACATAATGATAACAAGTCCACTGATCGAGGGACTAAGGAGCACCATGTCAAGGAGCACCATGTCACCAGCATAACTTAGGTTGTTTACGCATACCCCGCCAATGTGACATCCGATTCTAGTGGTCCTCAATTCCATTATCAGACCGTTCATATACAAATTAAAGAGGTCCGACGACGTAACGTATCTTGAAGTACGCCGCATTCGAACATAAAGCGTTTATATGTCGCGTCGCCCCATTTTACGTTATTTGTTTGGTTGCCGTACCGTATTACCTCAACAGGTATTTATATTTCCTTAGGCACCTGAGAGTCGCTCAGTTTTTCCAGAGTATTTCATTAGATCAAACGCGCGACTCAGATCCAGAAAACACGCGTAGACTTTTAGGTCTCTTTATTTATGTAATAGTTAAAGTGTGTGCTTAATAAGGCTTACAAGGGCCGAATCTGTAAAGAGGCCAAACTGTGTATCATCTTTATAAATATTTGTCAGCAACTCGGGCCACACTAGCCGGTCCAATACCTTTCCTATTATGATCGCCAGTGAGATTGATCGATAATTATTTACAGAACCCAGGTCTCCCATTTTATTTTTGACTATAGGCTGGTATAACAACACATACCTACCTATAACAAGCACTACCTATATCCCTTTTATTTTTCTCTATCTCAGGTTGCCTGGACGAGATCACCTCAGCGATAAGGTCGCCTATTGTATTCTATCATTTATTATTTGTGCACATGTAATAACTGTTTGTATGCAACAAAGAGTATTTATTATTATTAACAACCGTCTTCATGAGATTAGCAGGAAGATAAGAGAATCTGTGACACAATCCGTACAAATAGCATATTTGTTTCTACAAATTAAGAAATATTATATTCTATGGGTACTTCCTTATTCAAACAAACCGCTGTTTGACATTACCCGCCAAATTCCCGGCCGGTTCATATACATAGATACCATTAGGGCCATCGCAGACGACGGACTATAATCCACGAAGTTTGGAAAAAGTACACGGGGACTTGTCACCAACTCAACGCGGTAATTTTTATACCACGTGTGTGTTATGTTACGTCATACAGTTCTATGTTGGTGGGCGTAGCCACGATGAGGCAGGTTAGGGTGCTTGCGAAATGGATGGGGAAGACCTAAAATACCTAACAGACAGAAAATTGATTGCTTTCCCCACCCTGGATAAATTCCTGGCTACGCCCTTGCTATGTTGTCTATTTTCACTGTCAAAAAATACGCCGCTTACTGTCCATCGTCTGCACTAGGTCTTATGGTGAACCACCAGATTATTTAATAATTTATAATTTAGATAAATATAGTTTGCATACGGGGAAATCCCTTTAAGTACTTTGAGAGCGCCTTTGCCGATAGATAGCATATTAAAATAAGTAAATGTAATGTTGCAACTTCCCGCCCCCCTGACTGTGCCGACACTTGTGCGGCTCACACCTTTGACCTTGCGCACCCGCTTACGGCGGCCCTAAGCGTGCTAACATATTTGTCGTTCTGGACTGATGTTGGCATATATCACAGATGGCCATGGGTGACAGACAGTGGACTCTGCTCGTTTGACACCTTTCTATAAAAAAACACCTTCATTATCAATTTTTAGCTCTTAGAACATTTTATAGAGGGTTTTATGATAATGTGTAATTTAATTCAAAATAAAGCTTATATTAATGTAAAAAAGACCTGTTATTTAATACAAGTGGGTACTATGCATACAAAATGCCAGTCATTGAATCAGTTTAGTCATTAGATGAGTTAGGATTCCTGAATAAAGTGAAGTGCAATAAGCCCATTAAACAAACTGATTTCTCATGTATTGTTTATATTTTGTTTTAGAATGTTAATCAGCTCTCTGCCATGGGTAACGCTTCAGCGGGTTTCCTGGCTGCATTCTTCTCATCATTCACTCTATGCCCCACCGAGTTAATAAAGTGCCAACTTCAGGCAATGCGGGAAGTCAATGTGCAAGGCTCACAAACAGCTGTATGACCTTTGGGTATTTCATGAAATATATTTCAAGTAATCAACATCCCAGTCTCAGGACTCGATAAATAGACATTTCTTAGACCGTTCGTTTTTTTTTCTGTTCTTATTTGGCAATAGTATAATTAGAACTTTGTGCCAGTGTCGAATTTTCTCCGTAATTAACATTTTTAAAATCCAAACCAATTCTAATAACACATTTCGTCAGTGTTCAGTCCAGGCTAAGTAAGTTACTAAGTCACACAAGTAAAATGATAGTAGGTTTACTGAGGACAGAAGAGTACTCTTTAGAAACACGAAAGGCGCAATCGTATTATGCTTTTGTTTGATTATCACAAACATTGCGCCCAACAACACTTGAAATTTATTAAACCATAAAACCCACAATACACCATTTGTAAAATAATTAAACAAAAACTCGATTTCAGTCTTGAGGTTTCCACGATAAAGTTCCTGACCGTTCTTTGCCCTATATTTAAACCAAGTGGTCGAAACTCTCCTCTAAGCAGACTATAAGATGCTTACAAACATGAAACGGACCGAGAATAGTCTATTTATCCGATCCTCTATATGCTTCTTTATTAAGATTATTATTAGAGTGAACTGAGTATCCATCTCTCTGACTGATCACATGACATTATATTGCTCGCAGAGGCTCCACGAGTAATAGATAAATATTTGACCCTGATTATATTGCTTATTTTGTTTATGCATAATTATTAATTATAATTTAATAATAAACAAGATACCAACTGATAGATTATCAGTTGGTATCATGTTTGTTATGGAGGCGTGTTAATTAATCTTGCTTGTTATTGTTTGTTAGATTAGAATGACGCCACTCCAGCTTACGCAGCAGATATTCAGGCAGTATGGCATACAAGGACTCTTCAGAGGGCTTGTACCTACAATTATGAGAGAAATGCCTGGATACTTCTTCTTTTTCGGAGGTTATGAAGGTGAATAATCACTAAATACTAAATATTTTAAAAAATATACTAAGGTGAATTCTTTTTTGGGAAATTTCAAGAGATACCGCCGTTTATTCGTCGTCCCATGATTTTGTCCCATTAATGGAACCATGAAGAAGACCTATTTCTCGTAGTCTCAGTGCTTTCTGTCATAACCATGGCATCTTCCTTCCTGTATATACCTACATAGTACCTCTTTGCATAGATAAACTTTATCTATCGCATAGTGAAGTGACACATGATAAATAAATGACAATATTATGACTTGATATTTATTACTGATGAATATATTTTCAGAGTAATTCAGAATATGTAGTTATAATAAAGAAAAAAAGAGATTAAGATATATATTTTTTGTTAACATTTTGTAGTTTCACAACAGTTGTCGTCAGTCTCTGGTGTCTATTTCTTCCCTTTTCTCGCCTTTTTTAACAAGTTTGACCGTTAAAAAATTTGGTTTTGAAAATTGTATTAATTTTTTTACATACCTTCCATATTTTATTCTTTGTGTTGATTTTGTACTCTTATCACATCCCTAGCTATATATAGGTACAGGAAGTAGATAAACAACAATAGCACTACGAGAAATAGATCTGCATGGTTCCATTAATGGGATAAAATCGTGGGACCACGAAAAAACGACCAGAGATACCATAAATAATTTATCAATGCCACAGTCAATAACACCACACTCAATAAAAAATACCTAAACTAGTAAACTGCAGAATCTTCATAGGTATTTACCTAATAAAAAGACGAAATTTGATGAATTTCATTTATGCTATCAGTTATAGGAGAGGGGTGCCAAACTAATCACTATCAGCTAATTTATATTTCCGCTTATTTTGGGCTTATCCAGATGGTTCCTTACCCCCGTCCCCATAGTCTTTTATACTTACACTAAACGATTTCTCTAGGTACGAAAATAGTGGTTTTCATTTTTATATATGCCTATTATTCAGGAAATTCTCTAAAGGAATTATCTAAAATTCTCTGAATTTCGAACCCTCTCTGAAACCAAATTCTTTCCCTCCAAACCATTTTCTTCCAAACCAATATCTGTATATGATTGGACCAGGAAGAAAATTGCTCTATTTGTGTCTGTCACGAGTACCACGAGTAGGCTACACTACACCTAATGGAGTATCTCCACTGTAACAACATTAGTGCAGGTGATTTTCTTTTCATAGAAAGAAAGTGGCAGATGTGCAGACAGTCCACCTGATGGTAAGTGGATACTGTCGCTCATAATTATCCGTGAAACATGCCCGCATCACACGTTGAGGCGTCCCCGAATGCCTATCTCTAGGGATTTGAGAATGAATTTGGAAAGGGGGTTATAAATAAAAACCCTTTGGAGGAATTTTATTCCGTTATTCGCTCCATTTGAAGGGATAGGATGGGATGGGATGAGAATGGTATTATAAAATGTGTATGCCATAAGTAGGGGGAGAGTACGCGTTGCAATCCCACAGCCGCTGGGCGCACTCGACTGACACGTTACCCCTCTCTCATACAAGACTGGCTATCTTGAAATGTACTGCATTTCCTAATTTATCGTATGTCCCCAATCGTGTTATCGTGTTTCGGTAGTGAGTGAGATATGCCAAAGCCCATCACATTCTATCCCCCCCCCCCCCCCCCATTTTCCCAATCAATTCCTTAATCTGCAAAGGTAGACAGTACGTCCGGGGGCGAGCCAACGTTTGTCATTTGGAGTGATGTTAGCATGTATCGCGGATGTCTATGGACGGCAGTATCCATTTACCATCAGGTCGACTGTGTGCTCGTCTGCCGCCTTTTTTTATATAAAAATAATGTACCCATAATGTAAAATTTTCAGGTACAAGGGAGTTATTAGCAAAACCGGGCCAGTCCAAAGACGACATAGGTTTCATAAAGACAATGATAGCAGGCGCTGTCGGCGGCCTGGTGCTGTGGACGATTATATTTCCCACAGATGTTATCAAATCTCGGGTACAAATATCCAACAAAAGTCAAAAGTTCATGACAGTAGGCTATGAAATTGTTAAGAAAGAAGGTAAGCGGCTACTTTGTTTGTGGGTATATTTTATGTGTATTATATGATGTTTATCAGCTTGCGTCAACTTCGGAATATATAAGTGTGACCGACCATTTTGTTGTTCTTTCGCTGTTGCATAAGATCACAGAGTATTTTATATGTTACTTCATAAATATAAAAACATAGCGCTTTTTAATCGAGGGGTACTAAACTATTCTATGCTACAAATGTTAAGTTAGTTATGCGGCAAAAACTTGGACAACAAGTTCAAACACTTCGACAATGAAAACAATAAATAACATCGACATAACATTTTTAAGATATGTACATAAATTGTATGGACAAACATTATTTTATCTGTTTGTTTGCGCTAAGCTTAAAAAATACCGAGTTTGTTTTCTTGCGTTATTCACCATTTTACATTATTTATTCCCGTAACATTTCAGTCTAAAAGTTTTTAAAACAGCGAATTTTGAAAGACAAGCTGAATAACTCTGCATAGCCCAAAGGTTGACTGGGAGTTAATGCTTCTAAGCATCAAGTCGCCTTTCGTCACTTGTGCGATAAAGAATAAATAAATAACATATTTTTTGTCGACTCTTACGGAACTATTGATAAATAATAATTAATGTATTTATTTACCTTTACAGGAGTATTAGCCCTCTACAATGGATTGAAGCCCACATTAGTAAGGACGATCCCCGCCACTGCAGCTCTGTTTGTGGTCTATGAATATTCAAAGAAATTCATGCATCAATCTTTTGGAGACTAAAAAACAATGAAGCTTTACTAAAATGTTGTTGAATAGTAATTAATAGAGAAACGTTAAAATTATGTTAGACTATCTACATAAACATAATCTACTTTTAATGTTGTCTGAATAATTTCAATACTGTTGACCTATTACACTTTGTTATCTTTCATTACCCTGTCCCTCACAAGTATTTTTCTGCTTAGATTACAATTAACAAATCGTATACCAATACCATCTAAATACGATGTTATTAAATTATTTTAATTGATTTGCTATTTTAATACTTATCGCAATTATACATTATATTTGATAAGTATGGGAAATTCGGCACAATAAATTATAATAATTGATCTATTTGAGTGAGCGATAATGATAAACAAGGGATATCTATTTTTGACATATCTTTGAGGTCGAAGTTCAGACTGAGGCCGGTACACATTCATTCTCTACTAAGACAAATTTTAAAATTATCTCAGTATTAAAAAAAAAATATCGAATAGCAATCCGCGTGGCCGAAATTTAAAAAAATACAAACGGCCACGTGTACTATACTAACAGCCTGTCTCTCCGCTGCTAATAAGACATAAGACCGCTCCTATGGGTCTTCAACACATTGTCTTCGGCACTTCATCCAACCACTACAGAAATCCACGATCGATCATCGATCCACACGTGCCCAGAGGCGGAAGATATACCTAATTCGGACACATATACATTCATTAAGTATATACCTAATGCGGGTATGTAATACAAATTTTACAGCAGTATTCTGAAAGTGTGGGCGAAGTGCAGTGACAGGTGACAGACTGCACCGGGGGGGCCGTGCGTACGAGAGTGCATGCAGCAGTGCCAAGATTTTTGTGTACTTATATTGTGTACAGAGCACTATTTTTGTGTACTTACGTTCATTTTGAGAACAACATGTTCGTGTTGTTGCGTTGAGACCGTTCAGCATTCAGTTCAAATCTTCCAACGCCTCTGCCATGATACGTAAGAATGTACAAAACGTACCTACTCAACATTCACGTTAAATGGAATTGTATCAAATACGTATGAAAGCTACCTACGACCTAAAACCTTTTTTATGGCTCTTTGAGCGACTTTGAACTTATGGATCAGGCCCACCGTCAAAGATCACGTTTCGACACCATACGTCACAACTAGCAGGACGCACTGATTGAATACTCGTTTTCAAGAAGTGGTATAGAACACGATACGAGCCAACGCATTTTATGCTGCGAACGCCAACGTTGCCCGGCCTAGCTTGAAGAGTTAGCTGGTGGTGGTTGGATGAAAAGAGCCGAAGATCGTATGTGGTGGCGAACTTTGTGAGGCCTATACGCAACAGATACATAGGCTGATGGTATGGTATGAACATCTTCGATGCATGCCAACATCAGTTCAGAATGACAAACGCTGGCACGCCTACGGATGCACTGCCTGTAATATATGTATAGGCTGTTTGGGTTTCGTTAGCATCAGATAGAAGGACCAAGATTTTGTTGAAATTTTGACCTGCATGTACTACCTAATTGGTACCTACCTATGAAATTGCCGTCTGTTCATAGTAATCACCTTGCGTTTGTCTTTAAATTCCAAATTCAAAGATTCTTTTAATTCCAATTCTTTTTCAAAATCAGATATTTGTTTTTCGTCTTTTGCTTAGATATCGTTGTTTGTGACCATGGAAAAGTTAAAAATTCGCGTTATTTTCGATTATGAGTTCCGTTGTGGCAACAGCGCAGCACAGACGGCACGCAATATCAACGATTTGTACGGACCAAACACCGAAAACGAACGCATGGTACGTTTTTGGTTTGATCGTTTCCGTTCCTGCAATATCGGCATCACGTACAAGCCCCGTGGACGTCCGGGGACTAAAGTCGATAATGATGAATTGAAAGCAATAGTGGAAGCGGGTTCATCTTAAACCATGTCTGAGTTAGCGGCAGCCTTCAGCGTAAGTAACAAAACGATTTTGATTCATTTGCCTCAAATCGGAAAAGTGAAGAAGCTCGCAAAGTTGGTACCGTACGAGTTTAATAAAAGTCAGCTACAAACGCGCGTCGAAGCTTGCCTTACTTTGCTGAACCGCCACAAGCAAATAAAGAGACACTAAATCGTATTGTACCCTGTGATGAAAAGTGGATCCTGTATGATAATCGTAAACATTCGTCACAATGGTTGAACCCAGGGACACAGCCAAACAATGTCCCAAACGTAAACCGTGTGAAAAGAAGCTCATGGTGACTGTATGGTGGTCCTGTAGCGGTGTTACAGCCACTACAGGTCTTGAGATGTAGCACAATTAATGCAGATGTTTACTGAGAACTGCAAACGATGATGGACACGCTCGCTATCAAACAACTAAGTCTGGTCAATCGCTCTAGTCCACTGGTTGTCCCATAATAACGCTCGCCCACATACTGCACCACAGAGACTCAAAGTTATAGGAGCTTGGAAACTCCGTCACCCAACATACTCTCCAGATCTTGTCCCTACTGATTTCCATTTTTTTTCGGAATTTGGATCTTTTTATAGGCGAAAAATTCAATTTTGTTGAGGCAGTGAAAAACGCCTTCAAAGAATTCATCGATTCCCGTCCCCAGTTCTATAGCAGAGGCATCAATCAACTTCCATTAAAATAGCAAAAGTGCGTTGATAATAATGGTATTGTTTATAATTTTCATACATAAAGAATATTTGATTTTTCTATATAAAACGGCAATTTCATAGGTAAGGACCTAATGTATTAAAAAATAGTACCTACATCAATGTGCTTCATCAAAAATACTGGCGCCTGCACGCGCTTGATGTCAAAGATGGTGAGTAATAGCGTTTTTTTTTTACTCTGAGGGCATTTGAATTCATTCATATGTACTTTGTCATATGAAAGATGGACACTATATCCCATATGCTTTAACGTAGTTCGATCTCATCTTATACTGTAGGCCAGGGGTGCTATGAAACATCGATCGCGGTAATAGATCTACATTAACTACTATGTAGACTACATTCATTATTTTAATAAAATAATTTCTACCGTCCTCCATCTCTGTTCGGCACGGGACAACAAACAAAAGAAATAATAGTGAAGATTAAAAAAACAAAAATAAAACAATAACTACATATTTCTAAGTTTTTTATTTAATCATGAACCTACATGCTGCAACACAAGTTTTAAAAAAATATCCACAGGATTATTAAAGTTAATTATCGATTGAAAACCTTTATATTTATGTACTACAACATTCCAATCTATATGCTTACAATTTAAAGCATTTGCCATTGTAGAATGCAGTCAGCATTCTGTGGTCGGTTACGTGCAGGAAATGTGAGTAGAAAATAAAAAAAAAATACATTTCAAATTGACATGTGGGTATAATCGACTGTATGGGCAGAGAAAAGATAGAGGGGTAACAGTTGAACACTTCCATCTCCATGTATGACCTTCTAGTTTTGGTTAGTGTGGTTGTTTACATAAAACATTTTTTCTAAACAACCTTATGGTTGTTTAGAACCAGGAGTTAGTTCTTGGGTAATATCATTTTTTTTCGGATTAGCTAAATTCTTTTGGCCCTAATGGCCTTTCAAGACTCACCAGACATGTATGGTTTAGGGCAAGCGCAGAAGGCACTGAGGCAGGAGCAAAGTGTACCTATAGTTCATTCGCGTTTCAAAAATTGTGAGTCATCGATGGGCGTTAACGTAACTACGCCCCTCGACCAATTAGATTACTGTAAATTATAAAGCTTAGTTTACGTGTATCGGTTCAAGCGAGCCCTTCTTACGTAACAGACGTGTCATTTGCGCATAATAATATACTGTTAAAAATGAATACAGCTACATCGCCTATTCGTAAAAGTAAAAGCGGATCATATATTAATAGAATATACAATGTTTTTAAGTATTTTAAACAATGTGATATAAATATGACTGAAATAGTATTTAAAACATCAAGTGCGTGTGGAGTGTCAGAAGATACAGTTTATAAAATTATTAGGGAACAGAAGAATACTAATACAATAAAATCGCCTATGAAAAAAAGAGCTCGATTATCTACAATTGACAAATTACATAAATGTACAAAAATAAGAAAGGTACATTCATTATATTTAAACAACGACTACCCCACATTAGATAGAATTTTAGCACTTTGCAATACCGATGAAGATAATCCACCTTTCAAACGTACGACACTATAAAATACTGCACGAACTTGGTTTTAATTTTGAAAAATAAGGAATCAGGTCACATGTTAGAAAGACATGATATTGTTTTATGGCGGCGTAAATATCTCAGGCAAATAAAACAGCATAGAGAAGCAAATAAGAAAATATATTATCTTGACGAAACGTGGGTAAATGCCAGACATTTCAAAACAAAAGCATGGTTAGATTCAACTGTAAAAAATACAAGACGTGCTTTTCTAGAAGGTTTATCCACCGATCCAAGAGCTCCTACAGGAAAAGGCACGTCCGGCACATAGTTTTGCACATCGGTAGTGATGAAGGATTTGTGGGGGATGGTTTATTACTATTTGAATCTAAATCCACAAAAGATTATTACGAAGAGATGGATGGTGAAAAGTTTTTAGAATAGTTTAAAAATATAATACCTAAACTAGAACCCGGAAGCCTCGTTGTTATGGACAACGCTCCCTATCATTCCGTCAAACTTGATAAAATACCAACAAAAAGTTCCAATAAACAACAAATAATAGAGTGGCTTCAAAGCAAAGGGATAACAATGGATATGAGTTATTTAAAAAAGAAATTACTACAAAAAGTCGCCGAAATTGCCCCTCAATATAACAAATATTTAGTTGACGAAACTGCAAAAAGTAATGGCATTGAAATTCTCAGATTGCTGCCATATCACTGTAAACTCAACCCAATAGAGTTGGTGTGGGCTCAGATAAAAAAAATATATTGCTGCCAACAACACAACGTTCAAACTAAATGACGTAAAAAGACTATTTTATGACGCAATAGCGGCAATTGCCGCTAATGAATGGAAAAAATGTTGTGACCACGTCATAAAGGAAGAACAAAAGATGTGGAAATTAGATGATGTAATTGAACTCGCAAAAGAAAATTATTTTATCATAAATACAAGTGATTCTGATTTTGAATAAAACTTATTATTGTTTCGTCATATTATCGAATAAATATTTTATTTAATTTAAAATATTATATAACTTGTTAATTTAGTTACTCCAATGTGAATACACCTTTACTCTCAAGTTGCATTGATGACTCACTATTTTTAAACGCGAACGAACTATAGTCTACGGCGGAAGGAAAGGACCTCTGCTTAGGGCGTTGCTTTGAAGGGTACCGCGAGATCGTGAGTCCATGAGAAGCGCCCGGACACGTACACCTGGTAAAAGTGTTACCTGATGGCCGGTGTGTTCAAGGTGTAGCGGTTGGACGGCCTCGTCTCCATCAGCGGGGCCGGCATGTGAGGCTAGAGAGTGAGTAGGCTGTGAGTGTAGTGCAAGAACTGCTTGTTAGCAGTAATGGGGTCATTGGGGCCGTCTAAGACATGCCTAGGATGACGACGGTATGGGCAGTTGGAAATATCAATTATTAGTTTTTAGTAAGAAACCACATTGGAACAAACTTCAGCTTAGACTAGAACACAGAAGACACTGGCTGTCTGCATTGCCTAGAACATGTCATGAAGACTGCATTCTAAGTAACAGACGCCTTTTCTATAAATTGCTTGTGTTAATATATAGATTTTCTTTTATTACTTCCAGCTAGAATCTTGGTTCTTATCAGCGACTATCAATACTTTTAATTAGTATAACAGAACAGGCATACAATTAACAGGGTTTGCCTATAACTATAGATCCCTTTGAATTTAGTGAAGCAATTCCCTTAGGTGATATAACAACTCTCAATTTTTACTATTCAACAGAATTCACTTGTGTAAATTTTGCAATGTTTAAAAAAAAGATAATTAATGATAAAGCAAGTACATTGTGGCTGAAACTAAAACTTTAAGTGGGAACATTAAAAAAGTCATATGCATGTTAGGATTTAAATTCACTCCCTTAGGCATATGATGAGTGGTATTAGGGTTTCTAAATATTATCAGTTGTTGCTTAGAATATTCAGAAAAAGTTAGTATAAAGACATTTTAACTAACTTATATAGCATAGCTTCACATTATAGTCATAGATTTATAGTCATAAAATTCTTAGTCAAATTAAACATTTCACATTGAAAAATGTTGATGCAAGTTAAACAATAATAACTAATAATATAACAGAAAAGTCCAAAAGCTTTATTAAAAATTATTGTTACGAGTATTTCTGGATTTATTGGAGTGTGTTGTATGGGGTAGTGTTTACTGGTGGATACATATATATTCCAAAATAAGCACCATTTTTCTCATTAGTTAAACTACCAGTTTATTATATGGATGTTTGAAATATTCAGAAGGCATATCAGCCATACAGTATTAGAAATAAAAATTAAATCCTAGTATGCTCAACAAGATATACTTATTTTAGATTCCAGATTACTTCTCTTCACACCACTCATTCTCCTTGCGTACTTGATCTTCCTCTGCAGCAGTAAAGTCATTTTTAATGTTAAATGTTTTACGTATTTCTTCTGGGGTTTTGCCTTTGATCATATTCGCTACTGTTTTACAGGTGACATCCAACAGCCCTTTAATGTCTAAGTAATTGGCCGCTAAGATCAGTTCGAAAAGTGTGCCTTGATCAACTTTTAAGAAATCAGCGTCCCACGAAGAAATATCATCAGTCCTCTTCTCCTTGTTTTCATCATCTTCAGGTAGGGGTGGGTCGTCTTTGTGATATGTGGCCCACTGGATCACCTTTTTAAGAATAGCGGAATTTACATTAGGCAGCGGAACAACTTCTTCCTCGTCATCATCCATTCCCAAATCTTCCAGCATGGTTTTTATTGTAACTGAGCATTTAGCAATTTCTACATCCACATCAAAAATTTCATTATCAGACGACTGTAATTTTATCATCGGCATCTGAAATAAAACAAATGTTGATTTGGTTCGCACAAAAACCACTGAAAATTAGAAATAGGACGCCATCTTAAATTTAGAATTTTATAGTTCCTAATGCTTACTTTGATAATTAGTTATTCATTAACAAATAACTTAAAACAAATTTCTTCAGTGATTATTTAGCTATGATGCTTTTTATTTTTTACTTTTCTTCTCCCATCCACTAAACAAGACAAGACAAAGAATACAAAATAGTATGAATGACAATGACTCCAATAACTGACAATTTGACAAATGAAATGATAGAAATGGCATGCAATGCAAGTTTTTATATATACTTTATTTGGACACTGGCATAGCTATTGGTCTACACAGAAAATAATAAAACAGAATTGTAACAAGTCCCGTCGAAGTAGGAAATGGGAATCGCTCAGTAAAGTAAAGTAAAGTTTACTGAGCACACTGCACAGAGTTAGACTCCTTGGAAGAACACGAAAAATGCAGTCTCAGGTTTTAATTATCACAAACATTACACACTAACACTGGGCACTTTGGAAATTTAATAAACTATCACTATTAAACCACAAATCTCACATTTTTTACAATAATTAATAACAACTCAACTTTATTCCTTGGGTTCTTGCCAAAAAGTGGCCTGAAATGTAATTCTATCAAGACTGTTCCGAAACGTCCAAAATTCAATATTTATCAATAGTTATTTTTAAGTTGTATAGAAAAGTGATATGTACTCTTTTGTGAAATATTACTATGCTTATTAGTTCACTACATGATTATTAGTTTTTGGTAACAAACTTTACCTTTGTCGGCATTGCATTGCAATGCATGCTGGATACCTTGCCACAAGGTCCACATCTTTATACTATAGGTATACAAATATTAGATTTACTATATAAGTATTTTAGAAGTAGGTATTTTTAAATATTATGATAGTTTTTTAATAATTTTCCAATGTTTTGGAACTTTGTAAAATTGTTTGTCACATTTTTCATATTTTACAGCTCTAAATACAAGCCCCTTTGAGTCAATAAATATGACTGATTATTTTGTTGGTATGACATTTGAGATTTTGGCGTTTTTCACACATTTCCACTCGTTTCACACAACCGAAACGTCGCGAGTAAAATAAATAGAGTAAACATTCGCGTTAAGACCAGTTCAAATAAATAATTTTGTTGGTGCCAGAAATACGTCAAAAAGATACAATTTCGTTTTTATTATAGAATTCTAAGAAAAATGTAAATTTTTATGTGCCCCATCCATCAACCTATCAGTTGTATATCAATTAATATTATGCGACTTTTATTTGATTTTTTATTAATATTGGAATTTTTTTTAACTGCTATGTTTTAACTTACCTCACTTTCGAACTTAGGGTTTGTCCTGATGAGAGCGCCGCGACGCGTCGACGAAGCGTTGTCCTCTAAGGAAGCCGTGGATGCGCGATTGCTGTCAGTACTATTTGAATTTTAATATAACACAAAAAAAATTGTCGCTTATTTACTCAAAGTACGAGGGCGGAGTGATAAGTCTGGTAAAAATGAAACAAGGAGTCAACTTTATTTAAAAATTATGATTTATTTTTCAACGTAGTTTCCTTCTAACTCAATGCACTTCATCCAGCGTTTCTCTAGCTTTTTGATCCCTTCCATAAAATACAACTTAGGCAACCCTTCGAAATAGGCATTGGATTCGTGCATGATCTCCTCGTTGGAGCTAAATCTTCTCCCACCGAGCCATTTTTTTAAATTCGGAAACAGAAAATAGTCGCAAGGGGCTAAATCTGGCGAATATGGTGGGTTAGATAGCAACTCTATCGCAACTCATGGATTTTGGCCATGGCAATCGCGCAGGTGTGCACTCGTGCGTTGTCTTGGTGGAAGAGGATTTTCTTCTTAGCCAAATGCGGTCGTTTGTCAGGTAAAATTTTGTTAAATTGGTCCCATAAATTGGCATAATATTCGCCATTAATCGTTTTACCCTTCTCTAGGTAGTCAATATGGATTACCCCACGTGCATCTCAAAATACTGTAGCCATCACTTTATTGGCCGATAAAACTGCTTTGGCCTTCTTCGGAGCTGGTTCACCCGTAGCAATCCACTGTTTCGATTGTTGCTTGGTTTCTGGTGTATGGTGGTGGATCCATGTTTCGTCTACCGTTATAAAACGATGCAAAAATTCAGTTTTATCCCGTTGAAACAACGCCAAACCTGCCTTCGAAGTGGTAACTCGCATGCGTTTTTGATCAACAGTCAGTAAACGCGGCACCCATCGCGCGGAGAGCTTCTTCATATTTAAATGTTGGTGTAAGATATTGCGCACACGTTCGTCTGAGATGCCTACTATCTCGACTATCTCGCTCACTTTTACTCTTCGGTCGTTCAACACTATGTCATGGATTTTAGCGATCATCTCTGAAGTAGTGACCTCAACTGGGCGTCCTGGGAGTTCAGCATCAATTGTGCTTGTACGACCACACCGAAAATCCGTAAACCATTTATGAATCATTTTAATCGACGGAGCAGAGTCCCCATAATATTTATCAAGTCTTTGTTTCGTTTCCGTAATAGTTTTTTTGCGCAGAAAATAATGTTTAATCAACACACGAAATTCACTTTTCTCCATCTTTGCGAAAATGCGTTTAATTGTTTTTATTTAATGGCTGTCAAAAAAATACTAACGGGCGGTACTGGCTGAAAATTTTAATTTAGTCCTTCAAAAGAGTTGTGAACAAGGAGGTTTCATGCAATTTGCGATAATTTTATTCCAAAATAGATTTTTACCAGACTTATCACTACGCCCTCGTATTTATGAGTATATTTAGAAAGGCGAGAAGCAAAGTAATTCGCAAACGGATGCATTGACACGTTTGAGCAGCGAACGTTTTAAATTTTCGCGATGCAACGGTCGACGCGACGTGGGCTTCCTACAAAGTAGGATATGGGGGGGGGGGGGGGGTTAACCTCTGAAAGAGATCTAAACCATTTATGGTTTTGACGCCCACAATAAAGAAAGCGATTAATGAAAAAATAGGACATTTACACAATCAATATTGATATATTTATAATAAAAATAGGGCAGACGATAAACCCTGTGTCAAATTAACTTCAGTCACACCATTTTGTCACCAGTGTGACTACGAACGGTATAACACACTTGTAACTTGTGGTCACACCGGTGTGAATACGGTATAACACAACTGTTACTGGTTACACCGGTGTATCTACGGTCACCTGTTAATGGTGATCACACCATTTTATCTTTATCAAATAGTTACAAAGTCCGGGGAATGGTAATAAAAATTAACTAGCAGCGGCCGTGTTAGATTATTCACGTGAACTATTATTATTATTTTTTGCGTGATGTGCGTTCAGACAGGAAAATTTATAAAATTTGTTACTTTGGGCTCTGTATCGTGTTTTTATCTATACAAAATGTAATAGGCCAGTATTGAGTAGGTAGGTACCTAATTGAGTCGTGACAATAACTACTTAGTTCGAGGATCATTGTACATGTTGGTGTGGGTAGGTTGGTCCGAGAACGGTGTGACTACGAGCCGCATAATAATTGTTGTATTCGTACCACACCAAAACAATCTGACCACGAGTAATAGGTGTTATGCCATAGTCAAACCGAGTACGACAAAGTAGCGTGACCACAAGTCCCAAGTGGTTACATGGATACTGTTCATAAACATCGACGATACACAATGACTTCTATGTATTCTACAGAAGTCATTTACGATACACGCCAATATCTTAATCAAGAACATAGAATATCTGTGGTAAAGAATGACGAACGTTGGGACTACCTACTTAAGACTGTATCGAGCAAAAATGGCTCGAAAGGCTGTCCTGGTTAAATAGATAGCAAGTAAAATACTATTATGATAGGCATCAAATATACCTTGTTGGCATGAAAATGAAAGCCTTTACAATTACTCAGAATCCAATTTTTAAAATAATGTGTTGATATAGTGATATACACATCTAAAGTAGGACAAAAATTGAAAAAAGCATGTCCGCGTTTAGTTAATATTCAACGTGTAACAGCCAAAAATAATTTTAAGTTCGATTCAATCAATGTAGCAAAGTATACACTACAGTTTGACCACATTACATTTTCGATGTTTTTTTAAATTATTTATTGCGAATTTTTTAAAAAGTGGCTGTTTTTTCCCATACATTATTACTAAGGGCGCGCGTAATCGCGATAAATTATCGACGAGCGCTCCTAAAAATTCAGTCGCCCAGCAGAGCTCAAGGAAGGGTCACGTCAGTTTGCCGAGCGACGCTTCCTAAATATTCATCGCGATTTAGAGTGTACGTATACAGCGGCACAAAGCCAAAGGGTATGTATGTAATTGTATACTTTTTAAAATTTCGATTTAGTAGCTCATATTTATTGATGTTCGAAAGAATTTAATATTACATAGTTTTATTGTTTTTGTTTTAGTGAAAATGGGGAAGCGAAAAGACAAATATTATACGAAAAAGTGTAATAGTCGATTTAAGAAAATAAGAATTTCACATAAAAAGTAAGTAGTAACTTAGTAAAGGGGAATGCCCAAGTGACTATGGAACTTAGTATCGTGCAAATATTGTTGTGCCAACATGAAAACTACTGTCTTATGTTGGAATTAATATATACTTTCAAGAAAAATAAACAGGATTTACATAATTTGCCGGGTTTCATGGAAATAGATGGGTAAACTTCCAAAGTCTAAATATCAAAACACATCGTTTTCCTTTTAGTAAATAGGTAAATTAACACTTAAGTATGCTATTGCTTATTAAATACAACATAAAATGCGGAAAGTCTTAACACTTTGTGTTGCTTCACTCCATAAGGACTAGTGGACTATAACTGTCTTACCTTATGTTTTACTGTAATAATTATCAAGATGACGCCTATTAACTAGGATCGCGCATTATAGGTCAAAGAAGTCAGATAAAGTATAAGCTTTATTGAACAAAAATACATAGAACAAAATACACATGAATAAAGTGAACTAATCGAAGTGAAAAGTTGATACACCGGCGAATTAATTAATGGAGTCTCTATCTCACAATCACTTTTCACAATTAGCTACAATACTATCCTCGTTTACAATGCTAATGGAGTCTCTTTCTCATAATCACTTTATATAAGTTAATAAGGTTTAAATAAACGACCACAATATCACACATGAGAAATAACTCAGACAGCGTAACAATAATAATAATGTCAATTGCGCCGGAAGTGACATTTCAGTGTTGCCAAAAATATTATACACAAAACGATTTTTTTATACCGTAAAAAATCCAACAAAAATACAGAATAGAAAGACTTTTAAAGGTATTTTTTGTTTTATCCGGCAAATGTGAGACTCCAGATTACTTTATAAAATCATGATAATTAAAAACAGGAATTATTCATATCCTGAACTTGTGGCACAACTTAGATTCAAACGATACTGCTCATGGGCAATCCCCTTTAGAATTGCGTTTCATCATCATCATCATAATTATTAGCCTTTATCTGCCACAAATTTTTATAACTTTTAATTATTTTTAAATTGCGTTTATCTATACTTTGAATAGGCTCCGAAACTACCGAACCGATTTGAAAAATTCTTTTACCATTAGAAGCCGACATTATCCCTGATGAACATAGGCTTTTTATCGCGGGAAAATGCTTCATTCCTATGGGAAAACGGGTAATAGGACAACGGGTAGTAAGAATTATCCTTCCGTACTTATCTTTTTCACATAACTTCTAAACAGCTGAACCGATTGGGTTGAAAGTTTATATGGGTATTTCGATGGTTTCCTTGATGATTTAAAAATATAATTGGACACCGTAGGTGGCGCTGCTATCGGTATGTCAACTACTGAACGGATTGACCGATTGGGTTAAAATTTTATATGGGTATTTCGATGGTTTTCTTGATGATTTAAAAATATAATTGGACCCGGTAGGTGGCGCTGCTATCGGTATGTCAACTACTAAATGGCTTGACCGATTGGGTTGAAATTTTATATGGGTATTTCTATGGTTTCACAGACACGGATGTATTATGCCTATATAATAATCATCATCAACTCGTATACGGCTGTAAATCTAAGTTGACGCGGGCGAAGCTGCGGGCAACAGCTAGTATAGTAATTTATAGCTTTGCCATCTTTACTATTAAATAGGTACTATATCTTCTCTATTATACCTACTTATCCTTTATTTCTTTACAGTGTAACTGAAAACAACCTGCAGTCGACTAATGAAACTACAAAAGACGATGTAAGTTATATACCTATAAGTTCGTCCATGGTATTATATAAATTTAATTTTCTGGTTACCTATACACTCTTCTTGTGAGATGTAAAAGAAAATAACCTTATGTCTTTATTTGCAGGTAGTATTAAAGAATACAGAATGCGATCATGAGACTGTAATTGGTGATAAAGAATTTGCCATCGATGGAAACAGGATCGTGGATTTTGGTTATCTTTTTACTCAACTTCTTGATATTTCAAATCACAACTCTGCCTTCGGCTGTAACTTGAGCTGTTTGAAAATGACAAAAGAAATAAAGAAAGGTTTTCTTTCGAAATTTTGTTTTAGCTGCCGAATGTGCAACGAAAAATTTGAACTGAACAACTGTAAAGATCCAGATAGCTCCACAGAATTAAATATAAATGATTTTGCAGTGAGTGGTTTTATCTCCATAGGCGCAGGATATTCAGGCTTAGAACAAGTTTCATCTTTTCTTAATATACCATGCATGTCCGACAAATTGTATGCAAAGTGCCATAAAAAAGTTTGCGATCTTTGGGAACTAGCCAAAGAAAAAAGCATGGAAGAAGCGGCTAAAGAAGAATACCGACTAGCTGTACTGAATAATGAAGTGGACGCAAACGGAGTACCAATGATAACGGTCGTCGCCGATGCATGCTGGTCTAAGAGGTCTTATAGAAAGAATTATAATGCATTATCAGGAGCAGCAGTGATAATAGGGTACAGGACAAAAAAAGTACTGTACATGGCAGTTAAAAATAAGTACTGCATGGTTTGTGCTAGAGCTGAAAATAAAAACAAACCGATTCCTGACCACATTTGCTTCAAAAATTACACAGGATCGTCTAGTGGCATGGAGTCAACAGCTCTCGTTGAAGGTTTTAAGACTTCAGTAGAAACTCATGGTCTTATATATTCGAAACTTATAGCTGACGGGGATGCTAGCACATATAGTAAAATAGAAAAGGCTAAACCTTACGGAAACTTATTAGTTGAAAAAATAGAATGTACAAATCATTTACTACGGAATTACTGCACGAAATTGGATGATCTCACCAGAAATACCAGATATCCACTCAAGTATCGAAAAGCAGTTCAAAATAATATATTGCGATTTAGGCGTTCCGTCACAGGTGCTGTAAAACATATCAGTGGTCAAGAAAACAAAAGCTTTCAGCAAAAAGTTGTAGAACTGAAGCAAGATCTGTTAAATGCGCCACACCACGTTTTTGGTAATCACAGCTCATGCAAGTTATATTATTGTAAACAACTGTCATCAAACGATGCATCAACCGAAGAAAATTTAGTTCCAGCGATGAAAAGTACTGAAGGAGGCTATATTTTCTTAGATATAATGAAGTTCACATACAGGCTAGTGAATAATGCAACAAGTCTCATGCATAACGTGAATAGCAATATTGCTGAAATTTTCAACAGCGTTATAGCCAAGTTTATCGGCGGTAAACGAATTAATTACTCTACCAGACAATCATACGGAGGGAGATGCGCAGCATCTGTAGTGTCTTTTAATTCCGGACAACCACAGACGTTTTTGAGCAAAAAAATTTTACTGCGAAGTCCAAACAAATTAGTAAGACGACTGGAAAATAGACGAAACATGAAAAGATTAGCTTCAGTAAAACGTAGATTAAATAAAGCTTTTACAGTCAAGCCACAGTGTTCTAAAACTGATAAAAATTATGGCGAGTCTTGCGAAAAACCTGACTTGAGTGAAGCTGATTATGATTTTGCGAAGAATGAACATTTGAAAAACATTACTTTATCTGCTGAAGACCGCAACTTATTAGAACGAAGAACGATTCTACAAGGAGAATCTGTTGAGTGGCGCCAAGAGCGTAAATTGCGACTCACGGCTTCTACTTTTGGAAGAGTTTGTAAACGAGGGCTCATTAAATGCGGGCCCTTAGTCAAAGATTTAGTGGCCGGGAAAAACTTGGATCACGTCAAATCTATTCAATATGGTAAAACATGTGAACATCTCGCTCGTGATCAGTTGGAGAATATTTTACAGAAATCCATCACAAGATGTGGTTTATTTATAGATCCAGAGTTACCATTTTTAGGTGCAAGTCCAGATGGTCTTGTAGGTGAAGAAATAGTTGAAATAAAATGTCCTTATTCAGCCAAAGGAATGAGTGTTGACGATGGTATAAAGATGAAAAAAATTAATTTCTGGAAAATAGAAAAAAACGGTACTGTAATATTAGACAAGAAACATAATTGGTACTACCAGGCTCAAGGGCAAATACATGTCACACGTCGAAAAACTTGTATATTTGCTGTTTGGACGGACGTTGATATGAAAATTGAAATAATTCAGGAAGATAAAGCGTTTTGGAATGAAATGGAAAACAAATTAACAAGGTTTTATTTTGATTGTTTGCTTCCAGAAATCATTGACTCTAGATTAGATAGACAAATGGAAATTAAAGAACCAGACTATATTCTTAATGCAATAAAGGAAAGGGAAATAATAAAAAAACGAAAAGCAACTAAAGAACAAGTAGAAATAACTAAAAGAAATAAAAAGTAAAGAATCACAAATAACATACCTAAAAGTTTTTCGCTACGTCTATCTAATCTAGAGTCGATGATTTTTGAAAGCACCATCGTCAACACTCATTGCTTTGGCTGATATAAATAAGCCACATATTGTAATGGATATCTGTAAAATACTTTAAAATTTCCCATTCAATGTATACTTTTTATTTTATTTAACTTACGTGAGTTTTATTAAATAATTTTTATGATAAAAATATGCAAGCTAGTTTTACTAAGTTATCCTATCCCCATTAGCTTTAGTCATCGATTTTACCGCATAGGTATCCAATTGTTAAAAAATATTGGCAGTAAGAATATAATATATAATAAAAATGACATTGATTGATATACATATAAATCAATTGCTGTTCGTTAGTCTCGCTAAAACTCGAGAATGGCTAGATCGATTTGGCTGATTTTGAACTTAGAATATTTGTTCAGGGAAGGTTTGAACGGTGAGAAAAATAAAAAACAAGTAGCCGAAAACAGTAAAAACGACAATTTAATTTTCCAATACAAAATGTTCCTAGCGGTGACATTTGACGTTTTTGGTCAAAAACATTGTCACTTGGTTGTCAAATATTTATAGGTGCGTTCAGAAAGTGTTTTGTCCATATTGTTCACAAACATATGTAGGTGATACGAAGTTCACCGGGTCATCTAGTATTGATATAAATACTTGTTTTTAAATCTTGTTTCATTATTTCATCCTTCTACATATATAACCTTCGTTTGAAGAAGTTATTAAAATATGTAAGTACTAATTTCTGTTTTAAGAACAAAAAAAGTAATGTAAATTAATACAAAGTTATTTTATTTGTAACTCTACAAAGAATATTATTCACTATTGTATAAAGAATTAAAAAAATAAAGAGGTATTTATATTTTAATTATATTTTTTATTAAAAATGTTAACTTGATCGTGAAAAGTCAGGACCTTTTTTATTTGTATTTCAATAAAGAATATAAAAAAAAATCCGGTTTAATCCGTTCAGTAGTTTTGTCGTGATTGAGTAACAAACATCCAAACTTCCGCATTTATAATATTAAAATTCAGCTTTATATAGTATAATAATAAGATAAGATTTTTTATTTAAATATATTACGGGCTGTACAAGATTGTGACAATATTTAATACACACAGTTTTCACTTAAAAAATAACCTTTAATGTACCTACCTACTTAAATTTAAGAAAGTACAGGTTAGAAAAATTTACTTGTAGTTTTTCGTATGAACGAGGTCCTAACAAGCATCCATCATTACAACATTTACGTTTTGTAAAACACATATAAGCAAAATACTAAAATTCTAAATTTACTAATAAATGTGATTGCGAAAGTGATTTTACTTGAGTTACTCCGTTTTGCCGCGCTACTGGCTGATGACCGGCCAAAAGGCATGGCTGTGTGAGTGCGTTACGCACACAAGCTGTAAAATACCTAATTTGCACCAGCGTCTTACGCTCGACGCCCTCTTAAATAGGTAGTCCATCGAGAATGTGCCAACGGTTCTAAAGGTTTAAAGACTTATATGAATTTGGAAAGGAGGATTAGGATAGATGATAAATAAGAGTAGGTAGATAGGTACCTATTAGAGTAGGTACGGGACGAGAAATTTGAAAAATAATTATTTTTGTAAACTTTAAACAAATTTCGAGCAGTTGGTTCCAAAATTTATTTAAATTGATAACGCTAGATTTTCTTCTTCTCTGTTAGGCTGTCTTTTCAGTTGGCTTCTTCCAAGGTGCGCCGCAATATGCGATTATTTGCCTTCTCGATCTTAGATCCAGCTGGTTAGATCGATTCATCTAGGATGGCTCCAGCGAGTGTCAGTTACTCGAAATAAAATATTATGAACTCAGCCCACTACTAGTTCAGCTTGCTTCTCTTTTCAGTAATGTTAGTTACTTTTCTTTGACCGAATTTTATCCCTCAAACAAATTGAGCATTGCTCTCCATAACTCGTTGCGCGACTTTAGGTTGTGGACCAGCCCTACTTAGGCCCTACGACTTTAGGTTAGCATTCACGATTCCGCGCGTCATATTGTCATTAGCGGCAGGACGCATTGGTCTCAAGCACTGAAATATTGACGACGAGAAAAATTAACGTTATATTGATGTACTCTACGTTTATATTGATGCCTAGCCCTTCCCACCTCAATTTCATGAACACATCTTCTAATGCGTTGCTGAACAGTATTGGATATTGCGTCTGCATATCACCCCTCTGCACCATTCGATGGCACTCGAGGACAATTGTAGTTAATTTACGCAACCTTCTAAAGCTACTCATCGTCACCCATTGTACGCATGTAATCCTCCTGATATTACAGGTGTCCATAAGCAATGGTAACCACTTAACACCAGGTGGGCTGTATGCAAACTTTAATATAAAAAAATGTACCTTCGTAATCTTGTACTTGAATGGACATTGTCGCCGCCTCATACAGACGCCCCGATATATAACTAACTTTAAGTAATTAACAAAATACAACCGGAATATTGCATGCAGAGATATATTTTAAACACAATATTATTTTTTCATAAATACATCTTAATATGAACTGGTAAGTAATTATCCACTACGATATAAACTTACATATATACATTGTGTTTGTCTAATATTTGGCACAATTGCCTTGTCTTTTTTCTTTTTCGGAATGACTAAATTCTTGTAGCACTAATGGCGTTTCAAGAGTCACCGGACATGTATGTATAGTTTAAGAGTTTAGAGCGAGCGCAGAAGGCGCTTAGTAAGAAGCAAAAAGTGTGTGTATGTGTGTACCTCGCCTTAGGGCGTTGCTTTGGGAGGGTACCGCAGAATCGCGAGTCGGTGAGAAGCACCCAGACAGGTGCCGATACCTGGTAAGTGTTGGCTGAAGACCGGTGTGTGTTCACGGTATAGCGAGAGGGACGTCCTCGTCTCCGCCAGCGGGGACGGTGTATACGAGTGTGTAGTGTACATCTTAATACATCTTAATATGAACTTGGCACCAGTAATTGGGTCGTCGGGGTCATCTAAGACGTGTCGAGGACGAGGACGACGATGGTAACGGGGAGGGGGCGATCCTGCTGCGGACATATGTTAGGCTGGCAACTACTAGGGGGCTGGGATGGTGAGGGACTCTGCCGTAGTAGCGTCTGGAGGAGTTTACATTGTCATTACTGTTACATAAATTATCATTTAAGATTATATTATCATTTAACACCATTGTTACTTACATATTGATAATTCGATAGTAGTAATAAGATTCTATAACTTTTATAAAAATAGTTTCATTTATATTGATTGAAATTATTATAAATAGGGTTATTTTAAAATTATATATCATTCCAAGTTTTTTCTTTTCAAATAGATATAATCTGTATCATAAAATTTGATACTTATAAATTATTTTTATGTGTGCTATAGTAAAAAGTATCAATGTAAAGGACTAGGCCATACTAATACTAAGGGCAGGATAAATAGATTTTTTTACTCTAAGACCTGTACACAGATTATAATAATACTAACACAGACAAATAGAAGTTTCTCGGTCTTAGAGTTAATCTAATGGCTCATTTACACAAGAATTTCTCGAACATCAATCAAAAGCTAGTGTCAGCAACTGTTATCATCTGATGATCAATGTTAGCATCGAGTTTTTATCGGCATGAGAACAATTGTAGACGAGAATTGTATGTAGTTTGGACGAATACGAGAATCGTATAAAATATTCTCGACCGAACCGTTCGACAAATTCTCCTTGTGTAAATGAGCCTTAAGTCGTATTTATGGGCACTATACAGTTTGCATAGAGGCTAATTTCCAACCACTGCGGGTCTAAATCTTAACCAATAACCATGTGAGAAATGTAAATGTCGTATAGAACTGCATTTAATTAGCATAGTTTAGTTTAAAATCATTCGTTCTACATAAAGCATTGACCAACTGAGCGTTCACGTCGATTACAAACACTTTTTTGAGTGCGTAAAAGAGTTATTCCAATGATTTTAAAGTTCATTTTCGTTTCTCTAACAGAAGTAATATTTGCTCTACAATGCTATGTTATCGGTTGGCGCTACCTAACCGCTTATTGAATAAGTTAATAATGAGCAGCAAGCAGTTTGTATTTGTGCGAACGCTCGATTGACCGATATTTTAGAACGGTCTTCTATCTATCCCGTACTAAAGCCTAAGATAAATAGAAGATTCTCAGTCTTAGAATTAGTCAGAGCTGCTCTTAAGAACCATCTTAAAAAGACATTTATTAGGCTGTTTGAAATCTCATCGATATTGCTGCATAAAATAGATACTATCTACTATAGATACTATCACCATGTCCTATATAACCGGTTTTTACTTATGCTATTGATAAATAGTACAACCGAAATGGCTATAGAAATTGATGATATTACATCAACATGTTTAACAAATTCTTAAAATGGACAATGATAGAAACCCGGTATCTTAAAAAGAGACTTAGGGAACAGAATTTTCGGCAGAGCGAAGAGAACGGTCATGAGTATCGCCCAAAAAATTAAAATATAGATTTCAGATAACTTGGATCGTATAGAACGGAAAAGAGGGTGCACAGAATTCTAAATTCTCTACGTTTTCTGATAGGAAGCCATTTATATTTTAATCTTATTAGGTTTCGTTCTGTTTTAGACTACCGAGAGATTGATAGAAAAATTGATAAAAATAATCAGAATACAAAGATCGTAATCAGAATCCAAAGGCGAGAAATGATTGGATGTCAACGTCTTACACTACGATTAGTTACAAACATTTTCTGGCAAATGATTTATATTTGACAAAAAAAAATGTTCGCTCGTCTGTTATATTTATTCTATGAAAAAAATCGAAGAAAAATTAGTTATTGAGAGTAGGTATACCTATTTTGCGCAGTATCCTCTAGCTACAGTAGAGTCAATGTAATAGGCTACTTTTGACATTTCATTGACTTTGTGACGATATAACTTTGCATCAGTCCCATAAATCCATTTAAGTTTATAAATGCATTACTGAACACTAAAAATATGTATTTTTTTTTAATAAAAAAGTATATCTTTGTCTTTTTATATCAAATTTAATAAGTTCGACGGTTAATTTGGTTGCTAAACATCATTATCAATTTATGTTTCAAGAAATTCGAGCCCCATTACAAGGTTATGCCTGTCCACATTTTTTCATTTTTAATAATAGGGATGTGATCTTTATAATCGAAGTAACTTGTAGAGAGAAAGGAATATCGAAGAAAGTTACCGTTACGATAAATACTTAAACAAATTAAGAGAACAATGAAATTATTAAATAATTAACATAATTTAAATAAATACAATTATTAATTAGTAAATACATTAAAAAGATATATGTAATTAAATTAATATATCTATACCTCATTTAATATATGAATGTATTAAAACTATATCTGAAATTAAAAAAGAAAAAGTACGACCTATCTGGCTTATTTTACATACGGCGAAGAAAAGGGAAAGAAGTAAGCCAGTTGTCGATGTCGATAGTTTTAATGCCGATGCAACTCGCAACCACATTTATGGTTATTTATTATATGAGAAAAGAGTATCTATCTAGAAAAAAACATTTATGTTCATTAAAAGAAGCAGGTTTATTTTTTGGTGCAATATCATCTTTAATAAAAACTGCGTGTACAAATGTTTCCAAAGGTGATTGGAAGAAAGTGGTAGAAAAACAAAAAAATATAATGGAAGATTTTTAACGTGATTTAAGAATTGATAATAATAGGAACGATAGCTAGTTGAAACGATAGTTTCAACGAATCTGATAGTTCCAACTAATAAATAATAATTTATTACGTATGTAAATTGGTTTCATTATATTTCCCTTAATTACGCTTAACTCTGAGGTCATGTGGCGTATGTAGAAGATTTCTAATGCTGTGTATGCTCTAAAAATATTATTGGAAATTAATTTTTTATGAACACTAAAATCGATTCACTAATATATGACATATATATATCGATTTTTGTCTTTAATCAATAATTGTTGTTAGATTACCTCACTATGACACTTGTCAAAAGTGGCCTATTACATTGACTCTACTTTAGTAGATGCTACACAACGTGGTCGACCACTTAGACGCGTAACTTAGAATGTATGTTTATTGCCATATAACTATGTAAATATTAGTAGCTATAGTAATATTAGCTGTTTTTAGAGTGCATTTAGTAAGAGTACCTATAACGTGTCTATTTATAAATTGTCATTGTGTTAAAGATCCTTCGTAGGAGCAACTCGGACTAATTCTAAGATGAACAATCTTCTATTTATCTTAGGCCTTAGTGGGGGATAAATAGAAATTTCTAAGGCCGTTCGAAAGGATCGGCCAATCGAGCGTTCGCACAAATACAAGCTCCTTAGCACCTCATTATTAACTTATTAGATAACGCCAACCGCAAATATAATGTAGAACAAACATATTCATTCACTTAGCAATGGAAATTAAAAATACCACACTTATTTACAAATCAAAAAGTTTGTAATTGTGCCAACGATCCGTTGGCCACTGCTTTATTTAAGTATAAATAAGATAAAAACACTGTACCTACAGAATATCAAATATCATATTAAAAAAAAAATCCAAAATGTATCCAATGTATTACCATTTACTTATTTGGAATTCATTCAAATTTTGTAAATGTGGCGTAAAATTTCATAAAAGTAGCAAATATATACAGGAGGGGGTAACCGATTCATATTTACTAAATGCAAGGCTTAAAATATCTATATTTTTATCAACAAATACTTTTATTTCTACTCACAATCACGAATAGAATCCGTGGTTTCAGACTTCGGAATAACCATTCTGTATAGTAATGTATATCGGAATCCCATTGATCGCATGACTATTGAACTTAGAACTATTGAAGGTACTTAGGAACTTATTGATTATAAGTACCTACATAAGTTCCTAACTAGTAGATACCTTAGTTCGACAACTGCCCACTACAACAGTGTTATAAAATAAACAGCTCAAAATCTCAGTGATTTAAAACGATCAAGGGGTCAACTGGTAAAAAAATATAACAGGTAAAATATGAGGTAAATAACTACACATTAACCCTTTCATTAAAACAAACTTTGATCGCGTCGTATTATAAATTATAACTGTTTATTTTATTTTTTAACAGCTATACCAATCTATTGAAGTATAATGTACTAATACCTCAATGTATATTACTGAGATCAAGCTTGATCATATTAACTGTGTACCTATCAAAAAATATTGACGCAATAATTCGTTGATAAAATTAATCTGTTGATTAAACGGTGTTGACATTTTAAATATTGATCACATGACTGTTGAACTTACGCATCAATCCCCTTTTTATCAGTCAGGGATCATCGGGATTATGACATGTAGAACTGTGAATAAATTGTCATCTCCGTTCAAATTTCACTCTGTTTGACAGACTAGACTCGAATAATAAATCCGACTAGATGTTTTACTATATGAAAAGGATATAATGAAGTCGTCTATATAGATATATCTTTCTAGAGACATTGATTGACAAACTGAGTTAGGGTGTGAATCAGATCGAAGCGGGTAAAGCTATTTTTATCACGGAAAGTTATTCAGTACATTTATCACTCTGTCCAATAGTGTTGAAAACATCGGACAGGGGTCATTACATTACTGATTATATTTAGATAATGGTATCATATTATAAAAATGTATATTGAAGTGAAGGAGATATTATAACTATCTAAAATACTAACAGTGATTTAGAAATGGAATTCACACTTACGAAATGGATTTAAAATTTAAAGTAAGTAAGTGTCCATTTAAAATGGACACTTACGAGTACCTACATTTGGGAAAAAATATACGGACCAAATGATTTTCAATAATGAATAAGAGATAACGTACATGACAAACTTTTGAGATAAAAAATTATGTGGCATAAAAAATTCGAACATTTATCATCTATTTTATTTAGTCTGTTTATCCGCGTTAATCTCGAGAACTACTAGGCCGATTTTCTTACGCTTTTCACTATAGTGTAGGGTATTTATTTCGGAAGGTTTTAGTGTCCTTTTAATTCAAATTCCTCCATTTATTTTATTCAAAGTCATGTCTCCAAACTAGATAAAGTACAAAATCAGTGTATGCGTATAATAGGTTTCGTCGTAAAGAGTACTCCCATTCGTGTAATGGAGTCTAGAGTTATTTTTGCAGTCCTTATTTGTTTGGAGACGGTATTTAGCCTGGAGATTTTGTTTGAAGTCTATCTTTTGATGAAAATCCTATATTAAACGCAATGATCGACCTAGCTAGATTAATTTTTTTATTGAAGACGCAAAATGCGCCTTTACTGGTATTAATGTCTTTAAAAAAAACATTTTCTCAAGTAAACAGCTAGAAACGTTTTCTTTAAATACATGGCTCAGCAATGTGGATTTAGTTAATGTTATAAATTACCATATAGATATTATTGATAAACTGAAACAAAACTACGATCTACTACATCTAAAACGTATTGGTAGTAAATACTTCGAAGAAAGTTCCCACAATTTTATAAGATGTACACAGATGTATGACAAAGACAAAGAGGTCATGGAACTGCATTTTTTGACTCTCAGACAGGTGAACATATTATACTGAATATTAATTTTAAAAAATCTATAATGCATGCTGAGCTCATTACTTTGGCAGAAGCCATTTCATATGTTGAACCAATTAATTATAACAGTTTTGTTATATTTACCTATTCAAAAAGTGCGCTCCAACTATTTGGTACGATGTACTTCAGTTACTCGCGGCATTACAATTGCCTATGTTATTTTAAGTTGCATCCGTAACGATAAAGTTAAGAATAAAAATACAGTTCTACAGTGGATATATTCCCATATTAGCATCGCAGAGAACGAGGTGGCAGACCAACTCGCAAAAGAGGCTGTAGTGGATAGCGATGAGTTTAATATTCTGCCCTATTATTCTGAAGTGACAATAGTCAAGGAAGACTACAATAAAATATTGTCAGAATATTTTGACGAAAGGTCATTAATTATGTAAAGCAATATGGTATAAGACTACAGCCTATCCCTCTCCATTCTCTCTGGTTGAAGGGCTCAATATGGGAAGACATGACTTTATTACGGCGCTGAGACTTCGTTTCGGACACGTTCCATTAAATAAAATGTTAGCATATAATGGGTAAAGTTAACTCTCCGGTTTGTGTAAAATGTGGCATGATAGAGGATGCGTATCATATTCTGATGGTGTGTTCGAAATGAAGGCAACTTCTCTTGCACTCCAATTGTAATGTTGGAAGATGTAATAGTGTCTTGGCTTTTCCGATATAGGACAAAAGCCGGGATGCTATATGGTTTGATACAATTAGGTATTAAGAAGAGAGTGTTGAGATAGAATTTACATAATTTATCTCAAAATTGTCTATGTATATAAAAGTTATGTATAGCTAAGTAGCTTGAAGTTGTAACAATGAGGGTGGATCTTTTTGATCAAACCCTCTTAAAAATAAAGATAAAAAAGTAGTTTTGTAAGGTGATCAAATGGGCGAAGTTGCGGACAATTGTTAGTAAAACATAAAAATATCTAAAATAAATAATGTGAGTTTTACATGCAAAATATCTACTATGATATATGTCGTTCTTCTAGTAGTGTAAATATGTACTGAGATTAAATAATTTCTTATTAACCATATGTTTGTTATAAAGAAATTATTATATTAAAAACGTACCTAAGGTAATATTAGGTAGTTTTGAAATATAATAGGTATGTATAAACAGTGCATGATTGTTGGCACAATGTTTAGTAGATTTTTTATAACAATCATTCTCTCTTAAAAACTGCACTGTATTCTGCACTGACCTGGCTACAAATATTTTAGTAGCAGGTTGAGTAGCAGTAGCAGGTAGCATTAATATTCTTTAAAAGTGGTAAACACAAAATGGATGACCATTTCTATTTAACCATTCAAGTGATGACCTTTGACCTTGCCACCGTATTGCTTAAAGGCTGATTTCATTAAATAACATTCAACACATTTTGATAAAAGTTAGACAACAGCTGATATGATTAATAAGTATATTTCTACCATATACCTCAACATCTAAGTCCATAATTGAAAAGATAATGAAGTTTTTTAAGTTTATAGTGCAGCATATTTTTTCAAATACAGTTTACTGTATAATGTCTAGTTTAAAACAATAATATTGTTTAGATAACGTAAACACACTTTGGTTTAACACTAGCATCAAAATTACATATAGTACATTTTTTGAGGAACATAGCTTAAATATCAATAGGTATAAGGATTATAAGTACATATATAAAATAAGTATGTATATAAAATAGTATCACAATAAAAGCATTTGTGCACATCATTATGGCAACTTAAAAATACAATTTACACTTAAAAATTATATATTTTGCTGCTCACATAGGTAGTCTGGTAGTAGAAAGTCAGTAGTAAATGCTTAATTTATGTTTTCCATTCGTTCTCGGAGACGGAAATATATTTTAAGTATAGGCCGTAATATAGTGAACAGTGCAACTGTTATTACCAAAATAACATTAGTGTATTGCAGAATTTCTCCAAAGGTCCACCATTTAGAAAATGTTCCCAAAATAACTGTCACTACTCCAAGAGAGAATGTTAACAAACCAAAAGTAGCATGTAAGAGTTTTGTGTAAATAGGAGCAAGGTATTGTTTTAACTTAAGACTGTACAGAGCACATAAACCACCTAGCATTGTGGCAGACATGAATATTAAAGAGGCCAATCCAAACTTTGCATGCAATGTTGTGAAATGAGGTTTTTCATTTATTATCTTATTAATAAGAATGGCCAGGAACCCAAAAAAGATTATTATGCCGCAAAGAAGTTGTAGGACCCAGTGGCGAGCACTTCGTAATCGAATAGGCATCCACTCTGTAGCCAAATCTCCTGGAGTTATAGCATTAACTGCTGTAGTCATGACTATGATCCACTAAAACAAACAAGATTACTAATTATGTCTGTGGTTAACAAACACAGGGTCACTTTCCAACGTCATCTCTAAAGAACCAAATGACTGTATCTCCTAAAATTTTAAATTAGATTTGTTTCAAAAATCAATTCAAATATAATTATACATACATGAGCCAAAATGTCTTATATGTATGCTAGTATTGTTAAAACAATGTTAATAACAGCAAAAAATGTATTTGTATACAAGCTAACAGTGTTTTAATTAACATAGGAGATATTGTAGTATTTTTTGAAATACATTTTTAGGTGTCAATATACTATACCTAATAATAGCTAGGATCAGATTAAATTTACACAAGTTAATGACTGTGGTTGCCAAAGTGGGTGTCTATCTGTGCACTCTGGGAAGGTGTGACTTCCTCACAGGGGGACTATGACAATTATAATTACACTACAATTACAATTATATTACACAATTTTATAATGTTACTTAAATTTTTATTGAAATGTCATAAGACGGAACATTTATTCTAGGGGGTGCTGGTGCAAACCACTTATTTAGTTTATGTTATTTTGCTTACCTAAGTCTTGCAAAGAATATTGGCTTTTTGACAAGGTGGAGGTGGATACTATGTTAGAATTTGACATAGGGCGCCTTGGTAAATCTGGATTCAACAAGTGCGCTGAGAATCGAAGATTGGTAGACCAGTACCAGTATCATAGACCAGTAGTTGGTCTATGATGGACGCGATACACTTAGGAGAAACAGAAATATGTATAAACAGATGTACAGAATCAGATAGGTATCTTGTTTTGTAGGCCTGTGGGCTGCAGCGGGACTTTAAAGACTAAACAAATTGCCTGAGAAAGCACTTTTTGTTGACAATATGAAAAATCGATATAAGGTTCAAAGTAGAACCGTACCATATTTGCGGCGTTTATAAAAACGATAAAACCAATAGTGTAATTTTATAAATTTTAATAGGTACTCACCCCTATAGACATAAGAATTGGGTGGAATGTGAAAAAGGATATATTATCCTTAGAACAAATATAAATTATAATGCTCACGAATAAAATTGCACATATGTTACTGGCTACGTTGACGTAGCTAAGTTTTGGAGCTGTATTATTTACAAGCCTTGCCGTTTCAGAATTTCCGTCCGCTGAAGGCATCTTGTCTAATTGTAACGTATTGTTAATATATAAGAAAATGGGTCAGAAACTGATTTATGAAAATTAGTAACGTAGATTTGTTTTTTTTCTTCATATATGGCAATGGTGCAATAAGCACATTCTGCCAGTGTCAAGTTATTTTCGTAACAGTTTCCAAGTCTAAAATGTCGAATCAATATTTTTCATTTTTTTAATATTTTTAAACCGAAATAAATAATTATTGTTGTTAACAAATTTGTTCTTTTTTAATAAATCTTACTCCTGATTCCTAAAATCAGAGGTGTGATAGTATTACGCGGCGTAATTACACAATTAGCTCTCTCCCTGGATCCACTACTGATTACGCCCATCTGTTTTTTTTTTGTTATTAGTTTTGCTAACAAATCTATCTATCCAGTCAGGTTTCGAGGTCGAGAGATAGACTTTTTAAAAAGACGACGTCTATAAACCATGACGGTTTTAAAGTACGTGAATTAAAATATGTCCCTAAGCTAATGTTCCACTCGCAGGTGGGCGACATAATATAAACACCTTACATGAAATGTTGCGTTATACACTGCTTACATGGATGTTATGCTTATGTGTAGAGTGCATAACTACCCACTTTTTATTTTTGTTTTTATATTAGTTTTGATTTGCTATTACTAAAAACGTATCTACCCACGTTTCAATTTATTTTCATACTTTTGCCATGTTGTCGTAAATGTCAGATATTGTTTGTGTTTGAATGCTCCGTGATTTTACTTATACTTGTTTTGTTAAATGTTTTAAATGTGACACTTGTCTTGTTTTTGTTACATTCGTGTGAAGCAGAACCCTACAATGAGGAATAATTTTCTAATCTATGTTTTTATATCTATTCATTGCATTATTAGTATGCAAATTTATGCTTGTATCCACAAAATAAAATGTTTTGTTGGGACATAAAGTCGTTTCAAACCAAAACTCTTCCAAAACAAGCACAAAAGTGAAAACTCTTCTAAAGAAATGGCAAAAGGTGAATTCAAGACGCGTTTTAATTAAAATAAAAAAAATAGAGCGGCAAACGCTAGTGTGTGGTCGCACTTATTAAACATGACAGGGCTGTGTAAATGTAATTTTTTTTATTCATTATTTTTTATCTCTTTCTATCTTGGAAGAATACCATATAAAGAAAATAAGGACGGGAATAACTCGAGAAACTCTACATGTTGTGACATGTTACGGCGCTGTTCGCGGTTCATTGTCAACTTCAAGAAAGAATCACATCAGTCCATTGGATGTTCTCATCTTGTTTACATGTTTTATTGTTTTAAAAATATTTATTGCTTGCAACGTGTGCTTGACAGTACAATTCGAACAATAGTATGAAAGAAAAATTTATTTTGTCAGACTTTCTAGACAAAGGAAACGTGTGTAGTGTAATGACATAACTGATTAGTTACCTACTGCGTGCAAAATAGAAATAAAATGAAGTAAGTACCTACTATTAATTAATTTTTGTCACAAGAAAAATATTTTTTATCATGGTTTATTCCCTTTCTAAAGTCTTTCTAAATTCTAAAGTCTTTGTAATGATTAAATAAGTACCCATTTAATCATTAATAAATAGCCCAATAATATTCGAAATGTCTTAATATCTGCCGGCTGAATAGTATCGTAAAATGTTCAATGAAATTCGATTCGTATCTAGGACATAAGGATTACTATTTCTGATTTTCCGACACCGACTGTGTCAACTGTGTGGCGTCTGCGTCAATTGTCCTAAGTAACCGCGTAGAACTATTAGGATGTGTAAAGAAGTTACCTTACTACTTATCTTTAAATAAAAACGTTAATAAAACATCCAGACCTTACCGTCCATACATTGGATCCATCTTTACAATCTTACCGGTTTACAATCTTGCTTTAAACGCTTAATAATTTTATGGATTTCCTTCGGTCGCCTATGCTCGGCGACACTACTGCTCTTATCTGTTTGTATCCTATCGCGCTACACTCCATGGAACTACGTGTCGTCGAGGTGGCTGGCGACACCACGCTGTCGCCACCTTCGGAATAATACCTTGGGGGAATAGTAGCGAGTCAGTTGTATTTCTGTACTAATCGGGGGTCTACACTGTTTTTACGCTTCCGAAGTTTCGGGCCCGACCGATGTTCGAACAAACGAACGAAGTGCTATAACCCTACTCTGAATTTTCTACAGTCTATATCGGGTATTTCCGATTACTTAAAAGGTAAGATGATATAGTGGGGAAAAGTTAGATATTCAATGTTTAATAAAAAAAAATGTAAAATACCTATTTTCGGCAAATAACTCTTCGTATTTTTTTTTTACAAAAATTAATGATGCCTTTTGAAAGATCTCCCTCTAAACCCGTATGCAAATAAATTCTCCCACTCTGCAATTTAGCACTTCATTCATTCTCCAGAATCAGTGTGAAATAAACGAGAATAAATAAAAATGATCTACTAATTAAATGTAGGTGATCTAGGATAATCCATCAGTTCAAACCCGCCTGCTTGATGGTAGCGAGCACAACCTCAGACTTGTGCGCGGGGGCTTTGTCTAGGTGAAAAGTCACACGCACCCTCAATTTTCCCCGTCATCTTATTTTAATTTCGTTGCGTAGTTTTTATAGCAATGAGGCATAATAGGAACCGGTAATTGTCTGCCCTTTATTTAAATAATAAATGAACATGATTCCATCGGCGCTCTGGAAGACAGGGGTCAAAACTTTGCCAGTCGATGCAGAAACAGGAAATTTTTCAGTGTTGGTGAAGATGGCCTATTCTATGTCATGTATTGTTTTCTCTTTCTGGGACATAATGGTGCACCCACGTTTCGTCCATAGTTACAAATCGTATTAAAAATAAATTCGTATGAGTTTGAAATAAGGTCAGATTTTTCATTGAAATCTTGACGCGTATTTGTTTCACTTTGTTCGTCAATATTCGTGGGAGCCAACGTGCACAAACCTTTTTGAAATGTAATTTGTACAATACAAATAATTAAGCACTACCAAAGAAACTTTAGACTCTCAGTTATAAAACGAATGGTCACACTAAGCCCATCATTAACTACAATTTCTTCAGCATCTTAACGTTTTCTTCAGTGGTAGACGAGGAGGGACTCTTGGGGCGGTCTTCATTCATCTTTGCAGATGGTTCTTCCACGTTTAAATTCCGAACACCAAAATGCAACTGTGGAATATGATGGAGTATTAAATCCAGTAGCCCTTGAAAAATTTCTTTAGTAGATATTTTTTTCACAATGAATTATTTAATTATGTCGCGAACTTCAGTTTGATCCATTTTTCTCTCAACGTAATCGATACAGGAATTTGTACATAAAAGGTAAAATGCTGTAATTCACGTGATATATATACTAATGAGTTTGACGTTAAAATAAAAATAAAACTATCCATATATAACTAGAAATATCCTATTCTCGAAATTTTTTGATCAACCCTCGTACGCTGTTTGTATAATGTAAGTATACCGATACTTGCGACCTGTTAACATAACGCGAGCTCGATCGATCGTTTTATTTATTTCTTCTTTATTTCTTCAGAACGCTTTATATCTCCAGATCGCGGCATACATCTTTATTTTTTTGATCTGAGGATGTACGCTTGGGATTTTCAATATAAAACGATGCAGTTTCACCGGTGGTCGTTCTAAATAAATTTTATACACATTTATAATTACATATTTATTTAAAAAATAAGGTCTGCAATCTAACTTTGTATTGCGCAATATTGCATCATCATGGTGATAAACCTGTTACAAATCCTACTGCTATACCGGTCAATGCCACCGTTCCTCCCTTCGATAAGCTCTTATATTATTTTTGTTTTTATTTTAAATTTTGTTTGTTGGTTGTGGTGACTCATCATGTGTGAGACGATACGGCGTCAGCCAATATTTCGTAGAATGTCGTCCTACCAGTTCACTTAGCTTCAACTTATAAAATAACTGCATGTGCATTTGAAAATTCATTATTGCTCTAAACATCTTTTTGGAGTTTCTTCAATCGGCCTCTTCACGCTAATCTTAGGAATTATGAGTCTGCTTTTATTGCAGCTTTCGTTCCGGAACGAAAGCCTACTAACGGAGGTCCTACTAAAATAGGTATATTTTTTATCATTTGATCCGATAGTTTGAATACTATAATCAAATTTTGTAAGACAAATAATTTATCTATTCCATCGAGGAAATCGGGTACCTTACCTAGCGAGTGAAGTTGTGAGTGATCACTATAGTGTACCTATATACCTAGTCTAGCCGTAAATGTTGTTACAAAGAAAACATTGATATTTATTTTTTAATTTTACATTGCCATTTTATTACAATAATGTGTGTTTATTTTAGAACTGAATAGGTAAGCATTTTAAAAATATAACGTATTCGAAATTTTCACTCACCATTTGCTTTTAAACAAACGTTCAAACCTTGTCGCTAGTTTTCGATTGAAACACCCACCCTTTCAATGGGAAAATTGGTAACTGCCACCCATATGGAATGTTTCAGGTACCTATTCTATATTATCATGGCATTTCGAGCATACCATGCTCTCTAAAACGGACCACAAATCTTAATCGAGCGGATTAAGATCGGGACTAGACGGACAGCTCTAATGAAGTCGGGAATATTCCTTTCTTGCCACGCCTGTGTTGAACGAGCCTTATGACCTGGTGCTGAGTCTTGCTGAAAGGACCATTATTATGGACTCTTAACAACAGCCTGTTATGGAACAGGCTGTTGTTAAGAGGCTTTATGACCTTCTCAGGAATCGTATCTTGATACACTTCCCATGTTTTCCATAAAAATATGGTTCAGTCATTCCTTGATAGGTAACACCCCACCAAACCATTACTGAAGCCCGATAATGACACGTTGCACCCTATTGACCAATTGAGCAGCTTCCCTAGAAGTAAGAGCAGGGTTCAAAGTGATAATTATCAAGATAAATACAGGTTGATAATTATCTCGATAAATATAATGGAAAATATTTCATTCGCCACTTCAATTTCTTATACGGGTACTTCTCTACTAAGTGACCATATTTTAGGCCAAAAGTGTCCTGTGATATTTTTTCTTCCAACGATCGAGAAAGAGGTATATGGAGATAGATAATGAAATATAAAAAATCTACTAAATAAGGCTAGATATTTTTTTAAATATTTTCTGAGTTATAAGTTCTTTTTCTGAAAAATCGCAACTGGGTACTGTTATAGCATACACGGGACTGTTTTCAATGAGCAATAACAACACAATATTACAAAATTGTATAATTAATCTTTACTTAATTATGTATTTATTAATTTTAATGGAGAAACAAAAAACATGCTAATTACTTACAATTACATATTACTTATCAAAAATTAAACTTTTTAGTTTAAGAATAGTAAATCTTCTTAAATTTAATTATTAAACATTTTTAAAATCAACAAAGTAGTAATTTGTGCTCTTTATCTTTTTAATTTCTATTAAAGTAAGGACCTATCATCAGTCTCAAAAATTATGAATCAGCCTTCAACATTAGTTAGTATATAACAGGAACTTCACTAAAAATATAAATTGAGACAAAATGTTTGTCTAGCATTCTGGGTTTGCGACACGTCGAACCCTGACTGTGTTTTGATGTGTTTAAAAAGACATATTTCCATATCGTTGATTTTCATTTCATTGCGTGTATGGCACAATCAGAATTCAAAACATATTTGCTTTTAACACAATTATTTCATTAATAGGTATAGATATATTAGGTAGTCGGATAAGTTCGCGGCCTTTTTATAGTGAAAATAATAAAAACTTTTTTGTATTACATAAATATTTATTGAACGGAATATTGTCCATTTCATTCGACCCTTTTCGAATCTTTTGCTATTTTTCTGGCAGAGCCATTACTTATCCCATCGCTATATTTTTTTTGGGGTTTTGGGGTGAGCGGAATAAATGATAATCCGAAGATGCTATGTTTGGACTGTATGGAGGATGCATTAAAACTTCCAGCCAAGGTCCATCAAGTTTTGTATAGTCATCAAAGATGTATGTGGTTGAGCATTGTCGTGATGGAAAACTACACCTTTTCTATTCATTAATTCTGGTCGTTTTTCTTCAAGTGCTTGTTTCAATTTTACTAATTGCTGATAGTAGACATCAGAATTAATCGTTTGGCCATGTGACAAAAGCTCGTAATACATAATGCCTTTCCAGTCCCACCATACACATAACATGTCTTTGTTCGGAGTGAGGCCTAACTTTGAGACTATTGGTGATGGCTTAATAGGGCGACCACAGCGAGGAACATCATTCACATCAAAATTACCAGACCCAAATAGACTGAACAATTTTTTTGCAGTAGTTTTAGATAAAACATCTTCTCCGTAAACACCCCAAATCTGTTGTCGAGCACTAGAAGTATTCATTCCCTTGATGAAAAAAAAATGTAAAACATATCTAATTTTCTCCTCATTAACATCTATTTTGAAATTGTTAAAAAATATGAGAGTAAAAACTTGTAATTTCAATTTGCCGCCATTACAAAAAAGTTACATTACATTAGAAAGAGACTTTTTTGTAAGTGATATATCACTTTCCCGTGAACTTTTGACTACCTATTATATTAACTAAACTAACTCTCATCACATCGATTTTTCACTTAGAAGAGAAGTACCCATTCAAAGTTGACGCATTAAATGATTGGGGGTCATCCATAAATTACGTTACACATTAAGGGGGGCGGAGGGGGTTTAAAACCACGAAATTTGCGTGACGTAATTTATGGGTGGCCTCTACGTGTATATCAGAACGCGCGCCACTTACATCCTGGACGGATTTAATTTGGATTGTGAATTTGGAATCTTCAGATACAGCCAATCCACATCCCGTTGATGCAGTTGAGGAGGATGAGGATGATATCGCATTCACTAATTTAATTAATACGTAGTTTGTTGATTTTTCCTAATTTTATTTTTAAGTTTGTAATTACTTAATTAAGAAATTATGCCCAAAAATATGGCAAGACTAGTAGGTACCTATGTTAGAATCATAGGCGTGCATCTCATATATATCTGCATTAACCCTTCACTAGCGCGAACAAAGTCCTGTAAATCCCGGAGCTATATATATGTACATTAACAAAACCATTATTTGTTTGTTAACAGATCTTTTGCTGCTGCCAAAAGGTTATAGCTACACCTGAGTTGATAACATTGTCCTAGTTACTTTTATTCGAATGACCAAAATTGTCAGCTCCTCGTAGCCGAATGGAAACTAATATAGCATTATTGGAAATAATATAGAATATTATATTAGCATTGTAGCTATTTAACGTATCTATAGACGGTGTCCTACCTCCCGCCGCGTTATTTGTAAACGTAATTAGCGTATTCCAATAATAATAGTACCTATTTAAAGTGAACTTCAAGGCCATTCGAGATTATGTTTCTGTGAAGTTACAGCTAACTACTACAGTTTTACATAAGTTTAAAAAATATAGAATACCTACATAGGTACTTATAGTTTTGTCACGTCGCCACTCATGCATTTTGATTGAGTGTGACAGAGGATAGAAAGTTACAAACTTCAGCAATAAAGAGATATCTAATGATTTTTCATATCTTTTGTAATGCTAAATTAATATCAATATCTATATTTTGGCGCGGGTCTCACTATCGCACAGTGTCGTGTGTCTGTAATCTTTATTATAAATCTATTTTTACAACTTCATCTTTCTAATTTTTGAATAATGGCAACATTAAGTTTAATATGCAGAGTAACCTATGAGAGTAATTTAAATATGTAATTATTTACATAGGTAGGTATATGTATTTATATTAAATGTGGGCACTTAAATATAAGTAAAATAATTTTATTAAAATACGTCTTTATCCTAAGTTTAGTGTTTATTTTGCAAGCTGCGTGATAATTTGATGAAAGCCTGTGAACAAGACAAAGGCTGCAAAAAAAGACAATTTTGATTTTGATGAAACGAAGGTTTATCGAATGTGAATCGAAGTCTTGTGAATCGAATGTCTTGCAAGTAAATCTGGCATAAAACACGATATCCATGTGGTGGAACAAAAAATGGACCACCATAAACCCCCCCGGTTACGATCTCATTTCAGTCAGTCAAGGTCAAGGTATAACAGTATTGACATCATACATAGCGCCGAAATGTTCCTGTCGAAAATCCATTTTTTATGTGACTATATTTTGATACATCTCGTAAAAAATTATGGAGGTAAATTTGAATTTGGAACGTTTTGTTTTTATGATACAGATAGTCATAGTTTTAATTCACTTGACATTTATGACTTGACTGAATGTGGAGCATAAAAATAAAATAAAAACAAAAATAAGATTGGGGTGGGGGGAGGTTAGTGGGGCTTTGGTGGTTCTTTTGACTTCAGTACTTATAGGTAAACAGAAGTTTAGTAATGTAGATAGTACTAATGAATTTTTATGTCTAACTGCTTTAGTACCCCCTTCTTTTAATGGGCATCTACAAAAGGTAGGTATCGTTTACTAAAGAAACTGGTGTATTAATTGTGAAAGAATAAGAGAGGGTGGTAACAAAGCTCATAAACACCTTACAATGCTCATCTTTAAATATAACAAATACTGTTTGTGTCATTTGAAATGGTTCTTACTATGTATGATAGACGGCAGTGTTTGCAGTACTGAGGGCTGGCGCAGACCAGCCGTAGCGCAGCGCCTCCCCTTAGTGATACTACCTAACACGTGTTAATAATAATTTTCATGACCTTCTGGCGATTGTGTTATTAACTTCTGATCCCCAAAAATCATCTCTTAGATCTACTTACAGAAAAAAACCATATCCATTGTATTCTAGTATATCAGAATATTTAGAGCTGTATGAAACATAATTAAGTTATTAATTTAAAACTACTTATAGTTACTAAATATCTTCCTGATTTATTTGGAACCATCCATAAATTACGTCACACGACTTTCATGATTTTTGGAGTCCCCCCCGTCCTTGTCACAGGTGGTCACATTTGTGTGACTGAATCATGAAATCACTGAATCATTTACATGGCTACGGTTATGAACGGTTTAGTCTAGAATTAAATTGAATTCCTCAAGGCGGCATATTATAATAAAAGCGTGTCACCGCAATAACGATGCACTCGTCTTGAATAAATCTCTTAATTGAGATTTATGAAACGTTCGGAAAACAGAAACGTGGGTACCTATACCTATTCAATTTCTTTTTCAAAGTCGATTATATGTGTGAGCATACACTGTTGTATCGATTTATGAGAGAAGTACACGTCTACTGGGTTCGTCGATATACAACCGATAGCCAAATGACACTGACTGAGCACATAGTATACTGACTGACTCATGATCGTGAAACTATCGCCGCTAATCATCGGTAGAGCAAAGTTGTAAATAGATGCGCTCGGAAGGGGAGGCACGTACTCCTTGCTACTAGAGTGAATTTTATTTTTCGTCTATTTCAGATTAATTTCATCCTTAATTCACACTTAAAACATGACTCCTGTCACAACAAGTTCCATTGAACGTAACTTGTCAATTCTTGTTTTGTTTCTAATTGTTATGTCCAAGAGCAAAAGTATGGCGATATCATTGTTTCGTAGCGGTATGTTGTAGTAACAATCGAATCGCGTTCGTATTCGCGACGTTTCTAGAAACCACGTCATTGATATCAGAGTAGAAAATTTTAATAGATAGTATAATCAATTGATCGTTAATCACCGATTATAATATTATTGCCAAGTGGTTTTCTGTTTGTTTATTGTTAACATCACTAACTAACATTGAGCTTTATCCATGATTTGGTACGTATGTTGCTCATTGAAGTAATTTTAATTTTCCTACACATACACACTTACCTTTACCTATTCTGTAAGGTATGTTTGTATAATGAATGTGTGATCTGAAACGTTTATGTCAAGGACCCGGTTATGTGGCTTATCAATAGTCCGGTTAATTAGTCCCGTTTACCGGACTGCAAGTAAATACGTATCTAGAAGTATATGTAAGTATCTACCTATATAACTGCTTCGTATTTTGTCTGTCGTTTTTAGATTTGTGTTTGTAACCAGATCTCGCCAGCGGTTAACTAATATTAATTAGCATTGTTTACATATTACGTAGGTACTTATATGAGCACAGTGCGAGTTTCAAGTTCAATAATAGCGGTCGGCGATGGCTTACTCACGCTTCTGTATCAGCTTGAGCCGAGGCTCGAATTGAATGACATCGCAGTTTTTATTACGTCTTCTGAATCTCTAATTCTTCTGAAATTCTTCTTCTCGTCTTCTGAAATTTATGTAACGTTATTATCATGCATTAATAAGTGTTATTATTATGCTATTTGAAATTATTAAGATCGTGTGGGGTGTAACTGTGTTTCATAAGAAGTAAACCCGCGAACAAGTTACTAGCTATATACTAATTTATCTCGGTTGCTTTTTATCATATAGGTACCTAGGTACACTTAGATTTTACTTATAAATTATTTTGGTTTTGCATATGACACGTAATGCAAGTAATACATAAGTCACACTGAAAATTTCCAGAACTGGCCACTTACATAAACAATATTTAAAAAGTAATTACAATATTTGAAAATGGAACTCTTTGGCCGTAGAATAAAGTTTGTTTACTCTAACAGTCATTTGTTCTTTCATAGTAGCGTCATTTTAAAAAATGCGTGTATGCATTACGATGGATTTAACTCGTAAAAATTTTCGCTGCATGATTTTCTACGATTTTAAGTGTAATTTGACAGTTCAGCAGAGCCTCGCTTTGCGTCAAATTGCTTTTGGCGATGAAGCAAGACGACAATTTATTTATATTATATATATATATTAGGTTTGCAGAATTCAAGCGCGATCGTGTCAATCTTAGTGACGAATTTCGTGAAGGTCGCCCGTCCATCGCTGGCCACAACAAAAACATCGATACTGTGCGCCATATGATCGAAATAGATAGGCATTTGACCTACCATGAGATTCGGGCATCCTTAGGCATATAGGCATGAGTCAGATACAATCAATCTTCTTACACAAACATTTGAATTTTGAATATTTTGAAAAACAATAAATTAATTTTTAGCCATTCAGTGTATTTTTTTCTTATTCATTCGGGAAACTTTTAGTGTGGCCCTCGTAATAAGATAACAATGTGTATTTATATTATTACATTTCGATATGGCGATTTCCATTATCCAATAAGAGAACGCTTTCCAAGAACGATGATTGTATCACAAACCATTTTACGGCACAGTCGTAGGTTGCACGTGTCGCGTTGGACAGTGGACACGTGTGCATTCAGAATGAAAATAGTGCAGTGAATAATCAGATCGACTACTTGTTATACTTAACCCATCTCTCTTGCACATTCGACGTGTAATATTCTCCTGTCTTTATTAGTTGTTTATGTCTTTTTGTACACTTCTCTGGTAGAGTAACTTACGGTTTCCTTTTAGTGATTCCATATTTTAGTTAGTTTTTTTTTGTTTCCAGGTTTACACTTTGCTTAAAATACGATTTTATTGATAAATTGATAATATACTAGTACTATAAATTTATTAAATTAAATCCAGGAAAAGAGTGGAAAGGAATACGTGGACCTGGAACACATTAGTTATTTCTTAGAGATTTTTTCCTTATGGATAAAATGTGGCAGACGAACATACAGTCCACCTGATGGTAAGTGGATATTGTCGTCTATAGAAATCCGCGATACATGCCAACAAGTCTAGAATAACAAATGTTGGCATGCCCCCGGATGCGCTGCCTACATTTGGAGATCTATGATGGGATGAGAATGGGCTCTGACATATCTCACTCACTACCGAAACACGTACGTTCATTGGGAAAATAGGATAAAGTGGGAAATGCAGTACCTACATTTCAAGGTAGTCCATTGCAACAATTACATTTCAATTCCAAAAATTAAAATGGGTCTTCTATGAGAGAAGAATAACGTGGCCAGTCGAGTGCACCTAGCGGCTGTGGGAATGGAGCGTGCACAGTCCCCTGCCCAAAGTTATGTTTATAATTACATATCAGTTATGTACAATAGAGACGAGTAGATGCGACACGAAACAGCTGTTGTGTGACTCACAATGTGTTGTACCATTTGTACCTAATATTGTTATCAACATCGCGTGATATTATCAAAACCATTTGCCACCGATTTTGTGGAAATTACATATTGATAGGTAAAACAACTGGAGCTACGACACGGAATGTGCCTGCCTCCTGTGCCAAAAATCGAACCCGGGATCATTTGCACAGCAGTGCAAATGATCCCGGCTTTGATATTCGGTCGGACATTAATTTCTTTAAAGACATGACGGTTGTTCGGGTCTAGGTGGTGTGTTCATTTTTGCATTTGTCCCACGAATCCTAGTGTAGGCCATTGAGTGTCGCGTTATTATTGTTATCCAAAACTTTAAGTACGTACTCGTATACTATTAAATTTACTATTATGTATTCTGTATAGCTTTTTTATTATAACTTCTATTTTTTATTATAGTGTTTTTTTATTTTATTTAGTTTTCTAGTAAATCCATTACGTTGTAGCTTAGTGGAATATCCTCAGCGGGCAATTTATTCCACAATTTTCCGTAGCTCTTATCTTAATATCTCGTTAACGTGAGACTTTGGGGAGATTTTGTTATATTTTGTTTGTACAGTTACATGGGTTTCATCGGTGTCTGCAGTTTTAAGAAAATCACCTTTCATTGGTGGCTGCAGTTTTAAGAAATGACGCTTACGAAGAAAAACCTTCAAACTCCTTTAACCACATTTAAATGCGCTAAACTTCAACTGCATTTCAATGCAATTAAAGTTTAGCACATGAAATAGTGACTTGAAGTATAAAACGTTCGTATTTTTCTGGAAGGAGATAGGCAGATTATCCGACAATAAGTGGCTGCGCATGTATTGACTGTACTATACCATAATATAATACCCCCCCCCCCCACTGCACTTCTGCACACCCCGTGTTTCTGCACTGCTGGATATACATTTATGTATCGACCTCTTCTAAGACTCGCCAGGAAAGAAAATCTCCAAGGCGCCAAGTGTGTTAGTGTTCCCTACATCTACTGATTTAAATCATGCTAACTATTCTATTATCTTTGACTGTAAATAAACTGGACTTAATTTGTTTCAGGTGTGATATAATGTTGATCTCATTTGTGACCGGAGTGGCAGCGCAGCTCGTGAGCGGAGTGGCAGCGCAGCTCGCGAGCGGAGTGTCGCTCGCGGAATGCCATCAGGACTGGCAATGCCCCGGAGCCTATTGTATGGAAGCGACTTCAACTTGTCAGGAGTGTCTGCAATGCGAGGGTCTCCACCGGGAAAAACCATCTATTGCCATTAAATGTATTAAATCAATTGCCGAATGCGGTGCTTGTATTGAAGGGTAAGTACTTATCTAAATATAACATAGCTCTGCGCAGTAGTACTACACAAACGTCTCTTTGTTTTGCTAGGAAATGGACATTTAATCGCCGATATCTGGAATATCTGATTAAGACATGCCAATTTGGAGGTTCTCCATGGAAATACAAATATATATGTAGGTATATTTATATATTATAATTTATATGTAGGTACTTCTCTGTCAAATAAGTTTCGGGATTTTACTAATAAAATAAAAATATTAAATTTAGCTTCAATCGTCTAAAATTTTGTCGCCCTCGAAATAGGCTCCATTTGACGCAATACACTTCGCCAGCGAATAATCCATTCGTCAAAACACTTCTTATAGGCACTTTCTGGTATGGCCGTCTCTTTTAGTGAATTGTTTTATTACGTCAACATGTAATTTGAGTCTGGGGAATAAGAAACAGTCCTACGGGGCCATATCTGGCGAATATGGTGCTTGGTCGATGACATTCGTTAAATATTTGGCTAAAAATTCCCTTACGATGATTGAGGTGGGAGACGGCGCATTGTCGTAGTTCAGTATCCAAGAATTGTTGTTCCACAAATCAGGTCTTTTCCGAGGAATATTCTCTCGTAATCGCCTCATGACGCCCAGATAATAATGTATATTAACTGTTTGACCCTCTGGAAGGAATTCTGAGTGGACAACACCATGCTAATCAAAGAAAACAGCCAACATGACTGATTTTTGAGTGGCTATGAAGTAGTTTTTTCGGATTCAATTCGCTATAGAAGCGCCATTCCGAAGCTTGTTGGCCGGTTTGCATGTCAAACTCAAACCCACGTTTCGTCACCCGTTATGATGCGTTTCATGAATGTGGGATCTGCACTGGCTCGTAGGGTGCTTCATGTCTGAAGCACCCTACTGGCGGGTGGGTATCTTTTTAAAGAAAATTCAGTTCCTTCGGAACAAGCCGTGCTGCGACGCGTTTTTATACTTAAAACATCAACCAAAATGATGCGAACGGATTCCTGACATGTCAACTTCCTGAGCTATCTCTTTTAAGCTAGCGCGACGATTTACCGTCACAATGTCCTTCACGTTATTTGACAGTATATATACAGTTCACGAATTTATCAATAAGTAGGTACTTATTGGTAAATTCGTGAATTCCAGTAGGTTCTGGGCCGACTTACATGGAAGTTTTTGTGAAATAATAGTTGAATCGTATGTTTTTCGAAGGGGCTAATTCCACTAATGGGCTAATGACTACAACTTTTCAGGCGAAGGTAAAAACTGTATTGTAAAAATATTGTACTGAAATATTAAATTAAATGATTTAAAAATCATTGTTGTATATTATTTAATATGTTTAAGTGTTTAAAGTTACTTTGAACTCTAAGAGAATAAAACTAAAAATAAGGAGAATAAATACTATTTCCGGAATTAGCATGATTAAACGGAAATGTTTAAAATCTACTGTGACTTATAATTGAATTATTTGGGGAGAAAGAGATCTCAGTCAAATAAAAGAATATTCTAATTTATGTCACAGCATGTGAGATGTAAATTTTCCTTCACAACTTAGTAACTGTTGCGATTCGACGTGCTCAAATGAAAATCGTAGGGTTATAGGTACTAGATAATATGTATAGTAAAGTTGTGAGTATATTAAGAGAATTTATTTATAGTAAATTAAGCTCCTGGAGTTTTCCTACCTACAGTCAACAGATAAATAGTGTCAGGTGGGCTGGGGCTCTTTCTGATCTGGGGTGGAAATACAAATGTTGGATGCCATGTTGACGGGATATGTGTGAACAACATCAGTTATGCAGATCACATGGTATTGCCGAGCACAAAAATCGGTCCTCTCAGAAAGCTGCTCAGTTATGCTGCAGACCATGGACTGAGATACAATGCTAAAAAGAGTGAGCTCATGATTTTCACAGCTGGTACCAAACGATACACAAATGTACCACCAGTATTGCTCTCCGGTACTCCTCTTAATATTGTTGAGCCGTTTACGTATCTGGGTCACTGGGTCGCCGCGAACCTAAATGTTGATATAGCCATAATTTCTTTGCCATAATAAGCAAACGTTGTGCTTCCCTGCTGTCGCGAATCCGAGCCACCTCCAACACCATCCTGAGCGCCATTGCAGCCAGATCGAACAGTCCGTCGTTGCACCGATGGACACAACTGCACGTTAGCCGGTACATGGATGCAGGGTTGCGTTGTCAAATTTGTCAAGTTATAGTTGGACATTTTGTCTGAAAATAAAAATTATTATTATTATTATACACTAAACAGTGTTATGTAGGAGCAAATTGAAACACAAATTACACAAAACATATTTATTAAAATTACACAATTACTTAAAATCGTATATTTGGTAGATGTAGTCAAAATATTAGTTACCTTATATAATTAATAGCGCAACTAGGTATTACTTTGTATAAGGATCACATCACACCACTACATATATCTATACCACTTTCCCACTTGATACTATGTATTATAAAAGTCCGTATATTCGTGAGGAATGTGACATTGTACTTACTCTCTTCAAATTCTGAATCTTGTTACCATCTGTGGTGCATTTCCTCTTTAATAAGCTACTGGAATAGCAGTGTCATGTATGAGTCATGTCATGACGGTTATCACAACATTTTTCTTACAAAGTTAATTAGCCTTTGCTTTCAAAAAATATAATTTACTGATGACAAGGATAGCAAAACATGAAAAAAGTACATTTTGAAAAAAATGGTCATTAGTTCCGTTGAATAATAAACGATTCAATTGTAATCTACGAAAAGCTTCAATCGTTTTCTCATGTACTTTCTGGAAAAACTTTCGAAGGCTAATAATGTCGAAGTATGCTGAGCACTTCTATTTAACCGATTTTAATACGGTTTTATATATTTTTTTAAGATATAAACTGATAAAAATGGAACGTGAATTGGAGCGAAAATGTATCATTGTGTAGTGCCTAGGCCCTATAGGAACGTGAATAACAGGAAAATAACATCGTTAATATAAACTTAGTACATATATCAATCACAGCACAACTTGAAATCTATTTAACCGATTTTAATACGATTTTCAACTTATGTAAGGTAAATGAAATAAGAATTGACTTGACCCTTGCCAGAGGAAGTTAATGATATCTAATTGTTGTTGTTTACAAAACCATTCCAATGTTTTGTTTTTTAATGTGTCCTCATCACTTCATCACATAATAAAACTACGTATATTGCTTTTAGAATCCAATATTAGCCAATATAATTGTGTGTATTAACAGTTTAACGTCGTTTTTCAGGTTCGTGGAGCGGCGGCGCGACTTGGCGCTGGAGTGCGAGGAGCCCGGCGCGTCGTCGTCGGCCTCCACGACGTTATCACCACTCATGTGGACGACCATCGTCATCTCCGCCTTATTGCTCCTCCTACTTTTAGGAATATGCTTTGCCGTATTCATACGTTATTTACGAGCGCCACTGAAATTTAATATTAACAGCCAAGTACATACAGGTGAGTAAACAAAATTTTATATGAGAGCGTTAGATGTTACCGGCCCAACTATTCAGAGAATACCTTCCTTTGTTGGCGGGCTAATAAGACTATCTCTCTCTTGTTTACTTAAACTGTATCACCAGCAGGGCGCCTTATTATGGTATGGAAGTGAGGGAGCCACATGTTCATCTAGAATTTCTAGACAAAAGTTAATTCATCCTTCACTTGCCATTAGAGTCATTACCATTATTTATGATGTACTCCTCATAAAAAGTTTCGGATATAATAGACCCATATTTTGGTAATTTATTCCACAACCAGCTTTTCATTTTTGTCGATAATTCTGAAGTGACGTCATAGGGCCATTCTGGCCTCTTTTCGTCTTCAACAGACTTCCTTGCTTTCTAGGAAAGTATCTCGGGGCAGTTGAACCAAACACTCTTTACCAACCATTTGAAAGGTTTGCCTTCAACATAGGAATTAAAAACATGATTACAAAACTTAGTTTAATTAAAGTCTAACAACACTCCGAGTGATCCACTCTAAATCAGTTCTAATCAAAATAACATTGAGGTTGCTTATGCTTTTGACACTTGTGGTTGCGTGTATATACGCAACAGAACTTTTGCACCTTCCCTCTTAATTGTCCATATGGATGAGGCCTCGTAACTTTGTTAAGCGCTTCGCCGTACTTGCTTTGGATATCAGACTAAGATCAGCAGCGTTGGTAAATAATTTAAAACCCGTAACACGATAAATATAACGAGTCACTTGGCGTCCCCTACCCGCACTTCACTCCAATCACCCCCGCCCACGCCCTCCAGTACAGTTCGCATAGTAGCCGCGGCTGGCCACAAAGGGGTCATACAGGAGGAAGCGGGAGGTATGGAGTGACTAATTAGCGCAGTGATGAGTGAACTAATAGCTCCCTATTTTATCGGTGGCATGGCACAGGTGATATTATATCACTTATTTACATATTAAACAGGTTTTAAAATTTTACTATCGATTTTATTTTACTAGATTTTATTTTTTATTTTGTTTGTATCACCCACAATAACCACTAGTTGACTAACATAGAACCGATATAAAATAATAAAAAAATACAAACATGCACTTTTAAGGCCTATTTAATATACATATGTCAATAGGGGGATTTGAAAAAAATATAAATTTTATAAGCCATTATCTTGCGAACTGCACATGTGGTGCAACTGTACCTACTTACATTGAGTTGTCTTATACATCTTTCTCGCGAGGATGAAGTTTTAGCTGTTTTCAGTGCATTGATCTACTTCTAGATTTCATGAGCTACAAATGGACACAAATCCGCTGTTTTTTTTGTACAACAGATAGCTGGTGTAGTTCCATTATTAATTGAATATTATTTGACATGTATTTCCTATTCATTGATAATAATATTTGACACTGTATATTTAATGAATCGTATGTGATGTATCCACCGTAGGTATGTGGTTAACAATTTGTGACATCTATAATTATTTACATAGTGGCAAGTATCAGTATGTATAAACAGAATAGAATATGTACGTATATAATAGAGTACGTAAGTATAATAGACTTATTTATTATAAAACAAAACAAAAAATAACAGTCAAATTAGTGTAACAAAAAATAGTCTTTGATATTAATAATTACTGAATTATTAACAATTACTGTAGACTGCTACTTAATCAACATTCAACTAAATTATAGTTATAATCTTTAATATTGGATCATTCATTGGCAGTGGCAGTGATCATAATGTTTATTTATGTCAGTATAATCAATTTAAAACCTCAGTCAGGTTTCAGGTCTTCTTTTTTTATGGACGAAGGCGGCAGACGAGCATACAGTCCACCTGATGGTAAGTGGATACTGTCGCCCATAGACCTCCGCCATACATGCCAACATTAGTTCTAAATGAAAAACGTTAGCACGCCCCCAGATGCGCTGTCTACCGTTGCACATTGAGGAATGGATTGGGAGAAAGGGTTCCGAAAACGGGAAAGGATGGGATGGAAATGGGCTCTGGCATATCTCACTCACTACCGAAACACGTACGTACATTAGGGAAATAAGATAAAGTGGGAAATGCAGTACATTTCAAGGTAGTCTTCTGTGAGAGACGTGGCTAGTTGAGCGCCCCCAGCGGCTGTTGGAGTGCAGCGTGTACTCTCCACCTCAAGTCTATAAGAGGTATGGACATATGGGACACCTTATGATACGGATATAAGGTTTGAATTTAAATAAAAAGCTAACCGTATACGTATGGTGAATCCCCAAAATTTCTATAAGTTTGTCACTTCGGTAAAAGTAATTAAATTAAGATTCTAGTTTTTTGTCAAGTGTTGCCAGCGTAACCGTAGGATCTCCCAAAATTCTAGTTTTGAGGATAAATATTAATTGATATATATTTTGATATAAATATATCACGATATATATCCATTGATATATATCAGCGAACCCTACAGCTAACACAATGTAGTACCTAGTCAACTGTGTACAGGCAATTTTGTTTTAAAGTAAAACAAAAAATGTGCATTATGTCTGAGAAGTGTAGGTATATTATTGCATAACATGATATTATGACGTGTTTATGTTTAAATAATATAAACAATAAGTAATCAGTTTTATAGATGCTTTTAAAACATGTAGATTAAGACATAAAAATTATCAATAACACTTGTATAATATCTTTTAATCTATTTAGGTCATACTATTTATTTGTAAACTTGAAAAGCTGGGATCACATTAAGGAGTGACGTGATGACCGGCACGCTGCACTTTTTGTATTATAATATAGTAGAGATGTACCTACCTAGGTAGTCAATACTATACAAAAACTTATAAATATGAAAACAGAAAACATAAACAAAATGACAAATAGAGTACATAAGTAGTGCCTTAGGTTAATTTGTAAGGATATCCGTGATGTCAGCAAGCGCCAACGTGCTCCTCTATTAATCTATCTATGTACGGTTATTGAAGCAGGAAATTTAGAACATGCCTTAATTGTCGTATAATTAAACTAATTGATTAAAACATGTTCTTATTCGGTCCGTGTTATCAGCTTCTCCTGTTCTCAACTACTCTGATTGATTCTGTATTCTGCTGTCGTTAGTGACGAACGGTGACGTGGAAGGTGCTATCACACCGATCACACGGCAGCCAAGTGCACCGGAGCAGCCGCCGCCGTACGAGGACGCGGCGGAACGGCGCGCGCCGCCCGAACTCAACGGGATCCAACACCACGCCTACAACCCGTTCATCCCGACAAACAGTTATGAACATGGTAAGCTAATTTGTTCACTACTAAAGCAGTGCTTCGAAAGGAAGTCTCCCATCGATATGTATGGCAAGTTACAAATACATATGTAACGCGTCGGTATGTTAACGCCGACAGTAGGCCCGATCCATAACTTGCATAACATGGAGTTATGGAGAGAATTATGCTTCGAGATTTCTCACGGGTGAAATTCGAAATGAAGAGATTTCACAAAGTCACTGACAGAATCTGTTGGAAGGTTGTAATGCTGTCCTCATGTTTCTACTATTGTCTATGCTCAATTTTGAATTTGAGAGTTGTGACACATATTTTGTTTTATATTTTCCTCTGTATGAAAATAAACGTAATGCTTACTTAAATTAATGTTTTATTAGCAAATGCCACAGTTTCCACTATCAGAATCAGCAAGTTGAATGGTAATGGTAATCTGTCTAGCTTGTGGTTATGACCGACAATCGATGGGATAGTAAAAAAAATATTTGGCGTCCTTTGGTTAGGTAGAATGACTCGACGATTTCATAAAAAGGCCAATAGTAGCTGGATTAAGGAATTGTTACCAGATACGAATGTATGACATGCTGACACATTTTATGAGTGATCTAGGTTCAGCAGCGGAGAGACGCCCTCTGATAACACGGTATGAATAAATCGACGGCCCCTACATAAATCATCGAAAGTGATTTTTGACACTTCACCAGAGTGTTTTAAAGTTTGCTTATGGTACGACTGCTCAGGAAATGTTTGTTGTTTTCGATATTTTACTAATTCAATTTCTCCTATAAACAAGGTTTTGACTTTATTTCTTTAGCGGGATGTTAAATATAGATTTATAGAAGCTGATTTAACGATTAAAAAAAATCGACAATTTTAAGTTTCGATGATTTACGTGGGGGCCATCGAAATGTGCTATTTGATTTATACATAGCGATTTTATAGCGATTCTAACCTATTGTGAAGTTTATTTTAAATATTTCTAGAAACATTAAATGTTCACTGGGTAAATTATATGTCACATGAGCATGTGTACAATCTACAAACTAATATCAGGGGTTCTTAAAAAAATAAAACTTTTTTTTATTTTATGAATAAATAAATAATAAAATGTTTTTGGCTTGTCATTGATTAAGAGTGGGCGGGCACTCTTAATCTCCAGTACGGTGATAAGGCGGATAGCAAGCTATTACCACAACTTACCTAACAGCTAGTACACTCCATACAAATACAGCGCACATTGCAAACAGCGAGACAATAACAACCCGCCAGTATGGGCTCGCGCTGACCGACGCGTGACGCTACGCGTAGTAGGCATTTTTCGCCGTCTCGGTAGCGGATTGAAGTAGCTGTTATATATTTGAACTCTGCTGTTGATGCCGCCTGTGCATCACCATGTAAGGTCTACTTACCTCTCTACCATTTGCTTAATTGGTATGTGAAAATGTTGTTGTAGACACCGAGCTGCAGCCGTTCATCAGGTCTAAGTCGCAGCGTCAATCACCGGCGCTGCCGCGGCATTCGGACGGCAGCCAGGCCGCCAATATGTTTAATGCACCCGTTTACGTCCGTGGACCAAATTTACCCTCGAGGTACGTACATGACACAAACCACATCCAGTGGTTTTAGCAAGCAATGGCAGAAAATTCTCAGAGATTTGTGGATAGGATCCAAAACTAAAAAATACTTAAAAAAACAAAGTAATAAGTAAGCTGAAGTGAAAATAGACGCAATCACGTTTGTAGGACCGGCAACCAATGGAATGGACGAGTTCTCGAGTGAAGACCGCGTATTGGAAAACGTAGTGTGCCCTACGCCCTCCGACCACGTGGAACTTAAAGAAAGTCTCCTGTAGTGGGTGAATGAGAAGAGCGGAAGGCTGGTGTGGTGGCCAGCCTTGGGAGAGATATCCAGCATTGGAGAGACACATGTTTTTGGTACTTATGGTGTAGTTTTAGGCCACTGAAGATCGCTTCTTACAATGACAGCACCATATCTCCATTTGAACTCTAAACGGAATGATATATAAGTGTTGTACATATATACCAGTATGTTGTACAATTCTTGTGGGTGCCCATTTTTTCACGATATATTTTCTTTCCATTATCTGCTCATCTAGGGAAAATTAAATACACTCGAGAGCAAAAAAAATCGACTCAAGCATTGTTTTCATATATTTGAGAAAATATTACAATTATATAAATATGACTATTGACAATATGTATATAATTTTAAAGGGTTACTATCCACTTCCCAACAAAAACAAAATTGTTAAATTTTTTATCATTGTTTAAGTGTAATAAAATTAAACGATAGAGACCCATTTTCACTCCTTAGCTACGTACGAGTTGCGCGCCCTTCAACCCTTTAATAGCATGTATAACTATAATGTTTTTATTACTCGCTTATCAGATGTCTCCGCCAATTAGGTACTCAGTAATTACATTATCGAAAACATGGACACCACGTCCGAAGAAGCCGATCAAACAATGTCCTATTGCAAGAAAGGCATAACCGACGTTATGTCGCTGCACAGCTGTCGCCAGAATCTACAGACGGTATCTGGAGATCAGTACTTTTGCACGCAGACCAGTTTCAGGCAGAAGATGTACCTCCAAGTGAGACTACCGCATTAAAGCATCAATTCGTTAAGAAATCGTCGCTTGCCCGCGGTTAAGATCGAATAAAAGTTTAGACAAGTACAGACAATTGTACAGTCAGAAAGAGGCTGAAGGAAGCCAATCTAACATTGAAGAGACCAAGCTACGGGGCCCAACAGCAGCCCATCGGCAAGTGCGACTCATGTTTGCTCACGAACATGGCTTAGAACAATAGCGCTTTATGTTCTCTGACGAGTCTCGGATGAGTTTGCACAGCAACGTCTGAAGAAGTCGAGATTACAGAAGACCTGGGAAGCGCCATGCACAGTGCTATATTGCTTAAACGGTCGCCTACGAAGAAGGTTCCGTAATGGTGTTAGGAGACATTTTAGTGGATGCGTAAACCGACTTGGTTTTTGTGGCCACCGGAAGCCCTAGTGATGGTTTAACCGCTCACAGATACACTGAGACTGTTCTCGTGGCTCATATCTTCCCCTATGCTAGGCTTGTCGTCGACAACTTCGTGCTAACGCGTAATAATGCGAAGCCCGATGTTGCATGACAGTTAGGTTCTGACAGTTGCTGCGTCAGTGCGCCATTATCTGTCGGAAGTCCCACCTTGGACTGGCCCGCGCGAAGTCTCACCTTCGACTGACCAGCGCGAAGTCCCACCTTGGACTGACCAGCACGAAGTCCCGACTTCAATACCGTTGAGTATGTGTGAGATGAGCTCAAAAGAACGGTTCGATCCAGAAATCCTGCTCCTGCGTCGCTTACCGATCTAAAAATTACAATTTCAGAGGAGTAGGAAGGTATTCCACAGGATAAAAAGCTGATCCGATCCATGAAAAATTGGCTCCAAACTGTGATACAAGGGATAGGGGAGGCAATACCAAGTACTCTAGCTTAGGTTTTTGTAATTAAATTTGTTTAGTTTTGTTTAAAAAATGTTTTTCCTTTCATTTAAATCCTGCTTTTTACTTTCACATTTTCACTATTTCTTGATTTAAACGATTTATTCGGTAAAATGTTGAATGAACGCAATGGTTTTTCATGGCATTGAAAAGGGCATAATCGGAAAGGGAAAGGCTTGCTTTCCAATGATACCAAAATCCATATCATTACAATGAACATTATTTTTACAAATCGGTATTGTATTAGGTCCAACACTGAGTCTCTTTTTTTGCTCACGAGTGTACATCATACATAATTAGAAGCAATATGGACTGTTTCTTAAGTAAATAGTTTAATTAATAAATGTATCAAATTGTTAAATGTGAGTATCCTTTTACTCACATTTATCAAATCTGATTGTGCACTGCTTCGATCGATATAACGATGTTTCTGAAATAGGACTAACTTGAGGATTACGAGGCAAATATAAAGTCAGTTACTGACACCGTCATCTCAGACAACAGATTCAGATGTCATAATGGAACAGTGCAGAATGCCTCTTAAATACGAAAGAAAAAGGTAATAATGTGAAGTTGAATTTATTTTTCTTTCTGTGAATGAATTTCTTTAACTGTGTTAAGCTCTGATTACCCAGATTTGATTTTACACCATTGCAATATAGTCATAAAATTTATCTAAATTTAAAGTGTGATAAACATATAAGGTCAGGGAATAAGTTTCTTCGTATTTTATATACAAATTCAAGACAATTTTTTTAAAGTTTAATTACATTTAATTATAATATATATGTGCCGTTTTGTTTTATAACTTGTTGCCATCTTGTAGGTGGTGACATGATCCCGTTGCTGTAGAAATTTTGGGATTTTTGGTCAAAAAATTGCGACAAGTAGTTTTTACAGTCCTCTCTTAATGTTAACCTTACACCACCTAAAGAATTCTGAAGAGACAGAAACAAGTGGAAATCTGAGGGCGCAAGGTCAGGGCTATATGGTGGGTGCATCAACACTTCCCAACCAAGCTCCCTCGATTTTTGCTGAGTGGCCAAAGATGTGTGTGGTCTGGCGTTATCATAATGAAAGACTACACCCTTCCTGTTGATCAATTCCGGGCGTTTTTTCTCAATTTCTTGCTTTAGTCTCATCAGCTGTTGGCAGTAGAAATCCGAATCGATGATTTTGCCCGGCGGTAAAAGCTCATAATGAACGATGCTCTTCCAATCCCACCATACACACAACATCACCTTATTGCGCGTTAATCCGGGTTTCGCCACAGTCTGTGGAGCTTGGCCGCACTTAGACCATGATCTTTTCTGCACGTTCTTGTCGTAAGTGATCCACTTCTCATCACCAGTGATCAATCTATTCAAAAGTCGTTCGGTTTCATTGCGTGCAAACGAGTACATGACGGTTCATTAGGTTTCTTTCAGTGAGCTCGTGTGGTACTCAAATATCGAACTTTTTTGTGAATCCAGACTTTTTCAAATGAGTCAAAACTGTTTTGTGGTCAATATCCAGTTCATTGGCAATGTCGTAATTACTTATATGCCGATCTTGCTGCACTTTTTCACAAATGGCATCAACTTTATCGGTAACAGGGCGACCGGAGCGAACTGAATCTTTAACATTAAGATTTCCTGTCTGAAAACGCTTAAACCAACTTTGTGCTACTCTTACTGAGGTCCATAAAGGCATTAGGCATTAGGTCCATAAACGGCACAAATTTTTTTCGCGGCTTGTGTCGAATTTTTCCCTTTTTTGCAATAAAACTTTAAAATGTATCGAATCGAATTGTATCGAATGTATCGTTAGATTCACTCATTTTCTTGGACAGAAAAACAATTGAGAAATGGCGGGAAACAGTTTTTTATTTTTATTTTTTAAATGTTACCTTTTTAATGGTATCATAACCATCCAGGTACAAACAGTTCAATCAAAGATTTTGGATCATGACTTCATACATACAAAATACGAAAGGACTTTCTCCTCGACCTATTATAAATACAAAAAATATTCATTTATTTATGCATCCCTATCAAGAGGACAATCAGGATGGTGAGGTTGATCGTGGTTACACCTCTTACGAAGATATAAGAAGTAAGGCAAACACTTTATCATGCACACTTGCGACTCATAATCGCGATCAAAATTATTCAGCCCAGGTCTACACACTGTATTGCACTCTCACTGCAACAAAATGTTCCATAATTTTCTTGTTCATAAATTGCCGCCAATGGATGTAATATGCCAATGTAAGGGTCAGCGCAGACAGAGCAGCGCTGGAGGGGATTTTTTGATAACATTTCATAAGCAACAGTATTATAATTGCATTAAAGTTTAAAATTGTATGAACAGCGGCGCGTGACATCAAACATCTCCTAGCGCATACCCTAGACCAGGGTTTCTCAAACTTATAGCCTCACGTACCCCTATTAAATTTCCCTGAAGGCTGCGTACCCCTTTATAAAAAGAAAATTAAAAAAACTAGCTAAATAAAAATAATAATAATAATAGTACAGTGCAGACAAAAAAGAAATGTTTTTAATTAATGTGATGGATGGGCTTGTTTTTTCTGGCAAATTGTGTCAATTTGAGGAGCAATTTTGGTCAGTTTTAATCGTAATTCTGACTCAGCATCAAGTCGATTTCTATATTTCGTTTTTATCATGACCAGGTGTGAAATCCCACTCTCACATAAATATGTTGTCGAGAAAGGTATCGAGGTGTCGAGTCTCACGACTCTCACATAAATAAGTCTTGCTGTGTCGCACGCACTTGCCACCCACCCAGCCAGCTGCCATAACGTAAATCTTGCCGCGTACCCTCTACGACCAGATGACGTACCCCTAGGGGTACGCGTGCCCCACTTTGAGAAACCCTGCCCTAGACAGTGTGTGTACACAGTGGGCCAACGCCTTTGATGTTTGCGTAAAAGCCGACATCGCAAGATACTGGTCACAGCACCTAGGTCACAGTTCTTTATAATTTCAATAAATTACAATTATATTATTTAATGTTTTAATATTTTTTTTACAGTGTATATTACAAATGCTTTATAATGTTTTATATAAAACTATGGATATTATAAAGTATGTATTTCCAAATCAGCTATTATAAATAGGCGACCGACAAATATTTCCGATTTTTAGATTTAATGGATTTGAAATTTCTGTTGTTAAACTTAATTATATAAAAAATCTTCATCCTGATAAATAATTTTAAGAAAAAATCTATTGGGAAGCATGCGCACATCCCACATCCCATTTTGTTGGTTAAAACATCCCACATTTGTTGGTTAACCTTAGTTTCCATAGGAAAGTATATGTTAGCTAAAGTTGATTTAGACGGCAAACAAATTGTATTTGAAAAATATCGGATAAGCAAGCGGGCTCGTGTAATAGATATTTAAGCAAAACAATTTAAATTCTTTACTATATCTATTGTTTTTACAATGTGCTTTTAAACATATTTGCGCTTTTACGATCGCGCTTAACTTGGGGGATAAAAATTTATCACAGCCTTTCAAAAATTTATTTCTTCTTTTTTCATTAGTCAATTTTAACTTTTTATGTGTTTTGGACAATTGTTTTCTGAGATTTCTTTTCCGGAGAGTATGGTCAGTCAATCTTGCTGGTGCCTGAGAACTATGATCCATACCTACACATTTTTTAGTATCGGTGTCTTCAGCAATTTGTGATGAAGGACCTGCTATTTCGTGGCTTTTATGAGGGATTTTTGTTTTTAAAATACGGAGTTTATCGGGAAGAACCAATATTACATCTTTTAAAATTTTGACTTTAGGTTCGGTCCATGTTTGAATCGAGTCTTTAATTGGTAAAAGTAACGTTGGTATAGCTGTTTTCTTCAATGATTTCGTCCCGTACATACGCGTTTCAAAATGAAAACTGCAAATGTATGCATTCTTTAGACTACCACAAGTTCTTTCAACTAAATCTACAACTCTTCTATAAGCTTTCACCCAAAATTTACATATGAAATTTTTAAACAGTAGGTATTATTAAAATAAGTGTGCCTCATGTATGGTCTTATAGTTGTAGTTAGTATAGTTATAGTATAGTTGTAGTAAAAAGGTGTGAGAATACTTTGGGGTGTGTAAATGCCGCGAATAAAATTTTATTTCTAGCTAAAGTTGTAAATATTCTAGCTAAATAATATTAAGGGCCTCAATTGATTTTGGAGCTGTCCCTTTCTAACAAACGGCGAAACGCACGTGTGAAGACAGAGCGGAATCGCGCTGTTTTACATTTTTTATATATTTTTGCAATTTCTCGGCGAATAAACATTAAATAAAATGTTATTCTACCAGAATTTAGTAATGTACAAGATGTATCCAATTCGCAAACAAAGAATAGATAAAACTATTGCGATTGCCAAATGCCAAGCGAAATTTTCCAAAAACAGACCTTACTTTGGAAAATAAATCTATTGAGGAAAGTGTTTTTGTTCTACTAGAATCTAGATTATATGGTCAAAATAAATATACATAAAAATTAGATTTATGTATCATCTACAACTGACATATCAGCGAAAATAAAAAGTTACTTTTTCTCAATGCAGCCCCTTAACAATAACAATGTTTTACCTTTCCACCGTGTGCGGAAATTGATGAAATTTTAGTTCTTTATTTATGCGAGATGACGACTTGCAATCTCTCACAGCACATGTCGTATGCACCATTATATTGTGTACAAATTAAAATAAACACGCGTTAACCCTGAAAGACGAGTCCCGAGTTACTAATACGGCTCTAACGGCAGCTCGGGCTCGCCCTACGCGCGTCTTATCCCTCACGCTCCGCACGATTGCCCTGTCTAGACGTCTCCATTGGCCGACTGTAAGGAGTTTTAGATTGTGCCCTAGATGCGTGCGCGCGCTTGCTCGAGCCTACCCGAGGAGGTTCGCGCAAGCGCGAGAGGCGAATATGTCGCGACGCGCAGTGTTGTGAGACTTCAACGACACTTAGTGTTAGTTTTGATCTTTGGATATTCTTATCATGGACAAAGAAAAATTTATATCTTTAGTTCAAACATGAATGTTTATATAATGTGTCCTACCGGACGTACGAGTATAGCTATATCTTAATAGTGAGTATAGCTATATCTTAATAGTGAGTATAGCTATATCTTAATAGTGAGTCGGCATGATCGCGAAGGCTCGAGTGCGCTCTCGCACGTCCTCGCGAAGCCACCCGTCTCGACGTGCTGTGGACCAAGAGAATGCTCGAGGAGCCGCGAGTATTTTCCCGTTCGGTTTGCGCTGACCCTTATTCTTTATTTAGTACCGAAATGCAAAAAATGCTTAAGATTCTCTAAGTTTCAACTAAATAATTCTTTAACACGGCATTAACATGCCACTAAAATGCAGTTTCCTTCTGTGTAGCAACGAGGGCGTACCTTACGAAGTGCACGACGAGACCACAGTAGAGAGCACGTGGACACCAAATGAGACCAGCGACAACGAGGCAAGCGATAACGCCTCCAATAATAACACGTGAGTCTATTTGTAAATGTACGTACGAACGTGAGCGTTTCTGTGTATTGTGAGCCATAAATATTGTTACAAAAAAAACATTGATATTTTTTTAGATTACTATTTTATTAGAAGAATTTGATATTTTATAAATAAATAAGTAGATAAAATAAGCATTTTAAAAATATAACGTTTATTCGAAATGGTCACCATTTGCCTTTATATAATCTTTGAAACGTAGTGACCAGTTTTCGATTGAAACACGCGCCCTTTCCATGGGAAAATTGGCAATTGCCACCTTTGTGGAATGTTTTAGGGATTCAATGTTATCATGGCGTTTAGAGCATGCCATGCTCTCTAAAACAGACCTTAAATTTTAATCGAGCTGTTTAAGATCGGGACTAGATGTCGGCCAGTCTTCACCTTTAATGAAGTCGAAATAATCCTTTCTTGCCACCCTTGTGTTGAGGGAGCGTTATGACCTGGTACTGAGTCTTGCTAAAAGGACCGTTCTTGGTTATGGAACAGGCTGTTGTTAAGAGGCTTTACGACCTTCTCAAGACCTTCGACGTTCGTTTTTCACAAAAATATGGTTGTCACTCCATTATAGCTAACACCCCACTAAACCACCACTGAAGCTCGATAATGACCAATTGAGCAGCTTCTCTAGAGTTATTAAGCATAGACTCGAAATTGTTAAAATATACTTCAATGGTGAACGTTTTCTCGTCCGTAAATGTCTGTAAGCTCCCTTTGCGTACCGCCGAACAAGTTGTTTTGATTTGTCAACCCTATTTCTCTTTAAATTATCGGTTAAGAAATGACCAGTAACGTCTTTTGTAAGCAGCAAGTCATAGGTCATGTTTTAAAATACGTGACATGATTCTGGGTGCTATATTCATCTCTCTGGATAAAATCTTTTACTGCCGGGCGGGATTTCTTCGGATTCTTTCCTTCACAATGAATAGTACGAATAGTGCGTGGACGGTCAGACATTTTTCTGTCACAAACAGAAATTTCGGGACTTTCTGGCGGGAACTTGAGAAGTGAAGTTGAGTTTTTGTATGATTATTGTAAAAATTTTTCGTGCATGGTAATCAAATAATAGCGTGGGACTGCGTTTTTCGTGTGCTTCTAAGGAGTCCTTCTGTCGTCAGTAAACTTACTGAGCGTTTTACTGAGCGACTTCCTGACTTACTCCGACTGGACTGGACACTGATAGCATACGTTTTAGACTTGTTAGACTTGATAGCAAATTGTTTATTACGAAGAAAACTTAACACTGGCAGTATGTGTTAATTGCATCATTGCCATACTTGACAGAAAAAAATGTATCTACCTACCAAGAGCCCGGTACACAAACATTCGGCTAATACCAAGCGGATAGAGAGTTTTATAAATTGCATTTGGCTCCATGCCTTCTTTGTGTAATGCAATTACAGCAATACTATTTTCGTTATCACCCCATTCCATTTTAATATTAGTACAATATTTAATAATGATTTTCGCCATAATGAGAAAAGACATTTATTTTTCCCGTGAGAATGACAGATTCCAAATTCAACGATAATTTTTTATTCTTTATTGTAACTGTATTTATGACCAGACCAATATGTATATGTATGTGTGACATATTATCAGATGTATACAAATGGACTAAGGAATGTACAGCGAAATATATAAAGTAATAAAATAAAGATTTCCAAGCGCTAAGAACATAAATTAGAACGTCTATACGTTCATAATTTATGTCCGTTGTTATTTTAAAAAGTAAATAAACTTTGAATTTTAATTTTGTTGTCGTCAGTTTTTGTGTTGCTATACTAAGATTTTAAATGATTATTTATTTTTGAGTGAACACTGAAAAGTTTTGGTGAAAAATTCACCGCCTATCGCCTACGTCCGCTTTAATGCGCTCGAAAACTGGGATTTTGATCTTATTCCAATGTCGACAAAGTTGATTGTTAATACCGCGCTGCGCTGCGCTTCGCCTGGTCTGCGCCAGCCCTAAGTGTGAGGACTCGATGCTCCTGTCGACACACCCACTGATGTATTGCTCGAATTCGAACTGTTACCTTCTGTACACGCGAATGTTCTTGATCACTTTTCACCTTATACACATGTGTTTTATTCGCATGAAAGCATACCGGTACCTTGCACGGGCGAGCTATTGGCATGTGTATTCAGATATTGCCAGTCAAAAGCATGCGTTTTAATAGCATGCCAATAATCTACTGGTGCTATTAATAGCACCACGATCTTACGATCTTACGTGACTTACGAGTCGATGGATTTTTCGTGTGCGTATGTCCCCCGCGGTGAAGCGAGGAGGGGAACTCCCATGTCAGCCAGACACGCCAAAACGTGTTTGCCAGTAATTGGCATGGCACATACAGCTATAGGAAACTTCATTTTTGGTCTTCAACTGGCACTCACGAAACAATTCTAGTACCTAACTGTCATGCTTCTTATTAGTATGTGTATTGACGCCATCACTTATGGTACTAATTACAGGTATGCTAGATGTTTGCTCCGGAAATTAGTCCGGTTGATCGGACTACTGAGACTTTTCAGTCTCAGTAGTTCGGTTGCGTGCAACAACCGAACATCTGAGCCGCTTTGTATCAGTAGTCCGGTTGAGCGGACTGCTGATACAAGAGCGGCTCAGATGTTCGGTGATACAGTACAACCGGATTATTGAGCCTCTTAGTTCGGTGTTAACAGTGGCTACTTCGATATTTATTATAAATATCGGATTTTTACGAACCCTGCTTTATTGCATAGACGTGGATGGCGCGTTCGGATGTTTCCGGCCAATGTTTTCGTAATGTCTCGTACACTAATGTCCTAAATATAAGTATAGTAAAACTGGGAAATAGCTGTATACAAATATTTATATTACGGAAACTTGAAACATACTCGTAACCATTCTTTCGTACTATTGACTTGTCGGACAACTAATTAGCTGGACACGTGAAAACATACAAAATAACATTAACAGAAACGGACAAACTTGTCTTTATAGCTGATTTAAACAAAATTCTATTTACTATCAATTGTGTCCATTGTTGTTACCATTGTTAGATATTACAGTTTTTGGCAATCCATGTTACATATACGAGCCTCTGGTAATGGAAAGTCTAAGGCCTACTTTAAAATCGCCCGTATAGTTGTGTACCAATGAGTAAGTATCCTGAGCGTTGCGGCTACTATAGTGCGTAACGCGTATGTTTCAGCGCGACGGCGCCGGCGCAGGAGCTGTCGTCGGCGCTGGCGGTGGCGCGGCAGTCGACACTCGTGCGCGCGCCGCCGAGGCCCGCGCCCGCCGCCGGCCCGCCCGCCAAGCAGCGGCGCCGCGGCAGCGCGCAGGTATCCTTACATACACACTGTTATCGATTGTTACAAGATCTTACCTTAATTATAATAGCTTCGTTCACGGTAAGGATTCAGAACTGATTCGGGACTATTCACATGCGCAGTTCAAATAATGCCGTTCGCGGAACACACAATTCAAAATTTCTAGTTACAGTTCTGTGTTCGCGGAACCGTCGAACTCGATTCAAGATCGATTCAGAATCAGTCCTATCAGTTCTATGACTTTGGCAAGAATCGTAGTTCCAGACATGCGCAGTTTTTACTTAACGACATTTGACATACATGCTGCGGTTATATTCAGTTGGTTAGAAACTAATAAACTAACCTATATTTTCTTTGTTGGTTATGGTTAGTTGTGTTTGTTGTTTATATAAATAAGTTTATATAATACTTTAATAAGAGTAATGTGTTTTGGTGGGTCCACTTAAATACATCTTCAGGTAGATTGCCCTTTTCAGTAAATACCAAAAATTTACCCAAAGACGCTAAAAAACTTTCAGCAACTTTATTTAAAAATATTATTTGTACAAATAGTTTTTATAACCAAATAAGGTGGTAAGTACTTACGTTCACTCATTTCTAAAAATATATAAATACACAAACAAATACAGCAACAATAACCAAATAACATATAGGTTAGAAAATTTAGAAATTGACGTATGACCGATCACAGTAGATCGTACGCAGTTTGGTTCCGAAATCGTTTGCGGTAAATAAAAATCACGAATCGGTTTATAATCGACCATGCGCCCTACTACGATTCCAAATTGGTTCAGTACTAGTCCCGAATCAGTTCTGAATCCTTACCGCGAACAAAGCTAGCAATCTTTCAGATGTCGATATATTTGCACATATTGTTCATTCAAAAAACAGGTGGCTAACAAATTGGGTAATTCGTGTGTACGTGATTAGATTACGTTTGTTTTCTTCTTCTTTCTTTTCTTGCAATGTGAGGTTGGATCGCGTAGGCTCTTACACTACCTTACATTTTTTTTAATGGAACAGTATTTGTAAATAATTTTTTTCTTGCATCATAATGTTGTAAGACTGTTTGTATCTTAATTTAAAAAGAATCTGTGTATATAGGTAATTGTATAAATCCGAAAATGTGCTTGTCTGATCATTTGTTACATCTTCAAGACTATTGCTGAACCGATTAAAATTCAGCGGAGAGATACTTTGCAGATACTCCACTACCTCTATCCAAAGATCTAACCTCTTTTAAGACGCACCTAATCGTGGACGCGAACTGTATCGCGGTGACTGTTTCTTGTCCAGGATGCGCAGGACGCGAACAACAATAACACGGGCGAGGGCGGCGCGCCGGCCGCCGCCACGATCCGGTTCAACGTGCAGGTGAGCAACAACTTCAACGTGGAGGCCAACAGCCTGAACGTGAGCGTGGCACCGCCCGAGCCGCCGCGCCTCGACTCGCCCTGACTCTATTCTACAGTATCTCACCGTACTCTATTCGTCTGCAGCCCGCACCGTGCCGTGCATTATCACTAGTTCAATTGATCAGTTCAATCATTGCACTAGTGGCAATATTTTTGACAGCATTTCAATTGGACGAATCCGTGCAATTCAGTAAAACCCAGTGAACACTTGTCTCTACTTACTTGTCATACAACTTTACTACGGCGGACTCACATCGAGACCAACATATTTTTTTATTACGGTCTCGTAATGTTATAGAATAGAATGAAGATTCAAAGGTACATTTGAATGGTTAGACTCCGTAACAACTGTTTTGTCGGTCGTAGTCTTTGTAATATAGATATAGCAGTCGTTATAGGCTGCATGAATGTTTATTCTCGCCCACTGGAATGTTGCGAGATAGTGTGTTTGTAGTTCGTCTCTAGCGCACCTTACAATGGGGGAATGGGGGGGGGGGGGGGGTGGCTAGGGATGAAAGTAAATAATGACAATATCTACACAATATATAGCTACAAACTATACAATCCCCGCTTCCGAAGCCCGAGGCAAGTACCTCAGTGCTTCACTACCATCTTTGTGCTACCTACATAATCTCAAATGCAATTTTTCATAAAAAACAATGATATGTAACAGCATTCGCAATGGTTTGCCACAAACATGATACGAACTAACAAAAGATATGCAAACGGTATCGTCTCGATCTTTCATATGTCAAGGTGTCAATTTTGCATTTCGTTCTAATATTGTGACAGATCCGTAGTCCGGTTTATCATAAAAAGAGCGGTCACGGTTCTATAATTATTTTTATGTAAATATCGTTTCTTTCTTAAGTCATAAGCTCATAATATAATACATATAACACAAAAAATAGAAAAAAATATCCTTAAAAGATAATCTAGTTATAATTCGCTACATTATTAATAATCTACGTTAAGATGTATGTGAACTGTCATTGGTCTTTCTATGATGGCCGGACTAGAATGCTGATTCTTCATTTGTGACGTTTGCTATCACTTTAGGTGTCGGCTTTTTAGTTTAGGCTTAGGGTTGCAAAAGGTTTAGCTCTTTTGCAACCTGTATTTTATGTGTAAATCTTGTCAATATTTCTGGACAGTGTGTTTACACTCGTTATGCGACCTCACAATAGGGTTTGTGACATCGCCGTCTACAAACCGCATTATGTTTTTAGGATCTAATTTTTCTGCTTGCAATGTTGTGCAATCGATTCTTTAAATGTGTTTTTTGTGTATTAGTGTAACAGAGATCAAAAGCATGGTACGGTTCAATGAAATTTTACGCATGTTTAGGAACTAAGTTAGCGTATAAGTTTAGCAAAATCGGTTGTGTAACCCTGCCTTTACTCGACCTTGAGTAATGCTCAAACTAGTAACCTGTTTGCTCAAGCGCAAGTGAGTTTATGAAACTTTAGCTGTTGAGATTCCCTATTGTTTTAGTGTACATTTTATAAAATACATATTTGAAATGGTTGTTTAAAATTACGTATCATCTTTTTTCCATTTTTCGTTGACTTCTAAAAGTAATAAAATGGATGATTTTTTAATAACAGAGGATTTTACAAAGACGTTTTTCAATGTTCAATGTCTGCGCTAGTTACCAATTAATAGTTGTTTATAAAATCATACTTACTTTACATATTTTATTATAGCATAATATTCATAATAGAGCTCTTTCCGAATGTCAGTCACTCCAGCAGTATCATTATCAAAATAGCTTCGTGAAATGACAAACAGTTAGAACTTCATTAGTGCCCTTTAGTACCCAAAAACAAGAATTAGTACTCTAGTGCTTTGTCGGTTTCCACTTCAAAGGTTTGCTTGTTGTGGTGACTCACTCCAGCAGGCCATCTATTCATTAGTAACGGAACCTGCATATTCATATATATATTCGCATATATTCGCGTGCATTTGACAAAAGTAAGTTAGCTCTTTGTACTTACCGAAAGTAGGAATTAGTTCATCTTATACTTTTCGAGATGCACTGCTTCCGTTGTTACTTTACTTTAAAATGGTATATTTTCTTTCTATTCTCTAGTCACTAAAGGGCTATAATACCTACTAATATGTTGTGATGTTATTTTGTGTGAGCCTGCGTGAGTGGCTTGCATCCCTTCCCGCCGGGACGGACTCGATATGGGGAGGGAAGGGGTTTTACTATATAAGAATCAAATAAATAACCGATAATTTTTGTTTCTCGTCTACTAGAGGTTGGGAAATAAACCTTTCAATATTTATTTACTTTATGTTTTTAAGTGTACTTAAGTGTTCAACGATTTTCACGAACGGGTGATTTTTCCTTTCTTATTTTGAACACGTATAATAATTATAAAATAATAAGATAATGAGATGTTCATGTATTTTGTGAAAGTGTAATAATGATGTATTTATTCCTTCCCTTACTACAGTATCAAGCCAATAATGGAAAATGAATGAAATAATAGAGTAACACTAACAATTATTTGTGATAGGCGCGACGTTACGTTGATCCGGGAGGCCGCGAACTACACTTCATCACATCAAAAAGATTTTCGAAATTATGTGTACTAACTTTGTTATCCCCCGTACAAAGTAAACAGATTTCTGATACCGTGACATTGGTGTAGTAGGTTTTCGGTTAATCAAATTTTTTTAAACATTTCATAGAGGATAGTTTTAATTTTTTTTTTCTTTTAAGTGTTCGTGCCGTTATACTTCTTATTCCTCATCCTTCCTAGTTTCAACCTTTCATCCAAATGCATTCCTAAAACTCTAAAGGTAGACGGTGCGTCCACGGACATGCCAACGGATGTTATTTTACACTGATGTTAGCTTGTGTCACGGATGTCCACGGGTGACAGTATCCACTTACCATCAAGTGAACTGTCATCTGGTCGTTCGCTACCTTTTTTCCATAAAAAAATTAAGAGAGAAAAGCCTAGAGGGTAAAATCGCACCGACTGTAATGAATGGAAGCAACGCGATGCGGCGAATCCACCCGTAGAGAGCGCTCACTCGTCAAATGGACTGTCTGCTACTTTACTACACATAAACATGATAACCTGCGCGGGTGCAGGGCGCGCAGGCCCCCAACTGGGAGAGGGAAGTTGTTAGTCTATATACAGTAAATAAAAATTACGTGCACCCTCAACATGGAATTTCTTTCGTAAAAATTAACAATTTTTATTCCACGACTTTAAAATTTAACACTGGTGTTCACAGTTTAACAAAGTCATAGATTATTTAAAAAAAAAGCTGTTTTGTGGTACAATATCAAGTTCAGAATAAAGTCATAGGAACAAAAGTTTTTAGAATTATATAAATTCACTGTTAAGAAGGTACGTGTATTTTTTATTATAGAAGAATTTACACGAAGATAAAAATGTAAATCACGAACTGCCTCTGACAGCGCCTCGCGAGCTCGCGAGCTCGCTTGCTTTTCGTGCGGTCTTTGTGCACGCACCGAGTTAGACTTAGTACATACATATTGCATTTAACATCGTCTGTAGCATTTTATAGTTTATCGTAATAGTATTCTTTACAGGGCTATGTTTATCGTCACAATTATAATAAGTTATATTAGTCGGTTCGGCTTATATATATGTTTCTCATAATCACTATGGAGTATGTAATTTATTGCAAATTAGTATCGAAGCAACTTGAAATTATTAGCCATATGTATTTTGAATTTGCAGTTATTTAGAAGCGTACAATTTGATTGTTTCTGTGCTGTTTTTGTTTATCACATTTTTTCTTTTTCTGTTTTCCGTGTTTCCGTGGCGGCAGAGCCGGCACAGCGTCTCGGTAGATTGCCGCCACTCTTCCCACTGGAAATAGCTATTATTTTTTATTTCTTTTAACGGGATACTTAATGAATCTGATGAAGGATCTCGAAACAAACTCATTTTTTTTTGTATATATTTTGTCAAAAAGCTGCTAAAAAAACATTATTATTACCCACGGCAATTTAGTTTAGCTCTTATTCCTATGTATTAAGGTCCCCGTGAATACAGACAGTATACACTGTTGGCGGCTGTCTAACATTTTTCATTTCATGGCTTTGACATTAATACAAAAAAATTACTCATTTAAAATATATATAAATGCAAATTTTAATGAACAAATATTTATAGATAGTAAGTTTCTCATGGAGTATCAATGTGTTTTATTGTTATTAGTAGTAGAAAGAGCTGTAGCGAGTAACAGATATCGTTTAGATATCGCGCCTCGCGGAGAGATCATGTACGCGTTTTGTCTTCCACGAAATTATTTAATATTGCGCTTTGATTAACATTTGTAAAACTTGCTTAGTATTTTATAAGACGAAGTTTGTTCAGTTAGTCATGCAGACTGAGTAAAGAAAAAATATATAACTTTTGAATTCTTTATTTGACACTTGCACGCGCGTGATCAGTTTTATGAGCTCTTGATTTAAACGGAAATTTTACTTAAAAGTTATTTACTAATGTTTCCTCGGGATAGTTCCTGAAAGACATAAAATTAACATGTACGTACATAAAGCGGAATGTGCGTACATTAGGAAAAATTAATGAAATGTGATATTAAAATATACATTGGTATCTATCTATATGAGTGTTGTGTATTTACAAACAGAATGCTCGGGACGAAACCAAAGGGCGCTGCAAGTAGCTTCATAATTCATTATTATTCAACATTTCAGTTTATTTTTGCAAGCCTTTTTTTTTTATAATACATATTAATAAAATGGGGCGGCCCGCTTGGAACGTCACGTGATGCAGGTTGCAGCGCACCACACCGCACCGCGCTTACTATGCGCGTTACGATGGCTCGGACCCTGGCGTAGGCATTTTGAACTGTACTAGTGGCCAAAATGAATTTTTACTTATAAGCAGTTCTTCTGTTAGCATATTTTTAGTAATTCATCACAATTAAATTTCCTATTTCTAACAAAATAAGGTTATAAAAAGTTAAATAACTACCTAAATATGTACTTAAATTGACACATTTGTCGTCATTAGCACATTGTGACTATCCGGTGAATTTTCTTTGCTTTTCTATTGAGTACATTTCCGCTCTCGCTTGGTCAACATTCTGTTTCAATTCTAGTAATTTCTTACGTTAAACAAACTAATTTACTATAAAAGTAAACTAAACTAAAAGTGCAATTTGTTTTTTTTTAATGTTTTTAGATTTATGATAAAAGGAGCGTGCAAAATCCGTTAATCTCTTCGTGAACATCCTGTTTATTGGCTGAAATGTCATTAAATTCATTAACTCGTCATATGAAAATCATATTCTATTATAGATAATCAATAAACTATAGTATTTTATCGTATAAATTGCTTGTTAAGCCCAAATACGCTACAGGGCGGGCGAGTCTTTTAAATGTACTGGAAATACACCTTTCTTTTACACAACGGTGGCCCGCGCCCGCACTTATTCGGTGTCTTTAGGGCCCAAATTGTAAGTTGCCATACTGTATGTAGTTAATAATTATGTATTTGTAGTTGATATTATGTATAGTAGTATATTGAAATTTAAACCATGTTTCAATGATCTGATCATTGTATCTCTTGTGTTACGTCATAAGCGACGCGTTGAATCATTAAGGCACTCAAAATTATAGTTTTTCAGTTCGTAAGCTTTTGAATATACTAGTTACGTTTTACGATTTTTACATCCGCCTATTTCATATTCCGATTTAAAAAATATTAATTTTTATTCATATTTTTAAAAATGTGAAATATATTACAAAATGGTTTAAAAAAGTTATTGAAATATATTACATACATATTACATATATTAATCAATTAACTGGAAGCCATACAAACTGTGATAATGGCAAAGGTTAATTTTAGAAGTTATTATTTAATATAAAAATGTAAAAAACGTCCTTTCTAATAAAATGCAAAGTGATATCATAACTGAAGGTGCTCAGACACACCGCAAGGCGGCGACGTGTATCGCAGCTGTATCGTAGCGCGACAATAGCTACAATACAAAGGGCTTTTATAAAAATATATTATATATATAATATATATATTAACTATAGTATTGTTCACTTATTTGTGCGCGCGGCGCTATGTGTGTGTTATGTGTCGAAAGTCATGTTTTTTATTTATTATTTATATACCTACTTTTTAAATAAGTTATTCTTATATTTTTTATTATTTAAACATTTATACATACATGTATGGACACACAGCAAACAATGGTAAATTAATATTTATTGACACTAATCTGAATCACTACTAAATATTAAATGACAAATTATCTCATGCACTACATTTCTTTTCCGCACGCTGTTCAAGTGATACCAAAACTTGACATTGTAGATCACTCACTAGTTTAATTATTTTGGTTTGCATCTTTTTTCAGAAAGTCATATACTTTTGCAATAGTTTCACAGAATCTAAAAAACGTTACAAGTGAGTAAAAAATATATACAATACTTATTACGTAATAATATAATAATATTTTTTATCGGACACCTAAAACATTTTCTCTTCAACGAAGTATTAGACATTTTGTCACGGATTGTACCAGCACGACAGCGATAAAAACACGTGTTGTTCGGACGACGGCTGACGCGTGTCTCACTGTCGCTTGCATATTTACAAGGTCACGCACACATTGCACCGCGGCGCGCAAATAGAATGAACAATACTGTATCTGTCTCGAAGATATAGTATTGTTAAGTAACATAGTTAATTTTAAGTTTTATACGAATAATAATTGCTTTTGTTATTAATTTCTTCCGCTCTATATATAAAACCCGTTTTGCGATTTTGACGCAGAAGTACTATATATGTATATTGATTCTTCACTACTTTATTTTTCATTATGTCGATGCACAGGAGAACGTCCTACAACATGACGCCCTCAAACTTCATCTAATTCTATTTGAGCGGCATGTTGTAGCTAAGTTGCGTTGACCAAGTAACAGCACAGCCCGAGCCGATCGCTCGCCATCCGCCCTGTGTCCCAACCGCCTGTTATGTTCCTAGTCAATTATTACGTATCTACGAAACAAACTTGTATTTATAAGTAGAAGGATTTTTTTTACAAACAATAAATGTTTTATGATTATAACATTCTTTTATTTCGATTTGTGCCTGCGTCCGATAGAATTTAGCACCCTTTAGAACTACAACCCGACCCAGTTTACCAAAGCAGCCACCACACGCCCTCGGTATAATCTGTAGATATGTTAATATGTTGTGCGTCATACATATCAGCAGGTTGATCTGAACGAAAAATGTCAACTAATTATTATTTGTAAATGCATTTAATACCCTTTGAAATTCGATGTCTGATATATATGACAAACCATTCTAGTGCCCACGAAGTTTAGATTTAGTATTCACACGGTGTAAAAGTTAGTTATTTTGAAGGCGCTATCACGTTTAATTCCAACAGAACCCTGCCTAAAATTGAAATTACGACTCATTTTCCAGAAAATGATTTCCAGTATTTTTATTTTCAAAAAAAGTAATTTGTAGTGAGGATTGTAAAAAATGAGCGCTAAGTTTGCGATAATGAACCTTAACCATTTTAAACTAGTTTTTAGCTTCAAGAATTTTTTAACACCATCAAACGATAAAAACTTTGATATAACGCTTATGAGCGTTTAACGCCCGAGTCTTAAAAGTTTTTATAACACCACTAGTTGTTTCAAAATACTCTATATTTTTTTTGTTATGAAACGAATTAGGAATTGATGTACCCGAGTTCTTTCATTTTTAATGTGCATAAAAAGTTGTGCCCTCAATACTCAAACACCGATTTTAAAATATGACTTGGAAAGAAAACAATTGGGACATATTATAGTAATTTTATTAACTCTGCACACGAACACAATGCAATAATATAAATTAGTACCTACATTTTACTATAGTTTGATTATATAATAAATAAAATGGAAACTACATAGATTATGGTCCCAGTTACGGATCATAATTATGGTCCAGAACTGAAACTAGTTTTGTACAATGTAGTTGTTGAGTCGGTAAAATTATTCGTAAATAAAAACAGAATCAGGATCATGACAATGTTTGTCGGGTTGCGAAATGCATGACTATAACACTATGTGCTTGTTTTTATAACACTATGTGTGTGTGGTCGTGTGTGTGTTCAGTGTACCGGCGCGATGACGAGCGCAAGCGCGTGTAGTAGCGCGACGTCGGGCGGTAGGTCGCGCTCGAGCGGCGCCGCCGCGGTGCACAGCGCGTGCTCCCGCGACGCACCGCCGTACAGCGGCACCGGCACCGTGCCCGGCTGCACGCCCCCGACATGCACCTTTACGATAATGGTCATATAATTAATGCTGTATACGGGGATTTAATGATAGTCTGACTTGTGTCAACAAAAGTCAGACTATATACATATAAATAAGAGCCCGACAATTAGGATTCACCAAGATGGAGATCTACATAGAATTTCAATTTCATTTGTTAAGAATATGTTAAGATCCCGTAGTAACTTGTACGTGTGTTGTATTGTGTATCGTGTAGAGTATTCTGTATCGTGTGTTGTATTGTATATCGTGTAGTGTATTCTGTATCGTGTGTTGTATTGTATATCGTGTGTTGTATTGTATATCGTGTAGTGTATTCTGTATCGTGTGTTGTATTGTATATCGTGTAGTGTATTCTGTATCGTGTGTTGTATTGTATATCGTGTAGTGTATTATGTATCGTGTGTTGTATTGTGTATCGTGCGGTGTATTTTGTATTGTGTGTTGTATTCTGTATCGTGTGTTGTATTGTGTATCGTGCGGTGTATTTTGTATCGTGTGTTGTATTATATATCGTGCTGTGTATTAAGTGTCGTGTGTTGTATTAAGTATCGTGTGTTGTATTGTGTATCATGTTTTATTGTGTATCGTGTTTTATTGTGTATCATATGGTGTATTCTGTATCGTGTATCGTGCGGTGTATTCTGTATCATGTGCCGTTTAGTGTGGGTACCTGCAGCAGCAGCGTGGGCGCGGGTGCGGCGGGCGGCGCGCGCGGGTTGGCGGCGCACAGCGCACCCGCGCGCCACTCGCCGCCGCACACCACCAGCCCACTCACTCTCACGCACGTCTGGCCCAAGCCGGCGTCGCTCTCTGCGAACACGGTTACCAAACATGTATCGTACAACTCGTATCAAACAATAATATTTACTATTTAATGTGAGAAATATAACGTTGTTCTTATTTACATGTGCACTGTTTAAATGATTTGAAATTCAATTTATGTAATTAACTCATTTATTTTATATTTTCCTACAAAACCAAAATATATTGTCGTAAATTAAAGTAATTCGTCAGCCATCTTAGTATGACTTTCCTCGTTTACTCTTTGCTTTAATCAATGTAAGAGCGACTAGTACCACCAATTAGTGACATATAAGAAACACTCGTATAGATGAGACAATTTCCTAGTAATGGAAGTAGGTAGAAAATAAATGTTTGCAGATATAGTTGATTATATTTTTTTTTGTTTAGATATTGGTTAATGGAAACAGTATATTTACAAAAATGCCGAATTGCATACTTCGATGTTGCAAAAATTATTCTCAAAGGACAAAGAAATTTCCGAGGGTACAGCATTTTATAAGTAAGTACATATATAATTAATTTAATTTACTTACTCTTATCTATCATCTCCTATGCGTGTAGATAATATTATATAAAAACAATAGTGATATGTATGTATGTGCGTATATATGTATTGTTATAGCTGAAATTATATTACGTTAGTAATTTACTTGTACCCACTCTATTTATTATGTAGGTATAGAATAGGTTACATTCACATTGCAATATATCATTTCACTCCGAATAAAAATAGTAAAATAGTTTACTCTCAGAGATAAAATCTGTGTGAGCGTTCTGTTAATCACTCCATTAAATTCTCCCCTCCCTCCCATCGCACCTTAGCCGGCACAAACCGCTCATCTGTGACGAAGTTTTTATTTAGAACCGCTTGTCTAGTAGAATACATAGAAGACATTGGTGCTCCCAAGGAGTCCTCTTCTGTCCTCAATAAACCCTCGAGTTCAGTTATGGTTTATAACTTATTATAATTTCATAGGTTTGAGTTGAATCTAGCGCTGTTTTGATCTGCAAATTTAATCGAATATAGCGCTTTTTGCACCGCTGTTAGCGCTGAATAGGTTTTTTGATCTTGCAGCCGTGCTGTGTTCCCATTTCAGTAAAGGAACTTTCCGAGCAAGTCTTCCTAACAGCTTTGCCTCTACTAGATGTCTTCGAACGGTCCTCGGTGACACGCCGGCATTTGGTTCTGCCCCAAATACTTCCCCCTTGATCAATACGAAACCTTTAAAGGGGTCTTTCTTGGCAAATATGACCAACCTTCGATCCTCTTGAGAGGTTCTTTCTTTTTTTTTGGCCTTTTCTTTTTAGGTATACTTTCAGTTATATTACGCGTTTTGAAATATTGCAGGCCATTGTGAACTATATTCTTGGAACAATTTAGATGATCTGCTATTATGCGGTATGGCCATTCACGTAGATAAAAAATAATTATACTTTTCGCATTGTCGCATCACAGCTCTTATTTTTACCCATCTTTATTTCAAAAATTACAATGAAAATGTGAACAATAACAATGTAATATTCAATAATGGCGCCAAAATGAAATAATGGAGATGAAATGGTGTTTATATTTTAAAATTATAAAACAAACATTTAAATGTCCCTGATTAGATGGGCAGACAGCAAACGCAGTATCGAGCAGAGTGATTTGTCTCTACATAGATTTATATAAAGAGGGTTTTTTAATAACTATGTACTGATAGCCAGCGTACTTGATAACGAACATCATTACATAATAATAGACAATGATATCCATTTCAGTTAATAAATACAGGGAGCTGAACAATGAATTTTGCTCAGAGTTCCGTCTGTCCCTAATTAATAGACCACATTGTAAAATTTCAATTTAATGTTTAATTGTTTGGTGTTAATATATATTTCTTGACTGTATATGGGTCGAGTCATCTGTTATTAGCTTTATTTCTATCTATAATTAATAATATTAGATTTTCTTATTGTAGCTGTTGGTAACCTAATAAAGATAAATTAATTTTATCTACGACACTTGTCCCGTCACCATTTGCATCCAATTACCTACCGATACATGGTAAGTACTTATCGTTACATAGCAAGTACTTATTGTTACATAGCAAGTACTTACCGTTAAATAGTAAGTACTTACCGTTACATGGCAAGTACTTATCGTTACATGGCAAGAATTTACCATTAAATGGTAAGAAATGCGGTCCATCCGCATTTCCTAGATACGGAGGTGTCGCGTACTGTTCGGTCCAAAAATTATTTTATATCGCGAACCCGTAGGTTGTGGAACGAACTGCCTCAAGAGGTCTTCCCATTAAACTACGACATGGGGATCTTTAAGAGAGCTGTGAATAGGATTTTGCAAGGTCGGCGGCGCGCCCGCATACCCCCTGGTGTTGCAGGTTGTCCATGGGCGGCGGTAACACTTACCATCACGTGAGACCGCTTGCTCGTCCGCCCTCTTCTCTATAAGAAAAAAAGTATTTATCGTTACATGTCATGTAACCGTTACCGTTAATGGTACATGTCAGGTACTTATCGTTGCATGGCAAGTATTTATCGTTACCTGCAAGTACTTACCGTTAAATAATATATTATGTTTAAACTAGTCGTTGATACCTGTGACACAGCGCACGGCGAGCGCAAGTGCGTGCGGCGCGCAGTGCAAGCGCGGGGCAGCGAGCGCGCGCAGTACCGACACAACGCGGCACGGCCGCAGGAACGTGCGCGCGTCCACTTCTGACACAACAACACACATTGTTTACGAAAAGAACGTGTCACTCGAGCAGGGACCACCAACTGGCAAAATAATATTGTTTGTGTGGTGTCGCGTGGTTTTAGAATTGCCAGGGCCAGATAAAGGGCTCGGTAAGCTGGCCGATCGCCCAGGGCGCCAGGTAATTGATAACTCAACGACGCATGAGGAAAATCTGATTTATATGATTCATCTGATTTTTCATTGCATATGAGTATGCTTACAAAGAACACATTAAAAATTAAATTATTAAAAAATGTTCAAAAAATATTTTAGCATTAATGATCCAAATGACTAATAAGATCCAACAAGATTTAAATTCACTAATCGAATATTATAAAAGAAATAGGATAATAGTCAATACGCATAAATGCTCACAGATAACGTTCACGCGTCAAACTAAATCCATAATAAATACAAACATACATAAAATATAAAATCAACAATACGCCAATAAAAAAAAGTCACCTCTGTCTGTACGCGACTTAGGAGTGACACTAGATAGTCAGTTTTTTTAATAGAAAAAAGGCTAGCATACAGTCCATCTGATGGTAAGTGTCCATAGACTGTAAGTTGCTATTATCAGAGCATGTGGACCAAATTTTGGATAAAGCTTATAAGCAACTTGGGTTCATTAAACGTGACTGCCAACTTTCTTGAACATTGAATGTATCAAAATGCTCTATTATTGCAACGTGCGAAGTGTCCTGGGATATGCTTGTTGCGTATGGTATCCACAATATGCGGTACACATACACAAGATTGAATTTATACAAAAAGCATTTGTGAAGTTTTTGTGTTATAAAGATCATAGAACATTTGAGTCCTACCATAAAGAATGTAAACATTATCAGATAGACAACTTAAAAATGAGACGACGGCAACATGACATTGGGCTGCTGCAAGCGATTTGGTGTGATCACTTTGTGCTGAGCTTTTGTCCAGACTGCCACAAATGTACCGGATTATCGCACGTGACACACCGAACTAATGTACGTACCTACCAATCATCTATACGAACTATGCACCAAACTCAGTTATTTGTAGTGTCTCGTGCATACAATAAATTTAATTCGGTACTAGAAATATTCTATTTCTCAAGGGATACCCTTAAACTTAATCGCGGGAGGAGTGAAGCGTTCTCATAATGAAAGAATAGGAGTTCATGACTTCACTCGGTTCACGCATGGGGATGCACGAAATCGCACGATCGTACACGCGCATATGTACACACTTACACACACGCCCATACCCTCGCACATCTAATATATATTATACTCTGTCGTATCGCTGTAGGGTTACCAATAAACATATATGTATACCTAAATCAATAAGACTATTAGTATAGATTTCTATTCATTTACTTATCATAGCGATATAGTGCGAACTAATAACAGCTGTTATAATAAAAGTTCAACATTGTACCTGTTAATAACGGGTACAACGTTGAACTTAATACCTTATGAAATTCTCTACCAGTCGACCTACGAATACTTCCGTGCCAGGCAGGAGTAACCAAAATCAAATCAATGGCTTTGAAGCCTTTTTTTTCTCGGAAAGGGCTAAATTCTTATGGTCCTAGTCATCTGGTGGACATGTTTAATTTAGAACGAGCGCAGAAAACGCTTAGTCTGAAAAAAAAGTGTGTGGAGCAACGAGTCTAAGGGCCGTGGAACGCCGGTTAACCGAAAGGAACGGACCTCAGCTTAGGACGTTGCTTTGGGAGGGCAGCGCTGAATCGCGAGTGGGTGTGAAGAGGGCAAGTATTTTTAATTTATCTATCAGAGAATAATAATTAATACATGTTATTTATGCACTTTGTACCCTTAAATCTAGGAGGTTTGTGGTGGCACTGCACATTCGTATAAAAAAACTAATTAAAAAGAATAACATTGACTGTTGGATTGGTTATTATTGTTACGTACTTGTATATAAACTGGGTTCAATTAAGGTACGTGCCGTGTATGCGTTTAATATGAGGCCCGGCCTCTTACCTACATTCAAGCGCGATACGCGCTATAACAAAAATTCTTACAAATGGTTACCTAATTGCCATACATTAATCCTGCGCACTGACCTAATATAGCTGCTGCGAACTTGGCGGGGGGAGAGGGGCTGTTGGTAGGCCCGGCCGCCGTCCAGATGGTCACAGGAGAATACACAGGAAACACAATAATGGCAAGGAAAGGTCTATTTTCACTACCGACGGGTAACGGGCCGAACCGAGAACTCGGCCTTACACAATTTATCAACTTTATCAAGGTTTCACTATGGCGCGAGCAGTCGGCGCGTTAGTCTTGTCTCGTAATCCTGAGGCGACCGTTTAACATTCAATGGCGATGACCGAGGCAAGTGTGTTCCTCGCCAGATCCGCTGGGCAAGAGCGTGAGAAAGGGGCACTGTTGCCTACGCGCAAACCTAACCCTCCCCCTTATCTTTATAATAAATTTTGGACGCCGGAGAGGCAAACGGACCATTCCGAACATGCCGAACAAGCTGCTATGGTAAAAGTGTTGGCTGAGATTTTTCATCTTCCGTGGGACAATTTTCAAGTTTAAAAAGTCCTCACCTTGTGGCATACAGTTGGCAGCGGCAGGCGTGTCGAACCGCGCAAGCGCAGCGCGCGCCCGGAAAGAGAATTCCTTGAGGTAGGCGTCCGGTGCCTCCGGGCCCGCCCACAACGACTGCCACTCCTCTGGCACCTGCCAATTATTAAACAATCGTTTGTATGATTTTGTACGTTTAGTCCTTGTAATGTTATTTATAGAGGATTAAATAAAAAGGGTCCAAATTATTTGACCTGTGATTCCTCTTTTTTTTATGAATGTTATTTATAAATCAGATTAATAAATATTTAGCTGGCTTAATAATATTCTACCAGTATTAATTAAAATTTATAAAAACCCGCACTGAAATTGCTAGGAATGCCTTCACCAACATGAGAAAAGTTCTTTGCACCCGAAATCGTAAGACCTCCTTGCGCACTCGCTTTCTCCAATGTTATATCTGGCCCATCCTTCTGTACGGATGCGAGTCCTGGACAATGAACGTGGAACTCAGTAAACGTATAGAAGAGTTCGAAATGTGGGCGTACAGACGTATGCTGGCCATCAGTTGGACGCAGAAGGTTACCAATGAGGAAGTCCTTCGACGAGTAGATCGAATACGCGAAGTCTTACAAACCGTCAAGTGCAGAAAAGTTGCGTATCTGGGTCACGTGCTAATACCTCATCCCATACCTCACTCTACTTCGTTGACCAGAACTAATCCTCTTTATCTAGCACAACATCGTCTGAGTCTGAGACAGGTATACCGACCGCCACGCCCAGTATATATAACTTCATATGCTTCACTGCTGTGGGGTTGTAGGTAAACGTTAGGATTTCTAAACACGAACAGTGAGATCCTGTCCAACAGAGTGAACACTAGGGCACACCTATAAGGCGCGACACCAACTTACAACAAGAAGGTAGGACCAAGACAGGTAATCCTTAAATAACTAACTTAACACTACTATTTGTAAATTATACCCCGCTTTAATCATGGCGTTGGACATGAATCCTCGAGCCGGATGTAATTAACTAACCATTACTACTTTTAACCGCTTTATCAAATTTCTCTCCTTTTAACCGCTTATCCGCATCATATAATGGGTTATACGATGATTTCGATATTGATATTTTCAAGGATTCTGATACTACGGTAAAACGTAAAATGCTGCAATTTCATCTTATAAATAGTTAATCCACCTGTGTTTAGATTTGTATCTATTTTTCTTTAATGAGCGTTTTTTCTTTTCTTTGAAGGTTATACATACCTATTATTGCGACACTTGTACGCATATAGCGTGGTGCGACAACTATTTTTAATATAATCAGTGCCGGTCTTAACGGTTTCGCTGCCGTGTGAGTGATATTTGACTGCACCCCCTCCTAGTGTGTGCGCCCGTCTGCTGTTTACAGGCGCCTGCAATTCAAAGCGCCCTGCGACGCCGCACCCTGGCACACGCCTAAAGCCGGCACTGAATATAAATTTGTCTGTGTTTCCAGTAAGTGACCGGTTACACGGTGTGCAGTATATAAAATGGGTGTAGATAGGTGTGTGACCTGGTGAACGGTGGCACGGCGCCTCGCGAGGTCAGCAAGCGCGGCGTGTAGGTACCGCGCGGCCGCCGCCGCCTCGCGCGCCTCGTCGCTGCACACCGCGCCCCACCACCCCGTGTCCTGCGCGCCAATATACACACACGAGTTGAACTCGGAACCAACGATCAGTTTATATCTTCATAAATACAGAGGGGAGTCGAATCTTTCCCGCACCCTTTTGAGGAAATATTTCATAAAAAATTGCTAAATACAAAGTGTTTTATTCGCGATATGCAAAGTCAAAATTAAGAAATAAAAAGAGTTCCGACATGGTAACATCCTGCTTACTCACTCTCGATCTCTCGTAGGTCTGGGGGGGGGGGGGGGGGGGGACAGGGACAAGAAGGCGCATAATGGCGCCTTTGGAAGGTCTTTCGTACACTACCAACCATACACCCAACCACCATAGTTCGCACAAAACACTATTTCTAACCAATATATCAAATATCAATACAATGCGCAGGCTGCTTGCGCAACAAAATAATTACTGGCACCTCCAGTAACTTCCTTTTTTATAAATTGAATTTCTATAAAACTGATACCGCCCAAAAATCATAAATCTGCCTCGCCCTCCTTTTATTAATTTAAAATCCTTTATTTCATTCATTTTAAAATAAAAATGCGATCGTCCATAGCATTATTATTATTTGAATCTGTCGAAGGCTTCTATTAAAGAAGTGGCTATTAAGAACGAAGGCAAGTGGCTATTAATGAGGTTTGATAAAACAGATTACATGTAATTAGCAGTTCTGTTCCATAACAAAACTTTAAGGAGGTTAAATATAATCTTTAAAAGTAATATCAAATTATCTTTCAAAAGAAAGGTTTTCTATTTTTACTTTTTAATGATCGAAGTATTAAACACCGAACTAAAAGGCTCAACCGCACTAATAACCGGACTACTGATACAAGAGCGGCTCAGATGTTCGGTTGTTGCACGCAACCGAACTACTGAGACTGAAAAGTCTTAATAGTCCGATCAACTGAACTACTGATAGTAGGCGCGCCTTTTCCATTATTCCATCATTCTTTTATTATCTCATTTTCCAATTTTTTTAGTTTTCCACCACCTGTATTCCTCTCTATCTCTCTCTCGCACTAACTTCCTCGTACATACTTCCCTTTCACTTCTACATCTTACGTTCCCTATCACACATTTGTCATCTTGTATTGATATTTTTATAAAAAAAATACGTAACTGATACGTAAAATACATTGATATGTAATTGAATGTGTTACGTATGTAAATAGACATACGTAACACATTCAATTACATATCAATTCAATCACAAACATATTTTATTTAAAACTAATCCTTTTCAAGCTTTGCGCTTTAAATTTCTATTTGAATAATCAGAAGATTCCATATCATCGCTTTCTTTTTTCAATTTCGTCGATAATTAACTCCGAATCAAAACTATTCCCGTTCCATCTTTTGACGTGCACTCGCGCCAACATTCGCGGATTTACTGGGCGCAACAAGGCCTCTAGTATTTGGACGCGTGAGTAGAGAGTCTGGCCAGCTGCACGCGCGTACATGTTACTAGCGCGTTGCAAGTGGACGGAATGCATTGATGCCTAGTATCTCGTCAAGGCGCGTGTCGATACGCGCGTATTACGCCTCATCTGGACAAAGTAGAATCCATACCTTCAGATTTCGGGAAAGGTTACAACTCGTTAATGAGATATAACGAAAGTAAACAGACCTCGTTATACTTAGGTCTATATCTCGATGAAGTTTGTACATGGTCAAATCGGTTCAGTAGTTCTAAATTACGAGTGTAAAATTATAAAAAAAATGTCTAAACAAATATTGCTACGTCAATATAATAAACAATAAATATATTCAATAAATTGTTGGACAGAACTCTTTACGATTTACAACTTTTGAACATTCTTTTATCGAAAATTACGGAAAAAGTCGGGATCTACGTTTCCGACTTGTACATGTCATCTGCATTTTTCCATTACCGTTACTGTAGACTGTGATGTACTAGTAGAATAAATCTAGTAGAAGTAGAAGAAACTAGTAGAAGTAGAAAAAACTAGTAGAATAGAAGAATCTACTAGTAGAAGAAACATCTTGTTGATAAATTAGAACTATTGTTATTAAGGATTGTGAGCCACATGTAGAAAATATTGTTTTTTTTTTATGGACTAAGTCGGCAGACGAGCATACAGTCCACCTGATGGTAAGTGGATACTGTCGCCCATAGACATCCGCGAAACCTGCCAACATTAGTCCAAAATGACAAACGTTGGCACGCCCTCGAATGCGCCGCCTACCTTTGGAGATTTGGATTTGGACCTCGTAATGGATTTGGAGAAAGGGTTCGGAAAATGGGGAGGGATATGATGGGAATGGGCTCTGGCACATCTCACTCACTACCGAAACACGTACGTATATTAGGGAAATAAGATAAAGTGGGAAATGGTAGTGGACATTAGACAAATGGACATTTCAAGGTAGTCTTCTGTGAGAGATGTAATGATATAAAAGTTATTGACCATAAAAATAGAACAAAGCTGTATCTTAAGTAATTACGAATAAGTCAGCGTATGGAATGAGTAAGTAAGTGTGAGTCACTCGTAGAATGTATGGAAAAAACGAAACAAAGGTATTGTGTAGTTTTTTTTCTTAATTTTCGTTGGGCGTTGATATAGTAGCGGTAAGATATACATGCATATTGTTGTAGATAGTGTTGTTAAAACGAGCGTTGAACGCTCGAGCGCTAAGTTAGTGCTGTTGAACCTTAACAATTTTAGAATCGAGCTTTTAAATACAAGGGTTTAAAATCATCAAACATTAAAAATTTGGACTAGCCTTCTAGCCTAGACTAGCCAAGGCTCACTAGCCCTCAACGCTATTATCTTAAAAGTTCGAAGTAAGCCCTCGAACGTCGAGAGCTCAACGCTCGTTTTTACAACACTAGTCGTAGATATAACTGTATCGTAACCTTTGACGACAGGGATGACTCGTCTTTTAATGTACACGACTGGCTCTCGTAAAAGATATACATACCGGGGCTGGCTTGGGTGGCACGAAGTCCGGCTTGACGAGCGGACAACCTGACATGAGCTTCTTCCACAGCGCCGGCAGCGCTTTGGCCAGAGGCGGGCCCACGATCTCGCGAGTTGTGCTCGCCGCACACTCCACTTCTGAAATATCGTGTTTTCCGATTATGGAACTTGAGAGAGAGGTTTGACGCAGAAGTATTTTGCAATTCAGTTTCTTTCAACCTTTAACGAGCGCAATGCGATGCAACCAGCCCTTTCAATATCCACTACAGGAGATAGGTCTCCTCATACAAATTGTGTTGTGCATGAAGGATGTATGGCTTAAACGCCACGCTGGCCAAGCGAGTTAGCGAGTTCACTCTTTTAGAGGTGGTGGAGTTCCTCAGGGCTTGTGGTAGCCGCTTTGTTATCCCTTAGTCGCCACGCTACGACACGACACCCGCGGGAAGAGATGGGGGTAGTGCTATTCTATAGCCGGTCCACACCACACGGCACAAGAATACACTAACGAATATAGAAATTAATTCGTTTCTGGTAGCATTACGCTGCATACGGCGAACTTACGATTAAAATCCTTGGAAACAAACGAAAGGATTTTGTCAACTATAACACTATTTAACTAATCAAGCGTCATGACCTTTGACCTTTTATTGCTCTCTTCTGTATTATCATACGCCGGCTGTGGGCAAATCGCGAGATGGTTAAAAGGAACTACGATGTGTTAGTATACCGCTTAAAACAGATGAAAGTAAAGTGGTAGCTATTGATTGCGTGTGAACACTCGGGCCTCCTCTCAGTAAAAGTCCACTCTCAGGTAACACACTTTATATTTAATGTGGAAGGCCACATTTACATAAACAGATAAAGATATTTATAGAAAGAGCATAAAAAACTAAACACTTGAAAATATGATGGTAAAGCACAAAACAAGAGAAAAAACAATAACAACAATGGCAGATGTAAAAAAGAATAATAATATGACGTAACACGTGATGACTAACTAGTTGTCGATCTAGTTGGCTTCGGCCGGCTTTGGCCGTTCCTACAAAAGAATGATGACCACTATTGTGTTTCCACTATTGAAAACAAAATAAATAAATGTTTTGTTTCTCAGATAACTGAGGTATCTATAAAAATAGTGAATAGCCGCGTCCAGACCGGCTGAGCGCGGCTCACGAGCCGCGCTCAGACTTCCTGCTCGCGAGCCGTGGCACTCGAGCTAATTTGTGAAAAGTTCCGAGCCGGGCTCGCAAGCTTAGGTGAGCCGGTTTGAGCATTCAGTTTCTCTCCGTATAACGATGGAAAACCACGTATTATTAGCTGCTACGGCGCTTATGTTGTCTGGATATATCATAAAAAAAAGAAAAGAGAAACGAAAACTCTGGATTAAAAAATTGTACCAAAACCGAAACCAATACGGTAACAGTTTGTTAAAGGAACTAACAATCGACCATTCAGTCTCAAATTTTACACGCATGTCTGCGGGAGACATTGAATATTTGTGCTCCTTAGTGGCTGTGAAAATACAAAAATGTGACACTAACTACAGAGAAGCAATAACTGTATCCGAAAGAGTGCTGCTAACATTGAGATATTTGTCAACAGGAGACTCCTATAGCAGTCTTCAATATCTTTTTAGAGTATCGAAACAATCTATATCAACTATAGTTCCAGAAACGTGTGATGCAATTATAGACGCCCTCAGTGATTACATTAAGGTAAATAAAAATCATGGTAATTAAGCAATCAAATTATTTATTTATCTGCCTCATATTTAAATAACGGAGCTGTCACCAAAATTAAAGTCTGATATTTCTGTAGTAGTAGCAGGAGTAAATTGTGTGTTCTGCAGATTTTCACCGGAAGTTATGTTTGACGTGTTGGTAGTGGGTGGTTGTGTGTAATATGCATCTGATATTTTCCCATGTCCGCTTCGTGAATAATAGTATTAATAGCATTTTTAACACATGATTGAGTGTAAGGATCGTATTTTCTGAGTTCATGTGCAATATGATTACCGAATGCTACACATGGATCATTTATGGAAGTTGAACTTTTCTCAATTATGGCAAAAGTGTCCTTCAATATATTGTCAAGAGAATCATTTTGTGCATTCGTATTCAGCCGTCTTTTCTTTCGCGATGGTTGTGGCGATGGCAATGGTTGTTGTGGCGATGGCGATGGTTCTTGTAGCGATGGCGTGGGTTCTTGTGGAGATGGCGTGGGTTCTTGTGGGGATGGCGTGGGTTCTTGTGGGGATGGCTCGGGTTGTTGTGGCGATGGCGTAGGTTGTTGTGATGGTCCTGGTTGTTGAGAAGGATTGCTCTGTAAAAATAATGTTTATTTTGTTATTTGCAGACACCGTCCACAGAAGAAGAATGGCTAGCAGTATCAAATGAATTTGAAATAAAATGGAACTTCCCACATGTTATAGGGGCTATGGACGGGAAACACGTAACTCTTCAAAGACCCATCAATATAAGTACTGATTACGACAACTACAAGAATTTTCCTAGTATAGTGCTCTTCGCTCTCGTGGATGCTAATTACAAATTCTTGTTTGTTAATGTCGGAAGTAAAGGGCGTATTTCCGACGGCGGAGTTTTTAAAAATACGATTTTATATCGAAAATTAGAAAACTGTCAACTGAATATTCCTGAAGCGCAGATACTACAAATACCGTACATAATCAAAATACCATATTTCATATTGGGCGACAAAGCTTTTATGCTTACCAAATATACTATGAAACCATTTGAAAGTAATCCAGAGGCGGGTTCCAAAGAAAGAGTGTTTAATTACAGACTTAGCAGAGCTCGCAGAGTCGTTGAAAATGCCTTTGGTATTTTAAGTTCAGTCTACAGAGTCCTTAGGAAACCTATCCTCCTAGAGCCAGAAAAAGCTACAAAAGTTGTCTTAGCAACAGTGTATTTATATAATTACTTACGAAGAAATAACTATTCTATTCCACCAGAATATTATGATAGAGAAGTTGATGGTTCATTTATTCCAGGTCAATGGAGAAACAATATTCCATCTACAGCACTATTACCTCTAACGGCCATTCCGCGCAGAGGTACTGTTAGTGCTAAAGATATTCGTCTACATTTAGCAACACATTTTGTGACAAACGGAATAATTCCATGGCAGCATCAATATTAATGTTCAACTAATTTTGAATATAAACATAAATAAAGGACTTACGTTATCTATTCCGCCTTCTTTTGTAATTCCTGTGTCATCTTTATTTGACATAAAGTCAAAATATTTGAAACCAAACCACTTCGATACATAAATTTCGTCAGCGCCTGTAACAAATATGTAGACGTTATAGGTTATTTTTCGTTTCCAATGGTGTGTCCTATAGTAAATGTTGTACATATTGATATTTGATAATGAGATTAACTAATCTAACATTCACTATAATTAAATAAAAGAATCCTTACCTGAACCAGTGATATTACTTTTTCTCTGCTTTGACTTTTCGCGTCGGTATGAACCTGTCAATGAGTCAAGTTTCTTTTTCAACTCGGGTATAGGTAACTTCATTTCGTTAGAGATCTTCCTCCAGCAATCTTCTCGTTTGCTTTTATTTAAATGATCTGGATCTTTCGAATCCCATAACATTTTGAAGCTTCCGTAAAGTTGTATTAAGCGAATACTGTCTTCTTTATCCATTTTCGATTCACTGGCTCGCGAGTGTCGTTACGTCCGTCCACACCGGGCGAGCAGCTCAGACTGAGCCGCCTTTGAGCATCGGCAAAAACGGACAACGCATGGCTCGGGGCCGAGCGGCGCTCGGCCGAGCCAACGTGTGCCCGAGGTAGCCCGAGCGCCGTCCACACCGGCCGAATTATTGGCTCGCGAGCGGGACTCGCGAGCCGCGCTCAGCCGGTCTGGACGCGGCTTTTGGTAAATAAAAATTCTTAATGGTAAGAATGGGATCCTAATAAGATCGGAGCCTATAACGGGTGGATCGTGCCTGCTCTCATGTACACCTTTGGCATGATCAGATGGTCTCAGACCAAATTAGACACCCTGGATAGAAAATTCCGCTCAATCATGTCTCTCTGTAGAATGCACCAGCTAGGGCCCTGTATCGCGGCCGACTGTGTTTCCGCAGGTAGTTATATATATGGTGGTTATATGGGTGGTTCTCTATTTCATATATTTTTGAAATACTTGTAAGGCAGATATCACATTTTCCCGGTAATTTAGGGCCTTGTTGCCATAATAAAAAATGAAGCTTATGTTTGGTTGTCATGTGGTTTTTACTGGATGTACGGGCCAAAATGATGCATTATTCTTTGTCTGAAGAAAAACAACATTTTAATTGGTGTTTTTTTAATAGAACTTGTAAAACACTTTTTGGCAATATCCACTTTCGTAATCAAATTCTATAAATGATTAGTTTTGTTAAATTTTATTTTATAATGGAATAGTAGCGGCAAACCGAGAAGATGGCGGGACGACTTAGACGCACACAATACAATTTGGCGAATCAACGATGATCCTATTAAGTACTAATTTAATTGGGCGGTTTGGCATAAAAGAGGCTTTTGCTCAACAAAGGGATACAATTCCAGATAGAGAAAAAAAACATACTAGTTAGTCCGGCAACAACATGGGTAGCAGCAGTTTTCTCCCAGGCGAGTCGGCAGTTGGCAGGCAGCCCCAGCAGCTCGGGCGAGTCCATGTCCGGGAGCCCGTCCAACGCAGACATATACGCCTGCACAGATAAACCAACACACTTTTAGTGTTATACTCTTAGTGTGGATGTGGAAGTGTGGATTAGTGTGGAAATGTTAATAGTATCAATAGTGTATCTAGACCCTACAGAACCCATGGCCGTGCCAACCTTGTGGTTATAAGGATTAAATTGTGGAAAGAGCAGACCGTAGTTGCGTGGGCTCTTTTCGACACGCATTTTCTTGACTCCTTTCATTTCTCTCAATTTAACACTTCTCTCCTCTCTGTACACACACAATCAAAAGTTCAAAAGTATGGATAGTGTGAATAATCTGGATAGTTCATTTTGATAACATTCGAGAAAAAAAAGGTAAAATTTTCAATTATTTAAAAATCAAGTTGGAAACTAGAAGTTTTATATAAAAAAAAAAAGACTAACCATTTTTTATTCTCTTGGTTCATTTTTAATTTAAGAATATAATGTTACATAGGGTTTTGTTAAAAATGTTACTATACTCCGTCCACTATCCGGTCAGGTTAGGCTCGTATGTACTTGGTTAGCCCTTAGGCCCGAAAAGTGATGGCACACATCAGGTCCCGTATATTCGGTTTTAGTTTATCGGTATATACCGTAAATTCGGTTCAGTTCTTCGACGTCTTACATCCGTGATAGATCTCTCATATTTTTGCAAAAAAGAATGTATTTCGTAAAACCATGGTTCTCGAATGCAACTCTCCTGACGTAATTTTTTTTCTAAGAAAAAAGGCGGCAGACAAGCTTACATTCCACCCGACGGTAAGTGGATACTGTCGTCCATAGACATTCGCGATACATGCCAACATCAGTCCAGACTGACAGACGTTGGCACGCCCCCGGATGCGCTGACTACCTTTGCAGATTAAGGAATGGATTGGGAGAAAGGGTTGAGAAAATGAGGAGGGATAGGATGGGATGGGAATGGGTTCTGGCATACCTCACCCACTACCGAAACGTGTACGATAACGATATGATATCGGGAAATACGATAAAGTAGGAAAGCAGTATATTTCAAGGTAGTCTTCTGAGTGAGAGAGGGTGAATCTAAATCCCATAAGCAAGGATATTTTCCACTAAAACTATTAGTGCTTCGGTGTCTATATCACATATTTTTATTACGATGTTGATCTTGCCATATAGATGCACCAGGCGCGCGATCACTCACGCTGGCGCCGATACCGAATGAAAATAGCCGAATGTGTGCGGCACTCCATAGACAAACTATGGGGTGCGCATCTTTAGGTTGCCGGATTACGTATTTCAACGATTTGGCTGCCTGACGCATTAACCGTATATTCGGACTGCATATCAGGTTCATAAACCGAACGTTCGGTTTTGAAACCTGACCGGATGTGTCAGAATCAAAATTAAAATATGTTTTATATAAAACTCGGACCTCCAGGCAGCCGTGCCAGAGAACCTGATTCGGTGTCTGAATTCGGTTCCCTGATGTTTGCGATCGGCCTAACTCATGTAGTAAGTGTATGCATGTGTACGTCAATAGCATACCTGCATCCGCTTTGTGTACGGAAGGCGCACGTCAGTGCCGTGCGGGCGCCACTGGTGCGCGAACACGTGCTCACCGAGGCAGCGGTGTAGCAACGCGACCAGTACGCGCCGGTCTGCCGCGGCGGTCACGCGCGCCGCGTACAACGAACCGCACACCGCGCGCGCCGCTCCTGTCGCGCTCGCGCCCAGTGCACGGATCGCGCGCGCGCACGCTGACACCTCACCCCACTCCCACGAGTACCACTGAGACCAGCCTACACCGCAATATTGCAAAGTTAAATGCTTTCAACTTTAACGTATACAATTTCAGTAATAATTTCTTATAGATGACTAAGACTGGTATAGTCGCGTGCTGCAATTATTGGTATAGGCGCGTGCTGCTATTATTGGTATAGTCGCGTGCTGCCATTGTTGGTAAAGTCGCGTGCTGCCATTATTAAAAACTCGTAACAGAAAGTTGGAGATAAAAAAGCGATCTTTATTATTGGTGTTGTAAGTATCCATATACGGTGATGACCATTCACTACTTATATGTAACCTATTCTATACAAAAAAAAGTACTAATGTAGTGTTGTGAGAGACATACCCTGCGGTATGTAGGCGCGGCGCTCCTGCAACACGGCGTGCAGTAGAGCGAGCGCGGCGTGCGTGCGCACAACACGCTCGTCCGCTTCATACGCGCCCCACGCGGACACGGTGCTCATCGCGTTGTATTTCACGCCCTCCGGCGCCTGTAGTTATAACCATTCATATCAACCTGACAGTAACCTATAGAGTTAACAGTAATTGACATTTGAGATTTTCGCATTTTTCACACATATTTATCTATTTAAACGGGTCTTAATGCGTGTGTTCACCTTATTTAGTTTATTCGACGTTCCAGTCAGCTCGTGATCATGGTTGGTGTGACTAGCCGAAATGTCCAATAAGTTAATAAGGTTACGTACACATAAGACTACTACTTATGTACTTGCATAAATAGGTAGTAGCATTAAGACTCGTTCAAATGGATAAACAGTATAATTGATATATGCCGCGTGGTGTCAGCCAGCTATAGAAGAGCACCACCCCATCTCCTCCCGTGGGCGTCGTAAAAGGCGACTAAACAATAACAAAGCGGCTACCACAAGCCCTGAGAAACTACGCCACCTCTAAAAGAGTGGAGTCGCTAACCCGTTTGGACAGCGTGGTGTTTCGGAGCCATACATCCATCGTGCAAGACAATGCGCAAGAGGAGGCCCATGTCCAACAGTGGATACTGAAAGGGCTGATCATTATTGCATTGCAATTGACATCTGTAGCAGACTAAAATGGTTGAAATTATCATTATTTCAGTGGTGAAGGAAGGTATCGTGAGGAAACCTTCATGTCCGAGAATTTAAAACAAAAATACGTATCCGTCCACCAATCTGTACTGAGCCTGCGTGGTGAGTAATAGCCTCGTGATTACTAGGAGGGGTGAGTGTGGAGGTGACTAGTAGGACGTTATAAGCCGGGTCCCCATTTATATAATTTCACTGTTGCGTTGCAACGAATCGTCTCCGCGACGTGCTGCATGAGCATAGATATGAACGTGTTTTGTTACGCAGTTACGAGATATGCCGTTTGATACAGATACGGATACGAGCCGATGCATGACAAGTCTGTTTTTTGCCCTGTTCAAAGGTGACAAATGTCCGTCGTTGATCCTAGCACTCCGTGCATTCATCTGGAATCGGCAAAATGGAGTGACATAGCGCGAAAGTGATCAAGTTTTTCGATATGTATTCGATATGTTGATTCGACAAGCCAAGGAAGATCTGCGATTTATATAACAATAACAAAAACAAAAACCCTGATAACAAAAACTATTATAATAAAAATCAGTATGAGATGAACTTATCACTGGAAATGGAATGCGACGTGTCAATGATATGACGGCGAAATGATACGATGATACGCGGTGTTAATACGGGGGTGCATCCATAACCTTGATACGACTTTAAGATACACGTCACGAATACGATACAGTGTTTGATGTTCTTAAGTACTGTTTTATTAAGTGTTATTTTTTTATGTATAAATACCTCAAGAATAACGTTGACGCAAGAATTGGATATGTCAGAAGGAATTTCACTATCTTCGCATACTATCCATAAACGGAATTCGGGATTGAAGTCTTCGGCCTGAAAATAATAAAGTAAAATATGAATATCAAGATACTATCCTTAAAAGTATTAAATACTGAGTATTGAGTAAGAGGGACTTTCATTGATCTTTCTCAATCTTTATTGTCTCTATTTCTTCTCTTAAATCCTGTATCCACCCGTGGACACTAGCCATTCTGTTTAAAAGACAAAGCACCGTAAAGGTTGTGGAATGAACTGTCATTGAGGTTTTTACATTAAGGTGTAACATGGGGTTTTCATCAAACTATAACATATATATATGAAGGTCAAACGTGGGCGCAGTATGGGCAAAAACATGATGGCAACATTCTTCTCTGCGCCTTCAAAAAACTGTTAATGCCCAATGGTACAGTGAAGTGTGTTTACCAACTGTATTCGATGTGTTAAATCAAAAACGTCCTAAAACAGGTTTGAGAGGGCTTTTATTGCATCATGACAATGCATTATCTCACAATGCATGACAATGCATTATCTCACAAAGCAAAATTTACCCAAGAATTTTTGAAGACTACAGAGATCCAAGAATTGAGCCACCCTCCTTACAGCCCTAATTTAGCTCCATGCAACTCTTTCCAAAAGTGAAGCTTTGACTCCGTGGCATTCTTTTCGACAGCCCTGAGGACACTCGGAATGCTTTTATGGCAGCTGTTGAGGACCTCGCTAAAGAAGATTATCGCCAGTGCTTTAAATTTTGGTTTAGACGAATGAATCGCTGTATAAAGACTAATGGAGAGTATTTTGAGAATACAAATTTGGGTTGTAACCTAAATATTTTTTGTAACTCAAAATTTACCTAGTCACCCACGAAATATTTAGCGTATTTAAAAAAATACGGATTCCTTGGGTTTTGTCAAAAAGTTAGGAAAAGCAAAAAGAGAATTATAGAAAATATAATCGTGTAATTTTCATTTTTCAGATTTCAATGAGGGCGTATGTTGTGTGGTGTGTTACCGGTCTGTTCGCGAGTTGATCGAGGAAGCGTCGCACGTCAGCGGTGAAGGGCGAGGCGGCGAGCACGAGCGCGGCCCACCCGCCGCCGCGCGCCGCCTCCACGCCCGCCTCCCAAGCAACCACACCCTCCTCTACGCACATCTACACACACACACACTTACATTGACGACCGATTGGCGCAGTTCATAGTGCCCCTATCTGCTGTGCAAAAGGTCCCAGGTTTGATTCTCAGTTGGACGTTCATTTGTTTAAAGACAAATGTAAACATTAATCAACGTGCACCCTCCCCCTGCCAATTCTACCTACAACCAAAAGTTGAAGAAAGAATAACACAATTTATTTATTTAGGATTAAAACAGTCATATAGTTATTTGAAAATAGAAAAATTGAATAGATTTACATACATATATCCAGACCTTGTTCCAAAAGAACAAAACAAAACGTTGAATCAAAACGTAACAAAATAATATTTCACCCACTAGGTACCTTTTGTTTTTTTCATTCATTGAGGAAACATTACAGTCATACATAATATAAAACCAATATGTTACAATTTAGTGGTTAATTGTACAATGAAGTGTAAATATAACAAACGAACACCGTTATATAGTAATAGATATGTGACAGTGTAGACAGGGCACAATATCCAGCGTACCTGCGTGAGTGAGGGCGCGTGCGCTGCGAGCACGTCGAGTCCGTGCGTGGCCAGTAGCAGGATGGGGCGCGGCGGCGCCGCTGCACGTGCGCCCCACCGCGCCGCGCGCACCACCGCCTCGCTCGCGCATGTCGCGCCCAATCCTGCAAATACACCATCACCACACCTTTTATCATCCACTGCTGGACCCAAGTCTCCTCATACACACTGTCTTGTGTACGAGATGTATGATCTTAAAAGATGTAAAAGGACATGCTAACCGAGCGTGTTAGCGAGTCCATTTTTTAGGCTTTTCATGGCATGGAGAGCGGCGAGCGTCAGCGGCGCGGCGAGCGGTGACATTAGTTTATGGGTTTAAATGAAAGTGGCAAGCGTGCATAGCGGCAGCGGTGCGACGCTGCTCGCCGCTCTACACGCTAACAAAGGCCTTAGAGATGGTGTAGTTTCTCAGGGCTTGTCACTACACAACCCTGAGCAAATACCAAGCCATGCACAACATGCCGTCCCTGAATACCTAATACGATTAAATAATGCCAGTCAACCATCTTCGTATTCCGACCAAACACGAAGACATGGTGAGTGAAAAAGAAACAAATATCCAAACACACTTTCAACGTTCATTGTGTTACGTTGTAAGTTTGTAACCACTTTTTATTATATGTATTTCTCAGCATTGGTCTATAACCAAAAAGATTATTCTTCACTTCCCAAAAAGATCAACTATTCCTTTCAGTAACCCTTAAAATACTCAACCTGCATATACATACCAATAAGGTCCAAGTTTCTGGCCTGACATATTTCTAGATACTTAAAAAAAACAAATTATACGTCATTGTAATTGTCATTTATCTCGTGTATAATAGAGTTCAACCCTCGTTAGTTTTGTATTGAACTCTATATATGTTCAGACACGGTCAATTTACTGTCTAAAATGACTCCGAGATCTCGAATAGGCTGACTACGTTCAGTGCTGTATCGTTTGTGGTATTGTACTGAATTGGATTGCGTTTGCGAGTAATATTAATTTTTGAACATTTATTAGTATTGACGCTAATACCATTATGCTTATAGTATTGGCCAAGATGATTGTAAGATCATCTTGTAATTTTAGGCTGTCCGAAAAGGAATCTACCTTCAAGAAAATCTTTTTATCATCTGCATATAACAGATGTCTAGAATGTTGAAAACATGCCGTTATGTCATATAAGAACGCATTGTAGAGCCATGGACCCAAGTGGGAGCCCTGTGAAACATCGGACGGAATAATGACAAAATCAGATCTGTAGCCGTCGATGACCACCGCCTGTTTTCTATTTGTAACATATGATTATACCCATCGAAAGAGGTCCCCATGAATGCCAAGATTTTGAAGCTTTTTGAGGAGACGGGTGTGGTCAACACTGTCAAAAGCTTTTTCAAAATCTGTGTAGATCCACCACCCCACCTGTGATCCTTTGTCCATATTGGAAAGAATATGAACAAACAATCCCACGTTTTTTTTAACAGATCTGTTTTTGAGAAAACCGTGTTGATGTGCACTGACATTGTTTGTGATTGTTGGGTAGATCTCCTTATATACAATTTTTTTCAAATAATTTAGCTAGTACACATAAAATAAATATTGGTCTATAATTAATAATTTTTGTTTTAGAACCCTTTTTATGTATGGGCACGATATGGGCATCTTTCCATTGGCATTTGCAATATTCATTTTATTATATTACTTGCTATTGGCTGCGGCTCCGTTTGTGAGGAATTTTGGTATTTGGCGGAATATTTCAAAGAAATTGAACTACATAGTTTTCTTTTTATTATGGATATTAATTTAATAATTTAAAAAATAAATAAATACATATTATGTATATGATAATGAATATTAATTACTTACTTTAATTTAATAGCGATGAAACGATGCGAGCATACAAAATAAACAATCGGGTAATGAAGTACACAAAATAATAAATAGTATCTACGATAAAGAATAATGATGAAGTAATCATGTGTCAATCGCTATCTGTGTATAATGGAATGACACCTCTCATTAAGTCATCTGGCTGGATTTGCATATACTTATAGACGTCATAAATTAATTTCCTCGGTTGCGTTCGTAAAGTCACATTTCGACGCGGCATTATTGATTTTAATTAAAAACTGTTCTTAAAATATATTATCATAATTTAATATTATTAAAAATATCAATAATATATTTGCACTCGACTGTACTGAAAGGGGCGTGACTACGACTGATGAGCTAGTCGACGAGAGTTGCAGTGTGCCGCGCCCGTTCCGCCTCACTTCATACCACCAAACAGTCCTAAAAATTGACTACTGCGCAGGTGACCTTGAGACCGCAAGATCGGTGTCTAATACTATAGCGACGTGTAAGCAAATTATTACATACTTCATTGTTAATAGTAACGTTGACGCGTTTGTGCTTTATCTGCTTTATCGATACCTTTGAAACTAGTGCGATATTATATTTAAGAATTCATACACAGGATGACTCATTGGATATGATATACAATTTGACTCAGTTTTTTTTACTGATTCACATTACTTAATATTGATAATTATGTTTGGGCTACTTATGACAATTTTGCTTTCTTACGTCAATCTATATTATAATGTATGTGCACCCGAGAAGTTACTATAGTTACAAAGGTACAATAATTCTTACTTATATGTAGGGACAGCAGTATAAGATTATACACAATCTAAGTCATTAGCATTCCTCTATTGAAATGGTCGCATCAATAAAGTGTCACTTGTCTGTACACATTTACATTCTCTCAAAGGAACCAACACATACAATTCTTTGATTACAACTACTATGAATGTTAAACTTGTTATTGACATTTTAAGAGTAAGATCTCTTAAAGAACATTTTAGAAAATACAGTTAACACTTGACCGTTGTTTTTTTACCGATAAAAGAAACTGCTGTCAAACACTGTCATGGTAAAGTGAATTAGTAATATCTGAATAAATAAATAATAAATAGATACCACCACCTCTAAAAGAGTGGACTTGTCAACCTGCTTGGACAGCGTGGCGTTTTAAGGCCATACAACCCTCATGCACGAGTCAATGTGCATGAGGAGGCCCGTGTCCAGCAGTAGATACTGAAAAGGCTGGTTGTATTGTATTACAAAAAAAGAGAAAACAATAGGAAAGTCCTGACTCAAAAAGCTTACCCAAAACTTGATCGACGAAAGCGACGACAGCCTTGTACAAGCTGTCGGGCCGCAGCGCCGCCACCACGGCCACCGTCTCGAAACCGCTTAGTTTGAGCCGCCCCAGCGCGTTCAAGTCTCCACTCATCTGGAACTCCTTCCACAACTCTTCGTTTTGAAGAGACAACTTCGTGAATAGGTCCCCGCTTAACAACTGCGGAACGTACATAATCAACAAATTACACGCAATTAAATGGTTCACACCAGGATTCTTTGTATCGTGAGTCCACAGTAGTGTTATGAACGAGCGCTGAACGCCTCTGTGCTCGTATAAACTCGCTGTAATGTTAGTTAGTTTAAACTGGTCACGTGAATCCGCACCCGCAGAACACTACCATACAAGGTACTGCATATCTCACGCCATCCTATTGACCCAATGTATGTACGTGTTTCGGTAGTGAGTGAGATGTGTCAGAGGCCATTTCCATCCTATTCTATCTTACCCCTCCCCATTTTCCAAATCTAATCCTAAATCTCCAAAGGTAGGTAACGCTTCCTGGGGCGTGCCAACGTTTGTCATTCTGGACTGATATTGGTATGTACCGCGGATGTCGCAGGACGACAGTATCCACTTAACATCAGGTGGACTGTCTGCTCGTCTGTAAATCTAAACAATTGCAATTTGTTCATTGCTTACCTTTAATTGTGCAACTCCCACAACGCAATCGTCGGTGACCCACGGGTAATTCTTTTTTATTTCAGTAATAATATTTTGATCTTCAATGAAGGCATGACTCCCAAGGAATATTTGCCAGAGCTGAAAATTGATTTAATATAGTATGTTGTTAGTGAACAGAAGTTAGAATTTATATAAGGTTCTAAATCACCTCATTTGGTATGAGATCTTTGTAAACTTCTTTCAATAAATGCATCACCACGATGTATTTGTCTTTCTTGTGTAAACTCAGCAGCACGCGCTCTATGATCCTTCGCGTCATATATTTTACCACTTCATCATCCTTTATAATTGCTGTTTCCTAAAAGAAAAATACACGATCATTTTGAATGTTGGTTGCCTCAAAAATGTTGTCTTATATATCAAGGATAAACAAACAGACTCTCGCGAGAGACAGGAGCGTTTTACGTAAGTAATAAAAGTGTAATCAATTATTATAATTATTTTTAATATTTTCGCCGAAACTTCCAACGCAGTCAATACAGTAATTAATTAATTTACGTCTTAATATTAGACATACTATAGTCTGGTTACAATAGTTCCTCTCGCGGTGTGTGCGCATGGCGTCGACGAACACGTCGAGGAGCGTGTCAGTGAGCAGCGCTACAGCGGCTTGGCAGCCACGAGTCTCCTTACTGTCAGCGTGAGCGTCGCGCCCGCTCTCGCATTGCTTATATATAGACAAAATATTACCTTCGCGGTGTGTGCGCGGCGCAAGGCGTCCACAAACACGTCGAGCACCGTGTCAGCGGGCAGTGCTAGCAGCGGCTTGGCGGTCGCGAGCCTCCGTACAGCCAGCGCGAGCCTCGCACCCGCTCTCGCACTGCTCGTGTATGCCGCGCACGCTTCGGCGCGGGCTCCCTCCGCGACGCGCGCTTCCTCTAGTGAAGATTCGATGGTCGTGCCCGTCGCACGTGTAGCGTTCAGCGACGCCAGGAGGTTCGCATCGTGCAGGATGTCGCTGTTCGATGACAGGTCGCGGAGGAGGTTCTCCTGAAACGGTAAATACAACATTTGATAAAAAATACATCATTAGTTTAAGCAACAAATATCACTATTTTTTAAGTGAATGTCATGTGGATTTTACTCTGAAATAAAGTTCGGTTTGTTAACTAAATCGGTTTTTAAACGTTGATCTGGTCAATAATAAAGTAGGCTACAAAATAAAAAGTTACAGATAGTATTCCCCCCCCCCCCCCCCCCACGCTACCGTCGTCCAAGGCACGTCTTAGACGACCCTGATGACCCAATCACTGCTGCCAATGCAGTTCTTACAGTACACTCACAGATTACACAGATACACCGTCCCCGTCGGCGGAGACGTGGACGTCCCCCTCTCTACACCGTCAACACATACCGGCCCTCAGCCAACACTTTTACCAGGTATCGGCACGTGCCTGGGCGCTTCTCACCGACTCGCGATCCCGCGGTATTCCCCCAATGCAACGCCCTAAGCCGAGGTCCGTTCCTTCCGCCGGTTTGCCGGCGGGGGAGCCCTTAGGCTCGTTGCAACACACATTTTGTTCCTGGCTGAGCGCCTTCTGCGTTCGCCCTAAATTAAACAAGTCCGGTGACTCTTGAAAGGCCACTAGGGCCACAAGAATTTAGCCATTCCGAAAAAAAAAAGAAAGTATTTCTCACTGTCCTACCTGCAACTCGTGCTGCTGCTTTTGCAATATGGCTTTTTGAAATTTGATTTCCTTGAATTTCTCGTTCATTTCTGGATTTTGTTGTTGTAGTGCATAGTTTACTAATTGATCTGAAACGAATTTATATATTGTTAGATATTAAAACAACATAATAATGTATCGGTAGTATCCAAGTTTAAGCTCAGAGGTTACAAATTTAAGGGAGTTCATAAACGTACAAGAAACTTATCGCAATGTCAAGTATAAAAGTTACATAGTTGAATAATGGATAGTGATAAAACAATCTCAAATGAATTTTGGATGATTTTCTTTTTGGACTATTTACCTTGTTAGACTATTTGCTTTTTGGACGATATGCTCCTAAAGAATACCTGTTAGTCCATCGAGCCTGGCAGTAAAGTGTAGAACGGATAGTCGCGCGCGGTAGTGTGGAGGCAAACGCGCAGGGAGTCCCGCGTCCCTACTGTACAGTAGAAGGCGTGACGTCATCGCTGCCCACGTGGGGTGAACACCGTCCACTTCCGTCACTACCAGTACACGACCTAGCCTAAAACGCGGAAATTTATGTAAAATAGCGATAGTTCACTGTTTCGATATTTAGAATACGTAGATGTTAATATTTAATTTGTAGAAATTAATATTTAGATTATTGAAAATTGATTTAAACTAATTATGGTGCAAAATAAAGCAAAGTCTCTCTATTAGTTTCAAAAGACATGAAGTTGCCGCATGGTAATCATCTGCCCTGCCAGTCTAACCATCAATGGGGACATCAGGACGACATCAGGATCCCACTGTGACAGGCGGTTTAGAACCCCCCCATCGTTCGGAGAGACGTTGTGTCTCTCTACGTGTTCTACCGCCTGTACAATGGGAAACGCTCTGAAGAATTGTTCAACATAATTCCCACCTCGGGTTTCTACAACCGCACCTCCCGTCACAAAAGTTCGGTGCATCCGCATTTCCTCGATACCTGTACCCGCATACCTTCTAGTGTTACAGGTGTTAATGGGCGGCGGTAATACTTACCATCACGTGGGACCGCTTGCTAGTCCGCCTACTTCCCTATAAAAAATGTATTGTATTGTTGCCTTGGTCAACGTTGAGAATAGTGGTACATGTATATGTATGTCTTTAAGGCTTATGACGTAAAATACATACATACGTACAAGTACAATATATATGTACATACGTGCGACCAGGTGTCAAGTTAGCAGCCGGTCGCGTGATCAAGCGACCAGCCGCGACCCACGTGGCAGTCGCAGCCAGTAGCGCCCTTATAGTGTAGACACATTGCAAAGATTACTAAGTATGAGATAAGTGTTAAGGAAATACACGTTTATTTTAAAAGAAGTTGGTTTAATATATTGTGACGTTGTTATACATGAGAATTTAGAGATATAGAACACTTTTGCCTATATAAGGTTGTTCACATTTGTATGTAGTTATTCATACATTAAAGGAGATATGTACCATGTATCCTTACAAGATGTACGACTAATAAATAGTGTTTTCATGTATTTTTCATTTGACATTACACGGTGACTCTCGGTTACCTTTTATACTACAATAGAGACGATAGCCATTTCTGAAATTTTGATGCATAAGGTATTAAAGTACGCCTGGTTTTATCGATTAGTTGCCGAAGGACACGTGTATGTACTTTAGCGATATGCAGTGCGATCACGTGACCAGTCGCGCCACTTGTCGTTACGACCAAGCAACACCTTCACTTATTAAATCAATTTTGGTTTTTTAAGACTTTTCAACTTCTGCTTGGCGTCAAGTTGCAACCAACCTGAGAGCATATTGCACGGCCGTGTGCAACTTGTCGCTGTGCTGCGAGACGAAGTCGCAGTGCGAGGACGATAGCGCGCGCCGAAGCCACGCTATAGCGTCACCGTCGGGGTCGATGATCAATGGGTTGAAACCGCACTTCCCACTCTCCAGGTACTAATAATACCAATAGGGATTCAGATAAACGTTTAAAGGCGGTTCATCGAAGTTATATATAATATATATAATGACCCTCAGTTTAACAAAGCCGTAAGTCGTATTATGGCGAAATTTGATTTTACCGTTATTTAAAAGAGCAGCTTAATAGTTATTTGTTATACAAGAGTGCAAAGTTGCTTTTTAACCGCGTGCTCAATTTTGATGACCGAGCAAGCGAAGGATTCTAAAATTGAATCACGAGCGCAGCGAGTGATTCAAAAATTAGAATCCTGAGCGTTAGCGAGGGAATCAAAAGAGCACGAGGTGAAAAATCTTTGCACTCGAGTGCAACACGTAACTTTTCATCCCACCTCAGCGAGGAAATGACTAAATGCAAAAAAAAAAGTACACCAAGAAGGTTCCGAGTCTGAGTTTTTAACAAATTAAAAAAGGTTGTATGATAAATTCGGCACCATGGAGGTAGAAGTAAATAGGTTTAATGATGTTTTGAATTCACAAACTTAGTGCACACGATGTTCTAAATTCAATTTACTTTATCCTCTAGCGGATAAAAACGGCTTTTGCACTCAGATATCGAAGAGCAAAAATACTCTTTCCGAGATAGGGGGATGAAAAATACATTATACTCAATATTTTTTCGTAATTTTATCGCCAAATTTGAGAATGACCAAAAATTCGTTTTAGTCGTTTTGTAAAAATAATATTTTTTTGGAGAAGTCTGTAAAAATATTACTAAATAGAATATTATAATGATTTTATTATTTTAATGATATTTATATATCAAGAAATTCGTAAGAAAATAATAAAAACCAACTTTTTACAGCTTTTTTGCTCTTCTGAAAAGTTATAATTTTCGACTTGTGTCTTTATTTCACTGAGAGTGCTATGCAATGCAATGCAACCAGCTTTTTCAGTATCCACTACTGGACATAGACCTCCTCTCGCACATTGTTATGTGCATGGGGGATGTATGACCTTAAAACGACACGGTGGCCAAGCGGGTTGGAGAGTCCACTCTTTCAGAGGTGAACGCTTGTGGTAGCAGCTTTGTTAGCCCTCAGTCGCCTTTTACGAGACGGGAAGAGATGGGGTGGTGCTATTTTATAACCGGCCGACAGCACACGGCACAAGGATGTCATATAAAGTAAAGATGTACCATCTCTTGGGGAATTATTCTCTGCGTCAAGGTCGATTCACATTTGCCAGAGTGTAGCGTGAACAGCTAGTAACGTGGCAAATACGCCACAGATACAAGTTTTCACATATACAGTGAGCGCACCCTATTCTCGCCGAGAATGCCAGTCTGTGTCTGTGCGGACACGCCTATATTACATACGCTGGATGTGAATACGGTCATAGATAATATGTGTAATTATTTGTTTTTGGTGTCTGTGCTGGTGCGTGTCTGCAGAAATAAATCGACCCTAAAACGGTACATCGCAACCCGAGAGTTTTATTTTTAAAGTAAAACTTTATATGTATTAACAAGAAAAACAAAAGCTAATATTGAAAATTTTGAAAAGCTCCCGGCGGTTAGAAAACTCTAATCAACTTCGAAAGCTTAAAAAAACGAGTCCTGTTGTCAATCTGCAATAGTTTAATACAACCTATCACCGTCGTCATGCGCAATGAATGATTAAACAGTTCCGTTTCTTTTACATTTGATAAACTTTCGTTATGCACGACGACGGTGATAGGTCACCTTCCCAATCATTTTAACTAAATCTATTCCCACTCGTATATGGCTACGTTAGATGACAAATCCGGTGGCATAATTTTCTTTATTTGTTATTTTTCGCTCAATGCTCAATGTCGCTAATAATATTAGCGCCAAACATAACATGTTTAACTGTACAAACTTGTATATTCTTACAACAACAGGAAACAATAAAAAAATTAAAAGAAATACTTAGTTTCTTCATACCTGATCGATTAAAATGGCATTTTTAACTGCTGTATTGTCTGAAGGCAGCCCGTCCGCGTCCCATTTCAATTGCTTTTCGGACGTTGATAAGAAATTTATGACAGAAAACGAAGCGTCCTCGAATCCTATTAATGCACTCCATTTGTTTACGTACTCCCTAGAATTAGAAGTCAAAATATAGATGGAGGCACACTAAATCGGTAAGTAATAAGATTATAAATATTTACTTGGCTTGAGGTTCCGTTAAGTCAGGCAGATAAACGATATAAGCAGCAGCTAGCAGTGATCTTTGATTTAGTTCCGATATTTCTTTCGATATGTTTTCCAGCTGAAAATAATATATTTTTTTAATTATTCATTGAAAGTGATAAATTAATAATAATATAATAAAATATTTGAATTTTATAGGAAAGCGGTCCATGTGATGGTAAGAGGCTACGCCGCCCATAGACGCTTGCAAACACCGGGAAGTCCGTGAGTTACCGCCTTTTCGCAGCTTTCTTAAAGAACCCCATATCGAAGCATAATGGAAAGACATATTGAAGCAATTCCTTCCACAGTATACAGATTCGGAGTATAAATATGGTTTTTGGGTGGTACAGTACACGACACCTCCGTATCGACTAGGCGACTAACCGTATGTGTAACCGACATAAGCGGAGGAATAGCACCTCCATTTTTATCGCATAGTCGACACTTAGCACACCTACAGAAAGAGATTTCGAGGTGGTGTTGTAAGGGCGGCCGACACCACACCGCCAATACATTTATAACATCTAAAGCAGTAAATAACAATAATGTAGTAAGTAACGTGTGAGTTTACGGTAACCCATGAACGGTGATAGCCTAGGGGTATCTATACTCTACTCACATTCGTGTGATCGTGAGTACAAATCCGCGTCCCGTACAGTCGTGCAATTTTTAAAAATCCGTATTTAAGTAGAAATTTAGTGGAGTTTCAATTTAAATATGGATTTGTAAAAATTGTCACTAGCTCGGCGGTGAGGGAAAACATCGTGACGAAACCAGCATGCTTAAAATGCTTGAGTATGTGCTTGAGCATGCTTGAGGTTAAAAAAAATCTGGAGTATGTGATCGACCAATCCGAACTGGGCCCGCGTAATGAATTACGGCCTGAAACTCCAAAGTGGTTTACTATGTGAGGCTTGTGCCCTACAGTGGGACGTTATAGGCACAAGCACATGTCAAGCACAGCGCCCGAGCGCCCAGCGCTTAACGCTCGTTTTTGCAGCACCAATCGTTGGTGTTAAAGATAACTCACATCAACTTCCCAAGCCTGGTACTCATGTGCGAGCTGTTGCAGCAGCGTCTGTGCGGCGAGTAAAGTGTCGGAAACGCGTTGCAGCTTGAGCTCGAGCGCGGCCGCGTCGCGGGTGTGCAGCCCCAGCTGCTGCTTGAGGGCCGACACGCGCTCCTCCACTGTTTCGAGCCCGCTGGAGAGACCAGCTAGTTGCTCCTCGGCTTCGCGGAGATTTCTTACGAGGAGGTAATAATGTATTTAAGTTCATCATGCAGATAAATTAATGGTAATATAATTAAAAGGCGCAGTTCACAATCATTATAATACAGTAAATACAATTGAAACTTAAAATACGTGAAATTGTTGACGTGGGACTAATATTCAGTTCAGTAGTTTTTGATTTTATTTCTCATATATAAACAATTTTTGAAGACAAGTATTCAACCAATGCGTCCTACCAATTATGACGTACGGTGTCAAAAAGTTCAAAGTCGCCCAGCGAGCTATGGAAAGCTCATATCGTATTAAATCTATAAATAGATCTTTCACCAGCTGTTCAACACGATTACGAAGAACGACTCCAGTTCTTTAAAGTAGATAAGCTGTTTAACCGACGTCGTATGTTAGATACATGGTTTTTGTATAATCTAATACATGGCAAGGTGTGTCCGGAATTATTGGAGAAGACACATATGCGCGTTCCGCGTCCAGGCACTCGTAATAATCAATAAGTACCGAACAAATTAGGTCCGAAACTCCTCTCTCCACCGCATGTCGCACGTACAATGTTTTCCGTAGAGAATTGGTCTGGTTATATTCAGTGACAGTATGCCGAAATTTAGAATCAAGATACAGAATTCTCTTATTATTTCACAAATTTACTTGTCGTATTATAAATTAAAATGATATTACCTTTAATTTATAAGTTTTTGCGTACTGAGGGTGATTTAAGTGAATTTAAGTGATGTATCACGCAAAATATTTATTTATATCTGTTTGTACAATACAAATAGTGTGTGTACATTGTTGGAGTGCCTTATAAATAAATAGAGATACGAAACGAATATATTTGCTAAAAACTAAAGTCTTCGCATAACTCATAGAACGAGCATGCTAAAGTGGCAATGGGCAGGTTACATCTGCCGCAGGACCAAATTCGATGGGGTAGACGAGTTCTGGATTGTCGATCAAATGGTGATCATAGAGAACTGGACGGATAACTTAAACAAGTTTGTTTAAGCTGGATGAGAAGAGCGTGTACGTGTGTTGCGGCGAATTTTGAGAAAAGTCTATATTCAGCAGTGAAAGACATAAGCGGATGGTACGATATGGTATTATACGAGTATATAAACAAAAACAAATTCAAGTAGGAAATTGAGATTTTATTGTTGTTGTAAAGTGTAAATGTGTAATTATTTTATTTTCATAATTATTTTGAAGATAAATTTGTGGGATGTATATAATATCTATGGTCTTTTATATTAGGTCCTTATATATGAAATTGCCGTTTTATATGGAAAAATTTGAATATTTTCTTTTGTTATCAATGCACTTTTGCCATTTTAATGGAAGTTGATTGATGCCTCTGCTATAGAACTCCTGGGGACATGAATCGATGAATTATCTGAAGACGTTTTTCACTGCCTCATCGGAGTTGAATTTTTTCCTTAGTAAAAAGTTAACCAAATTCCGAAAAAAATAGAAATCATTAAGTCGTGTAGTGTGTGGGCGAGCGTTATTATGGACACGTTTGCGACATTATTTGACTGTGTCTTCTGGGTTCGACCATTGTGACGTACGGTTACGACTATCCACTTCTCATCTCAAGTGGATCGTACAGAATCCACTTCTCATCACAAGTGACAATACGATTCAAAATTCCTTAATTTTTTTTTTTTTTTTTTTTTTTTTTATAGATTAGTGGGCGGACGAGCAAGCGGTCCCACGTGGTGATAAGTGTTACCGCCGCCCATGGGCACCTGCAACACCAGGGGGTATGCGGGTGCGCCGCCGACCTTGCAAAATCCTATTCACAGCTCTCTTGAAGAACCCCATGTCGTAGCTCAATGGAAAGACCTCTTGAGGCAGTTCGTTCCACAACCTACGGGTTCGCGGTATAAAATAATTTTTGGACCGAACAGTGCGCGACACCTCCGTATCGAGGAAATGCGAATGGACCGCACTTCTGTGACGGGAGGTGCGGTTGTAGAAACCCGAGGTGGGAATTATATTAAACAATTCTTCAGAGCATTCCCCATTATAAAGGCGGTAGAACACACAGAGAGACGCAACGTCTCTCCGAATGCTGAGGGATTCTAAACCGCCCGTGAGAGTGGGATCGTCGACAATACGAACAGCACGTCGTTGGATGGAGTCAAATGGGTCCAATTGGTATTTCGGTGCGCCGGCCCAGAGATGAGAGCAGTACTCCATATGGGGCCTCACCTGAGCTTTGTAAAGCATAAGGAGTTGCCCAGGTTTGAAGTACCGCTTCGCTCTGTTCAGCACACCGAGCTTTTTGGAGGCCATTTTGGCCTTATTTTCCAGATGACCCCTAAATTCGACTTTGCTGGAGATGTCGATACCAAGGATCCCGATACTCTCCAAGATCTTAAGAGGTATGCTCTGAAAGCGAGGTGCTACAACAAAAGGGGTTTGTGCCGGTTTATGTCTTAAGCAAGGCAAGCTTCGATGCGTGTTTGTAGCTGACTTTCATTAAGCTCATACGGTACCCACTTTCTGAGCTTCTGCACTTACTCGATTTGACGCAAATGAATCCATATCGTTTTGTCACTTAAGCCGAAGGCTGCTGCTAACTCAGACGTGGTTTGATATTAATCCGCTTCCACTTTTGCTTTCAATTCGTCATTATCGACTTTAGTCTCCGGTCGCCCACGGAGCTTGTGCTCGAGGTCGAAATTTCCAGAACGAAAACGATCAAACCAAAAACGCACTGTGCGTTCATTTGCGGTGTTTGGTCCGTACACATCGTTGATATTGCGTGCCGTCTGTACTACGTTGCTGCCACGACGGAACCCATATTAGAACTTTTCCGTGGTCAAAAATAACTGATTTTGACAAAGAATGTCATAGCTTCAAATTAAAATTAATTTAAATTTAGAATTCCAAGCTAAACGCAAGATAACTAACAATAAGTTCAAAGTGGCCACTATGAACAAACAGCAATTTCATAGGTAAGGCCCTAATATTGAATGGAGAAGAGAAAGTAGCCGAAGGAAATACGCTTACTTATATGCTGTACTCTCTCACACGCCGCGCTTCTGCGTTTGACGGTATACAGCCGCCGCCGCCTTAGGGTTGATATAATTTGTATCCATGTACACAATTAAAATATGAGGTAGACTCACTTGTGCAGCTCCCTTTGGTGCAGCTGCAGCGGGTGCACCCGCGCGAGCGCGTCCGCGTAGGCGAGATTGGCGCGCACCCAGGCGGCGAGCGGCGCACACGCGGCGCTTGCGCGCCTCGCCGCGCTCTCCTGGAACGACGTTCCGCGCTTCTGCAGGAGGCGCTGCACTGCTGCCGCTGCCTCGGGCTTGATTTGACTCGCGTCCATGCATCTGACAAATATATAATCTTTTAGCCGAGGCCATACTGGTAAGGCAATGACGACACAACGGCAAGTATACTAAAACAAACTTCTTTTAACATATGGTGGTGGTGGCATTGGTTAACCGGCGAGCGAATTTTTTTCTTTTTTCTTTTTGTTTTCTTTTGTCATTTTCTTTTTGTCGCTCCTAATATTGAAGCGTAGCAAAGTAACGTGTCTGCTTTGAATATATTATAGACAGTGGCAAGCGACGACATTCGATTTTAATAAGGCGATGCCGGATCAACAGCGATTTCAGCGCGAACTGTAAACGAATATATAACAAACCGTAATACCGGCCACACTGCTACGTGATTCGCGCGAAAGAGCGAGATGAGTCGCGAGACAAGTGTACAGTGAAGGCTCGCGTACATTACGGCCGCGACGTGCCGCAGCGTCCGTTAAATGAGTTACTTGATATGGTGTTATCTACCTTATGTCTTCTTTGACACCGCGTTTAGATAAGAAATTCTTCATAGAGTGCCACGAGGTATCCGCGATGCCCATCAGTCGTAGCACACCTTCTAACACGTCGCGAACCACGTCCGGCGGGGCTCGCAACGAACGGATCTGAAAATTATATAATAATCTCCTAATATATAACTCCAAATAGTTCTCCTATAATGCTACACCAACAATTAAATGCAAAAGACAGATGATAGAGAGCTGTGACATACGAGTTATATGGAATCAGTCAAATCTTAAAAATCTGTTAAAAAATACGTTTTGTTTTATATTTATATCAGAGGTCAGTGTAAAAAATGCTGCTACATTTACTACACCTTAGAGTTTCTTTTAGGTTTAAATAGGTTTTAAATAATTTTGATTTTAGAGTGTATTTAATTAAAAGTGACGCGTGGCATGTGTGCTGAGGGGGCAGGGGGACATACAGCGACCCAGCGCGGGCTGTCGTCAATCATCGTTGCGGCCGCAACTGAACATCAGCGCTGCAACTTTTGTTGTAGCATATGCTGAGTTGCGGCCTTTTAGGCTAGTAACAACTACTTGTAATTCGTATTCTTATTGATTCTAATATTTGTATAGGTTATTTTGTCAATAAATTATTCATTCATTCACACTATTTGTAGTAGTAGTCATATTCATACTACTAAGATAGACTTAGTAGAAAGCTTCTAAAATGTCGTTGAGTGGACTTACTTCGCTGAGAGACTCCGGGCGTATGTCGCCGACGGCGGAACGCGCCGCCGTTATGACTGGCTCCACAGATGCTAGTTCGGCTTCGATTTCGTTTTTTCTGTTAACCAGAAAACTAGTTTTTAAACCTATCTTGAAATCTCTTAGTTAAGAAAGCAGTTAATAAAGGTAAGGTCTTAACATCAATGTTAAGACGTATGCAAACAAAGCAACGATTTATAATATAAACAGTGCAGTATCTCATACGATTTGAATTGAGGTAACTAGATAACCATGCAGATAACCCAGGTACGAGTAACTAGATAACTCTGCTGATCATGTAAAAAGAATGTACACTGTGTGGTAATTCATATTTATAGTCATAAACCTACCGAATAATATCAAGGAATTGCTTCAAATACTTTAAGAGTAAATTCTTCCAATTATTGTTAGATGAATTATATTATACTATTGACGAGTTTTTAAGTGACAAATTATAAATAGAATATATGAGTTGTTGACATTAAAGTTTATTTAAATAACAGTGAAATATAAATATAATGGTATTGATGACAATGACAGAAATAATAATATAACGACCTTCATCATATTTCTTTGTTTCGTTTTGACACTAGATATAATTTGAATTATTTGTTTATTTATTTTAATCAAAATGCAGTCTTGTTGATGTGGTCTTTTTAATGTAAACTTAATCTAATATTTGCACGCCAATAACCTGGCAGAATGTGTAAGGATTGTAAGACCTCTATGTACCCGCATTCTTGAGCAAATAAATAAATTAATATTATTATTATTACCATACTATTACCATACTAATAGAGAGGCATCGGATAACTTCTTGTTTGGAAATATACATTTGCTGCTGCATTAATTAATTTGCTGTTTTAATTGCGGAACTCACCGTATCTGTAACTTCTCGTTTTCAATTTCGATATTTTTCTTTAAGACTTGCATCTCTTCTCTCTTATCTGTAGTGGCTCGCACTGTGGCCCCGATCTGGTCGAGGGCCTGATTGGCAGCAGCCTGCTTATCAGATAATAAGGCGTCTTGCTCGGAGGCGTCGGCCTGTAGGGTTGCTACTTCGGTGCGAGCGCGCCTGAGGGCTTCTACGCCGGCCTGTTGTTAGATATTGTTCCATTGTAAGGCATAGGTCTCCCCTAACAAATCACATAGGAGGTTTTGGACCATAGTCTACTACGTGAGAACAGTGCGGATTGGTAGATACATACTACAGATTTTTATATTTATTCTCGACTCATAAGGCATAGGTCTCATGGGTTACTCACAATGTTCTATTTCCCCCACTACTAGTGATTTAAAAATCCGTACTTATGTAAAAATTTAATGGTATGGCAAGGGGATTGAGATTTGATTTGATTTTTGGACACACACATCTAGATACATTTTCCAATACAGATTATCTTAAAACCCTCGGAAAACGGATAGGGTAGAGAATTTATTCAATGGAGTTAATTTTATTTGCGCATGGGACTTTTACCCGAGATTGTGAAGGTACTTAAAAAACATAGTCTTGGAACAAGTTATGCTTGCAATTACCGTCTTGCGATAAATCCAGGAATTAAGAGACCAAAAATCAAGAGAAAAGAAAGTTACGCTGCTAACGCAACTGATGAAGAAATATGCGACTATGTGGCGGTAAGTGTGGCTAGGATTAAATAATGTTATCCTATTCAACTATGGTATGATTCTATAATGTTATATATACAAACCGTCAACATATTCTGCCTCTGAACTAACGCGATTTTCTTCCTGCACACGATGTTGTAGTACGTTTTAACAAAGTTGACGTATCTAATAGGAGCCCGCGCCCATGACGTCTCGAGACAATTGTAAATATTCACGAATCCCTCCTCTGGGATCGTCTCATGCTGCTCGTTACTCTCTGACACATTTTCTTTTATTAATCTGTATTAAAAACAAAATGAAATATTATATAGTTTATTTTCAACAGTTTTAATACGCTCGAAAAATTCAAAGACTACATATTGTTTTGTATTACAAATATACAGTACATTCACTTTTGTGTGATATTATACTAATAGGGACGTATATACATTTCAATGTGCACGTGATTTAATGAGAAAATATATGTATGCGTAAACGAAAACCAAACGAGATAAACTAACTAAGCCAACCGAGCGTTCTCACAAATACAGATGCTTGGAGCTCATTATTAACATATTTTAAGGCGACTAGGTGGCGCTAACCGCAAATACAACGTTGTTGAACACACCTATACTATAACTTAAAACAACACGGTCTGTAACTTAAGGCTATCACAAAGACTCGTTTACAAACGTATAAAAATTTGTAAATCGGCACCGATTTACAAATTTTTACAACATTTTTACCGATTACAAACGTTGTCGATTGATCAATAAGTAGGTGCATTATTTGAAGCTGTACATAAATAATAAATAAAATGTTACAATTACATATGACAGTAATACACTAATTAATAAAATACATGTGCAAGCACTGCCTACTTTTTGTATGCGTAACGCGGTGCAACAATGCATAGAACACACAAAGTGTTGTAAGGGTTGCATTCGATAATACCTCTGTATAACAAGTTGCGGCATCTGCCGCAAGGTCTCGCTTGACCACCCCTCGAGCCACACGAGGTCACCCTCGTTGTATATGAGGGGATACTTTTCTAATAATTCCCATATATTCTCCTGGTCTTTGTCTAGGCATATAATGATTCCCAAGTTTTGTTTTATATCTGAAATAACTCCTTTATATCAGTGAAGTTTAACCCGTTTCTAGCATGAAAAATGTAATATGTCGGAGAAAATAAACAACTACCTATGTTTACAGATCGTACGATCATTTCCATTGTGATTAAACTATATACAACCAGCGACCTAATTGTTTAAGTACATTAATAGTGAATATTGGTTTGACTGGGTTTTAATTATTCCATCAATGGGTTTCAATGATAGAATTATATTATTCCATTTTCGATTATCATTTATCATCAATGGTGACAAAAAACTACATAATAAAAGTGAACCGTAACTGGCCTATTTGTTCTATATACTTATTTCAGGACCTTCAAGTTAGTGCGGCGTTATTGATACCTGTTTGGGAGATTTAGAAAAAGTTTTAGGTAAACTTTTAAGTTGCAGAGATCATAACTTTCGAAATTCTGAAAAATATTACTACATCTCAACTAAGCGTAACCAACTGACCACAAAAAATCAACATCAATATATACAAATGATGTTGTTGAAACTTAAAGCTCTTATAACTTTTGTTTAAACACTTTTTCGAAAACGTATAGAAAATGGAGGAATTTCCTTTCCAACTGGTTTGTGCCATTGAAGTTTTATTGATTAAACGTAGCACATTACATATATCTGGGAGGTGGAGGCTGCAATCCCACAGCCGCTGCGCGCATTCGACAGGTCACGTAACGTCTCGCGCATATTACGACAGACCGTACCGCAGACATTTTATGCATGATCGCAGTTTTGCAATGCGACGCGCTGCGATGCGACGCGGCTGTAATGTGAGCGAGCCTTAACAGAACACGATCGCAAAATGCATCTAGAGTATTTCTCACTTTATTCTATTCTTGTAATGTACGTATGTGTTTCCGAAGAGTATCAGTAGAGTATTATATCGTAGGTAGAGTATAACGTTCGTGAATTTGCAAAGGTAGACAGCGCATCCGGATACGTGCCGACGTAAGTTATTCTAGACTAATGTCGTCACGTATCGTAGATGTCGCAGGACGATAGTATCGATTTATTTACTACTATTTGGACTGTCTCCTTCCCTATTTCTTCTATAAAAGAAAAAGATATGTGATATTAACTTTCAGTGGTATGCGAGGTGCGTTGAGTGGGCATTAGGTGAGTGAGCGCGGTGTGTGAGCCTCGCAGCGCCTCTAGAGTAGCGAGTGTGTGCACGTTCGCCGCCGCCTCGCCTACCACCAACAGAGTGCGCGTGCACTCGCCCGCAGATGATATCGCCTGACGAAAAGAACGTTGTTAATAACTTAGGGCCTTTAGACATGACACCGCGGCGGCAGTGACACGGCCATAGCTGCGACGCGCCGCGGCGATCGGCGCCACTTCCATAGAAGTCTTTATATTTGTATATGTAACAGAATATAACGAGAAGAGGAACAGCATTATAACCAATGCAATAAGTTTAAAAAGTGAAGCAAAAATACTTGAGTGAGAGTAAATATACTTTTATTCGTGGGTAATATAGCAAAGTGAATGCTCACAGTTTTAAGTAGTGTGTTGAACTGTTGTTGATGGTGCACAAACAGTAAGGTGGCGGGTAGCGCGGCCGCAGCGATGTAGGCAGCCGCGCGCCGGCCCACCCCCGCGCACCCCACGCACGCTACCATACCGCCGTTACTCTGAACATTATGCATTAGTAAAAATATCATATTGCATTAATAAAAATATAATATTGTAATTAAACAAACACAATATAGCATTTAATACAGGGTGTATTATATTAAATGTAACAAACAGGCAGACGGGCTACTTGGTGCTAAGTGGTCACCGTCGCCTATGGACGCCTGCAACACCAGGAGGGTTGCAGTCGTACTGTCTACCCTGCAAATATCTATTCACAACAATCTTGCATAACCCTATGTCGTAACGCAGCGGAAAGACCTCAGGAGGTAGGTAGGTCGTGCCTCAATCCTCGGGTACGCGGTATAGTGTCTGGTAACCCGAATAATACGTGACTGCCCCCTATTAAGAAAGGCTAATTCAAATTCACTTCTACAGGAAGAGTGTGGGTGCACACTGCAATCACACAGCCGATGGATGCACTCGACTGACTACGGTACACTCGACTTATCAAGTCACCCCTCTCGCACAGAGGACTACCGTAAAATATATCGCATTTCCCATTTTATCCTATTCCCCAATGTACGTATATACGTATTTCGATAGTGAGTGAGATATGCTAGAACCCATTCCCATCCTATTTCTCCCCATTTTCCCAACCCTTTCTCCAAAACCACTCATAAATCTCCAAATGTAGGCAGCACTTTTACGTTGCCAACGTTTGTTATTCTGAACTGTATAGCGGATGTCGCAGGGCGACTATATCCACTCACTACCAGGTGGCAGACGAGTAGCCACTCATCTGCCACATTTTTCTTATAAAAAAAAACACTTACAGCTCTTGCCATCGCCGGCCAAAGCATCCCTAATTCTGAACACACCTCAGCGCCGGTCTCACCAAACTCATTGTTTTCGTTCTCTGATACTGTTGACAACAAAACAGAAGCATTAAGGGCACGGCACGGACTTCATAATGTATTCTACTAGTGACGTATGTATTCGTATTTCGATGTTGTAGAACTTACTGGAGATCGGCGATAGCTACTGTTAGGTATGGGTAGGCAATAGGTATGGAGATTGGAGATAGATTAGAGATAGGATATTTTTATTCACTTAATAAAAAATGAGCGTAAACCTCTACTAGTTTACATAAAACCGTAGTTAGTATTAATCATTCTGGCGAGTTCCTGCACTTGGCTACTATGTATTTTATCGATAAAGAAAACAACTTTATCGAATCAATATTGACAACTGTCATATATTTTATGTAGGTCATACATATCTCAACGACCCTAATTTAATAGAGTACGTATTTTTAACTTCAAAACTTGAAACAGGCCCATGATAACATGTTGAAAAAAAAGCTATATAAATTTATACTCTTCTATAGAACATCACCTAAGCGAATATCAAATATGTTTTTCTAATAGTATTTGGATAATTAAACTCACAGCACTGATTAATAAGTTTCTGCGTGACCTGGTACCAATCTCTATGGTCTACAGCCTCCATGTAGACTCCGTCGCTACGCAGTTTGGGCACAAAGTATGGGCTTTCAGTATAGCCAAACTTCAAATATTTTTTGGACATAGTATAAACAATATTCTTCTCGTCGTCTGTTACTAATCTGTCTCTGAATATCATATTTGCTTCCGAGTGGAGAGCCTAAAAGATATTTTAGAACATAATTAATTCAATTAACAATAAGAGAAATCTGTTTCTGCATAGTCATTTGAATTTTTGCTCTGATCCGACTTACACACTATTAATAAAAGTTATTAAATGTACTCAAAACATGGAACAGAAACTAAAAATAAGATTCGTAAGCAGTTTTTAAAAATATATTGAATTACTGTCTCTTTGTGTTCATTAATACAAGGTTTATGATAAATCAAGATTGGTCAAAAAGTCGATACAATAACTGCATGATCTTACCGTAATTAAGTCAGCCATATTAGAAGGAGCGTACCATTTGACATTTTCACACCACTTCTTCAAGTGTGAAGCATTCCATTTGTAATGTGGATGAACATAAAATGTTTCTGTAACCTATGAGAATTATTACAATAAACTATTGTCGACATGGAATCGGAAGAACAAATTTATTTTTTAATTTTCTCGTGATTTATTTCACAGACACTGCTAGGTGTAGTGTCCCCAGCCTTTCCGAAAGTGAAAATCAAATGTAGGCAATTCATGAAACTGCTCGTAGTTCCTGTCATGGAGACTACCAACCTCTTCAGTACTCATAAACACGGCCGGTGTGAGTCGTGTGGAAACGTCTCTAATAGTAAATAAAAGGTAAACAAAGGACTTTAATTGGCAAAGTTTAAGCCACAATTCACAATATAAAATGAATATTTATACATTTCCATATCTCTGTGTCATTTTTATTCTACAAGTCTACAGTTAAGGTTGATTTAGACGTATATTTAACTAAATTTTAAGTTAAAATCTACAATACAAACCAAACGTTAAATAGCAATACTTACTCGTGTTCACTTGCTACTTAACGCGTTAACTTAAAATGTTGTTAAATATTTATTAACGTAATACGTCTAAATAGACCTTTACGTAAAAATGGTGGTACACAATGGTACCCATTTTCATAACCATTGTCTACACACCTCTTTGTACATAGATAACACGTTTCCCGCTACGTTAGATATTTCCTCCGCTGGAATGTTTTTGTCCAGACTTTGCTTCAAGTAATCTTTAATTAATTCTAATAACTCGTCGTCATCGGGTTCACTGAAAAATAAATAAGGAAGTAAATAACGAGTTGCATACGCAATCACTGCGCATATTCTGTATACGTTACAACAAACAACACTATTGTTTGAAATGAAAGTTATAATACTTTTCGGAATTCTACTACATAATATATGAAAAGCAATATCTTTGGCTGTATGTCTGTTTAATGGCGTTTATTACTGGAAATGCCGCGACAAGTTTCTTGTGTCTTTAATCGCTCTGTAGTTTATCCCGGAAAATTCTAGTTTTTTTATTGAAGTCGGTCCAGTAGTTTTAAAATTATCATACAAGGGCCATTGTTAAAAAAATCTCATTACATATTTAAACGACTTTATAACTGGATGACTTTATAAAAGAGTATAGTGAAGTTATCTAGATGCTATCATCATGATTGTAGTTCATGTCGATTAAAAATCATCTGCATAACCGGCCCTTTATCGCCCACTAATGCATATGAGCCTACTCATTCACATTGTTTCGTGCATGAGGGATGTATGGCTTTAAAGCGCCACCCTGACAAAGTGGGTTGACGAGTCCACTCTTAGTAGTGTAGGAATCGCCATAATAGCAGTTTTATCAAGAGGAGTAGTTCCTCAGGGCGTGTGAGAGCGGCATTGTTATCCATTAGTCGCTTTCTACGACTCCCACGGAAAGAGTTTGGTGGTCCTACTCCAAAGCGGCCGATACCACACGACACTACCAGTACATACGCTGAAATAAGATTTGGAAACTGGATTCCAAGCAGGTGAAGCTGTGAGGCAAGATTTAATAAGTATAGCGCAGTGAACATTTACGGTATAGCAAGTATTCCGAGCGCGGCGGCGAAGCGTGACGCTGTATTAGCATTTCTGGCGGTGGCGAGCACCCGCACGCGGGGCGTCGACCACCACTGCACACCGCCTTCGATGCTCGCGCCCCCACGCGACCAGAACCCGCCCTCGTTCATTAGCTGCAACGAATGCACAGTTTTTGAAGGTCACTCACATAATATCTATAGAGGTTATTACTCGTACATAAGTTGTAGGGCTTGAATCCTGCATTAAGAATGTTAAATGTTAACGTTAGAGCAGGTTTCCACTACGTCGGACCGACGTATTACCGGTGCGATAAAAGTGGCGGATGCCTCATTCAGAAATGGTTTGATGATTGAAGATGAACAGTTGAACGATTTGAAGGACGACAGTTTTATTGTCCTCATCAATATAGAACCTTTCGTGAAATCGCTCTCGTGCACAATGGATGATGACGAACACGTCTAGCACAAAGCACTGTTTTCCAAGTTACAATCATTCGGGTTACCCGAATGGGTGCGAATGGGATTCCAGTTTTTTTGGTTGAACGGAGGTTCAAAGTCGTTGCCGATGATAGCTGCTCCGACACCATGACAATTAATGCTGGTGTCTCGCAAGGCTCTGTGCTTTCTCCTAAACTGTATCATCTGCATATCAACGACCTGTTACAAATCGGTAACATGTGTTGTTATGCAGACGACAGTACTGGGGAAGTTTTGTATAAGGGCCATGCGAATATCCCTCGGAGCGAGATGGAAGAGAGTCGCATAAGCCTTGTGTCCAAAATCGAGAACTCCTCAGAGCGAGTCTCGACTTGGGGTAAACTTAATTTGGTCCAATTTAAGCCCAGTAAGACACAAGTCTGTGTCTGCATTCACCACTTAGAAAGCACCATTTGTCGTGGCACTTCGATTTCAGAACACTCCTCTTAAGATCTTTGAGAATGTTGGTACCCCTGACGTCGATATTTCGAGCAAAGTTGAAATTCAGAGTCATCTGGAGAGCAAGACAAAACTTGCTAGTAAAAAGCTCGATATACTGAATAGAGCGAAGCAGTACTTTACTCCCGGGCAACACTTGTCGCGTTATTAAGCTCAAGTTAGATCCCACATGGAGTACTGCTCACACCTCTGGGCCAGTGCACCGAAGTACCAGCTGAACCCTTTTGACTCCGTCCAACGACGCGCTATCCGAATTGTCGACGATCCCACTCTCCCAGGTGGTCTCCCATCGCTCAGAATCAGTAGAGATGTTGCGTCTTTTTGCATTTTCTACCGCCTATGTAATGGGGAATATTCTGAAAAACTGTTCAATTTGATGCTAAATTCGGGTTTTTACTATCGCACCGCTAGTCATCGTCGTGAGGTTCATCCACATTTCCCTGAGATAGAGTCGCTGCGGACAGTGCGGTCAAAAAGACACTTTATCCCGCGAACCCGAAAGTTCAGTGTGAAGTAAACAGCTGAGGTTTTTCCGTTACGTCACGATATGGGGCTCTTCTATAAATCTGTGAAATCTCCCTTAGTGTTGCAGGTGTCTATGGGCGGTAGTGACCACTTACTATCATGTGGCCCGCCCGCTCGTTTGCCATCTATGCTATGTATATATACATAAAAACAAAACTACTGTTGGTAGAATGCAAGTCGACACGACAAGTGACAATGCATTGCAAAGTTACATGCAACTACTGACACGGCCGTTTAATCGTGACAGAACATCCGACAAGTGTGGTTGACGATAGTTTTATCAAATCCACCTGTATACAACTAGACACTTAGTACCTGTATACAATTATTTGTATGCAATAAAGAGTATTTATTATTATTATTGTTATGTAACATAGTTATGCCAAGGAGGCATCAGACACTTATTGTTGCAATAATGTGTCGGTCCGACATAGTAGGAACCTGCTCTTAGGATTCAAAGGACGATGTTGCACTCTTAGTCCAGTGCTGTGTTGAGGAGCATAAATGTCAAGTAAAACAGCCCATGTTGAGTGATAGTACCACACTGATTTATTTGCGATATAAATCTTGAAATACAAATTACACGCGTAACAGATAAGTACATGACGACAAATTTAGGTTTAGTACATATTCTCGTTTAGGATATGAACTCATATACGGTTAACCCGTTCATCAAAATCTCCGTAATGTAACCATGACTTTGGAATTCGAAATAACTTCATTACATTTCGACTAAGAGTGACCAGGTGAATCCAATTAACTATCAGTTTAGTTAAACTTTGTTAGTTTTCACAATAAAAAAAAATTAACTAAATTAAAAGAACGAAATAATCAAAAATAATTCAATTAAAAAAGAAATAAATTCCCGCAGACCTGTAGCAAGAAAGAGTGTATAGGGCAGGAGCCCCACGAGTCTGTGCGAGCGCGGTGAAGTGCGCGCACGCACAGCGTGAGTTGCGCGTCGCCCGCGCTGCGTCCGCCCGACCGCACCACGTTGTTCTGTACACGAACAGAACGCTTTATTATTTATATATTGACATGATGAACCATCACCATGTTCACTAATACAATTTTATAGTAAAAATGCTATATAGTCTTAGTCGGAGTGGCATGTAATTACGGGCACATGCGCCCCACGAGCTCCTGCAATCGCCGCCAGGTTAATGTAACTGGGAATGTGACTATAAACAATCATAGCAATCGCATTAAATCTCGTACTTTATTAACAGATAATTATTTATTTTATTTCATTACCTTATAATTTAGTTTATAATTATATTAACTTTTCAAATATGATTCAAATATGTTTTATTGAGTATTTTACACTATTCTGTCGTCGCTATCAGTTACTGAAATAATTATTTCATTGTCAATTATGGAATCAATCCCACGATCGTAATATCTTGTTTTTTCAACTGCTTTCGCCCAGTCGTTCATGCTTCTTTTAGCAGGTTCAACATTTTATTAGTGCTAACATAAAACTAATTTTATTAGTGAACGTCTCCATTATTCGAATAGTTTAGAAAATAAAGTTCTAAGATCCCAAGTTTCGCCATCATGAACTATTTAAAAAAAAGAAATTTGTTGAAAACACTACCCACCAATATATTGTTTAATCATACCCTTTTTAATTCCTCAACAATATCTTCAGGTTCCAAGATAGGCGTACAATCTATTGTTATCACAGTTGAATTGGATTCTTTGAGAACATATTCTGCTAGAAGACTGGAAACAAAAAGACAATAATGATTAATGTTTCTTTCAGTGTAGATATAAACCAGAGCCCTATACTATATATATATATATAATATTATACATATAATAAACATATATATATATCTTCTTCTTCTTCTTTTCAGCCCTTGGACGTCCACTGCTGGACATAGGCCTCCCCCATTGTCCGCCATTTAGACCTGTCGGCAGCGACCTGCATCCAGCGACCTGCATATACATATAATATTATTATATTCAATATCTGCACATTGAATATAATAGGTCGGGGAGAAAGACTTTTCGTATTTTGTATGTATGAAGTTGTGATCCAATATCTTTGATTGAACTGTTTGTACAGGGGTACCATAAAAATAAGTCTCACCGATGTACCTGCGCAGTAGACACATTTTAGGAGCGCGGTAAACATCATTCCACCAATGGCAATGTGGAATATTTCGCGCGCTGAAATCTTGCGCCATTATTGGTCGATCGATTTCGCGGTAAATGGCGGCCGGTCGTGTCGTGCGTCGGGCGCCATCTTGTCCATCAGTCGACTCTCAGATTGCAGACTGAATTTACGTGTCTCGACGATAATTACACTTAGTGGCAAATAAAGTGGTTACTGATATTTATTATGACTTCTCTTAAAAGAGGGCGGCCTTTGAAGAGTCAAACGAGAGAAATTATTGTAAATGTTCACCGATTTATGGAAAAAGAAGCACAAGAAGTCAAGAATCAAGTTTTTAATAAAGAGTATTTTCAGCAAATTATTAAACGGACATACCAAGCGACTGGCATTTCTACAAAAACAGTTTCTAGGATTTTAAAAGAGAGAGAGAAAGAGAGAAGAGAGAGAGAGAGAGAGCCCAAAAAAATTCACCGCCTACAACTAGATGATTTTGATTATCAATTGATTCGACGAAAAATACATGACTTTCATTTAGTTGAGAAACAAGTGGTTACGGTAAAATCGCTCCTGAGTAAATTACAAGAAGATATCAATTTTAGTGGCGGGAGAGAAACTCTTAGAAAAATTCTGCAGCAACTTGGTTTCAAATTTAGAAGAGTGGAAATGAATAGGAAAATATTAGCTGAAAAAGACGATGTGAGATTACTACGAATGAAATATCTCAGAGAAGTAAAGAGATGCAGAGAAGAAGGCAGAGAGATTATATATGCAGATGAATCGTATGTGCACACAACGCACACAAAGGTATTCGATTTTAAGGTATATATTAGCTAGAAACGCTCTTAGTTTATCGCAGACTTTACGGGACAGTTCCAGTTGAATCTGCTGTCAATTATAACACCAAAGTAGGTAAATGAGTTAACAACTTCAATATTAGGACAAGAACAATCAGTTCTTGTATTGTGCAAACAGGCGTGTTCGTGAGCAGTTAGATTTATAAGTTAGTTAATTTATGAATAAGTTAAATTTTTTGAGCATTGAGAACAAGTTTATTATCATAACACCATTTATTGAGGTTATAGAGCCTGTTGTACTTTAAATAAGGTAGTGTTTACATCTTTGTCTGCTATGACCAAACAAGTAACATCCGCGAATTGATATGCGTTACAGTGGTTTAGGTACTTATTCATGTCGTTGACATAAATCAAGAAGTGTAACGGTCCAATTACAGAACTCTGAGCTGTATTTAGCCCTCTATTATTTGTCACATATTTAGTTTCACTAATGCTTTAGCTCCACATCAAAAAACGACTCACCTCTCTATGCAGAGAACGTCAACTAAGCTTCTTTGGACACATAATGCGATCACATATGCATGAGTTGGAGAAACAGTTGATCGTGGGACAGATGCAGGGGAAGCGCTCCAGGGGCGGAATTCCAACACGATGGTGTAAAAGTATTGTAGAGGCAACAGGAGAAACTCTACAACGATCTGTTGAACTGGCGCGGGATAGAAGCAAATGGAGACAAATCACATATGGTCACGATCCTAATTAGTGAGGGAACGACAAAGAAGAAGAAGAAGAATGCTTTTGTCAATTTTAACACAAAACGAGCGGTTCTGGGGGTAGTTTCGACACCATTGTAGCAGTAGTCCACAAATACCATTGTTTTTATGTTTTTGAATATGTTTAGAGTGATCTAGAGTGTCAAATGCACGTGAGGAATGAATAAACAGGGTAAGTGCGTATTTTCTTACATTTAGGTAGGAATTAATTTCATCTGTAAAATGAGACAAAAGTGAAGTAGTGTTTTTGCCTGATTGAAACCTGTATCGGTTATTGTTTATTACTTCGTATTGTTTATAAAAGTTTTTTCGCATATGACTTTTTCTACCACCTTGTCAATCAAAGAAGGAAGTGTGATAGTACGATAATTGCCATCAGTCTGATTTCTTTTTTTTATAAATCAGTCGGTTGTAACCTTTTTTCAATTTATCGGGATATATTCCGGTTTTTAACCAACTTTCTTATAAATATATAAAATATTTATATAAAAATATTTATTATGTTAGTCGAAATATTGACTCGCATTATCTACACACTGTCGCCACATCACGGGCAGTTGATTAATGCCGCTCCTGTAAAAGTCTCGTGGACGGGGATCAATGGTATTTTTTTCCTTGCAAGTTGTGGTAATTTCGAAAAAAATGGAAATCTGTCGGGCCAAGGTCCGGTGAGTATGGTGAGTGAGGGCGAATCTCCAGGTCCAGCTCTTGAAGTTTTAAAACCGTCGTATGAGAAGTGTGAGGGCAGACATTGTCATGAAGAAGACGGATGAGCGATTGACAAAACTTGGTTGCTTTGTTGCCAGCTTTTCCATCATCGTCTGCAGCTCCTTACATTACATCGAAATCGTTTGACCGGTTCTCAAGAAACTGTATTGGATAATACCGGCACAGGACCACCAAATTGAAACCAGTAGCTTTTTCTTAGTTATCTTGTGTTTTCGACATTGTTGGGCTGCAACTCCTGGATCCAGCCACTGGTACGGACGTTTGGAGTTATCGTACAGGATCCATTTCGATGCGATTGAAAATTCCTTCGTTGTGACGGTTCAATTACACAGTGCACACTTCGATACGTTGTTGTCGCTGACGTTCTTTCAGTACATACGGTATCCACTTTTCGAGCTTCTTTATTATGCCGATTTGACGCAGATGAACCAACAATTTTTTAACAATAACATCAAACCCTGCTGCTAACTTAGCTGTACTTTGAGATGGATCTGATTCCACTATAGCCTTTAATTCATCATTATTAACATTGGTCGTAGGTCGTTCGTTGGGCTCATTCTTAAGATCGAAATTTCCAGACCGGAAGCGTTCAAACCATCGACGCACGGTGCTGACGTTTGTGGTGTTCGGCCCCTACACACTATTGATATTGTGAACTGTCTGACTTGCGTTGGTGCCGCGACGAACCTCATATTCAAAAATAGCACGAATTTTCAATTTATCTATTTTATTTTCAAGACAATCACATGAACAAAATTTAGGTAAAGAAAAACAAATGAAATACTGATTTTGAAATAAGAACATCGTAGCTATTAGATACATTTTGTTTTATTTTGAAATTCGCATTAGAACAGAAGATATCGAAACTCAAAGTGGCCAGTAATAAATCGGTCAATTCATAGGTAATCACCTAATATTTAAGATCTGTATTATTTTCATAATACAAAAAGATGTAGGATCAATTCATTAAAGTCGGATTTTTTATTCGAGTCAGGGATATAACATGTAGAGCTGCCAATAAACTGTCATTTCCGTACAAATTTCACTCTGTTACACAGGTCTACATGTCATATCCCTGACTTGAATAAAAAATCCGACTATAGATTGTGACTGAATTAGATGTCAAAGAGCAAATTTCAAATGTTTTGGAACGTAGCGCAGTTATTGTTATTTAATTCATTAAATAATTATTTTTTTACCCTTTTTATGTTTTTTTTTCTAAGTATTAAAAAAAAGACAGCAAAAAAGAGTTCGTAAAATTTTCGTTTCAATTAACCCAGTATCACGAACTAAATCTATGTTTTCAGACTTCAGGAAAGGATCGGTCTACATTCTGTATGGTATTTACCATATATAATTTTTGACTGGAGATAATTGTCTACAATTGAAATTTAGACATGAATTCTGCGGATTGCACTTGTGGCGATAAATAATGGAAATGGATATATAGATAGATGGATAAATTTACACAGGAGAGCTTACTTCTTGGCTGTGCCGTGTGGTCCAATGAGCAGTAAGTGGGAGTGATGCGAGTGCGCAGCGGCGCGCAGCACGGGCTCGCACGCGTATAGCCGTGCCGATAGGTACAGGGTCTCTGACACCCACTCGCTGACGAATAGTGCGCCGCGCGCCGCCGGACCAAGGGGCTCTGACATCTGGACACAATTATGCATAAATCATCGATCATCCAAAACACGGCCCTAAAATTAGGAGGCGCCCTAGACGATCTTGTGTGACGAATATAATGCATTTTCACAGATTGCGCAATGTTTTTGAACGTAAATTCTATATTAAAATTCACGCAATCATTGAACAAAAGTTTAAGCTAGTTTACAATTAATATTTTTTATTTAATTTGTCATTGCGCTGTGTGGGACAGATATTGGGCAATATTTAAATTTTACAATATCCATTCTCAAATAATTTTCAAGTCACCTTGCTCGTAAAGCCTTTGAGGAAAAGCCGTAAAGCCGTTTTCTTTTTCAGATTTAAATCGTTCAGACTCAAATATTTTTCAGACATGTTACTTACTCGAAAATATTGACGAATATGAGCCGTCGATTTTATTACGAGTAAAAACAATTAAGTTTCTTTTAGGAAAAAAGCGACTAGAAAAATACTGTAAAGAAAAAGAATTATATTAGAAAAAACGCAAATAGAAAATTTTCTACAAGGAAATAACAATTTCGAAAAAAAAATCTTATCGACCCAAAAGGTTATATGTTTTGGGTTATCTATACCCAATAGATGTATATTAAATAAAATATAAACCGACTGACCGGAGTCCAGGAAATCGACATAAATCAATGTAATGTACCGAAAGGCAATTTTGATTTTAAAAAAAAATTCTAATCAAGACAATTATCACTTAAGTACCTGAGAACTTGTAACTTGTGATACGATGGTTATTGTATATTAAATAAAATCAAAGAGGAGTCCACAAAACGAAGGATAAACAGATAATCATGGGATTATACAGTTAGTAATTTGATTAGGTGGCTAGGCTGGGAAAAATGGAAAAGAAAATAAAAGTATGTAGATTTGAACGTGCCAAATGTTTTAACATTTTTTAATAGTAGTTTAATATAAATAGTACTCGTATTTTTTTATAATATCTAGCATATTTCTGTAATTAAAGTTTAGAGTGAACCAGGACTGGATAAACAAAATGTTATTTGAGTGTTCCCTCTAGATATGTGTACGTATTTAAGAACCGTTAACTACATTATTTATGAACTTTCGTACATAATGATTCTTACCTCCTCGTAGAAGGCATCGACAGCATTTTCTTTAAGCAGTCCCGTTACAGTCCGCTGTACCGCCAAGTACACAAGTTCCTCTGGCGTACTGTAACTACCACTCAAGCCTATGCTCTGAGCAATAAATTCGAATTGTGTCAGAATTTGCCTCACCTGGAAATAAAAATAGGTTTTTCTCCTACTTGCTCGGAAATGGCTTCATTATTTTAAAAAAGGAATACGTCAATCGGCTCTTTTCTGTACGCACGCCAGCAATTTCCAATACGACAATAATAGAGATTGCTGGACAGTAGCGAGGTTATTTTTAGTGAACACTAACATAAATTAGGTTTTTTTAGGTACACGATATTTATTATTGTAAAGGCTGAATGTGCATTTCTTTTCAAAAGTTTAAAATAAGAACAAAGACCGCGCGCAGTCGAATTGGCGGGAATGAAAATCAGATACCTACTCTGTATTGTGGATGTTATGTTCTCATAAGTTTATCACAATTTTAAGTTGTCTAATAAACAATGAGTACTAGTTAGTTGGAAGGTGAATTAGATTTAACGCCACCAGACATAGCTGAAGAAGCAAAAATACTTTCTGAAAACCTGTTACCACCGAAATCGAGAGAAAAATATGAAAAGGCATATGTAGATTTCATCAAGTGGAAAACTGAAAAAAAAAAGCGAATTCTTTCTCGGAAAACTTCTGTTTCTTGAATTAATTTGTTTATTGTTTCCTCGCAAATTAGAGAAAAATACTATACACGTCTCGGCCGAAATAGCAATTAACGGCCTCGTTTATTTAAAAAGGAATCGGCTTCGCCTCATCCTTCCAATATTACTCGGCCGTCAATTGTTTTATTTCGGGCCTGGACAGTAATGTACTATTATCACCCTATCCGTCGTCTAATGGAATCGAAGGGAATAGGATTTTCAATTGTCATTCATAAGATTATTAGTTTGTAGCTGTGTCGTAACATTGAATGTCTACTTGAGTACTCAAGTAGACATTACGTCTACTTAAACTAGCGGCACGCTAAGATGGCCGTTTTGACGTTTGTCCGCTCATGAAGTTTCGTATAAATTACTACGTTTGAAGGAGTAAATTGCTGTTCTTTATTGTCAATAGTGACGTGCAGTTAGTCATAAAATTTATTTAAATTATTTATTTATTATAAATATATAAAATTATAAATTTATTTATAAAAACCTTATTTAAATTATTGAATAAATACTTTATTATAACAGCAATAAAGTGCAGAATTGTTATGTCACATGCGTCACTTGTTATCGTTGATTGTGAATACGTAAAGTTTTTAAAAGTTCATAGAACTTTATTTGAATCGATATTCTAAATTCAATAGCTTTGTTCGCGGTAAGGATTCAGAACTAATTCGGAACTAGTACTGAACTAATTTGGAATCGTAGTAGAGCGCATGCTCGGTTATAGACCGATTCGTGATTTTTATTTCCGCGAACGATTTCGGAACCAAACTGCGTACGATCTACTGTCATCGGCAGTGTTACCAACTCTCAAAAATATTTATCCCTAAAGCTTAAGTCAAAAACCCCCAAAATCGCCCCAATTACATAGAAATACCTCTAAAAAAATATATAATAAAAGAAAAAATATAAATTACAAAAATGCAATGAAATTTCTTTACCTTTTAAATCTGGATCTGTTTCCCAAATCTACGTGTACTTCTGACTGTACATTTTTTTATTTTTAGTTTCTTTAGGCATCATTAACAAATTGCTTGTCGGCACAGCAGTACAACAACAAAATCGAATTAAACAAGTAAACAATAATCAACGTACATATGTATAGGCACATAGGCCTATACATAGGCACAATATCCACCAGTCACCACAGAGTAGTTGTAATATATTTGTACTAGATGTCGTTAAGTCGCTAGGTCAACAAATAAATATGATTAGCTATTATAGTTTGGATTGTCCCAGGGCCTATACTTTCACATAATATATGAAAAATATATATTCAAAAAAATATATGAAGAGTCAAAAAATCCCTAAAAATATAAAACCCCTAAAAAAAACCCATCCCACTTATTTACCCCCTAAATTTGGGGGGAAAACCCCTAAGTTGGCAAGTATTTAAGTGGACCCACCAAAACACATTACTCTTATTAGAGTACTATATAAACTTATTTAAACAAACAAAACTAACCATATTTTATTTAACCCTTAATAAATTAATACAATTTATATTTTATTTAACTATTTAACCAGTTTATTAGTTTCTAACCAACTGAATATAGCCGCAGCATGTATGTCAAATGTCGTTAGGTAAAAACTGCGCATGTCTGGAACTACGGATTCTTGCCAAAGTTATAGAACTGATAGAACTAATTCTGAACCGATCCTGAACCCAGTTCGACGGTTCCGCGAACGCAGAACTGTAACTAGAAATTCTGAACTGTGTGTTCCGCGAACGGCATTATTTGAACTGCGCATGCGTATAGTTCCGAATCAGTTCTGAATCCTTACCGCGAACGAAGCTAATGTAGAATATATTGATTATATAGAGCAATTACAAGTGTGATTTTAATCAACTAAGTGTGACTAATAATCTAATTAATCTAATAAGAGTATTATACTTAATCGTAAAACATTTGTAGCATGAATCTTCATTATGTGTTCGTGAGGGATATATAGACGAATTTGGTACCTATATATTACGTAATGACATCAGGTTCACAATAATGTTTTTGTAACATAACTTTATTAAAAATGATATATATTTTTTAATTATATGAAAATATTTTCTTCAATTAAATAACTTGCTGAGCCCATGAATGAATAATCAGGTGGTGCCATAATTATTTTACAATTTATGTTATAACTGTTCTATATAAATATTTGTAATATTGCGACCCACTCCTATACAGTCTCAAAGGCAACTAATTACGATTCGTGTAATTGCGAAAAAGGAATTAAGAAACGAAAGTAGACAATGATGTACGATGGCTTTTTCAAGTTCTCGAGTACTATACTGTTTTTTTTAGTTAACACTAGTTTGGTGGTGATGGAAAACATCGTGAGGAAACCCGCGTGCTCGAGAACTTAATAGAATCTGGGCACCAATCTGCTCTGAGCTCGCATGGTGGAATATGGCTCGAAACCTCCTGGTGGTTACTGGTGATTACCATGCTTTGATTAATGTTAAAGCATCAAATAAACAACAATTTCAAACTTATGATATTTATTATACAAACCAGGGATATATTATAAAGTTTGTGAATCAAATCGGATCTGTGAGTGGCGAACCACTGCGTGCATTTTTTTATCGCTTCTTGTAAAATAGGTACCACCATTTTAGCTGTTTCATTTTCGAATTCCACCTTTTTCATCCAACTGTGTAACGTTTCTTGAGCACAGTTATTTTCCTCACTGAAAATACAATACATAATTTATAATAAATATACTAGCTTGTTCCCGTGGAAAGTAATCAATCAATTTTAATTTATTAAACTGTTAATAATAAAATTAAACAATAATCAAATAATTAATTTAATCAATTTTAACAGAAGGAGATAATGGGATGAGATACCTATTTCTTTTATATTATTTCAATTCTCACTCGATTGAATGTGACAGGGCTCTAGTATAACTTAGCCAATCTCAAAACACTATATTGCCTGTATTGTTGTATTGACATTGGCATTATATTGACGAAACTGCATATTAGGTGCTTACCTATGAAATGACCGATTTTATTACTGGCCAATTTGAGTTTCCATATATAAAATAAAATAAAATGCATCTAATAGCGAAGATGTTCTTATTTCAAAGTCAGTATTTAATTTGTTTTTCTGTTCATGAGATTGTGTTGAAAATAAAATGGATGAAAATAAAATTGAAAATTCGTGCTATTTTTTAATAGGAGTTTCGTCGCGGCACCAACCCAAGTCTGTCTGACAATATCAATAGTGTGTATGGCCAAACACTACAAACGCACCATGCGTCGATGATTTGAACGCTTTCCGTTCTGGAAATTTCGATCTTAAGTTATACGACCAAGGTTAATAACATTAAAGGCTATACTTAGTGGAAGCAGATGTATCTCAAAGTACAGCTGAGTTAGCAGCAGGGTTTGATGTTAGTGATAAAATAATTTTGGTTCATCTACGTCAAATAGGCAAAATAAAGAAGTTCGAAAAGTGGATACCGTATGAATTGAAAGAACGTCAGCAACAACAACGCGTCTAAGTGTGCAGTGTTTTATTGAACCGTCACAGAAACGAAAGAAATTTTGAATAGCATCGTGACTGAATTGACGTGAATAGCATTTTGAATTGAATTTGGTGGTCCTACCGTTACATACCGGCGTATTATTCGCTACAGTTTCTTGAGAGCCGGTCAAGCGATTGATGTAGATGTGTACTGTATGGAACTACAGACGATGATGGAAAAGCTGGCAACAAAGCAACCAATCGCTCATCTCAACTTCTTCTTCATGACAATGTCCGCCCTCACATTTCTAATACGACGGTTTTAAAACTTCAAGAGCTGGACCTGGAGATTCGCCCTCACCCACCATACTCACCAGACCTTGGCCCGACAGATTTCCATTTTTTTCGAAATTGCCTTGCAAGGAAAAAAATACCATTGATCCCCATCCACGAGACTTTTACAGGAGCGGCATTAATCAACTGCCCGTGATGTGGCGACAGTGTGTAGATAATGTGAGTCAATATTTCGACTAACATAATAAATATTTTTATAAGAAAAATATTTTTTTCAGTTTCTCATGCAAATCGTCATTTCATAGGTAAGCACCTAATATGTGATATATTTGTTTACTCCCTTACAACTTCATGTCGGGCATATTCCGGATAACTGGAGGACATTGTCGCAAGGCATTAAACCTGGGTTTTGCACTATTATAAGACGCCTCCTAGACGATCAATTGGATTGTGTAATTTTATGGATTACTCAATGTTCTTGATCGTGTATGGAGTGTATTGAAACGGATTTTGGTACAAGGGACGATTTAATATTATTATGCAATGACATTATTGTGGGTAGGTATACGGGCAGTATAATTTACAAAAAATGAGTAAATAAATAATAAATAAAAATATATCATTTGGCTGTAGTAACCTAAGTAATATAATCCCCATTCGCGAAATAGTAGCCGGCGATGCGTGCTCCAAGCTGTCAGTTTCGAATATAAAGTTGACGTTTGCTCCAAATTGTATCCTCCATCCTGACGGTAACGTTAACAGCCGGTTGTCGTCCAGCACAGAGTTCAGGGCCTCTATCCATTCGGGATCGATGTCACCGTCACATACCACCCATGACCACACCTCTAAAAATTTAAAGAAAGAAAATACAATGTGTCACCATGAAAAAATGAACTTTGATGGTGGCCACTATCAATGTTTATTTTCGCAGTAATTAGTGTCCGTACAGTTATTTTCATCTAACGTACATTGTGTACGTTTAATGTACATTAAATAATGACTAATCACGGTCGATGGTGGTGGCGTTGCGGGGGAGTTTCACACTATTTTAGAATTGTGGCGTTTTGAATGTTGAAGATTGAGCTGAAGGTTATCTGTGAATATCAAATATGAAGAGGAATATATTCAAATATCTTTACTTTTTGTACAATGTTATTATTACCTGACGGTTGGTGGGAGACTTCCAGGGCGGTAGTGGATATGACCCCATCGGTCCACTGCCGCGTGTCGTGGTCTATATGACCCAATAACGAATTACGACTCATTGCCTTTGGGCATATTATGTATTCCATTATATTCTTGCCTTGTTGCGTGATCGCCTGAACAATACATAAAAAAGTCAAGGTATTTATTCCACACTAGCTGTTGCCCGCGACTTCGTCCGCGTGGACTTTAGTTTATAAACATCGTCTTTATTCGACGTGATTCTTTAAATTGATATAACTTTTTTATTTATCAACTGATTGAAATAAAACAAACACTAAATTTTAAGTGAAGCTTACCACAATACATTAGTGAAAACCGCACCCAAATCGGTTAAGCCGTTTCTACGATTAGCGCGCACAAACGCACAGACAAACAGACAAAAATTCTAACAATCATTGTTTTGGGTTCTATTGCGTCGATAAAGGCCCCCAATTATAGTTTTTCTCATATATCTTCCATGTACAGACAGCGATCAGTTACATTTTTATTATATGTATATAGATATAGATTAATATTTTAAAAGTGTTTTATTTTTAAAAAAATGACGCCAAACTTAATGGTCCACTCTAGGATTCTTCTTATCTTGGATCCAGAGACACATACAAAGACAAGCGGTGTGCTTGTCTTTGTCTTGTCTTGCCCAGACCTGAACACATATTTGTCTTAAAACATATGAATGTCCAACCGGGAATCGAACTCGATACCTTTTACATAGCAGACAGGGGTACTACCAACTGGGCTAATCGATCGTCAAATTCTAGTCGTTCTTAGTTCTATTTATTTTCTAGAACAATAATCGATACGTTAAAACTTATAACATAAGTGTTAAAATCATTAAAGCTTGATTAGCTTATAAGCTACATACTTTCTACGTTGTATACAGATGTCCCAAAAAATTCAAAGTAATTTTTTTAACGCATACCCACTTAGTTTTTTTCTTATATCAAAACACACGTAAATCAAATATCACATGACCTTTGGACTAGGGCAAACCGTGCCGACTTGCATCGAAACATGTCAGAACTGGCATACTTAGGCGAGCGCGCGCCTACGCGTCGACGTGCATATGATTTCCAGTTGCATTGTCAGTGCTTATTGCTTTTTATACAGGGTATATTTTTAGTAGGAGACGTAAAACATCAAATAACATCCGTGAAATGAAATTAACTATTAATAAAAGCGCAAATTTCGCTATTCGCGAGTGTGATAAATTTTGGGAACAGGCACGAATACCTACCAAATCGTTACCGAATTGTGTGAAAAAACTTATGAACTTATATCAAGTTTGGCGAAACTTATAAAAAAATGCAAAGAAAACAAATGACGTATTCAAACGGCACAACCAATCATTTACAAGGAATTTGGACAATTTGTTTGATATTGTACACGCCGATGCACTTCAATTAATAAAAATAGAGGAAGATAAGATCTTCTTGCAACGCCAGAGAGAGCCAGGTCGACCCGGTAACTTGGCTGGAGCGGATAAAACACTGGTTGACAAAGAAGAAAGTGCGCGACTGAAGTCTATTGAAGAAGAAAACCGGCGAATGAAATATCTTTTCGCGTCAACATATTCAGCATCGTATAAATCTGTACAGAACGATTCAGCTTCCAGTTCTGGTGAAAATATGGATTTACAAAATGATCCGTCAACTGCGATCGAGAGCACACAACCCGAGACTGGGATTACTGTAATGGTAACGAAGAAAGATTTAATTACTCCAAAGAAAGTAGCTGCATTAGACAGGTCCTAGTTGAGTATGAGATACTCTGTGTTTATTCTTCAAGCTACTATCGACGCACTTGGACATAATATGGACGTCCGATAAGTAAGATCCAACGAATCCGCACGGAAAAACGAAAGGAACGCGCGGAAGCAATAAAAGTTGATTTCAAAAATAAGGTACCAGACGTTGTAATTGTTCACTGGGACAGCACTGGATGCTCGAAAATCTGAAGATGAACGTCTTCCTATAATCATTTCGTTTGGGAGTAAGGATCAACTTATTGTTGTACCAAAGTTGGATAATTCCATCGGCAAAGAGCAGACGCAGGCTGTTTGGAATGTGATCACAGCTTGGAATCTCGAAGATAAAGTGCAAATTCTCTGTTGTGATTCGGTTGCGAATACAGGTTGTATCAATGGTGCCTGTGTGCTCCTAGAGCAAAAACTTGACAGGGAATTGCTATTTTTTGCTTGCCGCCATCACTTATATGAACTGAAAAGCTGAAAAGCGTATTTGAAGTAAAAGTCAGTCAAATGACCACAAGCCTCGATATTCCGCTCTTCAAAAAGTTCAGAGAAAATTGGAAAAACATCGATTTCGACAAGATACAGTGCTATATGGAAAACGTGGAAACAAACCTTACAGCTTCCGAAATTGAAACTCTGCTTAAATTCTATCGCGCTGAATTGACAAATAAAATAGTCGGAGATGATTATCGAAAATTGATAGAGCTCTCAGTCATATAGATACAGAGCGAAAATTCAAAATTAGGTCCCCAGGTGCCATGCATCAAGCTCGATGGATGGTGAGAGCGGTCCATTCCTGAAAATGTCGTTACCAAGTTCTCAGTACAAAATAACTAGTAAGAACAAGGCAGCTCTGCTAGACGTCTGCTTGTTTATTGTAACATCCTATGTCAAGCCATGGCTTCAATGCAATTTGGCAGTAAAATCACCTTAGCAAGATTTTTGCATGCTGAAGTCATTAAAGGTTTACGAAAACGTTAACAAAAGTATCACGAAAGCAGCTCTACAGAAGTTTAGTCAACACTTATGGTATTTAACCGATGAAGCAGCTATTCTGTCACTATTTGACGATGAGGTGGACCAAGCGAGAAAAGTAAAGATGTTGGCAAATTTAACTAAAGAAAACATATCGACCACTGGGAAATCCCATCCCATCAAAGGAAAAACATTGTGGTTTTGTACATTGTACAGGAAAACATTGTACGGTTAGTTTGACAGATAAATGGTGTTGTTGTTTCTTTAGTTTTCTGTCTATCTCATGTAATTTCATACCAACTATTATTTATTTAGTTCAGAGAAAAACATCTATGATTTTATATCAGTCAAGAGCAAGTATTTGTTCTCTAGACTCAGAATTGATGACAGTCCACGAATGTCCTCCTTTATGAGAACGCCTCGTTTCTAGAAGTAAAAAATACTGTGTCAACCTTTAAAGCAGTAAACGATACATCCGAAAGGGCTGTAAAGTTTCATGCAAGACTTTCATGGTTTGATTGCGGTTGAGGAAAATAAAAACAATTTTTGTTACTTTGTGTACAAGAGCAAAGAAAAATCTATCCCGACTAAAAAAATTACCTTGAAAAGAAAATAAGCTCTATAACTGATTTTTTCTATATAAAATAATAATAAATTTACGATTTGGACCAATTGGTGTTTTATTTTCCAAAACTACATGAATTCTTAAGTCAATCCATAGTACCTCAGTACAAATTCTCAAGTTGTAAGTTTGAAATTAAGTCGGCACGGGCTCTCGTTATCCTAAGGCAATAATATTTTATAATCGAGTAATTAGGACCAAATGAAAAAAAAACAAGAGGGTATGCGTATCTGATTTCGCAAAAAAAAATCCTTCCCATATGTCACGTTACATATAAGTATACTTTGTATACAAAGTTATTGAAAAAACGTAGACAAACTGGTAGTGTTTTACGCAAAATTAATTCATAATATGAACTCTAATACCGGTTTTACATCAATTATTTGGTTGTAAACTGGTTTATTTAAGTCTAATACGTATATTACCTTTTAAGTTTTCGATAAAGACTTACAGTTTTCAGAAGTCGCCGAATAGTAGTTTTGCCAGAACCTGGAGGGCCGACAATGACTACTCCCATCCTCTGTTGTAATTGCTCGTATAATTCCACACATTTTTGTATCTGAAGCATCACAATATTTTTTATTTTTTATTAATTGTTGAAATGAAAAAGATTATACATATATGAATTACTATAAAACTTTTTCGTACTATAAATCTATATACTATAAATCTACTAAATATAACAATACTCTTCCAAGTATTGTCCTTTACCTAACTTCTTGCTCCTAAGTCCCTAAGAAGCCCTACTGGCCGCTAATGCAAATTTAAATTCAATTTCACTCCGAAAGACCAATGCCTGCACTTTGACTAATCTGCTATCTATAGTTTGATCCAGAGGTATAATACTTGAATAGTATATATTGAGTATAAGTATATTATATATACTTGAAAGGGTATTGTTAGACTACTATAGTACGCTCGTTGAGCAGGAAGAATTTCGTACAATGACACGTCATTACTTGTCTCTGTCGCTCGCGCACAAATATATTGCTGTCGCACTCGCACAGATGCGGTCACCGCCTTCATCACAGATTGCAAACATTTTCTCATATTAATACGGCGTGTTCTTGTGCACGTGTTCTGCTGTTTGTCTTGTCATTGTCCTTCGAGTATACGGGCGCTCTGAGGTGTGGTCATCATTTGAAAATGGATTGCGATTACCTGTAGGCGGGCGCCTAACGACATTCCGTATGCGTATTTCCGGATGCGCTCGTGATTACTCAGTTCTCAGACTCAGTTAAATAGTTTTTGAAGTTAAATTTGTTGTGTTCGTTGTTTTGTTATCTTGTTTCGTCACTCAGTGTGGGAAGACACTACCGTGTAGTCAGGCAAAAAGGCATTTTTAGAGGGTTTGTCAACAGGTGCTTTAAGAACCCAACTTCCAAAGGAAACCGACTAATTCTACTGTACATAGGAGGTAAAAAAGGATCCGTGCCGGAGTAGGAGTTGGTCTTCGAATCTAAAGGTACGCGAGATTACCACGAGTCACTGAATGCGGAGAAGTTTGAAAATTGGTTTCAAGAAATGCTACCTAGACTTGAGTTAAATGCAGTAGTAGTTATGGATAATGCTCTAGCTATTACTAAAGACGCCAGGAGCAAATCCCAGTAACGAGCTGGAAAAAACATGACATCGAACAGTGGCTGTCCTCGAAGAAAATTTCTTTTGAGGACAATGAAACAAAAGTTCAATTATTGGAAAAAGTGAAAGGTGTAAAAAGAAAATATCAATCGTACGTGATTGATGAAATGGCGAAAGGTGGAGGTATTAAGATTACCTCCTTACCACTGCGAGCTCAATCCAATAAAACTAGTCTGGACAGACATCAAAGGATATGTGGAAAGAAAAAATACTACATTCAAGATGACAGATGTGAAAAAACTACTTCTAGAAGGCTTTAATAACATTACCGCTGAAAAATGGCAAAATTGTACAAGGCACGTCAAAAAAGAAGCGATGAAATTTGACAGTCTGGATAATCAAATAGATAAAACGATTGATTCCTTCATAATAAATGTAACAGGCGAGACATCTGACAGTTCCTCAGACAAACGTTATATAGGTACTCACTTTAGTAACGATACTGCCGTCGACGTTGTCAGTTTTAAGCCATGCCAAACTCGAAAGCCGTTACTCTATAAAATCGGTAGGTATACGTAAATGTACATTACCTACACAATATTATGCAAAATATATTTTGATTTTTTTATTATAATACAGGATATTACATTTATTCAAACTTTTTACTACTAGGCAATATTTTATAAAGGGGATTGCCCATGAGCAGTATCGTTTGAATCTAAGTTGTGCCACAAGTTCAGGATATGAATAATTCCTGTTTTTAATTATCATGATTTTATAAAGTAATCTGGAGTCTCACATTTGCCGGATAAAACAAAAAATACCTTTAAAAGTCTTTCTATTCTGTATTTTTGTTGGATTTTTTACGGTATAAAAAAATCGTTTTGTGTATAATATTTTTGGCAACACTGAAATGTCACTTCCGGCGCAATTGACATTATTATTATTGTTACGCTGTCTGAGTTATTTCTCATGTGTGATATTGTGGTCGTTTATTTAAACCTTATTAACTTATATAAAGTGATTATGAGAAAGAGACTCCATTAGCATTGTAAACGAGGATAGTATTGTAGCTAATTGTGAAAAGTGATTGTGAGATAGAGACTCCATTAATTAATTCGCCGGTGTATCAACTTTTCACTTCGATTAGTTCACTTTATTCATGTGTATTTTGTTCTATGTATTTTTGTTCAATAAAGCTTATACTTTATCTGACTTCTTTGACCTATAATGCGCGATCCTAGTTAATAGGCGTCATCTTGATAATTATTACAGTAAAACATAAGGTAAGACAGTTATAGTCCACTAGTCCTTATGGAGTGAAGCAACACAAAGTGTTAAGACTTTCCGCATTTTATGTTGTATTTAATAAGCAATAGCATACTTAAGTGTTAATTTACCTATTTACTAAAAGGAAAACGATGTGTTTTGATATTTAGACTTTGGAAGTTTACCCATCTATTTCCATGAAACCCGGCAAATTATGTAAATCCTGTTTATTTTTCTTGAAAGTATATATTAATTCCAACATAAGACAGTAGTTTTCATGTTGGCACAACAATATTTGCACGATACTAAGTTCCATAGTCACTTGGGCATTCCCCTTTGCACTTTATCTAAAAATGTTTTTGACCATTGGCAGTCGGCACAAATTCTTCCTGCTTCGCAACCAAGGTATATTATAAAGGGCCGGTTGGCCATCTTCGTACTCAGCAATCATTTTAGCGTGATTGAGTAAAAAGGAAACAAACATCCAAAAACTCTTTCAGGGTTCAATAAGTTACGTTGTCACTACTCTATTTTATATATTCTCTCAGGATTCAGTCACGGTCGGATGTACGAAGATGGCTAACGGGAATTATTTAACTAACAGTACTGCACAACAGACAATAAATACAAATGACTTTTACCTGAAGTTTATTATGCACAAGACCTAAGGCTCCAACGGTAGTCTCAAGCGCTGAGCTAATCGGATCTTTAACAGTGTCCTCTTCAGGGACATCGGTAAACACCATTGACAGAATACTTTCAAATCTGTAGTAGAACAAAGATTTACAAATAACAAAATATAAAGTTTAAATTCTATGGTTTATTTGCATACTAAGCGAGTGAATTATGAATATTTTTATACATATACAAATCTAACGCCCCAAATGCATGACAAGGTGGGCGCGGACGCGTTTTTAAATGTACTGAAAGGCTCCTATCGTTTATACAACCCGCGCTCGCTCTCACAGTATTTTGGGATCTTAATTGGGTCACTTTCATTTATGGTATGTACATATGCGGAAGAGTAGTATGTATAAAATAGTATTAATATGCATAGTGCTTTTAAAGCGAGTCCAAAAAATATTTTAAAAACAAGTCTATGTTCATACATTACTCAAGACATGTGACTCACTCAAAACTCAAGACTCACAACATACTTTCATAAGTACGAGTATGCATGTGAATTTGTCTCTTGTGAATATGTTTTGTTCAAGTCGCTCAGACACCATTATTGGTTTTTATACGAGTCCGTCAACAATCTTCAGTTTATTTACATACATATGATACCTAATAATAATTATTTTATATAACTTAAGATTTTGGCATTTTTTACACATACATATTTATTTAGACGGGTCCTAATGTGTATGATTACCTTATTTATTTTGGGTGAGCTCGTGACCACGGTCGGTGTAACTCGGCCGAAACGTCGGATAAAATAAATAAGGTAAATAATACTCGTTAAAACACGTTTAAAAAATTAATAATTATTTTTTCTATACCAGTTAAATAGAACCGAAACGGTCACTTAGATGTGAAATTACAATATACCTGTGCGCGTCGTGCCTGGTGAGCTTGGATATGTTGTTGAGCGCGAGCACGCGACGTAACGCCGCGCGCCTCGCGCCCGTGTCTAATGTTTGCGCGTTATTCCCCGATAGCGCTGCGTCCAAACTGCCCACCACGGCTTTCAGTGCTCGCAGCCCCCAGTCGTAGTGCCGCTGGCCGCTTAGAAGGGTACTGTACAGTTTTTGTTACATTTACAAAGTGAATGATTAGTTAGTTAACTATAATAGTCGGAAAGGTAAAGCTATGTAATCAAATCGACAAACACGTGAGACTTTTCCTTTTCCTCGTGCGAAAATAACATGTAATATGTTAATATTAATGCGGTGTTGTAACCCAGCTGTAGTTAAATCAAGATGTATATCCTTCATTTCAGGGTTATTTCTATAAAATGATCAACAGACGAAATAATTGAGCCTAAAATCTATAAAATTTCTTCAGCGACAACTCACAGAAAATTAACTATTTTGAGAACCTATTAAAATGATACTATTAAAATTATATTTAAAAAATAATCAGTTCGTTATTATTATTTATATTAGCCTATAAAGTTTCACTGCAAGATATAGCGGGAGCCTTATAGGATACATGGTAATAAATGGTTAGTTACCACACGTAACATTTATCTTCGTTTTACCACACGATGATGCTCACATACTCACCAGACGTGACCATAAACTGGAATCGTATGATTTTGCTTATTAAAGTTCAAACCTGGATAAAATATATGTCCACTTTATAGACAGTGGCAACGACTTTGTGCGTTGATTCAAACACTGGCGACAACATTAAAGCATTCGATTTTATGAAAACAATATAATTTACAATAATTACACAATTTACGTCAACAATTTACAATGTTAGGATAATAAGTAAATACAGGACAGTAACTTCTTTTCATGAGGCAAAACGTACAGCGCTGGTTACGAGCCAGCAGTAGGGATGGAGTCGCTTACCCAATCAGTTACTTACCTGGCTAAAGTGAAGACGTTATTCAAATCCGTAGCGAGAAGTTCGGCGTCAGGTATACACCGCGCCGCGAGTAGATGTGAAGCCAGCTGCTCGCCCCGAGGCTGCGACATGGCTACAGGACGTAGCACACGTTCCAACGCAGTTGGCAAAGTGCGTCGACCGCCGTAGCCGCGCCCCGCGGGGTTCAACGTAGCTGCTACGCCGCACCATTCACTCACTGTTACCTGAAAACACGACACAAAACAAATTATTTTTCAGATAAGACTGCCAAATGTTAGAATTGCAATTTTTTATATAAACCATGTTCACGTGGCATGTTGTAGGCTTGGTTCTAAACTCACAGAAGATAAAACTCATCCATGTACACTCAAGTCACATTCAGAATTACAAAACTATAAAAATAATTGGGCATTCGCACAATTGCCTACGCAACAAAATAAGCAATTGTCAAGGTGACCACATTGAACAAGTTATCTATCACACATATCTAGGACTAATCGAATCGGTTATTTTGAAAGGGGCTCCAGTCCACTTCCTCAAATATTTCAGGATGAACAAAAAACTGTCTGGTGTAATTTTTTTGTATTGTGGCATTAAATGCTATTGTACTATCTAATAGATGCGTATATAAGTCATTATGCTATTACGTTAATTATAGATATATATCAGCAAGAATGGAAATATAGCTAATTTTAAGTCATGGACTTGTGCAATTTTCAAAACTTACAAGGATTTATTAAAGAAAACTAGCATGTATTAATATTTTAATGATATATTTTTTAAGAAATAATAATAAAAAATTTAATCAGCATCTTCTTCGATCGTTTCTGATGTCTTGGTGGGCCAATTTGTGATTTCATTGTAAAAAAAATACAAATTTGGAGGGAATATGCTTCATGACCTTCTTTATGTCCTCTATTTTTTTGTAATTTATTGGGACTTTATCCCTGTAAGTTTGTTCTGTTGGTAATGAAGTATTTTCCCGCCCAAAGGCCAGTTTAAAATCGTATTTAACCAGCCCATCAATATACGAGTACTAACTTGTTTACACAATACCTGGAATTATGCAATCATAATAGAACTCATGAAATCGTGACACATTAAAGTGCATTTTTTTGTCTTTAGGAACTTTTTTCCCAATGACTGTGTGGCTAGACAACTTTTCTTATAAAACTTTCTCCATCAGTTTTTGAAATTAGTTACCATATCAGTGTTTACTTCAAATACTGATATTTTTCCATCATATGCACTTGCTACAATGATATCTTCATATTCTGCTGGATGGTAAATCCTATCGAGCCGTTTGATTTTTCTTTTCACAAGACCAAAGTCGCGGTCGCAAGGCAAGAATGAATGCCCACGAGTCGGAAAATAATAAAAATATAATAGAATAATTGATAATAACATAAAAAAAAAACAGCATCAGAATCGGTTGTGTTCTTGAGGATTAAGAAGTAAAAACTTCATTGACTCAACTATATTGACATCGCTTATCGATTAGGGTCAGGAACTAGCCGTATTTTTTAAGATGGAGAATGCAGGCGAATAATATGACCTTAGATATAGATATAGGAAAACTTAATGAAGTAGTCCTAACAAAAACGTAGTTTTTGGAACATGCGTTTATCTTCCAAATACTATGTATTTCCTGTTGAGCAACGCGGTGGGCGAGCAGTGCGGCAATGTATGACCCGCCGCCTCCCATGGTCCTACCAACCCTGCAGTTATACCAGGCCACTCAGCAGCCGACCCTGCCTCACTACTGCCTCACAAATGTAGATAGATGTATAAAATTTACATGTTTCCCGTTCAGCAACGCGGTGGGCTGCGCGCCGGGCTTCCGTTGCTGCATCGCGTCGAGCAGTGCGGCGAGCTGGTGCGCCTGCGCTGCGAGCGTGTCGGCAGCCAGCCGGTTGAACTCATCGAAGCAGCCCCACGCACCGCACAGTGCCAGCCCACTCAGCAGGCGGCCCATACACTCCGCATCCATTGCCTAATAAATACAAAATACATGTTTTTTTATTTAGTTAGCAAAATCATACAACTTTATACACGTGGTCTCCTTTTAAGTAGAAGAAATACATGTGGCAGGAGATCCCGTTTCCATAAACAGTAAAATATTCTAAATTACTGATAATTTGTATCCCTTTTTACATTGATTCTCACTTATTATTCGGCCGCTGAGAGAGTGCGTTCCTAACAGGTCGTGAGAGAATGAACGATGTAACTTTGAAGTGGCGAAGAATTTACGATAAAAATATTATTATCGTTAATTTGCTCTACTATCGAATAATATCATTAAAAACTATATCATTGTGTCAACTTACAATAAATGTTATAATTTTGCGCTAAATGTAATGTTAAATAAATAAGAAAACAATATTTTTTAAAATCCATACCGCGCTGTTACAAGGCTATGTCAACTGTTTATATTTGTAGTGATGTACCAAAATACTAGGCAATTGTAACGTTATCTGTCGTTATACTACAACATAATACGATTTTCTTTCTAATAATTTGATAATAATAGAACGTACTAATAAAGTTAATAATATTATAAAGCTGTGCCCAAACCGAACGCGCGATATTGTGCAAGTAGCGTAATATGAGTAGCTACTTTTATATTTCTGGAAAAAAATGGCAACCCCGAATGGCGTAATGGGCCGCCATTTTGTGACGCTAAAACAGTCGTCTGTTGTCGTTTCATGCGCATAGACTACGTTCTCCAGTGTTTCTCGTTCTGTTTTTTCTTGTGACCCGGCTTTCGTTTAATTGACTGTTCCTGCTTGTTATACTGACCTCGGCGCTAAATTGGATTTCGATTGTGTTTCGCATTGTGTTGTGTTGTACTTTTGGTGTGCATAATAATGCCGAAACGTGGACAAACATTGAAAAGTGAAACCCGTGAGCTAATCATCAAGCTGCAAGATTACTTTGAGCGTGAATGGCAAAATGGCAGACCCTTGATACCTGTAGAACGGGTACAAGAGCGCATCTCTCAGTTGCTTGGAATTAGCAAACGAACGATAACAAATATTAATAAAGAAAAGTTCGGCCCATCTGGTACGGAAGAAAAAATTTTACGAACACCGAAGAAGAAACGCAGAACTAAACCTGTGACAGATATTGATACCTTCGACGCCGATGCATTAAGGATCATAGATATGGTTACTATTCGAGGAATGAATACCTTAATAGGACAACGCTTTTGGCATCTTTGAGAGCAGCTGATTTGTTTAAGGGAGGTAAAACTGCCTTATCCAAAATTGTAAAAGATATTGGTTTTTGATCCAAAAAAACAGGCAAAAGAGAAGTTCTTTTAGAACGATATGATATAATTTTAAAAAGAATATCTTTTTTAAGGGCAGCGAAAAAAATCGATAACTGGGATAATGTCGTTTTCATTGATGAGACATGGCTGAACGCCAATCACAAGCTTTCTCGTTCTTGGACAGATGATATACAAGCGTCGGCGTCGAAAGTACCAATGGGTAAAGGTGCCCGACTGATAATATACCACGCCGGTTCTGCAAAATACGGTTTTAGCATTTGGCGTTTACTTTGGCGTTTTGGAGAACGGCTTACTGGCATTTGAATCAAAAACCACTACTGACTACCATGAAGAAATGAATGCCGCTACATTCAAAGAGTGGTTCCAGAATGTGCTGTTGCCCGGCCTGCCAGAGACTTCTGTAATATTTATGGATAATGCCCCTTATCATTCGGTGCAAATACAGAAAGCACCTACTCAAGCCAATTGACTGGCCAATTGAAGAATTGGTGGCTTGGCTACAAAGAAACGGCATTGACGCAAATATACAGAAAAGCAGAACTGATCAAATTAGTTAATTAAAGACAATAAGTCGGCAAATGTGCGATATGAAATAGATGAACTGGCACTGGAATACGGTCATCGCGTTCTCAGAATTCCTCCATATCATTGCCCGTATAATGCGATTGAGCTAATCTAGACTCAAATTAAAGGTTACGCAGCCCGCCACAATACTTCTCCATCATTCGGCACAAAAAAGATGATGACCCTAATAAAGGAAGCCTGCGGAAAAGTCAAGAGATGACTGGGCGAAGGTCGTCGAAAAACGAAAAATATTATTTTCGAAAACTTTGACCGAGATATCAGAATTGATACTATGATTGATAATAATATAATTATTTAATTATACATGTAGGCGAAGATAATCACGAAGACAGCACCTCCTCATGCGAATCGGAATCTGATTAAATTTGTTTGAATCCAGTCGCAACTATTTTTCAAAATACTTTTATTGTATTTTATATTAAATATATTTCCGAATATTACTTTTGCATTTTTATTTTCTTTACGCTAGTTACATTCAGAAATTAGACGCCAGACACACAAGTATTGAAACTTATGTTACTCTTTTCTTGGGTCGATTGAAAAAAGTAAATAATAGTGTTACTTATTGCCCATAGTGATGGGCAATAAGTAACACTATTATTTACTTACACTATTATTTACTAGTCATGACCAACTGACAGACGTCAGGAACGCATTTTCTCAGCGGCCGAAGTGTAGACGTAATTATTTTATTACACATAATATTTTGGTTTCTATTTCTCTGTTAATCTTTTAGATTTTATTAATAGGTATAAAGTAACGTCAAAAACATTTTAAACCATAAGTAATAATTCAAAGGCGGACTTAATCCTTAGTGGCATTCTCTGCCAGTCAACCAAATTATACGATTTGGTATGACATGACAGTCGTATAATTTGTTAGTTCTCGTGGTATAGACTATAAATTAGTATAGATTCTATACTAATCTATAATACCATGGTTTAAAGCACGAGAACTGATAGTGATGTCATCAGCTTTAAACCGACAAGACAACACCGACCGGTACTAGGAAACGTTGTTTTGTTCATCTATTTTATTGTTTACTATAGACAACTAGCGACGACAACACGATATTTACATTCTTGTGTATAACGGAGTATGATATGACGCGATGAGGTCACTATCAGTTCTCGTGGTATACAGTTTAGATAATTTTCTATTAATTGGCTCTCTATTCTGAATAGAAAGATCCTATGCCCTTTGAATTTCAGGCTACCCCTCTCCCAAATGTCATTGAAATTGCTTCAGTGTTTAGTCGTAAAAATGTTACAAAAATTTGAAAAAACAAACCGACTAACAAACTTTTGCATTTATATACAGAATGAATAAAACGTGGAAGTGTTGATTAATGTGAAAGTATGGTTATACTCGTAGATAACTGAAGATACTAGAAATGAAGATATGAGACAGCAATGTTTTTTACTGAATATAAAAAAACCTTTTTGTATATGTTTGAACATATCAGTTTTAACTAACGTATTAAAAATTTCATAGCACATAGCAATAAAATCCTTACCTCATCGCAGTTAAAAACAAGTACTAATCGGCCGACTAATCCGCCCAATGCTTTAACAGATTCCGTTTTGCCGGTCCCTGCTGGACCAAATGGGTTTCCCACGAAACCTAAGTGTAGAGACTGAAAGTAATCATTGCTTTTATAAATTACTGTTAGTTTTGTACACATCATCATAGGCAAGAAATAATGGTAATAGAATCATATTTTTTTTAAATAATTTAGTTTTAATAATCAATAATGGAAAAGTATACCAATTTTTTTATTTCTTATCTAACAAAAAATGTTGTGAATTTTGTTACGCTGTCTTTAAAAATGATGAAGATAGAGCCTTTGAAAGTTGGATGTTGACCGAGCAGCGGGTGACTTCCCAATACAATTACCTACAAAGTTACTGTTGCATAAATTATAGTCTGTGCTTTAGGATTGTCTATGGGTTCTCCCAATAAATGTCTCACGTGCAATGTAACACCGAGTTTTTATTTAAACAATTAACCCAGCAGCCCTGCACATATCTAGCAAATATGTGACAGTGGCGACGAGGATAAAAAGAAAACAGTGAAAGTTTTACGTGTTACGTCCGTAAACTACAAGAAAGATAGTAGAATAATTTCGTCTTGTTACGTCGGACGAAATTTCACAAAATGGCGGCTGCTGGGCTCTCACTGCCTGAGTTTTCAGCTGCAAAATGCACATTTAAGGTGTACAAACAGGTGTTTGAAAACAAAATGAAGATCCACGAGGTGGATGAAACGAAGTGGTCACAATATTTAATCTCGTTTATAGGTTTTGACATGGTCACGTTGCTATCAGAACTCTGTTTCCCGGAAACACCACAGGATAAAACGTATACTGAATTAGTGGAACTTGTTGAAAAACACTTGGAGCCACAGCAATCAGAAATCGCGGAAACATATAAGTTTATGAAACGTGAACAGTTGGCAAACGAGTCAATCTCTGAGTTTGTGGCGGCATTAAAGAAAATGGCACAGACGTGCAACTTTACCACACATTTAGAAAGATGTCTAAGAGATAAATTCGTTCATGGATTAAAGAGTGAAAGCATAGTTAAAAGATTATTTGGTGAAGAAAATTTAACGTTTGCAAAAGCCGTGAAGATAGCAATGAGCATGGAGCTGGCGGAGAAGGGAGCAAAATTAATAACTGCTGGCAGTTCTGGGCAAGAAAGCTCAGACATACACAAAATAAGTAAAAAAAAGGTGAACATTAAATGTCATTGCTGCGGGAAGATGGGGCATGTAAAACCCCAATGCAAATTTAAAGAGGAAGAATGTTTTAAATGCCACAAGAAGGGGCATATGGCAAGTGTTTGCAAAGCAAACAGTAACAAAACTTTCAAACCCAAGAGGGTCCATGAAATTACAAATGATGAAGAATTTTCTGTTATGCAAGTTAGTGAAGTACAATTGAATAGTGAATCTGTGGGTGATAGTTATGATTTGTCTAGTTTATTTCAGAAAACAGAGAGTCAATTAAATATTAACAAAGTGGTATCAATAGATGAGAAGCGTCCAAGTCCTGGGTATATAACTTTAAAAATTAATAATGTAAATATATCATTTGAAATTGATTGTGGATCAGATGTCACGTTAATGCCTGAATCTATGTTCATAGCATCCTTTCCTAATTTAAAATTATTTCCATGTAACCTAAAGCTATCAGGATATGGTGGTAACAATATCACTGTATTGGGTAAGACAAATGTAAATATTAAAATTATAAATGAAAAATACTTAGCAACATTGATTATTGTCAAAGATGGTAAAAAGCCATTGTTAGGTAGGGATTGGCTGAGTGCTATGAAAATTGATTGGCAAACTTGTATGAAACGGTGCAATTTAATTATTCACCAAGATTCACAAATTAAACTTAACAATTTAGTAGAAAAATATAGGGATATATTTTCAGGGGTTCCAGGCGAAATTAAAGGTACTGTAGGCACTTTAAAATTAAAAGAAGCTAATATTAAACCCATTGCATTTAAACCAAGAAGAATAGCTTATGCTGTAGAAAATTTAGTTAAAAAGGAGCTTGACAAGTTATGTACCGAAGGTAAAATGTATAGAGTGACAAATAAAGAAACAGGCACATGGGCTACACCCATAGTGACCATCATTAAAGGACCTCATAATATAAGAATTTGTGGGGATTACAAGGTAACAATAAATCCATTTTTGGAGGTGCCAAATCATCCAATCCCTGTCATTGAAGACATTTTTGCAAAATTAAATAAAGATGATCAAAATGTTAAAACAGTATTTAGTAAAATTGACTTAAGAAAGGCATATATGAACAGGCGAATGGATGAGGAGGCACAAAAGCTTATGACAATTACCACACCATGGGGGTTGTATAGACCAACGTTCATGATGTTCGGTATGTCACCTGCTCCACAGGAATGGCAAGATTTTATGGATGAACACTTTAATATGCCAAATGTATATTGTTTCATTGACGATATTTTGGTTGCAAGTAGTGATGTGGATTGCCATTTAAAAACTTTAGAGTGTATATTTCAAAAACTTAAAAATTTAAATATTAAAGTAAATAAAGAGAAAACTGTGTTGATGTCCCCACAATTAGAGTATTGCGGGCATGTGATTGATAAGGAAGGCATTCACAAGACACCAGGGCACATCAAGGCCATATTGGAAGCACCACAACCTGAAAATATTAAAGAATTACGTAGTTTCCTTGGCACTATTAATTTTTATCATAAATTTCTAAAGAATGCTGCTGAAAATTTAAAACCTTTATATACATTACTAAAGAATTCAGAAAAATGGGTATGGTCTAAGCAACAAGAACTAGCATATGAATGGGCCAAGAAAGCTATTGTATCAGAGCAAGTATTAATACATTATAATCCAAAGCTACCAGTGGTATTGAGCTGTGACGCTTCCAAGTATGGGTTAGGAGCTTGTTTAGCTCATGAAATTAGGTTAGGTAATAATATTATTGAATGCCCTATTGCTTTTGCAAGCAGAACACTCAATGAAGCAGAAGTAAAATATTCACAAATAGATAAAGAAGCCTTAGCCATTATATGGGCAGTTAAGAAATTTGATTTGTATTTAAAAGGTAGAACATTTACATTAGTTACTGACCATAAACCACTGATATCTATATTTAATCCAAATAAAACAGCTGGTAGTATATATGCAGATAGAATGACTAGGTGGGCATTAATTTTATGTAATTATAATTATGATATAAAGTACAGGACTTCACAACATAATGCTGCAGCAGATTTTCCATCTAGGTTACCAATTAAAAATAGTAATGAGGAGGATAAAATTAATCTGGAAGGCAACATTAACAGCATTGTGTTGGATAATCCACCTGTAACTTTATCTGAAATTGCCAAACATACTCAGAAAGACCCTAATTTAAGCAAGGTTTGTACTTACCTAAGAGAGGGCTGGCCAAAGTTGATTAATAGAGAGTTATGTAAATTTAAAGGCAAAGAAACTGAGTTATATATAATTAAAGATTGCATATTATGGAGGGATAGAGTAGTTATACCTGACAGTTTAAAGGATAAAGTTTTAACTGAACTGCATTCTGGTCATTTGGGTATTAATAAAATGTTATCTTTAGCTAATAGTTGTTTTTGGTGGCCAAACATCACAAATGATATAAAAACATTAACTAATAATTGTGCAGGTTGTATCCAAAATAGGAACTTACCACCTATCAAACCTATACATAGATGGGAGTGGCCAGAGGAGCCATGGAAACGTATTCATGCTGATTTTGCTGGTCCATTTTTAGGGCATATGTGGTTAATCATTGTAGATGCACACTCAAAATGGCCAGAAGTAGTTAAAATGAACAATATTACCTCCAGCAGTACAATTAAATGTCTACGTAGTATTTTTGCTAGATTTGGTCTACCGGAACAAATGGTGACTGATAATGGTCCACAATGGACATCTGAAGAGTTTAATACTTTTTGTAAGAATAATAATATTAGACACATATGTACTGCACCTTATCACCCAGCCAGCAATGGCTTAGCAGAAAGGGGGGTTCAAACCTTCAAGAGGGCCATGTTAGCATATAAGTTTGATAAAAATTGTTTAGATCATAGTATACAGCATTGGCTATTAGCTTATCGTACAGCACCACATGCCACAACAGGCAAGGCACCATGTGAGTTAATGTTAGGTAGAAAACTCCGTACACGTTTATCTTTAATAAAAAAAGATGTAATTATTCCTCGGCAGTTGATTTGTAAGAAACCTGTAAAGCAATATTTGCCAGGTGATAAAGTACTGATCGCATCATATGATAACTCTCAAAAATGGTTAGATGGTGTTATTGAAAAACCAGTAGGAAATGTTATGTATGATGTGCACACTGACAAAGGCATACTCACCAGGAATGTTACTCAGTGTTTGCCTAACTATAGTGTACCTAATGAAAGTGTATTGGAGCAAGAAAAAGAATCGGAGAAATTAGAAGTAAATAAGCCGTTAATTAACAAAGAAATACCAAGTAACATCGCTAATTCTCCTATTCTAGTGCAGCCAGAAGTGCGTAGAAGTGCACGGACTCATAAGCCTGTTCAGAGACTTGATTTGTAGTAATTTAAAAATTTAATAAAAATTAGAAGAGAGGAGTGTTGCATAAATTATAGTCTGTGCTTTAGGATTGTCTATGGGTTCTCCCAATAAATGTCTCACGTGCAATGTAACACCGAGTTTTTATTTAAACAATTAACCCAGCAGCCCTGCACATATCTAGCAAATATGTGACAGTTACATACAAACGAATTGTGTTCATGAAATTATAGCGTTTGTCTAAACATTTTTTTCTAAAACATACAGTAAATAGCTGAATATATTTTTTAAAATTGTGACGTCAACATCGCGAGTGACGCGTTTGAAACTTTGAATAGCTATATGTCAGTCGTTTTCCAACTGATTTCATAAATTTTAGCTAGGCGTAATATTTTAGGGTATATTTTTATTTACTCGTAAATACGAAAAACTCGCTAGATATAATAAACCTAGTGACTTCTTAATTGTAATTATAATTTTAAGCAGTCTCTTCTTGTTTCAATAATTACCTGCGTCAAGATAAAAAAGCATTCGTCAGCTAATTCTGTCCTGACGAATTGTCCAGTATTGACGCCGAGGTATTCATATGAATACGATATTTGAGCCAAACCCATTTTAGCTACAACTTCCTTTGTGTTAAGTAAGTAGAACCTGCAACCATTAAACGTGTTTAGGCAGTTATAAACACAAAGAAAATAGTAAGACTTTTACAGTGTAGTGTTACTGATATATAAAATGTAATCTCTTGAGTTGCGTAGGATAAACACAGAGAGTATAAACTAATTATCGAGCAACGAATGCTTGATATAAAATTTTCAATCCGAATAGAGTTACCTACCTATTAATCTATCGGGCATTCGAGCGTTCGCACAAATACTTGCAATCCTTTGCAGCTCATTATCAAATTATTAAATAAACGATTAGGGGAGAGTGGGGGAATTGGAGCCATGTAAGGAAAAGTTAAAAAAAATACGAGTTTATGTTGTAATCATTCATTTTTTTAGACACTAATTAGTCTTTTATTTATCTGTCTTTCAGTAATTGCTAAAAAAAAATTTAAAAACTAACTCTTAGTTAGTGAAAATGACTTTTTTTATAAATATTAGTTTCGCTCGCATTACCCCACACATCGGGTAACGAGAGCCAAAAAACCTCCATGTGTGTAATGAAAGCCATCACTTAATACTAAACAAAATGAAACTTACTTTGGTTCACGTAATAGGAACTTAAACAAATCACAGTTATAAAGTAATCAACAGAACATAATAATCAACAAAAATAAAGCTTTTCTAAAAGTTAAATATACAACATAGGGTATTCTAGGGATCTAAACAAAAATTGCAAATATAATCTATGGGGTCATCGCAACCCGAACACTCGGAATGGGCCCATTTTCCACAGGCTCTGCAACGGTACCATAGCTCTTTATTTTTACCAACATCGTTACATATGATGCATTCATTTTCCTCCTCTGAGTATTCAGAATCATCATCACACATATTATTTTCATCAGCAGATGATTCCTTAGTTGTGTTGTCTTGGAACAAATTTCTGGTTGCCTTCTTTATGTTTTTTTTAAATGATTTATTCTTAGTCTTTAATTTAATATTCTTAGATTTCTTTTTTTTTGATTTTCTTCGGTCTATTTTCCTTTTTGTTCTTTTTTTCTCTCTTCTCCTCGAAAATTTTCTTCATGGGGGTACCAGTCAAAACTTCTGAATGCTGCTTGTTTCTATTAGTCTTTGCAGAGTTTTTTAATATTTGTGGACGAGGACTTACAACATTTAAGATATCAGCAAAGCTTGTAGATGGCTGTGAAGAATATTGTGATGGTTGGTTGCTGGTATTTTGTGACGTGGTAGTAGGCATTTGCAGGGGCTTTTGAGAGGATGTCAATGATTGTGAAGTAACTGTAGCTATTGTTTCTGAAGGTAGAACAGAGTTACGATCTATTAATGCTAGTCGCTTCTGGCTTTCTAATACTGAGCTCAGGGTGTCGGCTCATGAACCCAAACAACCAATCTTTTCCAGGAATTTTTTTTTCAGTGTTAAATATTTTTTCAACACCAATATTCACAGCCATATTATAGCATATTTTACGCAGTTGACTGCCGGTTAAACCATAAAACATATTAGACATATCAATGATATGGTTAACAATGGTATGTTCCTGTTCACTAGTGATCACAGGTTTTCTCCCAAGCAGCGGAGAACGACTGTAAGTAATAACATCACTATTTGCTAACCTGAACCGTTTCTTGAGCGTGCTATAGGGTATTTTAAATTGCTGTGCCGCTTTATTAACTGATATTCCTTCCTTTCGTAATAGTTTCTATTGCACTCTCTAACGAAGCCGAGGTCCAACTGGCCTTTGATGTCGTTCGCTGTCTAGTTCTTGGGATCTAAAAAATAAAATAAAGCATGTTTCATTAGATTAGAATTACGTTTTTCGAAAAGGGTAATAGTAGCCATGGCGGGGTAATGGGAGCGCTTCTAGCTCCCATTACCCGAATGTTAAACATCTCGAATTAATAAAACTAACATAAACAAACTTTGCTAAATCATCTATCTTCCACTTATATCGTAAAATTTATGAAATAAGGCATTTAATAAACACAAAACACAACAGAATGATAAAAGTTCAGATACTTACTTTGGTTACGAGATTTGATATTTTTTTACAAGGATGACTCACAAAACTAACTTCTTCTCGTCACCGCTATACGCGTGCTACTGAGCTGGCCAGCGGCGATCACGTTGCATAATCGAAGGTTCCCGAAGCCGTTCGTGTCATTTCGGCGCGACTTGTACGTTCATGTGTGTGTAAATTGTAGTAGCTCCTATTACCCGCTAGCTCTGTTTACCCCGTTCTCCCCTACGTAGTGCCAGCCGCAAATATAAGGTTGCAGAATAATCCTATTCATTGAGTTAGAACAACGAATATGAACTATAAAATCACCGATTGTTTATTATTAATGTAATATTTCAGCAAATACCACTCAAAAGTTACCCGTTCTCTCCACGCGTCTTCCGCCATGTTTAGGCTCGATACTTCCTACAAATGTTGAAGTGTATCAATTGTTACAATGATAAATTAAACATCGATCTTAAACTTGTTATTACTACTTACTAATATTAAACATTAAACTTGTATGAAACTGAAAGGAGTCTTTAGACTAAGACTTGATTTGATGTATCTAGTCGAATTCAATCCGAAGCAAAAGTCAAGAAAAAAAAACATTTGTCGTAGCATTTTGCTTTCAGGACACTCTACAGATATTTCTAGTAAAATCGAACTCTGGAGAGATGTAGAGAACAATTTCAAATTGGCCTCTAAAACCGGTGTGCTTAACAAATTAACTCAATTAAAAAATTACAAGTAATTACTTACCTAAGTTGTTTCTGCCAAAGCCAGTCGCTGATTGAGGTCACGTTATTGTCTATTAAAGTCTTTATAACAGACTTGTAGTAATGGCACTGTAATATAAGCGCTTGTCGCTTGTGTCGCTCACACTCATCCTCTACTTCGGCCGAGCCATAATACAAATTTTCCTTTTCAACATTCGATTTCAATTTGTGCAGTTCTTTGGAACTGATAGCTCTTTCTGCTTGCTCGGTGAAACGAATATTTTGCGCCAAACAAAGTATCTGCGTCGGCAGCGAAAACGGATCTTGGTCTTGCAATGAATTGGTTAAGACGCATTTTAGCGTCATGTTTTTCAGCGACGAACGCATTTCGATTTCGAGGTTCTTTAGCCATATCTGCAAAAACATTAGATACTATTTACCAACAGGTCAAAGGTTGCAGCTGCAATATATATGAAAATAATGAATATATATAAAGGATCAACGTTTATTTGTACGAGACGATTTCTGAAACTGTTGGTACATTGAACCTGAATCTTAAATAGTTTCAAATGTATTCCTTAAACAATATAATAGACCAACCCTGGTATCTACGGTAAGGCGACCTATGTTGGTGGACACCGGCTAGTGACAAAAGAGCACAGCATATCACTAATGGTATGTACATACCTCTACAGGGCAATCAATATCAACAGGATGATCAAGTTGAAAAGCCTCGCCGTAGAGACTGCATAATGCCGTAATAGACATACTGCCAGGCCCGAGACGCACGCCTGTAATGCCCGGGAACAACTTCTTGAGATGTGTTTGCATCACCGCCTCTCTGCCTTCAGCACCAGCTCGCGCTTGACCGAGGAGCTCCAATAGGTCGTCGTCACTTAGAAAGTATAGCCTTGGGAATATGGTGCGTTTTTCCTGAAACCATTATTTTTACTTTTATCATTAATATATTTTGTATAGGTTGAGCTACAGAAATGGCTCAATAAACACTCAAGCTCATAAAATATTTCGCAAACGGCTGTTATATCCATTATTCAATCTAAATTAAGTTTATCATTGGAATTGTTGATCTTATAAGAGTACACTTCAGTTCCGATGTACGTAACATCAACATCATCCATTTGGAGAATATATGACATCGGATAATTAATGATTGATTTATTGATTCTAAGAGGGTAAAACTAGTAAGAAAATCTTTTCACGATTACTTACATCAATGTACTGGTTGAGTGCTGATTGGCAAGCGATAAGCTGCTCCGATATCGAGTCCAGCATGGACTGTAGACGTGTTGACTGCAGTAGAGCGGAGAGCCTAGCATCTGATTCCAAGATCTTGGACACTTGTCTGAACCCCTGGTCTACTTTCCTGAACTTAATGCCCAGCTCCCCGTCGCCATTAGACAAAATCGGCTCTAGGTATAACCACCTGTAAGGATACCACGTTTCTCAAAGTTAACAAATCTTGTAATACTATAGGTATCTTATGTTCAGCTGACTTCGTTGTTCTATTGAGTTGTAAGTAATTGTAGTTGCATATAAATCGTATAATATTAGATTAGATAAGAAGAATTAGTTCTAGACAGAGAGCTATAGATACAAAAAAGTCGCGTGTTGTAGGTGCAAGGATGTCCCCGATGCCAGTGCTTCATCACAATGTGTCATTTAGTCGTATGATATCACCCCCGTACCCTCGAAACGCGGGGGATGCATGATGTCTTACCCCCCTAGGAGGCTTCCTTACACCTACAATTACAAGTTCTACACTATGTCAGTGTTTCATAAGATCCAACTTTTTGTGTTAATAGATCTCAGTCTATTACTATAAGAACTACATCTCTACATTATGTAATATATTTATTGTGATAGAAAAGAAAAATGCCTCATCCCATTATACTTTGTTCTTACATTACATTATACCCATCTCATTACATCGAATAGGAAATGTACCTAATTGAACGAGAAAACCTCTCTATTTATTATCCTTTTCTTTTTCCAAATCGTGAGTTTTAAATCTTTAAAGGTAGACTAAGCATCAGTGGATGTGCGGCAGCACATCTGTTCCTCATTTTTGACTAATGTCGGCATGAATCGCAGATGTCCATGAACTGACGGTATTCACTTACCACCGTGTGGAGTGCATGCTCATCTATCACCTTCCTATAAAAAATGTTGTATTAAACAATGTCACTACACTTGCGTTAAAATCATTGGCGTTATTAAGGGGCTAAGGGAGAAGCTGGGCGACCACAGCCCACCCTAGGCAGGTTTGAATTTTGCTCCAGAATTTCGAATTAATAACACAATATTGTTTATGAGAATATCTCACTATAGTAGAAGAAAATAGTAAAACTATATAGTTTAGGTACCATTCGCGCGCTGAGCAGCAGTAGGTACCTACTTAGTCAAGCCAACCATAAAATTTGTTCTAGTTATGCCAGTTTATAACAACATTAAGCAATATCTCCTCTATATAAGGCTTTTGTCAAATCTTTAGAGAGAAGAGTACTTAGCATTGGTATTCGTATACCATCAAAGACGTTGTATAAAAGTTATTTAATTAACATAGGAAAAAGAAAAGTAGTTTTGTGCACAGGTTGTCCCAAAACTCAACGTCAAGCCGGGAACAGAAGATAGGCCAGTTTAAGATGGCCCAGAAAAGAAAAGAAAAATAGGTCTCACGGTTTTTGAGTTATGGGCATTTTATTGAGGATCGTGAAAATCGCTACCCTGTACCAAATTCTTAGATGCTGTGACTAAAAATTTCCATATTTTAGTAGACCAATATTTGTAACGCAATGCTGAATAATCCTGCTATTGATTACAGAACAAAATAAAACTAAAAATGCAAGTTTTGGAAAAAAGTAAAATTTATTGCACGATTTATGCGTTATAAAATTTTGATCAGCTAACTCCTCAAACTGTAGAAAAAATGTAGTACGCTAACATGGCAAGTTTTTTAAGAAATTGCTTCTTTAGTCAAGATTTCAAAATGGTACAACACTTACTTCTTTCTTAAAAAAAAATATTCGTATTTTTTCTAAAATGGCCTAGTTTCAAAATAATTCCCGTACCAACGATAACACTATTCAGCGCTCAAAAATAAACTGAAATTAGTCTGAATTAGACAGAGAAACCATTCGATGTGAGTTAGAGTGAGACAATTAGAGAAGACTACCTTGAAATGTACTGCATTTCCCACTTTATCTTACTTCCCTAATGTACGTACGCGTTTCGGTAGTGAGTGAGATGTGCCAGAGCCCATTCGCTTCTTATGCCTCTCTATTTTCCCAACCCTTTCTCCAAATCCATTCCTATATCTCCAAAGGTAGGCAGCGCATTCGGGGGTGTGCCAACTTTTGTCATTTTGGAGTAATGTATCACATGTATCGCGGATGTCTATGGGCAACTGTACCATCAGGTGGACTGTACACTCGTCTGCCGCCTTCGTCCGAAAAAAAAGATAGTGACGCCATTCGACATGAGACTATTAGCTGTTCTTTTTCTCAGTAGCAGTACGCTGCGCTGCTTCGTTCATTGCGTATCTTTTTGTATCATGTTGCTCTCGTACTGACAATTTTGGCTTTCTTTATTTGGATTGATTAATACCTTGGGATTTGGAATTGTTGTTCCATTTTCTTCTAGCTGACCTGGCTTTCTTCTGGATTGTGTTATGTGCTGTAAAATTCCGTCGGGCGTTATTTTGTCGGGCGTCGCCTGTGGTATTATATATTACGTTTTAATCCCACTATGTCGTTTTCATACACAGCGGCGGAATATGCAAAGATGCACAGAATTTATTTGGAGAATGCAGATGCACTGGTAGTACCGCAGCGAGACTTTATCGTGAGAGATATCCAAACGCTGAGCGTTATCCGGATCACCGCGTGTTCGTAAATGTACATAATTTATACTCGGAGCGTCGACTTCCTAGTGCTCGTAGGAGTGGTGGAAGACTTCGTGCGGAATACGACGACATTTCAGTACCGACGATTGAAGAAAAAACGGGAATATCAAAAAGTACTGCACATCGGATTTTGAAACGATATGAATACCACCCCTACCACGTGCAACGTGTGCAAAGCTTACTACCCCGTGATTATCCCAGCAGGGTTCAGTTTTGCAGAATGTTAGAAAAAAATAATGAAGAGTAGGTACCCAAAAAATGGATTGGGCGTCTTGGTCCAATTTTGTCGCCGGCCCCATTCACCGGAGTTGAACCGGCTTGATTTCTTCTACTGAGGTTGCTTAAAAGAAAAAGTTCATTTGAAACCTATAGAAAACTTTGCCGAACTGCGACAAAGAATCGCTGAAGCTGTCGAATAAATAAATTCTTCGAAGGTATACATACACGAATGCTGAAGCGATCTTTTCTAAGACGATGTAGAGCGTGGAAACAGTTTGAGCATTTGCTTTAATTTATTAAAAATATTTCAATAAATACTGAGTTTTATTTTAAATTTCATCCCCTAATCCAATACCAAATACTGTTTTGAAACTAGGTCATAATGGAAAAAATACAAATATTTTTTTTTAAGAAAAAAGTAGTAAGTGTTGTACCATTTTGAAATCTTGACTAAAGGAGCAATTTCTAAAAAAACTTGCCATGTTAGCGTAGTACATTTTTTCTACAGTATGAGGAGTAAGCTGATCAAAATTTTATAACGCATAAATCGTGCTATAAATTTTTCTTTTTTCCAAAACTTGGATTTTTAGTTTTATTTTGTTCTGTAATCAATAGCAGGATTATTCAGCATTGCGTTAGAAATATTAGTCTACTAAAATATGGAAATTTGTAGTCACAGCATCTAAAAATTTGGTACAGGGTAGCGATTTTCACGATCCTCAATAAAATGCCCATAACTCAAAAACCGTGAGACTTATTTTTCTTTTCTTTTCTGGGCCATCTTAAACTGGCCTATCTTCTGTTCCCGGCTTGACGTTGAGTTTTGGGACAACCTGTGCACAAAACTGCTTTTCTTTCTCCTATGTTAATTAAATAACTTTTATACAACGTCTTTGATGGTATACGAATACCAATGCTAAGTACTCTTCTCTCTAAAGATTTGACAAAAGCCTTATATAGAGGAGATATTGCTTAATGTTGTTATAACTACTGGCATAACTAGGACAAATTTTATCTGTTGTTGTGGGTGTTCAAAATGACACTTAAATCTGGTTAATCTCTGGGTGTTAAAGATATTAAAAGTAACATTTAATAGGTACTTATTAATATCAAAGTAGTAAATAGAATTGCAAGCCTGTTATCTATGTGATTTTTCGTTAAAACCAAAGTTAAAACTAGTTGTACTTAGTTGCATCAAGACTGTTAATCATTCGCAAGTATGTACAGGTACTTATTTGCTTTTTATTAAAAAGTACTTTAATTATTACTATTATAACATGTCGTTAGTAAATGACTTTACACTTCGTCCAATGCCACAATGAACGAATATAAGGTTAACCGTAAAGAAACTTTTACTGCGTAATTTAGAACAAGAATATTATGCTTGACTAGGAAGACCTATGCTGACTAGCCCTTTACTTACTGAGTAGTAAGTCTATACTAAATTTGTTGTATATTTATTCACGTATTGTGTCTATGTATAAATATATGAACGACTAATTATAGTCATTTCAAATAGACATTTGTGAATACATGTAAACAAAAAAATATTTACTCTACATTGTATTTAAATGAATAGACAAGTTCTTTTCTTCATAAAAGTGAGTCATTAATTTAAGTATGTAATTTTTTTTGTTAATGTAATCGTAACTGTGTAAAATTATTGTTATTTAGTAAGTTTGCTGTGGAAGTCGTGCATTGAAAAGGGTAATAAATTTTAACGGTAATCGATAGAAACAAAAGATTTATACGATTTTTTTAATTAACATTAACTATACATTGTACAAATTAAGTATTGATGCCTATTATATACTTTACAAATTATTCCATAAATGGGAAGTGTTGAATTAATGTAAATACTTAAGTCAATAAAAGCACAAAAACATATTAAAGTTGCACATTAGTGCGTTTAAAAGATAAATGCATTTTAAACAACAAATAAATTATTATAACGTACCCATCCGGCACTGATATAATATATATATATATAATCATGTAGTTAATTAAACTAGGTCTGCATTCAGTGTATTATTAAATAAATTAAATAAATGTTTATACAAACATACAGTCCATTCGTATTAAAAAGGTAGAGAGGGAGATAGAGAGAGAACTTCTATGTATTCAATAAAATACACATAAATTACCTATATTATTATTAATTATTAACAAAAGGTGCGGAATACCTTGAAAATAAGCATACTCATTAATCTACCAAACTATTTAAATAGCAACAGTTATCAATATCACCCTACAAGAACTATAATTCTTTGGAACAGTAATTGTCAACCACAATAATGGCTTTACAATTAAACAATATTTTCACAAAATATTATCAAAGTATATAAACAATTTATTTATTTAAATCAAATAAATGGATAGTAAAATATTTTTGTGCCATTGATTATTATTCACGCAGTAACAAATAACGACATTGCTGGAGGTAACTATTACAAGTCCCTACATTACAGTAGATTATTACTTTTACCTTGCCTGAAAATGTTATTGAAAATTAAGTACGTTAACTAACATTTAATAAGAAATTGATTACAAAATATATATTTTATAATAATTTTAATTTCTGTTTTTAGAAAAAAACAACCCACGCTATTTTTGTATCAAATTACAAAAATAGATACACTGTGTAGTCTAACTACATCTTTTAACACACAATGACTAACACTGTCACATACATTATGGCACTTATGGAAATACTAACAACATTTAGTATATTTTATATTTCGACAATACAAATCATTCTCTTTACGTCGTGCATGATCTATAGTAATCAGATCGTTTCGTAATTTCGGATAAATAGTAATTCATTTCATTGTTAAGGCCACTTATCTCCTTTTCTAACATGTTCAAATGTTCATTATGATCGTTATATAATTCCTCCATATTGTCCAGAAATTTAAGCTGACTTTGCGTTTCACTGGCAAGTTTTGTTGCACGATTTAGCAAAAATTGAGCTCGTTCTCTAGAATCTGAGGTTTGACTTGCGCGTTCTGTGAGAGACATATTTGTACGTTTATAATCTTGTCTTAATTGTCTAGCTTTTTGTTCAGCCCCTTCAGCACGGTTAACGACATCATTAGCTTCATCCTTTACTTGTTCCGCATCACTTTCTATTTTCAATATATCTTTCTGCAAATCCGATAAACGAGACTTAAGTTGTTCGACTTGTTCTTTGGTTTCATTTGCTTTTTTCTGTGCTTGTTCAGTTTCCATTGCTATAGGAGTCAAATCACCCTTAGCTGCATCAATATCGCTATTAGCTTTATTAATAGCATTTTCCGCTGCATCTTGCGCTGCTTGTGCCTCATCTAATGCTTCTAAAACTTTATTAGCCATTTCCAAAGTTAAATTGGCGGCATTGTTAACAGCTGTAGCGTTTTGTTTAAGTGCTTTAGCTCGTTCAAGGTCAGGTTTAGTTTCGGTAATAATATTTTCAATGTTGGTTAGCTGAGATACTGTAGAATTTATTCGCTGCGACAGTTCTGTTATTTCTTTAGGTTCTATGCTTATCGACAAATTAAGTATATCGTTAGCTAAAGTTCTGACATCAGCAGGAGTATTTGATGTATTAGATAAAAATTCTTTTAATTCTGCTGTTAACTCCTGACTTTCATTAGTCACGCGTTCTGCAGATAATTTAAATTCATTAGCCTTATTGAATAAATCCTTAGCTCTGGACCGGATAGCAACAGTATCCTGTTTTGCCTGTGAAACTGATCTGAACAAATCTTCGGCTGTAAGTTCATGCTCTTTGATTCTGTGTTCTGTTTTATTGGCGAAATCTAAAGCTTGTTCAGCTTTGGTAACGGCTCCTTGGTCACAAGATATTCCACCACATTTTCCACAGCCTGCACCTCCGCATATGTCGCAAGCATCACTTTCTTGACCACATAATTTTTCGTTTAATTTTGGGAATTGTGATTCTAATTGTGACAGTTGGTCTTGTATTTCATCCAATTTGTTGTCGTTTTCGTTTAGAGTATTATTAAAATTTAAATATTTTAATTCTATGAGTCTATCTGTACTTTTTATTTGTCGATCTGTATTTCCAAGTACTATTTGAACATTTTCTGCTTCATCTGCAGCTGTAAGCGCCCTTTGTTTAGCTTCTCGAGTTAAGTTTAGGGCTCCCTCTAAATTAGCTTCTTGTAACTTAGTAGCATTGTTGCTCAAATCAATAGTTCTTGATTTCAAATTATCTATACTCATCCTCAAGCCATCTAGAGTTACATTTCCTAGGTTTATTTTGGATGTTACAGAATTCAAATTATCTTTGCGCTCCTTAACCTTCTTTTCTGCTTCAATTAATTGATTTTGTAGGTTACTTATATTTGAAAACAATTCTCCGACGGTAGTTTTACCAAGTTTAGCACTGTTCAAAAGGTTTTCCACTTCTGTAAGTTTTTTAGTCATTTCTTCGAAATCTCTTGTATACGCTCCAGTAGCACCTACAACCTTAATTTTACTAGCATTGCCTATAGCATATTCAGTTTGAACTCGTAAATCATTTATTATTTGATCCCAATTGTCAAAGCATTCACCACATGCATAGCACTGCGGAGCTTCGCCCAGATAACCTCTGGCGCACGCGTTACAGTTGTATCCGCCAATGCCCGGTTTACAAACACATGAGCCGTTTTCTCGCATGCACTGAGATGACAACGATCCATATAAGTCGCACTGACATTCGTGACATTCTACATTTGGATTACCCCAGTAATTTTCTTGGCACTGGTCACACTGTCTGCCACCATGGCCTGGTTTACATTCGCATTTTCCTATATATGGGTTACATTGGGGAGACAGCGAGCCAACTTGATCGCAATCGCAAGGATCACACCCAGTACCTAGAGCGATTCTCCAATGATTTTCTGTACATTGATCACAATTTATACCCATAACATTTTTATGGCAAGGGCATTGTCCAGTAGTGCTATCACAGTTACCTTGTGTAAAGTTTGTGCCCAATTCTGAACAGTTACACTTATAACATTCTTTAGTTAAAGAATTTCCAAAGTATCCCTCTTCACATACTTCGCAATGGTCTCCAGCTGTATTGTATAAACATTTTAAACATTTGCCAGTGTAGGGATCACAATTACCAGGCTTCGTAATATCAATGTTATCATTACATTGACATTTTTCACAGGTGGCCTTTATGGCGTCTCCGTAATAATTGTCAGCACATACATCACAAAGGAGCCCAGCATATCCTTCTTTACAATCGCAGACTACATCTTTTGTTTCAGGGTCTAATTCACATCGATCGGCATGACTACTTTTATTTAGATCACCTATTATACCAGGACAAGGACAAGATCGGCAGGGTATGTCAATTCCAAGTCGTGGATCACCATAATACCCTTCTACACACCTTTCACATCGATGACCTTCTGTATAATCTGTACAGTCCTTGCAAGCCCCGGTCTTGTCATCACATTCAACAGCATGTCCATTGCAATCACATTGTTGACAATTAGGAAAGTTAAAATATCCTGGTTGACACAGATCACAAGCTCGACCATATGTATTTGCTCTGCACTTGCATTGCCCGCTTGTTGCATCACAGAAATTATCCAGTGATCCTATGCTATTGCAATCACAGCGTTTGCAGCCAAATTTGCTGAAGCCATATGTGCCTGGGGCGCAACGATCGCATCTAGCTCCCACAATATTCTCTACGCATTGACAATGTCCAGTATATTTGTCACATTGATGGCTCTTTGATCCCGTTGGATCACATTGGCAAGGATCAGAACCATTCCTATAAAGAAAACCAATACTTGCATGATATTTTTTACAAATTTCGGGCACATTCTCTCTATTAGGATCATAATAATAGGGATTTCCACAATCATATCGATCAAATTCATCTCTGTTTGCACTTCCATTTGCAAAAAAAGGTATGTCATCAATTGAGGGAATAAGAACGATGGAATCGATTAACACAGAGGCTCGTGAATTTGAAGTACGCCCATCTTGGCGTCCTAAATAGATGCGTATTTCTGTTTCCTTTTTCTTTTCTAAGCAAATTGCTGGTCTTACTAAAACACTACGTTGATTTGCCGGCAAGTTTGTATTGATAATATCGTCCTGGGGCCGTGTATTGGCACAAGGTGAGTCTGAATCAAATGGGGAAAGTCTCTTTACAAGTATAGTTGCTTCCTCCCAGTTAATGGGTGATTGTGGCTCGTATCTGATTAAGACATTATAATTCATACTTGTCTTTAAGTTACTGACAACAAATACCAATGTACTTCCTTCAGGAATTTTCATAAAGCCAGGTCCAGTCCACGTCTCCTTTGTTCCGTCTGGAAAATGTTCTCTTATGACAACATGGCATAGTTGACTCTGTATAGCGTTATCATCTATTTGGGAATCACATTGACTTGATTCGCCTTCAATAACAATTGAATCAAGAGCTGCTACGAAGAAATTTTGTATTGGTTGATCACAACTGCGTCCAGTAACATTTGGCCTACATTTACACTGCCCTGTTATGACGTCACAGTCTCTGTCTATCGAACCACCAACGTCGCAATCGCACGGTGAGCATCCATCGTCGCTGTCTGAAAGACCGTAAAATTCTGGTAGACACTGATCGCAATTTCGTCCCGTAACATGTCGTTTGCAAAAACAATTCCCAGTTGCAGCATCGCAACCTCTTTCGTTGATTGTACCTAACCGATCACAAGTGCACGATTCGCAACCTTCTGAGTTTAAAGGGTCAAAGTTCCAAAAACCATCTTTACATCGATCGCATCTTGCACCGTCAACATTTGTCTTGCAAAGACAGCGGCCAGCCGTTTTATTGTTAACAATATCAGTTTCGTCGTCGCAAAGTATCTCCTTATCTGTGGTTCCCTGTGGATCACAGTCACATGGTTTACAAATGTCTGGACTTTGGATGTCCAAATTAGGGTCACGATAAAACTTTCGCTTACAGCGTTCACAATTTATCCCCATTGTATTGTGTTGACAATTATCACAAACTCCACCACTTATTTTACCAGTTTTATTATAAACTGCAGCATCATAATGACAAATAGTTGCATGATTGTTACACGTACATCTTTTGCAAGCATTAGAAGTTTTTCCTACAGCCGGTTGCCAGGGAAGGTCGTTATAGAAATCTTCACAATATTCACAGTTCAGTCCACGAGTATTATGAGTACACTCACAACGTCCATGCACCATGTTATTTTTTGACTCCACTCCGGGCATTGGGAGGCACCTAGACGCATGTCCATAACAAGAGCAAGATCCGCGCACTGTCATTTCATAAATCGCATAATAATATTTTTCATGTATTTCAGCTCTATTGTCTAACAAGTCGTCACCGAGAGTGTGTAGCTTTGTGAAGTTAATTCTAAGATTCGTCATTCGCAATAAATTTTGCACTTCTTCAGAATAAGGATTTGTCACATTTATCGTCGGCGGTAAAACTCTAAATATCACTTCACCCTCTGTGGATGGCGCAACACCGGAGTAACGAGATTCGCACACAACTTCCGATAAAGAGCGCTGAGAATGCCTCGGAATACCGGAGAAAGCTTCATCGCAGTTATGAGCAAAGTATCGGTAGACTCGCCAAGTTTTTCCAAAGTCGAAAGATCTCTCCACTAACATAGCCGAAGGTCGAAAAGTTTTAAATTGTATGATTAAATGCGTAAGATGAAATTCAGCCTCCATATCTAATTGAATCGTGACGTTCTCTTTTCCATTTTCTGACTGCCACCAAGACTTGTTTCGCGTTCCAGGAAAATACTTATAGATGATGTTTTGTATTCTATGGTTCAGATTTGGATAGTTGATTGTGTTGTTCGTAGAATCGCACCAAAAGCATTTTTTTCTGTCCTCCAAATGCGATACAATGCAATACCGCTCGCGCCCATACTGACCACACGTGGAGGAGGCGAATAAGCGAGCCTCGCGACCGATGAGTAGATTTCCAGTGGCGGGATAACACGAGCTAAGTTCGCAAGCTCGATCGAGAAGGCGAGGGTCGGCACGAAGTCGGTCGCGTTCTCTATTATACAGAGCGGCGCCGGCGGCGATAAGCGCGGCGATGATAAACAAAGCGCGCAGAGCCATGGTGCGATGTGGGCTCTCCGCGCGTCGCTCACTGCACTGCCACCGCCTCGCGTCGCCACTCTCGCGCTGCCTCGCTCCCCCCACCGTACCCGCTGACCAACATACCACAGGGATGGACTTAGTGCACTGTTGTAACGGGGTTAACATAAAGTATTTTTGTAATGTTAACTTAAATTTAAAATTATCGCAAATAAACCGTAAAATATATAATTATGTAATTTTAAGTTCCTAGACCTGGAATACAATCTACGTTAATTAAGAAAGTGGTAACGTTAGTTTCTTTTATCAAACTTATACCCGCTTTCAATAGAATTGACATTGGTACAACCTATCGATAATAAATTGACCATTGATTTATATACGAGTAAATATACACCATAGAAGAAAAAAATAAACATATAGAAACAAAGATTTGTAATCATAATTACATACATACAGCAGAACATTAAATAATTATAGATATAATTGTCGATATTTTTGTCCGCGTTTTCGCCTGCGTGGATTTTGTTTTAAAAGTAATGGACTCTCCTGGAAAAAATGTGCATGTCCTTTTTCGGATCTCTAGCTACCCTTTTGCCAAAATTTGATTGAAATCGGTGGAGTAATTTAGTCATGAATACGTAACAAACAAACAGACAAAAAAAACATTCTCGAATTTATAATATAATATCCTTTGGGGGTTTAATTTCGAGATTTCTTTACTGAGTAAATAAGTTCAATAGTTCAATGAAAAAAAAATTGTCATGTTTCGGGTTTCGGCTTAGCGTTGATTAGTGGTCGGTAATCAAGACTTTTCGAAGTAGTTTAACTCACCTAATCCTACTCCGCTTGCGGATCCAACTCCTGTTAGTAACTCCTTAACTCTTTTATGTAATCACTATCGATGCTAGTGCTGGGTAATCAAGCACAAGGAAAAAACGAAGGTCTATGGAACAATTAAAAAAATTAACTCTTGATACAACTATCCTAAAAAAAACGTCACGCCATCGAGGAGTAATCTCGGACGATCGGAGTAAATGGAACAATTAAGGGATTTAACTCTTGATACACCTATCCTAAAAAAAAAACGTCGCGCCATCGAGGAGTAATCTCGATCTCGGATGATCGGAGTAAGTGGAACAATTAAGGGATGTAACTCTTGATACACCCATCCTAAAAACGTCGCGCCATCGAGGAGTAATCTCGGACGATCGGAGTAAATGGAACAATTAAGGGATTTAACCCTTTTAATACACCTATCCTAATAAAAAGGTCATGCCATCTTTTCATTCATTAATTCCGGAGTTACCCAGCACTAGTCGATACGCGGTCACACGGCGAGCGAATGGCAGTCCAACCAAAAACGAAACGTCAAAAGAATAAGTAAGTCCTCGGAGTTAAATAACTCCTCGGAGTTAGTAACAGTTCGGTGGAGTAACTAAGGTTTTCTACTCCGCTCGCGGTTTCAACTCTTAATTCATTAACTCCGGAGTTACCCATCGCTAGCGTTGATGAGTTCGTTAGTCAATCAGTCAGTCAAGATATGTCTCTTTATGTGTATAGAAAGATATTTGTAGTCGTGTAATACCCACTAACATAACAATCTGTCCTCGGATTTATTGTCATTGCTAAACGGACTATATCAGAAGAAACTTTAGCGTTTTGAAATCAATTGAATTCTAAGATTATTCATAGTACCTATTATTGTTATAAACACAGATTCCCCTTTAGTAGAACCAGTTAATAAGTAATTTCGATTGTAAGTAGGCGTGGAGAGATGCTGTATAATTTTTATTAAACGTTCGCATTTTGTACACATTTTGTACATACGTCTTTAGAATATTCTAAATCGGATCTGTACGCGTATAACAATGGTATTTGTTTACTTTTTATTCCTACTCGACGTTTCGGCACGGGTTACATCAGCCGTGGTCACGAGTTGACTCGTGACGATGCTGTATCTCATAGCCGCCAGGGCGGATCCTACTGTCCTACTGCATATCGACATGTTTCCAGAGGGTGTGAGTGAGAGTTACCAAAACCTACGCTACTCTTTCCTCACTTACCATGCCAACGTACCTGCTTCCTGTATTATTATTGTTTCGTTCCATATTCTACGGAATACTATTGCTTGTTAGACGTTTTAGTATGTATCTAATTCCATATAATCTTACCCCGTTCCGCCATCGGGTTGGATAGCAAAATGAGTGTGAAATTAGATAATGACACTCACTATTCTCCATCTTTTTAGTCCTTATTCGTAATCCTTCAAAGGTGTGCAGCGCATTTATAGAAGTACCAACATTTGTCATATTTGACTGATAATTATTATTGATTTATCCAGTCTAATTAAAAAAATTCAAGTCGATAAGTTTTTTTTATAAAAAAGAGACGGCAGACGAGCATATGTTTATGTCTTTGAGTGACCATAATTACCAGCAATGCTTCCATCCGTTTTGTAGCAAAAAGTTGACTGTTAAATATTGTATTTACTAATGTTATGTCCAAAGATTTAAATTTGTGGTGTCAAAAAGATTTATAAATCAGGCCGCGGAATGCGGACCTGTGCGAGGCGACGACCGCTCCCGCCCGCGAGCCCGTTCGTGGCGCGTTCTCCGAAACAGGCACTAAGCAACAAAAATAACATCGCATTTCGGGATGCGCTTTTTGTTTTGGACGTTATTATAGCAAGCTCCTTCCTAGTCCCGCTCGGAGATTTAAAGCCCCACTTATATTGACTATTTCTTTCTTACAAAATTTGTGTGTACCTACTTTAAAGCTCCTCTTAAGAAGAGAGAAAAAAACCGGGCATATTTACATAACATCAAACGCTGAATAAAAATATGGCGTTAAAAATCTTTATTGCGTGCTATTCACACTGCAGAAGTTGCTGTGTGTACGTATGTAGTCACGCGGCGACAGATATTACAAACTCGTCAGAGTCGTGGTGCTTCCGCCCCCGCATCCGCCGTTGACGACCCGCTAGACCTGATAACGATCCACAACATCGAACAACAGACCACCTATGCTAATGTGAATCTGTACAATGTATTTTTAGACCAGTAACTAAATCTTTCAAGTACACCGCAAATAAAAGCTCTTGGCTTGATTGACTCATTAGGTCAGGAAAAGAACGTAACATTTGTTAAGGATTGTGATGAGTTAATTACATTCTAAAAGACATTTAATACTGGCGTCTATACGGGAATTCGTCTGTACTACATTTAATATTACACTACATTTATCTACTCGTACGTATACTAAACAAGTTTAAAAGTTTATATCCGTTTTCGTCATAATAACTGACGGAAATCTAGTATAAATGGACTGCTCGAATTATTAATTACGTAATTAATTTTGTTACAATTATTAGCAAATATTTAGGTACATTGTTATTTTGGATTGTATTTATTTAAATAAAAACAGGAGCAATCGACACTTAATCTTTCTATATAACAGAAAATATTGAACAGTAATAAAATAAGTACCTAATATATTTTCCTTTTCTAATCTAAATAAAATGTAACAAAGGAGCTAGAACAAAATGGCGTGGACCCAACTCTTGTAGTTGTTCAATGGGCTGAATAACAGACAGAACTAACTAATATGAGTGCATACAGTTCATTTCACTTTAGAAAATCACACATACGAGTATGTTGCACGCAGACGAAAATGACTTGATTATATCTGCCAAATAAAAACCGGAATGACTTGGCATTTAAGTGATGCCTATATTATTAGGTTTACATATTTTTTGTGGGGTGTTAAATGTCAAAGCCACAAAAGCTTTTCTTAGATTAGTGTGAATTTTCATTGAGTATGCATGTTCCTGGGCCAAAACAAGATTTAAATCTTTGGCTAGAACCTTTTCGTGATTAGAAGGAATCACATGTGCCTTGTACATGTGAAAGGAATCACACATAGACTGATATTGATCGTTTCTTAGTATTAATTATTTAAATCATAATAATAAAAATTTCTTGTACTTTGTTTTAAAGCATTAATTTCGTATATAACGGTTTCGCGGTACAGTGCTTGAAAATGTTGAGTAATATTGCAATTACTCAACATTTTCATGGGAGCACCGTGATTGCATTAAATTGATTCGTTTTAAAGACAATGATAAAGTTCCAAATATAAATTAACAACATATAATAGATTTGCAAGCGAAAATCGTTCGTATGTTTTAGAAATGTCAAATTGAAACTCAACTAAATGCTCAACATTATCATTATCAACTATACGTATTCTCTATTTAAATCAAATTTGTTTTTTCTTGAGTAACCCGACCCTTAGTTAACATAATTAATTAATTACAGATGAACATGAAACAAAAAACTTCAGGTGATAATATGCATAGAAATATCATCTTTTTTGGATCCATATGCCAAAGCACTAAATAAATTTACAATTCTTTCATTAACAAATATAATATGTACTGGGCATATTATAATCGTTTTGTCATTCCTCTGTAAGGCATAGGTGATAAGGACTATTCAAAGAATGACCAGTAGAAAGTGGGCTGGATAGGAAAGACTCAACTGATGCTAACTACTAATAGATTGCTATACATTGCAAGACAATAGTTAATTAAAAGTTATGTCGTTAGCAGGGCCAACGTTACAACGGGCTGTTTAACGAGCCACAATAGATAACTTGTTACAATTTCGACAATTTTATAGATAACCCCTTATCAGAAGTTGACTAGAAACACGTAAATATAGTTTAGTTTTTGTCAATTATATTATAACTGAGGCAGTGAGAGTCAAAATGAACTTACCCCCAAGTCATAGTTTCGTGTAATTAATGTTTCAATTCTAAGTGTTGAGAAATCATATCAAGAAGAATAAGAATCATCTTTAGAAGATCTCATCTCATAGAAGAACTTACTTGGTCTACTTGCTTTAGCATAGATTTAGATTAGCATAGTCATAGATTTAGCATTCCGTGAGTATCTTATGAGCTAATCCAGGATATATTCTACCTCTGTATTAAATTTCATTCAAATCCGTTCAGCCATTGAAGCGTAATTGGGTAATAAACATTCAAACTTTCGCATTATTATTTTAGTGTGATTTGACGAGTGTCTTTTCTTAAATAATAAATCTTAAATAAAAAAATATATTTATTCACTCTCTGAACCACTTTCATAGTCAATATATATATGAGTCAGTATTCACAAGCACTACCAAAAATAAAATTTTAAGGTACGTTTACGATGTAAATATATTTAAAGACGAAGAAAGCTTAGAAAACATGCATAGCGTTCGATTTTGCATCAGTCTAGGAAGCCTAAACTGCTATAGTTTAAGCGTCTTTGGAACGACTTGTGGGAAAATAAATCCAGATTAAATGTAACTTGCAAAGAAGAATACACGCAAATGACACAAGCCCCACTTTATTGCAAATCATAATATGTAATTGTTTTTTGTATGTGTAATTGTATTTGTATGATATTACATAAAAATTAACTTAGCGCACATTTCACTAGCTATGACTATTGGACTATTTGGGTTGATCCATTTTTGCGCAGAGAAAAGTAATAACTAAATGAAAGTTATTAAAGTGCTCTCGGTGATCGTGTAATGAATGATAGTTGGTCTAGTATTACAATTAAAATATATGACAAATATTGTGATTGGGTAGGGTCAAGTGGGACACAGTGTAACACGGGGTACAGTGTAACATTAAGAATATCTCTGTCTCTTTTTAATTTTTCTACGGCGTCTCTTTACATGTTTTGACAATCTCATACGCCGGCATGTTAAACAGCTATGATCGAACGTCATATTGCTAGGTAAACGGAACTATGTTCGAAATTATGTTTTTTGTGAAAAAATTGTGAAGAATTTGGCTAGTGAAGTTTTGTTTTTGTTGGAAAATAAATGATTTCTGGTGGGTAAATATATTTTTCGTTTAATCTTCAATTAGTTGCTGTTTAAAAAGTCCACAAAGTTTATCGACATTTCTAACCTATAAAATTCAAAAGAATATTTGTTTTGTACAGTAGGACGTGGGGCACAGTGTAACGGGGCACAGTGTAACGTGTTATAGTGTGCCCTCTTGAGCATTTTTTTTTCTTCTAGGTGTATACATCGAAAATGGTTCGGAATCGGAGTAGGAAGACGGAAATTGGTCTACACAATGCAAATGATATGAAAGAAGCAATAGAATTGGTAGAAAAGGGAGTACCTTTGAGAAAAGCAGCCGAGAGAAAGAACGTGAATTACGGTACTTTACATCGCTATCTAAAGAAAAAAAAGACTTGTTCAGACGAGGAAGCTGCAAATCTGCGATTGACGCCGAATTATGCGGTTAACAAAGTATTTTCAAGTGCTCAAGAAGCAGCACTAAAAGAATATCTAATAACATGCTCAAAAATGTGCTACGGTCTTGATACGATTGAAACTAGAAAACTAGCATATGAAATGGCTAAACACCACAAGCTAAAGATGCCAGCAACTTGGGAAGAAAGAAAAACTGCAGGGAAAGATTGGTTGCATAGCTTCCGAAAAAGAAACCCTGATTTAACTTTGCGAAAACCAGAAGCCTGCAGCCTTTCAAGAGCTACGTCATTCAACCAGCACAATGTCAGGATGTTTTATAACAATTTAGAAGAGGTAATGAGAAGGTTTCCTAGTTTTGGCGATGGCACTAGACTATTCTGTCTTGATGAGACCAGTACGACCACGGTACAAAAGCCAAAAAGGGTATTGGCAGCAAAAGGATCAAAGCAACTTAATAAAGTCACAAGTGGTGAACGAGGTATTCTTGTAACAACATGCTGCGCGGTTTCTGCTACAGGTAACGCCTCACCACCCGCGATGGTGTTCCCAAGAAAAAATTTCAAATCACACATGTTGAAGGGAGCACCTACCGGCACATTGGGCTTAGCGCAACCGACGGGGTGGATGAACTCTCAGTTGTTCCCTGAGGTTGTGAAACATTTTGTAAAGGTGACTGGAAGCTCAAAAAACAATCCATCGCTTTTTATAATAGATAACCACGACAGCCACTTGGCTCCAGAGGCTTTGAACATAGCTAAAGAAAACGGTGTTACTCTGCTTACCATTCCGCCACATTGCAGCCACAAATTACAACCGCTCGATGTGTCGGTGTTTGGACCTTTACAGACTTATTACAACGCCGCAATAGATTCATGGCTTTTGCGTCATCCGGGAACGCCGTTGTCAATATATAATGTTGCAGAACTGCTGGGTCAAGCGTTCGAAAAAGCAATGACGTCCATCAATATAAAGTCAGGTTTTATGAAAACAGGTATATTTCCTTTCGACAAAGACTCTTCACGGATGACGATTTTATGTCAAGCGAGGTCACAAATCGTCCTAAAGAATCTGAAGCTTCCTTGTTGCAGCAGAACGAACAGGTCTCAAACCAGTCTACGGCACCTGAAGCTTCTACGTCGTCGCTGCAACATGTTTCTGAAGAAGCACAGGTGCTTAGCGATCAGGTGAGTCATAAGGATTTAAGCTTCAGAAAAAGTGATTCTGAACCTATGGACAACATTTTAGTGAGCCCAATTGAATGTAGAGAATATCCAAAGGCCGGCCCCAGACTTTCTAAAAAAGGAAGAAAAAGGGGAAAAAGTTGTATCGCTACCGATACACCAATTAAGCGGGAATTTGAAGAAGCAGCTAAGAAAAGAGAAGACAAAAAACGTAAGAAGAAAACCCCAAAGCCCAAAAATATAAAAATGAAGAAGATAACACAGAAAGTCGAAAAGGTTACCAAGGTCCTATTTGCAAGTTCTAGAGAAGGTTCTGAAGATTCAGATGATACCAATGTATCAATTTTATCTATCAGTTCAGGTGGCAATGACATCCCTTTATGTTTACTGAGATGTCCAAAAAAAGATGATTTTGTTATTGTAAAATTTTCAGGAAAATGGGTAAAACATTATGTTGGAAAATTATTGACAGACAACGAGGAAGATGAATATGACATCAACTATCTACGCAAAAGTAGTAAAGTTGATAATGTCTTTTATTTTCCTTTAGAACCAGATCTTGCTACTGTCGCATTGGATGATATTGAACTTTTATTGCCGTTACCTAAAATGGAAAAAAAGACAAAACGACAGGCTGATTGCTACTCATTCCCAGAAAATATATTGAGGAGATTTAATCTAAGTTGAAAAAAAAAGATTTTCATATTTTTTTTATTTTGTTTTCAGTTTATTTGGTTATGATTCCCAAAAATATGTAATGGAGACATATATCATTGAGGATAAAGGATTTTAATTTTTCATATTTTATTTTGTTTAATAAAATAAGTTTAATAGTTTAGTTCACTGTTATAGTGTGCCCCATTTTGTTATACTGTACCCCTATGGCTGTTAAACTGTACCCCACCCTAGGGGCACACTATAACAAAATTGTGATCTCAGAAAACTGCCAAATTAAGTAATTTTTAAGTATAATTTCAATATCTTTTTAAGGCTAATATGAAGGTTAAAGACTGCTGATTCTTTATACAATAATAAGAAGAAGATACAATAAACATTTTTTTTTCTATAAATAAAAATGAATTTATTGTTACACTGTACCCCAACTGACCCTACCATGTAAATTTGTGGGTTAGTGCACTTCCAACTAAAAACAATAAAACAATAAGTGTTAAAGCAATAAAAGTTGAGGGACAAGGAAGAGTAGAAAGACGAAAAGGAATGGATGGATATATTAAACTGGTTCAAGCAAGACAAAAGTACGGATTTGTATTTGACAAAATATAAAATTCGAAAAAATTTAGAAAAAACTAATTGGTCGAAGTGCGGATGTTGAAAAGGGAAAGCTTTTACATAATACTCTTAAATCACTTATGTTAGTTACCATATGTATAAAATGAATTGCATAGAATGAAATAAATTAGTATAAATTAATTGGCGGATAAAACAGAGAGGATCAAAACAGAAAAAGAAGAGAAACATGAAACGATGACTTAAATAATTGAATTAAATCATCTGGACAACTGATTATTTTTTTTTAAATATAGTGAAAGATTTAAATAGAAATGCTTAAATGCAAAGTTAACAGATCGCTCTATCTTCGCTGTGAATGAACGCTTTCGCGTCGATAAAGGTTCATTCTCAAAAGGCGGTTATGGTGTCAAAGTTCATCAACTAAACGATAAACGCGCGGATACAGAACCGGGCCGTTTTATCTTACTATTATACTCTGTTAAGAATACCACTTACCAAGTTATAATGTGAACATCTAAATAACCTACTGAAATAACATTTACATCAAATCTATCACATTCCGTTATAAAATTAAAATCCTTACATAAATATAATATTCGATTGCAATCACTCGTGTTATTCTAAAAAATGTGTAGGCACATGCGCTTCAGACTCTCCCGACCTGAGTTTTTTGCAATCCTACGCGTCTATTGTTCTCCATAAAGGGATGGTTGAAAGCTTCAGAATAATAGAAGAACCAATATATCGCACGAGATAAAATAAATACACAGATACTAAGACAAAATAATGGCACGGGGGCTGGTACATAATCACCTGAATTAAACATCTGCATCGCCACAACATATTATACATATTACACTTATGGGTAAGTATAAGTATAATACAGTATTTCAAGCAGAATGGGATGAAATAATCCAAGCAGCAAAAGCTATCGAAAGACTAGAGGTATCGATAGTGCAGCAGTCCTGGGCGCCCTAGAAATTGTAACTGTTTCACAAATACAAACATTTAGGAATGTTGAATGACAGTGTGCGTTTACATAGTCACACGACAGGTTATACGAAGAGCTACCCATGTCCGGTGACTCTTGAAAGGCCATTAGGGCCACAAGAATTTAGCCATTCCGAAAAAACAAACGAAGAGCTACTACTCCAGCAAGCAGCAAGCCTTTACGAACAGGGTAATCAAAGTGTGAACGAATAAATAACATCGAATCAGTTTGGCCAACAGAAAAAAGGATCAAATCCGTACCGTAATGGATGGAATTCTTAAAATATTTCAGGAAGAAATCGAATATCTTTGGCAATATCTTATCGAACAAGATGGTACACTATACTACCTACTTTTACGGATACCGTAGTCAAATAAGTTACAAACATTTATTATTACTTATATTCAAAGGTGAGATCCATATCCCTATTCTCAGAATGTTTCTGTATTTCGAGCTACTAATATACGGCAGGACTTAAAAGGAAATAAAAAAAATTAACAGGCGATCCCTTCAATAAGAATAAAAAACAAAGAAATTCCATTTTAACATGTGCAAATATATGCAGTCATATACATATACAATATATTAGTGCATCCTAGTCTAGTCATAAATATTGTTACAAAGAAGACATTGATATTTTTTTTTTACATTATGAATTTGTGTTATTTTAGAAATAAATAGGTAAGCATTTTAAAAATATAACGTTTATTCGAAACGGTCATCATTTGCTTTTATACAATACTAGCGACCCGCCCTCGCTTCGCTTCGGTTTATAAGTTTTTTTTTTCCAAAATGTTTTTTTCAAAATTTTTAAATAAAATATAGCCTATATTAGACACGGATAATGTAGCTTCCTATTTGTGAAAGAATTTTTGAAATCGGTTCAGTAGTTCCAGAGATTACCCCCAACATACCTACTGTCCCGGAATGAGCTAAATGCGCGCGCGGTGTGAGGTGTCACACGAGCACCCCCCCCCCCCCCCCCTTCCAGCCGTCTCACCGCACTTGTGCCGGCTAGTTAAGTGATGCGCTTGCTCGCTTTTTATTGTTTCTCTTGCGTCATCGATATAACATGTGTTGGGTAGTTTTTTACTATACTTACTTGTTAAAATGAGCGACCAAACCTGATTCTGACTTGTCTGCATCAGGTGTTACAAGTGATCAGGTGTTACATTGTAATGACTAATATTCATTCAAACAATATGATTTGTGTCTTTTAGTACTTTTAAGTTATATTTTATTATTATTAATAATGTAATGCGTAGTAGATTTTTGTTGTTATAATATTGTTTTTTTTTATATTTCTCTCAATTAGTAATTTTTGTATTTTTTTCTTTTTGTTTTTTAGTAACTTTATTTTTCAAAACTAAATATTAAATACCTATTTAAAACTAAAAATTATGTATACCTACTTACTATATTATCTAATGTGTGATAGATAAATAATAAATAAATAAATAATGAAAGTAAATAAATAGTAAAAAATAAGTGATGTTTTTTATAATTACATAGTCGTGTGTTTTATTTTAGACCGCGATATTTAAATTAAAAATATCGACTTTTACCAATATCGATATACCTATCTTTCACTAAGATCATTGTAGTACAACACGAAAAACATTTATAGAAACACAATTTTACCTCTTTATTGTATTAGTATAGCTATTTCAAAGTTGTGGCCAGTTTTCGATTGAAACACGCACACTTTCCACGGGAAAATTGGCAACTGCCACCCTCATAGAATGTTTTAGGGATTCAATATTATCATGGCGTTTAGAGCATGCCATGCTCTCAAATCAAATAATACATAATCAAATAATCCTCTCAAATAGACAAATATCAAATATCATAATAGAGCGGATTAAGGTTGGGACTAGATGACGACTAGTCTTAATGAAGTGGAAATATTTCTTTCTAGCCATGCCTGTATTGAGCGAGCTTATGTCCTGGTGTTGAATCTTACCTTGATAGCTAACACCGCACCAAACCATCACTGAAGCCAAATAATGGCCATGTTGCACCCTATTAACCAATTGAGCAGCTTCTCTGGGGTTATGAGCATAAACTCGATCATTCAGCTTGTTAAAATGTTCCTCAATGGTGAACATTTTCTCGTCCGTGAATAAGATTTATCTGTGAGCTCCCTTAGCGTACCGCCGAAGAAGTTGTTTTGATTTGGCAATTCTATTATGACCAGTACGTCTTTTGATGCAGCAAGTCCTAAATCATCTTTTAAAATACGTGACATGGTTCTGAGTTCTATATTCATCTCTCTGGATAAAATCTTTAGCTTTCCGACGGTATTTCTTCTGATTCTCTAGATTCTTGGATAATATTTTTCTTTTATTTACGCAATACATTTATGTGTAAATATTATAATACATACTATAGTAGGTCATCATTACTGTAGGTACACACAATATAGACGATAATTTTAAAAACAAAGGGTCAAGAATCAATTACAACAACGATGTTTTGACGTACCTTTTTTTGACCTTTGACGATTTGACGTGTTTTGACGAAACGGATTTCATAAATAATGGTTTGTATAACAAACTAAATCCAAAACTAATAAACGAATCGATTTATTTATTAAAGCATTATAATCCATTGCTTGACATAGTCGTCTCCCAACTCCAACCCAAGTCTATTTGGTCTTCGGCTCTTCTCACCCAATCATTACCGACGAATTTTAAAGTTATCGCAATAGTTCACGATCGCCTAAAATTATAATTTTTGCCGCAGTGAAGGAAAATATAGAAAGAAAGAAAGACATATTTTTATCCACACTGGGGCGGACCCAGTAGATTATGTGACTTAAGACCTCGTGATTGTAAATCCTTGTGCTCTGTAAAGGTACGTTAAGGACTGATATCTTATACTCTGCCAAGTCAACCTTTAAGCAAACGACAATCATAAGAAACGTGATAATGATAAGAATTAGGAACCACAACTCTTAAAAACAATATCTGTGAAACAACTCACAAAATGTGATTCGATTTAATTTGTAAGACGCAAACAGGAAGGTAAATCTAAATCTGTACACACATTATGCGTGGTTTGGTCTGTAAGGGATCGTAAAAAGCTCATAGAGAGGGATTATTATTATTACCTCACTCGTCGCACGTTGGTAGAGCGTCGACCGAAGCTAGAGTTGCCAGATTGGAAAACCGAAATATCTGGACAAAATTTCAAAAAGTCGGGATTTTGGCGTCGTTGTCTGGAGAAATATTATAAATCAAAATTATACCTACTTTTTATTATGAAAATGAACAACTTTCTTAACATTATTCTTGTCATATGTAAATTACATATATTATATAATGTAATAATTAACAATTTTGAGATCAAATAATTAACAATTTTAAGTTAATGTACTTAATTTTTATATTGCCACATATATTTCGTTACTTTTCGCTGACACCACCAATATGGACTCTTTAGGAGTATTAAGAAAAGACTTAAAATTTAAACAGTTGAAATCAAAGTTTAGTCTAACTATTAACTCAGTTTTTATTAATTCAAAGGCCATACGTTTCCTCTCTTTGGTAATATAGATTATTCAGCAGGCTAAATACCCTTTCACAGTAAGCATTGTTCACAGGAAGTGATAAAACAAACGACATCAAATTTTTCAAATTTTTAAGGTCCTATTGGTCGCATTTTTTAAAAAAATATGCCCCTTATTTTGTCATTTGTCATATCTTTATCTTTTGAAAGATGTTCAAATATTTCTCGAAGACAGCAGTAATCAGTAGATATACAAAAGCATCATTATCAATATCATTTGAAATATTAAGCAAGTCGGGCAATTCGGAGAGCTCTTCCCATGTACATAGTTTTGCGTTTTTAAAGTTAATACAGTGAGTTTCTTATGTAAAGAGTTATCAGAATAATTATAGTCTTCTTGCAAGTACTGAATTGCTCGCCTTAAAAAACTACCGGAAACATTCTTTAATAAGGTTCTAATATTTGCTTCCGAAGAATTTGTCATCCAACCTGTTCTTAAGGTGGCTCATCAGTTTTCTTATTACATTGTCAATTTCAATGACAGTGCATGCATCACTTTCTAATGCTAAAATTGCTGAATAAAACTCCGACATTACATTGTGTACAAAGTACAAATAGGCTTCTGAAATCCCTTCCTGTTTACATTCGTCGATTTCTTCACTGTTCTCAAAAAGGGTTAGACTCTTAGATACAAATTCCCATTTCCTTTCTACATTCATCTTCCCCTTTCAACAAAAAGTACTGCTTCACAGCAGACCAGCAATGCAGTAAACGATCTAAAGCGGGCAAAAGAGATAACCATCTTGTTGGTACATGACGAAGAAGGGTTTTGTACTCGACACTTGCAAATAAGAAACATTCTTTTAGTTTCTCGGTTTTCGTAGAAGATGAGCTGAACTCATTGAATATTTTTATCACGATGGTTTCGATATCTACTGATAAAGCTTTAAGAGCGTATTTGACGCAATTGTTAATTACATGGCAGTTACAGTTGGCTTTAATCAAATGATCATTTGTTTCTTGTAATTTTTGGAACACCGAATTGTGAATGTCATAATTTATGTGAATGTCGGAAGCGTTATCCGCGCTGTAAGCAGTTAACTGAGTCAATTTTAACACATTTTCTTCTGTCACTGTTTACGATAACTTTACGATAAGCAGTTTGTCGGGAGATTTCGTATTTTTTCGGGAGTCTGGACATCGTGTGAAATGTCGGAAGAATCCAGACGAATCCCGACCATCTGGCAACCCTAACCGAACCAAGGGACAGGAGTCGAGTACAAGATTCAGTCGTCATTTATATTGTTTAATTGGCTTTCTGCGGGGAGTACGTAGTACTGAGTACTCAGGGTCTGTTATTATCTGTTACCAGTGTTTTACCTTTAGATCCTATTCCAAGTTGATGTAGATATTTGAACCGAATCTGAACATACATGCATACCTACTTGTACATGCATATGTGCATATATATCTCAAGACTTAATAGTAACAAAATATGGTGTTATTATGGCAAAACAACTGAGTCACTGTAATTTTAAGTTGAATCTTCAAATTTATTTCAGTTTCATATGCTCCATTAACAATGCTCAAGTTAAGTAATTAAGTAATAAGTCCATTAAGTAGATCGACAGCTTGCGATTCAATTGGCGTACAAGCCATTTTGGTGAAAATTAGTTACTTATACAGTTTTGTTTAGTTTTTTATGGTCTATGATCTGTATATTTAAATTGACGACATTAGCAAAAAAAATTCTTTCACTACCTTGGCAAGATTTTCACAGAAATTATGATGTTAAAGATAATTTATTTTGCCGCAAGTTCACCTATCTACTTTGCCGACAGAAATAAATGTTAACTTTTACAGTGGCATCCTACTGCATGCCACTGTAACTGTGCCACTCGGCATCCTACTCATGCATTCCAGAAAACAATAGACAACAATAAAAAGGTCAAAGGTCATTGCTGGACAGATTAAGACGGAATGATAATGTTAATTATGACCTTTAAATCTCTAATTTTAATTTGTGTGAATTTGCGATTTTTAATTAGTTCAGAATATCACTTAAGAATTATGGTACGTTAAATTGCCTTTATACTGCGCACCGTACCTATCTTTATAGCCTGCCGCTGCCGCCTAATTTTGGATAACGTGCTTAAGTTAGAATCATAGGTCAGTGACCCCGTATTATCAGGAGAGCTTACATGCAGACGAACTTCGTCCTCAAATCTAAACTGTCAGCCGCTTACACACCTACTTTTCATTCAATGTTACATCACTTGTATACGAGTACATAGTTACTAATATCATCATGCCGACAAAAACCCAACTGATAAGATTTACCATTTGCTGTTGTTAATAACTACTAATTGAGCTATCATTTATTAAAATTATATCAATATTAATTAGCCTATATGGCCCACTGCAAGGCACAGGCCTCCCTCAATTACAAAAAGGTTTCAAGTGTTAATCCATCACGCGGGCCGAGTGTGGACACAACATACCCTAGTTCTTTTCTTGGTGTATTATTTTTTATACAGGTTTCATATTTTATAGAAAGAAGGTGACAAACCAGTGTTACTGTCACCGATGGACATCCGCGATACATTCCAACATTAGCCTGGAAAGACAAACGGTGGCACGTCCACGAATGCGCCACCTACCGCAACATACTATGTTTCGGCAACATAGTAATAATTGAAAAATTCGTACTTAAATAGAAAACCCAGTGGTACAGGCCAGGGTATGAACTTACGGCCTCACGGATGCAAATTCAAAGTAGATACACTTAGGCTATATAATAAAATTATAAATTAAAAGGTAAATAATATATAGGTAAAAATAGGTAAAAAAATATATAAATATCACAATACATTAAGTAAATAATATAAATAGTAAAGATGAATGACTAAACTAATATATATATATATATATATATATATATATATATATATATATATATATATTAGGTAGCACATAGGCAGAAACTCAAAATAGACAATCATTCATTACATAATTATATCGTAAACATCAGCGCATGATTAATTAGTTTGAAGGTTGCTAACGTGCTGCCTATTTTTATTTATGCTTACTTAAGCCATAAATTAACCACAAGGAACCATATTATGTAATAAAAGACAAATTTCTAAATACCAAGCTACTATACAGCTTAAGATTATATCCGTGCACGGCAGAATCAGCTAATAAGTCGAAATAAATAAAATTTTAAATAAGAAGTACTACTACGTAGTATCACTTTGAATTTACAGTAAAAAAAAAAACAATAAATCTTTAATCCAAATACATTATAAAACACCCCTTTGAGTTCAAATCTTGGGTGACTTTTACTAAATAATTAGTCTTATGAGTTGAATTACAATATTTATAAGGGAAAGATTGACCCGACTAGATTACTTGATAACATTCTCACTTTTAGCTATGTTTTGGTGTGATTATAAGCACAGAATAAGTAATAGTACAAGTACAGAAGGCTCACTCCCTAAACCTACAAAAACACACAAAATAAAATTATCGTTCAGCGCGAGCCATATTGAAACCTACGCGTATAGGAGAAAGATGATATTAAACTGAACCGCTGAAGATCATGTAACAATGACACTCAATGCGTCAATCGCAAAGGTTGTCACCCATAATAATAATATAATTAAGTATAGTACTTTTATTCGTTTTAAACACAATTTTGTTCTAAAATAAAATTAAATAAAAAGTATTGTACCTACTTACACAATTTGATCGTATTTTTTAAACGCTTTTATTTGCGGGTGCGTTAGAAAAAGTTCGCGGCAATCTACTGAAATAAACCCCTGCACAGGGGCCCGCCGTTTCCAGCATATTTTCGTATCTAAAGTGCGGAGTGAATCAGGCCTGTAAGTGGATAGAACATTCACAACTTTCCGTGACCTGGGCGTAAGAGTCACGTATTTCACTGCTAGCTATTTGTATAAAACATATAGGTATTCTATAAATGAATCATAATAAATTTGAGCTCACGAGACGCCGATGAAATAATAATTTAATTCATTATTAATTAAAGATATATTACACGTCGTCGGATGTACAGAAATCAAATTATCTGCATATACATATAAGGCCTTACAAAAATGGTGCTAAATATTCTAGTAGGTATGTCATTCAGTGGGCAAAGAGATAATATTTATAAAAAACAGCCTAAACCCGATTTTCATTACCTAAACAAGAGTGAGACTACATGACGGGAGTGTACGGTGACCGGTGGATAGGTCGTGGAAGCGGAAGGCGTAGCCGGTTCGCCGGCCGATCACTTCCATCCTTCCACTTCCACTTGTAGGGTCGAGTTAAAGAGACGACATCTCAAAGATAGGTCCACGATGGCCATACAATATCAAGTGCAACAGCTAACAGTGTATCAAGTATAACAAGTGTAGTGTATCAATAATTGTGTAACAGCATCCTAAAAGTGATAGAGAAACTATGAGAAGAGTGCAAGGACAGGTCGTAAGACGTGCTTCTCTTTACACTGAAAAACGCGGGAGACAGGTTTTAACAATTATTGTAAATAATGTACATAAAACCACAGGTAAGTTGATTTTGTAAAATTATTGTAACTAAGTACATTTTTGTTTAAAGCGCAAATTTTGTGTAAATTCTTGTCTACTTATCACTTACCTACCGACCCGTTTAGCAATCTATCAATGAACTTTTAAACAAAAATTTAATAATTGAGTATCTACGTATTAGATTTATGTATTGGACATTAGATAAGAAATTATATTAATTTGACACTCCAAAGCCTGTAAAAGTGTGATGGAAAATTAAAATCAAAATCAAACTACTAACTGATTAAAAGTTCAATCTACTAATAATAATAAGTTAAGTACGCGTGAATTACGTAAACAGAAATGGGCCTCTTCAAAGGTCAAAGCCCTAGCGTGCTAGAATCGGGAGCCTAGGCAAAAAAACGTAAGCGTAACGTGGGATAGAGCTATGCACTGCACGAGTAAAATAATAACCAATTATTTATTTTTAATGTAATAAAGAAATCATGAAATACATTTCAATAGTTTTAGTATACCTACTAAATGATATATGTATTAAAATATTTCACACTATTTTTGGAGGACCTTATTATATATGGCGATGGAGTGTCGTGATACCAAATATTATAGTGATGGTATCTCGCGGCACCACTCAAAAAGTCCTCATCTATTTGATGGTTTAGTTAGCGCTTTGTTTATAATATACAGTAGTGCCACACGGCTGTTTAAGCTCTCTCTACCTCTTTAAGTTTTCATTAAAGTCAGTCGGTTTAAGTTGGCCAGCGACGTGATGCGCATTTTTTTTAACTGCAATTTTTTAACCCATCAAGTGATTTGATGATAATAATCATTGCATGCACAAATCATCCCCAATGATTTGTCAATTATCTATATGTATAATAAATAGGTACTCGTACTTTGATAACTAACTACACATAATAATGTGTTAATAATAATACAGATACCGATATACCAAATAAAATATTATTGTCGTTATACATATGTAGTCTTTTCCATATTATACGTTTGTAATGCCACACGTGTTTTAAATGAGCAGAACATGTGTTAAAATTTTGTCATCATATAAACTGAAACATCTACGAGTACTATAACATTCATATATTAATAAATAAATTGTTATTCAATACTTTTGCTTGAAAGTGAAAAAGCCATAACAACAGAATGGAAAATTTACGGTAATTTGATCAATTGTTTGAAACTAAATTTATAACATTACTAGGAGAGATATATTATGCAATTCAATAAAGGAGATTAGGAAATACATATTATCTTCAAGCCCTTAAAATCAATGTATCATTATCAACTCATGTTATTTAAATAACAATTTGGACTGAACACAATATGCAGTTCAAAGTGCATTCATAGGCGTCACAATACTCAGAATTTCATATTCGCCTAGGTCTGCAAGTTTACGTATAAGGACACCAGTGGAACTCCAGATATTGAATAATGGTTATTGAATGTTGACTGTATGCGATTACAACAAAATAAAATAACACTACAACTTCAGAAACACATTTACACACTCAGTGTCCTTTGAGCGCACTGTGAACACGCTAAATAGGCTCCTGAAGATATAAATAAAAAACCGCAATTATTCGGAATTTTAGAGAATTTATCAATGTGTGCACATACACGTAAGAAATGCATTTCATTTCGTAACGCGTATAAAAGATAAATACACTGTTATATTATAATTATACACATTATAATTATAATGATAATTATGTTATAATTATAAGATATTATAATTATGTTTTTGTGTAAGTAATCAGGAATATAAATATAGGAATAGGAACAAGGAACAAATCAGTAAAAAACATATGTGTATAATTTTGTACAAAGTGTACTCTCACTTTTAATCGACATGTTTAACTAACTTTGAAGCGACGGATTAACCAGAGTCACGCATTCGTTACATCCTTATAGATGCATATATATATATATATATATATATATATATATATATATATATTATAGAAGAAAGGCAGCAGACGAGCATACAGTCCACCTGATGGTAAGTGGCTACTGTCGTCCATAGACATTCGCGATACATGCCAACATCAATCCAGAATGACAAACATTGGCACGCCCCCGGATGCGCTGCCTACCTTTGCACATTAAGGAATGGATTGGGAGAAAGGGTTCCGAAAACGGGGACGGATAGGATGGGGTGGGAATCGGCTCTGGCATATCTCACTCACTACCGAAACACGTACGTATATTGGGGAAATACGATAAAATGGGAAATGTAGTACATTTCAAGGTATTCTTCTGTGAGAGAAGGGTAACGTGGCCAGTCGAGTGCGCCCAGCGGCTGTGGGAATGCAGCATGCACTCTCCCCCTACAGATTAATATTTATATATTAATTAAGAAAACCACATGCAGTTGTCAAAATTTTCTGTTGTGTATTCTTACTTTTTCGAACATTTTCTTAGTTGACAAATATAAATAGTTTCACTTTACATAGATTACATACAAATACGTATGTGTTTGACCAAAGGTTGACTGGCAGAGAATGCCACTAGGCATTGTAACAATACACTTTCGAGTATTGTCCTTTATCGACCTTCTTTCTGCTAATTCTTAACCACTGGCCGCTAATAAAAAACCTAAATGCAAATGTACTTCAAACTCTTGGACTCTATTGCTTTTTGAATGATTCTGCTGTCTAATCTTCGATCTGTAAAGCCGTGCCTATTACACTTCGGTAAAGCTTTGTGTATGTGTATGTTTGTGAATATCTCATAAAACGTTTATATTTTTGTTTTTTATAGACTATTGGGCGGAAGAGCAAGCGGTCCCACGTGATGGTAAGTGTTACCGCCGCCCATGGACACCTGCAACACCAGGGGGTATGCGGGTGCGCCGCCGACCTTGCTAAATCCTATTCACAGCTCTCTTGAAGAATCCCATATTGATTGATTGTAAATTGATTGTAGCATAATGGAAAGACCTCTTGAGGCAGTTACGCATGTTAGTGCAATCCTGTTGTATAACAATATATTTAAAAAAGCACCATATTAGGGGAAGTAGTTTTTTAAATGGTCTGTTTTTAAATACACAGTTTACTTTTATACAATCAGATTCTTAAGTGGCTTTCATTTGTTTTTTTTACTATTGTAATACTTATTACTGATAAGTAAATTGATGGAGTGAAGGGTGGGTGTCATTTATTTACTAAGACCCCCTCTACCGTCAGAGCAAACTTCGTAGCATTAAGTCCGCCTCCTGTACAATTTTAGTGCGGTAAAGCTTGAATAAACACAACGGGAATTGCGGAGTATTAAAAAGTTTACTAATAAAAGCTACCGACGTAACACGTTGCCTCAGAATACAGAAAATACTAGAAAAAAAAACTGTTGTTTCGGTATTTTGAGGACGTTGCACACCTGGCGCGCGCGCACACGTTTGTAGCCAGCGCAAATCTTTGAACGGGCACAGAAATAACAGAATGCATTACCGAAATACAATTATTTGCTATTTAAAGTTGTGTTTGTATCTAAATTCTTTACCCGGGTGTAATTCATGAGTATTATCATATTTATTAATTGAATCTTCCGGGCTACTTGGCCGAGGTCTTCTGGAATCTCTTCTCTTTCTTCCAAACGTTTCGTCAACAACTGCGGTTGACATCTTCAGTGGCGACTGCGTTCACTTTCGGAGAGATGTTATCTCTTCGGCTTCTCCAGCGCAACGGGTGTAATTCGGTGTAATTCGTTCACTTCCGAAAGTGAACGCAGTCGCCACTGAAGATGTCAACCGCAGTTGTTGACGAAACGTTTGGAAGAAAGAGAAGAGATTCCAGAAGACCTCGGCCAAGTAGCCCGGAAGATTCAATTAATATGGACACCGGCCGAGAAAGCCTACACTCCACTATTATCATATTTATTTAATTTTTAATTTTACTTATTCATTGTAACATTTATACAATTTTATTTGAGTTCTTATATATGACAGTGTCATCATAATATAATTAAGACCCATTGCGAACTTTTCCCATTCAGCATCGGCATCAACATTTTTATTTTGGAACTAAATACATGTGTGTATGTATATGGAATATGTATATGGGTGTATTTTTTTGTAATTTTGTACACCAATATCAATGTAATTAATTATGTAGTATGTGTAAAGCTTATGAACGTTGCACGCCCAGTATACAGGGTACAGCTGCTGAAACTAATTGTAAGTACCTTTGTTATATCATATTGTACTCACGGTTGACTGTAATAAATAAATAAAAATAACTGTATTTATCACTTGTGTGTACAATAAAGTATATAAATAAATCAATAAAAATACGACCAGTATTTATAGAATAGTATATTTACCTGCGCTGTGCATGATGTGCGGCCCGCACGAGCCTGCGCGCCTGTCGCAGGCGCGTCTCCCAAGTCGCGCATGCGTCGCCGCCGCCGCCGCCGTCGCTCACCGACGACACCACCCACTGCTGCTCCTCGATCTGATCACAATACAACTCTCATATAGCAGGCAATATAAGTATATATAGCACAGACTCTGATATAGCACAAACCACAAGAAAAATACTAAATTAGTGCTCCGCAACCGTTATTTCTCTTGCGGCACACTTATATTCTTTTTAAAATTCGGCGGCACACCGGAACTAAAAATATAATTAAAGGTATAGGGATTGTAAAAATAATAAAAAAGATATGTGCATTCTATTAATTTACTAGTTCGAAAATCACTGAATTAATTAAACAGGGTGTAAAACCGCTAGAAATTTGTCACGCTCGTGCCCTTGGTTACACAACCCTGCTGAGTAATCAGGTTATACTGCGGCATACCTAACATCGTCTCACGGCACACCGGGTTACGCGGTTCCGAAACACTGCTAAAGGATTTTTTTGTTTTTACTAAAGGAAATCGACACCCTTAGTTTTATCCTCTTACGGAACCGGTCCGTCATCTAGTGGTAGTATATACGCGAACCTGTCAGTGCGTACTACACACTTTCTTTCTTTCTTTCTGCTGCCCAATTTAGAACCAATAATTCAATTCCATTCCAATAATTTTGTCTAAGCGAACATTATGAACATTGTGATAAGTAACAACGTACTGATTAACCCGACAAAGTTATTGAAACAGTAAAATGAATCCGAGTTAAAAGTAGTAAAAAAGTTGTCTTCAAACAGTAAGGGCTTGCTGCACACAATACAGATAATTTCACACAAGTACATGTTTATATATAACAATGGTGAAATTAGCATATTCAGTCAGTGCCAAGTTTTCTTCGAAATAAACAATTTCAACGTCTAAAAAGTATCCTATCAATGTCCAGTCCCGTCGAGTCAGTCAGGAGTCATTCAGTAAAACGATAGTAGGTTTACTGAGGACAGAAGAGGACTCCGTGGAAGCACACGAAAAACGCAGTTCCACGCTTTTATTTAATTTATCATAAACACCACACACGAAAAATACTTTGAAGTTTAATAAACTATCACTATTAAATCATAAAACGTATAATATACAATTTCGACAATAATCAAACAAAAACTCAACTTTACTTCTCAAGTTCCCTCCCAAAAGACTTCATACGTGTTAAGTGTTAATATGTTTATCAATTTCTAAATAAACAACACAAAACATATGTTATAAATAATAATCAACATAGTGTTGAAGTCCTTCATAATAGGCTTATATTGATTCGTTTCTTCATTTCAGTATTGATGGCAAGTCAATAGGTTCATGAACTTCTAGTAGCTCCTTGAATAGTTCTTATGCTCGCCAACATTTTACTAATTATACACATATTGATTACATGCAATGTTATATACGCAGTATATGCATACCTTAGTCAATATATCCTTGAAGTCCTTCACAATGGGTGTGGGTCGCTTCGCCTTGTCGTTGTAGTAAATAACGCTAAGTCGCGCGCCCGCGAACCAAAGTTCCAACTCATTGAGAGCGCTCCTCACTGCCGCTTCGCTCGATGCGTTCGTACTTATTTTCTAATAAATATTAAACAATTCATATAGATTTTATTAAAGAAAGAAGGTGGCAGTACAGTCCACCCGGCGGTAAGTGGATACGTCAAGTTATAGTTTACTTCCACGAAGAGGCAACAAAGTCCGTGTAAAAAGACCATATCGATTGAATTGTAAAATAGCAACGATCGCTAGCAAAGTTGTTATCAAACAATCTAAAAACCAACAAAAGTTTTCTAATTTTTACCTGTAAAGCCTTGATATTCTTCTTAATGTTGAGAGCGACATTCAAGAAGTCTTTAAATTGAAGCGTGTCAGGTCTCTTGTAGTCCATTTCCAAAAGACTAAACACTTCCCGCCAGTGACGCTCGGTGAAATCAGAGCCGCGCAGATACTTTAGTAGTATCGTAAGATCCTGTTTAAACCAATGTATGTTAGAATTATAATGTATTGATAAGACAGTTATATTACCTTTACATTTGACAGACGAGTCATATAATTGAACGCTATAGTTCTTGTAACTCACGAGCGTGTCGTTATAGTACATGAAATAGTTTTTGGGTATACGGAAATTTATCCACAAGTAAGATCGTGAGTTGCAAGAACCATAATAAATGATATTAAGAAATCATAATTACCCTGTAAGAACAGTGCCGTAGAGTCTAAAATTGCGTATGTAATGGATAGAGCGAAATAGGTGGAGGAAGAGAAAGGACGACTGGCCGCTTCCGACCGGCCGGCCGAGTTATCCTTCTTCCAAAGAACACCGTCATGATGTGTTTAAGAAGTGAATAAAACGTATAATGTAACAGTTTTCAGAGTCGATTCCCGAACCAGAATTAGTTGAGATACAAATGTGTCTTCAGTCTGAATGGTACGAGTATGTGTCCATCTTTGTATGTCTCTGGACTAACGAGACAGAGACTCCTAGGGTGGGATATTGAGTGTGACATTACTTATTATTGTTATTTGTTTATAATATGCTTATATCAATATCCAAAGAAAGATAGTAAACTGTAGAGATCGTCCAGGAAATTTTATTTAGCGTAAGAGACAAAATCACTTTTCGGGAGGGACAAAAAACATGTTTTTATACAAACTTCTCTGCAATTTTATTAGTGTTATATCTATTGTTTTGACCTTAAGATTGAATCAATAGCTGTAACACTATAAAACTTCAAAGGTTTTTTATTAAGAAAAATAGGTTTTTACTCGTGCTTGACAATTGGTATCTCATTTACGCCAATTGGAATTCCTTGAATGTTTAGTAGAGATATGTGTGACATCTTACAGCATATTTGTCGAGTTCCTGTTGTATGAACAAGGTAACGGTAGTGTACGGCTCAAGTCGCCCACTCCATTTGCTAGTGAACTCATCCAATAGGTGCAGCTTCTTTTGGAACACTATCCACTCCAGCGAGGACATTTGTTCCAGTTCTACAACATTACACAAGTTGAGGGATGATATTTTAGTGTGTATCAATGGATTGATCGATCGACATCTATCAATCTATATATATTTATGACGTATATATCTTATAAACGAGACTTAATATCTTATGTAAGTGTTTATCTTTTGTATTTTATTCGAGGTGACATTTATTATTTATGGTAATGGCATGCTTTGGCTATATTAGAAATTTCTTTGCGAGATAAAATTCGAAATGAAAACATTCGCCAAAGAATTAAAGTTTACCCGAGCTAGTGACAAGTGAAAATTCTATACCTAAGTGCGTACTTAGTGTTATGAACCGTGGTTCCTCACATGGAAATCGACGATAGGTTTTGCATGCGGCCTGTTCGCATTTAATTCAAGCTTTATAAACTAAAAGTTACCAAACTTAAAACTGGTCTACTTTTATTTAATTGGATTACGGGTTAGCCCAGTTGTTCTACCTGCCGTGCAAAAAATCTCAATTTCGATTGTCGGTTAACTAAAAATTTTCTGAAGATACATGCTTATTTATGTCTGGATAGGTTGTATTCATCTTAGTGTATGTCTTTGGACACGATAAAGAATTCTTGGTATTGGCAATAGAGTGTGTGATATCTAAAATAAATGATATTTAACTTACCTTCATTATATTCCTTTAAAATAGTCCAGTGGTTGACATCCTGTGTTATAAGTGTTTCTGCTTGTTGCCACGTGTCAGATGGCTGCAGTTTCATGTCGAATTTTTCACATTCTTTTCTACAACAAATTTGAAAAGCTTTCCTTTGAACATCTAACTAAAGCGTGTCTCACTAATTTCTTAATTATAGGATTTCGGCGAGAATACTTTACAGAAGTCTTATACAGTTCAGAAATGATAGTTTCAGAAGTAGTTAAATGGTATATGAAATGATAAAAGTGTTCTTTTTATATGCAACAAAAACTACATAACAAAATATTTTCAAAAGGTCTTAACATGTGAATAAACATAACATGTGAAATTTCGGTCACATAGATAATTTTTGCCAGACCTAAAACAATAATCTCCTTAAAAAAATGTACAACATCCGACTTTGGGGAAATCACCGTAACGTAGAGAAATCTAACAAGTTAATCAATTTTACGAGATGTAATGTATCTTCTCTGACAAATTTTACTGAAAACGATTCAGTAGTTTAGTCGTGAAGATGTAACAAGCAAACAGGCAGACAAACGAACACACTTTCTAATTTATAATATTAGTTTGGATTTCGATGAAGTAACAATATTACTCACATATTCGGAAATGACAATGAAAAAACTCTGAGACCATGTTGACGCTGCAATCATTTTGTTCATACCATTTTATTTATAATCGTGGTACTGACAACATTGCGGTTACCGCCCCCTTTTTATCGAAACATACATTTTGAGAATAAATATATTTTGTGTCTTGGGAGGGTTGCGTTATTTATTATTAAAATTATTATGCATAACTACGGGAACAGTGTTAGAAATAGACTTTAGATATTTAGTCATATATCACTTAATATATTTTTATTTTCTATAATGTTGTTCCACTCATATCTACGGACCTACCATACCATCACTATATAACCCAGAGGTTGGCTGGGAGAAAGTGGTTTATAGCATTAAGTCCACCATTTGTTAAAACATTAAAGTGTAAATAAATAAATGATAAATACAAACATCAGTTCATTTCTCTCCGCGAGATATTTCTCCCAATACGTGTGAGCATCGAACACAGCGCGACATCTGTCGACCATCTCTACATACTGAATGCTTCGCGTCTCCTCGTGCCTGGTCCTCACTTGATTCCACCGCGAGAGCCATGACTCAACACTTGTGTTAAGGTTCTCCCACTCACCGGTCAAGCTTGATTTCACTATTTCAGCCTAAAAGAGTATTTATTTTAAGGTAAATCAGGGTAATAAAGAAAATATTATATTTATTCCTTTCGAATTTTGGGAAGTTAATAACTTCCCAAAATTCGAGTGTACTCTAATTACACAGCACAACAAAAAATATTAATTGAATGTTTCCTTCACTTCATGAGTCAATTCTTACTAATTTTGGGTTCAGAAAAACGAATATGATAAAGAAAAAAAATTATTAGCTCTAGTTTTTGTGATATATAAATGATGAAAATTTGTGTTTCAAAGAAAATGGTAAATATTAATTACATATGCTAACAACATTTAAAGTGTGATTGTTCTTTCATTAATGATATTCACATGCAAAATTGTTGAAGAAACACCTTCCAGATGTTTGGATCTACAAAGAATCAATCGATTTCTGTGATCGCGGTCTTTTAGCTTTCCTCTTGTAAGTGACCTCTGGAGCATCTCTACATTTAAATCAGCAGTAATCTGCAAGCATTGCTTCATTCCAGCGGCCCTGATATCTCCGTTCCATCACAGAAATATCTTAGTGAAACCTTTCTCCATGTTCGTCACTGACATCTCCGCAACTAGGTGGAAAAAAATCGAGATGGGAATGGAGAAAATGGATTTTTAGGGACATGTTGCAGCCGAGTTGGTGGTAATTTTGTAGAAGTTCTGTGACCAATTGATGGTAGTTATCATCTCTTTTATTTTTTATTTTATTCCCTAAAAATCCATATATAACTCCCTTGAAAGCTTCCCAAGCTTCCTTTTCTTTCCCTTCCAAAACTAAATCGAATGCAGTGTCCTTTACAAGTTGACGTATTTGTGGCCCCACAAAGATGCCTTCCTTGACTTTCGCATCACTTAATGTAGGAAAATGCCTCTCAAGTATTTAAAAGCCTGGCCTTCTCGGTTCACGGCTTTGTCAAAATTCTTCAATAAGCCCAGCTTGATATGTAGGGGTGGAAGAAGAACATCTTTTGGATCTACGAGTGGTTTGGCAATTACATTTTTCTCACTGGGGTTAAGATTTCTTGCAGGCCAATCTGCTTGAAAATAATGTGAATTCCTATCCCTACTATCCCACATACATAAAAAGTAACAGTATTTGGTGTACCCTAATTGCATCCCTAAGAGTATAACAATCACTTATAGATCGCCGCAGATTTTCCACTTATGTTCCATGTAGTTGATTGAGTCGAGGTGGGCTGTCATGTTTGCATAAATCTCCTACATATGAACCGCATGACCAATAGGAATGGAAGTAAGACGGTTGCCATTGTGAAGCAACACAGCTTTCAAACTAAGCTTGGAGGAGTCTATAAAAAGCCTCCATTCAGTTGGATCATGCTTCATATTCAAACTTTTCATCAAACCATTAATGTTACAACAAAAAACAAGATTGTTTTTCTTTTCAAAAAAAGGAATCAAATCTCGTTGACGTTGTCTGTATTCGGAGACCCTGACATCATTCTGCAGAAGATTCCATTGCTGTAATCTTGATCCTAGAAGTTCTGCCTTCTCCTGTGACAAATCAAGATATCGAATGAGATCACTCAACTCCGATTGACCCAATTTAGGTTAGAATGATCATCTTTTTCTTAAAAATCGGGGTCATAGGATGTTGAAGGCTTGTTGAGTTCTTCTTCTACACTATCTTCATTTTCTACTTCCTACTCATAAATTTGGGGTGGAGTAGGAACTGGTAAACTGTCTGAATGTGGAATAGATCGAATAGTAGATGGATGTTGTAATGTGATGTATGTCACATCACTACTTTTATACACTCTATGCTACTGTCTAGATTATCCATGATCTTATGTCATTCACATTGGAAGTACATAATAAAAATGTATTATTATAATGTTTCTTTTATTTAACTAAATTAGAGATACAACATGGCGCAGCCGATAAAACTAAACATTGAACCGTGAATTTTATAAAGTTTCGACACAAACTTAAGTTTACAAGTTTGCAACAAAAAATTTTTACGAAAATCAGGATAAAAATATCAAGATGGACGCCGGCAAATGTGCATCCCAATTAGAAAATGTCTGGGTTAAACTGCCACCAAACTTAGATATTTCAAGAGAAAATGCAGCTTCAGAATGGAAGTTCTGGTTGTGCAGTTTTGAAGATTTCTTGGTCGTTACGGGTAAAAATAAAAGCCCAGATGCGGTAAAATTATCCTTGTTGCGAAACATGATGGGGCCGGAAGCCGCTAGAGTCGTGTCAACAATCCCTATCGTTGAAACCGAGTTGACCTATGAAAATGTTGTCAGTGCAATCACTGCGCATATAAATCCTCGAACAAATATTGTTTTCGAGCGCTTCAAATTTAATGAACGCAAACAACAAGAGGGCGAACCGTTTGATGCATATATGACGGACTGCAGACATTTGATAAAATCGTGTGAATATAAAACTATGGAAACCGAACTGATGAGGGATCACATAGTTCAAACTGTCTATGACAAAGGAACACAGGAAGCCTTACTCAGAGTTGATGAGCTTACACTAGATAAGGCAATAAAATTTTGCCAGACCAAAGAGCAGGCGTCAAGACAAGTATCAGCGATGAATCCTGTGTCCATTGAAGCCGCAAGAATCAATAAGAAACCTTCTAATATATTCAAGTGCAAGAGGTGCCAAACGGAGCATGGTCCACGTTCATGTCCAGCATTTGGTAAAAAGTGTGTGAAATGTGGCTTGTTAAATCATTTTGCAGTAAGTTACAGGGTCTGCAGTCATAAAAAAGTGCGTGAAGTAAATAAAGAGTCAAATTCTTATAGTGATTGTGAAACTGTTCACTGCAAGGAAGCTAAAAGTATAAATAGCTTAAAATCTGAGTGGTTTGAAAATATCATTATTGAGGACACCACAATAAAATGTAAGCTTGACACAGGTGCCGATGTCAGTATAATGCCTGTTAATTTATTTAACAAAATTAATAAAAATTTAAAATTAAAGCTACTGCCAACAAATATAAAACTTGAGTCGTTTGAGGGCAGCCAGGTTAGACCGGTAGGCATGATCAGTTTGCAGTGTAATTACAGAGACAATAAATGCCTAGAGAATTTTATAATTGTTGACTGTAAATCCATGCTGCTGGGTTTGCCTGGTTGTGTCAGCCTAAAGTTGATAAAAAGGGTGCATAATGTACAGGCAACTGTACCTGATGTCAATAAAGAAAATTTTATTCAAGAAAATGTTGAAGTATTTAAGGGGATTGGCAAGGTGCCTGGTGTTTTTGAAATTCCCACCAGATGTTCTGTAGATCCAATTTGTTATCCTTCGCCTAGAATCCCACACTCCATGTTGGAGCCGTTAAGAACTGAATTAGATAGACTGGAAAAGAGAGAAGCTATTGTAAAAGTAGAGAATATAAGTAACAAAGCATGTGTAAACAGAGTTGTATTAGTTGAGCGGCCAAATAAGAAAATTAGATTATGTTTGGACCCATCTGACTTGAACAAAATCATTGTAAAAAAACCCAAGATGTTACCAACCTTAGATGACATGGCCATTAAACTAAAAAATAAAAAGTTTTTTTCAGTGCTTGATTTATCTGAAGGCTTTCATCATTTAATGCTGAGTGAAGAGTCTTCTTGGAAATGCTGTTTTGCCACACCGTTTGGAGTATACAGGTATCTATTATAGTATTACCATATGGTCTAATGAATGCACCTGAACTCTTCCAAGAAGTACTGGAGACTCATTTTGGAAACTTTCCTAATGTCATGGTCTGGGCTGATGACATCTTGGTTATGGGAACCACAATAGAAGAGCATGATGCTTCTCTTAATAATGTAATGAAGAAAGCAAAAGAACTAGGTATTGTCTTCAATAAAGATAAACTACAATATCGGCAAACTGAGGTCAAATATGTTGGTCAAACATTTAATGCTAATGGCATGTCAATTGATAAATCCAGAGCTGAATCTTTAATTAATCTGGAACCTCCAACTAACAAAGATCAACTAAAAAGTATTATTGGTTCTTTCAGTTATATAAGGCGTTATGTACCAGATATGGGGGAACTAATGTCCCCATTATGCAAAGTTCTCAAAAAGGATGTTGATTTTACATGGTTGCCAATCCATGAGGAGGCTTTCAAAAAACTGAAAGTTAAGGTTAGTTCAGCCCCAGCTCTTTCGCCGTTTGACCCTAATAAGAAAATTGTATTGCAGTGTGATGCATCAAAATATGGTCTTGGTTGTTGTTTGTTTCAAAAAGATGACAAAGGTATACCAAGACTTGTTGCATGTGCATCACGCACTATGAACAGCACAGAGCAGAATTATGGACAAACGGAGAAGGAACTCTTAGCCATTTACTTTGGATGTAAAAAATTTCATAAATATATATACGGTGTTGATGTAGATGTGCAGTCTGACCATAAGCCCATAATGGCTATAACGCCAAAGCACATAAGCAAGGTGGGATCACCACGGCTTAGGAGACTTAGACTTAAATTATTAATAAATAATTTAAATGTATATTATGTACCAGGCAAAGAAGTTCATTTTGCTGATATGTTATCGAGAAACAGTTTGAAAGTAACAGAACATGATAGTGAGATGCTGCAGATGGTTCATTCGGTGTCAAAATATCTACCAATGTCTGATGAGCGTAAAGAAATTTTTAGAAAAGAATCAAATCGTGATCCAGTCCTAAACAAAATTGCAGAATTTTACTATCATGGTTGGCCAAAGTCTTTACCAGCTGAGCTCAAAATTTATGAAAAATTTAGAGATGACATGTACATGCAGGATGGTTTATTATTTGTAGGAAATAGGCTCATAGTACCTATGTCACTGAAGATCTATGTCCTTGATATTCTACATAAAGGTCATTGTGGTATTTCCAAATGTATCTCCAAAGCTAAGCCTTTATTTTATTGGCCAAATATGCGAACTGATATACATAACTATGTACAAAAATGTAGACCGTGTGAGAAGTATAGTTCCAAAAACTATAATGAACCATTGTTACCCCATAAAATACCTAAAGAACGCTATACTAAAGTAGGCTGTGATATACTAGACTTTAATGGAAAATGCTTTTTAGTGATTATTGACTACTTCTCACACTGGATAGAGCTTTTGCCACTGAGAGACAAGTCTACTAAATCTGTAATTAGTGCCATGCAAGAAGCCTTTACTCGTTTTGGTTATCCGGTAGAGCTAATTGCTGATAATGTACCATTTTCTTCATATGAGTGTAAATGCTACTTTAAATCTAAAGATATTGTTTTGTCAACCTCAACCCCAAGATACCCTAAGAGTAACGGTTTGGCAGAAAAAGCAGTGCACATCTGCAAACAGATTTTAAAAAAATGTAAAGAGGATGGCTCTGATTATAGAGAAGGTATATTGCACTATAATAACACACCACTGTCTGGTCTAGATATAACACCCTCACAGATGTTAAACAGCAGGAGGTTAAGAATATTACCCTGTAATAGTGATGTACTAAGACCTAAAGTGCAGAATGATGCATTTAATAAACTAGTTTTAAGACAATCTTTGTATAAGAATACTTTTGATAAGACAGCAAGAAAGAAGGTCACAGATTATGTGCCTGGAGACAATGTAGTTTTTAGGGAAGGAAAGATGTGGAATAAAGCTAAGATCATATGTAAGTCCAAGGAGCCTCGCTCCTACATTATAATGAAACAAAATGATTGTAAGCCCTTAAGGCGCAATACATCACAAATGAAGAAATCATTTACTACAGTGAATGATAATGCTAACCTAATGATTGATGTTGATGATTACAATGAGACAGTGGATAGGAAAAACAAAACTCATGTAACTGAACAGAGTTTCCCCACAAATATTAATGTACCCTATATGACTAGAAGTGGTAGAACTGTTAAACCTAGACAAGTCCTAGATATTTAGCCGTGTTCCAATTCTAGGGAGGGAGGTGTTGTAATGTGATGTATGTCACATCTCTACTTTTATACACTCTATGCTACTGTCTAGATTATCCATGATCTTATGTCATTCACATTGGAAGTACATAATAAAAATGTATTATTATAATGTTTCTTTTATTTAACTAAATTAGAGATACAACAATGGAAGATTCAGGTATTTAACAGTTTTTCTTTTTTTCATTGACAATCCTGATTTTATAGGCGGAGTCGAGCAAAAATAGCAATCGTCTATATGGATTGTGGGCTCTCGCCAAACCATGGGGACAGCAAAAGCTGTGGATCGTTTTTTATCATTCAGCCATTCTCGTAATATAACTGAACACGAGTTGTGGATATGTGGAGCCCATGACTTATCCTGGTCTCCTACCTTCATACCAAAATAATGCTGATATGCAGTCTTCACAAGAGGCATCAAATTGCGTTTCTGTGAGGTAAACGTTATTTCACCACAAATGTAACAAAAATTATTAACTGAATTTACACATTTCCGTGGCATGTTGATGTAACAAATTTCTATCTTTAAAACACTCCAAAACAAGATGATCTACACCAGTTACAACAATAATACTATGAATTTCACCGTTACAGCAATAGTATCACAGTTTGTAACCTTCTGAAGGTTAAATTATTTTGACAGTTAACAAGCGTGCCAATATTTAAAATCAAATTTTGAATTTCAACAGATTGAAAATGTAGAATATACAAAATATAAAAAGTAGCTTGTATTTCTAAAACTAGAGCTAATCGGTTCTTTTAATGGTGATTTTTTAATTCAGTAGACGAAAAGACATAAGAATGGACTAATTTTGAGACCGAAACATTTTCATTGTTGCGCAGTGTTATTTATCAAACTAGATTAAAAATTAATTTTCAAAAAGCCTTCCCTTAAAATGTATAGAAATCTGGACACGCTTAATGCTTTGATTTGTTTTAAAATATAAGAATTGAATAAAACATGTTTTCACATAAACATTAAAAATAGAGAAGAATCGTGAACTTGTAAATACATCATTTGTTTAAGTTATAAAATAAACAATATATTTGCATATGTCAATAAATAAATACCAGAAATTACTTATTACTTTGACTTGCAATAAATATTTTAATAAATAAAGAAGATATCGTCACAATCAGAAATGACATTTTTGCTGGAGTGACGTTACATGAGAAGAGTGGAAGATCGTGTGTAGTGGCCTATATGTAATGGTAATGGTAAGTTTATCTGGGTTGTACCAACCATATTCAAGAGCTGATTGGAGAGGCGAGTATTTTAGGTCGTACACAACTACCCGCATTTTATTTATTCAAACAGAACAAAAGGTGCATTACAGTTTATAAAAACCAACACGGATACATTCTTTACGTACAACGTCAGGTAAATTGTGGAATTCTTAGTGAATCCGCTCATTTGGGAAGAATACATATTTGTCACGAGCATTACACTGCTAACATTTCATTATTATTGCGTGCTTACCTATAAAATGACCGATTTGTATGAGACCCGAAAATAAAATTTTTTGTTATAAAAATATTTATTATGTTAGTCGAAATATTGACACATATTATATACACACTGTCGCCTCCTCGCGGGCAGTTGATTGATGCCACTCCTGTAAAAATCTCGTATAAGGGTGTCAATGAATTCTTCAAAAGCCCTAATCACAGCTACTTCAGAATCAAATTTTTTTCGTTGCAAAAAATTGTCCAAATGTCGAAAGAAATGTAAATCTGTCGGGGCAAGGTACGGAGAGTATGGTGGGAGAGAAAGAGTCTCCAGGTTCAGCTTTTGAAGTTTTAAGACTTTCATATAAGATTCATATGTGAGAGCAGGCATAGTCATGAAGAAGAAGTGGAGATGAGCGCTTGACCAAACGTGATTCCTTTGTTGCCAGCTTTTCCATCACCGTCTGCAGCTCCTTTCAGTACACATCTGCATCAATCGTTTGACCGGCTCGCAAGTAACTGTAGTGGGCAATACCGAGACAGAACCACCAAACCGATACCAGTAGCTTTTTCTTAGTTATCTTTGCGTTTTGGACATTGTTGGGCTGCAACTCTTGGATCCAGCCACTGATACGAACGTTTGCGGTTATCGTACAGGATCCATTACCCGTCACAAGTCACGATGCGATTCCAAATTCCTTCGTTTTTGTGACGGTTCAATAACAGTGCACACTTCGACGCGTTGTTGTCGCTGACTTTCATTCATATGGAATAAAATTATTCAAATTGAAGGCGTATGTCTCTACCATACTGCTTATTGTGGCGTAGCATGTTCACTTAAATCATAGATGTGCCACCAAGGCCATCATAGATAGGATTGCGGGAACATAAAACTCATGGAGTTGCTTCATTTGTAAAAGTATTTAATGTTTATTGTATTTAAATAAAATAATATATCATATATTGATGTCATAGCCAATATACAAAATATTGAATTTAACACAACAATCGACATCAAAATACGGAGAATTTCCCGGACAAACATATATACATACGCGTCGCATTAAGAACCTCCTTTTTTTAACTCGGTTAAAAGGTTATATGAAACAGAAAATGCAGACAGTAAAGTAATATTTTTTTGACCCCAAATGAGATAATGAAATTGGAAGTAACGGACATAGTCTTTATAATATAAATATATTAGTAATAGAAATAAATAATATACCACATCCCATTGACCGAGTGTCAATAGTAATGAGTTGACATTTTTTTGCAAACTAAAATAAATATGCATATTATGCCATAATATTTATTTTGAAATATGATCTTTTTTTTAAAAAAAAAAAGGGAGTAATTTATTACATAATAATAACTATTGGTCTATAATAATAGCGATATGTAATATCAACCACATTAATTGCTTCTAATAAGTTGAAGCTATTTAAAAAAGAAATTTAAAATTCGATGCGATTCGATTTGTTATGAGAAATATTGTCTCGCACGATTGATTTCTCGAGGAAATGAAAACAAATGAAAAACGTCTGTCTCAGGGCCGTCTTAAGTCTATTCTGCGCCGGGGTGCGGGACTCAGCCTGCGCCCTCGTTTTTTTTTTACACTGCAGCGTGGCACGCGACCGACGACACACTACAGTATGAAAGGGGTCCTAGTCAACCAAGAAAACACAATACACGTAATTTTGATAATTTATTTATTTATTACTCTAAAAAACAAAATTAAACTTAAAACTTCGATTACTAAATATCTATTTATTACATGTACATACACATACATCAAACAAACTCAATTTTTCTTGCTTTTCAGTTGGCAAAGATTTTAATTAAATCATTTATTTTTATATCAATTTTGGATTCTATACTTATAATGGCTAAGTTTGTCAGTCTGTCTTGGGTCATGGTTGAACGAAGATAATTTTTTATTAATTTTAATTTTGAAAAGGATCTTTCACCTTCTGCTACTGTAACAGGCAGTGTTAAATATATACGCAGAGCTGTTGAGATATTGGGAAATGAAGAAATTAAATTATTAGAATATATATAGCTTAAAATATCAGTGGGAGTACTTGTTGATGCATTGGGAAAAAATATTGGCAACAATTCTAATTCATTATATAAATCCTCCCCGTCAATATCAAATCTATTTTTAAATGTTAGTTTTTCTTGGAGCCGATAACACTGAGATTTTTTTTCATGCATCTCTAATTTATTCCAGCATTCAATGTTTTGGAAGAGTGAAAAAACTGAATTGTGTTCCGTCAGCAAATCGAATCTCTCATTTAATTTCGAGATAGCAGTGTCCAGTAGAAAAAAATAAAAACATACTTTAAATTTGTTGGTTGGGTCTAAAATGGGCTCATCTACAGCCTTGTAATCAAAATGTCTTTTTCGGGGACGTGGACGAGCAGTTTCTTTAAATTCTGTTTCGCATTCTAATTCTTCAGCAATTAATTTTGCATCAGATAACAACTGTTCAAACGCGCTATCGGTGCGGTATTTCTCCAAATCTTTTTTAACCAGATTAATCATTTTGGTAGCTTCTGAAATAATTACGTCCGATTTTTGCAAATTTTTGCTTACAATATTAATTTTTAGTAAAATATTGTACCATATAACTACTGAACATATAAATCTATAAGATTTTAATTTGGCTATTAATGAACTCGCTATGTTTTTTGTGTCGCTGTCATACTTGTTATTTGTAAAAATATAGTATAATGCATCGTAAATTTTATCCATGTTAAAACGGAGTGCTCTAAGAGCATCAAATCTACTTTCCCAACGCGTATTTGAAAGAGGTTTTAATGTCAAAGTAGGTATCTGTTTCATAATTACATCCCAGCGTGATGTGGATGCTGAAAAAAATGCATAGATTTCTTGGACAATACAGAAAAAGTTTGTAATTTCCAATGAGCTTTTAGCGGCGTCATTTACTACTAAATTAAGGGAGTGAGCAGCACACGGTACGTAAAAAGCACGAGGATTCATGTCCAATATTTTTTTTTGGAGGCCTATATTTTTCCCCCTCATATTGGCCCCATTATCATATCCTTGGCCTCGCAAATCATCTAATTCAATATCGCATGATTTTAAGAAATCTAACAAATATGTCGCCAACCCTTGTCCGGTACTATCAGTTACAGGTAAAAAACCTAAAAAATGTTCTCGTACCTCAGCGCGTTTTGTCGATGGATTTAAATAAATAAACCTCACAATAACAGTAAGTTGTTCTTGGTGTGAAATATCAGATGTGCAATCTAGAATTACAGAGTAGTATTTACATTGCTTCAGAAGACTAATTATAGTCGTTTTAATTTTTTCAGCAATTATACTAATCAGTTCATTTTGAATGTTATGACCAAGATAATGTGGCATGCGATGCTGAGCTCTTTGAATTCGAGCAATGTGTTCTGATAGTGTACTATCAAAATTAGATATACTCTCCACCAACTTTAAAAAATTACCATTATTTGGGTCATACAACTTCTCGGTTGTGCCCCTAAATGCTATATTTTGACCTGCCAAAAATTTTATAATTTCGATTATCCTTTCCAAAACTGCCGTCCACCTCTTTCTTTCGCGGTCTATTTCAGTTTGATTTACCGAGTCTACTGTTTGCCCTTTCAATAAGTCATTTTTTAGATCCAAATATTTTTTTAAAGAACATATATGCCCTGAACTTTTTTCATGTCGTTCTATATTTCTCGACAAATGCCCCCAGTCTTTGTAACCAGTGGGGGCATTAAATGCAGTGACATTATTATTAAAAAGCTTACAGTGAAAACAAAATACAGAATCAGTAGATGCAGGGCCGTCTTAAGTCTATTCTGCGCCGGGGTGCGGGAGTGTATCCTAAGACAGTCAAACATACTATTGTGTATCCTATGACAGTCAAATATCCTATTGTGTATCCTATGACAGTCAAATATCCTATTGTGTATCCTATGACAGTCAAATATCCTATTGTGTAATTGTTTACTATAGCGTTATATTTTTTCATTACCTTTAAAAGGTGAGCGCCCGGGGTGCACCGCACCCCTTGCACCCCCTGGTAAAGACGGCCCTGAGTAGATGTGGAATATACAAGCCAAACTCGATGAATAATTTCGTTGTTTTGTAACTTTTTACTGTAATATGTATTACTGTAAAACGACCTCATGTTACTATCTGAAGGATAGTTGGTTTTTTTTATCTGAATCGGTCCACGTTCTGTTAAAAATAATCTTAAATTATCGGGTATTACTTGCGGCCAGAGAGCAGGATCATTCTCTTCCAAGTTGACTGTCTCTTCTAACTGTCGGGTGGATGTTGACGAAGATGTACCTAAAAAAACATAAGATAGTCAACAATTTGTGTAACCAAGTGTGGTAATAGGGCCACGCAATAATATTTTAGGACATTAAAAACAGCGCCTTAAAGTTAAGGCGAGCAATCGGGCATAGTCTAATCCGTTAGTCCGGGCGAGCGCGCTCAGTGTGTAATTGCCGAGGCGCTTACGCACGCTCTATGCGCAAACAGTAAGAAATTAAAATACTTTAGTTGCGATTGGCGGATCTCGCCTGCGGCTATTTCATGAAAAAACATAATTCATAATCCCCAAAAACAAATCACAAACACACAAGCCATATAAGTACAGACAGTCCAGTCCACTGTTAGACATGAGCCTCCAAAACTATGGGGTTATTTATTGCCATAATCTCCACGATTGGAACGCGTGTTGGACATATCACACAATACAAAAATTTAACACAAGGTCTGAGAAGGGATGTATTTAAATAAATATTGCACCGGCCGGGATTCGAACCCGAGACCTTTGGCACAAGAGTGAGTGTTAGTTACTAACCATTGCGCCTTCTGGTGCGCAATCCGCAAAAAACAATTAATTAGATATATTGTCATAATCATAAAAACCTACTTTATTTAAGATTCATTAGGTATACAGTTACAGGTAACTTATACAAAAAATAAGAAGTGTAATAATAATAAGTAGGTAGGAACCCAGGCAGGATACACCAGCGACTTCTGTCACTGTTTATGCCACTTCAGATGTTTTATTTATGGTACCAACTGACTGAACTTACCAGGTCGAAAAAAAGAGTCAATCGGAGAAGTTAGCTTTTTAATTTTTTCTTCTTTCTCCAGTTTCCTTTTTCTATTTTGAGCACCCGATGGTTTCTTTTTATCCCCTAATTCGGCCATCTACAATAAAATCAAATTTCAATTTAGTATTTAATTTTTCTTTCTTTATTCTAAATAAAGTAAGTAGTTTTTTATCAATCACTAACACTAAGAATTTGTATTTTTGCAATTATAAACAAATAAACAAAACAGTCATGACTCTCTCTCATAAACAAATGATGTGATGATGATGATGTGATGATAATGATTGTAATGTACCTAACACTAACACTTAAAAAATAAAATTGACTTACCTTTATATTTTTTCTCTAAGAACTTCCATGCTAATTCGCCGGTTGTCGCAAATGAAATGAGCTAACGAATTCAATTACTTAAAAGAAGAAATCAGATTAATCACTGACCGACACTTACATAGCCGCCGCGCGCCGCGCTGTAAATTCAAATGAACTTACACCTAATTTTAGTGATTTAGAGATCATTTCTCTTTAAGTGCGAGCGCCCGGACGGCTATGTCAAAAGACGCAACAGACGTACAGGTGCCGCGCCACGCGCCCATTTCAAATGAATGAACTTACACTTTATTGACTTAGACTTAGAGATCATTTTGCTTCAAGTGCGGGCGACCGGGCGGCAATGTCAAAGGGCGCAATTACTCGCCTATGACAGACGCACAGGTGCCGCGCCGCGCGCCCATTTCAAATGAACTTACACTCTATTGACTTAGAGATCATTTTGCTACCGGGCGGCAACGTGTCAAACGTACATACATACACTGTCTTTGGATTAGAGATTTTGCCGCGCGCGTGTTGTATTAAATAAAATTGTTAATTGTGTAGTGTAGTAATGCGGTATGACAAGCGCCGAAAGCGTAATAAAAGTAAAAAAAATATTATTGTTAATGACTATTTTTTTTTTGCTTGCGCATACATATTTGTCGTAAGTAACAAGTATATAAAACTGTGCAATGGCGTTAAGTTCAATGAAATATCCAATAATTCAGCGCTCGACAGGCGCCCCCGGGCGCTCCGCGCCCGGGTGCACCGCACCCCTTGCACCCCCTGGTAAAGACGGCCCTGGTCTGTCTCTTTCTGATTAATTACGCGTTATTCGTAACTTTTGCAATTGGTAGCAAACAAATAATTCAAAATTAAATGAAATAACGTGTTCGGAGGTGAAATAAATAATTTGATAGGATAAAATTAAATAACAATTGTACTTACTGAAAATATGATATTTCATCCAATTTTTTCACTTTTGCTGCGTAATATTTACAATTTCTCATCACACAATACGACATTATAGACTTGTCGTCGGTTGCTCGGCTGAATGAAGACTCGCGTAGAAATCGGGGAATTGTTTGTTTTGTTTCTCCTTTAGTTCGGACACTTTTGAACGCGGACCCGATGTCCATTAGAGTTAATATGTCATGTGATACCTGATGCTCAAACATCTGCTGGTGGCTGTTCATCATGTCGCGGGCTTTCTGCCACTCCTTGATGGTGACGTCGACGGACGAGTCACCGCCCCACGTGCGCAGCATGTGACCTTTGCGACGCAGACTTTCCACTTTCTTTTCCATCTGCAAAAATATTGATAACATCACATTTTTTGACAGTTTTACGCATATTATTCGAAGAATGTCACCAGGGTTTTGATCTAACTTGCAACTGCAGATGGTTATACACAAATTTTATTTATATATTTTAAATTGGTTAGATGGTTATAGGTAAAAATCGGTATAAAATGTCTTATTGTGCGATTATTGCATGTAAACTAACTAGGAAGCGAATAATCAAATATTGGTCATGATGGAGTTTTTTATCATCGGTAGTTACAAAAATATTTATAAATCAAAAATCATAAAATATTTTGAATTCAATATGAAAAATTTCAACGATAGTCGTAATAAATCAATGTAATATTTAAAATATAGATTGCAGGTCATTAATTACGTGGGACAGGGTAAATGTCAAAAAGAATAACAAACAACCTTAGGTCACACCGACTCGCGCCCCTCCTCTCATTAGTGATAGTGTTGTACCAATTAGCACAATTATCGATTTTACCGACTTTGAATTTTTAAAGACAGGTAGGTCCAGAAACAAAGACGATCGTTAGCTACCAAACTAAAAAAAATATTTATTTTAACACTAAAACACCAGGCATCTATCTGCCTGGTGTTTAAATTAAATATGTAGTTCAAATAATAGTTGCGATCAGCAAATCAGTTGTCAATGTTATGAAACTTATTAAATCAAGAACAAAAAAGCAAAATTTGGCATTCTACCAGATTTTGCTCGCAAATTGGATACTTTCTCTTCAGAAAACTTTATTTATAGCGATAAATCACTTACAGAAAGGAGAACGTCTACCGCTTGTACCTTGAAAAGGATACTTTAGGAGTTTGTTAAATAAAACATCATAAAATCTTACCTCGGGCATTAACTCCCGCAACGCCCGCTGCTTAGCGCTAATATCAGCCAGCTCTTTAGCATTTTTGGGCAATGCCTTGTTCTCCAACATGACCGTGGCGTTGACTATGAACGTGTCAACATCTACAGCGTCCGATCGACAACTGGTCTGAAGAGACGACATGAGGCAAGCCCAGAGATTACGAGCCTGAGACTCGAACTCGCGTCTTAGACTGGCGGTCCCTACTGTTATCCAATCGATTTTTTCGTCTTCGCTGTAATATAATGTTAGAGTGTATTGTACTTTATCATTAAATCTAAAAGATTACCGTAAAATTTGGTGCATCTCCTCACAATATCCTTTTCCCCCCGACGCACGTAGGTATGTGTCTCTGTAGTGAGATATCCCAAAGCCTATTCCCATCCCATCTTATTATATCCCCTCCCCTCATTTTCCCAACCCTTTCTCCAAATCCATTCCTAAATATCTAATGGTAGGCAGAGTATCCGGGGGCGTGCCAACGTGTCATTCTGAACTGATTGTTGGCATGAATCGCGGATATCCATGGACGACAGCATCCACTTACCACCAGGTGGCACGTATTAAAACTAATAACACCTCATGTCTTTGTGTCGGAGGTTATAAATAATAGGTAGTCGGAAAAGTTCGCGGCCTTTTTGAACGTATGACTTTAGCGTGCTATATTTTTGGCAACACTGATCACTGGCGGGAAAGTGATATACCGTTTGACAGCTGACTCTTTTTTAATGGCGGCGAATTGAAATTACAAGTTAAAAGTTTTATCTTTTCATATTTAAAAAAAAAATAGAAGTTAATAAGGAGAAAATTAGATATTGTTTACGTTTTTTTTTCGACAAGGGTATGAGTGTTTCTAGTGCTCGAAAAGAGATTTGTGGTGTTTGCGAAGAAGATGCTTTATCTAAAACTACAGCAAAAAAAATGGTTCAGTCGATTCAGATCTGGTAATTTTGGTGTGAATGATGTTCACACTGTGGTCGTTCCATTAAGGTAAATGTTGATGTTATAATTTAAAAAATTGAAACAGATCGACACATAAGCGGTCATCAAATTGTGGAAGAGTTTAGCATTCACCACTCAATAGTTTTGGATCACCTGCATAAACTGAATTTTGTAAAACAAGCTGGATGATTGAGTGACGCGTGATTTAAATGACAGAAACTTGGTGAATAGAATTTCCATATGCGAGATGTTGCTAAATCGAAAAAAAATTATAGCGATGGGATAATGACTCTACCAGAAAAATAGTCGAATAAAATAGTATTAAATTTATAGTCGAATTAAATGAACATTATTTCGTTCATTAAATACATATGTAATATAGAGTATTTATTATTTTTACTATAAAAACGCCGAGAACTTATCCGACTACCTAATATGTTACATCAATTGAAACAATTTAAGCACTTACAACGTCATCTTCGCGACGGCCTGCCCATACGCCTTGCAAGCTTTAAAGTTGACCTCCCAGTCGTTCGGCTCTTGTAAGTGTTCCGAACATAACGCCTCTAGATCCGTCACGCACGCGAGCGCCGCGCGACGCGTCCACGACTCGCAAGTGCGCTCCAGGGACGAGAGGGCCGCTTCTAGCTGACGCACTGCTTTGTTACCCAGCCAACCGTGCCTATTGGGATAGTGATTAAATTGACAAAAAAATGTCAATCTCAGAAACGCTCGACTCTTGCAAGTGTTCCGAACATAACGGCTCTAGATCTAATAAGCATACGAGCTCTGCACGACGCATTCATAACTCGCAAGTGCGTCCCAGGTACGAAAAGGGCGCTTCTACATACTTGACGCACTGCTTTATTACCTAGCCAACCGTGCTTATCGAGAGAGTAATTAAGGCCGAGACTGCACTGGTAAGACGATGACGACACGACAGCGAATTTACGAAATCAAATTTCTTTAAACGTATAACTTATTCACTTACACGTATAACTATAACTTATTCGATAATACAGGGGTATTTTCAGTTACCTAAGGTTTATTTTAAGTTGTCTCTGTTTTTGGAACTATGGATTTATTGTCTAAATTTTAGTTAGACGTTTCCATTTAGATTTTAGGAAGATGAAGAATGTAAGCAGGTACGGCGCAAGTTTATGGACTCTACGCGTCTATTTACTACAACAACGTGGGTATGCCGTGACTAAAATAAATCTATTTAGATATCTAAAACCGTTCATATCTGCTTCCATCGGTTCAGGCTCACTTTCATTTGATTTTTGAATCGAATACCTATTCGAATTTATGTGGTTGTTAACATAAAACATTTATGAATAATACATATTTGTTCTAAACTTCGCATAGGCATGGCTTGTAACAATGCATTACCAAATTTCCCTGTTCAATATATTAGAATATAAAGTAGTAGAAACTCCGTTACAACTCATTATTAATACTTGTATATTCAATAGAAAGTCAGATGGCTCCAACCACAAAAACGATGTTGGAGAACAAATCTGTACTTTCAGTAAAAAAAACGAATATGAACCTTAAAGTCATTATAATAACTTGTTCACGAACGCAAGAAAGTTAATAACTGTGTTCGGTTGGCGAATGCTTACTTTTCAACAATGACGGCGAAGATAGAAGGTCCCTGAGTGACGGTGGCGTGCAGGCCCACGAACTGAGCCGGCAGCGAAACGAGGCGACGCAGCTGGTGGTAATGCTGTACTCGGATCTCCTCCATCGGTGGTTGCACCCGGACCGACCGTCCGCTGCATCAATACGAAATCAAATAATTTATTTGTATAAATGTGGGTTGAGAAGATCTCCCAATAAGTGGTTTGTGCCAATACATTTGCCATTTCCTGCATGCAAAACACTTTCAAAAATCAATAATTATTAGAAGAAAACAGCCAATAATGAAAATAATGTTATAGATAATGCATTATAAATACTATAGAATGTCATTTAGCTTCTTACCCCTAGATTACATGCAGCCCACTTTCACCGCAGTGAGCGGGGAAGTGGGCAGCGCGAGTATGTAAACACGCCTCTCACGCCACTGCCGCTGCCCTGTGCTCTCTTAGCTAGCGGCTTTTTGCGCGGATTTCAAATGGAGTGCAGCCCGAGCGGCAGGAAGTGCTTACAGATATATTACGAAAACATTGGCCATCGGCTACTCCCGAGGCACTAGAATGTGTCATCCACGTCTATGTAATAAAGTATGCAATTAGAGGTAGGGTAATTCATAGACGTGGATGACGCGTTCGGGTGTTTCCGGATTAGCCGATGGCCAATGTTTTAGTAATGTCAAATACATCCTGCCCTCCCGTTCACTTGCTGTCTGTAGATAAGTACTTACGTTTTATTGCAATGAATTACTACCATCCATCATCGCTTCTTGCGATGACATCTTTTTGCTATTTAACTCGTATTTACATAATTTTGCACCTTTTTGCGCTGACGCTGTACGTCCTTGTACGTAGCGAGTGAACACTCACTCGCTACGAGGTTGCCGCGGAAATATTTTGGGAAGTTAATAGAGCAGCGCGAGGACGAGCGGCAGTGGCTGAATGTAAAAGAAGTATTAGTCAAAAGGTTACAAATATAAATAAGATATTTGTGGTAACAATATACAGACTACCTACACAAATGTATACACATATTACAATAAAGAAAAAAAATACATTTGAATTTGGAATCTGTCATTCTCACGTAAAAAATAAATGCTTTTTCTCATTTTGTCGCCAATCATTATTAAATATTGTACTATTATTAAAATGGAGTGGGGTGATAACGAAAACCGTACTACTGGAATTGCATTACACAAATTAGGCATGGAGCCAATTGCAATTTTTAAAATTCCATCCGCTTGGTATTAGCCGAATGTTTGTGTAGGCACATTAAAACGTCCTCTGTTTGTGACAGAAAAAGGTCTGAGCATCCACGCGCTATTCGTACTACACAGACGATTAAAGCTGTGAAGGAGACAATCCGAAGAAATATCGTCCGGAAGTAAAAGATTTTATCCAGAGAGATGAATATAGCACCAAAAACCATGTCACATACTTTAAAACATGATTTAGGACTTGCTGCTTACCAAAGACGTACTGGTCATTTCTTAGCCGATAATTTAAAGAAAAATAGGGTTGACATATCAAAACAACTTCGTCAGCGATACGCAAAGAGCTACAGTTACGGACGAGAAAATGTTCACCACTGAGGAACATTTTAACAAGCTGAGTTTATGTTCGTAACTTTAGAGAAGCTGCTCTATTGGTGAATAAGGTGAAACGTGACCACTATCCAGCTTTCGTGAGGGTTTGGTGGAGTGTTAGCTGTCGAGGATCAAGGTGATTCAACAATATTTTTGTAAAAAAGGTGAAAAAGGTTAACGTCAGCTCGAGTATAGGTAAGATACGATTCTTAAGAATGTCGTAAAGCCTCTTAACAACACCTTGTTCCACAACCAAGAATGGTCCTTTCAGCAAGATTCAGCACCAGGTCATAAGACTCGCTCAACATAGGCGAGGCTAGAAAAGAATATTCCCGACTTTATTAGAGCTGAAGACTGGCCGTCATTTAGTCTCGATCTTAATCAGCTCGACTGTGATTTATGATTTATTTTAGAGAGCATGGTATGCTCTAAACGCCATGATAATAATATCCCTAACACATTCCATAAAGGTGGCAGTTGCCAATTTTCCCGTGAAAAGGGTGCGTGTTTTAATCGCTAACTGGCCACAAGGTTTGAAAGATTCTATAAAAGCAAATGGTGACCATTTCGAATAAACGATATATTTTTAAAATGCTAACTATTTATTTCTAAAATAACACAAATTCTTGTAATAAAATGATAATGTAAAAAAATACGACTGTTTTTTCTGTAACAATATTTATGTTTAACTTAGCGATAATTCTATACCACAATTATCTTTGTGTGGTATATTTAACCTACAAAATTATAGGCAGTAATTTTTAGTAAAAAGGACCTAATGTAAGCGTGCCGAAGTTATGGGTGTTTTTTAGTGTTTCGATCCATTCATAGAATTTCAGTTTCATTTTAGCAATACTGTATAATATTTGGTAATGCTAGAAGAGGAATTCTTTAAGGCGAATAAAATTCTATCTAATGAATTTCAGATAACGATTCTAAATCATATTTTAAAAGGATGTCCATTAACTAACGAGTTTTCGATTGGATTGTCGTTGTTACTGAGAGATATGAATGTAATTATAAGCGTTTAGAAGGCGGATATATTAAAAGAAGACAAATAATAAAATAGGTACGCAAAGTGACAGCCGAGAGGTACACTTAAAACTTAAACTTACCGTAAAACCAAATCGACAGTGACATGTGGAAAATGTTTGTGTAGAGAGAGCAAAGTCCTTATGTACTGGCACTCGAGGGCTTTATATAACTGCCAGTCCCAATGCGACCTCCATAGGTCCGTGTTCTTGTATCCATTTGTTTCCACCTGAAATATTTACAATTTTTATCTACAGTGATAACCACACTATTTGTTTACCTCACACAAGACTGTCTCAAAGACGATTGTTGAAGACATTCGCGTACGTATTTCGCGACTGAAATTTGCCAGAGACCATTTCCCATTACATCCATGTCATCACAGATTATATAATCCTAATCCATGTCATTAAGTGAAAAGTATGAAAGTTATAGTCATTATAACGCCTTATAAGGCCTTTTCCTAAGCCTTGTCCAAATATCTAAAAATAGGAGGCGCATCAATTAATGGATGCATCTTTGTTTTAATCAAATGAATATACTATCACTACAATGTAGAATCAAGTATAACGTAGATCGTTTATGTTTCGCAACTGAAAGTGATAATGGCGCCTTCCGTAACGTTATGTATTAACATTTCTATTTGTCGTTATACCTAAATTTATATTTCAAATGTCTGTAAATCTCATTTAAAAATTAATAAATCAGTTACAGCCACAAAAAAGATTATTATAGGTTAATCCGATAACGATTGTACACTACGAGAAGAATCATACCTTCCCTATTATGTCTCTTATATCTTTAATCTTCTTTTTCCATTCTGACTGCTTAGCCAACAGTTCAGTAGTCATCAGTTGCTCAACTATATTCCTTATGGCCACATGCTGACTCGTCAAATATGTGTTCTGTAATAATATATACTATTAAAAGAGATCTCCATACAATACAATAATTCAGTAAAGCCTAAATCCTCAAATATAAGTAATGAGTTTGTCCATTTATTTATTACACACATTACATGCGTGTTCACACAACATATGCATACAAACAAGCAGATACGCGCACAAAAATAGATTATATAGGTTTAAATAAAAAATATCCCTAAACGCTGAATAAAACAAAAAATATCAGCCCTTTTTCACACAAACCACTCACTCGCGCCGCGTGCGTACACACGCACTGATTTACAAATGATATTGGTATTTAATTAGTAGCTGTTCAATTAGCAGCTGATTGGAGTGTGCCTTGTTACCGTTCGTAGTAGTGTATAGCGAGTGGTACAGAGTAAGAAAAAGATACTTTAAAAAAATAATATATGCAAATATTCATTTCAGAAAAAAGTCGTATAACAAAACTTGTTAGTTTCAATGATAGAAACTCAGTGTTAAGTGGGTGCAGATATTTTTTCTTTAACCCTGTATGCACATGGTAATGATTTTGTAACAAAAATTAAGACCTGTGATTCCAATTTCATGACAGCGTTCTTCAATTTGTCCGTGTAGTTAGCTAGTTGTTGCGTGTCGTCCCAGTACACCGCCTTCTGGTCCTGCACAAGCGAAGACAGGTCGAGGGCAGCTTGCAACATCATCGGGCGGGTGGACGGTATCATGCGCTCGCCGAGCGTGTTGTGGAACGACGATACCTGCATGTTTTATTTCATAAAATAATCGCTTATCGCATTAATCTCAAAGAGGACCCTGTTGTACAAGAAATAGCAAAAACTCTGTTTCTAAGGAAAAAAGTACTTGAGTGCTTGAGAAGAGATCTCGTATTCTGTATCTCAAAAAGAACAAGAAGGGTTTTTACTGCACATTATACTTGAAATGGAAGGAAAATTACTGGAAAGCAGCACAGCCACTGGACTGCGCCCAATTAGTCGTTACTCCGACCTTACAAATCACTTCCGTAAAGTTTTCAAATTTTTGTCACCCAACTATGATCCGTTCTGCTGTAAAAAAAATGTACTGAATCCTAAGTGGACCTGTTCCTTTCCTTCCTTCGTTTGACGCAGTTAATAGCAATTCTAGGATAACAAATCACAAGTACTTTTTTCCTTAGAAACAGAGTACCTGTTTTTGTACAACAGGATCGTCTTTGAGACAATAAGCGATTTTTGCAATTCCATACAAATTTAATCTAGATAGGTATGTAAATTCAAAACAAACATGTATAGGTTAAATTACTACAAACTGTGTCTCTGTTTAGGTTTGCTGGTCAGTTCTTCAAAATGATTTAGGTTTACTGCTTGAAGACTCATGTACTGATGAGATGTGAGCGTGTGGCAACGTATCGGACCAACATCATCGGTGCTCTATAAACACTCGGATGCCTTCAGGATGCCAAAAAAGCTTCTGCGTTTCTGGGGTGAACTGGAGTGACTAGCGTAGTTGAAATCACTGAACATTCTTAATGTGAGAAACGTACACACACAATGGTCGCTGTGTTCGATTAAGTGTGAAAACCTGCCCGTAGCAGATGAAGAATCTCTAACTGAATGATTTTGTGAGCTGAAAATACTTGTAATAATCAACATGCTAAAGTGGTAATGGATGGGTCATATTTGCCGCAGGACCGATAACCGATGGGGTAAATGAGTCCTCGAATGGTGACCACGTACCGGGAAGTGCAGTGTGGGACGCTCCGGCGAGTTGGACCGACGACTTAAAGAAATTTGCCGGTAATGGTTGGATGATAAGAGCCAGGATCGTGTGTGGTGGCGAGCCTTAGGAGAGACCCATATCTAGCAGTGGAGAGACACAAGCTGATGGTATAATATATATATACGGTATTTTATAAACTCTAGTAAAAGTTTAATATTATGGACATTTTATATCAAGTGATGAAATATGTTATCTCCAATCTTCAGTACCCATCATTTATTTCCAATACCAGAAAATTATCACTAGTACCAGAATGTAGAGGAGAGACATAGGGTAATGGTAGTGACCTGTTGTAAAGCCCTCGCGTGCGTGAGCGCCTTGTCGAGCGTGTCCAAAGCACTGACAGCAGCTGGCGTGGGCAAGCCCAAAGCGGAGAGCGCGCGCGCCTCCAGCTCCGCCCACACGAGCCGCGGGTTGAAGTTCACCACCATCATCCGGCTGCTGCTCGAGAACTCCACCACCGGCTTGTCCACACTCAGCTTTAGGGCACCGCTTTTTACTTGAGCCTTAACAAAACCATCGGAACTGTTATGAAACCGTGTTACTTAGCGACCGCTCTAGAAGTGAATATTGTGTAGTGTAAGTTTCTGTTTAGTTTTAAGTTTACTTTCTATGCCAATAAATATAAATTGCATCTTATTATTTTCAAATTGTGGAAATAATTGTAAACATGCCTTCGCGAACAGGCAATAGGAAAAATATTTGTTCCACTTAGACAATTGACCGTTTATTGTTTTCTTTTGTTTAAAATTTCACTTGTGACCCTGAAACGACTGAGATAAATGTTTCAGTATGACTACGAGTGGTTTGTGCTCGTCATTCTGTGTCTCTGAAGCAACGACACAAAAATCCATTGAGTATGGTGTGATGTTTACATCTTTAATTGGAATAGTGACGTCGTTGTTTATTTTGTACGAACATCTCTGTTGTTATCTTTTGTTTGATGTAAAAAATATTTAAACTGACTCCCTAACCATCTTAAACTAACAAAAAATTTATTTCGTCACTTAAAGTAAATGAAGTTCTTACGAAAGCCAGTTAAAAAGTATCCTATTCTTACCTGTAAATCTCTAGACCATTCTTCATGCAACTGGGTGTACATAGTTTTAAGATCTTTTAGCACTTGAGTGGAAATATTCAGTAAATCAGTGCTGCCTGCAAATTCCTTGAGATGACTTTCAGCGCATGTCTGTATGTCTTTTACCTGAAATATATATAATTATGTACCAATGTAAGGTTATTTTTATTGCTTAATGTGGGAAAATTACGAGTCCTAAGATAGCGCAAACTATTCGCCATTTAACAAATAATTTGCAGGGAGAATTCTCCTCCATACAGCTCTAGCATAGGGGCTTGGTTTATAAGGGATGTTTTCGCATACCCGATGTTAATCTCTCAACAAGTGCTGAATTGATAAAAAAAACAGGTCGTAAATTGTCCCCAGAGAGCTGTTTTATGTAAATATAAAAATCTATTGTTTACTTTAGAATACCGAAAAGAATGACTTAGGCTGCGGCCGGAGTACGGGTGCGGGTGCGGGAAGCCTGGCGTCGCGTCGTGATCTGTAGTTTCTATAACGTGACCGCAGTTAAACGATTCTAGCTGTGGAAGTCACTAGGAGAATCTCTATAGGCAACGTCTAACTCAAAATTTGATTTAGAAGTTTTACCTAAAATAAGCGCATTTTTACAGGGGATATTATGACATACTCGAAAAACGACAAAACTATAGCGACAAACATGCCCTAACTCGCAGCGGAACCCGCTAACTGACTTGAACTGTCCGCTCCGGCTCAAAACCCTCGCAAATATCGCCACGGAATCCACTCCCTGCCCCGCAGTCATACCGACCACACGCGAGTCAATATCTGTTTGAAAAATACGCATTGGATTCTACTGTCTCGCCACACACCCTACGCACGCAGTAGCATTACGTATCTATCTACAGTGGAAACCAGACTTTTCACACACTTCCCAAGTCAAGAGTCGAACAAGCGTTTCGAACAATTACAATCTTTATGCGGTTCGCAAACAACATACTTATTATGCTAAATTTTCCACAGACGAAGTCGCGGAAATTGATAGCATATATAAATATCATTAAAGGGCGTGTGTTGTCGGCCAGCTTGAGAATAACACTACCTCATCTCCTCCCGCGAGTGTCGTAAAAGGCGACTAAGAGATAACAAAGCTGCTACAACAAGCCCTGAGGAACTATACCACCTCTCAAAGAGTGGACTCGCCAACCCGGCGTTTTAAGGCTGTACATACTTCATGCATAAGACAATGTGCATGGGAAGGCAGTGTCCAGCAGTGGACGACAAAAGGACTGGTTGTACTTGTATCCGCTTATAACGTCCCGCTCCAGGGCACAGGCCTCCTCCAGTAAATCACCGGGGGGGGGGGGGGTTTCGGGCCATAATCCACCACGCGGGCCCAGTGTGTTTTTTTTTCATTTCTCTAGCATGCGGGTTTCCTCGCGATGTTTTGCACCATCATTGAACTAATGACTTTTTTTTCAAAATCCATACATCAAACTCCATAAGGTGGAAACGGGACCAGGAATTGAACTCATGATCACTCGAATGTGAGTTGAGAATAGATATCCCTAGGCTATCACTGCTGAATGACTGGTTAGGGTACGGTAATATCACTAACGGTAGCCTCCATCTGTTTAGCCCACTGCACTTGGTGCACTACACGCGACATCTCCGGGGGCTGGTACATCTGCAGGTCCGCCTCGTCCGAGTCCAACTCCACCTGAATACCCTTCACCATAGCGATGAGAGACGACACCAATATCTCCAGCTCACTGTTAAGATATTGCTTCACAGTGGGACGGTCTATTAGAGTTTTGTAGCGCATGAATTCGTACAGCATCTAAAAAGAATCGGTTTGAGTACCGTGTATTGGCTTTGAAACTAGATAAACAGTAGTGACAGTATGCTATATAAAGGTTGTTTTAATATAAATATGAATATTGTGCCAGAAATTAAATGGTATAAAATAATTAAATATTTTATTTATTAATTATCAATTAAATTAAATATAATTATCGTTTGTTAACAATACTATTAATAAATCAAATTTATAAAAGGGAATGCAAATTGTACTAGAATTGTATCGATAATCGAATCGGTAAAAGGCATGAAGCAATTTGGACATCACTAAACCGATCTGTCATAGAGAAAATAACATAGTGGACGGAGTATAGACTACAATAATGGGGTGGAGCCATTGCGCTACGCCATTATTGTAGTGTGTTATCGCTCTTTTTCCGTTACGCGGGTACAGAAACCGCCAGACGTACAGAACCGGTACAGAAAATGTATAATTGTTTTTCATATTATACACTATGCAATTGAACATTAATTTCATATTAGCTGGTATTATTATGACTAAAAAGTCCATATACACTAAATTGCCCTACATCCGCACAAAAATACATACATTTGCTCACAGAACAACTAAATCCATTACTTGAGGTGGTATGATGGGCCTAATTACTCAATAATCGGATTCTAAGTTGTTTTCAATTGTTTTAACCGACTGGAAAATATCAAGAAAACAAGTAAGTGCCTGCGGTACAGCCACATTCTCGTGGATATACCTATGTGACAATATTTGACCTTAGACCCGAATAGTTTGAGCAGAAAGAAAATCCATTGAACCCATAATTGCAAATTTCACCTTTTGATCCTAACCTCCTCGTTTATAAAGCATTATTAGCTCATCGAGCATGCACATGATTACAAATATTTTGCGTTCGTAAACGATTTGTTACAGTTATTGTAGTTCACTGCTCCTGAAAGAACAGGTTTGCTTCACAACATTGTAATTGCGGTTAACACCACTTAATGACCTAATGAATCTGTTGATATTAAGCTAGAAAGAAGTTTGTAGTTGTAGTAAGCTGTGAAGGGTTGATTAAATAGTACAATAGAAGGATTATGTTTAGTACCTGCTTGGTAGATGTGTTATGTAATCTAGGCTTTAACTTTTCAGCTATTTTAGATTCAGCGGGTCGCAAATTTGATGAAAATCTAGAGACCGCTGATTCCCAGGCGGGGTTCGGACCATTGCACACCCACACATTGATATCTGTAAGTACATCATTTTTAAAATTTTCGCGTTTTTACATGTGTATATCAGCTCACATTCTTGATTGACGTAGCCCGGCCCAAATGTCGAATAAAATAGAAAAAGGTATAAGCTTTGTTCGCGGTAAGAATTCAGAACTGATTCGAAACTAGTACTGAACCAATTTGGAATCGTAGTAGAGCGCATGCTCGATTATAAACCGATTCGTGATTTTTATTTCCGTGAACGATTTCGGAACCAAACTGTGTACGATCTACTGTCATCGCCGATGACAGTAGTTCGTACCAGTGTTACCAACTCTCAAAAATATTTATCCCTAAAGCTTAAGTCAAAAACCCCCAAAATCGCCCCAATTACTTAGAAATCCCCCTAAAAAAATATATAATAAAAGAAAAAATATAAATTACAAAAATGCAATGAAATTTCTTTACCTTTTAAATCTGGATCTGTTTCCCAAATCTACGTGTACTTCTGACTGTACATTTTTTTATTTTTAGTTTCTTTAGGCATCATTAACAAATTGCTTGTCGGCACAGCAGTACAACAACAAAATCGAATTAAACAAGTAAACAATAATCAACGTACATATGTATTTCCAGTAAGCATAGGCACAATAACCACCAGTCACCACAGAGTAGTTGTAATATATTTGTACTAGATGTCGTTAAGTCGCTTAGTCAACAAATAAATATGATTAGCTATTATAGTTTGGATTGTCCCAGGGCCTATGCTTTCACATAATATATGAAAAATATATTTTCAAAAAAATATATGAAGAGCCAAAAAATCCCTAAAAATATAAAACCCCTAAAAAAACCCATCCCACTTATTTACCCCCTAAATTTGGGGGGAAAACCCCTAAGTTGGCAAGTATTTAAGTGGACCCACCAAAACACATTACTCTTATTAGAGTATTATATAACCTTATTTATATAAACAACAAACAAAACTAACCATATTTTATTTAACCCTTAATAAATTAATAAAATTTATATTTTATTTAACTATTTAACCAGTTTATTAGTTTCTAACCAACTGAATATAGCCGCAGCATGTATGTCAAATGTCGTTAGGTAAAAACTGCGCATGTCTGGAACTACGATTCTTGCCAAAGTTATAGAACTGATAGAACTGATTCTGAATCGATCTTGAATCGAGTTCGACGGTTCCGCGAACACAGAACTGTAACTAGAAATTCTGAATTGTGTGTTCCGCGAACGGCATTATTTGAACTGCGCATGCGAATAGTCCCGAATCAGTTCTGAATCCTTACCGCGAACAAAGCTATAGATTGAGCCATTAAATAGACATATACTTACACATCTATAGACATACATATACATCGATACATCAACCAAGAATATGAGCGGATTAAGTCAATTAGCAACGATTGTCACACAACTCACGACTGAATCAATGAGCATGTGACCATGACTGATAAATTGCGTTTAAGATCCGTTTAATAGATAATCTACAAATAGATAGTCTGGCCATAAATACCGTTACAATAAAGAAAAAAAAATAGATTTGAATTTCGAATCTGTCAATCTCACGTGAAAAATAAATGCTTTTTTCTCATTTTGGCGTCAACCATTATTAAATATTGTACTATTATTAAAATGGAGTGGGGTGATAACGAAAACCGTATTGTTGCATTACACAAAGTAGGCATTTTAAAAAGGCAATTTTTAAAACCTACATCCGCTTGGTATTAGCCCGAATGTTTGTGCACCGGGCTAAATACCAAATAGTAAAATAGGCTAAGTATCGGGCACCAAGAATAGTCCTTTCAGCAAGACAGCACCAGGTCATAAGGCTCGTTCAACACAGGCGAGGCTAGAAAAGAATATTCCCGACTTCATTAGAGCTGGCCGTCATCTAGTCCCGATCTCAATCCGCTCGATTATGATTTATGGTTTGTTGTAGAGAGCATGGCATGCTCTAAACGCCTCCTCCTCTCTCCTCTCTTCCCTCACCTACATACCGGACAGGAGTGTCCCTCCGCGCTATCGTCGCCCGCGGCACATCCTGGACGATCCCGACGACCCGATCACCGCTGCCAATGCGGTTCTCACTCTGCACCCAAACACAGCACACAGACACCGTCCCCGCCGGCCGAGACGTGGACGTCCCCCTCGATACACCGTTAACACACACCGGCCTTCAGCCAACACTTTCACTAGGCATCGACACGTGCCTGGGCGCTTCTCGCCGACACGCGATCCCGCGGTATCCCCCCAATGCAACGCCCTAAGCCGAGGTCCGTTCCTTCCGCCGGTTTACCGGCGGGGGAGCCCTTAGGCTGTTGCAACACACATTTTTCTCCTGGCTGAGCGCCTTCTGCGCTCGCCCTACATCAACGCGACCGGTGACTCTTGAAAGGCCACTAGGGCCACAAGAACTTAGACATACACGATGTTGAGGCAATCAGGTTTTTAGTCGGTAGGAGTCCGACACTACCTGGCACCACCTAGGCTGGCCTTCAGCTAGACTAGATGGTACCAGGTGTCCAATGCAGGATTTTCCTGATTGTCTCTCCTAACAAAAAAAAAAAAAAAAACGCCGTGATAATATTGAATCCCTAAGATATTCCATAAAGGTGGCAGTTGCCAAGTTTCCCATATTTATGGATGGACTATGAACAATACGTCACAATAAATGTTAACTATCTATACCTGTAAATTGTAACTGTAAATAAGATATATAATTTATTAAATTGTAAATACATAATTTATGAAATTGTTAATTTAATAAATAATATATTTTCTTACTTTGCAAAGGTACAAACAACTGGTCCGTTTTTAGTTCCACTTTTTCACTGTAAGTTATCAGTTTGTTCAATTGGCTGTATGTAGACCTAATGGCATGAATCTGAAATAAATCAAAAAATATATTATGTTTAAACGTATACTTTTGATATTATCAGGTTTATTTAATAATAATGTTGTAATTTCATAAAAGCGGGTGTAGACACATATCTGACTAGTTTAAAACCCGCACCCATACACATGAAACAAGTATGTAACATACAAGAAACGTAACATTTGATTTATATTCATAACATCTTATATTTTATACGTATATTTTATAACCAGCTACGGAAACATTTTTTAATTCTGTTTTTCGTAACTAGACATTAAAGAAGATTACTTAGACCACTTTCACAATCATCGTTCGTAAACAGCTAAGAAAAATATAGATTTTACCTCCTTAAGTCTTGTTTCAAAATTTGCGCAAAAAGATGGTACATAAGGTTTGCCATTCCACGTGTGCAGCGCATAGTTTGGCCAATACGTCTCCGTGAGCGAGAGGCACGCGCCGCACCACGTTTGTATCACTTTAAGACTTTCCATTATATGTGTTAGTATTAACGTGTCCACGGGTTCTCCGACTTTCCATATGTTTAAGGACGAAAATGACTTTTGTATTGTAGAACAGATGGTATGCCCTGAAAATTAGAAGTAACATGTATCAATGTAAAATGTTTAAGAGAAATAATTAATTGAACAAAAAAAAATACAACATGAGCAGCAAATCGATGGTAGCAAATTTAAAAGTGGATTTGGATTAGCTTTTTTGGTAATTAATTAATTTACATGTCTTGGAGCATAAGTGAATGTCCTATTTAATATTATTTAATAACAGATCGCATCAGTTTAGCGACAGAAGACCTTGGGTTTTAGTATAACAACAAAAACAATTAGGCAATGATTTATAATATCGTCTAGGACCACTGAACCCACCTCCACCCATGGTCCTACCAACCTTTTGGTTATACCGACCAAATCGTCGGGAGGTACGCGCCGTTCGCCTGCTAGGGCTATGTTGCGGCGCGTATCTGCTCTGCCTCCCTACACGTATTATCTTTTGCCTGTGTCCCATAAGCACTCTCCCCTTTCTGGGGCTGTTCTACTCCACAAAACGATGGACTTCAGTGCCGAACAGCTCTTTCGGGCTCCTTTTCCTGTGCCATCGGTGTGCAAACTCTCTGAGCCCGCGGAAGTTCGCTTCGGAGGAGACGAGGTCGCAGTAGTATGCCGGTCCCTCCTCCCGCCGTACAATCCTCTCTAGCATGCTCCGTCGATATTCCTCGTATAGAGAACAGGACCATAGAACATGGTGCAAGTCCTCCTCTGCCATGCCACACTCACACTGACTACTCTCACACAGCTTCATATCATGCAGTCGCTTTCGAAAGCAGCCATGCCCAGTGAGTATCTGGGAAGTTTCATAGTCCGGTTCGACCCAACGCGACTTGAGTCGAACCGCCACGTCCGGGAAGAACCTGCCTTTGCTCTCGCCAACCCACCTTTCCTGCCAGCTAGCCACTGTCTCGTTCCAAATGGCCTGTTTCCCAGCACGCGCCTCCTCCCTGGTCGCAAGTAAACGCGCCAGATCCATCCTGCCAGCGCGGATCACCTCAAGGTCCGCTGGAAGCACGCCCGCCAGTACCGGTAGGGCGAGCGTGCTGACCGATCTATATGCCTTCGTCAATAGGATCAACGAAGGCCGCTGAGTGTGCAGAAGGACGCTCCGAACTACATGCAAGGACGCACGCTCAAACCAGCACGCCGCGGCATAGGTGAGTGTCGCCACATACGTACCACGGTACAAGATCCAGAGGCCCCGGAATCGAATCCCCCACGATGAGGCCGACACCCGGGACATCTTCCCGAATGATTTACTGCTGCTTTCACCTATGTATTTCGCATGCTCCACGAACGATAGACGTGCGTCTATCACCACCCCCAGAATTTTGGCCGATGAGACAGCCCCCACCGAAGCACCACCGAACCTGATAGTGGGTCGTCTCTGGAATTTCCCCCTAATGGTCATTGTTTGTGACTTTGTAGGGGAAAACTCCAGTCTATTGCGGACCCCCCACTCGCTAATGCGCTGCAATGCACTTACCGCCATTTTCTCGATATTTGCCCTCGATTGTGCCTCGATGAGGACCGTAACATCGTCCGCATAAGCCACGAGCTGAACTCCCGGCGGGAGCGGTAACCGAAGCAGGTCATCCATTAGAAGGTTCCAGAGCGTGGGTCCCAACACCGATCCCTGTGGACATCCCATAGTGGAGACCTTCCATTCCACCCGGTCCCCGACGAAAAGGCCCACCCGACGGTCGGTGAAGTAGTCCGTCAGCATCCTATAGATGTTTGGCGGACAACCTCCCCTTTTGGCTTTGACCATTATCATCGGCCACCAGGCGTTGTCGAAGGCGCCAGAGATGTCCAAGAAAATCGCCTGCACATACTTCGCAGTAGAATACTTAGTCGCGCCTATAATTGTTCTGAGCGCCGTTACCGTAGATTTGCCTGAGGTGAAACCGTGCTGGCATTCCGACATCTGGTTGCCAATCTGTGGAGCACTCAGAAGGAGTACTCGTTCCAAAATTTTGCCCAGTACAGGGAGCAACGTGATCGGGCGGTAGGCCTTCGGATCTGTCAGTGACTTTCCATTATTCTTTGGCAGCACTAACAGGCGTCCATTCTTCCATACGTCCGGAAATACACCCTCCCTTACACACTTGGCGACAACAGCGGAAAATTCCGCTGCTGCCACCGCCCATACATGCCTAAGAATCCTCCCCGAGAGGCCATCTAGTCCCGGTGCCGTGTTAGGCAGCCGCCTGACTATTCCACCCAGAGCCTCGCTGGTCGGTGGAGGCGCATCGGAGCCGGAGGGTGGGAACGACGCCACAAGGCGGACCAGTCGGTGATACTCCGAGTCCCTTGACTGATCGTCATCGGGACACAGAGCCCGGACCAGGCCGCCCATGGCCACGTCAACACTCCCGGCGTGCCCCTCCGCATATTTCAGGCCATTTATAATATTGCTAGGTGGTCGAACGCGGCCGCCAGCTTCCCGGTACGCCAAGCCCCATGGGTCTTGGTTCTCACTATCCGCGATTTTCCTGAAATATGAGGATTCAGCATCCTCCATCGCTCTTCTGTATCGTGCTCTTATCTCGTGAAATATTGCCTTAGCGTTCTCTTCTCTAGTTCCCCCGAGACGCCGCAGCCTCTGCCACGCGCGTCTTGTACCCATGCACTCCTTCCGGAGTTTATCCAACTCCGGATTCCACCATTCATAGCCCGCTTCCTTGTCACTTTCTCTCTTTCCTTTTATCGTCTAGGACCGTTTATTCTACGTTCTACGTAATGTTTGTTTGAACATACATACCGATAATATCAAAAATATGTATCATTCTGTCTTGAGTATACGGCTTTACAGTGAACCGCCAGACGTCGTCCAATATTCCACCGATATTCTCTACAGACTCTCTCATCTCTTCTAGATTACTCGACTGTATTGATCTGAAATGGTTTTTTATTTACTCGTTAATCCCTATGATTCGGATAATATCTTTCTGTCTGTATGTTGCTTGCTTTTATCTCGGGATATACTAGTACGATTTTCACTGTTGTATAAAATAAAAAAACAAAATGTTTACTTACTTAGCCATGAAAAAGGGGCATGTTTACTGCCGACAAATTGTACTGCAGTTTGGGAGTTACAATTTATAACAGTACAGTGTATATTTGTGGATTTAAATTAAAAAACATATTTTGAGTTTTCTAAGACAAGAAAAATTACTAAATTTTTGTCTCGAAATTTAAAGCGAATATATTTATTTTTTAACCGACGGTTTAATTTTATTCTTTGACAATGAACAAAACAATTAACATATTTGTACTTGACAAATATCCAATAGAATTAACTAGTTTAAGTATTTAAATACGCAGCAGCCTGACATTTTATATCGTACCTACCTTATTTCTTCACACACATCTGCAAACAGATCAGTAAAGGTCGCTGCAATTTCTTTTTCCTTTTTGTTACTATCTTTTTTCTGTTCAACTGACTTCCAATACTCCACTTCATCCTCTATTGATAATATTACTGTGAAATAAGAAATAAATTGTTTTTTTTTATTTTATAACATTTAGGATCTGTTTAATTACAAAATGTTTAGTACTTTAGGTTTTTTATTATGCCGCACAAAGTGACATCACTGTTACATTACCTATAAATAACTTTATAAGTTTGAGATTTCGAGACTTAAGAACATAAGGAACAGTTTTATCCTAAAATTGTGCAAGTAATTTAAAATTGGTTTCTATGGGTCAATAACACAATTAAAAGCCATAAAATTTGTTACGCTTAATAGTTATTATGATTTTTTTTATATTATAGCCATAGAAGCGCTTTTATATTTATAATTGTATGGAACTCAACTACGATGGCCACACTGAAAGTTTCCGGAATGAATGGAAAAAAATACAATTAATGGCCAAAAATCAATTTATTGTTTCTCAAAATATTCTTCGTGAGCGTCAATACACTTTTTCATATCAATAAGCCAATTTCCAGAACATTTATTCCACTCCACCTAGGTAACCTCGGAAACATGTTTTTCATACTCTTCGACAGCCTCTTCTGGCGATGAATATCGTTGACTGCGTAATTGGTTCTTAATTTTTGGGAAACAAGAAGAAGTCACAAGGTGCCAAGTCGGGACTGTATGGAGGATGTCTCATCAGTTTGGCCCTGTGAGAACACGCATTGTCATAGTGCAAGATTATGCGGCGTTTACGGTTATTTTTTACGGATGGCAAGCAAATGGTCGTGTACCAATCAGCATTAACGGTACGACAATTCTCCAAAGCAATAATAGCCACGTGTCGTTTTTCTAAAAAAAAAAAGCGATCATCTCCTTCGCGGCACTTTGCACACGTGGCACTTTGATGAGGTTCGGCTCATTTTGAAAAATCCAATGGTCGATTGCTGCTTTGTTTCGGGGTCGTAGCTATAAATCCATGTTTCGTCACCTATTACTATGTTCCACACCAAATTTGACGCCCCTTCGTTGAATCTGGTACGCTGTACGCATGGCATTGCACCAAGTGACGCGTTCCGTTTTATGAGCCTCAGTCAAATTGTGTGGGATCCACCGCGAGCACAGCTTTCGCACAGCCAAATGTTTGTGTAAGATTGATTGTATCTGATTCATGCCTATGCCTAAGGATGCCCGAATCTCATGGTAGGTCAAATGCCTGTCTGTATTGATCATATGGCGCACAGTATCGATGTTTTTGTTGTTGATAGCGGTGGACGGACGACCTTCACGAAATTCATCTATGAGATTGACACAACAGCGCTTAAATTCTGCAAACCAAGTATGGATTGCCGTCTTGCTTCATCGTCAAAAGCAGTTTGACGCCGATTAAGGCTCTACTGAGCTGTCAAATTACACTTAAAATCATAGAAAATCATATAGCGAAAATTTTCACGAGTTAAAACCAACGTAATGCAGACACGCATTTTTAAAATGACACCAAAATGAAAAAACAAATGACTGTTAGATGAAACAAACATTACTTACAACCAAAGAGTTCCATTTTCAAATATTGTAATTACTTTTTAAATATTGTTTATGTAAGTTTTACCCCTTTTGTTGTAGCACCTTGCTTTCAGAGCATACCTCTTAAGATCTCGGAGAGTATCAGGATCCTTGGTGTCGACATCTCCAGCAAAGTCGAATTTAGGGGTCATCTGGAAAATAAGGCCAAAATGGCCTCCAAAAAACTCGGTGTGCTGAACAGAGCGAAGCGGTACTTCACCCCTGGGCAACTCCTAATGCTTTACGAAGCTCAGGTGAGGCCTCATATGGAGTATTGCTCTCATCTCTGGGCCGGCGCACCGAAATACCAATTGGACCCACTTGATTCCATCCAACGACGTGCTGTTCGTATTGTCGATGATCCCACTCTCACGGGCGGTTTAGAATCCCTCAGCATTCGGAGAGACGTTGCGTCTCCTGTGTGTTCTACCGCCTGTACAATGGGGAATGCTCTGAAGAACTGTTTAATATAATTCCCACCTCGGGTTTCTACAACCGCACCTCCCGTCACAGAAGTGCGGTCCATCCGCATTTCCTCGATACGGAGGTGTCACGCACTGTTCGGTCCGAAAAATATTTTATACCGCGAACCCGTAGGCAGTGGAACGAACTGCCTAAAGAGGTCTTTCCATTATCTAAGCTACGATATGGGGTTCTTCAGGAGAGCTGTGAATAGGATTTTGCAAGGTCGGCGGCACGCCCGCATACCCCCTGGTGTTGCAGGTGTCCATGGGCGGCGGTAACACCATCACGTGGGACCGCTTGCTCGTCCGCCCACTAATCTAAAAAAAAAAAAAGTGGCCCGTTAAGGAAATTTTCAGTGTGGCCTATGTAGTACTACACGAGTAAAAATAAAAATACTTTATTACGGTAACTAGTTAATTAAAGACCGGTTTTAAATACATAAGTACCTACATACATAAGTACATAAGACACTTGTGATACGTGCTGTATATTGTTTCAATGTTTCAACTAGCTGTGCCCGCGACTTCGTTCGCGTGGACTTTTGGACCGTAATGTGCGATTTAATTAGTTAATTATTATTAGATCAATAAACCTGGGTAAGCTAGTAGGCTAATTAATTATAATGAATAAGAGAGAAAATCGGGAGATGGTAGGAAACACGGTATTCACATGTAAAAGACGGATGTAAAAGTTTGGTATGTAAGAGGAGCATTCAATAATATATCTAACTATATAAGAAAACGATTGCAGAGTAGAACGGATTTATTATGATTTTTCAATATTTTATCTTGGACCTCAATACGCTTTATCCACTTCTCCTGCAACGACGTTAACCCTTTAAAAGAATATTTTTTCGGTTGCTCTGCAAACCAGGCAACAGCCTAACAAGGTAACAACCTTGACTTCTTCATCACTCGAAAAACGCTACCCTCGGAGAATTTTTGACCAGTTTTGGAACACAGGTCAGGGCTGTAGGGTAGGTGATTCAGCTGCTGGAACCCGCAGACTGACGACGGTCTGCGCTTTTGCTGACATGTGCACCGGTGGCATAGAAATGTTATTGAGGATAAGAGGTGCTATCCTCGTATTTATATTTTTTTATATCTTACATTTTATATTTATATTGTTGTATAGGGTCGTAACTATCCAGCTGCTTAATTCTGCGGAGCCCTCTCGCAACTGTATTTGAATTCTAATGATCCAAAATTAAAACCTCAACGACGACGCCTGTTATGTTTATAATTCCTCCTTGTACCAACATATTGCTATTAAATTTTGTCAAGCGCGCATCACGAAAGATCCCACCGCGTGATTTCTACGTCCATCTCTGTTATTTAATCAAAATTCAATTTTTATAGATAATTATTAATAGAGAAATACGGTTCTGCCGCGTTGCCTATCAAAATATGACCGCAAGTACTTTTGTTTAAAATATTTTTTTTTTCGAACTATTTCGTTCACGTTTTGAAGATAAAATAATATAATCAATTTCAAAGAGAGATATGTAAAGAAATTAAAAAAATTAGGTTGCCGTTTCTCACTTAGCCGCAACCCCTTGTCAACCAGGTGTAAACAGGTATAACTTCATTAAATTTATACGTTCATAACTTATCTGAATAAATTATATATCAAATTAAAGCTATTTTTTGTCTCTACACGATGGAATACGGTTGCTTATGTAAACGTGCCCGCAAATAGCGGTAGATAATTATTAATTATCTATAAAAAATGTATTTTAATTAAATAACAGATGGACGTAGAAATCACGCGGTGGGATCTTGTACTAAATGATTCCCAACATAAATTATAATAGATCAGGGTAAAAGTATCCTATAAGTTGAACCAGAACATAAACTATCACCGTAGTTAATTTCAATAAAATCCAATCAGAAGTTTGTATGTAACGGCTGATATTGTACATGCGTACTTAATGATAATTCCCTCAAGAACTTTAAAACGGATTGGGATAAAATGTTCTCTAGGTGTTAATCAAGTCGTAAGCTACAATTATGCCAAGTTTCATTAAATTCTGTTCAGTGACTTTTTCGTGATGTGTGTTCAGACAGACAAACATTCTAAAAATGGCAGTTTTGTGTTCTGAATCATTCATGTACCTACCAGGCATGGCTCTGTTACGTCATCTATACATCTATATGTATAGATGTTTTTTACTTTATGTACATTTACTATAAACTTGCTGAAGTGCGGATTTGCTGATATTATATGAAGAACTCCTTTCTTTAATAAACTCAAAAATCAAAATTCAAATCGAAAGTAAGTTCTAAATATTACAATATCAAATATCAAACCACACTAAATATTACACATAAACATAAGACAAAATGATAACATTTCTATCAACAACTACATTTACTAACCATTACTCGTGTCATCTCTTCCATGTGTCAGAACCCGCAGGATTGAAACCAAATCTGAAAGGTTCTTTTGTAGCTTGCTTGAATATAAATCATCTCCCTGTAATAAAGACAAGCAGTAAGTATTTTACTATATTTATAAAAAAAACAATATTTCGAAGTAAGTTCTGCAAAGTCATAGACATATTTATATTACTTATTTGTCTACATTTTTTTATTGATAAACAACAGGTTAGCTGCAGTCCACTCGCTGGTACAACTGTGACACACATCAACATCGGTTAGAAATGACAAACGTTGGCTCACCCCCTTAATGCACTACCCACTTTCGGAGATTAGGACTCAAATAAATAGACAATTCTTGGTCTTATAATAGTCTTGTTTAGAAGCATCATATACAGTCTACATAGAAGCTAGTTTCAAACCATGCGACCTAAGTCATATGTAAAAAATTATCTAAGAAATGTTTACGATCTAAGAGTGGATTAGGAATTAGGAAAAAATAGATAGAATGATGGAACAGCAAGTTAATGAGATGGGAAGTTCTTCATCCTTTTATACTTCTCATTCTTCCTTAAGTAGATGGAATGGGTGGTAAACAGTAATAAGTTTCTTAAACATTCCACTCTGTTCCTAGAAACTTTAAGCTTTAAAATTTTTGTAGTTTATTTATTATTTCTATATACCCTCTTCTCTTTTTATTGAGTTGACATTTTTGATATTTGTGCCCTCCCTGACCATGCGACTGACTGACTTAGTGTGAAGGTGTATGTCTCGAAATTTGTCATTGAACCGCTATTGAGCAGGCTTATGATCGTGAATTGTTTTATTCCTGTTTAATTATGTGTTGGTGATGAGTGTCTGCCGTCCTGATATTCTTCGGATTGCATAAGTACTCATTTTATCTATATAGACTAATTCCTTTGGTCGAACATTCCAAGTCAATAATGCCCCCCTTTCATGACATAATTAGACCTGATGAAGAGCAGCAAGTGTAATAAGATGAGAGATTTCTCCTACTCCATTACACCTTTTACTTGATGGAATCTAGTAATAAAATGATGATGGTAATACTCATACTGTAGACAATAGAGGAGAGTACACATGTCTTATGACTTGATAGAGAGACTCAGCAGCATTGTTCGAAAGAGTGATAATGTTTATATTTATGTCTTTTACAGAGTTTTCTGTGCTCAAATCCTGGCCAGATGGTTTGTAAAATATGATAGAAGTCTTCTTATTGTTTTGTATCTGAAACAGTTATAAGGAAATTGAAATAACAGTACAATAAATTAGAACCATACACATAGTGAAGATAAAATAGACAACTTTGGCAATAAATATTGCAAATATTGCAAATTATCTCATTTGTAAAAAAATACAATTACATTTAAAATTGACGGCAATAATAAAATTGCTTTTCTAAAAATTATTTCGAAAGCCCAACAGATGGTATAGAGACAGATGTACATATTCCCAAATACTGAAACCAGAATTCATTAGTGAATTTCAGTTAATATAAAATTTTTAGGCATTTGATTTTTAGTTACAAGTTCATGTTTCTTTTTATTTCTGCTAAACTTTCCCTACATATTTGTGAAATACAAAACACAAAAAGTCTCACACTTATTAATCATAATATGTCATATAAATAATCATAATAATTAATCATATAAAGGCAAATAAATGGTAAATAGGTGTGCAATGCATTAACTGATATAATACTCACTGAAGTAAGAAGTTCCAGTGTATTGTCATTTTGTATAAATCCTTGCAGCAATAATGTTTGTGAATTGTAAATAAATTCAGATAATGCCTCTTCTGCTTTATCATTTACTTCTAATTTATGTATGTTGTAATATTGCTCTGTAAAATATAATAGAATGTTAATGAACGTGATGAACATTTGTATCTGAATGATTCAAAGCAATTACTTATTTCACTACAGTACAGTTAATTACAGAACAAGCTCCAGAGAAGTGAAGCACTTAAACTAAGCAGATGGATGCATCATGTTATGGTGCAAAATGCACAAAACATTTTTTGGAAATGTATAAATCTCACATGACATATTAGTGTAAACACAAATCATACCCACTAGGATTACTTATAACTTAACTTATTATGTAACTTACTTATAATTAAGTATATAGCTTTTATAGATGAAAATAATACAACTCACTTGTAAAAGCCAAGATCAATATAAAAAATAGAAGCCGTTTTACAATATTTTAAATTCTTACCTATCGTTTTCAATAAGAAATCACGTATAGAGGACATTATGTATCTTAACTCCTACTGGCTTACATGACTAACTATTGCATACCTAATTCATTTTAATATTATTATTTAGCTATTTGTTGACATGACACGGCGGGTAATCGTTGTCATGGTAACAGGGTTCGTTTAGTTTCTGCTAAATATCAATTGGTAAGTGAAAACTATATGATGATTTTAAACAAATTTTCAAAATGCTAGTCGGAGTGAGATTTACTTCACATTGTGTGAAATGACTAGCTGGAGTAAATGTTACTGATATATTTTTTAATTAAATAAAACAATTTAATAAAATGATAAGGCATTCAATAACTGACACGAACTAAGCAGAAACTAAAACACATTTTATTATAAAAAAAAACTGTTAATCAATGTCATACAAATTGTCAATTTGTATATTACAGTAGTATTTTCCTTTTCGTTTTCCACTTGAATATTAAATCAACATACATTTTTAAAACAAAATGTCTTTATTGCGACCTGTAAGTAAATTCATAACAATAACAAAAATATTGGCTGCGAAAATAGTATAGAACAAAATTTGCATTCATTTATATTCCTTTTGTGATTAACCATTACATTTTATTCTAGACATTTAATGCTGTGAAGAAAATACCAGCAGTGGCATTCTTCAGTGATACTCCAAAAGCAATGGACACTACTTACATGGAAATTCCAGTGTATAATGTTGACAAGCCGCAAAGTCTTGAAGACCGAAAGGCCAGGTAAAGAACTTAATTACACTTCCTGGCCGAAAGTAATACACATTGAGTAGTGTTTTCACTTTGATGGTTTCAGTTTCTGTAGCTTCAATCACCCCTTTCTTATTTCTCCTTTTTTCCTCACAGATTATAGTTAGATTGCATTTTTTAGCTAATTTAGTTAGGATACCTTCCTTCTTTCAAAATACATATGCAGTGATCTAGACAATGAATAAATAATTTTTTCTCTAGTTCTATTTTATATCAGGCACATAAAATTTATTAATGCATCTAATTAAAAAAGTATGATCTCATTATACCGTCCCTGCTGTACAATTAAGTTTATTGTTTAATATGATCTGGTTATTTTCCTATCCCTAGCTCCCCTTTTTCTTTCCCACAAATTTAATACTTACCCTCAAAAGGGAATTTTTCCGTCAATGTTGATACGCTGTTTATGAGTAATATCTGAATGTTCTTATTGAGATAAATTTATATGAGAGATTATTTGGGAGGGAGAGGATGCACGCTACAATGCTACAATCCCACAGGTCAACTCAACTGGTCTAGTTGCATAGCCAGTTGGTGATAATTAGTTGGGAGAGGGATCTCTCTCACAGAAGACTTACCATAAAATGTACTGCAGTTTTCACTATTTTCCAATAGAAAAAAAGAGAATAACCCAATGCATGTCTATGTTTTGTTAGTGAGTGAGATATGCCATAACTCATTCCATCCTTCCTCATTTTCACAACCCTTTCTCCAAATCCATTCCTAATCTCCAAAGGTAGGAATGCATCTAGTGGTGTGCCAACATTTGTCATTCTGAGTTAATGTTGGTATGTATTACAAATGCCCATAGATGAAGTTTCCACTTACCTCCAGGTGCCCAGGTCTTCTTGTCTGACGCCTTCTTTATATCAAAAAGGATTTCCACAGTTTATGGTAATGTGTGCCATAAGGGCTATCATTAATGCACTTTAAAATTTTTATTTATCCCTAACAAATTATATAATATCTTTACATATGAAATTTTTTCAGTCACATTAATATTAATGAACTAAATGAGCTTTTTGTAAAAGGAATTTACATTTACCCCTGGTGCTAATGTTGCCCATGGACATCCATGATATGTACCACCAAGAATTTGTTAAGAATGACAAATGTTATTGTGTGTATTTTTGAAAACAATTGTGAAGGGTAAGAAGGAATGAGGAGTTTTCGTTAATTCTCATTCCTCCTTTGAGCAGGGGATGGGTAGTAAAGAATGTAATGCAACACGTTTTCATTATTCCATTACAATCTCCACTTAATAAGAATGGATGGGATGGGGAGTAGATAGTATAATGGGACAATAGACTCCACTCCCACCTCATTAAAGTGGGATGGAATGAGAAATCTCTCAGAACATACTTGTATTATACTTGTATACTTTTATTACATGTATACTTGTATTACATGGGGTACATTTTATGGCAGTCTCACGTTAGATGTAACTCGGCCAGTCAGGCATGCCCAGATATGAAATCAGGATGGTTTGAGTTTTATCCATAAAGACACAAATTAAAGTAGCATTTGAGTTTTATAGAACATAATTTTAAATGTCACATTATGTAAAACAGTTATTGTCATGATTAGGTGAGACATCAATTATCTTTTATGTCAGAATCACTATTTATAATAACAGCCAATATTTTCCTGCTCTTTAATTATTTTTTGTTGCTCTTTAGTCACTTATTTAGTGATTTGTTTGTATGAAAATATGAAATGAAATATGAATGAAAATATGAAATATGAAAATATGAATATCAATGGTTTATTACTACAATCTAATAAAAAGACCAATTGCACACGCCAGTCGGAAAGTAGATTTAGCTCTAGTTCAGACACAGCAGAATCCGCGCAGTTGCTGCATGCAGATTGCATCCAGCAACTGCTCCAGGAGACTAGCATCCAGGAGTCTATGCCGCCGATCGACCGCCGACAACTAGAATCCCGCGGATTTATTACTTTGGCGAACCTAGAGGGCGTTCAGTTACTTTGCAGAAGTCTTTGACTTCCTTCCTTTCACAGAGTTGAAAAATCTCTGGATTTCCGCGCGGTCGCCGCCTCTTCCTAAACAGCTATCCATTTTTCAGTTATCAATAGTGATTCAAACTAGGCGATCAAAACCATGCGAATTCCGCCGTGTCTGAACTAACACTCGAAATATTTTCTGTAGGATTAAAAAATATTTAGACAACAAACTAAGATCTAGAGATCAAGAGATGAGCACTCTTCAAAAAAATATCCTTTGTATTATACTAGAATTGTTTGTTTTTTTTTGTAATTTTGGAACTAGTGAACCATTTCGCTTACCTATGAACTTAACGGAGATGTAGACCCAAACAATAGATAAGTATTGTTTAAACATAATTATTTATAACCAAGTTATCCTTAAGTACTATTTTGGGAAAAAATATGACCCTTATCTGATGAAACAGATTCACACAATATTATATACCTATAGATTGTTATAATGCTACCTATCAGTGATCGTTTGAGTACTTATTAAAAATATCAATCATAACAAGTATTTATTTACTTTACTTTTGAATGTTGCTAATAGATGATAACTTACAATTATTCTTATACAAAAATAACATTGTTTTATTAAAATCCAAACTGGAAACAGAATCGTTCTTTATGTTTTCATAAACTTCTGACTCTTATTACATTTTACATTAACGACATAATATAAAGAAAAAAATATAACAAATAAATCATAGAAACGAAGTTTACTTTTCATTATAACTTATAACATATGTAGTTTTAATTTCACATAAAACATCCATTTAAATCTGTAAACATAAACATCTGTGAATAGGATATAACATGACGTTCGATATTCTGTCATTGGATTTAATGATCAATCGATCTGTTAATTATTCGATATAATGACTTGTCGATGTATTGAACAATTTAACTTTAGAGTGCTCGTTATTTTGAGTATCCGATGTATTGAAATATTCTATCTAAACAAACTTCCGAGCTATTTGACATTGTATAAGAATTCCTCTACTAGAGTTTCCATTTTGCAGGAATCCTTAAAATGTCGGTAATATTTGTGTATTTACGTAATTGTTATTATAGAGAACGGATTCTATATTATTGTGCTCAATATAATTATTATCATTGAAGATATCATAGAACTTTCATAACAGATAAATATTGTTTTGAATGAAGGAGCTGGTAGGTGACAAATATTTATCTACAAATTGTTATTAATGTTATATTTTATCTTGGGGTTTTACTCGGAATTACTAATAATATGCATTTAAGTCCCATATTTTTTTTTTGTATCATTTACATGAGTAAACTGTTACGGAGAGAGCAATGTTCAGAGTTTCTTTCCGGGAACCGAAACAAAGAGATTCGCCAAAGAACTAAAGTCACCCACATAGCTCATAGAATCAGCATGCTGAAGTGGCAGTGGGCAGGTTATATTTGTCGCAGGATCAATATTCGTTGGGATAGTCCTCGAATGGAGGCCACGTACCGGGAAGCCCAATCAATACGGACGCCCTCCGGGTCGGTGAAGAAGTACACCGATGGTGATTAGATAAAATGAGCCGAACAGCGTGTGTGGTGGCGAGCATTGTAAGAGGCCAATATCCAGCAGTGGAGATCACAGCCTGTGATAGTGACCGTGCGGTATGTTATGATATTTACCTGATGTGTATACCTGTCAATATATATGACACATCGTGAGTAAAAAGAAATGGTCGTACGCTGAGTTGAAATACTTTACTCTGTTAAAAGAGGCTGACAATACCTCACATAACGATGAACGACGAAGAAGGCACTTTATAAAAACGAAAGTAGCAGATTGCGTCTTTCCCATTTACGACGTGCTCTGTCTTTTGCCGGATACTGTGTCTATCTCTCTATACACATAATAGTACTGTAGAACCAGCGTGTCTGTACATTGAATATACTTACCAAAAACTGATTGGGACTCAGATTGAGACTGATAAAGGAAGAGTATCAGAATACAAAAAGACAATTTTGAAAATTTCCGTCTATCTGTTTGTCTGTTCGAACACGCTAATCTCCAAAACTACTGAATGGATTTTCATAGGGTTTTTACAGGTTAATTAAGTTTAGGTTGGTGCTTCGAATAGGCTTTGTTTCATCGAAATCTGCTGACGGGAAGAAAAGATATCCCAATTTAGAGTTTAAATACTAAAATTCCACGCGTACGAAGTCGCGGACACAGCTAGTAAAGAATAAATACAATACTACAATTGATTGTTTTTGACACTTATTTGTTTTATGGCTTATTCGATAACTAGAGGTGAAAACAAATATAACACCTTGAAAATATTTGAAGAGGGGATGTAGTGGGGAGTTATCTGCTATCTCTGTCACTCATAATAAGTAGTAGGTAATGGTCCTGAGACTACAGAAGAATAAAACCATTTTTTAAAATAATTGTTTGAAGTTAACGAAACTTACAAATCCCATTTACCTTCCCTCCTTATTTATTTTTTTCCTAGAAATTAAGAAATTCGTCAGGAATGCTTGTATAAATATAATTCGTTATAATTACAGACTCCATTATCAATCGCGCAAAAGAGGGATGTTGGAAAATGATCTTATACTAAGCACATTCGCGAAGAAGTATTTAGATGGCTTCACAGAAGAACAAACCAAGATGTATGACCGTCTTATCAATTCTCCCAGCAACGACTGGGACATTTTCCACTGGATCATTCAGAAAAAACCTACACCTAACGAATTTGATAATGAAGTTATGGAATTACTGAAGAAACATGCTAAAAATGAAGACAAAGTATCTCTCCGTCAACCAGACCTGTACTAGTAGAATAAAAAAGATAATCGTTAGAATTATAGATATTTGTTAGCGGCGATTATAGCTAAATTATTGTAAACTATTATATTATTTAAATAGCTGTTCTATAAATGTATAACAATATATGATAAATATATTTCATTTGATTTTTTTAATTTGTAAATAAATGGGCGTGTTTTGCTCTTTTGACGTCGAACTCACGATATATTTAAGAACGTCATTCGCTTACGCTTAAATGTATTATGTCAAACATAAGTTAGGTATTGTATGCCATCATTTATATGTATCAGTATTATCATTTACATCACTGTATTGAAAGAGTACACAAGGAAGAATTTTACTTTATCTACTCGTTGATATTTTGTTGAAAATCACTTGTAAAAATTTAAAATATTTCAGGTAATTATGCCATTTTTAGATATTAAAAAAAATACACTTTACTTATAAAGTGGCATTATTAAAAAAATATTACTCTAATAATTTAATAATATAAATATTTTTTATAATTATTACAGAGGCGCCTTACAATATACTCGTATGTATACCATAATGTACATAATAAATCATGTTTTAAATTAGAATGGCAAGTTTTGGTAGCTACCACTTTGCATAGAGGCTCACTATTTTCCAAATGATTATTATTCGAGTCTAGTAATAATTCATTAATTTCAGATATTGATCCATAGTAATTGTTAGTAGAAACTTAAAATCTATGTCGGTAAAATATAGTAATTCAATATAATAATCACAGTAATAATAATAAGTCAAATTAAATTGCGTAAAATTTAATAAACGCATTAAATAATTAGTTTTATTAAATTAGTACAGTCAAATTTATCACTTATAGAAATAGTTCGGGCGATTTGCTTTCTTGTGAGTTCAAGGTATTATTATGCAGAATAATTGGTAATGTAAATTGGTGTCGTTGTGCGTAAATAAGCATTGATTCGCCAGCAGTGTTAACATATTCATGTATTCATAATGCAGCCATTTCACTCGACCTCACGCCGCCAACGCGGGGAGCTACGCACTCGTTACAATTTGCTCGCCATTAGTGCGCATCACCCTACCTCCAAATAAATACCTTTCGGTGCGTAATTCTTATTTTGATTAGTTTTCGCGTTATCAAGTGATGTTTTATAATTTGTGTTGATTATGAATGAGTACGTCATAGGTCAGCACCATATCTTATCTATTGCTCTTTAAATGTTTGTGCTTTAGATCCAGTAGAGTCAGTTAACTCTGAGCAACTAATGAATAAACTAATACAAATAGTGTGTGACAGTATATTTAAACATTATTACCGATTTACTGAATTTATATTTTGATAGGGCGTATTAGAATAATTCAATAATTTGTGACATTTTCGGTGAATTTTATTTGTGATTCAAAAATGCCTCTTCGACGCAGCAAGGTAAGATATTTCAGCAATTTCATTAACGCGATTATTGTTTAATATTTCAATATTTTATAATAATTTAAATGATAAAGACGAAATTTCTCCTTACACCTTACATACAATATTATAATCTTATTAGATAAGATACATGTTTGCGGAATGTTAAAAATTAATTTGAGTAATCACCGATCGTTCTACCATTATTAAATATAATTTATTGTTTCTGTGTACATATAAATTAAGTTTTTGAGTGGACCTAAGAATGACCGCCAAGGGGTCATTAGTACCTACGTAATTAAACAAACACATTATGTATGCGAATGAATATGAAACAAATGTTTAAAAGTAATAAATTTAAAAAGATCACGACTATACTTATGTCACTGCTTATAAGCTTCCTATAAACATTACGAGTAAACAGTATATATGCCAGTCTGTATATAAACTGGCTGCATAATGTCTCTAAGCAATACCTGTTGATGTTAAACTTAACCAAAAAGCTACATGAGATTACCTATGTAGAGTTTAAACGGTTTGAAGTTAATAAGCGGCTGTTACTTTAATTTTTGAAGAAAAATTGCGTGAAAAATTTCCATACAGCTCGAAGAACCAATAATATAATAAGCTAATACTAACTAATAAGCTAATAACTACAAACTAATAAGCTGTAAAGCATAAGCTGTAAATTCAGTGTAGACACGGAATTTAAGATGTTAGTAAAATGGATATTTGAAAATCAACACAAACAACAAACAGTGATATTGGCGTTTCTTGCAATTTATAAAAGGTGTTTTTCCCGTAATCGATTACAATATGTAAAAGACTTACTCGTATATGTATATTGATTATTCTCTTTGTATTATTTTTAGCAGCTAGTAAAATGGATACTCGAGAACCAGCACAAGCTGCAGACGGTACGATGCTGCAGTTCGTCGCTACGTTACAAGGAAGTTGAGGAGAGCTCAGCGCAGGCGCCTCACGAACACGTGGCGCTCCCCGCCCCCGCCCCGCAGACACGCCCACACATCACGCCTGAAATCTCCTTCAAGGTACGACTTTATCGCAATTTCGCGTTTATAATCCTTATCGTTCCATTTCTTTTATTATATTGTAGTTGTATCCAGGTGCGATGCTACATAAACAGAAAATTTATTAAAAATCGGTTTGTTTGATGTGCAACCTTAATGTTATAATCATTAATGTAGGATTTTTTGCTAAGTTCTAACCATGAACATATATTTTACTACATAACCTACATATTGAGAGAATTCTTCGTTTTTTTAATTGCAATAAAATTCCTACAGATTGTCGGGAATAACATAACAATAGCAGATGCAGAATTTTGTTATTAATTTCAAGTGTAACCTTATTAAACTATCTTCTTGAACTCTTATCATGTTTGTGTCGCGCGGAGTATAGCTTATTTGTTTCTAATAAACTATTCTATACTATATAACTATATGTCGGACGGGAGCGCAGCATGCAACATGCCAGTAAACACGTGATTTGCGTCATACCGAGCGCATCAACACTGCTAATAGATACAATGTTTACAGTACGACGACCTGCAAGTGAAACTCGCTGCTCCATATATGCTCCAGCCTAAACCCGAAGCGCAGGACCTCGGCTTCGGGAAATACTTCACGGATCACATGCTCAGGATACACTACCATAAACAGCTTGGCGGCTGGCAGAAACCAGAAATTTCACCTTTCGAAAACCTAAGTTTGCACCCCGCGGCGAAAGCTCTTCACTATGCGATACAAGTACGTCACTGTAACCATCTCTTCTAGAAAAACACATTGAATCCGATGTTATGCTGTTAATAATGTGCGTTATCAACGCTCTGTTAAATATAAACAAATGATATCTAGTTATTTAGATCTTTAACGTTAATTTATGTGTTTTTGATGCGGATAATTATTGGGTTCATTGCATAATTTCAACCTTAGAACTTTCCTGTACCTAAGCCTTGTACACACCAGGCTTTGATCTGTCCTTTTGGGAGAGAAGCATCTAGCCTTGTATACATCAGCCTTTGATCTGTCCTTTTGGGAGAGAGGCATTAGGGTGATGCTTAAAAGACCCAAAAATATTTTTTGTTTCTTTTCTCTTGGGTCACCCTCCCATTTTGTTCTACCTAATAAGAGAAACTTAAAATAATTTTTTGAGATTTTTTGAGAAAAATTTAAAGGTCGCTACTAAAGATTTAAAAAATCTAACATTTTCCCAAAAAGTGATTATTTAAAAAATTTTGTATTTATTATAAAATTATATTTTTGTACATAATAAAATTACATACTAAAATGAGGTTTTAAGGTCCAGATATGTTACCCAAAGCTAATTTTGTATCATATATGTGTTACAATTTACTTTCGGGATGTGAACAAACAAGAGGAAAATTAGACAAAAAACACAGATTTTACAAAATTTCTTTAGTTGTCACAATTTTTAAAAAACTTATTACAGAATGAATATAAGCTTATATTAGTTGTTTAGAGTCCTCAAAAAGATTTTGATCCACAATTAACACGTAAAAAACTCATTATGCAGACAGCAAAGTTGCTTTTTTGTAGTTCGGGAACTTTTGTCTGAAGGACTTCACAAGAAGCAAAATATATTGCTTCTGGTCTTCATCTAGGGTCAGTATTTTGTTGTACTCTTGAATTAAGGACACCCCTCTCTCTGCTGTATCATTGACTACCTTAAATTTTGTTACTATCTCCTTACTTTGAATATATTCCTTGTCTTTGATCCAGTCTTCAACTTTTTTCTTGAGGAAATCGGAGCTTAATCCAGTAATAGAAAAGAATCGTTTGGTGTTACTAGTGACAAAATCTTCTAGATTTTTATTACCAATGTTTTCAATGTCTACATTAATTCCTTTCGGGCAAAAATCAGCTCCTTCTTTCTTTAGAGCTTCCACCATTTTCTTCTTAGTTTCATTTCCCACTTTGTCGTCAAAAAATGATAAGGCGATAAGTTACTCTGAGACATACCATAAATGGCCACATACTTTATTTATTGCTTTTCTAGCTATGACAGGGTTTACATCCTCATACTTCTTTAAATCTTTGAGGAGTTCTAAATCGTTTCTTGGGGCTGAACAAGCGGATGGAGCTTGGAACCAATACTTAATGTAGATTAAGACTGTAAAAATACAGATTTCTCGCAAACCTTTTTCCTCATGTTTTGTCAATCTAAATTGTTCTCGAAACAAGAATATTTTCAGAGAGTAGATAGACTTTGCCATCCAACGTGCTCGGTGAAGACCTGCAGGCTTTTTAAATGACACGCCATTTTCTAGTTCTCCTCCCAAAAATACAATGCTTAGTTGCAAGAGTTCCTTGTAATCATCTCTGGGCTGATATTCTGTCAATTGTTTCTTAGCAAAATTGATTATTTCATCTTTCACATCTTGGAGCTTTTCAATAGATTCTTCATCAGTTTCTAACGTCGTATACTCTTCTTTATTGATTAATTGCCAGTTTTTCTGAAATCTTTTGAATAATAAATTATCTGGTCCAGACGAAGGCCCAATTTCATTTTGAACAACTGATTCCAGCATAATTTCCATAATGTGATGCCTACATGCTAGCCAGAGCATTTCCTTATCCATTTTCTGCTCAAGTAGAATACAAGCCCCTTTTCGAGACCCGGTATTAGATGCGGTTGTGTCGAAACTCATACTCTTTACTTTATTGAGTAAACCCCATGAAAGGAGGGATTCATAAACTGCTGATGCAATTTTTTCACCTTCAACAGACTCAAATTTTGGAATGCAGAGAAGCTGATCCACCCCTTTACCAGAAACTAAAACTGGAAGTCGGTCAACAACTTCATGGCCTGTGATATCTTCTAACATATTTCCGTCCCAGTGCACAGTTAATGGAACATCAGTGTCAAAATCTTTTTTTATATTTTCAGCTATTTTTTGTCTACACTCAAGTCGCTGACGGCGTATGGAAGAAAAGTTTAAATTATATTCAGCAGGATCACAGTCAAGGCGATTCAAAGTGGATGTGAGAACAAGAGCTGCTTTGCGATCGCTTATTTTTGCAACATCCAGGCTCGTAGTTAGTTTTTCATTAAGTAGTTTTTTTCTACCTCTTTTCTTCACACCTTCATTTTGTTTTTCACCTGCTGATGACGTTGAAGGGCCATAAAAATCATTGTCTTCGCCATGAAGGGATTCATCGTCGGATGATGAGCTAAACATATTTGATTTAGAAGTGATTGAATTGATAGATTCATTTTCTTTTGCCTTAAACAATTCGATTCTAGCTCTTTTAAGTTCTTTTTCTTCCTTCTTTTTTGACAGTTTTTTGTCAACACTACCCATTTTACCTGGACGTCCTTTTTCACGCTGTGCCAGCAAAAAATCCCTATCTTCTTGAATGCGAATCATTTCTAGAGCATTTGTATGTGCTACATCAAATAAATCATCTAGGTTATTATTCCATGTTTCTTCTTTCAGCCTTAACCCATCTGACCTTTTAGATTTATTTTCTTTATTTTTCTTTAGATTCTGCCACTCTTTAAAAAGCTTTTCAATCTTATCCACAACATGAATTTTTTGTTGTGTTGGAATTCTAGCTTTATTCCAAATTTCCAATACATCTTTAGAAGTCGAATGAGCAGCTTCACGGATTGTTTGCTTTTCCTGTTCTTTGTAATAAAAAAATACAGAAAGAGTTTCACGTTTAGAAGGTAGTTTGGTTTGATTTAATGTTTGAGAAATTTGATCTACTAGCCATATTTCCGTCTGTTTTCTTGTAGAAACTACAGGCACTTTACAATTTGCCATAAATAACAGTAATAAAATTATGAAAACCAAAAATTGAGAGTCCTAGGCCTAAATACATTAATCTGAAGTCTGTTAAAAACAGCCAAAACAAGTAATATAACCTTCCAGTCTATTCAAATTTATTTATTCATTATATAGTTTATTGTTTATAATTCCCACAAATAAAAACTCTTACTTACGAAACTTATTAGATTCACTGTAAAAAAAACAGAAAATAAATCACTCTTTATAATATAAGCGAAATACACTGTTTTGAAGGTTAGACTAACTGCACACACCTGCACTGATCATAGACAGCCACTACACTGACAAGCAGTGACAGGCTCCCCAAGTTGATGGGAGAGGGGGGGGGGGGTTGGTCTAGAGTGAAGAGGGGGGGTTGTGTGGTTAGATTGGAGTCTTCCTAGCATAAAAATAAAGTGTAAAGTGAGATAAGGTTTTTTTATAATCTTAAAAATTACTAATGAAAATTATATTGAATTTTAACATTTTTTATGAAATTTAAAGCCTGGTAGCGACCCCTAAAACTTAATGAAATCCAACAAAATTTTAGTTAACTCCATTTTACATATGAGAGATCAAAATGGGAGGGTGAACCGTTGAATTTTTTAACTTTCATTTTTAAGCATCACCCTAAGAGGCATCTATCTATCTTAATGTAGACCGATAAAATGAACGCAATAAATACATGTTTCGCGACTTAACGTCCTTTATTGTTGTTTCTAAGTGCTACGTTGCTAAAGCATGTACCCAAGACACAAGACACATTGCGACTTGTGCCCTGTGTGTACAAAGCTTAAAGTTGTTTACTTTAATGTTAACAATCTTTCTTATTTTTTTCAGTTGTTTGAAGGATTAAAAGCTTACAGGGGTATGGACGACAAGATTCGATTGTTTCGGCCAGATTTGAACATGGCGAGGATGAATTTGGCAGCGCAGAGGTCTGGCATGCCGACATTCGACGGCGAGGAACTGATTAAGTGCATAACGCGACTAGTGCAAATTGATCAAGAGTGGGTGCCACACTCTGAAACCTCAACCCTTTACATACGACCCACGCTTATAGGTACAGAGGTAAGTTTATTATTCGCAAGCGGCCTTCATGTTGTCTTAAGGAATACGATTAATAATCGACCCCGATCAATAAGTTTTCTCGATACTATCAATCGAAATTTTAGACACCGTTCATTAAGTGAACGTTATGATCACTTCTAAACATTATTTACACGAGCATGGTATACTTTTTTAATTTCCACTTTCTCTTTTTTAAGTAAAAAATTCTAGCACGTTCTTGTCGTTGATCGTTCTTACCGGTTTATAATTAAATAAGTCGAATGCATAATAGGTCGATAAAAGACAGATAGAATAACTCTATCGAAAGACAGACTTCGATATTTTCGGAACGTTTTAGGAAAAAATGTTGCAGTTTGATGAGCCCTATCCAATAAACACATAGTTTGCACATATTGGCATTGAATTTTTTTTGAGAATTTTTGATGTTATCGGCCTATCTACAGCTTTATGTTTATGCCTAATTTCATTTCTGCCGGTTAAGTACTAATATTTCTCTTAGATGGTAACAATAAGTCATTACTATCCATTCAAAAACGAAAACACGCAATTCGTATGCGACCCATGTAAAACATAATGTCAAATTATCGTAAACGTATTCAATCAAAATTTCATTATTTTAATCTACAGTAGGTATATCTTGTTTATTACCTTGTTGTTACTAGCGGCATTCGAGCAATTTCGATAAATCATATAGACGTCTTATACATTACGGAAGTTTAATGAATTTTATTTTAAGTTTAATACATGTACGATTATTTCCCCGAGTTAAATTACCAGAATTTCCCGAGCCCCCCGAGGATGTGTACTTTCCATACATTCTATAAAACCACCTTAACTATAGTTAGTGACGTTAATTAAATTATTCCTAATTAAAAAAATATTATAAAACATACATGTATGATTCAATGCAAATATTCGTCACTATTATTTGCTTTATACCCACGTGTAACATTTGAGATTATCACGTTTTTCATACATATTTATCATATGCATACATATGTTTACTTTATTTATTTTACTCGACGTTTCAGTTGCGTTTATTACCCACAATATTGGTGTTTGTATTTGGAATGAATTAAATAGTTCTATAGATAGGCTTCCGGCCGGCGGAGCGCCTTCCGCGTCGATGAATCTTCTCATTCTTGTTTTTAAATTAATCAGATAGTTCAAATTCCTTATAAAATACATACATACCATTTTGGATACTTTATAAGTAATGTATAGAGTTATTATAAAATTTATGTATCGGAGTTCATAATAGAATAATTTTTTTATTTCGAAACATGTTTCACAATTACAATTTGGAAATGTTTACAAGTTACAATTTGATTTTGCCAAACTTAACACAATATCACAAAGTAATAGGTCCTTAAAATGCTTTTTTATGAAAAAAATCAGTGCATGTTACATATCTATATGGCTCAATTACTGTCATAATTGTTATCGCTACATGCTCTATAACAGGTAATAAAGAAAACAAAACCTATCACTTGATAAAAGGTGAGACCACCATGCAAATAATAATTATCTTTTAGTAGCGCTTTGTCACCGCGATAAAAAGCCCCAAATTAATAATATATATCGTACGTTTTTATCTTTTTAGCAACACGTGCTTTGCTTAACCTTCACCTTATTAAGTTCCTTTTTGGGTTTTTGGGAATCTACAAGCATCTTACAAATTGTTAAATTATTTAGAATAAATTACTTCCAGACGTCAATGCTGATTGCTGGATTACCTGGTTAAATGTTAACAAAGACGGTCCGACATACAGAACTAAGAATGGATTCCTATTTATGATCATAAAACCTGTTTAGGATCATAAAAATACAATCAATATTATATGTACGAGCCCAACTTTATATGTACAATGTCTGAAGGTACTGTGATTATGTCTACAATACCAAGTTACCTTTGAGTTAGGAATCCATATCTATTTACGGAACTCTGGTATTTAATATTATGAGATTACATAGCAATTGCTATCGGTTACACATTTGTCCACTTTAACGTTTATTTATTTAATTTAGGATTGGCAACGTAATAATGGCCACAATTTTTTTACATACAATGCACGACATGCAAAAAAGGATTTATTTCACAAACCCCTCTTGAATTTTGATTTTTAAGCTAAGGGGGAATCCCCTTAGCTTAAAAATCAAAATTAAAATTTGTAAATACAATGAACAAAACTTTAAAAATTATAATTAGGATTTGGACGCAGCGTTAAATGATGTCTAATTTCCTAATATTATTGAGGAAAATGTTTGAATTAGCGCTAGCCTTGCAATAGTGTTCAAATGTTCTGTTATACGATTGACGGGGGAATAATATCCTAAATAGTTTTTGTTACACGAAAATATTAGTGTTCCTTTTATAAAATATTTAGCTTGATTGTTGATCAACATAGAAACGTTTCATTGTTGCAGCCAACGTTCGGTATAATGGCACCCGAGTCGGCGTTACTATTTGCCATCCTCAGCCCAGTGAGCGCGTACTATAAGACTGGCAGTGACGGGGCAGTATCAATATTTGCAGATCCCAATGTAGTCCGTGCCTTCCCCGGAGGAGTCGGCAATAGGAAAGTGGGATCTAACTATGGACCAACGATAGGTAAGTATTTGCAAAGCATTGGTGTTATTTTATAGAAGTACCTAATACAGATGTATCTGTACAGAATGTTAAATAAATATTTTTTGCCAATATAACGCATAAACTATAGTCCTTTGAAATCAATCAAATATATCGTAAAATCTATATTGTACACACACTTAATTACTAGACGTACAATGAATGACAACTGTTACCTGTTCCAAAAATCGCATATTCTAGTATGTGTGAGATTTGTGTTAATGTTCGTTTAGGGATGGGGTATGTAAATGAAATATCCGCAAGCTTCGATATCGATAAATGAAATTACTGTTAGGTAAAAAATAAAACTAATTATTTATTTATTCATTAATCATTATATTTTTAAATTGAATTACTGAATGTACATTAAATAAAAATAAATTAGTCCAGAACAATAATAATTTTCGTGTATGTTCACTCCGAGGATAAAGTGAGATGACATTTCACCGCATCAAAAATATTTCATTCGTTTATAGTCGGAGATAAAATTAATATGTATATTTTTACAATAAATTTCAAAATCTATGGATGAAATACATAAAAGTCATTAAAATGGTTTTCATTATAATTTGTTTAATAAAATAAGTATAGGTATTTATTAAACCATAATTAAATTTAGACATAAGTATAATTAATCACAGATCAATATGCGTTATTTATTACATTCACTTATTCAATTTTCAACACAACATTGTATACCCAGTTTCACCTCCTTAGGGGTTGAACTCCGAGAAATTATAACAATTCTTATTTACGGTACAAATGTAAAAAAAATGAATGATTCTTGATTACCTAATGTGTCAGTTTCCAGATCAAGTAAATTACTCATGTATGTACATTGCACAATTTAGTATTGTCAATACGTAAAATTCAAGAAGATGATACGTTTTTATTACTAATAAAAGAGAACGCTTCTACAAAATGTAGGTACTTGTATATAATGAAAAACAAGCGTTAAGCCCCGTTCAAAAATCTCTTAATCTATGAATGGTTCAAGACGAATAGTAATAAATTAATGTAAATGTAATTGGATTAAATATTAGAAAAAGAATTGGTATGCTCGAACACATTCAGAGCGCATTTACTCCAATTATACACCGAGACATCTTTATCTATAGAAATTTCTAACCGATTAACCACTTTTATAAACAAAGCATAATTTTCACATATTTATATTCTTTTTATTTAGAACCCAATCTTTCAAATTATTATCAAAATAGATAGAACTATAGATAGATATATATGTATTTAATAGCGATTTCTTTGATTAGCAAAATGTAACTAAATTTACGAAAAATATGAGTGAAAAGGTTAGTCTCCTATTTACCTGTGAAAACTGTGTTTTTTGGATTGTTACATCCTGTAACTTTACTACGATCATATACAGAACACGATACCACTATAGTTCACTATGTTGTTTTCCTTGTAAACTAAGAAATTAGCACAAAATATTCTATATAATGGGACCAGTCCGTTTGACAGGTTCATAAGGTTCTATAATCAGAATCACTGAAATCGTAACTCATTTGACAATTCCTGACTCTTTCTCGCTTATGGTGAACGTGCTTTGGTTTATAAATATTCTCTCTTGCATGCTCTGTATATCTAGCGGTAGCAGAAATATTAGATCTATGATATTGTATATCGTATGCCCAAAAACCAAAAAACTTAACTTCAGGTCATTGACCTAGTATCATATGGAGGACGAGTCTAGTACAAAATTCACGAGCAAAACGTCCGAAGTTAACATATAAAATCGTACTTAGCGATAATAGATAGGATTGTGGAAACATAAAAATCACGGAGTTGCTTCCTTCATAAACGTATTTAATATTTACTGTTTCGATAAAATAAAATATCACATGTCTTACTTATTTCTGTAACTGTAACATACTTTGTCTAGACATTTTATACAAAGACTAGACATTCTACAAAATTCCGACAGGAGATTAGGTAAAGTACCTATAAAATAAAAGATAAGGTACCATAATCAATTTTGATTTGGTTTGCAAAAACAAATCAAAGATATTTCGAGCCTATAAAGGTTGATGAACTTTAGTAATGAAATCAATCACTCAATGATACATAAAAAATAGTGATGAGTAGATGACTTTTTTTTTGCAAACTAAAATAAATATGCATATGCCAAAATATCAATGCACTTTTAAAAATATGTTGAATTTATTACATAATCGTAGCTATTGGTTTATAATAATAACGACATGTAATATCAAACACTTTAATTGATTCTAATAAGTTGAAGATATGTAAAAATAAAATAAATTCGATCCGACTCCCATTTCTTTTGAAAAATAGTATCCCGCAAGATTGGACCTCTCGAGGCAATGAAAACAAATACGACGGTCTCTTTCTGACTAATTACGCGTAATGTAATAAGTGCGTGTGGGACAAGGACAAACCAATGTTGTTAGGTGTTATTCATAACTTGCAATTGGTAGCAAACAATTCAAAATTAAATGGAATAACGTGTTCGGGGGTGAAATAAATAATTTGATAGGATAAATAACAATCATATTTAGTGAAAATATGATATTCCATCCTATTTTTTCACTTTTGCTGCGTAATTTTTACAATTTTTCACTACACAATACGACATTATAGACTTGTTGTCGGCTACTCTGCGAGTGAAGACCGACGCGGAAAAGTTGTTCTTTTTTTTTGTTTCTCTGTTAGTTCGGATCCTTTTGAGCGCGGACCCGATCTCCATTGAGTTAATAAGTCAATGCTTCAGGTACATGAATCTACATTGTTTCAATAATTGCATAACCTGAATAGACATTTATAAGTAAATAATAATAATAATAATTCATTTATTTCAGACATTGATCCATGGTAATTGTTAGTAGAAACTTAAAATGTAGTAAAATAAAGTAAAATAAATTAGTAAAATATAGTAATCCCAGTAATAATCACAGTAATAATAATAAATCAAATTAAATTGCATAAATTAAATAGAACACGTTAAGTAATTAATTGTATTAAATTAGGAGTCCTATCCAGTGTTTCTGGATAGGACAGTCAAATTTATCACTTATTGTTCTCAGGATCCTCGGGTCCTGTTCAGTGGGGAGGCGGCCTTTTTGCCAATTAAGGCTTTAAAGCCGTCAGTGCGCGCCTCCACGAACATTGCAGAATCACTACAATACCGTGGCAGTCCCATCAGTATTCTGAAAACATTATTATATTGTACAAGCAAGACGTTGACGGCCTTAAGCATATGCCGTATCCATAGACCACTCGAGAAAGCGAGAGTCAAGAAAGCAAGCATAAACAGGTGTCTTTCGGTCAGTACAGTACAGTATGCTTTATACACACGATTGGACTCTCAGTAGATAGCACTCCTGATTTAAAACCAAATTGAGCATCGTGTAAGCTTAGCTGTTTACCGAGGTGCTTATCAAGCATACTGTTAAGCAATTTGGCCGTTATAGTCGAAAGCGAGATGGTCGTAAGCTCGTAAAGTACGGCACGTATTCACGTGCAGGCAAAAAGGAACAGTCAATGGCGATTCGCCAGCCGGGGGGTGATAATACATAAGGAAGCAATAAATTTTGTTTTTCGTTTTTATATTCTATGGGACTTGTTGCCTGGTATAAATAGGAATTTCAATCCCACAATAAATTTGCGGAATTGGATGCAATCCCGCGGAATCCCGCATAGGTTTTGAAAATTTTATGATTTGAAATAAATAAATACCCTTATTTAGCTATATTTTATTAATAAAAATCGACACTATTATTTCTGTTAACAAATTAACATTAATTTGATTTGACTTATATGAAATAATCCTTACATATGAAATTGCTGTTACATATAAAGTGGCCACTTTGTACTTAGTTATCTTGCGTTTGGCTTCGAGTTCCAAATTCAAATTAATTTCAACTTAAAGCTATGACATTCTTTTTCAAAATCAGTTATTCATTTGTTTTTCCGTCAAACGACATTTGCTTAGATGTCGTTGTGTTTGAAACCATGGAATAATTAAAAATTTCGTTATTTTCGATTATGAGTTCCGTCGTGGCAGCAACGCAGCACAGGCGGCACGCAATATCAACGATGTGTACGGACCAAACACCGCAAACGAACGCACAATATGATTTTGGAATGCGTTCTGGAAATTTCGACCTCAAGAACAAGCCCCGTGGACGATCGGAGATTAATCTCAAACCACGTCTGAGTTAACAGCAGCCTTCGGCGTAAGTGACAAATTGATATTGATGATTCATTTGCGTCAAATCGTGAAAGTGAAGAAGCTCGGAAACTGGGTACCGTATGATCTTAATGGAAGTCAAACATGTGTCGAAGCTTGGCTTATTTTGCTGAATCGGCACGAAAATGAAAGGATTCTGAATCGTATTATCACTTGTGATGAGAAGTGGAACTTGTATGATAAACGTAAACGTTCGTCACAATGGTTGAACTCGGGAGACGGCTAAACAATGTCCCAAACGTCTCCATGATAACCCTCGCTCACACACTGCACCACATACAGTCTCAATGTTACATGAGCTTCGACTGGAAACTCTCCGTAACACACCGCAGTCGTTAAACCTTGTTCCAATTGCTTTCCATTTTTTTCGGAATTTGCGTCAGTTTACGTGGGAAAAAATTCAACTCCAATGAGGCAGTGAAAAACGCCTCAGAGAATTCATCAATTCCCATACCCAGGAGTTCTATAGCAGAGGCATCAATCAACTTCCATTAAAACGGCAAAAGTGCGTTGATAATAATGCACAATGCTTCGATTAATTAAATATATAATTTTCATACAAAAAAGTATATTTTAATTTTTCAATTCAACTTCAATTTCAACGGCAGTTTCATAGGTCAGGACTTACGTAATATACTAGTAAATCAACATCTTTTATACTTTGTGTAAATGAACTTTTACATAATGGTAAGTACAACAAGTTTTCATCAGTTTGTATCTGATATCTAAGCAGTGTTATTAATTTTTATACAATAATAAATCACATTAGTTTGCGTGCATCCATCGACCAAATTCTGGTTGATGGATATTTCGATTTAAAGAAATTTATCTACTCTTATGTATGTAATGTTATGTATATAACATATCTTAGCAGTCTCATTAATTTTCTTACAATAATTGAGTTGTAATTTAATTAACATGTGCACGGCAAGGTGGATGAAGACCAATCACTTGCTATTGCATTTTTGTTGTCACAAGAAAAGAATTCATTAAACACTTAAAGAATAAAGCAGCGTCCATTCTATCTCACGAGAGCGAAGCTACGAGCACACCCAGATAAATTCTTCGATTTTTATAGAATGTCAATAAAATCTTTTGACGACCTTAACGAGCACACCACTGAACGAAAATTTTCGAACGTCTGCGCCCGCAGTCCATACAAAATATACGGGAACGTCACGTTCGGTATGAAGAATTCGATATTTTTACTAATCGCAATTCAGAACGCAGGCTCTGCGTTTAGAAACGAACGGTAGGAATATTTTCAGCAAAAAATAAATAAACGAATGTATAGAACTTTTTATAGTATATAATTTATGTATTTTATGTATAGTTGTATAGTGTGGTATTATGTATAGAACGAATGTATAGAATAACGGTGAAGACTATTTGTATAGATTTCGTACATTCGGGTGCTTTGATTTGGAAACTGAATTCGATTTTTGAATACGTTAAACCAATAAATGCGGTCGGCCTAAGCCGGCACATGAATTATAACTTATAACCATGCCAACTTGCATTACAATCCGTCTAATAGTTTTTGCGTGATGTGCGTTCAGACAGACAAACATTCCAATTGTTTTGGCCTCTATATAACATTCGTACTTTATATAGCAATAAAGAATATATCATGTAGAGACACGGCTTTGTTACCTTGTTGTTTGTTTTATTATACGCGTATAGATTGTGGTATTTCCATAGAATTATAAAAGCCGACGTACATACTGATTTGAAATACGTTACGCAAGCTAAGTTTTGCACTGCTATAGAAGTCCAAAAGCTTATAACCATATTATAATAAAAATTAGTAATAAACAATGAAACAAGTAACGCGTTAAAAATAATTACGACAATCAATTTCATTTAAGATATACGAATCGTTAAATATACAAATAATAATATGTATATTGACATATAACCTGACTTGTATGCACCGACCACACTAGTTACAACCGGTTATAATGAGGGTGTATGTAACGTGTATGAACACGGTTCGTGTTGCAGAGGCCACGTCCCGCGCCGCCAAACTGGGTCACCACCAAGTGCTGTGGCTCTTCGGGCCCAACCACGAGCTGACCGAAGTCGGAGCCATGAACATATTCGTCGTTTACATAAACGAGCATGGAGGTAGGTCACGGTACTTTATGTTATATTATTATGGCACTTGGATCTGGTTTAATCCGCACCGATGGTCAGCTGAAACTAAATCACTGAAAACAATCAGATTAGGGAGTAGATAGAAGTGATGTATGCGATTACCGCTGTTCGTTGAAATATAAGCGCTCCCCGTTGATTTAACTTGAGTAGAACTAAATACATTTTTATAGATACGTTTGTATAGTTTTGTTACTTTCTATGGTTGGTTTTTTTTTATTTTTGTATTTATGTTAGTGTTTGCAGTGTTTAAAGAAAGGTTTTACATTACTACTACTTATTTTGTGGCTCTTCTAGGCAACTTTGGGAACTTATCCTCAAAGAATTAGCATCAACTCATAAATGCTATTTAATTTAACGATTCCTTAAGATATGTGGTTTCTTTCCAGCAAAGATATAAAATGATCAGAAAGTAACAAAGAATTTTAAGCAATGATTAAATTTAAACAACGTTTATATGTAAGAGTGTTTATGGTTACTATTTAATATTGCACCACTTTAAACTTTGACTTTAGTCTGTCACACCACAAATGTGTAAACAACTTCAACAGTAACCTACTTAAAGAAAGTTTCATTACAATTGTATTTCGGAGTGTCAACAAAATAATGTGATAAGTTGATAATACTGTTCCAAAAAAGCTTAACAATGAAGCTAGAATAGGCAAAACCAGCGCAAGCTGTTTGTTAAAAACACAATATCAATTGTGCTGTATCGTTGTTTTATTAGTGTTTAATTAGCGCGAGCTGGAATCATGTAGTTAATATTCGTATGAAAATACAATATTGTTACGTTATCTGTCACGTCTGACGCTCTGGCCCTCTGACCGGTAACTTCACGCCGCACTTTATCTGAAATAAGAATTAGGGGTCAGTAACATCGATAACTGTCAGACTAATACTTGAACAACTGATGTAAAAACCGTCACATTTCATCAGAATGTACAAATTCTCTTTGTTTTAGTACTTTGTTAGTGCCAATACATTTTGAGGCTTGACATTGTCATAATGCGAATCGATATTAATAAAAAATAATATGAAATTATTGCACATACATTAGAATCTCACCGTATACGGATGTACGGGAGGTATGAAATGGAGATAAACAAAAGTATTTAATTAAAAAAAGTCTAGATATAATGATTCACTTTAAAATAACCTAAATTAAAATAAGTACATAAATTAGAGATGTAGTAGTTATAAGTAGATATAAAAAGCAAGTTATCCTAATGTAACAGCAATGGATCACAAACAGTGGAATCGAAAAACACTAGATTCAATATGGATATATGTAGACATACATATTTCTTACTGCTATGTAAAGAATGACGATGAGAATCGAAATATTTCTTTGATATATTCGAGCCGATATACAGACGAAGAATTCCAGCTTTTAGAGCTGTTCTCGACTAGGGCGGTAATCCCCTTGGCGTTCAAATGAACCAAGGGGACGATGGAAACTGTACAAGGGGCCTGTACATAAATAATGTTATCTAGAGGGCATCGAGTATAAATTTTTCTTTAAGAGCCTTATTGGGTGATAGGCTAAATAAAGCTCGGAATCTATGTTTTAGAGCTAAACCTTTCCGAATTTTGTACAATTCTTTTTGTTCTTTTATTCCATCCAATGAATATGCTCTTATATTTCATACTATGTTACAGTAAACTCAACGAGACATGAGCTTTGCGTTTATGTGAGTGCACACTGATAGTGTACAGTGCGAACCATTTCGACAATCGGATTGGACAATTCGGCACCCAGTCACACAGATGCAAAGCTCATGTCTCGTTGAGTTTACAATAACCCTTGTTGTTTTTACAGACAAGCAGTTAAGTACCCCGCCACTAAACGGTCTCATCCTGCCTGGCGTAACGCGGCAGTCCATTCTCGAGCTCGCCAGTCAGTGGGAAGATCTCACGGTCAAAGAAGAGGTGATCACCATGGAAAGGGTTATGGAACTCAACAAGCGGGGGCGGGTAAGTCCCTTCAAACTTATTTTTTTTGTATTGTGTGTACCGGGATGTTCGTTATATCATAAACTATAAAATACTATAAAAATACAGTATTAAGTCAAAATCCAACTCAGTGTCCATCAAATGTCAACCCATTTTAAAAATCGTGGACTAAAATTACCTAACCTAACTTATTCTTACAATGAAAATATACATACACTGAAAGTATAAAAATCGACTTGAGTTTCTCATTGGCTTTTAAACAAGAAATTACAAGCTTAATGCACTCAAAATCATTCCAATATTTCCAATTTTTATTAATAGTTCATTAAGGTGCTCAAATGGAACATTCAAAGCAATCCGAGAAAGACTTCTAAGTGGGATTAAATTAGGCTTCACGTTTCACGGGATTAAATTAGGCTACAGGTGCAGTATCACGTGCCAACATCAGTCCAGAATTACAAACGTCGGCACCCCTCAGGATACGCTGCCTACCTTTGCAGATTAAGGAATGGATCGGATGGGGGAAAGGATTAGGAAATTGGTAAGGGATAGAATAGGATGAGAATGGGCTCTGGCACATCTCACTCACTACCGAAACACGTAGGTAAATTGGAGAAATAAGATAAAGCAGGAAATGCAGAAACATTTCAAGGTAGTCTTCTGTGAGAGAGGGGTAACATGGCCAGTCGAGTGCGCCCTATGGCTGTAGAAATGCAGCGTGCACTCTCCCCCTAATCTCTATCTAAAGGGAATCTTAAAACAACAAAATTTTGTGTTAGAAAATCTTAACCAAAATCAAGTCCATGTCAACCACAAGACCCCTTTGCTCATATAACGTCAGGTTAACGTTGTAAACAACGTCGTATTAGCGGCGGTTTATGCCATCTATAAAATAATCTATATAAATGACCTGCAAAGAGTTTGTATTTAGTCGAAGACACTGTTAACCGTTATTAAAGTTCTCTGGTCGATCGAACACTTGCGATGTTCGTTATTGCTCATTACTCTAGTTTGTACATCTCTATAAACATAATTGTGTGCGTACATACATACTAAGTGATATATGATGTTACTATGTGAAAAATCAATGATTTACAATGTACATGGCGTTTCAGTTGTTGGAAATGTTCGGTGCCGGGACGGCAGTGGTGATCAGTCCAATCAGCAGGATCGGTTTTCTTGACAACGAGGTTAATATCCCCACCATGAAGCAGTCACAACCTCTGTACCAGCGAGTGAAAGACACGTTGCTCGCGATACAATACGGACATATAGAGCACCCGTACGCCAGGGTGATATCATAGTAGCGAGCCACGAGCGCGGCTCGAAACCTTTCAGTGAACATTTTATTTACTTTTCAAGTAAAGGTATAGTGAATAAAGTGAAGATAGTGTGAAGTTCATTATTTCATTCTTCATTCTATTCTTCTATTAATTTCTTTCTTATAGTCATTTCCAGACTACACGTGGATATAAAATGCTGCGCAATTAGACGATAGAAGAGTTTCGGAGCATTTTAGGCGGCAGTGTTATCTTAGTGATAAATGTAATTAAAGTCCGCAAATATTTACGTTATTTACTTAAAACGTTATTGTGCTTACAGAAAAAGTACATGCCATGTAAAGTGATATGTAAGATATAGATAAAATTTGCAATTATTTATTTATTATAGCTAAATTGTATGTTGTTTCCGTTGTAGGGTGTGACTTGTTATTGTACATAAAAAGTACGTCAAGATAAAGAGTTTGCAGTACGTGATTGTGTGAGGTACTTTGCACGGCGCGACGCAATAGGTATATTTTAAGGTTATGTTACTTATGTTTTAAGATATTGTTATCGTAATAGCATAAAGAAATAAATTTATTACTCATACGACAATATGAACAGGCAATTTCTGAAGGCATTTCTTAGTATGTTATCTCTGTCATATTTCATCTACTAACTACTGCTTAACGTTTTGACCTTTTGTTTGACACACACACACAGACAGCATCGTATTTATATTTAACCAATGATGTGATATTAAATTAATAAACAACGTTAATAAGCTTACTCTCTATATCGATATCGATATTTGCGACTGACATAAGTACCCATAATATTTCCGCCTTTCAAGTTTTAAGCATATTCATTTATAGTGGTGAATTTTGTTTAAAATTTATCTTTGTGATCTTAATTTTGCAGTGAACGCACATTGATAATATCGTGTAACTTTTTTTTCAAAAGGAGTCGAGAGGTCGACCTTTATTCCCTTAATAAGTGATAGGTAAGAGTCATTAGTAATTATCTACAAAAAATGTCCAAAATGACCCATTTTTGTCAAATGAAGTGTTTTCGAAATATTTTATAAAATTGTTTCAAAAACAAGAATAACTTTATTTTCATTGTCCAAGTGTCATAGACATGTAAAATTTAAAACATAACCAAGTCCTTTTTGTACCTTATGAAAAGGGAAATTTATTTTCAAATGGATCCTTTTAAAACCTAACCATTTCTTACAAACGACTTTCCAATATTATACCGCCTTTTTATATCAAAATACTTCATTTCAGTTGACATGTCTATTTCTTACAACACGTTGCTATGATACCACCGCCTTATTTAAAAAGACCTACCAGTCAGCCTGTATTTTCCTGTAGGAATGTGTTTTATCGAACTATCGTTATGTCGAATCGAAACTATCGAATATGTTTTATCGGAAAATTGTCACCAGTCAATTTCTACTGTTATTATAATGAATATTTCTGTGTTATTGTGCCTTTGAACGGAGTAAGCTTACTGATCGTTTTGTTCTCTAGTCTTATGTTGAGGAATCTGTATGAGTTGTTAAATATTTATAAATATACCTTCTTTTTTACACAAGATTTTCCTTTTTATTTCATATTCAAATTTCATTTCCTATTTGATTTCCAATACAGTAAGTACTGAACAAAGTCCGATTTTTATATCACACTTTCATGGGAATATGCTGTTTAAAATAAACTATTAATTTGTTGTACATATTTGTTTTATTTTCCTATAAACGTACATAAATGTTTACACCACGAGTATCTGCATAGTCTAACTAAACCAATGTTTTCCAACATTACTAGCGACATATTTCAAAGTTAAGTTATTCTTATGACAGAAATTTCAGGACAAAAAATAAAAATATTTACACATATTTCAAATAATAGGTATATACATATAAACTAATTCATATTTATCGCCTATTTTTAAAACAAGTCGAAACTAACGCGTTAGAAACTGACATTCTAAGAACTTGACCTTCGTACCGAGGCGGGGCTGCGGCGGGCGGGTTGATTGAGCTTGCCAGCGTTACGATAGATCTAATAATAATAAATGAATTTATTTCAGACCCGTATAGGTCCATATACGTGTACGTTTTAATTTTAGTAAGCTTGTACATACTAACTGTTTAGTATAAATTTAGATATTTTGATGAAAGACCCGAGGAACTTCCGCGACACACGTTGGAAAGCACTGGTGTAAACCATCGTTATTGACTGGTGAGTACCTGTAAGAAAGAAAGATTTACTAAGAGCGCAAGAAATTGTTATGAGTCGTAAAAAATTCGAGCCTGTTTACCATGTTAAACTAACCCACTTGAGTCTGTTATAACCGGTTCAAACTGTATCACGGGGTTCTGGGTTCAGTTCAGAAACAAGAGATTGTCAATATCTACCAAACGTTGGACTGTAGGGGGGCACAGGTCACGCACGAAGGAGGTTCCGGATTCGCTTGTTGGTTATGACCCGAAACCCCTCCTTTTGAACACATGACACTAATATTATCAATGTCTATATCAAACTAACACATACTTTTGATCTTTAGAACCACAAAATGTTCTGGGAATTATTTTTATACATAAATTAAGTATGACTAAACATCCTATCTTATAACTCGTATACCTTCAATCGATGTCACCTGTAAGGTACCTCCACTGTATGGCATTGGCCTCCACTTGAAGTATCGGTCGGTCGAGCGTTCGCACAAACGCAAACCCCCTTGCAGGTCATTATCAACTTAATCAGTAATCGGTTAGGTAGAGCCGACCACAAATTATACCAACGTTGTAGAACAAACCTATTAATTTTGCGAAGAGTAGTGAATATGAAACTTAAAACCACTGCAAACTCGTTAACAAACGCAAAAAAAGTCTGTAATCATGCGAACGCTCAGTTTACGATTACGTACCTATTTCCATCATGCAGGTCCTATTCCGATTGAGGTTAAGCCCGATACACCGAACGAGCAGTAACATCTCGCTTTCAGTTCCGTTGTGTCGAATTTGAATTCATTTCACGCCTTTAGGCCCGTAATATGGAACCTTCAAAGTACACTTGGTGGATACTACTACACATGACATATTCTCCACCCACGCCGGTTTCCTCACGACATTTTCCTTCACTGCAGCAAGTGATAATTGAAAAATCCGTACTTAGAAACTCTGTAATACGGACTGGAGTTCGAACTTACGAATGTGAGTCGAAAGTATATCACATTCATAAGTGGATATTATAGAAATTGGAGTGTATGATCCTGAGATCATACACTCCAATTTTTACCTACCCTGAGGTGTACGATACCCCACACGCTCTCTTACGTTAATTATTCTGTGCATTGACACCCGCACTTCCGCGTTCGGAGAGGCTAATTCTACTTGAGCATAGATTTTCAAACTTATTTGGCCTGCCCATTTTCAGGAAAAAAACATATAGTGTCCCCTGGACTACAATGGCAAAACAAAAGTATGTCTATGCCTCCTTCAATAGACGGCCTATTCTTACAATTGGTTCTTAAATCATAGGCTTTAAGATTACCATAGGTTCAGGGGAGAATGTATCTAAATTACTATAAGTAGAAGTGGGTCGACCGGTTACAGTAATTATATTTTTTGATACAAATTCATAAACACTTGTCATTTTACCAGTTTTAGGATTTCTGTTGATATTTAAAAAAAATACACTAATTAAAACTTTGTTGATTAAATCTACTTAATAAAAATCTAACACTGACTGACTGACAGACAACGCACAGCCTAAGCCGGTGGGTCTAGAAGCATGAAATTTTGCACAGGAGTTCCTTATATAACGTAGGTAAGCATTAAGAAAGGATTTTTGAAAATTCATCCCCTAAGGGCGTTTGTCCATCGCCGCCATCACCGGGACGTCACCGAGAAACGAGATTATTCGAACCGAACGTGACGTCCCGGTGACAGCGGTCGTGTGTCCACCGCGACCGAACCGAACTTATGATAGACAAAACAAAAACTGGGCGAACGGCGCGGTGCGATGGCAGTGTGTGGACAAGATCAAACGTGTTTTGTATTGCCGGCACATCGGCCCGTCACAATCTCGGACCGAGTTCTAGCGGTCGCGCCGAACTACTCCACCGCCGCCGTCACTGGGACATCCGCCGCACGACCGTCACACGAGCGCCGTCATTCCTTTGCGGTGGACGCGCGGCCATAGTAAATGTATGTATCGCTACTTCGGCGCCGTCATCTCGTTCTCGGTGACGTCCCGGTGACGGCGGCGGTGGACAAATGCTCTAAGGGTGTAAAATAAGGGACGAAATTTTATATGGGAAAAATCGGATGGTTCCTGAGATGTTGCCGATGAGAAATCTCATCGGGTACACAGCTAGTATAATATAAATCGTCATTAAAAGCTATTTCAAATAACTCGGGTCATAGATTATGTATATTTTCAGAAAATAAACCATGGATAGTATACGATTAACATAGTAACAATGTACGAGTATATTCGTACTTCTGGCTATTCCATCGGCAGCGGCAGGTCATCGTCGTCCTCCTGTATCTGATTTTTCCTTCCGTCGCGCGTGTGCCGGCTCGTCGGCTGCATATCACTTGTCACGGGCTCACCAGAGTATCTGTACAATATATAAATTGGGTATTACATGTATTATTTAACGAGAAAAAAGATTGTCAGAAAAAATGTGTTTTAGAAACTAATACAGGTATTATATTTAGGCACGTAATTATTTTAATAGAAAAAATCTGGCAAAACATTCACATACTTTACCTTGAATTAAAGCATGTTTGTTTGTATTGTCGGCCGACCATAGAATAGCAACACCCTATCTGGTCCCGCGGGTGTCGTGTCGTGTCGCGGCGACTAAGGGATAACAAAGCGGCTACCACAAGCGTTGAGGAACTACACCACCTCTAAAAGAGTGAACTCGCCAACCCGTTTGGCCAGCGTGGCGTTTTAAGGCCATATATCCCTCATGCACAAGAGGGTGTGCGTGAGGAGGCCCATGTCCTGCAGTGGATACGGAAAGGGCTGATTGCATTATTATTACCCCTATTTAAATGATAATTCGAAGGTGCTATGTCTGGACTGTATGGAGAATGCATTAAAACTTTCCAGCGAAGGTCCATCAATTTTTGTTCAGTCATCAAAGATGTATGCGGTCGAGATGGAAAACTACACCTTTTTCTTCAAGTGCTTGTTTCAATTTTACTAATTGCTGACAATAGACATCGGAATTAATCGTTTGGCCATGTGGCAAAAGCTCGTAATACACAATGTCTTTCCGGTCCAACCAACACATAACATGACAGTTCGGAGTGAGGCCTGACTTTGGGACTATTTGTGATGGCTCACCTCGCTTAGACCAAGATCGTTTTCAAACATTGGTATCGTAGGTGGTCTACTTCTCATTGCCATCTACTCATCTACCTACCTCACCAATCTCTTCAGAAATGGATCGATTTCATTTCGTTTTGATTTCATTCCCGCATATGGAAATTCTATTCACCTAGTTTCTGTCATTTAAATCATGCGGCACCCAAACATCTAGCTTTTTTACAAAATTCAGTTTATGAAGGTGATCTAAAACTTGAGTGGTGAATGCTAAGCTCTTCCAAAATTTGATGACTGTTTGTGTCGATCTGCTTAAATTTTTTCAATGATAACGTCAACTTAATAGGACGACCATAGCGAGGAACATATTTCACATCAAAATTACCAGACCTCAAACCATTTTTTTGCAGTAGTTTCAGGTAAAGCATCTTCTCCGTAAACACCATAAATCTCTTTTCGAGCACTAGAAGCACTCATACCCTTGTCGAAAAAAAAAACATGTAATTTACTCCTAAGTAAGTACCTATATAGATATCCCCTACAAATGCCAACATCAATCAAGAGTGGCAAACGTTGCTACCTACGTCCCTAAACGTGTTAGGTACCTACCTTTGGAGATATCCTTAGTAGTGGATTTGGAGAAAGACTTTATTTTAGTAAAACCGATGCCCTGTCATTATTATGACCCAATGTAATGACGAGAGCGCGACAAAAATAGAATTCGTAAAGAATAATAATAGTAAGGTGTTGGAGCTGAAGTTAAACAGCTGGGATTTTTTACTGCGCACTTGTCACAAGTTTCATGCAAATGTAGGAAGGTGAATTGATTAGCGAATGAAATCCGATAAATATTCAGACGGTTGACCCTGCGGCGTGGAGGCGCCGCGCCAGTCTGCTGCGGTTTTCACTTTAGTAGGGACTGTCTGGTGCGACGCAGCTCTGTGTCCGTGTTACGAGTACGTATGTAGGTCGGCGCGGTCACAATTGAGGAAAAAGTATGGATAAATTTACTAGTGGAGTGTAGGCTTTCTCGGCCGGTGTCCATATTAATTGAATCTTCCGGGCTACTTGGCCGAGGTCTTCTAGAATCTCTTCTCGTTCTTCCAAACGTTTCATCAACAACTGCGGTTGACATCTTCAGTGGCGACTGCGTTCACTTTCGGAGAGATGTTATCTCTTCGGCTTCTCGAGCGCAACAGTTGCGCTCGAGAAGCCGAGAGATAACATCTTGTGCGCCCGGTGCGGATCATGTAACTTATTTAATAGATTACATATAGGAATTACCCCAGCAAACCTACACTTTCAAAATGATACGTCACATCACAGATGACGTCAGCACATACCTAGCTTCTCGAAACATACTAGGATACTGATTATCCGGGCAAAAAGGGTCACTAATAAAAACACTACTTTGACGCGACGTAATCGTTTTGAGATTGTGAGGTTAATGATATTTACTAATAGTCTAGAATGCCACCAAGTACTTATCCCTATAGGCAGTGAGTTAACTCACGTGTATGACTGTGTGACAGAGTCGCCGCGTCCGTCGCTGGAGTGTCGCGAAAGCGGCGCGTGCGCGGCGCGCGATACGCTCGCGCTGTCGCCGCGCGATGCCGCTGATGATGCAACCAAAACACTGCGTTAACTCATATCACGTATTATCAGACCGTGCTCGCTCTTAATTTTAAATACTAAAATTATGCCTACACAAATCAACCCCACCGGCGCGCTTTTTTATTGAATTCAGTCGATGTTGCCAGCTTGGATTGAAGTAAACGTCGAACGCACTCCGATGTTCGCTGACTTTAGTTTCTACAGAACGGCAGCTTATTTCGATACACATACTATTTTTTTATAAAAATGTGATTAATAGACAGTCTACCTGGTTGTAATGGATACTGTCGCCCATGGACGTCCGCGATACATGCCAACATCAGCCCAAACTAAACCGTTACCAACATCGGTACATCCCCGCATGCGCAGTCTACCTTTGGAGATTTGGGAATGTATTTGGAGAAAGGATTGGATAAATGAAGAAGGATAGGATGGGATAGTAATGCGTACTGACATATCTCACTCATAGGATCAATATATCAAAGGAAATAGGATATATATATATATATATATTATACTTTTATAGCTATTTAGTTTTTACTAGAGGTTGAGCGTTCTGTACATTAGTCGGCGTAAATACGCCGAGTATCAAAAAGTGTGAATATCGCTATTTAACAACCTTGTGTTAAAAAGATCGAAAAGAATGTATCCTTATTTTTATTATAGAGAAGAGGGCGGACGAGCAAGCGGTCCCACGTGATGATAAATGTTACCGCCGCCTATGGACACCTGCAACACCAGGGGGTATGCGGGCGCGCCGCCGACCTTGCAAAATCCTATTCACAGCTTTCTTGAAGAACCCCATGTCGTAGTTTAATGGGAAGACCTCTTCAGGCAGTTCGTTCCACAACCTACGGGTTCGCGATATAAAATAATTTTTGGACCAAACAGTGCGCGACACCTCCGTATCGAGGAAATGCGGATGGACCGCACTTCTATAACGGGAGGTGCGGTTGTAGAAACCCGAGGTGGGAATTATATTGAACAATTCTTCAGAGCATTCCCGATTATACAGGCGGTAGAACACACAGAGAGATGCAACGTCTCTCCGAACGCTGAGGGGTTCTAAACTGTCCGTGAGAATGGGATCGTTGACAATACGAACAGCACGTCGTTGGATGGAGTCAAATGGGTCTAATTGGTATTTCGGTGCGCCGGCCCAGAGATGTGAGCAATACTCCATATGGGGCCTCACCTGAGCTTTGTAAAGAAAGCATTAGGAGTTGCCCAGGGGTGAAGTATCGCTTCGCATTTTGGAACATAACCTCGTTAGTTTTTGTTATAATAATGGTAATCTCACATCTCCTTATTAATAGACGACATAGAATATACATCTAGGCTTTTCGCCTTTGCACGAAAGAGTAATTAATCCTCTGATCGTCAACACGTATGACATATACGGGGAGCTCGAAAGGAAAAAAATACCCTGGTACGAAATGGTAAGTTATTTCCTCTTATCTGTACTCGTATTTAAATAGGTATCATTCCAATTTCAATATTACGGTATAAACTACTATGAAGACAAACTCACAAAAAAGTAAATAAAAAAGATACTTCTCAAATAATAAATATAATTATTCCCCGTCGTAGACATTCTGTAACAAAAAATGTATATTTTCTGTTCATAACATATTTAATCAAATTATAGTATTCGATTACAATAATTCTGCTGATGTAACAGAAAAGCATCGTTAACTCATCATATCACACTGTTATGTAATTACAATCAATCAGTTAATCTATAGTGTGTGGTAATCATTTCTACATTGTTTTAAATAAACATCTATTTAAACCATTTGATTATGAGAATACATATTACACTAGTGATGTAAGTTAAATGCAGGGTTGGCTCATTCTGGTAATTCCGTTCACCCTTAAGTTAATGAGTAGATTTACCTCATCTGTAAAAGGTTGACATCAATTTGGTATCTCTGCACCTTTAAACTATAAATTAAATCGTTTGAATGTAATATTTACATCTTGTGCGTTTGATTTATCTGAAGAAAACTACCCAAGACCTTACTATTATTATTACTTGATCATACCCTCGAAATGCTGAGCTAAGTAAAGGGCATTAGGTAATATACCTTAAGTAAAATTTTAAAAAGTAATTCACACATAAAATTCTAAGTAACTAGTAATAATAATCTATTATAATGATAAAGCCGTCCCTTTATAATGATGACACCTGCTGCGAGAATTGTTCATTAGTTAATTAAATATAAACAACAAACTTTTTTCAGAGATTGTGATAGTGACATAAATAATAATGTTATCTAATCAATCAATGTTATTTTGGGCTCATGTGAAAGAACAATGAATATATGAACTTACGAGAACAATGGGTCTGATACATAATCATGTAATGTAAACAGTACTTATCTTTGACTTCTGTTCAACGCCTGGTCAGTTCAGACACAATCTAAAAATCCATGTTCAGACCCGTATATTGATAAGTTACTAAAATAAAATCTTAATAAAAAGTTTTTATAATTATCATAGTGGCAAATAGGAAACATTTCTTTTAAAATCCGTGAATTAAAACGTTCGAATTTGAGAAATTTACGGATTCGGAAAATAAAAAAGGTTAATGAAGGAACGAACTTCAAATATATATATATCGATTATAGAACTGCTTTTCTGATTATAGAACTTCTACAAATATACAGCGCTGGGCTTTGAATGCGATCTGAGTGCCTCTCTGTGGCATCTCGCTTGCCCGTTACTTTCACACGACTTATTCTGTCTAATTTCAGGACTCATTCAATTAAAGTGCAATTATCCAGGTTTCCAAACATAACAGACAATTTACCGGTTAGAAAGCAGTTGGTAACGAAACCAAAATAAAAAAAACCGGTGTAACCTAAAAAAGTAACTTAAAGTAAAAAATAAATAAATTTTAAATATTATTAAGCGCAGATCTAATTAAATAATGCATGTAATGCTTACTTCGAATATTTTACTTCTACAGAGAATAACAATTAATACGTACTTGCAACCCATACCTATGTTATAGCAACAACGGTAGGTATATTGTCGGAACGAGCTAAATGCGCGCGCGGGGTTGAGGTGTGGGGACACAAGCACACAAGCCTCCCAGGCCCTTCGCCGTACTTGTGCCGGCTAGTTAAGTGATGCGCTTGCTCGCTTTCTATTGTTTCTCTTGCGTCATCGATATAACACGTGTTCGGTAGATTTTTACTATACTTGCTTGTTGAAATGAGTGACCAAGCTTATTTAAAAAAAACGATCGGTGATTCGAAGTCAAAGTCGAAATATGGTGCGAAATGTTATGAAGTTGTGTAAAGAAGAAAAGCTATCAAATGTTGTGGCAGTAAAATTGTGTAGAAGTATTGAAAGAGCAGCACACTACACTGGCTTAAATAAACGAACTATAGACAATATTAAAAGAGAATCACAATTAGCTGGCACTTCGAAAGTAAAATCACCATCAAAGAAAGGTAAAAAAAATAATTTTAAACGAAACATGAATGTTGATCGTGGCGTGATAAAAATATGCATCGAAGAATTTTATCTGATGAAGAAGATTGTACCGACTTCTCCTAAACTTTTATTAGCATTAAGAGAAAAAATTGTATTTCCGTGGGGAGAGAGAAGTTTACGAAACCTATTGAAAAGTATAGGGTACAAATGGCTGTTATATGGTTTGTTGTTATAATATTGTTCTTTTTTTATATTTCTCTCGATTAGTAATTTTTGTATTTTTTTCTGTTTTTTTTTTGTTTTTTAGTAACATTATTTCTCAAAACTAAACATTAAATATCAGTTTAAAACTAAAAATTATGTATATCTACTTACTATATTATCTAATGTGTGATAAATAATAAACAAATAAATAATTAAAGTAAATAAAAATGGTAAAAAATAAGTCTTTTTTTATAATTATTTGTGTGTTTTACTTTTGACCGTGACATTTAAATTAAAAATATCGACTGAAACCGATATCGATCTTTCAGTAAGATCATTGTAGTACAACACTAAAAACAAGTGAAATAAAACGGTCGCATTCCTTCCGCGCGCATTCAACTCGTTCCGGGACAGTATCTTACCTCGAATCTGATCGATGGGAGACTGGCTATGGCTAGATGATCCACTACTGGCCGACGGTATTGACACTGTAATAAACAGATTTTATTGTATAGGGGGTTCCCACGAATGTTGATCTTGTCCCTAAAATTCATTGGATACTGTCTTATTAAGTTATTACCGACTATTGTTAATGTTTACTATAATTCTTTCATCTCACGAAAGCGGGTTACGCTTAGTTGTGGTTGCACTCGTACATGTACATTGTTTTAGTGTGCGTAAACTTGACAATGATCAGTTCAGTACGGCTTCCGACTAGTGGTGGGTAATGAAGACTTCTCGGAGTAGTTTAACTCACTTAATCCTACTCCGCTTGCGGATCCAACTCTTCTTAGCTACTCCTTAACTCTTGATCCACCTACTTATATTTCATAAGAGTCCGAGAGCGTTTCATTCCCAGTGCGTATTCTATGTGGATTAGGTAGTAGCGATGGGTAACTCTGGAGTTAATGAATTAAAAGAGTTGAATCCGCGAGGGGACTAGAAACCTTTAGTTACTCCACCGAACTGTTACTAAGTCCGAGGAGTTATTTAACTCCGAGGACTTACTTATTCTTTTGACGTTTTGTTTTTGGTTGGATTGTGGCGCGACCTTTTTTTTTTTAGGATAGGTGTATCAAGAGTGAAATCCCTTAATTGTTCCATAGAGCTTCTTTTTTTTCCTTTTGCTTGATTACCCAGCACTAGCATCGATAGTGATTACGTAAAAGAGTTAAGGAGTTACTAAGAGGAGTTGGATCCACAGGCGGAGTAGGATTAGGTGAGTTAAACTACTCCGAAAAGTCTTGATTATCCACCACTATTAGGTATTCGAAGTATTCGACTCTATATGAAGTACGAACAATACATGGACGTTCCGTTCCTGATATAGGTAAATATTAGGTAGATTTTTATTCATTTCTCGACGGGCAAACGATACAAAAAGTAAAGGTAAAATATATTAGTGTGCGTACGGTGTAGGTATTTATAGTCGGAATTATAATTCGATTCCACATTTGACATTAGCTACTGTCATTTTGTAAAATAATGATACCACATATAATAGTGTAGTGATGAACACAAAAATCGATAAACAATCGCGATTTATGTTTATGTAATCATAATATTGGTGTGCCAATTAAAGACTAAATTATTGATTTTTATTTAAATAAATACATAATTATTCATAACAATTATTTATTAATTAGTAACCGCTGCTTTATTTTATAAAAAGTTAATATTTTTGTTTTTTTTTATATTAAAAACAAAACTTATAATAAAAGAGCCTAGATAGTTTTCTGTATTGGCAACCCGTGCGCGCTCGTGCAGCTATCGCCATTTTGTTTATCTTGTCATTCGGCTTCATTCTCCTAGTCTGACTGCACGAATATCTCGTTTCATTGCGAATCGATATTTTGTTATTTTGTTGGGTTTTTGTTAAAGTTTTGTTACGTTGTGTTTGTTGTTACGTTTATAGTTTTTTGTGAACTTTGAGTGAATCTATTTGTTTTGGTTTTCCATCAAAATGGATCCTCCGCCAAGTACATCACAAAAAGACGTGGATGTTTTCTTGTCTCCAAGAAAAAAACGTCCACGAAAAGCTTTCACTGTTACTGAAAAAGTAATGATCCGCAACGCATATAAGTACGTGAAAAATGAAACTTCTGCGCAATTGGAGGCCTTTGAAGTTGTGGAAGAAAATGAATGTATGAACAAAGTTGCTCACATATTGGGAATAACCTCACGCTCTGTTTGTAACGTTTTGAAGGAAGTAAATAAAGGTGCGCCGCCAACTCCCCCTAAAAAAACTGGACCAAAGCGAAGTTTCAAAGATAAAATTGATGAATTTACATTCTCCGCAATACGACGAATAGTTCATCAGTTCTTTTACCGAAATGAACCTCCAACCATTGCAAAGGTTAGTCAATCAGTCAGACAGTATTATTTTATACCTACATCTTTTATATATAAGTAATGATTCCAAACTATTATAAAATTTACTATTTCAGATTTTACAAGTGATGAACGATGATCCAGAAATGCCCAAGGTTTCCAAAGACACCCTCAGAAAAATTTTGAAGCATCTTAATTTTAAATTTGTTGCACGGTCACGCAAGAGCACACTTATTGATCGAAATGATATAATAACATGGCGCCAGCGTTACTTGCGATCTATATGTCAGTTTCGACGAGAAGGGAGACATATATATTATCAAGATGAAACTTGGGTTAACGCAGGTAAGGCTAACATTTTGAATTAATATACATTTACATTAAATTTAATAGTAATATTGAATGTTCATGTACTATATGTGATTTAAGGTCATACTGTAAAAAAAACTTAGGTGGACAAGCAAGTCACATCATCTCGGCAAGCGTTTTTGGAGGGACTGACCACTGGATTAAAAAACCCATCTGGAAAAGGCAAACGTCTCATAATTAGCCATATAGGTAGTGAAGAAGGCTTCCTGGAAGAGGGGCTCATGATTTTTGAAGCAAAGAAAAATTGTGAAGATTACCATGATGAGATGAATGCAGTTTGTTTTGAGGAGTGGTTCGCTGGAGTCTTACCAAAATTAAGACCAAACTCAATTGTGGTGATGGATAATGCACCTTACCACTCCCGAAAATTGGAAACGGCACCAAAAATGAGCTGGAAAAAAGCTGCCATTCAAGACTGGCTTTTAAATAAAAATATTCATTACGAACCAGATATGGTTAAAGCTACGCTTTTAGAACTGATTCCACATAACGAGTCTTTTAATAAGTACGCTGTAGACGAAATGGCAGCACAACATGGGATCACGGTTTTAAGACTGCCCCCTTACCATTGCGAGCTGAACCCTATCGAATTGATATGGGCTCAGGTAAAGGGGCATGTAGCTCAAAATAATAAAACCTTCAAATTGACAGACGTGAGAAATTTATTTGAGGAAGGCATTCAAAAAATTACGGCCACCGAATGGTCTAAATGCGTATCCCATGTTGTCAAAGAAGAGGAAAAAATGAGTAGGCTAGATATGTTAATTGACAATATCACAGACACATTTATAATAAATGTTACAGAAAGTGACAGCGATAGCGATAGCGATGACGGCGACGATTTATAAAATAAAATATTACCATAATACATCTATTTGTTTTATTTCTCATGTTCCTTCATGATCACATTTATTTATTTATTTATTTCACACACAATTATTAAAGAAAACTCTCAGATCCGTAATAAAATTAATCGTCATAACTAAATTATCCGTTCACAAATATTTAATTTCCTGATATACTTAGTTTACGAGAATAAAATTATAAACGAGAAGAATCGATCCGGAAATATTCCATTTCCGTATCGAATAATTTCGCAACGTTACTATTTAGTACTTGTCATAACGTTGCAACACTGAAATTGTCAAATCTGGAATCGAATTAAAATTCCGACTATATGTTTATTTGGTATCATCAATTTTTTTCTTGGTTTGTTGTTTAGGTACATATTTTAATTACATAGCATACAAACAATCGTGTGAATCTTATGAATGTGAGATGAAAAGATAAAAAGTCGTATAGAATAAAAAAAAATCTGAGGCATGCCTATCCGTAGTAGGTCCGTATACTGAATTATGGCTAGGGATGAATCGATACTACTAAGTACTCTGAAAATAATAAATAATAAGTGTGTCGCGGGACTCGCGGGTCACGCACGGTGCTACTCTAACAGTCAAGTTCAAGGTCAGAGTGCACTAGACAAACAATAGTTTGTTTAAAATTAAGTCCTAACTTTTTGCAATAAGTCATACTTTAGTAGAAAATGTAGTAGCAGTGTATTTTTTTCGTGGATCTCAACAGAAACAACTCGAACGTCATTTTTGTTGCCTCTCAACTAATACGGGAATAGTGGGATGTTTACGGTTCATATGCCTCGATAAATTACTAGTTAACCCCCGTGCCATATTCAGTGTTTGCGAACAATAAACACATTTTGCATTATTATTTTCTATTTGATTGAAATGGTCCCATATGGGACTTCGCTTCTTCCCGAGTTGCAATCGGTCACTCATTGTCTCAGTATTATCAAAAAAACTGAACTATATAATAAAAAAGTAACTAAGTATACAAATTAATTACAATACATACTTAAAATTAATCTATTCGTTAAAACACTTTAATTTAACATTTATTTTATATTTACACCGTTATATTTGTTTTATTTCTTCAGAGAAAACACAACAAACGCACGCAGAAAATGACGGTTTAGTCCGCAAATGAATTTAGACGAGATAATCGCTAATCAGGCGAAACAGTCGAGACAAAATAACAATGCATAATTGATAATGTTCTCTATTCTCTATGTAAGTCCCAAATATGTATTTGAATAATAACAGGGATATCGCTTAAAGTATGATTAGTGGTGGAGTAAACTGGAATGTGCTAAAGAAATGTAAACATAAACAAACTATGATAAGTATTTGAAAAAAACGTACAACGTAACTTGATCGAGCAAATATTAATCTTATTTTCTAATTCATAAGAAACGTTTTTCACTGCTCGTAAAACGAAGGGGGACTCTTGCAGGAGCGTGGCGCGTGTACGTATTTGAAAGAACTACTCTCTTGCTTTCACACACAGCTCATGCTATTGTTGCATCTCGCTTTTGCTTGGACTCACGACAGGTGTCACGACTCACACGGCGAGCGAACAGCAATCCAACCAAAAATGAAACGTCAAGAGAATAAGTAAGTCGTCGGAGTTAGATAACTCCTCGGAGTTAGTAACAGTTCAGTGGAGTAACTAAGGGTTTCTACTCCGCTCGCAGTTTCAACTCTTTTAATTCATTAACTCCGGAGTTACCCATCGCTACTTGCGACGCCGTCCGGGTTACAAGTGTATTTGGCTTTGCAAGAGAATATTGTTTCAAGTAGCGTTAGCATGATTGTAATATACATATACAAGAAGATAGTTGATAGGTAATATCGGCTCGCTAGCTCACGCACTACGTCTTCTGTCCGCGAAGCGCGACGGTCGGTACACGTGCGCCCACCTTGAGTAGATATGTCACTAAAATGTGTACCCTATGAGATAAAAATAATAACAAAACCGAAGTAACGTCAGGTTTACGCTTGATTCAAATATTTAAAAAAATACAATCATAAAAATGTCACAGTTTTCTATACTCTCCATGCGAATTGGGCAACACAAATTTATCAAAATACAATATGTAGGTAACAAGTAACCTTGGTAAATTTTCTGAAGTATAATTTTAACATTTTTGTGCTGGGCCGAACAACACGTCTTAAGCTTCTGAATTCGATGACATGATTAAACATAAAAACGATGAATATAGAGCTTGTCTCAGTGTTACGATTTGTGAACAATCAACACACATTGGTGTATTCTTTACAGATAAAAGGGGATTAAAAAATGTCCATTTCCGAATATACTCAAATTTAGGAACAAATTTTAATTAGTAATTTAAATAATTATACGTATTTATTAAGGGTTTTAAACTCTTTATTCACGAAGAACACGTTACTACTAATTTAAAAAACAGAGATGTCATGAGTGTTCCTAAACAAATATACTACTGAATATTAGAAAATATTAGAAAACAACTGAATATTAAAAAAAAATTAATGATAAATAAAAAGTAAAAAGTAAAGGTCGGTCAATTGTATATATGTCGCAGGGAGATGATGAAAACGGAGATTTGATCAAATCCCTAAGGTAGATGATCAATTCACGGAAGATGTTAAAATTACAACTCTGTGGGGTGATTTCCCTAAAGAAAGTACGCGATTTGATCAAATCCCTTAACTGTTTTAGTGAAAAGATGAAATAAACAAGTCAGGACTCGCACAGCTCTATATTTCGCTTGTTACCACTCCCCTTTACCTCACCGTTCCCCTCCGGGTTCCCTGCCGGCCAGCGCCCCGCTTCTGACGTGACACACATAGTGGTGGGTAATCACGACTTCCCGGAGTGACTTAACTCACTGAATCCTACTCCGCTTGCGGATCCGACTCCTCTTAGTTACTCCTTAACTCTTTTATGTAATCACTATCGATGCTAGTGCTGGGTAATCAAGCACAAAGAAAAAAAGAAGCTCATGTTCTATGGAACAATTAAAAAAAATAACTCTTGATACACCTATCCTAAAAAAAAGGTCACGCCATCGAAGAGTAATCTCGGACGATCGGAGTAAATGGAACAATTAAGAGATTTAATTCTTGATACACCTATCCTAAAAAAAAGGTCATGCCATCTTTTCATTCATTAATTCCGGAGTTACCCAGCACCACCATCAATGCATCTCGAGTTTGAGCCCGCGCCAAGTGTCGATGCGCGATCACAATAACACAATCGGCGCCGGAGTCGGAATCGATAACAATTCGATGGAGCAATTAAGGGATTCAACTCCGCTCGCGGTTTCACCTCTTTTGATTCATTATCTCCGGAGTTACCCATCACTAGACACACACAGTAGCGCAGAAACATTACGCAAGGAAGGTTGCGCGCATTTTTATTATTGTTTTCTATATTTCGAGTTTTGTCAAGTACCTACTGTAGAAAAATGGTCCCAGATATAGAAAAAAATCAAACTCTGACCGAATTTGTATCTGGAGAACAGTTTAATGAAACTATCAGGACGTAAATTAACTGCATTACGGCAGGGAACGTGATTGAATTAAAATAAAATTTTATAAAAAGAAAAACTATTTGGGATAAGTCAGTCTTACTCAATTTAACGAGATAATAAATAAATTTGTTAAGGGGTCAGAAATTGAAAGTAAATATTTGTGTACCTACGTACATACCGCGGTATCAATGCGTAGGTACGTACCTATGTTGATAGTGGAGCCGCGGTGTCTGCACATCGTTCGCAATACATTGCGCGCTCTAAAATGACATCATCGGTAACCCATCATTGTCGACATCAGGGGTACTTGTGATTTAATAATAGATATTATTTGTATGCTTTTCACAAAGTTATCGATAGTATGTCCCTTACACCCTGTATATAAATAAAAAACCTTTTACTCGCAATATTCTGCAATTTCAGCATTTTTGTCCTTTACTAAATAAGTGGTCCGTCTAATTTGATCTAACTTTGTATCTTATATGAAGTAAATACCTACTTACCAATGTAGGTTACCATTACCTATTATAGAGAAATAGGTGTCGACAATGTTCAATACACACAATATAGATATAAAAAAATAAATAAACAAATAGCTACTCAGCAAGGCTGAGTGAAAACCTAAATGAATGAAACAACTCGACATGTTTTGTAACTCAACATCAGCACAAACTAATAATGTACTCGAATGTAGTACGAAGTGTTTCTAGTCTTTTAACTTTATTAAAGTAATAATTTATATAATTTTATAAATTATTTAGATAATTTTTCTATTAAAGTAATAATTTTATTTTTTGAAGTAACATTTTCTTACAAGAAGCCAAATGAAAGAGGTGAGGTGTAAGGGGTGAGAGGAGGAGCTGTTCGAAATACTTTTTACTGCCAAAGCACACCGGTGCTTGCTGAGCGCCGGAGCGGCCTCGCTTAATGCTTAACGGATCGGACTGGGCGCGTGTGGCGATATACGTGTTTTGCATTGGATTCTGATGTTCAGGTTCCATTCAATTCTTACCGGAGCGGAGCGACACGGCTCGTGTGAGCCTGCGATGGTACTTGGTACAGTGTGAATTGATAATATTTAGACATATTAACCTCTCTCTTGCGTTTTGGCCCGCGCTTGCGCTAGCTGCAACTCCCGACTCCACGCGCTGGTCTCGGATAGTCCCTGGTCGCCGCATAATTTTACTATCAGCTTTAAACCTGAAAAATATGTACAACTTAACGTACAAATAATAAATATATACAAATAAACGAAACATGAAATACAGCAGCGATATTAAATTTTAAGCTAATTGAATGAAGTTGGACTTTTTATTAAAATAAGTTTCAGACTATATGCTTATCTCTCCACCGCTGTAGCTGAGACTCGTCACCAAATTTTAGGAAATGCTCAATTATTTCTACAATACATTATTTATTATACAGGTATATCCGGGAGGACACTTGAATCGAGACACCCTGCATTTTTATGTATAAAGAAAAGTTTTTATGCAGTTTTGAAGCTGGCATATTCATCATCATTTTCGTGAGCTATTGTTCCAAAATTGAATGTAATTTTACTCCAATTAGAGAATTTTGTAAAGAGCGGAATAAATGATAATCCGAAGGTACTAAACTAGTCTAAACTAATCTGTCCTAAATAGAAACAAGTGGAGAAAGTTGAAGAATGCCTACACCAGGCAACTGGCTGAAGAAGGCAAAAGAGGAAGAAGAAGATGTATTATTAGGGCCCTACCTATGAAATTGCTGTTTGTTCATAGTGGTTACTTGGAACTTAGTTATCTTGAGTTTGACTTGAAATTCCAAATTCAAATTAATTTCAAGTTAAAGCTGTGAAATTCTTTTTCAACATCAGTTAGGTATTCATTTATTTTTCCGTCAAACGACTGTTTGCTTAGATATGCGAGCATGGACAAGTTAAAAATTCGCGTTATTTTCGAATATGAGTCCCATCGTGGCAGCAATGCAACACAGATAGCATGCAATATCAACGACGTGTACGGACCAAACACCTCAAACGAACGCATGGTGTGCTTTTTGTTTGATCGTTTTCGTTTTAGAAATTTCGACCTTAAGAACAAGCTCCGTGGACGACCAGAGACTAAAGTCGATAATGGCAAATTGAAAGCAATAGTGGAAGCGCATTTATTACAAAACCACGTCTGAGTTAGCAGCAGCCTTCGGTGTAAGTGACAAAACGATATTGATTAATTTGCGTCAAATCAGGAACGTCAAGAAGCTAGGAAACTGGGTACCGTATGAGCTTAATGAAAGTAAGCTACAAACACGCGTCGAAGCTTGCCTTACTTTGTTGGAATCGGCACAAAAATGAAGATTCTGAATCGTATTGTCACTTGTGATTAGAAATGGATCCTGTATGTTAATCGTAAACGTTCGTCACAATGGTTGAACCCAGGAGACACAGCGAAACAATGTCCCAAACGTAAACTGAGTCAAAAGAAGCTTATGGTGACTGAATGGTGGTCCTGCGCCGGTATGTTCCATTACAGCTTCTTAAGATCTGGCACAACAATTAATGCAGATGTGTACTGTGAAGAACTACAGACGATGATGGGCAAGCTCGCTATCAAATAACCGAGTCTGGTCAACGCTCCAGTCCACTGCTTCTCCATGATAACGTTCGCCCACACACTGCACGACAGACAGTCTCAAAGTTAAAGGAGCTTCGACTGGAAACTCTTCATCACCCACCGTACTCGCCAGACCTTGCCCCTACTGATTTCTTTCGGAATTTTGATAACTATTTACACAGGATTTTTTTTAACTCCGATAAGGTAGTGAAAAACGCCTACAGGGAATTCATCGATTCCCGTCACCAGGAGTTTTATAGCAGGACATCAATCATTAAACTCCATTAAAATGGCAAAAGTGCATTGATAATAATGGACAATACTTCGATTAATTAAATATATAATTTTCATACAAAAAATATTTAAATTTTTCCATATATGTATAACGATAAAACTAGATAAAACATTTAGGCTGAAACTGGTATAAAAATTTATACTTCCAAGTCACACTTATCCTAAGGCAACTCAATTCGTATTTTTTAATATGTACGCCCTCCAGCCTCCAGTCAGGTGAACTGACGACTTGAAGGAAGTTGCCGGTAGTGGCTGGATCAGAAGAAAAGAAAGCCGTGTATGGTGACGGTCCTTAGGAGAGCCTTAAGAGCAGTGGAGAGACAGACTGATAGTATGGTACAATATGAATACTAACATTGCACATTGTCCGGGAACCGTGCGTTCATCCTCTTGTAAAGAGCGAGCGCTTCTTGGTAGCGGCCGCTCGCACGTAGACACTCGCCCATTAGCAGGCCCCATTGCGGCTGTCAAAGTCATTTATATATTTTGACGAGAAATAATCAAATGAACAGCAGTATATTATACTGAATGAGCAGCAAATTTGAAGGTGAGTTAGGTTAAGGTTTTCTGGTGACAATAAAAATCCCAGGTCGACTTGGTGATGACATTTTCCTTTCACTAAATGTAAAGTATTTTATATAGACTTATAATATGTATCACGTATACATATGTATGATTAAAATTCATGTGATTAATCAGTCACCTGTTTACTGTCACCTTTATATTTACAGTACCTACACGAGAAGATGAAAAACTATCGTACACCATCGTACATCATTATAGTTTTTTAGTCCCTTTTTCTAACTTACACGAATCGTAATTAGTTGCCTTTGAAACAGTACAGATACGTTACGAAAACATTGGCCATCGGCTAATCCGGAAACACCCGAATGCGTCATCCACGTCTATGCAATAAAGTATGCCATTAGAGGTACGGGAATTCATAGACGTGGATGACGGTTCGGGTGTTTCTTGATTAGCCGATGGCCTATGTTTTCGTAATATATCTGTACAGGAGTAAGTCGCGTTTAATTACAAATATTAAAATTTATATAGAGCAGTTACAACATAAATTACAAAATAATTATGGCACCATCTGATTTCAAAAGAAGGAAAATTCATAATATTTTCTTAGGTTTTCGCGATTACTATACATTGCAATTAAACAACTTTTAACGGTTTAAATCGCGTATATTTGACATGATTTATATCCCGACGTTTCGAACACTTTGCAGTGGACGTGGTCACGGGGTGACTAATTGATTTTATTTGTCACTTGAGTTATTAAGAAATTATTACTACCGTCTGAAATTTTTTGAACTACCGTCTGAATTTTTTTAATCATAACATTCCCTATGCACGCAGTATTCGCTCACGGTGTCCAGAGGTCTTGCAGTATGGCGTTGGCCTTGTGATTTAATTAATTTAATGACTGGATCCCAAGTCGGTGGTACTTGCCAACCATCTTCTCTATTGAAATTTGGGTGTTTCTTAATTTCAATAGCCTCGCGTAACATTCTTGGCATGTACCGGGTCTCTCTAGCGAGGATTTGTGGGTTATCAAATCGAATGTAATGGTTGGGTTTGTCCAGAGCATGTTCACAAACTGCAGACTTGGTCGAGCGTCTGTTCTTCATGTCAGCTATGTGTTCTTTTATCCGGATACCGATGCTCCTCTTTGTTTGCCCAATGTATGATAACCCGCATTCACAATCAAGCTTGTAAACACCTGCACCTTGTAGGGGGATATTGCTCTTGACCGGTCTTAAAAATTGGCTAATCTTCTTGTGCGGCTTGAAGTAAGTTTTAATTGAAGCTCGTCTTAAGATATTGCCAATTTTGTCAGTGATGCCCTTGATGTATGGTAAGATGGCAGGTTGTCGCTCAACTGTAGGAGGCTTGGGGCGGCTTCTGTGACGCATTCGTGGGAGTTTGTGATTGTTGCTTCGCAGTACTTGTTTCACATGCAGAAGCTCTTCCTCGAGGTGGTCAGTGTCACAGATGCCGTGTGCTCTCTGTAACAAAGATTTGCCTACGGTAGTCAACTGACATGGATGGTGATGGGAGTTACCATTGAGATATTTATCTGTATGGGTGGGTTTCCTATACACAGTATGACCAAGAGAGTTGTCAGGATTTCTGATGACTGAAATGTCAAGGAAAGCTAAGGATTTATTGACCTCAGACTCCATAGTAAATTGGATTTTATCATGTAAAGAGTTTAAATGATTTAGGAATGCAGAAACATTATTTTTGGGGAGGACGGCAAAAGTATCGTCTACGTACCGTTTGTAGATCTTCGGCATAGCCACAGCTCTGGTGAAAGCCTTCTCCTCGAAGTCTTCCATGAAAATATCGGCGACAACGGGGGAGACTGGAGAGCCCATTGCTACACCATCGATCTGTATGTAGAATTTATTATCCCAGAATAGGTAGCCAGATGTTAGGCAGTGTTCTAGTAGTTCTGCATATTCTATGGGTAGGTCGTGCTCAGTTAGTTTTTTCTTGACAATTTCAATGCAATCATGTGCAGGTAAGGATGTAAATAGAGATTGTACATCAAAGCTGACCATTATTTCATCATCAGTCAATTGTATATGTTTGATTTGGCTGACAAAATGGTAAGAATCCTTGACATGCGCACTCGTTTGACCGCGAAGTGGAGACAGTATTTTAGCAAGATGTTGAGCTAGTTTGTATGTCGGCGAGTCAATTTGGCTTACAATTGGGCGCAAAGGGACGTCATTTTTGTGTATTTTCGGTAATCCATACAGTTTTGGTGGTTTCACACACGAAGGTACCAGTGCCGTGACGTCTAAACCAAGTGTGTCGGAGTGTTTACTAATTATTTCTTTAGTTTTAGTTACAATTTTGGCCGTGGGATCGCTTTTTACTGGTTTGTAGGTGCTTTCGTCCGACAATAGTTCTTGTATTTTTAGGTTATAATCTGACGTATCCATGATCACAGTGGAATTACCTTTATCTGCTCGAAGTATGGTTATGTCTGGATTTTTGCGTAGGTTGGTGAGTGCAAGATATTGTTCACGAGGTAGATTCGGTGTGGGCACTTTACTTCGACGCAAGACAGCAGAGATATCTTGGCGTAACGCCTCCAAATCTTCCTTCTTTACATTGTTTTTTGTGAGACAATGTTCCACGGAGCAAATTATCTGTTCAAAAGGCACTGATCTCGGGGAAACCGCGAAGTTTAATCCATTTTCGAGGGCCTGAAGGGCGACCGGATTTAATACTGTTTGTTTCGATAAATTTGTGACACTGGTTGGCAAGTACCACCGACTTGGGATCCAGTCATTAAATTAATTAAATCACAAGGCCAACGCCATACTGCAAGACCTCTGGACACCGTGAGCGAATACTGCGTGCATAGGGAATGTTATGATTAAAAAAATTCAGACGGTAGTTCAAAAAATTTCAGACGGTAGTAATAATTTCTTAATAACTCAAGTGACAAATAAAATCAATTAGTCACCCCGTGACCACGTCCACTGCAAAGTGTTCGAAACGTCGGGATATAAATCATGTCAAATATACGCGATTTAAACCGTTAAAAGTTGTTTAATTGCAAGGAAAATTCATGTTTAGTTTCATGAACTATGTTTAATTCCATGAACTTGTGATAAATTTTACTTATTCACCATCAACGATAACATGTGACATAACAATTCTGAACTTTATTACTGTTATAATAAAGTAATTACACACAACCACTTTCACACTCTCTCTCACTCAAACACACCCTCACTCGCACTCAGATTATTTAAAAAAAATGTTAGAATTGCATATATAAAAACCTTGTCTTATAGGACATTTGTCTTTGGGAAGGTACTGGCTCCCAAGATACAGATTTTTTCTAGTTTGGGAGTCAGGGCTCACTTCAATTTGTATCATGTACCTATATTTAATACAAATAAAGAATTTTGAGTTATTTTTGTATTTTGATTCTGTATAATCTGGCCTTATGGCATTAAGCCCGCCTGCTGTACATATATCATTGTGGCATTAAGTTTAAATAAATAAATTACTATTTGTATTTTGTTATCAATAACGTACATGACAATATTGTAAATTATGTACAATATAAGAATTCCCCAATTTCGTCTGTTTTATATAAATATAATAATGATATATAGGTATCATAAATGTGACAGAAATTTTCTCAGATAAAATACTCCTTTAAAAAAAATGCAGTTTGTTATTTAATTTACTATATTCCTTCTATATTAATCTTTTTTCTCTCTTCTTCTGTTTGTCCGTCCGTGGCCGTTGCTTTGTTACGACTCGACCACCGCGGCGCGTCTTAGTTTGTGGCATGCACTCTCATTCTTATTAAAAATATTCCAATGAATGACCGAACACCACCATCAGTCGAACCACCATGACAAACTTCGGGACCTTTCAACCTGCCTTTGAAGATATAGGGAATGGATTTTAATTTTTTAAGGATTAATGATATAATAAATGAAAACCAATATGGGTTCCAAAAAAATAAACTCACAATTATTTTGTAATTTCACTGATGAAGTCAACAAGAAAAAAATGAAAGAATACACGTTTAAGGTATAAGTTCAAAGTCACTTAACCAACTATGGAGAGGGCTATGCTTGGAGTTTCTTTACGGTATAAGATCCGAAAGGAAGACATTCGCCATAGAATTAAAGTGACCGACATAGCTTTTTTTTTTTTTTTTTTTTTATAGATTAGTGGGCGGACGAGCAAGCGGTCCCACGTGGTGATAAGTGTTACCGCCGCCCATGGGCACCTGCAACACCAGGGGGTATGCGGGTGCGCCGCCGACCTTGCAAAATCCTATTCACAGCTCTCTTGAAGAACCCCATATCGTAGCTCAATGGAAAGACCTCTTGAGGCAGTTCGTTCCACAACCTACGGGTTCGCGGTATAAAATAATTTTTGGACCGAACGGTGCGCGACACCTCCGTATCGAGGAAATGCGGATGGACCGCACTTCTGTGACGGGAGGTGCGGTTGTAGAAACCCGAGGTGGGAATTATATTAAACAATTCTTCAGAGCATTCCCCATTGTACAGGCGGTAGAACACACAGAGAGACGCAACGTCTCTCCGAATGCTGAGGGATTCTAAACCGCCCGTGAGAGTGGGATCGTCGACAATACGAACAGCACGTCGTTGGATGGAGTCAAATGGGTCCAATTGGTATTTCGGTGCGCCGGCCCAGAGATGAGAGCAGTACTCCATATGGGGCCTCACCTGAGCTTTGTAAAGCATAAGGAGTTGCCCAGGTTTGAAGTACCGCTTCGCTCTGTTCAGCACACCGAGCTTTTTGGAGGCCATTTTGGCCTTATTTTCCAGATGACCCCTGAATTCGACTTTGCTGGAGATGTCGATACCAAGGATCCCGATACTCTCCAAGATCTTAAGAGGTATGCTCTGAAAGCGAGGTGCTACAACAAAAGGGGTTTTTTTAGCGGTGAATGCACAAACTTGCGTCTTACTGGGGTTGAAATCCACTAGGTTTAGAGAACCCCAAATCGAGACTAGATGTAAAGAGTCTTCGATTTCAGACACAAGCCTGGCGCGACTCTCTTCCACTTCGGCCCGAGGGATGTTGGCGCGGCCCTTGTACAAGGCGTCTCCAGTACTGTCATCTGCATAGCAACGTATGTCACCAATTTGCAACAGGTCGTTGATATGCAGAAGGAACAGAGTTGGAGACAGCACGGAGCCTTGCGGGACGCCAGCGTTAATAGACATGGTGTCGGAGCAGCTACCATCGATAACGACTCTGATGCTCCGTCCAGTCAGGAAACTGGCAACCCATTCGCATAATCCCTCGGGTATCCCGAAAGATGGTAACTTGGAAAGCAGCGATTTGTGCCATACCCGGTCAAAAGCTTTCGCAATGTCTAGGCCTACAGCCAGAGCCTCGCCTCTACTCTCAATGGCGTCAGCCCAGCGGTGTGTTAAATACGCTAAAAGATCACCAGCGGAGCGATTATGGCGAAATCCATATTGACGGTCGCTAATCAGCTGGTGATCCTCTAGGTACCCAAGGAGCTGTGTGTTTATGACACGCTCCATCACCTTGGAGAGGAGGGAGGTGATCGCTATTGGCCTGTAGTTGGCCGGGTCTGTGCGGTCACCCTTTTTAGGTAAAGGGTGAACATGAGCTACCTTCCATGTTGACGGGAAGCTTTTTGTAGAGTATGAGAGCCTAAAGAGTCGCGTAAGCACCGGGGACAACTCGGGAGCGCAAAATTTAAGCACCACTGCAGGAATACCATCAGGCCCACTCGATTTTCGGACATCAAGAGATGCTAGAGCTCGCCGGACTTCACGCTGTGTGAAACAGATTTCCGGCATGGAGCTTGTGCACCTTGAGATAGACTGTGGTGAGGCACCTCTATCGTCCAGTGTCGAGTTTGAGGCAAAGAGATAGCCCAAGAGATCGGCTTTCTCCTTCGCCCCATGGGCCAGTGACTCATCGAGTTTCCGCAGTGGAGGGAGTGACGACTGACAGAAGTTACCTTCAGCAGCCTTAGCGAGCGACCAGAAAGCCCGGCTTCCAGAAGGATAGCTAGCTAGTCGGTCGCCAATTCTGCGGATGTGCTCATTCTTTGCTCTGACAATGATCTTCTTACTGCACCTCGAGGTAGCGTTAAATTTCTTCCTCAAGTCGGAGGTATTCGGATCTTCGGACACCTGTGCTCTGGCCCAGGCCCTGTATGCGGCCCGTTTATTACGACGGGCCTCTCTGCAGGACTGATTGAACCATGGTTGGCTCCGTCCGCCTACCGGTATCGCGGTGCAAGGAATATAACATTCCATGCCCTGCAACACCACGTCGGTAACGGAGTCTGCACAGGTATCCGGATCTCCCGACGATAAACAAAGCTGCCTCCAGGGATAAGAGGCGTAAAATTCGCGCAACCCATCCCAATCTGCTGACTTGTAGTGCCAGACTTTGCGCGTTCCCTGTGAATGGGTCCGCACGGATTGCTTGGCTGGCACAGCAGTTCGAATGATACAATGGTCGGATGATCCTAACGGGGCATCAACAACAACATTGTAGTCATTCGGCCGCGTAGTCAGCAGGAGGTCCAGTAAGGAGGGAGTATGGCTCTCGATATCAGGTATCCTCGTAGGTGAGGACACCAACTGCGAGAAACCATAGGCCAGTGCAAAGTTATAGGCTGCTCTCCCTGCGCGGTCGGTAGTTCGGGATCCCAACCACTCTTCGTGGTGAGCGTTGAAATCACCAAGGATCACCACTTCCGCGCAAGGGAACTGCTCGAGCACTCTGTCAGTCGTTTCTTGTAGACGCTCAAAAAAACGAGTCGTCTCCGTATCACCGCTGTGGGACCTGTAAAGGCAAGCGTAGACTTTAGTGGAACGTCCGTAGTCAATACGCGCCCAGAGAATCGACAGGTCCCCGTCTTCAAAATGGCTGAGGCGGCGGCAACAAACATCCTCCCGGACGTACATGCATACCCCGGCACGTCGCACAAAACAGTGCTCCAGTTTGTAACCGGGGTAATGAAGATATGATGTATCGGCCGGGCAGGAAATCTGTGTCTCCGTCAAGAAAAGTAAGGCCGGCTTTGCCGTCTCAAGGTGGTAGTGGACGGCGTCGATGTTACTATGCATCCCTCTAATGTTGCAAAAGTCCACTTTAAATGTGGAACTTACAGGATGGGCCGCTGAGTGCACATTATACATTTTCTTGTTCCTGGCCATTGTGAGTGTGAATAGGAAAAATAAGAAGAGGGGGGACGGAGAGAGAAATGGTCGCATGTGGATCAAAGGACAAAGCACGGGGCGGAGAAAAAATCAGGTCACAAAGGTTGTGTGACTTGCTGGCGCGGGGTACGGAAGGGCCCCCGGTCCCCCCCCGGGGGCAGCAGTCGGGTTCCACTCCGGTCTCCTCCGGCACAACTGCTACCCCAAGGGATTTTTCACGTGCGGCGGGGCAGCCTCCTGGGGTGGAGATTAAAGTAAGATCCCCGGGTTCGGGCCCCCAACAACCCGCGGGCGGTCAGCGGACAATCGTTTCACCGGGTCTCCCTGATCCCCGCGCCACCATGTCACGCCCATGCGCGTCTGTAATTCCCCGCAACCGCCGGTCCTCATTTCCACACGCAACAATCCCTCTCTCGGGACGGCTTCTTCCGCTCACCGCCGGAACACGATGCGGGCCTCGCGGCTTATAAGGCATCATTATGGCGGCGGACTCCGACGGAAGGGTGGTAGCAATGCCGACGGAGTAACCCTCCCACCGCAAAAAGGGAACGCCATTGCCTCGTCAGTTAACAGCAGGATGCACCACAAGCAGGTGAGGTTGGCTTAGGCTCCAAAGATGGTAGGTGAGCCTCTTACACCCCAAATGTAGGTAGAATCGTAGAATCGGCATGTTAAAGTGGCAATGGGCAGGTCATATTTGCCGCAGGACCAATAACCGATGGGGTAGACGAGTCCTCGATTGAGGGCCACGTACCGGGAAGCGCAGTGTGCGACGCCCTCCGGCTAAGTGGACCGACGACTTAAAGAAATTCGCCGGTAGTTGTTGGATGATAAGAGCCGAGGATCGTGTGAGGAGCCTTGGGAGAGGCCTATATCCAGCACTGGAAAGACATAGGCTGATGGTATGGTATGAAAAATATTAATTGTAATCGAATTAGTAAACGTTTTATATATATTTAGTATGTATATAAGCCTCTCTTAATAAATAAATACATTTGGCGAGGTGTAGCCACTCACATTGTTGGGCTGCGTCCGCGCCGCCCTGCGGTAATACTGCAGCGCAGCGTCAGGGTCCGTGGAGCGCGCCTCGGTCGCCAGCCACGCTAGGGCTGATGTCTCACACGGCCACACCGCTTCTACCTGACAACGGTTTTTTTATAGAAAGAAGGTGGCAGACGAGCAGACAGTCCACCTGGTCCACTTACCACCGTAAGTGGGCAGTCGGATGACCATGGTCATGCGCGATACATGCCAACATCAGTCCAGACTGACAAACGTTTGGCAAGTTGCCAGATGCGCCAGATATCTTTGTAGATTTAGGAATCAATTTGCAGAGGTTGGGGAAAATAAAGAGGGATAGGATGGGATGGGAATGGGCTCCAGCATATCTCATTTACTACCGAAACATGTACATATGAGTACATGTACATACATTGGGGATAAAGGGGGAAATGCAGTAGTACATTTCATGATAGTCTTATAGTCGAGGAAACGTAATTAGTCGAGTGTGCTATTAGTGTACCTACTATAAGCGTAGCCGTGGTATTGCTGCGTGCACTCTCCCCGTCCCAAAACTTCAATGTATAACATTATTAAATACATCAAATTTATATATTTAAAGGAGACTTTTAGTAACAAGTTTAATTTAAATTATACTTGTACATTGACCAGCCAAGCGCGGCTTAACCCATCAGTGCCCCTAGTACACAAGAGAACAAATGAAGATGGTTAAAGGACATAATATATTATAGATTGTTACCCTGTCAAAAAAATAGTAATTAAATGTAAAAATTCTTACGTCTTGGTAATGATGTTTGGCAGTATGCGTGTCTCCCAGTTCAGTGTGGAGTTCAGCGAGCGCGCACGTCACACCCGCGTCCCAGCTACCGATTGTACTGTACCTGGGAACAGACACATTCTTTTTGTTGTAAATACAAAGCATGCTATGTTCTCTTATACAGAACATGTACTTATACATGCCACGTGACTACTGTAATACTGTATACCTTTCGTTTGTAATCTATAAATTGTAGCCATGTAAAGACTGAATATTAAAAGCCCGTGTCACGTGTGCCTCCTAGAATGGTAGCTGTCTCATGGTCGGGGCTTCCTGATGTGAAGTCTTTTCTTAACTTTAATTAGGCATCTATTTTTTCAGTTCTACTTAAAGCGGTCTTTTCTATCTAGGTGTACCTACCCTATTCAAAAATTATGTGCACATCACTGAAGAAGTCACAAATAAGAAAGAAATATGCTATCAAACAATAGCGATCAAACTCCCTCTATTCAAATCTAACTGTTATTCACGTCTTCGTCCGCTTTATGTGTTAGAAACTATTATGTGTTATTTTATCCCACAAACTATGCAGATACCAAATTTGTCAAAAACTTCAATTTAACTAGAATAGTTTACTAAACGAGCAGCAAATCATAAAATCATCAAAATAAACTAATTTTAAATAACTGAAATAAATAGTTTTAAATTACTAAGAATGTTAAGCAGAAGGCAGAAGGGTTCTCGAATGGAGACCACGTACCGGCGGACGAAGCCGAGGATGTCCATCTGCTAGATGGACAGACGACCTCATAAAGGTTGCGGGCACCCGCTGGATGCAGGTCGCTGCCGATAGGTCTAAATGGCGGACAATGGGGGAGGCCTATGTCCAGCAGTGGACGTCCAAGGGCTGAGATGAATGAATGAATGAAAAAAGAATGTTAGGACAAAGTGGACGGGGGATCGCTTCGCGAGACTAAGGGCCTTTTTCACCACCTTCTGATAAGGTATCAGGAAGTATCAGAAAGTCAGTTATACTTTATCAGAAAGTCAGTATGAGCTTGATTTAATTGGCAGATAATTTATCATCAGATTTTTAACGGTTACTTTATCAAGAGGTGGTGTAAATCTTATCCATCTCTCAATTTGCTACTCATTCAGTATTCTGCTGTTCATTTAATTATTTCTCTATCTTTAATATCACATTTTTGTGATATATAGTGCATTCGATTAATGTCATTTTGTTATTTGCGACTGACCAGTGGTCGGCAGCGTTCGGGTCGCATCGGGCGGCGACTCGCGCAGTGTCGCCCCCGCGCCCCACACCCGCGACCACTTCGCCTTCATCACCGCTCCCTGTATCACTCTTCTCTAGGGCCAAGGCTGTAAACATTACTCTTTACCTAGTATATACTACACGTGGTACGCACCAGTGGTCGGCAGCGTTCGGATCCTGTCGGCTAGCGACTCGCGCGAGGCCGGCGGCGGCGAGCGCGCGCAGCGTCGCCCCCGCGCCGCCCGCGCCGCGGACTCGCGACCATCTCGCCGCCGCGCCTTCATCACCGCTCTCTGTACCACTCTTCTCTAGGGCCAGGGCTGTAAACATTACCCTATACCTAGTATATACTACACGTGGTACGCACCAGTGGTCGGCAGCGTTCGGATCCTGTCGGCTAGCGACTCGCGCGAGGCCGGCGGCGGCGAGCGCGCGCAGCGTCGCCCCCGCGCCGCCCGCGCCGCGGACTCGCGACCATCTCGCCGCCGCGCCTTCATCACCGCTCTCTGTACCACTCTTCTCTAGGGCCAGGGCTGTAAACATTACCCTATACCTAGTATATTTAATCTAAGGATTTCATCATGTGGTGAATATGATAACACTAAATATAGCCGCGTGACCAGCAGGCTTTAAAATAGCACCACCCCAGTTCTTCCCAATGGTATCGTAAAAGGCGACTATGAGATAACAAATCGCGACCAAAAGCCATGAGGAGCTACACCACCTCTAAAAGAGTGAACTTATCAACCCGCTAAGCTACGTGCCGATTTAACGCCGTACATCCCTTGTGCACGAGACAATGTGCATGAGGAAGTCTGTCTATGGTATTTGTCTCTCTGTTTATTAAGTAATAGTCACGAAAACACTATTGTATCTTCACCACTAAACTACAGAACCAATTTCAATAAATTTTGACAGAAAAGTAGCCTGAAATCCAGAGAACGACGTTGGATACTTTTTAACCGGGAAAAATAAATTCTACGCGGACTAAAGCCGTTACATAAAACGCATGAGCGGGACATGAGTGGCCTAGCACGCGTTGTGATATATGAAATTATATGACCGACATCAAATGAAAAGCGGAGCGGTAGCGGCACGGGACCGGCGCGGTGTTCTTATAATTCCATATATTAAAACGCATGCCGCGCCGCTTATATCGCGGTCACGCGTTCTGTGTGCCGGAGGATTAAAGCTAATCTATCTATATACATATATAATAATATCGTAACAAAGCAGTGTCTGTACATGAAATATTTTTTGAGAAAAAACTGAAAGGCAGAACAGTTACTTTTAAAATTTTTGTCTGTCTGTCTAAACGCACATCATGTAAAACTACTCGACAGAATTTAATTAAACTTGGTACAGTTATAGCTTACGAACTGGGTTAACATTTAAGGTCCATTTTATCCCTGACCTGTTAAAGAGTTCCCACGGGAAACACTAAAGTTCATGCGAACAAAGTTGTAGGCATCGCCAGTAAATATAAGGTCGGGGGAAAAAGTTTCTTCGTATTTTATATACAAATTCAAGACATTTTTTTTAAAAGGTTAATTACATTTAATTATAATATGTATGTGCCGTTTTGTTCTATAACTTGTTACCATCTTGTAGGTAGTGACATGATCCCGTTGCTGTAGAAATTTTGGGATTTTTGGTCAAAAAATTACGACAAGTAGATTGGCAGTCCTCTCTTGATGTTAACCTTATATTATCTAAAGAATTCTGAAGAGACCGAAACAAGTGGAAATCTGAGGGCGTAAGGTCAGGGCTATATGGTGGGTGCATCAACACTTCCCAACCAAGCTCTCTCAATTTTTGCTGAGTGGCTAAAGATGTGTGTGGTCTGGCGTTATCATGATGAAAGACTACACCCTTTCTGTTGATCAATTCCGGGCATTTTTTCTCAATTTATTGCTTTAGTCTCATCAGCTGTTGGCAGTAGAGATCCGTATCGAAGGTTTTGCTCGGCGGTAAAAGCTCATAATGAACGATGCTCTTCTAATCCCACCATACACACAACATCACCTTATTGCGCGTTAATCCGGGTTTCGCCACAGACTGTGGAGCTTGGCCGCACTTATAATATGATCTTTTCCGCACGTTCTTGTCGTAAGTGATCCACTTTTTATCACCTGTGATCAATCTTTTCAATAATGGTTCGGTTTCATTGCATTTTAATAGAGAATCACAAACGAGTACACGGTTCATTAGGTTTCTTTCAGTGAGCTCGTGTGATACCCAAATATCGAGCTTTTTTGTGAATTCAGACTTTTTCAAATGAGTCAAAGCTGTTTTGTGGTCAATGTCCAGTTCATCAGCAATGTAGTAACTACTATATATGCCGATCTTGCTGCACTTTTTCACAAATGGCATCAACTTTATCGGTAACAGGGCGACCAGAGCGAACTGCATCTTTAACATTAAAATTTCCTGACTGAAAACGCTTAAACCAACTTTGTGCTACTCTTCCTGACACTGCATTAGGTCCATAAACGGCACAAATTTTTTTCGCGGCTTGTGTCGCATTTTTCCCTTTTTTGTAATAAAACTTTAAAATGTATTGAATTTCTTCGTTAGATTCACTCATTTTCTTGGACAGAAAAACAATTGAAAAATGGCGGGAAACAGTTTTTTATTTCTTTTTTTTAAATGTTACCTTTTTAATGGTATCATAACCAGTCAGGTACAAACAGTTCAATCAAAGATATTGGATCACAACTTCATACATACAAAATACGAGACTTTCTCCCCGACCTATTAAATAAAAATCAATGTACCGAGGTCGTGCATCGCAATTAGGTGAGCGGGGTCGAGATGGCTTGCGGCAGTCACCTGCCGCGCGACGTCTGCCCACGTGTGTTCGGCTGCGGGCGAGTCGCGCGCGGCCGCCGCTCCAGCGAGCGCCGCGCACAGCCGCGCAGCGCACGAATACGGGTCGTCGCGGGACGCCGCCTCGCTTAGAGACTTCGCCTCCGAATAGTTGCCCAGCTAGAATTTTATTTCATTTTAAAATAGTACGAAACAACCATATAAACAAATATAGCATACATTTACATTGAGTCACACAAACAGACATTGAGTTCCATTTAAGATCATACTTAATGCATAGCAATATAGAAAGTCTAGCAACATTTTTTTTCTTGTTCAATTCAGTATCTTAAAAGAGCACTACTAATCTTTCTTGTTTTTATTTAAATTTACTACTGATTCTGGATGACACTAAAGGATAACACATTTATATAGTGTTTATATATATTATAACAATTATTTTGCTGACAGCTGCACAGCTGTGTGTGGAATAAGAAGCACAAGTACACGCTCCAGCGACTAAAGCGACGCACGTCGCGCTGCGCCGCGCTCCCACTATACGAAGCAGCTTCTTACACCGTACATACCATACCATACATATACCACCAGCCCGTGTCTCTCCACTGCTGGATATACGCATCTTCTAATGACCACCACCATACACGGTCTTTCGCTCTCCTCGTCCAGCCACTACCGGCGACTTTCTTTAAGTCGTCAGTCCATCTGGCCGGAGGGCGTCCCAGGCTACGTTTCCAGTTACGTGGTCTCCATTCGTCTCCCCCATCGGTTATCGATCCTGCGGCATATTGGCATGCCCACTGCCACTTCAGCTTGCTGATCCTTTCAGTTATGTCGGCAACATTAGTTCTTTGTCGAATTTCTTAGTTACAGATTTTGTCCAGACCGAAACAGGTGGAAATCTGAGGGGGCAAGGTCAGGGATATACGGTGGATGCATCAACACTTCCCAGGGAAGCTCTCTCAATTTTTGCTGAGTAGTTAAAGATGTTTGTAGTCTAGCGTTATCATGGTGTAAGATCACACCCTTTCTGTTTATTAGCCGTTTTGTCTCAATTGCTTGCTTCAATCTCATCAGTTGCTGGCAGTAGAGGTCAAAATCAATAGTTTCCCCGGGCGGTAAAAGCTAATAATGAAGGATAGCTTTCCTACCAATCCTACCATACATACAACATCACCTTGTTTCGCATTAAGTCGAGTTTTGCCACCGTTTGTGGAGCCTGTCCGTGCTTTGACAACGATCTTTTTCACACGCACTTGTCGTAAGTGATCCACTTCTCGTGACCCGTCATCAATCGTTTCAAAAATGGTTCGGTTTCGTTTCGTTTTAACAGAGAATCGCAAATGGAAACACGGTTTATGAGGTTTCTTTCCGTAAGATCATGTGGCACCCAAGTATTGAACATTTTCTGGTACCCAGACTTATTCAAATGACTTGTGATCAATACCCAGTTCCTCAGCAATGTCATAACTGCTAATCTGTCGATCTTGTTCCACTTTTTCACACATGGCATTGACTTTGTAACTGAGTAACCAGAGCGAGCTGCATTTTTCACGCTAAAATTTCTACACTGAAAACACTTGTACCAACTTTGTGTTACCCTTATCGATACCGCATTAGATCCATAAACGGCACAATTTTTTTTTGCGGCTTGTGTCGCATTTTTGCCTTGTTTGTAATAAAATTTCAAAATGTAGCGAATTTCTTCGTTACTTTCACTCATTTTGACAGACTGGAAAACAATGGAAAAATGGCGGAATATATATTTTTTAGAATATCAACTTTTAATGATATGCAATCAGCCAGGTATAAATAGTGCAACCAAAGAGATTTGATTACAACTTCGTACGTACAAAATACGAAAATACTTTCTCCCCAACCTATTATATAACAGCAACGAACAAAAAAATCAGTCTTAACATCTAGTTTTTAAAATGTACGCTATTTTTTAAATGTTATAATTTGTTAATGTTATAACTCATTATTGCAATAACAAAATTAATAACAGATAAATTACTTGTCAGAGTTGCAAGGTCGAAGTGGATTAATAGACAAATAAATAAAGGTAAAACAGATTACCGCATAAGCAACAAAAGCCGCGTCCGCATTCGCCTCAGCCCGCAATACCCTATCATTAGGGTGAGCGCGCGCGACCGCTTTCAGCCGTTGTAGCGCTTTCAGTCCGGCGGGCGCAGCGCGGGAAGCGCGGCCGGCGTGCGCTCGCATCGCTGCCAAAGCGCCGCCGAGCTCTAGCCTCGCGCCTGCACCACCACCGGAGTATCCGCGTAGAGCCTCCACGCACCACGACATGCCTCTTTATTGAAAGGATTTTTTAGCCGTTTTTTAACACATGTACGATGAGAGTTAGTTGCGGCAATTAAAAACCTAAAGGATACTTTTGTGAAAAATCAAATGTTTACTTTTATGCCGTATCACTTATTACTATTTTCTTTTTAAAGTGGCAAACAAGCAAACAACCATTTGGTGGTAAGTAGATACTGTCGTCAATGGACGTCCGGGATATATGCCAACATCAGTCCAATGTCAGATATGTCAGAGATGTCCAATGTCTAATAAATAACAAACACTGGCTCACCCCGAGATGCGCTGCCTACCTTTGGAGATTTAGGAATAGATTTGAAGAAATGTTTGGGAAAATGGGAAGAGATGGAGTGGGAATGGGCTCTGGCATATCTCACTCAGTACGGAAACATGTACGTACATTGGGGGAACCGGATAAAGTGGGAAATACAACACATGTGGGAATTACGGTAGTGTACTGTGAGAGAGGAGTATCTTAGCCAGTGGAACTCGCCCAGCGACTATGGGATTACAGTGTACCCTCTCCATTCAACTTATTAATCCGTTGGAATACGTAATACAACGCCATATGACATATGCTGCATTCCCACAGCCGCTGGTCGCACTCAACTGACCATGTTACCCCTCTCTCACAGAAGACTACCTTGAAATGTACTGCATTTCCTACTTTATCGTATTTCCCCAATGTACGTACGTGCTTCAGTAGTGAGTGAGATGTGCCAGAGCCCATTTCCATCTCATCCCATCCCTCCCCATTTTCCCAATCCATTCCTTAATCTGCAAAGGTAGCCAGCGCATTTGGGGGCGTGCGAACGTTTGACATCTGGGCTGATGTTGGCATGTATCGCGGATGTCTATGGATTACAGTATCCACTTACCATCAGATGGACCGTATGCTCGTCTGCAGCATCTTTGTAAATTACACACAATAATGACGCAGTAGTCATGCGACTTTGTGGATGGGGCGACCATTTCCATTTCTACGCCTAACCCTTTCCAACTACACCAACGGGGCGACTGGAGGGCGATTCATTGTGACTGATTAATTTTATTGCAGTTACTTCTCGTATTTTGTAGGGTAAACATCGGTGTGAAATGAAAATCGTAGTAGTCATTATCAACCGTTGTTTTTGACTCATATCCCTGAATCGACCCGGCCATTTACAGGCCAATAGTGATAACCGCCCTCTTCTCTAAGGTGACGAAATGTGTCATTAATACACAACTCCTTGGGTACCCAGAAGATCGCCAGCTGATAATCGATCGCCAGTACGGATTCCGTCATAATCGCTCAGCTGGCGATCTTTTAGTGTACTTTACACACCGATGGACTGACACCATAGAGAGTAGAGGTGAGACTATTGCCGTTGCGTTTAGACATCGCAATTTTGAGTGGATCTGGCACAAAGCACTGTTTTCCAAGTTACCATCTTTCGGGTTATCCGAAGGATTATACGAATGAGTTTATAGTGTTTTGGCTGGACGGAGTATCAAAACCGTTGCGGACGATAGCTACTCCAACACCAATATTTCAATTAATGCTGGTGTCCCGCAAGGCTCTGTGCTTTCTCCTACACCAGGGATGTCAAAGATACGGCCCGCGATCGCAATGTGTCACAGAAAGAAGAATCATGACTTCACTCGATTCTTCTACGGAAGTTTTAAAATGCGCACACTACATTTATAAGTAATTTCAAGGGCAGCGCGTGCCTAGACAAGCGAGAGAGGTAGACAGTAACGCCATCTCTTAGCAACAAGCGGAAATACCCTATTATTTTTGTTGAGAACAATAGAATCTTCCACGCGCATCGAGTCTAGACTAGAACCTTCCTTATTGATATAAAAGGAGTGCGTCGGCACGACGTGAGTCAGTTGAGTCGAGTAATCGAAGCGATACGGTCGGAGAAAGATATTAGTTAATTTAGTTGTACTGCGAAGTAGTGATTGTGAAGTCCAGTGATTGTGAAGGTATTGTGCATTTCTTTGTGTCGTGCGCGTGCGATATCCATAATTGTTGTGTCGAGTTCCATAATTGTTACGATTTTGGCATAATGTCACAAAAACGTAAAGTTGATAGTGAGTGCAGAGTTTTTCAGTCTAAATGGGAAACTGCATATTTTTTCATAGAATGGAAAGGTAAACCACTGTGTTTGATTTGCAATCAAACAGTTGCTGTTTGTAAGGAGTTTAACTTGAAGAGACACTATGATACGAATCATAAATCAAAATTCGATTGTTACACTGAAAAAATAAGAATGGACACATTGTCACCTTTAAAATCTAAACTTCAAGGTCAACAATCGATGTTTACTAAAGCTAATACTGAGAGCGAAGATGCCCTGAAATCAAGCTTTATTATTGCATTAGAAATCGCGAAGAGATCAAAACCTTTCACTGATGGTGAGTTTATTAAAGACTGTATGTTGAAAGTTGCCGATGTTTCATTTCCATTTCAAAAGTCAATAATTAAAAATATTTCACTGTCAAGAAACACTGTTGCTTCAAGAATAAATGATTTATCTCTAAATTTGGTTCTTCAACTGAAGGAGAAAATTAAGGAATTTACAAACTTTTCACTGGCTGTTGACGAGAGCACTGATACTGAGGATACAGCTCAACTTGCTGTTTTTATATGAGGTATTAACAGTAACTTTGAAATAACTGAAGAACTATTAAAGTGCGTTCCATTGACAGGTACTACAACAGCAAATGATATTTATTCTGCAATTGAGCATTTGATAGCAGAATATGAACTCGACTGGAATATACTTAGCAGCACAACTACGGATGGCGCTCCTGCCATGGCTGGCAAACATTCGGGCGTTGTAACTAAGTTAAAACAGAAAACATCAGGGAATTTTGTGGGATTTCACTGTATAATACATCAGGAATCATTGGCATCCAAACATTTAAAAATGGACCATGTCATGCAACCTATAATTAAAATAGTAAATTTTATAAGGAGCAGAGGACTAAATCACCGACAGTTCAGGCAGTTTTTACAAGATTTGGACGAAAAGTTTTCTGATGTCTCTTATTTCACCGAAGTTCGTTGGCTCAGTCGAGGAGTAGTTTTAGAAAGAAGATCCATTCAATTTTGAAGCTTCACAAGCACCAGTTCATTTGCAAATGGAGTTGATAGATCTTCAATCGGACAGTATTTTGAAAGAAAAATTTAAAGAGGTTAACGCTCTTACATTTTATACACAATATTTCAAGTTTGGATAACTACCCGGAATTAAAAAAGCATGCAGCACGCATTCTGTGCATGTTTGGTAGCACCTATTTATGTGAGCAGATGTTTTCCGTCATGAAAATAAATAAGAATAAACATCACACAAGATTTACGAATGAACATCTCCAATCAATTCTTAAAATAATTACAACGAATATGATACCTGACATCAATGAGCTTGTCAAAAACAAGAGAAGTCAGGTATCTGGATCCTCGAGCTCAAAATAATTACCCTCTTTTATAACTTTGATATGATTTTTAACAACCGTATATTATATACTATATATAAATATATAAATAAAATGTTATAATAATTCAGTACATCTGGCCCGCCTACACATTCTAAATTTAATATATGGCCCTCTGCAAAATTGAGTTTGACAACCCTGTCCTACACTGTTTCTTCTGTATATCAACGACCTGTTACAAGTGGGTAACATGAGTTGTTATGCAGACGATAGTATTGGGGAAGCTTTGTATAAGGGCCGTGCGAAACTCACTAGGGGCTAAGTGGAAGAGAGGCTTATGTCGCGTAAGAGTCGCGTAAGGCCGAAATCGAGAACTCCTTAGACCAAGTGGCGACTTGAGGTAAAGTTAATTTGCTAAGTTAGGAGTTTTCTTACTACTAGTTTTCTACTTTCTACTTTCTTAGGAAATCTCCATTTATCGTGGCATCTCGATTTCAGAACATTACTCTCAAGATCTCCGAGAGTTTTGGGATCCTTGACGTCAAATATTTCGAGCAAAGTCGAGTTTCGGGGCCATCTGAAGTGCAAGACAAAAAAGCTCGGTGTATTGAATAGAGCGAAGCAATACTTCACTTGTCGCTTTATAAAGCCCAAGTTAGACCCTCCATGAAGTACTGTTCACACCTCTGGTCCGGTGCACTGAAGTACCAGCTGGACCCTCTTGACTTTGTCCAACGACGCGCTATCCAAATTGTAGATGATCCCACTCTCACAGGTGGTTTACAATAACTCAGCATCCCTAGAGACGTTGCGTCTTACTGCATTTTCTACCGCCTTTATAATGGGGAATGTTTTTGAAGAGCTGTTGAATTTGATGCCATCTTCGGGTTTTTGACATCGCAACACTATACCGCGAACCCGAATGTTGTGGAATAAACTGCTAGCTGAGGTTTTTTTTACGCTACGATATAGGGCCTCTCCTAGAGAGCTGTGAATAGGATTCTGCAAGGTCGACAGCACACCCACATCCCCCCTGGTGTTGCAGGTGTTCATGGGTGGCGGTGACCACTGACATCATATAGCCCGCCCGATCGTCTGCCATCTATTCTATACAAAGAAAACCCTGGCTGTTAAAACGGGCTTTCAGTCTTCCTTGTGAAAGGGAATTCTAACATATTTTATGTTCTTCTGTAATACTTCATTATCCACTTTGTTTATGCCCAGATTTGGGTGCAATATTCATTTTAGAACAAAATGGATACAAGAAATGATTAATAAAAAGATATGGAGAGCACAAGAAGAAATTCTAGTCCAGCAGCGGACTACAACGGGCTGATTATAATGATGATGAACAGCGAGAAACGAGCGCGAAGTCGCGGCAGCGGAACGTCGCAATCACCGAAGCAGTCGGTCCAACATGCACACGTCGTCTAACATTACATCTAAAATATTATTTACCCGGAATCGTCATCCCTTGAGTTGGGTGCAGTGAGAGCAGCGAGTGCGGCGGCCGCGAGCGCGAGGCAGCGCTCGGCCGCGGCGGCGGACCGACGCGACCACTTGGACAGTCGATCTCCGCGCACCACGTCACGTACTACACATTCGTACGCGTCCTTCTCCTATAACGACAGTTTTAGAAGTGAAACGACTACAAGGTAATGCTGAGAAATTTCGGCTTCAATAATCTTAGCATCATCTGCAATTTACGAGACGGTGTATACACGGTGTGGAAAACAGAGCAAAGTGCGTAATTTTCCATAACAATGAAATGTAATTGTATCTATGTTCAAGTTTAAGTCGAACACATAGAGAGTATGATGGGATAAGGGATTTCTCTTATCCCATTTACTCCCTATATTTGAAAAAATAGCGTTTACGTCATCAATAGTGATGTCTTGATGGTCTGTCGGTGGTTCGACGTCCAGCATTGCGTGAAACGCCGCCTTGCCGCCTTCAGCGTCGTTTAAAGCCACGGAGCACAACACCAGGTGCAGCCCTGAAATATAAATAGTTTCATCTGGTTATAACATTTCACCGGACACTTATGAAACAAATAAAAAACGTTCTATTTTACTAGTTCTTATAAAATTCATAAAATCTTAAAATAGAATCATAAAATGTTCTCCTTCAGAAATTATTCCTTATATATTATAAAAATTACTTTATTCAATGATAACGGAAACCTGTCTGAAAATCCCCTTGCTCATGCATAATGTGCTGAAAATTTGTGACAGCATCGCGAAACTTGCCCATGCGCACCAGAAGGAGACCGATATTGTGCATCACCTTCATTCTGTGAATAGATAGGTAATACTTGAGAAATTATTTAAGAAAAAAGATACATTTTTGACTACGTGATACTTGTAATGCATAAAAACCTCTGATCCATACGAAGGTATGCTAGGTAATTAAATATTTAAATATTCAATGGTGAAAGTGTTGGTGTATGTATTAAAGTTAATTTGACCCGTATTCAAAGTGAATTTTTGACACCTGCAATATTTAACAAAATCGTTTATATTTTCACTCCAAAGATTTTCAATAAAATATTTTTAAAAGTTGGAAATAAAAAAACTTTAAACAAATAAGTCTCTTCTTTTTATATTTCACAACAAAGTGCATTATTGTTGGTCAGTTTTTGGGACGTACCTCAAATCTTTTTCCGAAGTAGGTGTTTGATCTAGTGCCATTCTATACAACTTCAAGGCTTTTGGATGTTCGCCCATTTTGAAGTAGATATTTCCCATGTTAACCTAGAAAATATTTTTCAAAGTAACAAAAATATACGCAAAATTGTAATAAATAAAACTTGTGTACTTATTACTTGTTTACCTTAAGCCGATTGGCGTGAGGGAATAATTTATTCCTGGTCAGTAGCTGATAAGTGTTCAGTGCTTCTGTGTACATCTCATTAAGTGCGTATTGCCCCGCCAAGTTGCATAACACCTATAAAATATTAAGGACGAAATAATCCTTACATGTATTTATTGTTTTGTATCGCGAATATTCCTTGTTTTATACATAACATTTATTAAGTACGAGTTCTCACAGTTACAAATACATTAACTCATTTTTATATTGTAAATCGGTCTGATTACGAATAACACGGGTATTTGTTTACCTTTTACTGTTACTAAACGTTTCGATACATTAAGACTACAAACTACAAACGTATTTTGGGGAGTGAGTGGGACACTGGACTGGATGTAACTCGACCGAAATATCAGCTATAATAAATCGTAACCCGTTTACATAAAAATATTTCAATATAAACCGAAATAATATTAATGATGTAATAATATTTCGCAGTAATTGTGTTTGCGTATGATTTTAAGTAAAAAATTAAAACACAGACAACAATGTGTTCACAACGTAATTATTACTAGCTACTCGTTCATTGTGACTGTAACGTTTCATTCATACCGCTGGCATCACTCGTCAAACGGAATTATCCATCTATTAATTTAGTAGATCTATGATTTTGATTTGGTATTAACGGTACATAATACGTACTGCAAACGTGAGATCTAAGTTATGCGAATCGCCAAGGTTCGCTTGTTCCTGCATCCGAATCAGTTGTCGTTCCAGAGTCGATGCTTCCTGTGCCTTTGTTAACGCCTGAAAATTTATTAAAGAAGTGGATTAAAAAAAAAATGGAAATGCTGGCAGAAAGATGGAACTACTTCGACACATGACATTAGCAACATTAGGGGTTAGTGTGATAGATATAATAAGTCAGTCTAGACAGCATCTATAAAATACACGTACATTTAAGGATAATATATATACGTATGCAATTCCAACGAAAATAGTTCTGCATAAAATTACAAATTTTTGCTTGCTTGTCTGTTGAATAAAAACTGTGAAATCAAAAAGCTGTTGTTTCTTTGGAAATTTAAATTGGTAGAAACTTGAAATTTGGGAGTTCATTTAAATCCTTAAATTTAATAATTTACAATAACGCTGCACTCAATGACCATCACTATAATTCTCCGAGAGTCCAGATTTCTCCACTTCTCCAGTACGATGATTCGAGTCGGTCAAATTTACCCTGAGTTGCTTCTTTGTGGGGCATTACTGTACCTCCAGAATCATTCAATTAAAACTTTTATCTGAGTACTATTCTTCCCAAGAGCTTACATTTTTCTACTTAGTATACGAACTTTTATCGTAATTAAGTGTATCTATCTACCTCTCCTAAATCAATCTCTCTCTTGGTGTTAATATCATCGTCTGGGTCGATTCGAGCACTGAGCATACATGACTCCTCCACTAGCGTCATGATACGCGCTTCCATGTGTTTAATTTTGTCCTCCATCCTGAAAATTATTGACAATTTAAAACCTTATTAGAAGCCTTGAGGTTTTCCTAATGTTTTTTTTTTCTTTTTTTTTTATAGAGAAGTGGGCGGACGAGCAAGCGGTCCCACGTGATGGTAAGTGTTATCGCCGCCCATGGACACCTGCAACACCAGGGGGTATGAGGGCGCGCCGCCGACCCTGCAAAATCCTATTCACAGCTTTCTTGAAGAACCCCATGTCGTAGCTTAATGAGAAGACCTCTTGAGGCAGTTCGTTCCACAGCCTACGGGTTCGCGATATAAAATAATTTTTGGACCGAACAGTACGCGACACCTCCGTATCGAGGAAATGCGGATGGACCGCACTTCTGTGACGGGAGGTGCGGTTGTAGAAACCCGAGGTGGGAATTATATTGAACAATTCTTCCGAGCATTCCCCATTGTACAGGCGGTAGAACACACAGAGAGACGCAACGTCTCTCCGAACGCTGAGGGGTTCTAAACCGCCCGTAACAATACGAACAGCACGTCGTTGGATGGAGTCAAATGGGTCTAATTGGTATTTCGGTGCGCCGGCCCAGAGATGTGAGCAATGCATAAAGGTTTATCGAATGTAAAACAAACAATATCTTTCGTTACGCGCAATGACGGTGATGGGTTGTATTAAACTACTGTAGATTATGAACAAGACTGCTGACTGATTATGTTTTTATTATATCCTTTTCAAAGGTAATTAAGTTTTTTAACATTCGGGGATTTTATCAAAATTTTTAATGCTGTTTTTTTATTTTCACCTTTTCAGTTAGGAATAAGTATATAAAATACCTAATAGCAATAAGTAAATACCTATTAAAGATACAAATTGATCTTCGTATTAATTAACATTATCGACTAACAGGAACCAGTTGGACGGGAAACGTTCAACTGACTTGTTGAATGCACTTTAACATCCAATATTATCTTATTCAATCCCATCCCCACCTCATTTCATGTATCAGGTATAAAAAAACCTATACTACTACCCGCCAACACGTTTACATAAATAATAATAAGTAAACGTTTATCGTATCGCCGTGCGGTCACAGAGGTCAAAGAGTAGTGGTACAACACCTTTATATGTAGTTTATTGATAATCTCCATTTTAGGTGTTTAGCAAAAAAATAACATGATTAATATTAGTTTTTAATTAACATAAACTACTAAAATGTTGTCTTGATTTAACCTTGGAATGATCCACATTAATTTAAATACACCTTATATAGTCGTGTGTACGTAGGTACACGGCGCGCAACACAGAAAATCATAATTTTCGTGCTCCCTGAATAATGTAAAAAATGACTAACTTGCCTTAACTTAATTTTTATTATTTTGTCTTATTGATTTCAAATAGAGCGGTGATACAGACTCGACACACATTTAATTTTATATGATCGGCCCGTACCAGTTTCGTCAGGACTTGAAAAACAAACATATGGATTTTGTAAACATCCATACGTGGACCGCATGGTGGATTATGACCAACATAATTTACTAGGGAGGTCTGTGCCCTACAGTGGGAGGTTATAGGCTGATACAGGGTTTCAAACATACGTGTCTTCGCGTTTCTCGTCACGACTGGGTGTGTCGCGCGCTGACGACGTGTACCCGGCGGCGCGCACGGCGGTAACGGGCCTTGCAGCCGCTGTACCCGCACGTGAACTGCCCCCACGCATGCTCACTGTTCCCACCCGGAACATCTGTACAATTGGAAATAAATAGATATACACTGTAAAGTGTAATGCACACCAATAAAAAAACATTTTTAAAAATAAATGAAGTTAAACTAAATGGCTTCATTTTGCCGATTTTGAAGCGGAAAGATGCTAAAACAACTTCACAAATATTCTGATATAAAGTCTGGAAAACAATATACTTAATGAAAATAATGTTTAAACTACGTATATATGTAATTCTGAACATTATTTCGAAGAAATAAAGTAATATTTTGTATTCCTTTATTGGAACGTTGTTTACAGCATCGTTGGATACGTCCAATTTTATTTCTCAACATGTTTTTCACTGTGAGTGTATTATGATTGAAAAGCCTTGAATATGTAGGTTAAGTTCCATCAGGTAGTCACCTGATCGAAACCAGATAAGCTTCTTAGCAATTAAACAACTTTGAACGGTTTAAATCGCGTATATTTGACATTATTTATATCCCGACGTTTCGAACACTTTGCAGTGGACGTGGTCACGGGGTGACTAATTGATTTTATTTGTCACTTGAGTTATTAAGAAATTATTACTACCGTCTGAAATTTTTTGAACTACCGTCTGAAATTTTTTAATCATAACATTCCCTATGCACGCAGCATTCGCTCACGGTGTCCAGAGGTCCAGACCTCTGGACACCGTGAGCACTGCAAAGTGTTCGAAACGTCGGGATATAAATAATGTCAAATATACGCGATTTTAACCGTTAAAAGTTGTTTAATTGCTATGTATAGTAATCGCGAAAGCCTAAGAACAGGTAAGCTTCTACTTAAAAATAAATTTGCATTACTTACCCCCGTGCCCATACGGCTGGGAGCCTTCCGTCCTATCCCTGCAGTTCTCAAAGTTTCTTGGAAGGCTTGGTCCTCCCGTAGCGTGCGCGTGTCCAGCGCTGGGGCCACCTCATTGAACCCCGCATAAAGATCGTCATCGTCGTCTACCACCATAGCAGTCCGCGGCTTTGCATCGGTGCCAAGCCGGGATGCACTGTAATAACGCGAACTCAACATTTTCTTTTTAATACACAGTAAAATGAAAGAATGGCAAGAAAGTAAAATGAAGTGTGAAATCTGCTTTGACGTTTGTTGTGATGCCGTAACCATGGCGACGTAATTTCGTTGTTACGGTGTAAGTTTCTGGCCTGGCATATTTCTAGATGTCTAAAAAAAATTATACGCTATTGTAATTGTCATTTATCCTGCTAATTCGTGTATAATTTTTAGAGTTCAACTCTCGTTAATTTTGATTCCTCGACTCTTACAACAACAGGAAGTCAAAAAATCTTTAATATATTTAAACTAGAATGTCGTTCCGTGATTAAGTTCCTTACATAGAAAAGTGTTAGCCCGACTGATATCAAACAAAGGTTGGATAACGTGTACGGGGATTCTTCTCCATCATTTTCCCACCGTCAAAGATTGGTGTAAGCAATTTCGTTTAGGACGAGAGTCCATAGACGACGAACCTCGCTCCGGTCGACCCGTTGAAGCACTCACTCCAAACAACATCAAATTAGTGGAATAATTTCTGAGCGACTGACGGCTAAGGACGACAGAAATATCAGCAAGGACAGGGCTTTCAAAAACTACAGTTCTTAAGATTCTGAACATCTTCATATGAATAAAGTTAGTGCGAGGTGGATGCCAAGAACTTCTTTCAAGTGTGTAGCTCTAAGGAACTTTTGGAGGCCTTTCAGAGAAACGGAAACGATTTTTTTGGAGTCCATTGTTACTGGGGTAACTATGGTACCATACTAACCATGGTTCTTTACCATAGTTAGTTCCAAAACCCCTTTCCAAAAGGGAGTCGATGGAGTAGCGTCTTTCTGGTGAAGCACCGCTTCGAAAGGCAAAGGTAACTCAGTCCACCAAAAAGATTATGGCTTCGATATTCTGGGATTGCCAAGGAATATTGCTTATAGACATAAAAGAATGCAATACTACGGGGACCGGAAGCTATTATGCTAACCTTATAGAGCAATTACGAGAATCAATCAAGCAGAAACGTCGTGGAAATCTAAGCAAAGCAAACGATGCACCCCTCAACACCGCTGCAGTTGCGAAAGTTGCTGGTTCAAACTGTGGCTTCACGGAATAACAGCAGCAACAGTCCTACTCTTAAAATGACCACGTCCGGATCATAAAAAATAGTGGCCATAAACTAAAATTAGTGCCCTAGTACCTAATCTAGCGATAACAGTGTTTCAATGGGCGGGCTGGTGTGACGTCACTAACTCCAGTTTGCATGTACTTCTTGTAAACCACGAGATTGTAACATGTATTTTGCATTCACCCGGTTTAGAAGAATCGATGTCGATGAAAAGCCTACTGGAGTTACGTTATACTCCAGCAGAAACCTTTGAAATGGTATAACTTGAAAAATATTAATTCTAGTTTTTGGGCATTAACCAGCGTCGAAGAATACTTTGTGGTGCGACGTCATCGTGATATCATAATGATCGACGTGCGAAGAATCATTCACGACTCTTCATAAGTCTCGATCATTGTTTACTTATCCGAGTCTGACTCTTTACAGACAGATTTAATAAAAGGTAATTCGTAAGAATAGTGTTATCGATTTGTTTATGTAACGTGTCGTACTTTTAATACAACAAATAATTATTATATTTTTGACCGTAACATCAAAACAATAAGATTTCCTTAAGTAACAATATCGATTAATAACTGCGCCAGCCATATCGACCTTAAATGGCTCACTATTCATGTCAATATTTGTCAACAACAGCAACAATATATCTCTTGTATTCTTTATCAATGCGGCAAAAACGTAGATTTTAGTACATTTTACTTAAAACAAATGTGCGGCAGTGATAATGATAACCTTTTTCTATAAATACCAAAAAGGAAAGGGGAGAATAAATAAAAGTTGTAAAATCCACGGTCAATATTTATTACACGACTGCTAATATTTATTACAATCAAGGTCCAACTCATCGTCGTTACGACTTACGTCAATCGAATATTTATTACAGCTAAATTAAAACAAATGACTGAAAAATTGACATCACAATTAAACATCACCTGGTTTTGCCGTTACAGAACAGTGCTGCTGGAAGACACCGAAACATCGATCACTAGTTCGGCTACGAATAGCACAGTTTGTACTCAATTTGCTTACATTGTTTTACATAGGACAGCACATAGGTATATTACGATTGATGGCAGACCTACAACTAAAGCTCCTGGCCTGATTGCTCCACACCATTATATCGACATTCAAAATATTGTATATAAAAATAAACGATTTCCAAAACTTGTATTCCCATCAAAATCAATAACAATGATCTTATGTACAATTTTATAGTTTAATAAGCTTGCGATACTACCTAATGCTGAAAGGAATTTAAACAATGAGAAAAGTTTCGTGACCCTAAAAGACTAGTAAGAAATGCATGTATTAATATTTTTGTACATTTTTTCACTTATCATTAAGATAACACCAGATAAAAATAATAGAAAACTCTAAAAGTCTCCATCTTAACGGGGATATGACTTAGATGTTAACGAGCCATAATTATATTTAGTCATTATTTATATAATATTATTTTATATACATCGTTCAACAATAGTCGCCGACTCTAGCACGCACTCACACAGTGGTCGCGCCCAAACTGTACGTGTTTACCTGCCAGAGGTCTCCGCTTGTATACTCAACTCAACGTGGCACATGTACGCACCAAATATATTTGGTTTCATAGATAAGAATCGCTGTGCTAAAAATAACATTTCATAGCCTCTCACTTACTTGCTACTGCCTATGAATTCCTAAAATTGTCAAGTTCTTAAGAATAATAGAAGAGGTTTTTGTACCCTGTCGATAAAAGATCAGGGCAATTAAGGCAAAGTTGTATTGTGCATAAACCTTAACGACTAAAAAATAAAAGCACTTTCAAACAACAAACCTAATTAACAAAGAAAAGTTTCGTGAGTGTTTAAATGAAATAATAATAATATTGACTCATGGACAGCCTTCGGATTTTTGTGGCATTAATTTAGCGTCACCAAGATCGCACTCGAAACCACCATGGAATGTGGAACGAGGTTTATTGATGACATAACTCAGCACGCCGAACCTTAACCACCACGCACAACTCGAAGAGGGTTTTGGAGCTTAATTAGAGCAAAGTTTGTCCTTACATAAAGTTTTTAAGTAATGTTACGAATTACTAGAGAGGCGGCGCGTGCGGCTAGATCTGCGTGGAGAACCGCGGCCGCGGCAGCTCGAACACGTCGCCGTGCACCGACCGCGCCAGCGCCTTGATGCTTGCCGCTATGTCCTTGGGCTCCTCCTGACAAGTCAATGGACTCTTGTTACCTTGTATTCTGACGTGCTCTTTAACAGTTCGTCCAGGTAAATAGCGTTACGTGTTATTTTATAGAACGAAGGTGGTAAACGAGCAGATAATTCACCTGGTGGTAAATGGATAGCTTCTTCCAAAGATTTTTACGGTACACGCTGAATGCTCCGCTTACATTTGGGGATTTAGGAGTGGATACAGAAAAAGGATTAACAATAGAGAGCATGAGGAGATTTCTTCATCCCATTACGGGGTGTATCTTCATCCCATTCTTCTTTAGATGCATTGAGACAAGCAGCAGGGATTATACGAATTGAGAAACTTCCCTTTTCTCATTATTCACCCCGACTGCCGTAACCGTAATCAGCCCTTTTAGCATCCACTGCTGAACATGGGTCTTCTTATGCACATAGTCTTGTGCATGAGAGATGTATGACCTTAAAACGTCGGGATGGCAAGAGCAGGTTGGCGAGTCCACTCTTTTAGAGGTGGTGTAGTTCTTCGGGTCTTGCGGTAGCGGTTTTGTTATCCCTTAGTCGCCTTTTACGACACCCACAGGAAGAAATGAGGTTGTACAAGGATATAAAACGGTATAACCATAACACAGTCTCTACTAAGTAAGGGGTAATTCGATCAGCCGGACACGCCTAGTCAGGTATTGGATGCAGCATGCAACCTCTCCTTAGAACGGACTCGCGTGAGTTACGTATTTCGATGGCACCTTTTACGCTCAAGGAATCCTTTCAATACATGTTATTTTAGTGCTTTACTGATAGTGTTTAGAATTTTTGTTTTTTTTTGTAACTGTATATTAGTATTATAAATTTATTATAAATCTGTGCTACCACAAAAGGTAAGGTTTTTTGCCATGGTTGGTGCTGGTAGGGGAAGTGTATTATATTAATCTCAGTATGCATTTTTGTAAAATTACCTTTATTTTTGGTGAAAGTTATTTCAGAATGAATATATATATCTTTATATAATAAATGATTTATCTTATCAGATGACAAGTATTATAATTTTCATATCTATAAATTACAATTAAAAAGAGAACTGTTTTGATTTGTCAACAATAAACTAGATAAAAAATGGTTTGCAAAAGTGAAAGCGAAATAAACATTTCACACGTATTTAGGTCAAAACGGATTTGAAATTTAACCGGTTTCCCAAGAAGCGCGCCAGATAGATCAGTTAACTATTTGGAGACATGCATCATTGCTGCTCCATGCATTATTTTAACATTAGTTGTGCCCGCTAGGTACTTTTTTTTTTTTTTATGTTAGGAAAGACAATCAAGGAAAACCCTGCATGGTCACCTGGTACCAGCTAGTCTAGGTGGTACCAGGTAGTGCCGGACTCCTACCGGCTAAAAAACCTTGATTGCCTTAACATCGTGTAGGTCTAAGTTCTTGTGGCCCTGGTGGCCTTTCAAGAGTCACCGGTCGTATGTTGATGTGGGGCGAGCGCAGAAGGCGCTCAGCCAGGAAAAAAGTGTGTGTTGCAACGAGCCTAAGGGCTCCCCCGCCGGTAAACCGGCGGAAGGAACGGACCTCGGCTTAGGGCGTTGGCTAGGTACTTCGTTCGCATGGATTCTATAATTATTTCTCAGTTAAAATTATATAACCGGATAAAAGTCCATATTATGTATTTTTTATTTTACTCTATGTTTCAGGTGGGTTATACCAAACATGGTAGATTTAAGGCCTCCGTTCACATGGATCCACAATCAGGCTCCACCGGTGGATCCATGGATAATTTTTCTTCCGCTTGGATCCACAGGCGGATTTATAGGCGGATCGCTGCCTCGACAAATTTGTGGATTGAAGTGGTCTAGAAATACATAATTACATTTGGATTCAGAAACTGATGGATCGAAGAGGAGTAAAAATTATCCATGGATCCACCGGTGGAACCTGATTGTGGATCCATGTGAACGGAGGCGATTTAAGACCCATTTCATAGTTTGTATGAAAAACAAAAATATTAAAAGTTATATAATAAATAGCCTTAGATGTTCTTCTCCTTGGTTTAATATTCCCTCTTGCAAAATTTAATTATGATATATAACTTTTTTGAGTAAAAAACACTTGTTACACAATATGATTATCATTATTGATTAATTATTATCAATATGATACGGATTAATTGGATGAGAATAGTGGAAGACTGTGACATGCTCAACTACCGATGATCTAAAGCATAAAAATGGACGGCAAGTGGTCGACTAGGCCAGGCAGAAAATAGGAATTATACAAATAGTTCCTTGGTTCTATGAACTGTCACTATGTGATAAGTCGTTCGTCGTTCTCATGTCCAGTGAAACAGTAAATGAAAATTAGGTGGTGGTATGAAATAGCATTGTAATATATAGGCAAATTTTATCGGTGGCGATGGCTGTGCCGCATTCCGTGGCAGACAGAGATAATGAAAGAAAAAAATATATTTTTAGTGAATGTATTCTCCCTTTTATTGACGCATAAGACAAGAGGTAAACAAAAGTTTAATAGGATTTCTATTAACCTTTGTTTTATTTAAATTAGTCTAGACTAAGTCTTTATAGTTCTTGATTGGGTTCTATCTAACATATATGTTATAACACGCAAGCTTAACCCATGAAAATGCTAGTGATAGGAATTAACTTTTAAAACTACTGGCTTTTTTTTTACCCTTTGCGTCATGTTATATTGAATATGATATAGGGACAGTGTTCGCGGTGCCAGATGGAGATGGAGGGAGGAAAATTTAATATTTTGAATGAGTGTAGTCTACATTGTAGGTAATGTAGAAATATTTTCGTGATCGACCGTTTGAGCACTCCTGGTATACGGTATGACACAGATTTGTACAACAGTGTGATGTGATCACATAGAACTCACGTCGTCGTCCAGCTGTTCCCTGGAGACATGCCGCTCGTTGAGTATGTTGGGCATAGTGATGGGTAGTGAGCGCGCCAGGTCGGCCGCACGCGCGCTGCGTTCTCGCCCGATCAGGATGCCCTCATCATTGCTGTCCTCTACAATATTGCACATATTTATTTACATAAAAAAAATTATTGCATTTAAAATAAAGGGAAGTTTAATGCTTGGAGGCATTCTCTACTGCCAACCAGCGGTGAGAATATATATCATGTACTCTCACCGATAGTGGTGTTAAAACGAACGCTAAACGCGTCAGCGCTCGAGCGCTGTTAATATTATTGAACCTTTTAGACTCGAGATTTTAACTATAAGAGTAACTAGCCTATAACGTTCACTAATTTTGTAACGCTAGTCTTAAAAGTTCATTAGCGCTCACTCAACGCTCGAGCGTCGAACGCTCAACGCTCGTTTATACAAAACTAGTCACCGGCGCGCTGCAGTGGCGTGTAATTGTTTTGAAACTAAGTAACTTGGCAATTCAGCGTTGATTTGCAATTTGGGATGTCATTTTCGTAAGCTGATCAAGATTATCTTCTTCACGGATTTGGGAACTGTCTTTTCCATGTCGTACCTATATTGAGTGACGACACTGTTACTATTTCGTCTAACTCCTGCCAATTGCAGTGTTACAACTTTCGTAACTCGCATTTTAGTACTGTAGGTGACGCGTTAACGCATCAAAATTACAATTGCTAAAATAATCATTGCCGAAACATTTACTTTACTTTCATCGGCGCTACAACCCGTTGTGGAACCTGCCTGCCCTCGTCCACAATCCTTCTCCATTTGTTTCTATCTCGCCTATTTATTATTTGTTACCATTTGTTATTCGCCTGATACTTCTCAGATCCTCCTCTACACACTCGATCCATCTCTTTCGTGGTCTGCCTCGTGGCCTCTTTTGTTGGGGGATCCAGCCTGTCATGATTTTTGGCGTTCTTTCCTGCGACATACGCTCTATATATCCAGCCCATCTCAGACGCTGTGATCTTCAGAACTTGATTAACGTTTCATTATGAATCAGTGTACCGATTTCATGATTCATTCGTGCGCGATGAATGCCATTTTCCTCGCTCACAGGACGAAATATCTCACGCAGCACTTTTCTCTTGAAAACAGCCAGCTTCGCACCAGGTTTTGCGGGCATAAGTTACAACGGTACGAATTATAGGTTTATTGATTGCAATTTTTGTTTTTCTATTCAAAACCTTTGAGCCAAGGAGTTTTTTACACGAGTAAAAGCATTTGTTGCCCGCAACAATTCGCGCTCTCACTTCCTCGTCGACTTTATTTTGCGCATTAATAACAGACCACAGGTATTTAAAGTTCTCCAACCTTCAATATTATTCTCACTGAGCCATATATTCTGTACTTTTTTTTAATAGACTAGTGGGCGGACGAGCAAGCGGTCCCACGTGATGGTAAGTGTTACCGCCGCCCATGGACAGATGCAACACCAGGGGGTATGCAGGTGCACCGCCGACCTTGCAAAATCCTATTCACAGCTCAGACTTGAGTTGTTTGTCGCGTGTTCGCAAGGTATTTAGTTTTGCTTGCGTTTATATGCCAGCCCAAACATTGCAGCTTCGTTTTCGAGATTCTGGCAGTGACAGATCATACTATTCTTAGATCTGCTAGAAATGACCATGTCATCAGCGTACGCAATCACCTAAGAGGTGTTATTATGATCAATTAACCCTTCAGTCCCAAGTAGCCTACAAATAACCTGAAGCACCAAATTGAAAACGACTGTCAACAACGCATTCCCCTACTTCACACCTGATCTTATGTTGAATGGCTCAGAGCATTGTATTTACTTTTTGTATAGCAGCAACCGACTTGGAAGCGCACATTGTTGCCTCAACAAGTCTCACCAGATTATTTGGCACTCCAAGCAGCAACATTGCGTGTAATGCTTTTTTCTGTTGACGCTATCACAAGCCTGCTTCAAGTCAATGAATACGTAGATTTATGTCGTATTCGTAGGCTTTCTCGAGCATCTGTCGCAAGAGTTGTCAGTCGTCGAGCGTTCAGGTCCAAAACCACACTGATATTCGGCCAAAATGCTTTTCGCGTAGTTTCTTAGTCTTAGGTATACAAGAATTCCCGAGAATACTTTGTATGCCGCAGCTAATACAGAAATTTCTCTGTAATTAGCCCTTTTTAAAGATAGGTACTATAATACCTAAATGCCACTCCCTAGGCATCCTCATCCCATATTCTTTTCACCAACAGGTGCAGCCTCTCTTCAATAGCTGATCCACCATTTTTCAAAAATTCGGAGGTAATGGCGTCCAGCCCAGGTGCATTGTTGTTTTTAAGATATTTTATACATCTCTGATTTTCCATCAGGTTTGGCGGTAACAATTGTTCCTCAACATCATAGAAAATAGGTAAGAGTTGTGAAATTTCTTCGCCTACGTTAAGGAGTTTGTCAAAGTGCTCCCGCCATCTGTTTACAACCTCGATTATCGATTACAGTTGAAAAATCCGCGGATTATCTTTCCATTGTCATCACAGTAAATATTAGTTCTGGGCTGGTAACTTCTGCGAAAGTTGCTAACGCGCTTGTAAAAAGGTCTTGCCAGGTGTTTGAAATTGGCGCGAGCGTCTTTGCATACCCGCATACATTGAAGTTTTCGAGGCAACATTTTTTTGTCCCCGAATATTGAAGGCGGTTTGATATTTTTAGTATGACACGCGCTCGGCGGCGAGCAGAGTCAAATTCACACCGCGGCCTCGGACAGTAGTTATTTGTTATTCGCGCCTATTAATGGTCTCGCCGGTTCTAGCAAAGAGCAAGGTTGCGCCTATTCGCTCGCGTATGACAATACCGAAGCTAGAATTGTCAGGCGCCACTCTCTTGACTCGTCTCTTGAATCATGTCGTCGCTACTCTAGGGCGTTCCGTAGAGTTAGTAGACGTCTTTGCATGGACAGACAGTCAAATTGTGCTTTGTTGGTTGCGAGCTTCTGTTCACACCTTGGAGGTGTTTGTGGCGAACCGTGTTTCCCAGATCCAGGCATCGCAAGCTAGATTGATTTGGCGACATGTCCCTGGCGATATAAACCCAGCTGATTGTGCATCACGTGGATGCTCAGCGCTAGAGATTATTGGACATCCGTTGTGGTGGGGTCCGGACTGGCTGAAGGGACCACCTCCACCCATGGTCCTACCAACCTTTTGGTTATACGGACCAAATCGTCGGGAGGTACGCGCCGTTCGCCTGCTAGGGCTATGTTGCGACGCGTATCTGCTCTGCCTCCCTACAAGTATTATCTTTTGCCTGTGTCCCATAAGCACTCTCCCCTTTCTGGGGCTGTTCTACTCCACAAAACGATGGACTTCAGTGCCGAACAGCTCTTTCGGGCTCCTTTTCCTGTGCCATCGGTGTGCAAACTCTCTGAGCCCGCGGAAGTTCGCTTCGGAGGAGACGAGGTCGCAGTAGTATGCAGTAGTAGTAGTAGTAGTAGTATGGCTGAAGGGACCAGTGTCAATTTGGCCGGCCTCACGGATCACTCTAGTTCAGCCTGCGATAGGCTTTGTAAGTTTACCAGTGGCCGATGGTGCCGGGAGCGGCCAAGCAGCGGAATCATCATGTGATCCCGACGCTTTGCTGGCCAGGTACAGCTCACTGGATAAACTTTTGAATGTGACATCTTGGGTTAGACGTTGGCGTCACAATGTTAAAAACCCACAGAATAAATTGTTGTCAGCCTTCATCTCGTCTGAGGAACGACATGAAGCGCTATTGAGTTGGATTCGCGTAGTACAGTCTGTTAGCTTCGCCTCAGAGTTAAAATCTATGAAGGAAGGTCCCGCTAAATTAAAAGGCGCTATTGTGTGATTGAATCCCTTTGTGGATCCTTCGGGTCTACTGCGCGTGGGAGGTCGGCTTAGACATGCCAATTTGCCTCATGGTGTCCGCCATCCTCTTCTCTTGCCGAAAGATGGACATTTGGTGCGGTTGCTGGCGATGGATCGACACCTCAAGAACTCCCATGCAGGCTGTAACGCACTGTTGGCGATTTTGCAACGCGAATTTTGGATTTTGTCGGCTAGACGACTCGTCCGGGGAGTCATTTTTCGTTGCATGTCTTGTTACAGAACTAAAGCTTCTACCATGCAACCCCAGATGGGCGATTTGCCCGCGGACCGAGTCTTTGAGTCTAGACCCTTTGCCACAGTTGGTACGGATTTTGCTGGTCCTTTTTTGGTGAAGTCATCTCAGCTTCGTAACGCTAAATCCGTAAAGGCATATTTGTGTGTTTTTGTGTGCCTGTCTACCAAGGCCACACACTTGGAAGTTGTGTCTGCTCTCTCCACAGAAGCCTTCGTAGCGGCCCTCAGCCGATTTGTATCTCGTAGGGGACTTCCTACCTTGATTAGGTCCGACAACGGAACTAATTTTCATGGGGCCAATAACTACTTTAGGGATGTGTATGAGTTTCTTGAAGAGCAGAAAATGAATTTGGGTCGTGAGATGGCCCTCCGTGGGATAACCTGGCGCTTCGATCCGCCAGTTTGTCCGCACTGGGGTGGAATTTTTGAGGCCGTAGTTAAATCGGCAAAGACCCATTTGAGGCGCGTTATTGGTGAGACGATTCTCACATTTGAGGAACTCGCGACCGTGTTTGCGAAAGTTGAGGCCGTCCTCAACTCTCGACCGCTATGCCCACTTTCGTCGGATCCGAATGATTTGGAAGCCCTAACGCCGGGCCATTTTTTGATTGGTCAGCCACTCGTCGCTCTGCCAGAGTACCCTTGGACTAATGTGCCCAGTTCTCGTTTGTCACGTTTTCAATTGCTCCAGCAGCTCACTCAGAGTTTCTGGAAACGCTGGCACCTTGAATATTTGCACACTCTGCAGCAGCGCGTCAAGTGGACGGACAAAACGAATCCGCCGAAGGTTGGGGACCTCGTGTTGGTTAAAGATGCTAACCTACCGCCCTTGTGTTGGCGCCGGGGGCGCATTGTTAACCTTTTTCCGGGCTCTGATGGTCCCAGGTTAGCCGAGGTCTTGGTGGGCGATTCTATTTTGAAGCGGGCCGTCGCGACATTATCCCGCCTACCCATTTATTAGCGACCCGAATACTTCGGCTCGGGACGGGGGATTGTTTGAAATTGGCGCGAGCGTCTTTGCATACCCGCATACATTGAAGTTTTCGTGGCAACATTTTTTTGTCCCCGAATATTGAAGGCGGTTTGATATTTTTAGTATGACACGCGCTCGGCGGCGAGCAGAGTCAAATTCACACCGCGGCCTCGGACAGTAGTTATTTGTTATTCGCGCCTATTAATAGGTCTTGTTCGCGGATATCCTGTGCCACGCGAGTGTTTTGGTTGGAGTTAGAGTCAAGTTGACATCGCGGCCTCGGACAGTTGATTTTGTTATTCGCGCCTATTAATTGGTCTTGAACGCGGATATGCTTGTGCCACGCGAGTGTCTTGCTTGGAATTGGTTATTGTGATTGTGCTTGTGGTATTTGGAGTGATATCTCGAGGTGATTTTGCTGCCGTGTGTGAGTTGCGGAGCTATAGCGGCCACCGGCTCACCACAGAACGAGACTTGGATTACTACACAAGTATCTATTGGGAATGTATGTATTTATTAATTACACTAAGATAGGCCACGTCTAGTAGGGACTAGCGTAGGTACACCTTCCAGATTTGTGTGTGGGCAAAACCATCTGGGGTAAGTGAGACCTTTAAATTGGGTAAATTGTTCTTTATTGTGCTTACCCGCCATTTTGGTGGATATATTGAGTAAGTTTAAATTTGGGCCCGAGTGCACATTCCTCGGGCTGCTTTCGCGTAACGCGAGGCAGGTGCGCCTAGTGTGCGCATCGTAAACACCAGGTTTCGTTCCCTTAAGCCTTCCTCCATCTCTTCCAGTCTTCTATGTTCCATTTGTTTCTTCTTTCTTGTGACTGGTTTCCGAGCAATATCCCTCAATCTCTTATATACCTCTTCATTCTAGAGTTATTCTGCATCATTCTGGACTGTTATTCTGGAGATATCTAGCTTCATTTTTCGGTTCTATAGCCTCTGCACGTACTACTCCTCGCGTGTCGTTTTCTTTCTCCTGTTGTATTCCTTGTAGCTGTTAAAATCCCGTTTAATGTTCTGCCACTCTTTTTCTATGTTATTATCTGGTGTGCTTAGTTGCAGCTACTTATCTATTTCGTATTTGAATTTCATGCACATCTTCGTCTTTTAGCTTTTCCATTTAACCTTTTTACATCCTTTATTTGTCTGAGCTAAAGATGTTCTTTGTTTCATCTGGGCTATTACTAAGCAATGGTCCGAGTCGCAATTGCCCCCCCCCCCCCCCCCCTACATGATCTTATGTCTAGGATGACATTATTTTTTTACAAGACAAAACATAGTCAATTTGATTTACCTGGTTTCTTCCTGGTATCATCGAGGTCCCTTTGTGTATAGATTTATGAAGAAAATTCGTACTACTTATGAATAAGTTAATTATAAAGGACCATTAAAAAAATCTCTACAATTAAATTAATCAATCAGGTCTTAACCTCTTTGTGTCAATTTCGGAAACGTTGTTATATTTACAGCAGAGTCTTATAATAAACTAATTTTACTATATTACCTCAACTTCAAGTTTTTACTAATTTTACTATTCACACTCTCGGAGAAGTGAGGTGTTATTAATACTGTGGTCCTCGGAACTATTCATAACGAAAACCTGAAGGTGTAGAGGTTAATTTGTCTATCTGTTTTTCCTTTGGACTATGACACGAATTCTTTAAAATAACTGCCACGGCTTTCGGTTCTGGCTTTAAAATTACAAATAGCTGTCTGTCATGCCATAGCTAGTCACGTGTTACTTATTATATGTCATGAGTGGTGATAATCACATAAAGTGAACCACCTGAGCATTTACCACATATGAAATAAATACTTACCATCAGAGTCATAATCGTCTTGGTCTGAAGCCATCGCGTTTCGAGAGTCCATTCCTTCCAAGTCAAATATATCTTCGGCATCTAAAGAATCCTCTTCTGGGGGTAGATTTCTATTAGTCTGTTGAAAATAAACATTTGTTACAGATTAAGAAATCTAGCGTCAAGTATCTACTTGACAAAACTGCTCGGCTTCTACAGTTAACATAGTTACATAAGATAGTTAATAGGCATAAGTTATATGTGTATGAATGTTTGCATGTGTGTCTGTACTCATACAGAGGGAGTATAGTAATGGCACATTCAGTGACGCACACTAGGAATCCCTGTGTTGCGAGTCGAACATACAAAGATGGAACAGTCCACCTAGACGCTAATAAACATTTGTCTACAAATAAATGTCTGACCAAGAATGGAACCCGGGGTATTTTACAAAGCAGGCTGGACCACTACAAACTGGGCTAATCCATACATATGAAAAAAGATCATCATCCAGCCGAAACCGCTGAAGCTAGAATCATGAATTTTGTACAGTGGATAGATTTTATGACATACGTATCCACTATGGAAGGATTGATATTTTATGCAAAACCTGTATTTCAAGAACTATTTAAGTTAGAGACATGAAATTTAGTATATAGACTTCTCATTTTAAATAATTAAACACGTCTATCGGCGTTTTTGATATTTAACTTGGAAGGGGGCATAAAAGGGAGGGGCGGTTTTCGAAGCAAAATCTATGTTTCAAGAACTAATTAAGTTAGAGACATGAAATTTGACTTAGACATAAAAGGGACGGTGTGCTAATCTCAAAACTTTTTAAGTTGGTGACTTGAAATTTGGTATATAAATACTAAGTATACCTTTAAAATAATTATTAAACACAAGTCGGCATTTGAAATTTGACTTAGAAGAGGTAGTGCAAAAATGGAGGGGATGAATTTATATGCAAAGTAGGTAGGTATAGGTATTATAAATCCGAGAGTGTTTGTTTGTTTGTTATGTCTTAATCACTAAATTACTGCACCAATTTCAATATTTTCTTTTTTCAATTATTCAATTTCCAATTTTCAATTATCCAAGCGGCACCACATAGGACTGCCCTGTCGCCGCACACGTTGGTTGCTACCGCGAGGACGGCACGAAGAAACCCTGAGGCTGACGGCTCATATGAGAAGACCTACAAGCGACGTCAGTAGTAAAAACGATTACGCGAAGTGAGGACATACGTTCCCGCGTCCCTTTCTCGAAAAAGTAAAATGTCGAATTACGCGTACTCTAACCATGATTACTTTACTTGATTACTGTGGTATGGTCGTTTCACTCGCCGATCTATTTCCACCTAAGGGGCGGAGTTGACCTCGTATAGGCCATACAATATCAAGTGTAACAGCTAACAGTGTATCAAGTATAACAAGTGTAGTGAATCAATAATTGTGTAACAGCATTTTAGTGATAGAGAAACTATGAGGAGTGTGCAAGCGCACGTCGTAAGACGTGCCTCTCTTTGCATTGAAAAACGCACGCAGGGTAATTTAATCACCAATTATGTATTTATTTTTAATGTAATAAAAAAATATCATTAAATAGTTTATATTTTAATTAGATATAATACAATAGTTTTAATGTATTGAATGACATACTAAAATATTTCACACCATTTCTGTAAGACCGTATATGTCCATATTGTGTCAATCCTAAGTATTATGTCATTCATAGCTCCATGAAAAGTCAATCAGTATATTGTAAAGCATTGGCCAAGTCAACAGAACGTTCGCACGATTACAAACAAATAGTTGAATATTACAGTTTGCATTTGTGTGAATGCTCAATTTGATATGTGAATCAAAGATATCTAAATAAAGATATGTGAATACCTTTACATGTGTAATTTTTTTGGCATCTTTCAAAGAGGACAGTCTTCTTCTCTGTAATGGAGGTAGCTGCGGTGAGAGGGGTCCATTCTCCTGGCCGGCGTTCACTCCCCATCCCTCATTGCTGGCAACGTTGCGTGCTTTGTTTATAATACTGAAACATTATTTATAGTTTGTAATCATTACACTATTACACTATAATAAAATAATGCCGGTCTACCATCTTTATCTCTTAGGCGCCAACTACACGAGTGAGTCTATTATTGAAATTAGTGGCATGGTGAGATTATTCACTGGGACATTCAGTCGTTACGTAAAGGCGTAATGACTGAGTCCTTAACTTTCTGGATGGTCAGAAATACGAAGATGGCCGACCAGTATTCATATAATTAGTAATACTGTAAATTGGTCTTTGTTAATAGTTATTGTTGCTGCCTTCACGGATGCAGTACTGTGATTTATTAATTTTTGTTTAGAAAACTTTATTGCACATTATTATAAAAAAAGGCGTGATGTTAAATGATTTAGGGCATAATCTGTCAACCATCATTTGGGTTGAGCAAAATATACATTGATACCTTCACATTTTGCAGACACATTAAGTTTTTCTAAGAATGGTGAATATAGGTATCTATCTATTCACGCCTCTCATTAGCAAAATAGTGAGTTCAAATCTTCAGCCTGTACCATTGTTTGAGTTTCTGTTTATACATAAATTTTTAAAATTATCCCTAGCTCAGCAGTGAAGGAAAATATTGTGAGGCAATGTGCATTCACAAGAATTAAAAAAATTAAGAATTATATCTGCACTGGCCCCACATAGTATATTATGCCCCCAAATCTTAGTCATTTACTACAGTGGCATGTTATGACATGTTATTTTATGATAATTATTATTATATATAATTAATAGAATACCAGGAAATAATATCAGAAAGAATAAAACTGCAAAAAAATTACCTAGCTAATATTTTATGATCTCTCTGTGCTCTTTCTTTGTAAGCTTCATATTCTGCAAATTTCTGTTCTCGGAACCGCCTGACAGTTTCCTCCATAGTTTCCAACTGCAACTGCAGAGTTTGATTTAGCTGCTTATTGAGGCTGTGAATAACATTCTGTACTGGCCACCCCACCTTTTCACTAAATACAAAATTATTTGTATCTACATTCTCTTTCATCTCAATATCGTTGGTCACCTCTGGTACCAGCAGATTGAAAACTGGGGAAAAATTACTTGATTTCTTCAACTGTGAAACTGCTTCTGGAGTGCTCTGAAAGTTATTTAAGAAAAAATATTAACAAAGCTAAATATTAGTTTTTATGTTACATAGTTCAATTATCTTCAAGTGAATGTTTTATAAAATTATTTTTATATTATAAATAAACATAGACAAAGTCCTCGGAATGCATCTATCTGTGTGCATGGTCACAATTGAATATAAAAGCTGTTCTTACTGACATATTCATCATTGGCTAAGCCTAAATGGTTACAAAAAGCTGAAATTTGTAGAGTATGTAAATTTCTCATGTCTCATAAAGAGTTTTGGAAATTCCAACTTTAAGGACATCATTTTCACTAAAATGGTGAGCTTTACATGAAAATCAATAACTCTATAAACAAAGATGCTAAGAAATTTAAAATTAGTATATAGACTCTGGAAAATGTGTTTCAGTAAGTCATGAAATTTCAATTTTGGAAAGTTAAAAAGTACAAGCTATTTTTCTTAGAAATTACAGTTAATGAACTTCCCAGAAAAACAAATATGAAATAAATTACCTATAATGCAAGCGAAGCAGTGGGCACAAGTTTGAAAACTGAAAAGTTTTAATAACCCACCAGGACAATCCTATTGTACCCAGGATACAATACCCTATTGTAACCCTAATACCAATGCAGGGTCACTAGTAATTTGTATAAAATACTTATCATTAAACATAATATCTTCCTTATTGTTTTAACATTATAAACAAAATAATAAACTATTTCTCATGGTTTCCTTATAATAACTTTTATAACTGAAATGTTACAAATATTATGAATGAAAAAATACCAAATACAAAATATTGTAATAGCAACCTGAGTGGATTTCCAAATGAAGATAGTGTTTGGTCTATCTTGCATTATGCCATAGGTAATTTGTCCACAAGCAAGGCAAGAGTGTATCACCCAGCGATCCACAGCACGCTGCCCAGTAAGTGCTGGCTGGACTACAGTGCTCTTCAGCACATTGGCTGGACATGACAGCAGTGCCTGAAAGAGCAGCATAAGCATAAACACTATAAATTGTTGCTTTGGAAAGAATGAAATGAAACCTTGAAGTTATTTACTAGTTCCACTAGAATAGTTTATGTAAAAGGGTCTATCTATATACATCATTATTATTAGAGCTCACAACGATATAATTCATGTAATCATTCAGAATAGTTCTAAAATCGAGCACAGCTAGCGATACGTGATATAAAAATAACCTTATTTCTATAGAACGTAAATAAGCTGATACGTGCCGAACGCACATGTACCTACTATGTGTTGTATTTACGTACTTCATATAAGATTAGAATAAGAAAGAAAACTTTAAACTGATTGGATTCATTTAATTTTCATAAATTACAGCCCTGTAAAGAAGTCAAGGTCAAGACATGTTTACCGATGGTACCTCAAAAATATCCCTTTGTTCCGTGAATGTTAACTCCAATTTTGACTTATCAACGTTATCTTCGATTTTATCACTTTCTAGTGTTACATTTAAGCATTTGCAAACACAAAGGGTCATTGTGGCTAAAAAACGACTGTATTAAGTAGTTAAAACTGTATAAAAATACAGAAGGTAAATTATACAAAGAAGTAGGTAGATAAAAGCGCACTACTTATGATTATATATATACGATACATAATAAATAATCACATATCTACTCACACATACATAAACTTTAGACACTTCGACCTAACCAGCTGATATTAGGCTCTCTCTGTTTTACTAATGTATTTTTCCATATGTGAGAGTATGATAGTGGTCTGATATTTATTAGGTATTTTATCAAGTTCGATTGCCGTCGATTGCGTTCATTTTCAAATTTATGGACAATATATAAAATTATAAACAATATTCCTTCTTTATAAGATACCTACAAGATTTATTAATTTGAGTATTTATTATCTACGTTATTTACTATTACAATTTCACAGTAGAACAATTTTAAAAGTGCTTAATTCTTATTCTTATATTGAATATTTTTTAAGCAGAACCCTGTAATATGCGAATCCGACAAGTCCTTAACCGGTTTTTAATATATTATTGACAGTTCGTAGCTGTTAAAAATATCACATTTTTGAACGAGTTGCGAAACGTATGAATATCGTTCTTGGAATGATCCTGCATCTCTTTTTGTATTAAAAAGAAAGAAAAAGACGCATCATAACTAGATTGTCAACGAGCGATATTCGTACGTTTTGGAACTCAGTCTGTTACTTACATTTCAGTTTTGTTTGACATTTCTCAGACAAGTAACTGTTAATGCTGATGCAACTTGAGTTTTCACCTTTTTCTAGTTTTGTTGTCCACTTAGCAAAATTTAAAGTTGTACGTGGCATTTTCTTATTCTATCCATTGTTAGGGCTTTTTTTTTATTGAGGACCTATATGTTAGCGTTATTGTCCGTGACTGTTTTTTATTTTTTCATTATCTTCCAGTTGTAAAGTTTTTGAGGTTATAGTTTCATGACTATAAAATGTCTAAAAGAACTCAACCCAGTTGGTCTCCGCCTTCAAAATCAGAAAAGAGGCCGACTTTAAAGTTATACAACAGCCTGACTCGTCAAAAGGAGGAGTTCGTGTGCTCTAGTGGCAACAGAGTCAACTGGTATAGCTGTGGTCCAACAGTGTATGATGCTTCCCATATGGGTCACGCCCGGTATGAAATCATTTTAATTCCTTTATATAAAGAGATATCAATATTCCTTTTTGATTTAAAAAAAGAAATGGTCATCTTTTTATAGTTACTTCTATTTATGTTCAATAATTTGATGAAAAAATGTACCCAGTACAGTTTTTAAAATTGAAAGCTAATTTATGACATTTTTTTCCAGATCATACATATCTTTTGATATTTTAAGAAGGATAATGTCTAATTACTTTGGTTATGACATTCTTTATGTAATGAACATAACAGACATTGATGATAAGATCATCAAGAGGGCTAGACAGAATTATTTGTATGAAAAATATGCCAAGGAACCAAGAAATTTGGACAATACAATTGATGATGCAATAGCTGTTGTGAATTACTACGAGGAAGTAGTCAAAGATACTGTAGACTTAGATAAAAAGAATGCTATGCAGAAAATGTTAGATAAGTAAGTTGTGATTTTTACATTCTTGTCAGTAATGTCACTTAATGAAGGTCATTAGTAGGTACAATGAATATGATATTTAATTGAAAATTGTAGTTCAACTTTTTACAATTATGTTTATGTGAAGTAATTATGTACTTTTTGTTTGAAATGATAACATTTACATTTCAGTGTAGCATTAGCAGTGAAAGTACTAAAACTGGCAGTGGAATCAAAAGATGATGAAAAAATATTGAAGGCAAAGTGTGAGATGTTGAAGTCTGCTAAGGACCCCATATCTGACTGGTTGGACAGCAAGTATGGGGCCATAGTCACTGACAATGCAATATTCAATGCCTTACCCCGGTATTGGGAAAATGAGTTCCACAAAGACATGAAAGCACTAAATGTGAGTTATTAAAATGTATCACTGACCATTTCTCTATGATCATCCCTTTCTCACCTCTTCACATATCCTCCGACATACCCTTCTTTTACATTTGCATCGAGTGCTCTTAATTTCTTTTAAGTGCAGCATCATTATCATAGTCCAATTGCCATTAGACCATCTAAAGTTACTGTTACCTATGGACATCAGTGATACATATGAGCTTCAGTTCAGAATGACAAATGTTGGAATGCCCCTGGATGCACTGTCTACCTTAAGAGATTTAGTAATGGATTTGGACAAAAGATTAGGAAATTGAGGAGGGATACGATACAGCTGCTGTGAGATTGCAGCATGAACCCTCTCTCCTAAAATTAGATTATTCCTAAAAATACTTTGAAGCTATTTAAAACATTTTCCAATTCGCCAATTTCAATTGATATCAGTTCAGTAGACGGATTGAGTCAGGAAGTTAGAATTAAGTTGCTGTTTATTATAGTTTCTTTATTATAGATTATAAGATGTTCCAAGACTTGATGTTGTCAACTCCACACTGGCATTGATTTTATAATTTGAATTCAGGTACTACCACCAGATGTATTAACGAGAGTAAGTGAATATATACCACAAATAATAAAGTTCATAGAGAATATAATAAAAAATGATTTAGCTTATGAATCAAATGGATCTGTATACTTCAATGTAAGTGAGTTTGACAGTAGGAAGAAACACCACTATGCAAGGCTGGTGCCAGAAGCTTATGGGGATACAAAGTCTTTGCAGGAAGGGGAAGGTAAATAAAATATATTTATTATTTTAGCAATTAGTTGACAGACAGACATTGGCAGACGTTTCACCTGGTAGTGTGTGCATACTGTCAGCCATGGACATCAGTGATACATACTAACATCAGTCTAACATGACAAATGTTGGCATTCCCCAGATGTGCTTTGGAGAGTCAGTACACATACAGTCAATTTAACTCAGTACTCAATTTAAATACAGTCAATTAAATTATCAATGTGTACAAACATTTTACATTCTAGAATTTGTTACTATCATTACATCTGCATTGTTAATATCCATGCACCACAATTTTTTATAGTAGTACAAACCGATCAATTCTATACAATTCAATAACATACACAAAAGCATTTATAAACAATTCATAAGTACAAATTCAGGGAAGACCATTGGGTTAGGTTCTTTAAATTTTTAAACTCATTTATGAACTAAAACCACATTCTCAAGTTAGGTTTCTTATTTAATATACAGTAATAGACAAGCAGCTTGCACTGATGAATCTATATCTGCTTATGTACTCTAAGATATTGGTAGTCTATTTTTAAATTGATTAATATTTTCAGATGATATGACTTCCTTAGATAATCCATTCCATTGATTGACCACTTTATTTGTAATGAAGTAGTAGTAAGGCTATGATGCTGCATAAATTTTCAACATTCATTCATAACATTCAACTCTGTTCAGGTGATCTCACTGATGACACTGCAGAAAAGCGTTCGCCAAATGACTTTGCATTATGGAAGCGCAGTAAAGCGGGCGAGCCCTCGTGGCCGTCGCCCTGGGGCGCGGGCCGGCCCGGCTGGCACATCGAGTGCTCCGCGATGGCCTCCGATGTGTGCGGGGACAAACTGGACATACACACGGGTGGTGTGGATCTTAAATTCCCGCATCATGATAATGAGATAGCACAGAGTGAGGTATGTACTGATTACAACACTTGTATATCTATCTATAGTAATATAATAGGTAGTTGGAAAAGTTCGCGCCCTTTTCGAATGTATCGCTTTAACGTGCTGGCAACACTGATTGATCACTGGCGGGAAAGTGATATACCGTTTGACAGCTGACTTTTTCGTAATGGCGGCAAATTTATATTTTCATATTTTTAACAATTTTAAAATGGAAGTTAATATGGAGAAAATTAGATATGTATTACATTTTTTTTCGACAAGGGCATGAATACTCCTAGTGCTCGAAAAGAGATTTGTGGTGTTTACGGAGAAGATACTTTATATAAAACTACTGCAAAAAAATGGTTCAATCGATTCAGCTCTGGTAATTTTAATGTGAATGATGTTCTACACTATGGTTGTCCTGTTAATGTAAATGTTGATGTTATCATTGAAAAAATTGAAGCATATCGACACATGAGTCATGAAATTGCAGCATAACAGAGAGAAGACCTGCATTTTGTATCACCTGCATAAACTGAATTTTGTAAAAAACCTAAATGATTAGGTGCCGCATGATTTAAATGACAGAAACTTGATTCCCATATGCGAGATGTTGCTAAAACGAAGTGAAATTGATCCATTTCTGAAGAGATTGGTAACCAGCGATGAGAAGTGGATCACCTACAATAACAATGTTCGAAAACGATCTTGGTCTAAGTGAGGTGAGCCACCACAAATAGTCGCAAAGTCAGGCCTCACTCCTAACAAAGTCATGTTATGTGTATTGTGTTACTGTAAAGGCATTGTGTATTATGAGCCTTTGTCACATGGCCAAACGATTAATTCTGATGTCTACTGTCAGCAATTAGTAAAATTGAAACAAGTACAAAAAAGTCCATAATTAATCAATAGAGGTGTAATTTTCCATCACGACAATGCTCAACCGCATACATCTTTGATGACTAAACAAAAATTGATGGACCTTGGCTGGGAAGTTTTAATGCATTTTCCATACAGTCCAACCATAGCGCATTTTAAAAGTGTGTTGACACCGTCAGTGCAATGCAGTGAGTTGGCACAATTGCGCGCAGTGTTACCCATCGCCAAGTAAAATACGTTCTCTAAACTAACTGTACACGTCACCCGATTCTCGTCCATCCTGAACTGAACAACAAAGTAAAACCAAATGTCAGTTATAAAATCATTATTATCATAGTTATTTAAACCACATACTCTCCAGTAAATTCACACTTGCAAGGTCCACAGACTGGGTTTAAATTGAGTAGTACATATGTACATTTGCATTGTACAATTAAAGAATACATGCATATATTCCCTGAATCGGCAATAAAAAGCCATTTGCATTTCCAAAAAGGTTCTGCTTCATTTATTTAACTATATAGGTAGATGTAAACTACAATACTATAGTTAAATAAATGCTGCTCTTCTAAGCAAGCAAAACTAGAAATTCTAATAAATAACATTATATTCTTTATTGCCATCCCACCACATCCCCTTAAGGTGGAATAAGTGTGATGGGATTAGAAAATCTCTCGTCCTGTTATGCATCCTTTTCCCCATTCTTCCCAACCCTTTTCCAAATGCATTTCCAAAGCTCCAAAGGTAGACAATGCATCTAGAATCATGCCCACGTTTGTCATTCTGGACTGATATCGACATGAATCCTGGATGTTCATTGGCGACAGTATCCACTTATAACCAGGCAGACTGTCTGCAATCCCAAATCATCTATTTGTTATTAGATGTTTATCCTTTTTTAACTTTTATATTTATTGCATCTCACAAAATATCTCTCTTAGCAATTAAACAACTTTGAACGGTTTAAATCGCGTATATTTAACATTATTTATATCCCGACGTTTCGAACACTTTGCAGTGAACGTAGTCACGTTTTAAGACCTGTCAAGAGCAATATCCCCCTACAAGATGCAGGTGTTTACAAGCTTGATTGTGAATGCGGGTTATCATACATTGGGCAAACAAAGAGGAGCCGGATACCGATGTATCCGGATAAAAGAACACATAGCTGACATGAAGAACAGACGCTCGACCAAGTCTGCAGTTTGTGAACATGTTCTGGACAAACCCAACCATTACATTTGATTCGATAATCCACAAATCCTCACTAGAGAGACAGACCCGGTTCATGCCAAAAATGTTACGCGAGGCTATTGAAATCAAGAAACACCCAAATTTTAATAGATGGTTGGCAAGTACCACCGGCTTGGGATCCAGTGATTAAATTAATTAAATCCCAAGGCCAACGCAATACTGCAAGACCTCTCGACACCGTGAGCGAATACTGCGTGCATAGGGAATGTTATGATTAAAAAAAATTCAGACGGTAGTAACTCAAGTGACAAATAAAATCAATTAGTCACCCCGTGACCACGTCCACTGCAAAGTGTTCGAAACGTCGGGATATAAATAATGTTAAATATACGCGATTTAAATCCTTCAAAGTTGTTTAATTGTTATGTATAGTAATCGCGAAAACCTAAGAAAATATCTCTCTGTTTAACCCAAAGATTAGCTAGTAGAGAATGTCTTAAACCAGTAAGCTTGTGCTTTGAATGCGCAATAAAATTTTGTAAATGAATATTTATTCACCTATGTCACATGAATATACATTATATACAAATTCACTATTTTTTTCAACAGGCACACTTCAACGAGCCAGGCTGGGTGAACTACTTCCTCCACACTGGCCATCTAACAATCGCCGGCTGCAAAATGTCCAAATCTCTGAAGAACTTCATAACAATATCGGATGCATTGCAGCGACATACGGCGCGGCAATTGCGGATTGCCTTCCTACTTCATGGGTGGAAAGACACGCTTGATTATTCAGATAATACAATGGAGATAGCAATACAGACTGAGAAATTGTTCAATGTGAGTACTTATATGTTAAAATAAAATTCTCTTACTCCCTTCCTATTTTCCTCCATTGGGGCAGAGGGTGGACACAATGCTTCTCCACCTTGTTCTATCGCTGGTTGTACACTTCACTCCGCATAAGAACATATCCCTGTGGTTTCAATATGTTCTTATGCCTGCATTTACACTGGGATTTCAATCCAGACCTAGTCGGAAAATGCAAGTACATTACTTTGGGGTGTAAGTCGAGGCAATGACAGCTATTGCCATGCTAAATGGCACAGAGTATAGATTCACAATTCCTAGCGTGTATAACTAACTATACTTTAATTTTTTCAACTCTAATATCACAACAATAAGGTTTATTATAAAGTATCAATACTGAATGAAAAGTACGCCAGATAACCTTATTCTTTTATCAACGCTTACAAAGAAAAAAGTACAGGATCTTCATTACCATTCTCTGTGAACTAAAGACTCTTAAAGTACTGAAGCTTATAAATGAGGGTAGTGTGACTGTAAGTGGCATTAATATTTTTACAGTTTACTAATCATCAAATATTATCATTCTAAAACAGGATGGTAGACAGACCGCTGGAAGAATGACTTACCATTGAAAGAGTATTTATGAAGTGCTGGTGTGCCACTGGTCTATAGTTCAAAATCTGGTTTACATAATGTTGATTGGTGATTAATGATTAATACCATTAGCCTAAGTCTCTTCACTGCTGGATATAAGCCAAGGACCGCTACCACACATGATCTTCAGCTCTTCTCATCCAGACACTACCGGCGACTTTCTTCAAGTTGTCAATCCAACTGACCGCTGGACGTCCCACGCTATCGCTGCTCTTTTGCTCGCTGATTCTTTGAGCTATGTCGTCAACTTTAATGATAAAAAGCATGTAAAAATTATTCAACTTATACCATTCTTCTTATTACAAAGGATTAAGATCCTTTGTCTATGGTACAAATGACAAAATAGATATGTTCACAAACTAGACGCTTCACCAACTGAGCTATGGAAGCGTCAATAAAAGTATGTTACACATTTAGTGTAACATACTTTTACGTGTTGTTGTACGTTGTGACCAAGACCAGTTGCCTGTAAACTTACCTATTTTACCGTGTGTACATCAATCACCAAACATATCGTTATATGCTCATTGTTTCAGGAGTTCTTCCTAACAGTGAAGGACGCGTTACGGAGCGGCTACGAGGAGGGCTGCGGCGGAGTGTGGGACGCTGAGGAGCAGCAACTGTTCAACAAGCTAAGTTCCGCGAAGGATCAAGTGCATGCTGCGCTCTGTGGTAAATTTAACTGTGTCATTACACCGCCCGCCGATATTATATGACACATCGTGTATGATATAAAGATGTCAATTGTGATTTTTATTTTTAGTTGTGTGTCTTATTAATTATTATGCAGGGCTAAATAAAAAAAATACCTGCACTCTCTTAACACTGAACTTCTATCATGTATGAATAAATAACTTTTGCTCTAAGACATTATTATTACAATATATTTATTGAGTATATTATGTACCGCCATTCTGATTTCCGCTTAACCGAAGGTTGACTGGCAGAGAATGCCACTAAGCATTAAGTCCGCCTTGTGTACTATATTTCTTTGTGCATTCAAGTTTAAATAAATAAATATTTTTTTCCCAACTATATTTTACCCACATTTTTTTTAACTTTAGTCAGAGTGTTAGTCTGTACACTATACACTAATATGAACGCGCGAACGGCCACGCCGCATACTCCATTGACAAAAGCTGCTGGTCAAACCGCTACTGTTAGATATGTATGAGAATGTACTCTTGAGAATGAGTGGGTTGTACAAAATTTAAAAAAGGCGTAGAACAAAAGTTGTTAATTTTCAACTATAGACATTCAGTGGTAAGAAGGTTCAGTCAGGTATTTTTTCCAAGATCCATTGTTGTGTGGAGGAGCGTGGATGTTAAGTAAACCTCCCATGTTGAGTGCTATTGCGACACTGGTGTATTATCCACATTTGAAGCGAAGTGTTACTACATCAACCCACTTAGTGGCAACATCGACGGTAATTCCGCTGTCATCGGTAAAAAAGAGTTTTATTGGAAGGCATACGTGCTTCGAATACTAAAAAAAATAAAATCTCCAAAAAAACCTAAATGCAGAAAAAAAAAATGTTCTTGATGATTTTAATAAGAATGTTATCCGAAGAATAAGTAATTACTTTCACGTCCCCGAAAAAGAATTTCCTACAATGAAAAGATTACATGAAAGTTACATAAATTATCCAGGTTGTATGTCTACAATACGCAAAGAGAAGTACTGCTATTGGGATTCGAGTGGAAAAGAACGGAAGATAAGTCGTCCACTCGTCTACATGCACGAAACTTATATAGACACGACACACATTTCATCGAAATTCTATTCATATGGAAGCACGTCTGGTTAAAAAATATACAATTTCTAAGTGTAACTCTAGGGAATTGTTCAAAATTGGGAAATTGTGCATGCTGGAGGAATGGACGGATTCGTGGGTATGAATCAATTCGTTACTGATGTATAAAGCGAATAAATAGTGGTGATTATCATCACAACATGACCCATGAAAATTACACGAAGTGATTGATTACTCAGTTACTGCCAATTTATTTGTTTGTTTTTTACAATTTGTTTATTTAATTAATTGTGGCGCAACAGTTAGCGCAGTGAAAGCGTGCTGGGCCTATGGTTTAAAACAAAGATGCATTCCAAACAGTAACAGGGTTTATTCTTTAGACACGTTTGTTCCGAAACGACAACAGGCAGATAGAGATATCAAACTTGAATGACAGCATTAATAAAAAATCAATTTGAATGTGTTATGTATGTGTTTAGTTTACAAAGCTACTTTCTAACGGTTTTAAATATTGATATCTCATATTTACCAATTATAAATAAAAACCTTACTTTGATTTTTTAAATTTAAATAAAAGGTCAAATTACTTATTAGTATTCTTTGATTTATTTACCAAACAGAATTACAACGTGTATGAGCCCTAATTCTTAATGTGAGTAACGTTTTTAACATGTGAGTGACGTGTGAGTAACATGCAAATCTATTATGATCCCCTACCCTTTAATAACTATGTCCATTGTCTACCTGAGATACTGATGTGCATAATGTGAATAAATTGTGTCCAGATAACATGGACACTCGTAGTGCAATCGACGCACTGCGCGAGCTGGTGGGCGCGGCGCACGTATACTTGCGCGCGACGAGCCCGCGCAACTCGCCGCTGTTGGCGGCGGCAGCGCGCTACGTCACCGACATCCTCCACGTGTTCGGCGCGGTCGAGGGGCCGAGGGGAGGGATAGGGTTCCCCGTCGGAGACGCTAATGGGGCTTGCGTGAGTATATCATAGATTCCCAGTTGATTTATTCCAACGTCTTCAAAGGTCGATACTACCCCCCATTGGGAACCAGCGATATATAGGATACAGGATGTGTCTAAACTTTTCCCAAAGCCTAAAATCATGGTTTCCATTAATAATTCTGAATTTGATGTCAGCCCATAACATCCCACTGCAAGACATAGCTCTCGCCTAGGAGTCTGTGCTCTGTCACTGAGAAATCACGGGGGGTTTCGGCCATAATCCACTACGCGGGTCCAATAGTGAGTAATGGATACACATGCTCCAGTTTTTTTTAATTTGGAGCATGCGGGATTCTTAGTCAATCTAGTGATAATTTAAAAAATCCATATTTAAGTTGAAACTCAATGTTAAGATGTTAAGGCTTAAGATTTGAACTCACGACCTTATGAATTGAGAGTTTTGTAGGGGGAGAGTGCATGCTGCATTCCCACACCCGCTGGGCGCACTCGACTGGCCTCGTTACCCCTCTCTCACAGAAGACTACCATGAAATTTACTGCATTTCCCACTTTATCGTATTTCCCCAATGTACGTGGTGTTTCGGTAGTGACTGAGATATGCCAGAGCCCATTCTCATCCCATCTTATCTCTCCCCATTTTCCCAACCCTTTCTCCCAATCCATTCGTTAATCTGCAAAGGGAGGCAGTGCGTCCGGGGGCGTGCCTACGTTTTTCATTCTGGACTGATGTTGGCATGTATCGCGGATGTCTATGGACGATAGTATTCACTTGCCATCGGGTATACTGTATGCTCGTCTGCCGCCTTTTTACTATAAAAAAAAATAAAACGAAAAGAAAAAAGAGTCAAAAATAGTATACCCCTAAACTATCACTGCTGTAATTCTGTGTTTATTGACATGAAAATTTTACTTAACTTTAAACTACCTCAAATAGTTGTACTGACACCCGAGGAGACCAGCTGGGTATTGGGTACTGGGACCAGCTTATTTCGGTCAGAGTACCTTTAGTGTTGAAGTTAGCACAAAGTACTTAAGTTTAAAATATTTAAAATTAGTAAGCTCAGTACCTTTCTATAATTTTTTTCTTACTATCAAATTGCCTTACTATCAGATATTAATCAGATAGTTGCTTGTCAATTGTCTGCTTACTTGTTTTTTCCCTTTGTCATTTGGCAGTTGGAGTTTATAAACTTGTTTTATAGTTGATTGCTCACATGTTCTAATTTTATATTGTTTTACAATAGTTTTCCTCTCACATATACATTATTATTGACCAGTTGGAACAAACGGTGATGCCGTACCTGGAAGCCCTGAGCGCGTTCCGGGCGCGCGTGCGGGAGGCGGCACGCACCGCTAAAGCGGGGGAGGTGCTAGCGCTTTGCGATACGCTGCGCGACACCGTGCTGCCTGAGCTCGGCGTACGCTTCGAGGACAAGCCCGGTCAGTGTTTCTTATACCTACCTACACTAATATTTTATAAATTATTTTAAAAGAGTCAAATATTAGTTTGGGGAGAAAGTTTCTTCGTATTTTCTATAGAAATTACAGACATTTTTTTTTAAATTTAATTACATTTACTTAAAATAAATAGTTGGTGCCGTTTTGTTCTATAACTTGTTGCCATCTTGTAGATAGTGTCATGATCCCATTGCTGTAGAAATTCTGGGATTTTTGGCCAAAAAATTGCGACAATTAGTTTTGACAGTCCTCTCTTGATTTCAACCTTACGATACTTAAGTTCTTAAGTACTTACTTATACTTAAGTTATGTAGTGACCGAAACAAGTGGAAATCTGAGGGGGCAAGGTCAGGGCTATACGGTGGATGCATCAACACTCCCCAGGCAAGCTCTCTCAATTTTTGCTGAGTGGTTAAAGATGTGTATGGTCTGGCGTTATCATGGTGAAAGATCACACCCTTTCTGTTTATCAGCTTACGCCGTTTTGTCTCAATAGCTTGCTTTAATCTCATCAGTTGCTGGCAGTAGAGATGAAAGTCAATAGTTTCCCCGGGCGGTAAAAGCTCATAATGAAAGATACCTTTCCAATCCCACCATACATACAACATCACCTTGTTTTGCGTTAAGCCGGTTTTAACCACTGTTTGTGGAGCCTGTCCGTGTTTTGACCACGATTTTTTTCACACGTTCTTATCGTAAGTGATCCACTTCTCGTCACCCGTGATCAATCGTTTCAAAAATGGTTCGGTTTCGTTTCATTTTAACCTCTGTTAAAATGAATGGAAATGGAAACACAGTTTATGAGGTTTCTTTCCGTAAGATCACGTGGCACCCAAATATCGAGCTTTCTCTGGTACCCAGACTTTTTCAAGTGACTTAAAACCGTTTTGTGATCAATACCCAGTTCCTCAGCAATGTCATAACTACTGATGTGTCGACCTTGCTCCACTTTTTCACAGATGGCATTGACTTTATCTGTAACTGGGCGATCAGAGCGAGCTGCATCTTTCACGTTACAATTTCCAGACTGATCTTTGTCACATTTTTGCTTTTTTTGTAATAAAATTTCAAAATGTAGCGAATTTCTTCGTTACTTTCACTCATTTTCACAGACTGGAAAACAATGGAAAAATGACGTATTTTTTTTTTTAATTATTGTTTTTAGAATGTCCACTTTTAATTTACACCCAAACAACTACAACCATTTTTACAACCACCAGCCACGTACAAATAGTACAACCAAAGAGTTTTGATTACAACTTTCATACGTACAAAATACGAAAAGGCTTTGTCCTCGACCTATTACATATTACTAGCTTCATGCACGCAGCTTTGCCTGCATGGATTTTAACATATAGACTTAGAATTTAAAATAATTTCCTTTTTTATGGGTAAAAATGGATTTTGTTTCAAAAGTAATAGGAGTCCATTACTTTTAAAACAAAATCCATTTTTACCTATAAAAGAAGTAAATTATTTAAAATTCTAAGTCTATATGTTAAATTTCATCTCTCTAACATAAATAGTTCTTGAGATATAGATTTTGCGTCGACTCCACGTTTCGTCACCCGTGACAATATTGTAAACGTGCCGACACGACCCTGCTTTAAATTTTGTTATCATATCACGGCACCATTCGACACTAACTTGTTTTTGAGCCTCGGTGAGAGTGTGCGACACCCGGCGCGACACTATCCTCCCGACTCGTATATGCCCACGTAATCTTTCTTATACACTCTCCGAACTACTCCGAAATCTCTCAATTCGCCTGTTCTCACAGATAATTTTTTGCACTGCCACCTCGTTTTCTACCGTAACAGCTGTTAAAGGGCGACCGCTTCGTTCTTCGTCAGCCAAACTTAGTCGACCACGCTTAAATTCATTGTACCAACGATATATAGCAGTTGCCTTAGAAGGGCACTTGTCTGTAAGCGTCATTTGAACTCTATTAAAAGAATTTTTAGGTTTTAAAGAACCTTTAAAAACATACCGCGAAAATTTTCCTGTCGAATATCCAGGGAAATTTGAATTTGCGATGTTTTGTTTTTATCTTATAGATAGTTATAGTTTTAATTGAGATTAAAATCAGCCAGTGTTCCATAGATACAAATTTTGTGTCGACTGATAGTTTTTGAGATACAGGTGTTGCATAATAAATCTTCTCCCCCCTTTTCCCAGCTAAATTTATAAAAATCCTTCTTCAGTGGATATGTACGTCATAAAACCTATCTACTGTGCAAATTTCTTGTCTCTAGCTTCAGCGGTTTCGGTTCGGCGATAATGAGTCAGGACATTTCTATTTATATGTATAGATTATTAATTTTAACATCACATTTGTATTTGTTCTAAAAATATTTGTTTAAAACAGATCGCACGGTGGTCAAGCTAGTTAGCAAAGATGAGTTACTGAAAGAGAGAGAAGAGAAGAAACGAGCTGAAGCAGAGAAACAGAAGAAAAAGCAAGAGTTACATGAGGCGCAGCGCGCTAAGGAGGAGCAAAGGAAAATACCTCCCACTGAAATGTTCAGACGGGAAACTGACAAATATTCCAAGTTTGACGATAAGGTGAAGTATAAAGAGGTCTACAATTTACTTTTTTATATATAAAAAGATGGCATACGAGGAGACAGTTCACCTAATGGTAAGTGTATACTGTGGTCCTGCGACATCCGTGATACATGCCAAAATGAGTCCAGAATGACAAACGGTGGTACGCCCTGCCTAATTTTGGAGATTTAGGAAGGGATTTGGTGGTAGGGTTGGGGAATAGGAAGAATAACGGGATGAGAGGTTTTCTTCATCTCATATACCTCCCAATTTTCCTCGCGGAGATGGAGTACGATGAGGAAGTCAAGGGTATAGTGGAATAAGGAGTTACTTTCTATATCTATACAACTATTGAAAGGTCCAAATTAATCCTTGGTTTATCCTCTTGCTGAACTATGGCAGGTTGTCCTCTAAGGGCCTGAAGAATGATGAAGTTTAATTGTGGACCCCTAAAGTTAAATAATAGGACAGAGCGAATTTTTTGTACCATAAAGGTGCCTTAGAACTCTTCATTCTGCAAGTAAATTTTAACCTTATCGTTATGATGCTCTTAAAGGATTTGTCATAGGATTGCAAACAGTCAACAATCAAAACTGACTCTACGTGAATCCTATGCATACGTGCTGCGTACGCATTGACGCGGTTTGTAGTAGTGCACAGTCGGTAACAGGTCAATATATGTCTATCGGTACAGAGGCGGACTTTCATTTGTATACATTTTAGATTTTAAACTTTTATTGTCATTTTTCCTATTTTATTTTGATATACAGATTGACATAACTGTTGTGCTTGACATAGGGTTACTTAATTACGTTACTTACCATACCGTTTTTTGATACTTTAGCGTACTTTGATTTTTTATACTGTAGCGTATTGCTAACTGTGCTTATTGAAGCTTTCCTTTTAGTCGAGTATTCTGCCAATAGACCGATATTAAGTATATTTTGGATACCGTGTCATTAAATGGAATCGCAATCTAAAACAGCATCGACTAGACAATGTAGACTAGACGACACTTGTCATTTAGTGGAGACACACGGTAAAACCTGTATGTTATTACAGGGTTTGCCGACCCATGATCACGAAGGGAAGGAACTCAGCAAGGGTCTCGTCAAAAAACTACAAAAACTGCAACAGGCACAAGAAAAGAAGTACAACGAGTACTTGGCCACGGTTAATACCTGCTGACGTTGTGGTATTTAGTAAAATTTTAGTATTAGGCAATGTATTATTCACGCGCCAACTCCATGCCGTCTTGAGGAATGAACATTGAAATAGGGAATTGAAGTCGGCATCTGTCCAGTATAAAAAATCACCAAGTCGTTACATTTATAGACTTTTAGATAATTTTTAAACAAATGTTTACACAAACACTCATAATTTTATATATTTTCTTACAACACTCTTGTCATTTATTGAAATAATGCTGTATAAGTCTTATTTTTTTTAATGATTAAGTATATGAATCATTATTCCCATTCATATAAAAACAAAAATATTTAAGCTTCGATCCACAAATAGTTGATTGAAGAATTAAAGCAACGGAATGCGACCAAATGTGTATCTATGTAAATAACAATGAATTAAACACTCACGTCAATATACGAGTACACGTCACTTCGCACCTCACGTCCCGACAACACGGAGTTCGCGCGCCGATAATAGTTTCGGTTTGTACTGAATTGCCTCATTACAAACTTGTTTTATAATTTTTTTGTAAATTCTATAAGATTTTGCATTTTCTATTTTTACTGATTTTGAAGCGTATTTGCCCAGAACACTATTGGAGACTTAAAAAATAAGACAAAATGGTGGGTCATTTGTAGAGAACTATATCCGTGCATAGCGAGAATAAGTCAGAATCAACTGTTCAAAGGCACAGTTTAAGTTTAATGTTTGTTCTTTGGCTTTGAATATCGTGCTATCACTTTAATGTTGAAATAAATTTCTTCTCAGCTATGGAGTATTGAAAGATTTATTTTTTTATTATAAATTTAAATGACACATCAGACTAAATCTTCTTATTTAATTTTTTTTATATATTTCGAGTTATTAACTTATTCCTGCCGTGCACGGATATTTAATTGTAATTGTAAAAGTAAAGAGCAGAAAGAAGCATTTAATTTTATGTATTTGAGATATATGTTTTTAGAAATATTTATTACTTAGTAACACTTTCCTATAGTAATTTCAATATTTTATAAGGCATAATTACTTTCTACTTCTATGTAAGTGACTAATTAATTAACTTTTTTCGGACTCATAGATCGACCATATAATATAAATGACACTGAGATACCCAATCTTGCTTACCTACTTACTGTATTCCGTCGACACCTTTTACTGGCTCATCTTTTTCATTATTTCAATGAAAAAATATCACGAACTTGTTGTAGTTGATGCCACTTCTTTTATCAAGAACAAAATTAGATGGACGATGACACTTGCCCCTTTAAACATCTCATAACTAACAGCTATTTCTCGCGTCTAATTAAAATATTGTTCTGCCCTCATTCATTATTCTGCCCAAAATGCATTTGGATGATATTGCGAAAAATGAAAAAAAAATAGTAAAATTAGTAAAAAATTTAAAGTCAAGCTTAGAGTTTTGAATTAAACAAACAAATAACCTTTGTTTATTTTGGTACTCTTTGTTTACTTTAAATTTCGGAATATACTTTGTTACTTATGCTGTCGTTAAAAATGTTACCAATGCCTTTTTTTTCCGCGGTCAGTGTCTTGTCAGTCTATTAAATAGATTGTATTTATTTATTTTTTTAGCCTTTTTTGTTTACCACACCATACCATCGAGCCGCTACCGGCGACTTTGTTCGAGTGGTCAGTCCGCCTGGCCGGAGGGCTACATTTCCTTTTTGTTTAATAATTTATTATTGAACGGAAAAATATCTTTATGTTGCAATAAACACACCACCAGTTTCAGAGTCAGGTGTCATGACTATACGAGTATGATGTGTATTATTCTCAACTGTCACCGGAATATTTCAGTATTATCATAAATTACACACATTCTTATTTATTGCTTACATTTAATAAGTTGATTTGCTATTTGGTGCAATGAATAAATCAAAATTATAGAGATGTAGTTTTATTTTTAATAATTATATTGTTATCATCGTCATCGATATGAATGTACAATATCCACGGTCATCATCCACTTATTACTAGTCATATGTAGACTTTATATACATATTTATTTATGCACCTATATGTATACAATATATCCACATGCCATTACACTTATTGTAAGTAGGTAGATTAAATGGCATGTTTGATTAAAGTCCACTACCTGGTGTAAGTAGATACTGTCCATGAACATCCGTAGTACATGCCAACATCAGTCAAAATGGCAAATCCTCTGATGCGCTGACCCTCGGAGATTTAGGAATGGATTTGGTAAAAGGGTTAGGCAGGATGGAAAATAGGGGGTATAACGGGACGACGAGTTTTCCTCGTCCTATTACACTGCTCATCCTTTCTTGGGGGGGATGATTAATTACTTATTTGGAGAAATATAGTAAATAAAAATCAGAGCATAAAACCGTAATCAAGCAATTTATCAATTTCTTTTATTGACACCAACATTGTCTAAATTATGACATGACAGAACAGCTTCAACAAATTAAGTTACAATAAAGAAGAGGGCTATTCGAATCGACCGATTATCTACATTTAACTAAACATTAAAAATGTATTACCTCGACATTGACGACCGTTCACAATAGGACCGCATAACGCTTCAATGAGATTGCTATAAAAGCGGCCGCCGCGTGCGCCGCGACAAAATACTTATAAAAAACCAAACAGAAGTTTTTTAAAAAAGTAAAAAGTGAGGTAAACAATCTGGGAGCTTTTTTTTTGAGCAACGGTAATGTAGGGTGGCACAAGTACCGCACGCGCTCGCGCTCGCTACCATCTGCGACGCGCGCACGCACTGCGCCCTCGTTACACATTATTGCTCCTAATTATATCTTAGAGCTTTTTTAATTAAATGTGTATTTTACTTCATCAAAGTATTTTACTATTTATTCGTTTCCCTGTTCCTTTGGTGGCTGCATGAAAGTTCGTAAATAGATAAGTTTTCTTTATTTCATTATATTTTAAAGTTATGCCATTTATGGAATTACACAATATATCAGGTATAAATTAACTCTGCCGTGGCATGGAAAAGGGGTACGAGATGCTTTTATTAAGATTAAAATACGGTTACATGGAGATAGGACGAAAATATTCATTTGCGTATTTTAAGCTATGTAGGTACCTACTTATATTAAAATAAGTAAAAAAGTATGGACATATTTTGAACTCATTTCGTGAAAAAATGTTTTTTTTTTATAGAATACATGCCAGACGAGCGGGCGGACCACATCATGGTAAGTGATCACGGCCGCCCATGGACACCTGCAACACCAAGGGGCTTGCGGTTACCCTGCCGACCTTGCAGAATCCTGCTCACAGCTCTCTTGAAGAGCCCCATATCGTAGCGTAATGGAAAAACCTCAGCCGGCAATTCATTCCACAACTTTCGGGTTCGCTGTATAGTGTCTTTTTGACTGCACTGTACGCAACTACTATGTTAAGGAAGTGCGGATGAACCGCACGACGATGACAAGTGGTGCGATGGTAAAAACCCGAAGTTGGCATCAAATTGAACAGTTCTTCAGAACATTGCCCATTATATAGGCGGTAAGAAACGCAACATCTCTTCGGATGCTGAGCGCTTCTAGACCACCTGTGAGAGTGATATCGCCGACATTCGGGCACCACGTCGTTGGAGTATATAAGTCCACTATATCGATATAGTTTGACTATATCGTTGGATTTATATAAGCAAGAACATGTAAGAAACTCTTTTGGTAATTTTCTTAATTCATCCCCTTTTTTCATTCCACCCACCACAGCATGACGAATAAACCTACTTATTTAATATGAGATTAAAATAAACGCTCGCGCATATTACGCCGGCCAGCACCGCAGCGCATCACATTGCAAAAATCCTCCCGAATCATTTTCATACATTTTGTACAAACCATCGCAGCTTCGTGCTTTCCAGCCGTATCTATGCGCCGACGTTATGCGTGCATTGCGACGCGGCCCACCTCAATATGCGATGGCCGATGGCAATTAATCGACGAGATCCGAGAGTTATTTGCTGTGCGACGTGAAGAATTGAAACTACTAAGCGTTCTTCTGGTCTAACAGGTTTACGAAATTTATTGCTTTATGCAAAACCGGGCGCAATATTTAAAGCAATTCACAATATTTTTCAGTTCATCCTTTTCTTTTTCATTCTTAACTCCCATCAAACGTAAGTTGAAATAAATATAGTTCTTCGTCTAAACTATCCATTGCACCAATATAGACGCAAACAATGTCAACGACTAACTGAATTGAATTATTGCTTCGAAATGCGGCCCGGCAGTCTCATAATGTGCGTTGTAACAGTTTTGCGACGCGTTACGGCGCGACGCGGCTATAATATGCGCAACCCTTAGGATTTATCTATTTTTTTTTTTAATTTCCCATGGTAACTTCTATTAAAATAAATAGAGATTACGAAGATAAAAGTGATTACTTAAATAAAATTTTATCAATAAATTGTATTCCTTTGTCATCATTATTTCAGTTACTCTCCATTGTCATGAAAGCTACAAGTAACTGCTAACCAACATTTGACCTAATTTTCAAATTCCAACTAGGGATTAATATTCAAGCATGCAATTGAAATTCCGTAATAACGGAAATTCCCAAAGAACTCTCTTCATTTCTCCCTACATAATAAAATGTACCGTTACAATTCAGAATAAGTTTTTGACTGAATATAATTTAAATAGTTTTTGGATTTAATCACAATCGCTTTGATCGTGGTCAGGGTTAACAATGGAAGGCGGAAGCCGGTGCGAAGGGGCGAGATCTTGTGAAATGCGGACTCTGCCCCGACCGGCCGCCCGGCGCGATGTCAATCACGACCATTTGAATATCGACATTGTTGCGTTTCCACATTCCGTCTAGATGTTGCGATAATAATTTCAATATAATAAAGTCAACGAACTGAATATTTCACTTTTATACAAAAATTTACTTTCCAGAATCTTTTATTAACATCTCAAAGTAAATTATTTCAAGGCCGACCATGTGGAATACATTTCTAACGGTTCTACTATACAAATCAAGAAGTAATTGTCAAATTAGATTTTTTAAGCGTTTTCACTTTCTTTGTAGATTGTAACGGATTTCTGTCAATTAAGTTAAGACATGTGATATCATCTTTAGGTATATGTAACGGACAAATGGGAATTTATGAAAATGTTTTTACGTAACAAACCAGATAGCTATCACATGATAAGTTGATAGGTGCGTAAGGTACGTAAGATACAAGTTTATTTATTAGTATACATCGCTAACTGACGCTAATTAATTTAAAGTAGATACCTATCTACTTAGATAAATCAATCATTTTTACTTATGGATAAATATGTAGGTACCTATGTAGAATACATTCAATTCTCACTATCAGCTATTCGCTTAAATGAACAGATAGAGATTTTCAAAAGTTATGTATGAATAATTAAAAATCACAATATAAATATGCATCTTTTTATAATACAGTTTTCTAAAAAATGACTGAGAATATCTGTACCTACTTGCTTAACTATAATTAGTGAGTACCAAATAAGACTACCTATAGCCAGATTTCACTGCTGACATTACCTACATGCAATAAGTTTTCGGTTCATTAATTTTTTATTTTAATTACTGTCGTAATAGGATGCGTTTTATGAGTTATGATCAGTCGTCGGCCTCCCTCGCGCCGTAATGTTTTGAAAAAGTGGAGTAGAGGAGTCAGCGAGCTTGTCCCGGGGTTGTCGCCGCGTCGGACGGGGTCGCAATTATGCCTTGTTTTTTCATCGCTACCCCCGAAGCACTCGGGTGCCGTTGCTGAAAAAAGAAACCAATTTTGCACGCTCATTAATTATTTAAATCTCATTAAACAGCCGCAAGTTTCTCTCTCTTGTTTCGTAATTTCGCGACGCTATTCCCTGTTCCTAATTTAAGCCGTTGTGCTACTAGTTACTAGGGGAACTGTCGACGTACTGCTACTTTGTTTTATTAGTTAACTAATAAAGCTAAATAAACTAATAAAGCAGTTGTTTTGCCTTATTAGTATATTTCATTTCTACCGATATACCTATGTAACTGCAATATGAGGGGAATTTTTAGGAAAAATATGTAAGTTATTTTTTCTCAACAACTATCAAAAAGTATTTGCTAGGCACAAAGAAATTAATTATGCTTAACCTTATTAAAGACAGCTAAAAAGACAAATCCAAATTGGATCCATTTACAAGCTTCAAAGTTATTAAGTTTTAGATGAGGAGGAAATTATATAGCGCCTTGTAGAAGTGAAGGCATCAACCGTCGAATGTTCGTGCTGACAGTCGCTTCCGATTGGATGATAAAGTCGCATGAAATGTCTTGTTTCTTGAGAATATTTGAAAATTAGGAAATTAAACTGTGCGCTGGTAGATGAAAGGTGCGGAAACGCGGTCTGGGGCGCTTCTCAGTCCTCGTTGAATTCGTTTAATTTAGCCTCCGCGGCTGCTGCTGACGTCGCCCGCTTCGCACAATGTACCACTGAATTAATTATGTACCTACACTTAGGCAAACATTTGCATCTATGCCACCATCAATTACCGTAAGGTACTTTGTTAATTTGATTTTAATTACAATAATAGATACACAATACAATATTATACTTGAGTAAGCCAGATTCTTTCTATTATTTTGGAATTTATCGGGTGATGGTAATAAATAAAGTAGAAATAGCCGTTCTTAACGACAGAAGCCGTGAAATCAACGCGTTTTGCGAGTGGATCTCCAGAAATAGTTTCCCTTGCATTCTCATCCTTTGGCCTGCCCGATATTCAATCCTACACCATCCGATCGTATGGGATTGGATAATGATTCCTTATCCATTCCAATCGTGATTGCTAAATCCCCAAAGTATGTAGTGCCTTTGCGAATATGATAACGTCGTCGATAGCCTTGACTAATGATGACATGTATCGCATACGCTTACCATCAGGCGAACTCCTATCTTGCCACCTATAAAGAAATGCAAAAATATCTTACTCTATTTAGAGTAGGGGAGACCGAGGTGGGTTGACACAAAGGTAAGTTGACACACTGTCGATATCTCAATAACTATAAGCTATATATGTATGACAATAACACATTTTAAACTCGTTTGGGAAGCGGATCAAGCTGTCAGTACACGTCGAAGGCGTGCGGCCAGCGGTTGTGTTGATACAACGTCCGTGCTCAAAAATCGGTGAAAAGTAAGTTTTTCATTAATTTTTAAATGTATGTATTACATGTTACGTAAATTATTTAGTAATTGCCTGATTAGTATTAATGTAGCATATTTACCTAAGTTTCGTAATTGGACTTCGTTTTGGCTCAAATTATGACCTTGTAGCATGTACTCGACATGAAGTTTAAAAAGTCGTTATTTTTATGATCGAGGTACGTTGAAACACCTTGTGTCAACTCACCTCGGTTACGAATATTAAACGTAATTTATTTACATTAAAGATTAAACGTAATTTATTTATATTAAACATTAAAATGATATTAAAAAGTTATGTTTTATTATTTCAGAATGCCAAATAATTACAAACGTAAAACGAATAGAGGCGAAGCTAGTGTCGAAATCTATCAACTAGCAGCGGAAGAGGTAAATTTAAGGGGGAAAAGCCTTCGTAATGCTGCAAAATCTTACAATTTAAATTACTCTTCATTATACCGCTTTATTAAGAAGATTAGAACACATAAAGAAGATGAAAACCAGGTTAGAATGGGATATGTGCACAATTTTATATTTACTGCTGAGGAAGAGAATATCTTGTGTGAGTATCTTCTAACTTGTTCAGCAGCTAATTATGGTATGTCTACTAAGGAAGCAAGACGACTTGCTTATCAACTTGCTAAACAATACGACAAAAAGTTTCCTCCTTCATGGGAAAAGAATGAAATGGCTGGAGAAGTATGGTTGAAACTATTTATGGAACGACACGCCACTCTCTCTTTACGGACTCCTCAAGCAACAAGCTTGGCTCGAGCTACTAGCTTTAATGAAGCAAATGTTAAATTATTTTATGATAATTACACACAACTATTGGACAAATATAAGTTTGAACCTGCTGACATCTGGAACATGGATGAAACGGGTATAACCACGGTTCAAACACCGAATAGGGTAATTGCTCGAAAGGGTGAAAAACAAGTTAGCTCCATGACATCGACAGAAAGAGGGACTTTGGTTACACTGGCTCTAGCTGTGAACGCTGTAGGAAATAATCTTCCTCCTATGTTGTCTTTCCCCGAAAACGTTTTAAAGGTCATTTCATACGCGATGGACCTGTTGGAAGCGTTGGGACGGGAAATAGTTCAGGGTGGATGCAAGAAGATGATTTTCATACGTTTCTACAACACTTCAAGAAATATGTCAGACCTTCTATGATTGAGCATAATGTCCTCTTAATACTTGATAACCACAGTTCCCATATAGCTGTGAAAAACATTCAATTTTGTAAAGAAAATGGTATAATTCTGTTAACATTTCCACCACACTGCACGCACAAGTTGCAACCTTTAGACCGTGCTGTATTTGGTCCGTTAAAAAAAGCCATTAATTCTTCTTGTGATAGTTGGATGCGTTCAAATCCAGCAAAAACAATGACTATTTATGATATTCCTGGGATTGTGAAAGTGTCATTTGAAATAGCAGTCACAGGAAGAAATATAACATCTGGGTTTTCTGCAACTGGAATTTGCCCGCTCAATACAGCTATCTTTACAGAGCAAGACTTTTTACCTAGTCAAGTTACAGACCGCCCATTGAATAATTCGCAGCAAAATACAATAAAAAACGGTCAAGAAAACAATGAAATTTCATCAAATTCAGCACAAAGATGTTCTACAAATTGTAACCCCAGAACGACTACTTTTATTGACATTAATGACATTGCAGCAAATAAAGATCCCATTGTTTATACGTCAGATTGCTCACCGGAAGATCCCATCGCTTCCACTTCCAGTGCATCTCGAGAACCAATTGCCTGTACTTCAATCGAAACCGTCATCACAAAAGTGTTCTCACCAGAGGTTATTAGACCTTTGCCTAAAGCTCTACCAAGAAAGAGAACTCAGCATAGAAGAAAGGTAAAATCAGCTATATTAACCAATACTCCTGAAAAAGAAGCTTTAGAGGCAATAGAAGCAAACAGAAAACTAAAACATGCTAAAAGACAAGTATTTGTTGAAGGAGAAGAAAAGAAAAAGGGCAGAAAGAAAAAGAAGCCAACTAAATATACCAAATGCAACGACAGCGAACATGATAACGACGATGATTGTATATGTTTGTGCTGTCTCGAACAGTATAAAAATAGCAGACCCAACGAGCAATGGGTCCAATGCCTAGACTGCAAAGGCTGGGCTCACGAAGAATGCACAGGAGGCGAATTAAATTACGTTTGTCAGAATTGTTTGTCAGACTAAATAAGATTTAAATTAGAAGTAAGTTTGATTAAATTGTAATTTATTGTATCAAAAAAATACCTAAATAGATCTTTTTGGAATTTAAGACTTTATATAAACTTTTACTTTATAAGACAATAATAATTATTATATACTGATGATTCCTATATTGATCTCTTTAATGTTTAGAACGTCTACTTGCCTAGAATTAAAATAAAAGTGCCTTAATATATATAAAAAAAAAATGGTATAACAACTACAGTGCTTTACTTATTTTTAATATAAATAAAATAGATTTAATTAAATAAAGTATTTTATTATGGTTTAAACTAATATTAATTAAGTGTTTCAACCAACCTTTGGGGCTGTGTCAACTTACCTCGGTACAAGGAGGGTTGAAACAGTTGGAATGCATCCCTTAAAATTGATTTCTCACTAATTTGTGATTAGTTTAAACCATTTTGTTAATAACTTTATATAAAACATGAAATAATCTTTCTATAAAGTTTTAGTTTATAATCTTAGCTCTAAAAATGAGGAAGCTATCACCAGAAATGTAAATTTTGTGTCAACCCACCTCGGTCTCCCCTATTAATATATTTTATGCTCCCAAATATTCTGCAGATTATATTTCAGAATTTAAATAACAAAATGTAGAATGTACAGTCGCGTACGTAACACATGATAAACATTGGTAGGTAGAGGGTTGGGAGATATTACATTACACTCGATGGAAGTTTTAATAACTAAATGCACTAAATCATGTTTATAATAATTTACTTTTTTGTTGATCGAGTAAGAGCCTCCGGACTGGAGGAGGGGGGGGCTGTCCCCTGGGGAAAGGTGGGGTGGAGATCACTCGCCCGTGCTTTAATTGCTTTTCACTTAGCAACCGTTCATGAACAGAGAACGTTCGCGAAAATGAAGAAAAAAAATCATTACATCAACATCTTTTAGAGATTGTCCAGATTTAAGACGTTCAGAAAGACAGCGATCTTCTTATATAACGCTTTCCTCTTTCTTGTTTTTCGAGCGCGCCTCATTTCCGGAAGGGGGTCGCGAGGCGGCGCGGGCGGGCGGCGAGGGCCTAAGTAATTTCGCTTAAGAACTCTAAACGTAATTAGTGTAGGGCGTGCAAAGGGAAGGGCTTGAAAGTTGGAGAGGGTTGCGTCCCGCTACCCGCCACCGCGCGCCGCCTGAATATTTGATCGCGCTCGTCTCGCGATAATATTTGCCGGAGGAGGTTTCCGTAAACACGAGCACATTTCCGCACCTACTTATACTTTCCTTCATTCCGCTTTTCAAAAGCTGTCGCGCGCTTTTAATTGGAGCTGGTGTTATTTATAAGTAGACTTATGAGAGAATTAAAATCGCGCGCTACGTTGCTCTCGAATACTGAAAATGTTTTAATATTATTAAGTTTTGTGATGATTTTTCTTTCAAGGAAATCGTTTTTGTACGACTTCAAACAAATTCACGTCCTATATAGGTATGTATAGGTAGCTCATGTAACGTCTAACGGATGTTTTTCTTCATTTCAAATTTGATTTATTTCAATGAGCATATATTACTAAATGAGAATCAATAACACTTCAATAGAAACGATTCAAATCGCCTAAATACACCTAAATTAATTTTATAAAGGACAAACGTAAATATGTAAGGTAAGATCAGAATTCATTCGCTCGTCGGAGGACTGAAACAGAGGCAATAATTTACAAATTCAAAAGGCCCATGAAACAAGAGAGGGAATTAGAATTTGTAATTAGAGCGAGCAACGTCGCGGCTACTCCTACAACATTTGATTAGCAATTATGGTAATTTGACTTAGAGCAGGGTAAGATTCCTCCTAATTTGTTAGTTAAATTATTATCACGACTGTCAGGAAATATAAATTTCTTCTAAAATTATAATCTCGTTCTTAACTTTAGAGCATATCAAATGCGCTGTAATGAACGATACTTACATGAATTGGGTAGTTGGGTTCTCTTCGAAGTATCGTAAGAACATATCGTAGGTTGGTATATGTGTGTACGGGTACGTACAATGGTAACTACTATTTATTACTTGTAAAACTTTAATAAAGTAGTATTATACAACAGTGCTTGTAGATTACGATAAATTAGTTAGGTAAATATTTTTGTGTTATTTGAATAAGATATGATATTCATATTTTGTCCTAAATATGACTGTGCATGTTTCACAAGCAAAAATGCATCTCTTTATGACATAAACTGAAAGAAAATATCGCTACGAACTTTGATTAGTTGATCAACGAGATAAGATGTAATGCAACGCATTGATAATTATCATTCCATTTAAATAAATAAATAACGCCACATTCAATGGCCCACTTAGCACTTTAGGATTCCCTGTTTCGTGGGTCAACAAACATACAAAACGAACACATCACCCAGACCCGAATAAACATTTGTCTTTAAACAAATAAATGTCCGCCCGGGAATCGAACCCGGAACCATTTCTATAGCAGTTAAAAGGGCATTACCAATTTGGTTACTCGAGTCCTCAACTGCTGCTGTCGCGTAATTGTTATCCTGTAGTGTATCGAAAATGAAAGTTACCCAAAGTACCACAGAGATTGAACTTGTATATTATGTCGCAGTGAAATGACGAAATCGGGCCTCACGAAATCAAGGATGATGTCAAATACTTTAATCGAATACTTTGTTGTAGGATAAATTAGCTTGTTCTGATTAGAAAATAAATAAAAAGCACGTGAATTATGAGTAGGTACTTCAAGTAAATTGTTTCTGAGTAGGATTCTCTTGTTTAAAAAAAATAACCACGAAGTTCTATCCTAAACGAGCCAAATCGTTTGTAGGAAGGAAAAATCGAAATTCTTCCTGCTCGTGACGCGCGCTTTAGAGTGAATGAATATTAGGACATACCTACATCATTGTACATGATAATCAATTGAAGTACATCATCGACATTAGCAGTGATTTCGCGATAACCCTAGAGATTTTGCGAAATCTCTAATTTCATTTCACATATACAACCGGAATTGTACATACGTATAATAGTTCTTTCACCTCACGAAGGCGGGTCAGCCTTGTTTGTAATGGTACAACTAAAATACACGTACACTTGTGTGACTCTCGTCAGTAGCGTTAGCAAACTAAGCTTATGAATATTTTATTATATTTTTACTATAATAAACGTACCTAAATCGGCAATACACTAAATCTTGCGTTATCACAGGGTTAGTGTTTCTGTATGTGTATGAAGATATTGTGTATATGTTTAATCATTTATATATGTACATTTGTATATTATGCTTATACAACGTGTTGTCGAAATAACGCAAAACCGGAAGCGAGTCAACCAATTTTAAAAAATGACCAATTTAAGACAGGGAATCCTAGTGTGGGCCATTGAGTGTGGGGAAAAAAACCGGTCTCGCAAAAAATATAATTATTCTCAAGAATCAACTAAAAGTTTTTGTTGTCCCGTCTGAAAGTTTGCAGTGCTCATTACTTAGATCGTGCGCCTAGACGGCGCGTGCGACGCCGTGCGAGCGACACCTGTACAATAAAAGATATGTATGCTAACATTTTACAGTAAATCATGAATAAAACCTATTCTAGAAAGTGGTAGAATAAATTCTACTCTCGATATCGAACAACCTATTTTTAGCGCTTGCCTTATTTCAGTGACACGTTGTATAAGGTCCTACAAAAATAGTGTGAAATATTTTAATATTCGTCATTCTGTACACTGAAACTATCAAAATTGTGATTTTAATATTTTTTTATTAACACTGTAAAATTTAACGGCTACAGCAAGGAGTTTTTCTGACGCTACGTCAGTAGTTTAAATACTGGTTTACCTGACAAGGAAACATCTTTCAAATGATGGTGATAGAATATCGTGTATTAATTGCACCGATTTTGTTCGCTTACATGAAAACCCTTTTGCAATTTTCGATTCGTGAAATACTTTTCCAAACAGAGGGCTAAGACGATCCATTGTGCGAAATGATATATTGTGTTCAGCTAAGGCAGGGCAAATTTCAAGTTCAGCTTTCCTTATTTCCCGGGCGAGAGGGCGCTTTTTGAATAGTTAGTCAATCTGTAAATAAAAAATGCTTAAATGAAAAAAAAATCAAGAAAAATAAGGCGAGGTGACTAGATTTTTTCCAGTCTTTATTCCTGCATACTTATTGAGGAGAGACCCATAGTTCAGCAGTGGGCCGTTACATGTTGATATGATATGATACGCATTCTCACACGATCCCATAGTCTATCGAATAAAAATCGAGTGTATGGGTTAAGCCTTAATGAGAGTTGATTAATTAAGAAATCAATATTACATACGTACATACAAAGTATTTTAGTTAAAAAATAATTACCTGGGACTGTCCACTGTAATGTATTACTGTCCACTGTAATGTATTACTGTCCACTGTAATGTATTACTGTCCACTGTAATGTATTACTGTCCACTGTAATGTATTACTGTCCACTGTAATGTATTACTGTCCACTGTAATGTATTACTGTCCACTGTAATGTATTACTGTCCACTGTAATGTATTACTGTCCACTGTAATGTATTACTGTCCACTGTAATGTATTACTGTCCACTGTAATGTATTACTGTCCACTGTAATGTATTACTGTCCACTGTAATGTATTACTGTCCACTGTAATGTATTACTGTCCACTGTAATGTATTACTGTCCACTGTAATGTATTACTGTCCACTGTAATGTATTACTGTCCACTGTAATGTATTACTGTCCACTGTAATGTATTACTGTCCACTGTAATGTATTACTGTCCACTGTAATGTATTACTGTCCACTGTAATGTATTACTGTCCACTGTAATGTATTACTGTCCACTGTAATGTATTACTGTCCACTGTAATGTATTACTGTCCACTGTAATGTATTACTGTCCACTGTAATGTATTACTGTCCACTGTAATGTATTACTGTCCACTGTAATGTATTACTGTCCACTGTAATGTATTACTGTCCACTGTAATGTATTACTGTCCACTGTAATGTATTACTGTCCACTGTAATGTATTACTGTCCACTGTAATGTATTACTGTCCACTGTAATGTATTACTGTCCACTGTAATGTATTACTGTCCACTGTAATGTATTACTGTCCACTGTAATGTATTACTGTCCACTGTAATGTATTACTGTCCACTGTAATGTATTACTGTCCACTGTAATGTATTACTGTCCACTGTAATGTATTACTGTCCACTGTAATGTATTACTGTCCACTGTAATGTATTACTGTCCACTGTAATGTATTACTGTCCACTGTAATGTATTACTGTCCACTGTAATGTATTACTGTCCACTGTAATGTATTACTGTCCACTGTAATGTATTACTGTCCACTGTAATGTATTACTGTCCACTGTAATGTATTACTGTCCACTGTAATGTATTACTGTCCACTGTAATGTATTACTGTCCACTGTAATGTATTACTGTCCACTGTAATGTATTACTGTCCACTGTAATGTATTACTGTCCACTGTAATGTATTACTGTCCACTGTAATGTATTACTGTCCACTGTAATGTATTACTGTCCACTGTAATGTATTACTGTCCACTGTAATGTATTACTGTCCACTGTAATGTATTACTGTCCACTGTAATGTATTACTGTCCACTGTAATGTATTACTGTCCACTGTAATGTATTACTGTCCACTGTAATGTATTACTGTCCACTGTAATGTATTACTGTCCACTGTAATGTATTACTGTCCACTGTAATGTATTACTGTCCACTGTAATGTATTACTGTCCACTGTAATGTATTACTGTCCACTGTAATGTATTACTGTCCACTGTAATGTATTACTGTCCACTGTAATGTATTACTGTCCACTGTAATGTATTACTGTCCACTGTAATGTATTACTGTCCACTGTAATGTATTACTGTCCACTGTAATGTATTACTGTCCACTGTAATGTATTACTGTCCACTGTAATGTATTACTGTCCACTGTAATGTATTACTGTCCACTGTAATGTATTACTGTCCACTGTAATGTATTACTGTCCACTGTAATGTATTACTGTCCACTGTAATGTATTACTGTCCACTGTAATGTATTACTGTCCACTGTAATGTATTACTGTCCACTGTAATGTATTACTGTCCACTGTAATGTATTACTGTCCACTGTAATGTATTACTGTCCACTGTAATGTATTACTGTCCACTGTAATGTATTACTGTCCACTGTCCTTTTGCGATGTTTATCCGAAATTGAATGAGCTTTACAGTGAGTTTTAAAATAGTAGCAACTTTAATCACTAATATTGTACCACACGCTTTACAAAAGGCACTTTCAGAATTTTACTCATTTATAAAATGTAAAAATAGGACGATTATTTGTCCAATTTTATATAAGAAAAACAATAAAGAGCCATTAATTGTAAACTTCCGGTGCCTTAATTGTTTTTACCGGAGAGCGCAAATGGTCTCTTTAAAATTTGATCGATCCATTTAAGTTTCAAAAAGTAGAAGAAACAATGGGCATGATTAAGGGCGTTAAGAAAAGGTACCAAATGTAAGTACGAAGTAATGTATTTTAATTTATGCATGAGACAGATTTAAGCGATAAATCCCAAAACGTAGTAGATTCAAAACGTTCGAATGGCGCTCTGCAAGATTAATCGTTTAATTGTCGTGTTTAATGTGTCGTGAAACAATAATAAAAGCGTCGCGACAATCGCCGGCTCGGAAAAGCAAAAAATGCTGATTGTAGTTGCGTGTGCAGACGTGACGCTGTACCGAACCGTGGGTCACACTGTTTTTTGCGAACTGTTTCTACTTATCCTCGTTCGCACACGCTGTGATGCAATTTAATTATCGAAGCGAGTTCCCGCGCTTTACCCTTTTGTATCTTAACCCTCGAACGAAAAAAATACTCACCCCGATAAAATAGAGGACGGGTACGAAAAAAGGAGCGTATGCAAATTCAGGATAAAATATAGCCCGTAAATGCCACCGTTTCTAAAAGAATATTAGAGACGTTTTTCAGTGGGTGGATGGGGGTCGCTACTTTATACTTTGTCTCCTCGCGCTAAGTACTTGCAGCTACGGGTGTCCGCGCGACGGAATCCGCCGTAATTTGCGACTGTTGTTCAGTAATAAATCAACGTACACGCTTTTTTTGCGTATATCTGTTTTTTAATTTATTTTTATGTTGCAACACCTATTACAATGTACTAAGCAGGTAGACATGACTACAACAAAATTACTTACTATATAAATTAATCACCGTATGTAATTACAAAAAAGTGGTAGTAAAACGAGTAACAAGTTGTGGTAAATACAGTGGATGTAGTTGGTATGGTGACGTCGGGAGTTTTTGTTCGGCAGGTGATTGAGGGGTCAGCCGGGGAGGAATGAGTTAATAGGAGTTTTAATTATAGACGAGTGGACGCGCGGCGGAGTGCGCGGCGAGCGGTGACAAGACAAGAAAGAGACAACATCAAATATTTAGCGCGTAATGCCGGCCGCTCTCTCATTTGTAATTAAAGCTTTCTTTCCTCTTTTCAGCGGCCTGATACAATATTCAGCATGAGAAGGAAGCGCTCCGGTGGCAGGGTGGTGCCTCCATTGTATTCGCTAAGGAAGATAAATTAAAAAATATAATTACAAGGCGGCCGCCATAATTCTCGGCAGGCGGGGTGTGGGGCGGCGGGCGGCGCGCGGGTGGGAATAGTGGAGGAGCGGGCGCTCCCGGAGGAGGCTTCTTAAATATTTGGGGATAGCGCGTACCTACGCATTACGTAAATTAATGACACGGATTCGAGGAAGGATGGCGCCCGCCCGCGCCCCGCGTCCGCCGCGCTGTTTGTTTTGTTTTAATGTGCGTTGTTAACGACGTTATTAGACGCGAATTATAATACGCGGCCAGATCTCCGCGCCGACCGCCTCCGCCACCGGGATTGATTGGGCTAACGACTTGCTTTTATTCTCATAATTGTGAAATCCGACTTCCGGACCTCCGCTGATTCATTCCAATTTATAACTTTGACGTAATACTAGCACTAGTAGAACATCATTATTACAGCTCTTAATACTAATAATGCCCTCGCATTTTTCTTTATTTGCCTAATTATCTTTGTTATTATTCCACGAATTAATAAGTGATGATAAATATCAACATATAACATGAGTATCACTTTGTTTCTATAATCTATAACACGAGCTGTAAAGCAGGTGAAAATCTATTATTATAAATAAATACTATTTTACTCCAGAAATCTGATAAGCGTACATAGCGTACTGTAAGATTGCGTATATTGTGCGTCCAGAGACAATCAATAGGTACACACATTAGCACAGACAACCACTTATTTTATATAAGTGTTAGTCCGACTAGAAATCAAATCCGGCACCAGTGGATATGTACCTACAGTCATCGACATGCTAAAGTACTCAAAACCATTCGATTTTAGTTTTACGGTACCGATGGGTATAAGTTGACCTGTTGCTGACTGTACACTACCGACTGAGATATTCAGGTCTTGAACATAGGGTTTACAATATGTATATTTAACATTGGTGAAGACCGCACTGTTATCGTATGCCTTGGGCCTCATCTAATTACGGATAGTATTCAATACTATTCTAATTCCTCAATTAATTTTGATAGAATTGTAATAGAAAGTAATCAATTGTTTTGCGCCTTGTACTGCAATAAATCTGTCTGTTTGTGCTAAACTCGGAATGTATTGAATCTATTTTGTCGCGATTTTTATTTAATGTTGTATAGCGTGTTTATATCATTTAATCGTTAACCATTTATGCTAACAAATTGTAACTTGCGCTGTACCTAGTCTAGCCATAAATCTTGTTACAAATAAACATTGATATTTTCCTTTACATTATCATATTATTTGAAGAATTTGTGTTACTTCAAAAATAAATAGGTAAGATTGTTAAAAATACAACGTTTATTCGAAATGGTCACCATTTGCTTTTATACAACCTATCAAACGTTGTGGCCAGTTTTAGATTGAAACACGCAGCTTCTCCATTGGAAAATTAGCAACTGCCACCCTTTTGGAATGTTTTAGGGATTCAATATTATCACGGCGTTTAGAGCATGCCATGCTCTCTAAAACAGTCCACAAATCGTAATCGAACGGATTAAGATCGGGACTAGATGACAGCCAGTCTTCAGCTCTAATGAAGTCTGGAATATTCTTTTCTTGCCGCGCCTGTGTTGAGCGAGCTTTATGACCTGGTGCTGAGTTTGCTGAAAGGGCCATTCTTGGTTATGGTACAGAGTGTTATTAAGAGCTTCACGATCTTCTCAAGAATCGTATCTCGATACACTTGAGCCGACGTATTAATACCCTTTCCACAAAAATATAGTTCAGTCGCTCCTTGATAGTTAACACCCCACCAAAGCATCACTGAAGCCGGATAAAGGCCACGTTGCACCCTATTGACCAATCGAGCAGTTTCTCTAACAGCGAGCACAAACTCGATTATTCTGCTTGTTAAAATGTTCCTCAATGTTGAACATTTTCTCGTCCTTAAATAACATTTGTCTGTAAGCTCCCTTTGCGTACCGCGGAAAAAGGTGTTTCGTTTCGTTTGTTAACCCTATTTTTCTTAAATTATCAGTTAAGAAATTATCAGTACGTCTTTTCTAAGCAGCAACTCCTAACAAGTGGTGTTACGATAAACAACAAATAAACATATTTTCTTTCTTTTCTTTCAAATTATCTCTTAAAATACGTGACATGGTTCTGGGTCATCTCTCTGGATAAAATCTTTTGCTTCGGCATGGGATTTTTTCTGGTTCTGTCCTTCACAGCTTTAACCGTCTGTTTAGTACGAATAGTGCGTGGTCGGCCAGACCCTTTTTTATCACAAACAGAGGACGCTTCAATGTACATTGAACACACACACAAACACAAACATTCAAGCGGATGGAGAGTTTTAAAAATTGCATTTGATTCCATGCCTACTTTGTATAATGCAATTACAGCAATACGGTTATCGTTATCAAACTACTCAATTTTACTATTAGTAAGTACAATATTTAATAATGATTGGCGCCAAAATGAGAAAAATCATTTATTTTTCACAAGAGAATGACAGATTCCAAAATCATATGTATTTTGTTCTTTATTGTAACGGTTTTTATGGCCAGGTTGGGTAGACCATGGATGGCGCCTTTCCTCTGTCTCCGCCTCTCTCCGGACCTGCTACAACACTCAATATATGCACTTGTCACTTAGCCACGACCTTTCATTGTCATCAATCATCAGTCCACCTGGTTGGAGTGGGTTTTGCACTACTATTTCCGATACGCGATCTTGGTGACTTGTGGCTTGCCCACTGCCACTTACTGAACCAATCAATATCAGCTTACTGATTCATTGAGTTATATCGGTGAGTTCAGTTCTTTTACGATTTTTTCCATTTTGAAACCGTATCCATTAAAACAACTGAGAATTTCGTTGAGCGTCTTTGAACTTGTAGATTTGGAGCGTTGTCAAAAAACACGTTTAGGCACCGCATATCATAATCCTAGCTCATGCTCATGTATCACCATATAGCATAGCTCGGAAATATCGAATAGAACAATGCATTTTTGAAGATGTCTCCGTTTTTTAGAAAACATTCTTTCAGTCTCAATTCTAGGATCCGCTTAGTTGGAGAGTTACGTCTCCTCCATCGTTCTGTACGGTATAGAATTCTGGACACTTAACCAGACTGTGAAAAAAGTTAGATGCATTTGAAATGTGGGTGGGTGTACAGAAGGATGATACGAATATCGTAGATGGTTCGGCTGAGAAACGGTGTTCAGAGAATAAATAAGGTATTGGAGTGGGACGCTGCCCTGCAGTGGGACGTTATAGTCTATTATCGAATCAAAATATATACGTATATAAAAGTACGCAACAATTGGTAATACCTACGAGTGTACCATAACATACCATCAGCCTATGTCTCTCCACTGCTGGGTATAAGCCACTCTCTCCCAACGCTTATCACTATATACGATCCTCGGCTCTCCTCGTGGTGGTAGATCACCGGCTAATTTCTTTAATACGTATATACTTAGTTAGGTATATCAATAATCATTAAATATGTGTACCTATATGCGTGTGAATTGTACTGAGAACAAGTGGGAGGATCCCCGACGAAGAGAGAAGTGTAGAATATTTTATGTTGTAGTAACAATATCTAGACCTTATATTTGTTTTTAGTAATTATAATATGTGTAGGTACCATTTACCTATATTATTATGTTCGCATACATCTCCCGCCCAATGGTTATCTGCAATAGATCGCTTTAGAGATAAATCCTACATATTGTATACCACCTATAACTTTCCTGTTCTGCATTTTGCGGTGCGCAATAATGTGTGTACTTACTTACATACTAACCTTATCCAATTATTAAATATTACATTTTTTTTCAACACATATTTATCAAGGGATATAGGCCTTTCCCGCGGCGCGTCATTGATATCTGTTTTTCCCTGGTCTTCATTCGAGAACATGTTTATTCCAGTTGTTGTCAGTTGTATGATAGATAGTTACCATGTATCATGAAGAGATGTGGACTTAATACGCTGCCTTGCGACACCATAAATAACAGTAATATCAAAACTATCGTTCTGCACGGTATTGGAACATACCTACTGTACAGAACTAATAATTATCATACTGAAAAGTTTTAGCGATGTGTCGCGTCGCGTATGTCTAAACGTTCTATCTTATCTAATAAAAACATTGTTGATTCGATTAGTCAAGTCTAAGATGCTTAAACCATTTACCCACGCCTTACCTACTATATAAGTTACGCACTATTGGGTATAGTCCATTAGATTAATATTGTGATTGACTGTTTCTAAAATTGTAATTATGGTACATGTACATACGAAACAAAATCATATTTATAATGTAGGTATATTACTATAATAAATATTATACATTATAATTATTTGTAGAAAAATATTTATAATGTAATATAGGTATATAAATAATTTAATTTAGAGTAAATTTTTTAAATTAATATGTGTTATAACTACATAGCTACTGACAATAAGTTTGGTATACCTATCTATTTCAGTTAGTTATTTCTCTGTTTTGCTATAGATTCTTGTTCACAAATAAATTTTTTTTTTCCAATTCATCAATAATTAAGGCAATAATATGAGTCATATTTCCAAATCTTTTTATTTTACAGACACCAATCTCATTTGATTTAATCTTCTGAAATTAGTGAGCAATCTGTTTACAGAAATACATATCTTATTCGTGGATTTGTCCGCTCAGAAACTATGTTTAAAATTGCGAAAGTAACTTTTTTTGTTTCGTTAAGTAATTTAATATTACATATTTCTCATGATTTTTTAATAGAGCAAGGAAAATTAACAGTAGCGACAGGGCGGACATATTACAACTGTAACTAATTTTATCTAAGCTTCTTTATATCAACCTATCAAATTCATCGGTTATGCAAAAATAAAAAATGGTCATCATTTCAAAAAAGTGTTAGGATAACTCAGCTAAACAAAATAGAACCATTTTTTTTAAAATTTCAATAGTAAATTTTAAAAGTAATCATTCTTATTCGCCTTGGTTAAATAAGCTACTCTAATAAACTGTAGGCATAGTAACGCTACATTATTTAAAAGGTGATTGTTAGTAAAAACACAAATAAGAAAAAACATACGTGTAGAGTCTGGCAAATGGAAAGTTTACTGTAAAAGCGCGGCAAATTCAAAATGAATAATAGGTTATTTGGCTTAGCAAAAGTACGCCGAGTACCCGTACGACTCAGCGGCCATTTTGAAAAATTAATTGACAACCTTAAAATGAACAAAACTGTAGTGAAACTACTTAAAAAATGCACACAGGTAATGAAGAATGAATTAGCAGTTTGAATGCTAGTAACCTTGTGAATGATATAAACGAGGTGATCGTGTGTCCGTGCGAGCGCGCATGCCCACACACACACACACACACACACACGCACGCTCAACAAGTGTCCCCATGTGCTCGCTTCCACCTCCGTCCGTTCGCGAAAACTCCCACATGTCACATATCGCGCTGATGGGCAATTTGAGGATAATCTTTCAGTTCTTGTAACTGTTTATGAGCGTAACTAGGTAATAATATGTATAATATTTAACAAAAATCACGTGGAAGAAGAAGTATAGACTAGTTTGTTTATGACGTATTCTTAAATAGGTTACGCAGAAATATACGGTAAATAATTAACTATATTATAACTTAACATAGGTAGATTCATTTGTTAAGCAACAGTAAGCGTGAAGTAAAAAAATTTGATTAGAAATACAGAGTAGAAATAATAAATAAAGGATGCAAGAAGCAAGATTTACCTAGTGTATATTACGTAAAATGAAGGAACACTAAATTTGCTCGAGGTAGCAGACGCCTCCCGGCAGGTAGACATCTACGACAGAAATACATTCCCATGGCGCCGCCGTAGATCGAAGCACCCTCAAAAGAAAACTTATTAATTTTCGTCATTATGAATTCCGCGAGCGAAACTCGAACGTCTAATTTCAACCCTAACTTATCAAGACGCGAATAAAAAAGTTCACCCCGGCGCACCCCACGCTCACCCCCTTGTTTAAAACGCCGGCGAAAAAAAGAAGCACATAAAAATGCATGAGGCCTTCCTCGTTATAAGGAAAGGGTACTGCCCCCCTGCCCCCCACGGGAGGCAGCTGTAAAAATCGTCTCTAATTTAAATTTGGGAAGTTTCGCTTGGTGCGTGGCAGCGTTGATGTCTTGATAAATGCGAGCGACTTCCACTAATTTCACGTCTTCAACGTTCAGAACTTTTAATTGGGCGCGCATAAATCGCGCTCGCGTAATGGAGGAGGCATTAATTTCATCTCGCGACAAAATGGCCGGTCGCGAGCAGGTACATTTAGATAAGCATCGCTCATTGTTTCCGACGTCTCGCGACCTGCCGATAGATACCGCTCGGTGTCGGCACAATGGATGTGATTATCTCCCGTATCTCGCCCTTACACGCTGACACACATCTTCATTGTAGCATATCACTTCCCTTTATTAAAATCACTAATTTATAAAATGTTAAATGTAGAAAATGAAAAATAAGAATTTTCGTACTTTTTAATATCAAATATAACTTATCAAATATAAACAACCAATTAATAGCAATGTTACATAATTAGGATAAACTTTTTTCTTACTTTTGTGTTTAATTTAAATTAAAATAAATACACAACTATTTATTTTTAATTTTTAGTGTCAAATACCAAAAACCCACTATTTAGTCTTCGTAGGTCTTCGTAGCAATTATTAGGTTAGTAATCGTAGCTGTCGCACACGGTCGTCGTCGTCGTAGCTAATGCGTACGTAGCAGCGTAGCAACCTTATCGCAATAAACAATATTTGTAGACATTTTGTTTTATAATGCAGATATTTATGTTTATCAAAAAGTAAATGAACTGTGAATTTGTTCGCATCTTGTTTTGTATTGTTTACAGTTAATGAAATGCCAGTCTTACATTCAAGTAAGTATGAAGTGCCTACATTCAAAGAAACACGTTTTCATTTTATTTTGTGAAACTTTTCACTTGAATTAATTAAAACAGAAGTGAGATTTGTTTTGAGTGAACAATTAGTGAAATCGCGTGGTGAATATCGCGTTCCTTCTTCCCCATTAAATCGAGACAAAGCAGCTTGGCGAACTTCGACGGGTGTAATGTTATTCATTTGGGAAAGTCAAAGGTTGTATTTACAAAAAAATAAGTCGCCGGAGAGCGGACGGTGGCATTTTTTCCATTCGCCGCGTTCCATTAGCGTGCCTTTGTTTGGCGGGAGCGCGCAAATTAATTTAGCTCTCCTGCCATTTCCTCACGCCGCCGCCGCGCGCCGCCCGCACCCCCGCCGCGCCCTCTTTTGTCTACGCCTTGCTCTACGTATCGTTTTCTTCTTTATGGCTCATTAGGCAGCATTGTCGCCATTGTTTTTTGCCTAACCCACAAGATCTAATTATTATGATCAGCGAAACGACCAATCGATATTATCGTCGGTGAAATTAATAACGACATATTAAGTATGAAATTTACGTGGCATATATTACTGAGATTGCAGTAACTTGATAAAATAATTTCTACGCTTATAACTTATAGGTATCCACGAACAGTAACTAGTGCGTATCCTAGCATTTAAGACAAACATACTTACATAATATACTGAGTTAATTCATACATGCACTTTAATAGCTAGTATTAGGTGTTATGAATTACTTAACATTAATTATTATTATAATTTGAACGTAAATCTAACTAACTAATTATAAATTATCTAACAAAACAAATACATCGCTCAATCAATGTACAATAAATTCGTGACGGCTATCGATATTAAGAATAGACAATAAACAAGTAAAATTTAACTCACCTGGTTACATGAGTTATTTGCGGGTCGCCTGCGCCGGCGCCAGGGCAGCGAGCGCGCGCTCCGACCAACAAAAAAATCTCAACTGACGGTCGAGGTCGACCGTGGCGTTCGAGGCCCACAGTTTTTTAACCCGCGCGCGTGTCCTCACCGCGCTCGCAACCCTTTCCGTATTCATAAACCGATTCGTCAGCCCACGAACAGCAGTGCAATGAGATAGTAACAAACGACCGAGATAATGCGTTGAATTTTTTAAACGCTGAATAGCCCCTTTTTCTTTGATAAATATAATAAAATCATGTTTGATTAAAATCTCGCGAAATTATCTAGTACTTCCATTGGTTGTTTCTTATCCATATCTCAGTTAGATATGTCAATTAGACTAAAAAATTTATAAACGTTTAATTAATAGTCAAATTAAATATCGTGACATACATGTATCTACTCATTAAGCGATGTATATAATCATCGATTTTTATAATAAATAAACATTCTGTGGACACACAATTCAAATACTTAATTAAGCTTAATTAAATTTGATCCTTCAGTTAAACACTCACATTAATGAATATCTACGTATATAAGGTATTTTTGGTTAATTTTACTCAACATTTTTTACGATATTTACAGTAAGTAAATATTCCATTTGTTTTTTGTTAATTATCTTTACCTACAAATTCGTTCTACCTACAATTGCAGAAATTCAAAGAAATTATTTTATCGCGCGCTGTAAATTCGCAGACTGAAAAATGGTAATTAATTACTTAGAAGACACATTTTAAATTCTTAATTAAGCAATCCGTACTTTCTCCCGCCTATAAATTAGATCGAGCCGTTTCCATAGAGACTACTCATCCTTTAAAGCGGGCCGGGGGAGAAGAGGGGAGGTTGTACAAAAAAATATAACTTAGGGTGAGTAAAAAACCGTGGGGTGACTCAGCCGGCCGCTGCACCCCACGACGAGAAATCTACGATCAATATTAACTCTTTTTTCAACGGGGAATCGCTGAATTTTTAAGTCGTTTTAAGTCTTTACCGAGGAGAGCGAGATTGGAGAAATTATGCGTGTGCGGAATGTATTGGATACGCTCGACTCGGCCACCGCTCGGTGTGGTAACGTTAAAACTGAACGCGACTATAAATCACGATACGCGGTCCACATTCGCAATTCCAGTCGTGTGCATTTGTCAAGGTTAGGCAGCATATGTGACTCACGTCGATCAGTTTGTTTTTTTTTTAATATTTGTTTCTGATTAACTTTAATACATTTTATTCTTTCATATTGAAACATATACATTTATCCCCCCAAAATATGAATTGTTTATCTCCATAATTTGGTCCTAGATGAATTAATAACCTGTTTATTTGCATAAGTACAAGACGTAGCTATTAATTACGTCTACCTTCTTCACTAATTACGAAGGTATCTTGCAGAAACATTTCAGAACTTTAATTAATCAACTTCTTTCGATAACGACAAAAGGTGACTCTGAGTTTTTATCGTTGTTTTATAATAAAATAAAAAGCAGTTATAAAAAGTTGTGCATACATAATTTGGAACAGTGCATTTATAAAAGCTGCATAGCCCGGTGTCTGGGTGCATGCATGCCCTAAAAACGTTCATTAAAAAAAGCTATTTATGACAGAGACCATTATCGTCTAATAAATCAGCTGCCCACTCTTCTGTTTTCGATAATGATTCTATTATTATGGAAAAGCGTTATGTAACTGTAACATTTTTTCGTGCGTGGAAAAGTATGGAGTCTACTTTTTATATTAACTTTTAATAGCTCAAGTCCAACAGATCTTAAATTGATGTTTATTATCTAACTTAAAAGGTTTTTTTTTTATAGTGAATTATAAGAAAGGGCTATAGAAATCGTTTGTAGAATTATACTCATCATTAAATTATAAAATGCAATATCTTAAAACACGTTGTTTAAGGACCTCTCAAAGGGCCTGGTTAACAACAGCCATGGCTCTTAGGCTGGCTTTTATCTCACACAACGCATCAGTTTAACAATCCAGCAAGGATTATCTCATTAGCTCTCAATATGCCGGATAACTTGCCACATGAGCCAAATTTTGTACAACAAGCTCAATATAGGTATATTGAACATGATATTTTACAACAAAAGTTTTTAAATTCCAGGTCTAAGTGTTTTAGTGTGAACTGAAATATTTTGTATTCCGCCAATAAAGTATATATCTGATTAATGTTGTAGCGATTAAAAAGTACGATTAACTATTAAAAACTTACTATTTAAAAACATAACTATTTGACAGCTTTAATATTAACCGGTTAATAGGTATTTTATATTGTATATCGGATCTGAACGCGTAAAATTAAAAAAAAATGTTGACATCTTTTATTACTAGTCGACGTTTCGGCACGGGTCACCAGCCGTGGTCACAAGTTGACCGAAGAGGCGGTTAGTCCAGGATGGGAGCTACGAGCAGTTTTACCAACTACCTACATTTGATCCTCACATTCGGAAATGCTGCGACACACTACACTAACTATTTCCGCAAACGTATTCGACGGTAATCGGTTAATATATAACTATTAACCATTAACTTTGTAACAATATTAATTCGTTGCATCCGGATATTAATTTGTGTCTGATTTATAGAAAAGGGCCGGATGAGTAGATTATTTTTTTTGTAAATAGAAGACAAACAGACTTGCTGTCCATGTGATGGTAAGTGGTTATCACAAAGAGGGATGCAGGAGTATCGTTGCCAAGTTTGAATGTACTTGAGTGCTTTAAACATAAAATTTCAAATAATCTGTATGTCAATGCGTTCTTAAAAATAATAAACGATTATCATAGACCAAGTAAAGTCAAACGTAATGCAAACATATGTTAAATTAGTTATTACTTTCATACATTCATATAAAAAGCCCAAGAAATATAACGTCCCGATTAAAAACTTCCTTAAAAAATGAGCACTAAATACGGTATTTAACGCTCTTTCTGTCTATAACATATTGCTTTTCTTACGTTAAGAACATAATAATGAATTTAATTGTTGTAATTTACGGTCGAAAGTGTGAATGGTAATCAGAATTTTTGTTTTTCATCTTATTCGTTGTACATAAGTTTGCTGAATAGGTACTTACTTTACTAGTAAATGTATTATCGATTTACATCGGTGTTTTAGGGCCTTTTTTTCAATTCTATTTTCGTTTTACTTGCCATGAAGTCTTGTAAATTGTTATTAGTATTTGTTAGATACAGCATAAATTTAATTACAAAATGATAACTCTTATCATAGACTAGTGTCAAAGTTCTTTCAGTTAAATAAGTAAAATATTTAAAAGACTGCTGTATGTTTTTAAAATCCGATTAAAATAAAAATCATTAATAGTATTCTTAAATTGAGCGATGAGCGTTCGATGCTCGAGCACCGAGTCTGCGCCACTGAACTTTTAAATATCGAGCGTTAAACGTTCATAAGCGTTATAGTCCAAATTTTTAACGTTGAGTTTTATATCCTTGAGCTTTTACAACTCGAGTCCAAAGCAGTTGTTTCTTAAGATAAATTAGCGTTGTCTTAGAGTTCAAGCGCTCAGTGCAATGCAATTAACACCAGTATAATAGTTCCCTGCCTCAATATAATTACTGAAATGAAGATGCAACTTATACAAGAAACATTATATTTTTGCCACGGTTCACTATTGTGTAAAAGACGCTACATCTTTAGACATTTCCATAGAAACTGTCTATAAATAGTTTTATTAAATTTATTGTCTATAAATAGTTTTAGTCTATAAATTTGTATATGGTATCAACATACAATGTTTAGATATGTCAAAGTTAGAACGACTAATGAACCTTTGTCTAAATATTTTTTGAAACAATCATGTTCTAACATGATTTATTATATATTTAAAGTTTACATACAACCACATTTCATATTATAATTACGAATGACATTAAACACCTAATTGGGTTTGTCCTAATGCCATTTCTTTGGAAGTTGACCATAGACCATAGATCAGCCATAATACATTAATCGCTGATTAGTATGTACATTACAGATAAGTACAAATATAACAAAGTTAAGAAGAAAACAGCAAATAATAATTTAAAAACAGAAACATAATTCCTTAAAATAACTACTTTTATTTACTATCTACGTACTTTTAGACATATACCTATTTACTTAATTTGGATATAATGCAATGAAAATGTCCGAACATATTATTGAGAGAAGTATTCTCTATGTCAGCGAGCCACCTCGTAGGTTTTTATGCGTGTCGGGCGGCGCGGCGGCCCACTGTACGGGTTACAAATTGTGGGGTGAAAGGGGTAGTTTTTTTCTAATCGACTTTCCTAACAGTAATAAACGATATTTATCTTTCTTAATTATAGTTTCACTCTGCTATTTGGTAGGTTTATTCGTGTTTTTGCTGCAACAGTTTGTGTTATTATCGAATTACGTGCGTTTGTCGTTAATATTACAATTATTATTATAGTCCGGCTGAGATAGCTTCCTTTTATTGGACATTGTTGTATAGTCGGTTCTGAACAATTGGGATTTCTTAAATTGTAATTTTTAGATATATTAGGTTTTTTGTTATTTTACTACTCCAAATTACCCACAAGGCTATGAATTGACTGACCATAATTTGACAATGCTTATAATTTGACATTCAAATAATAGTTGTGTTTGCTAAAAGGTTATCTGTGAATAATATGTTAATGTATCTTGAGTTGTTTAGTTATTGTGAATTTAACCATATGACTGAATGATATTGTGTGCCCGATAAGGATAACATGTACTTAGTAAATTCTATCTTAACACCAAGACCTGCTTCAGTTGCAATTGTAATTGCAGTATCTATACGATAAATTATAAATATGAATATGATTGGCGCAATATTCTTGTGTTTTATTCAAACTATAATAACTAGATAGAAAAAGTAAATTTTAAAATAAACATATTCTTCCTTACTTCATCACATTCTTCTACTATGTAACTTAAATAATAATAAAACAATATTGGTTGATCATCATGAATTGTGTACCATCGAAAATTAATTATATTTAAGTTTAATTTTAAATTTATATAAATTAAATTAAAATTTTATTTAACATAACTACTACTAATAGCGATAGTGCCGTCATGTGGCCCGCCCGCTCGTCTGCCATCTATTCTATAAAAAATAACGTTTCATAAAACAAACAAACGTCGGGTGTAACAAACACGCAGCGATCTCGATCGGTTTAAAAATCTCATTGTGAAAAGTAAAACGTGCTTATTTAAAAGTTTAAAATGAAAAAATCGAGGGTAGCTTTCGTACGGTACGCATGCGTAATAACAACCCTTTTTTACCCTTTCGATTCCCCGAGTGTTTTTTGTTAGCGTTTTTGTAAAGAGTTGTGTATGAGGTACCTGCCACACCATAGCGCGGAAGGGTTGCGTTTTTTCTCTATGGACCGACACGCGTTCTATTCAAACCCAGAGTTTTTTATGTATGGACCATGCATCGAGAACAATAGAAAGTGCATTGAACTCGTACAACAAGAGATCAGCTGATGCTATAATGATGCACTTGTAGAGTGCAGTATTGATTTTTCTAGTTCAAGGTCGTTCTAGAGTGCGTAAAATATATTCCCTCTAGAGCGGCAATCGATGCGTCCATTCCCACGCAACATTTCACTATTAGAAAAATACATTATATTTATTAGTTACGAAATCAAATCAAGTTAGGAAATATTAGTTAGGAATCAAATAGTTAGGACAGGAAATCAGTTATATTTATTAGTTAAAATATTCAATTTTGTTTTATTTATGTATTTTGTTCACTTTGTAATATTTTACAAGGATATTTTGTAATATTTTACTGTGTGTTTTGTGAATAAAATAAAATAAATAAATAAAAAATAAAAATTCCGCTTGCATTTAACTCGATTAATGAACTGAATTGTCAGAATAGTAGAGTAATTCTATTGTAGGTATAGTAGAGTAAAACGTAATAAAGTTCAATTTCAGTATAAATCTGGAAAATTTTGTTAAAAAAAGCTCAGCTCAAGACCTCGGTATCTATCATACCTACTGGACGAAAAACTAACATTCTGGGAACACTACGAGTCAGTGGTAAACAGATGTAACAGGATAATTGGATTTTTATTTCGTATTACAAAGGATATCAAGTCTCCGTTAACTCTTGTTTGCTTATTCAAATCCTTAGTCAGAAGTATTCTTGAGTACGGCTCAGTTGTGTGGTATGTATGTTGTTGTTGTTGTACACATACCGCTCCAATAGAGAGCGTCCAAAGTGATCGTCAAAGAATGGCCGTGTCTCGTTTCGGTTTGAAAACGGAGCTTGCGGATTATGCTGATCGATCATAGTACTTCAAATTGGAATCCCTGGAGGACATAAAGTATCTAGCCAGCCTAGTCTTTCTTTATAAAATTGTTAATTCAATCACTCACACGATATTGCTATATAGGATATCATTAAATACTAATCATATGTTACGAAAGCCAAATTTGTTTAAAATTCCTATTGACACTATCAATGTAGCTTCTCACAATCCCATAGTAAGAATGTGTGATTTATATAACGATCACGCGGGGTCTCACCAAATATTAGATGTTTTCGGTCAGAAACTGGGTGCGTTTAGAAGAAATATATTGAACTCTGTAGACTTTAGATAATTCCTGATCTTTTTTATATATCGATTAAATTAATTATATATTTTTATAAATTCCTAAATAATTATATGCTGATATATACATACTGTATATAATTATATACCACAAAATATCTAAATATGCTGTACCTATACACAACTTGTTGGTCAATAGAATGAATTCCAATACAGTGTCATGAGCTTAGTTATGTATTCTAGAGACTGTATTGTCTCCAATAAATAAAGAAACAAATTCATAAAACAAAACAAACAATGGGAAATGCTCTGAATAACTGGTCAAAATAATTCCCACCTCGGGATTCTACAACTGCACCTCCCGTCACAGAATTGCGGTCCATCCGCATTTCCTCGAGACTGAATAATTTGAAATAATCGAATGTATCGAGATTACCTTCGTGTGACTATTTGAATCCTTTGTTACACTGTGGACGTAATAACAAATAATTTTGAATGGTTAATATTTGGGTGGGTATGAAGGACAAAGGAAAGACACTTATCTTTTTGGAAGCCCCTTTCCGTGGTCGTGGCGAAGTTTCACTCCTTGTGCTTCGCTGCCGGACCTGCTGTTGTCCAATTGTGTGATTGTATGATCCAAGATTGAATTCGACGCCGTTTGCTGGTGCTAACTTGGGGCGTCGATGATTCTCGTCCTGTCACGGTCGCCAAAAAAAAAACTTATTTTATACCGCGAACCCGTAGGCTGTGGAATGAACTACCTCAAGAGGTCCTTCCATTGAACTACAATATGGGGTTCTTCAAGAAAACTGTCAATAGGATTTTGTAAAATCGGCGGCGCACCCGCATACCCCCTCGTGTTGCAGGTATCCATGGGCGGCGGTAACACTTACCATCTCGTGGGACCGCTTGCTCGTCCGGCCAGTTCACTATAAAAAAAAAACCAGTTAGTGTATGCATTAAATATGCAAACTTACTTGTTTCATTCACTTTAGTTTATTTCAATATTGTATCCATATAGGAGTTTTGTTTATTTTTATTTTATTTATTTTTAGCTTTTTAGTTATTACAGAGAATGATATTGTTGCTAGTTGATGTACAACTTTTTCATAACATCTACGACATTTTTTACAAGCATTTTACCATAAAGTCGCAACATGTCATATCATCAGCCTGTTTTTCCTTTGCTGGATATAGGCCTCACGCAATACTCTCCGTCGCACACGACCTTGTACCTACTCCTCTCATCCAGTTACCGTAACCGTAAGCAATCGGCCGTAGCCGTACACATTGTCTTGTGCATGACGCCTGTATAGCCTTAAAACGCCTCGCTGACCAAGCGGATTGACGAGTTATCAATTAAATTTTGTAAACTTATCACTTATCATTTAAATTTTGTAAACTTATCACTTATTAGTTAAATATTGTACGGTGGCCATCTTAATATTTTATAATTCTATTTATTTACACTTTCGTAAGATTACTGAAAGTTTTCTATATAATTTGTCCGAGTTAACCAGACTAAGTGTTACCGATGAAGCGAGCTTTTGAAATTTTGTACACGATCTGATGATCTTCGAAATGTATTCACCTTATATATAAATTTCAGTGCCATCTAAATCAAATAGTGTTTTTCCCAGTGCAAGTTTTGTGTCAATCAATCGTACCTACAATTTGATATAAGTTATGTTCAATTTAACGGGAGAAATCGGTCAAATACTAGTATTACATATATACATCTATATATTCGGAATCGCCTTTTCAGTAAGTGCCTTTAATTTGATACCCCACTCAATGAGTTTCATAAACTTTCTTTTTTTGACGCAAGCAACATGGCGCCTAAAATCCGCCATTTTGAATTTCTAAGAAATCAAATACACCAGTAACACTCGCGACAGTAAGAGGAATCTAACGACACCTCGTTCATTAAAATCGGTCTCTCCGTTTGAGCTCTGCGAGAGAATTAAGAAACGGACATACAGACATAAAAATAAAGTATAGTAGCTAAGAACTCCACAATTTACTTTGGTAGAACAAATATTTGTTTATTAACGTTACATATAGGTATGTTGTAATACTAATAAACAATTTAAGGTATTTGGAATATTAATATTACTATAATGTATGATATTAATATTTGATTATTAATATTACATGTACAATACGTAGGTACAATATTGTACAATTTGTAGAGGGAGAGTGCATGCTGCATTCCCACAGCCGCTGAGCGCACTCGACTGGCCACGTTACCCCTCCCTCACAGAAGGCTACCTTGAAATGTACTGCATTTCCTACTTCATCGTATTTCCCCAATGTACGTACGTGTTTCGGTAGTGAGTGAGATATGCCAGAGCCCATTCCCATCTCATCCTATCCTATCCCTCCCCATTTTCCCAATCCATTCCTTAATTTCCAAAGGTAGGCAGGGCATCCTGAGCGTGCGAACGTTTGTCATTCTGGGCTGATGTTGGCATATATCGAGGATGTCCATGGGCTACAGTATCCACTTACCATCTGGTGGACTGTATGCTCGTCTGCCGCTTTTTTTCTATAATATAATAAAAGTTAGAAGTAATTAATATACGTAATGATTTCGTAACCCGCACCAAGTCTACTTTTGGTCGTGTCGCGGTACAAAGATACGTACATACACCACACAGCCTAAAACTACAAATTATTATTATTGTCATTTATTAAATTTCTGTCCGACCAGTAATCGAACCTGGAACCATTCACGCAGTACAGGAGCACTACTGATTTAATTAATTTAAATTAATTTATTTAACTACTGATTTGAGTTAATTAACCGTCAAAGTTTTAGCTATGTAGATACACTTTCCTTAAAAGAATAAAAGGTATGTATATAGTACAAACTTTTGCTGTGAACTATGTATGATTTAAAAGATTATTAGCTATTTTGTAGAAAAAATAAGTACAATAAACATACATATGTGAAAAGTTCGCATAGTATTTCTATCGTTACAGTTTAAATCCTTTACACCCGTTTGACTGTTGCAGTCACAGTTAGTTGTTGAAACACCGGATGGTGTCAGTTTTCGCCGACGCAACAGCGGCTCCATTTTCTGCAATCCAAGTAAAAAGCTAAACAGTTTGCACGGGTATTAGCAATTCCAGTAACCCACATTTATCAAGGTGTTAGGGTTATCATGTTGCACACCCGTTATGTGCACATTTGCTCTTACATACCTTTGTTGAACTCTTTTTTACTATATAAAAAAGTTGCCCCTTTTTCTGTAGATAGACGCGTTTTTGTGCAATGCCCGTGACTAGCGTAAGATAAAGGTTGCACGCACCTGACGCTTTTAATTATCTTCTCCTGATTAAAATAATAAAATTCAGAAAACATCAGCAGTTTCCTGATACCTGCTGTAAAATATGCAAGGTTTATTTATATTAAAGTTGACTTCTCCTGGGAAGTAAATCGATGAATTTTGTCCTTAAAGTTGATAAACATTTATTAGAAAATCGCGCAACAAGTGCGACATGTGCAAGATACATTCATAGTGAATATTTTCGCTTACTGGCTTTATTTAGCATATCTATAGTTTGTTTACGTTACCATTTTTTCTTTAAAAACTTTCTGTGTTGTCTTTTTAGGGATGTGCGTGTTATGTTCTGTATAACTGGTGTCCTTGAGAATAGGGATTACTTTAAGTAAGAGATTCATCACTATTCTCCAGCAATTCTTTTTCGTGCACTATGGTTGATTGCAACAGTAATATGACCGTTAGTTACGAGTAAATGCACGCTTTAACATAACATAGCTGACCATAGAGAACACTGTGCCGTCTGCATACACTGTGTCGACACCGTGGTCCGTGTCCCTACAGTCTTTTATACAAATGTCTAACTTCTCTTAACACACATTTCATCTACAATATTATTTTTTATAACGTTATTGAGGTCATTAATTTAATTAGCCATATATTACTGCAGCAAAAGTTGTAGATGACAATATACAGATCATTAAAACAAATTATCTGTGTGCCGACACAAATTAATAGTCAAATGTCATTGTTTATTAACAGTAGTCTCAAGAATGTTCTCGGTTATTCAAAAACGTCGTTATTGCTCGCACAACCCATCTAACCTACAACATTCGCAACTTAAAATTAGTAACAGCTGTCGGTGCCGCCCCCGTTTTACCTACACCACACTTTTTACTTAGAAAAAAAATCCTCAGCTTTTTCTACATGATTTAGGAGTAGGCCTGTCGAGATCTGATTTCGCGACGATAGAGTTTCATCAGCAGACAAGTCGTTTCTACGAGTTCTTTTTTAATTATATCTGGCTTTGCCAAAACAGGCCACGGCTCAGATGTCTCAATTATTTTTCGTTTTGGTGTGTTTTTATCAAATACTTGGAAGCTTTAAATCGGTAGGTAAGCTCATTAGAAAGTTTGAAATAAATTAAGAAATTTATTCTTTACTAGTTTCTGGTCGCGGCTTTACCAGCTTGATTTTTTTAAAGGCTGCCTAAATTTTTACTTATCATTTGTTCTATGTGCGGATATCAGGCTCCATCTCTAGCAAGTCATTAAAATCGGTTCAGTAGTTTGGTCGTGAAGACGTAACAAACAAACAGACAGACACACTCACTTTCGTATTTATAGTATTAGTGTAGCTGTAGAAGTGGATTAGATAATTCCTTTATTTTATTCGTATAACTATAAACTCACGTCGGCCGGTGCATTTCCCTTTATTCACAAATAATACTGCAAATGAAGTCTTCGCAAGAATTTTCAACTATGTACATGTAATATGCCGCCGACTGCTTTGTTCCTATTATGAAAACATCATAGAGGAGACATTACAGACGGATTAAATGCAAACAAACCCAGTGGGCTGGGAGTTGTGTGGCGCGGGTTACACAAACAACTAATGCTAAGCGGACACAAACAAACTGTTTTGTGAGGTTTCTTTCGGCAACCTCGCCCAAAGACACTGTAAAGGGGAATATACTATTTCAATGACAATTAGCTATTGTTATAGGATAAAGCGTCGTGCTACTGAACGGTAGCGATACTCTGAGGATTAGAGGATTAGACGTTGGATAGTAAACAACTTAGTGCGAAACCTCTTTCATATGACTCCTTTCTTGGGAAAGGTCTAATATTATTAAATATCTGATCTACACATTGCAATGACCATCAATGGCGCAAGTTCATAGCTTTTTTTATAGAAAATAAACTTGCTTACACGATTTGAAGCATTGTGGTGTGAATACCTACTTTTACATCTTTGATTTTTCTCAACATCAATATAAAAAAGGTACGAGTAGAAGAATGCATGGAATGATTTGCAGAACAACTCAAACATATTTGTACAAAAAAACTCAGTGTTATGTGATAAATTGTGAATGGCGACATCTAATCGCGACAAGTTCCATACGGGTTATTAATGACATTGTACTGCTTGAACCTATTGTGTGGCGAATTAAATATATCAAATGTTAAAGGAAGTCATAATTGCGATGAATGGAATTTTGATAAAGGGAATATTTAGCGTAAAAATCAATAATCAAACGTCCTCGCGACAATGGACGGCGGGTAGCCGAATTCACTATCAAAATAAAGGCGACGCGGCGCGGGTGGATTTTTTATCGCATTAGTTCAACTCGGTGTGGTGGGACGAAATCGCGTCATCGTAACTACTCGACAAGTCCATAAATAAATAACAACACGGACAATTATATAACACTAATTTTACGACCTTAAAATATCCTGGTCAATAACAATAATAGGTAGTTCAACAATAAATATTTAATAATATATTTAACCCTCTATTCTCTTTATCTTTCATAATTAATTTCATGGCCCTCTATAGGAGTACCTACATTTATGTTAATGATTTATTTATACGTATCTAGATTCTAAAATTATTAATACTTAAACCTCACTTAAGAAAACAAGACATCTGTGGATTTATTGAATCTACCAGAATGAACAAAATCAAGTATGAAATGTCACTGTCAAGATTCAATCACAATATTCGAAATGTAAGGAGAGCGCAACGATTGTTTGTTCTCATCGCGAATGGTAACCTCTCGTGATCGACGCACACGTGCACCGCGGCTCGTACAATGCACGTTCATCGCATTCATTTTATTTGCTTACCTTGACACAGTTTCCATAGCTATTCAGACGATTCAGAGTTTTTGCTCCATTTATTAAGAAACGCTCTATAGAATCTATGCAGCATCTTTTTCTTATTTATTTTATAAATTATGGCTCCTTTCTTTTTCAGCGGGGGGACAACGTTAGATCCGACTGGTGGAGTTACCCACTATCACACAAGATTGTTGTGAATCATACCTGTAATTTCGGGCGTGAGTGAAAATTGTCTGAAACCGTTTCCTTTCCTAAATTTTGTTACTTAATATCATCCTATTTCTTTCTAAATAGTACTTATAATATGAGGTTCTGTGTAATAAACTAATAGTACACCGTATTTCTATTCCCCAAATGTACATACCTACCTATTTCGGTAGTAAGTGAGATATGCCAGAGTACAGTCCCATCACACCAACCCTTTCTCCGAATCCTTTCCTAAATCTAAAAGTAGGCAAAACTTTCGGGTGCGTGCGAACATTTGCCATTCTTGACTGATATTGGCATGTATCCACATACCACAAGGTGGACTGTCTGTTCGTCAGCCACTTTTTTCTACAAAAAAAAATTTAAACAGGACATTATGGTAAAAGAAGCCAATCAACATCCCGATCATTTTCATTACAGACTAGTGTAAAAAAAACGTTGTCATCAGCATTGTCATCGACTGTCCACAGAGGGATCCTCTTAGACCGGCCAATTTCATCATGACAGTTATTTCCATGATCCAAAATTAAAATCCTAAGTTCGGCATCTCGGCGACTACAAAGGTGAAATAAATTCAATTTGTCCGATTTAGTACGATAAAGAAATTTCAGATATTTACGAGTATTTCGATCTTTTAAATAAATGCTAACTAACTCGTATGCTTTCTTCACATTCTTCACTCGTAACATTTCTTCTGATTCCGCCAAAATTAAATTGAAACGGAAATTTAAATGTTTAACTTTTAACATTATAAACCTAACCGCATTGTATATGAATAAATGAAAAAATATCTCTTTGTTTGTTTGAAATGCTTTCACACATCAGCGGATGGGCGAATGGAGCTGAGATTTTGCATGAACCTTCTTGTGGTCCACGAAAAACACATAAGCTATAAAACTATGGTTCCTGTGAAATAGTTCCTATGCGATAATGAGCAGTGGGCGAAGCCGCTGCCAATAGCTATAATAGTAAATAAGAATTTGCTTAGCCTCCTATGATGTCCAATATTTGACGATGTCTCATACCATTATTAAATGAGAACATTTCTCAAGCCGCTTCCCATGTCATGCCATTCTTAATGACATAATAAGTCGATATCTTGCAACCGTCAACGTAACGACCTTACTATAGCCGAATGGTATTTGCATGATGGCAAGAAATGCGATAGAATATCATTGGTGTCGTGGAAGTTGGTGGGCCTGCTGGTCGCCACTTGGATCGACACGCTAACTCCCTCTCGGAGTCTAGGACCAAAGTCTACCAAAGCGGAGAAGAGCAAGACGGTCAAATACATGGATATTCGGCCCCGATTATTTTTTATTACGGTTCTTATATTTTGAGAAGGAACTTCGGTGTATTTTTCAGATGCTTTCAAAGCGCCTGGTCGAAAGTACCTGCTACCTTAGGATTGGTGCATCAAGCATTATTACCTCGTACAATGCATCAAACCTTGCAATCTAGCGAGTTTTAATGCCGCCAACAGGAATCAAATTTGTACAACATGTTCAATATTGTAGATACCCAGGCATGTAGAGCATTTTGTAAAATAGACATTTATAATATTTATTATTATATAAGTTAGTTTTAAATGATATTGTATAAAATGAACCTTTAATAAATAACCACATAGTTGATAATACAATATTGATCACTGATTTTATTTTTTAAATAGTCAATTAATCGTTAATTAAAATATTCGTAAATGCATTAGGTGCATTTACTGATTAGCAGAGGTCGGGATTAGGTAGTGTGATTTTGGTACTTGCGGTAAAAAAGATTAATATGGACATTCCGTTTTTCCGGGAATCATATCCTCGAGTGTCATTTTACTGTAACAAATTATTTTTTTAAACCTATTTCAGTTTTCTTGGCATCCTCACTACGAACTATAAGCCTTGTAATAATGTGGGTATATAAAATTTATCTATTTTTTTTTCGATACTCCGATGCACATACAATATTATAGACATACTTAGTTGCAAGTAGGAACAACATTATTAACAACCAGATTCAGAATCCCGGGAAAGCCGGGGTATATCCATACTAATATAATTTTGTCAGAAGTACCAAAATCACACTACCTAACTCCGGCCTCTGCTGATTAGGTTATCTATATATACCTACATTATTTGTAGGTACTGTACTGCATTGCACAAACAGTACTGCATATATGAGTAACTAGGAACATAAATAGGGAAAGGTACCACAAGTGTGCGTGGTTTTTAAACAATGTATATATCAAATAATAAAGGATTTACATGCATTGTAAAACGTTTGTTTTAAAGACACATTATTAAACTTTCATAAAGTGGGGGTATATAAAATAAAAAAACCATACACGTTTTTTGTTTATCGTTAATAATAATTAATGACATCAAGATACTCGTATTTGCGCGCTCTTACCATACCCACAAGAGTACGCGCCCGGTACCCTAAGAGTGCGCAAGTACATTTACTGGTTCCATTTTCTATATAGAAAGTGTACTTATAATACGACAATCTTGTAGAAAACTTGCATTGGATCCCATCTTCCGTTATTGGTTCGCTATAATTTTCTTTGCATTCAAGAGATTACCGCATTCTCTACTAATTTTTGAGTAGTTTCTTTGGTTTTATTAGTGTCTACTTTGTTTTTTTTAATTCCCTTCCCTATTTCTTCCTCTAATTGTATGATGAGCCGGTAACGATTTACTATTTCTTATTTCAGTTGGATTTTTGCGTAAAGATAAAGACTTCGGAAATGGCGAAATATCTAGAAAAGCAACCTGGTGGAATATTTGGTTCTTCTTCATTTATGCTTGTGAATTCTTCGGATGATGCAAATGGACTTGTATTTATTTCCTCTGGGCACATCTTCTAAAATGTACCTACCTATTATAATATTAAAACAGTTCACAAGAGTACACAGTGTCCACAAGAATACTTTTGCTATGCGCCGCACTAATGTTAGATACACCCTGTTTCGAAAACCAAAATAGATTCAAACACAATCTAACGATAACCGAAGGCAACAACTGCACAACAATTACATTATCGATGACTTTACTCATTGTATTATCAAAAACGAATAATTGTAAGATATATTTTAGATATCTATTATAATGAAAATTTTAAATTGTTGTTTTTTAATTGTTAGTTACAAGTGACTTTCCGAGTAGATTACCTATGAAATTACGTTTTAGTTGGTAGTTAGTGGTGATGGGCTAGAGGGGTTGTTATTTTAGACCGAATGGTCTTAGTACCTATATCACTGGAAACTCACTCGTTTACTATTAACGTAACGTAGTGTTTTTATACACAATGTATTTATAGTAAAAACATGTTATACACATTGAAAAACATGATATATTTTTAACAAAAACTGCTTATATCATAAATCTTACTTATTTCCTATGAAAATTATTTAATTTTTCCCAATGTTTGTCGTAAGGTCACATGTATATAAGAGCTCAAAAGACATATGAAGTTCGTCAATTTCATTCATAATCGTAGCGAATATCACAACTGCGTCCTCTCGCGGACCGCGGACACTTGTGGCACCTCACCCTACTTCAATTCTTCCCTTACATCGTGTCTGTAAATGTGGTACACGCACTCACAACGTTTTACCTATAGCATCGACACTATTAATAATAATGGATAATGTTATAGTCAGACTAATAACTGCGTTTTAACGTAATGGAGGACTGATGATAGTCTACTGACTGCAAGCAACTGGTGGCAGACGTTCCTTTGCAAGCCGGCAAAGAAATTCGGCAAAAAGGTGCATCCTTTATGTCGTTATCCCCGTGCACCCATTTCCTAGTAACTTCCGGTGCTATTCTACGCCGAAGAAATAAAGTAATAATCAGATTTGCTTATTTCTAATAATATAATTTTGTTTATACAATAATAGCGAATAAATAATAATATCATCAATCTTGTTGTCTGGTCAATAAATATTTGAATGTGTACAAATCTGTTAATGACGATGATAATATAGAAAAAAAAATACCAAATTTTATACTGCATAAATTCGTTTCGCGATATCCCTAATTCCTGTGCCAAAAGGCGTGTGATATGTGTTATTAACATGGCAGTTGTTCATTTCTGCACAAGCGCTTCAATGCTGATGCAAAGACAATGTCCGACACCTGTCAGCCGAGAGAACGCAATCAATAGAACCACTTGGTTTCCGCCACCACAAAAACAAATGAATGATAACTTATAACAAAAAATACAAAGCCGAAAGTGTTCCGAGTAGCAGATTATGAGCACGTTCAGTTATTAATTTATACGTAGCATTGCGGTAAAAAACACAACCCTCACTTAGATAAAAGAAAAAACGTAGCGCGCGTCGCGTAAAAGGGAAAGGGTGTCTCGCTCGACTCGCGTGCTGCATTTTGTTTTTTAACCGTATTCTGCGGTTTGTTTTTTCGAGCGCGTTCCTGTTTTTTAACAACACAATACCGTTGTTAAGAACTGTTTTTTAAGAGCGTCATATTGACGCGAGCTGCCGACGAGCACAAGGCGCGAGGCTGGTGTTTTTGTATAGATGCTTTATTTTTAAATCTCTACGCCTCGAATAAACGCGAAATAGAGAAACTTTTTAGATGTTTAGTCACGGATTGGTAAAGGGAAGATCGTTGTTTTTAGGTGTGTATTATATTTATATCCTTAACACGGCAGAGTACGGCGGTAAAGCACGAGCGGAGTCGAGACATATGGTTCGTTAGACAAAGACGCTTATGTTTTTCATGAAGGGCAGGTGTTCACACTGCTGCGGATTTCAGTCGGTATATGCAAGGCAAGTGTACTCCAGCTTAATACGTGATTTAAAAGGATAATAGAGATAAAGTACCTGTTAACATAAATGTATTTTAATTACATATTTTCTAAATAACAGATTGCATTGCAAATAATTCACTAAACTAATTAAAGTGTTTCAGGACATTTAGTAAAGGTGTGTGTATGTATGTGTCGCAGAGAAATTCCGAAATCAGGGATTTCGCGAAATCTCTAGGAATGTAACTAAATTACAGATGATGTTGAATGCTTCAATTCATTACATGTATATATTCATTTATTCTATCATATATGTACATATATATAATGTTTCATATATGTACATACGTTTCTCAAATGAACGACAACATGTTAATGATATTCAATTATAAATACAAATAGTAAACGTTGGAGAACAACGAGGCCGTTAAAAACATCAATAATGTTGGGAATTCGTAAGTGCGCCATAAAACACGAGCCATGAAAATGCCATTAAATATTAAAAGTGGAGAAACGAAGAGCTTAACAAGAATTAAAACATCGTTATAAGAGGCTAGGAGCAGGCGAAGTTGCCCCCGGCCGGGCTAGCTATCGGCGCGCCTCGGTTAATGCCTACTTATACCTTATTATATGGCGGAGTTTGCGTTGAGGAACAAAATTAATTGGTTAAAACTCCTCTCAGTATCCAGGGCGGGCCTCCCCCCAGCTCCCTCTTAATTCCGGCCTCCCCCCGCGCGCCCGCTGACTCACCCCGTACCCCGCTAGCTCCTTTGAACGCAACCTACCTAGAGAAAAAACAGAAAAGTATAAAGTTGCATTCCAAAGCGTTGTAGCTTAATTAATAATTTCAATATTTATTTCCTGTATTGAGGTGTGGGTCTCAGCAAGCAAGATTATAACATTTTCAAAAAAAAAATATGTAATGACTGTTTTGGTTTACGTAAGCATTATTAAATTGCATAAACCACTTATTTTATTAATAATTAAATAGTGCTTCCTTGCGGGGCGGCACAGTCGGTATCTGTAACAATTTCAAAGCACATTTTTGCTGCTTCTTTTCTATCTGAAACAGATATATATTTAAGTCTATGTGACAAGTACTGACAGAAACACGACATCTAATATTTTTCTAGATATGTACTTGAAGATATTTTAAAGTCAAAATATTTTTTTCAAATTTTGATATTACGGAGCCATTTTGTAAAAAATATATTAAGTAAAATTATATTAGGTACATAAATTTGTTAAATAAGACCTACAGACTGTACTCTCAGTTCTCGAAAAAAAAGTAGTTGTCGATTTATAAAAGAAAATACGTTTAAATCGACCCCGCACTACGGTGAGGGAAACCATATTCCGTAACAATTACAATTTACAATGATTTACAATACTTATGCTAACAAATTAGTCAATTACCGACAAAACTCTCCTAACGTCAATTTTTATAAAACTTTCTCTGTTAGATTATCCAAATGTATAAAAATCAAAAGATTGTTGTGTAATTATGAGTATTTAAGTAACTAACGTTGAAAGCTTTTATTTTTTATAAGACTGAAAATATCATTTTTGTAGGAAAAATAAACAGAGTAGTGAATTTTATTAATGTTAAATTATGACGACTATATTTTTTTAGTAAATATCAATAAAGTATAGAATTATTGATCTAAATATTCTCGCTGAAATATTGTATTATACTATTTCAGCTATACCAACTATACGGTTGGAATTCGTTTTCGCCTGGAGAATAGTTAAATTTGGTTGCTTTATCAATTTTATCATTCAAAATTGCTTCATCAATTTGGACAAAAAATGCACTAAAATTTTACACAGTAATGAAAACCCCAAGAAAATAATTGAACCGGTAGTTCTCGAAATTAGCGAAAACAAACATACTAAAATAGACAAAAAAAACATGTTCTTTTTTGTCACACTAATTAAGTTATATGTGGACACACTTAATTTAATTTGATATCTGAATAATTTCTAAAAAAAATCTAAATATATGTAGTAATATCATCACATTTCGTTTCCAGACAAGGAATCGATACCATAATACTTTACGAGTTACAACGTTTGGAGTGTGTGCTCGTAACGAAGGGCGAAAGCAAAGGGTAGGCCGGGCGGCGAGCGCGGAGGGGGCGCGGGGCGAGGGCTCTTTGCCACTTCTCCAAATAAATTATAATTCGCCCGCTCTCTTAAGGACGAGAACGAGAAGCCTCCACCCGAAACCATCGCGACTACTGTTCGAAGACGCCAATTACACACCTATTAATCTGTATTAAACAAGTGAACGTAATTGTTTCATTATAAGAGTTTGTATGCATTTTGTTAACAACATTAGTGTAATGGCTGTTAGATAATTAGTTGATAGTTAATTAATGAATTTTTCATATATCCTTATAATTAAATTATGATTTGGTTCACGTCTGTACCCAGTACCTCATATTAAAGGGTTACCTACGAGTATGATCCAGTATCGTTTCACACGTCTACTTTACACGGCACTATCTATCCAGGTGATTAATTCTACTGTTTGTTTCACTATAATTCAATAACACGTTCTTACAAAGTTTTGTGTTACTTACAAGTACTTATTATATTTTAACTTATTAATATTATTTAATTTTTATTTCCTATTTAATTCACCGAATGCTAATTGATAACAAACGAGCAATTAGCAAACAAGAAATAAATTTTGTCGTATTCTAAATGCTTGTGATTGCAGGTAGTGTTGTAAACACGAGCGCTGAGCGCTCGACCGCTAATGTACCTTAAGAACCTTAACCATAATATTTTCTTAGGTTTTCGCGATTACTATACGGGGTGTCACCCCGTGACCACGTCCACTGCAAAGTGTTCGAAACGTCGGGATATAAATCATGTCAAATATACGCGATTTAAACCGTTAAAAGTTGTTTAATTGCAACCTTAACCATTTTATACTCGCGCTGTTAATAAAAAGAGCTTAATATTATCTAATGTTAAAAAATCGGATTATACCTAAATTCCCGAGTGCGCTTAACGCGCGAGTATTAAAGGTTCATGAGCACTCCCTTAGCACTCGAACGTTGAGCGGTCAGCGCTTATTTTTACAACACTAGATGGAGATATTTTGTTTGTTTCTGTGCTGCCTTTCTCTGTGACATTAATATTGTTTTAAGAAAATTTTGTAAATAACATCCAGGTGAGAGAGGTGTGGGGCAAGATAGGGGGCGAACGGTGGGGTAAACGATTAATTTAATAAATACCAACCGGATTCCGGTGCGTTTGTCTCCGCAGCTAGGCATGCGGCTCGCGACGCTTGTTGAATTACGACCTACTTACTATAGGATCACCGGCTAGCCAGTAGCTAACGTCACCAACAAAACTGAATCAATATTTGTTAATATTTTTATCAGTGTACAGAAAGAATATAACCGCCATCCCATCGGATTATTGACTACACCAAACAAAATACTCATACTATTTATACGCTTTTAGATTAAAATTGCTACTAATTATTGGTGAATTGTGAAAGATATTCCTTTCAAACACCTACTAAAGTGAAATTTAAATGAGACCGTACAAATACGATATTACTTCAAATATTTACTCTAATGAGAGTTTTTCCATGTAGTGACCTCCGCGTTTTCTGATCGACAATATGTACTTAGTGTAATTATGAATTGTACGCACTCGTATAATATTTGGTGACCGCTTTTATATACTCGTACCTTTATTTAGATAACTCGTAACTTTTTTATTCGTTTTTCGAATGATTTCTTTCGAATACTATAGTGTGGACAGTTACGTAGATTCTACTCGTAAGTGCTCGACTTGAAAATTTAATTTAAGTACCAATATAGGAAAAAATTACATTTTCAAAGTGTTCTAATAACTCTAGTCCTATTACGTATGCGGTACATTTTTTGTTTACTATATAATTCTGAATTAATTCCGTATATAAAATATATAATTTCAAACTGTATATGAAATACATAATTTGCAAACTAATATAGTAATATATTTCTCGGAAAATTGGTTTTTCTCGCAAATTACAAAACTGAAACAACTAAATGCAATTTTTGTTTCTTCCAAAATCGATTTAATAGTTTCATCTTAAAGCTCTTACTTACAACTGCTGTAGTTTAGGATTTGCTTAAGAGACTCCTGAAAGAAAATTAACCTTGTAGAATGTCGCCCGTCATTCTTTCTTTTATATTTTATCAAAGAAAAAAGAACAAACTGCAAGGCGCGAACCTTGCAGTTCGCTTTAAGCGAACGTTTAATCAAATCTTTCTTTCTACATATCGCTGAAGCAAACTGTATACAATATTCTTAGCCATTACGTTCGTTCACTTTTTAAGATCATTTTGCCTGAACTCAAATGGACTCGTCAATTCACCGGCATGTTGTTAAATTCTTGTGGCCCTAATAGCCTTTCAAGAGTCACCGTACATGTATGGTTTAGGGCGAGCGCAGTAGGCGCTCAGCCAGGAGCAAAGAGTGTGTGCAGCAACGAGCCTATGGGCTCCCCCGCCGGTAGACCGGCGGAAGGAACGGATCTCGGCTTAGGGCGTTGCTTTAGGAGGGTACCGCGAGATCGCGAGTGGGTGAGAAGCGCCCAGGCAGATGCCCATACCTGGTAAAAGTGTTAGCTGAAGGCCGGTGTGTATTCACTGTGTAGCGAGAGGGACGTCTTCGTCTCCGCCGGCGGGGACGGTGTATACGTGTAGCCTGTGAATGCAGTGTAAGAGCCGCATTGGCAGCAGTAATTGGGTGGTCAAGGTCATCTAAGATGTGCCGAGGACGACGATGACGACGGCAACGGGCCTCATTCCTATCGGGGACATAAAATTTATTGCAATTCCCACTATATCCTATTGCTAGAAGTGAGTGAGATATGCCAGAGATTATTCGCATCTCATCCTACCTCCTTACTTTCTCATCCCTTTCTCCAAATATATTGCTATATTTGCAAATTTTCAAACGTTTATTATTCTGGACTGATGTTCGCATGTATCACAGATGTCCATGGGCGACTATATCCACTTACCATCGAGTGGACTCACTGTTCGATTGATACCTTATTTCTATAAAAAAAAACTTTTACTTATTTCTTATTACTACTCCATGACAGGTTTAATTCGACAACCGACGGCCTAGAAGAGTCCTTCAATGGAGACCAGATATTGCAGAGCGGGGTGCTATTCCTCCACGTGAACTTTATGGGTACATGACTTTAAAGAACACGACGACCTGGACATGACGGCTGAAAGAACTTTGTCGGTAGTGGTTGGATGAGAAAAGCAGAAGATTGCGTGTGGTAGAGAGTTTTGGCAGAGACCTATATTCAACAGTGAAGAAATATAAGCTGGTAGTATGGTACTGTTATAATTTTAAATTTGTGTTTAACATAATAACTATTATGTAAACGGGTTTCTCGTGAACTTTATTTATTATGTGTACCCGATATTCTGCCTAGTAGTTGCACAAATCGTGGTCACGATGTGGTGGTGTTCCGTGCTGATGATCGCGGTTCATATGACTGGACCGAAATATGGGCTATTTATTTGTTTTATTTATTTCAACAATTAATTAGTGGTAGCAGTGTCAAACATGTAGTAAACAAATACGTTGCACGATATCCTATTCCCACAATTACATACTGATCAGAGAGTGGGTGAGAAGAGCCCATTCTCATCACATCCTATCCTGTCTCTTCCCATCTTCCCAATCCTTTCTCCAAATCCTTTCCTAAATCTCCAAAGGTAGGTAGCGCATCCGGGGGCATGTCAACTTCGTCATTCTGACTGATATTGGCACATATCGTGGATGTCCACCGGCGACAGTATCCACTCACCACCGGGGGGACCGTATGCTCGTGTGCCACCGTCTTTTATTCAAAATACACATTACACTATTTAAGTGTGCACAGCATGAACAAAATGAGCATGCTTAATTGCTTAGTTAACTAAACAATTAAACATACTCTTATATACTCTGTACACTTCGTGCGAAGAATACCATTGTTATACGCTGTCCAAACAGACATCGTCGTGATCTCCTTTTGTACTTTAGTACAAAAAATAATATAAAAATAAAAACGTTAAACAAGCTTGTCGCGCGAATTGTACCTAAATGGTACCTACCTACTTCTGTGAATATTTCGCGACAAGCTTTTTGAGAACAAATAATTCAATATAAACTTATTTTATTCGTATTAGTACATGGTTTGCATAAATGCTTCTTTTTAAAAAACGTTTTTTTTTATATTATTTTATTTACACCTTTTTAGTTAAAAATATTTCACAATCTATCCATTTCAAGTAACGCATCATTACGGTAAAAAGTCATGTTTTGTTTTGCAAAGTTTCACGTGCATGCTACTAACCATTGAAGAGTGCCCTCGTGAGGAGACAATCCTGGCTGCAGCATCAGGTTATTTCTATCATTTTAGTATATTATCATCAGAACTGAACAAGCATGCATAATTTCAAAATCGTAAATTTAGAGGAAGTGGTTCAAATTTGGCTTGCAAGATTTGTCCCAAAGATATTAACAGGTGAAGTTAAATAAAAGCTTGTAAAAAAAATGAGCGGACACTCGCATATAGATTTATTTAGTGCGATACACACATGCTAGTGTGAGCACGGCTTCTTAGACATATTCACCTTATTCAGAGACTCAAACTCCCGCTTCTTTGGACCAGACTTAAATTTCACACTACACAGGATGACCCACAGGTGACCTAATATCATACTCGTAACAGAACTAACACGTCAGCTCATTCAATTTTGCAGTAATTTTGTTCTTTCAGTATTTTTTTTTAATTTAATAACTAATGAATAAATTATTTTCGAATTGATAGTTAATTCTTAGATATCAAATTATCGATCCGACAATCATTTGTGTCGACTAAAATAAGAATTTCTTAACATACTCGTATCAAATTAGGAACTAAAATTGACGGAAATGAAGAATTCCAAAAATCACTGTCTATTGTTGTTCTATTTGATTCTATTGGATTAAAAATTGTTCTATTGGAGAAACACTTATTTTAACACAATTCTTTGGCTTTAATCACACTTTTCATAACTTGTGTGGCTATACCACACAAGTTATAGGTAACTGATATACCTAATTATATCTCTTACCTATAATGTTTATTGAACTTAATTTCGACAAGTTTCGTCTATACTCACATAGCGTGGAGGCTTTCTTTCTTAGTGTATAATACGATATATATATATATATATATATATATATCGTATGGTATATATATTATATATGTTTAAGCAAGTATAAGCACGTATAAGCAGAAACTATTGTATGCTTTCTATAAGTCTTAATATATCGTATCTAATGCACAAGTTAACTTAGCTATAATTGGTAGGAGTTTTACGATCAGTAAGGATAATTTTAATAAAAATGCTATTTAAATAACAATCATCTTTTATTTTATCGTTATGTACTGGACATTTAAAGAAATACATATATTTTTATCGTACCATAATTAAGTATGTCACATATTAATATATTTGTACAAGTTAAATAGTTTCCATATGAAGTCTGAACGAGTAGTTAGACAACACCTGTATTCCGAGTCTGAGGTAGATTTGTTCAATGGCAATTTCCCTGAATCATAAAATCAACATTCTGTTTCAATCATACATAGGTACATCTATCATGGACATTTAAAAAAAATAACTCTGTAAATATTTTGACTTTTGAACAATGGCACTGAAAACCAACATATTGACTAACTAAGTAATGAACGTAAACAAACTTGTAATCAAAACGACAATTAAAAATTTAATTAATCAAAATAGGAACTCACTTTCATTGCAACCCACGAATATTAGGTAATATTTTTCCTGTGACTCTTTAATTTAGTAACAACACTAAGCAACAAAAAATACTTTATTTGCTCAGATGTTTCTGAGCAAATAAATTTGTCTGACAAATTTCGTCAAACCATATTTGTCTCCTGACCCACGACACAACGAAGGCGGACTACCGGTAGTGTCGTGGGGAATTTCTTTTCCTTTCTGCACTACTGACCAGTAGTCTAGTCTCGTGGGTAAATTTAGAAAGGGTGTGTCGTGGGGAATTTCTTTTCCTTTCTGCACTACTGACCAGTAGTCTAGTCTCGTGGGTAAATTTAGAAAGGATGTCTGTCATTCTTCATTCCGCACGACACTACCAAGAGTACAATTTCCTACTAAAATAAATATCATTGTTCTTATATTTTATCATTTTATTTAAATGAACAAATGAAGACTGCTAGTCAGTAATGCAGAAGCAAAAAGAAATTCAGAATGCAGAAAGAAAGAATGCAGAAGGGCTTGATTGTGTCGTGGGTCAGTAGGGAATTTGTCATCTTTATCAAATTATAGTAAGAGATCTCACAATTAGGCAAACTCAATGACACACTACAATCACATCAGGTCTGTGTGAGAACTCGCTTTATTTAAAATCGAAAAATTTAATCAATTTAATTATAGACCTCTTACGATTTTATTGGAATAAAATTATCATAATATATAGTCTACATATAATTAAAATGTAAAGTTATCATTAAGAATGAGGTTGGTTTTGTTTTTGACATTAAGTTATTAGGACATTAAATATTATTAACTATTAATCATGACATATGACGTCACATCTGCTGAGATTGTAATTTACGTGATCATAATGGTTTTTTTTATATTTGCTTGCACTATGTCGCGGAACATTGTACATATCATGTATTATTATATAATAACCTGTTGACATGTTCTATGCAATTAAAATATCTATCTATCTATAAAAAGTCTAAGATCAACATCGGTGGACCGATCTCATCAAAATCGGTTTAATAGTTTAGAGGGTAGCCTCGAAAAAATACATAAATTTTGATTCCCTATAATACCTATGGTTTATATGCTTTTGTATAATTGTGGTTATTTTTATAAGAATTGGCCAATTCTTAGAGGATTTCCTTTTTTCATTTAATAGAATTTGTTTGACATTAACTATTGAAATATTTTTTAACTGATGCTTTCGTTTTTTTATGAAGTGGAATTGAGGTATCTCTGGGAAGCGATCAACTCTCAATAACCATGATTTTCTTGATTTTCTTCAATATCTTTGTAGGTGTTACCGTGTTAATCGCCTACACCGTGCACCGTCCACATTAATACGGAACTTAATTAAGATCGACGTAAAATGAATTTTAAAACTTATTATATTTAATTTTATGACAAACATTCAGTATTTTCGGATCATTAACAACTTTTTCGTAAACTACCTAACATGTAGCTGTACAAGTCCAGAGATTTGACACAATTTCGCAACATTTTCCATGAAAAAGCACATGTATTTATAAAACAACAATAATAATGGAATGAAGTATTTTTCTATCCACATATCGGCACGAATTAATCCTAAAAAGTAATGATTAGTAAACTATAAAGATGCAATATCCTTTGTTTTTTTATGAGATATGCAATAATTATTACCTTTCCTGTCAGGCATCGATAAAGCAAAAAACATGTTGATCGATGTCTACAGGTTAAGCTCTATCAATGACTGTGGTTACTGTATCAGAGTATTATCGGAGTATTTTTAGTGTTGTCTAGTGTGATTCTACACATTGGTGTGAGTGTATAAAGAAAGACACAGGCATAAATAAGTAAATACATTTTATAACCCCACAGATACATCAGAAAATATTTTATGAATTTATTAAATCAAATAAAGAAATAAAAATCAGTCTTAAATTACGGTAAAGTCACAGTTGAGTGATGACGTGGTCGCCACACTCTTGTCATTTGTCGTCACCTTACCAGAAACGATAAAGAATATTCCAAGAAGCTTGGCAGTTTGTTTACCCTGGTGGCTCTCGCGCAGCGCTCCTAGTCGATTGAGGTAGATAATGGCATCGATCGCCTTTACACTAACTACCTACCATAATATTACAACATTGCAACATGTAATTACAATTTATAATCGAAAGTATCATTAAATTTGTACACATTAACATTTGTACCAATAATTTCTTTGGATAATTTTATACGTATAGATAGGTTCTTTACCTAAGACCCTACATGCCGTGTGAGCTATGACTAATGTATAATAAAATAATAATAATAATCAACAATCGGCACTGCTTAATTAGTGTGGGTACACAATTACACACGTCACATTATGTGCGCTAATACATTTAGTACATCTATTCTGTGACGTTAAATTAGACAAAAAACGAAAAAATGAACACACTACACCTAATAGGAAACTAATACCCGTAGAACAAATTGCAATAATGCTTAAATATAGCGTTCCCATCACAAACGTACTCATATCTACACACTTATTAGCTGGCCATGTACGTAGAGAATTAACAAAATTCTAAATCAATTATATACATTTGAATATAATAACTGTTTCATTATAATCTACAATATGATATTTACTTATCAATTCAAAGCGCACATGGCCGCTATTCTTTTTGTAATAATATTTCTATAATATTCATATAAAAACACAAAAACCCAATCGTCGCTCAGCCCGCTGTGGGATGTTGGGCGAAAAGCATGCGTTCTTACCTAATAATAATAATCACTACATAAATATATATGTACATATGATATAAACACTTTTCGTAAAACGGTGAGACACCGTGAGTAGGTAGGTATGCCAAAACGCCTAAAAACTAATTAGATAAATAATAAATAATTTCATAGAGACAGCTATATGTACAGAAGCAAGTTGCGCTCGGTCGGTCCGTCCTCCGCCGGCTGTTCCCGCTCAATTTCACCTCGTTCTCAGCGGTGACTATTACACACAGCTGAGGCTCGAATGATTTTAAACAAATGTCCCCTATATAACTCGTGAAAAGAATATTACACACTGAAAGAATTTCGTCAAACTTGCTATCAAACAAAATAATACAAAACGTTATAATATGGGTGATTACAAACCGGTTGGCGCAAGGCATAGATCTGGGCTCATAGTGGCGGTGGCATTGTGGTCATTGTCTGCCGCAGGGAACTTACGGCCAGTAACGGAATGCTTAATAATAATCGTTGACTGTAGTCTTTGTCACTATAAATAATAAGTCAATGTCGCGACCTTCTCTACTCAATCGTATTCCGGTTCCCGATCGCCAAACGCAAAGGAGAACTTCGATTCAAGATCAATAAATATCAAGCATAACGAAGGCATTTTTTACTCTCCATCACACGAAACAATGACGAAGGCAATAAATCAAAAAATACCTTTTGTGCAATATGTTCTTTTTTAAATGTTTGTTACAAGTTACAAAACAAAAGAACAAAACCGGCGTGTTTTTGCTGTACCTTGCCTTGCGATTATGCAAATGGTGCGACAATGAAATTTTAAACTGTAACACGAACGCAAAACCTTTTTATGACGGACATTGCAATTGCGAATTCATAAAAAGCGAAGAAACTATTGGCAAAAGAGCCTGTCTAAGAAATGTTACTAGGAAAAACGATAAATAATAAAAGTATGCAAAAAAGTTACCGTTAAAAATTCAGTCTCGTAATTCAACTAGATATTTGTTATTTTTTTTTGAGAAGAAACTGAAGGGAACGAGTTACAGAAAATGCGGTGAACGGCCGGCGGTGGCGACTTGTCGGCGGCGCGGGGTCTACGCGGGAGGAACTCGTATACCGGCTCAGCGGCGTGTGGCGCGCGGCGCCTACGCGGAGTACATGCGCAGGTCGGTGGGCGACTCCGGCGAAGCGGGCCTCCTAGGCAGTGACAGGTCCTCGGGTTCCGTCTGCTCGGGCCACTCGTCCCAACGCCAATCGGGAGCGGCCGCGGCTGGTGGGCTTGGTGTGTCCGGCTCACAGCCGGTGCCAGCGCAGCGATGCAAAGCAGCCGCTTGCCGCCGTCTGAACCGCGCGCCACATCGACACACAAAAGGCGCATCACCCTCGTGCACCAAGGCATGAGCCTTCAGTTGGTTCGAATCAGAGAAACGCGCGGGACATCGTGCGCAAGCGTAGGGTCTTTCCCCCGTGTGTACACGTAGGTGCCGCCTCAAGTTGGCGACTTGTACGAAATGACGCGGGCAGTGTGGACAGCTGTAGGGCTTCTCGCCAGTATGTAAACGAAGGTGCGTTTTGAGATGATGATCGCGAGTGAACCGTTTGTGGCATTCGCCGCATTCGAATGGCTTCTCACCGGTATGTGTGCGTTCATGATTCTGAAGAACATGTTTGTATCCGAAAGAGCGAGAGCATACTTTGCATGTGAAAAGTTTATCGCGGGGAGGGTCAGCGGCGCCAGGAGAAGAACCTGATGACGGCGGAGACGGTGGTGCAGCAGTGGTGGTTTCATCAAGTTTGGGCGTACGGCGTCGCTTCCTTGTTCGCTCGAGCTCAGGCGGCGGCAGCAGCGGCGCCGGCGGTGAGGGTGGCCACGCGGCCAACAGGGCTCCCGAATACAATTCGGCTGGAATTCCCGCCACCAGCGCAGCCGCCCTCGTTGCCAGGAGTCTTTCGGCTAACATTGGCAGCGAATCTTGTCGCATAGTAGAGAGGGGTCTCACCGACACACCTGAACAAAAAAAAAATACAAAAATGTAATGTTTATATTTTAACAATTTTTGCTGTAACTGATTATATTTACTTCAATATGATAGAAATAATTGATTGTATAACAGATTTATTTATAAGAGCAAGTATCACCTCATCTTTAGAAATTAGATAAAGTTTGAAATTGTGAAGATCACTTCCGCCAGTCGTTAGCTCAGCCTAAATAAATACGCTGTGGAACCTATCGATGGCGCACTTATCAGCGAGAAGAGGCAAAAAAGTATAGTAAAAACCGTAAACCAAACGTAGCGGTGACGACGGAGGAAACATTTGGTCGCAATCACATGCCGCTGCAGGTCGCTTCCGCCCCGACCTGTTGCGCAAATTACCGCTGACGCAAGCGCTGCCGACTTTATCCTACACTCTCTAAAATTTTCAATCCTTCTTCATTATTAATAAGTAGTCTAGTTAGGCAAGTTATAAAGAATGAAGGGAAAAATTCATAGAGATGTTGAAGAGAATAGAGAACAATATAAAGCGTGAGGCTAGGAAGCGCGGGTGGCGGGGCCGCGGGCGAGCGGACCACTTGTAATGGAATTAATTATTCCTCGAGCGGCAAACTCCGCCTGCCCGCTCCGCCCAAATTATATTCAAATATTAATTTCGACGAAGAAAAGCCTTTTTGAGAGCACTTAATTAAAATTAGACAAAATCATAATTGAAAGTTCTCCTCGAGGCGTGAAGAGGCGGCGCGAGGAGGGAAGCTCTTTACATTATCTACTTAGTCGTGGAATTAAATCCGGACTCAGCTTTGGAATCGGCCGTCGCGCTTAATTGAAGGAGGCAAAATAGAATTACCTACCTACAAGCTGTTGCCCGCCGCTGGTAGCGTCAGCCGCTCAACTAACGGCCTGTTTATTTTGTTGATTACAAAATGTAATTAAGATAAACTAGTTATAAAGAAAAGTAGTTCTGTTTTTCTAAAAAATAGTATGAATCACCACATAAAATAATATTATATCATTTGAAATAAAGTTAATTACGTATTCAAAGGGCGACCGACATAAAAAGTAGTATAAGATAATTTTAAAGTTGGTGATTAGGCGGAGGCGTCGCGAGCGGCACGTACCACAGGCTTATCCCATAACTTTTTAATAACATTACTCGGTGTTTCGAGGACGAGCACCGAACCGCACTCGTGATGTGCCCAGAATTGTAATACCAGGGCTAATGTAAAAGTTTAAACGAGTAAATATAGGGCTTGGGGCTATGAAAAGATTTGATATTTATATGAACAATATAACACATTATTTGCTTTTATGTTTTATTTTATTCGCTTTTTATAATAAAGAGAACAAAATGAAAACGTCAGAGCACAATAATGTGTTTATTGCTCGGCTGGGGTCTGCCCGACAATGTTGATGATACATTTTTACAGCGCGGCGCACCCTTCCGCGCGACGTTTTATGCTCTAAAGAGTTGTAATTATCGCCTCTTTATACGCCATAAATATTTGTCAATAACCCATATTCAATACTTTTATGGTCTCTCCTCCGGCCGCCACTCCATAACTCATTATTACGCAAGGGTTCTGTCGATAGCCGATGTGTCAATAGCTTACCCATTGTTCATTGAAAAGAGTTAAAAGTTTCTGTTTATGGCCTTCAAGAGTTTGATGGTAAGTAAATTTAGATAAATTTTATGTACATAGAAATATTATATTATTTACTAAATGGTAAATACTTATAATATTTACCCATCGTGATATTGTGTTAATTATAATTGTAATTAAAGGCTTGTTTACATCGTACTAATTTCTCGAATAACATTATACGACAATCGAATGTTAAATAAAACTAGTGCCATGAATGTACGATTTATATACGATTTACGAATACATTATTAGCCGTCACACGTCTCACCATACGAACTGTAATACGTTCTCGAAGATTCTATTATACAAAATTCTTTTAGAGGTCGTCTGTCAAATGGGGTCACACGACCAGCCACATCGCTGGTCGCGGCGGTCAGTTATTCAGCTGGTCGCGTAACCGCATTTCTAGTCGCTAAGTCGCGCTACCACGGTATCTACCGCAATCGATGAAAAAAACATAGTGAAGATAGCCATACATCATTATACGTCAATATTTAAAAATGGGTTTAATACATTAGATACGCGACCGGCTGGTTGCTCGCCGTTACTCAATCGCGCGACTAACTATGAGACTGCTCTGTGAACAATGTCAAGCCAGGCGACACCGTATGTTCAACTCCTTTGATATCAGCCTAACGTTCCATTGTAGGACACCAGCCTCCCTTAAGGCTCGTTTAGAGAAGGAGAGTTCCTCGAACGATTCGGTCGAGAATATTGTATACGATTCTCGTATGCGACCAAATTGCATACAACTGTTCACATGATGATAAAAACTCGATGATAACAAGAATAACAGTGATCAGATGATGATAACGGTTGTGTATAGTAGCTGATGGCCGATGTTCGAGAAACTCGCCTTCGAGAAGCTCTCCTTGTGTAAATAAGCCATAAATTACTAGGTCTTAGGCCACCATGCATGCGTAGTGCGAATTGGTGAATACACATGCTTCTGATTCTTTTTTATTTATTTCCCTGAACATACAGGTTTCCTCACAATATCTTCCTTCGCCGCCGAGCTAGTAATAAATAATTTTAAAAATCCGTAGTTAAGTAGAAATTCAGTAGTGTGGGCAGCGGGGTCTGAACTCACGACTTCACGAATAAGAGTCAACAATAGATACTCCCTTAGGCTTTTTTCCTGTGTTTATTTGTTTTATTACTACACTATAAACCACTACAATTAAATATTAACAAATTGACTGACTGACAGATTTTACACGCGTGACTCCTGCACTAGGGTACACCTGTATCTAGTCTATCAATATTCAAATTAAACGTTTAGTAAACGTAGTTTAAATAAATTTACACTATTTAGCAGACTTAAATAAACTAGTTAATAGAAGAGAGAACACACAATGCGAGCACAACTTACGAATTTTATATTTAACTTAATGCGTTTGTTGACATGCATTGAACTTTGCACCTGTATGTATGGATGTATTTTGAATGTATGTATTAAGTACCTACAATGAACAATATGATATTAAAGCGAGTTTATCTATAGTGATAGCCTAATAAAAGTTAAGTAAGTCGGGTAATGGGATTAACCTGGCAGCGGCGTTGGGTACATACCTACGCACTCGCACAGATTATGGAACTCCTACGGTTTCGGTGGTTTAGGGTTAAGAACAATGCACGCGTCCAAATTTTTGCGGCTTCACTCGTCTTTGTCTACCCCTAGAAGGGACATCTATCTTTATTTTTATAAAGGCGCACAAATCTCTTATGATCTAGAACATTGTCTAGGATTCTCTATACTCGTAATTCGGATAGAAAGTTCATTGTTAAATTGGAATTCGAACGCAAGCAAGCGACGTATGTACATCCAGTTAATTGCAATGAGCTGTTGTGTATTATAGAATTGTTTACAAATCACTTCTGCCATTAATAAGTAGTAGGTATCAGAAGCATAACTGGAAAGCCAAGATGGCTGTAAAGGCCAATTCAGTTTTAACGTTTCGTGTCTTTTAGTATATGTGCAGATATACTTTAATTGGTGTAGGTGTAGTACGTCACAATAATAGAACTTTTAGTAGACAATTAGAATATATTTCTAGCAAAGCCCTAAACAACTGCTAGAACCCCTAATTTAAATATAGTTTGTTTTTATCCCGGGTTCAGTGGAATCCCTAAACAAAACCCATGCAAAAGCAATAAAGCTTTCCTGCGGACAATGCTTAAATACACAAAGCATTGGCCAACTGAATGTTCTTACGATTACTAATATTTTATGCGTTCGTAAACGAGTTATTGCTGTGGCCTAAAAGTTGTAACATTTGTTCCAATAGCTCATTCTTTATAACCTCTGTATTTTTATACCTGTATTTCATTATATTTGACTTTGTATCTGAAACATTACTCTTCTCATTAATATATAGTACTGACTGGAAACAGTACTACATATTAAAAATTTTAAATTCTGAGAGGATGCCAGGAGAAATTTAGCAGCTACGTTAACGAAAAAGTAATCTAGGCGGCCACACCGTCGAGGAGGAATCTAGGCGGCCACGCCGTCGTGTAAAATCTAGGTGGCTACGCTCTGGAAAGAAGAAATCTAGGCGACCGTGAAAAACAAAACAATCTAGAGGGCCGCGGGGAGAAGGGGAGAGGGGAGATGAAATTGGAGGGTTGGAAGAAAGTCGGACACCTGTCATCTCGGCCTCGAGTGCGATTTAAAAAATATAAACGCGATCAGAGTAACAAAACTCCCACGTTGGCCTACTACTCTCTGGTCCGTCGCTCTTTGGGCGCTGGTGCTCCTGCTGGGTGCTGCCTCTTGTGTCGGGCCCCCACCGTCTGACCGCCGTTGCTTCCGGCTGGCAGTTGTGCCCGCTCTTCGTCGCTTGGAGCTTGCTGGGCGCCGCCTCTCCTGCCGACTTACCGTGAGTTTTTGGTGCTTCCAGAACAAGGAAACGGACACTTCTACAGACCTTTTATTTTATGGACATTTTTCTAAATTTTGTATTAGGTTTTTAGTTACTAATCATACCTTTCTAGTTTACCCCCTTATTCAGTTAGCTCATAGTTATAACATTTCAGTTTGTCATAGTAATAACACTACAAAGTTCATTTTTGTTGTTCTAACTATACGAATAGGTTTGTTCTACAACGTTATATTAGCGGTTGGTGCTACATAACCGCTTATTGAATAAGTTGGTAAGGAGCCGCAAAGGAATTTGTATTTATGCGAACGCTCGATTGACCGGTACTTAAATTACTCCTATTTCATAATAACTCCCGCTAAATTTTGATTATGTATCATGTCATTATTGGAAAAAATTAAAATACTTAAATTTATGTTAAACGTTCGAACTAATTGAGGGAGGAATTTAATATAAGAATGCAAGGAAAAGTGAATCAATAATGTAAGAATATCAAAATTTTGTCCTCGAGTACAGCTAAATCAATTTAATTTGATTTCGGTCAATTAGTTACATTTTAAACAATAAAATATAAGAATTTAAAAGAGTAAAAAATTATCTCCGCAATATTTATTATTTACTTACTGGCCTTATAAAGTCGAGGTATACCTATTACTGGACCCATAGTTCAATTTTATTGTAGTTTTCACAATTGTATATGGTCTTTATCCTGAAGAAGTTTTAGTGTCCTTTGTGTCAAAGTTATGCAGATTTTTTTGATAGCAAAATCAATGTCTGCCGGGTAAAACCGGTAAAAACTTTAATAAGTAAAGATCTAAATGACCCACTACCCTTGTTAAATATACTTAGCGGTGCTTGAGCATTTAAAATATATTTAAATACTTCTTAGCATTTCCTGATTTTAATTAGGTAATGGTAGTTAATGGTGAACCGCTTTATTGCGTAATAAATAAATGTTAGTTAATTATAGGTAATTTAACTTACTAGTGACTTTGCCGGCTAGGAACCTCATTTCGTCAATGAACGTTTTGTTAAAAACCCGTTATATTGTATAAACTATTGGGACTATTTATAATTGAAATTACACTAAAATCTTCCGCAATAAATGACCTACATAATGGTTTAATCTGCAAGAAAATCAGACTGTTGGTTCTCGAAATTACCGTGCACAAACCGTACAAAGATATAAAAACAATAATGTTTGTCCATATAATTTGTTTTACATCTCAAATATCTTTTTTATCGTCGAAAAGTGTCTGTATATTTAACTAAAAAGTAAAATTGAGTGTTACTTAAACATATTTAACATAAAATATCAAATACGCTTAATATAATCATTTATCAGCGTAAAGCCGTAGGTAGGTATTTAATTATACACACTAATTATTGATATAAGTTTGCAGTAGGGTTTCAATTAGTTGGTAAATTGCTGTAGATGTAAATACAAATAAATTGATCTCGAAAATAACAGAATACATTCAAAAACAAAACAATCTATTTTGATTGTCAATTGCAAAAAAAGCCGTGTAAAGTTTTTAGACATATTGACGATAAAATATTTAAATAATAATAATAATACCACATTCCGCTATAAGATAGATTAGTTAATAGTTACTACGTAAGACATACCACGAAAAAACTTATTTTTGAAATATTACTTACTTTTGTACAATTTTAACTTGAAATTCGATTTCGTAACATTTTACGCATAACGAATTTAAATACGGAATAACATACAGTTAAATTAAACTTTTTACAAACGTACAAAGTGCATAACACGTACGTATTGTATCTACAAATTACACGTGTCACATTTACTATTTATAGTAATTGTTTATTCATGCAAAAACATCAATTAATTTCGAAGAGATTTGCTACGTTCCCCGTAGCACTCTCGTAGCACCCGCTACGCCACGCTACGCACTCTACAGTCTACGGTTCACTGAGTCTGCAAAAGCTCTACGCGAATGCAAATAAACATGTGTGCGGTGTTCGCGACGCGTCGGCCAATCGCGGCTGCCGCGGCACGCATGGCGCAACCCGCTAACTTTTGAAACTTTTACACAAATATGCACTTCTTAAATCCAGCGAACCGAAACTGCACTGTATAAAAATTTTCACCAACCTCTCGAGTTCTGCGACGACTGCAGCGACAAGGCCATCTCACGAAAAAGTCATTTATTTTCACCACTCTTCTCGCGTATCGCCTTATGTTGGATAGTCCACCACTATTAATTTTCAGTTAAACTTTACCGAAATATGTAAATGTTGTTATTGTCTGTTAAAGTCAGTTGACATGTTCGGTCGTCTCGGAGTTACGATTGCGAATGACGTGTGCGCGCGGTACGAGCGCGTGACGTGCGACCTACCACAACACTGGTGGCTCTCGGCCGGCACTCGCGGCAGCGTGCGGCGGCCGCCCTTCCGCGCAGTAAACACACCCCCACGCCCCTCCCTGCGCCGCGCCCCGCCCGCCCCCGGTGCACTCCACATGCACGTAATGCATTCACTTTTTATGGCCGCTACTACATTATGTTCCTTCCTGGTAGAGTTTTTTAGCCCTCTACAGCGAGCACCACATAAGTACTTTTTATGTTTATGAGCTGCTCCCGTGCAGGGGCGGTGTTTTCTTTTTCTACAACTAAATTGAGAACATGCTTACTTGCTTAGATAAGTTTTTTATCTAGTTTGTTTGAGCATAATTATATTTTATCATAATGAGATATCGTGTCCTGCAAAGTGCATAAAAAATATAACTACACATTTAATTAATTATTTATTATAAAAACAAACAAACTGCGCGCGCGCAACCCCTAACTTATTTTTAGGTTTTTAGTTATTTCAAAGAATCATATTTACATTACATCAATCATATTACAACTTCTGTGCAACATCTACCACATTTTTACAAGTATAATATTGAAACGCAAATACCATGTCATACCTTCAGCCTGTTCTTCCTGTGCTGGATATACCTACGTCTCACGCGATGCTTTCCGCCACATACGACCCTGTACTCTTCTCATTCAGTTACAGTAACCGCAGCCGGCGCTCTTAGTAGGTATCCATTGCTGGACATGTGCCACCTTATCCACATTGCCTTGTGCATGAGATGTTATACAATGTACCTATTGCCCTAAAACGCTACGCTGGTCGAGGGGGTCGGCGAGTTATCAGTTAAATTTTGTACGGCGGCCATCTCAATATTTTATATTTCTATTTATTTTGTTCTCTCATCAGATTGCTGGTGGTATTCTGTATTATTTGTACGAGTTAACGAGCTAACTATTACCGTTAAAGAGAGCTTTTGAATTGTTGTACACGGTCTGATGGTTTTTAAAAATGTTATTTTTTATAGTAATCACGTAAGGCTCTCTGTACGACCTCAATTTCGGTATCCTCTCATTCAAATAGTCTTTTTTCCAGCACAAGTTTTATGTCAAACAACGTACAGTAGGTACAACATAGATATAAGTATTGTTAGATTTCGTGGAAGAAGTCTGTCCAAATTCTACTATTATATATATTTTCGAAATCGTTTTTTCACTACCTTTAATTTGATACCCCAATTAATGAGATCCATAAACTTTATTTTTTAAACAAACAATATGGCGCCTAAAATCCCCATTTGAATTTTCAACAAATTAAATACACCAGTAGATAGCACTCGCGATATGAAAAGGCATTTAACGATACCTCGTTTATTAAAATGCGTCACTTCGTTTAAGCTCTGTGAGGGATTAAACTAATGGACACACATACCTATAGAACGGTGAAAAGCATATCCCTCATAGCGTTCCGCAGTCGGGTAAAATACAATGGTGACACAATTCATATACGTAATAATAGAAATTAAACAATTATGTGATAATAATACAATTATACTTAGGTTTCACTAGATGATATGGCATTCTCTAATTTCTCTAAAATTATTCTACGCTGCCTTATCCGTAACCAGTTTTTTTGTCCACTGCTGGAGTTGGGCCACCTTATGCACATCGTCTTTTACATGAGGGATGTATGGCCGTAATACACCACACTGGCCAAGCGGGTTGGCGGGGTGGGATAGTTCCTCACCACTTACACTTAATTAGTACTCATTATGACAAACTATCTGTTGTCCGTAGTGGAAAACACTCGCATGGGATTAAAATTAATAATAGCCTTAATGTTAATTCGCCCCACGAACCACATTTATACAGGATTCAGTAGTAGTTTCTTGCAAAATTATTAGGTAAGAAACAAATAAACCAACTTTCCTATTTATAATATTAATTAGGTAGTCGGTTTTTTTTGTTGTCGTGTAGTTTGTCCGGCTCCAGCACCACCCCAGGAAGTGTGTGTCGTAACAGGCGGCTAATGGTTAACAAGGCGACTACCACAAGCCCTGAGGAACTACACCACCTTTGAAACAATGGATTCACTAACCCGCCCGCGGCCAGCGTGCTGTTTTAAGGCTATAAGTGTACGTACATCATTCATGCACAAGACAATGTACATGAATACACAAGACAGTGTGAACGAGGAAGCCCATATCCAACCGTGGATAATAAAAGGGCTGGTGACATATCTCTTTAGTTTTAAGGAGGTATTTCAAATTTTTATTTCTCAGAATTCTTTTCCACACTTGATACGGCGGACATACGAGTATCAAGTGTGGACATTCTTTCATTCTTCTTGACATTCTTCTTGAACTGTCGATAAAAGCGATCAAATACTGCAAGGGCTATAGCGTTATGTGTGACAGACTGACTGACAGGACAATACTATTGCTGAAACGCCCTTCAGCTAGAGCCCTAGTTATTTGGGATAATATAATTTCAATACTCTTATCTAAACATTATCAACAAAACAATGTTACGAAGTATGCCATTACGTACTCATAGTAATTCAATGTACAAAACAGGATCTTTGATCTGAATGTTTATAATGATGTCTTAATGTTAGTTCATCGTTAAAATGTGGAATTATTTTAAGTTTTAATTACATATAAATTATCTACACTTGCTAATACTGTGATTCACAATGCTCGGTGAGCTAATCGCAGGCGGATTGTCTACTTAGTAAATGTACTTTTAAATGCCTGGTTAAAAATGCAGATAACTACTACGTAAAACTGCTTTTGGTTACAAAATGAATAGACCCATTAATATTTGTTAAATACCTTTAAACCATTTGGAAAGTTAATAAAACCATTTATACTATTTAAAATAACATTGATTTGCGCGTGTGTTGGTGTTACAACGATACCCTCCGGCCTTCAAATAGAAGCCTCGTGGCAATTATTAGCTCAAAGACAACACACATAAAACGCGTAAGTGTCGGGAGACGGTGGCGGACCGCGTAAATTAACCGTTTTTATTGTGGCCGGTCCGCGCCCGCAGCTACACCTATTTATAACATTTTTACTATTTTTACCATTTTTAGTGGGCACGCGCCGCCCTAACGCACGGCTCGCTTTTTATCCCGTCATAAGGAAGAACACAGATACATGGGTACGCATCTATGTGACTATTATTAGGATTGAGATACGACTTTGTCTTGACATTGGGTAACAACTTATGGATACCCATAAATAACACTAGTACTAAACTTATTTTACTGGTATTTTGAATAAAGAAAATTCAATTACAACATGGAGATTTTCTTAAACTAACATTGTTGTTCTCTTGAAATGTTATTAAGTTATCAGGTAATCATTATCACATTGTGAAAAAGGGAAGCATAAAGCCAGACAACGAAACACCAAGACAAAGTAACAAGTTCCAACAACCTTAGCTTATTATTACTAATGAATACCTACCCTAGCTGCTTATCTTATTATAAAATCAAGGAAAACTTAGTAAAAAACAAACTAAACTGTTCTTTGCACAATGCCTGGTGAAAAAGATTGTTAATTTTTAGTTAGAGATCTATTCTCACCTGCTGCTGGCGCGTGCCTTGTTTGCCTATATGAATTTAAACCTTATTTATTGTAACGCTAACGTTTGGAATGCATAATTTAAGTTTTATGTAAGGAAGTTTTTTTAGATAAAAAGTTTGTGTCTATCCTTTTTCGACGTAGCAGTACATCCTTGTTTAACAGGATGTTTGGGTTGGTTATCGCGCACGCTGACGCACCTTGCCATCGTATCGGGAGCAGGCACAGCCAATGTTTTACCAAAATATCTATAAATTAGGCAACAACGGGATCTTTGTGCCACTTTCCGCAGATAAACAACCAAGTTTGCTAGTCAGGCAGGTGTCTGCAACAGATCTTATCTAATATCAATATACTCGTACGAGTAGTGTGTTGTTAATTAAGGTAGACATAACAACCACATAAAGCAAAATTCGGCTTTTGTCAATTTATAGATAACGAATGTGATAACGAACCAAGATTGATTTATATTATTAGTATCTCATAAAATTGCGATTTAGCGATAATTGAGGCTGATAACTTACGTAAAAACAAGCATTTAACCAACATTGAACTGATCTCCACGTGGTCTATGTTAGCCAACTCCAATAGGTAGATAGGTAATAAAATGATTTAATTGTAATATCTACTATTTAAGAATAAATAATATTATCACTGTGTTATTGGTTTGTTTATATTATTAGTATCTCATAATTGCGATTTAGCGATAATTGAGACTGATAACTTACGTAAAAACAAGCATTTAACCAACATTGAACTGATCTCCACGTGGTCTATGTTAGCCAACTCCAATAGGTAGATAGGTAATAAAATGATTTAATTGTAATATCTACTATTTAAGAATAAATAATATTATCACTGTGTTATTGGTTTGTTTATATTATTAGTATCTCATAATTGCGATTTAGCGATAATTGAGACTGATAACTTACGTAAAAACAAGCATTTAACCAACATTGAAGTGATCTCCACGTGGTCTATGTTAGCCAACTCCAATAGGTAGATAGGTAATAAAATGATTTAATTGTAATATCTACTATTTAAGAATAAATAATATTATCACTGTGTTATTGGTTTGTAAACAATACCACATTGGCCACTGTATGCAGTGAAAGTGAAAGTAGAAAGCATTTCTTTGTTTTGCGGAGAAGACTGTCGTTCACCCCCTCCCCACCCCCTGGCTACCCGCCGCAGTTCTCTCGTCAAAGAGGCTAACTCTTTGAAGACGTGAAACCACAATTAAGTCTTACCGTAGAGAATCCAAGGCCGTATTACTTTGCTCCCAAATGAAAGGCATTCGTAAATGTCTCCTAACACTTTTACTTTTTGTATGTTTCACAATATTATTCGCACAAATGTTTTTTTTTGTTTGGACATATTTAAGGTTGAGTATAGTACTTTTTCGCATTGAAACAACCACATTTTTGTAAATCACCCTTTTAAAATGTACTCGAGTATTGTTACGGCGACTGATAACGTAATCAAAAGAACAACTACATTAAGTTATAGTCGGTCATTAGGGTAACGATACCTATTAGGATTATTTGACTGAACTGTCTAAGCACTTGGTAATTCTAGACAAAATTAGATATTACCTATATAAGTGTGGTTCTTGGATAATGATTTTTTTTAATGATCCTCGATTGGAAGGTAGCGTCGGGTCTACGTCGTGGCACTCTCCGGCTACGACGCGACGTTGCTGATACTATTGTTTCGTGGATTACTGACACGGTTTCTTTTTATTTATTGACTAATTTCACATTATACAATTTTTTAATTAAACAGGCATCATAAAATCCTTTAAGCATTGTCTGTGACGTCAGATCGCTCTTAGTTTTTTATTTACTACATATTTATTTAAAATGTTGATAATAGGTATTTATTGTACAACATTTTTACGCTGTGAATTTTTGGTATGTTTAAGTTTATTAACTTGTATACTATATATGTATGTTAGTAAGTAGCAGTAAAAGCTTATGTCCGTATCTGCGTGTTGCGTATTTGTGTGTGTATGTGGTTGCATGTGTAAGTGTGGTGAGTGTGTGCGTCCGTAAAATTACTAAAACGTTCAACTAACTAGGAATCAAATATATAACGATATTTATAATTCTGTATAAGGCCTGATTCACAAATTCAAAGTTACTCAGCGAGCGATAGAGAGAGCTATGCTCGGAGTTTCTTTGTTGGACAAAATCCGTAACGAGAAGATTCGACGAAGAACTAAGGTTGCCGACATTGCTATAAAGATCAGCAAGCTGAAGTGGCAGTGGGCGGGCAATACGAGTATATATCGCAGGACCGATAACCGATGGGGGAGACGAGTCCTTGAATGGAGACCACGTGCTGGGAAACCTAGCGTGGAACGTCCTCCGGCCAGGTGGACTGACTACTTGAAGACAGTCTCCGGTAGTGGCTGGATGAGAAGAGCTGAAGACCGTGTGTGGAGACGTTCCTTAGGAGAGGCCTATATCCAGCAGTGGAGAGACACAGGCTGATGGCATGATATGATATCTATAACTTTACTTTGTTTTTAAAAACATAATATAAGCATACAACGTCCTACTGTAGGACACATATCTCAAGAGGCCTCAGTCTCTTCGGACTTCGTGTCATAATCCACCACGTGGACTCAGCACGGATTAGTGTTCCTTATAGATAGATAGATAGATAATACTTTATTGTACACCAAAACATATCTAATTAAACATAATTTATATTTTTATGTTTAATTAGATATGTTTGGTAAATAAAATGGACATCAGAATTGCACAAACTAACAAAATGTTCGTACAGGCCTATACTATTTATTAAATACATATCAAAATAAATTTAAAAGTTATAATTATATTAACTTTTGGTCAGGATTAATAAAAGTTAAATAAATATTATTCATTAAATACAGTTCTTAGAATAAGGACAATAACATGGAAACAAATGTTTGAAAGCGAAAGTGACTAAGACGAACCAGATAAAAGAGTTCCGACACCCACAAGGCAAATTTGAAATAAAAAAAAACACTTATTGTTTGAAAACAAAGAAAATTTTGCTCTAGTTTCGTAAATTTGAGCAAAACCGGGTTTTACAACTTGGTTGAAAACCATTGTGTGATAACAGATAGGCAAATCCTTGCAAAACATTCTGCAAGAACATTGACAATAGCTTTGGGTGCCGAGAAAAATGACTGAGATCAGTCATAAAAAGATCAGGTCATTAGCTTAGCTTTACAAACTATTTATGTTGGACATAATGTAAATACAGCTTAAGGTAGTTTCCTTTCATTGATATAAATATTGGAACATGGCATTAAAGGCACACGTTACATAATCAAGTAAGTATATAAAATTCTCAAGAAAAATTTGTTATGATGCGAAATTTGTATACGATCTCGAATTTTGTGGGTGCGATAGTAAACTCATTTATAAGAGAAGGATTTCTCATAGATTTTAAGATTCGAAGTCGTTGTGTTAAATAAAATCGATAATCGTCATCATGTTTTGGTCATTGTTCTGTTCCACCACAATATAAGACGCACAATGTTATATTTGACTCGGCGCAGTGCGGCGTAGTGCGGAAACATCAAATCATTTTCATGCTATAAATCTGTAACTTCTTTGTTTTTGGAGATACATGCATATTTGTTTTACAGTATTTTGTACGTATAAGCTTTTAAACAATGTACAACTTCATGGTTATAAATGTATTTTATTAGTAAGAAAAATAATTCAAACAAATGTATTTGATTTGTTTATACAATTATACTCATTAATGAAAATATAAAACTGAATACTAGTAAAATATTATATTCTTAACACTTACTAACATGCAGGATTATATTTCAATAAGTGACAAAGTTTTAACGGCTATAATTACATAATGTTAATTATAAGAAAACTCATTGGTTTTCTTGACTAATGTGTTTTTATTATACAAGAAATGAAGTTTTGGAACTTTACGTACCTATTATAAACAGTCTAGAAGTTCCAAAGCTTTATCTAAAAGGTCTATAAATATGGTCTAAAAAATCTTGCAATTTTATTTAACTTTAATGCTAGTAATTTTCATGCTTGACCCCGGTGGGTAGCATGTTCGTTTAGCTTCAACAATTGAATAGTAAGATGGAAACAACAAACATTTCTCTTCTGTTACACAATACCTCATGTTCTCATATTGTGCCTTGGTCAAATCCAACTCTATATAAATGCTCTATATAATGCTTCATCCTTTGTATAGTCTTTAGTTTTTAAATGTCTAGGTTCGTTCAAAAGATAATCGCATATCTCCATTTTCTTTTCTACTGACAATGATCGTAAAATTTGGACAATAAAAGTCTCATCTGCTTCACCAGTTGATCTGAGACCCTGGACATATGAATTAAGTGTAAAATCAAAGCCACATACTTCAAGTGATTCCTTGTTTTTTGTTTCTTTGTTCTCTCTGAAAAGTCTTCATAGGTTTTAAAAGGACGACCTCGATTTTCTGTCGATGTAGAAGACACAGGATTGAAAATATGATCATCCAGACTTACCCTGAACGTAAGATCCAACCAGTTGCTATTTTGTTTTAAAAACTGTTTTATACTTCTACCAGATTTTCTATAGCGTTCTTTAAACTGGGAATTGTTGAATACTTGCAATTATTTTTGCGACATTTGCATCAGATAGTCCGTCAAAATTGTCTCGTAAATAATTTGTGATAGCTGAAATGTAACTGTCACTATCGATCCAAACGAGACACACGTCACATCTGGTACACATAAATTCACTCATTGTAAAAAGTCAAAAAGACTTTCAGTAATAAAGAAAATTAATTTACTGTATGCACCGCTATGCACCACTATGCACCACTATGCAAACGCATAATTTATAGCCAATTGTTGATGTTAGGTGTGGGAAACAGGAAACCGCAAGTGTGCATTATGTATTGATAAAAGTTTTTCTAACGCAGTTAGATATTTAAAATATTGTCATATATATTGCTCCATGTTAACTATATTTGTGGTTGGTGATATTTAAAATGTATCAAAATTGATAAAACACATTATAATTAACTATATCTGTTAAAAGTAAGACCATTAAAAGTAGACATTATTGTGTACTAATTTATCTATTTAAACAGGTCTTAACGCCAATGTTTATCTAATTTATTTTACTCGACGTTTCGGTTGGGTTGCACCAATCATGGTCACGAGCTGACTGAAGAGGCGGGTAATCCACGTCGAGAGTTGCGCGCAGTTTGATCAACTACCTGCATTTGGTCTTCATATTCCGGAAATTTGAGACACACAACAATCACAATATCAGAAGTAGCGTCAGACGAAAAATCTCGAGGTTTAATTTTATTAAATTTATTGATCACTGGATTCCATGTCGAGTAAACGTCGAGTATAATAAATAGGATAGGTAAACATTCTCGTTAACACCAGTTTAAATAGATAAATCTGTATGAAAAACGCGATAATCTCAAATGTTTTATTGCGTACTAGGTACAAATTTCCATTATTATAATATACTAGCAAAACCCCGCAGACGTTGTCCTGCCATAAAGTTGATGTGCTGCAGCGACATCTAGTGGCGAATTATTACAAAGTCGATAGCTCAAAAATATTCTCCGTGTTCAAATACCTATGTATACCAATTTTCATTGCGATCGGTTGAACGGTATAGAAGTTGATGTGCTACACCGCCATCTAGTGGCGAGTTACAACAAAGTGGATAGCATAAAAACCTTCTTCATGAAAAAATACATATACATATATGCTAACTTTCATGGTGATCGGTCAAACGGTGTCGAAGTCTATTAATCTCCAATATACCAACATCCTCTTTTATATATGTATATAGATTATAAAAGATTAACATTACTTATGCACTCAAACTGCAAAAATTTTAGTCACTCCATAAAATTATAAGAAATTACCTACGAAAAAACATTATTAGTGGAACATCGGCAAATATCGGTAACTGTTAAAATTTTAATTGAAAATTGTAATGATATATAATCAGCGTGTACTGATGTATATATACCTCTCTGGAGGCCACATATATAAATATTATGCACGTTTAAAAAAATCAGCAGAAAGTACACGAATTGACCTTTCTGAAATAGTCTATTACTTGTTTGATTTCCACTGTTTTGTTAGTTTTAAAATGTAATAAACCATAATGAGATAGTTATTTCTAACATATTCTAATTTAACACATTTAGACGTCTCTTTATCATAAAATAGTTGTGGTAAAGCTTGTAAATCATGTTAATTAATAAAGATAAATGTTTAAGCTAGAACTTAAGGTATGATAATTTTGAGAAGGTATTTATGTGAGCAAAAACTCGGATGAGCAAAAATTAGCGGAGCAAAAACGCTCTTACTTATGCGTGACTTGTCATAACGTGCATGACCTAATGTTCACTATAATACCCTAAACCACTTCGCTATATGCATTTTTGTCGGGAATCCGAGTCTCCCCGGCTATGAAACTTAGTTGAAAACGTGTGCCATTTGACAATTCGTTCTAACTTTACATCGCTTATGGTGAACGTGCTGTGATCTGAATTTTTGCTCGATGTGTTACTCTCATAAAAATCTAAATGATAAGAAACATTATTTAGATTTCTATGAATAATGGTTAACTAAAAAGTTCTATTCATAGATATAAATATCTATGAGTACAGCAGAATAGTTTATATAGGTAAATATCAAAATAATAATAGTACTACATATGAAGTAGACTGTTTAGAGAAGAGGAAAAACCTTTTAAAACATTTGTAAAGTGCAAGCTTGTTACTGCGTCGACTTTGACGAACCTTTTGCTAATGTAATCACAGAATGTAATTAACAACTCTGGTATATTTATTGGAGGATGTAATAATAAAAAGGTAGATAGATATTTGGTCTACCTTTGTACTCGGGTTAGGCAGTGGGTAAAAGTTAACTAAACAATATAAGCTAACTATAACAATAACAATATCATGAATAACAAGTCTAATTTCCTAGTTTACAAAACAGAAATAACCAAAAATATTTAATTGTTTTGCACAATAATAAGATCCTATCCGCGTGCGCGACAGATGTGCGTCGGCGCCCTTGAATTTACAAAAATTGTGAATATTTCGTATAGGTACATTATTATGCGCTCGGCCGTTACGAATCAATCGCGCACACAATGGACTCGAGTTTCAGCCAGTTTTTTGTATTTGTGTGCAATTTTAATGTAAATTTTTGGTAAACTTTGTACAAATTCTGGTTTTGCTTTAATACAATGGAAGGGCGGTTGATCAAGAATCAATAACGTATTATAACAATCTTGTGATTGATTACAAACTAGTTTATGTGCGAGATTGACATTTCTCTTACAAAACGTTGAAAGTGACGGCTTTGTTAATTATGATTATGAGAAACTTTTAATTAGGTAGGTAAACGATAAAACGATTCTTTGACATGTTACACAAAAAACGATTTTGGTACTTTTTTTTATTATTAAACCAGTTGTCTGTCATAATCACATTTATTGTACGAGTATAATTGGCCATTTTTTTTCGAAACAAATCCAATCAATTTATCAATGGAAGCAATATTCTTAAAAATCAAGTGATCCCTTCACAACTGAACAACGCATATAAAATTCCTTGACTTTCATGTGTAAAGATATATCGTTCCGCTACATTGCGCAGGTGAGAGTCGGATACAATCACTACAATAAAGTATAAAATATTGCCTCTAAAGGATTCGCATTGAATATTTATTCTTGTCCGTGTAGCTCTGTCCGAGCGCCCTTTGTTCTCGACGACCGTTTAAACTTTTGATTCTGCAACTGGCAACAGTCAACTTGAAGCCGAGCATAATGTCACAAAATATTCAAGAACTGATCGAAAAAGAACTTTGTAGCTAGAGTCATGAGGCTTATAATAATATTTTAAGCCAAGAGTAGTTACGTTGTTTGGTCAGTGACAGGTGACTATTTCTATGGTTGCGTCACGAGCTCTCCCCTTCCGGGTGTGATGAATAATTCCCTTTTTCTCCGGGAGTATTGTCCTTGCGAACTATCCCGGCGACCGATACGCGCCGCTGGCCGCTCGCATAAACGTGAATTATATCCTACACTATCCCACTTACACAACTACTCTTTATTTCAACGGTAAAACTGAATTTATGTTTTCTCCTCCGTGTATTACGGTCAGTTAATACTCGTAGCTCGTAAACTAACAGACGCATGCAGTCATTATGTAAAAGAATGACTTCGTTTCAATATTGCAATACAATGGAATCAGATCAGTAAAATGAAATTTTAGTATAACAATTCCATTTCAATTTGTTTTTCTGTTAAATTAGTTTACAGAATATGTAGTAGATACCTGTAGGTACACTATGTAGTAGATACCTGTAGATACAATATGTAGTAGATACCTGTAGGTACAATATGTAGTAGATACCTGTACAATAATTTTATTCATTTATAAGAATTTGCTTCTTTTGGCTTTTGCATTTTGAAATATTACTTAGAACCGTCTATCAAATTGGCGTCGTCTACTTCTGTTAAATATTACATAGGTATAACGTCGCCGTCGATACGTGTTTTTAATCACAGTCCTTTAGTGACCGTTTTGTAATTTACAAAATTAAGTATTAATACGATCAGTATTGTGCATGTGGTGCGCGGTCCGGCGGCGGGAGCGGGGCGCGGGCGGCACGGTGCGGACACTGCTCGATCACTCCTTTCCATTCCTATTCATGATGTCTTTCAAATGTCTTTGTGTCTCCATTGCACACTCCTTCCGCGGTCGCCGGAGCTGTCATCCATTGTGACGGGCGACTCTTACCATCCGCTGTCACGCCTTGCACAAATTCAAAAATAACATCGATATACATTGGGAATACAGTTTTTTTTTATATTCATCCTGTGCAAACGTTAGATAAGTTCAACGCGTTGGACCCTTTTGTTTGATGCTAACAAAGATGTGTCCCGTCGCTTATCTGTTCCCATTGATCATGAATAAAATCGAAAAGATAACCATGCAAAGCAAACTTTAAATTGTCCTCGTCTGAAAAAAGATTACGCTATCTGCGCCTTGTTAGAGGAACGACAGAATGTTTATAAAGCTAACGTTCATAATCTACCTACAAGACGATGGAAACATCGAATAAAAAATAAAATATGATTTCTTGTGAACAAATCACATAGCACCAATTCTTTTAACGCATTGACCACAGTCACCTAAAGTGAATCCTGTCTAGTCTCTACTATTCGATCCAAGCCATATAGTTCATTGTCGACTCTTTATTTTTTCCACTAACAATTATAAATTTTAAAAATCATGCAAATCATTTAGTAATTTAAAACCAACATCGAAATAATTGATGAAATTGTATCTGCCTTGGTTTATAAGTTAACTAATACAGGGACTGGGAGAGAGCCATGCTGTTTCGGCAAATTTTAATGAGACGAGACTTTGTATATCTGTGAATCTTAAATATCAGAATTATAATAGGTACAGTACTGAAACTTTAAAAGACATGACATTTCGAATGTACAAGTATATAACCACCATAAATAGCAATCACAGATCTATCGCCAGGCTCTGTACCTGTTAGTTAAGTAGAAGCCTGGAACAAAGTGGAGCCATCTACAATATTTTAACAACACAAATAACATAAATTCAGTTGGTAGAATACAGTGAACAATGTGTAAATACAGTCAACATAGTCAATGATCAACATTAATTGCCTCATGAAGAAATGACAATCATTTATTAAAGAACACCTCATTATCAGTATAGAGTCAAGAGATATAGATACTTATCTCCAAAATGTGAAACAAGATGGAATTCTTTAGGTCAATAAGTATTTCTTATCCGATTGCGAAACGATAACTTCACTTCCTAGTACAAAAGACTCACACCTAATATCTAGTGTATTATATATAGATATTCCGTTGCAACTTCTAAGTAATGAACAAAACCAAATAAATGATATGATATAGGCATTTAGAATGTCATAGTATGGCATTTTAGCTTAAATATTACGCCACACTCGATGGTAGGCCATAGTGTGCCATAAACTCTAGTGTGGGCACTAGGATTCCCCCTGTTGTGGCTCCAGAGACAAATACCACCACCCAGACCGGAACAAACATATATATTTAAACGAATTAATGTCCGACGGAGAATCGATTCCGGAATCTTCTGCACAACAGCTAGGTACACAACCAACTGGGCTAATCGGTTGTCAATTATTTAAAAGATTTCAATGTGGTGGCATACATACCTCGAGTTCAAAAGCGCAATTAGCGAAATTGTCTACTTTATCAAACACCCCGCTTACAAAAGATGTGGCACGGTTTGAGGATCGGCCGACACAATGAACGCCTTGACATCAATTCGCAATTTTTAAAAAATATAGAGTGCACTCGTGCCGCCGCCGGCGAGTCAGCCATTGTGATGCATCGAGATGCATAATTTGTCGAACACATGCCAGTTTTTTTATTATAAAAATATTTTATTTTATAAAAAGTGACCTACAGAGAGATTATGTAACGGGAATTCATTGGACGATCTATTAAAAAATTTTGGACCCGTGGACAAAGAACAACAAATAAAACGTCCAGATGGGACATCGCATAAAAGATATTAAATATAAATATTAACAGATTGTTATTGTTAAAAATAACTTATTTCTTTTAACAGAACTAACATTTTTTTTATATTTTACCTAGAGTACGTGACCACAGTAATTTAAAAAAAATACTTATACTTCCTATATATTTTAGGTATATCAAATGTAGATAAAACCTGCACGGTTCATTCACAAACGAACTCCGTGCCATTCAGTTGAATGAGGAATTAAGTTAACCTTTAACTCTTTACCCTGATCGATAAGTGATGAATGTCACAGACCTTGAAATGTACTGCATTTCCTTCTTTATCCTATCTCCAATGTACGTCGGTACGTGTGTTGGTGGTGGGTGAGATATCCAGGAGCCTTTGCCGACTCCATCTTCTCCTATCCCTTCCAATTTTCCCAACCCTTTATCCAACTCCATTCCTACATCTAGAAAGGTAGGCAGCGCACCTGGGGGCCTACCAATATTTGTCATTCTGAACTGAAGTTGGTACCTACCACGGATGTCCATGAGCGACAGTATCCACTTGCCACCAGGACGACCGTAAGCTCCTCTGTCACCTTCATCCTAGAAAACGAAGTCAACCATTATTTAATTTTATTAACAGAAACTTTAAACATGATCTCTATAGAAAGTCAAGGGTAACAAACAGTTCAAGGCAGCTATTTACATTAGTGAGGTTTACATTTAATTTTTCATTTACATTTTCATTTAACACAGTTTTTTTTACTTTAATGTAAAGTACATGATGTTAATAGATGTGAGAAGTATTTTGAAAACACCCTTTTATTTTTCGTCAGATATTGTGTGGGTAAGTTAGTGTGCGCGCTCATATTTTAACAAAGCTTTTCCACTCTCTGACTTGAAGCAATTTGCTCCCTGCCGAGCTAAGGACGCGGACACACTTGTAAAATATTACATATAAAGGAATAGAAATAACATACATGCCCTTAAGTGACTAAGTGTATATGCCTGGAGACACGCTTCACGAATATCGACAAATGTAAACTAAATCATAGTGACTGTGAAACGTTAGTACAATCGTATATTTAGATGTTGTTGTTAGATGATGTTAATGTATATTTAGTCATGTATATGTATATATATACGTTGTTAGTTGTATATTTAGATGTTAAATGCAATGATTAACAACAAATGTAAGCAAGAATTCAAGCTTTCTTCCTCTTCTCTAAACATTCTCCTTGTTATGTGCTATTATTTCAATATCTATGTACAATTATTGGCGCACTGTACCTGTGTACTCTTCGCAGTTACGTAACTCTACGAAGATCAACACAGTGCAAGCGAGATTTCTAACTAGGCTCTAACTACGACTCACGCTTGTCCAAACCGTCCCAAAGCAACGCCGAGATGCGTTCCTTCCGCCGGTTTGCCGGTGTGAGGCCCTTAGGCTCGTTGCTACACACACTCTTGGTCCTGGCTGAACGCCTTCTGTGCTCACCCTAAACTATATTGTGCATGTCCGGTGCCTCTTGAAAGGCCACTAGGGCTACAAAAATTTAGCCATACCGAAAAAAAACACGTTCACCATAAGCGAAAAACAGAATGAACTATCATACATACATGAGTACATGTCTTACGGAATGGATTCGTTCTAGGTAGGCGCTAATGTCTAATGCTAAATGTTTCACACATACTCAAATATGCGATTTTTGAACAGCATTGAATTTGATGTTGGCAGTCTCATCATTCTAAGTTTACGAATGCAACTGAAAATTACTTTTGGGATTGTGGGGTTTGAGGAAGTAAGAATCGACGGATGGCAATATTACGGGACCGTAAAAAATGATATAGGTACTATAAATAATATAATTTATTTAAAACCACCACTGTGATCACTTGGTAAAGTAACAGACACACCAAATCCTTTCCAAAAGGTAAGAGTTGTGTGAAAGGAGGCGCGGCGCGGCGGACGGACGGCGCGCCGCGGCGGAGCGGACACGACCTTTGTACCCCCTCGCCTTCTGCTGCTGACAACACCTTTGACGTGAACTGAGAAACTGCCCTTGCGTAACCTCTTACGCCAAATAAACCCTCTTTCACGTCCAATATTTCCCAATATTTCACCTAAAAAGCAAGTAGTTGGGTACACTCTTTTTTCGTTAATTGCAGTGAATGAAAGACGGTCTATTATATTTAAAATAAAAAGTTTAAAAATTTGAGCAATTTTGCATGAAATACTGAATGAATGTGCATGAATGTGTCAATATCTTTTATTTGTTCTGAATTAAAATGTCTTATCTAAAATAATCTAGGTCTCGAACCCCCTCTTATGACCACGAGAGGAGGCCTGTGTCTTGCACTGAAACTTTTTAGATGTATATCCATATTTAATTTTACATTAATATAGACATCAGTGCATAAATTTCATTTAAGGAACAATCAAACAAATACTCTGATAGTCGTATTTTATCGATACGCTACGTTTTTATATTCACAAAAATTTGGACTTTTAAAAGTAATACGATTCGTGTTCAATACATTCGATCAATCCCGGGAACGTCGGTCATGTAAAAAGTAAGTAAAAAATATTTATCCGATTACCTCAAATATCATCTGACAATGGCGGGCAGCTGCAGACCAGTTCGTGGACGTCCTCGAATTTTTTTAACTTATTTCGCAACAATCTATCACAAATTGTACCATTCTACACGCACTCTACACTTCCGATCTCTACAGTCCAATTTCAATTGATTTGGACGTATCTAATTGTAAATTCATTAATCTTACGAAAGGAAAGATGGAATCCATCCACTTGTGCATGGTCAGTTGCTGACAGGAAATCGATTATATTTTTTGCTAATTATTTTATTCTGAGAATAAAACATTTATAATTGTTTGTGGTTTTGTCCGTTATATCGTTTTATGAAGCCTCTGAAATTGAAGATATGAAATTCTGCTAAGACACAATTAAATTAATTGCTCTAGATTCGACGTATTTCCAAAAATATATTGTGCAAAAATATAAAATACTGCCTACTGGCTATTCATATTTTAAACACGTGTATCTTTGTATCAAATAAAATCGCGAGTCGAATTGCTGCAGTTTTTAATAACACCGCATCCTGTCCAAAGTGACATTAAATCGAAAGTTATACAAAACATTTGTGTGAAAAAAGACCATTTAATGCCTTTGTGTGGGCGTACGTCACTCAAAATTATATCAATAGTAATTTTTATATCAAAAAGGACAACTTTGTAAAAACTTAATGCGAGATTTTGGCACATAATTCCGCGATACTGGTGCTACGAGTACAATTCCTATCTGTTTATATTTATAATTTTTGCAATGTCATGCAATCAGCCCTTTCCGTATCCACTGCTGCACACGAGCCTCCTAATGTACATTGCCTTGTGTATGAGGGATGTATGGCCTTGAAACGTCACGCTGGCCAAGCGGGTTGGGGAGTCCACTCTTTTGGAGGTGGTGTAGTTCCTCAGAACTTGTGGTAGCGGCTTTGTTATCCCTTTGTAGCCCTTTACAACACCCGCGGGAGGAGATGGGGTGGTGTCATCCTAAAGCCGGCCGACAATTTTAAATGAAGTAGATATGTACTTACCTACATAATTTGCAATAATCATAAAAACGACCGAAGATTGCTCAACTATTTATTAGATGGAAACTTTTTGCTTTTGGAGCTGTTAACACAATACCGCGGAATATTATATTTCTCGAAAGAAAATATCCCATTTCCGCATCTTCCCGCAACAATGACCGCGCCATGCAACTATTCAAATACTGGAGAGACGTTGGTAAACCCACGATTTTTTTGACTGGGAACGAATTAATGGATAACCAAACCAATGTAGAATAAAAAACTAGCTTATTAAATGTTGGTTTCGCGTAATAACACGTTGTTGGTTTTTTTCTTTGTTTCCAAGAGCAACGACGAGATATCCGGTTACGGCCGTTAAATATTTTGCCTCCCGATGAAAGGGAAACTTCGTAGTTTTTACGTACAGATTTCGTTTTTGCTTCTCAAATGCGGAAGTCGTGTATGTTTATGCAAAAGCTGGAGTTTCTAAATCGATTTCGCTTTTATGCTGAGTAACCGCAAGTTGCGAATAACGTACAATTACGTTTTTATTCAACTTCGAGCAACGACCTTTAGCAATAATTACGACCTCATTCTTATAATTTTAGGAGAGGGCGATTAATTCTTTCTTATTATTTTCACATAATTTAACGCATTAACTCAAAAATCTACATTTTACTGAATCGAAATAATTTTCGCAAGAACATTTATCAAGCTCACAAAGAGAACGAAACCTCTCTCAAAAAGGCCTGCTCCGGACAGATTTAATTTGTTGCGAAGGCCTTTTTAATTGGAACATAAAGATTGCGAGTAATTAATTTTCGCAGCGAGTCAAAAGCAAGGAGCGGAGCATTGAGCCGATGCGGCGGACGTACCGCGGCTAATTAATATTAATGAGCCCAGGAGGCGCCCACGCCGGCCACCACCACTTACCGTGGCGCTTCCCTTATCTCACATCTACACATTGACGCTATTTTTTTTCTCCTTTACATATAGTAAGGATGAATAAGAGCGGCGATAATATACGGCTGCCTAACCGCGGCGTGGCTCACGTGCATAAAGTAGCGAAGTCAGACAGCGGCCCGTACTACTTCATGCCTACATAATGAATTATACCACTGGCTTTACTCGACAGTGACTATCTTGGAAGACAATTGACTAAAGAAAATATTCGAAGTTAAGTTGGAAGGTAACCAACCAGCATTGAAACCATGTGGTAGAAACCCCCTCATATTTCCAGGTGCACCTCTTACTATGAGACTTCATAACTATTGTATACTAGAAGATACATGCCTAACGTAAATGATGAGTACCTATGTAAGAATATAGCCGGGGCTGCGGTGACCGATGAGACGGCGCTAAAAGCCGGACGGAAGCCGGCGGACGGCCGGCTCCGGTTACACCAACCGTGGGATCTACTGCAAATTTCTCCAGGGTTGACACTTGATTAAAATCAAAATAGTTTTCTACAGTCGTTTATCGAAGTGCCCATAGACTCAATTTAGAAATACTGAAAGTTAAGTGTCGCAGCGACTTACCTGTTATTGTAGTCTCAGTTATTTATTTACATATATCATCAGCATTGTACAGCGACACAAACATATTAATATTAAATTAAAGTATTAGTCAATATACAACACTGTTACAGATACGTACAGCATTGACAAAATAACTGTGTGATTAGGTATATAAAAAAATTCAATTATAAATACAAAAATGTTTATTGAGACCTTTATTCTACATTTTGTAAACTGTTCAGTTGATTTGAATTAAGCATAAATCTTTTCTAAAAACTTAATATATAAACACCCATTGCAAACGATTGCAGATTTGTTGGAGAATCAAACGACAAACAAACAAGATTACGAGTAGGAATTATCAGCAAGTTAGATACAAATTATTGCTAATCTAGACTGGTACATATCTTTCAGATTTACATCGAAAGCTGTCTAAAAAAATAATTAACAATATTTGCAAGTTTCGTAGCTCCGCCACTCTACGAATACTTACGAGTAGAAGACCTACGCCGCCCGTCACAAGTAATATGTGCTTCACGTAACAAAAACAATTAAATTGGTGTACTATCTCTGACGCAACAATTCAAAAATAATAATAAAGATTAATAACGACGTGAAAATTATAAATAAATATAAGGTCAACCCTGAATATTACGTAAAGATGAGTGCTATACTCCGCGAAGTCTTCCTGTCGTCCATGTGCGCGCTCCCATCTCGATGTGTGATCATAAACAAAAACTATACGCAAGCTTTTGCACAACCTCTGGGATTTCGTTGCCATCGTGTCTACCTCTTACATTATTTTTGTTACAATATACATATTTTTTCTGTTGGTCTTAATTTTATTTAAAAATTCATACAAACGAGCGCTTTCAATAACAAATAACTACTTACAACTGAACGGTTATAATTCATAAATCATTTTATTTAATCTACTGATTTTCATAAACTATATTATCATTGTTTTCTATATATTTATTACATCTTCAAGATCAAGATACAACATAAATACAATAACTATTGATTGAATAATACAAATAAAAACATGGGCCAGTAAAATTTCCTCATGTTACAAAATTTTATAGTTTACAGGTCGGTGAAGAAAAAAAAAGAGTAATAAAAATTACAAAGTATTAGACAAATAAAGTAATACAATTAAATGGTTGTTTTACATTATAACATTAGTTAGGTTTGAGGCTATTTTTTTTAGGAAAGATGATTATTATAAAAAAAATCTTCATTAAATTTAACAACTTATTCTGTAAAAAGCATTGTAGTATGTGGATAGTGTATCACATGTATATAACCATTCCAGCGGCTTCATTTATACAAAGAAGCGGAGCAAATGTAGGTAAGAAGGTTATAATCGAGTCTAAAGTGGGTTAAGCAAAAAGCGGCATATGTTTTATTGTAAAAAAATGCTTTGAAAGGCATAATCTGCACGTGTGCTCGCCTCTCGAGTGCAGGCGAGCGAACACTTGGCGTGCGCAACACATTGACTCTTTGAGGTGGTTCCGATGTACGAGTATATCGCAACTGCAATATGACGGAGAACTCCAGCTTCAAAACGAAATGGTCAACAAGTAGATCGTATATCGATATTAACCTAAAAGGTCTCAGTGCAAGAACACAGGCGTCCTCTTGCACTGGCACCATACCGATTGGCGAATATTATATGCACTGTTTTCATATTACTTATTCTTTTCATTTCTTTTCTTTCACCGGCTAGCTAGTAATAATTTACAAATCTCCACTTAAGCTAATACTAAGTGGTAAGATTAGGTTTCGAACTCACAACCTTGCGAATGAGGGTCGAAAATTATGTATCCCTCCCTACCTTTAGGAAGGTACATACTACCTCGGTACTCAATAGCTTATACAATAATTATACATTGCATGTATTTTTTTTATAGAAAAAAGGCGGCAGATGAGCATACAGTCCACCTGATGATAAGTGGAAACTGTAGCCCGTGGACATCCGCGATACATGCCAACTTCAGTCCAGAATGACAAACGTTGGCACGCCCCCGGTTGCGCTGCCTACCTTTGCGGATTAAGGAATGGATTGGGAGAAAGAGTTGGGAAAATGGGGAGGGATAGGATGGGATGGGAATGGGCTCTGGCATATATCACTCACTACCGAAACACATATGTACATTGAGGAAATACGATAAAGTAGGAAATGCAATACATTTCAAGATAGTCTTCTGTGAGAGATGGGTAACGTGGCCAGTCGAGTGCGCCCAGCGGCTGTGGCAATGCAGCATGCACTCTCCCCCTACACATGGCTACATAGCCATTTATTGATTAATTAACAAAGATATCTTTCTTATTGTGTCCTATTCGTATCTGGAATACCTAGTTACTTATCCAGAATACGTTATGTGAATAGATTCTAAACAGTAGAAGGACTCTTAAGCAATGTAACTTGCTATGCGAAATGCATATCTTCAGTTGTTACTTATTTCTTTGCAATTTTCTGCGGTCTCCAAGTGCAACGAAGCGGCAGTTTGCTCGCGTTGCTTCGGAGTCGGACCACTCGCCTGTGAAATCACCCGTTCATGCATTATTGTATGCGCACACCGACAAACGGTCTTCGCCAACAATACCAACTAACATATAAACGAGTATTATCCACTCGAAATGTAAGTGATACAATTAAAATACAGTAGTTACACTACAAATAAAATTTAACCAAATAATGGGAAGAACTGTATTTACCTAATTTGATCGTAAAGTGGTACTACAGCTTTAGTTGTAGCGAAAATTTCGTGTCCAGTTAGCACGTGAAATGAGCTTTCTCTTATTAGAAGGTTCCTTTAGTAAATTACAATCGTCCTCCATACTATTTATTGTGTTGGTTGAACATATTAGTTGACATTATATTGGTTAATTGGGAGGGGTAGGGTGCACGCTACAATCCTATAAGTTGCTGTCCATGTAAAACTTCGACTTGTTTTAATCAATCAATTGGGCTTGTTTTGGCGTGGGACAGCAACTATTAGGTTATTCGCCATTATTGAGCACATTTGCTGCATTCTGTTCAATCAAGCTTAATAAACGTCAACAGTCGAGCGGGTTTTTTTTCATCTTAAATCTGACATATTTCTGCACTTAGTCAAGCTCAGTGACCATTCTGCGTGCCTATAAAATGGGAGCAAAATCTATACTGGGGGAACCTAGTAAGGATGTTCGGTGAGTTCGACTACGTTAGGCATGCAGATCCAGCAATGCAGAAAATTTTTTGGGCTTTCTTGAAGGCATCCGGGAGTGTTTGTAGAATGCCGATGATGTGTCGCTACACCCGCGCATACCAGCACCACATCATCAGGTTTCTCCTCAGCCTTCATGCAAGCTCTGCACAAAGAAGACTGTCGGTTGTACTTATAACGTAAAGATGTTTGTTTAATTGGCAGTATCCCGTATTTGTCCCTATTAATATATGTAGGTTACCTCCGGTTGCCTTCAACTAGACAGACCTTGTAACCTAGGTACGAGTTGTTTTATGAGATGAGGATTAACTGCTCACAGTGCTCCTCACGCCTGCCTGCAGTCTGTAGTATTTCTCCACATCTCATTGTTTAGTTTTTGTTATTTCTTATAGCCAATTCCGCAGTTGAGTGAAAGTTATCTGCCCCGAAAGGAGTTGTATCAAAACCTTTTCTGGCCAGTTCGTCTGCTGCATCGTTGCCTAGAGATACACTAAAATCTATTTTTAACTTTATACTATAAGTACTACACAATTAGTAGATACTGTAAGTACACGTAAGTAGGTATAAAAAGCTTACTTCCATAAAAGCAATGCTCACATGAATATTTGTTAGGACACAATAGAGTGCGAACAAACAAAAGTATATACTCGTAGGTAAGTACACAAATATAACTCGTGCACGTGTGGAACCGGAGCGCTCCGCAATCGGATCCTCTGAAACACATATTGAAAGTGCAAGTGTTGCAATAATACTTCATTTCCACTCTCCCCCCGCGTCGCATTCCGACACTTTTTCTATCCTTCCATTCGCTTTGTTTGCCCGTCAAATGCTAGTTATAAATGATCGAAGCTGTGATATCAATTTACAATACAAAATTAAACGCAAATTGCGGTGAATTTTTCAATTATAAACCTTATTTTATTTGAAATAGATTCTGATTTCTGCCCATGTGTCTATTGGTTAAATAATCGCAAAAAAAAAACAAATCTCTACCTGAAATGGAAACAAAATTTGAATTCTCTTGCAAAAAATATTACTTACCTAGGTATTTATTCGAAATTTTATTTTTTGAAAGCTCCGGCGAACAGCAAGGAAATATCAGTATTTTAGTCTAAATATATTAACGCTATCTCTGAAGGCATTACATATTTTATTATCCAAGTATGTATAAACCTAAGTGTCAATCATTGTTGAGACCATACATTACAATTGTATACATTCGCCTATGGTATTCTGTCATTTATTATTTTTGCACATGTAATAATTATCTGTATACAATAAAGAGTATTTATTATTATTATTATTACAATTGTAAATTATTGTGAAACATATACATATAAATAACCGTCCTGTTTAATATTAAATGTAGACTAACACTTAACATTCGGTTAACCTAACCGCTAACCTAACTCCTAGGCGTAGAAGTATGTTCACAACACACAGAGCCGAGAACAAAATTTTTAAGGTGTGATCTCATTAATCATGTGTATGGTACTTTTGTTATTACTTTTGCATCTCACATTATATTTTTATGTGTACCAGAAGTTTTGCATTATAAAAACATGCATCCTTTCATAGAAACACTCAAGGGAAGAGTAATTAACCCGCTTTTTGTGAGTATCCCATATTCATTTGATTTATTTTTAGAGCCCATTCGTAAAAGATTTTGCGAAATATTGCAGTCCTTTGGGGCAATGCGCTGTGGTTCTCAAACTGTTTTAACATAACAGGTAAGCAACAACGTAAATATTTTGTTTTTTAAATTATATACATATTTACAATTTGTAAAACAAAATAATAATATTACATAGGTATACTCGTATAAAAAGCCGTAAACAAGTTGCATAATATGTAACTGTAACCATGTAGATATTTAGGTACCTATATTGCCTACTCAAATCAGGCATACAAGATGCATATATTATTTTATTTTCTAATGAAACTTAATTGCACAGATAAAATGCACAAATAATGTACAAACAATACAGGTATAATCATACATAATACAGTATACATAATGTATAATGTGTATAATACAGGTATACACATAAAAATATATACCTAAATAAATAATAATAATGTATATGTTATAGTCAAAAACCGATGCATGGTGGCTCCTAGGTTTGACTGGTTTGACTAAGTTTGAATCCTAAGGATTTTGTTAAGGTCATTTGTCACTTCAGCACAATTGAAAATCGTCTGCATATAAATGATAAAGAATTTGAGGTCCATAGTGAGAAAATTAATAAATGCATTAGAGGTGCAAAAATGCCACATCGTGGAACACCAACAGACAAGTCGCACCAAACTAACATTGTCCCATCGGCACAGACTGTCTGCTTGCGCCGATAAAAATAAGATGATTCCTGAACTGATAAAGATAATTCTAAATGAGCAAAAAGTATGTCGAAGTCGACTATGTTGAATGCATTGGAAAAGTCAATCAAGATCACAGCAGTCAACCGCGAAGCCTCCATGCTACCCCAGATGTCATCTAATATTTTGAGGAGCGCCGTTGTGGTGCTATGATCAGGTCGGAATCCGGACTGGAACATGCGGAGTACATTGTGCTTGTATATGAAACTTGAAATTTGTGCATGAACTACGGCTTCTCAAATTTGCGACGGAAAAAGAAGAATAGAGATGGGTCTAAAGTCGCCCGCCTCTAAGGGGAGGAAGGGGTGAGTTTTTGGGTAGAAGAAGAACATACCTAAGCGCATCTCCAAATGGAAGGAAGAACCCCGGAAAATAAGGAGAAGTTAACAATGTAACTTATGACGGGAAGAATGCAATCAAGAATGGGAGTGACCATCGGCCTTGCTCTCATCGTCATAGCCAACGGCAATGGATTTTAGGGAACTGAATTGATATGATCTCCTGGTGAGGTCATAGGAGAAAAATTAAAGGAAGTGGTCTCAGGACGTGGCATGGAAATGATGCATCGTTTGACAGTGTCCTCTAAAGGAGGAGCAGAAGAAAAGTGGTTATTTAAGTCGTTAATTGAGAAGGAAAATATATTAGTGTCGTTAAGATATTTTCCCAGCGTGAGAGTTTTACGAAATTTCCATATATCTGCTGACGAGGAGTTGTGGATATTGCTATATGTATCGGCGTTTAGCAGCCCGTATAATTTGATTACAGCGACTTCTGACTGACTTTAAACGAGATCAATTTGCGTCGAAATATTATGATTGTAAATAGAATATTCATATTGTACCTAATAGAATAAAAAGTGGTTTGGGGCAACTGCGCGATATAATCAAAATCATACATCACAAAAAATGCAATGCAAATATCTTATCAGTGTTGTTATCTATTTAACTTTTATTCTAAAGTTTGACAATAATAGAATTCCGTCGAAATTTCGAAGGCGATTCCAGGAAGTCGGTAAAAAGCGCAGGTAGGTATACGTCGAGAGTGAAAGGGTCGTGGATGCAATTTGAGAACTACGATAGCCCAGTTTCACTTCGGGATCCTCTACTGACCTTGGTTTTTGTGCGGATCGGATGCACCACTGATCGTCGCCGCACTGATACTGTGGCGAATATAAAGTAGAAACACGTGGGAATTCGCCCTTTCATTTCGTCATTCATGTATGTGAAGATTAACTGAACTGATAGGTTCTGCCTTTTTAGAATTATATAAAGGTTTTGAAATTTATGAACATGCTATGGAATTTGTGATTTTAATTAAATAGTCACAAACAACAAAATAGTTACCTAAATATTAATAAGAGTAGTAAAAACAATCTATCTATTTGTGCATAATACTCCGTATAAATAATAATGTAGGTACTATAAAATTATGTATAGAAATCAAATAGGTACCTACCTACCTAGATATTAGGTAAGTTTCTGCTACACCAGAATAGATGAAGATTAATAATTTACAATCTGTCAACCAACATAACTAATATACCAATCTTATTCATATTATTTATATTTTATTTCGTTTTCTAATACCTATCTATAGAAATATAACTTAAATACTATTAATTATTATGTTTTTAATAAACAAATAACTTAACAAGCATTTTTTAACAGAGACTTGTTAAGTTTATTAAATTTATTTAAAATTTTGCTTGTAAATAAAAAAAGTAAATATAATATCTATGCGGTGTTCTCAAATTACACGGTCAAACGGAACGATTTTGTGTCGATCATGCATAGATCACTATCTTGAAATCATCTCTAAGACCTTTTCAAAGGATCAGCAAGGTTTTCACCCTTACAATTCATTTGTCTGTTCCCTCTATTATCGTTATAAAAAATATTTACTCGCAGCTAATGGAAGAAGGAAATCAACTATATAATAATAATAATATAACTCGTAACAGAATCTAATTGCTGGTTATTAAATTTATTCCGAAGTTTAAAAGACGTCTCTACGTGAACATTCATTTTGACAATCTAGTGTTGCTCCTTAATCACTTCTTTTTAGTAAGTGAAATTTTGTTTAGGTTACGATGGGACTGACATGCCAGTGTTGGCCAAAGTCCCAAATTAAGTATATAGAATTAAAAAAAAAAAAAAAAATCTCATCTAAAGCTGCATACATTTGTCTACTACACCAACATTTACATTAATAAAAAAATATATGCCACGAGTACCAAAGTATTATCATTACCGATCTATAATAGTCTAAAACAACCAGTCGGTCGACAGATTGGCCCCCTCTTCACCCCCTCTAGCCGATCTCTACGCCCACCAACTAAAATATAAGTATAATCTACTTAGAAAATCACTTGTAACAATGTAATACGAAAATATACTGAAGACATTTAGCTATTATTTTAACACCAAACTCTACTTAAAGACAGCAAAGAGGAACTAACTTAATATTGCTAATATTCTCCGTTTTTCACATTTCATTTCACATCTATTTAACTATTAAGGTGAGGGTAAGAAGGCTATTATTGAAATTTATATGTTGCCACATCAAATAAGTTATTTTAGTACATACTTTAATCTAAAAATATATTTTAAAAGATAGGTTTAGGAGCAGATACAATGTATCTAGGTAAGTACCTATGGCTCGTAACCGCATAGTGTTTACTAGAGGAGGACTGTGCCTTGAAGTAAGACATCTGAAAAATGCTGACATTTAAGTAAGTAAATAACGAGTAGTTGTCATGGAAATTTTGTTAAATAGGAACATTCACATTGGCATATAGCGGGTTGCAGGTACCACCACTGAAAATGTTATATAAGAGTATTTTGTTAAGATGAAGACAGAAAACATTTTAGCACACTTAAACTGTCCAAGACAATTTCCGAAATACCGAAGTTGGCAATACGTTGATATGGGTATAATGGTGTCGCTAAGAAAGTATCCCAATCTCACTTATTCAGTATTGTGTAATCGTCCACCCGGGCCTCTTTCCCACGCAACCACGCTTTTATTCAAATAATTCGGACCCTTTTGGTAAAATTTAAATGTTTGATAGCAAATTTTATTTGCGCAAACTTTTTTCTATACAAGTAATGCGTGGCTGCACTTTCTACTGCTTGGAGCGCATCGTGGGAATGCAGGTGTGGAAGGGTTCTACCTACGCGACTGCACTCTTTGTGTTCGCCTCACATCGCGTTGCACAAAAGTTAACATTAGCCCTTTGTGGACATGTCAAGTGATTTTCGACTAATAGATAATTTATGACTTCTCCGCAAAATATATCAACCCCGAGCGAAAACTTTAAAATATTAGGGTGGCTTGGTCACTCTACGATAAATCGTACATCTTATCTTAGGTAGGTAGGGTAAGTCAGGGAGAGATGCCTATAGTTTAAAAAAAACATCATATTTAATTATACATTTATGACACAGAAGAAAAAAACGCCATTTTACTTAAATTAGACTTTATTAATCTGTCTTACATAAAATTAACAAATATTAAACGCATATTTTAGGATATAACACAGCTAGAAAAAAATATAGAAAATGGGCATCTCTCCCAGGCCTATGGGTGAGTTGCCTATAGATACCAGGGATAGATGCCCATGCGTACTTAAAACAAAATCAGTCGTCACACATCAAGCATTTCGCTGGATCGTCACTACAATCCTCATGGAACCATTGTTGACACTGAATGCACTGTATCCAGTCGCATTTCTTTTTAGTGGCATGATAATATTCTCCACAAACATTGCACATGTCCCCGAGAATTTCGTGTTCTATGTCTACGTCCGAAGAACTATCGTGAAGCGAAATATGAGACCCTTCATCGCAGGAATCGTTCGATTCCTGTTTTCGGTTACTTGTAGTTTGTTCTATTTTAATTTTCTTTCTATAATTTCTATTCGATAATGATCTTTTCATTGGTTCTTTCATCTTTGATTCTGTTGTTGTTGGTTCTTTTTTACTTCGTGTTTTAAACTGTTTTGTATTAATCTTGTTCCTGATTTTTTCTAAGTTTTCCGGAGACGTCAAAACCTCAGCATGCTGTTTTCTCTTTGATACAACCTGAAGACCATACGAAGGAACAGGATGAACTTTAATCAAGATCTTTGACGGCGTTTCTTCTTTACCAGATTGGATTTCCGATAGGTTGTGGGATTTTAAAGGAGTAGATGTGTTGGCTACAGGCGCCAAATTTTCCTTATTCACCCCGCTAGTTGAGGGAACTATGTTTCTGACAGAGGGATCATTTGCTTGGCCTTCAGGAGAAATGTCGGATATAAACGCGTACTCAGGAATTACGTTTCTGTTGGGTGGAAATATTCCACAAGCACGAAATCCTGATGCACCATTATTTTGGTTTGCTGATTTTCCCCACGCTTTGCCTAACAAATCTCCAAACTGCAGTCGTCCTAATTTTCTGCTGTGGTTATTTCGAATCCATACGTTGGTTTCATTATTAAAATAAGATTTTAAGGACTTAAAAAATGCCCTATCTAAGGGTTGTAAATAATGAGTAGTGTGACTAGGAAAACAGAGTAGAATGATCTCATTGGTCTCGCAAAATTCCAACATCTCAATGGAAGTGCAGTGTGAAGTGTGTCCGTCCAATAACAGAATCACTGCCCCGGGAGGTTTTCTAGGAAAAAAATGTTCTTTCAACCATTTGTAGAAAAGATCAGTGTTGACATAACTTGATTTCTCATTCATGTAAACTTCACTACCCGGAGGCATTCCATCAGCAAACTCGGGCTTTCTGTTTTTTCCTTTAAAAATTGCAACAGGTGGAATAAAATTGCCTTCTGCGCTGCAACAGCAAATCTAAGAAATATTTTCTCCTTTTTCAGCAGAAGTTAACTGTGGAACTGTCTTAGAACCCCGCATTGCAACAACGTGTGAGGGTTTATTATTTAAATGGAGACCCGTTTCATCCATATTAAAAACTTTGTTTGGATTATTAATGAAGTCATTGTCCTGAAATAGTGTCTCCAATAAATCACAAAAACCATCAACTTCTTGTTTCGTCATTCCTTTAGCTCTTTGTAGAGATACTCCTTCTGATTTTCTTAAAGATATTTCCGGATTTCTTCTCATAAAAGATTTAACCCAATCGTAACCTGCTTTACCAGAGTCCTTATTAAAATTATGTTTAAGATTCATACTCTCAGCTAACTTAAAGGCCATTACGCGTAAATCATTAATGGTTGGTGCAAATTCACGACTTTGCAATTTCTCAATATGTTTGACAATCTTTTTTTCATTGTCTCCAAACAGAGAATCGGGTCCAAGACGTCCTTTTTTAGTATTGCCCGAGGAAAACCGTCGACGAAGGGTCCTGTACGGAATATTGAATTCTTTACTGGCTTGGTTAAAATTTAATGTTCTGTTTTTTACAAGGGTGATTGCTTTTTGTAAGTCAGCTTCACTCCATGTAGCTCTATTAGAGCCCGATGGCTTCCTTGTGTACTTATTCGGCATCTGAATATAATAAAAGCAACAATTATTTATTGGGCATCTCACCCTGAAAAATCATTGGGCGTCTCTCCCGATTGTCAGGAAGAGATGCCTAATGTTCCTAAACACAGAACAAAACGCAAGACAATAAAAAATGGCCTCGTGTCAACAAAACGAAACCATATTGTAGGTTATAAAACAATGTTATTATCATTTGCATGAAATTGAAGAAAAAAAACTAGAACAAAATGTCTCTGAAATAGTTTTCTGACATTTTATATAACTGTACTTACCGTATTTTACGAATAAACACCAAAATAATATATTTAAAATAATCTAATCCCTTGTAGAAACTTGCGCTATGACATGTGACTTTCAACTGACGCAATTAGGATGCGTTCCGGTTCACGCAATTTTTTTATTTCTTTTTTGTAATTCAGTAGGCATCTATCCCTTATGGGCATCTCTCCCGGATTTACCCTATATGTTGTAGAGATTTGGCAAGATAATTTACCTCCGTTTTTTATAGGTATGTATTGAAAAACATCGTCTTGAAACGAATAAGCTAGGCGTGAGTAACTCCCGACACAAGGAATAAAAGGAATAAATACCGCTCGCGGAGTCGATACCGTTCCATCAAAATGTTATCGTATCCGAGTAATAATGTATGCCGGCCGAATCCGGACGGACACTTGCGAACTAGACGTGAGTAACCTGGGACCCTCGGACGAGGAGTCGATAACGTTAATTGTACCATTCATCGAGCATCGCATAAAAACGGAAACGAAATTACATTACTATAAATTTATTTTTAAAACACTTAAAATTAATCGTTTGTGATCAACGAATCTCGCTATATGTAGAATTGCAGATGTAAGTATGTGTGTATTTCTTTATATACATATATATAAATTATAATTTACACCTATTATATTTTTATATTCATATTATATTTCTTGTTTCCTATATAATAAATAACATACATATAAAGTAGGTAGTAGGTTGAAATGAAATGACAAAGAGTGCTTGCAGTGCTTCAAAGCGCTTTGCATGCTTATCATAAGTCGGAACAAGTGAATAATTTCAATCGCCGAAATAAATATTGCGTAACGTCTCGAATAATCTAAATATTTCAAATATAATAAACAACATTTGTTTTCGAACGACTTAAATTAAAAACAAGATGATACCAACTGAAATGAAAACTACTACCTATTCTAACCTCTCATGGTACATTTCTAATCATGACGCAAGCTTAATCCGGTTAAATTAAGACGAGTCGATGGTACAGCATTATGACCGCGTTGACAAGCTTTAAAAGCATACGTTTAACGAGCAAGGTGTCGCCAGTAATCCCCGTGTAGTCGCGCACGGCACGTCAGCTCACCCGCCACGCGCACCACACTTTACGATTTACTTCGTGCGCTCCTAAAGCAACAAAACGTTAATTTTAAACATCATCAGATTAACGTTAACCCTCAAAGACCGTTGCGAAAAATTTATTAACCAGTCAGCTAAAATTTGGCACGCACGTGGATGTTTACATCTGCGTTTACTTAAATTGTTGTGAATTATAATACAAAGCTCTTATTAATCAAGATGTGTATCGAAAAATCTCGACAATGTAAACCTTTCCTAAAAAAGATAAAATTAAGGATCTCGAGGGTACGTACCTAAATTTTTTATTACAGAAAATTTCCACAAAAATCGCCTACTAGAAATGAAAAGAGGCTGCAATGCAGGTAAATACGATAATTATCTATTAAATTAATTAATTAACTATTAAGATAGTAGTTTAAGCTTTTAACTTTATATCATATAAATATCATATTATATCATTCTATATGATCACTCATATAGAATATATATGTAATCACAATAGTTTATAAACTTCCTGAAAAATTAAATAAATATTTTAAATATTGTTCATTTTGTAAATGTACCTACCATATGTATCATATTTTATGTGCATCATTTGATTTGTGCATTAGTTTAACCCCCAATCAAAAGTGACCCCTGTATATAAAGCGCGAACAATTAACTGAACCCTTTCTCTCTCTAAAGGGCACCGCCTATGTAAAGCTGCGTGTAGATAGACGTCAGATGTATTTATACCGTAACCCTTTCACCCAATCAAAACTCGAGGTTCGTGTGTAAAAAAACTAAATAAACGACACAAGTAAAAAACGTAAAAAGATGATGACGAGGCGGCGCGCGCGCGGCACTGTGGGGTCTAATAATAACCCTTTCGTAATGGAAGGGTTAACCGACCAATCAGATGCGAGGCGGGGCTGGTTTTTAATCAGATTTGGATTCCCTTTTATTTTTTACAAATAGGTTCATTTATATTTCTACAATAGCAAATTAAACATTGATAATGAACTCGTTTAACAGGTTATAGAATGCAAATAAAGAGAATTACCTAATTACTATAATATTTTTAGGTAATTCTATAATATTATACGTATATACGTAATTATTTTCTAAAACTGTTTCACACAAAGGTTAGTAAATAGTGACATTTGGCGTAACATGCAGCCACACCCACACAACTATAACAGCAGGAATGGTTGTAGGTAAATGTAACCGCTGCAGTGTCAGCTCTAGAGCAACATGTCTAGATAAATGCTCCCGCATGCGTCGCCTCGGACACAAATGAATTAAGTGCACTCACCCTCTCCCGGCTCAATTGAAGACAACTCGGTAAGTTTTCATTTGTACACTCATCATCATCACTGAACATGTTAAATATCTTTTAACATGTAAAATCCTTACTCTGATTTTACTTTGATGGAATACGAATTTGGCATAAACTCAATCGCCCCATCGTTCTAAGCCACACGTAGATCTCTGGGGGTTTTTATTTAAAGGAAAAGAAAGGCGGCAGGCGAGCATTCAGTCTACCTGATGGTAAGTGGATACTGTCGTCCATAGACATCCGCAATACATGCCAACAGCAGTCCAGAATGACAAACGTTGGCACACCCGCGGATGCACTGCCCACCTTTGCAGATTAAGGAATGGATTGGGAGAATGGGGAGGGATAGGATGGGATGTGAATGCGCTCTGGTATATCTCACTCACTACCGAAACACGTACGTACATTGGGGAAATACGATAAAGTAGGAAATGCAGTAGGTACATGACAAGGTAGTCTTGTGTGACTTGGCGATTCTCTACAAAATTATTAATTTTCTAACTATTAAACATTATCCAAAGATGTATAGTATTGAACTTTCCTTCATCCTATTCGTACCTACCTAACTGCTCACCTATTTAACGGAAATTTTAAACTAATTTGTATTATTCTATTCTTAATGCTAAAGATTTACGATTTCCATCTACTTCAAATGTATTCACAGATTGAATAAATTGTATATGTTACAGTTAAAACCTGTTCCCGTTTTCAGTTAAAGCGCGTTTTTCCTAGTAACGACTATTAGTAGTAGTTTTGACTGAACGCTTTGGTTACAACTGGTTTTTCCTAGTAAAAACTAGAATTAACTGACAAACAAATTTAAATGTTACGTACTTAAAACTAATTTTAACTATGGAAATCTATGTCTAACCGAATGAACCAGACAAAACCAATTAAAATCAGTGCCGATGTCACACCACATTGAGATACGCCCGGGCAAACCGCGAATGCGCTTAAATTGTTTCTTGATAGAAAGGATTTTCGCATTGTTTAAAAAAAATACGACGAAGACTGAGGATCATGAAGCGTAGCGGAGCGATCGCCTCACACTTCTAACCTAATCAAGCCGAATTGTTTCTGGGTTCGCAGTTTGTCCGGGCGCATCTCGATGTGCTGTTAATTGGGCTTTAGCTCGTAACTTTTATACTACAATAAATATTACATTTGTACAAAGCAGTATTTATGGAGCTCATTTATAATAGAATTAATAAACTCCAAGCCAGATGAACATTGAACTCGGTCAAAAACAGTTTTAACTAGTTTTTACTACAAAAAAGCGTTTTAACTGAAAATTATATAGGTACTTTAAAAATAGAAAATTGCACCTACCGCGCCATCTCTGCATAGCTCAAAGGTGGACTGGGAGATAAGCCTTTTGTCATTTTGTGCAAAAAAATAAAAATAAATAAACATTAAATGGCAGATTACAAAATTGTTGGAGCCGTAGATACCTAACGCAATTGAATAATTGTTACCTAACTACTTCTTAAAATAATTTATTAAATATATGTTAAATATTGTGTTTGTAACTGTACTTACAATTTGTAACATATATTAACAAATTATCACATTGTTCCGCTTCGCTGTACCTTTCACCTACATAACATTAAGTTAATATTCCTTGTTAATAAACCATAAACAACAATTGCCAAGTTTAGTGCGTTAACGTTAATAGCGAGAAAAAAGCATAAAGATAAAAAAGTAGGTACATCCCTACCTGCTTTTTATTAATATTTATTTATTAAAATGTAGAATAAATATTTAATCAGACTGGTACTATTAAAATTAGATAATTTGGTTTATATAATTTCTATCGCCATTTTCTATAGGTATATGGGTACCTACCTAAAAAGAATTTAATAATTACCGTTTAAAATAATAGACACCCAATTCTAAGTTGTAGAAATACTATATGGTGGTACCTATATATACTATATTCTGCGAGTAGGTAGATATATGTATATATATATATATATACATATATATATATATATATAAACTAAATGGTGGCTACTTATTCGTATTAATAGTAGGTAGTATTTCTAAAATACAATCGACATTATCGATTAATAATCTACCTATCTAAGTAATACACAATACGCAGTAATACTACTTACATTACATAAGTTACATAGGAAGGTATCATTGTACAAAATGGATGATAATAAAAAGGGATATTATTTCCCAAATTACTTTAATTTGTTCCAAGTCGTACTAAATTGATTGAAGTAAACTGTTACCCAAACGCCTGCTAACGTCAACCACAGTGAATAATGTACGAGCAGCACGTCATGGAGTTCCCAAAACAACAATAACACATCGACTATGGGAAATATAAAATTGTCCCCCATGGATGCAGACGAATTACGAGCTTCGGACGAGTTTTCCTTTTTGTGTATAATGAGAAGCCTTTTAAAATATCATAAAGTAGTGTACAAAAAGCGCGATCGTTGTACAGTGATAGGGGCGTATTCACAGAGTGGTCACGATGAGGGCGATTGTTTCACCTCTAATTGGTTAAGTAGCGCGACCTAATAGCTGGTGGACACGACACCTCGCCGCGGCTGGAACGTACGCTCTCGCCATTAATATCACTGTCATTTTTAAATTATAATCACTGTAACAATAATGTGGATTTAAGTGCTTTTTTTTCGGAATGGCTAAATTCTTGTGGCCCTAGTGGCCTTTCAAGAGTCACCGCTCGTGGAGATTTAAGTACAATAAATCTATTTAACACAAACGCCCAACACTTATACGGTACATTGTTGTCAATTATACAATATGTAGGGTACACATGTAATACAGCAATTGTTTTTAGCCATTATAAAACATTACAATTAAATTGATGATGAATAAATTACGTTTACATACGTATGTATGTAAACGTAATGCATTATATATATATATACATATATTTATAATGCATATAATTAGTGAAACTTGTCTATAACATATGTACCTATAAATAATTAGCGCTATAGACCGAAAATCACCTTTAGTCTTTACGCATATCTACCAAAACTAAGATAATAATCTTAACTAGTAAATACTCCGAGCTACCATGGTAGATAGGGTTGGTACATGCAAGTAGTTCAGCTACACCTAAACAATTAATTTAGTGCAAAAAGAATGTGAAAACAAAGCAAATTAACGACAAGGAATGATATACGAGTATGCGTTGTTTTATAACATTGTTAGAGGGCAAGCCAGTTTATCGGTGTAATCCGCAGGCGGTGCCAGTGGATGAGCGCATTAGTCAAATTAACACGGCATAAAGTTTGGCGTGGCCTCTGATTAGCTAGTGGGCACCGGACAGCGGTTCGCGGGCGCGACTCTGCTTAATTGACCTAAAAGTGCTCAACACGAATCGGTCGAAATATGCTTTACAAGCCGCTAGGGCTGTCAACAAATTGTTGATAAATTCGCATCTACCTACGACTATGACTATTAGTATCTACTCTGTCTCGGCGTACCTAATAGGTTTCCAATTATGATTATAGCCATTTTTCCAATTATGATGAGCATAGTGAAATTTGCACAACTTATATACAAACCACACCGAATTATAAGAATTATGGACTGAAGAGCGAGGATAAATAATCCTTACTCATTGCGGCTATACCTTGGTACTTACATTTCACAGACGTCTGTAAGAGTCGAGTAAGGTTATTCGACCAGTCCACAACGGCTACGGGATACAGCATCGTCCTCCCCAATACAGTATCTTGGAACATGTTAAGAGTAAATATTGCATTAAAGCAAGCATACGAGTTAGAGTTAGAGAAATATTTACTTTCAATCGAGTATTTTATCAGGTAGACTATAAGCTACTTACCTACTACAGAAAATGACAGTGCAATTAAAATAATCTTATCTACAAACAACGCTCGAAAATCACCGTAGGTAGCCCTAGGAATGCGATGTCGACATGGTAATGTGTCGGATTGATAGGCCCGCGCCCACTAACCCTAATCAAATTAATGGCGACTGAACTCTGATTAACGCCACTGCTTTGCAATACATTTCCATAGCACGCGGCCCGCCGCGCCGCGCCGCGCTCTTGTCGGCCTTGTCGGGTGCGTCCGATTTATCGCACCTTTGGCCCATTTCAACACACTTTTATGGAATACAATAGCTGGACCACTATTTTCTGTACTATTCTTAAATTTAACATTTATGAAATCCTATATATTTATTACGTCATATTCGTATTACTACCTCATACACAACACAACACAACACCGGACGAAACCTCACGACGCAATTTAATTTAGATATTTTATATTATTTGAATTGGTAATGCTGATTACAGACAGTTTGTTTTGTGTGACAATTTTTGTTGTCACCTTAAGTACTATCCGGAGGTAAGTTTCAATAAAGTAATCAGGTTCGGGTTGTAAACAACAGGGTAGGGCTGCGAGCCGCCGAGCAAACAAAAACATTAATGTTGTACCTTAATTAGTAAAGTGAAACAACTATGTACTTACTTAACTTTGAAATCAACATTAAACTACAAAAGACGTTAGAGGTATTATTTATTCGTTATCAATCATTGTAATGAATGCCACATCTATTAGGCTACGAAGTTTTTTACATGATGAGTTTTTATTTGGCGAGCGTTAATGTACAAGTTTCTGGTAAGGAGGACAAGTAGGTGAGCGAAGTGAACTGTATCGCAGCATGAGTCGGGCCAGGCGCGATCATTAGCGAGTTGTAACGAGCGCCCGCGCGTGATTGATACTCCTAAGGCGATATTAATGGCAGCAGCAGCCAACGGTATCAAGCAAACTTTCACTTTCGCAACTTTGTTTGACGTAATTAAAATCCATCTCCCCGAACGGCACGCGGGCACATCCGACGTGTAATTTTCCTTTCAAAGAGAACTTCCGTTTTAGCTCCTCCCCGCCCTAATGAAAGATTACTTTTCTCCGCCTAAAAAGGCTTTTAAGCAACGCCAGAGAAATGACCGAAGTTTTATACTTTAATGACTTAGTGCAAAATTTGCCGATTCTCGAAGAAATTTTAAACTTAGATTAAGATTTCGATGTTTGAAGCTGCGAGCGAGATGTTTTCTTGAGCCTCCGAGAAAGCTTTGAATAAAAGTATGAATATTAAGTAATCAACTCTAATTGCTTTTTAATTACTTTTTATGAATAAGAGATATAAAACAATGGATTTCTTTGTTAGATGTCCATATCATCAACTCATCACATTCACTTGTCGTTATCATAACATTCACTTGCTAAAAATATCTTCGCAACTACAATTCAAATTTGTACAACATTTTAGTTAGTATGTACCAACAGATTACAATTTCCATTGACAATAAATATAACTTATCAAGAAACAAGAAAAAGGAGTGTTTCGATGAGGGTGGTCGGTGGCGGGCAGTTGGACTAGCGCGACATCGTCTACCGCGCGCACTTATTAATTGCTCGCTCCCTTCTCATGTGCTCTGCACGAAGGGCGCAAAAACGCGTCCTCCCGAGCCCTGTCAGCGAGGGAAAAAATCAGTGAGCGATCGTCCCCTCGCGGGCAAGTCCATCATATTGATTGAGGGAGGGGCTGCCATTGGTCAGCGTCCCCCGCGCCCGTTCATTTATTATAGACACTGTGATGCTGCCGGGCCACGCACGTACAACACGATCTTTGAATTGTCCCCACAATGCAATGTGAACAGTATACAACGTCACAACAAATGCAAAATGCATGGAAATTCACATATATAGTTACTAGTCTAAATCTGGAACGGTTCGTACTTATGTTTATTCGTCCTAGTGAACATACTGACCACCAAGTTTTTATGTTACGTACCCGTAATAAACAAACGAATCTATTAACTATAAATAGAATAGAATAGATTTTTTTTTGTTTTAAGTTCTAAATATTCTGATGTACCGTATCAGTTAGTAAGTCAGTATAAACACGTATCGTCTACATACTTAACCGCCCCCGCTATACAAGTTTACAATTTATCATAATTATTATTCACAGATTACAAAATTAAAAAGTTTTTATAATTACAAACATTTTCAGAATTAACACATTATCATATTTTAAATATTTACAAACAGTACAAGCATATTGTTACAAATGTCAGATTATTTATTTATTTCATCTACAAAAACTTGTTTGTGCATCGTGAATTCACTAGTAGAGTAATAGCAATCAATGGTCAAGCAGGCATTTATATAATTTTGTTTTAAATGATCTTAATGGAGCCTCTCTTATATAATTAGGAATTTTGTTGAATCTTTTTACAAACATAGCATAATAACCTTTTAAGTAAAATCTAGGTAGTTCTAATTTATTTGGATCCAGTCTGCTGCGTGGACAAATATCCATGACTATGTTTTTTTAACAAAGTGACACAATTCATAGATATAAACAATATATAGGTTGTGTAAATGAAATAATCTAATATTACCCAATATTATATACGCGTACTGTTTATAGTAGTTTATGTCAATTAGGTGGACGCGCACGAGTGGGTACGTACGTGGGATATACAAATTAACCGTGAAAGGTTATGCGAATAAGAGAGGTCCCGACTGAATAAAAATCCCAAAGATAAACAGAAATTTACATTACTGTCTCGAGAAAGCTGTCATCGTGGACGATAACGAGACAGGCAAGATTCGGGAACTGTCTCAAAGCCACTCGGTAACGTGCTCGGTGGTCGGCGCTCTATTACAACTCCGGCGGGAAAATAAGAGCGATGGGGGCGAGGGAAAGTTTTACTCTCCTTAAAATATGTAGAAAGTGAAAAGTAAGAAAGGGGGTAGTGTGGGGGCAGCGGTCAGCGGAGGGATGATGGATCACCGCCGCGCGGCGCCAGGACCTCTCTTTTCTTCTTTTCCCAATTACACCTACAAATATAACAACTCATTTTAGTAGATAAATATACTGGTATTTTATTGTAATTTTGTGCGTTTACCATGCTCGTGATGAATATAGGACATGTTTAGCTATATACACTTCGAGTATCTACAACGTAAATGCCACTGAATATACCTATGTAATACTATTAATGGTAATACCTACATAATTACCAAAATTATACATAACCTTTAGTTACGCTTTTTGTATCTAATCTTTGCATGCAACTAGGCATGACAAACGTTACACAGACATGACGTAAGGTTTCTAGTTTCTCGACAGACATGCGTGAAATACCTACCTGGATAGGACGAGTAAAGGAAACATTATTATTTTGTAACAAGCCGTGTGCATCGGCCGGGAAGTGTGTAAAGTTGTGTGTCATACGTGGGGTCCTGGATGCGGCAGCGGGTCGTGTGGGTGCCCCCGCCCCCGGTTGCCTGGCAACCGTTTGTTTTCGCGCCGCCGACGCTGGGCGGGATAGAAGGGGTAGGCTCCATGATTGATCAGCCTATCCCGCGAACGTATGCCTACAGATACATGCTTTCACATAGACAAAAAGGATCCATGTCCGTAGCTATAATTCAACAACGAATTACGTGGCAAGTAATTCTTTTTGGTTTCTGAAAGATTTGCTTAATAATCGCAGCTAAGCTAAGAAATAATGGAACTAAACTAACCACCACTAAATTAAGCATAATTAAAGTAATGAAAAAAACTTTAATTGAATTACATCTGAGTGACTGAATCTGAAATATTTGAATGACAGGATGTCTGGTTGAGATAGTTATAGTACCTAGGCTTCGTGGAAGAAAAAATAGGTTGAATAAAATTGATGGATAATAGCAGTATAATAGCAATAATAGCAATTATTCTTCATTAATCTAGATATTTTTACTATATTACAATCAACTCTGCTTTGTTAGTAAATCATTTCTAAGAAAAATATTTCGTAGAATTTTGCAAGCACGCTTGAAAAGCAAAGAACACTATAACTGCATAAATTTGTAACATTCCTCGAAAAAAAAAATGGGTTGCTGTTTTTTGCATTTAAACTGAACCAGTATTGCATTTGTTGCATTTTACGACCACTGACTTGTTTTATTACATATTTTTGCCTAAAAGCCAAACTACATCTTTTAGTTCTTTTTGTTACCAAACCACGCAAATTCGCTCTCTTGGTGAGAAATTATCATTATAAATTAAGTGAGAAATTATCAAATTTTTAAAACCTTGACTTATAAAACGCTCTATATGAAAATCACTTATTACTTGCCGACAATCTATTAAATACTGTATATATGAGGGACACACTGAAAGATTCCGTAATGAATAAAAAAAATTACAGTGTATGACCAAAAATCAATTTATTGTTTCTCAAAATATTTTCCGTGAGCGTCAATACATTTTTTCATACGAATAAATCAATTTCCATAACATTTATTCCACTCCTCCGTGGTGACCTCGGAAACATGTTTTTCATACTCTTCAACAGTCTCTTCTGGCGATGAAAATCATTGACCGTGGTTCTTAATTTGTTAGTGGTTCTTAATTGGTTCTTAATTTTTGGAAACAAGAAGAAGACACAAGGTGCCAACTCGGGACTGTATGGAGGATGGCTCGTGAGTTCTACGTTTCTCGTCTTCAAAGAGTTATTTGTCTGTTTGGCCGTGTGAGCCGTGTACACCATAACAATGCCAGCTGGCATTGTCATGGTGCAAGATTATGCAGCGTTTACGGTTGTTTTTATGGAGTTCGTCAATAACTTCCGGCAAGCAAATGGTCGTGTACCAATCAGTATTCACGGTATGACGATTCTCCAAAGCAACAGCAGCCACATGTCCAGTTTTACCAAAAGAAGAAGCAATCATCTGCTTTGCGGCACTTTACACACGCGCCACTTTGGTCAAACCCCACCCGAACCTCATCTTGAAAGAGCCAAATGGTCGATTGCTGTTTTGTTTCGGGGTCGTAGCGTAAATCCATGTTTAGTCACCTGTTACTATGTTCCACACCAAATTTGACGCCCCTTCGTTGAATCTGGTACGCTGTACGCATGGCATTGCACCAAGCGACGCGTTCCGTTTTTTGAGGATCAGTCAAATTGTGTGGGACCCACCGCGAGTACAGCTTTCGCACAGCTAAATGCCCGAATCTCATGGTAGGTCACATGCCTGTCTGTTTAGATCATATGGCGCACAGCATCGATGTTTTTGTTGTTGACAGCGGTGAACGGGCGACCTTCACGATTTTCGTCATTGAGATTGACATGACCGCGCTTGAATTATGAAAACTAGATATAAATTGTCGTCTTGCTTGGTGCTTCATCGCCAAAAGCAGTTTGAAGCCGAGCGAGGCTCTGCTGAGCTGTCAAATTACACTTAAAATCGTAGAAAATCATATAACGATAATTTTCACGAGTTAAATCCATCGTAATGCAGACACGCAATTTTTCAAATGACGCCACAATGAAAAAACAAATGACTGTTTGACGAAACAAACTTTATTCTACAGCCAAAGAGTTCCATTTTCAAATATTGTACTAACTTTTTAAATATTGTTTATGTAAGTAGCCAGTTCCGGAAATTTTCAGTGTGACCTATGTAATGTCAGTATAATCTGTATTTGGCCATTAACGCTAACAACATACTTATTAATTAAATAAGCTATTTACATAAAAGGCTGTTAAATAAGTTACATAAATAAATAATATTTTCAAACCGTTCATTTTGTCATGAACAATGTTCACCAAGGTTGGCATATCCCAACCTTGGGGTTAAACAATGGATATTCAATGCTCCATTTACCAGTAGGTATGCTTCTATTGCTGTTTTACCTTTAATCATCATAAATAACAAAAAAATAGGATGCTACTTTATAATTAGTTAAACATAAAGGAATCCTACATAAAGTTTCGCAAAAGCGTGTCGACCGTTCACGAAAGTAAGGCAATAACAATAACATTTAAATATTGCTTGCTCCTTTTTTAAGGTGCCCGTGCATTGTGTTCTCTGGAACTGTTCTATATTTTTGGCTCTACAAAAGAGTTTGCATCAATATTCAAAAGTAAAATAATATTCGCAAAATGTTGGCGTTTGACAATGTTCATTGTTTCTTTACTGTTACGCAAATTCTACTGACCGACTAAAAAAATAAGAACTTTTGTCACATGGCTAAAGTATGCGTAATTCACATGAATACAATTAAAAATTCATGCTAATTGTAGAAACAATACCTTAAACCTATTAAAATTCTTAAAGCAGTAGGTAAGTTAAAAAAGTTACGCGACGTATAATTACGTCTAAAAATTGAATTAGAAAATGGGATCGAAATTAATTTACATTACTCGTTCGACCTATTTTAATGGTCGAAAATGAAGGGAAAACTAACAAGCTGTAATTACTAGCCGCCTAATTACGGCAGTTGACATCCTTTCCCCAAAAAACTTTTTCTTTAATCGTATTTAATGATAGGGTTATCTTTACACAAAAACTGAATTGACTTCTCCAAATTACACGCTCTCACGCATTGAGATATCACATAAACAGGTACCCAGTTTAACTCAATGCCACAAGATTTAATTAGGATTAGCTATGATCGCGACATCATTCGCGTGGACTTCAGACTAGCTAGGGGCGGGGAGTTGCCTGACTCTCACAGAAGACTCCGTGAAAGGGTGTGAACATGTTTCAGGAGTAAGTGGAATTATCAAAGCTCGTTTTCAATTCTATCCTAACATAACATTTTAATCCTAGATACTTAATTACGCCGCATTTACTCGTAATTACCTATAATCTGTCACGGAGTCTTTATATTTAAAAAAACAAGCAAATTTCAAGTCATTGTTTTGGGTTCTGTATAATACCTATAATACCACATGACATGGAAACTCAACACTTCACATAGAATTTCTGTTTGATCTAGTGGTTGGCTGGTAAAGACAGCTGTAAAGTATTGAGCCTACCTTTTGTAATACTTGTGCAAAGAAATTTAAATAAATAGAATATCCCATATCATAGAAACTCCTACATAGGTATATCACATAGAAACTTGACATAGGAACTTAACTTATTAAATGTTAGTACCTACAATTAATTGCACATATGTACTCATACACCTATAGTTTACAAATAAATACTCGAGAATGTGATGATTAACATTTCCGTAAAATTTTATCACTACACAAACATTGATTATCGTCTAGAAAATGTCGCGAGTGGTAGGTTTGATCAAACTGGAGTTTGATCCCGAAAAGTTCCCTGGTAAATTAAATTGATAATATTTTTAGGGCTTAACCACAATTGAATGACAATTGTTCTTTGAGTATTTAATCACTCCGGTTATATTAGGGGTTAAAGTATGAAATTGCCGATTTGTACTGAAAAATTAAAACACGTTTTTTTCTAAAATGTAACATATTTATTTAATCAAAATATTTACCCTCATTATCTATACATTGTTGCCATCTAATCGGAAGTTCATTTATGCCTTTGCGATAGAACTCTGGGGATGTAGATTCGACAAACTGTGTGAAAGCATTTTATACTGCCTCTTGGGAAGAAAATTTTTTACCACGTAGAAAATTGTCCAAATGACAAAAAAAATGGTAGTACGTTTGAGCAAGGTCTGGCGAGTACGGAGGATGACGTATGGTTTCTAACTGCAGCTCCTGTAGAGTTACAACGGTTTCTCGTGCAGTGTGAGGTCTTGCGTTATCATGGAGCAATAATGGTGAAGATCGATTCACGAGTCGGGGCTGTTTCACTGCTAGTTTCGCCATCATTGTTCGAAGTTCGGCACAGTAAACATCTGCTGTTATCGCTTGACCAGACCTGAGAAAGCTATAGTGAATAACACCATGAATAGACCACCAAACAGTTACCATTACCTTTTTATTGGTAAGCTTTGCCTTAGGGCACTGTTGCGGCGTTTGACCTGGGGTCAGCCATTGCATTTTTCGCTTTCGGTTATCGTAAAGAATCCACTTTTCGTCACATATCACAATTCGATCCAATATTCCTTCATTTCTGTACCGATTCAACAAGGCAACGAAAGTTTCAACACGCGTTTCTTTCTGCAGATCAGTCAAATCATGAGGCACCCATTTTTCATATTTTTTTATCATATTGATTTGATGCAAATGAGTCAATATTGTAGGTAAGGTAACGTTAAACCATGCCGCTAACTCCTGGGTAGTTTGACTCGGATCGGCTTCCACCATCTCCTTCAATTCAGCGTTATTCACCTGTGTGGGCGGTCTTCCACGTGGTTGGTTCTTCAAGTCGAAGTTTCCATTACGAAAGCGTTTAAACCAAAAACGCACGGTTCGTTCATTAGCAGTCTCCTCTCTAAACGCAGCATTGATATTGCGAGCCGTTTCTGCCGTGTTAGTTCCGCGTCGGAACTCGTATTCAAAGATTACTCGGATTTTCGAAGTATCCATCTTTCCCGTCTAAGCTGAATAAAAAAAACAATTGAGAGTCGAAAATCGAATGTTGCACATTTTTTAAAACAAGAACCTCATAGGTATCATGTGAAAAAAGTTTCACTCGAAAATCTCACACCATGAAGGTTTTATGTCAATTCAAAGTATCTATTACTATAAAACGGCGATTTCATACTTTAACCCCTATTATTATGATTATTAAACTTTTATTGTCTCCTTTTGTAATAGAAAATTGCTTTCTATTAGACAGTTCAATCGATTCCTAGCGCTATTCAATCAATCTATTTAATTTAACCATTCAATCGTTTTTTGGCCCAATTGGCCCATAAACGATTGAATGGCTAAAAAAATTAAAGCTCTTGCATATTCCAGTTTCATGTTGTATCTACTAATATTGACCGAAATAGTTAATTTTGTACTGAATACGTAACAATGACAGAGAATGCCACTCGCCATTAAGTCCGCCTTTTGTACAATGTTTCTTTGCGCACTAAGCTTAAATAAATAAATAAATAACTTGTACTTGAACATGTACTTTGTACCCTTTAATATCCCACTGCAAAGCAATAGACCTTGCAGCCCAGCCCTGCTGGAACACCTGTACCTTCCCTGGTAAACCACTAAGGGGGTTTGGGTCGTAATCCACCACGCAGGCCCAGTGCGGATTAGTGGATACAGATACTCCTTTTTTTTAATTTCTAGAGCATACTGGTTTCCATACTATGTTTATCTTCTCACCGCCGAGGTAGCGACATTTTTCAAAAAAATCGGATCGAGGATTTGAACGCTTCACACGAATATGAGTAGAGTACCCTAAGCTACGAGTATCACCGCTCTACGTAACTACTGTAATGATAACGTAACTACTGTAATGATACCGAAGACAACTTCACTAATAGGCGAACGAACAAGCGGACAAATGATTGGTCAAAGAACTTATCTAAAGTAGTTTCACTAAAAATCAAATTACCAAATTACTTGTTATATTTATTCTTTTAATATCTTTTAAAGAAAAAAATAATAACGTCAATTATATATTAAAGGACTTCTGAAAATTTCTCATTGCTGGGAAGTACAGGGACTGGAAAAGATAGGGAATTTCAAAGCTAAATAGGTACATATAATCGAAGGGCGTAAGATTGTCGCGAATAATCAAGGGTCAGATATGAGACATTTTATAATAAAGTGACTTGGAAAAATGTAATAAAGCAGACATATTTTCACGCATATCTTATCAAGAAATTCCAGTAAGAGCGGACGGCGCGACGCGGCGCGGCGCGGCGCGGGGCGGGGCGGGGCGGACGCGTGCCGCTCCAAATTACTCCTATTATTTTATAATCCCTCCTAGTTACGTTTTGAATATTAATGACATTCCACAGCTTTTTCTTTAATACGATCCAATCCATAAAGTGTTTTCCGCTAGCTACTGACATACATTTCCTGATGTAATATTAAAATAATAAATGTAGTAATTATTAGGTACCTACCTACTACAAACCTAGAAATATTAGTTAAATACCTATTAGCGCAACTAAACCTTTACGAAATAAGTATCAGTAGTAACTATGGACTATGGACAACAGTATCCACTTACCATCTGTGGACTGTATGCTCGTCTGCCGCCTTTTTTTCTATAAAAAAAAAACAATAATTATACAAGTAATATTATTTAATTATACGAATTTAACAACATATAATACGAAGATGAGATACATACCTATACTCGTGTATGTATCTCATCTTTCACATTTTCTTCCTCCTTACACCAATTCACATTACAATAGTTGACATAGTAGATATATAAAATAACACGAGGCACCATTTTATACTGTTTCAACTTAGTTATATTTAAGGTCCTTTAAAAGCGTCTTATTTCTGTATTACTGAAGAGTAATAATTATCAGGTTTACACCTGTCAAATCTAGATTTATCTCTTTTAGGAATTCTGAATGTTTTCTTCTAGGTACCCACTTATCTTTTACACCCTTATCTTTACTCCCTCGTTGCAGAACGGCCTCCTTTTGAGATATCGTCAAGTATGCAGCCACGAAATGCTGGAACGATATACCTTCGCCATTACGTCAAATTGGAACAGTTGGCTCCTTCCGTACTAAACTTTTTTTTATTTGGAGCGAGAGAATTTAGCTAGCTACTTGAGTGGTAGCATGCGTGCTATCCGTATTCGAATGTTTTATTAAATAGGACTGATTTGTGCAATGCGATTACTTTTGGATTTTTTATTATATTTTCTATTTTAGCCGTTAGGTATTTTACATCTATCAGATCCTCCGTGAATTATCCTAAACCCCAGGATGTAGCTGAAAACCAGCGCTGTACCTTCTTCGGCGTCGCATCGTATGCACGATACAGACTTTTACAGACCTTTTGTCGACACACGATTACACCACACTATCTCTTATCCGTGCTGTATGTTAAATTTTATATAGGTACCTATCGTGGTGTTTGATGAGTAGGTATAAATAAATGTTTTTCTTTTTTCTTTATGTCCTAAAGATCAAAAAACTTGTTGAAAGGGAAGAGATATTATCTACGTACACTGACCTGCGTTTAATTATATTAACAAAGTTATAAATGAACATTTACAGATATTACGGCCTAGAGCCACGGGAAGAGGACTGTCTAATTAAAACATTTACCTACCGCGGCACAACGGAAACTTAAAAAAACTGACCCCGACGGCTGCAATAAGGTGGATTCAACTTTTTATTACAATACATAAAAAACGCAGCACACGCGCCTTTGAAATCCGATTAAAAAAGGGGTAAAGTCGCGTGTCTTAAGAAAAAATGTTAGATATCGTATAACCCTAATTCGAATGGATACTGATAGAGCTATTTGAGCGCCGTTAAACCTCCACCGGAGCGATTGTTTCGATATCGATTAATTGGATCATACGGTAATCGATAACTTTTTCGTAGCAATGTGACTTTGCAGCTGCCGCTCGAAAATTTATGGTAAAATGTTTTTTTTGTATAACTAGTTATTAGAAATTATCAAAATTTAGTAACAAAAAACTCTTTTTGGTATAACTATCGATTATAAATTATTGATAAATGTTTAAGTTAACTTACCGTAAGTTAACTTTAAGTTTACCGTTTTCTTCATGGATAAAAAAGTCTTTTCAAATTTTTAACCTTATGTTACTTCGCTCTAGATTTTAAGAGAAACTACATACAAACATGTTCTTGCAATGCAACAATTTAATTACTTAATGTAGTCCCAATATTTGAAATTTAACATATCAAATTAAATTTTTAGGTTGATATAGTTCTTTAATCCCTCACACCAACAGGTGATTGCATAAAAAAACGCAGCGTGTCCATGGAAAATTGTTTACCTCAACTGTCACAGCTATCTGATATTTTTTACTTTCAATAAAAAGTCACCCTTCGATATTCATAAAATTATTAATATCTATTCTTGTATTATAATCCTTTCTATAGTGCGCGTGTCTTGGATAAAAAAGGGTAAAGAAATAGTGTAACAAAAAGTGAAACTTAACCCTTACCTGCTGTTGCTTGACGAATGTATGAACGTGTGTATACGGTGCGCATCGATCGTTCAAGCTCAATTACTGACGCGTCCGGTGCACAAGTGCAGCGGAGTCGTAAAAAACCCACAATAGAAGGGTTGGTGAAGGGTTGTAAAGGTATAAAGACCGTGTAAACATCGTATAATTTCACATTACAGGTAAAAGGGTTGGCTTTATCCCACGTAATGAATGACTTGAAAACGTAGAGTATGTCCACAGAATTAATGCTTCATAATGATAAAAATATGATTTACCTAATTATAATCATTGAATATGACCATTGTCCATTGTAGCATGTATAATTTACCATAAAGATTTGCTTGTTGAAATAACTTTATCTACCTTAGGTACTACAACTATTAGCCTACTATTTACTATTGTAGGGACAGTGTTTGACACAGTGCACGCAGAACGCGCACCGTGTTTTACGTTGTCAGCAATTTTCGGGATAGCTTCACTGTCCACACTGTTCTCGCCAGTTATCTTCCGTACGCTTCACGAGATGTCTACTTATTTTTAAATCTTGTGATAATTTAATAAAATAGTATGGATGCCAATAAAAGTTATTTTACGCCATCTTCTGAAGATACACCTAAAACATAGAACCTCCACACTATAACCTGGCATAGGCATGAGGCAACGGCTTCAAGCCACGGAATGTATGGAGATAGTACCTAATCGTAAATCTGTCCTTCAAACATTATATTATTATGCGCGTAATATAAAAAAAAAAAATTCGTAGGAAATTAAAAATGGAATTTAAATAAAGTGTATTATAAACAGAAAAATACGCTGACAAATAGTGACAAATACATAGTGATAGTGAAAAATACACTGACAAATACATAGTGATAGTGAAAAATACACTGACAAATAGTGACAAATACATAGTGATAGTGAAAAATACACTGACAAATAGTGACAAATACATAGTGATAGCGAAAAATACACTGACAAATACATAGTGATAGTGAAAAATACACTGACAAATAGTGACAAATACATAGTAATAGTGAAAAATAAACTGACTGATAGTGGGCAAATCCACTATGGATTTGCCTACCTATTCCTACACATTGAGTAGTAGCGACTGTAGGACTAGGTATAGATTGGTAAATTTCTACTTAAGGCTCATTTACACAAGGAGAGCTTCTCTAACGGTTCTGGCGAAAACATTGTACACGATTCTTGTATGCTACCAAACTTGATACGTTTCTCGCCTATAACTGGTCACTATAAAATTCAATGCTAGAAGTGATCACATAATAATAACAGTTGTTTATAGTAGGCAAGCATATTCTTGACCGATTCTCTCTCCTGCACGAGTTCAAACAATTCTCCTTGGCTTTAGGGTTATACAAACTAAATTTCGTCACAAATGAAATTCCACATTTCTTGTCGTTATTTGACTTAAATGTAGAGTGGGTAAGCAGAAATGTTGGTTGCCCTAGCTGTTGCGGAAGATATTGTCCTACATTGTCCTACATAAGGACTACATTGTCTTTCCGATGCGGGAGACGACCTGTACGCCATCAATGTGGCTAAGTCTTCTGCCTTTCTGTCCTTCCTGCAACAACTGCATTCTCGCATTTTAATACTTATATGTAAAATTTAAGGAGCTTACCTAATCTTCTACACTGATGTGATTGGGTTAATATATTTCAATTAAAAACTACAAAAAATGATTAACAATTACAAATCTAGATACACAACAATTACAAATTAACGATTATACATATATCAGTGTTTTTAAAGCTGTACTGTCTGTACAGCAGTTAGGTATATCGCGTCATACTATAGTTAACACTAAGTATAAATTTCTATTAGCGGTTTCAAGGGCCATAAATATAATGTGATGTAGGTATTTGTGCTTGCTTCTACGGGAACATCGCATAAATCATGTAGCGACAAGTAAAAAATATAAAAAGTGAGCTAACAATCAATTCGTACCCTTTTATTGTGGCCGATTATATCTACTATCAATAAAGGAATGAACAGCGGAGCTGTCGGCGGAACTAAATTATAAATGATAGAGATTTAATTTTTTTACTTTTTGTTCAAAACATTATTAAATTTATACGAATATATTTCAATTTAAAAAAATATGCGACATTTTTACCTTTAGCTACTATTTTAAAATAAAAATAAATATTAAAAACATTTTTGTTCAAATCAAATTTGTGTATAAATAAGTACCTACCGAGATATATACTTGTTATGAAAGTCAATTAATTCGTGAATCTAAGTTAGTTTTAGTTTAATAGAAAAACTACTTGAGACGCGATGATCGTGAAAATGGCATATCAATACTCGTATATACAGTAAAGATGTATATCACAAAAGAAACTATTCTTAACAAGTTGATTGTGTAAGTAAGACCAGTACAACGATTTGATGCAATTAGACCCTTTCATTATTATATTCCTCGTCACTAAACAAAATTGTTCTCTCATTTTATACGTAATAATAAAAAATCCTAATTCACAACTGTCGATTCCAAAAGGATTTTTTTTATTTAATAACGGCAATCGATAGACGCGAGGTACGAGTAGTGATTACTAGTTTCAAAAGCACCCCTTTCTGACCCACTTTTTACTAGTTTTCACATTTTTCGATTCCCTCTTCAAAAAGCTCCTTTTGAAAGGCCGGGCGTGAACGAGTTGATGATATTACATTTTTTGCGAATAAAATAAAATTCACGAACAATCTACTGTATTAACAACAAAAACAGCACTGTTTTGTGCTTTGTGCAAGTTTTTTATAAGTTCGCGTGCGCTTGCGCGTCGGCGGGCGTCCGTGTGAACCCTTCTTGCCTCTCGGATTGAACTCCGAACCCTTCCTGTTAGCTGCGTTATGTGCGCAAGGGTAGCTCTATATGCTTACTTCACCGCTCCACAAGGACACATCTCCCGCTCGCCGCCGCACACATATGTCGTTTCACCCCGAGATGCGTTCGCTACAATTCGCATGTGTGCTCCCCAACAGCTGCATCAGTTTTTATATACGCTCATATTTTTTCACAATGGCCGAGAGCAGCGCACCCTTGAAACAGTTTGCGTAATCGATGACAAAACTAAATATTCCGCTCGATGATTTCCGTATTTTTGGAGAACCCACGATCTCGGGATGACTGACGGATTTAATTCAAAAATTTAACTTTATGATTGTAATTTTCAAGTATAATATAACGAATATCATTCTTGTAACTCAAATATTTAATGTTTTTGGAAAGACAGCGTTTTGATCATCGGACATTATCTCAGTAGGCGGTATTAACTTTACTAAAAAGAAAACCACATATATTTGATCAACATTCATGATAAAAACATCGTTTAAAAATGTAAGTAAATTCTAACCAAGACCAAGTGTCTTTTTCAGCTCCCCTCCGGACTGGAACTTTCTGCTTTGTGCTGCGATTTGTTAAGTTTAGATGGATATTATCGTTAATCATGTCATACTTGTACGAGTACGTGGTTAATAATAGCAGAGTAAACCACTGTTACCATATAACCATGAAGTCAAGCCTGTTGCTGTGTTCCTAAGTGGTGTGACTAAGACAGAGAGTTGTCTGTCTAACGAGACCTACTTGTTACTGCCTTATCTCTCTGATATCTCAACTGGACAAACGGTGACCCAAATTAGAATCTATTTTATAAAAATCTTCATCCTTCTTGGAAAAGTATCGAATAAATTCCTTCTTAAAAAAGTACCGAAAAGACTTTATTAATAAAACACATTAACAACTAACAACACATTTTAATTCGTAAATTTTAATATGCTACTTACCTATTGTTTGTAGATAAAATTAAGTAGCTAACCTATTGTATCTGATTTAGGTAACACTTAAAAAAACTGATCCTTCGTAAAAGATATAAAATTCAATTCAATCGTGTAGATATCTACAAACATAGGTACCTATATCAAGACGTCCGATCGCCTTTCGGCGATCATTTTTCGGAGAATCAATCTTGCAAATTAAAACAGTTTAACGATAACATATATACAACACAAAATGTATTCTTGTAACTGTTGAAATACGTAAGGGACTCCACCTAACCAGCTTTCTAGCCAAAAAATTACGTAACCAATTCTCTTGTAAAGTATATTTTTTAAGATTTTCGTGTTTTTCACACAATGGGTTTTAAACGTGTATATGTACCTGGGTTACACCAATTATGGTCACAAACAGACTCATGATCGTTGTTTTTTGGTGTAACTCGACAGTAAAATAAAACAAAATAGCTAGTAAAATACAAAACAATAAAGTTAAATACATGAACATACGCGTTTAAGACCCGTTTAATCGGTGGTCGGTGGGTAATACATGTCGCTAAAAATAATAGGTCGGGGAGAAAGTCTTTTCATATTTTGTATGTATGAAGTTGTGATCCAATATCTTTGATTGAACTGTTTGTACCTGGCTGGTTATGATACCATTAAAAAGGTAACATTTAAAAAAAAATTCAATTGTGTTCTGTCCAAGAAAATGAGTGAATCTAACGAAGAAATTCGATACATTTTAAAGTTTTATTACAAAAAAGTAAAAAATGGGACACAAGCCGCGAAAAAAATTTGTGCCGTTTATGGACCTAATGCCGTGTCAGTAAGAGTAGCACAAAGTTGGTTTAAGCGTTTTCAGTCAGGAAATCTTAATGTTAAAGATGCAGTTCGCTCCGGTCGCCCTGTTACCGATAAAGTTGATGCCATTTGTGAAAAAGTGCAGCAAGATCGGCATATAAGTAGTTACGACGACATTGCTGATGAACTGGGCATTGACCACAAAACAGTTTTGACTCAAATGAGTCAAATGAAATGAGTCTTTTTCAAATGCAAAAGTCTGGATTCACAAAAAAGCTCGATATTTGGGTACCACACGAGCTCACTGATTGAAACCTAATGAACCGTGTACTCGTTTGCGATTCTCTATTAAGACGCAATGAAACCGAACCATTTTTGAAAAGATTGATCACTGGTGATGAGAAGTGGATCACTTACGACAAGAACGTGCAGAAAAGATCATGGTCTAAGTGCGGCCAAGCTCCACAGACTGTGGCGAAACCCGGATTAACGCGCAATAAAGTGATGTTGTGTGTATGGTGGGATTGGAAGAGCATCGTTCATTATGAGCTTTTACCGCCGGGCAAAATCATCGATTCGGATCTCTACTGCCAACAGCTGAACTGAACAGAAACGAAAGCAAGAAATTGAGAAAAAATGCCCGGAATTGATCAACAAAAGGGTGTAGTCTTTCATCATGATAACGCCAGACCACACACATCTTTGGCCACTCCGCAAAAATTGAGAGAGCTTGGTTGAGAAGTGTTGATGCACCCACTATATAGACCTGACCTTGCGCCCTCAGATTTCCACTTGTTTCGGTCTCTTCAGAATTCTTTAGGTAGTGTAAGGTTAACATCAAACTATATGGTGTCAAAACTACTTGTCGCAATTTTTTGACCAAAAATCCCAAAATTTCTACAGCTGTAGAAATTTTGGGATTTACCTACAAGATGGCAACAAGTTATAGAACAAAACGGCACATATATATTATAATTAAATGTAATTAAACTTTTTAAAAAATTGTCTTGAATTTGTATATAAAATACGAAGAAACTTTTTCCCCGATCTTATATTTGTGACATGCTCCGAAAAAGAGGAACTGATTGTCGTGTCGTATCTAATTTCACAGATATTGCAACTTTTGTGAAATCTTTAACAATACATACATAGTTTTGTATTGCTTTATCTTTAAAAACAGATGTTAAAGCATGGAAAATTAAACAAAAGAATATAGTAAAAGGTGAAAGGTCAATCGCTTGAGTAGTTAAACAGAATCATTAAACAACGGAATTTCACATTACAAAATCCTAACCAATATCAGTAGTCTATAACGGCAATGAATGGCAGGTGCTCATGGACGGCGGTAACACTTACCATAACTTGGGACCGACTCGTCCGCTACTTCCGTATAAAAAAATAAGCTGCCTTATCCCTTTGCAAATATAACATCACATTTTGTCATATTCTTTTTTTTTATATTTTATTGCTACTCTTCCTTCCCCTGTGAATGTATTTTTTATATTTTATTGCTACTCTTCCTTCCCCTGTCAATGTATTTTTAATATTTTATTGCTACTCTCCCTTCCCCTGTCAATGTATTTTTAATATTTTATTGCTACTCTTCCTTCCCCTGTCAATGTATTTTTAATATTTTATTGCTACTCTTCCTTCCCCTGTCAATGTATTTTTTTATATTTTATTGCTACTTTTCCTTCCCCTGTCAATATATTTTCTATATTTTGTTGCTACTCTTCCTTCCCCTGTCAATGTATTTTTTATTGATACTCTTCCTTCCCCGTCAATGTATTTTTCATATTTTATTGCTACGCTTCCTTCCCCTGTCAATGTATATTTTATTGCTACTCTTCCTTCCCCTGTCAGTGTATTTTTTATTTATATAATATCACTCAGTTTTTTACTTTACACAGATTTTTTTAGCTATATCTCTACTCAAATTACTAAAAATATACTTATTGATTACTACTTGTATGGTTAATATAATATGGAGTTGACTGTTACATGTAACACTAATTTTGATGTGGTTTTACGAACTATTTGCGTGTTTACGATTATTTCGGAGCAGGTTGCTGAGTAGCTCTTATGCTTTTAACATTTTAGATCTGTGGTTTTAACCTACTAAGAAGCACTAGCAGTAATTTTATGTTAAAATAATGCCTCATAATTTCAGTATAATATTTCTAAATAAAATCATATATGTCATAGGAATGTATCTTTCTGCAGTTAATACTTAAAGAAGTACCTATACAATACAGTTTATAAAACGTCGTGATCATGCACTAGTGCCGAAGGTCGTTAAAGTAACTCCTTAACAGTTCACAGTAGAATTCACATTCACATAGGAGTTTACGTTTGTTGGTGTTGTATGGTTCGATGAACAGTTGTAATACAGATGAGACACCATAATCTCTCTATGATGGTGAATAAATAAATGATATATAAATAAATAAATGCTACTTGATAATAAAGGGTTAAGAAGGGCTTCTTCAGGGTTAAGGATATACTTTGTTTATGTTTAAGTATATTCTACTTGAATCAAAAAGTTGTTTGAATATCTCAATGTCAAGCACCGATTGAGTATCGGATGAGGTCTGATGATGAATCCAACGGGAAGTTCTTTTGTGTTGATAGTAGACTGGTGTTGATAATATTTGAATATATTTCGCCTTCTTTTTGAGCAGATTTATATGTGTGTGTTGGTTTACTCAGCAGTTGATAGCATAACCATCATGTCTGAGATTATTTACAGACGATATTCTGGCATGAAGATACTTATCGATCACGACAATGCTGCAATTTAGTATCGTACAATTTAGTTCAATACTACTGGACAAGTAATTTCAATCTTTTTGAAGGCAAGTATTTTGGAAAGATTTAGAAGAAACTATCTATTGCGGAAATCACGTTTTTTAAATTTTGCCTCTCCCAGGGTAGCCACCACACATGGTCTTCTGCTCTTCACATCCAGCCACTGTCGGCAACTTTCTTGATGTTGTCAGTCCACCTAGGTGAAGTGTGATTCACGCTACGTTTCCAGGTACATTGCCCTCATTCGACGACTCGTCTACCCCATCGGTTATTAGTAATAATTATTAGTTAGTAATTTATTATTAGTAAGGTTATTAGTTGTAATTACAACAAGCAAATCTGTCGCAGGACTAATATATTATTTGTAGAACTGATGAAAGTGCTATAAATTTAAACACAAATTTAAAAAAATAATTAAATAAATATGTTAGTACGAGTACTTACACGGGCAACTGATAGCTATAAAAATTGACTTTAAGTTTGCTACATAGCCGTTCATTTCCCTTTCCGTGTGTTAAGCCGGGCTTCCACTGCGAGCGGAGCGGGCTCCGTACGGACTCCGTTTAACTCGCAACGGTAAACTTCATAGAAGTGCTTCCACCAACGAAGAGTCTAGCGGAAAGGACTGAGCGAATAAAAATAGTTTAAAACGAGCTCGTTCCGCTTAAGCAAACGGAGCGGTGTCCGTACGGACTCAGTTCGACTAGCAACCTAAAATTACATAGTAGCGGTTCCACCGGCGAAGGGGTAAGCGGAACGGACCAAACGAGTTAAAATAGCTAGGAAAGAGTTCGCTGCGACACGGTGCCGCTGACGAGTTTGTAACGGACTCCGCACGCCCCGGCCGCCCGCGCTCCCTCGCCACCCCCCCGTGCTGCCGCCTGCCGCTTTCTTGAGGTGAAATAGCTTTCCTAAAGTTGGTATTTTCTTTTAAAATATCGGCCTCTATAAATGACAAAAGTTCTTGAAATTTTTCTCTGCTAACTCTGAAATAATTCTTGAATTGTTCATCGTGTAAATCATAGAATAGTCTATATTCACCTATCAGCGGTTTCTCTTTGATATGATTGCTTAACCAAAACCTTGGTTTAGCGCGCTTTTTTTGTAAGCATATAATATTAAACTTTTCTTCTTTGTATGCACATAGTCAGAATCGTCTTCACTTGAATTGGTACTAGACATCACAAAATACACAAGATATCTTCACCAAATACAAACTCCAACTAGACTCGCTCGCAATGGAATTTAACTACATTTCTCATTTTCCGTTTAGCTGACTCCTGTCATTCCTCGCTTTCATTTCTCTTTTGCAGTGGAAGGGAAAAATAATAAATTGTCAAAACTCTTTGTTAGTGGAAGTTAAAACCTATTTTAGCTAGTTGGACTCCGTTCCGCTCAGCTATTACTTGCTCATTACCCTTTCGCAGTGGAAGCCCGGCTTTAGGACGCGCGCGACGCCCGCGCCGCCCTGCAGCAGCCAACTGGCGATGGCGGTTCGCACAAAGAAAGGTAATGTGTTTGTCGCTTCACTATGTTATACTTATTATTATACTAATACGCTTCTGAAAACCTATCCGTTTGAGAACTATATATGATCTTCCTACCTTTCAGTATCTATACATTATTCTATAACTGAACTTCCCTAACCAATCTCCGAAATTATTCTTGGTGTATATTTCTTAATGTATTGTAATGTTATTATAATTATTTTTAAATAAATTTCTTTTTTTTAATATATAATATGTATTTCACCCTTAAATGTTATGCTACAATGGCAGTTGGTATTGATTATGCTAAGCACGGAGCCAGTATGCAATTGTCCGCTTTTTGCAGGAAGGGATAGCGAAGGGCGGCCGCGTCCAGTCGCAGGGGACGCATTCACATACCATCTCGCCTCTGACACCACATACGTGCACACATGCAAGCAACGGATTATATCCTATTTTATTTGATGTATAAATACAAGATGATATAAATGTCCAAAAATTTCTTAAATTATGCAGTTATATAAATTTATAAGGAATTATAATAATATTTGACTACACTATCCTCGAAATCGACACTTAAAATCTGAAGTATAAAGAGAATCCTAGGATGTGGGTATATCTTTTTTGTGTAACATATATCTAGATGCCTAATGGCAAAGCCTAGGTTACCTCACAATAAAAGTCTTATCCAAATCGAACCATCGATTGTTGGCATGATACACTAAAACAATTACAAAGTTGTCTTCTATAATGACCGCAGAATTCCTCTAACGTTACGACATTAAATTTATTGCACTAATTTTATTGTAACGAGATACCAACTCAATGATTAAAATAAAAATTTGACCAAAATATACAAAAAATAATCATTTCACAAGTGAATGGAAGTGAAGATGAAATTCTCCAAATAGGTATAAAAGGAATCAATAAGTACAAACAGAATTATGATACATAAAGTTAATTAATTGAACAGATAAATTAGAAGCACCTGGGATAAGTTACAAGTAACATGTGCGTAAGAAAGTCGGAGCCTACTCGTATCTAATAACTAGAGACCGGATTATATACATTTGCATATGCATTGGCATATTTAGCCCATTCTCACCGGTTATTGCATATTTTACCTAAAATCTAGTGATGATGCATATTTTCGCTATATTTACAATATTTTTCGGTGGGGTTGTTAAGTTTAGTAGTTAAGAATTTTGAGTCCACGGAAGCATTTAACGATTCTAGTATAAAAAAAACATAGCTGTGATTAGCACTCATTTTTCCCAGATACCTGCGAGTATTAAAAATGCTTGAAACTCAAGGTTTGGCGTGCACTGAATCCTGACTGTGGACTGAAGTAATGAATAAAATCCGCCAAATGAACTCCACATTGCCAGAGATATTCCCGCGTAAATTTAAAGAAATTTTGAAAACATTTTGAACAATAACCCAGGCTTTGAACCTTTGTGTCAAATTGATAGTTTTATTAGGGAACGGGTGAACTTTTGCCAGAAACAATAAGTGCTAACATAGCACCCAAATTCAAATACGAACATTTGGAACAGTACCTGATTGTTTACGTCTACAAGAGTAACAAAATATTAAATAATTGTTAATTATCGTCGATAAGTTGTTGAATAACATATCTGATATCAATAATTTATCGATATCAGATATGATATTCAACAACTTACTAATTGTATGCTGATTTTGAAATAAAAAAACTAAAAAATACAATTTTTTTATTATTTAATGTTGCATAATTTGACACTTTTCATGCCTATTTTAAGCATTTTTCATGCAATATTTAAGCATTTTTCATGCATATTTGCGTGCATATTTCAAGCTTTTTCTGTTGCATATAATCCGGTCTCTACTAATAACGGTCGAAACATAAAGATCGTAGGTATACTTCAGATATTTGGCACTGTATAATTGAAAAATTCGATTATCTACATAACCTTTGTCAGTTTTTATCGACAGCATGGTTTCTGTTATCTGTTTCTCTCGATGTAACTTGTGTGGATATTTTATTTAAACAATATGTTTATTAGTTTATGTATACTTTGTATATATTGTACTTATTCTTATGTATGGGTATAGGTAATAATACAACAAATTTGTGTATTTTTTTTCATTTTACCACACCATTACATTTGTCTTTCTCGCACCTTCCAATTGAACCTTTCTGATCAATCCCGAGGTGGACTGGTTGAAAATGTTGAAGGCAATAAGTACCTACCTACACCTCAAAAAATAGAAATGGAATAAACAGCTTTATTAACGCTGGTTAAGATTTTTTAACTTAAAATTACGTCGTTTCTAGATTCTGTTCAAGTAGAACATCTGATTTTTAAGATAAATCAATAAGAAATGCTTTTTTTTAAGTTCACTACTGTCTCAGATAATTTCACATAATAAAAAAATAATGCTAGCTTTTATAAACAAGGTTTAAATACTTGTATCTACTTATATAATATATTAACATAATAATTATATATATATATATATATATTACTGTGCCAAAAGATTGTAAATAAAATCACATGTATAAAAAGTTGCCAATGACTGAGAAGTCGTAATATGTAGATACAGAATACAAGGTAAAATACATACTTCGATTGCAAATTAGAGCAAAATATTCCTGATGTTATAACGTGATTTAGAAGTACTTTTTGTTTTTTTTTTAACTTATAACAATATTTTTTTATATTATAAACGGGTATATATGATTCCAATCAGAGCCTGAAAGCAAGTAACTACATGCTTCCCTCTGTGTATGAATCCACCCTAAGAATAAGAATAGGAGTTGATTTGCGAGCAAGTATTGGTTGAAAGTTATTTAGGTAACTAAGGATATTTATATTAAGCATGTCAAAATTGAGTACGTTGAAAGATACTAAATCTACAAGTACCTACCTAGCACAATTAGGCTTGCGATTGAGTTTTGATGAAAACGTCACAATTACAAATAAGTTAAAGTTAGGTATTAGTATGTCTATTAATAGTACCCGCATTTAATCCCTGACTGCGGCCGTAAGAAAACGGAGTCTACTAAGCTTACCAGTAGATACTTATTGTATAACCAGGAATAGGTTTGTGAAAAAGTATTGATTGAAGAGACAATTAAACTTCGAGTTAGGTAACTACGCACGGTTGTTGTCTCACGCGCGTATGTGTTAGTTCCTTTAACCCCACACAACTTTCATCTCGGGAGACCCGGTGCGCGTGTGTGCGTGGGGAGTGGGAGGGGTGGGGGGGGGGGGGGCCTCCCTGCGAAGGGAGTAAAAAGTAGTTGTGACTTGTTCACCTCTTTCGGTGTCGCCCTTCACTAGCCTCCTCCACCAACTCCCGTAAGTTTTCCTCGTTATTATACACTCATTTATTTTTGTTTAAAAATACATCGCTTCTGTATTACTATCCTATTTAAACATGGTGGAGTGTACTTTCTGTTTACTGTATCCACGGAGAACTGGTATTTTATCAGTGATATTAAACTATTTCGTAGTGCGTATACCCCAGTATCTAGAGTGTTGATTATACACAACCCCTGCAAAGAATGTAAAAAGCCTGCATCTATAGATAAGTATTTGCGATCCATCATGCCTGCGGCATAATTGTGTGACAAAAAGTATTACCTATCTATCAAAGGGTTTATGTTCGAAGACGTGTGCCGAGGGGCAAGACGGTGAGTTACGAGTATCTATCAAATCCCCGCTCCAGTCGTAGCCCGTGGGCTCGGTGCCCGCATGCACCGTGTGGCACACCACGCAATAAAAAATCCCTGTCAGACACACAACTGAACTCGTGCTCATCCGATACGCAACAATTGAACTCGACTGCAGGGACACGTTTTTCACTTAAAAAGTGATTTTATTTTTAAAAAATACTCTTCCCCCGAGCTACTGTCGGTTTAAAAAAGCCATAATATGAAAGCACGAACGAAGAGCGCGCGCGCCGGCTGAAGATTTGACGCGCTCGCGCATGTGTTTAAAATCGTCCCCTCGTAATTTAACATTTTTTTGTAAAATTTCAACCATTCCGTGCACCGGTTACTGGGAATCGATGCATTATCAAAAAAAAAAATACATTGCGAATTGTTATTCACGTCGAACGGACATCAAAAGAATAAAAAAATATAAAGTAGGCAGAACCGTACTTTTTCACCGTCAGGCCGAACGGCTGGACGTTATGGGTCCGGTAAGGGCTCAACGGTTTTTGTGTGACCCTCAATTTACAACACACACAAGAAGGGACACGACGGCCTCTCCCTGCTATACCTTGATATCTCGCCTTGTATGAAATCTAATGTAAATTTGCTACAAAAATGGGAATTTAAATAAGTGAAGTACCGTGAAAGGACCCCTTAACATAAAAGCCGTTATCGATATACGCGGCCATCGAACGACAAAAACATACAAGGAACACGACTACTGTTTTTACCTGCTAGTAAATTATCATAATCTGTTGATTTTTTCCATAGATATTATTTTAGATTAACTAGTTTTTGCTCCTAAAATATACGCATATAATATGTAGGGAAACGAACCGCACATGCAGCGAAGCTTTTGCGGAAAGATCGCTTTTCGTAAGTACTATAGGTAATTTTGTTAATGCAAATTTTGCTTATAACGTATTACTAACTGAGTAAAATCTGACAACACACTTGTCAATATATTGTGCCTACGTATAATATATTGACAAGTCTGTTATTAATATTTTTTTATGATCAGCTCCGGTCCGCTGCCTCGCACAAATCGTGTGATCGAACTACGCACAGGAAATTAACATGATGCGAGTTTTCCTCCGGGTAGGGGTGGAGATGCCGCCAATAAATAAGATTGCCAAAAAGCAGAGCGGCGGCGGGCGGCGGACAGTGGGCGGAAACAAAGTAAAAAATCATCTGGCGGAATGGACGCCAGTGGACACGACGCGCCCTTTATTGGATGTCGATATCGACAACTTGTTTTTGTTAATTCGTTTCCTTTACTAAAGATTGGATTTCTTTATTTATAAAATTCTATGTATACAATTTCTTTAGATACGTCATGTGTCGTCTGTTCGTTTCGTTGTATAACAACCCTAGAATAGTATTCCACTTTTTACTTGTTTGCATCATAACAAGTAATAAAAGTTACTAACTTATCAATTTTCTAAAAATAACACATATGTTAGTTAACATCGACATTTCGAAAAAAATGTATTTTGGTTACAACAAAAGGTGGTATCGATAAACGCTTATTCTCTAAAGAGAAAGTCCAAACTTAACTACATATTTGTGTGTGTGATTGTTTAGTGCGTGGAGGGCGCGGGCGCGGGCGCGGACGGGTGTTGCAGAGGGAGATGGGTCGGCGTCGAGACGGTTGGTCGCCGGGGTGACCGCAAGGGTGCCGGCTGCCGGCTGACTGCCCCGTGAGTTGCACGATGTCCGGGGAGCGCATTTACATCAAACTCTCGTTACGAGGAGCCTCCGCAGCGGTTCATCACCACTCGCCACTACCCACTACGCAACACCAATAGCTCTCCTGGGAGCACCATTCTTAATACGTACCGCTAAGTTACGCACATCATATAATAATAAGCAAGTTCAGTAACAAAAGTAATTGACATGTATATTAATCATATATAATTAAATTCAGTCTGATAAACTTTTCAGGAGAGTAGAAATAGACAAATGATAATGACACGCTTATTCGCTATATCCTTCTATTTTTAACGGGAACATATTCATGGTTAAATGTGTATACATAGTATAGTGGCGAGGGTTAGTCGCCCTAACCCTTTAGTGTGGTGGGTGTGAGGGCGGGCGGCGAGGGCGGGCAACGGAAGGGTTACCGCCCGCGACGACTGGGCGGCGCGGGGAGCGCTCCCCGCACCGACTACCACTTTTACGACGAGCTTTTTTATCGTGCGTGCCGTCGTTTTTCCTTTTCTATTTTTTATGTTTTATTTCCCCGAGACCATAAATTATGTTTGAAAGAAGGGAACTCTCGGACATTCGCGTCGACAGGAACCGGGGTGAAGTCGAGTGAGTTTTCTATTTTCCTTTTTGTTTTTTATGGTCTCTCATGGTGTGTAGGTACTGTGTGTAGGGCGGCTGCATTGTCGTCATGGTAACTGCATCACATTAGACGTAGGCGAGGGCGCTTAGCTGCTCGTATATCGTCCGATTGCCTCCGCAATATAAATAAACAAGAATATTTGTTGTTGTAACGCGATCTGCAACCGCAAACACGCTTGTCTATATTCATTCGATACGTGTTTGCGGACAAACTGGCGAGATGGACGTCCTGCTGCTGTTTACTCGCACTCGCTCGACTCGACGACCGTGTAATTTTATACGATAATATTGTGGAGCCTTAATAATATTATATACTTACTACAGATATTTATAACAACTATGATAAGTGTAGGTACCTATTTATAAGAAACTAGCTGGTTATGCACCTACCCAGTTTTACAAGGATAGGTACAGAACCGAAAATTACTTCATTGATTTTTACTGATCAACAATATTATAAGTGAGTATCTACTCATACTATAAAACCTTCGTAACTACTTACTAAATGATGAACGCTATCGAGATATAGCCATGAAGACAGGCCTAACAAAATATTATTATTAAACAATGTCAGTGTCGTGGGTCCAGACATCACTAACCATCGAGACGTGAACAAACATTTGTCATTAAACAAATGAGTGTCCGACCAGAAATCGAACCCGGAACCTTTTGCACGGGCACACAGAGGTAATAAGAGCCAACTGGGAAAATCGGAAATTAGAGATTGCCTCTTAACTAATCGATCACCAGTACGTGTACTTACCTACTTCGTGCATGATGTGTTTTAAATTAAAGATACATAGAACAAAAACATTGATTGCTCTTAACAACAAGCCAAATAATACCCATGTTAATTTAATTGCAGCACAACCGCAATATCCCAACAAAGCCAATATAGTACCCAGTTAATTGCCCACCCTTGCTTAGGTACCTTTAATAGAAAAAACCGCGCCATATTGCGTCCAGCGAACGGGCTAACCACCGCGAAAGAGAAATTTACGAATAAAGGGCGAAATAGTTACACACTGCATTTAAAATTAAAACCCTTTAGGGCGCCACGCTGCCAGACAAAGGGCCGAATGGCAAATTGTCGGCAGGTAGCGAATATTTTGGAATGGAGTCCCAATAATTACTAAAGCTCTAGTTTAATAAATGGCCCTTTTTCTAAATTATAAAGGGCCAAGGCCAACCACGCCATACGGACATACCTGACGCGAACCCTTCGCTGCTATCCGCAGTGTTAATAATGATGATACATTATTAACGTACCTACCTCGTACGTTCGTGTCATTCATTTCATTTGCAAAGTTTTGCACAAAGTGCAAGAAAGAGATAAAATATTTTAGGTAATCAGTACTTTGCATAGTTCAATTCTTGAAGATTTTATTATTACGAATAGTTTATATTAAAAATAATTACTTTAGCTGTATTCATTACTATGTGCATTAGCACCTACTTACTATTATTAATTTCGTAGGTAATATGTTATATGTATGTATACTACACAATAAATACAGCATACTATGTATTAATCGTATGTTGTATTATGTTCTTTCTTAGCTCTATCCTGTTAGTTTTTTGTAAATAACTTATATACATTTTTATACTGTTGTATGCCATCAACCCTTGAAGCTTTAGGACCGTTTCGGATAAAAGCTATACATTTGTAAGTAAGAAATTAATTCTTTAAAATTGGGTTTTCTATTTGCTTGTTTGTATAAAACAGTAATGAAAGGGTATGACAACAACACCCTTTTGCCTCGAGGCAGTAGAGTGTACCATGATGACTTGTAATTCTGATGTTTTCGCTGTTAAAATCGCATTTCCTGAACGAGACATTTAGCGAAGTCACCGAAGCGAACACGAAAGTATTCTTGATGTTTGGGGACAATGCCTGTCTCCCAAACAATACATTCAGAGACTATTTAAAATGAATCCCTCAACAACACCTACGCACACAGGCGTGCACACAGGGTGCGTGCACACAAAGTATGCGTATGGTCTAAGTAGATGCGGTTTTACACAGGAGCCAACGCTACGATTTTTATAGAAAGAAAGTAGAACGGTTAATTTGCCAATCGACATCTGGAAAATATGCCAACTTCACTCAGAAATGATAAACGTTAACACATCCGTAGATGTGTTAACCTAGATCCTTTTACCTACTTCGAGGGATTTGGGAATCTCAATAAGGAGAGAATGAATGATAGTATCTTTATCTAATCCTGTACCACCGCATCCTGCTCCCGTCACTCCATTCGATAAGGAAACGGTACAGAATAGCCACTTGCCTATCAGGAAGTATTTTTATGAAAATATAATAGATATTCATCTTCACAGTCATTTTTTATGACTGGATTCTTGTGGTCCTAGTAATCTTTTTTCAAAAGTCACGGGGTGTATATCGATAGATTTAAGCAAGCGCTGAGATGCCAGGAAACTTTTTTGAACAAGCCAAAAATCTGGTGAAATGTGGCTAAGTGCTCCACCGTCAGACGACCAACGTACAAATGTACAATGTTATCTGTACCATCATGTTTGTGGATTAATTACCTCATTGGATATCACTGTCTGGAGTATAAATTAAGCTTTCGACTACAATAACCATTTTAGTGATGGTTGTATAAGTCACTGCTGTAGATTTTTTGCGAGAATCAGCGAATTCATGTAGAGTTTTTTAGGGGTAACATTAAAATACTTTTTTTGGTCGTGTAAACAGTTTTGCGAATCCAACTCTACCTATCCTATCCTATCTATCTTTTCAACTTATGACGAACGATGACTATCGTCGTACAGGGATTTTACAACATCGATAACAATTAAATGTAGAAGGCCATTTCTCAATCTTTAATTTCCATGTGTGTGTGACAGCGTACACGCACGCATACGCTTGAAACACATTTTCATTCATTCGTTTGATTATTTTTTTAATTTTCTGTTTTCATTCAACTGACATACATTGTGTTAAGGTCCATACCCTATGGTTAAAACAATTTTAACTCATTTAAGAGTTCGATTTAAGGGTGTACCTTGCTGTTAACTTAGCAGAAATTTGAGATCTGCTTCAATAATGGATTCTTCGTTATTAATTCACTGAGACTACGTGTATATCCCTGGACGTAAGAAGAGACTTATTTTTGATGAGAAATTGCCAGACTAAACGTTTAACTACCATTTTAAAATACATTACTGCCACCACGGAAATCATATTCAAAAATAGGGCGAATTATCCATTTATTCAAATTTTCAATTTATTCGTCAATTTATTCATGATAATAAATGTGAACATATCCAAACAAAAACAAGGGACGAAAAATCATTAACTGATTTAGAAAAAGAAAAACACTTTAATGTAAAACTATCCTGCTTAATGAGCTTACTTAAATTTCAAGTGCCGAGGATGTAAAAACTGCAACTTTGTAAATATATATTACGAGTAGGTACATTAGTACAAGTCATGTGATAGGTATAATTGTTACAAATCATTATTGTATTACTTACAAGTCACAGCTTTTTACTTTTGCAATAATAATGTTAGATTATTGTTGCAACTTTAAAAGAAGCGCTTTTGCTTATGATTCGCGCCACACAAGGCGGAAGCTCGCTGCGCGCTTCGACGAGTGCCGACACAGCAACCCGCTCGACCGTGAAACTATTGCCGGCAATCCTTTACCCGTGCAAGCCTTTCACGAGCGATAGCCCGCGAACATTTATTAAATATTGTCAAATATTTTGGCGGATGACGCATTACATTCTTTGTGTGATACCCCTAATTACGTATCTGCTTATAGAGATGACTCAAGTGATTTTTTGAAAGTTGATTATTAAATATGTACTAATAATAAATAACTTTTTAAGAAAATATAATTTGTTAATAATTGCGTGAGATAAATTTGAATAGTAACTACCCAACTGCAACCGAGCTCACTTTTTCGTCGGAGACTTCAAATTCCAAAGAAAACAATCTATTGCGGAGGAAATTAGATATGAGTATAAAGTAAAGAAATCTATGGAAAATTTAAGAATTTACAAACAGAATAAAATTCGCGAAAATCGCGAAAAGGATTAACATTATCTATTCGGCGGTATGTCGCTCAGCTAGTCGCTAAACTTTAGAACAGCTAAATCATTTTTGATGTTATTTTCACCGTGTAGTCCCAGTAGTCCCGTTGAAGTTGTCCAGTGACGGGACTACTGCCATTTGTCCTTTCCGAGGTTCCATTAACTGGACTTTTTGCATTTTTCCTCCCAGACGGAATATGACTTGGCGTGACGTGACGTTGTTGATGATTTGACAGACATACCTACCTATATGATAGTAAATAGTTATATCGTGATTAACTATTCCTACTTTAAGTCGATAACGACAATCTTTTTTTTTATGTGCGAAGGCGGCAGACGAGCATACAGTCCACCTGATGGTAAGTGGATACTGTCGCCCATAGACATCCGCGATACATTAGTCCAAATTGACAAACGTTGGTACACCCCCAGATGTGCTGCCTACCTTTGGAGATATAGGAATGGATTTGGACAAAGGGTTGGAAAAATGGGGTAGGATAGGATGGGATGGGACGGAGCTCTGGCAGTACATTTCAACGTAGTCTTCTGTGAGAGGGGGGTTAACGTGGCCAGTCGATCGCGCCCAGCGGCTGTTGGATTGCATCGTGCACTCTCCCCCTCAAAATTAGTTTATTAGATACAAATGACCAATAGCCAATAGGTAATCTGTAACCCTATTACAAAATTTCAATATTACTCATCAATCATCATTCTCCTGCCCTTATCGCAATCAAATTACATTATTACTATTAACGGCACTTTATTTTGTAATTTACAAAATTAATAAATATTACGTAAGCAAATCCGTGTTAGGGTGTTAGTTAAAGTTGCCACGGAACTTGTGGAAGGAAACATCGCAGTGGTCCCGCCACGGGACTACTTCAAACGAACTACTGGGACTACAGGATTTTCACCATTCCTAAATGATGAATTTTATGGAAATTTAAAATGTTTATATGTACCTACTATAATTTACAATGACAATCCACATGGTGATGATAAGATACTAAGAAGAACCCAGATAAATAAGATGTCTACGAAATCTAATATAGGGTTATAGAGGAAGTTTAAAAATTGGTAGATACGAGTATCTGGTATCGGAATACGGTCGACGATTAAGTAACACGAATGCTCTTTCTAATACTTTTACACATGAGAAGCTCGTGCTCGGGTTACTACTGTCACAAAGATATTCACAATGGTCAACTTTTTACAAAACTAGGTGAACAAACAAACGAATGTGGACACAAATGCTAGTCATTAATACATGTCGAGCAGAGACTGCGAGAGACATTTGAACTAAGATCACATCATTAATATTGAGTAGTACACGTAGGCGGTGCCGCTGCCGGGAGAAAAGGATACATTTCATGGAGAGGTGCTTTCACCCTTTAGAACTCGCATCTATTTGTCACAGGGATAGCTGCGAATTCTGCTATTAGATAAATAATTATTCTTAGAAGGTCCTGTAAACATACCTACGTACAAAGCAACGTACTTATCAAAAACGATGTGGTTGTGTAAAGTGAATCTCTCGCCTAATGATGTCAATTTCACGCATGTCTTGTAACCGTATTGAGATATTGTCGATAAAGCAATAGTTGCCTGAGAAGAAGGAAAGATCAGGTGTAGTATAACAAGCTTTAAGAAAGCTCTAAGTATAACAAGCTTTTTAAAAAAATTTCTTAATTTTCAATAAAGTAATAATTCCTTTATGGAAACATTGCCAACTTATTTAAGACGGTGTACTGGATGCGAAGAGCCGGAGTTCAGGTATTGTAGTAAAACTTAAGTTTTATGTGGCAATATGGGGGCGTAGGTTGAAGCTATGGTATCGTAATACTATTACGTCATTGTAATATGACGTAATAGCCTTATGTAACTTTTAAAGCTGATCAACATCAATTATCATCATATTACACCTAACTTCGAACGATCAATAATGGTGATTTTATTGTATCATTTATGTTTCAATTTATAACCGAATAAAAGGACAACAGTTTAAAGGAAATGCTGAGTAGATAAATTGATTCCCTGTCCCAGATTATCTTGGAGATTTTACATAGTACAGTTACAATAAGACCGCCTATTGTTTTCTCTTTTGTTCTATATGTGCAATTTTTTTGTTAACATAAACAATAAAGATAATTATTGAACTTGTAATGATTTTATTATTCAATAATATTTAATCGATTTCCATTCTGTGGCATCCCCCCACCCGGTGACGATTTTCGCCCATGCATGCGGCAGACTGTCCAGCTCATTCCCATGTCAGCTTAGCGGTCTTAGCACCACCATCAGTAATGCAGGTTTTAGAGCACAGTAGACATTAACCGTGGAGATGGCGTGGCAGGACGACTTAGACTCACATAACAAAACTTAGCGAAGTAGAACACTTAACATGATGGTCTGGTATAAAAGGAGGATGGCCTTTGCCCATCAATGTAACAAAATTACAGGCTAAAAAAAATATATCAGTATTATTTTTCTTTTCTTACATACAATCCGAAATGCTTATTCGTTTCTTCGTTTGCCATAATATTGAAATGTCAATAGATGTGGAAATCTTCCTGCGAGTAAGTAGGTAAGTAAAAGTAGCAATGCATCCCATATACCTAAACAGACAAACAAAGTGTTGCTACCTATCTACATGGGTAAATTACTAATGTTATAATTGCTTCCAACACCTTACAGTTGTTTAAAACCCTTTATCCCCAACTCCAAATAGGTACATGAATTTTATATGTATATTATCAGGTGTAGTCATCCATTTGGATTCTCAATCACTTCGACCCAAAGAAATGTTTTGTGTACTCCAACTCCAACATACTTTTGGTCCCCTAATATTCTACAATATCCATATGTAATACTTCAAGATATCCGACAGCGGTAGAAGCGGTCTTCAGGTGTAGAGAAATGGTTTCATAAAAGACTCATTCTGTATCTCGCTACATTCGCAGAGTAGGTGTATATATCACAGTGGGTGCATTAGTGTTGAAACTTAATAAACAGTGTTCGCCGTTTACAGTATTCATACAAAAATTGTTTTTAATCTACTGAAAAATGTGTGAGGGGCACCAACTACACCAGCGATCGCCCACAACTTTGCTCGCGTTAGCGTAGGTTTAGCGTCAGTACGTATCAGTTAGTTAAAAGCTCTGCTTGCTTATATGAGGTGCGCGCCCTTGACATATCACCTTGCTCTCTATGACGTACCTACAAACTACCCTACTATTTACCTCTGATAATTATTCTTACTTAGGTACATCTTTCTTACAGATCCTAATAAAATATTTGTCGGTTATTATTATTATTTTTATGGAAAAAGGCGGCAGACGACCGTACAGTTCATCTGATGGTAAGTGAATACTGTCATTAATAGACATCCGCGATACATGCCAACATCAGTCCAGAATGACAAACGTTAGCACGCCCTCGGATGCGCTGCCTACTTATGGAGATATAGAAATGGATTTGGAAAAAAAGTTGGGAAAACGGGGAGGGATATGGTGGGATGGGAATGGGCTCTGACATATCTCACTCACTAACACATCTATGAGAAAATAAAATAAAATGGGAAATGCAGTACATTTCAAGATAGTGTTCTATTATGATTATATTAGGTAGTCGGGTAAGTTCGCGGCCTTTTTATCGTGAAAATAATAAAGACTTTTTTGTATTATATATATATATATATTTATTGAACGAAATATTGTCCATTTAATTTGACTATCTTTTGCCATTTTTCTGGCAGAGCCATTATCCCATCGCTATAACATTTTTGGGGTTTCTGAGAGAAAAACTGATTTAAATGGTGATACAGGCTTCTCTTGAATGTAATTTTACTCCATTTAGAGAACTTTTTATAGAGCGAATTAAATGATAATCCGAAGATGCTATGTCTGGACTGTATGTAGAATGCATTAAAACTTCCCAGCCAAGGTCCATCAATTTTTGTTTAGTCATCAAAGATGTATACAGATGAGCATTGTGGTGATGGAAAACTACACATTTTCTATTCATTAATTCTGGTCGTTTTTGTTCCGATGCTTGTTTCAATTTTACCAATTGCTGACAGTAGACACCAGAATTAATCATTTGTCCATGTAACAAAAGCTCGTAATAAAAAATGCCTTTCTTATTCCACCATACACATAACATGCCTTTGTTCGGAATGAGACATTAGGACTATTTGTGATGGCTCACCTCGCTTAGACCAAGATCGTTTTCGAACATTGTTATCGTAGGTGATCCGATCCACTTCTCATCGCCTGTTACCAACCTCTTCAGAAATGGATCGATTTCATTTCGTTTTAGCAACATCTCGTATATGGAAATTCTATTCACCAAGTTTCTGTCATTTAAATCATGCGGCATCCAAACATCTAGCTTTTTTACAAAATTCAGTTTATGCTGGTGATCCAAAACTGTTGAGTGGTGAATGCTAAGTTCTTACGCAATTGTCGATCTGCTTAATTTTTTTCAATGATAACGTCAACTTAATAGGACCTTAATAGGACGATCACAGCGAGGAACATCATTCACATCAAAATTACCAGACCTGAATTGACTGAACCATGTTTTTGCAGTAGTTTTAGATAAAGCATCTTCTCCGTAAACACCACATATCTGTTTTCGAGCACTGGAAGCATACATACCCTTGTCGAAAAAAAATTGTAAATATATTTAATTTACTCCTTAATTTCCATTTTAAAATTGTTATAAAATATGAAAAGATAAAACATTTAACTTGTAATTTCAATTTATTTATTTATTGTTTAAGGTACCTACACCATTAGCTGACATCATTACAAAAATCAGCTGTCAAAGGGCCACTTTCCCGCCAGTGATCAGTGTTGTCAGAAATATAGCACGCTTAGATCATACGTTCAATAAGGCCGCGAACTTTGCCGACTATCTATTATTATATATATTTCTATAGCAATTAAACAACTTTGAACGGTTTAAATCGCGTATATTTGACATTATTTATATCCCGACGTTTCGAACACTTTGCAGTGGACGTGGTCACGGGGTGACTAATTGATTTTATTTGTCACTTGAGTTATTAAGAAATTATTTGGACTACCGTCTGAAATTTTTTTGAACTACCGTCTGGATTTTTTAATCATAACATTCCCTATGCACGCAGTATTCACTCACGGTGTCCAGAGGTCTAGCAGTATTGCGTTGGCCTTGGGATTTAATTAATTTAATGACTGGATCCCAAGCCGGTGGTACTTGCCAGCCATCTTCTCTATTGAAATTTGGGTGTTTCTTGATTTCAATAGCCTCGCGTAACATTCTTGGCATGAATCGGGTCTCTCTAGCGAGGATTTGTGGATTATCAAATCGAATGTAATGGTTGGGTTTGTCCAGAGCATGTTCACAAACTGCAGACTTGGTCGAGCGTCTGTTCTTCATGTGAGCTATGTGTTCTTTTATCCGGATACCGATGCTCCTCTTTGTTTGCCCAATGTATGATAACCCGCATTCACAATCAAGCTTGTAAACACCTGCATCTTGTAGGGGGATATTGCTCTTGACCGGTCTTAAAAATTGGCTAATCTTCTTGTGCGGCTTGAAGTAAGTTTTAATTGAAGCTCGTCTTAAGATATTACCAATTTTGTCAGTGATGCCCTTGATGTATGGTAAGATGGCAGATTGTCGCATAAATCCTTAGCTTTCCTTGACATTTTAGTCATCAGAAATCCTGACAACTCTCTTGGTCATACTGTGTATAGGAAACCCACCCATACAGATAAATATCTCAATGGTAACTCCCATCACCATCCATGTCAGTTGGCTACCGTAGGCAAATCTTTGTTACAGAGAGCACACGGCATCTGTGACACTGACCACCTCGAGGAAGAGCTTCTGCATGTGAAACAAGTACTGCGAAGCAACAATCACAAACTCCCACGAATGCGTCACAGAAGCCGCCCCAAGCCTCCTACAGTTGAGCGACAACCTGCCATCTTACCATACATCAAGGGCATCACTGACAAAATTGGCAATATCTTAAGACGAGCTTCAATTAAAACTTACTTCAAGCCGGACAAGAAGATTAGCCAATTTTTAAGACCGGTCAAGAGCAATATCCCCCTACAAGATGCAGGTGTTTACAAGCTTGATTGTGAATGCGGGTTATCATACATTGGGCAAACAAAGAGGAGCATCGGTATCCGGATAAAAGAACACATAGCTTACATGAAGAACAGACGCTCGACCAAGTCTACAGTTTGTGAACATGCTCTGGACAAACCCAACCATTACATTCGATTTGATAATCCACAAATCCTCGCTAGAGAGACCCGATTCATGCCAAGAATGTTACGCGAGGCTATTGAAATCAAGAAACACCCAAATTTCAATAGAGAAGATGGTTGGCAAGTACCACCGGCTTGGGATCCAGTCATTAAATTAATTAAATCCCAAGGCCAACGCAATACTGCAAGACCTCTGGACACCGTGAGTGAATACCGCGTGCATAGGGAATGTTATGATTAAAAAATCCAGACGGTAGTTCAAAAAAATTTCAGACGGTAGTCCAAATAATTTCTTAATAACTCAAGTGACAAATAAAATCAATTAGTCACCCCGTGACCACGTCCACTGCAAAGTGTTCGAAACGTCGGGATATAAATAATGTCAAATATACGCGATTTAAACCGTTCAAAGTTGTTTAATTGCTATGTATAGTAATCGCGAAAACCTAAGAAAATAATATATATTTCTATCTGAAAGCGAATAAGTCCTTAACAATAAGTTCTCGAGATGGTTCTAATGAATGTAGGCAGAATATAATTAACGCTACAGCCTGTGAACATGTGAACTAGTCCGATCAGTAGGCGTCTGCGATATGTAATTAATGTAGAAAAATATATTATCTAGTGTACGTAACACACCTTTATCGTACTTTCATCTAAGAAGTAAGACCTGTTACCTACTTTCCTATTAGTTATTACAAGATTTATTGCCAGCTATTGGAATTCCACCTACACCACAAATAACATTGTCACTAACTAAACAATAATAATTCCTTTCCGTATGTAACGAGGACCATCGTGTACCAACATGTAAATACTTAAGATGTAGGTAGATACTGCCCGAATGATTTTCATTTAATTTCATCGAAATTGGTGCGATGGTTACCATAATATAAATAATAATACGAAATAATATAATGGTCCAGGACGAAATGCATATTTTTTATGTAGTTAACCAACTTTGTGACATAATAAATTAAATAATTACATTATCCTTTCATGTGTCCCTGTGCTCCGATGGAGTAGCTACAAAGGAGCAGAGTTGGTTCCACCAACCCATTAGTGCGGCGGGCGGCGGCGCGCCGCGGGGGCTCATGATCACTTTGCTTATGTTAATTTATGTGCTTTGTCGCTTTGTCCAGTCGACAATGGGTGGGTGCATTTTTATAGCGTTCGGCTGCCGGACACCCAGATTAACATCTACTGTTTGGTTTTGGCTTTCTCTCGTTTTGTGCAAGGACACAATGGATACTCAGTTACAACCGGGCACCTGGCATTAATGGTTTCAAAGTATTGGATATTTACAAGTGTTAAACTCGCTTGCTTACCAGTAGGTATATTATAATTTTTGAAGTATCAAAGATTACAATATTCCATATCTATAGGTATCTAATCATTAGTGATTTCAAGTAAAGAACATAGAAATAATTTCGACAGTGGATACGTACATGTAATAGATATTCGGTATGTAGGTGTTACATAATGTCAATTAAATAACTTTGTTAGAACATACTTTATAGGTAATTGAGAATCTATATATTCTTATCCACAAACAAATAGTTTACAGAAAATTGATATAAGATACATATTTACCTACATTGTAAAACCACAAAAAATCTTAAGTAAGTAAATCGAAATGAACAGGGACAAATAAATATACGAATCTATAATAAGAAATCACGATTAAAGATTAAACAAACCTACCTAAATTATATGTTCACGTATGTAAGTCAGAATGATCAGAGTTAGTATACCCGGGTTGCCCCGGAGCCAGATCGCCATGAACCCTGACTCGGTAAACACACGTATACACAGGGTCCCCCCAGTTGGAAAGCACTCGTACACGCACTATGTTGTAACCTTTTGCCGCAGGATGGGTTACCGCGAAGTACTGGATAGGCTTCCCTTCTTTATCGTACTCGAATGTGCCGAAGTTATGTGGGTACGAGTCCGTTCGATATTCCAAACCTTCCACTTGAATGAGGCGAGGTGCTGAGAGTATGTCCCTGTGATCAAGACAAGACACCATCACTCAAACGAGGTCAAATTTTGTTAGGTTCTTTCTCGTAAAACATGACTAAGCGAAAAAAGGCAATTTTGTAAGCCTCTTAGGTACACATCCCACTATTTTAGAATAACTAAGTATTTTTCCAATTTTATATATTGCACCGTTTTAACGTTATATATATTATCATTATTGATTTGGCCTTTTATTACCTTTTATTCTTATTGACTTGAACAACAAATGTACGAAGATACACGAATAGATCTTTCTAAACAATACGGTGCGCTTTTTATTAATATGTAAGTATGTATTTATATAACGATTTATTAACATTGCATTTATACAATAAAATCAATGTTTGTCTCAGTCTATTTATCCACTTGTTACTTGTGCTTATTAAACGATTCTTAGGTGCTTGTTAAACTATTGTTTTTATAGTAGGTAGAGGTCAAGTAGAGATGGTAGATTTGACATAACACTTACTTGGTAGGAGATATATGAGCCGGTATGTGTTCGACGCTGAGACCCGTCACAATCACAGTGCCCAGTAGTCGTATGACCGCTTCTGCCTGCGAGCCCTTGAACGCCCAACACTCGCCTGGCAGCGCGCTTGGATGGATCATGGCCCGGGCGCCGTTACAGTCGCGACAGAACCAGGACATGAGGACGTGCATGGCCCACCCCACCGGTGACTCGTACATCATGTGCTCTATGGTGTCACCAGTGTCGAGAATACGCCCGCCAGCTGATTCCAGCGCGTAGTCTACCACCTGTCATCAATATATTTTCATACAGTTCTGTTATTTATTAATACTTCTGTTATTATCAATTATTTATTTAAACTTAATTGCATAATGATATGTACAACAGGCGGATTTAATGCCATAAGGCTTTCTCTACCAGTTAATGACAAGATTTTACAGAAATATTAAAAATTTTGAAAAACCCACGACATTAAAAACATTTAATTAAATACACCTTAAAACCCATATCATAACGTAATATATAAAGACCTCTTGAGGCAGTTCGTTCTACAGCCTACGGCTTCGCGGTATAAAATGATTTTTGGACAGAACAGTACGCGACACCTTCGTGTCGAGGAACAGCAAATCGTTGGATGGAGTCAAATGGGTCCAAGTGATATTTCGGTGCGTCGGCCCAGAGATGTAAGCAGTACTCCATATGCGGCCTAATTTAAGCGTTAGGAATTGTCCAGGGCTAAAGTACCGCTTCGCTTTGTTCAGCACACCGAGTTTTTGGAGGCTATTTTGGCTTTATTTTCCAGATGACCCCTAAATTCGACTTTGCTGGAAATGTCGATACCAAGGATCCCGATACTGTCCGAGATCTTAAGTGGTATGCTCTGAAAGCAAGGTGCTACGACAAAAGAGTTTGAACTTTCTGGTCGCTCGCCAAGGCTGCTGAACCTTCAGCAGACTAGACAGCTCGGCTTCCAAAAGGAAAGCTTGCTAGTCGATCGCCAACTCTACGGATGTACTCATTCCTTGCCCTGACAGTGATCCTTTTACTGCACCTCAAGGCAGCGTTACATTTCTTCCTCGAGTCGGTGACATTCAGATCTTCAAAATCCTGTTCTTTGGCCCAAGCCCTGTATGCAGCCCGTTTGTAGAGAGCGGGCCTCTCTGCAGGACTCATTAAACCAAGGATGACTCCATCCAACTACGGGTATCACGGAACAAAGAATATAACTTTACGTGCCCTGCAACACCACGTCGACAACGGAGTCTGCACAGGTATCTGGGTCACCCGACGAGACACAGAGCTGCCCCCAGGGATAGGAAGAGTAAAATTCACGCAACCCATTCCAATCTGCTAACTTATAGTGCCAGACATTGCACGTTCCCCGTGAATGAATCAGCACGGATTTCTTAGCTTGCACAGCAGTTCGAACGATACAATGGTCGGATGATCCCAACAGAACATCAACAACAACATTGTAGTCATTCGGCCGCGTAGTTAGCAGGAGGTCCAGTAAGGAGGGAGTATGGCTCTGAATATCAGATATCCTCGTGGGTAAGTACACCAACTGCGAGAAACGATAGGCCAAGGCAAAGTTATGGGCTGCTCTCCCTGCGCGGTGAGTAGTTCGGAATCCTAACCACTGTTCGTGGTGAGCGTTGAAATCACCGAGGACTACCACTTCCGCGCAGGGGAACCTCTCGAGCACGCTATCAGTCGTCTCTTGTGGACGTTCAAAAAAGCTAGTCATCTCCATATCACCACTGTGGTACGGTGTGGTGTGGTACGTTTCCCTTTCTTCTTCCCATAATACTCCTTTTTTCCCAGCCCCTCAAACCTCAAATTTAAATTCTCACTTCACCCTTCCCCCAAGTCTAAATGCATCCCAAGATATGCCAACGTCATTCATTCCTGCCGGAAGTTGACATAATATGATATAAATAAATGTCTATGGCGCACAATAACCGCCAACAATTGGGTGGACTTGTTGCTAGTCCGCCGTCTTTTTGCTCGTCATCTTGCTAAAAAAATCTCTGTACTAATTAATTTACTATATTTTACGTAGACATATTTATAAGCCTTAGTATCGACTAAAGCTTGTGAATATGTCTACGTAGTAAGTGTATATATTACATAACCTTGTTATAAGTATGTTGTTATAAGAAAATGAAGAAAAAGTAGAAGAAATTAATTAATCATTCAGAAAGTCGTAGCAACCGAGAGCCCGGCTACAAAGTCTACGATGAACGTTGAATTAGTACCACTTGAATGCTTACTTTCACCCACATTAGTGTTAGCTGCCCTATCTTGTATAGGTGATAAAATTGACAAACAGCCTATCTGATTATCCATATGCTTATCATATTGCATTCGATCTAGTACCTATTTTACGATAGTTATGTAAACCATAGGTAGGTACAAGGTCCTCATCTGCGATTTAATACTTAGTAAAAGAACCCAATTTCGTTAGTATACCTACTGTATTAATTTTTATAATTTATTTTCTAGAGTTTATAAATATTAAAAAGTTTAGATCTTAAAAATAATGATTCATTGCTCTGATTTTTGGTCATTTAATTTGTTGTCTGCTAAATCCACTTGAAAACCCACTAAAGCGGATTTATTCTGTATAAACTATACTTACTTGATACTTGACAATGATATCATCATTGTACGAGTATAAAGTGTTTACTTTATACAATGATGAAAATGGCAAAAAATATTGTCACAGTAGTTTTTAGAATTAATACGAATGACCAAGAATACGTGGTATTTTTGTTGCAACTAAGTTCTTGAAAAATAATAGAACTATATTTAATAGAATAAAATAATACTTATTCACACCTTTCAAGATGTCATAATCATTAGGTGGGTAGGTACATTAACAAAGTAGGTATTAAAAGAACATGGGTAGTTAACTTCTAACTCATCTGTGATCATAACTCATTACCTGACGATCATAATCATGTACATCGATCGCCTGCCGGTTGTTCCGCCTGAATAGCGATGGTTCCAGCGCATCCTTGGCGCGACCTGCCGCCGCAACCACAGCGGGCAGCGTGGCCGATATGCGCTCCATCTCATTCTGCAGACGCTCGTGTTTGCGGTTCACCTTTGTTATACAGACTCGTTATTTATATTACCTTGCCAATTTTCAATTGATTTCTTTTGTATTAATAGCCGCGGGTGACCAAGCCGCGCTCTAGAGATCATAAACTCTCGCTCTAGTCGTATGTGATTGTATCTCCACTTCTACCGGCATTGCTTTAACGTAACTTAGTGCTGAAGAGCTAAACTGAAGTCCAGCTATGTCGCTTAAATAAAGTAGCACAGGCAGCAGAGAAATGGCAGCACAACTGACATAGCCCAAGCTATCCTTAGTTTTTTTTTAATTAGCAACTAATACAATGAGCCCACGGGCGTAGCCACGGTCGGGGAGGCTGGCATAAGTAACAGATTTTCTGCATTACAACTATCTCCTTTATTTAAATTATAATAAAATTGTTTGCTTTGCCCCCACCCTGAATAAAATCCTGATTACGCCCTTGAATGAACCTTATTTTGAATACTTTTATTTTTTAGAATATTATTGATCTATTATATAATTTTGTATGTAATAGATCCAGTTATATAATCAAACAAAAATTTTGTTGAATAAATAAAAATCTCAGGGCTAAAATGCAAAAGAATTAAGTTACATATTATTATTATCAAGGTTAAGAACCTCAGCAAGTCCTCGTGTGAGCTGCATCAGTGCAAAATTGAAGTCTCCCTGAAACGTTTCTTGCGGCGGACCCCAAAAGTATGAATAAAGATGAACGCCTAGCAATACGGTCGCTGCAATGTAACCGAACGAGACTAAAGCGCTCCGAAGACAACTGTTAGCTCTCTCCTCGTAATCGTACTCCATTGAGCAGAGTATAACGACTGCTGATAGAAGAATAGTACTTAATGAAACTATAAAAGATTCGCTTTTTTTGAGTAGGTTGTAATCTTTGACATATTAGGTACCTATATAGTGAAAGGTTGTCATTTTCTAGTCTTTAATGTGTCTTTTATTAACCTTTTTTTTGATGAAAATAATAATTCATTATAGAATAGGGTGGCATAGCGGGCAAAATGCCACGGGCCCCCGGCCAGAGGGGGGCCCCGACCCGAGAGGGCCGCCAGCACGAGAGGATCCCATCATTTATTTTTATAAAATTTAATATAAAATAGTTTTATCAATTAATTTAAGTTACTAAAATACATAGGTACACATGTATCAAAGTTTGAATGCATTTGTAAGAAAACGAAATAGCCCAGTTTTAGAATGTGTCCGAAACTTAATCATAAAATGGTTAAATTTATTTTTAAATATTGTTAAATATTAATAGTTAAATATTTAACGGTAACAAAATAAAATGTTTGAATATTAATAAAATAATTTGATATTGTGAATATTATTGGAATTTTAGAATCAAAATGCCAATAACTCAGAATTACTTTCCATCAACATATTGCTTATACCGTATACCTACATATTCTTAGTTTTGTAATGATACTAAACAAGTGCCTACACTCCCGGACACGAGGTCTACTCTCCTCCTGGAATCGAGCCAGCCTGAAAAATAATGTTAGGTCAAAAAAAAGTTTTTATGCAGTTTTGAACTTTTCATATTCACCATCATTTTGGTGTGCTATTGTTCCAAATTTTAATTCAAGGATTGGAATCACAGAAGAAAAGCAGAGTCAGTTTCTTGTTTTGAATAAAATAAGGAAGCAGAAAGTTTGAATTGGAGCAGCTTTTATGATTTAATGGTGTTGTTTTTCAATTAATTTTTCGTTAAATTGTTTTTCCTTATATTTGAACCGATTTTGACCTTGAATTATGGATACAGCGCCTGAAGTAGACGCGCAAGCTGTGGCACTTCTTCAGTCTGGGCTTAGTCAGGGAAATATGAGTGCACAACTTCATTTAAACCATTCTGCTGTTCAAAGAGTGTTCCATCGATACGTAGAGGCTGGCGACTTCGTTCGCCGTCCAGGAGGACCATGATTCCGAGTGACGACGGAAAGACAAGATCCGTTTATCTTCACGACCAGCTTACGAAATCGTCACTTGACCTCAGTACAGATCCAAGAACAGCTTCGAGACTCATGGAGTGGCTGTTAGCGCTCGGACTGTTAGAAGGAGACTCGAAGCACGTGATATACCTAAAGCTACATACGGCAGCCAATAGGCCCGAACTGACACGAGCTCACCGAATGGCGCGCCTTCAGTTTGGGCGCGAACATTTGCATTGGACTCGATGTCAATGGAGCCAGATACTCTTCACTGATGAATCCAAGAGTATGCTGTTTGGTAATGATGGAAGGAGGAAAGTGTACCGAAGACAGGGAGAGCGTTTTGTGCAGTGCTGTATTGAAGAGAAAGCGAGTTATAGCGGGGAGTCATGGACAGTCTGGGGAGGAATTTCTGCGAAAAGCAAAACTGGACTTCAGGTAAGTATCCGCGCGTTTTAGGCTAAGTGTAAGCAGGCAGTTTAAGTGTGGGTACAGCCATAAATATTGTTACAAAGAAAACATTGATTTTTTTTAATTATATTTATTATTAGCGACCCGCCCTCGCTTCTATTCGTTTTTTTTTTCAAAATAAAATATTCCTTTCACAAAAAGGTTCCTATTCGTGAAAGAATTTTTGAAATCGGTTCAGTAGTTCCAGAGATTACCCCCAACATACAATTTTACCTCTTTATTATATTAGTATAGAGAATAATTTGTGGAATTTTAGAAATAAATAAGGCGTAACCTGAGCTTTGTAGTACCGCTTCGCTCTGTTTAGCACGCAGAGCTTTTTGGAGGCCATTTTCACTTTATTTTTTAGATGACCGCTAAATTCGAATTTGCTGGAAATGTCGACACCAAGGATCCCGATACTCTCCGAGATCTTAAGAGGTATGCTCTGAAAGTGAAGTGCTACTACAAAAAGGGCTTTTTAGCGGTGAATGCACAGACTTGGGTCTTACTGGGGTTGAAATCTACTAGGTTTAGAGAACTCCAAATCGAGACTAGATCTAAAGCGTCTTCGATTTCAGACACAAGCCTGACGAGACTCTACCACTTCGACCCGAGGGATGTTGGCGTGACCTCTGTACAAGGCGTCCCCAGTGCTGTCATCTGCATAGCAACGTATGTCACCTATTTGCAACTCTCCGAATTTGAAATCAATTTGAATTCTCTCCTTCACAGCTGTAATCGTCCGTTTAGTACGAATAGTGCGTACGTATTCTATCCGGGGGCGTGCCAACGTTTGTCGTTCTGGACTGATGTTGGCATTTATAGCGGATGTCTATAGACGACAGTATCCACTTACCATCAGGTGGACTGTTTGCATTTTTCTATAAAAGAAAAAAAATAGTGCGTAGACGGCCACATCTTTTTCTGTCACAAACTGAAGACGTTTCAATATATCAATAGCCCGGTACACAAACATGCGGCTAATACTATGAGTTTTAAAAATTGTATTTGGTTCCAACAACTGTGTCATGCAATTACAACTATACGGTTTTCCTTATCAACTCCATCTTAATATTGGTATAATATTAAATAATGATTGGTACAAAAAATGAGAAGAGATTTATTTTCCACGTGATCACGTTCACGTTCCAAATTTAAATGTTTTCTTTTTCTTTATTGTATCGGTATTTATAGCCAGACTAAGTATACGTTATGAATATTATTTTATAATATATATTTTTTTATAACTTTAATAAACCAATTATTATTATTATTTTTTATCAAGAGCATAAGGTACCCATGCTGTGTGTGTTTTGGTGAGGCAGTGCTTAGTGATCATAAGATTCACGTCATGAACCATATTTTTATGACCTTTCATAGACTGCAAGCGTTATAATAAAACAAATCGATATCATATGGTATAGTATTTATTCATCGGCGCTTATATATTATCGCGTTAACTCTTCTGTCCGTGTGCGGCGTACTCTATGTGCGCGGCGGCGACGGTTTTCATGGCCTCGTGCGCTTGGTGCAGGTTAGCGCGCCAGGCGCGGAGCGTGTCGCGCAACTGCTCCCACTGCGCGCGCTCGAACGTACGGTGCATCGTGCTCGACACGCGCACCACACGTGATGCCTGGTCCATGCGCGCGCGGACCAGACGCGTTTTGAGCACTGCAAATGTGGGTCATGACCAGAGAACCGTAACATACAAGCGGTTTTCGAGCGTAGGCGATGGTCGAGCGACATCGCCGCTATGTTGCCGTGACAGACTTTTGTAGCTAGATTTATATTATTTATTTATTTAAACAACAGATGATACATTACAGTTTATAAAAGCCAATGATATCGCCGTAATCGCCGCAACGTCGTCCTAGGACAAAATGCCGCGACGATATCACAGCAACATTGTGACGATGTCGCTCGTTAATGGCCTACGTTCTAAAATCGCTTGTGTGATAAGTTTCTTAGTGAGAAGGGGTTAGACGGCGGAATCCGGGGGAAAATACATTATTCCTTGTGTGTGAACATTATTGAGCATCGAGCACACTGTGTCGCCTTCGAGGCAATCCGCGACCAGGCGACCGATATATCTCAAAACGATTTGGTGAGGTCACTTAAATGTTCATGCGGCGTCGCGCAGTAGTGTGAGGAGCTGTCTTTGTCAGTCGAGCTACTAAGCCGGTCGCATACTATAGTCTTTTTACCCAGTTTTAGACAGTTTAATCTTAATAAACAATGACATAGAAGTGTATGGTGCGCACAATTTATACGACACGACATTAGTCCGACACTTCTGCCCTTTACTAATCTCGGGTCTAGCCAGCAGACCGCGATGTCAGGTCTTAGTCGGCGCACACTAAGACAAAACTGTATGTGGGCACTCTTCAGAGCAGGCATTCTATGCAAATGTTGACTGGGAAGGAATTTATAAAAAGTCCCATTTGCAACAACAGATGAATGAAAATTATCAAAATTTTGTAATATGTTCGTTGGTAATAAATACCAGTCTATACCATCAGCCTGTCTCTCCATCTCCACTGCTGGATCACCATCATAGACAACCTTCTTTCTGCTCTACTCATTCAGCCATTGGTAATAAAATTAATTGAAAATGTAAAATTAATAAAAAAAAAAGTAATAACCTTCAATGATAAATGCTTCGACATCCTTTTCCTCTATCTGTAACTCTGAAGTGATGTCATCAAACGTAATTTCAGAGTTGGATTCCGCCATCTGCATGAAGGTCAGTATCCGCATCTTCTTGATGTTCTGTTCGTGATTTAACCCTGTAATATTAAAAATAAAGTATTAATCTCTCAGTCTGAATATATCCATCATTCTGTGCTAGGTCCGTCCACATGGTGGGTTATAACCGAAAACCCCCTTGTATATACTGATTTATTTAGACACAGCAACGTAATACATACAAAACATGATTAAGAGTATACAACTAAGATATGACTAAAGTAACGTAGGTAGGTAATCAGGTAGGTAAGATCTCTCTATGCCCTGCATCGGGACATTATAGGCTGATATGGATCTATATTAATCTGACTATTGCCACCTGTTTCAGATTTTATTTTCTCATATTAAAGAATACATATTTTGATTGTACATGATAAGACCGAAGTAAAATTTACATAATTAAATTTTAGTTACTTCCACTGCTCTCTTCTATATAGGTTTTACTTTCATAAAACATTTTTTCACATCATCATACATACGAATACAACGTTATAATACCAACATCATCATACCTAGGCTGTTCCGTAAAATGTTAGTGAAAACAAAACAAAGTGTATCAAAAAAAATTACATTTTTCAAAATATTCCCCTCCAGCTTCTATGCACTTGTTCATTCGACTGAACCAGCTTTCGAAACATCTTGGAAAAGATTCTTCCGGAAGGTCGAAAAAGAGTCTCCTAAATTTATCGACAGCCTCATCCGGTCTTAAATTTTCGTCCACGTAGCATTTTTTTTATGGTGGGAAATAACTGCGCAATACCATTCACTACTAACTGTTTCACGATCCTCTAGTGGATCGCTACTGGACCAGTCGGAAAAAAACAGCAATAATTTTTTTTATTTATATTTCGGCCGCGAACAACTTTAGTGAATAAAACGTCCTCTTTGAACACCCATTGTGTGGATTGTTGCTTTGTAAACGGGTCGTAGCTGTAGATCCAAGATTCGTCAGTAGATAAGATGTTGCGAACTCCCTCCATCGAACTTTTCTAGCATTAACTTGCGCCAATCCACACGTCGGGATTTTTGCTCTTCTGCGAGAGAATGAAGTGTCCATCGCGAGGCAACCTTCCTGACTTTAAGATGTTCATGCAGGATAGTGGCAACCGCCCATGATCCAACCTTCAGTTCAGCCTGAATCTCTCGATGTGTAATGATCCGATGATCCTTTATTAACCACTCCATCCTGATGACATTTTCGTGGGTAACTGCAGTCGTCCCGGCCTAGGATCATCTTCGAGGCTTTCCCGGCCGCGTTTAAATTCACGGTACCAATAGGTCACGGTTGCTAGCGAACGAGAAGGTTCACCGAAAGCAGCAATATTAAGAATCGAACACAGAAACAAGTGCACTAATGAAATGCTAGTCTGAAATGTTTGAAGTAACAAAACGTTTAGATGATTATAGACCAAATTAATTAAGCAACAAAGTATACATTTGGTTGCATTGAATTCTACATAAGACATTTCGATGTCTACTACTCGTATGACGGGTTATCACTGTCAAGTTTTGTCATCTGCTGGTCGCGTCATAAGGATGGTTTATACAATAATGAACTTTTTTTTTTTATAGATTAGTGGGCGGATTAGCAAGCGGTCCCACGTGATGGTAAGTGTTACCGCCACCCATGGACAGCTGCATATCTGATATTTAGGCAGTAATAAAAATATTTTTTTTAAAGTCAATTTATTCTATACAAACATTTTATATATTTGCGAACATTTACATTTATATATTTTTAAAAACTTGTTCATTAAATAAATACTCAGTCAGTTACGTCCCTGTGAAAAGAGTTAGTTTATTTAACTTCTGCCTTGGGGAATTAAGTAACGAATCATTCTTAGCAATATAATGCAGTCTAACACGTACAAATTCTTCTATAATGCTTTTTATCAATAAAAGACCATGGTTACAATCGGTTGTACAAAAAACATCATTAAACGTTGTTGGATGCAGTAAGCACTTATTTGTAATAAAACAAGATTGTGTTTGCTAGATAACGAGTTTCGTGATCCAATTTTGATGATACTTCTTATGACACATTCGGCACGATAGCAAATCTTGAACAATACTGTGGATGGGAAACACAGGGCACCAAAATCTTTTATCGAAATTAATTTATGGAAATAAAGTTTTTCTGTGGCAAACAGAAGAGTCGTACATTCTCCGCATTCAATTTTAGAATTTATTTTTTTTGCTACAAAACCAGATACATACCTATCCTATAATTTGCTCTATAGAAGTTGACAGTACAGTGGGTCTATCTAACATTTGGGACAATTCGTCACAGTTATTTATTTCATCATTTGATGGCGACGAAGTAAAATGTAGAACTACCGTGGTTCTGTGACGGAAACCTGCTATAGTTTCATTTATACGTGTTGCTGCCGATCAATTTAAGATTAGAAAATATTCAAGCGGATAAGCGTTTCCTGTAAAGTGGGAACGAAGTTCTAAATTATTTAGTTTTTCTATAAATTCCTTTGTATTTAAGTGCATTTGGGTTGTTATTACACCGGCCATCATCTGCCTTCCCGTGTTAGACATAAAAATGTCTTGTATTTTAAAATGCAAAGAACATATTTGAGTCCTCTTAGTTGGACACCAATCATATTCCTGTCGTTCTAAGCGAACAGCTTTTATCCATAATTCCCCACTAGTTAATTCTCCTGGAAATCTGAAAGAATTTTTTTTTCATTATCGATAAGCACTGTTGCATAACACCCATCCCTATACTAAACAACCACGAAATTTCAATTTAATTTTAGCTATTATTTCAATGTACTTACTCATGGAATGAAATCCCATGGTCTTTATGATGATCAGTAGAATTATTTATGCACCATTTCGCACAAGAAGACGGCATCGTTTCTCCGTTTCGAACATTTAAACAAATCGCAATAAACTGCTACTACGACAATTGTTGACGCGTAACTAAGGAAGCGAGCGGCGACTCTTTTAAGCCAGCCTACTGCGGCGACTCTTCAGTGTCATCATTTTTAAGGCTTAGTAGTGCTTCTATGTGTTATTATTTCGCTGCGTGAGAGTCCTTAAACGTTAACCTTCGTTTGTAGTCGTAGAAAATCATTGCACGAAATGCTTCACGCGACACGTTCATTGTTGCAAACAATTGACTGTCGTTTTGTCGTAAAAAATAAAATTAAAAAAAATCTAAATGAAGGTGGCCAGTGATTTTTATCATACGAGGATTTACATTGAAATTACCCTCCAATCTATTTAGATAAATATGTAAACATTTGTTTGTTTGTTCTTCACCGAAGGCTTTGAAATTTTGACACAACGTTGCATTCGAATACGCGCGTGTTTTTATATACCTATCACAGGGTGAAAAATGGTTTTTACACAAAAACACGTAGAAACAGGGTAAGCGCCATCTGTTGGGCAACCACAGCAACGCGTGGCCGGGCACATCTAGTGTTAAATATAGTCTGTTATAAATATAGGACAAATTGATTGATAGTAACAAATTAGCTAAAAACTTTCGGCACAGCCCACGTATATAAGAGTACAACATTATAATACCAACATTATGTATAACTTAAATTTATCATTACTACATTTACACAATGTCTAACAAATCCTCTAAAGAGATAAGTTCGCCTATTGTACACATTTCGTTAATCCTCATATTTTTATAGAAAGAAAATAACAGGTAAGCAGACAATCCATCTGGTAGCAAGTGGACACTATTGCCTGTGAACATCCGCGATACATATACCGGATACGCCGCATAATATTGCAAATAAAGAAGTGGATTAAAAAGGATTGGGAAAAATAGGGAATAAGGAATATAACAGGATGCGGAGTTTTCCTCATCCCATTACAGTATCCATTGTACTATCTACTGGATTGGGTGGGACGAGGAGCAGTGAGTATAATGGGATGAGACTTCTCTCATCCCTCACACTCCCTACCGTATAGGGTAGAATGGGAAATGGCCTCTGATATATGTCATTCAAACAGTGACAGCCTAGGGATATCTATTCTCGACTTTCATTCATGAGGTCATGAATTCAAATCCTCAACTAATTTCGGTCATTGATATGAGGTCAGCCAAGACTATAGGGTAAAGAAATTTGTAATAAATCGTCATTCACCGACAACTTTACTAGACCCCTCATATTAATCGGTAAAGAGATTTGTATGAAATCGTCATTCACCAATCACTTTAATAGACCCCTCATATTAAGGCTTTAATATAAGTCTAGTAAAAATAATAAATAGAAATAATAATAATAAATGGTAGTAGTATTAAGGTCTGGTAAAGTGGTCTTTACTGAGTTTCTACTTAGGATGATTTTTTTAAAAATATCACTAGCTTGCACATTCCAGTAATAAAAGAAAAAATCTCGAGTAAGTATTTACCAAATCCCACTGGGTCTGTATGTGGATTACAGGCTCGAAACCCCCTAGTGATTTATTTGATTACCCCTAGTCACTAAGTAACTACTAGGGGAGACCTGTGTACTACAGTGAGACGTAACAAGGTTTAAAAACTATATCTCATTCACTCTCAAAACTACAGTTTTGAGAGTTATAGAAGTGAGTGAGAGTGAGAGTTATCGAGTTATAGTGTAGTTTTGAGAACTACACAGTATGTTACAACATACTGTGAGCTTCATTTTATGGCAGTCTTTTATGAGAAAGGCATAACTTAACCAGTTGGACACACCCAGCCACTGTGGGAATGTAGCATTAACTCTCACCCTCGGTATAAAGTACATAAAATTATCAAAAATTATAGTAAATAAATTAATTTAGCATAACTCACCTTGTGACTGCACAAACTCTTTATGATTGTTGTAAAATGTCTGATAGCTGGATAACTTTTCTGATACAAAGATAGTTAGCAAGTCATGTATCAGCTCTCTCTCAAGGAACCTCACAGGCTTGAGAGCTAACAGGGGGTCCAACAGAAATGTGATGGGGTCCGCTAGAGCAGTCACTATACACTTGATGGCATCTTCACGAGCATATGAAGCATTCTCGTCAGTGTAAGTGCCCAGAAGCTCAATCATCACCTTTGAAGCTAGTTCACTGAAATTTCATCATCACTAGTTAATTTTAGTTAGTTAATTTAATTAGTTAATTAAAAAGTTAGTTAATCAGCAGTTAATTTCATCAGAAATATTTATTATTAACTTTATTATTTTAAAATGTCCTGGACGATTGTATAACACCAGGTAAAGTTAATAAAATATTTTATTATGACTGCCAAGAATTGCAAAATTTTCGGTCATACATTCAAACTCTTAACATCCTTCTTTCTGTGTCAAAAATTAAAACACTAAAAATTTTGTATGAATAATGAGGGTAAATTAAACTGCCATATATTTTTAAATTTAAAATATCAGCACTAACATACAAAAATATTGACAGATGGTTGCTTAGATACCTTCAACTTATTAATATTTATTTGCGTTTCTTTTTTATTTTGTTTGATCTGATTGTTGACTGGTAGAGAATGCCGTAGGGCATTCAAGTCCGTCATTTGTACACGTCAAATACTTGTGCAATGAAGTTTAAAAAATAGATAAAATAAATAAATTTACAGTACATTACAGTAAATTAACAGCTTACGACAACTTTGAGGGACACATGCACCTTATTACAAATAGTCAAAATTTACAAATTGCAATTACAGACCTGTTCTGATCCCTGAGCACCTGATGAAGCGAGCGATAAAGCTTCTGCATCTGTTCATTTGAAGGGGGACAGCTGGCGAACTCTTTCCTCAGCTGCTCTACCCCAGTGAACACTTCCCGCACAGAGCCAACACGAGCTGCTAGCTCAATAACATGGTAATATACATGGTAACGGAGAGGCGAGTTACTTTCCAGATTGTTGTACAGTCGCCATAACCTGAAGAGAAGGGAATACATTCTGTATAAATATTTATGTATAGAGTTACAAACAACTTATAACTATTGTAAACAGACCCTGTTAGGGTGTAGCAAATAGGAGAGGGTTACTTAATAATAAACTAACATTGTATGTGTATATTATGTTAACTTCAACGACCACTATGATGTTCCATACCTGAACTCTATATAGAGTGCTAAAGCAAAAGAGAAACTGAGATGTTCTGACACAAAGCAAATTCAAACGATGGGTACCTCTAAGTCCTACAAGCACTTCTTATCAATTAGAGTGGTCAACTCATGGAATAATCTACCACAAGAGACAGTTAGAGCAGGAGTGAATAAATTCAAAAATTGTTTAGACTGAAAGAAGTCATCGCAAGTGTACTGATATAGCACGTGTGATATTTAATGAATATATTTTTAATGACAATCTTAGTGAATTAATTAAGACGCCTTGTACTCGTAATATGAAAATAAGTATTACTTATGTTTGTTCCAAAGAAACTTACGATTGTATAGCTACCATTCCAAGTTTGGGTCCAGGTGCTTTTGTGAGACGCTGACTAAATGCCAAAATAAGGTTTTCCCCCCTTTCTAAAGGTATCTGAAAATTAGAATTATTCATGAATATGATACACAGATATACCTATATACACAGAAACTGAACAAGTACCTACCAAACAAAATTAAACCATTTTTTATATATGATTTTATACATTTTATACTGGTAAATGTAAATGTAACCACATTCAGTGTCAAATGTAGGTTACTCATTATGGTTACATTGGTACTGGTAACTGGTACATGGTTACTGGAGCCAACCTTGGTTAAATCAGTCCTGCGGAGGCCCGCCGTAATAAGCGGGCTGCATACAGGGCCTGGGCCAAAGCACAGGTGTTTGAAGATCCGAAGACCACTGACTTGAGGAAGAAATTTAACGCTGCCTCGAGGTGCAGTAAGAGGATCACTGGCAGAGCAAAGAATGAGCACATCCACAGAATTGGCGATCGACTAGCAAGCTATCCTTCTGGAAGTCGGGCTTTCTGGTCGCTCGCTAAGGCTGCTGAGGGTAACTTCTGTCAGTCGTCACTTCCACCACTGCGGAAACTCGATGGCTCACTGGCCCATGAGGCGAAGGAGAAAGCCGATCTCCTGGGTGGTCTCTTCGCCTCAAACTCGACTCTGGACGATAGAGATGCATCACCACCGTCTACCTCGAGGTGCACAAGCTCCATGTAAGAAATCTGTTTCACCCAGCGTGAAGTCCGGCGAGCTCTAGCATCTCTTGATATCCGAAAGTCGAGTGGGCCAGATGGAATTCCTGCAGTGGTGCTCAAATTTTGCGCTCCCGAGTTATCTCCGGTGTTTACGCGACTCTTTAGGCTCTCATATTCCACAAAAAACTTCCCGTCAGCATGGAGGGTAGCTCATGTTCACCCTTTGCCTAAAAAGGGTGACTGCACCGACCCGGCCAACTACAGGCCAATAGCGATCACCTCCCTCCTCTCCAAAGTGATGGAGCGTGTTATAAACACACAGCTTCTTGGGTACCTACAGAATCACCAGCTGATCAGCGACTGTCAATATGGATTTCGCCATAATCGCTCGGCTGGTGATCTTTTAGCGTATTTAACACACAACTGGGCTGACGCCATTGAGAGTAGAGGCGAGGCTCTGGCTGTAGGCCTAGACATTGCGAAAGCTTTTGACCGGGTATGGCACAAATCACTGCTTTCCAAGCTTTCCAGGTATCTTTTGGGATACCCGAGGGATTATGCGAATGGGTTGCCAGTTTCCTGACTGGACGGAGCATCAGAGTCGTTATCGATGGTAGCTGTTCTGACACCATGTCTATTAACGCTGGCGTCCCGCAAGGCTCCGTGCTGTCTCCAACTCTGTTCCTTCTGCATATCAACGACCTGTTGCAAATTGATGACATACGTTGCTATGCAGACGACAGTACTGGAGACGCCTTGTCTTGTACAAGGGCCGCACCAACATCCCTCGGGTCAAAGTGGAAGAGAGTCGCGCCAGGCTTGTGTCTGAAATCGAAGACTCTTTAGATCTAGTCTCGATTTGGGGTTCCCTGAACCTAGTGGATTTCAACCCCAGTAAGACGCAAGCCAGTGCATTCACCGCTAAAAAAAAAACCCTTTTGTAGGAGCACCTCGCTTTCAGAGCATACCTCTTAAGATCTCGGAGAGTATTGGGATCCTTGGTGTCGACATTTCCAGCAAAGTCGAATTTAGGGGGTCATCTGGAAAATAAAGCCAAAATGGCCTGCAAAAAGCTTGGTGTGCTGAACAGAGCGAAGCAGTACTTCACCCCTGGGCAACTCCTAATGCTTTACAAAGCTCAGGTTAGGCCCCATATGGAGTACTGCTCACATTTCTGGGCCGGCGCACTGACGTATCAATTGGGCCCATTTCACTCCATTCAACGACATGCTGTTCGTATTGTCGACGATCCCACTCTCACGGGCGGTTTAGAACCCGTCAGCATTCGGAGAGACGTTGCATCTCTCTGTGTGTTCTACCGCCTGTACGATGGAGAATGCTCTGAAGAATTCTTCAATATAATTCTCACCTCGGGTTTCTACAACCGCACCTCCCGTCACAGAAGTGCGATCCATCCGCATTTCCTCGACACGGAGTACTGTTCGGTCCAAAAATCATTTTATATCGCGAACACGTAGGGTGTGGAACGAACTACCTCAAGAGGTCTTTCCATTATGCTACTATATGGGATTCTTCAAGAAAGCTGTGAATAGGATTTTGCAAGGTCGGCGGCGCACTCGCATAACCCCTGATGTTGCAGGTGTCCATGGGCGGCGGTAACACTTAACATCACGTGGAACCGCTTGCTCGTCCGCACTCTTCTCTATAAAAAAAAAAAAAAATAGTACAGTTCCTGTCGGGAGGTGGTAGGTTTTCGACTATAATAACGATTATTTTTCACTATGACATACCTACTCTGGCCAAAAGTTGATAGTTTCAGAGATATTTAAGATTTTATATTTTTCTCAAATAATTCTACATAACATCAATAAAACTCAATTATTTTGTTAAGTAAAGATTTCCTATTGACTTTTGTATTAAAGCTTCGTTGAGTATTGCAGTGAACTGATAGGAAAGTAAAACTATCTAGAGAAGACCTAAGAATAATAAATGAAAGACACTAAAACTAAAAAAAATACAACAAAAATCCAAACGAAAAATAAGTCTTTACTTTAAAAAAATAACAAGTTTAGCTTGTCCGCCAAACCAAGAGATACAAACATCAAAGAATTTCCAACAATTCCAGGAAACACAGCCCTTTCAAGTACTGCGCTCATTGTTCCTTTATTTGTGCCCTTGTGATTGTTGACATAAACAGATAAAATTACACTTTTAGGGGATTGTTTAACACTTTGAAGTGTTATTTTATAAAATTGATAAAACTGAACTTAAATATCATATTCAAACTGACGTGCTGTGCTCTGTATCGGATACAAGCTCAAAGTGTAGTCTTTGATGGATTGTCTAATCGGGTAATTTTTGTACTCAAATTTTCCATCAAGGTTTCTGCTGATTTAATATTCTTTTCTCGTAATTCATCTCTTGAATTATTAGGCGAAGCGTATACTAAATCTTTTATAAGCCCCTTTTATAAGGATGTCTTCTAACAGTAGAGGCAGTTCAAAATGCAAAAAGTATTCCTAAGTTTCCCCATTTAAATATGGCAAAAAGAAAGGTTCTATTAAATCTCGCCCAATTATAATCCACATTTTTTTTCTGAATCATGTCTGAAAGCCTCATTCCCGTTTTATTCTTGGATTTTCTTCAGCCCAAAAATGTAAATTGTAATTTGTTACACCTTCATAATTAAATTTTGACTCATCGGTCCATAAAATTCTAGTACTGGGTCCAATGCATGCACAGGTGTGTAGTGATATGGATACAAGCCTCCAATTTCTTGAAGTGTGTACCAAACTTTCCAATGCGACATACCCAATGAGGTTGGATCTTGACTAAATTGGTTTAAAACTTTTTAAACTTTTTCATCATCAGCTGTGTAGGAACCATGACAGCCAACATCAGTTCGTCTCTGTGAGGCAGTTCCTGTTTCACAAATATGACAATATGTTCTATTAAAGACAGGTGTCATCCAGAAGATTCTGATTAGGAGTATCGCGTATTCCTCACGTACTGCGGAATCACCATCAGCAAACCCATAAATTAAGAGAATGTTTCCATACTCTTCATTACTAAACAAAACCATGGTTAGAAAAATTGTGTTTTCGTCAATAGGAGATCGTCAAAACTCGATACTGAAGTATTAAGGACAACTATGACTCAGCGGATAAGATTTTAGCTCATTTACTGTTTCCTGGAATGGAATTCTTTGATGTTTGTATCTAGGCATTTAGTGGACAAACTAAGCTGGTTAATTATTGTTTTTAAAGTTCCTGTAGTAGATTTTTTTAAATTTTTTTTTGGTAATCATTGTATTTTTTTAGTTTTAGTGTCCATCATTTATTATTATTAGTTGTTCTAGTTAGTTTTACTTTTGTATCAGTTCACTTCAATACTCTATGAACCTTTAAAACAAAAAAACTTAATATGATTTCGTTAATAATAAAAAAAAAAAATTTTATCCATGGTAGGTAGAATTATTTGAGAAAAATATAAAATCTTAAATATCTCTGAAACTATCAACTTTCGGCCAGGGTATGTAATAATCGCATATAGAAAAATAATTATTACACTCCATACTATTACCACCCCCTAAAAGGAATTGTTCTATTTACCAGTAAGCCTGTATATTAGTCTATTGATTGATTGATTATAAGTATAGTTACTGTAAAAGGTGCAACAAGTGCTTGTTGCAACAAAAAATGTAATATTATGAGGGTAGTACGTACATTTATCTATGAGAGATCTGACATCTGTTTAAATTAGGGTATCTATGTGTCAGACTTGTAAAAATATTTACAAAGCTTGTATAACTTTTCTATGCTATATACATATATGTATAATAATTAATAATATTCTTTTTAAACAAATTAAACAAACAATTTCTTACTTAAATTGTGTATAGCCTAGGAGTACCACAGTAATACTCTACACACTACCATAGTAGTACACTGCTGGTACAGATGACCATTGAGATCGGAAGGATGCCACGATCTGAGGACTGTATTTTTGTAAGTATGTAATGTATTAAGGAATAGCAAAGTGTGTAACTTCGCTTAATTAATAATGAAATGGTACCTGTCCATTTCCGGCGTGCGCTAGCAGGAGGCACCTTCCACGGTTGTTGTGGGGGCTGGTACTTATCTTTTTCTTCGTACGTGATGGGCATGTGGAATCACTATTTCATATGAGGTACTACAGCAGCAGACAAGGTCTGCCACCACATGGTTTCCTCTTGAACCAGTACATGACCAGCAGATATGAGGTTTCATCATAGACTCACAAATATACAACCTTGGACAGGACCTACAACCACTCTGCTTCTTTGCGAACCAGTATACGATCAGCGACGATGAAAGCATTTCATTGACTATCGGTCACATACTTTTAACTTGGGGTGGTGCAGTTAGAAAAAGTGATGTGCATAAAATAAGTGGTAGAAAGATAAAAATGACAATACATGACTTGGAGCAAACATACTCTTTGAGATAAGTCCTGTGATAAATACATTCCATTAAATTTAAAATGTATCTCTAAAGGTACTATATGTGTTGGGCCAATGTCCACGCAGAAGCCTTTCAAAGGAATGGGCTTCAAAGATCTATGAAATTACAGAAGATGCACAATAATACAATACTTACAGACACCATAATTGAAACAATGCTATTTAGAATAGCTTCAATATCGGATTCGTTTTGCTCTTTGAAACAGACATCACACACTCCAACAATTTTATGTAAATCATCCTCTATTCCTTTAGGAGACTTTTCTTCAGAAATTTCAGCACCCAAGCCTTTGAAATATTTTCGGAGTTCTTGGGCCTAAAAATAACAGTTATACTTAATATTCAATATTTAGCAAAAATTTACATTTCTCAATTAGGTTATATTCACTAACCTGATCTTCAAGCGATATTTCCATAAAAACAGCTGGTCCTTGCATTTTGCCTAGTTATTATTACAGTATTATTTCACTATAAATTTAGTCAAATAGAAGAGGTAAATAAGGCCTGTAATTAGTAAATAACATGTGCAGTGACACGAAGCCGAAAACTAGATATAGATTATAGAAGCGAACACTGAAATGAGTAGTTGCTCTGAAGAAATGTCAAAAATGATGTAATGTAGATGTCAACATTTTTGTCTATGGTCTGTTACACACAGGTTTATGATTTTTGGTTTATGAGTTAAGCTTGGCACATTTCATGATCCTTCCCCTCACCTCCGAGAGGAAGAAAATCTTCGACGCCCGCACTATCTGCGGGCTCTCCGGTCTCTCTTTTGAGGCCCCCCATAGTCGTGGCGGCATCGGGCAATGCCACAATTGCCAACATTATGGCCACGCAGCTCGCAACTGTTACGCGCGACCCCGCTGCGTAAAGTGCCTGGGCGACCACGGCACCAGCAGCTGCACCCGTCCCAAGGGCGCCGAGGACCCCCCTGGCTGTATCCTCTGCGGACAACTGGGGCATCCCGCTAATTATCGCGGATGCCCCAAAGCGCCGCTGAGGCCCTCCAGGAGGGTCCCCGCTATGCCCCCACCCCCCCGCCAAGCGCTCTCCTACACAGGCGCTACTGGCCCCCCTCATGTCGGTGCAAGTGAAAGCACCAATACCCGCGCCTTCCTGGGTTGGGGTGCGCAACCCACCCCAGCCGCAGTGCTCACACCCGCGAGCTTCCCCTCGCTTCCACCCAAACCTGCGCAGCAATCTTAGCGCAGGATCACTTCAGCCGCCCCCGCGCCGCAATCTTGGCGGAAGACCACTTCAGCCACGACTGCGCCGGCCCACAATCCCGTCCCTAAGGCCACCTCCTCCCAAAGCCAGGCTAGTCCTGGTATAATGGAGGATCTGGCCCTGGTCAGAAACTTCCTGGGAGTCATAAATCCCCAGGATATCAAAGACCTGGCCCAAGCCCTCAGGACCACCGACGGTAAACCTTTGGCCCGTCTGGACCTTATAATCAAGTACGAGTCCGTACTTAGCGCCCTTGGCCTCTTCAAGGCGTCCCCCTAAACTCAAACACAGCACACAGACACCGTCCCCGCCGGCGGAGACGTGGACGTCCCCATCGTTACACCGATAACACACTGGCCCTCAGCCAACACTTTCACTAGGCATCGACACATGCCTGGGCGCTTCCCGCCGACACGCGATCCCGCGGTATCCCCCAATGCAACGCCCTAAGCCGAGGTTCGTTCCTTCCGCCGGTTTACCGGGGGGAGCCCTTAGGCTCGTTGCAACACACACTTTTCTCCTGGCTGAGCGCCTTCTGCGCTCGCACTACATCAATTACGACCGGTGAATTTTAAAAGGCCACACGGCCACAAGAATTTAGACCTACACGATGTTGAAGCAATCAGGTTTTTTAGCCAGTAGGAGTCCGGCACTACCTGGTACCACCTAGACTAGCCTAGCTAAACTAGATGGTACCAGGTGACCATGCAGGGTTTTCCTTGATTGTCTCTCCTAACATAAAAAAAAAAAAAACATTTCATGAGTAAGACTGAAAATCAGCAACCCCACCCCAGCCCTAAAAATGTTAAAAATTTAATAAAATAAAAGGCCAAATCGATGTATTTTTAATTCCTCTCTTCAAAAATATTAATTAAAAAATTTGCTCCTCTTTATTTATTTAATAAACGAAAAAAACTGTAAGATTATTATCAACAACTGTTTGGAATTGGCGCGAGCATCTTTGCATACCCGCATACATTGAATATTTTGAAGCAACATTTTTTTGTCCCCGCCATATTGAAGGCGGTTTGATATTTTTGAGTAGTAACACGCGCTCGGCGGCGAGCAGAGTTAAATTGAGATAAATTCACACCGCGGCTTCGGACAGTTGTTATTTGGTATTAGCGCCTAGTAAATAATAGGTCTTGTTCGCTGATATCCTGTGCCTCGCGAGTGTTTTGGTTGGACTTGGTGATTGTGATTGTGCTTGTGGTACTTGGAAGTGACATCTCGAGGTGATTTGCTGCCGTGTGTGAGTTGCCGAACTGTAGCGGCCACCGGCTCACCGCAGGACGAGATTTGGATTACTACACAAGTATCTATTGGGAATGTATGTATTTATTCAATCACCCTAAGATAGGTCACGTCTAGTAGGGACTAGCGTAGGTACACTTTCCAGATTTGTGTGTGGGCAAACCACCTGGGGTAAGTGAGGCCTTTTGTTGTTCATTGTGCTTACCCACCATTTTGGTGGATATATTGAGTAAGTTTACTACATTTGGGCCCGAGTGCACATTCCTCGGACTGCTTTCGCGTAACGCGAGGCAGGTGCGCGCCTAGTGTGCGCATCGTAAACAACAACTATATCTCGTAAAATAATTGTTTTTTTCGTTTGTTTATAATTAGAAAAAATTCCTCCCGACGTACTTTAATTTCCTCTTCTATTAAATTGTCTGTATGATTAATTAAATTCAAGTAAAATGAAAAATTTATTTATTGCACTGAAAGTCTACCCCAGCTTTTTGACAGCGCGATGCCATTACAGCCCTTGACACGAATTGCCTTCTTGACAGTTGCCTGACTTGTTTCAAAAAAGCATTAAATTGTTAAAATAAAAGTAGTTAGCAGATGCCACTGTCATACCACGCTTACCATGTCACATACCATTATGTACCTACCTATCACTTTATACACATCGACAGGATAAGTTTTAGATTTTGTAATTGAACAAAAAAAAAAACTTGACACTGGCAGAATGTGCTAATTGCGCCATTGCCAAGTATGAAGAAAAAATAACTTTTTAGAATGTTTTCAAAGTTTTAACATTATCCTATTATCCTTAGTTATTAAATAAATTATATTTAATGTGAGTGTGCCGTGTGGACTTGAAGAAGGAACTCTGGACCACATTTTTTTAGTTGTTCCCGCCTTACAACGCATCTACGATATGCTTCCCCTTCTTTTCCTCGCCCTGTAAATGAGAATTACATACTAACCCTTGTCTTTTCCCCTGGTATTAAGTATTATAATATTCTTCACCAATTCATTACGAGTTAATAACATTGTTGTTTAAGTATTAATTATTTTTTAACTATTACATCATATTCATCATCAGTATTCTATTTTAAGTAGGTATATAATTATTAACCAAAAATACTTTTTCCTTTGTCTTCGTATTTATAATATTAATATTCATGTCTTATATTCTTATACATAAATTTAAGTATTCTTTGTTTTAGTGCGCTCAACTGAAACCAGCATAATCCCCGTGTTCACATATGAGGATATAGTAAAATCATCAGCTGTTAAATAAAGTTCATACCATGTCTAGTTTCCACAAAACTATTGACACACGTGTTAGTATTAATGGCACTAAACTAAAAAACCATTTACCATTCGTATCATCTGGTATTCCCTCTCTAGACCACATTGTGGGTAAGATTAGTTTCCTTTGAATTTATAACTGCACAATTGCAATTTATGATGTCTCATACCCATGTCATACCTTATTTATTTTCCAGGCGGAGGTTTACCGTCGGGCACTATTTTCGCAATCGGTAAGTATTCAAAAATAAAAAAGTTCTAATGATAGAAGGCTGAAATATGTTTCTCAATTCTAAGATGGAGCATTAACTACTTATCTAGCCTTTATTTTACAGAGGAAGATATATTGAGCAACTACAGTAGAGTCCTTAGCAAATACTTTCTTGCTGAAGGTATAGTGTGCAAGCATGCTCTATTTGTTGCTTCTGCAGAGGATGATCCTCATGGAATTGTAAGTTGATGTTATTTATATAAATTAGAAAAATCTTTTGTTAGTACATATATAGAAAATGCTTGTATTCTGAAACTGATTCTGATGCTTGTATATGCTTGTATTGTACTTTTGAATGAGCCTTATAGTCCCCAAATTTTATATGGTGTTTGACAATACCAATATTTTTACACTTTAAATTCTAAACTTTAGGTACAAGAACTGCCCTTAGCATGCACAGCACCTCAAGATGAAGACATTAATGCAGCATCCAAGGCTATAGACAAAATGAAAATAGCCTGGAGGTATGAGAGCCTTGGACAGGTGGAGTCATCATTTGGCTGCAATGCTAACTTTGGCCATCATTTTGATTTGAGCAAACACATTGATGTTGATACAATAAAAAATAACAAAATATCCTATTGGGCTCCAAATTATAAACAAGAAAATGTGACAGGTAAAATAATTAAAATATGATTATTTTTTTCTAATTTTTCATTTATTATAAAAATTATTTGATTGTGGAAATTTATTTGTCAGTTATTATTTTTAGAACATATTGCAATAAAAAAAAACTTATGTGGATGAACTAACTAAATCGATTAAATTTATTCTAGGTTTCAAAAATAGTTTATACTACCAACTCTTAACGAGTATAAAAGAAGTTGTTTCCAAAGAGGATTATCAGAGCAGTGGCAAGAGCGATAAAAATATTCTACGCATTAATATCCAGTCACTAGGATCACCTACCTGGATGGCCTTAGACTGTGACTCAGATTTCACACTAAATTATGGACAAGATTTGATTAAATTTATGTATGGTCTCCGAGTTTTACTTAGAGACACTAATGCAGTAGCTTTTGTTACAATACCATCACATTTGTTTGATGTAAGTATTATTAGAATATTGTTGTGTGACGTCAACCTGCTTTAGCACCACCCCAACCCAGAAATGGCGTAAACCCCGCAGGTGTCGTAAATGGCGTCACAGGGATAACAAAGCCGCTACCACAAACCCTGAGGAACTACATCACCTCAGAAAGAGTGGGCTCGCCAACCCGCTTCGACAGCATGCCGTCACAAGTCTCATGCACAAGACAATGTTTATGAGGAGGCCCATAGCCACCAGTTAACAACAAAAGGGCTGCACAGTGTGTCACCTAGAACAAGCTAGGTGGATAAAAGTCATTTCCAGATTCCCAAAAATGGGTAGTTAACTAATGTAAAGAATACCCTCAAACTTCCGATTCCAAGAATTGTTTGTGTCTAACATTCCACACTGATGAGTCATGGGGTTCAGAAGTCAACAAATGAGGAAAGTGCAATAGCGAAATTAAATCAGTTGCATTTCTGCGACACCTTCGATAACATCTAATTGCGGCAGTTAGTATTTTTGTGTAATTTTTAAATGATGGATCTTATTTCTAAGGGTAAGTACTATATTTTTTAAACTAATGTTAGTGTTTGAGTCTGTTATAATTATATTATGTTATGTTATAATTAGTATGAAAATTAATGAAAACTATGCATTATTTTTTCTTTGTTTTTCAACTTTCAAAGACTATAAAGTACATGTATCCGCATGTATCTAGGCTAGATTTTGGATATATCGTAGCTACAACATTCGTGTTCATTTTAATATATATTTTAGTCGGCACACTCGAGTACAACTATATTTTTTTTATTGTTTTGCAGAGTACCTTCACTCTATTTCAAAAATAGAATTTTTCGAAGAATGACTTAAGCTTGGAAAAGATGAAAGAAACATTCGTCTTTTTGACTATATTTCGTTTGAGCTTCACTTTAGAGATGTCACTGAGGACTCTGAAAGAGAAATGAAGATGAAATTAGCCAGCTATTGTTCAAAAATTGCTGTTAAATGAGTTGCTGCGGGAAAGTCAAAGGAGCGCTTCTTAACTAAGAATAGAAGCTGGTTGGATGCTGAAGACATCCAATTCCACGTATGTTCTACCCAACCACGACATTCTACATCATCTAAAGATGACACTCTTGTTGGTAGACCTCGAAAAGATTTCGAGGAGTCATCATTCAAAACAAAGAAACGTCGAGTTGACGACCTCGTTCAATCGCGTAGTGTTGGAGAGTTGATGACTGCTGCAGAAGTAGCTGTGCGTTCAACAGGAAAAACGAGGCATTAGCCTATTACATAGATTCTAAGTCTACAACACACTCCTACAAGCAGACTAGGAGGTGGTCTATAAAGGCAGGTCATTACGTGTTTCCATCATATCACTGTTTGGGTAAGTCGAAAAAGGCCTGTTATCCTCTTGAGGAGCACATTGTAGTGACAGAAACTCGTACTGAAATTAATTTACAAGCCGTGCTAGATAAAACCGTTGAGCGCTTGGTACAAGTACAGATAGAGAGTCATAAACAGTGTGCTACCTAATTCATCATTTACTCTTATAAGTAAATGGGGTTGTGACGGCAGTTTTGGCCATAGTACCTACAAACAGAGATTTGAGAACAGCGAGTGTACTGACGAGTTTCTATTCGTATTTTTATTTGTTCCCATTAGATTACTGGACGATGCAATGTTGGCAACAACATCATTTGGCAAAATCCTCGGCCTTCATCCACAATGTTTTGTCGTCCAATTAAATTCATTTTTGCTAAGGAAACAACAGAATTTACGGTAGCAGAGACTAACAAAGTCTTGGAACAAATAAATAATTTACTTTTAACAATTTGTGGTTACTGGTGATTCTCAAATTTCTGTCAAGCATTAGCATTTCTGTCAAGTGTGTAATGCCTGGACCGAAACTCGTTCGTCACAGAAGTGTTTCATTTGTAATGCAACCCCCAAAATGATGAACGAGGAATCAAGGCATTTTGACAGCAACCAAGATCATTTTGGGTTTGGTTTGTCAACACTTCATGCGTGGATTCGTTGTTTCGAATGCTTTTTACACATTAGCTATAAACTGGATATAAAATAAAGCTAGTGTAAAACAGCGAACGGACGATATTAAACAACGATTCAAGTGTGAAATGGGCCTCATTGTGGACAAACCAAAGCCAGGATTTGGTTCAACAAATGATGGAAACACTGCTCGCCGCTTTTTTGGAAACTCTGAATTGAGTGCCCACATCACAGGATTGGATATTACACTCATCAAGCAATTTGATGTATTATTGAGAACATTGTCTTCTGGTTTCGAGATAAATTTAATTGAATTCAATAAGTTTGACTTTACATCAGTCTCTATTCGTGGTATTATATGCCCGCCACTGTACATAAAATACTGATCCACAGTACAGAGGTCATCAAAACTGCAATTGTTCCAATTGAGCAGCTTTCAGAGGAATCCCAAGAAGCTAGGAACAAAGATTGCCGTAGGTTCCGAGAACATAACACCAGGAAGCGCTCACGTATTGCCACAAGATCCTTTGATTAATAACCTCCGAGAGCTTCCTAAAAAGAAGGTGGATAAATTAAGTGTGGAGGTCTTAAAATTAATTGTAGCTCCTACTATAGAGCCTCGACCTGCACCACAACTAAACCTTCATTCCCAAAATGAGGAAGACTATCACATATCCGATTCATCGGACTATTCCGATGATAAAGATTAGTGACAATTATTTTATGTTTTCATGTTCAGTATTAATTTTAACGAAGCCTATAGCGGACTAATTTTGTAAATATTCCATATTATCTCTGTATTAATAATTCTTAAGTTAATTTACTACTTTTTGTATCTATCCATTGGTTTAACACATTATGTATATGTAATATAATTATTTTTTGAGAAATTTTCTTTTTCTTAAGCAACCCTATACTTAATTTTGTTCATTATCTTCAAAAAAGCTTCAACTTATTATAATATTACTTAATCAAGATAATACAATCCGAATATACCGAAAAATAATTTTGTCCACCTGGCTTGTTCTAGGCGACACACTGTGGGCTGGTTATGTAGGTACTGTATGGTTGTTTGATAGTACTTCATAACAGGCATTTATCCTTCAAATCAAATTACAATATTTATTTTAAGAAATATAATATAAGAAATTAGGCATTACTCTATGAAAGTCCATCATGCAGTGTAATAATGAAAAACCATATTGCCCATAGTTCCATATACTCATGACAGCTAGCAACATTTAACATATCCATATTTAAATATTACAGCAATTTGAATAGGCGTTTAAGGTTCATTATACCATACTGTTATCTCTTCACTGCTGTATATAGGGCTTTAGCCAAGGGCTACCACCACACACGCTCTTCTCGTCCAAACCATTACTGGCCACTCTTTAAGTTGTCAGCCCACTAAGGTTCACTAAGGATTTTTTTTTTCAGGATGACACCCTCATAAAAAGACTACTCTACTCAGTAGACAATGCAATCAGAATAGAATCTTTTGCTGGTTCAAGCAAAGAAACAAATCCGGTCTACAAAGATTACCATGGGCTTTTCCACATTACAAAACTATCCGCCATATATTCCCTAGTGCCTTTTGTACCTCCAAGTCTAGACCTAGCATTTAAACTGAGAAGGAAGAAATTCATCATAGAGAAACTTCATTTGCCTCCAGGTAAAGAGACCTCATTTCTAAAGTCTATCGTTCAAAAGCTACCTTTACAGTTCCATTATAGGCCTTATCATTTGTTAATTAAAGTTGACCTTATTATTCATACTCCACCTGGTAGTATTACTATAGTGGATGCTTTTTAAGTTAAACCCGTTTTTTGCCGGACTATGGAGAATTCGACAACGGTGGGTTATGATTTTAGTAGTCCTGTTTATGTTTCGGTTACGTTCGAAGAAAATGATCACAAACCAAATTTCGAACCACTCTATTATCAATACAATCCTGTGTCCACGTGTAGAATCCACGTATCCCCACGTGGACACCAGAGTGATTGAACTTTGAGTTCACACACTCGCGCACGTGGCTGCGACAATAAAGTTCAAAGTATCAACTGCTGCTCATTCAAGAAAATCGCTCTGTAAGAGATAATTGGGTTTTATTCTTTGATTAATGTTCCTATTTAAGAATTTACAGATACTGCCGACTTTTCATAACCGTTATTTGACTTCTGTTTTATTTAAAAATTGAAAAAACCAGCTTGTCAAATAAACTGGTTATTAAACCCTAATGTTAACATCAGTCAAGAATGACGAACATTGGCACGCTCCTGAATGCGCCGCCTACTTTGGAGAATTAGGAATGGATTTGGAAAAGGCACTGGCAAAGAAGAGAATTAAAGTGTATAATGCCACCTGTACTCTCCGCAAGACAAGCGGAGGATGAGAATGTAGAGGCATGATTAGTCAATCCTTAACAGTGAATTTTCTTATCAAGCTAAACTATTTTATCCTAGGATAAACTGGTTGATCCTAACACGTTTCAGATAAACTAGTTCTGTCTAGAGAAAACTAGTTTATCCTGAAATAGGATTTGGCCAGTAACATACATATAAATATGGTTCAGATGAATCTCCATAGAATTTGCAAGTATAGTCATTATCTTTTTTGATTGAGTTCTTTGAAATGCACCATGATTAAGAAGCAGTATGCCTAAAGTCAATGCCTACAAAGGCAAAATGCTTAAGTGGTAAAATCTCTGCAAAGCAAAATGCCGCTACCGCTTCTACAAGCAGATTATATATCTGACCCCTGGAATTTCATAGTACAGCATTTTGTAAATACAGAGGAAATGCAAAAAAATCAGGAATACTATGAGAAGCAGTGGTTAAAGTTTGTGTCAGAAATGATAAGTTGTCCAAGTGAAACACACAGGGCCAACAATGGGATAGAAGGCTGGCATAGAAGATTTAACGCTCGTGTACCATCCAATTCGACGTTTATTAATTTTCTACAAAAAATATTAAAAAAGGCAATGTGGCATGACCAGAAAATAAAATGTTCCATGTTTAATTACAATAACCGCAAAAAAGTCGATATACTATTTAATACAAGATACAAGCAAGAACTTAAAAAGTTAAATGAAAAAAGCATACATAAGACACTTCTAATTTCTGGATCGTATACGCAAGATTAAAAGGCAAATTAAATTTTCGTGTATGATATATTTCAAGAGAAATGATTTTTTGATTTCAAGCCAACCCACTATATTTTAGTTGTTTTAATAATAAGTATAATGATTTAATTTAAGTTTTTTTTAATAAAAAAGGGTTATTATTTCAATGTTTTGTTCGAATTAATATTGTTTTATTTTATGACATTAACACTTAATAACCCACATACGCTACACCCGTAATAAAATACTTGATTTCCTTTTAAGTTACCCAGTTTTTTAGTGATATACATTTCAGGTACTGCTTCTTAGTCATTGTGCGGTTTAGATATAGGTACTGGTTCATAGTCATCTTGCACTACAGGCATACTGCTTCATTGGCATCCTGCCTTTCAGGCATGCGGCTTTATAGTCGCCTGTATTTTAGGCAACTCGATCAAAAAGGGTCATTATTACAATGACTACACTTACATTATTTTGCCTACATTGCTTGCTGCTTGAGATGAGAACATGAAAAAGTGTTTACGAATTCGATGCCAGTTGAACCATACAAATCGTTGTTTTCAGAATTACAAGAGTCAAGTGAACGCGAACAAGACGATATTACAGCTACACCAATGACCTGTGGAGGATTCAAGAAAAAAGATATAGATTTTTAAGCAATTGTTACACGTTATTTAAAAGAACCGGTTGAATATTTATGTCCAAGAATAATAAATATTTTTCTACAGACCTATCATGTTTAATTTTGTTCAATACTGCTATTGATATACACATTATAATGAATGAAAGTGAGGCGCTTCCATCACACAAGCGGCGGCAACTCATGCATTAATTTTAAACAAAAATGCCTTAATTATTAGTCACCCCACGAGTTCACCAGAGCGTATCTCCCTAAAACCGGCGAATCTATTCACTGTATGATTATTATTCACCTGCTCACAACACTACCTGGCATTGCGATACCACACCGTTTGTTCCGAAATTATTTGTGTGAAAATAATGTTCATTAGACACTTAAGCAAACCAATAAAACCATATAAGTGACAAAGACAAAAATGAAGTGTAAAAACATTGGAAGTGCTAAAATTGTGTTTGGATTTTTCAATACTATATTCTTCGTAAGTAATTCCTTGTACAACTAAAATTTAATTGCGTACTAAAAAGATAACATTTAGGTAGACTTTCATTGTATTTGTAGGTATGTGGTTTCGCGGAAGTAGTGTGTGGTTTCCTTCTCCTGTGCGACTCTCAAAGGATCCTTCTCTCGCGGCTGCTGGCGGCCCCAGACAGCGTGCTCACTGAACCGCCATTCTACTACTTGGCTCTGGCGTTACTGGCTTGTGGGCTGGCTGTGTGCGCTACTGCAACCCTGGGGTGCTGGGCCACTTACATACCGGGTTACATCATACTTACCTTTGTAAGTTATAGTTTTTCACTAAGTATACATTAATGTAACTTTATGGTCTCTTCCCGTGTGATGTCGGTCGGCTTTAAAATAGCACCATCCCATCTCTTCCCGTGTGTCGTTAATGGTGACTAAGGGAAAACAAAGCGGCTACCACAATCCCTAAAGAACTGCAACACCTCTTTAAATAGTGGACTCACCAACAGCGTGACGCGTTTTAAGGTCTGACATCCCTCATATACAAGACAATGAACATGAAGAGATCCATATCCAGTAGTGAATGTTAAAAGAGCTGGTTGCGGTCCTGGTTCTCCACTTGTAGGTACCAGAAAAGATAGATATGTATGCAGGTATACTCGTAATTATGGTAAATTTTATCCAACTTCAATTGTAGTTTGGAAAAAGGAATACAGTGTTAGAAATTCGAGTACGTAGCTACTGTGCGCGAATTTTGTTGTAACGGATACCTACTGTAGGTAGACCATGGCTCGTGGCTCGGCAACCTTTCTCTATAGAAGGGCCATTTGGTGGTACAACGAATCTAGTGCGGGCCGCATGTCATCAGGAAATTAGAATTACATATCTTATACTATTAAACGAGCTAATCTTATTAGCTTAGCTATCGAGCTAAGAAAATTTTAAATTCCCCTTATGTACAATATTCAATGTGGTCTAGAAAATTAAATGGCATTGGTTAGAAACGTCCATCATGATGCAACTTTTAGTTTGCTCGAATATTGAGCCCTAGATTTTGATGGAGCCTTACACCTAGGACTATAAATTCTATACTATAGTGTTGCATAAGATCCGACTTTTTGTGTCGATAACTCTATCTAATGTAGGTACAGTTCGCGGCTATAGATATATACTCATATATGGCACATCATGAATAAGAAAAAATAATCGGATACTACGTTGAAGGCAGCTGGAGGTCTCAGGCTACAGTGAATGAAGGGGTATTTTTCGCATTTTGCTCAGTGCAATTTGTCATTTAATGTACAGACATAAAACAACCACATGAAGGAACTACCGATCGAAAGATAATTAGATGAAGAGAGTTTTAACTTTCAAGGTCTCATTTATTGAATTGAACAAATTATTTAGTCTCACTATAAATTAGAACATCACTCTCAACCGGCCAGTCAAGGTCCTCCATTTAGAGAAAATTCCTACATGTCTTCTGTCTATTTTCTATTGTAATTTCCAGTATTTCCTTGTGGTACTGTCGTTGCTACTGTGCGAGTGCGCGGGCGGCATAGTAGCAGCGGTGTGGCCTCGCTGCGCCGGCCTGCAGAGCTCTCGTGGCGGTGCGGTCGGCGCCTTACAGGCTTATTATGCGGTGCCGGACTACGAGGAGTTCACTGCCGCTGTAGACCTAGCACAGACACAGGTAGATACGTTTCTTAAGCGGTGTTGCTATGTAAACAGTTTGGTAATGTGATAGCCACGATTTCGCCTTTCTATGTCGGCCTATAGCCAAATCAGCGTAGCCAAACCACAAGAAGTTCACTGAATCTATATATCGTAGATATAGGGTAAGTTTAATGCTATAGAAAGACTTAGTATTGTGATATATTAGATATTTGCTTACCTTTTATTACTACTCGGCATTTCGGCACGGGTTACACCAGCCGTGGTCACGAGTTGACTTATATTATTGGTCACGATATAAAATTAGATTTAGAATATAAAATTACCACGCTACTTAGAGTTTTATCTATGGAGCACTGGCTGGTTTTGATGTCAGTTAAAACTATGACTATCTGTAATATCAAAACATTCCAAATTCAAATTTCACTCCATATTTATTTACAAGCTGAATCAAAATATCGTCTCATTAAAAATGGATATTCGTCGAGAACCTTTCCGCGCTTTGATTTTAAATGTTCTTTAAAACCTGAAGATTCTTTTAATATATTTCAAATAGCGTTTGCAGACAAGTGCCCTTCTAAGGAAACTGTGTATCCTTGGTAGAAAATTAAGCATGGTCGACTAAGTTGTCGACTGGCTGGCGAAGAAGAAGGCTGTTACGGTAGAAAATGTGGTGACAGTGAAAAATTTAATTTGTTAAAACAGACGAATTATGTACGAGGAGATTTAGAGAGATTGCAGATTGGATCGTGTGTATGAAATGAAATATGTATTAACAGTACTTGGGCATCTACGAGTCGAGGGGAATAGTACTGCGCTGGGTGCCGCACAACCTCACAGAGACTCAAAAACAAGTTCGTGTCGAATGATGCCGTGATATAACAAAATATGAAGGAGTCTCGTCGCCTTTACGACATTGTCACACACGAATCTTGGATCTACCAATATAAACCAGAAACTTAAGCGTTAATTTACTGCTTCAAAGTGAAAAGAGCAAGAAGGGGAGGAAAAAAATTAATCTCAAGTGTTTTTCACTTTAAATGGCTACCTGATATCTGTACCTTCACGAAAGTCATTACAACGAAATGACGAAACGTATTCGTGTAGACGAAAGCAGCATTAACACAAAATGGTACGAAACCACGTGTTGCCAACCATTTTTACTGCAGTGAGTAACAACCGTCCAGGTCTCCGTGGACTGCTGCTGCACCACAACAACGCTCCCGCCCATTCAACGCTCAAAACAAGGGACTAACGGTTAAAGTTTTATGCCATCCTCCTTACAGTCCCGACTGGGCACCTTGTGACTTTTTTTATTTCCCAAAATTAAATCCCAACTAAAAGAGAAGTAGCTTTCGTCGCCGGAAGACGCGCTGCGTTTAAAGAGGCTGTGAAAGAGGTACCTGAGGAAGAGTGGAAAAAAGTTTTCAAGATTGGTTTAGACGCATGAAACTTTGTATAGATGCAAGAGAACTTTGAAAAAATATAGTAAAAAATATAAAAATATAGTTTTTAACAACAACTTAGCGGGGAATTTTCAGAGTTCCCCGCGTATAAGTGAAATGATGCTGTGAATTTTTAACAATGTCCTGTATGTATTTAGCAGATAAGTCTTAATATAATTTTGTTTATACATACATTTTATATTTATTTTACATGCCCATTATTCTAAATGCGACGAACTTGTACTTTTTAGTTACTTATGTTTGTCATATGTGATATTTATCACTATATCACTATGTACGCCACAATAAAGATATTTATCACTATTCCAATTGTTCCAGTTGCAATGTTGCGGCATGAGCACCGCGCGCAACTACGACATGTCGACGTGGCAGCTGCGGCGACTCGGACCGCGCGGCATGTCGGTGCCGCTCAGCTGCTGCGTGCAACATCAACACAACGCTTCCTATCTTAACCCCGCTCCTGTCGACCAGTCGCGCTGCCAGGAGATACAGCCCAACGCTGCCTTCAGACACGTGCCGGTAACACTGCTCATAAAATACTATACCTAATGTAGCAGCCAGTAGTGGAAGATGTACCACTGTCTTGCTCGCTTATCATCTCATTCATACAACTATTTATGCTATACAAGGTGTGTCCGGACACACCCTGTTCTATAGTCCGCCACTATTTCCTAAGCCCCAAACCATTTATCCCTGCTCATGATTTAGAGTTCACTGATAAGTGATATAACGTTATTTGGCGTGTGAAAAATTAGGTAAATAGGTAAAACACAGAAAAAAATAGAATTCTTTGCAAAATGATATGAAAAAAATTATATCACTTTGAAAACATGAATGGAATTCATGGTTCCAAGGCTTCGGGAATACTATGGAGACATCCTATCGAAAGCCACGGAAATAAATTACAATATGCAATTCTAGCAGTGCAACAATTACCTGTGCCTACAAGCACTACAAATATACCTCAAGTGTTATAATTAATAAATTTAATTCTTAATAAGTTTGGAATTGGAAAATATATCGTAAATTTAATCATTCTGCTAACTCATTAGTACTAAATCGAAGAGCATAAAGAACAAGAATGGCGCCGACTATTTCAAAGCAGATAATTTGCCTTCTTTCCGCACTGGACCTACCTGGTGGATAATGGCTCGGAACTCCCGTGATTAGTAGAGGAAGCTTGTGTCCCACAGTGGAACTTTGTAGTCTATAATAATTCTCACTGCTCGCAGGATAGGGATATCAAAATCAGCAATCTTTGTTTTCATCCTGACTCCATCCTTAGACATATGATGATAAAAAAGCCAATTTGTTTCAGAGCATCTATAAGATACTTTAACATCATGCTAACATACCAAAAAACCATTCCATTTTAGTTGTAAACTTTATTACTAAAGCCTCAATGAGCGGTTGCTGATCGTACCTAAAATTGCACCAAGATTCCACCCAACAGACAAGAAATAATTAAATACACCTCGTAACTTGGCAATAACATTCAGCGTATTCAATAATTTACTTATAACTTGGCAATAACATTCAGCGTATTCAATAATTTACTTAGGATAAATGATTTACTGATAAGAAATTTCGTTGCAGGGATGCCTGAGCAAACTAGAAGATTGGTACCAGCAACAATACCTCGTGTTCATGTTAGCACTGTTCACCGTCGCGGTGTTCAAACTTGGTATACTTTTGAGTACAGTGTTCTCTTGCATCCGACTGAGAAAGCGTCGTCAGCGTATGAGCTCTTATATCATGAAAAACATTGATAAGAAACCTAGCGAAAATGTGTATGAGAGTAAAATAGGTACATTGCGGGATGAGCCCATCATGGCAAAGTACGTGCAACCCAATAACTTTTATAGCCCTCGAGTACGTAACCCGAGGATTTTCCACACAAAGCCTAACGAGATGGTATGAGAATTAGCAGCGGAGATAAATGCTTTAGAGAGGAAATTGGAGAAGTTTTCAGACTATTTGTATAAGCATCAAGCAGACTCTATTATGTGGTAGTTAAGAGTGTGTATTGTAATTTACAACGATTCTAGCACTGCCGACAAACTTCTAGAGTTAAAACAATTACACCGTTTTTTGCTGCTGTTTGCGCACAACTTACTATAGGTGACTAATGGCTCGTGTAGACAAGGAGTTTCTCGAACGGTTCGGGCGTGAATGTTGTATACGATTCTCGGGGACCAAACTACATACAATTCTCGCCTACAACTGTTTACATGATTATAGAAACTCGATAATAACAGGGACAACAGTGGTCGGATGATGATTTGTTTATTAGTTTATTCGAGAAACTGTCCTTGTGTAAATGAGCCTAAGGTTCAGTTCAGTGGTATATTCAGTGATGTTGGCTTGTTTTGCGCTTGGCGTCTCACTGTCGCCTATTGAAGATAATAACGAGCTGTAAAGTGACATAATATATTCGGGTGAATCATAATATGTCCATCCTCCTCCCCAGTAATTCTCTCATGTCTGAGGAATGTAATTCGTATTTCCAATCCACTTCGTGCAGTACACGTGCATTCGGTAGCAGCTGTAATGAGTTGTGTGTTACGATACGACACAGTGATCAGCATATTTAAAAGAACAGTATTTTCGCTATTTTGTTTGTAATGTGCCATATCATACAGGGTCAATCAGGGTAATATGTAATTGCGGTAATTAAGAACATGCTTTAATCAATTTATATATCCTCATTAATCTATTATATAGATTTATATGCGAAGGGTTCTTTGTTACCTTAAAACTTTGAAACAAGTTGACGAATCGCTGTCAAAGGTATAATGTGTAAATGTATAATTTACACAAGTTTTTAATCGTAATTCCACGCGAACAAATTACCATAAATTATAAGCATCAGTTGCCCAGTTACCTCTGTTCCTAACTACCTTTGATTGACTAATCGCCGATTTTAATTTGCAATCGCCTAAAAACTTCCACACAAAATATTAACAGTAAATACGAAATATAAATAATAGTTTTATACGTTATGTTTAATTGTTCTCTAAAGTATTTGCTCCGTTATTTGCATTTATATAAGATTTATATGTAAGTTATAATTTATATGTAAGTTTAATTCAAAGACTAAGATTTTTTAATAAATAAAATAACCAACTATGTCTCAATATGCAATATTATTTTCAAAAGAACATTCAAAAATTGGTCCTAAAGTTAAAAACATTGTTAACAATGGTTCTGGAATGTGTCATCATTCACAATTATTTCAACCGCTAATGTCAATCATCAGAGAGCAGAGTCCGATACAATACAATGTATAACAAGACTTCTATGTAACTGTACAATATTTGGAAGTCAAACTTTTTTTACAATTTCATATAAACCGCATGTATATTGCTCGTTTCAAATAATTATTTAATTAAGAAGTTGTTTAACAACTTCATCTAAGTCCAAGCCAATTAATATCTATAAATTCAATTATGTATATAAAGTATGAATGTCTTTTAAAACCAAATCTCTGTCACCGATACAATACAAGTATGTATGTAAGTAAACCCAACACGATATTCCAGAATCCCGCCAAACCACCCTAAATGATACATGAGATCCTTAACAATAACAATATTTAATTTTATATCAATTGATGCTATAATTACCTATTGACCATTGAGACCGACATCACAGTATAATCTACAATATATCTTAGGTACAGGAATGATTTTACAATACCGCTAATTACGTAAACATTTACATTTGCACTATTTAAAAAATGGGCCATTCCCAGGCGGACAGACCGGCCTTACTCGTTAGACGCTGGCGAAACTAACAACGTATACCGACCGACAACGATCTAAATGAACGTAACGGAGTCGTGACGTGACATTGACACGAGGCTTGTCAGCTCGATTAAAGCAAACTTTTATTTTAGGGAAATTTACATTAACTTTAATTAAAACATCAATATTATTATAACTGAAAAGGATGAATTAGAAATAAAAGTATTTTTAATGTAGGTTTGTCTTTTAAACCACTTGTGAAATAATAAAATACAATTTCAACTGCCTCTATTCTTTATGAAAACCACTATACGGAACTTCCTTGAACGCTTGTTAGTTTCACTAACGGTTATTAGTAAGACACATGATGGTCTAGACGACAATAAATTATTGTTTAAGTAACAATGTTGCACTGTAAAATAAGTTATGCAATATACGAAGTCAAACTGTATTGCCCCTATATATTTTATCATTTGATAAATAAAATTCATTAGCAAGTAAATAAAAATGTCTTTTGTGCTTTCCATTCTTATATACTAAAATAATAATATCTGCAATAAATATAAATAGTTACAATTTCATAAGAACGTGAATGGTACATGAGTCGTGTGGGGATCACCTGCCATCGTCCTCCGGAGCTGTATCATAATAAACAAACGAGCTTACAATTACAATAAAATATTTACAAAATAATTATTAACAACCGTAAAAACTATAAATACTATGAAATGATATTTTTTACAATAAATAGTCTTATAAAACAACGTATCGGTAAGTGTTTAAGACATCTGGAAGATTTTCCTAACTTATGACCTAGACAATAAAGAAGAATCTAAATTTTCTTAGTAGATTTAAATTCTGATGTTAAATTATCATCTGATAACTTTGGTCAGTGTCTGCTAACTAATTGTCGCTATAGTTAGCTCGATCGAAATCATTTACTTCGATCGATATGTTTACTTTATATGACGTTATAGTTACACTTTTTATTGGTCAATAAATATTGTTTGTGTAAAATATATATCAAAGGCCGTTGTAACGGCCCTAATTGACTAAACTGGGCCAATAAGGTACATGACTGTTAAAAATATTGTTTTTTAAAATTATTTAAACAATCTAAAATGCTAAAAATCAACGCGTGAAATCAAATTATTACTTTGATAAATTATTGAACATTGTATAATTCTTCTATCGTACCATTACAATCACGCATGACTGACAGATAGTTAATACCTCCCCAACATATCTCCATCCAAAATATTATTGGATTTCTAATGAATTTCGAAAATTCTTTTTAATATGGGTTTACTCTCTTCTTTATTTGTTTTTATTTACATTTTGTTGTTGAAACAAAAGACGAACTTAATGTTATAAAATATTTCTCCCAACCATTCTTACCTTACCATTCTATCACAATGGTAAGTGCAAGAGATAATATTGTAGAAAATGAAATTGGAAACGTAATAAATATATATATGGATGGTGTAAATTTTAATTGTCGCAAAGGACAGAGCAACACTTTAAACATTAAAACAATGGTCTATAATATAATTTTCTAGAATTCGTTGTATAAACCGCTGTTTTCTTCGGGGTAAGGGGCTTATTTTAGAAGATATCGAAATTTTAAATATACAGAAAGATAGAGGAGAAAAAATGGTGTACAATTGTCTATAAAATGTATTTTCGAAAAATGTCCTTTACCCCAATTGGTATTTACACCGTCGATATATAAATGGTAATAAATACTTAAAATATGCATACATAAGTTTAATTGTCGAATTCAATTTAATTTCTTTTATTACCGAATACTTCATAAAACATATATCGAGGGACAGTCAAGTACCGTATTGTTTTAACATGTAAACGCGTGTACAAGTTCATAGTATGTCATTCAAAAACGAGTTATCGATGGAGTTGAGCAGCTCCTGTGCGGTGAGACTACTCGCGTCCGTGGAAGGCATGTTATCCAGGAAGTCAAGGCTGAATTCGGCTGCCTGGCCCGGGAAGGAAGACGCAGTGTGTAGGGAGGGGAACGAGTGGTGGGAAGCGGTGCTACCCTGCCCCGGCGGCATCATGCCCTGAGCGTGCACGGCCCCCGCCTGACCCTGCATGGGGATGGGGCTGCTCTGGTGCGGCATGCCGCCCAGGTTGCCTTGCAGCGACATGCTTTGCGACTGGCTCATGTGAATATTTGGTATCTACAAAAAAAAATAGAAAACTATTGTCGTTAAGAGCACGGTCACACTTACAAGAATCGCTGTGCAATTAGTTGCATTAATCAAAAGTAATGTATGATGTTAAGTGCAAATGAACACATTTGCAATTAGTTGCAATGCGATTTGCCGATGATTTTTTAAAAAGCAAGCGCGCGCAATTTTAGCGTGATTTAAAATTACACTGGAATCGTTTTCCATATAATCACTAAGATCACGCGCACATTACGCGATAGTCAAAACTTTGTTGTATCTTTTTATGTAATCGCAGGACGCTTGAAATATCAAGTAAATTGTTGCAACTTTCAATACTCATATGGGGTAACTTCTTAAATCGGAATACAATGTATGAAAATGTCCTTTTCTTAATTTTTCCGCAAGTAGTGGATAAACCCAGTGTCTTCTTTTTTCGACATTTTTTTTCACTATCACAAAGAAATCCATCGCAAGTGAAACGAAGCGCAACAATCGTAATTCGCAACACAATTATTTTGGAGTATGTGATGTGTACCGCATTAGTTGTACGACGACGAGATTATCGCACAGCAACCATTGCACTAGTGTGTTCTAACTCTTAATGTGTTACGAATAACAGTGCCTCCAAAATTTCATTCACAATACTCAAAAGCGCGATCAAAGTGCGTATACAATAATCACCCTTACTAATAATATTGCGTGTTGTGTCGCACTGTCGATGTTATGCTACGGGCACATTTTCGCCTGTGAAAAGTCTTTATACTATGAGACGTCTAACGATAATGTGACCAGCAATTATCGACTGTCGTCGTTAATAACCTGACGGCGTTGGAATTATGACTCAGGTGGCAGTTTTTCAACATGCAAATGTACTGCATATCTATCCCATTTCATCTTATTCCTCAATGTACAATCAATGTGTTTCGGTAGTGAATAAGATATGCCAGAGTCTATTCCCATCCCATCCTATCCTTCCCCATTTTTCCAACCCGTTCTGTAAACTCATTCCTATATCTTCAAAGGCAGGCAGCGCATCCGGGGACGTACCACCGTTTGTCATTGTGGACCGAAGTTGGCATGTATCGCGGATGTCTGCGGGCGACAGTATCCGCTTACCACCAGGTAGACTGTATGCTCATCTGCCGCCTTCTTCCTATAAAAAAATGCATTAAACAAATTTAGTACGCTAAACTTTGTCTCGTGTGGTTAAACCTGCAGTCGTGAAGTGTTCATTTCGTTCGTTTAGTTTCGCTAGTTAGTGTTTCTGAATGTTTGATAATGGACATGAATTGATAATGTTTCTGAATGGAATAATGGGTCTTTACTTGTATCTCAAAATTAAATAACTATCGTATAAGCACATATAATAATATGCAGCTAAATACATTATTATCATCCATAATTATTGTAACTAAATATATGTATTAAATTATATGTATTAAATATATATTATACAGATGTAGCTGCAGCATTTGAACGCCTCACATTTATTGCATTGTGATGTAGTTATGTTAGTGCACCTATCTGTTGCAAGTTGCGCGTTTAACCAATTATTTGTATTCTAAGAAATACAATGCGTCAGTGTTGACCCTGAACTGTACCAAATAAAATGTAATTACGAAAAAGAAACTCACCTGCCCTTGCACGTTCATCATTTGGTTTTGTTGCATAATAAGGTGTGACATTGAAGATTGTTGTTGGTTTGGTGTTCTGAAAAATATATTGTACAATTGTAACAGTAGTAATAGGTGTGTTGTAACTAAATGCATCGATGCATGCATTTAGTTAAACATTTAGGCGAATATCTCTTGTAGACAAATCAGCTCCATACTTTCTCAAGGAATACAGCTAGTTCTTCATTTATAGTCGACGACTATATGCAATGAAATCAAACCATTCAATATCCATTGCTGGACATGGGCCTCCTCATGCACATTATCTTGTGCAAGAGGTATGTATGGCCTTGAAACGTAAGTAACGCTGGCCTAGCGGGTTGGCGAGTGCACTCTCAGAGGTGGTGTAGTTCCACAGCGCTTGTGGTAGCGTCTAGAAGGCCAGCAGGAATACTAAAAGGATTGGTTACGGTATATAAAAACTATAACTGGTACCTCTGTTGTTGATGTTGCATGAGCTGGTGCTGCTGCAGACGCGCCTGTTGCATCTGCATCTGCTGCTGCTGCGACATACCGCCCGCGCCGCCCATATTGAAACCACCTGAAAGTTATGTGTAATAAGCAAACTGACAAACTGAGTATCGTTAAAGAATAGTTAACACTGTGTATAATTGTAGACACGTTTGACGATTATAAATGCTGATGACAAGACGTCAAAATAAAACTTAACATATAAGTATAATATATGTCTAGATAGCCAGGATAGTCAGAAATTGCAATACAAAAATATTTTATACATCTATTTCAACCAAACTATTTATTTTTATTGAAATATTAAATTAATACTAAAATGTTAGAGAAGTACCGGTTAAGGTGATGGTGGCGATTTTATTACAAGAACAATCATAACACGGATTCACTTACAACCTCTGCCAGGCCCCAATGCCCGGGAACTTTTGCAGTGATCGCGACTCACCCCTTCTTACATAAAATTAACACCTGTATAGACAGGTAATTCAGCCTTTAACAAATAACGCTCCCGGGAGGCTGTTCTAGTACTCGAAGTGACCACGCACACATGCAAGGTGTTAAGAGCTTTAACTGCATCTAGACACAGAGCTAAACCATTTGTGAGGGTGGGGGGTGAGATAGCTCACTCGATGGAAAATGGGCTCTGGCATATGTCGCTTCCTCTCGGAACAAGTGCACAGTAAATTTTACAGCAATACTGAATAATGATTATTTTTGGACTGGTATGAATGAGAAACATGTTATTTTCAAAAAGTTGTTATAGAAAAATTCATTACATCGGTATTTTTCCAATAACCCTGTATATTCTGAGACGTGACACATGAGTAAATATACGTACAAAGGGCAAGCTTCATACAAACGAGACAAACGGCTTCAATGAGAGGACAAACATCATTTTTTTTTAGTTTATGTTGAATTATTTCGTTATTATTAAAAAGAATACCTTATTATAGAGGTTATTATATTACTTTTTATAAAATCTGTGGCGGCATTGGTCAAAGGTGAGAGACAGGTGGGTTTATTTGCAATTACAATTAATATCAATGTTTTTAAGTTTGCAAGAATTTCTACGAGGTTTTTTACTCGTAGATGCAATCTTGCAATGCAAAGGTTTCTTCGTACCAATACTTGAGGTTTTCTTCCGTTAATTGCGTAATGTCGTTACGATAACCTGCACGGCGCGTTGCAAAAAAGGTCAAATTGTGAGCTGCGAGTGCACAAGTTCATTTGTTTATGTGAACGGAAAGCATCAGTAATTAAAGTTTACTGAAGTTTATGCCAATTATGAAATTTGTGTTGTGCTGAAATGCCCAGCGCCTTTACAATGTATGTATGCGCGGAGGTCAGTGCGAGGCGTCCAATAGAATCCAGGCAATTCGTTTTCTTCAAATCATGTTGTTGAAACAGTGTTGATACGGTGACGCCTATGACAATAGGCGCCACGTCACCGTTTTTAACCACTATGTTAGGCGATGAGTCACTGCATTCTTATGGCCATCACACACGACCAGTTAAAATTGTCAGTTTAAACTGTCAGTTAAAAGTGACCGTTTGTGGCGGCCATTAACACGAATGGTGATGGTGATATATACCTTGGTGATGGTGCGGGAACTGATGCCTAGCTGCTTGCTGTTGCATGAACACGTGCCTCCACTCGGGGGCGTACTGGCGGGCGTGCGGAGGAAACGCACGCGGCGCGGGTGGGGGCCGCCTTGCACCGCCCACCCCCGCACCCACGCCCCCCGTGAACCGCGGCTTGTACTCCGGCGGTGGGGGACGCATCTGCTGCTGCTGTGCTCGCAGCATTTGCTGCTGCTGGGATTGCAGCATCTTTGCTTGCTGCTCCCGAGATATACCTGCTGCCGCTACGCCTGACCACGAAAATTATACATATTTTCACTGTCTGTGCAAGTGTTTACACTTTCATTTATTCAGTTTTTTTATAGAAAAAAGACGGCAGACGAGCAGACAGTCCACCTGGTGGTAAATGGTGATATGTTCTCGGTTGCGTCTGCCTACCTTTGAAGATTTAAGAATGATTTTGAGAAAGGAGGAGGAAAATAGGGAGGGATAGAATGGGAGAAGAACGGGTTTTGGCATATCTCACTCATTACTGAAACACGTACGTACATTGGGAGAATAAGATATAGTGGGAAATGTACGAGTACTACCATTGTACGGTAGTCTCCTGTGAGTGTGGTGTAACGTGGGCAGTCGAGTACGCCCAGGGTCTGTTGGATTGCAGCGTGTACCACTCTCGCAAATTTGAATGAAACTAACAAGTCCATATAACGTTTGACCGCTGAACCTTACAGCTCAGCTAGGCTCACTGCTTCATTACTTTGATGATCGGATCAGTGCTTCGCTACAAGGCTGTCGTAAGATGCACCTAGATTGCGGTCAATTAATGACATCGACAAATTGATTTAGTGCGATGTCTGTGATCGACATTGACCGATATCAACAACTCGACTGTTTCCAATAGATGTCCATCGATAATGTGGAAAGGATATTGATGGACATCTATTGAAAACGATCCATTAAAAGATCGTTGGTTGTTCAATGATCGTCGATCAAGCAATGTCTGAAGCGATTTATGTGGATGTGATCGACAGCAACCTAGATGCACCCGTATACAGTGAGTGCATACCGAGTGGCGATGGTTGCACACCCTGCTCCCCGGCGGGCCGCGCGCGCAGCCCCGGTGAGAAGTTGATGCTTTGTGACTGCGACACTGAGTACGTCTCGCATCCGCTGCCTGTCGACGACAACATTAAACATTAAGACGCAATAAAGATTTCGAAATGTTTCAGAAATAACTAAAAAGGGAGTTCGTTTTGAACGGTGTAAAAAAGTTTCCATGAACTCCGTATATTAAAAAGAAACAGTTGTATACCCGTGAAGTTGTTTATGTGTAAAAAGAAATAATATGAAAAACAATCAAGAATAATACAGGTATACGTACAAGCAGCCATAGAAACAGCCGTGCCGTGCCGTTTTTAGTTTCCCTTTCTTAGCAATTTCTTTGTAAAATATTTCTAATATGTATTAGACCGTCAGATAGTCGAAGATTTCAGTGCCCCATTTTCTCTCTTCTGCCTTTAAGAGGGTTGAAAAGTGTGTGGATGTAGACTACAATAATGTAAAAATTAGGGCAGGACCGCGTGTCCAACATATTAAAAATCAATTTTCCATTTGCAGGAAAAATACATGTTCTGACACAATTTTGTCGCCTCTGCCATGTTTACCAAATGAAATTTTAGATAAAATCAAGCCACGGAAAACGATAGGCTTCGTTATTCGTTACTGAAGATTATTATTTTATTTAATGGTGAATCATAAAAAAAAAAATACTGAAAAAGTACAAGTTGTCACAGAAAACATTCGGTTAAAACTACATTTGTTGAAAATTGCAAGCAAAATTCCCATGTGTCAGGTTAATAATTTATTATTAAACTAAAAACAGAATCACCACAAACTTGTTTTGTTATACAATCGTAAAGCCCCATTCAAACACTATACAAAAAATACAACTGAATCCCACCCGAAAGGGTCCTGGTGTCGTAAAATAGATGTTTTAATGGCATAAAAATTAAAATCACAGAATATTTATTGTAAAACTTGAACCAGCATATTCAACATTTACGATTAATTTGCATACTTTTTCAGCATGTTTGACATGACTGACAGTAATGCATTTTGATTTAGGGGCTTAGAATAAGTTTTCCCCGAAAAAAAAAATTGGCATGAAAAACAAAATGATGGCAAAATCCATGTACTTTTTTTTAACTCAACCGATCGTTTTCAATACGATAGCCACACCCAACACTTCTGCCTTTTGCTAAAAGAACTTGAAATTACTTTATCTATGCATCTGCCAAGATGCATAAAAAAAATGATGGAAATTTTAATATTTTTTTCGGCATCCTTGTAAATTTTGCTTTCATCATTTTTAATCATTCTCGGTACGATAGCCACGCCCAACACTTCTGCCTTTTGCTATAAGAACTTAAAATTATTTTTTCTATGCATCTTCCAAATGGCATAAAAAAAATGGTGAAAATTTTAATAGGTTTCTCTGCATCCTTGCGACTTCTGCCTTCGATTCTGTCACATCCAACAGCTATGCCAACTTTGCCATAGTGTTTCACTAATTATGTACTTTCAACGTACGTAAATTGTAGTAATAATAGGAAACAAATTAACAGACAAATAGTAATATTATAGATTTCAAAGATATATAAAGAAATCAAATAAATGTGATAACTTTATTAATTTCAATCCAAATATTTACAAATAGTCACCCCCAAGGTGCGCGGGTTAGCGCATTCTCGCAGATCGTCAACCTCGCGGGCCCTCCCCTCGCCCTCCCTACAACCAAAGGCAAAACTATCTCCGCGGTTTATCCGATACTTAACGCCGCTACGTAAAACTGATTTTACAAACCCCCGTCGTAAGAAATAAATGACGCCAATTCATACGTTGTTTCGTACAGATGTTATAATGAAAGTAAACTCATCACGCGATTTTCCTTGTTTCAAGCAACATTGTAAAACACTGCCACTGATTATAATAAAATGGTATTTCTAAATATAGATACTGCTTGATACAGGGAGTGAACTGTAAACAAAATTATCTATCATCTGGTTGAACAATTTGCCGATTCAGTAAGTCGTAAGTCGCCACTCCGGAATTGAATCATCAGTTTAGCATTTCATTGGAATGAGACCATCGGTGTGTTTGTGTGAGCGATAAGTATAAATTGTACACATACCTTCTCGATCGTACATAGTGGGTTCACTCCTTCATATTGAATGCATATCATAACGCTCAAACGCTGCTATATTCGATCGGTCCAGAATGTGCTCAGTTTGTTCAAATGTAATAAAGTATTTATAATTGAATATTATTAAGATATATTAGAGAGTTTATATGTTATAAGATTTATATTTTATAAGATATTGAACAAATATCTATCTGTAAATTGCAATCGTTTTGCACTACCTATATTCCTATATACCTTTTATTTTTCTCTATCGCAAAGTTGCCTGGAAGAGATCGCCTTAGCAATAAGGTCGCCTATTGTATTCTGTAATTTAAAGATATGTGCACGTGTAATAACTTATTGTATGCAATATTTATTTATTATTATTATAATTAAGACATAATTACCATTCAAAATAGTAATATGGTCTTTATTTGAATTAAAGTGTTAGTTTGTAAGTAGTAATGATTCCTAGGAATCTTAAACATAAGTTAAGTCCATTTGCATTAGTTTAGTTTCTTAAAATTGAAAGAATATTCAAAATTGGTACAATAATTTTTGAGTTTACCTCTTACACAACCTTCTCAAATCAACAGTATGGTTCTTTTTTAGTATTTATCTGTTTTTTGATCTACATATTAATGTACCACTAGTAGACACGGGCATCCTCTCGCAATCGCGGATTGATTTACATAATAGTTTGTATAAACTAATAAAATATAATAGGTACGTCTCTACATATTTATAGGTCATGGTCTGTCTTTTCATTGTTGGCTTGCTCTGGCAATTTTGTTCTACTGTTTCTATTACGCAACGTTATTATCTAATCTGGGTATATCCAGGTATTTTTTAAAAAAAGGCGGGATAGTAGTTCTGAAATTTTTGTAGTTGATAAAAATGACGAGTTTACCGACCCAGATGGCAACATTATATGTACGTGCACATGTGACTCCTGGATAAATGACTAGTCACCTATCTAAATGTTACCTTTATAAGTAATAAAGTCATCTACAGAAATTGGCAGTAGCAAGTGTACTGTTAAATGAAATCAAGTCCCAAGCGGGCGAAGCCGCAGGCAAAAGATAGTCGTATATGTATAATTGACTTTCTAGGATAATAATACTTGAAAATACCATTTGTCATTTTAAGGTTTTGAGTGTGGGAGAGATAGATTTTCTTTATATACCATAGTATTTTTTTTATAACAAAGAAACAACTGAACCGATTTCACTCCTGTAAATTGTGTTACAGGATATAGTTAATAAAGATATACCCAGTTTCTTTCTTTCATAATATATTTTTTATTAATTTATTTATTTAATAAACTTTATTGCACGTTGTCGTACAAAAAGCGAACTTAATGTCTAGAGGCTTCTCTACTAGCCAAGCTTTGGGTTAAACAGAGAGGCACGTTATTGTAATTATAATGGTTAATTACCTTGATGGTGTTGCGGCGAGGGCGTGCCCTGGTGCTGGAAGGTGGCGTACAAGCCCTGCTGCTGCGCGGCAGACACGTGCCCCCCGCCACCCGTGCCCGCGACCCCGCTCACCTGCATGTGCTGCGCCGCGGACACCTGACAATCACGCACACATCACAAACCGGTCTGCAACACCTTAGCGCAATTACATCGCTCGCTCCGCACAATACGATATTTGCATTACAAAGTGCAAGTCTGAAGACAAACAATATTTTACTCTGACGTTGATTCTTATTGAAAACAATACGTAGAAGCGTAGTTTATTTATTCTGCAAGTTAAATAATTTTAAATTTGATACACATATTTATGATTATAACTTCGGCTTTAAAAATAAAAAAGTTTTACGAGATAGTTATGTTTCAATAGCAAAATAAAAAGTTATAAACAGGTTGCTAAAAATCTTGTAAAAAAAATGAATTATTCTGCAAGTACACAATCTAAGAATATATAGAGGTAATTTTTTTAACTACGCAAGAGCTAAGAATACGTTCAAATGCATAATGTCATATTTAGCAAAATGTTCCTACGCATGTCTTGACCACCTGTGCCTAATATGTAGGTATTGCAAATGAAAGAAAATGTAAAAATTTGTTTTCATTATTAGAGAATTAACCAAGTTTATTTATTAGCAAAAACATCGCTAAATTTATAGGAACTTAGGCAAATCATAGAGTTCGTTATTTAACAAAAAAAAATACGACAAAAAATGGCAGAGTATTGCCAAATAGGACGCTTAATTCAAACGAATTATTTAATCTCAAGAGAATCAATTAAACTGTAGGCAAAACCTGTTGCTAGCTAACATTAAACGATCCTTATCTGAATATCTCGCGCTTTCGTGGTGAGACTACGTGTGTCTTATATTATAGCCATCGTTCTTATATCAATTCATAACATATGTTTACATGCAAATAACATTTTCATTAGTATTACCACGATACATTTTATCTACATTCCTAATTAAAATGCTGAAGGTATGACGATAAAACTATGTGTTATTGCTATTGAGACGGCAGTGACAATGGACGTCGGTGAGGGGTGTCGACCACTGGCGGATATGTAAGGAGTGCACAGCACATATGAGATGACGGTCGCCGACGCGCTACAAACCTGTTCCGAGATACGAGAGCGCTCCTCCCGTCCGCTGCACCCGCGATTTTTGTTACCCGCCGTCAATATTATATGAGAACAGCCGCTAAGCCGTATTGTAAAGCCAGACGGACTAACGGCACCTATGTTATCTGGTCGCACATCGCGTTTTCAAATGAACCGAGGATTGTTATCACGGACGCGAGCAGGTAAGGACCGCTGTCCACGAGAACGGAACTGGGACCGATAAGCTTTCAGATTTATGCACGTTTCTTTTTCCATAAAACGGTTAAAGGTCGATTAGTTTGAGACGTTTGATGGCAGCAAGTGTTTAATATATATCTTTAACGTTATTTTGATACTAATATTTTAATATTTATCGTGATAAAGGAAACAAATATAACTGCATAATAATTTGCAAAATGTTGCAACGTTAGTGAAAAATACTAGATGACAAAGATGAGAATGGATAAATAAATGCAGGTAATGTAGACAGGATCAAAGTCACCAATGCTAATATTTTTAAAAAAAATTTTATCTGATATCTTTTACGTGAGTTTTATTTTATGAAAAGTTTATGTTCTCAAATTAAATCTAAAAATAAAATAATTAATATACATAGTTGTTTTTGGCTTTGTTCTATTTCGAATATTGTATAGCAACATACAGAAAATAAAGAGATACAAGGTGTAGCGTAGTGAGATAAGATTGGCGTTGGTAGGGCGTTCTTACAGGGGGTTCGACCGTGGCGGCCGCCCGACCCACCGCCTGATACGCTTTAACATCCTTTGAAATGAACCAACGCTTTGAATTTTAGTCCAATGTAAGTACATACTCATACTTATGATTTATATGTTCAAAATTAAGTGTGTCCCGCAATAGCGGCAAAAGATCAAAACTTACTAAAATACCTCAAATAACAAAAAAGAAATTTATATTTTTAAATGTATTAGGTAAATTTAACTAATTAAGTACTATGAATAATCCGAAATAATGGGAACTTATAACGGATCGATTTAAGGTAACCTTTATATTGAATATCATGTAGACACGGGGTAGCAAGGACCTGGAAGCGTTGGCGTAAGCTTGTGACGTCATGGACTTAGCGTATGGCAGAAATAGCATCGCCTACGCACTGCGACGTCACCAACACCCACGGTAGACGAGGGTCAAAGGTAACAATGTTATTTTACTGAAATTGGCGAAATTAACAAGAACCGATACTGGGGTGATTTTAATAAGTTTCGTATGCCGTTCCATATGCAAACGAAATGTATAGTAGGTACTTCGGGTTTAATTGAATATTCTGAACATTAATCTCGTAATGTTATACGTACCACAAAAACATGCAAAAAATATACTTGCTTTCTATATACAAAGAGTTTCAGACAAATACATAGTATGTACCTACCGTACACAGCATGTCACAAATACACGGAGTGGTTCGCAATTTATCATCTCTGCTAAAATTTAGAATGCAAGATTATATTAAGGTCAGTCTGTTGTTTCCTTAGACACTACAAAATTACAAAGTTTATTAAATAACTTTGCAAAATTAGTATTTTGCTAAAGTCTAATTCGAAATTACACAACACGAGAGAAGAAAAAACTTCTACGAGTAACGAACCGAAAATCAATTGCCCGCATAGTTAGTCGAAATACAAGCAAATAATTTCTAATATAATATCATGAACAGATTGATCATGTGGTTCAAATAGGCAATAGCTACAGCTGAGGAACGTTTTTAATTACGGGCGTGTAGAGATACTTGGAGGGTGGAAGGGACACGTGGTCTCAGTACAGGAAGCAATTCGGGCGGGAGTCGACTCTTTTTGTTCCATTTGCGCGCGACACTTCTATCATCGGTCTTGGTACTACGGCCTACCGACATTATAATACTTTTCACATGCTTTATTTTTATACCTAGTTTATATATGTATATAATATTTAAATGTATAAGCTACTAATTAAAGCGTCAGGTATAATTTACTTATTGTACGTACATATTGTATCTGTTACAAAGATGAATATTTAGATCAGGAACTTTAGGTAAACGAGAAAATAAGACAACTTTATGTTTATGACATTTTTGACCACATACAATAACAAAATAAACCATATTTGTATTACGGTTAACAAGTCTCATGCGCAATTTTTAACAATATGTATAAACAGTGATGTACGTAAATCATCTTAATCACGTTTGTTTACAAGGGCACCGTTTCGTTAAAGTTCAACATGTGGCTCTGTCGATACATGTGGGTTCGCGAAACACTGCTGTGCCCAACAGTACACGTGTTTTATAAAACGTACGACACTACACCTACCTACTTAACGTGGATTAGACATATTACGTACTTGTTTTCTAAAATAAATCATCAAATTAGCGTCGTTCGCTTTTAATAATTTAAATACGAAAAATTCATACATCCGCCATTAAAAATGTTGCTGAAACGATAAAAATAATCGAAATGCCGTGTAATTTATAACTGCGATAAGGTATCTATGTATGCAAAGTACTAACGTACTAGCGTGTAAAAACATTACATCGTTTAAAAATTAATACCTAAATAATAGCATGGCAAAACTTGAATGAAATTAATCAGCTCAATTGAAAGGAGAGTAGAACCAGTATCAGCATAGCCATAATGCGTGATCAGAAGACTACGTAAGTGTTGTACGTGTATGTTGGACATAACATGGCGGATTACTAAGTAATCTCGATTCGAATCACTATGGATAGTTTTTGTCCGGAGCGGGTCGTGTAGTAGAGAAAGACGAGTGCGGGTCGCGCTCGCCTCGACGAAACCCTTCGTAGTAGCTCTACCTATGAGGACGGGCAGCGCGCGCACACTGCCGCCGGTCGATACCACACCAGACTCCCATGTTTTTTATGTCCTTTCACGTCACGAATTACCCAATAAAGAAGAATTCCAATTATTAAACGCAATACTCGGACTAAGTTTTATGACGTGCCGAGCGAGCGATAAGAAATAACAACCAATAGCTAACTTGCACAATGTAGATGCATATTATATCATAGGTAGTAAAAAGAGTAAAACTCGATGCTACCTACCTTTGTGTGTACAAAATTTTGGCGCGAGACAACTGATAATAATATGTAAGAGGATAAAGTACAAGATTTAGTTTCATCCTCTTTGTCAACACCGTCTCAAAGGAATGTCTAAAAACTCATTAAGCCTAAAATTGTTACACAAACATATTAAACAAATATTTAAAATACACTCGGCGTAGAAGTTTAATGACAGTAAGAAACAAAGAAAAAAACGATGAACTTATGAAAGAAACAAACCTGAAGGTTTATGTGGTGAGGTTGATTAAGATGCAGCTGTTGGTGCTGCGACATGTGCAGGTGGTCTATAGGCGGAGCGGGGCGCGGGCGGTAGGCACCATAGCCCCGATATCGCGTCCAATCGCCGCCCGCCGCCTGCTGATGCTGCTCCGCCATTTGCTTTAGGGTCTGCGCCGCAGGAGACATCTCGCCGCCAGCGTACGGCCGTGGCGCTGGCTCGCCCTCCGGTGGCTCCACACCACTACCAACACCACCGTTTAACTTGCCACCGTCCAGATCGAAATCTTTCATGAACTCCGGGTATTCTGATATCTCCGTTATTAGGTCCTCAAATGTGTCATCCCCGTCGTCCTCGCCGATAAGGTCGGCCAGCCCCGGAAAAGCAGAGGCTGCGTCGCGTTCTAAAGCAGCCGCACACTCATCCAGACCCACAAATTCATCATCGGCCACTTCCGATTTGCATTCAGCTTTACATTCTCGTTCGCAATCTAGTGGTGTGGGTATACGGGGCGGCGGCTGTGCCGGCGGTGGCGACCCTGATGTTTTGACAGCATTGGCGAGCGCTTTCACGGTCACGTTTGTGGAGATTTGCTGAGGTTGGGAATCCGCTGCAGAAGTAGTAAACTCCAGTTGTTGGACGATCTCTACTGAAAATTTGGTGAGGGCCTCGCCCGCCCCGCCTCCGCCGCCGGCTCCTGCAGTGCATTGCAGTTTTGCTGGTGGTTCGTAGTCGCCGCATCCAAACTTTTGTTGCTGTAACTAAAAATATCAAAATTAAACAAACATTTCTCGTAGTTTTAAGGTTGTCAGAATTTTATGAAATGTTGTATTACTGATTTTATAAGAGCCTAGTTATCGCTAAATTGTAAAGTTCGTAAAAAATAAACTTGAAATGTCACCTTCAAATAATGTGCGACTTAATCTAATTTAAATTGGGCCAAAGTAGACATTAGACGGTCTACAACTATGAAACGTACTGGCAGTGCAGTGTTGAAATGTATTACCTATGGCACTAGTGTAGAGCTCGCGTAAACGATTAATATCCGGTAAGTACAAACTGTTCCAAACTTGCCTTACGTTCAGGCATATAATTTATTTTTATCATTTTGGCGAACAATCAGGACATGTTCGCAGGACGTCAGGACAAGAAATTTACACATTAACTGCAATCAAATAATATTTAAAAAAAAAAACAGAAGCTATAACATTATAGTCAGCAATTGTTTAAATTAATGGACGCTGTGAATAAAACAACCAATTTCCGTCATTTCAGATTATGTTGGCCATGTCTTTAATATTATTTTTATTCTATTATAATATTTAACAAAATTAAATATTGTTTTACAGAAAATTCAGCAATCAGTTGTTTGTTCTCTGGACCTAATCAATTGTAATGAGTAACTGTAACGCCGGGTAAATACTGGAATACTCATACTGATTGTAAGGACTGAATTAATTGTATTTTTATGTTGTTGTGCCTCAACTAGTTCTATTAAAGTCATTCATTCCTAATGATCAAACTCGTACTGGACCGTACCTCAACAAATACCTACGCAGTTTCTCTCTATAATCGATAACGCTTGACCGTCAATCGTCTCTACTAATTAGTGCAAGTAAGACAAAGATAAGGTTGTTTTAGAAGAGTGATCACTTGATCAGATCACTAATCACGCGTTGAGGTTTTATAATTAAATGAACACGATAACGTGTCAATTTGGGACATGTAAAGGGGTTCGAACGTTTTACTAGGGAGGTTGGCATAGTGCAGAGTGGCCATTTTGATTTTTTTTTAAATGTGCGTCGCACAATGGGTTTTACATATATCGGTGGAGGATGGATAGACAAACAAAAAATGTTACGTGATATCATGTCCTAAAGTGTCACGTTACCAAGATATTACAATTGAAACTATTGAAAGATAGCCATATATATATCAGGGTATAACCTACATAACCTTAGCAATTCATACCTCATTGTATAATCAAAATGTACAAATCATGTGCTTCTACTAATTATATTGTTACCAAATAACTATTTTCGTTTACTTTTATACCTGTAGGTAATAATAAAAAAATATTTAAATGCAACTTAATATTTTTTTTGTTTTTGAAATATTATTTGCATGGAATATATACGTAATAGAAAGTAGCTGTTGACAAATACATACGAGTACAATGTTCCGTTGTTTATTGGTGATATTTAGGTAGGTAATGTATTTTCGTAAAATATACAAAAAAAAAGAAATCTCGTGTTACGTTTCCGAAATAATTTGAGGTAAAGTAATACTATTATCACTCTATGTTCTAATTAGATGTTATTGAGCATTAAATAATGATTAACAATAGTCCCCAAAGAGTATATTATCAACGTTATCAAAGAAAGTACACCTACCTACCTATCTTGAACTACAACCGTTCGTACTTGCATCAGTTTGTCACTTCATTGTGCGTAAGCGTCTCTCTCTCTCTGTTTGCACTATAATGGTTTCACGTTGCCGACATAGATTTGACATATGATTTTTTTCACATTTTACGCATACAGCGTTGACGAAAAGAAGTCCTTTTCAATTATACTGATATTTTATTATACTACATTTTGTGGAACAGAACGCATTACGATAGGCGTTTCGTTCCACAAAATATATTGTAGAAATGTTACGTTTTTACTAAAAACTCATTTTAATATTGAAGTGGAGTATAATAATGTACAGGTATGATTTTAATTTAACAAAGACGATTTGAAAAATATTTTTCTTTTAGTTAACACTGTATGCCTGGAACGTAAAAAACCGTGTGTCAAATCTGAAATCTCAGTCGGCACGGCAAAGTTAAACGATAGAGAATTCTATGTCGCCCTATATTTCGTTGCTTTTGAAATTTTTGTTATTTTCATTGTTTTTGTTTTCAATGTTTCCGTTACTGTTATATTGATTCTGTTGTTATTTCGACAAAATGTCAAGTCATCATATTGGTGCAATATAATGATATTTTTTTGGAGTGTGCACTGTTCGTGGACTACAGCGGAGATGTCAGCGTCTTATAGAATCTTACTTGCTGACCGAAGACTACACAGTCATTGAAATCGCAGTAGGTGAACATAGCTGCACTGCATTTGTATACAAATGTATACATTGATACAAATGGCTTGTGCCCTTATCAATGCATTTGGAAAGAGATTGATGGATCACGAGCTCGGCGATGAAATAATTAACGAAACATATTTGAAATATGACGCTCCAAACCGATTGAGTGCATTGGTTATAAAAAATCTTTTCAACTTACACAGAGTCGTTTTCCAGGCAATAGATGCTGGTGAGGGCTTCGCAGGCTTTCTAAACCTCACATATAATGATTTTTAGTAATGGCTTTGGGGGCGTACCAGGTGGCGTAAGCGGGAACCTACTACGGTGAGCATATTAAATTCAATAGTATTTTTTTAATGAAGTTTACAAAGATAGTGATGTGACATTGATTATAAATTTAAATCGTTACAGCATTGTGGGTTTCGATCCTTGGCTTCTAAGGGCGAAAATACATTCGAGACAGTACTAGAATTTATTTTGTATATATTTTACTGGATAACAGCTTGGAAGGCAGAAATAAAATTATTCGGCGACTGCTGCAATTGTGAAGCGAGGAAGCGAAAACTCGGATGCTGTGCTTATGTCATGTGTATTGTTAGGTACATAGCTTGGGCTCAACAACAAGAAACCCCTGTGCAACCTCCCGCTGCCTTTTTAGACAGCATTATCTGCTCCGATTAAGTGACAATGAGTGTTTACATTTATTTTTCAAATTATCTGTTACGATCTAATTGCGAATACTCATTCTTAATAAATAAAGCAAATACGTATTATTTATAAACCTAATTATATGTGCATGTCGATTTATGGTCATGTGAAATCGATATTTCAAATATATACAAACTATACTGTAATAATAATTATCTGTTGGCATTTTTGTGTGTTCATGTAGGTATGTCTGATTTTCCATAATTCGGTGAGATAACAAACTATAAGTTAGCTTCTATATATTTGTTTTATTTTTAACAACATGTATAAAAGTAAGCAAAAATTATTATTTCATAACAATATCAGTAGAAGCACGTGATTTGTACATTTTGATTACACTGAGGTAAGAATAACAAAGGTCATACACTTATATAGCGACCTTTCCATCGTAGTATATCAGTAACGTGACACTTTAAGACATGATATTTTGTAACATTTTTTGTTTGTTTATGCATCTCCTAACGGTATATGTAGGGCCCATCTTGCGGTGCAGATTTGAAAAAAAAATCAAAATGGCGGCTAGTGACTATGCCACAAAGTTTCGTACCCCTTTGGAATCTATCACATTTTCCTTTTGAAGAAAGGTTTCATGGTAGGATGACTTGTGTATTATTGTTTTTGTTTATTAATTGGTGGTTCTTAATAAATATACAATTATTATAATTTAACAATAAATATAAATGTAATTAATTATTCACAATAATTTTAACTACTAAACTTTAATTTCTAACATTAGTTTATAAATGTATCAGAAAACTGCGCAGGCGCTCGGAGGTCGTCGCGGTGAGCGGCGCGAGACAATGCGAGGCGGCCGTTGTGAAACTCGCGCATTTTGCACAACCGCAGCCGCCCTACCGCACTCTACTGCAGCACTTCGACCGATATCATAAGACATGCCGACCCTCCCGCGCTCTCTGCTAATGTATGTGACAATCTACTTGTATCGCCAGACTAGCGAGAGATCCCCTTATAGTGGACAGTCGCTACCTTCCAATTCTCAAATAGTCCGACCCAGCCTATCACTCTTCCAAACGAAGGTCATTGCAAGACTATGCCAAAATTGCCATTCACATTACTTAGTTTCTGTACTAAAAAGAGTAGATTTAATTTATTTGGGTTAATATATATTATGATATAATTGTTCATTTGATAAAATCCAATAGTTTAATGTCGCGTGCTGCGTAATGAATTGAGTCTCGCTTGAGGCACGGGAAGCGGTGGCAGAGGGTCAAGTCAATTGACGTCGAGCAGCTTCCGGCACAGCGACAGCGATGCGGAGCGTACCCACCCGCACCACGTGCTGACACACTAATAATTATCCAGAGATATCATCTTCTGTAACTAATTAAGTAATTATGACAGCCACTGTCTTTTTTTACTTCTTTGCAAATATTACTGGCGTTTAGATACAGATCATCGGTTGGTTCTAATTTCAATTAGAATCATCAGTAATCATCACACAATACTTGTCGTAGCATGTCATAATGAAATCATTGAGATTGTCATAATAAAAAAACGAAATGCCTAGAAATTCAATTCAGCATCGGAAGACAGCAGTTTTTAAAGAGTGTCTTTTGCTAAATGTTTACGAATTTTACTAAATAGAGGCATTTTTCATCTTAATGCGACATGTCAACAAAATTAAATGATGATGGTGACAATGATCTAAAACCTGGATTGCATCAACCAAAACATCAGTTTACATAAGTAATATTTGATTAAATCTTGTATCTCTGTATTGATTAACGTAACTTCACTTTAGATTTGAAACTAAACGCCCGGGCGTGATCTATCCACGATCTACCTATCGATTTAATTTTATAGAGCGGTCTTTGTAAAGTTATGAAATTTTACTACGTCTGAAATTTTACTAAGAATATCACAATATTGTTAGTTTAACAATAATTTAATCAATGTTACTGAGCAGTAGGGTCATTTTGCTATAGTGTTTGATCAGAGCGATTGATAGTAGAGGTTCTGTATATGTATACCTATATCGTGAACATATTCTACCGATGTAGTAGGTACACAATATGATACTGATTATATTAAACGAGTGTTTGAAATGTAAACACTCGTAGTAGGTTTTTTAAATAATTAATTATTATTATTGATGATAACAAATCATAATCGCAAAATTAAGTACCTACGTAAGTTGATTATTATTTTTATATGAGCAGCCCAGCCTACTCGTAGTTGTTAAAATCTGTCTTATTACAGATTCGCGGGTCACTTTGACGTAGTAATAGAAAGTGAATTTATTATACTTCATATCACATGAAGTATTGATTGCTATTAGTGTTTGCTGTCATTGAATTAATAATAAAGTAATTATGATCTCCCTCTGTTAGATAAAAAATATAATCTGTTAGAAAAATTCGACTCCACAAAATGTTCAAATAAGCTGTGTGGCGATTGACATCTGATTAGTTGAAATCGGTTCAGTAGTAATGTCTGCCAAGGTACATATAATATACCTACTTACTACATACGTGGGTGACACTGAAAGTTTTTAGAATCTCAAAAATGAACTCAGATATAAAGATGGAAGTTGTTTTAGAGCTTTTCGAAGTATTCTCTGCGACAATCGATACACTTTTTCATGCGATGAAACCATTGTTTGAAGCATTCAGCCCACCCTTCTTCAGGCACCTCTTCAACATCCGTTTGGAAGGCTGTTACTGTCTCTTATCACAGACTGTTACTCTTATGGAGTTTATTATCCTTAATCTTAGGGAAAAAATAAAAATCACAGGGCGCAAGGTCGGGACTGTATGGTGGATGATCCATTAACATTTACAGTACTCAAAAATTGCTTCGTTTGCTTCGTTTGTCTAGCTGATGGAGTGAGCTGAGGCATTGTGTGATGGAGGATCATTCTGTTTAGTGACTTTTTCTAAAACAGAAGGCAAGGAGCTGTTCACATACCACTCCGCAGTTACTGTTCTTTTATGTTCTAAAGTTATAGTAGCGAAGTGGCCCGATCTGCCAAAGAAGGAGGCAATCATCTTCTTTTCAGCACTCCGTCCTTTCTTCACTTTCATCGGCAACTCTTCGAAAGGGAAGACCCACTGCGCACATTGCCTATTAGTTTCATGGTCATAGCAGTAGATCCAGCTTTCATCACCTGTTACTATATCAAAAACAGCATTTGATTGACCATTGTCGAATTTTTCAAGCATTTGGAGACACCATTCCACGCGGCAAAATTCATGAGCTTTGCTCAAATTATGAGGAATCCATCGTGCACAAAGCTTCCTTACTCGTTAGGTGATCGTAGTTTGAACTTACCTCATACCAATACCTAATGATGGCCGTACCTGCTGATATGTCGTTCGTTTGTCTGCTTCAATCATGAGCCGCACAGTTTAGATGTTTTCCTCCGACACCGCCGTCGCAGGACGCCCTTCTCTCTAACATCGTCACTAAGGTGGGTACAGATACATTACGGAAACATTGGCCATCGGTTAATCAGAAAACACCCGAACGCGTCATCCACGTATATGCAATAAAGTATCTCGTAATTTAGTATGCAATTAGAGGTACGGTAATTCATAGACGTGGATGACGCGTTCCGGAGTTTCCGGATTAGCCGATGGCCAATGCTTTCGTAATATATTTGTACGACCACGTTTAAATTCACTAAACCAGTTATAAACAGTGGCATTGGATGGGGCTTCATCACTAAATGCTAACTTAAGTCTTTCATAACTTTGTTTCTGGTTTAGACCGCAACGAAAGTCATAAAAAATCTTTGAATGAAAATGTTCTCTTGTTAAATTCATTTTTCCGAAAATAATTCATTTTCAAATTGCCGCCAGAAATAAAAAACAAATAACAGCTTCCAAAATTCGAATTTGTTTTTTTCCATCGTGTTGTACAGTAGCCAGTTCTAAGAACTTTTCGTTTGACCTATCGTATACATACATGCACAGCCGGCTAAAACTTTTTTAAACTCTTTATTTTGACTTCACTATAGTGGGGTAATTCATTTAATAGAAAACGTATATGAGGCATACCTTTACTCTGAAACGGCAAGCGGTGAACTTTGCACAGTTAGTATTAGTTATTACGGAAACTAGGTAAGAAAGTGATTAATGCCGTAGCAATTCATTTGGAAGGACAAAATTTAAATCTGTCTACCATTTAAGAATTTATAACACAATTCTTCAGTTCAAACTTTAAAATAACTTAAATTCTTATCTTTTGTATCGTATTTATAATAATTATAATAATAGTATAAATTATTTCATTGGTATTACGATTCGAAGAGTGAAGAGACGAGGTCGCAAGGCAAGGTAAGGAGAGGCACGCGAACGACGAACTGCGCGCGTCCAGGGCCGTCGTCCGTTCCCTTTGACCCATTTGTTTGGATGTATGTGCCTTGGACCCATAGGCCTTCAAAAATCATTTCTGATTAAGTGTTTTGTTAAATTATCTACGAGTACTATTTTGGTTTTTGGTTCATACCTTTCACATAATAAATATTTTGTCGCATCTCTTTACAATAAAGCATTTCAGTATTGCCCTCCTTAGAAAAAAAGGATCAAGTGCATTTTGATGACATTCGAGAAAATGAAAATGTTTTTTTAAAAATTCAAAACTTGGGGGTTTCGGATAAAATAAAAAGAATAAGCATTGTTTATTGCCTTAGTTTATTTTTAATTTCCGAGTATAATGTTACTTACCTATGCCTTTGTTAAAATTTTTACTAATGCCTTCTTCTTAGGAGGACCAAGTACCTTTAGCGCACTTGATAAAGATAAGTCAATGCTTAAAAGTACAGTGCTTGTATTCGATGGCATTATTGATCTCATGGGAAAATGTGATTAAAAAAATTATTGCTCACCACATGTACGCTGCTGTGTAAGTTACCGCTGATGGCCGGCAGGTCTGGCTTGCGTTCGCTCTTCTTGGCTTGCCGCTTTGCTTTGCCTTCAAGGAAACGCTTTTGCAGCGCGCTCGTCTCCAGATTCTGTTGCTCGCACGCACCAGTAAATGACTGGTCGAATCTTGGCACGCACTCTGATTGTCGCCGCCGATACGTTTCTATTCTACGCCTGCAACAACATAAACGAGTTTGTAATTAATTAATAATACGATTATAATTATGTAACCTACGTATTTGCGTGTGATGTATGTACAACTATATAAGTACTAGGTATAAGTTGGTATTACGTAACATGTCCTCGATGTACACACGATTGCAACTAAATTAAAACATCTAAGTCAGCAATATAAAATGTATTAATCGATGCTAAATTAGCGGAAATATAAATGTATAACGTGACAAACATGATTAAGATATTGAAGCAAACTGTATTGTTTTAAAACAACAGATAGGTATATAGTAGGTGTAATAAACAACAGTAGGTAGGTATTTCAACCGATGCTCAGTCAGCCGCAACTCCAGAGCGCGGTCACCTTGAGCAAATGTTAATGCGGACACTCAGACTGCCACATAAAAAAATCATTACCAGCTTTTCATTTATTTGTCAGTATCATTCCGACCAAATACACAAGGTTACTGTCAAGAATTTTAGGATATTAAACTCGACATTGTTTATAAAATTCTGTAAAATTAAAATCGGCCCAGCTATATTTTCAATATTTGGCTAATTCAGTATAATTCATCCCACTACAACTTCATACCATAGAGACGAAATATACCCATTTTAAATAAATATTATTTTCGTTCATTATTTTCTCCTAAAAGCATAATGAATGGAAAGCATAGTCAAGTAAAAAAAAAAGAAAATATTTATAATTTTTTTCATCTTACTTTATTATAATGTAACTTGTAATGTTTTCTTAATATGCTTCTTCTTAATAACTTAATGTGCGGCTGGCACAAAATATTAAATTGTATCATAATAACTTAAGCAAGGCTGTTATTTTTTATTGGAAATGTTTTTGTAGCAGATATTTACTTAAATTAAAAAGATCAAGATGAATAATTTAAAACAAAGAAAGTACACTGATTTCAGTATTGTTAGTAACATAAAAATTTACACAATATGTGAGCTGCAATGTTATTATATTGTAGCTATAACTTATCAATACATTGGCACAAAATATTTACTAATAAAACTAAATTATAAATTAGGTTATTACTTGTTAAGTTAACTTATTACCTCAGTTTTGTTTAAATTTTGTAGCTTTGACATTATGCAAATAAAAATTCAAATAATATATTTGTAGAATATACGTACAAATAAGATAGTAAATATTATAACAATATGCATATTAATTTAACGTTATATTAACGTCATAGCTATTCGGTTACCTACTATTTAAATATGCAAAATATTAATAATATATAGAAATGAATAAACGTAAGATTTATCAATGAGATACTCGTTAATTGTATAATACATTTGATATACTAAAATATTTTCAGTTTTCTTCTTAAACATTCTTTTAAATATTAATGTTTAAAATTTCATTTATATACTTTCTTGTAGACGAGCTGTTTCGGAAGATTTAATATAAATTACAACTAGGCTGTATAAATTTTAAAAAATCGCGATAATACAAGATAATACCGTAACTGCCAATTTCCGAACAAAACGAGCATTGGCTCATTACCTTTCGTTATTGTACCTACTATTTAATTGAACCTTTATATAAAAATCCTTAAAAGCAACTTTCTTCTCAACAGTAGCTAAAAGAGTTAGAAACAAGAAGTGGGTCGATTTAATGAACAAAAAATAATATTTATGTATATTTCGTCCTATGGGACGAAACTATTGCGTGACGAATTACTGAATTGCTCCAATATTTATGTATAACAAAAGGTTTTCCGCAATGGAAGATGTAAAAAAATTAATGCCACGCATCAGTCGGAAACACGAAAGATAAGGATAAAAACAAACGTTATATGAGCCCTATTGAACAACCTATTGAACAATAGTTCGCAAATCTTACTGTGAATGTCAATGTTCACCAATGAAAGTTGACAATGCCCAAACACCATAAGTGATCGAATTCTTTTTTATTTAAAATAGATTCTTGCATCGACGATTATTAATGTTCATCGAAACACGTTTGTGAATGCTGGAAAACGTTGACCAGTCAAATGAGGTTTGGCCCAACATGGCCAATAATGCAAAAAGAACAATTGATTTCAATATTGTAACGAAATATTTTGAACTTTAATCAGTAGTGGTAATGCTGCTTATTGTCAACTCCCATCATGATAACTGTCACGCACCATGACAGTTATCAATTTCGAATATTGGCAGTAGCATTGTATTGACATCGAATTATTTCCATAGTAATTAAATAACTACTGTGTTGTATTACGTACTATTTAGTCTTTTTACGAACTTAACCTGATTGTGTATTCTTTGATACCGAGATAACTACTATTACGTATACAGATAACTAATATTTATTCTTTGATATACGAGTAGATCAAAGCTATTTTGTACTTTCCATTTCGATTGATTAGAAGCCGTAATTTCTGTAATACGTAGTTTTATGTGATTCATTTCTGTATTATGAAATCTATCTACCTAAAATTATTTTCATGAGATGATTTCATAGAACTTCAAGATAATATACGAGTGAATTTTTCGACTTGGTAATATTGCCGTGTACTTTCCTACCCGTCTTTAGTACAAGTAACAATTATTATTTAGTACATAAGTGATTTAAAGCGATATGTAGTAAATACATAGTTGATTTGAAAGGTAAGCATCGCAATCAATAAAAAAAAATAACATGTCTTGTAGTTGTTGGGTCGAGACGAGTTCAATTCCAAAGAAGTAGGTAAAACTCTAAACACCTAAAACCGGGTAGAGCTGACGTAAAATGCGCACGAAATAATACCAGACCATAAACACTATTTTCGTTTGCAACAATGACGCAGCCATCATCACAGAGTAGGCAAGTATTAGGTAATTCGTTCGGTACGCGACTATTGCGTAACTACTATAGTAAGCAGTATCAGAGGCACACGTCACTCGCTGTTTCGATATCACATTTACCTATAATCGAATCGAGCCAATAACATACATATCTTCGTCACATGACAATTGTATGTTAGGTACTTAGGTCCAGCAAAATAGAGCGCTTTTAGTGGTTTATAATGCACTTTCCCTTAAGAGAAGTGCAGTGCGCAGTCCAGTGCCCCACCCGTGTCGCCGCCGCTGTCTGGGGAACCTAATTACGCGCGAAGCTACTCTATTCTGCACTTTCTCCACAGTAGACGGGAAAAGTGCGCAAAACATCAACCAAACGGTATTAGGTAATGAAAACTCTTTACTTTACTCGTACGTTACTCCGAACAAATTAGTCTTTTAACGCATTACAAGCGAAAGTTTTTTTTAAACTATTGATGGATGTACGAGTATTTTGAGCACAACGTTAAGTTGGCGCGGTCTGAAATCTTAAGTTAAATCTACATACTTGCGTAAACTTATGTGAGACGAAATATAAGTAGACTATATTATTAATAGAATATAACATAACAATCCTCTTCATAGAACTTCATACCGTGGAATTAAACACACACGAGATAACGCGGGAAAATTAAAAGAAAAAAACCGTTTTACTATAATTATTTCGTAAATTGTTGATTATGTAAAAATTTCAAAGAGCAGAATTTTAGAGCACTAAGTGCTTAATACTTTCTGTCATAGAAATTGAGAAAGGTAAGTTTTTTTCGAAATATTTTCTTAACTACGAGTATTTACTGCTTAAAAAAATTTGTAAAAAATATTTTCTACCAAAATATTTGGATGAATAATAGTTTACGAACTACACATATGGGCCGTTGGTTCAATCCGTTTATTTACATTTCGTAAACTATTCATTTTGCATTTTATATTGAAATATCTGTCTCATAATAACATAAAACAAAATTCTCTGCAACACTTTTTATGTAAACTCGAAAGTTTGTTAGTTTAGAAAAAAGATTTAGATTAATTACTTTTTTCTTGGTATGACTAAATTCTTGTGGCCCTAATTGCCTTTCAAGAGTCATCGGACATGTAGGTACAATTTAGGGTGAGCGCAGAAGGCGCTCAGCCAGGAGCAAAATATATGTAACAACGAGCCTAAGGGCTCTCACGCCGGTAAACCGGCGGAAGGAACTGACCTCGGCTTAGGTCATTGTTTTGGGGGGTACCGCGGGATCACGAGTCGGTGTGAAGCGTCAAGGCACGTGCCGATATCTGATAAAAGTGTTGGTTGAAGGCCGGTGTGTGTTGACGGTTAGCGAAGGGGACGTCCTCGTCTCCGCCGGCGGGGACCGTGTACATGTGTACTGTGTGAGTGTAGTGTAAGAACCGTATTGGCCGCAGTAATTGGGTCGTAGGGGTCGTCTAGGACGTGCCGAGGACGACGACGGTAACGGCAAGGGGCATTCCAGTGGGGGACATAGGTTAGACTATCAACTGACTACTAGGGGGTTGGGATGGTGAAGGACTTTATCGTAGTAGCGTCGAGCAGATGAGATTAAATATTTTACAAAAATGATTATTATTTAATTTGAAGTAAAATCAATAGCTTGTGCCATAATTGCAAGAAATTTTATGTCCTCTAATGAAGTACAAGTATATCGTATTTTTATAATTCTTAGTTAAAAGTATTTTCGAAAAACATCTTTTTAAAGATAGCAAACTTTACTTACGGGTACAAAATAGTGTTTATAACTAAAATTATAGACAAATTAGGGCCTTTCTCACCACCTTATACTTTTTAGAATGTATCAGAACGTCAGTCATACATTATCAGAAAGTCAGTATCAGCTAGATTTAATTGGAAGATAATGTATCTATCAGATTATTAACAGTTATTTGATCAGGAGGTGGTGAGAAAGGCCCAAGTGTTCTAAAATTGTGCTATTTGAATTTGTTATATAATTTATATTTAACTATATATTTTTTATAGAGAAGTGAGCGGACGAGCATATGGTCCCACATGATGGTAAGTGTTACCGCCGCCCATGGACACCTGCAATACCAGGGGACATGCGGGTGCACCGACCTTGCTAAATCCTATTCACAGCTTTCTTGAAGAACCCCATATCGTAGCTTAATGGAAAGACCCTCTTGAAGCAGTTCGTTCCACAGCCTACGGGTTCGCGGTATAAAATGATTTTTGGACCGAACAGTACAGACACCTCCGTATCGAGGAAATGCGGATGGGCCGTACTTCTGTAACGGGAGGTGCGGTTGTAGAAACCCGAGGTGGAAATTATATTGAACAATTCTTCAGAGCATTCCCCATTGTACAGACGGTAGAACACACAGAAAGACGCAACGTCTCCCAGAATGCTGAGGGGTTCTAAACCGCCCGTGAGTGTGGGTTCGTCGACAATACGAACAGCACGTCGTTGGATGGAGTCAAATGGGTCCAATTGATATTTAGTTGCCCCGGCCCAGAGATGTGAGCAGTACTCCATATGGGATCTAACCCGAGTTTCGTAAAGCATTAGGAGTTGCCCAGGGGTGAAGTACCGCTTCGCTCTGTTCAGCACACCGACCTTTTTGGAGGCCATTTTGGCTTTATTTTCCAGATGACCCCTAAATTCGACTTTGCTGGAAATGACTTGCTGGACATCAAGGATCCCGATACTTTCCGAGATCTTAAGAGGTATGCTCTGAAAGCGAGTGCTACGACAAAAGGTTTTTTTTTAGCGGTGAATGCACAGGCTTGCGTCTTACTGGGGTTGAAATCCACTAGGTTTAGAGAACCCCAAATCGAGACTAGATTAAAGAGTCTTCGATTTGAGACACAAGCCTAGCGCGACTCTCTTCCACTTCGATCCGAGGGATATTGGCGCGGCCCCTGTACAAGGCGTCTCCAGTGCTTGTCATCTGCATAGTAACGTATGTCACCAATTTGCAACAGATCGTTGATATGCAGAAGGAAAGGAGTTGAGGACAGCACGAAGCCTTGCCAGCATTAACAGACGTGGTGTCGGAGCAGCTACCATCAATAACTACTCTGATGCTCCGTCCAGTCAGGAAACTGGCAACCCATTCGCATAATCCCGAAAGATGGTAGCTTGGAAAGCAGGGATTTGTGCCATACCCGGTCAAATGCTTTCGCAATGTCTAGTCGCCTCTACTCTCAATGGCGTCAGCCCAGTTCTGTTAAATACGCTAAAAGATCACCAGCCAAGCGATTATGGCGAAATTCATATTTACGGCCGCTAATCAGCTGGTGATCCTTTACGTACCCAAGGAGCTGTGTGTTTATGACACGTTCCATCACCTTGGAGAGGAGGGAGGTGATCGCTATTGGCCTGTAGTTGGCCGGGTCTATACGGTCACCCTTTTTAGGCAAAGGATGAACATGAGCTACCTTCCATGCTGACGGGATCCTTTTTGTAGAATATGAGAGCCTAAAGAGTCACGTAAGCAGCGGAGATAATTCAGGAGCGCAAAATTTGGGCACCACTGCAGTAATACCATCTGGCTCACTCGACTTTCGGATATCAAGAGATGGTAGAGCTCGCCGGGCTTCACGCTGGGTGAAACAGATTTCCAGCATGGAGCTTGTGCACCGCGTGAGAGACTGTGGTGAGGCTCCTCTATCGTCCAGAGTCGAGTTTGAGGCAAAGAGATAACCCAGGAGATCGGCTTTCTCCTTCGCTCCATGGGCCAGTGAGCCATCGAGCACGCTATCGGTCGTCTCGTGTAGATGCTCAAAAAAGCGAGTTATCTCCGTATCACCGCTGTGGGACCTGTAAAGGCAAGCGTAGAAAGTGTGACGGTTTACATATATAAAGTGAACAGTTTACAAAATAATTTGAATATAACTAATTTTTGACAATTTCCACGCACTGTTGTATGTAACTCGTGTACTCATGCAAAATTGTAAAGATTTTTATTCGCCTTATCGTAGCATCAATAAAATTTGTTAGATAAACCGCACAAACGCCAAAATACACCCAGCAATAGATTTATAAAAAAAACAAAATTGTATTACGGTTACAATGCATTACGAATTCCTATTTTATGTTAATTTGACCAGTGTACGTAGGTACCAGTATATTTTTATTCTTTGACGTCATAATGGAATTCATAAAATACCAATATTTAATAGCTGAACGATTATAGAATAAGATGTACAGAACGAAACGTAATTTACTTCGATGTAATGATATTAATTTTTGCTTTCGGAGTTCGTTAGAATTGGCATTTTAAAGGTGTATTCCTAATAGTTTAAAATTCAGGTGAAAATTCAGGATTGTAGATTCCTGAATTTTCAGATCTTTTATAACAATTTTTTAAAAATTAACGGAATAGACGGCTAGGCACCTCGATAACGACTTAGTGTGATAATGATAAAATACCCTTTTTTCGGACATCCCCTTTTTATTCGAATCTCGTTAGAATCCCGTGTGCCGAAATTATGTAATTATCAAGATTTTTTTTAGTAATTTTTAATTACAATTTGAAAAAAAAAAAATTCAAAATTATTTATTTAAAAAACAAACTTGAAACGTTAAAGTGCCTTCAAAAATACATCTTACACAATAACTTCGAAATTCCCAGCTTTATTAATAAACGACTTATTTCATAATAAAAAAAATGTTTTAATTTTTTTTCTCCATAATCCTAACGTATTAGGAAGAGGTATTTTTATGGAAAGTAGATTGAGTCCTTTTTTATCATCCCTTTAAATATCATGTCCTAATTCTGTGGGATCTAGAAGTTATAACAAATTTTAAGTTATCGCCAGGGTTGTCACAAAAATCCGGATATATTTTAATATTTTCAGACTACAAATTTAGTGTGGAAAATAATCATATAAAAAAGTTATAGAGTAAGTCCATCTGAGAACAGAGGATTTTGGGTACCCCTCTTACCACGATACCCTCTGATTTTCACCAAATTATGTAGACTTGTAGTCCCTAACCCCTTAACTAATATTCCGTTGAGAGAAGGTTAAAAAGTTGAACGGTGCGTCCTGCAGAGCCGTGCGAAGTCGCCATTTTGGTATTTTTGGGGACCAATTTTGCCAGACTTCCCGTTAACGGATTTCGATGAGATTAGGCTTAAAAAATTCCTAATTTAAAACTGAGAAGACATTTTTTTTCTTGTTTTGAAATTTGACCTGGGTCAAAAAAAGGTCAAGGTCAAAAGGTCATTAAAAGGATTATGCAATGCGGCTGCTGCAGATTATGATTAAAAGCTGATAAAATGATTAGAAACTTATACTAAATTAGAAAAAAAAATCAGTAGCGTGCTTTAATTAAAAAAAATTATATAAAATTTGTATAAAATTTAATTAAAAAATCATTTGCACAAAACCGCCTGATTTTTTTTGTTATTGACCTTGACCTAGGTCAGTTGACCCGGGGAAGCACGCTACTGATTTTTTTTTCTAATTTAGTATAAGTTTCTAATCATTTTATCAGCTTTTAATCATAATCTGCAGCAGCCGCATTGCATAATCCTTTTAATGACCTTTTGACCTTGACCTTTTTTTGACCCAGGTCAAATTTCAAAACAAGAAAAAAAATGTCTTCTCAGTTTTAAATTGGGAATTTTTTAAGCCTAATCTCATCGAAATCCGTTAACGGGAAGTCTGGCAAAATTGGTCCCCAAAAATACCAAAATGGCGACTTCGCACGGCTCTGCAGCACGCACCGTTCAACTTTTTAATCTTCTCTCAACGGAATATTAGTTAGGGGGTTAGGGACTACAAGTCTACATAATTTGGTGAAAATCAGAGGGTATGGTGGTAACTGCGTTTCTCTGTTTTCAGATGGACTTACTCTATAGCTAAGTATTTAACACAATTTACCACTCTAGGGCCTAGAGTCTAGGCCTTCACCTTCCTGTTGAAAGAAAACATTTACATCTTCGTCAAACAATTCGTTGATTTCTGGCTCCTTATTTCTCTGTACCAAATCACTAATGCCTGCAGGATACAACAACGCTACAGCTGCTGCTGGTAATGGAACCTGTTTCCTTTTTCTATTTGTTTGGTTGAATATAATACTGGACACAACAGGATCAGAGGAGTCAAGGGCCCGATGAAATAAATCGGTCACCATGCTCACGACTATTTTTTCGAGTATTTGTATGCCAAAGCCTTACAATGTTTTCCTTTTTTTTTGGATCAATATGAAACCACTGGACAAAACGACCAATATTATGTGCAAATCATGCAATAACCACTTCTAGATATTTAATATTTCTCCAAAAACCTGACGATATTTATCCAATGATGTAGTTCTGACCGTATTTGTTGTACCAGAGTTTGTCCGTACAACGTCGACAAGCAATCCCAACTTATTCCTTAGTAACAATTAGTTGCAGAGACACAAATGTAGTGGCAAAAAGATTGTTTTCGTCACCGCCTTGACCCCAACTTCCGTCGAAACCCCATTGCCCTCGTAAAATACATTCCAGGGCTTTGAATGCATGCTGGTCACAATATTGTGTAATTACGTCATCATTGCATTGCAAGATACGTTGTAGCGTATGCTGCAATAAGGGTGTTAATGAGACAGAAGTTTATCTTTCAGTAATTTGAATTTCTTGAGGATAGTAAGCTTTCCTCGCATTTTGTAATAGGGAGGAAAAGCTGGGAAACCGCGGTCTTGCAGGTGCTTCTTACTCAGTATGTGGTTGAAGAGAGTGGTTAATTTTATTTAAAATAGTTGTAGATGCAGCGTTCGACACAAATTGATCCCTGATTGTAAGTCATTTGACGCTTTTGTTGTTAAATGTTATCCGCTAATCGACAATAAATTGGTGAAAGCTTTAACTTTCTTGACGCCTCGCTCGTCTTCCAGTATAGATTCCAGCTTTCGTTGTGATCTAAACTGCTGGCGTATGCTTAAAGTCAAAAATTGTTTTAATTTTGGTAACTTTACAATGCTGTCATTGACAAATGAGGGAGATTTTAATAGGCCCCTGATCAGGATTTGACTTAATCAGTCTAGGCGTTTTTTCGTAAAGAACTTCATATTATATTTACAGTTCTTGAACATAGTCTCACTCTTTGACGAAAATTTTGTCAGTATTGGTGCAAAGTGTTGCTTTGATATTGTCAATGCATAATCATCGCCAAATGAATTGAATACGATATCTACACGTACAGTCAGAAGCAACTCTTTTTTTGCCAGTAATTAATTTAAATATATCCAGACGCGTCAAAGTTTTAATAACAGCTGGGCCACTTTCCTCGTCAGATTAATCTCTTCATATATTAACGTTGATTTCCGCAGGTAGAAGAGAATCGGTTGAAGCGCGATCAACTTCATTTGTGTATGGGCTTGTAGATGGTCCACGTTCATCACACAATTCATCTAATTGCATATTTGCGGTCATACCCGGAGAATGAGGAATGGCAGTTGAGTCTTCATCCGCAGCTTTGCTTGCCTCTCGTTGACCAACATGAGGGTTGGTGCCATCATGTCCCCCTCGCATTAAGACCTCTGGTCGGGGCCCAGATGAACATCTCCCAGCAGAGCGGGTCAGCCTCTGCCAAGGTAAAGCAGCATCATGGGTCTTGAATGGCTCCATGATGCCTCACACCCGTTCCGCCACATTACATCTATTGACATGGGGTTTTAGCAGAAGTCTAACGAGGGTGGACTCCTTCCCATGCCATATATAATACTTCATCGGAATACAAATCTGTTTCCACTCTTACAATAGGCAACACGACAAAAAGATAAAACTTTTATTGCACACGTAGATCTAAATTTACAATTTTAGACAAATAATAGAATTTCCGGGTAATCACTACATTTTCCGAAAAGTGTCAACCCTAACACTAGAAATTCCGGATAAAGTTTTAATTTACTGTAGCATCTAGATCCCACGGTATTTGGAAGGGACAAAATTACACAAGATAGTAGAAGTAACGCACTATTTTTTAATATCAGAATTTTGTCCTAATAAGACAGGATACTTGAGAAAAAAAAAATCATTCAAATAATAATTAATATTTTGGTTTTGAACAAAGCTAGGAAACTCAAATTTCTTTTGAAAATTGAAGTATCAATTTCCTTTCTATAAGTTATCTAGTTCTATAAGTTAACTATTAGTTGTCTTATCATTATCAGAACCGATTTTATTTTTATTTTAGTACTTATGTAAAAAATACGTTCTTTTAATTTTTTTTTAACTATAATATTTACTTTCGGCTTCGGCACACGGGAGTTTTGTTTTAGCATTGAAAACCATATGATCTAACGAGTTTTCGAATAAAAAGGGGGAAAGGTTATCTTGTTATCACACTGTGCGACTTTAAAAGGAATATCTTGCGATTGCGGAGTTCAAATTAAAATGAAGCTTTCGGGTTTTTCTGCTAATTGAAAGAATTATTCAACGATATCCCACTACATCCAGTGTGTGACTTTTTTAAACAGTATGTAAGGGGTAGTGTCAAACAATTTCAATTTCTCTCACTTGATTCTGGTTTTTATACTGTTCATCTCAATAAATGTAAAAATAAGGGAATGATAGACCTGTGCATAGAGTGACGAAACTATAAGGGTTCCTTGTGGTCTACGGAATCCTAACAATATGTGTTTCTTTTCGGATATATTTCTTTAGTTTATATATCTTGATTGTCTATTTCCAGTAAGTAAATACAATATGAATTAATTCAATATATGTATTATGTACATATAATATATATTTTAACATGACATGTGATTTAATTGTAATTGACTTGTGAATACATTAGTTACAGTAATTATTAGTTTATTTATTACCATTTTGTAATGTGTATATAATAGCGTAATGTACATAAAGTATAATATACTAGGAAAATAGAGACTTATAAAACAAATTAATTTTACTATGCATTTATAAAGACTATTAAAATTATGATATAACAAAATTAACAGATATAAGATTAGATATTTAATGGCCAGTATTGATCTTTTAAATTGATTTACGCCACAAATTGTCTGTCTATGCTTGATTTATGAACACGAAGGACCATAAAGTTATTATTTATTTATTACAAAGTAAGTAACGACGGCATACTTGTATAATAAGGATGACTTGTGAATTTACGTGTTATATAGGAGACGAGCAAAGAGCGGCGACGAACCGAGGCGCGAGACCGCGGGTGCACGCGGTACGCACTGCACTCTAAACTCGTAGGTGTTTTTGTTTAGTTCATTGACCAGGCCGCGGCTGTCGCGCTACGCAAACAGCGCCTTCCATAAGTCCCGATTGTATGTCACGCTATGTCACTGACATTGCGTTCCTCCAGATGTCTCCGCGATATCACCCACTCAGAACCGGGATTAATGCGATCCGCACGTAGGTGCCCAGTGTTGTTACAATAATGTTCTACTGTCTAATGTGTAAATAATGATATCAATGCGATATAAGGTCTTAATTTAAGTAGCTACCTATAAATATTTAACGTAGGTAGGTACATTTAAAATAGGTATATCTCTTTCTAAAATATATCTCGAAGGCCTCTTCCGGCTGCTTTTTATATCTCTTTATCATAAAGATGTATATACCGTAATCCTTTATCGATATTCAGTTACTTCCACTCGATATAAATAAAAAAAATAGTTTTTTTATTTATGTGGGGTTACTCCAAATGTAGGGTCAACATAAAACACCGGACAACCCAAAAAATCGGATAACGGTTCTTACCTATTTTTTAAACGACGTAATGTATTGTATGGAAATCGGATATCTGTTATTTAATCGTTAAATGCTCATCAAATAAACTTTTAAACCCAAATAATTTAAACAAAACAAAATAAGATTACAAAATTAAGTCCCCATAAAATAATGCATTGATCTCTAAAATAAATATAAATGGATTAAAAATAACATAATTTGTTATTCAAAATTGAAATATGTTCAGCATAATATGTTGTTTGGGTTAAATAGTAAACAAGAATGTCAAAAATCGTGAGTCACTTATTTCACTTTCACGACATGGTCCTGCTAGTCTTTTGTCATAACTAGATACCTAACGTTTTTGCCTTTAATCACATTTTTATAGAAAAGGTGACAAACGGACAGGCGGTTCGGAAAATGGCAGCTCATCACACCATGGACACCTGTAAAACCAGGGGAGATTTTATTTATAATACCTAGTCAATTTTACCTGAGGAATTATCAATGTTAATTACCTTGAATAAAACCCGCCGTAGAACTAGTTCGAATTGGACAAAAAATACCCAAATATTCCGGATTAAATACCCTACCCCAACAATGAAATCGCAAGGATTTCCACGATAAGCGGGAACATATACACCACAGAAGTGGGATTTCCTTATACCCACAGTGTTTTATATGCTTTATGTGCATGTAAGATTTATGTTATACTTATATAAGTGTGTCATAAAAAGTCATAGGAAAAGACTCAAATTAATCAGTTCTAATATTTACAGTTTGTATTAAATTGTATTGTTAAACACTGTTTTGTCTCACTGAGACAGTGTCAGTGAGTACTTATATATATTTTATAGTAGAGTTCATAAATCAAATTATTGGCACTAGTTACTTGTGTGACAATATTTCAAAATTCTTGGTTTAAAATTGTACTTCGTACTTGTGAGGAATATGTTAAAATTAAAATGTTTATTAATACCTATGCAGTTTTAGCAAATTATTTAATTCTAAATTGAATACAATAAACGAGCCACAGAAATCGATGTTATCTCCATTCCACATTTGTACCACTTTCTCTGCATCACGAACGTCGTCGTAGTAAAAGTGCAGCTCTCACAGAAGAAAACTACATAATTGAACAAGTGTCTGATCTGATAGCCAAAAAACTCTGATTGCATTATTTTATATAACTTACACAAAATTTAAATTAGACCTGATTAGATTTTTATTAAAAGTAAGGAAATTTTCGGAACTATTAGTTCTAACAATAAGATATTATTCTTACATTTTAACATCAACGTGTTGGATTATGGAGTACTTATACACTTATTATTAGACTTCGACACTTATTAAAAGGTAAAAATCGCCCACGTATTCTTAATCACGCACAGGTATGCGCATCGAGCCGTAGGATGACGCATGTGCATACACCATTTGCAATGGCTCCTTACATTTTATGGTCTTCTAAAACACGGAGAATGAAAGTAATACTTTCTGTGAAGGTTTCAATCAAAAGGAATTACTTAAATCAATTTAATACTCACAGGTGGTATAACTTGATTCTGATAAGCATGTGGTACTTTGTATAAACAAACTTCGTATAACTTAGTTACCATACAAAATTAATATAGCTTCTTATTTATATTGACTAATAATAGAGAAACCACAGTGTTTAGGAACCCGATCAAGGGCGATCGAGATGTATCCCTACAAATGGTCCCACTAACACGGGGACTGGTCCCTAGAATCCCCCGACTTACGGGCGATATTGATTGCTAGTTAAAGCGAGTGCCAGTTTTACTTTGATTATAACGAACAAGAACGTCGCAGCAGCTCTAATGATATTAAAACCAAATAAAAGTTTAATTGTAGAATTATTATCGGTAGGTATATGTATATACGGTTCTTTCTTACTTATATTTGCAGACCATAGTCGTCCGCAAGCCCTGTTCACTTGCCAAATGCGTAACTAACCTAACATAATGTAACATAATCTTTACATAATGTACTCACATGCAAGTTAAACGTATATTATATCGAATGCAGTGTAGTACTAAGCTACTACAATGCAAATAGAACAGCTCAGTGTTTATGCAACGCCTACCTACTGGCCGCTCAGTACCGTTAGCCTAGCGCCAACACCGACAATCAACATAAATTCACTCAGGGCAAAAAGCACGATGCACTACCTCGCACTGTACGAGTAGATACACTACATACAGCACAACATACGTCACGTAGTTTACAACTATAAAAGTAGGTATGTTCAAACAAAATGAATATGGTTTTCCACAAGAATTGAGAGAAGTGGAATAGAGGCATGCGCTTTGAATTATTCTGGCATCATAATATTCGCTTAGCTAAGACGAAACTCTATTACGCAGTCGGTTGCTGCAACATTTCGATCCGTTTTAGAAAGTACATAGTATATTCATTAAAATTTTGTGATACAGTAATATTGTATTGAGAAGGGTGGAATTTAAACGTTTATTAGTTAACTAATCAAACTATTTTAAATGGTTCTATTTTGCGTTTCTTATCTCATTCGCAATAGTGTACGGGTGGATGTTTTCAAAATGATTCACGACAGGTTAGGTTAGTCACTTTTCCAACAAACGCTTATCAGTTGTCGTAATGAAGAAATACAAACACTTGCTTTCTTGAAACTTACGAAATAAGAGCTAAAGTGATATTATCAGGGAAAAGACCTTATTGTGGATAGGACTTATTGATTGACTACATAAAATTATCTATCGAAATATGTATATATCATATAGGTGAGTGCTATAGTGTTTTTTTTTAGGTTTGAAATAAATGTGTTCATAAAATGTGGTTTAGAGATAATTTCATTTGAAGTTTAAGACTCGGAAAAAATATTTTTCCGTTGGAGATTATATAAATGTTATTTTATTTATTATATAGAAGATAATGTATTATTAGGAAACTAGATCTGTATTTATGACTAATAGAATAACTTCACAGTTTTGTTTAGAGGTTTTGTTAAAAATCTACCGACAATCAAGCATACAATCATAAATCAGGCGATGTGATATTTTTTTTCAGATTAAAATTTTTTTACTTCGTGGATCATAGATACAGAATAGGTGTAATCAATACAAAATTAGGCTAGACTATACCTGCCCTGTGGGCATACGAAATTAATATAAATACAATTTAAAATTAATGCAATTAACAATAAAATACCTAGATTTTTTTAATTAACGGACTAAAACTTTAGGGACAACAAAATAACATTCATCAAAACATCATTTTTATATTTTTTTTATTGTTTTACTAGGTTAAATTGTATGTGCAAACGGGCTAGACAATCATAGTAGGCGTATAAATAAAGAAACAATTAATAAAACGTTTTTATTAAAAGTTATTATCAGACATAAAATATTTTATCAATTTACGCCATCCTCGCTAACAAGGAACAAATTGTTATAAAACTATGAAAAATCAATATATTGTGCTAACACTCAAATGTCATTTAACAAAAAGATTTACAATAAAAACACAACAAGCTCGTTTTTTGAAATATAATCATATTTTTAAGGCCATATATCGCTTATGCACGGGACAAGGTGCATGGGGAGGGCCACGTCCTACAACGGAGATACTGAAAGGGCTGATTGCATATATTGCAATTGCACATCATATTATAATCATAATAAACATATGTACACAGTAAAATGATTTGATTTGAAGTTCATTTGTAGCGCCGCAAGCACCGAACGGCATGTAACAACCGACAACAAGGTACCTTTTCATTACAATTTTGAAAAGGCATTATTCCTCAAACTTACGTTGTTTTAAGAATGTGTTTTGTCAAAAACACGCTTTAGTGTCTGATCTTTAAAGATAAATAAAAAAGCAATAAATAAAAAAAAACGATATCGTTTCGTGATTTCCTTAGTGTGAATATCTCGAGAACTAGAACCGACAACAAGGATACTTTTCCATGATAACGTACCACATGATGATATTATATAGACCAATGGGTCTACAGGTGGTTTTTGGATACCAATGTGTTGACTTTAAATTACAGAAAACAAAAAAAAAAAATGTAAATGTATCAGATACCATGATATCTAGCTTGTCAGAATAGCTGCTATTTACCGCCCTCTCACCCGCTTCACAAAGTTGCTTATTATATTTCAGTTCTAGTATACGAGAGTAATAAGTGAATATCATTTTCTATGTATATGGACGAAGCTAGTTATCAATACTAGGATTATTTATGATACGATTCGATACATTCGTATCCTTCATCGGCCCGGGGTTTGTAAATATGAAAATATTTGTTGGTTACGTAATTGTTGTTATATCATATAAGTCATTTCATAACATATTCGTAGCGACGGGCAACAGTTCGATCAGCGGGCGGCATCGGCAGTGGCGGGCCGTGGCGCGTGCGGTCAATGTCGTGACTCAGAGCATACCGCCCGCCAGCACGCGCCTAGCGGGTTCTACTAGCGGTTCTATTCGAGGCACCGATGCTCCACTCTTATTGCATCCATTGCTACACGGTAATAACAGTTAGTGATCGATATATATTACTTCTGAAAAGCGATACCAATCAGTAAATACCTCAAGATTTATTACGTTTAAACTCGTACACAATTTTAATATATGATTGTAAAGACTGCGGCAACGACGATTCCTGACGATAAAATCTCGTAAATTATATTAATAAATTCGAAGATTTTCGTTTACACGTGTATTTTATTATACGAATAGTAGGTTCAAATTTTAGCACAGGCAGAACATTGTAACAACACTTAAAATAATTAATCACTTTTGGATACAATCTACACTGAATTAAGGCTAAAAGTAAATTGTGCATTAGTTAAAACTGAATAAAACCTATTTATTGTAGATTGTGTTCATCTACATTTTGGCGCGGAAAAATTCGCACGCTTTATCTGCCTGAATTCTTAGCCTAAGGTTGCCTTAGGAGGGATTATATAATTTTTGCTTAAGTTCTCAGCCCAAGATGCGTTCTAAGCCTGCGGTCCTAATATGCATTTAAAATGTTATGAAATAAATAAGGCTTCTTTCGGCTGCTTTTATTTTGTTTTTAAATGAGATTTTGTGAATTTAACAAGTAATTAATTAATTTACATGGTTGATTAAAAAAAATGTACCATCTTCAAAAAGTGTGTTATAGAGTAGATCCTTTAAATACTTTTGTGTACCCGCATAGTTGAGCTAAAATTATTAGGTAAGTAGACGGTCAATGGATCATTGACGATGACATAGGATCCGAAATGGTCATTTAACTTGCTGAAGCTTATTAGGTTTTTAGGATTTTTCGAGTGTATTTTTGTCTATGATCTTGCTCTATAAGTGTAATCCTAATCACTGATCACTTTAAGATTTACTATATACTCAATCGCAAAGTAAAATTACGAGTAATATCATTGTCGCCACACTTACGTCAGCATAGAAGCTTTATATATACATATGTATTTTACTTCTAGGACAGTGCCTGACTGCGACTCTGCTATATATTCTGCCAGTAACCACCGACGATGAATAATACAATCAATATCTTGAGTTGAAACCAGCAACATGTTAGAATCTTCGAGCCCTTAACATTCAAGATTCAATTTGTTTCACAAAAACTTTCATGACCCTATCGACCGATTCGAGCCATTTTAGTATCTATTATTAGATAGAGCAAGGAAGAAAGTTTGCCACAGTATCAATTAGTTAACGTTAGAGCCTCCTGAATCCTAAATCTATGTAACAGGCGGCGTTAATTTAATTTCGAATTCTACAGACAGACACTCTATAGACGGATAACTTGGGGCGGTCGTATCCAGCAGAGGTAGGTACTAAATGGAGTGTCAATCAACGTTGATCAGCCAAATTAAAGCAGCTGGTGTCTCCAGTGTGTCTCCAATCATATCCGTTTGATATATGTATTGCTTTTCGACTTTTAATTTCTCGTCTGAAGTCACTAAGTCCATAAATGTTATATAGGTCTTTCTGGTATAATGATTAGAAACCACTCAGACAAAGACATTGTGCGGAACGGAAAAACAGTCTATCTGCCATGAGTGCTGAGGCGGCTGACACGTCCAGTTTTTCTACGAATCTCTAGGGTGGATTTGTGAATAAACTGTCTACAGTCACATAACGAGTATAATCCTCTGCGCTCTGTCTGTCTGTAGCACTCTGACAACGTACAATCAGTTGCTGCCTTTTTAAATCGTAAACGTTGTAGTGGCTGCCACAAACAGATTCTTGGCAGCCCAGTGTGCGTGTTTGTATGAATCCCTATGTTCGTTTGATTTCCGCAGCAAAATTGCAAGAGCCTAACTGTGTAGTGCGTTATGTTGTATGCCTAATAATAATATGTCTACTATTACAAAAATAACGAATTCTGATATTTAATTCTGTGTGAAATATTTAATATAATTAATATTTAATAATATTTAATACAATGAATTAATTTTATATATTTATTTAATAAATTATTGTCTACACATAACACGAAATAAATAAAAAGGAAGAAAAGAAAAGACAAAAGGCAAGTTTATCTCCTGCGGAGATTTCTTCCAGCAGACGTGCGATTGTGATAAATAGGTCAAGACAGAAAGGCAGGCGTAGTGCACACGGAAAATTTGTATCATGTATATACTAACAATAATAACAAACATCCTTAAATCCTTAACATCCTTAAATAATAAATATTATATATTATACATATAAAATATACACATATTATCAGAATATGATATTTTATAAACTTGGTCTGGCCATAAATACAACCATTACATTAAAGAAAAATAATAAATTACATTTAAATTTGGAATCTGTCATTCTCACATAAAAAAATAATGTTTTTTTCTCATTTTAGCGCCAATCATTATTAAATGTTGTATTAATATTAAAATGCGAGTCCGGCGGTGGCGAAAACCTATTTATTTATTTTTATAGAAAAAAGGCGGCAGACGAACATACAGTCCACCTGATTACTATAAATGGATACTATCGTCCATAGACATCCGCCATACATGACAACGTTAGTCCAGAATGACAAACGTTGACACGCCCCCCGGATGTACTGCCTGCCTACCTTTGCAGATTAAGGAATGGATTGAGAAAATGGGGAGGGATAGGATGGGATGGGAATGGGCTCTGACATATCTCACTCACTACCGAAACACGTAAGTACATTGAGTACGTACGTACGTATTGCTGTAATTGCATTACACAAAGTAGGCATGGATCCAAATGCAATTTTTAATACTCTCCATCCGCTTAGTATTAGCCGAATGTTTGTGTACTGGGCTATGGGTAGGTACATTGAAACGTCTTCTGTCTGTGACAGAATAAGGTCTAGCCGCCCACGCACTATTCGTGCTAAACAGACGAGTAAAGCTGTGAAGGAAAAAGAAATCTCGTCCAGGAGCAAAAGATTTTATCCAGAGAGATGAACATAGTTCCCAGAACCATGTCAAGTATTTTAAAGGATAATTTAGGAGTGCTACTTACAAAAGATGTACTGGTCATTTCTTAATACCTAATTATAATTTAATGTCATAATTTAAAAAAAAATATTTTTGACAAATCAAAGCAACTTCTTCGGCGGTACGCAAAGGGAGCTCACAGTCAAATCTTTCAGCAAGACTCAGCACCAGGTCATAAGGCTCGCTCAACAGATGAGGCTAGAATGGAATATTTCCGACTTCATTAGAGCTGAAGATTGGCCGTCATCTAGTCCCGATCTTAATCAGATCGATTATGGTTTATGGTCTGTTTTACAAAGCATGGCATGCTCTAAACGCCACCATAATCTTGAATCGCTAAAATATTCCATACGGGTGTCAGTTGCCTGTTTTCCCATGGAAAGGATGAGTGTTTCAATCGAAAACTGGCCACAAAATTTGATTGATTGTATAAAAGGAAATGGTGACCATTTCGAATAAACGTTTTATTTCTAAAATAACACCAATTCTTCTATTAAAATGATAATGTAACAATAAAAATATCAAGTTTTCTTTTTAACAATATTTATGGCTAGACTAGGTATATTATATACAATACGAAATTGACAAATAGTTCTCTTTCAATCGTTTAAAAAATAGTAGTGTATCTATTAATTAATCTCTGGCTGCACATTAATGCTAATTAATATTAATTACTGCTGGCTGACATTGGTCAAGTCTGTCAAAGGGTGGAGAGCGCGTGAGCGGCTAGCAGATTTATCAATTCTCACATTTTGTAGTCATTTGTCCGAAAAATTGCGATACACAACAATCTTTTTTTTGGAATTTTTTTATGTGTAGTCTGTGAGTGTAGTAAGAACCGCATTGGCAGCAGTAATTGGGTCGTCGGGGTCGTCTAAGACGTGCCGAGGACGCCGACGACGACGGCAACGAGGGCGGGGAGGGTAATTCCTATCGGGGATATAGGTTAAGCTGTCAACTACTAGGGGGTTGGGATGGTGAGTGGCTCTGTCGTAGAAGCGTCGGGCGACAGACCACTCTTACGACTTCAAAGTATGTATCGTCAAAAAGTCTAACGTAGATGAACGACTTTTTGTAGATAACAATAAATCGTCAGCCGGTAACTGCCGACTTTTATCGGCGAAGGTCGGTGGCCGATTTTCCACTGGCTCAATGCTCACGTCCTACGTCCTACGCCTATCGACAGTCTATGAGCAATTCTTTTTTGCGCCGACTAAATGTCTGCCGTCTGCGTTAGCGCGTGTTCAGTTAGTTGTATATTTGATCCTATTCTCTGACTAAGTGCCGATCGATAGTCTGATCAGATCGGCGAGAGTTGATCAGACTCGCGCCGCTTTTTTGTAAAATCGATTTTTGTAGGATGTTTGCGTTAAAGTATTAAATTGCGTAGTCTATAAGGGTTCTATTCCTCTTATGCCAAAAAGTCCACGCGAAAATTTAAAAAAATATTTATTATTCTGTAACTGTATTTACAGAGTTTCAGTATTGTATCAAAATTAAATTTCCTTCTGGATTATAATAACTTAATAACATGAGTACAACAACTAATAAAAAAAATATTTGTCTATTGTAGGAGGTTGCTATCAGTGGGTTATTGGAGACATTGAAGTCTTTGGAGGGTTCATTCTATGGGTCGTTGAACACAAGGCGGCTCTTCTCTACTGTCCCCTGTAACTTTGATATGGCTGTATAGGAATCCTTAACTAGCATTGGATTTATTGTTATGATATTGTGTAGTTTGTTTCAAATATTGTCTTTGTTGTCTTTGCTGTGACAAATTAGATAGGGGTAAGGGGGGGGGGGGGGGGGCGTCATGTGAATTACTACACGTTCATTATGGTTTACCCACTGGTTTCCCACATATTCATACAGCACCTGTACCGCTCAGCTCACGCTCACTCACGTAAGCAGTGACCACTAATTGACGATGATGTCACAATATAACGCCGATGTTTGCTATTATTAATAGGCCAATGAAAAATACACATGATAAGTTTTCCCCATGAGTAATTTGAAATAGTAGGCACAATAAAAAAGTGAGCTAATTTCATGCAAACATGGAGAATGCAATCTTATACACAGATGCAGATTTCTGCAACTGTACACCTAAGCAAATGTAGCAGGTTACAGAGACATACAGGCATACAGGTTACAGGCCATCTTTGACAATTTCGGGGCTCTGGACTAGGTTATGAGTTGAGGCCCTTGTAAGGAATTGAAAATCATGGGCAGAATACATTTTTTTTTACTATTTATTATTTTTATATATTTAGTACCATCCATCACAAAACTTTAAAAACATGTATAAACAATATGTTGATGGAAAGTAATTTCAATTTATTGGGATATTTTTTCTTAAATTCTAATAATATTGTAATTTTACACAATATTAAATTATTTTATTAATATTCCCTAAACCAGCTATAATAGACCAAAGTAATCTTGAGTGGGAGGAGGGGGATTGTATTCTGACAGATATTTTTTAGTTTTTTAATTTATATTTTTTTTTTCAGTTATAATGTGTAAATTATGTATGTCATATATACCTAAGCCACCTAATCAATTAGGAAGGTCTATAAGCACAAATTGGAGCTGTGTAAGAGGTATGTATGGTATGTATATGTGTATGTGTGTAACTGTGTGTGAGACAAAATCAACATCTTATAGGTGATTTATTAGAGATGGCTACAGTTGCATTACTGCCACAAGAAGTCGAAAATATTGTTGAGACTTGACTCAAAACAACTAAATAAATAGCAGCAATAATATAAAATAAATTAGAACACTGACTAAGAAAATTTCAAACATGATAGATGTTATGTAAATCCAGAAACTGATAAGTTGCTCTTCATAAAATATGTGTGTAATAAGGGGAGCAGCAGCCTATACTCCGGTTATTATAGCATGAGCTCTGACAGCTGACAGTTGAAAAAACCACAGTGATGAGACCTTATTAATTGATAGCCTAGTTAATAGATTTTTTAAAATTATTGATTATAACTACGAAATACAAGGTTAATCAATCCTTGATAAGGAAGTTAACTATTCTATTCAACTGTATTTTCTATTCATGTTTTTATTAAAATACAACCCAAATATAACTAAAGCTAGAAAGTTAGAAGCCAGGAAATATAAATGTGTATAATGATTTGCATGATATATATATATAACTATAATAAAAAAGGATCAAAGCATCAAAATAAAAACTGGACTTCTTTAATTTAAATACAATATTTTAATAAAATTATATAATTAATACTATATGTAATATTAATTATATTAGTTTAAATAATCGATCATCAACAATCGAAAAAAAATCGGTTCTATGCACTAGCACAATTTACATATTACACGCACAATTACATAATAATGTGAATTTACATATTAATCGAGGAAAATGAATCTGTCCCTTGTGTCCGAACAAATTATGTTAAAATATACATTAAAAAAATAATAAACATTTGACATTTGATTATTATAATTTTGCGACTCATATATGTCATAAAAATATTTTTTTAAATTTTTGATTAATGTGACAAAAATGTTCTGTGTGAAATAGACAATGCCCCAATCTGTCAGATCTCATGCTACAATAACCGGACTTATAGCCTAAGGTGCAGTAGGGTGAAGGGGAGTCAGAGCAGTGACATCAAATTAATATATTTTTTTAATTTTTTAAATTACATTTTTATTTTATTACTATCTATAATTTAACCTTGTAAAGATGAAATTATTTATTGCTAGTTTTTGGTCCTTAGGAGTAGAAAGAGTATTATCATGACATAACATTTGTTACAGGGCTGACAAAAATGTGACAGTCTGACAAGGGAGAAGATGTATGTAAATGCCCTGATTGTGCAAACATGAATGGTCCTTTTAAATTCGAATGATATCCCTGGTATTGTAATTGCGGTGGGTTTTATAGGTAACATTTTGTTCAATAGTGTCTTTTTTGTATCTGTAGCGTAGAGTCCTGAGTCATCAAAAAATTTGTATGGAATTAGGACTGAAACTGTGCCCATCTTTTTGTCGGTCTCTATTCCACAATTTTATAAATAAATAAATAATGTCACACTACTCACACTCAATGGGCCACACTAAGATTCCCTGTATTGTGAGTCCAGAGACATATACAAAGACAAACACATACCGACATCCAGACCCAAACATACATTTGTCTTTAAACAAATGTATGTCCGACCAGGAATCAAACTCGAGACCTTTCGCACAGCAAGCAGAGTCACTACCAACAAGTGACAATCAGAGTGACAATTTTGTGTGAACTCTCATGTTAGAGGAAATAAAAAGAATATATAATTTAGTATGTTCAAATTCTATGCATACTTAATAAGCTAAAAGTAATAAGTGAAGGGTTATAATTTATAATAGACAAAATATAAAAATCGTAATCTATGTCTATTATTATTGAAGTTTGGATCTGTCATGTAATGAAGTTCCATCACAATATATATCCATGGCAAAACTATCTCAAGCCATTTCAATAATAATATTGGATTATATCTGATAAATTAACTGTAAGTGGGTGGGTCGGTATGTGGTGAAATTTGACTACTTCCATTAATATTATTATTTCTTCATAATACAATACATAGCAGAACTGTTAGATAAAACATGCATGCGGATCAGATCATACACATACAGAATAGTAATCATTTTCAGACAAGTACTGTAAAAATGTATTACATAAATAAATATTGATTTAATTAATAAACTCACCTAAGATCTAGATGAAATATTTCACAGGCTAATGGGCCAATCAAATGGTAAGGGGCGACCTTTCTACACTAAGCTGAAGTACTACAATATAATCTATTATTTTGGTCTAATCAGAGCTGCAAATAAGACCTGTACTAAGCATATCCAGATTAGATAACAGGCTCTATTTAGAGAAATAATTAACGGAATTGCAGAAAATACTGAATGGGCAGCAAATCAATGGTAGTAAAATTTTTGGTTATGCATGGGACTCTATCAACTTTATAATGTAATTTTTATTCTTGATAATTTGCAATTATTTACTTTAGTTCTACAATAGTAGGTTGTTTTGTTGATAATGATTTGCTGCTCATTTAGTATTTTTTGCTGCAAGTTTAAATACAAGCCTTAAACTCCTAAATACTGTTGTCCAACTTCATTTGGTGCATATGTCTTAGGGCTAACATATAAGTTAGTAATTAGTGTAGTGTAATGGCAATTGACGAAATGTCTAATACAAAAAAATTATCATCATCGTGTTTTCACTAGTAATACTTATTGCAAACAAGCTATAAGAACAAGTTGAAATTCACCTTAGACGATCGACAACCGCCTGACGTTTGGGTGGTAGGACCATTTCCTCCATCGGCTGCAGCATGTTGGGCGGATGCTGGGCGGGCGAGGCGCCGGGCAGCAGGCTGCCCGCGCCCCCTCCTCCCACCAGGTGCTCCACGGTGGCTGCTCAAAGCACTTCACCTTTGTCCCCTCATCCTCAGCTCTCTAATCTACTCCAACCCACTTCCAAAGCTCAAGTACTGCAACGCAAATGTGATAGCACAATCAAAAAGTAACTGCACCTTGTCCTAAACACTCTAAGCACATTTTTCATGTTGACACTCAAAGTTCGATAGTTTATAACTTTTTAAAACTACTTGGTTACACGTATAAAACATTCATGTCTCAGATAATACAAACACTACACTTGAAGCACCTTGGACACGATTAAACTGTAGACATCTGCATTTGTATAAATAAAAGAACGTCAAAATGATAAAATGTTTTGGAACAAGTTGACGAAGTCAACAGCACATTATTCCGTCATATAGAAATTACACCAACTATTATAACAGTTCATGAAAGAAACATACATATTTGCGTTTCTACTACGGTTTTTAGTTTGATTTTATATTAAATTTTAGTTGAAAACAACTTCAAATCGTAAACGTTAGTATACACTCAACATATAATGTTGGTAGTCAAACATCAACTGACGCTTATGACGCCAGTTGAAGCTAGGGTTGACAATTAATAGCATCCATAATTATTAACCGTTAAGTATAACGGTTATATGTAATTGACATCTATTAAGTGCTATATAAGTCTTTCCCAGTATATAATCCACCTGATGATAAGTGGATATTGTCCTCCTTGAACATCGACAATAAATGCGAACATCAATCCAGAATGACAAATGTTGGCATGTCCCCAAATGCGCTGCCAACCTTTAAAAATATAGGAATGGGTTTGGAGAATGGATTCGGAAATTGGGGAGTGATAGGATAGGATGGGATGGGAATGGGCTGTGACTTATTTCACTCACTGCGGAAACTCATACACATTGCACATGTACATTAAGAAACAAGATGAAGTGAGAAATGCAGTACCTTACGAGGTAGTCTTCTATGAGAGGGGGGTAACCTGGCTAGTCGAGTGCGTCTAGCGGCTGTGTAAATTCAACGTGTACTCTCTCACTCCAAGCGACAGTGTATATATATTTACCTTTACCACACCATCAGTCTATATCTCTTCACTGCTGAATATAGGCCTCTCTCAAGGCTCGAAGTTTCTCTACGGGATAAGATGCGAAACGAAGACAATCTCCAAAGAACCAAAGCACCGATATTTATCCTTAAGAAGTAACAATTCAGAAGTTCTCTAAGTTTAAAATTATCAGTTTTTCGTAAATAAACATATAACTATGTTAATCTAAGTCCAGAAATATTTTTTGATTCTTATAACAATTTGATATTATTTTTGAAGAATTTCTATGTAAAATAGAATACAGATAAGATACATTTTCTTTGTTTACATTACAACTATTTGCAACCACGAGATCGAAAGAATTTTCTTAATCGTGTACGTTGCAGGCCGGTTATAAACAAATTCTTTTGTCTCATGATCAATCGAAGTACAATTAATTTTATCTTTGGAACAAAGAGTAGGTACATATTTTACAGTACATTTTTTCATAACACTTTTGATCTTGACAAAGATTGTGGCACCAGGAAGCAACCCGAACCTATTTAATATCACTTCGTTATCTTGTTGAATGACTTTAATCTTGTTTACTAGGCCCATCGTCCTTACCCATGTTCCAGCAGTGTGAGTTATAACTGGCATGACGCACTGATTTAAGACTGTTTTACAAGCAGTGATATATTCGACGAGAAGAACTAACTCATGGACTGGGTAGGATAAAAGACCTGATAAATATTGTTTATTTAAATAGTGAACGAAAATTTTAATGGCTTTGACTTAAGCATTTTAATTTAATTTTTTTTTTTCACTAAACATTAAGGCTTACTCAATTAAAAGAAGCAAACTACAAATAAAAATTCTTTCGAAAACGTTTGCACCTTTATTATTTCGAAAGAATTAATAATTTAATAGCAGTAACTTCGTTATTTTCAAAGTAGACGTAAAATTCTTTGACAAAATAAAGTGTGTCCAACACCTTAACTTAGTATTAAAATTATACGATGACGTTATTTAAAAATAGCTTTTAACTGCATCGTTTTGTTGTCTGCGTTCCAAAACGAGCATTAGCAGGAACAGAAGCAATAGGAGGGGGAGAGTGCACGCAAAATCCAACAGCCGTTGGGTGCGCTCGACTGGCCATGTTACCCTTCTCTTACAGAAGACGATCTTCAAATGTAATGCATTTCCCACTTTATCTTATTTCCCCAATGTACATATGTACGTGTTTCGGTAGTGAGTGAGATGTGCAAGAGTCCATTCCCATCCTATCCCTTCCCATTTTCCCAACCTTTTCTCCAAATCCATTCCTATATCTCAAAAGGTAGGCAGCGCATCCGGGGTCGTGCCAACGTTTGTCATTTTGTACTAATGTTGGCATGTATCGCAGATGTCTATGGACGACAGTATCCACTTACCATCGGGTAGACTGTATGCTCGTCTGCCGCCTTCGACCGTAAAAAGAAACTCGAGTACGGAAGTTGAGTTTTTATTTCATTATTGTAAAAATTGTGTGATAGGTGTTTTGTAGTTTAATTAATACTGATAAAGATATTTCAACTCATCTTGGCGTGCGGCGCTATCTTCATACAAGAAGAGATGCAGCATGTCTAGATTGTAAAGGAGCAATATTTGTACGTCATAAAATTCAGCCTTATTGGTAATAGTAATAGCCTTATTCGTCATGATAATAGCCATATTAAAAAACAATTTCTTAGCAATAGACTTTTATGATTTTTTCCCTGCTCTCATCCCAGTAAGCGCTTGCAAGCACTCTTTTTCTTGGTAAACCACCCAATGACATTGACATTAATCATTTGACTTATAGAAAATTTATACATATTCTGTAATTGATTTTTTTAAATCACTATAGAATATTGTATTGAAATTAAAAACGGAATTGCAAAAATAACACTTCAACAAGTTCGTCCAATAGAAAATATATTTTATCATAATGTTCGCATTACGAGCTAGATTGAGGTCCACAGCATTTACTGCTCGGATGTTACTTTATCATTCAGTGGCGGCAAATAATTGCAACCATTTCCCTGCTGCTTATGTTGCATCATATAAAATTAAAGGTAACTGAGTGCAACTTTATTTAATTCCATTATTATCGCATTCAGAACCATAATCTTTACATACTTTCATAATTTATTTTTCGTGTTATCAAGTACCTATTGTAATATTAAATATTTGTTGTCTTTCAGATACATCTAAGCTGAACTATTATAGACCATACAGTACAGCAACAGAACAGAAACAAACAGAAACTTTAAAAGGAAACTCTGAGAAGAGGGAATTTCAAGCTGAAACTCGAATGCTACTGGACATTGTGGCTAGGTCATTGTATTCAGACAAAGAAGTTAGTATACCTACTAGGTGTTGTTGCTTTTGAGTTTAAGAATTTGTTTCCTATATTCCTTGTCTTATTTCAAGTATATTTATTCATTCATAACATTAAAGTTTTGGCAAAACAGAATGTTGTAGGCTGATATTGTGAGTGAGTGGCAGTACTTGGATTAGGTGTTGCAGGCTGCAGAAGTGAGGGGTAGGTGTGACTTTGTAGACTGACATACACTACCTGCTGCTTACTCTCCGCATAATTCTCACCCCTGTAACTGCAGCCAAGGGCACACTTGTTTGTCTATAGATTAGCACAGGACTGGGAAAGATGCAAAGGGTTGGAAGAGCTCTTTGTTGGCAGGCAGACTTACTCTGATCTCTCTCTCTCTCTCTTTTTGTCATTCCCTCACTAATGAGGATCGTGACCATATGTGATTTGTCTCCATTTGCTTCTGTTTGATTTACTCTGATATTGTTACAAATTTAACAATTCAATTTAATGAAATATAATTAGAAACAAATTCATATGTAAGATATTATGAAATGAGAAACATAAATTCTGAAGTTCGTTTTTTAATCCCAGAGATTGAAGTGATATTTCATGTATTGCTAGTTTTGGCTATTTTAAAATAGTGATGTCTAGCAATCGGAACTAGTTGTAAAACTAATTAGATATTGTTTAAAAAGGTTATTCTGCAAAATCCCATGGTGTAGATGGTCCTCGATCAATCTTGTGGGAATCTATAGAATAATTAAATATGATCATCTAGCAGAAAAAGAGAATTTTAAGTATTAATGACTTTAAGTAATGACAATAGTTTATCTTTGAATATATTGAATGTAACAAATTAATTAATTACTGCCCTCAATACACACAATATACAAAAAATACATTTAAAATTTTAGAATTAAAATAACCAGAACCATACTGTGTAAATTAATTAGTAACATTATTTTGAAGTTTGTCATTTGTACCTTTCAATTTAGTGTCTGGGATTAAAAAACAAACTTTAGTATCCAGTCTCCACCAAGGAAGACAATAAACTATTATTAGAGGTTACCTAATTGGACAAAAAAGGGAGGATAAGAGGGAACTGGAGCGAACGACACTTGCTTGCGAGAGGGCACTGGAGTGTGGTAACATTTGACATTTGCTTCAAGCACCAACTCCTAAGCTCGTTCACTTGGGTCTAGGAACATTTGGGTATACAGACATGTTCTACGGAGTTGTGCCTCTTAATAAAATTTTATTATTAATGTTAACATTTTGCATTTAAGTTCAATTAGTTTTGTATTAATTCAATTAGTATCAGCTCATCATAGGTTATTTGCTAGTTGTAAAAGTTATTGTAAAACCTAATAATGAAAGGTGTAATATTAAATTGTTATTTTTCTTGATTTTATTTACTTTTGATTTCTAAAACGAATATTCATTAATATCCTTGCTACGAAGACAAATAAATTATATAAGCTTACTGAATCATTATTGGTTTTAGGTATTTATTAGAGAGCTTATATCTAATGCAAGTGATGCATTGGAGAAATTCCGCTACTTAAATGTGAGTGCAGACTTAAAGTTGGATGAAACTGACAGACCACTTGAAATTAGACTTGCGACTGATAAGCAGAACAGAACTATTACATTCCAGGTGAGTTTATATTTTTAATTGTCATTTGTCATCAATTCATAATATAATGACATGTATTAAACATGTGTCTGAACATGTGGTGTGGGTTGGCCGTGTGATGTCAGCAGACTATAGAATAGCATAACTCCATCTCTTCCCATGGGTGTCATAAAAGGTGACTAAGGAATAAAAAGCCTCCAATTTGCATTCATTAGGACAATCTCTTCAGGCACAACCTTGGAATACAGAAAAATAATAGTGATATTGGTAGTACAAAACAATTGAAATTCATTCATTCTCATCATAAATGTTGCAATTCTCATTTTATCTGTGTTCAGGATTCTGGAATTGGCATGACAAAAGAAGAACTAACAGAAAATATTGGTACTATAGCTCGTTCTGGCTCCAAGTCATTCATAGAAGAGATTAAAAAACAAGGTGCAGATCAAGCGAGCTCTATCATTGGTCAGTTTGGAGTGGGTTTTTACTCAGCCTTCATGGTGGCGGATAAAATTGAAGTGTTTACAAGAAGTAGCAAAGCTGGTTCACTGGGATACAAGTGGAGCTCCGATGGGTTAGTTATATACATTCCGAGTTTTTATAACTCTAGTTTAAACTAATTCCAATTCCAATTTCTTAATATGGCCCCATCGAGACTTCAATGATTCTGCCAATGTCAAGGTTGAATGAAACAGTAAAAAAACATTGATAGAAAGATAAAAACACGCAGAGATTATGCTGGTTCCAGTTGAGCTCACTAAAACAAAGAATACCCAAATTTATATATATAAGTATATAAGATTAAATATTAGTTTTATAAAAGTATAATATGAAGACAGGGAAAAGTGTTTTTGGTTAATAATAATACACTTAACATAAAATACTGATGATGAATATGATGTATTAGTTAAAAAATAATTAAAGAACGATGTTATTAACTCTAATGAATTTGTGAAGAATATTAATATGACAGGAAAAGACAAGGGTTAGTATGTAATTCACATTTACAGGGCGAGGAAAAGATGGGGGAAGTATATCGTAAAAAGGTGTTGCGAGGCGGGGACAACTAAAAGAAATGTGCTCCAGAGTTCCTTCTTCAAGTCCACACTCACACAAGGAATGATCCCGAATCCTTAGCTTAGCCAGGAAAGCCGGCGAGCATACGTGTCCTAATCTTAAATGAATTATAACTGACGTGGCCAATTTATTGATGTTCTGATACTTAAAAAACCAAGGTCTAGGAGGGATAGTCCGCTGGATGGAACGATAGTGTCGGGCTTTAGTTTGTCTAGACGACTGCCACAGATCATTCCAGGATTTATCCAGGAGAAAAATATTTTGAATACGAGTCGCATCCCACACGCATAGCGTCCTTTGCCAAAAGGTCCGCTGTCTCATTACCAGAGATGCCAGAATGGCTAGAGATCCACGCAAGAACGACTTCTATGCCTGATACGTGGCATTTATAAAGGACCTCTTTTATCTTTGAGGTGATATAAAAGTTGTCTCTAGCATGGAAAGGAGACTTGTTAATATCCTGCAGACAACTTAATGAGTCAGAAAAGACGATGGACTTATTTAACTTATGAGATTCTATAAACAATACTGCTTCCAAGAGAGCTAAAGACTCCCCAGTGAATATAGAGGTTTGAGAGGGACATTTATAATTAATAACAATTTTATGTTTGGGAATCCATACAGCAGAACCTACATTATTTTCTATAGACAACTTAGCTGAGTCTGTATAAACAGTTAACCAGCCAGGCCATTTTTCGTCTAATATGCTATTGAATGCAATATTTGCATTAGGGGATCTTTTTCCAATGCCAAAATTAAGAATAACTCTCGGGATAAAGAGCAGAGATTCGAAATTGAAATGGAACAGCGGATTCTTATCAAGTTGAAAAGTAGGGGAAGGGAGTGCAAAAAATTTTGAGAGGCTTTTGAGTAAAAGGGGAGTCTCCTTATGAGACCAGTAACTAGATGAGGGCAGTAACTGAGACAATAATCTAAGTCTTTGAAGTAGCGGATGAGAGGAAAATTGTATAATATTGAAAAAGAATCTATCAGATAAAAATTGTCGGCGGAGGTTTAAAGGTGGTTCCAAACATTCTACTTGAAGGGCATTAATGGGGGAAGATTTCATAGCACCAGTGATGATACGCAAACATTTAGACTGGATTCTCTCCAGCTTGCAAAGTGCCATCTTACTGCGAGGTTCCAACAAGAAACATCCATAGTCAAAGTGGCTTCGGATAATCGCGTTATACAGCAGCTTCTGACTGTAGGGGTGGGTGCCCCAACGTACCCCGGAAAGTGCACGTAAGACATTGACACATGCGTAAGACTCTCGCATTTGCCGACAATATAATTCATATGGTGTATACCCGTCATGCGAGAGTCAAATATGACCCCTAAAAATTTTACTCTATCTTCAATGGATATGTGTTGACCACTGACTGATAAATTAATAGTAGGAATTGAGCGTTTACGAGAAAAGACCACTGCCTTACATTTAGGGACAGACAAAGACAGACCATATTCAGCCAGACGTCTAAATAAGATAAGGCTGAGTTCAACCTGCAACTAGCATCAGAAATTGTTTTTGAAGATACATAAAGAGCAATGTCATCTGCATATTGGAGAATGCTGCAAAAACAGTATACAGTTTTATCCAGGTCATGGCTATAAATATTATAGAGCAAAGGACTAAGGACAGAGCCCTGTGGGAGTCCCTTCCATATATACCTAGAGGGAGATAACGAGCCTTGGTACCTGACGGATATGGAGCGTGCCATAAAAAGGTTGCAGATGATGTTGACTATCTTCACGGGGATACTCAGCTGTAGCATCTTCTGCCTGAGTATTGGAAGCTGGACATTATCATAGGCTGAAGATATGTCAAGGAAGACACCAATCGAGTGTTCTCCGTGAGAAAAAGAGATTCGGACATTTGAAGTAAAGATACTAAGGCTGTCCATGGTACCCATACCTTTTCGGAATCCAAATTGAGTTTTTGGAAGCATACCTCTATTTTCTACCATCCACTCTAGTCGATTCTTGACCAGGTGTTCAAGAATTTTGGATAAAACAGATGACAATGCAATAGGTCTGTAAGAGGAGCAGTCATCTGGGTCTTTACCCGGCTTCAGAATGGGGATTACAATTTGAGTTTTCCAAGAGTCTGGGATCAAGCCAGAACTGTAAAAGTGATTGATTAATTTTAAGAAGAAAGTTTTAGCCAAAATAGATGACTTAGTGACAAAAGAGGATCCCATCTACCCCAGGGCTAGAATCTCTAAGGTGATCAAGGGCACAGTGTAGTTCAATAAGAGAAAATGGTTCATCCATTCTGAACAAACTTAGGGCTCCGTTAGGCGAGAAATAATAACACTTCAGTACAACTCACTAGCACTCGGCGTTTATTCTTTGAAACGGTTATCCTTAAAAATATTCCTTACACTACTTATACTAACAGAGGTAACGAAACCATAGCGAGTTCTAACCTCGACGTCACAACGCCATCTATCGAGCGCATAGGAAAACTTCTAATAATGAATAAATATTAGAACCCGCCGTGGTTTCGCTACATACTTAAACATCTACTTAAACATACCGCCCACCAAGGACATAATGCAGAATGTCCTTTAAACCGCCCACCATGCCACAGTCAAGGTAAGCAATGCTAAACAGAAATCTTATTTTGCTATGGGCAATATCGATAATTTTGATGTAGGTCTTTTAATTATTGCATTTTTGGTACGGATGGTAACTACCCGTGTAATTTTATCCGGACCAGGGTGTTTTTGCTCCACTTTGCCCAACAACCACCTTCCAGGAGGTAGATCGTCCTCCTTAACTAAAACTACATCGCCTAGTGATGGTTCCGGGTTCTGGTATTCCCATTTATTCCTTTGCAGAAATTGATGAAGATAATCCTGCGACCATCTGCGCCAAAAGTCCTGCATCATTCGCTGATGGAGTTGCCATCGACGCAAAGTATGGATGTTCGAAGTTTCATAATTTGAATCTGGTACTACGACGAGTGGTTCCCCCACCAGGAAATGACCAGGAGTCAATACAAAAAGCTCATTTGGATCCTCTACATGTGACATTGGCCTCGAATTTAGACATGCCTCAATTTGCGTTAACACTGTGGCCATCTCCTCATAAGTCAACGTAGAGTTCCCTATGACTCGCTTAAGATGGAACTTCATGGACTTTATGCCTGCCTCCCAAAGTCCCCCAAAATTAGGTGCGCGAGGAGGAATAAAGTTCCAATGAGTCCCGTTGCTCGCGAGATATTCTGCCAGTTCCGGTTTGAAGTTTGATTTTTCTTCATTAAACAAGCACAATAACTCGCGAGCAGCTCCTACAAAATTTGTGCCGTTGTCGCTGTACAACTCAGCACATCTGCCTCGTCTTGCGACAAACCTTCTAAAGGCAGCCAAGAAACCTGGAGTGCTTAATTCGCTGACAGCTTCGAGGTGCACCGCTCTTGTCGACATGCATACAAACAATGCAACGTAACCCTTATAAGACTTATTGCCCCTACCCTTGGACACTCTTATATTGATAGGCCCTGCGTAATCTACGCCACTAATGAAAAAGGGCTTGTTTGGGGTCACACGGGATAAAGGTACTTGTCCCATGAGCTGAGACGTGGCCTTTGTTGAGTACCTAATACAAGTGACACAGCCTCTGTAACACTTTTTAACTAAAGCCTTGACCCCTACAATCCAATACCTTGATCGCAAATACGTGATCATGAGTTGTGGACCACCGTGCATAGTTTTTTGATGCGCTTCTGCAATCAAAAGACCTGTTAAAAAGGATTCCTTTGGTATAAGAATCGGATGTTTCTCATTAAATGTTAAAGAAGACATTTCCAATCTGCCACCAACTCTTATTATACCGTTTGAATCTAAAAATACGTTTAAGGATCTTAGCTTCTTCTTTTTCTTATCTAAACTTCCCTTTCTTTTCAGTTCTTCCAACTCTTCCGAAAATCCTTCTTCCTGACATCTTATAACACAAACTTCTACGGCTTCCTCGATTTCTCGTCTGGACAAGTATTTAGTGTCGTGCCTGATATTTACCTTTCCTCTTACATTCAACCATCTTCGACAGTAGGCAATCACTCGAACAAGCCTGGAGAACGAGGAAAACCTTTGCCAAAAAGCAACGTCAAAGACAGCCGTTTGTACTCTAACTTCTTCGAGATTAGTTATGAGGTGCTTAGGCCTTTTAAAAATAATCAAGTCCTGTCTTAAAAAATCCGGACCTTCAAACCATATGGAAGTTGTTGAAAGCTCTGCAGGAGATATACCTCGTGATGCACAGTCCGCTGGGTTTTTCTTGGTCGGTACATGAGACCAGTGCTGGGTGTCTAGAGTTAATAAAATTTCTGAGACCCGATTCGCCACAAAAGTCTTCCAGCGGCTCGGATGATTATTTAACCAGGCCAGAACTACCTCACTGTCGGTGAAAGCATGCAACTGATCTTTGGCTATTCCCATAACTTCAGCTACTTCCACAATGAGCTTAGCCAACAGTACAGCCCCACAAAGTTCGAGCCTGGGTATCGATACTTGCTTTATAGGCGCGACCTTCGTTTTAGATGTCAATAAAGAGACGTGGATTTTTCCCTGGTCATCCACTACTCTGAGGTATACGACAGCAGCATATGCCACCTTTGAGGCATCCGAAAACCCGTATAATTCGCGTTTATTCTTACTACACGTGTGTAACCAACGCGGAATTTTTATCTCAACTAAAGCAGCCAAGTTTCGACGGTAAGTAAGCCATTCACTTAATAAATTGTTTGGAACTTCTTGATCCCACCCAATTCCAGCTAGCCACAGCTTTTGTATTAATATTTTAGCTAAAATAATACTGGGCGCTAACCATCCGAGTGGGTCGAATAAACGTGAAATGTCAGAAATAATTTTTCTTTTTGTTGCAGGTTCAACTAGCGGCGTGAGATCGACGGAGTACTGAAAGAAGTCACCACTTGGATTCCAGGTAAGTCCCAAAATCTTTGTTATGTCATCAACCTTAATACTTAAACCCTCATCCTTGCCACCTTTTTCATTCCTTATCTTATCTAACAATTCTCGGCAATTGCTTCTCCATTTCTGCAATGGAAACCCTCCTTTGCCTAGCACCGTACTTAACTCTGAGTAAATATTAAAAGCACCTTCCATATCGTCAGCTCCTGTCATCACATCATCCATATAAAAATCGTCCAAGATTATTTTTGCAATACCTGGCCTATCCAAGCACTCATCATAGGCCAGCTGTTGTAACGACCTTACCGCCAAATATGGTGCTGATGCAGTACCGAAAGTAACGGTAATCAGCTCATATTCCTGGAGCTCCATTTCAGGACTATCTCTCCAAAGTATTCTTTGGAATGGAGTATCTTCCCTATTTACCAACACTTGCCTATACATTTTGATGATATCCGCTACCAGACCTATCTTATGTGATCTCCAGCGCATAATGGTATGACGGAGTTCAGGTTGCAACGCCGGGCCAACCATCAATTCATCGTTAAATGCCTTTCCATTGGTTCCCTTACAGGACGCATCAAATACGACCCGGACCTTCGTCGTGTCCTTATCCTCCCTGACAACTGCATGGTGAGGTAAATATATTGCTGCTTTATTATCCTTTTCTTTATCGATAACCTTGACCATGTGATTTAATTCTAAATATTCTTGCATGACCTTTGTGTAATCTGCCTTTAATTTTGGGTTTTTTCCTAACCTTATCTCTAAACCTTTTAATCTTTTTTCAGCAATACTCCTGGACTCACCAAGCCTGCTGACCGGGTCAGCGTCACGTAGCGGTAATTTCACAATATACCTGCCCTCCTTATTTCTAATCGTGGACGCTGTAAATAGTTTTTCGCATTTAATTTCATCCTCTGTGAGCATTCTTTTTGTTCCTGATGTTTCAGCCTCCAGTTCCCAGAACTTTTTCAGCATGCTGTCAGCATCAAAACTTGAGTGCATCACATGGATGTTAGAATGTATATTGGATGAATTATCTACCTCACAGACCCCTGATATTATCCATCCAAACGCAGTATCCTGCGCCAAGAGAGAACCACCCAGATTTCTTTGAATGCCTTCTTGAATGATTTGGCTGTATACCTCAGCACCTAATAAGATATCGATCTTATTAGGTCTGTGATATTCAGGATCAGCCAAATCATCAACTGACAGATTCACCCATTCTACCCTGGTTACTTTGGTAACTGGGAGAAGGGACGTAACTGATTTCAAGATATAAGCATCAACCTTAACCTGAAACTGGGGATCTACTCTCGACCTTATATTAATTTTGACCGTGGACTTCGAAGTCACACTTTTGTCACCCCCTACACCTACTACAGTGTGTTTGGCCGCAATCTTTTTTAATCCTAAGTACTGAGCCATAGCTTCTGTAATAAAAGATCCTTGCGACCCTTGGTCTAATAATGCCCTAACCTGAAGATAAGTCCCGTCTTTCGACTCAGCTTGCACCACAGCTGTAGTTAATAAAACCGTTTTACAACAGTTCCCTGTCGAAAGACAAGATACAAGTGGCTTACTAGACCCCTCCGCTTGCGCGGTAAACTTATTGCTGTCTGATGCAGCGTTTTCCTCAATCGACTTTTTACTCGTCGATGAAGCTCCCTCGTGAACCGTCTCAATTTCTGCACTAACAGAACCAGAATCACCACTAGGGTGCAATAATGAATGGTGGCGGCGTTTGCACACCCGGCATCGGACCATGTTTTTACAATATTTAGCAGAGTGGTTGCTGTTCAAACACACAAAACATAACCTTTTCTCCATTGCAATATCACGTCGTTTGTCGTTAGGTTCTTTAGCGAATTTTTTGCATGTAGTTATTTTATGATCTGCAGTACAATACGCACACGACGCAATTTTATTCTCTTTCACAATGTGAAAAGATTTTGTATTTTTGCTCTCTACTTTGTTAGACTTTGAATCTAAATTTTCTAAACCTCTAAAACGCCCTATCAAAAAATCAGAAAATTGCACAAACGTTGAAAATTCATCAGTTGGATCTGAGGCCACTTTTAATTCCCATGCTTTTCGGGTATCTTTATCTAATTTAGCGCTTATTAGATGGATAATCAAAATATCCCAAGAGGAAATATTTACACCTAGATTTCTTATAGACTCTAAACAATCTGATGTTGTACTAATTAACTTCTTAATTTCAGAGGCAGATTCAGACCACAAACTTTTTTGATTTAGCAGCCGATTCAAAATGCCATTAGCCAAAAACCGCTTATTGTTGTACATACTATCCAATTTCTCCCAAGCAACTTGATAGCTATCAGATGTCACTTTAATGTTTCGTAACAACTGTTCCGCTTCACCTGTTAAATGTCCCCTGAGATAGTAGAACCTTTGAGCATCATCCAGAGACTTGTTTTCATGCACAAGCCCTAAAAACAGATCTCTGAACGTCTGCCACTCAGTATATTTCCCGGAAAACGTTGGTATTTTAATTTCTGGCAACTTGAAACGTCTAGCTAAACTTTCACATTGATTATTTGAACTTGAATTTAACTCTGCCTCTGGTGTTTTTAACTTATATAACATTTCTTTTAAATCAGTCTTAAATTGTACATACAATTCTTCTACATCATCATAGACATTGTTTTTATGATAATCCGAACTATACAAATCACTTCGCTTAACTTGACTAATAATCTCAGTATGAGTGCTTGTAAATAAACTCCACTGTTTCTCTAAGTTATCTAGTCTAGTTTCAATATATGGAACAGTCAAACGCTCTTTAGGAGACTTTTTAAAATTAGTCTTAACTTTCAGCATTTTTGCTCTAATATCCTCCTGTAAATCGTTAAACGCTTCCATTTTAAATTGTTTATCAAACTCTGTAATTGACTTAAAAACACTCAAACACAATAGTCTCACAATACCACAACAAATAAAAACAAAGCTAAACAGAAAAATGAGCAGAAGTCTTTTTGTCCGTACTTCCAATAAATGTATACCAAGTTAAAACACAAATTGGGCAAAATTTTACAAGTCTTTTTGCAAGTAATTCTGGTAAAAATTGGGCATGGATTCCCCGTCTCAACCAACTATTACTTAAAACTATTACAAGTCCAAACTAACTAAATTATTCTAAGTTAAATCTGACTATCTTGCAGGATTCTTGAATTTTTCTAAGTTCCACCTAGTCTTGACTTTAAAGTTCAAATTTGCATGTACTTCTCAAAATTTCAACTTTATTTCTTCTAGTAAATAAGAGCGAAAATGTACTCACGATTGAACACTGCACTCACTGTCACTGATTTTCTTCGACGACACGCGCCTGCTACCAGTGGCGCCCTCTGGCGCTCCGCAACCTGCTTTTCACCTCCCGAATTCACCACTCCTCCAGATGTTGCCACCCGGCTCCACCACTGCCTTGACGCCTTTCCAGCCGCCTTGCTGTGGGGATGATCTGGACAGCGATCCACTGCCCAGTAGCGACGAAACGGGTAGTAACCACTACCACCACCGATGATTACCAAAAAACACGTCCAGCCATATCCGGTTCGAAGGACCATGAACAAACTTAGGGCTCCGTTAGGCGAGAAATAATAACACTTCAGTACAACTCACTAGCACTCGGCGTTTATTCTTTGAAACGGTTATCCTTAAAAATATTCCTTACACTACTTATACTAACAGAGGTAACGAAACCATAGCGAGTTCTAACCTCGACGTCACAACGCCATCTATCGAGCGCATAGGAAAACTTCTAATAATGAATAAATATTAGAACCCGCCGTGGTTTCGCTACATACTTAAACATCTACTTAAACAATTCTATCAACGGAATGGGAAGAGGTAAGCATAGGAGGCGGTAGGCTATCCGCCGAAGGAACGAAGGGAGGAGCCAATTTATTTAGAAAGTCAGGAAGCCAAGAATCTACAGCATTAGAAGAGGTATTACTGTTATTGGAGTAGGATCGACGGAAAGCTTTTACACGTTTCCACACTAGAGAAGCAGGAGATCTGGGAGAAAGGGATTCGCAAAATGCAAGCCATCCTTGCTTTTTCTTTTTAGAAAGCAATCTTTTAGACTGAGCTAGGATTCTTTTGAAGTTAATATAGGAATCCATGTTTGAATCTATAGCAAAAATGGATTCAGTTTCATTTCGTTGTCGAATACTGGCGGTGCAATCTGTATCCCACCATGGAGGGGAAGGAATTCTACTACAAGAGGAATTTTTTACAGGGATAGATTCATCCACAGCAGCTAAGAGAACCAATGTATATTGAAGATAGATACTAAGAAAATTAGACACGTTGACTGGAGGCAATGAAGCGATTTTGGAATCTACTAGCTGGGAGAATTTGTCCCAGTCTGCCATAGATAATCTATATTTAAGAAGAGGGGGAGGGTCTTTAGAGAGTGAAACAGAATGGTGTATGGTAGTCAAAATGGGAAAATGATCACTGCCGTAGGAGTTAGGTAAAACTCTCCAAGAAAGAGAAGGTGCTAGGCTAGGGGAAGCAAGGGTAAGGTTAACGGCACTAATGTTCTGTATTGGAGATACTCTACGAGTGCTGGCGCCGTCGTTCAAGATACAAAGATTTTGTTCATCCAGAAGGTCAAGAAAGGTAGACGAGACCGTGTCACAAGTGTGAGAACCCCACAGGGTATGATGACAGTTAAAATCTCCCATGATTATCAATGGGCCCGTAATAGGAGACAGTAAAGAATTGAACTCAGATATTATATTAGGATTGGGGTGGGGGATATAAACTGAAATGAAAGTAATATTTAAGGCTTTCGCAGCTACTGCATGAAAGTCAGGGCTGTGAGGTGGGAGTGGGATTTGGGAGAAAGGTACAGAAGTATTAATAAGTAATGCACAACCTGCATATCCATCAGTACGGTCATCTCGGAGGCATGAGTAGCCTGGTAACCTAAAACGTGAACCCGGCTTAAGCCATGTCTCCGAGATGGCGGCCAATATTGGCTTATGCAGGTTCATTAGCAATATAACGTCAGGTTTTTGGATACGAATATTCCTACAGTTCCACTGAAGGAGATTTGCTTTCGCTGTGAAGAGAGTTTGTTAGGAGAGAGAGCAATGGCTGAAGCTAGTTTAAACTAAACGAAAAATTATAATTCGTGGGTATATATGTAAACAAGAAAGGTTGTCAAATTGACATTTCAGATACAATGAACATTTTTCTTATATTTTTTTAAATGTTACCTATTTTTGTTTTCAATTGCTTGATATTTCTAATCAGAATTTCTTATATTATTCCACAATATTGAATTATGTATATATAAATTATTATTTTTCTACCAAAACAAACTATTACTATTGTACTTTTAAAATACAGTAATGTCTACATTCAACACAAGATGCATGCTAGGTATTAAACTGATTTGTATACGACTTTCACATCTGTATAAACTTCATAATCAGGATATTTTAAGATATAAATAATTAGGTTTAAAAATGAAGCAATTAACTTAAATTTTAAAAACTATTCTATTTCAGAGGAGCTATTCTCCGAGTCTGAGTCCGACTCTGTTACATTTATAATAAAACGTGCTAAAATACATATTATAATAATATTAATTAGTATCCTTTTTTCGTAACCCTACCCGTATATGCGTCATCTAAAATTTACTTTGACAAGGCTCCTTCCGCTCAGCAATCTGAACTGATAATACAATTTTTTCACGTTCCGCATAGTACCACAGTGACAACTCGAATTCTCTAAATGTCAAATGACTTTCAAATGATTTTCAAATGTCAGTAACAAGTCGTGTGTCCGCCTTACTTATGGGGAATTGCACTTTTGTATTGTATTTTTTATTTTTCTGCATTTTATGCATTTTTTCATGGCTGTATTATGTCTTGCTGCGTAGCCTGAAAAAATATATATTCGCAATGGAAAAATTACAAATCAGCATATCTTATACTTGATTTTAAATGAAAAAAAATGCTCACCTTTTACTCGGGCCAAAAATGAACTCTATGACAAATATATCTAATATTTATATTATAATAACATTTTTCATTAACAATTAAACATTCGTTTTCGATTTACAAGCACTTTACCGATTTTACTTACGATTTTAAATATAAGTCGGTTAAAGTCACTACAAGATGTAGACGAACGTAACTGTGTGCGCGCGCACCCTCACAAATACTTATTATTAACTCTTCGTTGAATAAAAACATATATTAACAAAAGAAAGGGCATTGTTAATTTTCTTAAAATCATTATAAACAGATCCCAATCGATGAAACAAAGAATTAATGAGTAATTAACTATCTGACCGGAAGTCATTCCATTCATGGTTACGTTCTATCCGTACGTCACCCGCGCCATGCTATGTAAAAAATACTATAGTATAATGAAGAAATAATACTAATATGATATTATTGATATTATATTTTCGGGGTGTTGAAATCCCATATATGAGTGGCTATGCACAACCTTTTAGTTTTATTTTTACAAAAAGAATATTATCTATTAAATTTTCAATAATAATATTGTTGTATTTATTTCAGTTCAGGAACTTACGAAATTCAAGAAGCGGTTGGAGTACCTATTGGCACTAAAATAATTGTGCACCTGAAGACTGACTGCAGAGAATTTGCTGATGACGATACTGTGAAAAGTAATTACTATACATACATAAAAATGTCATAATTCGAATAAACGTGCAAATATTTCCGAAATGTAATAGGTAATTACACATGTTGACCGTAAAAAAGATTTGTCTTCAAAATCTGTAATAACTATTTACACAGTTATTCGAGTAATAAGATTTTATAAAGTTCATGGTTTAAAATTTAATGTGTTACACTTCTGTTTCTGTGAATTCTTAAATGCAAGATTAAATTTTCAGAAGAATAAACGTGCAAAGTAAGAATACCTAGTTTTGAAGACCCGAAAAGCCTCGAAAACACATTGTTTAATTTTAACACTTCTAGGGATGATTCACGTTACACCGTGCTGTGGCCGGACCGTGTCACGGACGGGGCACGGTCAAAGCTCTATAGTATACTTTTGTATGAACCATGTCACGCTAGACCGGGCCGGGCCCGCGCCCCGGCCGGAGCACGGCGTCAAAATATCGGTGGGTATTCTTTTCCCTGTCCCGCCCCGGCCCGGCCCGGCCACGGCACGTCGTAACATGAATGTGTTTGCCGGGCGCCCAGAGGTCATCGACGACGGACTATATAATGAAGTGAGCAGCGTAACCGCAAAATGGACGACGATAAATTGCTAGAATGTGTGCGCAAGTACCCTGTGGGTACTTGCGCACACTCAAGTACTCATATGACTCATCATAAGTATCTTCTTTTTGTAGTTCGAATTCGTGTTTCCAATACTTCGTCATCAATAGCAACTGCAATAGCTGCTCACTCAAGTTGTGAAAATTGCATTATAAAAATACACGTCTTATTATAACTCAAGCGAAAAATAAAAAAAAAAACGTGTGCGGTCAGGGGACCCCTGTCAGGAACGAAGATCCTCACGCATTTTTTTTAAACTCCGAATGTAATTCGAAATAAAATCTGTATAGTTCATGTATTTTTTTTTATTTTGTATCATATTTTCAATGCAAATAATTTCAAATAAGGAATCAAATCAAAAATCAAAAATTTTCATTAAATATATTAAGAAAAATATTCATTTTCTTTATTGAATTATGAAATACTTTATTGAATTTTTAGTAAATAGCAAATACTCGAATCACATGTGCGATAAACGTAAGCAATAAGCAATTGCTTCTTACAATTTTATTAACCTACTTTTCTAAATCTGTATTTTGCATACTTTCTTGAGTTTCCATTTCTCAAAACCTTATTACAATAATGAGACAATATTATAACTCACGTATGATTTAAAATAAACAAAAACAACAAATACATTTTAACGAATTTTTTTCGTGTTTAGTATTTACGTTATACAATCGGCCACGCACTAGTCTGCACGTCTGTTATTTTGCTTGAGTCTCGCTCTCGATACTCGCACGCACACACACACAGAGAAAGAGAAAGGCGTATGGAGGGGGTAAAAATCTTACGTGACGTTACATTTTCTCTGGAATCATACCTACCGCAAGTCGCGTAAAGGAACTTCGTTCCAATAATAAACAACTGCAAATAACAATATCTTATTATCGAATGGACATCGAATAGATCGACACTTGACAACACTCGGTACATACGCGGACACGGTCGTGCACGGTGTAGCATATATGACTGGCCCGGCCGGCGCACGGTGGAAAAGTCACGGCACGGGCATGGCCCGCCCCCGGCACGGTGTAACGTGAATCATCCTTTATCCGTGTGTTTTAAAAATACGATCGGTGCGTTTAAGAAGTGTGTATAAGAATATTCGTCTGCAAAAATAGACTTAAAAAAAATTGGGGGTGTGCCTCATAGGCTCTGTAATTAAAACATTTTGTGTAAACACGTTTATACGGTGGGGCCATCAATATTATGTGACTTTATGAAATCCCAGGAAATGTTATCATAACGACCTCCTTTTCATGACCACAATAACCATGTACCGTATTTTCCACATACCTTCATGAGATTGAACTAAAGGATGTACTTTTTCAGGTATAATAATGAAATATAGCAATTTTATCAGCAGTCCCATTTTATTGAACAATGAACAAGTCAACTCTATTAAGGTTTGTATTGCATTAAAATTTAAGAATCTTCATTTAATTTTAACGAAACCACAAATACATACACACGCACACACTCACACACGAAAAAGCGCATTCGTGCACCCGCACCAGCGTACATACCCTCTCTCTCACCCTCAAACACATACACTACACTAAACATTACACATGCACACCCTCTCACACACACCCTCAGACACACACACCCTCACACTCTTTTTATAGAAAAAAGGGGGCAGACGAGCGTACAGTCCACCTGATGGTAAGTGGATACTGTCGTTCATAGACATCCGCGATACATACGACTATCAGTCCAGAATGACAAACTTTGGCACGCCCCCGGGTGCGCCGCCTACCTTTGCAAATTAAGGAATGGATTGGGAAAATGGGGAGAGAGAGGATGGGATGGGAATGGGCTCTGGCATATCTCATTCACTACCGAAACACGTACGTACATTGGGGAAATACGGTAAAGTAGGAAATGCAGTACATTTCAAGGTAGTCTTCTGTGACGTGGCCGGTCGAGTGCGCTCAGCGGCTGTGGGAATGCAGTATGCACTCTCCCCCTACCGAATGTATTGTATATATCAATCATTCATTTACATTTTTTTTTTGGCTGTGGTCTATGTTTGTTTGTAAAAATATCAAATATCAAGACCTTCAATCAAGAAAAATATCAAAATTATCGTAGAATCATAGTTCCAACCAGAGGTTCAGTTACACTTACACTTATACGAGTATATGTGTTTTTGAAAGAAGTTAGTTTTCAAAATTATAGATTACATAAATAAATAAATTGGATTAAAACTGTACAGCCTCTTTGGTTAATGGAGCCGAAGGAAGTAACAGGGGAACAGCACACAGAGTTCTACAGATTCATAAGCAACTCGTACGACAAGCCTCGCTTCACTTTGCACTATAAGACTGACGCTCCACTCAGCATAAAGTCCATACTGTATGTACCTGAAGGGAAGCCAGGGCTGTTTGAGCTGTCACGTGACTCAGATGTTGGTGTCGCGCTCTACTCCAGGAAAATACTGATTAAGAGCAAGGCTGAAAACATATTGCCCAAGTGGCTGAGATTTGTGAAAGGTATGTGTAAAACTGTGAAATTATTCTTGCTCTATATAACCTTTGTGACATTACTGAAATCTTTAAAAAAAATGTTTTTTATTGGTTTGTATTTAAACAATCGCCAACTAACTAAATGAACAACAAATCAGGATCAACAAAACATCTTTTGAATAACTATTTTTAAATCACTAAGAACGTACCAAGTCGACGTAAGCGGGACTCCCTATTTTTTTATTGTTACTGAACCCAACTCGCCTATAACTTTCCTACCATGCATTTTCTGGCTATTGAGTATCTTCTGCTGCTCATTTAATTATTTCTCTTTTTTATTGCTTATCGTAAAAGTCATATTTTTATTTAAACAAAATCTTGAAACAACGAAATTCCAAGTTAGCAAACCTTGACCCAAGTCATATGAACAAGAAAGTTCCATAGCTCACGTGACATATTTTAATATATTGCTTTCGACCGTCTTATAAATCTATTACTTCGTTTATTATTCTATTCTTTATAAATTTGTACCTGTCGATATTTTAACTACAACAGTCAATCATCATTTGCCTTTTGCCAAAGATCTGGTCCAAGTTCTACCATTCTCGGTCCTGTACCAATTTGATCACCTACCCTCAAGATATCATCTTCCTACCTTTTATATTATTTCTGCCTGCAGTTCTTCAAAATATACTTTGAAAAACATTTGTCAATATTTTCAACAATCATAATAATTTATTTCTCATTTTAGTAATCGTTAATCAATCATTTTTTTGCACGCTGAAGTCCCACAACCGCTGGGCGCGCCGCGCCTGACTGAGCAAGTTACCCCCACATTCACAGAACACCTACCGTATAATGTACTGCATTTCCCATGCCTATCCTATTCCCAGCAATGTACATACGTGTTTCGGTAGTGAGTAAGATACCATCAGAGGCCATTTTCAATCCCATCCCATCCAAATCTATTCCCAAATCTCCAACGGTAGGCAGTGCCAACGTTTGTCAATCTGGACTGATGTCGGCATGTATCGCAGATGTGCGACAATCTCCACATACCACCAAGTGGTATGTCTGCTTGTTTGTCACCTTCGTTCTATAAAAAAAATCATACTCATCTATTTAAAATTTTCAGGTGTTGTTGACTCTGAAGACATTCCCCTTAATTTAAGTAGAGAATTGTTGCAAAATAGTGCTTTAATTACGTAAGTACTGATAGCTTACATTAATGACTAGAAATTTATTGATTGCCTACGAGTATGCTTTTGCCGATTTGCCAACTGGTCGACATTTCTTATCGACTAGTCGCTGTCTAGCCGTCGACTACAATAGTAACTAGATAGTCGTCTGTTGGAAATAACCTATAACTTTTTATAGATAATTATATTTTTTTGGTTTATTTATTTATTTGTATTTTATTTATGAAAGAGGTCTGTCCGTCCACGCACTATTCGTGCTAAACAGACGATTAAAGCTGTGAAGGAGATTAAAGCTGTGTTTATCCAGAGAGATCAATATAACTCCCAGAACCATGCCACGTATTTTAAAAGATGACTTAGGAGTGCTGTTTACAAAAGACGTTACTGGTCATTTCTTAAATGACAAAATTTAAAGATCAATAGGGTTGACAAATCAAAACAACTTCTTCGGCGGTACGCAAAGGGAGCTCACAGACAAATCTTATTTACGGACGACAAAATGTACACCATTGAGGAACATTTTAACAAGCAGAATGATCGATCATTCTGTTGATCTGTTGTGGAGAATGATTGTTCTGCTTGATCATTTATGCTCATGACTCTTGAGACGCTCTTGGTTAATAGGCTGCAACGTAGCCATTATCCGGCTTCAATGATAGTTTGGTGGGGTGTTAGCTATCAAGAAGTGACTGAACCATATTTTTGTGAAAAAGATATTAAAACGTCGGCTCAAGTGTATCAAGATACCATTCTTGAGAAGGTCGTAAAGCCTCATAATAACACCCTGTTCCATAACCAAGAACGGTCCTTTCAGCAAGACTCAGCACCAAGTCGTAAGACTCACTCAACACAGGCGAGGCCAGAAAGGAGTATTCCCGATTTCGTTAGAGCTGAAGACTGGCCGTCGTCTAATCCCAATCTTAATCCGCTCAATTATGATTTATGGTTTGTTTTAGAGAGCATGGCATGCTCTAAACGCCATGATAATATTGAATGCCTAGAACATTCTGTAAAGGTGGCAGTTGCCAATTTTCCCTTGGAAAGGGTGCGTGTTTCAATGGAAAACTGACCACAAGGTTTGCAAGATTGTATAAAAGCAAACAGTGACCATTTCGAATAAACGTTATATTTTTAAAATGCTTACCTATTTTTTTCTAAATAACACAAATTCTTGTAATAAAATGATAATGTAAAAATAAAAATATCAATGTTTTCTTTGTAACAATATTTATGGCTAGACTAGGTACAATGCAAAATAGATAATTATTCTAGGCGATGGGCTTACATAGAATGAATTATTGCGCAAGACTCAGCTGAGTGTATCGGAGCCAAGTTAATAATATGTTTTGTAATGTTACAGTAAACTTCGTACAGTATTGACAAATCGTTTCCTAAAATTCATGGTTGAAATGTCACAAAAGGACCCAGTGGGATATGACTCCTTCTACAAAGACTACTCCGTATTCTGGAAGGAAGGCATTGTTACCAGTCATAGTCTAATAGAGAAGGTAAATATTTACTTATATTATTTTATATATGATAGCTTTGGACTAGCTTTTGCACGCGGCTTTCCCTGCGTGTTTTTTAAAGTAATTAGCTCCCCTTGAAAAAATAATCAATTTTCCGGCATAAAAAGTATCCTTTGTAAGTATTAAAGATAAATTATTTTGTTCTGTTGGACTCATTTTTTATTATTATATTGCTAAATGGACGTAAAGTAACGCCCAATTCTATAAATTATGTAGTAGGAAATGTAGTAGTAAAAGCCGCGAACTTATCCTACTTATATTAGGATGTTGTTAATTATTTTGTAAAATATGTTACTTTGTTGTTTTTAGGAAGAAATAGCAAAGTTGCTTCGCTTCGAGTCCTCTAAATCCGAGAAAGGGAATAGAACATCGCTGGCTGATTACTGCGCTCGGCAAAAAGACGACCAAAAAGCCATTTATTATTTAGCTGCACCGAGGTAGGGTTTAATTATTTATTTATTCTTTATTGTACAAAGTGACAAAAGGCGTACTTAATGCTTAGAAGCATTATCTCCCAGTCAACCTTTGGCCCAAGCAGAGATGGCGTGGAAGATTAAGTGAAACTATAGATAGTGACGCATATTAATTAAATACTATAATGATTAATAATATATAATTTAATAAGTGTAAGGTACATGGGTTAGGTTTAGGTTCTCTGGTGACAATAAAGAAATAGTAGCGCCGCGTCGACTGGCTGATGACGTATTTAGTAATTTAAATTTATTGACTTCAGTTATTTAAAAAATAGGTTTAATTCAATTTAATTCGTTTTATTTGTTTAAAATAGGTAATTACAGATGACATTTAAATTATACAGCTGTGTCGCCCTCGCGGGCGTACAAATTTTGAGGAAAAGGAAAAAGAAAACCTACAACATCTACTAACTTATATTTACTTATCTCGCTACCTTAACCTATAAAAGCCACACGGATATTTTCTAAGAAAATAGTCAATGGATTAAAAAAAGACTCTTGGATTAACCATTTACAAGGGCAAAATAAAATTTACTACAAGGAAGATCTGTTAGTTGTTTTGTTGATCATGGTTTGCTCCCCGTTTCAATACAATCCAAAAAAAAAAAAATACGAAATACGAAAATTGTGATCTCCGCACTAAAATCATTAGCTACTCTTAATTTTTTTCAGTCGTGAGCTGGCAGAGACATCACCATATTACGAATCACTCAAAAAGCGTGATCTTGAAGTTTTATTTTGCTACGAAATGTACGATGAGTTGGTACTGCTCGAGTTGAAGGAATTTGGTGGCAGGGCACTTGTTTCAGTAGAGAACGACATGCAGAAAGATTCTACAGATAAAACTGACAATGTTATTGGTAAGTATATTTACAGAAATACAGTAAGTATATTTGGCTGAGAGTTATATACAGAAGCATGAGCCAATCGAGAGTTTGCACAATTATAAAGTTTTTGCGTTCGTAAATGACAATGTCTCGCCAGTCATATTATGTGGCACTCCTCTCAAAAGAGTATCGAAGTTTAAATACCTGGGGCACTGGATCACGGAGACGTTTAGTGATGACCTGGACATATATAGGGAACGCAGGGCCCCGACAGTCAGCTGTAATATATTGGCCCGTAGGTTTGCACGTTGTACTAGGAGTGTCAAAGTGACACTATTCAGGACTATGACTTTCACTAGTCGTTTTACACGTGTAGCCTATGGGTCAACTATACACCGAAGGATCTCAGTGGTCTGCGTGTCCAATAGAATAATGTGTTCAGAGTGCTGTTGAGGCTGCCTCGCTTCTGCAGCGCATCCCAGTTGTTGCCGAGGCACATGTGGATGGATTCCAGTCCACCCTACGTAGTAGAATAGCCTCGATGATCCGTCGCGTGCAAGTCAGCGCCAACGGTATCCTGGCCACATTGGCGGAGAGGGTGGACTGCCCTATAATGAGGCACTGGACAGGGCACATATCAGTGCCGTTATGTAGTGTCTCTTCATATGAATTTCTTTTTAATGTTTTGTATTTTTATTCGTTCATTGTTTGTATGTATTTTTAAGTATATAGACATATGCAATGCAACCAATCCTTTCAGTATTCGCTACTGGACATGGGCCTCCTCACTCACATTAACTCGTGTATGAGGGATGTAATGCCTGATAACGCCACGCTGGTCAAGCAGGTTGGCGAGTTCACTCTTTTAGAGGTGGTGTAGTTCCTCAGGGCTTGTGGTAGCCGCTTTGTTATTCCTTAGTCGCCTTTTACGGCATCCACGGGAGGAGATGGGGTGGTGCTATTCTATAGGCGGCCGACACCACACGACATCTGCCTGAAATAAATTCTTTATTATTATTCTAATTAACATAAATAATTTAGCGACTATATTATATGAGTCATTGTGCATATTCTTTAATTTATTTACGTACCTATATTTGATACTAATAATGTATCTTTTTACTACGTTACTATTGTACGTTACTATAGCGCAATTATTTTTAATTTGAATTAAAATTCGATCTATTGTATGTGAAGGTATATGTACGGAAGACGCACGAGTGTACTGCCCTCCCATGAAAGGGTTTAGTAACATTTTCAACGAACGCATAAGTTACATTATATTGGGATATTAAAAATAAGATTCCGGGTCATATTGGTTTAAACGTCAAAATGAGAACATGGTAATTTCGACAACTTGTTATATTGTCTTGGTGTTAGAATTACCATTTGTTATAATGAATAGGTGACAAAACGCCCAAACGTTATAGAGATTACTGGTCCATTGGAATAAGTGTTACAATGTTAAAATGTCAATTAGTCCATTACTTAAAAAGGCAAAAGACACCTTAACAATTTATGTAACTATCTATTGGTCCACTCAAAAGAGGTGTTTGTTATATTCACATACAAAAACAACCTTCTTCAATAGACAATGATAATGGCTAAACATTTATGACGAATATGATATTGAAATTGAAAATAAATATGATTTAACGATGTCATCATGAAAAGTCATTCCATAAAATTAATTTAGTGTGACGATTTCGTTTGTAATGAATATAAAATGTTAGAAGATTACAGTAATAATTTCAACTTATTTTTTTTCTATAATCAAAAAGGAAATGAAACTATTATGTAGTGCGTAAAGATACAATTCAAATGAGAAAAACAAAGATGAGTTTACACTATGGAGGTGTACCGATCGACGGGACTGTTCTGCATCCATTGCTATAAATAGTGACAAGACAAAAATATTGCGACAAAGTTTCCACACTTATGAACCCTACAATTCTAAAAATTCTGTTCATTTGGCGTATCAAGAATGTAACAGAAAAGTATGTTGAACTTATGCACCGGTTCAAAAAATTTACGAAGAAGCTTTTCATAACTTGGAATATAATGAATCAGATGACAACGTAGACATTCCTTCGTTTGACAAAAATAAACGATCTTGGTATAGATCACGACGCAAAATTTTGGATGATTAATCAACAACATCTAAGAAATTAGAATAGGTCGAAATTCCAGATTTATTGCGAGACAAATTTCTGATTTGTGAAGATGGTGTTACGGACAAAATTCTAATATTCAGTACTGAATTGGCATTGAAAAGTATGAAGAATAATAGAAACAAAATGTTTTTCGCAGACGTAACATTTGATGTTGTTCCTGTACCCTTTTTCACAACTGTATAGTATCCATTTGGATATGCAAACATTGGAAGGCAACGATGAATGCACAAACGTTATTCCAATGATATACCCTTCTCCCAAACAAAAGTACAGAAACTTACCTACGCCTATTTGAATTACTAAGAGACTAATTCGACGTTGTCATTACACACTTTAAGTGTAACTTCGAAAAGGCCCAAATAAACGCAATCAGAGCCGTGTCCCCCAACTGTATCATATCTGGTTGATTTTAACATTTTAAACAGGTTATTTGCAGGCAAGCAAAGAAACAGCGTTTGTAATACAAAAGGTCAAAAATTTGTCCAGCTAACATCAAACCTGACTCCAAAAAAATTGTAATAGATTTTATGACATTTGGACGTTTTGGCATTTTGATGAATGTCACTAAATTTCAAAAATAAACAATGGCTATTCATTTTATTTTATCCAAAACTTCCAAGTTTCTGACTTGATTTAAAATTAATGAAATTTTTTGCGTTTTTTAGAATGTCATCAAAATGGACTTGTGCCTTTTTTTCTTAGGAGGGCAGTGTAGGATAGGTACCTAGTTGTGCACTGTTCGCGGAACGACAGCTCTGCAAACAATTTATACACCCTCTAATAAATAAAATTATCCCTATACGAGGTTAAGGGCCTTTCTCATCACCTCCTGATACTTTATCAGCAGGTATCAGTAAGTCTGTTATACTTTATCAGAAGATCAGTATCAGCTAAATTTAATTGGCAGATAATTTATCTATCAGATTGTTAACAGCTACTTTATCTACTTATTAACAGTTACTTTATTACCTCCTGATATCTTATCAGAAGGTGGTGAGAAAAGACCTAAATATTATAACATTTTATTTTTCACGAAAGAAATTCAGAAACGGTGCAGGTATTTTTTATTTCATTGTCTATTATTTGTAGGAGGTGATGGCCTACAACAAAGTCAGGTGAACGAACTGGTATCATTTCTGAAGTCTAACCTATCGGGCAAAGTGTTCGACGTTCGCACCACACACAAATTAGACACTCATCCGTGTGTGATAGTGGTCCCTGAGATGGCGGCCGCGAGACACTTTATACGCACTCAGGCTCAAAGTATCACCGAGGAGAATAGGTTCGCGCTGCTGAGGCCGCAACTTGAGATCAATGCGAAGTGAGTTACTATGCCAAAAGTTATTGAGCCGCGTTTCCGACCCACGGACCAACTGCTAGCCTCAACTAGTTGAGTCGTGGGGAAACAACGCTCAAATTTTCCCAATAGCACAATTAGGTAATTAATTGGTCCGTTAAATTAAATACATTTTATTACTTACTACTCATCTAATTCCCAGCGCCTCGACCGCTCATAGACTAACTACCAGTATATATACCAACTATAACTTAGTATAGTAATTTAGCGTCATGTAGCAAAAATTCGTTTGTTTTTCAAGACAATAGTTTACATTTATGTCTTGAAAAATGAAATTGTTCGTGTAATTTATTATGAGTCAATTATCAGTAATTTAATATGCTTCGTGTAATTTAATTTTATGCATTATTCTTATATTTCAGCGTTTGTTTGGTAGATACAACTGGTTGAGCTGAAAGGAATAAAAAACGTTACTAACTCCCTATGACTCAACTAGTTGAGCCTTGCATTGCTCCGTGGGTCGAAAACGTCATACCAAAGTATTTATACTTTGGCAATGACTTTTGGCTGACTGCAAGGTATATGGAATCGTTGTGGTGATGTCTTGGTGGTATATACCACATTTATCGTATATTTAAAGTCACATATATCCGCACTGGTCTCGCATGATGGATTTTGGCCCAGAAGCTAAAAAATAGCTAGGGTAGACCTGTGTTCTGCAGTGAGATATTATAGGCTGATATCAAACATATTTTGTAATTATCCATTTGTTTAAACAAACGGATATACCTAAATAAAATAATAATAATGAAAAATCTTAATAGCCGTCAATACCACTTGAAGGAATTAAGTGAAATTACAAGAACTTCTCTAATAACATAATAAATTTATTTTCAGACATCCCATAATCAAAAAGCTTCACAAGCTTGTATCAACCGATAAAGAACTGGCTAATATGGTGGCTCAGCAGTTATTCTCCAACGCCATGGTGACGGCTGGCCTCGTCGTGGATCCAAGGAACTTAATAACGCATATTAATGATCTTTTAGTTAGAGCTTTAGAAAAACACTAAGCCATAGTTGTTATTATTATTAATAAAATATGATGAAATACAAATGACTACATTTTTATTGTAGGTTTAACAAAACTGGCCTTTTGCCCACGCCTCTGCTCGCATGATACGTACATTGATCTCTTATATACTAAAACCTTCCGGGAGAAATAGCCTATACGCCAATGAAAACCGCATCAAAATCCATTCAGTAGAACCAAAATTATAAATGAATGGACAGAAATGTTACGTTTTGTAAATATATACATATTTACATCCAGCCAGTGAAATCATCCAGCTTTAACACTATATAGGTAGAATTAAACGGTTTTGGGTACATTACGTGTTGCTGACTGTATATGAGTGATGTCAGTGGTATAACTAAAATTATACTATCACAAACTAGTACTGTGGATTACTTACTTTTTTAAATCTTTCTTTTATTTAATTAATTACTTAAAATCAATTACGCAAACATTTACAATAAAATAATATATTATTAATATTATTTTTGTTTATATAGAATATGTTCTATTTCTCAATCATTTCTGACGTACTTATATATTTCATAGGAGTTCATTTTATTGTAGTAAAGAGATATTATTTCACCTATCATTTTATAATTAATTCTCATGGAAATGTATCCAGTTAGTCGCTAACGATTTCTGTTTCTGGCATTTATTTTACAAAAACATATCACGATGCCTTCCTTTGCCCTCTCTCATATTGTTATTTAAAAATCATGATCGATAAATTTCGTAAAATACTAAATCGATTCTAATAATCGAGTCTCCAAATGTGATTGTCTATGGTCAAGAAAATAAAGATTCACATTTCAGAACGCTGCCGTATCCAATCGACCGAAGCTGCATCGCCCGCCGTTTGCGATAGTTTCCGTTTCAGCAATTTAATTTCGGCATTTTTTAAGAAGACATTGAGCGACATAACGTTTTGGCTTTTCTAAAAATCTTATGGTAATTTTTGTATTTTGTAAGTGAAACTGTATGAAGCGAAATAAGCCATCAAAAGTAAGTATAACAAATTTTCATATTTTTCGAGTTTTGTCCATTGTCTGCGCTAATTTGCAAAGTACTTTGTGTTGTAAGTAATATTTGCCATCCAATTTAGCCATGAGTACGATGGATATGAACAAGATGGAAGGTGAAGAGGAAAATAAAACGCCCGATAAAAAACAGATCGAAGCGGAAGAGAAAGAAGTTATGTTGAAAACAGAAAGTGAGACCATTGAGGCAGCTGCGGAGTTGAAGGCGGAAGGTGAGGGTCCTGTGAAGGCGGCCCTATCTGGAGAAGTCACTGAACAGGGGCGGGAAGTCAAGCCTAAATTCATACCTATAGGAGCCATAAAGATGCCTGGATTCTTTACTCGGAATTCAGAAAAAGAGAAGTCTAAGGTAACTTAATTTTTATTCTGTAATTCTTATTATTTTTTTTTTTTTTTTATGAACGGAAGTGGAAGACGAGCATACAGTCCACCTGATGGTAAGTGGATACTGTAGCCCATAGACATCCGTGATACATGTCAACATTAGTCTAAAATGACAAACGTTGGCACGCCCCCGGATGCGCTGCCTACCTTTGGATATAGGAATGGATTTGGAGAAAGGGTCGGGGAAATGGGGAGGGATAGGATGGGAATGGGCTCTGGCAAATCTCACTCACTACCGAAACACGTACGTACATTAGGGAAATAAGATAAAGTGGGAAATGCAGTACATTTCAAGGTAGTCTTCTGTGAGAGAGGGGTAACGTGGCCAGTCGAGTGCACCCAGCGACTGTTGGACATATATTCCAGTTACCTAATATACTCTTTATTTTTTTGTGATTGTTTATATAGGTACTTACTAAATCACAAGTTGTTTTAACACATCTTTGTATGTATTCAGTAGCTACTGAATAATACAAAAGATATCCTCGTAAGGTGAGGATACCTAATTAACAACATGAAAAAATATGACTAGCTTTTACCTCCATTATTATTTCAAAGGACATCATTATTTCATTTTTTCATCATATTTTTTTGCATGTGGCCAGCAATTATATTTAGAGGATTGAAAGACTATGTAAAACCTATTTGAATGGTACACAAACGATTTTTTTATTTTCGGTAAAATAAGTATTACATTGATTAAAACCAACTAGTATTAGTTTTATTATTTTTTAATTATTTTAAAGTAGTTACATAATAGTTTTATATTTTTTATTGTAGATGCGTGAATAGTATAAAAGATAATAAAATAGGTTCATGATGGATGATGATAATGTTCATTGACCTCTTGCAATAAAATAAAGAGATATTGGCTACCAACTTGTAACTCGTAATTAGCTCCCAATAAATTTCATAGGAGGCTATGGAACCCTATTAATGCACCTCTGACACTCTTGGGGGCTGCTTATTTAATTATTCCAAAATCATACTCCAGTCTACAGTCCTTTACTTGTTTATAAGAATCAATATAACTCTTGTATTAACGGAACAACGAAGTCATATACATATGCCTAAAGAAATGGATGTAACTCTTGTTACCAAAAATAAAAAATATATTTGTATTGTATACCACTAGAATAGGTTTCACATAGTCTTTCGATCGTCCAAATATCATAACTGGCTGCATCCAAAAAAAATAGTGCCAGATATAATGATGTCCTTTAATAGTCAAATATAGTGGCAAAGTTATTCTATTAGATAAGAAACAAATAATGAAACTTGCATTTTTAATGTTATTAAAGGTGTCAAAATAATAGCATGTTTCATAAGGGAAGGGAATATTCAAAATTAGAATAATTCCCACATATTATCAACATTCAAAAAACTTTGCACCCTATATAAGTTTGAATTTCAGGATGATGACGGAGCTATTGAAAAAGATGCTGAAAATGAGAAGGCTGATGAAAGCTTCAAGCCCAAACGCCATCGCCTACAGTTTCTCCACACCTGCCCATTCACACAGTTCATGCATCACCCTCAACATGAAAATGGTAAGACTATGTAAAAACAGGACCTGAAACACCCCTAATTTTTTTTTCTATGGACAAGGACAGTAGACGAGCATACAGTCCACCTGATGGTAAGTGGATACTGTCGCCCATAGACATCCACGGTACATGCCAACATTAGTCCAGAATAACAAATGTTAGAGTTATAGGAATGGATTTGGAGAAAAGGTTGGGAAAATGGGAGGGGATAGAATGGGAATGGGTCTGGCACACCTCACTCACTACTGAAAGTACGTACATTAGAGAAATATGATAAAATGGGAAATGCAGTACATTTCAAGGTAATCTTCTGTGAGAGAGGGGTAACATGGCAAGTCAGTGTGGCCCCCAGTGGCTGTTGGATTGCAGCGTGTACTCCCCCCCCCCCCCCCTCCTAAATCATTATTGCTAGGGGAACCCTGTACCTTGCAGTGGGACATTATAGGCTAACATCAGAGGAGGGCACCATTAATTTAAAATAATTTAACTTTATTATTCGTTCAAAAACGTGTTCTCCTTTTGTATGGAGCTTTACAATCCTTAACCGAGAATTAGAGAATATGTACCCCATGCAAGATCATTTTCATATTGCAATTCTTGAATAAGATGTATGTTCCCCTTCATGAACATTAACATTTTAGAATTTTCATCAGAGGGATGATCATTTATCCTGCAAAATATCTTTTCCCATGAAAAAAGATATTCCACTATATTGGGCATCCCTATAATGTGCTGAGTCTAGTCAACTCTAGTACTTCATTAAGTACACAAGTACTTTTTTAAGTACTTGTGTTACTAAAATAAGCGAATAAAATAAGACTCAATGACAGACACGCGACGAACTGGCTGGACAAAACACAAGATAAAATATGTTCACACGCATGCTACGCCGCCGCGACAATATTGTGGTGCGCGCCCATCGCGGTAGGTACAAAAGTAACGGACGTATCATAATGGAATGGAAGTTAAGAACTCCGTTAATAATTTTTGGCATTAAGATATCCTTAAATTGTTAACGTCGTTAATTAACGAATTGACGGTTACGTGCCCAGCTCTGGCTAATATTATAGGCGCTCAATGTGTTAAAAGGCGCCCAGTGCTTAATATTGGCAGAACCATCAACAATGTGATATTTAAAATATTGGATGTTCAATTAATTATTGAATATCAAAATCAGCTATAATGTCACACTGCAGGTCACAGGCCTCTCCTAGTAGATTACTAAAGTTACGCCGTCGAAAGTTTACCGATTGGACAGTTTATGACCAGCTGATTGAGATAACTTTGAATTGGCGTATAAATTACTACAAAAATATTTTCATCGTTAATACGCGTTCTCAAAACAAATTTCATGCGAAAATGACATAGGCAATTTTACACTAAACTTAATTAAGTTTTCAAACAAACAATCGTTTGTTTGAACAATTTTCAAACAATTGTTTGGAGCCCTAAATATTCTTTAATAACTAAGAAATCTAATATTTTTCAATCCCTGACGCGCTGTTTCAATGTTACGTGTGTCACCTTTTGTTTTTTAAAGATAGTGATATAGTTCAAGATACTGATACTGGATATTTGTAACATAGCCTCAGTAAAATGTTTGAAGTGTATGCATCTACTAATTCGAATACTTTTGTGTGATTTGATTAACTCTATTATTAAGCTGTGACAGAACCAGTAGGGTAATTTACAATTAAGATCCATAATTAAGATTTTAAAAATTGTATAACGAACATTAAATCATTGCATTTTTAAAAAAAATATTATATGTAAAAATGGTATCACTGTGCTAACTCGTCACCCAACCTTCACTAGCGCCATTTTGTGTCTGCAAAACAGCAGCCAATCAGTCGTCCGTCGTTTGTGCTCGTGTGCACAGACTACGTTCCCCCAGTATTTGCTGTTGTGTGGTGTTTTTTCGTGACCGCCAGGTCTTATTTCTTCTGTTTGTTGTTCCTGGTGACATTACTTTTTTATACATTATGACAAAAGTAGCAATCCATACAGCCGTAACTGTGGCTTCATTCGTTTCACATTTCACTCACATTCATTTTACGTTTTTCGCTATAAATTCCTAGTCCTTTGCCCAAAAAAGAAAGTAATACTCGTAGGAGAAGTTGTACAGGGCTAATTCTTGCAAAAAATTAATAAATAATTAATCATTAAAAAATTTGAAAAGGTCTAGTGCATTTCAAAAATGATGGCGGCCTCATAGAAAGATTGAAAATATTTTCCGTATACGACTGATGTGCCTATATCTCGTGTCGGGGTATGCACAGATCTTGCTCTAACATTCATTTATCTAGTCTCGATTTGATAATCCCCACTTGAGGAATCAATCACTTTTTGCCATTTTGTTCTATTGTCATTTGTTTTTTTTTTATTTATAATCTAACTTATTATTTATTAATTATATCAATTTATTTCAATAAATAAATAGTGAATAATGGATAGACGTCTAAGCATATACCTACTAAATACAATGCATAAAATGTTCAACTTGCGACTTTTGAACCTTATTAAAAACTTCGTCTCATTTAAAACATTTTTTCACCTAACAACTCTAATTACTTTTCAGGTTTAAAAAAGGCTCAAAGTTGAAATATTGACTCATATTATTTACACAATTTCGACACCTCATGGGTAGTTAATTGATGCCACTCCTGTAAAAGTCTTGTGGACAGGTATCAATGAATTTTTCAAAAGCCCTAATCACAGCAACTTCAGAATCAAATTTTTTCATTGCAAAAAATTGCAAAATTTTCGTAAAAAATGAAAATCTGCCAGGGCAAAGTCCGGTAAGTATGGTAGGTGAGGAAGAGTCTCCAGGCCCAGCTCTTGAAGTTTTAAAAGTGTTGTGTGAGGTGTAAGGGTGGGCATTATCATGAAAAAGTGGAGATGAGCGATTGATCAAACTAGGTTGCATTGTTGCCAGCTTTTCCACCATCATCTGCAACTCCTTACAGTACACGGTACTCCGTACTAGTCTTGTTTGACTGGCTCGCAAGAAACTGTAGTGAACAATACTGGCACAGGACCACCAAACATACCAGTAGCCTTTTCTTAGTTATCTTGCATTTTGGACATTGTTGGACTTCAACTCCTGGATGCAGCCACTAATGCAAACGTTTGCGGTTATCGTACAAGATCCATTTCTCATCACCAAGTCATGCGATTCAAAATTCCTTCGTTTTTGTGACGATTCAATAACACAGTGCACACTTCGACGCGTTGTTGTTGACTTTCGTTCAGTTCATACAGTTGCTGCAAATTCAGCTGTACTTTGAAATGAATCTGCTTCCACTATAGCCTTTAATTTATCGTTATTAACCTTGGTCGTAGGTCATCCGTGGGGGTCACCCTTAAGATCGAAATTTCCAGAACGGAAGCATTTAAACCGACGCACGATGCGATCGTTTGTGGTGTTTGGCCCATACTTCTTCTTCTTCTTCTTATGGTGCCGTCCGCTCGCGCAGTTTGGCAATCATTATAGCGATTTTAACCTTCGATACAGCAGATCTGAATAGTGATCGAGTGCTGGTGTTGAACCATTGGCGTAGGTTTTTCAGCCACGATATCCTTCGTCTTCCCACACTTCTTTTGCCTTGAATCTTTCCTTGGATGATTAGCTGTAGTAGCTCATATTTAGGACTTCGCATGATATGGCCGAGATATTCGAGCTTTCTCTTTTTTATCGTGGTGAGAATTTCAAGCGATTTACCCATTCGTTGTAATACAATTTCGTTCCTTACTTTGTCTCTCCAAGATATGCGTAGCATTCGCCTATACACCCACATCTCGAACGCCTCTACCTTTTTACACATGGCTTCCGTGAGTGTCCACGATTCCACGCCATATAGTAGTATGGAAAAGATAAAGCAGTGGGCAAGACGGGTACGAAGTTTGATGTTCAGCTTCTTGTTACAAAGAACATTTTTGAGCTTTGAGAATGCTCTACGTGCTTGCTCGATCCGGCAACGTATCTCCAAGCTATGGCTACCCTGGTCATCGACGTAGTAACCCAGGTATTTATACTTGTGGACCCTCTCCAGTTTTTGACCATTGCAGTATAGATCGCTTGAAAGTGATGGATTTTTCGTAATAATAATTGATTTGGTCTTTTTGATGTTGATATTAAGGCCGTGTGCGGCACTCACACGTTGTACTCCACTCAACATCTCCTGCAGATCCTCCATGGAGGTCGCCAACAAGACTGTATCGTCAGCATAGCGGATGTTATTTATTACCTTCCCGTTCACTATACACACTATTGATATTGTGAGCTGTCTGACTTGCGTTGGTGCTGCGACGCAACTCATATTCAAACACGGCACCAATTTTCAATTTATCCATTCAATGCATTTTCAAGACAATCACATGAACAAAATTTAGGTACAGAAAAACAAATGAAATGCTGATTTTGAAATAAGACATAAGAACAATTGGAACAGAACATATCGAAACTCAAAGTGGCCAGTAATAAAATCGGTCATTTCATAGGTAAGCACCTAATATATTAAAAACGGCATTTTATTGACGAATTTTTCAAGTATTTTTGGACACCGTTCCAAGCGGCAGTGTTTTTGAGCTTCGCTCAAATTGTGAGGAATCCATCTAGCACAAAGTTTCCTTACCTGCAGGTGATCGCGTAAAATAGTTTGATCTTGACTCACACCAATATCTGTCGTTATGATGCCTGTATCTGCTGATATGTCGTTCGTTTGTCTACTTCAATCATGAGCCGCACAGTTTTGATGTTTTCGTCTGTCAACACCGTCGCAGGACGCTCTTCTCAAATATTATCACTGAGGTGGGTACGACCACGTTTAAATTCACTGTACCACTTATAAACAGTATGGGGTTTCATCACTAAATGCTAACTTAAGCCTTTCATAACTTTGTTTCTGGTTTAGACCGCAAGGAAAGTCATAAAAAATCATTGAACGAAAATGTTCTCTTAATAAATTCATTTTCCCCCAAACATTTCCAGAGTTCCATTTTTAAAATTAGAATTTGATTTTTTTTCTATCGTATTGTATAGTAGCCAGATCTAAGAACTTTAGTGTGACCTATCGTATACAATTGGACTGTTTTTTACTCATTCACATTACTTAATATTATAATAATTATGTTTGGGTTACTTATTATAATTTTGTTTTCTTACGTCAATGTATATTAGGGGTCATCCATAAATTATTTCACACGAATTTCATGATTTTTGGAGTCCCCCCCCCCCCCCCCCCCCCGTCCTTGGTGTGACATCACATATTTTGCAATTTTAAATTTAGAAATTATTAAATTAAAACAACCTTATATTAATAGAGTTGGTAATATTTTAAAGTTTTTCGTTAAGAGTTGAAGTTTAGTTTTCATACTTTAGATTTATACATTTTATTATACATGTGACGTCACGAAGCTTATGACTCCAACCCTTGTCACACTTTGTTGACCCCCTCCCGCCCCTTAACGGCTGACGTAATTTATGGATGACCCCTTATAATGAATGGGATCTATGAGTCATCTGTCTATGTTTTATTTCACTACACCTATGTGCAATCGAGAAGTTACTATAGATATAAAGGTACAATTATGCTTACCTATATGTCCCTATTACTGGTGTCCACCAGTAATTCTTATGTGACTTTGTTGTCGGTGCAAAGAGATTATACAAAGTCAGTCACTAGCATTGGTCTAACTAACAGAATGGTCGCATCAATAAAGTGTCACTTGTCTGTACACATATTTGGTTTCATTTACATTCTCTCAAAGGAACCAACACATACAATTCTTTGATTACAACTACTATGAATATTAAACTTGTTATTGACATTTTGGTAAGAACATTTAAGAGTACACAGTTGACACTTGACCGTTGTTTTTTTATTGATAAAATTTTAAATGGTTTTCAAAACAAGTGTGCGTGAGTGCTCGATTGCTGTGTGGGAAACTTCAAATTTGACAGCGCCGCTCGCCGCCCGTCCTAGGAATGGACCCTTAATTCAGAATAGGTACTGTTTTCACCTTTTAACTAATTTTGTATTGACTATATTACAGATGACAGTGCAGGAAATAAAAAGAGAGTTGGCATTTTCAATTTGAAATACCCTAAGATGCTCCAGAGGGGCACTGCCAAAGACCCGGAAGCAACGCTGGCCTCCATGGAAACATTGGAAGATAAGCTCGACACACCTAACGATGGCATGGAAAACGTAAAATTGGGCTCCGATGTAAGTATTTAACTTACAGCGCGTCCCATTTCGATGCAATATGAAGGGAAAGTACTTTCAATATTGAAGATAGAAAATTTCACTCAATGGAGACTACATTTTATTTTAAAAATAATTAGCATTGCAATTAAAGATTTTTGAAAAATCTCCTGTCTGAACCGGGAATCGAACCTTAAAATTCAATTTAAAATTTTGTCCAACAAAATAAACAGACTATTCCGTACTTCTAACAATATCGTCATTATCATAAATCTAGTACTATTATCCTGCACAAGCGATCCAAACTGAATAAATAGAGATAGGTCCGTCCTTGTCTTTTCTGTGTCCAACAAAAATCTTATCGTGAACACAACAAGACGTGTCTTGTCTATCGCAGACCTATCTAATTTTCTTAACTTGTACCAGCACCCTTATACAGTACAGTACCTATAATTTCTAAGTTACAATCAAGTTAGCCATTAAGACGTTACCCTAATTATTAAGTTACCTTACCCTGAACTAACCAGTGTATCAAAGCTTCACTAAAGCTTACTAGTTACTTGCTTTGTATCATATTCTCTACAGTTACAGATATTCTACAAAACTGTTATAAAAACTTGTCATATGATGTGTGCTATTATTTATAGATTAGTTATAGTAACATCAGACTTCAAACATAATATAACAAAATATACAATATTTTATGTGATTATTACTGAATGAGAGGGGGGAAAAATAGCATTAGGAAAAAGGATTTGATTGCTTCACTGGTTTGGGCGTCGGTTGTTGTCCGCCTTTTGCCTTTCTGTTGTCCTACTTCTACCGATCCAGGTTGATTTTCTTTGATGTGCTTGTAGATCGAAGATCGTATCTTGACGGTATGTAGTTGTATGGTTCCATAGAACATACGATGATTTTTAGTAATGTATGTAGTTTCTTTTCACTCGCCGATAGATGTCGCTGTCTCGTCCGCTACAGCGCGCTATAGTTTTGGTTTTCTTTAATTGTTTAATATAAGCAGATGTAATGTTTAGTCAATAATCACCTAATAAACCTACAGAAGTGAGACCGTGTTTTATTGTGTTCGCGCTCTCAGGAATCTTTGGCTGTTGTGCATCCTGGCTGCTACCGTAGTAGAAATATAGTTCTTATACTCGATAGTTCTATGAAGACTCGTGGACCGAAGATTGTATATCTTAACGGCACGGCGTCCCACGGCAAACAGAGTGATGATTAAGATGGACCCTCCGAGGGAGTGGTAGGAAGTAAAAAAAATCCTACTTACTTGCAAGCAGCCGTCGTTACACAACATAAATGTTGCATTCCGTTTCGCGCTTTAGTTAATTACCTAACATGTTTTATCTAACAATTACTGTAAATAACCTTGTAATTTTTTAGTTCAATATTTTTATAGAAGATTCTACAAAGATTTCTAATCAATTCCTATTTCTAATTCATTTTCAGTTTCCTATAAAAAAATTTGCTTTGCATTGGTATGGACTGATTGACTAATCTTGATATAATTTGCTTCGAAATTCTGTTCTAATATCAGAACTTTAAGTTAAGCTATAAAATAAGTCGTGTCAATGTCGTTAACATCACTATCTTCAATTTAATAGCTTATCCTTGACTTTCTTGCAGTTTATTCACTAGCTTCTAAGGTTTCTACAGGTTGAATTACAAGCGTAAGCTTCACAACCCCTACAAATACATTTATTGTGTCACTGTCACAACACTTACTGCACTTGACTGTTATTTGAACAAACAATTTTATCAAATGGTGAAAAAGAATAAAATTCTAATTGTACTAAAAGTAATAAGGTATCATTTATGTATGTGTGCATTCTGTGTTCACAGTGTTAGCTTTGTTATTTTTTTAAAAGTGTTTTATCAATTTATCTTCCTATGATTTATATAAACATGTATTCATTTTAAGATTAATAATTTGAGTCTACATCAAACAATGTTTATTGTTATAGGAAGCAGATGAAGGTAAGGTGTCCACTAAGCTACCTTTGAAAGAGAGGATTCGCCAGAAGAAATTTATAATTGGTAAGTTTGTCTTTAAGTTATTTATTATTGACATACTTGTACAATTGCAGCATTTACTTTTGTGTTTTACATCATATGTGAGTTATATAAGCAAAACGCACTTTATTTTCGGTACGAACTTTGAAATCACTCGGGCCAATGTGGATCGTTGACTAGTCTCATCAGTCTTTTATACATGTATAATTGTTATTTCATTGTACTCTTTAAATAAATAAAATAAATATACTCTTTTATTTCCCATTCTTGTCACCCTCTTTCCAAATTCACTCCTAAATCTTCCAAGGTGCATCCGAGGGTGTGCTAACATTTGTCTTTCCCATATCGTCGATGTTTTTTTTTATCGGAAAAATGTAGCAGATGAGCTGACAGTCCACCTGGTGGTTACTGTCACCCTGCGACATCCACTATACATGCCAACGTTAGTCTAAAATGACAATCGTTGGCACACCTCCAGATGCTCTGTTTACTTTTGGAGATTTAGGAATGGGTTTGGGTCGATAAAATGGATAGAGATGGGATGGGAATGGCCTCTAGCATATATCACTACTCAAACACGTACATACATTGGAGGAATGGGATAAAATGGGAAATGCAGTAGATTTTACAGTAATCTTCTGTCAGAGAGGGGTAACTTGGCCACTCGAGTGGGATTGCAGTAAGCATATTTCTCCCTTCTACAGAAACAGGCGACAGTACTTACTTGCCACTAAATGGACTGTCTGCTCGTCCATCATCTTGTATTTGCTCTTGTATCAGCCTATAACGTCCCATTGCAGGGCACAGGGATCCCCTAGGAAATTACTGGGCGGTTTCGGGCCATAATTCAGTACGCGGGGCCAGTGTGAATTGGTGGACACACATATTCGATGTTTTTTATTTCTCCAGCATTCGGGTTTCCTCGCGATAATAATATAATTTATTTGTAATAATTTGTACATAAATACAAAGATCTTAAGTAAATACAATTATTTTCACTATGATTTACTCAAAGGCGGTACAAATCTTTAGTTATTAAAGTTATTGAATGATTGTTATGATAGTTATTGATTGTTATGAAGTTATTGAAGTTACATATCCACTACACTAAAAAACAAACAAACAAAAAAAAAACAATGTCAATTATAATTGTCAGATAAAATAATTATAACTGTTGTGTTTAAGAAGCGGAAATTATTGGTAAATAAAATGCAGTAGTGACTATATATATGCGTAGTTTATTCGTGACCCTTCGCGTATTTTTGGTACCTTCAACACAGACGGGTAGGTTCGACAGATACGTCAGTCTCGCGTGTCTGCGTTCCAAACTATGCACATTTGTGCGTAATAATAACTATAAAATGTACAAAAGAAACTATGAAATGTCCAATTTGTCATTGAGAAATTCATTTACACTATAATAGCACTTAGGATTTTTGAATAAGTTAATATTTAATTCTTTAAAATGTTTGGTTCGTAAAATGTTAAAAAGTTTGGTAATTTGTTATAAAGACGAATAGCCATACAATAAGAGTTTTTTCGGAAAAGAGCAAATCTTTGTTTGGGTACACACAAATTATGTGTCCTCTCTTGTTTGTTACTTAGTTTTTTGAAAAATAATTGGTTTATATTGTATTTTAAAGTAAATACATGCATATCCAGTATATACAGACATGATAGCAGTAATATATTTTTACTCTGGACCCATTGGTCCATTGGACCCATTGGAGAGTTGTAGACCATTGTCTACAACTCTCAAGAGGATGGGCATTATATACTACGTTTCCCCAGAGGATAAGACCATACCTTAGTATTGAAGCAACATATCCGTGATCTGATGTAACTACTGCTTCTGCTGTTGCTATTTTGCTCATTCTCCTTAACACATGAATGAATTTGTCTAATTTATTGCAAAGTTTGTCGGTATGTGGTTTCCAGTTACAGTGTTTGTCAATTATTATGCCTAAAAATATCATAGATTCAACTAACTCTATATGATTATTATTACAACTTATTTTTAGATTTACAGATTTCCTGTTATATGTCTGAAATAGTATTATTTTCGTTATATTCGTATTTAAACTAGTAAGGTCATTTTTTTCAACCAGTCCATAACCTCTTTAAGGCTAGGAATAATCTCTGCAAATTAGTTTTATTATTATGATAGCTATGAATAACAATCAATGTAGTGTCCTCAGCAAATAGGACACACTTTTGCTTTGTAGAATTAGGCAAGTCATTAACATATAATAAAAACAAAACTGGGACCTATACTGACTGCCTTGTGGGACCACCATTTTTATTGTGACAATAATTTGACTTTCTTATTGTGTTTAGAAATCAAAGTTACTATTGCACATTGCTGCCTTCAAATCCAGATAACTTTCTATCCAGTCCCAAGCTTTACCCTCTATACCATAGTTAATAGTTTTTTAATGAGATGCCAGATCAAATGCTTTGGACATATCTAAAAATACAGCAGCAACAGGCAATTTGTTATTTAAACTTTCCGTAATTATTGAACAGCAGGCCAACGTTTATTATTATTATTGTTTAATGATGAAGGGGACTCCAAAAATCATGAAATTCGTGTGACGTAATTTATGGATTTACAGATGCAGTAAATCCTATTTTACAGATGCAGTATTTTTATTTATTCACAAAATTCTTCAGATGCAATACTTGTAGGAATATTTTTATTTCTCGTATTTTATATGATTATTATTTTATTTATTAAGCTATAAATTCACGTAATTCTTTGCTACAAAGTAATATTATTCAAAATAACTGTTTCAATAAAATCGTTTGTTAATTGTCTCCACGGTGGAATTTAAATTAGCACAATATGATTTCTTTTGTAAACATTGCTCTAAATTGCTCTCGTACACGCTAAATAACTTTAGTATTGCTAAATAACAATATTGCTCCAAATAACTAGTGGGTATTTTTCAAAATTTTATAAAATATTATCGTATTTAAAAAAAAATAAGATGGAGAAGAAATCCGAGTTATTTTATGTAATATTTATACTATCCCCTCCATCATAATGTTTAATAACAGTTTTTGTATGTAATGTCACTTTTATTCAATTATTTTACACTCATTTGTTGGTTACCTACAAAATTGCAATTTTATTTGAGTTGCACTAAACACTTTCTTTGGATATCACTTGTGGTCTATATCTCAAAAATAATGTATATATTTATCACTATAACAGTAGCAACTAATAACAATTAATATATTAAAATAGATATTGCTACGGAACTGTTGTTTACATGACCACTGTTACATGATGTTTCTGTAATAAAGCAATAAACATTGTTTATCTTCTCTGTTTATTTTTAATTTCCGAATATAATGTTTAATTCGTTAAACATGTTACCAATGCCTTTTATACTTAGGAGGGCAAAATGCTCTTTTCGCTCTATGTTCTGTAATAAATGTGTAATAACTATGTATTCCATCACCGCCGACTTAGTGACAATTTTTGTTTTAAAAATCCGTACTTAAGTAGAAGTATGGACCAAGGATTTGAACTCACGACCATGTGAATTGAGTATAGATACTCCTAGGCTATCACTGCTCTTCACTCATTCTTCTGAATCAGTCATTTTCAAAGTGGTCGATATCGACAACTTTATCGGGGCCGAAGGGTTCATTAAAAAAAATTGTGCTATTTTTGGGAAAGTGGTCTATGATCGAAAAAAGTTTAGGAACCCCTGGTATAGATGGATGGATAATTTTGGGTGGTCGTAACTAACAGACATAGGTACAATCACACTAAATGAAGTGTCGACCAATGCTGATCAGCCGAATTGAAGCAGCCAGTGCCTCCAATCGTGCCCGTTTGATATATAAAACCACCATCTTGTATAAAAATTATATCGTTGCAGACGACATAATAGTATGCGGCGTGACGCTGTTGGTTCTGCTGGCGGTGATAATTGGCATCGCGGTGGGCGCCCGCGCCGGCCCACCCACCGCGCGCCCACTGCGCCTCGGCCGGTACATGACTACCGTCACCAGCTGCGGACACGTCGAGGGGTGAGTTTATACACACGGTGTAACCTTTCGTGAAGCCCGATTCCCCGATGCTACTCATGATTACGAATTCAAGCATTATTATTTTTTTTTTTCAGTATGTCTATTTTCTTGTGGCCCTAATGGCCATTCAAGAGTCACCGGTCGTGTTTGATTTAGGACGAGCGCAGAAGGCGCTCAGCCAGGAACAAAATGTGTGTTGCAACGAGCCTAAGGGCTCCCCCGCCGGTTTAACCGGCGGAAGGAACGGCCCTCGGCTTAGGGCGTTGCATTGGGGGGATACCGCGGGATCGCGAGTCGGCGAGAAGCGCCCAGGCACTTGCCGGTACCTAGTAAAAGTGTTGGCTGAGGGCCGGTGTGTGTTAACGGTGTAATGAGGGGGACGTCCACCTCTCCGCCGGCGGGGACGGTGTCTGTGTGCTGTGTTTGAGTGCAGTGTGAGAACTGCATTGGCAGCGGTGATCGGGTCGTCAGGATCGTCCAGGATGTGTCGCGGGCGTCGATAGGGGAAGGGGCACTCCTGTCCGGTATGTAGGTGAGGGAGGAGACAATCAGAGGGTTGGGATGGTTTGGGATAGCGTCATAGTAGCGTCGGGCGGTGTCTTTTATGTATTTGACGATGGGGGGTTTATGTATATTGCTTTTAGGAAAAGAACACCTTATAACATTTGAGATTTTCGCGTTTTTCACACGAGTCTCAATGCGTATGTTCACATTATTTTACTCAACCGGTTGCACTAACCATGGTCATGAGATGACTGAAGAGGCGGGTAGTCCACGTCGAGAGTTGCGAGCAGTTTCATTATCTACCCGCATTTGATTTTCATAGCCCGGAAAGTTGCGGCACACAACATTCACAATGTCAAAAGTAGCGTCAGACGAAAAATCACGAGGTTCAATTTTATTAAATTTATTAATCGCTGGATTCCATGTTGAGGACAATTTGTACACATCTTCTCGATTGAAATTTTTATGTTTCTTGATTTTAACCCACAATCATAGAGAAACAGTGGCGATCTGAAATGGTGGAGAGGATTTTTGGTCTATGGAATTATATCCAATGGTTGATCTCCACGTTGATCATGGTCGGCTATTGCCGATTTATTTGTCTGGCGATTCTTCACAGCTGCGATATGTTCTTTGACCTTTTCTGCTACGGTACGCTTTATTTGCCCTATGTACGAACTACCACAGCTGCAGTCTATTTTATAGACACCTAGCATCTTATAGGGTATTGCATCCTTTGGTGTACGTAGGTTTTCCGCTACATTGGAAGACAGTCTATATACAGTCTTATTGGAGTATTTTCTCGTGACCATGGTTGGGGCAACCCAACCGAACCGTCGAGTAAAATTGATAAGGTAAACATTCGTGTCATTCCCGTTTAAATAGATAAAATTAATAAAGTAAACATACGCGTCGATACCCGTTTAAATAGATAAAATCAATAAAGTAAACATACGCGTCGTTACCCGTTTAAATAGATAAAATTAATAAAGAAAACATACGCGTCGTTACCCGTTTAAATAGATAAAATTAATAAAGTAAACATACGCGTCGATACCCGTTTAAATAGATAAAATTAATAAAGAAAACATACGCGTCGTTACCCGTTTAAATAGATAAAATTAATAAAGTAAACATACGCGTCGATACCCGTTTAAATAGATAAAATCAATAAAGTAAACATACGCGTCGTTACCCGTTTAAATAGATAAAATTAATAAAGAAAACATACGCGTCGTTACCCGTTTAAATAGATAAAATTAATAAAGTAAACATACGCGTCGATACCCGTTTAAATAGATAAAATTAATAAAGAAAACATACGCGTCGTTACCCGTTTAAATTGATAAAATTAATAAAGAAAACATACGCGTCGTTACCCGTTTAAATAGATAAAATTAATAAAGTAAACATACGGGTCGTTACCCGTTTAAATAGATAAAATTAATAAAGAAAACATACGCGTCGATACCCGTTTAAATAGATAAAATTAATAAAGTAAACATACGCGTCGTTACCCGTTTAAATAGATAAAATTAATAAAGTATAACATACGCGTCGATACCCGTTTAAATAGATAAAATTAATAAAGTAAACATACGCGTCGTTACCCGTTTAAATAGATAAAATTAATAAAGTAAACATACGCGTCGATACCCGTTTAAATAGATAAAATTAATAAAGTAAACATACGCGTCGTTACCCGTTTAAATAGATAAAATTAATAAAGTAAACATACGCGTCGATACCCGTTTAAATAGATAAAATTAATAAAGTAAACATACGCGTCGTTACCCGTTTAAATCGATAAAATTAATAAAGTAAACATACGCGTCGTTACCCGTTTAAATAGATAAAATTAATAAAGTAAACATACGCGTCGTTACCCGTTTAAATAGATAAAATTAATAAAGTAAACATACGCGTCGTTACCCGTTTATTTAAATAGATAAAATTAATAAAGTAAACATACGCGTCGATACTCGTTTAAATAGATAAAATTAATAAAGTAAACATACGCGTCGTTACCCGTTTAATTAGATAAAATTAATAAAGTAAACATACGCGTCGATACCCGTTTAAATAGATAAAATTAATAAAGTAAACATACGCGTCGTTACCCGTTTAAATAGATAAAATTAATAAAGTAAACATACGCGTCGTTACCCGTTTAAATCGATAAAATTAATAAAGTAAACATACGCGTCGATACCCGTTTAAATAGATAAAATTAATAAAGTAAACATACGCGTCGTTACCCGTTTAAATAGATAAAATTAATAAAGTAAACATACGCGTCGTTACCCGTTTAAATAGATAAAATTAATAAAGTAAACATACGCGTCGATACCCGTTTAAATAGATAAAATCAATAAAGTAAACATACGCGTCGATACCCGTTTAAATAGATAAAATTAATAAAGTAAACATACGCGTCGTTACCCATTTAAATAGATAAAATTAATAAAGTAAACATACGCGTCGATACCCGTTTAAATAGATAAAATTAATAAAGTAAACATACGCGTCGTTACCCGTTTAAATCGATAAAATTAATAAAGTAAACATACGCATCGGTACCCGTTTAAATAGATAAAATTAATAAAGTAAACATACGCGTCGTTACCCATTTAAATAGATAAAATTAATAAAGAAAACATACGCGTCGATACCCGTTTAAATAGATAAAATTAATAAAGTAAACATACGCGTCGGTACCCGTTTAAATAGATAAAATTAATAAAGTAAACATACGCGTCGATACCCGTTTAAATAGATAAAGTAAACATACGCGTCGTTACCCGTTTAAATCGATAAAGTAAACATACGCGTCGGTACCCGTTTAAATAGATAAAATTAATAAAGTAAACATACGCGTCGTTACCCATTTAAATAGATAAAATTAATAAAGTAAACATACGCGTCGTTACCCATTTAAATAGATAAAATTAATAAAGTAAACATACGCGTCGTTACCCGTTTAAATCGATAAAGTAAACATACGCGTCGTTACCCATTTAAATAGATAAAATTAATAAAGTAAACATACGCGTCGATACCCGTTTAAATAGATAAAATTAATAAAGAAAACATACGCGTCGTTACCCGTTTAAATAGATAAAATTAATAAAGTAAACATACGCGTCGATACCCGTTTAAATAGATAAAATTAATAAAGTAAACATACGCGTCGATACCCGTTTAAATAGATAAAATTAATAAAGTAAACATACGCGTCGTTACCCGTTTAAATCGATAAAATCAATAAAGTAAACATACGCGTCGTTACCCATTTAAATAGATAAAATTAATAAAGTAAACATACGCGTCGTTACCCGTTTAAATCGATAAAGTAAACATACGCGTCGTTACCCATTTAAATAGATAAAATTAATAAAGTAAACATATGCGTCGATACCCGTTTAAATAGATAAAATTAATAAAGAAAACATACGCGTCGTTACCCGTTTAAATAGATAAAATTAATAAAGTAAACATACGCGTCGATACCCGTTTAAATAGATAAAATTAATAAAGTAAACATACGCGTCGTTACCCGTTTAAATAGATAAAATTAATAAAGTAAACATACGCGTCGATACCCGTTTAAATAGATAAAATTAATAAAGAAAACATACGCGTCGTTACCCGTTTAAATAGATAAAATTAATAAAGTAAACATACGCGTCGATACCCGTTTAAATAGATAAAATTAATAAAGAAAACATACCCGTCGTTACCCGTTTAAATAGATAAAATTAATAAAGAAAACATACGCGTTGTTACCCCGTTTAAATAGATAAAATTAATAAAGTAAACATACGCGTCGATACCCGTTTAAATAGATAAAATTAATAAAGAAAACATACGCGTCGTTACCCGTTTAAATAGATAAAATTAATAAAGAAAACATACGCGTCGTTACCCGTTTAAATAGATAAAATTAATAAAGTAAACATACGCGTCGTTACCCGTTTAAATAGATAAAATTAATAAAGTAAACATACGCGTCGTTACCCGTTTAAATCGATAAAATTAATAAAGTAAACATACGCGTCGATACCCGTTTAAATAGATAAAATTAATAAAGTAAACATACGCGTCGATACCCGTTTAAATCGATAAAAATAATAAAGTAAACATACGCGTCGGTACCCGTTTAAATCGATAAAATTAATAAAGTAAACATACGCGTCGTTACCCATTTAAATAGATAAAATTAATAAAGTAAACATACGCGTCGATACCCGTTTAAATAGATAAAATTAATAAAGAAAACATACGCGTCGTTACCCGTTTAAATAGATAAAATTAATAAAGTAAACATACGCGTCGGTACCCGTTTAAATCGATAAAATTAATAAAGAAAACATACGCGTCGTTACCCGTTTAAATAGATAAAATTAATAAAGTAAACATACGCGTCGATACCCGTTTAAATAGATAAAATTAATAAAGTAAACATACGCGTCGTTACCCATTTAAATAGATAAAATTAATAAAGTAAACATACGCGTCGTTACCCGTTTAAATCGATAAAATTAATAAAGTAAACATACGCGTCGTTACCCATTTAAATAGATAAAATTAATAAAGTAAACATACGCGTCGATACCCGTTTAAATAGATAAAATTAATAAAGTAAACATACGCGTCGATACCCGTTTAAATAGATAAAATTAATAAAGTAAACATACGCGTCGTTACCCGTTTAAATCGATAAAATTAATAAAGTAAACATACGCGTCGGTACCCGTTTAAATCGATAAAATTAATAAAGTAAACATACGCGTCGTTACCCATTTAAATAGATAAAATTAATAAAGTAAACATACGCGTCGATACCCGTTTAAATAGATAAAATTAATAAAGAAAACATACGCGTCGTTACCCGTTTAAATCGATAAAATTAATAAAGTAAACATACGCGTCGTTACCCATTTAAATAGATAAAATTAATAAAGTAAACATACGCGTCGTTACCCATTTAAATAGATAAAATTAATAAAGTAAACATACGCGTCGATACCCGTTTAAATAGATAAAATTAATAAAGAAAACATACGCGTCGTTACCCGTTTAAATAGATAAAATTAATAAAGTAAACATACGCGTCGATACCCGTTTAAATAGATAAAATTAATAAAGTAAACATACGCGTCGTTACCCGTTTAAATCGATAAAATTAATAAAGAAAACATACGCGTCGTTACCCGTTTAAATAGATAAAATTAATAAAGAAAACATACGCGTCGTTACCCGTTTAAATAGATAAAATTAATAAAGTAAACATACGCGTCGATACCCGTTTAAATAGATAAAATTAATAAAGAAAACATACGCGTCGTTACCCGTTTAAATAGATAAAATTAATAAAGTAAACATACGCGTCGATACCCGTTTAAATAGATAAAATTAATAAAGAAAACATACGCGTCGTTACCCGTTTAAATAGATAAAATTAATAAAGTAAACATACGCGTCGATACCCGTTTAAATAGATAAAATTAATAAAGTAAACATACGCGTCGTTACCCATTTAAATAGATAAAATTAATAAAGTAAACATACGCGTCGATACCCGTTTAAATAGATAAAATTAATAAAGAAAACATACGCGTCGTTACCCGTTTAAATAGATAAAATTAATAAAGTAAACATACGCGTCGTTACCCATTTAAATAGATAAAATTAATAAAGTAAACATACGCGTCGTTACCCGTTTAAATCGATAAAATTAATAAAGTAAACATACGCGTCGTTACCCATTTAAATAGATAAAATTAATAAAGTAAACATACGCGTCGATACCCGTTTAAATAGATAAAATTAATAAAGTAAACATACGCGTCGTTACCCGTTTAAATCGATAAAATTAATAAAGTAAACATACGCGTCGATACCCGTTTAAATAGATAAAATTAATAAAGTAAACATACGCGTCGTTACCCATTTAAATAGATAAAATTAATAAAGTAAACATACGCGTCGATACCCGTTTAAATAGATAAAATTAATAAAGTAAACATACGCGTCGATACCCGTTTAAATAGATAAAATTAATAAAGTAAACATACGCGTCGTTACCCGTTTAAATCGATAAAATTAATAAAGTAAACATACGCGTCGGTACCCGTTTAAATAGATAAAATTAATAAAGTAAACATACGCGTCGTTACCCATTTAAATAGATAAAATTAATAAAGAAAACATACGCGTCGTTACCCGTTTAAATAGATAAAATTAATAAAGAAAACATACGCGTCGTTACCCGTTTAAATAGATAAAATTAATAAAGTAAACATACGCGTCGTTACCCGTTTAAATAGATAAAATTAATAAAGTAAACATACGCGTCGATACCCGTTTAAATAGATAAAATTAATAAAGTAAACATACGCGTCGTTACCCGTTTAAATAGATAAAATTAATAAAGTAAACATACGCGTCGTTACCCGTTTAAATCGATAAAATTAATAAAGTAAACATACGCGTCGATACCCGTTTAAATAGATAAAATTAATAAAGTAAACATACGCGTCGTTACCCGTTTAAATAGATAAAATTAATAAAGTAAACATACGCGTCGTTACCCGTTTAAATCGATAAAATTAATAAAGTAAACATACGCGTCGATACCCGTTTAAATAGATAAAATTAATAAAGTAAACATACGCGTCGTTACCCGTTTAAATAGATAAAATTAATAAAGTAAACATACGCGTCGATACCCGTTTAAATAGATAAAATTAATAAAGTAAACATACGCGTCGTTACCCGTTTAAATAGATAAAATTAATAAAGAAAACATACGCGTCGATACCCGTTTAAATAGATAAAATTAATAAAGTAAACATACGCGTCGATACCCGTTTAAATAGATAAAATTAATAAAGTAAACATACGCGTCGTTACCCGTTTAAATAGATAAAATTAATAAAGTAAACATACGCGTCGTTACCCGTTTAAATCGATAAAATTAATAAAGTAAACATACGCGTCGGTACCCGTTTAAATAGATAAAATTAATAAAGTAAACATACGCGTCGTTACCCATTTAAATAGATAAAATTAATAAAGTAAACATACGCGTCGATACCCGTTTAAATAGATAAAATTAATAAAGTAAACATACGCGTCGTTACCCGTTTAAATAGATAAAATTAATAAAGTAAACATACGCGTCGTTACCCGTTTAAATAGATAAAATTAATAAAGTAAACATACGCGTCGTTACCCGTTTAAATAGATAAAATTAATAAAGTAAACATACGCGTCGTTACCCATTTAAATAGATAAAATTAATAAAGTAAACATACGCGTCGTTACCCATTTAAATAGATAAAATTAATAAAGTAAACATACGCGTCGATACCCGTTTAAATAGATAAAATTAATAAAGAAAACATACGCGTCGTTACCCGTTTAAATAGATAAAATTAATAAAGAAAACATACGCGTCGTTACCCGTTTAAATAGATAAAATTAATAAAGTAAACATACGCGTCGATACCCGTTTAAATAGATAAAATTAATAAAGTAAACATACGCGTCGTTACCCGTTTAAATAGATAAAATTAATAAAGAAAACATACGCGTCGATACCCGTTTAAATAGATAAAATTAATAAAGTAAACATACGCGTCGATACCCGTTTAAATAGATAAAATTAATAAAGTAAACATACGCGTCGTTACCCGTTTAAATAGATAAAATTAATAAAGTAAACATACGCGTCGTTACCCGTTTAAATCGATAAAATTAATAAAGTAAACATACGCGTCGGTACCCGTTTAAATAGATAAAATTAATAAAGTAAACATACGCGTCGTTACCCATTTAAATAGATAAAATTAATAAAGTAAACATACGCGTCGATACCCGTTTAAATAGATAAAATTAATAAAGTAAACATACGCGTCGTTACCCGTTTAAATAGATAAAATTAATAAAGAAAACATACGCGTCGATACCCGTTTAAATAGATAAAATTAATAAAGTAAACATACGCGTCGTTACCCGTTTAAATAGATAAAATTAATAAAGTAAACATACGCGTCGTTACCCATTTAAATAGATAAAATTAATAAAGTAAACATACGCGTCGTTACCCATTTAAATAGATAAAATTAATAAAGTAAACATACGCGTCGATACCCGTTTAAATAGATAAAATTAATAAAGAAAACATACGCGTCGTTACCCGTTTAAATAGATAAAATTAATAAAGTAAACATACGCGTCGATACCCGTTTAAATAGATAAAATTAATAAAGAAAACATACGCGTCGTTACCCGTTTAAATAGATAAAATTAATAAAGTAAACATACGCGTCGTTACCCGTTTAAATAGATAAAATTAATAAAGTAAACATACGCGTCGTTACCCGTTTAAATAGATAAAATTAATAAAGTAAACATACGCGTCGATACCCGTTTAAATAGATAAAATTAATAAAGTAAACATACGCGTCGTTACCCGTTTAAATAGATAAAATTAATAAAGTAAACATACGCGTCGTTACCCGTTTAAATCGATAAAATTAATAAAGTAAACATACGCGTCGATACCCGTTTAAATAGATAAAATTAATAAAGTAAACATACGCGTCGTTACCCGTTTAAATAGATAAAATTAATAAAGTAAACATACGCGTCGATACCCGTTTAAATAGATAAAATTAATAAAGTAAACATACGCGTCGTTACCCGTTTAAATAGATAAAATTAATAAAGAAAACATACGCGTCGATACCCGTTTAAATAGATAAAATTAATAAAGTAAACATACGCGTCGATACCCGTTTAAATAGATAAAATTAATAAAGTAAACATACGCGTCGTTACCCGTTTAAATAGATAAAATTAATAAAGTAAACATACGCGTCGTTACCCGTTTAAATCGATAAAATTAATAAAGTAAACATACGCGTCGGTACCCGTTTAAATAGATAAAATTAATAAAGTAAACATACGCGTCGTTACCCATTTAAATAGATAAAATTAATAAAGTAAACATACGCGTCGATACCCGTTTAAATAGATAAAATTAATAAAGTAAACATACGCGTCGATACCCGTTTAAATAGATAAAATTAATAAAGTAAACATACGCGTCGTTACCCATTTAAATAGATAAAATTAATAAAGTAAACATACGCGTCGATACCCGTTTAAATAGATAAAATTAATAAAGTAAACATACGCGTCGATACCCGTTTAAATAGATAAAATTAATAAAGTAAACATACGCGTCGATACCCGTTTAAATAGATAAAATTAATAAAGTAAACATACGCGTCGTTACCCGTTTAAATAGATAAAAAAAGAACACCTTTTCTGCGTTCTGTAATTTGTCTTATTTCTCTATCGGTGTAACCGCTCTTTTTTTCGTCCACTGCTGGATATAGTCCTCCTCGTGCACATTGTCTCGTGCACTAGGGATGTATGACCTTAAAACAGTATGATGGCCCAGCGGGTTGGCGGGTCCACTCTTTTAGAGGTGGTGTAGTATCTCAGCGCTTGTGGCAGCGGCTTTGTTATCCCTTAGTCGACTTTTACGGGAAGAAATGGGGTGGTGCTTTTCTAAAGCCCGTCGACACCACCATACATCCCTGGATGTCATACATGTCAGCGTGGCGTTTTCAGGCCATACATCCCTCATGGACTTAGTAGCCGTGGGTCTAATAAGCGTTTCGTCTAAATCGCCGTTGGTCAATACTCAGTTAGTCTAACACACGGTTAGTCTAAAATATCATGTTGCTGTGCGGGTAAAAAGAAAATAAGTTTGTATGAATCTTGCATGTATTGATCTCTTTTGTATTTACAATTATCTATGAGTATCACTGAGCCACTTGAAACAAATGACTATCAATTATTGTGTCAATTTCAATTTACAACATTGTTTACTATTGTTTTGTCGTACCTACCCTATTATTTTGCAAGAAAAAGTATAAAAATGGATAATAAAGTGGATTTTAAGTTCATCGACAGCAAAAGAGGAAAACCGGTCTTATTAAGAAAAGCTTTTCGGTATACATTAAATGTTGAAAATAAATCTGGAAGATCGCCATGGCGTTGCAGCAATAGAAAAGAGTGCACTGCCTCGTTACTTAATAAGGCACGTGACATGGTTGAACGTGAAACTCGACATGATTGTTCGCCTGATTTTTGTAAAAATGCCGTCGATATGGTTTTTGACGAATGCAAACAAAAAGTCACTCAAGATTTTGGTTCTGTACAAGCCATTTTCGAATCCTGTTTTGAGGAAAAGTTGCTGTTTGAGGAAGGGATGATCTGAAGGAGTGTTCTTTCCATCGCGTCAAACGCAGTCGGAACTGACGATATCAGCCGTAATATGATCATTCCTTTACTTGACCTTATTGCTCCCGTCCTGACAATAATATTTAATAAATCAATTAATTTCAGCACATTCCCTAAAATTTGGGAAGACGCTCAAATAATCCTTATTCCCAAAAAAGGAAATCCATTCTCTTTCTCTGATTACCGTCCTATATCCATATTACCTTTCCTATCCAAAGTCCTTGAGCGTCTTATACATCAACAGATAAGCTGCTTCCTCTCTAATAATTCCCTCTACAATCCCCTTCAATCCGGTTTCCGTCCTGGTCATAGTACAACTACAGCTCTCGTCAAAGTCGGATGATATCCGGCTGGGCATGGAAAGAAAAATTTAACATTATTAACCCTACTCGACTTCAGTAATGTTTTTAATACCGTTTTAATTTCGATATCATGTTAGGTATATTACGCTCCCTTAACATATCTCCATCGGCGATAGACTGGTTTCGTAGTTACTTGTGTGGGCGACGGCAACGTGTGCGTATAGATTATACCATCTCTTCTTGGAGCACTACATCTGCCGGCGTACTGCAAGGTGGCGTGTTGTCCCCTCTCCTATTTGCAATTTTCATAAACTCTATTACCCATCAGCTTCTTCCTACCATCTCTATGCAGACGACTTACAAATTTATACACAAGCCACGTTGGATAACCTCAACAATGCTGTAGACGTAATTAACACTGACTTGATTCGCATCCTTGAATGGAGCAAATCACATAGATTGCGGGTCAATCCTGCAGAGTCAGGTAATAGGCATGATGACGGATTTTGAAATCCGCTTCTATAATGTAGATTCACGTCTACTGTTTCCGAAAATAACATTATTTCAGCAATAAAATAAGTTTTAACGCAAATTATGCATTTTTTTTCTATCTACTTTGAATTATGCGCGAAAACACTCGCAGGTGTCATGGCGTCGCTTGTGACGTTACACCTAGGTAAACGTAGGTAGGTATATCAATCGAAGTTCAAGCGAAACGGTGATGTTTCATGAGGCGTGACGTCATTCGCTCTGATTGGCGTTTTAGTTAACATGACCGAATGCAGTATTTTATACTTTTCTTTTATTGAAAATATTATTAATCTCAATGTTTACATTAAAACTGGTTAATTTATTAGAATTCTTTCAACATATTTTTTTCTCTAAAATCATTTATTCTTTAATACTGTCATCATGCCTATTATTGTTGGCAACACCTCTGTTGCGTACAGAGGATGGTGGGTGTACGGGCGGCGGGTGACGAAATGAAACTCTAGTCGGGTCGCAATGAAAATTTCGCCCGAGGAGCTTGCATGTACTGACGGTACACGAACATACACAAAGTCGGATGCCTCTGAGGTGCCGATCAAGATGTGTAGAAGCAGGCGTTGAGACAGTGTTCTTGAGAGCGCGGTGTTGTAAGTGAGAGCTGCAGTGATTTATTGTTCAGTGTTCAGTTACTAAGTTGCCAAGTTGAGTTCCCAGTTGCCATTGTTTGCACTCAAACCGGGGCTACTTATATTCCTGATCTGTCTCAACTAGCTTCTACGGAAGCAAGAGGGTTCGTCTATCGACCGACTGGGGGCGCCTCAGGCTATCTTTATTCAACAATATGTGTGGGAGCGAGATATCATATGACAAGGACAGACTATTCTAGACAAGGACAGCAACAATAATATTGACGCTTACAATCTTGAGTTTTACAACTCGCGTCTTTCTTTGGAGTATCTTTTAATTTCGTCGTCATCTTTAATGAAACACATATTACACAAACACAATTACACATAACTACACACAAATATATATCACAAATTCTTAACAATAACAGGGCATTAAAACTATATTTACAAATACATCTTACATTGCTAACTTGAGGCGTCGTCGTTAACAACCTCCCTGCCGTATATTTTGATGGCTTATGTATTCCGTATAGCGAAAAAGTAAAAAATCTGGGTATACTTATAGATCGAACCCTATCTTGTGGACCTCAAATTGATGCAGTGAGCAGAAGGATGTTTGCTACGACATGCTCTTTGAAGCGTTTACGGGAATTCCTTCCGACAGACACTAAAATTGCGCTAGTTCAATCTCTACTTTTCCCTTTACTTGACTATGCTGATACCTGTTATCTCGACTTAACGGAAGACCAAATCATAAACTTGACCAAAACTTGAGCGCCTCCAAAATCTTTGCATCCGATTCATATTTAGACTGCGTAAATATGACCATATTTCCGAGTTTCGTAATAAGCTCAAGTGGCTTCCAATCCGACTTCGCAGAAATACGCATATACTTTCACTTCTCTACTCTGTACTTTTTAATCCCTTGACCCCACAATATTTGAAGGACCATTTTGAATTCTTTGCTTCACAATCCACGTAATTACGTTCTTCTGAAAATTTTTCTTTATTTTTATCACATTTATTTACAACTCCGTCTCACTGTAATGTTTTCTTTCCTATTTCAGCATTCTAGACGAGGGCGTATACAATTTCTACAACATTCCTTACGCAGCGCCCCCTGTCGGGGAGAACAGGTTCACGTACGCTCAGCCGCTCAACAACCTCTCACTGTGCTGGAACGATACGCTTGAAGCGCACGCGCCAGGACCGCTCTGCCTGCAGCTCCTCGAAAACGGAACCGTCGTCGGCGACGAGAACTGCTTGACATTAGATGTGGTCACGCCCAAGGTGAGTTACGACTCGCCGCTGCCCGTGGTCATGCTCATCGGAGCCAACTCACTCGCCGGCGGCCTCAGCCCCGCCCAGCCTTCTGCCCTCTACGCACGCACCAAGGAGGTTGTTTTCGTAAGACCAAATTTCAGACTCGGACCATTCGGCTTTTTAGCCCTCGACATTCTCTCCAACTCCAAATATCCGGCCACGTCAGGAAACTACGGCCTCAGTGACCTACTGGTCGCTCTGAAGTGGGTGAAATACAACATTAAACATTTCGGCGGAGACCCAGAATCGGTTACTTTACTCGGACACAGGGCTGGTGCGACTTTAACTGCCGCTTTAACCACCGTCAAAGAGGCCCAGAAGTTGTTCTCCAGAGTCTGGCTGTCATCCCCTTCTGTGATATTCCCCGGTATTCCTTTAGAGCAGTCTGTAAAGAGTAATGAACGATTCAAATTGATAAGTAAATGCCGCGATGTGGACTGTCTGCGTCGTATATCTTCGACGGAAATTCTGTCAGCGACTCCTGATGTTTGGCTGAGTAACAACATCGGCGCTATGCCGTCGAAGGACGAGGTGAATCACTCCTGGCTGGTGCTTGACGGAGATCTACTGCGATTGCATGCGTATAACAGCTGGGAGATTCAGAAGGAGGCAAGAGAGTCTGGAAAGGAGAAGGTTTTCAAGCCGATGGTGTTTGGGACGACACAGCACTCAGCGCATTCGGATGTTTTACGGATGAAGCATTTGAATTGGACGCCGGAGATTGTAGAGAAGGTGGTTAATGAAAGCGTTATTGGGGAGAAAAACTTGACAGGGGAGATGTTTAAGTACTTCAATAGGAGTTACGAGGGGTTGGTGGAGTTGATATCGTCCGTGCGCACGTTGTGTCCGCTAGTGAGTTTAGCGCGGCTGCGGCTGTCGGCTCCTTTATACGTGGTGTTAGGTTCCGGCGCGGGTGGAGGCACAGGTGGATCTGGTCTGGCGCCGGTAGACTCTGACGTAGAGGCTATTCTAGGCACGTTCGATTCTGTGATGCCGGAACAGCGGCGGTTCATGGCGGCGATGCAACAGTTGTTCTATAATTATGCATGGCATGGACGACTGCCTGGTGGTGAAACGGGTCTAGTCGCCATAGAACAGGATGCACTTCCTCTGCCCGGACTGCCTGCCTGCGATTTACTCATTCGCGAGGACATCGTGCCCAGGTACGCTAACGTACATTGAACACCGAGCGCGACACTCGGTGGTACACCAAAAAAAGATGAGTGAGTTACATATATAGATTGTAAGATATGGCTTGCGTGTCGTTTTCCTTTTCCTAAGAGGGCGTTCAAGTAGGGGGTTTAAAACTTCCCTATTTTGCTAAGAAAGAGACTACAAAGAAGGGACTGTAAAAAAATTACATAAAGTAGAAAATAAATCTAATTTAAAATTTTAACTCTCCAATGGTGACGCGAAATAAACTTTCATCGTTTGTGACGCTGGTGTCAGAGACCGGGGTATTTCGGGAGACTAATTATTAATGAAAAATAGAATTTCAAGTACATCTAAATGTATTATATCGAAAACTACCTTATTTTGTTGTATTAAAACACAAATAGATATAGTACATCCTTTTTTATTTATCTTAATAGTCTTCCAAAAGAGATTGACGACGGTACTGTCCTTTCTCGTACTCCATCCTGAAACAACAACTAGCATAGTATTATAACAAAAATTACGATATTAATATGCAACATTTGAAATACTGTTAAAATTATTTATGCTCAAACAATAATAAGAAGTGTATACAAATAAACATAAAAATAGTAAGTAGTTGGTGACGCCGATGTCATAGACCGGAATGACACCAAAACACCGTACCGTGCGCGCACTTCGCTATCTCGCGACTGACTGATGATAGAGGGAATAAGGGATGGGCACATCAGGCAGCTAACGAAATACCGGCGAAATTCGTAAAATGAGAAAAAGTTATTCAACTTTTGAAAAAACCCCGGTCTTTAAGACGTACACGTCTCCATTGGAGAGTTAATCAAATATTTTATCGATGTTTCTACACCAGTTTTGTTTAAAAACAAAACGCCCCCTGATCATCCAGTCGCAAATAACCCAGTGACATTTTGTGTACACACCCTTATATGCAAGCTGTGATTTGTGCATCTATGCAGATAACCTACTAATCTTTTTTTGCAATGGTAATAATACTCACTTGGAGCGCATATCTCGTATGTAGGATTATTGAATTTGTATGGAGTCCTTGTAATATTGTATAGCTAGTATAATACTTTTTGCTCTGTATTATTTCAGTATTGAAATGTTTTGTAGGTGATCTCTTCAATTACCAATTTAATATAATAATGGTTTCGTTATACATAACAATAGAGGGTGAATTACTAAACAGCCCGGTCTTTTGAAATAGTATTATGCACTTTGATAATATTTTTACATATACAAAATTTTGATACATACTACTTGTTTTATACTTGATAGTACTTTTAGATAAATTTGTATGTATAGGTACAGTTGGCATTAGATGTATGATTTGTGAAATAGAACGTTGATATTGCATTTAAAACGAATGCACACATTTTGTCATTTATTCCGTGTTCAGTTTTATATAAGAATTTTATATATTCAACATTTTTGTATTATAAGTTTAAATAAAATAGTTGTAATCCACTGTATGTATGTAGTAGCCCATTTCTGAAATGTGGTACATAATTGGCTCATTTATTTTAAAAAAATTGTAAGACTGATCGTAACCAGTATTTAATATTTATACAACATCCACGATCTCATGTTATTCTCAAGTCTGAAGTCTTATTACAGTTTTACATTTAATTCAGTGTTTTTGTTCGTATTTGCGTTTTGTCGCGATATTTTTAAGTTAAGTTGTAAGTTAGATAAGGTAACTCATTGTATTAGTCAATGTAAGATTGTATTGTACTCGTTCTGTACTGCAATGAACTTAAGATTGTTTTTGTGTTGATTTTAGTCGGTCCATATCGTAATAAAATAATTGTGATTTATTTAAAGTCTGAATATTCCAAAGATTGATTTTGTAGAACTCTTAAGATGTTTATGTAATATTAGTATTGATTGTCTTTTGTACCATGATGTGAGTAGCGCGTTGATTGAAATAAGCTCCAATGCGCATCGTCTTGCCAAAATGCTTATTAATTTTATATTGCACTTGTAGCTTTATATTCACCAGCATTTTTTGTAAATTTTATTAATAAAATAAACGAATAAATACTTATTGTCTGTTTAATTTATGAAAATCGTGATCATTACAACGTAAAACTCGGGTAGATATGACGATTGACCGGTCATTGCCTTAGATTGAGTGATTGATGAAACAGCTCGTTCGACACCTAATAAAGGTCCTATAAAACGCTATTCTGACACGTCCACATGTACCCTCGCCCTCTAATAGTGAGTGTGGCGTTATTTATTGTTCGCGTCCCTATTCTGGCAGGGAAATGACGATGGATTTGAATTCTGACTGGACAGGTAAAAAGTCGTTAGTTGCAAAAAAGCAGAATTAGTCGATTCACCATTTAAAAATCATAAGGGTGTCTTGGTGTTTCCTTGCCAGAATAAGATGACATCGCTATACCACAAGAACTTTTTTGTAGGGGGAGACTGATCGCTGCATTCCCACAGCCGCTGGGCGAAATGTACTACCTTAGACTACCTATGTACTTTCAATAGACTACCTTGAAATGTACTGCATTTCCCACTTTATCTTATTTCCCTAATGTACGTACGTGTTTCGGTAGTGAGTGAGATGTGCCAGAGCATTCAAAGGGAAAGCTGCCAACAAGGTCTTTTTTATTTCAGCTGTTGGTATTCCCATTTCATCGGCAATGTGAGCTCACGCATCATTAACCTGTAAAATACATTAAAGGTAAATTATAAATAATTAGCAGAATAAAAGGCGTGAATGCAAAACAAGAAAAACGAACTCACTTTAGCATTTATACCTAATATTGGCACAGATTAGATAAATAATACTCTTGGTTAGCGATAAATTTATAAGTACCTTATTTTAATCTTTATGAGATTTATGTTTAGGATTTCATATTGCAGGATTGCTCTGATATAATTCTATAAACTTTAGTCTCTTCATTTGTCCACCCGCCGGCCATCGCATTTCAATTCCAACACGACAGAGATGTATGAATTGCTTCACTGTCCTCCGTTGAATGAATAATCGGCGATCGTATGTAGTGATGGGTAACTCCGGAGTTAATTAATCAAAAGAGTTGAATCCGCGAGCGGAGCAAAATCCCTTAATTGTTCCATCGAATTGTTATTCATTTCGATTCCGGCGCCAATCATGATCGTGAGTGTAATCGCGCATCGGCACTTGTCGGGGCCTCAAAATAGAGATACAATGATGGCATGATATTTTTGTTTGCTTATGCAACAACCGTTATGGAAAGGGAATGAAACGCTCTCGAAAGGTGAATCAAAAGAGTTAAAGAGTAACTAAGAGGAGTCGGATCCGCAAGCGAGCAGGATTAAGTGAGTTAAAACACTCCGGAAGTCTTGATTACCCATCACTAATTGTATGGGCACATGTACGTAACTCCACACGAATTCCCTTCGATGTGTCCGAAAAACCGACAACCCACCGATTATCGACGATCATAGCCGATTACAAACGAGCATACCCTCCACACGATCGTGCTCGCCTGTAATCGTCCATCGTGGCCGATTGTGATAAGGATAAACTGCATTATTGGTTTCGAAAAAAAAGTTTCAGATTTTCTCATACATTTATTAGGCACACTACAAAAAATCAATACAGAACTATTATATCAATTGCAATGTAAAATGTGTGACTACAAATAAAATTTTGCAATAAATAAACAACTTTTAGCAGTCAATAAATAGGAGAAACTTTAAAAACAGTTACTATGAGTCATGATTTTAAATGATTTACTAGCATAAATCATGGATGGTATTTAGACAACAGGCAAAAAAGGTTATTAAGACATTAACTCGGGTAATTCTTCATCTATGATTTTAAGATATTCAATGATTGCGTTCCCTGAGGGGAGAGATAACGGCTGGTAAATTTTCTTTGCCTATTTTGTGACTTTTTCGAATAACAGATGGAGATTTGGGTTTTGATTGAACTTGTTCCTTGTCTTTCTTCATTTTGTCAATGATAGAGGTCTGCTTTGCTAGGGTCATCGTTAGTTCCTCATTTTCCTGGCGAAGCAGCGACAACTCCACCACAAGTGACTGTTGATCTTCAATCTGCAATAAAAATATCGATATCAAATTATTAAGGCTTATAATGGACCTTATAATCATGAGGAGAGATTCGGACCATAATCCACCACGCAGCCATAATTTTTTTTTTTATAGAATGGATGGCAGACGAGCGGGCGGGCCACATGATGGAAAGTGGTCACCGCCGCCCATGGAGACCTGCAACACCAGGGGGCTGGCGGATGCGCTGCCGACCTTGCAGAATACTGTTCACAACTCTTTTGAAGAGCCTCAAATCGTAGCGTAACGGAAATACCTCGGCTGGGAGTTCATTCCACAACTTTGGGGTTCGCGGTATAGTGTTTTTTCGACCGCACTGTACGCAGCGACTCTATGTCAAGGAAGTTCGGATAAACTGCACGACGATGACCAGAGCGGTCCGATGGTAAAAACCAAAGTAAAAACTTTTCAAAACATTCCCCATTATAAAGGCGGTAGAAAACGCAAAGAGATTCAACATCTCTAGAGATGCTGAGGGGTTCTAAATCGCCCGCGAGAGTGAGTGGGATCGTCGACAATTCGAACAGCATGTCATTGGATAGAGTCAAATGAGTCCAATTGATATTTTGGTGCGCCGGCCCAGAGATGTGAGCAGTACTCCATGTGGGGCCTAACCTGAGCTTTGTAGAGCGTTAAGAGTTGCCCAGGGGTGAAGTACCGCTTCGCTCTGTTCAGCACATCGAGCATTTTGGAGGTCATTTTGGCTTTATTTTCCAGATGACCCCTAAATTCGACTTTGCTGGAAATGTCGACATCAAAGATCCAGATACTCTCAGAAATCTTGAGAGGAATGTTCTGAAATCGACGTCAAATGGAGCTTTCTTAGGCGTGAATACACAGACTTGTCTTGCTGGGATTAAATTGGACTAAATTAAGTTTACCCCAATTCGAGACTGTCTAAGGAGTTCTCTATTTCGGACAGAAGCCTTTCGCGACTCTTCCACCTCGGCCCGAGGGATATTCGCACGGCCCTTATACAAATATGATTTTTATAATTCTCGAGACTGACGGTGGAAGCAACGCAATCTCACAGTCACTTGGAGTGAGTGAGGGTTACTGGAGCCCATCAAATAGGGTATAAGGTAAGGGAACTGTAATGTTTTTCAAATTAGTCATACCATACCATCAGCTTGTGTCTCTCTACTGCTGGATATAGGCCTCTCCCAAGGATCGCCACCACACATGGTCTCCAGTTCTTCTCATCCAGCCGGCGACTTTCTTCAAGTCGTCAGTCCATTTTGGTGCAGCTTCTTGTGGTTGTGGGCCTTAGGCGCGAGATCTCCGCGGCGGTGGGCGCAAGGAGCAAATCGGATATAATAATAAATAGTCTGTACCTGTTGGTGCAGCTTGTGGTTGTAGGTGCGAGATCTCCGCGGCGGCGCGAGCTAAGACAAAGTTGGGTATATTTTTTTTATAGAAAAAAGACTGCAGACGAGCATACAGTCCACCTGATGCTAAGTGGATACTCTCGTACATAGACATCCGCGATACATGCGAACATCGGTCCAGAATGAGAAACGTTGGCACGGGTCGGTACCTGTTGGCGTAACTTGTGATTGTCGGCCTCGAGGCGCGAGATCTCAGCGGCGGCGCGAGCGAGCAACACACGTGACTGCTCGGCGGCGGCGGCCGCATGTCCGGCGTGCTCCGTCGCCAGTTCGCACAGAACACGCTTCTTCTCCACCTGCACCAGTTACACTTGCATTTAGTACATATTTTTTTCTACGTGTCACCGAAATATTGCAAAACCTGAAACATGTCAATCAACTTAAAATATGTATATAAAACCGTTCATACGAAAAATAAAATTATTTTAAGAAATCAAATGTTGCAAACGTAAGGTTCTGTTGTCCTGTCTAAAACGGTCCTAGCGCTCATTAGTTAGACTGGGCGGCGTGCGCTCTGGCGGCGTGCGCTCGCGGCTCGGGCGTCGTGAGTAGACTACAATATACTAGAATAATTGTTCTGTAATAAATCATGGGGAAAAAATCTACTGTAATCATAAAGGTTGCGGGCACCCGCTGGATGCAGGTCGCTGCCGATAGGTCTAAATGGCGGACAATGGGGGAGGCCTATGTCCAGCAGTGGACGTCCAAGGGCTGAAAAGAAGAAGAAGAAGACTGAACCGAAGCTCGCTCGATACTGAACCGAAGCTCGCTCGGCACCTATTTTCAGCTTTTCGTTATTTTAGTGACACATTATACACGAACATCCTCAACCGTTCAATTACAGTGGTGTTCATAAACCCCCCCAATGATTTACTAGGGAGGCCTGTGCCCTGCAGTGGGACGTTGTAGGCTGATACAAATTCAAGGATTCATAATGCTCCTAATTCATTCTATTTATTTTTGTTTTCCACACATGAACTGTAAGGTTGTTACTTGATTATTTTCATATAACTTTTTTGAACAGCATTGTACAATATGTATGTGAATATTGGTTAGAAATTGTACAACAAGTAAAACATTTATGTAAGTTATTTTTAAGTATTTGTTGTATAATTGTTTTCGGTTACAAAATAAATAAATAGAAGGTGGCAGGCGTACAGACAGGTCCACCTGGTGGATACTGTCGCCCTGTGGCATCTGCGATACATGCTCAACATCAGTCCAGAATGATAAACGTTAGCACGCCCCACAATTCACTGACTACCTTTGAAGATTTAGAATAGATTTGGAAAAAGATTTAAGAATGAATTACTATAGCGAGACAAAAAGTTTCCCTCATCGCGCCACACCTCCCATTGCAAATTGGGGAGATGAGGTAGAATATAATGTGATTAACCTTATTACCTTATAAATTAATCACAATTGAAATTGATTTTAAATACACATCAAATCGAAAATGACCTAAAATATAGTGATAACCAGACCACTTACCTCCTCGTGAAGCATTTGGATTTGAGAACTCGATTCCTTCTTCAACAGCTCAACATCCTCAAGGAGTTCATTTTTAATAGAACCCAGCTCACGATATGCTTCCTTTTCCACATTCTGTAAACTTTCTATGAGAGACACATTGTGCTCCATAATCCGAGTGTGCTCCTTAGCCAATGCTGCTTTGGACTTGAGAATATTCACAAGTGCTTCCTTATATTCATTGCATTCTAATGTGGTGTTGCTCAGAGTATTCTTGTAAGTGGTAAGTTCATTTTCAAGCACTTCCTTTGAGTTTGTTAATAACTGCACTTTTCCCTCTAAATGCTCTAACTCATTGTCAGATTCTCTCAAACGCATAGTTAAAACTTGCACAATATCCCTTGTGACTAATAGGGACATCTCAAATTTACTTTTATCCTTGTAGGCAGTATCCACTTCAACCGTAAGTTTGTTAATTTCATTTTCAAAATCGATGTATTTCCGTTTAGCGTCCTCTTTGACCGCATCCATTTGTTTATCGAGATCCAATTTTTCAATTCTCAGAGCATTATTTTCACTTTTCAGATTGGAAATTTCCTTTTGCAATAACAGAATTTTCTCCTCAGTCAAATTAACTTTATGTTTTAAATCAGCTGTTTCTTTTTCCAGATATTTAACTTTCTCTTGTTGATGTGTCCAGTGTTCATGTATATTTCGTGTGCGCTCTTCAAACTGTATTTCACACAACCTCATTTTCTCACGAGTGGCTTCGTCAATTTGTTCAAGTTTCGCTTTCATTTCAAGGTCTTTAATGGTTAACTTTTGTTGCAGTTCATCTTTCTCTTTATTCAACTCCATTTCCATAGATTCCATTAGTGTATTATATTTTGCCTTAACATTTTCCTGATCTATCTTACTTTTGTTAATGATTGTCTGTTTTTCTTCTTCTAATTTTAATTTCAGCGTTTCTAGCTCTGCTTTATATTCTCGCCTGATGCTTTCATTTGCCTCTAATGCCAGGGCATGATGTCCTTTCACCATTTCCAGTCTTTGACGAGTTTCCTCCAAAATAGTTTCCACATTAGACAATTTTTCTTGCAAATCTTTGCATAAACTATCTCGAATAGTAATAACTTCTTCAAGAGATGATAGTTCTACTTGTTTACTGCTCACTTCTTGTTCAAGCCTTTCACACAGTTTCTCCAACTCTATAATTTTTAGTTTTAAATTATCAACAATAGTATAATCTTGGCCTTTTGCTTTTACATCTATATTTTCTGATTTATCATACACGTCATTTAAAATTATTAGTGAAAATTGTTTGTCCAAGTCCTTAACGCCATTGGTATCTTTTGATGCTTCCTTCATTTGTTTCTGTAGGTATGTAATCTCTGTTTTCAAATCTTCAATCTGCTTATTGTACTCAAATATTGTAAAGTCCTTATTCCTAAAAAAATGTAACAATGAAATTATTCTTCAAAATAAATTATGAACATGACAATATTCCCCAATAAAAACATAGTTTATGATTTAGTTTCTTATATTTTAAATTGTAAAATTTATAGATATTGTTTTTTATGTTATTGTATGTACATACATCATTTTAATCACCTTATAAAGTTGATTTAAATTGTCTTAAAAAGACGATTAAAATGATATACAGAATATAACATCAATCAAAAGTGGGTTTACCAATAGTCTTTTAATTATCCATGTATGATTAATATACATACATTACCTTATTTCTACCTCTTGGGCTTTAATAATGTCATTTGAGACTTGGTGTTCATCATTTTTATTTATATTTTTAATGGCACATGGTGTTGTTTTTTTGACTTTTTGATTTTTGAGACTTGCAGTTTTAGAAACTGGTACAGTTTTCACAGGTTGTGGCTGTAATATAAGTATAACATATTAATCAGTAGCATACTTTGGCTTTGAAATTAGGTAAACAGCATCAAATTGAGAATACATACTAGATATTTTATATACAATCACTCTAGGGCAAGTACATTGTAGTTTAATATAATAGTGTTCTATGTTCAGTAACTCCAATTCCTTAATTCATATGTGTTTTAAATATGGAACATTCTTATTATATAGTACTTAAGTTTCAAATTTGAATTTTTATGAACCCCTCCACATCTGCTTTACCTAGTTGCTTAGAACTGTTCGGACTTTGGAAATTCTTTCACCATAAGCAAATATTTACTTTTTGGACATGAAATCTAGATATAGTTGAGAAATATTATAGTTCTTTTATGAAGTCATGTTATAGAATACCATCAGCCTATGTCTCTGCTGGATATAGGCTTCTCCCAAGGCTCGCTGCCACACACAATCCTCGGCTATACAAAGTATTGTAATACATAAATAGTAATTTAGCCTATGACTTTCCATTGCTGGATACAGGCCTCTCTTGAGGCTGACCATGACACACTTATTTGGCTCTTGTCATCCAGCCGCTACCGGAGAACTTCAAGTAGTCTGATCAGCTGGCTGGATGGGGCATCCCACACTGCGCTTTCCAGTATGTGGACTCTATTCTTGGATTACCCATCAATTTAAGTCCACGGGAACTTACCGTGACAAAAGACTTAACACTGCACAGTGAGCTGCATTGTGAATTAACATCACTGTTAGATTTTATACAACTAGCTGGTGGATGGTGCTTAGATCTCGATGCTATAGGTGCTATCTTTGTAGGTGGCTTTGGTTTTTCAATTTCTTGTTTCTTTGGTGCTTTTTGATTTGTAACTGATCCTAAAAGGATAGAATTTAATGTAAAGTAAAAAAATATTATATCACCTCAATATATAATATAATATAAGGAAAAAATTGTTACTATTTCTCGAGTTCCAGCAATTTTCTACTATTGTACTATTTCGATAAAACTATAATACATAAAAAATTTATATCACCCTGAAGATATATTTACTACCTACTTACTATAAACAAAGTTACGATATTTTATTAAAAAAGTTGATTTCTTTACAGAGCTTCTGTTGTTTTAAAATTTATCGAAATAAATAATTGATTACTTAGGTATCGGCAAAGAATAAGAATTTAATCAAACTTACCAATAGGTTCAAAACGCTTCGCCTTTGAAAACATCATTTATACTTCTAAAAATTTAACAATAAAAACAATTATTAATAATTCATAAAATAACACAGCACTAAACGATCGTTACAGTTTTGTTAGTTTTGAATGACGGCTTGGCAGCTGACTGAGAATGCGCGCCAATATTAGTTATTATTCTTTTTTCAATGGAAAACCGTTGTGCGACTACGTTTCATTCTGCGCAATATTTACTTCTTTTACAATGCATCTCTGGTGATTGCATAATAAATATTTTTACTTACCTTTATATAGGTAATATTTTAAGTTTATATATTTATACTATAAATATATAACTATAAATTTTATAGTTACATCGCGAATACCTACTATCGATATTGAGCTGTTTCTTTTCATATATGGCAATGATGCAATTAGTACATTCTGCCAGGGTAGTTTTTTTCGTCCTAAACGTATGTACAATCGAATCGGGAGTAGTCAGGAGTAGGGGAACCCGGGGTAGAACGGGGTACCGGGGCGGAACGGGAAAGAGGCGTTGTGCTCGCTACAGGCAACAGAGATGCGTGACCATCGCGCACAACGTTCGGTCCGCTGTGCTGCGCTATACGGAGTGGCCGCTGTCAGTGTGAGAGTGCGCTTAGTTTGGATTTTATCGAAGGTCGACGAAAAAGCTTGCAAATTTTAATTTTGCTATGCAATACCAAGGTAATTACACTATACACTATTCTTTGTTCGGATATTAACATTACATGTTTGTTTAAACATACTTTTGACTAACTAAACGTCTAGTGATAACTCAAGTCCAATAAATATAACCGGTCATAACACTCGTGTTTACGTGAACGGTGCGTCGGGGCACTATGGGTGGGGCACAATGGGGTATACCCCGTTCCGCCCCTTAAATATTTGTACTTCTCATATAAATACGCATTTTTATTTCATCTGCAGATGGTGCGTTCATATATAAGAAAAACCAGCCGACAGTCCTGTCCTGGTCTACATTGCTAATTCCGTTGCCAAAAGTGAAAGCTGGAATGAAAAGAGCTACAAGAAAGGGTGGAAACACGGCAATCCTGACCGCTTCACCTTACAAGACTGAATTAGAAGAATCTATTAAAAAGACACAAAATATCAATAAAGCGAAAGTAGAAAAAAATAAACAAGACTGACGTTAAAAGGTAAAGAAGACATACCTGAAGGAATGAAAGCTAAGCCAAAGAAACAAAAAATAATCAGAACTACACCTGAAGAACACTCAGAAGACGTAGAAAATTTTAAACAAAAACAAAGATGAAACAAAAAGAAAGAAACAAAAAAGAATCGGAACTGAATCTGAAGAAAGCTCGGAAGATGAAGACGCGATCTGCTTGTATTGCCATGATTTATACTCCAAGTCCAATGAAGGCTAGTGGTCTTATAGCATTTGTAAAAAATGGGCACATTTGGCGTGTGCTGGTCTAAATAGTGACGACGATGACAGTGTTCTCATCTGTGAACTATGCCAATAATTAGTACCCCATCGTGCCCCGGGTTCATTTCCCATTGTACCCCGGGGGGTGGGGCAGAATGGGAAATTTCCCTTTATTTTTCAAACAATATTTTTTCAAAGTGATCATTAATTTAGATAAGTTTAGCTTTAATTTCCTTGTAGAGAAAGAAGTAAATAAACCTACAAATTGCCAAATAATGGTGTTGTTTCATTCAAACTCTCACAAATTGTGACCAAAGCTTAGCTATCCCGTTCCACCCCGGGTTCCCCTACTACTATTACTGCAGATAGAACATAGACTTACCTCAGAAATATTACATCTCCACAGATCTAATATAATAGAAGAAGACTCCAAAACACACAAAAAACGTAGTCCGATGCTTATATTTGATTATCACAAACATTACGCACTGACGTTTAACTATATCACTATTCTTTTTCAAAACAATGAACTGACTGCTTTTCTTCTGTGGTTGAAATTCGTGAATTAAACTCTGGAACAATAGCTTCATACAGCTTCAAAACTGCATAGAAACTTTTTCCTTGACCTAACATTATTTTTATGTTTCAGGCCTTTATACATACAAATTTTAAAAATGCAGGGTGGTTAGATTCAGGTGTCTGGGAGTGTAGTAGACTTGCGCAAAACAGTGCTTTTAAAAGTAATGCCATATGACAGTACATTTCGTACCTGTTGTATCTCTAATTTAGTTAAATAAAAGAAACATTATAATAATACATTTTTATTATGTACTTCCAATGTGTATGACATAAGATCATAGATAATCTAGACAGTAGCATAGAGTGTATAAAAGTAGTGATGTGACATACATCACATTACAACACCTCCCTCCCTAGAATTGGAACACGGCTAAATATCTAGGACTTGTCTAGGTTTAACAGTTCTACCACTTCTAGTCATATAGGGTACATTAATATTTGTGGGGAAACTCTGTTCAGTTACATGAGTTTTGTTTTTCCTATCCACTGTCTCATTGTAATCATCAACATCAATCATTAGGTTAGCATTATCATTCACTGTAGTAAATGATTTCTTCATTTGTGATGTATTGCGCCTTAAGGGCTTACAATCATTTTGTTTCATTATAATGTAGGAGCGAGGCTCCTTGGACTTACATATGATCTTAGCTTTATTCCACATCTTTCCTTCCCTAAAAACTACATTGTCTCCAGGCACATAATCTGTGACCTTCATTCTTGCTGTCTTATCAAAAGTATTCTTATACAAAGATTGTCTTAAAACTAGTTTATTAAATGCATCATTCTGCACTTTAGGTCTTAGTACATCACTATTACAGGGTAATATTCTTAACCTCCTGCTGTTTAACATCTGTGAGGGTGTTATATCTAGACCAGACAGTGGTGTGTTATTATAGTGCAATATACCTTCTCTATAATCAGAGCCATCCTCTTTACATTTTTTTAAAATCTGTTTGCAGATGTGCACTGCTTTTTCTGCCAAACCGTCACTCTTAGGGTATCTTGGGGTTGAGGTTGACAAAACAATATCTTTAGATTTAAAGTAGCATTTACATTCATATGAAGAAAATGGTACATTATCAGCAATTAGCTCTACCGGATAACCAAAACGAGTAAAGGCTTCTTGCATGGCACTAATTACAGATTTAGTAGACTTGTCTCTCAGTGGCAAAAGCTCTATCCAGTGTGAGAAGTAGTCAATAATCACTAAAAAGCATTTTCCATTAAAGTCTAGTATATCACAGCCTACTTTAGTATAGCGTTCTTTAGGTATTTTATGGGGTAACAATGGTTCATTATAGTTTTTGGAACTATACTTCTCACACGGTCTACATTTTTGTACATAGTTATGTATATCAGTTCGCATATTTGGCCAATAAAATAAAGGCTTAGCTTTGGAGATACATTTGGAAATACCACAATGACCTTTATGTAGAATATCAAGGACATAGATCTTCAGTGACATAGGTACTATGAGCCTATTTCCTACAAATAATAAACCATCCTGCATGTACATGTCATCTCTAAATTTTTCATAAATTTTGAGCTCAGCTGGTAAAGACTTTGGCCAACCATGATAGTAAAATTCTGCAATTTTGTTCAGGACTGGATCACGATTTGATTCTTTTCTAAAAATTTCTTTACGCTCATCAGACATTGGTAGATATTTTGACACCGAATGAACCATTTGCAGCATCTCACTATCATGTTCTGTTACTTTCAAACTGTTTCTCGATAACATATCAGCAAAATGAACTTCTTTGCCTGGTACATAATATACATTTAAATTATATATTAATAATTTAAGTCTAAGTCTCCTAAGCCGTGGTGATCCCACCTTGCTTATGTGCTTTGGCATTATAGCCATTATGGGCTTATGGTCAGACTGCACATCTACATCAACACCGTATATATATTTACGAAATTTTTTACATCCAAAGTAAATGGCTAAGAGTTCCTTCTCCGTTTGTCCATAATTCTGCTCTGTGCTGTTCATGGTGCGTGATGCACATGCGACAAGTCTTGGTATACCTTTGTCATCTTTTTGAAACAAACAACAACCAAGACCATTTTTTGATGCATCACACTGTAATACGATTTTCTTATTAGGGTCAAACGGCGACAGAGCTGGGGCTGAACTAACCTTAATTTTCAGTTTTTTGAAAGCCTCCTCATGGATTGGCAACCATGTAAAGTCAACATCCTTTTTGAGAACTTTGCATAATGGGGACATTAGTTCCCCCATATCTGGTACATAACGCCTTATATAACTGAAAGAACCAATAATACTTTTTAGTTGATCTTTGTTAGTTGGAGGTTCCAGATTAATTAAAGATTCAGCTCTGGATTTATCAATTGACATGCCATTAGCATTAAATGTTTGACCAACATATTTGACCTCAGTTTGCCGATATTGTAGTTTATCTTTATTGAAGACAATACCTAGTTCTTTTGCTTTCTTCATTACATTATTAAGAGAAGCATCATGCTCTTCTATTGTGCTTCCCATAACCAAGATGTCATCAGCCCAGACCATGACATTAGGAAAGCTTCCAAAATGAGTCTCCAGTACTTCTTGGAAGAGTTCAGGTGCATTCATTAGACCATATGGTAACACTAGATACCTGTATACTCCAAACGGTGTGGCAAAACAGCATTTCCAAGAAGACTCTTCACTCAGCATTAAATGATGAAAGCCTTCAGATAAATCAAGCACTGAAAAAAACTTTTTATTTTTTAGTTTAATGGCCATGTCATCTAAGGTTGGTAACATCTTGGGTTTTTTTACAATGATTTTGTTCAAGTCAGATGGGTCCAAACATAATCTAATTTTCTTATTTGGCCGCTCAACTAATACAATTCTGTTTACACATGCTTTGTTACTTATATTCTCTACTTTTACAATAGCTTCTCTCTTTTCCAGTCTATCTAATTCAGTTCTTAACGGCTCCAACATGGAGTGTGGGATTCTAGGCGAAGGATAACAAATTGGATCTAAAGAACATCTGGTGGGAATTTCAAAAACACCAGGCACCTTGCCAATCCCCTTAAATACTTCAACATTTTCTTGAATAAAATTTTCTTTATTGACATCAGGTACAGTTGCCTGTACATTATGCACCCTTTTTATCAACTTTAGGCTGACACAACCAGGCAAACCCAGCAGCATGGATTTACAGTCAACAATTATAAAATTCTCTAGACATTTATTGTCTCTGTATTTACACTGCAAACTGATCATGCCTAACGGTCTAACCTGGCTGCCCTCAAACGACTCAAGTTTTATATTTGTTGGCAGTAGCTTTAATTTTAAATTTTTATTAATTTTGTTAAATAAATTAACAGGCATTATACTGACATCGGCACCCGTGTCAAGCTTACATTTTATTGTGGTGTCCTCAATAATGATAACTTCAAACCACTCAGATTTTAAGCTATTTATACTTTTAGCTTCCTTGCAGTGAACAGTTTCACAATCACTATCAGAATTTGACTCTTTATTTACTTCACGCACTTTTTTATGACTGCTGACCCTGCAACTCACTGCAAAATGATTTAACAAGCCACATTTCACACACTTTTTACCAAATGCGGGACATGAACGTGGACCATGCTCCGTTTGGCACCTCTTGCACTTGAATATATTAGAAGGTTTCTTATTGATTCTTGCGGCTTCAATGGACACAGGATTCATCGCTGATACTTGTCTTGACGCCTGCTCTTTGGTCTGGCAAAATTTTATTGCCTTATCTAGTGTAAGCTCATCAACTCTGAGTAAGGCTTCCTGTGTTCCTTTGTCATAGACAGTTTGAACTATGTGATCCCTCATCAGTTCGGTTTCCATAGTTTTATATTCACACGATTTTATCAAATGTCTGCAGTCCGTCATATATGCATCAAACGGTTCGCCCTCTTGTTGTTTGCGTTCATTAAATTTGAAGCGCTCGAAAACAATATTTGTTCGAGGATTTATATGCGCAGTGATTGCACTGACAACATTTTCATAGGTCAACTCGGTTTCAGCGATAGGGATTGTTGACACGACTCTAGCGGCTTCCGGCCCCATCATGTTTCGCAACAAGGATAATTTTACCGCATCTGGGCTTTTATTTTTACCCGTAACGACCAAGTAATCTTCAAAACTGCACAACCAGAACTTCCATTTCTGAAGCTGCATTTTCTCTTGAAATATCTAAGTTTGGTGGCAGTTTAACCGAGACATTTTCTAATTGGGATGCACATTTGCCGGCGTCCATCTTGATATTTTGATCTTGATTTTCGTAAAAATTTTTTGTTGCAAACTTGTAAACTTAAGTTTGTGTCGAAACTTTATAAAATTCACGGTTCAATGTTTAGTTTTATCGGCTGCGCCATGTTGTATCTCTAATTTAGTTAAATAAAAGAAACATTATAATAATACATTTTTATTATGTACTTCCAATGTGTATGACACAAGATCATAGATAATCTAGTAGACATGTGTAAGTAATGCCATTGATACATCACGCGTGATATCACTCGAACGCGTACTGTAGCAGTACGCATTACTCGACCAAATTAAACATCACTCACATTACACTAACATGACGCGTGCGTCGCGCAAAAATGGAATATTTAAATTTAAATATTATCAATATGGTGTTAAAATTAAAATTTTAATTTTCCATTTTTGGCGCTTACGATCATCTTCTCGAAAATGCTCGATTTGTTGTCTCTCTTTTTTAAACAAGCTCCTCATATCTTGCGTCTCTCTCATTCATTGTCACGTGTGACGTTACATGAAGAACTAAATGTAGACATTAAAAGTTAGAGCGAGAGACGCAATGCGAAAATAAGGGTTGTGCGAATGAGAATGAGATAGAATGCATTTGGACCAACATAGTTTTCGCGCGTTTTAATTATTATCAAATTAACGAACAAAGTTTCAAATCTCCTTTTTTACATGAAAACATGTAAACAGTATTTTTTCTTTAATTAGTTTTTTAGTAGTACGTAAATAATTATTCTAATAATAAATTCGTACTTATTTAATTGAAAATAAAAGCTGTTTTTATTGGTACTTAATTAAAAACCTTTCGAAAACAAATAATCTTTGATGTAACCAAAATTTTCTTTGCTGAGTTAATATATAATAGTAAACGAATGATCATTATTTACAACATATGTTCTCATCTCTCATTTCATTTAACTAACACTACTAACAGTGTCATTACACGCGAGCATTGCATGTCATTCGAAACGAAATCGTGCAACGATGCTAGGAGTAATGGCGAGTGCGCGGGGCACGGACAGCTCAGGTGATGTGTGATGTTTAGTGTCATGATGAGATGTAATATTACTCGGTACGAAATGTACTGTCATATGGCATTACTTTTAAAAGCACTGTTTTGCGCAAGTCTATAATCTAGACAGTAGCATAGAGTGTATAAAAGTAGTGATGTGACATACATCACATTACAACAGTACCGAGTAATATTACATCTCATCATGACACTAAACATCACACATCACCTGAGCTGTCCGTGCCCCGCGCACTCGCCATTACTCCTAGCATCGTTGCACGATTTCGTTTCGAATGACATGCAATGCTCGCGTGTAATGACACTGTTAGTTAAATGAAATGAGAGATGAGAACATATATTGTAAATAATGATCATTCGTTTACTATTATATATTAACTCAGCAAAGAAAATTTTGGTTACATCAAAGATTATTTGTTTTCGAAAGGTTTTTAATTAAGTACCAATAAAAACAGCTTTTATTTTCAATTAAATAAGTACGAATTTATTATTAGAATAATTATTTACTTACTACTAAAAAACTAATTAAAGAAAAAATACTGTTTACATATTTTCATGTAAAAAAGGAGACTTGAAACTTTGTTCGTTAATTTGATAATAATTAAAACGCGCGAAAACTATGTTGGTCCAAATGCATTCTATCTCATTCTCATTCGCACAACCCTTATTTTCGCATTGCGTCTCTCGCTCTAACTTTTAATGTCTACACTTAGTTCTTCTTGTAACGTCACACGTGACAATGAATGAGAGAGACGCAAGATATGAGGCGCTTGTTTAAAAAAGAGAGACAACAAATCGAGCATTTTCGAGAAGATGATCGTAAGCGCCAAAAATGGAAAATTAAAATTTTAATTTTAACACTATATTGATAATATTTAAATTTAAATATTCCATTTTTGCGCGACGCACGCGTCATGTTAGTGTAATGTGAGTGATGTTTAATTTGGTCGAGTAATGCGTACTGCTACAGTACGCGTTCGAGTGATATCACGCGTGATGTATCAATGGCATTACTTACACATGTCTAGAGTGTAGTTTCAAAAACATACTTGACAAATGGGTTCTAGGAGAAAAGATATAGCAGAACTTGTAAGACCAGCTAACACAAGATATAGACATAGGAGCAATAATACTGCTCGCCTATTACACTATAATAATAGGGGTTAAAGTATGAAATTGCCGTTTTATAGTAATAGATACTTTGAATTGACATAAAACCTTCATGAGATTTTCGAGTGAAACTTTTTTCACATGATACTTATGAGGTTCTTGTTTTAAAAAATGTGCAATATTCGATTATCGACTTTCAATTGTTTTATTTATTCAGCTTAGACGGGAAAGATGGATACTTCGAGAATCCGAGTAATCTTTGAATACGAGTTCCGACGCGGAACTAACGCGGCAGAAACGGCTCGCAATATCAATGCTGCGTTTGGAGAGGAGACTGCTAATGAACGAACCGTGCGTTTTTGGTTTAAACGCTTTCGTAATGGAAACTTCGACTTGAAGAACGAACCACGTGGAAGACCGCCCACACAAGTGAATAACGCTGAATTGAAGGAAATGGTGGAAGCCGATCCGAGTCAAACTACCCAGGAATTAGCGGCATGGTTTAACGTTACCTTACCTACAATATTGACTCATTTGCATCAAATCAATAAGATAAAACAATATGAAAAATGGGTGCCTCATGATTTGACTGATCTGTAGAAAGAAACGCGTGTTGAAAGTTGCGTTGCCTTGTTGAATCGGTACAGAAATGAAGGAATATTGGATCGAATTGTGACATGTGACGAAAAGTGGATTCTTTACGATAACCGAAAGCGAAAAATGCAATGGCTGACCCCAGGTCAAACGCCGCAACAGTGCCCTAAGGCTAAGCTTACCAATAAAAAGGTAATGGTAACTGTTTGGTGGTCTATTCATGTTGTTATTCACTATAGCTTTCTCAGGTCTGGTCAAGCAATAACAGATGTTTACTGTGCGAAACTTCGAACAATGATGGCGAAACTAGCAGTGAAACAGCTCTGACTCGTGAATCGATCTTCAGCTCCATGATAACGCAAGACCTCACACTGCACGAGAAACCGTTGTAACTCTACAGGAGCTGCAGTTAGAAACCATTCGTCATCCTCCGTACCCGCCAGACCTTGCTCCAACGGACTACCATTTTTTCGTGATTTGGACAATTTTCTACGTGGTAAAAAATTTTCTTCCCAAGAGGCAGTATAAAATGCTTTCATACAGTTTGTCGAATCTACATCCCCAGAGTTCTATCGCAAAGGCATAAATGAACTTCCGATTAGATGGCAATAATGTATAGATAATGAGGGTAAATATTTTGATTAAATATGTTACATTTTAGAAAAAAACGAGTTTTAATTTTTCAGTACAAATCGGCAATTTCATACTTTAACCCCTAATAATAATAAATGACAGTGGTTTTACGTACTTCAATTGAAAGATGTGTATTTAGGATAATGTTTATTTATTTTCCTAACCATTACATATACATTTCACATTTTTATTAAAAAATAAGTTATTCTGATAATGTAAATTACATGGATGGTGGAGGGGGAGGCACAGGCAATAATGGTGGGGGCGGTGGCACTCCCATGAGGGGAGCTCCGGGCGGGGGAGGTAGTCTTATTCCGTGGTTTTCCCACATCTTCGGAGGAGGTGGTGGCATACGTAAAGGTTCCATTTTGAAAGCAAACTGCAGAAAGAACTGCTTTGTATCCTTGTTCCAATGAGTCCAAAATTTAGAGTCATGCTTCTCTACCTCCCTGCTAGGGACTTTAAATGCAATAGTTTCATATGGCTCAGCAGCAAACAACAAGTATTGCCACCGGCGGTCAGGAGGCTCAATCTTTTGTTCATAAGCTGACATGAAGCGATGTCTTGGGATCACCCCTTCAGCAATTTCTGAAATATTAAGACATTTAAAAATTCTTAAGGAATCATTGGAATAAAATAGAATAGAAATTATAATTTTTCTTGTTTATGGGAATGTACAATTATTGAAATTTTGTACTTAGGTATTATACTCCCATAATGGTACATAAGGTGTAACCTGTAACATCATGTCTGATAGTTTTTTTTTTTTTTTATAGACGGGGCGGACGAGCAAGCGGTCCCACGTGATGGTAAGTGTTACCGCCGCCCATGGGTCAGTACAGTCACAATATTTAATTCTTGAGCCACTATCCCTTATTCTTAATTTGGTGGTATTAAATAAATATCAACAACATAAAATATAATAATTCCATAATTTTATATCACAGTTGTACATATCAAACATGATAGTATTATAAATAACATGCCAAAATTAAGAATAAAGCATAGTGGCTCAACAATTATGTCTTGTAACCATACTACTTATTACACATACCAGTCTCCTACTTTTTAAATGAAGCTTGGTTTTGCATATTGATTACCGATATTACCTGGATAATCAACTTGGAAAAGTAAACTCTGCTGTCCATTTTCAGGATCTTTTTGTTTAGTGACCCGATAGCCTGGTCGTCCAATTTTAACAAACTTCTTTGGTTCAATTCTAGGTTTCTCTGGGGCTAGTTGCTGTGGTGCTTCCTTGGCCTCCTTGGCAGCACGACGGGCGAGATTTGCCTGATGTTTCTTTCCTTGCGTATGGGCCAAGTAACTGCCCTCATTGTTGTGGAGTGTGAGGCACAATTTACACTCGTATGAGCCTAAAATCGAAATTATTGGTAAAGGTAAACAAATTTCGATAAAAGATTTGCTCCCTAGAAATATATTTATAGGTTATGTTATGAATGAAACTTAAATCAATTTGTTTTACATACCCAGATGATTTTTCATAAAGTAGGGATCCTTGTTTAAATCTATAGTTTCTAGGGCGAGTTGGCGAAGTCTTTCGCGTCGATCTCTGTTGCTTTCAGACCATGACGCTACGCCTCCTCCACCCGTCTTACCACCAGGACGGTTTTGAAAGTCCATTTTTTAGAATGTTAATATACACAAATTATTTTAACTTATTAATTGTTAATTTAATCCTGGAACCATGTAGACTTCGACAAAGGATATTATTTATGACCATTGACTATAATCTTTTGTTGCCAGCGTCAGATGCGTAGTGTAACCATTTCGAGGCACGACAACAATGCTGAAAGTTAGGGTTCCCTGTGTTAAAAAAATATGCCAAAGGTTTAAAAAATTCTACCAAAAATATGCTATGAATAAAAAAGCAATATTCAATTAAAAAATATCATTTATTCTGAGTCCTCGTCCATTACTCGTTATTGAAAGTCTTTCTATTTAATGTCTTGCGTCAGTTCAAAATAAACACAAAAACTACTTTGTTATCGTTTATTGTGTAATAAACAGGGTGACTCCTAAGTAATGGATCGAACGAATTCTATAGATATGGAATGTCACAACCTATCCGAAAATACAAACTAAATTTAAATCAAACTGACAGTTAAATAGTTAAGGGCATTTTTCTTAAAAATCTCTAATGAGTAAAGTAGAGTCAATTTAATAGGCCACTTTTGACAAGTGTCAAACTGGTTGTCATAGTGAGGTAATCTAACAGAAATTATCGATTAAAGACTAAAATCGATTTATAAGTCGTAATATTAGTGAATCGATTTTAGTGTTCATAAAAAAATAATTCTCCAGTAATATTTTTAGAGTATACACAGCATTAGAAACCTTCTACACATTCCACATGACCTCAAAGTTAAGTGTAATTATGGGAAATATAATGAAACGAGTTTAAATATGTAATCAATTATTATTTATTAGTTTGAACTATCAGATTCGTTGAAACTGCTATCGTTGCTATTATTATCAATTCTTAAATCACATTAAAAATCTTCCATTATATTTTTTTTGTTTTTTCTACTACTTTCTTCCAATCATCTTTGCAAACATTTGTACATGCAGTTTTTATTAAAAATGATATTCCACCAGAAAATAAGCCTCCTTTTTTTAATGAACATAAATGTTTTTTTCTGGATGGATACTCTTTTCACAATACTAGATAACCATAAATGTGGTTGCGAATTGCATCGGCATTAAAACTATCGACATAGACAACTGGTATAATTCTTTTCCTTTTCTTCCTTTTTCTTTTAAATTTCAGATATAGTTTTAATATATTAAATGAGGTATAGATATATTAATTTAATTACACATATCCTTTTGATATATTTACTAATTAATAATTGTATTTATTTAAATTATGTCAATTATTTAATAATTTTATTGTTCTCTTAATTTGTTTATTTATCGTAACGGTAATTTTCTTCGATATTCCTTTCTCTCTACAAGTTACTTCGATTATAAAGATCACATCCCTATTATTAAAAAAGGAAAAATGTATACAGGCGTAACCTTGTAGTGGGGTTCGAATTTCTTGAAATATAAATTGATAATGATGTTTAGCAACCAAATTAACCTTCGAACTTATTAAATTTGATATAAAAAGACAAGTTTATATTTTTTTATTAAAAATGTTACATATTTTTAGTGTTCAGTAATGCATTTATAAACTTAAATTGATTTATGGGACCGATGCAAAGTTATATCGTCACAAAGTCAATGAAATGTCAAAAGTGGCCTATTAAATTGACTCTACTGTAGTTATGAAACTATTGAATAAAGTACTTATGTAAATATTCAAGATTTTTTTAAGTTAGGGGGTAATAAATATAATGTATCTTTCTGATGTAAATGTTTGTTTAGGACTTTCCTTTCGTTACATTAAAAAATAAGACATTTTATTAAAAAAATGTTATTATCTAACAATTTCAGTGTGGCGTTTAACCAACGGCTATGTGAAAAAAATGTACCTACTGCACATGTTTTGCCCCCTAACTTTGTTTCATAAATTTTAGCAAGAGACCCGGAATTATAATGTTGTATATACTGTCCTATATAATGCGGTACCTGTAGAAGTATTATTCGTCTTTGGCGGTATTTCATTCTTTCCCATTATGTAAAAATAATATGATTAATCGATTTTGAAATCTCTGGTTTTCGAATCGATTCTCTTCCAGCGTCTTGTCAAATGACTGTCAAAGTCACAATTTTTTTCTGATTCTTTCTTTTCTGTTTGTGAAACTAACCGTCAGGTATATTTATCAATTTTAATCCGATTTTATTATAAATACCAGTGAATTTTTGTGTTATTTGTTAAATTTAAATAATTCTGCATCATGTGTTATAGAGTATTCAATTAATATTTTATTCAAACGTTGCTCAAAATCAGAGTGTCCGCTTATAACCTGTGTATAGAATTTACTTTGTTTTTCAGGTGGTTCAAAATGTTGATGCCAAAACAGAACCGTGTTGCTATTTATGAATACCTCTTCAAAGAGGGTGTCATGGTAGCCAAAAAAGATTACCATGCCCCTAAACATCCAGATCTTGAGAAGATTCCAAACCTCCAAGTTATAAAGGCCATGCAATCTCTCAAATCTAGAGGTTATGTTAAGGAACAGTTTGCGTGGAGGCACTTTTACTGGTGAGTAACAACTATTTTAAACCATAAATTGGTTGAGAAGAACGAATATTGCACAGTAATACTCGAGAGGTCTCCTTATCTTTATTCATCATTACAAATGTTTCATTATTTATTTTTATATAGATACTCTATTACAATAATGTTTTTAAAGCTTTTGTTCATCATTAAACAACACTGAAATACTAAAATAATAGAAAGCACTGACAATTATTTATTAATTTAATTAAAGCACTGACAATTTTTTATTAATTTAATTTGCATGTTTTAAAACTTTCTATAAATTCTTTGAAGCGTGTTGTTAAAGTTCTTTCTATAAAAAAATTACATTATTAAATTAATGTTTTTAGTCTTTCTTTTTTTTTCTTTATGGAAAAACAGTGACAAATAAAAGCATACTACTGCGTTTTTCTTGTGCATCCAAGTAGTCCTTTTTTCAGTAAACTTTAGCAAACTTTCCTCTCAGTATCTTTAATAAATTAATTTTTCTCAGTAAATCTGTTATCACTTTACAGAGTGATTCCTGACTCTCTTCTATGGGTCTGGACATTGACAGGATAAGCATGATTTTGCAAATTGTTATGAAGAAAACTTGACACTGGCAGAATGTGCTATATGTACTATTGACATATATTAAAAGAAAAAAATAGGATGCTAAACAAAAATACTACCCATTTGCCAATTTTCAACGAACTCTAACTGTTTTGTCTTGACTGAGGAACAAACATCCAAACTTCTGCATTATAATATTAGTGGGATTGGAAACTATTGGAAACCTGTTACTTACGTTATTAATTACTTAATGACATAATGAGACTACTAATGATGAGGAATTATTAAGTGCAGCAGTGCTCCTTTATGAAGCATGAACTACACAATGTAATCTGTGTGACCACTGAAACATTCGGAATATTCTTTTTATTCCACCACTGGAGAGACATGGCATGATGGTATAACCATATCATCAGAGCAATATTCAGTTTATTTTTTTTCTCTATTTTATTGTTTATTTTTTACTCCTCACATATCAGACTGAATTCTGAAGAGAATAAAAAACTAAAGATGACATAAAAAAATAAAACCAAGCTCAAAACATAACATTCTGAAATCTTAGAGTGATAGAAAATGTGATTGTAGTGAGTGGTTATTTTGTGATGTCATGATGTCAGCCTTCAATGCTCCACTCCACAGGGCTCCCTTAGTCAATCATTAGGGGGTTTCAGACTATAATTAAGCATGCTGGCTTAGTGCAGAATGGTTTTCAGAGTAGGAGAGGGTGGGAGAGTGCAGAGTGGGAAGCACTTTTTAGTTGTTTGTTGGATCTTCACTATTGTCATATTATAGACATGCAGCTTGTGCTGATGGGTCATTTATTTGTTTTTGTGCTCTAAAATATTGGTTGAGTCTATTTTTTAATTTATTATTGTTCTCAGATGACATGACTTCCTTAGATTGACTACTCTATTTGTAATGGAAGTAGTAGTAAGGCTTTGATGTCGTACAAATTCTTTGTAGCTTTGTAGACTTGTGCCCGCATACTAAATTGTCATTTCCTAAATAGACTAAGCCTATTTCTGCTACATTGCACTACTTGGTAAGTATTTTGAAGGTCCATCTTATTGAAAACAAGTATTGTATAATATTTCAGGTACCTGACCAATGAAGGTATTGAATACCTCCGCATATACCTCCATCTGCCTCCTGAAATTGTACCCGCAACCCTCAAGCGATCAGTCCGCACAGAGACTGTTCGCCGCAGCACTGTGGGCAGACCTGACGCCCCCGCGCGTGCCGCTGAAGACCGCTCGGCATACCGTCGTGCTCCCACCACGTCGGGAGCCCCACATGATAAGAAGGCCGATGTTGGCCCTGGTGCTGCCGAAGTTGAATTCGTAAGTTTTTTTAACATAAACAATTCATCAGGCTAGCATACATACAATATCTCTATATCAAGGGTCTCCAAACTTTTTGGCCTGCAGGCCACAAAAACTCGCAAGGGCCAAGATCTAGAAACCCTCTCTCCAGAACTTCAAATGGAAATGATTGATTTGAATTGCAGCAATATTTTTAAAGAAAAATATCAAAAGTGCTTGGTATAAAATGATTTTTTACGAACAGTACATGACGCCTCCATATCGAGGAAATTGAAATAGAATCAGTCGTAGAAACCTGAGGTGGGAATTATATTGAACAATTCTTCAGAGCATTCCCCATTGTATAAGCAGTAGAACACACAGAGATGCAAAGTCTCTTGGAATGCTGAGGGGTTCTAAACCTTGGTGAAAGTGGGATTGTCGACAATTCGAACAGCACATCGTTGGATGAAGTCCAATTGATATTTCGGTGCGCCAAACCAGAGATGTGAGCAGTACTCCATATGGGGCCTAACCTGAGCTTTGTAGAGCGTTAGAAATTGCCTAGGGCTGAAGTACCGCTTCACCCTGTTCTGCACACTGAGCTTTTTGGAGGCCATTTTGGCTTTATTTTCCAGGTGACCCCTAAATTCGACTTTGCTGGAAATTCTACTTTACTCCGAGAGCTTAAGAGGTATGCTCTGAAAGCGAGGTGCTACGATAAAAGGGGCCTTTTTTTTAGCGACAAAGGGGGCTTTTTTTTAGCAGTGAATGCACAGACTTGTGTCTTATTGGGGTTGAAATCCACCAGGTTTAGAGAACCCCAAATCAAGACTAGATCTAATACATGCCTAATACAATTCTAATACATTTTAGAAAATATTTATGCAATTCAGTACACTTCTTTCTTGTTTTCATAAAATTACACAATGCTGATATAACCGCCGCCACGCATAATGTTCAACTTATAATGTTTAAAGGCGTAGGTAATATTTTACGTATTGAACATCGTAATTAAACATTATGCATAGCGACGGAAATAGCTTATAAAAATACAATAAAATGTCGGCACACGAAAATGAATAATGGCACTCAATTTGATGAACATTTTCTAAAATGCATTTTGGACAATTTACCTTGCTAGACTATTTGTTTTCTGGACAATTTGTCTTGCTAGACTTTGTTTTCTGGGCAATTTGTCTTGCTAGACTATTTGCTTGTTGGACGATATGCTCCTAAAGGCCTAATTTCAGTCCTGAATGACAAATGGCAGTTTTTGTTTGTTTGATTTACATGTGGCAGCCCTGTCGGCAGTGACCACTTACCATCATGTATGTGGCCTGCCTGCTAATTTTGCACTTTTATAAAATAAAGTCACAAAGCTGCCCCGTCTGTAGGTGCATCCTCAAACTTCTTGAATATTGGAGAACTTCATTGCATAACTATGGTACCGATTTGTTTCCATTCCATGCTATAAATGAGAATTCGGAGAATTGTGTCTAATGTAAATTTAGATATAAGTGTCCGCACGCTAATTTGTATTGGAAAAAAAAACTCAAATTCGCTGATACTAAAAATTCTTGTGATACTGAAACCATATCGTGTAATTTTATTAGGGCTGTTGCCATCTAGTGGCGATAATCGGAACTAACTCTTACTAAGATCTCTGATTTTAATGAATTGACCATACGAGTATTTTCCAAATCAAATATACTGTTGCCCTCCAAAGTGCCCACTATAACTTGCTTTAGCGAATTTTTAATAATTGATTACAAGAGTAAATATACTCTGTGAACTGTGTCCAATTTCGTATCCATAAACAAGAGGTTTTACAAGAACATTACAAGCCTTTTGTTTTTTTTTCATATTGAAGTAGGTGGACAAGCAAGTGGTCCCACGTGATGGTAAGTGTTACTGCCGCTCATGGACACCCTGCAACACCAGGGGCTATGCGGGTACGCCGCCGACCTTGCAAGATCCTATTCACAGCTTTCTTGAAGAATCCCATTTCTGTTTCAATTCTCGTGTAATATTTTAAACTAATTTTTTCTTGTGACTTGCGATTTAGTTGCCCCGTTTGACCAGCAGTATAATCTTAGTTGAGTTATCATAGTAAAACTTCCATGGAAATGTTTTCACCTGTGTACTAACAAAGAATTCTAAAGAATATAATATGTAAGACAGAAAAAAATGTATTAATGAATGTATAATATTGATAAAAAAAGGATTGACTAAACCATGATAATTTTGTAAAACAGAATTTGTACATATTTAATATTTTCATTTCATTGTTACAGAGAGGGGGATTCGGGAGAGGCAGGTCCGCATAATTTTAATAAAATAATGACATCCTATACTTTGTATTATTTCATAATTCATTCATAACATTATCCTACCCGTAACTCTCGCGCCGTAACGCTGTTAAAAAGAGGCGTTCATCTCTTGTAGTTACGGTGTCCACAAAAACATCACCTATTTAGGACGTCGTCTGAAGTGAAGAACATTGACCAATATAGCATTTTTATATACTTGCATGTATATAAATACTGTATATACTTGCATGTATATACTTGCATGCATGTATATGTAGCATTTTTATATACTAGCATGGAAGTGAAGTGAGTGAGTGTACAATCAGCCAATCAAAATGTTGAGCACCTTAAAATTCAGTTTCAATTTTAACTTTCTGAAACAAGGGAGAGACTTTCGATTACAAATTTAACTTGTCAATTTATATTTGAAACTCGCCGTTATTTCAAATGGATAATTACTAAACGTTTTCAGGGGGCCCACGGTACATACACACCTCAGGGCCCATTGTTAACAACAGGAAGGATCTAGTTTGTCAAAAGAAATAAATGTCGCCAAAAAAAAATACGTGCACTATTCGCTAATAATCGTTGGAAGTCGCGCGATTCGTACACAGTATACTGATATAGAAATCTGTATATTGTCCTAATCACTGCTAAAACATTTCAATGACAGATTTTGCGAAATTTTGTTAGTACATTCATAGTTAGAGTACGTCTAATCTAAAAGTGCGCGCCCCTCCAATGTGTTTACGCTCCCATGCAAAATATGTGTATAGACGCAATACACACAAATGTGTCATCGTCATTGGTCATTCAGTCACCGGCTAAACACGAACGTAGTATCACGCGTCGATTACTTCGCAAAAGTACGGTTAGCATGTCAACGAAAAAGCATCTTCGGAGTCGGGTAAATATTTTTTTTATCAAATTATATAAAACTAAACTTTTTCAAAATGATGTTTATATCCTGCCAAGTTTATCTATACTAAGTATTATAAGAGGAAAAGTTGTTGCTTTTAATGTTAACAACCAAGAATGATCACGAAGTATATACCTACCTTTAGTATATATACCTTTCAACTCATATTTTTTTGTGAAGTCCACGCGGACGTAGGAATTATAAGCTTATTTTGTTGTTTATGAACTTGTTTTTATACCTATATGTGTCATTTTACAGGGCAAAGAAATTATTGCCAAGGCACCGAATGAAATATGAAGCAGAAAATGGAATTGAAAATCTAAGTGATGTTAGACGAACTGCTCAAGCTGTTGGTTATAGTGAACGTACTATAACAAACATTAAAACAGGAAAGACAAGCTGGTGCTAGCATATTCACAGACACAGCACAGAAAATTTTTAAATCGCCCTCAAAATGAAAACGGGTGCGTCCGAAATCGACTTTGGACGATTTTGGTATGTCTGTCTGTGCTACGAAGAACAATTATGTCATTTCATACAGATTTTAATGAATTGCCTACATTAAAAAAAAAATGAGTAGTTTTATCGGAAAAAAATGGTTTCGATGGCTGTATAGAAACTTTGCCTACAATTTTGCAGGAATCGGGCTATGAATGGTCTACAACAGACGACAATCGTAAAGTACTTGTTAAAAAACACGAAATACAAATGTTGCTCTTTAAGTATTTAAAACAGCTACAAAAATATTGTGATGAAGGTCGATACATTGTGTTACTGATACATACTGTCGAAAGCTCTGTTCACACAACACACATACAGAATAAATGCTGGAAAAGCGTGAAAGGAGTATCACCACTTCAGAAAAAAATATCAAAAGGAATGCGGGTCATAATTGTTCACGCCGGTGGATCTCAAGGGTTTGTTCCAAATGCTTGCTTAATATATAAAGCAAACTCATCAAGTGGCGATTACCATGACAACATGAATATTGAAAACTATAAAAAATGGCTTACGAAACAACACCTACCTAATCTCCTAGAAAATGCTGTTATTGTTATGGATAATGCTTCCTACCACGTTTTATCTGAAAAATGTCCTACTTCGACTTCAAATAAGATCATAATGCAAACATGGCTGATTGAAAATAATATTCCGTTTGAAGATTCAATGAAGAAAATAAATAGAACTGTATGATATAATATTAAAAAATAAGTACAGGTTCAAAAGTTTTGCAATTGATGGGGGCTAGTCAGGTCGAAAGGTTTCGAAGTTCTACGATTACCTCCTTATCACCCAGAGCTGAACCCGATCGAAAAGATATGGGGAATAATAAAAAACCACGTAGCTAAGAAAAACGTACTTTACATCTATTATGGCTCTAATAAAGGATGGAATTGAAATGATTGATAGCACTATGTGGTAAAATACATGTCGACATGTTAATGACATAAAAAAACATTATATGCAATATTTTGACATGGATTTTGAATTCATTATTAATGTTCATTCTGATTCCGATGAAAGCGATTCTTTTGATACCAGTGAATAATTGGTGCACGTATTGCACGTATATTGTTGTATTACATTATTGTGGTATTTCTACAACCGCTACTTACTTTAATACTAATAAAAACAGTCATTATATCAATGTTTTGTTTAATACCTATTAATGAATAAAATAAAAATATAATTAAATCTAGTCAAGTACCTTTTTATCCAAATAATATCAACATATGTACTACGATGTACCTACCTATCATTTTCATTTAATTTTTCTCTTATTCTGCGACATTCATTTAATATTACGTATGCATTTAATTGTTCTTTTTTTTTATGCAAAAGGTAATTGTTTGCCCGATTGGCCGGATCTGTTGGCCAACTAGTTCATAAATGACGCTGCGCAAGTACGCACGACAGAGCAGACGTGTCACCACAGAAAGCGCGCGCTCCCCGCCATACAATGACAGTACCTAGACTGATGACTCGATTAGTTGACCTCTAAGTGCGTCAACAAGTTCAAGTTCGCAGTATAATCGCCGCACGCACACAAGTAAAGTGTTGCAATAAGTATTTTCTCTCACATATTGAAACAATCACATTTAGTGGAGGGGCGCGCAGTTTTAGATTAAACGTAGGGTGAGTGGTCCAACAGTTAACCACCTAATTTTCTGATCATCATAGCGCGTAATTGGTAATTCAAAATATATAATTATCTGCAAGGTACGAAGTAGTGGTTTATTGGCTACATATTTGCATTTAATAAATGCTGAATTTACTTCAGATTTTTTGCAGATATGAGTTTTTAAAAAAAATGGGGATTGGCTAACTGTGTCCACACTATAGTACACTATTAACCACAGGGTGTTCCACAGTTAACCAAAGTGTACACATTTAACCGCTATATATGATTTATTAATTTCTTAAATAAAAAACAATATGAGTGGTATGAAAATGAGTCTTTTATTATTTAGTACTTTTAACAGTTGACTTACAACTAATTATTAGGTAACTTTATAATGGCACAGTTCAGTCTCAACATTGTTAATCTTAAAGTGGTGAATCTTTTTAAATTATGTAGGCACTTAAGATACTAACTAGCATTCTCAATCGAAAACTATCAAAGTTTTATTAGTTTCAGGTAAATTCTTAAAATAATTATCAATCGTATTTTAATCACTAACTTAAGAAGTGTAGTAACAAGAAATAAATAAAGGTCTAAACCTTTAACGCAAGTTTCACAGGATTAGTTATTCGCAAGTTATTTAATATTAAATGATCTCAGTCTCAACAAACTTATTCTAAAATTAGTAAAGTCTTAGTAGGTTTTGGTAAATACTTAAAATAATTATCAAATTATTCGTATTTTTATCAAAAACTTAAGTATAATAACAAGAAATAAACAAATATCTGAACCTTTAACGTAACCTACGTTGTCACAGCATTAGTTTTTCTCGGTCTCACAATATTTAATCGAGAACTATAGTAGGTAAGTAGGTAATGAGCTATATATATATATAAAGCTTTGTTACAAATAAAAACCTTAACATTTAACGCAGGTTCAAGTGAGTCAAATCAAAATATACGTCAAACAAATAAGACGCTTGCCTTCGGCTGCTGCCAGTAATTTTAGGATTTGGTAATATATATTTAATATCTTTTGCCTGTACTCCTGCTGTATCAGGTTCCAGAGGCTCACAAAATGTTTGACATGCTCTACTTTTTAGTCTTAAGAAACTCACAAAAAAGTCAGAATCGTCTTCATCATCTATTGTTTCTAAAACTTTCGCAACGTAATAGACAGAGGTTTTCTTAAATGGAAATAATACGATGACATATTCTTGCTCTTTTGGATCTCGTAGTAAAGGTAAAAAATTACCGTCCAGTATAATTCTACTTTCCTCATCCTCATGTTCATTTTCACTTATATATTCTTCTCCACCAGACGACGATCCACTTGCTACAAAATCATTTTCATCTGAACTGTCATCACTTTCTATAATATCTTTTTTTCTTTCCTTAATGGCTCTTTTATTCTTTTTACTTGACTTATTTTGGGTTTTAACACCTGTGAACAGGTCTTGCTTTGCTTTTTTAATTTGTTTTTTGATTACTTTTATTTTCTTTGCAGCAATAGCATCCTTTTCAGGCGTATCCGTAGCGATCATGCTTTTCCCAGGAGTTCTACGCTTTTTTGGATCACGTGGTTTCGCTTTTATTGGTGGCATAAATTCCTTGGGCGAAATAAACTTTGACGGACCGGCAGCTTCTATTATACGAGGCGTGATATCTTGGTTGCCAACTTCTTTAAGCACTCGTGATAGAGCTGGCGAATGGAAAACTTCTATTACTGGAGGTGTGATATCGCTATCAGGGTTTCTGGACAAATTTTGTTGCAGAGTAACATTCTCACGCACGGGTAATGGATCTTGTAATTCGGGAGCTTTAATTATTGGTAGTGTGGTGTCGTCATCATGGTTTCTTGGCAAGTTAACTTGCAGATCAACATCTTCATGAACTAATAATGAAGCTGGAAAATGGGGAGCTTTAATTATTTGTAGTGTGGTGTCGTCATCATGGTTTCTTGGCAAGTTAACTTGCAGATCAACATCTTCATGAACTAATAATGAAGCTGGAAAATCGGGAACTTCAATCATTGGTGGCGTGATATCGTTATCTCGACTTGTGGAACCAACGTTCTCAAGAATAGAAGGAGATGTGGAAGACTTTTCTCGTTGATCATCAATTTCTTGTACGACCTGTGGCCTATCTGTTACGGTACTAGGCATGAAATCGACTTCCGTAAAAATGCAGTCATCGAATGGGAATATTCCAGTTTTCTTGAACGCATTTACTATGTTTATCGGAGTCATAGATTTCATGTATGCAGAACCAACACACTCAGCAACATTGTATATAGTTAGAGGTTGTCCTGGATGTCTCAATAGCCATGAATCTACAGCTGCATTATAATACGACTTGAATGGGCCGTTTAATCCAACATCAAGTGGTTGAAGTTTGGCAGTAGTATGCGGATGGAGAGTTAAAACAGTGACACCCGAAGACTTAGCCAGATCTAGCGCTTCAATTGAAAGATGGCTTTCGTGGTTATCCATTATTAATAGCACAGGATTTTCTTTTGAGGCTGAAACATGCTTTATAAAATGTTTTATTACATCCACGAATATTTCAGCATTCATCCACCCAGAAGCTGCAGCTAAGCCTAATGTGCCCGGTGGCGCTCCATGTATCATGTGTGGTTGAAACTTTTTTCTCGGAAAAACCATAGCCGGTGGCAAAGCTTGGCCAGTCGCACTGACAATGCAACATGTTGTGACTAAGGTACCTCTTTCGCCACTTGTAACCTTTGCTGTATTCGTGCCTCTTCGTGCTAGTATTTTTCCTGGTCGTTGGACAGTTGTCGTTGAAGTTTCATCCAAATTGTACACTCTAGTACCATCTGCAAAGCTCGGATGCCTTTCCATAACTGATTTTAAATTTCTAAAAAATGACTCAATGTTGTGCTTGTTGAAAGCAGTTGCCCGGGCTAAGCTACAGGCTTCTGGCTTCTTCAGTGAAATTTCAGGATGTCTTTTCCTGAAGGAACGCAGCCATTCAAATCCAGCCATTTCTGAATCTATCCATGATTGTGGTATTTTTAAATTGTTGGCTTTCGCCATTTGATAAGCAACGCGTCGGCAATCTTTAGTTGTTAGTCCGTAAAATAATTGAGCACAATATTCAATATAATCTGATAATTCTTTTTCTTGCTCTGTTGTAAAAATCTTGTTAACTTCATAATTTGGTGTTAAACGTACCTCTGGATTTATTTTGATTTTATTCACATACAATCTGACCGTCGGATATTTAAGCTGGCATTCCTCGCTTGCTTTTCTTATACTCATCCCAGATTTCACCAGCTGCATTGCTTTCCTCATAGCATCTTCAGTATGTCCTCCTCGTTTTCTAACTGTTGTTTTATTCCGGCCCATCTGTAATTAAAATAAGCAGGGCAACATTTAACCACCAGTTGGTACACAATTAGCCATGGCTAACTGTTGAACATATGGGTTTGGTTAATTGTAGACTACCCCTCCCCGTAAAGCGTTTGAACACTATCACTTTAAAATTATTCATACAATTGAAACCAAGCGTATGTTAATAGATGCACGAAAAGTATATTTACACGGTCAACATATACGGTTTTTTGTAATAATAAACTGAAAGATGTGAAACTGAAAAAATACTTACTTTTTTTTTAATATTTTGGCACTGATTTTCAATAATTTACTCGTAACACAACCGTTGAGCGCGTGAGCTCGCCGCCAACTGGGGAGCGGGGAGAGTAACTGTTGCGGCATCGAAATTTCTAGTATGCACGGAGCGGCAACGACGCATTTGAGAAATATGGGCGCGGATAACTGTATACGAGTGGCTAATTGTTGGACCACTTACCCTACTCTACCATTAAATCAGCCATCAAACAAGCCTTAAATTCAGAAATATAGGTATTACTTACACATTAGGGGGACGTCCATTAATTACGTGAGCTCAAAGGGGGGGGATCCGGCAAAATCTCATTAAATCTAATTTAAAGGGAGCGGGGGCTCATTGAAAATCTTACATCAACTTTTTAATTCAAAGAATATACATTCTTATTATTATTACAGATAACATTTTGTATATTTTTGTAACATTCATTCATTGAGACAAGTGCCGCATAAGTGTCATTCACAAGACTCCATTCGCGGAATTTAAATGAATTCGTTATAGTGCACCTCAAACGTAGTATTATTTTTCTCTTATTTCATCGGTATTAATACTGATTAATACGCTTAGGTATTTAGTGGTATGTAGCAAAATACATGAACATATCAAATAAATTTAACCGTGCTATACCATCTATTGCACACCTCACTACGTGAGGTGCACACGTCACGTAATTAATAGATGCCCTTTACGGAAATGAAATGGAATTTAACGAGTTATAAATGCAAGGAAGGTTCCTTATTTGTAACTAAAATCTTTTGGTTAGCTTCTTTCCAACTAACATTTGTTCAATGGTTTCGCACTAATCGTGAAAAAATATTACATTTAAATAATAATAATACACAATACATTATTACAAAGGGGAGGGTTGATGCGATCGCCTGTCCGTAGAGCCGCGCTCATTGAAAAGTTCTACGAGACCAGTGTGCACAGCATATATGATATTCTGTCACTGTGACGAGGTTCAATCCAAAAGTTCTTAGAATCGTTATTAAAACAACGAAATTCAAGTAAACACATTTTATTTCTCTACTTAAAATCTCCTTGTAATTAGATGCATTTAGTAAAACCTTTTTCTAATTCCCTTATACCTTCCGAAAAAATAAAAATCTTGAGTCTCAAGAAACTCCTCCACGGCAACCATAACCGCTCCAACATTTTTTCAGAGACAGGTTCTTTTTTTACATATAATAAAATCGCAACAGAGCCATCTATGTATTTATTTTTTAAAAGTAAACCATCCAATTCTACAATTTTGTCTGTCCGTCTGTCTGAACGCGCATCACGTGAAAACTACGGAACGGATTTTAATGAAACTAGCCATAGTTACAGCTTTTTGCCAGGTTAACATTTAGGGTACTTGTTATCTAGATCTAATAAATAAATAAAGGCCATAGGAACGAGGAAAATAATAAATTTATTATACAATTTCTACATGAAGCCTACATCATTTGACAATTTTATTTTGTAAGATTTCAAGGGTGTATTGGCTGGCATCTTGGTGGGTCCGGCTTGGGGAACTCTCCAAGCTTGTCGATGTAGTACTGGTAGGCACGGAAGGGCTTCAGCTCCCACGGCACTTGGTCTTCCATGTGCGTAAGTGTCACGCCGAGGTCTTCGAGAGTGGGCAGCTTGCTGTCGGCCACGTCGGTCGTCGACTCCTGCAATTTATTTTACATTAGCCTTTGCCCACGACTTCGCGTGGTCTACATGAATTATTCCAGATTACAATTTACCTATTTGCCAAATTTCAACGAGATCGGTTCAGCTGTTTTGACGTGATTGAGTAACAAACATCCAAACTTTCGCATTTATTATATGTATTAGTGGGATCAAAGACCCATCCATATTTAAATCTTAACTTACAAATACATATGGTATATACTAAAATAATTATTTATCACTATTACGGATTTAATTGTTCGGTTTAATGAGCAATGACTGTTTTATGATCTGCAGGGCTATTATAACAATGTTTCAGAATTTGTATAATCATGGAAATTCACCAAACCACCGATTTTCTATAACAACCGTAATCAACCTTTTACTATTTACTAAAACTTATTATGTTTATGTTCCTTATGTTTTATAATACTAACATTTCAAGTAAGGTCGGACTCGGTGCGTATACGACATTATCACAGGTGACGAATCTTGGATCTACCAGTATGATTCAAAAACTGAGCGTCAATCAACTGTTTGGTTCAAAGTGAGCCAACACCTACCAAAGTAAAAACAGCAAGAGCTGGAAAATTTTTAATCGCAAGTTTATTCACTTTAACTGGCTACCTGATATCTGTACCTTTACGAAACCAAAGCAGCATTAACCCAGAATGGGACGTAGCCACGTGCTTACCAAACGCTTTTACTGCAGTGAGTAACAACCGTCCAAACACAGATCTGACTGCGGACTGCTGCTGCACCACGACAACGCGCCCGATCACTCAACAAGGGATTTCCCTGGTCAAAGTTTCAGGCCATCCTCCTTACAGTACCGACTTGGCACGTTGTGACATTTTTTATTTCGCAAAATTAAATCCCAACTAAAAGGTACGGAGTTTTCGTCGCCGAAAGACGCGCTGACTATGTGCGAAGAGGCAGGACTTGTAAGAGGTACCCGAGAAACAGTAGAAAATATATTTTCAAAATTGGTTCAAGCGCATGAATCTTTGTAAAGATGTAAGTGGTACTTTGACATGTGGAGTATTATAGAGTACTTTGAAAAAATGTTATAAAAAAATTAAAAACCATAGATTTTTTTCTTTTTCGCAAAACTTTCCGAGTTCTTCACGTATATCTGTGGTATTTACCTTTTCAAGTGCTTCCCAGCACACATTGCCGAAGGGGTAGGCGGGGCTGATCATGTTGACGAGCGCGACCTTGATGGCGAACACAGGGTCTAACGCCATATCGTAGCGCTTGTAACCCCATTTCTCGTCCTTGCGCATCAATTTGTAGAACCAGTCCACTAGGTCGGCCAGTAGATATCTTTTGGGTCTGAAAATATTGTTGATTTGTGAATTTAGATCAATGGTTGTCAAACTTTTTTGGCCAAGGGCCAATAGAGACTAATGGGGGTACTAATAAGACTAATAATGGGGTATGGCACCTCGGGCCACAAACATCCTTGCCCTTACTAATATATAAAAATGATACAATGTCTGTTTGTTTGAAACACTTTCAAGCGTGGACAAATCGTGCTGAAATTTTAGTGATATACTGTAAAACATCGACCATGTTGATTGTAGACGATCAATAAACAAAAAAGGGCCTTTTTTATCTTTTGATGTGGTTGGTCTGTTATGATTCTTTTAAAAAATAAGTAGTTATTCTATAGAAAATAAATAGTAATTTGGTTGCCAGAACACAGGTAGCTGGTCCATACGGTAGTTTATAGCAGCCTTTGGCAAATTTTAGTTGAAAAAATAGGCTTTTTTACTGTTCCTGAATTTGATTCATTTTATGGCTTTTATCGATAACCATAACAGAAAATAAACCTATATTGAAAATTATATAGACATATAAGTTTGACAATATTTATGGTTGGGGAGAGGTAATGGAACTGCAGAATCTATAAAAACTGTTAATGTTACCATCATGAAATATATGAATGTAGATGGAAGTCGCATATGTTACTATAATTGTATCGAAAGCCGGTGTCGTCATTCTCATACATTGAAAGGACAATACACAGTGCCGGATTAGCCACGCAGCAAGAGTAGCAGATGCTACGGGCCCCGCGCACCCATGCCTGTCTGAGCGTAAAAAACAAATTAAGAAAGAACTTAAGAACCTAAAGCAAACCAAGGGCCTCTTGATAGAATTTGCTACGGGCCCCGCGCTGGCTTAATCCGGCACTTACAATACATCGATAAAAGTATTCTCATTAGCCATTTGTGTTTTACAAAAATAACTTAGAACCTACTTTATTATGAAAACAATAAGCTTTTTGTAATATTTAATACCTTTTGATGAGCATTGAATGTTATGTCAAAACTACACGAATACATACATGCATTTAATACTTTATGTTATGTACCTTGTGTACTATGTTTGATTTTATAACTATTTATCCGACTGTGGCACGCGAGAAGGGATATGTTTTTCACCCTTATGTATGTGCGTTTCTTTATTTCCTCGCAGAGCTTAAACGGAGTGACCGATTTTGACAAACGGGATGTCGTTAGTTTTGTCGTTAAATAATCGAAATATAAAACTTTAAGATGACCACACAAAATTTAAGTTCAAATCTCCGAACGATTTTGCAATGATGACAATGTAATCGGGGAAACGAAGTTGGGAGACGTGTTCACCATCCACATCGACTTCACGTCCTTTCCACTTCGGTATACTAAATGCATGTATATTGCACGGTATATTCCAACATGTTTGAGAACAATTTCGGAAACATTAATTCTCGCGCCTCATTCGTCGGAGGATGTGGGTAGGGCGCTGAGAGGCTGAAGCTTGTCGAAGTTTGTCGGTAGTAACTGGATGAGAAGATGTACATCAATTAGTAAAAATAGGATTATTGCTTTGCAATAAAATAACAAAGCAGCTAACATTAAATGTTTGTTTTGTTTTATGAATTACTTTTTAAATTAGTATCAGATTCAAAGCTGTCAGGACCAGATTAATAAATATATCTGGGCCCAACTACCAAACATTAAAAAATCTGATACTGAATTAAAAAGCAATTCATAACACTAAACAAACAAACCAGTTAGTGTGTGCAGTAAATATGCATTTTTTTTTGTTTTTTTTTTTAATTCAATATAGGTGTTCATATAAGAATTGGACGCAAGCGGGTTTTTTCTTTTTAAATAATTAATAGCTATTTAAAGTCCCATGACAGGAATGTAATTGGGCGATAGGTATAGATCGGTTGTAATCGGGTAATTACCGATTATGACCAATATATTTAATTGTACCGACTCAAAAATATTTAAACTATGAAAAATATTTAAAATTATTTGATTAGTACTTAAATATAACATAAAAAGAAACAAAATACATGTAGGTATACGCATATAATTTATTTCAAATGATAGTTATGTTTTGCTGGATTGCTGGAGCTACACAAAATGAAATGGGACAAATCATTAATGTAGGATGTTTTTATTTTAACAAAACTTTAGCAGTTTGTTTCAATTTGACTTTAGACATCAAATAACATACAGATTATGCACAATCTCATTCATAAACGAGTTAGATAGGTGTATATAAAACAAAAGTAACCCTTCGATGGATTTGTTTAATCGGGCTGTTCTTCACCAATATTATAAGCGTCATAGGTAGATACTCGGAACATTTATCTCAAAAACAGATAGACGGCCGAATAGAGACAGAAACTGAAGCAAAAACAGGCGAACGGGCACATAAACAATAAGTACAAGCAGGTTTAGAGTTTCGAGAGGTTCTGCAATTATTGTGCATTTGTTAGGACCAAAGTCTGAAAATGATCACGGAGGGTAGAAACGCCCACATTTTTTTAACATGTTAAAAACGACCACAAAACTATATCCACATCGTGGCTGTTCCATAAATCAGTACTCACATCACGTTCTAATCTATTTTTTTGCTTTGTTACTGTATATACATATGTACAACAAGAGTCTAAGGGTAGATTTGGTCATTTTTTATCTTTCTATCGTTAGTTTAGCAGGAATTAATTTTATTAGGGTGATGGAGATATTCCAGTCGATGGGTGGCTCGATTCAGGTGTCCGGGAGTGTGTTTCTCTTTGATATTTGAATCGGAAAAAATATAAAACGGAAATAAATAATAATACATGGAAAATAATTTAAATCTTGATTTAATAAGCAAAGTTTTATAACCGATTAGCTAATCGCAACTATTATTTAAATTATTATAGGCACATATCGAATATATCTGTAGTAAAATAAATAAATTTATATATTGCTTTGTGTCAAATTCGAATATTAGTGTCAATTGCAGCAATAAGCGCTTATACTATGGATATATATCATCACTTATTGAAATTGTTGTTTTGATGAAGTGTGTTAAAAATGTGTACGGGCAATATGTGGGACTCGACCAACAGTTGTAAACCACTGTTCCAATCACTACAGATTTTACCTCTATCCTGTAGTATGTACATTAAGGACATGAATACTTGTGCATCGTAATCCGAACTATTTTAAAAGACTTAGTGATGTAACAAAAAGGGTGGGAAGGCGTAAAAACTGACAATTTGCTTATATTGCCTAGCCCTAGAATAAATGTATTTGAAAGATAGGCCTACTGTATGGCCATTATATTGTACAACAAATTGCCACAAGCAACTAAAGAACTACCTCTATCACTCTTTAAAAGGAAAATTTATAGATGGCTATTGGAACACAGGTTTTGTTCTATTGACAAATATTTGAATTTTAAAGATAAATAGGTGTATAATTCATATAAACTTATTATAAAAATCAATGGTAATTTTGACCTTATTTAAATTAATTGACTGTTTATATATTCTGATAATATTGTTTCAATTTCATTTGTTGGCATACCTGAAATTGTACTTTGTTTTGTAATTTTTACTTTTGTTTATCTTTGACGCTTTCAAACATATTATTATGATTTGCATGCTACTCTAGCAGAATACAATCTTAATTATAACACCTGTAAAACATGTATTCTTGCGAGCGGCTGCCTGGTGTTTCAAAGTAAATATTTTTCTGTTTGGGAGCTAATGTTTTCGGGAGGCATTACCTGTCTTTTAAAAAATACAGTCGATAAAATCGGTAATTGTTCTAGTAGAATTGGTAATTGTGCGTGACCCAAGTTTGTCATTCTTGACATTTACCCTGTACTACGTAATTATTCACCTGCACGTAATTAATTAATCACCTTTTCGCTGAGTGGTTAAAGATGTATGTGGTCTGGCGTTATCATGGTGAAAGATCACACCCTTTCTGTTTATTTTCTGTCTGCCGTTTTGTCTCAATTGTTTGCTTTAATCTCATCAGTTGCTGGCAATAGAGGTCAAAATCAATAGTTTCCTCCAGCGGTAAAAGCTCATAATGAACAATACCTTTCCAATCCCACCATACACAGTACAAGATCCCACCGGGTGATTTCTACGTTCATCTGTTATTTAATCAAAATACAATTTTTATAGATAATTATTAATAGAGAAATACGGTTCTGCCGGGTTGCCTATCAAAATATGGCCGCAAGTACTCATAATTAAAATTCAATTAATTAATTTTTTCGAACAATTTCGTTCACTTATTTTGAAGATAAAATATAATCCATTTCAAAGAGAGATATGTAAAGAACTTAAAAAGTTTGGGTTGCCGTTTCTCACTTGGCCGCAACCTCTTGTCAGCCAGGTGTAAACAAGTATAACTTCGTTAAATTTATAGATCATAACGTATCTTAATAAATTATTTATCAATTAAAGCTAATTTTTATCTCTATACGATGGGATACGGTTGCTTATGTAAAAGTGCCTGCAAATAAGGGTTGCCAACTGTTAAAGACACAAGAGCGAGAGGGAGTTAGCGCACCACACCATCTATCAGACAAGGACGCAGTGTGCCAGCTATCCGTCGTTCTAAAACTATTACGCATGCGTCAATTGGTAAGGTGCCCAATTTAAAGCGCAAGCAGTAGGATCGACTTAAAAATACTCATAATTAATAAAAAAAAATCTTAAAAAATCATAATTAATAATATTAAACTGAAAACGCTTGAACCAACTTTGTACTACCCTTACCGATACCGCATTAGATCTACAATATAAACGGTAAAATTTTTTTTGCGGCTTGTATCGTATTTTTGCCTTTTTTTTGTAATAAAATTTCAAAATGTAGCAAATTTCTTCGTTACTTTCACTCATTTTTACACACTGGAAATGTGCACGCACACTAATAAATTTACCTGGTTTGGGTGAAATTGGAAAGGATACAGACAAAGGGCGTAACAACAACCGCTTCCTCGAAGCAGCGTAGAGCAATCAAAGGTACTTTGATCCACCTCTTTTTCATCCCAACCACTAATTGTTTGATGATGGAATCTCCCTGTTCCTTTTATTTATGACACAATTTATTCGAGCCAAAGGAATAAAGTAATATTAAAGTGAACCGATTCTGCGTGAGAGGACTCAATAAGTGAATAATTTCAATATGAGGAATACATATTACCCACTTCTATCTACTATGACATTATGACAAAAGAATGCCATTATTGACGCCATATTGCGATCCTTTTTTAATTTGTCAAAATATTGATTTTACATATCAATTTCTAGTATTTTAAATTATGTAATTTTTGTGTGAATCCTGGTTAAATTTAGTCTATATTAGAGTGATATTCCATGGGATTAATGAGTGTATTACAAACTCACCCAACAGCAATGTAAGTCTGGCACTTGGTATCGTTGTCTTTTAATGCGTTCACGATGCCCTGCGCCACGTCCGACACGAACACCGGCTGCTTCACCGTCGCCAGACCCTTCTTGTACAGCGGCATAAAGCTGCCTTGGATTCGCCACCACGAGGCAAAAGATCTGAAATTAATTACTATTTGTACAGTACTAATAAAATAATGATGGTCGACTATCTTCATACTTCCAACCGTAACCGAACACAGAGACTATATAATAGAGTTGTGACAACGTAACATAATAAACTCTTGAAACTTTGTCACTGAGCACTGAGAGATGTTACAAAATAAAGTGATTACATATTTTTTTCTATCTTATACAATCCACTTTCTGGTGAATACCTGAAATGTAAGTTTCAGTTTTAGAGGGACTCTCATGACCAATTATCTTCGTTCTGCTGAAAACTCCACACTATGTCTCTTCTCATTGCACTGGTTTCATGCCTAATTCCTTCGCCGCTCGGGCAGTAAAAGACTAGAACTCATTCCCCACTGATATAAGGAAGGCTACTAATAAAAAACAGCCTCAAGAGGAAGCTTTGAGAAAACTACCTCCGTAATTCACAGAGCTAATGGTTTTTTTCTCTGTATTTATATTATTTGTATGCATGTATTATAAGTATTATATTTATATTATCTTATTCATATGAATGGCCTATATATGTCTTTAATATCAATTTTTTTAGTATGTTTATTTAAATATTTTATCCTATAAGTATATTTATCCAAGTATTGTCATATTATTATTGTTATTTAAAGAGATGAATTAAGCTTTAAGAGTTCTTCTGCACCCACTTAAAATTTTCACATTTAACCAATGGTCATCTGATAGAGAATGCCTGCGGAGGGGAGCCTTTAATTAGACACACATATCGAGGATTAGCTCAAGGAGATCCCATATCTCCTCTTTTATTTAATATTACCACTATGGAAATAGGTAATAGTATCAATAATATTTGTATTTCTCAGTATGCTGATGACTTCGTATTGTATAAGACAGTAGAAAAAGGATGTATTTTAGACACCGCTAACCTTCTTCAATCCGCTATTGAGTCCATGGTTAAGTTCTTAGAGAAAATCGGTCTGTGTTTATCTGAGTCCAAATCGAGTTTGTGTATTTTTAAGAGATCAAGAAAAATTATTAATGTAAATATTGAAATTAACGGCACGCCACTCAGGGTAGTTAATAAAGTTAAATATTTAGGATTGTGGCTCGATTCATCTTTGAGATGGGGGCTTCATGTAAATGAAACCTGTGGAAAAACTTATAAATACATAAATATTTTGAAAGTTCTGGCAGGAAAATCATGGGGAGTTCACCCTAAACACCTACGCCGCCTTTATATCTCCCTCGTGAGAAGTCGTTTGGAATATGGTAGCTTCATCTATGGAAGCTGTGCTTCATCCCATTTAAAGAAGCTAGATATTTTACAAAATAGAGCTTTACGGGTGTGTGGGGGTTTTATACGCAGTACTCCTGTTATTGCTATGGAGAGTGAACTGTCCACCCCACCTTTGAGTGTTCGTCGCTATTGGCTGGGTTGTAAGTTTTTGTTAAGAATAAGCTCAAGGTCAAATAATCATATGGTAAATATGTTACAAAACCTTGTACTAAAACGTAGTTGCTTTAGTGATAGAAATTTTCCCTTGCTAGCAAAAATCTATGATGAATGGAGAGACTTGAATGTGCATAAAAGTCCTAAATTAGAATTATATTCTCTAAATACTTGGGTGTCATCTATTGATGTTAAGTCATGTATTGTTGACAAAGTTAATGACATAAACGCACCTAAACGAAATTTAATAGACCGGGAATTGAGGAATTCTACTCTGAAAATGTTGTATGACAGTTATTCTCAGTTTTATAAAATTTATACTGACGGATCAAAATCTGTACAAGGAGTTGGAGCGGCTCTCTTTGATCCTCAGTGTAATATTTCACACAAATGGAAGTTGCACAGGGAGACGTGCGTGATGAGAGCAGAACTGTTAGCTATAAAAGAGGCTTTAGACTATGCAAACAGTCTGCCTAACAGCCCTCCAGTCGTTATTTTGTCAGACTCGAAGAGTGCCCTCCAACATCTTACTCATTGTGTCTCTAGTCAGCGAGGAATGCCCGTTGCCTTTGAAGCTCTCCATTTAATTCATGAAATAACTCATAAAAATATGTGTATAAAGATTCAATGGATCCCCTCTCATGTAGGGCTACTTGGAAATGAGATGGTAGATCACCTTGCAAAAGCTGCTGTAATGGATGGTACAGTTTCTGATTCCAAACCCTTTGCTAGTGAACTCATTCCTAGAATTAAAAGAAGAAGTTTACAAAAATGGGAGTATCACTTCGGTGAACAGTCTGTATCTAAGGAGGTTGGAATCTGGTACAGAACTATCCAGTCAAATCCCTTGTGGACACCTTGGTTTGATTCTGCCAATCTCACAAGAAAAATGTTGGTCTCAGCTTTCAGACTGCGTTCCGGACACATCCCAACAAATAAGTTCTACCACATGATGGGTATTAAACCATCACCACTGTGTGATGACTGTCAAAAGACCGATGACCTTTTCCATTTAGTGTTGGAATGTGTTCGGAATTCAGATATGAGAAGAAGAGTTCTTGGGATCTCAGGTTCACTGCGCAATGGAGAGATCAATTGCTGGCTAGCAGAGCCTCTTTCCAGTAAAGCTGTAAGTTTATACCAGTTTATTGATCGTTCCCTTGACTAAGGGAAAGGAGAAAGTACCCATGAGGCTGGCATGATCACCCAGGGTGTTCAAAGCCTCGTCAAAAAGATGATTAAAAAAAAAAAAAAAGAGGAAGCTTTGAGAAAACTACTTCCGTAATTCACAGAGCTAATGGTTTTTTTCTCTGTATTTATATTATTTGTATGCATGTATTATAAGTATTATATTTATATTATCTTATTCATATGAATGGCCTATATGTCTTTAATATCAATTTTTTTAGTATGTTTATTTAAATATTTTATCCTATAAGTATATTTATCCAAGTATTGTCATATTATTATTGTTATTTAAAGAGATGAATTAAGCTTTAAGAGTTCTTCTGCACCCACTTAAAATTTTCACATTTAACCAATGGTCATCTGATAGAGAATGCCTTAAGGCTTTAAGTCCGTCTCTGTACAATATAGTGAATAAAGAGTAAGTAAATAAATAATGTGTGTGTTTGGATGTTTATAATTTTTACTCTATGGAAATATTATTATGTACTTGCATCACCTGCACTGTTAATCTATAAATTGCAGTGTTTCATCATAAACATTTATAAAAATTAAGAAGTAGAGATGCATACCTCAAAAACCTATCCTCAGAGCCATAAATATCAGAGGCGCGTATGATGGTAGCAGTAGGGAACTCTTCTTTAACTGCCAGTTCCCCAAAGTACTTGCTTATCTTGAACTCTGAAGGTTTGCGCATCACTAGCGGTGTAGGATTCTTTTCAGCATTCAAGTAAGAGAGGTGAATAAACCTATCTACTCCCATCTCTCGAGAGATCCTGTGAAATGATTAAGAAGGATTATTTATTTTTCATTTTATTCAAAACTTATTTATTCTACAAGGTAACCACAGTTGGTGTAACCCAGCCGAAACGTTAATTAAAATAAAAAAGGTTAAGACCTTTTAAACAGATTAATATACATTTAGTCTCAAAGACCATTAATTATTTGTAGTGATACTTAATTTTCATAAAAGAGTAGTTTAGTTTTTCCTTTATAATAAGAAAATTCTAGATTAAAATTTAGTCAAAATAAATATTAATTACCTAACAGCGCTTAAAATAATGATTATATAAATCATTATTTTTTTACCTGGTACTGGTAAGTTTAAATAATATTATTTTGACTGAATAGTCTTCTACTGAGAAAATTCTTCTTCATATGTGATATCAAGGTCAAGTGTGTCAGGTGTCAAGTAGATTCATAGTACTATGAGCATGGATCAAGGTCTAAGCTTGTTCTAAATATAAGATAGTGTATGGAGAAAAGAATCATTTTTGGCATTTCTAATCTTAATGATGGGCTTTTTTGTATGAAACCTGGCTTGACCACCAAGACAATTGTAATGTATGTCAACTTATTGACTATAATGTATATGTATATGTAGACTATAATGCAAATATTTTGTTTTCCGGATTAATACCCCTATACCCCTATAAAAATAGTGCTTGGTAAATAAATAACTGATGGTAAAAATCAGACCCCAATAAGATCCGAGCCCATAATGGTTGGGTCATTGCTGCTCTAATTTACACCTTTGGACTTGGAGTGCTCAGATGTTCACAGACCAAATTAGACACCCTGGATAGAAAAGTCCACTCAACCATCTCCACAGGATGCACCACCCAAAGTTACAGTCTAGGGCCCTGAACCTTGGCTAACTGTGCTGGTGGTTATATTGTCTCTTCCTTATACATTTTTGTGATAGTTGTAAGGCAGATATTTCATTTCCCCAGTAATTTAGAGCTTTGATAAAAAAGGAAGCTAATGTTAAAATCTTTCATTTGGTAGTACTGTGGGCAAAATGACAAATCATTCTTCCAAGTTATTTCCAGTTAGGCCTTTCTGTTTAGTTACTTGTATGTGTCACTTACTAAATAACATAAAATTAAAATAAATACCTGGCAAGGCGCCTAGCACCATCTACATGTACGTCTTTATACTTAAAGTTCTTAGTTTCATAATCTCTGCCAACTAGGTTGATTACAACATTGGAGTATTGCACAGCCTTAGCAATGGACTCTTCATCACGGATGTCAAAGGGAGTGAACAAAACTTGGCCCAGATCTCCTACAACCTTCAATCTTTGGGCATCATAGAAGTCACTTCTATATGGGAGAATCAACTGAAATTATAATAGTATATTTGGGTTTTTATAGCTAGGTAAGTGTTCAAAAAGATTAAAATATATATAAGCAGATACAACATCTATAATCCTCTACATATTTCTTCAAATTCTTTATTGATTTTAAAAATCTTTATTTCTGTATTCTATTTTAATATCACACAATTAGTTTTAGGTGAAATTAATTTAGAATATGGAAATGTAGATCTAGCTAGAAATATAGATAATCTGTATCATGAAATCGTCAATATAGATCAAGCAGTGGAAATATAAGCTGGTGGTATGGTATTGATATAATAAATTCCATATTACACATTAAACAGTTCTAAATACAGGATTAAATTTTTGCAGACTGTTGAGTCACTTTTCACAAAATAAAAATTGCAATTTGATTTCACTATAGGGAGGGATTTTGGGAAGGGAACATATAAAAAAATAGTCGGAATAATGGAAATAAATTAGTTACAAGTATCTATTTATGATTGTTTAAATGTAACCCACCTGAGTTCCAATCTTTCCTAATTTGTTGCACACATATCGGCCTACAAATCCCGTGCAACCAAATACAGTGGCTACAATTCCATTGAAGCTGCTACGTCCACCAGTGCCGCGCTTGTATGCAGCCAGGTTAGGTTTATTATCAGAACTGTACTGCGCCGACTTGATATAAACAATGCCCATACACCCATTATTGGCTAAAATTTTACAATTTGATATCAATGAAACTTATTACTTAATATAATAATTTAAAAAAGAATAAGAGGTAATTGTTATTGTATTTCTATATTAGAAACAAGTAGTGTACCGGAGGGAATTATGTAAGAGGTTGACATAGGGCCTTTCATAATAACTTATATTAAAATGTAAACTTACGAATAATCTTAGTTGCAAAATGGGCCGTTAAAGCTGTTGTAGCCATTTTCAGGCCAAAATTCCGTAAAATATAATCAAATGAAATCGATTTTGGACATGAAGTTTTTAAATAAAATTGACAAATACTGTTAAGCTGACAGTTTGATTTTTTTTATTTCAAGATTTCAAGCAATGAAACGCTTTTTTTGTTTGATTCATAAAAAAATAACTTCCATCTTTACCATCAACACAAAGTAACTAATCTATTAAAAATTAATTTATGAAAAACTAGAGTATTAAAGACCAACTTAAATATAAAATATCTATGAATACATTAATAAACAAAAATAATCAAAATAAAAAGCTGAGTCCATTATTATTTATTAATTTTATTATACAAGGTATATACAATATACATTATTTTATTATACAACCTATTTAATCGTGATGGTGACATGGAAAAGGTACCACTTGGTCGACAGACGATATGGAGTTATGTAAAACTGTGTAAAACTAGACAAAATAAGCTTTCAGAAGAAAGAAAAACGAAATATATAATTGTAATAGTTTTTATTTTACAAAAATTTACTTTTTCGTTGATAAAAAAGTACGAATCTAGATAATCGTACTCAGTTTGGGACTATGAAAGTATACTTCCAGAATTATCTCTCTTACGCAACCAACAAATTAGTTGCCACACTCTTCTAACTCATCTATTCTTTCCGAGACTTAAATTTATCTGGCTCGTAGGAAAGGAAAACAACAAAAAACCAGTCATCCTAAAATTCTTTCTCGAAAACGTTGCTAGCTCTCGTACCATTTGTGATACCTAAGTAAATGATAGCATAAGTCTGCGTTTATCGTATGCATACAAGGAATCCTCTTTTGTTCTTAAGTTACCTCTATAGTAAACCTACTATCACTTTACTCACCTACTACTGCCACAGGGATTCAATACCAATTTCTGTGGCGACTCCGAATTTCGACGGGACTGTACATTGACAGAATACGTTGTCATGATGAAAACTAGACACTGTCAGAATATACTAATTGCACCATTGCCATATATGAAGAAAAACCGAAATGTCAAATGTCAAAAATCAAAATTGTAGTTTCTTCCTTCATTTTCACTTATTTGTTCGGAAACAAACATATTTGATCATTAATTTATTCTCAAATATTTAATATTTTGAGTATTCTGTGCACTTGGAAGACGCGAAATGGAGGAAAATGAAATTGAAATTCTTACCAAGGGACAAAACAGAGATAAAATCACTGAAATACTCCAAAAGTTTACGAACAACGTAAGAATCCCATTTTTATAAATACTATAAAAACTATAATGTTTTTCTTTCTTCTTTTAAAGTAATTTCATACTTCTTTTGGAATTTGCAAGTTCTTCTTTTGCAAGTGCAATTTGCAAACGAATAGTTTGCAAATTGTAACTGTTTACCAATAGTGTTTACGAATCTTTTCTTTTATTACAAATCTTATTATTTTCATTTTTGTACTTGTAAAACAAATTATACCATTTCTAAATTTCAAGACCAAGAGGCTCGTAAGACATGCGAATTAATTTTACATCTTATTTCAGAACGTAAATGTTTTCACATTTCCTACTCTATATGAGAACAATAAACGAGAAATATTGTGGGCATCTTTGTTCCAACATCTTCAGGACAAATCCTTTGCATCTCTTCATTCTCAAATGTTGGCTGCTATTAGAGTGTTAAGGTTTGTATTTAGCATTACTTCTAGCAGGAAGGGGAAATTTTTAGTTTATGTAATTAAAAATTAATAGTTCTGTAATTACATTGACAATTTAATAATAGGTATTTTAAATACTTATATTTTTTTGGTTAATGAATGATGTTATTAATTTTTTTAGCCGTGATAAATCAGGCCTTGAAAACTTGATATGTGAGAAATGGATTACAATATTGATAGAAAAATCTGGGCTGTACAATTTTGTGGGGCTTGATGAGGAATCAAAAATACCGGTAGAAATGCCAGAAAAGGATGATGCAGTGGAAGCATTGAAATGCTTATGCAATATTACTTTCAATAGTGAGGTGGCTCGAGCACTCTGTGCCAGCACTAGTGTTGCTCAAGGCCTTATATCAAGACTCCGACTCTACAAAGAAATCAAATTTAAAGATGCCATTATGCTTTTTGACATGAAGCTACTGTTCATCCTAACAGCTTTGAGACATGATATAAAGTCAAAGATTAAAGATGAACTTCACGGCATGCATTACTTGATGAGTTGCTTGAAGGAACTCTTGTCAGAAGCTTCTAAAATGGAAGATGTTGGCGCATGTGCAAGCAGTGGCTTGGTTGAAGGGGATCAACACTGTTTTTTAAATGTAAGTTGTCTTATCATTTTTTTTATTATTATTCATCTTTGGCAAACATCTTCCTTACTGGTATTTATCTTACTCATTTCAATCTTCCAATTTATTTGTGTTTGTTTATACTTAATTAAATTGTAAAATTTCTGACAAAATCAGAGTCTGCTTTCCAGCAAAGCCTCTTCTAACTCTTTCCACCTTTCCCAGTTTTATGCTAATTTAAGAATTGACTAATAGAATGTGAATTGTGAATAACTTTGTCTCTAATCAAGAGTGAAATTGAAGAAAAAAACATTCTATGGTTATTCTGAGGTTGACTGGAAGTGATTTCTTATAGGAATAAGTCCACCTTTGTACTTATGGTATTATTCTAATGTCTTATTGTAACAATTCATTATAAGTACAATAAAGAGCAACAACAACATAGATGATTAACTTTATAAAAAATAAACTTACTCTATACAGCTTATAGTAAGGTTAGTTTATTGTAAGCATTTTTATAATAAACCGATATTTGATGTGTAGTTTACAAGTAAAACCAACAGTATCATATTTTAGGACAATCAACAAGCAATAGCATGTGAGATTCTAAAGACACAGTTCAACTTGATACTTCGACCTGGCATTGAGGAAACAGTTGAAGATGCAGAGGAAGCCATGTATTTGAAACTAATGCCAATTTTAGCAGCACTCCTTAATGCTGAAACTTCTACAGAGCTTAAAAAGATGGAACTATACAGTAATGTTGCCAATTTACTTACAAGGTACTTTATTTTTACCCTGTTATACTAGCCTATCGGTGAAGTACATAAATCAATTACAATTTTATTGCAGTATGGCCAATTACAGGTCAATAGCTATAACCTCCTCTCTGAGGTAATGAAACTTGTCATAAACACAGCTCTTTGTGTATCTAGAGCATCATCAGCTAATAAGTGATTGCCAGTATGATTTCTACCATAGTCGCTCGGCTGGTGATCTTTTAGTGTTGGGCTAAAAGATCACTCATTCACTGATGGGCTGACTCCATCAAGAGTAGTAGACCATCAGATAATCGAAGATTTCAGTGCCTTTCTTTTTTCTCTTTTCTCTCTTCTGCCTTTAAGAGGGTTGAAAAGTGTTTGGATGTAGACTACAATAATCTAAAAATTTCGGCAGGACCACCTGTCCAATTGCATTTGCAGGAAAAATACATGTAGTAGTTTATACATGTTGTAGTAAAATAGTTTTTACCAAATGAAATCTTAGATAAAATTAAGCCACGGAAAGCGATAGGCAGAAGGGTTGCACATGCCCGAAGGTTTGGATTCATTCATAGTTTGGGTTCGAATTCATAGCAAAATATAATAATTTTTCATGTTTTTTTCACTTCTACCAATTGGAAGTATAAAAGTTGATATAATAAATAGCTCGAAAAAAAATAATGGTAGAAGGTTTTCGAATGACCAAGTCAAAATAAGGATCAGAAAATTTTGGTGAAAATTTTAATGAATTTTCGTGATTTTGTCGTCAAATTTATTTCATTAATAATTTAATATTGTAATTGTCCATTATAAAACATGACATAAGCGTAGAGTATGGCCTTCATATTAAAAAAAATGTCGCAAAGATTAAAAACTATTAAAACAAACCTATTAAAATTTCCAACATTTTCCTTTTTATGCCATTTGGCAGATGCATAGAAAAAGTAATTTTAAGTTCTTATAGCAAAAGGCAGAAGTGTTGGGCGTGGCTTTCGTACCGAGAATGATTAAAAATGATGAAAGCAGAATTTACAAGGATGCCGAAAAACATTAAAATTTCCATCATTTTATTTTATGCCTCTTGGCAGATGCATAGATAAAGTAATTTCAAGTTCTTTTAGCAAAAGGCAGAAGTGTTGGGTGTGGCTATCGTATCGAAAACGATCGGTAGAGTTAAAAAAAAGTACATGGATTTTGCCATCATTTTGTTTTTCATGACATTTTTTTTTTATGTGGAAAACTTATTCTAATCCCCTATAACAAAAGGCATTACTGTCAGTCATGTCAAACATGCTAAAAAATATGCAAATTAATCGTAAATGTTGAATATGCTGGTTCAAGTTATACAATAAATATTCTGTGATTTTAATTTTTATGCCATTAAAACATCTATTTTACGACACCAGGAACCTTTCAAGTGAGATTCAGTTGTATTTTTTGTATAGTGTTTGAATGGGGCTTTACGATTGTATAACAAGGCAAGTTTGTAGTGATTCTGTTTTTAGTTTAATAAATTGTAAACCTGACACATGAGAATTTTGATTGCAATTTTCAACAAATGTAGTTTTAACCAAAAATTTTCTGTGTCAAGTTGTACTTTTTCAGTCTTTTTATATTTTTTTTTGATATACTACATTAATTAAAATAATAATCTTAAATTTTGTACATAAATAAAGAATAAAATATAAAAAGTCAGTTGCTTCAAAATTTCACTTAACATCATGTGTTCCAACAAACTGCCTTCGCTTCTGTCACATCCAACAGCTATGCCAACTTTGCCATAGTGTTTCACTAATTATAAATATTTTACAGTTTCAAAGGCATAAAAAATGAAATCACGGAAAATTCATTAAAATTTTCACCAAATATTTTCTGGTTTTTATTTTGACTTGGTCATTCGAAAACCTTCTGCCATTATTTTTTTCGAGCTACTTCGGCAGAAGTGAGAAAAACATGGAAAATTGTTATACTTTTCTACGAGTTCGAGCCTTCATTCCAAACCTTCGGGCACGTGCAACCCTTCTGCCTATCGTTTTCCGTGGCTTGATTTTATCTGAAATTTCATTTGATAAACATGGCAGAGGCGACAAAATTGTGTCAGAACATGTATTTTTCCTGCAAATGGAAAATTGATTTTTAATATGTTGGACACGCGGTCCTGCCCTAATTTTTACATTATTGTAGTCGACACCCACACACTTTTCAACCCTCTTAAAGGCAGAAGAGAGAAAATGGGGCACTGAAATCTTCGACTATCTAACGGTCTATAGAGGTGAGACTAGCTGTTAGCCTAGATATTGCAAAGGCTTTCAATGGGTTCTGGTACAAAGTACTGAGGTATCCCGAACAATGGTAAACATGGGAAAGTGGGTGGTAACTTGGATGGAGGGATTATGTAAATGGATTGCCAGCTTTGAAGGCCGTGCAAATATCCGTCGGCATGAGGTGGAGAGGGCTTGTGTCGCATAAGGCTTGTGTCCAAAATCGAGAACTCCTTAGACTAGTTTCAATTTGGGGTAACACGTGCATGACCAACATCCTCAAATGCCTAAAGTGTATACATATACCGTGAAGCATAGTCTGTAGACATAGTTCAAAAAATTGTTTCAATTCATACTACCTATGAAAATGTTTACTGGTAATACTAAATCCTAATAGTTACTTGGTTGCGCCACAACATATCAACATTTCAAATCTGTAGCGCCACACAACATCGAAATTTTGCGGGTTTTCTTCAGGGCCTACCACTCACTATTGTTTGCTAATACACACAGATACACACTGACAACGTTCTCGGACGTCGCCGACTGTATCGCGCGCCATACTTCTAGTTCGCTGTATGCGCCATGGGAAATAGTGTGCTTTTGCATATTTCCGCGTCTCGTAATCGCACCGAGAATTACGCGTGATCGTAAGTATTTCTGTATTGTATTTGTATTGATTTTACATATAAAGCATTTAGTGTTCATTTATTTGTTTTTATTGCGATATTGTAACCGAAATTTTATTTATATTGTATTGTTTTAGATGGATAGAAAGCAACGAAACAGGAAAAAGTCAGTGAAAATTTACGAGGAGTGTTGCTTATCACGTAAAACCACTTCAGATCCCTACAGTGATGATGGAGAATTTGACTCCGACTGTGATTACGACCCTGAGCCTGACGACGGAGACAGCCTAAGTTAGGCAAGTGATTGTGAAGTCTGGCTGAATTTTTACGTATTTTTTACGTGTACAACAATGAATTTTCATTGATACTCAAACAATTGGTTCTGATTCTAGTTATGGTAACGACATGTCTGAGAGTGACTCAGAGGATTCAAGGTACACTGATTCGGAGGTATCAACTTCTAGTATTTTTGACACTCGTGACTTTGACCCACATGATGAGCCAATGTCATCAGAACGAGAAACAAAAAATCTAAGCCGGACTTGGTCTCAAATCATTCCAATGAAGACGCCGACGCTGATACTATCTCTATAGACTCAGAAGAGTCAGAGACATTACATAATAATCTAGGAGATGATGTCTTGGAGAACTTATTTCTACCGCCGGACCTTGCAGATGTAGAAGTCAACCCGTCACCCGCCGCGCCGCCACTGTCGGACCCTGTAGATGTAGATGGCAACCCGATACCCGCCGCGCCGCCGCCTACGTCGGCGCATCCCCCCAGACGTAAATGGCAACCCGTCACTTTCCGCACTGCCGCCGTCGTACTGTAAATGTAGAAGGCAACCAGATAGCTGCCGCACCGCTGCCAATGTTGCCGGACCCCGCAGACGTAGATGGCAAATCGTCTTTCGCCGCAATGCCACCGCCGCACCTTGGAAATGTAGAAGCCAACCCGTCGCCCACCGCGTCGCCACCATTAAACGTAGAAGGCAGCTAGAGGCGTACATGGCAATCATCATCAAATCTGACAATTAGACGACAACAAACACCACCACCACCATCGTCTGAAAATTGGGAAACCACAACTGCGGATATATCATTGTTCGAGTTCAATGACAGCTCTGCGGGCGTCAAATTTGACATTGATCCATACACCTCGGTCAGAGATGTTTTCAATGTATTATTCTCATCTCAAATTGTAGACTATATCGTCGAAAGAACAAAATATGTTTATGGATTCTCGACATCATTGGTACAAGAACACAGACCCTGAAGAAATGCTAAAGTTTCTAGGATTATATTTGCTGATGTGCCAAATAAACGTGCCACTCGGAGGACTCCTACCGCTGGAACTTTACGAACTAATAGGAAAGACAATCCTAGGCAGATTACATAGAAAAAATTAAGGCTATAGCACCTTTCACTCACTACCGAAACACGTACGTACATTGGGAAAATAAGATAAAGTGGGAAATGCAGTACATTTCAAGGTAGTTTTCTGTGAGAGAGGGGTAACGTGGCTAGTCGAGTGCGCCCAGGGGCTGTTGGATTGCAGCGTGCATTCTCCCCCTCTACATAGGGGAACATTCTTGGGTACGTAAGAACAAAGTTTGTGTATCCAAATGGGTTGATAAGCGGCCAGTTCTCATGTTAACTACATTAAATCAACCCAAAATGATTGAAGTCTCTAATAGACACGGTAAAAGTTGTATGCAGCCAGAAGAAGATGGCATTATCAATATATGTCAGAAATCGATAGAACATTAAATGACATCATATTATTCGTCACCTAGAAAGAGTCTCAGATGATCTGAGAGACTGAGATGTACGGGACCGGAGTATTGGAGCAGCTTCTAGTTATAATAAATACCTCAAAAATAATAGTTTTTTTTATTTGTACTATGTTATATTACCCCTAAAGCGCAAAACACACAGAAATGGCGTCTGGCGCTGGCGAGGCTCGGGCGTCTTGCCATTTCATTCTCATTTCATACAAAATATATGGAATCGGCACGATTTAAAACATACTGAAATGGCGTGACGCGGGCAGCCACATGGCATCCATGCCATGTCTGCACCACGCCCGAGCCACGCCAGCGCCAGACGCCATTTCTGTGTTTTGCGCGTAAGAAAACGGGTAGAGATTTGTTATCTAAATCATAAGGAAACAGAAATAATTTGTGACAGTGACAGACGTTTGTAAACGTCGCCGTCTAGAGCAGTTGTTATATTAATCAATAAAATGTGTACATGACAGTACGTTTGAGAACGTCCACGTTTATAGATGTTTGTTTGACATTTCATATATTTGTTACCTAAAGTTTAAAACGCAACGTTTTTAGACGTTCATACAAATTGTATGTGTCCCGACACATATTTCAGTAGCAGCGAGGCGTCGGCGCGTGTTAATTGGTACAATTTCACCCCAGTGAGACAAGTCTTCACCACTAAGGAAGGTCCATTTGTCATGACATCTCAATTTTAGACCATTCCTCTTAAGATTTCTGAGAGTTTTGGGATCCTTTCGTCAGTTTCGGAGTGATTTGGAGAGTAAGATAAAACTTGCCAGTAAAAAGCTCTGTGTACTGAACAGGGCCAAGCAGTACTTCATTACGGGGCAACGCTTGTCTCTTTATAAAGTTCAAGTTAGACTCCACATGGAGTACTGCTCATACCTCTTGGCTGGTATACCAAAATACCAGCTGGACCCTTTTGACTCCGTCCATCGACATGCTGTCGTCGACGATCCTACTCTCACAGGTGGTCTGGAAGCGCTCAGTATCCGAAGAGATGTTGCGTCTCTGCGTTTTTTACCGCCTACATAAAGTTGAATGTTCTGAAAAACTGTTGAATTTGATGCCGACTTCGGGTTTTTACCATTGCACTGCTCGTCATCGTCGTGCGGTTCATTCGCACTTCCTTGACATAAGAGTCGCTGCGTACAGTGCGGTCAAAAAGACCCTTTATTTCGCGAACCCGAAAGTTGTGGAATGAACTGCCAGCTGAGGTTTTTCCACTACGCTACAACATGGGGCTCTTCAAGAGAGCTGTGAACAGGATTCTGCAAGGTCGGCAGTGCACCCGCATCTCCCCTGGTGTTGCAGGTGTCCATGGGCAGCGGTGACCGCTTACCATCGTGTGGCTTAAAATATGAATGTATTGTTTTTATCGTTGATTTTCTTAAAATGTTTAATTTTCAGTGTGCCAATAATGTTTTATGAATGTTTAACTCCACAACTGAATGAAAATGAAACTGCCGTAAATGAATATGAAGGGAGAAACATGGATGCTATGCAGTCACTTATTATTTTATTGCAGTTTCGATTGACACAAACTATTGTGAGTATTATAAGAAATTTTTTTGTTATATACATATGTTATTTGTTTTCAGTCAGTTTTATTTAGTACATGTTCTAACCTGACTTCCTTATTTCCTGTATAATTGATTGTTTATATTTTAATCAAGCAAAACATGTAAAATTTTAGTTTAGGACGGAGTTAATTGCTGTTAAGTCTTGACCTTCTTTGAAGTACCAATAGTTTTCAGTAGAAAGAATTATCCTTGTTCTTTAGCACCTTCAGTATTTACTTTGTATCGAGCTACTATATAGTAGCTATATCTACTTGTATATAGCATAGTTCCATACTAATGCAAATCTTTCACTTAAGATTATACTTAAGATACTTAAGATTATTAATTTCTTAAAATGATTTCCTTTTCTTAAAACAGAGCTCAGCCCAGCAATACGAGAATCTATCTCCAATATTGACTGTAATGAATAAAGTGTCGCGCGGTTGTCGATGGCAGCGCAAGTATCTCAGGCAAGTGGTGTTACCACCACTTCGCGATGTTTCCATGCCGCCTGAGAAGGGAGACACATTGCGTAACCAACTGTGCAGATTGTTGACTACACCTGTCACATCTGTCAGAGATTTGGTTGCTGAATTCCTGTTTATACTGTGCAAGGAGAAGGGTATGTAAAGGAAGGCCACCAAGAAGCGATAAAAACAGTAAATAATCTTTCAGGGGTTCTAAACACTTTTAGCCTTTTAGCATCCTCGTGCACCTTGTCTTGCGCACGAGTGATGTATGGCCTTGAAACGTCACGCTGGCCATGGGGTTGTCGAGTCCACTCTTAGAGTTGGTGTAGATCTTTACCACCTGTGGTAGTGGATTTATTATCCTCGCCCTTTGAATTGTTTTGAATGAAGATAATATTGCGGAGTATCTTGCTAACATTTATTGTGCAGATTCATGTACAGCCGTGAAAATATACGACTGAAAATCAAAAAGGAGAAGAGTTTAATTTGTAAAAATATATAAAATGAGTAAATAGGCAGGGTGCTCTAAAAAACTATGAAGGTTTATCAGTATCATATTCCACAAGTGTATGAAACAGTTTAATCTTGTGATGGAGCATGTCATTATTTGCTACAGGTAACTTTCTTTATCGTTTTTTTCGCTTCTTGGTGGCCGTACTATAGATCTTTATTTGAACTATTACCATTAACTTCTCACATCTTTGTGAATGTGTGTAACTGCTGATCCACTTGCCGTGTGAACATCATGAATTTATGTTGCTTAGATTATTTGACAATGAATTATCACTTCCCCTTCATTTTATTACATAATATGTAAGTAAAGTAAGAAGCAACAAATGTCCTTTATAATCTGTTATGGTACGCTTACACTGTTATTTGTATTTAGTTAAATGTAGATTTTTCCACATAGTGGTTTCAAATTACACTTTAAGCTTGTTAAACTCTGTCTTCCAACCAGCTTTAGCTTCCGAGTTCATTTTAATTAGTAACAATAATACAATTATTACTATAAGTACTTCTAAGTAGTAGTTTTCCTATTTAGTGGGCCACAGATATAGTAAAAAAAGACAAATAGTGTATCCACAAGATCATGGACAATCATGGAATAAAATTAATATCCACACACTGATATTATAAATTAAAATTGTTTTCTCTATGGTTGTTACGTCTTTGCGACTAAACTACTGAACTTATTTTAATGAAATTTGACAGCGAGGTAGCCTGAAATCTGGGGAAGGACATAGGATATTTTTATCCCGGAAAATAAATTAGTTTTTTTAGGGGGAGCCAATTACCTTTAAAAAGAAAATCCACGCCGGCAAAGTCGCTGGTTAAGGCTAGTATTACATATTATATTTAAATTCGGATACATTATGTGACTAAAAAGATTCTAAACGCCACAGTTTTGACAGTTTGCTCGCATGCGGCGCGAATCAATGATACATACGTGCGGCCTTCGGTTATATTTTATAATAACTACCTAGACAAACTGATTTTGAGTATTTTTATTTATTTATTTGTAAAAACATAGGTATAATGATGTTACATGCAGTCAATTCTCTATGTTTTGCTAAATGGCATACATATGTTGGAATAATGGTGGCGGCATATTTTGTTAATAATTCTAATGATACAATTAATAAATCTATAGTAATCAATTAATATAGTAATCAATTAATATAGTAATCAATTATTAATAAACAATGTCAATAATAATGGAATTAAAATTATCAATGTCCAGAACACAAAAAAAGAAAATCGAGTCATCACACCATGCACAGGGACACGTTGATTTGAAAATCGGGTCCCAAACAGGCAAAGCCGCAAACAAATATGTTTTTATTAAAACTTAATAACATTGCCTACCTTAAACGAAATAAAATAAGCACATCATTTTACGTCCCTATAGCAGATATTTCTTTTCTTTGAAAGTTTAATTAATTATAATTAATGTCAAACAGATGATAATAATAAATAATAGGTTGGGGTGAAAGTCTTTTCGTATATTGTACGTATGAAATATATATGTATGTACGTATGTATATGTTATAATGTATGTATTATATTTATTTTACCACATCGTCTAAATTTTGTCTTTCATGCACCTCCTAATTGAACTTCTCCGATCAACCCAAAGGTTGGCTGGTAGAGAATGCCTGTGCAATTCAATGCAATTCCTGTGCAATGAGAATTTGCAATGAAGTATAAAAATAAATAATTTAAATCAGCGCACACCTTGCAGTCATACCCACGGAAGTGCGTTAATATTTTTACGGATTTCCGGAACCATTTATTTTCTCGGGAAAATTTATAGCCTATGTCCTTTTCCTACTCTTTTTTATGGGAAAAAGGTGGCAGACGAGCATACAGTCCACATGATGGTAAATGGATAATGTCGCCCATGGACATCCGCGATACATGCCAATTTCAGTCCAGAATGACAAACGTTGGCACGCCCCGGATGTGCTGCCTGCTTTTGGTGAAGAAGAAATTGGTTTGGAGAAAGGATTGGAAATTGGGGAGGGATAGAACAAAAAGGGATGGGAATGGGCTCTGGCATATCTCATTCACTACCGTACATTAGTAAATACGGTAAAGTGGAAAATGCATTACATTTCATGGTAGCTGTGAGAGAGGGGTAACGAGGCTAGTCGAGTGCGCCCAGCGACTGTTGGATTGCAGCGTGCACCCTTCTCCTCAGGCCGGTACAAAATTTCAGCAAGATTCGTCTAGACGTCTACTCGGTGATGCGTCAAAGAATTTGAAACAAACAGACATCGTTCCATTTTTATATATTAGTAAGGATAAGGATATATGCGGCCTGAGGTGCCATGCCCCATTGTTCCTATTGGCCCTTGACCAAAAAAGATTGTTGACAACTGCTCTAAACGTTACCTATTATCTTAATAAGACCAATGAATGTAGTCTCTACATTATCATATTTGCAGTGGGTCGCATGGTGAAGTACACTGGTTTCGGGAACGCAGCAGGTCTCCTAGCGCAGAAGGGATTACTAGCAGGCGGTCGCGCAACGGAATATTCTTCGAGCAGCGAGGACTCCGATACAGAAGAGTATCGGCAAGCGGAACCACACATTGATCCCGTGGTTGGATGCACGCGCCCGCCTCGGCATGACCCCTTTGAAGGCATGTCCGATGAACAGGTGACGTTTTTTGTATGGTTTTATCAAATCCATTTCAGTTTTTTTTTGCACAGAAATAAGATGGAAGACGAGCAAATATTCTACTTGATGGTAAAGAAATACTGCCATACCCTTGAATGTCTATGATACACACTCGTATCAACATCACGAACGTTACTGAAACAATAGTGTGTGTCACTGTGGTCATCGCGAGACGTCAGTCTTGGTTCATGTAATTGCACCGAAATGTAAACTATTCAAAATAAATAAACCGTGAGCAACCCGTTTTTCATAACATTTATTATGTTCAACCACGTTAATAAAGGTTTAAAATCCTGCGAGTTATGTTCTAAAGAGAAGAATTTTAAGTTAGTGTCAAACTATATGAAAAAGTTTCAGCTTATGAGTGGATGGGTAATCAAAATAGGTGACTTTAAAATTCAATGGTTTAGTTAGTGACATCAAAATGATAAATTATTTCAATTAATCCACCATTTAATTGCATAAATCTGGCATTATGATTCAATGACTAGCATTATGTTTCCAGAATCTTTTAGCGTCGTTTCACCTCGTACTAATGACATATATGTATTGTTTTATGAAATTCAAATCCACATTATATCATCTGTTATGAATAATGATAGAACACTATTGCTCCAGTAACGTTAGCACATGTGGTTGACACCATATATATATATTTACTGACCGCAATTTGGTCATTTAATGTGCGTATACTTATGCCCTTTACCTAGCCGTAATACATATGTGTGAATCGTGTCAAGTACACAGAATGTATGGTTTCTTTGTTGGGACCTATATATCACCTTCATTTTTTATCGAAACCAGTCACATTTTAGCGATGTTAATTCAGAGTGGAAATTTCTAAAGTACATGGAATGTAATATGTTTATTAAGAGAAAATAAAACCTGACCTATGAATAATTTTGTTACTATATTAAATATTTTATTAAATGTGGCAAAAATGTGATTTTAGGAAATTTAGACTTTCGATCGACTCTTCCACAATTAGTCCAGTGGAGCAACTATTTAGTATGGGATTGAGTATAATTTTTATTTGAGTCACCTTTGCAAAAGTCAAGTAGTCTTCTTAAGGCGGCTTTATGTTCACGGCGTGAAGCCTCGTGAACTGCCGTGAACGCGAGTGTGGACGGCTGTCGCGGATTTTCTCAAGAGAAACGTTCTCAGGACGCGCAGTTCACGTCGTGAATTCTTACCGCGACATAGCCACTTTAATTCTACTTTATTACGAGGAAAATTAGATGTTTTTATATTTACTACTTACAGTGTTAAAGATTAAAGCACAATTAAGTAAAAACTTTCCCTTATATCACAACTCTCTGATGTCGGTTGACAGAGAATTATAAAAGTCTGAAATTCGATTCAATTACCTACTTATTAACCGTAACCAACCCTTTTATCGTCTACTGCTGGACATGGGTCTCCTCATTCACATTGCCTTGTGCATGAGGTATTCATGGTCTCAAAATGCCACAGTGGCCAAGCGGGTTGGCGAATCGACTTTTTTAGAGGTGGTGTAGTTCCCCAGGGCTTGCGATAGCGGCTTGTAGTCGCCTTTTAGGGGAAAATATGGGGAGGAGCTATTCTAAAGCCGGCCGGCACCATGCGGCCAACCCACCTACTTATTATCAACTGATAATATTAAAATGTTTTGTTGCCAACAGAAAGAGCACGAAGCGATGAAACTGGTAAACTTGTTCGACAAGATGGTGTCTGAAGGCGTGGTGCGTCCTGCGCGCATCGGCCCCGACGGCCGCCCGCAACCGCTCGAACACGTATTGGAGTTAAGGGAAAACCCGCCCAATCGCCCACAGTCTTAGACGACACCATTTGAAGTTTTGAGCTCTTAAAATGATGATAGCAAAAGTTAGAAAGGCGTGGAAAAAAGTACGCGGCGGACTTGTCACATGGACTCGCTGCACACGACGCGCGACGGCGACGAACAAATAGATCGTCAGAACTCTGGACGAGCATATCATTGAAGTGCAGCATTGGCCAGCCGACCGTTGGCATGATTACAGAAACTTTTTTGCTTTCGTTTTTTTTTCGTTTTCAACGGGGAAATCTCGTAGGCTTAAAAATAAGATTTCTGTTACTCGCACAAATTCATTTCAGAACTTATAAATTTAAATTAACATTACAATTATGATTTTTGTTAACGTCTATACTTGCGCATCGCGAGTTAAGGGAAGACTGACTGTCCAAGTTGCGTGGGAAATCATCATGCTGATCCTTCCCATACTGAAATCTAAGAGGGATTTCATATTGCAAGTGTGCAATATAAATACAGGACTGCGTTAAAACTCATACAGAATATTAAGTGAAATCGTTTGTGAAGCAGAGATTGTCGTGGCAATATAGTCGTTAAAGACACGATATCTGGGATAAAGGAGAACGTAAGAAAAGTTTCTTAGTCATACGGTGATTTGTAAAGTTCACATTCGTTGTTCTAACTGAATGAATAAATTTGTTTACAATGCTATATTTGCGGTTGAATAAAGCAGTTTGTATTTGTGCAAACGTTTGATTGGTCCATACTTTACGTTGTGTTATGTACTCGTACTGGGAAACAAGAAACAGGAAAGATATTCTAAAAGAGAACAATACTTATTTATTTATTTTATTTTAGATGAGACAACAGCATACACACTGTATACATTACATTATACACATGCAATAGAAATAACAATAGAACAAAGGAATATTTGTCTGTCAGTGACCGTCGGTATAAAGGGGATTTTTTGTATGCCGTGTGTTATGGCATAATATTGTAAGTTTGGTGTATTTCCATGGATAAAAACGTACGCCGCGGACTGTCCGTCGTCTGTTGGCTCTAAGGACTTACCTAATGTTACAATTTAGCTGAATACTATAAAGTGAATCTAGAGACAAGTTTAATATTGAATCATTTTGTCATATTTGTCCCTGGAACAAATGCTAAATGTTCAACTTGTTTAGTTTTACTGTAGTCAAAATTTAGATGTCAGCTGTAAAAAGTAGTACTCGAGGGAGGTTGATATTATTTTCAAGATTGGTAGGGAATCTTTACATGTTTCTTTAAAGCGATTTGGCAACCATCAGATGTTATCGATGGTTGCTAATCATGTATATATGGTATGTATATTTTTTTTTATTTATTTTGGGGGGAATTGGGTTATATATGTGTCGTTTATTAGTTGTATACATTTAAAATTGCATTTTTTGTAGCAATAGATTTCGCAAAGTTCTAAATAAATGCTTAATTAATAAATGTAGGTAATATTTACTAGATTAGATTGTAGCGATGGAAAGCCTATGTGCTCTTATTATTTAACTTATATTATTCGATTTTGCTTTAAATCATTGAAGATATTTATGTTTTGTCCAAACCTATGATAATTATGCATAGTGCACTTCAGATCCTATATCTTTAATGCAAAATTTTCTGAATCATACTCTATTTTTAAGTACATTTCAGATATAAGCCAAAGTTTGTATTTTTCCATTTGAAGTGATTATATATATATGTGATATACAAAACCCTAGTCAATATAAATGAGTGTAAATAAATGGTTTGAAATATTACCTATTTTTTGTACAAAATTGTCGATTAACATATACATATTATTATATGTATATGTTACAACCTGTAACATATATAAAACCTCATGTATTTATTATTATTTTATTAATAAGATTGATTTAATCACGGATAATACAACATAGTTTTGTGTAATAATCATTGTATTTTTACAAAATAAAAATATTTCTTATAATTTGTAATAATTATTATAAATCGGATCAGTACTTTAATAAATTTTGTAGACATTCTACTAAATTGTGTATAGGTATCTTCCAAATATAATATTATGTTTAAGTACGTCTTTGTAAATAATATTATTATACTTTTTATTTTTTATATTCAAATTTCAATAAAATATATTGTTTAATCAGTTCCAGTCTATCATTTTTGTCTGCATTTTTATTACTACACATTTCCCTTTTGGTTCAATACTCTTAAATATACTCGTAAGTATATTTAATAAATAACAACACAAATTTCAGCTTTATTATTACATTTCTCATGGTTACAATTTGTATTAAAGCAACTCTTACATTATGTGGTGTCCTATTTAACTACACCTTTCCAGTTCACACTAACGTCAGGGGTTACTGTGCATTCATTAGTTGCAGCTGGATAGACTTTAGAGGGGGAAATATTGAACGCTGAGGCTCCCTAGACAAAGTGGTGCCTATACACTTATATATACATCGAATGGCGTACTCATAGATAGTCGTAGCACCGTATACGGTAAGTTAACTTTAATTTTACGTAAATTACATCACCCCATTTCCAAAGGAGCAATATGATAGGATAAAGAAATTTTACGTTACCAAAGCTTTAAATCCCCATCCGGTAGGCACTACCTCCAAGGTTGTGTCGACATTTATTATTGAGAACTGATGTTGGCATGTATCGTGGATCACTTCGCACGACAGTATCCACTTACCACCAGGCACTGTCTGCTCGTTTGCCACATTTTTGTATAAAAAAAGGCTATTCTATGATCCCAGCAGCATGATTCCACCACGAAGATGAGCTAAGATTATACGAACACGCGATATTCATTTGCTGTCATAGTGATATTCCCAGGATACAAAATTCAATGCGTCTGTGTGTGACATGTTCGCTTCGCGCATTTGCGTCTAAGTAAAGTTGGCTTACTCGTATTTATTGTGTTTATTCTGTCAGTGGCCGCTTTACGTAGCTCAGTGGCCGCGCTCCTGCGGTGTGAGAAGGGCGGACGGGCGGATTGTAGCACGCCCTGCATTACTGCCTTTTCTCTCATGTATTGTGAAGAAAATATGATTAAATTCACCTTAAAAAGGTTAAAACCTCATGTATTTATTTATCTATTAAACCCATTAATATACTATTACTATAACTAAAGGTCAGTGTGGCTTTTGTTTGGCTACCTAGTTAGAACCCTAACAGTCTGTTAGTAACAGACAAAGGGGCTAGTTAAAATGCCGGTTTGTCAACTGTTTTAATGAAATTTGTGAACCTACACAAGGAAAATATATGAATTAGACCGGTGAACAAATAAATGTAATAATGGAAATTGTTCATAATTTGATAGATTTGTGAAAAAGTAACGGATTTCATTCTCACATGATTACGTAGGTATACCTAACGATTAAAGATTACAAATGGATAACTTTTGTTTTGTATTATTATTAACAGCAGTGCTCTAGGTACACCAGATACCTATTGAACTTAACATCTACTATCATCTTATTTATTTACACAAGTTTTAATTTAATGTTCACATAGGCACTAATTTGAACATATATATATTTTTGATAATCTAAATAAAAATTAAATGCTATTCGTTGGTAAGCGCCTCACTTGAGAACGGTTGATCCGATTTGGCTAATTTTTATTTAAAAATGTTCGTAATTGCCCGAATAAGGTTTTTAGGGAATGAAAAATTGGAAAAGTTGCCCGGAAAATAGGATAATTCAGGAAAACTGAAAGTGCTTTTTCCTATGGGATTTTTGTATGAACTTATTGTACCTATTATTGAAATTTGGACAAGACAACGCCTGTCGGGTCCGCTAGTTAATTATAAATCCATTTTCCAACTACAGTAAAATAGTTGGTACATGTCTGAGCCTATATCTGTCAAATTCTTATCAAATAGAATGCTAAAACATTTAAGTCTTGTTTAACAACCAAAATATACACTAAATCGCCCGGGGATGCTATATATATATATATATTAATATTTGTTTGCTGTCTTGACTCTCAATGGTTATCACTTATCACACTACCAGTCGTATGGAGTTGGGTCAAGCATTTGAAATATTAAATTGTTTCAAAACAGCGCGATGTGGCTTCTGTTGGTCGCTGCACACTTGGCAATAGGCGACTGTGCCGCACCGGGCACTACCACTCTGGGTCCCATGAAAGCCCCGCCACCGCAGTGTGAGTGCGCACCGCCGCACGCGCAGCCAGCCGACGCATACTATCGTTTGGGCGTCGCGGGAGAACCCGACTTGTTCCTACCTGGAGAACTTTATACTGGTAAAATACGTTTCTGGTAATCTAAGTAATATCTAGTGTATTTTTTGCCATTTTATTTGCCTGCATAATTATTAAAGAGAGGACAGGAGCAAATTTTTTACCTATATCCAGTCGTAATTTGTCCTAACTTTTAGGTGATCAAAAACGTAAGAGGATGCTCACTTTCCAGTTTCCCTCCAAGGCGTGGACAGCGGTGAAGGGCCGACGCCTTTCATAGGTTTCATGATATGGGCCGAGCTAGATGACGATGTACCGGAGAATGACAATAAGGAGGATCCAAAGCCGACCGCACCCACCAATCAGTCGTTAGGTGTCTTTCAGTCGTACGACGCCCAGACTAAACTTCACGAGTTTTGCAAACCAGCCGTCGACAATGCCACTGCACATCCGAAAACTGAAATACAGGTTTGTTTATCGCACTATGGGTTTTATATTTTTAACGATAACGTTGAACTGTTTAGTGTTTTTCGAAATCTTTGTCCTGTTTATGAATACGCTGATGTGTGATAGCAAAAATGTATAGATATTTATTGAGGGGATTGTTGGTACATTGCCAACTTTGTAAAAGGTTTTTATAAACACACCCTACTTAGCTCTCTAGAGCAGCTTTTAAGAGAAATGTATCCTACTTAGGGCCAACATAAAACCAATATTAGATAATACGAGTACTTATGTTTGCAAGTAAGTATGGTTTAAATCAAATACTTAAACTGTATAGAATGTTAAACCCAAATATGTATTATTTTTATTTTCTGAACAATTGTTTGCCTGACGGCAAATGAATATTAAGGTATATATTTTTGGTCAGGATATAATATCTAGTTCAATCAGTATTGTCTGGTTAATGTCAACATTGCATATTTGTGATTGTCAGTTTCGTAAACATTAAGAATTCATTTGAAGTTCCGGGTCAACAAAGTTAACGGCTTGTAGGTAATATGGAATGCACCAGCATCTGCGGTAGATATATGCGTGCGGTTGTGCGCTCGCGCAGCTCCTGCGACGGGCAGCCAACATCAGCCAGCATCAGTTCTTGCTCGTAAACTTTGCGCCGCGCCCGCTGCGCCCGCCAGCCACACTAAGCACCCGCCTATTGTAGAACCTTGCTGTGCTTGCGACGAAGCCAAATATGAGGTGATATGGTTGAGATTTTATTTTCTTCAATTTTTATTAACTATTACTAGAGTTCTGCAGAAGTTAACATTCTTGGTAGAATACCACCTTCTGCCGAGCTTCTACCTTCTTGGCATCGTGCTAGGCGAACTATTTTCTAATATGTACTAGAGCAATCAAAATCAATCAATGGCATACGTAAAAGAGTTTTCAGTTTTTTTTCTATAATTATTATGATTGACTTATTTGTAGGTACATAAAATAGTATTTTCCTATAAGTAATTATTAAGATTGACTGATTTGTAGGTACATATAATAGTATTTTCCCATAAGTAATTATTAGGATTGACTGAATTGTAGGTACATAAAATAGTATTTTCCTATAAGTAATTATTAGGATTGACTGATTTGTAGGTACATAAAATAGTATTTTCCCATAAGTAATTATTAGGATTCACTGATTTCTAGGTACATAAAATAGTATTTTCCTATAAGTAATTATTAGGATTTACTTATTTGTAGGTACATAAAATAGTATTTTCCTATAAGTAATTATTAGGATTGACTGATTTGTAGGTACATAAAATAGTATTTTCCTATAAGTAATTATTAGGATTGACTGATTTGTAGGTACATAAAATAGTATTTTCCTATAAGTAATTATTAGGATTGACTGATTTGTAGATACAAATAAGTCAATAATAAATAATAGTAGCAGTTGCTAAGCAAATTTATGTTGAAAAACGTTAATAAACAGGTTACATTTGAGGGTCTCTGGTCTCGCAACACGCACCCCCGTGAGTTTCCTCCAGAGACTGCACAAGCGCACTTTGGCGACGTTATCGGGGCTTCTCATACGGCTCAGTACAGGGTGTGGCAGGAAGGCAGAGTGGCAAGTACGGGACTGAGGCGATTGGCCGAGGAAGGGAGCACCACAGCACTTGAGAAAGAGTTGAAGGCTGAGGTGAGATTCCTTTACCATATTCCATTGGTAGCATGTTTATAGTGAGTGAAATTTATAACGACCCGGAAAGAAAACGAAGGAAATGATAAATCTTAAATATCTAAAAGTTCTCAAAACATTAATGATTGAAAATTGTTACTTATGTTAAATATTATGTTATTGTTAATGTTAAATTTAAATGTTAATGTTATGTTACAAGAAGATAAGTGTCAGACCTCGGTTTGTATGTCTGCTGTCACCATCAGAACTACTGCCCCACCGGGTCATATGTTTAATTGTACCCTAATTGTGTTAAGTTTTTTATACTATATTCGTACATATTATTGCAATAATGTTTATGTCTAGCAACATTTTATGCACTTTGTTGTATAGTGTCTACGGAATTTCAAAGATGGCACTAGTCCTATTCGGCGACATTAAGAAAGAAAGTAACGCAAACGAAAGTCAGAAACTTTAAGGAGGACCATTATGACATTTAAACTTTCGCGTTTTGTACACAGTTTGTATTGTAAATCGGGTCTGAACGCGTATACTTATATTATAATAAATAAGGGCCCATTATATTTTAGAAACCATTTGTGAGCTTCCATAATTTAACAATACGCGTAGTTGAAAAATTAAGCTTCTTTCTTACCTTCATCGATTGTATGCTTTATGTTAGTTATCGATGTCACATTTTTAAATTGTATACGTACTTTCAGAGCGATCACATTAGAACAATTATCAAGACTCGCGGCATATCCTGGCAGCAAGTCGCCGGAGCGGGCAATCCCAGCACTTTCGCCGTGTTCCGAGTGGACGCTAGACATCACTTGGTGTCCCTTGCTGCTAAACTAGCTCCATCTCCCGATTGGATTGTGGGAGTCTCTGCTCTAGAGCTTTGTAACGTGAATTGTACCTGGCGGACTTCTGCAACATTGCCTCTTTTCCCTTATGATGTCGGTACTGACAGTGGACTAAGTTATACAGTAAGTTCTTGTGGACTTTCTAATCTTTATTGTATCTACGTATTTCTAACCTGTCTTTCAATTCATTCTTATACTCGCATACATTTCCTTTCCGCCCAAATGTTACCTGGAAGACGTCACTTGATGAGTATTTATTTAAACTATCACTACATATATATGTATATACAATAAATTGCACTTGTTTTCTCCCTGATCAATATATTTTCTACGTTATCATTTCATTTGTTTCTTCTATTATGTGGTGTAAATTTTGTGTGTACATTTCTGCTTTATAATGAAGCATTTTTTTACATCATGCGTATAAATAAAATCTTCGCAAAAGAGATAGGCACATAAAATCCACTGACACTATTATCTCAGATACTATAAGGGAGGCGGTGTCTCTCCTTGCCTAATTTACGCCCATGTACTATGCATGTATTCTTATGTCGATGGTGCTACAGATACAGAGAGAAAATCTTGCCCAACGGAAACTATTCGTGCCCACGATGATTTCCGAAAGCTTCAATAAATTATCGTATTAATGACTGGTGGCATTAATATAACTGTTAATACCCAGTCACCAGTCATAAATAAATTATTGACGCGTTCGGAAATCATCGTGGGCACGAATATTTCCGAAGGGTAAGGTTTCCTCACTACATCTATAACATAATATGTTGCTCACAGTCACGTCGCCAGCCAACGATTCCGTCAGCGCCGGTGCGCGCTCTCCGCCCTGATTGGCCACGTGACGTGCGCTCGCCTTTTTTCAGCACCACTTTAGAAATGCGTCCTTTCGCGAGTTTACGGCTCACCAGGCTTAGACTCTATGAGAAGGGATGCGAAGTTATGGGTGCGTAATCTATTTAACGCAAATATTTGCTGTATTATTTGCTGTATTTGTAATACACGCTGAATTTTTAATTGTTTTAGAGCCGCGACGACCCCTTTATTATACATATTAAGCATTAGTACTATCAATATTAATGAATATTAGTATCAATAGCATTAGTAGGTCAAATTAAAAATAAGGCACTAAAAATCTCCCAAAATCAATAAAAAAAATACGTTGGCAGCAGTGAGAACTCGCAGTAACTCGTCCGTTGGTACCACGTACTCTTCGCGCACTGCGTTACTACGTGTTTTAGTTCCCAAAAAAATATTTCTTTTTTATCCAGGTTTACATTTACCTTGTATATCTTTCTTGACATTGCGTATTGATAGTTCTTCCTTAATAGAGTAATTACGTTACGGCTCTAAGATCAAGGAAATTTCAGCGTGTACATGCAAATGCATTGTGTTGTCAGAAGCTGGCGGACCTCACGCTATAGAGGGTGGTTCTAGTTCAAGAGCGGGTGCTTGCGCACTTCGACAGTGGGGTGCGTGGGGCCCGTGCAGCGTGACGTGTGGCGTGGGTCGCTCCGCCCGCCAGCGACACTACGTGTGGCCGAAGAGGGCGCACCTCGACGCCTGTCGGGAGCCGCTCACTGACCACAAGAGGTGCTTCGGGCCTAGGGTCAACTGCAGGTATCATTGAGTTTAGATAGATAGATGCATTCTTTATTGTACTCCAATGCATGTTTTAAAAACACAATTTATTTAACGGGAAAAGTACAACGGGCGGCCTTATGGCCGGGGCGATTTCCTCCAGGAAACCTTTGGGTGGTAAGGCTAAACTGATAACAGTAACAAATAAAAATAGATGGTGCAATTTTACATAATAATATGAACATATACACTTCTACATATGATGAATACAATACATAGATTCATACACACATACAAACATCATACATAATAGTACAAAAGGGCAGTTACAAAAATACGTTTACAGGCAGATGAACCACCTAAAGCATACAGGACATATCTACTGCTATGTGTCCGGAAGTTCGTTTCTTATAATCTTTGTTTAGTATTTATTTAAGAAGCACATGGTCACAGACAATAATGGTTTCAAGTATGTGTAAAAGAGTACTTTTGTGTGAAGAGTTCTATTAGAGAAAATTACTGTATGTACCTACTCTTAAGGTAATAAGATAGTAGTGTAGATCAGTTCAATGTCGAAAATAACATGCCATCAGATCGTGTGTCTCCACTGCTAGATATAGGCGTCTTTCAAAACCGCTACCACACACGATCTTCAGCTCTTCTCATCCAGTCTACCGCCGATTTTCTTCATCGTCATGCTTTTCATCCGCACTTCCTCAAGAGTCGCTTGAGAGTTCCTTGCGAGAGAGAGCAGAGAGTCGCTGCGTACAGTGCGGTCAAAAATACACTTTACACCGTGAACTCTAAAGTTGTGGAGTGAACTGTCAGTTGAGGTTTTTCCGTTACACTACGATATGAGGCTCTTCATGAGAGCTGTGAACACGATTCTGCATGGTTGGCAGCGCACCCGCATGCCCCCTGGTGTTGCAGGTGTTGCGGTGGTGATCGCTTGGATCATGTGGCCCGCCCGTCTGCCATCTATTCTATATATATACATGTATATTAACGAAGGTGTTTTCGCGTCGTAGAGTGGTTTCGGAGTACGAGCCGGACCCGGCCGAACCGACTGGGCCGTGCGCAATGTCTCCCTGGTCTGAGTGGAGTCCGTGCGAAGGTTGCGGCATTCGCTCCCGGACGCGGCATTACGTACTGCCTCGTGCTTTCAAACGCTGTCACGTGGGCTTCCGATCACGCACTGTCATGAGTCAAGCAAGACCATGCGATCTTGGACCTTGTTACAGGTATCAAAAACCCGTAATCCCTTTCTTAAAAAGACGTTTTTATGCGCTTTCAAACACTACTACATAGGCTTCGGAACTCGTACTGTGATAGGCCAGGTGACGCCATGCATTGAAACCGATTACAGGTAAACCCAATTTCTCTCATGGTTTCAACATGTAGGTTTGAAGACGTATATTTTCGAACGTTGCTGTATGAGCACGCAGTAATGACCGTGAGATGTTGGACCTTAGGTAAACTTTACTATGTGATCTTTCGAGATGGCACTGTGATGGGAGAGGCGAAGCATGTGATCAATTATTACAGGTACGTAATATTTTAGCTGTTTTTGCCTTTCTAATACGCTGTTTTATTTTAACGCTTAAGCGCACTCATTTTTATATTTTTTCATAATCTAATAAATCTTACTATAAGTACTTAATATTTTCTTAGGTTTTCGCGATTACTATACATAGCAATTAAACAACTTTGAACGGTTTAAATCGCGTATATTTGACATTATTTATATCCCGACGTTTCGAACACTTTGCAGTGGACGTGGTCACGGGGTGACTTGTTTGAAGTCTGACTTGGTGAACTATAAGTACTTGTTTGAAATCGGTAGAAAAAAACATCTGTAATACTAATTCTTAAAATCATTAATTACTATGAGTTTAATAATAATAATTAATTACTATATTAGTTTTCGGATTTTCAATGGAACATTGATTTTGAGTAGTGTATTTTGAAGGGGATGCATGGTCTCCTCCAAAATACACTATAAGTCGCTACTGAGGTTTACTAATTTAATTTTTTGTGTTTCAATATAGGATTGAATCTAGAATCCATATTATATGATTAATGATATTTATGATTAAAATAATTTCCTTTCAGGCCGCCTGAAGCGGAAAATGCTACCGACTTTGATTGGTTTTTCGCGGTTAGTTTTACATATAAACAATTTATCTGCTTTGTTTTCTTAGCACTTTTTAACGGTTTCTTGAACGGCACGTCGCGTCGGTACTGTACTCATATACACGTGGGTGACTAGGTAAATTTTGAGATAAGAAAAAAATATTTGGTTTACAACACAAATTTTTATTACAACTTCTCAAAATACTCGCCATTAGTCTTTATATCTACAGCGATTCATTCGTCTAACTAAACGAAGATTCAAAGCCCTGGCGATACTCTTCTTTAGTGAAGTCCTCAACAGCTGCCATAAAAGCATTCCGAGCGGTCCTCGGGGCTGTCGAAAAGAATGCCACGGAGTCCAAGCTTCACTTTTGGAAAGAGAAAGAAATCGCATGGGGCTAAATCAGGGCTATAAGGAGGGTGGCTCAATTCTTGGATCACTGTTCAAAAACTCTTGGGTAAATTTTGTTTTGTAAGATGATGCATTGTCATGACGCAAGAATAGCCCTCTCAAACCTGTTTTAGGACGTTTTTGATTTAACACATCGAATATAGTTGGTAAACACACGTCAATGTACCATTGAGCATTAACAGTTTTTTGAGCGTCTAAAGAAATTGTCGTTAAATGGCCATTTGCAAAGAAGAATGTTGCCACCATTTTTTTGCCAACACTACACCCACGTTTGACCTTCCTGGGAAGCGCTTCGTCTGGAGACACCCAAACCGTTGATTGTCGCTTAGTTAGTGAGTCATAGTGAGTGATAGATCCAACTCTCATCTCCAGTAATAATATTAAGTACTATATTCCGTCCCTCTCCATTTTCGAATTTTACAATCATTTCCCAGCACCGTGTCTTGTTTTTGTTCAGCAGTCAGTGAACGAGGAACCCAACGCGAGCAAAGCTTCTTGACAGGAAGGTGTTTGTGTAAAATTTCATGAATGACCGGCGATGAAATCTTAAGGTCTCCTCTATCTGTTTGTGGGTAGTTTTTGGGTCTTCGTGCAACATTTTATTTACCGCCTCGATGTTTTCATTCGTTACAGAAGTCGCAGGACGGCCACTTCTCTCATCATCTTTCAAGGAAAACCAAAAGCTGATACTAATTTATCTTTGCACTCACTTTCATTTAAACCAACTTTAAAATCGTAACATCATTGCACGAAAATGTTCACGTTCGAATTCCATTGTGGCATAGAAAAGCGCGCAAAATGCAATAAAAAAGTGAATACTACATTTTTTTTTCTTTTTGTGACTAAATGGCTTTCGTAATTCGAATTTCAAATAAATGATGTTTTAAAAACGATACAGCTCAAATGAGTTCTCTTTTCGAATTTTGAGTATCTCAAAATTTACCTAGTCACCCTATGTACTATTATACCTAATAGTTATTAATTGGTCAAAGCAATTAACTTTACGGATTGTAAAAATGTGCATGTCTCTTGCTTATTAGACTGTATTTCGCTATTGTATCGTCTCTTTCTGTATTACAAAGATATAAGGAATTTATACCAATTGGATTATCAAAAAGTGAAATTCGTGAGTTTTTGGAGCATAGCCTTAATTTAGGTAGCCTTAATTTCCTCCACCTTGTTACTATTTTTCGCATATTGCGTGCGTGTAACAGCTCCGCACTAGGCTGTATTCGCACTAGCGTCTTCATCGTGTATTGCTTATGTGTAACGGTCCCGTACTAAGCATTATCCGGACTAGCGTCATATTGCAGGAGCACCCAAGCGTCGAGTGTCCAGTGACGTCATGGAGCGACTGGTCGCCGTGCTCCACGAAGTGCGGTCGCGGGCGGCGACTGCGCGTGCGCTGGTTCCTGGCGCGCCGCCACGACCTGCAGGAACAGCTGAAGCTGGCGCAGCAGGATGCTTGGAGTGAACGCTTCCGCGAGTTCCAGCTACACGTATGTACAGTCACTAGAGTCATGTTGCAGGAGCACCCAAGCGCCGAGTGTCCTGTGTTGCCATGGAGCGACTGGTTGCCGTGCTCCGCGAAATGCGGTCACGGGAAGCGACTGCACGTGCGCTGGTTCTTGGCGCGCCGACACGGCCTGCAGGAGTAGCTCAAGCGTGCGCACCAGGACGCCTGGAGCGAACACTTCAGAGAGTGCATGCTATACCATCAGCCTATATCTCTCCACTGCTGGATCTAGGCCTCTCTCGCGGCTCGCCACCACACCATCCTTGGCTCTTCTCATACAATCAACCGGTGAACGTCTTTAAGTCGTCGGTCCACCTGGGCGAAGAGCGTCTCACACTTCGCTCCCAATAAAGCGGAGTTTTCTATATAGATTACCTGATTTAATTTTTTGTAAGAGGAAAACTATTGGGCTATTATAGATAATAGTAAGAAGCATAAGTTTGAACACGTGAGCCATTTACAAACGACAAAAATGATGATGGAAAAAATGTGTGTGTGTCATCCCAACCCACCAACAAACATAAAACGTATGCATGTCATCCCAACCCACCAACAAACATAAATAAAACGTATGCATGTCATCCCAACCCACCAACAAACATAAAACGTATGCATGTCATCCCAACCCACCAACAAACATAAAATGTGTGTATGTCATCCCAACTCAACAACAAACATAAAATGTATGTATGTTATCCCAACCTACCAACAAACACAAAATGTATGTATGTCATTTCAATCCACCAACTAACATAAAATGTATGTACGTTATCCCAACCTACCAACAAACATAAAATGTATGTATGTTCTCCCACCCACCAACAAACATAAAATTATTTAGTGACAATGTATTTGTTATGATCTATCATAATCGTAATAATCAATAATTGTAAATGCTAAAACGATGAGTATTTTTGCTAAAGAAATATGACAAAGATTTTTAATAAATAAAAGATACAAATAGAAAAGTAATTTATATGATGGTTTGCACACGGTGTTGACATTAACTGGCTTAACATTAAAACATCTATGAAATAAAAGCTTTCATTTGAGGTATATCTCAAGTGTATCGGTACATGCTGATTTTTATGAGACACTTTTATCCATTGTTCTTTATAAATCCAAACTGGCAGAGAGAAAGTAAACAAACAAATAGGTAGGCTATGTTTGTATTTTATTATTTCCCTTTGACAAATTTTATATACCTACTTGTATCATCATAAAAAGCCTGAACCATAATTTAATCCATATTTTATACAGCCTAAGGATACAGAACCATCAGAAGAACCTCAGATGCTCAATCTAACTATCGAAGATCCAAAAATAAGACAGATGGTGACAGATCACCTCGCGCTGTGCCAGTACACGCTCACCAAACAAGAGTCGCTATGTGATGGAGAGGATTCTAGCTGTCAGCAAATTAACAGAGGTACTGTACGTGCTATGAACCGTCAGAACTTATAGATATTCTAACAGTAGCCAGTTCTAAGAAGTATTAGTTTGACTTGTCGTAATATAGTATTGTGGAAGGGGTGGTTCTATTTTCTTATATGTCACGTAACGCTTTTGCTGCTCATGAGTTGGTAAAGTATTTTTAACATCATTTTAAAGCAATCTGGTCTCAGAGGTCACTTAACTTGTTATCTGTCGCATCAGATTTCAAATATGTACGTATCTGCCATATTAGTAGCCTTATCTTTAATTATTTTATTTATATAAAGGTCTCGAAGGATTTTCTTGTACGGTGCAGCGGTTGGTTTGCTAGGTGCTTGGAGCATCAATTCGGATGGATCTAGTTTTTTGTGGTAAATCAATGATCATTGATTTTGAAACCCCCTTCACTGTAGGAATTTGTAGGTCCTTATGTCGAAGTGCATTTTTTTACAAATGATATCTACGATTATCCGAAGATGATCCGTATTATCCGACATCAATGAAACGTGTCACAATGGTAAAATGGAAATACTTTACATGGCAAAAATGTACCACGTGCATACTTGTTATTTCGTTTGTATGTCATGATTGTCCTTATGGGATCACTAATTCACGAATTGCGTAATACTATTTTGTCGAAATGAAAGTATAAAATCCAGATTAATTGAAGTGAAACCGATTTATAGAAGTTTTAGTATTTTTTTTATAGTAGAAAGAAGGTGGCAGACGAGCGGATAGTCCATCTGGTGCCAAATGGATACTGTCGTCCGACGACATCCGCGATACATGCAAACATGAGTCCAGAATGACAAATATTAGCACGCCTCCAATTGCGTTAGCCACCTTTGCAGTTTCGAGAATGGATTTCGGGAAAGGTTTGTTAAAATGGAGAAAGATATGGAGAAGTCAAATGAAGGGTCTATAGTCGAGTGTGCCCAGCGGCAATGGTATTGCAGCGTCTACCGCTCCCTTTCAAAACTAACTAAATTAGCGAGACGATTAGATATTACACGTATTTACCAATCTGCAAGTTCGTATCATCCGTAGATGTCAATTATTTTTCGACTCAGTCTGCTAGATCACTATGAACACTAGAGCACTAATTATCATATTACTTGTATTGTTATATTCCAGAGGTGTGCTCTATGCCTATGGTAGTGGGTCATTGTCGCAGCTACATCGAGCGCTGGTTTTATGACAGGGCACGGAAATCATGTGAGCCTTTCGGGTACACCGGCTGTGGCGGCAATGGGAATAACTTCCGCACTAGGAAAGATTGTCAGCAGGCTTGTGAAGACAACCACGCTGTTATGACTACTGGTACGCTAGAAAATTAATTAATTTTTTAAAGATAATAAAATGTTGAAAATAGTCTTTGATAAGAAATAAAACTTAAATTTTAGTAAAATATATCGTATATATTTGCTATGGTTACAAGTAACCATACTCGACGAGTAAACGACCATATGACCATACGAGTAAACACTCGACTATTATGGATTTTTAGCTATTGGGTACAAGTACCCAAGTACAAGTATCCATAATAGTCGAGTGCAATTAGACATAAAAAATAATAAACCTCGGAACCCTCGGAAAAATATGAGTATAAAGAGGAGGATAGACCGACGCGTTCGAAAATCAAAGTCCGTCGCTAAAAGAATGATTACTGTATTGTTTTAATAAACAAGGCCTAGCAAAACCTATTACGCTTTCTGGGCAGAAGACAGTTACAAATTCATGATATACTGGAACCGGTCTGCCTCAGTTGTTTAAAGAGTTACAAAACCGACGCCCAAATTCAAGACTCAGTTCCTGGTTCCGGCACCATGACAACGTGCCGGCTTAAAGAGCTGCCGTTACCACGAACTATTTGAAGGCGACCGAAGTCAAGTTTTAAAACATCCTCTACAGTACCGATCTCACGCCCTGATACTTCGGTTTGTTTACTTGTAAACTGATAGGAGCAGTTGAGGAAGAACTCGATTTAATTCCCAATGATACATGGGAAGGTTGGATTAATGAGTGATTTGAGCTTATGGGGAAATGTATTATTTAACAATAATGGTTCATTAAAAAAATAAAGTAGTATATGAACACACGATAAAACTTAATGAACAACTTGATTTAAAAAAATCCATTAGCGGTAATTTTTAAAGGTTAAGATTTTTAGTAATTGACCTTAGAATTACAATAAAAAAAATATACTAATCCATTCAGTATAACTGGGTTCCGGGGTAAAAACCCAATTGCATTCGACTATAAATAAAATAAAAAATAATTGTAATTGTAAACGGTTTCTGTAGCTCTTATACATGCCAACATCAGTAAAAAATTTGACATATCTGCAAATGAGCTACTGTTGGCTATCTTAGGGGATTTGGAAATCTGAATTTAATAAAATATTGAGAAGGATAGGTATCGCTATTCAATTCTATAGCATTCATGTGTATTGATACATTCCATACCATCCATTTTACTTCACTGGATGAGAGAAGGATGGAAAATATGATGAAAAGGGTTCCTTTATTGAGAATCGAATCTATGGTTGTATGTATCAAAGATTTCTTATTTTTTAGAGTATACCACAGTCTCAGACTTTCGGGCCTTTTACTAAACCTTAGACTAGATATTTAAAAATTGCTTTTTTCAGTTGCAACTGTTAACACCGACACAGTGACAAAAAAAGTGAAAACCACACCTTCCAGTATAGACAACGAGGTTCTGCAGAGGGATGCGCCTGCACCAGCACCAGGTAACTATAAATATTTGGAGAGATGTTACACTCAGTTACAGTAAAGTTAATTCAGATTATTCACAAATAATTTAATTAAATAACACAAATTAACTTTTTAATGTTCTTTTGTATGTTTTTTTTATATAAAAAAAGGTGGCGGCCATAGATAAAGGTAGACAAGACAAGTTCGCTAAATTGTATAGAAACCAAGCGTGTCACGTCTCTAGTAAATTTTATTAATGGGAAACCACTCACCGATGAAATGATACATCTCCCTTGACTCGGTTATCCACTTTTGACGAATTTTTGCAATTGATATGCAATTATGCATTTTTGTGTTTTGTAACAACTACTGACTAGCCACATGGGTCGGAACAGACTGAATGACCGGTGCGAGAAGTTGGCGCTTAATGTCAACTTGGGGCACGCAGCGTCTGACAGCTTGCGCTATCTATCCTACTATATCTGTGGTGGCAGACAGTTCTCTTGATGGTAAATGGACACTGTCGCATATAATATAATTATGCCACCATCAGTCAAGAATGACGGAGGCGATCCATGCAGGGACGTTAATATGCCTACGATTACACCATCTACTCGTACCTTGAAGATTTTAGAGTAAATTTGAATAAAGGATGGGGAATAGGGATATTAACGGTACGTTACATTCTAACTATTCTCAACTCAATGGGACTAAATGGGATGAAAGTAGGAATTTAACAGCATTTCCTACACGTTTTTTAGTATTTTTTGTTGCTCGTTTAAATACATATAAGTCTTAAGTAAAGAGCAAAACACTTTCGTAATAAATTTGTTAGTTTCAGCGACACTAAGGCACCTATATCATATCATCATTCGATTCTAATCCTTATTTGATCTGTTGCTCAGTGTACACTGTGCAATTGGATTAGATTAATTTAATCGCTCTTTTCATTTTTATAAGACGTGGACTGTAAAACTGGACCGTGGATGGGCTGGAGTGATTGCTTTGGCGAATGTGGCTTTGGTGTCAAACTAAACTATCGACTGGTGACGGTAAGTTATGATTTTGTCTTTGATTGCAGATTTTTTCATTGTTAGTCATTGCGCTTTGTTGTCCTTCAGAAACCAGGGATTGTTAACACAGACTCGGGTTTTTTTAATCTAGAACCGACAGTATGGTTCCTTTTATCAAAAGTAATGTTATAATTATTTAAAAATAGTCTATTTAAAAAAAATATAAATAATATTTAATTACGCCCCGGGAAATATTGTCGCAGCACCCCTTTTATGAGCATGAAATTTGAAAAAAATTAAAACTTAAAATCTGTTTAGTATTGATATTTCCAGAAACCTTTTTGACACTTTGAAACATTCCTTTAGCGTTACCCAGAGCTAAAGACGTGGACATAGAATTTTTTTATGGCTCCTTATTTTAGGTTTTATTGGTTTTTATAGATTTTTTTTATTTTGCGGTCATTGGAAAATTCAACACCCTTGTAAATTTGGCCTATCTCGCGCTCCCCTAACGGCGGCTATGATATGCCCTATTGTTTTTCAGCGTTTCCCATCCGGATTAGGGGAGCCATGTCCCGAGTTAATAAAGAGCCGCGCCTGCAGGCCGGCACACTGCCCCAGCTCGCTCCTACCCGCTACGCCCCACACTGATGTGGGGACGGAGTTCAGTTTTGACATGGTCTCAGATTCATTGTAAATATGTATGTTTTTTTTGTTTGTGGAAAAAGGACGGCTGGCGAGCATACAGTTCACCTCATGGTAAGTGGATATTGTCGTCCATAAACATCCGCGATACACGCCAACATCAGTCCAGAATGACAAACGTTGGCATGCCCTCGAATCCGCTGCATACTTTTGGCGATATAGGAATGGATTTGAAGAAAGAGTTTGGAAAATGGGGAGAAATACGATAGAATTGGATGGGAATGGGTTCTCGCACATCTCACTCACTACTGAAACACATACGTACATTGTGGGAAATAGGATAAAGTGGGAAATATACGTACATTGTGGGAAATAGGATAAAGTGGGAAATGCAGTACATTTCAAGATGTCCTCTGTGAGACGGGGCTAATGCGGCATCTCGAGCGCCCAGCGGCTGCGGGCATGCCGCGTGCACTCTCCCCCTCCAAAAGGGGTTTTAAATATTTTTAATTTTAATGGAGACACTATTCACATTAAGAGAAAAATGACGCCATCCGTCTAATGTAACATAACACAACGTTAATGGGTCAACCGAGGGACGCTCTCTCTCGTAATTGGCCATTAGGTGAAATCACGTGACTGATAGTGATGACATCACTTTTTTCTTAACTTTAACAGAGCACAATGTTGGTTTATACGGTTTTTAGTAATGATGAGAGAGTAAAATGTATTATTATGACACCATTAAACGTCTCACACATTGACGCGAGAATCTCGTCTCACACACTGGTCAAGAAAGGCTAGAAGGGGTCATGGTATTCATTATAATAATAATATACTGTCGGCGGCGGTTGCGGTTATTTATAGTTATTTACCAATTATTCAGATTAAAAAACTTAAACAAAAAGCTATAAAGTGTTTTTATTCATTATGTGATATCATATAACACGATTTATAGATTATAGATTATACTTTTCTACTTTCTCAGAAAAAGTAAATCGGCGCACATGACATTTAAAATAATAAATAACAAGTAGACAGAGAAATTATGAAACTTAGACAAATCAAGTTTTTGTTTCCAGACAAATTACTAGAAAATATAAATTGATAACGTCAGTTGTAAAAATTATCTGTCACCACCGCCGTAATACCGCGACCGCGTGTACACGGGGAGCCGCGAAATGCCCGCGTTGAGTGTGAATGCTCCTTTAACGTGAATTTTAAATTGTTGTAAGTGAAATGTGGCAATGTGTGGGACGCTTTACTATTATTAGGTTAGCGTGTCACTTTTTCGTAGTTCTTTTTCGTAATTCGTATAAAATTTTATAGTACTTATACCGTTTGATTGAATTGAAGGGTTTTAGTTGAAGAAAAAAAATACAATTTTTCTAAAAATATTTTATGTAACTGTAATAAAATTAGTTACGATAAACAATTAACAAAACTTTGTACACAAACACTTATTATATAACGACGTCGTCAAAAAATATTTATACTTTTGGGTACACAGTATTAATGTTATTTAATATCTTTCTAGCTTTCCCTAATACTGTCATAGAACATCACAGTCGCTTTGTAGTACACTCATTCAATAAGATATGTCGAAACATAGTATTATTTAAAAACAATGAATAAATGTTTTTTGAACAAACTGTTTTTATTTATTGTATTATTATATAAGAAAATATTGTGTATGCTAATAAAATAAAAATAATAGAATACAGTAGATATACTGTTATGGAAAGCCGGAGACGTGTATGTTCCTATACACCTACACATAAATTATCAATTATCATCTTAAATCTACATTCACACGGTCATTTAATAAAAAAAATACTATCAATATATAGATGTAGTTTATCTTAAAGTAAAATTACTCAAGTCAACTGCTACCGACTCTCTTGTGGTAGCAAAATTTTCAATGAAGAAATATGAGAGCCATGATAGCCTGATAGCCTAGGGGTATTTATTCTAGACTCTTATTCATGAGTTCGTGAGTCCACTGAGATCACCCTACTTATGTACAGATTTTAGATAAAATTATCACTGACTCGGCGGTGAAGGAAAACATCGTGAGAGTTAAAGAAAATCCGGCGCATGTGTATTCCGTTTTAGTCCTGCGTGATGGATTGCGGCCCTAAACCCCCTAGTGATGATACTAGGGGAGGCCTGTGTCCTGCTGCCAAATGAAAGTTGGAACTGGAAAGGTGTGACAAATTAAACAAATAGTTAAAATAGTAGGTTATCACTAGCATTTGGATTATCCTAGCAGCAATTAGCCTAGCACTCGCTAGGCCGATTTTGTTATTGAATTCAAGTATCAACTCATTTTTTAATAGGTCGCCTTTTTCCAGTCTTAACTTTCATTTGCCGGACTTTAACTATGTTCGCTGTGATTTGCGAAGTCGCGTCGTATGGATATTTAATACAGACCGGAAAGAAAGTGTGGCTAATGTTATTGGAACCTACCTATGTCATAGGATTTATATAAAACACCATATCGGATGTTATTACGACGCTATCATCATAAATCTTTATTTTTATAGTTGTTATATGTTTCTAGGCTCAATAGATATATTAATACTTAACTTGGTAGAGAGTAATGAATACGGGTAATAAATGCAAATTTATAACTATCCAAAATGTCTCTACGTTTTCTACTTTAAATCTACAAAATTTTTAATTAAAATACATTTATATGTATAATTTAAAAAATATTTACGTAATAAAAGACTTAAAATAAAATTACTGAACTTTACAGTGGTTTATTTACCCATACTTTTTCAGTTAATTCAGTGTTGAATATTATAATAAATTAATAATACGCAATTAATGTAATGAACGTGTGACGTATTTTAGCACTTGTTTGACTTCGTGTTTCTGATTGGTTTAAATTGGAAATGTCTGAAAAATTTAAAACTATGGCTATTGTACAGTTGTTTCTTACTGAGCTAGTCGCAAATTGATGCTGTTTAAAAATAGGTTACGTTACATAATCCGGGAATCAGTTAAGAGTAATGTCCGTAGGACGTCTATCCGGGTGAAATTAGTATTATCCACAAGCTCTGTGTAATGTTCGAAGCTAAAATTTAGAATCTACTTTAAGTGTATCCAATGACTGGATAATGTTAGGATCTCTCTCATCCAGTCACTACCCGCAGTTATTTTTAAACTGTCGGTTTAGTTGCTCGTAGCCCTAATGCCCTCGTAGGACATTCTTCCACACTGCGCTTCCCGGGAGGTAGTTTCAATTTAAGGATTTTCCGTTCGGTTGTCGGTCCTGCGACATTATGGTCGACCTATTGCTACTTTAGCTCATTAATTCTATGAGCTATATCGGTGACTTTGGTTCTCAGGTACCAATTATTACGTTTATAATGTGTGTTGTAAATAGTAGAACTACGTAGGCGCCCAATCTAAATCACGTCCGAAATACATTTTATTTTAATTACATTTGGAGCTCTATCCAGGACTCGAGGCTGATACTAAGTTTACACGGTCTATCTATTTTACTAATATAAATGATTCGAGTATGTCGAATCGAATAGAATTATGCCACATACCCATATCACCTATACGTGTCTCACTTACTTAACCCCGTTTACAGTAAAATTTGCAGTATTTGATATTAATTCCACCGTCGCTGATGTGCCAGCGTGCGGTGACATAGCGCGGTAACGCGAACCATGTTTTTATTCAATACTCACAACACTTTCACTCGTACTCGTCGAAGGCGGACCCTGTCATTGCAAGCCTCCATTAGAAACTTGGTTTGCGAGTTTAATGTTACTTCTTTGGTTGTACAACTGTTAGCGTTTATATTTATCTACTAATACTACAACGAACGGGGTGATTTCCGTGACCTTCAATTCCGCTCATAGAACAATTGAATTCTCAATGCGTATGCAGAGTAACTAAAGTCTTGTTCACACTCTTCAACATATAATTTTAGGCCTAATATATGTTATTAAACAATTATAATAGGATTTTACGAAAATTTTGCGTGTTCGAAGTACGATCTGTCAATGAATTCGAGATGTACGCTTGTCATAATTCTTCGCGTATTCATACGATTTTCTTATAGTTAAATTAAAAGCGATTGGCATACCTATACCTATTCACTAAAAAGAGTGTGAACGATCTCTTTTTGTTTTAGAAGGAAACATGACTTTCCGTCATCCGTTACTCGTACCTACTATAGATACGTTTCACTATTTATACTATCGTAGATATACTTATTATTGTATAAACTTATACATGGCAAGACAATTAATCATAATGTAGGATTTGTACGTATTCTAGTAGAAAAACTTGGCCCGCATTTGGTAGAGGATTCACATGAAAATAAGTGTAAGGGCTTTTTTCACCACCATCCGATAAAGTATTAGGAGGTTGTGAGTAAGTAACTGTTAATATTCTGATAGATAAATTACCTGCCAATAAATTATAGCCGATACTGAATTTCTGATAAAGTATGACTGACTTTATGATACCTCCTGATAACTTATCAGAAGGTGGTAAGAAAGGCCCTAAATGTTTTACAGCTACCTATAATAATAACACAAAGCACAGACGTGGCACGTTCATGACAGCTGCTAAAGACTTGTCGATATCTATTTGATTTTGAGCAGACAAGTTGTTCTTTATTCACATAGAGTCAATCGGGATAATTCGTAGGTATAACTTGTCTGGGCGAGATTGCTATAAAGCGATAATATCGTCTGGTTGTATTCTCTTCTGTAAACATTGTTTCAAACTGTTGTCTGAATGCAGTTTCATGCAATAAAGTATATTCTATCCATCTATACTTTAACATAAACTGTATTCTCAGTTATCGATCCTCATCAGTAGTCACCTAACAGTTTTTTTTTGTTTAGATAGATAGATAAAGCTCTTGCACATCAAGAACAAAACAATAACAGACACAAAAACGTACTAAAGGCGGCCTGGCCTTATCGCTGAGAGCGATCTCTTCCAGATAACCTTTAAGTACAGAGGAAATAAATATTTTGTTCACAGGTAGATGGTGTACAGTATACATAATTACCTAGTATATGATATATATATATGACTTAAGATTTATATTCTTTATACAATATACATAAAGTAGTTTGTTTTAGTTATTGAAAGAATAGATACTATTAGTAGGGTCGTTGGAAAAGGAGAGTACAGACTGGCATTAGGAAGGGAAGTACCTCCATGTTATGAAACGCCGCCAGAGACTTGTACTGGATGCACAACATATCGTCCAGGCTATTAGTAGATACCAATGTGAGGGTCAAGTGCAGATAAAACATAATAAAAAAATGGTTATATGCGAGTAACGGGCGGCTGCGCCGGCGGCGGCTCGCAGCAGCGCGGCGCCACGCACTCCTTGGCGCAAGGGTTGCTGCAAGCGAGGTTAGCGAACTCTATCAATGCTTTCTTCTCTTCCTCTGAACCTGGAACACAACGACGTTATCAATAATGCAATCTTAATAAGGTGGAGTGAATCACGATCACGTGATATGTGAGATTGAAATAGACCAACAAAGATGATTGACGAAAAATGAGGCATTGATAATAGTCAGATATTATCAACCTGGAGGTATTCAGCGCCATCAATATCCTGGCGCCCTTTAGTAGGCGCGCAATAAAAATGGAATACTTACAATTATATTTTCACCAGTGATCGGAAATTCGGGTGCAAATGGTGCCGGCTATCGGCATGCATGCGCCTTTGGTAGCGATGCGACACTACGCCAATATAGTTTTTAATTATCTGTTTTAAGGCTGACTTCGCGTTAAAACAAAAGCTATTGTGTAGAGGGTGGAAAAATATGACTAAATTATTTATATTTTTAAAGAAGCCGCTCGTGGCGCGCCTTGCTACCGCCGCCGGCGTCGGCCATAACACGGGCACAGGGTCTTTGAGAGCGCCGCGAGCGACGCAGACTCTTTGGAGGCGTCGCGAGCGGCGGTCGGCGCCCCCTAAGACCCTGCGCCCGTGTGCGCCGCACACCCTGCACCATAGGTAAAGCCGGCACTGGAGGTATTCCCAATATTTGGATGTAATGAATGCTGTTATTTCATCAAAGTATATCGTATCTACAAATATCTAAAAAATATTGAAATTTTAAATTAACAATTTATTGTTTACTAGCGGTGTGAGCGACTTTGTTCGCGTGAACATTAGTGATTCCCGTGGGAACTCTTTAACGGATAAAATGGATCTTAATGTTAACCCAGGTCATAAGATATAACTGTGCCCAGTTTCTCTAAATGTGAATTTTAACGTATTTGCCCATTTCATTTCAATTGGTTAAACTTTATTGATTTCAAACATTAGTTTCGAAACTTAGGTATGATGTTATTTAGCGAAATCGTCTTTTCGACTAATAATATCGATGTAATCGACTATGTAACGTTAATACGCTTTATAAACACTAGTCCCAAAAGGTCGTATGAAAAAGTGAGAGACATGACGTCATTTCTTACCTGTAATAGATGCCAGGGAAAATTCTGGCTGAAGCGTGACTAGGTTGATGCCGTGGCGTTTGAACACTTCACATACTTTTGCGGAACTGCGTTTGTAGTCCTGAAACATTTAACATCGTCTTTCATTATTTCATGAAGATTACGGAATAGGTACTCATATTATTTATTGATAAAAGTAGTTGCAGCATGTTGGCATATTGGCACATAATTCTTTATGTAGGTACATATGTAGACCTCACTCTGAAAATAAAAGGTGGCATTTCTGAAAGAATGTAGTAGACTTACAGACAGTGCAAATGACGGTACGTAGACTGTTGCCCAAAGACCTCCTGTGATACATGTCGACATCAGTCAAAAATAACTAACGTTAACACTTTTCAGAAAGGACCAGAATAGGGCCCCAAAGGATATGAATACGATATGATAACTTATCATCATTGTCTTATCATTGATAAGACGAAATGGCATGGGATGGTATGGAATGGAGCGGACGGGTGTTAGAATAACAGGAACAAGTTAAATATCCCATTGAAGACTTGGTATGCCAACGAAACGAATACTAACGATCTACTAGAGGCAAATGCCTCTAGTGGCTGAATAATAAAAGCGGAAAATCTTGTGTGGTAGCGGCTTGGGAGAGGCCTATATTCAGAAGTGGGCCGATGGTATGCTATAGTATGTGTGTTAAGTGTGTCACGTCACAAACTCACTATGGGTCATCAATTACCCATAGGCTACGGTGTCGACTAAAACAGGCAGCAGAAAACGTGTAAGTAATAAAGTTACGTGTGAGTGATGTAACAGACCTCGTGCGACCTATAGGCGACGTAACATGCGCAATTATGGTCTAGGTGCTGCGATATAGAATTATTCGCACGTTGAGTGAAATAAACAGCGATTTAACCAACTGCAACTGCCACACGAATAACTTGCAGAAATGGGCAGTTAAGAATATGTAAACTTGTCGCTGTCCTAGATTGTTGTAAGCGCATTAATAAGTTGTAACGTGTAACCAATACTGCGCGTATTTTTGCACTTAGTCGCGCGTCGCACTTGGATAAGAAAAGCATATCTACTATGTCAGGATTTGTTCATCTGCGGTTTATCTATGAAGAAAAGTAAGGTAATCATTCCTTTTTTTCCAAATCCGAATTTGTAAACCGCGAAAGGTAAACAGAGGTGTGCTAAAATAGTCAAAATAGTCAAAATTCACTGTCTAAAATAGAAATAAGTGGAGAAAATTAAAAGTAGCCTTCTTTGACCAGGTGTCTGGTGTAGGCCTAAGAAGAAATATAATAAAGCGGTGTTATGTACCTCATGCGACTTGTAGCCGACATGTGCGGTGGCGACAACCCGGTCGCGGTGCAGCTGCCACACGTGCAGCTCGTGTATGGCGAGCACGCCGGGCACACACAACGCAGCCGCGCGCAGCTCACACGCACCTAGGCCTTCCGGAACCGTCTGCAGGAGCACCAGGCCCGCGGAACGCACTGGTCCAAAGTTTGAATTGAACTTCAAACTTAGATTACATTACTACATGTTGTCGCTGGGCGTAGGCGTAGGTACAACACCTAGTTTCTCAATTATTGTTATAACATCGTCCTGCGCCGTTGACCCAACCAGCTGACTAGTAGCGCATAGAAGTGTGTCAGTTAGAAGATGACCATACGACGATTTGATATCAGCGTGCCATTACAGGACACGGGCCTCATCACGAGGGGGTTTAGAGATATAATTCACCCAATGTGATACAATAACCATAACCAGTTCTTGTAGTATCCACTGCTGGATATAGGCCGAACTCATGAACATTGTCTTGTGCATGAGGGATATTTGGCCTTAAAACGCCACGCTGCAGCTGGTCAAACGAGTTGGCGAGTCCAATATTTAAGAGGTGGAGGTTCCTCGGAGCTTGTGGCAACCTCTTCTAATCTCTTAGTCGCCTAATACTACACCCACGGGAAGAGATGGGGTGGTGATAGCTGGCCACACGGCATAAATAATACGTTGATATCTATAGTTTTTTGCCTTTTTTTACTGGAATTGCCTCAAGAAAAAAGTTGATGCATGCTAATTGCATCAAACGAGAATTAAATATTGTTATTTTTTAATGTTTAAATTGTAAATTAAAAACCTTTCAGAGATTTCCTTTTTAATTTTCTTATAGTTATTTTTAATTCTTATAATTATTTAGTTTATATTAATTTATATCTTATTTAGAACTACCATTTGGAAAAAAATACTCACAATTCTCTATTTTCCTTACATTTTATTTTACATAACTCTACTCTTTTTGTAATTAGGTACTTACGTAATCTAAGAAATGAAAACACATTTCTATTAATCTGTCAAGAAATGACCTTTGACCTTTCTACAAAAGTGTGGATAAGTTAACAAATACAATATAGGTATTAAAAGGATTCATTTTATTTGATTTCATATAAAATATTATATGTAGATCACTTGTTAGTGGATCAGAAAGCGTACCTACTTACGCGTTCTGAATATAGACAACGAACGTCCTTTCGGGATTGTTTGCTATGCCACTAGCATCACAACTGGCATAATTAATTATGAGTTTGCATAATCGTTATATTAGGCATTGTGTCACGAAATGATAATAATAGGTAGTCGGAAAACTTCGCGACGTTTTTGAACGTATGACTTTAGCGTACTATATTTCTGGCAACACTGATTACTGGCGGGAAAGTGATATACCGTTTGACAGCTGACTTTTTTGTAATGGCAGCAAATTGAAATTACAAGTTAAAAGTTGTATCTTTTCATATTTTTTAATAATTTTAAAATGGAAGTTAGTAAGGAGAAAATTAGATGTTCTACAATTTTTTTTTCGATATGGGTATGAATGCTTCAGTGCTCGAAAGGAGATTTGTGATATTTACGGAGAAGATGCTTTATGTAAAACTACTGCAAAAAAAATATCATTTATTATAGATGTTATCATAGAAAAAAATTAAGCAGTTCGACACATAAGTAATCATCAAATTGCGGAAGAGCTTTGCATTCACCACTCAACAGTTTTGGATCACCAGCTTATACTGATTTTTGTAAACAAAGCTAGATGTTTGTGTGCCGCGTGATTTAAATGACAGAAACTTGGTCAATAGAATTTCCATATGCGAGATGTTGCTAAAACGAAATGAAATCGATCCATTTCTGAAGAGATTGGTTATATACGATGAGAAATGGATCACCTACGATAACAATGTTGAAAAACGATCTTGATGTAAGCGAGGTGAGTCATTACAAATAATCCCAAAGCCAGGCCTCACTCCGAACAAAGTCATGATATGTATATGGTGGGACTGGAAAGGCATTGTGTATTACGAGCTTTTGCCCCATGGCCAAACGATTAATTCTGATGTCTACTATTAGCAATTAGTGAAATTGAAACAAGCACTTGAAGAAAAACGCCCAGAATTAATATAAAAGGTGTAGTTTTCCATCACGACAATGCTCGCCGCATTCATCTTCGATGACCAAACAAAAATTGATGGATCTTGGCTGGGAAGTTTTAATGCATCCTCTGCTTATCATTATTCCGAATTTCGCTCTTAACAAAATTCTCTAAATGGAGTAAAATTACATTCAAGAGAAGCCTGTATAAACCATTTAAATCAGTTTCTCGCTCAGAAACCCCAATAAAATTATAGTGATTGGATAATGGCTCTGCCAGAAAAATGGAGAAAGATAATCAAATTAAATGGAGAATATTCCGTCCATTAAATATTTGTGTAATCCAAAAAAATCGTTATTGTTTTCACTATAAAAATGCCGCGAACATATCCAACTACCTAATACCTATGCAGGTCTGTATGTCTGTAACGCCGTATCAGTGTTTTATAAACGCTGTCAATATTTGTCTAAAATCTTATTCTTTTTGTACTATATGAAACATGGAAGTTCCCTTCCGGCCATTGTAATATGAATTATTATAATCTTATATTTCGAAGGTCTTTGTGAATTATATGTTCACGTGCCTTACAGGAATACTTCGACTTCGGTCATGAACATTCTAGCAACAATATGAACTACTAGCTTTTGTCCGCGTGGTCTACATAAATGCTTTAATTCGGGTTGCAATCTACCAATTTGCCAAGTTTCATTGAAATCGGTTCTCCCGTTTTGACGTGATTGAGTATCAAACATCCAATATTTATAATATTAGTGGGATAATATAATAGGTTAATATTTAGGTTCCACAAAATTGTAAACTTTGTGTGAAGAGTATATATAAGTTGTGAGGACTTACTGAAGGGGTAGTTGAATATGACAAGGAGAAGGGCAGCGCAGGCGGAGAGCGCGGGGTCCGCGATGCGAGCCGCCACCGGTTCCCACTCCGACGTTAGTCCGGCGCCCATCACGAACAAGCTACCTGAATGCATTCACATGTTTCATATTTATGTCTTTTTTATATATATTCGTCATCCAGGGAGAACTGAGGGTTTAATATTTAATTGATATGAATATCAAAATCAATCCCTATATACCTAAGTACCTATATATAGAATATCAATCCCTACAAATGGCTTACCTACATATATTTTTTTAATAAAATCTAATAATTTCCACCCATTTAGATGTAAATAACCGATACATTATTTTTTTAGAAACAAGTCTGGTATTCGATTTTATTTTGAAATCCACATTAAATTGAAGCTACAAATTCACGGCTTTAACACGATTAATCAATTTCTATAAACATTTTTTATAAACAAATTAATTCGTCTAACATTAAATTTTTGAAAATCTAAAATCAATATATACTGTATGTCCGCTATTTGTCGAAATATTAATAAAAAAAAGCCCCAGTACTAGGATAAATACGTTCCTTATATTCCAAACAATATATCTGTATAGTACTTAAATGCCATATATTAGGCAGTCATCAAACATATAGGATATGCGGTCGAGCATTGTCGCGATGGGAAACTACACCTTTTCTATTAATTAATTCTGGCCCTTTTTCTTCAAGTGCTTCAAACACCACATATCTCTATTCGATCACTAGAAGGATTCAACCCTTGTTGAAAAAAAAATGTAAAATCACTTAATTTTCTCCTTATTAACTTCAATTTTAAAATTTAAAAAAATTAAAAGGTAAAATATTTAATTTTTTATTTCAATTTGCCGCCATTATAAAAAAGTCAAACGGTATATCACTTTCCCGCCAGTGATCAATGTTGCCAGAAATATAGCACGCTAAATTCATACGTTCAAAAAGCCGTAAAACTTTTCCGACTACATGCAGTATATGCAGTATGCAGGATTACAGCATACCCACTAAGCCGTAAGGCTAAAAATTGACGATTTTTGCTTTGCACCCTCTTAACGGATGGCGATTGAACACTGGGGCTTTATGTATAATATATTGTAGGTCTAAAAAATAAATGGCATTGGTTAGAAACGTTCATCACGATGCAAAGTTTGGTCGGCTGGAATATTGGGCACCAAATTTTTATGGAGCGTTATCGAACACTGGGACGTACCTTCCGCTTTTTAAAAAATGGTGTTTTTTGATTTGCCATCAATGCCGGTGGTTCATCACATCATGTGAGTTTTAGTCGTATGATTTCACCCCCGCAGTGTTGCCAATTCGGATTTTGGAAAAGAAGTAGGCCAGACTAGAAAATTACGTATCCAATAGAATTAGTAAAAATTGCATATGAAAAGTTCGTAGATCTACGTACTTTTTATTAAGCGAGATGAAGAGGATAGAACTGAATAAAACTAATGTTAGAAATATGTAATGAATTTTATTTGACTTATCATTAAAATTGTTCGTTAAATTTATACATATATTTATTAAAATATTTGATATGTTCCTGTGTAGGTTCTAATTTTAGTTTTCATTAAATTGATTGTAGAAAACAGACGCTCGATATTTACACTACTATGTGGTAATGTTAATAAATTTTGTGCAAATTGGGCCAGTAAGGAAACATTTGAGACGAATCGCCTTTAATTATTTTTTTATTGTGTGTTCTGTGGCACTTTGTTTTTAAAATGAATGACGTGTGTGGCGTGCGTTAGCGGAAGTAGAATGAAACTTTATTAAGTTTATAAACTTTTTTCTCTAAGGAAAAGGAAATGATCTCATTCAGCCTAATCAGCTTAATGTTATTTTGCTAATTTGAATATTTTGAATATTTGATAGAAAGTACGTAGATTCTGGGACTGAAGTTCGTAGGTTTGCGAGAAAGGCCCAAAGTATGTAGATCTACGTAAAAATACGTAGAGTTGGCAACGCTGCACCCCCGTAGCCCCAAAGCGCGGAGAGTGTGTGATGTCTTAGTCGTGAGTGTCTAAGACCACTAATCACCATCATATTTCACACCTAATACTACAAGTTCTATACTATGCCAGTGTGTCGTCAAACACGTGACTCTTTGTGTCGCTAGCTCTCAGTCTATAATAAATTACTCAAAAGTAATCTTAAATCCACCAAATATAATTCAATCTCAAAAAAAGTTTTCACTCTCCATGCAAGTGATGCACATTGTAGACCATTTTATTAGAACGTAAATATTTACCATAATTTTGTACGGAGACACTATAATTTTCAAGTTACTTTTCAAGTTCAATTCAAGTTTTCAAGTTAATTTTCTTACTCGCAATGTCGGTGGGTGCGTGTGCAAGAATTGGTTCCCCGGCGCCTGTCTTGAGTACGACTTCTCCTTCTTCCGTCATGCTCAGGCGGCGACTATAGCTCAGCTCGCGGCCTATAAATAAGTAGGTAATAAGTAGGTTGTGTAGGTTGGCCTGTAAATAACTGTATTTTTTATACTATATAAAGCTCGTTTTATTTATAAAGCTAGGAGTGACCGAGATTTCGTGTAGACAGAGTATCTATGTGTGGTCAGCTTGATTTCCGCAGGAACTTTATAATTGATCTAGACTAGATAAAAAAGTATCCTAAAAGTTAATCCGGCATATAAGTTCTAACTATGAAAGTTTCATTAAAATTTGTCCAGTGTTTTTTGCGTAATGCATATGCAGATAGACAAAAATTCCAAAAAAAATGTTTTGGACTCTGTATCATTCGCACCTTCCACTGCAACGACTTTTCAAAAATATTTCATTTGCAGACAAGACTTTGTTACGGTTTTATTATATATATTTATAGAATAGATATGGATTAGGGAAATTTATAAAGTAGCAATTTGCATTGGGTCCGTGTTCTGGATTATGTTTCTAACCGTTTCGTAATTATACTCGTAGTTTTCAATTATGCTCGCGTCAACTCTGCTTGTGGCTAAATGTCAATAACACGTAAATTAACTTTAGTATTAATGTGTTTAGAGGTATATTGCGAGGGATATTTAGGTCTTTTTTTACGTGTACGGACACACCACTACACTCAAGGAAGACGCGCACTTGTTAGCACAATAACTATACTATTGGAGATCTCATGTTATAAGCTGTTATCCAGAGTATCGAAGTTCTACATAATAAATATGTACTTTAGCATTAACTATGATGTTATTTTATGGAACATGTTCCCCATGTGTCACACAAGGCAGCTAAACATAATCAATAATTAACATAATGTAAAAATAAGGCACATAAATATTTCTAAATTAATAATTTCCTTGTACTTTGATGTCATTAGAGTTTATGCGATTTTCCAGAATAATATCGAAGCAAATGATACGATCGAATGGAATGTTTCCAACTATAAAGCAACTATTTTAACACAAACAATGAATAGTCGATTGCGTATAGTTATAGTTTAAGTTTGTAGCCTTCTATTATCGTTAATCTTTAATCCAGTATTATACTCGTAAATTAATGAAGGTAGGTGTATCAATATTTAAGCTGGAATTAACCTGCTATAAAGTACGTACATACCTTTTGATAAAGATAATTGAATGTTTTCTTTACAAGTACCTACATTTTCAAAAAATGACTCCGTTTATAGACAAAGGTTAGTTTACTTAAAAATCTAAAGTACTGTATCTAAAGGACCAAAACGGAAACACTAATGAGATACACTTTGTGTCCCATTTGTCTGTTACGGCTCTGTTTTGTTTTGTTTGAGATTGTTTGACGTAAATATAGAGAATTAGAATTTATCATATACTACCTACTCGTAAGTAAGTACAACTTTTGAACTCAATAACGAACAATATTTTCAAATGGTTTTCAGTAAAATAATTAAAATTTCTGTTCACTAATCACGGTCTCATTAAGTGATGGAATCCATTTATTGTTTCTCGTTTATTTCTTATCTGTAGATAATATTTTATTATATTAAACAAAAATTAGTAAATAGGTAATCGCAAAATACGGTTAGGATAACCAATATGTTGTAAAATATTAGATATGCGAAAAATCTCGATGTTATTCCGGGATTTTGTGGTGAAAGAAAAACATAATGATTTTCAACTTATAATGATTGGCGAAAAGTATTTTGTCTGCATAATTAAGAAAAACATACCTAATTACCCAGGGTACATTACTTCCTTCCCGTACTTACCATAATTTTAGGATGGTAAAATATTCTAAACAGTAGGTATTTTAGGGTATTATTGTAACGGAAACAGGTAATGGAATCATAATCGCAACATTTAAATATTTGAATTAAACATTATGGTCTCTCATTTTGGACTCACCTAGACAAAACAATACAGATGCAAATTCGTTTTCTCAAATACCTCGTCGACAAAAAAACGAAAAAAGGATGTAAGTCCGACTATGACAGATTATTACTTGAGTGTAAAGTAATCCCAATACAGGAAAGGGTTAATATTTTAATTATATTGGAACAATTTGGCTCTAATGAGTTTAAAAACATTGTCTATCATCCTCATAGCACCAGAGAAATGGCGAAACAAGAATTGGATGCGCCCAGCGTACTCAATTATTACCTATTATGGCAAAAAAGCACGAAAATATATAGTACCTAAATTTGAAAATAATTTACCTTTAGATTTAAGAATTAAAAATATATCAAATGCTGTCTTCAAACACCAATTAAAAAAAACATTTATTAGAAATATTTGAAATACAGTTAAAAATAAATCTAAGTTTATATAACATTAATAAAACAAAAGTATTAACATAATACAGCACTGGTCATGATATACATAAATACATATAATTGTGCAATAGACTGCACTACAATTAATGTAAGCAGAGAGCAGTTCTGCCGTTAAACTGTTCTGCAGTTTGGCAGATATTATTATGTGATATATTGTATAATTATTTTTTGTTAAAAAAAGTAAAAATGTAGTGTTGTATATGTAGACATTTTACAACATGTTACATACAAGCGATGTGTTCTAGTTTGATTAGCGATAAAACCTGTCGACCATTTCAGGTACTTACTAACTTACATACTTGTGAACAAATCTAGTGACTAGGAATGACCGACAATCGAGGGCAATGAATAAGTATGTAGGACTTATCTTCGATCAAGTGGTCTCTTTAAAGTGATTGTAGTGTTTGCTTCCAGCAACTATATGTAGACTCTGCTTGGTACTTACCTAAGTACCTAATGTATTCGTAATAGTGTACCTAATAATGTAATATATTCGTCATCCGTATAAAGGTCAATTAAATTGGTATTAGAAAGGAACTTAATGCCCTTTACCGGAGTGTTGGAGCACAGAAGTAAGTAGGTACAATATGTGATCATATATGGTAGTTTTAAGTATTTCTTAAATATCGCACTTATATTATAAATGCGAAAGTTTTCATGTTCGTTACTTAATCGAAACGGCTGAATCGATTTCGGGGAAACTTGATAATTGGTAGATTCTATTTCGGATTAACAAAAGTCGACAAAAGCCAGTTTAAAATAAAGTGTGCTTTTGTGGTTAGATACAGAATATCTATTTATAAAACTTGATTTTTTTTATTTCTATGTACAATAACCCATCTGGTGTTAACTGGTTTAAATATCGCAACTGTATAGAATTGCAACTGCTAAACTTAGCTATTGCTTTTATTTAGCGTTGCACATGTGAGATGACGCTATGAACATAAATTATTTTTTAATGTCGTACCGGCAAGGAGCATGTAGTTGATAGCGTGCAGTAGGAGTCCAATAACGGCGGCGCCGACGATAACCCGCGGGTACCTGGGCGCCTGACCGTGCGAGGAATGTACCCCCAGTTGTAGCGCGTTGACCACCAACGCTAGGCCGAAGGAGGCGAACAGCACGTGCACAGAGAGACGTCCCACCACTTCGATTCGCGCCCACCCGAATGTGTTGCGCAGTTTCCCTTCACGACCTGCGCTTTCGTCGGCACGCTCATACTATAAACATGGATTTTGAAAACGTTACATGATGCGTTTAATTTTACAAGAGTAAACAACATATGTAGTTTGGAAATATAAATTGACTACGTAATTTTCGGATAAATCACAATTTTTCTCTTCAACTTTTAACGATTTATTGATCACGAAGAAACTAACCATTGTCAAATTACTACTAAATCAATTGTAACGTTGTTAATTAACGAAATAATTCCGGAGGTCGTTTGTACTGCGCTACGGCATGCAGTTCTTCAAGAAAGCTGTGAATACGGCTTTACAAAGTTGATAGTGCAGCTAGGGCCAAAATGAGGGCTGAGCGTTCAATGCTCGAGCGCTAATAATTATAGACCGAGCGTTAAACGGTAGTGAACATTAAATTCCAAATGTTTAACGTTTGATGGTCTCAAACCCTTGTGGTTAAAAGTTCGAGTCTAAAACTATTAAGGTTCTTAAGTTCCATTAACGTTGACTCAGCGTTCAAGTGCTCAGCGCTTATTTTTACAATACTAAGTGCATCTGCGTATCTTCTGGTTCATGATGATTGATGACATATAAATTTTGCAAATATAATCGGGTCCCTAACTCCTTGGAAAAAATGTTTGCAATGGTTACAAAATACGATTAAATTTTTTAATACGCTTTTATTTAATGAAGTATTCTAAAAAGTTACAAAATAGTTCTTTGGCAGTTAGTTTTTCTATTCTAAATTACTTATCGGGGATTTTACACTAGTTTAATTGTATACCATAAATGTTTATGATAGGTACTGACCTTATAAGCGAGGACAGTAGTTATCAATCCCAGCAGTCTGCAGAGCGAGTGGCAAGTGTCGACGAGCAGTGTGGGCGAATGGGTAACGTGCGAGGCGAACAGGCGGCCGCTGAACCCCGCCAGAGCTATCAGCAGAGCGAGGAGGGACCTAGGCGGTGGCAGCCATTGAAGCCATTCTTTCATTGCCATCTCCACTTACTGTTGTCAGTGACTGCTAAAAATAAAGCAAGAAGAATGACAATTTGTCAAGGAATTCAAAGTGTTGATGAGCAATGTGGATGATTTGGTATAGTAGACTGTGGAAGACAACGACTCATTACTAAACCACTCCAGAATTATCAGACAAGGAGGTTACTTATGAAACTACGTATGAGAGATGTCATTGTGATCAAAATAAACGATTAATAGGAATATACCCAAATATCTCGATTCTTGAAATTTAAACCGGTTACGCAATCATAATAATATGTTTCTTATGCGATTACTCTATGGTTCAAATACTTTTTGACGTAGAAAAACGAATATCTTTGACGAATTTAACGTCATTTAAGAGATTTTTAAGATACAAAGCAAAGTATAAAAAGAGCGATGATAGCCCACGTATATCTGTTTTTGCATTCCATTCGAACCCCGGCCCGTACCACTAAGTTTCAACCTAACTAAGTAAGTACGGATTTTTCAATTATCTCACACAGCGATGCAGGAAAACATTGAGGAAACTCGTATGTCTAAAGATCTGGAGCATGAGTACCCAATAATCCGTACTGGGCCCTTGTGGTAAAATATGGCCCGAAACCTCTTCGTGTTTATTACCTAGGAAAGGCCTGTGCCTTGCGATGGATGGGACGTTGGTGGCTGATATCGATATGAGAGAATTCACTCATATTGATGGCTGACATCGTACCTAACGTGATTTAAGGAGGCATTATTTTTTCGCTCGAGAATTACTGTGCCAATATTTTTACGGACTTTACCATTGTATAGGTACCTATTGATTCAGGGAGGTTTCAGTATATTGTTAAGTATATTATATTGTTTTAGCATATTGTACTTGTATTTGTATCAGCCGTCCCACTGCAGGGCACAGGCCTCCCCTAGTAAATCACTGGGGGATTTCGAGCCAAAAGATTGGCATATTATTGTTAATTCATTATAATTATTATTTAATTATATTTGTTTATTTTTAATATGTTGTTCATAGAAATCGGTTGAGATGCGGGTTTATAAGGCTATAAGCGTGGTTTTATAAGACGATCAAAATCAATCTTTTGGACGAAGTCGGGGTTAACTCTGATTTAAAATATGGTTAATAACATTTATCTGATCGACAAAGATAAATTTCTTATCCCTTTTTTTATAACTGAATTTCAAGGTTTAAGCACTGGGTCATACGATCCAAACTTTAACGTGAGAGTAGCTTCACAGGAGTATGAACTCTGTATTTGGTTCGAGAAATTTTAAACATTGTCAAAATAGGTTCATTAATTATAAAAATATTTACATACAGCAGGCTTTTTAGTTTTAAAACCTAATAAGTATGAGTAAAAGAGCAACTTTGAATAGAGTCAATTTTCGAATAGTTTAAATCGATTAATTAACACTTGAAGCAAGTGAAACTAGTTTCAAATCGTATCAAATAGGTACGATACTGCGATAGGTCAAGTGTCGTCGAGAGACGTTATCTTGGTCGTAATGAAAGTTGGTCCACTATGACGTAGTAGGCAGCTAACGGTCACGCCTATAAACGGTAGAGGAACGACCCGTGCGGCTGCTCTAGACTGGTTTACTACCGCCGCGCCTCTTGTTTTGTTTACACTGCTATTTATGTGTACCGAGAACAACGTTTACTGAACTATAAATTGAAGAAGTAACTAAACGCGTACCCTGGACTAGTTTTATGTACTAGGTACTAACATTTTAGTGAATCATTTTTTTGGAAAACTTCATATTAATTTCACTTTTACTAGAGTCTGCCAAATGGAAATTGAGACTGGCAAAACATGGCAAAATAAAAAGAAGAGGTTGAATGTTTAATAACTTAAATAATTATAACCGGGCAATAATAAAATTAGCCTAGCTCATAATTATTAAATTCAAGTATCAAAATATTTTTTCAGACTATTTTTAGTGAAAACATATTCGTTTTTTTATTAATTTGATATGCTTTTCCAGTCTCTCATTGCGAGATTCTACCTATGAATATAAAACTTTATTTATACTACCTTATAAAAAATTGGAAATATTCAAATAAATAGTTCATCGGTCTTCTTATTTTGTGCATAAACTATTTATTTATCACCTTACTAAGGAAGATGACACTCAGCCTAATAGGCACTTAACCAGTCTCGGCCAATTGAATGATAGGGACGCTTCTCAAAGCGAACTGTAATTACCTATTCAGCAATAATTGTACGTATATATCGTTTTATGATTCAAACTTATGTCTTGTAAGCGATATAGATACACGTACACCGCCTGTCACCTCGTGTAACGGTAACCAATGATTACCATTTAATAACGGTGAAGGTTTAATCTTGATTTTGAATAGAAGCTGCACGCTCTATTTGCTGTGAAAAAATCAATCGATTTAGTTCAAAGATGCTACGCTGGTATTGCAGATAGAATGTTCACGTACACTTCGGAAAAGTCTTTTTGATAATCATTTTATTTTTATATACGAGTAGGTATACAAAATGCGTCGTGACCTCATTTTTGTCGAGGTTTGTGTAAATCTTATGTATAGAAAGAACAACGAAAATTTGATATATCAAGGCACTTTGACAATACTTGAACGAAAGGATCAAGCCTGCTCGTACGCATTAACCTATTTTTGCAGCGTTTGCTCCGCTAATAACGACATGGTATTTTGTCTATTCAGTGTTTTGATAATTTCAAGTGTATTTTGAGCCCGCCTTAGCCTTCGCATAGCACTAATAATACCAGCTGTCGGCATATTGTCGCGGAGTTTTTCCTGCAAGAGAATGAAATTATTTTTCGGTGTCTGAGGATTAAATATTCCGCCTGGTTAAATATAAAATTCTACTCAAATGTATTTATGATATGAAAACACGTAAGTAAATGTATTATGTACCTACTAGAGCTACATATGCTACTTATGACTACGACTGTGCTGGGGTATTCTGAGTATCGAGTCTGAGACACTAATGTACTAACAAGAGTTAATGTTACATATATGTATGTTTTTTGCGCTTCTGAAATTATAGTTTCCGTCTCTTTGTTAACGTTGTATTCCTTTGCGCTATATGACGCCCAACTCACATTAAATTTGTACTTAAGCTTGCCAACATTTTAAGAATATCTAAAATATAGGAATACTACATCAAGAAATGGAAAATATTTCTTACTTATTCTAAGAATTACATTAATTACACTTCAGGACAATTAGGACATTCAGAAATAGAAGTCATTTAAACATCTAAAAGAAAGGGTAAAAATGACCTGGGGCAACTAGCACAAGACAGGCAAATGGCATGAAAGAAAAAGCTTAATAAAGAATTGGCAATGGGCTAAATAAAGAAATCTGATAATGATGAGAATGTTAATTGTTAAGGTACAATTAATTAACCTTTTCAAACCATATAACTTTATAAACTATCGCGTTTTGTACAAATGTTACATTATAAAACGGGTCTGAACGCGTATAATAAAGGTACCCTTTATTCCTACTAGACGTTTTCAAACTTTTCAACTACTTTTTAAACCATAGTCTTATAACTATGATACTACTTCTAGAGGGCTCATTTAGAAATATTTATGTTAGTTTCCATATTTACAAAAAATACGCCAGACAGTTCAAGACGTGTTTTGAAACACGCCAATCATGAAATAATAATAATGTCATGAGCGTCGAACGCTCAGCGCTCATTTTTATAGCCATAGATTAGCTATTATAGACAAAAGGCTATATTTTATGGCACTAAGGTTACTGTTACAGGTTAAATATTACTTAAATATTAAATATTACTATTACTATGGTAATTTGGAATGTGTATGCAGATATATTTTATACATCGGCAAGGTCATCGACCCCGTTAACGTTATCTGGTAAGGAATTGGCTTTTTTGGCAATCGAATATTGTTATCACCTGGAATCAATTTGTACTATAAAATAATTTATGACGTCTTATCACTTTAATAGAAAATGATCAAGGGAACTAAACCGAAATAAAATATATTAAGTAGATGTACCCATTACATGTACTATAGTACACGCACTTCGTAATCGGTCTTTATGATTTGAAAATAATCATAATAATATTTTATAGCGGTTTTGATTTATTGTATAAAATAATTGAAGTGGAAGTATTTGTCCATTTCATTCGTGTTTAAATACTATTGTTATATTGTTTATTACTTTATATATTTATTATTCTGTAAGGTTTTATCATTTCCCATGGGAATTGATGGTACCTATGATTTATATCTATTATGTTCAAATTTTTATTTTAATAAAGACTTTAAGTCGTTAACTAGACAAACTGATATATTGTTCATTTATCATGTGTTATGTTATTGTTTGTAATCCTTCTTAACAGCTGTTTTTGAAATGTGAAAGAAAATATGCTAATTTACATTTTCTTTCACATTTCAACATGATAATGTATACTATGGACACGTGTCAATACTAAGCAATACAAAAATTACTAGTAATACACTAGTCAATACAAATATTATTAGCTAAGCAATATTAAGTGTCAGTTCATTGGCTGTGATGTTAATGCTTGTAATTAAGAGGAGTGAAATTGTCGAGAAATTAATGTGGTCAGAGGAGAGAAATGCATTTCCTGCGGTTGTATGTGTTATCCGATACCATCTTACGCACTGCGTTAGCTGAAGCATTTCAACCATGACCTCTAATAAATAAACATACTCATAGTGTACAGACTTAATTTTATTGTGGCAAATGAAAATTGACTTAATTGAGTAGATCAGAGAAAAATGCGCCTACATTTTAATATTTTCTAGTTTTTACATGTAATCGAGTAAACTTACATTAAAGTGTTCTTTGCTTCTGGTCAGCCGCACAAGTTAAATTAAAAGCAATCCTTGTCAAGATACGATTGTTTAGTAAACACTCGCCGGCTGTTGTGGTTCCGGCACATATCAGTTGTATAATATTGTTATAGTTTGGAAACAAAGTTCGGATTGGTCACGGTGTTTCACGGGTGGGTTGGTGCGCCGGCGTCGCGGTACTGACGACTGCGTCCGCGCACACTGTCTTATCGACAACCTCTAGTACCCGATAAGCCAGTTGTCCCACCGTTTAGTACTCGTTGCTAACTAACGCAGACTGATCTGTGATCCGCATAATGGGATCGACAACACCTCCACGCGTCTACAACTCTCCACAGCCTTACTTTACTCCTATACAGAAGCATCCTATACAAACAAATACACCCATGTACGTGTTAATGACTTATAATGATGTCGTTATCATTACTATAATTATGTTTGTCTTAACGAAATAATCATTCAACGAAATAATAGTAACGGTATCTCGGAGTCCATTCGATCAATCAGACGGTGAGCATTATTATTTCCCACGAGGTGGGAACTTGTGGCCGCGACTCTCGACTTTATAATAAATATACGAGGTCACGGTCGGCCGTCGATATTTCCGCGACAGTATCTCTAAATAATTTCTCATTTCCATTTAAAAATGCATGGAAAGAGAAGTAAACATGAAATAGAGTTATGATCAAAAGATTTTGATTACTATTTTATACTGTTTAGATAATTTTAATTATTGTGAATTTTTTAAGTCATCGATCCACCTGGCCGGAGGACGTCCCATAGTGCTCTCCCCGGTGGTGGTTGGACGAGGAGAGCCAAGGATCGTGTGTGGTGGTGAGCCTTGGGAGAGGCCTATATCCAGCAGTGGAGAGACCTACATTGATGGTATGGTATGGATTATTTAGCTTTTGCTTTATTGGCAACTTTTTATTTGGTGCATGCGAGGGAAATATGTCTCTACTGTTGTATATATACCTCTCCTAAGGTATAATATCATCACACTAGGTTTTCCGCTCGTCTTATCCAGCCACTACCGCGACCTCTTTTAATTCATCGGTCGACTTGGCCGCGGAGCGGCCCACGCTTGGTTTCCCTGTTTCACGCTAGGAGGTCTTCACTCGAGAATTTGTCGACCCATTGATTGTCGGTCCTGCGACTAAATATGTGACTTGCCCATTGCCATTTTACCGATTAATTGAGCTTTGGGTTTGATTTTTCTACAAATTTCTTCGTTTCAAAGAAACTTCGCGTATATTTATTGTCATTGCTTGTTGAGCGACTTTGAACTTGAAGATCAGGGTCAATATTTTGGCACCGAACGTCATATTAATTAGCAGAACGTATTGATTAGTCCATGGAAGTCTTGTGGTATAGACAATCAGACTGTAAGTTCGTTAAGGAAACATTGGTGATAAAGTGGTAACGAAATAAAAATGTTACTCTTATTGTGCCGTGCTATTGTCTGTACTAAGTAGGGAGGGAATTGTAAAAGATATATGGTACTAACAGTAACAATACAATTATATAATGTCGAAGTAGATGCGCCAATCACACCATATAATAAACCGTAACTGATGTTGTTAACAACGCTATTATCAAGCATGCAATTTTACCATCTGTCATTAAAAAAAACATATTATTGTGTTTTCAGATTGTACTTAGTAGAAATGAAAATTATTTACTTATTACATATTCAATGATAAGTAAATAAATTTGTGTGTTGTGATAGACGAACGGACACGACTAAATTATTTATGGGCTCCATTATAAATATGCGATTTCCTTATAAATATATTTCGTGAGTTCCGTCATCTCTTCCGAACTGTTCATAGTACGTTTTTATGCGCATACTGCGTCAGCGTATTAAAGTATTGGAACCATAAAGAGGTTAATCGTTACGGTTAGCTAGATTACGGAGTGTTGTGAGATGAAACTTCCTATTTCTTGCTGGTATTATTGCATTCGGTTGTTGCTTTGGTGGCGGTTGTTATCCGAAACGACGGGTATTACGAACGTTTTTGGAGCGAAACCGAAATATTTCTTCGTCGCTATTGAATCTCAGAGGAGGTTGTTAATAACCTGTACGAATAACGACAAGCTATTCGTAGTATTTGTTAAGGAAGAACCATGACAATTGTTTATCAACTTATCTGCTACATTATTATAATTATATGTTTTCTGGGTTCATAAGCATTTTGATTCAATTTGAGTTTTCCATACGACTGACAAATAGAGGTAGGTACTTAGAATAACTCACTTTTTCTAAAAAAATCTAAGATGACTGCACTGAATTTCAACCGTTGTAAATGCGTTAAAGAACTTAATAAAAATAGTGGACTTTTTGACGGGAACTCGAGAAGTGAATTGAATTGAAGTGAAGTGACTCGTATTTGTTTGATTATTGAAAAATGTGTATTAGGCGTTATGTGGTTTAATAGTGATAGTTTAATAAACTTCAAAGTGTTTCTCATGCGTAGTGTTTGTAATAATCAATTAAAAGCGTGGGATTGCGTTTTTCGTGTGCTTCCAAGGAGTTCTCTCTTCTGTCCTCAGTAAACCTACTATATTTTTACTGCGTTCAGTAAAAAGATGTAAAAACCTGTAGAGCAATGAGATCTAGTTTATATTTGTTAAGCACACCAGCTAGTAATTTAGTAATAGTCAAATACAAAGTATTAAATACAATTATTACAAACACTGTTTAACATGTGACTTAGTGTAATTAATGGTAATCTATATTTTGTACGAAATATATGAAATAAATACCCGTCACATGCATTTGAACAAATTTCTCTACATAATAAGAAAAGTCACATCACCTAGTTGAGAGAATTGTAGGAAGATGAGGACGTTCAATATATTTTGTTAGGAGAATGTGATAGGTACAAGCATAAAAAAAATACGCTATTAGTCGATCTTAATGTCTAGATAATCTAGATATTACGCATTTGTCAAACCAACATAGCCAAACCAAAATATTCAGGAGTAGCTACGATGCCATATGATTATTAGTGTTAAATCATGCATGCATTATATTGTTAGCGTTATTTGTGGGAGTGTAGTTAACTGAGATAACTGGATTTCAACTCCAGTAAGACCCAAGTCTGTGCATTCACCGCTAAAAAAGCCTCTTTTGTCGTAGCACCTCGCTTTCAGAGCATACCTCTTAAGATCTCGGAGAGTAAAGTCGAATTTCCAGCAAAGTCGAATTTAGGAGTCATGGAAAATAAAGCCAAAATGGCCTACAAGAAGTTGACTCCATTTGCCTCCATCCAACGACGTGCTGTTCGAATTGTCGACGATCCCACTCTCACGGGCGGTTTAGAACCCCTCAGCGTTCGGAGAGACGTTGCGTCTCTCTGTGTTCTACCGCCTGTACCATGGGGAACGCTCTGAAGAATTGTTCAACATAATTCCTACTTCGGGTTTCTACAACCGCAGCTCTCGTCACAGAAATGCGGTCTATCCGCATTTCCTAGATACGGGGGTGTCGCGAAATGTTCGGTCAAAAAATCATTTTATACCGCGAACCCGTAGGCTGTGGAACGAACTGCCTCAAGAGGTCTTTCCATTAAACTACCATATGGGGTTCTTCAAGAAAGCTGTGAATAGGATTTTGCAAGGTCAGCGGCGCACCCGCATACCCCCTGCTGTTGCAGGTGTCCAGGGCGGCGGTAACACTTACCATCACGTGGGACCGCTTGCTCGTCCGCCTACTTCAATATAAAAAAAAGATAACACTTAAAACACACTTAAAGTTTGTTTTATTATTATTGGGATGGAAAGGAATAGGATGGAATTGGGTAAGTACGATGGGATGGCGTGTTACGCGATGGAGAAGCGATAACCAAATATGTTCAAATTTTACGCGAACTAAGTTGCGACATAGCTTTGATTGCGGCCTGTCACAGCTAGTACTCGTAATAACCACATTTCTTTAAATTGAGAAAAATATATTAATATTATACATGTACCTATCAGATTAGGTACATGTATACATAGTATAATCTTTGATATACAGAATACTCTGAACAATACTATAAAACTAATGCCATTTCCTCTGCTACTTTATAATTTATTTAAGAATTAGTAGTTTTAAAAAGCGTGTAGAACTTTCTTGAAGGATTACGTTATTTCACAATAGGTATTGTTTTTCAATTGTTTACTACATGTTTTCAAGTAGCATTACACTTTTCGTAATGAGGTCAATGATAATTTTAAAGATATTGAAATCATAATGATAATGATACTCGCTGCGGCTTTATTTGAAAAATAACTGTATTGTTTGAAGTATAAGTATAAGTGCTTTGTGTTTTAATTTGTTTCATCAGTTCGAGATGAGAGAATAAAGACATCGTTGGTAACTTAAATGAGATTGATTATTATTTATATACGATGACTGATTATTTATATACCTAATATGATTGGCTCAGGTAAAGAACTGATAAGTAAGTATACTTAGCTCTCTACTTAGTTCTACTCCCTTAGTAAAATTAATATTACGAAAGTATAAAAATATTATACAATATTATATATTAGAATAAATTAATGTGATATTATATTATTATGAGACAAATTACCTTATTGTCGGTTCTAGTTTTCAAGAAAGTCTCAAAAACATAATTTTTCTATTACTTACATTATCTTAAAAAAAAGTACGTGTGTTTCTGTTTAAACAGACTCTTTAATTACTTGAAATGTTGTTGCATTTCCCACTTTCACCTATTTCCCCAACTGTTATTATTGGTACGTGTTTCGGTAGTGAGTGAGATATGCCAGAGCCTATTCTAATTCATTTTTTCAACCCTTACTAATTCATTCCTATATTTCCAAAGGTAGCCAGCCAGCGCATCCGGGGGCGTGCCAACGTTTGTCATGCTGGAGTGATGTTGGCATGTGTCGCGGATGTGTATGGACGACAGTATCCACTTACCACGAGGTGAACTGTATAGTCGTCTGGCGCCTTCTTTCCAGAAAAAAAAGACTTGAAACAACGAAATTTTAAATTATAAAATCTTAATCAAAGTCAATAAATATATCTATACCATAGCAATTAAACAACTTTGAACGGTTTAAATCGCGTATATTTGACATTATTTATATCCCGACGTTTCGAACACTTTGCAGTGGACGTGGTCACGGGGTGACTAATTGATTTTATTTGTCACTTGAGTTATTAAGAAATTATTTGGACTACCGTCTGAACAACCGGACAACCGTAGTTCAAAAAATTTCATCACCAGTCAATTGTAGATGTTTGATTTGTCTGACAAATTGGTAATCCTTGACATGCGCACTAGTTTGACCGCGAATTTTTTTGACTAATTTCAGACGGTAGTTCAAATAATTTCTTAAGAACTCAAGTGACAAATAAAATCAATTAGTCACCCCGTGACCACGTCCACTGCAAAGTGTTCGAAACGTCGGGATATAAATAATGTCAAATATACGCGATTTAACCGTTCAAAGTTGTTTAATTGCTATGTATAGTAATCGCGAAAACCTAAGAAAATATTATATCTATACCATTTCTAAAAACTAGCAGGCACGAAGAGGATTTTTATAGGTAGGTATTCGTATGTCTGAGCAGGATATTCATTTTGAATTCCGACAAAAATATACGTTTTTTAATGAAAGTTTTGATGAGATAGACAAAAACTGATGACCACCATAAAGATAGTATTTAAACATTTATTGAGTTAATTATATTGAGTTTTTACATAGAATCTACCAAAAAATAGAAATTTTAATAAAAAAATGTTAATAACCATTTAACATACATTTTTAGGTTAAGTTGTAACAAATATCATTATTTAACATAATTTTTAAATTAATTAATAGTTCATAAATTTAATTACATATTTGAAACAACAAAAATATTAAGTGTTTTGTTTTGAATACTAAGTATGATGCAACTTATGAATATTGTAAAAATAATTTCAAGTACGAATAAAAAATGTTCTTTATTTTAAAGTAAACCAGATAATTATAAATTTAATATAAAGCGATGATTAGATCGTCATTACTGATTATATTATTTTGCTAAAAGTGTATCATCCGGCTAGCGATCTTGACCTACTTAATAAATGTAAAATTTCAAGAATTTTGATAATATTATCGCATTTTTTCAATATCTAACTACATCAAGGTTAAAATAAAAAACGTGTTTTTATTTCCGTATTTGTGTGTAATAACAAATTATACAACAGGTCTTCATTTAGCAGCAAGCACATTAGCTAGGTATGTTGACTTACATTCGTGTGATAGTGAGTTCAAATCCACATTCCGTACCACTGAGATTCCACATTTTAAAAAAAATGGACACTATCTCGGTGGTGAGGAAATCCACATGCTCGAGAAATAAAAAAAATCTGGAGTACATACAAGTATCCACCAATCCGTAGAGGGCCGTAGGCCCTGCAGGGAGGCGTTATGGGCTGTACAAGTACAAGGTACTTTTATTAAACAGTTACTTATGTATACGAGTACCTGAATAATGTTTGGACAAAACTCTTGATTTAATTCCATCTCATCCCATCTAATAGGAAGTATAAGACCCAATTCTTAAAAACTGCGCGTTACATTCTACTTTAATAGTTTAATTTATATATAACGCAGTTATCTTTATAATTATTAACAAACATAGCATATAGCTACTTAGAGGTTTTCAAATTTAGAGGTTTTTATACTCGTTGACCGATTAGAGTAGTATCGCGAATGTCCACTGTTTCACTTTTAACACCGGGTACTCACTTATCTTCTTTCTATAAAATACTAAGTTGAGCGTAAGGCAGCCCACCAACAATAAAATTGCACAATAGGGTCATTGCACAATGGTATTGTATTGTCCCTTGCACCCAAATGAGTTTCAATCAACTCCATAAACTATCAAAAAACATTGGGAATGAGTAAAATTGAACAATATAATCGTCTAGGGCGCCTCTAAGCCTCCCAGACGTATTGATGTAGTGAATTTCAAACCTCTTTTCTAACTTACTGAGAGTACAAGAAGAAAATAACCTGTGTCAAAATTAACGAAGTTGTCATTTTTTTTACGTAAACACAGTTTTTATTGCAAAAGTGAAAAATAGGAAAAAAATACAGAATGTTAAAATCAGGACTTCAATCTGCAACAGGTAATTCCGACAACTAAGGCTATTATTAGAAATTATTATTATTTAGAACCATTTCTTTATATCAAAATATTTGTAACGTTGGAGGGGAGAGCGCATGCTGCAATTCTACAGCTGCTGGGTGCGCTTGACTTGCCGATTAAACCCTCTCTCACAGAAGACTACCGTAAATGTACCTTACCACGGATGTGTTATTCATGAGTGAGGAACGCCTAGTACACATGATTTACTCCCATCGCCACCGGTGGCCCGTCCGCGGTACCGGACCAGGGCACAAGTAGGGGAAGATTGCACGCTGCATTCTCACAGCCACTGGGCGCATTCGACTAGCCACGTTACCTCTCTCTCACAGAAGACTACCTTGAAAACTGCATTTCCTACTTTATCGTTTGTTTCGACTGTCTTTTCAGCGGTTTTATGATAAGATGATCATGAATAACAGAAGGTCACCACTAATGTATTAAACTGTTCATCTACTATTTACTTATAATAAATGTCTCATTTGTTTGTCAAGGGAATATAAAGAGAGGAATCCCGCGTCCGGTAAATTACAAAAGAGGTCATTCAGTCAGTCCCGTTTCAGGTAGGCTACCGGTAAGTACTTTCATTGGGTCATGCTATTACTACTGTTGTACTATAGTGAGATTTTTTAAATATTTTACTGAAACGGTGAAAATCTGTCACCATTCATGAAACAACCATTTCACGCTATTCTTATCTACTTGTTACCCGGAACAAGATGCAGTACCTATACTTTGCTAGTAGGTACCGTATTGTATCGGCCGGCTGTGCCGTGTGGTGTGAGCGGACCTTTAGAAGAATTAGCAGAACGGCATCTCCCGTTGCCTTGGGTGTCGTAAAAGGCGATTAATGGATAACAAAACCGCAACCACAAACCCTGGGGAAATACGCCACCTCTAAGAGTGGAATATACAACGCACCTTCCGCCACCAGCGTGGCGTTTCAAGACTCATACATCCCTCATGCACAAGACAATGTGCATGAGGAGGCACATGTCTAGCACTGGACGACATAAAGGCTGGTTACGGTTGCGGTGCCTTGCTAGGTTGGGTGTAGGTATCGGACAGGTAGAGAGTATAGATACAGATACATTAAGAAAACATTGGCCATCGGCTAATCCGGAAACCCCGAACGCGTCATTCACGTCTATGAATTACCGTACTTCTAATGGCATACTTTATTACGAGATAAAAACAAAATTTAATGAACATGCCACGAGTCAGTGTAGAGAAATATATGGAGCTGTTATTTTCCCTTGAAAAACTAACGACATAGGATTATAATGCATTTGCATACGCAAAATGCATATTTCTCGGTTTCGCACTCTATTGCATATTTCTATGATTGTTCGTTTCTAGTGCACAATTCGACATAAAATCGCGTCAATTTAAAATACATATTAGGTAGTCGGATAAGTTCACGGCCTTTTTATAGTGAAAACAATAAAGAATTTTTCGGATTACACAAATATTTAATGAATGGAATATTGAGCCATTATCTCATCGCTATAAAATGTTTAGGGTTTTAGAGCGAAAAGCAGATGGTTTATACAGGCTTCTTTTGAGTGTAATTTCACTCCATTTAGAGAATTTTGTAAAGAGCGGAATAAATGATAATCCGAAGGTGCTATGTCTGGACTGTATGGAGGATGCATTAAAACTTCCCAGCCAAGGTCCATCAATATTTGTTTCATCATCAAAGATGTACGCGGTCGAGCATTGTCGTGATGGAAAACTACATCTTTGCTATTTATTAATTCTAGGTGTTTTTCTTCAAGTGCTTGCTTACAGTAGACATCAGAAATATTCGTTTCGCCTCTCCAGTCCCACCATACCCATAACATGACTTTGTTCGGCCTGGCTTTGGGACTATTTGTGATGGCTCACCTCGCTTAGACCAAGATCGTTTTCGAACATTGTTATTGTAAGTGATCCACTTCTCATCGCCTGTTACCAATCTCTTCAGAAATGGATCGATTTCATTTCGTTTTAGCAACATCTCGCATATGGAAATTCTATTCACCAAGTTTCTGTCATTTAAATCACGCGGCACCCAAACATCTAACTTTTTCACAAAATTAAATTTGTGGAGGTGTTCTAAAACTGTTGAACGGTGAAACTAAGCTTTTCCGCAATTTGATTACTGCTTATGTTTCAATCTGCTTCAATTTTTTCAATGATAACATCAATGGATAGTAAACCTTAATAGGACGACCACAGCGAGGAACATAATTCACATCAAAATTACCAGACCTGAATCGACTGAACCATTTATTTGCAGTAGTTTTAGATAAAGCATCTTCTCCGTAAACACAACAAATCTCTTTATGAACACTAGAAGCATTCATACCCTTGTCATAAAAAAAAATTGTAAGACATATCTAATTATCTCCTTATTAACTTCCGTTTTAAAATTGTTAAAAAATATGCAAGGCTAAAACTTTTAACTTGTAATTTCAATTTGCCGCCATTACAAAAAAGTCAGCTGTCAAACGGTACCTATATACTTTCCCACCAATGATCAGTGTTGCCAAAAATATAGTACCGTAAATTCATACATTCGAAAACGCCGCGAACTTTTCAGACTACCTATTAGAACGCTAGAAATGTTCATTGGATGTCGGAAGGGGGTCGTTGGTGGAAACCAAACATCTTTTGGTATAATTCAATCTGTATAATTCCATTGCAATTTTAGAAAAAAATGGTGCAGTTAGTCCGGGCACTACTGGACTCATTTTCAAATATTACACTGTCACGTCGGTTGACGTCAGCGGTCATTTTCAACCTACAAATTAATTCTAACTGACAAAAGTCACAAGTTTGAAAGTGATAATTTAGAGAAGTGTATATAATCGTATGTCTACTAATGACATTATATTTTTACTAAACAAGTCACTATATTGCTAGAAAATCGTATTACATTTTTTCTACTTAGGTCTTATTTATTTATGTATATCTGCATACTAGATAATTAATTATGATACATATCTATATTTTGTAATGTATGTAGATAAAACTTTATATTGGTTTTATTAGCCTTATTCACATTATATCTAAAAAAATCAACATCTATATCACAGCCCTATATATCACTCATCAATCAAACGTTAGTCATTTAGTAGATTTTGGTTGACCCTCTGGTGGTATGTATTTAATATCTTCCATTGTATAATCAGAATAATAATAGTAATCTTCATCGTCACCTTTCATCGTCATTAGAACTCTTAGGAAGTATTAATTATTATCCTATCCATAAAATCATCCATGGCATATTTATATTTTCTATATTCATCTTCGCATTTGATTGCGTGATCACAAAGTTTTTATATTCATCTGAACCAATCATATCATTTTTTCCCAATAACATTTTTTTTACTGTGGTAATTATACGAGTACATATCATAATTTCTTTGAGCTACATAACCCTTAAGCTGCGACCATATGTTTTCAATTGGATTGAAATTTAGTTGAATTGGCGGTAATCTCCATATTCAGTGTATCCATATTCAGCTAAAATTTGATCCATAGAGCATTTCAAAAATCTTTCGTTATATGACGAAGAATAACTTAGTAAATTTGTGGCTTTGTCCAAGTTGTATCGACGTTAATGTCATGTTTTACCAACCAGTTTATCATATCTTGTTTCAATGTATTTGAATTCGGAGGCTTTTCCACATATTTATTATGATATACAGCATTATCAACGACCAATACCGAATTTTTAGGTAAGTTAGTATTCAATTGATTACGTAGCCATTTTTCACAATTGTCGGTGTTCATCTCATTATGATAGTCTTCTGTTGTATCTGTAGATTTATACATTAATAAAGCACGGGGAATAAATCCATTTTTACTACCTGCCTGTACTAACTTTGAAATCAGTGACTTATAGTGTTTAAAACTGAAACTTATAGAAGTTTCAGTTTTAAACACTCAAGTGTCGGCACTCGCTTAAACCTAAAAATGAAAATTATGCACCATTCTAAATCAACAAAATAATCAAAATAATAATCAACAGTAGTCAAAATAATCAACATTCAATAAGAATATTTTTTTCGGTCTACTTTGTATTTGATTTCTGATGAATTCAAGCTGTCGTCATGAGCTCTTTTACGGATACTTGTACGGAAAAGACTAGTTGCATCACGAACTCTTTGTTGTATCTTGTTAAAATAGTTTCTCTCGGACGTATTTTAAATTTTGTTCGTTGAGTTAAAAGATAACGTTATATATTAAAATAATATCACTGGCTTGTTTATTTAAAGGTTTTCCTTGTCTTGAATTCGTCGGCATCTTTATGAAAGTGACTCTTATAATTGACTGTAGTGAATACTAATGTGATCTTTTAAGGAATTAGTGAAGGTTTTGACATCCATCACAACATCATTACATTGACATGATACCTTTTTGAAAATTAAATATGAAAAGGTAATTAAAATGAGATCGGTAACAGTTGATGCAAGCAAATACATACATATAAAATTTTATATCTATTAAAAAAATATTTTGGGGGAATTAGTAGCTCTATATATTTATGAATTCGACGTTTGCCGAAGATACCCGAATATTCCCGCTGGTTAATGTTTTCGAGCGAGATGTATACCTAATGTTCTGATTGCAATGGCTGTAGGGCTCGCAAATAAAAATGATCTATTGTTTACCTGATTCCTGTTTTATCAATTTTGTAGAGTCCAATTCCAATTATTAAGGTATCAAGTTCAAGAAGATGTAAAAGTTTATCACCTTCGAGTGTGAGTACCATTTATCTAATTGAGTTGCTAAATTCAAGTTGTAAGTCCGTCATCTTCTAAAGTGCGTTCCAATCCAATTTGTCGAAAACGAAATCAAACCAATGAAATATCTGAACATTTATTTAGTTTTAATTTAGTTACCTCAAGTCGCCATGTTTGTTTATATTTTGGACAAATTGGATTGAACACGGTATATATCTATACATATATTGTAATAAAATCGTAATTGAGCCGTAGACATGAGATATTTTTGAAAAAGACATGGCAGTATATGTGATATAGAGCACAAAACAACATTTTTTGAAATTTTTGTCTGTCTGTCTGTCTGAATCAAGCAATATTTTAATGAAACTCGGTACAATTATAGCTTATGTATCGGATTAACATTTAGGGTAGGTACTCTATAATCCAGATCAATTATAGAGTTCTCACGGGAATCACAAGTTCACATGAACAAAGTCGCTGGCACCGCTAGTCTATACACACCTAGTCTAGCCATAAATATTGTTACAAAGAAAACATTGATTATTTTTTACATTATCATTCTATTAGAAGAATTTGTGTTATTTTAGAAATAAATAGGTAACCACTTTAAAAATATAACGTTTATTCGAAATGATCACCATTTGCTTTTAAACAATCCTTCCAACATTGTGGTCAGTTTTCGATTGAAACACGCACCGTTTCCATGGGAAAATTGGCAATTGCCACCCACCCTTACAGAATGTTTTAGGGATTCAATATTATTATGTAGTGTAGAGTATGCCATACTCTCTAAAACAGACAATAAATTATAATTGAGTGGATTAAGATCGGGACTAGATGACGGTCAGTATCTAATGAAGTCGAGAATATTCCTTTCTAGTCACGCCTGAGTTGAGCGAGCCTTATGACCTGGTGGTGAGCCTTCCTGAAAGGACCATTCTTGGTTATGGAACAGGGTGTTGTTAAGAGAGTTAAGAGAACTTTATGACCTTCTCAAGAATCGTATCTTGATACACACGAGCCGACGTTAAAAAATATGGTTCAGTCATTCCTTAACAGCTAATACCCCACCAAACCATCACCATAACATTATTGACTAATTGAGTAGCTTCACGGGAATTATGAGCATAAACTCGATCATTCTGCTTGTTAAAATGTTCCTCAATGGTAATCATTTTGTAGTCCGTAAATAAGATTTGTCTGTTAGCTCCCGTTGCGTACTGCCGAAGAAGTTGTTTCGATTTGTCAACCCTATTTTTATAACTATTTAAACTTTCGCGTTTTGTACACATTTTATATTCTAAATTAGCTGACCCGACAGACGTTGTCCTGTTCAAATTTCAATAAAAAAATTCCATAATTTCAAATTTCAATAATTAATTTCAATAAAAAATTTTTTTTCCTGTAAACTTTTCCAGGACCATAACGAACAAAACAAAAAAAAATTATGCATATCCATCGTTCGAATCGTGAGTTATGGTCTTGAATTCATACAAAACACCCGTAGAAAAAAGCACTTAGTTTTACTTCGCAGGCGTCACAATTACCATTGAAAAAGTCTTTTGAAGGGACAGCAGCTCAAGAAACTGCGTCAGCTCCAGAACCAAGAATCGTTCAAAGTAGAATCCATAGTAATCAACATGATCAAGGAATAGAGCAAAGTAACCGTGTTCATTAATTTAACATTTGTGTATTAATCGCAAAAGGCGAATAAGGAATAACAAGGCCACTACCACAAACGCTGAGGAACTTCAAAACCTCTAAAAGAGTGAACTCCCTAACCCGCTTGACGCTTGCTGTGCAGAAGGAAGCCCATGCCCAGCAGTGGATGCTAAAAGGGTTATTACTAATATGTTACCATTTAATAACCATAATAATAATTGTTAATATTTGTAAGATAATCTTTTTTAGCCACTAGAACAGTTATTGAGGGTAATAGGCACAACATTTTAGCTTCAGAAAAGGACATCGTTTTACCACAATGTATAGTGACCAAAGTAATGAGAACATTAGCTACGAAAAAAAGAGAGTTTGTAAAGATGCGAAAGACTTTAATTGTACAACAAGTAAGTGAAGTACAATTTAAATTTAATATTGGGTTTGCAATCGTAATTATATATGTTACTGCACTATATATTTACAACAAAATAAGAGGAATATTTATGTTTATATTTTTAACTGTTTGTACAACTGTTTAATACAATACTCGTATATCATATAATAGGCCCGGGAAAAAGTCTTTTCGTATTTTGTACGTATGTAGTTGTAATCAAATCTCTTTCGTTGTACTATTTGTACATGGCTGGATGTAATACCATTATAATGTGGACATTCTAAAAAAACGAAATATTAAAATAAAAGCTATTTTCCGCCATTCTTCCATTGTTTTCCAGTCTGTGAAAATGAGTGAAAGTAACAAAGAAATTCGCTACATTTTGAAATTTTATTATAAAAAGGCAAAAATGTAACCACAAGCCGCAAAAAAATTTGTGTCGTTTAAGGACCTAATGCGGTGTCGGTAAAGGGTAGCACAAAGTTGGTTCAAGCGGTTTCTACCCTATACGGCCTACCCTTTACACATTGAACGCTCCTCCAGCTCGTCACTCGTACGGTCTACCCTTTACACATTGAACGCTCCTCCAGCTCGTCACTCGTACGGTCTACCCTTTACACATTGAACGCTCCTCCAGCTCGTCACTCGTACTGTCTACCATTTAAACATTGAACGCTCCTCCAGCTCGTCACTCGTACGGTCTACCCTTTACACATTGAACGCTCCTCCAGCTCGTCACTCGTACGGTCTACCCTTTACACATTGAACGCTCCTCCAGCTCGTCACTCGTACGGTCTACCCTTTACACATTGAACGCTCCTCCAGCTCGTCACTCGTACGGTCTACCCTTTACACATTGAACGCTCCTCCAGCTCGTCACTCGTACGGTCTACCCTTTACACATTGAACGCTCCTCCAGCTCGTCACTCGTACGGCCTACCCTTTACACATTGAACGTTCCCTCAGCTTCTCACTCGTACTGTCGTACCCTTTACACTTTGAAATGGTGCCGGTTTCATATTCATACAAGACACGACTATTTTGATATTTTGTTTGATCTATAAGTATAAATTTAGTGGATATTTCGTATATAGGTAATCGCAAAAATATCGTATGATCCTATTTTATTTCAAGTAGTAATTTGAAGTAAAGTCCACAATATAAGACACGTGGTGTATAATTAATTAGTTATGTAGGTATTGAATTGACAGCAAAATTAGATAATTTAAGTAAGCATAGACGTAGTTTCTTTTTAACTACAATGTGATGTAATAACTATAACTATACTTTTTCTACCACCAGAATTCGTTATTGGAAAATTATGCAGCAATTAAGGAGTTGGAAACTCGAGCTGGAGTTAGTATTAGCAACAGTGTTGATCCAGTGGGAGAAGTACGCGTGCTTTCGGTTACAAGCTGGCCACCATATGATTTGTTGCTTCTTATACGGGACGACCTAGAGATCCCTAATTCCGAAATTAATGGCATTTTTGGTACATATTTCTACATAATTAGTAAGTAGTTTCAATCTATTTCCGTTTTGACCGTCTAATCTTTGATACAGGACCTCAAGTACTGCAGCAAATTCACGCGCATCTCAATCCGATTCCCGAAGAGATGTTAAGCATGGGAGCGGAACTTATGGCACGTCGTATAGAAATTCTTAATATATTAAGAGGAAAACATCGTGCCGATCGTTCCACCTACCTCACTGTAAGTGACCTGTGAGCTGTTCGGGATAAAAACGTTAAAATATTGTAACAGCATGTTGAGTTTGTTTCAGAATATGGAATGGAAAGTAAAGAACACGGAGTTCGATCATGAAACAGAGCGATTACATAGGATGGTGGCAGGAGTAGCAGAGAACTTAAAGGCTAAAATAAACCATTCTTTAGAACTTGCTAAGTATGATATATGATGGCTGCAGTTTAATTTATTTAGAACGATTACTTTATCTTTAAATTAAATCTTGTATATTTTCTGTTATTTTAAAGAGCTCCGTGGCTAGATCGAGATGCAATGGTAAGAAAAATTGAACGTTTACAAAAAGAGAATCTGATATTGCAAAATAAGTTAGAAGAACTGATGAAAAAAGGAACCGAGGATAATAAAGAACCACATACAAAACAATACGATGCTCCAAGATATACGGTATGAAATATATTTTGTGTCAAACTATATTACACCACAGCACACCTCCAGCCTGTGTCTCCCTACTGCTGGATATGGCCAGGGCCTCTCCACCACAACACACACGGTCTTCTGTTCTTCTCATCCCGCCACTACCTAAGGTACCTAAATACCTACCTAAGGTAGTGACTGGATGAGAGAGCGCTGCTCCACCTAATTAACATTAAGGAATTATTAAAGGAAATATGAATTCTATAGGAATAATCAATTAATTAATAATGACCTAATTCGCTTATTGGTTGTCTCTTTTTTGTGTTGTTTCAAAATTGTTAATTTTGCAGGCTTTGTGTGAAGAATTAGTTAAAGAACGTGCTGACCGCGATGCGTTGAAGGATGTGGTATCAACAGCTGAAAGCATGTTGAGAGTAGCGCGGGCACGCATCGCTACACTCGAGCGGCAGCTGAAGGAGACCCGGGCAGAGTTGGACACGGCACGACGAAAACACAAAGACCTCGAGCAACTCGTAAACAGACTCGCACATACGCATACTACAGTGAAGTTGTGACACTACATCTACAGTCCGTTAAATTCGGACGGATTTTTCCTTATTCCCTTCATACTCGTACCTTTCATACTCTCTTTTATATGAGATGCAATCGGTTGTTTACAGATTCTTAAATCTGTACGTAACTTAAATGTTTTATCAACAAGATGATAAACAATGTTTTCCCTTACAGTATCGGCAGCGCGAGACGAGTTATGACTCTCGTTCAAAGAAGTTACTTGAAGTTTCGAAAACGGGCGAAATGACCATTGACGCTTTATCTCGTCAGCGTGATGCTCTTGAATCTAGGTTGGTTTGTTTAAAGATTAAATATTTTTCAATGTACTTTCATCTAGTCTACATAATTAATAATTAGGTATGTTTACATCGTTAAAGATTTATATCGTGTTTCACAAGGGTTAAAGAGTTACATGAGGAAGCCGAGGCTGCAGAACGTACTGCCGTGTTGCGAGAATCTGAACAGCGGTCTCGTGCCGATTCGCTCCAGGCGAAGGTAGCAGAACAGGTGCCATAAAGCTATCTAAAATATTACTGTTCCGGTCGTGTTTTTTGAATATGAATGCTTTTTATTACGAAAAGGCAGCATTATTTTATTAAATTTACCTTTTGTCAGGAAAACCGTAGGACAACGGCAGAATTGCACATAGTGGAATTGGAAGGTCGTGTTAAGGAATTGGAAGAACAATTACACGCAATGCGTGAACGTTCAGTTAGGCTAGTTGATATGGAACGACGACGATGTCTGGAGTGTGTACCTTCAAAGGGTAAGTACACTGTTACGATCTTCAACATTATTAATCACTTGGCTATTTGATAAGTAGGTAATACACATACATATCTTTTGGTGATATTTCACAGAGACGGAACCTTCAGACAAAGAAACGGAAATTTGGAAAGAACTGCAAGTTACTAGAGTTGCGTTGTCTCGTGCAGAGGAGGAGTTGAGGAGGAGTCGTGCTGATAAAGATAGCTTTTTGAATTCACTGTCTCGAATTGCGGTAATGATCTCTAAATTATCTGTATAAAGGATGAAGGGTAATTCTGATTCAAATTTAATAGTCTGCAGTTTCCTGACCCGTCAATGCAAATAATCCAATATTGATTTAAGGTCGTTGTCATGTAAAATGTGAAATGTCGTCGTATTGTGGTAGAGATGAGAGATACCTTACTATAATAAATAGTAAGGTATATCTCATCTCTACCACTCTCTCTTTGGGTCTCTTTGGGTTTGGCTGATAATACAGCCAAACCCAAAGAGATTTACGAGTAAATCGATTCACTTCGTTATGGATCATGTCTGATATCACAGGTTACAAAGTAAAGGATTTAAAACTTATGTACGCATCATAATATGTGTGCGTACTAAAGAAATCAGGAAGTGTCGACTTCTATGTTCAGAAATATTCGCATTTTTGTGCAGTTGGGTAGACACAACATTTTTGGATACTTATCTACTATTCCATTTCTATGTGAGGTAGGTGTAAGTCAAAATGTTTCCCGCGCTTTCAATGTAACTTTTGATGTATTTCCATTACAAGGTAAGTTATAATTTATTTATGCAAATCTTTATTTATAATTTATTTATGTTTGATTGTTTGTCGTTGCTAAAAATATTAAAGAATGCTGTACAAATACTTTCTTAATATTCACATTCGAATTTGAAGATTTTATCTCGATTTCAAAACAAAGAAACGGAGTTTGACAATTACACGATCACACGATCTTAATCTAATTTAATTTAAAATTATTTGTATTGAGCCCATTTTCATAGAAATAATTTTAAATAAAATTAGAAGATATACCATTATTGTCCACCTCGGAGTACCTCCCCACATGTCAGGCACGGTGTTATCATATATTTATCATATATAATTTCACGTTTTGCCAAGATTTAGATTTTGTTCCTAACATTTTTTATTTTTAGATTTCCACAATTTTGACAATTATAAAACTTGTGACCAAATATTTTTTTTAACAATACTGACTTTGTTTCTTCGTCAAACAAAGGGCTCGCCAATATTCCTTAAACATCACTGCTTATCTTTATAAACAACAAAAATTTAGGTACAGAGTTTAGTCGAAAAGAAGGACTAAACATTCATGTTTTTAATTAGAGTGTTTTTAAGTTCTTTATATTGTTGCGACGTCAAAATGTTGGTGTAGGTATTAGTCATGTTTTTTTTTATTATATGGAACTGTATAACATGCGGTAATTACTATGTGGTAACACTAAAAGGGAGATTACAATCGATTTTTCCAATCTAAACCTTTAAATTCGATTATATAATTTTTCTCGAAACTAGCGTTTAATAAGAATTTCCGCAGAAAACCTTATTTACATTTTTTATTTGATATTGTAAGGCACCTTTTCTAGTTTTATGATTCAACACTGACGGACGTTTTTATTTGTTTTACTATATTTTACACACATAAAGGAGGTTACCAAAATGATTGATGTAAAATATGTAAATTATCTCTTTAGGAGATTTCTTTCAACAAAAGCTTTTACTTTTTCCTTGAAAGCATATATTATATCATAATAAAATAATATTTTAGCAAGGAGACGGAGCTGACAGCTTGGAAGACAAAATGGCCACAGAACTGTTGGATAGAGAACAGAAAATTGTAAAATTGCAACATATTATTGAGCAACTGCGGGAAAATGAGAAACTAATGTTTGTATTTGTTATATTCCGATTTTTGATTGCGATAATATATAAAATCTAATATATCAATGATACATTGCGTTTGGCAGGGAGCAGAGCATGACTCAGTACGAAAACCAGCTGGCCGCGTTACGCCTGGAGGTGAAGCGGCTGCGAAATTATGATTGTTTTGCCAAAGATATTCCATATCAAGATTTACAGGCAGAGGTGATGCGTACAATATCGATTTTTATCCGACTGCGTCCACCAAAGGACTACCAACCTACTGGTTTATTTATTTTGTATCGTAAATTACAGTTTTGATATTTAGCATCAGACTCACAGAAGTCGGGACCCGATTTATTTACTTCTTTGGATGTATGCTGCAATCCCATAACCGCAGGCCATATCCGATTGCATGAATTACCCAACACTCACAGAAGACTGTCGTAAAACGTATCAATGTGTTTCGGGAGTGAGTGAGAGTACCCATTTTACATTCCATCGAATTGGGAGTATAATGTAATAAGCGATATTCCCTACTCCTCATCGTCTACCATCGAATCACATAGATAAATGACTTACAAAACAAAATAAACAAACCATTTAGTGTATGCTACTCAAAATCCAAATAAATAACATAAATAATTTATGAAAGAGGGGAATTTTAAGTTAAAAAAGAAATCATAACATAGGTACTTAAATTAATAATTTACAAAAGGTGTAATAAAATAATTTGTTTTTAACGTTTTGTGGTTAATTTTTATACGCTTATTTTTTTTCAATTATTAACGTATTAAAACGATTGTCGTAATACAAATTGATGTTCCAGTTACTAGAGTTGCATTTGCAAGTGGAGTCGTTGTCGCGCGAGCGCTCGTCGCTGTTGACTGCAGCCGCTTCCCGAGCGCTGATGCTGGAGCGCCACGAGCGAGCTGCCGAACTGTTCGCACGGATAACGCGCGCAAGACGAGAGCTCGCTGCCCTGCTTGACGGACGCTCGGAACCACCCTCCATCGATGATAGGGCACGTGCGGAGGTGACAGTTTCATTTTGATTGAATTCTTCAAAATAATAGATACAATGCTACAAAAACTTTAAATACCCATTACAAAACAAAACCGCTATCTATTACTGGGTCGTGTTATCTATTGGTAATTGTATTGCCAATTGGTACTCGATAGTGACTAGGTAACTAGAAGATTATAGACTGAAATAATGTAACTATCATTAGTATTTGTAAAATAACGTCTGCTAAAAATATTACACTAGGTCTGGACTGTCTATTTCTTGAGTAATAGGTATAGGTATTACAAATGTATTTGAGATTAAAAACGATGCAAGTCGGAATAACGACAAATTCAAAATTATTGACATCCATAACTATTATTCTACACTGGCAAACAGTAAATTTACATACTGTGACTAGAAACCATTCAGTTACTATGAAAAGATTATGGCTTCGATATTCTGTGATTGTCAATTGCTTATAGTCATAAAAGAACGCAATACTACAGTGACTGGAAACTACTACGCTAACCTTATAGTGGGGTTACGAGAAGCAATCAAGCAGGAACGTCGGGGAAAACTAAGCAAAGGTATGCGGCTTCTCCATGACATTGCACGTGTCCACGCCGCCGCAGTTGCGAAAGCTGCTGTTTCAAAATGTGCCTTCACGGAAATTCCCCATCCACCCTATAGTCCTGACGTGGCTCACAGTGATTACTATTTGTTGTGAAAATTCAAGGCGGACGTAAGGGGTAGAAGATTAGCCACTGATGTGACTGCTGCTGTTTTCGCCAATTTTGAGGACAAAACTTCTGACTATTTTTATACTAGGATAGAAATGCTAATTAAACGATCTCAAAAATAAAAATAGTTTCATGAACTTGAGTGTCCTGTTTCTTTGTCTGGCCTGAAACTTTTGGATCTCCCCTCGTAGGAGGCTACAAAGATATGGCATAAGAGGTCCCGCGTTAAACCGGTTTGAATCCTATCTGAGTAATAGAAAACAGATAACTAGAGGAACTAAAACGAATCAAGAAACAAATACACTACAAGATTTATGACTTTACACTAAAAACCAATAAAGCCGGAGTGCCTTGGTTCTTGGTGCATTCTTGGTCTTTATTGTTTCTTCTGTATATAAACGACCTTCCTAAAGCAGTTACTTATCAATGTGTTCTCTTTGCGGATGATACAACACTTTAAGTGAAAGGGGAATATGAAAGTGCTTTACCAAAATAACACTCACATAAGTTTGAATAAAACTATCAATTAAAGAAAACAATCAAGAAAACATTTTTGTGCAATTCAAGACATATAAAGGAAAAGTGTTAAAATAAAGTTATAGTGTTATAATGGACGTGGCGTTTAATATGAAAATAATAGAGCAAACAAAGACTACAAGTTTCTTGGGACCATTGACGAACATTTGAACTGGAAGGAGCATATAGACACCATTTGAACAAAGTCAGGGAGTTTTTGTATTAAAAAAAAAACAGAAATACTACCTGTGTTGAAACTGCGATTATGGTATATCATGCTCGTTTTTTCAGTTACACGTTACGGCGTTATTCCATGGGGTTACTCCACTGATATCGATAGAATTTTTATTGTATAAAATAAATGGATTCGAGCAATCCTTATAAATGAATTGGAGCGAATCATCTAATCTGTATTTAAAAAATATAATCTGTTAACGGTACCTTGTTCGTACATATATGAAGCGGCAAAATTTTAAACACAAAATATGACCCTTTTTCAAAGAAAAGTGTAGACGAAAAATGTTTCCAAAGAAGAGTGTAAAACAGTGGTAGATGTGCTGCCACTCAACTTCCTTTGGATATGCCAACATGTTCTTAAAAATTGTTCACACGAAATTATCACTACATGTTATTATCATTAATATACAACAGCCTTCCAAGGAAGACTCTACACTTAGGTACCTGCCAATAAATTCTATAAAATTTTATGGGAATGGTTACACTTAACCATTTTTACTATAATGACTTAGAATGTTTTTACTATAATGACGGATTTCTTAAAAAGGGAGACTGTTGCTTTATCGATATCTCTTATACGTTCAATTAACGTTGCGTAAATGATCTTTTACTTAATGGTAAGTAAATCAGTCATCAGTTTTTATGTGATATATAAACAGTGTTATTAATTTTGATACAATAACAAATCCATTAATTTGATTAATCGCATTAGTTTAATCGATCAACCGAATTTTGGTTGATCGATGTTTTATTTAGTTTAAAGAAATTTATGTATGTATGTAATCTTATATGTAAGTTTGTATGTAAGATATTTTAACATTCTGATTAATTTTTATATAATAATTGTAGATCACATTAACTTTTAATATAATTAACATTAATATAATTAATATAATATTATATCAATCATCCTTTCCTGCTTCTTGCTTTCGAAAGCATGATCTTAAGAAACAAATGGTATCAATTGTTTAGTCCGTAAACCTAATTCATAGACAGTAGTGGGTGCATCAACACTTCCCAACCAAGCTCTCTCAATTTTTGCTAAGTGGCCAAAGATGTGCGTGGTCTGGCGTTATCATGATGTTCCCCTTCTGTTGATCAATTCCCGACGTTTTTTCTCAATTTCTTGCTTTAGTCTCATCAGCTGTTGGCAGTAGAGATCCGAATCGATGGTTTTGCCCGGCGTGCGGCGGTAAAATCTCATAATGAACGATGCTCTTCCAATCCCACCATACACACAACATAACCTTATTGCGCGTTAATCCGGGTTTCGCCACAGTCTGTGGAGCTTGGCCGCTCTAAGACCATGATCTTTTGCGCACGTTCTTGTCGTAAGTGATCCACTTCTCATCACCAGTGATCAATCTTTTCAAAAATGGTTCGGTTTCATTGCGTTTTAATAGAGAATCGTAAACTAGTACACGATTCATTAGGTTTCTTTCAGTGAGCTCGTGTGGTACCCAAATATCGAGCTTTTTAATGAATCCAGACTTTTTGAAATGAGTCAAAACTGTTTTGTGGTCAATGCCCAGTTCATTAGCAATGTCGTAACTACTTATATGCCGATCTTGCTGCACTTTTTCACAAATGGCATCAAACTTATCGGTAACAGTGCGACCGGAGCGAACTGAATCTTTAACATTAAGTTTTTTTGACTGAAAACGCTTAAACCAACTTTGTGCTACTCTTACTGACACTGCATTGGCTCCATAAACGGCACAATTTTTTTTTGCGGCTTGTCGCATTTTTCCCTTTTTTTAATAAAACTTTAAAATGTATCGAATTTCTTCGTTAGTCATTTTCTTGGACAGAAAAACAATTGAAAAATAGCGGGAAACAGTTTTTTATTTTTTTATTAATTTTTTTAAATGTTACCTTTTTAATAGTATCATAACCAGTCAGGTACAAACAGTTCAATCAAAGATTGACAACTTCATACATACAAAATACGAAAAGACTTTCTCTCCGACCTATTAATATTCTGCTAAGAGATGCGTTCGTTCTCACGTCATGTCATGTGATGCTTTCTTAAAAACAGCAAGTTTAAAATTACAGTAAATAAAACAAGAGTTTATTTTATTTATATATACTAAGGAAGGATAAAAACTCATTTTTTAAGACTAATAGGGCTATTTATGTTGTACCTAAGTATTATAGGAATATATTCTACTAAAATGTGCAGCGGATGTGCATGTGTAAATAAAAATTTTATTATTAAAGCATCTGCATGTAATTTTTTTTTTTTTTATTCTCTACTTGTTTTCCGTGATGATATGGACAACTGAGCTAGTGGGAATAAACGCCTATATTGGTCATAAACTTGCTGTTCATAAAATATACTTTGCTAAATGCAGTACGTGTTATACAGATATCAAGATCACTTTCATCGGTGTGCGCTAGTGGAGCTGATACGTGGTCAGCGTTGCGTGGTGAGAGGGCACGAGTGCTGAGGTTGGAAAGCGCAGTGGTAACGCAAAGCCTTCAGCTGGAGCGCGAGGGCCGCGTGCGAACCCAATTGGAACGGCGAAGAGCGATGCTAGAACGTGAGATGCTACGAGCGCAACACTCCGCCTCGCAATCAGAGTCAGTCGTACAAAATCCTCATTTGGTAATTAACCTATGAAGCAATACCTTTGACTTTTTATTTTACCCGGTCTCTTTTTATATTAGTAGCTCTGTTAATGGGTTTGACGACTTGTTCAATGCTATCGATAAGGAAATAAAAATAATCTATAGTAATATAATAAAGAGAGAGTGCGAATTTTGTGAGTTTGTGTGTATGTGGAGGGTAGTCTCGGGAACCACTGCAACTACTTGAAAAATTCTTTCACCATTTGAAAGGTACATTATCCCAGATAAACATGGGCTATATATTATGTGTAAAAAAATTGCCGGGCATGCAATAAGAAATAAGAATGTGAAGTACGTTAATTAATTACAGAACCATATAGTGTTCGGAAGTAGAACTAATAAAATCTGATTTTTACGAGTGTTATTTATGACATTGTCCATAAACAATACAAAGAATGAAAGAAAGAAAATAAATGTTTATTGACACAATGATGTATAATACAAGTAAATACGAAAATTAATTTTAGAAACATAGGTAGGTACTGTTTATGTATTAACGAGTATAATTCTCTATTTTATTATTTAAATAAAAAATATATACACTATATCTATGACTGGTAGACAGTGCCATGAGGGTTCAGGTCCACAATTTTGAAAGTATTAAAATGACCAGTGTCAAAAGGTCCAATGCTACAAAATGACAAAGGTATCCAAACGTCCACAGACAGTATCGCAGTGCCCAAAGTCACGATATGGTCTGAGTACTCCTGTCCTCCTGTCCTCCTCGCCGTAATCATGATGTACGAGTATATCAAGGTTTCGGTCATAGGCTTAACATTGTCAAAATTAAAAAAAAATCAATCTTATATAATAAGTTTATTATTAAGGAAGTATAAATTAGTATTATAAATAAGTATAATATATATGTATATAAATATATAACTTCAGTAGTTATTCTTAAACTAAAAATTAAAAATACCATACTACTACTCGTATACTTCAATAAATTCGTTTTAAATATATGTGTAAGTTTTCTTAAAGAATAATATGTTAAATATATGTTATAGGTGCCATATTTCCGTTAACTAATTTATTCAAAAAAAATTTGATATTTTGTTCAAAATAAATATAGGTTTTTGCGTAATGGATGAAAGAAAATTATCTTTATTTTAAAGTCATAGTGCCTGGATTCTGTTAGTAATCATTTGATGAAATAGAAAATGTTCGGAGTTTTCGGTAGGTACTACTCTTGAATTTAATCTCCGGTGCTATCCTTCCAATGAGTTAGTGGTGCGATGTTTGTCGTAAGCACAACTTATTTCAGACAAGATTGGATAACGTAGGAAATATTTCTTAAAGTTCTATATTTCAATTGTCAAGAGCGACATCTGTGATTGACGTCTACCCTTCCTATATGATATTTATTGGAAGAAGTAGTTCCGGTGTTACGAATTTCTAACTCTTCACTTTTTCTCCACATCGCGTCATTACAACAATCTCTTAATTTATCTAACTGTTGGATATACTTTCTGAATCCAATTTCTTTGAGCAATCTCATAGTCACATTTATAATGTTCGATTACAATCCCCAATTTCTCTTTGACTAAATTGAAACAAATAAATAAAAAAATAAAGTGCTTTCCTTTTTATACGGTAATAAACCGAAGATGACGGGAAACACGTTAACTGATTCATCAACAGATTTTAGATCTATATGAATGGTTATTGATTGGTAGAAAGGCTCTGGAAATCCCTTAAAAGTACCGTCGCCATAGTAAAGTAATCCATTATTGCGTTGCATCATTTTTCTGCTTAAAAGGGAACAAAGTAATAAAATGTTATCCGTGTGTCCGTCTGCGCACAGAAAAAGTTTTTAACAATTGTTTTGGGAATTTCAACTTTTTCTAGTTTTAAAACGTATTTTTTTATGTCAAGAAATTTCCTTCTAATTCTGTATAATGTATTTTCACGGATTCGAATGTTGGTATATGCTGTGTGTAGTAATCCTTTCTTACATTTTAATTCTTCAAACGCGTTCTTATATTTTTTTTTATATATGTATTTCATATTATGTAGATTGGCCTCAAATTTTTAGACATTGCCATTTTACACGACACAAAAGCCATTGCCACTTCATTTTTTGTTAACTTGGGAATGACAAACATTACTTTTTACTCGCAACACAACAGTTTTTGTATTATCCAGAGTTATGGTTGCCGAACAAATATCACGAAATGTCGAATATCGCCAAAGAGTTGTTCTTATATTGGTAACGCTCAGATTATACCTAAATACTTCACTTAAAATGGCATCCTTACCTTTCTGGTGTTTGATAATTTTAGACATTTTACGGATGTTTTAAAACAATAATTATAATGTGCTTTTCACAGAATTGACAAGACATTTACGATAAGTGACTGCTACTGACATTGAAAAGTATACGAGTGGTTTGAAGTGGCGAGTATGATTTTATTGTTATACTGGTAATTTAGATACTCGTATTCTAATCATTTTGAAATTCTGAGCGTGTTGTAGCATTAGACATTTTAATATCCTGGACATTTTGATATCATGGACATTTTAAACTGGTCATTTTGTAGCATTGGACCTTTTGACACACTGGTCATTTTAATACTTTGGACATTGTGGACCTGAACGGCCATAAGGCATTAAGTCCGCTTTTTGTACAGTAATTGTGTGCAATAAAGTATACATAAATAAATAATACGCTAATGATTGATTAATGACCCTAGCACTTTTTTATTTTCATAGAATCACTACGTACTGACATAATGAAATAATTCTTACTTAACTTTTAACTAAAAAGAAGTTTGAAATTTTACATTAGGTACAAGTTTAAAAAAGAAGTGATGAAAATGAGTCCTGGTATTAAAATCCCGGATGGGAATGTCCACACTAACATTTGGTGGAAAAAAGTTTAGACACCCGATTTTTCAATAATAAATAATGTTGCTGTTAGTTTCATTCTTCTTTTTTTACAATTTCTATGCAATTTTATTGCACAAAATAACAATTTCGTCAAAAATTCGATGCGATGACTGACATATGTACACATAAATTAAAGAATTCATGTCAACCCACCCTATCGAGAGCTACTCAACATAGAACAATATTAGACTCTAACGTGATTGCCCTAGAGCGCTTGTACATATCTAGTATACCCAGTGTAGCCATAAATATTGTTACAAAGAAAACATTGATATCTTTTTCACATTATCATTTCATTGGAAGAATTTGTTATTTTAGAAATAAATAGGTAAACATTTTAAAAATATAACGTTTATTCGAAATGGTAACCATTTAACTTTTTATCAACCCTATTTTTCTTTAAATTATCAGTTAAGAAATGACCAGTTTGTCTTTTGTAAGTAGAAAGTCCTAAATCATCTTTTAAAACCTTTAGGAGCATATCGTCCAAAAAGGAAATCTCTCTGGATAAAATCTTTTACTTCCGAACGGGATTTCTTCGGCTTCTCTCCTTCACAGCTTTAATAGTCAGTTTAGTACGAATAGTGCGTGGGCGGCCAGACCAGTTTCTGTTACAAACAGAGGATTTTGCAATGTACCTACCAATAGCCCGGTACACAAACATTCGGCTAATACCAAGCGGATGGAATTTTAAAAATTGCATTTGGGTCCATGCCTATACTTTGTGCAATGCAATTACGACAATACGGTTTCCGTTATCACTCTGCTCCATTTTAACCGTACAATATTATAACCGTATTTGTGGCTAGACTAGATATATTCTTAAATCGATGCCCAATGCGGAAATACGTCTAAAATATTAATTGTTTTTTGTCCAAACTGAATATGAACTCGGAAGTAAGTTAAATTAGATCACAAATCAAATAAATAACAATTGAATGAGTTAAAACAATTTATTTACAAAATGTATTCTTAACTCAGAATTAAATGGAATAAACTTTAATAATTAATTATTTACATCCCAGTCGTATTTAAAGTTTTAATTAATAATAGGTATAAGAGGCGTTACAGCATACAATCATAATCAAAGGTAACCCAAATTATTGAATCAACATGTGACTCACATTGGACCCATTTCCTATTGGACAAATTTCATATCACTCATTTTAAATTGTGGATAAATTTCATTTCTGACATATTTTATTTTGGTATTGGACGTATGTACATAATTACATATTGGACAATTATCAAATTTGACATAAGTCGCCAAACCCTTATTAATAGTAAGCTTGAATGGTCAACGAGGTTTATTTATGTTAAATATAATTTTTGCAATTTTTTCATTTCAGATTCAAGAATATTTTTGGTCTAAATAAATGAATTGACAAATATTTGTTTACAATTAATGTAATTTGTTTGGTTATTATAACTATGGCTCTATAAAATAAATAAAAAATGACTAAGTCTCGTAGTTTTTACTGAATAATATGAAAAAATTAAATGGCACAAAAGTAGCTATTTATATTTATTGTAAAAAAAGAACAAAAATTACAATAGACGGAAGTTACATGACACAACGTTGAAAATATATTTTTAAATTCTATGGCCTGCAAATTTGAACATTTTACATTTCTTTTCGTCTAATCGTTGATTAGATATGAAAAAAGGCACATTTCTTGTTAATAATCCGCTTCCCGGTTCCGTTTTTAAAGGAGGGAAACTATTTCCTTTAAGTGAAACGGGAGTAGTAGCATAAGTACTTATGTTTTTGCTAACGCCAGGAATCCATTTTTGGGTGTCAATGTTTGTTATAGCTTTCTTACGATCGAGAATGTCGCCTTGGAACTGTTCCTCATTCGTTGGAATATACGTTTTCTTAACAAAATTACCCATTACTATTTTTGTAGGCTTGGCTTCTTGCTCTGGTTGATATATGTTGCTTTCTTCATGACATTCAAATGTTTTCAATTTATCACGTCTGTTATATTCACCAACGTATCTTTTTCTCATAGAATCTTTCTCTTTAATAAATTTTGGTTCGTAGGGGGCTCCCAACTCGTCTTCTAGGATTTTAATTAAATTGTCTAAGTCATCAGGGAGCATTGCCATGCTATGTTTATTTTCCAAATGATATGACTCAAGTTCTGCGAGCCTTTTCCCCAGGTAATTTATTTTTTCATGATCCTTTCGATTTTGCAAATTTGCATTTCGTGTTTGATCTTCTAAAGTTAAAATTATTTTTTCTAACTGACATATTTCTTGTTTCCTTGTGTCCAGATCAGCAATAAGGGAATTGATATCACCAGCTTTTTCGCTGAGTTGTTGGTTCAACTGAAAAAATAACGTAGATAAGATATTAATTACAATTTGTATTATTAGGTACCTATCTAATGTATTCCACATAAGATATGTACATCGATGTCTGCTTGTGCTTTCATTTCCAAGTTATTCCTAAGAAGTTTAATTATATTTGCTTGTTCTTCTTCTTTGTCTGACAATATCTTGATAACATTATCTCTTTGTTCTAAAAGACGCCTTTGTTCTGCAATGTTTTCGTCTACTTCTAATTCTCTGTTTTGTAATGCTTCTATTAATTCTTCATTTTGTCTTGTAATTTGAATCAACTTTTGTCGTTGTTCATTTATCTGTAGGGTTTGTATTTAGAAAGTTTTTAATTACATAATATAAAATATAAGATATTTTAAAATTCAAGGTAATAATTTCATTATATACAATCATTCGGAAGGGAATAAATAATTTAATATCAATTCTTATTTTGTTGATGATATTTACACTTATGCGGTTATCGGATTAAAGAGCGCGACCTGATTCCACGGCATATTTCATATTCCTCAACAACTTTAAATCCCAATACCTATTGGATCCCAAGATAGATTTTTTTCTAGAGAGTCAGGGCTCACTTCAATATGTATCATGTATGTTTAATACAACGATTTTTTTTTAAAAAGAACTTTATAATAATTCTTTGGGAATTTATAACGGTTCGGGTTAAAGTAGTATCCTGTTCGTTGTACTAAATTTCATAAATCATAAATCCAGTAGTTAGTTTTTTTGACGTCCGATGAATGCAACCTTGAAGATGAATCCAGTGGGAACTTTACAATAGATCTGGATAACAAATACCCACCCTAAATGTTAACCCAGCACATAAGTTAAAACTATGCTAAGGTTCATTAAAATCCGTTTAGCTGTGTCTGCGTAATGCCCGTTTAGACTGATAGACAGGGATGAAAATTCAAAGAAATGTTTCAAAGAAAATTCAAACACTATCATGTATACTTAGATATTTTTTAAAAAATATCACGCACAGATACGACTTTGTTAATATTTTATTATATCTATAGAAGATGTTACCATATCGTGCAAATCATCCAGGTTTTCAAATTCACCAAAATCTTGACGTAATTGAGTAATATGACTTTTGAGTGTAGACAATTGTTCCTCGTACAAGCTCATTTTAGATTCACTACAAATTAATGTTTTCACAGAGATTAAGACGAAAATAAAATATACACACACTTCCTCCAGTATTGCATAAGTGTACCATACTCGTAGTTCTGGCGTCGCAACGCATAATGTCCAATACGCAAAATGCTCAATACGCATATTGTTTATTACGCTAAATTTTTAATTCGCAAAGCGTTCAAAACGCAAAACGTTCAATTAGCAAAATGTTCAATACGTAAAATACGTCAATATGCAATATGTTCAATATGGGAAATGTTCAACAGGAAACATGCATGAAACCTGAAATTTACATCCACTTACATCAATGTCGTCCTAACAACATTGGCGCAATGTTCAAAACGCTCGATTAAAAATAGATACGTGGGGAACTCTGAATGTTTTGCGAAAAAGAAAATTTTCTATGTGTTCCAATTTTTTTTTACATTTTTCAAAGTTCTTATAAAAGTTTTATTACTCTCCACTTGCATCTATGCAAAGTTTCATGCGTCTGAAGCAATTTTGAAAACATTTCTTTACTTTACTTTCTTTTTTTACTCTTCCTCAGGCCTTTCACAGCCTCTTCAAACGTAGCCAGCGCGTCTTCCGGCGACAAGAACTGTTTCTCTTTTAGTTGGGATTTCATTTTGGGAAATAAAAAAAGTCACAAGATGCCAAGTCGGGACTGTAAGGAGAATGGCCTAAATCTTTAACCGGAGTACTGTCCAAAAAGTCCCTTGTTTTAAGCGCTGAGTGAGCGTGCGTGTTGTCGTGGTGCAGCAGCAGTCTGCGGAGATCTGTGTTTGGACGGTTGTTACTCACTGCAGTAAAAAATTATGGCAAGCACGTGGCTAAGGACTATTCTGCGTTAGCGCTGCTTTGGTTTCGTAAAAGTACAAATATCGGTAGGTTAAAATGAAAACCTTGAGATTAAAATTTTTCTTGCGCTTTTTGCTATTTTCATTGTGGTGGCTCATTTTGAAACAGTCAAACAGTAGATTGACGTTTAATTTCTGGATCATACAGGTAAATCTAAGATTCGTCACTTATGACAATGCTGTAAACGCGCTGAGATGATCCTGCTTCACATTTTGTTATCATATCACGGCACCGTTCGACACCGAACTTGTTTTTGAGCCTCGGTGAAGTTGAGCCGCACCCAGCGCGATACTATCCTCTTGACTCGTAAATGTCCATGTAGTATTTCATGCACACTCCCAGATCCAATATGCAATGTCTCCTGAATCACCTTGTATGTAATTCGCTTGTTTTCATAATTACATTTTTCACTGCCACCACGTTTTCTTCCGTAACAACAGCTAAACTTAAAGACTGCGCTTAATTTCATGGTACCAATGATACACAGTTGACATTTGAAGTCTTCAGATTTTAAAGGACATTTAAAATCAATATCATAGCGCGGAAATGTTCTCATCGAATATCCATTTTTTTTCCAGACATGATATTTATATTCAAAATTTTCGTAAAAAATATGGAGGCAAGTTTTAATACCTATGGATTTTGTTTTTATGTTATCGATAGTCATAGTTTTAATTGACATCAAAACCAGCCAGTGTTCCATAGATAAAAACACTTAGTCGCAAAACTTTCTGAGTATGGCGAAAAATAAATAAAAAGAAATAAATGGTTAAGTAGTTAATACAATGGTTAATTTTTAGTTAAATTTATAAACTTAAATTCAGATCCCTTGAACAATTATTTAACCGTAAGAAGTTTTTTAAAAGGTTTAAAACTATAAATTCGATTTTTTATGGAAAAAAGGTGGCAGATGAGCATATTATCTACCAGGTACTAAGTGGATATTGTCGCTCATAGACATCCGCAATGTATGCCAACATCAGTCCAGTATGACAAACATTCTCTCGGATGCGCCCTGCCTTTGGAGATTTATCAAGAATGGATTGGGAAAATGGGGAGGGAGGAAATTAAGATAGAATTCCCATTCTAATGGGTTCTGGTATATCTCACTTACTACCGAAACACGTGCCTGCATTGGAGGAATAGGATAAAGTGGAAAGTGCAGTGGGAAATTTCACGGTAGTCCTTCTGTGATTTTAATCTATTTCCGATATTCCCAGAATTACTACCAATTATGATTACCCGAAATGTTAGCAAGCATTATGTTGAATATGTATAATGTTCAATGTGCACAAGTAATGTTCAACTGGCGACTGTATTATCAGTTTATCAGTCTTTATCAGTTTGTGTAGCAACATTTTTATTTCTTATTTCGGTGTGTGTTTAAGAAATTTCTCGCAAATTGGTGAGAATTTTTTTTTAAAATTTATTTGACAATAATAAGATTAGATTAGCCAACGGCTAGTATCAGTAAGGTCAGAGGTCATCTATGTCACTCGGAAAAATTATTACCTGTCTCGACTTTGCGCGTGTATAGGTACACATATTTAGAATTCTGTACGATATGAATCGAGAGTCAAAAGGGATTGAAACTTCCCACTGGTCAGATTGATCGGACAATCAATCGAACCACCGGAAAAAACCCATTTACATCACGATCTAAAGGCCTAATCAAAAAACCGAAAATCGACACCCTATTAGTAAACATTTTAAAAATATTTTTTTTTACCTTTCTTGTAACTGCTCCTCTAAAATACACTGTTTCTTTTCAAGTTCTGCGATGTATTCTTCTTTAGTGTTAAATTCAAATTTTAACTTCTCTTCCGAATGAAGTGCCTCTTTAAGCTTTTGCTAAAATTTAATTGTCTATAAAAATACAAGTTTAATCGAAATGAAAAGTGCTAGAAATTGCTAGAAATACAATGCTAGAAATTGACAACCTGTATTTCCTGCATATCATCATTTTGCTTGTGTAATCTGTTCTTGTAATGTTCAATTTCAGAATTTGCATTATCGAGTTCATGTTTTGTATCTTCAAATTTCTTGTGATAACTTATAGCTTCCCCTAAAATAAAGGTTTTAGTAATAAAAAAATATTTATTTATATATTTGAACTTTATCGCACACACAAAATGTACAAAAGGCGGACTTAATGGCTTATTATGGACATTGCCTACCCGCCAACGTTTGGGTAAACAGAGAATTAAGAGGGATGCATTGTAAAGTGGGTATTATACTCTTAAACATTAGAAAATAAATAAACATAACACATATATAAATATAAACATATACATAACAGTGTAAGTACAATAATACATTAACATTTATATAAATATGTGTATATCTTACATATACAATAATTCCTACATGTATAATATACAATTTTATCTTCCCTTTTGCCCTTTCCCATCCCATCCTATTCCTCCCTATTTTCCCAACGGTTTCTCCCAATCCATTCCTTATTCTGCAAAGGTAGGCAGCGCATCTGGGGGCGTGCCAACGTTTGTCATTCTGGGTTGATGTTGGCATGTATCACGGATGTCTATGGACGATAGTATCCACTTACCATCAAGTGGACTGTATGCTCGTCTGTCGCCTTTTTCTATTAAATAAAGAAAAAATAACTACATTTCAGATATTCAGGGAGAAAATTTATTGTACTCGTAGCTATCTATAACAGATTACCTATTAACGTAATAATGTTTGAATGAAGTAATATTTGAAACTGCTTACTTAATTTGGATTCCTTCTCTTGTAACTCCTTTGCTTTGTTTTTATAACGTAGTTCTGACTCAATGAGCTGTGTACACATGGACTCTATTTTCTTTTCTAATTCGCTTCTTTCTTCTTTTTCTTGATTATATTTTTTATCTATTTCAATAAGTCTTGTAACATTTGTACTCATCTCTTGTTTGTAATTCTTAAGAGACTCATTATAATGCTGTGACAGCTCATTGAGATGCTTTTCAAGATCTTCTTTCCTGTTTTGAAAATGAAACATAACATTGTTAATGAATATGCTAAAAAAGATCACGTCAGTATATAAATATTTTTAAACTGACTCCTCTTGTAGTTTTTGACGATCTTTTGCTATTTCGTCCAGATGCGTCGTATGTTCTTTTATAGATTCCTTCATTTTATTTAACTCTTTATTGAAATCTGTTTGAAGTTTTCGATTCTGAAATAGAAAGATATTATAATAGAAAGAAATAAATATATGACATTTCGATATTGATATTTGGAGTCTAAAAATTCATATTTTTCAATGACCGTTTTATACCATGAGAGCGTAGGTTATGGAACGAATTGTCTCAAGAGGTCTTTTCGTTATGCTACGACATGGGGTTGTTTAAGAAGATTGTGAATAATATTCGGCAAGATCGGGAATGCACCACCTACCTACCTACATACCTACTTCACGAGTGGCGTTACTTTTATATCATTATTTTTTGTTCACTTTTGACATAAACACTTCCCCGTGGATCATTCTATTCCAAAAATATGCTATCACACCGGATTTTTTAAGACAGAGCAATAAAAAATAAGTAAGTTATTTTTTTTTAATTTAATTTAAAATTTAATTGTTATTATTTTAATTTCACTAAAGTCTCAATCTGGGACTTAGTTGGCACAACGTACTAGTATATCCAAGTTTCGTCACCACTTACAATCGAAATCACGTCCTTGGATTTTCCATTGTTAAACTATTTTAACAAGCACTTACACCATCCGGCACGACGACGTTGTTGTTGCTATCATTTAGCATTTGGGAAACTACCCCGTGCTAAGTTCTTTTTGGCATGTAACCTCTGCCATAGAATTTTTATGCCATGTTGCTGCAGGAATATTTAAGAGTTCCTCTAACTGTTGGTAGGTAACACGCCTGTCATTTTTTTATTCTTTTTCTACATGAGCTACGTTCTCCGGCACTTTTACGGGCCTACCTGGCCTTGAATCTAAAACCACTACGCTTGAACTGCAAATACCAGCGTCTTTAAAAATAATCCCATCGAGGCATATTTGTTTACTCAAGCCACGCTTAAAATTGTGGTAGAATATTACTCGGTAATCGCGTTTTGTAAATGTAGCCATACCGAAACTTTCAAAAAATTATTGTGACTAAGTTAATAAACGCAGAGCAATAAAATAAACGTGTATTCTCTTGTAATCGATGACATTTTGTAGTAAAAATATTTTTTATACTCCTAACCCCCAACCGCGATCGTGCGACAAAACTAATTGAACAACTTCGAAGAATACCTCTGACGCGATATTTTACAGAACATAGTAAAAACGTGATTTCGATTGTCATTGGTGACGAAACCTGGATATACTATACTACGTTGTTCCATCTAAGTCACAGAGCAAAATGTGTGGGTCTTTAAAGACGAGGATCCACCGACGCCGGCACGAAACCGCCAGTCCGTCGGTAAAAGAATGATGACTGTATTTTTTTAATAAACAAAGCCTAGTAAAACCTATTATGTTTTCATGGTATACTTGTCTACCTCGGTTATTTGAAGAGTTACAAAATCGACGGCCAAACCCGAGACTCAGTTCCTGATTCCTGCACCACGACAACGCGCCGGCTCAAAGACCTGCCGGCCGCTATCACTGTGTAACATTTGTTCCAATAGCTCACCTTTATAACCTCTGTATTTTTTATATCTGTATTCTATATTTCACTTGTATTGCAATATTTAATAATATTTTTATATTTTCTTTATATAAACCGAAACGCATTACTCTTCTTCATCAGTAAATAGCACTGGCCGAAAATAGATACTGGCTGGAAATAGCTCGACGTGTATAAAAAATCTAAAATTTGAAATAGTCTTAAAAATTCTGACAAGACGTCAAGAAAAAATCTAAGGGGCCGGCGAGACAGATTTGGTTCGGGAATCACGAGAGAAGGTTGGAAAAAGTCACACGCCTGTCCCGGGACCCAGTTGTCCTGGACACAACATCTCGGCCTCGAGTGCTTCTTTAAAATCAATAGAACCACAACGGCAAATCTTCGACGTTGAGTCGACCCACTACTCTCGCCGGCCGCCGCAGCTCTGGTCCATCGCTCTTTGGGCGCTGGTGCTCTTGCTGGGCGCCGCCTGTTGCGCCTGATCTCCATCGCCCCGTCCGTCCGCTGTTTCCGGTTGGAGGTGGTGCCCGCTCTTCATCACTCTGGGCGTGCGCCCTGCTAGGCGCCGCTTCTCCTGCTGACTAAACGTGAGTTTTTGGTGCTTTCGGACTTTGGTAATTAGGAAACGGATACTTTTATAGACTCTATATTACTGACTATTTTTCTAAATTGATCTTAAATTTTGTATTAGGTTTTATTTACTAATTATACAAGCTATTGGAACAAATGACTAACGTCTTTCCTTTCAAGTACGAGTTGTTTACCCCCTTTTAGTGAGCTCATAGGGTAACATGACAACGAACTATTTGACGGCGACCGTATTCAAAGTTTTAAAACGTCCTCCACAGTCCCGATCTCGCGCCCTTCATGACTTCGATTTGTTTCCTTGTGTGAAAATATGCATACAGTAAATCCTCAACAGAGGAGCAGTTGATAGGAGCGTTTGTGGAAGTACTCGATTTAATTCCCAATAAAAAATGGGAAGGTTCAATTAATGAGTGATTTAAGCTTATGGGGAAATGTGTTATTTGACAAGGACGGTACTATGAAAAAATAAAGTAGAATACTCGTATGAGCACACGTTGAAATTTATTGAACAGCCTGAGTAAACAAAAACAGCTGTAATTTTTAAAGGTTAAATAGTAATTGACCAATACTTTTTTAGTAATTGACCAGAGAATACAACAAAAAAATATACAAATCCCTTCAGTATAAGTGGGTTATAAGTTTATCATTTTTATGTCTAATTGCACTCTACTAAAATTATATTTACCTGTTCATGTAATTGTTGTACAGTACGTTCTAGCTTCCACGTTTGTGACCGGGCGTCCTCCAGGGCTGCTTCTAATTGGCTCGCCCTTTCTGCACCCATCTTAATTTGACCCTGTGCTCGAGTTAAACGATCTCTAACAACAGAATTCTTACATTTTTCTTCTTTTAATTCTTTCTCCACCTCCTAAAATAATGACAAAGGAAGACTGTCATTAAACCGGTGACAGCACTATTTCGAAATATTTGTATGCACTTAATTTCAAATGTACGGTCTAATACGGATTTACATTTTTTGCACTACATATTGCGCTTACGCACTTACCTATAAATACTATGTGTTATTTATGGTTTATTTATTACACTTGATTAATGAGACTAACCTATTCTGTGAGTTGGAAACGTAGGTTAAATATAAATTTATACTTGAAGTTTTTTATTTATATGTGATATGTTTAACAACGTAGAATTATGTTGAATAATAAAATATATATCGAAATTAACAATAATATATTACTACTGGAAATATAATATCTGCATAGGATTTTAAAGTATTGCTAAAATAGTTTCTTTTATTTAACTAAAAACATATACATATATACTATATATATATATATATATATATATATATATATAAAGAATCTAAAATATCTACGAGTATATATCCAACACTACGTTTAAGTAATATGAATTTTAAACGGATTGCTGTTCCAAGTCGTTAAAAAATCCTTATATTGATTATATTGAATTATATTGAACCCCGAGTGTGCGCTGATAAAATTACTTAGGTGAATCTTATATATGATAATAATAAATGATAAATTGTAAGATACTTTATAAATTGGCAGAGGAAGAGAGCATTCCCACAGCCGCTGGGCGCACTCGACTGGCCACGTTACCCCTCTCTCACAGAAGACTACCTTGAAATGAACTGCATTTGCTACTTTATCGTATTTCCCCAATGTACGTAAGTGTTTCGGTAGTGAATGAGATATGCTACAGCCCATTCCCATCCCATCCTCTCCCTCCCCATTTTCCCAATCCATTCTTTAATCTGCAAAGGTAGGCAGCGCATTCGGGGGAGTGCTAACGTTTGTCATTCTGGACTGATGTTGGCAAGTATCGCGCATGTCTATGGACGACAGTATCTACTTTTCATCAGGTGGACTGTATACTCATCGGCCGTCTTTTTCTATAAAAAAAAAATAGGTACTCGTATGTACGTTATTTATTACCTCAATTCTTTGTTTATTCTTTAGTGTTTTATAGTTGTCCACATTACGTAATTGTTTACGAAGGTCCTCGTTCTTCGCATTAAGTTCAGATATTTCATGAGTCAAGTTTTCTGTGTGTAACTGAAGATCTATTGTCTCATTTACGCCTTTTCTGATACCAATGAACAAATAATTAGATACGTTATTTTGGAGAAGACGACCTATTTACTTCAATGCAACAATTTTATACTCGTAAATGCTTATTACATACCTTAAAAATTCAACCACATCATTAAGTTCATTTATAAATTCTGCTTTTACTTCTCGTAGTGTACACGAGAGTATTTCATTTTCAGCATTAAAATCGTTAATTTTCTTCGATAGCTTATGTACATGGATTCCCTTTAATATATAACTATTTTATAATGGGAATTACTTAAATTCTTAATATAGAGGTATTTACGTATAAAAAAACTCTGTTAATAAGGAATATATTTTATTATGTATTGATTATACCTTTTCCACTGATTTTAAAGAGTCGAACCAATCGATGATTTCCTTTCTTTTTATTAAGGTTTGTTCACATATGGCTACTAAATTACACGGTACGTTATTTATAGCATTTTGTAATTTAGTTATATCCATCTTTAGAGGGCCCTTTTCAGAGGTAACACCTGTTGATGAATTTATAGGGTTATGATTATGGAATTGAACAAAAATGTCCCTTATAACTGTCTTTTTAATTTAATCACTATAAGAACGATTATAAGAGGAAAAATGAACAAAATCAGTATATTGTATAACTTTTTGTTTTTGTTTGACCTTGAGGTGTTATTTCCGCACACAGCCGAAGCAACTGTTCCGGGGACATGTTAGACACGTTCATGATCTGTAAGTCCGCGGCTGGCAAATTAGGCTCTAGTCCAGATGATGACATCCTTTGATAAGTACATCTCATCTTTGCGTACAGCTCCATTATCGCTTTCTGCAAAATTACAATTATAATTTATTTATTGCAATGATAATTTTCTTATACTTTAGTAACCTTTGAAACTAACACAAGTTCTAGGTTAGTCAATGAAGAGGTTTAAAACTAATACAGAAACTTTGATCGTACCTGTCGACCATTGAGTTCACTTTTTAACTTATCAAACTGTACATTTTCATCTTGCCACTTAATTCGTAGTTTCGTCAATCTGTCGTTTGGAGAAGTGAAGGATTCTAAAATTTATAAGGAGCTTTAAAAACTATCACTGATAGGTAAAATATACCTCAACAGTATTTATGTAAAAATTATAAAAAAAATGTATAACTTGTTAATTTGTTAAGTTTTCATCCTCGGGAGGGGGGAGGAGAAGTTATCGTGACCTAATATTTCCTAGGAGTTAAAAATACATGACATATTTTAGGAACGGCTCAATTAAATAAATCTGTTTACCGTCATTGTTTAACTCTAGATTTGCATCCATTTCAGCTAGTTCCAACTCTTCACACTTACTTATTGTTTCCTGTAAATACAATGTACATTACTCCAAAACATGAAACAGCTATCGTTCATCATGGTCTACTTTCGTTTCTTAGTCCCCTTTTCGCAATTCGTATTACTAATATTTATATTGTGCAGTTATAACATAGATTACAAAATAATTAGGGCAATACCTGGTTTTAAAAGAGGGAAATTTATTTATTTACAAGCTCAGCAAGTTATTTAATTGAAGAAAATGTTTTCTTCAAATTAAAAATAATATATCACTTTTAATAAAGTCATGTTTCAAAAATGTTTTTATGAACCTGATGTCATTACGATACAAAATTCGACTGAACAGATATCCTTCACGAACACATAAAGCATGGAGATTCATGCTACAAATGATTTAGGATTAAATACTTTTATTAGATTTCATTGTCACACTTAGTTGGTTGAAATCACCCTTGCTCTATATATGTCAACACAAAATTTAGAATTACAATATCGATTCAAATAATGTTCTATGAACTTTTGATAAAGTTTACTTATTTTCAATCAACGATAATAATAAGTGACACATTGTATGTGACATACCACATTGTATTATTTATTTTTCATTTATTTATTAATGAAGGTGGGAGACGAACATACAGTCCACCTGATGATGAGTAGATACTGTAGCCCATGGACATCCGCGATACATGCCAACATTAGTCCAAAATGACAAATGTTGGCACGTCCCCGGATGTGCTTTACGGATAAATACTTTATGATAATAGTAATAGGTAGTCTGTTATCATAAAGTATTTATTCAATAATTTAAATAGGGTTTTTAAGATTTTTCATTCATTCAGTATACGTTCGTGAATAAACGAAGGGACTGATGTCTCGTCTCATTTACATGATGGATTTTTCATGTTCTCGAGTACTGTACCTTGGTAGCAATTACCTGTTAGCAGGTAAAAATCATAAATTTTACCATATTATTTTAAATTGTGGTCGAGAATATGATTATTGAAATTGTATTGAAATAAGATGAGAATAAACAAGTCGAAAACGTTTTCTACAGATGGAACTTGCTTTGTAAAATCTCAAAAAAGCGAGTTTGAAATCTTGGACGTAAGTAAGACTCGTCTCAGCCACCTTTAAGAACTACTTAAGAATTCTTTACAAAGGCTAGTGTTTTAAGTATCTTAACTATACGTAACTTAACTTTTAAACTATGCTAATAGTAGGACAATACTCGTGTCTGATATGAGCAGGATTTCAATTTTGTATAAGAACTTAACTCTTTTGAATGTTTGTCAAGTAATTTGTAAAAATATTTAGAAATTTATTAGTCAAATGACTCGTGCCTGTCAGATAAGTAGATTTACGCAATTTTAGAAAAATGTTGAGACAAAATTTATAATTCTACGAACCCTACTATTTAACAACATAATGATATATTTGCAACGAATTTTTTTTAGGATTGCTTTGAACATTCAGCTTAGCATCGTCATTTTGGAACTACTGAATTTTGGAACTGCTTCTAGCCCCTACGAACTTACGCTCTCTACGCACTTAACAGTATTTTATCTCTGTTAAATTCGTAGAAAAATATTATTTTTGTGCCAAATCACGTTGAGTACTTGATGACCTGATGATGATGATGACAAGGAGTGGCTTCCATTAGTCGCGTTAAATTATATTGAACATGTTTAAGAAAAGCTGCTTTAAAGAACTGATACTCCATTTCCACACACAGCACAATATTAACTACAGATTCCTATTAAGTATACAATGTACGATCACCAACTTGACTTCATTTTTAAGTATGCCCGAAAAAGGTAGTGGTGATTTTGTGTAGGTGCGTAACATAAAAGTGAAATTTAAGAATTCATTTTTATATTTTAAGCATCAAAAATATTTAACGTGCTTACTTTTTACGTTACTTATTATTATTATTATGGATAAAGTATGCATTTTGGCATACTTTATCTATATTAATAAATGTTTTAAATTATTTAGTATTTTTTTGTATATGTCGTTCATATTATTTTGTGAATCATGATGTGGAATATTTCTAGCTAAACAATTATTAAGTACGTGGTAAGTATGTATTTCTGTAGACCAAGAAAATAACATATATACCTGATCAGGAAGAACAGACGATGTGTTTCTAGTAGTGTGTATTGATTTTGGTTGTTGTTTCTGAAAGTAAACAAATAATTTTAAGGAATATGTATGTGGCAGTGAGACAGGCGGCTTTCTTACCACCGCACTCAACACTTATAGCCGTCTGACGTAGGCATCCTCAGAGGGCTGGGATTACTGCTCTGCTGACCTGCTCTGCTCTGTCTCGTTGACTCAAACGGAGTCAAATCGGACTATGAAACGTCGCAGATTTTCACTGGGCGCGGTTGTTTTAGAAAGAGATTGTTTGATATCAAGCTTTGTGAAGATTACATGAGTGAATGCAGTATAGAAAAGGAGGACTTGCACCACGTGTTGTGGGCTTATACACTACGATTAGGTACGTGCGAAGATGCTGGAGGGAATCGGCCGAGAGGAAGAGGAACCGGTTCATTACCATGACCTCGTGAACTCAGAGAAGAACTTTATTAGGCTGGTTTATGCGACTATTTTTGTATTGTAAATCGGGTCTGAACGCGTATAATTAAAGGTTTTTGTTTACCTTTTTGACTCGACGTTTCGGCACGAGTTACGACTAGCCGTGGTCTCGAGTTGACTGAAGGGACGGGTAGTCCAGGATAGGAGCTGCGAGCAATTTTATGAACGCACATTTGCCCTTTACATTCGGAAAGGCTGCGACACACTACACTAACAATGTCCGTGGACGTATTCGACGGTAAGTCATATTTTTTTATATTTCTTAATTTCGATTGCTTCACGTACAATCCTGCGGTCAAGGAAAACATCGCAGCTCTAAGAAACCTCCAAACGAGTAGATCAGCAATAGCCGAATACATCCTCAGAGCTGGAATTAATCACTGGATAGAACTCTGTACTCCAAAAATCCTCTTCACTGAACGTCGCTATTATCTCATTATTCGTCATACCTCGTCATTATTCGTTTAAGACAATAGTCGCATAAACCATATTTAACTGAGCTGATCAACATCGGACGGACGTTTATGTAAAGTCCATGCCCCAGAAAGGGGAGAGTGGATTCCCTAAGAAACACAAACTTAGAGGAAATTTTGTAGGAAAGCAGAGGCAGATATGCGCCGGAAGAGTAGTAGGGTTGGTAGGACCATGGGAAGAGGATGGTAATCAATACTGCCCTCCTATAAAAAGTATTGGTAACAGTTTTAACAAAAGCATGAGTAACATTATATTCTGAATAAATATAAAAATAAACAATGGTTATTAGTCAATATTCGTTTTGTTATACCCAAAAATTAAAGTTTCTAACTTGATTTTAAATTAATAAAAATATTATCAATATTTTTTTGCATTATCCTCGAATGCCATGAAATTGACATTTTTCGAAGGGTTGCAGAATAATCAATGACAATTATGACATTGTATGATGAAGGGAAACTTACTGTCGGTATGAATTTATTGCTATCGATTAAGATTTACTAATTTAATATTTCTCTTTCAAGACTGTTTAAATAGAAATATGCTCTAACATCTGATTTTTGAGATAAAGCAATATAAATTGTTATTTATCAAGACTTCACTACTGTCTCAATATCTGGGAAACCACTGAATGTATCTGCGACCCTCACCGGACTAAATATCTTAGCCGGTACCCACATTTCAAAATATGTTGCTGCTGGTAGCGCGTTTATCGTGAGTGTGTGACGTTGATGTAATTGGGTTCGGGATATTATTGATATTAATAATGTTCCATATCCCTAGACTATTTATTGTTCTATTCTAGTACTGTATTCACTAAATAAATTCCTGTATAGTACTAGTTATCCTTTCACTCAAATACATGTATCTACATCGTATTCCTCAAACGTAAAAACCTCTAAAATGTTTCTCTCTGGTTAACTTAAAGAATTGCTGGTAAAAAACCCTAAGGCATCAAACATGCATTATATTTTATTTTTGAATGAAAAATCTCAATAAATAAATTCGCCTGCAGAACTTACTTGTGGAACTGGCACAGTTATAACATGCGAAGTTCTTCCTGATTTGAATGGTGGCATCAAATTATCATTAACCACTCTTTTAGGTATCACTGAAAATTTCTAAAAAGAAACATATAAACATATAAGCAGACGAAGAGTGCTCACACTGTTCAGCAGTTTCATCGTTTAGATGAAAACTTGAATTTTTTACACAGTTATTTCCTGTACCACGTACTATTCATGTCGTTATGCCATTATAACACACGGTGAGACCAGTGTACTTCCTAAATATGGAGGAATTTTGGACCATAATCTGTAGTACCCAGTGCCGATGTTGAATATTACGAATACACAAACTTCTGATACCATACCATATTATCAGTCCATATTTCTCCACTACTGGATATAGGCCTCTCCAAAAGCTTGCCACACCATCTTCGGCTCTTCTCATCTAACCACCAACGGCAAACGTTTTCAATCGCCAAATTGCAATGGCCATCGCGGCGTTTTCTGGCCTACAAAACCTCTTATGCCACTGCAAACCATACGACGGCCCCCAGTCCTCGGCGCCCCTACTATTCCCAGCTACGGCAGCCGCTACAGTCATGGTAGGGGGCAGGATGTGATAAGAATCCTCGGGTTCGGCTAAGCTGTGAAAACCGACAATTACACTTTGTGACTTACAACACACGAACACGAACTCTGGGCCTTGACGAAAATATAATGGAGTTGGAATCGACACGGGCAGGTCATTTTGCCGAAGGACCGATCATTCTGATGATCGGCTACGTACCCTACGTACCCGTAGACGAGTCCTAGAATTGAAGCTACGTACCGGGAAGCGAAGTATGGGATGCCCTTAGGCCAGGTAGACCTGCGACTTGAAAACTTCTAATATTGTGTTTTTTTTGTTTTAAGTAAGGCAATCTGGTGCTTACTATTTATTCATTTAGAGTCGATATACTGATAAATGAAAAATCAATCAGATACACATATCAGATGAGTACCTACAAATATAGTAAAAGTTCGAGCTAAAAAGCTAAGATATATGGTGTCCCAGGGAGCGATGATACATGTAGAAGTACAAACAAGATTATCCTAAACTATTATCTCGTACTTTATACTGGGGAACTATAACACGATCAGTGGGACACGCCCAGTTGGCTGTAGAATACAACCAAGTTCAATCATCCTCGTAAGAAGAGAGATTTCGTACCAGGATGGCTGAATTTGGCTGTGTCTTTTATTAAAGATAGGTACACGATATTGTGCCTCTTTGAGGCTGGTGAACGACCAACTGCTGCCACCAAAAGCACCAACCACCAAAACTGCTGGTGCAAAAATACAAAGCAAACTGTTTACTCTCCGCGCTGCCGCCGGTAGAAGTCGTTCTTGATCAGGGCGAGAGATTCGTTGTGGAACCTGCTGCTTCATCGCACTCCCACTGGCATCATTTGTTCTGTTTGCCGGCATGACTCTTCCTGCCGCCGAGTTCGGACGCACGGACTATTGAGGAAATATAGATTTAAATAAAAAATAATAAATTATTAAATAAGATTATTAAATAAAATATTAGACAGTTTAATACATATAAGAGTCCTAAATATCTTCGCCAAAAATTTTACAGCTAATTACAATAAGTTATCGATAAAGTCAACGGAAGGTAGACTTATTAGATGAGAAAATTATGTTTCGTTTAGATTCCGAATAAACTACTAATAATCCATTTGATGGTCACAAATTACGACAGTAGAAGATTTTCAAAAAAATTTAAAGCTGGTATATTAGTATCTAAGCGATAATAATACTCGTATGTTATTGAATGAGTTTATGAAGTTCTACAACTTTTGTTTGAAGCATTTTTTTCTACGAATAAATAGTGAAATTCTCTTTTAGGTGTGTGCCGTACTTCGGAATTATTTTTAATTACCTACTCGGTGGATTGGGACTTCTCTGTCTTCCTAAGAAGAAAAAGCATTAGTAACTCTTTTAACGAAAGCGTAATAAGGAACATTATACTCGATTACGTAATATATTACAATGGTTAGTCTTGTTTTGGTCAAAACAATGATTGGTCTTTCTGTTTTATCCAGAACTAACTTCTTTCTAACTTCTATGTTTCTCAACTGGTGTAGTTTGTACCACACAGCAGCATACCTCCTGGTGTTGCAGATGTCCATGGGCGGCGATAACACTTACCATGACGTGGGACCGCTCGTCCGCCTACTTCATTTATTTCTTTCCATTTACTTTATTTATTTATATGTTGATATGGAACAACCGAAGGTCCACAGAACATTCGCGGCCCTCTAGCCATATTTACGTTAGCTTTTTCTACCATTAGCTACCATCAGATGGACCTTTGCCTTTCTGCAAAGTATACCTACTATAAAAATATTTACTAATTCAAGTTTTGTAAGAGCAAACCTCTTTGAGTCGGAGTCGTACTGCATTTCTTCCGGGAAAACGTGCGTGCGGCGTTTCATGCTTTACTCTCTGCTGCTTTTGAAATAATCAGCAAATTATTAAAATAAAGATGGAAATGTCGTAGTAGGTAATAGACACTAATAAATGGGAAAAAAGATTTATGAAGTGATTGGGTTGAACCATCAGTCACCGCGCCGGATTACAAAATTACATAGATATTGGTTCTAATGATACACCGCCTAAAGAATGTCATTGAGTCCACTTGAAATTATCATCCTATATTTCATGACTGTTTGGTGTCGTAAAAGGCAACTAAGGGATAACAAAGGCGCCACTGAGCCCTGAGGAACTACATCACTTCTAAAAGAGTGGACTCGCCAACCCACTTGACCAGTGTGGCGTAAGTACATCTCTCATGCTCAGGCGCATGTACACGAGGACGCGCATGTCCAGCAGTAGACGATATAAACAGTCCGGTTACCGTATATTTATAACCAGTATATTTAGTACCAGTATATTTATAATAAGATTTTCTATCTGTTTCTATCTTGATTCTGTTGTGCTATGAACAGGCCATTTTATTAGGTTTAGAGCCAGTTACTTCGGAGCCTAACACGATTCAGAAGAGAAAGAAAATTTAACTTATAAGCAGCTGCTTATAAGTTAGGTAGCTAGGTAGCTTTCATTTTTCATTTTCATTTTTCATTTTTATTCTAACTGGACAGTCGTTAGCTACTCGTAGGTACGAGTAGCTAACGACTGTCCAGTTAGAATAAAAATGAAACTATTCTCTGATGATTAAGAAAAAAACAACAATTGGATTAGCGAAATTATTATCTGGCAAATATTTTCTTGTTTTCTGCTTAATTTTCTCTTTCTAGAGATTTTTCTTTTTCCAAACTCACTCATAAATTTAAACAGGTAGGCGATATGTGCCAACTTTTGTCAATTTTAACTGATGTTGGTATAAATCGCATATATCTCATCGGCGACATAAAAAAAGTATTCTACTGTATTACTTAGGGCGGATTACACCAACATTATTTCAGTATACGCAGTATAATTTTAAAGATGATGTAAACGAACGTCAATGCCAAATATGCGAAAGACAGGAACCTACGGCGTGTCTCTCTACGCTTCCAATGCGCAGTCACCGCCCTAGGCGATTTGTTTGTGAGGTGGAGGATTGAGGTCAACCCCGAGAAAAATGCAACCATGTGCTTCCCTTTTCCCATGGGCGGCACTCATAGCTCTAGCTCCCGTCTCTCCCCACTCCCGATATCACTTCCCTTTTCGGTCAAACTATCCCTTGGGCAGGAAGACCAAATATCTTGGAGTCACCCTACACCATCGGCCTTTGTACTCGGTCGTCTCAACGCTCTTATAGGCGGGAGAAGTAAAATGTCGCTTAGAAATAAGCTGACATTGTACAAAACCTGCGTACGTCCATAATGACTTTCGCTAGAGTTGTCTTTGTACACGCAGCCCCCTCCAACATTAAAATACTCCAAACCCTCCAAAATAGATTCGAGCGTAAGGCCGTCGCTACCTCATGGTACTCTCGCAATTTCGACCTCCATAAGGACGTGGAACTTCCCTCCATCGTCAAATACGTGAAAGACTCCGCCCGACGCTACTACGACAGAGTCCTTTTACCATCCCAACTCCCTAGTAGTTGACAGCCTAACCTATGTCCCCGATAGGAATGACCCTTCCTGTTGCCGTCGTCGTCGTCGTCCTCGGCACGTCTTAGACGACCCTGACGACCGAATTACTGCTACCAATGCGGTTTCTACACTACACTCACAGACTATACATATATAGTACACTGTCCCCGGCAGCGCAGACGAGGTCGTCACCTTCGCTACACCGTGAACACACACCGGCCTTCAACCAAACTTTTATCAGGTATCGGCACGTGCCTGGGCGTTTCTCACCGACTCGTGATCCCGCGGTACCCTCCCAAAGCAACGCTCGAAGCCGAGGTCCGTTCCTTCCGCCGCGCCGGTCTGCCGGCGGGGGAGCTCGTTGCTGCACACACTCTTTGTTCCTTTTGCGATCGCCCTAAACTATACATGTCAGGTGACTCTTGAAAGGCCATTAGGGCCACAAGAATTTAGCCATTTCGAAAAAATACCAAAAAATATACCAAAACCAAAGTCGTACGAGTTTCAATTCCACCCTCAAATATTATACCATCCAGAGCTCCAGTTGCGTCTGAACGCGACCTACTTACTGTAAGGAGCATGTGCGCGTCTTCGATTGCATACGACCAGCCGCTCAACCCGGCCCGCCGAGTTTCGTGCCCGTCGTCAACAACGATGGATAAACATCGTATGTAACTGTTAACTCTTAACGAATGTAACTTACTTTAGAAAATTATTTGATGCAACCCGCCCTTAATCAGCGATATAATAAAGTGAAGTAGGAGACAATACCGCAAGTTCTGATATAGGTTTGGGCCTGATAGTAGGCGGTCTTGATGGCGGCGATAGTTGGTTAGGCTGTGTCCACTGCGGTATACGACACTTCGTTGGCTCTCTAGCTGCCTGTAATATATCTGAAAAAACAATTAATTTCTCGATTAGTCAACCTGTCTCAGGTTTCATCTGATGAAACAAGTGTGTGAGCGGTACGTAATAAAATAAAATTCAATGTCTGGTCTGTAGTTTCAGGACAATTTTTCATTCTATATAGATATACATAGTATAAAAATATAGATAAAATATTGTAGGTACCTTCTATTCTTGATTCAGACGGTATATTTACTTCAGACATCTTATATTCCTATTTGACATCACATTAGATTTATGTATAAGTTTGTGCTAAAAGATTTGCAACACGTTTTTTACGTATTATTATTGTATCCGTGTTCCCTACTCTAAAAATTTATTAATTCCAAAAGTAAAGTCATGCAAAGTCGTCTTAATTTCATGGAAGATCCATAGAGAAGGTGATTATATACATTTTATGCTGCAGGAATACAAAAATTCTTGCCAGTACATGCGGTTCTTGTGTTCTTAAATTTATGAAATTGTGAGTTATTGTAATTTATCTTTAAATTATTATCGTGATTTACGCTTAAATCACAAACATTTTTGTATTGTTGTCGCAATTGAGCCCGAACTATGATAATAAAAAGTTTACCTTCCGAAAGTTAGTACTTGCCTATGGAACGCCATTTACTATTTATGTCAAAGGTTTTATTTTTGGAACATCAAGCAGCTTCGAATATCTTTGAAAATTACGACAAACTAAGCAACAAAATTTTATATTGTTATTTTACAGTAAATCCTGTCACTTTGCATCGCTAGCCTAGCATGACGACTTCGGTAAAACCTCCAAAGGATAAAACTTGTGAGTATATTAATTATGCAAGGACGACATAGATCGTTCTTAATTGAAATTGCGTGACGATTTGTTTATGACCCAAAAGAGAAGTTCCGCTCACCGTTATACTTCAGATCATACAGATATGATGACAAAAAGTGAATGCAATGCAAAGTGAAAAATTTCAATTCAGTGTCATTCGGTTGTTTTTTCCTAGTTCTCTAGAAAACCAAATTGTGTTTAATAGAAACCTACAAGAACAGATTAAACAGATTAAAAGCTAATGGAACAGCATAAAATACTTAAGCCATAATATTGCAGTAATAATTATGTGATACTGTATTTATTTTTATTAAAAAAATGATGTCAATGTTGCATTCAACTTATTCCTTCATTTTTGAATAAATAAAAGCATCTATACATTATATAAACAAGGCCGTGTTTGTACCAGAAATGATACAGATGAATGATAATGATGATAATGACGAATGATACACTACGAATGATACAGAGCCCAACAGATATTATATTTCTATGTATGTCAGAAGAAATAGTTGTGTTGTTGTGTCGTGCGGCAGGTGGCGCAACGCCTCGTTTGACACCTCGGCCAACAGCGGCGTCCGCAGCGCGCGCCGCACGCAATGCTACCAATCGTAATGTAAGCCTACATCCATCGCAGAGACAGTCTCCTTCACGTGGACCACCATCGCCTTCTTCTGCCAAGGTCAGTAATACTGATTTTTAGAATTTGTTTTCATTTGAGTATTATTGCCAATCCAGTGGAGCCCAAGCTGGATTGTGGACTCAATCAAGCTGAATCACATTACACGTGTAGATAGTGCGCATAACACAACGTGCTAAATAAACTTATTATTCTCATACGCTTAACTTTATTGTATGAATGAACGATGCTCTCAGATTTTCTTTAGATATTTATTATAATATCATGCCATTTTTTTTAAACTGCAACCATTTGAAACAGATATAAATGGGAGCACCTATAAAGATAGAAGACGTCATTACATAATTCAAAAGAAACGCGTTACGAATTTAAATTGAGGTTCGAAACTTTGTGGTATAGTCCCAAGTTGCCATTTAGATTTTTTTTCGACCGCGTCGTACGATGGGACCTATATACATCGACAAGGGATGCTTAGATAAACAAAAAATGTTATTGAATTTAATCTCCTAAAATGTCACGTTAGCGAGATATTACGATTGAAAGATCGCTATATAATCGGTAGTATGACCTTAGCAAATCTTACCCCAGTGTATAAACAAAATCTACTAATCATGTGCTTCTCTTAATTAAATTGTTATCTAATAACAATTTTTGCTTACTTTTATACCTGTATTTTTGGTATAAACAAATATTTACTTATAATTAATACAATCTTACTTATAATTTACTACATCAAGGAATGCTGGTAAATCAGATATACATGAACAAACAAACACGGGACCAGTTACTTATTATTACAATAACTAATAAGTATAGTTTGTACTCCGTTGTAATATCGATTTAACATGACCATAAATCAACATAATATATACCTACCCACATACATTATTAATTAATATAATTCATACGGACTGTATTAAACTTTTTTTATATAATAATATTATTTTTTTAAACAACGCGAAAATCCTTCCTACCCAGAAACAATTTATTAGAAATAATTCATATGCTTACTTATTACTGCTTATTTACTACTTATCCCAATACATCTAGCGGACCGATTTCGTTTGGTAACTGCTCGCGAGTTACTACACATTTATTCATTTTACTGCCTAATTATGTACTACAACTTGTTTGCAAATTAAATAAATAAACAATTAAATTCTTACTCATTCACATATTAATTGAGCTACTAATTTCAAGATATGTTACTCCTCGTTTCCATTTATTTTACTGCTCATATTTTTTTCACCACCCAATCTGTTATTATTATTATTAAACACACAATTTGTTTTTTCTTACTGACCGATACTATAATATATTACTGTCGGTTTAAATCATAGCCTAATAAAATATCATTCTATTTGAAGAAAAAATTTTGTCGTAAACTGTAGATATGCGTAAAATGTAAAAAAATCACGTGTCTAATCTCGGTCGACAAAGTTAAGCGATTACAGGGCAAAGACAGAGAGAAAGAAAGGCAAAGTGACAGATGCGAACACGAACGGTTGTAGTCCAAGATAGGTATAGGAAGGCGTGTACTTCTTGTGATGACTTTGATAATATACATTTTGGGGACTATTGATAATTATAATTTGGGCTCAGTAACATCTAATTAGATCATAGACATAGTGATAACAGCATATCTACCTCAAATTATTTTGGTAACGTAACACTTAAGATACCAAATAAATTATGTGTTAACATCTAAATATTTGTCTTATTTTTACCAACAGGTATAAAAGTGAGCAAAAATAGTTATTTGACAACAATTTAACCATAATATCTTGGTTACGTGACACTTAAGGACATAATTCTATTTATTTTTTTATTTGACTAAGCATTGTTAGTCAAATAAACTAAGCATTGTTTATTTGACTAAGCATCCCATCGTGCGACGCAGTTTTGAAAAATAATCAAAATGGCGGCTCGAGTTTATGCCAACCTCCCTACTAAAATGTTCGAACCCCCTTGGCAGAAAAACAGTTTGGATCTATATTTCGGTTAAGTTAGGGTTCAGTAGTTCCAAAATTATGACGGAGTAGACTTCTCAGAAAATCTCAAGAAAAAATCCCAGTGCTATGTGTCGTTAGATAGTGTTCATCCGTCGCAACGCATAATGTTCAATACGCAAAATGATCAATATGCATAATGTTCAACGCATAGGTATTGTTCAATGCGTATAGGTAATTAGTAATGCGTTCAATGCGTTCTGTTCTATCTGTTCAATCCGTATAGGTTTAGCGTGTTGAACATTTTGCGTACCTAATGAATATTATGATTGTTGAAAATTTTGTATAATTGAATATCTTGGCAAATTGCAGTATCTTGAACATTATGGTATCCGTATTCAACATTTTACATATTGAACATTATACGTGACGACGGGTACAAGCTCTACAACTTTTCTCTAAACACCTTTTTTCTAAAGCGTTCATAAAATAGGGAATTTTTCACTTGCGACTGGCTTTGATTGTACTGTCTTAAATCAAATTTGTTTGTTTATATACGCACAAGAAATCGAATTAGGTATGTTGAATTGTAAGATTTCATGAAATATATAATATTACTTACGACACCTTTCATATTCGTTGTAATTTTAATTTCAGGGAAAAAGCCCAATTCAACGCAATATCCAAAAACTAGAACCAAAACCCGAAGTTAAGGTTATAATTTTGCAAATTTTAATCCACATAGAGTTAACGCGTATTTATGTATGACATTTAGTATTGGACATGTTTCCAGGAAAGCCGAACTTTTCAACAAGAAGATTACACGTCAGATAGTTACATTGTAAGTGATATACAGACACTACAGTAGGTATTGTGTAGCAACAATTACGATTAGTTTTTTACGTCGAATTCCCCTACGTTGCATTTCATAATCAACCAGTGACTTCACTTTACATTTCCATACATTACTCGTACATTATTATACATTACTCCTAACTAAGACTTCGGTAAATAAAATCCGCGTTACATGTAGGGTGGTTTTCTATGTTAATAGTAGGTACAATTATTCCACAGCGCATGGGCAATATATGTTTTTGGCATAACAGTCTTACGACGGATCGATTACATAAGTAAAAGAAAGTAATCGAATTAATTGTTTTTGAACAAAATGTTATCAAATATTTATATTACAAGTACATTCGTTCGTCTTTGGGAAGGTCACACAAACCTTACACATATAAAGTATTTTAGTGTATTGTATTTTTTTTCGGAATGGCTAAATCCTATGAATCTAGTGGATTGTAATCATTGGACATGTTTAGTTTAGGGTCAGCGCAGAGTCACGCTGGATTACCGGTGGAAGGAACAGACCTGGGCTTAGGGCGTTGTACTGGGAGGTCAGCATATTATTTACCATAAGTTACATATAAAAAAATAGGTAAAAAAAGGGTTAAAAATATACTCGTACATTGTATATTTCTTTAATATGTATTTCTGTTTCTATAATACCTACTCTATTTGATTATTAAAATACTTTTATTGAAAATTTAAATACCTATCATACGGTATCTTACATGTGGACATCTGTTAAATAGTTCTAAAGATATTTCAACGTAAACAGCAGCATCGGCGGTCTCCTTGATGACATTTCGTTTATAGAAAGACACCGCGTTATAATAAATAACGTATCTCTGTAATTTTACATGTTATTGTTATAATTTGAAGTTTAATAGAAATTGAATTGAAATAATGTAGCAACAATTTATTATTAAATGTTATTTACCATGAAGCGAGTAGTTTGTTCGTTATATTTAACAAAATTAGGCAGAGTGAAAAAAGTTATATTTTTGTAAATATTTCTGTTTCTATAATATCTATGCTATTAAGTCACTAAAATATTTTTATTAGTAATTTGAATAACTTTTATATGATACCTCATATTAGAAAATTGCTTACGTAGTTCTCGAGATATTCGAAAATTAATATAGGGTCTTCGGCCATCTTGATGACGTCATAACTCCCCACAGTCTAGAAGCTAACTCGGAAAACTATGCTCTAACTAAACGATTATATTACAATGTAGGTTTTTGCGAGTATTTGAGAAGCGCCCAGGTACGTGCTGGTCGGTAACTGACAAAAATGTTGGCTGAGGGCCGGTGAGCTGTAAACGGTGTCTCAGGTGGAACATTCTTGTCTCCGCAAGTAGTTATTATATTTTATATTGTAAATCGGGTCTGAAGGCATAAAATCAAAGTATTAGTTTACCTTTTATTACAATATAAATTGTGTACAAAACACGAAATTTTTAAAAGTAATATTATTCATATTGTATTGCAGGTGTCAACTAAGCAAGAGCCTGATACATATGATATAATTGAAATCGGGTCAACGGTGATAATAGAGGAAACTTCAGAAGAGCGTATCAACTATGATAACGCTGAAAATAATGAATCCACCATTTTCGGTAACCTTACATTTATTAAGTCATCTGCGTAGATCGGAACAGAAACATTGGACGGTTAGGTTGTAAAAACCATTTCGGTGCGTTACGACCGAATGTCCTTTTCCTCACACTTCCTTTCCCGGAATACGCTATTTTGGCCAATTAAACAGGAAAAAGAAGTCCTAAGTAAAAGTAGGAAGTCGAGGAAAGAAAAGTAAGTCGTCCAATCCAATAGCAAGTCCAGTAGTAAGTAAGTCCAATAGCAAATGCAATACATTATATTACCTTTTTTACACTTACGATCAATATATTCAGCCTATCCCTACACATTGAAAAAGACAATAAAAAATAAATAATTTTAATTTTATTTTTGTTAAACACATTTTAATATAATGATGCGACGTTGAAATCTATTTTTTTTCCTAATTTTAGTTTCCAAGTAAATAAATTATTATAAAAAAATGGTTTTATCAAAAAAAAACATTTTTAATTTTGTCTGTTATATTTTTTATCAAATTGTATATACAGCTACTTTCTATTCTTTCCTAAATTTTGAAGTAAACTTTTAAATCCCACTATCGTTATGACTTGATTCTTTCTTTAAACAAAATAAGAATTCGGTATTTTCAGAATCCTAGAATTGGAATATTATGGGAATGGACATTAAACGGAGAGCTAGTGAACATTTTACTTACGGTATTTCAGCAAGACTGTAAATTTGTTGATAGATGGCGGATAAATATTAAATATCAAACGCCAAGTCTTACACTTGGACTTGGCCGTAAATAGTAGCCCTACATTTTTAAAGGGCTCAAAGAAAATATTTATTTATTTATTGCACGTTGAAGATAACATTAAACTTACATCTAATGACATACAATATCCTGCAAGGGCACAGCAATTCAATTTTTTTTTAATACAGACATTATTGATTAAATTATAAATTGAATTAAATTATTATTCATTAAATTATAATATTAGATTATTAAATCATCGATACATTTATGAATGAACTATTAATTGTTTGCTAATTGATTATTATTTGGCTATTTATTAGACTTAATTGTAAGACGATCGCCGATAATGCAGTGATCATGAATAATTGAAAAAAATATTGTCCTTTACGGTATTTCAGCATGGCTCATTTTTTTATATAACTTAAGGGATATGTAAATAAATACCTTAGTCTAGCCGTAAATATTGTGTTACAAAGAAACCATTGACTTTTTTACATTATCATTTTCTTAGAAGAATTTGTGTTATTTTAGAAATAAACATATAAGTATTTTAAAAGTACCTATAACGTTTATTCAAAATTGTCACCATTTGCTTTTATACAATCTTTCAAACACTGTGGCCAGTTTTCAATTGAAACACGCACACTTTCCATGGGAACATTTGTAACTGCCACCCTTATGGAATGTTTTAGGAATTCAATATTATCATGGCGTTGTAGAGCATTCCATGCTCTCTAATACGGGACCATAAATAATAATCGAGTGAATATACTTTCTCATACAAATTGCTCAAATATTGAAAATAAATTATCACTCGGAGTCACTTGAATGTAAATTACCCAAATTGATAAAAGCTTCCTGATGTTTCGGATGTTTTTGCAAAAGTTTATATGATCTTACTTTTCCTTTTCAATAAAAAGCCGGATTACAGTCACATCCAGTTAAGGTACGCAACCCCGGTAGACTACTTTTTAACAATGAATCACCTAATTTATCACTGAGTTTTATAATATCTATCCAGATACTTAAATCTTACGTGCTAAGTGATCCATGTTTCCTATCATTATAACTAATATGGTACATCAGTATCGGAGCATCTAATAACAATGTTACCACCATATTCTAGTCGATGTTGCAAATATGATAAACTATCTTCGTATCTGCTTCTTCATGGCTTATGCAACATAGTTTACCATTTTTTAAGATTGATAACGTAACGTATCAATAGCGAAAGAGGAATAGTTTATTAAGGAAATGGGAAATTCAAAGAGTAGGACATTCAAAGAATAGAACATTCCGGAAATAGGACGTAACGGACCACTGACTGGACATTCCGGTAACAGGACGTAACGCACCCAAACTTTAAAAACGTAGATACCTACTTATCATTTGATATATGTACTCTCTTGTTTATATTAGATACTTTGTTTTATAGAAATAACATCACATGATATAAATTACAATGAATTATCGCTTGATACTGTTGGACAGACACGAGGTAAGTATACCTACATAAATTGAAAACGTCGAAAATGGAAATGCAAGTAAGTCTAAATTAACAACAGATGTTTATTATTCAGAAGGCAATCGAAGTCTTCCTCCAACCCCGGTTGTGAGTAGCCGTCCGTCAACTCCGATGAACACATCGAGTAGGCCACCAACACCGCGTGTTGTCAGCAGACCGGGAACTCCTGCACACCAACTGACGCGTAGCGCTACACCCAACCGCCCAAACACTCCCCAGCGGATTCCAACCCCCACTCAGTCAAAAACCCCCAACTATATTAGAGTTCCATCTCCTCCTGGAACCCACACATCAAATTCCATTGACAATCTAAGAGACAAGGAGGACATCAAAACTGCATACACTGCGAAACAAAAACAGTTTAACAGTATGAAGAGAGAATTAGATTTGAAACAAGTAATTTCATGAAAAGCCATTAACGCATTTTAATCAAACTAGATAGTCCTAGAAACTTAAAGGAGAATGCCAGAAAACCGTTGTAGTTTTGGTTTAAAGCGGTCAATGATCGGTTATATATTATTATAATTTCGTGTTGAAATTATTAAATTTTAATGACGTTATCAGATTTTTAATACACGTTTACAATTCATACATTTTTAGGTACATACATAGAGTAGTAAATTCTTAACCCTCCGATTGGCTCCGTCGTACTCGAGTAAATATGTATGTCAAAATGTATTTATGCTCTCGTATCTTCTCATCCGGGAGACATTCAAACCACAATTAACACAAGTTCAAGAACGAAGCAAATCTAAAGCAATCCAGTGTCAGAAAGTCTACGTCAGCAAGCAATTAGGCGGGTCCGAGTCTAAGTTCACAGCCAAGGTAGGTATGTAAACTACCACATAATATGAAAAAGACACCGTGTAATGAGACGAGATATCAGTCTCGTTTATTCACGAACGCATACTAAATGAATGAAAAATCTTAAAACCCTATTTAAATTATTGATTAAATACTTTATATGACAACAGCAATAAAGTTCAGAATTGTCGTGTGACATGTGTCATTATCGTTGATTGTGAATAAGTAAAGTTTTTAAGTTCATAGAACACTAATTGAATCGATATTCTAAATTCAAACCAAATATGAACTTGCGTTGATTTATATAGAGCAATTACAAGTGTGATTTTAATCAACAAAGTGTGACAATGAAATCCAATAAGAATACATAGTAAATCATTTATAGCGCAAATATCCACTATTTATGTGTTCGTTAGAGATACCTATATAGATGGGTTTTTGCAATATACCTACTCGTATTACGTAGGTACCATGACTTCAACAAATGTATTGTGATATGGAGCGTTGTCTAATACTAGGTATAAATTGTAAAACTGATTCTTTTGGCAAATTGGGTATCAATTGATTGCGAAGCCATTTTTCATAATTGTCACCATTCATCTCATCATTCTAGTAATTTATTTTATCGGAAGATTTATACATTAAAAGGCTCCAGGCATAAACCCTTTCTCATTACCGACATGTTCTATAATTAAACGCTGGCGCCCTTTGATATTTGTTGTAGTATTCCTTTTTTTCAAAGAACCTGTCTAGCTTTTATTTCTTGTGTAACTAGTGTGTGTACGAGTATATACGATCCATATACAATAATTTTCCCTTCGCTCTATAATTCTTTATTTGATCTAAATATTTAATTCTTTTTAAACGCACATCACTTTTCTCCAAAATGCTTCTACCTCAGTGAACTAAAACCCCATTTCTCGAAGAATTTTTCTTAATGTAATGTAAATACAGAACCTTTAAAATTAATAACGTCAATTAACTTCATTTTCAAAGATGTGATAGTCGGTAGTTCTTTCAATCTTACCTAAATGGAAATCGTAAATCATTCTTCTTATTATCCCATAAATCAAAGTCATCCAGATCTAAACAAAACCTTTTTTTTTCGGCCTGCTCTTTTTTTGGGGTAGGTACTAAATATAGTGTTTGCTTTATTGTCAGCTTCTTTTAGTACCTTCTTCAAAGTGCATCTAGAAATACCAGTAGCTTCAATTACGTTTCCGAACCTCATTAAAATAGGTTCTATCATTAGTTTTGAACTTACGTACAGCCTTAAGACAGAAATATAAGTAAACTTTATAAATAACTTGCAGAGCTTGTGAATAAATTATTTTCTCTCTTTTAAAATCAGATGCCATAACTGTTTGTAAATTATGGTATAACTACTCTATGTAAATATTCGAATCGAACGCGAGCTACTCTTATCCTGTCTCAAAGGCGACTAATTACGATGCGTGTAAGTGCGAAAAAGGGATTACGAAACGAAAGCAGACGGACGAGGCTCGATGGCTTTTCATATTCTCTCGTAGTGTAGAAGATTCGTCGGATCCAATATTAAACGTTAAGATCCTCTTGGTGCATGTCACGTTGACAAAATGTCACGTACCGTCAAGGTTATCAGCTTATCACTCGTGTTTAATAAAATTTAAATAGTAATGAATACGAAATCGATACTCAGAGAAATAGGATAGTATAAAAGTACTGATAGTGACAATGTCACATTGTAATAATAATAATCAACAATAAAAGGATAAAATCAAATTGAAGTGGCTAGTAATGCCGCAGAATAAATAATAGTTCTACGTACAGAAGTTGTACTCCTTCCATGGGCGCATGACTATATCGCACGTTATGCCACGCGCGAATAAGCTGAACCTGACAATTGATAGTTAATTGTTTTGTGAATTCTTTAGTTCATGCAGCCTGTGACAGTAAATAATAAAATAACTGACAAAGGTTTTTTAATCATTTGTTATTCGTTCATTTCTAACATCGATTCGCTGTAGTTATTATTGAGTTTTAATTACATTAATGCATGTGTTTACGTAAAAGAAAAAAATGTAGATTTAAAACATTTTTCCTATTATTTCTTTATAAATGCCTACTTACACAACTTGTATCATATTATTATCGACACCTTGCGATTCAATTGCCGTAAAAGCCAAAAGGCTACTTTTCACGAGAAGCAAAACAGTAAAAAATACTATTTTTAATATAACTTTTTGTTTTATAGCTATTAAAAATTGTGTACATGAATAATGCTCGTCTTTCTGTGTGCTTCATTGTGTAGTATTATTAAAAAATGATACACGCCCCAAAAATTGTTACTTTTTGGTGCTTACGTCCCAATAATTGCTTTTAATAAAACCATGAATTTACGCAAGTCAATTTTTCTCTTGAGTTATTTATAAATCTGTGGTGTAGATATTACACCAGTATCACTCTAAATTTACTCAGTCCATTGACGTTGAAGCCATACTTTAAGATTTTTAAAAGAAATATTAAAATAACTTAATATTTATAGGAATATCGTTAGTAACAGTTTATAGGGATGGAGAAGTATCTAGTCATATTATTTGGTAGGTACAATTTATTTAGTTTATAGATTATTATTTGTGAAATTAAATGATTTCACCTAAATTTACTTAAATGAAAAATGAATGCAACAAGAATATATAAATAAAATTTATTATTAAACGTTATTAAACACTTTTATATAAAAGAATATCTATTATATTTTCATGATTGTTAAAGCCATTTGGTTTTTACAACCATAAGAAAAATGGCTTAAGACCATTTGGCATCTTGGCATCTTTAACGTCATAATTTACACGACCGGTGACTTGAAAGGCCATTAGGGCCACAAGAATTTAGACATTCCGAGAAAATAAAACCGTACTCATAATTTCATAATTTAAAAAAAAAGTCATAATTTCCATGAAAATGTTGCCTAAATAGGCTCGAAATCGACGAATATAGACATTTTTTTAAATATACAGTTGGATAGAGTTAAAAAAACAGAACAAAACTGTTTAAATAACTAATTTTCGCCAAGATGGCTTTTACGCCAATTCAATCGCAAGGTTCAATCGTAGGTATTATACCTACGTTGTGGTAGATCTAATCGATTACTCGTGAATAATTTCCCGATGTCTAAAAACCTATGTCAAGATTATTTATATTTGTAAAAAGCTTATATTTGTAGGAAGAGAAAATGGGAAACGGTTTAGCAATTTTTTGTTGTCATTCTCCTTTAATTAATTTACCTAATCAGTTATGCATAGTTATTTTTGATACATTGCTAACATTTATTTCTATTAATTTTTGCTTTTATTATCTATATTATCTAAATAAAGATTATTTTTAGCAAGCTGTTTTGGAAGTATTTGATTGCTTGCGAGGTATGCGTGAGCGCATGGCACAAGAGGGAGTTTCAGGAAGTGGCGAAGGTATCCAAGAGCAAGAATTAGTTGTATTCAATGTAGCGGACTGGTCAACCGAGGAAATAACACAGCTTTGCCGTGACGCCGCTGCATCCTCCTGCGCTGATGGTGCTGTTAACTACATTAATACAACTACGCCCATTGGTAACATTAAATTGTTAACGAGTAGCGCTTTTTTAAAACAAACATCATTAACAAGAATATTAATAAAACAAGAATATCATCCACCTCACTATTTCGATTGTCGATAGGTACTAATTATGTTTTCCGAATTCATATATTCCAGATGAATGTGCTATAGAGGAATTGGATGCTAAAATAGTAGATGTGCCAACGCGATTTGCCGATCTTTGCTTTCAGGCGATCAGAGCACGGCAAGAACTCATAAACTGGGTGAAGGAACTAATTGAAATGGATGTTAGTTTGTTACATTTTACCATTTTCACTGAATTAATTATTGTTATTATATACAATAAACATGAATATAATAGATTTTTGAACAGGAGAATGGCGGTGGTGAATCTTCGGAGCGTATTGCTCATTACAACGCACAAGGGCTTGAACTGTGTGAAGCTCTCAATGAACTCAAGAATCATGCTAATGATGCTGTTGACACAGCTACACAACTTTCAAAGTAGGTATTTCATTACTGTATTTGTAGTACATAATATACAACCAAGCGAACTAGACGAATGTCAAGCGTGACGTCATTCGCACGCTATGCGAGTACCGATAGCAAAAAACTGAATATATATTTCTAAATCTCCCTAATTTCATTTTATAACTTATGACTAAAATATCTCTAAAGAGCTTATTGATTATAAATATTCTAACATTTTCCAATCTTGCAATAATAATTTCAATTTAATTTAACATACTTTTAAAATATTTCATAGACTACTTTAATTATTAGTTTTTTTCACCGTGTTACAAATATTTTACAAATGTTTTATAGACGAGCATTTCGGGAACGGAATGCCTTGATTGTCGTTGGCGAATCACTGGTACGTGAAATAGCTCGTCTTCGAGATGATCTTGATGTTCGCACTAACGTTTTAAATGAAGTGCGTGAAATTCGGACGGAGACTGAGACTTCAAAGATGCTCGAGGTAACTAGTCGCAACAACACAACATAGCCTGACTAGATTGTTGGTAATAATAACAGTACTTTAACAAAATCGTAGTTTCCATAGTTCACCGCCATACCAGGAAGTGACACTCTGATGCACGCATCACTGGCATAACTTGTTTTTTTAATTGCTCTGTGGTTAGCGGTTACCGCCCTTCAGTTTACTAATTGGCACCGCCGTTAATGTGCATTTATACTACTTCCCATCTGTGGTTCTAATCGAACATAGCAGAGGTCAGCATTTGTGGCCTTCTAAGGTTGGGTACTGCAGAGGGCAACGAAGAGGACCGTGGATAGTTTATCTATTCTATAATTAGTAGAGTATTTTAAGGAGAGTATTTATTTCAAAAAGTATTATAATGTTATATTAAATTTTTTGTTGACAAATTCCGTGGAACCGGGTAGTTTTCGGCCGTTAAGTATTATAATAAAACGTTCTGTAAATCAATCCGCAAATGTGTCATAGGAAACACGCCGGGAAGTGGACGAAGAGAGAGCAGCAAAAGCGGCTTTAAATAATAAGTTGGCGTCTACTGAGGCACAGTTGCGTCAAGCACGTGGACGGATCAACAAAATGGACCGGCAGTTGCGTGAAGCTGATGCTAGTATTACTAGCCTTACGGCCACCGTGAAGTCTTTGGAAGATCAGGTATGATTTCATAATAAACGAAGATTGCTATTTGAAAACGTATTTTCGCACAATAATCTGCGAATTTGGTGGACATTAAATAAAAAGCATAAATCTGATGTCTCAAATTACTGGTAGAAGGTAGAAGGAAACCAGCCGGCAGTAAAGGAAAACGAAAGTGCTGTTACTGTGAATTACCGGTGCAAACTGATGTAACAGTAGCTCCCAATAAACCAGACATCATCTACACAAATATCCATCCATGACATCCATGATCATCATCTTTATTCCGCTACCAACTTTTTACTCCAAGTCTCTTCTTATCGTACTGGCTTTGTGACCAAATCTTTCACTGCGCAGGCAGCTAGACTCTGGAACATCATCCCTACTGATATCCGGAAAACACCAAAGATTTTTTGGGAACATTACCTCTGCATTTCTTATCGCTAGTGGCTCAGCCTTTGCTTTATCGAAAGGAGAAATTTATCACTTTTCTTTCATTTTTATTTTACTTTTGTCAGCAACATGTTTTTTTTTTGTTTCTCTTAATATAACTTATGTATCTAATATAATGTATTCATTGATTATGTATAAGTAGCTTGTATGTACGTATATGTATTAATGTATTATATTTATTTTACCACACCATTTAAATGGTATTTTTTATGCACCTCCTAATTGAACGTCTCTGATTAACCCAAAGGTTGGCTGGTAGAGAATGCCTTAAGGCATTAAGCTCGCCTTTTGTAGGGTATTATGCAATGAAGTGTAAATAAAGAAATAAATAAACCAGAAAATAGAACTTACTTCATTGATGCCACAGATTATAATACATATTTAGAAAACCTTAGTAAATATTACTTAATCGGAATAGAAATAGCTAGATTATGGAATACACAAACAATAATAATCTCCATAGTAATAGGAGCAACCCGCATGGTTGCTAAAATTATAACAAGGTTTTGTGAAATTCTGAAGTCAAAAAAAAATAACTCTTGCATCTCATGAAGATAGGTTACGCTTAATAGTGGTTGTGCTCGTACATGTACATTGTTTTAATGGGCGTAAACTTGACCGTAAGCCCACCACCCTGGTCCAGTGCGTGTTGCCGTGTCCACTCTTTTAGCGTTACTATTTGAACACTACAGCTTGTGGTAAGTAGCGTTTGAGGGATTTCGCCTATAACGATACTCTGGTTATCTGGTCATTTTGTATAATTGAACATTTTGATACTTTCGTTATTTTGTACCTTATGGACCTAAAGGGTTTTTTGGATGTTTTGGCAAGTGGATGTTTTGTCACGTCAATAATTTGTCAATAATTTTAATAATCTTTATGGAAAATTTAAAAGTAGACGTTTTAGGAATCATAAAGTTGTCGTTTTGGGAATCATAAAGCTGTCGTTTTGGAAAGTGGACGTTTTGACACTAGTGAAGACGTAGTGTGTGAGCTAGCGAGCCGATATCACCTTACAACTATCTTATTGTACATATGTACACATTACACACATCATTTACAAGTTTCATAAAACACACTTAAAACCTTATCTTATTTCACTAATAGAGCCGCCAAAAAGAAGTGCAGTTAGAAGCTCGTGCGAGAAAATTAAGAGAATCTTTGAAGACTGGTGAGGTTACCAGTAGTCAACTAGCGCAGCATCGCGATGCTCTTCAAGCCGAGTAAGTTAAAACTTTGATATTGAAATGATTAGGGACCAATAATGTCATGAAATCATGAAAATAATAAATATTGTATTTATAGAATACTAGAGCTCAAAGAACAAATTGAGAAAATGACCACCGAACACAAAATAGCTTTAACAGATTTAAATAATGATTTGAAAGTTTTGAAAAATGCTTTGGTAAATCAAGAAATAATGACGGAAAATGAAATGAAATGCAAAGAGGACGCTGAAACAGCACTGGCAGTGAGTCAGATTACAATTGAAGATTTAAAATCGAAAATTACTAAACTTGAGAATAGTATGCCTAATCCGGGTAAGCTGTTTTTTTATTGAATTTCTAAAAAGTTCGTAAAAGTATTATACATAATTTAATTTGCTATATACCTAACAAATAATTCGAAATGTTAATATATAATATGTTTACGAAACGAAGTAATGTATTTTTGTTTCAGATCTTCCAACAGAAAGGGAGATGGATTTGTGGGCAGAGCTACAAGCTACTAAAGAAACACTCCATATGACCGAAGATGAAGTTACTGTGTGTAAACGAGAGAAAATTCGCTTTTTGGAGACGATGACAAAGATAACTGTAATTATATTGATATTTTACCTGCTATTAATAGCTTTATTAACGTTTTTCTGCTCTAGTGACTCTAGATATTTTTTTCAGTCTTATATACCAGATGAATATTTTAGTTCGACCATGCAGGTGTGACAAGGCGTTGAAACTATACCGCGATTCATCAAAAATAATAATTTTCAGGAATCTGATAACAAAGTTGGAATACAACAAAAGTTAGCTGCTGAACTTCTTAGCAAGGAAGAAATAATTAGCAAGATGCAAATACAGATTAGAGAACTGACTAAAAACATAAAACTGCAGTAAGTATATTTGTACTGTAGGCAGAAACCCTATAAATAACTATCACGAAAAATATTTTAAATTATTTCTTTGTATATAGCGAACAGAAGGTAATCCAGTACGAACAATATGTGCGTGACTTGCAAGCGCACAATCGTGCTGTCGCTAACTGTCAAGAAGCTCCTAACGGCATCAGTTACCAAGATTTGCAACAAGAGGTATTTTATTTTCATCCGGTCTTCATTTTGTATCACATGTTGAACTATTCCCAATTACTTGAATGTTATTAAGTCTTACTTGTCTTTTTTTATATAGATTATGAATTTAAAAATGAGTCTTCTAGAAGCTGTTCATCGTAACGAAGAACTGTCGGAAATAATGGTGCAAAAAGAACAGCAGCTCGAACAGCAGGATAAGACATCACGTGCCCAGGCAAGGGTTATCAAGGTTACTTGGTTCCATAATGTTATTTTACTAGTAAGTATGTATATATTTTATTAAATATTTGCACAGGTTTTAGTTTATTTTAATGTACGAATTATGCAGGTCCGCGAAGAACTGATCAACATGCTTAAGAATAAGGAGACTGAGCAAAGTAGAGAACTTGCCTCTTTACAGCAAGACCTTGAGCACCGTATGAAAATAGTAGAAGAAGTAAGCCGATGTTTAACTACCTATTGTACTTTAAATGTTTTAAAATATCATTCTGTACCACCATTCGGAATAAGTGGCCATTCCAAGCCGTGTCCTTCGCATCTTATAAATTATCTTACTGTAAGTAAATTTTGCCCACACGTAGGTAAATAAACAAATAGCGGCGAAGGCGGAAGAGATCCAAGAGTTGTTCGCCACGTTGGAGAACAAACAGCAGCAGATTCACCGTCTTGAGAAAATAGTGTTGGCCCTAGAGGAGCAACAGAGGCGTGCACAGACACAGCGAACGCGACATGAAGAGAAGATCGCTGCACTAGAACACGAGCTGGCCTCTGGTGGCAACCGACGAGAACGGTTAGTACAAAGTTCTAGCTGTTATCACAACTGTTCTCAACATCTCTGGCGGCAAGTAAGAGTGACATATACATAGCTTATACAGAAGCGCCAATACCCTGAGCAAATGAACCCCCGCATACTGCAGATGTTCGATACTCAGGCCACCGTGACCAGGAAAACCTCTTCTGATTTTCTTAAAAATTGTATCAATTTCTTTCGCAATAATCAGAGTAGTAACCTGATCACCCTGTGCTCCAGCATTCGACAGCTGCAGTGATGGCGCAATTGGAGATCTCATACTAAAATAATTCTTAAATTATGGCTATATTTACGGATAAACTAGGTGTAGTAGATATATAAAATATGTGTAGGTAATATTTATATCTCTTGGTCTATATGTCGATAAAATTCAACTAAGTAGGTACTTATTGGATTTTATAGACCTAAAAAAGTTTGATGCTAGTAAAAAATTTGGGAAACAGTGCATTATACAGTGAAATAGTTTATTTACTCATTCTTAGCGCAGGAATCTCTTGTTTCTTAGAAAACGGTTATGAAATCTTAGTATGTTTGTATATTTGTTTGTTACATTGATGATAAGATTAATAAATGACTGAATTATTTCTGGAAAATACCTATAATAACCTAAATATTTTTCATCTTTATAATAGCATAATAATTTACTTAAAACTTTATGAAAATATTAAGTTTATCTCCTGAATAATGTGCCCTGAAAGTTTTGCGGTTTCAAACGTTTGTACCTCTTCGGATTCAAAAGTAGTGAACAGATCTGGGTGTCCAAACGTTTGTTTGGAGTCGATGCACTGTGCGCCGCCTACTTTTGGAGATTTAGGAGTGAATTTGGAAAAATAATTGGTAAGGATTAGAGGGTATAACGGGACGAAGTTTCTTTTATCTTATTACACTTACTAGTTTTCCTTAGAGAGTAAAGGTGGGATGGACAAACGGATTTAATTATGGGATGGCATAAGACGAAATTATGGGGTGAGATGAAAGGTTTTATGGGATGATACTGCAAGATAAGCTGGGTCTAACAATTCTTTTCTGACTTCCGAATCACGTTGATGTTTCACGGTAGTTTTGTGTGAAAGAAGGGTAACGTAGCTTGCTTGGCCTTTCGGACGTGCCCAATTAGACTAGATAACACCAATTCGTCGATAAATAATTTCGAGTAACAGACTTTCTGCATTACGTAATCTCTAAAATTATAAGAAAATTATTTGGTTTGCCCATCCCAGGATTAAATCCTGACTACGACCTTGGTAACCCACTGCAAAGTGCATGAATATGAACAACTACGGCATTTAGATTAAAGGCACGGTTAATCCCAAAGTGAGCCATTAGGTAAATGTGACGTTAATAGGCACAAAATTATGAATTAGTTTACCAGTAGACATGTCTGCAATCTGCACACTATATAGAAATTTAAAACTGGTTCGGTGCATTACGGTCTGTTATCGGAATGTCCAGTCGGTCCGTTACACCCTATTTCCCGAATGCCTTATTCCTTGAATGTCCTATTCCTTCAACATTCGGGGTAAAAGATACTTTAGGAAAGGACATTCGGGGAATAGGATCAAAACACTCAAGTCTCGATTTTTTGTTTCAGGAAATTTATCTTCTTTTAAACCTATTCCTGTACTGTCATAAAATTGCTTATCGTGAAATATTGAAAATTGAAGCAGTATTTTGTATTTACTACCATTTGTATATGCCTAATGACGTTTTAAATAAATAAAATTATAAAAAATATATAATGAAATATTTCTTTGTACCTACCTATATATCAAATAGTATTTGCCCCAGGCATCTTTTCCATTGTATTTTGCTCGAAAAAAATATATTCAACATTTCACAAATTATTCCGAAATTCATACCTGTTACTATATAGTTATCTATGTAGAGTAGTGGAAGGAAATTATTTTTTGGAACAACACAAAAACCTCCCGCATCTCGATAAGTATTATTCAGAATACTGCCGTCCAAGGGAAAAAATACCGTATGTACGATTTTTTTAAAAATTGCCCTCGTGTAATTTAGAAAGAATGTGTCCTAAATAAATTTGATATTTAAATTTGATGTTCTAAATTATTTCGGATTAGGCAGTGGTTCGTCACGTCTAATTTTTTGAAAAACTGTTTTTTTTTTGTCATGCCGCCTTGTGACATAGACAAAGTACCAGGAGCTCAAAAACTATATAGAAACATCTATGTAGTTTTTGAGCTCCTGGTACTTTCACATTTTTTTGTACATACAGTAGGTACTTTAAACTTAAGGTTCTTTAGACGACAGAATACTGGAAGCATTTCTATATAAGCAGCGATGTCGTTTATATACTGGTACGGTTAACAATGAAAGTACTGTTTCTTACACTATCTTTGTTCCCTATATTATCGATACTATCGATATCGTTATCTTTGCCTTGATTTTGATCAAGTCGTCAACATAGCATTCAAACTAAGGGCAGTTTTTTGTTTACCTTGTCAATAAACTTGTAATAACTAGGGTACTATCGAGGCAAGAGCCATAATAATATTGTTGTTTTAAATGACTAAAAACGAATGCAGGCAAATGCACTAGGCGAAGTTAGGGAAAGTTTCGTAATTTCGCCTACCTGTATTTTCAACGTAAAGATATATGGTTTTTAGTAGGTATTACAACAGGAAAAAAATAATGTGATCTATTAAACTATATTGAACCTAATAGCGAAGCTCATAAAGATTATTTTTTAAAAAGAATCTTGGGGTAGACGAAGTTAGTTACCAATCCAACGTTGTTTCGATAGGATTAATTAAGTTTTTTCTAGGTTTGACAAAAATAACCCATTACGCACACAAAGAAGAATAATGTGTACATAATAATAAGTGTGAATATGTGTGAATAATAAGTGGACATTTATTTTTGCAATTTGTTATTGCACTTAATTGTACAAAAGGAATATATATAATATATATATGTAATGGAATAAAACATCTCGCAACATCTTCAATGTTAAACTGACTGAACGTGTGCGACTGAACAGATTTTGATTTGTCACTGTGACATCAACGTCATCCTTAATACGATACGTCATACATGTCGTCTCGTACATCGATGAAAGAATTATTGAAATCGGGGCCATCATTCATGGGGCTACATGGAATCGGAGCAATCTGTATACAAACATAAAAATACACATACATACTACCATTTGCTTCCCACCGACTCGCGATCCCGCCGTACCCTCCCAAAGCAACGCCTTAAGCAGAGGTCCGTTCCTTGCTCCGGTTTATCGACCTTAGACTCGTAGCAACAGATTTTTTGCTCCTGGCTGAGTGCCTTCTGCGTTCGCCCTAACTTATACATGTCCGGTGACTCTTGACGTATCAGTTGGGTTGCACCAACCATGGTCACGAGCTGACTGAAGAGGCGGGTAGTCACATCGAGAGTTGCGAGCAGTTTCATCAACTATCCGCATTTAGTCTTCATATTCCGGAAAGTTGCGGCACACAACACTCACAATATTTTTTCGTAATAAAAATCTCGTTTTCGTGTTCTTCTAAAGAGTTCAACCAACCATCTAGACTAGTGGCGTTGGTCCAACTCTGTCCTCAGTAAACCTAATAATAGGGGTGACAGTATGAAATTGCCGTTTTATAGTAATAGATACTCGTACTTTGAATTGACATAAAACCTTCATGGTGTGAGATTTTCGAGTGAAACTTTTTTCACATGATACCTATGAGGTTCTTGTTTTAAAAAATGTGCATCATTCGATTTTCAACTTTCAATTGTTTTTTTTATTCAGCTTAGACGGGAAAGATGGATACTTCGAAAATCCGAGTAATCTTTGAATACGAGTTCCGACGCTGAACTAACGCGGCAGAAACGGCTTGCAATATCAATGCTGCGTTTGGAGAGGAGACTGCTAATGAACGAACCGTGCGTTTTTGGTTTAAACGCTTTTGTAATGGAAACTTCTACTTGAAGAACGAACCACGTGGAAGACCGCACACACAGGTGAATAACGCTGAATTGAAGGAGATGGTGGCAGCCAATCCGAATCAAACTACCCAGGAATTAGCGGCATGGTTTAACGTTACCTTACCTACAATATTGACTCATTTGCATCAAATCAATAAGATAAAAAAATATGAAAAATGGGTGCCTCATGATTTGACTGATCTGCAGAAAGAAACGCGTGTTGAAACTCGCGTTGCCTTGTTGAATCGGTACAGAAATGAAGGAATATTGGATCGAATTGCGACATGTGACGAAAAGTGGATTCTTTACGATAACCGAAAGCGAAAAATGCAATGGCTGACCCCAGGTCAAACGCCACAACAGTGCCCTAAGGCAAAGCTTACCATTAAAAAGGTAATGGTAACTGTTTGGTGGTCTATTCATGGTGTTATTCACTATAGCTTTCTCAGGTCTGGTCAAGCAATAACAGCAGATGTTTACTGTGCCGAACTTCGAACAATGATGGCGAAACTAGCAGTGAAACAGCCCCGACTCGTGAATCGATCTTCACCAATATTGCTCCATGATAACGCAAGACCTCACACTGCACGAGAAACCGTTGTAACTCTACAGGAGCTGCAGTTAGAAACCATACGTCATCCTCCGTACTCGCCAGACCTTGCTCCAACGGACTACCATTTTTTTCGTGATTTGGACAATTTTCTACGTGGTAAAAAATTTTCTTCCCAAGAGGCAGTACAAAATGCTTTCACACAGTTTGTCGAATCTACATCCCCAGAGTTCTATCGCAAAGGCATAAATGAACTTCCGATTAGATGGCAACAATGTATAGATAATGAGGGTAAATATTTTGATTAAATAAATATGTTACATTTTAGAAAAAAACGAGTTTCAATTTTTCAGTATAAATCGGCAATTTCATACTTTAACCCCTAATATAATATCACTACTGAGCGACTCCTACTCTTACAGGATTTTATTGTCTGTGGACAAAGAGCTATGCCAGTGTCCAAATGAATTATATAAAATTGTAAATATTCGCTGTCAAATTGTAAATGTCATTCTGCGTAAAATAAAAAACATATTTTTTATTATACTTTTTATCTTACTTTTCAAGTTATAAAAGCTTTACTTTGTTTTAGAATTCGTTGATTAAAAAGGATTCTTTTTTTTATATAAAGAGCTAATAAAACTACACAAAAATGTCTGAGAGAAAAGTATTGAATGTAAGTAATAATAAATCAATGAACAATTTACTCACTATTTGTATGCATTTTTAATGTTGTTGAATATTAGTGTTTTGGATCAAACGGCATCACAGTTTGATTTAGAGTCATGTTTATTGTATTTTTTCAGAAATATTATCCCCCGGACTTCGATCCATCGAAGATCCCTCGAATGAAGTTGGCAAAAAATCGACAATATACAGTTCGTTTGATGGCACCATTCAACATGCGATGCGCCACTTGTGGAGAGTACATTTATAAGGGGAAAAAGTTCAATGCTAGAAAAGAGGATGTGGAGAACGAAGACTATTTAGGCATAAGAATATACCGATTCTATATAAAAGTATGTATTAAGTACATGTATTACTGTGAAAGTCTGATAGCTTAGAACCACAATAACTTATTTGCAACTCTCATTCCTAAGGTTGTAAATTCCAACTCTAGGCCATACTACTGATTTTGAGTGTTTTAATTACAATGAAGGAGTGGGCTTGTCATTTGTCATAGTAAGAAGATGTAATCATATCTTTGTGAAAATAGCAGACATTTTGCTGCCATTAGGAAAAATCACAAAAATGGAAAATTGCATAGAAGCTGCACACTTACACAATATTTGTAGGCAAAATGTAGTAGTTTCATGAAAATACTGGACACATTTAGTAGTGATGGGTAACTCCGGATTCAATTAATCAAAAGATCCGAAACCACGAGTGGAGCTGAAACTTAATGATTCCATCTAACTCTTTTCGACTCCGAGGAGTTGTGAATACCCACAACTAACATTTAGCATTTTAAGTTTAGTATCTTATTAGACTAATGCAGTTAGGATACTAAATGTATGTGTATTTTCTTACTATGTACCTATCCACCAATCCACTGGGCTTGCAAGGTATAGCTCATTATTACTAGGAAAGGAACATTACAGGCTGATTTTGAATATAAACGCATGTATTATACACTGTAAGCTAAATAAATAGCTTGTGTTTATGTCATTCTGAAGAGTCATCTATATCATTCTTCCGATTGGTTTGTAACCAAAAAATGCAACATATGTATAAATTTCTACCAAGGGTGTGTATGGTTCATGGGATGGATTATCACAAGGATAGTTTTTATGATATACATGGATAGGCAACTTAATTATTATGATAAATATTGAAATTCATTATCTTTAGAATGTAATTAAATTAGAATGGATAATGATAATGTTGAGTAATTCAGAGTTGAGTTTCAAGTTAACATTTCTAAAACATAAGTGCTTTTTCACTTGCAAATCTAACATGTCAATTTATATTTGGAACACTATCATTGTCGTGTTCTTTTTTTGGATCAAACACAAAATTACTCAACATTTTCATGGGTCCATGAAAATGTGAATAGTAACTACATATCACTCCATTATTATCCTATTATTACTTATTGTATGAATACTTTTAATGTCAATTTCTAATTGTATTGGTTTCTACCAAAATGTAATTAATGAATTTTAGCATTCTGATTTTTTTCCTTAGGCACTTGAGAATATTAAAAATTTTCTTTATTAATTTTACCCAAATATAATTAATTGTTCTTTTATAAATACTACAGTGCACTCGCTGCCTCCAAGAGATCTCATTCAAGACAGATCCCAAGAACACAGACTATGAGATAGAGGCGGGAGCCACCAGAAATTTCATGGCCCTGAAGCTAGCAGAGGAACAAGCTAAAAGAGAGGAGGAGGAACAAAAGGAGGAGGAAGCCAATAACCCCATGAAGTTATTAGGTAACATAATAAAAGTTAACAACATGTTAACTTCAACAGTTAGTCCAGTCAGTAATAGCTCTCGGTAATGATCTTCTTTTAACATTCATTTGCCAGACTCTGTGAAAGGTCCCATACTATGTGACTCTTGGCTGGATCATTTGTATTGGATCTGGGTAGGTGTGCTGGTCTTTGTGTATGTTTCTGGGTATCCTGAAGAGGAATTGTAGTCTGATCCATTATGTGTGGTGCTACTCACCACACGTATGGTATAATAAAATACATATGTCTCTTTCCATTTTAAACATGAGAATTTCTAGATTTTGATCTTGATGAAAGTCCAGATTTTCTACCTACCCACTGGTTGGCAGGCATATCAAAATCCCTGCACTGATGTACAACTGTTTCCATTTTGTAACTATTGTTATCAGTTTCTTTGGTTAGAGTAGTGTGACGAAAAAATATAATAATTATTATGATTCACCAGTGAGAATCCACTCAGGTACTCATATTAGACACAAATGGGACTTATAGTTCCCAAAGAAAGTCTAAAAAATCAGAAAGACACATTCTGCTTTATACTTAGAGATTAAATTACAATACTTATCAAGGCTATGTACATTTTCAGAATACAGAACAGAACAATCAAGGCAAGAGATAGAACTGCTTGAGAGTCTAGAGGAGTTAAAGGAGTTAAACAGAAGGCAGCGTGCAGTGGACTATGAAGGCATGTTGAAACAGTACCAGTCAGAGACCGCTGAAGAACGGAAGGCAAGAGAAGAGAAAGAAGATGATGAGTTCATTAAGTGAGTAACCACACTTTTATTCTTTCTTTTCATATTTGGCAATGTTGCAATTAGCAAATTTTGCCAGTGCCAAGATTTCTTCATAATTAAAGTCAAAACAATTTAATAAACATTTTGTCAGTGTCCAGTCATGTCGAAGCAAGTCAGGAGTCTCTCAGTAAAGTGATAGTAGGTTTACTGAGCACAGAGATGGACTCTTTGGAAGCTTTCGTGTGCTTATGCACCCTGCAAAATAGAATCGTGCATAACTGTCCCTTGGGCTAGGAAGACCAAGTATCTTGGAATCACCCTAGGGTGATCTACAATAACAATGTTCAAAAACGATCTTGGTCTAAGCAAGGTGACCTATCACAAATAGTCCCAAAGTTAGGCCTCACTCTTATGTTAACCTGGCCAGGTTATGTGTATGGTGGGACTGGAAAGGCATTGTGTATTACGAGCTGTTACCACATGGCCAAACAATTCATTCTGATGTCTACTGTCACCAATTAATAACATTGAAACAAGCACTTGAAGAAACACGCCCAGAATTAATGAATATAAAAGGTGTAATTTTCCATCACGACAATGCTCGACCGCATACATCTTTGTCGACTAAAGAAAAATTGATGGACCTAGGCTGGGTAGTTTTAATGCAATCTCCATATGGTTCAGACATAGCACCTTCGGATGATTCTCTTTACACTCTCTTTACAAAATCTCTACAAATGGTTTTGATGAAACAATTTGAACTTTATTTTTTGTGGTTCCGACGATGGCAACCAAACAATTTTTTTGCGACGGCGCGGCGTGAAACGTGATTGTAACGCGTCAGTCGTCGTCTGTTATTGACGAAAAGGCCGCGTTCAAAAACGTGGTCAAATCAATAAGTGGCGCGAACATACATCTTTCTTCCATGTAGAATATAGACTGTTTCCTTTATCCCAACATTTTAAGTTTTTATTTCTCCTTTCCCGAACAATATTGACTATCTATAAACTAATCTTATCTCGGACTTTTAAGTCCCACTCCCTTAGTCAATCAGTGGGGGTTTTACTATAGACATACTAGGGTCAAAACCCTAGCATCGACTAGGTTTGATATTACTTGCAACATTATCCGAGAAAAGGGACCTTATTGTCGGTTCTAGTTTTCCAGATATTGAGCCTAGTAAAATCTTGACGAAGATAACATATTTTCTTTATTACGTTATCTTAAAAGTCAGGTTAGAATATCTTAACCAAAATCAATAAGTCCATACTAACAATAAAGTCCCTTTGCTCAAAGAACGTCACAAATATTTCTCTCAGTAAGCATTTCAGATAACGTCCTTTTAGAAAGTCGAGTTTAATGATGTTTTCAGGGATTATTTACATACACAGAAAATACATGTAACTCTCCTACAGCTAGATACCTTGAAACAGGATAAGATGAACTGCGGGAACCCTCATAAAATAAGGCCAAGACCTCTTATAACACACCAGATATCCAGAAAAACTTAAAAAAAAGCAGAATAGCCAAGATACACAGCATATTGAGTATTGTATTTAATGTCAATGAAATTGGATTTTGGTGAAGAAAGAAATTATAATTATACTATTAGAACCTTTATATGGAAGCAAGATAAATTGCATCCAGATTTAGAATTAGATTTAGATTGGAAGCACTGTATCGAAATTATATCCTAATTGTTGAAAGAACTAAAAACATCCACCTTAAATGCATGTTGGAAAAAGAAAGAGGAAAGAAGTGTTGGAAGAAGTGGAGAGATATAAAAAAGTAAAAATATTAATACTTTTGCAAATTTAATGAAGTTAATTCTGAGGATTTCAAATATCTGTCTTCGATAAATTTTCGGAACATAATCCCCCTTTTTGTGCTGACTCTGGGTCTCATATAACACGGTTTTACAAAATACGGTGTTTTCTAGGAGCCTACGTATCTACAGTGTTGATACGTATGTACCTATATTCAATTTTCCTCTGAAAAAAGGCAGAGTGTAATGGGATGAGGAAAACTCCTCATCCTTTTACCCATCCTTCCCGGTCCATCCAAAGCCACCTCTGAAGCTAGAATGATGGGCAGTACTACTGGAGACATTCTAACGTTTTTCATTCTTGACTAATATATGTGACATTACATCCCCACATCCATATATCCCTCTTGTGCACAAGGGATGTTTGGCCTGAAAACCCCACGCTGGCCAAAGGGGTTGGAGAGTCCAACAAGGGATGTTTGGCCTGAAAACCCCACGCTGGCCAAAGGGGTTGGAGAGTCCACTCTTTTTGAGGTGGTGTATATTAGTTCCTCAAGGCTTGTGGTAGCGGCTTTGTTATCCCTTAGTTGCCATTTACGACATCCCCGAGAAGAGATCGGGCAGAGCTATTCTTAAGCTGGCCGACACCACACTTACATATCATTTACATTTTGCGGATGTCATTTTTATAAAATAAATAATGCAAACCATTGGCGAAATAGAGCTACTGGTCTAATGAAACAATGTAATTTTACATAATCCAATCATTTTTTATTTTATCCAGGTCCGTCAAGTTCGGGAACTCGTCAACACAAAGAGTGGTCGCAGAGGAAATAATAGAAGAAGTAATAGAACAAAATGACGAGGAACCTCCAGCGAAAACATCGAAAATAGAAGTTGTAGCTCCAAAGAAAAAGAGTGAGTCTTGGAACAAAAGTATTGGAGTGTTGTCAAAGAATCCGTTATTGGCTAACCTTGTGAAAAGTAAAAAAACAGTTTGTAATAAGCCAAAGGAAAGTGTGACGAGTAAGCCAGAGGCTATTGTTAAAGATTCAAGTGGTATTGGTGTTCATAAAGTCGTAAACAATGTTAGTGCGTCAGCTACTAATGTCACTACTGAAAAGAACGCAATTGAGAAGCAAGCGGCTTCAGGATTATCGTTACTGGCAAGTTATTCAGGCAGTGAAAGTGAATGATTTTTCAGCCATAGGACTTTTTATGTCATCGTGTTTTATTGATGAGAATGAATGATTGATCCAGACATAGGACATTTTTGTGTCACCAAGTTTTGTTCATGTGAGTGAATGATTGATTCAGACATAGGACATTTCTGTGTCACCAAGTTTTGTTCATGAGGGTGAATGATTGATCCAGACATAGGACATTTCTGTGTCACCAAGTTTTGCCATGAGAGTGAATGATTGATAAGACATAGGACATTTCTATGTCACCAAGTTTAATTCAGGCAGTAAGAGTGAATAGGTATACCATATATTAAAAAAATATAGATTTTTACAGTTTTGTCAACATTATAAAAAAAAACATTGTATTACCAATTCTGCCTCAAAAACATAAATCTAGACATGTTAAATATATGATCTATAATAAAGGCACTTAATTTAAGTTTCTAAAAAAGCTTCAACATCGATTTGAAATAAAAATGTAACGACGATAATGATTTAGGATTATGTTAATAATGGTAATGATCTTTTTTTAGCTTAATGACAAAATAAAAGTTATCGTGTATTAAATTGAATATATTTTTATTGATCTTTAAACAGTTTTTAATTAGTTTCATCTTATTGTCTGTTTAATTAACAAGATTTTATTTACGGTGTGAAAGAGATATTACAAAAATATACAAGTAACACCATGATCTTAGTAGCACAACAAATCAAACTTAAAACAAAACATAATTATTAATTAACAAACCCTAGTGAAGACGCGTATCATAAACAATAAAAGTGTAACATAAACAATATGTAACATTTTTTCAATATCAGATTTAGTGATGATACAAGGCTCTATAATTATTATTTCAAATAAATAAACGTTGATATTTTTTTCGAGCTTAAATCTTGTGTGCGAATCCTTCAACGGTGCGGTTAAATATCGTTTTCGTTGTCTTATTTTAAGTAAAGAGGATTCCATCGAAAATAGGATTACTGAAACTCCGTGTTTCCATCTTTACTGTCGTGTTATACTCTTTACTTTCCATCTCATCCTCCTTCGAAGGATGAACTGAAAGTGCAACAGGATGAGGAATATTCTTCACCTTATTATGCTTTCCCTTCCCATTTCTTACAAATACTTTTTCCTAATGTACTCCTAAATGCTCGCGTAAATTAGAGCCGCATCGCGTCGCACTGCGACAATGCACATTAGAGCCGCGGCGGCGGAGTCGCAGCTCAACGCAATCATTTAAGTCAATTAGCTGTTGACATTCAATTCTTCACTTCGTCGCACAGCGAATAACTCTCTGGCATGTATCGTGGATGATTACAGATAACAGTATCCGTTTACCACCAGGTTTACTGCTAATGGTACTTTCTTTCTATAAAAAAGTTACAAGTTTAGGAATTCCTAACGTTTCTACACAAGGTGTATCGGTATTGGTGGCTATAAAACATGTATAAAGGTACAAGTTGATTCTATTCTTAACATGTCTATGATTAATATATTGTACAAAGTAAGAACACATTATTTTCATGTTAACTGATTTTAATGTTCATATTTTCCGATAATCTTTGTATGTGTAAAATGTGTAATCTCTAAGAATAGCAACATGTACAAAATCTTAATAATTTATTAAACATTATGGAACTTGTAATAATGTTCGTACTTTGCATTTAACCTCCCTGTCACTCTCTAAGACATTAGACATTTAAAGAATCGAGTATCTATATCAACATACATTGATTAATTTCTAAAGAATTGGGCAACCGATCATTTACACAATTACAAACGTTTTTGCGTTCGTAAACGAGCTATTGTGGTGACTTTAACGTATTCCTCTAACTCTCCTCCTTCACCAGCGACACACTGAACATAATAGATGATTGCGACACATTAGAAATTTCAGGCCGGAATATAACAAAACGCATCTTATATAATACAATATAATAATGTATTATTTTTTAGTTATATTTGATAATGAGCAGCAAATCGATACCGCAATGGTAGCAAATTTAAAGGTGGGTTAGGTTCTCTGGTGAAAATAAAAAAAATAGGGACTCCCTCGAATTCCGTCGACAGTGACGATGTGTCCAAAGTCAAAATGATTGACAATGACAATTTCACATTATTTCACAAATATGTCAACCACGTGGTCGTGGCGGAATTATTGTGGCTGTCACAACAGAAGCCAGTTAGTTAGGAGAACAGACTCCTCGGAAGTACACGAAAAACGCAGTCTTATGTTTTTTGATTATCACAAACATTACGCACAAATTTTAATAAACTATCACTATTAAACCACAAAACCCACAAATACAATAAACACAATGTTCGAAAGTGACAGCAGACCAACAAAGTTGCTTCAAGCGTTGGCAACAAAAAAATGATCGTGTGTTTTATCTCTCAAAAAGTTTGCAAGAGACGACCGAGAAGTCATACGTTCTTGTACATCAACTTGTTACATACTTGTACTTGTTCATGACAACGCTAATAAAGCTTAATATAAATAATAAAATAACAAGTAAATTCGCTAAGTAATTTGAGGAGCAAGAACATTTGAAGGACTCTGTAGAATTCTTTTTTTATACGATCCTCAAAAATCTGTAGTTCATATCTATTCAGATATCAATATTTCTCAAAAACAATGGTAAAAGTGGTCCCTGTGTATTTACTCAATTTACCGTACTCGGCGGATCCACCTGTAGAATATTGGAAAAAGTATATTTACGAATACAATTACAGCTAGGTAATCATTTATCACCAATTGAATGGGCATGGAAACTTCAAAATATCTTAATATCCAATCCCATGAACCGGCCACCTGTTCCAGAGCAAATAATTAAAATAAAATTCTGCAGATGCAAATCAAGCTGCAGAGAAAATTGTGGATGTCGAAAATCTGGGCTAGTTTGCACGGAATGCAATGATGATGCTTGCACTAATTAAGTAATTACTCACCAGCAATAATTTTAGATGATAATGAAATTGAAGAGAAAGAGAGGGCGAAATACACTTAAATAATATTTTTAATATGTATTTTTTAAATAAACTTGAGAAAAATAATTGATTTAATTACTTTTTTTTTCTAATATAATTAACTTCCTTGAATTTTTTTAACCATAAATCTCACGATCTCTATTTTGGCGATTGTTTTATACATGTGTAAAGACTATTAATTATATATATTATTTTATTTTAGAATTCTTTTTACAATAATATTTAATTGGAATTACCACTAAATACCTTATCAGACAGTCAATTTTAAATCTGTAAAGGTTTTAATATTTTAAAATACCAATATTAAACAAAAATCATCTAAATCGGAGTAGTTTTGACCGGTTGCGAGAAATCACCCTTATTCGGTTAGCGTTCCTCCCCTAAATGTACCTATTTTTTGTAATCCGCATCATTATTTGCCAGTGAATACCCAGTGAGAACTGAGAACAGATACACATATCCGAACCAAATTCAGCAGGTATTGTAAATCAAATCAAATCCTGTCAGTCAAAATATCAAAAAGAGATTGAAATAGTATGTTACAATCGGTAGCTTCAACTGTGGGCGATGGATGACGGAATGTAATTTAGGAAAGCTTTATAAAAACTAATCTCTATCAAGATTGGAACACAAAAAGCAACGTCCAACGAGGCGACTAAGTGCGAGTAAAGCTAAAAATATAAAATTGTTCCTTACGCTGCCGTAACAAAACCAGATTACGTTTAAGCGCGGGTGACAATCGTGAATCGGCTTAGTGGCCGGAGTCAGTGCCGAAATTCCTCCGCGTTTTGTTCCCTTCGCCACCATTTATTATGGTGTCAAGTGCATTCAGGCAGCGCGTTTACGTGGCGCTTTCGTTTTTAGTTATGGTCTATTTTCTACAGGTTGTTTCGGGTTGATGTACCAACTTTCTAAAGTTCTTATGGACATTTTTTATTTTATCATTATTGAATTCATCAATACTATAAGCTGAATCGTAATGAATGGAATATTCAATTGGACGTCATGAATTGGGCGACTCATTGAAAGGAAATGAATGTCATGTTACCATAAAATAAAAACATCTTACGCAATGCAATATTTAGGCAATACTTTAATAAAAACATCTTACACAGTGCAATATTTAGGCAATACTTTAATAAAAACATCTTACGCAATGCAATATTTAGGCAATACTTTAATAAAAACATCTTACACAGTGCAATATTTAGGCAATACTTTAATAAAAACATCTTACGCAAAGCAATATTTAGGCAATACTTTAATAAAAACATCTTACGCAACGCAATATTTAGGCAATACTTTCATAAATGTTATAAAACAATTAAAGAAAAAAATATATTTTAATAATATTCAGTAAAGATATGACAAAGAAACGATAATAAGATTCGATGTTAAACCGAAACATGTGTGTCATTCCAATTCGTTCCATTAAACTTCACCCTGTAAATATTATATTTTTTTGGAAACTTGTACCTGCCTTTTTATGAAATTAATTGATTGGAACAAGCCGCTGATTCCACTTGGGACATGGATAGGTATAACGAATATAATGGACTTATTTATTATTTTTGTTATTTTTCAAATAACACATTTATTGTGTTCTTTACATCTGTAACACTCATCTCATCTGTAACGCTTTTTAGAACTAATTGTAGGTCACGTTACTAATATGTAGGGGTACACCTTAGGCTTACCATTTTTACCTTGACTTTTTGGGCAGAGGTTTTTGCATATCTGTGATGCATTCTGATAAAAATCGTTGAAAAATCTCGAAACATTTAAGAATTAACAGGTTTCTGTTTTTATTAAGTTTTCTGGCGAATCTTTATTCATATTTACTTTGCTATTTATGTGTTCTTATACGATGGATACTTGATAGAAAGCAGGTTAAAAATTGACATGAGTTGAATAACGTGAGACCTTCGCAACAGGGATCATTGAGTATCCAACATAACAATGAGATGTTACAATGATTACATAACAATGATTATTAACCACGACTAGAAGGCTAGTTGTGTTTAATAAAACTTTTAGAAAGAGCACTCGGGCCACGCCTCGTCGGTTAGACCGACAAATTAATGAAATTAATATTTTTCAACGCGTTAGGTGGTACCTGCGGATTCCTGCAAATCGGGACTAACAAAAAGCACATAGCTCACCGTCTTCATATAAATACGGCTCGTATCCCGATTTTTTCATCGACATAAATAGCGTTTTTTCAAAGATGTAACGGCTTTGAGTCGACACGTTGGAGCTCGGTTCTGGGAAGTAGAGATGTCGCGGCGCCGGGCCTGCGACTGCGCTTGGCTCGGCTAATAAATAAAAGCCCGATTGGGAAATATTATGTTACGTGTCGGATGTTTTTTGGACAAGTGCATGCGTGGTGGTCGGCCGCCTTTGGCCACTCGAGCCTGCGTAATGCGTAATGGGGGCGGATTTCACCAACCATGTGAAATAGAATAGTTCTTCAGAGTAATTAAAGTATCTATGTAGACATGTGCATTCCTTCTTATTTTCTTTCACTGTCTTAAAATCTAAGCGGTCCTCGGTGAATTAATAAGCTGCAGATTTATGAAAAGAGGGTTAAAATAGCATCAAAATTCATTTAGATGTCGTTGGTCATGGTCACCAGCGACACGGCTGGTCGCGGGGACCATTGACGCGGCAGGTCACGTGGTCGCACCGTTGCTCTCTTATACACGCTTCAAGACGACAGACTTGCACATCATACATCAACCTGACGCTGTACGTCAGGAAGTCATAAAGTTTTGTGAAAAAGAAAAATAATTCTACGGGTTCCAATTTTTTTTATTACAATTTATCAATGAACTCTCCACTTGCATCTGTACAAAGTTTCATGCGTCTAAATCAATTGTGAAAACATTTTTTTCAATTTTCCTCAGGTTCCTACCTCTTTCACAGCTTCTACGAACGTAGTCAGCGTTTCTTCCGGCGACGAAACTGGTCACGGCGCGTCACCTTTTATTTGGGATTTATTTTGGGAAATAAAAAAGTTTTAAGTCGGGACTGTAAGGAGGATAAACCTCTAACCGGGTACTGTCGAAAAAGTCCTGAGTGAGCGGGCGCGTAGTCGTGGTGCAGCAGCAGTCCGCGGAGACCTGTTTGGACGGTTGTTACTCACTGCAGTAAAAACGTTTGGGAAGCACGAGGCTGTGTACCATTCTGCGTTAATGCTGCTTTGGTTTCGTAAAGGTACAGATAGTATCAAGTAGTCAGTTAAAGTGAAAAAAATAGCGATTTAAAATTTTGCCAGCGCTTCTTGCTTTTTTTAGTTTGGTAGGTAGGGGTTGGCTCACTTTGAAACAGCCAAACAGTAGATTGACGCTTAGCTTCTGGATCATACTGGTAGATTCAAAATTTGTCACCTGTGACAATTTCGTAAACTCGCTGCTTCATATTTAGTTATCATATCAGAGCACCATTCGACACAAACTTGTTTTTGAACCTCGGGTGAAGTTGTGCGGCACCCAACGTGATACTATCCTCCTGATTCGTAGATGCTTATGTAATATTTCCCACACGCTCCCCGATCCAATCTGCAATCTCTCCTGAATCTCCTCTTATGTAATTCGCCTGTTTTCATAAATTAAATGTTTCCCTGCCACCGTCTTCTACTACCGTAACACCAGTAAAGAGCGACTGCTTCTTCGTCAGCCAAACTTAGTCGACCTCGCTTAAATTCATTGTACCTACGATAAAAGGGCATTTGTCTGCAAACGCCATAATTTAACAAAATCTTTGGGTTTTAAACAACATTTGTAATTATACAAAATCACAACGCGGAAACGTTCCCTTCGAATATCAATTTTTTAATGAGAAACGATATTTTGATTCAGCTCGTAAAAAAATATGCAGGGAAATTTGAAATTGGAATGTTTTGTTTTTATGTTATAGATAGTCATAGTTTTAATTGACATCAAAACCAGCCAATGTTTCCATAGATTAAAACTTTTTGTCGCAAATGTTTTTAAGTAGCCTGGTAAGTACTTGCCGCGCAACACACAGTTCTACTTTTATAAAAAACTTAATAAAAAATTTTATGTAAAATTTTCCGTAGGTACTATCGAATGGTATCATTAATTTTTGTCAAAAAATAATTTGTAAAGTTAAATAACCAAAATTGGTACCTACTTTATAACTTTTTTGTTAAATGAAAAAGGACGCGTGTACTCTATGGTGTTTTACGGTATGTTTAAAATATGCTCACCAAGGTCGGGAAAAAAATTCCTACGGGAGAATTTTTGCTAACTGAATATCTGACTTTACACCACCATTTCTGTACAAATTCGCAGCGACCAGCGGCACTTTGTGCTCCAGACCAGAGGCCTTAGGAACTACTTGGAATTGAAAATTAATCTAAGCTTTCAATAGTAGGTACTGTTAAATTTCCTTCAATGAACGTTACATCTTTCTTCTTTTTTTGTTATTATTTAATCGACGACCAGAAGTCTCGAAAGCGATACTTTACAAACTGAAAAATAAATGTAAAATATATAATACTGCAATTGGTGACCACGACGAGGTGGTAACTTGTTTTTTGTCGAAATGATAGCTCCTTGCATCATACATGAAGGAACGATATGAGATTTTTCGATTCACGCCAGGGGAAGAGGTAAATTAACCCCTTGAACCTACCCGCTTTTATTTTATTTTCTATGTGCTATAAATCCGTCTGAAAACGAGTTCCAGGTTACAGGGGATGAAGACGGTGCAGCTTAATTTTGACATCAGGTTCGAGTTCAGCAACCCAAAAATCCACTGTAACTCAAGCCGATTTATCGCACATAAAAAGAATAAAAGCGGGTAGTTTTGAGGGGGTGATTTACTCATATCGTTCCTATCATCTATGATGCAAAAGCTATCATTTCCACAAAAATACAAGTTGCTATCTCATCGTGGTCACCTTCGTCTTTTGACGGCTTTTTGGGGGTTTATTGCAGTACTAATAAGAATGCAGACAAGAATCTAACAAACTATTATTTGTCAAGTTTCACTTAAGCTGTTTAACAATAAAGTTTTTTGAATAAGTATATTTATTAATGGTTTATAATTTAAGAACAAAACAAGCTCTGCCTACTTCTACGATTCATCAGTTCCCACTCAAGTTAGTAAAAAAGTTATGTACACGCTTATATTCAGACAAGATTGGGTTAGTTATATGCAATACAATTTAGTCCTATAATTGCGTTGTAACCGTATCGTTGCAATGAACAAGTTATCACAATGGATACTTTCATATTACATATTTAAAATCAGTCATTTGTGACATAAAAACACTTTTTTTGTGATAATAGTGCATTCTATAAATGTGATTTTGCTACTTGGGCAATCCTTCACCTCCCAATGTCCTATTTTTGTCCATTTAAGATAAGGTACCATTAACAGGCACATTTCTGAACAATAATTATTATTAAACAATAAACAGTTTCTAAATAATAGATTTTGTTATGATTTACATAAAATGCATGCTGTGCCTAGCCGCGCGACCTCCGTAATATGCATAACAATAACGTTATGTCGATTCATGTGGGATATAAAAAAACTTAAAAGATACACCTACAGACGATAATTTTATTGTCATGCCAGCATTCCATTCTTGGGGCAACTACATCCATCAAGTGCACCGTAATTGGTGATTTTGTTTAAATGGTAATTTACAGTCGATTACCCGGCGCATACAGGGCTACCATGAACACATCGCAATCTCTCATCAAAAATATAATTTATATCAAGGTCTCCCTCGTGAAGTTACATCAAAAGTGGATTTAAATTGTTTTCTTTGACATTCATTTTTAGAAATCCTTAGAAATTTTTAGTTTTGTCTCGTCAACTAATTTGTTGTTTTCGAGATAGCCCCCTGTGTTTATGTATTGTTGAATGATCAGCACTTATTGGACAATTGTGGGCACCGGATGCCAGTCGGTAGTCCAGATGATTGATTAAAAAGCCGCAAGTTATTTATCCCACTATAAATAAAGTTGTTAATGGAGGGCGGCTCGCTAGTAATTGGACCTTTAAATTTCTTCGTATGGGCGCACACACCCATCATTACTACCCCAATACAGATGCTTATACTTCTCAACTACGGGTGAAATATCTTTGTACGAAATATCTCGTGTTCTACAAAATATACAATACACTTTAAAGTCAATTTCTCATAATCTACGGTGTATTAACTTTACTTAATATATGCATTTGGTGAGTATAAATTGCTTAAAATAATATAGCAATTCATACACATTTTCAACCTGGAAATATTCAATCGATAAAAGCCTACACAATGTCCTATTGCAGAGTAAGTCTCCCTAGTAATCAGGGGAGAATTACGGGTCATAATTCATCACGCGGGCCCATTGCTGGACCCAACCCACTGGGTGAACTGATTGTGATGAAATATTCATTAAAACTTTACCAGATAAATTCTGTACCGTGTGAGTGTAGATACTTGAGTGAAACAAGCCGATCGGAAGAAATATCTAAAAGTAACTAACGGGTAGTTAATGAATAAGTAAAAAATTGTGTTTGATTAAATTATTTATGCACCTTCGCATTGTTTCAATTTAATTACCTCAGTATGTTTTTGGTTAAAAACTTTCATGACGACGACGTCCAAAATAAAAATGACGTAACTTTGAAAAGAATCGCCGACTTGTGACTTCCAAAGTCAACAAGTGTATCGTATGCATACAGTGCACAGGCACTTATTTACATACATACCGCGCGCAGACAGAACTTGCCATGCTTATTTTATATATTTGTGTGTGTAAGTACGCATGTGTTCGTGCATTCCACACGTAGAGCTAACGCCCGCACACAACGAAACCTATTGGAAGATATTCCATTCATAATATTAACAAGCACTCATGGTTCGCCAGAGCGAGATGGGCTAAGCGAGGCCCTTGGGGAGTTTGGTAAGAACCTTACGACCGCTCGTTTTGCGGTCTCTTTATGGTATCTACTTACTGCATCAAAAATACTTAAAACAACTTCTGGAAAAATCTACTATTTTTGTAAATTGCTCTACGCTTGTAGTGTTGTAGTGACACAGACTTGTAGCTTGTAAAATAAAGAATGCTATTAAATTAATTTTTGCTCCTGACGGAGTTTTTCGAGGTCACGCGTTATTATGTCATTATGAAGCACTTCGTGTGTGGTTTATTCATTACTTGCGAGATTATTTTTTGTCTTATTAAATTCTTTTTACGTATAAAGTTGAAGAAATTCCAAAGATCGAATGAAGGTATACATTCAATGTGCCCCTATATATTAAATACTGAGAGCTCCATTCATAAACTCGATGTGTAATTTAATGGCACTTCTATTATATATTCAAAGATAATATGTAAAGAAAGATATGTGGTAATGAACACCTCACTCTTATTATCTACCTGAATACATTCTTCGATCTAAGTAAGAGCCCTTAGAATATAATTGATTGACAGTAGATGGTAGCGGTATTCTAAAGAATAGCAGTAAATGAAACAGTTCCCTCGAGTTGTATTAAAAGCCCCTAGATCCAGATATCAAGGAGTACCTACCTCTGTCTATATAAGGTCAATATTACCTAAATAACGTATTCGCAATCGTTTGACTGGAAAAAGGGAATTTCAACACGTTGAGTTACTCTCTTATACAATCTATGTTGTTTATACTTTAGAATATTGTCTTTAGGTAATATAAATAAAGAAATAAGCAGGTGCCTGGCAAGTGATATCATATCGCGCAGAACATATCGGTACCTACATGAAGGTTAGTTATTGGTTATATGTAAAATATGAGAGTTGTATTGTTACTGTGATATGTTACAATGTTCTACATATTGGTTGGGACTTGCCACACGTAATAATGAAATTGCGGCTATTCAATTTGCTTTAATGACATTCCAATGTTAGTCGCGGGAGTCCTCAGTGCTGAGGTCCGATGAATATTCAGGACGTGTGCTCTATCAGGTTTAGAACTGCCCATTAAATATGACAGGCCATCTACATTCCTGAACAACAAAGCCGACCTACGATTAAAATAACACCTCCTTCGTAGAATGTATATCTATTTTACTTCACAAGGGTCTGTAACGTTTCCGCTGGGGTCCGATGATACCTTTTTTCCGAGCAGCGTTGAAAAAACTTGGCGTCCCATTAACAATAAGATCAAAACTAGCCGCGCGCCACAATGGCCGCCGAGCGCCAGCCTCCGCCCGATCGAGAGATACTTCCAAGAATCGCGCCCTTTTAAAAAAGATCCAACTCATCCTGGGCGTGTGAGAGTTGGCGAACTGGCATTCCTACTGCACCCTCAACTTCACCCTGGTGCGTCGCCGTCACGGCGCCACCCACCCCCATACTTCACCTCTGGCCTCTTCGCTCAAACACTTGACGACGGTAGTCAAACTAGAACATAAATAATGATGACCTATCACTCGTCCAGGTTTGTTGGTAGAAATATCTTAAAGGAAAGCACACCTTTTGTATCTATTTTCTTTTGTAACTATTTTTATCATTTGTGTGTATAATAAAGTACATATATAAATAAATTAATTAATAATATATATAAACGTATACGTAAGCAGTTAGCGAACACTCATACCATTATAGTTGCCCTAATAGCTCACTCCCCTCACTAAGTTCTTATTTATTGATGCAATAAAATTTAAATTGTAACAATAGCAGTAGTGAAATGTGATATTTCAGCAAATATTTTACGCAAAAATCTGCTGCAAAAAATACATAACAATAGGATACCATTACACGAATGTAGTTCCACATCATTGTGCAACGCGGTTACATTCTTTGTCGCATGGAGTGCAAAAAATGTCAACAAATAATACAGAAGTTATAAGATCATTTGTTACGTCCATTAATGCGCCACCGTGGAGACTCCCACGGCTGATTGTGCTTCAGTATGGTGTATTTTTCTTTTATTTTTCATTCTTTCAGGAGCCCAACAGTCCTCCCACCATATCTTGATAAGGTCGCCGGTTGTACTTTTTTAGCGGATTTAAGACTAGATTAGCTAAGCATATTATTCAAGACTATTCTTGAATCATGTGCTTAGTAATTAATATTACTAAAGTTACAATTACATTAGTTTTAGTCACTGTAATTTAAACATTGATTATGTTTATAGTCTGTAGCCTTTGTTCACCGGACTTGTACGACTATTTGTTTTCTATTATCTCATGTTCTATTATCTTTTAAGTTCTCATGTAAGTGACAATGTCTTAATGAGAATAAAGTTTCTTTGAACCTAATTACTTATATATATTATCAATATATCCGTATTCCTCTGTATGTTATTGGTGCACAATAAAGTATATCCATCTATCTTATTCAGAATACGTACGTCGTCTTCAGAGTAAGATTAGACCCGTACAAAACTAATCTGCCTCATAACATGTATTACTTACCTATAAGAATTACTTACCTATTCGCATGTGGCACAGATAAATAATGTTATGATTACGCCTATGATGTACGATTTTAATAATTGCGAACTTTAAACAAAAACTGCCGAAAATAATGTCATAGGTACCAGAAACAATTCACTTATTAGTAATGTAATGTTTTACTATAATTACAAAATTTTTAGTTAATCGTTCTCAAACATCACACAAGTGAGTGGGAAATCATATTCCCGTGAAATCCTGAACGTAGGTGAAGTTCTTCGCCGTCACCCCCTGCGCGCCTGCGGTTGGAACACATTTCTTTATTCCCTTTACTTTGAGCGTTGATATTATGAAAAATTCTCTAATATTAAAAGAAGAATCGTTCTAAGCACTTACTGGCTCCAACTTCCCACTTAACATACGTGTAATGGGTGCAATATTGTTATATGTATACTCTTCATTTTCGTGAGGTATTTTTAAGATATATCCATCACATCAATAAGGTAATTTTACCATGTATCTTGGAATGCCGCAGAACAAAAAGCTATTAAATATTTTGTAAGCAGTAAACATACGTTAATACAGTGAACAGAATGCATGCTTCACGAAATTCCAACTGACAATGCAAACACTTGTCGCGGTTGTAAAATGTATTATACAAATATACACCATACGTTATATATCTATCACTTGCTGGAAACACAGGTCGTAAAAGAACCAGTGTAGAATTTTAACTGAACGACTCAAAATTTAATGGGATCAGTTATTTTAGTTATTTAGCAAGCAGCGTTGCCAACGTAGACTTCCTTTCTATGCGGAAAAAATACTTACTTGCTTACAATTTTTAGGCATGTGTTATGCGCTTGTATAATTGATTAGAGAGAACTTAATGAACTTAAATTGGACGGTTTTCTTTTCAACATTTTAGATTTTTCAAAAAGTCAGTACTAAGATTTCTATAAGAGATCACAATATACACGAAATATAAAAAAATGTAATATTGTGACATAATTGTTTCCTATGGGTACCTACTAGAAACAACGTACTTGTATTTTATTTTTATAGTTCTTTTTTAATCTGTGTGTCGGAAACAGATTGATAGTCAATATTGAAATCTACATATAAATATGTAAGAACTACTACATACTTCTATTTTGATGTCGAGTTTTAGCTTTACAATGATTTTACTCCAAAACTAAAGACTCCGTCTTTCCAAATGCCGGAGTAAGATAAAGTTTCACTTCGGCATTTGGAGCAGCAAATAAGTACTCATAGTATTGTACCCGTGTGCATAATATTATGAATGGATACATCGGCGGGCGGGCACATTAGGGCGGCGCCCGCGACCTCGTGTCGCTCTTGCACTTGTGTGTGTATTAAACAAATAAACACCATGTTAATATTCTTCTGGAACGCAATGTTCCTTTCGGAGATTTGTGGAAAGATTATATACTGATTTCTGTGTTTATGGTTAGTCGCGTACAGACTAAGCTTACATTCTCACATTCTCGAATATTCCTAACGTAAATAAATATGTACTGTCTTTGCAGCGCCGCAGTTTATATATGCATATAAGAAAAAGTTTCAATACGACGCGACGGTACAGTACCATACAATAGAGTGGTTTATATTTTATTTGTTTTACATTCCGCTCCAGATTAATATAGCAACAGTTTTATCAAAAAGTAAATAGGATTCCTGTCCCTAAGTAGAGTGCTGTAAAGAGTTAAAAGTAGGGCAATGCTAATCAGCTAATCACAAATAATATCTACCAGCAACATATTATTATTATGAATGACTTGGCGCCTGAGGCAGTCGGCACGAGACTTACGTCATTGGCCTACTATCACTATGTACCTACCTACCATTCGTACCAAATATAAACCCATTCACAATAACGCCGATCACTTATCAAGAACCGCTGACCTCTGGACGGTTGGACGATATCTAAACATATGGGAAATGCATCAAATATCTAAGCATGGGAATTAGACGTTGTAAAATACGACGTCTTTCATAGTCAATGCATTTTATACGGGTGACGATAATTCTAGCGTAATCAAATAAGCCGCAAGTAACGTTTTCATAGATTGTACGTACTTATATACCTACCATATCCGTTTTGAATTTTGATATGGTGACTGATATATGATTGGTTTATACTCGAACAGATTTTTGTGTATTTGCCGCTTTATGATTAGGATCTCACGCGAGAAGCTAAAAATTTAAAAAATAGCCTATGTTTGTATTTACTTATGTTATATTTATGTTAGTGTAGGTACATAACGAGATCAATCGTTATAAATTAATTAAGATTGCGTATATTCGTGAGTTATCGAAAACACTTGTAGTATGACCGTTTTTCAAGATCACAGCAGACTCGACTTTAGTACTTGGTACTCTAATACTCGAGTTTACCTTTAGTTAGGTACTTTAGTGCTTTAAAAGTAAAAAGTAATTCCCACTGTTTTAGTCTTTAGGTAGGTACCTATTTAAAAACGATTCCCGCTCCATTTCTGTTGTCATAGATGAGGGAACTAACTCGTCCCATGGCTCTTGCATTTATTAAGTTTTCCATTCGATACTTATAGTTAAAGTTGGTGAGCTGAAAATATAATTTGGTGGGATGGAAACTATACTGCTGTTTCACTGAAATATTGCATAAAATTGTAAATTAACAATATCTATAGTCGAATTATTCTGTTGTCTCTCAAAGATTACTATTATTCTTATTCTTAATATTTTTTTTCATAAATAGGTAGTGTTTTGGCGCTGGAGATAATATTTAATCGATATTTCCCTATTTCTGAAATCGATATTTCCATAATATAAAATATCAATATATCCGGGTGTTGATATTTCCGAAATTTCGTTTTACGTGAACTACTCTCATAGCAGTCATAGCCCTGTAAGTTCAAGCAATTTCACATAGAACCTAACTAAAGTTTACCGTGCGTGGAAAATACAAAATTATAACACTACGACTAAATTGTAACAATTCTTCTATATATTTATGATTGTGGTCAACTAACTGAATGCCCTCATTGCTAACCTCGTTTCGTGTTACAGATTAAGTGTAACATAATAATCACATCATACTTTACCATTCAACTGATTAGAGAACCCCTAATTTCGCACGAATAAGCAATTGTGGCGAATTCAAGACACGTGACCACTATTTGCCGGCGTCAGGGTATCAACACCAATTATTAAGGGCATTGAGTTTATTTATGCCCCCAATTAAGTCATGAACCCCATGCGGGTCCCTTGATTAACAGTGCCAACATTGCGAAATGAATCAACGAATATAATTATTATTCTGAAATTTTAATGTAGGCGCCTTATACAAATAGAGTTTATTGAGTGAAACGATAAGAGTCGGAAACCCGACGAGACGTATCATATCCGGCCGCCGATATGCGATAAACTCAATACTGAACATATGCAAATAGACATTAATAGTTGCGTTAGCAGTGCGCAGTGCGGAGGAATCTGTACAACTGTACAACTTTAATTACAGTTGTTCCGAACACTTGACATAATAAATAATATCAAAAATGCAAAATAATAATAGTTTTATCACAATCCACACTAAATGTTTGCGATACGGAATCAGCACCTAACAATACATTTATTTCCCAGAGACTCGTGCATAAGCACTTAGTCTTTTACATCCGCTCCTTTTCAGCAAACTCCTTTCAACGTATTAATTTTAGGAATTCAACCAATGGCTTAAAAAGAGATCTCCAAAAGCCCCCCGTGGAAAAAGGATGGCAGCTAGTTAAATAATACCAAATGTCAAGTCTTTAATAAAGAATGAGATCCCATCGGTTTATTTCTGAGGTGGACCAATCGTAATTCACGTTAGTTAGTGACAATTGTTGACCATCATTCAAGGGATTCTCGAAGTAAAAGAGAGTAGGTTTCATAATAGTTTAAGAAGATACGTGGCGCCAGTCCGTCGCCCGTGACAACGACGTAACGGTGATGACTCGAACAATGAGCGCCGGTACCTGCTCATTGTGCTGCAGGTAGCTACCTACTATAGAAGTCACTATTTATACTTTACTATCCATTAAATAAACCAAAGCAACGAAGAGGAAGCGGGTGTTTTGTCAAGTAATCCCGAGAACTGTACTTAGTTCCACGTACATATAAATATTCCGGGAAAGTCCCGGAGCTAATGTTGCCACTCTGTAAATTCAAGACTTGTATAGAATAAAATAAATTTGTCACGGATTATTAACCAGTTACCTATTTGGTACCGGGGCTTAGTACCTTCTTAGTATCTACTATAAAGTATATATAATGTATATAACACATTATTGTGTGTATATACAAATAATGTATGATCATAAATTCGTAATAACTTGTAAGATATTTATTACGATTACTTATTTGTATGATTATGTTAAAAGTTATCATGGTCAGTATTTGATTGTAAGTACTTAATAACTACCTACCTACATGTTTATTTTGGGCCACCTGCGCTCTTGAACGGTGGGATATGCACTTTAAGGGCAAAGTTTAAGTCAATGGTGCGTTCTTCCGGCCGTTTCGCCGAATTGTTTCACTTCATAAAAAGAGGATTCCTCGAAATGCACAAATTAATGAATGAACGTAAAAGCGGGCGGTCCTCTTGCATAAGACAATGTATCGTTGGCCGTTGCGGCATGTGGTGGCTGTGGGGGTAGCGGGTTCGAGACAGACACACGTGTTTTTACGCATTCATTTACTTGTGCTATTAATGGGTCCATTCAGCAGTATTGTCTGTCTTGCACATGCCGTCACATACGCCGGAAACTGCATCGCCCCGGTCCCGCCTCCGTACACGACAATCAGCAGAATTGATTATAATGTATGCAATAACATTCGCTGTTTATTTTATCCTTTTGTTCGTTGTTTTGTTTTCGTAACATGTATTATTTTGAATGGTTAGCAATAACGGTGGTTACTGCTACAAATATTAGAGGAATGACAATCTTATTCGCTGGTCCTGATTCGCTTATGAATGGATTTACACTTAGAAATAGGAACTAGATTTTCATCATTATTTTGCCAATCCGTCTATCGTTACTATTCAGTTGTTGATTGATGTGCTGACCTAATAATTCGTGAGTGTAAGTTACATTATTTAAGCGTATGTATAATTTTTCATTTAAATATTCGTAAACGTTTGAAACGTTACAAGGGGATTGATGTTAAGATTTACTAATTTAAAATTTCGTTGTTTCAAGATTATGTCTAAGAAACTAAAAACGTGCTCTAACATCTGATTTTTTAGGATAAAGCATTTTTTTTAAAGATTTTACTAGTCTTATTATCTGGGAAACTAAAACCGACAATAAGGTACCTTGTCTCAAATAATGTCACAATTTTTATAGTTAAGCAAATAGTATAGATAAATTGCCGAGGTTTTATAACAGGTCATAAACCAGTATTGCTGTAAAACGAACCTTTAACTTTTTAATGACTTAAAGCTAGCCCGAAACAAAGGGGAACAAAATTGCTTTGACACCGTAAAGATTCGCATCTGGGTGTCCTCGGATTATATAAAAGAAAACACGATTCGTCCGTCCGTTCTTTGAAGTTGCTTTATTTCAAAAATAATACAAGTGATTGATTACCTAATTTGTTTGAGAGTATGTCTATGGCTTTGTTACTTGCTAGTTGCTACGAAATTCGTAGCAGATAGCGTAGCCACGCGTAGCACTAGTGCTACGAATGGAATATTGCTGTGTATTTCTATTTCATAGCAGACTAGTTTGGAACACTTATGAATGTAATGCATATATATATATACTTTTATGAATATTCTTACTTTACAATTGTACTGTAACATGTGCTGTAATACTCGTACATTATATCTAACGGTAAGCTAAATGGGAACTCTAAAAAATATGAACGAGTATTGGAAAACCCTTGTCCTGAATTGCATTGAATACTTATTATATGTAGTTATGAATTTTTTTGTATTCACGTTTTGTTGAACATCAAAAGAAAAATATTACAATTTATAAATGAATATTGTCCATAATATAAATATTGTCTATAAATTCATAAATAAATATATATATTGTACAGTACATCGGACATTCGACGGAAACGCTGCTTGTTGTTTAACTTTGTATAAAGTTAAAGCTCCTCATTCACGGTTTCGGGATTTTGTGTCCAATTTCAATATTCGCGGATCATAACTCATTCATTGCTATCGATAGACATGTACAAATTTTACTGTTTTAGGTGAATAAACTGAAATAAGCAGTTTCTTCCGATCTATTTACCGATGTACTAGGTTATTAAAATGCAATTGCCTTAACGCCGCCTGTCGATGCCGCCTTCGCGTGTCGGCGACTACACGTGCAGCTTTGTTCTTTGGTAAAAGCAGTTGTTCTTTGATGAGAATGATGAGTGGTGGACTACGAATGGCTAACGATCTCTGTTACCTTTTCATAAAGATTGATCCATCTATGGACAGAAGCCTTCTTTTCAAAAGGAAAATTGATCAAGCCACTGCCGAACAACCAGTCTGATTTACAAGATCGTTTAAAAGCTGCGAAACAAGAAAAAATAACTATATTCTTTAAGCCAATGCCTAAGACTGATAATTAACTATATTAATTTTGTTAAGAAACTTTATATAAAAGATTTTTTTTATCATTATTGTTTTGTAATTTCGTAAAGTTGGAACGTATCTCTTCCCATTCCCTATTCACGGTTTCCTTATTCGCGGCGTATTTACGGAACATAATTTAAAAATAACTTACAAATTTAAAAATTCATAAAAAATTGTTCGTGGGAAATTCTCTATCTTTGTCTATCGGTTAATATAAATTGTAACTTAACATCAGTTAATTTAGTGCGGGACACATTAGTCGGGTTTCAGACAACCGATACATAGTGATAGTAACATAATTGACTCGTTCGAGACCCTCCCGCGTCCGGCACCCCTTCCATAAATATTTCCCGATCAAATTATTATGCATTCTAAAAAATGCGACGAGTCCAATTCTCAGAATCACCGACCGAGGGCGGTTCAGAAGTACAAAGTTACAAAGCTGCCGAGTGAGGCGACACTATGCTTCGGAGCGCGAGAGAACGAGACGCCATGAATGGAATGAGGTTCAGCACAGGCGACGGGCGAGCTGTGAGAATTATTACAAGGAATGGATTTATTTATTGAACCCCCTGGTTCCGTTATTATAAGCAAATGGTTTCGTAAACAAACATAACTTCTCACAATGGCAAAGACTTATTTATCTACAGGATAAAATCAAACAGAGCATAAATGGCATTCATGACTATGACAAACCGTTCATCGTCTCGTTTTATGCAAAGATAGGAACATTAAGTTGGAAAATTAGATTAAAAGTTAATCAATGTAATGAAGTACGAAATAGGACCCACACGATTTTTTATTTTGTTAATTTGGGATTTAATATATTATTTTTATAATTAAAATCTTTCTATGTAGTATGTATTTAGAAATAAATTAAACAAAGTATTTAGAATAAAGAGACCGTAAAAAATATTGTTTAAGAAACTACCAATTTGTGACATACAAACAATAATCGTACCTATATTTATTTAGACTTTCTAGTTTTTCGGAATATGTATTAGCATTTTATGTACGAGTAAAATCTGAAAAATCATTAAGTTGCGTAAAGTTAAATGTTAAACTATGAGAATACTTTACAGTGATTATAACTCAAGGTAATTTAAAACTAAGAGGTACCTACCTAATAATAAGATAAACTAAAGGCAATAAATGAAACTTCTGAGACAAAGCTGATTCAAATAATACAAGAGATTATGGTTTCAGTAGCTCGCATGTCCAGCCTTCTTTAGGACTCATGCTTTTTTTCATAATTTCTGGTAAGCTCTCCACTAAATTAAAGACCTCAGATCATAAAAACGGATCATAAAAACCTTGCTTTTATGATACGTGTCAAAGACGATTTCCAGCACACTTTAAGGCAACTTGCTTCTGGCTGTAATTGGCTGAATAACGGAACTTTATCAATCATCCGCTCATAACTCCGTCACATGTTTGTAAATAAATTTTACTATCCTGTTTGATCTGAGCACTTCAAGTGGTAAAAATTAAATACACATTGAACAACACAAGTTACTTGGAAGGAACATTTAAATTTTCACAATGTACCCATATATTGAGACGATTATATTATAAAGTTTATTTACTTTATTTACAATTTACATGAAAGACCAAATAAAAATATCGATAACTAATATTGCCAGTTCCAGATTCGATTCTTTGTTGACTCTATACATCAATTTGAGAATAGAATACATACTAGATATGTTATACAAGCACTCTAGAGCAGAGCAGGCACGTTACAGTCTAATAGTGTTCTATGTTCAGTCGCCCTCGAATTCTATGATTCATAGATATGTGTTTTGAAAATAGAACATTCGTATTACGTAGTGCTTAAGTTTCAAATTTGAATTAGCCCCTTCTCATCTGCTTCACCCCTCCCTAGAAGTTGTCTGCTAGTTTTTTTGATAAGAACGTATGATATGGTCATCTATTCTATTCCTATATCGATGACTCTGTATAAACTCACTAATTACTAATGCATGACTTCACTCGCATTGATTTAAATGTGATTCGATAAATAATTTGACCGGTATTTTAGCCCCTGACACAATTTTGAAAAACAGTAAAACATGTGTTTAATTATTTATATTGTAGAATATTTGTACCAAGTTCGAGTTAATACGACTATCAAATATATATTATTCCCATTTAAAGTTTGACGCCCCATTTCACTTTTTTATGGGTTGATTTTCAAGATATTCTTTGTTAATTAGTGTTTGCGTCATAAAAGGAAGCTACTGTTCAAATTTTATGTTTCTAGTTTCAGTAGTTTGGACTTGACTTTGATGTCAGTCAGTATGTCTATACTAACATTAAACCCAAAACTCTGCAGCTCATATAATTGTTATGAACTTATTCAGTAGGCAACTAGGTGGCGCCCACTGTACCTAATACAACGTTGTAGATGAAACCTATCATTTAGTTGAAGCATTATAGCCAACATAATAGATCGTTTACGAATGCATAAATGTTTGTAATAGCTCGCTTGGCCAATGCCTTATATTGTAGTGTGGTCTCAGTGCGGCTATAACTCCAATCTCAATAATCTCCACTATAAATTGAACAACCGAGCAAACGCTACAGCAAACTACAACAAACGTACGATTACAAACTTTTTATTGCTCTAAGCTGGAGGAATAGGTTTGTTCTACTCATACAACGTTACATCTGCAACTGGCGCCGCTTATTGGACAGGTTGATAATGAGCTGCAAATGGGTTTGTACAAAGGAATTAGTATTTGTGCGAATGGTCGATTGGCCCAATACTTAAAATAACTACAAATGCCGAATAAACATTTGTCTTTAAACAGATTTTTGTCGTATGGTATTCGAACCCAAGTCATTTTGCACTGCAGACAGGGGTACCAGCGACTACGTTAATCTGTTGTCATTAATGTTCATTAAAGATGTTTTGACATTAAACTCCAATGGTATTTCATACATTGTAACAAAATTAGTAAATAATTATAAGCGTACCTTTAGAAGTAAGATATTTCTGTGCTATATATAACATGTAAATATTTACAGCATACAGTCAGCAACAAGCCAACCTGTATCCTTGGGCACCTATGCGCCATTAAGAAAGACCAGAATAGAAAGGCTTTAGATACATTGGCTGTTGCTGACTGTATATGCAGCAACAATTCAATGTACATCAAGCGGTACCAATGAAGGCAGAATGGCCTCCAAAAAGCTCGGTGTGCTGAACAGAGTGAAGCGGCATTTCACCTCTGGGCAACTTCTGACGGTCTTCAAAGCTCAGGTTAGGCCCCAAATGGAGTACTACTCACATCTCTGGGCTGGCAGCACACCGAAATATCAATTGGACCCATTTGACTCTATCCAACGTCGACATCCAACATTGACGTGCTGTTCGAATTGTCGACGATCCCACTCTCACGAGCGGTCTAGAACCACTCAACGGTCGGAGAGACGTTGCTTCTCTCTGCGTGTTCTACCGCCTGTATAATGGGGAATGCTCTGAAGAATTGTTCAATATAATTCCCACCTCGGGTTTCTACAACCGCACCTCCCGCCACAGAAGTGCGGTGCATCTGGATTTCGCGGTGTCGCGTACTGTTCGGTTCAAAAACTATTTTATACGGCGAACCCGTAGGCTGTGGAACTGCCTCAAGAGGTCTTTTCATTACGCTACGATATGGGGTTCTTCAAGAAAATTATGAATAGGATTCTGCAATGTTGATGGCGTACCCCCATACCTCCTGGTGTTACAGGTGTCCATGGGCGGCGGTAACGCTTACCATCACGTGGGACCGCTTGTTCGTCCGCCTACATCTCTATAAAAAAAATAGGCTATAATCGTTTGTACTTTAAAAAATATTACTACATATAATGAATGTTATGTGATTTAAACATTTCCTGTAACATAGCGATTAATAAGGAGGAACTCTGTTGTGTTAAAATTGCTCAAGTTAATGTACGAGTAATTTATTCTCGGGCAATATAATTTAACAAAGACTTGTTAAGTTATTGACCTAAAATAATTAGAGGTGTTTTGGAGCTTCGTAACCGCAATCGAAACTATCGGATATTCGAATTAAATAAATATTCGAAACGGAATGCGAAATAAAAGATTCGGGTGTTAAATTTCGTTTAAATTTCACCAAGCGAGTTTTGACAAGTTCTTACTGCTTGCCATCCCTAATAACCGTATCCTTAACAACCCAAAAATAAGAGCTATAGCCGGCTACCATCCCGGTGGTGTAACTTGTTCTATGTGTTAATAATAATTTCATTCTCATAAACATTTTACATAAAATGAATAAAATATTTTCAGATACAGTAATTGATAAGCTATAGATTAGCTTACTCTCATTCTTATAACCATTTCTTATTCTTATTACCACTCAATATATGGCTAACCATAGACCATGATTCAAGTCCAAGAAATGATAATAGTAATCAGAATTAAAGTGCTGGTAGGGTTGGACGAGCGTGATTTAATAAAATGAAAATCGCTATATTGATTTTAGTGCTACTACGACACTTGTAATTAATGTGTTTTTAAGTTACAGACATTATAGACGTATTAAGTATAATACATATTATAGAAGTTATAGACATTGTGCGGACCGATATATCGGTCGGTACAATGTCTATAACTTCGGTTCAAAGCAAAAATAGTGGTTTATTCTCACTTGTCCCATGATGGGAAAAGTGCTAAGTTTTCCGATATTTTTCATCCAGGAATAATTAGATCTCTATGACTGGAATATGTAGGTACCTATTATAGGTATTTTTTTCAAGTTCCATCGTACGTCTGCAATCGATTGTAGTCTTTACATTGTTGCACCATACATTGTTGCGCTGGTAAAGTGATCAATTAACATTGTGTATAGAACATTATACGTCCTATGAGTAAGTCTATCTACTTACTAGATTTCGCCAATAATATTGCTCAGTCTTCCAAGCAAGAAGTATGAAGAGAACAATTCTATTGTTCGAGAAGAAGTTCGAAAGAATTCTATAGAAGTATGTGCGTTGTGATGTCAGTGTTAATTACAAGACGAGTGTCACTCGACATTTTTGTGACATTACTCTTCTCGTGGAACTTCCAGACTATCTCCATACTGTTCATGTATCGTGTCATGAAATGAAGTAAGTATTTAATTTCATAGCGTAAATAATTGATAGAAAGGCTAGGCGAAACCCACATGATTTTATATTATACCTATTCATCATTTCACTGTGTAATCGATTATTTTTATCGATTTTTGCACACGTTTAATGTATAAGTGTTCAAAATATGAATAAACTTAAATTAAATACGTACTTTTCTTAAGTTAGTGTATTTACTAGTGGAACTATCTTAGCAAAAAGTTAGTAGCGTTTTCCCTAATTTAATCCTTCGTATTATGTATCAAAAATTTTATGATCTACAATTTAGTGTACAGACTAATTAATGAGCATGTCAGGGACCAATTTAAACATTAATCTTAAGCGCCGAATTGTCTTAAACACTGACTCACACAATTCATCGTTAAACCTAAACTTCATTTATTAATGCTCTAGTAATTAATAAAAGAGTATTGGGATGAGTTTGTATGTTTATATTCTAATGCCCATTATTAAACCAAAAAATAACATCGCATTACAGTAATTGTGACGATAGTTATTATTAGTCATCCGTATACCAATTATCTAACTGTTAAAATATTGGTAATAGAGACAAACATAGTAAAAGCAATCAATTTCTTGTGGAGGCGCAAAGTGCAGTCGCGTCGATGAGGCATTCTTTGGTTGATGGCCGCTACATTAATATGGAGTAGGTATTGTCTGTTTGAATTTTTGTTTGAAATTAACGTTATTACTGACGGGGGCTAAGTAGAAGCAGATGGTCCACTCAATGATGATGACCACCCTAAAACTACAATGATGCCACTTGCCCCTCTTTGAGATTTGTTTGTGACTCCAAAAGGCTTTGAAAGTAAAGCCAACTTTTATTGTTCGTATGTTCAAATGTGACATAGCTTTATAAATATATGTTTTTATTCTTCTTTAATGGGTTCGTGAAATGGACGCCACGTAACGGGAAGCGCAGTGTGGGACTCCTTCTGGCCAGATAGACCGACGACTTGAAGTCCGCTGGTGGTGGCTGGATGAGAAGAATCAAAGAATCAATCTGGATATGACGTGGCGAGCTTTGGGAGAGGACTATATCCAGCAGTGGAGAGACGGACTGATATGGTGAGGTATAGTATTTATCTTCAAAACGTATTATAGACAATGATAATAAAACTTTTGCGGTTTATTTATTTACTCTTTTTTGTAAATTGTTAGGCGGGCTGAATGGCTTACAGCGTCATCTCCCGGTCAACCTTTGGGCCGTGTAGGACATGAAGTGGTAGGGGAGTAAATAAATAATAATAATAGGGGGGTAAAGCGGTTTGTACATAATAGAATCTTATGGGGTGGGAGGAATTAAAATAATTTACATGAATAATATTTACTTACTTCAAAACATCAAATGATACTATTAATTGTGATAACTTAGGTATGTCATGATAAGTAATAATTTTGTTTAATGACCGTACACACTCTGTGTTCATACAATGGAGGCCATAGGTAGTTGATTTTTTAGAGAAATACCGCTGTTTATGTAGAGACAATGTGTCTATTGCGTTGAAAATTTTGGGAATTAGTTTTTTGTCCATTTTAGGCCGTGAGAATGGATCGCATGCAGTCGACACATCTCATTTGGTAAACAGCATTAGTACGCTTTCGGCCGGCATCAATAGATACACCTCTCTAATAGCAGGGGAGGTGCTTGGGGGTGCCTCGAGCGCTCAAATCTGTTTACCATTAACAAATTAGTTACACTACCACCTTGACTGTTACACGTACAAACACCACGTGAGACATGTAAACATAGAAAAATACAAGAATGTGGAACACCGGAAAATGCGTGCGCCTATTTAAATTGTTGTCAGTTCTCAGGAACGATATCTAATCAGTGAGATTTACACTCTATTACGATTGCGGCTGGATGTCCTGGCCCGACGCGACGCGTAGGTACGTCTTGCGGCCTCTCTCACGCGCTTTCCGACTAAATTAAATATTTATTAAGCACCAGCATCGCGGAGCGGCTTCCTCCAGATAACGCACTTCTCAGCAACTACGTGGGTGTTCGTATACTACTTTATTTGTATCTTAATATGATCATAGAATGTAATGTAAATTGTACCTACACTTAAACTAGGTCACTTCCGATATATAATATTTACGTAACCTTTCTATACATCGATGGTCAGTTTACAAAAAATGAGCCATGATCGTACCTGCTACAGAACTAATAATTTGTACGGGGTTTGTACGTAGGCTGGGTGAGAGCCACGAGAGCGTGAGGAGGGTGGTCGTCGGCCGCTTTGCCACAGCTATGCGCACTGTCAACAACGCTCGCCGCACACTATACACAATTTTTTCATGCTCACATGTGCTTGGGCTCGACCGCCCAGACCACGACTTCGACAAATATTTGCCTCCAATTCTAAAACGCTTAGAACCTCAGACCTACAATCAATAAAATACTCGAACAGGTCAATCTGGTTACGCGCTTTCGAGAACTAACAGATACAATTAATTTTCACCTACCCGAGAGCGGTTAAGTCAATACTAGTTCTCTGAGTTATTTATCAAACAACCGTCGGCCAATCGCCCTCCAAAGGACACGTAATGCCATCCATTTATAATAATCGATGATAAGACGGTAACATTCCTTTGTGCGGACTATCTGCATCATACTAATACCTTACCTGTCAAACCCTTCCAAATAAATTAGTCTCGTCTAATGCTAAGCAGCATCGGTTTACCAAAAATAAACCAAGTAACGGCGCAATCCATTAATTGACTGGACCCGCTGGTAAGCAAAAAAACACCAATCAGATAAAGCGGGTAAGTGTTTACGGTTTCTCACGCGGCCCGGCCAACCCTCAATGGCGCCTCGCTGATTGATAGTAGCGCAGCCGCCCTTCGCACCCCCGCCCGATACGCAGCTTTGCACCTTACACCCATCACACAAAGCACATGTTACAAACGACGAAACGCAAGATATTCTTTACAAATAACTCAAAATGCCTTCGAACAGTTTTAAACCGTATTCGGTTAATAGAAGATCAAATGTTAAACGGCAGCAACACAAACAAAATGCCCATTCAAAGAATTCTGCACCCTCATAGCGCGTACCTGTCCGCGGCCACCTCTATGGAACACGACAAAAAACATTATGTTAATTTCTTATATCAGTGCTTATTGAATAGTTGCCATAATAGCTTTGTTATCATTTTTCCGTAACATTCTCTTGTAATTGTCGGCGGTAGAATCTTTTTGAATACAAGAGGAATATTATTAAGATCATCTTAATATAACCAAGATGAGCTTAATTAAATCTAAAGCGAACTACTTTGAAAAGAGTAATATTTTCTGGTAATTATAGTTATGCCATTTTGATTAGTCGGGAGGTTAGCACTTTTAGGTTCGTGGATAGGTAATTAGGCGTGAGTAACTCCGAGCGCAAGGAATGAATTCCGCACGCAGAGTCGATACGGTTAATGTTACCATCAAAATCGTATTTTATCCGAGGAATAATTTTGTTCCGGCCGGATCCGGACACTTCTTACGAACTAGGCGTGAGTAACTTTGGACGCTCGGACGCGGAGTCGATAACGATAATGTTACCATGTAAATCTTATTGTATCCGAGAAATAATTTATTTCGTCTGGATCCGGACCAATACGAACGAACTATGCGCGACTCGCGAGTAACTCCGGAGTACTCCGGACGCAACGACGCGTAGGCCGCGTAGTCGATCAATAATCTTATCACATCCAAGGAATTATTTATTCCATTTGGATGTAAAGAAGTACGAATTTGTAAACTTTAGATTATCTTATATATAGAAATTAGTAAAAATATTTATACTTTCAATATTTAAGTATTATATTATTATTTTTATCTATAAATAAATAAACAGAGCTTTTTAAAGAACTGCAACAGAGTGAGTGTGTACATTAAAGATATTTTTGAAATAAAAAAGATATAGGTAGGTTAAATCGTGTATTTGTCTCTGAAAATAAAACCCAGGTTTTTAGAATTTTGTTTATTTGTTTGTCTGTATGTTCGAGCATCATATAAGAACGAAAAGGGGCAGGCGGCTAGTATTAAATGTAAAGACATAAATATATTAAATTACGATAAATTTATTTTTAAACACTTTCAATAAATTGTTTATGATGAACGAATCTAGCTATTCCTTTTATTTGTGACACGATATTATAATAGAATGAAAGGAATAAAGGGAATATTAAAGTGAATCGATTCCGCCTGAGGAGTCTGAAGAAGCGAATAACTTGAATATTAGCCATGTCTAGTTAAAGTGCTTTTAGATTCCTCGGTAGGTCAATACAAACTTTCAGTTTCGTCGGTACTTCGAGGTTCACAGTTGAATCATCACTTTTCTAGTTTTTGATAGTACACATATACTCTCATAATCTCATGTATATTAGTGCAACAGCATCTAAAACAAAGTACACTTAAGTAAAGTGTACTTACTTAAAGTAAGTACACTTTGCTGAGTATTTCAGAATATCACTGCTTTAATTTTTGTCAGTATATGGTTGCATTCAATATCGTCAGTACTTCAGTCATTTCATGTCAGTATCCATGCTGTGCAGTTCACATTTCCGTGAATTATTGCAGGTACCGAGGCGTGATCGCAGTGGGAGAGCAGTTGAGGCAGGCAGACCGCGGCGGGCCGGCTGGTTGGCATTCGCGGCGAGCGCTCTGTAATCCCATAGTCGGTGTCGGCTTACGGCGCCTCTCTCGCAACCGCAATTATCATATTCCACCTAAACACATAATATTGTGCACGCAATTTTAAAAATAACTCGCGTCCGGCCCGACCTCAATCAGCCCTGATTTATAGCGAACGGGGCTCCGCCGTTGCTGCCGTCGATTGCTCGCCAAAGATTGCATTCCTTACACAAATAACCATAAGTGCCCGCGCGATAAGCTGCAACTTAACTTGGTGTTCTTCCTCTATAATGATCTGAAATGGTCTACATATTAACTCTAATTGGCGGAATATATAAAATACGTATATAAACTTAATTCAATAATCATATATCCCCGGCCCCGGAGAATAAAATGGTAATCGCAAAAACTTAACTTTTCAGGAAAAATAAAAAACCGATATTTGCTTATAACTTAACTGGTAATAGACGTAGACAATCTAATAAAGACTCAAATAAAAGCTATTTTTCTGAGCCCTAAAAATGTTCTGACATTAATTAATTGGCATTTAATTAATTGGCACATTAATTGGCATTAATGTGCGTCTTAGAAAAAACGATGAGTAATATTGTATGATCTTATAACTTTGTCAATAACGATAGAAAAATTACGAAAAAAATTGAGTAGATGTATTTTGCTCTGCAAACTTCAAATATCGCATAACACTAAAACTATGATAATGTCGATTACCATTTTATTCTCCGGGGCCGGCAATATATTATAATAACAAAAAGATGCTATTGCCCTGAAGGATATTGTTGCTAGATATGATGCTACTCTTTCAATAAAAAATTACGACGTAAATGTGAATAAAAACCGATTACGGAACATAGTATACTTATATAATCTCAGTATTACACATCGTTTATTACTGAAAGAAATATCTTTGCTGGAGAAATTATATAACGTCTTCATATGTGTTACCTACAACTGCTAACAAGAACTGCTAACAAAAACATTACATTTCAGTTAGGTACACGATTTTATAGATCGCAACGAGTAGTGATCTGCTGGCTGCCCTTAGAGCGCGCATACAATTTATGAATCAAATGCATGAATGAGCTCGCGTCTGGCCACGTGTCGACGTTCTCACGCCTGCCGACACCGACCGCTTTTTATCGCAGTGCCCATTTTTTAAGCGATATGTCGCGTGGGCTACATGTGCGGATCCCGCGACCCCCGCAATGTACCATATTGCGCCATCTTCGCTAATTGCTTCATCGTGCTCTCTACTTCTAGTTACTCATGTCCACGAATAGGAAGACTTAATAACCTAATTTAAACGTAATTGACCGAACGTTTTATATATGATACTCCGAACTAAAGAGCTGTAACAAGCGTATCGGCGACATTGAAACTCCGAGTGACTGATCATCATTGACGTCGTTGTATCTAGCCGGAAATAAAAACAAGTACAATAGAAATAAGACAAATTCTATTCGCGCGTGCAAATTGCTCGAGGCAATATTCGCACACTTGGACAAATTTAATGGAAGACGGTTTTCTTTTTGTTCGCCATTAGTTTAACAAACGGTTGTCACGACTTTGGGGCCCGGCTCTCGAATGGGCTGAGAGCGGGCAACCGACCAATAATAATAATATAATTTAGTTGAAGAATCATACAGCTATCTCAAATAAATGTTATAGAATCAGTTCCACTATGATTTACCCAAAGGCTGTACAAATCTTTAATTGTTACAAATTACATACATATCCTCTACAATTACATTAGTGTCATATTAATCTTAAACAAAATAATGAACATTGAACCAAACAATAATGGATAAAAAATAATAATCCTATTTTGCATTAGCCAAATAGTTACAATGTCAAATAATTACAATATTAAACAATTACAATGTAACAATGTCAAATAATTACAATATTAAACAATTACAATGTAATAAATGTAACAATGTTAAATAATTACAATATTAAAAAATACAATGTAACAATGTCAAATAATTACAATTGTCAAATAGAATAATTATACTTAACTATAAAATGTCTGCCTACTTTATAATTTTGTTTGTTTTTTCTTAATTTAGGTCAATATCAGGTATTTAATAATTTAGACCTTTATTAGAATGTCTGGAGAGCACAAGAATACTATAAAGTATCCAATTTGTCATTGAGAAATTAATTTACACTATAATATTAGTCCGTACCTACCTATAAAAGTGCCGTTTGTTCATAGTGGCCACTTTGTACTTGCGTTCAACATTTAAATTTCAATTTAAAGCTATGACATTCTTTTTCAAAATCAGTTATTTATTTGTTTTTCCGTCAAACGACTTTTTGCTTAAATATCGTTGTGTTTGCAAACATGGAAAAATTAAAAAATCGTGTTATTTTCGGATATGAGTTCCGTCGTGGCAGCAACGCAGCACCGATGGCACGTAATATCAACGATGTGTACCTACGGACCAAACACCGCAAACGAAAAACGAATCCAAATACACGCACGATGCGTGTTTGGATTGATCGTTTCAGTTCAGGAACTTTCGACCTTAAAAACAAGCCCCGGGGAAGACTAAAGTCGATAATGACGAATTCGTTCTTTCAATTGAAAGCAATAGTGGAAGCGGATTCATCTCAAACCACGCCTGAGTTAGCAGTAGCCTTCGGCGTAAGTGACTAGATGATATTGATTCATTTAAGTCTTGAAGTGAAGAAACTTGGAAAGTGAGTACCGTATGAGCTTAATGAAAGTCAGCTGCAAACACGCGTCGAAGCTTGCCTTACTTTACTGAACCGGCACAAAAATGAAGGAATTCTGAATCGTATTATCACTTGTGATGAGAAGTGAATCCTGTATAATAATCGTAAACGTTTGTCACAATGGTTGAACTCAGGAGATACAGCCAAACAATGTCCCAAACGTAAACTGAGTCAAAAGAAATTAATTATGATTATTTGGTATTATGGTATTGTATGGTGCCGGTATTATCCACTACAGCTTCTTAACATCTGGCACAACAATTAATGCAAACGATGCAAACTGCAAACGATGATGGACGTGCTCGCTATCAAACAACCGAGTCTGGTCAATCACTTTAGTCCATTGCTTCTCCATGATAATGCTCGCCCACACACTGCACGACAGACAGTCTCAAAGTTACAGGAGCTTTGACTGGATGCTCTCCGTCACCTACTGATTTCTATTTTTTTCCGAATTTGGATAACTTTTTACAGAGGAAAAATTCAACTCCAATGGAGCAGTGGACAACGCCTTTACAAAATTCATCAACTACCGTCCCCAGGAGTTCTATGGATGAGGCATCAATCAACTTCCATTAAAATGACAAAAGTGCATTGATAATAATGAACAACATTTCGATTAATTATTAATTATACATAGGTATATAATTTTCATACAAAAAACCATTTGAAATTTTCCATATGAAACGGCCATTTCATAGATAAGGAAGGGCCTAATAGTACCCTGCTTATGAAGAAGGCATTTAAATAAGAGTTTTTTAAATAATAAATTAATATTTAATTCTTAAAATTTATTCTTAATTCTTAAATTTATCTTCCCGAACAAGCCGGTTTCCGAAAAGGCTATAGTACCATAGACCACATCCATACGCTGCGGCAAGTTATACAGAAGACCGAGGAGTATAACTTGCCATTATGCTTAGCGTTTGTGGACTATGAGAAAACCTTTGATTCGATCGAGACTTGGGCAGTGCTACAGTCCCTCCAGCGGTGCCATATTGACTATCGGTATATCGAAGTGTTGAAGTGTTTGTATAACAACGCCACCATGTCAGTCCGAGTACAGGAAGGGAGCACGGAGCCGATTCCATTGCAGAGGGGTGTGAGACAAGGAGATGTCATCTCTCCGAAGCTCTTCACCAATGCGATGGAAGACGCTTTCAAGCTCCTGGAATGGAAAGGACTCGCCATCAACGTTGATGGCGAATGCATCACTCACCTTAGATTTGCTGACGATATCGTGGTCATGGCAGAATCGCTGGAGGATCTTAGCACAATGCTCGGAGACCTCAATCGAGTTTCTCAACAGGTGGGCCTTAAAATGAACATGGACAAGACGAAAATCATGTCGAATGTCCATGTCCACCCCAGTTTCAGTCGGGAGCTCGATTCTCGAAGTTGTTGACGAGTACGTCTACCTAGGCCAAACGGTCCAACTAGGTAGGTCCAACTTCGAGAAAGAGGTCAATCGACGAATCCAACTCGGCTGGGCAGCGTTCGGGAAGCTATGCAGCGTCTTCTCCTCCAAAATACCTCAGTGCTTGAAGACGAAGGTCTTCGACCAGTGTGTGTTGCCAGTGATGACCTACGGCACCGAGACGTGGTCTCTGACTATGGGCCTCATAAATAAGCTCACTGTCGCACAGCGAGCTATGGAGAGGGCTATGCTCGGGGTTTCCCTACGTGATCGAATCAGGAATGAGGAGATCCGTAGACGAACTAAAGTCACCGACATAGCCTCTCGGGTTAGCAAGCTGAAGTGGCAGTGGGCAGGGCATATAGCTCGAAGAACCGATGGCCGATGGGGCAGAAGGGTTCTCGAATGGAGACCACGTACCGGCGGACGAAGCCGAGGACGTCCATCTGCTAGATGGACAGACGACCTCATAAAGGTTGCGGACACCCGCTGGATGCAGGTCGCTGCCGATAGGTCTAAATGGCGGACAATGGGGGAGGCCTATGTCCAGCAGTGGTCGTCCAAAGGCTGAGATGATGATGATGATGATGATGATTTAATTCTTAGAATTTGTTCTGTAAAAACGAATTGTTTTTGTTTGGGTACGCACACACAATGTATTCACTTTGTTTTGTAACTATCGAATGCTCTATGCTCTATCGAAGTCTATAGAGGTTTTCTTAGTATATTCCCTTAGTATGAGACTATACCTAGTATTGGAGCAACATATTCTAGATATGCTGTAACTGCTGCTTCTGCTGTTGCCATTTTGCTCATTCTCCTTAACACATAAGTGAATTCGTTTAATTTATTGCAAAGTTTATCGATATGTGTTTTCCAATTACAGTGTTTGCCAATTGTTATGGCTAAAAATATAATATTAAGGGTTAAAGTATGAAATTGCCGATTTGTACTGAAAAATTAAAACTCGTTTTTTTCTAAAATGTAACATATTTATTTAATCAAAATATTTACCCTCATTATCTATACATTGTTGCCATCTAATCGGAAGTTCATTTATGCCTTTGCGATAGAACTCTGGGGATGTAGATTCGACAAACTGTGTGAAAGCATTTTGTACTGCCTCTCGGGAAGAAAATTTTTTACCACGTAGAAAATTGTCCAAATCACGAAAAAAATGGTAGTCCGTTGGAGCAAGGTCTGGCGAGTACGGAGGATGACGTATGGTTTCTAACTGCAGCTCCTGAAGAGTTACAACGGTTTCTCGTGCAGTGTATGGTCTTGCGTTATCATGGAGCAATAATGGTGAAGATCGATTCACGAGTCGAGGCTGTTTCACTGCTAGTTTCGCCATCATTGTTCGAAGTTCGGCACAGTAAACATCTGCTGTTATTGCTTGACCAGACCTGAGAAAGCTATAGTGAATAACACCATGAACAGACCACCAAACAGTTACCATTACCTTTTTATTGGTAAGCTTTGCCTTACGGCACTGTTGCGGCGTTTGACCTGGGGTCAGCCATTGCATTTTTCGCTTTCGGTTATCGTAAAGAATTCACTTTTCGTCACATGTCACAATTCGATCCAATATTCCTTCATTTCTGTATCGATTCAACAAGGCAACGCAAGTTTCAACACGCGTTTCTTTCTGCAGATCAGTCAAATCATGAGGCACCCATTTTTCATATTTTTTATCTTATTGATTTGATGCAAATGAGTCAATATTGTAGGTAAGGTAACGTTAAACCATGCCGCTAATTCCTGGGTAGTTTGACTCGGATCGGCTTCCACCATCTCCTTCAATTCAGCGTTATTCACCTGTGTGGGCGGTCTTCCACGTGGTTCGTTCTTCAAGTCGAAGTTTCCATTACGAAAGCGTTTAAACCAAAAACGCACGGTTCGTTCATTAGCAGTCTCCTCTCCAAACGCAGCATTGATATTGCGAGCCGTTTCTGCCGCGTTAGTTCCGCGTCGAAATTCGTATTCAATGATTACTCGGATTTTCGAAGTATCCATCTTTCCCGTCTAAGCTGAATAAAAAAAACAATTGAAAGTCGAAAATCGAATGTTGCACATTTTTTAAAACAAGAACCTCATAGGTATCATGTGAAAAAAGTTTCACTCGAAAATCTCACACCATGAAGGTTTTATGTCAATTCAAAGTATCTATTACTATAAAACGGCAATTTCATACTTTAACCCCTATTATATTCAACTAACTCTATAAGATTATTTTTACAACTTACAGTTAGGTTTAAAGGTTTGCTGTTATTTGTCTGAAATTGTATTATTTTTGTTTTATTCATATTTATACTAAGGTCATTTTTTCCCAACCAATTCATAATATCTTTAAGGCTGAATAATCTGTGACTATAAATCAGTTTTATTATTAACTTCAATGATTAATGGAGTATCATCAGCAAATAGGACACTTTTGCTTTGTAGAATTAGGTAAGTTATTAATATATGTATTATAATAAAAACAAAAGTGGGTCTCCCTTGTGGGACACAACTTTTATTGTGAGAATAATCTGATCTGTAGGTGACTTTCTTATTATGTTTGGAAGTTTAGTTTACTTATACCATAGTTGTATAGTTTACTTAATCATTTTTTATCAATCAAATGAGAATTTTTAAGAACCAAATGCTTTGGACATATCTTAAAGATACAGCACCAACAGGCAATTTGTTATTTAAATTTTCCGCAATTGTTTTCGTTAGTGAAAAGCAGGTCAACCCAGTGGAATGGTTATTCCTAAAACCAAATTGTTCTGCTTTAAGTAAATTGAATTTTGTAATAAAATTTAACAATTTTATATACATTGCCTTCTCAGATTTTTTTGGATATAATTGGTATTAAAGGTTTGGTTTGTAGTTATTTATGACTCCATTTTATATAAAGGTTTTATGAAGGAGAATTACAGACAGGTTGGAAATTGGCCATGGCTAAAAGATAAGTTAATTAAATAAGTCAATCCAATGCCAACTATATCTGTTGGTCCTGTGCTTTCCTAATTCCAGTTTGCTTGCAATATTATCGCTTGAGGAGATAGATGGTCGGTCTCTACTTTTGTGGCCTGTTCTTGATCTTTAATCGGGCATTTAGTGGCTCCATCTTCCTTTCGGTAGGTACATACTGACCTACCCATTTCACAGTGACAACTTTATAGGGTCGATGTAGCATCTTACACACTAGTCTTTTATCTTACTTTGCTTTTAGGGATGCGATACTATTTCTCAGGAGAATTTCGAGAGTTTACAGTCTTTCCGTAACATATTGCGGTATTTACAGGCGCTTAATTACTTGTTTAATAAAAAAGTATAATATATCTCACAGTCGCAGTCATTACTGGAAGGATGCACGGGTTAATAATCCTTTGTTTCAAAACATAGGCAGGTGAACTCTTGTTTTCCAAAGATCGTTAATTCCAGTTCATTGATCCAGTTCTGATTGATCATTGATTAATTGATCTTCTGATTGCACCTGCTACAATAAAATTTGCTCCAGATATGAGTGAGCACTTTGTAATCTATTACCGTGTAACTATATTATTGTCTTATTCATTTTGGATCACAGAGCAAAAGAAGCCTCGTATAGTTCTTTCAGCATCTCCGACATTAAATTTAGTAATTCGACAAAGATGATTATGTGTTTTGCAAACCTAAGCTGTGTCATGTATTTAGATACTATTATTCCCCATTTACGTTGATACGTATGTCATGATACGTTGATACGTTGATACCAATCACTAAGGAATATGTCTTAAAGCACAAGGTGAATAATCTGAACAAGATGGTAGTACCTTGTCTCACTCGACATTTTACTTTAGCCAGCTTAGCGAGCTTGTGGAGATTGACCTATAAGGTGGCATTATTGTAGATCTCGTTAATAATTTCGAAAGTTAACGAAATAGGTAGGCACGTCGTGGTAGGTACTAGGCAGAAACCACCAATTTCAAGCAACTCTGTCGCTATCCTTAAATTATTATTTTATGTAAATATTTTTTATGTAATTTTATTTTGTATAATCTGATCGTGGTTAATGGTTAATAAAATAAAAAAAAATATGTAAACAAAACAAAATATTTTTGTAGTCACGTTCAAATTTAAGCTTAGTAAATTAACTGTTACCTGTGTTTTGTTTAGACATTTATGTTAATACTAACAAATCAGGACGTCACACGAAAATTAGGATCAAATGGGGCCATCAACACTCAAAGCAATCGGTCCCGACGCCTGAAGGCAGATCGTGCCCAAAATTATAACTCGTAAGAGATCTCGTTTTCATCCTGGGATGCGATCTATTTATTACACATTTTAATAAAAGTGATAGTATCTTTATTAAAAAAAAATCATCTAATAATTCCGTTTATTAATTCATATTCATAATTCTACTTAACTAGACTCTATTATAAAATATTGAGATTAATCACGCTGTTATCATCATTATCTCCCATATTCATGCGTAAATATCCTTTCGTTTGTGCTCATCTTTTCGTCTTGCTCTTAGTCAACTTCCTATTTGACATTAACACCGTCTCTTATTATTATTTCAACCATAGACTCACCTACTCCTAGATCTGCGATTTCGACGACAGTTCTCTGTGTTTAGAACTCGATCTTCTAATTTGATGGCGATTATTGAAAATTGTACCTATTGAATAATTATCTCGAGGATGTACCACTACTGAAACATAACTATTTAAAAAAATAATAGTAAATATCTGTTTTTCATCCAGCTAGAATGTAATATAAGAATTTGCTTAGCTCCATAGTCACCATGTGTTGATCTTCTTAACAAGTTCAATAAGCTTCTAATATAATAGGAATTATGATAGGAATTAATGGAATAATGTTATTATTTTATTTAGTTTGTATCGTTGAATGGGTACAGATCAATTTATTTATGCACTTATTATTATTTCCAAATATTTATAGAATAAAATTGTTTCTAAAACAGTATTAAAATTATCCTATAATTATTTCAATTTAAACCTTATCTTAACAATGTTGCTATTAAATATTAACAATTTTTTAAATTTAATTATGTTAATAGGTACTATTAAATTTATTGATATCATGAAACAAAAACGTTTATAATTTGTACTCTCCCAACGTCCCAATTATTAGAAGTAATAGAAAGTTTTCTCGTTTCAAATTAAAAGAAACCTTTGTACTTCATTGCTGTAATATTTCCGTCCATCGTGATCTATGTCACTTTGCCATCTAATATACAGAGTAAATATTCCCGTTTTACGAAATTCCTGTCTGAAAAAAGTTATTCAAAGGTCATTTACCATGAATAAATCTCAAAGGTTCACCGAAATAAATGGTAGTTGGAGCGTGCAATGTCTGGTGAGTAGGAAGGATGTGGAAGAATTTTCCAATCAAGCACGGACATTTATTACAGTTGTTAGAACATTTTTAAGACCCTTAGAAATGTGATCGATATTAAAATGACCCGTGAACACATTTTCTTGAACAAAAATCATGAACGAATAACCCAGGAATGATGACAGTATCATAGATCAAGATTTAAAGTACATCACACAATAAAATAGAAACTTTTCTATTAATTTACTTTTACTTTATTACCGAGAAAAGCGAAAAACAATAAGTTTCTTTCCGGTATCTGCAATATTTTATCCTATAACTATTAGTAGTACCTAATTAATACCTTTTTAATCAAAGTGCAATAAAATTGTACACTAAAAAAACTTAAATAATCCAAACATTTATAAGTTGCGCCAACGTTGTTTCCTTAACTCTTTACCTATTTTATTTAAGTTTTTTTATTTGTATACATTTTCTCGAACTACGTTTACTGTACTTACGTTTAATTTGAACATTAATAAACTAGATAAAATTATAGAACATTGTACAGGGAAGGTATATATTGACTCCTGACATACAGTTCTACTCTAGTTCAGGAGTCAGGGCTTCATAACTATTAGTCTCTCAATTAGTATGTAATTGTAGTAGATTGTATTCTAGTAAATAAACTAAATTACTTATCTAACGTCTGAGTTTGCGGCCTAATGAAAACTGTAACCAACGAATTCTGTAGTCAAAATGAACCCTTCGAACCAAAAGACTGACGTAAGCACTCGTTTAGGCCGCGTTCTCGTCGAGTTCAGAGCCCACATTTCAATAAGAAGCCATAAACAAAGCAATTTGTCCGCAGATGACAGCGTCACGCACGACGCCGCGGAGACGTTCTACAGACCCTCGCACAGTAACCATACATGCCCTACTTTCAAGACTTTTTACGGAACAGCTGATACGAAACATGCATATAGAGTTACGAGTAGGAGTGATAATAAACTGAAGATGGACTCGATGTTGTAAGCGAAGACAACTGTGAGATTGGATCTCGTAGTTTTCGTCCACATGTGTTTTAAATTTACTCTAAGACCGATCGATCATTGAGGCGGGTTTCAAAGGAAACTTCAAATATTGTATAACTTGTATTAGTTGTCATTCGTTCCTCCATTTACATTCACGCCTTACACTTACACGCCTTACAAGGCTGAAAGCAATGTACCTAGATTGAATTATTTTTTACTATCTTTAATCATATTGTTTTGATTAATGCCTTACACTTACAGAAACGTTTCAAAGTTATCTTTCTAAATTTCTGAAAAATATTTATCGCCAACATAATATAAATGGGTTGTAAACAACATATACGATGGGATGTTTGATAACGATCAACGTTCATGTACAACTTTTCTTTTTTTTCTAAATGGAAAATATAGAAATTATCTTCCATACTGTCAAGCTAATGATAATTGAAAAATCCGTATTAAGTAGAAACTCAGTCGGACATCATACGGAATTAATGATGTTCGAGCTCGCGATCTCACAAGTTAAGTCGAGAATTACACATTACTGCGCTATAAATACTAAGGAGACAAGTAAATAAAACACAATAATATGATTGTAGAACATCGGCAAGCAATCGTTACAAATTCAGTACACAAAAGATCAATTTAATCAGTTTCAATAAAACTGTACGTGCCAACATTGGTTTTTTGCACGATGTCTATAGCTTGGTTAAAAACCCGATACTGTTTTTTCAGTTAAATACCTATTGAACGATTTTCCTCATGGTATAACTTTACAAATAAATATAAAAGATATCCTAAATAGCTGAACGGTTCTTATTATTTGATAATGCTATTTTGTTTTTAGTTTAAGAAAAATGGACTGTTGTTTCAAAATTAGTTTTAGTTAGTTCCTGCCGACATTAAGTTGTAACAAAACCATGCTTTGCTTTGCCCTGTGATCCCGTTACTTTACTGATTAAAAGACTGTATTCAATCAGTAGAATTCCTTAAAATGAATTTGTCAGCATATCCACCAAACACCAAATTGTATGGTTCTGTCATCAGCCAACACTTCATAAAAATAAAAGTAATATTTATCTATTTTACTTGTCTTGTAAGTCTGAATACCGACCCAAAATCGCTTGATGGAGCATTTTACACTGGGTTACGTATCTCTTCACGAGGCCTGTGAGATGCAATGTTACAGACATACCGCAGTGTACATACACCTCGCTGAGCTCGACTAAGTGCAGAAACGTGCCAATAGAAGATGAAGATGGTATCATCTTCATCTTCTACTGGCACGCTTCCTCTACTTTATTTAATGTTAGTAAGCGATGTCACCCTACACATGGAGTGTACTCGTTGTTTCCTGCGCTCAACTCAATTAAAACTCATTGTAGGGGCGTGCGAACTGACCGACGGCGCCCGGGCCCGCCAGCCCCACAGGAAATAGTGCTTCAAGTGTTAGACCAACGCGTCTTCGCGGTTTCGGTCAATCAACTCTGACAAATGGCTAACATTCTAAGCACTTTGTTCTTCATCAAATTACTTATTTACAAGAACTCTTCTACATCCTTCATTAATACAATTTGTATGAGCACCGACTCTACTGTATTCGTCACTACGTTACTTTATGTTAATCGGTTATTACAGTTTTTGTCATAGTTCATTTAGTTTTTCAAATTTATGTTTTGTTTAGTTTGACAGTTTTAGTTTAGTTTTAGTTTAGTTTGTTTAGTCTAGTTACTTTATCGTGTGTATTTAACATTAAGAGTCTATCTCTGTGTTTCTTTATTCAGTGGTGTCTAATGGACTACTTTCTTTCAAAACGCGAAAATAATTTTGCACATCTAGATTTGTGTAAATTATGTATATCTACTTCCACACCCAAATTGAGTGATTCAACGATTAAAGATAATACGCGTTTACGATAATATAAACGTCTTCTATGGCCATCGCAAACCACGAAAACAATATACGTATAATAAATACTTTTTGAAAGCATTGTAGGCGTAAACAAAATCTATAATTTAAAGCAAGTAACAAGCGCATAAATTCTTGATAAAAAGAAAGTTCCAAGATATTTTAAGCGTCATAATCTTTCATTCTTCTCGTGCATCTGTAGATGTTTCTCGAGCGATAACGTCGTCTTTGGAGAATAATGTCAACTGCAATATCAATAGCAAACGCTCGGCCTCGAGAAAAGAATTTCATCAACTCCTGTTTACAGAATGTTTATGGAGAATCGGCAATTAATAGTTTTTAATTAATTACCTCGCATGCATTCCCGTGGTCGCAATGTAACTTTTTGTAAGCGTCCGCACCGCTATTCAAAAAATAACAAATCCAAATGTAGCTACATTTCCATTCCAATGCTGAGATATAATAATGCTAATGTATTTACCGACACTTCAATAATACATATAAGAAGTTCGGCTTTGCGTAATTAATGCACCATTAATACATAATGAGAAATAATGAAATGATCGACCAGCAGATATACCAAATGAGCAAATCAATGATAAAAATTTTAAAGGCGGGTTAAATTTAGGTTCTGTGGTGACAATAGAGACTTGGTAATGACTTCTTAGTAATCTATATTAATATAATAAGGAGGTAAAATTGTGTGTTTGTTTGTGGGTATGTTGGGGGTAATCTCTGGAATTACTGAACCAATTTCAAAAAATCTTTCAAAAATAGGAAGCTACATTATCCATGTTTAATATAGGCTATATTTTATTTTGAAATTTTGGAAAAAAAAATGGAAAAAAAATCTTATAAACCGAAGCGAAACGAGGGCGGGTCGCTTGTATAAAATATATATAGTAACGGCACACAACAGAGACGACGCTCTACAAAACCGAAGATAGTCGATCATAGTCGATGTGTATTACTTTCGGCCGGGAAGTGTACTACTTAGTTAGTTATTAAAAATAGGTTGTTTTGTTGATCATGCTCATTTAGTATTTTTTGCTGCTCTTTTAAATACAAGCCATAGATTAAAGGGATTTAATGGTGAATATGTGTCTCGAATGGCGATTTTACGTTGGTATCGTCTATATTTATTGGCTGATACTCGTGTTGAAATCCCCATGTTCTCGATTGAACATTTGATCAACCAACATGGCATTATAAAGTTCGTTGTCCATAAAAAGAGGTTCCTATAGATACAGATATCCTGTAGCTTGATAAAAAGTATTTTTTGACTGATTTTATCAAAAGTTTTTGAAAAATAACGGCGTCCTCTTGAAGGACAGCATAGAGGGCATTAAGTACGAAGTCCGTGTGTGTCAATCAGGTTTATGAATCAACACTACGTTTCAACCACGGCAAAAGCCCGTTTCAGAGAAATATGAACGAGTATAGAGTCAAAGTGCAGTCTCGATTTCATTGGTCGATTCATCAATTTTCTTTTCCAAATATACATTATTTAGAGTGGAATCTATCAAATTCTACTAATCTGTCGGTAAATATGGGCCTATGCATCGTATGTACCTATCGTAAAAATTGGGTAACATCGTGTTTCTCGGCTAAGCTTGCATGGTATCAGTGTTAACATTGTGTAAATAATGCTTTCTTACTTTGAGGCGTTAAATTTATCTGAAATAAAAATTAAAAACAATTTATTAATAAGGTAACCACCTCACACAATCACATCCAGTACGGCAAGTCAAATGTAGTAAAGTTTTGATGTAAAGTTTTGTAGTTTGATGTAGTAAAGTAAAGTAAAGTGTTTTGATTTTATGAAATTCCAGAAGCGGTTCTTCAAAACATGACAATAATTTATATTTCTTTTTATTTATTTAATTTTTGTCTAGCCATTTAACGAGAGGTAATCCAATAGATTATTATAAGTCATTCACTTCTTACGAAATACATATTGGCTTCTCACGAGTAGCTATATAACAAACGCGAGTATCACTGTCAATATATATTACACAGAGTATGTGCGATCGTATTTAGTAGTGACTGATTAATTAAATCAAAATAGCAGATATATTTTTAATCTTCATTATTTATTTTTTTGACATTTGTCATCGTTATCCTCATAATTGTTATCATATTACCTCGTCGTCATTATCATCATCATTATCACAGCATCTTGAAATAGAATTTAATTTAATCTTGAAACTATGTACTACTATAACTACTATATCTACAAATTGTATTGAGAACTGACGTAGAGTTTACTTCATCATTTTACGTACATTTTACATGTATGAACGGGGCCACACGGGGCGTATAAGGTGTGTATAGTGTGAGCGGCGCCCGCGCCGCGCCGGTGGGCCCCACGATTTCTGTCTACCACTCAAGGCCCCCGAGTCATTGGCACGACCGCGCTCAGCCCGCCCCCCCTATCGCCAATGACTCAATGTTTTAGAGGGCTTATAAAAGACAATTTATTTAAACGTACTTTTGCTAGGCTAGTAGGTGACTGTGAGTAACACGCTAATATCAAGTTTCAAAACCTTTCTTATATTTCTTCTTCCACAGTGGAATCCTAAATGATCGTGACTCGTCAGGTCTATCAGCTTTCTTTTAAGGGTTTCGGTCTTTTACAAGTAAGTGACTCTTTAGGAAATAGGCAATCTGAAAATAATCAAACCTTAAGACGAAAATGAGGTCACCCGTAAAACATAATAAAGCCTAAAAGGATATGTAGTTAAAACACCTACTGGTATAATGATGTGACGATGAAGAATAGAAAGTGAATTTCTTTTTTAAATAACCAAGCTGTTACCTACTAAAATATTACACCTTTCTGTGTGAATATAAATGAACTTGTTTGATAAAAAGACTACTCGAAGAATATTTCGTTTGATACAAATGATGCTATTGCATATAGAATTGCATTTCTTATTAGAACGACCACCCAAAGAAAGATCCCAAAGATGAACCACAAGTACAGTATTAGTATTTTGTTATACTCATACTGTTATACACTCATACGAATGTTTCAAAGTTTAAGTATCATACTAGTTGCTTTATGAAATGTCTAATGGCAAAGCAGAGATGCGAGATCCTAGACATTCCTGGACAGGGTTACACTCTGGCGAGGAGCGACGAGAGGCCCCATTAGGACGCCGCAGCGGGTGTTCCCAAAATAGAGGCCACTTTTATTATTCATCGAACCGATTCCAACTGGTTTTATGGTGCCGGAGCACCTAATCCGAAATAAGGCGATAATACCCTACCGAAATTAATATTGCCGAGAGGAATAGAGATAACTAATTGTTGCCCGCAACTACGTCCCAATTGACTGAGATAAAAACTATCCTATCCCTTTCTAGAACGTAGGCCAAACTAACACACCAATTTTCGCATTTATAATTTGTTATAGGAAGAAATATTAGGTTTATAGTATTATTTATAGTATAGTATTATTTTAGGTTACTTTTTTGTAGAAGTAAGTGTTAAATACCTACAAATCGTGTTAATAATAACTTTAATTAAATAATTAATAGTTTAAATTGTTTATTGCAAGGTCATTTTATAAATTTTACATAATTTTTATTGGCTTTAAGGTAAACTTAAGTAATATGCAGTTTATTTCTATATTATGTTACAATAAGCTGTAGGTATTCGCTAATAAAATTATAACTGTAAAAAGAAGATGACCTCATGTCTAAATATTTCGCAACTGCAAAAATAAGTATGTATGATCTATTTCTCTCAATGAACGTTACGTGCTGGCTGCCCTATTTAGGTATTACGATAACGAGGGACTACTTATATTTATTTATCGTGATGTTGTAATGGGTTCTCGCGCTATCAGTGTCGTTTTGGCAAGCATCTGCCGAAACTGTATGAATGTATGATACCTACCGACAGATAAACGTAATCCTTCGGGTTCATGGTCACGCTCTGGGGGCAACAGAGCTGTTGGTATCATCTGCGTAAACGTTTTCTTGTTCCTAACATATGGACTCTTTATTCGGCGGTTTGGTATAAAAAGTGGGCTTTTTATTACACACAAAACATTGACTTTATCATGTGGTGTACATTTAGGCATGTGCTTGTTACGTTACTTATTTTAGATTATAATGTATTGGCTATGTCATGAGCTGTATATTTATAGATTTTATTATCAAAGATGCTGAAGCTCCTAAAGAAGAATCCCGCATTGATGGTGTTTGTTACGAATAACAAACACCATTAGTTAATGAAATATTGGTACTGAGATATTGGTGAACCAGATTTCTTTACTCGTTATATTAATTTTATGATAGAATATTTAGTTCTAAAGTAACTAGAACTAACTATAAATGTATAGTGTAAGTAGTGTGTAAAAATAAAGTAATGTATAAATATATTTATGATTATGCCTACATTAATAGCTATGAAAACATTTTTTATAGAAAAAAGGCAGCAGATGAGCATACAGTCCACCTGATGGTAAGTGGATGCTGTCGTCCATAGACATTCGCGAAACATGCCCCATGAAAATAGGGAAGGATAGGATGGGGTGGGTATGGGCTCTGGCATATCTCACTCGCTACCGAAACACGTACGTACATAGGGAAATACGATACAGTAGGAAATGCAGTACATTTCAAGATAGTTTTCTGTGAAAGGACAACGTGACCGGTCAAGTGCGCCCAGCGGCTGTGGGAATGCAGCGTGAACTCTCCCCTACAACTGTAGTTTTCGAAGCCACTGGACTAAATTTAATGAAGTGCGATAGTGTAGCTATATTTCAATCAATAGCTCGCCGACCCGACATACTTTTATATTTTTGTAAAAAGTTGAAATAAGACATTCTACTAAGCATTTATTTTCTTGAAGAACATTAAAAAGATGCATTTTCTCAATACCCGTTAAGCCTTTAAGAAAACCACGCCAGACTAGACAGTCAAAGAGGTTGTGAGGCCGTTAGTTATTGGAATATTTATTGCCCACGCGCACCGCGTGTATAAACGTCAGCCAGGTACAAAAACTATTTAGGTATTAGCCTCATTGTCAATTCTTTCCCACGAGGAAGGTGAGGCCAGCCATTTGTAACAGCTCATACTACGTCATTGATCTATGTCTGGTTCTAGCAAGGTGTAGCTTTTCCGCCTACGTCTTAATGATAAACCGGTTATAGCAATTATTTGAAGTAGAAATAGAAGTGATGTTACAGGCATTTTTGTATTTAAACGACAGACAGACAGACGACCTTAATGGTGTCTGCAGCTTATGATTTTCTTAATAGGGACTAGAACAGTAATACATTACTGTTTAGACAATATCTCGCAGCTCATAAAAGGTCTCCTCTAAGTGCAAAGCTGACTTTATTACAGAACACTACTTAACGTCACCAGTCTTTTTTTCGTTCACTGCTGGACATGGCATCCTCATGCACATTGTCTTGTGCATGAGGGATACATCCCTTAAAATACCACGCTGGTCAAGCGGATCAGCGAGTCAACTCTTTTAGAGACGGTATAACTCCTCAGGGTTTGTGGTAGCGGCGACATCCACTGCAAGAGATTGAGTGGTATTCTTCTAACGCCACACGACCGTATTACAGAACAATTTCAACCATTTATATAGGTAAGACTGTGAAAATAAACTATGCTAATGCATATACGAATAAGTATTTATGAAATTTCATCGGTTGAACATTTATTTGTAGAAAAGCTAGGACAGGCTAGTAGCTAGTAGTGGCTAGTAGCTAGTATCTGTAAAGTTAAGTTATAGTTATAGTTTTATATCATAAGTCGATGATATAGTTTATGTTAACTGCTGTTAACTACACGTGATCAGATATTTCAAGCTTGGTGAAATTATGAATTGCCACCTTTCACATTGCCATACCAGACGCTAATACTCATATTCATATATATAATGTAGCCTGTTATTTGCCTCACTGGATTTCAAATACCAGGACACAACCTGACCGGTATTTATAGGCGGCGATGACAATTTACCATCAGGTGAGCCGTCTATTCGCCTGTCATCTCTTCGACAATGAAAACAATTCTATTGCGAAACAGGAACTGTTCGTGAGGACTACATCACTAGGTAGTTACGCCTTTAGAATACCTGAGATCAGCTGTGACATAATCACCATATACCTCCAAGGCAAAACGACGCGAGTTAACGCGAATTACAAGTATAACCCACTTCCGGCTAAAAGATACTTTAATATGTATGTCAAGATTTATAGACGCGAATTAACATTATGGAAATATCCATTCACGTTGGTCATAGAACAAAGCCACGATTTCGTTATACCTTTGACTATCTCATAAAATAAACTACATACAACATTTATTGTAGGCGAATTTTTGGGTAATATTTTACCGGGTTTCAAATATACAAATTATCTATCAATCAATATCAGATATCGTATAAAATAAACAGCGGTCTTCCGACACTAATGTCAACAAGTACACAATTACACATCTTAAAGGTTGTGTATTAAAATCCATTTGTGTATTAAAATTCATTTGTGTATTAAAATAGTAATTGTAGTGATAAATACTGCTCACACAATCACTAACCGCATTCTTTGGTGCGGTTTAACCTATAAGGATGGACGTGAATGTGCGTTCCGATGCGACTACTCACTTAAAAGCAGCTGATTATACGGTCTACCTACATTGTGTAAGTGCAACATTGTATGCCATGATTTCTGGCAGATTAGATTATGCATTATTATCTAATCATAAAGCTATATCATAAAGCATACAGTATTGAATTTCTTGCCACCAGGAAATTCAGGAATCAATCTTTTGAGCGTTGAATTTAATTCCAATCCGTTACATACAAATTTTATCATCGTCGGATATTGAGCGTAGAATTTAAATAACATTAAACCTTAACGAGATTGCGTGTTCAAACGTGGAGTGGTGTTAAAAACTCGCAAGGCAAATTGCCCGCACATCGCCTTAAAAGAACACATTTTGAAGAGGCGTAGCACCAGTACGAGTGTCAGATTGGTGAGACAATTATCAGAAACAGACGTTTTGGTCTGAACACGGTTCCACGGTTTTGGTCCCACGGGGCGGGTGCCGGCAACCATTCCGCTTTTTGCCAACTTAAATGTTTGTTGTCAAATTAATCTGAGTCCACTTAGTATGCGCCAGCCGACCAGTCGAGCGACTATTCATTCATAGCGGTTGGAATGCTAGATAGCTCGTGGCTCTGCTCGAGCGACCTTCGCCGCCGGCAAAAACTGTGTGAGCCATCGGGTCACGGGTGGCTCGCTTAGCGATATGGACGTACGTACTAGTGCCGAGTAGGTGCTCCGTCCTGCGCCTCCCGCGGGACGCTACTCTTGAAACGAAGTTCTATTTCAGTAAAACTATTTAGTGCGCAACACTGAAAATATTCTAAGGAGCTCCATTAATAATCGCACAATTAGTAATTAGTATAGGTAGATAAAGCTCAACTATATAGAACTATATATTATTATATTGTTATTGAAATCTATATTCCTCCGTAATCAATAGCACTAGTTATATATTTCTATACTAAACGGGTCTTCTATTTACTGAGGGGGAGAGTGCACGCTGCAATCCAACAGCCGATGGGCGCACTCGACTGGCCACGTTATCCCTCGCTCACAGAAGACTACCTTGAAATGTACTGCATTTCCCACTTAATCTTATTTCCCTAATGTACGTACGTGTTTCGGTAGTGAGTGAGATGTGCCAGAGCCCATTCCCATCCTATCCCTCTCCATTTCCCCAATCCTTTCTCCAAATCCAGTCCTATATCCAAAGGTAGGCAGCGCATCCGGGGACGTGCCAACGTTTGTCATTTTGGATTAATGTTGGCATGTATCCCGGATGTCTATGGGTGACAGTACCCACTTACCATCAAGTGGACTGTATGCTCGTCTGCCACCTTCATCCATAAAAAAAAAAATGTTCGGCCAGATTGTATCGACCATGGTAACCAGCTGATTTATAAAATTAATATAAAATATGTACACAGAGTAAAAAACACTAAAATCTTGAAAGTATATTAATATGGTCATTTTGCTTTAGGGGTGAATTACAGTAAATAGTCATTTTGTATTAATTGATAATTAACAGCATAACAATAACTATACAATGTATCATTTTAACGCGGTTATTAAATTGCCAAGATTCTCAGATTGGTTCTCCTTTTACATTGAAAAATATCCGTATTTGTATTTCTTCGAACCACCCACGAGAAATCGTAGTAGGTATCTAAGTATATTGAAACAATATATCTACGAACTATGTATATATCCTCTTTTATTCAAAACTAACCATACTTCTTTACAGGGCCGTCTTTACCAGGGGGTGCAAGGGGTGCGGTGCACCCCAGGCGCTCACCTTTTAAAGGTAATGAAAAAATATAACGCTATAGTAAACAATTACACAATAGGATATTTGACTGTCATAGGATACACAATAGGATATTTGATTGTCATAGGATACACAATAGGATATTTGACTGTCATAGGATACACAATAGGATGTTTGACTGTCTTAGGATACACTCCCGCACCCCGGCGCAGAATAGACTTAAGACGGCCCTGCTTCTTTAATACTACATCACTGATATAATAAAAAAACAACTTAAATGGCTATCCAATTTAAATAACAAAACTGCATAAAAATTGACCCAATAGATCTGGATTTTTGTGAGACAGACGTTGTCCTCTACATTATTTATGTGTAACAATAAAAAAAATAACAATAATCAAGTTATAAGTAAATTTCGTAACTTAGTGTGTTGTTTTTGAAACGAGTACTTCAAAGTACGTGATTCATAATACATGAAAGTTATAGTCAGCTTTCTTTCGTAAATTATAATTTATAACTCTTTAAACAGCAAGGAGTTGTTGCTACGCCCGACTTCGCTCAGAGTCAGTAACCTCATTATCGTACGCTCAAAGTGATAGAATTTTAATTATTTTCATACATCGTCAGTTGAGGCGGATTTTAGCCATGCTCAACCAGGTACAATCAATCTACTCGTATTATTATCCTAATTTCTAATAATGATTGTTACATAAAGAAAAATGTGACTTGTATATAAACGAACAGAATAAAAACTATATGAGCAGCAAATGATGATCAACAAAAACTATTTTTGAATAACTGAAATAAATAATTTTAAATTACTAAGACTATGCCGCGTGGCGTCGGCCGGCTATACTCGTACAATACCACCAGCCCACCCCATCTCCTCCCCCTGGGTGTCGTAAAAGGCGACTAAAGCGGCTACCACAAGCCTCGAAGATCTACACCATCTCCAAAAGAATGAACCCGCCAACCCGATTGGCCAACGCAGCGTGGAGTTTTAAGGCCATACATCCCTCATGCACAAAACGATACACATGAGGAAGCTCATGTGCAGCAGTGGATACTGAAAGGGCTCATTGCAAGAATGTCATCACAAGTCCTATTTCTTTATTGTCACCAGAGAAACTAAAGTACTTTTAAATTTGCTGCCACCGATTTGCTGCCCATTATGTATTTTCTGCTGCTCATTTGTCGAAAAAATACTCTATCATCAACCTACATATACCATTGTAGGTATATCAGCAGCATTGTGCTATACCAGGCTACTCGGAAAATTTTGCGACAAAGAGTTTTTTATCTATGGAACACTGGCTGGTTTTGAGGTCAATTAAAGCTATGACTATCTATTTATAATATAAAGACAGAGTATGCCAAATTCAAATGTCCCTCCATATTTTTTTACGAGCCGAAAATATCGTGTCTTATTAAAGAACGAATATTCGACGAAAACATTTCCAGGCTATGATTTTGTATGATATTAAATGTTCTTTAAAACAAAATAAATAAATAAGAAAAACCTTAAGATTATTTGAATAGACTTCAAATGGCGTTTGCAGACAAGTGCCTTTCTAAGGCAACTGTTTATCATAAGTACAATGAATTTATGCGTGATCGACTAAGTTTGGCTGACTATGAAAGAAGCGGCAAGAAAGAAGAAAGTAGCATTAACGCACACTGTAGCCACGTGCTTTCCAAACGTTTTTACTGCAGTGAGTAACAACCGTCCAAACAGGTCTCCGCGGACTGCTGCTTGCTGCACCACGACAACGCGCCCACTCACTCGGCGCTTGTAATAAAATAAGAGACTTTTGGACAGTACCCCGGTTAAAGATTTAGGCCATCCTCCTTGGCATCTTGTGACTTTTGCCCCACGTAGTTGCGATTCTTTTTACTGAACGTGAAATAAACCCACCAATGTGCCTACTCAGAGCCCCTTACGATTTTTTAAAGCAATTTAACAAGAAAAACTACTTCTTAAATGAAAAAGTAATCTGTACTGAATATCATTGCTGCCCTACGAAACGCTTGCAAAGTGCACTGAAATTAGTCCGAATTGGAGTATTGCTGTATTTGTTAGTACTATAAAGATTGAACAAAGTGAACATACTTCCAACAACAAACTTACATATTATCTGTCAGTTTGAGTCGTAAGATTTATCCACATTCGACACTTACGAGTATAATAATCAGGAAAACCTCTGCAAATATTAATAAGTGATCTCAGCAAAGACTTCACTGAAAACGCAAGAATAAAGTGTGGGTGTGGGGCCTCTTGCTGAAACCCATCGGCACCTCCGCGGTGACGTCACTCCGGACGCTCGCGCCGCTCAAGGACAGTAAACATTCACCAGGTCAACGCTCGCCGCTGTCGCTACTCGCGCTCGATTCGGCCATGACTGCCCTACAGACCGTCTGTTTAAAGGGCGGGCTTCTACACTACTACGTCTTCATCTAGTTAGCATCACAGTTTAAATATAACAGTTATTTGACTCCAGTTCCGTCATTGTTCCTCCTCGTCACTGCTTTCAGAAATACTAAATTCCGTGTATCGATTTTAGGTAGCAATTAGTTGAACTTTGTACTCCTCTCTCTTTCGAGACATGGCAGCGAGTTATGGTTGTCCACTCGTCTTGTCGCCGCAACATTTAACTCAAATCGAGAGTTCATTTCATTCCATCACTGTTATTACCAATTGTAGGTATCCTTTTACCAAAATTATTACAACTAATTTTTTTATCGACAGTGCTAAAACAACTTAGAATCAAGAAGTGGGGCGAGATAATGAATAGAAAATAATATTTATTTTTAAAATCTGTATTTCGTGTTAAGGAATGAAACTGTTGTGAGACGAACTACTGATTAATCATCAGTTATACTATCGATACTACGATTCGCAGTGAAACGCGTAACAATGCCATATGTATGGCATCGCGTTGTGAATGTTCAGTGAGATTCTATTACCTACAGAGTTTTAGCAAGTTCTCGATATTTTCCAATTATCACTAGCTCGTCGGTGAAAGAACACATCGTGATGAAACTCGCATATCCAAGAATTAAAAAAACTGGGACATTTGCGTCTACCAAGCCGCATTGCGCCTGTGTCTATGGTCTATGGTGCGTAACCCCTTCGTAAATCTGAATGAGGCCTCCCCGTGCCCCGAAGTGGGATATTATAGACTGGTATCGAGAAAACGAGTTATTATCATGATTTTAACATGTAATATTTGTTGTTCTTAATTGTGAGGTTAACATTGCTGACACTGCTCGGAAGACTGCTATGCTTAAATGGAAATGAGCAGGTCACGTATATCGTAGAGAGGACGAGCATTAGAGCCGTAAGCTTCTGGAATGACGACCGCGGTTTAGCTGGAGAAGGGTGGGCAGACCAGAGCAGACCTGTTTAGGTGCGACGATGTCGTCAGAGCGATGGAAACAAGGTGGATGCTGCAAGCAACCAACAGACAAAAATGGAGTGCACAGGAACAGGCCCTAGTTCAGCAGTGGACTGCAGCGGACTGATTATGATGATGAATTGTGAGGTTTGTTTCACAACGATGTATTTGCAGTAACTGCTTATTAAATATGTTAATAATGAGCTGCAATTGATATCAGCCTATAAACCTCCCACTGCGGGGCACAGGCCTCCCCTTGTAAATAATTAGGGTGTTTATATATAATCCGTATATATATATTATATAGCTATATATAATCCACCACGCGGGCCCAGTGTCGATTGGTGGATTGATGGACATATGTTTATGTTTTTTTAATGTTCGCTCGTGCGCGTTAGCTTACGATGCCTTCCTTCATCGTTGAGCTGGTGATATATTTTTTAAATCTGTACTAAGTACCTACACAAATTAGATAGAAACTTAATGGTATGAACCGAGGATTTGAACTCACAAATGACAGTCGAGAATATATATCAGAAATCGATAATAATAATAGATAATGGAGAATAGATAATCATCACCCCTAGGTTATCACCGCTCTAGGGATGAGAGAAGTTGGAGGCCTGCAAAGAAGCTGTAAAGGAGTTTGTAGCTGTTCAAACGCCGGCTTAGCTAATACAATATTTTTTTAAGGAAAGACGGTGGAAGACAAGTTGACAGTTCTCTTGACGGTAAGTGGATACTGTCGCCCATGAACATTCGAGATACATGTCAATATCAGCCCAGAGTGACAAACGTTGGCATGCCCCACTGCGCTGCCTAACTTTGGAGATTTAGGAGTGGACTTAGCGAAAGGATTGGGAAAATGGGGAGGGATGGGATAGGAATGAGCTCTTGAATAACTCACTCACTATCGAAATACGTAAGGACGTACATCGGGCGAATAGGATAAAGTGGGAAATGCAGTACCTACATTTCAAAGTAGTCTTCTGTGAGAGAAGGGTATCTTGGCCGGTTGATTACGGGATAGCAGTGTGCAAACCTTAGTGAATACCATAGTTAATGATAATAGCATATTAGCGTTATTGACGGTAAGCTTACGGTTAATATAGAACCTACAATGTAAGGGACCAGCCAATGTTAAACATGACTGTTTCTTGGCGTTGCTTTGTAACATGTTTGACAAAGTTCTAACTGATTCTTCATGTATGCCGCTTCATTTCCCATATTGAATCTTATATTAAGGATACTAAGCATAGTATGCGAAGTTTTGTGTGAAAACCAGATTTTTGAATAATGACAGAATAGTAGGTGTAATTTAAGAATGAGCAGTCGCAATCCCACAGTCGCTGGGCATGAGCGACTGGCCTCTCTCACAAAATTAAATATTACTTCATTCTCATTATTCATATTTCATTCCCCGCCCATCCTGGGAAGGATGAAAGCCCATCGAGTGGAGAGTATAATGAAATAAAAGAAACTTCTTATTCCGTCATTACGCACTTTACTCCCCATGTTATCCCATCCCTAAGTAGGAATAAGAAGTGTAAACGAATGAAAACGTCTATTCCACATCCTTTTCAATCGCTTTTTCAAATCCACTCGTCCAAGTCTCCAAGGCAGGTGGCGCATCAGGGGGCATATGTCAATGTCCATCATTATTGACTGATGTTAGCATGTATCGCAGCGATAGTATCCACTTACCGTATGTTCATTTGCCACCATCCTTCTGAAATAGATAAATATGGATACCAAAAGCTACGTTTATTTCTATATCATAGTGAGTACCTATTACAAATTAGTTATTTTATAATAAAGAATTTTAATAATACATATCTTTTATAGCGATCCCTTTAGTTAATTTCACCTAACGCTATATAATATGTACCTACGTTTTTTTTGCACTTAAAATGTATATTAATAAAATAAAATAATAGGAGTAGTACAGTGTACATCAATTTTATTAAACATCACATTCACGCTAATCTAAGTACTTTATTAGAGAACCTAGGGTCACGACACTCACGACTCTCGAGTACACAAGTAGCCATGTCGCATGCATCTATGCCATCTACTTTATGTTTACATATGCATTATCAACAACGTTACGGCGCATTGTTACGGGAACTCAGGTGAGTGGCCGGCGGCAGCGCGTGCAGCGGATGCACCGAGAGCAATCGCAGCCGGCTGACGTCGACGATGCGCGACGCTTCCCCTCCCAGATGCACAATGGAGTTATTGACAGTGTTCCAACCTAGGCAGTAATCGGAAATCTTTATCAAGTTAAACAAAATTTGTAACAAAAGTTTAATAAGTAATTGATATAATATACAAACCATTGTAAACACTATAGTATGTGTATGTAAAGTTTACTCAAAAGTTTAATTTAATTTTAATATTTAATTGTTTGGTGTTAAATTTAAATTTCTTAACTGTACATATATTGGTAATTCATCATTAGCTTTATTTCTATCTATAATAAATTAAGAATATTACTTGTTCTATTGTAACTGTTGGTAACCAAATTAAGTTAAATAAATTAACTTCTGGTGCCATTTTTTTAAAAAACATACCAAAACTATATATGGAACTTACCTTTTAAATTATTATATAGAGTTGAGTACCATCGCCTTTGGCCATACAGTGTGTGTCCGGAGTATTCCCGAAGGCTGAAACCGAGTTTTTGAGCTTTTTATTTGTCAAATTTGCATGATAAATGGGGTAAAAACAAAAAGAAACATACTTTTGGTAATTTAAAAAAAGATTTGTATATTGTTAACGTAAATGAACTTAGAATCATGAATGGAGCGTGTAGCAATTTCCTGTCTTTGAACGGTCACCTCCAGTGTTCCCTACGCGTCTGTAAATTTCTGTAACCGTGTGCGTGAAACACAACTTGTGCATTTATATGATCTCAGCTTATTGATCACATTTGTATTGTGAATAAAAATAAACAAAATACACGCTCATCAGCTGTGACGTCTAGAGTTCAACAACTGTTAACAACAACAACAATATTCGTTTCGCAACCAACCAATATTTAGGAGATTATGTAAGTGGCAAAGTAATTGGTGGTTTAGAGGTAATGCGTGTTACTCGATTTTACAGAATGAAGTTTATCGTGACGGTATAAAATATAATTTGACATAAATATAACATGTATTTTAATATTTGCAACTTTTTTTTAATGGAAAAAGATGGCAAATGAGCCCATGAACATTTGCGATATATGTTAATATCAGTTCAGAATGGCAAGAGTTGGCATGCCCCTGGACAAGTTGGGAATATGGAAAAAGGGTTGGGAATATGGCGAATAGAATAGAAGTATAAAGAGACGAAGAGTTTTCTTTACACTGCCTATTCCTCCTTTTGGGAAGTAAAGTAGATATATAATGCAATAAGAAGTTTCCATTATACTTCCATTCGATGGGACGCGATGGAGAAATGTACCTACGTATTAATCATTCTTTTTGATTTCTTGAACAGAGATTTAACACAAAAATTTGCCAACATTTCAAACTCTATGTAGGTGTACCTACCTATTACTGTTTACAATGCTCACTTTTAGTTTATGCAGAAGATATTGTTATCGCCCCATATCGTTCAGTTTTACAACATAACGGTTGGTCTGGGACTGTAGACGCGACCGTTACGAAAATGCAGCGGTTGCGTCGGTCAATCTTTGATATCTTCATTTCAAAACGTTATGTCAAACATTGTTCAATTGTTCGACTGGACCCCAGTTAGAGAATTAACTTTTATTCAGCCACCCATTACATATATATAATGCGAAATAACTGCTGGGGAAATTAAATTAATGTAATGGTCAATATATTTTCATTTCAGATAATAGGTAAAGCACATTTTTTGTTGTAACTAATTCAAAATCGATAGACTGTTTGCAATTATATATTAATTATAGATTAATTTCATTTCTCAAACATTTATTTCGCATTGTATGATATGTATGATAGCTCTAAACAATAGCTCTTTTTTTCATATACGAGTACATCGTACATGGCAATAGTGCAATTAACACTATCTGTCAGTGTCAAGTTTTCTTCCTAATAAACAATTTCAAACTTCAATGTCCAGTTCCGTCGAAGTAAGTCAGGAGTCGAATAGGTTTACTGAGGACAGAAGAGGACTCCTTGGAAGCACACGAAAAACACAGACCCACACTTTTATTTGATTATCAAAAACATTACGCACGAAAAGCACTTTGAAGTTTAATTTAATGTGCGGTCAGGGGACCCCCGTCAGGAACGAAGATCCTCACGCATTTTTTTTTAAACTCCGAATGTAATTCGAATTAAAATCTATATAGTTCATGTATTTTTTTTTTTATTTTGTATGATATTTTCAATGCATATAATTTAAAATTAGGAATCAAATCAAAAATTTAGGTTATACAACCGGCCACGCACTAGTCTGCACGTCTGTTATTCTGCTTGAGCCTCGCTCTCGATACTCGCACACACACAGAGAGAGAAAGAGAAAAGCGTATGGAAGGGGTAAAAATCTTACGTGACGTTACATTTTCTCTCGAATCACACCTACCACAAGCCGCGTAAAGGAACTTCGTTCCAATAAACTATCAATATTAAACCACAAAATGCCTAATACACAATTTTTACAATAATCGAACAAAAACTCAACTTCAATTCTCGAGTTCCCGCCATAAAATCCGTTTATTGTTTTTTCTTTCATATATGGCTATTATGCAATTATCACATTCTGCCAGTGTCAAGTTTTCTTCGTAATAAACAATTTCAAAACCTATCCTGTCAATGTCTAGTCCCTTCCAAGTAAGTAAGGAGTTGCTCAGTAAAACAATAGTAGGTAGTAGTGCGTAATGTAATGATTGTGATAATCAAATAAAAGCGTGGGACTGCGTTTTCCGTGTGCTTCCAAAGAGTCCTCGTCTGTTCTCAGTAATCCTTTACTCACACTTTACTGAGCGACTCCTGATTTACTTCTACGGGACTAGACATTGACAGAATACGTTTCAGACATTAAAATTGCTTATTCCGACGAAAACTTGATACTAGCAGAATGTGCTAATTGCACCACATATGACATATATATATCTTAGTTGGAACTTGGAACGCAGATTGTTAGAATAATTAACAGTACGAGGGCAGCCTCGTAAGAAGGGAGGCATGGTAACATTTTTAAAGAAAGCATAAGTAGGTAGATATCCAACATTAACAATAAACGAAGAGAATAAGCAACGGTTATTCTCCTTGTTTTATCCAAAACTCCAAGTTTGTAACTTCATTTTAATTTGATGAAAATGTCACCAACACTATTTTTCTCAAATTCCATCAAAATGCAATAATGCCTTTTTTCGAAGGAGGACATAATAGTACAATGACACCGATCTATATAGACATTAATTATAGTTTGTTGATAATATTGATACTGGCATGGTCCCACACTCCCCCCTCCTATATTTCTGAGAACAATAGAAGCTTTCGAGGAAAATCTTTTTGTGGCAAAATCGTAAATGACGTCAACTTGTAACAATGTGTGAGAATACAGCTGCTAAGAGTACTGCTGCTTTAATTGATCTCTGAGTGAAAATTAAATGTTGCTGTTTCCACAAGTTGAAAAGGTATGTTTGTACCTTCAAGTACAATGAACGTTGGTATTTATTTATTTACCTTGCAAGTACAATGAATGTTGGTATTTATTTATGTACCTTCAAGTACAATGAACGTTTGTATGTCTAAGGGGAATAAAGTATCTACGTTATCATATTTATAATTACCTAATAAAATAATTATTTTATTCGGAATAACTAAATTCTCGTGACGTTTCAAGAGTTATCGAGCGTGTATAGTCTGTCTTTAAGGTCTTTATGCTGTGGTATAGTTGAGGGTATGCGCTTAGGGGGCTCTGTTCATGCGAGTGAGATCCATTACTCTGAGATGTATGGTGTTCACCTGAATGCGGACATACATCCGTGAAACCCGGAGACTTCGGGTCAAAACAGAAGACGTGAACAACTGACGTTTTCTTAAATAAAAAATCTTAAAATTACTCTGATACGATTTTTTAAGTATGAACGAGGTTTATCAATCAGATATTAAGTGATTATTAGGTACAATTGCCGAAACTCTTTAGACATATTATGATATTTTGAGCATCTTTGGCAAGTCTTGTGATTTACTAGGGAGGCCTGTGTGATGTGTGACAGTGGGACGCCGACGGAGGCTAAGACAAAAAACCAAGTCTATCGACTGACCATACCGTAGTAGCTATATGCAACACTCAGATAATTGTCACAGCCCGATTCTAAACAAACCATCTATACAAAAGTGTACAATGATTCTTTAGGCCACATGATTAAGTTTTAATCAAACAATAATAATTAATTACCTACATACAATTTACGTTAAATCACATATTTGCCTAAAAGTAAGTACTGCAAGTAATTTTGGTTTTGTATTTGCATGCTTGATATATAATTTCCTGAACTTTATAACCCCATTTTAAAAACTCAAGCCAGAACAACAAATTATGACACGGTATTTACTCGCACTGTGGATATTCGATCATACTGGCAGTAAACAATGCCAGGTTGCCAGTTACATTCCATTTTGCTGCATTATTCAGTGCAGTCTACACGCTTATGTGCTGCTGATTATTTTTAAGACATTTTCTCTCTCCCTATGGTTGCTACGTAAAAGTGAAAATAAGAAGGAATATCGACAAAGATCATATCGTGGACACGAAATAACCACTTAAAAGTTCCGAGAAGATGTCTCGATGATGTTGACGTCTCGCTCTCGCTAGGCAGTCGGTGTTATTGCATGCGTTTCGGAATTCTGTTCATTGTTTGCGTTCAAGCTCATTTCAATACAAGTAGGAAAGGAAACACACATAAATGCATATTCCGGTCAAAAGTTCGAAGACGTTGTACCATTAGTTGCATACCTAGCACATTTAGTAAATGTGACGTCACACGGTTAAAAATCATGCTGTACATAAAATCATCAGATGAGAAATCATATCTTAATATGATTTCTCATCTTATCCTCATCTCATCTTTCATAGTTAACGACTTATCCTTACCTATAAAATTGCCGTTTTATATGGAAAACATCATTTTTTTGTATGTATATTATATATGTAATTAATCAAAGTATCAATGCACACCATTATTATCAATGCACATTTGCCATTTTAATGGAAGTTGATTGATGCCTCTGCTATAGAACTTCTGGGGACAGGAATCGATGAATTCTCTGAAGGCGTTTTTCAGTTGAATTTTTTCCCTGTAAAAGATATCCAAATTTTGACAAAAATGAAAATCAGTAGGGCCAAAGGCTGGCGAGTACGGTGGATGACGGAGAGTTCCAGTCGAAGCTCCTGTCACTTTGAGACTGCCTGTCGTGCAGTGTGTGGGCCAGCGTCATCATGGAGAAGCAATGGACTAGAGCGATTGACCAGACTCGGTTATTTGATAGCGAGCTTGTGCATCATCGTTTGTAGTTCTTTACGGTACACATCTGCATTAATTGTTGTGCCAGATCTCAAGAAGCTGTAGTGGATAATACCGGTACAGGATCACCATAAGCTTCCTTTGACTCAATTTACGATTGAGACATTGTTTGGCTGTGTCTCCTGTGTTCAAACATTGTGACAAACGTTTACGATTATCATACAGAATGCACTTCTCATCGCAAGCGATAAAACGATTCAGAATCCCTTCATTTTTGTGTCTGGTCAGCAAAGTAAGGCAAGCTTCGACGCGTGTTTGCAGCTGACTTTCATTAGGCTCATACGGTACCCACTTTGCGAGCTTCTTCACTTCCCGATTTCACTCAAATTAATCAATATCGTTGTTTCACTTACGCCGAAGGCTGCTGCTAACTCAGACGTGGTTTGAGATGAATCCGTTTATATTTTTTTACTTTTCCATAGTCGCAAACACAACGGTATCTAAGTAAAAAGTAGTTTGGCGGAAAAAAAAATCAATAACTGATTGTGAAATGTATGTCATATTAAAGATATGACATACTTATTTCATATAAAAACAGAAATTAATTTGAATTTGAAATTCCAAGCTCAACGCAGAATAACTAAGTTCAAAGTAAGTGGCCATGAACAAACGGCAATTTCATAAGTAACCCCGTAATAGCTTATGCCTCTCCAAGTAGTAGGTATCAATTGCTGAATATAGTATGTCAGATGCATTCCAGATGCAGTCAGATGTCAAATGACTGGAAACATGAATTATATTAATTGACATGATTTGACACAAATTCTTTGTGCTTTGTATTTAGTAAATAATTACAAATTTGAATAATTGATTTTTGCATGAAATAGCATTAAACGTTTATGTTAATTAAGAACTCAAAACTATGAACTGAGTTCATAGTTCAGTCTGAGAATAAATATGACACACATTGTGTAGCTTTTTACGAGATACGAGTATATTTAACATTTATTGAGGTTTGGCTGTTTCTTCACAATCATTAAAATTACGTATTTAAAAGATAGATTCACATATTTAAAGGTATATAGGTACCTATATGACTTTGTACAAGAGTTGCTGTTGTCCGATTGAGATGTACTCGTAATAATTTTAATATTGACATAAATACTTAACATTCGTGAGTTTGAAATGCATCAATCGATTAATATGAACCTATAAACATACCACTGCAGGGTTCGGGCTCCATTTGCAATCACGAGGGCCATTCAGCTCATTATTTTTATTTTTATTTTCTGCATACGGGTTTGAAATGCACGGTGCTTTAAAATACACTCTTAATTTAGGGATTGTTTCTATTTGTAACCAAGAAGTATACTTTGAATAGGTAGGTACATCTATTAGTTGTTACTACTTACTGCATTTTTACGAGCAGACAGATCACTTGATGGTTCGTAATTGAATACTGTCGCTCATGGACATTCGTAATACATACCGCCATCAATCCAGAATGACAAGAGTTATCAGCCCTGAATGCGAATGCTCACCTTTGGAGATTTAGTAGGGGATTTGGAGAATTTGTTGGGAAGATGGAGAATAGGAACTATAATTTCCTAATTTCCTCTAGCATGTTTCACTGGCTATGGAAACACGTACCTACGTAGTTCACTTACGGTCTTCTGTGAGGTCGAGGTAACTTGCCCAGTCGAGCGCGCCCAACGGTTGTGGGATTGCACCGTGCATTCTCCCACCTTCTCAGATTTCTAATATATCTTTAATAACGCATTCCTACTGTTCCTACTGTTGACAAAATATATTTTTACATCCATAAGATAAGTGCTTCAGTCTTATAACATTATAAAACTACATAATCATCTCAATTTGTGTTACAATTGTATATAGCATGGCACATCACCGCAACCGCAGAATACTCGTCGCCTTGGATGAATTAAAAAAGGAAAATAAGTGAAATAATAAAAGTGTCGCCCTTATGTTCTCCAACTCAGATGGTGAAGGAAGCCGGCCAGTCGGTGATTAATGACGTGCAGTTATAGCACACTTCCTGCGAACGCGGTCGGCCCTGCGCCTGCGTAGCTTCCTATATAAATTAGCAAAAAAGACCGCGAATGAGTTGATCGAAACACGAATCATATTGCTACAGCGGCCGCTTTACATGGCCATTGACATTTAAGAACAATAAGAACGAACCTCTCTCTCTTTCGATAACATAATTGATGTGTCTCAGAAACTTAGCACTCCATCAGCGTAGAATAGTCGTAATACATTTCTTCAAGGAATTTGAGGTTTTGTTAATGTAAAAAGTTGCCAGTTGATGGAGCAAGGTTAATTAAATGTTCTTGCTTTAATCTAAAAATGCGTGACGACGATGAATTCGTCTGCGCGGTAGCTCATAACGTGTTGAGACCAAGCGTTACTACTAGTTGCTATGTTAAAATAGAAATATGAGGTATCTACCTATAGGTAGAACTCGTTTACGTGGTATTACGTGATATGCTATAATAAAGTCGTTGTGTATCATACTCACATACGCCACTTACGAGTACCTACCTGTCTAAATTGAACAATTTTTTGCTACGTAGTAACCAGGCATTCATAATACCGACTACTATCTAAGGATAATGGAATTAAACTAAATTTTATTATTCAACATACTTTTCTTTACATTATGTTTTATGTCCTTAAATTATGAACAAAAAAGTCTTTTGTGAATTAATCGTGTTTCATAATCCAGACCGTGTTTTCAAAATCCGTGTTCAAAGGTCTTCTGCCGCTAAGATTTTCATATTCGCCTTTTTAGATAAAATAGATACATGTAGATATCGTGGAATTAATGAGCGGGAGATTGTGTATGACAGCGATCCTTGGATCCTAGAGGCCTATATCTAGCAATGGAGAGACAGGCTGATGGAATTATAAGAACCATACACGATCTTCCCCTCTTCTCATCCAGCCTGCAACTTTCTCCAAGTGGTCAGCCCACATTCGTTATTATACCATTTTGTTACAATTACTACAATTTGACTATTGGTCGTAGGCTATCACAGCAAAACGCTACAATACATTTGTTAAATATTAAAAATGAATAAGTTTTTCATAAACCCATTTCATCACGTCCTCAAATATTTTTAAAATCCATGAATTAGGTACATTGTGTACACCAGACAAATAAAAAGCGTTTTAAGTTTTTTGTCCCAAATTCTGCCTTCTGTAACGAGAGACACTGAATTTCGCAGGTCAAGCACCTACACCTATCTTTATTTTATTTTAACAAATCATGGAACGCTGTCAGATTATGTTATCTACCTAAAACAGATCTTACGCTCTATCAGTATATCTGTCTATTATTTAACTCCATCAAGAAGTGTGGAATCGCAATTATAACAACCAGTATAGACAAGTCATTATTTACTACCATTTATATTATTACATTTCCTCGATTTATGTGGACAGCAATTTACACCTATACCTTATTTATTCCAAAGATAAAATCTTTACTAACAAAGCGTTCCTAGGCAACCGCTGCTACTCTGCTAGTCAGATGTCGATAACCTTTAAATCTTTTTTAGCTAGCTTTAGGTAAAAAGTTTCAATTACTTATAATATATACTGATTTTATCCCATATTAATTGATTAATGCATTTTTCTTTGAAGACAGATGAGTTTTCGTCGTACGTTTTTTTTCGGTGAAGGAAACGCATACAATCCGCTGGACCCCGGTTTTTAACGTGCGAATTAAAAAGTAATCAACAATTAACAAAGAAAAAACTATAACGAATAACCAGTGTCCAATAAAATAATAACAAGCAACAGAAACAACGAATAAACAATGGATACCATAAAACCACCCGCCCTCGAAACAGCTGATCGAACGTAATGGCGGCCGGTATAAACCGACCATGTGCAAGCAAGTTCTGAATACGTTCCATTCGTTTACTCGTGTTTACAAGCGAACCCCACATGTGGGGCCTCGAGGATTTTTAATACCTCGTGTCCCCACAATTTGGTAGTGATCATATTTTATTATTTGTACACTATAAAATAAATTCCTTTCTAAATAAATTAAAATTATTGTTTTATTTTTGTCTGCAAAATTTAGTTTGGAAGTAATAAGGAAGTAAAAACGTTTTCTTAAGTAATGAGTTCACAAAATGTTTTATTGAAAAAAAAATCTAAATAATAGAATATTTTTATTCAGTAAAAGAAATATATTTTACAAAATTGTTTATTTAATAAGTATGGAGAAATGTTGAGAAAACTTTGTGAACAATCATTAGGACTTTACGGTGGAACGCTTTATTTGGAAGGACAAATATGTCACATGTCAACAGTATAAAAAGACTAAATTAAAAATTACATTACGTTGAAAAGTTTTATTCTTTTTTAGGGGTATCTTTAATTTTTTGTGATGGTTATAAATGTGTAGAAAGTTATTTATATCTGTTTCTTTACGATGTCAGTCTAAGGGTTGAACGTATTTCTTATCAATTTTATAATATTAGCTATTTTCTATTATTTTATAAGATAAAACAAACTAAGGCTCACATAATTTAGGTTAATATAATACTATTTACTAATAGTATTCATGCACACAGGTGGGAATGTTACGAAATATGAGTATTGTAACAGGAAAATCTATTGTTTTTATGTATGTAAATCTGGGAAACGGTGATTTGACGTGATTTACGATTTGTTAGTACCTAAAGATTTCATATTTAGAATAGATAAGGAATAATACTGAAGATTTTAAACTTTTGTTATCGTGGTTGAACATAATAATGGTTATGTAAACGGGTTACTTATATAGTATTTACTTATTTATATAGGGTTACTAATAAACAGGGCCGTCTTAAGTCTATTCTGCGCCGGGGTGCGGGAGTGTATCCTAAGACAGTCAAACATCCTATTGTGTATCCTATGACAGTCAAATATCCTATTGTGTATCCTATGACAGTCAAATATCCTATTGTGTATCCTATGACAGTCAAATATCCTATTGTGTAATTGTTTACTATAGCGTTATATTTTTTCATTACCTTTAAAAGGTGAGCGCCCGGGGTGCACCGCACCCCTTGCACCCCCTGGTAAAGACGGCCCTGCTAATAAATATTTATTATAGCCGATATTTCAGTCCAGTTACATGAACCACGGTCGTGACGAGACTGCGGAGGAGGGTGAAGGTGTTGCTATTGACAGTCAAATCTGTTTACCCTCCGTCGTGTTCGTTTTTGATTCACTGAACTTGTTTTTGTTGATTAAGTTCCTTGCACACTATACTAACAATATCACCACACACGTGAGTTTGAAAACACATATACTTTTCTGTGTTTGCAAAGTTTAACCACTACGTCCCATGTATGTGTGCCAACATAAATCCACCCTCGCGATTGAAATTTCTGCATTTTTAAAATTACTATTGCCTCGGACTAAACGCGGTATATTTGGCGTTCAGTTGAAATTACTTTTGGTTTGTGTAATTCAATCTAATGATTGGTTCCTGCCTCTAATAAAGGTGCTCTGCTTGTGTGGGTTATTATTTTTCACGGTGGTTGTGTGTTCCTTTACACGGCTTGCCATGATTCGCTTGGTTTGCCCAATACTTTATTATTAGATATACTACTTTATTGAAATGTTTTATATGCATCATCAGTAAGTACATTAATAGAATGTGAAATCTATGAATAGGAATGATAGCGACTCATGTACCACTTTACCATCAGTCAACTATCACCTTACGCAGTGATTTTTTAAATACCTCTACGTGTCTAAAAAGAGGTGACTATATTGGCAAACAGCCAGATGTTCCAACCACGCAATTGTACTTATGTAGTTTAAAAGGGAGTAGGTGCTAGCTAGCTGTTGCTGCATTTGGAAGGGCTTCCTCTTCCTATGATAGTTTCGAGTCTAAACAAACTCATAACAGGCCTACTAATATAATTCATGTATAATTCCGATGTGACTGACTAATTGGCTCTTTACCATCACCCGAGCCGAACTCGGTTTTAAACGGTTTTATTGTTTGTTGTAGGAGAGAGTTGAATATTAGCGAGCCCTTAAGGTAATATGCCTATAATTGAAAACATGTTTATGATAAAAAAACAAAATCAGTATTGTTAAAAAGAGAATTTATTTGACCACAAGCTATAATTGTCGAAATTATGGAAATCTAAAAATTAAAAATATTAGGAACAAAAATACAATACCAACTTGGCAAAACGCGAAATTATCAGACCTGTATGATAATACCGTGCCTGACATGTGTGAAGACACCCCTAAGGTCGACAATAATGGTATTGCTTCTAATTTAATTTTAAATTATTTGTATGTAAAATGGTTCATACAAATAATTTTAAATTAAATTGGAAATGAAATTTTAAGATAAAAAATAAGTTTATGATAAAAATAACACAAGTCCTGAGATACAACCGTTGCAACCGTAAAGCCTTAAGCCAGTTTTCGTAGATGTTGTTGGATAATTGCATAAAATGTTTTAGTCAATACAGTAACATGCTCACATATGTATATCATTCTCTTGTTCTTTTCTTGCTCCAGCAAAAAATTATAGCGCGCGTAATTATCAAACTCCCTTACTTTGTTTAGAAATTGAGAAAAAATCTTCAAATTTGAATGTGATTATTAAGGAAGTATTTGCTGCATATTAAGAAAGTACATATTTGCACACTATTTTTTAATATTTTTAGCAATGACATACAGTCAAACAAGTAAATAGATTTGCATAAATAAATTATAACTTGCCTCGTAATGGAAATACATCAAAAATTATAACAAAAGCGCGGCAAACATTTTGACTGATACCTACCTTACATGGTTGTTCGCGACGCACGGATCGCCGTGCGCCGGTATACGAACATTATTGCCTATTAGACTATGATATTACGCACTTACATGTCCTGTGACGTTATTGGTTTTTTGGATATGGGTGGGTATGACATTATCTACCGCGCGGTATTATCCAACTCTCCCCTAATAAAGAGGTATAAATGTACGAAGGCCTTCCTCGGCTCAGCTTCAGTCCGTACAACGATATACATCTGCTACCATTTCAACTTTTTAGCTTTAGAAGTTATAGGTATCGATGTAGGGTCATTTATAGGTAAGCAGCGAATTAGTGAACTTCTCCGAACTAGGTCATATACGAGTAATAGGGGTTAAAGTATGAAACTGCCGTTTTATAGTAATAGATACTTTGAATTGACATAAAACTTTCATGGTGTGAGATTTTCGAGTGAAACTTTTTTCACATGATACCTATGAGGTTCTTGTTTTAAAAAATGTGCAACATTCGATTTTCGACTTTCAATTGTTTTTTTTATTCAGCTTAGACGGGAAAGATGGATACTTCGAAAATCCGAGTAACGAGTTCCGACGCGGAACTAACGCGGCAGAAACGGCTCGCAATATCAATGCTGCGTTTGGAGAGGAGACTGCTAATGAACGAACCGTGCGTTTTTGGTTTAAACGCTTTCGTAATGGAAACTTCGACTTGAAGAACGAACCACGTGGAAGACCGCACACACAGGTGAATAACGCTGAATTGAAGGAGATGGTGGAAGCCAATCCGAATCAAACTACCCAGGAATTAGCGGCATGGTTTAACGTTACCTTACCTACAATATTGATTCATTTGCATCAAATCGATAAGATAAAAAATATGAATAATGGGTGCCTCATGATTTGACTGATTTGCAGAAAGAAACGCGTGTTGAAACTTGCGTTGCCTTGTTGAATAGGTACAGAAATGAAGGAATATTGGATCGAATTGTGACATGTGACGAAAAGTGGATTCTTTACGATAACCGAAAGCGAAAAATGCAATGGCTGACCCCAGATCAAACGCCGCAACAGTGCCCTAAGGCAAAGCTTACCAATAAAAAGGTAATGGTAACTGTTTGGTGGTCTATTCATGGTGTTATTCACTATAGCTTTCTCAGGTCTGATCAAGCAATAACAGCAGATGTTTACTGTGCCGAACTTCGAACAATGATGGCGAAACTAGCAGTGAAACAGCCCCGACTCGTGAATCGATCTTCACCATTATTACTCCATGATAACGCAAGACCTCACACTGCACAAGAAACCGTTGTAACTCTACAGGAGCTGCAGTTAGAAACCATACGTCATCCTCCGTACTCGCCAGACCTTGCTCCAACGGACTACCATTTTTTTCGTGATTTGGACAATTTTCTACGTGGTAAAAAATTTTCTTCCCAAGAGGCAGTACAAAATGCTTTCACACAGTTTGTCGAATCTACATCCCCAGAGTTCTATCGCAAAGGCATAAATGAACTTCCGATTAGATGGCAACAATGTATAGATAATGAGGGTAAATATTTTGATTAAATAAATATGTTACATTTTAGAAAAAAACGAGTTTTAATTTATCAGTACAAATCGGCAATTTCATACTTTAACCCCTAATATATTATTCAAGGGTCCTTTCATTCATTGTCATAGTATCTACATAGATCCCTTGTAGGTAGCCAATATTAATTTACGAAGAGAACTACCTACATTTGAATCACATACTAATTCATATTCATTTGAAATGCAGCCTTGGTGAGAAAAGCTCTAAGGTACTTTTTCCGAATGTAAAACTGCATCTGTGCCTGTTATATTATTCATATTTTTTTGGGTAGATACTTATCTAATCATAGTAATCATTGAGTTACGTACGAATATGATAGGTAATTTGAATTGTTAGATCAATCAATGTTGGATTTATACAATAGACTTCATAGTAAATATTTATATAAGTTGATACTAAAAATAATGAATAATAAAGATTTACGTGAAAGATTTCATAAAGATAACAGTAGTACCTACCTAATATATATTAAGAATGAGAGAACTATAAATTCGACAATGTACCTACCTGTGTAGGTTCGATAATAGCATGGTATTTTTTCTTTTTAATGTAAGTAAGCAGGTAGCTATTACCTAAGAACAATTGAATAAACATATTTTAGATCCCTTAAAGGTCATAAAATCATGAAGTAATATTTAGTATAATTTTAGGATTCGAAATATAACTACAAAATGATTTATTTATGTAATAATGAGTCTACAAGAAACAAATGGGAGTGAGCGAGCAAGAGAACATGTTATGTATTATTATTTGAGCATCGAATCGGGAGAAACCTGCGTGCGGGCCTCACAGGCGGCCCCGCCCCGCCCCCGCGCCCCTCCGATCATATGTTCGGCGGCAACGCTAGCGCCGGCTGGTCACAGCGACTCGGGCTCTCGCCGTCGTCGTAACGTTACGTGTTGGTTAATATTGCTCGTTTGTGCACGATCAGCTGTCCTTAGTCCGCACGCAACTTCACCGAACACCACACCGCGTAGCGCTAGCCCAACAATAAGCCGCAGTGCGGTGTGACATGGAGCTGCTGTGCGCGGAGCGTGTGAGCCCCGAAAGCGAGGGTGTGCCGGCAGCGCCGGTACCACGAGCCGCCTGCTCTGATCCGGTGCTGCTACGCCGACGTGTGCTGGACAACCTGCTGCGCACCGAGGAGCGCTACGCCGTCACCGCCAACTACTTCGGCACCGTGCAGACCGAGATCACGCCCCACACGCGCCGGCTCGTCGCCGAGTGGATGCTAGAGGTGAGCGCACCCGCGCCGCATGCCGCACCACCCGCGCGACCCGCCCGATCGCCATCTTGTGGTGATCGCTGACCACGTGTATCCCACTGCTGGAATCGGAGGTACCAGTGGCCGTCGTATGCCCTTGCCACTGCCTCCTTACTGATTCATACTTCAGATAGTTGCATCCGGTAGAAACCTTAAGCTGGACCCATGAATGGTGATGTGTTTCTCTTTGTGTTAAGGTGCTTTACACGTATTTATCAAGAAACATCTATTAGACAGGTGACTAGAAAAACATTGTTTACACGATCAGCTGATTATGTTCCAAATCACATGTAAAAATCTTATTACAAATACAGGTGAATATGAGTTATATTAGATCATATATCATGCATTCATACTAAATCATGACTTAAAGTAATGGTATTATGTGATAATTATAATAAATGCAGTAGGTAGTGAGCTCCGCATGGCAGCGAGCGCGAGGGGCCCCAGCGAGCGGGCGGTCGACGGCCGACGCGGCGGTTCGCTCGTTCTATTTGAATAATCAGCTGATTTTGACACGCACACAGCTGACGCCGGCCGGACGCATACTTTTTATCTTCAGTACAAATAATTAGTGTCATCGGGCACACAAACACAAACACGTCATTTCGTAATCTGTTCGTAATGTATAGTTTATGAACTCAATAGGTACCTATAATAATGTATCCATAGGTGCAATTCCATTCTTCAATGCATTTTTCATAATTGCTTAATGCAATGCGTACACGCTAAATACAAGCAGAGCGATAGTTTACTATCAGATAATTACAACTCGTGTAGTGTACCAAAGTGTAGGAATAGATAAAGCAGTCAGCTGTGAAGTGTGTTGGTTGGGGCCACGTGGGCCGACAGCCGGCATAAAGTGCGCGACGTTAGCGCGCGCTGACGTCACTCGCTGAGTAAGATGGGACGGCGCATGCGCTTTGAATTCTACTTCGCCGGCCACCTCCGCCGATACGTTAAACCAGTCGCATACCTTCCACATTTCAGTACAAGCAGACCGAAACAATTCTTTGGGGTGTAAGGTCATTGACATGTTATACTGTTCTGTTTATATTGTACCTACTGTTTTTATTACATGAGAAAATTCTTTATCATATTAGAGAGAATACTAATGTTTTATCCATGTTGTAATTTCTTTATCATTTCTATAATTACAGCTGTATAAAACGAAATATTAGGCATATCGACGAACAAATTCGCACTGTCATTCTACAAACATTTACACCAAGTAGGTAGGTAGGTACTCAGGAGCGATCTATAAAAATTGCGATAACAAAATCGGGAGTCTTTTATTGCTGCCCTTTAAATTACCTAATAAGTAATTTCTTATTCATTACCTGCACTTTCGTTAAACAGCCGTCACGAAAACCACGGAGGCATATTCCTACCCTATTTAAATATATACCATAAGTACCTATCCGTTATTATTAGTTTTATCGGTTGTCTCGAACAATTTTATATTCGTCTTTACTGCCTTTTACGACTAAATCATATGGATTTGCAGTAAATTTCCAGTTATCGGGTAATATTCACTCAATATTAGATAAATTGCCGTGATCCTAATTCTTAGAACAATGATTTTGTTTCACCGAAGCGTGAGTAACTCAGCTGACGAGCTAAGAAGCGTGAGACAATCAGCTGAGTACCGTGCAGTAAGTAGCTGGGTAGAAGTATGCGGGGTTATGATACGACACGACCTGCATCCGCCCCGCACCTCCTCGCGTTACACCGTGCGAAACTATGCGAAAACAATCCAACCAAGACACTCATATGACACTCTCCACTTACTCTATAACTATTTTTGTATTATCAGATTTTGTTTTTCCATGCTTTCCTTGTCACAATGCCTGACCGCTTTTACAATAATTATTATCCTTCTCTCTTTGCCAGCATTAGGTCAACAACCTAGTTGTTCATGCCAATTGTCACATACTTTTTACTTAAACATTGTTATAGGTCTAACAGTATTGTTTCCCGCAGTAACCATTCCCGCTGATAAGGAAAGTAACTACAGGAAAGCAATGTGCGGCGTATTTATCGCAATAAGTGTGTGTTTTCATTTTTATTTATATAGGTTATCAGGAATTCCGTATGATAAACTCCGATTGGGTTGGGTGTGGCATTACTAGCTCACTGCTTCTTATTAATATGACAGCAATAGTAGGTACCTACTATTGCTGTCCTATTAATATGAAGCAGTATCCAAGGTATACATCTTGAAGCCGCTCCATGATTCTAAGAAATTCTTTATTTTCAGGTATGTGAAGATCAGAACTGCCAAGAGGAGGTGTTCTCGTTGGCGATGTCGTACTTGGACCGTTTTCTCAGCATATGTCCGGTGGTGAAGAGCCAGCTGCAACTGCTGGGCACCACGTGTCTCCTGCTCGCTTCCAAGATGCGGGAGCCGAGCGCGCGAGGGCTGCCCGCTGAACTGCTCGTCTTCTACACCGCCAACAGCATCAATCTTGCGGATCTATGCGTGAGTAACTTACTATATAACTTAAACCATTGTATCTTTTAACCAGCATTAGTACACTACGGACGATAAGGAGGATAATTAACTTTCTTCTTCTAAGTAAACAGCTGATTTCATTAGCCATGCAGTTTCGTGTAGCCGCCTTTTTGCTGCGCTCGCGTATGCACTGATTTGCACAAGCAGCTAGCTCGCTCTAAGCGCTATCGTGTCGTTCATTCCGCCGGTTTCTAAATCATTCGCAGTCTGAACATCCGCGAGAGATTGGAATGCCAGGTTTATGATGGTATTGGTACATTAATTAATGAATCGAGAAATTCTGTCTCATTACGGTCAATAAGTATAGATTAGTGTTAGTAATAATGTTAGTGGCTGATTTTTAATCACTATCTACCAAATTTCTGGTGCTGTATTACATCTGGTATATTTAGAATATACCACATTCTTATTACGAAGTTTATGCGGTTGAGGAATAAATTGTATTTAGAACGGCAAAGAATACAGTTCATTACTAATACAGGTACATCAGTAATTATTGGGTGTTGTTATCAGTTCGTCAGTTCCCGTAGGTGTAACAATCTGCTAAGGTGTAACAAAAGGCCACTAAGGGATAACAAATCTGCTACCATAAGTCTCGAGGAACTACACAACCTCTAAAAGAGTGAATTGGCAACGCGCTTGGCCGCGCGCAGTGTGGCGTTATAACACCTCACATCCCACATGCACGAGACAATGTGCATGTGAATTAGCAATGTGCATTTAGCAATAGATGCTAAAAGGGCTGGTTACGGTTACGATTAGGATATTAAGGAATTAGGAAATACCACGCCAGCAAAACGTAATTTAAAATTATAAGGTTATATTCTCCATTGCAGGTATTAAATATCTAAAATGTAATTTTTAACTTGGTTTGATAAGCCTTTTAAGGTTTCGTAGCATCCCAGTAGGGGTTTATCGTCAATTACATGTATTTATAATTGTGTATTACACACGTGGCTCGAAATAAGTGTTCACATGTGTTTAAAATAAACGACAGATATAAATAACTCTTCGTAATCAGAATAGATGCTTCTGTGGACGGTATAAAATGTAGTAAAACCTTCTTTTCTTCGGTCTTCGTGGTCATTACAATCCTTTAAGAGGTAGCTAGTCAATCTTGAAAACGAATATAAGTACCTACAATTTTAAATATTCAAAATATGTTCCGTGTAGATATTATTATACTATATAATTTTATAATAATATTGGTTGATGCACCTATCATTATTCATTACTAGTATGGGGAACAATTTACTGAGATAGTCTACTAAGAATTTCCCCTGTAGTTTTCCCGCTATTCATTCGTTTTAGTCCTCTTTTAACGACTAGTTCGTACCTACCGTTAAAATATGTGAACAGATGAACTGATTGTTCTTATAAGTAATTCGTATGTCTAGGCACATACGTTCATACTTTACTGAGTAGGTAGGGAAATCAATCATAGAACAGTCTATGGGACATTTCGTTGCTTAGTATTTGTTGCGTTCTGTATTTACTCGTATGGTGATAGTTCCCTTGTGTAAGTTATCACATCACCGAGTCCCAAACTGTGTGATATATTTATCAAGTTGTTCAAAGTAGGTATTTCATTATTTGCATTTATTTTGTACGCAGTTGTGAGTAGGTATGCGCGGTGCATTTCGGGCGCGGCGCGGCCACCCGCCGGGGCCCCGGCCGCCGCCGCCCGCCTCGTAGATAATGAGCATGGCACATCTTCGCGCGTCATAACTCGATCCGTTTTCCACCTTCAAATGCAACGCGTATGCACTTGTATAAGGTCGTTAATATCAGCTTAATAACTGATCGTAAACGCGTTTATTTCCTAAATTTGCATGTCTAAAGTGCATCATTGTCGCGGAATGCGGCAGGAGTGGACGGGTAGGGCTACCCCACGGACAGTGTCCCCTAACGAGCCGGCAGCCTTCTCGGAAGAGTCGCCGAACGAGCCGCGCGTTTCAATCAGACCAATTACAGCCGAAGCACGCCGCTTTTATTTTTTCTCACGGCCCGTCCTCGCCCGCTGACCGCCGCTAACCTTGGCCGATGCCGCATCACGAAGCGTCAACTCTTCGACACCACAATCAAATGAGTTCGCACATTCAATTTGACTATTCGTAATTATTCACGATTTAGTTTTTGCGCAATGCTCGCTCGTGATCTATATGATAAGTAATGCTAACGTTCACATCAACTGTCAGATTGGCTACGGTACAAGGCATCCTATTTTTGTACAGGACAAATACGGCATAAATACAATATAAATTGCCGTTAGTAAAGTTGCTTATGAAGTATTACTAAAACAATATATATTCTAATAACGATTATAACGTTTTTGATGTTAGAATGCAAATTGAAATCGTACTATAAATATTTATATAATTGCAATTAATTTTAAATAAATAATATTAATATAATGCTCTACCCACAGTAAACGGTGGTAAATAAATTATATAAGTATATATACGAAAAATAGGAAATCAAGTAACAAGGTATATAGTACATAGTACAACATGATACATTTTCATTTCGTAGCACTGCGTAGAACTTTCGTAGCACCTCTACGAAAATTCGTAGACCACTTTATTTGTCACATTCATTTGAATTTTAGGCAATTTTTAAGACGAAAATGTATGTAGAATGGGTCATTTTTATTCGTTATTTGAGTATGCGTCTTTTAACTTCATATTTGGTCTATTTACATACATATTAAACCTAAATATTAAAAATAAAGGTTTTTAACGCCGCTGTTGCACTGAACGCAATGCACTTTAAGATTATGCCATAAGATTATTTCATATACCTAATGAGTGAGAGTATCGTGCAAGTGCAGTGAATGGTAAACTTCTTAGTTACTACCGGCAGTGTTTATGTAATTTAAAATACACTAAATGGCTTTTGTTCCCACCTGTCATGTGTGCAAAAGTCAATTTTTTCAAGGAATTCAGTTGTTTGTAAATGTTATCAAAACTGGTAAATAACACGAATACGTGTGTGCAAGTGTGTAGGAAGCAGAGGAGTGATTGGTTTGATTGGTCGAGTCGAGTCGAGTGGTCAGGGCGCGGCTGAAGCAAAAAGAGCACGCTCGCTACGGCATCCGAGGCGAGTTTAATGCAGGGTTCCCGCGGTCGCCCTCGCCGCCAGACCATAAAACCTCGCGCGTTCTCACATCCACACTACCACCGTAAACGTTTATTATAATTGAAGCATAAGTTTACGATACGCGGTACCAGTTTGTCAAAGGAGAAAATTCAACATTGCCTCTACGCCGCACTCTTATTTTTAATGATAGGCGTTACTCAAAATTCACATTCAACAACGGAACGCAAAATTGAAGAAGCCCAACATTTATAATATCTCCTTTAGTGTTAGAAGTAAACGAAGGAAATTTCCACGCATTGCTGTACATTGTGTGCTATTATTGCTGATATCTTTCTGGATCGATACTGATAAAGGAAAGCAGGTTGCTGAATACCTGGGGTACTTACTCACCGAGCTACGACGCTGTTTAAGATTAGCTCTAGGCTAACTGCTCCATTGAACGTGCTAGCATATTCGATTAATCTTGGTTCAACATGTTTTCCAAACGAAAACAAGCGATAAAAACTGAAATATTAAATCCTACAGTTAGAATAGAATTTTTTTCTGGTTTAAATATTCGTTTGTGTCTTTCCTGTTACAATAATTCATACCATCAGCCTATGTCTCTCCACTGCTGGGTACCTATAGGCCCTCCCCCAAGGCTCGCCACCACACACAATTCTCGCCTCTTCTCATTCAACCACCACCGGCAAATTTCTTTAAGTCGTCGGTCCACCAGGCCGGAAGGGCGTGTCACACTGCGCTTCCCGGTGAGTGGCCTCCACTCGAGGACTCTATCCCATCGATTATCGGTCCTGCGGCAAATTTGACCTGCCCATTGCAGGTTTCGATCAGGTAAGGGGTTCCGATCACCATCACACGGGACCTAAGCCATCTCCTGCTGCAAGCGGCACACCCTGCTCAATAACGGACGGACTAATCAATGGCGGTTTAATCATTCGATTTGCTAGATGGAAGTACCAGAGACCGGTGATGGGGGGCAGCGGTGAAACGATCACCAACACGCCTGCCCAGCGTGGTGATTAGGGCATAAACCTCCAATAATTCAATAACGATACTATTTTTATAAGACAGATGTAATGGTAAAAACCAATAGACGAACATCACATGAACTAATATAGATAATAATAATAAATCCATATATTTCAGTCCATTTCATCCATAAAATTGTTAGTAGAAAAATATAAACTTGCGGTACGTTTGTTACTGGTTTAAAATATAAACTAGCTGGACGTTTGTTACTGGTTTAAAATATAAACTAGCTGGACGTTTGTTACTGGTTTTTACCAAGAAATTCAAACGATGTCCGTCAATTTTAATCTGTACATTTTGTACCAATTATTGTACAATTTATTTTCCGTATAAAATGTCGTACCTACTTTTTTGCATACTATCCCAAAAAATGGCAAAAGTCATAAGTTTTGGGTGGGGGAGGGTCAATATCATAGCCGTTGAGCGCACTCGACTGGCCACGTTATCCCACTGTCACAGTAAAAGGTGAACTACCGTAAAATGTATTTCCCACTATATCCTAATTAACTATTTAAGTAGTGAGTGAGATATGCCAGAGCCCATTCCCATCATCCTTATCCTATCCCTTTTTCATTTTCCTAACCCTTTCTCCAAATCCATTCCTACATCTCCAAAGGTAGGCAGCGTATCTAGAAGTGTGCCAACGTTTGATATTCTGCACTGATGTTGGTGTGTATCGTGGATGTCCATAGGCTACACTATCCACTTAACACCGGGTGGGGTGTCTACTCGTCTGCCCCCTTGTTTGTATAAAAAAAGTAGACCGGTATTAGTGTTTAATCTTGAAAGTCAAACAATATATTGAAGACGTGCACTTTTCAGTTATCCATTATATTGTAATATACATATATACTCGTACCTAAATCAAACAAAACGGATATATAACAGTACAGCTGATACAACAAAGACCAACATTATATTACTATTACGCAATAAAGTAGAAAAAATGGCATATACCTTTCATATCTAGCCATTGCTAGGTATGTGATATAAAGATCAAATTAATTAATCACGACTTACAACAATTGATTCATCCAAAATACGTGGGTGGCACTGAAAGTTTTTAGAATCTCAAAAATGAAATCAGATATGAAGATGGAAGTTGTTTTATTGCTTTTCGAAGTATTCTCCGCAACAATCGATACACTTGTTCATGCGATAAAACCATTGTTTGAAGCATTCAGCCTACCCTTCTTTAGGCACCTCTTCAACAGGCATTTGGAAGGTGGTTACTGCCTTTTTACATTCATATATTCCTCTGAGTGTATCCTTAATTTTAGGGAATAAACAAAAATCACAGTGCACAATGTCGGGATTGTATGGCGGATGACCCATTAACTCTATATTTACAAACTGCTTCGTTTTTCTGGCGTAGTGAGCTGGGGCATTGTCGTAATTTAGGATCATTCTGCTTCGTGGGCGTCGTTCTTTGACTTTTCCAAAATAGAAGGCAAACAGCTGTTCACATACCAGTCCGCAGTTACTGTTCTTTTATGGTAGTAAAGTGGCCCGATCTGCCAAAGAAGGAGGCAATCTTCTTTTCAGCATTCCGTCTTTTCTTCACTTTCGTCGGCAACCGGCAACTCTTCAAAAGGAAAGACCCACTGCGCAGATTGCCTCTTAGTTTCAGGCTCGTAGCAATAGATTCACATTTCATCATCTGTTACTATATCAAAAACAGCATTTGATTGACTATTGTCAAATTTTTGAAAGTATTTGGAGACATCGTTCCACGCGGCAGTGGTTTTGAGCTTTGCTCAAATTGTAAGGAATCCATCTAGTACAAAGCTTCCTTACCCGTAAGTGATCGTGTAAAATAGTTTGAACTTTACTCATATGATGATCGTATCTGCTGATATCTCGTCCGTTTTCTGCTTCAATCATGAGCCGCACATTTTTGATGTTTTCCTCCGTCACCGTCATCGCAGGACGCCTCATCACTAACATCGTCACTGAGGTGGGTACGATCACGTTTAAATTCACTGAACCAGTTATAAACTGAAGTGACACTGGATGGGCCTCATCAAATGCTAACTTAAGTCTTTCATAACTTTGTTTCTGGCTTAAACTGCAACGAAAGTCGCAAAAAATCATTGAACGAAAATGTTTAATCCACAAACTCTTAATTTTCCACAAACTTAATTTGCCAAAATTGCCTCAAATTGCCGCCAGAAATTAAAAAAAACATGACAGCTTAGAAAATGTAATGGCGTCTGACAAGCAGAGTTCCATTTTCAAACGCATAGTTGCCAGTTCTAAGAACTTTTAGTTTGACCTATCGTATCGTTAAGGTTCAAATAGAATTAACAATGTTTAGAATATGAATGAAGTATGAGCAAATTAGCACAGAGATCTACTTGTTTGCTAATCTCACGGTGTGGCTCGGTTGTTTCCGGTGCAAATGAAACTTCCCCGCGAGAGCAATGCGTTCGACAAAACACGGCGGTTACAAGAAATAAGGTCTTTGTTTATAATCGGCGTAAGATTTCTGATTTTGATTATACACTTTCTTCGGCATATTGTTTCCCACAAAGAATAGAATTGCCAGAGCGAGGAGGGTGGAGTGGAGAGGCGGAGGGGCTGCCTGGAACCAGTCGCATTCCACTGGGCGGTGAGTCGGCGGGGCTCTCGTCCGCGCTGTCTCGCCGCGCCGCATGCTGGTCCGGTTTTCCGAAATGCGGGACATACGAAAAAAATTCACTATTTCGATATAAAAAAATATGTATTTTCATTCGATTCTAGCCACCCAGAATACTTGTCCATAAAACTTTTTTGCGTTCTACTGCCATCGACCCACTTGCCGTGTAAGTTGCTTGTACAAAATTCACGAACCCTTCGATGGTCAGGGAATCTTATGATGATATTTCAGACAGAGTTCTACTATTTATAGCTTGATATAGTCAATCGTAATACTTTACATCTACTTTACGCAGAAATAAATACCTACATATAAATCCAAATAGGTAAAGAAAAACAGTCATTGTTATCGTCCTTCTTAGCATCCAAAATTACTTCATTCAAATAATAAGAATTCTTTCATGATGTTGCTGCTTCTAGAAACAAGCAGAAAGTGATAGAAATATGTGTTTCTCCCCTTTTTTATAACGTTGGATAGGCTTACAAGTAGTCACGTACAGAGCGAGATGTGCGTAGGGAACGCGAAATGTGCGTAGGGAAGTGGAGTGGATGAGAGAATTGTTTCTACGTAACAAAATATATTCGCCGATATCAAGAACATGAAATAAATAGAATCGCCCATATTTATGGAACTATTATAATTTAAAAATATGTACGTAAAACGAAAAATATATGTAGCAATGTAATGTTTTGTGCCTTATAAATATTTAATTTATATTTCTCTGCCTAATAATTATATAATGAGGCGAGAAAAGGGGTTACTTGGACAAAAACCTCAGGAATAAATATCAAAATTTCAGCACCTGTCAAAGCTGAAGCTGCTCCTGACTGCAAAAGATATTTATGTATTTATATAAGGGATCACTTAGTATACTCATAAGCTTAAAGTGCGACAGCTCTTAACGACTTCGAGAAAAAAGATTTTTCTCCATACATTTTTTTCTTAAGTATTTCTTTCTACTTGAAAGTCTCGTTTTTATGGAAAAACGAACATGAGAAATGTTATTCTATTAATGTGATCTACCCAATCCATTTTTTATACCGAAATAATAATTTTTTTCTTAAGTCCCGCATTTCGGAAAACCGGACCAGTGTGCGCTGCCGCTGGCTGTCCGGCTTGGCTGCGCCACGACGAACGTCGGAGGTCGCGCGGCTCGTGTCCACACTAATTGCCTAGCGCTAGCTGCAAATATTCCACTAACCAATGTCTGATAGATAACTGGCATTTAACTTCGCTGTGGTTGACACGTACTATATGATATGTTTCAATTTGTTTCACATTTTATTATAGTATGTTTATTCACTAAATATTTCTGATTTTTTTTTCTTTTACTATAGTAATAAAAGGAACTGGATTCATTACAATAAATTTAAAGCATTGCAAAGTCCTACTGTGATTAATGATTAATACTTCGCTATATGTAATCATTGAATAAATAACTAAAATATACTTAGAGACGTCAGCCATCATTAATGTGCCACATTCCGACTACTTCCAAAACAAACAATCAAGCAGATTATTGGTTTCCATCTGCATTATATGGGAACCATAAGTGCGATGCCATTTTATTTTTCCACCGTGCATTAATTGAAGAATTTGCTAATAAAAGATCTCCAGCGGTAATAAAATTCCAACTGGTTGAACAACTTGCCCTATGCGGGCGACGACGGTCGTGAGAGAAGAAAAAATGAAAATTTTGTGGTTAGTAGAAAGGCGGTATGGAACGCAGCCGGGCCGGCGGCGGTGCACCGACCATTATGCTGCAGACGCACGCACTGCCATCGCCATACCAAAAAACTTTCATTGATATCATATCCACAGATGTAATTATAATTCATTGCATCTCCATCCACAACTAATAACAGCCTTAGGGCTGATCTTTTTTTTGGTATTCTCAATCCGGAACAATGCGACACTTGTTTTTTGGAAACCAAATTATGCCAAAAACTTGCATCTATACTTAAACATGTGGAACGTAATTACATCGTATCGCTTTACAAGAATTTGCTGATGATAGCGTCTTACGTAAGACTTGTCACTTTTTGCATGCGTATCACGTTTTGCACGCTCGCGGTAAATTTAGTATTCAGCGCTTACTTGTTAAGTTTCCGACTGATAACTATCATTTTTACGGGAAAAACGACATAAGTTCACGTTTTTGCGTTGACTCCTAAATGGAGATATCTTTAATCCTTTAGTAAGTCTCGTTCGTAAGTATCTTCGCCTTGTCTTCAGTCTGACACATTACAAAGTAAAACTTGTTAATTAATTTAGTGATTCGTTTTTGTTATAGACTATACGAGTATATTATACGTTCTCCCAATACGGGCTCCTTCAATACGAAGAAGTATTGCATGCCTATCCGTTCGTTGGTTTTTAATAACCTCGCGCAGGCCGGTTCTACGTGTTCTTATCCGCATCTGGAAAATTCCGAGGTTGTTTAGTCGCAGGAGCATTTGTAGCCACGCGACACCGGGCTCATTGTTTGATTCTAATATCAGCGCAGTAACACCATTCGATGAAATTGGATAAAGCATGGGAACCGAGCGTGGAATTCAGCGGCGGAGTCGAGAGCTGTTTGCATAGCTCGCTTTATTGACTGTAACGTTGCTCGATAAGTGCCGCAGCCACACTGGACTCTCGCTGCGTGCCTGCCTCCTCTAATGAACACCTGTGTCGACGTTTACGAGCATTCCATCCGTCTGGCGTTTGTTCAGTATGCATATTAGCGCTCCAGACTCATAAAGTTGTCAGGCCAGCTGATCAGTTTACAATTGCCAAATACATAGGCACAGATGAGCTCATCGGTTTTATAACAACAACTAACTAAACTGATAGGTATGGATCTGCATATCCGGCTGGCATCGTGTGCAGCGCGCGCAATCTGCGATGAATGCTTTATGAGCGCATTGTTTTCCGAGAGCTTTTCAACCGTCCGCAACTTCGGAGAAACCGAAAACCAAATCTTTTACTATCGCGGTCGACCCGCATACCGCTACATGTTGCTCACCTACTCGTTGTGTTTTAAATATTATCTTCTTTAAGATATTTTATTTCAAATTCCTCTTATTATAAATTACCTACATAAAGGTTCTATCTACGCTCATAAAATTATCTATTTATCAGCTTTGTGGTTTGTTCTCGCGTTTAAGTTCAAAACTGTCACTCGAAGTGTATTAAATATTCATCTGAAAATTACATTACAGCCTGACTTACACTACAATGTTTCGGTTCATACTGACTGACACGCGGTATCATATCCACTCCAGTGATGAGAATCCATTCATTCACAAGTGGTGCGTGTTTAGACCCAAAAGGTCCTAAGCATTCACCCTGGCTACATAACGAGTAACCGAAACAAACTGTATAGAGAGCTTAAATTAGTTTGCAATTGAAAGGCGACCGAACGCAGCTGATGCCGACCCCGCCGATTGAGTTAAGTAAACATCGAGTATTATCTGTCAACGGACATGCATCACTTACATGTATGTCTGTATGTGTACATCAAATAATCAAGTTATTCATAAAAAGCGTTCAGATATGACGGTATCAGCAGACTTACGTATAGAACGTTAATTAATTAACAATATAGGTTAACTTTATCTATTACGAAAGATAACATATTGTAGGTATTCACTATGCGATACAAAAGGCAACAATATTTAAATATTGTTTACTTTTACTAGTTTCGGTGAAACTCAAGAATAAATATTCAGCCCATTTAATTTATATACTACTGTTCCAAACAAATAAGAAGGAATTATAAAATATAGTACTTGTACAAAGTTTAGGTTACGACGCCTAACGGCGGCATGACCAGATTCGGTATTTTTATACTTTTTCAGTATATAGGTAGTTTTAACTATTTTTAGGTTTCAGTATTTTTATAGGTTTATTATAAGTACTTGGTATTTTTTTAGTATAAATTAGGACTTCGGATATTTTCGAATGATGCTTGGATGTTTTTGGCCATGTCACCGTCCGTCATCAAGCGTACTTACTTTATCGATTTCTGTACGCAGCTTAACAACGATTTTAAAGGAATTCCCCCACACATTCATTCATAGATCAATGTATTTTAGTTTACGAACAGATATTCAGGGACTGAACAGTTATTACCTCTTTACAAAAGTTACCAGAATAATTGAGCATTGGAGGGCATTACAATTGTTTTTTCAAGACTAATACTTAAGTAATCGCCTGGTATCATCACAATTTTTATTTCATTCATTTAAACAAATTGTAATTTTACTTTTTTAACTTGGTATTCAAAGATTATACGAGATGCGACTAGTATATACTTGTCGATTTTGGGTTGCTATATGAAAAACGGTTACAAAATACAGACAATGTTGGACCCTAAATCAACTGTAAATTATTAATGAAAACCCAAACTTGAAAGAACAAATTGTCCATTATTTTAAAAGGTAGGTATCCGATCATTTTTGATAGAGCTCAGCCCGCAATTGAAATCTCGTTTGGCTTTTTGAAAGCCAAATTTTTCAAAACTTAGTTTCGTGTTCATACTGCTGTGCACAAAGAATTTAATACGAGGGCGGAGTGATAAGTCTGGTAAAAATGAAACAAGGAGTCAACTTTATTTAAAAATTATGATTTATTTTTCAACGTAGTTTCCTTCTAACTCAATGCACTTCATCCAGCGTTTCTCTAGCTTTTTGATCCCTTCCATAAAATACGACTTAGGCAACCCTTCGAAATAGGCATTGGATTCGTGCATGATCTCCTCGTTGGAGCTAAATCTTCTCCCACCGAGCCATTTTTTTAAATTCGGAAACAGAAAATAGTCGCAAGGGGCTAAATCTGGCGAATATGGTGGGTTAGATAGCAACTCATATCGCAACTCATGGATTTTGGCCATGGCAATCGCGCAGGTGTGCACTCGTGCGTTGTCTTGGTGGAAGAGGATTTTCTTCTTAGCCAAATGCGGTCGTTTGTCAGGTAAAATTTTGTTAAATTGGTCCCATAAATTGGCATAATATTCGCCATTAATCGTTTTACCCTTCTCTAGGTAGTCAATATGGATTACCCCACGTGCATCCCAAAATACTGTAGCCATCACTTTATTGGCCGATAAAACTGCTTTGGCCTTCTTCGGAGCTGGTTCGCCCGTAGCAATCCACTGTTTCGATTGTTGCTTGGTTTCTGGTGTATGGTGGTGGATCCATGTTTCGTCTACCGTTATAAAACGATGCAAAAATTCAGTTTTATCCCGTTGAAACAACGCCAAACCTGCCTTCGAAGTGGTAACTCGCATGCGTTTTTGATCAACAGTCAGTAAACGCGGCACCCATCGCGCGGAGAGCTTCTTCATATTTAAATGTTGGTGTAAGATATTGCGCACACGTTCGTCTGAGATGCCTACTATCTCGACTATCTCGCTCACTTTTTCTCTTCGGTCGTTCAACACTATGTCATGGATTTTAGCGATCATCTCTGGAGTAGTGACCTCAACTGGGCATCCTGGGCGTTCAGCATCACTTGTGCTTGTACGACCACACCGAAAATCCGTAAATCATTTATGAATCATTTTAATCGACGGAGCAGAGTCCCCATAATATTTATCAAGTCTTTGTTTCGTTTCCGTAATAGGTTTTTTGCGCAAAAAATAATGTTTAATCAACACACGAAATTCACTTTTCTCCATCTTTGCGAAAATGCGTTTAATTGTTTTTATTTAATGGCTGTCAAAAAAAAACTAACGGGCGGTACTGGCTGAAAATTTTAATTTAGTCCTTCAAAAGAGTTGTGAACAAGGAGGTTTCATGCAATTTGCGATAATTTTATTCCAAAATAGATTTTTACCAGACTTATCACTCCGCCCTCGTAGTTTATATAATGTAATAGAAACTTTCCCGTACAATCTTAAGTCTTATCTAAAGAATGTCAGATTATTAACGAAGAATATAAAGATGGGACAACCTTGAGCGCCGGATTTAATTTTTAAAAAAAGTCACCTGTAACAAACTGTAACCACCAAACTGTAACTCTTTGAAGATGCATCCGTTTTTCATGAATCTCACGAGGATTCTCCGAGCCCCACATACGACAATTTTGCTTATTGACGTATCCGTCAAGGTGGAAATGGGCCTTGTCACTAAAGATGATTTTTTTGCCAAAATGATGATCCACTTCATACCTACTGCTCTAAAATTCATACTGCGTTGCTCTTTCGCGTAGAGTTCCATGTTGACTAATTGCAACAGTGAGAGTGAGCTTCGTTCAATGAATTGCAACTGTCATAATTATGTGACATCTATAAACAAACCAGAGTTGCCAACCGCCAAACAAAAAAATGACGCGAAATTTAAATCCGGCGCTCAATCTGGGACATCCTATACAACAATGAAGCTTGATCGAGAAATCAGTAATTTATTACAATCATGAAGTACTGGCAAGACTTTTATGTGAGGAGTTCCGGCTTCAAGTCGGAAAAAATTCTAAAAATGATAGTACATTAAAATATAGGGATTTAACAAGTTTTACTAAGTCATTATTTTGTTTACCGGTGTCAAATGCAGCATGTGAACGCATATTTTCAGAAATAAATTTAATAAAAACCGAGCAAAGAATGGATCAGCAATTTTAAAAACAAAGCTAGGGAATAAAGATGTGGGAAGGAGGCTGTATAAATTTTAATCCAACAAAAAATACGTTAAAATTATAATTTCTAATTTAATATAACGATCATGATTAGATAAATAATACATATTATAACATTTTTATATGATATTTTTGTTGGTATGAGTATATTCTCCTGACGTTGTTATCTTTTTAGTATTTTTCTGAGGTAACTGGTATTTTCGATGAAAATAATCTGCTCACGCTGCTCAAGCTCTGGGTTCTAAATGTACGTTAGGAATATTTCCCGCAATGAAAATAAACGAATGTATGCGTGGTGAAGACTTTTGTATAGATTTCGTGCATTCGGGTGCTTCGATTTGGAAAGCGAATTCTATTTATTATTATGGAAAACGAATATGCTTAGATCAAAATTTTCGACATGTTTTTTTTAATTTGTATAACAATTACTGGCTATTTTGTTACTTAACATAAAATTTTAATTGTACGTTCAAGCCCATAACAATACGCCTGCGAGACTACCTACGCAACGTTCCGGGAAGTCGGGCGAAACTCAGCGTGTTTACGATTATAAGCGCCGGATGTGACGACAAGAGTTACATTTTATTGTCCTAGCGAGTTAACGCTTTCTTCATTCCTTTAAAACAATGTTTCTTTTTTGTCTACAGAGTTGGGAGTTACTCGTGCTGTCGAAGCTGAAGTGGGACGTGGCTGGAGTGACTGCGCACGACTTTCTACCGCTGCTGCTCTCGAGGCTGCCTCTGCGAGGCGTCGTCAATAAAGACATGGTGCAAAGGCACGCGCAGACTTTCATCGCATTAGCCGCTAGAGGTGAGTATCTCCTCGCCAGCATTACTGACAAAGACAAGCAGCCTGATTCCAATTTTTCATTTATCTGTTTATATTTCAATGACAGCAAAGTAAAAACTGACATATAAAATGTCATTTTATAGGAAAGCAGTTTCAAGAAAAACCTTTATTTTTTTATTTAGACTAAAATTATTATCAGAGCATCTTAATGTTATGATTTATGTGCTATTTATTATAAGATAATTGGCACATTTCCCTTTTTGCATTTTTTTATTTTGACTTTAATTTAGTAGCAATTGGTTACGATGTATACATTAAGAGATACAGTTTCAATCTATTTTCTTATAGCACCTTTCATTTGGCAGACTAGCTAGCCGCATAATATACACCGTTAAGACTTAAAATACGTGTAGATTACTCTTTATGTGTTGCTATATTTTAACAAATAATTATATTTAATTTATCATAGACATTATGCTTTTTTATAGAAATAAGACGGCAGACGAGCATACAGACCACCTGATGGTAAATGGATACTGTAACCCATATACATCCGCGATACATGCCAACATCAGTCCAGAATGACCAACGTTGGCACACCCCCGGATGCGCTGCCTATTTTTGCGGATTAAGGAATGCATTGGTAGAGAGGGTTGGGAAAATGGGGAGGGATAGGATGGATTGGGAATGGGCTCTGACATATCTCACTCACTACCGAAACACGTACGTACATTGGGAAAATACGATAAAGTAGGAAATGCAGTACATTTTAAGGTAGTCTTCTGTGAGAGGGGTAACGTGGCCAGTCGAGTTCGCCCAGCGGCTGTGGGAATGCACCGTGCACTCTCCCCCTAAATAAATAATTGACATTATATACTCAATTTATAGAACACACAATTCTTAGGGCATTTCAGTATTTAGTACAGTTGCCTTTATTCTGCTCCTGACCGTATCTAACATTGATGCCGTCGAGTTATGCCTCTTTGCTTGTCACCTCATTAATTCTTTGTTAAGCTTCTACTCTTCCGATTCTAATTTATATAATCTCAACTATATTCTTCCTATATTGTAAATCATGTCTTCATTTGACATCTCAGATGTTCCATGACTCACACGGCTCACGTCGTAACAAACCCATATCCATTGATATGCGATGGTTATATTAGCATCGGGCCATTTTGTTCACGGCGGCAGACGGTAATTAGCATCTAGATACCACGTCATGTCACGAGTCATGACAATGTCGCGCTACGTTTCTCTTTGGTGTGTAGACTGCCGTGTCATGTGTCACTGAACCTCGCGAATACTTATGATTATCAAACCAATATCGATAGTGTGAACATAGTAACAATTTTTTTTAAACCCCTATTCGATTCTATAATTAGTTGGTTCGTTGAAGTTGGACGAACAGATGTTTAGGTTAAAGTCACGTTGTTCTAAGAGGGTCTCGAGTTTTAGTGAGCACCTAAACTTTAAATATATTTCAGACAATAGGTAACATATAATATAAATAGTAATAGAAGTAGAATATAAAAGTTTTCCACACCAAAGATAGTATAAAATCAAACGTTAATAAATAGATGTTAGCTTTAATTCATTGCCCATTTACTGTAAAGTATGGTAGTATCATTTTATGCCGTTAACCATATACTAATGAGAATCAGTTGGATCCAGTTGGGTCACGATACTCACGATGCATGTGATTTTGCAATGACGAGAGAACTCGTGACCATCATGAAGAGGAGGAAGGTGGCTTACCTTGAATGTGCATTTAGATACGACTGATACATATATTCCCCTAGTCATGATAATCGGAAAAATTGAAAAGAGAAGACACGTTGTAAGAAGACGAAAGTCGTGACTCCAAAATATCATAAAATGGAGAGGAATAGCCTGTGTGGAGCCGTTTCGATAGTCTAAAGATCAACTATTCAGAGAGCTAACGGCCAACCTTCAATAGTGGATAGAAACTATAAGAAGAAACATGAATTAGGATTTTGTAATTAAGATATTTCACGAAATTATTTTTATATTCATCAAGGTCATTGATTTTTTGTCTTTTATGTAGTAATTTTTCTTTCTTCTAAATTTTCGCAATTTATTGGCACTCACTCTAGCAAGGTGAATGATGAAATCATATTTATGACAAATATGATGGAACCCTAAATTATAGAGATGCGTGCACAACTGCTATTACATATAATTGTCAGCCTGATGTCCTACATAATCAGCAGACGAATTAATCTGGTTGAACGGTTGGTGGAGGTGCAGAAAGTGAAGCGCGGGTTGGCAGTGCAACGAGGGCATTGGTTTGTTTACTGGAGGGTAGAGCGTGCGAGGGCGAGTGGCGAGGGCGGTGTGTGTGTCCTGAGCCCGAGGCGGCGCCTCCCACGCCGTTCGCTCGAGCACATTCCAGCACGCCTCGAGATTCTCCCCGCGCACCCCGCACACGTCTCCTGGCCCCCCGCAACCCTCATGGGATCATATGTTTTTGTGCAACGGTTTTTGTTGTTCGCCGCCGCTGTCGTGTTGTTTTTGTTCAAAAAGTTCACGCTCCAGCTCTTTTATTTCACTTGCTCCTCGAATATCATCTCTCACTTGTCAGACGGCAGCTAATGCAATCTCCTCTATCTTATTACCTCGCCCGAGCCGGACTTAATAATATATAGATACTGTTAAACAGACACCGATTTTATCGATTAATAATGGAATTCCACAAGATATCCATGGATCGTATCTAGAGAAATAATGAATTTGTATAGTCACAAAAGAACATTAATATGTAACATGAACCTGTAGCCCGTCGCATCAAGCTACCCTCGAGCATCACCGACCAAGGCGGTCATCCATCACCGTACATAGATCGCGGTATCGAGCGAGCCCGCATTATGTGTCATTATTTGAATGGCACAATTTACTCTGAAATCATATCTTGTCGGTAAATTTGTAATGGGTTACTTAAGCCTGGCATGTCATGTAGGGCTTTATGCATAAAAAATAAATGTGTTTTGTTAAAAAAACGGCCAATTGACGACAAAGCTGGAACGTATTTCGCTATGGATAACTCGGTTTTAACATAGATAGAGGATGTCAATCATTCGTTAAACGTAATTGTTGTTTTTTTTATTAAATCATCCATCATTAATTCATTATCCTTCCCAATCCCTCTCTCGAATTGATTTAGATTCTTCCAAAGGCTCAAAAGGGCAGCTAATTCTTAGCATCTCTAATTCATCTTATCGATATCTAATTGGATGAAAAAAAACATTTTACATTACTGTACAGATGAATACCGTGGACACCATATGAGGTACATAGGCAACAAGGTATCTCAGGTGTCGACCATCCGGAGGTACTCTAGTAGCTTTCATTGGGCCCCAGTGTTTGTTCCGGTGGGCAGTGGACGTACTACCGGCGCGGCCTCGGCGGAGCGTTCACCTCGCGAATACGTAGATTCCGCCCGTGCCTCCGACGCTTTTATTACCTACTTCATCTACTCCACGTTCAAGGGCAATACGATTATGTCACTACTAATAGTTGTACCCATTCACTGCTACCTCCTAGTTTGAATTATAAATGTATGGTGTTATTTTCTTACTGACCTGACACCCTCATACTTATACTGTACCTTTTTCATAATTATAATTAAATATCTCTTCTAATACCAAATCGCAATGAAAAGTACATTGTTTAAATTGGCAGTAATTATTTAATTCACTTAGAATGATGAAACACATTTACAGTCTTATTATAGACACACATATTTTAAGTATATAATGAATGTTAGTTAAATATTTAATGACAAGTTAGTTGGCATGCCAATGAGAAGCGGTGAGTACAGGTAAGTAATCGTGTCTGGGTTTAGGCCATGCCGTAGCTTTCATTTGTCCACCTGTTTGTCACTTCCTATGGAACGCGTGTACCTATATCTGGCAATGTGGTGGTCACGACTAATAAGGTAGGTTGAGTTCGCATCCGCTGTGTCCTGGGCGCGTTCAGGTGCGAGTAGACACTAGTCAAGGATTAGAATGCCGGCGAGTGCAGCGCCGCCGTGCCTGCATCCAAGGCGGTAGGGTTTCGCGTTGCTGTTTGATTAACATCAGATTATGCAAATGCTCCGAGTGAGCGGCCGCTCTCCTTGTTTCATCTCTTTTTGTTTCGTTCCCTCTGCCCGTCCCCTTTATCTCAAGTATGCCGACATGCAAATTAAAAAAAAAACGAAAATAAATCTTTTAAATGAGCTGAAAGAGTGTTCGATATCCCTACGTTGGTTGATATAATGGAGTCTACTTAATGATGAATGGAGGGCTCTTGAAGGCCTCACTCATTGTCTACGTTCTGTTTGTGGGCATTTGTGGTTTCACTCGGGATCTCAATGGTGATTCTTGTAAGAACGTGGGAAAAGCGTAATACTTATATGTACGCGGATAATTAGGGTTCTTGTTAGATTTTATTTATTAAAGTGCCTGTTACCAACATAATTATTTTTACATTTGATTATAAGTATGTATGTAACCACCTCGTTAATTATATATACTACCAAGGCCAAACAGCTGATTTTTCCTGTTGTTATTATCGTGTTTAAATATTACACAAAGCTACTGACTGGCACATCAAAATCAGTTACCTTCGTCCGAAATATTTTGTTTATTATTTTTTTATATACATTTTCTTCAGTGGTTAAAAGAGAAATATTTTCAGGTATAGGTAGGTAAGTAAAATTAAGTTTTGCTGAAAATCCTTCTCAAAATGAAAAATCTGAATCTCGTACAATAGGACGGGATAGCTTTCAGAATTATTAGGAATAAGAACTTTTTTCGAAAATTATTCCAGTATCATTCAGTATTTCTGAAATGTTTTTATTCATTTACTAAAAGTTCCCGAAAACATATAGTTATATACATACATACGTCTTAAGGTCATCTATATACATATATTATACGATAATTAGGCGAAGCATTATAAGATTGATAGTTTTATGTATCATCGGCCCTTGTAACTTGTAAATAATAAAGTAAATTTTTTGGGTCCTACTTATATTTTCAAAATTATACATATGTACAGTACCTACATGTATGCATTATGTATAAGTAAAAAGGTTTCGTCAAAGTAAGTCCGTGAGAAATATTCGAGTGAATCGGTCGCGCGGGCGCAAACTGTGGAATGCGGCCGCGAGGGCGGCTGCCGGCTCCTTTGAGAGCGAACGACAACCTGCGGGAGGGAGAAAGGAGCATTTCACTTACCGGATGTACCTCTAAGTCTCCACGTTCCTCGCGAGTCGCTCCTCACTTATTGACGTTAGCATACAACGTGAATTTAACGTATTTGGACGTCCGCTCGTATGCATTTATTGATAATCATTTACAGCAATTAGCAACGAGGAATGAATAATTAAAAAGTGTTTTAAACAGGAAAAGACTGATTTCCTTGGCTTAATTGCACGCGCAAGCAAAGTGACCCGGTTTTTAACTGATATCGCTCGGAAAATGGTTTGTTATTTACGTGTAGCTAGAGCTGCCAATAGTAATAACTAGGCACACGCAACGCTATTATGCATCGTATGGTAGGCGTAGATACTTACATATTACCCATCTACCCGCATTGTCATGGGTATTAATAAAATTATGAATGCGAAGTGACGAAGACCAATATGATTTCTCGTTGTTACAGATTATGAATTCACGTTATACTCTGCGAGCACGTTGGCGTGTTGCAGCGTCGCAGCAGCGCTGCGAGGGCTCGGTCTAGACGGAAACCTGCCGCTCTTACACGACCTCACTGGCATCGAATTGGTACGTAATCTTTTACTCTATATACCCCTTAATATTCTAAGTCATTTCGACCATTATAAGCATCTAGGTCTATCGTATAACTTAATGACCTAGATGCACGAAGTTAATCTGCTATCTTTATTTTTAAGCTAATCTAACCGCAGCACACTTATTTCGTTATATAAGTAGTTTTATTTCATTTAAGTTTACAATATTCGTACACCGTTGGTTCCGTCTTAGCTCAATAGTATAGACAGTGGACTACTTCCCCACCCCTAGCCTTATTTTCGGAAGATTAAAATAAAATGTTTCGTCACAGGACTACCTCCAAACGTGCCTTGAGCAAATCGAGGAGATGGTGGAGAACATGATAGAGGAGCGCGCCACCTCAGTCCCAAACGGTCAGGCGAGGGAGCCGGCGGGGTGGACGCCCCCTCCCACTCAGGACAAAGCGCACAGTAACGCTGTCACCCCCACCGACATCAGAGACGTACACTTCTAAACTTTGCCCACAGCTGTGCGCAAAGTGCCGAGTGCAAGGTGACGTAAATACCTAATGATAGCTCTGGTATCGCTTTAAACACGGTGCATTAGTACGAAAATACTTTAAACTAGAACGTTTAGTTGACGAGTGCACCCGTGAGCGAGGACTGACACCAAGACTGATAATCTCATGTGTTTAACGTGGGTACTTTCCCACTGTACATGTACGTGTAGCATAGCTGAAAAATGTTGGTTAGTTGTAAGTGTTTTTCATAATACGCCTCCAGCCTGACGATCGCTGACTCGTTCCAAGTCGGAGGCGTTCGCACTGAATGATTTAACTTTAGTACATACATATTTCAGTTCTAGTTTGTATGGTTCTTGAAATTAAAATCTACCTCTTAATGTATAAGAAATAAACGTCAGCTTCTCCTGGCAAACATCTACTATCGATACATTTTGCCAATGTATTTACTCGATACATATGTTCGTAAGGGACCAAAGTTAGCTGTTCGCATTTTCATAAATTTGAACAATGAACTGATTTATGACTCAACATGTTTGTCATTATTTATGAATAGTTGTTACAATTAAACTTAACACTATTAGAAAATTAACATCATTATGTTTTTTTATATCCTATGATTATCTTTAGTTACTATGTGGCATTTAATGTGCTGTAATGCCTACGTGATTACGCAAAGCACATAATAATTTTCATTTTTGATTCGTTATTAAAATTACATAGATAAAAGGGGGAAAAAAAAGCTTAAAATTAATACTTAAAATATTTGTTTTAAGTTTAATTACATACATAAAATCGTTTAATCGTTATTAAAATTACATAGAGAAAGAGAAAAAAAACTTAAAATTAAAACTGAAAACATTTGTTGATATTTGTTTTCCATTATTATTTAAAATTATTTCATGTCTATCAGTTATATAACGTAGTATTGGGGGAAGGCAATAAATTACGCTTTTTAATGTAAAACTATAAATCATTGAATATTCAATTAACACCATATTTAAACGCATACAACAGTGTTTGCCTTAGAACTTAGAGGCGACGCTTACAATATTTAATTATCATTGATTACTTTAAAATATGTGCAAATAGTACCTAAACGATATAAACACGAAAAAGAACAATATAGGAGGCAAAGGCCTGTATATTTTGTTGCCGCTCTCTCCCAGGTTCTCTGTATTTCTCTAAGTAGATGTAGTTATCTTTGTTCCTTTCGGATAAATTGACGATTTTAGATTAATACCAACAATTTAGTTAATTAGATTGATTACATTTAATGTTTTAGATATAAAAGTTGATTGAACTTCATATCGTAGTCACTTCAAGTCATAATATGTTAATGTAGATATACTGCGCTAGGATTTTTTTCGATTATTATTAAGGAGAAAACTAAAAAAATGTGATTCATTTATCATTCATAAGATGTTTAGGTTATCATTTAGTCATTTAAATTCACATTGTTCCTATATTTGTAACCATTGGAATATGTATCTGTTATAAAATAATTCTATGCAATAGTCAATGTCAGCATTTTGTGTACTTAACGTTACTTTACCAGAACTGCAAAGTGCAGTTGCAATCGTTGCAGATATCAAAGCGTTCACTACTTTCTTCATAATTTGTGATATTAAATCTATTATATAATATATAATTATATTAACTTTTAAATATTAGTAATTGAAGCTTACCGCATATTAGAGGTAACATTGTATTTTTTTATAAAACTGACCAGAGCCAGGCTGTGTCATCCGTTAATTCTTTTCTTCATGTTAATTTCTTTTGCACCGTGACTATAATACGTACGACGTACCATGCCACTTTTTGTCCCTGTTCAATTTCAGCCATGACATTTTTTTTATATTTTCGTTATATGCGGTGAGCATAGTTTTGAGGAATGAATGACATAACTTTTTTACTTTGTACGGGTGTCGCAGATGATATTTTTAAATCTGCAATTATACTTTAAACTTGTTCTAAGTGTGTATCAGCGTCTTGAATTTAAGCGATACGCTCATTAATATAGTTTGTAACTAAAGTGATTAGTCTTCCATTGTTAAGCATATTATTATAGAATATTATTAGGGTGTCCAGAGGCGTGATGAGACAATATTGGTTACAATACATGTCATTATACCTCTAGATATCCAACTATTTAGCGATCTGCTATATAGATATTATAGACATAAATGTACATATTTTTCCTTGTAATAAATATGCTATAAGCATGTGCCATAAGTTACATTTTAAATAAAGTATTGTAAAATTTAATAGCGATTAAAATAAAGTTATATAAAACTGATCCAACAATATATTGATTTATAGAATTAATAAATACGGTTTATTCTTCTTATATAGGTACCTGTCATGGTTGTGGAACGCTCACCTAATTGAAACTTAGATACGAGTATTTATCGGATATTTGCAAACAGAAGTTAAAAAAATATAATCATTTATATTATTTAGTTTTTATGTAAAATTATGTGGGAAAGAATACGCGCTACAGAGTTAGTCTTATTTAATGCTTCTTGCCTCTTCAAATGGCTTTTTCCAAATAGTAATAAGAAATTAGTTTTATATGAAAACTTTTATATGAAATAGAATAGAATTAAAAATTGTAGAGGAAAATGGAAATTTTTTGTGATGTATACAATGTATACAATAGAGAAACTTGCTAAATGATAGCGATTTATCAAAACATAGTCGCTACAGCGGACTTCAGAAGATATTATTTTAACGACACGGAGGTGCGTGTTTTTTTATTTCGTGTGATGATAATATATAATATAAGTTCTTTGAATATATAGTCGTAACGACAATTTTGATATGTAAATATATAAAAATACAATAAATATATATAGAAAAATCAAAAAATCTTTTCCTTGTAAAATAACCCATCTTCATATTGAAAATTATAAAAAACAGATTTTTGAAATGAATGATATTTATTTAATAAACAAAAGAAAAACAAATTTACAATGTCATATATTGTTATTTATATACATTAATTATACAGATTTTTAATGAATATAACATGATATTGGCTTACATTTACACTGTACGGAAAGGCACCCTTTAAAATCATGTCTTCATAGACGCATTGTGAAATAATTACAACTTAAATAAAATAATTATAATGTACTCGTAACTAGTGCTTACTCTTTTTTTTATAATTTGAGCGCTTTAACACTGAACTGTGTAAATGATAAAACAGTTGGGCGCAGGCAGGTGTAGTTGTAATAGGTAGTCATTAAACGTATGCTATTTACAATCAATGTTCAAGGTAACTCTTACAAGGACCCTAATGGGTCATGTGTGTGGTCACACGAAGAACCATCTTCACCGAGTGGGCCCTTCCCGAACACTATAGGACATTTCGATGTAGATTCTGTCATAGAGAGCCGAAATCTCCAATACACATACTCTATGACTGTCCAGCTTTGACGTTTAGAAGACCACCTCATGATCTCAGACCTTATTAAAGCACTCGCACCCAGGACCATTACGATTAATGCAACATGCTGGTCTTGGGAGTGAGTTGTAATTTAGAAGGGTTACAATATTTGTGAGCCCAAGCAACCCTCACCTAAATAATAATACTACTTACAAGATTTTGGTTAACCTTTAAAGATGACATCACACGTACTTTTAATGATCGCAGTTCAGAGTAGATAAAGAACGCCCAAATGCAAAGAGTGTTTACTTCATTTATTAATATTTAATAGGTACATTACATTCCAAGTATATATCAAACACCGAAATGCAACTCTCAATTAATACCATATTTTAAAAGAAATTAATTTGGTGAAATAACAGTGATAAAAAACAATAAAAAGATAATATGCAATTTAAACATGAAACTGATGATATCATAGAAATATCCATTCGGAAGTTCAGTATCCAGTAAAACAGTGTTAGAAACTTTAATATATCGAGGAATGAGTATGAAGGAAAGGTCGTCTGTTCGTTCGTATTTGCCAAAGTAATCATAGCACGTTCCTTGTTTGCCAGGAACAACTAGAAAAAATATTTCCATTGTATTATCGTTTTAATCATTTGTGATCAAGACGTTGATAGTATCTTTTAAAATGTTTAATCTTCACAAATTTCACTCGATGATGAAATACTTTGTTTCGATTGATAGTATCAAAAAGAAAGTGTAATCAAAAGAAAAAAAATATAGTGGTAATTATTATCTATGATTACAGTTGGCAAGCAACGTACACAATTTAGAATAAAATGTTTCATTCAAACATTTTACAATTGTGGTGCATATAGTGGTGGCAAATATTTATATTGATAAATGCAAGTAGTCTAAGTAAAATAACGTAAAGCTATGATTCCTTGAAAGCCTGTACAGTCTGTCACAAAAACCCAGTCGATTCGTCAATATAGTTCAATATAAAACAATGATCATATTCTGTAGCCCATTTCATATACTCTGAAAATATCTAGGACATGTAACTTTATTACAGGAAAAATTATGGTTGTATAATTTTGTCAGTATTAAGTAACTTTATATACGTTCGACCTTTCCGAGTTGCGACAAGGTTTTTGCTACACGCTGTATTAAGAGAAGAACCCCTAATTTTAATATAACAATTTATTTGAACAATAAAATGATACTTAAATATTACATACATATTACATGTGTACCACCTTCGGTGTGCTCTTGCCTCGTAGCCAGTTAAGCAGGACGGTGGGAGTGCTTTGCGAGTCTCGTGCTGAAAATAAAAAGTATAATTCTAAAGTATTATTAATATTATAGTGAACAATTTGGTCTAAGAAGCGTTTATTGCATAAAATTGTTCAAGTAAGGTTTGAGGATTTTCATGTCATACATGATTAAAATAATAAAGGCCCGCTTTTATGTAACTTTTATTTTCGCAGTCGGCTAATATGTGCACGATGACACTGCAAGCTGCTTGGCAGTGTGATCGTATAGGTAAGACTATCCAGGTAGGTAAAGGGTAGATTACCAATATATTACACTATTGTATCCACAGTAGGTGGTATCCAATACAGACGAACAAGAATATTAAAACTAACAATTTTAGTTTTTAAACTTTTTTAAATTAATATTTTCGCCAAAAAAGTTATTTTTTACATGGAGTCTCTGATTAATCAAATCGCTACTATTAGATATGTCAATCGATGCGAGTGCACGTGCGCGGTGCGAGTGAATGGTTTGTGTGAAGAGAGCTGAATTGTAAAAAGTCGTAGATCTAAAGATTACAATGAAGTACACTACAAGGGCGTGTCAGAATTTTATCCAGAATGAGGCAAAAGCAAACAAATTTCTTATAATTTAAATAAAGGAAGTCTGCAGAAAGTCTCTTGCTTATTCTGTCGTACCGTAGCTCTAAGCCCAGGCTGCTCTATATACACAGAAAGGTTCAATTATTTTTGAAAGTCCGCGTATGGAAACATCCCTTACGAGTATTTTCGTATAGTTATTAGATTTTTACCTATTATATTTACTATATGTGTTGCCTATTATATACATGGTAATAAGAACTTCACAAAAAGAATAATGTGTCATGTTCGTCCTATGCGTGCCACTGTTCTACGGTTACCGCGACGTTTATCACTTAGACCACAATCTAAAACTTCTATGTAGGCGGTAAAATGTTTGTGAGAGGCAATTATTTTGTCTGCGTTTGTTTAAGCTATTTGTTTAGTTGACTGTTGACTGAATCAAATTTTTTAATTAAACAGAATGGAACCTATTAGGTCATTTGAAATGCCCATGAAATTGCCGTTTTATATGGAAAAAATCAAATATTTTTGTATGAAAATCATATATTTCATTAATCGAAGTATTTGTCCATTATTATCAATGCATTTTTGCCATTTAAATGGAAGTCGATCGATGCATCTGCTATAGAACTCCTGGGGATGGGAATCGTGAATTCTTTGAAGGCGTTTTTCATTGCCACATCGCAGTTGAATTTTTTCCCCTGTAAAAAGTTATTCAAATACCGAACACAATGGAAATCAGTAGGACCTGGCGAGTGCGGTGGGTGACGGATAGTTTCCAGTCAAAGCTCCTGTCTGTAACTTTGAGATTGTCTGTCGTGCAGTGTGTGGGCGAGCGTTATCACGGAGAAGCAGTGGACTAGAGCGATTGACCAGACTCGGGTTGTTTGATAGCGAGCTTGTCCATCATCGTCTGCAGTTCTTCACAGTACCACATCTCCATTAATTGTTGTGCCAGATGTCAAGAAGCTGTAGTGGATAATACCGGCACAGGACCACCATACACAGTCACCATGAGCTTCTTTCGACTCAGTTTACGTTTAGGACATTGTTTGGCTATGTCTCCTGGGTTAAACCATTGTGACAAACGTTTACATACATACAGCATCATACAGGATCCACTTCACATTACAAGTGACAATACGATTCAGAATCCCTTCATTTACGCTGAAAGCTGCTGCTAACTCAGATGTGGTTTGAAATTAATCCGATTCCACTATTGCTTTCAATTCGTCATTATCGACTTTAGTCTCCGGTCGTCCACGGGACTTGTTCTTGAGGTCGAAATTTTCAGAACTGAAACGATCAAGCCAAAAACACACTGTGCGTTCGTTTGCGATGTTTGCGTGCCGTCTGTTCTGCGTTGCTGCCACGACGGACCTCATATTCGAAAATAACGCGAATTTTTAACTTTTCCATGTTCGCAAACACAACGATATCTAAGCAAAAAGTCATTTGACGGAAAAACAAATGACTAACTGAATATAATTTGAATTTGGAATTGCAAGCCAAACACAAGATAACTAAGTTCAAAGTGGCCGCCGTCAACAAATGGTAATTTCATAGGTAAGGTCTCAATATTTGCGATTAATTATGTGGAAGTTCCTGGAATTATTGGAATACTACATTTTTCTCGCAGTTTCGTTATTTTTAAACGTGATTTTGCCTGAATATAAGCCATTAATAGTACAATGAGCTACAATGGTCTACACGGGGGATTCGCCCGTGTAGACCGCTCGGCGATAACTCATTTTCATAGTTAGTTTCCCGAAAGAAATTCGGTGTTAAGGAGGTGCAGGTATTTTTTATTTAACCCTTTAGGCCCTACGAAGGTAGTGTGAATGAAATATTTTAATACTAAAAAACTAAAGCATACTAAAACTATTATATCTAACTAAAAATTAACAAGAATTTCATGATTTTTTATCATATTAAAAATAAATAATTGGTGTTTAATTTGCTCGCATGTGCATACCACTATCACACTATCCTTTGAACTCGCCCGCTTCTGTAAGTAAGTAGGATAAGTAGGTATGAACTACGTAACGTATTATGCACATACGAATAAATTAATTACCAATTTAATGTAATAAAAAATTAAATGAATTTTATTGTTAGTTAGATATCATATTTTTTATGTACTGATTGACATATTAAAATATTGTACACTATTTTTGTAGGACCTTATATATAAAATGTACTAAGTATAATATGCCACACAGTGAACACTTACTGAGCGTGCGGTGCGCTTGTGTGAGTTGGTCCATGGCCTGTGGCGGCGAGTTGGCGACGTCGCGCTGCAGTATGCGGAACTGCCATAGCTTGATATCGTGTCATACAATCACGTACTAATATAATATGCATACTATAACCACTACTGGGTGTGTGGTGTACCGGTGTTAACTTCGCCAAGGTCTCTGGAGGTAGGTTGACGACGCGAAATCGCGCTGCGGCATGCGGAGCTACCGCAGCTCGCTGTCGTGTCATACATTCACCGCACGTACTAATATAATATGCACATTGTGAACACTTACTGAGCGTGTGGTGCGCCTGCGTGAGTTGCTCCATGGCCTCTGGCGGCAGGTTGGCGACGTCGCGCTGCAGCAGCCGCATGCCGAGTTGCCGCTGCTCGCTCTCGTGCCGTAGCCGCACATCGCGGCTGTGTCGCACGGTTCGCAGCTCTGACAACCTAGTAAAAACACACAAAAACACAGTTGTTGTTGCTCTTTATTGTACTTAAAATGAATTGTTACAATAAGACATTACAATATCATTATGAGTACAAAGAAGGAATTTCTTCCAAGTTCCAGTCAACCTTAGAATAAACGAGAATAAGAGTGCTGAAAAAATGAGAGTTGAGTGAGCGCTAATGAGAAAATTAAGGTCCAATAGCACTGACACAGCGCGCCAGCGTTCGAGCGCTGAAGCGTTCAGCACTCTTTTTCACAACACTACAATAATACGTACAAAAATTAGAAGATATTGAAGCACAGGGAGTCTACTACCCCCCCTTTTCAGGTAAAGCATACTTGAGTAACTAGACTAAATGACTAAAGTGAATAAAGAGAAATTTGTGTTACCAAATTGCATCCTTACTTTATCAACAAGGCCGTAAATCGTATTTTGTCAAAACTTAGATTTTAGCATTTCAAACTAGCAGAGAGCAGTTCAAACTACATATAACCAAATGTTGTTCAAAATTTTATCGCCAATTTGAGAAAATTATGGGCAAAAATTAGTTGCCGTATTTTTAAAAAGAAGTGTGTAAAAATAATAGGCATAAAATATCACTAAAGAGAAAATACTAATGACTATAGGTAGGAACTCGTAGGAAAAATAATAAAAAGTTATCCAACCTTTTAGAGCTTTTCTTGCTGTAATGAAAAGTTATCATTTTCGGATTATGTCCTTTTACTGCACTGAGGGTGCTAAATGAAAAGCGAACCTGAGGTTTCCATCGCCCTTCTGCAAGGTCTCAGGAAGCGGCCTCATTCATTTAGGGAATCACTGAATAGAATAGTTTAGAATTGAATAACATCATAACTAGGTGACTATACTTACTTTGCTTGTAATTGTGGTTTCTCTCCATCTGGGTCGCTAATGCTGCTGCTACGAGAGGTCTGCGCTCGATGAGTGTCGACCATTTGGGAACTCTTTTCGCTCGTAGTATTTGGTTGATCCGCTATCGCGTCTTGACTAGCATAACTGACCGAAGTGTCCAAAGATGTGACGTTGTATTTGGCCTTCAATTCCTCATAAGAACGTAAACTATCTGATAGTCGTAACTGCAATGTGTCTCTCTCCTCTAATAACTGCGTGAGTTCCATAGTAAGCTCTTCGCAACGCACGTCCCTCTGATGCAGCATGTATAAAGCTAAATCCAACTCTGCTCTCGGAATAGCATCCAACAATTCTTTATTCAGTGTATCCTCTGGTCGGTCAAGCTCAGTACCCAGTTTTGTATCAGAAGCAAAAGTGACATGTTTCTCCACTTTGTTACTTGATGACCTCAGTATTTGCTGTAAACTAGCTAAATCGTCTTTGAGTGTAACTATTTCTAATTCCTGATTCTCAAGTGCCATTTGCATTTCAGTTGTTCTATTTGAATGCTCTTCCAATATTTTATTCAAATCAACAATCTGTTTGTTGAGATTGGTACATTCTATTATTTTTGCATTCAGTGCTTCAATTAGATTTGCCTTTTCTGTTTCAAATTCTTTCTGGACTTTTTCAAAAGCCTCTCCTTTCTCGTGCATTTTTAATCTTAAAATGGCAAGTTCCGACTCTTTTTCATAACTTAAGTCTTCTACTTTATTTTCATATCCAATCAACTGTTTTCTAATATTTTCAAACTCTTCATTTCTTTGCGATAATGATAAAGTGTAATCGTGTGTTTTTTGGTATATTTCACTATCTTTAATTCGAAGCTGATTCGTTAAGTCTGTTACTTCCGCTTCAGTTTCTTCTAAAGTATTATTTAACTCTTTAATCTGTTGGTTTAACTCGTCCGTCATTGATTTTGTTATTATTAGATCGGATTGAACATTCTTAAAGGAATTTTCATAATCATTTGAAAGTTGTTGGTTTTTCAAAGTCAATTCTTGAATTTGCTTCTCATATTCTTCTTGTTGCACAAGAAGTTTATTTTCGTGCATAAGTTTTTCGTCTTCCATTTCTGACCTTAAAATATCTAACTGATTAATAACTTCGGCGTATTTATCTTGAAGGTTTCGTAAATGTTCCTCCTTATCCTGTAATTTATTTTGTAATGTGTTTAATTGTTCCATAATTACAAACTTGTTTGTTTCTTCTTGGGTAGATGATTGAACGTTATCCAATAATTGCTCATATTTAACTTCAGATTCACTTAACTGAGTTCTTAATACATGTTCTGTTTTTTGGAAATCAGCTTCCCTTTGTGCTAGATGTTGTTTCCATAATTCTGCAATTTCGAATCCACGTTGGTCGACAGCACCCGCAACTGATGATCGCAATTCAGCTACAGTTGATAGTAGATTATCATTTTCGGTATTTAGATTCTGCATTTTCGTATTCAATTCAGTTATTTGTTCATTATAATTTGCACATTTTTGTACAAGATCTTTATTTTCTGCTTGCAAAATTGCTATTTTGTTATTAGCACCTTCTAAATTTTGTTTTAAGTGTAAACTATGTTCCTCTATTGCATTATACTTTTCTGCTAACAGGAAAGAATCTACAGGGTGCGATTTATTAGTAGTATGCTGCTCATCAAAGTAAAGTAATTTTGACTTGCTACTTTCTAATTCTGAGACTAAAGACGATATTCTATTTTTATCCTCTGATTCCATGAGTCTTAGAGACTGTATTTCTTCTTCTAATTTATCACACTTCTTGAGCGATTCTTGGTTGCTATTTAAGATTTTTTGCAATTCTTCATTGAGAGAATTTACTTGATCATTATTTATTTTGACTTCATTGTAACGATTTTCAAAATCATGTAATTGTTCCTTAAGAGTTTCAATAACTTTACTTAATTCATTGTTACGTTCTTGTAATTCTAATAACTGTTTATTGAAACTTTTACAATTCTTACAACTGTATTCCAGCTGTTTATTTAGGTTATTCACCTCTTCTTGGAGCAGAGCTTGACGAGTATGTAATTCTTTGTTTTCAGAAGTTAACTGATCTATAGTTAATTGTAGTTCATCGTTTTCTTTGTCAAGTTTCATTATTTCGTCTTTAAGTCGAGTATCGGTAACATTTTGATCCATAGCTACTTTATGTTGAGGCGAATCTTTAGAATCCGCACCCCATTCTAATGTAGACATTTTATCATTGGCTTCTTTAAATTTATATTTCCATAATTCTATTTCATTGTCCATTTTTTCTTTAATTTCCGTTAATCTTTCATTGGCGCTGTTAAAAACTTCATTTTGCTTCTTTAGTGATTCTTTTTCCCGCTTTTCTTTACCGAGGTCAGAATTTAGTTCCTCAATTTTCTTTTCTAAAGTTTCAATGTTACTTCTCAATTCATCTTCAATAGCACTATCCAAAAATGTAGACTGCGATATCTGTCTTGCTATTTTCACCTCATTAGATAACACATCATTGTTATTTTTCATTACTTTTAATTTCTTTAATGCTTTTATTAGTTTAGTGTTGCTAGAATGAAGATCGGCTTTCAACTGCTCATTTTGTACGTTAAGTTTTAATATTTGTTCATTGAGGTGAGACAATCCAGGTGTTACATCTCCTATATCTTCGCATTCACCTAAGCCCCATCCTTCATCGGAATTAAAGGGATCTGATTCTTCCTTGTCTTCCATAACATTTTCATCCCCTTTGTAACAAAGATAAGCCTTTTTGGGCACAATTACTGATTCTGATACTGCTCCCGAAGTTTGAATGGCTTGAATATGTTCTGGTGTTTTCTTAACTGCGTCTTTACTTTCTGGGTGAGATGAAGACAAATCAGTAACTATTTGTGATTCTATAGATGAAATATCAGCTGCTTTCGGTTCTTCACTTAGAGCCTCTATTGTAGATGAAATTATCATTCCCTCGGTTTTAGGAATATTCATTTCAAATGTTACAGTCTTCCTATCGATCAATTGTTTAAGCTGTTCCTCTTTCTGAGACAACTGTGTATGTAATTGTTCATTGTGTAGTTTTAGTATATTTCTTTCATTGGCCGTTTGGTTTATTTCGGTAGAGACTTTATTCAGTTTCTCATTCAATTCAGCTATCTCACTCTGCAGATTCGATATAATAACGGCATTATTTGTTTGCAGACTCTGTAACTTACTATTGCATTCAGAAATTTCTTGATTTTTATAATTCAAAAGGGCATTCAATTTATTAATTTCATTTATATATTGTTCAGTATAATCTGGTGAATGACTCTGTTCATTATTAGCAGACTTTTCTGTTAGTTCTTGGTTAACTCTAGCAAGGTCTTCAAGATGCGCATTAAGCGTTTGTGCGTTAGTTCTATGTTCCTGTAGCTTTACTTCTAATTGTGTTACATGTTCGATGACCTTTTCATATTTTTCGCTTAAAGCTTTCTTTTCTTTAATGGCATTTTCGATCTGTGTGTTAAATTCTGATTCCAACTCCTCGATGTCCTGTTTCTTTTGTGCCAATAATGTTTGATGTTCAAGAGTAATACGCTTTAGGTTGTTCTCGAGTTCATAAATCTGCGTTTGATACGTGGCTATTTCAGCTTCAGCTGCATCAGCTTTACTAGCCTTGTCTACTAGAGTGTTACAATGTTCTTGAATATCAGAAAGACATTTTCGTAAACGTTGATTATCTTCGTTTAAATGTTGTATTTTGTATAACAATTCTCTGTTATCATTTTCTATTTCGTGAAGCTGTTTTTCAACAACTCTATCATGATCTATCAGCGCAGCCAGTCTGTTTACTAGTTCATCTTCTTGACTTGTGTACTCAGTATAAGCTTTTTGTTTTTCTTGTAATTGGCTGTCTAATTGATCTGCTTTTCGTTCTAGAGAGTGACGCCTGTCTTCCATGACAGAAACGCTATCTTCCAAACGGCATATACGATTCTTATATTTGCTTATCTCAATTTCTAAACTCTCAATAAAGAGATCTCTTTCTTGAATTTTAGCATCTTGTCCAAAGTGTAGTTGGCTTAGTTGCTGCTCAAGATTTTCAACTTTACTTAATAACTCTATGATGTTGCTCTGTTTATGACTAATATCTACTTCTAAACTATTTATCTTTGTAACATAATTTGTATTATTTTTCTGTTCAATTTCATGTTCCGCTAGTTTCTTATTTAAGGCTTCAATCTGTGCCTTGAGATTAACGTTGTCCTCACGCAACAAATGTAATTCCTTGTGACGTCCATTCAGTGAATCATTTACTCTTGAAATTTCATCTTTAGCGGTTATCAATTGTGCTTCCAAAGATTGTAAGTGTGTTACGTCATTAGATCTCTGTTGTTCCAATGATACTTTTTGCAATTGCAAACGATTTACCTCTTCTTCTACATATTTAAATTTCTCTTGAAGCGCCGGAACAGTCTCCACTTGTATCGACAATTGTTCTAATTGTTCGTTTTTAGCATCTAATTCTTTCTGTATCTCACTAAGCTGAGTTTCCAGTTCAACATTCTTCAGAGACTTTTTCTTGATATTTACAGCAAACTTTTTCAATTTTTCTAACAATTCCTTATTTTTAGTATCAAATGCTAAATATTGTTCATTTATATCGTCTCTTTCAAGAATCAATTTCTTTAATTTATCTTTAGCTTCTTCAAACTCCTTTGTAAAGTTCTCCAAATTTGTCTCTTTTTCAGATAAAGTGGTACGCAACTTTTCATTTTCAATAGACTCCTTTCTCAACTGCAACTTGATCTCATGAATTTCTTCGTCACGCTCTTTAGCTTGCAGCACGACGGCAGACATTTCTTCGCCATGATTTTGTTGTTGCGCTTGTAGCTCTTTAATAAGATTTTGTTTTTCTGAGAATGTCTCTTGTAATTTTTTCAGCTCTGAATCGAGGGCGGCAGTTTTATTTTCTAACGCACCTTTAACTGATAACAATTGTACTTTTTCTTCTTCTAGAATTCTTATTTTTTCCTCACACTCGTTTAATTTCTTTTGGTACATAGTTATTTGTTTATTCAAAGATTTAACCAGTTCCGCATTTTGATCTTTCGCTTTCTCCTCCTCCAGTAGTTCTATGGTAGATTTAAGCTTTTGTGAAACATCATTTAATTTAGTAATCTGATTTATATATTCAGCCATTTCCTTATCTTTTTGTTGTAAGTTGTTTCCATAATTAAATATTTGCTTCTCATATTCCAAAAGTAGACTTTCAAGTTCTTGAATCCTGAGGTCACGAGTGGTTATTGTAGTAGAATATTCTTGTTGCATTCTCTGAACTTCTATCTGCAAGTCATCGTTTGTTTTTTTGTACTGCAGAAGTTGGTGTTCGAATTCTTGGTCTTTCTTTGAAAGTTCTAATTGTTCTTTCAGTTGATTGTTTTCATCAAACAGATTTTTAATTTTGCTTTCATAAGATGCATTGCTATGTAGCAGCTCCTTTTGTTTCTGTTGTTGTTCTTCCAATGATAATATCTTCATTTGAGAATCAGCTATTTCAGCTTCTCTTTCTTTTATTGTATTTTTTAATTTAAGTATTTCCTTTGTTAATTGCTTCACAGACTTAGATCTGTGAAGCATACCTTTATCGCCAGTTACTTTATCATCGAGTGGTGTTTCCGCCGCCGCCATTTCTGTTGTATCTTCAATACCAACTGGTTTCGTCATTTCTACACTTTCTTTCATAATATCAATTCTCTCCCGTTTTAAATCTTCTATCTGGCGATTAAGTTCCTCATTCAGAGTTTGCAATTCATGTTTTTCAGTATTCAAAATGTCTATATTACTTTGTAGGTTGCTATATTGATCATTCAATTTGAATATTCTCTCTTGTAGTAATTCATTTTCTGCACTAATCTTGTTCATTTTTTCCATCACTTCTTGTCTCTCCTGTGAAAACAATTCAATCTTCCTGTTTAATTCTGCACTTTCTTCAACTAATTTCTCCATATTTGTGGAACACTCGTGCGAATCAGAAGCTTTGTAGTGTTCAATATGATGATCATCAATCTTACTTTCCATTATGCCTTTGTTATATTCTTCAAGTTCCAACTTCTCTTGTGTAGTTAACGATTCTACAATTTCTATTGATTCTGCTGAACTTACCTTTTCAGCGCTAAGTTTCTCAAGTTTATCTGTCAATTCAATGTTTTCTTGTATGTAGTGTTCTAGTTTCTGATTTACCTCTTCCTTTTCTTCATTTAGTAGGTTAATAGTTCTATTTAATTGTTCTTTGTCTAATTGAAGATCATCTATAACAAGTTCCAGGTCCTTCTTTGATGCTATTAGGTGATCTATCTGTTCCTCTAATTGTACAGAATTCATTTCTGAACAAACTTGTTCAGTGTGTAGCTGAGACATATCAGCTAATTTATCTTCCATTTCAACATTCTTTTGTTGTAGAACATGTAATTCTGTAACAGATTAATATTAAATTAGTAACAATGTGTTTATATTCTTTTTTTACTACTAGTCAGTTACCTTTAATTCTATTTTTACTTGAAATTATAATTACATTTTACTTATAATTTTATCAATATAAATAACTAATATACATATATATATATATATATACAATATATACCTTGAACTAGGTCAAATTTTTGAGCTTCCAACACACTAATTGCCTTTAATCTGGTTTCAGCCAGATGTTCCATCTCTAACATTTTCTTATATACATCAGACTCGGTCACTGTAATAATGAAATACATACATGGTTACAACGATTATTTTTCACTATTACATACCCTGGCCAAAATTTGATACTTTCAAAGATAATTCCAAATAATTCCACCAGCCATCGAAAAAACTTAAAGATAAAGCAATTATTTTGTTAATTAAAGATTTCCTATTGACTTTTTATGTTTTAAAGCTTAGTTGAGTATTGCAGTGAACTGATAAGAAAAAAAATATCTAGAATAACTAAGAATAATAAATGAGGGACACAAAAACTAAAAAAAATACAATGAAAATTACCAAAGATGTGAAAACAAGTTGACTACAAGAATTACCTATTCAGAGGGGCTAGACTTCGAGCTTGTATCCGACACAGAAGAAGTCAGTTTGAACAGGATATTTAACTCAAGTGACAAATAAAATCAATTAGTCACCCCGTGACCACGTCCACTGCAAAGTGTTCGAAACGTCGGGATAAAAATAATGTTAAATATACGCGATTTAAATCGTTCAAAGTTGTTTAATTGCTATGTATAGTAATCGCGAAAACCTAAGAAAATATCAGGATATTTAAGTTTAGTTTTATCAAGAAAGACTTCAAAGTGTTAAACAATCCCCAAAAAGACTAATTTATCTGTTTATGTCAAAACAATAACAACCGCAAAAATATAGGAAAAATGAGCGCAGTACTTGTAACGGCTGTATTTCCTGGAATTTGTGGAAATTCTTTGTTGTTTGTATCTCGACCGGTAGCCGAATAAATGAAGTTGTTATTTATTGTTTTTACACTTACTGTGGTAGATTTTTTATAAATAAACCGATATGTTTTCACATGTTTGGTCACATTAATTGGATTTTTTTAATTTTAGTGTTCCTCATTTATTATTTCTTCTTCAGTTTTACTTTCGTATCAGATCACTGCAATACCCAACTAACCTTTAAAACAAAAAAAAGTCAATAGGAAGGTAACTAATATACGAATATCTCGGAAACTATCAACTTTTGGACAGGGTATGTAATAGTGAAAAATAATCGTTAAACTCAATACCACCACCCACTGAAAGGAACTGTTCAATTTACCAGTAACCCTGCATATGTTAATAAAATTTACATGTACTAAATCAAACATCTCCTAGGCTGTTCCGTACAATGTTAGTGAAACCAAAAATAATGTGTATCAAAAAAAATCATTTAGTTTTTCAAAATACTGCCCTCGAGGCTCTATGCACTTGTTCATTCGAAGCATTTTGAAAAAGATTCTTGTGGAAGGTCGAAAAAGAGTCTCCTAAATTCATCGTAAGCCTCATCCGGTCTTAAATTTACGTCCACGTAACATTTTATTATTTGTTCCGTGACGATATCCGGAATCCATCTTGAGTCAAGCTCCTGTCTTTTTCACGTTTTTCGTCCTAGCAACTTCCCCTCTTCGACTTCCGGCGCCACTGTCGCCTCGTTTTATCGTTTTAGATGGCGGCGACCCGCATGGCGCTCGGCTTTTACCTCATTATAGCGTCGTTTTTCGTAGCGTTAACACGTCTTAGCAATCATTATTTTAATTTTCATTTAATTAAATCTAATAGTTTAACGTAAATTGCATACGTAGTGAAAAAATCCTCTCGTAATGGAGAACGAAATATATTTTGATAAAGAACAAAGTGATGGTGAACACGTGTCACGGAAGAGAAGTCGTTCTTCAAGTTCGAGCAGTACATCATCGGAGGAGTCTAGCCCGGATAAAAGAAGAAAAAGGCGGTCTAACCAAGTAAGTGACGCACAGTTTGAATTCCTTTCTCAACAAGTGGCTTTTCTAACGAATTTGATTTCGCAAAAACACGGTGAGCCTCAAACGAGTACTTCGTGGGTTGCCGAGGTAATAAATGGACCCAACAATGATACAACAAACGAGTTGGGCTTACGCCCACCGCCGAGCACGAGTGATGCGGATAATCAACAGCTCCAATTGTCAGAGCTATCAACTACGTTAAAAGATCCGCCATTCCCTAAGTCTGATGATAAACATTTAGAAAAGATAACCCAATTACAGCGTTTTAAATGTAATGACTGGCATGCAATTCGTTTTTCCGAAGCTCAGAAAAAGTACGTCACTACTCCGGGTTTTATAGAACTCAATGTAAACGATGAACTGAGACGTTTCAATGCGTCTAGGTCTAACGATGATCGTTTGTACTTGATAGAGAGAACTTTTGCAGCTTTATCCAATGCTATACTGACTCAAAAAGACGAATTGCGCACAACTTTGCAAGGTTTAGTCGAATGGTCTAATGATAAGAGTACAACACTTACACCACGATCTCTTTTCGATAAGATTGAACAAATGTTTAATAAAGGTTCGAGCTATACAAAAATGACCGATGATATTTTACAAATATCTTGCGGCCGTCGAGCCGACTGCATTAGCATGCGCAGGGATTTATTAATTAAGAAAATTTCGGAGGAATATCACTGTGGGGCGTTGCAAAAAATTCCACCCAGTGCTGAACAATTGTTTGACAACGATATGCTTACAGCCTACCTTCAAAAAATTGGGGGGGCCGAAAAACTAACCACTTGCTTCCAGCCAACGCAGCAAACTGCAGCTACAGCTACCGGCCAGAGGCGTGCGTATTATAACCAGTCGAAACCATCGACAAGCAAGCAAGAGAGTGAAAACTTTTTTCGTAAAAATACCTCAGCGTCGAAAGATAAGTTCAAAGGTCACTCGAGGGCATCCGGCAACAAGACTTCCAATGGCAAGAACAAACACCACAATTCGTCAAGAGGTAAGAAATCAAATTACAACTCATCGAATAGAAACAATCGATCATGACTCGCAATCATTTCGGGGCGGCTGTCTAAAGCAATATATACATGCATGGGAGAACTTAGGTGCGCCCAACCACATATGCAAACTTCTCAAGGGAATACGTATTCCTTTCGTGATGAAGCCGCCCCTTATATATCCAAATCAATCTGTCATAATAAATTACGAGACAAAGCAGAGTTATCATATGACACAGCTAATAAAAAATATGATAGACACGCATGTACTAGAAAAAGCCGAGATCAATCCCAGCTACCTATCAACATTTTTTCTAGTTCCGAAAACGGACGGATCGTTTCGCCCAATCTTCAATTTGAAGAGACTAAACCGTTTTGTCAAACTAAAAGGTTTTCAGCTTTTCAGTCATTTCCGAATTCCAAGCTTTTTACAGAGCAACGATTGGATGGTGAAGGTAGATCTGAGCCAGGCATATTTTCACCTTCCCATAGCCGAAGAACACAGGCGATTTCTGAGACTCAGCTACAAAGGCCAACTTCTACAAATGACGTGCCTTCCCTTCGGCCTTTCATCAGCGCCACGAACGTTCACATCCTTGACGAACTGGGTAGCCGAGTTCCTGAGAAGGCGAAATATGAGGTGCGTGGTATACCTAGACGATTTTTTAGTAGTGAATCAGTCCTGTCAAGTTTTGCGCGAACACATTACATTTATGGTGAACCTAATGAGACACCTCGGCTGGACTATCAATATGGACAAGTCTGTACTGGTTCCGACACAACGCCTGGAGTTTCTGGGTGTTACATGGGACACCAAACTCAACACGAAGTCCCTGTCGAAACCGAAGTGCGAAACGCTACGCAAAGCACTTCTCAGTCAGATGTCCAGAGGCAGTTGGTCCCTCAGACAGGCCCAGTCCCTTCTGGGGAGACTCAACTTCGCCTCTTTTGTAATACGCAGAGGGAGGTTACATTGTCGAACCCTGCAATTTCACAATCGATACCTTCCCACGGAACACCCCTACAAACAAGTGAAATTGCCACAACCGGTACTCTCCGAAATGCGATGGTGGTTAAAGGCAGCACAGGGCTCACTTCCTATACATACAAACTCGATCTCTCATCTGCTTACGACGGATGCATCGGATTTCGGCTGGGGAGCTCAGCTGGGCGACACGAAAATGTCAGGACAGTGGACAAAACGGCAACAGTCATGGCATGTCAATCTCAAAGAGCTGTTTGCTGTCTACGCGGCAATACAACAAGAGAACAGCCGGCTTCACAATGCTCACATTTTACTGCAAACAGACAACCGAACAGTCGTAGCTTACATAAACAAGGAAGGCGGAACGAAATCGAAGAAGCTTCTGAACCTCACACGGCAACTATTGAAGGTGATGGACCACTTAAATCTACAACTGACGGCTCAGTACTTTCCGGGCCGATTCAATTGCGAAGTAGATGCCCTATCACGCGGCAAGGTCTGCCCCGAGTGGCACCTACTCTCTACAGCAACGGACAACATATTCAAGATGTGGGGCACACCGCAAGTAGACTTATTTGCGTCGGAAACAGCTCACGTAGTAATGAGGTATGTATCGCTGGACACGCAAGACCAGCAGGCTCTGTTTCACAACGCATTCCTTCACCAGTGGGACTACGAACTTGCGTGGCTATTTCCTCCACCGAACCTAATACCCCAAGTATTGTCTCACCTGAACACAGCGAACGGTCAGTACATCTTGATCGCTCCGAAGTGGAAGATGGTATTTTGGCAAGCAGACCTACAAGCCCGGACCATTCAAGAACCTTATCACATCCCGCTCCTTCCACAAGTTCTGATCGACACGAAAACCGGAATGCACCCACCAGAGATTCAAGACATTCAATTGGAAGCCTGGCTGATTTTGGGTGGACAGACGAAATCAAAGAATGGTCAGTAGAAGAAAGATCACTGTTATTGTCAAGTTGGCGGCGATCTACAATAAACACCTACATGCCAGCATGGAACAAATGGAAGATATGGTGCTCCTCTAACAATTCTTCTTACAGAGATCCGAGTCCAGAACAAGTTGCTCGTTACCTGGCGTATTTACACAACAGCGAAGGTCTGGCTTATCGAACTATACTAGTCCATAAATCTGTTATTTCTACTTTTACCAAATTATCAGGTAATACTACATTGGCATCTAACTTTCTTATTAAACATATTTTAAAAGCTATTTCAGTTGCAAAGGACAAGAAAATGAAACCACCTATTTGGAATGTAAAGAATGTATTACAATACTTAGAAAATAATACACCAGATGAAAATAATTTGTACCAAGTATCCAGACGTGCCGCTATATTACTTTTGCTAGCGGCAGGACGACGAGTACACGACCTGACACTGCTGAGGATCAATGCCGACCAATATATAGATGAGGGCAATTCTATTGTCATGTGGCCTTGTTTTGGATCGAAGACGGATGACGCTAACAACAGGCAATCTGGATGGAAACTAAAAGCACATCCGAACAAAAATCTCGACTGTGTATTTTGGACTCGTCAATTAATCGGTACTTCACAAGATCGTCGGAAATCAGGTATGCTGTCAGAACTTTTTATAACTGCTAGAGGTGATCCAAAACCAGCTTCTAGAACTGTAATCAGTGGTTGGATCAAATCTGTTCTAAAGGACGCGGGTGTCGATGCCACGCCAGGCTCAGTACGCTCTGCCGTAGCCTCTCTCAATTGGCTAGAAAAGTTTCCTATTGATCAGATTCTTCAGACTGGAAATTGGCGGCAAGAACATACTTTTAGAACGTACTATCAAAGAGAGCTAGCGAATCAATCCAGAAATAATGATTTTACGACGTCAGTTTCCTTGTCAAATTTCTTTGAACCTGTGCGATAACAATGATTTGGTTAATTTGATGATTAAAACTGTATGATTCATATATAACATTGAATAAATATTGTTTACTTTTCAATAACTTATTATAATTTAATTTTTTTTATTTTTTTATTTTACATAACACATTATAGCATCTACATAATTATTGTAATAATTATGGGCATACCAGGAGATAACAAACATATCACTCAAGATGGATTCCGGATATCGTCACGGAACAAATAATAGAGGGTTTTAACTAACAATAAAACTTACCTATTATTTTTCCAACGATATCCGGAATCCAGGTAATACCTACCTGGTACATCGTGAGTAAGTATAATGAGGTAAAAGCCGAGCGCCATGCGGGTCGCCGCCATCTAAAACGATAAAACGAGGCGACAGTGGCGCCGGAAGTCGAAGAGGGGAAGTTGCTAGGACGAAAAACGTGAAAAAGACAGGAGCTTGACTCAAGATGGATTCCGGATATCGTTGGAAAAATAATAGGTAAGTTTTATTGTTAGTTAAAACCCTCTATTTAGTTGGAAAATAAAAACAAGTCGTACGGGGCTAATACTGGGCTGTAGGGTGGATGGGGTAACAATTGAACAGCTGTAGTGGCTAAAACGCGATGGTTCTAGCGGCCATGTGAGCAGGAGCATTGTCTTGGTGAAAAAGAATGCCACGAGCGTCGCTCCTTGGGAGGTCGTCATTCAACTGCTATAAGGCTTGGGGCAGGCAAACTTCGCAATACCATTCACTAGTAACCGTTATACGATCTTCTAGTGGAATTATCGCTACTGGACCACTACGTCGGAAAAAAACAGCAATCATTTTTTATTATTTACACTTCGGCCGCGAACAACTTTGGTGGGTAAATCGTTCTCTTCGAACACCCAGTGTGTGGATTGTTGTTTTGTAAACGGGTCATAGCTGTAGATCCAAAATTCATCAGTTGTTAAGATGTAGCAACAAGTTACATAATTTGTTGCGAACTCGGCATTCGAACTTTTCCAGCATAAACTTGCATCAATCGGGATTTTTGCTCTTCTGCGAGAGAATGAGGTATCCATCGCGAGGCAAGCCAAGCTTCCTGACTTTAAGATATTAATGCAGGATAGTGGAAACCGCTCGTGATACAATCTCAGTTCAGCCTGAATCTCTCGATGTGTAATGTTCCGATATTCCTTTATTAACCACTCCACCCTGATGACCCTGATCGTGGGTAACCGCAGTCGGCGGTCGTCCCGGTCTAGGGTCATCTTCGGGGCTTTCCCGACCACGTTTAAATTCACCGAAGGCGAAGAAGATTCACCAAAAGCAGTTTGTATATTTCCGTGAGATTCCTTGAACGTTAAACGTTGTTTGCAATAGCAAAATATTGCACGAAATACTTCACGCGACACGTTCATTGTTGCAATAAATTATTGACTAACGTATTGTCGTAAAAAAATAATAAAAAAATAAACTAAATGAAGGCGGCCAGTGATTTTTACTATAGAGGTTTACATTGAAATTACCCTCCAATTTGTTATAAATATAGGACAAATTGATTGATAGTAACAAATTAGCTAAAAACTTTCGGAACAGCCCACGTATTTGCCTCAATGACAGGATTTAAAAAAATAATGTAAACTTTAACCAAATTATTCATTATAAATGTAATGAACTTACATCTGCCACTATCATAATCAACAAGGTGTAACTGTAGATTTCCTTTCTCTTCTTCAAGTTCAGCAACCTTCTGTGACAGTTGGTGCAAACTTTCATTCAATTTTATTATTTCAGCATTTGCATCAGATACTTTACTGAAGCTGTCGATTGTTTTTTGCATCTGCTTTAATTTTAACTTATGACTTGATTTTACTTTGAGCATATTTTTGTTAGCACCATCAATTTCATTATTAAGTTCTGCAATTTGTTCTTCTGCAGCTTTTAATTGTGCCTCAAGTTCATGTACATTTGAAGATGTTAGTTCACTTTGAAGTCCTCCATCGACAGGATCAATCTGTTCCTTTACTTGTAAATTATGAGGTGTAAATTCTGTAAATGCAGTACAAATGCCAACATCTACTGTGTCTACATCAGACTCTTTCTGTAGGTTTGCAGCCGACTGTAGATTACTTATAGTAGTTAAATTTTGTGCATTTGTTAATTGAAATTCAGATATAATAGCATCTTTTTGCGAAATCACATATTCTTTTTCAAGTAAATCCTTGTTCAAAGATTTAATTACCATTTCTAATTTAGATATTTCATTCTTATTTGGTTTCTTTTCCATTTCTGGAAGTGACTCAGAAGACAAATGGCTCCAGGGTGATTTTTTAGGCCCAGTACTACGCACATTTTTGCGAGATGGAAGCGGACTACCCTTTTTGACTGGAGAACTGGATGCTGCCAATTTTGATTCATTATTAGTCGCCAACTTATTTTCAAGTTCTTTGTTAGTCTGCCTAATTTGGCAGTTCAGTTGTTCCAACAACTCAATCTTCTTAGTCAACTCTGACATGTCGGCAATTTCAGGTGCTACTTTTTCTTCCTCAATATCTTCTTTTTCTGTTTCAACTGCTTGTTCGGTTTCAATATGTGAAATTTTGTCTAATTTGTCTAGCAAATCTTGAATCTCCTTATTCTTTAATTCTAACTGTTCAGCTAAATTTGAATGAGCCACACTAATTTGAAATCGTGAATTCTCAAGAATTGTGTTGGCTTCTTCTAAGCTACTAATTTTCTCATCCTTAGCTTCTATTTCTTTAATCAGTTTTCGTTTTTCCTCTTTCCATTCAGTTTCCATAGTTATAAAATTTTCTTGCATTTTGGTCATTTGTTGTCTAGTGTCTTCTAGCAAATGCATAGTATCCTTTTCTAAAAACAAAAACAAAGTAGTAAATTAAATTGAGAGTTGTCTGGATAATCATCTATATATGATACGTAAATATCATTAACTTATAAAAAGGGTGGAAACGTATTAATTCGTATTATATACTATATATTATTACTTATTATATATGTACTTACTTATATTATTACTTATATACTTATTATATTATTACTATGTATTATATACGTATTATAAACGTATTATAACAGGTTAATTCGATAGGTACGAATTGTTAGATTTCAAGATCTTCTTTAATTGTAAAATACAATGTTTGTTCGAGAGATTTTATCCTTATCATAAACCCTATCTATTGGTTCAATAAAATAGTGACTGTCTATTTTTTGCATTTTTAGTTGGTTCTATTCCCGGGTCAGGTAAGCTTTTTAAAAAATGTTTAGAAGGTTATTCTTATTTATGCGGTTATGCGGTCAAAAACAAAAGAAATTTCCCTTTGAGTGAAATTTGATATCTTCAATATTTAATGTACTTTTCCTCAATGTCCCGTTCATATTTTCCACCCTGTATACGATCAGCCTGTGTCTCTCCACTGCTGGATATGAGCCTCTCCTAAAGAACGCCACCACACACGGTCTTCTGCTCTTCTCATCCAGACACTACCGGCGACTTTCTTCAAATGATCAGTCCACCTGGCTGGAGGGCGTACCACGCTACGTTTCCCGCTACGTGGTGTCCATTCGAGGACTCATCTCCCCCATAGATTATCGGTCCTGTGACATATATGCCCCAACCACTGCCACTTCAGCTTGCCGATTCTTTGAGCTACGTCGGCAATCTTAGTTTTTCGGCGAATCTCCTCGTTACGGAGTTTGTCCAGCAAAGAAACTCCGTGCATAGCTCCCTCCATCGCTCGCCGAGCGATTTTGAATTTGTGAATCAGGTCTGCCGTCAGAGGCCACGTTTCGGCACCATACGTCATAACGGGTAGGACACACTGATTGAAGACTTTTGTCTTCAAGCATTGTGGTATAAGCGACTAGAAGATGTGACGCATTTTCCCAAATGCTGCCCAATCCAGTTGAATGCATCTGTCGGCCCCTCGATCGAAGTTACACTTATCTAACTGGATTGACTTTCCATAATAATAGATATATTCGTCCACAACTTCTAGTGAAGCTCCCTCGATGCTGACCGGTCCAGGGACGACGCGTTCGTTGAACATGACCTTTGTCTTGTTCAGATTCATCCCAAGACCAACACGCCGCAAGTTCACATTGAGGCCGTTTAGCATCAATTCAAATTCTCCAACGACTCTGAGATGATGACGATGTCGTCTGCGAATCGAAGGTGGGAGATGTATTTGTTGTTGACACTGAGTCCGCATTGTTTCCAATCCAGCATCTTTAATGCGTCCTCTATTGCGTTCGTGAACAGTTTCGGGGATAGTACATCCCTCTGTCTTACTCCCTGATGCAAATGGATTAGGTTAGTCTGCTGGTCCTGGATGCTGACTGTCATTGTTGCGGCTTTGTATAAACAGAGTTGTTATCGGAGACTAATCTCCGATAACAACTCTGCAGTGGGTCTTATTAAGGTCTAAGGCTCTCAACAAATCGTCATAGAATGCTGACTTCATCATCTGTATGCGCCGACGTAGGTGCATATACCTGCACAACCTTTACGAGATGTTGTTCAGTCTAAGTACAAGATACGCGACCAGTGTAGATACACTTCTGATGTCCACAGCGTTGTTAACGAGGACCCTTCTGACAAAAAAGCCGATCCCACCTTGTGAAGGCTAGTTGCTTTGCCTGTAATAAATGAGGTATCCAGATTCTAGGGTTTTTTTTTTTTTTTTTTTATAGATTAGTGGGCGCACGAGCAAGCGGTTCCACGTGGTGGTAAGTGTTACCGCCGCCCATGGGCACCTGCAACACCAGGAGGTATGCGGGTGCGCCGCCGACCTTGCAAAATCCTATTCACAGCTCTCTTGAAGAACCCCATATCGTAGCTCAATGGAAAGACCTCTTGAGGCAGTTCGTTCCACAACCTACGGGTTCGCGGTATAAAATAATTTTTGGACCGAACAGTGCGCGACACCTCCGTATCGAGGAAATGCGGATGGACCGCACTTCTGTGACGGGAGGTGCGGTTGTAGAAACCCGAGGTGGGAATTATATTAAACAATTCTTCAGAGCATTCCCCATTGTACAGGCGGTAGAACACACAGAGACGCAACGTCTCTCCGAATGCTGAGGGATTCTAAACCGCCCGTGAGAGTGGGATCGTCGACAATACGAACAGCACGTCGTTGGATGGAGTCAAATGGGTCCAATTGGTATTTCGGTGCGCCGGCCCAGAGATGAGAGCAGTACTCCATATGGGGCCTCACCTGAGCTTTGTAAAGCATAAGGAGTTGCCCAGGTTTGAAGTACCGCTTTGCTCTGTTCAGCACACCGAGCTTTTTGGAGGCCATTTTGGCCTTATTTTCCAGATGACCCCTAAATTCGACTTTGCTGGAGATGTCGATACCAAGGATCCCGATACTCTCCAAGATCTTAAGAGGTATGCTCTGAAAGCGAGGTGCTACAACAAAAGGGTTTTTTTTAGCGGTGAATGCACAGACTTGCGTCTTACTGGGGTTGAAATCCACTAGGTTCAGAGAACCCCAAATCGAGACTAGATCTAAAGAGTCTTCGATTTCAGACACAAGCCTGGCGCGACTCTCTTCCACTTCGACCCGAGGGATGTTGGCGCGGCCCCTGTACAAGGCGTCTCCAGTACTGTCATCTGCATAGCAACGTATGTCACCAATTTGCAACAGGTCGTTGATATGCAGAAGGAACAGAGTTGGAGACAGCACGGAGCCTTGCGGGACGCCAGCGTTAATAGACATGGTGTCGGAGCAGCTACCATCGATAACGACTCTGATGCTCCGTCCAGTCAGGAAACTGGCAACCCATTCGCATAATCCCTCGGGTATCCCGAAAGATGGTAACTTGGAAAGCAGCGATTTGTGCCATACCCGGTCAAAAGCTTTCGCAATGTCCAGGCCTACAGCCAGAGCCTGGCCTCTACTCTCAATGGCGTCAGCCCAGCGGTGTGTTAAATACGCTAAAAGATCACCAGCGGAGCGATTATGGCGAAATCCATATTGACGGTCGCTAATCAGCTGGTGATCCTCTAGGTACCCAAGGAGTTGTGTGTTTATGACACGCTCCATCACCTTGGAGAGGAGGGAGGTGATCGCTATTGGCCTGTAGTTGGCCGGGTCTGTGCGGTGACCCTTTTTAGGTAAAGGGTGAACATGAGCTACCTTCCATGTTGACGGGAAGTTTTTTGTAGAGTATGAGAGCCTAAAGAGTCGCGTAAGCACCGGGGACAACTCGGGAGCGCAAAATTTAAGTACCACTGCAGGAATACCATCAGGCCCACTCGATTTTCGGACATCAAGAGATGCTAGAGCTCGCCGGACTTCACGCTGTGTGAAACAGATTTCCGGCATGGAGCTTGTGCACCTTGAGATAGACTGTGGTGAGGCACCTCTATCGTCCAGTGTCGAGTTTGAGGCAAAGAGATAGCCCAAGAGATCGGCTTTCTCCTTCGCCCCATGGGCCAGTGACTCATCGAGTTTCCGCAGTGGAGGGAGTGACGACTGACAGAAGTTACCTTCAGCAGCCTTAGCGAGCGACCAGAAAGCCCGGCTTCCAGAAGGATAGCTAGCTAGTCGGTCGCCAATTCTGCGGATGTGCTCATTCTTTGCTCTGACAATGATCTTCTCACTGCACCTCGAGGTAGCGTTAAATTTCTTCCTCAAGTCGGAGGTATTCGGATCTTCGGACACCTGTGCTCTGGCCCAGGCCCTGTATGCGGCCCGTTTATTACGACGGGCCTCTCTGTTATCTTATCCTCTGTCTTCTTCGGACTTCCACAACTCTAAAATATCCCACTTAATATTATTCAGCTCAGCTTCCAGCTACTCTAAGGTTTCGTTGTGATTCAGTGACCGTGTGTTAAATATAGCCACATGTATGGTAGTCATTGGATTTGGCATCCTGACTGAAACTGGGGATTCTTGGCACCCCCTGCCCTATTGTAACAGTAGCCGCTGCCATGGGTAGGAATAATAGGGCGCCCAGGGACTAGGGGCTGTTGTGTGTTTTGCGTTTCCATTAGAAGGTTTATACCTAATGATTACATGTTTATGATTACTAAGGTCCGACCGAGATCTCGGTCTCGGTCTCGGTCTTGGCTATTCTCGGCTAAAAATCTGGCCGAGTAGTTCGGTCTCGGTTCTCGGCTAAAACGCCGAGATTCTCGGCCATGGCCGAGACTAAGCAATTTGAATTTACCAAGCCACATTAGACATTTCTTCGGACTCGTCTTGTGTGTCAATGATAATACCGTTAGTGGCAATGCTAAATGGAAAACTAAACCCAACACAAGTTCTCAATTGATAATGATTCAATAGATGATTATCAAAATCATGCTGAGGTAATGAAAAGCAAATTGCTGTCCGCACTAAATCATCGCTTTGCGTTTTTAAAAAGTAGTTGGCCTTGTATTGCTGGAACACTCATCGACCCGAGATTTAAAACTAAATATCTTACCGAAAAGAAATTGTCTTAGCTAAAATTAAAATTTTTGAATCAATTAATAGAAATTTACAGTCACCGACAACGGAGAGGGATACATCTACCTCTGCTTCAACTTCTTTCACAAGTTCACATATAAATGAGTCCAATCTTTGGGCAGCTCATGATTCTATTAATTCGGATGATGGCCCAATGTTCGATGAAAGAGACGCAAACGTGGCGATAGAACAAGCGCTCGATAGCTTTCTTAGAGAACCAAGGCTTCAAAGAAATGCCAACATTTTTGAATACTGGCATTCATCTCCATATAAAATCTTAAAACAAGCAGCTAACAAGTTTCTATCAGCACCTCCAACGAGTGTCGCTAGTGAACAGCTTTTTAGTAGAGCTGGACAGTTGTATGACGAAAGACGGCATAACTTAAAAGGATATAATGCTGAAAAATTACTTTTCTTATCTTATAATATAGCACTGTTTAATTTTGAGTATTAAACAATTTTATTACGAAATTGATGTTTTTTGTGTATTTTATTTTCTAAGTTTTCTTTTTTCAATTATGTTTCATTTCATTTTATATGATTGCCTTGCTTAAACGTAACATATCATAGACAGAGATTTAGGCCGGCTCCCTGCCAACTCCGGTTCACAGAGTAGCTACGGACCTTCCTTTTAAGGTTTTGTCAAGTCTCGGTCTCGGGCGAGAAATTATTTCTTTCTCGGTCTCGGTCTCGGCCGAGACTAAAAACCCAGGTTCGGTCGGATCTTAATGATTACACCACGCTACGCTGGGCAAGCGGGTTGGTAATTGCAGTGCTAGATGCAGACACCAGTGATGCTGCTGGCCGTCACTGGTCTCTGGTATTTGAGATCTAGCGAATCGCATGGTTATACCGCCATTTGTCGGTCCTCAGAGCTCCGTCCGTTGTTCAGCATGGTGTGCTACTTGAGATGGTTTGGGTCCCGTACGATGGTGATCGGGACCCCTTACACTCCCGTAACTTATGATATTAAAATAACTTAATATAATTCCTTTTTGGTGGAAATTTTCAAACATTCAAACTGTCATAATTTTAAAACTATTAAATGGATTTGGCCCATTTACAAACTTAACCACAATAATTTAAAACAATTTTTTTATAGTTTCTTTTTAATTAATTGGTTATAAAACTTAAGATTTCTACGAAAACTTTCTAAATGATACTAATGAATTTGTTCATGTTACAGTGACCATCATCTTATTACCCTTTAATAATCATTGGTTACCTTTTTTACTTAAACTGTCAGATATAAGAGTAGTAGCCATATTTTTGGCTTCTATAATTTGGTCCTTTTCATTGATTTTCTCTTGTAAATCCAAAATAGTAGTTTCCATAGCTTTCATCTTTACTTGCATCTCTCTCAGTGTGTTTTCCTTTTCTTTGATTGTATCTTGTAGTTGAGTGGTGTCACTGCCAACTATGTTCTAAAATAAACATGTTAATTATTAAAAAATATTGAGCATGTTTAACATTCATCTAGGGCCCGATCTAGGGCAAGCCGGGAAAATGCCCAGAGCGGCTAAAAAAACATTTTTTTTTTATTTGAATAAAATTCTGTAAAAAAAAACTATTGTTGTGTCATTTTCTTTCATTCATTTAAACTGCAGGGAAAACATGTCTTTAAAAATTGCACCATCTATGGAATAACATGGTCATGACTTATAAGGTGTCATTGTAGCGGCAAATATTATTTTTGCCCAGAGCGGCTAAATAGTTAGATAGGACCCTGCATTCACCAATTGATACTGAATCTTCTTCTTCGGTTTAATTGCAGTATCAGTCGTCGACTCAAGCGCGACGATTATTTTGCCAATGTCACGTGTAAATGAATTTCAAGTAAAAATGGTATCGCTCACGAAGGCGATAGTAGGTTTACTGAGAACAGTTGGATTCCACAATTTAGATCGCGGAGGTCATGCCTGCTGAGTGGAACACAGGCACTATCTGCCCAATACACAAAAAGGCGACGTTTTAGAATGCAAAAATTATAGAAGTATAACTGTGCTGAATACAATTTTAAAGATCTTTGCAAACATTCTTTGTAATATGCTGCGACCATCTCTAGAATCTAGGCTTGGCGAATACTAGTGTGGATTCAAATCGAACCAATCAACTTCAGAGCAAATATTGACACTGAGACAAATTCTGGAAAAGACCCATGAATTCAACTTAGACACACACCATCTCTTTATTGATTTTAAATCTGCATACAATAGTATCAACCGTTCATTTCTCTATACAGCCATGGAGGAATTTAATATTCCGAATAAATTTATATGGCTTATTAAAATGACTCTGAACAAGACCCGGAACAGAGTGAAAATACAAAATGACATGTCCAAACCTTTTATAATTTTATAATGCTTTTTTATAGTCTTCTCCAAGGTGATGCACTTTCCTGTATGCTACTTAACATTACTTGGGAGAAATGCATCCATGATTCCAGAGTTGAAATTACAGACACAATATACAATAAATTGATCCAGATGCTTGGATACGCAGATGACATCGACCTTGTAGGAAGGACTCTCCCGGCCATGAAGGAAGCGTACATGGACATAGAACGAAGCTCACGACGTCCAGGACTAACAGTAAATCAGAAAAAAACCATGTATATGGCAGTTTCAAAAAGCGTACAAGAGCAAGTTGCAATAGGTGGATACAACTTTCCTGAGACCAATGAGTTTGTGTGCCTGGGTACGTTAATAACTGATGACAATAATGTAAGTGCAGAAATACAGTGATGAATACTTGTCGCTACGCTAGTAAGTGCTACTTAGGACTTCTTAAATACTTAACGTCAAAACGCTGTTAATACCTGTGCTGACATATGGTTTGGAATGCTGGATCCTGGCTAAAAAAGATGAAAACCGTCTCAAGGTCTTTGAACGAAAGATCCTCCGAATTCTCCGATGGAGCCGTGAAATGCGGGGACCATTGGCGTATACGCTACAACCATGAGTTCTATGACATGTATACAGGATTAGACATACTAAGACATATTATAGTTGGATCAGGTCAAGGCCGAACCTGGGCTGTAGAGCCAGAAGAGAACGAGAGAACAAAATTGCATAAACCTTTGCTACATACCATATTCCCTTAACATTTATTTATATTATACTTATCCTTCTATACTCCTTCGTAAGTCTTCATTATCTGTAGTCAAAGCCAAGACAGTAGCATATTTTAGACTGTTGTAATGAATAAATGAATTAGTTCTTATGAACAATAACAATCCCTTTGCTTACATAATGTCACATAATATTACAGATACGTTACGAAAACATTGGCCATTGACTAATCCGGAAACACCCAAACACGTCATCCACGCCTTTGAATTACCGTACCTCTAATTGCATACTTTATTGCATAGATGTGGATGACGCGTTCGGGTGATTCCGTATTAGCCAATGGCCAATGTTTTCGTAATGTATCTGTACATACCTTTTTCAAAGCTACTTTAATATCTTTAACCGATTCTCTTTTGTTAGTTGGTGTTGATTTGATTATAGGTCTTTTACTGATTTCCTTATACTGTTTTATCCTCTCCATTAGTAACTCCTTCTGTTTCAAGGTGTTTGCCAAGCTTTCACTTATACCAGGAACTGTAAGTAATAACATAAACACCAATCAAACCTTACTGAACAGATATGCATAAATTAAATATATACTTAGTCTGGCTATGTATTTATGTTACAATAAAAATTACATTTGAATTTGGAATCTGTCATTCTCACGTGAAATATAAATAATTTTCTCATTTCGGCGCCAATCATTATTAAATTTTTACTTATATTCAAATGGAGTGAGGTGATAACAAAAACTGTATTACACAAAGTAGATGCCTACTTTGTGTAATGCAATTTTTAAATGCAAATGCCAGCCAATTTAGAACCAAATGCAATTTTTAAAACTCTCTATTTGCAAGGTATTAGCCGAATGTTTATATATCGGGTTATTGGTAGATACATTGAAACATCCTCTGTTTGTGACATAAAAAGGTATGGCCGTCCACGCACCATTCACACTAAACACACGATTAAAACTGTGAAGGAGAGAATCCAAAGAAATGCCATCCGGAAGCAAAAGGTTTTATTATCCAGAGAGATGAATATAGCATCCAAAACTATGTCATGTATCTTAAAAGATGATTTAGGAGTTGCTGTTTCAAAGGACGTACTGGTCATTTCTTAACTGATAATTTAAAGAATATTAGGGTTGACAAATCAAAACAACTTCTTCTGGTACGCAAAGAAAGCTCACAGACAAATGTCATTTACAGAGGAGAAAATGTTTTCAGAAACACTTTAACAAGCAGAATAATCGAGTTTATGCTCATAACTCTAGAGAAGCTGCTCAATTGGTCAATAGGGTGGAATGTGGGCATTATTCAGCTTCAGTGATGGTTTGATGGGGTGTTATCAAGGAGTGACTGAAGCATATTTTTGTGGAAAAGGTATTGACACCCTGTTCTATAACCAAGAATGGTCCTTTCAGCAAGATACAGCACCAGGTCCTAAGGCTTGCTCAATACAGGCATGGCTAGAAAGGAATATTCCCAACTTCATTCGACTGCTCATCATCTAGTCTTGATCTTAATCTGCTCGATTATGATTTAGTCTGTTTTAGAGAGCATGGTATGCTCTAAACGCCATGATAATATTGAATCGCTAAAACATTCCATAAGGGTGGCGGTTGCCAATTTTCCCATGGAAAGGGTGCGTGTTTCAATCAAAAACTGGCCACAACATTTGAAAGATAGTATAAAAGCAAATGGTCACCATTTCGAATAAATATTATATTTTTAAAATATATACTTACCTATTCATTTCTAAAATAACACAAATTCTTCTAATAAAAGATAATGTAAAATTAAAAATATCAATGTTTTCTTTGTAACAATATTTATGGCTAGAGTAGGTATATCTTTAAATACATGGAGGCAAGGGTATTTATCGAATATATATGACATTTTCACAAGCAAGATTGAGGCACTCTCTTGAGTTGCAAGAACTGTTGAACCTCTGCTTGCTGTTTGTGCAGTTCCAAACAAAATCGGGCGTCTGACATATTTGCATTTTTTATTGGATTATTATATTAGATTATTAGATTTTAAAAATGTATGGTCGGTATTTGTGCCCGGTCAGTATTTGTGCCCCGTGTGGTTTATAACCTATGATTTGAATTAGGTGAACTACTCTGGGTCAATAAATTTAAACATTGACATTAAAAACTCCAAAAAATCCATCAAGGAATACAGAATCATGAATAGATTTTTTTTGAATGGCTCCTATTCTTGTGGCCCTAATGGCCTTTCAAGAGTCACCGGACATGCATGGTTTAGGGTGAGCGCATAAGGCGTTCAGTCAGGCGCAAAACCTGTGTGCCGCAACAAGCTTAAGGGGTATGGTTTAGGGTGAGAGCAAAAGGCGTTCAGCCAGGAGCAAAACCTGTGTGCTGCAACGAGCCTAAGGGGCACACCAAATCCATGGTTTTAGACTTCAGGGAAGGTTCAAAATTATAAATATTAGAAAAATAATATTATATGATAATATTGATAACATAAATTATTTAGCTTTCTCCCATTTACAATACTTGAATTGAGAAAATTAGAATAAAAAGAAATATACTAAATGAAAGTAACATGCAAAGTCATTAGTTGAAATATAAAATAGAGCAAATCAACCTACTGTTAAGAGCATCTTGAACAGACAATGTGGTTGAAGTGTCCGTTGCTGCCGAGTATCCAGTTTTCTCACTCATGGTGGATGCCATTTCAGAAGCAGTGTCCCCACCATCATCCTCCTCTGAACAATTAACAACGGTTTACTTTTACTATATATCCTGTATTTATTATTTAAAGATCTCAGATTTATCTTTTATTAAAGTTCTGAAACTTCTGGCCATGGGTTTGTCCATTTTAAACCCGATTTCCAAATCAGATAGTCAGTTGTAAGTGTATCTGAATACCTATTAAGAAATTTAATTTCAATCTAAGAATGGGCTATAGATAACTCCTTTTATAAAGTTGATTAACTATTATGCAAAAAATGAAATTGTAATATTTATTATTCTTTCTTTTGTCTATGATATAACTAATTATAAAGATTGCATTATTTTTACATGTGCTTAAATATTAACCTTTAAATGAGGGACACTAATGTATTATAAATAGTATTATTGTACACAAAAATACCATATACAGAAATATACATAGTACATTGTCTGCATGAACAACTGGAATTGTCTGTATGTTATGGTTTACAATAAATATTCTTGATTCCAGGTATATCCTGGTATATAATGACACATTCCTGGGATATTATATTAAATCTACATATCTTCTTCTTCTCAGCCCTTGGACGTCCACTGCTGGACATAGGCCTCCCCCATTGTCCGCCATTTAGACCTATCGGCAGCGACCTGCATCCAGCGGGTGCCCGCAACCTTTATGAGGTCGTCTGTCCATCTAGCAGATGGATAACTGTGATAATCACTGTACATTATTTTCAAAACTACTAGACCAATTTTGATGAAACATATCCTATAATGCTCTGTAAACATATACAGATATACAGAAATGAAAAATGCAACATAATTGACAAGATAACAGCAAATCTTAAGATGAATGTAATCAAACACACAAAGAGACTAACAAGCTTTGTATTGTAATATTTTCTCAAAGTGCCATGTTCATCATTAAAGGTGGGCAATCATTTTGCCAATTGAACAGTAGCTATTGGTAAAATTCCCTTTTGCCTGGGTTTTCTTTTGCTTGTTTTTTGATAGAAAACAAAGTAAACAATATACAATATAAAGAAATATATTAAAATAAATGACTAAAAAATTTGGTAAACATTATGCAAGTACTCTCTTACCAAATGGTCGTCCCAACAACTCGGCAGTTGCTTTCCGATGTTCTTTGATCCGTTTTGACACAAGAGCTGCATTTTCTAAACACTTTTGTGCTCTTTCAAACTTGATTTGCCTTTCGGACGAGGATGAAACGCGAGAATGTGTCTGAAAATGTCATATGGTAATTTGTAACAAAAACTATAAGAATCATCCACATACACGGATTAAGCTGTAAAATGTACTTAATGAATATTAAGTAGGTAAATATTTTAAAATAATAATAAATAATAACAATACTTAAAGCTATTTAGACATATTACACGATGTATCATGTGCACGCCTGTTAGAGACATTGCATTTACAAGAATACAAGACAAGGAAATAAACATTGTACCTGCAGTGTTGCAATAAGTGTCAATATTTACGTATATTTACCTTTGCAGTTTTAACACTTCCCACTATACTGGACACTTCACTAGATGGTACTGCTATATTGGTGTCTGAGATATCCAACTGGCCTTTTTTAGGCGGATTATCGACGTTTTTATTGTCAGACATGGCTTACTATGCTCTGCGAACATTAATGCAGAGGATGTATCACACGGATGGCACTAACAACAGCAAGCAATAAAGATGCTCACAAAATCACAACAAGAAGAAATAAAAAAGAGTAATAATATTTTACATTAGTTAAACAAATCGAAATAAATATTTTTGCCACCACAACTTGCCATATTTCAATAATTCTAATTTTCACCACGTCAGGTGTTTCGGATTTGACATTGACACATGCGATTTATTTTTTCTTTTATATATGGCAATGGTGCAATTAGCACATTCTATCAGTGTTAAGTTTTTTCGCAAAAAACAATTTCAAAGTCTGAAACGTATTCTGTCAATGTCCAGTCAGGTCGAAGTAAGTTAGGCTTCGCTCAGTAAAGTGATAGTAGGTTTACTGAGGACAGAAGAGGACTCCTTCGAAGCACACGAAAAACGCAGTGCTTTTATTTGATTATCACAAACATTACGCAACAAAAAACACATTGAAGTTTAATAAACTATCAGTATTCAACCACAAAACACACAATTTTTAAAATAATCAAACCAAAACTCAAATAAAATCATAGGACTGCATGCTTTTATTTGAGTATTACAAACATTATGCACAAAAAACACTGAATGTAGCATTATTCAAATTGTCAAAGTGATATTCACATGTTTAAGAACTCAGCTGATCTGTCCGTTGTCAGTACCAAATGTCAAATACTTGATAGACAATTTGAGTTTTTGACTTCACAATCAGTCAAGCTTAAGTAAAATTTCATAAAATTTACAATAACTCGATATCATTTCAGTAGTAGAGATACAAATCATTGCATTTTTAGTTGCTGAAAGTAATTAAATGGCATCATCTCGTATTCAGGTGAATATTATTTTTTTAAGGTTAATATTACACGAAAGGATAATCAATGCATGCATTGGTTATCCTATTCGTACTAACTTGCCACAATATTACACGTATTTTCTTTCAGGCTACTGCGCGTCAATTGTCTCAGACGTGGAAGAGAAAAGGCAGATTTGAGATAGGTATTGCTGCCGAACTTCCCCAGGCCTATAAAAAATTTTGGCGTGAGTGGAAGGTGTTGAAGCCAGCTGCAGTGCATTTCGTGCCCCAGCAGGGCAAGTGGAAACGTGATGACCTCACGGGCGAGACACTGCCCATACAGAATGTCCCTATACCTCTAAAACACCCAGCTGAAATTCATGAAGGGATATGGGGTGGTGAAGCTGTAATCAAAGGTCAACCATTTAACTATAGTAGTGTCTTTATTTATATAACATTTGCGCATCATCTTTATTTTCTATTTTTTGCCAGGAGTTGGTGCCAACATATTTCAACCTTAGTTAAATTGTGTTGGCATTTCCTATAATTAAATTGTGCACATTGTTGCTATGTTTTAATGTAACTACTGTTTTATTTCTGATTTCTCTGTATGCAAATGCACATTTATTCTAATATGACTACCAATTGGCCCAATTAGGCCCATCTACTTGACAAATAAAAGGTCCTGGATTGCATTGAATGTATATATAGTTCAGGTACCAGACATCATATTAATATGTAATAGTAATAATAATATCCAATAAATAACAGTAATATTTAATATTGTAAATGTTTTTTATTGACAGGTTTTCAGAAGCGCTCGAATCGATACGCCCGCAAGGTACCCCACTACTGGGTACCAGTTCTAAAGAGGACTGTAGTGAAATCTGAAGTTCTGAATACCCATCTATCAGTCACAGTTACTGAGAGGACTATTAGACTAATCAATGATCACTATGGCTTTGATCACTACTTGCTCAAAACTCCAGCTTGTGACCTGGTCTCTATGCTAGCATTAAAGTTAAAGAAACAAATATTGATGGAATTGATGAATGGATGCCCGAGATATGCACATGACCCTGAGAAACAAAAGGAAGTGTATAATGAATATCAGACTTATTTATCATCTGTAAGTATATATATTGATGCAAAGCTATCTAATTTCAACCTACCTTAATCCAACTACTGACTTTTTTAATTATATAAATGATCATCTTAAAAAAATTAAAAGCACTTTAAATTCGAAAAAGCATTCATTCAATATAACTTTTTAACTTTCACTTTTTGTACACATTTTATATGGTAAATATGTACAATTTAAGGACCTTTGTTTACTACTTTTATTTCCACTTCACATTTCGGTGTAACCCAAACTAGTTACAAAATTGGTTTATTAATTACAAAACACCAGATTTTTAAAACCAGGTAATTAAAATGTACGTACACTTTTCTAGATGCTTGTTGGAAATATTTCAAAATCCAGAGCATTTTTCTTTGTGATAAAAAAATATTACTGTTAATTATAATTATGTTATATTATAAATATGTTATATATTGTATATGTTATATTTATAATATAACATATACAATACAGTTAAAGTAAATTATTCTTGTTAAAGTATTGCACATTTGAAATCTTGATTTTTCTAATGCGCTTACTGAATTATTGTTTCCGTTTTTTATAACCCATATGTGAAAAACTGTGTGAATTACACACATATTAATACTCATACACTTACTTTAATGTGTAACGTTTTATGTACAATTGTTTGTATATCCCAATAAATTAAAAATTAATAAAAAATTAAGCAATACCCCAAGTTAACATTATGCTTCTAGTTGGTGTTGTGTTAATCTCCAATAACTGTTGGGCTGATTTCCTTGTGGTTTCACCATGGTTACATATTAGGTAGTTGGATAAGTTTGCAGCCTTTTTATAGTGAAAATAAAAATACTTTTTTATATTGCATAAATATTTATATTGTACATATTGTACATTTACTTTGACTATCTTTCACCATTTTTCTGGCAGAGCCTTTATCCCATCGCTATAATTGTTTGGGGTTTCTGAGCAAAAAACTGATTTAAATGGTTTATACAGGTGTGTCTTGAATGTACTTTGACTACATTTAGAGAATTTTGTAAAGAGCGGAATAAATGATAATCTGAAGGTGCTATTTAATACAATTTATATCTGGGTTGGATGCATTAAAACTTCCCAGCCAAGGTCCAATATTTTTTGTTTAGTCATCAAAGATGTATGCAGTCGAGCATTGTTGTGATGGAAAACTACACCTTTTCTATTCATTAATTCTGGGCGCATTTCTTCAAGTGCTTGTTTCAATTTTACTAATTGCTGACAGTAGACACCAAAATTAATCATTTAGACATGTGGCAAAAGATTGTAATACACAATGCCTTTCCAATCCCACCATACACATAACATGGCTTTGTTGGGAATATTCAAATTAAATAGACAATATTCCGTTCATTAAATATCGTATGTAATACAAAAAAAAACTATTATTTTCACTATAAAAAAGCCGCGAAATTATCCGACTACCCAATGAAACTTTTCACTTGTAATTTCAATTTGCCGCCGTTACAAAAAAGTCAGTTGTCAAACGGTGTACCACTTTCATGCCAGTGATCAGTGTTGCCAGAAATATAGCACGCCAAAGTCATACGTTCAAAAACGTCGCGAAATTTTCCGACTACCTATTATTTCAACGTTAATAAAGGTGAGTACATATATATTCGTTTCGCCGATGACATAGTCATCATGGCAGAATCGCTGGAAAATTTTAACTGGATGATAAACGGCCTTAACACGACAATACGACGCGTCGGTCTTGGAATGAACATAGATAAGAGAAAATTCATGATCAATGAACATGTACTTCCGGGACCGGTAAGCGTTGAAGGTGTGACACTCGAAGTTATTGACTATTATGTCTATCTTGGGCACATCATCCAACTAGGCAAGTCCAACTTCTGAAAAGAGGTCGATAGACGCATTCAGTTCGGCTGAGCAGCATTTCGGTAAATGCGTCGCCTCTTCTCGTCGCCTTTACCACAATGCTTAGTGGAAAGTTTTTAGTCAGTGCCTCCTGCCACTTATGACGTATGGTGCAGAAACGTGGCCTCTGACGGTGGGCCGGATTCATAAGTTTAAAGTCGCTCAGCGAGCTATGCTAGAAGTTTCGACGAAGAGATTCGCCAAAGAACTAAACATGGTTCACAGAATCATTATGCTGAAGTAGCAGTCATATTTGCATATCTATTTGCCATATTTGGTCATATTTGCCGCAGTGGAGAGGAGAGTGGAGGCCACGTACCGAGAAGGGCACTGTGGGACGCCCTCCGATGGACCAACGACTTGAAGAGGTCCGTTGATGATGGTTGGATAAGAAGAGCCGAAGATCGTGTGTGGTGGCGAGATTTGGGAGAGACATAACCTGATGCTATGGTATATATTTCAATACGCCAATAAAAGGGGAGGTATACAACATTGATTGATGAGAAGGATGAAGGATACATAATAAGTAATTTATTCCAAAACATATTCGTGTATTTTTTCTTCAAAATTGGTTCAGATTTCAAGATAAAAGGTTTAATGCAATTTTTAAGCTAAATCAGGTTCCAAGCAGACAAAGCTACTTTAGAGTGCTGTTATATTTTCATAATTTCACAGTATACACCTGAAGAAATTGAATGGTATGGTTTGACCTGGTATGAGGCCCTGTCCAAAGTGGCCAAGCAGAAGGAAGCAGCCACCAAGCCCATTCCTATGAAGAGCGTTTACAGAAAGAACCTTGTGGAGAAACTGAAGGCAGCAGGAATAGAAGGGGGCAAGAGTACTGCTGATGATATATCGTAAGTATTGGTTTCTGCCTAATGTCCATAATGGCCGCCACACGATCGGTTAAAACTGTCGGTTTTAACTTAACAGTTTAAACTGACTTTACCGTGTGTAGTTCGAAAACTTACCGTTACTACGGTGACTTTGAAGTTCATATTCGTTGCTCTAACTGAATAAATAGGTTTCTTCTACAACGTTATATTTGCAGTTGGTGCTACCTAACCGCTTATTGAATAAGTTACATTGTTAAAACCAAATTTAGTAAAAGTTCTCTTAAAATTTGCAGAAACAAAAAAAACTTACGAAATAAACATAGTTTTCGAGTAATGACCATGATAAGTAATGATAGGACTAATATCTCATTAAATAGTAAACAAACATAAACAAAATTACCTTATAGAATTTTTTGTAGTAAAAGTTGTAGTTGTTGTACATAAATGTTCAATCTAGCTACTCCACGTACTTTTTGGTAAACCAACGACGTAAAAATGCAACTTATCATGGTCATTACTCGAAAACTATGTTTATTTCGTATGTTTTTACAACGTAGCTTCTCTAATTCGCAATGACCCCAACCTAAAAAAGTTATAAATAAAATACTTTTATTTTTTTTGTGTTAGAGTTCTTTAACGCACTTTAGGTAAAAAGTTTCGATCAAATTTTTACTAAAAATCAAAATCAGTAGTGGTTCCAGGCTTCTATATAATATGTTTGCCGAGATGTTATATGAAATACACGCAACTGATTATAGCGTTATTTAATAAATTGAATATAGATTTTGGGCGATTTACCTCAGTCACAGAATACTACCCTATAATGTACTGCTTTTCGCATTTCCCCAATGTACGTTAGTTACAGAGCTAATTCCTATCCTACCATCCTATTCCTCCATTTTCCATCCCTTCAAATTCATTCTTAAATCTCCAAAGTTGTCATTCTAGCCCGATGTTGGCGTGTATCGCAATTGTCCATGGGTGACAGTATCCATTTAATACCAGGTGGACTGCCAATACTTGTCTGAATGCCATGCTGAATACTCCAATACTGCATAGGAGTCTGCTACTTTCTTTGAGAAACTATAGACTGAAATCTTATAGTTCTAAATCTAGGAGACCTAAAGACCTATGTATAGGCTAATAAAGTTTATAATTTTACTTATTAAACAGATGTTTATAAAAATTAATCTCCTTTTCACAGGACCACAACTTCTTGGCTGTCAAAAATTAATCCATTTGGCAAGAAAGATGAAGCTTAGTCATTGTTGTATAATACAATTTCAAAATATGTTAATTTGTTGTGTTATCTAAAATTGAAGTAGATAGATGTGCGTTATTGAAACGAGTTTGTTTTTGATGAATCCTACTGTTGAACAAATAACATAGTTTTAGTATTGACATGGTACAATATGAATCCATAGTTTCCCACTGTAAGGCACAGGCTTTCGTTTTGCAATCACAAAGGTTGTTTCAGACTACAATTACAGATTGATGGTTAACTTACAAATTTTATATTTTTTGGACACGTGGCTTTCCTCAGTTTTTCGTCATCGCCAAGTTAATGATAATGGGAAGATTCTTAAGTGAGAACTCCATTCTGTACTTAGTGGAAAGTTCACAAATTGGGAGTCTAAAATATAACGTTAGGCCATCCTCATTACCGTTCTTATTATAATTACTTTACGGTTTAGGTGAAATAAAACAAATATTTTTGTCTACCTTTAATATTTAATACATAAATACATATTTCATAATTAAAATGTATATATGAAAAACTAAATTAAAAAATAAATGAAAACAACGTTATCAATTTTCATATTTCGCAGCGATATAGCAATTCTTAAATAAAATTTATGCGATTTTATATAAAGGTATTTTTTATTTTTATCTTTAAGTCTAGTATATGCAATACTTATAAAAATATAATACCTATTAGGAGCTTCATTATAACTCTACAACAAATACAACCGTAACTGTTTATAAAACAAGTGCAAACATAGAAAATTGCTTTTCTTATATGGCAATAATATAAAAAAAAATATTACATTATCTATCTTAAAGGTGACAACAAACTCGTGAACAAATAGGACACTATTATTCCTGAAACCGATACGTTTTATGACTCATTCTACTAGAGAAGAAAATAAATCTACTATAAATTTTCAAAATTAATTTATAAAATTATCTAGATATAAGTTTGAGATAGTAACTTAGCGGGAAGCTATTGCTAACTTTGTCTCTTACGCGCGATTCGAATGGCACTACTGAAAAATGACGTCAATGTTCAAGTTGTGGATATTTTCTTGTAACTTGTCTCATTATCTCAGTAATTTTTGTTTTTGGTGTCACAAAATGGTTTTATAAGATCTGTCATAATACCCGGTTCGGATATTTAACCACATTCAATTCATCATCATCCTATCAGGCCGCTGCAGTCCATTGCTTAACTAGGGCGTCTTCCTGTGCAATCCATCTTTGTCTGTTGGTCCCACGCTGCATCCACCTCGTTCCCACCGCTTTGACCACATCGTGGCGCCAACGTATTATTATATGCTAACGTATTGCAATGTTGTTTCTCGTCGATGTTGCGTTATTATTAATTGATATTTAACTTTTTTATAAACTCGTATCCTTGACTATTGTCTATTGATTACTGAGATGGATTTTAAGAAAATTGAGTCACACCCGTTACGCTCATTTCCAAACTATATTTATGAAATTTATATGAACCTAGTTAAAATACAATTACTTGTTGCTACTTAACTAATGAGCATTTATATTACTTAGATAATTATTAATTGGAAAATTACTAGTAAGAGTGTCACACCCGTTACAATTGAATTAGGCCCGGTATCAGTAGTTCGGTTGACCATACTAATTACCGCACTACTGATACTAGGCCTGGAATTACCTTTTATTTAATAAAATATATTAAAAATTGATCTAAGAAATCAAAATAACTTGAAAATGATTGAATTATACGGCTACTAAGAAAAGGACCGCACTACTGTGTTAATGACGTTACTGGCACAGTAGGTAGTTAAATTACAACCACGTATGAATGACGGGAGATAACAAACGTCAAATATTCAGAAGAAAATCTGATAGATATAAAATCTATCAAATTTCCTAAGGAATTAAAAAGTATTTTTAAAGTGCACTTGATTTTTCTAATTGTGGAATAAGTCATAAAACAGTAATTTCAACTAGAGTTAACTACCGTTCGTGTAATTAATACACAGATAATATCTAAGTTTATAGCTTTAATAGCTAATTCATTTGTTGAATAGGCTTGCAGCCTATTTAAGCTTTTGTCATATTAAACAATATCTGGTAAACGCGATAGCTGGATAAAATACACATAATATAGATATACAATGTACCATATGTACCATAAGGCCTAAGGGACTACGTCACCTCTAAAAGAGTGGACTCGCCAACCAGCTTAGCGATCGTGGCTATATATCTCTCATGCACACTCATCATGTGCACGAGGAGTGGATCAGTGATAAGTCCAGCAGTGGATAAAAGTGCTGATTGCATTGTATGTATATACAATGAAGTGTAGACAGATTTTTTTTACATTGATTCGTTTCTTCCGGGATACCTTGTATCTGTCTAAGTAGGTAGCGCTTTCATTAAATTGACTATATTTTCACTTTATTGAACCATAATCCATAATCTAATTTTTTAATATAGTTTTCGAGTGATTTTAAAATGGTTTATTTAATAAAAAGTTAGATACTGTTTTTAAAAAAGTAAAAATGTATCTAAGTGTAATAATATAACTTGGGGTCACTATGCTTAGCTCTGTCGGAATATAAGAGACCTGCAGGCCAGGGAAAATTTTTTGGTGACCTAGTATGAAACTTTCGGGAAACATTCGTTGCAATAAAATATGATTTATCAGAATATTGTTTTTTTTAAAAATCAGCCGTTTTGAAGTTATTAATTTTTTTCGAAAAACTGACCTTCGGCAGTTGTCTACGCATATCTCCGAAACTATCCAACCGATTTGAGTGATTTTTTTTTAAACGGCTTAAAATAACATATTCTAAATGGCTTGTTGGCCGATTTCGGCTAGCTTATCAAAATTTTGAAAAAAATCGATTTTACAAAAAAATTGCAAAAATGTTTTTTTTTTTTTCAAAATTTTTCAAAAAAAATTTCATGGGTCATGATTTGCTTCTAAACTCTTTTTAAGCCTTAGGCAGGACGCTGACACTCATAATTTACCAGTATAAGTTTATATTCCGACAGTTCTGTATATGGTATTCACGATCTATAATGGAACGAGGCCAGGACGGCGTCGGCCCATCAATGCAACGCCGAGGCACATAGGGCGTCTGAATTGGAGGGGTGCTCTCACAAAAAAACGGAACACGGTGTTGGCTGGTGGCGCGACCACGTGACTGCGGATGATTGATGGTATAGCTAGGTAGATACTCGTACGTAAGGTATAGATCGAGCGCTCCCATAGATACAAACTTCGTTGCAGTTCATTATCAATTTATTTAATAAGCGGCTGCTAGGCCAGCCCATTTCGAACAGTATGATGTGTGTACGGCACGGTTAGGTGATCGAGCACTCTAGGAACGTGTATCCGGGCAGGCTGTCGGCAAGTAATACCTCTAGTCTATCCACTACTTGTCTACTGCTTTCAATGGCACAGTTATGTAGTGGTGCACTATGTTTTTTCATTTACTGAGTTTCATAACCAGTTATTAAACCATATTTATAGTATATGATTATTATTAAACCATATAACAAATAAAACATATTGCATTGAAACCTTGCATTGTGTATATGCATACACAATTAAACTACAAACCGGTTATAGGTATGCGATTTATCGAGCGAGCGGCGTAGACTCAGCAAGCAATGCCGCTAGTGTATCCAGTGCGCGTGCACCGGCTACTCGCTCACAGTTAGGTGATGGTGCACTCGAGCGGCGTGTCCGCGGGCAGCCGGTCCGCGAGCAATGCGGCGACGGCGCGCGCCAGGTACGTCATGGTTCCGTGGCGGCCGCTCGGAGCGCTGTCATACAGGTGCTGGCACACGCCCGCCGCGCCGCCGCACACCACCCCGCACGTGCCCTCTGTGCCGTCTGCCTTAGCGCAGCAAAGGGTAGCGTCGCCGTTGCATCGCATCTACCCAATATTTATTTATTTAGGCACGGCAACGTTATACTACTCGGTTAAATTAACTCTGCATCTCGCTGGAATGCGGCCCCTTCCCGCTACGCCGTTTACCGGCGGTGTAATCAGCGTAGCAGGAAGGGGGCCGTATCGCAGCGAGGTGCGTCGCGAACGGGATCAACGCGAGGCGGTAATCACCGTAGTGGGAAGCTGCCGCATTCCAGCGAGGTGCTAAGTTAATTCAACCGAGATATACTCGTACATACAAAACATGATTTGAGTATACAATTAAGATTAGACTGAAGTCCAGTATGTACTCGTATATCAATTATAGATGTGCACTACATGCATAAAAACTTATATAGGCTAGATTGTGACACAAAAAAGAACGTAAATTTGAAAATAAAAATAAAGAATAAAAAAATTACACATTTAAAAGTCATTTAGATAAGTTGAAAAGGTTTAAAGAAAATACAAAAGTGAAGTAGATTTACAGATTTTTAAATGGATGTTGGTTGATTAACAGTACACGAGGGATTTGGTTGATTAACGGTACACGAGGGATTAGACCAACACCATTATTATTTTTATGTATTATACTATTATTATCACTGATATAGTTAAACATAATCCTATCTGTAAATGAGAAGGCCCATGACAGTATGGAGCTATGGCCCCTTTTTGAAAATTTCGTATAGTATTAAAATTTTCATAATATGTAGCATTATTTGCGTGATTTCAATATAATATAAATATTTTTTAATCCAATGTGGGATCACGCAGAAATTAATATAGGAAATAACGATTTTTATGTTAGTTCTTGTCGGTTTTTGTTGTTTTGACAACGCCAAAACATTTACGAAATATGCTATTTAGTTTATGTTTTTGTGTAACAAGAAAAATAAGCAAGATATATATCAATATCTACAAAATTTAATTACATAATTTAATTCAACGTTGTAAAATAATATTTGTCAAAATAAGAGTACAATAATCTCGAAACAACATTCGTAAATGCTACTTTAGAGTCAGTCATAAGTATTTATATAATCTGTGTCAATACATAAGATTTTAAATTTTTGTTATCGTGGTTAAACATAATAATTATTATGTAAACGGGTTACTCATTATTTATTTATTATAGCCGATATTTCGGTCCAGTTGCATGCACCGCGGTCGCGGCGAGACTGCGGCGGCGGGTGAAGGTGTTGCTATTGACAGACAAATCTGTCTACCCTCCGTCGTGTTTCTATAGTTTCAATAGTTCGTCATTTTATTTTTCTGTACCCCAAGGATGCTTGGTACAGATCGCCTTAGCGATAAGGGGTGTCTATTGTATTCTGACATTTAAAGATAAGTGCACATGTAATAAACTATTTGTATGGAATAAAGAGTATTTATTATTATTATTTATTTCCAGAAGGGAGCAAACGAGCAGACAGCCCCATATCTGGTGTTAAGTGGATACTGTCGACCATAGACATTTCTGATACATGCGAACACCAGTCCAGAATAACAAACGTTAGCACGCCCCCGGATGCGCTGCCTACCTTTGGAGATTTGAAGAAATGAATTTGGAGGAAGGGTTGAGAAAAATGGAGAGGGCTAGGATGCGGTGGGAATGGGCTCTGGCACATCTCACTCACTACCGAAATACACACATAATAGGGGGAATAACGTGAGAAATACAATATATTTCAGGGTAGTGTTGTATGAGTACAGGGTAATGAGACCAGTCGAATGAGCCCAGCGGCTATGGAATTCAGCATAACTAATAATAATACTGAAATTAAGGAATTATTAATAAACTGGCAATGATTCCTAGGGACCCCAAATATAAACTAATTCAGCTTCCGAAGTGAAAAAAAAAATCAAAATCGGTTGTGTAGTTTTAAAGTTTTCTTCTTACACATATATTCAGATTTATTTACATCGGGATTCATTTTCAGTCTAGACCACTGATTAAAAAACATTAAATTAAGATACATTTAAACTGTATAAAAAAATGTCACTACTAACCTGATCTTCTAAAAATATCTGATTCGCCTTATGCACCAAGTGTTCAACAGTGATCATCCCGCCTAAGTTGTTGACAGCTTTGTATTCAACTACTAACGTCAACACCATCAAGGCTTCAACCACTAGTTGTCTATACTCCGGCTGAGGAATCGAATTTAGGACTGTTTCCACTGCGAGAGCGAATTTCAATTCGCCAGATGTCATTTCTTGGGTTAAATTTGGTTGTAGTATCCTGCCTTGGATTACTAAGCCTTGACACTAAAAAATAAATGGATAAAATATTAACAAAATTTAACATTTACTAAAGAGTTTTATAAGTTATTTTACAAGAGCTGACATAAACAAGCAAAATGAATGATAACTATTCTTTGATTGAAGTTAAAAATATATGTTCACTTTAATTGTTTTTCGTAAAAAAAGAAATCAACCTTTTTAAGACAAAATTGTAACAGTGCAAGTACTTGAAATCAAATACTATCAATCTATACATATACAGGTATTTATTATTCTTCCAGACAACTTTGATAAAGACTGAAGAGTTGTGACTGAGGTAATAACGCAGGTAATGTATGTATTAGGTCTTTATCTATGAAAGTTATCTAAATTCCGAAAAAAATGGAAATCAGTAGGGGCAAGGTCTGGCGAGTATGGTGGGTGACGGAGTTTCCACTTAAAGTTGCTGTAACTTTAAGACTGTCTGTACTGCAGTGTGTCATTAACTGCAGCATTATCATGGGGACGTTTGGCACATTGTTTGACTGTGTCTCCTGAGTTCAATCATTGTGATGAACGTTTACGATTATCATATAGAATCCACTTCTCATCACAAGTAACAATACGATTCAGAATCGCATCATTTTTGTTCCGGTTCAGCAAAGTAAGGCAAGCTTCGACGCGTGTTTGCAGCTGACTTTCATTAAGCTAATACGATACCCACTTTCTGAGCAGCAGGGTTTGATTTCAGTGATAACACAATGTTGGTTCGTCTGCGTCAAATCGGCAAAATAAAGAAGCTCGAAAAGTGGGTACCGTATGAATTGAACGAACGTCAGCGACTACAACGCGTCGAAGTGTGCACTGTGTTATTAAATCGTCACTAAAACGACGGAATTTTCAATCGCATCGTGACTTGTGATGAGAAATGGATCCTGTACGATAACTGCAAACGTTCGTATCAGTGGCTGGATACAGGAGTTGCAGCACAACAATGTCCAGTCCGCCTACTGGTATCAATTTGGAGGTCCCGTGGCGATATTGTCCACTGCAGTCTCTTGCAAGCCGGTCAAACTATTGATGCAGATGTGTACAGATGTGTAAGCAACCAAGTTGGCCTGTTCCATCTATCCCTATCGGCCAACCCCTACTGGTAGGGAAGAATGTTTTTTTTTCCACGCTTCCATACCAGTAAAGATATATGGAAATTCTATGTCCGCTTACCCCTACTATGTAAATGTACTAATGAGAAGAAAAGAGTTTATTGCAAATTGCTATTTAAAAATTTAAAATGTTATATTAAATAAATAAGAAAAAAATAAATCCAGTTCCGCAAGTCACTCGATTCACTAATAAGTATTTCACTCAATCTCTCACTCGATTCAATCTCAGTTGAACATTTAAACACGTTAATAAATTATCTTAATAATTTGTGCATTTTTAATGACGTAATGCTAATGACGCAGTACATATTCATGCTCTTTCTTTTATTGCATTAAATTTTTTTGGAAATTGACATGTAGAGGTTTTTCTGGACCACAGAATTCTTATACACACACACATATATATATATATACATATATATAACAATTTCAACAATCCATATAAACTCAATTGTCTATTATTTTTTTCATTAATCTTGAAGTGGCATGCTTCCGCAAAGTTGTTTATTCTGTGTTTTCACCCAAACATGCATCTCTCTCTTAAAATTGATATTTGTAAGCCAGAAGTTTTGAAAATATTTTTGAAATTTATTCATTTTAAATTCATCCAAAATTTAGATTCAATATATGAGCATCCTTCTTCTGTTTTATCAATAGGTAGCAAAGGTAAAGTTGCTGAAAATGGTAGTATTCTTCTCTTGTCTTGGTTATTGGATAGTTTCAATTGCCTCCCTTTTTTCCATATCGCTTTATGGAAATGATAATAACATCCCCCTTTTGAATGGCTGGAAATACGAACCTCATAGCCTTCACAATGGCCTCCTCAAAATCAGTTTTGATACAAGCCGGTTTCCACTGCTTAATTTGGGATTTGATAAGTTCAATTGTTGTGATATAATAGGTCGGGGAGAAAGTCTTTTCGTATTTTGTATGTATGAAGTTGTGATCCAATATCTTTGATTGAACTGTTTGTACCTGGATGGTTATGATACCATTATAAAGGTAACATTTAAAAAAAAGAAATAAAAAACTGTTTCCCGCCATTTTTCAATTGTTTTTCTGAACAAGAAAATAGGTGAATCTAACGAAGAAATTCGATACATTTTAAAGTTTTATTACAAAAAAGGGAAAAATGCGACACAAGCCGCGAAAAAAATTTGTGCCGTTTATGGACCTAATGCATGTCAGTAAGAGTAGCACAAAGTTGGTTTAAGCGTTTTCAGTCAGGAAATCTTAATGTTAAAGATGTAGTTCGCTCCGGTCGCCCTGTTACCAATAAAATTGATGCCATTTGTGAAAAAGTGCAGCAAGATCGGCATATAAGTAGTTACGACATTGCTGATGAACTGGGCATTGACCACAAAATAGTTTTGACTCATTTGAAAAAGTCTGAATTCACAAAAAAGCTCGATATTTGGGCACCACACGAGCTCACTGAAAGAAACCTAATGAACCGTGTACTCGTTTGCGATTCTCTATTAAAACGCAATGAAACCGAACCATTTTTGAAAAGATTGATCACTGGTGATGAGAAGTGGATCACTTACGACAAGAACGTGCGGAAAAGATTATGGTCTAAGTGCGGCCAAGCTCCACAGACTGTGGCGAAACCCGGATTAGCGCGCAATAAGGTGATGTTGTGTGTATGGTGGGATTGGAAGAGCATCGTTCATTATGAGCTTTTACCGCAGGGCAAAACTATCGATTTGGATTTCTACTGCCAACAGCTGATGAGACTAAAGCAAGAAATTGAGAAAAATCGCCCGGAATTAATCAACAGAAGGGGTGTAGTCTTTCATCATGATAACGCCGGACCACACACATCTTTGGTCACTCAGCATAAATTGAGAGAGCTTGGTTGGGAAGTGTTGATGCACCCATCATATAGGCCTGACCTAGCGCCCTCACATTTCCATTTGTTTCGGTCTCTCAGAGTTCTTTAGGTAGTGTAAGGTTTACATCAAGAGAGGACTGTCAATACTACTTGTCGCAATTTTTTGACCAAAAATCCCAAATTTTCTACAGCAACGGGATCATGTCACTACCTACAAGATGGCAACAAATTATAGAACAAAACGGCACATATATATTATAATTAAATATAATTAAACTTTTAAAAAAAATGTCTTGCATTTGTATATAAAATACGAAGAAACTTTTTCCCCGACCTTATACGTTTCTGTGTTTTTATTTGGAAGAAGGGCATATAGTACTGGTAAAATATTGGTGTACTTCATGGTGCTTTCAATTTCATGGTGTACACTGTGAAGTGTATAGTAGATAACTAACTAGGTGAGGGGGTCAGGACACATTTTAAAAGTACCATCAACAAAAAAAAATCTCAACTAATAATTCCTTGGCCCTCTCACTGGCAAATATTAAAATGTGGCTACCATCATAATTATAACCAACGATAAGGAATTCTTGATATTTGGGTGGTACTTCTATGTGCATAATTTTTTTTAAAAAATTACAGTTATACAGTGCCGACTTTACATTTCGAAAATCCGGTGTTACAGCTATCATGTCCAAACCTTCGTCCACAATCCCGTTTACGTTGTTTTCAAAATTTTTTGGAATCGGAGTAGCAAAAAATATATAAATATTAAAAAAATTACAATCACGAGATTTTTTTTTAATAAAGTAGGTATACCAGCCAGCAACTTCCTTCGCCTTTATAGTCTCCTTATCAAAATAATTAGGGCACTCAAGGAAACGCACATTTTCATTTTTATCACATCATAAACATTTTCAACATAATCATACGTATTTTTATAATTGACAACATCCCTACTGGTATGGAAGCGGAGAAAAAAAATCCATTCTTCCCTACCAGTGAGGATTGGCCGGTAGGGATAGATGGAACAAGCGACAAAGTTTGGTTAATCGCTCATCTCCACTTTTTCTTCATCACACTCCTCATACGACAGTTTTAAAACTTTAAGAGCTGGGCCTGGAAACTCTCCCTCACCCACTATACTCACCGGAACTTGCCCCGACAGATTTCCATTTATTTCGAAATTTGGACAACTTTTTGCAAGGAAAAAATTTTATTCTGCAGTAGCTGTGATTAGGGTTTATGAAGAATTCATTGATATCACGAGATTTTTACAGGAGTGGTATCAATCAACTGCCCGTGAGGTGGCGAAAATGTGTAGATAATATGGGTCAATATTCCGACTAACATAATATTTTTTTTTATAACAAAATGAAAAATATCGGTTTCTCATACAAATCGGTCATTTCATAGGTAGGTACCTAATATCTACATACATTACACAATATAGATATTTATTATAATTATCTAGTACGCAACTATAGATAAATAATAAATAAGATCTAAATAGAAAAATGTAATACGATTATCTAGCAATATAGTAACTGGTTTAGTAAAGTGACTGGTTTAATGTCATTAGTTTTTTGAGGGAAAATAACAGCACCATATATTTTTCTCTGCACTGACTCGTGACATGTTCATATTTTTTGTATTTATCTCGTATGCAATAGAGGTAAGGTAATTCGTAAACGTGGATGAAGCGTTCGGGTGTTTCCGGATTAGCCGATGGCCAATGATATCGTAATGTATCTATGCATATTTTTTTTAAATACATGAAACACTAATTTATAAATACGTAAAGATATCATTACGATAGCCTATGTTAATTCCCATATATGAAGTGATAGCAAGAAAATCAATCCAAGTAAAGTAATTAATCCAAGTAAAGTTAAGTAATTAATCAATTGAAAACAATTATAAAATGTAAGAATATCTTCTACTTATACTCGTACATACAATAAAAGTATTAGAGAGCCATGCCTGTACATCAAATATTTTTCGAAAATACAATTTGATTTCAACATGATTGTAGTAAAGTAAGAATTATAAAAAGGCGAAAACAACAATTTTTGGAATTTTTGTCTGTCTGCCTGAACGCGCATCATGCAAAATCAACTGTGCCTTTAGCTTATGTGTTTTAGCTTATGTCCCGGGTTAACATTAAGAATACTTTTTATACAAATCCTTTGTAGAGTTCCAACGGGAATCACTCTAAGATTCACGCGAACGGAGACGCTGGCACCGCTAGTAAATAATAATAACAATAAATAATAAAATAAAGGTACCCTTTCGAGCACCGCCCAGACGCGAGGATAAAAGTCTCTGGGCACGCGGTTGAGTGCGCCGTCTAACCTGCGCCGCCGCAACCACTGCCCTTGTCGATCTGGCTCAGCTATCGGTGCTGCAAAGTGTATTACAATTTGTTGATCGTAAAAAAAAGGAACAACTATACAACGTGTCTCTGAAATAAGGCCAAGGCTGACAATATGTTGTTAAGTGTCGCGAGTACAATCGATTCTACCAGTTGCTACAGCAGGCATTTTTTTCATAACTTATTTTTCATTTTTAGTGTATTTATTATATATTTTATTCTACGCACAGTTACGCAAGTCAAATTGACTCATCGCAAGCACTGAGCGCGGCGCGGCGCGCTGCCGGCCACTACCCTGTACAGAGTAATGAGCGTTACGAACGTTTTAGATAAAACAACAGAACTTTACATGTTTGTAACTTTTGGTTTATAACTTCATTTTTGGCTAGAACGGTTTTATATATTTTAAATTAGTTGACGTGTTTCAGATTTAGCGATATTTCGGTGGCACGTTGTATAAAGTATAATAAAATTAACCTGCATATAATACATGCATATAAATATAATTTACTTCATTGATTTCACATCATTTCTTATAATTCAAACAATTAAACGTAAAATAAGGTCATACTAACCTATGCAGTTAATACTAACCTAATTAGTAGAAATAGTTACCTATTTAGTATAAATAATATGGCTATGATTAATTAGAGTTAATATATTAGTTTCGGTCAGTATGAAAAAACAAATTGTCTGTTTAATAAAAGCTTGGGCGGCAAAATATGAGCAGTAACAAATGGAAACGAAGAGTAACATATTTTGAAATGAGTTACTCAATAAATATTTAAATGTGTGAAATTCTGACTGGGCGGTAAAATTAATAAAATTGGGCAGTAACGCGTGAGCAGTTACTAAATAGAAATAGTTCCGCTAAAAATGTTTGGGATAAGTGGTAAATAAATGGAATGTATGAATTATCTCTAACAAATTCTTTCTGGATAGGAAGGATTTAGGCGTTTTTTTTTTGAAACACGATATCAGGCGATCGCCCCCCTACGCTTCACTATGGCCTCAGACTTCTTATCTAATCAAGCCGAATTGTTTCTGGGTAGGAAAGACTTTTGAAGCGAAATGACGTTCATTGCGGACAGTACAATTATTTTGAATTATAAAAAATGGTTGAATGTTAATGAAATAATGACGCACTACAGTACGAGAGAATATGAAAAAGCCATCGTGCATCATCGTTTACTTTCGTTTCGTAATCCCTTTTTTGTACTTACACGAATCGTAATTAGTCGCCTTTTGAGACAGCATAGGAGTAGCTCGCATTCAATTCGAATATTTATATAGAGCAGTTATAACATAAATTACAAATAGTTATGGCATCCGATTTTAAAAGAGAGACAATTATTCATTTGCAAGCTCGATAAGTTATTTATAAAGTAGGTATACTTATATTTTTGTCATGAGGCGAATAAATTCAAAACTAATGATAGAACCGTTCAAGGTTCAAGAACGTGTAATTGAAGGTAGGTACTGGTATTTCTAGATGCACTTTAAAGAAAAGATGATGCACTCTAAAAGAAGCCGACAATAAAGAAAACTACTACATTTAGTACCCCTAAAAAGGGCAGACCGAAAAAAAAGTTTTTGTTTAGATCTGGATGACTTTGATTATGGGGTAATAAGAAGAATGATTTACGATTTCTATTTAAAATTTAAAGAACTACCGACTATCAAATCTTTGAAAATGAAGTTTATTGACGCTATTTTTTTTTTCGGAATAACAATTCTTGTGGCCTTTCAAGTCACAGGGCATGTATGGTTTAGAGCGAGCGCAGAAGGCGCTCAGCCAGGAGCAAAATGTGTGTGCATGTCCAGGAGCAACGAGCCTAAGGGCTCCCCCGTCGGTAGACCGGCGGAAGGAACGGACCTCGGCTTAGGTGTTGCTTTGGAAGGGTACCGCGGGATCGCTAGTCAGTGTGAATTAATTTTAAAGGTTCTGTATTTACATCAAGAAAAATTCTTCGGAAAATGGGGTTTAAGTTTACCAAGGTTGAAGATAATCAAAGCATTTTAATGGAAAAAAGTGATGCATAGAGAAGTGTAAAGAAGTATAGAGCGGAAGGAAAATATTGTATACATGGATGAATCACTAGTCACACAAAAAATAAAAGTTGGACAGATCCTTTGAAAAAAGGAGTACGAAAAAAATATCAAAGAGCCAGCGTTTAATTATAGTACATGCCGGTAATGAGAAAGAGTTTGTATCAAAAGATTTTAATGTATAAATCTTTTGATAAAATAATTGACTAGTATGCTGAGATTAATGGTGACAATTGTGAAAAATGGATTCGCAATTAATTAATACCCTATTTGCAAAAATAATCAGTTTTGTAATAGACGTTTCATATCACAATAAATTTGCTGAAAGACCTCCGAATTACAACAGCACCGAGCAATCAATGATAATTCAGCCAGAATAAACACCATATTTAATTTGAAGTCAATTGGAAAACACTTCAGTTATATGAAATTATAGTTCAGCATAAAGCAGCTCACACCGAATATTTCGTAGACAAAATTCTTGCAGAACATGGCCACTCCGTTATCACTACAACGATGGTAAAGGAAAACACCGTAAGGAAACCCTGCCCGAAAATGATTGGCTATGGCCCGAAATTCCATCGTGATTGCATGAAAATTAATTGACTGTAAATGACAAATGTTATAAATAAATTGGTTGTTATTATATACTATTGAATGATTACTGGATATAATAGTCATAAATAACAATTGACTGTTATTATAAACATCAAATACAAATACTCACCGTCTTCAATATTGCCTTGCAGCGATTGTCCTTCCAACATAATCTGAGATTTCTTGCCATACCGATTTGATTTGTTGCTCACTATTGAGAAATTGCCTCTTCCCACTGTTAACAAAATTAACATTAATTTCCTATTTAGGACAGATCGCTTAAAACATGATATGATATAATGAAAACCGATTAGAAAGACAAAAACAAACCGTGATTTAGACACAACACTTTATAACGTCGCAAAGCATTTTCCGGAACTACCTCTAAACGGAAATAAAAAGAAAACGTAAAGCATTCTCTATGTGTATATAAATAACATAGTAAAAGAACTAGGCGTCTGAACAAATCCTTTTGCAATTTGTTATCAAATTATTCAATAAGCAACAAGTGACTAGAAATAAAGTTGTAGTACAAACTTATTTTTTCAGTTAAGAGCACCGAATATGAACATTATTCACTTTATGTAAGTTGTTTTGGGAACCGCAAAAAAACGACGTAATTATTCGAACGCCCAGTGTTTATGGTTATATGTGAGACAAGGTGGTTTATACTTAGTAAGGAACCACAGGGTACACTCAAATAGCAAATGTACTGTGGTCAGTTCAACTCGCCTTTACTTTTTATGATCTTTTCCTTTAATATAAACAGCGAGTTTGCTGTAAAAGAAACAAAGCGATAAAAAATTAAAACAAAACAGATAAATAGCAATTAAACAACTTTGAACGGTTTAAATCGCGTATATTTAACATTATTTATATCCCGACGTTTCGAACACTTTGCAGTGGACGTGGTCACGGGGTGACTAATTGATTTTATATGTCACTTGAGTTCTTAAGAAATTATTTGAACTACCGTCTGAAATTAGTCAAAAAAATTCGCGGTCAAACTAGTGCGCATGTCAAGGATTACCAATTTGTCAGCCAAATCAAACATCTACAATTGACTGGTGATGAAATAATGGTCAGCTTTGATGTACAATCGTTATTTACATGCTTACCTGTACATGATTGCATTGAAATTGTCAAGAAAAAACTAACTGAGCACGACCTACCATAGAATATGCAGAACTACTAGAACACTGCCTAACATCTGGCTACCTATTCTGGGATAATAAATTCTACATACAGATCGATGGTGTAGCAATGGGCTCTTCTCCTGTCTCCCTTGTTGTCGCCGATATTTACATGGAAGACTTCGAGAAGAAGGCTCTCACCAGAGCTGTGGCTATGCCGAAGATCTACAAACGGTACGTAGACGATACTTTTGCCGTCCTCCCCAAAAATAATGTTTCTGCATTCCTAAATCATTTAAACTCTTTACATGATAAAATCCAATTTACTATGTAGTCTGAGGTCAATAAATCCTTAGCTTTCCTTGACATTCTAGTCATCAGAAATCCTGACAACTCTCTTGGTCATACTGTGTATAGGAAACCCACCCATACAGATAAATATCTCAATGGTAACTCCCATCACCATCCATGTCAGTTGGCTACTGTAGGCAAATCTTTGTTACAGAGAGCACACGGCATCTGTGACACTGACCACCTCGAGGAAGAGCTTCTGCATGTGAAACAAGTACTGCGAAGCAACAATCACAAACTCCCACGAATGCGTCACAAAAGTCGCCCCAAGCCTCCTACAGTTGAGCGACAATCTGCCATCTTACCATATATCAAGGGCATCACTGACAAAATTGGAAATATCTTAAGACGAGCTTCAATTAAAACTTACTTCAAGTCGCACAAGAAGATTAGCCAATTTTTAAGACCTGTCAAGAGCAATATCCCCCTACAAGATGCAGGTGTTTACAAGCTTGATTGTGAATGCGGGTTATCATACAATGGGCAAACAAAGAGGAGCATCGGTATCCGGATAAAAGAACACATAGCTGACATGAAGAACAGACGCTCGACCAAGTCTGCAGTTTGTGAACAAGTTCTGGACAAACCCAACCATTACATTCGATTCGATAATCCACAAATCCTCGCTAGAGAGACCCGGTTCATGCCAAGAATATTACGCGAGGCTATTGAAATCAAGAAACACCCAAATTTCAATAGAGAAGATGGTTGGCAAGTACCACCGGCTTGGGATCCAGTCATTAAATTAATTAAATCCCAAGGCCAACGCAATACTGCAAGACCTCTGGACAGCGTGAGCAAATACTGCGTGCATAGGGAATGTTATGATTAAAACAATTTCAGACGGTAGTTCAAATGAATCAATCAATAAAATCAATTAGTCACCCCGTGACCACGTCCACTGCAAAGTGTTCGAAAGGTCGGGATATATATAATGTTAAATATACGCGATTTAAACCGTTCAAAGTTGTTTAATTGCTATGTATAGTAATCGCGAAAACCTAAGAAAAAAACAGATAAATGCTGTAAGTAATGAATGACGGTAGATATAAGAAAAGGATTGTCATATGTCGATAAATAAGAAATATAAAGATTATAAAATATAACTACGAGTACAGTCTAAAAACTTGTAATTACAAAGTCACTGCCCTGAAATGGGACATTCTCAAATAGTGAAAAAATCAATATTTTCCATACGATTTAGAAAAATTATATTCATACAAAAATATCCTTTTTGATAGTGAAGTAGGCGGACCAGCAAGCGGTCCCACGTGGTGGTAAGTGTTACCGCCGCCCATGGACACCTACAAAACCAGGGGGTATGCGGGTGGCCGGCAAAATCAAAATCCTATTCACAGCTTTCTTGCAGAACCCCATATCGTAGCTTAATGGAAAGACGTCTTGAGGCAGTTCAATATATCCTTTATTTGGTTTTAATTTTTTGTTTTAATTTTATATGACAATTTTGGAACTAACTAAACATTTATCTATCTACGAATGCAACCGACATACAGATCTAAACAATTTTGGGGCAAATTTGATTTTTATCGGTAAACAAATTCGCCCTCCATTGTCGAAATCGATCTGGAAACGAAAAGTACTCGTATATAAGCAAAATATCTTAATATTATACAAATAATTGTTCCAATCAATATGATTAATATCATAAAAATCAGTAATTTACTATTGAATGTTAGATGGCGCTTCAAAATAATGGATAATAACTTTCTTCTCGCTACGCGCGACGATGATCTCTTATTACAGGAAAAATTAATTCACACCTCTTTGTATTTATTCCCTGGTCCAACAAAAAGACAAACGAACTACCCAGATCCCGTAAAACATTTGTCTTTAAACAAATATTTATACAACTTTGCACATAAGAGCTAATCATTCGGTAAAGGTAAGTACTCACCACTATTGATAGCAAACTCCTTCCCGCTCAGTATATGATAAAGTAGATTTTTCATCTCAAACGGTGACAAGTTGAGCAAATGTTCGGAGGCCTCTTCACCATCACAAGACAAAGTGCGCGAAAGTTCTGTCGCCATCACCTACGATATGTCATTATAATAATGTATTGAACAGATAAATATCTATATCTATATACATATAAGGTCCGACAAAAGTAGTATATCTGATTAAAAAAATAACACGAATTTTATGATTTTTTATTACATTAAAAATACATAATTGTTGATTAATTAATGTGCATAAAACTATCCACGCGATCGCTTAAATCTTTGACCTTTGAACGCGCCCGCTTCGGTTAGGTTCAGCGCACACGGGCCACTGGCGACAGCCACCAGTGGTCAGCGACAAGCAGCAGATAACGCTATTCATACATTTTGTAGGGATTCGGCGCACACGTGTAGTCGGTGGCGGTCACTCGCTACAGCAGTGTTCGCGACACGCTATTCGGCGCACACGGGCCACCTGTGGCTGTCGCCGGTGGCCCGTGTGCGCCGAACCTTAGTAAGTATGCGTAAGTAGGTATGAAATACGTATTGTGTTATGCGCATACGAGTAAATAGATGACCAATTATTTGTTTTTAATGTAATTAAAAATAGTTTTAGAGTACTGATTGACATATTAAAATATTCTATCTACTCTCATATCGTAAAATTCGAATTACAAACTTCAAAACGAATTTATATTGACATACTTTATAAACACAATACCGAAATTTAAAAATAGAATCATATTATAACACTTTTTTTCAAACAAAATAACGTTATAAAATTTTTTTTTTCATTACGATACAGTTTTACTTGTCTGTGGCAGCGCCCACTTTAGCGCATGCGCGGTGATATGCTGGGTTTTGGCGCCATTCATACGTTTTGTTGTACTAAATTTCGTGGAAATATTGTTATTTTTGCTTAAAAATGTCCGATAGCAGTGATTGTGAAGAAAATTTGACTCCACCCGATATTTTAAATGCGGCGACGGAAATGACTAATAATCTATTACCAGCAAAGTCGAGAAAATTATATGATAAATGCTATGAAGACTTTATGGAGCGGAAAATGCAAAAAAAAGGCTACTTCGTTTTCGGAAAACGTGCTAATGGCCTATTTTCAGGAATTGGGTTTTTAAAAAAAAAAAATTTTATCATTAATGGAAAGATCATATACACATTTTATAACAAAACCATTTTTAGTTTTTTTTTTCGCTTTAATTAAAAAGTTATATTTAATTACAAATAAATTTTTGAATCCAGTACCGAAAACACGCGGACAGTTCCCGAACAAACCCGAGCGCGTGTGACGTCACAATGTCAATTTCTACTCATTGTAGCACACAGCTTATACAGTATTTTGACTATTAATCGATTAAATCTTGTTATTATCGTCAATATATTAATAAATATATTGAAAATGTCTAACCTTAAAAGTTATCGTGCTTGCTTCGTACCATTATGTACGAATACTACAAAAACAACTCCTGAAAAAATGTTTTTAAATGTTCCACAAAATGTTAAACGTCGAAATAAATGGTTCCAAGCAGTGCGACGACCTAATTCCAAAACAACATCAAATTTTTTTTGTTGTGAAGATCATTTTGATGTAAGTATTTTATAATAATATAGTAATTAAAAAATATTTATGTAAACGTATAAATGAAATAAATAGCATTCGATAAATAAAAATTAATTATATTTAATGACGAATAAATCATTTAATATTTTAATTTACAATATTATTTTTTTATAAACTTACCTTGATGCTTTAGCACCTCGAACTTCAGCTGAATTAAACCGAATATCATTTTTAAGAAAATCTGTTATCATAAATATATCCACATCGGGTATATTATCGGAATTAGCCTTTATAAATCCTTTATCACACATAACTAAATAAAAGTAGTTAATATAAATAATTTTTTAAACTAAATGTCGGATATTTGTCGTCAATTTACATGTAGAAGCCTGTGATACTGTACTATCGAGAAATCCTTTTAACATTATGACGTCACAAACATGGCGACCAATCGTAGCGCGTTTGTAGTCACGTGATTCTTTTTAAAATTTTATCAATTTTAAATTGTTTATAATAAATTAAATAAACATTTTTTAAGAGTATTTCGCATCGATTATTAATATAATTTATGATAAAGTTTTAAAATACATAAAAAAAATTGATATTTTTTTTTTTCAAATACCCAATTGTCTGACAAGTTCAAGTGTTCCTCATTATGGTCTAAATACTCAATGTTAAAGAGTACATTAAGCATATATAACGAAGTCGATATATCCAAATATTAGAAACTAATTGCGTTTTTGAAAAGAAAATCTCAAGGATTTAAAGCGAAGAAAGCCAAGACGTTTTCACCCGAACAATTAAATAAATTCATAAACGAAGCTCCTGGACACGAACATCTTTTATCGAAGGTACGTATATATATTTAGATTTTAGTTATATAAACGTGAAAGTCTAATTAGCGTTTGTCGTTCTTGGGTTTTCATTTAAATCCATAATTTTTAATTTCATTTGTTCCAGATTGCACTTATTTTCGGTATCATGGGTGCCTGTCGGAGACAGGAACTCTATAATGTGCAGTTTCAGGACGTGAAAGTTTATGAAAATACAATATTAGTAAAAATTCGTAATACCAAAAATAAAAAAGACCGCTCTTTTAGTATTACAGGGAAATACTATGAGTTATGTAAATAATACATATCACTACGGCCCAATTCTTGTAAAAATCCCCGTTTCGTTAAAATTACCAATGTGGAAAATGCACTCAACAAAGAGTTGGCATCAATAAATTTGGAACTTTAGGTAAAACTATAGCCGATTATCTACAACTTCCGAACTCAGAGCAGTACACTGGCCATTGCTTTTGACGAACTTCGGCAACCCTGCTAATTGACGCCGGTGGGAATATTACAACATTGAAGCGTCATGGTGGATGGAAATCGGCGGCAGTGGCAGAAGGTTACATAGATGATTCTATGACTGACAAAATCTTAGTTTCAAATTCCATTCTAAACACAATAGAAAACAAAAAGAACGAAATTAATATTAATTTGCCAATAGCCCGGACAGCAAGTACGAGCACCTCTAATGCCAATGCCTGCCCAGCAATACATATATAATTCCATAATTGCAACATACAAAACTTGAATAATTATTATAAATAATAAATTATTTCTTACTATTTTAACTTTGATCTTTTATTTAGTAGGTTCAACACCAATGTATGAGAGTAGATAAAGTGGTGTATGAAACTGCACATAACTAGGTATTAAAACACTCGTGTGATACTATTAAAAACCTCGCCTACGGCTCGGTTTTTAAACGCACACTCGTGTTTTAATACCCCTCATTATCCAACAGTTTCATAAACTACTATTACGCTATCTTTGTAGGACCTAATATAATTTATTAATTATCTAATTATAATAATATTTTAGCTGTGTGGTGTCGTGTGGTTTTAAAATAGAACCACCTCTTCCCGTGGTTGTCATAAAATGCGACTAAGTGATAACAAAGCCGCTACTACAACCCTTAAGGAACTACACCATTCAAATAAATAATGAACTCGCCAACCCGCTTAGCGTAGCCTTTTAAAGCCACACATCAGCCATACAGTAAGTAGTTTTGCGTACGAATACGTCACACATACAAACAAATTGTGACTCCTTGATATGTAAGGATGATTTTTTTTACTGATTACCTGAATAATAAGTCCGACTCTAAGACGCAACATTTCAAGGAAAAGTTGTGGTTCGGTGCGAATAAACATGGCGAGGTATACTAGCAGTTCTTGCGTTAACATGGCTGTACTCTCGTCGTCGCCGTAAGCCTGAGAGGGCAATTAAATATGACTTGTATAAACAAAATACTAAATGGGCAGCAAATCATGATCAACAAAATACTAAATGGGCAGCAAATCATAATCAACAAAATACTAAATGGGCAGCAAATCATGATCAACAAAATACTAAATGGGTAGCAAATCATGATCAACAAAATACTAAATGGGCAGCAAATCATGATCAACAAAATACTAAATGGGTAGCAAATCATGATCAACAAAATACTAAATGGGCAGCAAATCATGATCAACAAAATACTAAATGGGTAGCAAATCATGATTAACAAAATACTAAATGGGTAGCAAATCATGATCAACAAAATGAACTATTTTTGAATAAATGAAATTAACAATTTTTAGTCACAAAGAATGTCAACACAAAGTCCTGTATCTTTAATGTCACAAGAAAACCTAAACGTACCCCACCTTTAGATTTGCTGCCACTTTCAGTATTTCTGCTGCTCATTTAATTATTTCCCATTAAATATTTTATTAGAAGAATTTACATAATGTTAAAGGAAGAATTTAAAAAAAATCCAATAATTGTTGGTTTGGGCTCTATATCATTCGTACTTTATATTGCAATCACTTTTTTCAAAAATATTTCGTGCTTTATTAGAATTTAATTGTATGTATATTATATAGATATAGATACAGTAAAATTGTAACATAAAGTGGTGGCCAATCGAGCGTTCGAACTTCTTTGCAGCTCATTATCAATTTATTCAATTACAGCCAACAACTATTAGATTCACTCCTATCACTTAAGATAATCATATCTATAAATAATTATGAATTCCAGTTTACACGACAAGCGATATTTAATACAACTATGGATACGATTATCGGTTTATACCGGTCACGATACATAAGTATAAAATATTATATTTTTGTATAATTATTCAAAAAATAAATATAACAGACATTTAAAAAACAGTTTTATACTTTTTACCTTATTGTATGCATGTCCATGTTTTTGATTTCGAAATGTCTGCGTGCAATAAACATAAAACATTGACGATATGAAATTGAAGTAAAATTACAATATAATCAATGAATGTCATGTCATATAGACGATTAAATGTAAAAATTTAATTTTATTTGGTAGCTAGATATGACCCAGACATGACCCAGCACTGTCATGAAATGACAGTGCTGGGTTTAGCCCAAATTTATTTATTCTATTTAAAACGTTCGTAGCACTTACTACTCAGTACAGGGCGGTGACCCGAGGTAGACGGACGCGTAGAATAAAAGATATACTAGAAATGTTAGTACATTAAATTACTAACCAAAAACTATTATAATCGAATCTACTCTCGATACGGAACAACCTATTTTCAGCTCTTGCGTTGTCTCAGTGATGTTATATAAATGTTTTACCTGCACAATTACACGAATGCTCATAGATTGTTCAAAAGGAGTTCTATGAATGCATTTATGTAATACATAACAAAAACAAACTTACCAAATGTATCAACTGCCTCAACTCATTCTCCGGGAGTGGTGCGGTGATGGTATGTTCATTACTCGGTGGCATTCCCACAGTAATTTGTTTCTGTCGCACCAACAAATCAGTGACAGCTTTTGCCAAGTCCTCCACCCTCTTGCCAAGCATGCCGGCGCTGTGTCGCACTAGACCCCATAGCTTTTGTGTGCAAGCTTTCTCGTATAGTGCTTTGAGGAGGTTCTTTACGGTTACTGCTTTTCCGTTCTCGAGCATATCTTTGATTAAAAAATAAATATGTAAGTACTTGTAATGTGTAATAAATATACCTATAACGTCCCACTACAGGGCACAGGCCTTTTCTAGTAAATAATTGGAGGCTTTCGGGTCGTAATCCACCACGCGGGCAGATCATTAAGGAATTGTGTGCCTTTTGTACGATATTGTGCAATGAAGTATAAAAATAAATAAACAAATACACATTATACACCAATTTTCAGTGGGTTCCAATGACTAGATTGTGGTCCTAAAACCTTTAGTAATTTACTGGAGGCAAGAGCTGGGCAGTTTTTTCTTTTGAAGGATCAACTTATTTGGTCCGTAATTTGTTACTGTGACGTCATGTGTATTCTCAATATAGTTTTATTCTCATTTTACTAATTTTTTAATACATTTTTTGTGTGGTAAATGTTGCTGTTTGTTGTGAGTCAAATAAAATGGCTGCCGGTATTCGCCATATTCTCAATCAATGATTTATTATCTCGCTCTCTGATTTATTTGAGTATCAGCCTATACCGTCCCACTGCAAGGCACAGATCTCCCCTAATAAATCACTTGGGGTTCCGGGCCGTAATCCACCTCGCGGGTCCAGTGCGGATTCATGGATAGCAAACTCCGGATTTTTTTTATTTCTAGAGCATGCGGGTTTCCACACGATGTTTTTCCCCTCACCGCCGAGCTGGTGACAATTTTTAAAAAATCCGTACTTGACGAAACTGTGGTACGGGCCGTGGATTTGAACTCACGATCACAAGAGTCGAGTATAGATACCCCTAGGCTATCACCGCTCATGACTATCTGGACCGTAAAATTACGGACCGTAAACTGGTCCGTAAATTTGTTTCAGAAACGGAGACCATGGCGTATCTACCAAGTACTGCAGTATGTCTCCCTGTTCGTCCAAACTCTCAGTTTCTCTCAGAATTGCGAGTATATCGCCGTTTATTGTTCCAACTATACTTTAATGTAACTCACCGGTATTAAAGTCAAGGCCGTGCGTATCTACCAAGTATTGCAGTATGTCTCCCTGTTCGTCCAAACTCTCAGTTTCTCTCAGCATGGAGAGTAATTCGTCCGTCTCTTGTTCCGCGTAAATCACGCCTGGGTTATCAGAGGTAGTGCGGTTGCGGACCACAGATGTGGTCTTGTTGATCACACCTGCAAAATGTTTGATAACTTTACTAGAATTTATACTTCTCTAACCCTTTTTTTCTTTTCATTTTGGCAATGGTGTAATTAGCACTTTCTGCCAGTGTGAAGTTTTCTTTGCAATGAACAATTTTAAAGTCTAAAATGTATCCTGTCAATGTCCTGTGCCGTCGAAGTAAGTCAGGTGTCGCTCAGTAAAGTGATCGTAGGTTTAGTGAGGACAGACGAGGACTCCTTGGAAGCACACGAAAAACGCAGTGCTTTTATGCTTTTATTTGATTATCACAAACATTACGCAACAAAAAACACATTGAAGTTTAATAAACTATCACTATTCAACCACAAAACACACAATTTTTACAATAATCAAACCAAAACTCAACTTTACTTTTTGAGTTCCCGTCAAAAAGCCCTCCCAGCCCCTTTTACAAATCCACTCGTATTCCTTAGGCGCCAACTACACGAGCGAGTATCTCGCGGGGATAATCTCGCCGTGCCACTAATTTCAATAATAACTGACTATAGGAGCTATCGCCGTGTGCAGATTGGTTCGGCTAAAGCTTACTTACTATTGAAATAGTGCCACGGCGAGATTACCGCCACGAGAGACTCGCTCGTATAGTTGCCGCCTTAGGACGATTACTTGCCAATTATCAAGCATTCGTACTCCTATCCGCCATTTTTTAAAACGAATACTCAAATATTAATCGAATATTAAAAACAAAAAGTTAACAATCATTGTTGAATCATTGTTTATTTGATAATCATCTACGTGTCTAATTTTAAATTGAACTAAAAAAAGTATTTACTAACTTTATATTGAACTAAAAATTACTTAGGTACTAGTTTTACAAGTGCGCGGGTAGTTACAAGTGCGGTTGGGTACTATTCGTATTCGTAAAAAGTGAGGCAAATTATTCGTATTTGTTTTCGCGAATAGTGCTTTTTGCTATTTGAAACATGACCATTACGTACTGATGTCGGGATGTATCGCTGGTGTCGCAGCGCGACAGTATCCAATTACCACCCGGTGGACTGTCTGCCACCTTCTTTCATACGAGCATACAGTCCACTTGATGGTAAGTGAATACTGTCGTCCATAGACATCCGCGATACATGCCAACATCAGTCCAGAATGACAAACGTTGACACATCCCCGGATGCGCTGCCCATCTTTGCAGATTAAGGAATGGATTGGGAGAAAGGGTTGGGAAAATGGGGAGGGATAGGTAGGATGGGAATAGGCTCTGGCATATCTCACGCAATACCGAAAGACGTACGTGCATTGGGGAAATACGATAAAGTAGGATATGCAGTACATTTCAAGGTAGTCTTCTATGAGAGAGGGGTAACGTGGCCAGTAGAGTGCGCCCAGCGGCTGTGGGAATGCACATGCACTCTCCCCTTGTAAAAAAACCTCAATTTGTATAAATTTCGCGCATATGCACACACACTACACGCACGTTACGATACTGACGACACCTGTAGGATACACCGACAGTAAATTAGCGACCACTTCACAACAGTGGAGCAGAATAGTGGCGGTCACTGTTTTCGTTTATGTTTAAAGCGCGCGCCACGAGCAAAAAGATTCAATAATATGATAAAGGTTCAATAATATGGGGGTCTAGTAAAGTGGTCGATTTCATACAATCTCCGTCCAGTCTTGGGTAACCTCAAGTCAATGACCGAAATGGTCGTGGCGCGCGCTTTAGTACCGCGTAAAGAACGCCGCAGTGCCATAAATTTGCAAAGATTTTATTGTTCCAATTATGTTTTTGAACGTCATGCGGCATACGAATTTTTTGAACTTCAAGTAATGTGGTTTGATGATTGATACAATTTATGTTTATATATGAATTTATTGTTGTGTTTTAATTTAAAGTAAAATATTATTTAAGAGTACCTAGAACCTGTTTAGCGCCGTTTTAGGTAGGCACTCAGTTTAATTCTTTTTGGGAACTTTAGTTTGATATAAGACAGCGGGGAATTAATTTATGCCATAAATAGAAAACCTGTACGAAATTTAGCCAACATATTCGATTTCTTCCTGTATATATAAAAAGTAAATGTTTCTTTAAGTTTATGAGTTTATTTTTAAATAAAACATTTTTCTATAGCAATGCTAGAAAATAGTAGGAATAATAAACATTATAATATTGACCAATCGAGCATTCGGACAAATACAAACTCCTTTGCATCTCATTATCAGTTTATCAATAAGCGCTTAGATAGCGCCAACCGCAAATATAACGTTGTAGAACAAACGTAATTTACTCAGTTACTGCTACAAATGTGAACTTTAAAATCACCGTTAGGTAGGTATAACTCATTTCCGAACGCAAAAAAGTTTGCAAATACAACGTTGTAGAACAAATTTTTATTTTCGGTTAAAGAAATTAATATAAATGTTAAAGTCAGCATAATAAATTTCATAAATACAAAAAATAATCTTTGTTATGAGGAGAACGCTCGGTTGCATAATGCTTTAGTTAGTTTCTTACCCTCTTCTTTGGGCGGCGAGGGTGATTTCTCTCTGGTCAGTTCAATAGTTGGCGTACCAGCGCTCGTAGAGCCTAATAAGCTTGTAGTTGATGTGCCCCTACAAATAAGAACGCATTGTATATGATTGAACATTTAGGTGTCAAGCATAACAGTAGTGCGCATAGTAATCTGTACATACCTATAATACTCACTAAACCCTACCCACATACAACAGTTTAACACTTGGCAAATATTGAGTCGGGACTTGAGGCTTCATCTGTATAAAATTCAATTGACTTAAGAACTGAAGCCGAATGACCATAGAACAGCGCCGTACATTCGCAGGCTCCATTACCTCGCGAGGCGACAACATCAACTGGCCACCGAGATCTTGTGATCTAACGCCCTTAGACTTCTTGTGGGGTTATGTGAATTCCCAGACGTATGCATATCAACCGCAAACAATAGATGCCTTAAACGCCAAAATCACCCGCGTCATTAATAAATGTCAATCTCTAAAATGGACGCCACTCAACGTAACCGCGGCGACCATTTGCCCGATATCATACGCGATCATATCATATATTAATGCTATCGATTGACCTTCCAATAAAAAATATATATAGCAGTATCGATTATACAACTTGTTTTATTTATAATAGGTCGGAGAGAAAGTCTTTTCGTATTTTGTATGTATGAAGTTGTGATCCAATATCTTTGAATGAACTGTTTATACGTGGCTGGTCATGATACCATTAAAAAGGTAACATTTATAAAAAATAAATAAAAAACTATTTCCCGCCATTTTTCAATTGTTTTTCTGTCCAAGAAAATGAGTGAATCTAACGAAGAAATTCGATACATTTTAAAGTTTAAAACAAAAAAGGGAAAAATGCGACACAAGACGCGAAAAAAATTTGTGCCGTTTATGGACCTAATGCAGTGTCAGTAAGAGTAGCACAAAGTTGGTTTAAGCATTTTCAGTCAGGAAATCTTAATGTTAAAGATGCAGTTCGCTCCGGTCGCCCTGTTACCGATAAAGTTGCTGTCATTTGTGAAAAAGTGCAGCAAGATCGGCATATAAATAGTTACGACATTGCTGATGAACTGGGCATTGACCACAAAATAGTTTTGACTCATTTGAAAAAGTCTGGATTCACAAAAAAGTTCGATATTTGGGCACCACACGAGCTCACTGAAAGAAACCTAATGAACCGTGTACTCGTTTGCGATTCTCTATTAAAACGCAATGAAACCGAACCATTTTTGAAAAGATTGATCACTGGTGATGAGAAGTGGATCACTTACGAAAAGAAAATGCGGGGAAGATCATGGTCTAAGTGCGGCCAAGCTCCACAGACTGTGGCGAAACCCGGGTTAACGCGCAATAAGGTGATGTCGTGTGTATGGTGGGATTGGAAGAGCATCGTTCATTATGAGCTTTTACTGCCGAGCAAAACCATCGATTTGGATCTCTACTGCCAACAGCTGATGAGACTAAAGCAAGAAATTGAGAAGAAACGCCCGGAATTGATCAACAGAAAGGGTGTAGTCTTTCATCATGATAACGCCAGACCACACACATCTTTGGCCACTCAGCAAAAATTTAGAGAGCTTGGTTGGGAAGTGTTGATGCATCACACCTTATAGCCCTGACCTTGCGCCCTCAGATTTCCACTTGTTTCGGTATCTTCAGAATTCTTTAGGTAGTGTAAGGTTAACATCAAGAGAGGACTGTCAAAACTACTTTTTGCAATTTTTTGACTAAAAATCCCAAAATTTCTACAGCAACGGGATCATGTTACTACCTAAAAGATGGCAACAAGTTATAGAACAAAACGGCACATATATATTATAATTAAATGTAATTAAACTTTAAAAAAATGTCTTGAATTTGTATATAAAATACGAAGAAACTTTTTCCCCGGCCTTATGTTTAAAACTAGTGCGCACTTATTGTAACACTATACCCTTAAAAAAAACCTTATAAACGTGTTCTAACATCTGATTTTTAAGATAAAACTTGTTAACCTGTTAACCTTTTTTAGATTTTTCTCTTATTATATTTTAATAATAATTTCCCTTTTCTCAGATAATCTTACACATCAATAAATAAAAGTGTCACCTACCCCATAAAAAAGTAAGAAATTGAAGAATCTACTGATTCAGAAGACTTACATTAATTATTTATTTGTTCTGTTTGTAGTTTAAGATATATTTATACCCAAAGGTTAGCTGGTAAAGAATGCTTTAAAGCACTAAGCTCGTTTTTTGGATCATAAAGTGCAATAAAGTTTTTTAAATAAAAATAAAATAAATAAATTTAGTAGGAATTCCTAAGTTAACCAAGTCTTGACTTACTTGGTGATAGCCTTCTTCTTGGCGTCCTCGGGCGAAGGACTGCGACCGTACACAGGGTCCACTTCGAGCCAAGATGGCTTCCTCTCCAGTTGAGGACCGACGTATTCTCCCTCCATGCCCAATGTCTCCGCTGTAATTGTAAACTTATTATACTAATATCAATAGATTTACACTACCGTAACCAGCCCTTTTATGGCCAACTGCTGGAAATGGGCCTCATCGTGCAAATTGTCTCGGGCACGAGGGATATATGGCCTTACAACGGCATGCTTGGGGTTGGCGAGTCGACTCTTTTAGAGGTAGTTCCTTAGGGCTTATGGTAGGGGCTGAGTTCGCTCCGGGTCATGTCCTTTTCCAAAATTGTCTGCTTTCCTAAATGTCGGCTTCCTAAAATAGCTTTTTTTTGTAATGATCAATTTTTTTCCTAAAATTACTACTTTTTAAAATATTTAGGACATTTTAGGAAGAAGAGAATTTAGAAAAGCAGACAATTTAGGAAGAGGACATTATGATCCGGAGCGACTGAGTTATCCCTCAGTTATGACCTTTTACGCCATTACAACCATAGGAAGAGATGGTGTGATGCTATTCTAAAGCGGGCTGATATCACTCGGTAAAGATAAAATAAAATATGTAATAAAAAAGTTGCGAGACAAGTATTTGTAGGAAGTCAAGAAAGAGTGCATCAGAAAGAGATCACACAAATATTTCGCGCTCCTTTCGCAATTCGGTCTGAATAACCGCGGTATAACCACACTATCCACATCCATACTTCTGTACTAATCCACACTAATATTATAAATTCCAAAGTGTTTTCGACTAAACTATTGCATGAGTAATGTACTTACAGTCAACATTAATAGAGCGTGTCTTCTTTATAGCGCCACGTACGGACATGCGGCGGCGTAACGCGCGCGCGTTGTGCCCGCTGGCCAAACGGTTCAAGTACGATACTTTGTTGCTGAGAGACTTCAAAAGATTTTCCTCTAAATAACTTTGAACCTGAGAGTTTAGTTCTGAAATAAACATTGTTTTAAGGCAAAAAAATATGAAACCCCTTTATATATTCTATAGCAAAGCATGCCAGTGAATACTGACATGTTCCACCATCCTGATTTCTGAAAGCATGTGTTCATATATAAAATGTTAAGTGAACCAATCAGGCCTGGTCAGGGGATACTTCCAACACAGGGGACAAAATTTTATAGCTAATAGACCATATTAAAACGTGACAAACTTAACATCAGTTAATGATCGCATCAATGTTCAATAATTAATTTTCTCCGTTATTAGGTACTGTAATTACTACAGTCAAGAATTTATCTTATATTTATCTAGTCAAGAATCAAGAATTAATCTTTGGACACAGCTTCTGGCAAATACATTAATAAGACCAATAAGTTACGTCCACATCATGCTTTTTGTAAACATATACTTACAGCACAATATTAAATTTATTTATTATGGAAAATTAAGTCTGTACGTAATATATAAATAATAATCCAAATCAATCACAACTAGGGAACTTACTGTTTCCTATCTAAATTTATCTAGTATCTTACCGAATATTGGAAGAGGATCTACTTGGAAGAGAACGCTCGAGAATGTTATAGTTACAAATTCTTACTACAGGATCGTAAGAATCTACATTGATAGTGTGAATTGAATAGCTGTAGTTATATCTTATGGCAATTGATGCAATTGACGTTGTTCTAAAGTTATCCTCAATCCTAAAGTTATCTAACTTTCTTAATTTTAAAGTACAAGAACCTGAGAATTCACTTTAGTTTCATTCTCCCACAAAGTTACTTACTGTCAGGATAGCCATCCTCTTGACTGCCAAGGAAACTCAAATTGGTAATGGCACTTGTACTTAAAAAGTCACCCAGGTTCCCCAGGGTGACTCTAGTGCCGTTAATGTAGCCTGATTTGAGTTTCTTCATCGTGGTTATCATGGCCATTGGAATTTTGCCCTGATCTGGAATGTACATTTTTTGTAGCGTTATGTCAAATATAACGTAACTGAAATTAGCTTCAAAAGCAACAAGGATTTTATGAAATAATGAGAACATCTTTTTGTTAGTCATGGGTGGCGAATGATTAATAAATATCTTAAATACATAAATAGTTAAGCGATGATATTTATAGCAATCAATTACCAGTCTTTTTAAATAACTCAGTATTCAAATGTGCTCTAAAATGAAAATTTATGAGGATTAAACTGCAAATATAAACTGAATACTTATAATTGAAGTTCAGAAGAACTTGATTTAAATTAAGTATAAAAAGTTCTTTTCTGTACTATTTTGTATAAATAAAAAATGTAAACATATAATATCTTTAAAGCATGTATTTAGAAACAGTAAGTAGAAAGAAAGGATTTATTCCATGTTCACCAGATTCTCAATTTTGCTAGATGTTAATTTACTTCCACATTCGCCAGAACCCAGAAACATTTTGAAAAACTGGCAACAATGGTTTTGAAGGAAAAAAAGAAATTATTGTGTTAGAAATGGCATATGGAATCAGAGTAATGAAAGAAGATAATAATAGTAATTATCATGCAAAGAGGTTTTTATTAACATTTTAAGTGTGGCGAGTGAATCAAGGAAATACTTGATGTTGATACTCTTAGTACGAGGCATATCCAGAAAGTAAGTGTACTGAGGCTCTCACGGCCGGAGGGATTTTATTTTCGTCATGTTGGCTACACGGAAGTGTAGCCTGACTTCCCCCCTTTGCAACGAGACCGGTTCGAGGTCAGTACGTTGAGAACTGTCGACGCGACAACACGTTTCGTGAACAATGTCAATCCAATCTCCCGCCAAGTGCGAAATACGCGGCATCATCCGTTATCTCGAGGCGCTATAAACTCCATGGAGATGAATTTCTCCGCTCCATCGTTACTGGAGATGAAACTTGGGTTGCACACTACACGCCTGAAACCAAAAGACAGTCTCACCAGTGGCGTCACACCTCTTCACCCTCCTTCAAAAAGTTCAAAACCACAATTTCAGCCAAGAAAATCATGGCATCCGTGTTTTGGGACTGTCAAGGTATAATTTTAATCGAATATCTGCCTCAAGGGGAGACCATCAACTCTGCAAGATACTGTGAGACCCTAAGAAAATTGCGGAGGGCGATTCAGAACAAGAGAAGAGGCATGCTGACAAAAGGAGTCTGCCTGCTGCACGACAATGCCAGACCACACACGGCCAACGCCACGAAGGAACTGCTCGCCTCGTTTAAATGGGATGTCCTGAACCATCCCGCGCATTCCTCTGATCTAGCACCTTCAGATTACTATCTCTTTACCTCCCTGAAGCTGCACATGGGTGGAAAAAGGTTTTCAACCGACGAGGAGGTAAAGGAGGAGGTGGGGAAGTGGACCAAGGGGTTGGCGGGAAACTACTTCGAGAGAGGCATCAAAAAATTGATACCCCGCTTCACCACCTGCATAGAGAGGAATGGCGACTATGTCGAAAAATAGCTTACATTATGTACTAAAGTATCACGTAATTTTTTTGTTTAAATAAAAAATTTTAAAACCTACAAAAATTCAGTACACTTACTTTCTGGATATGCCTCGTACATACATGCATATAAATACATAGGAAGTACCCCAGTAAAAAAATCTGGCATAAGTGGAATTCCATTTTTGTTATACCTGGTGAATGTGGAATTCTGGCAAAAGTGGTATCTGGTGAATGTGGAATAAATAAAAAAAAACATTCTGACGATATTAATAGTTTATCAATTATCAACTTATGAATAAACCACTTTACATTAAATACTGAGGCAATCAGAGTAAACTGTTCTAAAAATCCAATAAATATTAGGTATTTATGTAGTTTATGCATGTGAAATATACTAGTAAACATGGTTTCTAAATTATGTCATAAACCACTTCTCCCGCACCTACTTACAATTGTATTAAAAGAAAAAGAACAGTAAAAAAATATAAAACACAGTGACCTTACTTTCTTTAGGTAGAAATATTTAAAGGAAGAAATGTTTATCCTAACAAAAATAGAGAAAGTTAAAGTTTGTATAATTTTGTATAATCATTGCCAATGCTTTAAGTTACCTAACAAATACTGCGTGGCGAGTAACGTGATCGTTGGGCGACCAAGCATTTGCTTCCAGCTCATTCCAAGGAAAGCGACGTTCGCCATGAAAGTGCTCGCGAGCAGCGCCGGGTCGCGCGACATGTAGTATTCCTCGTAGTCGAAGTTCTATAGCACATGCGGGGTATTATCACACCGGGAAACTTGCATGTTTAACTTTAATGCTACTATTCGTTATTCTATTATAATTGAACAGTAGTGGTAAGGCAACATTACAGATTAAATATGTTAAATATGTATTCACTAAATTTAATAAAGATTACTGAGGTAGATATTATTTTCATTAAGCGTACAGGGGGTCCACTCCCAAATCACAAAAACGAAGTTACGGCCGATATTTCGGAAGTTTTTACTACGAAAACATTTTGATATATCAGCCCGAACAAATTTAATTTGACATTTGTTGCATGGAAGCTTTACTCTGATAGCTCGAGACTACGATCCAAATATAGATTTTGACAGGAGATACTTCCCGAAGTCAAATCCCAATGAAATGTCAACTTTCACGATAACAAGGGAGACACATTTTTTATAGTATAGACGGCAGACGAGCGCGCGGGCAACATGATGGTAAAGGATCACCGATACCTGCAACACCACCACCCTTGCAGACTCCTGTTCACAGCTCTCTTGAAGAGCCCAATATCGTAGCGTAACGGGAATACATCAGCTGGCAGTTCATTTCACAACTTTCGGATTCGCGATATAAAGTGGCTTTCTGACCGGACTGTACGAAGCGACTCTATGTCAAGGAAGTGCGGAGGAACAGCACGGCGATGGCGAGCGGTGCGATGGTGAAAACCCGAAGTTGGCATTAAATTGAACAGCTCTTCAGAACATTCCCCATTATAAAGGCGATAGAAAACGCAGTGAGGCGCAACACCTCTATGGATGCTAAGCGATTCTAAACCATCTGTGAAAGTAAGATCGTCGACAATTCGGATAGTGTTGTTGGACGGAGTCAAAAGGGTCCAGCTGATACTTCGGTGCATAGGCCCAGAGGTGTAAGCAGTACTCCACGTGGGGGTCTGACTAGAGCTTTATAAAGCGACAAGCATTGCCCCGGAGAGAAGTACTCATCATCATTATCTCAGCCTTTGGACGTCCACTGCTGGACATAGGCCTCCCCCATTTTCCGCCATTTAGACCTATCGGCAGCGACCTGCATCCAGCGGGTGCCCGCAACCTTTATGAGGTCGTCTGTCCATCTAGCAGATGGACGTCCTCGGCTTCGTCCACCGGTACGTGGTCTCCATTCGAGAACCCCTCTGCCCCATCGGCCATCGGTTCTTCGAGCTATGTGCCCTGCCCACTGCCACTTCAGCTTGCTAACCCGAGAGGCTATGTCGGTCACTTTAGTTCGTCTACGGATCTCCTCATTCCTGATTCGATCACGTAGGGAAACCCCGAGCATAGCCCTCTCCATAGCTCGCTGTGCGACAGTGAGCTTATTTATGAGGCCCATAGTCAGAGACCACGTCTCGGTGCCGTAAGTCATCACTGGCAACACACACTGGTCGAAGACCTTCGTCTTCAAGCACTGAGGTATTTTGGACGAGAAGACGCTGCGTAGCTTCCCGAACGCTGCCCAGCCGAGTTGGATTCGTCGATTGACCTCTTTCTCGAAGTTGGACCTACCTAGTTGGACCGTTTGGCCTAGGTAGACGTACTCGTCAACAACTTCGAGAATTGAGCTCCCAACTGAAACTGGGGTGGGCACGACATGGACATTCGACATGATTTTCGTCTTGTCCATGTTCATTTTAAGGCCCACCTGTTGGGAAACTCGATTGAGGTCTCCGAGCATTGTGCTAAGATCCTCCAGCGATTCTGCCATGACCACGATATCGTCGGCAAATCGAAGGTGAGTGATGCATTCGCCATCAACGTTGATGCCAAGTCCTTTCCATTCCAGGAGCTTGAAAGCGTCTTCCATCGCATTGGTGAAGAGCTTCGGAGAGATAACATCTCCTTGTCTCACACCCCTCTGCAATGGTTTCGGCTCCATGCTCCCTTCCTGTACTCGGACTGACATGGTGGCGTTGTTATACAAACACTTCAACACTTCGATATACCGATAGTCAATATGGCACCGCTGGAGGGACTGTAGCACTGCCCAAGTCTCGATCGAATCAAAGGCTTTCTCATAGTCCACAAACGCTAAGCATAATGGCAAGTTATACTCCTCGGTCTTCTGTATAACTTGCCGCAGCGTATGGATGTGGTCTATGGTACTATAGCCTTTTCGGAAACCGGCTTGTTCGGGAGGCTGGAAGTCATCAAACCTGCGCTCGAGACGATTCGTGATAACCCTCGAAAACAGCTTATAAACATGGCTCAGAAGCGAGATGGGCCTATAGTTCTTCAACAAGGTCTTGTCGCCTTTCTTGAAGAAGAGCACCACCACGCTTCTGTTCCATGCCTCCGGCGTAATACCTTCGAGCAAGACGGAATTAAAGAGCTTCTGAAGGACTTTCAGTACCGGTGTTCCACCCGCTTTCAGAAGCTCTGAAGTGATTCCGTCCTCACCCGGCGCCTTGTTGTTTCTAAGTTGTTTGAGGGCCATCCTAATCTCGTACAGGCTGATGTCCGGGATGTCTTCGGTATAGTGTGGCTCTTGGGTCTTTGGCCAAGTTGCCAACAGGTTTAGCGACCGAGGTATACAACTGTCCATAGAACTTCTCGATCTCCCTCAGTACCTCTTGTTTGTCGGAAGTGACACTGCCGTCCTCCCTCTTCAGCTTCGTCAACTGGCTCTGCCCAATAGATAAGTCTCTTGCGAACACTTTGGAGCCTTTATTCCGCTCTATCGTCTCCTTAATACGATTAGTATTAAAGAGACGGATGTCGTGTCGCAAGGACTGGTGAATCCGTCTATTGAGCTGCCGATATGCTTCCGCGTCATCAGGAGTCTGCAGTGTCATCGAACGTCGTTCCGCCAAGAGGTCGAGGGTGTGGTCGGTGAGCTTTTGGGGTCCATCTCTTCGACGATGTCTGAAGAATTTAGACCCCACCGTATGGACAGTTTCTACCAACCTGTTGTTGATATCGTCCACTGCAACGCAATCTTCTAGGCAATCGAAGCGATTTGACAATTCAAGCTGAAAGCTTTCGGGATCTTGTATGTGGGCAGCAGTAGGTCGGAGCGTAGACTTCATCAGGCGGGACCTTTCCAACTTGACGTTTATATTCAATGTGCCTCTAACCATTCGGTGATCACTACCGGTTTTCACCCTGTGGATCACGAGACATCATTGAATATTTGTCTCTTTGTGGCCATAATGAAGTCTATCTCATTTTTAACGGAACCGTCGGGGCTCATCCAGGTCCACTTCCTATGAGGCGGCTTCTTGAAGAAAGAGTTCATCATAAAGAGTCCCTCTTTCTCAAGAAAGTCGGCCAGCCTCTGGCCCCTCTGGTTCCGGTGCCCACATCCAAATTGCCCCACTCTCAACTCATCGTCGCCTCTTTTGCCCAGTTTCGCGTTGAAATCCCCCATAACAATATTGTAGTGTGTTTTCGAAGCATGTATGGCTCTACTAATGTCCTCATACATTGCTTCCACTTCGTTATCTGGGTGTGCCGAGGTCGGTGCGTAGACCTGTATGACCTTCAACGAATATCTCTTGGATATTCTGAGTATAAGGTACGCGACCCTGCTCGACACACTCGTGATGGCTACAACATTATTTACGAGGGACTTGTGGACGATAAACCCGACACCACCTTGGGACTGCTGGTCGCGCTCCCGGTAATAGAACAAGTTGCCGGATTTCAGGGTTATCGTGTCCTCCCCCTCTCTTCGGATTTCTGATAACCCCAATATATCCCAGTGCAACTTGCCTATCTCCTCTTCCAGCTCAGCGATCTTCTCGTCTGTCCTCAAAGTGCGCGTGTTGTAAGTCACCAGTGACAACCTACGTCGGTAATCCGTTTTGAAAGCCCTGGTCGTTCGACGGTGGAATCCCGCCCGGAGATTCTTAGCACCCCTGGCTCCAGCGCTCGACCAGCGTCCGTCGTCCACGCCGGTGTTGCGACTGGAGCCGCCGGGAACTTGGGGCCGAGAGAAGTACTGCTTTGCCCTATTCGGTATAAAGAGCTTATCACTAGCAAGTTTTGTTTTGCTCTCCAGATGACTCCGAAACTCGACTTTACTCGAAATATCGACGCCAAGGATACTAAAACTCTCCCAGATCTTGAGAGGAATACTCTGAAATCGAAGTGCCATGACAAATGGAGCTTTCTTAGCGGTGAAGGCACAGACTTGTCTCTTGTTGGGGTTAAATCCATTTGCATAATCCCTCGGGTAAGCCGAATGATGGTAACTTGGAAAGCAGTGCTTTGTGCCAGACCCGGTCAAAAGCCTTTGCTATGTTTAAGCTAACCGCTATAGTCTCACCTCTACTCACAATGGCGTCAGCCCATCGGTGTGTAAAGTACACTAAAAGATCGCCAGCCGCGCAATTATGACGGAATCCGTACTGGCGATCCTCTAGGTACCCAAAGAGTTGTGCGTTAATAACTCATTCCATCATCTTGAACAGGATATCTCCTGTTATCGCTATTGGCCTGCAATTTGCCGGGTCGGTACGATGGTCTTTTTTAGGCAACGGGTGGACGTGAGCTACTTTCCAAGTTTTCGGGAAGCGTCTCGTGGAGTAAGAGAGCTTAAAGAGACGCGTAAGCACCGAATACAACTGCGCTCCTGAGGTGCGCTCCTAGGTTTGAGTACCACCGTAGGAATACCATCTGGTCCACTCGACTTCCGGACATCAAAGTGATGCAAGAGCTCGCGGGATTTCATGTTGCGTAAAGCAGATGTCCGGCATGGAGCTTGCACACCGCGAGATCGTGGACGGTATGGCATCCCCATCGTCCAAAGTCCAGTTAGAGGCAAGGAGGTTCCCCAGTAAATCAGCCTTGTACTTTGAACTGTGGGCCAGTGCATCATCGGGTTTCCGTAGTGATGGCAGGGAAGATTGATAATAGTTAGCAGTTTTTAGCAGCTTTGGCAAGCCACCAGAAAGCCCTACTCCCAAAAGGGTAGCTCGTTAACCGATCACCAATTCTGCTGATGTGCTCAAACTTAGCCTTGGCTGTCGTCTTCGTGTTGAACTGCGAGACAGCATTGAACTTCTTCCTCGAATAGGATTCGGATTCAAAATATTCGGATCGCCAGATGCCCGCGCTTCAACTGAGGTCCTGTATGCGGCCTGGTATCAGCCTATAACGTCTCACTACGTGGCACGGGCCTCCCTTGTAAATCGTTAGGGGTTTTCAGGCCATAACGCAGGCTCGGTGTGAATTAGTGAATACACATGCTAGAAATTTTAGATGGTTGAACATACCCGATAGAGCTTCGACCAAAGCAAAGTCAGAGTAGGGTTATAGCACTATGTTCGTTTGAAATTCGGTCGAACCCGAAACTTTGGAGATGTAAAATCAGAGTAGACGACCATTTTCTTAAGAGTACATCATGACAATGAAAAGTGAATAATCTTTAGATTCCATATGTCTATTATGTCCCACTGCACTGTACAATCCTTCCCTTAGAATCCTGATCGGGTTTTGGTTCATAACAATTCACCACGTGGGCTAAATGTGGATTGGTGCATATTACACAAGCATTTGGGTTTCCACACAATATTTTCTTTTACCACGGAGCTAGTGATCATAAAAAATCTGTACTTACATAGAAACTCAGTGGTACAGGTCGGGTTCGTGCTCATGACCTCACGAAAGTGAATCAAGGAATGTGTTACGAACCTAGTGGTATCTGATTAGATATTCTTAGGTTTGATATTAGCCCACAACGTCTCACTACATGGCACAGGCCTCCCCTGTAAATTGTTAGGGGATTTCGGGCCATAACACAGGCTCAGTGGGGATTAGTGAATACATATGCTAGAAATTTTATTCTTCATTCTCAGGCATGCGGGCGTGACGATATTTTCCTTCACCGCCGAGCCAATTTTTAATTCAAGCTTATGTAGAACAGCAATGGCGTACCATTGGCCCGTAGGCCGGGGTTTTCAATTCACGACTTCACGAGTGAAAGTCGAGAATAGATATCTCCAGACTATCACTGCTTTAATCTGCAAATTGTTCACTTTTTGTATTGTTGGCCTTCATTAATCACGTAATCTTTACTAAATGACTTCACGAATACTAAAAGTTTCTCACTACAGATGTCGTATTTATTGAAGTGAATCATACACAATACTAAACATAAATAATAGATTTTTAAAAACAAGATAGATAGAGATGTATTGATTAGTCAACACTACAAAGAAATATTAAATGACATAAAAAAACAGATAAGGACAAGGATAGGTAAATACAAAGATATGTTATGTGTAATACAAGGATGGGTTACACAGCAAGCATGTTACACGCAACATAAAAGTAATAGTACCTAAATACGTTTGATTCAATGTCAACACAACAAGCGGACGACCAAGAAGATTTTGCCAAGAGGACTTCAAAAAATTAATTTCAGCTTTGAGCGTATCAACCATCAGTTCGTAGTCGGAAGCAATGTAGTAACGCTTCATGTCAGAAAACTATACAATACAAACAAAATAATTAGTACACTTGCTGAAATAAATTTAGAATAAAAAATATATATAAATAAAAGAAACAAGATAAATAAACATGCAGAGGCAAATCTGCCCTCCTTAGAAAAAAAGGCACAAAGAAGTGCCTTTTGATGACATTCTAGAAACTTGTAATATTTTTTGTAAAGCTATAGTAATTTAAAATGCAGCCAGAAACTTAGAATTTTGGATAAAACAAAAGTAATAACTGTCGTTTATTCTGAATTTCCCAATATATTCTATTCTCAAAGAAAAAAGTGACCGCCATCCCTCCAATGTAGCATAACACAGCGTTAATTGGTCAATCGATTAACGCTCCCCTCGTAATTGCTCAATAGGTAAAATCACGCAATATAACTTTTTTCTTAACTTTTTTTTTATAGACAAGTGAGCGGACGAGCAAGCGGTCCCACGTGATGCATAACTTGAACCGAGTTATGCCTTTATTTTAGGAGGGCAGAATAGAGCAGTTGACTGTACTTGAAATTCATACGTTTTAAGGTTTATTCGACAACTAGAAAAAAAACAAACCCATAATAAAATTTTTTTTTCAAATTCATTAGAAAAATAGGTAGATATGAATTGAGAATAGAACTGAGAATTGAGATATGAAGACTTGAGAATATTTTAGCTAATATGTTACCCCTAACCTATATCACTATCTCTGTCATGTGTGGCTGTAATAGCACTGTTGTGTAGCGTCACTGACACAGTGGGTAGCGCTGTCTTTCTCAATCATATGAATTCTATGCCCAATAACTTAGTTATTTTTAAAAGATTTTCATGTTAATTTTAAGGGTTGATGTCTAGCTAGTAACATAAGTTATTTAACTATACGATTATTTAAATTGTCAAATACCCTATTGCAATCACTTGGAACTGTAAATGTAAAAACACTAAAAAAATGTAAGTAAACTGTAATGCAAGGACGTCACAAGTAGCTGAAGTGCGAGACCAATAAATCTTATCAGCGAAAAATCGTGAAATAAATTATTTACTTGCACATGCATGTGTATCATTTTTATATCTGTTGGTTTATTATTACAAGGAAAGATCAGATGTTTATTGATCAACTAATGTAATGAGTAACTTGGATATACTTAGATAATTCATAGTAATCTTAAGAAAACTCTTTACATTATTATGATTTGTTAAGTGTCGTCTATATTAGTAAACCGTAATCGTAGCCGGCCCCTTTACCGTCCACTGCTGGACATTGGCCTCCACGTGCACATTGTCTTGTGCACGACGGATGTATCACCATAAGCATGTAGCTACCTAGTCTAGCCATAAATATTGTTATAAAGAAAACATTGATATTCTTTTACAGTACTATTTTATTAGAAGAATTTGTGTTATTTTAGAAATAAATAGGTAGGTAAAATAAGCATTTTAAAAATATAACGTTTATTCGAAATGGTCACCATTTGCTTTTATACAGTCTTTCAAACGTTGTGGCCAGTTTTCGATTGAAACAATCACTCTTTCCATAGGAAAATTGGCAGCTGCCACCCTTATGGAATGTTTTAGGGATTCAATATTGTCCTGGCGTTTAGAGCATGCCATGTTCTCAAAAACACAATAAATCATAATCGAGCGTATTAAGATCAGGATTAGATGACGGCCAGTCTTCAGCTCTAATGAAGTCGGGAATATTACTTTCCGGCCAAGTCTGTGTTGAGCGAGCCTTATGAGTAGTGCTAAGTCTTGCTGAAAGGGTCCTTTCAGCAAGACTCAGCACTACTCATAAGGTTCGCAGAAGAAATGGTCATTCTTGGTTATGGAACAGGGGTTTGTTAAGAGGCTTTATGACCTCAAGAATCGTACAGAGCCGTATCGTATCGATACACTTGAGCCGACGGACGTTTTAATAACCTTTTCACATAAATATGGTTCAGTCACTCCTTGATAGCTAACACCCCACCAAACCATCACTGAAGCCGGATAATGGCCACGTTGCACCCTACTGACTTGATAATTCTGCTTGTTAAAATGTTCCTCAATGGTGAAAATTTTCTCGTCCATAAATAAGATTTGTCTGTGAGCTTTTCGTACCGCCGAAGAAGTTGTTTAGATTTGTCAATCCTATTTTTCTTTTAATAATCAGTTAAGAAATCACCAGTACGTCTTTTGTAAGGAGTAAGTCCCAAATCATCTTTTAAAATACGTTACATGGTTCTGGGTGCTATATTCTTCGGATTTTCTCCTTCACAGTTTTAATCGTCTATAGTTCGTGAACGGAACGACTTTTTTCTGTCACAAAACGTTTCAATGTACCTACCAATAGCCCGCTACACAAACATTCGACTAATACCAAACGGATAGAGTTTAAAAAATTAATAATGATAAATGAGAAAAAGTATTTATTTTTCACGTGAGAATGACAGATTCCGAATTCAAATGTATTTTTTTTTCTCTTTATTATAACGGTATTTATGGCCAGACTAAGTAATAGGGGTTAAAGTATGAAATTGCCGTTTTATAGTAATAGATACTTTGAATTGACATAAAACCTTCATGGTGTGAGATTTTCGAGTGAAACTTTTTTCACATGATACCTATGAGGTTCTTGTTTTAAAAAATGTGTAACATCCGATTTTCGACTTTCAATTGTTTTTTTTATTCAGCTTAGACGGGAAAGATGGATACTTCGAAAATCCGAGTAATCTTTGAATACGAGTTCCGACGCGGAACTAACGCGGCAGAAACGGCTCGCAATATCAATGCTGCGTTTGGAGAGGAGACTGCTAATGAACGAACCGTGCGTTTTTGGTTTAAACGCTTTCGTAATGGAAACTTCGACTTGAAGAACAAACCACGTGGAAGACAGCCCACACAGGTGAATAACGCTGAATTGAAGGAGATGGTGGAAGCCGATCCGAGTCAAACTACCCAGGAATTAGCGGCATGGTTTAACGTTACCTTACCTACAATATTGACTCATTTGCATCAAATCAATAAGATAAAAAAATATGAAAAATGGGTGTCTCATGATTTGACTGATCTGCAGAAAGAAACACGTGTTGAAACTTGCGTTGTCTTGTTGAATCGGTACAGAAATGAAGGAATATTGGATGGAATTGTGACATGTGACGAAAAGTGGAATCTTTACGATAACCGAAAGCGAAAAATGCAATGGCTGACCCCAGGTCAAACGCCCTAAGGCAAAGTTTACCAATAAAAAGGTAATGGTAACTGTTTGGTGGTCTATTCACGGTGTTATTCACTATAGCTTTCTCAGGTCTGGTCAAGCAATAACAGCAAATGTTACTGTGCCGAACTTCAAACAATGATGGCGAAACTAGCAGTGAAACACCCTCGACTCGTGAATCGATCTTCACCATTATTGCTCCATGATAACGCAAGACCTCACACTGCACGAGAAACCGTTGTAACACTACGGGAGCTGCAGTTAGAAACCATACGTCATCCTCCGTACTCGCCAGACCTTGCTCCAACGGACTACCATTTTTTTCGTGATTTGGACAATTTTCTACGTGGTAAAAAATTTTCTTCCCAAGAGGCAGTACAAAATGCTTTCACACAGTTTGTCGAATCTACACCCCTAGAGTTCTATCGCAAAGGCATAAATGAACTTCCGATTAGATGGCAACAATGTATAGATAATGAGGGTAAATATTTTGATTAAATAAATATGTTACATTTTAGAAAAAAACGAGTTTTAATTTTTCAGTACAAATCGGCAATTTCATACTTTAACCCCTAATATTATACAAAGAGAAAATTGAGGCCTAAACGTTATTGTAATAACAAAGAAAAAATAGAGAAAATTAAAGAAAATACAACCGAGATAGAGAGGAAGGGAGTGCAAAAGGTTACATTTTCTAAAACCGGCCGACACGACACGGCCATATAACATTAGGGGATTACTAATTACATTATTAATTGTTATTATAGGTTTATATTGGTGGATTTATTAAACTACTACAAATTATAGGTTTTATTGGTGGATTTATTAAACTACTACAAATTACAGGTTTATATTGGTAGATTTATTAAACTACTACAAAGAGAGATTTTTATTGGTGGTGAATTATTATTTTATTTTTCTATGTACCGTTGAAACTTCTAATCAAAACTGTCGACATAATTGAAAACTGAATTATATGTGTTATAAAAGCTCACATTGGCTTTCGTCTTAATTTTTTATTAACAGATTTATATGATGTGTAGGTACTATAAGTTAAATTATTTAATATTTTATTCCTTACAGTTCAGAATGATGATGAATCTATGATGTACTATATATATTAGACAGATAATTATAGATTATGTATTAGATATACTTATATATATATACATATATGTTTTTGGAATTTAAGAAAACATCATGGAAAACTTTTAAGACTTATAAACAATAAAGAATATTTATTTACCTGTGGTGTGAACGCAAATATGCGATCCTGCAAAGAGTACAATTTACTTGTACTGAGGATGCCGACATCACGTGACTTTCTGCCTGACAAACCCAACTTCTTGTTTCTACCTGGAATTAGCATTATAATGTTCTATCTGTATTCTTCAAAGAATAAATAATTACTGAAATTGTATCTCTTAATCTCACTTAATGCTTGAATAATTAATTGATTAATTGACAGTGGTCGCATTGAAATGAAGATTTTTATATGTACGTGAACACTATAATAGTAACTGATTTCGCAGTTTTCACATATATATGTATGTGAATATGTATGTATGTATTAAACTACATACATAGTCACATCTGTATATATTAAACTACATACATAGTCACATATATATGTATTAAAGTGGTTTTAAACACATATATTTACCTGTTTTAGTTTACTTGACAGAGTCAGCTGGTGACCATGGTAAAGTGAAGAAATTTATAGGAAAATAAAAAAGGTAAACATATGCGTTTAAGGCTTGTTTAATTGAGACTAAACATCTGTGTATTATCTATTTATCATTATCTATTAAACTACCTATACCTAGTTCGGTTTTTTAATTCTATGGAATTCTCACAGATGTCATTTTATAACATTCCAGTTGTCTTAAACCTTTTTGTCTGATTTTTTTTTTATTATCCGTTCCGTCGAGGGTAAGAGTTGGGGTAAGATAAAGTATGTCTGTGTACCCCTTTGTTATCACTTTTCTGTGAAACAGCTGGACCGATTTTGCAGCGGTTTTTTGTAAACGTGTAATTCTACCTTGGAGCGTGTTTGAGAATGGGTGTTATGGTTCTAACTTACAGGGGACACTGCTGTACCAAGTTACAAGTTGTAATACTTTATAACTTTTAAACGAGTGTACTTATTCGAATGAGTCTTTCTCAAGTGAATAGTTAAAGAGGTGTATATTATACACATAACCGTCAGCATCTGATGCTGAAGCTGGGTGTGTGTAAGGGAACTCCTTGAAATTTGGAGGTAAAATGCAGGGCCCGACCTCTTTGCAAACAGAGCGGCAAAACTGAGGGGCGGCGGCGGCTAATAAAATATTGGGTCCAGTCGTGAACTGTACCGCAGCGCGAAGGTAAAGCCTATCTCTGCAGTTTATATGTATTAAATTTTACAATACTTATGAATACTTTATGAATTATTTAAAGCGATTTTTAAGGTGACATGGAAAAGTTTCGCTCAACTTACCAGTACCCGTATATTTACAAATTATACACATTTACAAGTGTTATTAGTTGTATCACATTAAAATTTGAAAATCGTTGGTAAAACTATAAAAAACACATCCCGCAGGTTATTTCTAACATTTAATGTTTAATTTTTCAACAAATTCGATAATAGAACATTGTAAGAACCTCGAGACTATTTTAACCCGCGAGGACTCATCTGATATAAATGGATTAGAACTTTCAGAGGAGTTGTCAGTCCTTTGTATGATTTTAGATTTTATGATTTTTAGAGTAACTTGTCTCCTCAAGAAGTTTTAAAATTTATTACAGATTTAGGATTTAAACATCAGTATTGCTTTCAGAATTCTTTAGTTTACCAGTGAGAGAAGCTTTTATAAATAAAAATAATAAAAATAATAAAAATATCTGCAGTCCACCATGACATTAAATAGATTATCTGGATTGGCTATGATTTCAATAGAACACAAGGTTTGCGACAATATCAATTTAACAGAAATAATTAAAGATTTTGCAGAACAAAAAGTGCGAAGAAAAATATTTTAGTTACTAGGTATAGAGTTTATTATTCTCAGAAAAAAATGTTTTAATTTGATGTTTATTTTTAAGAATGACTAATAGTAGGTAATTAGTTATGTGGCTCTACATAAGTACTGTGGTTTTTTTATTTGATTAAAATTCTTTTAAAAAACATTTCTTGTGTCATTTTCTTTCATTCATTTAAACTGCAGGGAAAACATGTCTTTAAAAATTGCACCATCTAGGGAATAACATGATCATGACTTATATTATGATATGACTTATAGCGGCAAATATTATTTTTGCCCGGAGCGGCGAAATAGATAGATTGGGCCCTGGTAAAATGGATCCTTTGACAATGGACTCCATAATCCACAATGCAGGGGTTTGGACTAATTTTTTGGAGTTGGTTGTTTCAATAAACAGTTCTAATATTTACATAAAGGAGAATGATGCTGTATCCCACAGCCGAATGGGTGCGTCCAACTGATCGTCTTATCTCATTCCAACAGAAGATTGATGTCTACCAATGTGATTATAATTTCTAAAGATATGAATTTGTTTGAATGCGTATTTGTGTTGTTAATAATTAAAGGTTACATATAACAGTCAGCGTCTGATGCTGAAGCCTAAGGTGGATAAGTGAAATTTCACAGTAGAACTAAATTGTGTTTGGGACTAATTTTTTGATGATGTTTAGTTCAATGAACAGTCCTAGTACAAACGGGATGACGTTCTTACAGCAAACTGGGCATGTTTGACTTGCTGAGTATTCTCACTCTCACAGAAGACTGCTATGTACAAACGTACGAGTGAAAGTGAAAGCGAGTCAAAACTAGAGTCCCTTCCTTTCCCATCTTATGTCATCCAGACTCGTTTTCCTTATCCGATGGATTGAAGAAAGCAAGATGATATGAGATATCCCATTCCCCTTCCTTCCTAATTCTCTTTCCTAACCCTTATTCTTAATTCCCTAAACGTAGACAACACATCTGAGGACATGTCAAATTTTGACATTTTTGACTAATGTTGACGTGTATCGCAGATAATACCGAAATATAAATAACACGCGCGCAGCGCATGGAAAATATACAGCATAATAAGTAATGATAGGAAATTGGGGTGTTTATATACCTAAACTTTCCTTTTTTTCGACGAAATGTTAGTGTGGACATACCCATCACAGGATTTTAATAACAGGATTTGAGGGAAAAATGAATAGATTTAGAACGATTTATACGAAAACTTGTTGTAAATAATATTTTTAAGAAAAAACAATTGATTGGGTTGGTTTAATTACCTATTTAATGTCATTTTCTTTACTCGATAATGATAATATTACCCGTAAAAATCAAAATACCTTTGTTTGTTCTAATTACGTTATAGCAAGGTTTATGTGGAGTGCAATAAAAAAAATATTCTAAAGTCAGATAGCTATTAGTCTATTTACTCTCCTTTGGTATTGGTATTATGGGGCATGGTATTTATAAGACAGCATATGCAGTAATGAGTAACAAAATTAATGAATTTCTTGGATTAACAAGTAACTATTAAAATAGATAAGACTTACCCAAATATGTATACAAATGGCTAAGCACCCTCGCTGGTTGTACTTCGATTGGTGCCACTTCACTAATTGTTTGCACATGAAGATCATACTCCAATAACTTGTCTCTGATCTCATTGTCCTCAGCCAGGATTACAATCTGGACAACTACATCTGGCTTCTTCTCGGAGCACAGTCTCCTATTTAGAGGGTCTAATTCACCTACTGCCAAGAACCCCTGTAATATCAATCAAATCCTATTTATTATCTATTTATTACACTATGAATGACACAGAGTTCAAAACAACAATTTTTGGAAATTTTGTCTGTCTGTGGTTTTTGCGTCATGTAAATACCACTAGATAGAGGTAGTTTTTATCTAGGTCAATTATATGGTAGAATATAGAACAGAATATTTTTGATTTGTTCTAAGTATGGTACATCAGTTAGTAAGTCAGTATAGAATAGAATATTCTTATTTGTTCTAAGTATGGTACATCAGTTAGTAAGTCAAACATGAATCGTCTGTGTACTTAACCGACTCCGGTATACAAATTTACAATTTATCACAATTATTATTATTTACAATTTACAAAATCTATTAAAATTACAAACATTTTCAGAATTAACACATTATCATATATTAAATATCTACAAACAGTACAAGCATATTATTACAAATGTCAGATTATTTATTTACTTCATCTACAAAAACTTGTTTGTGCATCGTGAATTCATTAGTAGAGTAATAGCAATCAATGGTCAAGCAGGCATTTATATAATTTTGTTTTAAATGATCTTAATGGAGCCTCTCTTATATAATTAGGAATTTTGTTGAAACTTTTTACAAACATAGCATAATAAATAACCTTTTAAGTAAAATTTAGGAAGTCTAATCTAATTTATTTGGATCCAGTCTGCTGCGTGGGCAAATATCCATGACTATGTTAAAAAAATATGGATGTTTATTAACAAAGTGACACAATTCATAAAAATCCATACACAGTAGCGGCAATATACCCAATTTCTTAAAGTGAGGCCTAGAAATATCATAGGAAGTTAAACTCATTATTGCTCGATACACGGTAGGGGCAATATACCCAGTTTCTTAAAGTGAGGCCTACAAATATCATAGGAAGTTAAACCCATTATTGCTTGGATACATTTTTTTTGGACAACAAATACTCTGTTTATTTGAGACGAGTTTCTCCAGAGAATTATACCATAACATACTATAGAGGCGACATAGCCGTGGTAGGCGGTAACGGCAGTTTGTGGTAACACGTGCCTTTCTAAGTCTATTCAGTAGGAAAACAAATTTATTAATTTTTGTGAATACTATATCATTGTGCGCTTTCCATTCCATTTTTTTGCTTGGCCTTTTTTCACAAACATATTATTATAGTTTATATTTAGATTAGGTAATTTATTTTTGTGTGAAATAAACTGAATAAAATTTATTTGTAAATTATATCTGTCTAGATAATTTATTAAAGATTGTATTACATTGTTAAGGTCCATTTCGTAATTATTAATTTTATTATCATTTTTGTTACATGTCACTAGAATGGAAATATTATCAGCAAACAATGTACGGTCCCTTATCAGTTATTTCGGGAAGATCATTTATATGGATTAAAAACAATAATGATTCCAAGATGCCTTGAGTAACGCCGAATCTATTGTATCTGTATTCTGATGAGTATAATGATTATTCATTAGTAGTATTAACCTTATATATTTGTACACATTGTTTGCATTCCATCATGTAAGATTTAATGCAGTCCAATGCCTCTTATTCCTCCTATTCCTCTTATTCCATAGTTGTGAAGTTTTTGTAGTAAGATGTCATGGAATATAAAGTCAAAAGCCTTAGTCATATCAAAAAATATTACAGATGTCAAATCTCCTGAATCTAAGTTATCATATATTTTATTAATAAGGTTAAAACTAGGTAGAGTGGCAGTTTTGTTTTTTGGAAATTGTTTTGTTCCTACTTTATAACATTGTTAACTGATTAAAGAAAGCAGTTAGTCTAGCATGCATAGCTTTTTCAAATACTTTAGATATAGTAGGGATAAGAGTTATTACTTTAGGCATTACTTAAATGTTAATATAAATTTTAATGTTTTACAGAAATAACTTATGTAACTAGTAATTAGTAGTTGAAGTAAAACTTACATTTTTAATTAAATATCTTTTAAATAAGCAGATTTTACTAGTACTAGAAGTACTAGACATCAACGAATGACAAATTATAGTGAATGAAATCGGCAATTCAGCATATGTGGGTAGTAAAAGATTACATTTATTTTCATAGACAATGCCAACTACAAAAAAAAGGCTCTTGTGGTACATGATACTGCAAGCAGATGGATGTTACATCTTGAGAAATTTTGTTAAAACTGGTTATAGTATGGTATTAGCTGACCACCTTGGTGGTCAGTATCATCATTTGATTATTATTTCGATCAATTAGAACAGTTTTCACATAATAGTCGTTTACCCCCATTTTCCCTTTCTCCAAATACATTCCAAAATCTACACAGGTAAGCAGTGCATCCTGGGTGCATGCCAATGTTTATCATTCTGGGCTGATGTTGGCATGTATTGCAATGTCCATGGGTGACGGTATCCATTTAGCACCAGGTGGACTGTATGCTTGTCTGCCATAATCTTCCCAGAATAGAAAAAAATACTGGCAGTCTAATATCCAGCCATCTGGCCAAGATGCAAGCCAAATAGCTTTCTTCACTTTTAGATAAGTGTAAAATGTTAAGTGAATGATTAAATGTTTTGTCTTACTTACTTCCTGCAACAACTTTCCAAGTATGTACAGTGATTGTGCCCAAATAAAAGGACACCTGCCAAGTGGTATGCGTTCTTGACTCCCAGGGTCAGACTGTTCCTGATTAGCCTTGTCAGCGGGTACAGCATACAGCTCCGGGACGAGCCTGATGCCATCATCTTTCCTTAACATTATCTGCTCAAGCTTCTGCATATAATCACTTACATTAGCCTTATCTCCTTGAAAGCAATAGTCAAGAATCAGGTAGCAAAAGAATAAAGGCCATTCACATTCAATATTCTCAAACATCCTCAGCTCCCAAGGTTCATAATACAGCCTGTTAGGGTCCTCTCTAGGTGTTCTGTGACCATCTCTCAGAAATCTCTTGCATCCATACTTTCCTTGCAATTTTGTCACAATAGCTTCTCTAGTCTTAGCTATCAATTGTGGGTCATCGACAGCAAATGCTGGGTAGCTTATAATTGATAATATGCCCGAGTCTAGTTCTTTACTATTTGACTCCCTTGGAAGCATTGACTGCAAAACAGCCTGACATTTTTGGGCCTCATCAGCCAAAACATGAATTACACTGGAAGGTCCTCCTCGGGCTCCGAAAAGATCCAGTTCATTCATAGCCTCCAGAGCTGCTTTGGCCATACCAATAGAGCTAGCGTTAAGCTCAGGCAGACCATGATTGGTCTTATCACCTCTTTCCCAAATGCCATAATCAGGGGTACAGTAGGCTGATTCAATGTAAAATACTAAGTTCTGGATGAAAGCAACTTCATCAAGTGAAAATACAATCTGAAGACCAGATGCTGTCATCTGAGCAAGTACAAGGAGGTATAAAGAAATAGCATCTATTTGCAAGTGGCCCCATTCATTGTCTTTGACTACAATTCGACCAGTTGTACATGAATATTTCGCATGAAGTGAATCCAAATGGTGTTGAGTTATTTTGAATTTTTCAACTTTGTCCTTTTGTTGCATCATAGCCATTAACAGGCCTGTAAACAGAATATAAAGGTAAACATTAAATAAGTAATTTATAAACGGGTAATAAGCTGTTGAGAAATTGATAACGAAGTATTTATTATACGTTTCTAAATAACGTAAACAACTACTACCTCTCATCAATTTGACACAACTTTGTTCTAGCTCATATGTTTTGGCACGATCTTCATCTTGATCTGCGATCTTCTTGAAGGCCATTGAGAGTCCCCATACTGCCAAAATACAGTACAAATTATCCCTGATCCACGCATGATCATTATCAGGACTTGCAGGGAATAGGCCCGTGACCGGTTGCTGGTGGTCTAAAATTAGTTTGTGCACTACTCTTTGATAATAATCTAAACGAACCCCAGAATTACTACGGGTTCTCATTTTGTAACACACAATACGATACACTATTTAGATAAATATTTTTGAGTACATTTCTATTCTGAATTAAAATTTAAATTAATATTTTTGATAGTGTCATTTGAAAGTCGCAATTGTCAATCAAACTAAAACGAAAGCAACTGTTAAGCAAGCCTGGATTCCAAAACGTACGATACCAACCGTCAAAATACAAAAATTAAGCTCTACGAGGGAATAAAGAAATGGACAGACATATTTACATAATGTTAAAAAATATATCTCTCGTACCGAAGTCGAGATGTCGTATGTCATGTGCATATGCCGTAGTCGTGTAAAAAAAGATGCGGCATGATTTAGAATGTCAAATGCGAAACACATTTTAGAATTCAGCCGAAGAAGCATACGAAAGGACTAGGGATGCAAAGTAATTGAAATATCGATATGGATATCGATATTTATATCGGTGGCAGGTAAATATCGATAACTGATATATCGACCGTTTCAAAGCGATATTATCGATATTTTTAGTATTTCTTTAAATTATTCGATAAAAAGTAGTAAAATCAAACCTAAATTATAATGAAAGAAGATTTATTTAAAAAAGAGTCACATTTCCCAACATGTTTTGTCAACGGAACCCAAAAATAGTAATTTAGACAATCTTTTCCCAAGTAGTCGATTCCTGTTCTGTGTGACTGTAGCTCCCGCCTTCGAGAAGAGACGTTCGGCTGGCACCGATGTGGCGACGATGGGAAGATGGCTCATAGCTATTTTAAATAGGTTAGGGTATGAGCCTTGCATCTCGAGCCATATGTCCAACACATTCGTTTTCAGAGTGCTCACTGGAGCTGAGAGATATAATGTCAACTCGTCACCATCAGTTTTTCTTCTCTTTATTTGGGTATGTGCCAACGATTTATGGTGCTTCCAAAAATCAAAATCCTTGATTTCTTCGTCTTCAGATGATGTGGATGACACCGAAGCCGCTTGCTTGTTTTCAACTATCATTTTCCGTACTTTCGACATAGCCTTGGCACATGCATCAGACTTTTTGAAATGTAAGTTTTTGAATCGTGGATCTAACAAAGTTGACACTGCCAATAATAATGAAAATTCAAGTTGTCCAAACCGCTTTTCTATTTCTTGCAAGATATTCATCTTCAAATCGGCCGCAATCGAAGAAGTGCTTTTAATTTCATTGTACTGATCTATGGCACAACTGACCATAGGCACTACTTTGGAAACAGTGATATATTGCTCCGCGGATGCTTCTCTGGTCATAGCCTCGAGTGGTCGCATGATATGGATTATATCTTTGATACTTGCAAGCTCAACTGCTGTCAGCATTGTAGGTGCATCAATTTTACCAAAAATCACTTCACTTATATAAGGTGCAAGTTCAATAAACCTGGTTAGCATATAATACAATGAGTTCCAGCGCGTTTTCACGTCTAAAATGACTTTCAAAATTTTTCTTTATTTTCCAACTGTTTTATTTTTAAATCACCTGAGGCATCTACTCTTTTTTTAATGTATTTTATTATGGTCCTTGCATGGTCAATAACACTGCTCAATCCTTGAGTTTTCTTTATGGCATCCTCGGCAATCAAATTTATCATATGAGCAAAACATGGTATATGTTTGCCTGTCCCAAATGTGTCTCTGATAGCTTTGACCATGTTGGCACCAGAATCTGTCACGATGGCGACCACTTTTTGAGACTCAATGCCCCAATTCGTTAAGATCTCTGACAACTGTTGGCCAATATAGTCCCCAGTATGACTTTCACTTAACTCGAATACACCAATCATTAATGATTGCAACTCGTTTTTCACTATAAAATGAATCGTAACGCCCAGATAACTCGTGTTACTCATAGTCTCAGTCCAGATATCCGTAGTGATACAAAAATGCTTAATATCTTTTAGTTTCTTCTTCAATATGACAGAGATTCTATCGTATTTTTCATCAATTTGTCCTTTGATTGTTTCTCGCGATGGTACTTTATATAAAGGCGCCACTTGTTTCATTAAATGTCTGAAACCTTTTCCTTCAACTAAGTTGAATGGTCTGTTATCAACACAGATGAAATATGCAATTGCAGCAGTTATGCGATTATATTTTGAACCACCCTTAGAATATTGAAATACGCTGTCAAAAGCTTTATTAATTTTTTGCGTACCACCAGATGATCCTTCGTTAAACTTCGGCTTTTCGTTAGATGCGTTTGATGTACTTGCAACTGCATCATTTTGCTTATCGAGAATCTCACCGAAATTATTTTCTGTACTGAAAAAACAAATGAAAAGTATAAGATATCGATTCATCGATATCTGTTATCAATGTATATTCATTCGGTACAACACTAGTACAAACAAAAACTAATCTAAAAATATACAACTGGCTCACATAACGTAAATTTAAACTTGACAGGCTATTCAGTTTCAGTATTACCTATTAATTTCGAGGCACAAATTGACTAAAACAAAACTAAATTACCTTTGTGATGGAGATGGATCATAGGTTTTATGATGTTTCAAGTGAGCGGCTAGGTTAGATGTATTGCCTGAAGTTTTAACATGTTTGTTACACATATTGCAGACAGCTCCATTCGGCTCTTTTTTGAAATAGGTCCACAGCTTGCTTTTCTTCATATTTCTCGAAATTCCCAAATGAGTTTACAGTTTTATTTACATTCAATTTAAAGACATCGAACGGAGATACAACTGAACCATAGACTAGAACAAGAACGAACCAACGAACGGAATCATAGACAGATTACACAGACGGTATTACTATATATTTAATAGATAAAATATCCTGAAACGGAAATTAGAATGAATTTATAACTTACCCAACTGGATATGGGATTCTTTCGATATTTCTTGTTTTTCGATATCGATATTATCGTATCGACAATTATAATATATCGATATAAATATCGATATTATCGGTTTTTCGATATATCATTGCAAGCCTAGAAAGGACATATTGGCGGGAATCCAATAGGTAAAGTTGAATTTTTGTTTGATTATTGTAAACATTGTGTCGTAGGCGTTTTGTGGTTTAATAGTAATAGTTTCTTAAACTTTAAAGTGTTTTTCGTGCGTGATGTTTGCGATAAAATCAAATAAAAGGGTAGGTCTGCGTTTTTTGTGTGGTTCCAAAGAATCCTCTTCTCTGTCCTCGGTAAACCTTCTAGTGGGGCACACGAAAGTATAATGCTAGTCTAATATATTATAGACAGCCACCATTCTAAGGTAATGGCGATTTTGATGATGTGTTCTTCAAATAAGAAGCTGTCATTGCCTTGCATTAATTACATCTGACATTGTTCTTTATAGTAAGTTTCTATGTACCTACTGCTATGCATTGGGTCCAATAAATTCGCAACAAAATGTGCTGGTGTCATTATCATTTCATTCGAGTGATTAAATCAAGTTATTGAACTAAAGTCTGATACGAAGATAATACTTTATTGACAGTTCTATTATATGACCAAGCCAACTAGACAAATGTCAAGCGTGACGTCATTCGCACGCTATGCGGGGTATCGATAGCTAAAAACTGAATGTGTATGTCATCACAAATTACATATAATGAAATTTTCATCGAAATAAATTTCTGACTATTAACACTAATTTAAGATTCGGCAATAGTTTATTTGGTTATTATTATTGTTATAAACACAAAAAAGAAAATAAAAGTTAATAATAATATTCTGGAGTTAACGGGAGCAATTAATAAAAATATAATACCAAAATCAATAAATTTTTTATTTATATTAAATTGTCATCAACATCCATTTCTTCGATACCTGATATTTCGGCGTCCGAAAACATATTAATATCTTCTGAATCGGAATCGCTGTCATCACCAACATTTATGATCAATTGTCTTTCTTCTAATTCATCGAGTTTTTCTTTTTCCCAATACTGCTGTGCCAATCTGTCACTTCCTTTCTCCAGTCGGCCGCAGTTATTGACTGAATTGCTTCGCGGGTTAGTCTCTCGATCTTCTTTTCAGATTGGATTACATTTCTTGCCGCAACTTTCTGCTTCATTAGATTTCACACGTATTCAATCGGGTTCAGTTCACACTGATAAGGAGGAAGTCGTAATACTTCGTGGCCATTTGCCTGAAACAATTGATCCACATGATACTGTTTTGGTGGACGATTTTGCACAATCAAATAATATATGTAATTCCTTTTCGGTCATTCTAGCGTCGTATTCAATATTTTTTTGGTCCAGCCTGTTTTTCATTACTTCTTTACGTGAGTCCATTGTAGGGGGTTTATTAATTTGCTTGTTGTGGTACGGGGCATTGTCCATTACAATAACATAACCTGTAATTTACCTGTAAAATCTTTTTTTCTTCCCTTTTTATGCGAGTGATTGTACTTAAGTTGACACCAGTAGCGGTACATGTCCTTCTTAGTACTCGATTCACAGGTATTACGAACAAGTCCTTCCGTTTTTCTTCTTCAAAAAAATGTAGGACTAGCAATATCATTGTTCGCTCTTCACTATGAATAGTTTTCCCCATTTTGATTGTAGTCTGTGCACAACAACACAGTTAAAACTTAACATGATAAGCAAAAAACAATAACCACAAAAACAAACTTAACTTCTAGCAACAAAATTTAACAATAACAATTTAGAAAAGATTAGCGTAAGACGTGCGAACGTATCAAAACAATAACTACAAAACAAACTTAACTTCTAACAATAAAATTTAACAATTCAGAAAAGATTAGCGTAAGATGTGCGAACATACGAGTATCGATGCTGCGAACGGTACTAAGACGAACGCGGAGCCTGAGGCGGTATGCGGGCGGGAAAATCGCATTCCACCCGCTCGTCTAGTAGTGCATGTCATACCCCTGACTCGAATAAAAAATCAGACTTCTATATAGTGTTGATGCTTGAACGAGTGGAATTAAATAAGACGTCAATCAGTCGTTCGTTGCCGTTGTTGAGACTCGTTGTCGACATTAAATGTTCGTTCGCCCGGCTAATTAATACGGTCATTTATCACGTGATTCAATCAGTCAGTCAGTTGGAAGGATTCAATCAGTACTGATTGACGCACCTCTAGAGGCACGTCATACTTTACTTGTCAATAATCATACAGTTTTTAACAGTAGGTACATAAACATATTGAATACTCTTTAAAAACTTGTTTGTCGAAGAAAACGTTCCAACCGTGCACTCAATTCAGGGAGGAAATGTTTTGATATGTTTTATTGTTTTCTACAAAAATAATTCAAGATGTTCTTTTATTTTTTTATATTCATTATTTTGCTTATAACATCGACGTATGGAGATAACACGATGTTAACGAATATAGATCAAAATAAAACTATACCTGTCAAGGAAAATCAGAACGACAAGATAAACTATAATAAAAATAATGTAACCTTAGTTAGCGAGGGAGGATCGTTAGGAACTGAAAGACCTTCGTACACTCTGCCGAGAGAAAACCACACACTTTTAAGTTTGGACAAGGAATTGGGCAAAAACAAAGAAAAACCAGTTGTACCTAGAAAGGGAGTACAGTATGATGCACCTGAAGATAATGTTGCTGAAAAAAATACAACAGAAGGTAAACAGAATAGTTCACACATGACTCATGCAATTTCTAATGATGAATTGGGGAAAGGTAAGGTAAAACCTGTAGTGCCTCGAAAGGGAGTTGAATACAAGTCGGTTGACGAAAATGTTGCTGAAAAGAACTTGAAGGTAGAAAAATACAATCATTCAGCCATTGGGCATAATATTTTGAATGACATTTCTGCACAAAATAAGTCTTCATTAGTAGAATCAGCACAGAAATCAGAAAAAAATAATGAAACCAATGTTAATAAACCCTTAATACTAACATATGAAGCTTTAAGCAAACTATATAAGGGTTCCCAGAATGACAATTTAGATTTACCAATTATAAAATCATCATCTAAATCTTTAGTCTCAGATCAGATTCCATCACCTAACAATGGTCCAACTTATAAAACAGTTCCTATGAGTGCTAGTCGGCATCCAGGGATGATAATGCCAGTTGTGATAACAATACTCGTAGTGCCAATGTTTGCAATACTCGGCTATATGGCCTTACGACGAGGACAAGAAGCTTGGAAAAATAGACATTATAAGAGAATGGATTTCTTGCTTGACGGAATGTACAATGATTAGAAAATAAAACAAAACAACAGAAAGCTTTATGCCAGTGATATAATGTGATGATATTTCAAAGGATATTGATGGCAAAGATTAAATCTTAAACAATATCTTTATTTATTTAACTGATCTGTACAATGTTTGTAAAATTATTTGTTCTGTTGAAAAAAATATTCTACAAAAGTTACAATTAGGTGATAAGAAAAATTTTAGTTACTTGCTCAACTTATTTTGAAAAATAAGATCAATAAGCAATTTATGGTGCTTCCACTGTGCCTTTATGATATTTAATCTAATAAATGTTAAATCTAACAAAGTGTATATTATAAATTGAAAAATATTTTTATAAATGTTTGATTAATAGATATGAATATTTTCAGATTTTATATGGGTAAAATGTGTGTATATCAAATGTTAAACGAATGATGACAGTAATGTAGTCCAAGATGTTTTTTGAGACTTATTCTCACTTTTACTAATTATTTTATGCTTCTTTATTATTTACTAGTTTTTAAGTGATTATATGTAGATATTATTCGTATAGTTGACAGCAGGTGTACAAGTAAATGTAAGAGTTAGGTAACAGCACAATAGTAAACAAAGTATTTTATAAATACATGCTATACCTATGCTAGACAACTATACAATAGTATTTGTTATATAATAAAAGTTTTCTGCAATACCTTTATATTAATTTTCACATATTCTATTTTATATCTTATGATTATATTGTCCTCTGCTTATTTGAGTAATTGCAGTTTTAGGTTTAAAATAACACTGCTATAAAATTTGAGGCTTTTTATTACCACATTAACAGATAAATTATTATATATACAAAATGTTTGTATTAGTTATTAAATTATTAAATGATTTTTAAAATAAATTATAGTCTTAAAGAAGACATTATGTTACCTGGGAAGTTACCTACCTATTCTTGTACACCACAGATAGAGACCCACCACAATAATGGAATAAGAGTAGGTATAATAAAATAATATACAAAAGGTGGCCTTACCGCTAATATTGATAAACGATCTATTCTCGTTAATCTGTGGGTTAGACTTAAAAAACTACCATTTAGGTGCACTTAGGTATCATACTTATATTACTATTATATAACTATTTATTATAAATACTAATATACGTATATAGGTAACTATATAACATAATCATATACATATAGTAATACATACATCGAGGGCTCCTACGTACAAAACGACATGTCAAAAATTGTACTTTACAGGAGAGCCAATTTAAGTTTCAAATATACGAGGCATATTCGTAAAGTAAGGGCCGTTTCCGTATATTTCAAAATTGGCGGGTCTGAACAAAGTTATAATCATACAGCGCCATCTTCTGATTGTTTACGAAGGCTCGGAAATCATTATTGTGTTTCAGTTGAAGTTTGCTAGTCAAGTCAGTGAATGCGGTCAAAGATGTCTGCGACAATCGTTGATCCCGTCAGTTGCGAAGTGCGAGCTGTGATTCGTTTTTTGTGTTCAAAAGGATCTTCAGCATCTCAAATCTACAAGGAGTTATGCCTTGTTTATGGACCAACTGTAAAGTAATGAGTGAAGGAAGGGTTAGACAATGGTGTCGAGAATTCAAGAATGGCCGCACTAATGTCCATAATGAATAGCGGAGTGGTAGACCCAGTCTTCAGACCGATGCACTCGTTCCACAGGTGGACCCAGTGCCGGCTCTAGCCCATGTAGCGCCCGGGTGCGATCAATACCCTGGCGCTCTCTAGTAGGGGCGCGATCAAAATGGAATACTTAGTTATATTTTCACCAGTGATCGGAAATTCGGATGCAAATAGTGCAATTTTAAATGATGTTGGGAAGCAATAGCCCGTTTACTTCGCTTGCGGTACGCCCCCGTGGACCCGCGGGGTGGACTCGAGAGTAAAAAGTATTTTTTAGGAAGGGAGGACTTACAAGAATACAAAAGCACAATTTTGTCGTTTATTCGAAAATATTTAATTTAAAAACTAAATGTAAATCACAGAACAAAGTAGGTATGAATAAAATTTCTCAGACACACACACAACAGAGTTCACATTGGTAATTTTAGTGAATGTAAAATATGTAGGTACATTGAAACCTTTGTTAGCTTAGCATAGGGGCAACCACAGGTAGCTTACTTAACTAGATTGAATCAGGTCTTCTCCTAAAAAGACGCAAAATATCCATAATTACTTTTTACGTAGCTTTGCGATCTCAACAGGCTACAGGAAGTTATTGAAAACTAAAACTATAAACTTAAGAAGATCCCCTGGACAAACTAAAGTGTTTCCGAAACACTAAACATTGTTTCGTAGTCTAATCTTTATTTCCTTGGGTAACTTAATCATACACCCTAAGTATAATATACTAAATCATTTCAGATATATGTAATTACTAATTAGGAATTACAGGACGCTCGTAATCACAAATATATTTACAAAAAATTTACTTTTCGAACTTTTGCATTAGCAAAATCTTTAACGATGTCACTGACTTCAATTTTGATTTCATGTTTAATACTTATTAACGATAAATTTGTCAATCTACTTTGCGACAATGTTGATCTGAGATAGTTTTTAATTATCTTTAGTTTAGAAAATGATCTTTCGCTGTGTGCTACAGTGACTGACAATGTGGGGTAAATTCTAAGTACTGTAGACAGATTTGGGAACACTGAAATTAATTTATTCGTAAACAAATAATTTAAAACATCCAATGCCGTAGTGGAATCATCAATAAACATAGGTAATAATTCGATTTCATTAAAGAACTCGAACTTATCTACATCTGAAGAGCCAGTATGGCACAGTTTATTTTCTAAATTAGAACAATGCGCTTTTTTTTGTATCTAAGTCCAAATCCTTCCAGTGTTTCAATTTTTGAAGAAATGAAAAATTTATATTATTTTGATTCAAAAGTTCGAACCGTTCGTTGAACTTAGTAATAGCGGTATCTAATAGGTAGCAGTAAAAATTTACTTTAAAATGTGTTTCCGCGTCTGTTATCGGTTCATCCTCCGCCTCATAATTAAAAAATCTACGAGCGCGAGGGCAGGCAGATGCGGAAAATTCTGCTATTACGGTGACTTCTTCCGTTATAGTTTTCACGCTATTAAGGAACCCAAAAGCGGATTCATTACGGAATTCAGACAAACTTATTTTTGCATGATACATCATTGTTACCGCTTCTGACAAAAATTACAACAGTGCCTTGTGTACCTTTCAAGCGTCTCGTTGTATACTTACATTCCGCATCCGACCGCGCTAGCGATCGGACGTTCGGCTCCTTGCTCTCGCCGTAGCGCTGCCCGAAGTCTCTCTGACTTCAAATCGAAGGCTGCCTTTCTCAAGGCGGTCCCACACCCCGCTTCCGACCGCGCTAGCGATCGGACGCCCGGCTCCGTTGCGCTTGCCGCAGCGATACTTGAAGTCTCCCCGACTTCAAATCAAAAGCTGCCTTTCTCAAGGCGGCGGCTGATTCGCTAAAAACTCCTGCAGCGCAACTACAGTTTGCCCCTTCTGGGAAAATCGACTGTTTCGTGGTCCTCGGTGGAAACCTAACGGTGCCAACGATTCGAGCGGGGTGTTGACCCAATTACACCCGCCGAGCCCCTTCAGGGTGAGGCAGACAATTGGACGGAAGCTAGACAACCGGCCTTGGGGGATCTCCTAGTCGGCCTAGTCTCTGGTTTGCTTCCACAGCTACACACCTAGTGTCGGTTGGGTGTGTCTACACCCTTTGCACTAGACACCGTAGGGCCCCGTCGCACAATAAGATTGGCGACGGATTACAAGCTTAGGGCTCACAGTAGGCACTCACCTCCCTGCTTACACCCAGCAGGGAGGGTTACACATCCCCGGGCCCACCTACCCGGGGTGATAGAGATAGCGACAGGACGTTACTCCTCCTCTCGCTCTTCCCCCACCTCAGCCAACTATGGCTACGGTCAGTAGCGACGACCTACTCAAGGCTTCCCATCCGGAAGTCTTCCAATCTCTGCCCCCCCAGCCCCCCAAAAACCCGCGGCTCACCCCGAGAGCCACGCATCTCCCGACCCCGTCTCCCAGGAGGGAATGGACGTAGTCCAGCCCTCCGCGGACTCCGACTCCGCATCTGAGGCGGAATCTTCCGACGACGGCTTCACCGTCGTCGGCTCAAAAAGAAAGAGGTCTACAAAGACCTTCTCCCCTACCCCCTCTGCACCCTCGAAGTCCGCTAAGCCGAACTTCATAGCCCAGCCTGGCACGGCTTCCCGCTCTCGCCAGAGCACCCCCCCGCCCACGGTTCCCCGCACCGAAAAGCCCCCTCCCCCTGTCTTCATCCAAGACAAGGCCCTTTGGGGACACGTCCGCACCGCTATGGAGACTCTCAAAATCTCCTACCAGAGCGTCGAACACCGGGGTGGCCATCAAGGTCCAAGTCCCCTCTTCCAAGGACTTCAGGTCCTTAACCTCATACCTTCGGAAGGAGAAAATCTCCTTCCACACTTACGCCACGGACGAGGAGCGTCGTCTCCGCGTCGTGGTCCGTGGCCTCCCTCTCCAGTTGGGAGAGGATGAGATCCTCGAGGATCTCAAATCCAAAGACCTCCCGGTGCTGGAAGTGCACCGACTTTACAAGGGGTGGGACAGGACCCTTTACAACCTAGTCCTGGTTGTCCTTTCCCTCACCCCCGAGGGCAAGAAAATTTTCAACGCCCGCTCTATCTGCGGGCTCTCCGGTCTCTCTTTCGAGACCCCCCTCAAGCGTGGCGGTATTGGGCAATGTCACAATTGCCAATACTATGGCCACGCAGCGCGTAATTGCTACGCGAGACCCCGCTGCGTAAAGTGCCTGGGTGACCACGGCACCAGCAGCTGCACCCGTCCCAATGCACTGCATTCCGATTCCTACCCCTCCACTGACTAACATGGAGGCCTCGGTCTGCCGTATAGCTACGACAGGTCATCCACCTGTCACTCTGGCATCCGTATATCTGCCCCCCAACAGAAAACTGCTCAGGGCTGACCTCGAGTCACTCCTCGACTTGGGTATCTCAGTCATCCTGGCAGGAGATCTCAATTGCAAGCACCCCAGTTTCAATAGTCATACCTCCACCCCTAATGGTAATCGCTTTAACAGACTCATTGACCTACTCGACTTTAGCGTGATAGCTCCAACGACGCCAACATATTACCCTCATAATGTTACCAACAGACCTGACGTTCTCGACATTGCTCTTTTCAAAAATATCGCCCTACGTCTAAACTCGCTAGAAACCCTCTACGAGTTAGACTCTGATCACCGCCCCGTAATCATGAAACTAGGACGGCAGACCGGACCACCTCCCCAAGACAAGACCATTATTGACTAGACCAAGCTAAAAGAAGCCCTTAAGGCTACCAGCTCTCCCCACCTCGACTCTATCCCCGACGACCTGACCAGTGCGGATGACACAAACACGGCGGTCTCTGGACTCGGCAGCCACCTTAAGGATTTAATCCAAAGCTCCTCCAGGCGAGTCCCAGCGGCGAACGATCGCCGCTGGGAGTTGCCTGAGGACATAAGGGAGCTGATAAGAGACAAGAACGTAGCCATCCGTGCTTATAACTCCTTCCTCTGTGATGAGAATAGGCGTAGAATGCGAGCCTTACAAAGGGACGTAAAGCATCGCATCGCTGAATTCAAAAATCACAGCTGGGAAGTCCTGCTGTCAGAGATTTCGCCATCACACACAGCCTACTGGCGGATGGCGAAGTCTATGAAAGCAGACAATACAGCCTCAATGCCCCCACTGACTAGACCGAATGGACCCCCCGCATTTGTCGATGCAGAGAAGGCCGAATGCCTAGCTGACAGCTTGGAGGCCCAATGCTCCCTTAGCCGTCAGCCGGTGGACGAATCCCACTTCGACTCGGTTGACGGAGAAGTGGGGCGTCGAGCCTCCATCCCCCCCTGAGACTCCCTTCTACTGGTTACGGTAACAAAAATCCAGGAGATTATCCATAATCTCAAAATTAAAAAATCTTCTGGAATAGACGGAATACCCAACAAGGTGTTCAAAAGCCTCCCGATCCATCTGATCGCTCTTCTTGTGGCCATCTTCAATGCTGCCATGCGAAATCATCTCTTTCCAGGTCGCCTAGAAAGAAGCCATCGTCATCGGTATCCCCAAACCGGGCAAACACCGCTCGGATCCCTCCAGTTACAGACCCATTAGCCTACTGAATACAATGGCTAAAATCTAAGAAAAAGTCCTCCATTCTCGCCTGCGCAGTAACTCAAAAAGGCTTCTCATTGACGAGCAGTTCGGCTTTAGAGCTAACCACTCGTGTGTCCAACAGGTGCACCGAATAACGGAGCACATGCTCCTGGGTCTCAACCAAAAGATACTCTACCGAACACTAGTTGTCTTCTTCGATGTGGCGAAGGCCTTCGATAAGGTGTGGCACAACGGTTTAATCTATAAACTGTACCAACTGGAGGTGCCAGAAAATCTCGTTCTCATCATCAGAGACTTCTCATTGTTCGCACACGCAGCTCCTTCCAACATTAAAATCCTTCAAAAACTTCAAAACAGATTCGTTCGCAAGGCCGTGGCTGCACCATGGTACTTGCGTAACGTCGACCTCCACAACGACTTGGAACTTCCCTCCATCGTCAAATACATAAAAGACACCGTTCGACGCTACTATGACGCTATCCCACACCATCCCAACCCTCTGATTGTCTCCTCCCTCATCTACATACTGGACAGGAGTGCCCCTCCCCGCTATCGACGCCCGCGGCACATCCTGGACGATCCCGACGACCCGATCACCGCTGCCAATGCGGTTCTCACACTGCACTCAAACACAGCACACAGCTCAACACAGTCCCCGCCGGCGGAGACGTGGACGTCCCCCTCGTTACACCGTTAACACACACCGGCCCTCAGCCAACACTTTTACTAGGTACCGGCATGTGCCTGGGCGCTTCTCGCCGACTCGCGATCCCGCGATATCTCCCCAATGCAACGCCCTAAGCCGAGGTCCGTTCCTTCCGCCGGTTTACCGGCGGGGGAGTCCTTAGGCTCGTTGCAACACACATTTTGTTCCTGGCTGAGCGCCTTCTGCGCTCGCCCTAAATCAAACACGACCGGTGACTCTTGGAAGGCCATTAGGGCCACAAGAATATAGACATTCCGAAAAAAAAAACCGTACTGAGTAATAAGAGCTATGAACATTTTAGACAGAACAATAAAATTATATGTTTATAACTTTTGATATTAATATTAATTACCTAAAATAAATTTATTTGTCGTTATAACGGTTTTATATATAATGTATGTATTTTTGTTGTTGACATGTTTCAGGTTTTGAGTTATTTTCGTGACACGCTGTACGATTACATATCAATCGTTAATCCGTTCATCGTTTATTAGCCTCTGGTGAACCTTGAAACAACAGAAAACAATAAAACGCCAATTGTTTGAGTGCAAGGCATTTACAATCCTTAGATTTCTCATGTGTTTTAGAAAAAAATGTTAAGACAACGTTATAGAGTTTCACGAACACTATTCAATGATATATCGTTTGTATATAAGTTTATTTGTAAATGTATCGTAACGTTATTCGATGCAATTGCATCCAATTCTATTGTCATTTTAAAATTATGGTAAACATTTTTTTCATGAGATTTTTTGTAATTATCAATCCTGATTCTAAATCAATTGATCAATCCTTTTTAGGTAAAATATAAATAAAAATGGTGAACTTCCCCTATAGCGGCAACACTGAATTGTGATTTGTGAATGATTCGGATCCGTCTGTCATTTCTAGTTTCGTGCTTTACTGAATTGATAGTGTAAATTCTCTTTAAAAATGATTTTCTTCAGCAAAAAGAACGTGTTTTTGTGTTAAACTAATAAGTGACTAAAACATTTTTACTTTACATTATTGTTGAAATGCTATGTGTAATAGAGTTACAGGACTTCTGTTTTAAATATTGGTACGTTAAGTTCCAAATTTTATTAGTTTTTTAATAAATACATGCTACAATGTAATTATTATGTTAATATCGAATATTTCTGTCAATTAATTCAATTCTTTTCTAAGAAAAGAAATTGAGTAAATATAAAAATATTTGCTTAATATGTTATCTCACATTATTACTATTAATCTCGTATGAGTATGTATTTGTTTATATTTAGATAAATATGTACTTATTAGAATGAATCAGTACGTAGGTATATGTAATTGAAAACAACTGGATACTTACATGAGTGAAATTGATAAACTGCATCTTGTGATTGCTTAGTAATTGGTATATAAATCAGTTACATTTACATTTGACATTGAGATTTTTACTGCACTCAATTACTATTTATTATATATGACAATGAAAAAAAAATACAATATAACATGTTACCATTAGTGAAACATATTATGCAAAATAACTGATTTGATAATATCTTTTCTTAGATTGTAAATTTAATGGCAAACTAATAATTGATCTTTAGTCTGAAAACATTATTAAAGTGTTATCATTACTGTTGCTTTGGGTGCTAATGGATCTATACAAATATTTATTAGTGATTTCCTGATATTTTTTGAATTCTATCTTTTTGATCCAAGCTTCAACAACATTTATTTGGTTTTAGTGTCTATTATCAAATAATTTTGTGTTATTAGTTCACTAGGTGGCACAATAAATGTTATTTGTTGCACTTAAGATTGTATATATTCAATCCTCTTCTTGTTGAGCAGGATTCCAATAAGAACAATAAGACCAGAATAATGCTTTAAAAATGGACATGTTATATAACATGAAATACTCTGCAAACAAACAATGAGTGGACCAAGTGGGTGTGTGAACTGCAATGAGGGGTCGGAACAATTTGATGCCAAGCATGACACAGAGTGTTCTGATGGTGAAGATACACAGATTCGGTTGGCACCACATGTTCAGGCATACTTGGCTCACAATAACCCTACCACTAACTGCTGTGGCCTCGCAATACCCATTGCCTTTGAAAGGGCCGCTCCAGGCACCTGGTGGAATCCTAGATTTGATTCAGAAATTCTTGAAGGCCAATATCGAAGTAGTTCCTTTAGACAGATTAGATTAAGATTCAGGTAAGTCTTATTATGAATTAGAGATGGGTTGAATTTGAATTATATCAAATAACAAATTATATTTGATTTCTCATTTATAGAGAAAAATATTTTGGTTAAAATATTTAGTTCTGTTTATGTGGGTTTTGCTGCAAGAACAAACAGCTTGCTCTTCAAATGTCCACACGCTCAAGAGTATATATTGTTTCACTGTTTCACGTAAAAAGAGTGCTAATGGTCAAGCTGCACAGTAAACAATTTATCAATCTATTTTGTGGTACGAGGTGAGGTGTGATGGGGTGGTCTTGCCTCACATGTCAGTGCTGTCCCATTATTGGTTCATCTGTCGACCTTTGCTGCTTCCCACGTTGAGTTGATGTTTTGTTGGCTCCTAAAGTACAACACAAAAGTTTTTGTTAATTACGAATATGGTTTGGCAAAAGAAAGAAAAATGTTTTACATTTTTTTTATTTGAGAAGTGGGCGGACGAGCAAGCATCTCCACATAATGTTACCGCCGCCCTTGGACACCTGCAACATCAGCGGGTGCGCCGCCGCGCGACGCATACTTCTGAGGCCACTATGAGACCAATTGTAAAAGATGCAAGAGATTCCGAATTTCTCACAGTTGTTCGAACTCCTAAATGTAAAAGCTTATGTACTCATGTAAAAACAAAAGGCATAAATCATATTACAAATTATATTACTAAATTTATTTTTTTAGTTCCAAACAAACCTTTACTTTAAAGTATTTAAATATAATATGTAAAACAAATATTTGACAAATATTCGACTCATCCTTATTAACAGCTTCATAAATGTTTTTATCATAATTTGTCTGCATGTGTTAATGAACATCATTTCATTGAATGTTGGATGTTTAATTATATTTTTGGGAATATTTTTTCACACCATAAACATTGTACTATAGAAAATGATTTTTGATGTTTTTATTTTTTCCTCTTTCAGATTTGCACTTTTATACATTTTGATATTTTCTATATCATGGTTTGTCTACTTTGTGGTATTAGGCTTAAATGGTGTGACAGTGAAATGGCCATTTTTATGTTCTATATTTGCTGGAGTTCTCTTGATAACATGTGTTATGCTATTTGTCACATTTACAAATATTTACAAAGTGTATACTTTCAAACTGTCTCTAATTATGGCACTCGCTCTGTGTACACTCAGCCTATCACTGGTGATGTTGACCACACAATTGGAAGTTACTGTGTCCCAGGCTGCTGACATCAGTCAGTCAGGACACTTCACCATGTGCATTGAAATCCTGCTGATTATCTATACATTGACACCATTGCCACTTTTTGCCTGCGTTATCATTGGATTTTTGTACTCGATAGCATTTGAAACCCTGAACATTGCCTTGCATTTTACTGAACAAGAATGGCAATGCCCTGGAATGTTTGTGAGAGTTTTACTACAACTTTGTGTGCACATTATTGGTGTTCATATTTATTTAATGACATTTGTTAGAATGCGTGGCACATTTATGAAAGTAGGTCAAAGTCTTTTAGTAAGGCGACAGTTAGAGATGGAGAAACAATTGAAAGAGAAAATGATTCATTCAGTAATGCCACCAAAACTTGCCAGTTGGTTAATGGAGGAGCAAGTGTTGGAGTCTGAGACTAATCTGAAGACTCATGATCCAGTGCATCCAAGAAATTCAAATCCTGGGGCATCAGACATAAAGTCTCTTTTCCGACCTTTTAACATGAGTTGTATGGACAATGTTAGCATTCTTTTTGCTGATATTGTTGGTTTCACAAAAATGTCCAGTAACAAAGGTGCTGAAGAATTAGTGAATATTCTAAATGATCTTTTTGAAAAGTTTGATGAACTTTGTCAGATCCATGGATGTGAAAAGATATCCACTTTAGGAGATTGTTACTATTGTATATCTGGTTGCCCGGAGCCGCGGCCCGATCACGCAACATGCTGTGTGGAAATGGGACTAGGTAAGTGTTGCAAATCTATATCTCCGATATGCCGAGGTCACGTAAACGAGTCAAATGTACGATACGTAAATTCATTGCAGGCATGATAGACGCGATACATGAGTTCGATAGAGAGAGTGGTGAGGGCATTAACATGAGGGTGGGTGTTCACACGGGAACCGTGTTGTGCGGCATAGTGGGCACGCGCCGGTTCAAGTTTGATGTGTGGAGCAATGATGTAAGCTTTGCAAACAAAATGGAATCGACTGGGAAGCCGGGACGTGTACACATATCTGAAGAGACTAGTAGATTTCTTGGTGGCTCTTACGTTTTAGAGGAAGGAGAGGAGGTATTCGGTGAGTATAATTTTTACCATTTGCATGAGCAGTGATCACACTTGTACATTGTGAATGTAATTCATTAAAAAATTTATGTATCCAGGTCATAAAACCTACTTCATTGAAGGCCGCCAGCTGAGCTCCCCGTATGATCATGACCAGTGCCTCACTCCCTCAAATCCAGTTAACTTACGGCTCATTATATCTCCCGCAGCATCACCCCAGTCCATCTTATCCTTCAACCACTCCCCAATGCCGAGCTCCCCAAAAGATAGCGAAGTGCTAGCCAACGACAAGCATGGGAAACCAGATTCTAGAAACTTCCTGTCGCCAAGTCCATTCAATTTCCGTACTAAAGCTAGTTCACTGCCTAGTATATTGGACTCTGATACCGAATTGGATGAGAAAAGAGAGAAGGGATTCCCTGAAAGAAACGGCAGTTCGTCAAAAAGTCCTACTTCAGTAGGTGAGTGAATTTTGCTTTTTTCCAAGACTTGTTTTTTTCCAAGTGTAGTTAAATAAATTGCCTCAAGTGACAATAGAGTAAGTAAAAAGGGGTAAAGAGGTTTAAGTGCAACATAATCTTAAAGTAGACAGTAGATAATGCTTATTATTGATTTTGGGTGTAATATAATCCTACTGTTTAATTTCACTTGTTTGCTTAGCTATAAATGCGGAGATATTTATGAATTGAACAGTGGAAAAGTCTTTAGTTATCAGTGGCACAAGTCGCTGATAAGATATAGAGTGACACTTAACTACATGAAGGTGAAGCTCTCTGTCACAAATTGCCCCGTGAGCAGAACTGATTTACAAGATGCTTGCCCAATGTCGATAAGAAATATCGATATTTTAAATATAAATAGGTACCAGTGAAGTTCAAAGTTTCTGGCCTGACATATTTCTAGATGTCTAAAAAAACAAAATACCAATTATGCTAATTTGTCTATAATTTTTGGAGTTCAAACGTCATTAGTTTTAATTCCTCAACTGTTAGAACAACAGGAAGTCACAAAATGTTTAAACTGGAATATTATTCCGTGATTAAGTTCCTTACAAAGGAAGGTGTTTATCATACTGATATCAAACAAAGTTTGGATAATATATACGGGGAATCATCTCCATCATTTTCTACCGTTAAAGATTGGTATAAGCAATTTCGTTTAATACGAGAGTCCATCGACGACGAACCTCGCTCCGGTCGACCCGTTGAGGTTACTCACTGCAAACAACATCAAATTAGTGGAAGAAGTTCTGAGCAACCGACGGTTAAAAACGAAAGAAATAGCAGCAAGGACAGGGCTATTAAATACTACAATCCTTAGGATTCTTCGTGAACATTTTCATATGAATAAAGTTAGTGCGAGGTGGGTGCCAAAACTTCTTTCAACTGTGTAGCGAAGTGAACCAGTAGCGTGCTCTAAGGAACTTTTGGAGGCCTTTCAGAGAAATGGAAAGGATTTTTTGGAGTCAATTGTTACTGGGGTTGAACCTATGGTTCTTTACGACGATCCTGTTTCCAAAAGGGAGTCGATGGAGTGACGTCCTGGTGAAGCACCGCCTAGAAAGGCAAAGGTGACTCAGTCCACCAAAAAGATTATGGCTTCGATGTTCTGGAATTCTCACGGAATATTGCTTATAGACATAAAAGAATGCAATACTACGGTGAAGCAATTACGAGAAGCAATCAAGCAGAAACGTTGTGGAAAACTAAGCAAAGGTGTGCGGCTTCTCCATGACAATGCATCCGTCCACGCCGCCGTAGTGCGAAGCTGCTGTTTTAAAGTGTGACTTCACGGAAATTCGCCAGCCATCCCATAGTTCAGACTTGGCTCCCAGTGATTACTATTTGTTTTCAAAACTCGAGGCGGACTTAAGGGTAGAAGATTTTCCACTGATGATGAAGTGACCGCAGCGGTTTTCGCCCATTTTGAAGACAAAACTTTCACCATTTTTTTACTGGAATAGAAATGCTAATTATACGATCCAAAAAGTGTTGTTCAAATAGACGGAGACTATATTGAAAAATAAAAATAGTTTCATTAACTTGAGTGTTCTTTTTCTTTCTCAGGCCGGAAACTTTTGAACCTCCCTTCGTAGTTCCCTGGATGGCATGATTTGTTGTTGTTATGGAATTAGTTCACTATTTACTACTAAGGAAATAGAAATAGTAAATTCCTTTGGAACGGTGTTAGTTTGCAGATTGCTTAGAATTAAGTTTTTTTTATATAGAAAGGTGACAAATAAGCAGACAGTAAGCAGTATGTAATTGGATAGGATGGGAAACGATTTCTGCAAACTTTTATTAATTCCCGAAACACGTATGTATATAAAAATGGCAGTCTTCTGTGAGACTGGGTTAAAATAGTACAGTCAATATTTCCTACATTTTTTTTAGCACTTCTGTATGCCTGATTAAACTAAATAAATGACAATGAAAGTTAGTATAGTTCTTTCATCTTACGAAGGCGGGTTACGTTTAGTAGAGGTTGTGGTCGTACGTGTACATTGTTTTATTGTGCGCCGCGGCGTCGGGAACCCAACTCAAGTTTACGCACAATGTAAGCACATGTACGACCACAACCACTACTAACCGTAACCCGTTTTCGTGAGTTGAAAGAACTTCCGATGGATTAAAAGTTATTAGAACTGTACAATACGATAGAAAAAAAAAACAAATTCGAATTTTGAAAATACATAGATAGTACTCTTGCTTGTCTAGCGCCATTAAATTTTCAAAGCTGTCATTTGTTTTTTATTTCTGGCGGTAATTTGAAAATTAAGTGTTTGCGGAAAAATTAATTTAACAAGATAACATTTTCGTTCAATGATTTTTTATGACTTTCGTTGCGGTATAAACCAGAAACAAAATTATGAAAGAGTAAGTTAGCATTTTTTGATGAAGCCCCATCCACTGCCACTGTTTATAACCGGTTCAGTGAATTTAAACGTGGTCGTACCTACCTCAGTGACGATGTTAGGAAGGGCGTGACGGAGGAAATCATCAAAACTGTGCGGCTCATGAATGAAGCAGACAAACGAACGACATATAAGACATACATACGGGCATCATAAGGTATTGGTATAAGTCAAGTTCAAACTATTTTACACGATCACCTACTGGTAAGGAAGCTTTGTGCTAGACCGATCCAGTCACAATTTAAGCGAAGCTCAAAAACACTGCCACGTGGAATGGTGTCTCCAAATCTTTAAAGAATTTTACAATGGTCTATCAAATACTGTTTTTGATATAGTAACAGATGATGAAAGCTGGATCTACCATTATGAGTCTGAAACTAAGAGGCAATCTGCGCAGTGAGTCTTTCCTTTCAAAGAGTTGATGACGAAAGTGAAGAAAGGACGGAGTGCTGAAAAGAAGATTGCCTCCTGTCGCGGAGAATACTTCGAAAAGTAATAAAACAACTTCCATCTTTATATCTGATTTCCTTTCTGAGATCTTAGAAACTTACAGTGTCATCCACGTATAGTATATTCACTGCTCTGCGTGATAGCATCAGTGACGTTAAGCTTACCTATTGTGTGCTATGTTCCACCGAATGTGTCTCTATTGCCACCACTCTCATTAATAAATATCTCATTGCGATACATACATGTGCTGGGAACTTATCTGTTTTACTAATGAAACGGTATCGTTTCAGGTTCTTTATGGCAATAACGTGATGAAGTTTCCATCATTCTCATCTTAACCTGATCTGTCCTTGTGACCTGATAAATTCACCCACTTCAAATGAATACCTAGTTGCATTAATTAGTTGCGGAATTGAATATGCAACTTGATTCTCCTCTATGATTTCAAACGAAACCAAAATCTAAATGCATACTTTAAACTATAAAACTATAGCTATACATACTATAAAAACACGCCAAATTATTACCTAAACTTTAAGCCGTTCTCTTTTTATAGTTTTTAGTTCGTCTTGATGTTAATGTGTACGAAAATATAAATATCTGCTGAACTTGCTCGTGTTTCGTATAAATTATCACATCCATGAAATCTAACTAATAGCTCAAATAGCGCCCTCGCGCTAAATGATTGTGCGATAAATAAGTATTTTGTATGTGTTCTACACTGTATTTGTATTCGTAAGGTAAACAGCGCTGTAATAGGTTTCCACGTCGCCAACTCCACAGTCGGCCATGCGAATGTGTGTCAAACAAAATACATTATCATTGTTTATTTAGGATTAGCACTCTTTATAACTGATGTAATAGTTTTGAAATCTGTACTATTCGGTTATTTTTTAAATAAGGAATTAAAAGTCGCTTAATTAAAATACAAAAATTGGGAGAGTGTGTTAAGTATCATTGTTAGAATATTTGTTATATATGTATGCTTAACACGTGATAGTACCCACGTGAGTGGGTTTATAAATATAATCTTTGAAATATACAATAATAGAATAAAATTAAAAATCGCAAAATATAAGATTAGCATAAGATAATGCAAAATAAATGCGCTTTAGTTTGGCTAATGATATGGAGGTAAAGGATCATGACTTTTATCAATGATTAACTGCATCATAATTCTTCTGAGTTTTTTGGGATGGCGAGATATATTAAAGACTATCAATGTGAATGTGTGGAGAATGTGAATCAATGTGAATGTGTCTAGACGATCAATCAATGTGAATGATGCGTACATCTCGCATCTTCGTTTCGCCGTTGACATAGTCATCATGGGAGAATCGCTGGAAGATGGAATATTTGGAAGATTAGCTGAATGTTAAATGACCTTAACGTGGCATCGCGACGCGGCGGTCTCGGAACTAACTTAGACAAAACAAAAATTATGTTTAATGAACATGTTCTTTCGGGACTGATTGATGTCGAAGGCGTAACACTCGAAGTTATTGACCATTATGTCTACCTTGGGAAAATAATCCAACTAGGCATGTCTAACTTCAGCAAGGAGGTCGATAGACTCATTCAACTAGGTAGGCCAGGTAGGGCAGCATTTGGGAAAATGTGTCTGTTCCTCTCGTCGCCTATACCACAATGCTTGAAAACGAAAATCTTCAATCAGTGCATCCTGCCAGTTATGATGTATGGTGCCGAAATGTGGCCTCTAACAGTAGGTCTGATCCATAGGTTCACGGTCACTCCGCGAGCTATGGAGAGGGCTGTGCTCGGAGTTTCTTTGCGGGATGGGATCCGAAATGAAGCCATTCACCAAAGAACTAAAGTCACCGCCGACATAGCTCGTACAATCCGCATGTTGAAGTGGTAATGGGCGGTCATATTTAACGCAGGACTGACGAGTCTTCGAAGAGAGGCCACGTACCAGGAAGCGCAGTGTGACACGCCCCCCGGGCAGGTAGACCAACGACTTGTTTCGCCAAATAAATTCGCCGGTGGTGGTTGGATGAGAATTGCCGAAGATCGTGTGTGGTGGCGAGTCTTGGGTGAGGCCTAGATCCAGCAGCAGAGAGACATAGGCTGATTGTATGGTATGGTAGACCATCAATTATATTGCGTAATTTGCAGATTGCAAAATGTTTTTAATTGTTTAGGGATTGTATTGAAACTCGTTTGCGTACAAGGCGTGATTCAACATATTGTATAATGACATTACTGTTCAATTTCATTGTAGGTCTAGGAGCTACCTTATGTATGTAGTACTGTTTGTCACGAAAAACAAAAAGTTGAGGTGAAACTTGTATATGGTTATTGTGTTCGTCTGTACACTATTTGCGTTTGTAGGATGTTGTGTTTTGCATGTAATAGCTCACATGCAGAGTACCCAGATAATCTTCCTCGAATAGCGTGAACTATTTTTGTCTACCAGCAATTTATGTTGTATATATTATATTATATATTAAATATACATCATACATACATGATATGTGAATTGAATATATTTCGAAGTCTAAATCTACAGAATCTAGAAAGAAAACAAAAACATGGCCTTATGTCGACATCCGACCTTACGACTCTCATGTCAAAAAATAATATACGTAGCAGGTATTATACGTAAACGTATTTTTGGTACCAAATACTTGAAGTAGAGTTAGATACTAATGGAATTTTAGTAAGACTTATTAAATTGTTGAGTCGTCTTAATTGTAATTTAATGACGAAGAATCGCATTATCATTAACGTTAGACAACTCGAGCGTTACTTCGAAGGTCACCACTGTAGCGCTATTGTTTTATCTTACATTACGGAATGACTGTCGCTGAAACGCTAGTCAATAAAAATATTTGCTGTAGACGTTGCTCTGAGTTATTTAAAGATGCTCTGTTTAAGATTACCTTGTTTACTTATCATTTAATTTAAAGACATATTAACATTCTCAAAAATTTAAACGTTTGCAAGAGGATAGTAGAATTCGTAAGATTTTTCTTATATAATGTTAGAGATGGTGCTATTCTAAAGGCGGCCGACGCCTTTAGAATAGCACCACTACATTTCTTCCCGTGGATGTCGTAAAAGGCACCTAAGGTATAACAAAGCTTTCTACACCACCTCGAAAACAGTAGACTCGCTAACCCGTCTACCGCCGCTAGTGTACCGTTAGGCCATAGATCCCTCATGCCCAAGCAATGTGCATGCGGGGAGGCCCGTGTCGGACAGTGAACGATAGGAGGGCACGGAATAATAATGTTATATAAAGTTACGGATTATAATCCCCCTAGTACAGATACTAATACAGATTAAATAACTTATGTATAAAGGCTTATAAATACAATGTGGATATATTTACGTTGTATATTGTTCTGCCATCAAACAAAGAGTACGTCTTAGTAAGAACAACATTAATAATAGATCTGTACTGTTAATGAATACATACAACTCTGTAATGTATTGTATGTAACCAGCATTATTAAGTACATTTCAATCAGCGGTTATAATGCGTTACACGCGTATGATTATAATGAGCATTGCAATGAAAAAAAAAATATGCTAATTCTTATCAGTTTGCTGCAGCTTTTAGTCCTCTTTACAGTATTGACAACTAAGGTGTTCTATCAAATATATATTCCGTACATGATTAATACTAATATATTCAGTGTGCGGTTTATGTGGTGTTACTGCAAATGCAGCGTTGTTGAGAAAATCTGTGATTTCAGTTGACCAGTGGAGTCAGAGTCAATGTTAGTTAAGAGTCATTGGTGCGACCATTCGGTTAGCCATTGATTTGCATACCTAGCTAATAATAATAAATAACGCCACACTCAATCGTTTGTGCTAGGGTTCCCCGTGTCCCGAGTCTTAGAGACATATAATGACGACGAACGGGTAGGGCATGGCCCCTTGACTCGAACAAACATTTGTCGTTAAATAAATGGATGTCCTACCCGGAATCGAATCCGGGGCCCTTTGCCCAGCAGGTAGGGGTGCCACCAACTTGGTTAATCGGTCGACATATTTAAAAAAAAAAATTTTACCTCTTAAAATTTGCATAAAAAATTCTCTTGAAAAGTCTATGAAGCGGGCATGTTTACCAATTCACCTTTGATGTTTTATTACAGGGAGCTACGGTAAATATACGAATAAGCTAAAAAACTGGAGGGTGCCTAGGTTCCTACGCAAGCATTCTGACACACCACTGCACGTGATAAAGAAGGAGGATCTGAATGATAAGGGCATACATTATTTGGAACGAGGCGATGGCACTGTCTTGTCGAATAACGGTTACCACCAAGTGCCTATAGTGATAGAATCTCAAGACAATAAGAGTGGTAGACCACAGGGTAGTAGTAAATTAAATATACCGCAGAGCCAGGATATGGCGTCGTTTGAGAGGGAGATAATAGACATACGTTCGTATTTGAGCCAATCGAGGAGCAACATGTCCCCGTTCGCAAGAAGTAGCAGCTATAGATCGCAGTATGGCAGACCGAACCATGTAGAGGTGGGTATTTAAAATTGTTTTATTAGACAAATTAGGTAGTTGTTGGCCGCGGCTTCGCTCGGTGGATTTAATGGCATTTAATTAAACACGTTTTTATTTACAGAAGACTACCGTAAAATGTACTGCATTTTCCACTTTTCTTATTCTCCCAATGTACGTACGTGTATCGGTAGTGCCCGTTCCCATCTCGACTTATCCTATCCCTCCTCATTTTCCCAACCCTTTCTGCAAATCTATTCTTAAATCGTAGGCAGCGCATCCTGAGACGACTTTTGTCATTCTGGACTGATGTTGGCATGTATCGTAGATGTCCACGGATGCTGTCATCCATGGACAGAGACCGCACAGAGACATTTGGTCTTAAGCGGATAACAACATTCATTTAAGTATCTGCTGCCATCATATTTCTGTAAAAGAATAAAACATTTGATTATGTATATTATAATGTATTTACTAGTCGATTATACAGATGTAGCTTATTCATAATGAAAAAGCCAATGTTTTTATCATAACGCAAAGAAAAATCCTGCTTGAATTTTTATCTATCATCTCGCGGCCTGACGACCTTCACACTGCGCTGTTTTCGCATAACTCATCCGTTGATTTTTATTGCGTACAACATTTCGAGGAAACCTTTTAAGATTTCGCTGAAATCGTTTTAATAGATCTACAAAGTTTCCCAGACAAATAGGACGACGTTTACTTCCTTTGATGTAATTTAGATGCGGCTATTTTAATTCCCAAAATGAAAGGAGTTACGTCAATTTATTCGCATTACATGCGTCTTATCTACAGTTGCCATTTGTAAAATCATCAAACCCGAACAAGAGTTCGAACACTCTGTAGGAATACATTGTTGACACAACGCACACGGTGTTTTAAGTTGTCAGCTACTCGGAATTGTGATAGAGTGTGTTTGTCCACACTGTAGCCGCCAGTCGGCTCCCGCACGCCCACCTTAGTTAATCATATGTTCAAATAATATACTCGTAATAATATGGTGAACAATAGTAGTTCATCTACGCAAGCTTCTGCGAAGGTGCACATCGTTCACCTAAAATTGTACAGTCACGAGATGTAATCATTGCACCACTATCCTTTATTCTTTATTTATTAAACAAACATTGACAAACATCTATCAATGGCTATACACGCATGTCACAGCCGTACGTATCAAAAATGATAGTATTGTAACTTATAAGAATAAAGGATACTGATTCAGCAATTAAATTGTGTGTGTAATTTGTGTAAATTAAATTAACAATTAAACAATCAACAATAAATTAACTCCGGACTTTGGGCTTGAAACTCAGACATTTTTTAAATATAAATATTTACGTATAAAATTTTCACGTTGTTACATAAAAAATCTAGTTTCTATGACGAAGAATTTTGCGTTTAATAAACTAAAAGTTCAAATAGATAGTTTTAGTTATAACGGTCCTTCTTTGTGAAGCACATGTTAGGCTATAATGCAGTCACTGATTATTGATCTTTGCATAATTGGTTACTTTAGTAAATTATATTAAAGAAACCCGGACACTATCGAAAATCCCACCCGGACACCTGTCATCCATCCATCCATTAGATGTCCATCTTTTGGACATCCAATCATCCGTTCTAACAAATCCCAGGAAACCCGAACGGATGGTTGACGTAGTCTTATCTCAAGTGATTATGGTCTAAATCAGGGGTTCCCAAACTTTTTTCCGTCGCAGACCCCTTTCCCAAAAACTATTAAAATCGTTGACCCCTCCCTGCAATTTACTTACTCATTAGTTACAATAATTTACAGTAAGTTTATTCAAACTGACATGCAACATGTGAGCAAGTGCGGACGTGCAACGGTTTCATGCCCGCACTTGCTTTGCTACGTTCGGTGAGACAATGCACGCACGGACATGTTTGTGCTACGTGTTGTTTCATGCATTCTTACGTGTGATTCTTTTTGCGATATTTATCTTCTTAATTAGGTACCTATTGGAATCATACATATTTTAAACTAACAAACGACTATCAATGATAACGGGGTCTATTTCTGCTGTCGTCGACCCCCAATTTTTTTTATTGAAACTCGACTCCTATAGAGTTCAAATCGACCCCAAAGAGTCGATATCGACCACTTTGGGAAAGACTGGTCTACATAATGGTTTATCATTTTTTTTATTATGGTTTACAACTGATAGCCCTATTTCCTGCGGTTTTTACATTATTTTTACATATCGGTTTTACTATTACAATTTTGGACCATAATCCTCTGAAGTAAGGTTCAAAATTTCCAAAGTACAAAAAGTGGGGATACTAAAAGTTACGATATATAAAAATTCACCTTCCTCTTAGGAAGGACAAAATAAAGCACAGAACAGATTATGTTAGTGAGATGTAATTTATTTTAATCTACGTGTGTAAATAGTATTGATCATCAAATAAAGCGTTTAGAACAATTTAGAACTACTTATATTTAAGTGTATTAGAGATCATTTATACCTTAACTTTGTATCACATATAGGGATGGATTTTAATACCATTTAATAATAATAATCACATTATAGTCAATACCTCACCTTTACGCGAGTGCATGTTCCATAAAATATAAGAGAAGGGTGTCTATAGATATCCACGAGGTTAGCCTCATGAGAAGCGTAAGAACGTGTTAGTGCCTACAGACCGGTGACTGGTCCCTGTATAGGCAGGGGCGCAGGTGTTGTGCGGGGATTGTCGCTGAGATTTTAGAGATCAATTTAAGTGATTCCTAAATTTCTTTAAAGGAACATTTTAGAATCTTTGATTTTTTGTAATACTTTAACAAAGTAACCAATCTAACGATTAACCAATTTATACAGTAGTGTAGATATATAATTTGAGGTTTCAAATATGTTTTGTAGCCAAATTCAGCAAGATTTGGACCGAATGATTTAGTTCTTCTTTATTAACAAACCGTTTTACGACAATGGGACTAAAAAACATTTAACTTTACAACTCTCATGTCGGGGTATATATGTTCCCCAGGTGCCTGTGGGTCGCGCCCGAAGCTCGACTCTGGCCACCCAGGGCGATTTCCCTCGGCCCAAAGATCGTCGTCTCAACTTACCACTGCCGGCCTCTCCACCGTCCCGTGCGCACGATGACATCGCTAGTCTCTGCCCATCAGTCAATAGTAGAAAGGATTCCGGGATACGGAGCACCAGCCGGAGGTCCAGCATACAGCAGCAGGTTCGTAACTTTAGTTATGAATGTTGTATGATGCTGATAATGAATGCTGTATGATCTAAGTTTACTTTCGAATTGTTGACTAAAACAACAGTTAAATTTTTGACATTATACTCATACCCAGTGGCCTGAATTGGCTTTGAAATTTGAAAAACGTGTCACCGAAACAACGCAAAACATGTCGACCAATTCAAAATATATAAAACCGTTCTAGCAAAGAATTAAATTATTTTAAGGAATAAATCAAAAGTTACAAATATGTAGGGTTTGTTGACCTGTCTAAAATGTTCGTAGCGCGTGCTACGCGGCTCGGGCTACACGCCTAGAATTAAAAATATACTAGAATTTGCAATCATGAACAAAAGAAACTGGTAGAATTGATTCTACTCTCGATACGCGAACAAGCTATTTGTAGATTTTGCGTTATTTCAGTGACACGTTGTATAGACAATGTTTTGATGATTGTGAGAGTTGAATCCGCGAGCGGAGCAGAATCCCTTAATTGTTCCATCGAATTGTTATTCATTCCGATTCCGGCACCAAATGATCGTGAGTGTAATCGCGCATCGACACTTGTGGGGGTCAAAATCGAGATGGAACGATGGCATGACCTTATTTTTTTTGCTTATGCAACAACCATTATGGAAAGGGAATGAAACGCTCTCGGAAGGTGAATAAGTAGGTGAATCAAAAGAGTTAAGGGAGTAACTAAGAGGAATCGGATCCGCAAGCGGAGCAGGACTATTTGAGTTAAAACACTGCGAGAAATCTTGATTATCCATCACTAATTGTGACTGTTAAATGCAAGAAGCACCAACAACACTAGTGTACTTAGGTCACTTTAGCGTAGGTAAGTGTTAGTTAAGTGGTAAGTTTTGCTCATATGAGATGCACGCCTATACCTATACCATACCATCAGTGCCTCTACTGTTGTATATACTTTCCAATGTATTTATATCCAAACTTCTCAACTGGCGCAGACGAGTCCCCAAATGGAGATGTAGACAATTATCCATATCACATAAGCTGGTATAGATCAATTGATATTTATTATGATAGTTGTCACATTAGTTACCAATTCAAGTCGACATTCAAGTAGTTCAAATAATATTTAAACTACGCGTGTCACGGCGCATAGCGTTTTAAGTTTTATTTACAATACAATTCATGTACTAATTAAAAAAGTACATTATAATATTCTTATTACTACGGCAATCGTTACTTATATACAATGTTGTCGTCGATGACATGGGCCGTCGAACAGCTTTTTATCTTGTAGCTAATATTTTGTAAAGTGTCCCTGGTTACTGGTTTGTGACGTCATTCCACATAAAATTCAATTTTTTACCTAAAACCTGCAAAAAATACAGCAGTTGCTGTATGATTTTCAGATATACGCCCTCAACCACAAACTGGAAACATCTCAGACCGATATGATGCAACACCGTGTGTCTGGGTACTACACGTCGAGTCAGTCATCCCTTAACGAGCTGCCTTCCAGAAGTCGATTACCCCCACCTTTGAACGAACAACAAGTACAGTCCTTACAAAAATTACGTAAACAATCTGATTTACAGTTAATTCGATGTGTGCAGGACAACGCGAGGTCCGGTATCAACTATTTCGTTCAACCACCGCTCAATAGGTTCACTCTATTCTTCAAAATGCCAGAAATCGAGCATCATTATAAAGATAAAGCACATAGGAGCGACGACTCGGAAGACTTCCCACCAACACTCACCACATCGAGATTCAACACGGCGTTAGATATACTGGTGTCTGCGATAATATTCCTGGCTGTATCAATGTCTATTTTCCTATTATATAGGGAATGGAAGTTTTGGCTTGGCTGGTTCTCTTTCTTGCTTACTATAGAGGCTATAGCGATGCTATTATGCGTTTACAGGCATTATTTAAAGGAGAAGACGAAGCAGGACCCCATGGTTTATACTGACAATATGAGGTCTATTAGGATATTTAGGAAACTGTCCAACTGGTATCCCTGGCATCTATCAGGAAGCTTACTAATTAGTTTGCCCATTTTAGCTGTTTTAATCAACTTCTCGTGCGAGAACACTACCATAACGATTTTGAGAGGCGAGCAGTCGTTATATGTGTACCTTTTATGCATCAGTATAGTACATTTTTGTAACTTCACGCAAATGAATTGGCTCGTGAAAAATACTCTAGTGACGTTTTACGCGGGTTTGTTCCTATTTTTAGCTGTACTCGGCTGTCACGAAGCAAATACTCACTTGTTAGACACTGATATTAGTTTAAAGTTGTATCCCTCATTAGTTGCTCGCCATGTTACCGCTTTTATAAATACAGCGGATGATTCAGAGGAATGGTTGAAAAGAAATAGTACGGAAGGGATAGACAGTGCACATCATAAGATGCACTTGACACAACTCTATTTGGATATAGCACTGTTGCTGATATTGGTGTGGTTTTTAAATCGGGAGTTTGAAATTAGCTATCGATTAAGTTTTTATAGCAACGTGGTCGCGAATAGGGACAAACAGAGAGTTCAAAATATGCGCAACCAAGCTGACTGGTTGTTGCACAACATCATACCGCGTCACGTGGCCGATCAACTCAAAAATACCGCTAAATATTCCGAAAATCACAAGGACGTCGGTATCATATTCGCAAGCATAGTGAATTTTAACGAAATGTACGACGAGTCTTATTTGAAAGGCAAGGAATACTTGAGGGTGCTCAATGAACTGATAGCGGATTTCGATGAATTACTGGAAAGACCGGAATTTCAACACGTTGAGAAGATCAAAACTATCGGTAGTACATTTATGGCGGCTAGTGGTCTCAATCCAGATCTGAGAAATGCGTCGGGCGATACATATGAACATCTGTACCAGTTAATGGATTTCGCGTTAGAAATGCAGAAGGTGGTAGACAATTTTAATCAAGACTTGCTCGAATTCGACTTCATTGTTAGGATCGGGTATAACTTCGGGGAAGTGACTGCGGGAGTGATAGGTACGACTAAGTTGTACTATGACATTTGGGGCGATGCAGTGAACATCGCGTCTCGAATGGACTCGACCGGGGTTCGCGGGCGAATCCAGGTGGGCGAGGCGTGTATACCAGTTCTGTCCAGTAGATACGACTTCGAGCCGCGCGGGAGCGTCTATGTCAAAGGTAAGGATAACATGAACGTAAACCTTGTTGTAGGCAAAAAAGACACGTAGGTAGCTAAAATATTTATAAAGGAACGTAGAATCTGTGATTTAATTATAAATTCGTTATTTTGATAACGGTTAGAATACACTTCGAGTGAGAAGTGACGCTTTTCTACCCAGTTTTATTGTGTGCATAAGTGATGTAAGAGCTTAACGAAATACTCACGAGTATAGTAGAGCTATTCATTTATTGTTAGTCTGGCTTCGTGTGCACACATTTACAGCACGCGTGACTAAATACTATGAAAATGTACTAAATAATTTAAAAAAAATCCTTGCCTATACTGATAAGTCTGTGACCAGTGCTCTAGTCTGCAATGAAATTTCAATTTAAAGTGACTTGTATATTGGAATATACCTTCTCTATTATATTGTAATAACGTAGATTTATATTTTGTATATAACCCGTGACTATTAGAGACCCGTTTGGGAATAGTAAATCTTATTATTATTTATGTGTAATAGAAATCGTGTCTATTAAATGTACTAATATTAGTAGTAGAAAATTGGCAACGAAATGTTGTTTATAACTATTGTGTACATAACGTAGTCGTTTACTTGCTCTTGTCTTTTTATCTTACAACAAATATGTAGTTATTTAATTTTGTAACACATTAAAATAAGGCTTAAGATATGGGGTCGAGTTGTTTGGTTAAGAATGTCAAGAGATTAATAGATCATGGAAATAAAAATTATGTTATTAAAAAGTTAGCTTTCGGTTTTATATATTTAATCATATATGTATATATTTGTCTAAAGAACATTTTCTAATATACGAAGTAGAAGTGAATTTTTACAAACTAATTGTAATTGAAAAAGAGATATTTTTTCGATTACATCGTAAATATATTCTAAAGGGTAATTTATACAATGGAGTGTTTCTCAATATACCTAATGTAGTTGTAGTGAATATATATAACTGTGTAGTGCATAGAGCGACAGGATTGGCAAATCTCGTAATAATAAAAAGGTATCGTGGTATGTTCACGCGATAAAAATACAGTCTCCGATTCAATTTATCGAAAGACTATAATTAAATTGGAAGCGCGTTTTCTTTCTTGCATAGTTTTATAACTATGGTTTTATTTTGCAATCTGGCAAAGCTGCACTTTGTGTCTTTACATATTTGCCTGTGATCATGTACCGGTAGTGGATTTTTGCGTCTCTCCTGTCTCTATGATCAAAAGTAGGAAATCTTCAAACTTATGACAAAAGCCTTTATACTATACATTCCACTTGTATTTATATAATTCGCCTTTGACAAAACTATTTGTATTCTACTTGTATGAACTTAAAAATAAGTGGTTTATTAATGATCATTCGAGAAATAGATTGTATTTTTTCAGGTTATTGGACCAAAACCGGATTACTAATAGGCGTAATTAGCTCTCTTTATTTTCACTTCGATACATAGACTCTTTCTAATATACTAAAGATTGATAAAATATTCAAACTTGTGATATACAAATTATGCATGCCTTTTGAATATTAAAATAGGTATCTACTTATATAATAATAATTTGATTTACTTTTGAAATCGATTACTACTGTTTGACAGTATAATTGAAGTAATCCGATGAAATGTATACATATTTACTTATTTAAATAAAAAGATGCAATTTACAGATCAAATTATATTTTGAAAAATGATAAATTTGTATATACATAGTAGGTAATTTGGGAATTATTTCTTTTATATGACCGATAAATAAAATTAACTTATTATCTAGTTTTTAAATTTATTTGTGAGACAATTGTTTTATTTATAAATAAATTAATTCTGGTTGTTAAATAACTTATTTATTAATTTATTCAGAACTATAAAATACCTATGTACCTAACCAATATAATGGCAAATTATGTATTTTTCTCAATAAACGTTTAAACAGATGTGTACGGTAATACCAGCAGATAAAATAAAATTAAACATTGGAATTCAATACGAAGTTTTATTTTGGAACATTTTAATAGGCACAAGTTGTGACAAACAAATTTCTTCTGATAAATATTTTTGTGCCTTTCTTATCGCAGAATTTTTAAAGAAGGAAGACAGGATATACCTTTATTTATTACGGCCCAAAACCTAGTAATTTGCTAGAGGAGGTTTCCGTCCCGCAGTGGTACATTTAATAATAATAGTGCTTACAGCAAACCGCATAGAGACATAGATATAATTATCTTTGCTAGCTGGGGTATCTTAAAGAATAGAAGAACTATTTTATGATAAGGTTTTAGAGGGCGACACTGAGACGTGATTGACATTTTATTTTTACTACAAAAGAGCGTGTTTTTGTTTTTGGTATGTTAAAACTTTACTTAATATCTACTGTCAGTTTTTATGTTTTGTCGTTCTAGAAGGAGAGAGAAAAACATTTTTATAACGTTTCCAAAGTTTAAGCCTTTGCGTTCATTGTCCCGCAACAAAAAAAAACCCGTAAGTTTAGTTTTCTATGATTTTGACACAAAAATTTTAGGAAACCGAGTATAATGTAGCTTTTTGTACATTAACTTTAATAGATGTTTATTCCTCACGTTCCAGTAGCACACTCTGGTGAAATAACAATTTCTAATAGGTATAGATCTTGTAATTCACCTGCGCGCGCCTTTTATTTGTATTGGCGTCGCCTACGAACGCGTAAAAACTGACCTTATATCGTTCAGAATATCCTACCTAGTCTGGCCATAAGTACCGTTACAATAAAAATTACATTTGAATTTGGAATCTGTCATTCTCACGAAAAATAAATGTTTCTCATTTTGGCGCCTTCATTTCTAAATATTGTACTAGTATTAAAATGGAGTAGGGATAGCGAAAACCGTATTGCTGTATTTGAATTGCACAAGGTAGTCATGGAGCCAAATGCAATTTTAAAACTCCATCCCTTGGTATTAGCCGAATGTTTCTGTACCGGCCTATTGGTAGGTACATTGAAACGTCCTCTGTTTGTGACAGAAAAAGGTCTGGCCGTCCACGCCCTATTCGTACTATATAGACGATTAAAGCTGTAAAGGAGCGAATCCGAAGAAATCCCGTCCGGAAGTAAAAGATTTTATCCAGAGAGATGAATAGGTATATAGCACCCTGAACCATGTCACGTATTTTAAAAGATGATTTAGGAATCGCTGCTTCAAAAGACGTAGGTACTGGTCATTTCTTAACTCATAATTTAAAGAAAAATAGGGTTGACAGTTACACAATTTCCGCGGTACGCAAAGGGAGCTCACAGACAAATCTTATATACCTACGGACGAGATAATGTTCACCGTTCATTGAGGAACGTTTTAATAAGCAGAATGATCGAGTTTACGCTCATAACTCTAGAGTTACCTAGAGAAGCGCTCAATTGGTCAATAGGGTGCAATGTGGCCATTATCCGGCTTCAGTGATGGTTTGGTGGGGTGTTAGCTATCAAGGAGTGACTGAAGCATATTTTTGTGAAAAAGGTATTAAAACGTCGGCTCAAGTGTATCAAAATACTATTCTTAAGATGTTCGTAAAGCCAGCATGGTTATGCAACACCCTGTTCCATAACCAAGAATGGTCCTTTCAGCAAGACTCAGCACCAGGTCATAAGGCTCGCTCAACACAGACTTGGCTAGAAAAGAATATTCCCGACTTCATTAGAACTGAAGACTGGCCGTCATCTATTCCCGATCTTAATCAGTTCGATTATGATTAACGGTCTGTTTTAGAGACCATAACATGCTCTAAAAGCCATGATAATATTGAATCCCTAAAACATTCCATAAAGGTGGCAGTTGCCAATTTTCCCATGGAAAGGGTGCGTGTTTCAATCGAACACTGGCCACAATGCTTGAAGACTATAACATTTCTAATAAACGTTATATTTTTAAAATGCTTATCTATTTATTTCTAGAAGAACACAAATTCTCCTAATAAAATGATAATGTAAAAATTAAAATATCAATGTTTTCTTTGTAACAATATTTATGGCTAGACCTAGGTAGGTATAAACACCTTTAAATTCATTGACGCGAAAGTTACTTTTTACGTATACCGACATTTATCCACAAGTAAAATTGACGCGCGGTCGTGAGTTGCGAAAACTTGTCTTTATTGAAGGTCATTCCTGCTTTAATTGGAACTCATAGGGTTGTCACGCCACGCGAAGTCGTCACTGGAAAAAGCGTAAACCATCCAGTAGAAGAGGTTGAGTAAAGCGAACGAGGCCGGGAACAGAACTCGCGCGGCCCTATCTATGTGGGATACGCTGTTGATATGGCCACGACTCCCTGTAATAAAAGAGGAAGAAAATAAATTATGACATAGTATTGTGAAGTGCAGTGTGGAACGTACTTCGCCTAGGTGTATAGAGGACTTAAAGAAGTTGGCCAACAGTGCCTGGATGAGATCAGAAAATTATTTGTAAAGGCAAGAACGGTGATAGCATAGTGGTATCTACTCTCAATTCTCAATAGTGAGGTCGTGAGCTCAAATCCTTTGCCCGTACCACCGAGTTTACTTTATTATATGTTTTTTTTTAAATATTACTTTCCTGCATGTTTCTAGAATTACAAAAGAAATCTAGAGCATGTGTATCTACCAATTCACACTGGGCCCGCGTGGTGGATTGTGGACACCGAAACCTCCCAGTACTACCTACTAGAGGAGGCCAATGTTATAGGCTGAGAAAAATAGACAAACTTTGGGCTCTGACATTTTTTTCAGCCTTTAAGTATCTCAGCCTATAGTCGGCAGTATAGAGACATAGGCTGACAGTGCTGACTTGCTGACTTGCGACTCATATTTGTGAGTTCGTACACAGGCTTCCACTCCTGAGTTTGCACTTAACTACGGATTTTTCAACTATTAGTAGCTTGGCCGTGAAGTAGTTAAGTTGAGTCTCAGGGGCAGGGCCGTCTTTACCAGGGGGTGCAAGGGGTGCGGTGCACCCCGGGCGCTCACCTTTTAAAGGTAATGAAAAAATATAACGCCAGGGCCGTCTTAAGTCTATTCTGCGCCGGAGTGCGGGAGTGTATCCTAAGACAGTCAAACATCCTATTGTGTATCCTATGACAGTCAAATATCCTATTGTGTATCCTATGACAGTCAAATATCCTATTGTGTATCCTATGACAGTCAAATATCCTATTGTGTAATTGTTTACTATAGCGTTATATTTTTTCATTACCTTTAAAAGGTGAGCGCCCGGGGTGCACCGCACCCCTTGCACCCCCTGGTAAAGACGGCCCTGTATAACGCTATAGTAAACAATTACACAATAGGATATTTGACTGTCATAAGATACACAATAGGATATTTGACTGTCATAGGATACACAATAGGATATTTGACTGTCATAGGATACACAATAGGATGTTTGACTGTCTTAGGATACACTCCCGCACCCCGGCGCAGAATAGACTTAAGACGGCCCTGCTCAGGGGTAAGGCGCCAACTACACGAGGGAGTCTCTCGCGGCGATATTCTTGCCCATGCCATTAATTTCAATAGTAAACTATATGGCTATCACCGAGCGCCCCTACATATGGCGGATATCGCCGTGTCTAGAGGCGAGGATTGGAATGTGCGATTTCGTGAATGGGAGTCGAGAATAGGTTGTCACCGTTGTCTATGTCCTATAACGAGACGATATAGACTGATTGGTTATCAATATCAGTCTGATATTGATAGATATTATCTATTACCTTTTGTTTGTGCCGAGAAAGATCTATAAGAGTATAGATCGAGAACTATAGAATCTATAGATCTATAGAACGAGATCTATAAGAAAGAGTAGCGACAATATATTTGATTGTACCCAACCAATATCAGTCTATATCGTCTCGTTATAGGACATAGACAGCGGTGACAATTATATTAAAAGACGCACGATTAAGTGGTGGCACAAAAATACCTAGTTCGTGGGTTTGTGGGACTCCGACTTGTTGAATATGTGTGCCATTTGGCAGAGCTACGGTTTGATTCTCGCTTGCATGCTGCTCGTTCTCGCATGCGCATTGATAGGGTTAGCAAAAAAATCCTACGTCAATGGGAGAGTGACTCGAGTTTGAAATTAACTTTGCATTGACAGCTACACGTACCCAGATATTCAATTCTGTTTTATAAGTTAATTTAACATTTTTATTATTAGTATTAAAATGTTTTTAACATTAAACTTAAAAAAAACATTGACATTAAACTTAGAAAGTAAATACAATACGGTAAATCTTACACATTCTTGAAACCTTTGTTGAGGAGCATTGTTCCAAATGCAATTCAAACTTATAACGAGCCTTTCGACGATTCATAGTCAGTAGAAAAACGAAGTTTACCCGTTATACAAAGTATGTTAAAGCTTAGAGTATAATGCTCTTAAACTATTAACACCGTATTTTCTCGTCGCGCCCTGTTTTCTTACTTGGAGATGAGTTTTGGAACGAAAACATTGTTGGTACGTAAACACCCACTTACGTAACAACGTATGTGAAATGTTCTTATGTGTTATGTATTAAGTAAATGCGACGTTAAAGATCAGATTATTTTATCTACCTAACGTAAATAAAAAATATCTGACCTATTCTATCTACTATTCATTTGTAATTTCAAATACTTATATAAGAATTGAGCGGTGATTGTTTTGTTGAATTGTTTTTGTTTTGGTGATTGTTTTGTTGTTGTGTATTTGTTGAAATCTTGCCTCATAACCTGTGGTAAGAAAACTTCTATAATATCTCCACTAATTTTGTGTATCCAACATTGGTTTGAATGTTCATTCTGTTTCCTATTTCCGTTTGATCTGGTGGTTGACTGGTAGAAGATGCCATAAGTCCGCCATTTGCACAATGAAGTTTAAATAAATAAACACGATTTAAAAAAATAGGTTCTGTGTGAGTACGTAAATCGCAACGACATTGCCGCTGCAAGCGTCTACAGATTCGTCAACACACATACCTATTGTCTTTTCATCTTTGTGTGTCTTTGTGCGTTGTGTGTGGGTGTTGTGTGCTGCCACGCTAGAGTGTGACAACATAACTTGACGTACCAGCGTCACGCTGCCTCTGCCGCCGGTACTGATCGTCTCCCGCCAAGCAGTACATGAGCTGCCTCCAACGAGGCACACGAGTTTCCGTCTGCGTGGTTCGCTCCATCGTCAGTCGCACCGCTGGCTCTGTGCGGGGTTCCGAGTTTTCACCTGCGCCATTGCTTGTAGCCGGGAGGGTGAAGCTCTGAAATAGAGTATTTTAACTCTTTTGATATTTATCTAGTTAAATATGTTACGATATTAGAAATCAGTCAGTAAAACCAAAATTAAAATATCTTTAAAAATGACAAAGTTACAGTTTAGAAGTCACAAATTAGAAAAGAACCGCATTACTTTATTGATAACCTCACTAACACAGTAGTGCCACTCTATACACGTGTGATTAATAGAGATTGGACTGCGATTGATTTTCATAAAAAAAAGAAAATGCTCCCTACCTCATATTCGGATACCGCTATATTCTATACCGCCCTACCCTGCTCTACCCTATACCTGCTCCTATTCACGAAATTAGATGTCCAAAGATAAAAATTAAAACTTTAGGTAGGTAGGTATGTATTATTTTAGAATCCAAAAAAAAAATTATTTCACTAAATGTTGTCAGAAATATACTTTTGTGCTGAAAGCAAATACAAGGCAGAAATAGAAATGCTGCGAAGTATATTATATTTGTTGTAGTCATGATTTTAGAAAACCTGTATATAAATTATGGTGATACGTAGGTAGGTAGGTACCTGTATGAAATTTGGTATACATTTTTTGGGTTTATTCTGCACCTAACGGGACTGCACCTATTCTGCACCTTTGTTGATCGATGATTTAACAGCTGCCTTAAAAATTATATCTTACTTTTTAAGATTCCAAATAAAAAAGGTCATACGTAGAGCTGGTCCTGCGCGTTAGTTAATATTTAGATAATATTTCATGGAGATAGAATAAGTGATTACAGAACTGTGAGCTATAAAATTGAAAAAATCTGGAAACCCTACTTGAAGTGAGACGAAGTTCAGTTCTGCATAAATGGCACAGAATGGTTTGGCTTAACTTCTGAAGCAAACCTTCAGAGACATGAGTAGTTAGAGGTTGGACATATCATTGTTGCGTTTATCATTGTTGGACGCATTGTCACCAAGAAAACTTGAATAATAGGTAGGTATATAGAATTGATTCCTATGTGAGTCAATATATTCAAATCAAAATCAGTATGAACCGGACAGTTTTCTCAATTTACCCTGTTTGGAATGTAACTAGGTACCTACCACTCATCACGAAAAATACTAACGAAGTTGTTAATGGATCGCGATGAGCTGCGTCGGCGCACAGCCAATTGTCGGGCCGCAAAGGCGTCGCCTCCCACTTCTTCGATTAGCTCCTCCCACTCGGAATCGTCTATGACAATTTCACCAGATCCGACCTAAAATAAAAATATTAACAAACTTATATGCATAACATTCTACAGGATAGACGGCACCGGGAAATAGCTTGTTAATATTGCAAAATTAGTCTTAGATCGTTGTCTTAGTCAACAACGACGGCAACTAAGTAACTACGAGTATGTAGGTATGCGGTTAAGCACGCCCGATAATGAAGAAATTATGAACGAGAGTTGACAATAATTTTTATTCGGAAATTTTATTTATTTTTAGCCCTTAGGTATATCTCGACTTACACGCATCCTGTTCGAAAATACGAAATCGTAGGGCATATATTTTATATTGGAAAAATAATATAAAAAAAAAGTACTTTACTGTCTAGGCCCGAAATAAAGCAATTGACGGCCGAGTAATATTGCTTTATTTCGGGCCTTTTTAAATAAACGAGGCCGCTAATTGCTATTTCGGCCGAGACTTGTATAGTACTTTTCTCTAATTTGCGAGGAAACAATAAACAAATTAATTCAAGAAACAGAAGTTTCATTCCTGCCAATTCGACTGCGCGCGGTCTTTGTTCTTTTTTTAAACTTTTGAAAAGAAATGCACATTCAGCCTTTATAATAATAAATATGGTGTTTAAATTAAATCGTAAGTTAAGTTAACTAAAGTTAATTAAGTTTAACTAAAAAACCTAATTTATGTTAGTGTGCACTAAAAATGACCTGTAGAATGTAGGTCCAGAAATTTCTATTACTGTCGTGTTGGAAATTGCTGGCGTGCGTACAGAAAAGAGCCGATTGACGTATTCTTTTTTTAAAATAATGAAGCCATTTCCGAGCAAATAGGAGAAAACGTATTTTAAAAACAAGCTTTTATGCAAGCCATGTACTAAAACGAATAAAATAAGTTTATATTGAATTATCTGTTCTCAACAAGCTTGTCGCACGAATTTAAAATAGGTAGTAGGTACCTACTTTTATGAATATTTCGCGACAAGCTTTTTGAGAACAAATAATTCAATATAAACTTATTTTATTCGTTTTAGTAATAGGGGTTAAAGTATGAAATTGCCGTTTTATAGTAATAGATACTTTGAATTGACATAAAACCTTCATGGTGTGAGATTTTCGAGTGAAACTTTTTTCACATGATACCTATGAGGTCCTTGTTTTAAAAAATGTGCAACATTCGATTTTCGACTTTCAATTGTTTTTTTTATTCAGCTTAGACGGGAAAGATGGATACTTCGAAAATCCGAGTAATCTTTGAATACGAGTTCCGACGCGGAACTAACGCGGCAGAAACGGCTCGCAATATCAATGCTGCGTTTGGAGAGGAGACTGCTAATGAACGAACTGTGCGTTTTTGGTTTAAACGCTTTCGTAATGGAAACTTCGACTTGAAGAACGAACCACGTGGAAGACCGCCCACACAGGTGAATAACGCTGAATTGAAGGAGATGGTGGAAGCCGATCCGAGTCAAAGTACCCAGGAATTAGCGGCATGGTTTAACGTTACCTTACCTACAATATTGACTCATTTGCATCAAATCAATAAGATAAAAAATATGAAAAATGGGTGCCTCATGATTTGACTGATCTGCAGAAAGAAACGCGTGTTGAAACTTGCGTTGCCTTGTTGAATCGATACAGAAATGAAGGAATATTGGATCGAATTGTGACATGTGACGAAACCGTTGTAACTCAACAGGAGCTGCAGTTAGAAACCACACGTCATCCTCCGTACTCGCCAGACCTTGCTCCAATGGACTAACATTTTTTGCGTGATTTGGACAATTTTCTACGTGGTAAAAAATTTTCTTCCTAAGAGGCAGTACAAAAGGCTTTCACACAGTTTGTCGAATCTACATCCCCAGAGTTCTATCGCAAAGGCATAAATGAACTTCCGATTAGATGGCAACAATGTATAGATAATGAGGGTAAATATTTTGATTAAATAAATATGTTACATTTTAGAAAAAAACGAGTTTTAATTTTTCAGTACAAATCGACAATTTCATACTTTAACCCCTAATACATGGCTTGCATAAAAGCTTGTTTTTACAATACGTTTTTTTATATTATTTTATTTACACCTTTTTAGTTAGAAATATTTCTCAATCTATCCATTTCAAGTAGCGCGCCATTACGGTAGAAAGTCATGATTTGTTTTGCAAAGTTTCATGTGCATGCTACTAACCGTTGAGGAGTGCCCTCATGAGGAGACAATCCGGGCTGCAGCATCGTGAAGATCATGTTTAGCTATCAAAATTAAACGTATATGCAAAGTTTCGTGTCCGTGCTACTAACCGTTGAGGAGTGCCCTCGTGAGAAGGCAATCCTGGCTGCAGCATCAGGTTATTTCTATCATTTTAGTGTATTGTCATCAGAACTGAACAAGTATGCAAAATTTCAAAGTCGTAAGTTTAGAAGAAGTGGTTCAAATTTGTCCCAAACATACTAACAGGTGAGTTAAATAAAAGCTTGTAAAATAGAATTTAGGTAACATAAGTTTATTAACATTAATTGGAACAATATTAAATACATATTACATAAATTGTAGCATCTCGACTTTCCCAGTGTTATTGTTATGTATTTGTGTATTGTTGTTGTGTTATTGTTGTGTTATGACATTTTTGATTTATGACCTATTGAAAAATATATAGGTATTAAAATAATTATGTTGGACATGCTTTATTCACACACTATCGGTTCCAGCGACTTCGTTCGCGTGAACTTTAGAGTGATTCCTGGAGAAACTCTGTAGCAGATCGGGATGAAAAGTACCCTAAAGGTTACCCAGCATATAAGTTATAACAGTGCCAAGATTCATTAAAATCCGTCCAGCGGTTCTTGCGTGATGTGCGTTCACATAGACGGACAGACAGACAGCCAAAAATTCCAAATATTTGTTGTTTTGGGCTCTGTATCACATGTACTTTACACTGTAATGATTTTTTCAAAAATATTTTATGTACACAAACCGCCTTGTTACGATTTTATTATACATATAGATTACATAATTTCAAACCACCTTTCAAGCTAAGTACAGGACTATACAGGACTATTAGTACAAGATATATCTAATATAGTTTATATTAAAATCAGGAGCATCTCCATTTAAATATTATCACTTACAATATACTCACATTATTCATTTATTAATACATGATATTTATAATAATTTACCTTTGTAAAGTAGTGCACGCCAGCAAATTCTAGAAGCGTCGCGATGCAGTAGAAGAAACTCATTAACAGAAACCAATCGAGTGCTGTAGCATATCGTACTTTAGGCAGGTCAGTGCGGGAATCCAGGCTTATCGTAGAAAGAGTCAAAACTGTCGTTATGCCTAAACCGACGCGGTCCGAAGTAGCCTTCAAAAGAAACGAACAATTTAATGGAAGATTTTACCTCTGGCCATTGGGGATTTTAATTAACTTAAAATTTACTTTTAAAAGTAAATTATAAATTTTATAAACTAACACAATAAACAATTTATGTTGACATAACATAAAATTAAAATAAAAACAACCTTTTATAGACTTTCGTGTTTTGTATTACTTACTCCTCTGTCAAATAAGTTTCGGGATTTTTTTAATAAAACAATAAATATTGCTTCAATAGTCTAAATTTATTTTGTCGCCCTCGAAATAGGCTCCATTTGAAGCAATACACTTTCGCCAGCGAATAATCCATTCGTCGAAACACTTCTTATAGGCACTTTCCGGTATGGCCTTTAGCTCTTTTAGCGAATTTTGTTTTATTACGTCAACGTACATACTCAAAACGTCTGCCACGAAGTAGTAATTTGAGTCTGGGGAATAAGGAAAAGTCACACGGAGCCATATCTGGCGAATATGGTGCTTGGTCGATGACATTCATTGAATTTTTGGCTAAAAATTTACGTACGAAGATTGAGGTGTGAGACGACGCATTGTCGTGGTGCAGTATCCAAGAATTGTTGTTCCACAAATCTGATCTTTTTCGATGAATATTCTCTCGTAATCGCCTCATGACACCCATATAATAATGTTTATTGACTGTTTGACCCTCCAGAAGGAACTCTGAGTGGACAACACCATGATAGTCAAAGAAAACAGTCAACATGACTTTGATTTTTGAGTGGCTTTGCCGTGTTTTTTTTCGGTTTCGGTTCGCTATCGAAGCATCATTCCGAAACTTATTGGCTGGTTTGCATGTCAAACTCATAAATCCACGTTTCGTCATCCGTTATGATGCGTTTCATGAATGTGGGATCCGCATTGGCTCGTTCAAGCATGTCAGTAGCAACCAGTTGGCGGGTATCTTTTGAAGAAAATTCTGTTCCTTCGGAACAAGCCGTGCCACGACGCGTTTCATACTTAAAAGATCAACCAAAATTGATGGATTCGTGGCACATGTCAACTTCCTGAGCTATCTCTCTTGAGCTAGCGCGACGATTTACCATCACCGTGTACTTCACCGTGTTGATATTTTTTTCAGTCGAAGACGTTGAAGGTCGACTAGAACGAGGCAAGTTTTGTTTTTGATAAAGTCGACTCACCGTAGGCCTTCTTTAACATTTTCAATGGTTCTGCACAAGAAATATTGTTGGCAACACAAAATTTGAGTCAAATTCTTCGTTCGATATTTTTATCCATTGTAAAATTCGCAAAGTACACTCGAGGTTGTCTAGCCAATATGAATGCCAATATCGAACTATTTGACAGATCGCGCCGAAACTTTACATGAAAATTAGCTACAATAGTGCCAACCTAACAGCAATATATTTTTACGCAGGCATTTTACGCGGGCGTTCTTTTTTCAAAATTCCCCATACTTAATTTGACAGTAGGTAATATTGTGAATTGGAAAACGTTTCAATTGTACGCGTTTAGACCCGACAACAACTTTGAAAAGAACAAAATTTGTCCCAGGCCATTGCTTTCACGCTAGTTTATAATGATGACCTCTATTAATGGCCGAAAATATCACGGAATATATACTCGTAAGTACAAGGAAATTGCACATCTGTAGAAAATATATTCTGGATTGGATTGATACTAATAATAATATAACGAACTTTACCTCCCCAAAACCATCTCGCTGTGTTTCGGGTTAGGGGTATGAAAATAAATTGTCCAGTCAGATGGGGTCCATAACAGATATGAGTGGTAAGATATGTTAGATTAACAACATAGGTTAATTTATAAAATAAATAGTAGGCAATCTATAAGTAAAATAATTTAAGTAACTATCATATGTATGTATGTATCTATGTATGTGCATATATGTTTATTCATATTATTCTATTTAATTAATATGCGTCACTATTCTCTATAGTTTTACTAAATTTAACTGTTATTGCACCTACCGCGCTAACATTGCATTGTCCAAAGGTTGACTGGGAGATATTGCTTCTAAACAGTAAGCTCGCCTTATGTCACTTTGAGCAATGAATAGGATATGTGTAGGAATTAATTTATTGTAAACTCACCTCACGATGTATCCAAAAAGAGACCCACGAGAGGACAACTATAAGGATGCAGGGCACGTACACTTGAATGAGGAAGTAACCTGTATGCCTCTGTAGATTGAAAGAGACCTGAAGCACTGAGAAGTCACCTGCACATAAATGTAGGGTAAAAGTGGGTAATACCGGTCACTTAAGGAAAAACTGAAATATCTTAAAAGTTATACAACAATTCTTTATTAAAATAAGCTTTTAAGTAACTTATACTATACCTCTATAAGTATTGCAGTAATTGAAGTCAATAGTAAGTTAAACTTAAAATAGTAAGGATATATTTAAAAAAAAAGTTTATTTGACCGGAATTGACCGCAGCGGCAGGTAATACCGGTCAGCGTGCGGGTAAAACCGGTCACGTATAGTTTAAACATGCCACAAATATAACCCTCTGCAGAGTCATAGCCGTAGCATTTTGAGTGAGTCCATAGACCACACAACACACATCTTAACCAAAGTACATTTTCTCTACCAAAATCATTGCAAATAAGACATTTATTCCAAATTATCATCATTTACCAAACTACCTTTATTTTCCGATTTTGATTTGCTACTATTATTCTCTTAGAGTACTTTCCTTTCCATTTTCTTCACTTTCCTCATTGTCTCTCTCATTCTTCTCTCTCATTTGTCCGTTCAGTGTTATCTTTGTTTTCTGACTTATTGTTTTAATTTTGCTGTCGTTCTTTTTTTCTGAGATTTGGCTAATTTTCTGTTTTCTTTTTCAACTAAGGCTTCTTTTTTAGGTGTCCCTGTTATGATAACAACGTGCTATCTTAACGTGCTAACGTGCTAACGTGCTAACGTGCTAACGTGCTAACGTGCCCGGGCTATTTTTTATTTGGAACGGGAAGAAGATCTTTTGCAGATGTGTTTCCTTGATCAGTAATTAATGCCATAGGAGCTGAGGTCGATGGAACTGGATTGTTGTAATCTACAGTTGTTTCTATAACTTGAGAAACAGGTGTTACATTATCTTGTTCCCGAGCTTTTTCATCGTATATCATTACTGTTATGAAGAACTTCTGCGACCAAAAAATCTCGTTCAGTGAATACGTTTGGGTTGTTCAGTGATCTTAAACTGATGAGAATCCAGTTTCATCAGTATTGTATATGTTTCTGGGCAGAAATTTATATTTGTCCATAACTTCTTCTAGCAACTTAAAAAATACACCTACTTCTTTCTTATTAAAAGATATAGATCTGTTTAATTTCTAACCGACCTATTATTTCTTTTTAAAAGCCCTTTACCTAATCCTCCCCACCACATTCAAATTTTGTGTTGAAATTGTGCTTGCTGTATGTTATTTTTTTGTGCAAACTTAATATGCCATCTTTTCAATTTATAAAGAAGTACATCCATAACAATATTTTTCCAAAGTATTTTATTTGTGAGGCCATATCTTCCTCTTGTTCCCTGGTGAACACTGTATTCCTTCCTAATTGTGATGTTACGCAATTTTTATTTTTTATTCTCTTTTAAGAGTTGAAAATGGGATAACGGTCGCAGGTGCTGCCTTTCTTAGACTTGCCATTTTGAATAAGCTCAAAGGCCCCATTTAAAGCACTGACTCTACTACACTCTTTTTCTTTCGATCTAGTTCTCGTTGACATCCTACAACAAAAATATTTAATAAAAAGGTAAATTAAAAAAGAAAAACAAATGTACAAATTTATGTTAGATGAGTAGAAAAGCAGCGGGTAATACTGGTCAACGTGACCGGCATATGAAAATAACATAGCTGTTTACAAACGCATAAAAATCACGAAATACAGGATACACAGATGTGTAGGGATGTAATATAGAAACGGAAATCAATATCATCAAATTCAGATATGCGAATAAATAAATACTTACTTCTTATTTAAGCAGATCGAATAATTACTTCAGGCTTACGCAAAAACAATCAATGCATACCTCTAGCGAATGCGCTATCGTAATTGAGCGGGGGGCATTGTTATAGCCCGGAGAGACGTTAGGCCACCTGTTTTGCACGTGTGCGTTCTTGTTTTACTTGTAGTTTATTTATTAGTGTAGTGACCGGTATTACCACCTGATCGGCATTACCTACTTTTACCCTATCTAGATAGCTCAATCGGTGAATTGAACATGAACTCCTATTTTAGTTCCTTTATGCAAACGTTTTGAAATCAATTGATCATTATTCGGTTTCACAATGACATACAAGTGTGGGTTGATAATATTATTTCGAATTTTCAATAGTCTTTAATATTCAGTAACGGATCCTAAAGTTAAACCTTATAAAAGGATCTCCTTTAATTTCTTGAGACCGGATTGTCTCTTTTATTTTGACGGCAGTTAAGTAGATAGGTGTAAAATAAAGATAACTGCACTAAATCCTGAAAGGCCCTAATAATTCAAACTACAGAGGTTGAGTATTTAATTTTATAATCAATACCATTATTTCTTAAAATATAGTAACGCATAAAGAGTTACGTAGACTTTTTGGCGGGATCTCGAGAAGTGAAGTTAATTTTTTCTTTAATTATTGTAATAATTGTGTTTTGTGATTTAATAGTGATAGTTTATTAAACTTCAAAGTGTTTTCTGTGCGTGGTGTTTGTGATAATCAAATAAAAGCGTGGGACTGCGTTTTTCGTGTGCTTCCTCTTTTGTCCTCAATAAACCTACTATCGCTTTACTAAGCGACTCCAGACTTATTCCGACGGGAGTGGACATTGATACATTTTAGACTTTGAAATTGTTTATTACGAAGAAAATTTGACACTACCAAAAGGTGTTAATTGTACCAGTGCCATATATGAAGAAAAAAAGAGTTATCGACGCGTATTTTTTTATTTTAATGGCGTATATACGGCCAGCTAGTCTGGCAAAGGAAACGTGAATTGAAAACACATTGAAACTGTATCCCTATATGCAAATAGAAAATAAAATGAATGTGCAGCGTAACTGAATGAAGTGAAAATAGGAAAAAATGCAAAAAGAGAAATATGTCAATTGTCTTATAATAAATAGTAATACTTTTAGTTTGATTCAGTGGTAAATAGAAAAATATGTTAAGTTGTTTGTTCAAACTTTTTGTTTTTTTTTTTTCAACTTTTCTGTAAAATGACATTTTTGTATATTACTGCTTTTAGTTTGCTTTTAGTCGATTTTATGTATTAAAATTGCAAATCTCATTTTTGATAAGGAAAATGAACTATAATAAGTTCAAAATGGATTTACGATCGGCTACGTAAAATCTTTTGGTTTATGAGTGGCAGTCAGATAACGAATGCCCATTTGCGTTGTCAGTCATCTACAACGATTTGAGCAAATGTAAATTCCTCGGAGCGTAAAAGCCGATTCGTGTCATTGGAGCGAGGCCTCTACCGTTCACAAGACATTATTTTTATTTGCCTCAGCGACGAAAAAAGCAAATCATATTTGTGCAGGCACTTGAAGTCTATTTTGGAGGCCAATTTAAGATAAAACGGTAACACGACGTGTTGTGTACGTTGACTGACTGACACTGAAGTAAATAAATAAATTCAGTTACGATTGAGGAGGTAAATGGAGTTAGTCTAAAAGGAGTGTTATTAAATTTTACTTTTTATGTAAAAAAGCTTTTAAATAAAATAAAATATTTTAAGGGCTTTGAAAGTAAACATTCTTAATATGCATGTCATTCATACATATATTATTGTAATGTGTTCTAAAAAAACATTCATACTTAGATGCTTTATGATTCTTGGCACCCATTATATTGTTGATATATGAATCTGGGTGTATGGAATCACATTATTAGGTAAGCGGATAAAGCTTGGCAGCTGGCAGCAGGTCGTGATTAGTGGAGACGCTGTTATGAGAGCCGTGCGAGCTCGAGGGCGTTTCCGCTCACTGCTTCCAATATTGCATTAATATTTGCATTAATACATTTTTTATTAGTTTTCATGGCATATTTAATAAGTAGTATTTTATTTTATCGTAGGTAATTCGACTTTTCATTAATTCGATGATTAAAGTGTGACTTTTCATAACAGTTTCGTTTTTAATTTATTTCAGCTTCAAAATATTTTTTTTCCCTTAGATAATACATTTCAAAAATCAACTAGGGTTAGCTAGAAATGTTTTAATGTAATGTACGCCAGTATCCGCAATTTAGATATTTAAGCTGGATACAAAGTTCCTACACTATTTTGTAAATTAATCAGATTTAACAAACATTTGTAATTAAATTAAACATTTGTAATTAAAACTTTTTTACGGCAAATACGCAAGTACTCGTTTCTTGAAGAAAAATATTAGACGGCTTATAGTGAATATTAAACAGACTGAAAAAAACTGAAAGAAAAATTACTGAGGAATAAGGTAAACAAATATATTATTTTAATTGTGTTGAAAAGATAGTGCGCGGAGGGTAGATAGTGATGGGAGAAGTCTATCCAGCACTGGAGACACACAGGCTAATGATAGATAAGGTATATATTTGAGAATATAAAACGTTGTGTTTTTTTTTCGAGTCGAAAAATTTGAGTCGGGAGAGACTGTCATAAGCGGCAAACGCAATAATATAGGAAACCATCTCAGCCAGAAGTATTTACACAAGTCCACAAAATTAGTCATCATAATGAGGGAAGCTACTTTTGTTTGTGACAAACAAACTTTATTTGCTAAATGAATCGCATTTCTTCGTAATTACACCCAACGCCATTGCGTAAGGGACATTTATTATGAATAAACAAAGTGTAACAGTAGTGTGACCTAATTTCTTTATTAAGACATGGACAGGGGCGGAACAGGAAGGGAAAGGGAGAATTGGGACTCATGACTTTCCTAAAACTTGAAACTTACATTGGATTTTCGAAGTATAGAAAAAAATATATATTTATTTGATTTTGAAGCCCTGTGAAAGATTTCTTCTAATAGCTGACTCTGGATGTGCTTTAAGTTGTGGTGATTATCAATAATGTGTACAATCTTATTTATATAAACAGACAAACAGAGCTTACCATATAACTTCTACTTATCTAGGTCTAGCATGGCCCAAGTGGTAGCTTGATATTGCTTATAACATTTTCCAGTTCGTCAAATTGGATAATATACTCCGTGCTCAAATCAAATCAATGACTAAACCAATGCACGCCACTATTATCAATAAACATAATGTATTCACAAATGCACGCCACTATTATCAATAAACATAATGTATTCACAAATACACGCTACTATTATTAATAAACATAATGTATTCACAAATACACGCCACTATTATCACTAAACATAATATATTCACCAATGCACGCCACTATTATTAATAAACATAATGTATTCACAAATGCACGCCACTATTATCATTAAACATAATGTATTCACCAATGCACGCCACTATTATCAATGCGCATAACGAATATAAGTCAACAATTAACTTAGTACGCAAAAATTAATTAGGTATTAGTTATTTGATGTCCAATAATAAATTTTCACTAACTAAGTACCTATATAGGAAAAAGTTCCAAAGAAATACAAACGAGTAATTTAAATATAAACCATAATAAACTAAATGAAAATTTACAACTAAATAAAATGTATAATATCTAGTAATTCGCACTGAGCCCGCGTTGTGGATTATGGCCCGAAAACTCCTAGTAAAAAATATAATAATTTATTTTATGTATTCGATAAACACACAGGAAAACTTTTAATATTCGATTCAAATACACAAAACACAAAAAAAAATCCACTGACGTAAAATATGTATTTAACGTGCGGATGTTACTCACAGGCTAATTAGTAGGTACCTAAATACCAAACGTATCTTGAAAAATATTACACACTCGTAAATTCTAATCCCCTTCACTTACCTTCGCGCCTGGTAAACGTAAAGTTTCTGTAAGGGAAACTGATGAGGTCGAACTGTGAGAGCGTCATGCCGGGCACGAAATTAACGCTCTGCGAGTTCTGCCACTGGTACACCAGCTGCTTGTTAGAATATGCATCTAGAACATTCATCAACGTCACTATACCACTTTATTAGTGTTTACAGTACGTATGTTGGAACTGTTGGAAGACTTGAATATTAATTAGTTTATAATACTAAATTTCCACAGTGTTGAATAATGTTCATAGTTATTTAATATTAATATTTCTCTTATTATATCTGAAATACTTCATCGTAAAAGAAAACTGATCTTTTGGTATAATTAAATTATTTTTTGCGAAAATTGTCGGTTAATCAGTTTTGCGCCTAAGAGGGCGATACCTAACTATCTTTCATTATTAAAATTCTCAGATGTAAAAGATAAGGAAGCTCAAATATTTCGGTTATACAATGAGGAACAACAAATATGAGTTCTTAATACTCATTATAACAAGGCAAGATCCAGGGCAGAACGAAGCCCGGATGGCGAAGGATATCCCGACTAAAGTACTTATGTCAGTGGTACGGCAAAAGCACTGGGTTCCGTGCTACAGTTTCAAAAGTATAAATAGCCATGATGATTACCAACCTACGAAAAAGTGGACTGTTTTCAAGGGATTTTTGGCAGCGAATGCCTATCCACCCGTCTAAGTAAAATAATTTCTGTTTTCTAATTGTTATTAATATTTACCCTTTAGAAAACGTTTAAAGGGTTGTGAGACAGGACCTAAAATATTTGGCACCTACAAAGGATTCTTTAGTCCCTTTTTTAGATTAAATTTTAATTTTACTTGTAATAAAATTTAATTAAAATAATACTTACAACTGCCAAGAATGAGTGGACATGACTGACGGTCCATCGGAAAGTTACGTAATTCCATAGGACATTTAGCTTTAATCGTTAACCTGTAAGAAATCGTTAACAGTCATGTGTTGGTGTATTATCTTTGAGGAAAATACCAAATTGTTCTAATTCTGTTTTGTTTCTCTTCTACTTGGGCTAATCTCAACAGCTTTGGGAATATGTTGGCTACATTCACAGAGGCGTCCAGCAATCAAATCCGTTTAAACCGATTAACAACCCGAACAGAGCACTGCGCTTAACCAGATGTGAATTTTAGTTATTACCTAGATATATTTAGCAAATCAATCATTGCTGTTTTCTATTTGACATTAAACGTTGATTGATTTAAACAATAACTCGTTGGCGAATGACTTGAGGGCTTTCTTTCTTGAATTATTAATATCCATGGCAATTTACGGCCAATGAATAACTCGGGCGGGAAACCGGAGCGCAGTATTTTTCACTCTACCAATTAAAAATGGCGGATGCTGTGTTTGTTCAGCGGCTATGAAATTAATGAACCTCTTCGTGGAGTCCTTATTGACAAGCGCTTCTCTAAAATGTTTATCATTTTACTCCAATAAGCACATTTAACGTGAATCGGTGCACTTCAATGGCTATTGAATTATCACACAATCTTGAAGAACTTAAGAACAATTAACTTATTTTTAGGTAGATTTGGAAATTTGAAATCTATGTATCTTGAGTATTCCTTCAGGCTGAGTTTACAGTTGATTCAATGGTGGTGTTGTACAAAAATATTATTGTCCATTAATAAAGTATTAAAAAAAAATTTTAAATACTAAATCCCGATTACGCAAAAGTTTTAAATCAGTTATAAATAGCTACTATTAAGTTTCAAAACGTACGACTACGTCATATGTAAAAGATCTCCTTCTAAAGAACCTAAAACTTATTTAAAACTTTTGCGTAGTCGAGTTAGTTTTAAACTTAATTTTTGAAAACTATTTTGGTGTCTACAACTATGTAATTATTTTATTCCACGATTCGCGCGATTTTTTAACTTCCCGTGGAAATGGCACATTCTTATGTATGTAAATTATATACTTTTGGAATGTGCATTTTAAAAGCTTTCATTTGATACCAAACACTATATATATGCCTGCATTTTTTTGCTACATGTATTTTCGTGTTGCATATCCGTCATATTGGATTTAAAGGGACGTCATATAGCCTACGTTACGCGGAACATCAAGACTAATCCAACGGCACCTTATTTCTCAAAATGTGACGTGTTGGTTAAGGAGCTACGAGAGAACAGATGAACATACATACATACTAACATAGACTGCTAAATTCATAACCCTCCCTTGGCTTTGCCGTAGTCGGTTAATTAATCTCTATAATCAAAATATACAAAGACGAATTCTCATACTTTGACTTTTTATAATGAAGAATGGCGTCGCGTCGGATATTGGATTTATCGATATTAGGTTATAGTTGATATTTCAAGCCGGGCTTATTTATTTATTTATTCATTAAGTTTGAAAATCAGACAGCAATTGTGCATTTTACTATATAATACTATAATATTTAGCTAATAATAATGGGATATTAAGATTTCCACATTTATACAGTTTATATAGGTATAATTTATTATATCACTTATATATATATACAATCGTATATACAATGTATGCTTTCAGAAATTCTCAGACAATAAAGTCGTGAATAAATCATTAATTTTAAATTATAACATACAAATTCACTATTAATATAACAAAAGAAATACATATAACAAAAGAAACTAATTAATATAAGTAATAAAAGCAATATATAAGAAGTGCCGCGAGTTTTCGAAGGAACACTAGTGAACACACTAATGAAAGATCGCTAGAGAAAGGGATATGGTACAAAACTATTAAGGCTGAGCCTCCTCATATACCTTGGTTTACAGAATCCAAGCTTTGTAAGAAACTTCATAGTTCCAACTTGTAAATTGAGATCCGGACACATGCCCCTTAACAAGTTTGGATTTCTCACGAAGAAAATTAATTCTCCTAACTGCGAAAGGTTTGGAACGGTCGAAGATATCCATCACTTGTTGGTGGAATGTACCCGGAACCAAGGGGAAAGAGAGGAGGAGCTAATAAGGATTCTCAAACTAAACAGAATGGATGTAGGTGAATTTAACAGAATTTTAGCACAACCAAACTCAAAAGCTGCCCAATTACTGTACAGGTTTGTGAGTCTTCATTAGTAGCTAATTTTTCTTTAAGTCATTTTCCATTTTCTTTTGAGTTTGTGTAGATTAGGTTACGATGGGGCTGACATGAGGCATATGCATCATAGCCCCCATTAAGAACGGCTGGACCGATTTTAATGATCTCTGATTTGTTGGATTCGTCTCCGCCCCGAATAGCAGAATAACTATTAAAATATCTGAAAAATTCACGGAAAAAAAAATATTGAAATAAATAGAAAATACTCGAATCGAAATTTAAACAAAAATGCTTTTTACCCAAAAACTGGGTAAGCGCCATCTGTTGGGTAGCCACAGCAACGCGTGGCCGGGCACAGCTAGTAATAAAATAAAAGTAATTGAATACAAGAAAAGAAACAAGATTTAAGCCCGACTTGCAAAGAGAACATCTTTGTGGATTATACTGATTTTTCATCACTGTCTACAGTGATGATGAATCTACTTCACATAAGGTATTGCAAATAGCAATGTGTTTTCTTACCTCATCGAATACAAAATGTCACCGTGTTGGCTGATTCGTAACAACTTATTAGGTACGGTGATAGTGTGGACGTAAGAATGTTTCCCGTTATAGAAGTAGGTGTCAGGCCGCCAAATCCTCTCGAGCATCTTGATAGAAAGAGATAAGGAACGAATGGGGCCAAGGAACGACAGTCTCGTGTCACGCCAGTACTGTCTAAAGTAACAGTCCATTGAATAATCCTATGAAATAAAATATATTTAAGTTTATTGTCACACTTATACTCCCATAACTAGGTACATTCTGTAAGAAATAGTTAACAGTCATTTGTGGTGATATATTTATCTTTGAGAAATATACCAAATTGTTCTAATTTTTCTATTATCCAGTAAATACGTAATGCCTAGTTAGCAAGCCGATAATTTCGGAAAATTAGGTTTTGCGTCAACATGTTGCATTATAAATGTTATAAATGCATTATAATAGATGTCTATTGCATTATAAATAGAGTGTGCAATTAGGCAAATAAAACCTTTTATTCTCCGAGAATTAAGGTGTGTGTTCAAAAAATGAGATCCAAATTCAAATTCGTTTTTCGACCTGTTTGGAAATAGAGGTATCGAATTTTAGAGTCAGAAAATAGGAATGAAACGTTTTTTTCATAAAATCCAGATTGCCGACATAAGTGAATAATTGGCTACAATTGTCCAATAACACGTGCAACTTAAATCAAAAGAGCGATAAATTGAATGAATTTTAAATCCTTTTCTCATACGTGCTTGTGTCATGCTTGTGTTTTTGAAAGTGTTTAACTTGCCATGTCTAGTTCGGAGATTGGTCCCATACTTCTTATAAGAATATTTGTTTGCACGATTGTCGGATATTCTAAAAATAAATAAATTACGTATTAATAATTGCTACATATGCAAAATAAGGATTTCATATGTACATAAATATTACTTATACAGTAAATATGTTAGAGGATCGACTACCGATAGTTATTTATTTTAATATTTTAAATTTAGTACAATAATTAGACATATGTTAATTTTTTCCTAATTAACTGCAAATACGAGATCCTTAATTTTAAATGTCTTTTCAACCTACTTTCATAAGGAATGCTGTACCAGATCATTACGGTTTGTTGCATTTACGCATAGGTCATGTTCAAAGGAGATTAGCACTAAACGTATCTGGAATAGAATTATTCTGGTGCCATTTTGTAGGTTTACTTAAAAGATATCGATCTAGCAAAAATATATAATATAACAGTCACGTTTTGCCGTAGGTATATTTAAAAAATAAATACGGAATTGTTGTAGCTATTAAATTATATGGTTGCCATTGTTAAGTTGTTTAATTAAGTTGTTAATTATTTGATAAATTGTTTAATTATTGATGGTGTGTATGTATGTACCTCTCCAATGAGATCATTTTCATGTTTCTATGACCCGATATTCATAGATATCGTGTTTTATTAGTACATATCCGGCGATTACAAAAATAAGATTGCATGCGATGCTGTCATTTAAGGGCGGTGGGGTAGGAGTAGGTAGGAAAGTGTTTTTGTGGATAATAATAATCGATCCTCTGACATACTGTATAATACTACTACTTTACCTCTGCCATGCGTCGGCAACTGCGAGTTCTCGTAATTTTTCAACAGATTTTCTAAAACCAGCGTTATATTTTTGGAAACGGCATCGTTAATGCTTCTCTTGCTGCTCTTTTTCCACACATTTCTGGGTTCAATTTCATCATTAGACGCATTAACGTAATTTGAGATTAACAATTCATCTGATTCGTCCCAGTAGTCGTGACTCGTGTCTTTGTTGTCACGCGAGAGATTTTTCGCCGACAAAATCTTTGGAGTGTCTCGCGCTGTAGCGTCGCCCCGAGAGTTCAAGGATGTCAGCGTTATTGGAAATGTTCCATTTTTAGTCGTCAGGTAGATAGCTCCTTTTGCGTCGACATGCGACCTGCAGGATAGGTCAAATAATTAAAATATTAAAGTTAATATTATTTAAATTTTGTTTTTCCAGTAATTTCTCGAAGGTTTGTGAAAAAGTCTTTAAAAATAAAAAAAAAACAATAGCTTTATTATTATTATGTATTTGAAAATACTTCCGTCTTCGAGTGAAATAAAACTTAAAATCATGGTACATGGTTTATTGTCAATGATAAGTTTTATTAATATGTACTTAATCCGTTCGTCGTTTTGTATAGTCACCGGTGAAACGTTAAAGAAAACAAAAACAATAAAAGGTTAAAGGTCAATTGTCTGCAAAAAATCATTAATATAGTTTTTAAATTTCAAGTTGCATTATTTAAGGAATGTTTATTAGGAATTTATTAATCACAGTACCACTAAAAGTACGTGATTAAAGTAGATATACTCGCAGGTGCCTACTTGAATTAAATACTTGAAATATTGAGTGAATTGTACGAGTAGTATCCATAAATCGAAGGATAGTAATTGTACATTTGCTCTTATTATACAAGCCTTTAATAAAATTCACATGTTAGTTTGTTTAGGTCAAATTTTGCAAGTCGATTTTAACCCACTTCTACTTGTACTACTGCCTTGAAATTTTACACGTGTATATAAAACCGATGACAATATAATAATCTTATGACCTTGTCCCGATTGTGCAGCCAGAAAGGCCAGCACACTGTGGAACTCCTCAACGACGAATGGTAGAACTGTCTGTGTTGGTCTCGTTTTGCTCGTAGTTCTAATGACAAAAACTTAGTGTCATGGCCTTAACCTGATGCTGCAGCTAGGAAGGCCAGAACATTGTGGAACTCCTCAACGGCGACCAGTAAACACGTTGTGTTTGGGCTCGTTTTGATGGGTTGGTAGTTTTAATGACAACAACTTAGTGTCATGACCTTGACCTGATACTGCAGTCAATAAGGCCAGCACACTGGAACTCCTCAACCGCGAACAGTAGTATGGGCTTCGTGTATGGGCTCGTTTTGAGGGGTTCGAAATTTTGATGCAAAAAGCAAAAAGTGACATGAGCTTGACCGTCTAGTTCGGCGAGATGGGCGTCGATAGCATTGGTATTAAAAAGGAGTAAAAAATAAATGTATTTTATTAAAAGTGTACTAAAATGTAAAAAATAAACATTCAAGTCAAAGTAAGTTAAATAAACAAATCACACAAGTTTAATCATTATGTCAATATTTTTATGTGATTTAAAAGCTTTAAAAGCAAGATTTTCGTACCAGTTTAATTAATTAGAAACAGAATCATTTCAAATTGTATATCATATAAAACATAAAAACACAAGCTTTAAAATCACGTAAAAACATGAGCATAATGATTAGATTCGTGTGATTTGTTTATTTAACTTACTTTGACTTTTATGTTTATTTTCTTTATTTTAGTGCATTTTAATAAACAAAATGTTATTAAAAGGTTTTATTACGTTTAATTGGTTAAAATTAAAACTCTTAAAAGTATACTCTTTAGGAGAAGTTCTGATAAAAATAGTTAATGAAATTATATAGCCAGATATTCAACTGGCATGGTACAGCGGAGCATTTAGTTTTGGCACTTTTTCAATAAAAACCTATTCCTATTTAATAATCCCTCGAATATGAATAATAAGCGTTTAGTTCGCATCGGGAGTCTCCACGTTCAGCTCTTACAGCGTCATTTGTTAGAAGTACTACGTTTCAAGGAGACCGATACCCTTGGCATCGGTCCCGTTCCACCATTTTTTTGTTCAGTTATGTTAAAAAGGGTCCTCTGAAAAGAGTTATACAACTTTTATTCATGACGGGTTATATTTAGACAGACCTCTGAATCTCGTTTCGAAAAGCATTTCAGCTTGTTTTATTATTTGTATTTATCATGACGTCTCAAGTTCATAATGTCTATAACGTCTCACTACAAGGTTAGTGTTATATAATCTGTGGCGAGCTTTACAGGGTACAAGCCACTCCTTGTAATCAGAAAGGAGTTTAGGCAATTTAATTAGGAGAGGGAGGGTGCAAGCTGCAATCCTGCTGGGCGCACTCGCTTGGCGATGCTACCCCTCTCTCACAGAAGACTACCGTAAAAGAGTATCGCATTTCCCACTTTATCGTATTTCCCCAATGTACGGATGTGTCCCGGTAGTGAGTGAAATATGCCAGAGCCCATTTCCGTTCTATACTATCCTGGCCCTCCTTATTTTTCCACCCCTTTCTCGAAATCCATTGCCAAATTTCCAAACGTAGGTGCACGTGTCAACGTTTGTCATACAGGACTGATGTTGGATGTCCATGGGCGACAGTATTCACTTAACATAGGGCGGACTGTCTATTCGGCTGCCATCTTCTTTCTATAAAAAATATAGACTATTTGTTTATGCTTTTGAAAGCATTTTATTTTCTTGTGAATTTTCTAACTGGAATTTCCTTCATTGCCGCCCTAATTGATGACACGAGTAAATAACGTATTTATTCGTAACATAAAATAACATTTGAGTACTTTTTGGAAGTCTGTTTAAAATTAAATGGCAAGAGCAAGGTTTAAAACTCTCGACCACACGCATGCCATTCCAGCCAGGTATAAGACTACAGTAATCACCGTTTGATGCTTCATTATGTTACCGTAATTGATTTCATTTCCGCCGTGCGATGTTGGAGCGCCCACGTTCCCCTCTAATCTGACATAATCAGGCAGCACCCGTCACGACCACGGCTAGAGGAAGGTGTCTCATTTCCTACAATACTCGAACTTGAGTTTTCGACAAACGAACTTTGATATAGGAAAATGTTTACTAATGCTTCGCTTCAATCAACATGTGGTGTTGACGCGTATTACGAATATCAGGAAGCATGGTTTTTAGAGATATCTTTGAGAAATGAGAAAGAGAGAAAGAGTTTTTAGTTTGCAATACAATTTTTTCGCGGTATAAAAACGGTATAAAACATTGCAAATAAATATTTGCATTTTTTTTTAACTTAATATATATTTAGCAAATGTATGTGAAAAATTTACCAAAATCTTTGGAAGTTGCCCAAAAAAACTATTTTGACCTATTCTCTTTTTTATTTTTGATTTGTCCAACGTTTTTTTAATTCTTTACCTCGTGCTTATCCATCGCCGAGTTAGTGACAATCGAAAAATTCGTACTTATGTAGGTATTCTGCAATTAAGTAGCACTTAAGTAGTACCTAGTTGTTAAGTATTAGTAGCACTTAGTAGTAGGAGTAGTTAAGAAGTGGAACGGGTCAGGTTTGAACTTATAGCCCCACGAACTTATACTGCTATACTCATACTTATAAACTTATACTGCTCAGTTGTATATTTTCTTTATTTATGAGAATCTGAACTTTTTGACGAAATTTCTAAAATCAGACAAACGAAACTGGCATTATTATTAATAGCTTTGCACTGAAAAAAGTTATCGTAAAAATGTGGGTAAGTCTCGATGTTTTCATATCAAACAATTAACTTTTGTTGTGTGATTATTTTCTCCAAATAACTTCAAGAGAGTGGATTCGTCAATTCGCAGCCCGGTGCGGCGTTTGAAGGCCTTATAATTCTCTCGTTGGGTCTTTATAGGCCGATACTGATATTAATTGACTATTCATTGACTACATATGTGTATAATAAAAATAGCTTTTAATATTATCTACATATTTAAAAAAAAATGTTTCTATTACGGTTGCCATATTGAGTTTAGATGTAGGCGCAGGATGTGTGTTCCATTTGCAATCTGACATCCGATGATTGCGCTTTCTCTCTATGAACTACACTTGATTGCCAGCTGTCTACATACGTGACCTATATAGAAATTTCAATTCAATTTTGATGCGATGCTTCATTGATTTTAAAATGGTTTTATTCCAAGGAATTGATTTTGTAACACGTCTGTATTATTTACCAAAAAAGCTAAAAGAATTAAAAACTCCCTTTCAAAAGAAAGCTCCATTCAATAAATACCACCTAAGTATTTGATTGATGAGCAAAGTCGAGACGTCAATTTAACTACGAACGACATTCTTTATCAAAATTAATATCTCTTGGGAATTAAAACAATGTTACCAAATGAGTTCGTTTTCAGAATTTGAAGCAGGTGGATTCTTGACAATCAGTAGAGGTACTAAAAAGGGGTAGAATTGTATTAGAATGGTCATTCTTTTTGCTCAGTTGAGCCCTCGAGTTTGGTGTGACAGACTGAATACGAACTTTATTCACAATGTTCATTGGCTCTGCGTTATCGCCTGTTAGTGGCACTAATGGAAATTACCAGCAGCCACTGGTTTGCTAATTTGTCTAGATAATGGCGGTCTCGCGTTTCTGATGGGAATTTAATTTACTCAGGGCTGCCGAATATAGACAAATATTCGCCAAAACATTTCTAGTACAATTTTTTAGAAAATTTGCTATCCTATTTGCTAGTGGACCCAGTATGAAAGTGGCGAGTCATCACAGAATCCGTCCCAGTAGCCTGTATTCATCTGTAATACTTCTACAAGATTATATTTTCTTAGTTTTTCGCGATTACTATACATAGCAATTAAACAACTTTGAACGGTTTAAATCGCGTATATTTAACATTATTTATATCCCGACGTTTCGAAAACTTTGCAGTGGACGGGGTCACGGGGTGACTGCTATCAGTCACCGGGTGATTGTTTAATTGCTTCTACAAGATTTCTAAAAATAAGAGAATTTTCTAAGTCATTTAGGAAGTTTTCAAAGTAAAAGATAATTTGGGACAGGGAGGGTGCACGCTGCAATGCCGCAGCTGCTGGGCGGACTCGACTGGCCAATTTACCCCTCTCCACTACTGTATAGTAGTACAGAAGACTACTGTAAAATGTACAGCATTTTCTTATTTATCCTATTCCCCCAATGTACGTATGTGTTTCTGCAGAGAGTGAGATATGTCAGAGCCCATTCCTATCCTACTTATACTACCCCTCCCAAAATTCCCAACCCTTTCTCCAAATCCATTCCTAAATCTCCAAATGTAGGCAGCGCATGCGGGGACGTGCCCAGGTTTGTCATTCTGATTGATGTTGGCATGTATCGCGGATCTCCATGGGCGACAGTATCCAGTTACCACCAGGTGGGCTGTATGCTCCTCAGCCGCTTTCTTTCTATAAAAAAGTCAGTCAACTTTTTAGTTTACTTCCTTACAATAAAAAAACTCACAGTATCTCTTTATAATTTACATATATATGTTCGTGCCTATAGTAAGCATTTAATTTAGTGCATACAACATTGGTGAGATTTAAAAAAAAATTCTATCGAAGTATTTTACGAATATTTATCTGGAAAAAACCAATCGCTTGTTTCATGAAAAGGATAGTGTCACGCAATATATTTCCTTTATAAATCTTTGGACGCACACAGCATTATACTGATAGATAAGAACTCGCTGGGTCTTTTGTTCACCCCGTAAGTCTCTGTTAAGGTAAAAAAATAAAAAAAACGTATTACATTACCAAAAAAGATTTATCAGTTCTTGTTCCATTTCGTCTGTTGGAAAAGGCTCTATTCAAAGGGAGTCTCTTATCAATGTTGGTCCGGTGTCTGAGGATGACTGTGAGTGAAGAGCAGTGAAAACCTCGTACGGTTATATACAATTAAGTCATATCAACGGCAAGCATCTTGTCCTGACGTGTATGTAAGTGAATGTAACGAAAAATCTATGAGACGGCTTATAGATGTATACCTAGATATGTAAATACCTACCGTATTTATTTAAATAAATAATAATATGTACGCACGTACACGAGACAATCAAAAAATAATAGGTCGGGGAGAAAGTCTTTTCGTATTTTGTATGTATGAAGTTGTGATCCAATATATTTGATTGAACTGTTTGTACCTGGCTGATTATGTTACAATTAAAAAGGTAAAATATAAAAAAAAGAAATAAAGAAATAAAAAACTCTTTTCCGCCATTTTTCAATGGTTTTTCTGTCCAAGAGAATTAGTGAATCTAACGAAGAAATTCGATACATTTTAAAGTTTTATTACAAAAAAGGGAAAAATGCGACACAAGCCGTGAAAAAAATTTGTGCCGTTTATGGACCTAATGCAGTGTCAGTAAGAGTAGCACAAAGTTGATTTAAACGTTTTCAGTCAGGAAATCTTAATGTTAAAGATGCAGTTCGCTCCGGTAGCCCTGTTACTGATAAAGTTGATGCCATTTGTGAAAAAGTGCAGCAAGATCGGCATATAAGTAGTTATGACATTGCTGATGAACTGGACATAGACCACAAAATAGTTTTGACTCATTTGAAAAAGTCTGAATTTACAAAAAAGCTCGATATTTGGGTACCACACGAGCTCATTGAAAGAAACCTAATGAACCGTGTACTCGTTTGCGATTCTCTATTAAAACGCAATAAAACCGAACCATTTTTGAAAAGATTGATCACTGGTGATGAGAAGTGGATCACTTACGTGCGGAAGTGCTTAAGAAAGTGCGGAAAAGATCATTGTCTAAGTGCGGCCAAGCTCCACAGACTGTGGCGAAACTCGGATTAACGCGCACTAAGGTGATGTTGTGTGTATGGTGGGATTGGAAGAGCATCGTTCATTATGAGCTTTTACCGCCGAGCAGAACCATCGATTCGGACCTCTACTGCCAACAGCTGATGAGACTAAAGCAAGAAATTCAGAAAAAACGCCCGGAATTGATCAACAGAAAGGATGTAGTCTTTCATCATGATAACGCCAGACCACACACATCTTTGGCCACTCAGCAAAAATTGAGAGAGCTTGGTTGGGAAGTGTTGATGCACCCACCATATAGCCCTGACCTTGCGCCCTCAGATTTCCACTTGTTTCGGTCTCTTCAGAATTCTTTAGGTAGTGTAAGGTTAACATCAAGAGAGGACTGTCACAACTAATTGTCGCAATTTTTTGACCAAAAATCCCAAAATTTCTACAGCAACGGGATCATGTCACTACCTACAAGATGACAACAAGTTATAACAGCACATATATATTATAATTAAATGTAATTAAACTTTTAAAAAAAATGTCTTGAATTTGTATATAAAATACGAAGAAACTTTTTCCCCGACCTTATATTATTGAATATATGACCCGTGTTATTTGTGATTATTTATTTTTGGCAAATATTGTTTACTGTTTGTTTTGTTTACTTGTCACTTCTATAAATATTTAGTTTCTAATGTCTTACACGTGGCTGTGTCCAGGCCTCGATTCCGTCGAGATGAACAGAGAACACGTAGCACCAAGCTATTTTAGTGCACAGACCGAGGCTTACACTGCGAATAAAATATTTTTCCTTTTCGGAAAACATTACGCGCTTGTTCAATTGTGTACTTAATTGTAGACTATTGTTGACAAAGGTTACCTGTATCCTCAACCAAATTAATTAATCTAATAAATTATTCCTAATGTTACGAATTATAAGGCGAATTATACATTAAGGCTTGTAAGGAAAAGGTGGATAAATCCGTGAAAATATTTGAGATTCCGTTATAAATAATTTCTTGTTTATTAGCTAATTACTTCGGGCACTTAGGACTTAAGCTTTCTTGAGGCCATGAATAGATTATCGTTCATTAATTGCTTTGGATAGTTAATTGATGGCTTATTTAGCTAATTCATCTGTAAAGCTAACATTCTTGCGTAGCTCAAAATTTTAGTTGCTTTGAAATACTTTGCTTTGAATACATACAAGTAGTACCTACTCTACAAAATATTATTATTATTATTATTTAATAGGCGAGTAGCATTACTGCCGATATGCTTATATCTTGTGTTAGCCAGTATTTTCTCTCTTTGTTTTATTTAGGGGCTTTTACACTTTTGTGTACGTCAGCCCCATCGTACACTAAAGGTTAGATACAATATTTCGTTTAAATCCCTACTTAACTCTAACTTGTCTATGACTCTGATAGCGACTCGCAAATTCGCACAGAATGTTTGCAGCTTTCGATGTTAGCTTGGACAGAATTTGGTGTTTCTAATTTTGCCATATCTTTTCTGGAAGCCATTTGTCAAGTCTGTTCTTGAAACTGTTTATAATTGGCGATTCAATGATTTCAATAATTCGATATAATGCAATGCACCAGATTGGCAGAAAATACCTGTTAAATTGTGATATTTCTCTGTTTATTCTAGTGCAAGAAAAACAAAATTAATTCGAGTACAACTATAATAACATACGAGATTAAAACTTAGCGCCGAGTCACGGTCGCTGTGTAACAACGACTTATACGACAGTGATGGCACTCGCTCTGCACTGTGGGACAAATGGAGAAATACGAGAAAAACTATCATTAGTTCTCAAAGAGAGGACCGCTCACTTCGTTACACAACTTTACTGTGTTACTTGCTTTTGTTTTGCGAAAGTTTCAATAATACATGGTCACACTGAAAAATTCCGAAACTGGCCACTTACATAAACAATATTTAAAAAGCAAATAAAATATTTGAAAATGGAACTCTTTGGCTGTAGAATAACATGTAGGGGAAGTACGTACAAAATGACATATACGGACAAAATGACACAGTCGACTTTTTTCAAAATTGGCGCGGTTTAGCGCCATGGTTGACACTTCTATAGATGGCCTCCGCCATGTTCTCAAACCTGCCAATCACCGGCCGCCATTGGCTCAGTCGTTCCGTCACAACAGGAGAACAGGTATTTGTTTATCGGAAAAAAAAATATTTATGTAGATTCCTGCCTAATTTTGGTAAGTTTTATGTTACTTTTCGCGTAGAATCACATTGTTTTGGGAGTATTACTTATTTTTCTTGTGATTTAGGCAAGTTTTTATACTGCAGACAGCTTTTTATAAAAACTGTGTATTTGCTTATGTCTTGATATAGGGAAGGACAAAATGACATACAGCCTTATCGGGTAAAATGACATACGTGTGTCATTTTGTCCATCCATGATCGGTAAAATATTTTGTTTTTTATTTTTTAGATTAATGCCGCGCGATCATGAGAGAACGACTAATCGTCAAGCTTGGAGTCAGGAGTCAATGAAAAAAGCAATAGAGGCAGTCCGAGAAAATCGGATGGGATGGCTGGCAGCATCAAAGATGTTTGGTGTTCCACAAGCTATGCTGAGAAGACATGCATTAAATACCAATAAAACTTTAACATCTAACACAAAAGGCTTAGGAAGGTTCAAGAATACCTTTCTTCCAGAAATTGAAAGACAGTTGGACATCATATAAAGTTTTTGGAAACTAAACTTTTTGGTTTGCCTTTAATTTGGCAGAGAAGAATGGTTTCAGTCACAATTTCAACAGAGAAAAGAAACGTGCTGGACAAGAATGGCTTGATGGATTCCTCAAGAGAAATCAGGACATTTCTCTTCGTACACCTGAAGCGACTTCCGCAGCCAGAGCTCAAGCTTTCAACAAACCACAGGTATCCAAATTTTTTGAGCTCTATCAAAGTCTTACTAATGCTCACAACTTCGGGCCACACCGGATTCACAATGTTGACGAATCAGGTCTCACAACAGTACAAAAACCATAAAAGATTTTAGCGACGAAAGGCAGAAGGCAAATCGGCTCCCTAACCAGTGCTGAGAGAGGATCCAATGTCACAGTAGTGTGCTGTACAAATGCTATTGGATCATTCATCCCACCATGCATGATATTCCCACGAAAAAACATGAAGAAGGAACTTGTGGATGAAGCTCTTACTGGCACACTAGGTCTTGCACAAGAGTCTGGATGGATGAATACCAAGATATTTGTAAAATGGTTGAAGCATTTCAAAGAACACACTAAATCCAGCACTGATGATCCAGTCCTTCTCATCTGCGATGGGCATGCCAGCCACAAGAGTATCGAAGCATTGACTTTTGCTAAAGAAAATGGCATTAATATGCTCCGTCTACGTCCACACTGTACTCACCGAATGCAGCCCCTAGACGTGAGTATCTATGGACCTCTAAAGACCTACTTCCATCAAGAAATATCAAAGTAGCTAAAAAACCACCCAGGCCGAGTCGTGACTCATTTGCAAATTGGACAACTATTCAACCAAGCATATGGGAAGACAGCAACAGTTCAAAATGTTTGCAGTGGCTTTAAAAACAGGCCTGTGGCCCATTAATCCAGATAGTTTCCCTGACTATATGTTTGAACCTGCAGAGACAACAAACATTCCGTTGAACCAGGAAAATGTAGCTGACAATGGACGTAATGATGAGAACACTCCTGGAACCTCATCGGCCCAACAAAATGTAACTGAAAATGGGAATATTGATGAGGACACTACTGGAGCTCCATCAACCCAAGAGGACGTAGCCAGCAGTGGATATCATGTTGAGGACACTTCTGGAGCTCCATCAATCCAGAATGTAACTGATGATGCAAATAATGATGAAGATACTGCTGGAGCTCCATCAACCCAAGAAAATGTAACTGACGATGGATATAATGATGAGACTGCCGGATCTCCATCAATTCTAGAAACTCTTGGCGATACTATGCCAAATAGAGAAAGAGACAGAAATGGAGCGACTGACAAAAAAAGGCCCACGTTGTCAATGGATTTACAGTTCCCCATTGAAGTTCCTTCTCCAGTACCTCAAGGACAATATATTTAAGGGCAAGGTAAACGAAAGCAGAAAGCCCGCAAGTCTGACTGGCATTTGACTTCTACTCCCAACCTAGAAGAAGTGAAAGCTAAACATTCACCAAAGAATCCATCTGAAAAGAGAAAGAGACAAGTTACAAAGACGCTTTTTGATGCTGATGAGAATCTACCGTCATCTTCTAAACGATCTGAAAAGAAAAGGAAGAGGGTGATGAAGAAACCTGTTCGCGATGATAGCTCAGATGAAGATTTTCCCACTGATACCACAGACGATAAAGAAGACTGTGCATGCATTTATTGTAATGACTTTTTTCGCGTTCCAAGCCTCGAGAATGCTGGTTGAAGTGTACCAAGTGTTCTCTTTGGGCTCATGCGTCGTGTGCTGACGTCCCTAAGAAGACCAAAAACTTCGCTTGTGAACTGTGCCTTTGATTTAGCTGTATGTCATTATGCCCGTAACCTTTTGTCATTTTGTCCATATAGTATGGACAAAACGGATTTTGCTAGCAGTTAAGGTTGATCTCAATAAGTTTTTTCAATGGTTCCTATTTGATTCTCAGATATATTAGGTATAAGTCAATTAGCCAAAGAAGATTATTCCTAAAATTACTGATTGTAACTAAATAAATAAAAAAGTTATGACTGAAAAACAAAACCCTATGTCATTTTGTACGTACTTCCCCTAGAACGTGTGAAATCAATAAACAGGGTAAGTACGTATTTTCTTACATTTAAGTAGGAATTAACTTCATCTGTAAAGTGAAGTAGTGTTTTTGCCTGATTGAAAACCGTATTACTTATTGTTTATTACTTCGTATTGTTTATAAAAGTTATGTATATTATCGCATATTAATTTTTCTACCACCTTGTCAATCGAAGAAAGAAGTGTGATAGGACGATAGTTGCCATAATCATTGTGATTTCCTTTTTTATAAATCGGTCGATTGCAATCTTTTTTCAATGTGCTGAGTTAACATTTAGTAACACCTAACACTTTTTATCCACATCAGTTATAAAGTCCCACAAGAATCAAATTAATCACACATATTCTACGCGCACGAAGTCGTGGACACTGCTGATACTTATTGCATATATCTCACACAATATTTAACTATGAGTACATGAGATTTGTGCAATATACCTACGATTTATCAAGATAAATGATTTCGATAATAAATTACAATCGTCTGACAGTTACTCGACAATGGAGCTAAAAGGACCTCGTGATGTATCATTTGAGAAATAGGTTCACTATTCAGAAACGGAGGTGACTGGTCTCGAGTGCGCATCGGAACGCGTGTTTTATATTAAATGTAGAATGTAACTAAAATACTCAAATGGTTAATGAATTGCTACTCTGTGAGGACTGTGCCTTCTAATTTGTTTCGGTGATAGTTTCATTACCTTTTCATTAATACAATAAAAAATGCTCAATGGACCACAACGTCACACTTCGAGAGACCTAGCACACCTATCAGTAACCTGCGTGCTTATGAGATGAGGACACAAATCTCCTTTGCAAGAGGAAATCAAGCAGTGAAGAGATACGAGCTGATGGCTTGATATGCAAGATAAAAATCTACTAATTATTCGGGGGTACATTAATTCATATGGAATGAAAAACATTTAGTTGATTACCATACTACACCATATCATGGCTGAACCATACCATGAGTAGAGAAACATAGGCTGATGGCATGCCATCAGCCTATGTTTCTCTACTCCCGGATATAGACCTCTCCTTAGATTCGCCACCACACATTCTTCGGCACTTTTCATCTTGGTTATATATTTATAGAGAAGATAAACAGGTTATATTTGCGGTAAACTGGACGGATGCGGTTTTTACTCTCTTATAAACTATCTATTCCGGAAAGTTTTATTTAAATTTTAGTTCAGTAATTTTGAAAATATAATGAGTTTTATAAAACAAGACGATATAAAATTTTACGACATTCTTAAATTGATAGTTAAAATTAATTGCCAATATTGCTCAGTTTTAATTAAACACCGTAATCTCAATTGATGTTTCGAGTTTGATGTCCTGTACTAGTGCTGGAAGATATAACTACATCATTAGTGTTACAGTAATAATGCATGTAATCTTCCTCATCGTATTGGTGGTAATTATGTGGAAATGAAAGATTTATGGTTGCGATTGGCATTCATTGTGAGTGGTGGCAGTGGTCGGCGATACATTTACGATGCCCATTAATTTGGCTAAAGTGTCGGTAATGTGATGAAAGCCTTTTCCTAATTCCGCACTGAACCCGACTGTAATTGCGGGAAAGGATGACATGGTTTTATACAAAAGCCCAATGAAGTTTTAGACCCTAATGAGACTCAGTTTACGAGTATTTAGAATAAGAATACTGAAATTTTGTTAAGAAGGAGGTGGAAGTCGACTCACTCGTTTTATTGTCGGTTTAGATTTGTATTGATTTAATTAATAAAAATAAATCTAATTTATAATAGAATAATAGGTGTATTATAAATATATTTATTTTTATTATAAATGATATTTCAATATCTAATTACATACCTTGTTCAATTTTCATGTCTGTAAATGCGTTAGTAAAAATTTTTAACGTTAACAAAATTATCTGACGTTTTATTTATTTCGGATACTTCACAGCATGAGTTATTTACCCACTTCACAGCAAAATATAACTAAATTAGGGTCTTACGTTGGATAAACTGCTATCAACAATTTACCTGGAATCATAATGAAAAAGTTGATGTGTTAAAGAAAAACAGGGAGATGTTTCCATCGGGTGACCTTAAATAATTATTTTCCCTTTGTGGCGAGGACAAAAGCCGTGATTGTGCGGCCTCATCGGCGCGGCGTGGAGGGCTCTCCGAGACGAGCACTCTTCGTTACAAATTGTGCCAAATTGTCAACTCAGGCCCCGATCGCACTTCTGATATTGCAATTTCGCTTGATACTTAGAAAAATAAAACAATCTCCTGCCATTGTTTCCGAATTAAAGTAACTTTTCGAATAAACAGAATTCTTAAAAGGCCAAGAGAAGTTTAGTGTCTGAAAGAGACAAGTTTTAATTTGCTTGTGCAAACGTTTACAGACAGCCAATTAAAAATCCTCCCTACTTCAAACCCGCCATCATTAATTATACGTTGCAAGAGTTAATTTATAGTCTTTGTAAAAATTTCAGTGGTCGACCCTACTTGCGGCTTGTATCCTATCCTTTGTGTATTGTAATATAGATAAGACAGGTATATAGGTAGGTATAAGACAATTTAGGTAATTATTAATTTGAATTGTTGCAAATGAAAAAAGAAAATATTGAAATAATTGGTTACGTTTTTTATTATTTTAATAAACGTCAAAATTTGAATGTGAATTTTCATAAGCTAAGTTCTAAATCGTGCGAAATTCGCTATAAGACGACTCCTAATATTAGTGCGTCTTTTTCTATGTTCATAATACCAAATGAGACACAATATGCATTAGATTGTCAAAGATCGAATGTTAGACCGTTTTGGAGCTCAGTAAACCTTATGCCGTATACTGATCAAGTTCACTTATAAACGGCGTTATAAATTCTAATGATACCATAAGATCGTATAGAAACACAAGGACGTTGCTTAATAAGAATACCAGGTTGACGATTTGAACGCTAGGTCGATCGGGGGACAGCGAGCGAGCGTCCGACAGTACACAGATATGACCGACCAACACCACTGCACTTGGTAGGGGTGGTCCAATGTTTTCGAACTGTTCAAGGACATATCCTAGAGCCATTAAACCATGTCCGAAATACGTCAGGTATAACTGCAAATTAAACATTTGTACGTCCTCTTCTATAAATCAACATTTTTTTGATTCATTTCGACAGAGCGCTATTTTGAATCCTTGTATAAGTACTCGCTGATATTATTAATTCTTTTCACGGTCAGCAGATAGTCACGCATTATTGTAAGATCGTCATTATCTTTATCAAATGAACATGTCATTAAAAGCGTTTCTAATGAAAGTCGCATGGGTGTCGTTCGAACACATTCTAAAAATAAAACCGAGATGTACCAGAAAATGGCTTTTGCTATATAGTAATCATTAGTAAATGTCCGCAGCGCCATTATCGCTGAGTAATTTTACACCATAGGTATTTTATCATTTCCATTTTCTCAGCGGCGACTGCAAATCTTCATATTTGTCGATTACATATATCTACCACTCTGCTCATTATTATATTATATCATTAAATGAAAACGTTTTATTTGCTTTTTATAACGTATTTCTCACCACTGTCTTAATTTAAATTATAAGACGTCCACGTTTGGAAACAAACTTAAGACACTTGACGACATTTTAAAAGTATCTATATAAGCGTTATTAGCCCATGATTCGGAAATTGTTGTTTAGTTGTATAGATAGATGTTTTATTAAATTACATTTTGGTCATTTGCTATATTCAAAGGTTATTTTAAATTGGATGACATATTGATGTCAAAATATATGACCTTTCAATAATATAGTCTATGATTAATGCGATGTGGCGATTGGCGAAACATCCCGGTGTGAATAAAATAATACCGAAAACTTTAAAAAAAAAAAATAACTCTCATGGAACGGGCCAATCGCGTTATCTAAAATAAAATTCAGTTTCTGGAAGCTATTTCAGTTGCTGGTAATACTAATATTACGTATAGCACAGATGTAGGTAGGGTGTTTCTACACACAAATGGAGCTACATTTTGTTCTTAGTGAGAAAAAAGGTAAATTCCTACGGGACCTGGGTGTGTCGGACGCGGCTATAAAACGAAACGCACAGATGTGCGACCGCTGTACGAAATATAAATTATTTTTCAGGCTTAAAGCCCTATAGTGGGACCTTTAAACACCTATAGTGGGTTTAATACGTATCACAGATTAAATATGATACACAATTAATGAAAGTTTAATAGGTAACAATTTTCTAAAGCGCATAAATGAGACTTTAAAAATATCTATAAGTACCTATTTGTTTTTGCCTTGTAAGGCTTCGTGAAGAATATGAATTCAAAGAAAAAGCATCTTGTGACAAACGATACTTTTTCTTTTCTTGGATTGTTTTATATTGTTTCCCGGGTAGAATAAGTGTCAGCCAAAATATAATTTAAACAATTTTTTTTTGACCAATTCGTAGCCTCGCTCGGCACCTGATTCACTTAGGGATATTAATTACGTTGTTAAATTGCAAATAGCGGCCTAAATCTCATTTGCATCTTGCCTTAGACTAAAACGTGTTAAAATAAGTCAATTATAAATATTGTAACTTTTTAAACTTTCGCATTTTATACACATTTTATATTCTAAATCGGGTCGGAGCGCGTATAATAAAGGTATTTGTTTACCTTTTATTCCTACTCGATGTTTCGGCACGGGTTACACCAATCGTGGTATCCTGGACTGCCTCCAGTATCAGCTCCCATCCTGGACTACCCGCCTCTTCAGTCAAATCGTGACCACGGCTGGTAAACAAATACCTTTATTATACGCGTTCAGACTCGATTTAGAATATAAAATTATAAATATTATGTTAATAAGTCAAATTTTAATTTCAATCCTTTACAGTATTAAAGTACTTTTTAGTATATCCTTCTTTGATCATTTCACAGTCCAATTATGTTGTAATTAAGCTCAATTACGATGTAACCCTGCCATCTGGTGTCGGCCGGCTTCAGACTAGCACCACGCCATCTCATCCCGTGGCTGTCGAAAAACTACCATAAACGCTGAGGAACTACACCACGTCTAGAAGAGTAGATTTGTCAACCCGTCAAGCCAGCGTGGCATTTTAAGGCTATACATCCCTCGTGTATAAGACCATGTCGAGCAGTGGATACTGAAAAGGCTGGATGCATTGCATTGGACATTGTAACTACAGATTTATCGTCCTATTGGTGGATTTATCGCCCTATACCGTAACTGGCCCTTTTTCGTTTACTACTGGACATGGGCGTTCTCATACTCATTGTCTTACAGATCAGGGACGTATGGTCTTAAAATGCCACACTGGTCAAACAAGTAGGCGAGTCTACTCAGGGCTTGTGGTGGCCATATAACATTTGAGATTTTCGCGCTTTTCACACATATTTAATTATTTAAGCCAACCGGTGCAAGCCAACCGAAACGTCGAGTAGAATAAATAACGTAAATGTTCGCATTAAGACCCGTTCCAATAGATAGATTTGTGGGGGCCACTTTGTTATCTCTTAGTTGCCTTCTATGGCACCCATAGGAACAGATGAGGTGGAGCTATTCTATAGCCGGCCAACACCGCAAGACCATGCTATAACAAAGTATCAGACAATTTGGCCACGTGACAGCGGGCGGCGTGCAAATTGTCTAACTATGACCGATAACTCCACTGTAACTCACTTCTCGAATATTTTGCTGGTTATCAATCTTATTCCCTCCCTCGCACAAAAGTTATCAATGTGAATTCGATAAAAGTTTTTTGATTGAAAAAGGTGGTGGACGAGCAAACTGTGCATCTGGTTGTAAGTAGATACTGTCACTAAAGGACATCCGCGATGCCAACATCAATCAAGAATGACAAACGCTGACACGCTCCCATATTCGCTGGCTACCTTTGGAGATTTAGGAGTGAGTTAGCAAAATGGATTGAATTAGTATTTATATTTATGGAAAGAAGGCGGCAGATGAGTTGACAGTCCACCTGATGGTAAGTGGATGCTGTCGCCCATGGACATCCTCCATACATGCCGAGATCAATCCCGACTGACAAACGTTGGCCCGGATGAGCGCATATTTCTCTAAATCTATTTCTCTAAATCTCCAAAGGTGGGTAGCGACCCACCTTTGGAGATTTAGAGAAATAGATTTGGAGAAACAGTTGGGAAAATGGGTTGGGGTGGGATAGGATATAATGGGAATAGGCTCTGGCATATTTCACTCACTACCGAAACACATACTTACATTGGGAAAGTTGGTTAAAGTGGGAAATCTAATACACTTCAGGGTAGTCTTCTGTGAGAGAGGGGTAACGTGGCTTCTGTGAGGGACATTGAATGGGGAATAGTGAGTGATGAGGGATTTTCTTATCTCATTATATCCCCCTTCTTCCATGGATGGAATAGGGAGTAACACAGAGAGTCTTATTCTCCAGTCGATGGAATTGGATGGGATGGGAGAGTATAAGAGGACAAGAGGCAACTTTAAAGCCGTCATCCTATCGCGGCGTACGCACACACTATCCACGTGTACTTAGCTTTGCTTTGTATGAAAATATATGAGATATCATCCACAGCTATCATACACGCTGCACACGGGCGCGTGATTTAACGACGTCACTGACACGCGTGGCTAGATTCGAATGTGTCGCCCACGCACAGACTATTCACGGATACGTAGTAGGTACACACACACACACACGTGGCCCAGCTAGGATATGCGGGGTGGTATTAACTCACCTAATTAATTCTCTTTCAGACTCATCGTCAGAAGAACTTGCTAATATGGTGCCATTACAGAAATTAATGTTATTTAACAAAAACACCTGTAAGTTGTACCGAACTTCAAAGTCAAACACACGAACACATACATGGACGCAGCGAGTTCGTGTGTTTCAATGGAAAACTTTTTGCATATGGGGATCCACATCAGCCCATTTAGCTAGCATGTGCAGCGTGTCCGTGGCGCAATTAGTTGCGGTTTTATTCCATTACACTTCCTATTCAGTGGGATGGGATGGAATAGAAAATGGACTCTGGCAATCTCACTTACTTCCGAAATACGTATTTTATGGTAGTTTTCTGTGAGTGTGGTGTAACTCCAGTCGGTCGTGACTCGTGCGCAGCAACTGTAGGATTGCAGCATGCACCCTCTCACACGAAAAAATATGTATATATAGATATATATTAGTAGTACCTACCAATGGGCACTGGGCGCACTGGGCACGAGGATTATGGCCTGAAAGACCCCAATGATTTAGTAAGGGAGGCCTGTGACCGGCAGTGGGACGCAATAGGTTGATATCAGATATTAAAAGTACTTTAAATTAGTATTTTAATTAGTTCGTATTTGTATCCATTTAATCATCAAAAGTACCTATTTCAGAAATGTCCACAGAGCTTATTATTTTGATAGGGAATTACGTTTTTGCTTTAGAATTAAAATTGATGATTCTCGAGAATCTCTTGAGGACAATTAGGTGGTCTCTTTACTTGTACCCAAAATTTATGTGAAAATATAACGGTCGCATAAATATTTACATTTAAGTATATTTCACCGCTCTAGATATCTTGGGTTATTTACTCATGGGTTCTTATTTGTTAGGTCACGAACCACGGTCCGTACCAATGAGATTCTACTTAAGTACGGATTTTATGATTAGGCTAGTTGTTGCCCGCGGGTTCGTTCGCGTGCATTTAATAGCACTTAATTGTCGCTTTATAGTTGGCACAGAGAAAATCTATTTATTTGTATTATATCACGTTAATAACGTCCCTTCCGCGACACACAGGATAAAAACGTGTGAATTCATTTGACTGATTGACCGATAAATATACCGAAATATTAACGATTTAAGTGATTTCATATTAAAGACAGCCTGTGTTCTAGCCTCTAAAGGTCATTTGAAAAAGGTAAAATACGTTTTTAATTATAAGTTTCGTAAAATACTGATACTAAGTTATAAGTTAATAAGATCACCAATTGTTTGCCATACGAAATTTTATGTATTTATTTATGACTGCATCAGAGGCCCATAGAATATTTATATAAAAAAACGAAATTAAAAAACAAAATACATATATGTGTATATATGTATATATGCCTTGTGTGATCCGTTGCCCTTTGGATGTCACTCTCGGAAATTCCGGAAGACTACACCAGAGACTACCTTCTCCCTGCTGTACGTCTCCAGGTGGTGCGACGGGACCAGCAACATAAACGACTTAAAATTGACGTTGTGGCGCGTAAGGGATGTCGGCTAACAGCAGCTGTATAATCGCGCCGAGGAGTTGAATCAGCAGTCGGCTGCACCGCGAATGAGGCGGGAAAGGCGAGGCGATCGGGAGCGTTTATATCCCATTTCACCCCTCTATGGGTTTAATTTCTCAAAATCCCTTCTTATTAAATCTTTACTGCTTCAGAGGTATCGGATCGACGTTGATGAGACTAGCTCCTGTTCGTCGATAACGAATCAATGAATGAATCTGTTTATGAATCAATTTGGAATTTGGAAACAAAGCAATTTGGATCGTTAATAAGTATTTACATATACTCTAAAGTCATACGAATACGAAATCACAGGCAATGCCAGTTAATTAATATGTGATCAGATCGAATCGTAATTAATTTGTTCTTGATTGTTTACACGAGAGAAGGGTGAAGTAGGTACAGATAGGTACAGGTGAACCTATCACCGTATTAAGCCGTATTGTATTAAACTAATGCAGATCAACACCACAACTGGTTTATGTTTTTATTTAGCCTTTTCAAAAGTAATTAGTTAATCGTCGCGTCACGCGTCGGGTGTTAGTCATTTGTTTCTCTCTCGCCTCGCTCTACGCTTCGGCCATTCACCATTTCGCCACGATAATGATTATATTCAGTCAGAACGTTGTAAAACCGCACTTCTTACAAACCTTGGACACATTTGAAAAATCCCTCCGGACGCCTTTCAAATAACACCCTTCCGGGGAAAAGTGGTCGGATGGTAAGCCTACCGGTAGTACCTGAGAGGTATGCGGCGAACGTTTACGCCGTTCAATGATTTTTACCTGATATGAACATAGAAAAAGCTCATTTTTTTATTTTAGAATAAATAAGCGGTAGAAAGAACGCCAACCATGCTGCCAAATGAATCATTAAAAGGTTGCACACAGATTTACATACTTTTTCGAAAATATTGTTTAAGTATCCATGTGAGATATAACTTGCTAGATTTAGATGAAAAATTTAAACCACGTTATCGTTAACGTTCATATTTTGTATAATTTGGTATATTTTATTAAGTATATTTTATTTCATTAGGTTCTTGTAAAAATGTAGGTGTTTCTTATCAACAAAATAATGAAATTCTAGCAGAGGTCTGAAATCGTAGTGGCAACGGGAAGTTAATTAAACAAGAATCTACAAAATCCTCTCAAGATCATCATGAGGTTTCTGCCAATAAGAATATAACCTACCTAGATCTCTTAATTATATTGGTGTAGAAGTCGCGTTACGATATCAAAATAATATCCCAAATATTATTATATAAATGTTTCTCAGTTCGAAAAGCCTGCGCTATATGGAACGGTAGTGTGGGTGTTGTTCCATCGGTGCAGCTGATTCACCCGATGGTAAGTGGTCAACAACTTCTAACGATCCCTTACTGCAGCACCAATGGATTAGATGCGTGTTAGAATCAATTTATCTAAAATTGATATTTCTCCTAATAACATTCCTAAAGGCATACCAATCTAAAGTGCCTATATTTCAAATTTGATGGAAATCCTCCTTAAGGGGCCGGTTAGAATTGATAAACAAATATATTCATTGATCAGATTTTGGAAATATACAAAAAATGTTATTCAATTTAAATGACGCGCTTATACGTTGTGCATTAAGTATTGTAACTTTGTTATTGGCGAATACGAAAGGAATTTTTTACGAATTACCAAGTCTTCTGAAGGAATTTATATTTGTTGAATTTTTTATTCGAATACAAATTCCTAATTTTATTATTTAAAATATGCTCAAAACATTTTATTGAAATCCCGAATAACATTAGTAGATTTGTAGGTATGTTTTTCTCGTTAAAAGTTTTTATTATTAGGTATATTTATATTTTTTATATAAACGTTACAAAAAAAAAACCGTAAGCGGAACAAAGATAGATATTCATTAGGAAACTAAGACTCACATAAAGGAATATCACACTCTTTTGATAACATATAGTCGTATGTTTATTTTTACAACAGTTGGAGTTTCAATGCTCGTTATATTAATTTCAAATTATAGGAGTAGAAAGGGTATTTGATCCGTAAAATTTGAAGAATGTCATTGACAATAAAAATAGAATTTCCTCGTCGTTCAAGTACGATATGTGATAATGAATGATGAAAAGTGGTCGTTGACATTGAGTAGCATCATCGCATAATCGATACTTGGCATTCTGTCAAGTTTGTAATTTGCCCTTGCACACATAGCTACTTTATTGGAATCTCGGGTTAACTCAGGTTTGTACTATCGAAAGTCAACCACTCGGTAAGCCCTTTTATCGCTTCGTGACAAACCATAACCCCATTAGCTCAGGTATTCTTAAAGCAGTCGAGCGTACATTTTATGACTTATATCTGAGTTAGGTAAAATATGTCACGAGCTCATCACGTTGTCAGGCAAACACTCAAAGGACACTCGTAAATTTCAATACTCTTAAAATATATAGGGTCGAAACCGTTGAAAGGGCCTTTCTATAGACGTCGTCGGGTGCGATAAGCACGTAGGGGATGGATATTTTCAGTTAACACCCCTTTACGTGAGAAGAGCGATAGCGGGCACTTTATTGAATCCGTATGCAGCGCAACAAGCGAATGGCTGCTGTCATATCTACAAGTACAACGTATGACGTAGCTGTGGAATATAGCTCAGTATATTACGAGCGAGAGCATCATTATACGAGCGTTACACACTCTGAAAAAACGTCAATCAAGTTGGTTGTTTAACGTTCTCTTTATACATTCGAACAGCTATAAGAATGATGAATTATAGGAGTAATTGAGGCTTTTTATGCAGTTTCAGTATGTCGTGACGCTAAAACTACGTCTTTACAAACGCTGCATGATTCATATTTTCAGAAAAAATAAATGCACCCTGAGAAAAATAAGCAAATGATGAAGTCTCGTGAAGCTTGCATTAGTGAGATACGATTCGAAATGCGGTTCGAGGATGTTTAGAATTCCTCAGACTGCCTCCTGGGGTTGCGGGATTGTGGAAGTTTATACATAAACACATTTGGAACGTATTCGAAAATTCGGACGAGATGAGAGTGGCACATCAATACCTCCGTCCTACATTTAACGGAAAATCTATTCGCTGCTTCAGTTTAGTAACTCGTATGTACTCGTACCTACGTACTTTGATGTATCCGCAGGCATTCACGGTACACGGAAAACGTTCCTATTTCGATCCCTCTTCTACAGGAGTACTCACAAATTTTCCTGTAGTGTTATTCGAGTACAGTTTTTCTCTTAAGATCTCTTCAGCTCAAATACGGTTACAATTTAAGTAACGACATATACTCGTAGAAAAGAAAGTAAGAATAGTAAAAGCAACCAATATTTTTGGACTAAATTTTTTTTTTATCTTTTTTTTATTTTCACTATCAATGTTTCATTAGTTTTTACAGATACGTACACAGTAAGATATTGCAATATTATATAGGTATTTATAGTAACTATAGTAATAAATAAAAATAATCAAAATAATAATTTCAGTTCATTATTATATAGGTGATCAATATGTGCCTATATATAGAGCATGTTATATAAATTTGATCCCTGTGGCATGGGTACCTTGCGACATACTGGCGGCATTACCTCGCTGGATTGCGATGCTGATTCGTTGTGCGAGGTAATGGCCAGCTCTAGAGTCGCCAGTACTGTCGACCAAGCGCTTTGAAATATTCTTAAAAAATAATTGCACACTAGGACCCCACGGACTCAGGGTCTCGACGCCGAGTGCAGCAAAATGTATTCGGGGCCGATGACCCTGTATTTGAAAGCCTTGCGTTTCTCTGCCTCTTCTGCCGCTGCCTGAAAGGCAGGCACTTCCTGCAGGTTCCGTGGAACTGAGACGGGGCCAGCGTGTCGACGCAAGTCGCATCCCACACTATACAGGTCGACCCATTCTCTAAATAAATATTAGTTAAATATTATCTCTTTTATATTAATTATGTTACTCGTATATAAAATTAATTGTCACCAATCTATAGAGGTGGCTGAGAAGCTGGCGATGGTCCAACGGAACAAATAAGAGTAAATGAGGGTTTGATCGCCTCTGATTGATGATATTAGGGCTAAATGTCCCTTCGGTGTCTCAAGATTAATATTAATTGTACAGATTCAAGGCTAAAATTGAATGATTTATGTAACCGTTGTGATTTTAAAGATAATTTTGTAGCCTGCATTTCATGTTTATTAGTATTGATTTGTTAACGGTAGTGCACTTTTATCTGTTCTTATGAGCAAAATTTTCAATTAATTGTTATTATTTTTAGTATTCTTGTTCATTGAAATTGAGTATCTACCTATCGTCTCATACCACGCTAATAATGCATTTTGACGACTATAAACGTAAATTATTATGGAGATAGTGTGTTACTTTTCGATAATGTTGTTTCCCAATCTATCACGCTCACGTGTATTATAGACGAGGGATTTTATGGGGACGGAGAGGAGGGAGCAGGAAGCGCGGTGTCGCCGGGGTAGGACAATGAGCGATGGATGAGATAAGCAAGTTTTTTGGCGCCAAAAAACTTACCAATAAACTCAGATACCTGTGTCCGAAAAGGAAAGGTTACCAGAAATGCCGATCGCAGTCTTGTGGAACCCAAGTTACTTTGAATCACAAGAGTCAGTTATTTACACTAAAAATGCTTCAAGATGAAAGTGTTAATATTATGTTTATAAATATTGGGTCTCTAGAAGAACCGTAGCCGCCGTTTTATGCTGAGGAGATTATGAAATATGAACAAGAAAAGTATACTAAAAATCAATGGCCTGTAAAAATGTGGCGACGTATAAGGTATCCAGAACAGTATCTGATGATAAGCTTTTGAACAGTGTACAGGTATTCGTATTTTAACATAACGTAATACCTACGTATCTACGTATAGTCGGCCTATGATAATGTTGATCATTTCAAAATTGAGTCTCAATTTGACATTTCTGAAACGTAAGGGTGCAAATCGAACTTGTCAATTTATATTCGGAACTTTGTCAGTATCTGTTCTTTCAAACTCAGCAATTTCACGGGCCCACCGCATATAGTTATTGTTATCATTTCAATGTATATAAGTAGAATAATTTATGTACGTGTATTGTGTACAATACTTATTTTAAATGATGATAATTTACACAAAATATTTTAATAAGCTGTGCAAAACAGCGGATATGACAATCGGCTGACTGATAAAGGCAAACAAACAGTAAATACAAGCAAGCTCCGTGCAAGCGTCAGAAAATCCGCCTCGTGTTGCTGTTAACGACTGAATGAATCCAATATTATTTTGACAAAACACAATGGACAATGTAGTTATTACTGATATAACTTATTCAATTATTGCTTATTATTATCTATACATAATAAAATCGTAACAGAGCCGTGTTTGCGCATTAGAGATTTTTGAAAAATATCATTTCAGTGTAATAACGAACAATACAGAACCCAAAGCAACCATTTTTAGATTTTCTGTCTGTCTGTCTGTCTGAACGCGCATCAAGTAAAACCAGTGGACCGATTTTAATGAAACTTAGGTATAGTTATAGCTTATGAGTTGGGGTACATTTTATCCCGATCTGTTAAAGAGTTCCTGCGGCGTTCATCTGAATGTTAACCGTATGACGTCTAAAGTAAATATCGCCGTGATGCAAGTAGTACATTGAATGAACAACGAAAATAACATTTTAAGGACGTTTTGGTGTATGAATATTAAAAATACTTATCTTTAATTTCCTCTACGGCGACAACCAACAGCGATCTGTAGTCACGGCAACCGCCATCGACAGTCCGGTGATGGTGTTCGTCATTTGTCACCGCAATTTAGGTACAAGTACAATATCCAGTACCTTGCAATAATATGTGGAAAATTATAGTTTGTTCCTACCAGCGCGGGTCCCCCACCACACCATCACAAACCCGTTGCCAGCAATTTGATTAGATTTATTTAATTTTGTTCCATTGCTATTTCTTTGACTTCTTATTAATTATTAAAAATTATTAGATTTTCATATAAGGCTGGCAATGAAATTGATAACCCGCCCCACGTGCTAATGTTGTTCACACGGCCTGCAGAATCCATCGAAAGTCTATTTGACCATCGATTCTAGCATTGATTTTACATCCATTTCATCCCGACTACCTGGAACTTCCATACATACGGATTTTCCATACGGAAAATACATACTGTTGTATTATCGAGACCTTTGGATAGCATGCTGTAACCAAATGTGCAATTCAAACACAAGGGGATGTGCATGGGTATAGACCTAGAACTCTGAGAGGCCTTCACCCGGATGACCTCTCTATCCAGCCCGCATGTGAGGCAGGAGTGTGAGGTGGTGCCGTCACGATTACTCAGACTGTCACGTCCCGGTCCGACTGTGTCAGCTTAATGTGTGCACTCAGAGTACAGATATTGTACTGTATTCTAGGTGTGCTCGTTGAATCCTCGTTTACCTAACTGTGTGTTCGGTTAATGGCTCCGTGTAGTGGGTGCGGGGTGGACGCATCAGGAATCGTCCGCGAGTCAGCTAAGTGTTGCACTTATGTGTCTTTGTCTACACATAGTTTAAAAATTGACGATTTTGCGAGACGGCTGGTTTCTGCTGAGATAAGTCCGATGTTATGATAATATTTATTTAGACAGTTTAATCTTCCATTAATAACAATTAACGATTCCTTTAGCTTTCCATTACGACTACCTAATTACCTAATTATACTCGTGTAACACCGACATTTACGGAAACACAGATTGTGTATTTGTAAAGAATTATGCTAATGTATTCAAAGATTTTGACGTTGCTCCAGCATACCATCCATACCCTACTATTCTAGATCTACCCAACTTCAAGGCCCTTTGGTGGTAAATGAATCCGTGAGTACATAAAATTATTGCATGCGTAGTAATTATTGCACGTCAGACGGGTGATAAGGCATGATCAAGAAGCGTAAGATAAGCCTATCTATCTATGATGGAATACGGCAGACACGCCCCTTGGTAGCCAACTTCCCAACAAAAGTACATGTAATCCCCGGCTAATATGGAATTGACTAATTTATACTTCCCTGGTTTGCTTCCTTATACTTACTTATCTTGCATCATGTTGGTATAATGTCAGCACTTGCCCCTTATCGTCACCAGTTCACTTTGAACCACACTATAATGTAATAGAGTTCCGACATAGTTATATTTTGCTATGTTTTCGATTTAACATCATGACCGATACTGTCTCGAGACAGACTCCGTGACCCGTGTTTACTCAAACGCAGCTTTCAACGCACTTCCCATCGTCGCCGCTGTAATTTAGTTATATGATCCGTGCCTCGTTCTTATGTTCTCGGTCTCAAAAGTCAGACCTACTTATATTATTTATGATGTTTGCAAACGAGAGGGCGTTATAAATTTCGAAATAGATTTATTGATAATAATTTTCAGAAAAAGTCAGATAAATAAATATTTAAACTATAACTAACAAAGGTTTTTTAAAGAATAATTCAAATAATTCAATAAGTGACTGTAAAGTAAATACGGTGTCATACGTATTGACTGTAACAATCCTTTATAGAGTTTCTACGGGAATTACTCTAAAAAGTGCAGGCGAACAAAATTACTGGCACCGCTAGTCTAAAATAAGGGCTTCGTAAAGTGCCTAAAATCCTAGTCATGTTACTGTTAACGGTTAAATGAATTCAATATTTTGACAAAGGACACGTAACGGCATTATTAGATTCTGGTTCTGATACAGTGATGTTATGTTTCGTGGGCTGAGGTTATGTCATATGGCGTAAGTGCCTATGCGAATGTTATAAAACATTTAATACGATTATATTATTCGATTAATACGATTTCGTTATGTCGATTACACTTCAAATTCCAAACATATGTTTGAAGATATAATATGTTTGGTTTACGCGAAATAATTGTCAAAAGTTTGAGGCAAAAATTTGACACACAGAAATGGTTGCCATTTAGAGAGGGTTGCTCTAGCCCACATATTATGGGGCATATTTATTTATCGATACATTTAAGTTTACTACTTTCCGTTAAAATTTGTACTGTTCATCCCCAAACACATTGTATAATTAATTGTATTTACTGGATCTATACCCTCAATTTGTTTAGATTACACAAACTTGCTGATATCCATCTGCATTACCAATTTTATTTTGATATTTTGTGTTAAGTATGGTGTTCAGTGTTGTGTACTTTGTGATTTTTTTATACAATAGATGGTAGACGAGCGAGCGGGCCACATGATGATAAGTTGTCACCGCAGCCCATGGATACCTGCAAACACCAGGAGGCTTGCTTGCTAGTTCGCTTGAAGAGCCCCATGTCGTAAGCGTAACGGAAATACCTCAGTTGGCAGTTCTTTCCACAAATTTCGGGTTCGCTGTATAAAGTGTCTTTTTGACAGCACTGTACGCAGCGACTCTATGTTAAGGAAGTGCGAATGAACCGCACGACGATGACGAGCGGTGCGACTCTAAAAATCCGAAGTTGGCTCTTCAGACACTATTATAAAGAGTAGGATCGTCAACAATTTGGATAGAGCGTCGTTGGACCAAGTCAAGGGGGGTCCAGCTGGTATTTGGTTGCACCGGGCCAGAGGTGTGAGGAGTACTCCATGTAATTTTGCACGCCATTATTGGCAAATGTGTCGATATTACTATCTATTTACCACCTTTTGTAACGCATATTGCAAATAAATAAATTGAATAGTACTTAATCCAGTTCTAAATATTTTTTTCATAGGATTGTAGGCAGACGAGCAAGCGGTCCCACGTGATGGTGAGTGTTACCGCCGCCCGTGGACACCTGCAAAACCATAGGTGTGTTGGTACGCCGCCGACCTTGCAAAGTCCTATTTACAGCTTTCCTGAAGAACCCCCTATCTTAGCGCAATGGAAAGACCTCTTGGGGCAGTTCATTCAATGGAAACTATGGAAAAATGTGCTTAATGTTGAGTATTGTAGCGCATAGTCAGCAAGCAATAAATAAACCGTTTATTCTCTAAACACGATCTCCAAAAGTATAATCAATGAAACGTTTTCAATATTTTTTTGTATATTGATTTTCTTGCAATTGATAGCTGTTTTAAATTTCGACAATGGCTGTTTGATCACGTACCAATAGTAACATATAAAACCATTTTATAAGTTATAGAACTTTAGAAAAAAGTCGACTACAAAAATAGAGTAAAGAAATAATAATAAATCAGAAAGTGTCGCGGATAAAACAAGTCTCAAAGAGGTGTAGCATTTTTCACACACATAATCTTATGTAAAAAAAATTATTACGCAATAAAGCAATTAAGTTTCACTTACTCATTCTAAAGGCAAGTGGGTCCTCCTGACCTTTATCTAGTTGTGAAAAGCCTCCTTGACAAGTACGAGTAGATAGCAAAAGTGAACTGTTTACTCTCTTAATAGTTTAGCTAGTAGCAATCAAAAGTTTAACTTTTGGTAAGTCAAACAGTTTATAGAAGATCAGCACAAAAGCACCACCTTATGAATAATAGCAGTCTAACAACTTGCATGTTGTATTTATGTTTAGATAAAATTAAATTCCTAATACCTAATACCTACGTTTATGTCGTTCTTATTATTTAAACTTTGTGGTTTATTGTAACTATACATATAAATATTATATATTTGTAGTTTATATGTCTTTAAGGTTTAATAATATCTTAAGAAAGGCTGTTGATTTTGTAAAGCTCAGAAATGAAATAAAATGTGCTTATAAGTGCAATTTGTCAGAACCTCTGATCACGAAATTTGGTGGAACATACATATGATAGAGATAGTAAGTAGAAAAATAGGTCGTATAAGTGTAAGCATCAAGTGTAATAATGCACTAGAACTTATTACGGGGTATAAGGTATTTCTTATAAACACACAGCTGCTTGTATTTGCTTTTGTTGTAGTTTTGTTAATTAAAGTTGTTCATTTTATTTCGTATCACTGACCACTGAACTAAAACAATTTGTGTGGAATCGATTTCGCTACTATTGAAATACATGTAGCAGTTCTTGTATTCAGGTATCATATGTTTCATAAGCGACGCACGGGCCAAAGAGGAACCTACACAGAGACATATAGTGTTCAGGTATCATATGCGTCATAAGCGAAATAAAGGCCGATACATAGAGGACTTTAACTATGCGTGGACAAATATTGAGTCAATAAATACGTACGAGTTTAATTTTATAAAATATATTTGTATTTATTTAACCGTTAGATCTAGAAGATAATACAAACCAATGTCTAATTCAAAATATTCCACCCTAAATACGCAAGTGATTAAACTGTATGTGTGTTTTTGTTTATCTTCTTTTTTTTGTATTTCTTAAGATTATTTGAACAACGCAAAACAAGAAAGCCTTTCCTTGGGGAAATCCTACTTTATAGCAATGCATGGAAGAAACAAGGCGACACTTGACGAGGGTCCTTCATTAAAAACCTAATTTAAACTGCCTGCATATATTACATGAACAAACAAAACAGTTGTTCCAACACTATATATCATCCAAACACTTATAAATGATTTTTTTATACGCCTACATTCATACATGTCATGATATACCTACATATATCCTATATCTGATATATACTTTTAGATACATCTACAGTAATATCAATATTAAATTGTGGATTTAATAAATAAATCACGTGGGAATACATATACCTTTGATATCGATTGTTTGAAACAATAATATGATCTACTATTATGAAGAATAAACACTGTGCTTAATAACAGGAACAATTAATGTGATCAATTAATTTAATTGCTTGTAGTACGTACGAGTACGCTCCATACTCATTAAAGATGGTAACTGATTTGACAACTGATTAACAAGCACAGCTACACAAGATGATGGCAACATGACATCAATTTGATTTATTACGTTAATAAATTATAAAGGAATTACGTAATGCCTTGTTTAGACTTTAGTTTTATTACAAAGTTACGTGAGTACGAATTCGTGCAGCGTTATATTACTTTATAATTTGACGGGGAAAAAAGAAGATTCTTTATATGAAAAATCTAGTTTAAAAACATAATAAATAAAAGAAAATGTACTTTAATCATGACTATGTAGATTTTAAGTAGGAACTTGTTTACTACGAATAATTATAAAAACTTACCAAAGAAGTAGTGAATAAAACACGCCTTCGAACAATATTTTCAGAAGCATAGTTAATAATCACATGAGCTTACTTCCTTTTACTGTATGTGTATAGTTTTAAAGTATAGTCGTAATCGTGAACAGTTCGTGTTATGCGTTTGTGGCGCCGCAATCGGCGTGTCGCGGAGACGTTGTACGTTTAGTACGAGTTGGCGGGTTCCAGCGGGCTACTTCACAGTACGCATGCGCCGACACGCAAAAATTACAGAAAGACACCGCCAAACCACTACTAAACCGCTACATGCCGGTAAATTTCATGTTTATACAATATAAATTATATTTCATTGCAGAAATATTTGACATGTACAAAAGGCAGACTTAATGCCTTACGGTATTCTCTAGCAGCTAATCACCAGTTTATGTTTCTAATTATTGAGTAATTTAGTTGGCGAATAAATTGGGCATCAATCAACAATGCGATCCAGCCAGGTAATGCGCTAGCTAGCATGCTGGGTACCTTGCTACGGGGACCAAATTTGTACAACATACTCAATATATAATCCGATACTTTGAGCATTTTGTATAATATAATATTTATTGTAAGTTATATTGTAATTTTAAAATATACTTTATATTAGTTAAAATGTGTATGCATGTCAAATATTCGAACTTCATTAATAAGAGTTTATTTACAGTGGCGATTGGACAAGGCGACCCTCGTCTGACACTTTTATTTACTAGTTTGTATCGTGACAGAATTGTTGACATTTTGCCGCCTAATTACGCCGTAAGTGTCGGTCCGATGAACGAGACCCAGGAATGGACACAAATGTACGATTTGTGGTTTTGATAGAGTGCCTACACGTTACCTCAACCTCTAATATATCCTAAACGCAAAGGGGACTGACTTGTCGCAATCCCCGCGGTTGCGCAGATTACGTCAATGGTCTGCTAGGAATAAGATTTTGATTTCGACGGCTCAAGGTTCTGCTGATTGTTATGGATTGTTTTTGGAAACACAATTGTAGGAGTTGATGTTGATGAAATATTTTAAATTAAATAATGTTTCAATTTCTATTATTTTATTTCAGTTTATTATATTTACAATTTCTATTATTATTGGCTAAATATTAATTACTTATTATTTAAGTTAATAAGAATAAACTGAGGAACTGTAACAAACAGTTAATAATGCGCACTAGATGGAATATAAAAAAGAACAGAAATATTTATTTAATAACATTGTATTTTATTTAGTACTATTAAAAGTAATCAAGTAGAATTTCACAAATTTTCCTTTTTTTAACGGAGATATTTGTCGGGTTTCACTTTTAATTGAAATGGAAATTTCACTCCCTTCGAAGAGGTTTAGTATTTTTCAAATTGTTTCAAAATTAAATTTCGTGATACCGCTGTTAATCTGGGAAATACAGCGTTTAACAAGTAAATGGCCTTTGATAGATATAATATCCCTTGTACTCACATAGTTGACGCTTATTGCATTTTCAAAGAGAGCGGTCGGTATTTGAGCTTGCGTCTACCGCAGCGTCGTCAAAATCACCGCATTATCTCACGTTATGAGCACTATTATTTTACCCTCTCATCGCGTTAAATTACATCTATTATAGATACAATTTTATATAACAGAAATAGTGTAACGGTTTCCATAATAATAGAGTCTCATTGTATATCGTCTCAGTGTATCGTCAGCGTATATTAAACGCTTTATTTCTAATACCTCATTATTTAGTGTAATAAATGTGTACTTTCAGTTTAAAAAATATTTATAAATTTTAGTTTACACTAGGGTAGTTACAAAATATGTAAGAATGAATGTAGGGGTAACAATTTAGTGTAGCGTATTTGTAGCATTTTCTTAGGAGTCGTAGCAGTCATCGGCGCGTAGCACATGTACTACGAGATGCTACGCAAGCCTGCGGAGTCGGCGAATAAAGATTTTTGGTACACAAAAAATCCACCGTGTTTTATATGATTTAAAGGTTTTATTATATTTATATTTTATGTCATTTTTGTTATATATTTTACGTGTAATGTATTTTATGTTTCAGCACAGTGATTGTCACTCGTACATCAACCGAATGGTCATGTCACTGTGTGTTATGATCAATCATAATTATGAGAATATATTGATTGGAGGATATTGAATCTTTCAATTACTTCAACGCGAGGACAATAATTACTTAATACTAAGAAATACACCCCAAAACCATAAAGCCACATAAAACTATGCAAAATCATTACAAACGCTACATTTTGAAATCTCTATAATCACAACTATTTAATATTTTCGTATATAGTACATTCAGAATTTCTAAAATATCTCAAGTGACAAATAGTGGAACACGTGACCCAATATTTGAGGTGACCACTGAGCTGATGGCGATATGAAATAGAATCCGACACATTTCCAACTGTAATGTTCGTCGAGAGACATCTCAAGCTTACTAAGGAATCTCGAACACATTTGTTGATTTTTCGTGGCAGAAGGAAGTTCGATGATCGATTGGACTGAAGTACTCGTATAATCAATTTTGTTATATTCAGTCACATATAATATTTTCATGTGATATTTATCTTAATATCGGATATAAAATCTAGTGTCTTATGTAATTTATTATACAGGATTACAGTCGACAGAAATGAAACCACCTAATGGTCGTGCCATATAGTTTGTTTAAATATTTATATGGAGTTTTATCTTATCTTATCAAGGTTGATTATTCACTTTGATTCCCAATCCAATGAGATCTTTTGTGAACCTCTAACCCTATCTTCTACTTTTGTTCCCCGAATATTATATCCATGTTCTTCAGGATATCCAGCAGTCGTCGAAGCCTGAAGTCTTCTAACTCCGGTTTATGTTTCCTCAACGCAGAATTGGCGATCGACTAGCAAGCTATCCTTCTGGAAGCGGAGCTTTCTGGTCGCTCGCCAAGGCTGCTGATATTCTGTCAGTTGTCTCTCCCACCGCTGAGGAAATCCGATGGCTCACTGGCCCATGGAGCGAAGGAGAAAGCCGATCTCGTGGGCTATCTTTTTGCATCAAACTCGACTTTGGACGATAGAGGTGCCTCACCGCCGTTTATCACGCGGTGCACAAGCTCCATGCCGGAAATCTGTTTCAACAACGACGTGCTGATCGAATTGTCGACGATCCCACTTTCACGGGCAGTTTAGAACCCCTCAGCATTCGGAGAGACGTTGAGTCTCTCTGTGTGTTCTATCGCCCGTACAATGGGGAATGTTCTGAAGAATTGTTTAATATAATCCCCACCTCGGGTTTCTACAACCGCACCTCCCGTCACAGAAGTACGGGCCATCCGGATTTTCTCAATACGGAGGTGTCGCGTACTGTTCGGTCCAAAAATAATTTTATACCGCGAACCCGTAGGCTGTGGAACGAACTGACTCAAGAGGTCTTTCCATTAAACTACGATATGGGGTTCTTCAAGAAAGCTGTGAATACAATTTTGCAAGGTCAGCGCACCTGAATACCCGTTGGTGTTGCAGGTATCCATGGGCGGAGGTAACACTTAACAACACGTGGGACCGCTTGGGACTTAATATAAAAAATATAAAAAAAAATTCAGATGACCCATTCTGCAACTCGCTAGACCGTCACATTCTCACAGAAGATGCGTCATTGAATCTTCCTCCTCGTTGCAGGCTTTTTGCCCTGAGGTGGCCCGTGATTACTCCATTGAGTTGCCGTAGCTATTTTTGCTGTAGGATAAAATTTTCCTCTCGGCAAAAATTTATACGGAGTTACTAAATTATCTAATTTAAATAAGTCGATGGCATAATAAAGCACTCGTCGGAAAAATAGATTTCGCTTTATCGGCCGTTTTATAAAAAATATGTTTACGCAAAGTTATAGAATTTGCTGAGCTTTATCCAATAAACCGTTTCCATATACTGGTTTTAAATATATATTTATTGGACTTTAAGAAAAGTCCAAACTTTGGATAACAAGTTAATTTTGTCATAACTTTAGAACTGCTAATCGGTAATTGGAGACTTTAATTTGCCGGATATAAAATAGCCTATCACTATATATAATGGTCATAACAAACTATATGAAAAGTTCATAGATGTACTTACACAAACTAACTTAGTACTATTAGTGTCACAAAACACAAGAATACGCAAGGATCAAAAATCTTTATTGGACCTTATCTTAAGTAATGTTAAATCATTAATCAGTGAAGTGAATTACTTTTCGCCAATAGGAAAAACGATCAGATGGTCCTTACTGCTTCGATTAAATTGATTCATGCTGCAGAAATAAAAAAAAGTGTCATGAGACGTAACTTGTACAATGTAGACTATGACTTGATAAATGAACATCTAAGTAAATGGACACTCGCTACAAGTGGTTGTGCGAATGAGATGTGGACCGCCTTCCAAACATGTATTCACGATACTGTCACTGAATTTGTGCCGATGCGAAAGTGTGGTGCCCGTTGTCAATTAAAACCCTGGATTAACAAAGAGATCAGTGAGTTGACGACACAAGAAAGTCCTTCGGAAAAAGTACCCACTAGATAGGGGCAATAGCTCATATCAGGCGTTCCGTAATATTAATAACAAGATAGTTAGTTAACCTAAGCCGAGAACGAAGAGCTGCATTTGAAACTGATATCATAAACACTGGCCTCAAAGCCTTCAATAGATATATTCGAAATCAACTAGCTTCTAAAGTTGGTATTCCATCCACTGTACAAAAAAATAATGCAAGTGAACTGGTCACCAAACTAGAAGACAATAGAGGACATTGTCTTTACATCAGACACGATAATTGACACTTTGAAGACCTTCGATGATACAATTGCTACTGGTCCAGATGAGATTCCGGCTATATTGCTGAAGCGGTGTGGATGAGTTTTGGGGAATGATCTAGCACAAATAATGAATAAGTCCATGGAATGTGGAGAATTGCCTGCCGATTGGAAAGAAGCGACAGTTACACCAATATACAAAATAGGCAATAAGTTAGTTGCAGCCAATTATAGACCAATCAGCCTAACTAGTATCATATGTACAACTATGGAAAAAATCATAGCTAAAAACCTGATGATTTTCCTGTCAAATAAACATATAATTAGAGACGAATGAGATGGTTTCGTTCCGCGGATATCGGTGGTCACGAATCTGTTGGCCTGCATTAAGGAATGGACAACTGGAATAGGCGTGAATCAACTGGCACCTGATGTAATATATCTAGACTATGAGACTGCTTTCGACAGAGTCTCAGTAAGGACATTGGTACACAAACACTGTGGCATTCGTGGGAAACTTCATACATGGATAAGCAACTTCCTCACCTATAGGAAGTTTTGGGTCAGATTTGGTGAACACTTATCTTACCCGCATAGTACAGTTCCACGAGGATTTGTAATTGGCCCAATTGTTTACATCTTATACTTTACAGATGTGCAAGATATTTTAAGTGTGCCTTTTTGTTTGTTTGCTGACGACACCAAGTTCTTTGGTAATCCGATCACTCAATATCGAGACTTGTAGAAGGCGCTTAACGGCATTGTATAATGGACGAAAGAATGGTTGCTCACTCTTAAACTGTGCTTAATCTTAATCTCTTAAGCAAGTGCACAGTCCTTCACATGGGGAAAAGAAACCCAAATCACTCTTACTTTCTTAATAAAACAAAACTTTTTTTTGTATGGAAGTGGGCGGACCTGCTGCGGACCGGACCGCTTGGTTCCACGTGATGATAAGTGTTACCGCCGCCCATGGACACTTGCAACACCAGGGTGTATGTGTGTGCGTCGCCAAACTTGCAAAATCCTATTCACAGCTTTCTTGAAGAATCCCATATTGTAGCTTAAATGGAAAGACCTCTTGAAGCAGTTCGTTCCACAGCCTACGGGGTTCGCGGTATAAAATGATTTTTGAACACCCCCGTATCGAAGAAATGCGGATGGACCGCACTTCTGTGACGGGAGGTGCGGTTGTAGAAACCCGAGGTGGGAATTATATTGAACAATTCTTTAGAGCATTCCCCATTGTACAGGCGGTAAAACACACAGAGAGATGCAACGTCTCTCTGAATGTTGAGGGGTTCCAAACCGCCCGTGAGAGTGCGATCGTCGACAATACAAAGAGCACGTCGTTAGATAGAGTCAAATATGTCCAATTGATATTTCGGATCGCCGGCCCAGAGATGTGAGCAGTACTCCATATGGGGCCTAACCTGAGCTTTGTAAAGCATTAGGAGTTGCCCAGGGGTGAAGTACCGCTTCGCTCTGTTCAGCACAAGGAGTTTTTTGGAAGCCATTTTGCTTTATTTTCCAGATGACTCCTAAATTCGACTTTGCTGGAAATGTTGACACCAAGGATCCCGATACTCATGTACGATCGATATCGATCCCGGATCGATAAACTGGTATCAGTCGATACACAGTCGATTTGGGCGTCATTGTAAGTGAGGATCTAAAGTGGGAGGCTCATAATGGTATGTGGATATGGATCCACTGTGAAAAAGGCCAACTGTTATATACCTCATTAACAAAGCTTTCAGTCATATCACCATCGAGGCCTTCATTATAATCTACAAAACTTACACACGACCTTTACTAGAACATCCATACCAAATATCGAGTTCATTCTTTGTCAAGGACATAGAATTGCTGTAGAGAGCCCAAAGACGTACGACAAAGCTGCAGAGACAGCTCAAAAACAAGCCCTATGAAGAACGTTTGAAGATTCTTCACTTATACTCAAGGAGAGGAGGAAGAGAGGAGACCTCATTGAAACATTCAAGATCCTTACCAATCAATATGAAGATATGAGGCAATGTTCAAGAAAAATAAAAACAACTATCTAAAAGGACATAAAATGAAGTTGGACCGTAGTGTCTCCACCTGCAATCCCTATAAACATTTTATCGAACTATCGAACTGTGTAGTTAACGAGTGGAACCAGTTACCAGAAAACGTTATAGACGCGAATTCGGTGATCCAGTTCAAGAACCGACTAGACAGATACTATGCTAAAAAGATGCCCAAATGACAAAAACCAGATTGGACACATCAGCGTACGCTGTTTAGCCTATTACAGCTATAATAATAATAATAACTAAACAAATGTTCCCAAACAACAATCTTCAAAAAAATATCTTGACTTGTTTGTCTAAGAACAATCGATTATAATTGTAGTTGCGGCCAATTTTCCTATTTTGACGCTTTTTTGAGCGTTCCTTGCAGTATTAATACTTAATAGGGTAAAATGGAAAATGTAGTACATTTTAGGGTAGTGTTCTTTGATAGAGGGTAACCTGGCCAGTCGACTGCGCCCAGCGGCTGTTCGATTGCAGCGTGCACCCTCCCCCTTCCAATTTCCCAATGCTGGTCACCATTAACGGAAATGTAGTGAAATTATTTTCTCGAAAATAAGCGTGTGTCATTTTAAGCCAACCGTGGCTTATAACCAGTTAATTCATATTTTATTATATTTTCCAATTTCGGATTTCCCGAGGTAAGGGATTTGACTAGAGTCTTGAGGCACGTACCTTTTAAATCACCTTCATTACACCAATCTCGCGCCCAGTAAACGCCCTCTATTTATGTATTTATCATAAGCACTACACTATTCTTTGTATTAGAGATATCATATTTGGACAGTTTGGATAATTTGCCCTTATAAAGACCCATAGGAAGAAGGCCTTTTACTTTTTGCATAATCGTGTTTTAAGGTGTAATTTAATTAGTATCTTAAGACTGAGAGGGAAAGCACGGTTGTTTTAATCGCAAGCAACAGTAATCGCAGCAGTAATCCTAGATCTATGCTAATAATTTTAGATCTGATTTAGTCTATGTAATTTTATATATTTTTTTATTTTTCAAAGATAGAATCTGGCAACTGAAAGTTGAGACTGGAAGAGCGAGGCAAATTAAAAAAAATGGGTATTACTAAAAATAGTTGTCACTATAAATTAGCCTAGCATTTGCTAGGTTAATTTTCTAATTGAATTCAAGCATCGAAATTATTTTTAGGGACAACAATCTATTTTTTTTAGTTTGACGTCATTTTATAGTAACTTTAATGTGCCAAATTCTATCTACTAGTCAGAACGAACAATTTAAAATAAAATTATCTGTTTTAATTGCTGCTGATAATGCGGACGAAACAATACCTAAATAGTTTTTTTAAAACATAGCCTTTATTGTGTGCGACTGCTGGGCAAAGGGCTCCGCAGAAATAGTTATTAATTTATTTATTATTATATAGTTCATGTTTTGAACGGAAAAGATAATTACGTAGTCGAAAAATATTTATTTTACAAAGTTATATCGAAAAATAATTATGCCAATACGTTTCAAAACCAAAAAATTTCAAATGTAAGTACATAAATCTATTTCTTAAAAATACTTTTGTTTGTAATAAAGTGTCGTTGGATTTTATTAATCGATTAGTCACATATGGTTTAGATTGTATTTGTCGTGTATGTAGCTGCCAAATTTTAAACGCTTCTTTCTGTTTAATTGGGTTGCGTCGTGTTGCCCGTCTTCATTTATCATCCAATTTACTTTTCCGAAGGTTACGCGGGAAATATCTTTCCTAAATACTCAGTTCCGAATACTGCAGCTTCAATTACCAGATCGGATTTCGGATATCGCGCCACTCATTTCAATTGAGACGCTTTTGTGTCATCAAGTATCAATAGCGATTACGCCGAGAGTAATTGCTGTTGATATAAAAAGAAATTAAGGTAACGTATACCTTTCGTTTTCAATTTAATTCTTTGAAAAAAATTAACGTAGGTTTCATATTGACGATACTAATTTGTTTATAGAAATTTGATACAGTTGTTGATATATTATCGTGGGTGCTATTTTTGGAAAAATTGTTGAGAGTAAATTATACAAGTAGGTAGGCGTATTTTTATTAAATGGTATAAGTATGAAGTAATAAAAAATAAAATACATAAAGTAACAGTAATAAAATTGTTTAATGGGCAGTGAAACAGCAACTGCTGCGCTGCCAACAACATTAAAACACACTTTAATTAATTTCACAAGTGTAAATTATACATTACATACCTACTAAGTTTAGAACTTATTGATATGTAATAACATATTGGAGGTTGTCGTCATGTTGAAGAAGTGGACTTCATCATCCAAAGGCAACTTTTGGAGCCTTATTTTCTCGTCTTGTATTTCTGGTGATTGTAATCTGCGTAGCGGATGTGGTGCACCGCTCTGCAAATAACTTCCGCTCCTGTCGGCATGTGGCAGGTAGTGCCATTGCACTCACATCGCGTGCACTTTCCTTTGACTGCGTTTAAAACAAAGTAAAGGACATTTTTGCTTAGTCGTGAGAGCAGTGTGAGAAAAATAAAAGTTGGAAATTCATAATAATATGTGTTTGACCTATTCTATATGTTCTTGAGCTTCAATTGTTTTTTGGGTCAAGGCGCAGTTGATTGGTCAAGGAATAAGGAATCAGTCTTTTGCGTTTACACAAATAATTTTATTTTTATAGCGATGTGTTTTATCCGATTTATTTATAAGAACCTAAAAAAATACACAACCATCGAATTTTCAATTAATTTTTATGAAGTATCCGTCTGATATTTAAACAGCATCGCTGTTAAAGTGTACTTAGGTATTTAAATTAAGAAGCATCGGAGTTCCGTTAGTAAACACATTTGGGTGAAGTGACGAAAACCTCCGCGAGTTGGGAAGTTTAGTTTTCAGAGTATACTGTGTACTTCGCAGCGAGTGGCGGTCGCGTAGCGCACGCGCGACGCCACTTCGTGTGTCGCTGCCGCCGCGACCGCTCATGCCACTTTCCACACAACACAACTGATCGCGATCGCGATAGCGCACTGATACGCGCCAAACTTTATAATAAGTTAGTTTCTTCTGAAATGCAATAGAAGTTGTAAAGTTGAGATAATGTGGTCGGTGCGTGAGAGGATAGGTGGAGGGCAAGTGTTGTGCGTTTTGCGGTGAGCGCGCGATGCGCGTGCCGGTTGGGCCGCGCGTGCCAATCGCCGCCGCGCGATGAGCGCGCGTCGCACGCCTCGCTGCCGCCTGCACGCGCACCCGCTCGCGCGCGCTCTCGTGCTGCCGCTCGTCTTCACGCTCACACAAGCACAGTAAGTTTCTTTAGTAATTTTATTAGCAAATACAAATTTTATTATTTTTATTTATGTATGCACTACGCCCGCCTGCTCTGTTTCGACCAATGTCGCGGGTTTGCTGAAAGAGATCTCCACACGGGATTGCCTTTTGTACATCTTCTCTTATTCAAAATTTATTGTTTTGTGCACAATAAAATATAAAATAAATGAATACTGGAAAATGCTGAAACTACTGAGACAGGACTTTTTACACGCACAAATACTGAAGTGATGCTTTGGGTAAATAATATATTTTTTAGCATTTTCACCGAAACTTGTTCTTTTATTTTCCTGTTAATTAAATGTGAATTAAAAATTAATGTTTAAAACACTATGACAAGATAACAATAATCTTAAGAGTCAAAGCATTGCATGGATTTACAAGATCAAGTTTTAAAAAATATCGCAGCAAAACAATTATATAATAGGCATATAGCAATTATATATTATATAAACAATTATATATAGGCAAACAATACGCCACACTCAATGGCCCACACTAGGATTCCCTGTGTCGTGGGTCCAAAAACGCATACAAAGGCAAACACAACATTTGCAAATGTTTGCCACTATCACTACTTTAAAAAGAGCATTCATAAAGACGAAAAAGCCGTTTTATTTATTTTATTTTTAAAATAAACAATTCTCGTTTTATCACAAATGAAATAATATTGTGGCATTAAACATTGTGGGTAAGTAACTATATGGACGCTTGTAGCATACACCTGCTGCCTCGTAAAGACATTCCGACGGCCGTCGGCAGCGCTTTCCACACACAAATATTTTCCTTTTTGACATTAACTACTAACCGGTTTTCCCCCGTTTAAGCCCAATACAAAATTGGTACTTTTACATTGATTTTAATATAATTTACCATAAAACTCTCCCACATACATTTAGTATTATTTATGTTGTATTTCACAGGGCCTATAAAATTTTAGATAAAATAAAAATAATGTACTTTATCTACAAACTATTCCTTGTTGCTACCCGTTTTTACCATTTGCAAAAGAATTGATTCCAAAAACCGTCTTGGTTATTTTAACTAGCGCTATTTAGAAGTGTAAAAATTACAGTCCTCCTTACAAAATGTACAAAATCCTTACAAATACAAAAACAGGAACATATAAATTTTGTGAAAATAGAAATGTAGTGTAGCGGAAATTACCTGTGCATACTTATTTCTCACATCCCAGAGATCTTGTAATTTGCAATAGTGTGTATACATAGCCTGTATATTGTCTTTTTAACTTCCACTGTCCTATCCCGTATAAGCTAAATTTATGCATATCTTTACCTATATCTTTACGTTACACACGTTTATACAAGACTTATCTAATATATAACGAAAAGGCAAAGGAATTTCGGCGGCACCTTAGAAACTAGTTACGAACAGTTTCCAGTGGCAAATTGTTGGCGGTGCACAAATAGTTGAAGCGGTTGCGAATTCAAACTTATCTTAGTTAAAATGCTAATGAAGCAGTAACAACATAGTGGAATGGAAAATAGTTTGGCTGTTTTCCGACGTATAATAAAGTGACTTTATGTTTTGCTTTCATTTTAAGGTTCTCAAGAAATTACTAGCTAGGAACCTACCGCGGTTTCGGTTTATACAATATGTCTTAAAAACAATTCAAGAAACCTACTACTTTAAACAATATCAAGATTATAATTATAAAGGCCCGCTGACATATCGACCTATCATAGACCCCTATGATTACTATCACCCGGTACTATCACCCGATAGTACTAGGATCTTTAGCAACAAAAAAGACATTTGATCGAAAAATGTTTTATATTTATGTGACGTTTCTTATACTTTTTGAATTTTACAAACTTAAAACACTTTTGGAACATCTATATTTTACATCTTAAAATAATTTAAAAATAATAAATAAGTGTTGAAAAATACTATAAAAATCGTGAAATATCGGTTATATCGTAGCAAAAATATTAGATCTGTGGTTACTTTATTATTTTATTTATTTATTTCAGACTGCAACGGCCTATAGAATATATGTACTTACAAATCTAAAACTAAATAACGTTTACGAGATTCAATAACGCAAGTAAATACCTGTGAAATCCATGTTTGACAAACTGCACTATGCATTGTGCTGTCCGTTGTTCTCTGGAAGTCGTCCTCGGAAACGCCGGAAGACTACATCCTTCGGCCAGAAGTCCTTCCTGGTGTACGTCTCCAGGATTACTATTTCATTTGTCAATAATGGATTAAGAAATTAAATTTTGATATGGAATTTAGTCATTCTGAATTGAGATTAAGTTTATTTACTTTTTTGGGTAACGCCGTTTATTATCACCTCCTAGAAGGAAATGATCGATCTACCGGTCACCCTAAGAGTGATGATCAATGAATTGATGATGAAATTTGAAAATGCAATTAAACGCCACTATCGTGACTAGACAAAAAAATATTGTGCATAAATGGAAAGGGAAAACACAAAGGAAAATGTCACGTTTTTCCACAACAATTCTTTTCTCTGATGTAGACTTTTGTTTGTATCGTCATGAAAAGCATCGGGTAAGAATCCTTATCTTATCTTCTAAGGGGCGGTCTTCTCTTGGATTCCCAATCATTACGACATAAAAATTGAAATCTCCCATATTTTATCTTTTTCTTGAAAGCTGTAATATGAGAGTCATTTTTAAACACATTTAGTGTGAAATTACAAACATTAATAATAACTTTACAGCTTGACGAGCAAATTGCCGTAAATAATAACAAGCAAGCCATAATAATTTCAACTTTAGTACTGAAATAACGCATGAAACAAATATTTTATTTAGTTTTATGTCTGTATTCTTTGGCTGAAGGCAGTTTGTTTGACAAAATAATTATGTAATAGATTCACTCAATAACCATCAGAATCGGAATAAATAGTGCCATTTTTATGATTATTTAGATATATATATTAAAGCGGACATACTCATAAATACCGAAATTGTTAATGCATAATTTAAAACCACGTCATTTTCATAACTTTCGATACCAGGGTTTGGTATCTACTTTAAACATTGCATACTATAATAAAATTGCAATGTACTTATATTAATGTTGTTCCAATTTTGTTATAGTATAGTGTGATTTAAGTAGATACCAAATCTTTACAATCATAATTGAGTTCCAAAATTGGAATGTACGATACTTATATACCTAAATATTATTAATATAGATGTATAAGTATATTCCAATTTTGTTATAGTAATTTAAGAGATACCAAATCCTGTTATCGAAATTAACGTTTTTTATAAATTCAAAGTCAAGGAATCTATTGGTATATCCATATTCACATATATCTACATTTGAGCTTGTTCACTTAAAATGGCACTACTCATTCCGATTACTAATAATGTCATTACATTCCACACCAGGTTGACATTAAGGTTACATTACATTGCAACATCTGCCATCTAATTATTAATCTAATCTAATCTAATCTGCCCATTAATATTAAATAACGTTTACGAGATCCAATAACGCAAGTAAATACCTGTGAAACCCAGGTTCAAAATGTTCCTGTAAACCTGTTGGATTGGATGTTAGATTGCATCGTGGCGAGACATCTGCTCGGCTAATAGGTTCGCAAGTGTCGCTCTGAGTTAATTTAATATCGGATTAGGGTGATACCCGCGCTAAATGGCAATTTTGTTTGAATCCTACCCACGTATTTCGTTTGATAGCTATGCATATCTATAAACTGCTTGCAGAATGATTGAATTTTGTTTCGTCAATTAGAGATTTTTGACCTTGATATTACAAATAAATGGTGTTCTTTGATTGGAAAATGTAGTTCGATCTGCAGAGATTAAAAAAACTGTAATTTATGCTATGGGCTGCAAAATAAGTGTCCTAGCTAGGACGTAGATATCGCGTCGCTGCGATGTCGTAGCGTTCATGGCTTAATTCCTGATTTTATCTGTATTCAGTATGGTATTCTTTCATTGCTTATATTAGTACTGCGATAAACCCCTAAAAAGCCGCCAAAAGACGACTAGGTGACCACAACTAGGTGGCAATTTACTTTTAGGTGGAAATGATTTGCATGTGGAGCTTTTGCATCACAGATAAAGGAACGATATCAACTTTTTCGAATCCGGTGTCAAAATTGTGCTGCACCTTCATCATCCCCCGTAAATTGTACTAAACAACCCTTGAATGTGGATGATTATAGGGAGACGAAGAGGTTGCAGCATAAATTTTGACACTCATTTTATACTAGAACTCATTTTCAAGCCGATTTATTGCACATAAAAAGAAAATACAAGTAGGTAGTTTTGAGGGGGTGATTTAGCTCTCTTGAATCGAAACAGTTCATATCGTTCCTTTATCTATGATGCAAAAGCTATCATTTCCACTTGATGCACCTCATCGTAACTTGATGCACCTCGTAGCATCGTCTACGACGTAGACAACGTCGAATGTTGTACTCATGCGGATGGTGTTGTATGAAAGGAATACTTTACACTAAATTTATTTTCTGGAATAAGTAACTTTCGTTATTTTATCTAAGCTTGGTAATGGATGTCAATTGTTTGTGATTTCTTCAATAATGTTACATAGCATGGCAGTCACATTTGTGGTGTACGTAGAGTTACATAGTCTCAAAGAATGAGCGATATAAAAGCTTTGTGATTAACTATATTACCTACTAGGTTTTTTATGATACGGAAACTACAAAATATTTAGACATTTTTAAATAAATGTTTGTTATAGAAGCGAGCGCACGGCGGCGGCTGATCGACTGGAGAACGTGACGCACACGGTGTCGCGGATCCTCGATGGATACGACATCAGATTGAGGCCAAACTTTGGTGGTAAGTGCTAAAATAAGCATCATTGAAATAAGTGTTTTTTTATTACATTTTGTAGAACGAATCTTTCTTTACGAACCTCTTGTAAAAAAAAAAGAAATATAAAAAGAAAAGAGATAGGTTGAGTTTAGTTTGTAGAACCACTGTTCTGTAGGTATGTACCTACAATACGAGTACCTATATGAATTCCTACCTGCCTTGAATTCCTATTCCTACCTTCGTAGGAACGTGTAGTAGACTGCATCTGCAATATTCATGTTGTAGTTACACGGGTTCCAATCCCCGAATACGGATGTGACGTACGATGAATAAATATCAACGTGCAGTCAAGGTAGCGGATTAAAGAGCGGAGCCTCCTTCGCTCCGAGAGCTGATATTGCGGGCCCTCAACCATAAATATTCAATATTGAATTTACTTTGGTAAACATGATTTGTTAGTGGTTCCCGAATGCAGCGCGTCGCGCGCGGCGGCTCCACTTTGTTGCTTCGTTGCATAAAATATTATTGCTTTTCAGGCGATCCGCTGTACGTCGGCATGGATTTAACTATCGCTAGTTTTGACGCGATATCGGAAGTAAATATGGTGAGTTGGCATTTTTATTTACTCTACAGAAGTCCACTATTTAAGCTTCATCATCACTGGAGCTCCAAATGTACAAAATGTTAAGGTTTTATTAGGCATCAGCCTAATAAAAATTTAATCAGCCTGTTTTATCATCCATTGCTGAACATTCTCTTGTACACGAGGGATGTATGGCCTCAAAACGCCACGCTCGCGCTGGCCAAACGGATTGGCGAGTCCACTCTTTTAGAGTTGGTGTAGTTCACAAGGCTTGTGGTGGCGGCTTTGTTATCAAGCCAAAGCCGATTTCAGCCCATGTAGGTACTAGGATAAAATACAGAGGATAAAATCCGAGGCTCACTACAGAGCACATTACCAGGCGATATTAGTGGATATACCATATATATTTATATGTTACAGTTATACTCGTACATATTGTATTTTGTGTAAAGTGTCACAAAGAGGGATGAGTTACTTCAATTCTGTAGACGAGGATCTATAGAAATACATCGTATTGTTCATATATTTTTAATATTATTTGTTCAAAAGTAAGTAGCCACCACACAGTTTCATAGGATTAGCGATGATGAGACTTCAGTGTCGTCCGTGGGCTACTCATGCAACTAGCTAAATTACTTGTACAAATGTTCTCTAACGACACTTGTTATAAGTTCGTCGCTACGATGATTAATCATATTTATTATGTTTTCATTGGCGTATACTTATAATATAGCTACTGTGGAGTGTGGAATGGGTATGTAGTAAAGGTTGGAACGCAAAGACGCATACTTACTTGACGATATAAGCTGAGATCAAAAAAAATATTGATAACTTGTGGTATTTCAGCCAAATAATATGAAAATCCTTGCGTAGGTATCGCCTCCAGGGTCGACCTCGTTGAGGTGCGTCGCTTGAGGCTGAGCATGTTTTTGGGTCATATAGAGGACCTTGTCGCTTAAGCTCTTAAGTCTGCCGTCCATCATAATTCATTAGGCTTTTAATAGTAGCGAAAAGAGAGCAAGGCCGCGGTCACTTGACACACATCGAGGGTCGCCGGTGGACGAGGGGCGGCGAGCTGACTCGACCAATCGATGGCCGCGCTCACTCCGCGCCGCCACTCGCCACCGGCCGTCGCTGAGGCCGCCGCCCACTAGAACAATATTATATACAAAGTACATATATACTATCTAATATATAAGTGGTTTATTCACGTGTCATTTACTGTACATATCTCCTATGTACTGATTGCCAAACGTACATCTTAGTACGCCACCTTGGTACGACGGAGAATTCCATTCAAAAAATTAAAAGACGCGATATTTTCAAAGACGATCTTGAAAAGAATGAAAGAATTAATCTAACAAAGACTTTTATTTTTCAGGATTACACGATAACACTTTATCTAAATCAGTATTGGAAAGATGAAAGGCTAGCTTTCGGTTTACCAGAGGACGTACTCACGTTATCAGGCGACTTTGCCGATAAGATTTGGGTGCCAGACACATTTTTCGCCAACGACAAAAATAGGTGAGTGGTTTTAACATCGACACAAACAAACCTCCCAAACAGTCCCAATTTATATCGAAATAAAAAAGCAATTTAAACGAAAGACGCATAGCATAGAATTTATGATTATCGAATAGTTTATCTTCTTGTATGTAAATAATAAAACTAAATTACTCTAAATTACTAAATTTAGATAAGTACTAAAATACTAAAATTAATACTCAAAACCATAAAGATTGACCTAAATTCATGATCATTATCTTTAATTCATTCTACATTGAAGATGCTGATGACTGACGATCAAGGGCATGTGACGAGAGGAATCCACTTGATCTTGATAGCATAACTGCAGCCCGTCGGGCTACGGCCCTCTTATAGTTCGCTGTCGCCAACTCTTTATGTAGTAGCTTTCTTGTATGATGTCTTTTTATTTATAGTCTAGTGGGCGGACGAGCAAGCGGTCCCACGTGATGGTAAGTGTTACCGCCGCCCATGGACACCAGCAACACCAGGAGGTATGCGGGCGCGCCGCTGACCTTGCAAAATCCTTATGGTATAAAAGATTAAAAAGCACATGATCTTGACCATTTACCATCAAATGCTCCTCTGTAAATTTAGCAATGCCAACTACATTATAGATCTTATGCAAATTTATATTTAATCATTTATTTTGGATTTATTATCTTCGGCTCTCGGTATGTAAGTATTTACTTATGAATGTGATTTCCCACAAACAACTCCAGTTATCTTCAATTCAGATTCTTCAATTTCTTCAACGAATAAATTAATATTAGAATTGTATTGAAACACATATTATGTACTCATATAATGCTAGATTCCAAAATATTTGTGTTTTTAAACAAATTTCTGTCGGTCCGGGAATAGAACGTAGTATATTTCTTATAAATAACAGATGCCAAATGAATAATATTTTCTGAATGGTACTGAATAACTTCTGAATAAACTTGAGCGTCTCCAAAACTCGAGTATTCGCTTTATTTTTGGGTTACGCAAGTTTGATCACATTTCTGAGTTTAAGAAGTATCGGTGGTTACTCATTCATTCTGGCAGTAATTGTCACATTAAATATTATAATATGTATATATTTTATATGTACAATATTTATTACTTAGCTATATGTATTTTGTTAGCATTATTTTACTATTATACATACAAGTTTTCCGTACGCACTACGCGTGCCTTTCTGTCTTGACTTATATTTCACTTTCCCAGGTCTGATGGAGGAAATCTCCGCAGGAGGCAAACTTGTAGTTTGTACATCTTTTCTTTTTATTATTCCCCGCCCTCCGGAATTATTCTTGATTTTATTATTCTTAGTTATTTATGTTTATTTATATTGTCCTCAACATAAGTTCCGATTAGAAGAGAATTATTATTTTTCGTTTATTCGGGTAAAGAGTTACCAGGTGTTCATAAATTAGTAGGAGATTTGTTGATCGTTTTTTTATAAACAGTCAGGGTTTGTGAAAAAACAGTGAATCTCTTGTTATTTATTTTTTCTAGTATTTACCGGAATCAACGCATTTAATCAATTAATTTAACGCGGAATCAAGAGATCATTTTTTAGGGGAAGATCTCGTCAGTGATAGGTAGGTACAACAGGTCGTTAAATATAGTAATTTTGGTGGTACTACCAATTAGTGGTAGCATGGGAAGAACACGAGTCCGGTGGACATAGGTACATGCTTATTAATCACACTTTTTTTTTCTAAAACTCTTATCACTTACCTACTTGTCATTATGCTAAGTGCTTTACCCAGAAATGGAGCGACATAGGTTTATATTGTGCCATAAATAGGTGTGTATTGTTTGTGACGCATTCAAATTAGTAATATTTTTTTAAGCAGTGAAATTGCAATGAAAATTATTATGAGCCATGAATAGTGTGGGCAGTCCGCGAGTCACTGCAAGCGGCTACTACTGAAGATTATTGCTGTGAGCACATGCTGAATTGTAGCCTATTGGACCGGGGGAATTATACACCTTTACGTTACGTAGGCTTGTATAGTCTATGCTTTATGTTAATAATGTGTAGGTTACCTGGTACAAGTAAATTTCTTTCTTTCTTTCTAGTTTAGTTAACCGCGAAACCAATAATACTAACAGTATGACTATCGGGTCATAAATTTCCCCGTAGTCACACTGATGTGTGACCACGGGTCCGTCGCGAATTATTTATATACACAATAAAATTGACACGCAATGAAATGTTTTGAAGTGAGTAACATACTATAACAAAAGACGAAAGTGTCACTGGTCAAAAGATCGTTACAAATAAAAAGCGACGTGTACCTACTCATAAAAATCTTGTATCGTACCATTAACTGCGAAAGGTGACTTTAAAACTATTAAATTATTACATATTGTTTTTAAATTCTGTGTTGTTTTTCATATAGGCTCGGTACAGATTTATCAGATGTAACAATTATTTCTCTTAAATCACATAATTCTTCATTTTGCGAAAACTAACAATCAAACATAATTGGCATTTTGTGATTTTTACATCCCGCTTATGATCCTTTCCTTTTAAATGTGCTAATAATTTTGTTACTTATTAGTATCACTGTGTGATGATTATTCAATTGGGTTGTTAGCTTGAACATCTAATTTACGATTAAAACAACACGGCAGTCACAGCACGACTAGTTGGTGGTACCGTGGGGGCCGATCAGTGGTACGGTAGATGTACGGCAGGTATGTCACGCAAGTGACTGCCGAGAAACGTGCCAATGCGTTTATGAAGTAACTAAGCACATTTATTTTCCAGTCTCATCAAATAGAGAGTATATATCTTTATATCAATATAATCTTTATAACAAATATATCTTTCCAGCTTCCTACACGACGTGACGGAGCGCAATAAACTGGTCCGGCTGGGTGGGGACGGCAGCATCACGTACGGCATGCGGTTCACGGCCACGCTGGCCTGCATGATGGACCTCCACTACTACCCGCTCGATAGCCAGAACTGCACCGTCGAGATTGAAAGCTGTGTGACTCATACACTTGTTAGATCAGGCCGAGCTTCTCACGCCGCTTCGCTAACGACCTGCCCGATTGTAGATAGACTCCATTTGTATAGTCACAGAAAATAAATGTTGACCACTAATCTGTGTTACCAATATCATTTTTGGAAGTGCTTTTTGGTTGTATTTTTTAGATTCTTCTAAAGAAGCCTGAAGAAGTATCTAACCAACATCATCGTAGTAGGCACGACTGATACTGTAATTCATACGGTTTGATGCCAGATATGTTTTTCTCTTTATACGTCGCCTTTTAGGCTGTATAATTAAAATGTGTAGTAAATGTGTTCCATGTTCATCCTTCTGAAACTAGTTAAAATTATGTAATTAGATTACGAGACTATGCGATCGTAATCAATTTACATCCCGGGATAAAGCTATCTTAAGTATTAATATATACCTAATGAGGCTAAAAATGGAAAACAATTTTCACAAATGTCAAAAATTTACTTCTTAACCTATTAAGGTATATGACATTGTCCTTCAATTGTTCTCTTGTGTATTAATGACCCTATTGAGCCAAGTCGTGATTGACTGTCCAATTTGCGCAGCCGCTTTACCTAGTAAATGCGAAATCATGTTGTATGTTGGCATAAGGTATGGTGGTTAACATTTATTTTACCTAAATGTACGCGACATTACTCTCCATTTCAGAAGTCCAGATCAACATCACATCGATCGGCATAAAGAAGCTTGTATTGATGTCGCGAATTTGTTTGGCTTCGACCTTGTAGCCTCGACAGTGATGTGACAACTCACCTTATCGATATAAACGTTTAACTTCCGTTTCTTTGAATAAAATCCGTCACGTTTATTGATACGTTCGGGAACTTCATTGTCGAGGCTATATTCAAGACCTATTTTTTTAAGCTTTACACTACCCTTATATCATCAACTCTTTACGCTCATGGGATAATAGGTACTTACATCGACCATTTGTACTTACATCTGGGGCTTTGGCTGTCGCGAATTGGCAATATTCCTGTTTTTTACACGATACTCTACAGAAAATGAATATGCTCAGTTCTGTCTCCACAGATCTCTAAATTTCTTCACGATCATTTATTTTTCTCAATTAAGTACCTACTCATAATATCTCAAAACATATAATCACAAATCACGATGTGTCGTATCGCTATTTCTACTTATAATTTTCATTACACTTAACACAAATATATTTAATTGTAGTATTTTTTTCATGAGATGACATAAAACACGTAACATTAAATTAGTAGTCGATATACAGTGGTTCGTCGGCGATCTGAGACAAAATATTCTACTCTATTGATTGATGAACAGTTGAGAATCGTCAATATATGAATACGGATCGTCGTTTTAGGTCTCATTACCGGATTATTAAGCTGCCTGTATAGTTTGATCTTTTTTGACTGTGCCTACAATAAATGAAGGAGTAGATCGTCTACGCACCACGACGTGGTAATCAGTAGGTATGCTAACGTAATTCCTTTGTGTCATGTAGATGGGTACACGGTATCCGACGTGGTGATGTATTGGAAAGAGACGCCTGTGCGAGGAGTCGAGGACGCTGAGCTGCCGCAGTTTTCTATACTTGGACATGAAACTAATGATAGAAAGGTGAATAATATTCTTACTATTACCAATTATATTATAAGTAAAGTCAATGTTGATGATTTATTATTGTGGCAGTTCTTGAGACAATATTGTACATTTGAGATTTCCCATTTTTCACACATTGTGTTTATAGCGTTAAAACCCGTTTAATTAGATGAATATTGTAAAGCTTAGATTTGTACTCGTAGTAAGTGTCAGCGAAGCGATTTGTAATTTATAAGTGAAGGTGAAAGAAAATATAATTCTAAATAATCTCGCAAGGCTTAGGTGTTAAATAAAATTATTATTATTTCAGGAAAAATTAGCGACAGGAGTCTACCAGAGGTTATCACTCAGCTTCAAGCTGCAGCGCAATATTGGTTACTTCGTATTCCAGACGTATCTGCCCAGCATTCTCATTGTGATGCTCTCGTGGGTATCCTTTTGGATCAACCACGAAGCCACGTCCGCTAGGGTCGCTTTAGGTAAAATCAATTTAGCACATAAACGTTTAAGTGTCGAGTAGTTGGAGCTTTTGATAGAGCTTTGATTAGCTATTCTATTTTTTTTTTAGAAAATTGTTTAAATATCTTTTCGGTACCAAATTTAGATTACTCAATACAGTTATATTTTATTGCTATATAATTAATTCGCTAAAACTACCATTTTATCACCACTTTACTGTTGACCATTCACCGTTATGCACCTGAAGCATCATAGGGGCTAAAATTTATTTCAAGTGACAAACAAATTAAAAATTACACCTTTTAAAGCGTAAACACATTTTTTTATGTTTTTATTGATTATTAACCATTATGCTACATTCAGACTCTTTCCGAGAGCAGACAAGCTTTTCAAATACAAGAGTGTGGACTGAGCGCTGGCCGCGACTTGCCAACCTTTGCCGCCCGCCTCGGTGTCGGTACTCGGTATTTACGAGCCGTTCAAAGGACGTTGGGCCGTCGCCCGTTCCCGCAACCACTACGTCCGCCATAGCTGAATGCTGAGCACGATCTATCGCGCTTGCAAAGAGTGTAGATATTTGTGGCTTGCTTGTATTTGGCAAAACATTTGTACAAGCGATCGGCAACTCTGGATACTCAATACTCAATTCTTTATTGCATTCCACAATGTGTTTATAATTTAGTGAACTTAAACTATGAGAATATTGTGGACCCGGTAGGGTTTAATGTAGCTATATATACGTGGATGACACTGAAAGTTTTTAGAATCTCAAAAATGAAATCAAATATAAAGATGGAAGTTGTTTTACTGCTTTTCGAAGTATTCTCCGCAACAAACGATACAGTTTTTCACTAAGTTTCTTTCAGTTTTTTCTAGTTCTAAGAACTTTTAGTTTGACCTATCGTATTTAAGATACTTATTGTATAGAAATTCGAATTTGTATAATTTCATAATTTACGACTCTTAGAGCCTATTTCACAACCTTGGAGTAAAGTTACAGTTTGTTACTTAACAATTATCAACAACAATCGACGATCAAGACTGCCGAGTATCTCTGTTCCATTTTACCGATTAGCGATACTCGGACTTGGTAAACTGTGATGCTACAATAACCGGTCACTTTAATGAGGGGGAGAGTGCAATGAGGGGGAGAGTGCACGCTGCAATCCAACAGCCGCTGGACGCACTCGACTGGCCACGTTACCCCTCTCTCACAGAAGACTACCTTGAAATGTACTGCATTTCCCACTTTATCTTATTTCCCTAATGTACGTACGTGTTTCGGTAGTGAGTGAGATGTGCCAGAGTCCATTCCCATCCTATCCCTCCCCATTTCCCCAACCCTTTCTCCAAATGCATTTCTATGTCCAAAGGTAGGCAGCGCATCCGGGGGCGTGCCAACGTTTGTCATTTTGGACTAATGTTGGCATGTATCACGGATGTCTATGGGCTACAGTATCCACTTACCATCAGGTGGACTGTATGCTCGTCTACCACCTTCGTCCATAAAAAAAAAAAAAAATTTTTATTTAGAATACTCAGAACTTTACTCAGAGACCGTGAAATAGGCCCTAAGTGTCAAATACCCAGAAGTATTTAATCGTGACGAGAGTGAAGGTAGAGCAATGAAAGGGGATTGTCTCTGGAAGACAAAGGAAAATAATATAATGGTATTAGATTACATTTACTCATTATATTCTTTACTTAATAGGACAGGAAAGCATAGGATAGGATAGGAAGTAAAAACTATAATGCTACGGGAGATAACTCTTAAACTCCTATCACGATGGGATAGGACATGACATGGGCTGTGAGTTGTGACACACGAGTATCTTATCCACTCTCCAAACACCTAAACAGTACATCTTATGGCAGTTTTTGTGACTCAACTATATACTTCTCCGTTTGTCAGGTATAACGACGGTGCTAACAATGACGACCATAAGCACGGGTGTTCGCAGCAGTCTCCCACGCATTTCCTACGTGAAAGCTATAGACATCTATCTCGTGATGTGCTTCGTGTTCGTATTCGCTGCTTTATTGGAGTATGCCGCTGTGAATTATACATATTGGGGTGCGAGGGCCAGGAAGAGGGCCAAGTTAAAGAATAGAGAGCAGATGTCAACAAGTACTAGTATGGAGAAGGATTTAAAATGTTCCGGTAAGAATGTAATCATGAACTTTATCCTAGAATTTGTTTGGTTTTAGGAAGTTTTGGAGTACAAAAGTTATTGTTAAAATCTTTTTATCTAGTGTAAGTACGACGGTCTTTAGGAAGTGCGGTCCGGAACCCATGAATTACCTGTCTGTGATTTGCTTAGGAATATTTTTTTAAAGTAATAATTAATTTCAGCTCCCAAATTTTAATATTTTTGGCTCTGGTATCAATCTGAATATAAAATTATAAACTTTTATAAACTAGTCATGGTTGAACATAATATTTTTTTTTATATAAACTGGTTACTTTCATGATTACATTTATTTTGTATAGCTATTATTCCGCTCCAATTAGCGTGGTCACGGCAACACTTACGGGACATCAATCTGGATATTCTAATTACATATGATATTTTCTTTACATATTGAGAAGTTTAGAATAAAACTATGTATCATTATCTAAGATATTATAAGCGAAATAGAGTATCTTTTTACAGATATGTCAGAAAGTGTCCTTTCATAACCAATTTTTTTAAAACAAAACAAGATTTAGATCTTTATTTCATATTACAGGCTCCCGTTCTCCCGAAGAGATCATAGCTCTCAGGGAATGTACTGGTAGTACGGGGCGGGCATCCCCGCTGTTAGGGCTCCGGTCCAAGCCCCTGCCGCCGGCCACGGGCGCTCCGCCCTCTCTGAGGTTACAGCGGGATTACACGCATCTGCGATATCGGAACCGGCCTCATTCGAGAAACTCTAGAAGTTAGTGGAGGTTCTTGATAATGCTTGAATTAATTTATAAAGCTTCGTTTGGTTTTAATTCTTTGGATAATCATCAGATGACAAGCGCTCAAATTATATCTTTTGATATATAAAGCAGGAGTTAGACAATCAGTAAATTATGATTTTTAATTAATTAATGTCAGCCTCTAACGTGCCAGTACAGCGCACTAGATTCCCTTTGCAATTACAAGGCATTGGAACATAACCATGCGTACTGGTAGATAATGTGACAATACCGTCATGTATTATTTGACAAAATAATGGGAATATGCATGTTTCAAAAACCTTTTATACTTATAATGTAACATAGCAACGAGTGACACAAAAGTAATATTCTGTTGTTATAAGTGAGTGCTCTGATTTATACTAGTACTATCAGCCCGTGTCCTTCCACTGCCGGATATAGGCTTCTCCCAAGGCTCGATATCACATCGATGTCTTCTGCTTTTCTCATCCAGCCACTACCAATGACATTCTTTAAGTTTGACAACTTAAACGTCTACGATTCCGAAGGCCGTCCCATGATACGTTCACTCGCACGCGGCCGATGAATTTTGTTCTTTTACAGATTCCTTCGTTTCGGATTCTATCAAAGAAAGTCCCCGCATAGCTCTATCCCACCGAATCCCATTCTCTCCAATCCCATCGAATAAACAGTATTATGGAATAAAAGTAATTCCTTATGCCATTATACACTTTACTCTTGACTCCCTATACGATAGTATCCCCCTCAGGATTGGGAGGTGTAATGAGATGAGGAAAACTCCTCGTTCCGTTATACTTGCCCGCTCCCCACTTTCCTATTCACATTCTCCTAATTTATTTCTAAGTCTCCAAAGGTAGGCAGCGCATCCGGGAGCGTGCCAACGTTTGTTTGTAATTTTGAATTGCTGTTGGCATGCATCGTGGATGTCGCAGGGCGATGGTATTCACTTACCACCAGGTAAAATATATGCTCGGCTGCCGCCTTTCTTTTATAAAAAAAAATTCTAGACGGTTCTACTGGCAAGCCTAAAGTAATGCACGCACTTCGGCGCGGCGCGTCCGTCATCAAAGCCTCGATGCCGAAGATCCGCGACGTAAACGTCATCGACACGTATTCAAGAGTCGTCTTTCCTGTCTGCTTCATGTTGTTCAACGCCGTCTACTGGGTCTTTTATATATTTGATTAATTTTACGAGACTTGCTTCGATGGTATCTTGTATTAAAATAAACTGAACGCTGTATGTACCTCGTATTATGGCCGTGTGGTATCGGCAGGCTTTAGAATAGCCCCACACCAACTACCACAAGCCCTGGGGAATTACACCACCTGTAAAAGAGTGGACTTGACAACCCGCTTAACCAGCGTGGCGTTTTAAGTCCCTTATGCACAAGACAATGTGCATGGTGCAGCCCATGTCCAGCGGTGGCTAATAAAAGGGCTGGTGACGCAGGTCTTTGTACAAGTAATTGATGCGTGGACGAATCATACAAGAAGATTCAAAAGGAGTTTGTTAAGTAAGTTAAGAAGTATGAAATTACAAGTTATGTGGGTGCAAGGTTTGAAGTAACAGATGGATTTCTTGCATAGTTTGTACTTCTGAAAATACGTAACAAAGACTAATTTGTCTTGTCGGGATTGGTCCTGGTCGGAATTAGCTAGTATGTGCCGGTAATTTAATCCGTAATTTAATGTATGTTTAATATAAAAACAAATAAATTGAAATTGATACCATTGCAGATTTGTTGTTGTGTATTATATATAATCAAGTGAGAATGAGTTTGAATCTCATTCTATTTTCATACATTTTTTGAAATGTAAATGTACATCGACCAATGTTAAAAAATTTAAAAAGAAAAACTTATACTTGGAGTGTAAGATTTTAAATATCTGAGGTGCCGCGGTTATGTACCTAAACATATAAGTGAAATGTAATAAATGTAGTGAAAATTTAATAATAAAGTAAGATAGAATCAAAATTGAGATGAATGTAAACCATGACGTCATATCGAATCAGATATTAATAAAAAAATGCGTATGTCGAATGTGTTAATGAACGATGAATGTAAAGTCCAATATAAAATATGAACAATTTGCCAATTTTCCCGTTTTTCAGTAGTTTACGAATGTACGAGTATGTACGAGTAGATAATAGCATATCGAGTGTTATACAAAGTGAGTCATTGTAACGTCTATTAATTATAAAAATTAATACATTATAATTTTTGTGACTATTTACAAAAATATTTATCTAAGTTTAAATTAAGAATTCTCTCAGAACAAACACCCTCAAAAGAGTTGATACTCCATGACACACTCCAATATAAAAACTCTCCAGATACTATGGAGAGAGCTGATAGGTTAATTACTTATTGATGTTTTAGTAATTAAGTACTAAAGATGGTTCGTTTTAATTAATGACAATGACTCGTTCTGTATACTAAAACTGACAATTATATAAGTTTAAAGTGTGTTAAAACGCAACAACTGAAGAAAAACGAACTACTAAATATTATAACTATTCGATATAATCAAGTACTGTAAAAGAAGGTTAAGAAATTAATGTCTGTTAATGTTAATCCATTCAAATAGGTTTTGTCTTTGATTTGCTGTAGTATTTCTGTAATAAATAATTTTACAAAGTGTGTCAATTTCGCAATATTTCTGTTGTGCAATCAAAAAAAGTCTTTTGGGTTATTATTAAATATTCACTGTAAGAATTATTAATATAATTATCTAATATTTATTTAATATTTATCTAATATTATCTAATTTATCTAATCTAATATTTATTATCATTTAAGAATTTAAGATAAATATCAATAATACATTATTCAAACTTTATTCAATAGTCATATATATGTGCCAATAAATGTGTATAGAAAAAAATCGTTGTAAATAATAAGTAGGTTCATACATAGAATGTTCGTCCTAGACGATGTGACCTAGACAAATTGATGTTTATTTGTTTATATTAGTAAATGATTGCAAACGAATAAATAGTCTATTGTAAGATACGTTGTAAAGATAAAGTTTATTATGGAAAAAATAATGTCTTTCATTATACACTCACTTGACAAAAAAATAATGTCTCAAAAACTAGATCTTAGTGCTTGTCAATTCTACAAAATCATAATTTCACTAGCCTTTTGGTCGCGGCTCAGTGTAGTACATACACTGATGACTTGAAAAATCTTCCGGAAGAAATAACCTATACGATAGTGAAAACCACATCAAAATACATACAGTAAAACCCAAGTTTTAAGCGAGGAGACAGACAGAAGGATAGTTAAACGTTGCGTCATATAAATATCGACAAGAATTAGAAGCGTTAATGAAAAACACTGCGAACCAAGAGGTGTACATTGTACATATCGGTTGTACTCGTATTATCATATCCACCTAAGCTTCCTAAGAATATCTATTCTCAACTTTTATTCCTGAGTTATAGTTCAAATAAACTTTGTTTGGGCCGATTAGTATATCGTAGTGAAAGTTTTCGTGGTAGGAATCACCCAAATATCGGGCGAATCTTCGTTTGTCGTGTATTCTGAGTATACCCCCAGATAGAGTCCACCGCTATCCTGCCAGCTGATGGTCGATTCATAATTAAATTAAATTAATATGTGCTCATTGTTCTTCAAATGACTAAACTTTTTGTCGATCGCCTCCCGTACCACTAGCCGCAACTGAGCGTTCTCAAGTTTACGCACACTAAAACAATGTACATGTATGAGCACAACCGCTACTAACCTTTCGTAAACTACTTTCGTGAGATGAAAGAACTATACTAAATTACCAGCTTTTACTACTAAATTTTACTTTAAAATGATCACTAGTACGGCTGTGTTCGTGAACATCATGCAGATACCTGCTATACCTGTTAAAAACATCTAGAGATTACAACCCGAAACCCCCTTGGGGACGCCTACGCTCTGCAGAGGGTCGCTATAGTTTGTGGAACGTAATAGGCCGATATTGATATTACAAAGAAGAGAATTTCTTTACAGTCACTCAGATACAGTTTATCAGATCTAGCTTTGTAATGCCATCTTTTTAAATCTAGAACAAGAGAAGGCAATGCTGACGAGTTCATACGAAGCCTTGCTGTTTCAGTTAATTTCTGGTTTACGTATCGCCATCTAACTTTGTTTCCAGCAAACTTTTACCTAAAAGTTTTTATAATCAGCTTTAACGAAACGATGTTTCATCTCCCGCCATCTAACGTTTCTTCTGTAAACCATTAGCTTAACTTTAGTCTCTAATGGAAGGTTTCTATCTAACAGACCTGTATAACCTCCATGAAGATTCTATGTTTGCAATTCAACCTTTGGCATCTAACGTCCAGGTTTATAAATAAATCAACTACTATTTGAGGTACCTAACAAAATTGGTTCAGCAAGAAAGGAAAGGAAACGCATTAAAAGTGAATTTGGGAGTTTTCGAACTGGTAAGTATAAAAGTGGCGCCATGTTTGTAATTTTAGGACTTAATGTTTAAATATTTTTTAACATTTTATTATAATTGTATCAAAAAGGTGGCGGAAGTAATAATATTGCCTATGTAAATAGAAATTATTTATCAAATTTACGCTTAAACGTACCTATCTCTTGATCCTAAAATCATACATAGGCAGGCTTTGTTATCTAATTCTGAAGCAGAGTCCTTTGTTTGTTGTCTTTTGTTCCATTTTGTTGGATGAAAATAAGATTAAAATTAATCATAAGTCTGAGAAATCTTTTCGATTAATAAAGAACAATTTTAGTTGATGGGTGACATTCGGCAATTACTTTTGAAGACCAAATGATAAGCGATCTAATCATTAGGTATATTATTATATCTACTAAACTTGCTTCAGTAATATGTACAGTCTGGTTTAAAAATATATGACTGTTTTCTGTTCGTCAATAATATATTATATGAACTTGATATCTGTGTATAAAAATGTTAACATCCAAATTTATATGAACTAGGTACTCACGAAAGAAAAAATATGCTTACAGTCAATAATATATGAACTCGTCAAGTCTCTAATAATGTGATGGACGTCAAAAATATGTGAACAGTTAATAAATAATATCTGAACTTGTCTAGACTAAAAATAAGCGATGGGCGTTAAAATATGTAATTGATGTAAAATATGTAAAATTGATAATAATATTGTATACACCGGCATAATTAAAATAGGTTAATAAAATGTGAAAACACACTTCACGGTGGGTATTATTGTTAATAGTTGTATTTGCATTAATATCTGCACACTGACATAGTTAAATATTAACAGTTAAATGTTAACAGTTAGTTGATATGTTAATTAAATATAAAATCACAGTTCACTTTGAGTAATATTATTTATAGTTGTTCTGCTTAGGACAAAACTCTGCTTAGTAGGATGCTTCGGGCTTCGCTCTTTGCGGAGTTCGATCTGCAGCCTCGTGATACGCTTCTCGGCCTTTGGCCTCTAAGTTATTTCTGAGGGGACAAAATCCGGGTCGGATGATTTTTATACAATCTCTGCCATTTTGTTTTAAATATTTTTGACTATAGATTTCATTGAGGGGACGCTCCGAACTTTGCTCCACGCGGAGCTCTGCCTACCCCGAGAGCTAAAATGGAAATTTTCTTTGTATGACAGCAATCTTGAAAAATGTCGGAATTAGAAATCTGGTGTCAAATTTGTAATTAAGGCGCCCCGAAACCACCGAATGTCAATTGTTAATCGGATAGAATGAACTTGGAAAATAGCTGCCATCTTTAATACTACGCTATCTTGAAAATTTTTTTCGTTCATTAGAAGGATATCGTCATGCGCAATGACATTAGTTCGAGCATCAATTCGATATCTCTTACCCTTACGAAGTAATACACAAAAGAAATCATGAATCCGCCGTTTTGAATTTTTTCCACGTTCTCGTCAAACTGTTCTAGGTTTTCTATGATATTTGGTCGAGTACTCTCTAGCTGAGTGTCATCATTTAGGCAGGCCGTTGACCGCGAAGCTAATTGTCTACCGGATGCGCTTGAGCGCGCTTTATATAATGCGCCCCGACGAGTTAGGCCTGCAGTCTCGCGAGTTGGTGTGAATCGAAATCTGAAAAGTATGACGCCATCTTGAAAAATGGCGAAATCAAAAAACTGTTCCGAAATTCTTAATCAGGATTACAAACCTCCGGTTGCCAATTTTCAGATATTTTAGTGATCACAGTAAACTGTGATTATATGTTTTGTTAACATATTTTTAACTATGTGGGTATGTAGATTTTAATGCAAATATAGTTATTAATAAATACTCAAAGTGAACTGTGATTTTATGTTTTATTAATATATTTTAGCTATTCCAGCGTGCAGATAATTATGTAAATACAATAATAGACACTGTTCCTATGTGAACTATTCACATATTTTTGACGTCCATCGCTTATTTTTAGACTCTAGACTAGTTCAGATATTATTGACTGTTCACAAATTTATGATGTCCATCACATATTATTAGAGACTTGACGAGTTTAGACATTATTGACTGTAAAGTAGGTACTGACTGTAATTTCGTGAGTAGGTACTTCATATAAATTTGGATGTTAACATTTTTACGCACGTTCGACGTTTGGTATATTTTTGACGAACGGAAAATAGTCATATATTATTAGACGTGGACTGTACTTAACAAGCTCAGTTACATACAACCTACAGTTATACCTACATTTTGTCATTGTACGTTAAACAAACCTATGAATAGTATAGCATATCTGCTTACATCAAATTCCAGATCTTTCCACTTTTAGCATATACCTATTTTAGACATATTTCAGGCAGCAACTTTTTACTATTCATTATAAATTTCGATTGAAGATAAAAAAAATATCGACAAAATCAAAGTGCACAAATGACATCCAACTATATTTATAATCACTTCATCTATTTTCATCGAACGTTATTCTCAGTAGCCAATTCAATACAAATGTAGGAGTGTTGAAAGGGACTTATATAGAGGAGCAAGGTAGCAGGGGCGGCGGGTTCCATTCATCGACGGAAGCGCAGACTGCGCGGGGCGCACGGAGGATGTGCGGGGGTAGGGCGGCGAGAGAGGCAGAGGCTCCAGGCTCCAGCTTATGTAGTACCTAACTCTATCCCGCGTAGAGAACACCTCTATACATAGGTGTCTGCGGTAATCCTGCTTAAAAACACATATAACAGACTCATATATTCTCAAGCAATTCAGTTTAGAGTTATCAAAGTGGAGTATGGTGATTTTAGCGTGTTGCTAAAGTGTGTCTAGTCTAATCTGTTGAATGTAGCTGGGAATCAGCATAGTTTTAGTGCAAATTGTGTACAAATTATTAATGATGTCTGGTGTCGATTTTTAAGGTAATTATGATGTATATTGTGTATTAAAAATTAATGTATAGTTCATAGAATATAAGGAAGAAGAGAAAGCGACTAAGAAATAGCTAAAAAAGAAAGAAAGTAAGAACTTGAAAAGAAAACTCAGAGACATGTTAATGGCGTTGGAGATGAAGACATCAATTTTGCGAGAGAAAAAGTGTTTGACGTCGTAGAAACGATGCTTCATGGTCAGGTCCGTGGGCGGCAGGCGGTGTTGGATTTCGGGTTCTTAGATGGCAAAGGGGGGGTGGGGTAAGGTGCGCGGGGGCGGGCGTGGGCGCGAGTCGCGCAGTTCGCCCCCTGTATTGATCGTCCAATAAATTTTACATGTATTTGCTAAATATTTTCATAATAAAACGTTATCACATCTTTATGTGATAACGTTTCATGGTAAAGACCATCAACCTTCTCTTATGGTTAGGATGTTTGCTAAGACAATGACATCACCAGTGATCACTATTTAAGTAGGTATTCATTTCTTAGCACAAACATATTTTGATTTACACTTCTAGTGTTAAATTTCCGGTAGTTTTAAGATAGGTAAACTAGAAGAACGAAATAGGTCACTTAACTATAGCAAAACAATTTTAGGGAAATTCTTGTACAACTGAGTATGTACCTACCTACTTACCCATACGACGTCATTGCTTTCTGAAATAGAAAGCTGGGTAGGCACTATAAATATGAATACTTCGAAGCTGCCTACACTATTCAGCATCTGCTACCTCTTATATAAAAAAATATAGATAAAAGGACGGAATGTTCCAGTGAGATGAATTCTTGTTTTTAAAATGTTCGCCAATTGTTATCACTTATGAGTCACCAGTGGCATGAGATAAAAATTTGCTATTTTGAATTTATTTTGCTATGATAATAAGAAATAAAACATGAATACTCGTCAGTTTCGACAGTATTCAACAGCCCTACAGGACATAACCCTCTCCAGGGCCAATCATGAGAGGGTTTCGGGGCATAATCAACGACGCAGACCCAGGGTGCATTGGTGGATAGCGTGTTTCTAAGTTTTTTTAAAATTCTCAATGACGCGGGTGTTGTCGCGAGCCTGAGAATTGTTTTCCTTCATCGTAGAGCTATTCATAATATTGCAATTTTGTGTTAAAAAAGTATATTACAAAAATATACAATTGATTAATTTAAATATTAAAATTAATTCACTAAAACAAAATTAATACTTATTTGAAAACTACATTTTAAAGGATTTCGAAATCAGAATTAGAAAAGAACCACAATATAGAACAATGATGTTATTTTCTATAGTGCAATTACAATCATGTATGGCTGACAGATATATCAATAGATCGCCACCAAGTCCACGCCCCAAATATTCACAAGAATTATCTTTTTCTCTAGTTGTGGAATAAGCCAACATACTTCTAAATTTCAGGAATAATCAAGCATCTCAGTGAAAATAATTTCTTAGCTTTCTTTTTAAGTTTCATGTGTGCATACAAAAAAGGGATGGTTTTCATTTTGTTTAAAACGCAAAATTTTGTATGTAGCCTGTAGTCAAAACATTTTGAGGCCCATCCTACATGGCCCCACCGCAAAGGTGTTAACTGGGTTTCTAAATATTGGTAGTCTCACTTTATCCTATGTAGGATGTAAAAAGCCTTTGGCTTTTATGTTTGGACATCCAATCTTTATCCTTTTATCACTTTATCCTTTATCATTGTAGGTGTACGTACGTGTATAGGTAGTGAGTGAGATATGCCAGAGCTTATTCCTATCCCCTCCTATCCTTCTCCGTTTTCTCGACGCCTTTTCCAAATCCATTCCTTAATCTGAAATGTAGGCAGCGCATCCAGGACTTAAATATCAGGCTACAATTAAATAAACGAAGATTAAGAGTGTAAATGTAGACCTAAAATTATTTGTAATTATAAATATCATAGTTTTATTTAACAGTTGTAAACGAGATTATTCACATTAGCTGGCAAAATAAATGTTAGATATTAAATATACCTGATTACGCGCTTTCAGCCCGCTTGTTAGCGACACGGTTTTCCGCCGTGGAAACCTACGGTCGTCAGTGTTGTATGGGCGACTATGGAACCTTGTTAAAACACACATGCCACGGCGCGGCGCGCTCGCCGTATGCACCGTGATAACGCACGGCGAGATTTCGAGCAGTGTTGTCTCAAAAATTACATAGGAAGTCCGCACCTAAAATACACTAGCCGTGCTTCCATCGCATCGGCGGAAAACCGAGTTGATATCAGAATGCGTTAGCCGTATTCCTATAATAAAAAAAATATTTTGTATATTATGTGTTAGCTACTTACAAGGACAGTCAACAGTTGGGGTTTATATCATGGGTTGATCTAAAAGTTTCCAGCCCCGCGGACGTCCGGAGACTAAAGTCGATAATGACGAATTGAAAGCAATAGTGGAAGCGGATTCATCTCAAACCACGTCTTAGTTAGCAGCAGCCCTCGGTGTGAGTGACGAGTGAGAAGCTCGCTATCCAACAATCGAGTCTGGTCAAAACTCTGGACCAGAAGCAGTGGACCACTGCTTCTCCATGATATTGCTCGCCCACACACTGCACGACAGACAGTCTAAAAGTTACAGGAGCTTCGACTGGAAACTCCTCGCTAACCAGGGCACTCGCCAGATTTGGAAATTTGGATAACTTTTGTACAGGAGAAAAAAATTCAATTCCGATGAAGCAGTGAAAAACGCCTTCAGAGAATTCATCGATTCCCGACCCCAAGAGTACTATAGTAGAGATATCAATCAACTTCCATTAAAATGGCAAAAGTGCCATTTTAGTCAAATCCTCAATTTCAAATCCTCGGCCTTGAAATTTCTACTTAAGTAAAAAATTATCACTAGCTCGGTGGTAAAAAAATCATCGTGAAGAAACCTGTGTCCGAGAATAAAAATATCTGGAATATGTGTATCCCACTGATCCCACATAATGGATTTTGGGCCCAAACCTCCTAGTAATTTGCTAGAGGCCTGTACCTTGCAGTGGGTCATTATAGGCGGATATCGAAGTACCAGTGCCAATAACCATATACCTCTATAGGTGAGTATAAACCAGCATGTAGACTATGCTGCTCACTAAGCATCTTAGCTCATCCCTTGGGTTAGAATTCTAATTGGGTAATAGGTCTTGTCTATCTAAATAATTGTTTGTGAATAAGCACAACACTGAGGCAAGATCTTCAATATAAATCGGCACACAATATATTTTGATGACTTTGTTTACTTCTTTGTTATACCGCCTGTAATGTAACTATCCCAGGGAACTTAATACTTTTCAATCTTTAATGTAATTCCAAGTGAAGTAAATCCGTAGTCGGCTAACTGCGTAGAATGCGCGGTTCCATGCGTAGTGAATGAAGATTGGATCAACAAGTAGCTAGTATCGGAGCCCCCGCACTGCGCATGCTTACAAAACAGCCCTGCCAATAAATTTCAATATGGCTGCCATTATAAAAGCTCGCCCCTAACATAATTTTCGTGACATCAATGGTATACTAACGATTCCATAATTTCATGTACCAAATTTGCATGTACCGAACTGTACAGTAATAGAGACGTGTCCTGATTCCAAAAAAGAAACGTTAAATTGAAGTGTGTTGGGTGACGAAGTTCTTCAATTACTTAGTTTTATTTTTAAAAATCTATTGTACTGTATTCGTGCTTATACAAGTGGATTATACATAGAAACAGTAAGTTATATACTATTAGCAGATATTTATTTTAATAATTAATTGTGTTTGTACGGTTTTTTCTTATTTGCGTTACTTTAAGTTATTTAAAGGAAGGACTTACAATGTATGGTAAAGCGTAATTTTCTGACCTTTTTTTAGACAAAGGAGTATGACATGTATGGACATGATATTTTTGAAATCGCGAAAGTGCGGAAAAACAGGAGACAATTTTTTTTTTTAATTTGCTATTTTTTTAGGTTATTTCAGTGTTTTTAGTTACTAGGCAGAGATTGATGTGATAACGATTATGGGTGTGTGACGGTTTATAAAAACATTAATAATCTAGTACCAAGTTTTGTGTTGTTTCTAGTACTAACTTTGTTTTCATCAGCTCTGAGTCCGTTTTAGCAGACAACGGAATCTAATTTATTTAACATAATTTCTCTCTTGCACAAATATTCTATCAACCAATTTGTGAAGTCACCTTTATAATTGTCTCAATAAAACCTCTTTTTTAAAACTTACATTACATTAAATCACAAGGTGCCAAGTCGGGACTGTATGGAGGATGGCTCATGAGTTCTACGTTTTTCGCCTTCAAGAAGTCGTTTGTCTGTTTGGCCGTGTGAGAGTTGGCATTATCATGGTGTAAAATTATGCGGCGTTTACGGTTGTTTTTACAGAGTTGTCAATAACTTCCGGCCAGTCGTGTCCCAATCAGCATTCACAGTACGACGATTCTCCAAAGCAACAGTAACTGCGTGTCCAGTTTTTCTATAAAAAAGAAGCGATCATCTACTTCACGGCTCTTGGCCTTAGTGAGGTTCAGCTCATCTTGAAAGACCCAGATGGTCGATTGGTACTTTGTTTCGGGGTCGTAGCTGTAAATCCAAGTTTCGTCACCTCTTACTATGTTCTACACCAAATTGGACGCCCTTTCGTTGAATCTGGTAAGCATGGCATTACACCAAGTGACGCGTTCCGTTTTTTGAGCCTCAGTCAAATTGTGTGGGATCCACCGCGAGCACAGCTTTCGCACAGCCAAATGTTTGTGTGAGATTGATTGTATCTGACTCATGCCTATGCCTAAAGATGCCTGAATCTCATGATAGATCACATGCCTGTCTGTTTCGATCATATGGCGCAACTACCGTAATGTCATTTACAGTTATTTCACATACTGTTAACAGTAAAGGACTTCTCCCTTTTACATATAATATTTCCTAATTCTTTTTTAGCTGAAGTAGGAGGTTTGCAGTTTTATATTATTAGTAGTTGCTTGGACTGGCACCGTCAGTAGGCGGATCACTAACGTCTTACTTTCACTAACGGAAGGATATTTTAGGATATTTCGTCTATTGCTCTTTATATACGTACTATTCGTACTAACTTGAAATATTGTAATAGTTATAGTATAAAATACATAAATCCAGTCACAAATCAGTTGCAGTTACACAAGCAGCGACCTATTTATAACCTATTTTACAGTTTGTATTTATCAACAGACAGTAGCGTGAAATTCGCTCTTAACCTATGGGTATAAGTACACTGCTATTGATTATTCATAACACAATTCTACATCATTCGTCAATTCGAATCATGAACTTATTATCAGTTTCGTATTACCGAAGTTGACTTTGTCCCAAGTGTCATTGCAATGAAAAACCTACCACGTTAAAAACCATTACTCAATTAAAAAAAAAGAGGTAAAATAAATTCGTAAATGTTTGTCAATTCATTATATTAATTCATTACGCACGTCGACACGTGGCAGGTTGCATTGGACTATTGCAGATTTATATAAGACTGGTTTAAAAATTTATTTTACCCTTTAAATTTCTTTTTAATTAAGTAATGGTTTTAAATGTGGTAGGTTTTTTAAAATTTTTAATTTTGTTTTTTTATTTAAACCTTTTTAAAGTTATATTTAATCGTCTAGAGGTTTTTAACTGTCGAGTGTTTTGGAGAAGGAAAAGATAAGTTTGACAACTTTTACTGTCCTCCGAAACACGATCTTCTATAAGAGTGAGAAATCTCACCCAGTAAGCTGTAGGATACAGCATCGACTTCCCTTATGTATTAGATCTGTTCATAGAACTGAACATCGCCAAAAAATTAGTCCAAACAACCAATTCGATAAGAATTAAGAAACAATTAGTTTCACTTATCCACCTTCGGCTCCAGTATAAGACACTGACGGCTATGTATGTAAAGTATACCTCTTTAACTAATAATTACAGAGAGATGCATTCGAATAAATGCATTCATTTAGAAATTATAATCTTGTTTGTACACATCAATCTTCTGCTGGAATGAGATAACACGGCCAGTCGGACGCACCCAATCGGCTGTAGGATACAGCATCATTCTCCTCTATATATTAGAACTGTTAATTGAACCAAAAAAACTCCAAAAAATATTGGTCCAAACATCACCATTGTACCTCCAAATTTCAAGGAGTTCCCTTACCCACCTCCAGTTTCAGCATCAGATGCTGACTAACGGTTATGTGTAAAATATACACCTCTTTAACTATTCACTTTATAAGGACGCATTTGAATAAATTCATTCGTTTAGAAGTTATAAAGCATTACAACTTTTAACTTGGTACAGCGGCGTCCCTTGGTGAATTACAACTACAACACCCATTCTCAAACATGCTCCAAGGTACAATTAAACGTTTACAAAAAACATTTCAAAATCGAGCCGGCCGTTTCAGAGAAAGTTCAGTAACAAAGTAGTCCAACTAACATACATTCTCTTACCCCAAATGCATATACCTACCATTTCCGTTCCGTCGTGGGTAAAAGTCGTTAGGTACAAGCAGAGGCTCATAAGGCCTGGGCTATGGTTTGCGTCGGGGCCCTTTTAAGGAGGAAAAACTTTTTCGACGCCCTTAAACTTCCAAAACCACATAACCGGGATAAATAAATGCCATGCGTCCAAGCTTAGGACAGGCGAGCGAAGCGGTCTTTTATTTGATAAAACCAAGTTCTTAAAACCACATAACCGGGGTAAGTGAATGCCACGCGCCCAAGATTTTAGGCAGGCGGGGGACGCGAAGCTTGTTTTCTACAAACCCAAGCACCCCAAAACCACATACTCACGGGAAAACAACTGTCTCACGTCCAAGACCTAGGACAGATGAGCGTCAGGACTAAGGAAGGTAGGCGGAGTTCATTCAATTTAATAATTCAATTTCAAAAATGTGGATTCGAGGACTTGGGTTTCTAAAATAAAAGCTCACTCCTTAATTAAATGAAAGTTTATAAATAAACGGATGTTAAGGTGTAATCGGCAGATTTGGTGATGAATTTAGTTGAATGCCAGTTGTCGCAAACAAATTCTGTTATTGTTTTATGTCTTAAATATTGTTTCACTTTCTTAATTATCGTCAATAATAAAATAAGTTAAACTCGCACAAAGGACATGTTGCGTATGTCAAAGGTGAAAGTGGTACCTTCTGAGTATTATTATAAAATACATCTCTCGGACAGGTAAGGCGCAGCGCGTGGTGACACCGGCGAGCCATGCTGCTGCCTTGGAGAGCGCGGAGCCCTCGTGTCGCTACGCAGGTCACCTAGGGTATGACTCTCTCGCTCCACTGGTGAACCGCCAACATGCCAGCGCCGATAGCCGTCTACATCGCATCTTTTACCTTCTTATGGCTATGTGGTTAGTGCTCATTATCTACACTCTTATTAGTATTACTCTTATTTATATCAGACCATCCTGTTATTATGAGTACCGAATGAAACTGCCAGCTAGCTGATAAATTGGAACAACAATAAAACTTATAAAGTTTGGCTCCGTAATTCAAGCTTCTCACAGTAAGCAGAATAGTGGGGTGATCTGTCTTGTGGTCACAGTTCAAATAGCTGTGTATGATTTTTCAGTACCAATATAAAAGTTATGTTTGTTAAAAGTGAGCGCGGAGGATTCGCCTCCGCTGGCGATGCCCCGTCCAGCGAACGGGTCGTCGGAGGCGGCGGACCCGCGATCGCCGGTTGGCCGTGTGCCGCCGTACCAGCCACCGGCCGTTGGGATTGTGCCGGCGCCGATGCCGATCCCCGGCTACCGGCCGCACAGTCCGTACACACGCATTGAACCTTGGTCCAGTGAGTACACTTCCTTTTTTTCGACACAGCCGTGATGTCTATGCTTCCTCGAACGTTATCTAGTTCATTCTCTTCTAAAACTAAATCTAAATCGACAAAGGATATGATAATGATAAAAAGCATAATGGTATACATTTTGTCCGTAGATCGAAAACAACATGAGTTGCCACCCGGCAGCGTATTAATTGATAATGTCGAACAATTAGAGGACGACGGCGGCTGTCATGAACCGTGTTCCTTACAACATTTCTCGTGCCAGGTACAATGTCTTAGCTAGTTAAATTTTAAGTGTAATTTTAAGTCCTTTTCTCTAAAACTATTATATGTTGTATGTATATAAATGTATTTATGATTATTAAAGGCCTAACCTAAATTGGTAGAGAGATATGTAAATATATACTGGGTTGTGGTTAGTAGACGAGAGTGTAGGAAGGCAGTTGGTAAAACTTTGCTTTCTCCAGATATCGTGCACATGCATACCGATGGAGAAGCGTTGTGACGGCGTCGCAGACTGCGCGAAAGCGGAGGACGAGGCCGGCTGCGCGCGCTCCTGCGACGAGCACGAGAATCGCACGATCTGCCACAGCACCAACGTGTGCATCGCACTCGAGTGGATCTGTGACGGAGATAACGACTGCGGCGACTTCTCGGATGAGACACATTGCGGTGAGTTCTCATTCTTTGTTCAATAAGAAACGGCTGATAATTATAACTGAATAACAAACCAGATAAGTTAGTTAACTCTAAGTTTAAATCGAATCTTTAAACGCATAAAGAAAGTTAATTCTAGATGAGCGAATATCAGGCGGTGACAATGCGATCCGCTGGCTTACCAGGGTGGCTGCCACAAACCGTGGGGCTCAATGAATCTCAAATGCGAACACACCAATTAGCAATGGTTAACGCGCGTTTTTAACGCGTTAATTAGCGTTTTTAATGCCTTTAAACGCCCCTATAACTAAATGCAAGGAGGCGCGAGGCTGCTTGTTAACGACACGATTTACCTCCGTGCAAACACACGGTCGTCAGTGTTCTATGGACAACTACGGGAGTTTGTTAACTCACACGGCGAAACAGCGAAACCATGGCGCGGCGCGCTCACCGTATACACCCTGAAAACGTACGGCGAGATATCCAGCAGTGTTGTTTGGAGGTCTATGAGAGTGTGTTACCGACGCCGAATGTTTTCACGGTGCCTGTGCTGATTAGAGTTCTGTGTTTTAGTTATTTTTTCTTAGGTTAGCGCTCAGAAATGACATAGGTAGTCCGCACCTAAAATACGCTAGCCGTGCCTCCAACGGCGAAAAACCGCGTCGTGTACACGAACATATACGGTTTTTCTACAGCGCGGCGAATACGCGGGATATGTCGCCATATCCATGTCTAGCAGTGGATGCTTAAAGTTACTTTATATTTTTTCTTCATATATGCCAATGGTGCAATTAGCACATTCTGCAAGTGTTCAAGTTTTCTTCGTAATAAACAATTTCAAAGTCTAAAAAAAGACTAAATCCTATCAATGTTCAGTCTCGTCGAAGTAAGTCAGGAGTCGCTCAGTAAAGTGATAGTAGGTTTACGGACAACAGAAGAGGACTCCTTAGAAGCACGCGAAAAACACAATCCCACGCTTTTATTTAAACTATCACTATTAAACAACAAAACGCCTAGTATACAGTTTTTACAATAAAATCAAACAAAAACACAACTTCCCTTCTCGAGTTCCCGCTAAAAAGTCGGCTAGTTACTTTACTTGCGTACAGCTTCAAAAGTTTTTCGGGACTGAGTAATGTAAACTATGTGGTGTTATTTATTTATTATTTAATGTTATGCAGGTGGCGCAGTGAACTGTACATCAGATCAGTTCCAATGCGGTAATGGACTGTGCATTCACAAAGACTGGCTATGCGACGGCGACAACGACTGCCGCGATAACTCTGACGAGACCAACTGCACCAAGGGCAAGTAAGTACCTACACTTTTAAAGTCCTAAAAATTTAATATTATAGGACGGCATATAGTATACAGTATTATCGAACATGGGTACAGTATCCGCTTACCATCAGATGGATTGTAAGCTCGTCTGCTGCCCATCGTCCATAAAAATATATATTTGAACCTCTCATTATAACTCTGTTTTGCTAGAAATTGTTGATGTTAACAATACATTCATGTATTTTTTAATTAATGGTTTTAACAACTTTTACCTTGGCACAGCAGCGCCCCCTGGTGAGTTACAACACTCATCCTCAAACATGCTCCAAGGTACAATTAAACGTTTAGAAAAAATCGCTTCAAAATCAGTCCAGCCGTTTTAGAGAAAAATGATAACAAAAGGGTACACAAATATACATTCTCTTACCTCATGCATAATAATATACCATCTCCACTCCGTTGTGGGTGATTAGGGTAGAAATCATATTCTAACTCCGAATACAAATAATAAGAAATTTATATAACGCCACATTCAACGGATGGCCCACACTAGGATGCCCTGTGTCCTGTGTCCTAGAGACACACAAAAACAAATACACACCCAGACCCGAATAAATATTTGTCTTTTAATAAATAAATATCCGCCCGGTAATAGAACCCGGGACCTTTCGCACAATAGGTGGGGTCATTTACCAACTGCGCGAATCGGTCGTCATATGGAAATGTGGAAGTAATGCGCGTGATTATGTAATGTTTAGTTTCCCAAAGGTTGGGTGTAGTTTTTCTATCGATATAAACCCATAACATCCCACTACAATTGTCATGACTCCCTTTACAAACACAAAGGGAACTTACAATCTACCACGCCGGCCCAGCGCGGATTAATTGAAATTACACAAGGCCAAGATTTTTTAAATTGTTAATAGCGAATTTTCTTAGAATGTTCTCTTTTCCCGCCGAGATAGTGATAATTCAAAACAATGACACGTTATTCGTGATGATTTTTTAAACTCAATTGTAACTCACCTTTCATAAACAAGCTAACTAAATTATCGTAGTTGCGTATATAATTTACAAAACATTACGTAAGTATGTACTATGTATTTTCAAACTGTACAAAAATAAAATTGCAATGTTCTCATTGCAATTTTGTTTGTGTAGGTAAGTCATTACACTCATTACCAAGACGACCGAGTCCCACTTAATTAATTTAAAATTATTAATAAATAATAGGGAGTCGGAAGAGTTCGCGGCGTTTTTGAACGTATGACTTTCGCGTGCTATATTTCTGGTAACACTGATCTTTGGTGGGAAAGTGATATGCCGTTTGACAGCTGACTTTTCTGTAATGGCCGCAAATTGAAATTACAAGCTAAAAGTTTTACATTTTCACATTTTTGAACAATTTTATAATGGAAGTTAATAAAGAGATAATTAAATATGTTTTACAATTTTTTTTCGACAATGGGATGAATGCTTCTAGTGCTCTAAAAGAGATTTGTGGTGTTGCAGAGAAGATGCTTTATCTAAAACTACTGCAAAAACATGGTTCAGTCGATTCAGGTCTGGTAATTTTGATGTGAATGATGTTTCTCGCTGTGGTCGATAAATGTTGATGTTATTATTGAAAAAATTGAAGCAGATCGAGACAAGCAGTCATCAAATTGCGGAATTGCATTCACCATTCAATAGTTTTAGATCATCTGCATAAACTGAATTTTGTAAAAAAGTTAGATGTTTGGGTGCCGCTTGATTTAAATAACAAAAACTCGGTGAATAGAATTTTCATATGCGAGATGTTGTTAAAACGAAATGAAAGCGATCCATTTCTGAAGAGATTGGTAACAGGCGATAACAAGTGGATCACCTACGTTCGAAAACGATCTTGGTCTAAGCGAGGTGAGCCATCACAAATAGTCCCCAAAGCCAGACCTCACTCGGAAAAAAGTCATGTTATGTGTATGGTGGGATTGGAAAGGCATTGTGTATTACGAGCTTTTGCCACATGGCCAAATGATTAATTCTGATGTCTGTTGTCAGCAGTTAGTAAAATTGAAACACGCACTTGGAGAAAAACGCCCAGATTTAAAGAATAGAAAAGGTGTAGTTTTCCATCAAGACAATGCTCGATCGCATACATATTTGATGACAAAACAAAAATTGATGGACCTTGGCTGGGAAGTTTTAATGCATTCTCCATACAGTCCAAACATAGTATCTTCGAATTATCATTTATTCCGCTCTTAACACAATTCACTAAATAGAGTAGAATTACATTCAAGAGAAGCCTGAATAAACCATTTAAATCAGATTTTCGCTCAAAAATTTTATATCGATGGAATAATGGCTATGCCAGAAAAATGGCGAAAGATAGTCCAATTAAATGGACAATATTCCGTTCAATAAATATTTATGTAATAAAAAAAAGTATTTATTATTTTTACTATAAAAAGGCAGCGAACTTATCCGACTACTTAATATTTTTGTTTAATGCTGCGAACATGTCGCGAATGTTGTTCAATATTTAGTTAGGTACATTATAATCGTTTTTGTGATTATGTAGAAATTAAGATTAATTAAGTTTATTAGTGGGGCTATTGACTAACTAACTTTGAGTAGTTTCGTATCAATATTATGTTACTAATTACTAATACTAATTCATTCATACACGCTAATTATTTATATCACTTACGCTTTAAATACCGCAAAGACCGCTTTAATACCGCTCCTTTCGACACATAGCGCGGCCTTGCTCTGGTACCTTTATTGAGTCTACCCATTGTTAATAGATATACAAATATATGTATTTTAGAAAAAGTCACTTAAACGTGACTTACTCATTAGATAGATATTTTTCTGTAAATATTTTTTCACGTAAGATGCTTAAATGTAATTCCTACGATACCACATTACAACACCCATGGTTTAAATGGCGTTTTATCCCCAACGAGGGTACCCTACTTTCCACCCTCGCGTCCGCGCCCTACCGCAACAAAGCGCAGCGTAGCGCAAACAGATCTAATCCTCAATAGTATTTTGATTGGATTGTTTGTCGACCTTCATCTGAGGAATAAACTGCCTGTTTATCAATCTTAAACTGTAAATACGAGTACAAACATAAATTGAGAAATAGAGAGAATAAGTACAAGGTTTGCTACAAGGTTTCTGGCTCCACATGTTAAAAAGTAGGTAAGTACTAGTTTTAGGCGGATTAATAGTTTTACGTGAATCATTATTAAATCAATCGATATTACGCTTTATTGAGATATACTTTTATAATTCAAAATATAAATAAAGAAAAAAATAAAACTATAAATTAATACACGTAGCAAAGAAATTACTAACATATAATTGCTCTTTACTGGTAGGTGTTTTTTTATACTTGAAAATTCGTTTAAATTTGAGTACATAGAAACTGTATATTTTAAAAGTCTTTTGACCATTAAAATAATGATGCATAAATATTCTTTATAGGGAAAGTAATCAAATTACGCGAACCTGCGTTTAATTGCACAAATCTCTCCGTCACACAGCACCCTCCTTAGCTCCCCTCTGTTTAGAGTTTAGAGCAAGCCGCATGACGTCAACAACTTATCTATAGCGCGAATTCCACCCACATTTTCAAGTAGGTACTCAATTCTTATTGACTGCATCATAAAATTCAGAATCCCTTATATAACATGTATGAGTTAAGAGTGGCACTATAACAAAATTAACAGCGTCATACATTGCCAGCGTATAAATGGGACAGCGCTGCGGGGTGCAATGCAACACTAATTTACTTAATTGATACCTCCACGCTCTGCATACTGGCAATTGCAAATAGGATTGCCATTTATAAACATAATTACAATATTTGTAGGGACGGAAATAGAACGAACGTGTTTAATTATTGTGGAATACAGCCGAAGTAGGTAATATAGCTGTTAGAATGGTAACACTTTTGTCTAATTAATCGCTTCGTCAGGCAGCAATGCTATATTTACTTAGTGACAGGAGCCTCTTATCATTATTTTCTTTTTATGTTGTAAATTGAATCCTAAACGTTTTATTGCTTTTACTGACGTATGGGCACGACTTGCATCGGCTGTGGTCACAAATAGATTGCATAGACATGCAATTTTTCTTTCTATTTGAAAAAATTGCGTCACCACACTAACAATATACTCGGACATGTGGTACGATAATTCGCAAGGTTTAGATATAATTACTGATTTTCACGTCGAAAATACTGTATGGACATCTTCCAATTTTTTGATATTTCTTGAAGGCAATCCCTTCTATAATTCTTATTGGACAAAATCGTTCGTAGCGCATTTGGGGACCTCGCATGCATGCGCAGCTAGAGCTTAACAATAGTTAATTAGGTCAGACTGACGATATTACGGATTACAACGGTACTTACAAAGATCAGTTGACAATGTGGGGTCAGCCGGCTTGATAATACCACCACCTCATCTCTTCAGCCCTGAGGAACTATATCACATCTAAAAAAGTGGACTCGCCAACCCGTTTGGCCAGCGTCATTGGGCCATGTCATGTCCAACAGTGAATAATAAAAGGGTTCGTGACGGGAAGGATCAGTTGAAGTTGCTTGTTTTCAATGCATTAGATTTAAAATAAAATAGAATATCAATCATCAGGTGGATTTTGTTGCAACGTTGTGCTAATTAACCTTGTCGTTGTGAACGATATCAGTTTATTATTAAACGTTATTGAACAATAATTATAACAATGAACAATTATAAAAAAACACTCGATAAAATTGACTACACATTTGCTATTGCAATTTTTTTAATTTGTATCATATTGTATGTATCATATTGTCATATTGTTCACAAGTTAACTTTGAAAATAAAGATAAAATATTCAATAGGTATATAGGTGTATTCCTGTAGGTACTAAAACAAAGGAAACTTTATCAGAACCAAAGAAAGTCTACAACATTATAACCTCTATTTGACTGCTTGACCCTGTATTTGACCACCTAATAGCATGGGGTTTAAATTGAATGTAGGTACCTACTGAGATTTATGCGTGGGGGAGTCTCCAGTTTATCATTTGTTCAGCAAATAGAGTCGATTTGAATGGACGCATGACACCATACATATTATGTATGCTACATTAATTCCAGTAATGGTCCCATAATTTATTACTATTTCATGCATAAATATGAGCGTTATTTTATTTGTTATTGTAAGTCACTTTTAAGATTTTCTTAATCAACTGAAGGATTCATATTAAAAAAAATGTCATAACATTTTTTTATGACTAGATAATCCTATTTGATTATAGATATCCACTAGGATTTAAAAAGACTATACTGTACATACATAAAGATCATTGTCTGTTTATTCAAAATAATTTCGGAAACATTTAATACATACAAGTACTTGTTTTATAAGGCTCTTTTATATTTAGACAATTTTATTTAAATTAATTGTATGAGATATATTTTATTTGTTGTGTTGGTGGTACCGCGGCATAGGGCGGGCGGCGGCGGTCGGTAGATCAATATGCGGGGCCAAAGGGGGTGAGCAAGGCGTGCGGCGGGACGGGTACCCGGTTGTCAGGACAACGCGCCTACGCGCGAAGCCTGCGTCCCGTAGACTCGCCCGATATAACCAACTTCCGTGGGCGAGCTCATTATAGAATAAAATCACCGATGTGATTAACATTCACCTCGGGGCACATATGTATTTGCATGATTTGTACTCGATGTATTTGCATTTGCTACTTTGATAAATACTACCCACGTTAAATGCGTTGTTATTTTGATATAGCCTTTTGTATAGCTTGCAGTCGTTGATTCAAACGGAAATAACTACAAGGACCACGGCAGCCCACATGAGCCAACTCCCCACTGAAACACGCTCTTGAAATATAATAGTATACCTACTCTTTCATGTTTCATATATTGAATGCGTTTATGGAAATGTAACTATTTTTTTTTTCAAGGAAGTTTTTTTAATATCGATAGATATTTTTTTCGATTTTTTAGATACAGTCAATTCGTAACAAAATAGACATTGGTATTTCTTTAAGTGAAATATAAATGACATGAACGAAAAATATGATATGACAGTTGAGCCACAGGACTGGGATTTCTACATTCAAATTTTCCGTGATACCACTATATAATACTTCATGGTGGTATGATAGTTGTACTAGATGCACCTACAGTTGTATATCAAATACAACTATCATACCACTATAGTGGTATGATGGTTGCTATGATATGAAAGTTGAATTTTATCATACCACGGATTGATAAAATCGTATCACTCACTACTTTATGACAACTTGTCTCTAGGTCAAATAGGTCTAAAATTCTCATAAAAATATCTTGTTTTATATTTATAATCAGTATATACTAAGACTGAACAACAGACTGAAACATCCTCATCTACTTAATCTACTTAAACTTATAAATACCATTTCCAGACAAAAAAACACATGTCAAACTTGTCATGTGTACGACTAATAAAGTAAAAGTATTAGGAAGTAAAATTAGTGAAAAAACCAAATCCCACTAGTTCGATCGTCGACCTTCTTAATCCAGAAAAGACTCACTATTTGGATTAGGCAGTGGTTCGTCACGTGATAATAATTTAGTTTCGTCACGTTTAATTTATTGAAAAACTATGTTTTGTTTTGACACGCCCGCCTTGTATTACTATTGTACTATATAGGGCTGCCTCTATATAGTTTTTGAGCTCCTGGTACTTTCACAGTTTAACAAAAATGTTTATTATATTATAATATAATGCATCAGGAAAACTGACCAATACTCGTAATATTTACATAAATCTATAAACCTACCATCTCTTTTAATACAATAATTGTATTAAATAATCTTAAGTGGCCAGTAATTGAGATTATGAATTATTTGGAAGTAGAACATCTAATAGAACTAGTGAGAAAAAAATCCACTTGTTCAACGATCGAATTTTTAAATTGAACTAATTGGAACAAACTTAATTTTTTATAGATGCCGAGAAAATCAATTCATGTGCGCGACGGGTGAGTGCATTTCGCAGCACTGGCGCTGTGATAAGGAACCCGATTGCCCTGACAACTCCGACGAAGCGGAATGCCGTGAGTGTATATAGTCTATTGTTTGCTCATATCATCCCACACACTTATTTATTTATTTCACCAAAATCTATAGCTTTTAATTTACAAAATATATAAATAGTTTTTAATTATGTCAAACATAAGCCTTTACAGATATCATTTTATATGTAATATTATATGTACAAAGTTTTTCTTCATTGCCAACAATTAATTGTAACAAATATATAAATTGTGTGTGTGTGCATGTGTTAGGCTGTGCTCACTCTAACGTCTAGATTGGTTGATTCTAATCAATACATTCAAAAATTGAGTTAGCTCCCACTACGACCAGATAGGATATCTATCTATCAAAAAAATCATTATAGAATGATTTTTTGAAAATGGCCTTAGAGGAGCAAAAAGGATCAGCGCTGAGAAATTGTTTATTATATGTTGCAACTGAATTTCTCGCATAGTTTGTGTAAGTAGGTGGCACATAGAACAGTTCTGTATGTCTAGCGGGTATCCATCAGCAGGAAGTCTAGGTATTAGTTAGTTTTATTGCGATCCTACCGTGCACCCTTTGAGCAGGAAGTCTGTGCCCTATCGCGATTATTTTTCAAGTACTTGGAAGAACCCTTCACCAAAGTGTCAAGAATTTTTCGCAAAGTTAAGCATGATTTATCAAAAGTCGGTGGGTTAAAAAGGGAAGAACAATGGAATTCTACTTAGAAGGCAAACATTTTAAATTAGTATTTATTAGTGAAACAGTATACTTACTAATGTAAAAGTACATTGTTTTTGGTATTAGGATGCGAAGAGCTAGAATTGCTAGAAGAGCTAGAGCTAGGAAAGTCTGTAAAAATTAAATTCATGTGGCTTAAGTTTCTGTAGTTCTTGGTATTATCTAGGTAGGAAATCTATAGTTCTTGGTATTATCTACTGGATTCCATGATGCATTTTCTGTACTAATGTGACGATCTGGCGAGATGCAGAATGAGTCTTATAGGTAACCATAAACTGGAATCAGAAGACTACAGGCTTCTACTACAGCTTGATATCCTGAAGTACTCGTTCGATGTGATCGGGAATCTAAGTAGATGACCACACAAAATAAGATCTATCGGATTTTTCGACTAGTTTTGTTCAATTCCAATTGCTAACCCTCAACATTTGCAAGCAGTGAACATTCAATATTCACAATAACCAGTTCCAAGTTTAATAAAGATTTTGTTACGGTACCTAATTATTATACGTAAATTAAAAATCTTCATTAAACAGCCGTGGATCTACTCCGATGTGGCGAGAATGAGTTCCAATGCGATAACAAGAAATGCGTACGCAAAGAGTTCCAGTGCGACGGCGACAACGACTGCGGCGACTGGACAGATGAAGACTCGTGTCCAATGTTACCTGGGAGCTGCAACGCCGGAGAATTCAAGTAAGGAACAACAGGTTGCGCGAATCCTAACATTTGCCTTAAAGTGATGAACTTAGCCAATTCGTTGCGGATATTAGAGAAGACGCAGTATCGAATTGTAGAGCTCGTAGCAAAGTGTAGGGCCGTAGCACTCCTACCACGGTGTTACGACATTGTGTAACCATAAAAGGACGCAATATGAGAATCACAGTAATTGTAAATCTTTGGTATTTGAAGAACTAAAGTAAATAATTTTAAATTAGTACGAATGTCATTACAGTATCCTGAGAACAATACGTGGTAAATTTGACTGTCTTATCCAAAAACACTGAATGGGATTGTTTAATTAATTAATTGATTTTATAATTAAGTGTAATGCAATTTAATTTGATTTATTAATGTGATTATTTTATTGAATTACTTTGCTTATTATATTTTACTAACACAGATTTTATGTTTTTACTAATAATTACTATGGATCATTTATTTCAGACCATATTGGTATGAAATAAATGAATTATTATGGTTACCAAGTCGACGGAGTCCTGCTTCGTGGAACTCACATTTCTTTATTGTCACCAGAGAACCGAAATCTACCTAGCTTTAAATTTGCTACTATTGACTCGATGCCATTCAGTATTTCTTACAGCAATGCGATTGTATGAAACAGGTGTAGTGATGGCAAGTGCATTCCGGAACGCTGGCGATGCGATGCCGAAAGAGATTGTGCAGATGGCGGTGACGAACTCAACTGTGAACCGCACGCAATGCGCAACTGCACACCCGATGAATATACTTGCGATGATAAACGATGCATTTTGGTAAGGAAGCGTGACATTTCAAAGTTTTTTTTATTTTTTTTTATAGAGTAGTGGGCGGACGAGCATGCGGTCCCACGTGATGGTAAGTTTTACCGCCGCCCATGTACACCTGCAACACCAGAGGGCGCGCCGCCGACCTTGCAAAATCCTATTCACAGCTTGCTTGAAGAACCCTATATCGTAGCTTAATGGAAAGACCTCTTGAGGCAGTTCAGTTAGGCAGTTCGTTCCACAGCCACAGTATATCTAGATTTAATTGGCAAATAATTTATAATAATATAATTAAATAATATAATGGCAAATAATATAATTTATGTATTGGACTATTACCAGTTACTTCATCAGGAGGTTCATCAAAACTTCCTGAAGGTGGTATCAGAAGGTGGTGAGAAAGGCCCTAGTATTGCTTGCTTAATTTCAAAGTCTGATATTTCATGTTATGAAATAGGAACTTCTCTATCAATAAAAATGACAATTTACCAATAACGTTGAACGTTAATACAATTGAACGTTTTTAAACATTAAAGTTATCCGAATGATGCTTGTAGCAACTAGTTTTAGGTTGTACTGTTTTTAATGCGAAATTTCAACTGTTTCTTTTCAGAAAACCTGGCTTTGCGACGGCGTCCGTGACTGCACAAATGGAGAAGACGAGAAGAACTGCCAAGTATTCTGCGAAGCAGACCAGTACATGTGCAAATCGCAAGAGCACCTCATCACCAACGCATTCAGAAACTGCGTGAACAGGAAGCATGTTTGTGACGGCATGAAGGATTGTCCTAAGGGCGATGATGAAGATAAGTGTCCGACGAAAAGAGCATGTAATGAGTATGATAAGTGCGAGAAGCTGTGCATTACGACGTTTGATGGGCACCCCGCTTGCGACTGCCCCTTGGGTTTCCTTCTGAATGACGATGGGTTTAGGTAAGCTATAGACCATTTGCGTAATTTAGTACTGTGGACTAACGGTGTGTTAGATTAATATTTGTACAAATACAAATTTGAATATGATGCCAACCGAAATGAGGTTTCAGTGTTTGAATTCTTGTTCAGAAGAACGCTCTACCACCAAATGGATTGCCAACTTAAAGAAAGTGGCTGATATGATAAGTACTTAAAGAAAGTGGCTGGCTAGAGGAGTAGTAAAGCAGAACATAAAGTGTGGGGATGAACGGCTTTGGGAGAGGTGTATTTACAACAGTGGGGAAATACAGGCTGATGCTATGTTATAGGTACAGTAAATACATAGCAGTAAAAGTTTCCTGCGGTGTATGGTGCGCTGTATGAATGTTTAGTAAAATTGGTTGGCACGGCATACATACAAGAAAATTGTAATTCGTACATTTGTATAAAGATAATTTATAGTTATTGTATATTTTTACTATGGCATAGATTTTCATCGTGGTGCTAAAACAGGTAAAACTGATCTAAAACATTTCAATATTGTTACAGCTGCCGCGATATCGATGAATGTATGTATGAGCAAGACCCGGTATGCTCTCAAACATGCTCCAACACGGTGGGCAGTTTCCACTGCGGCTGTATGACCGGCTACGTGCTCAGACCTGATGGGAGGTCCTGCAAACCAACGGGAGAGTCGCCTTCCTTGCTGTTCTCTAACCGCGTTGGGATACGACAGGTTAAACTGATTTATGTTAAACAGTAATTACACTTGTAATTAATTTAAATAGTGTTCACTTAGAAAACACTTAAATTAGATTTATGAATATTACCGTATTTTGTATACTGTACAAATATAATAAACGAATCCGAATAATATCAAAAACTTGTTTGAAATTTAGGTGTGGCTTACCGGAGACAATTACATGCCTGTTATAAAAGGCCTTCACAACGCCGTAGCTTTGGATTACCACTACGAGAGGAAACTGCTGTTCTGGACTGAGAACAACTTACGGGTCCTACGCGTTGCTCAGATGAATAACAATAATATTTCAGGTACAAATTCCAGATAGTTTAAAAGATCGATATGGGGTTCTTCATGAGAGCTGTGAATAGGATTTTGCAAGGTCGGCGGCGCGCCCGCATGCCCCCTGGTGTTGCAGGTGCCCATGGGCGGCGGTAATACTTACCATCACGTGGGACTCGTCCGCCCAATAGTCTATAAAAAAAAAAAAAAAAAGATCAATTCCTTCCCTCATTGATTGATATCTGCCTATAATTGATACACTGAAGGGCCTCCTCTAGTAACTATGACGGTGTATAATTCTTTCCTCGTTATAAAACTATATTCTATATGGAACTACTAAATATCGACTTTTAAATTAAAGAGGGCGGGCATAAACTGTTCAATCAGTAGCAGTTCCATTTTAACATTATCCTTGAATTCTTGATTGGGATAATAATCATAAATATAATCTTATTGTTTATACGAAAGATAGCTATATTTGGAGTTCCTAATATTAAAGGAATTAATCAATTACTTATCACTAACGGCGGTACAGGAAAACATCGTGAGAAAACCATCGTCTCTGAAAATATGTAAAAAAATCTGGAAAATGTGTAATATCTATTAATCCACAATATTTCGCGTGGTGGATTATAAACCTCCTCGTGATTGCAAAAGGATTGTGATTGTCTATGCTCTGCAGCGGAACAATCTGAGGGTACAATGTAGGCTGATATCATTGTATCGTATATTTTAGATAGGGAGCTTTCTTCTCTCAGTTGTGTCTCATATTTTCTTCTATTAATTCAAATTCCAGACAATTTATGTAAACAAATTTGCTAACTTGCCGGGTTTTTGTGAACAGATGTAATAAGGTGGGGCCTAGAAACGCCAGGTGGTGTAGCGGTAGACTGGATACACGATCTCCTGTTCTGGACGGATTCCGGCACGCGGCGCGTCGAAGTGGCTACTCTTGACGGCAAGCAACGAGCTGTGTTGGCGGCAAACGATCTGGACAAGCCGAGGGCGATAGCTGTGCATCCTGGCGATGCTCTCGTGTTTTGGACTGATTGGGGTAAGTGGTTTCGGGTGGAGCCAAGACATTAAAGAATTTAAACCTCGCGATGGATCGTCTACAATACCTATTACCTCGGACATAGTGTGTTGTAACTGTTCAGATTATGAAAACAAAATGAGGGTAGTTGATAAAACTGCTAGTGGCTATCGAAATGGAAAACCCTCCTTTCCAGTTAGCTTATGACAATGGTCAGGGTAACTCACCCAAAATATCGAGTACATACTTAAAATAAATATGTTTAATATGCGCTTTTAAGACCCGTTTAGTAAATATAGTCTGATAATATACATACTTCAATAAGAGTGATTTAGAGTGGATCTACGACCATTCTGGACATATTCTTATATCCGGCGGTTAGAAATGGCACTTTTCGACGGAAAATGGCAACCTTTGTTGCCACTGTTGCCAGTAAAATGATCTAACAGTAAGTTCATTCACGATCTAGATTAAGATAACTCGGGATTCAGTTGGGATTCGAGTTTAAAATATTTCACTTATCAAGCAACACACACTGAGATCTATAATTTTTTAATTAATCTTACTATATTTTATTCTGTTCGCTTTTTCTCTTAATGCATTAAATTAAATTGGATATTCAAAAATGTGAATTATTTCTAGGTCCCAATCCTAAAATCGAACGTGCGGATATGGACGGCAACAGACGTAAGAGCGTTATAGTCGATCAAATATTCTGGCCTAACGGACTTACGATCGACTACATGGAATCGAAGATCTATTGGGCTGATGCTAAACACCACGTCATTGAGAAAGCTACCTTTGACGGTCGAGATAGAAAACGGGTGCGTTCAAATTAAACATAGTTAAAATATCCTATAGAGACAGACAGAAGTGTAGCCCTATATCAATTTTGTCAACTATTATTTCCATGCATAAGCACAAGTACCAGACTCATCCGAAGTGAAAGCATTCTTACCTAAAAATATAGTGGTTTTAAAACGTTTCGCACACTCGTAAAAGATGATCTTCCTGTATTACCCAGTATTTTTGGTTGTAGATCACAAACAGGGGCCTGCCACACCCATTTGCCCTGACATTGTTCGAAGATGCGATTTACTGGACAGATTGGCATACGAAAAGCATATCGACTGTGAACAAGAAGACCGGCATGGGGATACAGACAGTGCACGCTGGCTTGAACGTTCCTATGGATATTCATAGGTACAAACTGAATATGCATTTCCCTAAGTTTTCATTTGCTTAATTTAGCTTTCTCTTGATTTCATTGAGCATTTAGTGATCAGCTTTAATATCGACTGAAAGTTTTGACTAAATTAAAATTGTGGTTTTCATTTAAAATTCTCTGGAATATTGTACCTATCCATATGTTTCTCTTTTATGCTTATAGCATATATGTAATGTATATTCCTTTTTCAGCTACCATCCTCTACGGCAACTGAGGACTTATAAGAATCGTTGTGGGTTCAATAACGGCGGTTGTTCACATCTTTGTCTTCCAAATAGCGACGATCATTCTTGTCGTTGTCCTGTCGGTTTCAATCTCAATTCGGACGGGTAAACTATTGTCCCGCATTTATTTTTATTTCATTTTAGAATACAACGTTAATTAGGCAATGATGCAGATTAATTATCAGAAAATTAGAATTATTTATATTACAAAAATCTACTTTCAATTTAATAAAATATATTTAATCAAAAACTTTATTTCCAGTCGAACTTGCGAAGAAACGCCGGAGAAGTTGTTACTTTATTCACGTCGAAAGGACATAAGACTAAAACAATTGAATCCAAGAAAACAAGTGGATTCCTCTGATATGGTAAGCATTCAGTATGTTTTCCTTTCAACATTTCCTTTTTTAACATGGCACGAAATAAAGAGAATGAAATACTAATTTATGACTTTTATTATTGGATTCCGACCAGGTCATTCCTGTGGACAACATAAAACAAGCTGTGGCATTGGACTGGGATCACAACACCAACTCGATATTTTGGACTGATGTGGAAAAAGACACAATCAATCGCGCTTATTTAAATGGCTCTCATCAAACTATTATTGTTGGCTCTAACCTGAGTAAGACATAAATGTTACTAATATTAGCACTGTATCAGTTTACTCTTATTATATTATAATTTAACGAAGATTATTCTGGACTGATGTTGGCATGTATCGCGGATAATGCGGATTATTATGCAAATAATTGTATTATTGTCAACGACAGTATCCACTTACCATCAGGTGGACTGTACGCTCGTCTGCCGCCTTTTTTCACTTAGGTTTATCTGGTAGATTAAATTCTACAAGAATTGTAAATATGTACTTGCAAATATATGATTTTAGAGGCGCACGAGATGATCAATTATATAGAGCAATTTTACGGATTGCGCAATGTTTCTGAGCGTTTAGGGAGTGTATTGAAACTCATTAAGCCATAATTCAGTGATATTGTGCAATGACATTCTAGGGGCCGTCTTTGACAAATACAACACAAGAACAGTAAGTAATTAATAACATTCTTACAGTTTCACCAGCTGGCTTAGCATATGATTGGATAACTGACAAGTTGTACTGGACGGATGCCGGAACGAACAGGATTGAAGTAGCGCACTCCAATGGGAGCATGAGGACTTTGCTAGCTTGGGACAACATTGATAAACCCAGGGATATTGTTCTTGATCCCAAAGGTATATTTGTGCAAATTAAAAGAAGTAATAGGGTGTTTTGAATAAATTCATTGATATTTATTGGTTGATATTTGGTTGATTTGATATATACATACTGCAAGGACCTACTAAAACTCTATAGTACATAGTTCACACTGAAAATTTCCAGAACCGGTCACTTACATAAACAATATTTAAAAAGTAATTACAATATTTGAAAATGAATATTTACCTACTCTTTGGCTGTAGAAAAGTTTGTTTCATCTAACAGTCATTTGTTTTTTTATTGTGGCGTCATTTTAAAAATTGCTGCATTACGATGGATTTAACTCGTGAAAATTTTCGCTGTATGATTTTCTACGATTTTATTGTAATTTGACAGCTCAGCAGAGCCTCGCTCGGCTTTAAAATGCTTTTGGTGATGAAACACCAAGCAAGACGACAATTTAAAGGTGGTTTGCAGAATTCAAGCGCGGTCGTGTCAGTCTCAGTGACGCATTTCGTGAAGGTCGGCTCGTCCATCGCTGTCAACAACAAAAATATCGACGCTGTACGCCATATGATCGAAACAGACAGTCATGTGACCTACCATGAGATTCGGGCATCCTTAGACATAGGCATGAGTCAGATACAATCAATCTTACACAAACATTTGGCTGTGGGAAAGCTGTGCTCGCGGTGGATCTCACACAATTTGACTGAGGCTCAAAAAACGAGACGCGTCTCTTGATGCAATGCCATGCTTACCAAATTCAACGAAGGGGCGTCAAATTCGATGTGGAAATAGTAACTGGTGATGTAACATGGATTTACAGCTACGACCCCGAAACAAAGCAGCAATCGACCATTTGGGTCTTTCAAGATGAGCCGAACCCCACCAAAGTGAGGCGTGTGCAAAGTGCCGCGAAGCAGATGATAGCTTCTTTTTTTATAGAACTCATGAGCCATCCTCCATACAGTCCCGACTTGGCACCTTGTAACTTCTTCTTGTTTCCAAAAATTAAGAAAGACTTACGCGGTCAACGATTTTCATCGGCAGAAGAGGCTGTCGAAGAGTATAAAAAACGCGTTTCCAAGTTCACCACGGAGGAGTGGAATAAATGTTATGGAAATTGATTTATTCGCATGAAAAAGTGTATTGACGCTCACGGAGAATATTTTGAGAAACAATAAATTGATTTTTGGCCATTCATTGTAATTTTTTTTTATTCATTCCGGAAATTTTCAGTGTGGCCCTCGTATAGTTCGTATTACACATATTTGTCGGAACGCTAAGTCTCTCTGGCTATTTGAAAAGTGTTTCATTCGAAAGTAGGATCTGCCGATCCGCTTATAGTAAATGTGTTATGATTTTTCTTTTTCGCGTGCCTTGTTAATCTTTGGGGTAGTAAAAAAATCTACATCTTCGGTTTAAAACAAACTGTTGTCCAAGCCCGAAACGGTGCTAATGAAATGATTTCTGTTTGCTGATTGATTCTGAACACCGCTGTGAAATCATCTGGAATTTTCTGTTTAACTTTGTACGGGCGAAAGGTTCCCTTTAATAAAAATAACCGTCGATACTAGTAAATTAGTTAATTGGTGGCTTACATTGTAAGGTTCTAAGCCCTCTCAATAAAGAGTGTCTTAAAGTCTTAAATAATAAATAGGTAAATAATAATATTATGTTAAGACTAAATAGGTGTTCGATCAATATTGTTAGAGGTAATTTAACATAGAAAAAAACTATTGTTATTTTTCGCAGGTGGCGTAATGTACTGGTCCGACTGGGGATCGGACCCTTGCATTGAACGGGCAGATATGGACGGGTCTAATAGAAAACGCATCATATCTGGCGAAATGACATGGCCCAATGGCCTGGCTTTAGACCTTGCATACAACCGCATTTATTGGACTGATGGTGGCAACCAAACTATCGAATACGCTAATCTTGATGGCACTGGACGAACGACTTTGATAGGTAATTACAATTTTTTTTAAAAATACGCTTATCACGATACAGCCATAAATTACCTTCCAAAATATCATCAGTGACAGTTGCGATGTTAAGAGGAAGCATTTGATGTCTCTTATTTTTGACCTGCAGCCGCTCTATTTTCAGATTGTAATTATCTGTTTTCTTAAGCAAGTTGCAGGTTGCAATAAGTAATGCAAGTTTCATGCGCGCTCGCGTGTGCGTATAGTAGTCTATAAGGGTCGGGCGCAGAAAGTCTGAAATAGCAAGATGACTATGTCTCAGAAAAACAAGGTCTCAAAACGATTAGAATATGTTTATTTGTTATGCTTTATAGGTAAACATCTTCCGCATCCGTTCGGCTTGGATCTTTACGGCGATGAAGTGTTCTGGACCGATTGGGAGACGCAATCTATTCAAGCTGCCAATAAATTCACTGGCAAGAACCGCCGTACTTTAGGCGCTGGTGTCGCAGGTCTTATGGATGTCAGGGTTTTCCACAGAGAAAGAGTAAAAGACATGAAAAATAAGTAAGAATTCTTAACAATTAGATTAACTCTCATGTTTTGGAATAAAGTATATGATATGAGTTATTGTGGTTATTACAGGTGTGCCAAAAATAACGGGGGATGTTCACATCTGTGTCTATTGAAACCCGGAGGACGAGCTTGCGCTTGCCCTATTGGAATAAAGCTTGGTGTAAGTAATTATATAACTTAAATAAATAAGATATTATTATAGTCTTTGCACTGATGACCTGTACATTAAACTTTTGCAGAAGGATGGCAGGACATGTGCTAATGGCCCCGTGAATTTCCTAATATTTGCGCATCGCGTTGACATTCGCATTGTATCTTTGGATGTGCCCTACCTCATCGATGTAGTGTTGCCATTGCCGCCTCTAAAGAATGCGTTGGGCGTTGATGTGGATCACAAAACAGGTATGTGGATAGTTATCTTATGGTTTAGTTCTACAAAAAGTACGTGGAAATATTTGAACTTTGTCAAATGTATCGTAGCTTCCCATTTTATGCGGTCACGAATTATAAAATTAAAAATTTCGTATTTTTTTGAGTTGCTAATTTAATTTTTTAGGCCTTATTTATTGGACCGACACCGCTGAAAGAAAAATACAACGCGCCAACAGAAATGGGGACCAAATAGAAACAATAATTGGAAAAGGTCTCCACACGGCTGATGGAATTGTAATAGACTCTAGTGGACGAAAGGTAAGCTTTTGTTATCTTTACGATTAGTAATTTCAATGAGAAACAATTAAATATAAAATAAAATAATTAATATAAAAACATTTTGTACAGATCTACTGGACCGACGGAGGACGCAACAGCATCGAAGTAGCGGAGTTAGATGGTAGTAACAGAAAAGTTCTTGTGTGGACCGGTTTAGGTACAAAAACAACTTATTCAAACAAGATTTATAAAAAATAATAAAAACGAAATCATAAAATTTATTAATTTATTTTACAGATTCTCCCAGAGCCATCGCTTTGCATTATGAGAACGGATACATGTTTTGGTCCGATTGGGGTACATCAGCTAAAATTGAAAGAGCTGATATGGACGGCAAAAATAGGTATTTAGCACAGCTTTCAAAATATTCTAGATTTTACTTTGTATTCTACTCGATATATGCGTTTTAACGTTATGCTGTTATTTCAGGCGTGTCATTGTAGATAATGATATAAAATGGCCAAATGGACTTGCCATCGACCGAATTGAGGGTCGCCTTTATTGGAACGATGCTAAGGTTCTTACCATCGAGAGTTCTGATTTCGAAGGTAACGACCGCCACAAAGTTCTGAAAGATGTTCAGTATCCTTATGGCATCGTAATTGTGGGACAACACATTTACTGGACGGATTGGAAGACCAAAGCCCTTCATAGAGCCGATAAGACTAATGGCAAAGATCAATTGATTATAAGGGAGCATTTGGAGGGGCTTATGGATATACGAGCTGTTCAGGTGCGTCAATTTTTCATTTGTCTAACTTATAATTTTCAAAAGCTCAAAATAGGTAATTAAGATGGTGCTCCTTGATGCGAGAAATGTTATAAAATACTTGTTTTACAGGGCGAACGTGTACTTATGGACGCATGTGGCGCAAACAATGGTGGTTGTTCGCACCTTTGCCTTCGTTCATCTCGAGGATTTTCCTGTGCTTGTCCAACCGGCATCTTATTCGAAAATCAGACGGACCCCACCGCGAAGACTTGCAAGCCACACCCCGACAACTTCCTAATATTTGCTACGAGGAGCAGCATTGCATTAATATCTCTAGACACTCCTGAACAGTGGGACGTTACATTACCAATAAAAGATATCCAGAATTCCATTGCAGTCGATTTTCACTGGGATCGTAAGCTGATATTCTTCACTGACGTTAATCAGGATGTTATAAGGTAGGTTTGGTTTAATCTTGAAAGAGCAACATATTTTGAAGAGTTGGAAATAAAATGTGACTTTCGTCTTGTTGCAGGTCTGTCAACATGCTCAATATGAGCGAAGCTCAAACTGTGGTAAAAACTAAACTTGATACTCCAAACGGTTTGGGTGTAGATTGGATAGCAAATAATATTTACTGGACTGACAATGAATTCAAGGTATCTTTAAACTACATATTTTATTTGTTGATAAAACAACAGTAAAACTAAAAGTTAACTAAAGGACAGTTTTTTAACATACTTGAAGTTGAACATTAGGTACATATCAGCATTATGTTATAATTGTTAAAATACCAGACGTAGAATCATTGGAATGTTTTTATTGAAAATTAAATGGTCTGTTTTAGGTTGTCGAAGTAGCTAGATTGGATGGTTCTTCTAGAAAGACATTGATAGATGGCCTCAATGAACCCAGAGCATTAGCTCTATTTCCAGCTAAAGGGTAAGTAAATTTTAAAGAAATCAATGTACAGGTGGAATAAAAACGTAAAAAATTATGAAATATTTATTTTATAGATACCTCTATTGGACCGACTGGGGAGAAACCCCTAGTATTGAGAGGGCTTTATTAGACGGCAGTCACAGAAAAGTAATCGTCAGCCAAGACCTGGGATTCCCTAACGGCATTACCGTCGATTATAAGGAAAGGCGATTGTACTGGACTGATGCTTTGAAGGACAGGATCGATACATCCGACTTAGACGGGAAGCACAGAGTTCAACTCGTGCCAGACGCTAAAAATCCGTTTGGCATGACACAGGTAAGAATTCAAACCATTATCAGAGAAATACTGGTAAATGCATGGAAGTTGCATTAACAAATATGTTTGTATTTAGTTCAAGGACTACATTTACTGGACTGATTGGAATAAGAAATCAGTCATTAGAGCAGATAAGAAGACCGGGAAGAACGTGACAGCGATACGAACAGATCTGGAGATGACAATGGAAATAAAAGCGGTGTCGGCAGAGAAGCAACATGGATGGAATCCTTGCAAGGAGGACAATGGCGGATGCTCTCATTTGTGTCTCTTTAGAGGACATGACTACATTTGCTCTTGTCCGGATGAAGCGGATTCTCGACCGTGCTCCACTTGTAAATATCTTTCAAGCTGTATCCAATGAGAATGCTTTTGTTAGCGTGACAGTATTTTGACTTAATCTTTTTATTTAAACTTTTCAATGAGGATATTTTTGTTACCTTCTTTGTAACCTTATTTCATTCAAAGGTGATTCAGAAATATGAGCAATTTCTCTAGACTGTCATATTGGAAATGTGGCATTTATAATTTTTACTGGAGGCAGATAGCAAATATCCTACTTTTTTATACTCGGACTGCCAATGAAATCGCAATGTTTTGCAGCTCCCAAACTCCGCGTCGACATGAAAATGCCGTCGCACTACCCATCGTTCTACGACTACTTGGACACGGAGACCGATAAGGGTCTGCGGCCGCCACCTACTGTTGTACCAGACACGAACTTTGGCTTTATCCTTGTGATCTGTACGACTGTATCCTCCATACTCGTTGTCATTTTGTTTGGCAGTTTTTTCTTTCGTAAGTATAGTTTTTGTTAAACACATAAAAAAGAAAGTAGTAAATAAGTAAAGAGCAGAATTGTGACCAAACCTTTCATGAAATTCTAGTGGTGATGTCCTCAGAGGACCGAGTGGCATTATTGAATTATGTATATATCTATGTATACCTACTTATATTAAAATTTCGATTTTTTTAACAATATACGACTACCTAAATTTCATTTTTATGTAGTATTATTTTTATAATAGCTATATTTTTATGTAATACCGTTAGAGCAGAGATCGTCCCACCTGATGGTGAGTGACTTATCGCTGGCTATGCCACTCGAGTTAGGCAACCCCGTGAAAGAGATGTGTGAAAGGTATGTAAAGATGGCTATGAAGGGCTCTGTCCACCTTTATGTATTAACCATGTGTTTGCCATATTATTTATTCTTTAAATGAAAAAAATATTCATTATAGTCCGATTGAGAGGAATTCGAGGCAATGACTTGAAAGAGAGCTACCGTGAATCGGGCGGGCACATCTCCTTCCCGAATCCGAACTACGCGGCCGGCGGGGGGGAGCCGCTCGAGCGCCGACCCAACCGCTTCCAGGGCATATTCAAGTATGACAAGAACCAGGTATGAGTACTAAATACTGTAGGTATGATGACTACAATAGTTAGACTCAAGAATGATAAAAGTAACCGCTATTCAGGCAAGTATTAAATAAAGAGGAGGTCGTGGCGGCGAGTCAAATAACGTCTACGCATACATTTAGGTCTAGAAATGAACACAGTATAGACTTAAAAGGATTTTAGTATCTGAAAGGATTTTAGTATCGACGAGAATAATGGGTTTCGTTGTTGTTAAAGAAATAGATTAACTACTTATATTAATTATTTCTTCAGTTATAGCACCTACAATGTTGACATTAACTGGTCTACAGTATCAGCTAATGCGTTTGTCACAGATGTTAAAATATACATAGTAAAAAAAACAAGCTCATAATAGTTTGGAATTTATTTCGTTTTTTAAAAGAAATTAGGATTATTAAATCATGTATCATTCAAAGTATTTAAATGTGTTTATGTGTATATTAGGGTGTCCCTAAAAATTTAAAGTATTTTTTTAATGCATACCCACTTATTTTTTTTATATTATACCAAAACACGTAAATCAAATTTCATGATCTGACTACGGCAAGCCGTGCCGACTTACATCGTAACATGTCAGTATTTACATACTTAGGCGAGCGCGCAAGTGCAAGTGATTTCCAGTTGTATTGTCCATTGGGGGGAAGTTTTGACCCCGTTATTTGATGTTTTACGTCCCCTACTAAAAATATAACCTTTTTAGAACTGCGTAATTCTCTATGTTTATTGACTAAAAGCAATAAGTTTACCGACAATACAACTGGACGTAAAACGTTTAGTTTTACGTTTACTTTTAGTTTAACGACCCTACTAAACGGACGTTTAGTAGGGGACGTAAAACATCAAATAACGGGGTCAAAACTTCCCACCAATGGACAAGTACTCGCAGTTTTGTTTTATGACATATGTGTTGTTTTATACCAAATAGTTATCGATTTGTGTGAAAAAACTTGTGAACTTATATCATGTTTGGCGAAACTTACAAAAAATGCACGTATTCAAGCGGCGATCCTGTCACTATTTGACGATGAGGTGGACTAAGCAACAAAAGTGAAGATGGTGGCAAATTTAACTAAAGAAAATATATCGACCCAGTGGAAACGATACATCCCATCAAAGGAAGAACTTTATGGTTCATTGTATGGTAAGTTTGACAGATAAATGATGTAGTTGTTTCTTTAGTAGGTATTCTATCTCGTGTAATTTCACGCTAACTATTCTTTTTTATTTCAGAGTAAATCATCTATGATTTTATATCAGTCAAGAGCAAGTATTTGTTCTCTCGTCTCAGAATGAATGACAGTTTTCTCCAGGAGAGTCCTTCTTTATGGAATGCCCAGGAATGTCCGTGACTAACGCCACGTTTCTAGAAGCCAAAAATACTGTGTCAACCCGTAGAGCAGTAAACGGTACAGTCGAAAGGGCTGTAAAGTTGATGCAAGACTTTTATTGTTTGATTACGGTTGACGAGGAACAAGAGCACACAAAGATCTATCCTGACTGTGAAAACGAAACCGAAAAGAAAATATGCTCAATAATTGATTTCTTTAAATGTAAAATATTAATAAATGTACGATTTGGAACAATTGGTGTTTTATTTTCCAAAACTACATGAATTCTTAAGTCAATCCATAGTATCTCAGTACAAATTTTCAAGTTGTAAGTTTGACATCAAGTCGGCTCGAGTTATCGTTATCTTAAGGCAATAATATTTTATAATCGAGTAATTAGGACCAAGTGGAAAAAAAAAATAAGTATGCGTATCTGATTACGCAAAAAAAATTATGGTCATGTCATGTCATGGGACACCCTAGTTTATATTGAACAACCTGTAAAAAATACAATTTTCAAGAGTTTTCAGCAGGGTCCTAATTTGCAGGAGCGCGTGACAAACGTATACATTCCCGAGGGAACGAGCCTGCTGCCTCCGCCGCCTCCCCCACCGCACCGCGTGCCCCCCACCCGCCCTGCCACGCACGACGACTTCGAACCAGTTACTTTGCATCCCTATGCCTGAACAATGGCCAGCAGTGTTGCCAGATTGGAAAACTACGCGTTTACTAAAATTACAGTCTTCTGAACTTTTAAAGTGTTTTGACGATAAATGCTTCATTTGCTAATTTTGAACATGTAGGTACTGAAAGCAAATACTGTAATTCCTGTACGTGTGGCAACACTGACGAAACAAAAAGTGTGATGACCACATAACGGCGCAGCGCAAAGCTCACGGATTACTGCGAGTAGTTAGTAGCGACAACAATATTATAAGATGTGATGCCTCTGATTGTTCTTAGAACGGAACCACGATAGTATGCTGTCCTTGGCGTCCGCTCTTAGATATTACATCTTTAAATTATGATAAATTATGAACACCACGCCACCAAATGTTTCGGATGTGTTTTTGTATGGTTTAATGAGACAAGTGAAAAACACTTGTCACATGGAGGCTGTAATGTATATTAGCTACCGAGTAAGCAGCAATGATTAATCTGTTAGTGCTATGTTGTGGCAAATAAACAAAGGAAAGAGAGGCACAAAAATGGTGGTATCTACTTTGGTATTTGCTCATTTAGAAAATGCCTAATTACCTACCTGATACTCGTCAATTGCAGAAAATGAAAAATACGGAATGAAATCGACCGTAGATACGCTAAAATTCCATCGTTAGAATAATACGTGTGTGCTCTACTAATTTTTAAACACTAGTCAGTAGTAAATAAGTACTTATTGTATACATTTTACTATGTATATTCCAGACAAGGTAACAAAAATAAACCCGAGATTCAACGTTTACTGGAAGTAATTATTCCGTTCAAATAAATAAATATGTTTTATTGTAAATAAAACGTATTCATGTAACAATATAAACGAAATATAGTTACTGTTATAGTTTATAGAAATAGGCAATTTTTAAGTATCTTTAAATCGAACAAGCACTTAGCTTTTAAGAACCTACAAAAATTATTTTCATTTGTTCCGACTTAATTCTTAAGTATAAATGGAAGGAAAATATTAAAAAGTTAGTTATAAAAATAATAAAATAAAATAACCTTTAGCGACGGTATCATGTTCCATTGTAAACTCATGAAACTGGTATTGTCTACATATTGGTTACCAATATACGAGTACACGTACCTATTCTGGTATAAACGAGTTTCTTAGGCATGATACCGCGATTGAATGAGATAATAAAATTATCTAACATGTAAAGTATTGGTATTAATATATTTTGTATGAGAATAGAATTAGAAAATTGTCTTATTTTTGTAAAAGTCGCCACTGTTCGCGTTCCCTGTGGCTCAGGGGAAGCAACGAGAGGCGACTACTTTAAAAAAGTCGTAGAGAATATTTTATTTTCAAAGTGAGGGAATGTTTGTCCACAAGTATAATTCCGACCTTATTACAACATTATTAAAAATACGACAAACAGTGTATACAAAAGGCTCGCGTTACTAAATTAAAATTAGCTGTTATATATTCCTTTAATTTCACATTTATTTCAGAAATAAAAAAGAATTGGCTTTTAGAAGTAATTCACCAAAATAGTTATGGTGACAATAAAGATATCAATGTAAATAGATAGTTTTAATTGTGACGTTTTTGTCAGACAATCGGTATGCATTGTAAATAATAGTTTATTTGTACCTTATACGTTACTCAATCAACCTTATTTGATTTCAACTGACACTACCTGTGTGTGAGGGTAGCAGTTACAAAGCATGCACGTACTAAGTCTCATATCAGAATAATTCCTTTAGTATCTAATTAGATGTAATATGAAATGCTTTCAATTGTCTTCATGCCAAAAATCAGTTCCACCGCGCTGTAATGTGACAAATCAGTTCCACCGCGCTGTAATGTGACAAATCAGTTCCACCGCGCTGTAATGTGACAAATCAGTTCCACCGCGCTGTAATGTGACAAATCAGTTCCAACGCGCTGTAATGTGACAAATCAGTTCCACCGCGCTGTAATGTGACAAATCAGTTCCAACGCGCTGTAATGTGACAAATCAGTTCCACCGCGCTGTAATGTGACAAATCAGTTCCAACGCGCTGTAATGTGACAAATCAGTTCCACCGCGCTGTAATGTGACAAATCAGTTCCAACGCGCTGTAATGTGACAAATCAGTTCCACCGCGCTGTAATGTGACAAATCAGTTCCACCGCGCTGTAATGTGACAAATCAGTTCCAACGCGCTGTAATGTGACAAATTAATTTACAATTGACATCTCATTAACAATATCGACTTAAATAAAATATACATATACTACATATTTGTATAAACGAAAAACAATGCATTTAGCATATTTTTGCATTTATTTTGAGTTTTTATATATTGCATACAAATGTTTATATATTTATTTTATTGTGGATAAATGACGTCTGAAAAACAACGTGACGTACATGAAGTTTCACAGGGTGTTTTAAATCTAAGGTAGAATTAGGATGGGAGAGGTACGGACGAAGGTCCGGGAAATAGACCGAAATACTGAATTACTTTGCACTAATAATTTTGGTCATATTATGTAATACCGATACATATTTCATTGCATTCACATACCAATACCAATCAGCTTTTATACCAATTTGACAAAGAATAATTGAAAGACTTGTTTAAAAAACGATAAAAAGAACCATTTGCTATTTTATAACGATACAGACCTATTTGTAGGCTGTAGATATCTTCTAAATACTTTTGAAAGTAAAGAAGCCTCTTAGTCGATTTTTAACATCATTGAATTTCCTATATATTTACTTGAGACAATTTTTTCTACTTATTTACCCATGTTATTATAGACGACGCTTGTAAAAACTTGAAGATAGCTTCAAGTTTTAAACAATAGATTTATATATTTCCATAGGTTGAGTTTCGAAACAGGAGAAAATTGGTTTCTGACAAATTTAATTAATGTTGCATCACTTTTCGTATTTTGGAGATAGAAAAGAATGTAACATAATCTCAGGAGCGATTTTCGCACGTTTTAGATCTCAACCTTATTGGATAAAAAAATTGATCCGCCCTGATGCAAGTTACTAGAACACCATATCATTTAGCTTAATAGTCGAATAGAATTACGCAGCACTGAGTACAATTATTTAAGTAAATCAATATAGCAAATGAGTCGTATAGTTTAAATTTTTGGCAAATGAAAAAAAAAAATACACTTTGTGTGTTCTACGTAGCTCACAAAATTTATTCATGTATCATAAATTGCCAACAGGTCCAATCAAAATACTTTTATTTGACTAATCATTCAGTATGATCCACAAATTTTAAACTCGCAGATTGCCGGATTATGACACCAAATTTTTAAGAATACCGGATTTAAAACTAAACAGTGGGGCAGATAGCCATATTTGATCCCAAATACCTACTCCTAGGATTAGGGTTGTCACAAAATGATGGTTCAATATATTTGTATTTTTCATCGGGAATAAAGTGAAAATGAAATAAGCACCTACAATAATTTACTATTCATACATTCATATTACTAGATGTGCGATCGAACTTCGCTCGTGATAAGCTTATAGCTCCTGAAAACGATTTTTTCCCGAGATTACACTTATCTATGGTAGATCGATTTATCACCCCCAAAAACCTCCGTATACCAAATTTAATTGAAATCGTTAGAGCCGTTTTCGAGAACGCGAGTACATATATATTTATATACATATATATACTCGTATATACATACATATTTTTATACAAACATTTCTCATTTAATATAATAGGATTCTGGTATTTTTTGCGATGTATCGTTGACTGTACCTTTTCTCACTAAACCGTATGTGAAATATAAAAAAGAATGTGTAGTCAGAACGGAAAGGCCTCTGCCCGGCAGCGGGACACTACGAACAGGGCCGTCTTTACCAGGGGGTGCAAGGGGTGCGGTACACCCCGGGCGCTCACCTTTTAAAGGTAATGAAAAAATATAACGCTATAGTAAACAATTACACAATAGGATATTTGACTGTCATAGGATACACAATAGGATATTTGACTGTCATAGGATACACAATAGGATATTTGACTGTCATAGGATACACAATAGGATGTTTGACTGTCTTAGGATACACTCCCGCACCCCGGCGCAGAATAGACTTAAGACGGCCCTGACTACGAAGAAAATATATCTAATTCATCTTAATAAAACCAAATAAAATCTTAATCAGTTAGTGACTAACTGATTAACTGTTAGTCAGACAACCCTTCCATCATTTGTATTTCAATCTCTTGGGCTGGTTTCTTTTCCAGTTTTCTGGATTTCTCTAGCGTTTCTTTGAAAACCTATTGGTTTCAACGATGGAGTATCTATGACTTTACTTTTATGATGGATGTATCTATGATGGAGTATCTATGACTTTAGGAGTATCTAAATTTTTACTTTGTTTTTACTATTTGTTGTATAAATTCTAATAAAACGATAAAAACACACGGTAAAGGACATTAAAAACGTTTTAAATCCGTTATTTCAACATAGGATTGGATGCTGGCTTGTGATTGGTCGATGGTAAAAGTTTAACTTTCTGCAGATTGCTCGATGTGTTCCCAACTATGATGAGCATTTTTAATGGAATATATCTGGCTTTGATACACATTGACAATGTAAAATGGTTTTATTCAAAATTACACTTTGTTGCCATTACAAAAATCATTTTCGGAAAAATGTACAGATTGCCGCCTTTGAAACTATACGACTAAAATATATTTATGTACAGTACATTTATGGAGTTATGGAGTGACACTTGTGAAGATAGTTTGCTGTACATTTACAGAAGACTTAATCTTATGACATATTTTCGCCTTAATACATAATAAATTGTACTAATTTTTTCGTAGATATTTAGGTCGGAATGAAAAATAATTACTTTATACAATATAATTAAACAATGAATAACACTCTTTTAATTTTATATAATGTAAAAATGTAATTATTTATGCGTAGTTCTATTGGACTCAATAAGCTTATACGAATATATTAAACATTGCTCATACAATTAAGTTATTCTTATTGTAGGTACTAATTGAATCATCTGTTATGCAAATATATAACGTTTATCGGTGTATCCACGTGTATAGAGATATATATATCCGTTCACCTCCGTGTTATAAAAAGAATGTAAAAACACTACCTAGTTGTCTAGGTGTATCTTGATCCAGTTATTAGTTCTAAGTGATATTTTACCTGAATTGTTTCGTTATATAGCTCATAAGGGAAAAGGAAGTTAAAAATATGAGAGTGCTGTGATAACAGATGCTTCGAGAGTTGTAGAGTGGGTAACTAACGATGGCAGTTACTTTTACAATAGTGTGTTTTATTTACTTCAGTGTAAAGTCCAAAATACAAATGTTCTCTGATGTCACGACGCACAACCGATGCAAGTACATTATTCCCAAAATTTGTATTCGAACAAACACAATTGGTGCGACACGTGCCAAAGTACCCAATAAATAATACTCATGCAGTATTTTATATTTTTTTGATATTATAATTTTTAAGTATAGACAAGAATTAGATAACGAATTAGACAGCTTTTACACCTTTGATGCCTCCTTTTCATAGAGGTGTTAAAACTGTTGTCCGATTTATTATGGTGATTTAAAATAGAAATTATTCGAATAATTTGCGTATTATTTTAACCGTTCCCTCTCCCGAGTGCCCAAACACCCCCCCCCCCCCCCCCCCCCGCCCTAACCGTTTTAGATACTCGTATTTGCTGTATAGCAGATTCAATAACGAGTAACGAATGATTCATTTTTATCGTTTCTTCCCTTTCATTTCCTAGTGGAGTTCAATTAGACATGAAAAACCTTTGAACTCAAACCGATATAAAGTTAAAAGCGGAAAAGGCCACGGAAGAAATAGATATTCATTAATGAAGTCTTTAAGGGTTAAATTTTTAGTACTTATTAGTAGTCTTCATTCGTTGTAACTGAAAGATTTTCCTGATTTTATTGATTAATACTTAATTGCACTATAAAGTTTAATACTTAATTGCATTGTACCTACTATTTATTATACGCTCCTTGTGGAACACGGAACACAAGCCTCCCCTTAATAACTTCAACGGCGTTGTATACCGAAATCTATTTCATTGGATCGACGTCTGTCCAATGTTGGATATTAAAACATACCGACTACATACATTTTGGACCAGAAGGGATCATACCAATTTAAGGATCTTTACAAATTCTTAAATTGGTAAGAATACGTAAGGTGCGAAGAAACTCGGCAGTGTTATTTACATATAAGAAGAGCATTTTAATTATCTAGAAATAAAAGGTATTGTAGAATGGGATGGTTTTGTGTATGCAGGCGTTTTTAAGTGTATCTTGATCAATAGGCAATTCTGACGAATATCAACTAAGTTTAAAGGGTTACTTAATTAATAAAACAGAGTAAAATTAGATATATGTTATATTTCAAAGTACATTGTAGATACACACGTAGTCAACAACCGTAAACATAACACTTAGTATAACTTTAAAGTCAATGGATACAAAAAGTATGGATCGATTTTAATAGCCTATATTATTAGACAGTTAATAGTATAGTATATTTCATAACTTGGTGTCCTACTCAATAATACTCAAAGATTTATGTTGAAAATGTAAGAGCCAAAATCTATATTCATTTGTTTATTTTTAAACTGAACACCTATGACCACTGACTTACTAACTTGGCTTAACTAATTAAGCTAACTTGGCACCTCGCGCCGATGAGTCATATTGTCGTTCTGATAGGGTGCGCAAAAAAATTAAGAATATGAGAGAATTAGATTTAATTAATACAATTTGTGTTAAGTTTTTTATGAGCTAATTTTTTTAAACCTTTTTTCTACTGGGCGACGGAAAACAAATAAAAGACTACTTGGCTATGCGAAACAATCTTTTATTATAAAACAATGTAAAAGATTTCTTTTGATGACTTGGTTGACCGGAATGGTGAACATAATAGTTGCCTTTTCCTTTTTAAAAAATTAATAAACTTTAGAATAATATTTCTTCCTTCACTGTATATAGTGTTCCCCGTGTCGTCAACAGTATACTAACATAATATAACAAAACCAGTTCAAAACGTAACAATAACCAATTCCAAGAAATATAGTAATGAAGTGTATCCGCAACGGCGATGCTATCGGTACTGACATGACAAGACGAGCGAGAAGAGGTGAGCGACGAAGCGGAAGGGGGGGGGGGGGGGTTTGCATTCCAGCGAGGTGCTGAGTTAGTTTAACCGTGTAGTATATTTGGTGAACTTTTTTATTTTAGTTTGATTTTAGAAAATACTCTAACTATCTAGTAATTATTATTAATTTGTGAAGGCTTTTAGAAAAATACGAACTTTGAAATATCAATAACACTTTGTGCTAAAGAAAATAAAGGTTTGGTGGGAGTTTTTATCGTATTGTATTATATCCTACATTAATGGTATGAATACTGAACAGGGGAATAACATTTTGGTACCTTACATCTACTCCCAATTCTCCTCTATCTGTAGATTTGTAGAAAAAGTAGATGGAACTGTTTAGGGTAAAAAATTATTTAGATTATAGTGAAACATAGTGGAGCCACCATCGAAGGTAAGATTTTGAAAGTTAAATGTTCCACGGTAGAGTTTGAAATTGATATATTTTAGGAATGTTTGAATATATTAAATCTTCCACATTTTATACTAACACTATTTATATATCTTTTTCATTACCTCCATAAAAATTTAATTAATCCTATATGTAGATATCCTATACGATAGTAGTAAAATCGCATGAAGTTTGAGAAGTGTGTTTACATTACAATCGCTTAACACACAAAGATCATAGCCACAGCCGAATACAAATTACAAAATATAAAACAATACAGATCAATTTTCGAAGGCAGTGTGTATAATAAAAAATGTTAAACAACCACTTAGTAAGAAAACCGTTTTTTACTAGGACTCTTCATCAATTAATACAATTGTAACTGCTTATACAATCTAAGTCACATTTAGGTACGCAATATTTATACAACATAGCAAAAGCCATAAGTACGAAGATAATTTTGTTGATTCATAAGTACGCGCAATTAGTTGCATTTTTAAAATACGAATTAGAACTTTTAAATTGTAACGGCGAATTGGAATTTCTTGCATACAACTCCAGCGGTTAATGCAATTTAATTTGGAGTAATTAAACAAATATGTTTTTTAGTAAGTTGCTAGCAGAATGACAGCTATATAAGTATCGCTGATTTTTGCAACTATAGTATTCATTTAATTTTCTTATTGATTGCTGCGGGTCTGATTCAATTTCATCAGTAAAATGTCGTATATAAGGTGTAATAAAATTACCTTCTATCATTTTAAGAGTATGACGTAAACGTAATATATAATACACATACGTCTTTATTTATTGATATTCAAGCATTTTTTTATAATACAAAAAATTATATCTGTTCCCAATAAAAGTAGAATGAGGTCACACTAGCCTAAGCAGTCAAGTCTATTGTTTATTAGCTATTTCAGCGCGCGGACGATCACAAAGCGTCACAGACGTTCAACACTAGTTTTACATCACATTTAAAATTTATTTAAAATCTCTATTTTATGTGTTCAGCAATATACTTGATATACAATATACAACAATATACAACAGCAAATAAGTTTAGTAAAATGCCGTCCTGATTTATATCTGGAAATGATGCAGGTTAATTTTATTACATCTTATATATAACTTGAACATGTACCTACAATAATGCATATGTTATCGGAAATGTGTATAATTCAGGAATCTTATAAAATTCCAAGCTGATTTAGAAAATGTGTTAAATATTTTATTAAAGATACGTTATTTTATTACTTAAGTTATTAGATACAATACCTAGGTAATTAATGAAGTAACTAGGAATTTTATAAAATTACTAACTGGTACTAAAAATATATGACATTGTTTCCGGGTAGGAAGAATTTTCGTGTTGTTTAAAAAACAAAAACACGATGTGTGAGGCGATCGCGAAACGTAACGAAGCGATCGCCTAACTTAAACCAGCCAAATCGTTTCTGGGTAGGAAAGACTTTCACATTTCCGATCTCTACTTAGTGTCGTAGGATTTATTTTATACATCTCCTGACGATTTTTAGGTATTATATATACATTTCCTAGGAATTGTATTATATGAAAATTCTGTATTTGATACATTTCCGTTAACATTATAATATTTATTTTATAACGAACAGGGTACAGCTTGCAATCGTCTTCGTTACTCACAGATTTTTAGCAGTTTATTTACAAATTCGAGTATAAAAGAGAAGAGAACACAATGTTACAACGACAGAAATAAATATTATTGTATAAGAGATTCACAGAATTAATTTGCCATGAATGTCAGGTACACACTACGTTTTCAGATATTCGCATCGTGCTTTGGCACTAACACCTAAAAAGTAGTAAATCCCAATCCACAAATACAAATGATTCATTAAATTTTATTGGATAAAATTTATCGTGACCATGTCATAGAAGTCAATAAGAACTAACGTAATAGTGAGATCAGAAGTAAAACTACAGTTTATAAAACTAATTTTCATAAAATAATACCCAAGTATTTCTAACTTTCATTATCAAACAAATATTTTTAATGGTATTAATTAACATTTACTGGTGACGAAAAGTAAAATATTCTTCATAGAAGTTTTTTTTTACTTGGACAACGAATATACTATTATACATTATAAATATATGACAATATAGTGACATAATTAATAGGTACCTACCTACATTCAACTTAATTTTATTTGTCAAATGTTAATAAGCATAGTAATAAATAGGTATATAAAGTAAAAAACGGAATGTCTCTCATAGAGTATGAAAATACTAGGGAGAATTTTTTTGGTAAAATCCCTGTAAAGTTAGAGAAATAAAGAAATCTATTGTCAATGAGCTTTTCTTACTTACAGATAGCAATTTCAACAATGATATCGTTTGACTTCGGGAAATACTTCAAGAAGGACGAGTTCGAACAGTTCCTGTAACAAAAATTTCTTGATTGAAAAAAAAAAACAAATATCGAAACATTAATAATTGAAAGTATATCGCTTCTTAACAACTATACTCTGTTCAAGTAAGCGGTTCATCACTATCAGTATGTGATTTCACCTATTGACCAATTACGAGAGGTAGCGTTCCTCGATTGACCAATTAATTCTGTTATGTTTTACTGGATTGATGACATCACTCTTTCCTCAATGTGAATAGTCTATACTTTATTCACATTACCTTTATGAAACTGTAGTGGATAATAATGTGGCTTTTTAAAGCGTTAGTGAAGGATTTTGATATCCATCACAACATCGTTACTAGAGACCGGATTAATGCAAATGCATATTTAGCTCATTCTCACCGGTTATTGCATATTTCACCTAAAATCTGTAGATTATAGATGCATATTTTCGCTATATTTACAATATTTTTAGGTGGGGTGATTAATGAATGAAATCTTACGCACGGCTCGGCTCTTAGGAGCGCGCTTAGCAGCGCGCGTCTATTGTTTTGGTAGGATAATATTATTAATTGAAACTCAAGGTTTGGCGTTGACTGAATCTATTCAGTTAATGAATAAAATCCGCCAAATGAACTCCGCATTGCCAGAGGTATTCCCGCGTAAACTTAAAGAAAAGTTTGAAAACATTTTGAACAATAACCCAGGTTTTGAACCTGTGAGTTAAAGAGTAACAAAATGTTAAATAATTGTTAATTTTATTGTATTAGTAAATTGTTAATTAACTAATTATTTATTATTAATTAGTAAATTTTATTTTACTAATTGTATGATGATTTTGAAATAAAAAAACTAAAAATTACTATTTTTTATTATTTAATGTTGCATTATCGATTATTATCTATCTATAAAATTTATTATCTATTGAAAAAAGTATTTTGGGGGTATTAGTAGCTCCATACGAGTATATTTATGAATTAGACATTTGCTGAAGATACCCGAATATTCCCGATGGACAATGTTTCCGTGCAAGATATTTTAGCACTGTATCAATATTGACTAAACTATTTCGTAATAATGAAACCATTGGTAAAGTAATTTCCTCGTATTAACAATTTATCAGAGAAACTGAATTATTTTCACGCCAACTGTTACAAAGATGAGCAACGACATTGGGTCTTCCAGAACGCCGTAAATAAAATTCTACAGGGTCTGCAGCGCATTTACATCACTCTTAGTGTTGCAGGTGTCTGCAGTCAACGCTACATTGATAAATGTAAAACGTAAAGATAATATTTTCTTTAGTGGCTATCACACGAAGGTAGTCACTCCCTAGCGGGTCCTTATTTATAGCAGAAAGGTTTTTAATAATGGCTTGTATTTATGCGAGCAGCAAAAAATACTGATAATGAGCAGCAAATCGAGATCAGCAAAACAAATTATATATTTTTTAATTACTGAACGAAATAATTCGCGGAACTATACTATACTATTTCTTTAACGTACAACGTAAAGGCATTCACTACCAGCTAACCACTCGGTTACACACAGAGACGCACTGGGAGGTGCGATCAGAAGTATAAATATACAACTTTAATGACAACAGTATGTATAATTTCCTTAATATATAATTCTTGACACCAGAGAACATAACCTAACCCACTTCTAAATTTGCTGTCCATTAGATATTTTCTGCTAGTCATTTAATTATTTCAGGGAAACGCATGTCTATCTGCCGCTTCTATAAAAAGTATATTGCGGTGTGTGCATGCCGCGACAAGTGTACGCACACTTGCGGCTCTGCTTCACATTTATCAAGTATCGGTGTGACGTTTTTAGCGTGGTCGCAGTGTTTTTAGACTTGAGCCGACAATATAATAATTTTAGAACGATCCCGCGATATCTGTGTGATACAGACACAGTAAAAGGACAGTAGGGCAAGTCAGTTTTTCAGATTTTTTTATCAGTGGTTTGATATGCAGGATTACTGGAAAAATACCGGCAATCTCGTGACATTAAATTCCCGATGTCAAAACTATGAACTTTTGTGCTATAACTTTTTATTATTATAAAAAGTTTACAAAAAATCATGGTGAATTTCTCTATTAAAGCATGCATACAGAATTTGGATTTTCCTAAGAAATCTAGAACACTCATATTAACAATTTAATTGTTTTCAGAAAAATACATTTATGTTTTCTTAGGTTTTCGCGATTACTATACATAGCAATTAAACAACTTTGAACGGTTTAAATCGCGTTTATTTAAATGTGACGTAGTCACCCCGTGACCACGTCCACTGCAAAGTGTTCGAAACGTCACTTATTAATCTATCATCAACGTATTATTAATCTCTGTGACGTTATGTCAATCTTTTCCTAAGTGTAATATATCATTAATCTCTGTGACGTTATGACAATATTTTCCTAAGTGTAATATATCATTAATCTCTGTGACGTTATGACAATCTTTTCCTAATTGTAATATATCATTAATCTCTGTGACGTCATGACAATCTTTTCCTAAGTGTAATATATCATTAATCTCTGTGACGTTATAACAATCTTTTCCTAAGTGTAATATATCATTAATCTCTGTGACGTTATGTCAATCTTTTCCTAAGTGTAATATATCATTAATCTCTGTGACGTTATGACAATATTTTCCTAAGTGTAATATATCATTAATCTCTGTGACGTTATGACAATCTTTTCCTAATTGTAATATATCATTAATCTCTGTGACGTCATGACAATCTTTTCCTAAGTGTAATATATCATTAATCTCTGTGACGTTATAACAATCTTTTCCTAAGTGTAATATATCATTAATCTCTGTGACGTTATGACAATCTTTTCCTAAGTGTAATATATCATTAATCTCTGTGACGTTATGACAATCTTTTCCTAATTGTAATATATCATTAATCTCTGTGACGTTATGACAATCTTTTCCTAAGTGTAATATATCATTAATCTCTGTGACGTTATGTCAATCTTTTCCTAAGTGTAATATATCATTAATCTCTGTGACGTTATGACAATCTTTTCCTAAGTGTAATATATCATTAATCTCTGTGACGTTATGACAATCTTTTCCTAATTGTAATATATCATTAATCTCTGTGACGTTATGACAATCTTTTCCTAAGTGTAATATATCATTAATCTCTGTGACGTTATGACAATCTTTTCCTAAGTGTAATATATCATTAATCTCTGTGACGTTATGTCAATCTTTTCCTAAGTGTAATATATCATTAATCTCTGTGACGTTATGACAATCTTTTCCTAAGTGTAATATATCATTAATCTCTGTGACGTTATGACAATCTTTTCCTAATTGTAATATATCATTAATCTCTGTGACGTTTGACAATCTTTTCCTAAGTGTAATATATCATTAATCTCTGTGACGTTATGACAATCTTTTCCTAATTGTAATATATCATTAATCTCTGTGACGTTATGACAATCTTTTCCTAATTGTAATATATCATTAATCTCTGTGACGTTATGACAATCTTTTCCTAAGTGTAATATATCATTAATCTCTGTGACGTTATGACAATCTTTTCCTAATTGTAATATATCATTAATCTCTGTGACGTTATGACAATCTTTTCCTAAGTGTAATATATCATTAATCTCTGTGACGTTATGACAATCTTTTCCTAATTGTAATATATCATTAATCTCTGTGACGTTATGACAATCTTTTCCTAATTGTAATATATCATTAATCTCTGTGACGTTATGACAATCTTTACCTAAGTGTAATATATCGTTAATGCCGAACTACCACACCTTATATATATACTATAAGGGTGTCTCTCTGTGTGTGAGAAGGCACATAACACTATTCGTTATCTACGAAAATCTGGTGATACTGAGCAACGAGGAAATCACGAAAGAATGTGTGGGCGTCGCGAACATTGGCGGTCGTTGTATACAGTCGATCTTTGCTCTTCGGAAGTGTTTCATTTATTGTAGCAATGGTGTCAAAAAATTTCGTAAACTGTAATCATATTCTGTGAAAACTTAGAAATTAAAGTGAATTTTTTGAAAATATTTACTGATCTTTAGTTGACGTAAAATACGTGTGATAATTTTGTATGGGCCTTGAAACTTCTGGTTGTACGCATTCTTTCTTACAAACTACAAATTAAACGGTGGCCTAAAAACTCTTCACATTGTATCACAACATATATTCAGTACGGTTTTATAATTTCTCGCTCGAAATGCCTATCCTGTTTAGTGTAGTGGCCTGTAATAAAACTGTATTAGCGAAATATGCGACCTGTGATGGTAACTTCACAGAAATATTGGAGCAAGTGTTGATGAAGATTCCGCCGCAAAACGACAAGCTGACTTACTCTCATGGACTGTATTTATTACACTACATCGTTGAAAAATCATTTGTATACTTTTGCATAACGGATAAAGTAAGTGTTTAAGTATACACCTAGTCTAGCCATAAATATTGTCACAAAAAAAACATTGATATTTTTATCTTCACATTATCATTTTATTAGAAGTATTTGTGTTTTAAATGTGTTTTAAAGTGTTTTAAATTAAGTGTTAGCAGTTTAAAATACAACATTTATTCGAAATGGTCACCATTTATTTTTGTACAAATCTTCAGCTCGTATGAAGACGGGAATATTCTTTTCTAGCTACGCATGTGTTGAGCAAGCCTTATGACCTGGTGCTGAGTCTTGTTGACAGGACCACTCTTGGTTAAGAGTTTGGTGTTGTTAAGAGGCTTTACGACCTTCTCAAGAATCGTATCTTGATACACTCGATCCGACGTTTTAATACTATTTTCACAAAAATATGGGTCACTAGCTCCTTGATAGCTAATACCCCACCAAACCATCACTGAAATCGGATAATGGCCACGTTGCACCCTATTGACCAATTGAGCAGCTTCTCTAGAGTAATGAGCATAATCTCGATAATTTTACATGTTAAAATGTTCCTCAATGGTGAACATTTTCACGTCCGTACATAAGATTAGTCTGTGAGCTCCCTTTGCGTACCGCTGATGAAATGTCAACCTTTGTCAACCTTCTGATGAAGTGTTATTTTTATTCAAATCGTCAGTTAAGACGATCACCAGTACGTCTTTTGTCAGCAGCAAGTCCTAAATAATCTTTTAAAATACGTGACATGGTTCTGGGGGGTATATTCATCTCTCTGGATAAAATCTTTTTCGTTTCCGGACGCGATTTCTTCGGATTCTCTCCTTCATAGCTTTAATTGTCTGCTTAGTACACAAACATTTGGCTAATACCGAGCGGATGGAGAGTTTTAAAGATTGCATTAGGCTCCATGCCTACTTTGTGTTAATGCAATTACACCAATACAGTTCTCGTTATCACCCCACTCCATCTTAATATTAGTACAATATTTAATAATAATTGGAAGCAAAATGACAAAAACATTTATTTTTCACGTGAGAATGACAGATTCCAAATTTAAATGTATTTATTTTTTCTTTATTGTAACGGTATTTATAGCCAGATTGAGTAATATTAACTTTTAATCGGAATGTCGTTTCAGTCATTAGCAACAAAAGGGAAAAGATAAATATCTATATCAGTTTTTCGCGTAATGTACGCTTACATTCCCTTAAAAAGTAATTGAAAAACATTTATTATATTAAATTACTTCCGAACTATTCTTATTCCGACTATAGTAAATAATTGGTGTCAACGAACTGCTACAAACTTTTTCCGAGTGTACGATTTTATTTTTATTCAAGTTGCCAAACCATTACATCCCGACGTTGTTTTATTGCAAGTGATAATTTTATCATTTAAGAACAACGTGTTATGAGAATATTGATCAATTATTTAAAATAAGAAATTTTAAATAAACTTCATTGAAATTTTAAATAATTTCATTAAATTTTAAGTCCATTTCATTGTTCATTTATCACTCCCTCCGGTAGAAATCTCTATACTACGTATTAGGTCCTTACCTATGAAATTGCCGTTTATATAGAAAAATTCAAATATATTTTTTTGTATGGAAGTTATATATTTAATTATTCGAAGTTTTGCCCATTATTATCAATGCACTTTTGCCATGTTAATGGAAGTTGATTGATTGATGCCTCTGCTATAAAACTCCTGAAGACGGGAATCGATGAATTCTTTAAAAGCCTTTTTTATAGCCTCTTTGAAGTTGATTTTTTTCCGTTGTAAAAAGTTATTCATACCTTTATATTGAAATTAATTTGAATTTAGAATTTTATTCCAAGCCAAATGCAAGATAACTAAGTTCAAAGTGGCCACTATCAACAAACGGCAATTTCATAGGTAAGGCCCTAATACTATAATAATTTTATTTGTGTACAATTTTTCATAATAATTATTTGTGTGTACAATTTAAATAAATATATAAGAATAAATCTTATATAAATTCTATCAAATCAAATATATATATAAGAGAAACTTTTTTGATACATTATATCGAAGAGATTATTGATAAATTTTACAGATATGCCAGCGTTCAAGAGCATTCCTTTTTCTAAAAGAAATAAACAGAAAGTTTAGATGTAAGGGAAAGGAAGACTTCACTGAAGTGTTAGCTGCTGAAATGTATCGATACAGTGAAGATTATAGTACGATTACTATACACAAGGGAGATTTGGATGAACTGAATAACATTGGAGTTAAAAGTAGTGGCAAGTTTTGTATTTTAAAACTCAAATTATAAATTGGAGCAAGTATAATATTTACTATAAGTATAGGTGTCGGCCGTTGTGCCGTGTCGTGTCGGCCGGCTTTAGAATAGCAACACAACATCTCTTCCCGTGAATGTTGTAAAGGGCGATTAAGGTTTAGCAAAGCGGCTACCTAAAGCCCTGAGGTACTACACCATCTCTTAAGGAGATCGCCTCTTCGCCAAACCGTTTGGCTAGCGTGGCGTTTTAAGGCAATACATCCCTCATGCATAAGACAATGTACATGAGGAGGCCCGTGTGCAGCAGTGGACACTGAAAGGACTGCTTGCATTGCATTGCATAATATTTACTGACACCCAGAAGGATTAAATTATATTTTCTACTCTCGTCACAGTCGGGCTGTTCATCCGCAGTTCGTCGACAAAGAGCTACGGTGCAGCGTTTACAGCGAAAGCTGTAAAGTTAATTTTTCATGAATTCCTACTGGAGATTTTTCATAAAGCTGCAAAATTGGGCTCTTAAAAATATGTGCAGTTATCTAATATATCGAGCAGTAGTATAGTTCAATTGTTCTGGAACTATTTTTATTATCGATATATAAATTTATAGAGTAGACGTTTTGATGATGTCATTTGCAGCTCCTAATAAAATTGATATGCTGTATTTGAATGAAAACATTTATGCGCCTACAATTTAACACATTACATAACATGTAAATAAATTTAGATTCCTGTTACAAATTTACTCAAGCTTTATTTATTTCGAAATTATGTTTCGAACATTCGAAATTTCGAATTAGCACAAATTTGTGTGTTCTAATTATGATTGGCATATTTGCATTTGCGTGTATGGCATATTTATTTGAAAGTTACTTGCATAAAACAATTTTTTTTTACATGATTATACACTTATTTTATGTAATATGTCTTCTTTACAGAGACTATACTTGGAGAAAAAATATTGTTTGTGAAAAATACTGATAACTTAGCCTTTACCGTGAGTATAAAACTTCATTTCAATTAAAACCTTTTAAAACTTATGTAAACAATTATTGATTTTTTTTTCAGTCTATTTCCTACGTGGGAAAAACACCAGAAAGGATTTTGGTGTCAATTAAAGAATCCAAGTGGTACATGGTTATCATCATTACACTAATACTTTTAGGTTTAGCTATTTATATATTTGGGCCTATGACCTGTTGCCATTTTGTAGTTTTAGTAATAGCTGTAAAATACATGTTAAAAAATAACAGATAAACATAAAATAGATTTGACAAAATCCATTTTTGTTATTGATTTTGTAAATGTAATTAGAATGTAAGGTAGGTTTGTTAAATATTGCATTTTGTTATTTTTTTGACGCATTTTACTTTAATCAAATAGAATTTGCTACAATTTCTTAAATAAAATAGTAGGTATGTCAGTTTCTGTGCTGTATCTTTTATTTGAATGAAAACGGTTATTGGCGTGCGAATATTGGCAAAGCAAAATCTGAAAACTGGGAGGATGCACCCGCACGCTACAATGCCACAGCTGTTGTAACATGACTCGACTGGTCATGTTACTCCGATCTTAAAGATCTTATATGGAATAAAATAAATTCCTTATTCTGTTATACTCTTAACTCCTCATCCTCTTAAAGGCTGGGGGGATGAGGAAAACCCTTAGTCTCGTTATACATGCCATTCCCCATTTTTTCAACCATTTGTCATCAATTAATTTATTTAGAGCCCCTATTTCAAAACTATAAATCTTAAGAGCCAGTATCTTTTCAACTTATAGATACGAGTACTTTATTTAAATACAAATAAACACTTTTAAACAACAACGTTTCAATTTATTTGAAAACATTAAGTTTACCAGCTATTATAAATATATTATAATTGGAACTAGGCTGTTGATTAACCGGTACATATTTCTTAATTTATAATTTATTTAAGTTTGTTTAACGAGTGTCTTTGAGTTGTGACGTTTTAGAAAATAGTTTAATTAAAAGACACTATTGAAATATATAAATAGTTAATAATACACAATAAGTTAATGATAAGTAATCCATGATTACAAGTTTACTTATTGTTGTTTGTGCTTAAAATTTGTACGATCGCGAGGGCAAAACAGCTGTGCAATAATTAGGTACCTGTTTTAAGCAAATAAATTTAATTTGAATTTGACTATGCATATTGACCTGGATGTACATTAGCGGAATGGTCAAAATTGGCATTGGATAGAGGGTCGTGGAGGATGACAAGAGAGGACTTTGCCTAGTACTGGAACACATTTTGAGGCTATTTAAAAAGAGAAATAAGTAAATGAGCAACAAAAAATACTGAATGCGCAGCGATTGATAGTAGCAAATTTAAAATTTAAATTTAAAGGTAGATTTATATTTTGATTCTCTGGTGACAATAAAGAAACAAGAGTCCTACGAAGCGAGACTCCGAAGATTTGGTGATGACATTCTTAGTAATTTAAAATTATTTAGTTATTTCAGTTATTCAAAAATTGTTCTGTCGATCACGATTTGCAGCTCATTTAGTATATTTTTGCTGCTTGATTAAATAAAAGTCTTTAAAAGAACTTACATAGAAGAGTTGCTTGTTGTGGGTTGTGTTCTGTAGTGTATGAAACAGTTTGTTAGCGCCGCGCGCCGCCGCTTGAGCTCCCACTAGCGAAGACAACGCGTGCGTTACGCTCTCCATCAGTTGCTCGCGCGCTAATGTGCGTGTGTGCTCTACAAACGATATAGTATTGCAGGAGGGTGGAGTAATCCTCGCGATGTCGGGGATGCTCCCGCACCCCCGAAATTGCGCAGGCAAGGACTCACTTATCTTGTTTGTCTATTGATATTTTTTCAGATTGGCATGGCAGATTCCATATGAACACAAATTGTATAAGAAAACATACATGTATGTTTTCTTGCTATACTTATTAGTGTTGTAAATACAGTACTGGACACCTAAATCGAGTCACCCTGAATTTTTAGTTTTGATGGACTGAAGCTTAAAAAAAGTTTGATCGATCAAAAAGTTTTTATGTAGTTTTGAAGGTTTATTATAGAAAAAAGGCGACAGACGAGTGGTAGTCCACCTGATGGTAAGTGGATACTGTCGTCCATAGACATCCGCGGTACATACCAACATCAGTCCAGAATGACAGACGTTGGCACGCCCCCGGATGCGCTGCTTACCTATGCAGATTAAGGAACGGAATGGGAGAAAGGGTTGGGAAAGTGGTGAGGGATAGGATAGGATGGGAATGGGCTCTGGCATATTTCACTCATTACTGAAACACATCCGTACATTGGGGAAATACGATAAAGTAGGAAATGCAGTACATTTCAAGGTAGTCTTTAGTGAGAGAGGGGTAACATGGCCAGTCGAGTACGCCCAGCGGCTGTGGGAATGCACCATGCACTCTTCCCCTACTAAGGTGGCATACTAATGATCATTTCAGAATGCCCTTGTTCCAAATTTTGATTCAGAGTACTGAAAAAATTGAGTTTAAGTGTGACAGGTCGTGTGTCCGCCTTTCACATGGGGAAGACTTGTATTTGATTTTTGAATAAACAATGGTTTACCTAAAAAAATAGTTTATTCAGTAACTTGTATTGCCTCCAAGAGCGTTTACGACGGTCGTCATGCGGTTTGACATGGAATCAATCAACGTCACTATGACGTATTGTGGAATGTTCTCCCATTCTTCCTCGATGGCAAATTTCAGTTCCTGCAAGGTCTGCGGAGCTGGATGGTGAGCTCGAACACGCCTCTTCCGCTCATCCCATAAATGTTCTATGGGATTCATATCTGGGGTTCTTGCTGGCCATTCCATGACTGTGATACCGACGTTATGAAGGTATTCCCTGACGATTCCTGCAGTGTGCACTCTTTCATTATCATGCATAAAAATTAAATCTTGGCCAACAAACCACATGCATGCATTTCAGGCATGTGCATTCAATTCAGACAATGAAAACAATGCATATGGCATCACAATCAATGGAGTTTCTATGCATTAACGAATGTAACGGTCGTGATTTAGTGGTGGCAGCCGTGGTCCCGTTAAATTACTCCTCAGACTATCCATGACCCTCCACCATAACATAACTCACTTTCTCTTCAATACAGCACTGCATAAAATGCTCTCCCTGTCTTCGGTATACCTTCCTTCTTCCATCATTACCATAAAGCATAATCTTGGATTCATCATTGAAGTGTACCTGGCTCCATTGACATTGAGTCCAATGCAAATGTGCATTCGGTGAGCTCGTGTCAGTTTGGGCCCATTGGCTGGCTTATGTGGTTTTATATCACGTTCTTCGAGTCTCCTTATAACAGTCCGAGCACTGACAGGCACTCCATAAAAGTCTCGAAACTGTTCTTGGATTTATACTGATGTCAGGTGACGATTTCGTAAGCTGGTCGTGAAGATAAACCGATCTTATCTTTCCGTCACCACTTGGAATCGTGGTCCTCCTGGACGGCGAACGAAGCCGTCAGTCTCTAGGTATCGACGGTGCACTCTATGAACAATAGAACAGCTTAAATGAAGGTATGCACTCACACTAATGAAGTGCCACAGCTTGTGCGGCTACTTCAGGTGCAGTATCTTTTAAGGTCAAAATCTGTTCAAATCTCAGGAAAAACAATTTAAAGCAACTTTTATTAAAAAATAACACCATTAAATTAAAAAAACTACTCCAATTCAAACTTTTTGATTGCGTATTTTTTTCAAAACAATGAACTAGGCCCCACATATCAATGAAGTGATTCGATAGGTTAGCTACTCACTGCGGTCCCTATATCAATTTAAAAAATTTCTTCCGATCGGCACATAGATTCTGCTAGTGCAGTCACTTATGCTACCGATTATTGATTACGCTGATGTTTGTTACTCCCATGTCAACCAAGATCTCCGTAACAAATTGGATTGTTTTATCAAGAACTGATAATATATGATATGATCATATAACCTCATATCGTTCTCAGCTTAAATGGCTGCCCATCCGACAACGCAGTTGTGTAAGAATGCTTTGCACATTTTTTTCCTATCTTATACGATCCATGTTCCCCAGAATACCTGAAATGTAGGTTTCAGTTTTAGAGGGACTCTTATAACCGTTATCTTCGTTCCGCTGAAAACTCCACACTCTATGTGTTGAGGACACTTTTGTCTACTACAATCTCTTAATAGATAGAGGACAGTATTGTCCTACAACCTTATAGGTCGCCGGGGGATGTGGACTGTATATATAGGATGTTAAACAATAATAACGCCTTATTTCTTGTCTTCGATAATATCAGCAGAGCCGGGGGCAGGGGGCAGAGGTACTTGTTGTTCTACTACTTGTCCTAGTCACTTGGTTGACCGTTTGTAGTGTTCGGAGTGGTGCCGCTGATCGGAATGGCTGATCGGAATGCCGGAATGCCCAAAATGGTCCGTCTTTTATTCCAAATGGGCTTCCCCCACTACTTGTCTACATGTGTACCCCTCCCGCTACCCGCGGGGGATCATTTATTCGTACAACACACATTTTATACATATTCATATATTTACAAGATTCTTATAGGATTCTTATTAGATAAAACTTAGATGTAAATTAACCTAAGAGGGATCTAATAAGATCATGACGCTATAACGTTCGGTTTCGAGTGGACGGGGTGCGCGGTTTGCGCGACATATTTACGTAACCCCGTCCCCCGCTTCAGGACTATAAATATTATATTCGTCCGCCAGGTGGCGGAGCGCTCAGTTGTTTCCCGAACGCCATAGCGCCCACAACTTATCCCTAGCATGCCCTACTTACCCTATTTACCAACAATTGTCCTAATAGGGTAATAAAAGACACACTAGGGATCATTTTAATATCAATTACACAATACATAATCATAAAACGGACATTAAACAGATAGTGTAAACCTAACGATATTAAGATATATTCATACATTTATAAGACACTAAAGAGAAACAACTATACAAGCGAAACTATTATCTATACATATACAAGTACCCTAGCTTTTTACATTGTCATTTATTCCGTCGTTAACACTATGTATGTTCTCATCGCACTGGTTTCATGACTAATTCCTCCGCTGCTCAGGCAGTAAGACTCAGATACTCATTCCCCACTGACATAAGGAAGGCTACTTATAAAAACAGAGATAATGGTATTTTTCTCCTTTTCCCTCTATATTTATATTATTTGTATGTATGTATTATAATGATTATATTTTTATTACTTATTCGTATATATGGTCTATATATTTAATATCTATTTTTTTAGTACGTATATTTTGCGTATATTTATATATATTTTATCGTATAAGTATATTATGAACGTATTACTATATTACTATTATTATTATTTATAGAGATGAATTAAGTTTTTCTGTTTGAGTTCTTCTGCACGCGCTTAATTTTTTCACATTTAACGGACGGTCGACTGGTAGAGAATGCCTTAAGACATTAAGTCCGCCTCTGTAGAGTAATACGATTGCATAAAGAGTAAATATATAAATAAACTGACTCTGCTCTTCTTTTGTGGTTCAAATTCGTGAATTCAAATTTGTAACAGTAGCACACCAAAATGATGGTGAGTATGCCATGTTGAAAACTGCATAAAAACTTTTTCTTTGACCTAGCATTATTTTTATGTTTCAGACCTTTATAAAAGCTGTCCCAGGTTGAGCGCCGGATTCACTAAAGACGATTTTTCGCCAAAATAATGGTCCACTTCATATACTGCTCTAAAATTCGTATTACGTTGCTCTTTCGTGTAGCGTTCCATGTTGACTAATTGCAACTGTCATATGTGACATCTATAAACAAACCAGAGATGCCAACCGCCAAACAAAAAAATGGCGTGAATTTTAAATCCGGCGCTCAATCTGGGACATCCTATACATAAAAATGCAGGATGGCTCGATTCAGGTGGATTGGTTAAGAGCTGCGCAGGACCGAGGGTGGCACAGACGAAAGAAGGCACTCAGTAGTGGGTAGAAACAAGCTGTAGATGATGATGACGAAGAGCTCGAGTGATAAATCAGCGCTTATAAACTTTAAGATCCATACCCTTAACAAGCTGTTTAGGCTCAAGCTTTTAACCACAAGGGTTTGATAACTATTAAACGTAGAAATCGTGACTATGACATTCATGAGCGTTTAATGTTCCGATCCTGAAAGGTTTATTAGCGTTGACTCAGCGCTGCGTTTAACGCTCATTTCTTATTTATACAACAATACATACATATAATATAATCGTAACAATCCTTACACTTAATATTTTTCAAATAAGTCGTAGAAGTACAAGTGATGCAGAGCTCAAAACAACAATTACAAGGAGATGCAGGCAAAGGTAATTGCAGGCAATTGCTTAGGAGAAATTCGCGTCAGTTTGAAAAAGTTCGTCAACAAAATCATGGTCCCTCCACCCTCCACCTCCCTCCACGCGGACGCACCACATTGAAAGAGTTTTATTTTCAGTATTTTCTCAACCTAACATGTACATTTTTTTTGTGAACAAGCGCTATGTCGATATTTATTATTACGAGTACTTTTACTTTCTTTTTCTATTTTCTATAGTAGACGTTAAAATTATACTAATAATACAAATAAAACGAAAAATATAAAACAATAATTACCTTTATCTTGCATATTTCTGTTGCCCTGTGTTTCCGATAGTACGCCTCCGGGCCACCAAGATTTTAGTACTACGCTTATATAGTAGTGTAGCATTTGTTCTGAGAACAACCACGATATAGTCTCCTTGATTTGTCTGAAAATGTAAACGAAAATTATTTTTTTTTGTAACAAAGTTAACTTATCATGGTTATAGCCGTGTGTTCCTAATTGCGTCAAAAAGATTCGTGGCATTATGGAATATCTTAAAAAAACATAATTTACAGACTTGGTCTTGAATCGTGACTGAATCGTGGCTCGTGTTTCTACATTGGCAGCTACCAAAGGTCGTATCTGGCCATGGCGTTTCTACATCAGTCGCTACGAAAACTCGTGACTGGCCCTCGCGTTTCTACATCCGAGATCAGAGATTTGAGAGATGTATGAAAGAGTGCTTTATAACGCAATGTAAATGAATTCAGAAAGTCTGTTTGGATGTTTGTTACATTTTTTATTCAATCACGCCGAGATGATTATGAAATACCAAGATGGCCGATCGGCATTATTATTACGACTTACATTTAAACGAACAGCACAATAATACTAAATGTGCAGCGAACCATGATCAACAAAACAACCTATAATTAAATAACGTTAAATTACTAAGAATGTTATCTAAGAGTTATCTATACTAAGAGAACCTTTAAATTTGCTGCTCATTTAGTATTTTTTGCTGCCCGTTTATTTATTTTTTTATAGACAAGAGGGCAGACGAGCAAGCGGTCCCACGTGATGGTAAGTGTTAGTACTGTAACTGTTTACCTATTTATCGTTCTGCCGTAAGTAATCTGTACGAAGGTGACGAGTGTTTTTCTAAGCCATCGGAAAACGCCGCGCATGTCAAATACTTCGCTTAGCAGAGCATACAGAGGCTCTGCTATGCTATCCCGCTCCTCACTGAGGGTGCCCGCGCCTGTACAAGTCACATTTATTTCATCAGATTTATTTGGCGTCACCAAAATACTCAAAGTTCCTGGAAACTGTTCTTTAGCTATTATTAATCCGTGGCTATCAAAGATCACAACACAACAAAGACCATTCATATACATGAAAACATCGGCCCATACAAATTTGGATTGTCCTTCCTACTTAAAGGCTAAATTAGCACCTATACCAGGCACTTCTTAGGTTTTCAATATAGTTGTCCGAGCAATCACTGAAATAGGATGTTAGAAAAAGAAAAATAACTGTTTTTTTCTACTACATAAGTAAAAAAAGTTAATTAAATATTTATAGATATATATTAAACACGGCTATTACAGATTACAATATATATGGGTATGTAATATAGGTAAATGTATAATAATTAACTATTACGTTTATACTAATAGTACAAGCTATTAATGATACAAGCTATTAAGCAATTGTTTAAACAAAATACATACCACGTATAGAAGCGGTTATATTTTTATTAGTAGCATCTCCATTCCCATCAAGATATAGCGATATTTCGTCTTCGTCTGCTGATAAATGTGCGAACGCTTCCTTGTCTTGCGACGATCTAGTGGTTGCTTCACTACTTGTGCTGTAAAAGAACACATTTCACTAATATATAGGTTTAAAAAAACATCAACATAAAATATTTTTTTAACGTAACTGCACCATTACGCACTAGGTACATTTTTAAGTCCATATAAGTCCATATAACTACGCCACCTCTGAAACAGTGGACTCACCAACCCGTTTGGCCAGTTTTAAGGCTATATATCCCTTATGCACAAGACAATGAGCATGGCCTGCGATGGATACTGAAAAGGCTGATTGCATTGCATTATATTTTATATTTATTATTGATATAGTCGGCAGATATATATTGAACCTAATTCATTCTGTAAATTACAATCTATTCTGTAAATTCTATGCTTCAATTTTGCAAATTTTACACTACCTATATCCCTTTTATTTTTCTATATCCCTAGATTACCCGTTTAGTGATAAACTCGCCTATTGTATTCTGTTATTTAGAGATATGTGAACATGTATTTGTATTGTAACTATTTGTATGCAATAAAGAGTATTTATTATTATTATTAAATAAGTTCGTTACACTCAAAATAGAAAAGGATTGAACATGTATGGTTTTCACTTTTCAGTAAACAGAATATTAAAGACTATCTAAAAATAAGGCGTGTTATTTCTTTAATTTTGATTATTTACAAAGCAAAAGTAATTCACTATACCTCTATTCATTGACACATGTGACAAAACAGAAGGTAAACAAAAGTTTAATAGAAATCGCTTTGTTTTATTTAAATTAGAGCCTAGCTAGACTGAGTGTTTATCTCACATATACATAGGTCATAACATGCAAACTTAACCCCAGGAAATGCTAGTGATAGGAATTAAGTTCTAATACTGTCTTTTTTATTTACCTTTTGTCTTATGCTATAATGAATATGGTATAGGTGTATTGATGTACTAAAATTTTGTGTTAAACGTAAATAGATTAAAGCGCGTTATAAAATTGCATTGCGGTTCTAAGTATTTTCGTTTCATACTTGGTTAAAGGAAAATCAAAATATTTATTTTTGGAATACGGGTAAAACATAAGATGGGCAAGATGGGCATACATAAGGTAAATACGTAGATGGATAATACAATAAGGCCGTTTACTAAATTCTGCCTCAGGATTAGATACACTAATATCAACTTTTATAAAAAAAATGTTTACCTTTTAAATAATGTCGAAAATGAGAACTTATTTTTCTTTGGTTCCCCTTGTTTCAAATATTCCGAACTTGGATTAAGGAATGTGTATAACGCTTCACTTTGGTTTAGTCTATCATCTTCTAAAACAAACTGAAAAACAATAAATACCATACATTTTATAAAAAAAAAACTACATTTATTAAAAATACAAAAATATATTTACTTACTTCTAAATATTTTTGAATTAAAATTTTGGCTTTTTCTAATGAGTTTCTGTCATTTTTTCCGAATAAAAACTTGAATGAATTTGATGGCAACTCTAAGTTTTTTAACTCTGAACACATAGGCCTTAGTTTTCTATGTAATTCCTGAAAGCAAAGAAGATATATAAACAAATATTTCCAGTATTATTCACAGTAAAAGTAAATATTTTCTGACTTGTTGAGATATTCACATTTTGTGTACATTTCATAAGTGGATCTAAAACACATAGTTTTTGTTACTTAAAATACGTATATCAGTTAGTTGAGATTTCGAGGTTACGATATACAACAGGAGTATAAGTGCGATGTAAGAATGTTACACGATTACAATCAATCGGTTTAAGGAACTCGGGTGAAAGATTAGGCATATTTGTAAAATTAGGCAGACACATACATACATTGTTATTGTAACAACAATGTAATGTTAACAATGTATGTATGTATAAGGAACACTGTAGTAAAAGGAATATGATGCCTTTGTAGCCACGCCACCATATAGCATTTTATGGTATTAGATTTTGGTGTTTTCTCTACAAGTTTATTATGATAAGTAAGATGTGTTATCAATCACAACGACACCCTTTCGATCTTAAGATTCTATGACAATAAGAGCCTTTCTCACCACCTCCTGATACTTTATCAGAACATATCAGACAGTCAGTTAAAATTTATCACAAGGTCAGTGTCACCTGGTTTTAATTGGCAGATAATCCATCTATCAGATTGTTAACAGTTACTTTATCTTCTTGATAACAGTTAGTTTATTACCTCCTGATACCTATTTAGGTATCAGGTATAATTAGAAGGTGGTGAGAAAGACCTTTAGTGTCATTTCCCCAAGTTAAAGACATTTACCTGAAACTCGTTGAGTGTCCTCAGCAGCACCCAGCCCGTTGATATTTGTTCTGGTTTCTCTTCATCGCTCTTAGGTTCCTGTTCCGCCATGTGTACTACTATCACGAACTGCGGTGGTTTGGATTCATCAATTATCTGAAAAATAAAGTAAAATATTTAGTATTATTATATTATTTACATAAATATTTTTATTAAAAACGTAAACAGATGCTATAATATATAAGCTGATCTCTTTAAAAAAATGCGATAATCTTTTATGAACACACCAATGTCAAAAAAATACGTAGTTAAAACGCACTGTTTTGTACATATACTTTTACTTTTATAACTGCATTCATTTATGTTTCACTCTCAGTTTTTAATATCTATTTTCTATTCGATAAAATCTAGACTACATGATCCACCAAGGCGCACTGGGCCCGCGGTGGATTACGGCCCAAAACCACCAGTGATTTGCTAGGGGAGGCCTGTGCCCTGCAGCGGGACGTCCTAGGCTGATACAAGTACAAGTTTCTATTATTAGAATGGGTGTTAAGAGTTTAATTATAAAGAAAATTTAAATTTGTCACTTCTCTTTTCTAAGCGCTAAGAGTTTAAGATTCGTTTTAAGCTCTTTTTTACAAGGTTTGTCATTCATAATTGATGTTGATATGTATCGCGGGGGCCATAGGCGGCATCCACTACCATTCACTTAACACCAGGTTGTCTGCCATCTTCTTTTAATAAAAAAAATGGTGGCAAATAAATTAGTTAGGATTCAACGACAACGCGATCATACAATGATGCGGTGTTCGAATTGGCGACGATCCTACTCTCGCAGGCGGTTAGTAACCACTCAGCGCCCACAGAGATATTGCGTCTCTGTGCGTGTTCTACCGCGTATAACGGCGAATGCGCCGAAGAATTGTTCGACATAATTCCCGTCTGGGGGTTTCTACAACCGCACCTCCTGTGGCATATGTGGTGCATCCGCATTTCCTTAATACGGAGGTGTCGCAAACTGTACGGTCGAAAAATAGTTTTTTGCCGCGAGCCCGTAGACTGTGAAACGAACTGCTTCAATGAGGTCTTTCCCTTATACTACGACATGGGGTGCTTCAAGGAAGTGAATAGGATTCTGCAAGGTCGGCAGCGCAACCGCATACCCCCTGGTGCTGCAGGTGTCCATGTATAACCTTACCACCTTACTTACCATCATGTGGGTCGCTTGCCCATATGCCTCCTTTATAAAAAGAAAAATTTAAAATGTTTCAAAAATTATAAAGGAAAATTACATCAACTAGGAACTTTTTGCCTTTTTTCCACATTGTTACCTCAGCACTATGTACAGTGGCCCGCCACCTCCCCAAATGTTCCGCCCATGTGTCAGTCCTCGCCAGGTGGGCTTCCAAACGCATCTGTTCGCCCGCTAGCCGCTCCACTTCGTTCGCTAACATTGCTAGAGCTCGAGACTCGGGTTTTAACGAAGCGCGAAGTGCTGCTAATGCCTTTAAACAAATACACAATTATAAAAACAACACAGATACAAATGTAATGTAAAAGAGAACATAAATACAGCAGTAAATACGATGTTCGGCGCTTTTTTCATTTGTAAAATTATATCGCTGTTGGTGTTCCCACACGAAAGAAATGTGCGTCCGGCAAGTAGCAGTTATATATAAACCGTCACTTATTGTAATTATAATCATGTATTTTTCCTTCGTATTGGTTGTGTATATATATATCAGACATTTATTACAAGGACTATTACTTTTACAAGAAGCTTTATTGAATTTTGCAGCGGAATTACGTGGTCTGCCCTTGTGCGTCACTAATAGAGAAAAGGCTAAACAAAAACAACATATATTTGTATATAAAAGTATTATCATTAATACTCTGAAATTGAAAATTAACTACATATATACTTTGTAATTTATTTATCAATTTCAACATCTCTTGTATGTTTTTAACGACTTCATTTGTCGTTTACTTTTAACTTTATCTGAAGCAATTTCATTTTAGAGATTTTACGATTTTAATTTTGAAATAGATTTACTAACAACTTGTGTACTATGCATGCATGTGCACAATGATCAAGAATGACACCTGTAATATACCATGTTTGACGCAAGTAAAGATTTATTATTATTATTTGAAATATGGTTACAAACCATCTCGTCTCTCCTTCGATGAGCCAAAATGAGGGGGAGACGGTATAACTCCCGGCGGAAGCACAGTCGGCGCAGTTCAGGACTCTGGAGCGGACTATACGTGCAGTATCGAGCCGCTTACTGCATCTTCGCTGAGAGCCAGCCGCTACGGAAACCCAACCACTTCAGGTAGGTCTCGAGACTGGTGGGGATTCACCCCTTTAGGGACAAGACGGCTGGGAAAGAGCCGAGCAACTGGAGATGATATGCCTGAATAACTCTCCGGGGTGACCACACGTTCAAGATAAGTCCACGGTGCCATCCTTCAGTTTGGACTTTTGGTAGTTTCGCGTCTTCATCACATCCTGTATTGCACAGGCAAACCCCTATATTTCTCCGAAAAGATCTCCGAAGCGCAGGCAGTGCACAGAGGCTTTTGTTTAGTTTGTTTGTTGGCGTTAGCCTTGAAGAATCTTCTATGCAGTTCTTTCTCCTTCCATATTATTTATTATTAATATTCACCGTATTGGTATCCGTATTTGGTGCTAACACCACGCCCGTACTAGAAAATATTTTTTGGTTTGCGAACTAAATAAAACCATGAGTTGTACAAGGCATACAATGAACTAAAGAACCTGCACTCATGTCATCTTCTGCTAGCAGAGGTTCTGTCTCGTTTCAGCCTCCAGCACAATGCGCCATTATCGGGGATATTTTGTTTTAATGAATGTTATAGGTTTAAAATTCTTTGATATATGTTTAAAATTCTTAGAGAAAAAGTCCTGAATGTAGGGCGTTGGCGCTGGTTGTGTAAACAGTATATTTTCGTCAGTTATTCCCTTCAGTCGTGATCATGGTTGTCCAATCCAACCGAAACGTCGAGTGAAATAAATAAGGTAGACAAATATGTGTGAAAAATGCGATAATCTCAAATATTACAGTATATATCGTATGTTGAGGTGTAAAAAATAATTTACCTGTGTTTTATTATTATGCCTCTCTTGTAACTGGTCGAGTTTCCTCCTCGCGTATGTGGAGTGTTCCGTGAGATGTAGCGCTCCTCCCACGCTCTCAGCTGACGACACCGATTCATTGGACAACTGGCGATCCTCGATAGGTGATCTTTCTGATGACAGTTCTAAAATAATTTTTATTCATAATTCAAGTAAGCGCATTGTGCCATTTGCGGATGTGCCAACGTTCATAATTTTTGACTGATGTTGGCATGTAACACAGATAGTCACGGGCGACAGAAACCATAAACTTTGTATCACCTTCTCCATATTGTATTGTACTACTTAATCATATTGTCTTGTGCATGAGGGATGTATGGCCTTTAAAACGGCACGCTGGTCACGCGCAGTGGCTTTGTTATCTCTTAGTCGCCTTTTAAGACACCCACGGGAAGAAATTGGATGGTGCTACTATATATCCGGTTGGCACCACACGGTACACCGTATTAAAAACATGAACTTCTCCGTATTAAAAATATTTATTAAGCTAAGACCATAAATCACAATAAACAAAGTATAACTTAGGAACTAATTGATCTATGAATGAATAATATGAAATCTTTATTAAAAAAAGAAAGAACTTGTTAAGTGATTCATAGAGATACGTATTACTGTCCTTCATAGATATTATTTATTTTATTTACTTATATAAACTTTAATTCACAAAGAAACATTGTACAAAAGGCGGACTTATTGCCTAGTGGCATTCTCTATCAGACAACCTTTGTGTAAATAGAAATACGAAGGGCGGTGCATCGTGTAATCAATAAATTAACGAATCTCTTCGAAAAGTATTGAGAAGTAGAATGTTAATAATATTTCATTCATTTAAACTTCATTGTACAAGTAATTTGTATAAATGGTGGACTTAATGGCATATGGTATTTTCTACCAGTAAAACCACCAGATTAAACAGAAATAAGAACGCGGGTGCAATATAGTTACTTTAATTATACTCGTATATAGTACAAATAGGTATAATATACACAAATAATATTTTGTGATACATATACATACATACATTTGCATACATATTACAATACATATACATATAATAGGTACTAAAGAGATCAGAAAACATAATGGAAAGATGAAAAGTAGGGCAGAAAATATAGATCACCAACTCTGAAGTTGTTGATTTTAAACCGGTCCTTAAGACATCTTTTATTGGGTGCTTTCCTAATACTACCTTTATTAGCTTCCTCTGCAGCCAGTTCAACAACCAATGCTTTGTACTGTTCACTTAAAAGAAATGAAGCATAGTATTTCTCCTGAATTGTATCTATAACTGTATCCTGCACTTCGTAAAATACTTCTGGCCCTTTATCGCCCAGTAAGAACGCTTCCATTCTTTTTCTCGTATCCTGCAAATAAATGATTATCGATAAGTCAAGTTGATTCGCAGACAAACATTTGCCTAAAGATTCAAATAGAAATTATTTAATTTGGACCATGTGTTTACAATGTTGTTTTAAAATATATTTAAATAGTACATGTCGCGTCCTATGTGATTACATTTTGCAATTATAAGTATTGACAAAATAGTTCATTTATTGTGACCGTTATTCTGAAAACATAATTCAATGTAGAATAAAAAGTATGGTAACTACCTGTCTCAAGACATATTTATTTGAGATTTCGGCAAACGCCTTTGTATCCATTTCTGGAACTTCACCAATGAGAGTCGAGTAAATAGATACATATAACGTTCAAGTATACGTGTCATTGAAATAATCCAAAAGCTGAAAATAGGTTCTTGAGTATCGAGAATAGAATTGATTCTACCAGCTTTTAAAATAGTTCCTTTTCATAATTTTTGTTCATTTCTAGTATATTTTTTATTCTATGCGCATTGCCCTCGCCGCGCGTGGGCACTAGCCTGTAATGAGCGCTACAACAAAGATAGATAGGTAGAACAACAAAATTTTACACTTGGTTTATTTCCTAAAGTAATTTTATTTTTCGCTAGGACGGTTTCATATATTTTAAATTAGTTAGTGTCTCAGGTCGCACGTTATTTCAGTGACAGGTTGTACATAACTAACAGATCGTTAGCCCAAGCTACGGTAAGATAAAGCGATGACTAAACGCAAGAGAATACTTGAAGCCGGAATGTGAGTGGATAATTTATTAAAATAGGTATATTAATGTTTATGTTTGGTTGTTTTTACCGTTTTGGTTTTTAACTATTACGTTATAAATAAATAAATAAAGGTAAGATATACCTTATCCACTTTAATCTCTGCACTCGGTGACCTGATGTATGTATAAAATATTTCTGCTCCGAGTTGATGCCAGCTACTTCGTGGACTGTGCCTCAACTCTTCGACAGCCATCCAGAAACCAACCAGTCCTTGCGAACACATCTTCTCTAGGAACATTGAGAGATATCTACGTCCAATCACGCTTTCTAATACTTTGTGCAGAGGTAGGGTCTGTAATGATAAAATATTCGTGCTTTTTATGACAATGGGCTGTCTTTAGTTCTCTTTTAACGAAAGATGGCGTTGTACACGTAAGAACACGTGTGGTCAATACACAGGATGACCTTATTATAGTATAGATAGATATAGACAAATGGAGGAAACTCTTTATTGCAAGTGTGCATTAAAATGTCTACATCAAAATCAAAGAAAAAAATAATAACATTTATTATTTTTGATATGATTGTCTGTTATTATTTTTGATTTGTTTCTAGTGAGAAACAAATCAAAAATAATAGCAGACATTGTAAACACAAAGACGTCACTCTGGGCTTCAGCTAAAAATCGGCGTCGAAAAACATTAAGTGGTTTTCTACCTGAACACCCTTTCGGTGCGGCGCTGCGACGCGCGGAATTCCTTTGTTAAATTAGTTTTGTTATTCCCCGTCCTTGTTCTGTCTACTAATTCTTGTGTGTGCTGTACCGTACTGAAATAAATGTTTATTCTCTGTCTTTGTTCCGTCTACTAATTCCTGTGTGTACTGTACCATACTGATATAAATGTTTATTCTCTGTCCTTGTTCTGTCTACTAATTCTTGTGTGTACTGTACCGTACTGAAATAAATGTTTATTCTCTGTCTTTGTTCCGTCTACTAATTCCTGTGTGTACTGTACCATACTGATATAAATGTTTATTCTCTGTCCTTGTTCTGTCTACTAATTCTTGTGTGTACTGTACCGTACTGAAATAAATGTTTATTCTCTGTCCTTGTTCTGTTTACTAATTCTTGTGTGTACTGTACCGTACTGAAATAAATGTTTATTCTCTGTCCTTGTTCCGTATACTAATTCCTGTGTGTACTGTACCGTACTGAAATAAATGTTTATTCTCTGTCCTTGTTCTGTTTACTAATTCTTGTGTGTACTGTACCGTACTGAAATAAATGTTTATTCTCTGTCCTTGTTCCGTATACTAATTCCTGTGTGTACTGTACCATACTGATATAAATGTTTATTCTCTGTCCTTGTTCTGTCTACTAATTCTTGTGTGTATTGTACCGTACTGAAATAAATGTTTATTCTCTGTCCTTGTTCTGTTTACTAATTCTTGTGTGTACTGTACCGTACTGAAATGTTCTTTCTTTCTTTCTTTAAAATGCACGGTCTTATCGCTAAAAGCGATCTTTGCCAGACAACCTTTGGTTAGAGGAAATAAATATTTTGATCACAGGTAGGTAGATGGTGTACAGTGTACATAATAACGTAATAAATACTCTACGATATATATTTAATAAATTTAATAAATACCTAACACCACACTAGGATTCCCCGTGTCGTGGATACAAAGACATATACAAAAAAAGATTTAACTTTAAAGTCAACAAATGTTTATTTCACAATGAACATGTCATTGTGAAATGTGTTTCAGTGAATGTTGTTGGTATACAATTAGGTATTGTGAGATCTTCTTCTTCTTCTTCTTCTCAGCCCTTGGACGTCCACTGCTGGACATAGGCCTCCCCCATTGTCCGCCATTTAGACCTATCGGCAGCGACCTGCATCCAGCGGGTGCCCGCAACCTTTATGAGGTCGTCTGTCCATCTAGCAGATGGACGTCCTCGGCTTCGTCCGCCGGTACGTGGTCTCCATTCGAGAACCCTTCTGCCCCATCGGCCATCGGTTCTTCGAGCTATGTGCCCTGCCCACTGCCACTTCAGCTTGCTAACCCGAGAGGCTATGTCGGTGACTTTAGTTCGTCTACGGATCTCCTCATTCCTGATTCGATCACGTAGGGAAACCCCGAGCATAGCCCTCTCCATAGCTCGCTGTGCGACAGTGAGTTTATTTATGAGGCCCATAGTCAGAGACCACGTCTCGGTGCCGTAGGTCATCACCGGCAACACACACTGGTCGAAGACCTTCGTCTTCAAGCACTGAGGTATTTTGGACGAGAAGACGCTGCGTAGCTTCCCGAACGCTGCCCAGCCGAGTTGGATTCGTCGATTGACCTCTTTCTCGAAGTTGGACCTACCTAGTTGGACCGTTTGGCCTAGGTAGACGTACTCGTCAACAACTTCGAGAATCGAGCTCCCAACTGAAACTGGGGTGGGCACGACATGGACATTCGACATGATTTTTGTCTTGTCCATGTTCATTTTAAGGCCCACCTGTTGGGAAACTCGATTGAGGTCTCCGAGCATTGTGCTAAGATCCTCCAGCGATTCTGCCATGACCACGATATCGTCGGCAAATCGAAGGTGAGTGATGTATTCGCCATCAACGTTGATGCCGAGTCCTTTCCATTCCAGGAGCTTGAAAGCGAGTGAGATGGGACGAATAATTTAGAGTATTTGTGTCAGACGACATAATGTGGCAGACAGAGTCATATATTACTCATGACCTGCTGTTAATGAAACTGCTTGCAACTCACGATGTGGACTACCCGCCTCTTCAGTGACGATGGTTGGTGCAACCCAACCGAAACGTCGAGTATAATAAATAAGGTAAACACATTCGCGTTCAGACCCGTTTAAATAGATGTGTGAAAAACGCGAAAATCTCAAATGTTATAAATCTAATCAAATTGCTAGCAACGTGATCGTGATTATGCGCAAGGACACCCTGGTAGGGACAAACTATAATTTCCACATATTATTGCAAGGCATTGATATCACGCTTATATCTAAATTCCAGTGACAAAAGACGAACATCATCGCCGGAGAACCAATGGCGGTTGCCATGGCTACAGGTCGCTGTTGGGTGTCGCCGTAGAGGAAATTAAAACTAAGTATTTCATGTTTCTTTTCTTTTTTTTTTTTTTTATAGATTAGTGGGCGGACGAGCAAGCGGTCCCACGTGGTGGTAAGTGTTACCGCCGCCCATGGGCACCTGCAACACCAGGGGGTATGCGGGTGCGCCGCCGACCTTGCAAAATCCTATTCACAGCTCTCTTGAAGAACCCCATATCATAGCTCAATGGAAAGACCTCTTGAGGCAGTTCGTTCCACAACCTACGGGTTCGCGGTATAAAATAATTTTTGGACCGAACAGTGCGCGACACCTCCGTATCGAGGAAATGCGGATGGACCGCACTTCTGTGACGGGAGGTGCGGTTGTAGAAACCCGAGGTGGGAATTATATTAAACAATTCTTCAGAGCATTCCCCATTGTACAGGCGGTAGAACACACAGAGAGACGCAACGTCTCTCCGAATGCTGAGGGATTCTAAACCGCCCCTGAGAGTGGGATCGTCGACAATACGAACAGCACGTCGTTGGATGGAGTCAAATGGGTCCAATTGGTATTTCGGTGCGCCGGCCCAGAGATGAGAGCAGTACTCCATATGGGGCCTCACCTGAGCTTTGTAAAGCATAAGGAGTTGCCCAGGTTTGAAGTACCGCTTCGCTCTGTTCAGCACACCGAGCTTTTTGGAGGCCATTTTGGCCTTATTTTCCAGATGACCCCTAAATTCGACTTTGCTGGAGATGTCGATACCAAGGATCCCGATACTCTCCAAGATCTTAAGAGGTATGCTCTGAAAGCGAGGTGCTACAACAAAAGGGGTTTTTTTAGCGGTGAATGCACAGACTTGCGTCTTACTGGGGTTGAAATCCACTAGGTTCAGAGAACCCCAAATCGAGACTAGATCTAAAGAGTCTTCGATTTCAGACACAAGCCTGGCGCGACTCTCTTCCACTTCGACCCGAGGGATGTTGGCGCGGCCCCTGTACAAGGCGTCTCCAGTACTGTCATCTGCATAGCAACGTATGTCACCAATTTTCAACAGGTCGTTGATATGCAGAAGGAACAGAGTTGGAGACAGCACGGAGCCTTGCGGGACGCCAGCGTTAATAGACATGGTGTCGGAGCAGCTACCATCGATAACGACTCTGATGCTCCGTCCAGTCAGGAAACTGGCAACCCATTCGTATAATCCCTCGGGTATCCCGAAAGATGGTAACTTGGAAAGCAGCGATTTGTGCCATACCCGGTCAAAAGCTTTCGCAATGTCTAGGCCTACAGCCAGAGCCTCGCCTCTACTCTCAATGGCGTCAGCCCAGCGGTGTGTTAAATACGCTAAAAGATCACCAGCGGAGCGATTATGGCGAAATCCATATTGACGGTCGCTAATCAGCTGGTGATCCTCTAGGTACCCAAGGAGCTGTGTGTTTATGACACGCTCCATCACCTTGGAGAGGAGGGAGGTGATCGCTATTGGCCTGTAGTTGGCCGGGTCTGTGCGGTCACCCTTTTTAGGTAAAGGGTGAACATGAGCTACCTTCTATGTTGACGGGAAGCTTTTTGTAGAGTATGAGAGCCTAAAGAGTCGCTTAAGCACCGGGGACAACTCGGGAGCGCAAAATTTAAGTACCACTGCAGGAATACCATCAGGCCCACTCGATTTTCGGACATCAAGAGATGCTAGAGCTCGCCGGACTTCACGCTGTGTGAAACAGATTTCCGGCATGGAGCTTGTGCACCTTGAGATAGACTGTGGTGAGGCACCTCTATCGTCCAGTGTCGAGTTTGAGGCAAAGAGATAGCCCAAGAGATCGGCTTTCTCCTTCGCCCCATGGGCCAGTGACTCATAGAGTTTCCGCAGTGGAGGGAGTGACGACTGACAGAAGTTACCTTCAGCAGCCTTAGCGAGCGACCAGAAAGCCCGGCTTCCAGAAGGATAGCTAGCTAGTCGGTCGCCAATTCTGCGGATGTGCTCATTCTTTGCTCTGACAATGATCTTCTTACTGCACCTCGAGGTAGCGTTAAATTTCTTCCTCAAGTCGGAGGTATTCGGATCTTCGGACACCTGTGCTCTGGCCCAGGCCCTGTATGCGGCCCGTTTATTACGACGGGCCTCTCTGCAGGACTGATTGAACCATGGTTGGCTCCGTCCGCCTACCGGTATCGCGGTGCAAGGAATATAACATTCCATGCCCTGCAACACCACGTCGGTAACGGAGTCTGCACAGGTATCCGGATCTCCCGACGAGAAACAAAGCTGCCCCCAGGGATAAGAGGCGTAAAATTCGCGCAACCCATCCCAATCTGCTGACTTGTAGTGCCAGACTTTGCGCGTTCCCTGTGAATGGGTCCGCACGGATTGCTTGGCTGGCACAGCAGTTCGAATGATACAATGGTCAGATGATCCTAACGGGGCATCAACAACAACATTGTAGTCATTCGGCCGCGTAGTCAGCAGGAGGTCCAGTAAGGAGGGAGTATGGCTCTCGATATCAGGTATCCTCGTAGGTGAGGACACCAACTGCGAGAAACCATAGGCCAGGGCAAAGTTATAGGCTGCTCTCCCTGCGCGGTCGGTAGTTCGGGATCCCAACCACTCTTCGTGGTGAGAGTTGAAATCACCAAGGATCACCACTTCCGCGCAAGGGAACTGCTCGAGCACTCTGTCAGTCGTTTCTTGTAGACGCTCAAAAAAACGAGTCGTCTCCGTATCACCGCTGTGGGACCTGTAAAGGCAAGCGTAGACTTTAGTGGAACGTCCGTAGTCAATACGCGCCCAGATAATCGACAGGTCCCCGTCTTCAAAATGGCTGAGGCGGCGGCAACAAACATCCTCCCGGACGTACATGCATACCCCGGCACGTCGCACAAAACAGTGCTCCAGTTTGTAACCGGGGTAATGAAGATATGATGTATCGGCCGGGCAGGAAATCTGTGTCTCCGTCAAGAAAAGTAAGGCCGGCTTTGCCGTCTCAAGGTGGTAGTGGACGGCGTCGATGTTACTATGCATCACTCTAATGTTGCAAAAGTCCACTTTCAATGTGGAACTTACAGGATGGGCCGCTGAGTGCACATTATACATTTTCTTGTTCCTGGCCATTGTGAGTGTGAATAGGAAAAATAAGAAGAGGGGGGACGGAGAGAGAAATGGTCGCATGTGGATCAAAGGACAAAGCACGGGGCGGAGAAAAAATCAGGTCACAAAGGTTGTGTGACTTGCTGGCGCGGGGTACGGAAGGGCCCCCGGTCCCCCCCCGGGGGCAGCAGTCGGGTTCCACTCCGGTCTCCTCCGGCACAACTGCTACCCCAAGGGATTTTTCGCGTGCGGCGGGGCAGCCTCCTGGGGTGGAGATTAAAGTAAGATCCCTGGGTTCGGGCCCCCAACAACCCGCGGGCGGTCAGCGGACAACCGTTTCACCGGGTCTCCCTGATCCCCGCGCCACTATGTCACGCCCATGCGCGTCTGTAATTCCCCGCAACCGCCGGTCCTCATTTCCACACGCAACAATCTCTCTCTCGGGACGGCTTCTTCTGCTCACCGCCGGAACACGATGCGGGCCTCGCGGCTTATAAGGCACCATTATGGCGGCGGACTCCGACGGAAGGGTGGTAGCAATGCCGACGGAGTAACCCTCCCACCGCAAAAAGGGAACGCCATTGCCTCGTCAGTTAACAGCAGGGTGCACCACAAGCAGGTGAGGTTGGCTTAGGCTCCAAAGATGGTAGGTGAGCCTCTTACACCCCAAAGCCAATGTTAATCGCGCATTAGACAAGTAGGGCTTAGGTCTCCCAGTGGGGTATCGTTACACAAGCTTATAAAGGTTTTTCAATTATCACTAATTCGAGAGTAAAAACAACAATGTGATGAATTGCATGCCAAAGGATAAAGAAGAAATTTGGGACAAGTATACTATCCACGAATCCATGCTGGGCTTGTATGATGGATTAGAGTATGGCAAATGGAGTAAAGATTGGAAAAGCGCGGTAAATACAATTTAAAAAAATATAATACAATAATGTGGGTGATAAAAACACACCTTGTTATCCGATTCGACCGTAGGAAAAGCGCCATCCCATCCCAACCTTCTTAGAGCTGCTTCACATTCTGCCTTTGCTATAGTAAGCTGACTTATGTATCGTTTTAATTTTTTGGCATCAGCTATTTGCTGCCGACTGACATTATGTTGTGTGCCACTTTTCTCTATAACTTCTATATCTATGCCTTTTGCTCGCTTCACGTTTTGGAGGGTAGTCGCTTGCATTATTTGTGTTACGATGTCGTACCTGTAATTTATGCATTTGCTCAAATTAGTGACCAATCAACCATTTATAAAAATATTGCACTATTTGGTGAAATCATTAGATTCATTGGTTTGGTAAGCCCCTAACTACTCAAGCTATGACCATTGACCTTATATTGTTTGTGGGAAGTAGAAATCCCAACGCCGCCATAGTGGTTTATACTTCAAACATTCAGAAATCTTTCCATGGTTCTTGATATAAAAGCGTAAAATAAAATGATGGCTTATTTAACTTATTAAGCGCTCATTTGCAAAGATTATTGTGGTGAAGTGATTATTCAATTTTGTTTCGGCACGGGTTACAGTAGCCGTGGTCACGAGTTGACTGAAGAGGCGTGTAATCCAGGATGGGAGCTGCTATCCACATTTGATCTTCACATTCGAAAAGGCTGCAACACACTACACTAACAATTTCCGCGGACGTATTCGACGGTAAATCGCAAGATTTAAATTTATTAATCACTGGATTCTACGTCGACGACAGTTTATATCCATCTTTCCGATTGGAATTTTTATATTTCTTAATTTCAATCACTTCACGTACAATCCTGAGATAATAGTGACGTTCAGTGGAGAGGATTTTGGGAGTGCAGAGTTTTATCCCGTGATTAATTCCAGCGTTGGGATTGTGTACGGCTATTGCTGTTTACTAGTTTCTTACAGCTGCAATGTGTTCCTTGACCCTTTTCGGAACTGTACGCTTAGTTTGGCCTATGTAGGAATTACTACAGCTCAGTCTATCTTAAAGACACCTGGGGTCTGGTAAGATATAACATCCCTGGGTGTGCGTAGATTTTCCGTTAGTTTGGAGGATGGAGTATATACAGACTTAATGGAGTATCTTCTCAATACTGTTCCAACTTTGTCCGCCACTCCTTTCACATATGGCATAAATACTGGCTGTCTGTTAACCTCAGGATATTTCTCCCTCCGATTGCGCCTTGGTTGCCTTTCATTCACTTTGTACCCATTCCGTTAAGTACCTCCTGAACATTTGTTAATTCGTCTTTTATATGTTCAGGGTCACCGAGGTCATACGCTCTGTTGTAGCCTCGACGGCTTGCAGGTGTCAGTATTACATGGGATAAGGAACCGTCCTCTCTAACCATTATTTTGACACCTAAGAAAGCCAAAGTTCTGTCTTTTTTCCATTTCATAGGTGATCCGCATTTTTGGATGAATAGAATCGAAGTGTTTGATATATTGCTTCACTTCCTGTCTATTTTCTTTGATGATGCTGAAGATGTCATCCACATACCTTTTCCAAAGTCTCACTATGTTTGGCGCAATACTGAAGGTTCTCTCTTCAGTGTTCCATTCAGATATTCGCAATTACTGGTGTTACAGGACTGCCCATAGCGTTCGATTTCTCTGGAGATAATATTGACCTTGATATAATTGCCTAACAAATACCTTTATTATACGCGTTTAGACCCGATTTATATATAAAAAGGACATATTAATGAGGTGGTCTAATGCAATAATGCTCGCCAGTTTGGATAGTCAATCCTAACGAAAATGTTAGATTATCGGCTTTTTTTTCACACTTAATGGTAATCAATTTTTATTGCATCAATGATTGTTCTATACTTTAACAAGCAAAAAATGCCGTTTATCAGCAATTCTATTAGACTTCTAACAATTAGTCATTACTACACAATACTCAAGTATAATTAACAGGAAATTATAACTTATCAATGTTTACCCACCGTAACCGTTTCAGCGTGTCGACATTATTGCAGCTGTTAATAAGTCGAATGTAATCTTCGAATGTTTTCGCGTACTCGTGCGTGCGGACATGCATCGCGTCCACCTCCTTTTGAGCCTCTAAGTACTGAATAATTTTCTGGTTTATGTAATCTGGTTCTGTGACTAGATCTATCGCTGGTTGTAATACTGAAAGTAATAACATTAAAAATCTCGTTAAAATTACTAAAAATCACTTGTTGAATGTTTAACTAAAGTTGAAGAAGAATGCAAGATTAATGGAACCTAACCCTAAAAGCTGCCAACCAGATTTCTTTGAAAATAATGTATGACGTGTCATATAGTCTATTCCCATATTGATGAGTGTAACTGAGTTTCTGATACATCCTAGTACCTTATTAGGTGGTGATAAAGGCGATAAACCGTTTACCTTTGTAAAATATTTTTGTTAAAGACAATTTTGTCATGAATAATAAATCCCACTGCATGGATAAATTTTCACTGTTGTAATATCCCAATCCATCCTCTCCTGTCCCATTGAGCAACTGAGTATAAAGAGATAAGTATGTACGTTTTTTGGTAGTGAGTGAGATATGCCAGAGTCCATTCACATCCAATCCTGTCTTATCCCTCCATACTTTCCCAACCTTCCCTGAATTCATTACTTGAAATCTCCAAAGGTAGGTAGCGCATTCGGGGGTGTGCCAATGTTTGTCATTCTGGACTGATGTTGACATGTATCGCGTATCTCCATGGGCGCCAGTATCTACTTACCATCAGGTGGACCGTCAGCTCGTCAGCCGCCTTAATTAAATAAATAAAGATAAACAAATTTTATTGTCTCATTATACACTTTACTCTCCATCCTACCCCATCCTCCTCAAGGAGAAATAGGACCCTTTTTCCATATCCATTCCTACATTTCCAAAGATAAGTAGTACGTCCTTGGACATGCCAAAACAAGTAATTCTGGACTGATGTTGGCTTGTATCGTGCATATCCACAGGTGATAGTATTCACGTACCATAAGGTGGACTGGACTGTCTGTCACCTTCTTTCCTTAAAAAGGTCATTAATAGGAAATGAAAATTACCTGTGACAAAGTCTGTTGAAAAAAACACTTATGACGACATTGAAATCTTTCTTAAAATAAGTTTGTATTTTTTTAATAATAGTTTGTAATGATATTTGTAATTACATACTTTTACATGCCAAAATTTCTCTCATGAGGTGTGACGCTGGTGACAGAGAGTAGGTTCTTGGCATTAGGAACATGATGATCAGCTCACTGATCTGCCGTAGGTAATGCAGTTCAGTCTCAAAGGACAGCAGGTGGGGGGCCAAAGCAAACACTGGGGGCTGGTTTAATTCCAACCTGTAAAAATAGCCTATGTAACATTTCATGTTGATAGATATCATTTGTATACGAAAAGACTGCAGACAGAATATAATAGGGTAAATTTTTTGTACCTTTTGTACCTGTGAGTGGAGTGGTAAGAATTGTGACCACGACGCGAGGCGTCAGGATTTGTTTACAAATATAAAAAAGGGAATTCCCTCCACCCATGGATATGTTAATATTTACACTATTTAACGAATTGAGCGAATGTGCAGTGCCAAGATAAACTATTCAGTTTGATGGCACCAAGTAATCGATGTATTTATGTTAAAATCTGTAAATGTTGAAATATCTAAAAAAAAAAATAGAAAATGACCCTTTGAAATAATAACGTATTGGGGCCTTACCTGTGAAATTGCCGTTTGTTCATAGTGGCCACTTTGAACTTAGTTATTTTGCGTTTGACTTGGAATTTCCAATTTAAATTAATTTCAACTTCATTTGTTTTTCCGTCAAACGACTTTTTGCTTACACATCGTTGTGTTTGCAACCATAGAAAAGTTAAATATTCGCATTATTTTCGAATAAGTTCCGTCGTGGCAGCAACGCAGCACAGACGGCACGCAATATCAACGATGTGTACAGACCAAACACCTCAAACGAACACATGGTGCATTTTGGTTTGTTCGTTTCCGTATTGGATATTGCGGCCTCAAGAACAAGCCCCGTGGACGACCAGAGACTTCGTTAGTTAGTCGATAATGACGAATTGAAAGCAATAGTGGAAGCGGAGTCATCTCAAACTAGGTTTGAGTTAGCAGAAACCTTCGGCGTAAGTAACAAAACGATATTGATTCATTTGCGTCAAATTAGGAAGTGAAGAACCTCGGAAAGTGGGTACTGTATGAGCTTAATGACTCAACTGCAAACACGCGACGCGTCGAAGCTTGCTTTACTTTGCTGAACTGGCACAAAAATAAAGGGATTCTGAATCGTATTATCACTTGTGATGAGAAGTGGATCCTGTATGATAATCGTAAACGTTCGTCACAATGGTTGAACCCCAGAGACACAGCCAAATAATGTCCCAAACGTAAACTGAGTCAAAAGAAGTTCATGGTGGTCCTGTGCCGGTACAGCTTCTTGAGATTTGGCACAACTGTAAACGATGATGGACAAGCTTGCTATCAAACAACCGAGTCTGGTCAATCACTCTAGTCCACTGCTTCTCCATGTACACTCGCCCACACACTGCACGACATACAGTCTCAAGGTTACAGGAGCTTCAACTGGAAACTCTCCATCACCCACCGCACTCGCTAGACCTTGCCCCTACTGATTGCCATTTTCTTTGGAATATGTATAACTTTTTACAGGAGAAAAAATTCAACTACGAAGAGGCAGTGAAAAATGCCTTCAGAGAATTTATCGATTCCCGTCCCCAGGAGTTCTATATCACAGGCATCAATCAACTAACATTAAAATGGCAAAAGTGCATTGATAATAATGGATATTTCGATTAATTAAATTTATAATTTTCATACAAAAAACATATTTCAACATTCCATATAAAACGTCAATTTCATAGGTAAGGATCTAATAATTAAATAGCTGAAGATATTACTAGAAATCCATCTGTGAAACCAAAATATCTTGAAAAATGGCCTAATAATCAAAGTTACAACAGGACTGTGCTACTGTGTTATACCCTAGCGCAGTGGTACCCACTTACACAGTAGTAATGCTAGTAAACAGTGGTGCCTTTATATGAATGACAGAGATAGCAATAGCTCTCCATCTCAAAACTCGTTGAATAAGCCAAGAAACATTAATATCTAGTACAGTCAACTATCACTTATAAGTACAGTACAGTCAGTATTCCGTGCCATAGAACTAGTTAGAAATAGATGCATTGTATTTTCACAGAGCAATTTATAGAGAACTAATTTTTAAGGATTGTTAAAGAGTCAAAATGTCAGAAGTCAAAAGATAGAAGAAAAAAAGGTAAACATTTATTTATTTATTTTGTAGAACAGCCAACAAGACATACAAAGAGACAAGAGAAAATACTAGGCTACTACTATGCTATAACTAAATGTTGGCTTATTTACAGGCTGTCACCGCAAAGAAAATGTGGAATGTTAACATATAACATGTTAGCATTCGCGTTAAGACCCGTTTAAATAGATAAATATGTGTGAAAAATATGAAATGTTATAAATGTCAAAGTTAGTTTTTGGACATTTAGGAACTTAGTCATGAACTCTATCTGCTAATTTATTGATTCAATTTTAGCTCTTGCAGAATGGAGTTTTGGAGATTTCGTGTAGTAGGTTTATTCTGGTATTTGCGTTTTTACTAGGGAGAAAATCTTCTATAACTAATTAGAGTACATAGTAAAATACTTACGCACAACTCTGGGCAATCCTAATACGTTCAAAGTGCTGTGTAATTTTGGTTACCATATCAGTGGCTATAAGTTTCTCAGCATCTACTCTTAATAATCTTTCATGTATGTTCTGGATGGCTCCCCAGACATGCTCCTTGAATTTATCAATCACTGGTTCTGGTTGATGGCATGTTGCCTTCAACCAACGGGTAACAAAGTCTCTGAGAACGTAATCAATTAGTTGTTGTAACTGGCTGTCTACAGTACGCCCAAATATCACTGGCAAACAAGTCTTTTTTGTAGAATGGGGCCAGTTGGCTTGGTCTTCCTAAAAAGTAAAATTTATTTTAGAAATGAAATTATTGATAGGTATGAAATGAAATAGGTATGAATGAAATAGGTATGCCACTGATCTAGGCATAACATTTGTATTAACAGCGTTTAGATGTACTGTTGCATTTACAATTGGACACTTACGTTTTATAAACACATTTTTACACCATGACGATATTTATTGATTATTTACTGTCTTCTTTCCAATTGTCCAATTGTCTTGTTTCAATGCAGTTTGTGTTACAAACTGCATTACAGCATTACAATTGAGTTTGAATTGGAGCAGATTATATATTTAATGTCGTTGTTTTTTCATTAATAATTTCGTTAAATTGTTGTTCCTGAGATTTGAACCTTGACCTTAAATTTATTGATACTACGCCTGAAGTAGCCGTGCAAGCTGTGGCACTTCTTCAGTCTGGGCTTAGTCAGCGAAATGTGAGTGCACAATAACTTCATTTAAGCCGTTCTGCTGTTCAAAGAGTGTACCATTGATACCTAGAGACTGGCGGCTTCGTTCGCCGTTCAGCAGAACCACGATTCCGAGTGACAACGGAAAAACAAGATCATTTTATCTTCACAACCAGCTTACGAAATCATCACCTGACCTCAGTATAATTCCAAGAACAGCGTCGAGACTTTTACGGAGTGGCTGTTAGCGCTCGGACTGTTAGAAGGAAACTTGAAGAAGGTCATATAAAACCACATAAGCCAGACAATGGGCTCAAACTGACACGAGCTCACCGAATGGTGCGCCTTCTGTTTGCGCGAGGACATTTGCATTGGGCACAACGTCAATAGAGCCAGGTACTCTATTAATTTTCATGCATGATACTGCAAGACCGCACACTGTAGGAATCGGCAGGGAATACCTTCATAACGTCGATAACACAGTCATGGAATGGCCAGCAAGAAGCCCAGATATTAATCAAATAGAGCATTTATGGGATGAGCTAAAGAGGCGTGCTCGAGCTCAACACCCAGCTCCACAGACCTTGGAGGATCTGAAAACTGCCATTGAGGAAGAATGGAGAACATTCCACAACACGTCATAGTGACGTTGATTGATTCCATTCCAAACCGTACAACAGCCGTCGTAAACACTCTTGGAGGCAATACAAGTAACCGAATAAACGATTTTTTTAGTTAAACCATTGTTTTCTTCAAAAATCTAATAGGTCATTCCCATGAGAGAGGCGGGAATAAGACTTGTTACACTTAAACGCAATTTTTCAGTTAATATGTCAGCTTCAAAACTGAGTGAAAACTTTTTGATTGAACAAACAATTTTTTTGAAGCTTCAGGTCATCAAAACTGAAACTGCAGGGTGGCTCAATTCAGGTGTCAGGGAGTGTAGTATATACTTACTGTGAAATAAGTATCGGGAAAGAATGCCCGCGTAATATTCCCGCGTAAAAATACATATAATGCTGTTAGGTTGGCACTATTGTGGCTAATTTTCAAGTAAAGTTTTGGCGCGATCTGTCAAATAGTTGTTTGAAAATTTTCATATTTGCTAGACGACCTCGATTGTACTTTGCGAATTTTACAATGGATAAAAATATCAAACACAGAATTTGCCTCAAATTTTGTGTTGCCAACAATATTTCTTGTGTGGAATCATTGAAAATGTTAAAGAAGAGCTACGGTGAGTCGAGTTTATCAAAAACAAGAGCATATGAGTGGCACAAAGCATTCAAAGAAGGCCGAGAAGTGGTTGAAGACTTGCCTCGTTCTGGTCAACCTTCAACATCTTCGACATAAAAGAATATCAATAAGGTAAAGGACATGGTGATGGTAAATTGTGGCAGTAGCTAAAGAGAGATAGCTCAGGAAGTTGACATGTGACTCGAATCCGTTCGCACCATTTTGGTTGATGTTTTAAGTATGAAACGCGTCGCGGCACGGCTTGTTCTGAAGGAATTGAATTTTCTTCAAAACCCGCCAACAGGTTGCTACAGACATACTTGAACGAGCCAATGTGGATCCCACATTCATGAAACGCATCATAACGGGTGACGAAACGTTGGTTGACATGCAAACCAGCCAACAAGCTTCGGAATGGCGCTTCGAACCAAAACCGAAAAAACCACGTGAAAGCCACTCAAAAGTCATGTTGACTGTCTTTGATTATCATGGCGTTGTCCACTCAGAATCCTTCCGGAGGGTCAAACAGTCAATAAACATTATTATCTGGGCGTCATGAGGCGATTACGAGAGAATATTCGTCGGAAAAGACCAGATTTGTGGAATAACGATTCTTGGTTACTGCACCACGATAATGCGCCAGCTGACACCTCAATCATCGTATGGGAATTTTTAGCCAAAAATTCAACAAATGTTATCCACAAAGCACCATATTCGCCAGATATGGCTCCGTGTGACTTTTTTTTATTCCCCAGACTCAAATTACCACTTCCAAATTACCAAATTGGTAGGCCAAATTACCAAATTTGGCAGATGTTTTTGGTCCGTTGACATACTTAAACAAAATTCAATGGAAAGTGCCTATAAGGATTATTCGCTGGCGAAAGCGTATTGCGTCAAATGGAGCCTATTTGGAGTGGTATAAACAAAAAATAAAGTTAAAAACTATACAAGATTACACTAAATAGTTATTAAACATATCTATTACTAAATACATTGAGGCGACAGCAAATTGCAGTCAGTCATACCTATTCAATACAAAACAAAATGCCTATGATACTATAATATCATATATTCTTATATCTTATATTAAATATATCTTAATGAGTATGTATGTACATTCGTGTGTGTGTGTTTGTAGGTGGGTGTGTGTGTGCATGATCTTCTTGGGTTCGGGTGGATATAATACTCATAGACACACTTTAGGAGCAGGGATGGCAAAATTCTAAGTGTTTTAAAACCTTTGTTTTTAACAGTGTCTCTAACAAATTTATTAAAAAACAAGTTTGAAATAGACTGTCAGAAACACTGATTCTAACAAATAAAAACATGAATAAACAAAACATTTCAAACACCTGTGAGTTTTGTCTAAAGACAATAACTTTGCTATGCAGTTCTCATATAATATGTACATAATGTGTATATAATGTGGGAGCAAGTGATATGTAGCTTTATTATGTAGTTTAGGGTAGGTATTATAAGTAGAGGGTACCTGACTCATCTGCCCTTGTATGAGCTTCTATTTCCAGGCAACTTCCCCATAAACCCATAAATCAAGTAAACCCAGGTAAGGTTTACTTGATTTTTTTTTTTTTGTTTTCATTGATTTATAAATTTAAACTAGATAAGTTGCATAATAGTATAAGCTGTATAAATTCAGGTATCTTAAATTTAAATGACACTAGGTTATTTACACTATGGTCCGGTTATCATAGGAAGAGCACTGACAGTTCTGTATTTAATTCACTTTATACTTAAATACCGTTTCTTTCATAAGTAATAGATAGCACTCATAACATAACAAAATGAAATAGAAAAAAATATTCTTAAAGGATTATAAGAGTTACCATTGTAGCAAGAGTTACCAGTTTATTGTAGCACCTCGCTTTCAGAGCATACCTCTTAAGATCTTGGAGAGTATCGGGATCCTTGGTATCGACATCTCCAGCAAAGTCGAATTTAGGGGTCATCTGGACAATAAGGCCAAAATGGCCTCCAAAAAGCTCGGTGTGCTGAACAGAGCGAAGCGGTACTTCAAACCTGGGCAACTCCTTATGCTTTACAAAGCTCAGGTGAGGCCCCATATGGAGTACTGCTCCCATCTCTGGGCCGGCGCACCGAAATACCAATTGGACCCATTTGACTCTATCCAACGACGTGCTGTTCATATTGTCGACGATCCCACTCTCACGGGCGGTTTAGAATCCCTCAGCATTCGGAGAGACGTTGCGTCTCTCTGTGTGTTCTACCGCCTGTACAATGGGGAATGCTCTGAAGAATTGTTTAATATAATTCCCACCTCGGGTTTCTACAACCGCACCTCCCGTCACAGAAGTGCAGTCCATCCGCATTTCCTCGATACGGAAGTGTCGCACACTATGCGATCCAAAAACTATTTTATACAGCGAACCCGTAGGCTGTGGAACGAACTGCCTCAAGAGGTCTTTCCATTGAACTACGATATGGGGTTCTTCAAGAGAGCTGTGAATAGGATTTTGCAAGGTCGGCGACGCGCCCGCATGCCCCCTGGTGTTGCAGGTGCCCATGGGCGGCGGTAACACTTACCATCATGTGGGACCGCTTGCTCGTCCGCCCCCTAGTCTATAAAAAAAAAAAAAAAAGAGTTGTAAAATTATTTTTACTACGTGTTAAAGATTTATATCAGCTGTCAGAACTCTTCCTATAAATAATAATGGGAATATAGGCGCGCGAGGCGGCCCTTACTTGATGGCTTGTATACGACGCGAAAGTAGGCTATTATCGCGACTTTGAACGTGTTCGGCGCGCGAATTTAATTTCTATACTTTTATTATTTATAATTCTTAAGGTATTAGTCAGTCAATTACATTCTTTGTATGAAATATTTACGTACCTTTAATGTTTCCTCTAATTGTCGGACTTCTTTTTCTATTCTATCTATTAAAAACAGGGATGTTTGATGTGGAGATGAGAGCGCGACATGACCCAAAAGAGTCAAAATAAATACTGCTATGGCAAGAAATAAACTCAATAATAATAAGTACATAAGGCTCCACAAAAATGGGAAATAGTTGGCTAGTACCAACCAAATAGGTGGAGCACTAATTGCGATCCACTTGAACATGTTTTACACAAGAATATCAATAAATCAAGTGTTCAACATTTTGTACACACCACAATTTAAGTGTTTTGTTTTTACTTTAGTTGTAATTTAACTCATTTTGTATTTAAAACATATTTTAAGATTTCTATTCGTTGTTATGTAGGCATAATTAAAAATTACTTATTTTAGTACGTACTGAATTATTGATATTTCTTTTGAAAAATATTTTGTGATTTTTAAAGTGTTCAATGATTGTTGATTGAATTTGATTGATCGCCACAATGTGACGTTATAATTTAAGTCAAAAAACAGCTGATGTTTATAAATTTGAGATACACAGATATACAAATATCCAACCTTTAAACTTTCAATGAAGAAATGAAATAATACACCAAAACATGTATTATTTTATTTCTTCATTCAAAGTACAGAGAAAAGGACATGTAAATAAAATATTAATTTATAAGAATGAAATATAAAGTTTTTATGCTCAGTTGGATTCCGGTTATTTGTTTATTTTTTTTCTCTTCATATAAATAGCAAAGGTGAAATTAGCACATTCTGCCAATACAGTATTTTTTTATTAAAATACCAAATAGATTCCATTAGTGATTGAATCACTTATCCGCGCTCCGCAGTCGGCCCGCGTTCGTAAGTTGACCCGACCAACATAAAATCCTTCGAGTGATTGAATCAATTATCGCATCTCGGTGTGCTGAACAGAGCGAAGCGGTACTTCAAACCCGGGCAACTCCTTATGCTTTACAAAGCTCAGGTGAGGCCCCATATGGAGTACTGCTCTCATCTCTGGGCCGGCGCACCGAAATACCAATTGGACCCATTTGACTCTATCCAACGACGTGCTGTTCGTATTGTCGACGATCCCACTCTCACGGGCGGTTTAGAATCCCTCAGCATTCGGAGAGACGTTGCGTCTCTCTGTGTGTTCTACCGCCTGTACAATGGGGAATGCTCTGAAGAATTGTTTAATATAATTCCCACCCCGGGTTTCTACAACCGCACCTCCCGTCACAGAAGTGCGGTCCATCCGCATTTCCTCGATACGGAGGTGTCGCGCACTATGCGGTCCAAAAACTATTTTATACCACGAACCCGTAGGCTGTGGAACGAACTGCCTCAAGAGGTCTTTCCATTGAGCTACGATATGGGGTTCTTCAAGAGAGCTGTGAATAGGATTTTGCAAGGTCGGCGGCGCGCCCGCATGCCCCCTGGTGTTGCAGGTGCCCATGGGCGGCAGTAACACTTACCATCACGTGGGACCGCTTGCTCGTCCGCCCCCTAGTCTATAAAAAAAAAAATAATTTGATCAGTCACTTCAGTCAGTCAGTTGAAAGAATTGAATTAGTACTGATTGACACACCTCTATTTGATAGTTCATATGACATTTAAGACATCTCTGCAAATATTTTTGACTTCTGTAATTTTTTTTCTTGGTTTTGATGTTCCGTTGATATCACTTTATTTTATGGTTGTTGTTTAAGACTTTCGTAGTACTTAATACTATCACTAAGAATTATGTGTAACCTTAAATCAACTTACTTAGTCGTTGGCGGTGGGATTGGTGGTGTCACTTGTGTTGAAAATCTAGCAATATTACACCCTGAAGAGACTCTTATAATTATCACTGCTTCCTCGTTGGTCAAGAATGTGAGCAATGTTAGCTATTATGCTAAAACTATTGTGAAATTTGATATAAACGAAACTGAAGCGAGTTCACTGCAGAAGATACATCCGAACCTAAGAATAGTATATGATTCTTTAAAACATGTAGATACAAAAAACAAACTGGCAACTACAGATGGTGGTACAGTTGTGCAATATGATGTTATGTGTATCTGCACTGGCGGTATTCCAAGGCTTATCTCAGACTCGAAGAAATGTAAAAGAATATTGGGGATCAGAGACACTGAGTCAGTTCAAGAATTTCAAGAAAAGCTTAAGAGTGGCCGTAAAATGCTCGTTGTTGGTAATGGAGGTATTGCATCAGAAATAATACATGCAACCAGAGGAATACAAAAGGTTTGGGTTGTTAGGGATGACTACATATCGGCTACATTTATAGATCCTGGAGCAGCAGAATTTTTCCAAAACACATTTAAAAACAAACCTTTAGAGATTCAGACTGAAAAGCATACTATCCTGAGGAGACATGTCTTTTCTGAAGAAGACACATTGGTTTCATTAAATAAGAACTTAAAATCGGCAGCTTTAGGACCAGATTGGTATAAAAAACTGGAGGGAATAAGAAATGAAGGTGGAGAACAGGAACTTGAAATAATTTACAAAGTTGAAGTTGAATCTGTCGTAGAAGTGGTTAATAAAAAATATCCATTAGAAGTAAAATTATCAAATGGGAATATTGTACAGTGTGATTTTGTCATATCAGCAACTGGGGTTGAGTCGGCTGTCAATTTCTCATGGGATCGAGACCCAAAAATTGCCTCAGATGGTGGTTTGGCTGTTGGTGAGTCTCAGGAAACAACAATTAAAGATGTTTTTGCAGCTGGAGATGTAGCTACTGCTGCATGGCCACATGCTCCTCAGTGGTTCCAGTTAAGATTGTGGACACAGGCTAGACAAATGGCTGCAATGGCTGCTAAAGCAATGCATGCGAGGATAACTGATCAGGAACCAGTTTTACAGGACTTTTGTTTTGAACTTTTTACTCATTGTACTACTCTTTTTGGATACAGAGTAGTATTACTAGGGAAATATAATGGACAAGGGTTAGGGAATAATTATGAAATACTTCTGCGTATGACACCTAACATTGAATATATAAAATTTGTTTTACAAAATGGGAAACTACAAGGTGCAATACTTATTGGTGAAACTGATCTAGAAGAAATGTGTGAAAACTTAATTCTTGATCAAATTGATTTGACGCCATTTGGGGATGATATTTTAAATCCAGATATTGATATAGACGATTACTTTGATTAATAAAAATAGTTGGTTATAAATTTTGTACATAAATGTGCATGACAGAATAGTGAGTGCATAGTAAAAGTGCAGTGCCCATAAACATGTGTAAATAGAATCAGTGCACGTAGTATGTACATGCTGACATCACACATCTCGGAGGAAAAAGGGTTGTCTGGAAAGGATTGTGCAATAGTAAAGATCGAACGGTGGAATTCTCGGACATACACCAATAGAGGCGTACAAAGTAAATCCATGTACCTTTCTTCCGAGATCATGAGATTTTAGTATGTGCATTATTCACTCTTGTTATTATGCATTATATAAGATGTATTATTTATGTCTATTTCCTTATGTTTTGTGTGTCTTTATAATGTCTTGTTTAATATGTGTGTGTCTTGTCTTCACTCTCCACAAATATATTAGGGTACCTAGGTTATAAGTCAGTGTTCTAGGATAACATTCAGAAGTAAAGCCTACCGCCCGCAGTGTGTCTTATTATTTGATATAAGTTTGAAGCATATAAAGTTGCAGGCTAGATGGCGAAGTTCCGGTATCGGCGTCACTGGTAGCCATACACCCTCAGTCCTCGCATACCCTTTGCTACTCAAAGAGGGAGGAAAGGAAAAATGGATTAGAATTAGTTAAAGGGCTGTGAATTCCTACACTTCGCCATCGAAAATAGCTTTGTCCCCCATATGAGAGAAGGACCAACACAAGCATGTATGACTTATAACTTATAACCTAGAAGTTATGTACAGCGTTGTAGAGCAAATAGCACAATAAACTTTCCCAGGGAATGGGAGGATGGCTTGGGCAGCAAGCTCGCTATAAAAAGGCAAAGCTCTGACCTCTCTGAGCCACGACCCATTATGACCTATGCTAGCGTTGTGTTCGCACACGCAGCTCCCTCCAACATTAAAATTCTTCAAAAACTCCAAAACAGATTCGTCCGCAAGGCCGTGGCTGCACCATGGTACCTGCGTAACGTCGACCTCCACAAGGACTTGGAACTTCCCTCCATCGTCAAATACATAAAAGACACCGCCCGACGCTACTGTGACGCTATCCTACACCATCCCAACCCTCTGATTGTTTCCTCCCTCACCTAATAACCGGACAGGAGTGCCCCTCCCCGCTATCGTCGCCCGCGGCACATCCTGGACGATCCCGACGACCCGATCACTGCTGCGAATGTGGTTCTCACACTGCACTCAACCACAGACACCGTCCCCGCCGGCGGAGACGTGGACGTCCCCCTATCCCGCGGTATCCCCCCAATGCAACGCCCTAAGCCGAGGTCCGTTCCTTCCGCCGGTTTACCGGCGGGGGAGCCCTTAGACTCGTTGCAACACACATTTTGTTCCTGGTTGAGTGCCTTCTGCGCTCGCCCTAAATCAAACACGACTGGTGACTCTTGAAAGGCCACTAGGGCCACAAGAATTTAGACATTTTCCGAAAAAAAAAAATCTCTGGGCCAGTTCGTTCTCATCACTTAGACAGTAATCTGGTCTATCAGACTCGTCACTGGAGACACCTAACAAGTTCGTCAAAGTAAGCTCGCTGCCCACTGCCGCTTCCTCTGCACCCCTGTGGTTCAATGTGAATTAGAGCAGCGTTATATTTCCGTTATTTCAGTTATGTATCCTGGTAGTTTTTATGTATACTTAATGCCAATTCACTCCCGCAGGCTGTAGCATGAGTGTTTTTTTATGAGATTTTTATTTATTACTAATTTATTTGTCTATAACTCAATGTTTAAATACATCTCCTTGTTTTTAGATAAGAAGAATAATCATAAATAATTATCTAACTATAATATTTCTATTTAATTTGTAATAATGTATAATGTAATTTTAGGTATAATATAATATGTGATGTAACAGTTTTTTCGTATTTTGTACTACAATTTGCAATGAACTAAATAAGAAATTAGAAAAGGTCCGTGATACCGTGTTGATGACCTCATTAGCACAGAACTGCCATTACAACCACTAGTTCGCTCCACGTTTCGGTTGGGTTGCACCAACCACAGCGTTCCCAACTCTACGTATTTTTGCGTAGATCTACGTACTTTAGACCTTTCTCGCAAACCTACGAACTTCAGTCCCAGAATCTACGTACTTTCTATCAAATATTCAAATTAGCAAAATAACATTAAGCTGATTAGGCTGAATGGGATCATTTCCTTTTCCTTGGAGAAGAAATTTTATAATCCTGAATGGATTGTAGACTTTTTTCTCTAATGCAATGAGGCAATGCTGCTGCTTTAATTATTTTTTTTTATGGACGAAGGTGGCAGACGAGCATACAGTCCACCTGATGGTAAGTGGATACTGTAGCCCATAGACATCTGTGATACATGCCAACATTAGTCCAAAATGACAAAAGTTGGTACGCCCTCGGATGTGCTGCCTACCTTTGGATATAGGAATGGATTTGGAGAAAGGGTTGGGGAAATGGGGGGCGGGGGGATAGGATGGGAATGGGCTCTGGTACATCTCACTCACTACCGAAACACGTACGTACATTAGGGAAATAAGATAAAGTGGGAAATGCAGTACATTTCAAGGTAATCTTCTGTGAGAGAGGGGTAACGTGGCCAGTCGAGTGCGCCCAGCGGCTGTTGGATTGCAGCGTGCACTCTCCCCCTCATAAATTATAATGAAATAATATAATATAAGATCCTTCAGGATCATGTTATGCCTTATTCAGGGTTCACTGGACACGACCAATTCCTTTTAATTCACGATAATGCACGCCCACAGTTGCACGTTCCGTGCCAACCTTCAAGAGGTTGGCATTCAGAATTTGCAGTGGCCAGCTCGTAGCCTGGACTTAAATCCAGTAGAACACATGTGGGACATGCTTAAAAGAAAGATAAAGTCTTGATGTCAGAAACATCATCTAAAGCATGCCAGATCGAATGCAGGCGGTTAGCAGGACTAGAGGAGGAAAGACCCAATATTAAAACGTATAGACGATAAAGAAAATTAGCAAACTCTTCATTTTCTAGTGTTTTAAAATTGAATGCTAAAAATTATTTATTTTTGTGTAAAAGTGTGTGGTCTTAACCTTTAGCTAGTCGCGTGGGGTCCATTGGACCCCAAGCAACTTTGTTTTTGTCGTAATTCGGCAAATACTCGGCGTAAGCGATTCTACCTTTCAGTAGCTTCCTAGCTCGCCCGCTCCTTCCTCCTCAGTGCTCCGCTAGTCGCGGCTTCAATCACATGCGTCACGCGGAGGTGCTTGGGGTCCAACAAACCCCGCGCGACTAATAGTGTGTAGTAAATTATTGGTGAGCATAATTTTTTGTTTTCGTAATTACTTTGTTATTTTCGTTTTGCTTATACATTTAGTGATCTTTACAGGTAAAACATCACAATGGGTAGCCGTCATCACTTGACTCAAGAGGAAATAATTTCTATTCTCAACGAAGATGAAGTGGATCCTTTCGACGAAAGTGACGACGCGTTGGGCGTGGAAGAAGTGTGTATTGATCAAGAAGATCATGATTCTGACACTCAGCAGAGTGGAGAAGAATCAGAAGATGAATCAGTACCACTGGCTTCAGAATACTATTTAGGTAAGGACAAGAATACAAAATGGTCCAAAAATGCCTCAAGCCGAAGAATAAGACAAAGAGCTCACAATATTGTTTTATATTTACCTGGGCCAAAAGGAGAAGCTAGAAGTGCTAAGAGTAAGACCGATTGTTTTCAATTATTTTTTGATAAGAATATAATAGATTTGATTCTAAGATATACAAACCAATATATTCAAAATATACGCGCACGTTTCCATAGAGAGCGTAACGCAAAAGAATTGACCGTTGAAGAATTACAAGCATTTTTTGGTTTACTAATGATGTCCGGTGTCCTTAGATCTTCACATTTAAACTTTCTTGACCTATGGGCGACAGACGGAACTGGAATAGATTTTTTTTCTAATGTGATGTCTTCTCGCCGTTTTCTCTTTATTCTTCGTTGTCTGTGATTCGATGATGCACCGTCTAGAGAACATAGATTACAGCTTGATAAATTGGCACCTATTCGGGAATTTTGTGATCTGATTGGTGATTCTTTCAAAAAACATTACACAGTGTTGATTACACGTTGATACCAACGACAAACTGTGTGAAACTTATAACGTTGCTCGTCGTACCAAGAGATGGCCTATGGTAGTTTTGTTCCATATTTTCAATGTGGCGACAATAAACGCTTACGTTATTTATAACATGAATAACAGTACGAAAATCACTCGAAGAGAATTCCTGAAAGAACTGTCAGCGGAACTCTTAGAAAGTTACAAAACCAAGAGAGCTGAATTTCCCACATTGCCACGTTTTCTGCAACGACGACTCATAGATAACCCCGAGCCTTCGACGACGTCTGAAACTGAACCAAGTGCTTCCAAAGGCCGTTGTCACCTATGTCCGAGATATAAGGACAGGAAAACCAAAAGCAAGTGCAGTAAATGCAACAAATTTATGTGCAATGAGCACCATACCAAAGTCTACAATTTATGTGCTTGTTAATTACTAAGTATTTTTGAGACACTGATTTAGAAGTTTATGTTCAGTTATTTTCTAGAAGTTTTATGTTTTTGTTAAGTTATGATGCTGTACTTTAAGTTCCTAATAATTATAAACATTTGTCTTTATTATATCTGTTTCATTTTTGCCAATCAAATATGGGGTCTCTGTGGACCCCACGCGACTAATAGTGTAATTATTTCAACGCGACTAGTTAAAGGTTAAATAAACTTTATTGTTTGTGTGGTAATCTTTCAAAAATGTTATAAAGACATAAAAGCGACACATATCGAGCCCACCTACACTTAATTTATTGAAGAAAAATTATTTAAATGCAAGCTACAGCAAATATCACAAGGATTAGTTAGTATTTTAGTTTGTAGTTTTTTATAATGTAGGCACTTCGTTTTAGACCTAGCATCGGCCAAGACGCATATTTTTAGAATAGTATTTTAGTTCGTAATATTGTACTCTTAGATAATATTTTCTTAGGTTTTCGCGATTACTATAGGTACATAGCAATTAAACAACTTTGAACGGTTTAAATCGCGTATATTTGACATTATTTATATCCCGTGACCACGTCCACTGCAAAGTGTTCGAAACGGGATATAAATAATGTCAAATATACGCGATTTAAACCGTTCAAAGTTGTTTAATTGCTATGTACTCTTAGATAATAAATAAAATCTAAAATTGATTTTTATTAAATCCTCTGCTGTAGCCGCACATAACTTATATTTCTAACATTAGTTTTATTCAGTTTTAACCTCTTCACCTTGCTTAATAAAAAGTAGGGGAACCCGGGGTGGAACGGGGTAGCTAAGCTTTGGTTACAATTTGTGAGAGTTTGAATGAAACAACACCATTATTTGGCAATTTGTAGGTTTATTTACTTCTTTCTCTACAAGGAAATTAAAGCTAAACTTATCTAAATTAATGATCACTTTGAAAAAATATTGTTTGAAAAATAAAGGGAAATTTCCCATTCTGCCCCACCCCCGGGGTACAATGGGAAATGGACCCGGGGCACGATGGGGTACTAATTATTGGCATAGTTCACAGATGAGAACACTGTCATCGTCGTCACTATCTAGACCAGCACACGCCAAATGTGCCCATTTTTTACAAATGCTACAAGACCACTAGCCTTCATTGGACTTGGAGTATAAATCATGGCAATACAAGCAGATCGCGTCTTCATCTTCCGAGCTTTCTTCAGATTCAGTTCCGATTATTTTTTGTTTCTTTTTTCTTGTTTCTACTTTGTTTTTGTTTAAAATTTTCTACGTCTTCTGAGTGTTCTTCAGGTTTAGTTCTGATTCTTTTTTGTTTCTTTGGCTTAGTTTTCATTCCTTCAGGTATGTCTTCTTTACCTTTTAACGTCAGTCTTGTTTATTTTTTTCTACTTTCGCTTTATTGATATTTTGTGTCTTCTTAATAGATTCTTCTAATTCAGTCTTGTAAGGTGAAGCGGTCAGGATTGCCGTTTTTCCATCCTTTCGTGTAACTCTTTTCATTCCAGCTTTCACTTTTGGCAACGGGATTAGCAATGTAGACCAGGACTGCCGGCTGGCTTTTCTTATATATGAACGCACCATCTGCAGATGAAATAAAAATGCGTATTTATATGAGAAGTACAAATATTTAAGGGGCGGAACGGGGTATACCCCATTGTGCCCCGACGCACCGTTCACGTAAACACGAGTGTTATGGCCGGTTATATTTATTGGACTTGAGTTATCACTAGACGTTTAATTAGTCAAAAGTATGTTTAAACAAACATGTAATGTTAATATCCGAACAAAGAATAGTGTATAGTGTAATTACCTTGGTGTTGCATAGAAAAATTAAAATTTGCAAGCTTTTTCGTCGACCTTCGATAAAATCCAAACTAAGCGCACTCTCACGCTGACAGCGGCCACTCCGTATAACGCAGCACAGCGGACCGAACGTTGTGCGCGATGGTCACGCATCTCTGTCGCCTGTAGCGAGCACAACGCCTCTTTCCCGTTCCGCCCCGGTACCCCGTTCTACCCCGGGTTCCCCTACGTAGATCTACGAACTTTTCATATGCATTTTTTACTAATTCTACGTAATTTTTTAGTCTGGTCTACGTCTTTTCCAAAATCCGAGTTGGGAACACTGACCAATCAAGGTAAACAAATTATGGTAGGTACCTAAACATTCGCTTTTAATATAATTTAACCCGTTTAAACTGTCCGAGTGCACCACTAATTTACCCAGATTAAAGTCCGGGATACCGTCTGTATAGTGGCGAGTCAACGTCGCACGGCGATTGTTCACCTCGTTTACTATCGCTCTATTGAGAGAGCGACTACCGACTACCGACATTAACAGGATACATTTTAGACTTTGATATTATCAAAGAAACATGACATTGGCAGGACCGAAAGGCAGGTGTAGTAATGCATGGTGTATATAGTGTAAATACATTTTAGACTGAAATTGTTTATTATAAAACAAACTTCACACTGGTAGAATGAGTTAAAGGCACCATTGCCACTTATGAAAAAAAAAACTGTCATGGCCGTCATTCATTTGTGATTGTATTACTTTATCATTAACGTTGTCTTTTTTCCTCCCGAGTTTTTCGCTGATACCCTGACTGATCGGAGTCTTTATCGAATTAAATTGGCCGATAGTTAGCTATTCTATATATTTTTGTGTCTAACCTACGTGGTGACCGCAAAATATATATTGAGTGAATGTTATATCTTTAGCAGTTTATTTTCTACTAGTGTTTTTCTTTGTCACATCTGATTCATCGACGATCAAAAATGCCTATTTTATTTAGTGTAGTGGCACGGGGCACAGTTGTGTTAGCAAAATATGCATCCTTGGCTGGTAATTTTACGGAGGTCACCGAACAAATCCTGTCGAAGATTCCACCCCACGACGACAAGTTGACGTATTCTCACGGAAATTATCTATTTCATTACATCGCAGAGAATAAATTGGTTTATTTTTGCATTACAGATGATGTAAGTATAATATAAATATTATACACACAATTGTAATGACTGCTGCAATTCTTCGATGTGTTCCAAGAATAACATACCATTGAAATACAACTAATAATAATAATAATGATTGAATTTAATAAAGCTGAAGATAATAGCTGATATAGTTTTTGCAACTCACGACTGCATGTCTGCTTTGTTTGTTGTGTGGTCTATCCATATACGTGAAAGAGACCTTATGTCCTTCTCAATATACCTTTAATTACATTGCCACAAAATTTATATTTATTATATACAATATTATGGATATTTTTCCAAAAACAATGTTGACCCACGCCTATGACTTGCAAGACCAATACTTTATTAAAAAGATATTAAATAAATCTGTCATATAAATATGACAGAATTGGGTGCAGTTATATTGTATTAAAATGTAATTAGATTACTGTTTTTCTATATTCCAGAAATTCCAACGTTCGAGAGCATTCCTTTTCCTCAATGAGATCAAGAGGAGATTTACAACAGCATTTGGAGATACAGCACAGACCGCCATCCCTTATGCCATGAATAGTGAATTTGCCCGGGTCCTTGCCACGGAGATGAAGCATTACAGTGAATCAAAGGACCTGGACACAATATCTAGAGTTCATGGAGAACTGGACGAACTGAAGAACATCATGGTTAAAAATATTGGTAAATACCTATAAACATTTATATTTTTTCTGACAAAAAGTTGTTGATAGCAACTTGTAAGCAAAACAAACAAAGGGTTATAACAAACAAACCCTAAGGAACTATGTTGACTCTATAAGTATGGATGCTCCAACCTACTTGGCCACCATAGCATTTTTAAGGCCATTAATCCCTCATGTATACGACATTGTACATGAGAATGCCTCATAGCCAGCAGTGGATGATAAAAAAGAGCTGGTTTAAGTAACATTTATATTTATGTATTATTTTTCTATCACAAAATTGCTGATGACAACTACAAAGTAACAAAAGATACATTTTGCCTTTCAAATAGGATACTTTATATGTGTTGTAGGTTAATCAGTACTTTGAAAGTATACACAGTTCAATTACACTATACACAGTGTATACATATATAATGTATACACAGTTAATTTATTCTATATTTACTATATAGAATAAATTTCTGGTTCTGATAACAATTGAATTGAACATTGTATTGAAAAAACAGTTGGAATATCAATGTTGTTATCTTTATTATTGCAACGTGTTGAGTACAACTTGTATGTTGATAATTTAATTGACCAATATTTATAATCTACACTTATTACTAATTTACATATGATTTCTCTTAATGAGTTCATTATTTTCAATATTCAGTTAATTATCAATATTTACGAACCAAACAGAGGAGACCAGGAAACAATATCCCTTAATGTAAATAAAATTTATGATTTTAGTTACTTTCTAACTAGTTGTAAATGTAGTTTATGGTTTTATCAGCAAAGTTATTGAATGATTCACAAAGTGTAGTGTTTCTGTCCATTATAATTGAGATTTTTGGCTAATGATAATATTTATAATATAAATTAATAATATTTGTATGCACTGACTAAGTTCTAAAACATGTGATAATCACTCTACATTTGGTCTAAATTTGGTTCATCCTTTTCTATCTTTACAATCCAAAAATATATCTAGAATGATTGCCTGTCAAAGATTTGGCAAAGAGCATCAATCACACATTTTCTAAAGGAACCATAATATAAAAAAAACAATATGCATAAATATATGATAATACAAGTAGAAAAATGTATTGGTTTGGGCAAAACAGATTACATTTAACATAAAATATGTAGATGTCAAGCATCAGATTTCAAAAATGTTATACAACTGATATTAACATGTTTAAAATGCTCCCTAAATTGAATTCATAGTTTTTATTAGCTAGACCTTGAATTTTCTGTAATTTCTAGCAACATATTGTTAGTTACAAGGTTATAACCAGTAAATTGCCTTGCATTAAAAATAAGCTATAATGATATGCTAATGGTTGTAGTTAACAAACAGTTGGGATGCGAACAATGATAAGTGTATTGTAAAACAATATATTTAGAAACAGCATTTAAAGATAATTGTGATGTTTTTAAAATGTTATCTAATTTTAGGGTAAACAATGCTTCTACAAATAAAACGTGACTGTAACTCCAAAATCACTAAATTAAATTATAGTTCAAAATCTAGATTTCCCTAATTAACTATTTTTCTGATTAATTTACAGACAGTATGGCGATGCGTGGTGAGAAATTGGAGTTGCTGGTGAACAAAGCTGATAATTTGGTTACAAGCGTAAGTAACATACAAATGATACCCTAATAAAACTTATATTCAAATAGGTAATTAATATTGGAGCTAAATAATTAAATTGGAGCATTCTTTTTGTTTGGAGAGTTGCCCGCTAAGACTCTTATATTGGAGTGAGTCATCACTTGAATTCATATAAACAAAATCTTTTTGTCAAAATCTAATATTTTATATGCAATTAGACTATTCTAAGGTCTTTTTTGACTTAGATAGGAGTTGATTGAAATTAGCCTCTATGCAGACCTTGTATAAATAGTTAAATGATTCTAAAACTATTCTTGATTTAGAGAAACAGGCCTCTAAGTATTTTTTGTTCAGAATGTCTAAATTCTTGTGGTCCTAATGGATAGTTCGTGTGGAATGATGCCGTGATATGGTAACAAAATTTGAAGCAGGGTCGTCTTGACATGTTTAAGACATTGTCACAGGTGACGAATCTTGGATTTACCATTATGATCCAGAAACTAAGCATTAATCTACTGTTTGACTGTTTCAAAGGGAGCCAACACTACCAAAGTGAAAAGAGCCAGAAGCACGGATTTCTTTTATTTCACTGGCTATCTGATATCTATACCTTTACAAAATGAAAGGAGCATTGACGTAGAATGAGATGAAGCCACGTGCTTGGCGAACGTTTTTACTGCAGTGAATAACAACCGTCCAAACAGGTCTCCGAGGACTCGAGGACTGCTGCTGCACCAAGACAGACAACACACTCGCTCACTCAGTGCTTTCTCAAATTTTACCCAAAATTAAATTCCAATTAATTTTTCCAATTAAGCCATGTCCGGAAGACATGGGCTACGTTCGAAGAGGATGTGAAACAGTTGAAAACATGTTTTCAAAATTGGTTCAGATGCATGAAACTTTGTATAGATGCAACTTTGTACAGATGAACCCATAGAACATTTTGTTTCGTTTTCGCAAAACTTTGTGAGTTTCCCAATATCATTATTCTACACAGACCGCCCGAATCCCGAATGCGCGCCGCCTAGGCGCCCTGTAATGAGCGCTACGAACATTTTAGACAGTACAACGAAATCTTACATGTTGGTGACACATATATAGAAATAAACTAAAATTAATTAAACAAGTTTGAATATTTACTGCATACACTAACTGGTTTGTTTGTTTTGTTTTATGAATTACTCCACTATTTTGACAATTTAGTATCAGACTTCAAGCAATCGGGTCAGATTTTTTTTTTGTAATTTATATTTTGTTACCTGTTCTTGCGAAATAAATGGATATGAATATGAAAAAAATAAAATGTATTTGAATAATCTTTACTGGTATATCTACACTAACACTATTATTATTTATTATTATATCTGTACTAACAATAAACAACCCCTTTGCTCAGATAACATTGCATTATAATTTATCAACATAAAATAATAATTTATTTTTTACAGTCAGTGTCATACCGCGGCTCTGCTCGAACCCTCCAGCGCTCCCTATTTTGGAAGAACATCAAGATGTACGTGATTTTGATCCTCATCGCCGCGATTGCCGTATACTTGATCGGGGCGATGGCTTGCGGCGGTCTCGCATGGAAATCCTGCGTTGGTTAATAATGTTACTACATATTGTCATATTATTGTTATTATAAAGTTTCCATTTCATTTAACTGCAATGCTTGCATTTAACATAAATTGGCCTTTCGGAAGTTAGAATATTGTTCCCCAATAAATGCAATAATGCATTTCACCACCCAATTTCATGGGTGGGCCCATGGGAATGTTGCTTCCATGTTGCAATCTGCAATCTAGAAAGATTATAATCTGCAATCTTTCCATTCTTTTCAACATTTCCATTGGAAATGTTGGAAAGAATTCTTTCGATTGTTTTGAAAGAACAGACTAATAAATACATTTCCAATAAGTTAGATCGTTAGATCCAATAAAAAAATCACCTGTACGTTTTAGCAATTTTAATGTCAATAATTTAATAGAACGGCTAATTTTTGTTAATTTTATACATAGGTTGACTTAAATAATTGTATTAATTATGCCTTTAGTTGCAATTAGCAAGAATTGGTTTGAAAATTGAATTTAAATATAAATTCATTAACGAAATTAATATGAATTTTTGAATTGTTCCAATTTTATATTGAACAGACATTTTATTTGAATAACTTGCAGCTTTCAGTTTTATAAAATGTCATGGATCACACTTTATCCTTATCGTTTCGTAAAATTATTATATAAAATTCTTCCTCCATCCTAATAAATATTGTATTATTTTTTCTATAACATTTTTTTTAATTTCTACCCAGTTTAAGATCCATTGTACTAGAAAATAACAAGTGATTATAAAAATAATTAAATTAAGAAACGTTTATGGCTAAGGGTGTATATCTCATGTAAAATTTTTCATTTCACAATTTTGAGCTTTGTCCTTCATTTTTAATATATTACAATTAATATGCATAATAACTGATGGATACATTTGTGATGATTCCATTAAACGATTTACAGTGAATATGTCAGTAAATATTCTGTTTAGATTTCATTTATTTCCAAGTTAATTTGGAAACAATTGATAAATAATCAGTGGAAAATATAATGTATTACTTTTCTCATAACAGATTTTAACCTTTACGTGAAAATCTGGAACAACCTCACTGCAAATCATTACTTATTGTAGTAACAGAGGTATTTGTAAATCATTCATCTTGAGCGTCATGACAAGTCCATTTAGAAGTGTTTTAGATTACACAGTATATGCCAACAAGGCTTTAAATGAACGCGCCGAAAACAAGGAACTAATTCCGACTATCTTGAAACGATAGCGTATTGATAGATACATATGCGTGTGTTGCCGTGTAATCAATTTTGAATTATACCGTTTTCGTATTAAAGTAATTAGTCCTGTCTGTATTTAAATTTCCAGTTCTTTTTAATGGCAATAATATTTGACCTGTTAACAATTTCATTCCATTCGGTCATAATGATTATATTGTTAATTATAAATCTTGTTTTGTTACTGTAAATACCTCTTAAATATGCAAGTGCAAGCTTATATATGCAAGTGCAAGCTTAAATATACTTATGTAATTGTCACGTTCATTCAGATCCTTGTCGGACTATGTAATGTAAGATTTTTTTTTATGTAATCTGGCACCAAATTAATATTTTTTTATAGTTAAGTTCTACGTTAATCCTTTTGACAATACATAACCGGTTTAATATCCAAATTTTTGTTAGGTGCATATTTGCAGAGGTTAAATAACATTGATAATAAAATTGAATAATTTTTCGGTAATAGGAAGCAAAATTGGATAGCCATGAGAACCGTAGCCGTGATAATGATTCGGTAAATTTTGTCCAATTAACTAATGTATTGCCGACTATGATATTTGGGGCTGTAAATATTTATGGATTTAGTATATCAGACTATATCGGTTCCGATTATCGGATCGTTACCACTCAATCAATCATTCAGTTGCCGAGCCGAGCGAGGTTGGCGTGTTCACTTTTTTAGAGGTGATGTAGAACTTACGGTAGCGGCTTTGTTATCACTTAGTCGCTTTTTACGACATCCACGGGAAGAGATAGAGTAGAGTATACTAGTAGAATTATAAATAACAATGATAACTGACAGTCTGAAAAAAATCCAACATGTATTCCCAGCGTTAAAGCTTTTAATCCATTTAGGAATGAAACCGAAGTTTTATTCAAATTTATACCGTGGTTATGACACATGGCTCCTTAACTCTTCTGAAATTTTGCGCAAATGATGAAGGAATCTACCAATGGGTCAGCGATGCGAAACTGTTCTTGTCGTGCAAGATATCCGCATGTAAAGTCCGTTTTGTTGTAGTGGTTTATTCATAAGACTATTTATTACAACTTATTTTAGTAAAGACATTGTCATTGTCACTTCATAACACACAAGAGAGAATGGTGGGAACAGTGTTGTCAAAAAGATTAAATACAGACAGCCAAGGCAAATTATCATTACAATGCCAATATTCCAACAGTTTTCACTGTCAATAGCGAAGAAACCTTCTTTCAAAACATGCCATGCTGCTTTAATGATATACTGGTACTCTCTATTGAATCCGAGTTGATAGTAAACCCTTATGTAGTATTATCAAGTCGACGATATATTTGGGTATTGGCAGTGGTTAGCAACTAATAAGTGGCTGGTAATCGAATTTCTTTCTTCAACTGCAGATTCCATAAAGTGGAACATAAATGTTAAAAAATCAGTTAATTAATTCTTGTTTTATAAATCTTGTATTCAATAATAAATAATTAAGGTGGAATTTATAGTAACAAATTACAACATGTGAAACATTCGCATTACATTCATATTTGCAAAAAATAATAAAAATCACAATCAAAATTATGAAGCAAAAGTACATACACATACTCTGAACTGTTGTATTTTTTATGTACTTTAAATCTCTTCCTCTCAATGTACTGTTGAAATAATATTCTGTTACAATAATATTATTCTATTAATTATAATTATATATGAGTATTATAATTTATGTTATGTAATAATTACATGCTGAACGTTGAATATTATTTGAAGATTTATTATGTTATTTTTATGAACGTATTCCAAATTGTATGTATGTTCATTTAATGTTATTTTTCAATAAGAGACTAGGTACATTTGCACGACTTAAAATGCTATTTTTTTGGAATTATTTTAAATGGTTGGGAGTTGTGAGTCATGCTCCGTTTTACTGTTCCAAACTAAAAGGATTGTTTTAAATAAAGACTATAAATATTGTGATATCAAATATATTTAAGTATATGTCATTCGTTTACATGTGAATGATAGATGTATGTGAATAAACTCTTTATAGGTATTACTAATATCATTGTTTTAATTCGCTTCTACAACATACAGAAAGAAGGCAAATACATAGTCTTGTTATAGATATAACTAGTCTTGATTACTGGACGATGTAAAACTGGTTTTATTTGTCATGTTATTGTTGTTCTCTGACTTTTTCAATAGTTATAGTAATTCGATTGTCAATCTGTCTACTTTTCAACAAGTTTCAATATCGTGCAGTAGTCAAGTACTTGGAAGACAATTTTTAGCTATAAAATGCAATATCGACGCTTCGTTAATCGGAGCCCAGGAAGTTTGCATTTCAATGAGGACATGCCAATGTCAGGAACGTATCCCGAATATCGCGTTAGTCCTTGGGAGCGCGTCAGATTGATCCCGGTGGAGGGTGCATCCCCCGCCCTTCCCGCGCTCGGGCGCGCGGTGCCTCCGCTCGCCAATCGCGCGCCAACCATAGCCGCGGGAGGGCGCCGCTATCGCCTGTCGCGCTCCAAACGCACGTGCTACTACAATACTACTGTATCTGTGTGTGAGTGATGAATAATTCCGTGTCAATACTCGCCGGTGCGATGCGTGCCTAGCGTAGGAATATTATCTGTCGTGTGTATGAGCATGTTTGTTCTTAAACGTTATTGTTGTTCCCGAGGGAGAGACGATTAATATCGCGTATGGATGTGATATTAATATTAATGTTTCCCATTCATGGTTTGTCTACATCGGCGCACACCCGATGCTTAGCAATGTTACTTGGAATTTGTTTAGGTTTGACATTTTATTCTTGTTAGATTCTGATTATTAGCATGTTTCTAAAAGATCTCAATGATATAGATATTAGTTTTTTAGTTACATTAAGCTGATTTTCATTTAATATACTTGAAGAACCATTTTATTTGATTAGGTAGTATTTAAATAAGTATTCATTCATATTCAAATTTGTGTCCAAAAGAGAAATCAGTATTGAAACCCGCGATACATATTAATTTAATGAAAAGGAAGTATTTAATAAAGCGACAATAGTATCAGTGATTTATTGTTTAATGCTATCGCTTTGTCGGTCAGATATCATTGAATAGAAACTCAATACAGGCATGGTCAGTTAGATATAGGTAACGAATGTAGAAAAGTTAACGTATAATGTGTGCGTATTGTATGTTCTTAAAAGCGGACGAGTGTGTGTGATCCATGGCCGGTTATTAACGCCACAGGAAGCGGCGTCGATTTTAGGGAAGGTTAGGCTACGAATGGTTCACAGGTCATTGTTCTTTTTTACGTCGTTACGCTCATTTGGAGCTGCGAGAAGATTTATCACTATTGTTTCGCCGAAAGCGCCTTTTTTGTTCTATACCAACATGAGAACATCTGTTTTCATCGCTTTGAACTTTAACAGAACAGGAAGCTTGTTTAGATGCCAAGGAATCTATTATTAATTAGGTGCTTTAATGAACTATCCCTCCGGAATCTCGGGGTTATGCAAAAGTATTTGATAAAGTGCACAACGACATCCTAATTTCATTCAAATTCCGCTTTAATCCAGATGATAGCAGCAAAATGGGTTAACCTTGTGAAGCTCCACAAAGACAATTCCCGCTTCAAAATGACTCGTAAAGAAATGAAAAACGGATCTAATCTCGAATAATAGACCGATGATAATTTTGTGAAACAATGAAATAGTGCCATATAAAAATGGATGACAGCTCTCCGGATTTGTCGCTTAAGCTGCGGCGCGGCTCAAGCGACTCAAGGGAGTCGTTTTACATGGATTTCGCTCAAGGAATCGATTCTGATATAGAGGAAGTAACGACTATCGAGCGAGTGATCCCTGAACATCCTGGAGGGAGAGCGGAGGGGGACTCTGATACCCTAGCGACGCCTTCGGGACTCGAAGAGAGCAAGGAGCTGCCGCAGTGGTAAGTTTTACAAATACCTTAAAACTCTACCAGCTAACCCAAAGGTTAGTTAATACAAAATACTTTTAAAATATTTTTAACGATAATGTATTTTTTTATAATAATTAAACTTGAAAAAGGCATCGCAGAAGAGAGAATGAAGAAATTCCTAAATTTTGAAAGGCGGTTTGATTTTCATAGGAAGTCATCAGTCTGTAACAGACTTTAGCGAGTCAAGAACTTTATTATGATGAACTTTCATTCATAAACATGTATGTTTAACAAATTTGAGGGGGAGAGTGCACGCTGCAATCCAACAGTTCCTGGGCGCGTTCGATTAGCCACGTTACCCCTCTCTCACAGAAGACTACCTTGAAATGTACTGTATTTCCCACTATCTTATTTTCCCCAATGTACATACATGTTTCGGTAGTGAGTGAGAGGTGCTAGAGCCTATTCCCATCCTATCCCTTCCCATTTTCCCAATCCTTTTTCCAAATCCATTCCCATATCTCCCAAGGTAGGCAGCACATCCGGGGGCGTGCCAACGTTTGTCATTTTGGACTAATGTTGGCATGTATCACGGATGTCTATGGGCGGCAGGATCCACTTACCATCAGGTGGCCTGTATGCTCGTCTGCCGCCTTCGTCCATAAAAAAAAAAATTGGCCTTCGCCTAATCCCGATACACACGATCGCGTCATCCACGCCTATGAATTACCGTACCACTAATTTCTACTTAGGTCTTATTTATTTATTTATGTATATTTGCACACTAGATAATTAATTATAATAAGTATCTATATTGTGTACATCTATGTGTGTATATTGTATATATATGTAAATATAACTATATTGGTTTTTAGCCATATTCACATTATATCTTAAAAAATCAACACGTATATCACAGCACGTATCCCGCAGGTGTCCCGTAAGTAGTGGACCAAACGAATTCTGGTTCACGACCTATCAGAAAATACAAACTAAATTTAAATCAAACTGACAGTTAAAAACTTATGGGCATTGTTCATCAAGCAAACGTTACGGATCATTTAGGAGATTTTGGTTGACCTCTGGTGGTATGTATTCAATATCTTCCTAATAGTCCTAATAGTAATAATAGTCTTCATCGTCACTTTCAGAATCATCAGAACTTTCAGAAGTATTAATTTTTATGCTATCCATAAAATCGTCCATAGCATCTATTTTCTATATTCATCTTCGCATTTGATTGCGTGATCACAAACTTTTTTTTATTCATATGGACCAATCATATTTTTTTTTCTAATAACAATTTTTTTACTGTGGTCATATTCATATCAATATTTCTTTCAGCTTCATAACCCTTAAGCTGCGACCATATGTTTTCAATCGGATTGAAATCCTGATGATATGACGGTAATCTCAATACAGTGTGTCCAAATTCACCTAAAATTTTGTCATTAGAATATTCCATAAATCTTTCCTTGTGACGAAGAATAACTTGGTAAATTTATGGCTTTACCCAAGTTGTATCGACGTTAATGTCATGTTTTACCAACCAGTTTATCATATCTTGCTTCAATGTACTTGAATTCGGAGGCTTTTCTACATTTTTATTATGATATGCAGCGTTATCCATAAATTATGCAATTATCAACGATCAATTCCGAATTTTTAGGTAAATTACTAATCAATTGATTACGTAGCCATTTTTCATAATTGTCGCTGTTCATCTCATTATGACAGTACCCTATTGTATCCGTAGATTTATTACATTAATGAAGCTCCGGAAATAAATCCATTTTAACTGCCTGCGTGTACTATAATAAGACTTTGTCCTGTAGAATCAGTTCAATTTTTACCTGTGATATGTGACGTACACAATTTATCTGCCTTCAGATCGAAATCTTTTAATCAAATCTAAGAGTTTTATCCATTTCAATCTTATATCTTCCTTTTCTGTCAAATCTTTCCTGTTGTTACTTTTAGTGAACCGAAAACTCAACTGACGAAGAATTTTTCATAATGTTCTCTCGCATCCTTTGAAATCAATGGCTTCTATTAGTTTCAGTTTTAAAGACTTGAGTGTCGGCACTTGTTTAAACCTCAATTGAAAACTATACACCATTCTTCTTACAACAGAACAGTCAAAATCGTGTAGATTCAATAAGAGATTAATTTTCGGTCTACCTTGTTACTTGATACTTGTACGGGAAAGACCAGTTGCACCAAGAATTTTTTGTTGTATCTTGATAAAATAGTTTTTCGCGGGCGTATTTTTTAATTTTGTTCGTTCAGTTAAAAAGTAAAAATATGCATTAAAAATATTTTCACCGTCTTGTTTATTTATGGGTTCTCCTTGTCTTGAATTCTTCTGCATTTTTATGAAAGCGACTATTATAGTTGACTGTAGTGGATAATAATGTAGCTTTTTAAGGCGTTAGTGAGGGATTTTGACATTCACCACATCATTACATTAACAGGATACCTTTTTGAAAATAAAAAGGAAATTAAAATGAGGTCGGTAACAGTTGACGAAAGCAAATATAAGCAAATACCTACGTATAAAATTTATTGTTTTGAAAACTAAATATTTTGGGATATTAGTAACTATATATTTATAAATTCGATGTTTACCGAAGATTCCCGAATATTCCCGATGGCCAATGTTTTCGTCCAAGACCTGTACTAACTTTATTATGTATGCATAGACAGCGTCGTGATTCTTGTAAAAGCCAATGCAAACTATCGAGTTTTACATGTCGGTTTACAAGTTAGATTGGGAAATCACATGGGTATAGTTACTTATTGTAAATCGACTACATATTTAATGACATATCAGAGCCTTCGGACTTGATAAATGAACGATTAACTATCGATTTTGCAGCGTATCATGGCGAACTGCGGGATACATAGATCTGCTTACAATGTAACCGCACGCAATCCAATTAAGTATTGAACGTAGCACAAAATTTCGCTCTGTTGTTATCCAGTTAGGTACCAGTTAAATCGATTAAAGAGTCCATAGTATATCTAGTGATACACAGTGGATTGTTGGGGATGGTAGAGGAAAAAAGTAGGTACCTACTTACGGCAATTAGCTTAACTATCTACACTTTCGAAATTTACTATGCAGGTATCCGCTAACCTCTTGTTGATACTTCTCAAAAGTTGAAATTGCAAGTTAAGTATTTCCCTGATGGCTGTCTCCGGTACAGAATAGAACATTTAGTTAGTTTTAATTTCGTTACATTCGCAGAGGAATCTGCTGTTCTTATTACTCTTAAATGGTATTTACTGTTTATTTTTACTACTTGTGTATGAACTTGTACCATTACTATTTACTCAAATAATGCGGATTGATTTATTATTTCAACGATCTCGATTTGTTGATTTCATATCAATCTATAATTTCCCTTTGCAATCGGGAGTGAGTTTCGGGTTATAACATAATCCATATCTCGGGTGTATACATGACTAAAGATTTAGGTCCCGTTAATAGAATTCAATAAAATCAGACTTTAATCATATTTAAATACAGTTTCGAGATATATATATATATATTTTAACAGTTTTAGATAAGTATGTTGTAGTATTGGCCAATCGAGCCTTCAACCAAGTACAAATTCCTTTACATTATTAATTTATTCAATAGGCGGCTAGGTGGTACCATTCGCAAGTAAAACGCTGAAGAACGAGCCTGTCTTTCATTAGTCTTTCATTAGCACAGTGTTTTTCAGTGTGGGTCGCATCCCCCGGTGGATCGCGAGCCAGTACTGTGGGGGTCGCGAGACTCGCGAGCCTCTAACTAAAAAACAAAGCATTTTAATAGAGTGTACGAGTATATTCACTAAAAACAAAGCATTTTCAACGATGACTAAAAGATAGATCCTGAAGATAATTTAGACATTTATTTGAACAAAAAATATAATCTTCTCACAAACAATACCTACTCGTAATACAAGTACAATTAAATCAGTGAATATGTGCCTGTTTTCCGTTTTCAAATCGTACTTTGCTTTTCAATTTTTCAAATGGTGATTAATTAATATTAAATTAAATAAACTTCGTATTAATTGGAGGCTCTGGAGGAATCGGGCAAATACTCGGATAATTTTCGTATACCTAATGTGTAGACAAGAGTTATTTATTACAAACATGGAGTACATACCCAATAGAGACGAAATGCTACTCATTTTGTTTGAAAATATTTCCGTCAAATCACCGCGGTGACAACTGCGCTCTGATTGGTCGACCCAAGGTCAAACATAAACTCTAGTGTTGGGCACGCAAATATCGATATCGAAAGAAATTGTTTAGTGGGACGGCATGGTAAATAACACTCTCTTGTTTTTTTATAGAGATACAATGTATACGTAAATATTTAAAATTAAATGAATAAAATAATTAAAATAGCATTATTCCAACTATTAAATACTACCCAACAAGAGTGAACAAAATTGATAGTTTACGGAATACAGAGCACATGGAAAATTTAGATGATAGGAAAACTTCCTAAATAGTTGTATTTAATTAAATAACGTTGTGAAGATAAAACAACATTTTTATAGGTACTTATCATTTAATAAAACAATTTAAATCGGTATAATGGTAATTATTATACATTGCGTTACTGGTTTTTAACATGAATTAATTTCGTGTAAATTCTTCTTACAGCTTCTTTCTCATTATATTGCCTCCTTTTGCTAAGGAATGCTAGCCTTGTATCTATATATTTTTTCATTACGCTTTTAGCCAAATCAATTAAATGGTCTGTCTCTTCTGCGTAGTATTGGTGGTACTGATATTCGGGAAAAAATAATTCTCCTACAAAGCTACTGACAGTCTTGTGGACTAAGAAGTCGCTTGTATATTTTCTTTTGTCCACGCTATTAATGAAAAATTTTTTTATAAATTGCTCAGAACGACGGCAGATTTTTTGCACACTAACCGAAGGATATATTAAGCCACCCTTATCTCTGTAATAAATTAGACTTCTCTTGTTTTCTGACAAACATACCAACGCTTCTATACAAGTGCCACATTTAATGCGTTTAACTAGTTCGCTAGACACATATCCTGCTATGTATTCTATTACATTTTCTGAAAACTGCGAAAGCTCGACAGTTTCCATCAAAATATTAAGATCGTTTTGGTTTTCCTATTACTTTTTTATTCTAGAAAGTAAACGATGACCTCAAACGTTCAGGTGTCGATATTGTCAAATAACGTCACCTACTTATTTCTAAAATCATATCTACACTACTGCCTAATAGACCGTATTTTTCGATCAAGATCTGATATACTTAAAAAAATCGATAAACATAATATGTCCAGCACTACAACGTTAGATCGACAATGGACATTAAAAATAAGTGCAAAGTTATTTTTTTAGATAAAATGTAATAAATATACCTACTTTACTCGTAAATATCGAAACATAATTTCATTTTCTTAGTCCAACACTAGTAACAAGTTCGTAGAAATAGAAAGAGATGATGCAACGAGGTTGTAACTAGGTAAAAACAAGACGCATAGATACTTGTCAATTGTTTCATTTTGAGGTGACCAGTTTAACTTGAGCCGTGATAAAATGGATGTGAATTGAAAAATTCTATATTTATTGTTACTTACCGATGAAATGTAATGCCGTCTGTTTTAGAGTTCGATGTTTTACTATTTTTACCACACCAATGAATCGAACAGGAAGACATTTTAACAGCAAATCTCGTGTTTTATAATTATACGGAGACGTACACACAGGTCACTTTCTGGTGCTGTACTATTTTGGTGCATGTGAGAGTTGATATTTATTATAGGCAAATCACTGATCAGTTTCGGAATTGGATGGCCAGTATTACCGCTCTATTGGGTATAATACTCTATGATTACAAACTACGACGCAGTGTACAAAGTAACCCTACCGATATGAACTGCGCCTCCATCTACACAGCACAAAGAGATCAAAACGGGACAGCGACAAATGTATGTCAGCGGCACCCGTCCGACGGGTTGCATATCGGATCTAGTGAGCTTTCACTCCTTCGCGAGAACCCCGTGTCAGATAACAGGCCACATGTCATGGTTACATGTAAGTTTACACGACGAGGGACTAATCGTTTCTGACTATGGAGTATCTCACTAGGCCCGAGGGTGTTTCTAGCACATGCCTAGAACGTCGATAAATGGATCGAAATGAGACCTCTGATAAAATTAATTATTAAAAATAAATTGTGACGTTTTCTGAAAAAGGTATCGCTGATATTTTTTTATTGTCGGTATGAACTTTTATGGTTAGGATTTTAACTTTCTTTTTAATTTTAATTTTTTACTTTTATTTTTAACTTAAAATTTTGTTTAAATATAGACATGTTCTAACATAACACAATGCAATAAAAAAATATGTTATTGTTTTCTATTATGTTAATGTCTTAATATTTGGAAAAATAGAATCGACAATAAGGGCTCATTTCTCAGATAATGACACAAAGTTCTTCAAGAAAGCTGTGAATAGGATTTTGCAAGGTCGGCGGTGCGCCCGAATACCTCCTGGTGTTGCAGGTGTCCATGGGCGACGGTAACACTTACCATCACGTGGGACCGCTTGCTCGTCTGCCCACTTTTTATATAAAAAAGAAATGTCCTATCAAATCCTATATAGGTAGGTATTCATGTTGTTAAAAATCAGTGACAATAAAGGTTAGCAAAGGCAAAGGCTTCTTTAGCAAAGGCTGTTTTTGACGTATTTCTCAGTAAAGGGAGTTATTATTGAGTTCAGTAAAAGGAAAATGAGTGTAGCGTTATAGTATGACGTTATTCCTGTTGTTACGTATATTCTCATACAATGTTGCTTAAGCATTAGCGCTAATGTTGCATTAGCGTTGCTCAAATGCGCTGTCTTTCTATAGTAGATCTTACCTTGTATTCATGATCTGATAGAAACGAATTATTCTGATAGAATGAATAATGAACTGGTATCTAACTTGTCATACTTCAGTACAAGGAAAAATCTGATCGTAATATTTTGTCTCATGTTTCCGCTTGATAGATGGGACAATGATGAATCTGTTGATGGATTCCTTGTTTATTTAATTAAAATCACATTATGCAATTGAATGGTCCTTTAAGAGATTCTATCAATCTTTTAGTGACGACTAAAAGATTTCTGAATGATTCTACAAAATATTTTTAGTATTCTAATTAAATATGAATAACTTTTAACGACCATTGATTTTGTTATTAGATTCTTGTTATGTTTATCATTTAATGCTTGTAGATTTTTCATTATTTCTTCATACAATTTTATGCAATCCGCCCTTTCAGTGTTCATTGCAGGACATGAACCTCCCCATGCACAGTGTCCTGTGCATGGGCGATGTATTAACTTGAAACGCTACGCTGACCAAGCGGGTTGGCGAGTCCACTCTTTCAGAGGTGGTGTAGTTCCTCAGCGCACGTGGTAGCGACTTTGTTATCCATTAGTCGCCTTTTACGACTCCCACGGGAAGAGATTGGGGTTGGGTTACTCTATAATCGGCCGACAACACACGGCAAATACCGTAAAACTTTATTATAAGTAATATTGACAAATAGGTACTTATGTTTAGCTCTGTAACGAAACTTGATTCGTTCCACTCAGATTCTGAGTAAGTAATTTCAAGATAAGTGACTAATCCCAGAAAGAAGTATGACGATGATTCAGTTTTAAAGGGAAAATAGTAGGACCGACATTCACGGGATTCTAATAATAACGCGTAGTTTCGTTGGAAGCGGTCAAATATTTACATATTTTCCAGTATTTTTGTAATGCAACATAGAAACTGCACAAAGTAATGCATGTGGAAAGATGAGTCTACGAGAGCTTTGAAAGTTCTTCTTGTGTTTTAATTATAGGTAATAAAATTGAAAAGTAACACAACGACATGTTAATGAAGTAAAAATAAAAAAAAGTATTATTCCCGTGTGCGGTAAATACATCTTAGAATACGACTCTTAACTCGTTTCAAGATTTATAGAATTGTGATTGTTCCTAGATAGTGTGTGATGTGATGAGTTTAACAAAAAGATACGTAAGATAGGTACATAATCCTACATTGTACGCCAATTGAAACTTTAATTAAACCGAATTTGAAACCAATTGGACACTGGGGTCCATTTTTGTTTGTGAGCTAGCGCTGGCGATGACCTGCTGTTTTATCTTTTTAAAGTAAAAACGTTCGTAACTTTATTGGCCTATTGTCGGAACCAAATAAAAATATGAAACAGACCACCATTGATCTTTCAGCGTTCACTAAAACCCGTTAGTAAGATTTACGAGGGCTCCCAATGACTTTTTAACGACGGACGTTTCAATTCAACGCAATATTTCTTTCGCTCCGTAACAATCATTTGGGAAGGCTTTATTACAAGTCATTTTATTTATATTGCTTTTTTGGGGAATTTCAATTTTACATTCAAGTGCCCTCAATCGGCACTCCACACTTTCATCTCAAGCCCAGGGCCGTCTTTACCAGGGGGTGCAAGGGGTGCGGTGCACCCCGGGCGCTCACCTTTTAAAGGTAATGAAAAAATATAACGCTATAGTAAACAATTACACAATAGGATATTTGACTGTCATAGGATACACAATAGGATATTTGACTGTCATAGGATACACAATAGGATATTTGACTGTCATAGGATACACAATAGGATGTTTGACTGTCTTAGGATACACTCCCGCACCCCGGCGCAGAATAGACTTAAGACGGCCCTGCTCAAGCCTTTCATCTTTCATTATTGAAAATATTTTTAGGTATATAGACTTCGCTGGATATAAGGTATTTATTCTATTTTAGGTAATGATAGCTGTACCTGCCACTTTGTTGGCGTGAACTTTAGAGTATCGTAACCAGCCCTTTTGGCATCAACTGCTGGCTACCTCCTCATGTACATTCTCCTGCGAATGAGGGATGTATGGTTTTAAAGCGCCACACTGGTCAATCCAAGCGGGTTGGCGAGTCTACTCTTTTAGAGGTGGTGTAGTTCCTGAGCGCACGTGGTGGCGGCTTTGTTATCCCTTAGTCGCCGCGACACGACATCCACGGGACCTATTCTAAAATCGGCCGACACCACATGGAACTTTAAAGTATTTGTTGTTAACATTATCATTAACATTATTAACAAAAAGGTCTAAACTAGTGGGAGCCCACCCTCATAGAAGACTACTGCGAAAACTGGTGTTTGTTTCGCGTATTGTCTCGTACCATTCCATCCCATTACACTCCATTCCATCCCATCCTATAATCACGCACACCATCACATATCATCGACTAATATACCTCCTCCTCCCAAAGACGATGATATTACAGATTTAAATCTACCTGGATACATGATAATGTACCTACATTTTATTGACAAAAACTCTTATGTAAATAGATATTTATCGTTCAGTAATGGGCTCAAAGTCAAGGTTGGTATTTACATATCACTCTCCAAAAATTAAAAGCGTAACCCCAAGGGCTGTATTTAAAGTAAGGAAAATGCCTGTTTAGTTGTAATGACTTTGCAAAACGGAGGTACGAGGTAAGTATATAGTAATTGTAATACAAATGTTTTTGAGATTCTTTTCCCACATTGTAACAAGTAACTGTCGTATTAGAATGACATTGGAATATATTAAGGAAACTTTTATATACTCGTATCACGTTCTGTAATCAGTGATCAACTTAACAGGGTCAAATAACAACAATACTGATTCTCTATAATTAAAACTAACAACTACTACGATTATTTTCTGAACTTGATATATTTCCCAAAAATACAAAATAAAATAAAATATAAAATGTTCCCCAAATAAGTTTTTTTTTGTCTCGCTTTTGTATTCTTTATCGAATACACTGACCGTTTGCAATTTCTGATAATAAATACCATAAAGAAATAAAATTCGCACACCGAACGCGTTCAAGGTCTCGACAATAGCCTATGAACATAGCTGGGCATAAGACCGTTAATCCGTTAATCGTTAATTAACGAAGTTAACTTTTCGTGTAACGGATTAACTTTTAAGTTAATTTTTAAAAATGTTAACGGACTCTTTAACTTCCGTTAACTTTCTATGAGTCCGTTAATCGTTAAAGTTCGCCGCGAAAAACATGTTCTTACTTGTTCGGTCGTGTGCGCGTAGGCGGCGCGCGGCGTAGATTCCGTCGGAGTCGCGCAGGCGCGGGCGGTTGATGCAGGGGAGCGAAAGAATGAGCGAGACGGACGAAATTATTTGTTTACCTATACTCGTTCGTTACGTTAGTGTTCTGTTTTCGCCCGGTGAAAATACAGTGACAGTTTTTAAATGTTATTGTTCGAGTACTAAGTTTACGTTAATTGCTTTTATAATAGGTTTTTATTTTCAGCAAGATTGTCAATTTTAATCACCCTTATAATAATTATCCCATTAATTATTTAATCAACCTGAATATTATGTCAGATACCATTATGCTTCGCTATCTGACTTGAGATTCATATTTCTCTTGTTGGTAAGTAGTGTAATCAATTCTATTATTCATTCATTTAATTCATTATTTAATTCAGTAATCAATTCATTTATTTATAAATAAATAAATAATAAACAAGCAAAGATTTATATCCTGTTTTTTTTTTCTGTATTTTTCATGTGATTCATATCCTACCTAAACATCTCATTTCACATATACAACAACATAAGTTGTAATATTAGTAGGTATTACGAGTTAATGTTCCGATTAACGAGTTAACGATTAACTTTAACTTCCGTTAAATCATCCGTAAAATAACGCTTTAACGATTAACGAAGTTAACTTTTTTATTAACGGACTAACGATTAACGAAGTTAACTATTTGATTAACGATGCCCAGCTATGCCTATGAATTATCGAAACTTCCCTAATACATACGAATACATAGTTTCCTCGTCTGTAACTAGTGGGTTAGGATGAATACGCGGTTTCTATAGGAATACCCACTAAAACTGGAAAGTTGTCAGCAAAGTTACACAGCGGATGGAATAACTCGAAGTATTACGTTTCTCTAATTTAAACATGGTATGAAGTATAAATAAAGTTGAACTATATAAAATTATAATAAATTTTGTAATTAAATATACTTAACTGTATTCAGATCATTTCTTCAACGTTACTAGTTTCCAAGTTCTATAATTTTAATAGCCTTCTACGAGTTAACTAGTACTTAACACTCGTTAAACTTTGACAAACGAGTAAATATCTAAGAATTTAATTCTAGAGCTAAACTTAAAGCACTAAAAGTCCATTGTTTTAATACTTTTACACTTCAAATTTTCCGTAATTTTGTACTTAAACAATATGTATCTTCAGTTTTCTGCATGTAATTTTTTATTGTTAGGTCTTTTTTATTTTAAAGCTGTGGAAGAAAATAGTAGTATTCAAGAGTTATTAATGTTTTATTTCTAATAATCATTAATTTTTTCTGCTATTGGTATTATGTAACCTAAATATGGCTAGTTTTTTGTTGCCTAATATCATTTTTCTATGTAACTTCAATCGAGTGGATATTTTTTTTTCTGTTTAAGGTTATCTTTTGTGGCAGAGATATGACGATAAATTATTATCGATTATAATTAATCAATTGTCGATTGAAGGATTTTCTTAATGTGTTTTTAAACGCGGTCTCTAAACCATCTCAAATGATTCACGTTCAAATGAATGTCAGTAGGCGGTCGATTTTATATATTTTTAATTTAAAACAATTGATACATTAATGGAGAATTGACAATGCTGAATATTGATACATGGCTTCAGTGCAAAAAATAAATTTTTCTTTCCCGACTTCTATTTTTTCATGAAGTAATTGTCGTCGGAGGTGATTCTAGGAATGTCTGGTGCTTGCATTTGTATTTTTATTATTATCACATCGTTGTAGCCTTAGTGGAACGACTACTTAACCCTATGTAGGTGTAACGTAGTGTAGTGTTGGCGCAGTTTAGACAAGCGAATGCCAATTAGTCACTCTGCTACACCCTGGCGGTAAAGTTCATGCTGAACGCGCCATAGGCGTGTCGTAGGGTCTCTAAAGTACCTTTGAATGTACCACATAGATGTCATTAGATGCATTCATACTGGTTGCTAACCAGCATTTATTACTCTGGCTCCTTTGATTTCGATTTTTTATGAATGGAGTAGAAGAAATATTTCGTGATGCAATACCCATGGCGTCTTTTGATCTTGAGATTTTATAGCAATTAGAATTAGAGATGCCACGAATATTCGGCTACTATTCGGTATTCGGCCTATTCGGCCACTTTTTTTGGTATTCGGTACTCGGCCGAATAATGCGTACTATTCGGCCGAATACCGAATACCAAATCATGAAAAAAAAGACACGTCATATTACTCAAGATTATATGTATTCATTACCAAATTACAATACTTTAGTAAGTAAAATTGATCAGTGGTAAGTTGTGATGAATAAAAACAAGCTTTTCAGCATTTGTTGAAAGCAAACGATTACGCTTTTCGTCGTAAATGATACCAGCTTCAGAAAATAACCTCTCACTATATACGCTACTCCCAGGAGACGAAAGATAAACTTTAGCAAATTTCGAGAGGTTTGGGTATTGTTTTTCGTTTTCTGACCACCACTTGTAAGGATCAGCCGTCCGATCTAGGCGAATTGTTTTCAAATAAAAATCCAACTCATTTGCCACAGCATTCTTCTCCAAATCCTCGTCATTACCATGTCGCATATGTTCTGTAGCGACTTCCTCAAAGCAGTTCCAGAAACTGTCGTGTATTTCAATAGTCTTATCATTTTCATTCAAGTTTATTTTTTTACGAAGTGGAGAAGAATCGTCATCGGTACTACTAGAAGTACTACATTCATTACAATTTATTTTAAGAGCTTCTAGAAGAATTTTTTGTCTTGCTCTTTCTATCTGAACCAATCCTAGGAAACTTGTTTTGAATCGTGGATCAAGAAAAGTAGCAACCAGATATTTGTTGTTTTCATCAAAGTTGAATCGCTTTTCAAGTTGCAGTTGCAGTGAAGATCTCATTGTCACTAAATTTGGTACTCTCTCAGCTGTCTCTGCCTTTCCCAGATATTTTAACAAAGTAACTGCATGGGGAATCACTTCAGAGATGCAGGAGATACCTGAGCTAGTTATTTTTGTAACCTCTTCGAATGGTTTGAGGAGTTTGATACATTGTTCCATTAATTCCCATTGAGCATGTGTTAGATTGTTTAAAGTTTCGTGATCTGTTATGTACAAGGAGACAGCTCGCTTTTGTTCTAATAATCGCTCCATTAAATAATACGTAGAATTCCAGCGTGTGCTCACATCTTGTACTAGTTGGCGGTTTGGCAAGTTAATTTCTTGTTGAATGGATTTAAGTTTTTGCTCTGCTAAGCCAGAATGGTTAAAATGGGTAACAATTCGTCTCGCAGCAGCTACCATCTGTAGTACTTCTGGTTGAGATTTTAGCGACTCCTCTATAGCTCGCTGCGATGAATGGATAAAGCACCTGCCTGAATCATATCCTGCATCTCGCACACCTTTTATCATATTAGCCCCACTATCATGGACAAGTAAATGGATCTTGCATTGAGGAATATTCCATCTTTCTGTAATAGCATTGAGTTCTTTTGCAATATTGATACCAGAATGTGAGCCGGGAAACGGTTTCATAGCTAAAACGCCATGTTCCAGAATGATCTCTGGAGATATCCAGTGCGCAGTGAAGCTCAAAAAACTCTCGTTATTGTGCTGGCATGTCCAAATATCAGATGTCACTGATAGTGCTGCTGCCTGCGAAATACTGGCTTCTATTTTAGACCAAATTCTGTTGTATATATCAGGAACAACTTTCTCGGTCATGTAAGTGCGACCAGGTACTCTGTAATGGGGCACAGCGTTTGCCATAAGCCTGTGAAAGCCGACTCGTTCAACAAGTGACAATGGTTCGTTGTCTAAAGCAATCATCTCACCAATCAAGTAATGATATTTTATTGATTTCGGATCATTAATATCCCAGAGCAATTTCCTGTCAGATGTTTCCTTCAGGGTTAGCTGTCGTTCTCTTGGTCTGGACGTTCCTTGTACTGCTGGTATCTTGTAATCGGTGGAAGTAGAAGTACCGCCCTTATTGCTGCCACTTCTCAAGGGAACATCAGTTAAAGTAGAGTACTGCTCAGCATGTTTGGTTCTAAGATGATTTTTTAAAGAAGTTGTAGCTGTAAATAAAAAAAAAGAAAATTAATTACAATTATCTGAGTTATACTAACATTTACTATCCACTATAAAACGAAACTTTAGTTAAAGATGGCTTAGTTATTTAATTTAAACGCATATTTAGTTTTACGAGCGATCGCCCAAAGTTTGAAAAAAATTGTAATTAAAAAAATATCTTTCTGCTCTTTTCCTTCCTATAAATTGTCGCACACTCCTCCGTTCCCGCAGTATTTTTAAAAAGGGATCCAACCAAAGTTTTCGCTTAGCGTATTATATTACATATTAATTAATTACGATTTACTTATTTTATTTCCCTTGTCTGTCTTTAATTTTCTTTTACTTGTAGGTACTTACATACGTATTAAATTAACTTAAGGTTTTACTTACTAGCTTTCTTTCCTTCTCCACCTCTTGAGATCTTGCTGTTACACAACAAACATTCGGCCACTTTATTATTTTCACTACAAATCTCATAATATTTCCATATGGGCGATTTTTTATTAACTGGTGTCATTTTATAAATCTTTTGACGAACAAACAATTGAATAAGAACTAACGAACGAACGTCTCTGCAAAATAGTAATGTTTTATGTATTATTATTTATAATAATCTGACAAAGCGTGCCGTGACGTGATTTACTCGCAATTGAATGAAACAAAAAACGAAAACCGCCGCTCGCCCGCGCTCCCGTCAGTGCAGCCAGAACGCGCGTAAAGCATACCCCCCCCCCCCCCCACTTTGTGACTCTTTACCATTCTTGTTTACGCGCTCGACAAGCATGTATTTTGTGCCGAATATTCGGCGCTTCGGCCGACAGCGTTGCCGAATATTCGGTATTCGGTATTCGGCCAAATCACTATTCGTGGCAACTCTAATTAGAATCACAGTAAAAATAAATCAAAGTTAATTATTTCAGTTCATTAAAATAGTGGTTTTTGTGTATTTAAATAATCTTTCAAGATTCGCGATCAGGAAAAGTGTTTTTCACTTTTCCTGATCGTGAAAATTGTAGGTAAATTTTAATAAAAAACAAAACGTAAATTAATCTATCGAATCTTGCTTGCAAATATCCATCCATATTGCCGGAACAGTAACTGTTTCCACAGTTTACTTCCAAAAGTTTGTGTATAAATGCCTATGTATATTAGCTGGGCACACAAGCTGTATGTAGACACTCGAAAGCGACATGCCACGCTAATTTCACGCTACTTCGATGAGGCGAGAGCCAACCAAATTAAACTAACACTACCATCACTGCATAATGCTGAAGGTCCACTAGTTAGGCTATACTATAGGTTACAGTAGTTTTTTTATTTACACTATGGCTATACAACGCAAGATTCATTGATGTGGAATTATGATACATTAAGAGGTGGTATTAGGACGATGCGGGATTTTGATATTTGCGATACGGGGTTAAACAATGTGGGATCTGATACTTGCGATGTAAGATTCTGATACATGCGTTGCGGGATAAGATGTTGCGGAATTTTGATAAACGACGCGGGGTTCTAATATATGCGTAAGAAGGTAGGTAACACCTTGACACACAAAATACATGAATAGATGGACTACGTGGACACGCTATGCCATTTCTTGCACGTGCCACTATATTCATCTTCACTATCATTGCCTTCGTATAGATAAACGACACGTTTTAACAAATTATAACTATGAATTTCAAGGCTCCAAAAACGTCGAAAATTGTGTTCCGAAAATGTGTGTGGATAACGATAGTCCTTTGTGAATGTATTTTTGCTATCCTTGTCTATCGCAGCTTAATCGTTAAGTTAGATGGATGATGTATTAGATAGGCTACACAAAAAAAATACTGAAGGAAAGATTGACTTTAAGCGATCCATTATTACAACGCATTGTAACCGTAACGTGTAAGCAGCCCTTTTATCGTCAATTGTTGGACATGGGCCTCCTCAAGCACATTGTCTTGTGCGTGAGGGATTAAAACGCCACACTGGCCAAGCGGGTTGGCGAGACAACTCTTTTAGAGGTAGTGTTGTTTTATAGGGTTTGTGGTAGCGGCTTTGTTATCCATTAGTCGCCTTTTACGACTTCCACGGGAAGAGATGGAATGGTGCCATTATAAAGTCAGCCGAAAGTTTCATTCCAAAACTGCAAATATTGTTTTATATATTTTTGCACTGTTTAGCATGTCCTAACCGGTGGATGTTCAGCTTAATGATCCGCCATGGTAATGAGAGGTGAACGTATTACAGTGTTTAATTAAATGAAAAATATGTGTGGCGTGGATTCCCAGGCCGCTCGTGTGAGTTTAAAACACGCTATCCGCTTATTTTACCAACATTTTGCTGCGAATGAAGTCTGTTTCGTTTACCGCAAAGTTACAGTAAAATTGGTGCGGCTTTTGCTAAATGAAAACTAATTAAAATTATGTTTATTTTTGAACCTTTGGTAATAATCTAGAAATCTATTTACATTAAGATTTCTAGTAATTTTCCTCCATCTTCTGTAATTGTTAAAGCTCCGGTTTCTAATCACTTTTAGTAATAATAAGTAGATAATTTAAATAATAAGACAATGGTAACACAAAATTCACTACCAAATTGAAGAACAGATGAGATGAACAGATAAAATAGAACATTTGAAAGAGAATATATGTGACGTCATCACGGAAAAGCGACCTTGTTGTCGGTTCTAGTTCTCGAGATATTCAGACTTTAGTGAAATTACAAAAAAATATCTCACCGCACTTCAATGTAATAATTTAAGTCAGCTGTTGACATTCAATCCTTCACGTCGTAACGCGAATAACTCTCGAATTACATCGGTTAATTGCACCCGTTCATCGCACATTGAGGCTGGCCGCGTCTTAGCGCATAACATTGGCGAAGCAGCGGCGCATAATTTTGCGTGAACAAATTTTGGTAGCACGAGCAGGCGCAAGCGATCCGCCAGTGCGCTGCGCTGCAGCGCGATGCGGCCCGCCTCTAGTGTGTGATGCTTTATGCGTTGCGGTGCGGGCCGCCGTAATATGCGCGAGCCTTCACTGCCTTACATCATTATCTTCCAGTCAACCTTTGGCCTATGCATGACATGAAATGGTAGGGGAGTAAAAAATAAGTAGTGGAAGTAAATATAAACGTAATATAATATCTAAGTTTCGTACTATTATATTATACTACATATATACATACTGGTATTTACATAAACTACATACAAATATACTTACACATAAAATATATATCTTAGGAATAATATACATACCTATACATACTTAAGTATAAAGAAATATAGGTACCTACCACACAAAATTTTGACAGTAAGTTACGATACTCTTTTTTTACGAATTGAACAATGAAAAAATTGTTATAAAACTATTAAAAATCAACATACTGTGCTAATTACTAATTACCTAGGTACTTAATACAACTGAGATATAATTATCCCAGTAATATCTATTATTTTTCTTGAAATTACTTTTAAAGTTTAGTAAATTGTGGACATTTCTCTCGATTCTGTTTTGAAAAGGGACTTTGTTGTCGGTGAATATCCATTATTAATTTATAGTTCTTGTTTCTTGAGCTTATGCTCAAGAAACAAGAACTTACCCTTTAATAATGTGTGACTATTAATTAGTACGGACTATCGGTATTCACGTGAAAGTAATAAATATTATTAGTTACCTATTACTTTCACATGAAAATTGTTTTATTAGTCATAAACACAGATCTTCTAGTTTCCAAATAACGTAACATCTATTTAACTTCTAGCGGGAGCATACTTTTTCCGGGTCTTAAACGTTAAATGAACTTATGAAGTACCCCACATACATGATATACCTACTCGTACATGTTTGGGGTTCTGTTTGGGTTCTTGATTAAGACTTTTTAATAGTTTTGTTATCACATTTTATTTCGTCACGTCTTACATCGTTTATTCTTGACACGAGAGGAGCCGGAAAGGGAAGGACATAGACTAAAAGTATTTTTAATAGACAAACAAATCATAGACTACAACATGCCCTTTTTTCTAAAGAAAAAATATTATTTAACACATTGGTTTTACATTGACGTTTGGAATGACATTGACACCGTGACATAAATTATAACCATATTTTTCAACAAGTTTCGTTATTAAAACAATACAATATTAAATGACAAATTACTGTAAAACAATAAAATTAAATTGAATAAAAGTGAATTAGTGATTATATGCATGTCCAGACTGAATTATTTTACTATATTAATTCCTATTACTAATTGTACACAAATTGTTTATAGTCGTCAATTACATTAATTTTACAAATCAAATTTCTGTGTTTTCTTTAATAATCTACCTCTCGAACTGTATTTTCCATCAGTGCATTGTCTTTCAGCTATACTAGCGTCGTTATTACCCTTCGAGGAAGACATTACACTTTCGTCGACATTGACAAATATTGGAGATTTTAATACATTTTCTGACTCCAGACCTGATTCTACCGATAAGAATGATTCAGAATCTTCACTCTGTGACTTAGAAGTTGGACTTGACTCATGAAAGAAGATAAATACACAACTATCATCCTCTTCATTTACAATTTTTGACTTTTTAAAAGATTCTGACTCCGACTTATGAATCTTTTGACTTGGATTTACAACATTATAAGTTTGTAGACTTGAACTAGGTTCACAAAACTTAACTTTCTTTTGTTTAGACTTTGAGACATAATTATGACTTGAGTTTTGCTTACATGACTTATAATTGAAGCGAATATGATGACTATTTCTACGATAAGTTACGTTATTAAGATCTTTGACAATGAATGATCTTGGATATTTTGTTTTAGACACAATAATACCTTTTGTCCATATAATATCTCTTGGATTTTTCTTAAAATAAATCTGGTCATTTATGTGAAACTCTGGGTAGGTTTTGCAATTTTTATTATAATATGCTCTAGTCCTTAATAAGTTGCTTTCTTTCTTTTCTGAGTGTTCTGAATGCTTAACAATTTTAGGTCTTAAGTTTTTTATCTGGTTAGGCAGTTTTGATCGTAAATTTCTAGACATTAAAAGCTGTGCAGGCGAATTAAGATTACCTCTAGGTGTATTTCTGTATTGCAACAATCCGATGTATGGATCAGATCCCGATTCATTGCTTTTTCTTAGTATATTTTTCACTACTCTAACTGAAACTTCTGCTAGCCCATTTGATCTTGGAAAATGAGGACTTGAAACGATATGTTCTATATCCCATTCCTGTAAGAAGTCTTTAAATTCTGTGGAGTTGTACGGTGGACCTCCATCAGAGACTAATTGCATCGGAATACCGTGACATGCAAAAATAGACTTTAAGTGTGTTATGACATTAGACGTTCTACTATCTTTCTTTAAGTTTGCGATTTCTATGTAGTTAGAGTAATAATCGACCACTAATAAATATTTATTACCTTTGTATTCAAATAAATCTGTTGCTAATTTTTGCCAGGGAAATAAAGGTTGTTCATGAGACAGCATTGGTTGTTTTGTTTTATTTGAAGAATAAATTGCACATGTTTCGCATTGTCTGACTTTATTCTCAATATCCTGACAGATGTTAGGCCAATAGACTACTTGTCTAGCTAAGTTTTTAGTTTTTTCTATACCTTGGTGACCTTCATGTAAAATGTTTAATATTTCTGATCTCATTGACATAGGTATGATGACAGAGTTATTTTTGAAAATTATTTCATTTATCACATGAATTTCTTCTTTGATATTCCAATAAGGTAATACCAATTTGTCGCAACGTTCTTTACAATGGGGCCATCCATTTTTATAATATTCTTTAAGTTTTTGAGAAATTAAATCTTGACTAGTATGACTTAAAATTTTGTCAAGTTTTTCAGGCGAAATTGCTAAATTAGATGTCAATAAATTAATATGAATATCAATATTTGAATCTAAGTCTTCTAGACTGACTAATTCTTGATTTAAGTTAGTTACTTTGACTGGTGATCGAGACAAGGTATCTGAGATATACATTTCTGAGCCTTTTGTGTATGAGACAATTAAGTGATAAGCTTGTAATGTTATCATCATTCTTTGCAATCTTGTAGGAACTTCTCCTAAAGGTTTTTTGAATAGAGTGACTAATGGTTGATGGTCTGTTTCGACATAAATTGGTTTGCCATACAAGTATTGATGAAATTTCTTACATCCGAATACTATAGCGTAAAGTTCTTTTTCTATTTGAGCATAGTTAATTTGACTTTTATTTAATGACTTTGAGGCATATGCTATTGGATGCTTATCATGTAAGATTACAGCACCGACTGCATTTTGGGATGCGTCGACAGACAATCTTATAGATTTTTTTATATCATAATGGACTAATACGGGTGACTGACATAGTAATGACTTTAATTTTCTGAACTGTTGTTCATGTTGGTCTAACCATTGCCATTTATTTTGCTTTTTTAGCAGTTCTCTCAGAAGAGAAGTTTCTTCTGCTAGATTTTGTATGTAAGAACCTAAATAGTTTATCATGCCTAGAAATCTTTGTAATTCTTTGACATTAGATGGACTTGACATTTTTGAAATGGCTTCTATTTTTGACTGATCAGGTGACACACCATTTTTATTAAAAATATGACCCACATAGCGGATTTCAGACATACCGAATTGACATTTAGACTTATTAAATTTTAGATTGACTTCAGAAGCACGTTTGAATAGTAATTCAAGTCTTTTATTGTGTTCTTCTATATTGGCTCCATAAACAAGGATGTCGTCCACAAAAATTATTATACCTGACAAATCACCGAACAATTCGTTCATAGTCCTATGGAAAATTTCACCACTAGAGTTAATTCCATAAGGCAATCTCAGAAACTTGTATCTACCGTAAGGTGTATTAAAAGTACAGAGATCACTACTCTCAGGGTCTAAACCTATAGCCCAATAACCTGAACTAGCATCTAATTTTGAAAAAATTGATGCACCGGCAACTTTAGATCTTAAATCATCAAATGTAGGGTAAGGGTAGTGAGGTCTCTTGATTGCTTCATTTAGGTTTCTAGGGTCGAGACAAATTCTTAACCTTCCGTTAGGTTTTTCGACTAAGACAATAGAATTCACCCATTTTGTTGGCTTTTCTACTTTTTCTATGACTTTAAGTTGTTCCATACTCTTCAATTCGTCTTTAAGACGATCTTCTAAAGTATAAGGTATTCTACGAACGGGACAAACTTTAGGTGGTATACAACTATCAATGTCTAGATGAGCTTTATATGGTAGACAACCAAGACCTTCGAATGTTTTTGCATATTTAGAAAGAATTTCTTGTACTGACCTTTCTTGAATTCCGAATACTCTTTTGACAATACCCAGTTTCTCACATGAATCCCAACCAATAATTGTATTACAATCACATTCAACCACAACAAAGTAAAGTTTTGTCGATAATCCATTTTCAAATTCACAATTAAGTAAACAAGTACCTAAATTTGGCACTAATTGTCCTGAAAAAGAAAAGATTTTATTATTTGTTCTAAAAATGTTGATTTTCGAGTGCGTGCTGCTCATAATTTTATCTAATACTTTCCTGCTGATGATATTTGTGTCTGCACCTGTATCAATTTGACATTTGAGTTTATAATTATTGCAACAAACATTTATTTGCCAATCTTTAGTCTTAAGGTTACTTTTATCAATTGAGTTTATGACAAAATGATCAGACATATTTTCTGATTCTTCGTGGTAGGATATGTTACTCACTTTACGACTTGGATTTTCCGATTTTCTGTAAAAACAATATTTGGCGAAGTGATTTTTCTTTTTGCAGTTATTGCATGTCCTGCCTTCTGCTGGACACTTATATTTATGAATTTGACCACATTTTGTACAGTTTTTATTTTTGGGCGATTTATTTCTGCAGTATCGATCCGTTGATTGATTTCTGTACGCATGGTAGTTTCTCTGACTTGACCGATTTCTTTGGACAGTTGACGATGACTTTGCTATATGGACAGTTTCTTTAATAGTTTTTGTGTCTTGACTCAATTTGTTTGATCTTTCTTGTGACAATTCCAGACTTTTAGCTATTTTCATGGCAATTTCCGTTGTTAATTTTTCTTCTTGCAAAAGTTTTTCCTTGATATGTGTGTTTTTTATACCAATTACTAGCATGTCTTTGATGAGTTCGTCTTTAAGGTCTTGAAATTCACACGTGGCTGCTAAATTATTTAATGTTGTTAAGTATTCATCTAACGATTCGTCATGTTTTTGGTATCGCGTGAAAAAGTTAAATCTTTCTACTGTTACATTTGCATGCGGGCTGAATTTTTCGTCAAATAATTTCAAAATTTCGTCGACATTCGTTTTTGTCCTGTCTACATTAAAACTATTAAATATTTCGATGCCATCGTCGCCAATTGCATTTAATAATACTGCAGTTTGCTTGGCTTGTGGAAATTTTGCTGTTTCGTTAGCGTCTGCGAAAATTTCGAATCGCAATTTCCATTTTTTCCATTTCTCGGAAGCGTTGTCGCCATTTTGTATGGACAACGACTTAATTTGCGTGACGAATGCTTTGTCGGACATTTTATTCTTAATTTAAAGACTTACTGATCCGAAGACTTGCTGAGACCAGTTCTGACACCGTGTTTGGGGTTCTGTTTGGGTTCTTGATTAAGACTTTTTAATAGTTTTGTTATCACATTTTATTTCGTCACGTCTTACATCGTTTATTCTTGACACGAGAGGAGCCGGAAAGGGAAGGACATAGACTAAAAGTATTTTTAATAGACAAACAAATCATAGACTACAACAGTACATATTTCGGTAGACATTTTATGTAGATTTTGGAAACATCAATGAATCCTACTCGTATCTACAATAAGTTAGTTCCCTTTCCCCCGATAATGTCACATACAATTGAAGAATTACATATTCTCTTCCAACTGTTTCACCCGAGGAACTCTCCTATAGGTACTATACAAGTATATAATACAGCACTTTTATTATAAAGATACTCTAAATCTTACAATATATGACAAGTATATGTACTTTAATGGATTCACTTAAGAGATACACATCATCAGACATTACTTATTTTAATACGGGTTTTCAACACCTTAGGTTAAGCGCGTACCTACTTACCTAGAACTTTGAATGATTTAAGGCTTGATACGTTAGATATTATATATCTAATCTTAGTAAAGTTGAAGTTAATTAAAATATTATTTTGTTGTAGGTATTGCTTCCTTTTTTTTTTAAAATAACGCTGTACAGAAACTCCTGCAATTACCTATTCATAAATAGCGTCTCCAATAATGCTTCTACACGTTTTCGTTTTATTTCACGATATTCCAAGGAAGCGAGGGGCAGACATAAAAATGAAAAGAAAAAAAAGTAAAGGTTGCAGGTGTTTTATTGCGCTACTTGAAACGTCATGCGAAACCATAAAAATGTATAACTTTCCGTTTTGTTCCCTCTTCAATAACGTGTTATGCACTATACCATAGACACATAAAGATAGTGAGTATGGTTAATGTTGCGAAGCTGTACCTAGATCATGTTATACTCATAGTTATGTGCAGAGAAAAATAACAAAGTGAAGGATCGTATTTTTTTTCTTTTCTTACCGTTTTTAATGTCCTACTGCCTTGAGATGGCACAGGCCTCCCCCCAATAAATCACTAATGGGGTTTCATATACTCTATATTCTGTTTTCTATATCATCTGGTGGTTGACTGGTAGAGAATGCCGTTAGGCATTAAGTCCGTCTTTTATACCGACATGTCAAATACTTGTGCAATGAAGTTTAAATAAATGAGTGTCGGTTTAATTACAATTATGTATCTTGCCATTATTCCAGAAACGCAGTTGAGCCTCTTCAGTCTTTTCCACCGCTTGATCCTTTATAAAGAAGCGTCACATACAGAATCTGAAAGAAGCTTTACAAATATCACTAGCCTTCTAATTCCTGGTTTGCGTTTGGCTGAAATGCCTACCTTTTAGATTTTGATGAGTAGTGTTATATCTTAGTAGGTAGGTTTAGATTATATCTTGTATCTTCACACTAACTACGAAGAATCTCCATAGAGCTGAAAGAATAAGAATCAGCATATGAACGAACCTTCTTGATTTTCCTTTATTCTAGGAGATGTATAGAATACGAACAGCAGAGTGGCTTTATATTCATCTTAAGATAGGAATGATGTATGGGAAAATCAACCTATGCCGTATCTACAATTTACGGTGGATAGGTATATTGAATGTATTAGTTATTATCTTCAGAATATAGAAATATCCACATTTATAATTTGTCTAATAAAATAGAGTTAATAATATTTGAGTTGATGTACCTACTAGATACATAATAGCTACGCCGACATCCTGATGTCTGCTCGTGACTACAAACACTTCAAAATTGCCATTTGCATTTGAGATTTGCATGAATATGTCGCCGTGACTTTGAAATGCTATTTCAAATAGTGCAAGAAGGTAGTGCCAAAGCAGCATTTACCAAGAAGGTCAAAATCTTTTTAGTTATCCTCCTTGGCAGAAAAGGAATAGCGTTAACATTCCCCAGCCCACAATGACTACAGAATGAGTGCTAAGCAGTCATGCAGGGAAAATATAGATCTTTGAAGGACAGGCAAAGGATTATATCGTCCATTTAACAAAAGTATGAGCGTATCTAATGTCGCCTCTAATTCGTAAAGTTATAAATTAAAACCCATAATATTGCGTTTTAGAACGGATCAATTATCAGATGGTTGACTGGTAGAGAATGCCGTAAGTTAGTGTTTTGTACCGATATGTTTGTACCGACTTGTGCAATGAATTTTAAATAAATAAATAAAATATCACTAGTTCGGCAATGGAAAACATCGAAACTCTGCACCAATCTCGAGAATTACTCTACATTTGTTTCCACTGCTCCGTACTGGGCCCTTCTGTTTTATTATGGCCCGAAACCTATGCATACTGTGGGACGTTATAGGCTATTATAGAGTGACAAAAGGATAAATAAAATAATATAAAAAAAATGTATTTTGAAAACGAGCTTTTATGCAAGCCATGTACTAAAACGAATAAAATAAGTTTATATTGAATTATTTGTTCTCTAAAAGCTTGTCGCGAAATATTCATAAAAGTAGGTACCATTTACAATTCGTGCGACAAGCTTGTTGAGAACAAATAATTCAATATAAACTTATTTTATTCGTTTTAGTACATGGCTTCCATAAAAGCTTGTTTTTAAAAAATATTTTTTTTACATAATTTTATTTACACCTTTTTAGTTTTTAGTTTCTCAATCTATCCATTTCATGTGCATGCTACTAACCGTTGAGGAGTGCCCTCATGAGAGACAATCCTGGCTGCAGCATCAGTTCATTGTGAAGATCATATTTAGCTATCAAAATTAAAAGTATATGCAGTTTCGTGTCCGTGCCACTAACCGTTGAGGAGTGCCCTCGCGAGGAGACAATTCTGGCTGCAGCATCAGGTTATTTCTATCATTTTAGTGTATTGTCATCAGAACTGAACAAGCAAGCAAAATTTCAAAGTCGTAAGTTTAGAGGAAGTGGTTTAAATTTAGCTTGCAAGATTTGTCCCAAACATACTAACAGGTGAAGTTAAATAAAACCTTGTAAAAAAAATATGTGCATCATTTTTTTTTTACAAGGCTGGCCCGCCCCCTCGAGAGCTGTGCATTAATCCAATGTGCATTAATCTCTTTAACTATAATTACATTAATGTTGCATATTATTCATTTTGTTTTTTTAATAATAAAGAAATTCCCTGTATTTATATCACAACGTAAATAAATTCTTGAATAACTTTGAATTTTATATGTCCCCACAGAACGTAACACTTACAATTTTATGTACGCTGGCGTGCCGCATTGAGCGGCTCAAATTGCACAAATAGTGCACCACCGCATTATTAGCATAAAATGAGCTTTCGTCGGCGACGCACTGCCTGAGTGTAGCCGTTGCGACGTTTGAGCCTCAGATCAAACAAACTACGAGGATATGTCAAATGATATGACATATTATGTCGTTTTACTGGGCACTCACTCTAGTTACGAGTTACTATCTACGATTAAAATATATTATCTATTTCCTCTCCAACCAAAGATTGTATTTCCGGGCAATCCTATTTCTAGAGTACTTAAACCTTTAAATTTGCTATTTGCTTTGCTGCTCTATTAATAGTTTCTTATTATATTTTAGTAAGTAGTACCGGCTTTTCGGGTTGCTGTTGTCACAAAAAAGTGTAATATTCTGCTATTTGTTACCATACAAATAGAAAGAGGAACTAAGCCAACGATTACATCGGTTGCATATCTTTCTCGTTTCCATCATCTTTGGCGTATACATAGTCAATTGAACATTGTGGTGTGTTGCAGTAATGGTCCTTTTAGCACACGCCTTAAGTAGCTGTCTCGCTCGCAGACGCCTAGTAACAGATGGTGTTTGGGTAATGTAGCGCGGGTATAACTTATAGTAAAATTTAGTAAAGGGTTAGGCAAGGGTTCTGAAGCATAAACTGCCATATCTTCTAGCTTGTATAAGTTAGTGCGCTAACATCATAATACACTAAATTAATCTTTCGATAGCTCGATTCAATTGACAATTACAATAAATGGACAACTTAGTATTGATTGTCACAATGATTTAAAACTAGTTGCTTCCTTTTGTGTACCTATCCCCCCAATCATATGAGCACCCCGCTGTATGATGCAGATTATTTTTGTATAAGGCTAGAACGTTTTTTTTAGGCTTTTAACAATTCCCAAAATTACCTATTTACCAATATATTGAAGATAATATCTTTAAAATTTCATTCCGTTAGTAGACCTATACAAAGTTACTCAAATAATTACAACACTCATATGCATACGAGTGCAACAGCAGCTGTAAGTAACGATAAGAAACAAAAAGAAAAGAGACAAAAGAAATACATGCAACAATTTGCATTTTGAATATTTTATGCTATGAAGAAATGCCTGTTGCGATTTCCAGCTCAGCATGAGCTTTGTGAATCTGTGTCAATCACAGCACAGTCAGCGTCGATAGTAATTAACTATTAAGTTATCAAACTGCAATCAACCATCAAGAAACATGTTAGTTGTCACTATAATCGTGTACGGTCGTTTCGCCGTGCCGAGGAAACCTCCCATAGTCGCCTAGACACCGCCTCCACAATATTATACTCGAACGGCTACCGCGCGTCATAAATCAAACATTGTATGGCCACGGTTTGTATTTAAAGTGGGGAAGTCATCCATTTATGCAGGATGATGCGGCGAAAACTGTATCCACAGGGTTCTTTGAACCGTCACGATTGACGATACTCCGTCAACTTGCTGTACTCCGCACATGTCGGATTATCATTTCGTTTGTTAAACGTGATTCAATATAGTATCGCTGCTAGTTGGACACACGTAGTTTGTTTCTAATTCATTTACCATTCATTTAGTATTTTTTGGTAATGTCATAATTATAATAATTTAATCATAATAGCAATAATTTACTTTGCAAGAAACATACGTAACAAAATATGATGTTTCAATACATACAGATACCTACGTATGTTCATCCTATACATAAATCCCATTATGTTCTGCCTTTAATAGGCGTACAAAAATCAATTTTACATTTATATATTAATTATTACATGTTATCATCATAATCATTATCAAATTAATTCATTCATTACTATAATCATCAAATTAATTGCGATGTAGGTGTGTCCAGCAAATAATTATTAATACTGTAGAAGCAATGTTCTTATAGCCACTATATCTTCATCATCTGCGTACACTTCCAGCACATTTTAAAAGGTTTGTATTTAAACAGCAACAAAAAATACAAAATGAGCATAAATAAATAAATACCAACTGAAATAAATAATTTAAAATTACTAAGTATGTTGTCATAAAGTGGAAGCAGACCCACTTCGCTGGACTCCGATTTTCTTATTATCACCGGAGAATCTAAACTTAATCCACCTTCAAATTTGGTGCCATATTTTTTTTTTTATAGAGAAGAGGGCGGACGAGCAAGCGGTCTCACGTGATGGTAAGTGTTACCGCCGCCCATGGACACCTGCAACACCAGGGGGTATTTGCTGACTATTCAGTGTTTTAGCTTACCTATTTAATTATTTCTCATTTTAAAAGTTAGGAGACTCATTTAACTCACCTCTATGTTGTCATTTAAATGGGCCTTCTTTAATGATTCTTAATTCTTTAATGAGCCTTTTTATATTAACATCAAGAAATAACTATCAGCTTCTAAAAAGTTGAATTGTTGATTTATTGGGCAGGTCTATGTGACAGTATCTGAGAAAAGGACCTTTGTGTTGATTCTAGTTTCCCCAGATATTGTGTAGGTACTTTAATGACATCTTTGAAAAAGTATCTTAAAGTATCTTTGTTTTTAACTTAAAAAAAATAGACGTTAGAGTGCATTTCTATTTAAAAGTAATCTTGTAACTACGAAATTTTAAGTTAGAAACAATATACCATACCATCAGCCTGTCTCTCCACTGCTGGATATGGGCCTCTCCTAAGGACCGCCAGCACACACGGTGTTTCACTACCGGCGACTTTCTTCAAGTCGTCAGTCCACCTAGCTTGAGCGCGACCCACGTTACGTTTTACTGTACATTACGTTACGTTTAAGTTAGAAAATCATAATTATATTCAATAAGGTCACACCGACTACAAAGTTTCTTTGCTCAGATAACATCGCATATATGCATATAATCTGAGGTAGAAATACTATGACTATATTATATGCGGTATACACGAGTATCTGCAGTTGCAGACAAACGCTAATCTACATATATCTATACTAATATAATAAAGAGAGAGTGCGAATTTTGTGTGTATGTGGAGGGTAATCTCCGGAACCACTGCACCTATTTGAAAAATTCATTCACCATTTGAAAGGTACATTATTCCAGATGGACATAGGCTATATATTATGTGCATAAAAATTGTCGGGCAAGCGACGCGTGCCCGGCACGGCTAGTTATATATAAAAGCAAACTTAGCAAATTAAATGGTGACTTGCACCTTGGTACATACAAGGTGCAAGTTCCAACGTTCGTTTTCGGCTGTCTGAAAGGTAAGTTTATGCTAATACAGTCTTCAACTTGAAGAGTTAAGCAAAGACTATAATTCCACTTCTTAGTTTCAGTTTCTTTGGAGATAAAACCAGCTGTAGTCAGCAGATTAATGTTTTGTTGAGCCGTTTAAGCAGGCCTGTCTGTTTAATTATTTAGTCAAAAGGTGAATATTGACACAGTTCAGAAGTGTAGAAATGCTTATTTTAGAACTGTTAATAATGATTATATCTGATTAGAATCTTGTAAGTGCTTTCGACTAATTCAACAGTTCGTCCCTCAACAGTTATGTACCATTTCTTGTTTCTTAATAAATTTGGTAAAAAGGTACAATGAAACTGTGAGGCAATGAAGGACTTAAAGATACGTTTTATAAAATTTAATAATCAGAACAGTAGATATAAGTACATATTTTTTATTCACATGCCTCCTCACTTACCAACCACAATTTCGATCGTGTATCCTTGTACCTATCCCTTGTAATTGTATAAGAAAGGAATCCTATAATATTTTTAAAATATTCGGCAAATGTTGATAAATGTATGCTCGAGAAATAGAAAATCTGGAGTATGTGTATCCATCAATTCGTACTGGGCCGAGTGGTGGATTACGGCCCGAACCCCCCCCCCCCCATCCCCCCAGTGATTTACTAGGGGAAACTTGTGCCCTGCCGTGCGACATAAGAGGCTGAAACAAATTGATACAAGTTGATAAACGCCTGATTATGTTAGTCGGTATGTAAATACCGTTTTTTATTCAAATGGGCAACAAATCATGATCAACAAAAACATTTTTTTAAATAAATAAAGTAGATAATTTTAAATGACCAAGAATGACGTCACCATTAAATTTGCTGCCAATCCAGTGTTTTTTGCTGTCCGTTTAATTATTTACCTTAAATAAGTATGTTGAATATTCTTGGAAAACAACTTCTATTACAAATGACAGTAAAAATATTCCCAGGTTTTATATAAGGTAAAATCGATATTCCAGGAAAGGATTCCCTTTACAAAGAATTTATGTACCGGAAAGTGAGACGCCCAAGTCGGCTCTTTCTCCGCGAAAATACCTGCGCCCTCCACCCTCTATTGTTAGAAACTTGTTTATTTGCGTAGGACAGTACACTGATCTAAACGAAAATTGAAAATTTCCTTTTGTCGGTATTAACCAAATAATTAATTTGTGATAGAATAAGGCGCTTTCGTTAGATTTAATAAAATACTTTAAAATAAAATAATTTAAATAGGACGTTTTAAAATATATGCGAATAAAATTCCGAGAGTTAATATGGTAATTTTTTTTTTAATTATTCATTTGTACCTGAACAATTTAGGAAATGGTAATTATACAGACAGGCTTAACTAAATGTACAGTTTTGAGAAACGAAATAAGGTGAATTTTCATACGAAGAGTACAAAACGGCCCATTATTTACAAATATCCATAGAGTAAATAGCCATAGTACTTCGATACTTCGAAGACGAGAAAGTTAATTTTCCCTCTAGCATAATTGCTATGCTATTGCTAATTGCTATGCTATAATTGCTATATTGCCGTTGCGCTTGCAACGGATAATATTCGGAGTTTCGGATTTTAATTTCGGTTTCGGATCATGGATTTTAATAAGTAGATATTATAGAATAAGGAGATTCCATTATCCATCAGTATATTTATATTATTTACCTCTAGTTTATTAGCTATACCGTTTTATGATAAAAAAATAATACAATGAATATCAGCCTATAACGTCCCACTGTAGGGCACAGGCCTCCCCTTAGCAGATCACTAGGAACGTTCGGGGCGTTTCGGGCCATAATCCACGGCCCAGTGTGGATTGATGGATACATATGCTCGAGATTTTTCGTAAATTCTCGAGGCATGCGGGTTTCCTCATGATGTTTTCCTACATCACAGAGCTAGTATTACATGTACAAACTCTAGCTAGAGGTTACTACATTTTTAATTTTTGATTTTAAACGGACCACTTATCGAATGAGAGTCGAGAATAAATAGGTACCTCTAGGGCCTAGAGGTACCTATTTATGTTAAGAGAGCTATGATAGCCTAGAGTCTAGGCTACTATAGCTCTCTTAACATATAATACAGTAACATGCGCATATAGGTGATATAAGGTCATCTTAACATATTATATAATATCGCTTTCCAATTGGTCGAAATAATTGAGTCACTATTGTCTCTAGCTTATCTCAGCTTTCCACGTGTGGTCACTGAATTAATCCAGGCTGAAAGCTTGTTTTTTTAGAAATTCCGTTGGATTTATTTCCCGTGGGAACTCTGTAACAAATGGGGATAAAATATACCCCAACTCATAAACTATAACTATGTCAGGTTTCATTAAATTCTGTTCAGCGGTTTCTGCGTGATGCGCGTTCAGACAGACAGACAAAAAATCCAAAAATTGTTGTTTTGGCTTATTTATCATTCGTATTTTATATTTCAATATTTTTTCCAAAAAATATTTAATGCACAGACACGGCTGTATAGATATAGATAAGCTTGCGTAGTTGTGAATTAACTGATTGCCTAAAGTCGCTCATAGATTCACTGTTTTTAAAATGAGTTTTTGTACTTCTAACGAATTAAAGGCAAACATATTCAAATGTCTACCTGAATAACAAGGCCTGGAATGTAATTACGTGCCGTCCTTGGGAGCATTTAAAATTAAACCCCATTAATGTTCCCAACTCTGGGTTGCTAATGTCACTTTAATTTAGCGAATAGCAACACTTGTTTTTTGTAATTACTTGAAGTTTTAACCATTCATTTTATTTTTACGCTAAGGTACCCATTGTAATTGATTTCAGAGTCAGTATATTTTTTAAGAAGATTTCAAAGAAATTACTGATTTTTTTTAAAGTAAGAAGGCGGCAGATGAGCATACTGTCCACCTGGTGATAAGTGGATACTGTCGCCCATGGACTTCCGTGGTACGTGCCAACATCAGGCTAGAATGACAAACGTTGGCACGGCCCTGGATACCCTGCGTACCTTTTCAGATGTAGGAGATTTGTAGGAGATTTCAGATTTGGAGAAAGAGTTGGGAAAATGAGAAGGGATAGGATAGGATGACAATGGGCTCTGGCATATCTCAATTATCTCATTCATTACCGAAACACATACGTACAGGTACGTAAACACGTACGGAGAATATAATTTAGTGGAAAATGCAGTAGGTACATTTCTGTGAGAGAGGAGTAACGTGGCCAGTCGAGTACGCTCACCAGCTGTTGGCCGTGCACCCTCCCCACGCAGAGTTCACGAGTTTAGAGTTTCGGGTTTTAGAATCAGTGTTACGGCTTGGATTAATTCGATTAAGTTCGTAGATGGGCCAAATTTCTTCAGTAATTCATGAGTAATTCCTAAATAACGACGATTTGAACTTTTCAACCAATCTCACAAAGATAATTTCAAAACCAATATATGGAAACTAACAATATGTCGTTGCATCATCAGTATCTACAACAATATGCCGTTGCATCATCAGTATCTACAACAATATGTCGTTGCATCATCAGTATCTACAGCAATATGTCGTTGCATCATCAGTATCTACAACAATATGTCGTTGCATCATCAGTATCTACAATAATATGTCGTTGCATCATCAGTATCTACAACAATATGTCGTTGCATCATCAGTATCTACAGCAATATGTCGTTGCATCATCAGTATCTACAACAATATGTCGTTGCATCATCAGTATCTACAAGATTTTGTCCAACGACATATTGTCAGTTTTCATATATTGGTCTTGAATTTATGTTAAACTGTTTAAACACATTTGTTTAAACAAATGTGTTTATAATAAATGTGTTTATACAGTTTCCTTTCTAAAACGTTCGATAAATACCGAAATTTTCCTGTGCGACTAGCGCCTGCTATCGGCGTTTTAACAATAATTCGCGCTGTATGGTTATTGTACAGAGCGTATTGTTATAAAAATAATATAAAAAAAAGGTTTTTTTTAAAAAGAAGCTTTTATGCAAGCCATTCATAAAAGTAGGTACCATTTACAATTCGCGCGATAAGCTTGTTGAGAACAAATAATTCAATATAAACTTATTTTATTTGTTTTAGTACATGGCTTGCATAAAAACTTGTTATATTTTTTTTTATATATTTTATTTACACCTTTTTAGTTAGAAATATCTATCCATTTCAAGTAACGGATCATTACTGTAGAAAGTCATGTTTTGTTTTGCAAAGTTTCATGTGCATGCTACTAACCGTTGAGGAGTGCGTGCCCTCACGAGGAGACAATCCTGGCTGCAGCATCAGTTCATGGTGAAGATCATGTTTAGCTATCAAAATTAAACCTACATGCAAAGTTACGTATTTCTGCTACTAACCGTTGAGGAGTGCCCTCATGAGGAGACAATCCTGGTTGCAGCATGCAGCATTATTTCTATCATTTTAGTGTATTGTCATCAGAACTGAACAAGCAAGCAAAATTTCAAAGTCGTAAGTTTAGAGAAAGTGGTTTAAATTTAGCTTGCAAGATTTGTTCCAAACGTACTAACAGGTGAAGTTAAATAAAACCTTGTAAAAATTAAAGACCGGGAGAGCAAAAGAATATAAGAGAAGGTATAATGTTAAATCATTTCAGGGTTAATTGAATCTTCGACTTTTCCCTTTATACATAGCAATCTTGTATATAGTGATATGATTAGTTATGTAGCTAATAGTCATCCAGCGTAGTTATGTATTACTTACGTACAAAAAATCAGAATATTAATTTATGCATATTAATCAATCTCCTGATAAAAATGTTTAGGTAAATTTTTTACACATTGATCATAACATCGCAATATCTCTGTAAATACCGAGACTAAGGTTAGTACGAGCTGTGGTACAATTAAGTATAGATATTTCAGATTAGCAAGTTGGATAAATTACTTGTATAAATATGAAATATATAGTCGTAACTCGTAAGGCATAGAAACGAAGATGATACAGGTTTCCAAATGAAAGCGCGCTCAGGAATCTAAGTAAAATCTAATTTGAGAGGTGGAAACATTTCAAATTCATTGCTCCGGAACGAATTCTATTAGTACTTGTTCTATATAGTAACTTTGTCCGAGACGGAGGAGTGCAATAAAATTGTTAATATCTGTTATTATTTGCTGGAAGTTATGGTTATTGGTTTTGTCACCCAGTCCCACCTGGGTTGCCAATCTATAATAGGCAGTACCTACTTCTTGGAGAAAATTTAAGATCTGCATATCATCTTTAATTGTGTTCAATTGTGTTAATTATGAATTAATATAAAAATCTTTATGTTCTGATCCATCGTTTCTCTATCTTTTAGTATCGCGCGACTCCCCCGAAAAGATCAAAATTAAAGTAATAAAGTAAGTAACCTCACGATACACTTGTTTGCCAATATCGGAGTTGAGTAATGTCCCAATTATCTTTTTTTACTGTTTAACATTTTATTTTATTATTTTAACTTTACAAACACAAACAAACATTGTAGAAAAGGCGGACTTAATGCCTAGTGGCATTCTCTGCTCTGCCAGTCAACCTTTGTTTAAACAGAAATATGAAGAGCAATCATTAAAATTGACTACTAACAGTTCATATAATACAATACACATATAATACCTAAATACATTATATATATATATATATATATATTGATAAAAATATATACTTATATACGCATATAAATACATACAATGAATTATACTATACATTGAAAATGTATATAAGATATAGATTCTTATATATATTCTTATATGAAAATATATAGATTCATTCAGAGAAAGAAATAAAAATGTAAGTAATTATATTTATCAACTCTGCATAGACAGATAATATCGCCGAAGCAACTTTTTAAATGTAAATTTAGAAGGGGCTTTTCTGATGTTAGTGCGAAGAGTGTTCCACAGTTTGATATGCTGAGCTACGAAAGAAATGGACATAAAGCCAGTGCGGCAAGACAGGACTTGTAAGGAAAAATTCTCATCAGAGCGAAGATAGCGATTATGAGTGTTACTCTGAAACCGAAATTTGCATTTCAGGTATTCAGGGGCAGACGGATCGTGAAGTACAGAGAAAAGAGTGCATAGTATTCTTACATACCTTCGCTGGCAGATTGGAAGCCATTTAAGCTGAGAACGATAAGATATTTCTTATAAATAATTACATAGTTAATAAAAGGTTTATTCATTATTTATTTTATCCAGATCAACTGCGACCTCTGTAATCGTCAATTCAAGTTTTTTTTTCTAGAAAAAAGGCGGCTGACGAGCATACGTCCACCTGATGGTAAGTGGAAACTGTAACCCATGGACATCCGCGCTACATGCCAACATCAGTCTAGAATGACAAACGTTTTCACGCCCCCAGATGCGCTGCCCATCTTTTCTGATTAAGGAATGGATTGGGAGAACGGGTTGGGAAAATGGGGAGAGATAGAATAGGACGGGATGGGAATCATCATCATCATCTCAGCCCTTGGACGTCCACTGCTGGACATAGGCCTCCCCCATTGTCCGCCATTTACACCTATCGGCAGCGACCTGCATCCAGCGGGTGCCCGCAACCTTTATGAGGTCGTCTGTCCATCTAGCAGATGGACGTGGGGGATGGGAATGGGCTCTGGCATATCTCACTCCCTACCGAAACACGTACGCACATTGGGGAAATACGATGAAGTAGGAAATGCAGTACATTTCAAGGTAGTCTTCTGTGAGAGTCGAGTGCGCCCAGCGGCTGTGGGAATGCAGCGTGCACTCTCCCCTACATACGATTGGGGTTGAGAAAAAATGTTCTAAGCTTTCTAATGTTCAATGTAGACATTAGTAAAGTACAATTTGCTAATTAACCTGAAGCCGTAAGCATCCAAACTTAGAAGAGGAGGCCAAGATTCGCTTTCGAGTGGATTAGCTAGTTTAGGAGTACCTACTTCCAATGAGTTAATAATTAATAATTCGTAATCAACAATGTTTGAAGGGATACTTTTAAACAATGCGTATTTTACGACGAAGACAATTTCTAAATTGATGTTAAACAAAAGTCTGTTAACATGAATTTACAGCTTCCCTTGTCTGATTAATTGGTCACAGATGCGTGGAAGACATCTTGTCACGTGATCACGTGAGAAAATAGGGAATAGGGTACCGTGCGAGGGAGATAACACTAATGGGGAGTGAGGACAGATTGATACCACGCTCTATTTTGGGTGTGAGCATTGACTTTATTCTATATCGATGGGTGTGAGTTTATTTCGGATGCTGTAAAAACACTTCCTTTTATAGGTTTGTGTATTTAAGGACGATCGTATTTCATTAAGTGTGTAACACTTGGGTTGTCTTAACGTATGATAATTATTTTAATACAGCTTATACTTTCATGAACAAAATTCCATGTTATGTATAACGTGTCAGCGAAATAACGCATAACCTGAAACATGTTAACGAACTCGACTAATTTAAACAATATAAAATAAAATCATTTTAAGGAATAAATCAAAAGTTGTCATTGTTGTTCGTAACGCTCGTTATTCAAACCGCCCGCCGCCGCCTAGGCTGCGCACGCGGTGCGACGTGCGTAGAATAAAAGAATGACTAGAATACTAAAATATAGAATACTAAGACTAAAATAGAATACTAGAAATGAAATACTACTATAAATTATGAAAAAAAACTATTTAATTGTACAATCAATTCTATTCTCGTTACTGAACAACCCATATTCAGTATAATTTTCTGATATTAGGTATTAGAAGATTTCATTGCAATTCGGTACTTGACAATTTTTTTGAATTGATTTAAAATGAAAGATTATGTGTGTATATGTTTATAACTTAAAGCGTATATTAAATTGAAGTCAAGGTTTAACATAAAATCGAAGTTTTATAGTCAAATTTCGATTTTCCCGCGAAAACGGCACTCTGTCGTGACGCCATGTTGGTGACGTCATAGTTCTATAAACAAACGATTTTGTATATGCAAGTTGAATCGCTTTACGGGTTTTCTTTCTAATTTTTAAACATCATGAATCCTACATATTATAAGTGCTGTGCAGTCCCTCTGTGTACAAATACTACAATAAGTACACCCACTAAATTATTCATTCATGCGCCAAAACAACCGAAAATTCGAAGAAAGTGGTTGCTACTTGCAAGAAGAAATCTATCTGACATATCGTTGAAATCCATTCTTTACTTTTGTGAAGATCACTTTGATGTAAGTATTATTTGTTTATCTAAGTAGTTTGCATATTATATATACAAAAAAATTTGTTATATGGAAATGTTATTTCGTTGAGATTATAATATTTACCATAGACATTGAGGTTATAATATTGTTGAGGTTATAATATTTGTCAAGAAACAATCATTCAAAGTTATTTCGTAAAGTGCGTTCTAATATTTTTAGCTACCCAACGACATGGAAAATTACACCAGGTACCGTTTGATGGGCTCAGTTAAACAAATCAAAATGAAAGAGGGATGTGTACCCTCAAGGTTCGAATGCCAGCCAGATAGAAGAAAGCGGACAGCTGCAATCACTACGAGGGCTGTTATCATTAAAAGGCAAAGAATAGCATTAGTTGAAGAAGCGTTAAATGATGCTAAAAAAAAAGAGATAACTGATATTGCGACAGGTATGCTTGCGATAATAAATATTTCATAAAAAATGTTCATATTGTATAAAAATTAACACGGTGACACGGTATATTACCTATAAAAATATCAATAATATGGTGAATTTACAGATTCACAACAAGTAGAAGGCCAAGTAAGTCCATCTGAAATACAAGGTACCGCAAACCAAATGGAAGAAGACCAGTGTACACAATTTAGCGCAATGCAGTCTACGCAAGTTGATAAATCGATTCAAGTGTCTATATACAAACAATACAGAAGTAAACAAACGCAATCTTATATCAGTACGATGAATATTGCAACTTCACCGTTAAAATCAACATTTACAAACGTCTCTACTTCGCCTTTCAAGAAAATAGATATTTCGACATCAGGTGTTAAAAATGCATTAAAAAAACTGGTTGCTGAAGAAACGTCAGAAAGTGAAGCTTCTGTTTTTACAGCTTCACTGTCACGAGACGAATTTTCGACATCTATGCAATCTATTGCATCAGAAGAACAGGTCATACATGAAGAAGAACAAAAAAAGTTGATACTCCAAAATACTCTACAAAAGATTAAAAGGAAACCTCGCTTTTATATTGGAGTTCCACAAGATTGTTATTTTTTAATTGATATAATACAAACAGAGACAAAAATATCAGAAGAACATATTTTATTGTGTCTAAAAAAAATTAGATTAAATACCAAGTTTGAAGAACTAGGAGATGAATTTAGTATGACAATGTCATACGCAAGTAAGATTTTCTATAATAATGTACCGATTATTGCGAACGCTTTGCGTGCATTTATTGTAAAATTAAATAACAGAAGTATAAAAATGAATTTGCCTACTGCATTTAGGCATAAATATCACAATGTCGGATGCATAATAGATTGCCTAGAAATAGAAATCCAGAAACCTGCAAAAGCCATTAATCAGGCTCTGACATGGTCGGAGTATAAAAAGCGAACACAGTCAAGTATTTAATAAGCAGTACGCCCGATGGTGTAGTTAACTACATTTCAGAAGGATATGGTGGCAGAATTAGTGACGTACAACTTGTCGAAGATTGCGATTTTCTAGATAGCTTAAATCCAGGGACGTTTATTCTTGCTGACAGAGGCTTCAAACACATTGAGCACTTGTTATTAGTAAAAGGACATCATCTGATGAGGCCACCAAGTGTCGCTACTGGATCAAAATTAACAAAAGCCGAAGCAAAACAGACGAAAGAAATTGCCAGTTTAAGAATTCATATCGAAAGGGTCATACGTAGGTTACGAGAATTTTCTATACTTAAACTGCACGCAGTTGTAAATATCAACCTAACTCGTTTACTAGATGAAGTGATAATAATAGCATGCGCTCTCATTAATTTGCAAGACAGTATTATAAAAAAATAGCGATATGCAACTTTGTATGAGTTATATATTTATTTTATGTAACAAATATCTACATTCTTTGTCTTCGTTATGTATTTTGGTTTAATGACAGGTGAAATAAAAACAATTTCACTAAAGGTAATAATAATTTTTATTTTTCAATGAACCGATCAAATCCCTTCATATCTGAAAAGAAAATAGTAAAACACGTATTAGTATTTTAGTACACGTTATTCTATTTTAGTACTTGTAGATAATAGTGGATAAATATTATTTTTCCAAAAATAAAGTAATATATTCAACATATTATTGACATATGTTTCATCATAAGAAATCTTGATTATTTGCACTTTTTCATTTTTTTCAAACTCCCAGTGTGCAACACAAAAGTAGCAATTCTTCAATCCTGTGACATACATTTGAATTTGCACTTGACATAGGAACTTTGCAGTAATTCTTGCATTTTTAATATAATTTTTAAAACTTTGTTCACTTGCAGGACATTTTATTTCGATAATGGCATCATGTAATATACCATCTGGCGATCCTGCTATTATGGGATGTTGTTTCGAGATAAATAAACCGCACTTATCTATCTTGCCAATTTCTTTTTCGACATTTTGTCTTACTTTTTCTTCCAAGAGACGCCCTCTTCTCATTGCTGATGTATCTGGGGTTTGTGCTCCCATGATAGTAGCTATTAAAGACCCATCAAGGGTCTTACAACGGCTAACTTCGTATGCTATTGAAGCCGTTATTCTGCCGTACCTAAAGGCATACCATAATTCATTTTGATGCTGGTCTCTTGTTTTTTCTTCAATCTCTTTTATGCTTTCTTCTGAAAATAGAATGTGTATACTTTCCAGAAAACTTTTGCAATCATTTCCGTCATTATATTGTAAAAATAAATGATGCAGAGAAAGCATTTGCACACCTTTCACTTCGTAATCAGGCAAATGCTTTAATATTTGGCAGTTGTTCACTCGACATCTCTTCGCTTCATTTACAAATTTAGTAAAAACCAAACTTTCTGCTGAAGTGCTTGAACTTTTTTTATTTTTACTTGAATCTTTTGCCTTTACAAATTTGATTGTGCTGCCCACCTGTGCTAATTTAGATTTTTTCCAGTAGCACTGTACAGAGGTACAAGGAGGTTCTTCGCTCCTTCTGTGCATCCACATAAGAAATGCCACCGAATGTTTGCAACCTCCTTGAGAGGCAGCGCAGTCATGACACTGCACACTTAATATACGATCTGCTTTTTCATTCACTATTAAAGTGACTTTATAAGGCTTTGATCGCACTTTGTGTTCGGGACATATTTTACATTTTACTGTGCACAAATTAGTTTTTGTATCCCGATGTAATTGTACATAGCCGACTGCGTCATCACCATATAATCTTCGAATCTCTCGAAGATCTGCAAGAGAAAAAACATTTTTGTTAATGATTGTAACCGGAAAAAACTCGATATATATTTGTGTGAATATAAAGTAACAAACATAACCTCTACGCGTTTACGTCTTTCATTAGCTATGTCACTTGTTAAGTTTCACAAAGAAAATGTAATCTATTGTTTACATAAATAATCCTTTGACATAATAATATGTAATGATTAGTACTTACACTGATGTTTTTACATTTCTAAATTCTGCAGAACAAAAGTCGGAGTTCGTCGCAAAAAAACTTTCCACCATAAGAACGTCGATTTTGGGCAGATTTGCACTGTCTGCTTTTATGTAATCCTTTTCCATAATTGTTGTCCATTATAACACTCTTTTGCAACCACAAAACACCACAAAATTCCTTAAACACCAACAAAATAACTACGAAAAAACACTTGGTACTTTATTAGCGGCGACATGTAAACAAGAACTATGACGTCACGCATCGTGATTGGCGTTCGTAGTCACGTGACAAACAGTTCAAAAACTTTATTTTTATTATTGAATTTCTAAAAAAATATGACTATAAAAAGTCAATAGACCTTGAAATATGACTTTTTAACATCTAATCTATCATTTTGATAAAACCTTATTTTTATCTAAAAATACTGTCAAGTACCGAATTGCGATTGCAATTTATTTATTGGAGATGACGTATTTTGTACCTAATGCGTTATTAGCAGGCTGGGAAAAGGAGATTTTATTACAAAATGAAATCTCAGGGAATACTTCAAAAGTAAACTGCTAAGTGCTACTGAATCTTATGCTACTTGTTTTTGTTTTTTTTTACTTTGCAGCTTACGTAGGTAAGGTGTCATATTGTTACATTAAAGTGGAGACACGACTAGTAAATACAATAAGATTGTAATTACTCGTAACAATACGAAAAGAAACACGAAGAGTACAAAAGAGTACTCTGTACGAAGATCACTTCTTAGGTACCTAATACAATAAAATTTTAAATAAGTGTGTATTAGAGTTATCGTTACGTGTTGCTTAGTTTGAAATTTTGATTTAAAAATTTATTCAGCAGATTCTCCTTTTAATTATATTTCAATGTAGAATGGAAAGTCTGCCCGAGGTTCTTTCTAAACGTTCAGTATTCTAAAATAAGGAAACTATTAAGACCTGTATGAATGTGTACCTACATAATCGTGAAAATCTTAAAATTATATCACTTGTTATCAGTGTTGGAAATAATTGTGGAACAACAAAAATAATAGTTACTTATCAAAATATTTTTTAAATTTATTAGTATTATTCTGTTATTTCCAATTTCGACTAAACCATGACAAGTGGAGGAAGTGGGCGAGGCCTTTGCTCAGCAGTGAAACAACATAGGCTCATAATAATAACAAATCTACCGCCAAAGTATTTAGTGGACTATTATTTTTAATTTAGACTTTTTTAAAGCCTCTGTTTTAGTGACTAATGAAAGTAATAAAGTAATAATGAGGCATGGTTCGTGAAAGACCAAGTCTGACTTAAACAGCAATGCAGTAGTAGTATTAACAGTAGTATCCGTGTTGATTTTAATCTATTATCTTTGTTTAAATAAGGATAACGGTTTAAACGCGGATTATCATTCTCTTTGAAGCCGAGAGCGTGTGGTGCGTCTATGCGTGAAATTTGTAATCATGCGTTCGAGCGTTACCTCTGAATATTATGTTTGAGGGATGGAGACACTATAGACACAGAATAACTAACAGTACAAGTCTATCGACGCTAAACGACTCGGTAGAATACACGGTAGGTAGAATTTATTGATTGGAAGGAAAGTTGAGATAAAGATTTAAAGAAAGCGTTTGGTACTAGCAAAGTGCTTTGGTCATATTCTTTGAGTTGCAATGTCAATAATTTTCGCATTCTATTTTACGACAATTTTGTTGATATTTGTTAGTGAAGGATCAAATGTCGATACTGCCGAATGTCGAGTTCGGCCGAATATTCGGTTAAAACATTATACCGAAGCCGAAATTCGGCAGAACTTCGATTTAATTTCGCGTGACTTTATTTTAAACTAGCGACCCGCCCTCGCTTCGCTTCGGTTTATAAGTTCTTTTTCATTTTTTTTACAAAATTTTAAAATAAAATATAGCCTATATTAGACAAGGATAATGTAGCTTCCTATTTGTGAAAGAATTATCGAATTTTCAGCTCATCAACCGAAATTTGGCCGAATGCCGAAGTTCGGTAAAAGCTGACGAATTTCGGCATTACCGAATGTGAAACGAATTTGGGTCTATCTCGAATATTTATCATTAATGTAAACTTAATCTCACATTCGTTCGCTACGTATCTGGCGGAATGTGTAACGCTTGTATAATTTAGCATAACACCTGTATGCAAGGGGGTAGTCAGGATTTTCTTATAATTTAATCAATTATAAGAAATTATTTCTTATCCAATTAGCTGTGGCTTTTATTTAGCAAATATTTAGGAAAACAGAAAAACTAAATAGCAAGAATTATTTCAATTACATGAGAATCATGAACGGAATCCAATATTTTACTTCAGAAACCTATGGGTTGCACTAAAAGGCATTAAAAGGTAATGACTGATGGTAAGACTGACGTTAGCATATATGGTATAAGCCGTTGATTTTTAACCAATACAAAAGTCATGTACTCACTGGAAAAAAAGAAATTGTGACCTTGCTTACACACAGATAATGATGCTCTAAAAAGGGCATATACCGGGATTTATACCCTTCTCAGACTCTTTTTACATTCAAAGGCGTGTCAGTCAAACGCAGGGGACAAGTGAAGTGAAGGCTTATTAGATAGTGGCGGTTTAAATACATGTAAATAGTGGAGGCGTAAGTGAAGTCGTTGTTAGGTTCTAAGAGATCAGTGAATGCACAATACAATGTCCTAATTACTTTAGTAATAGTCCCTAAGTAAAGGGTTCCAACAGGTATTATGAAGTAAGTAGTAAGTACGAGTGAGTATTAGTGTAGTGCTGTTGAAGGTAGATACAATAGGTAGTCTTAATTTAAGAGTTAGACATACAGATTTTAAGCATTTGGAATCCAAAGGAATACTTATGATTTAAATTCATAAAAATCTCTATTATAGTAGAGGAATAACAGTGAAACTGTTCTAAGATATAACTGTACTACTGTTCTAAGATATAACTGTACTCGTATAGTACCCGGTACACAAGAGTATGTACGGTAAAAGCGAATTACCAGACTTCAACTCACGCGACAGTGAATGACTGAGGAGTTCTACAAAAATGAAAACAGCCGAATATCTTACGACTTACTACTACTCTACTCTCGTCTTACTCGAAATGTTGGCGATGTGGTGTTGACCGGCTTATAGAATAGCATCACTCCATATCCTCTCGTGGGTGTCGTAAAGACTCAGGGATATTAAAGCCGGTTCCACAAGTTTTGAGGAACTGCACTACCTCTAAAAAAGTGGACTCGCCAACCTTCATGGCTAGCGTGGCATTTTAAGGCCATACGTCCCTCATGCACAGAAAATGTTCCCTGGTAACAGATAAGGTTGCCTGGAAGACTTAGATTGCCTAGAAGACATCACCTTAGCGATAAAGTTGTCTATTGTATTCTGTCATTTAAATATATGAGCACATGTACTCGTAATAACTGATTGTATGCAATAGAGAGTATTTATTATTTTTTAATACATGTTCTAAACCATCTCGTCTTTCCCTGGCTAGGTCAAAATAAGGGAGAGAGGGGGTATAACCCCCGGCGGGAGCACAGTCGGCCAGGGTTTAGGATCCCAAGGACAGAAATCGGCGAAAAGTATGTGCGGTATCGAGCAGCACCGCCTTCTGCATCTTCGCTGAAAACTAGCCACCACGGAAGCCCAACCAGCTCTGGTTGCTCGAGAGCCTCGAGAGGTTGCCGGAGATTAATACGTTTGGGGACAAGACCACTGAGATGATTCCATTCGACGTCACGCCCCACATGTCGGTGATCTTGTGCGCCAGAGTGAGTCAGCGTGAGTGATTTCCAGCATCACATTCATGATGATTCACGTTCTCTTAATATACAGTAAGCTGAATAATTCTGTTCTACACTCCCGAGACCCGACATTATGCACACATGCGAGTATATTATGTACGTTGTCTAGCTGCATGTAAGGCGACTATTGTACGACGTGTAGGGCCCTGGAGATGTCTAGCACTCTGTTGCTACGCAGCTTACAGACTTCGCGCGTGCTATTACACGTATACCGTATAAACATAATGGGCACACTTAATTGGATGGCCCTCCGGTGTTTGCATTAATGGTCCTTGTTTACTTAGCTGCAAAACCGCTGTTTAAGGATCGAGTGGAAGGTGTAATGATAGAGCTAATTTGCAGAGATGTCCCATGAAAAAGACAATTATGCATGTACATTATTATGTAGTAAAAAAAATGTTACATTTGATAGATTTTAGAAAACTATTTATACGAATAATTTACTATATGACACCTACTATTTTGTCAAATCAAATCAAATCGTGTTTCATTCAGGTGTTCTGAGAAGTCATTAATTAATTAATTTATTAACCGTACTTAGCCATTTTATCATCCGCTGCTGGATGTGGGCGTCCTCATATACATCATACACATCGTTTTGGGCATGAGGGATGCATGGCCATAAAACGCCACAGTGGTCAAGTGGGTTGGCGAGTCAACTCATTAGAGGTGGCGTATTTCTTTAAGGCTTGTGGTAGCTAGTTTGAAATCCCTTAGTCGCCTGTCACGACATCCACGGGAAAAGATGCTATCCTATCCTAAAGCCTGCCGACTCTAGCCGGCAAGTAATTAACCTATTGCTGCAGCAAAATTCTGTGTAAGTTTTTGGTCTCAGACATAATTAATGAACAATGGATGAAGCATAGTATTAAAAGTTATACGAAGCAAAAAGCTGAAATCAATAATGTTCAATGAACAATGCTGGTCTCCGACATAGTTTCTCAAAACTTTACCCATTTATTATGCTTACTTCTTATGTCACAGTTACTAAATTTGCAGGTCAAGGTCTTAGTTAAGACCCACACGGAAGATTCTAAATAGGATATCATGCATATACCCGTCTATATACCCTCGTAACGAATTTACATCTACAGTTTCCGCTGAATGGTGCGATTTATGTAGAGCGTGTACAAAAGTATTTCCGCAGGTCAGTCAACCAAATATCGTCTCTACGATGTGGGTATTAGGTGTACGGGAAATGGATTTATAAGTTGTTGGACTAAAGAAGCGTGGGCGTCCATCGAACGAGACTGCGCGTCGCCTCTTCTGTAGACCCCGGGCGTTAAATGAATGGAGATGCCTTTGGGTGACCTGAATCCTGGAGAGGAATTTATATTATTGGATCCTCTTAATTCCGACATCGGGTTTAATAAAAACGAACCAATACTGCATACCATTTTTAAAATAAAAAGGTGATGGTAACGAGAGCCCGTGACAGGCGGTCAGCGAATATTGTGTTTCATAGTTATCATACATGCCAACATTAATTAAAAATGACAAAAGCTGGTACGTCCGTATTACCTTTGTAATTAGAGACAGGATTTGGAAAATGATTCGATAGGACGAGGAATAGTGAATGAAACTTGTATGTATTACACTTATTCTTATGTATATATATGTATGTGTGTAAGTTTGTATGTGTATTTGTAATAATATATTATATTTGAATAAATTTGACATGTTATGTAGAATTACCACAACATCTAAATTATGTCATTCATGCACCTCCAATTTGAACTTATTTGATCAGCTCAAAGGTTGGCTGGTAGAGAATGCCTTAAGGCATTAAGCTCGCCTTTTGTACGATACCTATTGTGCAATGAAGTGTAAATAAATAGTTAATTAATTTATTAAAACGAACGAATTTTTCTCATTCCATTACACTTACTAATCGAAGGGATGGATGGGTTGAGTAGGGAGGAGTTCATTCTATCTAAAATAAACTCAATTAGATATTGCCTTGGACAAAGGAAACTTCAGAATAATGTATATTTAATTAAGTAGGAAGATATTAGGTATTTCACGATACAATGTTTGCACGGGTTGGGGGTTATTTGCACAAACGGTTTCATTTACCCAATATAGATCTATGTAATACATGATAAGGTCTTACTAATGGCAAGTGACTTTCAGGCCCATGTCATCCGCACCCTCAGAGGGTTACAAACGAGCTATGCGACTTTATTTTAATTCTAATCTTGATTTTATTTCAATCAGTTGATTTTGATCAAGTGTTTAATTATAATTATTACCAAGATTGTGGTCTACCGTTTGAAATGAATTAGACTATAAATTAATTGTTCATTGCTCATAGGTAGGTTTTAAGGTCTTTAATACTGCAGAACTTGTATCTTACACAAACCTTTATTATGATAGTTTCATACTTTTTGTTTGTATAATTGCTAAAGAAGATAATAGTAAAAATGGACGCAATTCACGATAACTGCAGGATGAGACTATAAATTCAAATTGACACGAATAGGATTAAGTGCACAGGTGCCTTTCTGCGTCGTCGGGAGACTAGCAAATTGAATAACCACTCGGTGTATTTTCATTTTTGTTATACTGAAAAAATAATTGCAAATGTAAAGATGGTCTGATTGTTACGATTGTTCTATATTTTGCATAGAAAGTGACAAATATTCCAAACTTTGATAAACTGTTGATAAATAAAATGATACGTATACCAGCTTTTTGCCTGCGGCTTCGCCCGCGGGAATATTGTTTTAAAAGTAATGGACTCTCATGGAAAAGAGTGAGCATATCCTTTTCCGGATATCAGACTACCATTTCGGAAAAATTTCACTAAGATCGGTGCAGTTATTTACTCATGTTTAATTATTTTTAGTGAGAAGTCTATATGCTAAATTTAATGTCTCTAACTTAAATGGTTTTTGCGTAAAAAAATACATAATAAATCTGCTCCCCCTCTTTCCAGTAAAATTTCTAAAAATATTTCCTTAGTGGATAAGAATGTCATCTATCTACTGTGCAAATGTCATGTTTCTAGCTTTAGCGGTTTCAGCTCGACGATGACGAATCAGTCACTCCGTCAATTAGTCAGCCAGGACATCTCTTTTTATATGTATAGATATGATATAGGCACGAGTAGTTCAAATTTTTTTTCAAGTCAAAGGGCTATATGAAGAACTCTTTTGTTTAAGAATTTGTATTACAAAAGCTGTAGACTTCAGGAAAGGCAATACTGTTGAAGAACAATCATACACACACATACACAAATACGAAGAAAGTCACAAGTCGTTCTTTTTATTCAACTAATTTATTATACTAAAACAAAGTATAAATGTAGTTTTTACTATCTTTGTCTTATCGTAGTTCTATTTAAATCATCTTTTTCTCTGTTTGTTTGTTTTTAATCATTATTTAATTTTCTTCTGCCAAAACACTTCGCGGTCCTATTCAAGAATATATAGGTGACTTTAGCCTTTAATATATATTATTTGCAATATGAGTATGTAATATGAAAATACCTACATCTCTATGCCGAAATAATTCTATCCTTATATTTGTGTACCTATATCTACAATTTAGAGCCCACATACACCGATTGCGCATAATTGCTCCTGCGCAGACTGTGAAATCAGCAATATCCTCTCGGCGCTTCCCTCCACACTCCCCCACGTCCTATCATGACCAGAACGTGTCCTGTCTGCATGTTTAATTTCTGAATTAATCGTTGATACACAACAAAATATTTAGGTAATTAGCAGTATAAATGTATGTAACAGATTAGTAACGTTGCAACACAACTCATCGACATATGTTTTAAATTAGTAAGGAGCTTTGTATGGATTTTTGGATATTAAAATTTAGACGAAGTGTGAGATGCCTTCCGGTCAAGTGGAGCGACAACTGAAAGAAGTTCGCCCGTGATTGTTAGATGACAAGAGTCGAAGATCGTGTGTGGAAGAGGCCTATATCCAGCAGCGGAGAGACATAGGCTGGTAAAGTATGGTATGCATATTTATTTCGGTTGGAAATTAAACAACATTTTTTTAAAAACAACAAAAAACTTCTTCGAAGCCGCGTGATGCCGAAAAATCTTCCTTTACCATCTTCTACTTTAGGAATTATTCCGTCATTTGATTGAAATTATACGGTGTAATTAATTTTGGTACTTATATTTGTTTCTTCCTTATAATTTTAAACTGTGACTAATAAATACGAGTATATACCCGTAGTTTCGTGCGCAATTCCATCCGCTTTGTACCCACTTGTCAGTGAACTTCGGGCTCTGTCCACTCTGTTTCATCATCTCATTTAGCAATTTCATTCGAGAGGCAGCCTCCGCTCACATGCTGCGATAATAGTCGTATGAAATTGCTGCAATCCATGCGAGTGTCATCGAGTTAGATCAGTTTATCCCCTCGGGTCGTGGCGGCGTAATTCAGTGTCCGCCGTGCGTCCGCGCCGTATTTCCGCGCCATTTTACATATTAAAACGTCTTTATATCTATTTTTCTCATAAAAAAGGCATGTCAGAGTCTTTATACAGTGATTCATGTTAATACAATTAAATGGAAGGTGAATCCATTACAATGAAGATCACAGAATCGTTAGTAAATGACACTGAAACGGATAAGGAAAGGTAGGACCCTAAGTTGAATATTGATTTGTTGGAATCTTTTGTTCCGGGTTGTTGATTTAGGAGTAGGCTCGACGGCGGTACAGGCCCATTCGAATATTGTTACGTTACAGAGATACTTACAAAAGTTTTACGCTATTTCTCATACTACCGGGATGTACCTTACAGTTTTTACGCTATATTTCATAATGCCGCGATGTACTTAACAGTTTTTACACTATTTCTCATACGACCGGGATGTACTTAACAGTTTTTACGCTATTTCTTATACTACCGGATATACCTTTCAATTTTTACGCTATTTTTCATAATGCCGGGATGTACTTAACAGTTTTTTACGCTATTTCTCATAATGCCGGGATGTACTTAACAGTTTTTTCGCTATTTCTCATAATGGCGGGATGTATTTAACAGTTTTTACGCTATTTCTCATAATGCCGGGATGTACGTAACAGTTTTTACGCTATTTCTAATAATGCCGGGATGTATTTAACAGTTTTTACGCTATTTCTCATAATGCCGGGATGTACTTAACAGTTTTTACGCTATTTCTAATAATGCCGGGATGTACTTAACAGTTTTTACGCTATTTCTCATAATGCCGGGATATACTTAACAGTTTTTCAGAGATGCTACATTTGTCTAGATATTCCGTATTTACGGATATTTCTGTGTGAAGATAAGACAGTTTTGCTTAGATGGAGTTCTTTATCAAGTTGATTCGATAGTCAAGATTTTGGAAGGTGACTGCAACCATATGCAAATGTCAACGCAAACGTACGGTGTTGCAAATGTCATAGCGATTAACCACTTATTTTATTGTAATTAGTCGTCTAAGTCTAGGCTGAGGAGTAAATAAGGTTTAAAAACCACTTGTTGGTCCCTAATACTGACGTAAACTGACATTAACAGCAAAATTAATGCCCTAATCACTCACGAAAAGACAGATAGGCGTAAAACGATTCGCGTCACGACAAAGCCCCTCGCCCTACTTCCTGTTGTGTTTTGTCCCTCAAATATTGTAAACATTGGGACGTCCTAAATACCTCGAGGTCACTGACCTGTTACTGCACTCCAAAATTCTGTTGTTGACAAGGGTGGCTCGATTAATTTTAAAATGTAAGGGAATGTGAACGTGGCACGCGAGTAATGAAATAAACATATTCTTCACGCGTCCTATCCACATTTCGGTTTATATTGACACGTGACGCTGTCGGCTTACCGCTGAAAATATGATTTTTGTTCGCGTGTTGGAGAGGATTTTAATTCGCTTTTGTACGGTGATTACAGGTGTATCCGTTTGGGGTGTTCGTCTAATATTTTACGAAGACTGTAAAAACATTGTTTACCAATATGAAACATGTCCGTTTTGTGAAAATGGGGTATGGACCTAATTATAAAATAAATTACTTTACCTGTGTTGAGATTAAGCAATATTTGCTTTCGATAAAATATTCGTAAGCACGTCTTTCATTTGCTTCTGTAAGTAGAGTGCTTGTAATAAGTATGATTTTATTCATTTTTATAGATAGAATGTAGCAGACCTCTTGGTGGTAAGTGGATTTTGTCGCCTATGGACATTCGCGACTCATGCCAATATCTGTCAAGAATGACAATGAAATCTCATTCATGCTGAAACACGTATACGCTACATTTAACGACAGTCTTCTGTGAGAGAGGGGTAACTCGTCAAATCAAGCACGCTCAGCGGCTGTGGGGATTGCAGTATGCGGTCTCCACCTCATACAATTTACGCTATACAAATTAAACTATTACGCGATTTAAGAATCTAAAAAATAATTATTGCTAATTATATTTAACATAATTTAAGAAGAATTTAAAAATTAAATTAATAGGTTTGGACAAATAGGGCCACTAACAAAAGAGAGCAATTGAAGGTTATAAGCTGAATGACCTATGAATATGACCATGTAACATTAAGCATACAGCTTAAACTTAAACAAGTCATACAGCTTGTAACATTAAGAATAAAATCTAAATTCAGTAAGGAATGGCACATAATTGACATTAATATGTACACATTCAAAAGAATTGAACAAGAAAATAAATTCTTTTTCCTTTTTGTGAACAGCTTTTTGTCGAGTATCTTTAAGAGAATGGCATCTTTTTGTAATTTCAAACTGGAGAGCGGAATGTGTGAAATATTCACGCGACGTGTAGAAAAAAAAACGGGCTTTCTGTCGCGTGCATAAAAGAGTTCTTTTTTGTTGTCACCATCCAGACATCGTAAATAAAACTACTTTTTGACAAACGGGGGCCCTCCATAAATATGACACGCGAACGTACGCGGCAGATGAAATAAACGAAAATTCTTACCATTTGTGCACTTCACAATTTTAAAATACCTCTTGTCTCTACGAGTGTAAGCTTGAGACGTGTCACATTATTTTTGACACTGTGTCATTTGTTTCCCTTAAAGCCCTCGTCCCAGCTTCACACTTGTGACGAATCCTAAGGAATAACAAAGTTGTTACCACAGGCCCCGAGGAATTACGATACTTCTAAAAGAGTGGGCTCGTCAACCCGCTTGGTCAGCTTGGCGTTTTTGGGGCCGGTCATACCTCATGTAGATACAAGACAATGTTCATGATGGCCCCATCATGCCCAGAAGTCGACGAAAAAAGGGGGGTTATAGTTTATCCTTATAACACTACCAAACTTTTAACCTACAGTTAATATTAAAAAACTTATGGGGATAACATCGCTCATACAGAGCATTATTATTTTGCTCAACTATAGCCAAACGAAATTACTAAATTCCAGTGGACGAACCAAGCTTAATGGAGACTGAATTTAAACCGACCTTTATTAATAATAGTTACTTTTTAAGCAAAAACGCCAGTCGTGTTTCAGCGTGAAAGTACTCTGGTTCAGGCATCCATTGATCAATGGGTGGGCGGGCGGCGGCCGCCGCGGCGCCAACGAAAGGGAAACGCTACGAGACAGACACTACGATAGTACAACCGTCTCCAATAATAATAGCCTGGCGGCAAAATGCTATCAACCGAAAAGTAACCTTAAAACTACAAGCTTAAACTTGAATTTAATCGAAAGAGTATGTTTAAGACCTTTTACATCACGCGTTCCACAGTTGATATTGTAGTACGGCGTTCAAAGATTAACTAGATTTAGATAGTTTTGTTTGGCTTTTACCGAAACTTAATTTGGGGAGTTTGTTTTAGATTCGCATTTTCTTTTCTTTAACTTTTCTTTTTTCTTGTAAATTTGCCGTCATTACGAATTACGACAAATATTCTAGAGAATTTTAATGGAGTATAAAGTATGTTTTTATTTTAAATGTAACTATAGTTCTGTGTATCCACCGATATATTATCTAGGTAATATATTTTTTAAATATACTGCCTTATCTGGTCCCGTATATTTTTAAAATTGGGATTCGACTAGGGTTACCAGATCCGAAAATGAGTTTTCTTGGCTAAGTCCCTGACTTTTCAATAAATTTCCTGACATTTTGTGTTAAGATCTTTGACTGGATGATGATACTGAAAGGTGTTGATGTTGATTACAAGAAAGTTGTTTCTTCCCTGCACTTTTTGAATGGATAAGGGGTGTGTTTAAATGACGTTAAACTTTTTGATGAAATTACGGCATTAAATTCTTCTGCAAGGCAGCATCACACCAAGAGGATCACTGTCGGGGCAAGGAATGAGCACATCCGCAGAATTGGCGATCGACTAGCAAGCTATGCTTCTGGAAGTCGGGCTTTCTGGTCGCTCGCTAAGGCTGCCGAGGGTAACTTCTGTCAGTCGTCACTTCCACCACTGCGGAAACTCGATGGCTCACTGGCCCATGAGGCAAGGAGAAAGCCGATCTCCTGGGTAGTCTCTTCGCCTCAAACTCGACTCTGGACGATAGAGGTGCCTCACCACCGTCCACCTCGAGGTGCACAAGCTCCATGCCAGAAATATGCTTCACCCAGCGTGAAGTCCGGCGAGCTCTAGCATCTCTTGATATCCGAAAGTCGAGTGGGCCAGATGGTATTCCTGCAGTGGTGCTCAAATTTTGCGCTCCCGAGTTGTCTCCGGTGCTTACACGACTCTTTAGGCTCTCATATTCCACCAAAAGCTTCCCGTCAGCATGGAAGGTAGCTCATGTTCACCCTTTGCCTAAAAAGGGTGACCGCACCGACCCGGCCAACTACAGGCCAATAGCGATCACCTCCCTCCTCTCCAAAGTGATGGAGCGTGTTATAAACACACAGCTCCTTGGGTACCTAGAGGATCACCAGCTGATTAGCGACCATCAATATGGATTTCGCCATAATCGCTCGGCTGGTGATCTTTTAGCGTATTTGACACATCGCTTGGCTGACGCCATTGAGAGTAGAGGCGAGGCTCTGGCTGTAAGCCTAGACATTGCGAAAGCTTTCGACCGGGTATGGCACAAATCGCTGCTTTCCAAGTTACCATCTTTCGGGATACCCGAGGGACTATGCGAATGGGTTGCCAGCTTCCTGACTGGACAGAGCATCAGAGTCGTTATCGATGGTAGCTGCTCCGACACCATGTCTATTAACGCTAGCGTCCCGCAAAGCTCCGTACTGTCTCCAACTCTGTTCCTTCTGCATATCAACGACCTGTTACAAATTGGTGACATACGTTGCTATGCGGATGACAGCACTGGAGACGCCTTGTACAGGAGCCGCGCCACCATCGGTCGAGTCGGAGTGGAAGAGAGTCGCGCCAGGCTTGTGTCTGAAATCGAAGACTCCCTAAATCTAGTCTCGATTTGGGGTTCAGTGAACCTAGTGGATTTCAACCCCAGTAAGACGCAAGTCTGTGCATTCACCGCAAAAAAAAACACTTTTGTCGTAGCACCTCGCTTTCAGAGCATACCTCTTAAGATCTCGGAGAGTATTGGGATCTTTGGTGTCGACATTTCCAGCAAAGTTGAATTTGGGGGTCATCTGGAAAGTAAGGCCAAAATGCTCGGTGTGCTGATCAGAGCGAAGCGGTACTTCACCCCTGGGCAACTCCTAATGCTTTACAAAGCTCAGGTGAGGCCCCATATGGAGTATTGCTCACATCTCTGGGCCGGCGCACCGAAATACCAATTGGACCCATTTGACTCCATCCAACGACGTGCTGTTCGTATTGTCAACGATCCCACTCTCACGGGCAGTTTAGAACCCCTCAGCGTTCGGAGAGAAGTTGCATCTCTCTGTGTGTTCTACCGCCTGTACAATGGGGAATGCTCTGAAGAATTGTTTAATATAATTCCCACCTCGGGTTTCTACAACCGCACCTCCCGTCACAGAAGTGCGGTCCATCCGCATTTCCTAGATACGGAGGTGTCGCGTACTGTTCGGTCCAAAAATTATTTTATATCGCGGACCCGTAGGCTGTGGAACGAACTGCCTCAGGAGGTCTTCCCATTAAGCTACGACATGGGGTTCTTCAAGAAAGCTGTGAATAGGATTTTGCAAGGTCGGCGGCGCGCCCGCATACCCCCTGCTATTGCAGGTGTCCATGGGCGGCGGTAACACTTACCATCACGTGAGACCGCTTGCTCGTCCGCCCTCTTCTCTATAAAAAAAAAAGCAAAGCAATGACTTTTTTGAAATGGTCCCCGTTAAACAATGGGAAATGATTATAAAATCCATAAGCTGTGAGAGACTGGCAGAACTGAACAAAATTTGCTGTTTTGTATTTGCAATTCAAGTACAAAATGCGAACGTAGAGCGAGTGTTCTCATTAGTGGACATTTCTCATTAGTGGACAAACATTAGTGGACATTTCTCATTAGTGGACAAAGGAAAAAAATGGACTGTCCATAGCTTCTGTTCAGGTTTTACTGTTGACACAGTTCAATCTGAAGAACACATCATGTGAAGAGTTTCGTAAAATTATTATGAAAGACCAGCAGTTGCTGAAAGCAATATCCAGCAGTACAAAGTACGGGCCAGATCAGATTGAATTAAACTTAATTTAATTGTTGAGATTTGATTCTTTTATTATTATATTTTGCGAACAAACTGCTCAATAAATATTTAATTTTTATTTCTTATATTTTTCTCTTTCTATTTAAAAAATCCTGACAATTTCAAATTTTCCCCGTTTCCCTGAGAGAGGGCTAAAATTCCGGACTTGTCAGAAAAAATCCTGTCATCTGGTAACCCTAGACTCGACCCATAATCAAAACTGTAAGAAAATTGGCCCCTTTCACGGGAATAGCTCGAACAAATTACATTTCTACATGTCAACCTTAGATCAAATCACAAGTTGTCTAAGATGTCAACATACTTTATTAAAGAAATAGACTGTTATAGATGTCACCATTTTTTAAATATCACTACGATGAATTGTAACTAAAGTCATTTTTGAACATTAAAATTTTCTATATTATTATATTTTTCTATTTCTACAGGTTTTTTTTTAACTGGGACAGTATGGGGTAATCTGTAACCATAAGAGATACAGAGAAACTGTCTCAGGAACCATTAGGTCTTTTTTAAGAGTTATAAGTAAGAGTTATCTTAGAAGGTTCATAAAACGCACTTGCATTGTGACACTGCGGTTGCATTTTCTTAATCTTTGTACATTTCTTGGCACGTAAATCTGTTATCCTTCTCTAAAAATATAACTTTAAACTGCTTAGAATATAATAAAGAAAACAACACTTAAATTTAAACAGCGTATATATTATGAGTAGGAATAGCATCTATAGAGAAGAATCAATAGAAGAATCTAGGATAGATTTAATGATTATTTATTATAGAATGTATAGAAGAGATTAAATAATTTAGCTAGATGGTGCTGAAGTTCTGTTTATAGTCCGGGGTTTTTGTACAAATTAACGTAGGTTTGAAATATTACTGTGAAATTTATAAAGACATTCATAATGAAAGAGGATCATAAAATTACGGACAGCCAGTTATTTTGGCAATTTAAACATAATTTGGAAACATATGTGTGGAATATGCTGAAACTCTATACCATATGCTAGGTAAATTAAACGTGGACACAAAGTCTCTTTGTAAAAATATTAAATAAGCATTCAGACAAAAGATAAGAGAAAAATATATCAAACAGGAATTTGTGACGTACCTATTAATTAATTAATTAATAATTAAATTAATATATTAAATGAATTAATTTAATTATCTATTAACTATTAAATAAATTGCAATTAATTTATTAAATAAACTTAATTAAATTCCTTCGTACGTCAAGTTAAGACAGTTAAAATAAGATTCGTATGTTTCTCTTGACATAATTTTATCTTAAAATTTGAGTTGGGACAAAGATTTATGTAATAAATATATGTTGATAATAATTCATGCTTACCAGATAAAACCTTCCCTACTAACGAGCATACACTGTCGTCGAATTAACATCAGAAAGGGTGCTCCGTGTAATGGAACTTTGCAATTGAATATTCATACATATTATAGCTTTTATACGGCGAACCATTTGCTTAAGTACTGATACAGATAACATTAAACATTGTTCATTTTCTGTCATTACATTTTTTGTAATATTATAATGCTATTTTAAGTATTTACGTAAAAAATATATATGTTATTCCATTTTTTTAATACAAAAGGTGAGTGGTCACCGTCGCCCATGTACACCTGCAACACCTGGGAGATGCGGTTACGCTGGTGACATTCTTCTAGAAGAGCCCCATGTTGTAATAAAGTGGAAAAATCCCAGTAGACAGTTCGTTCCACAAATTTCTGTTATAATAAAATTGTAATAACCGATTCCAAATCATTAAATATCTTTTGTTCAGAATTTCCTCGCGATATATATAAGTTATTACTTTGAATAATAATTTGTTTCGAGTGTTACTTTGTTTGTTGGAATCTTGACAATTAATATTAACAAATCAACATATATACACTGTATATACACTCGTATAGCGCAGGTAGTATAGGCGGCACTTTACTCAACTTTCTGTAATTGAATAATAAATAACTTTTATATATATAATATAAATACTAATTATATATATATAAATAATTATACTAAAATCCGACATCAATACCTTACAGGATCCGACAAAATGCCCGCAATAGAGAAAAGAAACGGGTGAATTTGGCGTCAGATAAATAGACAACAAGGAAACAGCTACAGAAAGTTTCCTCACGAAAATGAGATTCCATTTTCTTTTCGCAATAGTTCTGGCCTGTATTAAAATATATAAAGTACATATACGTATATACAGGGGTTATTGAAAAAAATACCGGCAATTTTTCGATCTGAATTATAACCTCAAAACATAAGTGTGAAAACAGTGGAAAATGGTGTAACGGTGCACCTTGGTAAACGCGCGCGATTGATATATCCAGCAGTGGCCCATTCATATGTTACGGTATGGTAAATGGATTCAAGTGGGTTGGAGATTCATCAGATTCATCAACATCTCCAGAGCCTGGAGGATACATACTCGTAATAATATAACACAATCTATTAGCAAAGGTTTGTGCGTCGCTGTCGATATTCTGATGTCATTACATATTTTATTTCTTACTAGCTGTACCCGCGACTTCGTACGCGTGAATTTTTAGTTTTTGAACTCTAAATTGGGATATATTTTCTTCCCGTCAGCCGATTTCGATAAATCAAAGCGTATTCGAAGCGCAAAGCTGAGCTTAATTAACCTGTGGAAACCCCATGAAAATCCGTTCACTAGTTTTGGAGATTAGCGTGTTCGAACAGACAAAAAATTTAAAAATCGTTTTTTTGTATTTTGATACTCTTCCTTCATCTCCCCCAATCACTTTTTGGTAAATATAATCAATGTACAGACACGCTGGTTCTACAGTTTTATTATACTCGTATGTATAGAAGAAGATTCACTGAAGCGTCTAAATCTTTCGTTGCTAAGATTTAGACGCTTCAGTGGATGCATACTTCCGGAGACAAACAGAAACAACGTCTTTCTGGAACGTATCATGTTCGGTAAGGTGTAAAGGCAGAATAATCGATATTTGTGATTCGAGAAAACGCCCAAATTAGGAAAGAAAGAGGATGTTATCTATGTATTTATGTCCTCTTCAGTAGCAGTTCAGTTTTTTCAGTTTTTTATTGAAAGAAAGAAAATAAAGTGACAAATGAACAGACAGTCCAGTTAGATGGTAAGTGGATACTGTCGTCCATGTACATTCCCGATACATGCGAAGATCAATTCAGAATGACAACCGCTGGCACGCCCCCCAATGCGCTGCTTACCTTTGGAGATTTGGGAATGGAGTTAGAAAAAACGTTGGGAAAATGGGGAAGGATAGGATTGGATGGAATGGGAATGGGTGCCATCAGTTACGGTTGCAAATATGATCTACGATACTTACGAAACTACACATCTGCAAATTGTCAAAAACGATTATTAATTCGTTTGTAAGTTCCAGTCATTACAACAATAGTAATGTCAATAAAATACCAATACAATATAATGAAAATTATCATATTACAACTTACGAGCACGCGGTGATTTTGTATTCAATATGTATTATCAATTTACATCTCCATAACCAATAAATATTGTGCTTTACAAAAGTTCATTCGTATCTACATACGTCGGTACATTTGAAATCAGAGTGCACGTGTGAATCGAGTAGGTTAAAATTAACGTTGCATGTAATCCAACGTGCACCCCGACAAACTTATCTTTGCTTACGGCAAAATGTGGAACTAATGGGCTTGAATATTCAATAGAATCAATTTATTCAATATTAATCAATTGAATTTCCACCTCTCTATTTGTTGTTTGTTTGTTTATTATATTACTTAACTCTTTCATTTATTTTTAACACAAATTACAACAATGTATTGCAATGTGTATCGCGAAACAGCTGAATTATTTTAAGGGGACTGCAGAGAAAAAAAATGTTATAATGAAAGATCAACAACACTCAAACGTATAGACTTATCTGAAAAATAAGTATCTATCTAAAAATAGTATAACTTGTTATCTTATATTTTATTTAGTTTACGCGGAAAAATGAGTTTGTTCGCATCAGCGCCGTCAGTTACGTGCTTAAATAAGTTTGTTTGTCCGTAAACCGTTTACGTGGGAGACGAGAACGGAAATCGAACGTTGCCATATTGGATGCGGAAATGGTGCGCCGTCTGTCCCGGCTGTCATTTGATTTGCCGGGTCTTCGGCGTCTTACACGAAGTAAGGCCGTAATTGAATGAATGGGACGTTTTGGGGAGGATAGTGAAATTGAGAGAATTAAGAGTAAATGTAGGTACTTACATTGTACAAGATAGAAAAAATTGTAGGATAATATATAAATGTGAATCATTTTGTATTTAATGTGACCATCAATGAGCAAACGATATAAATCATGAAAGTACTTAGTAAATAGTACTCATTTGAAATCTAGTGATATCCACCATAACGAAACATGGGATAGACAAGTTCTTGAATAGAGATCATTTACCAGGATGTGTAGTGTGGAACGTCCTCCCGCCAGGTAGACCGACAACTTAAAAAAGTTCCTTTGTAGGGAATAGAAGAGATGAGCCGAATATTGCGGTCGCTCCACATTCGATTATCCTCTCTTTTCATCTCGTCACTACGCCGAATTCCTTTAAGACATCGGTCTACCTGACCGGAAGGTACAGATTATTTAATAGATCTTATCAGGAGTGATCAAGCACTTGGATTCCTTATTACTTTGATCCAATGGGACCTTTTGTGTTCCCCTAACCTTATATTTAACCTATACCTATACTCTTTATATATAACGGAATATTGGCTTTGATGTAATGTACTCTACATGTGATCGCCATTTAATTAATTGATTATCAAGTATAACTAGATCAAGCTGATACTTGACTACATTGGAGATCTCAAGTTTTTTCTGTTGAGAGTATTTTTAACTGTGAAATTAAAACATGCATTGTAGTTGACAAACGAACATAATTTATACTGACAGACTTCATCTTTTACTTCTTTTTTATAACAACACAAAAACATAGAGAAGTCAACCTTCTTTAACATTTTCCATAGAGTGTTATTTCCTCTAACCCCCTAAGAATCTTTTTCGTAGTGAATATGACTTTGTTTGGGTTTATGGTTAGATGATTGCACCATCTTTCTACCCTACTTAACGTCATTTGCATGATTTCTGATACTGTCTTTAGAAATTTTCCATTAACCAGTCTCACAAGATCATCTGCATATCATCTCTATACAACTGTATAGAGCGGTATAGAGCCCCTATTCAGTTCCTTTAAGATCACGTCCACGACCAGCCACCTATTACCTTTATTGCTGTTTTTTGTCTTTTTGACATCCATTCAGCATTGGTAAGTTTTTAGCCAATCTGACTCCCTACCCTCCACTGAGCCTTGAAAAGTTGGAGATGCTTTTAATACCTGTCGCTGTTGACAGTGAGTGCAGCTCCTTGCTCCTCCGGATCAAGATCCATACCAAACAGTGATTTTTTGGGATGCCTTTGATGCTCTTGAATTTTCCCAAGTCCCAACGGTATTTCTCAGTTTTAGTCGACAAAGCTCGTTTTTACACATAGAGTTATTAATACTACTAGACTTCACTTACATGAAGATGCAATTTTACATATTGTGTGACGTAAGTGGTCAAATTTCACGTGTTGAATTTGGCAGAATAATAATATTAAATCTCTTTGCACTAAATCAAAGCATGGGTAGTAATAAAGACATAATTACTTAAAAATAGAACAATGTCTTGTCTTGTTGACTGTTTATAGTTATTGTTTATCAATTTTGTATTAATAAAATGTATTTAATAATAGATATTTAATAGATTTCCTTATCAACCTCATCCTAGCTACTTCCTTTATCAGTGTTATCAATTTTACTTTGTTTTCATGTTCAAATTGACGAGGACTTTATTTCTCAATAAATCCGAATAATATTAGACTAATGTCGTTCTGTTGTATAATAAATAATAATAAAAAGAATAACGATACCTACATTATCGGCTTCAACTAAAACCAATATAAAAAGCCGTAAACCGCTTGTTATACAGTCTCGTGAAATTGTAATTAACGTGTATAAATACTTTTGTAAAGAAGCTGCTTTTTTAATTCGAGTAATAGGGTTTCAGATTTGGAAAAACAGAAAATAATAGACAAATTTTGATGGAAAACATGACATTCGGTTAAAATGAATAAAATACCTCAGGGAAATTAGGACATTAAGAGCTGCTGGTAAAAACATTGTTTATACAGATGAGTCGTATATTCACACCACACATACTAAAGGAAAGAGTTGGACAGATTCAGCCAATAAACGTTTGAAACAACCCATTTCCAAAGTTGAAAGATTTATCACGCCTGTAACGAAAGGAGCTTTGTATCCGGTGCTCTTTTATTAGACCTATTGGCAGACTCTGAGGGTGATTACCACAAGGAGATGAATTCAGAGAAATATGAAAAGTGGTTACGAAAGCAATTGATACCTAACTTACGGCAAGATAGTGTCGTTGTGATTGATAACGCGTCTTACCACAATAAACTTGTAAAGAAAACACCTAATTCGAATACCATAAAGGATGATATGGTGGCGTGGTTGAAAAGGCATCATATTCTATTTACTACAGAAGCTTGAACTTTATGACATAATAAAATGTCACAGAGGAAACTGTTCCGAATTTAATGTTGATAAAGTTCTTCAAGAATATGGACACATCGCAATTCGTTTGACACCTTATCATCCGGATTTTAATCCGATCGAAAACATCTGGGCCCAATTAAAGGAATATATTGCCTCTAAAAACATAGAAATGAATAAAACCACTGTGAAGAAGCTCTTAATACAAGAAATAGTTATGATGGGATCCGAAGAATGGACGAAAAGTCTGTAATCATGCCATTAAATGTGAAGAAGAATTTTTGCCACAAGGAGTAAAACCCGACATATTTAAGGACAATTTTATAATTCAATTTTCCGATTCAGTCAGCGAAAGTGACTATAGTTGATTCTGAAGATTAATACATAATTTTATAATATTTCCAAAGGTGCATACTATCAGGGTGTAGAGGTGTAATCACATCAGATGACTTACATTACTTCTTTCCAAACTATCACGTAATGCTTGATATTCTATTAAAAGGCAGCAATGTACTTCGTTTGTTATAGTGGCACTTCCGAACTGATCCGATAAAATTCGAGATATGCCTATGGGACTTCTTTAGATAATTGTATTGTACCTATGTACTTCGCCACAAAGAATATCCTTATGCTCGCAAAAAGTAATTGGCAGATTGAAATGAAAAAGGAAAGAAACTTTCTCCTTAACTTTTATTAACAAATTACTGTTGCTGTCATTTACAAAGATCTTAAATTTGCTTTCAGAATAAAACTTTATTGAACGATTTAAACTGTGAACAATCGACAATGCCTAAATGGGCTTCGAGAACAAAAGGCAATAAAATAGGTCAAATCACTTGATGTGCTGAAGAGAAAGGACACAACATTCAAAATTGTAATTTTTCACAGTAAAATAAAGACAAATAAAATACTTTTTGAAAGCACTTGGCTCTAGACAGCTCTATAACTAGATAGATGGATCTTTGGTCGACAATTTATCATAACTTTTTCAGTAAAACAATTAGGTAAATAAGTAAATCATTTTCATGAATCATGATGCTTGCGTTATCGTCATTTCGATCATGTTTCCGGGGACTACAAATTCAAAATGGCTCGTATTCCTTCACATTATCTGTTTAATGTAATGTGAAATTTTGAATTAATGTAATGTGCAAAGATTTCGTTAACCAATCATTTATACCTATTATAAATGAATATAAATTATATGATCTAATTTATCGTTTCGTATCTTTTATCTTTTATTGAAAATTGGTGGTCTTAATCACGAATCAAATCAAAACTATTGCGAACGTGAAATACGTGAAATATTAATTGTCATAGACGCAACGCTTCCAAGAAAACGACGCTTAAAATTGATCGAGTTATACCACCAACGATACTAATATAACACGTCGGTGGATTACATGGTTCGTCATATGTCAAATCCGACCTATTAGAACGGCCCGATTATAGGTAAAGTGAGAAATTAAGTGTTTCACAAGAAGCGTCCTTCGTTTTTATATGGGGGTTTGTTAAGAATTGCTTTGAAATTTAATATTTTTTTAGGATTTGGCAAAGATTTTCTCATGATTTCGTTACGAAGCGTAGTATTATAACTTTAAAGATATTCGCCTGTCTTACTCATATTTATCTATTAAACAGGTCTTAAACAAATTATGTATATGTTCCTTTACCTTACTTGATGTTACTTACTAACTAACTACCTTACTAATCAAGGTCGTGGCCGCGCTTGGTGTAACCCAGCCGAGACGTCGAGTAAACTAAAAAAGGTCAACATTACACCTTTAGATTCCGAATTTGCCGTCTTGAGACTCATTTGCATTTTGAGAACTGCACATTTTGCTATTAAACCTAAAAAGGCAGGATATTTACGAAAATATCATTATACAATCCATTATAAGATACATTATACATTATAAGCAATCCGAGTAATAATTCACTTACATAGCATTACGTCAAGGAGAGAGTTTTCCCCCAAACTCTTGACAGCTCTTGTTAAAGTTATCACATTCAAATCTGGCAGTCAGCATGATTCTTTGCGAAACTGAAAGGGAAACCATCAATTTTTGCCAAATTATAGATACCTATACTTATTATATTACGTGGGTTTATTGAAAATCTGTCGAAGCAAAATTATGTACCGCAAAACTGAAGGATCATATTTCAGAAACTTGAGAGATATTAATAAAACATTTTCCTTCATTCCTGTACGATTTTGATCTATCGAGCGATGAGGCCTAAGTTTAAATGGCAAGTGGTGAAAAGTATTTGGTTATACAAGCGGGGAAAGTAATTTACATTCTTAATCACTTTTAACAATAGTATCACTCTCATATTTTTTGTTTAATAACTTAATATTTTTTGTTAAGTATTTACTGGGTATGTGGAATGTAGAATTTACTGCAATATATATATTATAATAAAAACAAAACAAAGCCGTGTCTGTACATTTAATATTTTTTGAAGAAAATAGTTACAGTAAAAAGTGCGAATGATTTAGACATAAAAACGACAATTTTTGGATTTTTGTCAACCTGTCCGTCTAACTGTCTGTCTGACCGCGCATCATGTAAAAATCACTGGACGGATTTTAATGAAACGTATATTTATAGCTCATGTGTTGCGTTAATATGTACTGGTATTTCACTTTTTATGTCGCAAATTTATCTACAAGCTTTTATTATCTGTGGTATCTCGAAATATTGTATAGGTTTGTGTTGTGGCCTAACAAAGAAACTAATATTAGTAAAGTGATCGATTCCGATAAAGAACAGGCTTATAGTTTTTGTCGGTTCTCTATTGTAACTTTTACCAGTCAAGGGCCCCTGGGGGGGAGTGACTTTTCAAAGTCCGCGGGTGACTTTTATTTTGTAAGGATTATGTAGTACGGAAAACTTCGTGAACAGCTGAACTTTTTAATTAAAGTAGACAATGGCGTTCTATAAATACTAAATGTAAGTTTGCACCGTAATTTTAAATTATACTTACAAGTTTATAAGTTAAAAGCATTAAAAATCAGCGCAATAATTTGGATAATTTTACAATAGCGTTCAAGGAATGTTGGAAAAAAGATCTGGGAATAGTCATAAAGTGCAATCAAGAAAGGGAGAATTGATTTTATATTTTCTGTAATATTAGGATAATTTTGAGTATTAGAAATACACTTTGGGGAAGAACTATTGTTAATAAACGGTATAATAAAAATAAATAATAACGTTATACAGAGTGAAATAAAAATATCTGTACTCAATTAACATTGAATTTGTTTCGTGAAAACGATTACATACATATCAATAGGTATCCAATAGTAGTTATTCGATTAAAAACGTTTATGATCCTTTCGCAGTAGCGTATAGTGAGTAGTATACAGTAACAAAACCAGAGACTATCTTTTGAAAAAAAAAAACTTTTTGGTAAAATATATATTTTTGAAAAAAGTCATAGGTACAACAATATTTGTTAGTTTTAATGATATACTCGTAATAATGTTTGTGCCTTGTGGTGCCGGCAGGCTATAGAATTTCATCAGCCCATCTGTTCCTGTGGGTGACTTAAAAAGCGACTAAGGGATAACAAAGCGCTACGACAACCCCCGAGCGACTACGCCACCTCTCAATGCAACTGTTTTATTAACAAACATTAATATGCAACCAATGCAACCAGCTCTTTCAGTATCCACTGCAGACCACTCACTCGCCAATCCGCTTGGCCAGCACAACGTGGCGTTTTAAGGCCATACATTCCTCATGCACAATACAATGTGCATGAGGAGGCCCATGTCCTGCAACGGACACTGCAGGGGCTTGTTGCATAATAATGTTTGTTAATAAACTCCCACATATTGTTTACTAAAATAGTTATATAATGTTATTTATCACTGAATTTCTATTCTAAGTGTGCTTATTAACACTATTTGTGTTTTTGTTTCAGTTGCTACACAATTCCTGCCAACAACATGTCAGGAGGGTCACATGTCTCGCGCGGTACTTTTGGTGGGGCGGAGTCCGAGATATCCAGCGGTAGTGCACCGCCACTGCCCAGTCCAGCCTCCCCGGGTGCTGCTCTGGTGTCTCCAGAGACCTTGAGCCGACATAGCAGTCCCCCACCACTTCCAGCCCATCCTGTACACCAGCCAGCACCATCGTGTTCTTCGCATCGAGTACATATGGAATCACCGTTGAGGTAAAATCTTTTAAAAGCGCGTTGTGTTACTTCTCTAATGTCTTTCGTGATCTAAACTATGTAAATGTAAATGAAAGACATTACATCATGTAATGTAAATGTAACGAAATACATCATTACATGCAAGAATGTTAATTGTATGAATGTCACTCTACTTAAAGGCGACGACAACATGAATTAAAAGTAAACTCAGCGAATAAAGAATTAAAATTGATAATCAAAACTAAAATTCAAATAGTATCTTAATCAAAATTAAAATTAAAATTGTGTATTCAAATAAAAAGAAGTTATGAAGACTAGTAGGTGCGTTGGTGAATTTTTACGATCTTATTACGATGTCAACAAAGTTGATTGTTGTTTGTTAATGACAACTGCGCTGCGCTGCCCTAAGTTACGAAAAAAATTCTATTGCAAAATCTTGTAGAATCGATTCTACTCTCGATACTGAACTCCCCATTGTCAGCTCTTGCGTTATTCCAGTGACACTTTGTATAAGTCAATGACTCCCTTTTCGTACTTGGGACCTTTTAGAGAGCAGGTAGTGTCACTACTTTCTGTGCAAAAGTTGCTCTTAACGCAATATTGATGATTTCTATGTTATTCACTATGTATTGAATATATACATATATATATATATATATATATATATATATCGCTGGGTCATGCATGTATGTATAAATATGTAACGTAATCTTTATCTGGGAAATTGGATTAGGGCTCACGACACGGGAATTGTTTCCTAACAAACCACAAGGGCGCTTGTGGTTTGTTAGGAAACAATTCCCGTGCAAGGCAGTGTAATGTGATGTAATATTGCATTGTAAAGATTAAATTAAAAGCGACGTTGAGAAATAATTGTAGGTATTTGACTCATTCAAAATAATATTTTTATTAAATATCCTGCGATATTAAGAATTTGATCCGTGAGATCAAAATATGCTAAAAAATTACCGAGTTAGGACTCACATGTTAGAAAAGTACCGCGCTACTGAGTCAACTTGTATATGTAGATAGTCCAAATTTATATGAATGATTTTTTGAAATATAATCAATTAGCAGTGATAACCCAGGGGACTATTCTCGATTAACATTCAATTATATTCCATTTTCAATTATTACTAGTACAGTAGTGAAGGAAAACATTGAGAGAATGAAACAAATATCTATTCACCAATCCACCTGGTGGCACAAACTGATACAAACTATAGCCGTGTCTCAAACATGACTGTGGCCGATGGCAGATAGAAGTAGGAGCAGTTTAGCATCAAGCTATCTGTCATTGTATCATCAAGCGTTGAAAGGAAAGATTAGAAAAAACTAAAGGGCCGGTACAAGAATTTGTAAGGAGTCAATAAATAGATCGTCGGAAAAAGCTCACATAAGTACGGTGCGCTCCTCCCACGGATCGGTGGGAATTCGCAAGATTGCTAGGTCTGTGGGAAGGTGAGTTCGCTTCCTGAAATATGTGCTGAATATGAGATTGCAAGGGGAAGGCTTATGCCCCGCAGTGTGACGTTAATGGCATATCGAGGTAATTATATAACAAATGTTCAGATAGATACATGTTATCTCTCGCCCCATGATCTTTCCATCAATGTTGAGGATCGTGAATCTGCCAACGAAGCCTGTCGACGATCGTCGTCATCCATATGTTGCGATCTTTGGGGTTGAGGAGGGCCTTGTTCGCCGGAACACTGAGAGTGCGCTTTCTAGTTTTCTTGCCTTCTACTTTGCCTGTTATTTGCAACTTTTATAGATTTTCTGGGCTTCTTCGTGATATATATGGTCAAAGTATTGAAGCATCCGGCGTAGGCATGTGGATCAGAGTCTGTTAATTTTTCATTTTCAGTTCCTTTAATATGGATACATTTGTACGTCAGGCCGTCTCCACGTGTTATAACTACCTACTAATTTAACAGAGAAAATTCACTTGCTCGCTAAACCCACAAGCTCCCACAAGGCCAACATATTTTACATCGCGCTCAACAGTTTTATCGCTGTATCAAATAAACGCCTTATTCAGATTAAAGTGTCAATTTTCTAGAACGCAGGCGAACAAACATCACTGTAATGAACTTTGAACAGGGCCCCCGGGAACGGAAAAACGGAATTGCGACTTGTAAACCCTTAACGAAAACGAGGGCTACAATTTACGAATAACAAACGAACCCTCTCTATTTAGAGCGAGTATTCAAAAGGATATTGTGAATGTGCTTAATAACTCCGCTCGCTATGAAAATGCAAACATGGGTAACGTTGTGTCAACTTTTGTGATATTTTTGCAAAGAATGTACAAAGAGCGAGCGAACAGGCACCTGAAGCCGACTGTAGTCATTTATTTCGAAAGACCTTTTTGGTAAATCTATGTTCAATAGTGTTTTTTGTCGATTTTCCGTCAAATCACTGAGCGTAAAAAGGAGATTATTATTTATTTTTTATGTAAAAGAAATCAAAAGTGCGAGATGAAAGAAATCACCCAATAACAACCAAGTAAATATTTTTGATGAATTCTTAAGTATCCACTTTTGGTATAAGGATTATACTTCAAAAAATTAATTTAAACTCATTTAGGCGAAAAGAGTTTTGTAAAAACCTTATCATAAATAAATGAACTACAATGTTTAATGGTTGGCAGCCAGTTGCCATTAAGAAATATGAACTTTTTAAAAATTAATAAGAATTTTTAAAAGGACGCTCTTTTGATACTTTTTTCTTAATCCAAGGTACGGTTTTCAGTCGGGGCTTTTTGGGTTGTAAGTCGTATTTTACTGTCAGATTTATACAACTAAGCCCGGAACAGCTTTTCCTGGTTCGGATAATTGGTTCTACCTCCGCTATTTATTAATGGATTCCGTTTGCGGGGTATTTCTTCCATTTTCTGTGGACTTAATGTCTTAATATAAGAAAATGTGAAAGAAATTTCCAGTAGTACATACTTGTTAGGTTTATCTATCTATATTATACAATAGAACACCATTAACTTGTGTCTTTCCAATGGTGGATAAATATAGGTTTCTGTATAATTATAGGATAAACCAGCCCCGTGAGCACATGCGATCTTACGTTTGTACAGACAATTTAATACTTGAGGTTTATTGACATTTATACATTTGACATTTGCAATCTTTACATTTGACATAACATTTATTGAGGTTTTCTATAACAAACCGTATTAAGGCATTTTTGAATCCTATTAACCTCACAAAGTGCCATGAATGGAAAGTACTTGGTATAAAATACTTGAACAAGTTGCTTGTATGGTGAATGCAATTCAACTTTTAATTTGAGCAACTGTAGGGGAAGGTAGCCCAAAGGGGGTACGTTAACGTTTGTGGTATGATAAAAACGACTATTTAAGACACATTCATTTTATTTTTTATATATGTATTTAGCATGTATCAGTGACCATTAATCTAAAAATAAACTCAAAAAAAATCTTACTATTTTATGAAAAAACAAGAAAAATTAATAACCCTCTTTTGACCCGCTTTACCCCATGGAGGCGCCTAAAGCGGGTCTAAGATTTGGGCAAAGCGGGTCTAATATAATTATAATGAGATCAATCACTTTATTACGCCAGTAAACTTTATAATTACGTTTACATCAACATTTTATAATCTTCAATAATAAAACAAAGTTCACCTACTAATGTTACATAATCAGACTCTTTCAAATTGCTTTCAACCTTACTCAGGCTTATTAATTTGTTCTTGAACATAATTATATAAAATAAACAAAAAATATTATTCTTGACACATATCACAGTAGTATGAGCCAGTGCCTGAATATGAGGAGCAAGCCTCATGGGCCCACATTTGACAGTCGTCACATTTAATCCAGTCCTCTTGAGGAGGATCTTTGTATGGCTCACTGCAGATCAGGCATCTATAGATTTTCTCTTTTTTAGAATTTATTTCCTTTTTCTTCACAGTTTTACTTGAAGCAGCATCTTTATCTTTGGTAAGTTTTCTTATTACAGCTACATTTTTTTTAAGTTCCTTAGCATTTCTCTTCAATTCCTTTGCTTTTTGTTCTTCTTTAATGGGTGTGCTGGTGAGTACTTCAGCTTTTTGTATTCTTCTTTTACGTGTAGTTTTCTTCGCCTGCGTTTTAGGAGACGGTCTTATATCCATAGGTGTCACATAAGGGATTAAGCTTGTTGCGATGTTTCAAGAATAGTTTTTAGCATCAACGTCATCAATGGAAGTAAAATTTTGTGTCAACTGTTCTGTCTCTGATACTGCCGGTGTAGGAGTTTCACGGCTAGTAGGTTTGCAAATAATCTCGTTACTAACAGCATCATTTGAGGTCAATTCTTGCCCCGATTGTCCTGCAACTAAAATAGCCGGTGATGGAGTTTTGAGGCTAAGGTGGTTCATAATAATTTCATCTAGAATTGTTGGTGAGACAGTACGGTCAGAATCAATGGAATTACGGGTATTTAGATCAGGCTCTTTTGTGCTGGGACCAGCAACAGCGACAGTCTCGGATAAATCATTAGACGCAGGCTGATTGGTTTCAGCAACAATGCTGGTATTTGTTGGTTCTGGTGTGTCCGTCAACATTGACGGGAGGAAATCGGAATCGTCGAATATGTTTCTATTTGTGGGCCAAATGCCTGAGGAGGAAAACCCATTCACAGCATTTTGAGAACTGGCCGCTTTTAAAAATAATCTTGCCACCTCATATTGAGAAACAATGCGTCCAACGTGGCTTCTTTGGAACACAGAAATTGCTTGCTCGAAATAGATTTTAAGAGGGCCATAGACACATTTATCAAGAGGCTGCATTCGATGAGTTGTATGCGGAGCCAGAGACACAAATATCACATTATTTTTCGATGCATACTCCAAGGCTTCCAGGTATTTGTGGCTCTCGTGGTTGTCCATCATAAGCAAAATCTTTCTCTCTGGAGTCGGTCTAGTTATATTAACAAAGTGTCGCAACCATTCAAGGAATGTGGGGCCGTTTATCCATCCATTATCTGTACATGTGGCTGCTGTGCCAGGTGGAGCTCCGTCTAATAGTCTACCAACCATCCTTTTACGTTCAAAGATCATGAAAGGCGGTATAAATGCCCCTGCTGCATTACAGCAGCACATCACCGTTGTAAGTTTTCCTCGTTCAGTACTAGATATAACCCCAACTTGTTTTTTCCTGATTTACTTAGAATCCTGGGCGGTTTACTACTCGTAGTTTGAATGCCGATCTCGTCTATATTATATAGACGAGTAGCATCAATATTATGCTTGTCGATCTGGTCTTCCAACAGGTTGAAAAAACGTTCAACTTGAGGTTTGTTGAAGCCTCTTGAGCGTGCTTTTGACGTAGGTTCCGGACGGCGCAGAGTAAGGTCAGGATGTCGAGCTTTGAAACCGATATACCAGTCTATGCCCGCAGTTCCATTTCTGAATGGATGCGAAATCTTGTTGGCATCGGCGTACTGACACACTAATTCTAAAAACTCAGATTTTGTGAGTCCATAAAACAAATTATCCATATGAAAAACATAATGGAGCAGATCCGATTCTTGTGTTTCGGTGAAAACGGTTGTAAATCTTCCCAACTTCTTTTTGAAAGTTCCTTTTTTGATATGTCGTTGTAAGGTCGACAAGTTTATATTATATTTTTTGGCAGCACTTCTAACGGACGACTTTCGAGCTTCTTCCATGGCGAGTTTCATGGTATTTTCATCCCATGTCGCCTGGGTAGTCTTTCTATTATATTTATTAATCATCTGTAAAAATAAAAAATATGATAGTATTGAGCTAACTTACAAAAGGCAACCCGCTTTGCCCCTACCTGCTTTGCCCAACCGCGTGTTTCTTTAAATTTCGAGAGACATAACCTACAAATCAATACTAAGTGGACAACTGTTTTTGAGGAAAAGTAGGGTGAAATACTACTAAATAATCATACAATAATGGTATATATCTAGCATACACAGTTTTTGACTATTCACTTCTTAAAAATACTCAAATATTTTAGTGAAAATGGAATAAAAAAGTTTTTGGTCTTACCTTGAAAACTTTCAACGCTAGGCGAGCGGGCCGACTGACGCTGATTGGTCGGCCGTCGAGGCACAGCACTACACTCACACATTCACAATGATGTCCATAGCTTAAGGTTAGAAGAGGTATACCCGCTTTGGGCGATGTACCCGTTTTGGGCTACCTTCCCCTACTAGTGTTGTAATCCATCTCACAAAAACTTGGGTGAATATATCCAAATTAAAAAATAGTAGAAAAAACAGAAGTTGTACTAGAAATGAAAACTACTAATCTATATTTTCTGTTATAGTACAGAAATAGTGTTGCTTGATGGTTCGTAAGTAGGATGAACAAATTTTAATCAGATAATTAAAACCAGATTATTTGAGACAAATGTTTCACGAATGTTCAATTACCACATTTCCTTTGTTGTTCTTATTACTTAATCTTTATTTAATTATTCTTGTTTTTCTCTAAATCTATTATACAAATATACAAATAAATAATTAAGTAAGTAATGGTTAAATAAACAGTAATATAAATAAAAAAAGTAAATTTACTTACACAATCAACAAATATTGCACAGCACTAAAACAGCTCAACGAATAAAACATGTACGGTCTAGCTACTAAAACAAGCTGTACCAAAGGCGAGATTTAAATTATGGAAATGCAGATGACTGTAATTGCTATTAAAACTAACTGTGACGCGGGCTCCGTCTGGTAGTTCAGAGTTACAATTAATGGGAAAACGTTCATAAGTTTTAGAAAAGTTGGGCCGTTGATACTTCCATTTTAGCTATAAGACGCTAATTAAATTGTTATTATTTCGTTTATTCTTTTTGCACTTACATATTATAGGTAACTTATATGTATGTTACTTATATATATGTAGAAGTATTCCTGGATAAAGCAATGAGACCGTCTAGATGTACCGTCTCTTCTTAAGACATTGATATATATATATTTTTGTCATCATGTAAGAAGTTCGCTGATGGTGGCTGTAGCCGAAGATCGTGTATGGTGGCGAGCCTATATTGGCGGATGGTATGGTAACATTTTTACATTCGTTTAATCTATTTATCGGAGCAATTACATGTTTCTGTCTTACTGATTTTCCGCCGGTAGACCGGCGGAAGGAACGGATCTCGGCTTAGGGCGTAGCTTTGGGAGGGTACCGCGGGAGCGCGAGGCGGTGAGAAGCGCCCAGGCACGTGTTGATTGATACCTGGCAAAAATGTTGGCTGAGAATTTTACGCGTGTCGCCCGGCGGCGGCGTCGGCGCCCGGTCTTTACCCTGTGCGGAATAATAAGCGGTACGATCGTTTTAGATAGAACAACAAATACTTTTGTAACTTCTGAATTATTCCCTAAAATAATTTTATTTTTCGCTTGAACGGTTTTATATAGGTATTTTAAATTAGTTGACGTGTTTCAGGTATTGAATTATTTCGGTGACATGTCATCAAAGTCAGTAATAAACCAGTCAGCCAGGACATTAATCTTTTTGTAACATATTTCAAAAAGTATATTTGTTATTTTTTCATCAGGTTATCGAGTCCACCATCGCTATCCCTGGGTGGCTCTCTGTCCCTCCAGCCAGTACTCTACGGAACAGCGGGCGGCCCTACGCATGCGCCTCTACCCCCAACGAGACACACCACGCACCGGGCCTCAACCATACAACACATGCATTTTATTAGCGCGTGAGTATCACCGTTCAAAACGATTAGTCATCAAAACTATTTAGAAAAGTGTTAAGGTTCAAAAGAAGGAAAAAGATATATTTTTCCTTCTTGGACATGTGGTCATGTCTAAGTCATTGGTAGGCAGGACATATCTAGGTAAGAGGAATGGCGGGGTCTGAAACGTAAGCAGCAGCCTTAGAATTGACAAGATGAATTTCTTTGCCATATTTTATATTGATTGGGACGTATATCTCAGTCATAAAAATCCAAATAATTTATTTAGGCTTCTATGGTCTCAGTCAATAGATACAAAGTTATTAAAAAATACAAGGAACTTCTGTATAAAGCCGTATTACAACGATCTCTGGATTTGGGTACCTCAAGAGGTCTTCCCATTAAGCTACGACATGGGGTTCTTCAAGAAAGCTGTGAATAGGATTTTGCAAGGTCGGCTGCGCGCCCGCATACCCCCTGGTGTTGCAGGTGTCCATGGCCGGCGGTAACACTTACCATCACGTGGAACCGCTTGCTCGTCCGCCCGTTTCTCTATAAAAAAGGTACAACTTTCTTGTATTAAACCTGCTCTTTAAAAAGGTTATGAAGTTTCATTGTAATCTCCGCTTGTATGAGGTATTCTAAGGATCTAGGATCCAAGGGGGAACCGTTAATACTATTAGTTATTTTGTGCTATAATATCTTACTGCAACACACACAAGAGGTTTAGAATCCAATGGTAAGTTGGAAGACCGCGACAAATTTTAGAATTTATCTTTCAGTTCCGTTACTGCCACTTTGTTTCATTAGAAAGTTTTTAATATTACCTTACTATTGTATGTATGTATGTACTTATATACCAGTTGTCGTTTATAACTTTGCTTATAATTGCTAAGTCCTTTGTCACAAAGAATTGCCTACAAAGAGGTGAACTGGAATGAACATTCAGCGTTAAATTATGGAACATACGGTTCTTTGTACATCAAACACGAGGCTCAATTTCACGAAAAACAAACAAAGGGAAAGCATATGGAACCCAAAGATTTATACAAAACAAGAGGAAATAAAGGAATAACGCACTTCACAAAAAAAAATATTTGGCGCCGCTATATTATGGCTAACCTATGTAAATACGAATTTATGTTTTTGGACCCGTTTGTTGGAATATTGCCAGTTTAGTACCCTGGTTAATATAAATTTGTGTATCCACTACACGACAAATGTGACACTAGTTACTTTGTTTATTTAACAAACTTTAATGTACATATTATCGTACAAGCCTGGAGCTTAACGTCATAATATATTTTCTACCAGCTGGTCTCTACCACCAATATATGTCTCTATTTAACCCAAGGGTTAGCTAAATTTTGGGTTAAATAGAGAGATATATTGCAAGGTGGGAAGAGAAGTATTATAAATATATAATTTAAACGACGATATTTGTGAGAAAATTGACCTTATCGCTGGGTCTAGTGACTTGAGCCTTTAGTGAGGAATATTGATATATTATTCAAAATATTGACTTTAAAATAGAACTTGAAAAATAGGAATCATGAAATTTAATACTCAAAAATTAATAGATAAAAATGCCTTTTGTTACTAATTTTCTTTAGGTCTGAAACGTCAATACTTTGGAATAAATTGTTTAATAAAGCCGATGGTCTGTCTGTATCTTTACCCCTCGAATAACACCATTTTAATGCTTCTATCATAGTCTTTTTATTAGTACCTACACATCTTATCCGGCCGATTAAAAAATTATGATGACTACCATTCAACGGGAGTGGGATAGGAGTAGGGGAAGGTGCTTTTTATGAGTGTATAAATTAAGCGTTAAAAATAAGTGTATAACACTCCCTTAAAATATTGGTATTCGATCCCCTGACATACTATATATACATTTGTATCTATAGAGATAGAAATAGATATACAGTATCGAAATATAACAAATCAGTTAGAAATATGTACTATCAGTTTGTCCGTCTGTCTGCCACCTGCTCGATATAAAAACTATATTCAAGAAACTTGTTTATCTTAGTCAAAATAATATTTTTATTAATAGACCAATAGTTATTCAAAATTTCTTTAGCGACACGACACGTTATTGCGGTTATATAAACCTAACAAAATTGTGAGTAAATGCAAGTTGTTTCCTTACTAACTTCACTTTCATTCCGTTTCTTTAGTGCACAGAGAAAATTTATAATGTCAAGAGAAAACAATTTATTGTACTCCTTTTATGCGGCAATTTTACTGCTTTTATACATTCGGCTGCCGTGCGTTACAACACAATAAGCGAATATAGAACAGTATGGAATATTCGTAGAATTGATTTAATGTTCCTCATATACAGTTGCTACTAGAGTCGTTACTTTTTTCAAGTAAACGTGAATCTTTGTGAATGCTGAACGAAATTTGCTCCGGTTGGGAAATGCAGTAAAATTTGACTTAGCAGAATCGCGTCAATTTCATTACTGTAGCTTACACACATTGTGGATACGGCAGGAATGTGGGCACAGTAATGTTTCCCGACTATCAAGTGGTGTCATCGTAAAAGTTTATGCTTAATAAAATTTCCATTATATTAGCATTTGATCTTTGACGGAGTTTCAGTGAATCTACTCGTAACAATATACGAGTGACTCCCTCGGTGCTAATGTAAACCTTTGTTTCCCAAATTTATTTTACGAGTATGTAGGTGTTGTATGTATATGTAAGTACATAATGTATAAGTTACAAAGGTTTATGTACTCCGCCTGTGATCTCTGATCTGTTTTGTGAAAAATAAAAATCAATATTTGCTTTACATCAAATTATTAGTTAAAATTAATTTTTGGTGGTTGAGATTAATATGTACAACAATTAGCTCCGTCCGAAATCAATACTTGAGTGCATAAAGATTTACAGCAATTGTCTCTGCTCATAAACCAAAAAATAAGTTAACTTATGGCAACATTTTTTTTGTTGAGGATGTACATAATATGAACGGATTACGTAGGTACCTTATTGTTTCAAGGCAGTTTAGTTCAGAGACGATTCAATATGATTTAGTAAGGAATGATAATAATATAATCCCATAGAAAGTAGTTATTTTATTATAAAATTGTTAATAAAGTGAACATCGGAATAGTTCGATTTTACGTGTCGCGTTTTCTGGACGATTTACAAGTAAAATTAATATACAGGTACGTCTAACAAGTAATCATTTTCAATATCAAAATATTGTCTGACTAGATATAGAATTATCGAAATTAAAGAACTTTTTCTAAATTACTAAAGCTAATACCTACTGTTTTTTATGTGAATGGAAAAATAATTTATTAACGGAAAAGGAAACATTTCATTTTACATTAAAACGCTTAAACTTTGAATTTTAAACAAGTATTTCTAATTTCGCTGTAATCTATTTAACAATCTCTGTGTCGATTACTTTGATAAATGTCCAGTGGAGTGGAACGGCTCAAAAATAAAGTAAGGCCAATTATTAGTCTGGGGGTAAAATTGCCACTGTGAAAAATGTGACCGCTCAGCGCACGCCGCCGTAATAAATTATAAGAATACGTAAAAGCTTACAACGGAGTGTTCTCAGCACACTCCCCTTCAGTCCCGAGTGATGGGAATGTTGTCACCTAACTGGCGTTCGATGTTTTCGCTGACTGACGCGAGCCCTCGGAATCTGTTATATTGGATTTCGATTTTTTATAGAACTTCTAAAATAGTACTTTCTGGAAATTACTTTACTTTAGTAAATTAGTTGATTTTTTTTCTAATTTTTTTAGGTTTACTTGCACTTAGTATTGTTATTAAAGAATTTTACGAATATGTTTTATTTACGAATCATATATTGATATGATTCATAAATTAAATGCAAGCATGCGTTCTAGTATTAAATTTTAAATTTACAGTAAACAGCGCATCTGCGTACGTCATTTTAATTAATATTTACTCGTATATGTATATTTTAGATGCGAGATGTAGTTAATAAACTTACATATATTGCTGTTCTTCTGCTGCTGTACCCTTCTTGGTCTCACATTTCTACACATTGTCATGTCAGTGGTGGATCATCGAACGGAGTCATATATTGATACTCTCGATACTCGCCTAATCAAAGACAACCCCATCACTAGCGGGACAATCGCACTCCAAAGGGAAATTGCATTTCCCCACTGAATGTACACTCTAATGAAAATCTCTCCTCGGGCGGTGTCACGATATAGTCTAGTGCTTGGAAATTAAGAGCTGTATACAGTTTACTGAGCTCGCCATCTTGAGAGCACATTTCTATTTACGTTGAAAGGGAACAAGATACAAATATTGTTACTTGTATTATTTCGCGTGGGAGAAATAAGGGACTGTATAAATCGATGCGACTGTACCTTTGCGACACTATTCTTTTGTGTGTTGACCCACGCGAATACATTTACATTATAACGAAATATCGCGTAAGGACATGGGTCATGACAGGTCCACATTTCAGCAAATCACAATTAGACACGTGGTCTGTTAGGCTGTTAGGCGTGTTATCACGATTTTCGACTTTTGGAAAATTCCACTTCTCTACTTTTTAAAAATCATGAAAATGAATTCAAAAATATTCTAAAAAAATTTCATCGTCTATTCTCGCTAAAAATAATTTCTTGTTGAATAGGACTCATGAAACTGTATAATTCGACTGCCCAAATTAAAAACCTATTAAGTGATACTTTGTGAAAAATCATATTTTTACGTTTTTGGTCGTAACATATATATAAATATGTAAGATATTAGTATCATGGAACATGGGTATGGTTGGAATATAATAGCTTGCCCTTGTAGTCACTTGGTATATATTTAATTAGCTTTAGAAGTCCATTAGTGTACTTTAGAAATACACTAATATGATTCTTGATCTTATAACATTTGGTTTAGTTCATTTACTGGGTTATCAACTTGGACAGCTGAACTGTTGTGTAAACATTTGTTTTCTGAAACATACGGAAAATAGCGAAATCTGCATTCCATTATTATACTAGTAAGTAAGTCTATTTATATATGTACGTGTTTTTCTGTTTTATGTTTGTTTTTCGGCTCGTACGTGCTCGAATGTGAATACGCTTTAATACAAACGACGATTCTCTTACCACACCATAGTTTGTGCAATGCCTTAATATTTCTATCGCCCCGTATGGAGAAATAATGTCGAGGAAGTAGGCTGGAACACAATGAAATGCAAGCTCGCCAGCAAATTGTGGTGTAATGGAAATGTTGTGTTTATTATTGCAGGAGGTTGCCGGGGTTCGTGGCAATTAGACCGCTGAGTTTGTCTTTCCTTTGTGTATTTATAATAATTCCCCTTTGTTGTGCTGAAATTATTGGCATACATTTTAATGTGTAAATTATACAGTCATATCTGATAATAACAATTATTCTTAAAATTCGATAGAGCATAATTGTTATCATTATATATATTTTTTTTAATTTATGGCTAATGTTTGTTTTTAATTGTTTTTTATTTTATTTTAGTATCATCACCAGCTACACATATTATATATTTACATAAAACTATATTATAATGACATGTTCTTACATATTAACCTATTACAGGTGTACACAACATTTTTATTAACATCAATGTTACGTTTAACTATACTTATTTCAAGGAACTTAACCAATGACCCTCAATCATTATACAACGTTTTAAATGAAATAATTAAATTACGTTGAAATACCTATATAGAAAATTTATATAGTCTTTTCACAGTGACGTCATCCCAAACAAAAGCACGCACAGAGATGACGTCAATTCGTGTTTGGTTTCGGATTTGGAAATATTGAGCTTAATCATAAAACATCCCATAATAGATACTTGAAATCTGTTTTAAATTAAATTACAAATTACGTATGTTAATTAATAAAGGAGGGAAAAACACGACGTTTCTGCTCCATTTGCGAATGATAGGATATAACTGAGCTATGGTAAAGCGGCCACGGCAGGACAATGCGTCTGGGATGCACGGAGAAGGTGTCCGACTAGGGTTGCCAGGCCCTAAAATACAAAAACCGGACTCGACGCTATATTAGGCCGCACATTTTGCACTAAAAGCCGGACTCAGCGCTATATTAGGCCGGACAATTTGCCCTAAAAGCCGGACATATCTTTTTCAACGCTGACATAACTTTTATAGTAAAAAAACTCGGTTACGTATTTTAATTAAGTATTTATTAAGTACAAAGGCTTCTGGAGACTAGCAAAAATCGAAGAACAAACAACACACAATAAAATAAAAGTTTTTATTAAACAAATCAAAAAATATATCCCATGAAATATATTTGACAAATAGCCTAACAAAAGCCGGACAGGTCGAACACGTAAATATTTGGCCGGATACGACTCTAAAAAGTGTAACATGTCAGGCTAAAGCCGGACGCCTGGTAACCTTATGTCCGACAGCGTGACCTCGCGGACCCAGTGGCTGTAACTACTGAAGGAGTTCCGTACAGGCCGCGACGAAGGCGGGTGGCCGACAGCTGTTTTCTTCTCAAATATGTATCATTACTCGTATATTATAATATCGATATCCCATGACTATAGTGAGACATTGAGTTAGCGTACATGTACCCAAACCCAATGTATCAATATGGGACAGTCTAATTTATCCGCTAAGGTGCCCAGAATGCCGTTTGTGTTGCCCCGCAAGCGGCGCATCAGGGAGGCGATTCTTTTGCGCACAATTACGTGGCAGCAGTCCGTGCGAGCCTCAGCAAACATACTTGATGCACTACAGAAACGCAGGAACCTCAAAAGCACCCTGAAACCATTATTATACTGGACACACAGGGCATTGAACGATTTCTGCGTATATCTAATACACAGGTTGCACATGTAAATCGATTGGCAGAACGCCCTAAGCAACGTTATTTTAACTTCTTTAGTACAACGCGCAAACCTGGGCAAGCCAATATGTTACATCTGACCGCCAATGACCTGCGTTCCCTCTCTATGTACGCGTCATCAGTGAGGTCCTCGGTGACGATATGTACCAGGTATTTAAACTGTGATACTCTGTTCGACACTTGATGCATTTACCATTTAGACATCTTACTTCAGCGGTTTTTTTTTAATTATTATTATTCAAACAACATACACCGAACCATTACAAATTGTAACTGCCAAACTGCAGTACTGTTTGTCGGGAGTAAACATGCCCTCATTACATACTAATATTATAATATTACCTTATAATAATCCTTATAAACCTTATATCCTCATCAGTATATCCGGTTTTGTTTACCTATTAAAATATGTTTTTAATATATCTTTTGTAACTTTGCATCTTACCTCCTTAGGAAATTCATTCAAAACTCGGGGCACTCGGTACTTTCCTAAAATAATTGCCCGATTTTTGAACGACCAGGGCCATATTCTCTTTTTGCCTTGTCGCATGTGAGTGACAGACAACTTCTTTAAATTTCCCACTGCCGAACCGCTCCACAGCCAACAGATATTCCACCCCAAATGCACTGGCATAATTTTACTATAGTGGAAAAGTAATTTATAATAGTGTTTATATTTTTTTTTAATTTTTAATCATGTAGTAAATATTTCATAAATCTAATTTGTTATTGCTCAATTTGAACCAAGTATGTCTTGAAGGTGAGACCATAGCTGCTTAAACCGTATGACAATATGGAGTTAGCTAGCACGTGGTATAGTACATACAAAGTGCCTCTGCTTACTGCTTTTTCAATATGCCACATTTTACCTAACACGAATCTCAATTTTAATCTCAATATGAAGAGACAGGTGTGCATTCTGTACGTAAGCTTTATGTATTTCAAAGTTTAAGGAATTATTGTTCCTGCGCTACCCAAATCTAATAAAATTGTTTATAGTGTAAAACTCGATATTTTTTCCGCGAATTAAACAAAGATCGAAATTATCCACAACAATATTTTCTTTTACTGTTCCTTTTTCATCCAGAAGTAGAAATTTTATGGGAAGTACTGGATGTCCAGTGGCAAATTTCAAACTTAGAATAATCATTAAAAAAAACTACACCAGTTATATAAAATATATTTATTGTAATTTACAAACGATAAAAGCGAATTTAATTTTTTTAAAAACAACATTTTTAAATGGCTACCATCAAGCCTCAAACCCTCTTCGAGTCTAGCGCATTGAAAAACACGTTTACAGCACTTTGTATTACTCTCTGTAAAATCACTATTTCAGCACGAATGTTTTCTTTTAACTGCCCGACAGTGCCTGGATTGGTGTTGTAAACCACGGATTTCAAGAATCCCCCTAAGAAAAAGTCATAGGGGGTTAAGTCGGGCGACCTGGGTGGCCACGATATGGTGCCGTTGCGGGATATCATGGACACATTTGCCGTATGAGTTCTTGTCCCATCTTGCTGGAAACACGTGTTCCGGTTAAAGTATGGACTATTCTGTAGTTCTTGCCTAAAAAAGTCACTTATCATCTCGGAACATCTCTCCGAATTCACGGTCACATTTTTGCCACGCTGGTTTTCAAAGAAATAAGGCTCTATAATGGCAGATGCAGACGTTGCACACCACACTGTAACCTTAGGCTTGTGTAAATGCATCAAGCATTTCTTTTGGGTTACTGACATCCCAGTAACGGAAATTTTGCTTGTATGCATATCCTCCAATGTGAAAGTGGGCTTCGTCGCTAAAGAATATGTTACCCATAGCAGTATCAGTACGAAATCTCGACAACGTTGTTTCCGCATAAGTTATCTTTAATGCAAAGTCAGAATCGTGCAGTTCTTGAACAATTTGGATTTTATACGGGTTGAACTTAAATATTTCACATAATAACCTGCAATGTTGATTTTGGAATTCCCAATATCGACGAACGTACACGGAAGCCATAACACGTTCAACATTTTCATCCGTTGCTACCGTGGGCGTAGGTCCCGGTCTGGGTCTATTCATTGTTGATCCCGTACCTATAAACCTCGCTACCTAAGACTGAATGAGGTTAATCGACGGTCCATCACGTAAACGACGAATACGGTATTGATTGTTAAATCGTTAAATGAAAAACCACTCGAAATGTAAGCCTCAAAACTGTAAAAGCGCGTTGCTCTCCGCTCCAGTTCACCATAGCTGCTAATAAATCCGCAACGCTTGCGCTTCGAACGACGCCTCTCCCTTGCCGCGTATAGAAACTAGATGCGTTCAAAGTTTGACATCTGCCACTGAACACCCATTATTTGCAACTACTTCTTCCTCATGACTTACCTTTCTAATTGTACGAGTACGTACACAGATACACTTGAAAAGAAAGAAAAAATAATAAAGCATTGTTGAATGTATTTGAATACAGTAAAATAAATAAATAACATCACATGCATAATTACACATTTAACAAATTATTAATCTATAACATGGTATAGTGAAATCAACGACACATGAGCTTTGCATCTGTGTGAGTGGGTGCCGAATTGTCCAATCCGATTGTCGAAATGGTTCGCACTGTACACAATCGGTGTGCACGCATGCAAACGCAAAGCTCATGTCTCGTTCATTTCACTGTAACACTTACCTGAATGTATCATGACATAACAGTTGTTACTTTTAGTTGCTAAATTGACCATCGGCAAAGTTACTTGTGTAGGTCTGTATAATATACTGCTTCAAGACACAAAACAACTGTCAACTGTCAAAACGACTGTAGTATTCATCAACATTTCAATAAGACCGAGCCCTAAAAGGTAGCTCCTGAGGTTCAGACCACAACACCACAGAGCTCGGTCGGCGTAAGCAAAGTTAGTAATTTACCGTTCCAAACTAAGGCAAGTCGGTAGTCACAAATAGCCTACATAACTCACTACTAGACCATTGACTGCATTATTCATGAAACCGAAAACGTTCTAGGTAAAGTGGCTTATTGATTGGAACGTACAAACGAAAGTCATAGGCTTTCTTTTACGAACACACTTCCTCTGAAGTGTTCCAATTAATTTCAGTTTAATTTAAAAGTCAGTAAAAGTAATTGTTGAATGTGGATTGTTCATAGAGAAATAAAAACGGTTTGATTTGTTTTAAGCAAGTCAAATCCTCTTTGATCGTATAATGTAAATCTATTGAGTATGATTTAATCTTCAAGTTTGAACTAAGCTGTGTCCATCCTTTTTTTAAAATGCCAACTAAATTAAAATACATATGTACTTGTAAATTACCCTAGAAGAAATAATTGTATGATGGCTTAGAAGAAATATGTGACATGATAATTATGACAAAACAGCTGTGACTAATAGAAATGCTATGCGTTGAAACTTATCTCCAAAACTTGCACACTGAGCTATTTGAAACTTCCAAATCCACGAAAGATCCCTTAAAACTTCGGGCTCCACTTGTGACGTCATAATCTAAAGTCACTATATAGGAGGCATATCATTGTACGGAACTTTGCAACTGTAAATAGGTATCGTTGGAATCGCTGTGGGGAGCCAATAACACGCGGTTGCCATGACGACGAATCGAGCAGAAGAGGGGACCCTTCCCCCATAGGGACCGCTAAGGGCTTGCAGATACCAGCAAAGAAAGATACCTTCAGTGTCGCACAATTATAAGCGAATAAAGGGACTCAATATGTACTTAGAGAAGGTCTAGGAAGACTGGTCGAATAATATTTCAGTAGGTACTTTTTAGAACATGTTGGACACGTGCGCCTTGAACTCCGGTGAAACAATAACAGAAACATTCTCAAAATTCACAACTTATGAGACTTAGATTGGGTTTATAATATAAACTTGGATACATATGCACGAAGTTACGAGTTCAAGCTACATTTATTGTAACTTATTAATTACAGATTAGCTTGATGGCGAAGGAAAACGTTAGTGAAGTCCCAGATAAATTAAATCTATACGAGGTATGCGAGATACGAGTATTAGTTAATACATCGACAGTATTATTTAATTTAATTATTATTATAGGTACCGAGTACTATTTTCATATATTTTAGCTACACATTTATGAAATATTATTACACGAATATATTCCATAATTTCATACTATAGTCTGTAGTATAATTAGAACTAATAGCATGGTTTTTATATGAGTGTGCGCAAATAAGTTTGTAATTAAACAACAATTTTGAGCTATATTTTTTATAGGAGTGCAACTAAAATCCGGTGAATATTTCATATTAGCACTTTGACTTTTCAATCTAGGTACCGTTTTTATGTAAAATTTATAAAATTTTCTGTATAAAATTAATAGCGACTTGCCCTGACTTCGCTCAGGTAGCATAACGATTAAAAAAGTTAGAGAGCCCAAATATAGGGAACTCTTAGGGAATCCAAATATAGCGTATGTTCATCTGAATTATTTATCTTCTTGAATGTTAAATGAAATACAAAATCAGTGTAGTAGTTCTTTACTTTTACCTGTAAATAAGATTCACATCAAAAGTCATGGACATAGCAATAGCGAGGCCATATCTGCCGCAAGACCTACGATCAGATCTACTGATGGGGTAGCCGAGGCCTTGATTGGCGATCGCGGACCGGGGAGCGCAGCGTGGGACGCCCTCTGGCCAGGTGGGCCAAACGAGTTGAACAAATTTATCGGTAGTGAGTGAATGAGAAGAGCAGAGACAGTGTGTGGTGGCGGGCCTTGCCAGAGGCTTATATCCAACACTGGAGAGATACAGTCAGCTGTTGTGTTATATACCGAAGCATAAAAAAATATCAGTAAAGAGAGTCGTAGCCTAAAAAGATATTATCGACACATGTCTCGAGTTTGCTTCACAAACATCGAAAAGTATGTTCAATGTAAATCAAAAGAAAGGACGATACATAGAGTCGTGTGTAACAAACATACCTTCATAAAACAAATATTAACATGAAACGATGTTTTATTCGTATCCAATCCGAACGAACCCCTATTACATACAGAATACGAATATTTTCATTTATTTCTTTGAAGATATTCAGAATGGTAACAAGAATGAATTATTAAATTGGTTTTCACGTCAACCTTTCCTATGTCAAATCAACTCGTTTTCCGCGGTAAGATTGTTGAAAGGTAACCAAGAGAAGAAATGCTCATAACGATGAAGTCGTGCGAAGTATCATTCAGAAAAAAATAGCTGATGCCATTATGATTCTTATAGTCATACGATTAAAGCATATAATTGTTGATGTTATATATAATGATGTAATTATATTTACCAGTACAACTGAAGATGAGGGTGAGGCGGAAAAAGAAACATTTTTCATTTCTGAATACATATCAAATTATATAACCAAATGATTACTAATGTGTAATCATTGTACAGTGTAATGTGTACATTATTGTGTAGATTGTGCACTGTAATATTTATTCCGGTTTTCCAACAGGGGAAATCTTCTGTTTAAACCCGCTATATTTTAATAACTACTGTTAATAAGGTCACGTAATTAAAAATACACCTAAAGTACACCGACTTAACACTAAACACTGACTTTTATAAGAAAAATAAGTTACGCTATTTTTATTTGAGTATGGTTTAAATGGCCAGTGTTTTAATCGAGTTTTGATCAATGATAATTAGAAATTGATAAGCGAAATTGATTGATTGATCAGCGATGTCTGGTCGATCACACGGCAGACAAAGTGAAAACGATCAGCTGAAACGAAATGATTATTTTTATTGTGAAGTGCTTTAAAATGAAACGATTAACAAAATATACAACCTTAGGGTTAAAAATACTTTTCATTGATGTACTTACTTTGAACTGCGTATTATACTTTTTGATCAGCTCTAAGAGTAATTATGCGATACAAAAATAAGACAACGAAATATAATTTTTTAACGGAAAATGTCTAAAATTTTTGTTAAGTCTCACTTTTATTTACTATATACATATATATTTCATGAGATTGTTTTATTATGCAAAGGTGAATTAAAAATCTAATTATAATTGAAAATAAAATGTAATCAAATCATAATAATAAATTCTTAACAGTAACAGTACACCGACAGTACACTAATTGGCTAATTGGCTTTTCGTAGCTTAAGCTCCGCCCATGTCAGCCGAAATTCACTAGTATTTTCAATTAATCGACTTATCAGGAAATTTTTGAGATAGTCGGATTGTCAAATAACCAGTCAAACCAGTTAAATAAAATTACGTCTGGTCACTGTTTAAATGCATCTGATCAATCAATCATTTGTTCGGTACAATAATTAAATTGTATACGGATTAAATTTTCGAATAATCAGTTTAATTCGCTGTAAAAATTTAATTAAATACATTGAAATGGTGAAAAAATGCCGATCAAATTTTATTAATAGAACAAGTTTAATTCTAGAATATTATATATTCAATGAAATTAATTCACAGTTCAAACAATTTGTTCCTTTTCCTTTGTTCCTTCTCTCATCAATTTTACAATATTTTCAAAATTATTGGATTCGTTTTACTGAAATATACTCCGTAACGTTCGCAATTATCACCATAATATTAGGTAATAATGAAAGATCAGTAGATTTAGAAATTTGCGCTAATAAACAAATAGGTGGACTATGGACTACGGACTAAACACACACTACGTGTTATTGCAGAAATTTATATTGTAAAGGTTTGTTTTAAAAGAAGACGATTTATATAAAATCACCATAACCTTATCACAAAAGACCACTTGAAATGTACGTACCTACGTACGTGTTTCGGTAGTGAGCGAAATATGTCAGAGCCTATTCCCATCTCATCCTATCCTATCCTTCTCCATTTTCCCAACCTTTTCCTTAATCTGCAAAGGTAAGCAGCGCATCCGGTGGCGTGCCAACGTTTGCCATTCTGGACTGATGTTGACATGTATCGCGGAAGTCTATGGGCGACAGCACCCACTTACCATCAGGTGGACTGTCTGTTTATCTGCCGCCTTTTTTCTATAAAAAAACCTACACCTATTCAATGTGAGTATTATCCCTTAATTATGTATGACTAGAATATTTTCCGGTTTCATAAAATATTTAAGGTAATTTGTTGTGCAAACCAAAAATTTACTCGTGCGATAAATCGCAATCTCTGCTAATGAAAAGTTAATGAAATTTGTAGCGATTTGATAGATTAATTTTAGGTCGGTGGATGACCAGTTTAACACCCGCAGTTTTGCGCACGTTTCAGCGGTTATTTCGTTATTAATTGTGAAATAATAGAACATATTAGCAAAATTATGCTGTATACTTGTAGCTATATATTTAGTTATATATATGCCAGGCATATCCATTGTTATCACACTTATCACAAATAAAAGTAAAATAAACTATTACACGAAAATCTTTTTGTGTTAGTTGTGAAAACTAATATAGAAATATTAAATAGTCTAGGGAGAGATCCAAAATTAATATTAGGTTTATAAAATATTATTTCTTTGGGACCAATTCATCTTCATCGTAAAGTAGAACCGCCTATATAGTTTATTTGTATAGACGTCAAATATTACTTTATTAATTATTTTTGGAAAAGTGTATAGTGTTATAATTTTGAACTACTTACCTGATTTAGCTTACCTTCGAATTTAACCGATATATAAACTTCAACTATTTTTCTGTCAAATTTCTTTTCAATCCGTTAAAAAGTGCGCCCTGCAGTTCGTCTAGTGTAGTTGGCGCCATTGAGAGATTTCTTCGAAATCTGTCAAACAGAATGTAACGCTGATTGACGAACTTGAAGGGTATCGGCTGATGGATTGAATTGGACAGCTAAAAGGAAGTGAAATAAAATCAATGATAAATTGGGATATACAAATACGGATGAAAGAGCGCACATAACCCAATATGTTCCGCTAATACATTTGCATTTTCGTTGTCTGATACCCAATGAGATAAAGTTGCCGTAGATGTATAAATAGATGTCGACATCCGTGTTGATAGCAAAAAAGGGACGTTCGCTGAGACTGAGCAATCGTTTTCATAGATTAATGAGATCCTACTGACACTGTAACCTCTTCTTAGGGACTGTCTGCGTATCTTCCTATGTTTCATTTACATGTATTGTATTTTGTTGAACTCTTAGAAGATTCTTATTAGAAGATACGGATACAAAGTATTGAGTACTTCGCATAGCGCTCTTCATTCAGAATTAACTTTTTTATTGATGTATAAGTTGCATTCGCCATATGCAACTAATACATAACTACTTATCTAAAGCGCCGGCCACGAGCAGGAACAATTTCGGTCATTGACATCAGACAAGACTGGACTGAAAAGAGATTTACCGTCTAGCCTTGGCTGACCTAATGTCAATGATCGAAATTCTTCATGCTCGTGGCGCGAGCTTAAGTAATAATTTAAAAATAATAATGTGCATTAGAGTGGATTTTTCCCCCACAATATCACGTTGTTGTTTATTTTCATTTTTATTTTACCTGGCGGCATCTGTACCTCAGGATTCTCCTAGCACGAGTGCCAACGAATCTCCTCTATACATTGTATATTTATTGTTGAGTAAAACGCAGTATTAAAATAATTAGGAAGTGTTATACTTATGAGAAATGTACATGAACTGTAAAGTGTTAAATAAATTATCATTTTCATTACCATTCGATTGTCTTTATTAAAGATGTGAATATTTCATACAGAACTGAATACATAATCCATTTTTCATGTATGTATGTACGTGTACGTTTTGTCAGTTTCACAGTGTACCCAGATAAGTAATATCATTATAGTGTTCAACGATATCACACTAGATTATTGTGAAGATTTTCTGCACGTTATCAATAAAATTACTGAACCGATTTTGATAAAAAGTACCCTACAATCTTCCCAGATAAACTCACTACACAGCAGAGAATATAGAGATAGATCCCGATGTTAACGCGATGGATGTATGATGAAAATAATTTCAAAGTTTTTTACATTTATAGTTAAGTTCTTGTTTCCGTTCCTTCAACGTACAACAAAAATTCCGATGCAGGAGAATTTGTATACGAATTTTCATTGTAGAGTAAGCAAGAGTCTACATAAAAAAATTGCGACACCTTTCATAAAAATAAAATAGTATACATGTATTCGTAAATACCGCGTAATACCGCGTAACGCAAATATCGCGCAAGATATTACACTTATCTGTTCGACGCACATACTCGTAGGTATGTTGCTTTATTTTCCAATAAAAATGGCGCTGGTTTACTGCTACTTTGAGACCCTGTAACTTCTTCTGAACATTCGATAAGAACCCGATATTTCCCAAAGGCTCGCATACAGACAGTCTTTCGTATTATTAATGGACAATGTCTACTAAAATTGTTGCTCTCTCCGTATCCTTTGTATCTGGTGCTACACGATTGTAATAGGGAATGTAGTTTATTGGCGAATACAAAGCTTTCTATATCCGACAAACTGCGCTGTTTGTAAAATTTGTCGCGACAATGTTTATGTTGACAATGAGAAAGGGATTTGTTTCTATACGTCTTTGTTTACAAGTTTATATTACATTCGTAGATGTTAGGTTTTTAGTTAGTATTAGATGTTAGTATACTTTGAAGTGTACTATATTCCCCACTTTATCCTATTCTCAATGTACATACGCGTTTCGGTGGTGAGTGAGATATGCTATTTCTATCTCATCCCTATGTATCTCTCTCCATATTGTCCCAGCCTTTTCTCCAAATTCATTCCTTCCTTTCCAAAGGTAAGCAGCTCATCCGGGGGCGTGTCAACGTTTGTCATTCTAGACTGAAGTTGTCATGTACCACGGATATCCATGGACGGACGGATATCCAATTAATAAAAATGACGGGGTTTGGCTCGGAAAATGGGAAGGGATAGGGGCGGTACTAAAAAGTGCAACAGTTTATGCAGATGATAACCAGTTTACTCTTTAAGGTTGACTTTTATTAATTGTTATGTAAACGGGCACTCACGATTTATTATTTATTTACTGTAGCCAATATTTCGGTCCAGTTATGTAACCATGGTCATGTCCAGATTGCGAAAGCCGGTGAAGGTGTTGTTGCTGTTGACAGACATATCTGTCTACCCTCCATCGTGTTCGTTTTTGATTCACCTGCCCACACTGAACTTGGTTTTGTTGATTAAGTTCCTTGCACACTGTACTAACAACATCACCACACACACGCAAGTTTGGAAACGCATCTACTCTTCTGAGTTTGCAAAGTTCAATCACTGGGTCTCTTATGTACGTGCCAACTGAAATCCACCCTCGCGATTGAAATTTCGGCATTTTTGATTTCTATTGCCTCTCGAACCAAACGCGGTATGTAATGACGTTCAGTTGGAATTACTTTTGGTTTGTGTAATTCAGTCCAATGATTGGTTCTTGCCTCTAATAGATGTTCTGCTATTGCCATCTTGTGTGGCTTATTATTTTTCACGGTTATTAGGTTCGCTTGGTTTGTCCAATGTATAAGCTTCCACGGCTACAGTTCACTATGTATACTCCAAGGCACTGATAGGGCAAGTTATTCATGTAACTGGACCGAAATATCGGCTATAATAAATAAATAGTACATCGCGAGTAACTCGTTTACATAACAATTATCGATAACAAAAGTTTAAAATCTTATGACTTTTATTAATTTGCACCCTGTTTATTACACGCAAACTTACAAAAGTCATGTAATTTCTATGTAAATTAGTAGAAACTCGTTGCAAGTCTACTTCATCTTATGACCTCATCTTAGTTACTTTGGTGAGTTTTTGAAGTCAATAAATTATATATTCAAACCATCGATTTGAGAATACAGACTAGATATGTTATACATAGCAGCTATAATTTGACCTTAACAGCTTTAAGATTTAAATATTGCTTGAACTTAAAGCTCTTTGGGATTGAAAAATGCACGATCCCCTTCTCAAAATGGAGTATGTAAGCTTTCAAATTCAAATACAAATCTTTTTGCAAATATTTTAAGTGAAAGCTTCAACCCTTCGAGGTTTTGGCGCGCTATGTTAGCGCTATTGAATCTTAACCGCTGCTTTATTTTTATTATAATAAAAGTTTAATTAGGGTACAATGAGTACCTAGATTGGCCACTTTAATCATCCTTTCTATTGTTTGATAAACACATTACATTTAAATATTGTTACTTGTTCAGGGGTGATGCGCTGGCAACTACATTATCGGCTCTATACGGGAAGCTACTAGTTGTGATGGGCATCGCGTTTCCCATGGCAGAGGTCATCTCCACCTACATTCCACCCTCCTTTTATGAGGTAAGTTACTCCTTCCGATTCTAGCTGATAGTTGGATACAGAAAGCTTATTATCGAGGAGCTTACTAATGTATAAGTCTAGTAAGAGCCAGAGGTTATGAGAATGACGTATGATCTAGTGGTTAAAAGATTTTTGGATTGCTATTTGTTCGCTAGATTCGGTATGGGTATTTGTTTTATGTAATCTAAGGGCGTAAATGAATTATGATAATTTTGATTTTATCCTTGTAATGTGATCTTTTCAGGTTAAAAGTGTGTCAATTATTAGTCCCATCAGTGTGCATTTATCTACCCAATTCATATTTAGTATGTTTCTTACTGTATTTATTTTTAATGGTTGCTTTTGATGTGGTCTAAATTGTATAATTTTTGTCTTATCAGTGTTAATTTCTAAATTATGTTATGTAACCCAGATGTTTATAACATTAACATTTGTGATTCAGTGTAGACTATTATCATCTCTAGAACATTCAATCAGTAGTGACACATCGTCCGCGAAGAGGAGACACAAAAGATTTTAGAGCTTGGGTAAATCATTAGTATATAAATAAGAAAAGTAATAAATCCCAGTACATTTCCCTGAGGAATTGACCAGTTTGTAATCATTGTGTCCGTTTGGATATTAGCGACTCGCTAATATACAGCTTTCGAATTCTGTACGAGTGAACATCGAAAACTGTAAACATTCTGTGGGAATTTGCGAGTCGCTATCAGAGTCATAGATAAGTTAGAGTTAAGTAGGGATTTAAGGAAAATTGCAATCTTTAGGGTACGATGGGGCTGACATACACAAAAGTGTAAAAGCCTCCAAATAAAATGAAGAGCAATAAAAAAAACATTGTTCACAGGTTGTGTTGCTGTAGTGTTCGATTTCTGCATATTGCATCCTACTTGATAAATATTACCCGAGCCACTCGCGCGCTGCACTCCTTATTATTATTACTTATATATAAAAATGTGTGCTATTTTATGTAAATTAATTTATAAGGTCACGCTTCTTTGACAGTTTTATGAGGGTTATCATTACAGGGGTATTAGTACAAAGTACTAACATCAATTAATCTATCAGACGTTTTTATTTTTTTCGAAATTCAGTGATATAATACGTGCTCAATATATAGGTATATATTGAGCAGCTTGTATAATGGACTCAACTTATCATTTGATTGTTATTACTTATTATAGTTATTTGTCAGATCCTTCATTACTTTTTTCTCATTTGAAAATAGAAAATAAAGATGCATAGAATAGAAAAAACTTCAGGTATTCTGTGTTATGAATTCAGATTCGAGAGGCTGTTGCTATAAAGTGACTGTTGCTGTTTCTTTAATAACCCTATAAAGTGAACTTTTATTACCCTGTAACAAATGTCTATTAATTAATTACTAGTTTAATAATTTACTTGTGGTTACTATTGTGAAGATTTCTTCTGTTATGATGAACGGAATTTTAATTTATAATTTTAAGTTGTACAATTATACTCGTACCAACACATCTATCTCTCCAACAGATCAATTTATTTATAGTTTTTGTATACAGGGCTTCTACCTTTACCTGTACATTGGTAGCATGGTGTTTCTTCTCTATATGTACGCAGCACTAGTGAGGGACCGGTCTCGATCCGCCGCTGACACCACTGTCGTTGCAAGTAAGTGTAATTTACCTTGTCAATAATGCCATACATTTTATACGGAACCGAGCATTCTTGTTAAGTGTCTTTGGTAAAAAATTGGTAACAGACTTAAGAAACAAGAGTATTTAATAGATATATCTAGGGAAAGAAATCCAATAACAACACCAACGAAAATGTCTCTCTACCTGTGACAACAATTTCCATAAGTAATTGATTTAGAATTATCAATTTTTTTCTGGTGACCATCTTATCATCTTAAGAATTGGTAGGTTAAATTACCATTGTAAATATTCAAAATGTAAAAATAAATATGTGCCGGGTACTTGCAACTTAATTAAAGTTCTCGTAAAGATGAAAATTCTTATTATACTTATTATTCTTATTAAGTATAACATTTTATAAGAGCTTACATCCTCATTAAACATTTTCCGGCTGTTAAACCTTCCTTCTTAACCTATAAAGCGAAATCTTGAGATGGTAAAAAATAAGAGAAGAAAATATTTTTATTTTTGTAAAATTAATTTTAATCTTCTCTTAACCGGTACTCCGGTAGCCTCTAACTAAATTGATGTTCGTTTCTTTCTACGGGTTAACTAAAAATCGGGTTTTAAATTGCATCATTATTCTGACACAACTATTTCAACGAGGGTCTAATAATAAAAAGCGACCTGGTAAAGACGCTGCGAGCAATTTCCCCTCTCAAAGAGCACGTTTTTCACGTTTCTTCCTTTTAACTTCCGAGAAATAATTTAGCACGAGTTATAAAGGCAAAAGTTATACCGCAGTTCAATTTGTAACATTTCAGCATTTCTCTGCTAAAATTAGATAGAGAGATAGATAGATATATTTTATTGAATAAAGTGTGTCCCATAAACTTTTCCATTTTCTTTTAAAAAAATTGTATTATTGAGGAAAGTGGAATCTGGCGAATGTGTCTTAAATCCTTTAATTGTACACCAAAACATATGGAAGAGGAACACAGAAACATAAGTAGGTAATTAGAAGTACAATCGGCGGCCTTATAACAAAGCCGGTTTCTTCCAGTCAACCTTTTGGTGGTAAGGAGAAATCTGTAGGCGAATAGAGGTTAATTAGAGAATAAAAGTAATGCGTTGAACAAATTTTATTGAAAAGTAAAGTTATCGATCGATATCATTATAACTTTCTACTGCAGGGCACAGGCCTCCTCTAATAAATCACTGGGGGGATTCGGGACACAATCAACCATACGGACACTATGCAGATTGGTGGATACATTTGCTTCAGATTTTTTAAATCTCGTACATGGGAGTTTCCTTAGGATGTTTTCTTTCACCACTAAGCTAGTGGTAATTTAATAAATGCGTACTTAAGTAGAAAGATATTAAATGCTACGACATGGATTTGACGACCTCCTAGGCTCCACCAGTGCACCTGCGTTCCCACAGCCGGTAGGCACACTCGACTGGCCACGTTACCCTTCTCTCACAGAAGACTACTTTGAAATGTACTGCATTTCTTACTTAATCGTGTTTCCCCAATGTACGTACGTGTTTCTGTAGTGAGTGCGATATGTTACAGCCCATTCCCATCCCATCCTATCCTATCCCTCCCCATTTTCTGAACCCTTTCTCAGAATCAATTCTACCATCTCAAAAGGTAGGCAACGTATCCGGGGGCGTGCCAACATTTGTCATTCTGGACTGATGTTAGCATGTATCGCGTATGTTTATGGACTGTGGGTACGGTCGCCCACGTATCACCAGGTGGACTGTATGCTCGTCTGCCGCCTTTTTTCTATAAAAAAGACCAAACCGTCTAGTGATTTACTAGGGAAAACCTGTGCCCTGCAGCGGGTCGTTAATAAGGCTGAAAAAAATTACAATTAACTTAAAATTATGAGCGTAATCCATGAATTCAGGCTTAGGAAAAAAAAACTCCTAGACTGTAAACGGTCTTACCCCTAGGCTAGTGAAGTCTACGGGTCTGACACGCGGCGACTTCACACTGGAAGTAGCTATCTATCTTTAAATGTATTCTTTTCCGCATTTTATATTGTCCTAACACATATTCTGCCGTCAAAGTCGTGTAAAGCCACAAAAGCCGATTCGAACTAAGCTAGCTCTCTGCGGAAAAACAACTGCAGATGTTTTTGCTTGTTTTTCCTTATCGCATATCTTACTCCAGTTTTTGCACGGAACCCTTTTTGAAGATGAGGTATAGCTGGTGCAGAAACACTAGGGGAATTATTTTTTAGTATACATCTACTATTTTCATCCAAATGGCGCATAAGTGTGGTTAGGAATGTGAGCCCAATTTACACTTATTCGGGTTTCGAGTAGTTATTTTTTAAGTATACTTTTTGCGAATTTGCATTGCTTTTAATACTAACGTATTATTTCAAAATGTACGGCGCTCATTAGCTCTTAAAATATTTTGCCTTTTTTTCAAAAAACTGATTGTTTTTTTGAATAATTATAACGTTCATTAACACTTTAACAATTGGTGAAACTTCGGAGTAAATTCGAGGGAAATCCGTCAATGTTTAATGATGTCGTATCTACCTAAAAAGGAGAAAAAATAAGAGAAAACAAAAAAATAACAGGTGAAATGTAAATGCTACAAAACCAGGATAAAGTACTTTGTTAGTAAAATGAATCAAAAATGTATCGGAAGTAAGCAACGTAAAAAGAAAGTGAAAACATTAATAAATCTTTTATTTGTGCAAGAATTAGTTCGTTAAGGTAGGTTCTTACTTCGCTCTTCTCCATCCAAATGCGCCCTTCTAAACGTGATTTATTCAATCTTTGGGCTACTGCCAACCGCATGAACATCTGTTCGGTGTTGTAGAGCCACCAATAACACTTCACAACATAATTTGATGAATGAAGTACAGTTTAACGGTATTGGACCAAGTTTGACTATTTTGTTTCACTAATATATCATAATATCTTTTAAGTTATTTTCTGATTAATAAGTAGCTTTAGAAATAACATACATGAAATGTATGGCTGTCGTAAGGTTGCGACCTCATCCTGCTCATAATGCATGGAAATAATGTTGCTCATAATGGGGTATAATGCACGCAATCAATATCGACTGGGTATTAGCAACATGCGTACGTTGGTCACCATAAATAGACTATTCCTGATGATTTCCAATCCTTTATCCTAACTCACTTCTAAATCTCTAAAGGAGCATTCGGGAGTGTGACAACGTTTGCCATTCTTGATTGATGTTGTTATGTATGACGGTTGTCCATGGGCGACGGTATGTAGTTATCACCGGGTGAACTGTGTGCTCTGTCACCTTTTTATGAGTTAAATGAATGTTTAATCTTCGTGCTGTGAATTCATTACCTCAAGTGTGGAACATTACCATAGTGCGACTATCACTAATGTTTCACAACTTTAAAATGTGATCCAAGAATAAATTAATCTATACCAAACTGGGCAGTGCCACCGCGATATTGCAATCGTGGAGTGTTTTCCTAATTCGCATATCACATTTAATTCAAATCACTTTGTACTTATTTATCTATTTAAACGGTTCTCAACACGTATGTCTCAACGCCAAAATCAATTACTGGATTACTCCATAGTCCAAAAATCCTCTCCACTGATCGCCACTATTTCTCCAGGATTGTGCACGAATGCAATTGAAATCAAGATACATAAAAAATCAGTCGAGAAGATAGATACAAATTGTACTTGGTATGGAACTCTGTGATTAATTAATCTATTAAAATTAAACTAATTAAATGAGGACCAAATGCGGGTAGTTGATGAAGTTGCTCGCAATTCTCGACGTGGACTACCCGTCTCTTCAGTCAGCTCGTGACCATAGTTGGTGCAATCCAACAAAGGTAAACAAACACGTTGAGACCCGTTTAAATATGTAGATAACTATGTATTTACTTCATTTGTGACACATTTTTGCGATACACGAGTCAATAAAGAGTAGGCATATTCGTAATTATTAAATCTTTTTGTTGCGGTGTAGAATCAGAATCCAGTTCATCACCGTCAGAATCAGACTCGTGTTCGTCACAGACGGAGCGCAGTACGGTGACGAACACACATGTACCACCTCAGCTTGCAGCCAAGCGGCTCTCGTTGGGCTTCGCGCTTGCCACGCGCACGCACCATTACGGTAGCTTCTATCTGAGGATGGGCGCTGTTGGTAAGTACTAGAAAATATGCTTTTATAATATAGACATCTGATTTTTATACAATAACTTATAGTATTTGAGTCAAATATTAAAGGCGAAATAAAATCTGCCCGATTATGCTGGCTTGGAAACGTGGAAAGAATGGAAGAAGTTCGTGTGGTGAAATACGATCGTACGAAGGATGACTAGACGGTCGTAGACCGATCGGCCGCTCCAGGTACCGCTCGGAAGACTTGATTTAGAAGAACCTGCGGAAACTCCGATCGTGAGGAAGGAGTTCGTACGGCACAGAAGTTGTGGCGTCTTTCGGTCGTGGAGACTAAAATATACTTTGGGTCGCTGACCCCTCGGAATAGAAGCTTGCGGACAAAGAGCTAACCTAATCGTACAAGACTGATGTTGCCAATGTTATTTGCAGTCTTCTGACTCTGAGCAAGATCCTTATCTCAAAATACTGCTAATGTGCTAGCAAACTGGAAGTTATTATTATATGTAAATTGACAACAGTTAAAACGGACAGCACTTAAATAAATAAATAACGCCATACTCCGTGAAACAACAATCAACGCAACACAGTATATCTACTGTTAGTAGCAACCATTATTCGAATATGAACAACACATTTGAACAACAAAGTGACAGACTCTTAAGGTGTGTACAAATTGGAAGATTTACTTCTAATAAATCATTCAGCATTGAACATCGAGCATTGAACGAATTGTTAATCCCGATTAACAATTCGTTCAATTGCTTTTGTATCGCATTTGCTTTTGTCTCATTCCCAGGAACGTTACATATACGTACTCCAGTCAAGCGAACATTTCTTATAATATTCTGGTGATCGTTATTCAAAAGCTATCCTATTTTCTTTAATGCTTCTAAGTCTGTCGTTCATGTGGCTCGCTGTAGCCCACACGTTAGTTTTACTTGTATTTTTGGAGTATATTAATTTCCGAATGACAACATAGCATATAGTAACCCTAATTGCAACAGCCCTTTTTTCATCCACTGCCGGACATGTGCCTCCTCACGTATATTGTGCATGACAGATGTATGGCCTTAAAACGCCACGCTGGCCAAGTGGGTTGGTGAGTCCATTGTTTTAGAGGTGTTGTAGTTACTCAGGGCTTGTGGCAACAGCTTTGTTATCCCTTAGTCGCGTACGATACGATACCCGCGGGAAGAGATAGGGTGGTGCTACTGTAAAGCCATCCGACACCACACAGCCATGGCATGGAGTATTTATTCATTGTCATTAACTGAAACGTCATGACAACGGTACGGTCATCTTTATAAATTTTTGGCTCAAAAGATCTTATTTGAAGTATAAGTATTTATCGGAATTCATCAATAAAGCGGTTGTTGTAGACACACGTTTATGTCCATATTAAGGAACAAAATTTATTTACAGACGAAACGATTTATCATTCAGGAAATGACAATTACTCAACAGATGGTACAATTAGTTATTACTACATTAGTAATTGTACATTAGTCATTTTTAAAAGATTTGATAAAATATGTAAACAATGAATACTTACTTAATATTTACAGAGTTGTTTGTTTTCATATAAGTATTGAAAGACATTGGACAAAAGTAACACGATTATATCATTCTGCATTAGTCGAAACGGTCGTTATTTCATACGACACTTCTACTTTAACATTGTATTTAAAATATTTTACTGTCTTAAACTTTAACAGTAAAACATTATGTGCTTTCATTTTTGGGTTTTTATTGCAGTATACATAATATCTTTGGCCCTTGGAGCAATTCCTTTTGAAAAATTTGAAGTGAATGAAAAGTTAAAAGCGTGTGTAAGAAACGTAATTTCGACACAATTTGAAAAAGGATCACAACTAACCATTATAAACACAGAAACAGGAGAAGATCTTGTAAAAAATATTTATGATTTAACACACGTCAGAATAATTAATAGGGAACCCTTAAATAGCGATTTGAACATCTATAATGAAGCTTATTTTATTGTAGTAAATGATTGTAATTTACTTAATTTTTATATCAATAAGGTAAAGAAGGATTGGTATTGGAATCCTAAAGCTAAATTTGTGATTATTCTGAGACAGTACGAGTATGTCGATAAGGGTAGAAGCTTACTATATTGTTTCAAAAGAATGCTTGAATATCATCTATTACGAGTAATATTGATTGTGAAGGAGCCAAAAAGTTATGCAATTTACACATATTATCCGTATACTAGAAATGGATGCGGGAGGAAATATCAAAATATAGTTAGAGTGTGTGATTGTAACAGATCCATGAAAAAAATTAATGTTTTGTCAGAATTTAGTAGAAATAGCTTAGTGAACTGTACATTTCGTGCCATCAGTCATCAATGGCCCCCTTATACAATAATTCCACCACCTAGTCACAGAAGCGGTGTTTTAGGAGTAGAACAATATATTCTCGGTCTACTCGCTGAGAAAGAGAAATTTAATATTGTTTATAGATATGATTTACGAACTGAAACGTTCGGTTTTGTATTAAAGAATTTTACTGCAACTGAACTTTATGGAATTTTGCAAAGGAGAGAGGTAGACATAGCCGTTGGTGGCTTTGTTTTAACTTATAATAGAGCTACAGCTTTTGATTTTATTGGGACACATATGCCTTTTGTAGATAGTTTGAGACTTTTTGTACACACGAGTGATTATGTGCCACGATGGAAGATACCCTATTTGGCTTTTCGTCCTATGGTATGGAGTTCGTTTTTGGCCGCATTTGTTTCATTCCTTTTATTATTTTTCATTCGAAGTGAATTTATACAATCTGAAGCTATAAAACGTTGTGATAAAATTTCTGTAGTGTTGTACCTCTGTGGTAGTGTTTTCCAAAATTTATCAACGTGTTTAGAAATGCGAATAAATAATAGAATATATTTAATGAGCTGGATTTTATTTGTCTTTTTTATTAACAATTTTTACCAAACGTCAATAATAAGTGTGACTGCAAAACGCAGCAAAGAAGACGTAATAGATAGTTTGGATGAATTATTAAAATCAGGTACATTGAAGCCGTGCATTTCTAATAATACGTGGTGGTATCTTACGGAAAATAAATATTTAATTTCAAATGAAAATACACCACAAATATCTGATTGTTACCATGCGGAGAAATGTTTGACAACAGTAGCTACAGTGAGAAATATGTATTCTATTGTTTCACATTTAAGAGCTCAGTATATTTTAACAGACAGTCAGGCAAAGAAAATTCATACAGCAAGCGTGCCACTTCAAGGATTGAGTTATGGTATATATTTCAATCGTGGGTTTCCACTTCTGTCGCATTTGAATATTCAGATGTTGCGATTGTTTGAAGCGGGTTTAATTAACAAAGGTTTGAATGATGTGTATAATAATAAGAAAAGCGCTCAACGACTACATCAAAGAAAAGACTTCTTTAATGAATTGTCGCGTTTAACGCTTAATGATGTACGCCTACCCTGTGCAATAATTATAACGGGGTGTGCAGTATCTACCGTTGTTTTTGTATTAGAAGTGTTTTGTATGTCTCAAAAACCTAAAGAGATCAGTAGAATAAATGTTTCAAAAACCAATAAATAATTTGGATTGACATAATACGTTAGATTGGTGCGAGCTTTGGGAGAGGGATATTTAGCAGTGGAGAGACATAGACTAATAGGTATATGATATAGTTTAGTATAGATAGGTATAAGTTAAGAAACTAATAAGTACAAGTTATTAGTTGTTATAGTATAGTTATAGAATAATAAGTAGAAGTTATTAATAATAATCATAAATTAATGTAATCGTGTTTTCTAATGTACACTAATAAAGGAGTAATCTATTTCTTTCTTTGTTTAATTCTCTTTGTTACTTTATTTCTGTGTATAGGATGTTCTATATTCTATAAAATCGGCGGCCCACCCACGTCTTCGATGGTGTTGCAGGTGTTCATCGGCGGCGGTGACCATTTACCATTTTGTGAGCCGCCCGCGTACATTCTGTATATACAGGCAAAATATGTTATAACGACATCGAAGGGACTACTCATATTTGATCGTAAAAACTAATAGTCATAACAACCGGTAATGTTTTTAAGGTACAAATTCGCCTACACATAAGTATATAGATATTACTAGGAATAAATTACATATGTATTCATGTATAAAATAAAACTACATTTTGTTTTTTTCACATAAAACGTATATTAAAGAACATGTACGACATACATTTTATCATTGCACTGTATTCATAAAATCTATAATTTTAGTCTGTTTGGAACATTTTTGTCGAACGTACGAATTTTGTAGTTCACGTTGGATTTTATTTAATGCCTCGTCATAATTTCCCTGAATGTGAAACTGTTCTTTAAAAAGGGCAATTTTTCGTAATACACTAACAGCATTAAGACCATCATTCAGAGTCGGCACTGTAAATTGTTCTTCAGTCTCTTCGTCTTTTTCCTCATTTTCCTCTTGAACTTCTTGTACAATATCATTTTCCGTAGCTGGTGCACAAGTTGCAATAGAGTTATCTACATCAATAGACTGCTCTGCTTCCGTAGCAGATAAAGCAGGTCGTAAATTTTGTGTTAATTGAGCCAAAGAAATGTTGTCCTCTTCATCATCATCAGTCACGGAAAACAGTTGCGCCAACGGCACATCATCATCATCTGAGGATATTGTTAACAGATCTTTAAAACCTGCATGTCTAAAGCAGTTAACTATAGTATTTTGCGAAACTTTTTCCCATGCTTCTGATATCATCAAGATGGCATCAAGAACCGTAAAGCTTTTCTGGTCATCACTGTCAAGGTTTTGTATCAACTTTAACACTTGCAGTCTTCTATAATGAGATTTTAAACATCTTATAACACCTTGGTCCATAGGTTGCAGCACAGAAGTAACATTTGGTGGTAAAACACACAAGTTTAATGCACTTCAGATTTGTAACATCCGGATGAGCAGGACAATTATCAACCAACAGTAGAATTTTCCTATTGTTTACTTTTAATTCAGCGTCCCAATTTCGTAACCATCTTTCGAAAATTTCTGATGTCATCCATGACTTCACATTGTTTTCATACGTTACCGGCAATGAGCGTATGTTTTTGAAGCATCTTGGTTTCTTAGATTTGCCAATAACTAAAAGCTTCCTTTTACTGGATCCTGTCATATTTGCTGCAACCATGATCGTTAGTCTCGTCTTAGACATTTTCCCACCAGAACAATTCTCTCCTTTGAACTTTAAAGTTCTGTCTGGTGTCATATTATAAAAAACTCCGGTTTCGTCTACGTTAAATATGTCATCTGGTTCGTAACCTTCGCATAATATAGGCCACTTTCGCGATTTCCATACTTCTACAACACCATCATCAACACTGGAAGCTTCACCATACATTTTTCCGCCGACGATGCCGTGTCGAGCCCGGAAACGTTGAATCCAACTAGAAGAGCAAACGAAGTCCTCACCAAAACGCCCAGCAAAATCGTTTGCTTTTTGTTGTAGAATTGGTCCATTTATTGGCACATTATTGGCCCTTTGATATTTAAACCACTTTAAAAATGCTTCCTCAATTTTCGTATGCTTCGTTGTTCTTGCTTGTTTCATTTTCAAAAAATTGCTGTCAAGTGTTTTGATCTTCTCTTTCTCTTTCCAAATGGTTGAAATTGTCGAGTGTGGTACACCATATTCCTTAGCCAAGTCTTTGTTTGGAATTCCGCTCTCTAACTTTGATATTATACGCGATTTTTCTTCGATATTAAAATGTTTTCTTTTCCTTTGCGACATATTAAAAGTTTTACAAATAACTCAACAATAAGTTTCGATGAGTCTTGTGTGCAGATAAATAACAAACTGAATGAAGAGATATGAGAAAGCGGGCTTTGGTTTTACTGCACGTATATATTGTTTCTGAGAATTACAACAGACCCTAAAAACAGTTGGTCGTTGTAATGGATATAATTCTTCGAAAATATTAGTGAAATGTGGTCGCTTAATGCAGTATGTTGTTATAAGCAATGTCGTAAAAAGCAGTGTTCTTTATAAGACGGTCATATAGCATTCAGCCGGGACCTATGGCTTTCGTCAATATAACCAATATGTTGTTCTAAACGGTGTTGTCTTAAACGGTTTTGACTGTATTTCAATTAAACCTTCAACCAACTTTCGCGTAATCCTATTATTTACCGACATCTAATACGATGTCGTATATACAATTGAGTGACAAGTGAGAACAAAATTTAATGCCAGTTTCTACTTATAGGTACATAATGTCCAATGCTATCCATTTAAAAGGGAAAACAATACAAGAAAAAATCTAATTAATCATACTCTATAAATTTGTTATTGATCGATAAGTTAACGTCTAAATGAAATAAAATAGCAATAATTGTAAAACTTAGTACAAAATTAATAAAATTCGCAATATTTAAGTTATATTAATTAATCTACTAACATTAATTAACTGTTGACCTTCAATTGTTCTCTTTCGTAGCAGCAATCCTTTTGGGCCAAGTCGCACTTAACCGGTGAAAGAGAATTCTACCTACATATAAAATCACACTTATAATAAAATAGTTAACAAAGAACCGTTACATAAATAGCGATTTGAAGATAACGAAGCATACTTTATTATAAAAAATGATTGCACATTACTTAGTTTCAATTTACAGGACTCAGCCGAAGTTTCATGTATCTAACTTAAACAGTTCTTGAGATACAGGCATTGCATAAGAAAATCTTCTCCCCCTTTTTACCCTCTTCCAGAGAAGATTACTAAAAATCCTTCTTTAGTGGATACGTATGTCATAAAACTCATCTACTGTGCAAATTTAATGTTTCTAGCTTCAACGGTTTAGACTCGGCGATGATGAATCAGTCAGTCAGGACTGATTCTCTTTTTATATGTATAGATTTAACTTTAATTATCTTTTGACCTTCAATTGTTTTGTTTTATAACAGTGATCTTGTTGGCACAAGTCGCACTTGACTGGTGAAATTCTATTCTATAAAATGACAATTATTTTGTTTTCCAAGTGTAAAATGGTTTCCTTAATAGCATTACTATTCTATGAATTTATTTTTTGAGTACTTTGGAAGCATGCAATCGCTAATATCCATATATAATTCTGTAACATCAGCCTATGTTCCTCCACTGTTGAATGTACGCCTCTCCCAATCACACACGATCTTATCTGCCGTTCTTCTCATATAGCCTAATGGTTGTACCGGCTCCCACCTTCAAATCGTCGCACCATCGCGCCTCAAATTCTGGTAATTCTAAATTATTTTAGGAATAACTACTCAAATTAATTTCGCTTATGAATTATTACGAAATTACAGACGGCGCATTAGACCCGTTGGCAGTGCTTTTACTGTGCAAATGGTCCCGGGTTCGATTCCCGGTCGGACGCTGATTTGTTTAAAGACAAATATTTGTTCGTGGTTTATTTATGTCTTTGAAACCACGATTCAGGGGATTCTAGTGTGACCATTGAGTGTATGGTCATATAATTTATTTAACACCGTAAGTATACCTATTACTTTTAATAGATGTACATATACTTCTTATGGCCGTGTGATGTCGGATGGCTTTAGAACATTAGAACATTTAGCACCTATCTCGTTCCATGGGTGTCGTACAAGGCGATTAAGGGATATCAAAGCTACCACCATAAGCCCTGAGGATCTACTTTCGCCAGCTCGCCAAACAGCTATGAGTTTTAAGGTCATATGACCTGGGATGTAAAATATATCCCTCATATACGGGACAATGTGCATGAGGAAGCCCATTCATGTCCAGCTGTGAGCGTTAAAACATCGTGGAAATCTTTCCTACCTAGAAATAATTCTCGTTTAAGCCTAATTACTTAGGCTTACTAACGTTACTAGTTTTAATTAGTTACTAATTACAATTTAGTTACTACTAATAACCATGAATAATATCCGCGCAATAATCACGAACTACTCGTATAATTACTTATAAATAACCATGATTAATAAAGATTTCTATTTTTGTTTACAATGTGTTTTTTGTACTATATATCTACAATTAGAATAAATTAATATTATCACATACATATTTATGGAAAGTAAAATTAGTAGTTGTAATAATTATATCACCTATGTTTATGACTAAATTCATTAGGATAAAAAAAAAACAATTATGAATAATAACATGTATGACAACCATTGTAAGGCAATGCACTGTTGAATAATCCACATCACAGAACGCAAGAGGTTCCCCTGTCTACTTAAAAATCTTATTTTAATAACTTATCAGTACAATAATTGTTGTAAACACAATATGTCAATAAAAATGAACAAAATGTATACAAAAAAGATAATTTGTCACTTAGAAAATGACAGTAATTCAACAAATAGTGCTTTAGTGATTTCCAAAAAGGTTTGATAAGATATACAAATAACGAAAATCAATATTTACACAATTGTTTTATCATATACATTGTGAAGCATTGATACGATTACATCCCTGCCCTAGGTGGATGTATTTCATACAATATTTATACTTGAATATTGTGTTTAAAACATTTTATTATTCCGAAAGTTTTAACTAAGAAGCATGTATATTTACTCTAAAGATTCTATTATAATATACGTATTTATATCATCAACCTTAGGGGCAATTCCTCTTGGAAGTTTTGAAACAAATGAGCAGTTAAATGCGTGTATAAGAAATACAATTTCGACTCAACTGGAAAAGGGATCGCAACTGACGATTATAAACACAGATACAGGAGAAGATCATTTAAAAAACATTTATGATTTAACGCATGTTAAAATAATTAATAGAGAACCACTCAACAGTGAATTGAAAATCTATAATGAAGCATACTTCATTATAATAAATGATTGCGCATTACTTAGTTTTTATGTAGAAAATGTAAAGAAAGATTGGAATTGGAATTCCAAAGCTAAATTTGTAATTATTTTGAACCGTGGTGAGTATGTCGACAATGGAAGTTTGCTAAATTGCTTCAAAAGGATGCTTGAATATCATGTTTTACGTGTGATATTTGTTGTTAAGGAACCAAAAAAATATGCAGTTTACACGTATTTTCCTTATACAAGAAATGGATGCGGAAGGAATTATCAAAATATAGTTAGAGTGTGCGATTGTAACAGGTCCATGAAAGATATTCATGTTTTGTCAGAATTTAATACAAGCAGCTTAGTAAACTGTACATTCCGAGCCCTAAGTCATCATTTGCCTCCCTTTACATTAATTCCATCGCCGAGTCACAAAAAGAATACCTTAGGAGTAGAACATTATATTCTAGATCTACTCGCTAAAAAAGAGAAATTTAATATTGTTTATAGATACGATTTAAGAACTGAAACATTTGGGTTTGTTTTAAGTAATTTTACTGCAACTGATCTTTTTGGAATTTTGCAAAGACGAGAGGTAGACTTACTTGTTGGTGGCTTTGCGTTAACTTTGAATAGAGTTTTGGGGTTTGATTTTATTTGGACACATATGCCTCATGTAGACAGCATGAGACTTTTTGTGCACACGACTGGTTATGTGCCGCGATGGAAGATACCCTATTTAGCTTTTCGTACTATTGTATGGAAATCATTGTTAGCCGCATTTGTTTTATTGATTTTATTATTTTTTATTAGACATGAATTCATACAATCAGAAAATATAAAACGTTATGATAAAGTTTCTGTAGCTTTGTACCTCTTTGGCAGTGCTTTCCAAAATATGTCAACGTGTTTAGAAATCCGAATAAATAGTAGACTATATTTATTGGGTTGGATTTTATTTATATTTTTTATTAACAGTTTTTACCAAACGTCAATAATAAGTATGACTGCTAAGCGCAGTAAAGAGAACGCAATTGATAGTTTAGATGAATTATTAGAATCAGATGCGTTAAAGCCATGCATTACTAATAATACTTTTTTGTATCTTAAAAAAAACAAATATTTACTTCCCAATGAAAATGCACCCCAAATTTCTGATTGCTACAATGCACATAAAGGTTTGACAACAATAGCCAAAGTGAAGAACATGTATTCAATTATTTCATATTTAAGAGCTCAGTATATTTTAGGCGACAGTCATATAAAGAACATTCATGCAGCAAACGTGCCTCTTCAAGGATTGTGTTATGGTATATTTTTTAACCGTGGGTTCCCACTTCTGCCGCATCTGAATATAGAAATGCTGCGATTCTTTGAAACGGGTTTAATATACAAGGGTTTGAGGGATGTGTATAATTATAAGAAACGCGCTAGATGGTTACGTCAAAGAAAAGAATCCTTAATTGAATTTTCTCGTCTGACTCTTGATGATATACGCGTGCCGTGTGCAATAATTGTAACGGGGTGTACATTATCTACTTTTGTTTTTGTATTAGAGGTATTTTTTGTGTCTCAAAAACCATCAAGATATAATTGAATATTGAGGTTAATAGAAATAATGTCGCAAAAAATTACTAAGTAATTATTATTAAAAAAAATTGGGATTTGATATGATTTAATTTGATTTTGGGACAGATATATCCAATAGTGGACTGATATAGGTTGATAGCATGGTATATTTTGATTTATATAAGTTAACATGTACTTGTGTATATTAATGTAATTTCATTTTCTAATATACATTAAAAAGTAATAATCTCCATCTTTATTTGTTCAATTTGCCTTATCTCTTTCAGTGATAGAATTCATGGACCATTCGACTAAGGTTCCATTCGATAACAAGCCATGTTATTGTGAAAAAAACAAATATTGTAAACAAAACTGAGGTTTTCCACTGAGCGTAGCTTTTCGTAGCGTAGCGTGGGGTTTTTCAAGAGAATTGTAAATAGGACCCTACAAGATCGGCGGCGCACTCGAAATCCCCCTGGTGTTACATGGACGGCGGTGACCATTCACGCCATGTGGCCCGCCACGCGCCAGTCTACCAAACTTTTGTAGAGAAAAAATATGTCTACTATATTTGTTAACAATACTAACAAAACGCTACAAATTAAATACAGTTCTGAGTAAGTTAGATGTATAAAGTATTGAGTAGTCTAGAAAGTATCATTCAAAGACAAAACGATTTATAATGCAGTTGAACCTTCGACCAGCTTGCGTGGGTATAAACATATTTCTATGGTTTAATATAAAAATTGATGAAATCAAAAATGAAATACCTGTATAAAATAAAATAAAAAGTTGATGCCATAGTAAATTGATGACGCATTTGATGATTCCATATTTCGAGATTACGCAGCACGATCATTCATATATTAGGGGTTAAAGTATGAAATTGCCGATTTGTACTGAAAAATGAAAACTCGTTTTTTTCTAAAATGTAACATATTTATTTAATCAAGATATTTACCCTCATTATCTACACATTGTTGCCATCTAATCGGAAGTTCATTTATGCCTTTGCGATAGAACTCTGGGGATGTAGATTCGACAACCTGTGTGAAAGCATTTTGTACTGCCTCTTGGGAAGAAAATTTTTTACCACATAGAAAATTGTCCAAATCACGAAAAAAATGGTAGTCCGTTGGAGCAAGGTCTGGCGAGTATGGAGGATGACGTATGGTTTCTAACTGCAGCTCCTGTAGAGTTACAACGGTTTCTCGTGCAGTGTGAGGTCTTGCGTTATCATGGAGCAATAATGGAGAAGATCGATTCACGAGTCGGGGCTGTTTCACTGTTAGTTTCGCCATCATTGTTCGAAGTTCGGCACAGTAAACATCTGCTGTTATTGCTTGACCAGACCTGAGAAAGCTATAGTGAATAACACCATGAATAGACCACCAAACAGTTACCATTACCTTTTTATTGGTAAGCTTTGACTTAGGGCACTGTTGCGGCGTTTGACCTGGTGTCAGCCATTGTATTTTTCGCTTTCGATTATCGTAAAGAATCCACTTTTCGTCACATGTCACAATTCGATCCAATATTCCTTCATTGCTGTACCGATTCAACAAGGCAACGCAAGTTTCAACACGGGTTTCTTTCTGCAGATCAGTCAAATCATGAGGCACACATTTTTATCTTATTGATTTGATGCAAATGAGTCAATATTGTAAGTAAGGTAACGTTAAACCATGCCATGCCGCTAATTCCTGGGTAGTTTGACTCGGATCGGCTTCCACCATCTCCTTCAATTCAGCGTTATTCACCTGTGTGTGCGGTCTTCCACGTGTTCGTTCTTCAAGTCGAAGTTTCCATTACGAAAGCGTTTAAACCAAAAACGCACGGTTCGTTCATTAGCAGTCTCCTCTCCAAACGCAGCATTGATATTGCGAGCCGTTTCTGCCGCGTTAGTTCCGCGTCGGAACTCGTATTCAAAGATTACTCGGATTTTCGAAGTATCTATCTGTCCCGTCTAAGCTGAATAAAAAAAACAATTGAAAGTCGAAAATCGAATGTTGCACATTTTTTAAAACAAGAACCCCATAGGTATCACGTGAAAAAAGTTTCACTCGAAAATCTCACGCCATGAAGGTTTTATGTCAATTCAAAGTATCTATTACTATAAAACGGCAATTTCATACTTTAACCCCTATTACTACGCATTAAAAAAAATAATACAAATATAACGGTGGCCATTTTAAACTTGAGAACAAAATATATTTTGTTCGGTAAGTAAATGAGGCCCGGCCTCTTAACTACATTCAAGCGTGATACGCGTGTTATAACGAAAATTCTTACAAATGGTTACCTAGTTGCCATACATTGGAAATCGTGTGCTAACGATATAGCTACTGCGGCGAACTCGGCTCGGCGAGCCCTTGGTGGCCTGTGGCCCGGCCGCCGTCTAGGTGATCACAGGAGATACACAGGAAGCACAATGATGGCATAGAAAAGTGTATTTTCACTACCGACGGGTAACGGGCCGTCCCCAGAACTCGGCCTTAGACAATTTATCAAACTCTCAGTTTCACTATGGCGCGATCAGGTGGCGCGTTCGCTTCTTGCGACGTCCATTCGTCCCGAGAATACTCAATTCGACGCGAATCCTACGGACGTTAGTCTCGGTCGACGTCCCGTTGGGCAAGAGAAGGCGTGATTATTTCGCGATAACCTGAGCGCGTGCGTCTGGTGCCAAGTCCGCCGGGTAAGAGAGTGAGAAAGGGGCAGTGTTGCCTACGCGCAAGCCTAACCCCCTCCCTTATCTTTATAATACATTTCGGACGCCGGAGAGGCAAACTGACTATTCCGAACATATTTTATATCATTTCATAGAATTCCAACAGGATCACAGTTACAAAAGAAAACAATTGAAGGTCGATGGTTAATTTTAAAAAATCTGTTAATGAATTAATTAAAATAAATTTATATTAATTAATTACATGCCTTACCAGATTTTCATAGACTGATAGTTTATTAGGTTTTTAACTTATCAACCAATAATAAAAGAACCAATATCAAAGGATGATGGGTAAAATTGTCACAATAAATCACCATGTATCAACTCACTTCAGATACACTTCAAGTGAATGCTTTTGTTTCAACGATACTATAATGTTAAGACAGTTAATGTCAAAACCGTGTGCGAACCATGATTTATTTTTTTCTATTTATACCTATTTTATTTGTTAAAATATTTTTCATATTTTTTAGTACAAACCCCATCGCTTTAGCAGTTACAATTGTTTATAACGATTATGTAAGATTATGATTCATTTTCATTGTCATAATACATTGTCACTAATATTATGTTCGTTGGTGGGTGGGGACGACATCCGTACATTTTTTCCCATCGTCCTTCATTGACCATGATTAATTAGATTTACTCATATCTTGTATTCTTTTTTCTTCTGATTTAATTTCACTCTGATCTTCTGATTCGTGAAATGATATTCACGGACAAGTAGAAACTAGCATCAATAAGCATCTTGTCAGGGGGTGATTGCACGCTGAAATCCAACAGGCGCTGGGCGCGCTCGACTGGCCACGTTACCCCTCTCTCACAGAAGACTACCTTCAAATGTACTGCAATTCCTAATTTATCGTATTGCCCTAATGTACGTACGTGTTTCGGTAGTGAGTGAGATATGCCAGAGCCCATTCCCATCCCATCCTCTCCCTCCCCATTTTCCCATTCCATTCCTTAATCTGCATGCGCATCCGGGGGCGTGCCAACGTTTGTCATTCTGGACTGATGTTGGCACGTATTGCGGATGTTTATGGACGATAGTAACCATTTACTATCAGGTGGACTGTATGCTGATCTGCCGTCCTTTTTCTATAACAAAAAAAATTCTGCGTCAAATCGGCAAAATAAAGAAATTAGAAAAGTGGGTACCGTATGAATTGAACGAACGTCAGCGAGAACAACGCTTCGAAGTGTGCACTGTGTTATTGAATCGTCACAAAAAGGAAGGAATTTTGAATCGCATCATGACTTGTGACGAGAAATGGATCCTATACGATAATCGCAAACGTTCATATCAGTAGCTGATATGAATCAGTTCAGTTCAGTCATATCAGTTTAGTGCCCAGCCGATCTGAATGCCGAACTTGACTCGTGAAAGTAGATTCTATATAAAATAATATAAAAAAAACATTTTTTAAAAATAAGCTTTTATGCAAGCCATGTACTAAAACGAATAAAATAAGTTTACATAATACATTGAATTATTTGTTCTCAAAAAGCTTGTCGCGAAATATTCATAAAAGTAGATACCATTTACAACTCGCGCGACAAGCTTGTTGAGAACAAATAATTCAATATAAACTTATTTTATGCGTTTTAGTACATGGCTTGCATAAAAGCTTGTTTTTAAAAAAACGTTTTGTATATATTATTTTATTTACACCTTTTTAGTTAGAAATATTTCTCAATTTATCCATTTCAAGTAACGCATCATTACGGTAGAAGGTCATGTTTTGTTTTGCAAAGTTTCATGTGCATGCTACTAACCGTTGACGAGTGCCCTCATGAGGAGACAACCTGGCGGCAGCATCAGTTCATGGTGAAGATCATGTTTAGCTGTTAAAATTAAACGTATATGCAAAGTTTCGTGTCCGTGTTACTAACCGTTGAGGAGTGCTCTCGTTTGGAGACAATCCTGGCTGCAGCATCAGGTTATTTCTATCATTTTAGTGTATTGTCATCAGAACTGAACAAGCATGCAAAATTTCAAAGTCGTAAGTTTAGAGGAAGTGGTTCAAATTTGGCTTGCAAGATTTGTCCCAAACATACTAACAGGTGAAGTTAAGTATAAGTATAAGTGTAGTTAAGCCCTATAATTTTTATGGCCATTTGACATTATAATCTTATTTGAATAACTTATATGTACAACGATTATTGTAAACCCATGTCTGTCAACAGTAATGAACATAAGAGACAATTTGTCACCTAGAAACTGACAATAATTCAACAAAAAAATATTTGATAACAATACAAACAAGGAAAATTATTATTTACACAATCGTTTCTTCTTCATATAAATTGTAAAACATTGAATAAAAGTGATACGATTATATCATTGCACGTTAAACCAGGTGGATATATTTTTCACACAACCTTTCTACTTCAATACTGTGTTTAAAACCTTTTATTATTCCAAAAGTTTTAACGACAAACATGTATATTTACTGTTGGATCTCTATTATAACATACGTATCTTTAACTCGAGCAGCAATTCCTCTTGGAAGCTTTGGAACAAATGAGCAGTTAAAAGCGTGTATAAGAAATATAATTTCGACTCAATTTAAAGTGGGATCAGATCTGACTATTATAAACACAGAAGAAGGAGAAGATCATGTAAAAAACATTTATGAATTAACATATGTTAAAATAGTTAATAGAGAACCATTAAAAAGCGATTTGAAGATCTATAACGAAGCATACTTTATTGTAATAAATGATTGCACGTTACTTAGTTTCTATGTAGAAAATTTAAAAAAAGATTGGTTTTGGAATCCCAAGGCTATATTTGTAATTATTTTGGGACAAAACGAGTATCTCGATAATGGTAGAAGTTTCCTATATTGTTTCAAAAGAATGCTTGAGTATTATCTTTTTCGTGTCATATTGGTTGTGAAGGAACCAAGAAATTATGCAGTTTACACGTATTTTCCTTATACAAGAAATGGATGCGGAAGGAATTATCAAAATATAGTTAGAGTGTGCGATTGTAATAGGTCCATGAAAGATATTGATGTTTTGTCAGAATTTAATACAAGCAGCTTAGTAAACTGTACATTTCGAGCCATTAGTCATCATTCACCCCCCTTTACATTAATTCCATCGCCGAGTCACAAAAGGAATATCGTAGGAGTAGAACAGTATATTCTAGATCTACTCGCCAAAAAAGAGAAATTTAATATTGTTTATAGATACGATTTAAGAACTGAAACATTTGGGGTTGTTTTAAGTAATTTTACTGCAACTGATCTTTTTGGAATTTTGCAAAGACGAGAGGTAGACTTACTTGTTGGTGGCTTTGCGTTAACTATGAATAGAGTTTTGGGGTTTGATTTTATTTGGACACATATGCCTCATGTAGACAGCATGAGACTTTTTGTGCACACGACTGGTTATGTGCCGCGATGGAAGATACCCTATTTAGCTTTCCGTCCTATTGTATGGAACTCTTTATTAGCCGCATTTGTGTTATTCATTTTATTATTTTTCATTAGAAGTGAATTCATACAATCGGAAACCATAAAACGTTATGATAAAGTTTCAGTAGTGTTGTACCTCTGTGGTAGCGTTTTTCAAAATTTATCAACGTGTTTAGAAATGCGAATAAATAGTAGAATATATTTATTGGGTTGGATTTTATTTATATTTTTTATTAATAATTTTTATCAGACATCAATAATGAGTATGACTGCGAAGCGGAGTAAAGAGTATACAATTGATAGTTTCGACGAATTATTAGAATTAGATACATTAAAACCATGCATTTCAAATAATACTCGGTTTTATCTTACAGAAAATAAATATGTATTTCCGAATGAAAATTTACCACAAATATCTGATTGCTACCATATGCAAAAAAGTTTGATAACAGTAGCTAAAGTTAAAAATATGTATTCAATTATGTCAAATTTAAGAGCTCAGTACATTTTAGATGACAATTATATAATGAAAGTTCATACAGCAAGTGTGCCTCTTCAAGGATTATGTTTTGGTATATATTTCAACCGTGGGTTCCCACTTCTTTCGCATCTGAATATGGAAATGTTGCGATTCTTTGAAACAGGTTTAATATACAAAGGTTTGAGGGATGTGTATAATTATAAGAAACGTGCTGGATGGTTACGTCAAAGAAAAGAATCCTTAAATGAATTTTCGCGTTTAACTCTTGATGATATACGCGTGCCGTGTGCAATAATTATAACAGGGTATACATTATCTACTCTTGTTTTCGTATTAGAAGTATTTTTTATATCTCATAAACTATTAGAATAGAATTTAAAAAGTATATTATAAAAAATGTAGCAAATAAAATCAATAAACGTTTCCGATTGACTTAATGTACGAGTATTTGAGCTTTAAAATACAAAAAATACATATATATACAAAATTACTTTCTCTATTGACCAAAATTAATTTAACGTACGTACACAAAGTTTCTATTGGACTCCGCCCTAGTGCGAGTCCTATATTCTATATATCTGTATCGCGGGCATCCAAGTTACGAATGATATAAATGGAGTAACAATTGAAGATCTATGGTTTCAGATCAGTACGAGTATCCAGATCAGTCAGTCTAGTAGTGGAGTGACGTACGCTAATAGTGTGATATAATTTGGTTTAGTTATATGGTAATTAATATGTATTTATATTAATGTATTTTTTTATATTAAATTAGTAATCTAAGTCTGTATTCGTTTAATTACCTTTAATAAAGTTAATTTAAAAAGTTTCTAATATTATTGCGTCATATGGAAAAAATAAAATATATTTGTTTCTGTAAAAATTATATATTAAATTACTCGAAGTATTGTCTATTATTTTATTAATGCACTTTTGCATGTTAATGAATACCTCTGCTAAGGAACTCTTGGGGACGAGAATCGATGAATTTTCTGACAGCGTTTTTCACTGCTTCATCGGAGTTGATTTTTTCCCGTGTAAAAAGTTATCCAAATTCGACTTTCTTTTTAAATTAGTAGGGGCAAGGTCTGACGACTACGGTGTCGAAGCTCCTGTAACTTTGAGATTGTCTGTCGTACGGTGTGTGGACTAGCGTTATCACCGCCGTCACAGGACGTCCTTCTCTAACATCGTCACTGAGGTGAGTACGAACACGTTTAAAGTCACTGAATCAGTTATAAACAGTGGCACTGGATGGGGACTCATGATCAAATACTTGTTCATCATCACATTACCAAAAATTGTTTCAGGTTTAGACCGCAACGAAGGTCAAAAAATCATTGAACGAAAATATCCTCTTGTTAAATTCATTTTACCGCAAACACTTAATTTTCAAATTGTCGCCAGAAATAAAAAATTAATGGCAGCTTTGAAAATTTATTGGCGTTTGACAAGCAAAGAATTCGATTTCCGAAATTCGAATTTGTTTTTTTCTATCGTGTTGTACAGTATTGGCGTCTTGCCAGTTCTAAGAACTTTTAGTTCAGTTTATTTCCTCTCTACCCAAAGGTTGACTGGCAGAGATCGCTTTCAGCGATAAGATCGCCTTTTGTACATTTTTGTGTCTTTAATGTCTGTTATTGTTTATTTTTTGGCGTGCAATAAAGAGTTTCATCTATCTATCTATCTATAAGTATAGTATTGGAGGGGCCGTATGGTGGCGACCATCGTTAGAATACCAAAATAACATCATCCCGTGGGTGTCGTAAAAGGCGACTAAGAGCTATCAAAGCTGTTATCACAAGCCCCGAGGAATTATACCAAATCTAAGAGAGTGGAACCCACAGTATTATATCAGCATTCTTAAAGTATTATAAAATACTTGATTTGATAGTATACAATATGTTTTATATATACCAGTTTCATTTATACAGGTTTTTAGATTTTCCTCTGGCCTTTTGACCCTCTAGGGAAGTACTCATTTTACCATTGTATAATGGGGTAGAATGGGGTAAAAATGGGAATTGACGACTTTGAAAACGATTGTGAATTTTTTTTTTTTAAAGAGTAGAGGACGGACGAGCAAGCGGTCTCACGTGATGGTAAGTGTTACCGCCGCCCATGGACACCTGCAACACCAGGGGATATGCGGGCGCGCCGCCGAATTTGCAAAATCCTATTCACAGCTTTCTTGAAGAACTTTGAAGTTTCTTGGACCGAACAGTACGCGACACCTCCGTATCTAGGAAATGCGGATGGACCGCACTTCTGTGACGGGAGGTGCGGTTGTAGAAACCCGAGGTGGGAATTATATTGAACAATTCTTCAGAGCATTCCCCATTGTACAGGCGGCAGAACACACAGAGAGATGCAACGTCTCTCCGAACGCTGAGGGGTTCTAAACTGCCCGTGAGAGTGGGATCGTTGACAATACGAACAGCACGTCGTTGGATGGAGTCAAATGGGTCTAATTGGTATTTCGGTGTGCCGGCCCAGAGATGTGAGCAATACTACATATGGGGCCTCACCTGAGCTTTGTAAAGCATTAGGAGTTGCTCAGGGGTGAAGTACCGCTTCGCTCTGTTCAGCACACCGAGCTTTTTGGAGGCCATTTTGGCCTTACTTTCCAGATGACCCCTAAATTCGACTTTGCTGGAAATGTTGTCGACTAAGGATCCCAATACTCTCCGAGATCTTAAGAGGTATGCTCTGAAAGCGAGGTGCTACGACAAAAGGGTTTTTTTTAGCGGTGAATGCACAGATTTGCGTCTTACTGGGCTTGAAATCCTCTAGGTTCAGGGAACCCCAAATCGTTACTAGATTTAGAGAGTCTTCCATTTCAGACACAAGCCTGGCGCGACTCTCTTCCACTCCGACTCGACCGATGTTGGCGCGGCCCCTGTACAAGGCGTCTCCAGTGCTGTCATCCGCATAGCAACGTATATCACCAATTTGCTACAGGTCGTTGATATGCAGAAGGAACAGAGTTGGAGACAGCACGGAGTCTTGCGGGACGCCAGCGTTAATAGACATGGTGTCGGAGCAGCTACCATCGATAACGACTCTGATGCTCCGTCCAGTCAGGAAACTGGCAACCCATTCGCATAGTCCCTCGGGTATCCCGAAAGATGGTAACTTGGAAAGCAGCGATTTGTGCCATACCCGGTCAAAAGCTTTCGCAATGTCTAGGCTTACAGCCAGAGCCTCGCCTTTACTCTCAATGGCATCAGCCCAGCGATGTGTTAAATACGCTAAAAGATCACCAGCCGAGCGATTATGGCGAAATCCATATTGATTGTCGCTAATCAGCTGGTGATCCTCTAGGTACCCAAGGAGCTGTGTGTTTATAACACGCTCCATCACTTTGGAGAGGAGGGAGGTGATCGCTATTTGCCTGTAGTTGGCCGGGTCGGTGCGGTCACCCTTTTTAGGCAAAGGGTGAACATGAGCTACCTTCCATGCTGACGGGAAGCTTTTTATGGAATATGAGAGCCTAAAGAGTCGCGTAAGCACCAGAGACAACTCGGGAGCGCTAAAATTTAAGCACCACTGCAGGAATACCATCTGGCCCACTCGACTTTCGGATATCAAGAGATGCTAGAGCTCGCCGGACTTTACGCTAGGTGAAGCAGATTTCTGGCATGGAGCTTGTGCACCTCGAAGTAGACGGTGGTGAGGCACTTCTATCGTCCAGAGTCGAGTTTGAGGCGAAGAGACTGCCCAGGAGATCGGCTTTCTCCTTCGCCTCACGGGCCAGTGAGCCATCGAGTTTCCGCAGTGGTGGAAGTGACGACTGACAGAAGTTACCCTCGGCAGCCTTAGCGAGCGACCAGAAAGCCCGACTTCCAGAAGGATAGCTTGCCAGTCGATCGCCAATTCTGCGGATGTACTCATTCCTTGTTCTGACAGTGATCCTCTAACTGCACCTCGAGGCAGCGTTAAATTTCTTCCTCAAGTCGGTGGTATTCGGATCTTCAGACACCTGCGCTTTGGCCCAGGCCCTGTATGCAGCCCGCTTATTACGGCGGGCCTCTCTGCAGGACTGATTAAACCAAGGTTGGCTCCGTCCGCCTACGGGTATCACGGAACAAGGAATATAACATTCCATGCCCTGCAACACCACGTCGGCAACGGAGTCTGCACAGGTATCCGGATCTCCCGACGAGAAACAGAGCTGCCCCCAGGGATAAGAAGCGTAAAATTCGCGCAACCCATCCCAATCTGCAGACTTGTAGTGCCAGACGTTGCACGTTCCCTGAGAATAGGTCAGCGCGGATTGTTTAGCTGGCACAGCAGTTCGAACGATACAATGGTCTGATGATCCTAACGGAGCATCAACAACAACATTGTAGTCATTCGGCCGCGTAGTCAGCAGGAGGTCCAGTAAGGAGGGAGTATGGCTCTCGATATCAGGTATCCTCGTGGGTGAGGACATCAACTGCGAGAAACCATAGGCCAGGGCAAAGTTGTAGGCTGCTCTCCCTGCGCGGTCGGTAGTTCAGGATCCCAACCACTCTTCGTGGTGAGGGTTGAAATCACCGAGGACCACCACTTCCGCGCAAGGGAACTGCTCGAGCACGCTGTCAGTCGTCTCTTGTAGACGCTCAAAAAACCGAGTCGTCTCCGTATCACCGCTGTGGGACCTGTAAAGGCAAGCGTAGACTTTAGTGGAACGTCCGTAGTCAATACGCGCCCAGAGAATCGACAGGTCCCCGTCTTCAAAATGGCTGAGGCGGCGGCAACAAACATCCTCCCGGACGTACATGCACAACCCAGCACGTCGCACAAAACAGTGCTCCAGTTTGTAACCGGGATAATGAAGATATGATGTATCGGCCAGGCAGGACATCTGTGTCTCCGTCAAGAAAAGCAAGGCCGGCTTTGCCGTCTCAAGGCGGTAGTGGACGGCATCGATGTTACTATGTATCCCTCTGATGTTGCAAAAGTCCACTTGTAGTGTGGAACTTACGGGATGGGCCGCTGAGTGAACCTTGTACATTTTCTTTTTCTTAGCCATCAAAAATAAGTGTGAAGTGTGAATATAGAAGCGAGAGGCTTTTTTAATGGCAAAATTTTATACTTTTATATTCGTATTCGATAGGATGGGATAGCAAATAGCAATATGTGTCATAGCAGTCAATTATAAACGTAGAATAAATCTGCCAGTCAAGAGCACCAAAATGGCTGAGCAATGCAGCGTCGTCCTCACCAATCAGCAGCGCGCGCCGTTCGGTTTACCAGTTTTTTACAGTTTACAGTGTTTTTGTAAGTGATGTTTCAAGTAGCGTCAGCATGACCAGTCAAGCGGAAATTAAAAAAACTAAAGTTGTTAAAAGTGAGGTAACGTTATTTTGTTGCACATACCTACTGTTTTATATATTATTATTTTTTATTTATTTAAATTTGTACTGTGATTTTTATGTCCGATTTTTGTTTAGCAAATACATATTTCATGTATAAGCTATGACAACTTACTTTATAGGTACATAAAATATATTAGTATTTTTATAATAAAATAGCAAGTGTTTCTCTAATTTTCGTTAAATGATTTTTATTAATTATATCAAGGCCGCCAGATGTAAGCTCATTTTCTGCAAAAAGTGTATATCATTGCATTACTCATTAAGACACTACAAGTGATTTATCTCATTTGCGTAATATCACACAACGTAGATGTGACCGGCTTCAGTAAACGAATTGTTGGAAGAATATTAAAAGAAGGAAAGGAGTTTCTTTCTACTTCTGACAATTTCATGTCCTCAATGAAGAAACGAAGAAAGAGAAATAATATGATAGATCTTGATACGTTTACTTGAGCGGAGGAGGTAGCAGCAATAAAAACTGTGATGTAATCAGTAGTTTAATTCCTTAAAATCATACATTTATATAAATACCAAATACTAATAATTAATACTTAATAATAATTAATATTTAATTTGGAGCAAACATTTTTCTTTGTCGTGTTGCGCAGGACGAAGAAAATAAATGTTTAATATATGTACGTACACAGATATTAGAGAAATCACAGAGAAACTACGACAGTAATAAACTCCGTTTCCTATTATGATGAACAAATCAATTTGTCTTTAGTGATTATCACCTCTCTCTACTAACTAATTATAACAAAGTTAACAAGAGTACCTACTGGATAAGTTAGGTTAGCAGGGATTAGTTTGGATAGATTCGTATAAAGACAACTCAATATATAATTTAACGTGATCCTTCAACCGGTTTTCATGTAATCCTCTTGTAATGTAATCCTCTTTTAGGCGTGGAATATTTCGTCAATAATAAGATACGATTCAATTTTATTCTTGAAAGCGCAGTGTTTGTATAAAACGTATGAATAATAATCACACTTGCCTATCTCTTTTATGAAATAGTAAATTAATAATGTAATAACATTAAAAAATGTTTAATGTTAATAATTGTTTATTTTATGTTAATAATTTGTAATGTTAATAATGCTTAATTTGTTATTATTTTCTGTGCCTAGTTGACCGGCTATAGAATAGCGCCACCACATTTTTTTCCCGTGGGTGTCATATAAGATAAAAGTGTCGTAAATCCGCTAACACAAGCCTCGAGGAACTACATCTCCGTTAAAGGAGCAGATTCGCGAATCCACTTGACCAGCGTGGTTTTTTAAAGCCATACATCCCTTACGCATAAAACAGTGTATGGTACATGAGGAAGCTCACGCCCAGCAGTGGACGAAAAAAGGGCTGGTTACGGTTAATCATGTTTAATGTTTTTATTGTTTCAGCGTTCGGCATCGGTTCCATGATTTACTCCGGGCTAGAATTCGGTCAATACTGGGAGCTGGAGAGGAACACCAATTGCCACAACGTGCTGCTCGCCTTGACGCCTGCGACAAGAATGGCGTTTATTTTCATTCAAATGTACTTCATCTTTCTAAACAACGAGGTATGTTTTATACCATCTTACATTTTGCTCCATTGTTTTGAATAAACATTGAATTATAGCGTGGATTATATGACTTGTATTTTGTTTCAATAGTCATTTTATACCCGTTGTATTTATTCAGGAAGACGTCAAGCTAAACATGCTTACCCGCGCCGGCTAACATGTTTTGAGATATAACTTAGATAAGGAGAAATGGTAGAAACCTTGAGTTTTATTTGTTCGACGATTATATTTTGATTTATTGTAAAATGGTAGTAAATATGTATTGTGAGTAAATCAAGATTAGGCATGTAAATCGAAATCCATTTGTTTTTATGTTTTTATTTTTCCAAATGTTTCCAAATGTCCAAATGTTCCATCCAAATGTTTTATTTTTAAATGAATAATAAGCTGATAAAATAAATGATTTTTGTTGTCGGGTAAAATCCACCCGTATTAATTAGTTATTACAGATTTTATATCTCTTCCACATTATTCTATTAGTGCCACTGTTGTCATTAGCAATTTTAATGTTGGAGGGGGCGACACTACACCAACTCGCGAACTCGGTTGGTCAGTGTGATTACGTCCATTGAGAGAGAGTTGTGTTGAGAGATTCTTCATGGACAAGGCAATGTGCATGAGGAGGCCCATGTCCAGCAATGGATGTAAAAAGGGCTGATTAAGGTTATAGCGTATTAAAATATAAAAAATCTATCAGATTATGTAATGCCTAATCGAAAACAGTTGAACCAAAATGGGTTAATTATTTAATTTCCTTTTTTCAGATGAAAGTGTACAAGCACAAGATAGTGGCTCGGTTCGGTTTGATGCATATGGTGGGCACGAATCTGAGCGTGTGGCTAAACGTATTAGTGCAGGAGACCAAGCATGAGATCCTCACCTTCTACGATCCGGAGAACAAGACCATTGGCATTTCGCATAGACTAGGTATGAAGTATTAATATTGTATTCTTTAACTTCAGTGAACTCCCCGTAATCATTTATTATATTTGTATCTATTAAAACAAAAACTGCATCTGCGTTTTATTTTCTGTTTGATCTGGTGGTTGACTGCCGTAGAGAATGCCGTAAGGCATTAAGTAATGCTTTACGGTATTCTCTACCAAACATGCCAACATTATTCTAAAATGACAAATATGGGCACGTCTCCGGGTGAGCTACTTACTTTTAGAGAATTAGGAGTGGCGTTGGGAAGGTGAGAATTAGGGAATATAACAGCGGATAAGTTTTCCTATTTTGCTATATGTTCAAAACAAGAACATAAAACTTTTTACTCTGTGACAACTTTTGTCATCAAAACGTCTATAGCAAAATTAATCAACACATTAATATTATATAAAATAAAAATAAACAAATTTAAATAAAATATTATAAATTGAATCAAAAGATAATCCATCTATGATATAGGATCAATTTATCTATGGACAACACTTTAGGTTTGTCGAGGACGACGCTGGGGGTTCTGTAGCCGTGCTTCGGATCCAACAAAGAAACAGCCTTGCGTCCCACTATAATAAATTATTGTATCAAATTGCATTTTTAGCTTTTCTTTCGCCTACACTATACAATATTTATATTTAGACTTAATTTTCATAATTTTTGTCTATAAATATGTATGTCCATAACAAAAGTTAGAAAGTCAAATTATACAGCTAATTTTAATTTGTTAATATATTTAGTATATTTATTAATAACTGAATATTAATTATGTAATCAAATAATTCCTACGTAGGTACATTAGAATATATGATTATTTGAGATAATGATATAATCAAATAACTTATCACGATGGGAATCAATCCGGGAAATTATTATCAAAAATATTTAAAAAAATGACTGAGTTACAGGGTTAAGAACACAAGATAGAAATGGACCTCACTATTTTACTAATGAAGACATTAACATCTTTTTAAAATGAATTTGTTTTCTTCTCTAGTTGTTGAATAAGCTACAAAACATCAAATTCAAATAAAATCAACTATCCTAAGTAGGTATCTACTTAGTTGTATAAATTGCTTCAAACGTAATTCAATTAATCAACAAATATTAATGATTTCATTAATGATTTGGTCGAAGACCTTGGAAAGTTACTTTAACATTTATTAAAAATCCCTGTGTGCGATTTTATAGGCCCCCACAATTTTGTTGGAAGTACGAGCTCTGTCGCGCGTGCCATGTCGAAAATCGATACTGCCATGAGTCCGACTTGTTTCTACGAGGTATACTCGTGTTATGTCAACCGGACGTTCGTGGAGATTTTACAAAGTTGCATTTGAGCGCGTTGACTTTATGCAGATTATGAATTCATAATGTTATTATTCAACATGTTTTGTTTTTTCATTGAAAACCATTTACTTTTTCGTTTAATTCAATAATTTGTTACTGATTGTTTTTCTGTTTTTATCTTAGTAACTGTGTTACTGCAACTAAAAATTACCCAAAATGCCATTTTTATATTGTAACTAGAGATTGAAGTTCTTTTTTTTATGTCATATTTTGCAACTAATTTTTTTGGAAAATGTTTTTCACATTAGTTGTGATCTTATCTGAAAAACAGTCACGAAAAGTTATTTCTACAAACGTTACAGATGGAAAGCGAGGCTACGTGACTATACGAGTATAAGCACGCGATTGCAAGTTCCCAATAGTTTCCTTTGTGCGGGCTTACAGTTAATTGGATTAATTATATTGCGGCTGAGCATTGATTCAGCTCAGTTATCACAAGGCCCCATCATCAGCTTAGAAGTAAACTAATTATTTATTATTACTCTATTTACTCAGACAGTCTCATTAACAAAATTACACAAGATGAACCTAAAAAAGGAATATTCTCCTTTTGGGGTGTGTAAAGGTTATTTTTACGGTATCCTCTCAGGAGTTTCATTCTCATTTTTTACGCCCAACCCCAGTCCGCATGATTTGTTTCCTTATGTAACACGCCTTTGTTTCAATTTATTCACGCTTGACCCCCATCATTCATTTTACAGAGGTCATAATTTTTAATAGGAGTATTATGGCGCTTTTATCAAATTTTCTAGCGATAGTGATAAACAGAATCCAATTTAATGGGTCCCTCGGCGAAACGGGTTATTACGGAGCTGTGTCGCGTTTCTATCTCGACTGACCCCGGAAGGAATTCTGACCCAAATTCTCAAGTGTTTGCCTGGAAACCGATCGAAGACATACCTATAACAGTAAAGGGATTTCTATCATTTACTGCTAATACTTACTTCCTTTGAAGTATTTTGGTAGTAACTGCTTTATTTACAATTTGAAACAAAGTTTCCTATACCTGTTTACTGCCTTACATGGGATGTTATACTTCCCCTTACTGCATAAAACAACCACCATTAACAATTATTTGGCTACAGCCATCTCTTTAATAAATTTCACTTAGAAACTTTGACCAGCATGAACAAATTGTTTAAATCTCATTTGTAACAATAGAGGGTGCTTTTCGTCGTTTGACTTGATATTAATTAGTTTAGTCTAAAATAGGTTTTTAACAGTGGTGAGAAAATGGTATTTGACGATTAATATAGATTTATATATTATATTTTTATGGAAAGAAAGTAACCGTTGAGCGGACAATCCGACACAATCCGCGCCGGTATCATTCGAAAATGTTGAACTTTTGAAGATTTTGGACGGGATTTGGATAACGAGTTCGGAAGAATGAAAAGTTCCCTACTTTTAGCGGGACGAAGAGTTTTCCTCGTCTAATTACACTCCCCATCCATCCTGTATCAAAACTTGCTTTTTTTTTATAGACTATTGGGCGGATTGACGACAATTTCATATTTGCTTGACGACTAATTATTATTATTGTATGATAAGTCGAAGTAGCCATCCAGTTATGCCATAGGTCTGCTCTCTGGAATTAATTCATAACCATGACATGGTGTGCATGTCTGTCTTTTAATAAAAATGTTAATATCAACCAATACCATCCAACCATTACATCCAAAATTCATCCACTACTATTGTCTGTTTCAGCGTTTCAAAAAGCGTTCGCAGCGTTGGCAACTGAAGTTCCTCCGTCTCACCCAGCGGCTGCACATCTTAGAGTTCCTCGTGGACTCAAAGGCCCTCACCATATCTTCGAATGTCGTCGAACCAACATCATGGGATCTCTAGTGCAAGACGCTTCACCCTTCCTCTTCCCTTGCACCATCGAGTACTCACTCATATGTGCTGCTATTCTTTACGTCATGTGGAAGAACATCTCCAAATACCCCTCTAAAGACGTCGCAACTGCTATTGCTAAAGCTCGTCTGTTAGAAGGCCTAGCATATAAAAAATCCCCACATTTATATAGCGTAGACTGCGCGAGAGCTCACAAAGGCCTATTCTTTGGCATACTTGTATTAGTTCTCACTATCATATCACTAATTTTGTTCTTCGTTCTGATATCCAGGAGAGAGTATGCAACATTGGCTGTAGTGGAAGTGAACGTTTGTGAGTTGGCTCTCTATGCTATGACCACATTTGCAAGTTTGGCAGGAATGGTTTGCGTTAGGAATCTAAAGTACGATGGAAGCCGCAACCTTGAATTAGATAATATTCTTCTTGTTGGAGCGCAAACAGGAATGTTCATTTATGGTACATTCACCATTATAGGAGGGCATTTCACTATAGAGAAGAATACAATACTCATACTGATCACAGCATTGTCATCTTTAGTGCAAACGACGTGTCAGACGATGTTTATATTGGACGCGAGTCGAAGGTCAGCAAAAACAGCAGAACAATTACGGAAGAAACCTGGAAGAGAAATAGTGACGTTTCTCTTAGTGACAAACCTAGCGATGTGGGCTATCAATACTTTAGAAAAATCTCGAGCAGAATCACATCCTGTACAACTCCATTTCTACGGTCTTTGGGCTTGGACGATCATCACTCACGTGTCAATGCCTCTAGCGATTTTCTACAGGTTTCATTCAACAGTTTGTTTGTGTGAGATCTGGAAACGGGCCTATAAAATGAAACCGGCTTACATGTAGCGACCGGCGACCAGATACTAAAATACAAAGCGTGCTCGTTGACACAGACTATGGTGATTTTTGGTCTCCTAGGACCAGAAACTGGCGTATAGATTGGCTTAGTTGAGTGTTAGTGCCATATTTCGAATACTCCGAGTGGATACCGGATTTGAAATGCTAAGTTTGAATATAGCTACTATATCGTATATAGATGATGGTACATAATTTTCCCCAAACATATTTCCTCTTCTTGGCTGTCCGGTGTGCACTTGATTATGATCTGTGTCACTTTTGAAGTTGACTGCTTTAATGTTAAGTTATTGTATTAAAATATTTTAATGCGTTATTTATTTGTAGCTTTATTAGCTGTTTTAACTGTAGGAACTGATACGTTACATGAAGATTATGTATCAGACGGGTTGAATTTTAATAATTTGTGCGCATGTTATGTCGTTGCTTCTTTTGCATCGTAGCATTTAAAACTAATTGTTAAAGATCTGTGAATCTATTTTACAACTATTCGTAAGTTCTTGTGTTCATCCTATTAAGTGTAATTAGGCGTGAATAGTATAAAATCTTTGGTAGAGTTCATATTACTCGTACATTCCACTTATTAATAATTCTCTTTGCTGGTGTAGCATTTAATGATTTCACAATATTGATTCAGAATAAAATGTCTTCCACTTTTACATTTTCTATACATTTTTTTAATATTGTATTTCGTAACTTGTATCTGTATTTTTGATTAGATATTGAAAGCTTACAGTAGCTTTTTCTACAGTTATAGTGGGAACAATAACATCGACCTAACAATACTAGTATGTTTTTGAAGAATTTTGGTCATGCATCATTGAGTCATAATAAAATAGAATCTTAATGAAATAATCATAATAGAAGCCGCGTAATAATGATATAGTCTGATCGAATTTTAGAGATTTGGTAGTAATATTTTTGCGAGGAAATGTAGTGTCTGTATTTTGGATAAAATTTTAAAAACAGTAGCGATACTTACATACCGAGGACCCAGTAGTTAGGATAAAGGAAACACCAAAGTTTTATATTATGAGTAGAAAATATTTGGAGCTTATTAAGTATTAGAATCCAAGTGTGTGTCCAATGTTACTCGTTTAGATTGTCGTAAATCTTTTTGGAAAATACACCAATGCATGTTAACTATGATTGCCGATAGACTTAGATATTTCGTCCAGCTCGCCATATATTATTTCGAACAAAAAATATAGATACCAATATTAGTTTTAGTTGAGCAGTTCCAGTATCAGAGAGAGTATGTACTAGTTTGCTCAAAGTGTTGCTATAACAAAAATATCAATGTTATCAAATAAAACGTATATGAAACCACAGATTAAAGTATGTAACAGTCCAATACCTCAAAGCACTATATTTGATTTGAAAAAAATATTAAGCATTTTTAGGTATAAGATTTTGTACGTTACATTTGTATAAAATGTTTGAAGTGGAAAAAATTCGCTAAAGTCTTGAGTTGCTTTGATTCCCAGTTTCTGGAACAGGTTTCAGAAAACGAAATTATTTAATGCCCTTATATATTTATACATAAATAAATACGTATAGTTCTAGTTCTTTATAAAAAAAAAATATTACAGTGTAAATATAACATTGTACCTATAATATAAGTTGTATTACATTCATTACTCATAATATGACAATTTTAGCTTTAATATTAGGTACGATGTGAAATACCAAATCAATAGGTATCTATAATTTATTACAATGGATGTGCGATTGGTATGTGTAGAATTTTGTTTATAAGAAGAGGCTCAAGGTATATTTATGAGCTCTACTTATTTGTAAAATCTGTTTTTATTGCAATAACTTTTTCTAGAGGCGTTTTTTGGCATTTCTGTGAGATTAATAAATAATAAAAATCTATGAAAAAAATTCAAAAACGATGCAAGAATTATTTTATTATTTATTTTATTTACACGTAGGTAGGTACTTATATTTTCTTTCGGACATTTTCTTTTTGGGCATTTATGGAGACAGTGAGACATATATTGCAGTTATTCATGAAAAGCATTTAAAGTTTAGATTATACTTGTATATAATAAAGAAGCCATGAAAAGCAGATTACAGTACATTGTTCTTTTTTATATAGAACTAAGGCGGCAGACGGACGTACAGTCCACCGATGATAAGTGGATACTGTCACGTCACTCATACATGCCAGTATCAGTCAAGAATGATAACGATGACCCCCGGATGCTCTTGGAATGGACTTACGTACATTGGGGAAGTGCGATAAAGTAGGAAATGTAGTACATTTTAAGGTAGTCTGCGAGGGTTAGCGTGGCCAGTCGAGTGAACTGTGGGAATGCACCGTGCACTCTCCCGCTACAAAAATGGCTTATTCTTGTTCTCAATATTAATATAAGTGTTTATTTTTTATCTTTACATCACATTATACCAAATATTTGTTAAACGCCTTATAATTTTAGGTCGAACGTGGATGGCAATTTTGAATATTTTAAAACGGCTTAGTTTTGTAAAATTCTAGTGATATTAGAGTAATGTTTTTAATTCTATACCTATTTGTAAACTATTTATTCGTATGATTGTCTATAAGTCTAAGATTTGTCGTCTTGGATGTTTAACGTTTACAAGCAAATAAAGCTTCTCGGAAGTATCCTGTTTTTATTTCAATTCGATTACAAAACATTATAAATGTCATAAAAAGTTTTATTATTTATTTAAATACACTAAAAACTTAATCTCACGTTTTGTTGTACACACTTCAAATAGTTATTGATAAATTTACAAGAGTCCTCGTTCAAAAGATATGATTATTCCCTTTGCAGATTTCAACCATCATACCTGGGAGAGCCATACTACAAAGCATGCTGAGGTTTTTGTGAAATATAAGACGTGTTGGAAAACTAAAGCTAAACATACTATTCCTATTTTATTTATAAAAAGGAAGGATTACATTTATGATTTGCGAATACGATGAACTGGAATTCTAGGACAAAACCTTTCTACAAACTGTGGACATCGATATTATTTATCACGATCTTAGCCCTGAAGGAGACTTGGTCAAAAATTGTATTAAAAGCCCAACAAATTCCAGCTTAGAAATCTCGAATACAATTTCGTTCTATATTGGCTTAATTTACAACCGGATTGAATTTTAACTAGTCAGGGCTACCACTGTTTAAATGGTATCTTTTTCATCGGTAGTTTTTCATCTGCCAGCGAATCAGCCATCTATCAGTTATCTTATCAATGATTTATTTTTAAAATCATGCCTCGTATTCTCAACAATACAGCATTGCGAATATTTTGATGGATTTTGTCCATTTGAACTTAATAAGATCTCTAACCTGCAGACCTTATTAAGCAACCTTTGTAGTTTTTTATAACGCCTCACCCAATGGCCCACACTAGGATTCGTGGATCCAGAGACACATAAAAGACGAACACAATACGTGCAACATCTAGCTCCATATTGGCGCCACCCCTTTCTGTCTCGCGCCAGTCTGTCATCTGTCTATCTGGAGGGTTATTTGCCAACGTTTTAATTTTGTATATTTATAATACTTTTCATCGCACCTCCCAATGTATCTCTCTGTTTAACCCAAAAATTGGCTGACAGAGAATGCCTTAAGGCATTCAGCTCACCCTTTGCACAATATAGTGCAGTAAAGTTTGTTAAATAAATAAAATTAAGACGTTTAGTGCTAGGTCTCCACTCAGTCACTCTCATGGTCTCTCTTTCAAATTGACTCAAGTGTCTGGTCTATGTCCACTTAAAAGTTGCATCAAACTGTAGCTAGCATTGGCGCTGTTGGGCGCATTCGACTGACCAAGTTACCCCTTTCTCACAGAAGACGACCGTTAAATGTGCGGCGTTTCCCACTTTATTCTATTCCAATAATGTACGTACGAGTTTCGGTAGTGAGTGAGATATGGCAGAGCCCATTCTCAACCCATACTATCTTATCCCTCTACTTTTCCTCAACCCCTTTTCTAAATCCATTCTTAAATATCCAGAATTAGGCACAGCATCGAGGACGTGCCAATGTTTCTCATTCTGGATTGATGTTGACATATATCGCGGATGGCCATTGGCGAAAGTGTTCATTTACCACCAGGTTTGTATGCTCGTCTGCTGCTTTCTTTCTATAAAATAAAATCTGCCTAATGAAATTTCACTAAAGTCAACTTCTTTGCTCCTTTTCCGTGTGATGTAATTGGGAACCTTATTTCCCATGCAACTCATACATACAATAAACTATGCATTTTTTTATATGAAAGGAGACGGAGGGAAAGTTCTTCTTTATTCGAGTGTAAATTGTAAATTGCTGCTTACTTTTGATTCTGCTAAACATCTACATTCGTTATTAAATATAATTATTTAGTTCACATTTTTTTAAACCAAAATCGACTTTTGAGGAATATAAAGGTGACAACCCTATTGTACCCAAGCTAGGTTAAGGTAATAAGTACGTGAGCGTATGAATGGACGCCTACGTTCTGTCACGCACCATGCGAGCCTTGACACCTACTTTGTGTTACGTAAACTTATTTAACGTTCCTATCAATCGACATAAATGTCTGATCATATGTGCTGGAAAGTTGGTTTTTGTTTTATTGTGAAGTGAAATTTATAGATCATCTTGGTGTAATTAATTTATCAACGTGTATCATGGATATTTAAAAAAAAAAAATATTTACTTGAAAAAATCACTACACCGGTGTGTTTAATTCAGGAGACCACCCTTAGTCCTCAATTGGTTCAGGACCAAGAGTGCCTCCTACCATACCATACCATCAGCCCGTGTCTTTCCACTGCTGGATATAGGCCTCTCCCAAGGATCGCCACCACACATGCTCCTCAGCTCTTCTCATGCAGCCACTACCGGTGACATTCTTCAAGTCGTCAGTCCACCTGAATCGATAAAAACATGAATTTATCTATAACGAACTAGAACGAATGTAACGAACGAGGTCTCCATAAGTGTAGCGTTTATGGACAAACTAGAGGACACATTACTATAAGTTATCCGAATATAATAAAATTCGGTATAAAAATAGTTTGGGTTTATCCATAAATAATAAATAATTGAGCCATAGTTCAGAAATGGGCCAAATTGTTTCAGTAATTAGCGAATATTAAATTTACTAAAATTTAACTTTTGAAACTTTTGTGCTGTGTGGTGTAGGCCGACTATAGAATAGCAACACCCCATATCTTCCCGGGGTGTCGTAAAAGGCGACTATGGGATAAAGCGACTATGGATAGGGCTCATGAGGCTCTAACGTAACCTAAACATTTATTTTCCCACAGGTACGAAAAATAGTGAAATCTACCTGATTACCGACATTGGGACCTAATAAATGTTGTGTAAACGGGTTACTCACGATTTAATATTTATTTATTATAGCTGATATTTGGGTCCAGTTACATGAACCGTGGTCTCGACGAAACTATGGAGGCGAGTGAGGGTGTTGTTGCTATTGACAGACAAATTTGTCTACCCTACGTCGTGTTCGTTTTTGATTCACCTGCCCACACTGAACTTGTTTTTATCGATTAAGTTTCTTGCACACTATACTAACAATATCACCACACACACGCAAGTTTGAATACGCATCTACATTTCTGGGTGTTCAAGACGATGTTAGTTCACCAAACCAACTAGATGTCGCTCTAGTTGGCTGTAAATCTAGTTGACTACGTAAATCTAGTTGGCCATGTCCACTCTCTTATATAGCAGAATGTTAGTACAATTTACACAAAAAAAGTTAAATATATTGGAATTTTTAGAACAGATACATAGTTGGGATTATTATTTAGACCCCTACAGTATCCCGCGTATAATCGCGTTAGTGTAAACCAAGTAAAGGGTGTATACCTTAACACTGGGTTTAGAAAGTTCAATCACTGGGTTTCCCATGTACGTGCCAACTTAAATCCATCCTCGTGATTGAAATTTCGGCATTTTTTAATTTCTATTGCCTCTCGGACCAAACGCGGTATGTAATGGCGTTCAGTTGAAATTACTCTTGGTTTGTGTAATTTTGACCTAGTCGGCTGGGGTGATTTTATTAGGCTTATTTCGTAACTAAAGTGTGGAATATATTAGGCCTGGTAGAAGGCTTGATAATAACATAAGGTCTGTAATAAGAACTTTGAATATAAAGAAAGTAAAAATAGATGCAATAACCTACATGCTTATTCACTAATGTGTGATCCTTTAACGGTATACCTAATTGCTTAGAATCGGATATAATGACGCTTTCACTAATTTATCAAACAACATTATTCGTCAATGGGTACGTTTGTCTACAAATCGACTCAAGGCTCATTTAGATAATATGCGTTTCAAATTAAAATCTAAAGTTTAAGAGAGGTGTCACAGGTAAGATCCAACAATAAACTTCCACCATCCAACCATCAATGTCGCAGTTTTATTTGTTTTTTAATGACACCACGTTGTACGCTGCGAATGTTGTGAGTTTCTCCTATGTTCTAAGACAAAATATCCTATAGATACGTTTACTATAAGTATAAATGAGTTGTCATGACGCTTTATATACGAGACATATGCTTCATGGTTAGAATCTATTAAACGGGTCTTAATGCGTACTTTTACCCTTTTTTATTTTACTCGATGTTTCAGCTGAGTTACACCAACCATGGTTATGAGCTGACTGAAGTGGCTGTGACTGGCTGACTGATTGAAGAGTAAACATTCGCATTAAACCCCATTTAATATGTTATGGATATTTAATATTTAATGGAATTTTAGGCCCCAAACACATTACAAGGCGGTCGAGGACGTATCTTTTCTAAATGTATTGAAACGCCATCTGTCGTCCACACGGTTTTGGCGCGTATTGACCAAGTCCGCATTTGCGCTGTGTTTGGGGCCTAAATCTAGGATTTTATAAAGAAGACTTTGCTTACTGTTCAATTATTTGTCAGTTAAAGATTTTTCAAACATCTGAGCTATATTAGGTAAAGTGAAAACCGTTGGAGTGGTAATAATTTGTGAATGTTAGTGGATCACTTCTAGATAAGCTGAGCGGTCCATATTTAGAGATAGGTGACTCTCACCATGCGCTGTGCAGTAGTTATCTGATTGTTAAGAGATGCTACTTACATTTAAGTCGACAACACACGTACCTTTTAATGCATATTCGTTGTATCATGTATTACCTACCTATTGTTTAAAGTAAGTAGTTACCTATTATTTCAAGTAAATCAAGCACTTCCAGTAAATGCTGACTGGTTTAATGATGGGTTCGTTGATTTTGGGGAAACTAATATTTTTTTACTATTATTTATTAAAATACGGACATATTAGTAATACATCACAAGGAAGGCGGGCCGACGATAACTCGCGGAGGACGTGATGACATTCGGAATGCTTTCGGAAACTATCACTAATAGCAATGTGCACTAATAGCACTAATAGCACTTTCGTGTTTTAATTCAGTGTGTTACATATGTATACTGGAAGTTTCTAAAGGTCGAGTTCTTAGTAATTTAAGACCCTGTTCACCTTTAATTAGACCTGGGATCCATCCCAGGTTGCAAAGAGTGTGCACTTTGCAATCCCGCAGCCGCTCTGATCGCACTCGACTAGCTACGTTAGCCGTCTCTCACAGAAGACTACCATAACATGTGCTGAATTTTCTACCTTATCCTATTGCCTCTATGTAAGTACGTGTTAGTGAGTGAGATATACCTATGTCCATTCCCATCCCATCCTATCGTATCTCTCCCCATTTTCTCAACTCTTTCTTCAAATCCATTCTTAAATCTACAAAGGTAGGCAGTGCACCCGAAAGCAACCCAACGTTTGTCATTCTGTATGATATTGGCAGACTGTTGACCAGGTGAACTGTATGCCCATCTACCGTCTTCATTGTATAAAAAACCCTCTATGAATTTAATATAATCCTGTCCCAAAAATTGTTAAGGGTCATAGGTCAGTCCCATATGGCCCTTTGTCGTGCGTCATGGATTTACAAGCTAGCAATACACAATACAATACAAGTTCTTACAGAATTAATTTATTTAAGAAAGTACTACATACATTTGATATATGTAATTAGGTAGGTTTATAGAGTCGTCGCTACAGGATTACACCGGATACCTAGGTTGGTACTAGAGACTCGGGCAATTAAAAAGACGAGTTTAAAAATATAAAGAGTGTGGTTTATACTGGCCTTGGTGTAGAAAGTAGGCATGCTGGCAAATCAGTTACGTGATGCAATTAGATAGTGGATTAGAAGCCCACTTTTACAAGTTTTACAACCGAGCTACTGGTGAAATGACTACTAGCAATTCAAGACTAGTATCAACTAGTACAGTACTATTAATATAAAGTATAAGTAGAGACCTTCTCGCTCTATCATTATTATATCATTACTTCTATAACGTAATGATACGAGTATGTAGGTACTATATATAGGTTCATTATATAAATTACAAGGGAAATCCTCGAATAAAAATATCTTATACCATATAATAAAGTAACGCATAAGCTGCAAATAGGTCGTTCAGTATCGAAGTTGAATCGATTCTACCATTTTTTGGAATAGGTTATCATTCTAGTACCTACCTATGTCCATTTTTATTGGGTGTATCTTCAAATTTACGCGCTGCGGCGCCCGCGCCGAGTAGAGTCGCGAGCCGCCTAGAGCGTTATGATCGTTTTAGATAGAACAAAACTTTACACATTTGTAGCTTTTGATTTATTCCCTAAAATATTTTTTCGTTACAACGGTTCTATATATTTTAAATTAGTTCACGCGTTGCTCAGGAGTACAAGTACCTAAAAGATCAACGGTACATCTACAACACATCAACACATGTATATCAACACATTTATTTTTTAATTCCATAATCCAATCCAGATGTGGCCAGTCACTAAAAGGTCAGAGTTCATACACAATACAGAGCACCATTTAAATCATCTTCAATGACATGCATTATGTACGAAATCACGTGGCTCGGTTTCTTAAATAGGTCATACTACCAGTAGTGTAGACCAGCAGTCTCGTGGGTAAATTTGAAAATGGTGTGATCCTTCAGTCCCCGCGGCACTTATATAATTATAATTTAATTATTTAGAATTAATTAATTAGAAATACATCAAATTTAATTAATTACTAATACATCAAATTTAATTAATTACTAATACATCAAATTTAATTAATTACTAATACATCAAATTTAATTAATTACTAATACATCAAATTTAATTAATTAGATATACAATAATTTATAATTACAAATCTTTTAAATCACATAATAACATTAACTTCATTTGAGTGCATTTTAATAAAATCTGGTTTTAAAAAAAAAAAATTAATTTTTGTAAATAGGTATATACGTATACATAATTATTAATTACCCATATAAATCTTTATAATATACATATACAGTAATTCTGTCTTATTAATACTATTTGTATTAATTAGTCTCCATTATCTTTAAATTTTCCATAACGCAAAGAACCAAGAAATGCAGAGCCAGAACAATGATTATATTTTTAAATAATATTGATTTTCCTAATCAAATATATAATTTATATAATAACTATTAATAAATCAAGTGCTTTGATATTTTTATTCCACCAGGTTATGTTATATAAATGATGACTAGAACAGATTCACATGTTATAGCATCACGCTTTCGGTATTGTATCTACGAGGTTTGTCCTGGCACCGTGCGATCAATACTTGTATAGTGCAAAGGCGGTATTTATTCGATAGTAAGGAGCATAACGCAGATTATTAACAGTATATGGTCTTCGTGAATTGTGTAGAAATGTTCATCACGCACACAATTGTACTGTTTATACGGCGATGTCGTATTTTACGCAAGTGTTGCGTCAAAAAGAATGTTTTTATTTCTCAAGACTTACAAGTTACCAAAGAATAAAGTACAATATTTAATTTAGTTATATTCCGTTTTAATGCGTTTTTAATACTTGATGAAGAATTAATTCGTGCCTAAACGGCGTATTAAATGGAAAAAACTTGTTTGTAGTTTATAAGGTTTACTTTTCCTAAAAAACATTTTGTTGTTTTTTCGGGTTATTTCGTATTATTTCTTGAATAGTATTTAAGTTTGGCTACCGTTCCTCATCCATTATTTTGTGGAAAGCACGTATAAAAGTATGTACGCGTCGGTGCATCCTACCTACCCCAATGTTTTGATCTCAGCCGCCCCTTTGTACACGTGCGCGCTGCAACTAATAGCAAGGTTTGCCAGCGGTTCTAAACCTGTTTGTACTCCCACTTACTTTCACAAAAGGTGTTTACGTATCAACAACAATAGATGTTTACGCATGACTTATACATTAACCTGTGGTCTGAGAATAATAATATTAATACTGCTGTAGGATGCTGTTTTTAAACGAGTACTAATTTACACTTCGCTTCGGTTTTTTTAAGAAATTAAGTTGCGTTCGTCATCTTACGGTACTTCGTAATTGCGATATAAAGATTACAGCCTATCTGATAGTCGATCGAACGAAATGTTACATCGATGGATAGATATTAGAGTAGGTATAAAACTGTACAACATAATATAAAATATGAACATTAAATATGCCCCAGGTTATTTTTAAAATTTTTGAGCATATCGATTTCTTCATGATGGTTTCCTTCATTGTTGATGTAGTGAAAGTAGAAAAAAAAGTACATAATTGAAAAAAATAAGTAATTGTTTAAAATAAAATTTTACGTAAGTAGTAACTCAATGGCACGGATTAGAATTCGTAATCACGATGTCACTATTGTGAGTCCTAGATACCTGTAGACACCTAGGGGCCGTGATTGGAAAATAATCAATTTTAAATTTCAATTATTAGGCATCGGGCATAAGTTGTTGCCTTGTCGTGCGACCAGCTGTGTGAACAATTTTAGTAAACCCATAATATAATTTATTGCGAGTTATTGACCGCCTAGTCACAGTGATCCGCTACACCTATTTATTTCGACACTTTTGTATTATAATTACTAAGAAATCTATGTTTCCAAATTTCCAATTGGACATTTGAGGCCTGCCTACTACCACTTCAGCTTACTGATTCTATGAGTTATGTCGGCAACTTGGGCAAAGTGGACAGACCTTATATGTCGCAGGACCGATAACCAACGAGAGAGACGAGTCCTCAAATGGAGACCACGTACTAAAAAATGTAGCGTGGGATGCCTTCCGCCCAGGTAGCCTGACGACTTTAAGAAAGTCGCCGGTAGTGGCTGGATGAGAAGAGCAGAGATAGGGTGTGGTGGCGGTCTTTGGTAGAGATACAAGTTGATGTTTTGATATTGTACTCATTTGAGGAATATCTGCACAATTGGAACCCCAACGCACTGGAACCGCTATTCTTAGTACGTTATAGTAAACCAAAGTAATACAAAGTTTGACAATCACTTGTCGTAATTATGTAAAGGCACCCCTCGTCCTTTTAAAGTCATTTATCTGCACACTTTCCCTCTTCACATTCCGTTCAATCAATATACAAGGTAGCGAGGAAATGCACAGAAAGCTTTATTAAGTTCATACAAAATACTAAATCTCATCATGTATAAAACCGTTACGAAAAAAATATACAACAACTCGTAATACGAAACAAAATTAGAAGAATACAAAAGTTAATAGATTTTTATGTAAATATTATGTGGAAATATGAGTGTAATTACTATTATTATATATCTGTACAGATAAGAAGGTATCTAGGTTTGTTTTTGTTTGCTTCTATAATAAAACAAATCAATGACACTTTCACTCCTCAATTAGTGGGTCAAGCCTAAACAGCAGATCATTTTAGCCCAAATGCATAGAAAGTAGACGCCTGTCTAAGACACATAACGGCACTATCTTTTTGTATTTAGGAGCAATAGATTTATATCTATGAGTTAATGCATCTACCGTAGATGTCAGAAAATATTATATTTAATATCTTCGTCTATAGGTGTAAGTTGTAACGTAACAATTCAATCAAGTTTAGGAGTCTTATATTATTTATGTCATACAACCCACATGACACCTTCAAAACTACTTTCACAGAAAAACATACAGCCCACACGTTAACACCTACTGCTCCATAGAAAAATTATTAAGACATAATAACGGTGTTTTTAAGATTAGCTTTATTTTTTTAAAGGTTGTACTTACTTATACATTTTACCGAAAAAATCACTAGACTTTCATTCGTTCATTCATTTCCAATCATTTAGACTAAATGAGATCTTTTATGTACTTATAATCCTGTATTGTATTTTTGAAATTACAATTTACATTCTTACGGATGTAATGGTCCAAAATTAAATGCAACAGTCCACAGTCTAGACAAGGCTTTTATTCAATAATACACAAGTCAAATGCAACATGTTTTTATGTAAAATTCGATGGAACCTAGCGTTAAATATTGGTATGATGTATTTGAGAGAGGAGGGTTCGCGTGTCTGGCAACCAAGGCACAATAGACCCCGTGGTTTATAGTTATGCGCGTATCTAACAAACGACGCGTCATCCGCGAGTTGGCGCCGAGCATCGGAGTTGATCGCGCGTTTGCGCCAATTCGAATTTCGAACGTTGTGTCTATTCCTTCATTTACTTTATAAAATACCATAAACAAAAAGAGTAGTATTGGTGTTGGAATTATTTAAAAAGAAAACTAATTTCCCGCGTAAATAGAGAACTTTTTGCATAGAATCTTTTTCAAACGCATTCGAAAGTAGTAAACAGTTGACAAAGGGGTTTGAATTTGGATCTTTTTGTGAGTAAGCAGTGAGTGCGCGTCTTTACAATAGAAGATCACCGAATGGACACAATGGTACTTCTCTGCTAGTAATTTTTGTCACGATAAAATGAGAACGTAAGTATTGTTTGCTTTGTTGTTTTCTTTATACAAATCGTCTGGCTAGCAGCTCTGCAGAATTTCTATTAAGTACCTATCTATTGAGATTCTTGTAGGTTTACCTATATTTAGCAGATGTTTCTTCAAGTACTGATACTTGTCTTTTTATATATGGTAATGGTGCAATTAGCACATTCTGCCTGCGTCAAGTTTTTTTCACAATAATTAATTTTAACAAATTTAACGTATTCTGTCAATGTCCAGTCCCGTCGAAGTGAGTCAGGAGTCGCAGTAAAGTGATAGTAGGCTTTTCTTTGAATATCACAAACACCCTGCACAAAAAAACACTGAAGTTTAATAAACTATCACTATTAAATCACAAAATGCACAATACACAATTTTTATAGTAATCAAACAAAAATTCAACTTCACTTCTCAAGTTCCCGCCAAAAAGTCTGATATAATACTTGTGTAATATTTGCAGCGGCCGCATAACTATTTGCAATTCTACGCGAACTAGTATTAACTACAGTTTCTATGCAATATGTAAACATTTCATTGCAAATATCTGCCCCTTTGGAAAGGGGCAACAAACGAATGTCTAAGTGTTCGAATAGTGATTTATTATGAAATTTTACAGGATTATGTACCTATATAATTTTTCAAATAACTTCTTCTGTAAGTCAAACGCCAATTATAGTCAGTACTTCTATCATGTTTTGCTTGCAATGTTTTATTTTATATCTTTGCTGTTCATTGTTAACTTCAACAGGTAAATATTATATAATAGTGTAGGTATATCATTCAAGGTTATCGTGGTTTGCGTAAAGTCACATTTATATAATGAACCCTTCTTTAGTTTATTACCTTAGTAATAAACTCTGGCCTACTATTTTAAAGCAGCACGTTAAATATTTGTCTGATATCGACACTGTTTCATTAATTGCATATCATGATATCACGCACACAATGCTTTACACGAAAATATAGATGGAAATAAAAAAACATACACTTCAACATACAACAGCACTGCACATACTATATAAACAATATAATATACTTATATTACATATACAACGAGAATAAAAAAACATAATTTTGAGAGAGTGAGAATTATTTGTGCATCGCAGCACTACCGTGCCGAAAAGGTGTCCAGTTCAGCATAATACTGAGTGCTGATGCTGATATAAATAATAATAATAATATTTTAAAACTCATAATAATTACAAATATCAAGGCATATGGCTATGGCTATGTTTACGTACCTATAGATTAGCTTTTTGCTCGCGGCTTCGCCCGCAAGTTTCAAGTTAATAGGACCATCGATTTTTCTACACAAATTCTGACACCCCGTTTCACCCTTTGGGGGTTGAATTCCAAGAAGTCTTCACTGAGTAAAAAAAAGTTCAATAGTTCAATGAAAAAATTAAATTTTCATGTTTCTAGTTTAAGGGATTTCGGTTCAGCGTTGATAAGTTCGTCAGTCAATCAGCCAATCAGGACATTTCTTTTTATATGTATAGAAAGATATTTGTAGTCGTCTAATACCTTCAAAATCTGGCTTCGGATTTATTGTTCTTGCAAAACAGACTATCAGAAGAAACTGTAGCCTTTTGAAATTAATTGAATAAATACTCAGACTGCATCAGTAGTACTTATTGGTATTATGAACACAGATTCCCCTTTTGAAGAACCAGTTAATAAGTAATTTCGAATTTATGTAGGCGCTGAGAATGATGCTGTATCCCATAGCAGTCGGGGCGTGTGTTACTGACCAAGTTAGTCCACTCTAACAGAAGACTGCCATGCATATCAACATGTTTCGGAAGGATGTGAGTTACCAACGCCCGTTACGTCTTCCTTCCTTCTCATTCTATGCCAACGTACCTGCTTCCTATATTATTATTTTGTTTTGGGAAGTGTCCAATTACATATAATCTTAACACGTTTCGTCATCTGGTTGGATAGGAAAATTCGTGTGGAATTGGATAATCCCTATTCTCCATCTTTTCTAGTCCTTATTCTTAATCCTTCAACGGTATGCAGCATTTATGGAAGTATCAACATTCATCATATTTGACTGATGTTGGTATGTAATTCTAATTACAAATTTTCAAATCTCTAACTTAAAAGTTTTTGAGATACAGAATTTGCATACAAAATTGCCCCCTTTCTTTATTGTCCCCTTCTAAGTCATATATCAAAAATGTTGAAACATATGTCTAATGATTTTAAATCAAAAGTCACACGCCAAATTTTATATCTCGAACTTAAAAATCTATTAAGATAAATAGAAAATTATGCCTTCCCTTTTTTGCCCCCTAAATTTTAGAATCTAGAAAAAACATGTGCAAAAAAGTGGTTTGATGGCATTCGACACAAAAAAGAAACATGTTTTTTTATATATTGATTTATCTACAAGCGCAGGGAGCGGGTTCTCATCGTGTACTGCTGACTAAATGGCACATTGTGATTTCGAATGCAGCCGTCATCCGGTCAACTCAGGTTCAAGGTCCACACACTCAGCCTCTATCGACTTATTGGCAGTGGCAACATTCGAATTCTCACAATTAAATACCGTTAATTAAAGCTTCTTGTATCTTGTCGGGTTGGAAGGACCTTGACGAGATAGTCGTCTGTTCAGATTTTTTGTGCGAGCAATTTTAATCACGACGATAATGGCTGGTGTCATGTTTTCTTTTCAGTACAGACGTCGTTTTAATGTTTAGCCTTTTGGCCTATAACTTCCTATTTATAGCTGCCTTATAGCTCGGAAACAGCCGAGAGACCTGTCTTTTAAAAGAACAGGAACATTTTCCTAGTCATTTTCCATATTGTATAGCTCAATTTTTGGTGTATAGATGAACTGACCAAAGTTAGATTTAAAAACAACATTTATTTTCGCTTTATCCCAGTAATATTGTCCACAAAGTAATTATCCTGGTACTAATAATTACATGCGTCATTAATCTATGTACCTATCGGTAGTAAAAAAGCTAAGCATCAGAAACCTATTTCTATTGAAATTTATTTAACAATGATTTATTAATATTGCGAAAACATGACATGTCATAAAACATATCTGTATTGTAAACATTGTAATTTACATTTACCGGCACACGTTCAAGGCTCTATGTTATGAATGACATAACACCCAGACATTCGCTTCGCAGACTGGAGAAGTGTTATTAATGTTATTATGAAAGCGATTTGATTTCCGCTTATTTTATGTTAAACCTTTTTCTGTCAGGTGGTATAATATCTATAAAATGATCAGCGATAATTCTGTAGCTAAAATTTGAGTCATTTTGTTTCATAAACATTTGATTTGAAGTGGGCGGGTCATATTTGCCGCAGGACCGATAGCCATTGGGGTAGACGAGTCCTCGAGTGGAGGCCACGTACCCGGAAGCGCACTGTGGAATGCCCTCTGGCCAGGTGCACCGACGACTTGGAAGAGGTTCACCGGTGGTGGTTGGATGAGAAGAACCGAGGGTCGTGTGTGGTGGCGAGCTTTGGGAGAGGCCTATATCCAACAGTGGAGAGACATAGGCTGATGGTAAACATTTGATTTATATAGAGTGGGATGTTCAATTTGCAAATTTGTAAGTGTCCATTTTTCAATTCTCAGTTGGTTAAATTTTGTAGATTGTACAGTTCTCAAAGGAACCAATTCGAGGAATTGGTTTGGGAGTGACTTTGGGAGTTAATAAACTAAGTAAAGGTTTTATTTTTTCGTAGCGTTTTCTATCAACAATTAAAATATGAATCTATGAATTTTAATGAGCTTATAATTTTTCTTTAATTTATTTAATTCAATAACAGTTCATAAATCTTTTTTGTGACTTTTTTTGCAAGGTATACGTAGGTATTTAGAAGATAAATCAGTTAAACACCGAGGTGTTTGAATTGGTTAATTGTATACTAAATGGGAATTATAAATTATTATTTAATTAACAGAATTTTCACACATACACCGTCATCGATTAAGTTAACTTTCTAAGATTATGTTAGCCTCTTTGCTACGAAACATTGTGTGCTGTGTACGAGTATAAAAACATTATAAAGTTCCTTGTCGTATGCAATCATTTCAGCTTTCTATATTTTATCATTGAAATAAAATATGATCAATCGTTTCGTCATTTCGTTCTTTATAAATATTCAATTACAATTGAGGTTGTAATTAGTCAGTGCACTCAAATTTAGAAGCATGTACAGGAATTGAAGAGCGTACATTTGAATATAGATAATGAAAGAGACGCAGTGACGTTTCCCCTCGTGTGAAGTGCACCGCAGCGCACACACCGCGACTATCTCAAAGAAGGCTGCCTAATTAATCTGGCTCATAAGAGAACCGAGTTCACTGGAGAATAAATTACGATTTGCTTTTATTTTTGAATAGATTAGCGGAAAACTACATAGATAGATACAGTAAGAATGATGCGACTATATTTTTATAAACATATCATGTGTCATGTTATAGGAGTAGATTTAAAATGGATGTGTATAAATGGGAAAGTTCCATTGGGAAAGTTGAAATCAAACTCCTCTCAGAGACTCACAATAAAAAGTTCAGAGACGACAACAAAGGCGGGTGGGTGAATTTCTCAGCGCGTCTATCTATGTACTCGTACGAGTATCTACGCATTCGTTTTCTGTATATTTTTGTAGATAGTGGTACTTTGTATTCTTTTTAAGTTTTCTGGAGTATGTGAAGTACTATTTTAGAGATTGCTTTTGTTCAATATTGGCGTTAAGATAAAGACTAAAAATTAGTTAATTTGAATATAATAATTCATTGCACTTTGGAACTATTCTTCGGATTTTAGAAATGTCCGCGCAATGATTATACTTAGAGCTAAGGGAATCAAATTCTAAGACATGAGATATCTATTTGCTATTTTTCTTGTAATTCTAATTACATTACAACTGCCACTAAGTACATATACTTTGTTTAATTTATATGGACTTATAGTATGTATTATATATTATGTTATTATTACCTATGTATGCTGAAAATCATCTATCTGTGATTACACTATTTATTTTCCTCTCTTATTTACTTTTAGGTAAAGGTTGCCTGGAAGAGATCCCTTTTAGCGATAAGACCGCCTTTTGTTTTGAATCTACTTTATTTGTCCTATTTTGGTTTTGGTGTGAAATAACGAGTTTCATCTATTTGTTTTAAAGCGTTGTCCTAACCAGAACAAATAAATAACTAACTAATCATATTCCTTTATTCTGTAAGTAGTTAATTTCTGTAAAACCTACAGATTATGTTCCGAACAGGATGAAACACCGTACATCGAATGTAGCCCTTTGATTCAGCGAATTTTATGTATAAAAGATACACGTATAGAGAGACACTTATCGTCATCATCATCATCTTCTTCTTCTTCTTTGTTAGCCTGAATGTCCACTGCTGGATACAAGACTCTCCCAAGGTGCGCCACAATGCTCCATCGTTTGCTTTCCCCATCTAGCCGCCACCTACTACCCTCTCATTGGATCATTGGACCATCTATCCGGGGAACGACCAGCACTACGTTTACCAGCACGCTGCCTCCACTCGAGCACTTGTTTGCTCAAACGGTTATCGGTACTACGACATACATGACCAGCCCACAGTTCAGTTCACTGATCAATTCTGCAATGTCGGTTACCTTCATTCGTTGGCGAATCGCTTCACTGGATTTTATCCGCACCGAAACTCCGAGCAGTGCTCTCTGCATAGCTCGCTGAGCTACTTTTAACCTGTGATCCAGCCCCACCGTTAAAGTCCACGTCTCTACACCCTATGTCTTCACTGGTACGACGCATTGGTTTCAGACCTTGGCCTTCAAGCACTCATTTATCTAGTAAATGCAATTATTCTATGGATTAATTAGCAGATAAATCATAACCAGTATCGTTGATTTTTGGTTGGCCATAGAATATATACCTATATATTCATTTATACATTAATATATATTCTACTTATACTTCTGCCAGTTGTACATTTGATTACCAACAATATGAAGAATAAATAAACAAATTGACAGAAATGTACTTCATGACGTACACCTATTTAGAAGAGCGAAAAAATAGTAACAACGGCAGACAATGGCGCGTCACATACGTTTCCGAACTTTTTCAATATTAATTCTCCATTTTCACTTCTGCCAATTTACATACAGTTTTTACATTACCTAACAAGTAAATATGCAAATTGGCAGAAATGTACCTTATCACGTATTTTTTTCCGAACATTGATGACTTCTGTCAACCCTTTAGTCACCACCTACGCTTCTGCCAATTATTTTCCTTTACATTTACTTATTTACATTTCCAATTATATTTACAAAAACAATGTATATACCAATTTTCAGCCTTGTATCTTATCACGTTTTTTCCTTTAAATTTCGCATATTTGATCCTCCACCCACGCTTTCAGACAATAAGCTGACTTCTGCCAATCGAGCTTTCTCTTAATATAAAATAATACTAACATTTTAGGCATAAATTATCCTTGTACCGAGTCACGTTAAATTTTTGTCGCTAGCTCTCCGTCTATAAATGGCTAAATAATAAATAATTAGCAAACAATTAATAATTCAGTCATAAATGTATCGTATGTTTTAATAATGTTATATTATAATTTAAATGTCACGTAAAGATGAATATAAAAACCCAGTATAAAAACGGAGACTAAAATAATATTTGTACACCCTTTGAGTAAATCACAGCCGGACTATCGAAACGTTTAAGATCTTTAAGTATTTGTGCTCCTATCATTGAAAATAAATTATTATTATAAATATATTATTATTGAATGATAATTTAATTTAATGTAATTTATAATTTATATTTTTAAATATACATATATATTTATATTATATATACATTAGAATTGCTGTTCCCTTGCAGGGTGATATATACCATTAGATATAAGTTTAATGTTACCTACCACATGCAATAAATAAATAAATCTGCTAAATCTAAATGGTACTGAAGCTACTAAATCCAAATCTCTCCTAAGATACGTTTAAATCATAGACATTGACATCAAACTATCTATAAGAAAGGAGGCAACCGCATAGATTAGCAATGGTCGCACTGATACCAGAGTAGTAACTCGCAGAGCCCCTACTCCATAATAAAAATAGTAGTTAGCAAGGAGAAATAATTAATTGAGCACTGAGCGGCAAAAAATACTGAAACATCAGCTAATCGTTGACAGAAAATTTAAAAGTATGTTAGGTTTATTTTCTCCGGTGACAACAAACAATTAATTTGAGAATAAGAATTGCATTTTTATTGATGGACTGTTTGACGTTAGTGGCAGGTCTTATATCTACGGTTAGAAGCGAAACAGTCTACCAGATCAGGCATACAATATACAATAAAAAAATATATTTTACATTTTAATATCTTACAATAAATTATTAATTTATAAATACTACCTTAACATACCATAACGTAATTATAATATTAACCTTCCAATTCCTTAATATTCAAATTGATAAATGATTGCATTCTAATTTTAAATGATACAAAAAAAAGCTCATCCAGATATAAGCCTGTCCAATGAGCCATCGTTTCAAAGGAAGTTCAAAATTCAAAGGAAGGTCTTTAATATAATTCGGTAGTTTATTATAATAGGGGTTAAAGTATGAAATTGCCGTTTTATAGTAATAGATACTTTGAGTTGACATAAAACCTTCATGGTGTGAGATTTTCGAGTGAAACTTTTTTTACATGATACCTATGAGGTTCTTGTTTTAAAAAATGTGCAACATTCGATTTTCGACTTTCAATTGTTTTTTTTATTCAGCTTAGACGGGAAAGATGGATACTTCGAAAATCCGAGTAATCTTTGAATACGAGTTCCGACGCGGAACTAACGCGGCAGAAACGGCTCGCAATATCAATGCTGCGTTTGGAGAGGAGACTGCTAATGAACGAACCGTGCGTTTTTGGTTTAAACGCTTTCGTAATGGAAACTTCGACTTGAAGAACGAACCACGTGGAAGACCGCCCACACAGGTGAATAACGCTGAATTGAAGGAGATGGTGGAAGCCGATCCGAGTCAAACTACCCAGGAATTAGCGGCATGGTTTAACGTTACCTTACCTACAATATTGACTCATTTGCATCAAATCAATAAGATAAAAAAATATGAAAAATGGGTGCCTCATGATTTGACTGATCTGCAGAAAGAAACGCGTGTTGAAACTTGCGTTGCCTTGTTGAATCGGTACAGAAATGAAGGAACATTGGATCGAATTGTGACATGTGACGAAAAGTGGATTTTTTACGATAATCGAAAGCGAAAAATACAATGGCTGACTCCAGGTCAAACGCCGCAACAGTGCCCTAAGGCAAAGCTTACCAATAAAAGGGTAATGGTAACTGTTTGGTGGTCTATTCATGGTGTTATTCACTATAGCTTTCTCAGGTTTGGTCAAGCAATAACAGCAGATGTTTACTGTGCCGAACTTCGAACAATGATGGTGAAACTAGCAGTGAAACAGCCCCGACTCGTAAATCGATCTTCACCATTATTGCTCCATGATAACGCAAGACCTCACACTGTACGAGAAACCGTTGTAACTCTACAGGAGCTGCAGTTAGAAACCATACGTCATCCTCCGTACTCGCCAGACCTTGCTCCAACGGACTGCCATTTTTTTCGTGATTTGGACAATTTTCTACGTGGTAAAAAATTTTCTTCCCAAGAGGCAGTACAAAATGCTTTCACACAGTTTGTCGAATCTACATCCCCAGAGTTCTATCGCAAAGGCATAAATGAACTTCCGAATGGATGGCAACAATGTATAGATAATGAGGGTAAATATTTTGATTAAATAAATATGTTACATTTTAGAAAAAAACGAGTTTTAATTTTTCTGTACAAATCGGCAATTTCATACTTTAACCCCTAATACTTGTGTCAAGAGTTTTACGATACCGCGAGTGACACTCATCGCTCTTTCCCACTGTCGAACAGGCACTTGTCGTAAAATGCCTGCTGAAAATGGACTCGTTAACACTTTTTGTGGAACTGTGTGAATAAGTGTTAATAACAGAGTTAAAAATCATTAAAATAATTAGTGAATTTTATAGGTTTTTTATTATCAACACAAAAATGATATTGATAATTTGTGAAATGTGTTTTTTACCTTAACCGGGTAGACTGTCTGCTCGGTCTTGAAAATCCAAAATTAGGCTTTACATATTACGTATTTTAATGCTCCATATGGGTAAAGACGCGAGCAAGAGCTCTTTTGATAGTTAGGGTGAGTTTGATAGGTACACAGATTTGTGATTTCCTTATACATCCATACACGTAATAAAAACCATAATAAATTAAAAATCGTTGTAGTTTACTCTACGAACCATACCATACCATCAGCCTATGTCTCCCCACTGCTGGATATAGGCCTCTCCCAAGTCTTGCCACCACACACGATCCTCAGCTGTTCTCATCCAACCATCAGCGAATTTCTTCAAGTTGTCGGTCCACGTGGCCGGACGGCGTCCCACACTACACTTCCCCGTACGTGGCCTCCATTCGAGGACCCGTCTACCCGAACGACCATGGATCCTGCGGCAAATATGAACTGCCCATTGCCAATTTAACATATCGATATCTACGAGCTATGTCGGCGACTTTAGTTGGCAAATGTCTTTGTTTGGGATCCATGGCTCGCCGAGTGACTTTAAATTTATGGATCAGGCCTACCGTTAGAGGACAAGTTTGGGCTACCAACGATACAACTATTTTTAGAATTTTTGTCTTTCTGTCTGAATGCACATTACGCAAAAACTACTCGACGGATTTCAATGAAACTTGACATAGTTTATATGCTGGGTTCACGTTTAGGGTACTTTTTATCCAGATTAATTATGACGTTCCCACGGGAATCACCAGTTCACTTGAACGAAGTCGCTGGCACCGGTAGTACATAATATATTCCGTGGATACCATTTTTCCTGCAAAACAAATACGTATTTGGCTATAGTATCGATCGCGTAACTGTTAGCAGAGGGCTACAGGTGGTACAAAGACCCCACGTATTTGTTTTGGTACGGTCATTGACCCCCTCCGCCCTTCCTGGGGGCGGCAGGCCGTCTGGCGCGCCCTCGCCAAGTTCATGCGAGCATGCGCCCAAGTTCGGGGTTTCAATGCATTTATAATACATAATCTGGTATAAACACAACAATAACATACCCATGGGGTGTAGTCGTTTTTGCACTGCTTTGTATTATTTTCGTATTTTATGTTTGAGCGGAAAAAGTTGCCAAGTTTCTTTTGTATTACACAAATGATTTCTTCTTTTCATTTTTCGGACACGCAGATTTCCGCAATAAATTTTCCATTATCACCAAGCTGCTGATAATTGAAAAATACATATTTACGTAAAATTACAGTGGTACGGGTCGGGTTTCAAACATACGACCTCACGAATGAGAGTTACGAATAGGTTAGGCTATTATATTAAATTGTTTGATGTACTTGTCACCAACAGCCCTATCTATCTTAGTAGTATTTCCAATCAATGTAAGTGCAACCCCTAGATCTGCGCGGTGGTATCCCCTAAGGTGGAATGTGCGCGGAATCAACCGGGAAAATAGGTGCTGATGAGTACTCTCAAACTAAACCAGATTCGGAAGTTGCCCAATTACTGTACAGGTTTGTGAGTCGTCATTAGTATGAACCTGATTTTTATCTAAGTTGATTTACTTTTGTGTAGCTATTTTGGTAAGTTTAGGTTACGATGGGACTGATATGTGGCGTAGTTATAAAGGTATAAAACCCTTAAATAAAGTAGATTAAAAAAAGACCCATTAAGTTCTACGCAAATAGCTCAGGGCCGCTCCATACCTCATTTTCCGTGTCGCGTATATTCACCCGATAGATAACTAACTCATTTTATTCGTTCTTCAATTCATCATTTGGCATATAGTGTGTAAACTCCTCACATTTGGACTCGGTAAAGAATCTGAAACGCTTTTCCGGCACGTCGTGTTTAACAATTCCACGCTTTTCCGGCTGCAATACGGCGACGAACGTTGGCATTTAGGTATTTACCACAGTATAAAAGAGACGGTAGTATAATTAAGCGATTTTCTCCAAATAATTAAGCTTCAACGGAAGTTTGATCTACGCCTGATGACTGGTTTACTTGCTGCTTGTTGGATCAAATCCTTTCTCCTTCTTTCCTCTGTTTTTACTGTTGTAAATATGTACACTTAAGTACATATTCCCGTATTTTAACGGAAAATTCTAATGAAGTTTTAATTTAAATTATGATTAAAACTTGAATGACCTCTATGTTTCTTGAAAAAAGTCTAGCGGTCGAATTTCTTTGCGACTGATTTTTTCGGAATTGTAGCACCGTATACATACGAGTGGGTACAGTTATCTTCCATATGTTGAATTCGTCCACTTTCAAAATTAAGCGTTTTAAATGGGGATGAACCGCTGCTCTATGAATCTACTGTGCATTTACTGAGGTATTTACCCTAGTGTGGGTGTTTAGCTTTTACTCGCAATTTCCGGCGTGGGCAGGTTACGTCCTCCAATACATAATGAACGTACTGTTTGAAGTAGAATGTTATGGTGGCGAAATGTGTATTACGTGTTATGGTAACTTAATGTGTATCACAGTTCTTGGAAAACAATATGAAAACATTCAATGTTTATTTTGGTTTGGTAAATAAAGTAGGTACCTATATTTTCAATATTATTATTTAGAACTAACTTAAATAATAATATCAAAAATAACCATTCATTGTATAAAGTTTTAATGACGACTTGAATAAAGTCGCCGGTAGTGGGTGGATGAGAAGGGCTGTAGACCGTGTGTGGTGGCGGTCCTTGGGAGAGGCCTATATCCAGCAGTGGAGAGACATAGGCTGATGGTATATAGGCTGGTATTGTATAAAAAGTTCAAAATGCTGAATCCTTAGGATCTCCAGTATTGTCGACCAGGCACTTTGAAAGGTTTTTAAATGGACACTAGGGCCCCAAGGACTTAGTTCCGAAACCGAATGCAGTAAAAATGTATTAGGGGTCGATGTCCCTCTAAATTAAGCTCTGGCGGTTCTCCGCTTTTTTGCCGCTGCGCTGTGTCAGCCTTCCCGCACTTTCTGTGAAGGTCTATTTTGACGAAGGTAATATATCGTTGGGTCAAGTCGAGTTATTGGCAAGTTTAAGGGCACTCAAACTCGCGACGTTAATTTCAAGACATAGAAAAATTGAACTTTTGTTCTACTGCTCTTTACTGTGTTAAATATAGTGCCAATTTTTTTCTAAATATATAAATAACGCCACACGCAATGGCTCGGACTAGGTTTCCCTGTGTCGTGGGTCCAAAGACACATACAAGGATAAACACGCCACCCAGATACGAACACACATTTGTCTTTAAACAAATGAAAGCTCGACCACAGCAGTAGGAGGGGATAGTACCAACTGTGCTAATATTACGCTTGTCAAAAAGCTGAAGGCACGCAAAAGTTATAAAAGTTAATGAGGCCCATTCAACAACATATTATTATTGTATATTATATAATTTGATATAAGTATATATACAAAAGAGAGAAGGCGACAGACGAGCAGACAGCCCCCCCCCCCCCCCTCCCCTATTGCGCACCAAAACAAAACAAGACAGTAACAGACATGAAATGCACAAAAGGCAATCTTATCGATATCAGCAATCTCTACGCGACAACCTCTGTATACAGACGTATACAGAGGTTGTCGCATTTTTTTAAAACGCATTGAACCTCTTTAAAACCCTCTGTAAACACGCATTTTTTTAAAATAGTTGGCCACTTAGGTCCTCATACATTTTTTTTACACCCAAGACGCTTGAACTTTTACAAAAAAAAATATTTACCGCATTTCAAAAAAAAAGTGTAATAGCTATTCATACTATTTACTGCATATCTATTGGTATAGTCCATGAAGAATATTATAACACCAAAAAACCGTCGGATTTCATTTAATTGTAGCCGTGGTGTAGAGATACGTAAATTAATGTGAAAAAAAAATGATTTTTTTTTCTAAATGACATATTTTAGATACTACTTGGGATAGATTTTTTTTTGTATTTTATTTTGAGCGCCCAATAGCTCTACTATAAGGTGTTTCAGGCTTATCCATTCTTTCTGGGACACCCTGTATAATAATACAATATTATCATTACCCTTTATTTCTCTTTAATGTTTTTTCTTTAGCCACAGACAAACAGCCCACATGATAGCAAGTGGTCACCGCCGCGCCCATGAACACTTGCAACACCAGGGTGGTTGAGAGTGAGGCGCCAACCTCCCAGAATCCTGTTCACAGCTCTCTTGCAGAACCCCATGCCGTAGTTCAATGGAAAAGTATCACTTGGTGGTTTATTTCACAACTTTCGGATTCATTGTATAAAGTGTCTTGAAGGCCATCGCATTATTTTTGAATAAGTTTCTTCTTCCATCAATAGTCGCAAAACATGACACTATATTTTTGAAGGTGAAGCGCTGCCACAGCCGCTGGACGCACTCAACTAGTCAAGTTAGTCCTCTCTCATGTAAAACGCACATGGACGACAATAGCGACTTACCACCAGGTGGCCTCGTTTGCTACGTTCTTTTTTAAAAAAATAATTTTAATTTAATTACTGCCGACACTATGAGACAAAAGAGATAATCCTATGCACCTCTATTAAACTTCCTATACATACAATTATTAAAATGAAGACACTATAAGACAACGGACGAAAATACTAGCTGAGACGGCTTGCATAATGATTACAAACGGTCGACGACCTCTCTTCCGGCGTCGGATCACGTAAAGTTCGACGTGTTAAATATTTATTATCTAATGCATTTTCGATATACCTAAAGGTCAAGTTGTTTATGATTTTAGACGACTTTTGTATACAATTACATAATCATTATATTCTCAGTTGTTTTTTAAGGCATTACTGTTATTCGTATAATTCTTTCTTTCATTTTGATAAGTTAACCTAAAAAGTTATATGACATTTGACCTTGAATTGTTCTCTTTTGTATTAGGCTTTATTCGTAGTGTTGTAAAAATGAGCGACTTATTATTTTTCTCTTTTCATATATGGCAAGCAATGATGTAATTAGTACATTCTACCGGAGTCAAGTTTCTTTCCTAATAATCAATTTCAAAGTCTAAAACGTATCCTGTTGATGTCCAGTTCCACCGAAGCAAGCCAGGAGTCGCTCAGTAAAGCGATAGTAGGCTTACTGAGGACAGAAGAGGATTCCTTGATTAACACAAACACCATGCACGAAAAACACCTTGAAGTTTAATAAACTATCACTATTAAACTACAAAACGCCAAATACACATTTTTTAAAATAATCAAACAAAAACTTCACTTCTCGAGATCCCGCCAAAAAGTCGTTTACGACTTTAAAACGTTAAAAACTTGGACTATAACGCTCACTCAGCTCTTATTTTTACACCGTTATCTTATTTGTCTTTATTTGTAGTCACGAAGAGATTTCAGTCTATAATGCATCATCACACGGAACCAATTCGAAATGCGGATGTTATACATAACTGTATTTTTTTAATTTTTAGGCATATCGGTTTCCTAGGCGATGACAAAACCCTTTTCGAAAACTAGAGATAATTGGGAAATCTGTTATTAAAAAGAAACTTAGTCTTTCGGGCTGGGGTCGGAACAACAATCTCACGAATGTGAGTGGAGAATATATCTCTAGATTGATGTCGCTCTTACGTAATACACGCAGGTATTTATTTACACTTTATTGTTTTATTAAAAGGCGGACTTAATGCTATAAAGCATTTTCTCCCAGCCAACCCCTGGGGCTATTTCGTGATGGTATGGTAGATGTACATAAGTGAAATAACATTATAGAAAATATTTAAAAATTAAATTAATAAAATATACAGTAATTACAATAAATACTTACAATACATATACATACACACATACGTAATATGCAATTTAAACGCCCTAAGCCGAGGTCCGTTCCTTCGGGCGGTCTACCGGCGAGGGAGCCCTTAGGCTCGTTGCTGCACACATTCTGCTCCTTGCTGAGCGCCTTCTGCGCTCGTCTTAAACTATACCGGTTTCTCCTGAAAGGCCATTAGAGCCACAAGAATTTAGCCATTCCAAAAAAAAAAACAATTTAAATAAAATTAAATATTACGTATCCTTAGGTACCTATTCAAATACTGATTCACTATGCAAATAAAATCTAAACGGTGTCTATTATATTATAGTAAACCCATTCCCAGGTCTGCTATTCTTCTTATCTGCTCGCGGTGATAATAGTTACGTATGCTTTTTTTTATGAACGAAGGCGGCAGACGAGCATACAGCCCACTTGATGGTAAGTGGATACTGTCACCCATAGACATCCGCGATACATCCCAACATTAGACCAAAATGACAAATGTTGGCACGCTCCCGGATGCGCTGCCTACTTTTGGAGATATAGGAATGGATTTGGAGAAAGGGTTGGGAAAATGGGGAGGGATAGGATGGGAATGGGCTCTGGCACATCTCACTCACTATCGAAACACGTATGTACATTAGGGCAATATGATAAATTAGGAAATGCAGTACATTTCAAGGTAGTCTTCTGTGAGAGAGGGGTAACGTGGCAAGTCGAGTGCGTTAAGCGACTGTGGGAATACAGCAGGCACTCTCGCCCTACGCCATTGTTGAACCAACATTGTTTTATCACTAACATGAAACACTGCTGCTAACTCAGCTATACTTTGAAATGGATCTGCTTCCACCATAGCCTTTAATTCATCGTTATTAACCTTGGTCGTAGGTCGTCCGTGGGGTTCTGCCTTAAGATCGAAATTTCCAGAACGGAAGCGTTAATTGACGCAAATAAGATAAAGTAGGAATTGTAATACGTTTCAACGTAGTCTTCTGTGAGGAGGGGTAACGTGGCCAGTTGAGTTCGCCCAGCGGCTGTTGGATTTTAGCGTGCACTCTGCTCCTTAAAACTTATACGAGTATTGTAAAATGAGGTGTAAAATTTATTTGATCAATGTACGTCAAATACCCCTAGAGTAGTTTCTAATTCTGGTAGAATTAAATAATAAAAAATTCAGAGAAACGTCAACAGAAAATGAACTGCTGGTTAAACATTATTTTACGTACTACTGAATTCACTATTACTTGCTTCAAGCAGTGCAGTAGTTAAAGAGGAGCAAATATTATAAATACATTCAGAATAATATATACACACGTATGACAGAAACATAAACTGATCGCCAAATAACTTAAATTCGTGTTGAAATTATAACAGCTTGCGATAATTTGCTGAACTTCCAGTTTTTGTAGCTACACTTTTAGCTTGGAAATCGTGCAGTACAACATTGTTATAATCGTGTATTCACAGTAAGACGCGAAGTCATACATAGCATAAGAGCCCGTTAATCCATCATATCCATGCTACCGAACTACGGATATCGTCTTTCACATTTATAACGAGGCTTCTTTGAAATGATCCCTATGCTGATAAATTTTATATAAATTGTTTCTTAAATTTGTGTTTAAAAGTGATTAGTGAAAAAGGCTTATTTCCATTCTAAATTTATTCTTAAATCTCCAAAGGAAGACAACGGATCCAGGGGTAGGGTTGCCAGGCGTCCGGCTTTAGCCGGACATGTTTGGCTTTTTACAGTAGTGTCCGCCCAAATATTTACGTGTCCGGCCTGTCCGGCTTTTGTTAGACTTTTTGTCAAATATATTTCATGGGATAAATTTTTTTATTTGTTTAATAAAAACTTTTACTTTACTGTGTTTAGTTTGTACTTAGATTTTATCTAGTCTCCAGAAGACTTTGTACTTAATGAATTGAAATACGTAACCAAGTTTCTTTTACTATAAAAGTTATGTCCAGCTTTGAAAAAGATATGTCCGGCTTTTAGGACAAAATGTCCTGCCTAATATAGCGCCGAGTCCGGCTTTTGTATTTTAGGGCCTGGCAACCCTATCAGGGGGCGTACATTCATGAACTAATAGGCTAGGTTTTCCGTATCCATGTCTGATGCTGAGCTTGTATCTTTCAGAACATTTAAAGCGCCTGGTCGATAGCCTCTAAACCTCAAAGTGCCTCTAAACGCCACGCTGGCCAAGCGGGTTGGCGAGTACACTCTTTTAGAGGTGATGTGGGGTGGGGTACGACGTGGGGTTCTTCAAGAAAGCTGTGAATAGAATTTTGCAAGGTCGGCGGCGCGCCCGCATACCCCCTGGTGTTGCAGGTGTCCATGGGCGGCGGTAACACTTACCATCACGTGAGACCGCTTGCTCCTCCGCCCTCTTCTCTATAAAAAAAAAAAAAAAAAGTAAGGTGTAGTTCCTCACGGCTCGTACTAGCCGCTTTGTTATCCCTTAGTCGCCTTTTACGACATCCACGGAAAGATATGGCTACCCTAGGCTAAGCTATTAATTCGCATGACACATCAGCAATCTAGAGGAAGCAAAGTTACTCATCTTGCCACAGGGATCAAATTTGCACAACATGCTCACAGAAGCATGCATTTTTCACCATATCCTATTCTTTTAATGTACGTACATGTTACGCGGTAATGAGTGAGATATGCCAGAACCCATGTCGATCCACTCCTCATTTTCCCAATCCTTTCCCCAAATCCATTCCTAAATTTTAAAAGGTAGGCAGCGTATTCGAGTACCAACGTTCGTCATTCTGGACTGATATTGACATATATCGCTGACGACCATGGGCGATCGGCAACGTCCATGGGCAACAATATCTACTTACCACTACATATCCTCTTACCAGTGGAGTGTTCGGTCGTCTGCAGTCTTCTTTCTATTAAAAAATATATAGGTAGATATATCAAATACTTTTTAAGCTGGTTCATGTAAAATTAAATATTCTATTTTCTATGAATAAGTTGTTTTTCATTACAGTCAAAAAAGGATTTAATTTGCCAATTATTGACCGTTATATTAGTTTGTCGCGTTCCTTCAACTTCTACACACAAGTCTTTCACCTCGCTTACGAAAACGTCGTAATGTCGAGACAATGGCTCATAAAACACTTGTCGCAGTATTTGATATCTCAAAGTCACGCGTGTGGTATCTGAAGCAATCGCGCTATAAGCAGTCACTAATGGCTACTGTGTTATGACAGCCGCTCACGTAAACAGTAAGGGACGTGCGCACGCGCCACCGTAAGATAATGTTTGTTTGGACATCTACCGACAACCGCCAATGGGCTAATGTGGTGGTTCCTCGAAACCATTGGAGGTTAAAATTCTTCTGAAGTATATTTGTGAGAGAATATATGTCACGAAATTCGTAAAAAGTACAAACCCACCGTTTCGCTTTTATTGTTGTAGTGAAGTTTAGTAAATTAAGTTTCAATAAGAAAGTAAGGAGTATCTATTTTAGACTCTCATTCGTGAGATCGTACAATTCTCCGCCCGTAGCACTGAGATTCTACTTCTATATGGATTTTTTTTAAATATCACTATTTCGCATGTACCAGAATTTAAAAAATCTGGAGCATGTGTATCCATTGTCGCATTGGGCCCTCGTGGTGGACTGTGGCCCAAAACCCCTTTGGTTACTTGGCAATTTTTAGTTGATTTATTAGGTGAGACCTTTTTAAAAAGACAGAGAAAAAAAAGAAATTGTCTGGATTTCTAGATATTTTATTTTCCGTAAGATTATAAAGTTAATTATCGAAGATACCAAGGAGTGTATGTACTGCCGGTATAATACAAGTAAAACATCTTTCTTATGCAATCTGTGCCTTCTTGCAGGAAGTCGGAACAAATCAAATAAAAATATAACTATGATTAAGTGGATTCTCATGAAGATGACGGGCATGACTCTCAGCTCATATTTATAGCCGCATAGTGTGAAATACTACGACAGCATGGGATAGTTCTGACGAACCCCACTGTATACCGCCCCCATTTATTTCATAAGGGCCCATTCAACGTCTCCGAGACGTGAGAATAGTATGGATTTAACTATTGTTGTTCCATTACTACATTGATATTATTTGAAAAATTTTGAGGCTAGAAATTGAAAAGTCAAAAATTGATCACTCATTCATAAAAAAGTATTCCTGTACATTAAACTGGAACACAGTTTAACAATGTTCAGTAATACTCCGGTTCAGTAATAATAGTGATACCATACCATCACTATATAGCCCCAAGGCTGGCTGGGAGAAAATGCTTTATAGCATTAAGTCCGTCTTGTGTTAAAACAATAAAGTGTAAATAAATAAATAGCAGGACAATAGTATAAGAGTAGAAGAATAGTACCTAATTTCGGAGACGGAGGGTGCACTTACAATCCTAGAGCTCCTATCAATTGTCAAGTCACTCTTCTCTCACAGAAGACTGTTATAAAATTTACTACATGTCCCATTTTATCCTATTCTCCAATGTTTCGATCATGTTTCGTACATGTTTCGATAGTGATTCCCACTTTTCAACTTTTTCTTCCAAATAAATCTATTTCTAAATCTCCAAAAGTAGGCAGTACATCCGGGAGCGTGCTAACGTTTGTCATAATAAGTGACAGTATCGACATACCACCAGGTGGACTGTATACTGTATGCAGCAGGTGCTGCCAATAGATGTAAATAGATTTATTTTTATATACGTGTAGTCCTTATGTCGTAATATTAAAGAAAGTATTCGCCACAAATGACATTGCTTTTAAACTAACAGAAAGATGTCCAATGGATACTGACTTCGCAGTTCAGGTAATGACGTTGTATTATCCAAGTTACTTCCACGGTTTATGACATTATAAGTAAGTAAATCATGTTTACCCCTAAGCTTTGCAGTATCATGACTCACAATCAGAGGGACAATAGGGGTATTAGCAGGGCGTAGAACGGACGTGATAAGGCTGAAACGTACCCAATATGGCCAGCTTGAAGGGTTTGCTCTCGAAATTATTAATTACAGCCAGAGACAAAATAATGCTGATGTAGTTTGATATGAGATAAATGATAATAGTGAAATAAACTGTGAAGAAGATACAAGTCCACTTACGGGTTACAAATAAGGATACATGCGTTATTAAAATATTCTAATTTATATTAAACGTGATGTAGTACCACTCAAATTTAATTGAAATTGGTCTTGTTTTTAAATGACAACATATGAACAATATTCATTTTGATGCTGTAGTTGTATGTATGTAGCTACGTCAGATGTTTAAGAACAATTTAATGTATTATCATTTGTAAATTACCTATATTTGACCTTTCCTATCTAAATATTAAAATGTCAACATTTTAATTGGTGCAAACGTACATTGTTTTTGTATACTGACTTATAAAAAAGGAAGTATATGGAATCAACTATTATTCAACGTCCCAGCACAAACTAACCGAAATAATTACCAATCAAGCGCTGTTCCCATGGGATGCTCCACAATATTCCATCGCTTTAATAGACGGCGTCCATGCCTTCCGGAACGGGCCGAAGTTAAAGCCGAAAGTTTATGTTTTTTGCTCCATCTCGCTCTTTCACTCCGACGAAAACATGTGGCTTACAAACAAACGCTTTCTTAACGGTGCCGGAACGCGAACGTGTTTTTGTTTGGTTAATGTTATTAAATGGTATCGGCATTGTTGTGATTTATTTATGTATGCACTGGTGTAATTTATAGTACATGAATGCCGCGAGTGCGTGTGTTGCGGTGAAAATAACTTAAAGAGTGTTAGAGCTGGAATTTTGTTGAAAGTTGTGAACATTAAGTTAAAATAATGTAAGTAAACATATCGCTTATTATGAATATTTCGTAGAATAAATTTAGAAAGTGATTGTAATTTTTTTGTACTTATATGCAAATTGATCAGTTCATATCGTACTGCAAGTTATTTTTATCTATATTTTCAATATACATAAATCCCATAATGCGACTAGATTCCATTGATGCGATATTAACAAGAACGTTCTGCGAATCACATACAAGATGTTATTATAATAACTATCAGAAATTCACAAATCAATGTAATAGAAGTGCCTTTAAAAACAAATAGCAGCAGTGATTTTAAAGCAATTGTTAGCACTTGATTTTACAGAATTTTAATATGAATTTGAAAAATAATAATAATAATTAAGCCTTCTGCAAATCGTCCTTTCCAATTAAAAATAATTTTGAAACATATTAAATATTAATAAAGATAATACGGCAGCTTTTTGCTGCTTCCAATAAATTTTGACTAAATTTTTTAATTGGAAATTTAAACATATCGTAAAGTGGCAACATTTACGAGGTGTTTAAAAATTCAAATCAAGTGTATTTTAGTTGATCAATGAAATATAACTAATAGAAGTACCTATAAAGATGATAATTAATAGGTGCTAACGTAATATGTACCAAAAATAACAAAAAAAAAACAACTAAAGCCTGGATTGTTCCTAGAATAAATCGTTAGTGGTTATTAGGAAGTTACGACTCGTTTGAGTGCCCTATTGAATCTGAAATCATAAAGCTTATACTTGAGAAACGTAATAAAATTTTATAGAATTTTAGCTGTTATTATTATACTGCCGCGGAAACAATTTAAACATTGTAAGTACGAAAAATTATGGCGACCTTTGCCGAGTGTTAATTAAAACTGGGAATCGTATTTCAAGCTATAAACAGGGCTACGAGATTTAATTTCGCACTAACAAGCTTTGTGCCGTGTGGTGTAGGCCGTCCATAGAATAGCACCACCCTATCTCCTCCCTTGGGTGTCGTAAATGGCGACTAAGGAATAACATAGCCGCTATCACAAGCGCTGAGAAACTACACCACCTCTAACAGAGTGGACTCGCCAACCCGCTTGGCGTTTTAAAGCTATTCATCACTCATGCAAAAGACGATGTGCACGAGGAGGCCCCAAGCAAGCATATAGTAAAGGGAAGTTCTTAGTTTTATAAAGGTACGATTCCGAGGTACGCGACAGACGACAGATGGCACTTGACGCCAGTCGCGACGGCATTACTTTCCATTATTAAATTACAACGTTTCAGAGCCACGGCAAGTTGTATTTTGTTGTAACGCGTCGTGGCAGCCAGCACAACCGCGCAAAGACAGCAAAGACGTGTGCATTCCGACAACATTGAGGTGTTGACATACGAAGAAAGCCAACATTTACTTAATTTAGTGTCCAAACACATTATTGATTATTGATTTATGTTTAGGTACATTAAAAGTATTCGTTTTCTGCTTTTTATGTAGAAATGGACAGTGATAAGTTATCGTCTTCTTCTTTTTATAATTAAAAGTTCAATTATATTCACTGTTCAGACTCGTGAGAGGAGAAAATAGGAAAACATTGCCACTGGTTAGATGTGCCGCGCTGAAACTGTCGCCGTCTTCCGAATCTTGAATTTAAAAGCGACGGCATGTAGCGCACGGCGTCACATGTCATCGCCATCAACAGGTCCCGTCTGCCGTCTATCGCGTGCTTCGGGATCGTACCTTAATAAGAAGAAAAATTTGCTAGATTTACAGTGAAACGTGAACTCCACATACGATGGCGGAGGGCCACCAGGGAAATTTTAAACAAAAGAAAACAATAAAAGGTCAATTATTGTCTGATAGGTTAATTGGCTGCACAATTGTTGTGTTCATTACATAGAACAAGAACCCTTTGGAAATTGCCGTGTGAAAGAAACCGTTTTATGCTTGAAATTAATTTGACTCATATTTTTCGAAATGTCTGCATAGAATTGTAATAACTTTGTTTATTCATGCTATGACATCGTTACACTGTAGTTGACTGTAGTTGGTCACCCGAAACATTAATGAAATAATTATATTTTGTAATATTATTCTTTACTTTACACTTATATTGATGATATTATCTAGAAAAACATGATATTTGAGTGGATACCGCGAGAACTGTTTGTTAGATGTAAGAAACCTAACGATTATATAACTAGTTAATTGTTTGATGATGGCGATATTACATACAGTTTATTAATAAAAGTTAAACTGACTGAAGGAAGTCATCTCAATTTAGTAAAAGGTTACAATATGTCCAAGAAATTGTTTTTCTTTTTTAATTACACGAGCCCTCACCTTCACTAGCTTTTGTCGTTCACTGCTGGATCTAAATGAGAATTGTCTACATTACAAAGTTATTATACGGTTATTATATTATAAATTACTTAATATATGTAGATACGTTAACGCAACATAAAGATGATTAATGTAATATATAAAAAATAATGTTTGTTTGTTTGTTCGTCTTTTATGCGTTCCTAAACCAGTCATCCGATTTCGATGAAACTTTGGCTAGTTGTTGTTCGCACCCGCGAAGGTGTCTGACAAAAAAAAAATCTAACGCATTGCACCGCATCCCGGGCACGGCTAGTATCTAATAAAACTTTGCAGGAGCAAGTTTTCTATATACGATATACATTTTACAAATGACAGTAATTGGTACAAGGCCAATATTGTCTTAATTGTACGGGATTAATTTCGTTGAAAGTACCACAGTTCACTTATTGTTACCATAGTTTACATTCTATGCTCGTTCGTAACATTTCCTAATAAGATGTTTCATAGAATTATCATAATTATCAGCTTCAGATAATGTCGACACTTTTCTGTTGTCGCAAATTTTATAATGACTATCTAGTTCTTAATTACTGTCATATCATACAGAAAGTTCAGCCTGTGTCTCTTTACTGCTTGGTATTGGTCCTTCCCAATCACTGTAATCACTACCGGACTTTGTTCCTTTGTTCAAGTCGTTGGCCCACCTGGCCGGAAGGCTACTTTTCCTGTCAATAAGCGGGGCATTTTTAGATGGAAAAACACTGACTCTATATTGTGTTTGTCTTCTGTTTATCAGTTCTCTTATACCTTGGTACCTTTAACCAAAAATATATCTGATACCTATAGGTACAACTACTAACCAAATGTGTGTACTTTATCATAATGAAATGTGCATGTATCAGTGGGATACTGAATTAAGGACAGATAATGGAACTAACTTAGGAGAGTTCCTGACCGTATGAAATTAAGAAGTGGGTTAATTAAATAAGGATTTCTTTGAGAAAACAAATTTGAATGAAGAAGAAAGACATTTCGAGACAATACAATTTAAATGTTTGGGTTATAATTTCGATTGTAATAAGTTCAGAAAATTTAAGTTTTGGCGTTACTGCATGTTATACATTGCTAAATAAAAAAAAATCTATAATAGAATTCAACGAATACGTTGACGTCGCAATCATAAAAAGTTAATAAAAATTCTCCATAATTTCGACACGTCGACATTTTATCATTTTTTTTTACTAAACTTTGTTGTCGAAAATTTTGTGGCTTAAAAGTGATGTACCGTCGTAACTGGGGACTGGTTACGACGGCACATAGTTTTATCGCCCACACGACACACAGATGTGTAGATGTAAATGATGATGATGGATTCATAATGTAATAAAATTAAAAAAGTCATGCTTTATAATATCTCAGAAACTAGAAGCTTGACAACTTGGTCCCTTGGTCCTTTTTTACTTAGAAACACACATTTTACATATTTCCAAGTGCAAGTACGTAAATGCATTAATGTGCAACGAGGGCACAAATCAGACGTTACTCAGAATGGTAATTCTAGCGATCGACATTCATGAAGCCAAATGAATACGTCAACTGCATATCAACATTACCAACCCAGCCATCTGTGACCTCACCCCTTTATGTCTTTTCACGGAAATATTTACATGACAGTGGAAGTGGGTCGAAGTGGAAGTACCTACGTGTCTGTATTGTATTAGATACCACAGAATCTATTAGGTCGGAGATGCCGGTGTCGTGCGGTCACGTATTGCCGATCTTAGGGTTGATAAATAGAGACGGGAAATGATTTTTATTATTTCATTATTTTTTTATTTTCAAGTCACATAAACTTAATATTGCGAACCCGTTTGGCAAAATAAAAATAATAAAATGCTTGAGCCTCAATACAAAATGTAACGAGACCTTTGTGTGTTTATAAGTTGAACTCATTTCAATATTAGTTGCAACTGCGTAGCGAAACCAGTGATTGTGTAACGAACGCCGCTAAGTCTTTTTTTGTGAGCATCGCAGTGTAGTTGTGTACTCTCATCTCGAGTGTTGCGAGTGGCAACGGTCTAGTGTGTCGCGGTCGCTGAAAGGCGTGCTCATCTCGGTTGAATAGCGGCCCAGCCCTCACATAGGCAGCTCGCTATTTGCAGAACAATGCAGGCTTGATGTGCGCACGCCGCCGGGAAAGCGCGGGAGGGAAAACGCGCGAGAACCGCTTGGCAGTCTCGGTTCGCGAGCGCGACCGGCTGCGCGCCGACGCTTGCCCCGCGACGCTTGCGCCCTGGCGCACGCCGCCGCCACGCGCCGCGCTCGCGGCGTTACGTTTTCTGAATCGACCGCAGACGGCGACACTGCCACCGTGACTGAATTTCAGTGTCAAAAGGTTGGTGACCCCACTTTCGTCCAGCCGAAAACCCACTTAAAATCATCGCTATAAGAACTAGTTTACTTCCCCTCTGGTAGTCATATTGGACGATAAACTCGGGGATTTTAACTGTAATATCCTCGTGTATCGCAAATGTCAAAGGGTTCTGAATGAACTATCGCCCTACTATATACAAATTTGTTTTAATAGGAAAAAGTACTTGAAGGTAAAGAAAATATCCATATTTGTGGCAAATGAAATTGGGCTTTTGTGAGAAAAACGAGTAAAAATGTACAATGTAGAGACTTTATAAACATTTTTGTAGAAATAAATAAAAAAACCTTTAAATTACTTATTTTTGAATTGAATTTTGTTACTGAGAATTATTAAAAATGAAAACAATGATCATCTTCCTCCTATTAAGTGTTTTAAGTGTGGCCTTGAGATTGCGAGGTCTTGCCGTCCATAACAAATTACTTCTCTGACACGATGTCTCTTCAAATTTATCAGAGAGTTTCTCGGAAAATATGTTTAAAATAGTGATTGCTAGCATACATACAGAGAAATTGTGACCCACATTATGCGTCTTAAACTGAAATTAGATTGAGAGAACGCGTTCACAAGATCTAATGTTGTTAATTCAAAATCACGCCAAGGGATGTCATGCCCAGGAATATATAGCACAGATTCAATGCTACGAATTGATGAGATCATCGAACGTAAAAGTAAATATGACATTTTAGTTTCCCCCATCGTCGATGACATAAGCTTCTGACATAAATAAAACTATTTCTACAGTGATGAATTCCTTGTTGAAGGGCCATTAGTTTTTCAATTGTAGTCCATTCTTTTCAATCGAGACACACCCTGTTGTATGCTAGTCAATGTGAAGGCGATTTAATTATTTCGTTAGTCGTTACATGGATATTATTGATATACCTATATCATTAATTTGTTACAGTCTAGAAAAGAAATTATTTTTTCATTAAAAATTCATTAAATTTCATTAACTAAAAGTTCTTTTTATGGCAATTGAAGCAGTAAAAACAAAATGCTCAGATATAGGTTGGTAGCGACGGAGCAAATTTCGACTTAATGTACTTTATGATATTCCGATACAAGCAACGCTATCAAACACTTTGATTAATTAATTTGAATAAATAATTTTATCCTTGTTGATAATGTGACCTGCGTCGTTTATAGAAAAACTATTTTCTCTAGCAATTGTTTTTAAAATTACGTTATTTACTATTTATTTATTTACACTGAGGTCGATTAACCTGTCCTATGGTGATTACGACCACATACGTTTTGAGTGTTTTGTCGTTTAATTAAAGTAATTAATTATAAAAAAATATTAAGGTTTTTTAATTTGTTTCTTTAATCACTAACGCACTATTCGTATGATTTTTGTATGGTATTTGCACAAGCAACATTCCTATAGTCTAGTCCTAACTAAACATGCTTTCATATTAGATATTTGAAAAAGGCTTAAAGTTTTTAATTTCTTCCCGCTATTTCTTAGAAAAAAGGCACAAATGCATTTTGATGACGTTCGAGAAAAATGTAAAAACAAAAAAATCGATAAATTTTTCATTAATTTAAAGTCAAGCTAGAAACTTGAAGTTTAGGAAAAAACAAAGAGAATAACCATTGATTAATGTATTCGTTTATTTAAATTTTCGAATATACTTAATTCTACTTATGCTTTCGTTAAAATACAGCCTTCGTTAAAAATACAAGTATTTGCACAAAGAACAGTCGTGTAGTCAAGTTCTAACTAAAGACTTTCATATTGAACGCCTGAATATCGTTTGTAGGCGTGGAATTAACGGGTGATTAGCGGGCGGAAAATTAGCTCTTAGCGATTAGCCTTTTAAGGCGCTCTAATGAGCAAAGCCTGCCTTCACTGAAGCTAAGCGCTGGAAAAATGTGCAGTAAATAACCTTCGACATGTGTGATTTGTTACTGCAATAAATTTGTTTCTCGTATATACAATCGTGAGATGAGATAAATAATAATAATGATAGAGTCTTTTATAGTTAATTTTGTAGACAAAGCCAGTTTTTTAGGAGGTAATCTCTGAATTGTTGGTAGTAATTGTTGTAAAAACACCTTTAAGACAGATATCGGGTGTATTTCTTATTTCTTTATATAGAAGAATATGGTGGATAATCGAAAATATAACAGTACTGTCCGGCTGATGGTATCATGATCCATGTGATATTTACCGAATAAAAGCGAATATTTTTTAGAGCGTACAATAGTTCAAAAGCACGTCATTTTAGTACGGGGCGTAATATTTTTTCCATACTTACAAAATTATCTCCAACAAACTCATTTTATTAACGCCTGCAAATTTTTAGAGATCTAATAAACCTATAACTAATTCATTGCGCTGTATTATTTATTATTATAAAACACATATGAAGGTAAATAATAACATTAGCCTAAACAAAACCAGGGACGGATTTAATAAAGAACTTGGTAAACGTCTTTTGTTCACATTACGAATAATTTGGAGAAGCTCTATTGGTGTTTTGTGCGGTTTCCTATGTAAAGTATTAAAGGGTATGCAAAATTAATTTCTCATAATTTTGCAGATGGCAGCAGCCAGTAACAAAATTTAGTGAAGTTTATTATAACAGAATACCTACCAATAAGGATAAACACAATAATTTCATAATTTTGTACTCATTTTCCATTGATGAAAAGTAGCACAGTGCTTTGAAAGAAAAATTGGTAAATATTTTCGTCAGAAATTTCATTAAGGATTATCTGTGTGCCGATTGTATTATATAAATAAATATGCTCTACAAATTTCAGTCTTATGACGTATATATAAAGCATAAAATTGTTAGAGGCGTGGCTCGAGGAACGAGCAACAGGCAGATGGAATAGCTCGCCGTATTCTATTCAGCAGTTCGCTTTCATAATAAACTATAAAAAATATTTTCCAAGCCCTTTTATGAGCGGCATGAGGCGATAATTCTGTACTTTTATTTAAAAAATATGTTGTGTGGTGTGATTAAAATTGAATTTTGAAATCATACGTAATATTTGTATTATATTTTCTATGAATTCATGTAGTATATTTGTTTTTTAAAATATCAATAATTTCGTGGTGAAAAAAATGTGTTTAAAAACAATTGTACGCATCAATTCCTCATTTTTAACCGTGTAGTGACAATAATACACATGGGACAAAAATGGAAAGTAATTTACAAGGATTTATTTATCATTGATTTCCGACAAATCCTTAACAAACATTAAAATCATTCAATTTCCAATAATGATTACCGATACACGTTGATAATTTTACATTGAAATGAATTGCATCATTGACACATGCCAGCGATGACAACGTAAACGATACGGTTACCGTAATTAATTCATGAATCATGCCGAAATACGAATACATTTGTTTCGATAAATAGTTTTGGTAGACGTCTTACGCAAAAGTTGAAAAGTCATTTACATGACCACTTGAATCTTTCTCTTTAGGTAATAAAACATAAGTTTCCAAAATTTTTCATTTTGATGTGATATTATCAGTCTTTAACGTCCCACTGCAGGACACAGGCTTTCATTAGTAAGTCACTAGAGGGTTTCGTGTCATAATCCACCACGAGGGCCCCGCACGAATTCGTGGATACTAGGGATATTCCGAATATTCGTATTCGGTTCCGCGCCAATTTTCAAATATTCGTACTCGTATTCGCCATTTTCTAACCGAATACTAATCGAAACTAAGAGCCCAATATAAATAGTAGATAAAATAGGCTTTCTACAAAAAAGAAACACTTTTAAGAGTAAAACATTCATTTGAAAATCAGTTACGTACTTGATTTTTTACTTTAATTAGTCCGTATACATAGTTTAATTTAAAGTTAGGTAGGTACTTAACTTTAGATTAAACCAAAAAGGTACTTACTGATTGAACTAAACAAATATTTATAGTACCTACTAACTTTAAATTGACCTACAAATTACATACCTACTTACTAATTTTACAAGTGCGTGCTTAGTAGGTCAGGTACTATACGTATTTGTATTCGGGAATAGTGATTATTTGCTATTCCAAACATCCCTAATGGATATACATGCTCGAGTTTTTTTTTTAATTCTCGAGCAATTAGTTTCCCTCGTGATGTTTTCCTTCACCGCTGAGCTGGTGATAATTTCTAAAAACTCATACGTAAATAAAAACGCAGTGGTAATGTAAATAAAACTAAACGTAATATATAAAAACGTACGGGTCGAAGATTTGAACTCATGACTTCACGAATGAGAATCGTAAATAGATACCCCTTGGCTATCACTTGTTGTTTCAATACCGACAATACCTATGTTTAATTGAGACGGCAGTTTGATATTCACGGAATCAAATTATAATACTAATTTTGTATATACCAAATTATTTTTTAAATTCACCCTCTCTTGGCTATTTTCGTTTAAATTTTCGGGTGTAACATAATAGAGTACGTCGGTATACATATTTTTGTATGTCTGTATACTAACCCAACCCTTTGAAGATGTACGTTTGCGCACGTTCAAAGCACACAAACGTTTACTGATCTATACATAACAGTAGCTATGTATCACCTTGCCCGGTTTATTTTTACTTTTTTAGAAGCGATAAAAGGGATCTATTTAAAGCATTTTTAAATTGACAGCGTTGTATGCACGTTAACGTTAAACAAAGGAAATATTGAATTTAATTGTCAAACATTGGCCGTGCCTAGCGGCTTCTTCTCTAAATTTAGTAATGTCTTAATCATAGACTTTAGAATACTTTGAACGGTAAAGACGTAACGTCGTCTTTCGAAAAAGTGACGTACTGAAATGTCGATCGAATGTCAGTACCATTAACATGCATATTATTATGTAGTCATAACCTGTGAATGGAACAAGTCGTACGTTCTTACGTACGCTGCTTCAGTTTGTTGTCTATGGTCTGTAGACCATAGACGACTATATGATATATGGTTTATACAATTTGGTCATAAATATACAATTTGGTAAGTAATATATTGCCGTTAACTGAGCATAGGTCCATATTGTCGATATAGCCTTATTGACTTTGGTATAATTTTGTAACTTAAAATTACGTTGTCCAAGATTCTGTTTAAATAAAAACATGCTTTTAATTCTGATAAAGCAATAATAATTATACTATGTTTTTATTTAAGATTTCACTAATATCTGGGAAAATATAGCCGACAGTAAGGTCCCTTTTATTAGATAGCTTCACAAACCTCGCTAGATTTTATTTTTGTTAAATTAAAACATGCTAGAGTAAACATATAAACAACGCTTGATTTTGTCTTTAGTAAACCATGGGCTTAATAGACTAGATACCTAGCTGTGAGCATATACATATATTTTACTTTATAAAAATATTTCTCAAATGTTAAATATATAAAGTTTTAAAATTAGGACATTTTAAAGTGCTGCCCTGTAATTAAATGAAACTGTAATTAAGCACTGCCCCGGTCTCTGCCCTTATTTCTCGCTTCTACGGTTTCAAAGCATGTTTTGTGTAACCAAAAAAAACACTAATGCGTGTAACGAACCCGAAAATTCAAATGAATTGATTAATGGGGCTAAATTTATGTGCATACATGACACCTCAGAAAGTTCATATATGTAATTTAAATCAATAAATCTTTTATCTGGGCACAATCAATGCTGATAGCAATGCAACAATACCTTTGCTCTCTAAACTTAGGTACCGACAAGTAGGTGACTCCAAATGGTTCGAAATTAACCTCTATGCACTCTACATAAAACCTTAGCCTAAGCCTTATTAGCCTAAACCTCTACATTAGCCTAAAGATTTATTTGAAGACCGAGAAACGTCTAATTTTTGGTCTCAAGGTTCCCTGTTTATGAAGACCGGGCATATACATAAAATAAATGAAATGTAAAAAACAGAAATACGAAATTACGTGAATATATTCTATAAGTTTTTACTAATAACAAATACATAATATACCTGACTCTAAAGAGTCATAGACTGGGCTTATCATCTAGAGTTATCTTTGCACGTTCATTTTCGTGAGGTCGTGAGTTCAAACACCGGTCCTTACTATTGAAGTTTCTACTTTTTAAATTATAATTAGCTAGGTGATGAAGGAAAGTATCGTGAGGAAATCGAGAATAATAAAATATCAACTGTGTGTGTATCCACTAATCCGCACTAGGCCAACACCTACTTCTTCAGTAGTAGGTGTTAACTAGGCCTGCGTGGTGGATGGTAGGTGTACACGAAACCCCCTCGTGCGTAGTAGGAGAGGCCTGTGCCCACCGGTTCCTGCTCTACAATGAGACGTCACGGGCTTATATCGGTCGGTATATTGTCTTTACTAACAGTCACAATCTTTTGTGTATTTAGTGATTCGAGAGAATTCTAGAAATGACATTTATTTAATCTCTGTAACTATTTTATCTATCGGTCTTTTAAACTTTATAGGAAATTGTATTATATTAACGAGAGTTATATAAGGCTTAGAAAGAGAAAAGGAAAACCTGCTACAGCGTTAAAATAATGATGTGAAAGAGACGACTACGTCACGTGAAATGACGGCATAGTAGTAGACTATGCGTGACTTTGTAGGAAAGTGGTGTTGGAACGGATTTTTATTTCACCGTGAAGTTACTGTGGGTAATTCCATCACGGCAAGGGGTTAAAGATAAAAGTAGAGGGTGTGCAGCAATGTAATGATCACATGTTATTGCACTTAATCACTGGGCCAAACGAGCGTCCCATAAATACAACATAATTTTTTGCGGTTCGCAAATAACTCCCTTGACGTAACTATGTTTTACATTAGTTGTTCAAAACTGAAAAAGTAAGATTGTACAACATTGTATTGTACAATACTGCTTTTGCTATTTGCAATATTGTATTGACTAGGTATAAAGACTAATGGAGAGTATTTTGAGTTGTAATAAAAATGTAGGTAACCAAATTTTTTTTATATATCTCAAAATTTACCTAGTCTCCCCCTACGTATACTTTATTTGTCACAGCTTTAATAATAGACCTTCTAAATACACCTGTTGACAATGAGATAAATATATCACAATGTAAAGGTATCACAATTATACAATTGAGAAAACATCGATTTGATTCCCAGTGGACAAAATATTTAGTGTTTGTTCGGGATTTGAGTTATTTGTAAGTTTTTAGACTCTAATGGGTGCCATGACACACAATTCCTAGTGCGGCGTTATTAATTAGTATTTATAAAATCCATAAACTAATAATTAGATACAAAAAGAAACACACATGCACTTTGATGAAAATCCCACTATCTATCCCATGAGATATTATAAACGCGAAAGTTTCAATGCGAAAGTTACTAAATCACGTCGAAATAGCTAAACCGATTTCATTGAAACTAGACAAAAAGGTAGATTGTAATTCGAATTAATACATGGTGCCATTCATTCACGAAGACCACGCGAAAAACTTCACAGGCAAAAATGTAAGCGTTAAATAAACAGTTACAGTAGAAAGTTCTATAATTCTTGTATAAACATTTTTTTCTAAAACGTACGGAAATTTACGAAATCTTCCTTTCGACTGGTGTCTGTCATTGGCTTCTTTTAATTAATGGAACACCAACAAATATATTTGGATAGTGGTTGAGAACATATGAGGACCCCAGAGGTAAAGGGGTCTAAGTGACAAAATTTATGTTTTGAGATAATTGAACCAAAAGTCAACAAAATTTTGTAAGAGGGAAAGTTATTTTTTTTTTTTGTTTTGGTCATTTTAGGACAACACTTTGGCCATTTGCTTCTAATTAGTACTAACAATAGATTATTAAAATCACCTGTGTTACATTTATAGGTAATAAAAGGTAGATAATGTGTACTTAGACCAAGCAGCTTAGACTTTAGCGCTCTAAGCAGTGTTAGCATGCACTACTAGTGGTGAAGGGGCAACACACTAGGTAGCAGCACCTGTCAGGGAAATCACTTGGATCTCCTCACCACTAAAAAGAATAGTATTTTAACAGTCTGTTACTGCATCTAACTCAATTCTTTCGAAAATGTCACTTAGACCCCTTGACCTCTGGGGTCCTCATATATTATTTGATAACCATCCTCTAACAGAAACGCTCTGTAAGGTTTACAAATGGGTACCTACAAGGTGTTAAGACTATAAATAGGCAGGAAAGGGGTTTCGTCATAAAATAACATTATCTGATGAACGAATGAACATGGTTGCCAGTAGTGTTGTAAAAATGAGCGTTGAGCGCACGAGTGAACGCGAATGACTCTAGCGTTAAAAGTTATTAAGTGAGCGTTATAGTCCAAATTTTTAATGGTCGATGGTCGTAAACTCTTGTAGTTAAAACCTCGAGTCTGAAACGGTTAAAGTTCAATAGTATTAACCAACGTGCCAGCGCTCACGCGTTCAAGCGATCAGCGCTCATTTTAACAACACTAGTTGCCAGTTGTCGCGAGTATATTATAGATGTATGGAATGTAGGAGTATCTGTATCTGTATCTTAGTACGAAATGCAAGTAACACGCTGAAATTAGGTCGTAAACTTTGAATCGTTGGGGAATAAAATTACAGTAAAATTATCAGCGTGCGAATGACTTGAACTTGGCAACACAATGAGCATGATTCACAATTAAAAATACAATTTGAGACCAATAAATACACTTGTATGCTTTTCTGTATATTCCTAGACGGCTTCACGCGAGGAAACTTAGATTTTTTGTAAGAGTTGCATGTCAGTCTGTCTTAATTGAGATTCTTAAATAAAACAGCAATACTTAGTAAACAGGCCTCTCATTAGATATATATGCAATACAGATGCCTATATGTTATATAGAAGACAAACGTAAGCAATAAAATCGTAAAACACAATTACTTTCTTCGAGAAATATCTTATCGAGCGCATTCGTGCCGGTCTCGTCGTCACAACTATTTGAAATGCATTTGAAAAACATTCCTGTACATATTACTCCGTGAAACATTGAATCCGTGATCGTGCACACAAATTATGGTATATTCGATCTCGTTATTATGCAAATGCCCACGGCACCGATCCATCGGTGGGACATAAATTACGTTACCGGAGCTGCAGCCAATTGTTGGTCGTTTTGTTGCCAACAACGGTAAATGGTACGTTTGTTACAATGGCAATTCTGATTACATTTTCTGTCTGTTATTATAACATTTCTACACGTATACTATTCGTAAATTGTTACTTTTTGTTTAATTGGTCGTTTTCGTAGAAAGTTATCTCTCTTTTTCTCTCATTAGTTTATAAATACTTCGATTCGTTTTTAAAACGTTTTATAAAAGTTTAAACTCATTACATTTTTTTAATGAAATTTTTTAATAAAATAAAAAAAAAATACAAAAACTATGTTATCTAAACTTTTTATTATAAATTATATAAACTTAGATTAGTTTAAAAAGATTGCATTAGATTAAATTATTCTGTTATATACTCCATTTCTATTAAATTTATTAACAGCTCTTTAAAAAAATCACGCGGGAAGTCAGAAGAAAGAAAAATAAGAAGCACTGGGTAATCGATTTTTTTTATGGTATCTCAGAATTATCGTTGTAATATGGCATTACTCCATTAGGCTTCTCATTGCTCACTACAGTAAACTGCAGTAAAGTGTAGTGAGATTCAGGGTTTAGTTATGACGTCTTCAACGAGGGGAGGCGTTCTCAGATTGCAGTTGCATTGTTGATTGTATCTCAACAATGGCACATTGTATTACGTTGCCAATGACCGATCATGTGCCAAGTATGGTAGTGGTTAGTAAAGCTAGTAGTGTTTATAATTAATCTATACATATATATATATATATATATATTATATAAGATTAGACTTATATAACGGGACAAATACTTGGTGCAGGTATGTATCTTACTCGTTCATGAAAATGTATTCTCCTTGACTTTACTTACATTTAGTATCATACATATAATGTCGGCCTATAACGTCCTAGGATAGGCCTGGGCCTATCCTAATCCTGAGATTTGAACTTACGACTTCACGAATGTTAGTCGAGAATACCTCTAAGCTATCACTGCTGTTATTTAGAATTATATAAGTATTAATTCAGCACACTAAATATCAAATAGGAAGTTAGAAAAAAGTAAAGAAAATCTTTCTTACAGTAGGTACAAGTATTATTTCTCATATAGGCAGAGAACGCGGAAGCTGTCAGTCCCTTTCATCGTAAGTAAATCGAAAACAAACCTACATTCAGTTCCTTCCATTATTTCCTCATCCTATTTACGAGAACAGTTAATTGGAACAAGTCGTACTTCAAACAAGAGTCTATACAAATTATCTTTAATTTCATGGTTCAAACGTGAAGCGTATTCCGAACACGCTTATTTTTTATAATTTTATTTATGTTCTATTTCATTATGTTACGATGTCGATTTTCTTTTTAATCTGATCTGATTTTCATGAATGTCTTTGAAAGTCTCTTGAAGCGTATCACAGACAACATTCATTCAAATAATTTACAATCTGTGGAAGATATTTAAGACTACGAGGGTGAATCAAAAAGTTCTTAGAATTGTCATTAAAACATAAAGAAATGCAAATGAAATCATTTTATTTCTCTGCGTGATTACGTAAATCGCAAATCGATACTAAATGTATCGATTTGCGATTTACGTAATAACGTTTTTCTATTTTCCTTATTCCTCTACTTGGAATTCCTCTACGATATTCCTCTAAAATATTCCTCTACGGCTGCCATAACCGCGTTATCATCATCAAATTTTGTTCCACGGCTATAGTCCTTTAATTTTGGAAATAAGTGAAAATCATTAGGGGCTAAGTCCAATGAATATGGTGGGTGATTAAGAATTTCGAAGCAAGCTTTGTGCATTGCCGTGAGTGCAACTTCGGATCAATGAGCTGGAGCATTATCGTGGTGAAATAGCACACCCAATGACAATTTTCCTCGACGTTTTTCTTTAATCGCTTCACGTACTTTTGGGATCAAATCTGCATAATAGGCACCACTTATCGATTTTCCTTTCGGCGTGTAGTCAACCACAGAAGCCATAACTTTTCCTGTGGTCGGAGCATTTTTTCATGGGTGAAGAAGATATGCTTTGTTTCTTCGTTTCAGGATGTAAAAAGGTGTCACGCTTCATCCTTGGTTATAAAACGATGACAAAATTTATCAGGATCATGCTGAAATATTCCGAGATTCCGCTTTGAAACTTCCAAGCGTCGGTTTTTGTTTTCTTCAGTTAACATTCACATATTGACGTTACTTTTTTAATCTTAAAGTGTCCGATAAAAATAGATTGAACATTGCCAAATGAAATCTTTACAGTCTCTGTTATATATTTATCAGATTATTCTGTCTTCTAAAACCAATTTCTCTACTTTTCTGGTGCTTTCTTCCGTGATGGAGGTAGAAGGCCGGCCAGTACGGGGATCATCTTCACAGCTCGATCTGCCCCTTTTAAATTCAGCAACCCAGTAAGCGACCATGGAATAGGGTAAAACATCAGCCCCTAATGTCTGCTGGATGTCCAAAAAAAAATATCCTTCTTGGACATTTTTTTCAGACACAGGTACTTTATTACTGCATGTAACTCTCTTTTTTCCATAATTGGATGTTTTAATAACTCGTTACAAAAAAAAATTAATTGCTAATGAGTAGTATGATCGAATCAAGTGACACTTGACATAAATATTGTGATATAATATACACAGAGCCCAAAATAACAATTATTGGCTGTCTGACTGTGTTTGGATCAAGAAAAAAGCATTGGACGGATGTTAAGGGTGTAGATCGTGAAAATCACCGAAAAGAGTGTTACGATTTTTCATATTTAACCTATTTACATATGATTGATATCAATGATAATTTGTATATATTACAATCAAAGACCAATAAGTATGTTCATGCTTATATTAAACTCTTAAACCTAATAGTTGTTATATAATAAACGTCAACAAACGCACAAAATTGAGTAAAAATGCAAAAACATGACTTCGTATTTTTCAGATTTAACCCCATAAATCAACACAAATTGATAAAAAGAAACACTTTTTGAACACTGAAGAAACCAATAAGTATAGCTGTATACTTCTTTTTATACCTTTACAAACAAAGACTTCCTCTTTTAAAGCCCTAAAATCTAGATATATTTTAAGGTAAATTTTTCATACACAAATGTATGGGATAAAACGTTCGTTTCATTCGTGCAATCTCGGTGGTCTGCAGCGGCAGTTCCTTTCTGTAAGTGAACGCGACACCACGCTTGTCGGCTGCAGACAGCAGAATTACGTATTGTGAATTTGTGTTTTTTGTAAAAAACTGTAAGTATAACATTTTTATAATTAATTTATTTTCAGTTAGTAGAAAGTATCGATATAATGAATGTCTGAAAGAAAACCATGATGGAACTAGATATAAATCGTAAAAAATACAATATCTACACTAATAGGTATTATAAAGAGGAAAGATTTGGATTTTTGTATGTAACGAATAAACTCAAAAAGTACTGGACTGATTTTAATAATTCTTTTATCATTCGAAAGCTACATTATCACTGAGTAACATAGGCTATTTTTTTCGCAGGACTGATTGAATTTGAGTGGCATGCCAGGGAAAAGAAAGTTTTGTACGCATTATAAAAATATGAAAGCCAAAAGATCTCGGAATAAAATGTAAGTTCCTCCCTACTTATTTATTATCGCATTTGAACAGGGTACATTACAAAGCTAATACAATATGTCATATGATTTAGATCGCCCGATTCAGACATATACCTACAATAACATGTAAATATTGGTTTGTATTATCTATATCTATACTGATAAATAAAATTGAAGTATCTGTATGTAATATCAAAATAATAGGATTTTTTAAAAAAAAAAAGGCGGAGTTCGCCGGGTCGGCTAGTATTGTCTAAATATCAAATTGTGGAAGTAGGTAGGCGACAGCGCAACTTTGTCGACATACCTATACCGCCAAACAGACGCGAGGCGCCTAGCGTCTGGCTTAGGGTTGTACAAAATAAATAAAAAGTGGATAATATTGATGAATAATATTTCCAGTATTGAAAATAAAGAAAACCTTGGGGCCGAGACTCTGAGCAACAATGCTACGCGCTGTATAGAGGTAAGTTGTTATACGTAATTCTTGTAGACTTGTTACATAAATAAACAAACTACTTAGTTAGTGATGGGCGAAGACAAAATCTCAATACCTACCTATAGATTTTTCTTGCAATATTTATTATTTTCATCGAGAGACAAACACCTTAGTACCGAAATACTTCTCAATTACTTTCTCAAAAGAAAATTTACGTTCAAATAGGTGACGTCATAAAAAAACAATACCTAATGCGTAAAGAAATTATAATTTCTATTCATCAGGAACCTAATATTGTATTAATTCTTTTGCATTTTTTTAAATTTTTAATTATTTTTTATAAAAAAAATCAAGCCGTTATCTTTCTTTACAGGAACTAGTTATTGAAAACGACCAAGAGGGAAAGGTGGATGAAATGGAAGTTGGGCGTAGAGTTGTAGACGTTTCTTTTTTTTTTAAAGCTCTTCAGGCCATAGGGGACCACGGTCCAATGGATTGTAAGTTAAGTTACCTCAGTATAATAGGTGAAGTAAAAGTTGGTCTGGACTCAAAACTCATCATGAAATGTAGTATGTGTAGTATGAAATTTACTGTGTGTTTGATTGAAAAGAAAGAAGATAGAATGGAAGTGAATCATCAAATTGTATCTGGTATCATATCATCTGGTGGGAGCTACTATCAGTTAAAAACATTAACTGCCGCAGTAGCCCTACCAATCATGTCACCTTCATTATACAATGAAATTAATAATACGGTTTGCGATTGGTGGGAAAAGACAGCAGCACATTCCATGGCAGAAGCTGTCAAGGAAGAAGCGGAGTACGCAGTGTCTATAGGTAGTGTTGATAAAAATGGTACACCATTAATATCTGTTGCTGTTGACGGTTGTTGGAGCAAGAGATCTTATGGTAAGAATTTTTCCGCCTTGTCCGGCGCAGCTGCGATAATTGGCATTAAAACTAATAAAGTATTGTTTTTTGGAGTTAAAAATAAATACTGCGTAGTTTGTGCACGAGCCGCAAAGAACGACAGTCAGCCCTCGGAACACCGTTGTTTCAAGAATTATTCGGGATCATCTACCGGTATGGAATCGACCATAATAGTTGAGGGGTTTAAACGTTCCATTGTTGATCACGGTGTAATTTATAATAAATTTGTAGCAGACGGCGATTCCAGTACTTATAAAAAAATATTAGATTCGCGACCGTACGGTAATTTAACAGTAGAGAAAATTGAATGCAAAAATCATCTTTTACGAAACTACTGCAATAGCTTGGAGAAACTGTCGAAAGACACTAAGTATCCTTGCGAATTGCGGAAATTCCTAAAAGAAAGGTATTTGCGTTTAAGAACGGGTGTAAAATGCGCTATTAAATATTGGGGCGATCAAAATCAGTCACTCGAAGAAAAAATAAAAAATCTTAGTGAAGATATCCTAAATGGTCCACAACACGTATTTGGTAATCACCAATATTGCAAGGAGTATTTCTGTAGACCTGATACTCGTCGAATAGAACCTGTTGGGTTGCTTCCAGCAATTGTTGGATGCGGATTAATGGACGCGGTACACATTTTAAGTAAAAGACTGTCATATCATTCTAGAAGTTTAATTCATAATTGTACAAGTAATATAGTTGAAAGTTTTAACGCAGTGATTGCCAAATTAGTAGGGGGTAAGCGTGTAAATTATTCTTCCCGTGGTTCTTATGCGGGCCGATGCGCAGCTGCTGTTGTGTCTTTTAATACAGGATCGATTCATAGTAAAACTCATGAAGTAATATTTAAATCTAGTCCTAATCCTTTGATCGCGAAAGTGGAAAATTGTAATCGTAGAATCCGTTTAATTGCTAAACCTAAATTAAGATTGAAAAAGAGCCACAGCGCTGTATCGAAAGACGCTCACTATGGACCAAACTGCGAAAAACCTGATCTGAGTCCAGAATTATATGAGAAAGCCAAGTCATCTTTTTTAGCCGATTTAAAGTTGTCTTGTGCTGAAAGAGAGGAGCTTGAAAGGTCGACCCATTTGCAAAGAAGTAGTTCTGAGTGGATGAGTACAAGGAGAAAATTACTAACCTCATCATCGTTCGGGGAAGTTTGTAAAAAACGAGAGAGCACAAGTTGTGCTGTTCTTGTTCGTAAAATCGTTTATGGTAGTAATATCTCCAGTTTGCCTGCTGTACGGTACGGTATCGAAAACGAAGAAACCGCAATTAAACAGTTAGAAATTCAAGAGAATATTAGTATACAAGGTTGCGGTTTGTTCGTCGACGATCAATATGAATTTCTTGGTACTACACCAGATGGCATTTATGCAAACGGTTTAATTGAAATTAAGTGCCCACATTCTTTAGCTGGCATGACTCTTGATGAAGCAATGGCCAAACATACCTTTTGGGTTAAGGACAAGGCTTCCAAGGGTTATGTCATAAATAAAAATCATAACTGGTATTTCCAAATTCAGGGACAGGTACATATTACTAAAAGAAACGTTTGCATGCTTGGCATCTGGTTTGGTGCTACTGTACCTATGAAAGTTTATATTATAGAAAAGGACGACAAATTTTGGGAGGAGAAAATGGAGATGAAATTAGTTAGGTTTTATTACGATTGCCTACTTCCAGAATTAGTTGATCCTCGGCAGTCACGAAGCATGCCCATTCGTGACGCGCCCAGTATCATAGAGGCTATGAAAGAGAGGAAAGAAAGAGCTTTACGTGTTATGAAAGAGAAGAACGCCTAATGATTTTGAAAGATACAGGTAACTTAACTACCCAGCCAGTCGATTCACGTAAACACGCCAGTCCAAAAGTCGTTTTAACTTAGGAACTTAGAAATCGCCTTTTGGTTTTCTGTTTTAAACGCACTTACTTATCTAGTCTTGGATTGTCATAAATCTTCCAATAGCTCAATTACTATACAATTTCTGAGTTACCTGGTGTAAAGAATCATAAAAATTGGTTCAAAAATACAGCGAATTGAGAATTCTCCTTTTTTTAAGTCGGTTAAAAGGGCTAAATTTGCAAAAAACGAAGTGACGTCACTGCGCTACGGTTTTTATTACTTACGTGAATCGGGCAGCTGGTAACGTTTTCATTCTGATAGGTTTTGTGATAGCCATTGATTTTATCATCAAATTAGCAGAAATCAGAACTTGATCCGTTGTACAACCCTAGCACGCTTTTGAGATAGCGAGTAATGGCGACTCATATTTGTTATTGTGTAGTAAATAAATCATTTTTATACTTGTGTTTCATTTATTGACATTTTTTTTAAAACCCTAGGATTTTTTTTAGATATCGACGAGGTGATCGTAAACAAAAAGTAAGTATTTGAGTTTACGCAATAGGCACATTTCCTTGCGTAGAGATAAACACACTTCCTACTGAATTTGCAATTATTTTATTGAATGAATATTTTACGAATTAGAATAAATTTTGGTAGTGAAATTACAAATAAATAAATAGTTGGAATTTTAGGTAAGTAGAATACAAAAATGTCAGATGTCAAATGATAGAAAAACATAAAAATTGTGTCTCAACTACTCTTATTAATCTATTAAAAAGAATCAACAGCTAGTTTCCAAAAATTCAACGTTATTGTTATGCTGTAAATATTCAAGTTCAATAACAATTTCTCAACGTGGAACGTTTGTTGCAAAACATTTTGAAAATCGCGCTCTCTAGGTCATTCATCCGCCCCGTCGGATGTTACATTAAACTTTGGCGCTGCGGTCGCTCGAAATCGAGATCTCAGGCCAACAATCTACACCCTTAATGAAACTTGGCATATTATAACTATGTGCCGGTTCAACATTTAGGGTACTTTTTATCCTGATCAATTGTAAAGTTCCCACGGGAATGAAGCCCTAACATCTCCGGCCACGAAGTCGCATGCACTGCTAGTTATAAAATTAAATTAAATTGTATACGTACTTTATATAATTATAAAGTACGTATACAATTTACTTGTTGCTTCACATCCGACGATAGTCAGCAGGCAGACGCACTCAGTGGATATTACCATCCAATGTTTACAATGTGGCTCGTAGATCCTATTACTTTACGCCTGACCTATATTCTTCATTGTGTATCATAATTTTTTAATCTTCGTTTCGTTGTGATTATAATAGCTTTATGCGTATATATACAAAGCGTTAAAGTTCCAACAAATTCAATTTTTAAAACGAAAGTTTTGTCATCAATCAAACAATCTCTATGTTTATTAATCGTTCACATTAATACTGTTTTTCATGGGTTCAACATGGATAAAAGATGTATTTAAGAAAATGCAGCTTTTACACTGTAATTCAGAAATGTTCACATAATATAGGTACTCATTGAGATATTCTACGATACTTACAGAGCGGTCCACAAATCGTAAAGCCTTGAACACCCTCGATACAGACACGGTAACAAAGGGCTTCTGTCTAGAGTGTGTTGTCGACGTGAGGGCAGTAATGGGGCAGCTAGTTTTCCATGAGGATTTCACATAATGAGTCGCACAGTAAGAAAATTTAAATAATCTTTGCACGTCACGAAATCCGTTCCTATCTATGAAGAAAGATCAAAAGGGCTATGGTTATAGTAATTTGAGTCACGCTATCATATATGAGGACCCCAGAGGTAAAGGGGTCTAAGTGACAAAATTTATGTTTTGAGATAATTGAACCAAAAGTCAACAAAATTTTGTAAGAGGGAAAGTTATTTTTTTTTTGTTTTGACCATTTTAGGCCAACACTTTGGCCATTTGCTTCTAATTAGTACTAACAATAGATTATTAAAATCACCTGTGTTACATTTATAGGTAATAAAAGGTAGATAATGTGTACTTAGACCAAGCAGCTTAGACCTTAGCGCTCTAAGCAGTGTTAGCATGCACTACTAGTGGTGAAGGGGCAACACACTAGGTAGCAGCACCTGTCAGGGAAATCACTTGGATCTCCTCACCACTAAAATGAATAGTATTTTAACAGTCTGTTACTGCATCTAACTCAATTCTTTCGAAAATGTCACTTAGACCCCTTGACCTCTGGGGTCCTCATATCCTAGTCGTTCGGATAATAGTGTAGCCTTTTACCATTTTTCAATCATCATCATTATCAATCATGGTTAGGATGTTACCATGGTTAGGAGAATCCAGTCGAAACGTTGAGTAAAATAAAGAAAAGGTAAAGGTAAGCCTTTAAGAACGGTTTAATAGATAAATATATGTATGGGTATTTGTACTCTACCCGAGAAATTATCGTCCAATCTCCTCCATTTACCCAACCCTTCTTCCAAATTCATTTCTTTAAATCTCCAAAGGTAGGCAGCGTATCCGGGGACATGCCAACGTTTGCCATTAGGGACTGATGTTGGCATTTATCACGAATGTCTAAAGGTGACAGTATCCACTTAAATTCAAGTGGACTGTGTGCTATGAGTGGACGTCTGCCGCTTCGTCTCCATAAAAAAAAGATTTATTAGAGACGATTCCACATCAAGATAAACATTTTTTATCATTCCCTGGGATATTCCTGGGATTCCCCGGATCATATCTATTCTTATAAAAAAAGTACACACTAGTTTTAAATAAATTCTACAAAAAAATCTTAAAGACCAACGCTGTTGGAAGACATTATTCTTGCGGCAAAGTGAAACTAACCGAGTTTCTATCAACTTTGACGAATGTCAGTTCCATTTAGCTGGTTAGCTGTCAGCGCAAATACTCGTGTATTACGTTTCATGTTACCGTCGGACTGACTGACTCCGAGTCCACTGACCTGATGCCCTCATTATACTGAATCGATTGTTGTCCTTTGCTAGCGAATACTCGGTACGCGCATTTCCTGGAAGGGCTTGCCGACTTCATAAGCTCATTTCATTATTTAAATTGCTGTCGCGTGCCATTTATTATATTAAACTAATGGATAATCAATACGCCAGATATGTTTAGCTTAGTCTGGCAAATGAAAGTTGAGACTGGAAAAGCTTGGCAAATTAAAAAAAGTAATAATTTATCAGTAAAAATAGTTGCAAATACAATTTTGATATTTGAATTCAATAATAAATTAGACTAGCATTGAATTCAAGTATCAAAAGTATTGTTCCAACTATTTTTTCTGAATATGCCGTCCCAACTTTCATTTGCCAGAGCATAAGTAACTACACCTAATATACTCTGTACAGTTTGCTTCGTAGCTTATGATATTAATACGCCGAGTATTTGTCACACCTGGAGCGGAATTTGCAGTCATGTAAAGATTGATACTTATGCGGGCGCGAAGGTCGTGCAAAATTTGTATGGTCTTAGGCAAACATTTGTAAATCTGCTTCTCTCATTTGTAATTTGATAGAAGTTAGTAAACCATACCGACACAATCCTACGCAGTTATTTTATTACATAATGTAGGCATAAATGTAACCTAGTGTGGGTGACAAACCAATGAATTATATATAAATGAAGTGACTTTATTATAATAGTAAACTTTTTAGGATATTTTGAACCCCTAATAATGAATATTTTCTATACTTCCTATATTCTATAGGTACATACATAGAATAAAATTTAATATAAAAAAAGTACACTGCAGTGTAAAGTACGAGTGATACATAGGCCACAAAAATATTTTTCTTTAATTTTTGTCTGCCTGTTCGTCTGTCTGAACGCACATCACACAAAAACCACTGGACGAGTTTTAATGAAACTTGACATATTCATAATTTATGTGCCGCGTTCGCTTATTGTTTTTGACCAGATTAATTACAAACTTCTCACGGGAATCATACTAATCATTGTACTCTATGAAGTCGCACTGCTAGCAGAAGCTAGCAGGAAGAAAAAGCAACAGTCTTTTACATTACACTACCTCTACTTAAATTATAATAAAATTGTTTGTTTGTCCCACCCCGGATGAAATCGTTTGCTTTTGCCCACCCTGGATAAAATGATAAAATCCAGACTACGCCCTTGAATTTTTCCATTGAAACTTGTTTAGGTTTGCCTAACAATTCTATAAATTTGACAGGACCTTATACTTAAACTCGATATTTGGATTATAACTCGTCATAGCAGGAACACATCCCTTTTAGGATCATGAAGGGGTTGCAGGTCATAATCTGCCACGTAGATACAATGTGGATTGACGGTTAGTCTAACAACAACCGTTTTATTTTATGAATACATCCGAAGAGAAACGGTCAATAGGTCCATTTATATATACGAGTACCTACTTCTTATTTTTTATCTGAATGCGTCAGTACGGATGCAACTTCACCCAGTTATGGTCAGACGAGTCTCGAGCCACCCACATTGAGGCGAACGGCTGTGTGCTAGTATTTTCACCGCACATAATAGAATCGTTTCTCTCGACAAAAAACGCTCTGCATTCAGCCCGCTTCCCGCAGGCTGTGCGAAAGCTGAATGTGGGGCCATAGTGCGTTTTTCAAAACGAAAAAAAGGTTAGAAAGTGTCGTGGCTTCTCGCTAGGCCTCCATTGATGGAATATAAATTAAATCCCGATTGGGTAAACCTATTACATTTTAATCGAATTCATTAAGGATTATTACGATTCCGTAGTTTCTGGACGCCGCCGCCGCGGCCGTTAGGTTTAATCAATTTGCTTAATTATTATAGCCAAATTACATACATATTTATTTTATTAACAATTGAAACCGTTATCTTTTTGTAACACCTACCCGACCATTATTTGTATAAAAACAAATAACTCGCCTTTTGTACGATATTGTACGATAAGTGTTATAATACCTACTTAAATGAATAAATAACAAAGATCCAAAATGTTAAATACACATTAATTATAAAACATACGTTATAAAAACGATAAAAAAAAGATTATTCTTCTAAACTAATTTATGCAATGTTGAAATAAAATGTATTAATAACTAAAATAACTGCTTCTTACGAAAGTACTGTGGCCCTACACTTATTTCCTATTTTAATGAGGAACAGAATTGTTAATGACGTCAGCTGCGTTCCAATCTGGAATGTAAAAGAAGAGAAAATGTGTCAACAGGTAAATAAGATTTTGTCATTAAAATTCAGAGCGTAGCTCCGCCTGATTGTCTCTTGGAATAATGTAGGTACTCGTAAACAATAGTAAGTTAACATTTATGAATAACATTGATTTTCTGTGGCGGAAAATGAAATGACAATCGTGTTTTTTGACACCGCTAACACATGCGTAACAATAATTAGGTACATTAGTCTTTAAGTATATAAATAAGTTTAATCATGACGGATTGGTCATGTTAGCAAAGGTGGGCAAAGTTAATCCAAAAGTTAACTGCGTTAATCGTTCCTTACTCAAAAAGTTAACTTCGATAATCGTTAAAGCATTAACTTTTTGAAATTTAACGCAAGTTAAAGTTATCCGTTAAAAGTTAATCACTCAAAATTTGTACTGATGCTTAAGTATTATCTATATATTTAAGTAAGATAATACAATAGAACAGGTTGGACTAGCTGGGATACACATCACATCATACAGAGGCAAATAAAACAAGTAGGTATATTAATTAATTGATGTTTTTAGAAAAAAAAATAACGTGTGCGGTCAGGAGACCCCCCGTCAGGAACGAAGATCCTCACGCATTTTATTTTAAACTCCGAATGTAATTCGAAATAAAATTTGTATAGTTCATGTATTTTTTTTATTTTGTATCATATTTTCAATGCAAATAATTTAAAATAAGGAATCAAATCAAAAATCAAAAATTTAGGTTATACAACCGGCCACGCGCTAGTGTGCACGTCTGTTATTCTGCTCGAGTCTCGCTCTCGATACTCGCACGCACACACACGTATGGTGAGAAAGAGAGAAAGAGAAAGGCGTATGGTGGGGGTAAAAATCTTACGTGACGTTACATTTTCTCTCGAATCACACCTACCGCAAGCCGCGTAAAGGAACTTCGTTCCAAAAAAAACAGAAACATATGCACCTACCTACCTAGTACAATAAAATAACAATACAATAGCAATCAATTCAATTATTCCTACTCATTCTCATTTTGCATTGGGTGCATGTTTCCCTTCGTAAACATTAGCATATTAAAATTGTCATCCGAGAGTGATATGATCGTTTAGACCGTAAAATATCTTTTCCTGTAGAAAAACCTGACACTTTTTTGCTCATAGTAAGAAGTTAGGTTATAAAAATATCAAAATATTTTTTTTTGTTTTAATTCTTCCATTACTAATTAATGATAATGATAAGATTGATAAGGCAAAGGGAACTGAGACCATACAGCCGTGGTAGCAGACGTGGCGGGCAATTCAAACAAACATAGACAATAACTAACCAATGTAATGGACTAAAGTTAACGGAAGTTAAGAAGACCGTTAATATTTTTTTAATTTAACTTAAAAGTTAAATCGTTAAGCAATATGTTAACTTCGTTAATTAACGAATTAACGGTTTTCTGCCCTGCTTTGCATGTTAGTAGTGCCCCTACCTGCTAGGCAGAGGATCCTGGGTTTGATTCCCGGTCGAATATTTAGTTGTTTAAAGACAAATGTTTGGGTTTGCGTGGCGTGTTCGTCTTTGTATATGTCTCTGGTTCCACGACACAGGCAATCCTAAAGTGTAGATCATTGAGTGTTGTGTTATTATTAGGTGCTTAGGTTATTCAAAAAGTTATTCAAAAAAACATATATCAATATATGATATATACAATATATATCAGATATATATAAAACAAGTTATATAAAATAATATGTCTCTTTCGATTTTTAGGAACAATTTTGGGTACAATATACGTATTTAAGTGTAACTAGTCCAATAATTATTCTTTGAGCCCGAATTCCACGTTCTACAGTTCAGAACAACAAATATAACAATGAATGTTTTGGGTGACATTAATATCAATTTGCAATTGAGAGTCGTTAAAGAGTGATAGTTACAGTCGGCAACATATACTTAGTCTGGCAACATATACAAATACTATTACAATAAAGAAAAATAAATAAATTACATTTGAACTTAGAATGTGTCATTCTCAGGTGAAAAATAAACGTTTTTTCTCATGTTGGCGGCAATCATTATGAATTATTGTACGAATATTAAAATGGAGTGGGGTGATAACGAAAACCGTATGGCTATAATTGCATTACAGAGTAGGCATAGAGCCAAATGCAATTTTCAAAACTCTCCATATGCTTGGTATTAGCCGAATATTTGTGTACCGTGCTATTGGTAGGTACATTGAAACGTCTTCTGTTTGTGACAGAAAAAGGTCTGGACGTCCACGCACTATTCGTACTGAACAGACGATTCAAGTTGTGAAAGAGAGGATCCGAAGAAATCCCGTCCGCAAACAAAAGATTTCATACAGAGAGATGAATATAGCACCCAGAACCATGTTACGTAATTTAAAAGATGATTTAGGAGTGCTACTTTCAAAAGTCGTACTGGTCATTTCTTAACTGATAAGTTAAAGAAAAATAGATCTGACAAATCAAAACAACTTCTTCGGCGACACGCAAAAGGAGCTCACAGACAAATCTTATTCACGGACGAGAAAATGTTCACCATAGAGGAACATTTTAACAAGCAGAACGATTGAGTTTATGCTCATAACTCCAGAGAATCTGCTCAATTTGTCAATAGGACGCAATGTGGCCATAGTTCAGCTTCAGTAATGGTTTTGTGGGGTGTTAGCTATCAAGGAGTGACTGAATCATATTTTGGTGAAAAAGGTATTAAACCGTCGACTCAAGCGTATCAAGATACGATTCTTGAGAAGGTCGTAAAGGCTCCAACACCCTGTTCCATAACCAAGAAGACTCAGCATTAGGTCATAAGGCTAGCTCAATACAGGCGTGTCTAGAAAGGAATATTCCTGACCACATTAGAGTCAGGAATCTAGTCCCGATCTTAATCCATTTTATTATGATTTATGGTCTGTTTTAGAGAGCATGGCATGCTCTATACGCCATGATAATATTAAATCCCTGAAACGTTTTATATATTATATGTTTGTCAATTTTCCCATGGAAAGGGTGCGCGTTTCAATCAAAAACTGGCCACAGCATTTGAAAGATTGTATAAAAGCAAATGGTGACCATTTCGAATAAACGTTCTATATTTAAAATGGCTACCCACTTATTTTTAAAATAACACAAATTCTTGTAATAAAATGATAATGTAAAATCTATCAATGCTTTCTTTGTAACAATATTTATGGCTAGACTAGGTATATACCTAGTCTATACATATGTAGGTACGTACGTAATGTATCCAAAATATGTAATGTTTGTAATGTATCAAAGAAAAAAAATCGATTAAAATAGTAGGTGGATGTTTGCATAGCACATATGGACAACTTTTTGTAGCGAATGACTTAAGTGAACATTATGCCACATACCAGTTTTGGCTACCATCATAATATATATCCACCTTAAGTCTTTTGCTACGAGAAATTAGGAGTACATGGGATGAATTTATGTATGTATACATCTTGCTTCGTATGTTCTTGCAACTCCCGAGCGTCCGTCTGCTTTGCCTGTTGTGGTGTGTTCGTAGGCGTAAAAAGAAACTTTCACGATATACCTATTTACCTTTAAATACATTGACGCGAAAGTTACTTTTCGCGTATACTGATATTTATCTACAAACATGGTTGATGTTGAACTGCAAGATCGACACAAGTACCTAATGTAGTTATATATAGAAGGAAACCTTGTTCTTCAATAAACGTGATTTACTCGTATTAGTAGATATTCTCTTGTCCCACATATTGAGCGCTGTAAATACAGGATAAAAAATGTGTCTTGAAAGTTTTTATAGTAATGACAATCCGTTTCAATCTGTACGGAAACGATCATTAAAACTTGATTGAACTCTAGGGAAGTCGGTTTGAAAATTTTTGCACAGCAACCTACTCTTATAAAACTCGTTAACCTATTTATGAAAACGTATTATTAGTATAAAACAGAGCGTTAATATTTTATTATTATGTTTATTATCTTTTTAATGGCAAAACAGAGCGTTAGAACAATAGTTAACATTTAATAATAATAATACAATAGTTTATTTGCAAAAATATGAGTACAAAACTGGTGACAATTTTAATCAGATGCTACCCATTCTACTGCAAATCAGCGTGCAGAAACTATTGTATAATAAATTACAATAAACACAATTTAAAGACAGATTTATTTATATTTAAAAGGAATATTAAACCACGCCGCCAGGTCGGAACAATAATATAATTAATATATATTTATATCACGTAGTGAGGATTTATGCATCCCGCAAACAATAGACAAACAATAAAAGGTCAATGGCCATTTTTTGATTCATTAATGTATGAAATGTCAAAAATCATATTGTAATACGTAGCAAAGTGTCAAATTATATTTTTAATATGTCAGTACTGGTTATTAGATCTACGTGTTTGGTCTATCAGTGCAAAAATGTCAAACTGTTTTATTTAAATTAATTACAATGACACTTTAATCCTAATATTTGACTATCCAGTCGAGATGGTATAATTTATTTATTTATAACGAACTGATACCGTTTATAATTCTTTATCATTAAAAAAATCAATTTGAAATTATCATTAAAAAAAATTACATTACAATTTGAATACATCTTTCTTAAACAAATTAGTATTTGTATTCTTGACCTGGTAATTTATTATAAATATTGATTGCCATACAGTAAGCGTTACGATTGAAGAGTTTTAATTTTTTGGATGGGATATATAATTTGTATTTATGTCTGCCAATTACATTATATACATCAATATTTCTTTTGAAATGTTTGAATATACCATTATGATTAAAAATAACCATCTCACAAATATAAAGGCATTTTTCGACGTACTCTCCCTGCAATTCGATACATTTAGTCCAACGTTTCTCCCATCCTTTTAAACCGTCAGAACAAAAATGATTGTCTAAACCTGAAAAATACTGGTTTACAGCGTTTTCCACCTCAGCATTTGACTTATATTTTTTTCCCCGAGATATTTTTTCAAATTAGGAAACAGGAAATAGTCGCTGGGAGCTAGATCTGGCGAATAGGGTGGGTGCGGAAGCAATTCAAACTTCAATTCGTTCAATTTTGACATTGCGACCATGCACGTGTGAACCTGAGCGTTATCCTGGTGAAGCAGGATTTTTTTCTTGCCAAATGCGGACGTTTCTTCTGCAGCGTGCAGTGCAATGCAGTGTAGTACTGTCCGTTGATTGTTTCACCCTTTGCAAGGTAATCGATAAGAATTATTCCACGGCTATTCCAAAAAACTGTCGCCATCACTTTTCCCGCAGAGAGAACGACCTTTGCCTTCTTCGGAGTTGGTTCCCCCACCGCAATCCACTGCGTTGACTATTGTTTGGTCTCAGGCGTATGATGGTGTACCCAGGTTTCATCGACGGTTATCAGTTATTATCGACGGTTATCGACGGTTCAGATCCCACAGAAGACCGAGTACACTGCCCTGCGGCACACCATATCTATTTACATGATATTGCGATCTATGACTATTACAGCGATTACCCTCTAGTTGCGATATCTCCATAATTTGTTTTTTATTGCTCAAATAACTTGTTAGCTATTCTAATGATTTCCCTCTTATTCCATTACACTCCACTTTTCTTTATGACACACCTTGTCAAATGCCTTTGTCTTATCTATAAATATGGACACGGTTTAAACTTTCGGTAACAGACCTAATTAAAGAAAAACAGACCAAGGTTGTGATCTTTGTGTTATTTTGTTAAACATAATCTTTTCAAATACTTTAGATAAAATTGGGATTGGGGTTATTTGGCCTGTAGTTATGAGTATTTGCGTCGAGTCCATCACATTTTTTAAAAAGTGGTTTTACAATAGAGTATTTATCTACTAGGAAACTGCCCATTACTAAAAGACAAATCAATAATATGCCTGAGTGGTACAGAAATGGATTCTGTACATCATTTTAATAATTTTGTATTTATGACAACATATCCTGTTGAGTTTGTGATTTCATTCTTCAATTATTTAATATATGTATGTCCATTGGGTAGGTGGATGTTAAAAATATGCTATTATCATGGTTAGGTATTGAATATGTAAGTATTATTTATATTAATATTTTTTTTTTATATAAAAAAGTGGGCGGACGAGCAAGCGGTCCCACGTGATGTTACCGCCGCCCAGGGACACCTGCAACACCAAAGGGCATGCGGGCGCGCCGCCGACCATGCAAAATCCTATTCAGAGCTTTCTTGAAGAAGCCTTGAATGTTGTTGCTATTCAATTTAATAAAATAATTATTACAATATTCTGTTATCTCTAAAGGAGATTGATATAGTTTGTGATTCATTTATCGTTATTTAGTTTATTCTTTTAGCGTATATTTTAGTGTCTATATATTTTTTTATTATTTCTTAAGCAGCCTTACATTTAGTCAGAGCATTATAGACATATTTTGTTGTGTTGATTGATTGAGCTGTATAAATACATTTTCTTAATAATTTATTATAATTGACATATATTATTTTATTGGCTTGTTTATTAGTAGGAGATATTTAAGATATTTATCGATTATTATCGATATTTAAGATATTTATCGATTATTATCGATATTTAAGATATTTATCGATTATTATCGATATTTAAGATTCTTATCGATATTTAAGATTTTTATCAGATATTTAAGATATTTATCGATTATTATCGATATTTAAGATTTTTATCGATATTTAAGATATTTATCGATTATTATCGATATTTAAGATTTTTATCGATATTTAAAATATTTATCGATATTTAAATAAAATGCCTCTTAATAATACAATTAAAAATACAATTGGGTTTTTGAAAAAAAATTTTTTTTATCGTTAATGGAAAGATCATATACACATTTTATAACAAAACTATTTTTAGTTTTTTTTTTCGCTTTAATTAAAAAGTTATATTTAATTACAAATAAATTTTTGAATCCAGTACCGAAAACACGCGGACAGTTCCCGAACAAGCCCGAGCGCGTGTGACGTCACAATGTTAATTTCTACTCATTGTAGCACACAGCTGATACAGTATTTTGACTATTAATCGATTAAATCTTGTTATTATCGTCAATATATTAATAAATATATCGAAAATGTCTAACCTTAAAAGTTATCGTGCTTGCTTCGTACGAATACTACAAAAACAACTCCTGAAAAAATGTTTTTAAATGTTCCACAAAATGTTAAACGTCGAAATAAATGGTTCCAAGCAGTGCGACGACCTAATTCCAAAACAACATCAATTTTTTTTTGTTGTGAAGATCATTTTGATGTATTTTATAATAATATAGTAATTAAAAAATATTTATGTAAACGTATAAATGAAATAAATAGCATTCGATAAATAAAAATTAATTATATTTAATGACGAATAAATCATTTAATATTTTAATTTACAATATTATTTTTTTATAAACTTACCTTGATGCTTTAGCACCTCGAACTTCAGCTGAATTAAACCGAATATCATTTTTAAGAAAATCTGTTATCTATCATAAATATATCCACATCAGGTATATTATCGGAATTAGCCTTTATAAATCCTTTATCACACATAACTAAATAAAAGTAGTTAATATAAATAATTTTTTAAACTAAATGTCGGATATTTGTCGTCAATTTACATGTAGAAGCCTGTGATACTGTACTATCGAGAAATCCTTTTAACATTATGACGTCACAAACATGACGACCAATCGTAACGCGTTTGTAGTCACGTGATTCTTTTTAAAATTTTATCAATTTTAAATTGTTTATAATAAATTAAATAAACATTTTTTAAGAGTATTTCGCATCGATTATTAATATAATTTATGATAAAGTTTTAAAATACATAAAAAAAATTGATAATTTTTTTTTTTCAAAAACCCAATTTATTTTAACAGATTATTAGGAAACATAGGTTATAGTCATGGAATATATAAAACGACTTGTTAGTATCTGTTTCTTGTAGAATGACAAAGCAGCGATACACTCACGAAATTTATTTAAGTACGTTATCTTTACATTGATTTATTTTTCTTACATAACAAGTAGGAGGGTTTTTCACTAATACGGTTGGTGATATCGCCAATTCAAAAGAAAGACTGCGTGCAGTTTCATGATCAGATAATCCTAAATAATGTAAATTAGGTCTTTGGTTTGAAAAATTACCAACTATTAGATCAATACCAAACCTTGTATTGATCTAATAGTTTTGTAGGGTTATAATTAATCGATGGAAATAAAACATATCACACTAGGTAAAAAGTTTTTGTCATATTTCCTACGAATATCTGACGCCGCGAATATAACACTTGAGAAAATTTAACACAATTAAATACTGCGGTTCGAAGAAAAAAGGCTTACTAATGCATTCATTCGTTAAAAACGTTACTAATGCCCCTTTTTATTAGGAGGGCAGGATTGGAATTACGTGACAAAGGACGGATGGACAAGACGAAACATAAAGAATCCCGCTTGGCGATGGAACCCAAATGATTTCAATTAATGATTAATCACTACTTACGTCATCGATCAATCATCAATTATCATAATGCAACGAATCCTACAAATTGCTAAACACTTGACATTTCATCTACAACTGTCATAACTTTGAACACGTGTCGCGCACAAGGTTCCAAACGCATTCTAACAAGTAATCACATCTGTTTACAAATATATCGGTCAAGTAAGTTAAATCGACAGTCCATTAGCCCGAGTTCGGTTAGTGCTATTGACACCATTGCGCATGCGTCATGTCCGTAAAAACAAATGCCATACAAATGCATAACTCAAATGTCGTATGCAGCATGTGCGATTGATACTTGTTTTTTTTTCTTAATTGAAAAATTAATGTTCTTAATTGATTAATTATTTTTCTTAATTTACTAATTATTTTTCTTAATTGATTAACTGTATATTATACAAGAACATGTAGAATATAAATAATAATATACCATACCATACTATCAGCAATGTATCTACACTGCTGCTGCTGGCCTTCCCAAGGCTCGCCTTCCCACACGATCTTTGGCTCTTCCCATCCAGCCACTACCGGCGAACATTTTCAAGTAATCGGTCTACCTTGCTACGCATACAAATGGTAACATACGATACCATCTACCATTAGCTTGTTAGATATAGATAGACACCACTGTTAGATATCAGCCTCTCTCATGGCAAGCTCACATTCGTTCGTCCGTTCTTCTCACCCAGCTTGTAACGACGACTTCCATAAGGCCAGGTAAGCCCATAAGACTTACCTGGTCGGAAGGCATTCCAAACTACGTCTTTCTGTGCGAGGTCTCCACTAGAGAACTCGCCCACTCCGAAGGTTGTCGATTCTGTAACAAATTTGCATCTGTCCTTTGCTTCTTCAGCTTACTGACATGCCATTACGATCAATTAATTATACTTCGATTAATTTACGAATTTCTTTATTTTGGACTCTATCCATCTGATATTGTTCTTAGTATAGCGCTCCACGGGTGATTTTGTATGACTGGAGCACTGTCAAAATCCATCGTCACGATGAAACATATTTAAACAATGCCAAACTAATTATTAGGTATCGAAATTTCTATTCTATAAGAATAAGAATATTGTTTATTCAGTTATACTGTTCATATTACATATTTATAAAATAATTGTATTATATCGATTTTAATTTCATTATTCTATGAAACGAATCGTATTCTATTGTCCGTTTTACTTGCCTTACAAAGACAAAGAATAATTTAATAGACACGTGGGTACATTATTATTACTTTTATGGCAGGTATTTAACAAAATGGATTCTACTTAGGTTTACTAGGGATTGCAATACCGCGGTGTTTTCAATCCCGCAGTAAATTTTCGGGATTGGAGTCAATTGGGAGGATTGTATCCCGGGTAGTTTATAAAATTTTATAATTTGAAATAAAGAAATACCTTTGTTTAGTAAATTTTTTAAGCAATTTCATTTTTTTTGAATAAAAATCTACAATAGTATTTTTGTTAACATAATAATATTAATTTGAATCAAACGTTAAGACTCTCCTAACTATACGAGTAAATCAACATTTCTTATAAATTAAAATAACTAAAGAAATTTATTTATGTATGTAAGTAATGTCATGTATGCTCCTATAATTATATAACAAATTCTTTCACATTCATAGACAGTTTTTTTCCTTCTTTAATATTTTATCAAAGATCTTTCTCTTTTCTGGTCTCTGCTTGTTGGTAATCTTCTTTTACTTAATGTTAAATTGATTTGTAAAAATCTTGGTTATCGTCTACGGTGAATGTATTAGCTTCAGTTTTAATAGCTCCAGTGCAGTTTCAACATGTTTGTTATCTTTAATAACTGTCCTTTGCGCAGTGTGTCTGCGTTTGCATGTTTGTTCGCTTTATTTTCTTACGATTATGAGGGATCCGCGCGGATCCGAATAGTTGTTGCGGGATCCAGCAGACCCTTAAATGATACGGTTGCGGGATCCCGTTTTGCGGAATTGCAATCCCTAGTTCCTACTCCTTACATGGAACCTTTTTTTTCATTTCTCATTATCATTTCTGTTAGTACGGGCATGGATGTAGGTAAGTAGGTAGTTGCGCAATTTGATTTAATGAATGCTCAAATAGTTCTCGTCACGGCAACACAACTGTGACTTAATACTCGCTTCACGTCATGGTCGCACCACCATTTAAAGTTTCACATCGTCACCAAATGGAGTAGATTTTTGTGGAGGGTCGATTTATTAAAAATCCATTGTTTGCCAAAAGTGGTGTCGTAAAAACCTATTACTTCCAATATACATGACCCCTATAAATGGTTTCGCAAAATGTTTGTATGATTATTATGGTGACGAGTAAAACTTTGTTAAAGAAAAAAACAGAATAATAAAAAGAACTTACAATTACTTAATTAAATTGTGTCAACGTAATTTCTTATAACCGATTTTCAATATACTACCTACGAATTACTTTTGTACAACATTACGAGTGGACATCGAAATGGAAATAAACTGTTTAATTCTTTGGGAGTTATGTATCATTAATTACTTACCTGACATACACCAGTCCATTCCAGTAACCAGCCCTTGTGACATCCACTGCCCTACATGGGTTTCTTTATGCACATTCTCTCGTGCATGAGGGATATATGGCTTCTAGCATGGCATATGCTGGTCCAGTGAGTTGACGGGTCCACTCTTTTAGAGGTTAATCACTTAATTATCCTCTAACACCTTCGCGACACATAAGGGAAGATATGGGGTCGAACTATTCCAAAGCCGGTCGATACCACCTGACATATGTGGGGGTAATTTTCTGATTTTATACTGTTTTTCTAATAACAACTCTTTCTTTATCATTAAGGTGCGCGTACGCGAGTTCTACATCGCGATGCAGCGTTGCCCCTACATCCACGAGATGAAGGAGCGGCTGCTGGGCGCGCCAGTGGAGTTAGAGCCGAGGGACGTCGTGGTGCAGCCAGCGCGAGATCGCGGCCTCGAACACGCACCGGACCCACAGGTCGGCACCATTGTCAAAGTGAGTAAACATCGAGGAGTACCATGCTGTACACTTACTTCTACATTATGTAACTTTATTCCTATATTCTTAAGAAAAATAAGTTGCTTCTGGGCACGTCAGTGTAGCCTGGTCGACTTTATAGCCGAGACCTAGACCTCAAATGCGCACTATTGTCACTATTGTCAGGGGGAGTATACGCTTCTGAACGCATTTGAAGATATTTAGATTGACGGAACTTGGGATATTCACCTTTGTCCACCCCAAGTAAATCGCCTTAGGGCGGACAACAAGAATGCGAGAATAAAATGTTCCTCTTGGCCATCCCAATATCTTGCAGAGTGGCTAACAGGAATTAAAAATAAATATTATTTCTGATGCTGATCTCAAATTTGCACCCCTTAGGGTCCAAATAAAACAATGCAAAAGTAAAACGTTCCTATTGACCCTACCAAGAGTTTCATACTTTTGTAAGATAATCCGGGAACATCGAGTGCTGGTTCGTTGGTAGACGAAAAACAGGAATATTACAAATACAATACATTATGAGTAGTATTACAGAGAACAACCCAAGTCTAACTGTGTTATTTGAAACGAATGCTAATGTAAGGAAGCCATATCAATTTCTTGACGAAAAAATATGGCTTCAACAAAATGGGTCACAGCAGGGCCGTCTTTACCAGGGGGTGCAAGGGGTGCGGTGCACCCCGGGCGCTCACCTTTTAAAGGTAATGAAAAAATATAACGCTATAGTAAACAATTACACAATAGGATATTTGACTGTCATAGGATACACAATAGGATATTTGACTGTCATAGGATACACAATAGGATATTTGACTGTCATAGGATACACAATAGGATGTTTGACTGTCTTAGGATACACTCCCGCACCCCGGCGCAGAATAGACTTAAGACGGCCCTGGGTCACAGTACCATTTAACAACGAAAGTATACATAGAGTGCGATGAACTAGCCCTTTTAGTATCCACTGCTGGACATGTCTTATGCACATTGTCTCGTGTATAAGGGATCTAAGGCCGTAAAACTCGACGCTGGCCAAGTGGGTTGGCGAGTCCACTCTATTAGAAGTGGTGTAGTTACTCAGGGCTTGTGGCAGCCACTTTGTTATAGCGTACTCGTAATTTGTATTATTTTTAGATGAATTTCTAGAGTTATTTATCAAGCTTCTGGACTCATTATTAAAAATAATAATTTAAGTGAAAATCTGTAGGCATTTGATCCAAGAACGCATTTCTATAGAGAAATAGCCTCGATCAAGATATTTTATCAATCATACATAGGTATCTATTAATTTTAACAAAACGTTCCGTTCTTCTTTACGTAGGTGCTACCGCAGAACCTTATAGCAGCGACCTTGTTTCAGCTGAATTCCGACGGCTACGGGTCGCACACGTCGCCGGCGCGAGCACCACTCGTCACTGACGAGTGTGAGCCGCCGGCGGACGAGAGCGATGCCCTCACTCCTACTGATGCGGTGATACGGTACAGAACATGCTGTCAGCCTGAAAGTACACCCAAAAATGCCAAGTAAGTATTTAACAGTTATTATGGATACAGACAATATACATGTTGGCTGTGTGGTGTCGGTCGGATTTAGGACCGCACCAGCCCATCCTTTCCCGTGAGTGTGTTAAAAGGCGACTAAAAGATAATAAAACCGCTACTACAAACTCACAGGAACTACACCGCATCAAAAAAGTAGACTGGCTCACCAGTGTGGCGTTTTAAAGCCATAATACATAAGACATAGTGCACGGAGAGGATCCAACAATGGACGTTAAAAGGCTGGTTACTGTATTACGGTAATATACATGTAAATTGCCACGAGATGGTAAGCATAAGAAAGCATAAGATTGTAAGCAGTAGAGATGTGACATGGACAGAAGAAGTGCTATGAAACTTTGGACATACACAGCTGTAGTTAAAACAATGGGACTTAACTCTATGGGAATTAAAACAATGAGAAATGTATATGCATGGCTAGTTATTTACAGATTGTATACATTGAACAAGTAGTAGGTACTACTTCTTTGTATGGGCACAGTTGTCTAACATTGTATGTTGTAGCATAAGTTTTAGTCAATTTAGATAAAACTGCAAATTTTCTCAAGTTCTACATGTCTCAAAACATGATATACAGTTTACACAATGCTGCTTCAATTTATATTTTGTAGTTTAGCGGCACGTAAAATGCGAGTATAGTTTCGTAAAGAGCTGCCGTGTATGATATTACACTCGTTTACTATATCTCTACAATTTAAAAAGCGCCAAATTGTCAAAATTAGACAAACGATAAATTCTAGGTTGAAACTTTATAACGTTACAGGCCATGAATAAGTGCCGGTTTTTAGGCTTATGAGATTGAAATATAATATCGTTCAAATTGATTTATATGATTCAATCTGTTTTATATAGTCATTATAATATATTATAAAACAAATATGAGTAATGAAAAAAATATGATGAATGACTGAATGAACAGAATTTGGTTTTAAGAAATTGTATTCGACTTACCAAGGTGTATGAATAAATGCATGAACTAAAGACCCGCGAATGAATTATTTATGTTCTGATCCCGTAATAAATCAAAGCAACGGAAGTCCTAACAAAGAAACACTTATTTCTCCTTAATTCCTTAGGAACAATGAATCCATGACGAATCAACAGCATGATGGCATTGAAAGCGCCAAACAGAACGACTACAATCAACAATTTATTTGCTATTTGGAACATCATTGATCTATTAAACTAATAAAATGCCGTCACCAAACTGGCCTAAAAGCCGCAATGGACAATTTAAAAATAACTAAAGGGGGAGGAAGCTGTAATCAAAGCACTTCCACGTCGCATGGATGGACAATCGATTAAATGGTTACCCGTACGCATAATACTCGTATACAAATACTCGTATACAAATGTTTGAACACGTGTGGTGGTGCACAGGAGATTAAAATTGACTTTGTTGTTGTAACATTGTTGAAGATTAATTGTGTAATAGAAGTCTATTAACGACTTGTTTGTCTCTTGCTGTTAAAGAGATAGGTAATTCGGCATGTAAATGAATGAGTAGATACCACTACATTTTTATATAAATCCATACAATACATTTTGGATCAAACAACATTTATCACAGTACAAATTTAAGGAAGGGGTTATGTTTGTGTTAACAGTATAAAGAACTGCCGTTTTCGTAATGTCGGAACATATAAAGCTATTATATGAAATTTTTACGCTGCGAATTTGGCTTGTAAAATGAGAATTGAAAAATGCACATAGGAAGTTAATATAATATTATATCAAAACGCTAACCCATCGAATGATATTAATGTACATAATATAGTACATTTCGACCGAAGTTAGAGGAAATATATTATTATTTAATTTCGACTTTCCCTCTGGAATTGCTCGCACTAAATTGTTATCTGTTAGTCATAAACACATAGCCTTAATGGAAATTGAGTAGTTCGTATAGAAACCATTTTTTGTAGAAGCAAAAGTTTAATCAGAATGGATAATCGTTACAACAGAATCGAAATTAAACTGTATTAGATTTGAATACAAAGGGGCAACGAACAGAGCAGGCTAGACAAAATTGTAGTTATCAAGACTCGTTTCGCGGTACCATTTATGGATGGACTAATGCTAGACGACCATAAGACGATGTAAGTATGCATTGTGTGCAATCGCGGACAAGGCCGAGTTCTTATGGATATTATGTCATTGACGGGTTTAAAGAACAATTAAAATTGATAACAACACACTGGACATCTGATCTCGTGTCTACTGAATAGATTCTAATTAATCAGCTAGGTACTTCACTCATACTCGTACATGTCTCCAATGTGGATATCGAGATAAACAGGATTTGCTTAAACCTGCATAAGTTTACATTTGTATATTCTATGTAATTATCGATTAATTTACCTTTATTGTAGATTATTAGACGTTATATAAACAAAGGGATTTTATTGTTGGAATGGACTTGACTTTGGGTAAAATAATCAAATTAATATTGTTTTAAGATTTTGTTTAAATAGGAACATTTGTTTTTAAGATAAGACGATAAAAAAATGAATGAATAATTGAACATCCCTGTTGTAACTAATTAATTAAACATATTAACATACTCAGTAGCAATAGGCGGTCTTATCGTTCAAAGTCATCTCTTCCAGGCAACCTGCGGACAGTGAAATTGCAGAGGAAGAGGTTGGCTATACAATAAAATAACCTTTTATACATATAATAAAACAAAAAAACAATAAAGCCATAAATATTTTTACAAAGAAAACATCGATAATTTTATTTTTATATTATCATTTTATTAGAAGAATATGTGTTATTTTAGAAATAAATAGGTAAGCATTAAAACTATAATGTTTATTCGAAATGCACATAATTTGGTTTTATAACATTTTTCAAACTTTGTGGCCATTTTCGATGGAAACACGCACCCTTTTCATGGGAAAATTGGTAACTGCAACCCTTATGGAATGTTTTAGGGATTAGATATTATCATTTCCAAAACAAACCATAAATCATAATCGAGCCGATTAAGATGGGGATTAGATGACGGTCCGTCTTCAGCTTTAATGAAGTCGGGAATATTCCTTTTTTTTCACGCCTGTGTTGGGCGAGCCTTAGGACCTGGTGCTTAGTCTTGCTGAAAGGAACTTCTTGGGTTGGTTAAGGAACTGGGTGTCGTTAGAGGCTTTACGATGCGTGGATGGCCAGATATTTATCTGTCACAAACAGAGAATGTTTTAATGCACCTACCAATAGCCCGGTACACAAACATTCAGCTAACACCAAACGGATGGAGAGTTTTAAAAATTGCATTTGGCTTTACTTTGTGTAATGTTAACGCAATACGGTTTTCGTTATCAGTGTTATTACCCATTTTAATTTTAGTAGGTACAATGATTAATAATGATTTGTCCCAAAATAAGAAAAACTGTTTATTTTTCACGCGAGAATGACAGATTCCAAATTCAAATGTAATTTATTTATTTTTCTTTATTGTAACGGTATTTATGCCCAGACTAGGTATATGTTAAACACATAAACAACGGAATTGATAAGGCTAACTTAACCTAACGCATTGATTCCATCTGGGTGTAGGTGGAATCAATCCGTGGAAAATAAGTGTAGGTTAATAAGGAATGAGTTATGTGATTTAATCGCTAGTAATGTAGGCATGTAAAATTATATGATAAGTAAAGTTTAAAAAGGGTAAGTGATAGGGGAAAATAATAAATGACTTTTAATAGAATGATTCAAAAACTACTCGATGGATTTTAACGAGGTTTTCACCATCGCATAGTTCAGTATGCGTATAATAATAACAGTGCCAATATCTTATCATTAAATACGTTACCTATATCAAAAAATATTATACTTAATGAATAAGGATTTTCGCTATTTTATAGCTTGTTATCCGGAAATTTGGAATATGTGGCATCTTGCTGTAACATTAGCATTAGATAAAAAAAACAAAATTGCAAAATAATATCAATTTTTTTTTGTATGAGTATTTCAATTATTTTTTTGTATGGCGGAATGACTCCGACAAAGTTATGTATTATTTGTGAGTTTAGTATTATTCAAATAAAATAATTATTACTTAAACTATTGAATGACATTATTCGCTAACAGATGGCTCTGCTAGGTGCATTTTAGTAACTGTGACTTGAAAACAGCATAGGTAGGTATATTTAATTGAATATCTACGTCTTACTCTTTACCGGCACATGAATATCTCCTTAGAGGAGGTGGGGATGTTGCAGTATATCTTCGCGCTTGTCGCTCACATTCCCTAATCCATTGTTCATGTGCCTAATCGCTTTGTTACACACCAACACATGCCTACTAAAGACGTTTCACTGTCTATAGGTGCATATAATAAAATAATTATGAGGCCAAAACTGTAAATAATTTCTTTTTGTTCACGCATCACTCAAAAGCTACCTAATGGATTTCGTTGAAACTTTACAGTATTATTTATACCTTAAGGAATCGGCCAATATCTGCAAACAACTTGCTATCATTTGACAAATTTATTTATGCGGTCGTTTTCTTAGAAAATGATTGAAATGGGGTGCATTAATAACTTCGTTTTTCATAATCTCTCCCAATTCACCTAGCACTGAAATTATATATACATTAGAGAAAAATTGAGAAATCGGTCAAGTAAAAAATTGAGTAGGCAGGTATCTGTTGACAAAATTAATGATGCGTACACATTCCCTGAAATTGTTTAAAATTAAAGAAAATGAACACACCGAATCTATAAATACAATAAAATCAAGCAGTGGTTTTTAGAATTTTTGTTTGTTTTTTCTTGCATCATGCAAACCACTGGACGAATTTCATCCAAACTTTGCATATTTTAAAGGTTTATTTTAAGGGTTTGCAGAAGATCTGCAATAAAATCATCACACTATTAGAATATTTTTTCTAACAAGAAAACGAGATCATTTTTTAAAATTAAATTTTCTTTATTTTGAGGTACTTCTGTTTTTCACAAGGCGCAACACAGCTGAAGGGTTTGATCAAAATGCCGAACGTGTTATAAATATTATATTCCCTTCAAGACGTGGTCATTTCGATTAGTGGCAATCCAATGACTGAATACGGGTCCACTGATGGCTCCTCAGCGGAGTTCCGATCAAAACGTTAAACGAGATTTATCACTAAATACCGCATCGAAACAAACCATTGTTTTTTTGTTCTTTGTCACAATATCTACTTCTAGATCTCTCTTATTACAACAGTTTATAACACTATTTATTGTGGGCCGCAGTCAACAGCTAGTACAAAATGATACTAATAAAACAATAATACAATATAATAATAATGGAACAAAATACAGTGTAAACTCCATTTAACGTCACTCGATTTAACGACAAACTCCCTAAAACGTCGAAATAACTTGACTATGGTTGGTTTACCTTGTTTTCCATACAATGATACACTCTATGTAGCATCACACCCACTCTAAATAACGACAACAATACGTCATTATTAAACAATAAACAGTACTTTCTAAGTTGCCGAAATAAGAACTGCAGCTTACTGTGTACGTTCTTTTGTTTGTTTTTTTGTTGCTTTATTGTCTAGCTCGTATTTACCTCGACTGTCGGCATCATACGTATCGAAGATTCTAAGAAATCCGTTCTTTTGTTTGTTGTGATTACCTTGCACGTGTTTACCTCGGCCACTAGACTGTCGTTAGGTTGTTATGCATTATCTGTACATTACCATATTCTTAGTTGCTCACAAACTTTCAAACTGTGAACATGGCGAGTAAGAGAAAATCTTTTTTGTGTTAACGAAAAGGTTTTATTAATACGCGCAATAGAGGCGGGAGAAAAGATAAGTGATGTTGGAAGACGCTTTGGATTCAGTCGCTCTAAAAACGCAAAAAAACTCGCACTCGCACAAATAACGACAGACGAAGATAACAGACTATACGCAAGCATTGTTATTTGTATCATTATTAATGTTTGTTGTTTGTAAATGTTATATATACTTTATTAGTAAATACATAATATTATAATAGTAAAATAATATTGATTTTTCTTCTCTTCATTTAACGACAACTCTCAATAACGCCATAAAATGCGCAGTCCCTTCAGTGTCGCTATATAGAGTTTACACTGTATGTATATACTTGTAACATCATTTTTTTTTAAATGTGTTCTTTTTGTCAGATAATGTCACATATTATTATAGTAGGTACTCTGTTACCTATTATTTAGCTATTTATTTAGCTAGCTTGAAAATACTGTGATATTTGTAACGAAGTGCGAGATTTGATTGGTTGAAGAATATAATAATGTAGAGTATACAAAGACTTTTATCTTTTATTTAATATTTAAAACAAACACGGCAACTTTTAATATAAGTAGTCCGAGATTAGGTGCTCTATTATGAGCGAAACTACAACTTCTTCACTGTTGTTTGAAAGTTATTTAAAATTGCAGAACATCTGAGTGAACTTTATTAATAGTAGTGGAGTTTTCTTTTGTCTTTTCTTTGCTTCTTTGCTATTGATGACCGGGTTATTCTAGATTTGAAATCCAATTAGAGTTACACTAATAGAGGCATTATGAAATAGACGGGTTTGCGGTTTAGAATATCTGTGACGATTTTAACGTGTTAGCATTACACTACTAATTATTATGTCTCAATGTTGAACACTGTGTAATATGATAATGTAGATGTAACCTACTAAAGCGCACGTCATGAGCAGGAAGAATTGATATGAGATCAGCCAATACTGGACAGTAAAGAGGTTTATATGAAATATGACCACTTTACTAGACCCCTCATATTCAAGTTCAATGACGGAAATTCTTCCTGCTCGTGGCGCGCGCTTTACCTAAGTGTTGTATCTACACGAATACTAACTGACTATGTCAAACATGAAATTTATGTTATTGGCCTAATAACTAACCTACATATTATTAATTATTACCGTAAAAAAACGTTTTCAATACAAGCTTTAGCACTTTGTAAAAAGATATCTAGAAGGTGAATACGAGTACCTATAGAAACGAGTTTTTAGTATCTGATATCAAATATACAACGTGTTACCGAAATAACGTAAAACCTGAAACATACTATATATATGAAATATATACAACCGTTCTAGAGAAAAATTAAATTACTTTAAGGTATAAATCCAAAGTTACAAACATGTGTAAGGGTATGTTGTCCTGTCTAAAACATTCGCAGTGCTCATTACTCAGACCGGGCGCCGATACTTGAATTATGAAAAAAAAACTTATTGTGAATACTCATAGAATTCTACTCTCGATACTAAACGAATGCCTATTTTCAACTTTTGCGTTATTTCGGTGTAACGTCGTATATCCAGATAGGTGTTAGATCTCCCCCTCGGTGAACATAATTAATACCATTATTATTAAGATGAAAAACATCATCGATGTTTTTATAGATGTTATATAACTCAGTAGTACTCGTAGGTAGTAGTAATGCGTATGAGTATATTAACGTAAAACCTCGGCAATTTTAAGCATCACTGATTGTATTTATTGAAGCTCGATGAAAACCGCGATATTTCATGATAAATGTTGCCACGTCATTGTCGAACAGTAATTAACAAACGGTTTACATAAGCTAAATCGGACTCTATGACGTTGTAATTAAGTTCAAAGTATATTTTCACAAAGAAAATGATAGGCGTAAATCCAAATAGGGCCACGTTGGACTCTTCAGAAGTCAATTAGATATTGCAATGATTTATGTATATAAAATGGGTAGTACAAAAATACACAATAACAAAAATCTACTTCTGATGCAGGTCAATGACCCGTGTTACGCGTAGTAGTGTAGTTTATTGAATTGGCCCGTGAATGCGCGCGCCTCTCATCCTTTGAAACAGTTATCCCAAGCGTCTTTTGAATGTGAATATTGGTTCTGTGGAGTGCTGGAGACAGACTGCATATGCATTTGCATTGTTAGGGTTGCCTCTATGGTGTAGTTTTGTACAGGGGTGTGTTTCGGGCGAGATAAGAGGCCGAGGGGCCGGGTCAGTGGGTCGCGCGCGCAGCCTCCCAAAGCTCCGGGAGAGACGCGCCTCTATCGACCGCTTGACGCCTCACTAGGGTTGTCGCGTGCTTTTCATGGAATTCGTGTAAATATTACAAAGAAATTATTGTTCGTGTTATTGGTTTATCACATTGATATTGATTGCGGAATCTTTTAGATATCATGTATTTTACGTTGCCTAGGTTTTCCTACCGAATACATGCACAGACTAATTCCCGACATATTGTATGTATCTATACGACTTGTAAGGAATTACCAACGTTCGGTAGTATAAGTTAAAATATACTATACCTATATTGCGTTCCTCATAATCCGGTGCTTGTCCATTGGATTGTATGATAAGTTTCTTCATCCTGTCACAGCAGTATAGCCAGTTCTTTGCTACAAATGTAGTACAACTCCAGTACAATTAAATAAGTCAAAAAATAAAATAAAAATGCATATAAAATATTTGATGATTTAATGTTTCTGACAAATGAGAAATTTAGAAAAGATATAGTAATATAATATAGTATATGACACAGTATTGCTCTGTCATCTAATTAAATCGTTAGGTAAGAGGTGTTCGGTTATCAAGTCAACTAATTAAGACAGTAAATCAGTCTTCATCTCTCCCTTCTGATTGATGCTATAATCGTAATACCGAACAAAATTTACGACCCTCCTACCATTAGGAGTGCAATTTAAAACGAGAGGGTGCGTTCGGGAGGGTTAGTGCCACCCCTGCATCAAGACGCGCAGCATCCTTTACTGCGCAACTCGGAGCGCACTCGAGCCGGAGGTACGGTCTCGATGCCGCACTTCGACATTTCCGGAGCCCTTTTGCCTTGAAAAAGGTCCTCGCGGTCCATAATCCTTGCCCTTGCCTCTCCCCTTGACCCTTGTACACCCAGAAATGGGTACCTTGTAAGTCCTTTGCTCCCATCCGCGTCGTGAAGTGTTAGTGACAATGGGGAAGGACAAGCATCAGCCGACCGAGGCTGAAGTGAAGGTGGCGACGGTAGATCTGGAAGCGGTAGACAATATGGCGACTTTGCCGGTGGGCCAACACCGCCAGCAGGGAAGCGACATCGCAATCGCCGAAAAGCATAACACCGCGAACAAAGAGATGGAGCTCAAATGCGTACAACCGAAGCCGTCAAAAAAGTACGTTTTAGACGATAATATTTTAATGATTCAAAAATAAATTCATTTTTTTTAAATAGGCTTGGCAACGAAAAACTTGTCGTGAAACGTTTTTAACTTGAAATAATGGACATGTAGGTTTGATTTTTGAAAAATAATTTCATAGACTTATATTTTTATTTAAACCCTATTATTTTTATTATATAGAAAACGAAAAGGAGTCAGAATATAACTTTATCATTTTGTAGGTGTTGAGAAAAATATTATAGGTTTACATAACAAACCATTGTAAAACATGTAACTAAAAGATTACTCTTAATAACCCATATGCAAGTAGATATTTTAGACTTTATTAGAAATAGATTTCGTAAGGTATATATAAGTACCTACTTACGTCTATACATAGGTATTGGAAATGGGGCACGCGTCTAGGAGGCAGTTAATTAAAACCGCGTCAGCGTTCCACCACACACTCAAGTGTTACATAACAATATCTCATTATTTAACTAGAACATCGATGAGTTAGCTACAGTATATATTGGATGTCTTTAATATTTCTTCCATAGAACATCGCTGTTCATCATTTCAAGTTTCATCTACGCCAAGCTTCTAGTGGTGGTGTGCATCGCCTACGTCATCAGCGATGTCATCACCCACAACCTACCCCTGTACTACTACGAAGGATTCTTCACTTATTTGTATGGCATGAGCATATTGTTCCTGTTGTACGTCTTCTGCTTCCTCCTCCAAGGTAAGTAAAATATAAGTTAATTTTTTTCATAATTAAAACCACTGAGGTGCTGGTCGTCAGGAAACTAAATGTGTTTTAGATATTTCGTTTTGTCGCATCAATCATAAAACGTGGAAAGCAGCTGGGATTTTTACTAGAAAACTGCTCAGATACAATACAGCTTAAAATATAGGCTGCTATTGTCGCATTACACTTTTCATTAATACCTATATAATGTTAATTGGCGTTAAGCCCGCCTATCATTCATTGTACAATAAATTAATTAAAAAATGTTGTTTCTGACACAGGTTCATTATTGAGCTTACTTAAAATGTCGTGTGATAAGAAAAAGTAGGCCATGGTTACCCATACAATCAAATGAAATAAACAGATTTACTTTCAAGTCCGCTATACATAGATGTCGTGAAGGTAATGACGTTTTTTAATTGAGATTAGAAAATCAGCTATAATTCATATAAATACTTCGAGATTACTTCTTATCTATTTATAAATTGGTTCGTTTTTATATATATTTTATATAAGAAGGGCTACTAATAAAAATAGCCCCAAGAGGAAGCTTTGGGAACACTACCTCTGTAAGCTAATGGCATTTTTCTCCTTCTTTCTCTATATTTATATTATCTTATTCATATGTATGGTCTATATATTTAATATCTATTTTTTTAGTACGTATATTTATATATTTTATCGTATAAGTATATTATCAATGTATTATTAATTATTTTTGAGTTTTTCTGCACGCCCTTAGGTTTTTCGCATTTAACCGATGGTCGACTGGTACGAGTAGAGAATGCCTTAAGACATTAAGTCCGCCTCTGTACAATATAGTGCATAAAGAGTAAATAAATATATATATAGAATTAAAAAAATGTCTAAATTTCTAAATTTTGTTGATTTGATGACCACCAACTTCCTAAAAAAGCTGTTTAAGTAAGTAATTTTCAAATTCGAATTTGAACCACAATTTAAAATCACCAAAAACATGGGAAAGGAAAAGCCGCAGGTAAACCTAATATTTAAACAAAAATATCTAAGTAAAGGAGTTGGTTCTAAAAATATCACTGTTTATATAGAAAGCGCGTGCTGCAGCGGCGGCCCTCCGAAACCGAAACCCCCGCCAAAGGAGAAGAAGCCGAAAAAGGAAAAAGAAAAGAAAACCAAAGACAAGGACGGAAAAGATGGAAAGGACGGAAAGAAAGATGGCAAGAAAGATGGCAGCAAAGGAAAGGACAAGGATAAGGACAAGGATGCTGGGAAAGAGAAGTCGAGCAAAGAATCTAAGAAGCAAAGTCAGTTCCAGGTGAGTGGTGTTTATTTACAGACCAAACAGCACATCCATTATTTTTGTACTTAACATAATCACCCATCCACGTGTCGCTTCGCGTGTCGTTCTGTATTAGTTAACCATCACATTTCATTTATTAATTAATTTTTTATGTGAGATTTATTAAACATTTTGTGATTTTGTTCATATATTCGGAATATTTATTGTTTTGCATTTCACCATAAACAATGTCAAATCGAGAACGCTTTGTAAAGGACGTTAACAACCCGCATGACCCCGTTTTGTTTACGCCGCCTACTTTTTTGTTTTTTCCATATCATTTGGGCAGGAGGTGTATCCCCGTAAGATGCGCGATAAAGTTCGACAACAACAATTGCAATTGCAAATGGCACAATTGTATGCGTCCGAGCAGGTGAGGAGAATACCTTGAGGCATCAGGCTTGGAAACTTGTGTATTATATCATTACGGAGAGCTTTGGATGTGCTGTTGTAGTTGAATTGTTCGCAATAGTGCTTGTATTTTGGCCGCTATTTCATGATTTTTGCTTCCTCGAACATCGCCCTTAGGCTTATTTATAATCACTGTGTTGACAACCTCGTAGAAATCGCATCAAAGATGCACGTTGATATTAACATCTTTGAAAATCAAAATAATAATTTCATTTTATTACAAAGTAGAAGTACTAATTTGCATTGACGCTCACTTATGCAGTGCCTCATAAAAATACATGTTCAATTTATTGTAATGACTTCCCCTATCCAACTATACATAACTGGATGATCAAATTGTGATTATGGTCGTTGTAGGGAAAAATATTGTTTTAAATACATAAATTTTCTACTTACAGTGTAAATATATGCTTAACTGCGATAATCAATTGTAACTTATATTTTTTATAACAGCAACAAGATATTGTGGAATTGGAAGCAGGACCTGTGGCAAGGCCGCTTCGTAGGCGCAAGACTTCGCAGAATGATCACAGCCATGGCAGCTTCTTTTTGAGAATTGGTGCAATTGGTAAGTAACTTTACAAACGACTACTTTTGTTAGTCTAATTTGTTGTCTGACTATCCAAAAGACTCACAATTCTATCTAGGAGTTAATAAAAACGTGTCGATTACTATGCAACTTTACAAAGTGTCCTTTGATTGGTATCCTGTACATTGGATAAAGTCATCGGTAGTGGCTTAGTGAGAAAAGCGTAAGATAGTGTAACGGAAGGCCCCGGAAGGCATATGCAGCAGTGGAGGGATACATTGATTAATATTCCCAAACTTTACAAGTATTTCCAATACATCAAAATTTCTACCAATCTCGTTCTTTACTGAACTATGTTATTTTTTATTATTTTAGCATTTGGTCTGGGTACAATGATTTACAATGGCTTAGAGTTCGGAACATTCTTCGAGTTACCTTTGGAATCGCCTTGCTATCTCATCTTGAAAGGAGTCAACCCTGTTTTACAAATGGTCTTCACCTTCATGCAGATGTATTTCATCTTCATGAACTCACGTGTAAGGATATTAAAATTCTAACTAAACATTATTTTTTAATTCAGGGAATATTTTTTTTACTTTTTTCTACTTATTTCAGTTGAACATACATCGATTCAAAGTGATTGCTCGGTTTGGTCTGATGCATGTTGTTGCAACTAACATCTGCGTTTGGATTCGGACGCTAGTTCTTGAGTCGCTAAAGGAAATTACTGACTATCACGTGAAGAATCCTCAAGGACTGCCTGGTGAGACCGTACTCGGAAGTAAGTTAACTGTAAGTCACATATGTATTTGATTAACTTGTTTCTATTTTGACCTTTTTTTTGTTTAAATTTTCAGAAGTTATTCGCAAGCATACATTGAGACATTCTGGCAAGGTGTTTGGTGCTGCTTCCACCGCCGCCACTACAATCGCATCTACTGCAGTCACGACTGCCAAAAGTGCTGGGGAGCAACTTCTTAATGTTGTTACTACGACCACTATTGCCCCTACAACCACCACAAGTAAGCATTTATCGTGTCAAATTATTTCAGTGTTTACTACAATACAATTTTAACATCTTATCCCTGTGGAGAATTCACATTCATATTACCAAATGCATGATCACTAACTAAAATATGTATTGAACTAATTTTTCAGCGACCACTCCTTCACCATTTAATGTAGGTGGTGGTTTCCTTCATAAATCTAAACTTCTCGATACTATAAAAAGTACTTTTGGATATGACAATGGGATGGGATATGGTCACGAATTTAAAGGTTCTTGGCCAAATGATAATCCTTTCACCACAACCTCTACTGTCGCGCCACTAACGGCGGCTACTGAAAAAGTGACTCAAGCTCAGACGGCCATATTGGAAGTGTTCAATTTTGCTTATGTTTCAACTGTGAAACCAATAGTAAGTGCGATGTCGACTCTGATGCCGTCAATGAGTTCTGGACCATTCGTTACCGATAAAGATGAATGGGGCAATAGTATCAGAACCTATCGCGTAGATGAACCACCCCATTATCCAGGTTCGTCGTTGGAATGTCGTATCGAGTCTACCAATTTTGTTTCTTGCTGCTGCACTATTTATTTGCAAAGTATCTAATGTCTACTTTAGTTATGTTTTTGTTACCTGTAGTGTGGAGAAGTTAGACGCCTATCATTTTTTGTATTATGTAATAATCACCTTTTCACTGTATTGTAGTGGTGCGTCACGTCACTCGCGCATGTATTATTTACATAAAAATGTTTAATTTTATTGATGTCAATTATAACATAGGTTACTATGAAACACAATTCTGTACGCAATTACATATTTTTTCAGTTAACAACGCTACGGAAATCTTCGAGTCATTTGATAGCTTGAACCCGGCTGCTTTGATTGCTAATATCGATAACACGACTGTTTGTGGGAGAAATCCAATCATGGGCACCATTGTCACGGACTCTGCACCTTATTTGTACCCGTTCATCATCGAGTACTCTCTTATTGGCGCTGCTGTTATTTACGTCATGTGGAAGCATATTGGTCGCTATCCCAGGTAAATATTCCTTTTTTAACAGAATCTTTCTTAATTAAATTCCTGATTTCGATTTGTGTCAATATTGCTTAAGATACTCTATTATAAGAACAGTAATTGCACGCACCCATTTTATTAAAAACGATTAACACAGCGCAACCAATCACCCAATAACGTATTAAAATCACTTACCTCACTTTAGAGTTCCACGCATCCAAGTAGATTTTCCTGTACTGAATGCGAGTATGAGTGGTTTGCATAATGTCGCTCCCGCGACTGACGTGCTCGTATGGGTTTGGTTGCAGCGTGGCCAACGACGAAGATCTGGAAAGACGTCTGGAGGCTGTTCTGTCCCGCAGGGCGGCGGCGCTCGCGGCGGCGCAGCGCGGCAACCGCGTCGACTGCGCCGGCGCCTCCAAGGGCCTCTTCTGCGGACTGCTCCTCCTCGTGGCCTCTCTCATCTGCTTGATTCTCTTCTTCGTCCTCATTAGACACCAGGAGTTGAAGCGCCTCTCTATTTACTTGGCCGATGTCTCCCACTGCGCTCTGATGGTTCTTTCTATCCTCGCGATTCTGATTGGATTTATACGGTAAGTTATCAATCTACAGTGTTACATGTTACATGTTATATATTTAAGTTTATGTTTATGTTAAATTTAACTTTTATTACCTTTTTGTATTTAGTTTGTCTGGTTAAACTAGTGCCTTTAAATTATTTTGTTTTCTTTATCCCTCTCCTCCACCATTTCGTCTTAATTTCCCTTTCCTTATTTCCTTTGGTTATTTTTGTCTGTGCTCCATTGAATGTTCATAAATTGTGCCCTTTCTATGTTACGATGTACTGATTCCTTGGAATAATTTATTACAACTGTAAATACTTTCAATTTTAAAATTGCAATTTTCATTTCATATGTTGGGTTCATTTTTTAATTTACCTTATTTTTAATTAATTAATTCCTTCCATTTTTTGTTTACCATGTTTGGTTTCTCCTCTTGTATCTTGTTAACTTCAGTGGTAAAAAGATGAAATGGAGCTATAGTCCTCCCTCCTACACCGAACCTCTTCGCAGGGTGCAATCTTTGAAGTTCCGCTCTGAAGAACAATCTGACCTGAACGACATCTTGCTGCGTGTCTCAGCCTTTGGACTGTTTGTGTACGCCGTGTTCAGCGTCATCGCCGGGGGGATGGGCGCCTTCACTCACGAGCCCAACTTGCTTGTCATGATTACTGGATGCTTGAGTGTACTCCAGGTGGGTTAATATTATTATTTAAGTCATTTTTTTTAAATCTTTCTTTAGTGTTACTACTGTGTCACGTAACATAATTGTAACACAAATGGGTTGTAAGGGTTTATACATAGTGTAAATAAAATTATCAAATTAGTCTGGTTTTATGATTATTGTTTACTTCTTCAAATAATTCTTTTTTATTAATAAAATATTTCCAGCTTATAGATAAAGAGATCAATAATTATTAATCATTATTAATTGCATAATAACTTAATAAGACTTTCAGATAATCACAGACTTTAATCAGACTCAATCGGCATTAATCCGCAATCTTTTTTTTTTTTTTTATTAATAACATCTTTTCAACTTATCGCTTCTGAGACCAATTAGACTTTTATATTAATCAACTATCATTAATTAATCACCTTTTCAGATAACCTTCGAATATTAAAAACACATAATTCCATTTAGAGCATTCAAATTCAGCATTTTTAATATACATTAAGATCACTACTTACCAGTGCTCTGAATGCTAAAATCTATTAGAGAGATATTTTGATGGAACGAAAAAAAACATTATTTCAGTTAGTACCCTATTTAGACACACCTTTACGTATTCCTTTGTTTCACGTTACATAAAATGTCACACAATTGTCATACTTATGGTAACAAAACCATGTTTTCTTACTTAAATTTGATCAAATGGCATGTCAAAACATTCGATATTTTAAAGCAAAATGAACTAAGACCCACAAACTGATATACGAGTACCTACATCCGTATATTCCAACTAAAATGAGTTAAAACGTACCAGTTCTGTGAACTCCTGTGAATATTTTTTTACCCAGCTACTCGCTACACGAAACGATATCTTTTAATTTTTATCCAAAATTTCAACAACTATATCAAAAACGTTAGAAAACCGAATTAAGAAAAACGTTAGAAAAAGTAAGGACTTTTGATACTTATTATAAATCATATCAGAAAACAAACAAATTATTTTTTTATTTTTATTCAATCACAATTGATCATGGAATAAGACACACTCATTGTTTGTATTAATTCTAAATTCAGCTCTTATTTATTTTTTAAAATATTTATTATATATATTTCGGTCATATATCTTTCCATAAATGCTACACGAAAATACGATACAATAAAGACGAAAAATATGCCTTTGCCCTTGGGTTTTAGAAGCTTTCGTTGTAATTCAAGTGGACAAGATTTTTACAAAAGAAAGTCACAATTTTTGAAATTAGCTCATTATCATACTTTACAGGAATATTAGGTAATAGCTGTTTGTTAAAATATTGTACTTGATTGCATATCTATTTTAAAATATTTTATTGTTATACAAATATTTTAGATAAAAATAGCATTAAATTTATAAATACCCTTGATACAAAGTTGATTTCCAAATTCTCACTTATATGTTATTGTCTTAAATTAGTGTTCAGAGTATAAATTAGTGTTAATGATTGATTTATGATAAGATTAATTTAAATGAATTGTATTGTTGGCGATCGCTGACATCTCGCGTCGTAGTATCGAAATAAGCGACATCTGTGGGCGAACCCCGGTACTACGAGAGAACAAGCAGCATCTGATGACTTGAGAGGGAGGAGAAGGCGCTGGCAGACAGTACAAAAGGGGCGAGCGCACCTTTGGAGCTCTTGCTGCGTGAGGAACGCCACGATCCAGAGGAACACCTACACATGGAGAGCCTGACAGAATTCATCGGCCACCTTGCCACAACTATGTTCGCCCGCGCTAATGCATCGCGCCTCGCTAACATCAGAGGACTGGCGCCGCTGCACGCGCGGCCGCCCGATGGCAAGGCCTTCCCACACGACCTGATCGCGCCCGCGGACGAGTCAAACGTCGGGGCCTCTTAAGACACCGCCGCCCAAAAAGGGGCGGGAGCTTGCAACGAAGCCGCAAATCATCATCAAGGATAAACGACCAATGACCCAATAGGGTCACCTCAAGGACCTGTCCGTATTAACGGACAGTTGCGAAACCACATTAAAGGAGAAATCCCGGAACTGTTTCCCCCTAAAGGGGGTGCGAGAGACGGCCTCAGGTTGTTGGAGCTCTCTTTTCTGCATTCAGCGTCGCAGCGTTCAGTTCAGTAATCAATTAATCGAATAACATTTAGCTAATGTGGGTAGGTATCAACTAATCCTTACAACTTAGGGCTTGTATTATGGTCTGAAACCCCCTAGTGATTTCCAGTAGGATTTGGTGGAGGGCTGTTAAGATAAAAGATATTATCTAAAATAAATAACTAAAATAATTTACCAGAATACTTATCTGGTATAATTGCAGGTGATCCTGCAGCTGCTGTTCATCGCGGACGTGTCGCGGAGGCGCGTGCACCTGCCGGAGCAGGAGCGCAGCAAGCCGGCGCGCCAGGCCGTCACCTTCCTGCTCATCTGCAACGTCACCATGTGGCTCATTTACACGGTCGAGGCGCAGAAGGTGCTCGCGAACCCGGTACGTCAAAATATTATACTACTTCACTCATCGCTATCATTCTCATCAACTTTTATTCTGCCCACTGTAAAGTATAAGCCTTCTCTTTTTCATTTGTCTCGTGCTAGTCGCATCCAGGTCTTGTAGGCGACTCCGTTCTGTCCTCCTAAGAACTAACATTTCTAATGAAAATATAAGTAACATTATATTCGGAAATTAAAAATAAACAATGGTTATTTTTTTGTTTTATCCCAAATTCGCAAGTTTATAGCTTGGTTATAAATTAATGAAATTTTTACCATTTTTTTACATTTTTCTCGAATGTCATCAAACTGCACTTGTGCCTTTTTTCTACGATTGTGTTTGTCATTTACCCACCCACCTAGCTGCTGGATGGCCTACACTTCTTTTTCGAGTTCTAGGTTACTCAATTAGAATTTTGTTTAAAACTATCAGCACGTCTGGCTACATGTCCTTTATTCTACTCCTAGTAGGTAATTGAGTCCTCTTACAATCGGACATCAACGAAGGATCAATCGTGTAGGATCATAGGATAAAGGTGTAGGATAAAGCGAGAAATAATTACAATATTTAAGAATTAAAAGGACTTAGTTTGTATCTTTATTTGTGGTTCTTTTACGGAGTGTTCTATTCTATAAGAGGTTGACTGCAGTACCCTCTATTATCGAACAATATATCGATTAATTAAATTAGATGCCATATGTGTAAAACAAAACAACTAATTGTCAGAACCAGCTGTAGATATTTTATAGCTTCAAATTTTATTAATGAAACATTTAATTTTAATTTTATCTATTGTATCAAAAAAATGTGTTTGTTTGTTCGTCTTCTATGCGCTCCTAAACCGTTCGTCAGATTTCGATGAAACTTTGGTGAGTTGTTGTGCGCTCGCCCGCGAAGTTTCCTGACAAAACAAATAAAAAATCTAACGCATTGCAACGCATGGCATGCCGGGCATAGCTAGTAATGAATAAAAAGGATTGGGAAAAAATGGACCCCTGTGGGACGATCGTTTTCGAAATTATATTTTCTTTTTTAATAATCATTTAATTTAGTAACTTATTGGCACTGTGTATGTAGTACCTATGTGTTGGGAATTATGTTAGAGCAGAGAGATAATAATTTCTTATTAAAGGCCTCGTAATTTTTACCGTTTGTTTAATGCTTAATATGACAGAATATAGTTTGCCGTAGGTACCGGCTACCGTTATTAGGTTCAGTTTTTAACCATGTGTTCCTAAAAAGAATAAGAAAACAATATATTCTCAATTTGTAGGTGCAACTGGACTTCTACGGTTTCGTGGCTTGGTCTCTGGTGCAGCGCTTCACTCTGCCGCTTTGCATTTTCCATCGTTTCCACTCGGCGGTGACCCTCGCCGAGATATGGAAGACCAGCTACAAAGCGCGACTCGAGTGAGCCAATCGCTGTAACAGGGATTTGAAAACCGTTGTCCAATCATCACTGACAATGTCCTAGTTTGAACTAGGAACGATGCTACCGATTTCGTCCTTGCCCGGGACAGCAATTTGTGTAGTTAGATGGAATAAATTCGCTGCTATAATAGTGTCAAAATAATTTCGCAGTAACATAATGTATCGTATACTAGATGAAGTGCCACGAATTTAGGTAACAGTCGACTTTACGACGTACAAGTCCGGAAATTGCTCTCGTTGAATGAATCGTGTGGTACCTAGTGGACACACACACCTCACCTGCTCACCTGGATCTTATTTGCAATCGACTTCTTATTTATCATGTTCTGCTGTTGTTTCATATTTTTTTATTTTTCACATTCCATATACTTTACAGTTTCGTTATAAAAATAAGTTTCTTGGAAGACTGACTGTGGAGACTTTAACGTGACCAAACGTACATATTCTTCAACATATTTTTCTTTTTTGAGATACGTAAACACTATTTGCTCAGTTTTCGGATTTTTTATACTTGTGGTTTTTATAAAATCATTTCCTTAAGATGATTTTATTAAGAAAAGGTCGATCGAATAACGATAATAGAAGTAATTCCCAGTTGTGAAGAGTTCCCTCCTTTGTTAGAAATAATTTGTGTGCCATGGTTTTAGGATTAAGGCTCAATTCGACAATATTTTTACATTTCTTTAAATTCAAAAGCGAATACGTTGCAACTCAAAAATTATACTGGGACAAAGGGAACATTTATTTACAAAAGTTGTTTTATACCTGAACTTTTATGATTGTGTGATTATTACGTAGGTACATATTAATGAATAAACCATTTTACCGCTACAAAACAGGTCGCCTTTCCGAGATTTTTTATCGTCGTGACATATTTTAAGAGTTTAATAATAATTGCTATATTAAAGTTTCAGAAAATTTATTAGCGAACATAATTGAGTAAGCGAGTAGAATTATTATTATATTGGAAGTTTAACGTAAAATTTCGGAATATTTATAATCGTAAAACGTAGATAACGTGTCGAAATAATCTGAATAATGTACTTAAATTTAGAGGAACACGAGTGTATTGTGCTGTTTCGTCTGCAGTAAACTGCTTAGTACAGGCCATTTTGGTATATGGTTTAGAACTTTTTATTGCAAAGGGGCCATAATGAATATTTTTAATCTCCACCATTGCACATTATAAATAGCGCTGTTGAAGTACCAATGTAGGACATACAAAAAGATTCCGAAAGATGCAGTTTTGACAACAGTAGACACGAGCCCAGAAACTTATTCTTAGAAAAAGATAGCTCTTGAATTCAGTAAATAAAGTAATTTATGGACCGTCTGAAGCTAGATCATCTTACCACAAACGTTATACGTGAAATATTAAATTTCCCTCTACAAATATTTTCTTAAGTGCAATCTATTTTTCTAAGCTGTGGTGTTTATTAACTGGCGTGTCATTACACGTGATATCATTTTGATGTTATGGATTTTGTATAAATAGATCTTATATTCAATTATTTATGATATATGATTAATTTTGTAATATAACATGTAAGGTAAAGTTGTAACTTAGTTGCTCTAGGATCAGAGAGCGATGTGTGCTTAAAATGTGCGATTATGAGTGAATGTAGTTAGATTTTGACTGGTTTAATATTTTAATGTTGAATAAAATGCGTAATTTATTATTAGCAGTACGTAATAATTGTGTAATAACGACCTGAAAGCCGAGCGGAACAATTCTGAGGCTAAAGTTGTCACATCTCGAAGAAGCTCATCGTTGCAGCACCAGCCAGTACGCTTGGCTTCACTCATCACTGCCGATATTTTATAACAACAGTAATAAAGTTAATAAATAGTAAGTCCTTTGATAAACCTATACTATTTCTACGTATTATCAACATGTTCAATTTTGTAGGTGATATTTACAGTGTACCTAATGTTTGGAACAAACGTATGTATTACCGATATTTCTAACTATAGGTTTAACGTTATTATCATACTATTTGGATATACTCAATCAGCGTTGAATAGATACCAAAAATTAAAATTTGGAATTTCTACTTTAAAGTGGTATATAATTAATATTAAATGTCTATTTGAATAAATCAAAGTAATATATGTGATTGTTTGTTTCATTTATCTATCTATTCTTTCTTTTGGCCTTGCACCTTTACACAATTTTTTATGAATTTTGTTAATAGAAAAAAAAAATGTATTTGTAGACTGGGTACAGTTGTAACAATTTAACTTGTATTATTGTGATCGCTTGTGTTATTGCCATTATAGAAATAAACTGCAAAAAAAACCGCTTGAAATAAACGAGTGGACATCTGTCTTCAAATGTTTATAATTAGACGCCCACGTGTATTATAATAGTTAGCAGATAGTAGTCGTTTTGAAAAAGGTATGCTGTTACAACTTATCCCCATACCAGGGGCGGTTCTAACAGTGATGGGGGTCGGTCATAACATAACACAAATAACACACAGTACCTACATGCATTACAATCACTTTTATTACAGGTTTATCACAGAAAAGTACTTTTTATTGATTCAAGGCTAATATGGCTCCATTTTCTTAACATTTTGAGCAGTCATATATACCTAAATAGTATATAAAATCAACATATTCAAATCAACAATTTAAAATTTGTTATCCTAAATTAGCATAAACATTAAAGAAAACACTTTTAAATGACAAAGTTACAACACAAATTATGTTATCACAATAATAAATAGAGCGTTATTGCTCAACTGACCAAAAACAACGAGTACAATTAAAGCAATTAAGCATTTCCACTCAAAATCAATTAAAATTTAAATAAAAAGCTGTAACAAAATTATATGGCATTAAGTACGAAAATTTAGTCTGACTCGTCGCAGTTATGACAAATGTAATATCGACCGCCATCTGTGCACTCTAAATGAGCGCGCACTGGTGGCCTACGCGTTACCAGTGTGGCGAAAAGCTCACCCTACTTCTCTTATTTTACTATTTCGATTTAGATATATGATGAAGAAACAAATTGCTACGCCATTGTCCAATTGAATGATATACAACATTTGGCAACACTGAAACTCAGCTTCCAACAAACAAAAAATATCCTAGAGTCGACAGCTCCCATGACACTATACTTGCATTTTTTTCCTGACCTACTACTGTCTGTGTACGCTTCTAGCCGCTCATTTGCGGGCTGGGACAAAATCGTCACAAGTGACAGCTAACCAATGACAGCTGGCGAAAAATCCCCGCGATGTCTACGGAGTTGAAATATACGTCTACCTCTTTTTAAAAAACGCTAAAAAGTTGTGTATGAAATTTTCGATAGTTATGGCACAAGTCTATGTTGAAGCACCAGCTGTTTGATAATAATCGTGCCAATTATTATTATTATTATTATACTATATAAAGCTGAATTACCACTCACTCACTGACTGACTCACTGACATAATTGATCTCCCGGTTCCCCCCCGGTGGGTGAGAAACTTTGAATTAGAAAGTAAACCCTCGGGGTCGGTGAGCACCAGAAAAATCCGACTTCTTCGAGTTGACCATACCTGATGAAAAATTAGAACGGCCAGCACGAACGGTAACAGCTACGCGGGGGGTGCTCGACCGAATGTCGTAGGGAACTGCCGGCAGATGCCAGAGCGCGTCGCGAAAATTTGAATTTCGAACGTCCAGCGTCGCCTCCATACAAAATGTTCTAGCTCGTAGCTCGGAAACGGTAAGAGGTAAGTGAGGGGTGCTCGACCAAATGTCATTCAGGAAGGTATAAACTTTCTCGTGGTCAAAAAATTTATTCAAAATGGCGGATTCAAGATGGCGGCCGATTTTCAAGTTGGTCCGAGGGGGGTGGAAATCGGCACCCGGGGGGTCGCGGGGGCCCCGATTGAGAATTTCGGGTCGGTTTTTCGATCCCGCCCTTTCCAAGATGGCGGCCGTCAATTGAAATTTCAAATTTCGATCGGCCGTAACTCCCGCGAGGCCGGAGGCCGAGCGGCGCGGGCGAGGCCGCAGGCCGAGCTCGCCCGGGACTTGCACCGGGAGCGGGCCCGTCCGCATCCGGTGGACCTTCAGCTCGACGGTCGACGGCCCGCCTGAACGGTGAGAGATAGTCACGTGGTGCTCGACCGAATGTCATAGAGAACCGCCGGCACTTTGACGAGAGCGCGATGAAAATTCAAAATGGCGGATTCAAGATGGCCGCCATACAAATTTATTTCGACCGTCGCTCCCGAACGGTCGGAGATATCGGATCGGGGCTCGAACTAATGTGGTGGGGCGAGTCGATGTCCTTCCACTGGACGAATTTTTTTTTCCAAGATGGCGAATCCAAGATGGCGGCCATTTTTAAAATTCCTCCGATCGGGATGAAATTTAATACCTGGGGAGTTCAGGGGACCCTGATTCGGGATTTTGAAACTTTTTTTTTCTTCCGCCATTTTTCAAGATGACTGCCATACAAAGTGGAAATTTCGATTTTGGGGTCCGAGGGCATTTCCGAGGCGGTAGCTCGGATTGGGCGAGGGACGCGGGGTGGAATTCTCCCTCGTTAGAAACTCTGGTCTATGGGGAAATTAGGCGGAAAAAAAAATCCAAGATGGCGGACACAAAATGGCGGAAATTTAAAAAAAACTTTGGGAAATTTAATAATTTCTGAGCGAATGTGTTTAAAGTGGAAAATCGAGAAGGAAATTTTGAGGATTTAGGGTAGGTGCCGAAATTTTCCAAGATGGCCGCCATACGAAATTCTTTGGGCGACAGCTCCGAAACGGTTAGAGATATCGGATTGGTGCTAAAACTAATATCATTTATCGTGACGATTTCTTTCTACTGAGGGGAAATTTTTTTTCAAGATGGCGAATCCAAGATGGCGGCCTTTTTCCAAATTCATCCGATTCGGATAAAAATTGATATCTGGGGGGTTTAGGGGATCCTGATTAAGGATTTGGAATTATTATTTATTTTCCATCATTTTTGAAGATGGCGGCTATACAGCGAGGCCGCAGGCCGAGCTCCGCGTAGGGCGAAGCCCGGAGCGTCCGAATTCGATCACTGTGTAACTTACGCGAGGCCGAAGGCCGAGCTGCGTCTGACGAGGCCGCAGGCCGAGATCCGCGTAGGGCGAAGCCCGGAGCGACCGGACTACGGCACCACCAGCCGCCGCGCACGATGTGTAACTTACGCGAGGCCGTAGGCCGAGCTGCGTCTGACGAGGCCGCAGGCCGAGATCCGCGTAGAGCGAAGCTCGGAGCGACCGGACTACCGCACCACCAGCCGCGTACTCTGTGTAACTTACGCGAGGCCGTAGGCCGAGCTGCGTCTAACGAGGCCGCAGGCCGAGATCCGCGTAGAGCGAAGCTCGGAGCGACCGGACTACGGCACCACCAGCCGCCGCGCACGCTCTGTAACTTACGCGAGGCCGTAGGCCGAGCTGCGTCTAACGAGGCCGCAGGCCGAGATCCGCGTAGGGCGAAGCCCGGAGCGTCCGGACTACGGCACCACCAGCCGCGCACCCTGTGTAACTTACGCGAGGCCGAAGGCCGAGCTGCGTCTAACGAGGCCGTAGGCCGAGATCCGCGTAGGGCGAAGCCCGGAGCGTCCGGACTACGGCACCACCAGCCGCGCACCCTGTGTTACGCGAGGCCGCAGGCCGAGCTGCGTCTAACGAGGCCGCAGGCCGAGATCCGCGTAGGGCGAAGCCCGGAGCGTCCGGACTACGGCACCACCAAAATTTCAAGTTTTCAAGTTCCGAAACGGGTAGACATATCGGATCGGTGCTCAAACTAATATTGTTTATCATGACGATCTTTTTCTATTGAGGTAAAAATTTTTTTAAGATCGCGAATCCAAGATGGCGGCCATTTTTCGAATTCATCCGATCCGGATGAAAATTGATATCCGGGGGGTTCGGGGGAGGCTGGTTAGGGATTTGGAATTCTTATGCAGATCCCGCACAACATCAACTACAGCGATCTCTCTCAGTGTGTAATTTAAGCGAGGCCGAAGGCCGAGCTCCGCGCAGGGCGAAGCCCGGAGCGTCCCCCCCCCATTAGGGGGAGGCCGGCGCCCAGGGGGCGCCGCCGAAACCTAGTTTAAATTAATAAAAGTTATTGTGTTTTCGACGTCACAGTGTTTATTTTGGTAGTGATATTTTTAGTCTTTGTCCTTATCTTGGACAACAAAAAGATAACTACAAGTGAAAATATTTATTTTAAAAAGTGTATAAACAAGTACGAAAAGAATCAGTTACGTAGATTTTAATAGTTTTGTAACAAAGTACGACATACTCTAACTTTGATACTAGTAAAAAGGTAACACGTATATAGTAAAAAGATGTTGTATTTTTAATTTATTCCAAGTGCTGCGTGCCTGTGAATGTAGAAAAGTGAGTAAAGTAATTATTTGTGAACATTTTCATGTATAGATCATTACGAAATATATTATCATGTTTCGAGTTCACAAATCTTAATTTTTCAAAAAATATCGCCTAATTTCTCTACCTATCGACACCATTGTGTCGTCATCTTTAGGGCTCATACAGGCAGGGTAACTAAAGGTACTCCGTTTTCGCTATAGGTACATGAAAATGTTCGCAAATAAATAATTACTACAGCGGTAACAGCGATGAGCGCAAAACAAGTGAAACGCCACGACAAGATTTTTTTTTAAAAGTAAAAACTTTAATCAGTTGTCATAATCAAATGACATCAGTCAGTGTCAAGTCAAAATTATAAAAAGTTATTTCATGTTTTTCCCGTGGGTTTTTAAATAACTTCATTCATCCATCCATCCGACCAATTCAATCAATCGTATTGTCGTGTCGGTATCATCTTTGCGGCATTACATTCCTAACTTGTTGTTGGTTATTAAACATACTGTTAAATACTACAGTTTAAAGTAATAGGCACAGATTTTGTTGCGACATTTGCGACAGGCTTGAAATTGTGAAGAAATTGTTTCTATGGTAATAGGAATCTAATTCCTAATAGGAGTCTTTCGATCGAATTATCTACTAACTTAGTTTGAAAATGTATTTTTCCATGGTTCTTAATTGTACAATACTGTTATTGTTTTTGAACTGTGCGAGAACTACCGAGTGCATAAACGAGAATGGTTTAAAAGAGACGAGTGATGTTAACAAAAGATTTTCCTATTGGCCGTCGGTGCATAATGCGGCTAAATTGATGACTTTGAGAAGGCGCGAGGTTCAGCAAGGAGGCGCGAGCGAAGGCGGCATCGTAACGGAAGAGAAGCCGCTTACGCCGTTGACTCATTCCATTCAGCCAGAATCTCCTTCTGAGCAGTCAGATCCGCCGCTACCCGCGCAGCCTCCAAAGTCTCTTGAGCCCAAACCACCTGTAGATACACAGCCAAGCAGTGCTAAGGAACCCATGAGCAATGGCAAGCTTGACACTGCAAAAGGTAATATACAATAGTATAATAATATCACCCTCAGTTTAACAAAGTCGTAAGTCATGTCGAAATTTAGATTTTATTAGTATTTAAAAGAGCATTTTAAACTACACAGTTTACATTTTTTTCATAATTTTATTACCAAATTAACAAAATTATGGCCAATAATTTGTTTGTCATTTTCCGAAAGTCATTTTTAAAATAATAAGCACAAAAATATCACTACAGAAAGTAATAATGATTACGATTTATTATTTTAATGATATATAACTTTTTACAGTCTTTTTACTCTACTGAAACATTATTTATTACTTTTGCCTTACAGCTTTATTCCACTGAAGGTGTGATATAGGTTATATTTTAAATTACCATCTTGCAAATTTTCCTGTATGACTATGGCTGGTTTTAGTGTCACGCTGATCATCAGCGCTGACAGGCCAATATGTATGGTTGCTATAGAAGCGTTTTAGAGTAACGCCGACTGCTCAGCGCTGACGACCGTCAGTGCTGAGCCGTGCGCGGCCATACGCGCCGCGCGTCAGCCTCGCTGAGGGGTCGGCGCCAACCGTCGCCTATGCGCCTCTGTCTTCAGTGAGCGTTTTAGTGTCACGCTGAATGTACGCGCAGACAAGGTACAATCATGTCGAGTAGCAATTTAGACACCGGGTGTGTGATTGAGGAAGTTCGTATAAGAAAATGCTTGTGGGACGCTTCAGATTTATTATATAAAAACATAGATGCATGCAACAAAGCTTGGGAAGACATCGTCTTCGCACTCTTCGAAAATGTTTCAGAAGGAGAAAAACAACAATTGGGTAGGTACTTATTTGTTTATTTAAATGTAGAATAGATACAATCTAATCTAAAATACACGAGAGTCTTGCCAGGGCACTCTACCGGCTGGGCTCAAAAAGTACTCGGCAAAATGTTCTCGCAAAGCCTTTCCAGACCTGTTCGTAGGTACATTATTTGATATATCTGCCATACCCTCAATTGTAAGTGTAACCCTCAATTGCAATCTTCAACACTGTACCCATCACGGACTCTTATAAAATTATGCAACATGCAGCATGCTTTTACAATGTTCTTTGCAACATTGAAACTCACATTAATAGGTGTATGAAACACTCTGAACTTGTTTGACATTATACCAAATGTTGATTCTATGCATCTTCTACTGCGGCTTAATCTATAGTTAAAATTTTTTTCTTATGGGTCATATTGGATCGTGCATATGGCTTCATTATTTCCTGAGATATTCCTAAAGCACCATCAGCAACAATGACATGTTGAACTGGACTATTTGTTCCGGGCAAAGGCTTCCGCCCTGGTATATTTAAAGTGTTATTTTCCTGTATAGTGCACTGTCACGGAATATAGATAAGTCTGAGTTTTTCCCATATGACCCAATGTTTATGTAGGTAAAACAATAATCTGCATCCCACATAGCCAGCAGAACTATGGAGTAAAAATTCTTATAGTTGTAGAACATGGATCCACCACCATCTGGATTTACGATTCTGATGTGTTTGCCATCAACGGCCCCAATACAATTTGGAAAGTTGGTCCTTTGTAGGAATCCGTCAGCTATTTCTTGCCACATATCAGGGGATTTTGTTGGTATGCATTCATCGTGTAGTATTTCCCAAATTACCATACACACTTCATTTACGATCTGACTGATGGTTGCTATTCCAATTCTAAATGAATAATGCAGATCTGTCTATGTCGGACCCGTAGCCAGGAATCTGAAAAAAATGTTTTTATTATTACAGGAAAACTTGTCCAACAGAGATGGAAAACAGCCAGAGATGATTTCTTTAGAATGAAGACAGCTATGAAAAATACATCTTCTGGAAGTTCTGGAAAACAGTATAAAAAGTATAATTTTTATGATGAACTAAGCTTTCTAAATCTTTCGGTTGTAAATGAAGTTGATGAATCACTGAACGAAATCAACTCAATATCATCACCCCCAGAAAATATGACATCTCCAGAAAATACGGCAAATACGGTGGATCCTGATATATCATTCTCAATGAATACACAGCCAGCTTCTTCAAACACTCTACAAGAAGAGCAAGAAGCCCGTGCTACTAATTCCGCATCATCACAAAGACCATGGACCCAAAAAGAAATAAGAAAGAAACAGGCAAGATAAGAAACAGGCAACCAATAAGAAACAGGCCGCGCCAAACAAATCAGGAAAATTCACAATTTGAAACAGAATTATTAACTTTACCTGGCTTTTTTTTCTTCCTTAGGTCCAATTTGAAAAAGCTTTGATTTAGAACAAAAGCTAGAGTTTCGCTCAAGAGTGTTGCATGATGCAATGGATATTAAAAATATGCATTACAGACCAAGTAGCACCGCATCCACTGTAACCTCCCAAGACATGAGTTCTTCACCACAATATGAGCCGCATACACGGTCAACATACGATTTTATGTATGAGACACCAACAGGTCACCCAGGGTGTCAAACAGCCAGCAATTCGACTTAAACTATGAATAATAATAAGTAATGTGTGTATATAAAATTGTTTCTTCCTACAATAAATAATATTTAAATGTTTTTTTTTTCGTACCTTAAGGTAACTTAAAGTACTTTAAGATGGTTACTTTAAAGTAACCATCACACGTTCAATCGGCGGTATAGGCACACGTCGTAAGCTGCAATGGATCAGTTTGTTCTGTATCTTTGCCAGTAATTCGTCAAAAGTTCTTGTCGACATGCGAAAGTAATTGAAGAACTTTATTTCGTCATCCCTCAACTTGCCGTATAACGTGACAAATTCTCCCGTGACGAATCTCTGCTCAATCAATGGATGAACATGTAGTCTTCTCCTTTGCAGTTTTTTCTTTCTTATGTAGTACGCGGTAATAATTATTAACGCCGTCCTCATTGTTTGCGTTTGTACTTCGCGGCGATCAGCGCGATACTAAAACGATTCGCGCTGACGGTCGGCGCTGACCAGCTACACGCCGACCTCTCGGCGCTGATGATCAGTGTGACACTAAAACCAGCCTAATTCACAAATTATGTTTCCTAACCTTTTTATTTGTATATATTTCCATTAGCAGAGAATATTTTTTTATTATCTAATCTAGATTTATCCCAATAATATTAAAGGTGAATTCAACTTAGCAAGAATTCTAAATTTTCAATGAATACTACTATTTTACCTGCATTGCTATCTTAAACAACTTTTTCAAATCCACACCTTGCAAGGTCGGCGGCGCGCCCACATACCCCCTGGTGTTGCAGGTGTCCATGGGCGGCGGTAACACTTACGATCACGTGGGACCGCTTGCTCGTCCGCCCACTAATCTATAAAAAAAAAATGTCTCATTCAAATATTCCATTTAATTGAATAGACCATCATTACAATTCAGTCGCTCAGTGCAATAGTGGTATAACCCTCATTTTTTTATTTATTTTTTCATTAATGTAAACTAAGGACTGATGAAAATATTGTAACTAAAATTTTACTAGTAATTTGTATCTAATCTTGTATCAATTTTGTAATTTTGTATTTGTATCTAATCTACAAGACCGAAAAACTAACATTTTACCATATCTATAAACCATATTCAACACTTTATAGTTAAATACAGTTAAGTGCCATAGTTGAAGTTGAGCAATGAAATTAGATATGACCCATCAATCATCATACTTAATTAAATATGATGATTTTTAATAACATAATGTTATAAATATAAGTAATCTTTGCATACATGTAACATTGTACCACTAGACAATCATGTGGTTTGTATTTCAATATTCAAGGTCAGTAGGTGTATAACCTTGTAGATTATATAAATTGAGATTTTAATAATGGACTGAAATAAGGTCTAAGGGGATTCACTACTGTAAGTCATAATGAGAATCACTTAGTGTTTAGTTTGTTGATGTATTGAGAACATGCCTTTTTTGTAAAAAGTTTATTTGTTTATCAATTTTATTCAGAGGCTAAGTTTTCGTCTTTTTATTTATATAATGCAAAACTATTTAATTGCAATTTCCTACCTTAATGAGACTACTACATATTTACAATATTTCAAACTATAACTAATATTTCAACACCTATTCTATTGTATATAATGTATCTGATACCCTGGGTGGTCATAAAAGGTGACTAAGGGATAACAAAGCTACCACAAGCCCTGTGGAACCACAATACCTCCAAAGAATGGACTGGCCAAATCGCTTGGCTAGTGTGGCGTTGATTAAGGCCATACACCCTCCATACTAGTGGTATCTTTAACCATTATATCTTTTTTTTTAATTTCCCATATTCTGAATGAAAGCTTTGATATCTATTTGATTTTCACAGTGATTACTTGACATTTTTATAATAATTTTGGCTTATTATAAAAATGTTATTACATGATTAATAATAATAATAATGTAAAAAATATTATTAATCATAAGATTAAATATGATTTATATTGTAGTTTCAGTGAATACATCTACCAATATAAATGAGACTGTGGTTCCATCCACCACAAACAGCAATAATACAAAAGCCAATGTGACTGCCTCAAGTAACACAGAAACAATCCAGTTGAATTTGAATAGGCCTGGAGTTGTAAAGAGAGGCCTCATCGTGTTTGGAGGATTTGCTCTGCTGGCAGTAGCATACTTCATATTCTACAGGTAATTTTATAATTTTTATGTAATAATATGCATGAATGTTAACATGATGAAATGACAACAAAATGACAGCCATAGAGTAGTTATGTGGGCTTTAAAGAATTTGTGCAACATCAAAGCCTTCATTACAACATTACACTTTCATTACCACTTCATTAAAAATATAGTGATCAATCAGTGGAATGGATTACCTAAGGAAATTATATATCATTTGAGAAAAATAAATCAATTTAAAAATAGACTACCAATATCTTAGAGCACAAAAACAGATATAGATGTCATCACATCAGCGTAAGCTGTTTTTTTTTTCTTTTTTTATGGTCGAAGGCGGCAGACGAGCATACAGTCTACCCGATGGTAAGTGGATACTGTCGCCCATAGACATCCACGATACATGTCAACATTAGTTCAAAATGATAAACGTTGGCACGATCCCGGATGCGCTGCCTACCTTTGGAGATATGGAGATGGATTTGGAGAAAGGGTTGGGAAAATGGGGAGGGATAGAATGGGATTGGGCTCTGGCACATCTCACTCACTACCGAAACACGTACATACATTAGGTAAATAAGCTAAAGTGGGAAATGCAGTACATTTCAAGGTAGTTTTCTGTGAGATTGTTTGGGTGGGTTTGAGGATGATTCCCTCGAGAACTTTATAGTGGATCTGCATTAAAGGTATCCTATATAGTATATGTTAACCTGATGCATAAGTTATACTTAGCTATGCCAAGTTTCATTAAAATCTGTTCAGTGGTTTTTGCGTGATGTGTGTTGTTCAGACAGACAAAAATGTCACTGCCACCGAGTAAAATCTGTGTGTTTTGTTGTCATGTTTTCTTTTTTTTTTGGTTGTTTACAAATAAAAAATAAAATCTAGTTTTGCATGTGACCCCTAGTTTTTGGATGTGATTCTGATTATTTCTACGTTGATTAACGTAAAATAAAAAAAATATTTTATTTTTAGATCATATATTTTGTATCATTTTCTGTGCCAATTCAGTGAATTTTACCTCTTCCTTGACGTTGATTTAAATCATTGATTAAATAACTCATCCCTGCATCCAGTGGTGTTTGCGTGCTACGTGATCAGATATACAGACAAGAATTCTAATAATTGTTGTTTTGGGCTTTGTATTATAAGAACTTTATAATGCAGTATGTACTTGTACTATTAGTTACTCTGTGACTGCAGTGAAAAAAAAAAATTTCGAAAAATATTTCCAGTGCACACATGGCTATGGTTTTATTCCTATACTCGTATACAGTGCTTTCGAAAAGTAACGAATATATTCATTATTTCTGAAATTGAGAGTTTTTCGAAAAAATTCTCTGACACGTCGATTTTGTTTTAAATAAAGACACTTTTTGACATACGACCCATATTTGTGACGTCATCGTTGTTCGAGATATGACGTCATCGACATTTTTTTTAAATGGCAACCCCCAATTTCGGCCACGCCATTTGAAAGAGCGTTTCATTCTACGTACACATCATCAAAAATTATGGTATGATTACATTAGCGTGAGTATGTAGGTTAGACAAAAAAATGAAGAAAAACGATTTTAAATTTCAAAATACTAAATTTCAACAACTAAATTAAATGTTCAAATTGTGCACCGTTGGCTGCCTGACAGTAGCCAAGACGATTAATAAATTCTTTTTGAACATTGTCAATAACTTCAGGAGGTATACGATGTATCTCGTGACGAATTCTTGCTTTTAAATCTTCTAAATTCTCCGGTCTAGTAACGTATACTTTGCTTTTTAAGTAATCTAGTAATCTAATTTTAAGTAATCCACAAGAAGTAATCTAGGGGTGTCAAATCTGGCGATCTGGCTGGCCACTCAATCAGCCCCCTTCTCCAACGAACTCCTTTTCGGGAACACTTCATCTAAATAAGCACGGACAGGTGCTGCATAATGCGGAGGTGCACCATCTTGTTGAAAGATGGATCACCAGAAAGACTATCTTGATGTCATTTCTCGGAAGATCACGTTCTTCTATATCTGGATATAAAGTTATTAATTCAGGAATAAGGTCGTCTCGAAGAAAATCCAAATATCTTGCACCAGTAAGGTTCACGTCAAAGAAATAGGGACCCAGAAAGAATTCTTCCGTCGACTAAGCCGCACCACACGTTCACTTTCTGAGGACGTTGAGTGTGATACTCCATCGTTCATTGGGGATTCTCGGTAGCCCAATAACGGCAGTTTTGCCTATTGACATGGCCGTTCAAAACAAACGTAGTCTCGTCAGAAAAAATTACGTTTTTTACGAAATTATTAACATTAGTGCATAGCTCTTGCATTTGCTCGCAGAATTGATTTCACCGATCAAAGTCGTCTTCAGATAGCTCATGAACAAGGCATACCTTATAAGGATGATACTTTGCTTTTTTCATAATTTTGTGAACTGTGGACGCTGCCATATTGAAATCAGAAGCCAATTGGTTAAGTGTTGAGTGATGATTTTCTTGTGTTGCCAACAAAACGTTAAGTTGATCTTCTTCTGATTTTGAAGGTCGACCAGATTTAGCAACCATAATTTTTGACGATGTGTACGTAGAATGACACGCTCTTTCAAATGGCGTGGCCGAAATTGGGGGTTGCAATTTAAAAAAAATGTCGATGACGTCATATATCGAACAACGATGACGTCACAAATATGGGTCCTATGTCAAAAAGTGTCTTTGTTTGAAACAAAATCGACGTGTCAGAGGATTTTTTCGAAAAACTCTCAATTTCAGAAATAATGAATATATTCGTTACTTTTCGAAAGCACTGTATATATGTATAGTGTATAAAATATGTTTACCTATCAGGGAAAAAATTACTGGCTGGTCTGATGTTATTTTGAACATACTAAATCCAGTGTTATAAATTCTAAGTACAGTGATTGATAAGATTACAACTTCCTTCAACATATTGTATAATCTTATATGTATATTCACATAGACCATCTACATATACATATAATAAAATCGTAACAAAGCCGTGTCTGTATATATATTTTTTTTTAAAAGTCTCGCAGATTAAATAAAGTACTGGTGATACAGAGTACGAAACAACATTTTTTGGAATTTTTGTCTATCTGTCTGAAATCGCATCACGCAAAAATCACTGGACGGATTTTATGCAACTTAGCACACTTATAACTTAAGTGTTGGGTTAACATTTAGGGTACTATCTAGATCAGGGATTCCCAAACTATTTTGGGCAAGAGACCCCTTTTCCAAAATGAACTGATAGACCCCCATTGCCAAATTACTTTAAAAATTCTATCTCTAATTTTTTTCCTATTGATACAAAATACTTACCAATTTAAAAACTTTCGTTAAAAGTTTGAAGTTAAAAACTAGTTAGTTACTTTAAAGTTTTCGTTCATGTCGCCCCTGGGAAACCGATATCGACCACTTTGGGAATCCCTGATCTAGATCAATTATAAAGTTTCCACGGGAATCAAATTAACTACACATACTCTAACATCTAGGCACACGAAGCCGCGGCCACTGCTAGTATTAAAATAAGGAAGCAGTCGCTCTGAAATGGTGAGATAAAAATATTGATAAGGGTTTTTATAACATTTTCCAGGAAAAAAATCAGCAAAAACGATTCAAAGAACACTAGTGCGACAGATGCGAACCAATTCCGATATGGTGTTTTACATTCAGACGACAGGAGAGACAATTTGGAACTCTCCCAAATTCCACTTACCATGGACTCTGACGATGAAGAAGACGAAGATTTAGAGATATTTGATTTAGAACAAAAGAAGAAATCACTCTCATATGTTAACTTACAAACAACTGATGAAGATATAGTGTTTGATACACAAAACAGAGACAGTGATAGAGACAATCTCTTATTAGACATAGAGGATAGAGCGTCAGATACGTTGATCAATTGGAGTGCTAACGGTAATAAGTCTATATTATAATTACCACTTCAGTGACTATTATTGCTGGGCTGATAGGGTAGTTGACTATATTTAAAATTAAGTACTTAGACCATTTGTAAACACCGCTATTTGACTTTTTTACATACCTACTTACATTTTTTTTCCATTTATGCAAAGTTTAGTTTTAACTAGCGACTTTTGTAAGTGGACTACTCGATATATTATATGGTTGGAGAAGAAAACAAACTCTTATTAAAAATATTTTTTCCAATTTATTATATAATTAAAAAGATAAATTAATGAACTTGAGAATATTTAAGGGAGCTATTATCTCTGTCATTCACGCGTGGATATAATGGCACTATTGTGTTATCATCATTATAGTGTTGGCACTATAGTGTTAGTCATATCATTAACGCAGTAGCATGAGCTTTTACTAACATTTTTACTTCTAATCCTTTGTTATTTTTCAAGGTATTTTGCTTTTCATTTCACAGATTTATTTTTAGCATTTTAATTTTTGAAATAGTCAAATACCCTATTGGCAATTACTTAGAGAATCTTGTATTTTACTAGATGGATTACTTAATTACATTCATTGTACTGTGATGTAACCTGATTCCTACCACTAATGGTAATTTGTGCAATAATTGTTTAGACTCCTGCTTGCCCATTTTACAGACATTGAACAACTCTTAAAACAAAAAGTACTACATAACGTATACAAAAGGATAAGTATACAAAGTACTCAAAAGTACATAAAAGGTATACCTTAAAAACTTAACATAAAAGATATTTTATATAAAAATACAAAAGTGGTTTGTAAGCGTTTGCACGATTACAAGCTTTTTTGCGTTCGTAAACTAGTGAACGGTGGTTTTAAAGTTCATATTCGTTGCTCAAACTGAATGAATAAGTTTGTACTACAACATTATTTTTGCGGTTAGGGCTTCCTGATGTTCGTATTTCTGCAGTTTGTATTTGTGCGGATGCTCGATTGGCCGATACTGTATATCAGGGATGGCATGATTAAAACGATGTCTTGCATTATGTTTTAAAGACTCTTTAAAACACAATTGTAATGAAACATGTTTTAAATTAAAATGATTTGCACAATCGGATTTTATAAGGGCTAAGATTTGTAGGTTATTCTCGGTCGTTTTTTTTTTTAGATTCAATGCTTGCTTTGCATAGGAAAATTCCTTAAAACTGTTTAAAAGTTTATCTAGTTACAAAGATTATTTGCCTGACTTACAAGTAATACAATTCAGAATATAAGGGAATTACATAATTCTTGACCTTAGTGTTGTTTTAAAAATTTAAAAACTGGTGTTGAAAATCACAAAAAAACTTGGTTTTGTTTAATTAATCACGTGTCTCTACAACTTAAACAATTTGCTTTGCGAGTTAAAAAAATGTTTCTTTTTCCATCTCTGGATCTACATGGCAGGCCTGTAAGATCTGGAAGAATGAGCCAGAGATAAAATAAGACACTGTACGGGACAGGCTACATCACACAACTTGTATTTAAGCTAAAACATTATAATCGCTTATTGACAATATGAATATGAATACGAAAATAGAAAGGGTTGCCCTTTCTATTTTCGTAATACAAAATGAGAGGCAGCATTTGGATTGTCAAAGAACGGTTTTCGCACGATTTGGAATGTGATTTTAATTGTTTAATGTCAGATAGACGTGTCATCTAATTAAAGCGCGCGCCTCGACCAGAAACAATTTCGATCAGAGACATGAGGTCAGCAAAGATTGGTCGCTTAAGAGATTTGTATGAAATCGTCGATCAAGTCCACTTTACTAGACCCCTCCTATTAAGATTCATTAAAATGAGGGGTCTAGTAGTGGTCGATAGTGGTGACTTCGTGTCAGTGACCAAAATTGTTCCTGCTCGGGGCGCGCTCTATAGCAGTGTACTTTGGTATGAAATACTATAAATCTATGATTGTTTAACACCTAATTAATTATAATTAACATATACCAGTGACCAAAAAAATCTCAGATTTCAGTAGAATTTTATAAAGAGTAACACAGAAGCATGAAGTGACAGTATTAATAACATGGCAAGCATGATTGTTGTTACAAGATAACAAATGTAAAAGAAATAATAAGTAATCTGTGTTTTTTAACCTTACATAAGTACAGTTTTTATTGATTTAACAAATGATTGACTTGTTTATGTTAGACCGATGGTAAATTAAATTATTACATAATTCAGAAATTAAAAGTAAAAACGGCAGGTTGAGACTGACATATAAAGTATGTAAGATCCATCGACTTAGTGTTATTGTTCATACCTATTTTCAATATTTCGCTGTATCTCAAGGTTATTTAAATATAAATGCAATTCGTTGGGAGATCTAAAGATCTTTCCAAGAAGGCATTATGAGGAATTCATAAATAGATTTAGCATTATTTGTACGCATTCCAATGCTGTGTTTTATCTCAATGAGTGACTAGCGTGCACGATAAATGTTTCATGTAAATCAAACATTGCGTCTGTTTATTATCTCCTCATATTATGGTACCTATTCGGGCTAACCAAATGGCCTCACATGACTCACATGTTATCAAGAGTACGTAAACAATGAAAAGACGTGTATAAATTGTATCTTTTTGTGGATTTGCAAGCAATTACATCAGCAGATTGCCATATAATTGAAACTGTTTATTGTGTGTTAAGTTTGATAATTTCTCTAATTGGGCAATTTTTCCTCAAGCTCGAGTTGAAATTGGCGAATTCTTTTGATGCAATGCATATGCATATACACTATATAGATAGATTTTCAATAAACAACAGACTGAACACCCAGCGTAAGAATATATGAGTGTTTAAAAAGTTTGCTATAGGTCGTAATGGCAGCAATCTGCATGTGTGTGCGTCGCGTGTACTGACACAGTCGGCATAGTTTCAGTTTGACACTTCATTGAAAGGCGACATTACGTCACTACTATTCTAAAGTCTGTGAGCATTTATAGTATTTTTTGTATGCTTGTTTGTGTAAATGGGAGACATTCGCAAGCAATGATTCGCTATTTTTTTTACAAATGTACAATAAAGTTGTTACGATGTTGTTTTTAGACGATGTTTAATTGATCTTGCAAAGTTCATTTATGAGGAAGATGTGAACAGGTTATTAATAGTACATTATTACTTTGTGTTATTATAATACAGTGGTGTTATTCTGAAAAGAATTCGATAAAGAACTCGTTCAGTTGAAATTAATATTCGTTATAATTGTTAACGTAATAGAGTCGAGATTCGCTTGTAAAGTCAGGTTGAATTCGAAGTGACAAGCAAATTGAGTTCATTAACACTATAAATAAATATTTCGTTTTTGTACTTGTATGATGTATACTTAAGTATCGTTTAAGTATTGTGTTACTAACGCTCCTATACTTAGATACTAGTTCTATGGGACAACCTCGAATCTATAACATGCTCTATGGTTTAACACCAATGAAACAATTGATAATAGGAATAATACTATAGGTATAATTCAATGCTTAACTGTAGCTGCAGTTCATAATTGTAATGACAAAGAATTACAAGGACAGAATTCTCAATCAGGCTAACAGTGAAGCCAATCTCATGTCCGAAATATATATATAAATCATAGACTAAATATGTATAACGGCAATGATCAGGAGTCGTCACTAGGATGCCTCTAGCCCACGTCACTTCTGATCATCACAACTGTTAAATGTCCTAAAAATGTGACAAATTGCCACTCCCAACAGGAGTTAGTAAACTTACAACAGATGCCATTAGCTAGGGGATATAATGGAATTCAAAACTTACCTCCCCTTCACCTCCAATTAATTAAATATGATGATTTATATCGCGTCAGAAATCTGTTAAGCAACCGATGCATGTAATGATGAACTGATGTAGGCATGAGTTTAGTTTTAAATGGTTTTTGTGAACAATAATCGCCAGTTCAGTCAGCTAGTTCACATTACACGGTTGGTGCCGCGTGGTTAAATGTCGACCATTCACACAAACCTGTTGTCGGTAGAGCTCAGTACCAACTTGGACATTCCATAAAACACTTATTTTTTTATTACTTCATCGATAGAAAATTCGGTGTCAGATCTCGCTTTGCACTGAATTCACATACGGATGTGCAAAGCGAGGAACCATATGAGAGACTGAATGCACCAAAGAAAAATACACACGTTACGTTAAGCGGTTCATTTGTACTGCGCGGTTAAGTGTGAACAGATAATATACTAGTATAGTAATAAACAACGGCGCGGTCACTCCCGTGCGTTTTCAACCGCGTAATGTGAACTATTCTAAAAGTATCGGATTGGACTTTGCACTGACAATTTACTTTACACTGATTGGACCAACTCCAATCAGAAAGAATTCAAAGTTAATAAATACAAACAATAACCATAAAGAAAGAAAAGAAAACCAGCGATGGTTAGGGCTCGTGACTTGTTTTTATGCATTTTTAAACTTACAAATAATATTGAAATCCATCTTTCCGGTTGGCGTCTGCCATCGGGATATTTTTTGAATATGAGTGAACGAGAAGTGAATGTGAATGTGCCATTACTTCCAAAGTTATTGAATAATTTCAAGTATATTTTTTTTGATAAATGTGAAAAACTAAAAATAACTACTATGCATTTATATCGGCACTGTAATGATTTGTAATTGGTTGTGTGTTTGAGAACTTATTTTTGTATAATAATTGCTTCTAAAGAAGTGTATTATGACTATCTTACATAGATCTTAATTTTATGTTATTAATATATAAGTAAATAGACATTAAGAAGCTAAGGGATTTTAGAAAAAAAAAATTGTTAACGGGCGATGTTTTAAAAAGATACGTTATTGTTTGGTTTAGTTTTCTGCATGAAAGCATATGAATAATATACCGGTGCGTTTACACGTATTTAATACAATGTGTAAAAATACATTCCTGAAGCCTGAATGTAATTCACTACATGATTCTAAACGTACATGATTCGGTCCCCGCATTTATCCCCGTACTAACGCATTTCCTGCAAAATCCGACGTTACCGAGATATTCATATCTCCCTAACGTGACACTAGCATCTTATACTTTGGCCTGAAGTTGTTTCCCACTATTGGACTCTGTTATATGCTGACACTAACATTTTTTTTATGTATACAAGTATAATATGTATGTCCCCTATCGATTTGTATGCGTTTCATCAATAACTGCAGTTTTCAAAAACAGTATCTTCGAACCTCTTTCAGTCAATTTTTAAGTCAGGTGTTATTTAAAAGCACTTCCCGAGACAGCCCATTCGTCTTCGGGAACAGTTTACTTGCACCTGGTATACGTTGATTTCAGAAATAGTGACTGATTCCATATCAACAATTAGCTATCTTTTGACTAACATCGCCATGAGTAGTGAGACAATTCTAAAGACCTTGATACGGCCTAAAACTAACCCCGTACCCAGACAAATGTAAATATGAATAGTTAAGGTCAGGAGGACATTTACATAAGATTATGCATACTTTCAACAACATTCGAGATGTCATCAGTGTTATATTCGTTAGAAGTGTACATATATATATGTAGAAATTCAAACTGTCTGGGAGTCGCATAAATCTTAAATGTTTATAAATATGTAAGAATCTAACAAATGCTTAGTAATTCTAAAGAATTAAAAGGCCGGTTTAGACGTACTATGTTGTAACGACGTATTTAACTAAATTTTAAAATAAAAATCTATGTCTATCAAACTAAGTAGCAAGTAAGTAAGTATTGCAACTTAAACTTAGATTTATTTTTAACTTAAAAATTAGTTAAATACTTATGAACTGAATACGTTTAAACCGCCCTTTAATGCAATAGTGTACAATAATAAAGCTTAAGTGACCGTAATTACTAATAAATATTTCTAATTCTAATTTCTTTAATACATCAACATATCAATAATCTTGTTCTATTGAATACGAACTTGAATAAGAACGTATCCTGCAACATGTGTCTATGTAACACTTAATTGTGCAAATTAAGTTTTTTTTTGTATAGAAGTACATAATTTACTCCTTATCATTGGAGATGGTGTTTGGCAATCCAGAAATGTTATTACAAACCTTCTTTTTCGTTTAATAAATAACGCTACACTCAATGGCCCACACTAGAATTCCCGGTGTTCTGAGTCCAGAGACACGTACAAAGGCGAACACAACACTTGCAACACCCGGACCAGAATAAACACCAGTCTATAAACAAATTTAAAACAAGTCACTGTTGTACAGTTAAGTGTTACCCACAAAATAAATTAAATATCTAAGATTTCTGTATTATTATCACCAACTTCAAGCTTTGGACTGTGATAATAGAAGAGAGACTAAGTAAAATTGTATATTTTTCGGTATCATATTTTTTGCGTATTGTGTAACAAAAGTATTTGCTCTCTGTCTCCTTATTGTTACTTACCGATAGCATTGTAAAGCAAGGTTGTTTATAATTTAATAAAGATGTTTAATATTTAATTATAATTGTTTTAATTGTATATTTAGATGACTACATCTACTAACAACACATCAACAACAATAAATATTGTAAGAGTAAATACTTTCGACTCTTGACGGTTTTCATATATTTTTGAGCAGCAAAATTTCTGTTTAGCGGTTTTAATTGGTATCGGTTTATCGTTAATTGAGTCTGTTTTAACACTTCCACCCGCACGCGTCTATAGTGTCGCTTGCTGCCATTTTTAAGATTTGCAAGTATTTTCTCTGTAAGGGTCTATAGCATACAGGGGAGATCGAGAGAGAATTATTATATTACATACAAGCAGTGGCGGATTAAGAGTTTCGGAGGCCCTAAGCGTAGAGGCCGTGTAGGCCCTCTGTTGCTTGGATTTGGAAGGTAGAAATTAGAAAAGAAAACAAAGTTCATCAAAATCAAAGGCCCCTGGAGAACGGGGGCCCTAAGCACGTGTTTATAATGCTTACATGTTAATCCGCCACTGCATACAGGCTGGAATAATTGATCGGGCTTTGGAAGGAAAGTAACTTAAATATTGAAAATACTAAATTATTTAAAGGAAACTATTTAAAAATATAAAAATTAGTCTAGATTATCATAAAAAAAATTACAGTATATTTATTTATACCCATTACTGTCCACAAAAATCGTTTCTCACCCCGTTTGCGTCTCGCTAAAACATTGTTTGTGACAGGATTTTGTTTCGAAAAATATTGCTTGAAATGTTTGTAAAAATACTGTTACCGCAGTTTAAGTTTAAGACAACATCGTGATATAATACCGATCTTTGTGATTAATAAAATGTGAAAAATATACGTAGCTATATACGTACGTACCGCTTTTTTGGTAGTCTTAAGTAGTAGTTTAAGTTCAAGGTAGTTTTAAGTAGTTTCAATGTCGTCATTACCGGTGTGTGAAAATAAGGATATTTTAAATCTTGTTCAAGATCCCACATTCACTGAGTGCCCGCGTCACCACATTTATGTTTCAGTTTCTACATACCTACTAGTTTTGGTTCGGGAAATATAAGTAACAAGTATATATTGTCTGATTAAAATGAGAGTTAGCCGCCAAGATTTCTAAATCTGTGTGTTTTTTGTACCACGACTCGTTTCGTTTGCCAGACTACCCCAATGTTTCGTTTGACGTAATGTCTACTGTACTAAAAAGGAAATCTCAAAATTTCCAACATTTCCAAAACAAAGGGGAGCTGCGATTGCGATAGCACGTGTATTGGAAGACAGGAGTCGTGTTATCGTACGTTTTATTTTAGTCTCGTACGTTTCGGAGCACGTAGTCGCTGTCTGGGTTTCCACTGGTAAGATATTGAGATAAACGAACCGACACATTTTGTTTGCAGACAGCTCACTAGTTTACTGCGTGCTGTAGTGGTAGGTATAGTAGTCGGGATTTGATCAAATTATTAAGAGTTTGTTTGTATCTGTCTGGCTTTCTCTGTCTTGTATGTCTGCAAAGTCTGTATTTGGTACCACTGGTACCTAATCATCAAATGCTGGTTATTCTTTAATAGACTTCAAAAGTTAGGCTCTCAGTGTGATCTGTAAGTATGTAAAAGCACGGTAAAAATCTATACCATATTCATTACAGCATGAGATAAAGTGTAAACAAAACAGGCAGTAGTTTTAAAACTTAACTTCTATCACTGGCATTTTCCTCACTAGCATTTTCCTGGGGTTAAGCTTGCATGTTATAGCCTATATGTTAGATAAGAGCCTAAACAAGAACTAGACTCAGTCTAGGTTATTATAATTTAAATAAAATAAAGTGATTTCTATTAAACTTCTGTTTACCTTTTGTCTCATGCGTCAATGAATAAAGAATAGAAAATCTATTCGTAATATATATTTTTTTATAGGAAAAAGTGTACTTAAATACATCGATATCTTTCGTGTTTGTATGTAAGTTTGTTTATACATATATATATGAAGAAAATATTTTTTTTATTGACAGGTGACAAGTGAGCAGACAGTCCACCTGTTCGTAAATCGATACTGTCATGCATATCCCATGCATGCCCATGCATATCCGCGATACTTGACAAACGTTGGCACGACCCTAGATGCACTGCCTACCATTGGGGGCCTAGGAATCGACTTCGAGGAATAATATTAGGTCCTACCTATGAAATTGCCCTTTGTTCATAGTGCCCAGTTTGAACTTAGTTATCTTGTGTTTGACTTGGAATTCGAAATTCAAATTAATTTCAGTTTAAAGCTATGACATTCTTTTATAAATCAGTTGTTATTCATTTGTTTTTCCTACAAACGACTTTTTGCTTAGTTATCGTTGTGTTTGCGACCATGGAAAAGTAAAAAAATCGCGTTATTTTCGAATATGAGTTCCATCGTGGCAATAACGCAGCACAGACGGCACGCAATATCAACGATGTTAGATCGTTTCCGTTCTTGAAATTTCAACCTCAAGAACAAGCCCCGTGGACGACCGGAGACTAAAGTCGATAAGGACTAATTGAAATCAATGGTGTAAACGGATTCATCTCAAACCACGTCTGAATTAGCAGTAGGCTTCGCCATAAGTGACCAAAGAATATTGATTCATTTGCGTCAAATCGGGAAAGTGAAGAAGCTCGGAAAGTAGGAACCGTATGAGCTTATGAAAGTCAGCTGCAAACAAGTCGAAACTTGCTTCACTTTGCTGAACTGGCACAAAAATTAAGGGATTCTGATTCGTATTGTCACTTGTGATGAGAAGTGGATCCTGTATGATAACGTATGATAAGTGGATCGTAAATGTTCGTCACAATGGTTGAACTCTAGAGACACAGCCAAACAATGCCCCAAACGTAAACCGAGTCAAAAAAAGCTCATGATGACTGTATGGTGGTCCTGCGTCTGGTCAATCGCTCTAGTACACTGCTTCTCTGGGATAACGATCGCTGGCCCACTGCACAACAGACAGTCTCAAAGTTACAGGAGCTTCGACTGGAAACTCTCCGTCACCCATCGTACTCGACCTTGCCCCTATTGATTTCCATTTTTGTTAGATTTTGGATAACTTTTTAAGTGGGAAAATGACAATTCCGATGAGACAGTGAAAAACGCCTCCAGAGAATTCATCGATTTCCGTCCCCAGGAGTTCTATAGCAGAGCCATCAATCAACTTCTATTAAAATGGCAACCGTGCATTGATAATAATGGACAATATTTCGATTAATTAAATATATAATTTTCATACAAAAACAATTATTTGAATTATTTCATATAAAACGGTAATTTCATACGTAAGGAAGGACCTAATATAGGTACAAATGGTTTATTAAAACCGATTTTGATTATTCCTATTGCGTTGGCTTTGGTATTTAGGTACTGCAAAATCATCATAATCTTTTAAATGGATTTAAAGTTGTATTCATTATGGCAAAAGTAATTACTGCGGATGTGGGGCAGCACCAACAGAATCCTGACGGTGATCGCAAATAGGATTGATTGTCCCATCCTAAAATTTTGGGTGGGACTAATGATAAAATAGATAAATAGTATTACAGTTTGTTTCTTACTAACATAGTTTATAATTCACTTATCTACCAACTCTGTCTATGAATATTTTGTTATATTTGGAAATTAGTGAACGAATTAATACTACCTGTTTTGTTCAAGCGTTAATACAGGTAGGTAGGTAGGTACCGCCATGACCTGTCTGGGTACTAAATTGTGAAAATTGCAATTTTTTCTTTCCCCTGTGATGAAGAGGCACCGTTAAGAAACAACAGATAACATTCCCGACATGGGCACAAATAAATAAACAGGTGAAGTGAAGGGACCGCCGCGTGATGAAAGCAAATATTCGCGTGCAATCTACTATAACTAAAATGATATTATATTGTACTGTTTTATCGATAGTATTTTGTATTATTTTATTTATTGCATACTCGTGACCTATCTCTTCCTCTAAATAATGTCACTACCCGTTGGTTGAGTGGAAGAGATCGCCTGTTAAGGCCGCTTATTGCTTCTGTATATCTTACATAAAATTTAATTAGTAAAGTTTTATTTAATCTTTAATGCTTTGAGCATCATCTCCCAGTCAACCTTTGGACTATACAGAGATAGGTTTAGATAGGTTAGATATGTTTAGATAGTTTACCTTTAGATAGGTTTAGATGCAGAGATACCTTTTGCACCGGTAGGTGCAATAACAATAACAGTAGGTGCAAACTGATAGGTACTATCAATAGGTTAATTGTTCATTCATTGCTATCTATGTATCTATATCCTTAAAGTATATAAAAGACGCCAAATTTTTGTGTTTTTTCACGCTAATCTCAGGTCGTTGGTAAGGTACGAGTAGGTACCTACTGCTGAATTTTTTTGCGCATTTCATCATTATGTGCGTAGAGTAGGTAGGTTCAGAGTAGAGTAGAGTAGACTAAAGAGTAGGTTCAGTATAGTTTCAGTGTTCAATTCAGCATGAAAGTATTGAAATGTAGCTAGCTAGCTATAAAATTAGCTATGAAAATGTAGAGGATTTTGTGCAACAAAGTCTTTAAAATTCGCGTAATAAGAGAATGATGCCCCGTGCAAAGGCTGGAAATTAACATATTAAATTTTCGCGTTCTGCGTATTACTCGTAAATTATAAAATATGTCTTATATTAAAAGTACCTACCTTATCTTTATAGAATGCCCTCACCCGACAGAGCATTCCATGAAGCTAGACTGACAAGTGCAAGTAATCCCAGAAAACACTCAATGCTTTATCGCGCGGTGAAAGACCGGGACATGTTACTTGAAGAAATCATAATTTCTTTCAAAAATGACCTAGACTTGATGTTTTTAGAAAAATATTAATCAAATACAATGAAACGTGAAATTCATTAGCGAAAGCTGCTAATGTATTAATCAATTACAATTGAAAAACTGATCTAAATCACGTACCTAAGTATATAATAGTGTAAGAACTCGTGGCTAAGGTAGACGTTACCCGATCAGAATGCCGAATAAAAAATGAGTACTTTATTAGGCATTTATTTCCTCACTTTTTCAGGTGGGAACTAAGAAATGAGAAACAGCAAAACTAGAACCTAAGTACTAACCGGCTTGATAATTACCTACAGGAAAATCGCTAGCAGCTCAACATTATAAAGGTACCCGAAGACAGCTGTGCCTAAACCTGACCGAAAATGTCACTAGAAAGTTTTTAATCTTACGTTGAAACCTTTAACATGGATTGCCAAAAGTACGAACTTACAGTAGATTTGTGGGGAGGGAGAGGGGGAAGACATGTAGGCTATAATATGTGCGAATATGGGGTTGTTGCTTTTTACGAGTGACTTACACAGTTGTCAAGGGGTGCGGAGATGTGAAACGTTTACGTGAACTGGAACCGGCAATGGCTTCGTCAACTTCATATTCTATTCCGCTCGGTAAATCTTCAAAATCTTATAAACTAAAACTACTTCCATTTCTTAATATCGCAAGCCAATGTATCGGTTGTTGTATCGGAAAAAAATGATGTCTATATCTAATTCTTAAAGATATCTTTCCTTCAGGTCATTAAGTTTATCATTAGCTTAATTTTTAAATCAAAACCATATATGATCAAATCTAAAGATGATAGATTGTAATCTAAACTAAACCTACTTCAGATTATAATCTTTATATCATATATGATCTAAAGTAGGTTTAGTATTTAGGCAAAAAACATTTTTTTCTAATGTAAAGTATACTTAGTTGAGTTGACCTGATTTTGGAAAACATTCAATTGAAAAGGAAATTTCACATGATTTTTACAAATGAACGTTTTACAAATGGGTTGATTATGTAATAATTAACAAAACATTATTCTAAAGGGCCTCTGTACCTCATTAAAATATTATTTTAGACCTTTCCATCCCTTCATAGCTCTTTAGTGAGTCCACGGTACATTGATGTTAGGATGTAGTCGAAGTTATTATGGAAAGGCGATGGTTAACAATTCAGATTAGGAATGTAAATGGTAAGTTTTAACTTTCTAAATATGTCTGCTGCTTGATTCTCCAAACAGAAAATAATTCGACACTAATAAACGCTATAGTAGTAGCGTTTCCAAATGAAAAACTCGGGTTTGGCCCGACTTTGGGATCTGACTTAATACAAGTATAAACCGTTCTCTGTCAAATGAATTGATATCACAGTATTCAATTGCGAGTTTATTTATTGATCCCATTGAGTAATTAAGACTTTTGTAAGTTTGCATCAAGAAGCATCACTAAAAATTCTTAATATAGAAATTGCAAATTGCGAAGTCATCCTATCTTGTGTTTTATATTACTTCATAAAATATTGATGTGATATTGATGGGCTGACTTGATATTAATGTGACTTGCTTTAATGTAATGTCCGATCCAATCCAATTAGTTTACTGAAAACAAAACCAAATCAATAAATCAATTTTGGGCAAACATGCAGTCTCGCTGAATCAAATTATGATTATGTAAACAGTCATCACCTCACTATTTCCTTTAAGGCCGTGTCAGTTACCTCTATTTCCTTTAAGCCCGTGTCAGTTACCTCAGGCCAATGTTTGTTTACATTTTGGACAGATTGGAATGGAATATAATTCCGCCCATCGCTTATGCCTCAGTCCGTCTGCCCGAGGGACGGTCGGCTCCGCTAGCTGGAGGGTTTGGCCGGCCAGAGCGGAAATGAAAAATAAACACGTCCGGACGTCGCATGGCGCCGGCCGCGGAAAATGAAGGGCCGGACCAACTCGCCAGTTACAACGACCTACTAAGATATTAAACAGATACATGATGTGATGATGTATCACGGGAATCCTGTCACATGAAGTAGAATGTTTTAGGCCGGTGCCACCGCTAATGGTAACGCACGCTCCACAGATATAGCTTTTAAGTTTACGTTTTCTGTATAGAAAGAAAGTGGCAAACGAGTTGACAGGCCATCTAGTGGTACGTGGATAATAACAACCGCGATGCATGTGCCAACATCAGTCCAGAAAAACGTTGGTACGGATGTGCTACCTACCTATAGAGATTTAGGAATGGATTTGGAGAAAGGGTTGGAGGGATAGGATTGAATGGCACAGTAATCTCACTTACTACCGAAACACGTACATTGGGGGAATACGACGAAGTGGGAAATGCTTTGCATTTTATGGTAATTTTCTGTGGGAATGAGGTAACATGGCCAGTCAAGTGCGCCCAGCGGCTGTAGAATATAGATTAAATTAAATTAGAATTTAGCAGTCTTTTTAGTCTGAGTATAAGGTAGTAGAAGAGTATTTCTTTATTCAAAGGTGTTCCACACATAAGTTGCTGAGATAGCGATAGCATTCAATCTCAAACATGATTGGTATATATAGAAACGTAGTACGTAGTATATAGAAAGGTAAGGGAAGCCTTTACTTGTAGTTTTCAAACTGTTCCTTTAAGTTATATTAAATTTATAATTACTAATACATTAGAATCTTGCTTATAAGTAGGTACGCTTTGTTTACTATCTCTAAGTCTTGGGACCATTTTGGGTAGAGTAAAAGTAGAATTAAAATTAAAACTTGAAAACACTTGAAATCATTTTCAATAGTTGATATTATTCTTCTGTATGTTGTTGGATTTTGCAAATTGATGACACCAGTGATAGCTAATGGAAGAAAGCCCTATAAAATTGTCTTCGTAACTCCACGTAGCACAAGCCCTAAATTAATGTAACAGGACGGGGAATGCGCTATTACCCGCACGTTTAACGTTTACACGCCGCCTTTCTTGTACAGCTGATGAACACACTTAGTTGAAATTTTGATGGATTATCTTAAGCGCAGTCCTAATCCAACAACCTGATAATGAATATTTAAAACGTTGCACACTTTTCCAGATTAATGGAAACTTTGACGGAATTATGGCCTAACCTAACCATGTAAAAATGAATACACTGATCGAATTTTTTCTTAAGATTTCAGTCATATCCAATGCCAATTCTCGACCTTCAATAGATTGCCAAACAGACGCGACATGATGTTTATTATCTATTTAATCAATATAGAGAGGATAAAGTATGAAATTCCATTTGCACATATGGACATTTAGTTAGTAATTGCATATTATAAAGAAAGGAATGGAAAGTTGTAAATAAAGGTGTGTAAGTTCTGAATGCAGAAATTATTGAAAATGATTTGTGTCAACAAACTAAAGACTAAAAAAACGTGATTCAAACTTGTAGATAATAATAATAAAATAAATCACAATCTTTAAAATAAAATCTTCTATGGTATGTAGATTGTGTATAGGTATGCTTATAAAGCTGAAAGACCGAGACTTCTAGTAAAGTGAGGTAATCATATACTAATCGAAGATTTAAGTTGAGACTCAATAATTGGAGAATTCATTATGAGATTGAAATTTATTTCGTAAGTAAACTAACCCAATGACACAATAAATAAATTATGTATCCTAAAATAATTTCTAAAACCCCAAGACCTATTTCAGAGTTACGTTAATGAATAGCTAATCAGTTTAATCAGAGCAGGTTATTGATCGATTCTATTAATCGCACCATCGAATCAAAGCAGGCCGTGTTGCCGAGTCAAATTTAATTAATTATTACTATTAACCGATTGATTAGTACGCGGCTTGTAACTGATATCGTATTAATTACAGTGCTGTGTTGGTGTAAATAGACATAAAAAATTAAGATCAGCTGAAAATAGATATTCTCAGCAATACAAATTATGTGGAAAAGATTAGAGGCATTTGAAATGTGGGTGTACAGAAGGATCTTACGAATATTGTGGATGGATCGTGTGAGAAACGAGACGGTTTTGCAGAGACTAAATAAAGGGTTGCTAATTTAAAAAAAAAACATTTAAAAATTTATCATATATTGGTCACATCATTTATTTATTTAAGGAAGGCACACAGTTTGTTGTTAGAACAAATTAGGTTAACACAAATATTTAAAAAAAACAAGGAATTCCCCACTATTTAGACATATAGTTTAGTTTTCATGCAACAAATAATCCATAATATATTAATAAATACAAATAATAATTGAGAAGCAACTCTACTGTAATTTCTAGATCTCGGGCCAATTCCACATTCTTATACGAGTAGATTAAAATGACACCTGAGAATATGATTATCGGAAAAGGGGAATGTCCATATTATTCTTTCTTGCCGCAAGTACCAAAATCACACTACCTAACCCGGGGGGGTTAGGTTAGGTTACCTATGATTAAAAGAAATACCGAAACCACAGGTTACTGTAAGTTTTTGTATTGTTGGTAGACTGAGATCGCACAGACAGAGAGCTCGTTAAAAGCGATCTCTTCCAGTCTACGAATAGTGAAATGTCTTAGAGGTAGAGGAAAATGTATTAACATATTAACTTTAATTTTATAACGCGCTAAGGTACAAAGTATATTTTGTCAAAAGAAGGAGCTCTAAATCTTAGAATATACCGAGAGATTCGATTTTTTTAAATTTATTTCAACTTAACAGTCATACGAACATTTCATACGAGCTCATCTATCAGATTGGAAAGTGGCGGTATGTTTGCTGAAGGTGTGCGGCGCGCGCACCTCTTTTAGTTTGTGTTTCCCCAACTTTGATTGAAACTCTCTTTATTCTAGCAAATTGGTAAAACTTTCCCAATTGCTTTTCTTCTACTTTTAAATCTTCAAGGTTCTATAAATGGCGGTACTTACTTTTGTAACATTTAACACATACGTGTTGATGTTAGTGTGTGTATTTGTACAATAATAAAACTATTGTTGTCAATGTGCTATGTCGACAAAAACTTGTATAAGGCTTGGGTTTAAACGAGCAACAAAATACTAAATGATCAGCAAATCATCAATCATAATGAGTAGCAATCAAACAAATAGAATAACTAAAGTATAGGGTTAAAGTAAAGGCAATCAAAGGGGGTTATAACTAAAGTATTTTAAATTAATATTAGGTACCTACTATGTCATCACCGTGTCGTCGGACTCGCTACGCGGCACTCCTATTTCTCTGTTGTCACCAGAGAATCTAACACCTACTTTTAAATGTGCTACCATGGATTTGCTGCTCATTCAGTGTTGCACATTTAATTATTTCTCAATCTGATTTCTCTTTATATGTCCTCCTTTGCGTACAGTTGAGATCCTAGTTATCATCAAGCCCTCTTGTGCTGTAAGTATTGGGCAATAGAGTGATCGATCAAACTCTTTCCAACTCATATAAATACAAACTCCTTTGCAGCTCGTTATCAGCTTCTTCGATAAGCGGCTAGGTAGTGCCAGTCGCAAATGCTAATACAAACGTTGTTGGACAAATCTACGTATTCTGATAAAGTGGCTACCATGCACCTTAAACCTACTATCATAAATCTTTTCCGAACGCTAAAACGGTTTGTAATCATGCTATCATTGGGTTAGTCAATGGTTCGAGCACGTGGTCAAAGTATTTGAAGAACTTGTTTATTAGTATCTGGGAAAAGTGATTTTATAGGTGCTTGTTTCCCAGATATTGAAACTTTTAAGTAATCTTTAAAGAAAAATCAAAAACCCGTCTGCGTCTAACTCCTATGTATATAATATTGTATATATCCTATATATATCCCATATACGCATATATAATATTGCCATATATACAAATGAACTAAAATGAATGAAACAAGTTTGCATATTTGCTGCATACGCTAACCAGTTTGTTTGTTTTGTTTTATGAATTACTCCACTATTTTGACTATTCAACATCAGATTTAAAGCAATCGCGACTAGATTTATTTATTTTGTAATCTGGTCCCGACTGGTTTTAATCGGTCACACTGTTTAAGCTCTGCGAGTGAATGAAGAAACTGACATACGTACATAACTGTGAAAAACATATCCCTCCTCGCGTACCGCAGTCGGGTAAAAATAACATATTTTTCATTGCTTGTTAAAAATCAGATGTTATCTCATGTGTCTATTGAAATAGAATCCTGAAAGAATGAAGTATGTAATAAATGTAAATAAAAATTAAAGGGAAAAAGAAATACAAAGAAAGGATCGTAAAGGAAACAATAATGTTATTCAAATTTAATTGAAGCCAATAAATACAAGGCTATTGGTGAAGGAAATACAAAATAAGAACGTTCAAGAACTTTTTACTTTCAGTCTGCTGGTCCGCCTGCGACGAGTTTTGCAGGCATTTTAATTATCTGGAAATATACGGCACGAAGAATAAGGAAAAAGGGATCACAGTGAGAAAATAATAGCTGCAGTGGGATTAGCATTGCGTTCTTGAGTGCGATGCGAAAGTATGGAAGTTCTTATTGGATGTAACTTCTCAGTTTATAATGAAACATCTCGAAAAGTCCAAGAAAATTTGTACCACCCAGGGCGCATTCTTCATATCGCGGAGACTTACTTTACAGGAGAGCGGTTTGAAGTTTTTATGGCCTGTATAATAATTTATATTTATTTACAGTTTTAAAAAAAGTGTCGTTTGCATTTCTTTACTTGTAATCACTATTGTAATTAACACTTGTGAATTGATACAACTACCATTTGCAATACTTTATTAGGTTCAAATCAATTAATAGTAATAACCACGATTGACGCAAAGCTTAAAAAACGACTTATTTAATTACTACTGAATTAAGCTTCAGAAACTGTTTCTTACGAGTGTACTCTTAAATACTGCTGTTTGATGTATTTTACTTTCACTAGTTTATGACGTGATTTTTATGTACCTAACCCTCCGATTCTTCTATCGGATTTCTCCGATCCTCCGATACTTTCTATCTCCGAATATTAACTTCATGACTTCTTTCTGTGAATTAAAAGGCAGTGTAAGTAAAAACAAGAACATTTTAAATTATAAAATCTTAATTTAACTTTTTTCAATGGTAACAAAATTTATTATAGCATCTCTTAGAAACCTAAATTAAAGTTGAATTTAAGAACACAATACAAATTGGACTTAATATTTACTAGATTACTTACAAATTGGGCTAGATTAAAGATGAACAATTTTGTAAAAACTTTTCAATTTGCTGCTTAACAATCATATTCACAGCATAATTATTAAATCTCAAGAAAAAGACAATTAATTATCCGAGGTATAACAATTTAAGTAAGAACCAAATATAACTATTAAAATAATTATTTACCCACTTTCTGTCTTAAATCTATAACTAATTGCTTTGCAATTATGACTTTAATTGTAATAATTGTATTACAAACGAGGAGAATTTTAACAAATAATGAAATAAACAAAAAAAGTGAAATAGAACTTATCCACCACACACCACAAATTAGGAATCTTACTTTTTACTCTTTGGAAATAAGATGTGTAAAAATTATTTAATAATCATTCATGTATATACTCCGAATTAGATTGCGAAGTGCACATATTTTTATAATAGTATACTCATAATAGTATGATATACTTTTCTGGGATCACATTACTTTTACATCACATTATATCACATTACATTCACAATCCGCATACTGGTGCAAGTGGTAGATGCGCTAGCGCGCCATAAATAGTGTGCACCACGAAACTGGCTAAGTGACTAAGTGAATGTAAATTGCACTGTATCCAAAAAGGCACTGACTTGCGCTAGGTTACTACTTCATAGCTCGGAAACTAATAAAACTTTTCGAAATACAAATTACAGGGTGCATAGATCTTGACATTTTAATAACAAATTGGAAATAAAATGAAAATCGCTAATATTTGGATTGCACATTTGGATTATACATGGGTGTGGAAGGGAGAGAAACATGTTTTCTTCATGTCAAAAAAGACGTTGTTTTCATTATTATGCATGCATATATATATATATATATATATATATATATATATATATATATATATATATAAAGGAGCCCTACGTGTAATACCATTTAGAAGTCATTGCCGGAAGGAACGAAACACAGAAAGGATAACAACAAAGTTTTCTTGTTGTAAACAAAGTTCCCCTTCACATTTTTATTCTAAGAATAGAAATATAAAAAGAAAAAAATTCCATATGACGTAAAAGTAATGTAAAAATGAGCCTTGAGCGCATTGAGTGAACGCTAATGAACCTTTAAAGGTCGAGTGTTAAGCATTCGTGAGCGTTAAGGCTCGCGCATTGTGAAACTCTTCTTATATCATTTTTATACATTTTCTATAAACCATCGTGTTACCATTGCCTTAAATGTGTTCTATAACACATTTAAGGCAGACCACATCGCGCCGCAGCGCAGCGCACTTGCGGATCGTTTGCCAGCCGTATTTATGCGTCAATGTTATGCGATGCGGGTCGCCTCAAAGTGCGTTGAACGGTCGCAGTTAAGGACGTAATGCAAGAGTTATTCGCTGTGCGACGATGTGAAAGACTGTCAACAGCTAACTGATTTAAATTATTGCGTTGAGCTGCGTTGGTAATGCGTGTTGTCGCAGTTTTGCGGTGCGACATGCTGCCGCGAGACGCGGCTATAATGTGTGCGAGCCTTTAAAACTCGAGTGTTAAGCATTCGTGAGCGTTATGGTCCAAGTTTTTAATATTTGATGGTCTTGAACTCTTGCAGTTAAAAACTGAAATGGTTAAGAATGAGTTATTTTTTTCTCTTCATATTAGCACATTCTGCCAGTGCTGAGTTTTCTTCGTAATAAACAATTTCAAAATTTAAAACCTATCCTGTCAATGTCCGGTTCCATCGAAGTAAGCCAGGAGTCTCTCAGTAAAGCGTTAGTACGTTTATTGAGGATAGAAGAAGACTCCTTGAAAACACACGGAAAATGAAGTCCTATACTTTTATTTAAGTATCACAAACACCACACACACAAATACTTTGAAGTTCAATAAACTATCACTATTAAACCGTAAAACGCTCAACACACAATTTTTACAATAATCAAACAAAAACTCAACTTCACTTCTCTAGTTCTCGCTAAAAAATCAAGGTTGAAGTTCTTAAGGTTAATTTATATAACACTAGATAAACGGATTTTTTATGGAAAAATGAAAAAAAAAAACGCGAAAATACGTGCAGTCTACCTCGCGGTAAATTGATACTGTCGTCCATGGACATCCGCGATACATGCCAACATCAATCCAGAATGACAAATGTTGGCATGCTTCCGGATGCGCTGCCTAACTTTTGGAAGAAGGGTTGAAAAATGGGGAGGGATAGGATAAGATCTTATGGGAATGGGCTCTGGGATACACTGATGAAATAGGATAAAGACGGAAATGCTGCAAGTTTCACGGTAGTTTTCTGTGAGAGAGGGGTAACTTGGTTAATCCTTGGCCAGTCGTGTTCACAACACTTTAAACTAAATGAAATATTCAGTAAATACAAAATGATGTCTGCACTCTTATTGTATTATCATCATAATTAAATTTAAAATATTTCCCGTGTGCCGAAGTATAAATTTATTCATTTCTCCATACAACTGTAGCTGAAGAGGCTTGTGAATCCCTTTAGAAAATGCACACCGGTTCCCAGCTTGGGCCGGATAACGGGATAGTGGCCGACAGAGGCGCATTAAAATTAACTTTTCCATTTTGCCGGTCTCTTAAACCCCCTTACATTCATATAAAGCGCGGCTCTGGATTTTGAACGGCGTTTAAAGTTGAGTATGTTTAAACGTTAGCCTCTGGCGTAATCGCTAGTTTTAGTTAATCCGGGTGGTAGTTTTAAAAGTTGGCTCTTTATATAATTTGCTATCTTTTAGTTGAAATATTTGGACATTCAACGTCCTTTGAAGCTGAATAGTAGAAATACATCCGGAAGGTTTTTGTATGTGTTTTGTATATGTACTTTCATTTTGGAATATTAGTAGGTTGTTGTATTATTACCTATATGATACATATAGTTGTGGTATAATACTCGTGGTACATAATTTGGGTATATATGGCAGTGGTGTATACGGTATTATAGTTGTTAGGTCACTCCATCTGATTTCGTGGATTGCATTCTATGGAATGTTCAGTATAGACTTATCGACTTTGGTTGAGGTTTTCTTATTTAAAAGGCTATAAGCTGATTAAGAGATAACAAAGCTGCTACCACAACTCCGAGGAACTATACCACCTCTAATAATGTAGACTCGCCCATCCACTTGTGCTGCGTGGCGTTTAAGGCCATTCATCCCCCATGAACAAGACAGTATGCATGAGAAGGCCCGTGTCCTGCAGTAAATGAAAAAAAGGGTTCATTACAGTTCTTGCTACTGTTTATTCATAACTACGAACGCGAAATCTGACTGACAAATGACCCGAAGCAGTTTTATTACTTCTCCTGTACTTAGACAAATTCTCTTTTACCCGAGCAAAGTTATGATCAAGAAAAATAGTTTTCATAGACTTTACTTACTCAAGATTGTTATGATTCTTGTGAACCGATGAAAATTTCAACAAAGCGTCGTCTGGAAACTTTGAAAAAACCTTTTTAACTTTGTTGTAAATATTTTGATTTTTAAACTTTATATTGAAATTGGAGTTAAAGAAAATATTAGTAAATGAATCAATAATGCGTCTAACAACTAGTTCTTAGTTAAATAAAACTAAGAACAAAAGTTATTAGTTTTCACGAAAGATAAATAAACAATTCTCGATCTTAGTCATTGTTCGCGCCAATAACATTGGTGCTTTTATTTTGTAGGGTAAGATTATATTTTATTACCCACATTTTTAAATAATCACTTTCACCGATCCTTTATATCGCTGCACCTTGTGCGCGCACCCGCCAGTCTAGCGATCGACCCCTCCCATCGTCGGTCGATTGTGAAACCCGCATATTTGGGTGGTCTCCTGGACCCCGGAATTGGCACACGCTGTGCCCTTTCTATACCGCTAGTATATCTGCTCTAAGCCGCATCGCTGCCTAGTACCGAAGGCCGCTCAAACCAAGTGGAAAGTCAAGAAGAAGCCGAGAAGAAGCGCTACCAGGCTGGGAAGAACACAGGGCAACCGTAAGCTTGGTCGGAAGACAGCTATTCTCGGCATATAACGTGAGGCTTTCTATTTGGATATTTTTATGAGCAATAAAACCTATGGATTAGCGTGGATTGGCACGTGGATTAGAGTACGGCTATATTGCTTAGCTGTCGCGTTCACAGTCATAGTCGTTTTATAACGCACCGTATGCAGCAAGCATAGAGGTTAGTTTCCAACGACACGGTCTAAACCTAAGCGAAGTTCTGTCTTAGAATCGTCTATCTATTCAGATCTTAGTGTTATTCGTGACGGTGCAGTTATTTCTTATTTAACTCTGTATAAGCAAAAGGATTTATTTTAGTGTTGTTGTGCAGTGTAGTGTCGGCCGGAATAGAACCACCCCATTTCTTCCCGTGGGTGTCGTAACTAAGGGATAACTAAGCGGCTACCATAAGCCTTGAGGAATTACATCACCCCGTTCGCCTGTGGACTCGCCAACCCGCTTGGCCAGCGTGGCGGTTTACAGCCATACATACAGGAGGCCCATGTCCAGCAGTGAATACTAAAAGGGCTGGTTGCATTGCATTCTATGGAATGTTCAGTATAGACTTATCGACTTTGGTTGAGGTTTTCTTATTTAAAATTTCGTTGATTCAAGATTCCGTTTAAATAAACATTTCACTATTCATTAAAATTACATTGGATAAAAAAGATACATTTTCTCAGATAATGTCACAAATAAACATAAGTAAATTGAAACATAATGAAATGTATGTATTTATTTACACCAGCTTTAACCTCAATTAGCAGAATAAACTCTTAAAATAAAATAAATCCTAGTAAATTCATTGTAAATACTCGTATTTTTGTAACACGTTTCTTTTGTTTACCTTGGCAGGTAGAACGAGATATAATGAGCGCTGCGAGGCGATTTATTCTCAGTTCTCCACGGCCTCACTAGCGAGGATAATGAGAAAATAATTACTCATTTGCTGGTGAATTACTAGCGTGTGTAATGCGAAATAGATTTAGAGAATTTCTTTCGTGTGAAGAATGTTTCTTAGATAACACGCTGATTTATTATGAATACGAGTTGAGTATAGTATAATGGTAAAGGAAGAAAGAAACAAATTTATAAGTGTATGGTAACACTACACACTATTAATAATAATATTTAAACTATAATAACCTACTTAACACAAAGGTTTGTATTGCCACCCGCTTGACGTGCCAGAGCTCAGGATGTGCTGCAGCAAAAATTCCATCGCTGATTTTCAGTTGTAGCCGCTTGCAGACTTTCAGACTATAATAAATTTGTTGTTTTAGTTAGAGCAACGAATATAAATATTACGGTGGTAGAAATCATTCACTTCTCAAAGGTCTTCCTCGGAGGGAAATGATGGGGAATGGGATGGCGCGTAGAGTGTATAATAGGATAGGAGGTATCCTTTCTGCAATATACTTTCTGCTCTCTTGGATAAGATGGGATTGAACGGGATGGGAGGGGATGGGAGCCCAATGTTGTAGTGTAACGGAAAAACCTCAGCAGGCAGTTAATACCCCTACTTTCGGGTTCGCGGTATAAAGTGTCTGTTTGACTGCACTGTACGTAGCGACTCTATGTCAAGGAAGTGCCGATGAACCACACGACAAAGACGAGTGGTGCGATCGTAAAAACCCGAAGGTGGCATCAAGTTGAACAGCCCTTCAGAATATTCTCCATCATAGAAAACGCGGCGGTAGAAAACACATAGAGACGAAACATCTCAACTGATGTCTAAACCAGCTGAGAAAGTGGGATCGTCGACTATTCGGATAATGTGTCGTTGGACGAAGTCAAGAGTTCAGGTGGTACTACGGTGTACCGGCCGAGAGATGTGAGCAGTACCCCATCTCTAACTTGAACTTTCTAAAGCTACAAGCGTTGCCCGCGAGTAAAATACTGCTTTGCTGTATTCAGTACACAGACTTTTTACTACCAAGTTTTGTTTTACTCTCCAAACTGACGCCAAGATGACTCAAACTCTACTTTGCTAGAAATATCGACGCCAAGGATCCCAAAGTCCTCAGAGATCTTGAGAAGAATGTTCTGATATCGAGGTGCCATGACAAATTGAGCTTTCTTAGAGGTCTTGCACAACTTGCGTCAGTAAGACGTAGACGTTAGGGGTGTAAGAGGCTCACCTACCATCTTTGGAGCCTAAGCCAACCTCACCTGCTTGTGGTGCACCCTGCTGTTAACTGACGAGGCAATGGCGTTCCCTTTTTGCGGTGGGAGGGTTACTTCGTCGGCATTGCTACCACCCTTCCGTCGGAGTCCGCCGCCATAATGGTGCCTTATAAGCCGCGAGGCCCGCATCGTGTTCCGGCGGTGAGCGGAAGAAGCCGTCCCGAGAGAGAGATTGTTGCGTGTGGAAATGAGGACCGGCGGTTGCGGGGAATTACAGACGCGCATGGGCGTGACATGGTGGCGCGGGGATCAGGGAGACCCGGTGAAACGGTTGTCTGCTGACCGCCCGCGGGTTGTTGGGGGCCCGAACCCGGGGATCTTACTTTAATCTCCACCCCAGGAGGCTGCCCCGCCGCACGCGAAAAATCCCTTGGGGTAGCAGTTGTGCCGGAGGAGACCGGAGTGGAACCCGACTGCTGCCCCCGGGGGGGGACCGGGGGCCCTTCCGTACCCCGCGCCAGCAAGTCATACAACCTTTGTGACCTGATTTTTTCTCCGCCCCGTGCTTTGTCCTTTGATCCACATGCGACCATTTCTCTCTCCGTCCCCCCTCTTCTTATTTTTCCTATTCACACTCACAATGGCCAGGAACAAGAAAATGTATAATGTACACTCAGCGGCCCATCCTGTAAGTTCCACATTTAAAGTGGACTTTTGCAACATTAGAGGGATGCATAGTAACATCGACGCCGTCCACTACCACCTTGAGACGGCAAAGCCGGCCTTACTTTTCTTGACGGAGACAGATTTCCTGCCCGGCCGATACATCATATCTTCATTACCCCGGTTACAAACTGGAGCACTGTTATGTGCGACGTGCCGGGGTATGCATGTACGTCCGGGAGGATGTTTGTTGCCGCCGCCTCAGCCATTTTGAAGACGGGGACCTGTCGATTATCTGGGCGCGTATTGACTACGGACGTTCCACTAAAGTCTACGCTTGCCTTTACAGGTCCCACAGCGGTGGTACGGAGACGACTCGTTTTTTTGAGCGTCTACAAGAAACGACTGACAGAGTGCTCGAGCAGTTCCCTTGCGCGGAAGTGGTGATCCTTGGTGATTTCAACGCTCACCACGAAGAGTGGTTGGGATCCCGAACTACCGACCGCGCAGGGAGAGCAGCCTATAACTTTGCCCTGGCCTATGGTTTCTCGCAGTTGGTGTCCTCACCTACGAGGATACCTGATATCGAGAGCCATACTCCCTCCTTACTGGACCTCCTGCTGACTACGAGGCCGAATGACTACAATGTTGTTGTTGATGCCCCGTTAGGATCATCAGACCATTGTATCATTCGAACTGCTGTGCCAGCCAAGCAATCCGTGCGGACCCATTCACAGGGAACGCGCAAAGTCTGGCACTACAAGTCAGCAGATTGGGATGGGTTGCGCGAATTTTACGCCTCTTATCCCTGGGGGCAGCTTTGTTTCTCGTCGGGAGATCCGGACACCTGTGCAGACTCCGTTACCGACGTGGTGTTGCAGGGCATGGAATGTTATATTCCTTGCACCGCGATACCGGTAGGCGGACGGAGCCAACCATGGTTCAATCAGTCCTGCAGAGAGGCCCGTCGTAATAAACGGGCCGCATACAGGGCCTGGGCCAGAGCACAGGTGTCCGAAGATCCGAATACCTCCGACTTGAGGAAGAAATTTAACGCTACCTCGAGGTGCAGTAAGAAGATCATTGTCAGAGCAAAGAATGAGCACATCCGCAGAATTGGCGACCGACTAGCTAGCTATCCTTCTGGAAGCCGGGCTTTCTGGTCGCTCGCTAAGGCTGCTGAAGGTAACTTCTGTCAGTCGTCACTCCCTCCACTGCGGAAACTCGATGAGTCACTGGCCCATGGGGCGAAGGAGAAAGCCGATCTCTTGGGCTATCTCTTTGCCTCAAACTCGACACTGGACGATAGAGGTGCCTCACCACAGTCTATTTCAAGGTGCACAAGCTCCATGCCGGAAATCTGTTTCACACAGCGTGAAGTCCGGCGAGCTCTAGCATCTCTTGATGTCCGAAAATCGAGTGGGCCTGATGGTATTCCTGCAGTGGTGCTTAAATTTTGCGCTCCCGAGTTGTCCCCGGTGCTTACGCGACTCTTTAGGCTCTCATACTCTACAAAAAGCTTCCCGTCAACATGGAAGGTAGCTCATGTTCACCCTTTACCTAAAAAGGGTGACCGCACAGACCCGGCCAACTACAGGCCAATAGCGATCACCTCCCTCCTCTCCAAGGTGATGGAGCGTGTCATAAACACACAGCTCCTTGGGTACCTAGAGGATCACCAGCTGATTAGCGATCGTCAATATGGATTTCGCCATAATCGCTCCGCTGGTGATCTTTTAGCGTATTTAACACACCGCTGGGCTGACGCCATTGAGAGTAGAGGCGAGGCTCTGGCTGTAGGCCTAGACATTGCGAAAGCTTTTGACCGGGTATGGAACAAATCGCTGCTTTCCAAGTTACCATCTTTCGGGATACCCGAGGGATTATGCGAATGGGTTGCCAGTTTCCTGACTGGACGGAGCATCAGAGTCGTTATCGATGGTAGCTGCTCCGACACCATGTCTATTAACGCTGGCGTCCCGCAAGGCTCCGTGCTGTCTCCAACTCTGTTCCTTCTGCATATCAACGACCTGTTGCAAATTGGTGACATACGTTGCTATGCAGATGACAGTACTGGAGACGCCTTGTACAGGGGCCGCGCCAACATCCCTCGGGTCGAAGTGGAAGAGAGTCGCGCCAGGCTTGTGTCCGAAATCGAAGACTCTTTAGATCTAGTCTCGATTTGGGGTTCTCTGAACCTAGTGGATTTCAACCCCAGTAAGACGCAAGTCTGTGCATTCACCGCTAAAAAAAACCCCTTTTGTTGTAGCACCTCGCTTTCAGAGCATACCTCTTAAGATCTTGGAGAGTATCGGGATCCTTGGTATCGACATCTCCAGCAAAGTCGAATTTAGGGGTCATCTGGAAAATAAGGCCAAAATGGCCTCCAAAAAGCTCGGTGTGCTGAACAGAGCGAAGCGGTACTTCAAACCTGGGCAACTCCTTATGCTTTACAAAGCTCAGGTGAGGCCCCATATGGAGTACTGCTCTCATCTCTGGGCCGGCGCACCGAAATACCAATTGGACCCATTTGACTCCATCCAACGACGTGCTGTTCGTATTGTCGACGATCCCACTCTCACGGGCGGTTTAGAATCCCTCAGCATTCGGAGAGACGTTGCGTCTCTCTGTGTGTTCTACCGCCTGTACAATGGGGAATGCTCTGAAGAATTGTTTAATATAATTCCCACCTCGGGTTTCTACAACCGCACCTCCCGTCACAGAAGTGCGGTCCATCCGCATTTCCTCGATACGGAGGTGTCGCGCACTGTTCGGTCCAAAAATTATTTTATACCGCGGACCCGTAGGTTGTGGAACGAACTGCCTCAAGAGGTCTTTCCATTGAGCTACGATATGGGGTTCTTCAAGAGAGCTGTGAATAGGATTTTGCAAGGTCGGCGGCGCACCCGCATACCCCCTGGTGTTGCAGGTGCCCATGGGCGGCGGTAACACTTACCACCACGTGGGACCGCTTGCTCGTCCGCCCACTAATCTATAAAAAAAAAAAAAGACGTCAGTAAGTAAGTCAGTAAGTAAGGTTAAATTGGACTAAGTTAAGTTTACCCCATGTCGAGACTCGGTCTAAGGAGTTCTCGATTTCGTACACAAGCCTTACGCGAGTTTCTTTCGCATCGCCTCCAGGGATATTCGCAACACCCTTATACAAAGCTTCCCCAATACTGAAGTCTGGATAACAACGCATATTACAGACTTGAACCAGGCCGTTGATATGGACAGATAAAGGACAGAGTCGTGCGGAACATCAGCATTAATTGACATGGTGTTGGAGTAGCTACCGTCGGCAACGATTTTGATGATCCCTCCGTTCAGCCAAAAAACTGGAAACCCATTCATATATATAATCTCGGAAAGCAGTGCTTTATGCCAGACGCGGTCAAAAGCTTTTGCGATGTCTAAGCTAACGGCTATAATCTCACCTCTACTCTCGATGAGAAATTTCCCTTATCTCATTACAATACCTATTCGGTATTATAAGAATAGGGCTTTGGCGACTCTCACTCATTCATTCCCAAAACACTGTGTTTCTCGACAGTCTTCTGTGAGAGTGGTATAACTCGATTAGTCGGGTACGCCCAACGGTTGCAGGATAACAGCATGTGTCTTCGCTTTTGAAAATATGACAGCAACATGTATGTTTATTATTTTGTTGGTCGTTATAATGATTTATAATAATACTCGTAAACTTGAAACTTAGGACACTTAAAAACTATTCCTAAAATCGAATTCAAAATATCTTGTAAAATGCCTCAGATATTGGTTTAAAATTAACAAGTTAGAAAAGAACTACACTACTGTGTTAATGATGTCACTGTCACAGTAGCGTCCTTACGCCCACACATGAACGACAAAGAAAGTAATAGGTGACATTATTCATATTCTCATGTTCAATCTACCCAATTCTAACGAATTTTAAAATTATTTTCGATACGAGTTTGTTTCCTCCTCTAATTGTTAAATAAGTCACAGAACTTATTAATTAAGAACAGCCAATTGCCCTATTATGTAATGAGTAAAATTGATACAATCATGTATACTAGTATGTATACATTTGTCGCAGGACCAACAATCTATGGAGTAGACTAGTTCCCAAATAGAGACCAGGTATCGGAAAACATAGGGTGAGACGCGTTCCGGCCTGGTGGACTGACGACTTGAAGAAAGTCGCTGGTAGTGGCTGAATGCGAAGAGCAGAAGACCGTGTATGATGGTGATCCTTCGACTCTTCCAATATAGGCCCTTAGTTATGGCCCATATCCAGCAGTGGGGATATGGAGGCTGATAGTACGGTATATAAATCGTACATGTAACTTGTGTAATATAAAGTTTTTATTCTGCTCCAAATGTTCGTGTGAACAGTTCCGCAATTCTGTCACGAAGGTAAACATTCGCGGCAGTTGTCGCGGACGATTGTTTGCAGTGCGACTGAGTGACGCGGGTCGCGAAAGGGTGTTACGTTGTAAATCAAACGACTTACTTTGCCAGCTGAACCCAGCGTTTTGATACACTGCTTTGTTGTCCGCCTCAAAAGGTATCATTAGGTCTGTATCTATCTGTATCTATCTATCGATGGATCTCTGTATTGTCTCTGTATTGGATCTATTACATTGGATCTATGTCATTTTAGGTCCATTTTCTCTACAATTTATAGGTAGTCATAAGTCATTGCTCATAAGTCAATACGAGAGATCTATAATATTGTAAGTGCAAATGAAATATTTTAAAACATTGTCCAACCCGGTGAGTGAACGATTACAAACTTTGTTGTGCTTTAAGAAACAAATTATTATTGTGATTTTATTGTGCGTTGCATGCGTCGCTTGCCCGGCAATTTTTTTGCACATAATGTCTATGTCCATCTGGAATAATGTACCTTTCAAATGGTGAAAGAATTTTTCAAATAGGTGCAGTGATTCCGGAGATTACCCTCCACATACACACAAACTCACAAATTCACAAACTCTTTATTATATTAGTATAAATTTTCATTACTGTAACTGAAAGAACAGATTTATTTTACATTATCGTATTTGAGGTTGGTGCTACTGAACCATCTATTGAAGAGGTAATAACATTAATTGAGATAATGAGCTGCATTTATTCGAACGGTCAATAATCGTAATGACGCTAAGCGCTTCTATGCGCTAAATTTTTACGTAAATAAGGATGATTAATGATTATAGACTTGACAAATATTACTAGTACAAATACGTGATTTTTTGATTGCAAGGGGAGTTCTATGTAGTATTGTGAAAATGAGCGCTTTACTCATTTTCACAAGGTGCGCATTAGGTGCGCAAGACAGTCACTCCGTTACTTACAACGGTCTGGAACCTACTTACTCGTAACATTTTATGTAAAGAACTAAACAATACAGCAACTTTCAGCGTTCATGTCTCAAAATAGATATTATTTTTAAAAATTGTTTCCTTATTTCAGTTTGAAAACTCACAACTCAGCACAACAAAGTTTATTAAACTGCACAATAAAGGGGAATTGAAACCGACCGTTTAAGCTCCTGATATCGACTTCGGTACTGTTATGACAACAATAATGTACGATTTTTACGGAAGTAACACAGTGTGTAGAAGATCCCTTAGCCTGTATCTCTCCACTGCTTAATATAGGCCTCTCCCAAGGATCGCCATCACACACGGTCCTCGACTCTTCTTACCCAGGCATCACCGGTGACTTCCTTCAGGTCTTCAGTCCACCCGGTCCGAGGTCGCCCTACGCTACGTTTCCCCATTCGACCTCCATTCGAGGGCTCGTCTCCTCCATCGGTTATGGGTCCTTCCTGTGGCCTGCCCACTGCCGCGTCAACTACGTCGACATAGAGCGACGTGTTCATCGGGAGGCTAAGAGTATTTTCTACTCGGTTAATTCATCGCATAACGTTTCTCAGATTATCTCAGTCTCTGCGTGCTATATGACCTCTGCGTACTATACTTACAAAATAAATGTATGTATAAGACAGTAACAGTGTAAGTATTTGTTCATAATGAATGTATTTTTGACGCAAGCTCTTGTGAAACAACTTACTCGTATACGGGTTTGCACTCATGATCTCACAAATATGAATCGAATCGATATATTCTTAGTCTATATGATACACTATACTTTATATAATACACATATTTTATACTAAAACTTCACTATTTCACATTAATGTTATTAATGTTTTAATATATCAATTCATTTTTCATACTTTTTGTTTCTATCATAATCATTCTTGATCTATAATTATAATTTCTTTTCGAATATTCGTAGTTTAGTCATCTAGTGTATGGTCTAACAGAAACTGTGTATGGGTATTTTGGTAACCAAAATTGGTTTATGGTACCCACTATAGTCGACCCGCGATAATCCGGCCCCTGTCTAATCCGGCGGCCTTTGTAATCCGACAAGTCAAATATGTATGTAGATAATTATCAACGACAAATCTTCGTTAATGTTTTATTGAACAGGTTACAACTTGTCACGCGGCTGCGTCACATAAACGCGTACTGTATTAGTCAGTTTTCTTGCAGTGACGGCGCGGGCGTTCACGTAGTATGTCGTAATGTCTTCGTCAACCCAAAAGCGGAAGCACAACACATTATCTATTAAAGAAAAAAGTGGGATTCTGGACCGCCTCAATTGAAATCTTTTAGTAAATAAGTATTTTAGTAAATAAGTCTTTTAGTATCGAATGAATTACAAGGAACTCCTTTACAAAAAAATCCGGACTACAAGAGCTCGGAGGCAATATTCTATAGTCGGACAAATCGGTTAATCAGACACCGCCTTGCTAAACGTTTGTCGGTTTACCGAGGGTCGACTGTATTTAGTTATTTGAGCTTTAGTACAATGATATCTGAAAATTGAGTGACTTTTAAATGTGTGTTCTAATATCCTACACTGGTTTGTCTTCATTTTGTGATATCGATAAGTTAGCGGTTCAATTGTGTAGAAGTAAGTGGTCAGCTATCTAAGGTAGCTTTTTGGCTTTTACGGAGGATAATTTTGTTAAATCGTAGACCGCTCGACGTTAAGTAAAAGTGGACTTTTATTTAATAGGACATTGTTTTGCTGTCTCTATAAATATAATGTACTCTTTGGTAGTGTTGTTTTTTTAACCGCGCGCCGTGAAGTATCGTGTACATAATTTTTAAAATTGTTGTAATGTATTAACTATTATTTTCCTTTTGCAATTTAAATATTTTGTTATTATCATCTGTGACGTGAGAAGGTGATTGCTAAGAACTGATCGCAATATAATGGCGCTTCCACTATGTAATATTAATAGGCTTTAACAATTCATGGCAATTATTTATCTAAAGTCCTTGAAATCCTTCTATACGAAATAAGCAATAAGCTAGTAAATTACTTGCTCAACGGATTATGAAACAATTTTCCGATGGAAAGAATTCTTGGAAAATTTTATAGCATTTTTTGTCAAAATCAGACATATATTTTCTAAAACATAGTGAGTTGTGTTACTTAGTTCCATACATAACTAAGTAAAGATAGGAAGAAATTATTCTTCTATGAAAAAGTTCTTTGGAATCAGAAACAAGTTATATTAGAAATAGATATACAGGGAGGGATATCGAAAAAAATATTGGACGACGAATACCTGATATCAACACAATTAACTTTTATTTTATGACTTTGTATAATACGTGTCAACATTGTGAGTTTTATTCACTGATTTATAATGTAATATAATGAGGTTATGGTTTTGTTTTATAAGGAGCATCACTTCGTCAACGACCATTCGCACGATTAAAACATTTTTCTTGCATTCGTAAAAGAGCTATTATAGTGATTTTATTTCATATTCGTTGCTCTAACTGAATAAATAGATTTGTTCTACATGGTTATATTTGCGGCTGACGCTACCTAACAGATTATTGAATGTGCGAACGGCCGGTTGGCAGATACTTTTCTTTTTGTTCTTTTGACAAAGTATCAGGTGCTGGATATTATCTAATAATCTTGAATATAGAAAATAAAATAAAACTAAAACCTTGTTTGTCGTAACTACAGTAAGCGAATAAAAACAAGGTTAATCGTCCGGCAACTCAAACAAATGCGCAATAGAAACTTTTGCAAACTTCTTCTTTTGTCACGACAAGAATAAAAGCAGTCTCACAACTAGCAGATTGTCCACCAACTTAAGCTATTATGATGGACAAAAATAGTTGGCCGAAGTTCGCCAAAGTTGGTCCAACTTGGGACCTAACAGCCCTCGTTATTGCGTTAGTTGGACAATATTTTTGTACAATGACGTTCTATTGTAACAGGCTATTGTATGGCGAATTAGTGTCGTGACAAGCTGATAATGGTTATAACAAAAGACTTTAAAAAAAACGCAAGAAAAATATTTTTAGAATATTACTCTTAAGAGAAAAATAGAAAAGGTATAGGCAGTTATTTATTGGGTTATTGTATTTTAAAAGTGCAATGACATATATGCTTGCTATTCGGTTTTTTTATTTTTTTTATATACGGAAATGAGTAAACGGTTAGGTTAGCCAGTTGGTAGTACTCTATAGACATTCGTACATATGATTACCGTTACGCTACTTTGCTGACACTATATCAACCAGTGGCGTACTAATTTTGAGACTAAAAACGGTAACGACAGTAGGTATGGTGACAGAAATGACTGTTACAAGCTTATAAGCCGGTAACGATTGTATTAGGTGACAGGAAAATATCAAGAGCTATAATAACACTAGTGGTTTAATGATCGTCCGCGACTTTGCTCACATATGGTAGTATACGATAAGTGACAGTTAAATTACAAACTCTGTTTGTCTAAGCATGCAAACATCCTATTCTGTCCCTACTCATTTTCCCAGTCCTTTTTCAAATCCATTACTAAATCTTCTAGGTAGGCAGCGCATCCATTGGAAAGCCAATTTTCATTCTGGGCTGATGTTGACATCGGGTGACAGTATTTTTTTACTACTCGGTGGACTGTCTGTTTGACTGCCGCCTTCTCGGCTTCTCGTATTTTATTTTTTTGTTTATTTTTCGGTTGTACAGCTTTATTTAACTATATAGGCATCAAAAAACCAAGCGAAAGCAACATATAACAAAAATATAAGCATATGAGGAGTGCGTCACTGGTATTAATATTCTATTGTGAAAATGTTATTGAACAAATTGAATTTATATCACTTAATAAAACATATAACAAAAATAATTTCAGAAAATGTAAAATTTATATGTTGGTCTTTGTAATTTATGCTTGCACGGGAAGTTATTTACAGCAATGGAAATGGAATAAAATGAACACCCACAGAAGACCTGTGCCAGATTAATATTTCGCTTAGACCTCAGACGGCATGAGTAATGAAGTCCACGCATATCTGTGAGCACAAAGGCTGTCAGGGACACGGGATTGGATCGTTCGAACAGGTAAATTAATCCGATGCAATTTTATCTAGTCTCTGGATGGCCGTGTCACAGTGGGATCACTTTAAATTTATGCTTTGTTATGTTTTAAATTATTTATTTGGTGAATATGGGTAGATATGGTACATATACATAAGGCCTTTAACTATATATCACCTCGAAATTGGGCCATGCAAATGTCAATGCAAAATTAGATTCACTTAAGTCATCTTTAAAAAAATATCATTGATAATTATTTATTCTGAGCTCATTATCTAATGAATACCGATCATGTCATCATTTGTTATGTCATTGTCATAGATCATTTTATCATGAGATTGTCAATTGAAAAAATATTTACTATGTTATATGCCGTTTCACTCTAATTTATTTAATTCTTTAAGACATTAACGTGTAGTACTTTTTATGTTATTTGGCAGTTTGTTATAAAATTTTGATCCCATATTATAATAAACTTTTCTAAAGTAAAGCTGTCCTAAAAGATATTGTATTATTGATTACCCTTACGTTTACTTTAAGGTATTAAGCTGATTAAGATTATGCTTTGTTATTATTTTATTAATTTGTACTTTACTATTTAATAGAGGTTTTGGTTTAGTTACGAATTTTCCTTGTATTTATTATGGAACCGATTTCATAATTGGTATCGAATGGGTTATATTAGCGGTTATTTACATTCCGTAGAGCTCGTAGCAATGGAGCGCGACGTCATTTTTTCGTAGCTCTCTGCTACAATAGTTCCTATGCGTACTATTATTTTCTTAATCTATTTTTATTGTATTAAGTAGAACTATTTTTATATCTTTTTGCGTATTTTTCATCCTAAAGCTTGTATTTACTTTACACAAATATACAAGTAAGTATTTATTTTATTTAATAACAAAGAGTAGATAGTTTTAATCGCAAAACAAAATATAATTTGATGCCATTATGGAACGATTTAATTGGCCGGGTACGAACATCTCCGTTGTCCTTTTGTAATATGACGTGACCCGCGAAGGGTTCATTCTCATACTAATTGAAATTCAAGATATTTCGCGCTCCACTTAATGGTGCATTATGCCATACGTTAAGGTTAGAAAATTAATTTTGGCATTGGATTTTTTAATTTATCGATGTAATAAAATCTAAACAGTTGATTCCTACCAAACGCATGTCAGGGCAGCGAGCGTCACGACCTGACAAGTATGTAGGTCGTATATTTTATAGTGATCTTTGTTCAACGTTACATTCATAACGTTACATTACATTTCTTAACAAAGTGTTTGCTTAAGAAATATTTCTTAAGCACACACTTTGTTAAGAAATGTTTAATTTTCAATATTAGGTGAAAATTATGGTTAAAATATGATTTACAATTTTTTAGGCGTTTTACCCAATGAAAAGTTGACATAACTTTAAAAATACCTGAAGTGAGTGTATTATGTTAAAATGCCACAAGTTCGAAGCCCCTGGGCTAAAGGTTCCAGGAATGTGTTCAGTAATTTTGGGATCTGTTATTTTAGGTTATCTATGTGAAGTATGTGTGATCGCTCGTTAACAATAAGAGTTAAATATTTGAGTGTGAAATTGTTGAAAGTATGAAGTTGTTGTTCGTTTTATATGAGGAAGGTTTATGTACGGGAAACGTTGCGTGGGACGGACAGGTGGACTATCAACTTGAAGAAAGTCGCCATTTGAGAAGAACTGAAGACCGTGTGTGTTAGCGTTCCTCGGGGGAGGCCTGTATCCAGCAGTGCAAGCGGTGGAGAGTCACAGACTGATGGCATGGTATGATATAATAACATTTTAGCAATTAATGGGCATATAATAACTGATGGAAAAAGTATATGAAACAGTTATATGAGGTATTATTAAGCGTATATTGCATGTTTATATTTATGTATGTTTTGGTATGTATATATATGCGTTTTTATTATGTTATTTAATATAATATGAGTCACTATTTATTATAATTTTATTTAATCTTATCTTACCGCGACATTTCTGCATAACTCGAAGCTTGATTGCGAGACAATGCTTCAAAATTAAGTTAAATGAATAATAAATAGATTGATGGTAAAGCATCAAAATATAAGTAATCTATGTTGTAAAACTAAAATTGTCATTATTTTAAAATCAATCGCGATACTTGGAGTTTTGGACAAAACAAAAATATAAATAACCATTGTTTATTCTCTTTGTTTATTTTCAATTTCCGAATATAATGTTACTAATGCTTTCGTCACAAATCTTATAGTACAAGATCCCATCGCGTGATTTCTACGTCCATCTGTTATTTAATCAAAATACAATTTTTATAGATAATTATTAATAGAGAAATACGGTTATGCTGGGTAACCGCCAAAATCAAAATATGCCATGGCCGTATTTCTCTATTAATAATTATCTATAAAAATTGTATTTTGATTAAATAACAGATGGACGTAGAAATCATGCGGTGGGATTTTGGACTATTAGGAGGGCAGAAAAAACATGGCTTGTAGAATTGCTTGAAAAAATGACAGTCGCGAATAGCAACATCCTTAAGTCACACTCGATCCCCATAACTTTTATCAAAACAAACCGACAGTTACAAAGTCGGGATTCCCCGAAGTATCAGTCGCGGGGTCACTGTTTTGAAAGTGAGTTGTTGTAAAGAAAAACAAGGGTTCCCTCAGATCGTCTCATTGATGCCCAGCTCACGAACTCACTTTGTTAAGAAAACACCGCCCGCCTTTGATATAGGCGGAGCGATATTTTAATGCATATCTTGAACAGAATTATTGATAAACAAATCGGATATTGGTAATGGTTTCACTCTTTGATTTTTTGTTCAGGGTAGAATTTTATTTTAAAATAGAAATGACTTTGGTATACACATTTCAAAAGCTAGTATCTACCTTTAATTAGTTAGCAATAGCACAAATTCAATTTCAATGTTACAATTCTGAAAACGTTAGAAATATATTGTAATGTGTAATATGTATATGTATGTGTTATATAGATTATATATGTGCCAACATGAGATGTGTTATTGTATAGATTTAGTGAAAGCCTATCAAAATAACCTTTCACTCTCTAATTTGGTTTAAAAAACAAATTTAGATTATAAACAGCTCAAACTGAAAAGTGGAAGTCACGTAAAAACTAGAGTCATTTCTCAACGTCCCTACGGCATGAAATCTTCTAGACGTTTCGATTGCCGTATTTCTTGTCCTTCATTCATTAGCAAGTTCAATCAGCGGGCCACAGCTTGAGGTTATTTATTACCTTACATCCCTAACAATTACGGAAAGGAAAAACTTTCCCCATTACCGACTCTTGGGTAGGCTTTCATACAAAAAAAGAGAAATTGTACACGCCACCGTGCAGCGTAATGGATTCCGGGTTTCGATTTCGTTTCTGATATTAAGAAGAACATTAACGTTGAGGGCGCATGCATTTTTGAAGCGAGAACCTATAACTTTTCTTTAACAAAAACAAAAACTGGTCACCATCTTTATCATTGATTGCTTTATCATTGAATAAATAACTTTATAGGCTCATTCGGTATTACATCGTTTGGTTCGCTAATGATCGTTTGGTTATGTTAATTGTCACCAATATTAATATTTTTGAATAATTTGTAAATGAAATGTATGAAACTGATTACAATTAAATGTAATTGACTTTATCGTTAATCTAAAATTAAATAATACGTAATTTGTGGAATGACAATATTTCAATTAATTAACAAAATTGCCTTTATCTTTCTAAATATTAATTTAGAAATATCAATAAGAATAGGCATTTTATTAAGAAATGACAAATTGATATCGACATTGGCTGTTATACGACAGAAATATTTAATATCCTTTCGAATAATTAACAACTATACATTATTGTCATTATTTAAATTCATTTTAAATGAGATTGTAAAATGATTAACCGTAATATTAAACCCTTCTGCCGTCCACTCCTTCTACCGAGGACATGGGCCTCCTCTTGTATACTGTCTTGTGCATGAGAGATGGTCTTAAAACGCTACGTTGGCCAAGCGGGTTGGCAATTCTACTCTTTTAGAGATGGTGCAGCTCCTCAGGGTTTGTGGTCGCGGCTTCGTTATCCCTTAGTCGCCTTTTTACGCCACCCACGGGAAGAAACGGGAAGAATAGTGCTACACTAAAGTCGGCCGACACCACACGGCCAATTGATGAACAATGATCAAATGACTAACACGTCTTAGAATTTTACTCACGCACGACTAATCTCCTATTCATTTATATTAAAGTAAACATTAACATTCCTTGGGATTGAGAGGACAAGGTACCAACGGAATGATATTAAAATTCCGTTTGTTTGTAACAAATTGAGGAAACGGAAAGGGCTCCTCTAACGAGATAATAACATTTCCCGCACAGGTGGTACCGGGAATGCCGCTGAATGTTCTGCTTTGCACCCGGAGGCTACTCCAAATGTATTGTATTTATGTAAGTACATAAATGGTGTATATTTTACTTAAATAATATATATATATATATATATATATCCATATAAAATGTGGGGTGGTACTACATAGGTGAGATGCACTTTAGAACCCTGGTCTTTACCACTAGGTTACCATAAGTACGGATTTCGCAATTATCATCAGGTCGGTGATTAAGGAACACATTGTATGGACACCCGAATTCCTAAGAATTAAAATATATAACGAATACTCGTAATTTTTGATATTTGAATACTTACAAATTAATACTCAACAGATTTTCAACAACTTAATTTTAATCTACTGTTGGTAATTAAAGAACGGCAGCGATAGCCTAACGATATCCATATATTCAAATAAGGATTTTTAGAATTATCACAAGTTTGGCAGTGAATACATTCTCTAAATACATTTCTAAATCTTCAAAGATTGACCTTTTCTTACCATATCGTTCCATCAGCCTGTGTCTCCCCACTGTTGGATAGGCCTCTTCCGTGGACCGCCACCACACACAGTCTTCAGCTCTTTTCATCCAGATATTACCGGCGACTTTTTTTAAGTCGTCAGTCCACCTGGCTGGAGCGCGTCCCACCACGCTACATTTCCCGGTGCGTGATCTCCATTAGAGGACTCGTCTCCCCTATCGGTTGTCGGTCCTGCGTCATATATGGCCTGCCCACTGTTACTTCAACTTGCTGATCGTTTGAATTATGTCGACAATTTTAGTTCTTTGTCGAATCTCTTCGTTACGGATTTTGTCCAGCCTAGAGCATAGCTCTTTCCATTCCCCCCCCCCCCCCCCAACCCCATTCCATAATCCCTTTTCATAACCCATTTTCATAACCCCGAGCTCTTTCCATCGCTCGCTGAGCCACGACTGCCTCGTAATGAGGGGCGTGACGAGATATTTTTGATGAACTCTTTTTTCAAGAAGAAGTCACAGGAAGTGGACTTGGCAAAACCCAGACGGTGGGACACAAAACAGATTGACCTCGTCATTGCCGACAGATGGCGCATATTTAGGGATGTCAATGTGATCAATAGTGTCAAGACAGGAAGTGATAACCGACTTGTACGTGACACTCTAAATATAGCTTAAAGCGGAAAGTCTGTTATGATGAAGGCCGGTCTTCGTCCCATATCAGCTCAAACTGTGTTAGGCACCAACAAGTTTCAGCTAGAACTCCAAAATCGATTCACCGTAAGGCATTGACGATATGGGCGACAACTTGACGAAGGTTATTAAGGATGTGGGCAAGGACGTGGATGTGTGGATAAGGGCTGCAAGCACTTTAAGTGGCAACATTAAGGCAAAAAGCCGAAACTCTCGAGCGAATCTCTAGTTCACATGGAAAACAGACGCCAGGGGTCTGCAGGCCTAAAACAATTAGGAGGCTAATACGTTGAGACCTGCGCCGCTTCAATACACAACAAATTGAAGCGGTAATCGAAAATAATAAAGAGTCCAAAGTATTTGCTTGAAGACGTAATTGAAGATTTTCGTCTTCAATCAAGACAAGACAGTGGGTCATGCCGGTTATGACGTATGTTGCCGAAACGTGATATCTGACGGAATGCCTCATTCACAAATTAAAAAACGACCCTGTTATTTTTTCTCTTTTTTATTTTTCAGCGCTGGTCATAAAATATCTCCAAAAGTAGGCAGCGCATCCGGGAGCGTGCCAAAGTTGCCATTATGGACTTATGTTGGCATGTATCGCGGATGTTCATGGTCGATAGTATCTTCTTACCACGAGGTATACTGTCTGCTCGTCTGCCGTTTTATTTTTGTAAAAAAAGAATAGCATTTAAAAAAATCTGGATCATGCATATCTAACAATTCGCACAGTTCTTGCGCAGTCCGAAATAATTTCTAGATTCTCGGTAATACAGCTCGCCAAATCTAAGCAATGTATAAAACCGTCCAGACCCATTCCATACAAATAACGTCACGGGCCGTACATTCGGAGATTTAACGGCTATGCCACGTGGCGGGCACGTACACCGTAATTCAGTCCGCAGGTGCGCCGACAATCCGAAGACAAGTCTACACATTGAAATTTAATAAAACTTCCCTCTAGTTTTGTACGCATTTCAGTCTTGTCAAAGTAAATGCGGCATTGTATTATGAATACTGAAATGATGTGAATAATTTCATATCGATCATCGTCAAAGACCGTTTGCTCAACAGAATCGACAGTTTCTTTTTTATTACTGTTTTATTCACTTTGTTTATGACCGATGCATATTTTTTATTAACCTGTTTATTGTTAGGTGTGTGCATTTTTTTTATTCACCTGTTTATTGTTAAGTGTGTGCATATATTTTATTCACCTGTTTATTGTTAGGTGTTCTTATATTATTGTTAGGCTTTGTTGTTAGGAGAACAGTAGTGCCATAACACATACCAATATTTTATTATTATTCTTTGTTACTTTGATAATGTCGAAGTCTGCCGTAAATATACCTACGAGTTTCAAGAGTTAGATTATACCAAAGCTTATTTTCCATTGCATGCTATATATCCTATCTTCTTCTGTTTCATCGAGTAGAGATTAAAATGCAATAAAAGAAGCTCCATTATACGTTTTAACGTCTATCCCACCCGATCCCCCAAGGATCTTTCTTTCCCAAATCCACACCTTAATATACAGTTTCATTCTGAATAGATGCACGTATTGCAGATGTCCACGGGCGACACTATTCATTGACCGCCACGTGAACTATCTGCTCGTCGGCCACATTATTTATATAAAAAAGAAACTGTACAACCGTGAGTACTGTTGTGCATATATCTTTACGAATACACATATTTTTCACAAATTAACATTTATAAGAAGCAATATAAACTTATTTGAATCATTATTGAAGTCATTCATTACATTTCCATCCACATTTTAATTACATACATCGTTAATGATACGAAAACTCATATTAATTAAATCAGCCTGCAGGCTAGCTGTAACACAAACACGTCGTGAGGGCCCTCGCAGTCATTCCGGCAGCGAATGGCACACTCCTACATATTATTTACATTTCATTTGCGAGAATGCTATATGCGAGTATGCGAAGTGTGCAGCGGCTTCAGGAAGAATTTCACAAGTGTACGATGCGGTATTTTAAGACTGATGATTGTGTAACATAAAGTTTATGTGTAACGTGACATAAGGGAAAAGAGAAATAAATATGAAAATAAAAGCGTATGTTGTAGAAGATATATAAGAAAGCTATAAATATATATGTCTATAACAGATAAAAACAAAATAAGACAAAGACAGACTCAAAATAAATACTCCAAAAAATAACTCTAAAAACTGAGCAGGAAATAAAAGGAAACAACATACTACCCCCGGTAATTAAAACTGCGAACAAAGATAGAAAGAAAGAAAAAGGGGTTGAAGCTAAACGTAAAATAATTGAATAAATAAATACATCGTTAACAGTATTTTTCTTCACCTCTTTTTTTTAAAAAGTGGTGAAGATTCAAGATCGGAAAACAATGGAAAATGATAATGATGCTTAAAGGTTAACCCTCCAGTGATCCTTATAGAAACATATTTTAAATCAGAAATAATGCCAGTGCTTACCTTAACAAATCCCAATTCAATAGATATGTCTCATCCAAAAAAAAAACTCTTTCGGTAACTTCGTAATGACATTCTTCCTAGAAATAGCTGTTCTAGATTTTTGGCGATGTATGAGCAAACATAGTCTCCACTGTTTAATGTTTTGCGAAGTAGGAGTAAATATTATTCCACTGTTGTTTTGTTTGTATATTATTGCTTAGCAAAATACGAAACCGAAATTCCACATAACATATGTAGTATATGTACTATAGTAATTATTGTGTGGTAAGTAAAAACATGGTAAGTACAATACGAGTATGGTAAACCGGAAGAAATAATACTACACATTGTAATAAAACCAAATCTAAAGCAATTTTCGCAACAATGTTTCACGTCCCTCCTTCAACAGACGAAAAAGATTTACTTGCATCTAGATATCGTTTTCAGCTGAAGTGGACGCTGGGCAGATCTCAGATAACGAATGCAATTTACACGGTAACAGCTCTGAAAGATTACGTTATTTTGTTCAGGGATTTAATGTATTTCACTTTATTTGTAAGGAGAGGTCTGCTTTCTCATTATACGTCATACACATATTCTTTTATCTACTCTCATATCGTAAAATTCGAATTACAAACTTCAAAACGAGTTTATATTGACATACTTTATAAACACAATACCGAAATTTAAAAATAGAATCATATTATAACACTTTTCTCAAACAAAATAATGTTATAAAATATTTTTTTTTTCATTACGATTCAGTTTTACTTGTCTGTGGCAGCGCCCACATTTTATAAAGCATTTTATAAAGCAAGTAATATGTCAAAGAAAAATATTATTCTACAACTGAAATTACGACTGATTCATCTTTTAAAAAGTGTGATCTTCATCACCGAAAATCATCGATTATTCTAGCCAAAATAATTAGTAGAAAATTTGGACTTAGCTACTCTAATCAATGGATGCATTTTTTTAAAATAATTAGCGAAGGTTTTTCAGATAAAATGTTCTCCTTCCGGCTAGTTTCCTGTTTCTCCAGATCTTCCCTTGGATGATTATCTGTAACAAAACCTATTTCCTGAGGTTTGTATTTAATACTTTAACAACATAATACGTATTGATAAAATCTTTTAATATAATGTCAGTTATGTTTTTAATTTTTTTAATAATAACAGATGTTAACAAAAGGATACAGACGTGCATTTTTACCTAACTTTATTATAAACGGAAATTCTTCCCAGTCAATTCGAAAACTGTTTCTTAAATTTCTGATAAAATCTTATATTTTACTTGGAGATGTCGGGCGACTTGATTTACCCGTAACGTGGGTGTGACGTTTTTCACTTACGTGGAAACTCACCTAAATGTCGTGAAAGTAATGTTGTGCATGTTAAGCGAAATTGTGAGGCTGGTGAGGACTGTTTTCCTTCTATTGACTCGGAGACACGCGACGGGATAGTAGGGAGATTTTGGGTATTTTTAAAATGTGGTTATTGCGCTTTTATACGAATATTTGATGCTTGTAAAAATCTATATTGAATTTGATAATGAAGTATCAGTTTACCATTCCACTAACCGACAAACCTTGTCGAACTACACTATCCCGATTCAATTTTTATTTACATCTAGTTTAACCCGTAAAACATCTATGGCTGGACAATTAAACTGCGTTGCAAAAATTTTTTTTTTTTATAGATTAGTGGGCGGACGAGCAAGCGGTCCCACGTGATGGTAAGTGTTACCGCCGCCCATGGACATCTGCAACACCAGGGGGTATGCGGGCGCGCCGTCCACCTTGCAAAAATAGTCTTAAATAATAACAATACAATCAAGACAAGGTCGCCAATATTTTTTGTTTCTTGAATCGTAGCATATACATATCTAGAAGCCGATTCTATTAATATAAAACTGATTTAACTTATCATTTGCGTATTCCACTATTATTACAACGGTTCGGTTTCGGTTCAGTCGATATAGTCGAAACAGCATTATTCTACAAACAAGTAACTGACAAGGTTCCTTTTGCGCCTCTAAACCTTGAGTCCCTTTGACCGAGCGTGAGCCCAATAATTTTAAATAAATAATATTGTTGTAATAAGGAAATAAGTAGCCATGAGTATAATAACATCTATACTTATATACTAATACTAATATTAGTATATAAGTATAAAGTATATAAGTATATAAGTATATAACTAAAGTACTCTTTAGTAATACTAATATTACTAAAGAGTACTTTAGTATATACTAACGAGGTAAAATTGTGTTTGTAGGTATGTTGGGGGAAATTTCACTACTGAACCGATATCAAAAATTCTTTCACAAATAGGAAGCTACATTATTCGTGTTTAATATAGGCTATATCTTATTTTGATATTTTGAAAAAAAGTTTGAAAAAAAAAACAACTTATAAACCGAAGCGAAGCGAGGGCGGGTCGCTAGTCCTAGATAGAACACATGATGTACCTAGTCACTATCAAATAATTTAGGTTGCGTGACACTTGAAGTGCCATCATTGAAATGTAGATTGAAAAAGATATCTCGATAAAAAATAATCACTAGATACCTAGATATCTAGACACTAGATATCATTTAGTACCTGGGATAGTAATGAGTAACGAATGTGAATTTAAATGTAATACGAGTAAAATGAAACATGGTGGTGTGGCGACGATTTTCCAGCGAGTATTTTTCTAGGTCAGCTTTGCATCACCATCTGTGGACAGAGAGGCACGTTTCATATTGAAAAAACGTATTTGCTGGAGACTATAATTACTTTTTTGATTGGTATAAAATATATTTCTATAAAACTATAAAACATAGAGATATTTTGATTTTTACGAATAGTGGGAAATATAGTCGATGAGTGTACCGTACCGATTATTATATGAACGTTTTTTTAGAATATTTGCCGATGACGAATTATTTTGAATATTCTTCTTCATAAATATTATTAGTTCAAGAATAGCGTAATATAAAACAGGAATAATAGAGCTATGGTTTAAAATAGAAAGTAGTATTTCTTATTCATATATACGGTTCACAGAAAGACGAGCATTATTCATCGAAACAACATTTAATAGCTGTAAAAACAATAAAGTTATATTACAAATTGTATTTTTTTAATTTTCTTGCTTCACCTGCAAAGTAGCCTCTTGGCTTTTACGCCAATTGAATCGCAAGGTGTAGATATATAAAATACATAAACATATAGTATTAATTGAAGAACTACAGCAGACCTGTTGCTGAGCGTATACATACCGTCTAGTCAAGTAGATAATGGAACTAAATAACTGAACATTTCGTTAAAACTTTAGATTTTAATTAGGTTTTTCACAAAGACCCTTTAGCAGTGCACAATTTTCGTGTTTAGTTTCTAATATAAAATGACGGTAGTGCGAAACCCGATGCGGACCCATGTCCGGTCCACTCTTGACGTTTATGAGGGTAAACTACATAGCTGGAGGTAATTTGATCTGTGTATAAAACAAGAACGGTAAATTTATTACCACCTTCGCGTGTTTACGGTCGCATTTTCTTTGTTGTTGCGTCAATCATTGGAGCCACTTGGCGCCGAAGCTACAAAGTGCTGGTTTTCTTGTAGCTAATATATAACAGGTAAGTTCAGATACCATAACTATCCCTTGTTTATTCACTGCTGGACATGGGCCTCCTCAAGCACATTGTTTTGAACATGAGGGATGTATGGTCTTAAAAGGCCTCGCTGGCCAGGCGGGTTGGCGAGTCCATTCTTTTAGAGGTGGCGTAGTAGTGGCTTGTGGTAGCGGCTACTTTGGTATACTTGATACTTTGGTTAAATAAATAAAAAAAATATGAAGATTTTTTTGTAGAACATTACTCGTAAAAGTGTTGCAAAGGTATTCATTTTTTGGCATTCAACTCTATCGAAATTTATACTTTACATCATACTGATTTTTGAACGTCTTATGTCTTTGATCTTACTGGCCTTAGCTTAATGCAAATGGTCAGTGATTGGGAGTCCAATATAAACCTACCATATTAAGAAGACAACTTCTTAATATGGTAGGTTTAATATTTGAAATTAACCGTTTTTGTAGAAGATCTTGGAAACGTGAGGGCGTGCCACATTGGTAAGTGGTGACCGCCTCCCATGGATACACGCAACATCAGGTGACATGCAGGTTCACTAGCGACCTTGCAGAATTCTGTTTACAGCTCTCTTGTAGAGCTCCTTGTGGTAGTATAACAGGAAAACTTCAGGTTCATTCCACAACAAGAGAAGAAAATAAGCCCAGATTAAAATCAATTTTTCAAATTTATTAGTTTTGATTTTAAGTCACTCATAAGTCAGTCACCTATGTCACTGGTGTCATGGCGCTACTTTATTATTGATGTAACATAGAGTAAGTAACCTTTAATTAACACAGTAGCTCATAATTAACACAGTAGCCTTTAATTAACACAGTGGCCTTTAATTATCACAGTAGCCATTAATTAACACAGTAGCCTTTAATTAACACAGTAGCCTTTAATTAACACAGTAGCCTTTAATTAACACAGTAGCCTTTAATTAACACAGTAGCCTTTAATTAACACAGTAGCCTTTAATTAACACAGTAGCCTTTAATTAACAAATGGCCTTTAATTAACACAGTAGCCTTTAATTAACACAGTATCTTTTAAGTAACACAGTATTGATTAACACGGCCCTTTTCATTAACTTATGATTTCTAAGCCCAACTATAACTCATTATTTTTTAAAGATCTTTTGATATTTTGTGTCGGTATTTTATATCTTTAATTATTTAAGATAACAGATCTCGATCTTAAAAAGATTGATCTTAATTATTTTAAAGAGTCAATTAACGTATCTAGCCCCACCACCGCGCAGGTGCAGGTGTTGAATTTTATGCTGACTGTATCGTTCGAAGTGGAGGCATGAAGGAAATGTACTAACGGTATGCTGCCACACATGAACTCGTCACCGACACGGTCCATGACGACCACGGTTGTCTCCGTAGCTAAAAGCGAATCCGTGTTTATCACTTGAAAGCCTACGTTTTATATGAACTATAAAGTATGTAATATTAAGTGGCCGTTTCCAAAAATGTTATGTTATTTGAAATTTTAGCTGCATATTCCATAGCGTATTCTAGAGTTTTGGTTTTGATAGAGTTTTGGAGCCTTGACGGCCTATTCTTAAGTTTGAATCCTAGGCCGTATTACTAGGTACGTTTCTACTTAAAATAATATGTGTAATACAAATATATTTTTTTATAGGAAGAAGGCGGCAGACGAGCATACAGTCCACCTGATGGTGGATACTGTCGCCCATGGACATTCCACGGTTTATGCCAAGTTCAGCCCACATTAACAAATGTTAACACGCCCCGGATACGCTGCCTGCCTTTAAAGTTGTAGGAATAATTATGTAATAATTCTAATTATAATTTAATAATTTTAATCCTAGTTCTCACTAGTTCTTCTAATTTTAATTCTAATAATTTAATACGGCTAATGCTTTCGGAAGAAAAACAGGGTAAGCAAATCAGCGTATCCGAGAATTTAAAAAAATGAATAAATATTATCTGTTGCAAATTCAACTATGTTTTAACCGTAGCTGCTTGTTGCAGAATGTATTCGTATCTTCTTTCGGAAAGGTATGTTCGGAAACATTTCATTGAACATGTGGTTTTATAAATAGATATTCGCGTTTTTGTTTCGTTCTGTTCTTATCTGTTTTGTTTCCCTTCTTTTATTGTATATCTTGTAGACTAAGCAAACGAAGTTGCTTGGTTTACCCTCGACAAAATTATTTATATTATACTCCAGCAAGAAATTATTTTCGAATAACATTTCTGAGCTGACCACTCCATTTCTCGTATTATTCTCATAATTTTTTCACCTAACAAGGACTCAGTTTCCCGTAGAAAAAATATTTACAACCAAAGCCTTTTCACCAAATCTCTCGCACAAAGTGTCTATTGTGTTGAACACAAAGACCCCTGACAGCGCATATCTTTCAGCAATCCACTGTAGCAATTTATTTTATAAATACTCCATCATTTGCGGTTTTAATAAAAGCATTGTTCTCCATTTTGGGGCGGGTAACAAATGATGCAACTGCTTGCTTGGGATTAAATGACTGAGTCGAATTAACTGATTAATCTACTTCGGAAATAATTGCCTTCGATGGTAAACAATAAGGTGATTATGGTTCGGTATTGTTTATTCAGTTTAGTTTAATTTTCAGACGAAATATATTTTATATTTTCTTTCAGTGCAAAAACTTTCTTTCTTTTTTACTTCCCAGAGTGTTGATAAAGAGAAATAGACGTTGGTTAACCCTCTATAAGATGTTAATACGACACAAAAACTGTCGCTTAGGAAAAGTATATCAGAAGTAACATTTGGAAGAGGCGTATATCCAACGGTGAATACAAGAAAGCTACTAACAACGATACATGACAGTAATAAGAAAAAAAAACATAAATTTTACGATACTCTGCGTATTAGGTACTTCTCTTTCAAAACACAGTTCTTTTTAAAACACACCTTCGAAACCTAACTAAGTAGACATCAGCACCCTTACGCTTCATACGTTTACAACGGTATTCGACAATAAAAATAATCAGTAACATATATTTATTCTTATGGTTCAACGCTATTCTAACACATTCTCAACCAATCAGATTTGTTAGAGGCTTTCATTACAACACTATTTTAAAACGAGTCTACCCCTTTTGGTTAGGGGTAGAGGACGCTCTTATGCGATGCGTGCTTACAGTGCATTTTCTAGATACAGTTCAATTTGTATGTAATTTGTATACCTTTCCCTTTATACAAACCGAATGAATAAATCAAATACGCGATAAGTGCACATTCACTAGTTCGCGCCAAAAAGCTATCATACGTAGTATATAATTTCTATTCATAAGAATAGAATTATGTACGTATTATTATGTACGTGTAATTATGTACGATAGATTTAGAACAAATAAATAATACACTTATTTGTTCTAAATATGGTATATTAGATGGTAAGGTTAAGCATACTCATACTTTTAGAACCTATTTAGGATATCAATTCATGTGACGAACTTTAATACAAGTTTGCAATACACAGACAAGAGCCGCAATATCTTAGAGACTGGTCTCTAACTTAAGTCTAGTCTTGATGCACTTACCTAAGTTCAAATTCCGATTATTACAGTTTGTATTTCAGAAAAAATATCCTATCATCACGTGCTTGGTGCCACTCTAATCATAGTAAATACAAAATGAAGTCTGTTTTCTTCATTGACATTGATTACACACTAATTTAGTACGTGTATAGTTTTTTACTGTCTGCTGTGTGAACTCCTTCTTGTGTGGTAGGTACTCTAATTTCTGTACAGGCTGTGTTTATTTGTAAAATACATCCATATGTAAACCGTATATTTTAATAAGGATTCAGCTTTACTTTTTACCTAAACCGTAGATTATTTACGTCCTTTTATTTCAAGAACGCGTGAGAGGTGATATCGTTAACGCTATGTTAAAACCCGGCAGATTTGCATTTGCCTCATTACTTCGCCATTCCATATGTTGTCTGAAGTCCTTAAGTCCGACGGGCTAAATCATCGAGTCAAAGCGTATGATAGACGGGGGAATCCGGGAATTATTCCTAGTCACGTACGAAGTTGAGGGTGTAAGGCTTCGGGGCTTTGTTCTGTTTTAATTATGGAGTCAAAAGTTAATACTCAGTAAATAGTAATGACTGCATTCGGTAGAGATGACATTCTAATCTTGTACTGGTTACTTATTAATATTATACTATACTTATCAAGCAATCAATGTTTCATTAATATAAACCAAGTTAGTTTTGTATGAAACAAAAAGAATAATGATTGCTTATTCTGTTTGTTTATTTGTAACTAGCTGTTGCCCACGGCTTCGCTCTCGTAAATTATGTATCTGTTAAATCTATCTTAATTAAAACAACTTTTTTTCTTTAAAAGCGGTGGGGTATAAAGATGTGACATACGGATGGCAAAGATATTGTTACAACACAAATAAATGTAGTATGTATCAGTCTCTAAACGCAAAGGGAAGGCTCATGTTCACTAGTGGACATTTTTCGAATGACGGCCTTTGTACATGAAACATAACTGCAACTAGACCTTTTTTCGTTTATTGCTGGATATGGGCCTCTTTCTGGGTCTTGCGAATGAGGGATGTATGACCTTAAAACGCCACGCTGGCCAAATAGGTTTCTTTTATGGACGAAGGCGGCATACGAGCATACAATCCACCTGATGGTAAGTGGATACAGTCGCCCATAAGACATCCGCGATACATGCCAATATTAGTCCAAAATGACAAACGTTGGCACACTCCCGGATGGACTGCCTACCTTTGGAGATATAGGAATGGATTTGGAGAAAGTTGTTTGTTGGGAAAATGGGGAGGGATAGGATGGGAATGGGCTCTGGCACATCTCACTCACTACCTAAACACGTACGTAGATTAGGGAAATAAGAGAAAGTGGGAAATGCTTGAAATGTCAAGGTAGTGTTCTGTGAGGGAGGGGTAACGTGGCCAGTAGAGCGCACCCAGCAGCTGTTGGATTGTAGCGTGCACTCCTCCCCTCAACTCCCCCCTAAGTTGGCGAGTCGACTCTTTTAGAGGTGTAGTTCCTCAGGGTTTACGGTAGCGGCCTTGCTATCCTTTGGTTTCCTTGTGTGACATCCAGCAAATGAGATGGAGCGGTGCTGTTCTAAAGCTTGCCGACACCACACGGTCGATAGATAAGTCGTAGTAAAATCGAACGAATAGTCACATTTACGAACGTGGGCTTAAAACAGCACAAACTGACAGTCGATAAATTCAAAAGTTTTTCTAATAAGCGGTTAGGAGTTAGGCGACGTAACTCAAGGACCAAGTTTGTCGAAGTAACTTATGGTGTCTCGCGGTCGCCACGTCCAAACTCGATAAGTTTGTAGAACCATGTGGCGCTCTCTTGCGGGAGTTTCATGATATGGGTTTAGGATTAAATGTAGGGGTATAGGGAATAGGGGAAGAGATATAGGGATTGTACACTAGACAAACTAGCAATTCCCAATTGGGTAATGTTTAAATCTATTTTACAAGAAAACATCTGATTACCTATCAATATATGCTTCAATATTTTAAGTTTTAGTTAATTTCTTTAAAGGCAACCAACCGGGCTTAACACAATTATAAATTTTTGGATTAATAAACGAGTTATTACGATTTTAAAGTTAAATTTCGTTGCTCTAAGTCAGCGCTTTCCAACCTTTTTTCGTTCCTGTACCCCTTAATAAAACTTTTCATTTATGAGTACCCCTCCCCTGATAACTCCACACCTACTCTTAAAAATGTCAAAGAATTACAAAGAATCCTTCGCGTACAGTAGCCGCTTAGACAGGCGGTATACAAACGAATGTACTGTATTTTACCAAACTAACGCTCATAGTCTAGCACCTTAGTAAGTTATTAAATATAAGGTTCATTTTAAACTACATATTGTAGACATAATACATTATAATAATGTTTATATAAGTTAACTGTTTTAACTTCTTAGTATTTCCGCCATTACCAATATAATTTTCACGTACCCCCAATGGGACCCCGCGTATCCCCAGGGGTACGCGTATCACAGGTTGGGAATCGCTGCTCTAAATGAATGAATAGGTTTGTTTTATACGGTTATATAGTTTAACTTGTAGAGTTTCTATTTTGATAAATATTTAGATAGATATAATTCAAATAATTCGTCTAATTAAATAATTTAATGGATTCTTGACTCTAAGACTGAGCTTTTAAATGATACGAGTAGTGTTCTTTGTATGACGCCGAAAATCTAAAACATAATTCCAGCCACAATAAAAAGAGCTTAAAATATGGGCACATTTAAGAAAAAAAACTCCGTGATTTTCTTATTGACAAATGTTACTACAATATAAATGACTGTTTTTCGGACAGAACTATTTGACATTCTAAACCTTTGAAAATGTCGAATGACTTTAAAAAACGTTACTTTAAATATATATTATTTATACTATTATTATTATTTTTTTAATATGTAATTGTATTTCATTTAAATATAAGAATTTGTATGCCCAAAGGACTGGGTGTATAGGATATAAATTTTTAATGACAATGTCATTTTTGCACCTGCAATTCACAAATAAACATTTTGATTTCATTTGATCTGATATACAGTGAAGGATATTTAAAAAATAAACAACCAATTAGTGCAGTTACTACTGAATTAATTATACGAGTACAATAATTTCAGTAAATAGATTAATAATATCTGTTGCAAGACTCTACCTTCTAACTTAGACTATAAATTTACCTGAAAATTTTACCTGAAATAATTTACCTATTACGTTATCCTATTATGCAATATGTATATAGACAAAGAGATAAGTATGTAAAGTTTCATAAAAGTATTTGTACAGTAGAAACTTGCAAAAAAATGTGATTAAAAACACAACATTGAAGAATTGAAGACAACATCGAGCGCATCTGGAGCGAGGAGCTAGCGTAACCAAAAAAAAGTTTCATAACTCTTAGAAAGAAATCATTTTAATAAATGTGAATTTGGCAAGTTCTCGTAAATGTAGACACATTTTTCCGTTACAATGTTGTCAATCAGTCTCCGCCAGTGTACACCAGTTTCCCAGTTTCCTTTTCCGCTTCTCTCCTTATTCCGTTGATTTGATTGAAAACTTCCTTTCACACACCTGTGACCCAGATGTTGAAAATAAGTACACGCATAATATATGCAAGTATGTATAAGTACGACCAAGAAATTGGTTTCTACCAGTATCTATATTCGTAGATAATACGATAGAGATTTCATCAATATACTTTTAGGAAGGTTTATATAATATGAATGGTTTACAAATTTATAAATATAAAAATTTCAAGTTTCTAATTGTTTCCTTAATTTCTACGAAAATTATGAAAATGTGAAATAAAATGAACTGGTTAGAAAAACTACATGTATTTTCCATTTAAAACTTTTGGAGTATGCCGTGTTAATCTTAAAGGATTTTTTTCTATATATTTGAAAGGTATCCAGGGGGCGCGTAACATTAATTTCAAAAATCATTAAAATGCGATGCGGATGCGATTCGGTGAAACGCAACCGTGAAATGATACAAAAGTGGACCCGGCGTTAAACGTCGAAGACACGGGGTCGGTAGTCACAACGACGCGACGCTAAAAAAAGAATATACAACATTTTCAATATGCCGCCAGCTCGGTAGGTACCTTGCCACAGGAATCAATGTTTTCATTTTATTTATCTTTTATCATTTTTACTTGATGAAATTGGATTCTATAATACTTTTTATTAGGATGACATGCGACCCCTAACTCCATTTTACTCCTAATTCTGTCCGTTTGGATAGGATAGGACTAGGTATAATATAAAGGCATCGGGACTTCTCTTATCTTATTATATTCTTCTCTTGATGGAATGGGTTGGGATGGGAAATGCGCTCAGGCCATTGCGACAGCGTATTACAGGCCCATTGGCCTGTCAACCAAAAGGTGAGCAGCAAGGTTTCAAAGAAGTATAAAATTCTAAACAAGCCAAACCACGTGTAAAGTTCTGTTAATAAGTAATACAGTAAGTAATTCCCTGTATAAAGTGTAACTATAACAAAAGCCACAATGACAAGGGACATTCAAAGTACAACTTATTTCATTAAATTCCCAATAATTTTGAACAAAAATTTCACCTCTTTTGGGTCCCATTGCACCACCCGTGAAAGTTAAGGGGTTAAAATTGTTGGTTTAAATTCGTTTATTCGTCCCCGCTCGGGTTAGACCCGGGGTGAGGTAACGAACGTTACAATTGGTCCCATGAGGACCACCGGTTCAGGTTAACTGGGTACGGTTCTGTCTCACGATTGCCGAAATTAGGGCAAGAGCGCAATATATTATAGTCAGAGTTTATATTGGCGTATGGAGACTATGTACCAGTTATTACGTGCAGTTATGGAAACCTGTGAAATCTTTAGGGATTCACAGAGTATCTTGTAAAGAAGTACTACTCGTAGAGGTAAAATGATAGTTGTTTTCTTTTATATATGGAAATAGGGAATTGTTGTTCTGTCCTTCATTGTTAATATCAAATAATTTTTACACAACAGTAATTAAATGAACAGCAAATCGATGGCAGCAAATTTTTTAAGGGTCAGGTTTAAGTTCTCTGGTGACAACAAAGAAACAGGAATCCCGCAAAGGTGAACTTCGTCAAATTGGTGACGACATTGTTAGTGATTTAAATTATTCATTTATTATTATAAAAATAAGTTGTTTTGTTGATAATTATTTGCTACTTATATAGTATTTTTTTTGGTGCTCGTTTAAATATTTATAAGCAATTTTTATTTATCTCATTTTCTAATATTTGCGCGATTGTTGTTATCTTGGTGCTAATATTCAGCTGAGACCTGCAGTTGAAAACTGGCTGTATCAGTTTATGTCGATCTTGATGTCCTACTTACTGCAGGGCCTATGCCCTCCTGGATATATTTTTTATTTATTTATTTTCATATTTTTTAGTCGAATATTTTCGATACTTTTTACGATTTAGTTTCTAAAATTCCCAAAATCCATAACGATTATTTTACATATTTTCTAACAATATCCAGGAAAGAGTAAATTGTTATGTAACTTTTGCAATTTAAAGCCGATCTCATTTGTGATTCTCCAGACGTCGCTTCGTTCGTGAACTTTTATAGTTTCCCGCTTAAACTTTCGTGAATTTAATCAAAGCAGAACATTTTGCAATAATTTTTATGAACTAACTTTGGAAAATGATATGAATATTTTAAGAAACAAGTTGGAATCTGGGGCTAGAGTTTTACGAGTAATGTTCATGTAGTATTTTCAAGTTCACATTAAATTTAGAAGTAATGATTTTATTGGCAAAATAAACCTTTTTTAGAAGATGGGACCATAGAAAATGGTTTCCACTTAACAGTTTCTTGAGGTAAAAACTGGATTAATACGAAATTATGCGAAGAAATGGTTTATTTAATAAAATACGATAAAATTTGTACAAACATGGAGCACTATAGATGACAGGTTTTGACGAAGTGAAAATGTGATTCTTATTAAAAAAATTAATATTTTCTAAACATGAAAGTCTGTTTGAAAATTTCTAAATATTCTGTTAGTCTACTTAAGTCTAAGTCTCGGCTATTACTAAGTCAATTTAGTGACTTTAAATTTATTTAGAAGATGGACTGTATTTCGTAGTCCTTGCTGCGATCATATGCTCACAGAATATTTAAAAATTTTCAAATTGAATTTCAAATTTTCAATTTGAATTTTGAAATTCAATTTTTGTACTCAAAAATTATATACAAGGATTGTGGTAAACACTAACATCTACGTTAATAGTAAAACATGTGCTACGAGTGTGTTTCCAGTAATGTTCTAAAACTACCATACAGTCTAAAGATCGGCCTCCTCTCCAACCCCTTTAGTCGATCACCACTAGCCACCAACTGAAACGTAATTTGCTTGGAAAGTCACTTGTAATGTAACACGTAACGTAATGTTGTAATGTAAAGTAACACTTGTCACAATGTAATATGGAAATATATTGAACACTCCTATTTTAACACCAAATATTACTTGAAGACATCGAAGTTGAACTAACTCAACATTCTTTAATATCCGCCTTTTATAATAATTCTTTCGTTTGTTTCTATCTTCATTCAACTATTATTTTAGTGTGGGTAAATAAATCGTTCTTTATCCGACTAGTTCGTGACTTCGCGCTCACCCAAATAAGCGACTGTTAATGATTCAGTCGGCAACAGATCTACATGTGCAGTCAACAACGTGCTAATGCACCCAAAATTATTCGATTCTAGTACTTATTACTAGTGCTTTAAGGTACCGATGGGTACAGGTTGACCTGTTGCTGTAGGTACTCATGGCCATCTGTAGGCATGGGCTCATGGGTAGGTACTGTAGGTACGCACTACTAATGAGGGCTAAAACCGAGTAATTTTGGTTCCGATAGCCTGTTGCCGACTGTCTATCTATGCATCCTTAATATATTGCTTCAACAATATTTTTAACATATTGTCTGTAAACTTCCTTAAAAATAAATAAATATATTACACAATCTACAACAAATCAACACTTGTTTACTTGTGGAAACAAACACATTTGATCATTCATCATTCATCACAATTTGAAAAGCTACAACGGTAAACTGAGCAAATGTAACGAGTAATATTTAAATTGAGGTAAAAAAGCCCACGCGTAGAAGTAAAACAAAGTCTGTTACAAAGCAAATTTTAATTTTTATATCCGGCCGCAGTTCGTAAACACTCGTTACCGAAATTGTGTTTGCCTTGTTCTATTTTCTGGGACCGTCACACGAATGTTTCTCGTTCAAGAAATTTTACTAAATTTCGGACAAAAATTACAATTTTGTAACTTTTACAACGTTTTTATTAATATTTTTTATTGTTCACACACATATGTATATTTGTTCATACGTTCGCGTTTTGTACCCATTATAAATCAGCAATAACAGAACACATTCACAACACTGTAATTAATCCCTGGATAGAACACTGCACTCCATAAATCCTCTCCACTGAACGTCATTATTATCCCAAGATTGTATATGAAACGATTGAAATGGAGAAATATAAAAATTTCAATCGGTAAGATGTGAAATTAGACCCTATTTAGTAAAGCTGTTAATGTTAAGACTTTATACTTGTAGAATACTTAATTAAGTTTCAACTGTTTCAATTTAAGTAAACTGTAAATGAATCAAACGAAAAGGCATCACGACGCCTATTGTCAAACTTTTTGCGACTTAGCGCTCGCCCAAACTCGAAAGCGACTATTAAACTTTACGGGGAGTGCTGTCACCGTAAACTTTTTAATAAATCCATCCATCCGAAGGCAACGACGTTACGTACAGGCACCGAGCGACAAAGAATACGCCATTTGAAAGCCATTCCTTCATCTATCAGAGTGACACGCAATCAAACAATACAATAAAACTTCTCTTCCGAAAAATACTTGAAAATAATTTCTCCATTTAAATTCAGGAGGGGTGGGGGCGAGTGTGACGAGGCGGTGCTAACAAAGGTTTTTCTTGAAGGTAATAACCGCTGAGGTGCTCACGGTTTATTGTGCGTTTGTGGAAAAGGTCGGAGTAAAGGAATGAAACAGCCACATCGAGTTTAAAAGAAGTAACATTTGTTTCCGGAGGTTGCACTTTCTTATTCAACGTTGCTGGGAAAAACTTTGTTGTCTACGAGTACAACATCGCAGCTGTCAGTTTTTATTCTCGTGGTTTAATTTTACACGAATAATTACTTTTATTCACTCTGGTTTCTTACCTTCATCCTTTGGACCACATCTTTTCATCGACAGCAGTAGATAAAATAAATTGATTAAATCGATTTTATTCTCTATTGTTTATTAAAACTTATTAATTAATCTATCAAGACATATGTTCGTTGACCTTCAATTGATGGAACAATTATATTCGTGGCACTATTGGGTCAAGCCGCCCTTGATTGATCTATAACACAACTTATATTTTATTACGAGTATGTTGTAGATACAAGGCCTCTGACGGTGGGCCTGATCCATAGTTTAAAGTCGCTCAGCGAGTTATGGAGAGAGCTATGCTTGGAGTTTTTTTGCGCGGTAAGATTCGACGCGAAGAGATGGGCCAAAGGACTAAAGTTATCGACATAGCTCACAGAATCAGTTTGCTGAAGTGGTAATGATCAGGTCATATTTGCCGAAGGTCCCATAACCGATGAGGCAGGCGAATCCTCAAGTGGAGGCCACGTACCGGGAAGCGCAGTTTGGGATGCCAGCCAGTCCAGCCAAGTGGACTGACGATTTAAAAAAGTTTCGCTGGTGGTGCTTAGATGAGAAGAGCCGAGGATCGTGTGTGGTGGCGAGCTTTGGGAGAGGTCTATATCTAGCAGTGGAGGAACATTGGCTGATGGTATGGTGTGTCAAATCATCATAGATTGTATAGAATCCGCAACGTGTACTCCTATACAATCAGAATTGCTAGATTAAATATAGGTGGGTATTTTTGGGGGTACCTACTTACAAATATTAAAAATTGTTTAACCTTCAGTTTCAGTTCAACCTGTGTATATATTCAGTGTGCGGCAATAGTTTTTATATGAGATACTTCGCTTGTGGCGTTTTCCAATCGGGAGGTTTGTGCAAGAGTACGTACGGAAAATGAAGAAAATACAAAGCGCATGAAAATTTTATTATCAAAATGTCGATCTGAAAATTCGAATAAACTATGCTGGTATATGAAATTTCGTAAGTATCTCTTGATATATAGTTACCATGCCATATCATCAGTCTAACTCCCTCCACTGTAGCTAATGGGCATTTCCCAAGGCTCGCCATTGCACACACTTTCCGCTCGTCTCATCCAGCCGTAAACTTCTTCAAGTCGCCGGTGAATCTGCCCGCAGGGCTTTCCTGCGTTTCCCGTTAAATTGTCACCATTTAAGGAGTCATCTACCCCGTCTAATGACGTACCAAAAGGAAAATCAAATGGTTATGAATTCATCGATTCTCTATTTACACGTATTAAATGACTCGAGGTCATTAATACTTCTGATACTTGTAGGTGCAATTTGTCATTAAATCTGTGTCCGTTGTCCTTCTGACCGTTACCGGAAAGAGGAGGGGAAAGATTTACAATTATATTAAGACAATATGAAATGTAAAGTAACGAAAATATATTATGTTCTCTCCATAACAATATTCTTTCAAAATAAGAGAAATGTACGCATTGTACTTGTTATCATCTGCTTGGCAATTTTACATTCGTAACAGAAATGAAATAACACAGCAACTGCAATTTTAAACTTGGCAGTCTTTCATATTCTTCTTCATGGCTGATTCAATTACCTTATGTAACATAAAGGAAAATAAAATAACTTCTACTTGCATGACTCGATTAGTTTCCGTCTCGTAATTTTATTTACTGATTAGCGTCTATACGACAAACTAATAATCAAACTTGTCACCGTATATGTACGTACATACGTGTTGTACGCAATACACAATCTACTAATTACTAGTCTAAATAAAGATAATTAACTTGTAATTATGTATTTTTTTTAATAGAAAATGGCGGCAGACGAGTTGACTGTATAGTCCACTTGATGGTAAGTGGATACTGTCGTCCATAGACATCAGCGCCATACATGCCAACATCAGTCCAGAATGACAAACGTTGGCACGCCCCCGGATGCGCTGCCTAGCATTGCAGATTAAGAAATTTATTGGGAGAAAGGATTGAGAAAATGGGGAGGGATAGGATGGGATGGGATGGGATTGGGCTCATCATGGGATTCTCATATCTCACTCACTACCGAAACTCGTACGTACAATGGGGAAATTCGATAAAGTAGCAAATGCAGTACATTTCAAGGTAGTCTTTCGTGAGAGACCGTGACGCAACGTGGCCAGTCGAGTGCGCCCAGTGGCTGTGAGAATGCAGCATGCGCTCTCCCCCAAGTTTATGTACAGTGGCACTTTTTCTGCCTCCGTATATAAAATAAAAAGACAAAGGTATGATTCCACGTATATAAAGAATTACGTCTGTATACCAATCGGTTTCTTTGTTTGTTCGAGGTAATCTCAGCAACTACTGGTTCGATTTTATTGCGGTTTCCACTGTTTTATACAGTATTTATCCCAGAATAGTCGAATTTGTATTCCATTAATTACGTATTTATTTACAGTTATTTATTTAAATATTATTTTATATTTAAGCGTTGTGAGGAATGCCTTCCGGCCAGATGAACCGTCGACTTCAAGAAGTTCGTCGGTGGTGATTGGCGAGAAGCATAGTATAGTATGGTATTTAAATTATTTTATGCATTCCTTTTGTGGTAGAACTATTCGAGTGGCAGTGATAGAACTGGCAGAGGTAGAGGTGGATTTTTTTTATAATAACACAATATTTGTAACGTATGCAATTGCAAAATAAATGATTGAATTTGATTTAAACTGTTCGAAAAAATACACGAAAATTTTAAGAGAGTAAGAGTGAGAGAGAAAATCGTAATGTCTCGGTAAATCGGATTCCAAGTGCGTGAGACTGTGGTTACAGGCTAACTTAACAGTCAAGGACACCTATGAATCTAAATATAAGATGCCTATATGTATAAAACCACTTTAATATCTAATATACGTCAGTGGAGGCGCGCGGCACAGATGCGCGCTGTCGTTACACTTTGAAACTCATAACGGTTATTGAACTCATCATGGCCGTCATTACGCTGATCACACCATGATTTCCTCTACTTGGATCTACGATGTTCTACGACAACTTTTTATAGGAAATAAGGCAGGATACAGACAGTTTGATGACAACCGATTAGCCCCTAACTAGTGTGAAAAAGATCACGGTATCGATTCCCGGTGGGATATTCATTTGTTTAAAGGATAGATGTGAGTTTGAGTGTGGATGGTGTCTGTGTCTCGGGACCCATGACACAGGGTATCCTAGTGTAGAATATTGAGAGAGGCGTTATTTATATTTTAAAAAATACCTTCTGCTACCATTGTATATTAATTATGAGTTAACAATTATTTATGTTTTCGATATGTTATTTCAAGGCCAATTGTTCAGTAGAAAAATTTTAAATAGGTACTACACAGTAGCGTACCAATGTACGCCAATTCAAAACCAATGTTTTAAAACTTGTTCTCATACAGATGTCTATATAAAGATGTTTTTAATCGTCTTAAAAATGTGAGGAGCTCTAACAACCGCAATAACAACTAAACAAGCGATCGCCCATGACTTCGTAGCTTTAGCGTAAATAAGTATTCGTTAGTTAAAAATTTTGCTTATATTATAATTATGCTTAATCGCTTGTATTCTTGTATAAAACTGAAATCAATTACCTGAAGTTTCTTGAATAGATTTGGAGACGGCGTTGCAAGTAATGACTAAAAACCTACATTTTCTACCTGTGATCACATATTCATTTTCTCTTTATCCAAAGGTTGTCTGGCAGAGATCGCTTTTAGCGATAAGACCGCCTTTTGTGCATTTTTGTGTCTAGGATATCTGTTTTTATGTTATTTGTGGTGTGCAATAAAGAGTTTTATCTATCTATTCCCTTACTCGCTATCTCAACCCGACCTCTTAGAGTGGAGAGTATAATGGAATACAGATAATCTTTCATCTTATTATAATAAATAATCGCTATTCAACCCATACAATCCCATCTCGGTTTATTAAATAAAGAAATAATGGTATAAAGGAAACTTCTTATTCCATTATACTCATCTTTACATTCTTATTTACATTTACATTCTTATTTACATTCTATCCCATCTTACAACTCAGGGATGAAAAGGAACTGTAATGGGATGAGAAAAACACATCCCATTATTACATATCTTTCTTCATCCTTTTTGCAAATCTACGCCTAAATCCCAAAAGATAGAAGGTTTATACGGAGGCGTGTCAGCATTCGTCATTATTCTTGACTGATATTGACGTGTATTGCGGATATCTATGGACTATACACTATACAATATCTATACACTTATTTCCAGATTTTAAAAAAGTACTTCCAAATTCCTAGTGAAAATCGATTCTGGTGAAAGTTTGGAATAATTCCTTCTTGGTCCATCTGTCGTATCGTAGCCACCGGTGAAAAATATAACAAACAATACAATGAAAGGTCAATTGTCTGAGTGGTAAGTGGTTAAGACGCGTCTTATGTTGCGATTGGTAAGGTCCACAAATACTTAAAATTATACCCATTGAATGATACTTTTATGTATGCATGTTTTCGGTGACAAAACGTTTTTCGCAAAGCATTTCTGATCGTGTATGTAATATTTAAATATGAGCGTTGGATCAAAGCGGAGCGATCTCTTTGTGACAAATATCTACGCTTTCTGCCAGTGCGATGGAGGTGATAATCGTCGGCGTATGCAGATTGTGATCGCTCTGAATATTGTGTAATATTCTATGCATATAAAGCGCACATGTATGCAGCTTCAAAGAAATTGGATTTTCAACATCTGCTTTTGTTTCTATTGCAAAATAAAAGAATTGAAGGTATATCTTTATTGGGATAAAATAATTTATTAATTGGAAACAAATTATAAGCGTAATCAGCCTTTCTTTTCGTCCACGAATAGACATCCCTCGTGTCTTGTCTTGTATAAGAGCGTCACTACCAACTGGGCTAATCTGTCGTCAAATTTAATATCTAATTTTAGGTACTGAACATTTCCTTTGTAATGAATGTTCCATTAACACATTAACAGCTCCACGTCTAGATTTTTCGTAAATAAAAATAAACAGGTAAATAACTGAATTTTTTTATTAAGTAAATACATTATGTTACAACGTGGTGGTAAACAAACCAGTGTACAATTTATTAAGAATAATTTATGAAGCCAACTTGGCTAGTACAGAGTTTGCGGCGGCGCACTTCCTCTTAGACTGAAGTCTCACTTTGTCTGAGAAGTTTCAGTTTTTATAAGATTCCAGTGACGTCGAAAAGTTTTTGGACTGACTTATTGGATTACGAGATATCTAAAAAAACAAATTATACGTCATTATGTCATTTATCCTGCTAATCCGTGTGAACAAACTTAGGGCTCCGTTAGGTGAGAAATAATAACACTTCAGTACAACTCACTAGCACTCAGCGTTTATTCTTTGAAACGATTCCCTTAAAAATATTCCTTACACTACTTATACTAACAGAGGTAACGAAACCATAGCGAGTTCTAACCTCGACGTCACAACGCCATCTATCGAGCGCATAGGAAAACTTCTAATAATGAATAAATATTAGAACCCGCCGTGGTTTCGCTACATACTTAAACATCTACTTAAACATACCGCCCACCAAGGACATAATGCAGAATGTCCTTTAAACCGCCCACCATGCCACAGTCAAGGTAAGCAATGCTAAACAGAAATCTTATTTTGCTATGGGCAATATCGATAATTTTGATGTAGGTCTTTTAATTATTGCATTTTTGGTACGGATGGTAACTACCCGTGTAATTTTATCCGGACCAGGGTGTTTTTGCTCCACTTTGCCCAACAACCACCTTCCAGGAGGTAGATCGTCCTCCTTAACTAAAACTACATCGCCTAGTGATGGTTCCGGGTTCTGGTATTCCCATTTATTCCTTTGCAGAAATTGATGAAGATAATCCTGCGACCATCTGCGCCAAAAGTCCTGCATCATTCGCTGATGGAGTTGCCATCGACGCAAAGTATGGATGTTCGAAGTTTCATAATTTGAATCTGGTACTACGACGAGTGGTTCCCCCACCAGGAAATGACCAGGAGTCAATACAAAAAGCTCATTTGGATCCTCTACATGTGACATTGGCCTCGAATTTAGACATGCCTCAATTTGCGTTAACACTGTGGCCATCTCCTCATAAGTCAACGTAGAGTTCCCTATGACTCGCTTAAGATGGAACTTCATGGACTTTATGCCTGCCTCCCAAAGTCCCCCAAAATTGGGTGCGCGAGGAGGAATAAAGTTCCAATGAGTCCCGTTGCTCGCGAGATATTCTGCCAGTTCCGGTTTGAAGTTTGATTTTTCTTCATTAAACAAGCACAATAACTCGCGAGCAGCTCCTACAAAATTTGTGCCGTTGTCGCTGTACAACTCAGCACATCTGCCTCGTCTTGCGACAAACCTTCTAAAGGCAGCCAAGAAACCTGGAGTGCTTAATTCGCTGACAGCTTCGAGGTGCACCGCTCTTGTCGACATGCATACAAACAATGCAACGTAACCCTTATAAGACTTATTGCCCCTACCCTTGGACACTCTTATATTGATAGGCCCTGCGTAATCTACGCCACTAATGAAAAAGGGCTTGTTTGGGGTCACACGGGATAAAGGTACTTGTCCCATGAGCTGAGACGTGGCCTTTGTTGAGTACCTAATACAAGTGACACAGCCTCTGTAACACTTTTTAACTAAAGCCTTGACCCCTACAATCCAATACCTTGATCGCAAATACGTGATCATGAGTTGTGGACCACCGTGCATAGTTTTTTGATGCGCTTCTGCAATCAAAAGACCTGTTAAAAAGGATTCCTTTGGTATAAGAATCGGATGTTTCTCATTAAATGTTAAAGAAGACATTTCCAATCTGCCACCAACTCTTATTATACCGTTTGAATCTAAAAATACGTTTAAGGATCTTAGCTTCTTCTTTTTCTTATCTAAACTTCCCTTTCTTTTCAGTTCTTCCAACTCTTCCGAAAATCCTTCTTCCTGACATCTTATAACACAAACTTCTACGGCTTCCTCGATTTCTCGTCTGGACAAGTATTTAGTGTCGTGCCTGATATTTACCTTTCCTCTTACATTCAACCATCTTCGACAGTAGGCAATCACTCGAACAAGCCTGGAGAACGAGGAAAACCTTTGCCCAAAAAGCAACGTCAAAGACAGCCGTTTGTACTCTAACTTCTTCGAGATTAGTTATGAGGTGCTTAGGCCTTTTAAAAATAATCAAGTCCTGTCTTAAAAAATCCGGACCTTCAAACCATATGGAAGTTGTTGAAAGCTCTGCAGGAGATATACCTCGTGATGCACAGTCCGCTGGGTTTTTCTTGGTCGGTACATGAGACCAGTGCTGGGTGTCTAGAGTTAATAAAATTTCTGAGACCCGATTCGCCACAAAAGTCTTCCAGCGGCTCGGATGATTATTTAACCAGGCCAGAACTACCTCACTGTCGGTGAAAGCATGCAACTGATCTTTGGCTATTCCCATAACTTCAGCTACTTCCACAATGAGCTTAGCCAACAGTACAGCCCCACAAAGTTCGAGCCTGGGTATCGATACTTGCTTTATAGGCGCGACCTTCGTTTTAGATGTCAATAAAGAGACGTGGATTTTTCCCTGGTCATCCACTACTCTGAGGTATACGACAGCAGCATATGCCACCTTTGAGGCATCCGAAAACCCGTATAATTCGCGTTTATTCTTACTACACGTGTGTAACCAACGCGGAATTTTTATCTCAACTAAAGCAGCCAAGTTTCGACGGTAAGTAAGCCATTCACTTAATAAATTGTTTGGAACTTCTTGATCCCACCCAATTCCAGCTAGCCACAGCTTTTGTATTAATATTTTAGCTAAAATAATACTGGGCGCTAACCATCCGAGTGGGTCGAATAAACGTGAAATGTCAGAAATAATTTTTCTTTTTGTTGCAGGTTCAACTAGCGGCGTGAGATCGACGGAGTACTGAAAGAAGTCACCACTTGGATTCCAGGTAAGTCCCAAAATCTTTGTTATGTCATCAACCTTAATACTTAAACCCTCATCCTTGCCACCTTTTTCATTCCTTATCTTATCTAACAATTCTCGGCAATTGCTTCTCCATTTCTGCAATGGAAACCCTCCTTTGCCTAGCACCGTACTTAACTCTGAGTAAATATTAAAAGCACCTTCCATATCGTCAGCTCCTGTCATCACATCATCCATATAAAAATCGTCCAAGATTATTTTTGCAATACCTGGCCTATCCAAGCACTCATCATAGGCCAGCTGTTGTAACGACCTTACCGCCAAATATGGTGCTGATGCAGTACCGAAAGTAACGGTAATCAGCTCATATTCCTGGAGCTCCATTTCAGGACTATCTCTCCAAAGTATTCTTTGGAATGGAGTATCTTCCCTATTTACCAACACTTGCCTATACATTTTGATGATATCCGCTACCAGACCTATCTTATGTGATCTCCAGCGCATAATGGTATGACGGAGTTCAGGTTGCAACGCCGGGCCAACCATCAATTCATCGTTAAATGCCTTTCCATTGGTTCCCTTACAGGACGCATCAAATACGACCCGGACCTTCGTCGTGTCCTTATCCTCCCTGACAACTGCATGGTGAGGTAAATATATTGCTGCTTTATTATCCTTTTCTTTATCGATAACCTTGACCATGTGATTTAATTCTAAATATTCTTGCATGACCTTTGTGTAATCTGCCTTTAATTTTGGGTTTTTTCCTAACCTTATCTCTAAACCTTTTAATCTTTTTTCAGCAATACTCCTGGACTCACCAAGCCTGCTGACCGGGTCAGCGTCACGTAGCGGTAATTTCACAATATACCTGCCCTCCTTATTTCTAATCGTGGACGCTGTAAATAGTTTTTCGCATTTAATTTCATCCTCTGTGAGCATTCTTTTTGTTCCTGATGTTTCAGCCTCCAGTTCCCAGAACTTTTTCAGCATGTTGTCAGCATCAAAACTTGAGTGCATCACATGGATGTGAGAATGTATATTGGATGAATTATCTACCTCACAGACCCCTGATATTATCCATCCAAACGCAGTATCCTGCGCCAAGAGAGAACCACCCAGATTTCTTTGAATGCCTTCTTGAATGATTTGGCTGTATACCTCAGCACCTAATAAGATATCGATCTTATTAGGTCTGTGATATTCAGGATCAGCCAAATCATCAACTGACAGATTCACCCATTCTACCCTGGTTACTTTGGTAACTGGGAGAAGGGACGTAACTGATTTCAAGATATAAGCATCAACCTTAACCTGAAACTGGGGATCTACTCTCGACCTTATATTAATTTTGACCGTGGACTTCGAAGTCACACTTTTGTCACCCCCTACACCTACTACAGTGTGTTTGGCCGCAATCTTTTTTAATCCTAAGTACTGAGCCATAGCTTCTGTAATAAAAGATCCTTGCGACCCTTGGTCTAATAATGCCCTAACCTGAAGATAAGTCCCGTCTTTCGACTCAGCTTGCACCACAGCTGTAGTTAATAAAACCGTTTTACAACAGTTCCCTGTCGAAAGACAAGATACAAGTGGCTTACTAGACCCCTCCGCTTGCGCGGTAAACTTATTGCTGTCTGATGCAGCGTTTTCCTCAATCGACTTTTTACTCGTCGATGAAGCTCCCTCGTGAACCGTCTCAATTTCTGCACTAACAGAACCAGAATCACCACTAGGGTGCAATAATGAATGGTGGCGGCGTTTGCACACCCGGCATCGGACCATGTTTTTACAATATTTAGCAGAGTGGTTGCTGTTCAAACACACAAAACATAACCTTTTCTCCATTGCAATATCACGTCGTTTGTCGTTAGGTTCTTTAGCGAATTTTTTGCATGTAGTTATTTTATGATCTGCAGTACAATACGCACACGACGCAATTTTATTCTCTTTCACAATGTGAAAAGATTTTGTATTTTTGCTCTCTACTTTGTTAGACTTTGAATCTAAATTTTCTAAACCTCTAAAACGCCCTATCAAAAAATCAGAAAATTGCACAAACGTTGAAAATTCATCAGTTGGATCTGAGGCCACTTTTAATTCCCATGCTTTTCGGGTATCTTTATCTAATTTAGCGCTTATTAGATGGATAATCAAAATATCCCAAGAGGAAATATTTACACCTAGATTTCTTATAGACTCTAAACAATCTGATGTTGTACTAATTAACTTCTTAATTTCAGAGGCAGATTCAGACCACAAACTTTTTTGATTTAGCAGCCGATTCAAAATGCCATTAGCCAAAAACCGCTTATTGTTGTACATACTATCCAATTTCTCCCAAGCAACTTGATAGCTATCAGATGTCACTTTAATGTTTCGTAACAACTGTTCCGCTTCACCTGTTAAATGTCCCCTGAGATAGTAGAACCTTTGAGCATCATCCAGAGACTTGTTTTCATGCACAAGCCCTAAAAACAGATCTCTGAACGTCTGCCACTCAGTATATTTCCCGGAAAACGTTGGTATTTTAATTTCTGGCAACTTGAAACGTCTAGCTAAACTTTCACATTGATTATTTGAACTTGAATTTAACTCTGCCTCTGGTGTTTTTAACTTATATAACATTTCTTTTAAATCAGTCTTAAATTGTACATACAATTCTTCTACATCATCATAGACATTGTTTTTATGATAATCCGAACTATACAAATCACTTCGCTTAACTTGACTAATAATCTCAGTATGAGTGCTTGTAAATAAACTCCACTGTTTCTCTAAGTTATCTAGTCTAGTTTCAATATATGGAACAGTCAAACGCTCTTTAGGAGACTTTTTAAAATTAGTCTTAACTTTCAGCATTTTTGCTCTAATATCCTCCTGTAAATCGTTAAACGCTTCCATTTTAAATTGTTTATCAAACTCTGTAATTGACTTAAAAACACTCAAACACAATAGTCTCACAATACCACAACAAATAAAAACAAAGCTAAACAGAAAAATGAACAGAAGTCTTTTTGTCCGTACTTCCAATAAATGTATACCAAGTTAAAACACAAATTGGGCAAAATTTTACAAGTCTTTTTGCAAGTAATTCTGGTAAAAATTGGGCATGGATTCCCCGTCTCAACCAACTATTACTTAAAACTATTACAAGTCCAAACTAACTAAATTATTCTAAGTTAAATCTGACTATCTTGCAGGATTCTTAAATTTTTCTAAGTTCCACTAGTCTTGACTTTAAAGTTCAAATTTGCATGTACTTCTCAAAATTTCAACTTTATTTCTTCTAGTAAATAAGAGCGAAAATGTACTCACGATTGAACACTGCACTCACTGTCACTGATTTTCTTCGACGACACGCGCCTGCTACCAGTGGCGCCCTCTGGCGCTCCGCAACCTGCTTTTCACCTCCCGAATTCACCACTCCTCCAGATGTTGCCACCCGGCTCCACCACTGCCTTGACGCCTTTCCAGCCGCCTTGCTGTGGGGATGATCTGGACAGCGATCCACTGCCCAGTAGCGACGAAACGGGTAGTAACCACTACCACCACCGATGATTACCAAAAAACACGCCCAGCCATATCCGGTTCGAAGGACCATGAACAAACTTAGGGCTCCGTTAGGTGAGAAATAATAACACTTCAGTACAACTCACTAGCACTCAGCGTTTATTCTTTGAAACGATTCCCTTAAAAATATTCCTTACACTACTTATACTAACAGAGGTAACGAAACCATAGCGAGTTCTAACCTCGACGTCACAACGCCATCTATCGAGCGCATAGGAAAACTTCTAATAATGAATAAATATTAGAACCCGCCGTGGTTTCGCTACATACTTAAACATCTACTTAAACACCGTGTATATTTTTTAGTTTTCAAACCTCGTTAGTTTTGATTCTTTGACTCTTAAAACAACAGGAAATTGCAAAATCTATAAAATTTATCTATAAACTAGAATATCGTTCCGTGATTAAGGAAGGTGTTAGCCCGACAGATATCAAACAAAAGTTGGATAATATGTACGAGGATTCTTCTCCATCATTTTCCACCGTCAAATATTGGTGTAAGCAATTTCGTTTAGGAAGAGAGTCCATCGTCAACGAACCTCGCTCCGGTTGAACCGTTGAGGCACTCACTCCAATCAAAAAATTGGTGGAAGAAGAAGTGCTGAGCCACCGACGACGGCTAAAGACGAAAGAGATAGCAGCAAGGACAGGTTTTTCTAAAAACTACAATTCTTAGGAATCTCCCTGAAGATCTTCATATGAATAAAGTTAGTGCGACGTGGGTGTCGAAATTTCTTTCAAGTGTGCACCGAAATGAACGAGTAGCGTGAAACGGAAACGATTTTTTGTAGTCAATTGTTACTGGGGATGAAATTATGGTTATTTAGTATGATTTCCTTTCCAAAAGGGTGTCGATGAAGTGGCGTCGTTCTGGTGAAGCACCGTCTAGAAAAGCAAAAATGACTCAATTCCATCAAAAAGATTATGGCTTCTATATTCTAGGATTGTGAAGGAATATTGCTTATAGGCATAAAAGAACGCAATACTACGGTGACTGGAAGCTATTATGCTAATCTTATAGAGCAATCACGAGAAGCAATCAATCGGAAACGTCGTGGAAATCTAAGCAAAGATGTGCCGCCTCTCCATGACCATGCACCGCCCACGCTGTCGCAGTTGCGAAAGCGGCTGCTTCAAACTGTAGCTTCATAACATCAGAATGGCGACTAGGAACAGAGACACCGCCGTGGTCGAGGCCCTGGCCGGGACAGGAGGGCGCAATGCATAAAATAAATTAACAAAAATATAATTCCATCAGATGACAGCGCGGGCTTCCTAGTGGGCTCGAGACAATAACAAAAAGAAAACAGGATGTAACAACATGTGACAAGATAATAACATATAAAATAGCAATAAGAAAATAAAATGTAATAAAAGAAGTAGCAATAAGAAAACAGTATACTTAATAAGCCAATAAAATAATAACGAAAAAAAAAAAAAAAAACTGTTAAAAATAGCAAATAGTACAATTAATATAAAAAGCCAACATAACGATAACAAAAAAAAAATATATATATAATAATAATAATAAAATAAAATAATAAAAAAAAAAAACAAAAATGTAGCTTCATGGAAATTCGTCACCCACCCTATAGTCTAGATATAGTCTAGACGTCATCGTGTGATTAGTATTTGTTTTCAAATCTCAAGGTGGACTTAAGGGGTAGCATATTTTCCACTGACGATGAAGTGACCGCTGCGGTTTTCGCTCATTTCGAAGACAAAACTATTGACTATTTTTATACTGGGATAGAAATGCTAATTAAACGACCCGAAATGTGAAAATATTGAAAATGAATTTAAGTGTCCTTTTTTCTATCAGGCCGGAATCTTTTGGACGTCCCCGTACATACAAATTTTAGTTGCAGTCTTGCCAACAATTTTACATTATTGGAAGATTTGTTTAGAATGATTTAAAGGCTGTGTAGTTTTTTCTGTTTTGGTATTCATGTACTTTATACTTCCTCATATCAGTGTATAACATCGCATTGCTGGTCACCGGTTCTCTCTTGTCACCGGGATTTTGAGGCAAAATCTATTATTTGGCCCATAATACACAAGGCCAAGCTTATTATTCTCGGGTTTGTAGGTTTCCTTACGATGGTTATTAGCGTTTTTTTAAAGAAAAGGTGGCAGACGGGCAGGCGGCCCAAGAGATAGCAAGTGGTTGCCGCCGCCCATGGGCATCTGCAATACCAGAGGGATGGGGGTGCGTTGCCGAACTTGCAGATTCCTACACATAGTCCTTTTGAAGAGCCCCATATCCTAATTAAGTGAAAAAACCTGAGCTTGTAGTTTGTCCCCAACTTTCGAGTTCGCGGCATAAAATGTCTTATTGCCCGCACTGTACGCAAGTGACTCTTTGACTAAGAAGTGCGAATGAACCGCCCTTCGGTGACGAATAACTTTTTACTACTTTAAGACCTTATTATCGGTTCTAGTTTCCCAAATATTTAATACTTTAGTGAAAATCTTTAACAAATAAAACATATTTTTATTGATTTATTATAAAAATCTGATGTTAGTACAGGTTTATGTCTAGACATATTTGAAACAACAAAATATTAAGTTAGAAAATCTAAACCCAAAGTCATAGGTCATAGATTATATAATCCTAACCAAAATTGTTAACATAAGTCCATATCAAGAATAATGATCAATTGCTGCGATAACGTTATATTTTTATGAAAGATCATTATCTATTTGTAATATATTTACCTAAAAATATAACATAAAAAAAAATAAACAAAAAATATTGTTACCTACTAAATGATGCTTCGCTTACAAAAACATGATTAATGTTTTCAGTTTTCCGAGCTCATTATTAAAGGCAGTATCCAGGGAACGTGTGATAATTCAGTTATTTCACAAATCCCAAATGGAAAATAAATTTCTACGGCGCTCGGTTTGTAAATTAAATACAAACACTAGAGTGACGATCGCCCTGTGAATTAGTATATTCCGGCAACTAGGTTGTTGTAGGTTTTACAATAGTTTACAACGAAAATAGGTCTCTTGGGGTGAGTACACGAATGTGAAACGATTTTTTTAAATTGCCAACTACAATTGTTTCCAAAACAACATTTATTTTTAGGATACTACGATATGTTGAACTGAATATAATTTGTCATTTCGTAAACTTTTCATTTTCCTGGTGCATAAATATAAACACGAGTATATATAATACAGTAAAGCAATACCAATATATTTTTTAAAAGATTTTCACTTAAATTTTAAACATTTGGGAGACTAGAACCGATAATAAGTTCCAAAAATAATAAAGATCAAAGTTTAGAAATATGTAGTTAAAGAAATATGTTTTTATTGTGTAGTAAAATGTATGCATTTTACTACACAAATGCACTATGCACTACTACATCTTTATCTTATGTTAGGTACTGTACAAATTGTTCTATACTATCTGTTTGTGTCTGTCTGTGAATTTGAAGTCTCGATTTCAAGTGACTAAAACATTATGTATTAATCTATTATACACGTTATATTTACCTTTAAGTTGATACTGTGAACAGTAATTAGAAAGAAGTTATTATTTAAGATTGCGACGTAAATTGTAAAATGTCATCTTTGTTGGTTGAATTAATAAATATAGAATAAATTAATAAATGAAATGTAACTACATATATAGACATATAATAACAAATAAGGGTATATAAATAACAAAGATATCAGAATCCATCTTATGTTATCTATCATTTTCTTATTATTAGTGTTCTTGTCTACTATAATTTCATCAGTGTACATTATCTATAATACATATATAAAAATTTATGTTTCTTTGTTTGTTCCGTATGCGTTCCTATATCATTCATCCGATTGCAATAAAAATTTGGTGAGTTGTTGTGCGCACGCCCGCTAAGGTTTTTGAATTAGTACAACCATTTTACAATAGGTGGCGCGCGATAAATTGAAGACCACGCGAACGCAGTCGCGGGCAACAGCTAGTTACTTATATAATATCTTAGACATTTCGCGAAAAACTTCAAAATAATATCTTCCACGGTATTTTCATCTGCGATTACTTCGGGATATACGAGTATCATATTTTATTCTCCAGGGGAAAGGTCGCAATTAGACTTGACTTCCGTAGATAGAAATAGAATGTAAAAGCCGATTACAGTCTTTATTTTATCGATTTTCTGTCTGCTCTGTCTGTCTTGTGTCTTATGGGATCTTTATTGCGGTATTATATTATTTTATTTTCAACTTTCATCTTGAGAAAATACTTTTAAAACCCTTCAATTGTTATTGTTATTTCTAATTTAACACGTTTTAGGAAAAGTATAGTCATAAAGATAATATAAAAATTATAACAATGATTAAATTACGTTGAATACAGACAAAAGGAAATAGTATTGTATAAAAAACGTTTTTAGTTTATTTTCATTTTTACAGTAGCCACATTTTTAACACAGCCACATACCTAGAAATAAGTTTGACAAAGATATTTGTGTACAAGCATGGTATTATATGTTGTAAATAATATAAAATATAAATAAATATGTAAGAATAAAGTACTATATAATGAATACACAAAAGGAGTCATAATAATTATTTATAAATTCGGAACCAAAACAGCCACCGATATTGTAGATGATTCATTAATGTGAAAATCTGTGTTTGATTTTTTCAAAACTATTTCAGACAACGCTTACTAAAAATATTTTTGTTTCTAAAGTCCGAACGAACATTTGGCATTAATCTTGAGCTACTGAAAATCTTTTGTGAAATTTTCAGCTGTTATACATAGAATGGACTCGTCCCACTTTCAGGTTTTCTGTTTGTATTCTGAATGTCTTGGTTCGCTTGCGTTCCAATTCCGACAAATGTGCCCGCTTTCTAAAATGAGACATTTGAATGTAGATAGGACTAAGTATGTATCGATTTCTTCAGGCTTAATTGTTACCATCAAGCGTCGTTGTTACCACGGAATATCTGAATGTAGAAAAGAAATACCAGTTGTGTGGTTGTTATTAAAAAGCAATTTTGTAAATATACTGATGTAATAAGTAACAAGGGTACTCTAAATCTGGTTTGATTATAATTTAAAATTTGTTTGTTTTTCCCTTAGGTGTTTTCTGTCTTTTTCAGAATTCAATCCGTATTAGGGATAAGTATGTTATTATTCGTGACAACACTTACATGACACACGATATGGATTGTAAATGATACATTAAATTTTAGATAAATACATAAATAAATATTCGTACTTACGTACAACTTAGAGTAAACTTAAATGAAGTGTGTAGGTATACATATTTCATTTGAGTAGGTAGTCGTAATTGAAATTAGAAATTTACGAAATGCAAAGTTGTAATTTATAAATGAAAAATTAAATCTGAACTTTTTATTTTTTTATTAAGTGAAATTTCGATTACAATTTTGTAAAAAAATAACGATAACTTCTCGTTCAAACTTTCAAGGTTTTCATTAGGATATTTGGAGCATTATTTTACCGAGTCATAATAAAACAATAAAGTTATTGATAGCCACTTTAGAAAAAGGTGCGGCTGAATTTCAATGTTCGACATATCTCATGGCTCCCGGCCCGTCTCTAGTGCATATTGAATCTGAAATAAACCGCATGAAGGGGAGAATGGGCAACAATGGTGAAAATGACAGCCTCGGTCCGCATACAGCCCTCTCAGGTACCATACAGGTACCTTTTTATTATTTACATCGCATTTTCAACGAGTGTTTGCCTTGAGCTTTACTTTGATTTTGGAAAAGTGGCGAGATGTAAACGTGCGATCTGAATACATAAAGGTTTTTTTTATGGCAAGTGCTTGTGTTGTGTTAGTGGAGAATGGTCGGGTTTCTGGTGAAAGACTGCTATTTCGAGGTGGTGTTTACGTCTATTTAATGACTGTTTGTATACAAGAGAAGCCTCTGTTTGCAATGAGTAAGTATGTAAACCTCTACAAATATATATAAACACGAGTATGTAGACCTCTACAAATATAAGTATGTATATGAAAACATTTACTTTCCTACGTTATAATGATGGAAGTTACCAAGACTTAATTCTTGGGTGATGTTATTTTTACCAAATAAAGCCCATCAGTCGCACAGTCAGGGAGGTAAATTTATTTCGCTGCCATTTATTTGTAGATTTCAGAATAAATGTTTTGAAAACATTTGTAGGATCTCATGAGCCCTATTTAACAAGTATATCGTTTATATTGTCTGGCCATAAAAACCGTTACAATAAAGAAAAAAAATTACATTTGAATTTGGAATCTATTATTCTCACGTGAAAAATAAATATTATTTCTCATTTTCGCGCCAATCGTTATTAAATATTGTACTAATATTAAAACTATGTGGGGTGATAACGTTTTCGTTGTTTTCGTATTGCTGTAATTGCATTACACAGAGTAGGCATGGAGACAAATGTAATTTTTAAAACTCTCCATCGCTTAGTATTAGACAAATGTTTGTGGACCGGGCTATTGGTAGGTACATTGAAATGTCTTCTGTTTGTGACAGAAAAAATCTGGATGTTCACGCACTATTCGCACTTAACTGACGATTAAAGCTGTGAAGAAAAAAATCCGAATAAATCCCGTCCAGAAGCAAAATAATTTATCCAGAGAGATGAATATAGCACCCATGTCACGTATGTTTAGAGATTATTTAGGAAATGCTGCTTACAAAAGACGTACTGGTCATTTCTCAACTGATAATTTAAAGAAAAATAGGGTTGACAAATCAAAACAACTTCTTTGGCGGTACACAAAGGGAGCTAGCTCATACATAAATCTTATTTATGGACATACAAATGTTCACCATTGAGAAACATTTTAACAAACAGCCTTAAACTGTTCAAGCTCTCGCTGTTGGGCGATCTGCAGTTTCAATACAAAATTCGCGTTCATAATATACGGACCTCTCAAGCAGTTCGCTTGCGGTCGCAGCTATAAAATGCAGTCGGCGTGCAGACGAGTGCAGACGACCGCTTCAAGCAGTCCGCTCCGACTGCTCAGCGCTTCCTCTCTTCGCGCCCCGCGTAACCTGCGTATCGTATTCCCGCTCGGCCTTTGTTTGCGCAATAATAGAAGAAGCAGTGTTTCCTCGTCGAAGTCCATGTTGCAACTGAATGAGCAGCGGCAGCTTGCAGCAGCCTTGTTGCGGTCGAACCCTTCTGTAATAGGGCTGCTTGAAGCAATAAACTTGCGGTCGACTCCAACTGCAACACTACTGCTCTCGTGCGGCTGGCCACGACTGCTCCAAGCTGCTCGTCTATGGGCCGCCTTATTATTCTCCTCGCTCCTTGAATACAATCTGTCTCATTAATTCACTGAACGCAAATCGAATTAGCAGTTATTTATCACACACGAGAGTTATAACTTTGCTGGAACGCGATGTTAAATTCCAAATGAATAGGCCTCGGTAAGAGAGCATTAACTCAACTCCGCGTGAAGTACAGAAACACGCTCCAACGCCTCGCAATTATTGACAAAGAGTATCAGTTTTCGTGTTATGCCCATTCTCTATCTTATTCATGAATAAATTATTTTTAGTATATGTAGAGGACATAGCGACATAGCTGCCTGGTTAGTACCTAGTCTAATTACCTAGTCTTGTTTGATTCTTTTTTGATACTAGATTCTTTGATACAAAGAAATATTATTTTTCATTACTAGCTGACCCAACAGACGTTGTCCAAATTCAATAATACAATAATTTCAATAAGTTCATACAAAAATCCCATAGAAAAAAGCACTTTCAGTTTTTCATGAATTTTCCAAGCCGTTCTCAAGTAATGCGCTTACCAACGAACAGCATTTAATTTTTATTTATATAGAAGATTTACCGAGTTTCATCGTGAACAAACAGACTTTACTGTTTATATATTCAAATAAATATTAATTGTTACGACACTCATTGTTTTATTATGTATCGTTGATTATGCACGTAACTGTTTTGAAGATAGATGTATGTAAAGAGCGAGAAGAATAGTAGGAGTCTCTGTACACTAGACACAATACAAGTGCTACAAAATTAATTACTATTCAGCTAAAGGAATGTAATGATGAAAACTAAGGTACGAATAGATTAATTAATGAAACTTGATTTAATTATCTGCCATAACAAAGTAAAAGTCCGCTGATAATTAATACTAATGAATGCTTTAGTTGCATTCATTTATGGAAAAAAAAGTGTCGAGTAGTTGTTTTGTTTTGTAGTAGTAATGTTGTTCATTTGTAAGTGAAATTACAAAAGATTTCTATTGGCAGCAGACGATTCATTTACCATACCATGAGCCAGTATCTCTTCACTGCTGGATATAGGCCTCTCCCAAAGACCACCACTACACACGGTTTCTGCTCTTCCCATCCAACCACTGCTGGCGACTTTCTTCAAGTCATCAGCCCATCTTGCCGGAGGATGTTCTGTGCTATGTTCATGTTATTTACAAAACTGTACTCTCCTTAACGACGTGACGTGTAGACATTGTAGATAAAAACATTGTCTCCTCTGCGCACTTTTATATTCTGCGTTTGAAAATCAACTCTATCCGCAGTCCCAGCGCGGTAAATGCTCTCAGTGCTGTTCATTTGTCAGTAAAATTACAAAAAGCTTGTGGTTGGCACCAGCGAGGCGCTGTTGCGCGCCGTCGCACAGATAATGAGTTTAATTTCAACGATCTCAAACGTTAAATGTTAAGTGATAATTAATTTAGAATTTGATTCCGGTACGTACAAATGTTTGTGAGTTTTTATTTGTGAAGTGAGTCTTGTAGGTTATGACTTCGTTGAGAGCCGGTGTTCAGGCAGAGGTGCAATAATTAACAGTGGAAATTATAACTATAATGCAATAGTTGACTTCTATAATATCTAGTATTAGTATTAGTTTACTGAAATATTGGGCTTCGAAAACTTTCTTGATTCTAGAGCCTATTGAGAAAAGTAGGTAATGGAGGAAGCCTTTGCTTAGCAATGAAACAATATCCTATACCTACGTATATGCATATTGTACAGCGACGTGCAGCTAATGTACGTAGAACTTTTATATTTTCATATAATCTGCTACCTCTGATATTTTCGACCGGACATTTCAACATTTTGTTAAAAACAATTGTTATAAAGTATCTGCAAACTGTTACTACGAGTACGATTCACGTAGTCCTAAAATCAACATATGCCACTAATGTTACATCCGATAATTTACGAGTCCGATCAACTGATCTACCTTAATTACTTTTCCCAAAAATAAATCGAAATGAACGATGCCTTTGGGACTTCTCATGAGTTTATCTGTTTCCGATTAGAAAAAGGAATAAATTTTATTACAGACACATTTAAAGAAACAAAAGGGCAAGCCAGGGAAAGTTTTGGAGATTAATTCTCTCGATAAAATTTCACGGTTGAAGTGTTGCGACTACCTTCTGAAGAGGGTGGACCAGGAACTGATATCGGTAAGGTTTCATAGAGCTATGAAATGAATAGAGCTGATCATTTAATGATATAATAATTTATTTAAGTAAGGAAGGGACATTTCAATACTAATTTCAATATATCAACCTATAACGTCCCACTGCAGGACAGATATATTTTACCTAATAATAAACTATGATACATAATAAACTGAATGATACATCAGACTATAATGATAATAGGTAGTCGTAAAAGCTCGCGGCCTTTTTGAACGTGACTTTAGCGTGCTATATTTCTGACAACACTAATCACTGGCGGGAAAGTGATATACCGTTTGACAGCTGACTTTTTTGTAATGGTGGGAAATTTAAATTACAAGTTAAAAGTTTTATCTTTTCATATTTTTTAACAATTTTAAAATGGAAGTAATAAGGAGTGAATTAGTTATGTTTTACAATATTTTTTCGACTAGGGTATGAATTGATTACTAAAATAGTTATTATTTTTTATTCACTGACAGCATCAGAATCATGAAAGAAAACGTCACAGACTTTATTTCCAATATTAATGAAAAGATTTTGTGCATGTTCTCAGCTGAAATGACATTCTCAAGTCTATACATTAATTTGGCTCAGCGGGCAGAAGCGAGTTGGCCTTAGGTCCCCACGGACCCGCGGGACTCCGTCTTTTTACGGCTTTCTTTCAAGGCAGCATTGCTTTAATGTCTGTTAAGGAGCATTTTATCTATTTCAGTTTGTCTTGGCAAAGGAAAAGGGTTCATTTGCTGTGTGACACACTTCGAATATCTGAGAGATAAACTGGTTTTATAATTTTTTTTCCGCTTATCGGAATTAAGAAGACTTTTGAGTGCAAAATAATGTATCTATATTGTATAGGTATGGTCAGCTAGAGAGAAAATAAAGGTCATTTTTTTTCTTTACGAATGTGGCAATGGTGCAATTAGCATATTCTGCCCGTGTCAAGTATTTCTTCGTAGTTAACAATTTTAAAGTCTAAAACGTATTCTGCCAATGTCCAGTTCCGTCGGAGTAAGTCAGAAGTCGCTCAGTAAAGCGATAGTAGGTTTACTGAGGACAGAAGAGGACTTCCAAGCTTTTCGTTTACAGTCCCATGCTTTTATTTGATTATCACAAACATTATACACAGAAAACATTTTGAAGTTCAATAAACTACACTATTAAACCACAAAACGTATAATATTTTTTTTTTACAATTAATCAAACAAAAACTCATCTTCACTTCTCTAGTTCTCGCCAAAATTCCATCTTATGTTAAAAAGAAATGATTTTGTTGTTAATGTTAATGATCTTTCTCAATGGGTTATGGTTCAATGGTTAAAAATTCAGAAAATTAAATATTATTTTAGAGTTATTACAATCTTGTCTGTTTTGGACACTGATCGACATATAATTCAGTTATCTGAAGTTTTTCGGATGACATGGGTCCTAATTTTCTTATATTTCATTTTTATTTGGCATAAAATAAATAGATATAAACTTATAACAGGCACGAGGAGTATGAAATGACCTTCAGCTCCTACATGTTTTCAACTAACACGATTTTTTTTCTATAGAAAGAAGGCGGCAGACGAGCATACAGTCCATCTGGTGGTAAGTGGCTACTGTCACACATGGACATCCGAGGTACGTGCCAATTTGAGTCCAGAATGACAAACGTTGACACGCCCCCGGATGCGCTGCCGAACTGTTAACATGTAGGAATGGATTTGGGTTAAAGGCTGGGAAAATGTGGAGGGATAATCCCATAATTCTATCCAGATATATCCTGACTTGAATAGAATAGAATTGAATAGAATTATCCCTAGAATTATAAATTCTAGGGATAATTCTATTCAGAATGTAATGGGATGGGAATGAGCTCTGGCATATCTCAGTCACTACTGAAACACATATCTTCATTGGGGAAAAGGATAAGTGGGAAATGCAGAACATTTCAAAGTCTTCTTTGAGAGAGGGGTAACGAGGCCAGTTGAGTGCGCCCAGCGTCTATTGGATTGCAACCCGTCCCCTCCAATCTTTCAGAAATTGTAGTGGAAGAGAACAGAATAGCAATCTATATCTATATATTATACGTATATCTATATCGATATAGATATCAATATATCTAACATAGTTTCATAATAATAATTCTCATCCGATAATATCACCCACATTTTACTGTTTTGATTCTTATGTTATTTTATACCCACTTTCCAGTATTTTAATTTGTGTTCTGTTTTCCACCCACTTTCACGGTTTATTGTTTTGTTTTGGTAACCTTGAGAGTTTTTGACATTAGAAAGAAGGATGACAAATCAGACTTTTGTTTAGTGGGTGTTGCCAATGTAATTTATTTTGATTTGAACGTTCCGTTCCATGTTAATTAACATCTATCACACAGATATATTAAGTATTTCTCGTAATACTTCTACTCAACTATAATACTATTTTTTTTTGTGTTACTTGTTAGTTTTTTCTTTTGTCAACCATGTAATAATATTTTGGCTTAGGCTGTTTATTATTGTTCATTGTTTGTTTCCCTATTCAGCCGGCGGATAGATTACTTTAGGTGAAAACTTTAATTGAATTACTATTATATAATTATTATATTTATATAATATATTATATTTATATATTACATTTTAATATATTTATTATTATTTTATTATCTACATTATAGATATGTTTGATATTAGTGATGATCAAAATGAGCACTTTTATTCTCTATCATCTTCTTCTGAAGAATCGAATCACAATTTTCCAACTGCTCCAAGAACTTCAATGTAGTTCACATTAATGCATAAAGTATTCCAGCCCATTTCCCTGATATGTTAGACAGTTTCAGCAATCAAAATATCCATGCGGTCTTAGTCTCAGAATCGTGGTTTTAGCCATGCCTCTCCTCAATTTCCTACTCTCTTCCAGGATTTCGCCTTGTTCGCAATGACCGTATCGGTAAGGGAGGAGGTGGTGTTGCAATATACTTACGGGCCCACATTACCTTTTCAATTGTGAGCGCCTCAGATTCGTCTTCTCTGGATTCACTGGAGACACTAAAATTGCGCTAGTTCAGTCTCTACTTTTCCCTTTACTTGACTATGCTGATACCTGTTATCTCGACTTAACGGAAGATCAACTCAACAAACTTGAGCGCCTCCAAAATCTTTGCATCCGGTTCATATTTGGACTGCGTAAATATGACCATGTTTCCGAGTTTCGTAATAAGCTCAAGTGGCTTCCAATCCGACTTCGAAGAAATACGCATATACTTTCACTTCTCTACTCTGTACTTTTTAATCCTTTTAATTCTTTGCTTCACAATCCACGTACTTACGTTTTTCTGAAAATTTACTTCTTAAATTTCCTACCCATTCTTCAAATTTCTTTACCAACTCTTTCACAGTGCAGGCTTCACATGGAATTCCTTACCAGTTGTCATTAGACGTGCTCAGTCGCTGTCTAATTTTAAAAGGCAAATTAGAAATCATTATTCTATTAGTTAGTTCCTTTGGATTTCTATTTTCTTTCTTTAGGTACCTAATGATTGTATTCTGTCATTTATTATTTGTGCACATGTAATAACTATTGTATGCAATAAAGAGTATTTATTATTATTATTATTATTATCTATATCGATATCTTTATATAATATCTTTGTATGATATTACTCAGTGTCATATTATTCTTAAGTGTTTGTTTTGAACAAGTCATGATCTTATCAAATCAGAGCGTAGAAAGTTCGAACTGCTGTGAATTTTATATATTCTCCATTTATAAATTACATACTCTTATCAAATACTTCGCTTGCGACTTTATATTGCTATCACTTTATTCAAAATAATCCATATAACTACACAGGTTTTATCCGATTTCATTTCATATATTGTCCCAAACTTGTTCCGTGCTTATCTTTAGTTTCGAATTGTTAGGTTTTACCTACATTTAATTTCATTTTTAATAAGAGATACCACTATCCACGTATAGCTTTTTGAAACATTGTAATAATGAGACAGGGGCAAGCTAAAAATCAGCGCTGTGTAGGCAAGTAGGTACTCACAGAATATGCTGAGCTTGGGACCTTTTACACACTGAGATATTTTAAATATAATTAATTCTGTACACAACTGGTTTGTTTTGTGTAGTTTACAGTGTGACAGATATATAATTAATTTACAGTGCCACAGATATAGAATTAATTTACAGTGTGACAGATATAGAATTAATTTACAGTGAGACAGATATAGAATTACTATATAGCGTGACAGATATAGAATTAATTTACAGCGCCACAGATATATGATTAATTTATAGTGTGACAGATATAGAATTAATTTACAATGTGACAGATATAGAATTACTATATAGCGTGACAGATATAGAATTAATTTACAGTGCCACAGATATAGAATTAATTTACAGTATGACAGATATAGAATTACTATATAGCGTGACAGATATAGAATTAATTTATTTATGTAATATTTACTGTGAAAATAAACAAGACAATACAACCGGGAAGGGGACATCAAAATATTTTATTAGCAGAGGGACGGACAGTCGAATTAGTGGGGTTCCGGCGCCAAGCAGACGTTACACGCCGCTGAAATTGATATCATCAAGTTATTTATAAGTCATTCTGTATGGAAGTAACATGTTTTGAATGGGAATATAGCACCATGCTGAGATAAAGGTTGTAACGAGATTGCGGGAACTCGATCTCATTTCGAACTGATAGTAGCCGTATGCCTAGGGAATTATATGATCAATAATTACGTACCATAACGAACCGTACAATAATTACTCACCATTTATGTGTCAAAAATAACACTGTATGCGAACAAAAATACGAATAATTTATCTCACCATTCGTAAATACGAATACGACTAGTAACTGCTCTACAACTCACACTTTTAAAATTAGTAAATAATTTTATAGCTCCATTACAAAGTAATATTTTAGTTAAATTTAAAGTTAAGTACCTATGAAATGTAACTATTTTTTTAATTAACTTTCACTGTAAAGGTATTTTTTCTTTGTATAAAAAAACTCTTTTACGTTATGTTTTATTATTTAAGTAGTATTAGAGTACTTGTTTAGATAATGAAGTATACAAGTACGAATATGAAAGCTTGATAATTGGCGAGTATTCAGGGCACCACTAATATAAACTCATGGACAAAACCTAATAATTTTTCTTAAAAGGAATTCTTTTATTCGAACAACAAGAACGATTCGACATTATATTTCTTTTTTACATTTTCTTAATGTGTACACCAGTAAAAGGAAAGCGTACAGACAGCAAAGGATCTCGTAATGAGAAAATGAGGATTGGATTTGCTTTGTCAGCTTCGGGTTGTAAACTAAGAATATTAAACGGAACAAGGAAGCCAATTTCAAAATGCAATTTGGATTTTAATTGATTTGCATATAAAGAATAGGTAAAAATATTAAAATAATATTGCAAGTATAATTCTAATGCTGGTGTTGCAAGAGTCCATGGGCGGCGGTGACCACTTACCATCATGTGGCCAGCCGGCTGGCGCTCGTCTGCCTATAAAACAAAATATATAGGCAAGTTTAACTTCAACAAGGAGGCTGATAGACGTAGTCAGCTTGGCTCGACAGTTTTTGAGAAAATGCATCGGCTTTTTCGTTGTGTATACTACCACAATGTTCGAAAACGAAAATCAGTGCGCCCTGTCAATTATGACATACTGATCCGAAACGCGATCTCTGATCAGGTCTATCAGGATTCATAAGTTCAAAGTCATTCAGCTAGCTAAGAAAAGAGGTTCTCTTTCAGGATAAAATCCGAAAGGAAGAGATTCACCAACGAACGAAAGTCACCATCATAGCTCATAGAATAATCACACTGAAGGTCATATTTGCCGCAATACAAACAACTGATTGGGTCTTTGAATGGAGACAACGTGTCAGGAAACGCCATGTAGAACATCTTCCAGTCAGGTGTAGCGACGATTTGAAAAAAATCGTCAGAAGTTACTGGATGAGAAGAGCGGCAGATCGTGTGTGGAGGGACATCAGGGTTAGAGTGACATAGGCTGTAGGTATATTGTGCATTCCGAAAGGTGCTAAATTACGCAATGCGATTATGTGTGACTCTTTTATAAAAAGATATAACTACCCGAAAAGATACTGAACCTGGTGATATAAATAAGTATGAGACGAATTCTCATATATGTAAAATTCACAAATTCAATACTTTTATGTCCAGTTTCAACATATAGTGTTCCGTCATCAATGTTATTTTTTTATAAACAATAATTGAAATGATGTGCATGCACAGGAACTACTGCGCGACAACCCTGTACATTCAAAATTGAATTACTGAATATTGAAACGTTTGTTATTTATGCGAACATTGATAAAACATATCCGGACGTCACTATTATTGTTTTTGCGGTGCAATTAAGCAATTTAATTAATTGTTTTAAAGTTTCCACTACGTTGTTTTGAGTAGCCGAAACGATTTTGGATCATTTATTATTTTGGTTCTTAATTAACATAACGAATAAATTAAAGGCTTGCGAAGGGGCACGTGAATAAACAATTCTCTCGTATCGATTCAGTGAAGCGGAAACTGAATTTAGTTTCAGGGAGGAATGATATTCTACCGGTGATCGTATGAAGTGTGTATGAACGACCTTCACATTTATGTGAAGGCGAACTTCCGCGGACAAACGTTCGTTATTAAGTATATTAATATAGTACCTATCCACTCACATGTGCGATATCTGATCTAGGAATAAATCACACATGAAACGAAAACTACCTACTCAATAGCAAAATATCTTCACTTTCCCATTTATGTTGTAACGTTAGCTAAATAGGTAAATAGGTAATAGCTAAACAATTCTGTTTAGTTGCACTACACACTTTATTAGTAAATGTGAAAAGCCTATTAAGGCGTTTTTGTAATTATTAATGAATACAGCTGTTTGTGCCTTATGCATTACTAGCGTATCGGCGCACTTTTTATAAAAATATACGAAAGAAATAAATAAACTCTACAAAGATATTGAAGGCTTTTGCGGAGTGCAATAATCACATAGGAACACGGATCAAACGATAGAAAATAAATTAATAACACCACACTCAATGGCTGACACTAGGGTTCTCTATGTCATGAATAGCCGTGAGTCCGAAGATATATACAAATACGAACACAACACCCAAACTCGAACAAACATTTGTATTAAACAAATGAATGTCTGACCGGAAATCGATTCTGGACCTGTTTGCACGGCAGACTAACTGGGATAATCGAGTAGAATATTAAAATTAATAAATTATTTGTATTTAATTAAAAATTAAAATTTTAAAATTAGAATTTTATTTCAATTAAATTCTATCTTAATTCTATGATTCTGACATTTTCCCAACGTGATCTAACAACCGTCGCCTGTGAACAGCATTAATCGCAGTCCTGTCATCAATATGACACGGTACTGGAGGGTTCTATTGTGATGACGCCGTTTTGCAGAATAGCCGATAATGGAGGCAATTAAAATGTATGGAGGCTTAACTGCAATGTCCTGCACCGAAATTAATTTATAGCCAGCCAAAATAACCCCAATTTTCTGTGAACGGTTTCATCCCCGCCTCGGAACCGCTGTAATAGCTGTTTAGGTTTTACTGTTCTTATATATTACTGCCAATATTATTTTACTGCAATAAGTCGAACTTTTTATATTCGTGTCTGTATAATATCACAATCTTATGCTTTTATATAAAACCTTTTAGTATTTGTATGTTTAAGTATATAATTTTATGTTGCAGTACGAGTGTATCATTTCATACGAGTACATGTCAGTCTGTGTTTTTGTTTACTCTTATCACGGGAACTATTGCGCAGATTTTGCTGCGACTTTTATTAAGCTACCTTTATACTGGGCGCTAAAAGAAGCGTGCGTTGCTCTTGGAGCGTAAGAGCTTTTTAAGTTTTTTATTACCAACGTCCCATCACTCGTAAAACGTAAGCGCTAGAAGCGCTAACGTTCCCTAGAAAAAGAATATTCTGTGCGTGCAGCCTCACTGTCTGTGCGAAAATATATAGCTTTGGAGTATATTCCGGTCCGGATAATTGGTCCAGTATGTGTGAAATAAAGGCAGATTTTTAAATATATCAGCTTATAACGTCCGCTTGCACAGACGAGGTAGTTTTAGGTCTTAACCAACCACATACCCTATATATGCGTCTGATTTTTATTATTCTCTAGCACGTGGGTTTCCTCTCGATGTTTCCTTCACCGCTTAGCTAGTGATAATGGAAAATCCATATTTAAGTGGAAACTCGTACCATTGTACGATTCGGGGTTCGAACTCACCATCTTATGAATGTGAATTTAGATTAGATCTAGGTTATCAACGCTGCGAGTATTTTTGTTTAAAAAAGGCATACAAAGGCCATTTACTGGGCGATACCACTGGCAAAACCTAGTATATTATAAATCCTTACTTAAGCACAGGTAATGGATATATCTAAAAGCGTTTACTCGTCCCTTGACCTACGTAAGTATTAAAGTAATCGTAATTTCAGTTTTCCTGGGAACCTTCTCGTGGGAAAAAGAAGCCGATATTATAAATTCTATGTAAAATTCCAGCCTTTTTCTTTCACGTTTCTAATGGGAAAATAATTTAAGGCAGATAAAACAAATTTTCGTATCGATTTAATTTGTCTCTTTAATTAAAAAGCACCGCTTATTACTCCAACAAAAGCATCCTAAAAAAGAAATCAAACAAGTGGCTGTCGCTCAGGAAATCACCAATTATTATGAAAACATCGGCACCTCGGCAAACAGCCTTGAGGAGGGTGGAGGCCCCTATTATTGTCACTTGCCACCGGGCATCGGTAATTAAAGCAATTGTGAAATACGTTCAGGGCTGTATGGTAATTTCCACGGCCCATATCAATTTATTGTCGCCCTAAAACAGCCAATTTGTCCCTTTATACCCCCCTCCTCAATCCCAATTAGTGGTCGCATCAATGTGCTTAATGTCTCAATACGCTTTCACGCGGCGTAAGTACTCAAGTAAAGTATAAGCGTAAAGTATAAGAATGGCATACGGTCGTGTATAAGAGGCAATTGCATTCAATCAATACACATTATAATTTAATTTGGGATTTCATTTCTATTTTCATATAATTCACTTAGTTACTGTACATATAAATGCAAACGATTGGCGCAGTTGGTAGTGACTTGTGCAAACGGTCCCGGGTTCGATTCTTGGTCGGACATTCATTTGTTTAAAGACAAATTGTTCGGGTCTGGGTGTGTATTTGTGTTTGTGTGTCTCTGGACCCACGATACAGGAAAACCTAGTGTGTGCCTATTGATTGTGGCGTTACAAAAAAAAATCTTAGACAATCTCCATGATTTGATTGTCTTACAGATGTCTCATAGACAGATTTGATGTCTTGTTCGTTACAAGATTTGTATGTAGTTAAAAAACGCACAATATCCAATTTGATGAGGCACAAATATTTGATGCGGCATGCCTGACTGACTGACTGACTCATCAATGCTATTCGACTTCGGTTTCGGAGCGGTTTCGACTCGGAAACCGCTGAAGCTAGATTCATGAAATTTGGAGAGTGCAATACAATGCAACCAGCCCTTTCAGTATCCACAACCGGTCCTGAACACTGAACACATTGTCTTGTGCATAAGGGATGAATGGCCTTAAAACGACACGCTGGCCAAGTGAGTTGGCGAGTCCACTCTTTTGGAGGTGGTGCAGTTCCTCAACGATTGTGATAGCCGCTTTGTTATCCTTTTGAAATTTGGAGAGTAACTTCTTTTTAATACGTAAACGGTTACTAAGAAGGGTTTTTCGAAATTCAACCTCTAAACTTGAACTTCATACTTCGTATAAATATTTAAATACGTGGTATACTGTTTATCAAAATTTCATCATTGGGTTAAAATAGAGGCGGTTAATTTTTGTATGGAATCACAACTAAACGCAACTAAATCCACGTGAGTAAAACCATAAGCAACAGCTAGTTTCTTTATATTCAAGTCAACTCTGTAGATTTAAAGATACGATTCGTTGGACGGAGTAGAAAATATTATTAAATAGCTTTAGTATTTATTTCAATGGAGCTGTATTAAAGCTAGTATTTATACTCGACTCACATTCATGTGATCGTGATTTTAAATCTTCGGCCCGTATCACTGAGTTTCTATTAAAGTATGGATTTTGAAAAAATTGGCACTATCTCGGCGGTGATGGAAAACATCCCGAGGAAACCTGCATAATCAAGAAATATAAAAACCTGTAGTGTGTGTATCCAATAATACGCTCTGGCCCTGCGTGGCGGATTATCGGCCCAAAACCCTCCCCGTGACGTACTAGGGAAGGACTGTGGTCTGCAGTGGGACGTTATAGGCTGACACAACTACAGGTACATATTAAAGGTATTGAATTTCAATACCTTTAATATGCACATATTTGAAAGTAACAAGCAGTTCCAAATAACCAAATCATACCCGTAAGTAACAAATATATTTTATCAATAAAGTGCATCGATACACCAAAGGAGAGTAAATGTTAAATATTTTCCTAGCAAGCCAATTAGGGGAAAACAGAGCTAACTGCGCAACAGATAGGGGCCGTGTTCTCGTAATTCTATTAAACGATTAAATAATTCAAGCGACTTCAAAGAAGATGCGCTTTCAAAAGTAAAACGAAGCAAATAACTTTGCAATAGAAGAGGGTAAAAAACGCGAACGCATTCGTTCAAACGCGGTCGAAACGCGTTTTCTTATTATGTCGGTAATTGATGCTATTACCTTTTTTAAATACCTATAGTTCGGTTCAACGCCTTTGGAAAATGGCTAATTCATTCATCAATATAAAAATCTTTTTCGCTGGAACTCGAAAAGTTAAGGTTGAGATTTCGTTTGATTAATGTAAAAATTATGCGCCTATAGTAAGTTTTGTGGATTAACAGTGACAGTTTATTAAACTTCGAAGTGCCTAGTGTTCGTGCATAATATTGTGGTAATAAAAGACAAGTATGACTTTACTGAGCGACTTTTCACCTGCTACGATGTGACTGGACATTGACGAGATATTTTGAATTGTTTTCCGAACTTCCAAAGAAAACTTGACAGTGGCAGAATTTGCTAATTGCACCAATGCCATACATGAAGAAACAAAATAATGGTAGTGTATTATTATATATATTATAGGATTGGAGGTTTAATAAATATTGGAGGATTAATGTTTTTAGAACAAATATCGAAAAAATCTTGTCTAGTTAGTGAGATGGACTCAATTTACTTATTATAGATATTTTATATACAAACGGTACTCGTATGCTATTCGAAATATACAAACGGACATAATTAAACAGACAAAAACGTATTTTATTTGATTTGATTCAATAAGTTTAGTGAGATTATGATTAAATGAGGTAATAAAAATTAAAGGGAAATTTTTCAATTTATAAATGGTTTATTTCTTCATGGATGATACCACGTGTTGCAATCAAATTTATAGCGTCTTATTAAAAATTAAAATAATCTATTAAATCGAACAATAGCCGTATTTCGACGCAAAATCCATATCTCATGGACTGTTTACGTTAGAGACATGACTTCTCATTTAAAATAATTAAACATGTATGTCTGCGTTTTTTGATATTTTGCCTTCCTTGTCGGCGATTTATGTAAGAAGGGGACGAAAATGGAGGGGATTATTTTATTTGCAGTCTGTATCTTGAGACTTGAAAGCTTGTAATTAGACTTTAGATAAATGAATAATAATTACGTATTAAATTGCATGTCAACATTAGTCCAATATATTGGTACTTTGATGGTACTTGTATGTGGTGCTATGTATCTTGGAGGGATTAGGAATAACGACTAGGAAAGCGGGCGAAGCCGTGGGCAAAAAGCTAGTACGTACATATTATTAATGTTTTGTACATAATATGAATATTCTTTATTTTTCTAGAATAAATGCATAAATATCAGATATAATTTTTCAGCTGTTCACTTTTTGCACTTTATCAATTTCTGCATTACTAAATTTAATAGTGCTTGCTGCCAATGACTTTTAAACGAGGCAGTTTAACAAAATTGTCAAATTAGTTAAATTTAACATTTGCTCGTGTGTCTACTGCTGAGATGAGTTGAAGTACCAGGTCATGAACTCTGGACGAAGTTATAATACGTCATTTTGTTGTCCGTAAACTAAACAGAATGTACGCAGGATTTTGAATAATTAGAGTAATTCTTATTAGTAAATGCATTATTTACCTAGGCATCAAATTACATATATATTTTTATATTGTTAACGAGTATAAAATACAATATTCCTTTGCATTACTTACATGAGCATCTATATTTATTAGAAAAAAATACTTGAAACTAGTTGAAATTACCTAAATATATACGCATATTGAAACATAGCGCGAAAAAAGACGCACACTATTCATAAGTATTCAAAACAGTTTCGAGACAGACTGTGTCTTTGTTATGCAAGTGTGTTTTTGTTATACTTACATTTGAAAAGCCCGGTCTCAAGAAAATACCGTCTTGTCTAGAGCAGAGGCAGGGCCTTAATAAAGAGTATTGACTTTCACGCATTATTACTTTACTTACCAAAATTTGTCGAGTCACCAGCTAGTAAATACGAATAGAATTTCCCCACCAAATGTATGCTAAATTGCTAATTATAATCTATGGATCTGACCCGTGAATAGAACCCGTATTTCAGTTCAACCTGAGCGATTATATCGAGCTTGGCTTCTTTGACTGGGACATTCAATGAGGCTCCTTTGATCGCAAGCCTTTAAGCCACTGGCAGGTGGAATGTACTGAATAATAAACAGATGGACTGCGAGGTCGCTTTGAAACGTGGTTATGCTTGATTAGACGTTTGATATCAGGCGTTTAGGTTTCTTGTAATTTTACGTCCGTTAATTTTTGTTTCAGAAGCTATTGTTTCTTAAAAGAAAACACTGTTAACATGATTCGTCCTCTTAATTTTTGAACGACGTGTACTAATGTCAATTCAAGCCATTCCAGCCACAATGATACATTAATGTCATATATTAATGATAAAATGCGGAAATAACCATTATCTCAAAGCATAGATAAGTAAATAAAGGGCCCTTGCTGTGCATATATTTGTAAAAACATAGGAATATGGTAATAAACATCGTAGAATCATCGAAGGGCGACTTATGATCAACAATTGGACAAACTTAATTCGGAAATGAGATATTTACGTGTAAATACTTAAATAATGATACTTAATTAAACTGAGATAAACATTTAAATAACAGCTACTTAAGAAAAAAAATATAATTGTTTAAATGTAATGTACAGACGTATCAGTTTTAAAGTTTTTAATTTAAATTTTTGATATTTGATGTTTAAATTAGGTAAAAACATTAATTTATTAACAATAACTTAATATGGATGTTGTTTATTTGAGAATAAGTGTCATTATTATTATTTAGAAAATTAATGAGTTTACTGTTTTATATAACAGTATGTCTCCCATACACATGTAGAAAAACATTACAACACCTGTTAAAAAATTAAATTTGCATCAGAAAAATCGATATTGTTTCTTTTTTCTACACGAAAATATTTAGCTGGATTCCTTTTGAAGCGGTTCCGGCAACGCCCCAGGGAAGATTTCTCGGTAATTAGGTGGAATTTTTCTTTGGAATTATGCTACAAACATCCCATTCATTGGTAGATAAAAGATTTTATCTTCTGGGCCGATCGTTGATGTAAATAACGAACTCATTTCTTTCGCTATTATTAACGAGAAAATTAAAAAGGTTCCCGTAATTTCTTGTAGCAGCTTAAGGTAATGCGAAAATAGAAATTCAATAAGATCTTCTGTGGTAAACAGGTAAATATCTGGTTAAGAGTTATCTGGTTTAACTTGATCGCTTAACATTGCTACTTCCACTTTCTTTGTTTATTTTAATGATTTATATAACTTTTTTATACTTTTCATGTATTATTTGAATATAAGATTTTAAATCATATTATTATATGTATATATGTTATACTTATTATTTAACTTTTAATACCTTAATTTAAAATTTTTTTTTATTCTTTCCAATTTTTATAGCTCAGCGATGAACGCATGGGTACGCATAAAAAAATAAAGTCTGAGGCAAGTGTATCCAAAAATCCGCACTGGGCCCGCCTGTTGGATTATGGTCCGAAGCATCCTAGAGTTTGACTAGGGGATACCGGTGCGCCATTGTGGGACGTCATGGTACCATATTACTACCAAACACCCAAGTGATTTTTAAACAATTAATTCGATTCGAATTAGAAAATTGTAAGTGTCCTCTTGTGGAAGGTCCCTTAATAATAGGCACACGTAATTTTCAACTTTGCAAAGAGTTGAGACATGAACGTTACAATTGAAATCTTCAGAGAGATCGAGATGGAAAGTTTAATTTGGATACACAATGGCAATTTTAAACTTGGTCGTACGCAATTCAAAACTAAAGTGGATTTCGGAATTAATTCGATTTTGTTGAACTTCTCAGACTGTTTGAGATTTTTTATAGATTCACGTTTCAACTTTGAACGATCTTTTATCTTTATTGAAGGTTCATTAATTAAGCCGTTCGCGTAATGTAATCGAAAACTCGTCTTTAATTTCTCCTCTCCATTAATCTTTTTGTGTATATTTTGTATACCATATCGTACTAACTGCCTATGTTTCTCCACTGTTGGGTTTACGAACAGATCTTTCAAAGTGCCCCACCATAGATACAAGATCTAGCCACTACCTGTGACTTTTTTAAGTCGTCTATTCGCCACGAGCCATTGAGTGTGTCCAGTGCAAGGCTACGGCTACGTTACACGGTACACGATCTACATTAGAAGACTCGTCTTCTCTAATATTCCTACAAAATTGTAGGAAAATTCTGTTTCTAAAAATAATTGTAGACCTCGCCTAATTATCATAATAAGTACAGAATTACGTTTGCTGGTTATAAAAAAAATGTATTTTAAAATAGCCGAAAATCGAATTATATTCATATAATACTCGTATAATGACACAAATTATAAGAATTATGCTGTTTATATTTACCGAATAGGTCTATGTAAATTGCCAGTTACCAATTAAGAAAGAACTTTCTAATTCTATTATACATCTAGGTAAGTTAAGCAGCACGCAATATGAAGTAAATTAGGATTTCCAAGAAGCTAAGAAGCTAGAGTGCTGTAATTATTACTAACCTTGTCAAGCGAAAATACGTAACACTACGTGCACACAGTGTAGAGATATAAACAGCATTTTAAAGTTTCTACTTACTATGCCCGAATAGAATATTGCAATCATTCGCATTTTAAAAAGTACAGTTTCCTTTGAGTACTTATTCCGCTATTGTGCGCGTGAGATGAATCTCATACATTCATTGTCGCCCCTGGTATCTATAGGGTTTCCTTCACAACAGACATATCGCACTATCATTCCACAAAATTGTATTTGGTTGAAATTCATAATTTTTAATGCATAGTTTGTGTCTGTTTGCGAGGATCGCATTTCACAGCTTCACATGAAGGCGCCATACGGTTATACTGTGGTACATAGTAGCATCAGTCCCCTGCAGCCCATAAATCCCCTGGTATTTAATGAGTTTCCTACGCCGTTAAGCGTCGACCCTCGGCAGTAATGCAGCGCTATCATCGCGCTACGTTATCTGCCACTGAAACATATGTGATGAGACGCACGGCGCAGGGTAATGTTTGCGTTTTTGGGTGATATGTTATGTTGCAAGAGAATGCTTATACGTACCGTTCAGGACATTGATATCTTTATTCTATTTGTAGGTTTACGTATAAGTTGAGAACTTATGATATATGTTTTTAAATTATATCTAAGCACCGCTGGCTAATAAACTGGCAAGAAACCCATATGGCTATATGGGAAACAAGTATAGCTAGAAAAATCTGGCTGTAATATAATTTGAAACATGACCAATGTACAGGTTTAAATAAAAAATATCTGCACTCTCTTAACACAGAATTTACATCATTAAAATTATCATTATCATTTGCTTGATCTACGACTTTTTTCTGAACTGGACTGAAATTCAGGGGCAGAATGCATGCTGCATTCCCACAGCCGCTGGGCTCACTCGACTAGCCACGTTACCACTCTCTCACAGAAGACTACCTCAAAATGTACTGCATTTCCCACTTTATCGTATTTCCCCAATGTAGTGTTTCGGTAGTGAGTGAGATATGCCAGAGTATCCCTATCCCTCCCCATTTTCCCAATCCATTCCTTAATCTGCAAAGGTAGACAACGCATTCGGGGGCGTGCCGACGTTTGTCATTCTGGACTGATGTTGGCATGTATCGCAGATGTCTATGGACGACAGTATCCACTCTTACCATCAGGTGGTATGCTCGCCTGCCGCCTTTTTTTCTATAAAAGAAAAACTTTATATTTTCCAGAAATAAGTTTACATTTTTTTTAACGAAGTTTCTGTGTTTGTTACTCTATACTACTCACTATACGCTACTCCATTATAAACTCCATTTATAAACAGCTGATATTCGAAATGCTACTATTAGATATCGTGTAAAAAAAGTGCTCAATTTTAAGAAGTCGTAGAATTAGTTTTCACGAAAGAAATTCAATGTAAAGAGGGTGCAAGTATGTTTTATTTAACCCTGTATATTGAAGGAACATCTGATGTCTCCCTAGATTATTTACAATGAAGCGGCACGGAGTGTATTAAACTTAAACTATTTAAGATTAAACAATTTATCATAGTAGGTTTAACTAGTTTAACATATAGTTTAACACATTTTAACCTACATATATTAAACTGTAGTAATTTCTTCGGTATTTTTGCAGTATTTTTTTCTTCTTCTTGCAGTAAGACCTGAATACCGTGTCTGGTGGCGATCCTTGGGAGAAGTCTATATCCAGCGGTGGAGAGATGCAAAGCGATGGTACGGTACGGTAATTTCTTCCGATTTAGTATCATTTTTAAACTCATTAATTGTTTGATTATTTTTTAATCAAATATGAAACTGTATATCTACTTATTTACATAAGCGATAATTTCATTACTGCTACTTTGTCCAGGCTATGCCGTGTAAAAGATTTACACGCAAATCCCAAGTTATTCTTATTTGCGATTTAGTACTTAATCTCTAAGGAATACCTTTTTGCTGTTTCATCATATTATCTTTCCTTATATTAAGGCCTTAATTTTCTGCTCTCCTGAAGATTTATGACCCCTGAATGTATAATATATTTTAATGACAAAAAAATACGAATATTCATTCGGGCTCGTTGGCGTAAAAAGTGAAAATTTGATATTTGATACAAAATCTTTTTATAATACAGAATATGTAAATTTTTCCATTTTATAAAAAAATATTTCCACGCAAATCATACACAAACAAATCCACGCAAACAAATCCATATTTGTTTGCGTGGAATGAGCATTAAAAATGTGTTAATATATCTCACAAAATACATGTATCCTATTAATTCGTTGGGTAGCAACAAAACAGACTTATTAACAAACGAACCAACTTTCGCAAGAAGTTATTTTACAGGTGCACGGAATTTCAAAAATATTCCGTAAGAAATATATTTAGAGGCGTTTTCAAAATAATATGTAAAATTTATGACAAAGATTGACATCGGTTTACTAATTTAAACATTACTAGCTGTGCTCGGCATGCGTTGCATTGCGTTAGATTTTTTTTTGTCAGAAACCTTCGCGGGCGAGCAAAACAACTCACCAAAGTTTTATCGAAATCGGACGAATGGTTTAGGAACGCATAGAAGACGAACAAACAAACATAATTTTTTATATAATAATATTAATTATTATTATTTGAATTTTTGTTTAGGTTAAATTTTGTACTTTCCCTCGTTTATTGTTAACAAGTGCAAAAATGAAATGCAACCAGCTATATCGATATCCACTGCTGGACATGGGCCTCTTCACGCACATTATCTCGTGCATGAGGGATGTATGGCCTTAAAAGGCCATGCTGGCCTAGCGGGTTGGCGAGTCCACTTTTTTAGAGGTGGTGTAGTTCCTCAGGGCTTCTGGTAGCCGCTTTGTTATCCCTTAGTCGCCTTTTACTACACTCACGGGAAGAGAATAGGGTGGTCCTATTCTATACACCGCTGACACAGGCTGACACCACATAGCACTGCAAATAATGATAGCAATACAATATCAACGTGGAAAGTTATTTATGAATGACTCGATAGCGACTTATAACGTCCCACCACTGCGGGGCACAGGCTTACTCTAGTACATCACTAGGGATTTAGCCACAACGCGGGTGGTCCAGTGCAGATTGGTGGATACACATACTTCAGGTTTTTTTAATTCTCAAGAATGTGGGTTTCCGTCACCGCCTAGTTAATGATAATTTTAATAATTCGAGAGTCGAGACTAGATGGACCCCCATGGACATGAATACAAAAAGAACTACTCGAGGTCCGTAAAAATGTGTTTAGAGTAGCTAAAAATCTATAAAAGTTGAGAAAAATAAGGAGTAAAGGAACCATTAGGTGGAAAAAAGTCCTCATTGGGTGCTTTAATATTTTACCTCGCAGACAACTAAGTATAAGGAAAATTGCAGTAAAATAAGTATTTTAAAACCCTTCCAAGCTTCAAAAAGTAAGAACTGTCAGTAGAAACGTCGATTGATGGTAAAAGGCATCCATTATTCCTTTTTATTTATTCAGCAAGTTGAAAATGCAACGCAGTTTCGCCGACAAACGTACTTACTTATTGAAATATTGAAAAGTGCTGATAGTAATAACATGTTCAATTGAAACAATGTTCAGATTTGGCAGTCAACAAGGTTACTGAAGTCTGACGCGCGCTAGCGCGTAGCAGCGCATTTGCGCGAGCGTGCGCGTTATTTTGCGAGCCGCCGTTTCTGGTCGCCCGCATACGCGGCGGGCATTTTGTAATATACGCAGTAGGCGCGGCGCGCACTTACGAGCTAATGCTCGCCCTTTCTCGCGTAAAAAGTAGCGCTGCCTGCGCGAGCATGCTCTGCGTTGCGCTTCGCCAGGTCTGCGCTGGCCCTTACTGTGCAAACGTGATGTGGGCAATTCTCTTGTCTAAACAGGAAAGCAAATTAAAGCCATTAAGGCTTAATGCCTTAATGGCTTTAATTTGCATTTGCTCACATTTTGTACGATTAAGTGCATTGAAGTTTCTTTAAATAAATAAATATGTAATATTCTACGAAAATATGAGTTCACGTTAAGAGTTATATAGAATCATAATTAGTTAAGAGTTGTTCGAAACCTCTGTCTATCTCTGTGTCTTCGATCAATGCTACAAAGCATATCTGATATCCACATATCCTCACTGGGCTCGCGTGGTAGATTATGATTCGAAACCCCCCCGTGATTTACTAAGGGAGGCCTGCGCCCTGCAGAGGGACATTGTACACTGAAATAAAATTATTTCGTCAAGTACGTATCTACTAATTTTCTAACTTAGTATATATGTAACGTATTTTATGAAATTTCATTGAACTAATTGAAATTATTGCGTATATTAATTATTGATGCATTTAGTTATAATACAATTTATAATTATTTGGTTACACTGACAATTACACTATTGTATAAGGGTCTTTTGTTGTTTGTTAACTATAATATTGGTTTAATACATATTTACTCATTGCGTATATATTTTACGAGAAGGTAAGTATATAAATACTTAGAATCACGATGTCTTAAAGTGAGTTCTAATAAAGATCTCTGATTCAAGAGGGACAAAACTTATCAAGAGATCTAATAAAATCAAAGACAAAACACCTTTGCAAAAAGCAGTGATTAGTTAAGTATAAGGGAATGCTTCTTTCGTGTGCACTCTGCTGGTTCCCTATTATCAAATCATTCGATATTGCATTATAGCATAACTTATAGAAATGTAGCCTTTTATTTACACTTAAAGGAAATTAAAAAAATGCACATAAGGACATAAAAAAATATTTTTGTGTTTTCTAAGCGTAATTTCATAGGTATATTTACAACTGAATTTGAACTTGAGCCAATATTTCGTAGAACTCGTAACAAATCGTAGCGTGACGTCATAAATTCGTAGAAGTGCTACGCTGATACGCCAATAGCGTAGCAGTTAAATGCTGTATACAGTAGAAATAAATGTAAAATTTTAAATCTATTATTTACAAATTGCCTATACTTATTAATATTGTAGTCGATAGGATGTCGAGTATGTTCCAAATAGCACTACAGACGGTTCAGGGGAAAGTGACAAGATCCTCGGAAGGAGGCCTGTGCCCCGCCCCGCGCCTTGATTAATTCGAGGGGACTCGTCTTAATCCAGATTAAAAGTTCCGAACCACCTCATTGAGGAATGTACGGGCGTAGCTTATTATGAATTTATTCTTCCTTTATTAAAACGCGAGAATGAAAGCATGCCTTTGTTACGGAAATTAATTTTGCTTATCGGATATACATTACTTTAATTTGATGGAACTCTGTACGATAAATTATGAGTTTAATGAAGCGTTATGAATTTTGTGAAATAATTAAATATGTATAATAGGTATGTTTAGTTCAGGATGCAGCACTGGACGGTGGGATATGACACGAGGCAAGAGACTCATTGCCTAGTATTGAGACAATTCCAGAATAAAGAAAGAAGTTCAGTTAAGTTTGCTTTAATATTCTATATCTATACGTATAATAAAACAGTAAAAGGATTGAGTCTGTATGTTGAGTAAATTAAAAAAAAAAACATTTTAAATGTTAGAAAGTGCTCGATAAAAGCAATACATTGAATACACCTATTAAACACGTTTCACTATTTGTCAATAGATTTCATGGACAAGAATATAATTTATAGAAATAAGTGATTCATGCCAACGTTTTTGCTCGCCTATGACCTTTGTATTTATTCTGGAAAATCTGCTTTTTATCCCTTTGTTAACGAAGTGATATCTGCAACGGGGCGGCGCGGCGCGCGGCGGTCCGAAGACTCCATCCATCCACATATACAATACTCCATCCACATGTTCACCGTGAACCATGAATCTAAACCACGAATAGCACTAAATGTAGTCTCTATCTTTGGTACCCGGTAGTGAGACAGTCCAATGTCTTATAGGAAGAGGCTGGTAAAATGTATAGAGTGCTGCTCCAGATCTCTGCTGCACCTCACGATCGGTATACCGGAATATTTGTGAACCCATTTGACACCAACTATGGACGCGCAGTTCAAATATTCGACCATTCCACCAGGAACCGCAGTGTTGGAAGCCCTTTGGCTTTGGACCAATGACTTGAAAGAGTTCGTCGGTGGTGGCTGGATGAGAAGAGCCAAAGACCGTGTGTACATTCCCGCTGAAATGTATATTAAATAACTATTATGTTTTGATAGATCATTCTACTAACGATTTACGTGTAGATCAATATCAGCCTATAATGTTCGGTACGAATTGGGGGATATTCATTTCTTCAAATTTTCTCATGGTACGTGAGTTTCCTCAGGACGTATTCTTTTATCGCGTGACATTTTAAAAATGTGTGAATATGTAAATTAAGCATCTTAATTTCCACAAAATTGTCCTCAAAAATAATTGTGTACCTCGTTACAGAGTAAAATTAAAATTGACATTTTGTTTTCAATTTCCGTCGGGCGCCATTACGGGACCAAAATAAATTCGTTTTATTATCCGATTAAGAGCTTATAACGGATTTTACAGCAACATAACACATATATTTGATAGTTTTATCTGCGCGGTTTCATTAATGAATTTTAAAATGTTATTTTGCAACATTTTTTTATTAGTTTGAATACTTTTAATAAAATATAATGATTTACGAGTACGTTTAATTATCTACTCTTTTCAAGTTATAATAATACATATAACGATGCCTCTTATTTCATTATCTCTAGATTTTATTATGAAACTGTTTGAAATATATGTAATTTTTAATTTAAACTTAACTGACTGTTGCTGACTGCGTATTGTATTTTGTTACTGACTGCGTAAAATTAGACAGCCTGTATTTTAGCTTCCGGACACATTTTGTAAAACAGTAAAACAAGTATTTCATTATTTGCTTCTAGAACGTTTATTTACAAACAAATACAAAGTACTTTGCAGCTTGTTATAAACTTATTCAATAGATGCCTAAATTGCGCCCACCGCTAATGTAACATAGTCAGACAAACCTGTTAACTCAGTTAAAACAACGGATATGAAATTTAAAATCACCGTAATAACTCGTTTACGGCCACAAAAACAGTATGTTATCGTAGGAACGCTCTGTTTTCTGATACTTTAGTAATATAATGCGCCCGACTGAATAAATAATTACCGATTAAGGTAAAACTTGTCACTACTGGTAAGTAGACTGACGGAATAAAATTACAATTAAACATTATTAATTAAACGTAGCGTGGGACGCCCTCTGGGGCGACGTGGACGGGCGACTCGAAGAAAGTTGCCGGCAGTGGATGAATGAGACGACGGGAGACCGTGTGTGGTGGCGTTCCTTAGGAGAGGTCTATATCCAGCAGTGGATAGGCACAGGCTGATGGTATGGTATATATAATTAATGGTATCGCATGATAATTATAGCTCGGTGACGCGGGTTGCAGGCCATCGATTAACAAATTAAGCTATTAATGAGAGTCATGCAAATAACAGAGGACTTAGATTATAGATATGTCATTACTTGTAATTAATATTTATATACATAACAGTAGGACATTGAAAACAATATACATAAAACAGTTTATGGTTGTGAATTAAAAGGCAAGAATATTGGTGTATTAGTGCATTGTAAAAAGTCGTGTGTATACGTAGGCTATGAGACACGTCATATGTATGAAAATTGTGGCCAGTGTGAGCTCATAAAGTGACGGCTATTCGTAATATTATGTGAAATAGTCACATTTGAAATACACCAAGTGAGCATCAAAGTGAGGCGAACCGGTCGTAGAGTAGGACACACCTTGAGATAACCTCATTATACCGTTTTATTTTATTTTTTTCTTGGGGATTACTACTTCTCGTAGGTAAATAGTATCAGTTCCCGTGAAATGTTTTTTCTTGTATAAAAAAATGACCTTTTACAGTTGACAGTAAACTCAATAGCGAAACATGACGCTATGCTCTCACTGCGCGCTAGATTTAATTAGTCTGGCTCAACGAGCCGTGTGATTGTCAAGTCACGGCACGATGTTCACTTTTGTATGCGAATATGCAATATATATGTCTGTTCTGCTGTTATCAATGACGAAATCGTTAGAAAAAATACCTAATACCATTTTTTTAAGTTGTGGTAGTTCGGAAACAAATAGTCTTGCTCAACAAGCCGCTATTGTCAAATCACGGCATAATCTTCACTGGTATATAAGAGTAATCACAATATCACTGCTAAACACTTTCCACCTACTTACCACCGGGTGAACTGTACGCTAGTCTGCTTCTGTCCTTAAAAATAAACAAAATTACTGGTGACACCTAGTAGCAGAAGATATTAACTTTTGCGGGAACTCGAGAAATGAAGTTACGTTTTTGTTTGATTATTGTAAAAATTGTCTATTAGGCGTTTTGGGTTTAATGGTGAGAGTTTATTAAATTTCAAAGTGTTTTCCGTGGGTGATGTTTGTGTCAAACAAAAGCGCACGACTCCTGGACTTGCTTTGACGGCACTGAATATTGACAGGTTACATTTTAGAATTTGAAATTGTTTATTACGAAGAGAACTTGACACTGGCAGAATGTGTTAATTGGACCATTGCCATATATGAAGAAAAAAAAGTAAGTCATATATAATAATTACAAATGCGATATAAAGACGTGTGTATATATCTTATTTGTTCATGTTCGTCTAACTGTTATTAATTTACAGTTGCTCTTTCAGCGAATGTCCGCCTATTTTGAAGAAGCGATACATATATTTCAATTTCAAAACTGTTAAAGTTTTACCAACTATTTTTACCAAAAAACTACCAAACTACTCTTAATATTAATACCTATTACGTATTTTGTACATTTATAAACAAGTGTTGTAATCGTCAACCAGTTTAAACTATTATCACCTCGACTTAGATATTAAACCGAGCTAGGTAAACCTAGCGCATAAATTGTCTAACGAATGCACCATGCACCCATATCCGCTTTAGTTAATTGTACTGTCAGAGATACAGCCGGCCGCGTAATTACGAAACCGTGTGGCATCAACTATGCTATAAATTGTTCGACGCAATTAAGCTTGGAAATACGCGGTCGGCGGTGAGCTGCTCAGCGGAACATATGTAGTGGCATTTGCTTACACTGTATATAGAGAATCTTCATGATCGTAACGTTTAGTAGAGGTTTATGAAAGTTCTTTTTAAAATGGTACCTACTCGTAGAATAATTTAGAAAAGTAGTCGTTATAAGAGAATTTAGGATAAAATCACGGTCCCATCTAGTCCCTTCTAAAATAGATTGATATAATATTCTTTATTGTATAAAATTGCATTAGTTGTTGACAGACACAGAGCCACATTGTTCACAGAAGAGAAACTACCAGGATTGACCATGGTCTTATTGCTTTATAGCAATCTCTTCCAGACAACCTCGAGGGAGAGAGTTGCGACTCAGATAATAATAATTTAATCCGCATTTACGAGTATCTCTATAGATCTTTGTTGAGTACATACTTACCACTGAATACTTTTTGGTTTCCGATGTCAAGTCGCCGACGACGCAAAATTTTTGTAGATCAAATAATTTATGGAATAGCACATTTAATTAAGTTAATGTAACTACAAAATAAATGTCGAGAATCATTAGTTGGAACGCCATTGTGTAGAGACTTCGTTATCCCACTATACTCCCCTCTCGATGGGATATTACTTATACATTACATATAATACGAGGCGTGTTTTTTAAGTAAGTACCGTTTTGAAATTAAAAAAAGACTTGCTAAGATATCTCAATAATTTTATTTTTACATGAAAGCCTGTACCTTAATCTACTTTTCTACATAATTTCCGTCAATTTTGAGGCACTTGTCATAACGTTGTACCAGTTTTTGAATACCCTCCTCATAGAAGTCTGCCGCCTGACTTGTTAACCACTGCATCACAACTGTTTTGACTTCGTCATCGTCTTGAAGACGCTGACCGCCCAGGTGTTTCTTCAAGTGCAGGAACAGATGGTAGTCACTGGGCGCCAGCTCAGGGCTGTACGGAGGATGATCTAGAGTTTCCCACCGAAAAGATGTGATGAGATCTTTGGTCTGATTAGCCACATGCGGACGGGCATTGTCTTGCAGCAAAACATTTGTGCGGCCATCTTTAAATGCTCTCACCCACTTTCTTACCATTCCATCACTCATAATGTTTTCTCCGTAAACTGCACAGATCTCACGATGAATATCGATCGCTTTTAGGCCTTTAGCACTAAGAAATCTTATAACAGCCCGTACTTCACAGTCGGCGGGACTCACGATTATCGGAGGCATCTTAAACACTCAGTACACAACGTAAACAAGGAAGAATCAGATTGTAATGGCGTCAGTGTGTAGACAACAGATGTAGGTACCCAGTGCGCACGCGCAGAACGCCGACCGCAGCGCTGCCGCCGCGGTGTGGCAAAACGGTACTTACTTAAAAAACACGCCTCGTATTTACTTACTTATAAGGCACGCCAACAATATACACACGCTATGTGTACAAACATATTACTTATTTTTATGAAGAAAAGGCGACAGACGAGCTGACAGTCCACCTGATGGTAAGTGGATACTGTTGCGGACATCCACGCTATATGCCAACATCAGTCCAGAACGACAAACGTTTACTTTTGGAGATTTAGGGGAATGGATTTGGAGGAGGGGTTTGAAAATGGGAACTATATGGTATATTAGATGAGAAACATAATTAATTTTACATTGTGCATTACTTAAAGGCATGCTCAGCGTGCACAAAAACTTATAATTGAAGGTAGTTGAAAAAATAATTTTAATTTATAGTTTGACAAGTAAGAATAAAATATATATTGCAGGTTTATGAAGTAATTAAATTAAATAACATTGGACATCAGAATTAGTAAGGGAATTCAATATCTTGATTTTAAATTTGGGCACACATGATAAGGGCTACTTGATAAGGACACACTTAACACGCGGTTAACAAAGTCTTTGATATTTGATTTGAGTGAAAGCATTTTGCGGAAGAAAAAGTAATTTTGTCGAGAAGATTGTACATTTATAATTCGTGTCATGAAACTTGAATGTTTCATTACATGTTTCTTTACACATATTGTGATGTGTTTGTGTACTAATAATAATTTGGCAACTCGTTCCTTCTTATCAAGTTAAAGCACGTAAATGTTTGTATTTGCCCGGCTTTGGCAGCGTTGTGAGGTTTTATCTCACAAAGTTGTATGGTTAATTAACCCGAAAAGCCTTCAAGTTCCCGGCACGTTACGCCGCGGGCCAGGAACTTGTTACACCCATGTTTTGGATTTTCCTCGAAAAGTACGCCTTTTGTACATAGTCCATACTTTGTTAGAACTTTTTACATTTACTTACCTCTGAGGTTTGGGCTTGGTCTGGAATAATTTAATTTTGTTGGAATCAGCGGCGACATACAACTACTACTGAAATATCTGCACGTTCACGTGTTGCATTCGAGTACATTACTAACGTTTATTGGCGTAGTAAGTACAAGGACATCATAACCGAGGATGTTTGTTGGTCAAATGTTGTTGCTAGTCAATAAGACATCGCGCACATTAAGACGCGTGGCCATGTGATCTGCCGCAACCTATCGATGAAACCATAAATCGATAATATCATAAACTGGCCATAAAAGAAACATAAATAATAAAGCAAAGATCTTTTGTTTATTCTTGTTCCGGCGATATGTTACTCGTCATACATCGATATTTAAAAATTTACCGACTGTACTCGCCGGTCGTAAAGCAAGATTTCGGTATTTTCCATACGTATTAAAAAGTATTTAAACAAAATTTGTAGAACTTTAGTAGACCTATCCAACGACGTATAATTTGTATAGATGACGATATTTTATGAAAAGTATTTTTCTGCCAATTTTCATTCCAATCCATTAGGTAATGTGCCCTATAGTTTGTCTACAATATTTTGTTACGCAATACGTAAGTATGTACATTTCTTCGAATCTTTGGCTGCCGCTGGTTACTCGATTGTACGACTAGCGACACCGTGTCCCCGACGGCTAAAATTACCAATTTAGTAATTATGTTAAAATATCTTTAAAATACTATAATAGCACAACAGTATCACATCAGCAGCGTAACCACATTTGGTTCATCTCCATTCCTCACTGAAGGCGCTCTATATACATACTTTGTTGCATGTTGATCCCGCGAGTAAACCAGTCGAAAGATTCGCAACAGAGAGATTTAACTCGTTGCTTGCTTTGCACCGGAATTCAACTTACATTGTAGGCGATGTGTTGATAGTACTATATTTTACTTACTTTACTGTGACGAGTTTCAAAATAATAAGACAAACAAGTTGTAAATATGATGAGTATATAAATCGATTAATTCATGAAGCCCAAAACCAAGGATTCCATTTATAACACAGAGTTAATTGTCATATATTTTTTTTCATTTGACGCAACAAAACACAGTCATAAAGTTAACCTGAAACAAAAAGAAGTAGTACATAAATGTTGTATTATCTTACCTAATCAACCTTTGACTGTGTGTCACGATGACAAAAGTTACCTGGCTCATCATGAGGCTACGGAGCAGAATTTGCAACCACAGTTAAAACAATATTATTCATTTTACTGACTGTATTCTCCCTTTATCTTTTTTTTTGTTATGATGGTGAGTGAGTGCAGTTTACGAAACAAACGACTGACATCAGAAAGATACTGTATTAAATTACAAAGTATTTCGGTAAGTTCGCGCCATTTTTCAATTTGTAGAATAACCGAAAAAAATGGCCGTAAAAATGACACAATTCCGTAAAATGATAACCAGTTTGGAAACGTGGCAAGGTGTTACCCATTTTTTCGTTACGGTTGAGTCCGTTTCTATCTGTGAACATTTTTGGACGATATATGAGTGTAATATTTTTGCACGCGGGTGGTTGTTTAAGGACGAATGAGTGCGCAGACAATTTCGTTCTGCGCACCAAGTGTGACAGGAGACTACCTTTATTATAGTCAATCAAAATGTCCTAGATAGACGCTTGTCCATCTAAGAAATTTGTCCATGTCGGAATCGACCTTTGCAAAAATATATATTGCAATGTATTCGTGATGACATAGACTATGTGAAACTTTGCAACTGGCAATCATGAGGAATTCATTACATAGTTGTGTACGAACTGTTTCATATGGTCTGGTTAAAAATCTCTAAGTGGGTCAAGGCTAGTTATTTTATAATTATAATTAATTAAAAAAAAATGTACTACGAAGCTGACAGAGCGACACGTAATGATAATTTCGAAAATCTACTAAATATTTCCCACTTTATCGATATTTACCAGTGTTTACCGATATTTACCGTTAATGGTAAAAATGAAAAGTTCACCAGTAGTTCTTGCTCGACGAACAACCGATTTTTTTAAAGTTTCGCAAAATTCTTTACGTTTCTCGTGTAGAATGTTGGAAATTCCGGCAACATTTCGCGGGTAACCGCTTGACCTCATTTAAAAAGTTTTCGCTTCGAGCAAGATTGATGTTTGTGGAAATCTACGTTTATGAAAAAAAGATCCGTTTAAGGAAGAACACGACGATGAAGTTAGATGCATATCATTAGAACATAAGTACTCGTATTATTTACTTGTAAATTATAATAAACGTGATAATTTTAGTACCTACAAATGAATTTGTTTAAGGAGTTGGAGTCTACGTAAATTGAAACTTAATTAATTGTAAATTATTCAAATAAGTATGATTAGTCAAACACTAAGATAACTAAGCACTTCAGTAATTCTTACTTGAATAAAAAAAAATCATCGATTTGAAATCTACACCAGAAAAGAACGTTTAAAGCATTACCATAGTGCTTTTATGAATAAAGAGGAGTCACAATGGTGGTGAACAGCAATGCTCAACCCACCCCATTGAGATACATATTGATTGATCAGTATTAAATTTCGATTGTTCAACCCATTAACCAGGATAATAGTACTAGGCAAATTGTAAGAAATGTCAGCGTATCCCCCAAATCAAATTGAATCATTTATTGCATGACTATAGGAAAAGTACATACAAACAAACTACTTTAAAAAGGTACAAACTTATGTACTTTACCCACAAACTGTACAGTTTGAATATTAAAAAATATAATTTTGAAATTAATAAATAAATCTTCTAAGTCACTGCGACGTTATTTATACCTTATTCTTTACCATTAACTCAGTTGTGAAAGAAAATATTGTGAAGAAATTAACGGGTCCCAGAATCTAGGGTAGGTATATATAATAACCACTAATCTGCAGTGGGTACACTATGGCCCTCGTAATGGGACGGCAGCTGAAACGTTAATTGTAATAATAGTTATAGTATAGGTAAGATTGTATCTTATACATAGAATTGTTGTACTTACTAAGTCGTTGCTTTTAATGTTTTTTCATCTTCTTCTTCTTGTCTATGGTAAAGCAAATTATCATAGACATCGTAACTACGATGTCCATTGCTATTGTTTTGTATAAATTTAAATTGTAAAGTTTAACTTTAAGATTTAAGTAGGAGTTTTATTACTACAAATGAACCAGCACACAGCCTGCTTCAGTTTTATTGTGTAACAATTTAAAATATATTATTAGTTATAGATACTTAGAACGAAACACTTACATTAGGGAAATAAGATAAAGTGGGAAATGCAGTACATTTCAAGGTAGTCTTCTGTGAGAGACAGGTAACGTGGCCAGTCGAGCGCGCCCAGCGGCTATTGGATTGCAGCCTGCACTCTCCCCCTCCCAATAAACTAATATAGAACGAACTCGTAATGATAAAAGATAAGAAGCCTATTATTTGTATATTTGGAGTACCTCACTCACATCTGCGAGTTCGTACACTTCATTATGGTTTCCAATAGGTGCATACTCAACCACAATAGTAACCAGTCCTCATACTGCTGTACATGGGCGGCCTCATTGACATTGTCTTGTTTATGAGAGATGTATGGCCTTAAACGGCCACGCTAGCCAAGCGGGTTGGCAAGAGTTCACTCTTTTTGATGTGTGGTAGTTCCCCAGCGCTTGTGGTGGCCACGTTGTTTATACCTTAGACGCCTTTTACGGCAACAAACGGCCAGCATTTAGCTATTTAGCATACTCAAAATCTTTAAATTACCTCAGACCAAGCGTTTATTTACTTCATTCTAAAAAAAGAAAACATTTAAATGGTCTCGCGTGCACATTCACTATTTGCTGAAATGATTTCCCACCTCTTTTCATCTCACAAAGATCACGTATCGCGGCGTCAGCGCACTCCGGAGGTAATTTGATGATATTACGTGCGTGCGACAGATGTTTCTATGTGTATTTTTCAATCTCACCCGGCCGGGAGCGATTTACACCCACGTAGTTTCAAATAAATGACCGTAGCCCGAAGGAAGTGAAAATCATTTGGAAAGATATTGAAGTAATGTTTGTCATTACTATCAATTTTGGGCCTTGTTTATCAGAGGAAAATTAAATAGTTTTCCGTTGTAATGTATTTATGTTTGCCAAATAATGGTGTCGTTAATTGATTGTTACACTCGTTAAGTACTTTATTGTTAAATAAAGGAGATATAATTAAATTAGCAGCAGAAAATATTTAACGAACAGAAAATCGATGGCAGAATAAAGAAGTAAGAGTTGCGGTCGATTTTATTATGATATTCTTAACAATTTAAAATTATTTATTGCAGTTTTTTTTTAAAAAGTTTGTTTTGTTTGTCGTGGTTTGCTGCTCATTTCTTATTTTTTATTCATTTATTTACTCTTTTTGCATTATATTGTACAGAAGCGGACTTCATGCCTTGGGGCATTCTCTACCGGTCTACTGTTGGTTAAATGTAAAAAAATTAAAGCGGGTAAAAAAGAAATTAAACAGTAAACCTTAATAATATTTAATTATACTATAAAATATATACTAAAAATAGATATTAAATGTATAGACCAAACATATTACTAAGATAATATAACTATACATATAATACTTACAATACATACAATAATATAAATATATACAGAAAAAAAAAATACCATGAGTTCTGTAAATTTTGGAGGTAGTGTTCCGAAAGCTATCTCTTGAGGCTTTGCTTGATGCTCGTTTAAATACAAGCCAAAATAAGTAATGGATGTCATATAGCAAAATTCTTTAATTATAAACAATAACATCAATGCCACCTCATATTAAAAAGAGTTTGATTAAGAACGTTGAAAGAGAATGGTGAGTGGTTGCCATCAATGCCATCAATTATTTGTGTTTGTTAGATAAGTGCATCATTCGTTTATATAGACAAATACATATTATATGTAGATTTTACAGTTAAAATCCGTATTCAGTAAAATACGGTTTTCCTAGTAAAAACTCATTTTAACTGAAAACGGGTTTTAACTGTAACATAGATGTCACACAGATTTTTTTTAACAAATGAACAATCTAACGTGAAACTTTTTTAATATTCAATATTTTTTTAACAATACTTCAATGAACAATGATAAACGTACCAACGTTTTTCATTTGGCAGTCCAGATTGCCATACATGTGCCATCACGGATGTTCATGGCTACATTATCCATTTACCACCAGGTGGTATTCCAATTTCTTTCTAAAAAAAAAGTTGAAGGGACGAGTGTGACTGAAATGTTTATGCCTATCTGATATAGAAGAACATGAGTGTAAACGTACTAACAAAATGTAGGTTTCAATCTGCACTAATGAAACAATTTTTAAATCCATTTAACTGTTGAGACAGAAAACACTTAAAAAGTAAATAAAATAATGCAATGCATTTGTAGCGCCGATACAATCACAAAGGTCTTTCCAAACCTTTGTATGTACGGATTGATAGCCGAAGATCTGGTGATCACAAAGCGGGCTAAAGAATGAAAGCGATCTCGAAGCGCGCTCGATCTATCAATTTGTTTAATTGGATTCTTTTCTTTGTACTTTTTTCCCTTTTTGCAAACAACCCGATCCATTGAGATTTAATCTTATTTCTTTGTTGCCGGCGATCTGTTTCTTTTCGATTTTTGTAATACTTTATTGCAAATTCTATTTCACAAATGAAAACAAAAATAGTTTTTTACTCAGTAAAATAAAATATTTGTACTTAAAATGGACCAACTTGTAGCAACCATTTCATTATAATCGGTTGGGTTAGCAATCAGCTAACCTAAATTAGAATTTTATTATTTTATATTATATGTTCTTCAACTCGCGGCGTTATAATCGTATAAAATCTTGTCAAACAAATACACTATCATCCATGTGTAAATACAGACCTATCTTAAGTTTATTAGAAACTCACATTGAATTGAAACACTGTGTAGTGGAATTAAATTACATTTTGTGGGTAGAGCGGGTACGAGAGTACTTCCAAATTGTTGTGGTCTCTAAGCTCTATTCAGCGTATTGTTAACTATTGTTCACTGACTTTGAAAAGGCTTAATTTTACGACCGCGCAACGGAAGTATATTACAATAATGTATATCTATATATAGATATGTTAAAATATTGTTTTGAACTATATTTAGCTGTAGTTTGAAAGTTGTCCAGTTACATCGACATTGTGCCTGATTAGTTTCTTATTAATCACGTGTAATTTGTATGAGGTAATGGTTAGTTAACTTATATGTGACGGTTTTATCCACTTTGATTATACTAAAGGCTACACTTTTGTAAGATTTGCAATACACCCATAAACTGATGACTTGTTTGTTCTTTGGGTTTCTACGACCGCACTTCCCATAACTGTACATCTGCACTTTATTTACAAGGGGATTATACTGCGACCTCGTATGTATGAAACGAACGGGCCCGACGTCTTCAAATTGTACTACTACATGGAGTTCTTCATGGAATTTCTGCAAGACGGTAGCGCATTCGCATTCCACCCCTGCTCTTGTTCATGGAACACATTTATCGAAATGTGGACCGCGTGCCGTGTGCTATAAACGCGAAAAAAAAATACTGTAATTCCAAAGAATAAGTATAGTGCATCATGCTCAATATCAAGGAGATTATTTATTTAAAAAAGACATACAGTTTGTTGTTAGAACAAATTAGGTTGATACAAATATTGATAAACAAAAAAAGAGGTCTCCAATATTCAGGCATATTTTACAGTTTACTTCAGCAATTAATAAATTATTCATAAAATATTAATACAAATTGAGAATAAAGTACTCTAGTAATTGAATTCGATTAATTTCAACCCATTTTGACGTCGTTGTCCTTATATCTTCTACTATGTTGTATCAAATCGTTGAGTACGGGATTAATATATGTCGTATTTCTCACAAATAAAAGGTGTGACTGTAGCAATATTACACACATATTACACACAAATTCTCCTTTGTCGGTCGAACAAAGAGACGAAGGTAGCTGGGAAAGGTGCGAAGAGCCAGCGAAAAGTTATTGTTTGCCAAAATTAGCTGTCGGCGGGATTGATGTATCGTTTTTGCTGAAAAAAGAGGATCCTATGGGATCACGTGATGCGTGATTGGAGGTAGCGTAATGATCAAGAACTTAGTGGTGGTTTTATCTAGTTTCGATATTCTTTCGTCAGCCGAAATTACTTATGATAACAGCCCTCATAATGAAGCTTGTGGTGTCTGCTTAATCCTACACGTGTGAATTTAATTTCTTCGTCATCATATACATATTTAAGTATTTAATTGTATCATATGAATCAATAATTTAATTTATCGATGGAAAACAAAATATTTAATTTTACACTAGGAATAAACCTAGAATTCAAAAGAGCCTTAAAAGTATTATAGTCCATCATGCACAATGTAAATTTATAAAACAACTTATTATTGTCTTCAATCGAGTGTCCACTGAACTTAAATCGAGATAGAGAAAGATTGTATTTTTTTTTCCAATTATGAAAAATTTCTTTGTTGGAACTTCGTCTGTAAGTAGTCAGTTGATAGCGTAAAGTAATTAGTGTAACAATGATGCGTCAGTTTATTCAGAATGTGTACAGATATGAAACACCACACCACCAGCCCGTGTTAGATCACCTCCCCAAGTGCCGCCACCATACTCAGTAATTCCCTCTACTAATCCAGACTCTACTGGAGATTTTTTCTGAAGTCACCGGTTAACCTGGATCTGTCGTGAAGTGCAATAGGTTCTGATAATATAGGCTCTGATCTGATGACTTGAGCTCCAAAGAACTCAAGTCATCTCCTCCTGCAAACTGTGTTGTACTCTAGGCGAGCGAAAAATGACAGGCACCTAGCACGGTAATCAAATCACCGACACGCCTGCGCAGCGAGCGTGATGATCATCAGGGCATACACCTCCCATTGCGACAATGTACTATATACCACATTACATTTCGACCTTCATTTGTTTCGTGTCCTTTGTGTCCGGTCGTCTGTACTTACCACTCTCTAAGACTAGGTAGTAAGCAACAGTAGTAAATAATTGAGATTTAAACGCGAATTAAAGTGCATTTTTTTATTATTTTCTATTGAATGAAAATAACTCCCGTGCGCGGAGCTGGGGCAGGGCACGAGTAAATTACACAATAATATATAAGTTAAGAACACGCAAACTTTATAAAACTTGCACACATTGCGCCATATTTTTTAAATAGAAATGTGTAATGTACAAAAAAGATTAAAATGGCACTATTTGTTAATTATTTCATATTGTATATAAATATAATACATATATAATTACATTTATTATATGTCTAAGTATAAGTATTTATGTATTATATATAAATATGTATTTTGTTAATATCATTATTCTATTATACATACATAGGTACATATATACATATTTTCCGTAGACACTACGCTTGCCTTTCCTGTTCTCTCTCCCAGGTCTGCTGGAAGAAATCTACGCAGGAGGTAAGCTTGCCTTTTGTACATTTATTTCATTTTATTTTTTCATGTTATGTGTGTACAATAAATTATTAAATAAAAAGTAAAGAAAAATTAATTACTAACTCCAATTAACCGATCTATCTAGTTACGAATATGAATTAACTTATGAAAATTATAATGACACCATCACGCTTCCTTCGTTGCTTCTATAAATTTCTTTGCACTTCAATATTTCCAACAAAATACATAAAACATTTTCCACTTAAATAAACAACAAGGCTTTTAAATCATCCCCCACGAGGCCTACAAGAACTAAACTTGAAACATTACTGTGACGACCCTTAAAAAAGTACCTATTTAAAACTTCTTAATGTTCCCTCTCAAACTGAGAACAACTTCTGTGTTTGTCATTCAGTAAAGATGCTACTTTTTTTAAAGAAGAATATACTAATGACGGTACCGGGGTTTTACACATTTTTTTAAGAGAATTTGTTATTGACAATTTCGTTATTCAAAATCATTTATTTGTTATTCATTTGTTTTCCCATCAAACGACTACTTGCTAAGATATCGTTGTTTGCGACCATGGAAAAGACAAAATTCGCGTTATTTTCGGATACGAGTTCCACCGTGGCAGCAATGTAGCACAGACGGCACATAATATCAACGATGTGTACGGATCAAACACCGCAAACGAATGCACGGTGCGTTTTTGCTTTGATAGTTTCCATTCTGGAAATTTCGACCTCAAGAACAAGCCCGTGGACGACCGGAGACTAAAGTCGATAATGACGAATTGTAAGCAATAGTGGAAACGGATTCATCCCAAACCACGTCTGAGTTAGCAGCAGCCTTCGGCGTAAATGACAAAACGATATCGGTTCATTTGCGTCAAATCGGGAAAGTGGAGAAACTCGGAAAGTGGGTCGGTACCCACTTATACACGGTAAACTTTAATTTATTAAGCTCATACGGTTATGAGCTTAATGAATTAAAATTAATGAAAGCTGGAAACACGCGTCAAAGCAGAGTCAAAGCGTCAAATGATTCTGAATCGTATTGTCACTTGTGATAAGAATTGGATTCTGTAAGCGTTCGTCACAATGATTGAACCCAGGAGATACTTCCAAACAATATGGAACAGGACCACCATATATGGTGGTCCTGTGCCGGTATTATCAACTACAGCTTCTTGAGATCTGGCACGACAATTAATGTGGATGTGTACTGTGAAGCACTGCAAACAATGATGGACAAGCTCAGTATGAAACAACTGAGTCTGGTCAATCGCTCTAGCCCATTGCTTCTCTATGATAACGCTCGACTACACACTACAACAGACACGACACGACTACAAACAGTCGCAAAGTTAAAGAAGCTTCGACTGGAAATTCTCCATTACCAATGCCCATATCGTTCTAATTACTATATACGACTCTCTCATATCGGATTACCAACGTTAGTAGTGCGTCGGAAGGTTTCCTGCTTGGTTTTGTTGCACAAAATATTAAATGGTGCCTTGTTAATACCCGAGGTGGTAAACCAAATTCGCTTTGCTGTTCCTTGATCTATCCCAAGATATCCTTTAAGCAAGCAATTAGTACTGATACCTTCTAAAACAAACCTGGGTAAATTCTCACCATTAAATCGTCTTCTGAATACTTATAACGAGTTCAATTCTCATGACATCGACATCTTTAATGATTCTTTGGCAAGTTTTAAACGCAAAATTTCACGTAAATTGTAGTCGGACACTTTTTGTTTTTGTATTTTTTTCATTTGTTTAATTTAATAGTATAGTAAATAGTAATTTAACCTTATTTAATCGAATTTGTGTACATCCACGTTTAAATTTTTTTTTGTATCATACTCGTATTGTATCATACTCGCATGCCTCTGTGTTGAACTTGTATGCACCTATTAAAGTATTACACGCGGTATTTTGAATTTATAAGTTTTTATCATTTGTATTTTTTCGTGTAAATGCAAATAAATAAAAAAAAAAAAAAAATTACCTGCCGTATTTGCCAGACCTTGCCCCTACTAATTCTGAATTGGGATAATTGATAACATTTTACAGTCTCTTCAACTTCAAGAACTTCAACTCCGATGAGGCAGTGAAAAACGCCTTTAGAGAATTCATCGATTCCCGTCCTCGGGAGTTCTATAGCAGAGGCATCAATCAACTTCCATTAAAATGGCAAAAGTGCATTGATAATAATGGACAATACTTGAAATAGTCAAATATATAATTTTCATTAATAAAGATTGTTTTTTTCCATATAAAACGGCAATTTTATAGGTAAGGATCTAATAGTTACATAAGAAAATACGAGTACATATAAAAGGCGCACTTAGGAAATTTCTACATTTTGATTGCCTCTAAATTGTAATTCTGATATTTGACGTTATTTTTATCACAATTTTTATCATTTATGAAACACGTCCGAATTACGAGTATACACACAGACATAAACAACGCAAAAGTAAAAGGAATAAGGCTTACGCCGCGCGGTCGACAGCCATTTTTCGCACTGCCCGAAAGGTATCCTTCTAATGACCAAACTTATCCGTTGCTCTAATGTTTCTTTAAACACTTGCTCGAGACCATTACCTAATGCTCCAAATGTCTGTTTTGTTCCGACCTAATGGAGGAGTTAACAGGGTATAAAAAGGAACTAGTGGGGTACCATGTCATTGTTCAAAATAACCCCATCGACGAGGGTTGTCACAAAAATAATCTGTCATGCTTACACATGTAGAAAGAATGAAATAGTTCAGGATCGCGGTGAGATACTTAATCTTTGTACTTACTATTTTGTTTTTATAATTTTGTAAATTGCTGTTGATTTTGTCAATTAAAAATGTTATCCTTTCGACGACTGTAAATCGCTCTCGACGGTTGGAGGTGCATCAGACAGGATAGAAAACAATAATAATAGATGCCAAGATTCAAATTTGGAATGATAGGTTAATGGATTAAGTAAATTACCAAAATAACTATCAGCGCTATATCAGCACTATGGTTGTCACGCATTCGATAGATAACTTATGGCTAAGTGAGTAATAAGTATGCGTCCTATATTTGCATAGCGTTGTACTGCGTTCCATTAACCTGTTTGACACTGCTTTGCCGTATTAAACATTATTAAGTATTAAGCATCAGCATTTAGAGACTACTTACATCTTTAGTACATGCCAACTTTAGTCCACAACAACAAACCTTAACACTATATAAGAATGGATTTGGAGAAGGGTTGGGGAAATGGGACGCGATAGGATGGTATGGGATGGAAATGGGCTCTGGCATATCTCACTCACTACCTAAACACGTAGGTACATTGAGGAATTTGATAAAGTAGGAAATGCAGTACATTTCAAGGAGGTGTTCTTGGACACTTGTGAGACTAACTTAATCTGACACGTGGTGTGCATTTAGATATGTGATACAACGCCCGCCACTTTGTATGCTATGAAAATATATTATCAAGTCTATATGAGGCAACCATGTGGCGAATTTTATCCATTTCACGAGAATTCCATTCTTCCTTGTTCTCTGCTATACTGTGGATTTAGCGCGTGTTGTTTCTCACGTTGATGAGAAAACTAAGAATAGGAACAGATTACAGGAACTTCCCCGTGAATCCGCGTAACATAATGAGGTTTTGTCTATTTAAATTGGAGATACGGATTAATTCGTATCCACCTGCACACCGAATGCGAGTGACAAATTTTTTATTAGAAAAAGTAACATGCAATTTTGGCGGTTGGAATCTTGGAACCTTGCTTAGAAGTGATTTTTTGAATTCGCACCTGTACACAGTTATGATTCTATTTTGGTTTTTAAATGTTTTTCCCTAACTTACTTATAATCCTGATAGAGAAATGCAAAATATGTCTCTTCATTATTATCAATCAACTTAATTTTAGTATTCGTAGCATTATTGTCATATAGGTTCGAAGACGAATGTAGGAATACATCTAGATATGCACCGATAACCGATGGTGAAGAAGAACGTAGGGCACGTATTTGAATACGTATCGTGGGACGCCCACTAGTCAGGTGTGTTGTAGCGGTCCTTGGGAGAGGTATAGGCCAGCAGTGGACAAAGAGTCTGGTGGTATGGTATGGTATGCATGTTAGGAAAAAGATTCAATAGTCGGTGCATTCAATGATCATATAATTCAGGGTAGACTGGATTGTAAAATTAAAATAATGAACATAGAAAAATATGCTTTTAAACTTATAGAATTCATAACAATAATTGGGTTAACAAAGTCATAGTTCAGTTACTTATTCGACTCTACAACAAAAATAAGCGGCCCGCCTCCCGAACTATTTATTTTTGCTCCCACAATAAATATTTTTGCGATCGTAAACTTTCCCAATTCAATTACTGGTTGCACAAAAACAGGCCACTGTAAAATAAACCTTTTGATGTGCTGCCGAGTGAAATGTACTACTGATGTACAACGATCATTGTATATGTACTGTGTTGCGTTACTACGATCGGACTCATTTTATCTCGTGAGTATGAGACGAGAGTTAATTTTTCTGTCTATGTTTACAAGTCTTGTTCTTGTTCTAACCTTTTCTTTTGAGACTCGGATTACAAGTATGCGTTTTTACCTGGGATAGGTGAGAAATTAAGGAAATTCTCAAGACTTTCAGCTTTAATCTTTAATTTATAATGGATAATGTCTACAATAATACATTTCATCACTACGAAGCTGATGATAATTCACATGTTTGCTGTCCTCTACCACTAATTGAAAACTTGTGCTACCGACAGTTGACTCTTTCTCGCTTATTGTGAAAGTGCTATGTTTTCATTTCTCGTTCGCACGTGATACTGATTTTTGCGGTTAATATATCGTGTCTTTATAAATGCATAATTAATTGCTTTAAGTTTAAAAATATAACTATTAGACAAGTACAAAACGGTATGTATGTAGTTGTTATTGTAGATTTAACTTTTACGAGAAATGTTAGAGTAAAGTTAGGTCAAACTCCATCGTAGAGGAACTCGCTATGTGAGTTAAACTTTCGTGATACATCACTACAGTCCCGACTATTCTCGTGTATCCGCGCTGCCTACGGCGCTTTTATCCCATCACCAGTCATATGCCCAGTGCACTTAAACGTTAATTTTGTTAATACACATAAAAGGCCCACGTTTTGTTGCAATCACGTAATTGAGTTGTTGTGCGCTTGTCCAGTGTTTTAAACATTGTGTAATAATGCGGTAATTTCGAATTAATTGGTGATTCATTAAAGGTCTTCGCATTTTCATATGTAAAGTATAAAAATAGCCGATGGCGCGTGCCATAGGCCATAGGTAAAGGTATATTTCGATATTCTCCGTGAGTTGTAGAGAAAAATAATGTTTAGACTACTGTAGAGCTTCACGAATCATATTGTTTTTATGTATAGATCTATTTTTCTGGATTTTTTGAAACCTACGCTGTTATAATTGTTATTGAATCAATTTGACCCGTCTGCGAACTTATATTTTGAAATTTATATACTTATAGAATAAAGACACTTATTATTGTTTTGGATTCAGTTGGATTATTCATAGATCGTAAATCTGTCATATGTAGATTTCTTAGAAATATCTCTAAGACCTGTTAACCATGAATGGATGAACCTATAACATTTTACTACAAGTCACGGGTTTTTGTATCATGAGGAGGTTTCAGGCCATATTCCACCACGTATAACCAATTCGAATTAGTGGATGCCAAAATGGTGGATTTTGGTGTTCATATTCGTTTCGAGTATGAACACCAAATACTTGTTAAAAAAAGTGCAACAAAAATCAATTCGTCATACAAACTTAACTACGTTACACGTAATTTAGTATAGTATGGCCTATCAAATATAAACTTATTTGCAGCTCATTATTAATGTATTCAGTAGGTGGATAGATAGCGTTGGCGCCATCGTATGGCGCCATCCGTACGGTTGGCTGTAAATTCTACATTGTAGGACCAAGACGTTCATCAATAGAACAACGAATTTAAACTAAGGTAAAAACTCGTTCACGAATGCAAAATAAAAATAATTTATGTAGAGTTATTCAAATACCCGTCTATACTTAATCTATACATCTATACTTAATTATAAAATCATAACTAAGCTCAGTCTGTACATTCAATATTTTTTTATAGAAATGTCGTTGCATTATTTACGAATGAAACGCAACCCAAAACAACAATTATTAGACTTTTTGTCTGTCTATCTGAACCCGCATCACGCAAAAACCACTGGACAGATTTCAATGAAACTTGTTAAGACTATGACTTGTCTCGAGTTAACATTTAGGATACTTTTCATCTCGATCAATTATAAAGTTCCTACAGGAATCATGCTAACCACAGATACTCTAGCGTCTACGGTTGTGTAACAACCACCAGTTTACATAAAAAGACGTCCTTTAATTGTAGGTTCGATATTACTTACTATTAGAATTATATACTGTGCTTACTGGTTTAATTCAAAGAGAGACTGCTACTGGGTTATGTACTATATATGAAGATTAGTGAACGAATTCCATTTACATATGCAAACTTGTTTAGTTTCAGCCAACAGCAGCATTATTATTAAAGTGCAAATGTCAAACTGTTTAAGCTTTTCCCCGAATACCGGACGCCATTTTGTTGGATTTGCACGGAGCGCAACATTAGAGTGTGTTCCGAAACCGAATTCAACCGCAGCCCAATGAACTAAGCGTTTGAAAACTACGACAGTACTGGTTTTGTTCGGCCTATAAATAGGGAACGTTGTATTGCATTGATTAGGTACACGTTTGGCGGCTAGTGTTGCTCAAATTGCGGTCTGGTTTTGGTCAGGTAATGGGTTCAGAAGTATAGGGCTATTATGTGTGTGTTGTTCTCTATAGGCCTTACAGTAAAATATTCTCTTATTATGTATGATATGGATAATCATTACAATTAGTCCAGCTTACTTTTATAAGAGATAATGAGCAGTAGATAATAATAAATGGGCAGTAAACGATGGCAGCAAATTTAAAGGTGGGTTAGGTTGAGGTTCTTTGAAGTTGACAATTAATAAACAGCAGCCGCGCGAAGCGGGACTCCGTCCACTTTGTGATGGCATTCTTAGTAATTTAAAATTATCTAATTCAGTTTCTTTAATTTAATATTTTTTTTCTGTTCGTTTAATAACAATGCCTTTTATATAGATGGACCGATGTTACGATAAGATCAACATTGCAAAGACACTAACGTCGTTTATAGACGACCTTTATTTGACGACTAGTAAGTAAGCAATATCTTACTCCATATTGATCCATATACACATCCACTTCATAGAGTTTTAAGTAATATCTTACTCCATATCGATGTATATCCATATCCACTCCATAGAATTTTAAGCAATATGAAGATGTATATCCACATCCACTCCATAGAATTTTAAGCAATATAAAGATGTATATCCACATCCACTACATAGAGTTTTAAGCAATATCTTACTCCATATTGATGTATATCCATATCCACTCCATAAAATTTTAAGCAAAATAAAGATGTATATCCACATCCACTCCATAGAATTTTAAGCAATATAAAGATGTGTATCCACATCCACACCATAGAGTTTTAAGTAATATCTTACTCTATATTGATGTATATCCATATCCACTTCATAGAATTTTAAGCAATATAAAGATGTATATCCACATCCACTCCATAGAATTTTAAGCAATATAAAGATGTATATCCACATCCACTCCATAGAATTTTAAGCAATATAAAGATGTATATCCACATCCACTCCGTAGAGTTTTAAGCAATATCTTACAAAGACAATGTTCGTGGAGTATTGTTACAATATTATCATTTTGGCTTGTTTTACATGAGTGATTGTTTTACTTTCTGTTAATATTAACAATAGGATGATACTGGTAGGAGGAATGAAACATTGCCATAAATATGTTGCATTTCAATGTATGGTATTCTAACGATTCTAAGTTATTTCTTAGCTGTCTCGGTCGTTTTGTTGTGAGCTTTCTAAATAAAGCCACGGACAGATTCATCTATACTTGTCAGTTGTGTGTCCTAAGGCGTCGTCGAACTTTTACCTTTGTTCGACAAAACTTTATAAAACTAGCTCCTTTCAGGTATTTTGTGAAGAACAGTATACCGATGAAAATTCCTCGACTTGGTGTAAAATCTCTTTTTGTACCTTATTCGTATAAACAACGGAAACTACTATTAGTGCAGGTAAGTATTTATCCAAATTATTATAAGTTATTAACATATTATACTGCACTCCAAATTGCACGGTTGATTTTATATTAATGAAAATTTTACCTACATTTTTTAATTTTTTCTAGAATGTCGACCAAGTGTACTTGTATCTTTTTCCTAAGGATGGCAGCATACACTACCGATTATATTAAGACATCTCATACAAGAAAATAATTAAAGCTTATTATTTAACAAAATAATTGAAATAATAAAATTGTTCTGTATTGAGTTCCCGGTGGCATGAAACAATATTATGCAAAGAACATCACCATATCACCTGTAATATATTCATAAAGTCAAAATGGAAGCTATTATTTTTATATGTTAAAATGAAGACGTTTGTTTATGTGGCATAAACGTCTTCATTTTAACTTATAAAAATATGTTATGTGGCATAAAGGCAATGGAAATTACCTACTAAATTACTTGTTCGAATGTTTCAGACATTTCAATATGAATTTATATACCCACGAGTTTTGGAAGACATCTTTTTGGCATAAGAGAATAAATAAGTACTGGATGAGTCATTAAATTTTCTGTTTTTACAGTCCATTAGTGACTCTGTGACCCACTAGTGATGCTCTGACTTCGCCCAGATAGCACAAAAATCTCCCAGAGAACCCAAACAAGTCATATCGATCTGCATTAATTTAGCTTCCTGTAAGTGAAAGAGTTTTTAAAATACGAGTAGTTTTTATGTTTACTTCTTACATATAAACAAAAAATAAATTCACAAGTTTGTTTTATAACTTGGTTTATCAGGCCTCTCCCAAGGCTCGTATGGACTCCATAGGTGTTGCATTGAAACCAAGACGATATATATTATAATACATTATATACATATACATTATAATACTTACATATACTTACAAGACGTATTATAATATGTATAATTCTCTGTTCACTGCTGTAGATTGAATGCGCGCGAGATCGCTGCAATCGTCACCGTAATGACTTGATTTTTTCAGTGTAGCCGACACAAAAATATAATAAATTCATGCCAATGTATATAAAAAACCGGTAAATTATTATTTTGTTATAATTTGTCTGCAATCTGAATCGCCAATAAGCTAACACTCGCCACTGCACATGACCGACCGGCTCTTCTCATCCAGCCACCACTAGCGAACTTCTTCAAGTGTTCCGCCCACATAGCCATTCCATACTGCACTTTCCGATACGTGACCTCATACTGCATTTATTGCATAAATTTATCATTACAAGTCAACATCCATTCAAGGACTCGTCTACCCCATCGGTTACAGGACTTACATTTCTAAGTTATATTGGTTGGAACGGTTAAAAAAAAACTTAGAAATCTATGCTGCTCTAATGTATTATAAGGGGCAAAATTGTCGAAAAACGATCAGTAAGTAGAAGAAAAAAGTCAGAGAAATCAAAATGCGGAACAGATTTATCGTTTGCCTTACGAAGAGGAGTGGTACTGCCAGTAGTGGAGAGGCACTTAAAAACTAAGAAGTAAAATATCAGTTTTCTTCCATTTGTCACTTCCAGTATGAGACTATTTCTACAGTACACGGCCGAGGAAGGGTCAAGTCTGCATGTGATATATGAATAGACGTGCCCTTTCTTTGTCCGGGGTAGATAACCGCCGAGGATTCGTATTGTCGTTTAATAAATTACTCATTGAAATTACCCTCAGGTTACTCTGTTGAGTTTGGTAGTTGGCATTGTTAACTTTCGGGAAAACGCATGAAATCTAAGGGACTTTTATAAAATGGCAGAGATAAGAACGTTCGGAGTCCAAAATAACTTTCAAACTCTAATCGATATCGGCATAATTGTACGTAAAGTCTCACTGCAGGGTATAAAAGTCTCACGGCGGCCCAGTTAATATTACCAAACCCTATTTTTTTATTTCTCGTTCTCAGTTCCTTCACAATGTTTACCGACATATTGTAATGTTCTATATACTCTATTTATTATTGTACATATACATATATGTTTATATTTATATAGTATGTTTATATTACCTACTTATCTTAATATCAATTTATAACTTGTTTCTTGATTCTCCGTTTGCGCAAAGGCTGACTGGTAGAAGATGCCAAGGCATAATAAGGCATTAAGTTCGCCTTCTGTACATTTTGTCTGTGCAATAAAGTTTAAATAAATAGATTATATAGAAAAAGTTTATCGCTAAGTAATAATTTCAAGTACTATCGTAACTTCCAGTTGGCTGAAGTCTCTTGTCTTGAGGGGATCGCAGTTCACGCGCCATATAGCAAATAAAAGTATCCATCCAAATAAAATTCCCTACCACAGCATGTACTTACTGAAGCGTTCAAAACGTATCGTCGTGAAGGTGGATTTTTTGTAATCAGCTGAATATTGGATGAATTGATAATTCTTTATTTGCATTAATATATTAATGTATCTGCATAAACACACGTATGGGACACACTCCGGCTATACGGACTTAAAGAACGTCGCCGGTAGTGGATAGATGAAAAAAGAAAGAGACTGTGTGGAGGGAAAGAGATGACCGCGTGTGGTGGTGGTCCTTAGGATAGGCCTATATCCAGCAGAAGAGAAACAGGCTAATGGTATAGTGGACTTTTTATCACCCACAAGTACAGCACACAGGTTGTTACAGAAAGAAAAAAACTGATGCTATGAAAGTATGAATTACTAAATAAACAGTTATTATAAAGATTAGGTATATACAGCTAATGATTGTTCACCAGATTTTGTGCTAGTTGGGTACTAAGGCGCCAACTACACGAGCGAGTCACTTGCGGCAATATTCTCGCCCTTGCCACATCTACACACGACGATATCCGCCGTGTGTAGATGGGCTCGGCGATAGCGCAAGCTCATATTCTTAATATCGAAATTAGTGGCACGGGCGAGAATATCGCCGCGAGCGACTTGCTCGTGTAGATGACGCCTTACCCGACGGTAAAGGAAATATCCCGTGGAAACAAGGGTGTTTGAAAATAAACAAACAAATTGGAGACACCAATTGGATGAAGGTGATTATTCGTACGTGGGGTCTGTGCCCTGTGTGGGACGTCATAGACTAATACCGTGGGTAGACAGCGTTTGACTGAAACAACGAAAAGCTAAATAATTTTTTACAATAGTTTTTATTTCTTTTTCACGCAGTTATGCAAACACATGGCTTACATGCGTGAGCCACGTGTTTAACGTCTTTGTGTGAGTGTGTCTAGTCATTGCAGTCTACTGAGCGTTACGAACGTTATAAATAGAACAATAAAATGTTGTACGTTTGAACTTTTGATTTTCTCTAAAATAATTTTATTTATCGCTTGAACGGGTGTACCTATATATTTTTAATTAGGTGACGTGAGGCAGGTTTTGCGTTATTTCAGTATATAATTGTATAAGATTTGTTAATTCAAACAATAATTATTAACTTACTATTTAACTGGCGTAAATTAATGAATAATATGAATTACGTATATTTTTGCTGCTTGCAATTTGAATAGAAACAAACACCTTGAATCTATTTGCTTTTATACGCGCAAATTCGATTATTCAAAGTCTAAAATGGAGGTGATAAAAACTGGAAAAGTATTTTGAGGACGTTGTGAAAATCCATTGAGGAAAGTATCGATGATGGGTTGTGGTACAAGTGATGAAACTGAAGCGAACACAAACTCGTTTAGAAATCTAATTAATGACAAGTTTATTATCTTTAGCTTCTCGTTGTCAGATGGTAACAATCTGTTAGGTATTAGCTAGCTTTTTATACATGTTTATAGCTTTGTTTCAGGTTCCCCATAGAGATTATTTCCAATTCTCAATCATTCCAGCTTCATCTAAATGTTGTTGTGTTTTATTGTTTCCACTGATGTTCGTAAAACATTTATATCGGGATCGGAAGATCTTAGCTTGCTTCCTAATCGAAAGGTTGTTTATTCGAGTGAGGTGTATAAAGACTAGATCTCAAGAGGGCCACATCATCAAAAAGTCTAGATTGCATATTGACTAAATATAAGTACACTAGATATAATAATGGCTAGGTTACTAGACGACTAGATTGAATATTATTTTTTGGAAGTACAATTGCCTACACTGTTGTGTAATCAAGGCATTGATATTAAAAGAAAAGGTAAAACAGGCAAATTGTTCCAATATCACGTATATTAAAACGAAAGACAAAATAATTTTGCAATCTAGTCATTTTGGAACCTATCTTTTTACGATTTATTCATCTAGTGATCTAGTCATTCTGATATCTAGGTATATTCTTTTTGATTTCTAGTTAATATGCGGCTTAGACATTTTGATGACGTAGTCATCTTGAGATTTAGTCTTTATGCTCTCGACCCGTTTATTCATAGTTGTCGTCTTCAAATTGTCATTCCTGTAAAAACACAACAATTCACCCATTTGTCGACAAATTGTCTCTATTGACATTCATCGACAATTCTCTCCCATTTTCCTAGTCAATGTGGCCAACAAATGCTTTGAGTCTTGCGCCGCACCCCATTCTGGGTCGTCCCAGATTCGGGTCACGAGTTCCGGCTATGGCCCGTGTCCGATAGATGGCTGCTCATCCCGGATCAATCGGGGAGCGGAGGTGTTCTTAATGGAGATTTTACACGTGATTTCCGGGACCCGTCGACGATACCGATACCTGTTTACGAGCCACATTAACCCGCAGAATTGAACGGTTTTTGTGACGGGTTAAGTAGCGTTTGATTGCTCAATATAGCCCGTTGATTTATATCTAAGTAGCTATTAATATAAGGAATGTTACATGTCGAGTAGTTGCTGCAGTTTTTTTGTGATATTTTTGTAGAATGTAGTAATTAATTGTAGGCAGGTCAGTAGTAGATTTGAAGTTTCTATGTGATCAGATTCTATGTGATTTCTATGTGTTACAGATCAGATACATATAACTTCACATACAGAAAAGATTATTATCTATGGAGGTAAGTATTAATATCTAAAACACGAACTCAAACAATTAGAAAACAAATCGAGGTTCGTTTCCTCATAGTTCTTATACTTATCAATATGTTTAGAGCACAGAATACGCGTATAGCACGTATTTTGACAACATCGATCAACCAATTTAACACTATGTTCCTTTAGTTTATCACTTGGATGATTATATATTTCTCCCTCACATAATCAAACAAACAGCACTTTTAGAGATATTAATCTCACCACAACCTTCTAAAATATTTATTCTCTTATCAAATTGGTGTTTCTCATACGAAAGAAGTAACATACAATTTTTCCTCTAGCTCGAGCATTACCTCGACTTTTTTCTTCATTTTTCGCGTCCGTGACGGATGCCTGCCGCAATTAGTGTCCGGAAATTACACAAGAAAACAGGCGGCAATCCATCACCTGCCCCAGAAAAAATAAAGCGCAGAAATCTGCGTCGGCCGTGCACAGCTTATACAAAACGTCATTCACGGAGGCCGAGCCGTGACGTTGCCGAAAATTTCGCTTACGTTTCGTGGAAGATAGAATTTTCCAGATTACATTGTTGCGTTATACGCAAATGGTTTGTTATTCAAAGTTATAAAGTCGGCTGGATTATTTCAATAGTCATTGGAGCGTTTGTAATAATTTAACTCAGAACATTTATTCTATCTGTAACAGTAGAATATCTGGACTGTAAAATTAAAAAATTCTAATAATTTAGGCTTACACCAAATATGAACTGTGACCGTGACAGGGAGGCAAAAATTAATCTACCATAATCAGCCCCTTTTTTTCGTCCACTGCTGGAGATGAGCCTCCTCATACACACACATTGCCTTATGCATGAGGGATGTATGGTTTTGAAATACCACGGTGGCTAAGCGGGTTGGGGAGTTCACTCTTTTAGAGTTGGGTTGTTCAGGGCTTGCGGTAGCAGCTTTGTTGTCCCTTATCGGCTTTTACGACACCAGGTGGTACTATTTTAAAGCCGGCCGATACTATACGGCCAATTAAGTTTAATATATACATTTGTTTTTTGAAAATATAAAATTTACAAATTCAAATTCTTAATTTACTTAGAACTACGAGTAATTCAATTTAAATAAGTTTTCAAGGACAATAATTCGCCATTTTTATTTGATTAGTTATGATCCATAGAATTTCATTGATTTGAGTCTTAATATTCGTCTAGACTAGAAATAGCACCAATTACAGAACGTCTTCCGCCGTATAGATATCTTCGATCAGGCCTGATATTAAAAGATAACATCTCGACTGCGTTACAAAAATATTTGATTGGCTTTGGGGTCTCGGCGGGAGGAGAAAATTTTTATTATAACCTTTTTCTTATTGGATTGTCATCGGCCTCGATGGCATAATTCAGGAGATAAATTGAATCACTTTTGTTGAGTGGATAGCTGTTATTGTGGAATTGTTAGGAAAATTAACTGTCTTTTGGAACCATTTCATAATTTAAAAATGATGACATCCGGTGATTGGGATAGGAATGGTGATTACTGTTGTCCGTTAAGTATTCTTACTGTTACATTTTCGAAAATAATCAAAATAAATATGTGTGATGACTGTTAATAGAACAATCTAATTAGTGATGACAAAATAGTTTACATTATATTATTCCCATATATTAAAAAAAAATATGAATATTAAAAAATAGAGTGTGAATTATGTTATGCGTAAAAGAATCAATTAAAAATAGCGAAAATCAAAAATCCTTGTATTTTTGTGATCGGTAAATTTGTGAACAGGCTCATAATGCCATGGGACTCATACCAATGCCGTATTTTTTATTGAGGAAACAATTGAACAGTCATTGAAAAATATTACAAGGTGAATAATAAATCTGTACAAAATTGACAATCAGTTTCGTTTGATTGATAATAAGGAAATACTATTTAATTTAAAGAAAATACTATTTTTTTAACAAATTTGTCCTTTGATCGCAAAGCAAATATGCCGAGCAATGAAAAGACAATCAATCAATGATAATAACTCGGATATATTGTAATATTGCAAGAAAAAAGAAATATCAAATTCAGTTACTGATTTTTTGTTTAAAAAGTTTCCAATTTAAATATGAATTTACGAATGAGTGTACTGAAAATCGAATTGAAAATAAAAACACATTATAAAATTAAAAAAAAACACCCATTTGACATAACAAAAGGAGATGGGATATTTGGAGATGTAAAACTTCTTATCTTTTCTGGATAAAATATTAATGTTAAACACAAAAACACAATTTTTAAATAATTAGTTTTAATTATTTAATAATTAGTTAAAATAAAATATGTATATACAATATTCAGGGCCCTCGACAAAAACATCAAAATAACTGATGAATGAATCTGTCGCTTTGACAATAATGACCTAGCGGCGGTTTTAGTGTTAATTATTGATTATTATTTTATTAAACATTTATTATAAATATCTCGTGCATCTCCGGTGTATCACGCTTACAACAAACAGAGAGGTATGATAGAAACTTACATGTTCTAATTAGATGGCAAGAGACATAAATTGTTAGAAGATTTATGTGTCGATGTTAATCCACGCTTTCAAAAACTTTAACGGTCCGCACTTTGATGAAATCTTAATCTCTTTCATAAGAACCGAGTTTTGCGGAATAAAATCCGCAAGAAAGATAAAAGAAAAGTATTTTCATTTAAATTGGCAGTCGAGTTTGAATTGAGTTTTTTGACGTAAGTAATCACATTCTTATAAATAATTCATGTCATATAATATTTTATTTCATAAAAATGGGGTTTAAAGAAGACGGAAATGGAATATTTACGTTTAACATAAATGCACTTTATTTAAGCAAGAGTAAGGTGGTTAATTCTATTGAAAATTACTTCAAGCGAGAGCTGGTATTGACCGTGTGGTGTCTGCCGACTTTGGAATAGCACCATCCTATCTCTTGCCGCGAATGTCTTAAAAAGTGAATAAGCGATAACAAAGCCGTACCACTAAACATAGCGTTATATATGAATAGCTATTTGAAACCAACTTTAAGATGCACTAATTAAATGATCGATATCAGCCATCAGCCAGCCCTGTAGTGTGGGAGCGTCTAGTAATCGCTAGGTAGTTTCGGACCATAATTCACCACGCGGGCTCTGTGCGGATTGATGCGAATACATGCTTTAAACACTGTGTGATTTTCGGGTGTGTTGATTTCCTCAGAATCTTTTTCCTCCATCACAAATTTAGTGATTATTCTAGAAATACTCATTAAAGTAGAAATTCTGTGCTATGGGTCGAGGTAAGTTCTGGATGATTACTAAGATCTGCTTTAACTGTAATTATAGTACACAATAAATTATTTTGATTCTGATCACTAAAATCTCGGGCAAAGCTTTTCATTTCCACATCAAGTATATGTTTAAATAACTTTTTAACTTATTTCAGAAAGAAGAAAGGAAGAAAGAAAATATACCAATTTGTTCATTGATTAATAAAATTAAACCTCACGATTTTTCGTCTGACGCTACTTCTGATATTGTGAGTGTTCAGTTTCAGTAGTTGATGAAACTGCTCGCAACTCTCGACGTGGACTACCCGCTTCTTCAGTCAGCTCGTGACCATGGTTGGTGCAACCTAAACGTTGAGTAAAATAAATAAGGTAAACATTCGCGTTAAGACCCATTTAAATAGATAAATATGTGTGAAAAACGCGAAACTCTCGAATGTTATATATTTATTGTCGCAACAACACAATTACTTACGCACAATAATATAATACATTGAATAAAGATATAAAGAGATTATTTATATCGTGTGTCGCAAACTGGAACAAAATGGAACTGGTTCAGCAAACTAATACCCTCGTATAAAAATAGTTTGGAAGGTTGAATACTTATCTGAAACATATCCAATACCCTAGACTAACATAGTTGTATTCATTGGGATGTGGAACTAGCTATTTTAAATATTATCAGAGAATCTGATTTAATTTCCTTAATTGTAATTTCCTATGATAATTAACTAAGCCATTTTAAAATATGCCCTTTTAAAAGAAGTTTGTTATATCAATGTTTGTAAGGTAGGATCGTGCTGCTCTATAAACGTAATGCTGGCGCCGCCTTTCCCCTGTAAATGCAAATAAAAGAGCTCCTCAAATCAATTCGCTATCTGCAGACTGCTTGAAATTCACCTCCATTCAATACTTCAAAGCAATCATCATGGTGAGAAATGGTTTCTATGGAAACATTGAGTGTTGTATGTCCTTGTTCACAAAACGGGTGTTAAAATGTACCTATTTATTTAAAACATCGATTTGAGAATACATACTAGATATGTTATACCAGCACCCTAGAGCAGACACGTTACAGTGTAATAGTGTTCAATGTTCAGTAGCTCTCGAATTCTTTAATTCATATGTACTTTGAAAATGGAACACTCTTATTACGTAGTACGTAAGTTTCAAATTTGACTTTTTAATGATCCCCTCTTCATCTGCCCCTATAAATTGCTAATCAGGTTTCTTTGATAAGAACGTGGTCTATTCCCATATCGATGACTTAAAAATATTCTTAAATTCTTTTAACAATTTTATATTCTTTTAGTTTTATAAGAAGGAAAAAGGTTAGCGGGTTGAGAATGTATCGAGGCATTAAGCTTGCCCTTTGTACCTACGATATTGTGCAATGAAGTTTATAAATAAATAAATATTGATAGTTCAATCTAGATATACTATACAGTGTTGCTAAAATATTTTAAAGTTATAACTGCATTATCGTTTAAATTCTAAAATTTTCCTTATAAACGCAAATATTCCCATGTCGCTATTTGGTACACTCATCAGAAGTTCAAACAGAGTCTGATGTAAACATGGCCTGGAGTTTCCGCGGTCCAGTCTAAAATATGAATACAAATTGTGAAACTTTAGGGTTGCTCCAATCCTGGCCCAACTTTAAAATTATTAACATGACAACATTACAGATTTACGATCCATAAATCTGTATTATCTGCTTGAAAAATTTCGCTGCTGTAACACTTTATTCGCGATGATTTAACCATTTCAGATTAAATTTAACACACAAAATTATTACTGACGTAGAATTGATTTTCAATTAGATACTGGCATATGACACGCACAGGGTCTACCTTGTTTAAACATAGCACTACACATATTAATGCATTATATAGTAGTATTTCGTAATTGGCTTGATAATTGTCAAATATTATACTCATACATAATTTATATTATAAGCTGTAAACTGTTTATATATAAATAAATAAATATATTAATCTTTCTAAAACTTTTCCACATTCTTTAATGTACAAAGGTAGGGGGTGTGACCGGGGATGTGCCAAAGGTTTTCATTGTGGACTGAGGCTGGCATGTCTCATGGATATCCATGGTTGATAGGAGCTACATATTGCCATGTGGAAATGTTATTTCCTGAGACACCTCTCACCATAAATTAGGAGTATGAGTACCTATCTATTCATAATTCACATTCGTGAAATCTAACACAAGCTCATATCATTGAGTTTCAATTTGAGAGTCGGATTTTTCAATTATCACTACTCGCCGCTGAAGGAAAACATCGCAAGGAAGCTCGAGTGCTCGCGAATTAAGGAATAAATCGGAAGCACTTGTAATATCTACCACGGAAGCACGTGACGACCGGAAAATTCGACATGACTGCAATCGAAGGTCTGTAACCCTGCAGCTCACTGCATTCTTTCAAGGTGCATCCTTCATTGAAGCCTTTCAAGAATTGTGTGTAATTGAATAATTGTAACAATATTAAAAATGCTTTTAATATGCACAACAATTGCGGGTATCTATAATTATTAATCAGTATAACTGACAAAACATTAAAAAGATATTCGATTTTTTTTTCCGATATGACAACATGGCGTTCTTAAAAATCTTGTAAAATGTGATTGAAAATATTTATGTACTGTAATCGGCTCGTCATCATTCATCATCATTAATTAAAGTCGCAACATACGAATTAGTATATTCCACTAGAAAATGCCTACTCTCGTATCGATGTTAGCTTTAGAAGCAGTCAGTTAAATAGATAGCTATAATTCGTTCCAATCCAATTAACCGAAAACAAAACTAAATCAATGAAATATCTCCAAGCTTTAGCTTTAAATCTAGGACAAAGTTGTAGTTTCCACGAATCAAATTATGAACAAACCTTCTCTTCATTCTTTCTTTCCGCTTTCTTTCACCATTAAGGTCATGTCATTTACCTCAGACTGCCATGTTTGTTTACATTCTGGATAAATTGGATTGGAATGGTGTATAAATACAATGTCTTTGTAGATACTATTCCCAGTAGTGTCAACCGCAATAATGCGATGTAAAAATGTAATTTCACTATCGGAATAAAACGTTTAAACAATTCCGATCACGTATGTGTACGACGGGGGGTGGAATTTATTGAACTCTCCAATCAGTCGGGCTAGACACGTGAAGACAAACCGCTTTCTTAGATTTACTGGGCTCTAGGTTTTGTATGACGATGCGCTGAGCAAAGTAAGAGAGGATCGCTGACGGATCGTTTGAGCGTTTGTCTATAATTTAGTAGTTGTCGGGTTTGGAATTGCAGAATTTATATTTTGCTTTACCGAAACGGTGTTAGTCCTAGACTAATTTCGAATCTCATTCGTGAGGTCGTCATTTCAAATCCTCTGCTGCTACCACTGAGTTTCTACAGTATGTTTTTTTTTAAGAAAATGTTTAACTATGTAGCTCACATGTTCCAGAATCTAAAAAAAAAATACTAAGGAAAAGGAATCCATCAATCCGCATTGGGCTCTGATGGTGGATTATGGCCCTAAAGCTCCTAGTGATTTACTACAGGCGGCGGCCAGTGCCCTGCAAAGTGGCGTTAGAAAGGCTGTAAAAATATTGTAAAACTTGTTTTCGCCCGTGTCTTAACTTGGATAGCCTTGGAGAATCCTATGTCCAAAATATGATCGAAAGTATCCTAAGTCCCTCTCGTGCTTTCAAGATACCTTTCTGCCAAATTTCATTTATATCGGTGCGGTAGTTTAGACGCGAAGATGTAATGAACAGACAAACATACTTGTGGATTTACAGTAATAGTGTCGATGTGTAATTTTTGGTATATTTCCTCAACCCGAGGTTACTAAGTTTTTGAAATTAGATTAAAATCTGAAAGTCGTTTAAGAAGTAATAGTTCATTTAGTTATACCTTTGCGGGCTTGCAATACAATGCTCGTGTTTTTATTGTCGTGTATCTTTATACAAAAATACAAGTTTGCCCACCGATTTGTCGAGTTGGAAGTACTCCTACCTTCTGTGCAAAAGGTTCCGGTTTCAATTAATGGCACAACATTAATATGCTTAAGGACATATGTTTCTTCAAGTCCAAGTGGTGGATTTATCAATGCATGTATCTCTGGACTTTCAAATTTACTTAATATACACAGAAAATCTCATTTATTATTATTAGACTTTCATTTAGGCTTTATTTATTTATAAAAAAAATCACTAAATGAGAAATTGTTATGAAAATTTGTTCCTCGATGACATTTTTTGCAGCCGAGCTTTTTAAACTTCCGTGCATCAAAAAAGTTTTATTAAGATGGAAAAAATCATTATATTATATTAAAAAGCAAACAGTAGTCATCTATCAAAAGTGTTTTATAACTAGGCCAATATCCCGAGCAGTATTTTTTGTGAGGTTCATACATCATTTTCCTTGACGGCCAATTTTCTCACCTAATGTTATTTTTTCGCGTTTGACATGATGTTTAGTTTACCCTCTTTCTTTTGTCCATATTTACGCAAAAAATATAATTATTAAAAAGATTCATTAATATATTTACTGAAAATATTATAAAAAACTGTGTTATATTATATGTTTTACAGTAATTATATAAAGAAAATGTATACTTTTCTTTAATTCTTTAAAATTTTTGGATGTTACAAATGTTTACAAGATGTTACTTCTTACAATCGAAAAATGTAAATAAAAAATAAATAAATGCAAACGGCTCTTTCAGTATCCACTGGTGGACTTGGACTGCCCCATGCACATTGCCTTGTGCATGAGGTATGTATGGCCTTAAAACGCCACCCTGGAGAAGCGGGTTGGCGAGTCTACTCTTTTAGAGGTTGTGTATTTTGTCAGCGGCTTTGGTAGCGGCTTTGTTATCCTGTAGTCGCCTTTGACGATACACACGCGAAGAGATGGGGTGGTGGTATGCCATAGCCAGCCGACACCACATGGCACAAATAAATAAATACAAACAGCAATTACCAACACAAGTAACTGTCATTTTATACATCTAAGTGAGTAAATATATTAATTTCTATGAAAATAAAATTATTACTCTATTTACAGCGATTTACTCTATTTTTTTTATATAGAAAAAGGCGGAAGACGAGCATACAGTCCGCCTGATGGTAAGTGGATACGGTCGTCCATAGACATCCGCGATACCAATCGTGCCAACATTGTTCCATCGGTCCATACCAACATCGGTCCATAATGACAAACGCCTGCCGGATGACTGACTGACAAAAATGACGGATGCGCTTCCTACATTTGCAGATTAAGGAATGGATCGGGACAAAGGCGAGAGATAGGATGGGATGGGAATGGGCTCTGGCATATTCCACTCATTACCGAAACACGTACGTACATTGGGAAAATACGATAAAGTAGGAAATGCAGTACATTTCAAGGTAGTCTTCTGTGAGACAGAGGTAACGTGGCCAGTCGAGTGCACCTATCGGCTGTAGGAATGCAGCGTGCACTCTCCTCCTAAAATACACGAGGTTAACACATAAATGAGATTAATAAAATAATAATCTGACTAGCAACTGATTTATTACTTAACTAAACACCTTTTAAATTTCGTAGTCAAGTACATAATCTAGTACCTACATGAGCTAGATTACACTAGTTTGATTACCGGGTTATTATTACTCGTATATCAAATTTAACATTTTATTATAACAATAATTTTCTATTAAATATTTGCAAATGTTGGTTTATTTTTAACATCTTATGCGAAAACTAACTGAAATTCTAGTTTTTAAAATGCTAAAATCCTTGAATTAATGATTCATTGACTTAATTGACTCTGTACGGCCCACGGAATATACAAAATAAAGTATCGCACATATGTGGGACAGACTTTATAACTTTAAGCTAGAATAATAATCAATTTTATTATTATTATGGAGGATTAAGGGCTCAGCGGGTGTTTGAGCCCTAAGGGGAGCGCTCCACCCCGCGCAGCGCTCCATCCCGCGCAGCGCTCCATCCCGCGCAGCGCTCCACCCCGGGCAGCAGGGGGAGGGGGACGAGGAGCAAGACGTCAGTCAAATGACAGACAAGAAAAATGGACGCCAGCCTGCAAGCTTGTGATCGCCATTACTTTAGTTATTGTCAATGTTAACATTAAAAGTCTATCAAATCCAAAGTAAATTCTTTTCATCATGTAACCATCAAATTCCCGCATACATAAAGTTGGTCCATCGAACCGGGATACCACACCTACGGATTTGAAGCCGAACCAGGATCTTCTCCGAACTAGCTTAAAGAGGATGATCCCTTTACGGATGGCGAGAATCAGTGCTGTGATTTCACGACAAATAACATCTACAAGATAAGTAGCAAGCAGTCTGAGTGAGTCCGATCCATTACATTGCCTTTGTGTCCTTTTGTGTTATTTTGTGTCCAAATTCTTTAGTTTTACCAATTTAAATTAATCATTGCGTAATTAAGATCCCAATCAATCGAAATGAACAATAAACCGCATTAAAGGATCAACGCATTTCGATAATACTTCTGTTTTAAATCTTTAAATCTTAACTAAATTGCTAATAACTTCCAGGGTAGGAGCATATCGCCATTGTTAACTACCTGTCAATTTTTAATTAAAGATAGTCAAAATTATAGTCAAAACTTTATAATTATAAATTCTATCGACCAATTCGTCGTTATTATTCATCAATTTACTTAGTTGTAATAATTATTTCAAGTAGGTAATCTATTTGTGTATAGTTACGCGATTATCTCAATGCAGTTGTTTGTTTTGTTGAGTCGACCGGTGCGAATTAGAACAAAATATTCATGCGTATGAGACTATGTTGGTATAATTCAGTTATTTAAATACGGTTATTCAATTAGTTAATGAATTTAAATTATTATAATTTTACACTTTCAAATATTATTCTACCCGTCTATTAGATAGTTAATTTGTTGTTAAATAAGTTCTTCCATTTCCTTTTATGACAATGAAGGAACTGATTCAAAAACGAGGAACATATAAAGGTCGTTTAACTAAATTTGTCACGTATGTTGATGCATTTGACGATGTTTTGTCTTGCAGTGAAGTTCAAGCTTTGGAATTAAAACTCCGCATGACTAGCATTGAAGCGATGTATAAGGAGTTCGAGGAAGTCCAGACTAGCATTGAATGCCTGGCCGTCACGGAGGCGGACGCTCAGACTCAAGCGGTACAAAGGTCAGAATTTGAGTCTCAATATTTTTCTGTGATGGCTAGGGCTCAAGAATTATTAAACAAGTTTAAAATGTCTAAGAAACGTAACTCTGAGACTTCCTTCTCCTCAGCCAGCGAAAACGGTGACTATGAGCTGACGAATCAGGGAAATACGGGCATGAAGGGTGTTAAGTTACCTACCATACAAATACCTAAATACAATGGTGACTTCGGAAGCTGGCTTGAATTCCGCGACACCTTCGTGTCTCTTATACATTCTAATCAAACCATTAGCAATATTCAAAAATTTCATTACCTACGGGCCTCTCTGACGGGAGGCGCTGCTCAGATAATTCGTGCATTGGAGTTCTCTGCTTCTAACTATACCTCAGCGTGGAGTTCCTTGTGCGAACGGTTTGACAATACAAGGTTGCTAGTGCAAAATCACATTAAGGCGATTTTTGACGAAGAGGTAATAAAAAGGGAATCAGCTTCCTCTATACGTCGGCTTTTAGACGCATACACAAACAATTTGCGCGCTTTGCAAATACTAGGCGAACCCACCGACAGCTGGGATACGTTGGTAATATATATAGTTTCATCAAAATTGGATGCTCGCACTCAGCGTGTATGGGAGGAACACAAAACAACACACAAAAAACTTACCTTATTTTATATTTACATTATATATATATTATATATTTACAAATTTTCTCAAGAATAGGGCAGACTTATTAGAGACCATCGAATTAAGTAACAACACAAGTAACAACAAACAAGAATCATCATCGAAGGGTACAAGCAGACATGTTCGTGGTTTTGCTGCAGTTGCGAACCCTGGTTACAAAAAATACAAATGTCATCTTTGCAAAGCTGAACATCCTTTATATGTGTGTAATCAGTTTATGCAGATGGCGGTAAGTGCTCGAGAACAGTTTGTTGCCAATATGAAATTGTGTAGCAATTGTCTTAGAGCAGGGCATAATGTGCGTATGTGTAGGCTAGGTCCCTGCAGGCAGTGCGGCATTAAGCACAACACTTTGTTGCACAAGGAGTTAGGCAGCGCCAGGACGGCTGCAGACGCGGTAGCGCAAAGCACGTCTGCGCCGCGCGCGCCCACACTCGCGCCGCCTGCACCGGAGTCGTCCACGTCTTACGTTAAGAACATGTCAGCCGTTAACAACCATTCCGGCCAGGTTCTACTAGCGACTGCTTTAATTCAGATTTTAGACGTTCACAATAGACCTCATGAAGTTAGGGCCATTCTAGACTCTGGTAGTCAGGCCTCCTTTATGACAGAGTCTCTTCTTTGTACATTAGGTCTAAACTCTGAGAGGACTAAGTCCACGGTCGCCGGCATTAACAACTCGGTCTCGACAGTTAACAAAAGATGCGATGCAATAATACAGTCCAGAATCAATACGTTTAAAACAAACATTACGTTTTTAGTGTTGCCAACCATAACTTCGACCAATAACGAAGTCTTTAATGATAGCACATTAAACTTTCCGTCTAATATAATACTCGCAGACCCAGAATACTTTAATCCGTCAAATTACGATATTGTACTTGGCGCAGATATTTTCTGGGACCTGCTGTGCGCAAATCAATTAAAGTTAGGCGATAACTGTCCAGTGTTGCAGGAAACAAAGTTCGGGTATATCGTCTCCGGGCCCACCGGAAGACGAACTGCAAACAAGTTGTCTTGCAATTTGTCTCATTTCAATGAGATTCAAGACCAATTAGATAAATTGTGGAGCATTGATGAAATCCCGATACTAAGAAACAAGTATATACCACGGAGGAAGACTTGTGTGAACAACATTTCTTGCAACATATGTCACGTAAAGATGACGGCAGGTTCTCAGTAGGAATCCCTATGAAACAGCTGACACTGAACTGGGTCAGTCATTTGAACGCGCTAAACAAAGCTTTCTGACATTAGAAAGACGGCTTCAGAAACAGCCTACGTTAAAGGCTATGTACATTAATTTCATGTCTGAGTATTTATCATTAGGTCACATATCCGCGAGTGACATCAATAATCGGCATGAAAATGGCTATTTCATGCCACATCATGGTGTGCTGCGCGACGAAAGCACTACGACTAAGCTACGCGTCGTCTTTAACGCTAGCGCACCCACGACTTCCGGCCTTTCATTTAACGATCTTCAGATGGTCGGGCCGACGATACAAAGCGATCTGTTTACGATTCTCTTGCGATTTCGACAACATCGCTACGTTATGGCGGGAGATATCGAAAAGATGTACCGACAGGTACTAATTAATGAGGATCAGCGTCATTTACAGCAAATAGTTTGGCGTGACGACCCTTCTGAGCCCCTTCAGACCTTCACCTTAAATACTGTTACGTACGGGACAGCCTCTGCGCCATTCTTGTCTGTTCGTTGCCTTAAGCAAATTGCGGACGAATGCGACAATGAACTTGTGCGTAAAATCATTAACGAGGACTGTTATGTTGACGATCTGTTGACAGGTCGCGAGTCGGTACAGGGTCTCATGGAAGTTCGTGCTCTTGTCTCAAAGGAACTTTTATCAGGTTGCTTTAATTTGAGAAAATTTAAATCTAATTTACCCACTTGCAGCGACAGTGCAGATTCATCTGACCATTCGGCTATCGTTGACTTAAGCGAGAGCGAGCAGTCCAAGACTCTGGGTCTGAGGTGGTCTCCGTCATCCGACACCTTACATTTCGACATTAAGGTTGATCCCAATCCTGACGTCACAAAGAGAGTAATTCTGTCGACCATTTCTCAAATTTTCGACCCTTTGGGGCTTTTAAGCAATTTCATTATTCTTGGCAAAATCATTCTCCAGAAGCTCTGGTTGCACAAACTGGACTGGGACACTCCATTGCCCCAAGAGATTGTTAAATCGTGGCTCAAATTCATCACCGTGTTACCAATTCTTAATAATTTAAGAATTCCTCGGCATGTTGTGTGCGACAATCCACTCAATGTTCAACTCCATGTCTTTTGTGATTCGTCCCAAGATGCTTACGGAGCCTGTGTTTTTGTTAGATCTACTGATTCTAGTGGCCATGTTCGGGTTCGACTGCTGTGCTCTAAAACAAGAGTAGCACCAATCAAGGCAGTTACAATCCCGCGCCTCGAACTTTGTGGAGCTTTGGTCGCAGCTAAGCTCTTGGAGATGGTCTTGCAAAGCACTCATCTGCACATCAACAACTGTTTTCTCTGGACAGACTCGTCTGTCGTTCTAGCTTGGCTCAAGACGCCACCGAACAAATTGAAACCATTCGTAAAAAACAGAGTTGCAGAAATCCAAGAAAGGACAAAGGCCTTCTTCTGGCGTCACGTTCCCACTTCAAGCAATCCTGCTGATTTATTGAGCAGAGGCGTTAGTGCTGCTCAATCTGATAAATTGGACTTGTGGTGGAATGGCCCAAAGTTCTTATTGGATAGCGAGGAGTCATGGCCTAACAAAGGTTTTGATAAAAATCACTACGAGTTGCCTGAAGTTACATCAAATGTAGTAACATCTACGAATTCAAATGAATTATTTCCATTCTCACGCCTTTCTCAGTTTCTTAAACTAAAAAACACTATGACTTGCGTTCTCCGATTTATCTATAATTGCCGAAACAAAAATAAAATTCGGGGTCCTCTTTCTTGCTCTGAAAAACAAACAGCATTCAACACACTATTGAAGTTGTCGCAAAAAGAATCTTTCGAAGAGTATGATATCCTGGCAAATGGTAAACAGCTATCTCCAAAGAACAAACTATTATCATTAAGTCCTTTTGTTGACAAAACCGGTCTCATTAGGGTAGGTGGTAGACTTAAAAATGGAAATTTTACTTTCGATAAGACGCACCCGGTATTACTGTCATCCAAACATACATTAACTAAACTTATATTTCGTTTTGAACATGCTCGCTTAATGCATGCCGGACCCCAACTGTTGCTTTCCTCCATTAGGGAGCAGTTGTGGCCTATAGGGGGTCGTAATTTAGCTAGATCCACTGTACACAAATGCCAGCGTTGCTTTCGACTTAATGCACAAGCGGCGCGCCCGGTGATGGGTAACTTACCTGAGCAGCGCCTCCAACCTGGGTACCCGTTTCAAACTACAGGAATGGATTATGCTGGTCCATTCTTAGCACTCAATAGAAGGGGTCGCGGTAGCAGGACAGAGAAAGTCTATGTTGCCGTGTTTATCTGTTTTGTCACCAAATGCATCCACCTCGAGCTCGTTAGCTCCCTATGTAGGGACTCGTTCTGAGCAACATTGCGTCGCTTCATTGCTAGGCGTTCCAAGCCATCAACTTTGTTTTCTGATAACGGAACGCAGTTTGTAGGTGCGCGTAATGAACTTTATAAATTCCTCAATGATAACGCTGGTTCCATTGTAGGCGAAATGTCAGATGAAGGCATAGACTTCAAATTTATACCAGCATACGCTGCTCATATGGGCGGTTTATGGGAAGCGGGTGGAAATCCTTTAAATCACACTTGCATCGAGTGTTAGGGAGCGCTCACTTAGTCTTCGAAGACCTTTATACTGTCTTAGTCCAAATCGAAGCGATTTTAAATTCGCGTCCCTTGACACCTTTATCAACTGACCCACATGACTTGACGGCGTTGACCCCAGGGCACTTTTTGGTAGGACGAGCGATGACTGCCTTGCCTACGCCTACGCTTGTTAACTCCAACGAGAATCGGCTTGCACGTTACGAGAGGCTGGAGCAGCTGCGCCAGCACTTCTGGGCGAGATGGCATAAGGAGTACGTCGCTGAACTTCAACAGCGCACCAAATGGCGTACTTGCAAGGGACAACAGATACAAAGGGGAGCATTGGTGCTCATCAAAGAAGAAGGTCTTCCGCCGATGAAATGGCGTCTCGGACGTGTCGTCGAGATTCACCCAGTTCACCAGATTCACAGTGACGGTGTTGTCAGAGTCGCAGATATCAGAACGGAGAGGGGAGTAATACGCAGGAGCTTCAACCGCATATGCCCTCTGCCTACCAATGATGACGAAGGGTTGAAAGACAAGGCTTTCAACGCCGGGGGGCATGTTTGAGCCCTAAGGGGAGCGCTCCACCCCGCGCAGCGCTCCATCCCGCGCAGCGCTCCACCCCGGGCAGCAGGGGGAGGGGGACGAGGAGCAAGACGTCAGTCAAATGACAGACAAGAAAAATGGACGCCAGCCTGCAAGCTTGTGATCGCCATTACTTTAGTTATTGTCAATGTTAACATTAAAAGTCTATCAAATCCAAAGTAAATTCTTTTCATCATGTAACCATCAAATTCCCGCATACAGCGGGTCAATAAAGTTTCGGTCAATAAAGCTGATCTATTGTGATCGCCGTGAATAATGTTGCTCACTGTTTTGAACAGTCCACTAGTCGTGTAATCGCCCAAATATTCCAACGCACAGACCTATCGAAGGAATATTTCGATTTATCATGTCACGTGTATCGCATGAACCACATAAGTATTAAACACGTGAATATATAATGTCTATACACCGCGTGTATATTCCGTGTTGACGATCCCGAGTTAAGCTTAGATCGAGGCCGATGCGGGTCGCGACTAATAAAATTAAGGCTTTTGTTTGCCATGGAAACATCGTTAGGGAAGCAATATCGGTTTATAGTATACACGGTTAATGACTCCAAGGCTACAGCTGCCAGATAATGTTAGTCCAATAAATAGCAAATTTTTGGTGATAATGCTTTCTAGTGTGGTGGCGTGTGCTTTCGCATTTCGCTGCTTCATTATTTTTTTTAAAACTGAGATATTTTACCAGCACTAGGAAGATATTACGAATACGTAATTAACGACATTTGGAAAAAAATAAAGGAATTCACTATATTTTTTGTATGAGATCGTAAAGTTTGTAATAAAACTGAGCAGTAGACACCAGAATATGGAAAACTACACCTTTTCTATTCACTTTCCCGCCAGTGATCCAGTGATCCTCAAAAAGGCCGCGAACTTTTCGGGCGGAAAAGTTCGCGGCCTTTTTGAACGTATGACTTCAGCGTGCACTGATCACTGGCGGGAAAGTGAATAGAAAAGGTGTAGTTTTCCATAACCACAATGCTCGACCGCATACATCTTTGATGACTAAACAAAAATTGATAGATTATGGCTGGGAAGTTTTAATGCAACCTCCACATAGTCCATACGGCACTTTCGGATTATCGTATAATATATTCCACTCTTTATGAAATTCTCTAAATGGAGTAAAATTACATTCGAGAGAAGCCTGTTTAAACTATTTAAATCAGTTTTGGCTCAGAAACCTCAAAAATTTTATAGCGATCGGATAATGGCTCTGCCTGAAAAATGGTGAAAGATAGTCGAATTAAATGGCCAGTATACCGGCAAATAAATATTTATGTAATACAAAATAGTCTTTATTATTTTCACTATAAAAAGGGCGTGAACCTATCCGACTACCTAATAATAATATGAGTATAAATTGTGTTCAATTAAATAAATAAATCTATATTCCACAGTACCTACTCTATAGGATTCTAAAAATATCGATATACTCTGTATGTAGAAGTATACTCTAGTATAAAGCAAAACATTTCTCATCTTAGTAGCTCTTATTAATAGAACAATAACACTTAATTGTCATGTTGATTTGAACATTACCTAAGTAATACCTTAAGTAAGTAAGTACTTAGTTAAGTTATGTCAAAGAATAACTTGATCAATATAGTATACATAGATACCAATTTGAATATTGCATTAACATGTACACGGCAAAGTGATTAATAACACAAATTATTTTTAAACCAATCCTATAAAATTACTGTAAGGCATCGGACACCATTTCGCTAAAATTAAAAAAAAAGTTGCTGGGTGATATTACGTCCACGTGAGCGAAAACGATTTCAGTTCGGTAATAGGATTATGGGTTTTATTACTTGCAGCAGAAATATCGTTAGGAAGGCAATTTTGGCGGCAGATATTGGCTATTAGCGCGCGAGGTAATGCCACCTCGATATTCATGTTGCCAAACTTAGGCATATTTTCGGCTTAAATCCGGACCTTTCCATTTTGCTTGTTTAATGATTGTTAGAATTTAACGTTTAGACACGTGAGGTTTAGAATCATTATATAAGTTAAGTTAAGTTCATTTAAGTTACAGCTATTACAGCTAAGTTCATTTAGGTTTAGTAAAGGAATGAATCAAACGAGCTTAAAATTATTTTGTGGTGACTAAAAGTGAATTCACATTGTGTAAATATTTATGTTATAAAAACAAACATGATTTTTGTAAAATATACCTAGTGTGAACGATCTATGATATAACATGTTATAAAGTTGTACAACATGTTTTAAATTTAAGACTAAGAAGTATGTTTTCGTGTTTTCTAATTTAAAAGTGTAATGATTAACTCGTCCCGGGTTAATATTTTAAAAGGCAGTGCAATAATGTTGCTAGATAATAAATAAATACTTAAATAAATTTCAAACTTAATGGCCTACACTAGGATTCCCTGTGTCGCAGGTCCAAAGACACACAAAGACATACCCAGAACCAAACAAAAAAATGTTTTAAAACAAACGCTTGTCTGACAAGGTTTCGTACCCGGGACCTTTTGCACAGTACTACCAATTGCGCCAATTCATCTTCTAAATACATGTGGTGTAACGCTCTTAATAAATGTAAGCAATCTTCTTATATTTTGTTACTATACAGTAATGTAGACGTGTTTCATGACAACATTTATATAGGTTCATCTCAAAGAAAAATGATAATAACAAAATAATTGTCGATAACTTCGTTTTGTACTTTGAAACCATTGCATTGTATCGAATCGAATGCGTGACGTATTAAAAATAGATTATGGGCCTCCTCGTTGTGCATTGTTTTGTGTATGAGGGATGTACTGCTTTAAAACTTCACGCTGGCCAAGCGGGTTGGCGAAACCACTACTTTAGAGATGCTGTAGTTCCCCAGAGCTTTAGAGTTATGCTAGGTTTCCCCAGGGTCGTGTTACTCTTAAGTCGGCCAACACCACACGGCCAATTTATAAACAATCATTGGTTACTTTAAATTCTGAATATTATTTATTTATAAAGTACCCACTCTAGTGTAATTATGGTGTAATTCGAACGTTAGCTTAACGAGATAACCACTTATCAGGGGAAAGTTAGAAGTGTTTTATATTGTGATTTAGTGCGCCGTATTGATTACAGCAAAGGAGGTCATCAGCTATCTCATTAACTTCTTAATTAAGGGCCGCGTACGTGAGCTGCGCGCAAATTTTAAACCTACCGAAATACTTGATTATTATGCGGATAATGGTGGATTACTGTTAAAAGAAAACGAAAGCTGAGCATGGCGTTATAATACCATGGTATTACTTTCTAAATTAATACCAAATTTTAAATGGAATTATAGCAAAAAGTAGTTTATCTTAAACCATAATTATTTTTGAGAATGCTATGTGCTTCCCTTTTAGTTGGATTCATAGTAGAATTAGCTTTGCAGATAAGCAATTTTGGTTATTCTTCGTTTTCGAGTTACATTATTTCTAGTTTAAATTTAAGACTCCCAACAAATGTTTTAAAGTTTTCAAATGTTTTAAATTATGTACTGTGGGTGTGCGTATCTACTGAATAAAATGTATACATATTGATATAGTTGTATGGGAAATATTATAAAATATTATTGGTGAAGTAAATAGATAGATATATTGATAGATTAATTCTTATTGCACACCAAAACAAAAACAATAACAAACATTGTAGACACAAAATGCAAAAATGGTGGTATTATCGTTAAAAGTAATCTCTGCCAGACAACATTTGGGTAGAGAGAAAATAAAAATTTCTATCACATCAGGTATCTCTAATTGTGATCGAAAATGTCTTTCTATTACATTATAATACACCATCTGTGTAATATATACATATCATAAACCTATATATAATACACTTAAAGTAGTTATATTGAGTAGAAGCAGTAAATAGATTAAAAGTATTAGTAGTCATTAATACAAGTGATGATAGATATTTAGAAAGATTTAAAATTTAAATTATACTGTAAATAAAGAAAAATATAAAAAAACAGAGATATTTTCAGTAAGTTATGATTACGAAGCTTACAAACTAAAATATCTATTTAATTTCCCTTGTCTTTTTTTCCAAATGCGCCACAATTTATCTTCTTCTTCTTCTTCTCAGCCCTTGGACGTCCACTGCTGGACATAGGCCTCCCCCATTGTCCGCCATTTAGACCTATCGGCAGCGACCTGCATCCAGCGGGTGCCCGCAACCTTTATGAGGTCGTCTGTCCATCTAGCAGATGGACGTCCTCGGCTTCGTCCGCCGGTACGTGGTCTCCATTCGAGAACCCGTCTGCCCCATCGGCCATCGGTTCTTCGAGCTATGTGCCCTGCCCACTGCCACTTCAGCTTGCTAACCCGAGAGGCTATGTCGGTGACTTTAGTTCGTCTACGGATCTCCTCATTCCTGATTCGATCACGTAGGGAAACCCCGAGCATAGCCCTCTCCATAGCTCGCTGTGCGACAGTGAGCTTATTTATGAGGCCCATAGTCAGAGACCACGTCTCGGTGCCGTAGGTCATCACCGGCAACACACACTAGTCGAAGACCTTCGTCTTCAAGCACTGAGGTATTTTGGACGAGAAGACGCTGCGTAGCTTCCCGAACGCTGCCCAGCCGAGTTGGATTCGTCGATTGACCTCTTTCTCGAAGTTGGACCTACCTAGTTGGACCGTTTGGCCTAGGTAGACGTACTCGTCAACAATTTAGAGAATCGAGCTCCCAACTGAAACTGGGGTGGGCACGACATGGACATTCGACATGATTTTCGTCTTGTCCATGTTCATTTTAAGGCCCACCTGTTGGGAAACTCGATTGAGGTCTCCGAGCATTGTGCTAAGATCCTCCAGCGATTCTGCCATGACCACGATATCGTCGGCAAATCGAAGGTGAGTGATGCATTCGCCATCAACGTTGATGCCGAGTCCTTTCCATTCCAGGAGCTTGAAAGCGTCTTCCATCGCATTGGTGAAGAGCTTCGGAGAGATAACATCTCCTTGTCTCACACCCCTCTGCAATGGAATCGGCTCCGTGCTCCCTTCCTGTACTCGGACTGACATGGTGGCGTTGTTATACAAACACTTCAACACTTCGATATACCGATAGTCAATATGGCACCGCTGGAGGGACTGTAGCACTGCCCAAGTCTCGATCGAATCAAAGGCTTTCTCATAGTCCACAAACGCTAAGCATAATGGCAAGTTATACTCCTCGGTCTTCTGTATAACTTGCCGCAGCGTATGGATGTGGTCTATGGTACTATAGCCTTTTCGGAAACCGGCTTGTTCGGGAGGCTGGAAGTCATCAAACCTGCGCTCGTATAATGTTATATAATGTACCTAATAGCTATGATCTGAACAACCATATAAAAGCTAGCGAACAGTTTTCGATTGCGAATTGAATGGTCACGGTAGTGAGCGGGCCAATTAGCGTTCCGTGTCGAAATCTGTCAGAGTACCATTGGGTATTTTAATTTGGCCAGTCCATAGGGCTTTTAGCGGTGTTTTATAGTAAAGTTTCGAGACCGACGCAATAATTACACAGTAGGGAGCTCTGTCGACCGTCGCCAGGTAATTGCCACACGAATTTTCAGGTATTGTACCCGGTCCAATCAGTTATGGTAATGATGTGAGAGTATCAACACGGGTACACGAGGTTCCCGTTTTCACCAAACAACCGGGGTCTATTCATATTTATCATCGGTTATTATCTTTGTACACTGCTCGCATTATTTGTGTAATAATTACTATCAATTTATTTGTTGTTTATTTATTTCCTTGTCCGTGTAAAGATTTTTTTAAATAAAATCTATTGGATCACCACCACCACACACAACTGGTATTTTTCAATAAATATTCCGTGCCTATAACATTACAAGTAAATCTTCTATATAATATAAAACAAAGTCGGGTTAGTTACACCATTTATAACTCAAGAACGGCTGGACCGATTTTAATGATCTCTGATTTGTTGGATTCGTCTACGCCCCGAATAGCAGAATAACTATTAAAATATCTGAAAAATTCACGAAAAAAAAAAGAAAATTCATCTAGAAATATATTGAAATAAATAGAAAAAAACTGGGTAAGCGCCATCAGTTGGGGCAACACAACACGTGGCCGGGCACAGCTAGTAATTGAAATAAAAATTAATAACCTGCAAGTTATTTTTTATTGACTGGAAGGAAATACTTATATATCTATAGTTTACAATGAAAAAAAATACTTAAATCAAAAATTATGTTAACTAAATTGCACTCGTATATTATGTTATTATTATTATGTTCATATTCATCATCATCATCATCATTTCAGCCCTTGGACGTCCACTGCTGGACATAGGCCTCCCCCATTGTCCGCCATTTAGACCATATTATATATATATTATGTTCATATTATAAATAAATATTTGGCCATCCTACGGCTTAAAGACTGAAGCATCATATCCCAATGAACCTGTGTTCGCCTCTAAGTTTCTAAGGTTATAAGTTCTATAGTTTCTAAGGGCTGAGAAGCTGACTTATAGTTTGATCTACGTGATTACAGTTGGACCTTATGATTACCGTTTGTATGAAAATACGTAAGTATAAATTACATATAGTAAGTGTGATTATTTCTTTTTTCCTTATGTAATACCTCAACAGGTCTCTCAACAGTTTTTATATGTAAAAGTTGGCACTAACAGACAGTTCCTCTGATAGTTAGCGAATAATGGCGCCCATGGATATCTAGGATACATGTCGATATCAATAAAAAATACAAATTTTGTTATATGCACAAATACGCTGCCCAATTATTGTGGCAGTATTCTGTGAAAATAAGGTAACTACTAGTCTGACGCGCTCATAGCGATTTCGTGTCTTTTTGTCTTGAACGTATTAAAATATTCTCTATTAGACGGGTGTTAACAGTATTAACAGTCAGTTGAACTTGGGCAGGGTGCACGCTGCATTCCCACTGGCTACGTTACCCCTCTCTCACAGAAAATTACCTTGGAACGTACTGCATTTCCCACTTTATAGTATTTCCCCAATGTACGTACGTGTTTCGGTAGTGAGTGAGATATGCCAGAGCCCATTCCTATCCCATCCTATTCCTCCCCATTTTTCCAACCCTTTTTTCCAATCCATTCCTTAAGCTGCAAAGGTGGGCAGCACATCCAGGGGCATGCCAACATAACAGGTGGACTGTATGTTCATCGGCCATCTTTCTAAATAAAAAAGCTGAAATTCGTCTGAAACATACGCGTTTAAGACCTATAGATAAATACCTGACAGGTCCAGTCGGCTGTGAGTGTTGCTTTTAGTGTTCCTTTGTATTTAGTATATAAGTAACAACTTAGAGCATCGTAGTATTTTCCTGGTTAACCGTAGGTATTCTTAAATGTTCGCACTGACTGTTATAACAACAAAATATTTCTTGCCTATGATTCAGCGCTGTCCTATACAGATCCTCTGTTAACATTTGCACTAATTTTACACAGTCCTGAATTTCGTAAATAAACTCGTCAACGTCACACTGCATACGGAGCCTCCACAAACACCGTCAGATCCCAAGGGTACCCTTCCACATAACATCACTAAACCATAATACAAGATAGAAACAGAACGCAGTCTTGTATCAATCTCAAAATGTGTCTCACACACATACGTATATGCCACAGTGAAAAACGTGTCATTCGAAATATATAAATAAACTAGCGGTGTCAGCGACTTCGTTCGGGTGGACTTTTGAATGATTTCCGTGGGAACTCTGTAACTGATCGGGATAAAATATACCTTAAATTTTAACCCAAGTCATAAGCTGTAACTATGCTATGTTTCATGAAATTCTGTCCAGTGGGTTTTGGCTGATGCGCTTTCAGACACATAGACAGATAGACAGACGAACGGACAAACAGACAAACAAAAATTCCAAAAACTATTGTTTTGGGCTCTGTATAATTTACAGTGTACACTGCAATGATTTTATTTAAAAAAATATTTAATGTAAAATGTTTAATAAAAAAATAGACACCGTTCTATTACGATTTTATTATACTCGCATGTATAGATTAAATTATAATCAATTAAATCAATTTATTTTCATATATCAGTATATTTCAATAATTCGATTTTCATTCTATTTTTACTAATGCTATCATGAATAAACAACTGGTTATTTATTACATACTAGCTGCGCCCGGCATGCGTTGTAATGCGCTAGATTTTTTTGTCAGAAACCTGCCCCGCGCCCGCGCACAACAACTCACCAAAGTTTTATCGAAATCGGATGAACGGTTTAGGAACGCACAGAAGACAAACAAACACTAATTTTCATATATTAGAAGAAGATTTACACCCGTTAAGTTGCATATTTTTGGAATAACACCAAGATTCCTCCATAACCAGTTCTTTTATTGTTCACTGCTGGAACATGGGCCTCCTCATACACAATGTCTTGTGCATTAGAACACCAAGCTCATCAATCGAGTCAGCGAGTCCGGTCTTTTAAAGGTGGTGTTGTTCTTCAGAGCATGTGGTAGTTTAGTCGCCCTTAGTCGCATTTTACTCTATACCCACGAGAAGAAATATGGTGGTGCTATTCTAAAGACGGCGGACACCACGTGACCAATTCCTCACTCCTCCTGAAACTCCTAAAGATTCCTCACTTCATATTTATCTCTACTGTGGCTAAAGTTATCACACGATTCGTTGAGCTCTCGCTAATGAAATTAACCCCCATTTACCATGGAGCGGAGCACTGGTAATGAGTTGTTTCTACTGTAACTACATGCGTGTTAGCCTGTAGGAATGACCCGTTTTACTGGGTAACGGGGATAATGTCGTTAGGTGTGTTGGAGAAAAATATGACAATTAAGTATGTTTGGGAAAGACAGGTGTAATAAAAAATATGTAGGAGATACTTGTGCGTCGAAGCCTTAGTTAAATTACTGGTTGTAAGGGTTAGGGTTATATTACATAATGATATGAAGTTGCTCCGGGGGTGTTGAATTCACAATAGTTTTTTTTATTATTCACAAATATGAAACTACATACGTACTTTCCAATTGATATGCGTTTTTTCTTTTTGTTCTTGGTCTAGAAACTTTGAATAAGCACTTAATGTGTATTTTCGAACCTTGATTATTGCTTCATAACAATAAATAATAACGTTCATATGTTTAAGGTATTTCGCCAGAAAAGAAATTTATGTTTTAATTATTTATATTTTCTTTCATTTATTCTTTGGAAATATCAATCAAATAGATTAACGAATATTATGAAGGTAAGTCCTTGAATCATTTAATATTTCGAAAGTTAACAACTTTACATAGATTTATACTGCAATGATTTAGAAAACTAAACATATTTATTAACAAATTGCATGATCATCACTCGAATAAAGAAAACAAACAAACGCTTCCGTTATAGCAACAGATTGGGCACCAGCGTGTTGAGACGTGAGGCGGATTTTTGAGATTAATTAGGCTTAGTCCTGTTTAGATGTGGCACGTAATTTGTGCTAGTCCTCGGGGAGTAAACTCTCTAAGTTTCCATTACATTGTTAAGCCCATGGACAACAGGGCTATGTACTGAATAATTAATGGGCAATGTAGATAATGCGTTTCGTGTATTACCGACGAATAATGAATGAATGGTGGTAGATTATTTTTTTGAAATCAATATTTTATATGGAATTAGAATATTGTTGTTTACTCAAGAGTGAATTTAATAGGATTCATGTCAATTACTTACTTGTAAATTGTTACGGAAATCCTCAGCTTCTGTGTGTTATAGCAGGATTAAGGGATTTGAAAATACAATTGATTTTTAAATAATTTGTCACTAGCTCGGCGGTGACGGAAATCATTTAGGATATGTGTATTATCTACCAATCCGCATTGGACTATTGCAATGGTCTCAGCTTAAAAAGGTAAAATTTTAACAGTAGGTGATGATTAATTACTTAATTAATTCTTCAATTATCAACACCAAACCACACCCCAACTTTAGGGGCTCCAATAAATTAACAATTGGAATATGTCAAAAGCGCCGCCTTTTCATGTGTCATTGGACAACTTTGATCCATTAGGTTCTCCACAACTCCATCTTGCTTTCTGACAGTAAACGTGTCGATCGGAAAAGTAATAAAGTAATGGATTTCGAGAAAAACATGGTTATTTTTCGCAAGATTAAAGTACGTCTGTTCGAACTGTTATGGTTGTAAAATGGGGTGTGCCTGGAGTTCTTTGTCCAAGTGTTGCGATTGTTCAATATGGCGGGAAACGCCTTTTACACTGATGTAGCGCATCACATCAAGTACGTTCGTGTCTGTTTGCTTCTTATTGTTAGTTTTGGTGACAACTTGATATTTAAAAATCTCTCCATGCGCAGTTACCGTTAAACTATACTATCGAATACGTTACAAAATGCTTAAAAAATAACATTAATCCTTTTGTCATTTTTTTTCCCTTTATTTTATTTAGGTGGTTTTACCATTAAACATATTTTTGACTACAAAAGATACCAAATCGAGATTCCGGACCATTGTGTACTTGACGGAAGATAACAGTAGATAATTATATAATTATTACATATTTATGTACCTACACAGTGTAGGGGGCGGGGGGGGGGGGGGGGGTTGCATGCTGAATCCCATAGTCGCTGGGCGCACTCGACTGGCCACGTTACCCATGTCTCACAGAAGACTACCTTAAAATTTAACCCACTTCCCCAATGTAAATATGTGTTTCGGTAGTGAGTGAGATATGCCAGAGCCCATTCCCATCCCCACCTATCCCATCCATTTTCCCAATCCTCCCTCTAAATCTCAAAAGATAGGCAGCGCGCCCGGAGGCGTGCCAATGTTTGTCAGTCATAACTGATTTCGGCATGTATCGCGGATGTTCATAGGCATATCCACTTACTATCAGGTGGACTGTTAGCTCGTCTGTCGCCTTCGTTTCATAAATAACAAAAAAATCATACATACGTAACACTAACATGTTTCTGTTAACCTAAAGGTTTACTGACAGATAAATGCCATTAGGCGTTAAATCCGCCTTCTATATGACACTGGTGTGTAGTCAAATTTAGATAAATATATAAATAATTAGGCAGGTAGCAATTAAACAACTTTGAACGGTTTAAATCGCGTATATTTGACATTATTTATATCCCGACGTTTCGAACACTTTGCAGTGGACGTGGTCACGGGGTGACAGGCAGGTATTATCAAGACACAAGGTAATTAGTATGAGCATAGTTTGAAGTAAACGTTAAAATATTTAATGTTTAAAATATTTAATGTTACATACCGTCAAGTCTTGATATTACTTAGATTTTAGAGCCATTATTCGGGGAGCTCCGTAGCGTCTTCGATAACTTTTCGACGTGCTAAGACTCTGTCCCACCACACAAGGACAAAGGGTGCCTTCAAGAGTTTACTAAGTCCTCGCTGAGCGCATTAAAATGAAAACGCAAAGTGGAAACTAAAACACAAATGCCAACTTATAATGACTTGCAGCGAGTCTTGTTATTCTTTTTTACTGTTTCTTACTTTCTAAATTTATAATGGGGTAATTTTAAATTAAATTAAAGAGCAGCACCTGTCCTCAAGCAGCTGTCATTGTGTCAAGCAGCTGGTAAGCCTGATTCATAAATTGAAAGTAGCTTAGAGAGCGATGGAAAAAGCTATGGTTGGAGATTTTATTTTATAGAAAAAGGCGACAGACGAGCATACAGTCCACCTGATGGTAAGTAAATACTGTTGTCCATAGACATCCACGATACATGTCAACATCAGTCCAAATGACAAACGTTTGGACTCATCCGGATACGCTGCCTACCTATGCAGATTAAGGATTGGATTGGGTAAATGGGCAGCGATAGGATGGGGTGGGAAGGGGCTCTGGCATATCTCACTCACTACCGAAACATGTACGTCCAATGGGGAAATACGATAAAGTGGGAAATGCAGTACATTTCAAGGTAGTCTTCTGTGAGAAAGGGGTAACGTGGCCGGTCGAGTGCGCCCAGCGGCTGTGGGAATGCAGCGTGCACTACCAGATTCTCTTTGCTGAACAAAGTCTGTAACGAAGAAATTTGACAAAGACCTGCCAATATAGCTTAAAAAATCAGAAAGTTGAAGGCAGTGAGCAGGCCATAAATGGGCAGGACCGATGGGGGAAACTAGTATATGTATGGAGACTATGTACCGGGAAATATAGGGTGCGACGCCTTTCCGGCGTCCGGAGGTGGACTGATAACTTGAAAGTCGCCGGCAGTGGCTGGACGCGAAGAGCAGAAGAGCAGTGTATGATGGCGGTCTTTAGGAAACACCTATGTCCAACAACAGAGAGACATAGACTGGTGGCATGGTATAAAACTTTTTGAAAAAGTTTGCCGGCAAGGGCTCAATGAGAAGAACGGATGACTGTGTCTAGTGGCAAGCCGCGAGAGTGGCCTATATTCTATAGTAGAGATAAATAGTATGGTATAAGTACAAAACTTAGGCGTCGAGCACTTGGTGTCGCGTTGTTGCCACGTTGGAAAAGATTTATATGCGAATTTATATGGTTAAAACTCTTCACATGGGCGTCAGGTAGTCGTGTGACTTGACAGTTGGTAACCGTCGTTAAATGACTCCCATGTCGCTGTAACCTGACGACTTGTAATCATTAAATTCTCGTATTTACTACACCATCAGCTTTTGTGTCTTCGCTGCTCATACAGGTCTCTCCATACTTATGAGTAGTTATTCCAAAAAGTGCAAGTGAATAGCTTCAGTATTTTTACTTTCAATAATTCAAAGTAAACTACAAAGGTGAGTGTGTAAACAAACATTGTTGTCCTGACAACAGAAGCAGAAGCATGGCTAAAGAAGCATGGCTAAATGAAAAAAGAAACACTTGGTAAGTTTACCGAAACGGAAGTGATGCCCTTTGAGCAGAGATAATAACGTTTCAGGCGCAGACGTCGCCGCCAGGACTTTGTGTATTTAGTGGGTCATATTGCTGAAACTGTACGTCATAGAATACAAAGGGCACCACAGAAATATATCGAAATAGAATGGACTGCTTGTGCAGACAGTCCAGAATGTGCAGTAATGTATAGAAGCGGACGCTTAATTGTATACAGTAAAAATAGATAATTTTTTATAGTTCATTGGAAAAAAGAAGTCCATTGGTCTGTCAACTCATCGAGAGAGTATTATAATGATAGTACTATAGTATATGTCTCTCGTCCCATAATATTCCCTGCTACCATCTCATTTCCTTCAGTTGCATTGAGTAGAGATAACAATATACTCTCCATTTCCATTTACTTTCCATTCCACTTCATTCATCCCCCAAGAAAAAGGAATTTAACAAAAATATTAAAATTGGAAGGAAGGAGGGTGCACACCGCCATCCTCCAGATGCTGAGCGCACTCGACTGGCTGTTACCCCTCGCTCACAGAAAACTGTCGCAAAATGTACTCACTATTGGTCCTACCTCATCCTATTCCACCAATGAAAGTACGAGTTTCCTTAGTGAATATAATACGCCAGAGCCCATTCCCAACCCATCCCATCCTATGTTATTCCCTCCTATCTCATCGAATGAAGATAATGTAATAAAACGCCTTGTTACATTATAGGTATTCTTGATTTTCCATTGGGAGGTGTAATGAAATGAGGAAAACTCCGCGTCCTTTTCATGCCCCACTTTACCCACCACTTTCTCCAAATCATTTTCCAACTCTCCAAATGTAGGCTACCCATCCGGATGTGTGCCAACGTTAATCTGAATGGATGTTGCTATGTTTCACGGATGTCGCAGGTCGACAGCATACACTCACCACCTGGTGGACTCTCAGCTCGTCTGCCGCCTTCGTTTAAAAAAAATATAATTCATTGGTAGATAGAGACTCATTCACTTGCTCCTTCACCACGAGGACATGTTAAGCACAATTTAATTATGTTGTGTTTCAAGACGACAAAGAGTCATAATCTATAACGTACAGTAGACTTAACAATAGAGTAGTGTAGACTGGTAGAGTATGCCATAAGGCATTAAGTCCGCCTTTTGTACATTTTGACTGTGCAATGAAAGATTAAATCAATAAACGTATACAAATTATCACCCGTCTGTGTATATTGCGAGCTGCAAATCCAGTCATATTTAGGTTTCAAGAATTCTATTGAACTCTCTTTGGTTTCGCTGGAGTATTTATTTCTCTGCAGTATAATAATACATTAATGACAATTTGTTTTTATTATTTGTTGATGAATGAAATAAAAATAAAATTAAAATAAATTAATCTACCAGCTGGGCCCAGTACGGATTGGTTTGGTACACATGTCCCCATATTTATTTTAATTCCCAGGGTTTCTCCGAACTAATGCTAATTTAAAACATACATAAATAAAATTTACTGTTCATATAACTTCAATTCCCGATCTACTCATATGAGTAGATCGGGAATTGAAGTTACGACCTCAAGAATGAGAATCATAACAGATACCCTAGGCTATCACCGTTTGAACGTTTTCATAATGGTCATCAACGGTTTTTAAATTTAGTCGTTACTTTGAATTCTTTATCACTTTCTAAACAGTTTAAAGTTATATTTTCTAGAATAGGCTAAGAGGTTTTAAACAATCACTACATTTGAAACAGTGTCAAGACGGATTATCTTAAACCAAAAAATAATCTAATATATTTTCTTATTGAATGTAAAGTTCAATGTCATTGTCGAATAGTTTTCAGAATAATCATAAAGGGCTATGTCGCGATCGCGCCGCAGGACATGAACCCACTGCCTTTGTTCTGCAGGATTAACCGTACCGCCTTATCTTTGACCGGAGCCTATCCGGTGCACCTTTGACCGGATCACTTGTCACAAAACACAATTCAGTAGTCACACACAGTAGAATAAATAAACAGAGAAAACATAGCGAGGACCTCGGTGAGTTTGTGCAAAGCACATACGATATTATATTGAGTTAATTTAATTTAATTTATTAAATCTGGCGTAACTTTAAAAAATCGAACATGGATGCATATATAACTTTTAAACTTTCGTATTTTGTACACATTTCATATTGTATTGTAAATCGGGTCTGAACACGTATAATTAAAGGTTTTTGTTTGTCTTTTACTTCTGCTCGACGTTTTGGCAAGGGTTACACCAGACGTCATCACGAGTTGACTGTAGAGGCTGGACTACCCCAGGATGGGAGCTGGGAGCACTCCAAAAATCCTTTTCACTGAAAGTCACTATTATCCCAAGATTGTACGTGAAGTGATTGAAATTAAGAAATATAACAAATTCAATCGGGAAGATAGAAACTGTCGACGTGGAATCCAGTGATTAACAAATTTAATCCTTTCAATTTACCATCGTCTGCGTCCTCGGACATTGTTAGTGTAGTGTGTCCCAGCCTTTCCGAATGTGAAGATCAAATGTGAATAGACGATAAAACTGTTCACAGCTTCCATCGTGGACTACCCGCCTCTTCAGTCAACTCGTGCCAACGGCTGGTGTAACCCGTGCCGAAACATCGAGTATTAATTAAAGGTAAACAAAAACCTTCAATTGTATAAGTTCAGAGCCGATTTACAACATTAAATGGGATATATATGAAAGATGCGATCTTTCATGGGTTGGGTCGTGGTACTGAATAACTGATGGAGCTGTGTCGACCATAACTACTACATAGCTTAAACTAACGTGACTATGTAAAAGAAGAGCTACTAACCTTTTATATAGAATAACAAAATTTTACATGTTTGCAATGCAATGTAATCAACCCTTGTAGTATCTATTGGTATCTACTGTTGGACATGGGCTTCCTCATGCATATTGTCTGCATGCATGAGGAATGTATGGCCTTGAAACGCCACCCTGGACAAGCGGGATGGCGAGTCCACTCTTTTAGAGGTGGTGTAGTTTCTTAGGGTTTGCGGTAGTGGCTTTGTTATCCCGTAGTCGCCTTTTACCACACCCGCGAGGAGAGATGGGTGGTGGTATTCTAAAGCCGGGCGACACGACACGGCACATGTTTGCAACTTTTCATTTATTCCCTAAGATAATAAACAAAAGAAAACAATAAAAGGTCAATTGTCTAAGTGCTCAATTAGTTGACCTCTTTCATGTGTTGCGTATTTCAGCGACACGATGTAATGTTATACTTCAATAAATAATTCAAAGGAACCTTAAAGCCAGCTCGTTGTCATAATGATGACATTCCTCACATTTCTTCAATTCCCCATAGGCAGTTAAAAACGACCTCTCAATTACGAGCATACATAAAACACGGAGTTGAGTTACGCATTCACATGCGTCCTATAAATCATGCCGGTGCGGTTTGCGTACAGTTTCAATTTAACTTTGGACGAACGCGGTCGGGAGGCGGCGTAGTAGCTGTATGAAATACGTTGTTACACTACACGAGTTATGAATATGATATATCATGTATAGATATGTTACATTTAAAACTTTTTAATTGTATTCAATTTCGGTCACGGCAAACTATTATTAACCTTTTTGGATACATAATTTTTACCGCTGAACACAGCCGCTGAGCGCACTGATCAGCAGCTCAGCACTTAAATTACCTCGGTCTAGCCTATTCCCATTCCATATATGTTCGTCAGCCATACCAAACCAAACACTAATACACGAAATAATACCATACACCAAAAAAATACTGTTTTTTTTAATGTAATAATAATTTTATTACATTAAAAAAAAACAGTATAGGTCAAAATACAAAATAGGTCTTTTCTAGTGGAGCGCCCCGGCTCTCACACTAGGATTCCCTGTGTTGTGGGGATTGCATGAATTGTATATACTTATTGAATTTTGAGCTCATTAGATTTTTTCGTGTTTTCAAATTGGTTACAAATTTGATATTTTTGTTTTTTTACGCCACACGTGTCAATATTTAGCTTAATCTTAATATTTTTTTGAATTTTTACTTATATTTTATACGATATTTTAGTAGTAGTTATAGCAAACTTATAGCAAAACTGGTATTAGCATCCCGCGTACATTCATCAACAACTACACTTCCAAAAAACATAAATGCAGATTTATGGGTTTGCACGCAATTGTATCTGCAGGTAGACAATGGCTAAAAGCCGAAAGCCGCATCAGAATTAAGCCCATTACACACCGACCGCAGCAATCGGTGTGTTTCCGGTGTAATGCTCTATCGCAGTGGTTCTCAAACTTTTTAAATGACGGAACCCTTTTGGGAAGCAAAATACTTGATGGAACCCTACAATAAAACAATTATTTTTATAAGTGTATTCTATATTAATCAGCATAATAAAAGTACAATGTATCAGTTACTAATTATTATTTACTTCACCACTTGGTAAGGACAATAATAGAAAACATTAAAAAAGAAAAAATCTAACTAGTGGGAGGTATGAAACTGTTTTTTATTTTTCATCAATTGCTTGATATCAGGTTTGATGGAAGAAAGTTGGAGTCTCATATCAGCTTCGGCGTCCAGTCTATTGCGATATTTTGTTTTCGTGGCTGCGTAGGTAGAGAATCCTGTTTCGCACAAATATGTAGTTGGGAACGGGAGAAGAATATCCAGAGCCATTTGGCCAAGCATTGCATATTCATCTTGGATTCTGCACCAAAAATCATTAAGAGGCGTCGTTTTGAACAATGACTCCATACTTGTGTCTGATGACATTTCTAAAAGAGATTCATATATCTCATTTGACATGTTTTCAGGCTTTTCCAAGTTGGGTAAAAAAGGATTATGAATCCAGGAGTTCACTTTAATTTTTGTATTGTGTTCTTCGGGAAAATACTTTTCAAAAGATGCGCGCATCGAACTGAGATATTGGACCAATTCTTCAAACACATTATCTTCAAACATTTCTGAGTCGTTTTCGCTAACAAACTCACTGAGTAACGTAAAACTTTCTATTTCTTTCTTACCAATGCAAATGATCCAAAAATCTAATTTTCTTTTAAAATCAGTTATTTTATTATAGGCCTGAAACACTGTTGTCTGTTTACCTTGCAACGATAAATTTAATTCGTTAAGTTTTTGAAAGATATCCGCCATAAAAGACAATCGGAACAACCAAGTTTTATCATACAAACGGTCCTTCAAATTAAAAGAAGTATCTGCTGAAAGAAACATTTGTAACTCGGCTCTAAGTTCAAATAGCCTTGTTAAAGTTTTTCCCCGAGACAGCCATCGCACTTCTGTATGGAGCAGCAGTGTTTTATGTTTGCTGCCATAATCTTCACACAATAATGAGAACAATCGGGATTGTAGTGGTCGTGATTTGATAAAATTAATTATTTTTACCGCTTCATCCATAACTAATTTTAGATTAGACGGCATTTGCTTCATCGCAAGTGCTTGTCTATGCAGAATACAATGACTGGAACTACAATTAGGCGCTTTATTTTTCATTCGTGACACTGCTCCTGCTGTTTTACCTGTCATCGCCTTGGCCCCATCTGTACAAATGTCAATGCAATTGTTCCAACTGAGATTATGTTCTTCAAAAAATATATTTATTTTATTAAAAATTTCTTCCCCGGTAGTGTTTGTAAGCAGCGATGAACACATAAGCATGTCTTCTTCAAAAGAACTTTTATATGGATATCTCACAATAACCAGCAGGATAGCCAAACCAGCGACATCAGTCGACTCGTCCATTTGCAAAGCGAATCGTGTATTTTGTAGACGTGTAACTAGTTCTTGTTTGACGTAGCTTGCCAGATCATGGATTCGTCGTGAAACAGTATCGTTTGATAGCGGAACAGTAGAAAGATGCTTTGCAGATTTTTCATCAAGCATACATTTTGTTATGTCTAATACACATGGTTTTATTAATTTCTCAGCGATAGTGTGCGCTTCACCTGCTTGTGCAATGCGATAGCTAACTAAGTATGATGCCTCCGTGGCCTTTTCGTTGGTAGTTTGTGTTACATGCATCATATTTTTTTGACTTTCTAATAACTGATCTTTTTTGCGAACAAAAAATTCTTTATTCTTGTCTTTAGTCTCGGGGTGTACGGTTTCTAAATGTCGACGCAATTTGGCAGGTGCCATGGAACTATTAGGAAGCAGTTTACTACAGAGCATGCAGAGAGGTGAGCCGTTGGAATCAACAAATCCGAAACTGATATAAGATTCATCATACTTCCTTTTTTTCGTCTTTGAAACCGTCGAGCTTGACGTCGTGGCACTCGTGGCATCATCTTCTGGATCGGTGATTGCTAAATTCTCCGCGCGCATTGCTTTTGAACATTCAGCGTCATTAGAAGATGTTGTTGGAACACGTTTAACACCTTTAAGCCAACGTTCCATTCTTCTTTATTTATAATGTTACAAGTCAGGATAGTGGGGTTTAAATAATGCACAATCGTTACTGCGTATAAGAGACTAAATTTAGAACCTACAGGGAAGAAATGTATAAAACTGAGACAACAGAATACAGCAGGCAGTAAAACAATGAACACTAGTTTCTCGCTAGCGAGCTTGTAAGTAGGTAGTAACTTATCGCTCCGAACGCTAATCATCAACTGACGACGCCAACGCGCGATCGCCGCTTTTATACTTAGTCCTAGACTCGATCTCAAATATTCTCGAAAATACTCGAGTCGGCACCTTTGATAAACAAAAAGCAAAAATAAAAACAGAAATTTAAAAATAGCGTTGTAAACAATATCGACTTTATCCTTTGAAGTTAGAGACGAAAGTCGCTAGTTGACAACTATAGCGTCTAATTCAGAGGCGGCTTTTATCAAAGAGACTGAGCGCTTACAAGTATACTACCCGCTCGTTTTAAGTTTGCCGCTGGCGATAGGTATGAGTGTATGACGTTCGAAATTTTTTATTTAATTGTAACAATAAAAATTGTGTACGTTAGATATTTGGGTAAAACTATGACACATTATAAGTTTTGTTGTCACGTGGGGGAGGGTACGCGCATTCCACAGACCGGCAAACTTAGAGCGAACGCGTTGTACAAGTATAAAATTGTTGAGACCAAACTTATGAGATATTGTACCAGCTAATGTAACACAAGCTTATACAAATACAAATAAATAAATAAATAACATTCATAGCGTTTTGTCTCCGCGCGGCCGCGGAGTCCGCACAGCCGCGGAGCGACCAGAGAGAGGTGTTTTGATTTTTTTATTTCTAAATTCTTGCGGAACCCCGACAGAGGTATCACGGAACCCTAGGGTTCCGCGGAACACACTTAGAGTATAGCTGCTCTATCGTGTACAATATCGCCACAGTAGATGAGTAAGCTAACTTTATACTAACGCGCACGATGCGGCTCACGCACACAGGTAAAACAGGTAACTTGAAAACAAGAGCGAATAGGTAAATTGAAGTTAAGCAATCACAAGCTGTAGCAAAATACCTGTGTTGTCACATGACACGAATGCTATCATTAAACTACACGTGTTATTTTACATGTACGATGAAATGGAAATTAAATATATACAGTGCCTAAGAAGTTCAAGATTTATCTTATCTTATCTGGCTTATCTGGTCTTTCGGCCTAACCGGTATGTCGGTGATCTAGTGATAACTGGTATGGGCTCTAATATATACCGATCTGCACTAGCCCCGCGGGGTTTCCTAGAAAATTCTTGTGATTGCAATCACGATATATTTTTTCACTTTTCGATATACAAACCACAACTATTTCAATTAGACGCCTATAAGCCTGTTCATGCCGTACTGTTCCTATTCTCTTTATGGTACAATGAACTACGCAGCCGCAAACGTGGTCCGATCCTATTACAAGTTGTACCACACTTAGTGCGCTTTAGTATAATGTTAGCTATCTATAATGTGCTGGTAATGTAATTGTTGGTGTCTTAACATATGAAGCTTTTCTCATTTGCATAATGTAATTTCAAGGTACCTTAGCCGTTTGCTGTCAGAATACATGTATGTTCCATATATTTCTATATTACACGTTAAAGAGTAGTAGTAGAGTAGTAGTGTTTTTTGGTAGCACTTTAACATCTTTAAAATTTCCCAAAAAAGTGAAATCTAGTACACATATATTATAAACGATATGTTGATTAAATATCTCTACAGCGTGGGCTTCCGCGGTTGTGTTATTTTAAGTACTACCTAAGCTATTTAAAACAGCATGCGGCATTTTAAAACTTCCGACGACTGGCTTGTCTTGGTATGGAAAAAAAACAATGTAATAAAGCAAAATTAAGGTAAGCAAAAAATTAGTTTAAGCCATTTAAGCAATATTTTATCAGTTATATAATTTCAACATAATTTTAAACCCAAATCATTCCAGATTAACAATATAATTCCATGTTAATATTAATAACGATTAGACATGGATAGCTATAATAATATTGCTTCATAACGATAGCTACTAATTAAATAACGGTATTAAATATGTAGAAGGTTAATCAGGCTACATCGGCAGGCAGTGTTAGTCACAATGACAAATAGTCAGCCGCCTTCCATGCCGCATGCACCCGTTAATTACAGCCCATGCTAAATTGCATTAAGCACTGCAATTATTTAGGTTCAAAGGTAAAGAATTATTTTGTTGTTTCTCATTTCTCTGCTCTTTGTTGTTGCAGTTTTTTCTATTTGTCTGTTGAAATACAATGAGATACATTCAGCGGCTTATTTCGCTAAGTGTGATAATTGTCAATGGCAGAGTTTTATTCAGAGTTAACGGCCTCTACAGCAATAAAAAATCCTTTTTTATTTTTTTGTGTATATCCTTTTTTTGTACAACAGCTGTTATCTATTTGTACTTAACATTAAATATAAGTACTTAATATTAAAAATGTAATTCATTTTTCTGCTTCAAATATTATTGACTACCTACTCGTATTTAATTTCAATGAAGCCCTTCCTAATATGCTGCGTAGCAGTGCTACGAATTCGTAGCGTTTCGTAGCAGAAACGCCGAACGTCGAGCTACGTGACTGTTTCTTGTTCTTTTATTAGAGTGGTAATATGCCGGTAATAGTGTAAGTAAACAAGTCAATTGTTAATTAATCATTCATTATTCAGTTTATCTGACACCACAATTTAAGTAATCACAAACGTCTAGTTACTGCTTAGTAATCATAGACATGTATACGTAGCAATGCTTCACGTGTGCTGCGTTGCGTGCAGTGCTACTGGGCTACGCGTCCGTCCATGATAAATTATCTGCCTCGTTAATTAGCTGTCGTAAATAAGCCAATTGTAAAATTGTGCATTCGGTCAAACAGCTAATGATGACTCGATCAGATTTTGAATACTATTTATTACGAAATTAAACACTAAACCTCAAATAACAAAATACGCCAATAAACTGTATCCACTAAATATACGTAACTCTTCATTTTTAGAAACTTCTTATAAATTTTTCATTCATTTTATGTTCAAGGTCAAGTCAAGGTCAAGAGTCAAGGTTTCTGCAATTCAACTGACTAATCATATTGATCGAATGGCAGATTAATTACACATTAATTATTATTCATACGCTGTTTAATTAATTTAATCATTGCGTAATATTCTTTGTCACTTTCTTAACTTTATAGTTCAAACTTGGAGTTTATAGTTTTGGAAAGGCTGTTTATAATAAATTAAACATACAAGAACTTTCTAAAGACAAACTTTTATTCTTGCACTAAAATAAACAAAATACAATTTTAGTGCATTTTAACAAAAATTTGTTTCAAATTTTTTTCACATTTAATTTGTTTACTCTAATGTAATAGTGTACTGACCTTTCTGGCTGTAGCGTCAGGTCAAGGTCATTAGATTATTATGTTGTCATCAGTTTTATATACATATGTAAAATTTCAAGGCAGTAGTACAAGTGAAAGTAAGTTAAAATAGACTTGCAAGATTTGACCCAAACAAACATAAACATAATTCATTTATTGAAATTAAATAAAACAAGTAAAAATGCTTGTGTTCAATAAACGTTTGGCTTTTTGTCTTTTATATCTGTTAATTGATTTGTTTAATTTAGTTATTTATTTTTGGCAATTTATTTAACTTAAAACAGTCTTTAAACAGATAACTGGCAAACAACAAAACAAAAACTAACAGAAACACATATGACTCCCAATTTCGGTTTCTGAATAATAAAAAATCCTGATTGGAACTATTGGGAAATCAAGCGGCAATCAAAACAATGGAGGCATTGATGGAGCTGAAGTTTACGTCCAGCTTTATTGATCCGGGTGGTACTAAATATAAAGTTCAATAAAAGTCCCCTACGCGATAGGAAGTCCGGGATTTATCGGGCTAACCCCATATAAATAAATAAAGTGGAAGAACATGCATTTCTTATGAGAAGTTAGCCGGCGCGGGCGGGTTAGAAAACTATCGATTGTAACCATGAAGTGTCGTCGTTATGATTGATTGCCTGTTTTATTTATTCATCGTAGTTCTTCAGCTTTTTATTGCTACGAGAATGAATGTTTTGTTGTATAATCTAATTATAAAAAGAAAGAAGGCTGTAGACGAGCTTACAGTGCACCTGGTGGTAAGTGGACACTGTCACTAGTGGACATCCGCGGTACATGACAACTTTAGTCCAGAATGACAAATGTTGTCACGTCCGCGGATGCGCCGCCTACCTTTGGAGATGTAGAAATGGATATGGAGAAAGGGTTGGGAAAATAGGGAGAGCCCGAATAGGATGAGATGGGAATGAGCTCTGTCATATCTCACTCACTACCGAAACACGTACGTATACGTACATACGTACGTAAGACAGATTTCACGCATGCCCGAAAGTTTTTTGGTATTAGAATTTATTTGCGATTTTTCCCTTCACTATCGAGAATAGATACTCTTAGAATAATAGACCTATTTTCTTGACTCAACTGAACATATCAATATGTCAATTATATATATTACATATAACAAAATAACGTATAATATAATAACATTAAATATATAATATAAATATAACAGTATATTTTTCTAATCACTCAAACTAGTTAGCAAAACAGACCATAGAGTAGCAGATTTGATTTTGAAATCGAGAAGGTACTTTATTGTTCGTAATTAATGACAACATTAATCATCAAATAAAAACTTTAAGGTTTTAAGAGTTCACTCAGGTTCACCGTTGAAATGTCGTGGAGTGATTTATCTAAGTCGTAAGTTCAATCAGATTAAAGTACATTTAAATGTCGGTAAAAGTTCAATTTGGGGAAAGAGGGAAAAGAAATATGGCGCCAGGTAGCGAGGATTCAATTCAATCAGCTCCCTTGGTACCTTTCGCAGTCGTGATTTGATGAGATTGTTGAAAATCAGAATGGGTTGAGAAAAACTTGCCTCCGTATCGGAGGTCTAATGGAAATAACGTGTAGGTAGCGTGTAGGTGCCGCGTGAAAAATAACCGAATGAATGAATGTACGCAATACAATCATATTTATGTTTTTCTTTACTACGTTTCATTTTTGTACCACTCAGGCTCCATATAAATGTCTCAGAAGTATAGTAGAAAGAAGGACAGTTCATTTGGTGATATTACTAGACCAAGCGAACTAGACGAGCGGGTGGAATGCGGTTTCCCCGCCCGCATACCGCCTCAGGCTCTGCGTTCGTCTTAGTACCGTTCGCAGCATCGATACGTTCGCACGTATTACGCTAATCTTTTCTGAATTGTTATTGTGAAATTTTATTGTTAGAAGTTAAGTTTGTTTTTGTGGTTATTGTTTTTTGGTTATCGTGTTAAGTTTTAACTGTGTTGTTGTGCACAGCAACAACATCATCGCTAGCTACATCAAGTCCTTTAGTGAAACTACCAACTCCAGGAAAGAAACGCCGTCAGCCACCTCATAACAAACTCGATATCGACGACTTCACAATTTGTTCCATAAGAAACATAATAAACAGTTTTTATAAAGTGAGAAATGAGGTGCCGACTTAAAAAAAATATTGTGGAATTGGATTTTCCAGGACAAAACGAGACACTGAGAAAAATGTTAACAGAATAATTAGGATACGCTTTTAAAAAATGTTTGAAGAAAAGAGATCTTTTAATAGAAAGACTGGAGATAGCAGCATGGCGAGCTCGCTACTTGCGGCGATTAAAAGAAAATGACAAACTTGGTGCAGATAAAAAACCGGTTACATATATGGATGAAACTTGGATACACAACCACTACACTGTATATAAATGCTGGCAAAATTCTCTAAATCAAGGACTGAGAAAAAATGATAGTCCCGACCAGCGTTGGATTATTGTACACGCAGGTGGAGAAAACGGGTTCATCGAAGGTGCAGAGCTGATATACAAATGCAAAAGCAAATAAGGTGATTACCATGATGAGATGGATGCCGATAACTTTAGAAAATGGTTAAATGAAAAACTTTTACTAAACCTGCCGCCAAATGGTATTGTTGTAATGGACAATGCCCCGTACCACAGCAAGCAAATTAATTATTCCCCTACAATGACCTCACGTAAAGAAGTAATGAAAAACTGGCTGGACTAAAAAAGTATTGAATACGACGCCAGGAATACGATGACCAAAAAGGAATTATATTATTTGATTGTGCAAAATTATCCACCAAAACAGTATCATGTGGATCAATTGTTTCAGGCGAATGGCCACGAAGTATTACGACTTCCTCCTTATCAGTGTGAACTGATCCCGATTAAATACGTGTGGAATCTAATGAAGCAGTAAGTCGCGGCAAAAAATGTAAACCAATCTGAAAAGAAGATTGAGAGATGAACACGCGAAGCAATTCAGTCAATAACTGCGGCCGACTGGAGAAAGGAAGTGAATCACGTTGACAGATTGGCACAGCAGTATTGGGAAAAAGAGAAACTTGGTGAATTAGAAGAAAGACAATTGATCATAAATGTTAGTGATGACAGCGATTCCGATTCAGAAGATATTAATATGTTTTCGAACGCCGAAATATCAGGTATCGAAGAAATGGATGTTGATGACGAAGATTTAATATAAATAAAGAATTTATTGATTTTGGTATTATATTTTTATTAATTGCTCCCGTTAACTCCAGAATATTATTATTAACTTTTTATTTTCTTTTGTTTTATAACAATAATAACCAAATAAACTATTGCCGAATCTTAAATTAGTGTTAATAGTTAGAAATTTATTTCGATAAAAATTTCATTATAGGTAATTTGTGATGACATACTCATTCGGTTTTTTGCTATCGGTACCCGCATAGCGTGCGAATGACGTCACGCTTGACATTCGTCTAGTTCGCTTGGTCGTATAATAAGTGGATACTGCCGCGCATGGACATCTGTAATACAGGCCAACATCAGTCAAGAACAGTGGCGTGCATCGTCTTCTAAGCAGACAAGCAAATTTTACCAACTATCAGCCTATGCGTCGCCACTGCTGGATATAGGCCTCTCCCAAGGCTCGCCACCACACACGATCCTCGGGTCTTCTCATCCAACCACTGAAGCGCGTCCGGCACTGCGCTTCCTGGTACGTGGCCTCTATTCGAGTACTCTTCTACCCCATCGGTTATCGATCCTGCGGCAAATATAACCTGCTCATTGCCACCTCAGCATGCTGATTCTACGAACTATGTCGGTGACTTTAGTTCTTTGGTGAATCAACACGTTAACCAATCTTATTATGTAGTTTCATATAACACAAGCAAAAACTATCTTACTGTAACATTTTACTTTTAGCCTATAAAGTTACTTTTTGTGGGCTTATATTTAAACGAGCAGCAAAATACTACTAAATAAGCAGCAAAATACTAAATGAGCAGCAAAATATTCAATGAGCAGCAAAATACTAAATAAGCAGCAAATACTAAATAAGCATCAAAACACTAAATGAGCAGCAAAATACTAAATGAGCAGCAAAACACTAAATGAGCAGCAAATCATGATCAACAAAACAACCTATTTTTTAAATCCTGAAGTAAATAATTTTAAATTATTAAGAATATCGTTATTAAGGCGACGGAATCCCGATTCGCTGAGTCCCCTATTTCTTTATTGTCACCAGAGGATCTAACCCAAACCCACCATTAAATTTGTTACAATTTATTTGCTGCTCATTGAATATTTTCTGTTGCTCAGGTCATATAATTACTTCTCCTTTTTGTGTGCGTCACGTTTGTCCGATCTGTCGATAAAATAGAATGATCCACGGTAACGACTGCTGAAAACGTCACATTTTAAAAAGTTTACCTTTCATTTTGAATTACAATTGTTATTTATAGCTTCAGCCATGCCCCTGTTTCGTTATCGAATGACTTATTGTATCGCTCGATATCCGCTGTGAAAAGATCGAACATCAAAAAGGCGGACCGGACCGAATGGACGATTTGTCAACATCATTGCGATTACCCAAATGTCGCGGAAATAAATTGGATTGGGTTTAAAAGGTGGCATAAATTTGCCAAACAATTTTCGTTTATTTTTCTAATAATTGACACTCGATGTGACTAGCAAGACTTATTTTTAAAATAATATATGTTTACGAACACGTACAATTGAATTGATATTGAAGTGAATTTCCAACTACACTTCAAAACAACTCAAACGTATATTAAATTTACTAATATTGATTTAGTATAATTTTTAAATATTATTATTTTATTGTGACCTGATTTATTTTATTATGTTATTTATTGTGACACGACCCTTTACCTCATTTATTATACTCGACGTTTCGGTTAGGTTGCGCCGAGTAAAATAAATAAGGTAAACATTCGCGTTAAGACCCGTTTAAACAGATAAACCCCACAGTATGTTGGGTACCTTACCACATGGACCAAATTTACACAACATGCTTAATATATAGGTATATATTGAGCATATTGTATAATAATAACTCAACTATTATTTGTTATTATAGTTATAGATATTTTAATTTATGTACTATTAATTAGTTAATTATTTTAGTTTCTAATAATTTATCTTTTAACTAGATCGAACATAAACTGATTTGATTGCATTGGATTAAATATAAACTAATTGAATGGTATGGTTTAGTAATTATCAAATTTTTGCACGCCTTTTAACGTAGAACATAATGGGGAGATGTTTATAATTTAACACCACATTTGTTACCATCGTTATAAATAAAATTTTTTTTTATTGTAATCAAGTTCTAAATATGTTTATTTTACTTACTAGTATCAACTTTACCTCGAATTTACTTGAATCAACTTTCAACTGCTATGATTACATTAATTAAAAATCATATTTAAACCTATATTCATTATTTAAAAACATATTAACGATTATTGTTATTAAATTATTAATTATTGTTAATGAAATTTATTAATTGAAAGTTTTCTATGTTGTATGAAAATATTTAGCCACGAAACCGCATTACTTAGAAACATTTATGCAAGTTTGTATTTACTTAGATAAGATTTATGATATTTTTATCATATTAAAAATATTGACAATGATAGTTTATCAGAATATTGTTTTTGAAAAATCAGCTCTTCAAGAGAGCTGTGAATGGGCTTCTGCAAGCTCGGCAGCGCACATATATACCCCTGGTTTTACAGGTGTCCATAGGTGGCGGTAACCACTTCTTACCATCATGTCGTCTACCCGTTAGTCTGCCATCTCTTCTATAAAAAAACAGAAAACGAAGCATCAAATATCTAAATGCTCGTAGTTTGCGTTTCAGTTATCATAAGTGGTTCGAAATACATACAAGGTTTAGGACCCTGCCATATTTAGGAGAAATCTACATACAGGCTTCTGACATGTAGTGAGATATCATACGCTGACATCAAATAAATATCTTATATTAGATGTGAACAATAAATAAAACGACATGGAAAGATTATAGAGATATCGAATAGAACGATTTCATGTTTGATTCCTATATTCATTCCTAAACAGATCTGCACTACAAAAACCTTTGAAACACCAGACACAGGCGTATCCTGTATTTATCGCATTCCAAACACATCGCTGAAAGGGGATCCGACACTATCCGGGGGGCGCTACGTGGTCTAAATGTTTCAGAGCGAAATTTACATCCCCTCCCCCCCCCCCCCTATAACGCGATACGAACAACATGGTGAATATTTATTATGTGTCCGGCGCTATGGTTAGTTGTTCCGATTTTTCGTAAAATTACGACCGGGTATTTTACGTACATTTTTTTAGGCTGTGACACTCTGCTCTGCTGCTGTGCTGGGGATGTGACGGTCTTTAATTCTTGGAAACAGCTGGATTCATTATATTCAATTGTGAAACTGAGATTCCTCTATTTACGTCTACAGGATCAGTCCAATGAGAAAATGGCGAGGGATCTGTTTTTAAATCAAAATAATTATGTGTTTGTTTTTAAGGCAACGTTTTAACACGGAATATACGGAATGTAATATAACCTTTTCCGAAACCTGAAATCATAGATTATGCTCAGGATTTTGTGTTATTGATTCTGGATTATTTCTTGAATGTGCCGAAAATCAGTTCACATTTTAAATTGGAAAGGGACATTACTCGTAATGTTATGCACCTATTTATTGCAACACTATCATATTTTTGGGTTTTGTATTTGATTTTCTGTTTTTCGGTCATAAATTTGTATGAACAATATTATAAAAACTAAAAAAAATTTTGCGAAAAATAGGTTTCTAATGTTTTCATGTCAATGAAGTCGCGTAAAGTAACATGAACGTAAGGTTTCACGATTTGTAAATAAGGAAATCTCATACCTGTCGTTTTTAAAAACACAGTAAAACCAACCACTCAAAACAAACTGACCTAACTTTGAAAATTAAGGAAACAAACTCTTTTTAAAGGTGTTCACGAGGTCTCTGATATGGGGAGCAGTAGGCTCGCGGGGGCAATGTACCGGCACAATTGCCCATTCGTAAACTTCCCGAGATATGGCCGGGGCGTAACGACGCTTATGGGACGAAATGACACAGCCTAGCTTATTCGGTGTGTCAGTATTCTTAGTAGATTAAGGTCCCAACCGACAGATAATATTTCTTCTAAATGTGCGCGTTTATTTTACAAATCGTGTTTATGGATTTGCAAGCACAATGTATTCGTTTGTACAATGTATAAAAAGATCCAATATAATAAATTTTCTCTGCTTCACGATATAAATAAAATTGATTAAATTATAAATAAAAAAAAAACATGAAAATACTAAAACTGTTACATGAAATACTAGTCTGTTATATCATCTATACATATAAAGAACAGTAAAAGGGTTGAGTCTGTACATAGACTTAATTTAAAAATAAAATTGAGGGTACTCTTTAGAAGCTACAGAACCCAAAACAGTAGTTATTATTATTTTTGTCTGTACGTTTGTCTATATGTGTGTTTGTTTGAGCACCACTGAAGGTTTTCACTAAAGACATCGGGTTTTCACTAAAGTATCCAATCGAAAAACTGGTATATGTGTCATCTTCATATGACACAAGGACATTGAGTTATAGAGTAAAATAAAAAAAATACTTAATAGAATTACTCAAAAACTACTGGATGGATTTTCATCCATAAAATCCATCATGTCGGTGCTTTTACAAGTGTTAAAAATCTTTATTCACGCGAGCGAAGCAGCGGATAAAAGCTAGTGCTGAATATAATAGTCTTACTTTTTTCGGCGACGATTATAACATAAGAACTAGTCAGATGTTAAGTACCTACTTACATAATTTTTTAGAACTCTTCCCATAGAGTGGCTTACTGTTGTGTTTAGTCTTGTTTGTAAATAAATTCTCAAAATAATTCACAATCTGTATCTAAAAATATTTGACTCAAAATTAAACCATTACACCCCTTTATCAACTTTTCAATATAAATACATATATACTCGTAACTACTTGCAACAACGAACGTAACACAATACTAAATCCTTACGCATCCCCAGATTTACCTCTTGAAGATTAATATGTACGTGGTATGAAATATGATCAAACTATTGTGTGTACCGGCAGTGCAGTGGGAACAAAAACATTGGTGGGGTAGTGTTACGAGTAGATAATGCCGACGGAGATTGTAAGCCCGAGGACTTGTGCTCCCTCGTTATCATTCATTTTGTTTAAAACACATAAGCAAGTAGTGATATATGGATAGATACATGTTTTATTGAACATACACATGTAGCAAAAAGACAATATAATCTAGCTATTTGACCTTTGACGTTCAAATGACTGTTCATTTTTTTTTATATTAGACTCTTTATAACGTTAGTGTATTTCGCGTTTTTCACACATAATTAGGTATATATTAAACAGGTATTTAATCGTTTTATCAAAAACTCGACTATCAAAAATTCTTTATTATTACCTGATGCTTCCAGCGTTTAGTTGTTAGAACTGCAAGCGGACTGCGCAAGTCCTGCTAGCTGGCTGCATAGAAACGGCATTATTTTTTGCACTGTTGCAGCTGGTTGGCAGTCCAAATCCAGTCCGTCCAGTCCATGTCTAACACTGGTTGCGGTGGAGGGAGCGGTGAATCTTTCCCCACGAAGGAGCTATAACATTGTTTCTATTTTTTATAGTTCCTTCGTAGGGAAAGATTCACCGCTCCCTCCACCGCGACCAATGTTAAACACGGAGTTCCCGCTTCGGTACAATTTCATCTATGTAATTATATCCATTATTATTTTGTAAAAATATTTTGTTTGTTGTCATAATATTCTTTATCATTACAATTTTTTTCTAAATCAAAAGCTAAATCAAAATCCTTAAAATTTTCTCTCGTGTTTTAAACTAACGCACATCCCGTAGGTAAAATTTGTATTCGAATTGAAGGGTTCATTTAATAACATTCTATCGACGGAGTTATAATAAGTTGGGTATCCTTCATAAGCCACTCACATTAGTGGATTACAAGTGAAAGCTTTTTCCGTTCCTAAGGCGACCGGTAAGCGGCTTTTTGACCCTTCAGCATATAAATAGTTGGATATATTCACCTTTCGACCAGATTTCCATGCGAATTATGTATTTAGTTGTAACAGGGAAGATAAAGGGTTGAAATAACGAAATATTTTATCTCCTATTTCTATGAAAAATTGCTATGTTTTCCAAAGATATATCGACAAGATAGACTTCTTTGGAATGCTGAATACTACTAAATTTGGAAATAAAATATTCTACATTTTGTAGTATACATTACTTTTCTCAATCCTTCCTTAGGTAGGTACGGATTTGTGCAATCATATAATATATATATATAATATATATATTTATACACATATGATCTTTGAAGTTCTCATTTTTAAGTACTTGCAGGTCATATTTGATTTAAAAATCATCTAAAAATTTGGTGTGAATTATGCATTAAAATAACAGAATTATAAGAGAAGTAGAACAGAAGAACAGATTAGGATTAGAATAATAACTGTTTAGGGTTTTGTTTACAAGATTTTAAGGTTCTGTTACAATATTTATTCATCATTTTAAATTAATGTTTATCCGGAAAGCAACAATAAAAGCAAATGAACTATCAGCTTTGCGAAACTTTGAAGATTTTAAAAACGAAGTTGAGCCCTGGCGTGAAACTGCTAGAAAACTTAAAGCGTGTTAGCCTCAAAATATACGGGCGGACAAAATGGTTTTCTTTGAAACCAGCAGTATTTTTACTACAGTTCACACAAAAATGGCATAAGAAATATTTTGTTATAATACAGACTCATTTAAATACTTTTTTGTTTATTTTAATTATACTTCTTTCAGATATTATACACATAAGATGCAATCAAGCAAAGGAAGTCTTCATACAATAAACATTTTTTTTTATTTTTATGGAAGGGAAGCAAATGAGCACTATTAAAAATCGTAAATACCGAGAAAAATATTCGACTATCTTTTGATTTTTTCGAAAAATCTCTTAAACAGTACGTTTGGTGGAAAAAAATCATACCATAATAAATTAAACTAGAGTAAATTTACTATAAAGGGAGTACAGTTTGATTTCCGTATAGTTCTCAAGGTACGATTTTTTTTAAATCGAAATTTGTCACGAAATTCTAAAATTTCAATCATTTGAAGTTAGTTTTTGCAAAATAACCTCTAAATGGTCGATATGTCGGGCCCCGGTATGTACAACATACAAAAACTCAAAACTATCCGACCCTTTGCATGGTACGATGTATAATTTGACATAAAACATGTCAATTAGGATTTTAAGGTTAATTTATGTTTTCTTAAACTCGATTTATGATTTGATGTTCTTTGTTCGTAGTTATCACCACCCGTATATTCATGTCGTAAGTCAGCTTCAAACAACACCTTGGCAGGCACTCCTGTGAAATTGGAAGAGAAAATAAACAGGAAACTTTCCGTACGAGATTACACCTGAGAGCGGATGCAAACACGATTTTGGCAGGATGCACGCGACGGCATGTCGATTAGGTGAAGAGGTATGTATGACCTGTGATTTATCACTATAGTCTGCACTAAGACTCCATGATACAATAACAATTAATTAGTTTAATAATCCTTAAACTAAATAGTGGTTACTAACTTAGTTTTTGTTCTTTTCCTAGTTAAATTTTCTTTGTAAGTTACGATATCAGAACTGAAAGCGGTCCTGAGTAGACAAGTTGTTGAATGCACTGTAAATCCTATTCAGGTTAATAATAAATATATACTTAATAATAAGTATATATAATAATAGCAATAGTTACTTACATATATGCCTGTATTTACTACACACTGTATGATGTACGTCATCAGCTTACTAGACATATAAAGCCCCTGAGGCAATGTTAATCTTAATTGATTAGTTGAATTAGCCATTCAATATAAAGTGTATGCAATGTATTCTCTATAAAGACGACTACAACGAAAATGTATATTGGTTTTGTTAATATTATAGAAACAATATTTTCCTACAATTAACATAAAAAGGTAACTTAACATAGATAATTTCTAACTTTATAGTTATCTGCATCATTACTGTTTTTCGACAGCAAACACATTTATACGAAACTAGCAAGACCCGGCAGACGTTGTATATTATGGCGACCTGTGTATATTTATTTACCTCTGTATATAAAATCACAAATTATTGTGTTTTGCTATCGATATGATTTTTGCGATAGGTTGAATTGTATAGAAGTTTATGTGCTGCAGCGCCATCTAGTGGCGAGTTATAACGAAGTTAACAGATCGAAAATATTCTCCGTGCTCAAATACCTATTATATACCAATTTTCATAGCGATGGGTTGAACGGTATAGAAGTCGATGTGCTGCAGCACCATCTAGTGGCGAGTTACAAAAAAGTCGATAGCATAAAAACCTTCTCCATGAAAAAATATATATATGTGCCAACTATTAACATCAGATATACCAACATCCATTTTTATATAGTATATAGAAGATTAGTTGGTAATACCCAATACGTCCTAACCCTTACTAGCCTATCCAAACTGATATGTCTAATAAAAATGCGATAGTTGTTTTATTTATTATCTAATTTAACAAAATATAGCGCGGGCATATTGCAATTTATTGTATAAATTTATTGAGCATCCAAACGTTAAAATATGCTCATACAATTGTGTTGCAACGAACAACAAGTTGCAAAGAACATCCGGTAATTTAATATCATTTTGTGACATAAAATCACATTTTATGATATGCTTCTTTCCATAGATGTTATTTTGCTAGTTGGGTTTAGAAGAAACCCGAATGAAAATTGAACGCATTAAAATGTATCGTTTACCTATTAAAATAGGTTTACCTATTAAAAGTTTACCTATAAATATATTAAAATATATATCGTATATCGTTTACAAAACAAAAAAATTATAATCCCTTAGTTACTTACTATGTCCTTAGTTACTTACTATGTCTAAAAATGATATAGTATGGAATTACATAGTCTAAAAATGTTATAAATAGATAGACTACACAGGTAGTCTATACAAAATGGAACATTAAAAACAATAACCGAAGGTACTTTTCAAAATAAATTGATGTTTTTTTTTTATATAGATTAGTGAGCGGACTAGCAAGCGGTCCCACGTGATGGTAAGTGTTACCCCCGCCCATGGCACCTGATGTCTTCTTGTTACGATCTCCAACATTCAGTTTAAATGAAAGCCTCAGAAATCTCGCAGCTCCTCGCAATATCGCAGGCCCGGCTTCAGGTCAGTCCCGCGGGATGATGAAGGCGCGTAATTTAGTGTCCCAGTTTCACTGTGACAGATGGCCAGTCGTGTCGCATGCGGGTAGAGCGGATGTTGGAAGCAACACGAGATAAAACGGATACGGTATACTTTTTATTTCAACTTAATATTTTCTTAGGTTTTCGCGATTACTATACATACTCGTAGCAATTAAACAACTTTGAACGGTTGAAATCGCGTATATTTAACATTATTTATATCCCGACGTTTCGAACACTTTGCAGTGGACGTGGTCACGGGGTGACTAATTGATTTTATTTGTCACTTTAATTATTAAGAAATTATTTGAACTAACTTCTGAAATTTTTTAATCATAACATTCCTTATGCTCGCAGTATTCGCTCACGGTGTCCAGAGGTCTGTTTAATTGTTATTTCAACTTTTCCAATCGCAGAATATAATGGCTTCAAAATATCAGACATGATTATGATGAATTTAGGGAAGGTTTTTTTTATAAAAAAAATGACAGGGAGCAGACTGTCCATCTGGTTATCTGTCGTCCATGGACATCATACATGCCAACATCAGTCAACATTACAACTGAGCCCCCTCACGATAGGATTGAGTGAATGTGTAGGATTGGTTTTGGAAACCGCATATGGAAAATAAAAAGAAATAGGGCCTATGAAATGGTATAATTTAATAAGGAGTTTTTCTTCCCATTCTTTTTATGATAAAGTGGGATGGGTTGGGACGAAAAAAATATATTGCAATAAAATGTTTCTTCCCTAATTCCATTATATTCTCTAAAACATGGAGTGAGATGTAGAGGTATTATTGATCCGTGTAATGTGAATGAATGCGAAAAAGAATCGTAAACTGAAACAATTTAAGGATAAATTACTTTATTTAATGTAAGTCTTAAATAGATTATCTTTGTCTTAAAAGGAAATTGTGAATTGATGATGTACAATTATGATTCGGATACCAAAAAAGATAATAATATCGAATAAGCCTTCTCCAGTTCCACTCAAGCCTTTACGAGGATGTTTCATATCTCTTTGCATTTAAATGTAGGCCTCATTTACTAAAATATCCTGAACATCTGCGACCTCATGACTGTTTAAGAAGATTTATCATTTACGCTCAAATACTTATGTACCATATTCGTTGGGCGTAAACATATTAAAATATTAAAGTTATATATACATTTTAATAAAGGACTTTTGTCGATCTATTAAACGAGACAACGCTTTGAAAATGAATATTTTGTGAAAATTAAATGCGTAATTAGTGATGCATGTCTACAATTTCGGAGACCATAAAATACGAGTAGATATTCTATGTTCAGTTGTGCCTTCTCGACCGTTACCTCTTAAACATCCTTTAAATATCGCGTGTTTAAAATGTATGCTAAAGCAATGCTGTATGCTGTGTGTAAAGCAATTATGTATACTTAAAAATTCATTTATTTCTCTCTAGTCCATACACACGCATACACATACATTAATACGTGAGCGCGTACGCATTAATTACATTTTGTTAAGTTAAAGAAAAGTCAACGTACAAATGTTATAAATGTAAATAGATGTACTTAAAGATAACGTATAAGATTGGGTCTTTAATAAGATTGTAAAATGTATATTTTACTTTTTCAAACAAATACACTCTTTCTTTCTCTTTCTATCTACTACAAACTTGGTTTATTAACTTATTGTTCCTCATAGTCTAATTATTTACTGCCGTCACTATAAGAAGGCTTTGCTCTTTCAGCTCTTTGTTCTTCAGTCTCTTACATCGCATTCACTCATATTGTATTCAGAGAACATTCATAATTCTCTTTAGATGCCTGTTCTCTTAATCCAATTTAAGGAATTTTAACAATCAAATTAATTATAATATAGGTACGAGTACCAACTGCGAGACGAAATCCTCATTCATTTTATGAGAAAAATGAGTTTTGATGTTGAAGAATTTAGACAATTTATATTGGAAATAAATTAAATATGATTTGGAATAAATCACAGAAATTGGAATAATTCAGGAAAGTCTTGAAGGAAAGTCAGTTATGAAACTGTTCGTTATTAAAATGCTCCTACGAATGGCTCTCAGCGTAATTGTATGTTCAGTCTCCGAGCTCATTTCGCTATTGTTCCGACAAAAATATGAACGGTCATTATTGAACACCATCTTTCAAACTACACTACAGTATGAAGTTTTACCTTCTCCTTCAGTTTGCGTACTGCGTCTTTAGCGTCGGTTTCTAACGAGATTTTTTTATCTGTGGCTCTCTTACGCGGCTATGTGCTAATACTGGGTGCGTAAACTGAATGTTCAGTGTTGCATTGACAATCCCCTCTATCTCTGTGCCTCACGCCGCTTCCGAAGCGAATTATCCAATAAACATAATGAAAATTTAAGCCTACAGACGCTGACGATACTGGCGAGACGTCTGTTGCAGATAATCCTTATGCCAGTTAAGTCTGAATTGAAATTATACGCAAATTAGACACGAATGACATGGCTGTTGTATAAAGGTTACTTATATTTTGTGAAAATAACTTGTAGAGAAGACGAAGCGAAGAATTTAAATACGTAATGAGTTTAAAATTGACAAACCTGTTGATTTTGTTTGAGTTTATCTGCAAAATTAATGTTGATAAAGCTGTCACATGCAACCATCAGTAATATGATTTAATAGTATCTCGTTACTTCATTATAGTGAAGCCATTATTCATTGTAATAAAGTCTACTCCGCAAAATTCACAGTTTCATGTCAGATGCCATATCTAGTTTAATAGATATCGATCCTCTCCAGCGACAAAGAAGTCATCTTAACAATGCTAATTAAACAAAGCCTCCAAGAACTCCTCATGATTTTATTACATGAAACTGAAATTGATTACGCGGCGTATTAATTGCGGAGGCCTCTCACACGACGTGACATGATTACCCTAATCCGGTAGACTCGTTAACGAATAAAACATTTACAAGGGCTGGGACAGCGCCTCCCATGAATATTAATACTGGTTCCTCTACCTGAAAGTTTATTTCATTAACGGGGTCTGACGAACGGTATCAACGGACGGTTATCAGAATTGTTGGAGTTATTTTAGTTTGGGATGGAGAAAGAAACCTCCTCGCCACAATTACGTTGTAGAATTTAATATCCTTATCTTCAATATTTATTTAACACATTTTTAACAATTAGATACCAGACTGAAGCTATAAAACGTCAAACAACAAACGCGTAGAACTGCCACTATTAATCCAAGACCATGTCTCCAGTAATCTAATGAATAACTTAAATAAAAATCACGAACAAAGCTATGTCCTCACAGCACAGGCATTTTAATACGCAGCTACTGTAAGCGTAACACAGCACTTTTTAACAAAGCCTCGACCCAGTCAACTAGCGTAAGCTCAGTGTTCCGTAGCGATTACACTAATATGCAGTAATTAAATTCGTTGTGGGCGTATTTAATGTTAACAATATGCCGTGGTAGGTATCGCGACACGCTCTTGTAAATCAGGTTTTCGCTGTTTCATTTTAATATAATTATTTAGTCAAACATAATATGGAAAAATAACAGTGTGGATTGTTAAGCACCCGAAATGCGCTACATTCTCTGAGATTTCGCTATTCGTGTTATGAGAAACATTTCTAGGAAACTGTATTGTATGCTGCATTGAATCAAGTTTGTGTGCTCTCATTTAAAATAAATATTTATATACTAGTTTACTTAGGTAAGTAGCTGTATATAGTAACACGTGTTCTTTTAATGCTTTTCTTCAAATAATGCCCATACAAAACGCCTGTATCCTGATTCATGTTAAACATTATATCCGTCAACACTTTGGACGGTAAAAATGATTTTTCAATTTGAGTGAATTTAGATTTATATGAAGGAGATAACAAACCAGATTCTTCTAGATTCCTAAATCCTAAAATGCAAGCATGACTGCATCTTCCTCCCTCTATCCACACAGGGTTACATGTGTTCCAACCACTACCCAAAATAAAAATAAACATGTAATAGTAACGAAATACTCAATCCATGTTCCAATATAACAAATGTTTCGCATACACAAAATCATTTGAAGACCCGTTATAACGTAGTATCTATTCAAACTTCAAACTTCTCTATTGCCCGTTACAGGTAGACATTTTAATAAATATAAATAATACTATATACTATCAGTGCAACTCAATTCAAAATGTCGGCATGTACTTTTTATAATATTGATTAAATTTCAGGATATACAAATTAAACTTATATAATATTGAGGTAACTGATGGAGATCGAGAGGTTCTATGGACAGTTGTATACCTCGGTCGCTAAACCTGTTGGCAACTTGGCCAAAGACCCAAGAGCCAAGTTAACCCGACACTATACCGAAGACATCCCGGACATCAGCCTGTACGAGATTAGGATGGCCCTCAAACAGCTTAGAAACAACAAGGCGCCGGGTGAAGACGGAATCACTTCAGAGCTTCTGAAAGCGGGTGGAACACCGGTACTGAAAGTCCTTCAGAAGCTCTTTAATTCCGTCTTGCTCGAAGGTATTACGCCGGAGGCATGGAACAGAAGCGTGGTGGTGCTCTTCTTCAAGAAAGGCGACAAGACCTTGTTGAAGAACTATAGGCCCATCTCGCTTCTGAGCCATGTTTATAAGCTGTTTTCGAGGGTTATCACGAATCGTCTCGAGCGCAGGTTTGATGACTTCCAGCCTCCCGAACAAGCCGGTTTCCGAAAAGGCTATAGTACCATAGACCACATCCATACGCTGCGGCAAGTTATACAGAAGACCGAGGAGTATAACTTGTCATTATACTTAGCGTTTGTGGACTATGAGAAAGCCTTTGATTCGATCGAGACTTGGGCAGTGCTACAGTCCCTCCAGCGGTGCCATATTGACTATCGGTATATCGAAGTGTTGAAGTGTTTGTATAACAACGCCACCATGTCAGTCCGAGTACAGGAAGGGAGCACGGAGCCGATTCCATTGCAGAGGGGTGTGAGACAAGGAGATGTAATCTCTCCGAAGCTCTTCACCAATGCGATGGAAGACGCTTTCAAGCTCCTGGAATGGAAAGGACTCGGCATCAACGTTGATGGCGAATGCATCACTCACCTTCGATTTGCCGACGATATCGTGGTCATGGCAGAATCGCTGGAGGATCTTAGCACAATGCTCGGAGACCTCAATCGAGTTTCCCAACAGGTGGGCCTTACAATGAACATGGACAAGACGAAAATCATGTCGAATGTCCATGTCGTGCCCACTCCAGTTTCAGTTGGGAGCTCGATTCTCGAAGTTGTTGACGAGTACGTCTACCTAGGCCAAACGGTCCAACTAGGTAGGTCCAACTTCGAGAAAGAGGTCAATCGACGAATCCAACTCGGCTGGGCAGCGTTCGGGAAGCTACGCAGCGTCTTCTCGTCCAAAATACCTCAGTGCTTGAAGACGAAGGTCTTCGACCAGTGTGTGTTGCCAGTGATGACCTACGGCACCGAGACGTGGTCTCTGACTATGGGCCTCATAAATAAGCTCACTGTCGCACAGCGAGCTATGGAGAGGGCTATGCTCGGGGTTTCCCTACGTGATCGAATCAGGAATGAGGAGATCCGTAGACGAACTAAAGTCACCGACATAGCCTCTCGGGTTAGCAAGCTGAAGTGGCAGTGGGCAGGGCACATAGCTCGAAGAACCGATGGCCGATGGGGCAGAAGGGTTCTCGAATGGAGACCACGTACCGGCGGACGAAGCCGAGGACGTCCATCTGCTAGATGGACAGACGACCTCATAAAGGTTGCGGGCACCCGCTGGATGCAGGTCGCTGCCGATAGGTCTAAATGGCGGACAATGGGGGAGGCCTATGTCCAGCAGTGGACGTCCAAGGGCTGAGAAGAGAAGAGAAGAGAATATTGAGCATGTCTAAAAATATTGATAATTATAAATAATAATTGAGTCAATGTCATCTACTAAATATTCATCGATAGTGTAATAAAATTTAGTCACTAATATTTTAAGGTTCATTTTAAAGGTGATGACTTTCAGAAAATTTAGGTCTAGTTTAGAAAACTAGGACACTATATTCGGAATGCAAACTGCTTGCTGCATGTTAGTTAACGTGCATGACTATCATGACGCCTATGGACTATATAGACAGGCAAAACTAGCCAACCAGTGAATGATTTGGGGAAATGTTTATTAACTTAATCATTATTTATGTAACAAACTATACTGCGAATTAAAATTGATGTTAAACAGACATATTAGGCTTGAGTACTCTATAAACGATGTTCGCTGAAACAATGCTTTTAGTATCTACACTCGATTTTGCAGTCCATTTCGAAGGATTCAGTACGTTCAAAACCGAGCATCAAAGTGAAACGTGGTTAGCAAAATCATGCCACTGTATTTGCTACGGAGTCAGAGCAAAAACAATAGAACAGACAGACAGAATATAATAGAATAGACAGAGTAAACAGTTAACAATCTCACTGTCGTACATAATAAAACTTGTTGTTTATAAATAATCTATACATAAATCTCTACCTATACATAATAGTCGAGTCATTGAGGGACTTACTCTTCAAGAACAGACCTAGAAAGGTCAATTATTGTAAAATAAAAAGGAAGAAAAAAAAACAGACATACAAAGGGCAAGTTTAGTTCTTGCCTAGATTTCATCCAGCAGACCTGGGAATGTGAAATATAGCTCATGCATGACAGAAAGGCACGCGTAGTGCTTACGGAAAATTTGTATGTATAATTGTACCATAATGCTAACAAAAAACGTAAATATATATGTATATAATATATAAATAAATGTATCTAAATAATAAGTAAATATTATACATATGAATTATGTAGGTACATGTTATAATCTATATTTTATTTACTTCAGGCAGTAAGACCTATAAGTGAGACCGCATGCTCGTCCGCCCTCTTCTCTATAAAAAAAAAAAAAAAGATTTGCACTATGTTTTATTCTATTCGTGGTTTCTTGGAGGTCACTCTCGGAAACCGCCGGTAGGATTCTACCAGATGTCCTCCCTGGTCAGTGTCAGGTCAGTCTCTGTCAGTGACAAATTACTTTATAACATGCTAAAAGTTTTTCTCAAACTAATACGAAATACACATAATATTCTCAAACCTAATAATACAAGCCGAACTAAGCTCAGGCTCAAGTAACGCCGCTGCTAGAACAGGCAATGTAGCCACTATTTCACTTGCTATCCCTCCGATATGCATCTAGTGCTATTAGATTTCGCTGGCGCAGTACAAACTATTTATTATCTTTCCTCATTTAAGTGACTAAGTGTATAAAAATACGCGCGGAGAAAGAGTAAAAAGCATATCTTTTAGACTTAAATCCTGTATAACTTCTAATCTTTTTAAATTATTCTTTAGGATCCCACACTGTTATTCAGTATACTCGTATAACACGTCCAGTTATATTGTTATTAAGTATTGTTAAATATGTATAACATGACTGTATATGTATTTTTTTTACATGAAAAAGGTGGCAGACGAGCATACAGTCCACCTGATGGTAAGTGGATACTGTCGCTCAGAGACATCCGCGATACATGCCAACATAAGTCCAGAATGACAAACGTCAGCACCGCCCCGGTTGCGCTTTCTATCTTTGGATAGGGTTTGGATATTAATGGATTGGGCGAAAGGGTTGGGAAATGGGAAGAGATAGGATAGGATGGGATGAGAATGGGCTCTGGCATATCTCACTCACTACTGAAACACGTACCTACGTACATTAGGGAAATACGATAAAGTAGGAAAATCAGTACATTTCAATGTAGTCTTCTGTGAGAGAGGGGGTAACGTGGCCAGTCGAGTGCGCCCAGCGGCTGTGAGAATGTAGCGTGCACTCTCCCCCTACTTTATTATGAACAGTACATTTATTACTATAGTATATTCATTAGCAGTACAACGACATTGTTATAACATTTTTGCAGTTTCTTTTAAAATGTCAACGCGAGAAGACTTTTCGAAAAAGATAACACGAAATCTTGGCATTTATATATAAACAGGTAAGTAATAAATAGTTTTTATGTTAACAACATTGTGTAGTTAAATTTTGTGTTCGTCTTTATTTGTATTTCGAATCAACGACACAGTAAATCCTAATGTGAAATGTGGCATTACTTCTTACAAACCAGTCAAAAGTTTGAACAATTTTGCTTTGAAGGAGGCCTAACTACGAGTTGCAGTAGTTTCTAGGATATATCCATCACGTAGGTAAATTATAATATTTTGTGCCGTAATATTCTACATCTTAACTTTAAAAAAAACTCAAATTACACTTGGCCTATTGTTATCGTCCCCGCGTCCTGGAGAGCTCTTACGAAACTGCGCGGCAAACAATATGCATATCCCCCCCCCCTGCCCGCTTCCCTCCTCTCCCCCTCTTGCGGTACGTGAGTGCCTGGCTTTATGGAGACTACAACTAGTGTTGGCACTAGCCGCGTCAAGATTTTTATACAATAAAAAGTGGCTTATCGGAAGTAACTGCTTAATAGAGCTTATAGTCTAAAATTCATCTTAATAGCGTTATAAAAACTGCCGGTGATGTTTTTCATGTTGTATATATACATATATATATATACATACATACACATATATGTATATATATATATATATTTAGATGGATACTAAATTGTAACATGTTTATAACAAAAAACCTGCTAATTTTGTACGGATCCGAAAGTTGTAGAATGAATGAAAGTTGTTAAATGTTTTTTTCGTTAAGCTACCACATGAGGCTCTTCATTAGAGCGGCGGTAACCACTTACCATCTGCCATCTCTTCTATAGAAAATATCTACACTTTTTTGTTATTTGTTTACAAATGGCTTCAGAATATGCTCGCATTGTATTATTTTATAATTCCAGTTGCGTCTAATTGATTTTTTTTTAATATGTTTACTTAGTTCGATTACTCTAGACATACATAAAATGTAAACCAACAGTATGTCGACAACAAAACGCCGTTTATTTCAATTAGAACTTACATTATTAAACAATTGTAATTTTACAGTTTACTCAATCTCTAAAGCAAACATAGTGAATGTTCAAAACAAGTATAGGTATTTATATAGGTATCCTTGTTACTTTATCTGGAATATTAGATACTTTGTCTTTGCACAGCTCTCAAGCGATGGAATTATGACGTCAGCAGGAGGAGTAATGTAGAATGTTACAGATCCGGCACAGGACTCTGGAGTTTCCTATAAACTGGGAGGTATTCCGCGATACGGAGGAATGACGGAAACACTACTTTGAGAATTACTCGGACTTAAACAGTTAGTTGACGTGAAACCTCGGAATATATTCTACCTACGTCAGAGCACACACACGCATAAATATGTTGATGTACATAAGCATTTACTTAAAATAATAAGGGTTAAGAGCTATGAATTAATATTTCCTAGACGTACACTTTTTGTCCATATTTTTGTCCCTTTTATATATCTGCAACCTTTAAATATCCACTGCTGGATGTTATGTTCTACACGTTATTATGCTGGAGTTTGCTATCTCTGCTTCATATTAGTCTCGTCCATCGCTTTGTCGCCCTTACGAACAATGTCATCTATTCATTTAGATTCTAATCACGACTGTCCTAGATCTCCACTTATCATTCTATCTACAGATAGAATCTGTAGATATCTATAGATAGAATCATTCATACGTTTCATACGTTTACGTATAACTAGAGAGTTCACTTGTAAACATGTATAACAAATCGTTTACGTACGACTATATAGTTGCAATATTTCCGTTTAATTTTTTTACATCTAAGTTGAAAATCTGCTAAATTACAACGGTCAAATCAAACCCATATTAGAAGATGTTCATTGTTAAGGCCACAAAAGTTATCTCTTATGTACTTATGTGGTCGTGATTTATCATAACGCGAGTGACTGCGCCCGCAACACTATAAACTACTTCGTAATACACATGTGTATCTTGAACTCATATTGTAAAACATTGAAGAAGAAATAACTAACACGATATTGAAATCCGCATCAAAATCAGTCCCGTAGAACCTAAGTTATAAGATAAGTGAATATGTTACGTTATTTTAAAAATATTAATTAATTGTAATTGTAATCAGTATGTATCGCTGCAGGGCGCAGGCCGCAGATTGGTGGATCACATACTCCAGAATTACTCTTTTATTTCAGGAGCATGTGGGTTTCCTCGCGTATAATATTGCGTATAATATTTCGCAGCCGTATTTTAAGGGTTCACCCCATCATATCGAAGGTCTTTGCAGCGAATGTCGTTACATCGATTTAGCCCCCCTGACACAATTTTGAAAAACGGTATAACACTGTATTTAAACTCGTGAACAGTATTCGTACTGTTCAAATTTCACGTTTTTAGCTTCAACAGTTTCGGATTCGGAGTTGATAAATCAGTCGGTCAGGACATTTGTCTTTACATCAATATTTGCAAACATTCGTTTTGGTGTATCAGCGCAAGACTGACTGTATACGTATGTAGAACATTAATTTGATATTCTTCATCGCATGATTTATCCAGAAAATACGTGACATCCAGATGGACCGTACGCTCCCCTTACGTGCCGTAGCCAAGACTAGCAATAACAACCCGTGGTTGCTTATAATAACGACTAAAGCGGCCCCTTCACCGTCTACTTAAACAGCATTTATATTCATATCACCATGTATTTACATTCCATCCCGAAAGTAATGTTGCGGGAAAAGGTTGCTACCATTCTGGGCTTACGTTTTGCTTTTCCCGAAATAATATCCGTTGAAGGCTTACCCACATGCTGATATGTGAAGATGTCTAAGAAATTTAGATTGCTATTTAATGATACATGAACGGTAACCTTGTTGTTTGGAAGGTTGTATTTGTCAATATATGTATTTTGATTGGCGTTTAATGATACATGAACGGTAACCTTGTTGTTTGGAAAGTTGTATTTGTCAATATATTTTGATTGGCATTTAATGATACAGGAACGGTAACACTGTTGTTTAGAAGGTTGTATTTGTCAATATATTTTGATTGACGTTTAATGACACATGTACATCATAAAAAAAAATTTTACACAAAAAACATTAATATCATTTCAATATACATGTCATTATTTTAATAATAGGGTTAGTTGTAAAGTTGTAGTGTTTTAATATTTGCGTAGTCCGACATGGATTTATTTCCACATATTAAGTTTCAATATATCTCATTAATGAAGCATGTCTCATTAAAGAGTTTCGAATTAACATTTAAAGAAATTAAAAAAAAGCTGTTAAGATAATTCCACGTTAACTATTCCACTATTCTATTCTTTTCATAAAAAGACACACTGAAGCAGCAGCGTGAGAAAATTCACAAGTTGGAACAATGGGAAGGTGCCCAGTAGTTGGTAAAAAAATCAGAAACTCAGAAGTTATGAGAACAGAAAATTGTTGGTACAGGATTATGGGTAACAAGAATTGCAGGCATTGAACATCCATGCGGTTTGCGATGAACTCGGGAAATATGAATTTTGCAACAAGAATTTGATATTGAACATTGTAGGCGCTGGAAATATTCAGAGGAATTTTATAGCGAGAATATTTTATCGATGTCAATGACGAAACTTCAAGCAACCTTTTTCACTATAGCCTTTGCTTTGCTTTAACTTCTGAATTTTAAAGAGATACAAAAAGCTATTAAATATATTTTTTTGACTTATTTATTTACTCAAAGCACCTTACAATTTAACTTATGCTAGCAGAATAAGTTATAATAAAACTACTTCCGTACAAACGTAATCCGCATTGAGTATCCACTGGTGCCCTGCGAAACGCTTGTAAGGTGTACTGAAACAAGACGAAATCTCGGTAGGTGTTTTCTACCAGCAAACCTAGGAGAGCGATAGTTGAGCTATGAAATGGGCAGACATAGTGCGTATCTACATTAAGTATATAACTACTACTTTGTTGAATATTGTATAGTATATACTACTATACTACGAGTAAATTATTTGTATTTCCTCTACTCAATATCCTGAAGGAAGCGTTCAAAATAGAGATACCTACGATTGCGCCATATTATTATTGTGCTCCTGTGATCGCAGTCGCTTGTAAGAACTGAATAGTTGAGAAAGTTCCGAAGGCACGTTGTTGTAGTGCTGTTAGTGAAACGAGAATTCGTCTCGAACTGTCGACCTCCCAGGGCACACTATACCTAATCATCGAAGAACTTTGAAAGGACATATCTGCGTATGCTGCAATCCTGCAAATTGGCGGAATTGTTGAGTTTGTATTCAAATATTGGAAGATAATAAAAAGTCATTACTTGGATAGTATAAAAAGACTTATACAAGTAGTATAATAGGTGACAGACGCCAGACGGTACATATATTTGGTAGATGCATTTAAAAAATGTTTAAACAAAAGTTATAGAGATTCATGAATCCTATCCAACAATATAAATCTGTGACGAATTAACACATAGAAACTAATAATGCTTGTTAATTTTCATATACTTCTCTATATCACATAGCAAGATTATGAAAAAAATATTCGGACTTGTTTTTTTATCTATAGATAGACAGTGTTGCCCATGGACATTTGTGATATATGTCAACATCAACATCATTTGTGATATATTTGAGAAGAAATAAAAGGCATTTTTTTTATTTCACGCGTTCTGATTCGATTTACAATATAAAATCTGGAAATCACAACAAATCACTGGAACGCACAAATCTGGAAAGTGTACCTACGCTAGTCCCTACTAGACGTGACCTATCTTAGTGTGATTGAATATATATATACATTCCCAATAGATACTTGTGTAGTAATCCAAGTCGCGTCCTGTGGTGAGCCGGTGGCCGCTACAGTTCGGCAACTCACACACGGCAGCAAATCACCTCGAGATGTCACTTCCAAGTACCACAAGCACAATCACAATCACCAAGTCCAACCAAAACACTCGCGTGGCTCCAGGAGATCCGCGTGCAAGTCCAGTTAATAGGCGCGAATCACAAATAACAACTGTCCGAGGTCGCGGTGTGAATTTATCTCAATTTAACTCTGCTCGCCGCCGAGCGCGTGTAAAACTACTCTAAAATATCAAACCGCCTTCAATATGGCGGGGACAAAAAAATGTTGCTTCAAAATATTCAATGTATGCGGGTATGCAAAGACGCTCGCGCCAATTTCAAACATTCTATGATATGTTTTAATGTTAGTAAGTGAATTTAAAGTTTCACATATTAAATTGTAGTTTTAGAACCTCATGAGTATAAGAATAAGGTACAAAATAAATTCAAAATTATACATTTTTCAATATAACAGACTTGATATAACACTAAGTGGCCAAAAATGTTGCATCGTTGCGTGTTTCCAGATGAAATATGAAAGTCTTTGCTAAGTTAATCATGAACAAGTGTGTCGAGACAGCAAAGTTATTTGGTAAAGTAACCTTTTGCTATTAAGTAATATAGAGTACCACCTCTTATGAATTTTACAGTTATTTTAGCAAAGGGGTAAAAGGAACATCTAAAAGGGGTGATAATTCAAAATTCATCACCATTCAAGTGTATGGAAGCGAGTCAAATTAAAACAGTCTAGTACAGCTTCAAGGATCAAATAGACATACAATCGGGATGGCAAAGTAATATGAAACTACTTATATCCCTAAATTCTTGTATATAAGGAACAATGTTTGTCTTATTTTATTGCAGTTTATTTAGCATTTAGGTGAATGACAGTGCACTATTCTAAGTTCGCGCGGGAAACGCCCGCGAGGCCTTCATAATTATTCATAATTATGTACACTGTATAATTATGCATTGCTTCATAATGATGTACACGAATCAACATAAGATTTTTGATCCCCTCTAAACAATGACTGAAAGTTTATAATTTAAAATTCCAAGTTTTTAAATAAGGGTCGCAACTACCGAAACATTTATTTATTTAATTTAATAATTTTTTGTACACACAACATGAAATAAATAAAAAAAGATGTACAAAAGGCAAGCTTATCTCGTGCGGAGAATTCTTCTAGCAGACCTGGGAAAGTGAAACATGAAAGGGCTATAATAAATCGTGAGTAACCCGTTTACATAACAATTATTAAGTGAAACATAGGTCAAGTATGTATGTATAATAGTACAATAATACTAACAAAATACATAAAAATGTATTTAAAGGCACAGTCTTTATCAGAGTGGTTTTCCATTGTTGGCGTGGGGCTTAAGGGCCAAGGGGTAAGAATAGTCGTCGAATATGTAAATCGAAAGTAATGCGCAAACAACAATGATTACAGTATCGAATACAAAATATAAACGGAAAATTATAATTACAACACTACTGTTCACGTGAGGTGCGAGCGCGCCCATTTTTTCTACATGTCGCTTGACATCCATCTGTCAATAACTTCCGTATTTTAGTCGGATTTTTTATTCAAGTGTCAATATGACATATGGCATGACATGTGTAACTGTCAAACGGAGTGAAATTTTTACGGAGATAACACTTTATTGACAGTTCTAGATGTCATATTACTGAAGCGAATAAAAAAATACAACTTCCGATAGCCGCCTCCTCAGCGCACAGTATTTATTGGGTTTAAAAAATCCATTCGAAGCGCCATCGAGCTGATTCTCTCATCGCGCCGTCATATATACATATACCCAAAATAATAAATATTACAGATATAACATACATATCTAATATATATTATATACAATAGAAAGTATTTAAGAAATTAACAAACATGGTCCAAAATCTCGCGGTTATTTCGTGGTGGCAGTGCCCGCGGCTGTCTGCCGAGGTCAAAAACTGGATTTTTAAATATGGTCCCGATACTAATAACATACCCAGAAATCTAAACCACCCGACGTTTTGCACGTAGTTGGTACTATTTGACTGGATTATTTAGATTCTTTTTAATTCTTAGGTTTTAAACACAATATAAACATTACTACGAAGGAAAAGATGTAAAAGCAAAGGATTGCAATAAAAAAACTAAGAAATTCGCTTCTAATTAAATGACTAAGCAACAAAAGCATAGGTATACTCATGAAAAGGCTTCTTTTCTAAAAGCCATTATCGTTTCATGAAAATACAGCTCAACAGTTTCTAGACAAAAAGAAAAACTTATCTGTGTTCCCGTAACACCACTTCGTGATAATAAGATTATTTATTCCAATACTCTTATTAGTTACGGAGAAAACAATGTTAGGAAAGCAATTTCGGCTTCACATATTGGCTGTTAACAACCTTCTATAGTATCGCTTTCACTATGCGAATGTCTGTATGGTATTGATCAATCAAACGTTTCAATTATTACGAAACTCTATGCAGTTCATTACCAATTTATTCAGTAGGCGGCTAGATTCCCAAAAGGCCCAAAAGGAAAGTTGTAAAACAAGTTTGTTTTATGACAGTCTGTCCGAGGAAGAGGCACAAAGAGCATACTTCAATACTTCAGTCTTCACTGGTCTAGATTCCCCGACGTGGTAAGTGGTATGTTCCATCAATTACTCCATCACTCACTTAGTCACTCCATCAATATTTAATATCAATATATATTTATATATCATGTAGTAAGTGTTGATGGAGGCAGTGAAACAATGTTGTATTCCAACCTAATCAATGTGAACTAATTATATAATAATACGAGAGGAGTTTATCAATGCATTGTTTATTCCCCTATTACCCATCCTATTGAATAGGTAGTATAATGGGATAAAGGAAACTCCTTATCTCTTTATACTTGACTATCCATCCCGACCCATCCTTTAAAGGAGATTGAGGAGTGTGATGAGATGTGGAAAACTTCTCAACCAGTTGTTATTCTCACTAACCCCATCCGTTTCAAACCTTTTTCCTCATTTCTAAATTCCCAAAGGTAAGAACATCGATCAAACAAAATACAGAAATGGATAATTCCTTGTGACAAAAGTGATTGACATGAGTGATACAAGTGACAAATAAAATATTACTATTATGAAAAGTGAGTAATAAAAACTACAATATGTTATTTACAGCCTTTGCTTTAATTATTTTATTGAAGTCAATTATGTAAACAAATTTACAACAAATTGTTATTTATTAAAATTGTTTCGATTTATTTAATAAAACAATACAGTTTTGCTTATTTCTATATCTGAGAGATTTTTTTTTCTGATAACACCATTAGATAAAGAATATTGCAGTACAAAAAATATCCCTGAAATCGAGGTAATTTACTACAAAATTAATCGTAGTAGTGTTTTAAATGTAGCCAATGTAACTTTAGAGTTTGTAATTATGAGAAACTTACTTTTTCAATAAAGTTACGTAGACATGTTTAGTATTCATTTATGTACCTATTACCCACTCACACAAAATGTATTGTACTATGTTTCTTAAAATATGTACGCGTTTCGGTAGTGAGTGAGATATGCCAGAGGTCATTCCCCTCCCATGCCTTCCTATCCTGTTCCCTCCTATTCTTTCTAAAGAAGAATAAACAACATATGTACCTACCCATTAAACCCCATCCCCTCCCCCCTAGGGAGAATACAAAAGTGTAGTGGGATAAGGGAAATTCCTCGTTTTGTTATACTCCCTAATCTCAGAGCAACTCTTTACAATTTACAATCCCACATTTAAATCTCCAAAAGCAGGCAGACAACACTTTCGGGAGCGTGCCAATATTTATTATTCTGGACTAATGTTGGCCCTTTTCGTGTCTTGTCCATAAGCGACAGTATTTACTTACCGTGAGGTGGACTGCCTGCTCGTTAGCCAGCCACCTTCCTTCGATAAAAGAATGTAGGTATTTTAGATGTAATTAGATAGGAGTTATTCTGGACTGATATTGGCATGTATTGCGGATGTCCATGGACGACAGTATCCGTTTACCGTCAGGTGGACTGTATGCTCGTCTGCCACCTTTTTTCCATAAAGAAAGAAAAAAAAAGAGTTAGATAGAAATATTATGAGAGTATTTTAAAACATTTAGGTATAAGTGCAAGTGAGTGCAAACCTCACTATAGGGATCAGTTTAACAGCTGTCAAAGTAGTCTTCTCGATGCCCCCATACTAACATAGTTGGTGTTTTATCCAAATATCCATTTTTTAATGAGGCACGATATTTTGATTCAGCTCGTACAAAATATGTAGGTAAATTTGAATTTGGAATGTTTTGTTTCTATTTTGTAGGTAGTCCTAGTTTTAATTGAAATCAAAGTCAGCCAATATTCCTTTTAATTAAATTAATCAAGCCAATATTCCTTCACACTATTCCTTCCAATATTCAATATTCCAATAGCCAATATTCCTTCTTTTATTCAATGAAGACTTTAAAATGTTGTAACTCTTTGATTATCATCTTTCTAAAACTGCCTTTTTGTGGTTCAATCTATATTGGTCTATTATATATACACAAATACACAAAAATCAGAGTGTTAGAAAAATGGCACCATCCTCATTACTTTCAGATGCTCTGTGCTATTTTCTTTCTATAAAAAACTCTGAGTAGCTCATGTTATAATCGTTTGAATGTTCGGTTGGCCAATGCTTTATGTGTTATTGAAGAACAAAGTTAATGCCCAATAAATGGAAGATTAAAAGTTAATTTTGTTTAACTCTCTTAAACTCCAGTGAGGTAAAAGCACTTTACTTTCTTTGCTTTTTCCAGTGAAGAGCTCTTAGAAATGAGGTTATATTTTTAAAGAGTTTCACTCACTTTTCGTTAATCCAATGCTAAACGGCAAAATAATTTTCTAAAATATTTTTAGATTGTAAAGATAAAGCTAATTTCTATTCAGACCTATACAAATAACCAAAACCAACCCATTTTAACCAATAACCAAAACCAACCCATTTTAACCAATAACCAAAACCAACCCATTTTAACCAATAACCAAAACCAAACCATTTCAACCAATAACCCAATAACCAAAACCAACCTATTATTTTTTCTGTCCACTGCTAGACATTTACCCTTTTGGCCTTAAAACGGCGTGCTGGCCACGTAAGTTGGCAAGTCCACTTTATTAAAGATGGTGTAGTTCCTCATGCATTGTTTTACAAGGCTTTATTATCCTTTAATCGCCTTTTACTGGATCCACGGGAAGAGATAGGGTGGTGTTATTTTAAAGGCGGCCGACACCACACGGCTAATCCATTTAATATTGAACTTATATAAATGATAACCAAAAATAAAGAAAAATAAATCTCCTTACAATAAATTATGTGCAATCTACGAAATTTTCCCAACTCAATTTCCAGCGAATATATAGCAAGTTAGCAAATCGTCAGCACACCTGCGCGTGAATAACGCTTTCCCATTTTGCTGTAATATCTTTAATAAATCTTAGAAAAGTTGTGAATATTATTCATATTTCTTTTATTGTTATCTTTAAGAAGTTCCGACGGAAAAATGGTATTCAATTTATATGACAGATGGACTGAGAATTGTTTAAATGCATTGAATATTTTGCGTAGGCAACATTGTGTTAAAACACTTTGTTAGCAACCAATACAAGTGTATTCTCGGTGAATAATTAAAATCTTTTAACGTATGTATGGATGTTGACCGCATATTTCCGACACATGGCGCTTGATTAAAAGCCACAGTCGGAATTAATTACAAGCATCCAGTGTTGTTGTTTTGTTCCATAATGATGAATAATGTTTATAATATATTTATCAAGTACACGTTTAAACAAACCTTTGTTAAAACGTTAGTGATTATAGAAGTCCAGACAACTGTTAATTATGAACACAAAACCTCAACGCATTAATCAAAATGATTTCCAGTACGTTTTTTACGATACCAAAGGGTGCGTTTCTATAGCACCCCTTTCAAATATTGGTTTTTGTCAAGGCACATATAAACCGGCCAGTAAGAGCAAACCCATGTTTTTCCATTTATAACCGTACGCACGTCCGCGATATCTTACGCATTGGATACAGGCTTTCACTATGACGTTTTATAGTGCAATATCATTAGAGCCCGAATATAAAGTGAGGGAATGACAAAACATGAATTAATTTCAGATATGTCGCACGGTACGATGCACACCCTAATACGTGAGACATACAGACGGTTATATTTCAAATAAGAATATTTTCTATTTATCAAACAGCTCTGATGACTGGACAGTGGATTGTATTATCCAAAAATAAGTACCTACATCCTCTATGCAAAGGATCTGTGACAGCGACAACAATAAGTGGTAAATGTAACTGTCCTTATCAAAACCACTGGATGTGACAGTTAATTTAATTTACGTTAAAATAGTACAACACTGCCTTTGTTATATTTTACTTACATAAATTTATGTTTTCTTCTAGCTATCTGTTACTATGGATGAAAGTATGAGAATAAATAAATAATGAATGACATTTATTCAGAAAAATGAACATTATTATAATTATAAAAGAAGTACACAAAAGATACAATGTTAATTTACACAAAGGCGTCATTGAAGGCTATATGGTTCTATGAGAAAATAACACTGAGCCATCTGCTTAGGTCTTCCAGACCAGAATGAATTTACGGAAAGGATTAATTCCTCAACTTTTTTACTCAAGTACGACGATAATAATACGACGATTCAAATTAATCTTGAAATTATAACGTCTTAATTTAGCAGTTGATCCATTTAATTGATTGGATGCACAGCTTCACACATTATATGTGTCACTGCAATCTGATTCCCTGTAAAGATACCCACCCTGTAAAAAAGTGTTTTTAGGGTTTTCTTCTGAATTTAATACAGGGGAGGGGTTAAGTTAGTAAAGAATCATTTAATGAGTCACTACTTTCTGCCTCATTATAAGTTTTTTATACTCATAAAAGTTGTTCATTAACATCTTAGTCAAACCATCTTCAGATGAAGCTACGATACTATCTGATTTCGTGTTAGTATAATCATATTTGTGGTAGTGTAATTAGTAGCATAGGAGTGTAATAAAATGAGACTGATATGTTTACTGAAAGAGGACAAAATCCATGTTAGAAATTTAAAATAAGTTGTCCATTCATCATCATCATCACCAATATTATTTATCGAAGTAAGTAACCGTGTGTCACGATTGTGAGCACGCGACAGCGACAACGTGAGGAAATTCGCTCAATTATGTCTCCCTCAGTGCAGCTTTTTAGCTCGTTATCAATCAATCTCCGATGGTTGATAGACGGCGTAATGTGTGTTGGTACACCGGTTTCCGGAGATAAAGGAGTATGATTAATTTTTACTCGATAACTGCGAGTCAGAAAATGTGTCAATAAAAGAAATGACGAATACTATCCTATCGTAACAACGTGCAACACAATAGATTAGTTTTTTACATAACTCTAAATAATCACACATGCATATAAACAAGCTTTTATTTGTTTATGTAGATGTACTGTATGTATGTGTATTTGTATATACATATATGAATTTCTACAATATTTATAAACATATATAAACCGGTCAAACAAGTATCAATTTTACCTAACTACCCTCAAGCGAATGTGCAGTGCCGTGATAAACTCACATAGTTTTATGGCTCCAAGAAATTATCTGCATGTACCCTTGATTTGTAAATTTTAAATAAATATATATACCTATATATATAATAAAAAAATTAAAACCTTCAACAAAAACACTTTTAAAAGATTGCTTCGGGATCGCTATTTAAAGCATCTGACTTAATTGACTCATATTCTCTGTTTTTTTCCGCTCTGCCCTCTTAATTAAATGTATATGTTCAGTTATGCATTATTTATATTAGTATGTATGTATGTATATCTATTGTATATGAAGTATGCCTGTATGTTTATAAGTCATTATTTTTATATGTATGTACGGGTATATTACTATAAGAGTATCTATTTAAACTATCTGCAATTGCGCTTTTTTTTCTGTTTGATCTGGTGGTTGAGGGGAATGCTGTAGGTAGGGCATTAAGTCCGCCATTTGAACACGTCAAATATTTCTGCAATGAAGCCTATATAAATAAAATACCTTTTTTGAAGGCTCTAGTGCTCGTTGGAACTTCCGTTAAACCAAAATTTCGAACGTTTTTGTTAATTCTTTACTTAGTATACTTAGTTCCTATAAATACATTTAGTTCCTAAAATATACTTAGTTCTCGTTTCATTGTGTTTTATACATTTTATTGGTGGTTTAAGTACTAATAGTAACATTTCGTGTGTTTAATTATTCTTATTGAGGGTGGAAGGGGGATAAAAACGCTTTGTTAAGGTAAGAGACGATATATTCGCAATTTAAGCACATTCGGTATGACGGGATTTTTATAAGATGACGAACAGATTTTTAAAAACAAAAGCATTATATAAAGGCTATAAAAAAGGTGGCGGCAAGGAAACCGCAACACTTCTGTTTTAAAGATAAGAATGTTAGATTAAATTACCTAATTTGAAAAAGAGTCGAGTATAATGGCACTTCGTTTAAACAATTTAACGATAAAAAAGATTAAATGGTTAAGCAATACAATTATCTATTCTTATACTCATAAACATTTACATCTATATGAGTACATATATTTTACTCATGAACGCAAGGATGTCGAAACACTCCAAGTTCACATGTCAAAAAATTATAATTTAAGCGCCTACCAATTTGCTACGAAACTGCACTGTATTGCTCTTGTAAATTCCTCTTTAGAATATTACTAAATTGTTTTTTCTGTAAGAATTGTTATATTAATATTAACCACACAACATCAATTAAACATTAATAATTTTTGTTGTCAAAAATTAGTGTACAATTAAGTGAGAGGCTTTTGATTTATTGATTTTTCACTGCATTTCAACAGTCATGGAGCTGCATAGTTGTTCAATAACTAATCATAATCAATCATTAGTTTTTGTTTACAAAATAAGGTTATTATTTCAGTCATTGAGAATTAATAGTGCCATAGGAGAAGAAAATCTCCTATAGTGGTATCTCCTATACTGGTAGTGAAAAGCTGTAGTGCCATGGTAAATACACGAAAAATATATAATAATTTAAAACAGTTGAGTTCATTAACAAGATGCCTAGGTACGATATTCGCAGAATGTAATTGAAAACCATTATCAAATCTTTACCATTTGTATGTACAAACAATAAAAATAAGTCTCACGCACACATAGTAGACACACTCTTGGAAGAGGGAGTACTATGTAGAACGTCCACAAAAAGCTGGTAACAGCGAGTCAAGCAGAATCACGCGCTTGTCGTAGTATTACATCATTATACTAAACTTCATCTAGAGCGGGAAGTACAGAGAGACAATACTAGTTTCTTCGACAGGCTATGCTATATGTACATTGTAAGTACTTATATTTTTACCTCGCACGTGCCAGTCACGTGTCTGGCGAAGAACACGTCATTAGCCGCCGCGTCTCGAGGGAGTGGCTATGAGTTTTTAGTTCATAACAATCAGTGCAATATAATAAATGGAAGCGAAAGGCGAAAGTCAGTTAATCTGTCGTAATTTTCGTAAAAATATTTTTATATATATGTATAAAAATCTATATACATATCTATAAAATATTTTATAGATATGTATTTACATATTATAATAAGTTTATTTTTGTGATCTCCAAGTCCAGGTATAACAAACTACAAGATTTACAATACAAGCGTAAGTGTAAGGGGTTGACAATAGATTTACATTTACAAGATTTATAATCCACTCCTATAAGTATGGACCTTCAAGTCGGATTTTAACAAGCGACCTATGGATGAAATAGGTAAAAATGGCGGACACAATTTTACCATGCTTAACTAAAGTAAATTTTATAGTAAGAAATAGATACAACTTTACTATAGAGATAATTTGAATCTACACAGGCGGCAATAAACTATTCAGCCAGGATCAAATGAAATAGTCCGAAATCAATGCTAAAAACAATGATAAATGTGTAGATTTAAACATATATTTCACTAGCTGTTGCCGGCGGTTGCGCTCGTGTGGTTATTTCGTTTAAAAATTCACGAGAGTGTAAAAAAATAACAGCCTCGTTTTTAGCCCCCTGGTCCTGACAGAATTTTGAAAAACTGTAAAACACGTGTTTAATTATTTGTATTGTAAAATATTTATGCCAACTTTCAACTTAATAGGACCATCAAATATTATTTTTCCATACAAACTTTGATACCCCGTTTCACTCCCATATGGGTTGAATTTTGAGAAATCACTTCTTAGTGAGTGTTTACGTCATAAATGAAGGTTACTGTCTAAATTTTATATTTGTGATTTCGGCTCAGCTTTGATAAGTCTCAGATAGTCAGACTATCTGTATAGATTTTACAGATAGTCTCGATAAATGTATAGATTAACATACAGCCATAATTATTATCGCTCATCTCTTGTCACTTAGTACACAGAGTTAAAACAGAGTTCAACTTTTTCCAGCGCGATGGTAGTTGGAGTGCTTTAGTTGCGTTGTAATTTAGTAATTAACGCCTTTAAAAATGAACTTTCAAATAATTTTCCGGTTTAGTATTTATATGAGTGTAAGGGTTGGTGGTGATGGATTTGTAATTATGAAGCTAAAAATATTAAGTTTCATATATGGTTAATATGAAAGTATGGTAACATAAAAAAAGAAATGAAAATAAATAAATATGTTTAAATCAAAAATCAAATATGCACCTTTATTAGCGTTATGTGAGTTGCCCGACATATTGATAAACTATGTGCTTCTCCATGTAAAACTAAGGCCCAACAGAAAAGTGTATTTTATATGGCCTCAAAAGTATATAATAAGATTCCAAAAGCGATTAAGGACATTGAGGACATTAAAGTGTTCAAACAAAAATTATTCAGTATTCTCCGTGTGATGGCCTATTTATTATTACTGTTTGAATGAATTCTTCACCGATGACAAATTTGTTAAATGGACAAAATTATAGACAAATCCAAAGATCCGTATAAATTATTATTATTGATAAGTATAAGTATAAGTTTTGATAGATTAATGATTATTGTGATATTATATGTATCATGTTTAGCCTCAAGTAGGTGATATGCTGACCGTTAATATTTAGTTGAGTATTATTTTGTCCCTAGAATGTTGGTCTGTAGCTAAGGTATTCTGTTTTTCCTTTTTTTTTTTTGTTAACTGAGAGATATTTTAATTTTGTTATATTAATTTCATATGCCCACAGGGCGGGACGCAGCTGAACACATTTATTTGTATTAATTACACCTTCTGTACCTATGATCCACGAATAAACGAATCTAAATTTGAATCTGAACAATTGTTGACTTTTTAGTTGCCAGTTGTTTTAGTTTTTGTTGTCCTAAAAATAATAATTAGGTCGGACTACCGGCCACCTTATGTACCTATTTAACGGGTCTCACCTTATTTAGTGTATATATAGTTTATATGTTAATAAATAATTTACTATGGTGCATAACATAGCTACCGAAAGATCCACCATCTCAGATATTAATATCAAAATTATTCACAGGACTTCTACTCTTCGAAAGCATCTCCAAATAATAAGAGCCCTTATGAAGTGACGACGGAAGGCTGCCTTTCCTGAATAATGGACCCGACTTCCGGCGATATATTTCCGCTATCTCGCCGCCAACATGGCGTCCACACTTCCGGTTGACCGTTATGGAGTGTTAATCGAGCATTATGTCTGCAGATGAAAAACTATCCGTGACTCCTAGAGAGCATTCGGGAGGATAGGTTTAATGGAGAGGTCAGGTGGTTGGTAAAGATTTTAGCGCCAGCTTAAAAAAAATAATGTAAGTTAAAAAAGGAATTTGTATTCAGCTTTTTACAAGCTTTTATTTAACTTCACCTGTTAGTATGTTTGGGACAAATCTTACAAGGCAAATTTGAACCACTACCTCTAAACTTACGACTTTGAAATTTTGCTTGCTTGTTCAGTTCTGATGACAATACACTAAAATGATAGAAATAACCTGATGCTACAGCCAGGATTATCTCCTCACGAGGACACTCCTCAACGGTTAATAGCACGGACTCGAAACTTTGCATATACGTTTAATTTTGATAGCTAAACATGATCTTCGCCATAAACTGATGCTGCAGCCGGGATTGTCTCCTCATGAGGGCACTCCTCAACGATTAGTAGCAGAGATACGTAACTTTGCATGTAGGTTTAATTTTGGTAGCTAAATATGACTTACACCATGAACTGATGCTGCAGCCAGGATTGTCTTCTCATGAGGGCACTCCTCAACGGTTACTACCATGCACATGAAACTTTGCAAAACAAAACATGACTTTCTACCGTAATGATGCGTAAAATATAATAAAAAAAACAGTTTTTTAAAAACAAGCTTTTATGCAAGCCATGTACTAAAACGAATAAAATAAGTTTAAATTGAATTATTTGTTCTCAAAAAGCTTGTCGCAAAGTATTCATAAAAGTAGGTACCATTTACAATTCGCGCGACAAGCTTGTTGAGAACAAATAATTCAATATAAACTTATTTAATTCATTTTAGTAGGTAAAATGGCTTGCATAAAAGCTTGTTTTTAAAAAAATGTTTTTTTTATATTATTTTATTTAAAACTTAATTTTATTGCAGTATCATTACAAGTTTTCGTGTTCAGGGAACAGTATACATCACTTTTTTTAAATCCTCTCGATATGTGAAAAGCCCGTTATAATATTAATTGTTTTAAATTTACAACGTTAGTTAATTATCCCTTAACTAAAGGATTTTTTGGAAATTAGGTACGTTATATGTATAAACAGGAATATAATTGATTAATAACAAACAATTTTTTTAGAAATATTATTTCCTATATTAAATCATTGCTTATTGTTGAAACAATTTAAATTGAGCATACCTAGTTTAATTATAGTTCATAATTAAAATTATAATTTAAGGATACTAATGTTTAGACTTTTAGTAGATATATTTAAAATTATTCTAAGAAGCTAATTTGAGAAGAAATGGGGATGTTTAATAAGAGCTGTAATTTTTAAATATGTATTATATTAATTATAATTACAGTAAATATAACTATAATTTAATTAATTAATTATTTTTCACCCTTCACAACAATCAATAATTCATGAATACAAACAACCTCATAAGTTTATATCAACTGCTTTTAGTAACATAAAAAATCGTTGTCGATTTTGATAACTTGAACGAAAAATCCGCCCACGGTTCACGGCAGACATCATTGTTTGCGCGTTCCTTGTCTGGGCTCTTTGTTATTATACAAGCTTTACGTTCAAACAAAAGGACTTGGCAGGAACAAAGACGTAATTACATAGAGCCGCTGGAAGAAAAATCTTACGATTATTATCTCATTTTCTGCTATTGTTAATGGTGGATTTTCTTTATTATGAAAATATGAAGCGCCTATTTTATTAATTAGAAGGATCCTTGTAGATACTTGTATAACCATACTCGATGAGTATAATATTAAGCATATTATCTTGGGTTAAATCTATTAACAACAGTCGATCAACCTTTCCTCATAACTACACAATAATTTCTCGTATCAAACTATATAATTTTTGACGTTCTATTGTTGTTTTTGTTTTTATGGCCCATCGGAGGGCGAGTCTTGCTTGATCTTCTTCTACTTCTTTAGCCTTCTTCGAGCAGATGTCTGGTTTAGCCCTCTGTCAACTTTCTCTACTAATTCCTATTTTGGGCAGTTATACTGCAGTTGCTGTCCGCCACTCTCTTAATATCATCCTTCCACCTCATTTGCGGTCTCTCTATAGGTCATTTCTTGTCCAATAGCCTCCAGTTTAACACTCTTCTGCACCACTAGTCAGACTTCCGAGTTAAATGTCCCGCCCATTCCCATTTAAGCTTGAGTCTTACTCAATGATTGTCTATACTAATATATAAAGAGGTAAAATTGTGTGTTTGTATGTTGGGGGTAATCGCTGGAACTACTGAACCGATTTCAAAATTCTTTCACAAATAGGAAGCAACATTATCCGTGTCTGATATAGGCTATATTTTATTTTGAAAAAAAACAAATGAAAAAAAAAATACTTATAAACCGAAGCGAAGAGAGGGCGGGTCGCTAGTATTAAATAGAATGCATTTATTTTATGAATAACATTCCATGCCCTCTTCAAGATCAAATAGGTATATGAACTTCAAGATAAAACCTTCTGCGAGTGTAATGAGCCACGAGCGCACGAGGTGTGTCCGATCCTTTGCCTGAAATCGTAGATTTTATAATCATAAAATATATGTTTCTGTTTAGGTTGTTCTTGTTATGGAAGTGTTAAAATAATCTCCTGTAAAACAGAATTTCCTATTTTTATGACAAATATACTGTCTTAAATGCATCTGTTAATAAAAATCCATCATATTGTTATCGAAGCAGAGTGATCGACCTTTAATTCGCAGCGTGGGTAGTTTTGCACATGGCTACTGGTAAAGCATTTTTTCCAATTACACCCACCGCACTTATGTTTATAACCTATAATCTAAGCAAGGATATTTTTACTTTTACTGGACGCGTGCTTTTTCTTTTGAAATTAGCCTGTTAGTTATTTCAAATCACAACACAGTGGTTAAGTTACTGTTTCAGTTCATTACTTTGTAACATACAACCAATAATGCTTCCATGACTACCGCACACTTTATGCAATCAAAAGTCATTTCAAAGGTGTTTATATGAATTATTTTCAATAAATGTGTGCCTTAAATTTTTTTAGTCCATAGATAAATGCATATTTATTGTACACTAAAAAGTATAGAAGAGAAATGCAAAAAATACAAGTAAGAAGTACAATAGGCGGCCTTATCACTACACACGATATCTTCTAGGCAACCTTTGGGTGGTAAGGAGAAGTCTGTAGACGAATAGAGGGAGATGAAGCAAAAATGAAATAATATCTCCATATAAAAACTTAGATACATACTTACATAGTTAATAGTGATTGGCCTAGCGCGAGACGACATTGTTGATAAAAATAGAACAAAATGATACACTACGAGATAACACATACGACATTAAAAAAAATCGACGTCATAGACTTGATGATAAAAGAAGTTCGTCGTTTACGTCTGGTCATAGTACCTACTCGTAAATATCAATAGCTTTGGTTTTGTTGTAAAATTCAAATTAACTCCATTTTCTGAAATTTCAACTGATCTGCAACTGTTAATTCAACAAATTATGATGATATTGGAGATAGAACTGACATTAAAAGATGTCTAATTTATCAAAACTGTTATCAAAACTTTATCAAACCTGTTTTGTCCGCGATACGCGGAGTCAAAATTAAGAAAGAAAACAAAAGATCCGACGTTGTAACTGCCTGCTCACCCACTCTCGATCTTCCTGGGGGCCCCCGAACTGCTGAATAGAGAGGCGTTTAATGGCGCCTTTGCAAGGTCGTCCGTACACTACACTATTAAATTCAACAATACTCATGACACACGAGAATCCCAAGGTCTCAAAAAATGTGCAGCCTACTTCCACAACAAACAAATTGCTACCGTACCTCACAAGGATCGATGGTCAACTCGCCGGGCGATCCGCGCCCACGCAGCCGTGAACTCGCCCCTCATCTCTCATCCCCCGAACAAACCCTGAAGGCTAAAAATCTGGAAAATTTCAATATGACTGCATCTGGGCCTATATAACGCACTTAAAAGTATAGATTGAAATGAAAGAAGACCGACATGGGGTTTTTCAAGAAAGCTGTGAATACGATTCTGCAATGTCAGCAGCGCAACCGCATACCCTCTGGGGGTGCAGGTGTTCATGGGCAGCGGTAGCCACTTACCATCATGTGGGCCGCTTGCCCGTATGCCTCCATTAAATCGGGTTAAAAACCAAGATAGAAGAAGAAACTGTTAGATTGAAACGATTTTATGTCTAGCTTTTAATTAGTAGATACTGGTTAATACGTAGTTTTATGTGGCAAACGCACCTATGTTTGCCTATAGGTTTTATAGGTACCTTTAGCTATTTGCACAGAGTCGTGTTCTATTTCTTACAGAAACCAATATCAAATGATTAAACAGGGCCGCGGCCTTCATGTTCAGAAATTACTGCGACCTTGTTGAGCGCTTGCAATAAACGGACGAAAACATCTGACTTTCTACGGTAATGTTTTAATTACTCTCATCCTTATTGTCTTATAAAATAGCACTAGAGAGGCGAATACAGTATTCTAACACATACAAACACACTTTTCGCGCGGCGACGCGCGGCATTGTTAAATTTTATGAAAGATTTCAATTACGAGTATACGATCTACTCACTATCGTAACCAAACCTTTTAGCATCCACTGTTGGACATGGACCTATTTATGCGCATTGCCTTGTTCATGACGGTGTATGGCCTTAAAACGCCATGCTGGCCAAGCGGGCTGGCGAATCTACTTAAAAGAGTACCACCACATCTGAAAGGAGGAAGTGTAGCTCCTCAGGGCTTATTGTAGCTGCATTGTTATCTCTTAGTCGCCTTTTAGGACACCTAAGGGAAGAGATGGATTGTTGGTATTCTAAAGCCGGCCCACGCCACGCGGCCACTCAAACGGCTCTACTCACTAGTACTTGCTTATTATGTTATGTATATTTCATCAGAGTGGAGAGGAGAGGTGGAACATCCGTGACACATGTCAACATCAGTTAAGAATGACGAACATTGACACGTATCCGATTGGAGATTTAGGAATTATTAAAGAAACTAAACAGTCAACTGGAAGAGAATGCCTTAAGCTTACTTACTACTTATATATAGTACTTATTTACTATATACTACATATTACTAAATAGTACATATATTTACTATATAAATCAAAAAGAGTAAATTTATACATATAATAAAACAGTAAAGGGTTGAGTCTCAACATAGACTTAATTATAAAAAAATTCAGGGTCTCTTTAGAAGCTACAGAATCCAAAACAGTAGTTTCGAAATTTTTGTCTGTATGTTTATCTGTATGTCTGTTTATTTGAGCATCACGTAAAGACTACTGAACGGATTTTAATCGGGTTTTAACTAATGTATGTCTAAATATCCAGAAGGAAAACTGGTATATTTGTCATCTTCATAGGATACAAGCAAGTTGAGTTACAGAGGAAAATAAAAAAGTAACTAATAGAATTACTCCAAAATTACTGGACAGATTTTCATCCGTGAAATCCATCATGTGCTTTTACAGGTGTTAAAAATCTTTACAGCTGCTTAGTCCATGAGAGGGAAGCCACGGGGCCAAGCCAAGGGAAGCCAAGTTAGTAAATAAATAAAGATCAGAGTAAGTATATTCTGTAGTAATGGTTGCCCAGCTAGCTACTATTTCGTATGTCGTTCGAGAAAATTGTTTGATAAACATATAATATATATTAACAAAGGTTTGTTTGCATTTATGGATTGAGGGTAAATATTTTTCATGAATTTTCATGACCCTAAAACTTCTTACTGTTTGTTTTATCTCGATTGTGTTTTTAACTTCAAGCGCAATTTGCCGCCTTGCGCCTAATTAAGACTGCTTTTAATTAAGCCTTTCATACGTACCACTTGAAAGACTTCACACGCGTGTTTCCTGAATAAACCTACTTATTCGGAAAAGTTAAATGTTTAAGCCACCTCATTACATGCCTCTTTACGTAAAGACAGTTTTTCAATTTTATTAGTATGTACCTATGTATATAAAAGGCAATCTGTATTCATGATATTTTTTTGTTGTAGTTAAAGAAACAAATCTCCGTGCTACATACATTAATTTAACCATATGAAATACACCTGAGAATAAGAAGGTCGCTAAAATGAATTCACGAAAAATTTAAAATGAGTACATTATTTGAAGCTTTTTCATTTCTAAATTTTATTACATTTCTTACTAAAAATTAAAAAATGTTCGACAATTAATTTCACTTAAGAATTAACCTTTATGTTGTGACTTTTCGATCGAAGGTATTGATACATACATATATAATTATAAGTTGTATAGATATAAATAAGTTTGTCTAACGTTTCTACAACAAAATAAAAAAGGATGGATATACTACCAAGGAATTAGATAACAGATACTAAGGATATTAGAGAATATAACAGGACGAGCAGTTTTTCTCGTCCATTCACGCGTCGCATTCTTCCTATGGGCTTCCCATTTCTAGGATGGTAAATGGAGAATGTAATGTAATATTAAAGGTATAATAAAGTCCGGGATAGATATTTAGATAATAGCTACGCTATTCTATATTCTATACGATAATGAAACGGTCAGTATAAAATACCGTACTATCTCGAGAAGTACCGACGCGCAGACATGGGTCAAATGGAATTATATATCATCCAAGTACGCTTCTGTCCATTTGGAGTGTTTAATATAATATTCATACGTGTAATGTATGGTTTCATAATGTGAAAAGTCAAAGTAGGCCGCATTTACATACATTTTAAGGGCGAGAGACGGACCGATGAGTCGCTTTGTGATGAAAAATATTCGGAGAAAGGCTCGATTTACGTGAAGTTAGGAAGTGTAGGTTCAACACAAAGGATTTTATATTTAGCCACATTGGAAGAATTTTCACTTATGACTTAAAAATCACTTATATCCATAAATTGTGAATCATTTCAGATTTAGGTTTATGATCTCCTGGATTGTAGGTATACAATAGGCGACTCTACCTTTTACATGTCTTGCTGCGTGCCGTCCCCTCGGTATACGAGTATATACGAGTATATCGGTTTAAGATAAAATCTTTTGTGTAACCTAGCATAAAATTAACCTAGTTAAACTGTTGCATCACTTTCAATGGATCTTTTTGTATACAATATATTTACATAAGTAAATTATGGATTATTTCAAAAACAAATAACCCGCCTGCGTCCAACTCCTATATTATCACACATACTTAAAATTCATGAAACAAGTATGTTTGCATTTTTGCATATTTGAGCAACAAACAAACACAACAAACAAACCAATTAGTGTATGCAGCACATATGGAAACTTACTTGTTTTATTAATTTCAGTTTATATATGTGTGTTAATATAGGAGTTGGATGCAGGCGGGATTTTCGTTCTTCAAATAATTTACTTATTTTTAGCTTGTTAGTTACAAAGAATCATGTTTTTGCTAATTGATGTACAGCTTCTTCTCAACATCTACGATATTTTTTACAAGCATTTGACCATAATGTCGTAACGTAAATACTATGTCATACCATCAGTCTGTTTTTCCTCTGCTAGAGGTCTCACGCAATGCTCTGCGTTACACATGACCCTGTACTCTTCTCATCCAGATACCGTAATTGTAACCAGGCCTTTCAGTGTCCACTGCTGGACGTGTGTCTCCTCATGCACACTGTCTTGGGCATGAGAGATGTATAACCTTAAAACGCCTCGCTGTCCAAACGGGTTAGCAATTTACCAGTTCAAAGTTTGTGCGGCGGCCATTTAAAAATTTTATATTTGGATTTATTTCGCACTCTCGTCAAATTGATGGAGGTTTTCTATATCATTTGTTTATTCATCGGAAGACTCTCTGTACGACCTTATATATTAATTTTAATACCTACAATCTGAATCAAATAGTGTTTTCCCAGCGCAAGTCACCAACCTACCGACCTACAACATTGATATAAGTTATGTTTAATTTCAAGGCAGAAGCCGGTCTAAATACTAGTATTATATATATTTTCGGAATGGCCTTCTAAAGACCTTTAATTTGATACTCCACTTAATGAGTTTTAATAAACTTAATTTTTTTTGAAACAAACAATATGACTCTTTTGAACAAACTTAAAATTCGCCATTTTGAATTTTTAAGAAATCAGTTACGCCAGTAGCACTCGCGACAGCAAGACCAATCTAACGACTTCCCGTTCATTTAAATCGGTCACTCAATACACACTTAACGGTGAAAAACATATCCCTCCTTGCTTTCCACAGTCGGGTAAAAGACGGTTTTAATTTTTATTCAAATAACAACTATTTACGGAGTGATGGTTAAACTGATCTCTGCAATTGCTTCAGGTTTTATTAATTCGTATTGATATGTAGAGACTAAGCTAGCTCGTACCTAACCTTGTACCTAAATTGAGAAAAAAGTCGTAGAACAAAAAGTTTTAATTATAGAAATCTAATGTCAATGAGACTGCAGGTAATTTTCATTTAACCCTAGATTTAGTTACTGATATAAAAGTGTCTCATATAATTGATTGATCGTTACTATAAAAATTTCGCTATAGATTTAGATTCCACCTGCACATTATTATTTGAGCATAACTTTTCGCGGATATACAAAGGGAAACAAAAGAATTTCCCCATTTATAATAACAATATTTTTACATCTTTATGTTTTTACAACGTGTATTTTCTACGTAGGTACACAGAGAGACGGTACAGTCAGACACGGCAGCGTTCTCTGTTTGTCCACGTGCGTTCTCCCACGGCGAACGCTGCTGTTCAGCATTATGCTAATTTTGAACACACACGTTGATACTAACTTTTGTGCGTGACGGTACCTACTTCTGACAGCGCAATATACTTTTTAATTTGCTTTAAAAATTTACCGTCGTAAAATGATGTGAGCTTGACGTGCAATTTTGTAATGGGTTTATAGCAGTTTGTAGGCTTTATAATGTTACTGGGTAAATTGATAAAGGTAGCTGGAGTTACTGGAATTCCGTAAGTAAATAGAGATTTAAAAAGTCGCTTACGCGAATCTTTAAATCTAACTTAGCTAGCTTAGTCTCTATATGTATATCTGATTAAATACTTCAAGAACAAAATATGTCTTTTAATTTCGGTAAAGTAATATATTAGTAACTAGCTGTTGCCCGCGACTTCGTCCGCGTGGACTTTAGTTTATAAACACCCGTCTTTAAATTGATATAACTTTTTTATTTATGAATTGATTGAAATAAAACAAACACTAAATTTTAAGTGAATCTTACCACAATACATTAGTGAAAACCGCTCCCAAATCGGTTAAGCCGTTTCTAAGATTAGCGCGCACAGACAAACAGATGAACAGACAAACAGACAAAAATTCTAACAATCATTGTTTTGAGTTCTATTGCGTTGATAAAGGCCCCCAATAATAGTTTTTCTTATATATCTTCCATGTACAGACAGCGATCAGTTACATTTTCATTATATGTATAGATTGTATTTTGTTTAAAATTGATATTAGGGAAACCCTCTATTCAACAGTGAAATCACAGAACAGATTAAATAATAGTTTAATTAAATATAATCACGAGCAAACGGTATGTATGATATGGTATTTATTAATGTAATACATTGTTCAAAAGGCCTTTCGAACATTGTATTACAATGGCAGCTAGTCGCGTGTCAATTTTAATTCAAAATCTTATAGACAACTTAGCATTCGAACGATTAGAAACATAATATTATTGCATTCATAGACAGGTTATTACCGTTCACATTCGTTATTCTAATTGAAGAACGGGTTTGTTCTACAACTTTATATTTGCGGTTGGCGCCACCGAGACGCCTATTGAATAAAGTGCTAATGAGCTGCATTTTAATCTGTATTTGTTCGAATGTTCGATTGCCCAATACCATACGTTCTGAGATGCATCTCGTTGGTAAAGTGCGCGCTACGAGCAGGAAGACTCATGCTCGTGGTGCGCGCTTTAACCGCAGTGAGATACGACCTTATCTTCTATACATACATATAATAAAATCGTAACAGAAGCGTGTTTATTTTTTGAAAAAAAAAAAAACGTTGCTGTTATTAAGTTGGAAACTTGGAATTTGGTCTGTCTGTCTGTCTGAATGCGCCTCATGCAAAACCACTGGACGGATTTTAATGAGACTTTGCTTAGTTATAACTTATGTGCCTGGTTAACATTTAGGGAACTTTTTATCCAGATCAATTATTATAAAGTTCACATGGGAATCAAGCTAACCACACATATTCTCTAACGTTTACGCTTACGAAGTCGCGGGCATTGCTAGTGTAGAAATAAAAATATTTCATTGCTAGTTTGTTAATTCCACTGCAATAACACTACAACAGTAGATAGTCCCACTAAAATAATTTTATTTTTTGGAGCGCCCATTCTATTTAGCCAATTTAAAAATCCACGAGCCACCAGAATATACAAACAAAACAATAATATATTGTGACTCCCGTGTGGCTCGGACAAGTTGTAAAGATTGAACAAACTTTCACATTAGACGAAGGCAACTGCCGCTTTCAAGTCTTTTATTTCGTGACAAGCGGTCGGGAAAAGTAAGAAGAACTAACATTAGCGTTTATCCAGGAACTTAAACGTTTTCGTTTTTACTTATGTTACTATACCTATATGAAAACGACGACCTAGCAAATTTTTATGTGATACAGAATGAAATACTTTACCGAGCTTGCTAGGTAGGTACGAGTGTTGCACATGCATTGCACAGTTGGTATAGAATACAATTTGACGAAACGAAAATATGTTCGGAATGTGCAAGGACCGACGTTACTATTCATTTCATAGTTATCGTATTTAATGAATGGATAGTTTTTGACAACAGGTACGACTCAACAGAATAATAACTATTCACTTTCGAGTGACCATTCGCAGAAAACAGCTGCGAGTGTAACCGTGAATGAGTTTTGCATTGAGTGAGAATTGCTAACCCATCTAGAATTCCTTCGCTCACCACTTTTTTTTATCTTTCCTCCTCCCTATCCTTCCCATTCCTGTTTTCAAAACTGGAATCTCAAATTCCTAAAAGAAGACAATACACCTGTGCACACACCAGCATTCGTCGTTTCATTCAAAGTCTAACCTTTCAAATTAATAAAAGTACTAATTTCACTGTCCTATATATACAGCATTGTATTTTAAGAAACATCTCCGTCCAAATATTGGGTAAGTCCATTTCAATACAGGAACAGTAAAGTCTTGGTAATATCAAAGCAGGCCTCAGTGAGAACATATAGACATACGGAAACTTATAAGACATACTTGTACTCCGCACACTGGCATCAGCTTCGTATAAAATTCCTTGAACAATATTGCGGCCGCATAATATGTGATATAATATCCTGAAGAGTAAGTAAACCGATATGCTGCCTGCTTGACGTTTATGAAGCTCCGCCCCGTATCTTTCATAGAACAAGGAGCTAACGTCAGTGAATTATGAGCTAATGTTTTCGCGAAGTTGCTCGCGGGAACGTTATTAGACGCTCCAGCACCCACTGAAAGTTAGTTTAATGTGTATTAATACAGGTATAATTTGATGATCTACCATAGTTGATGTATAAACGGCTAAAAGGAACTGAAGTTACCTTTTATCTAGAGGTAACAAAGTAGTCTATATAACTATATTCATGAAAATACCATACCATACCCATATTCATACCCATGAAAATATCTATATTAAACTATATTCATGTGATTTTAGTAGAATGAAAGTAATAATAAAACGATGTACAAATATTTGCACTTAAAAATATTTATTAGATACTCCTCTGATTTAGATTTTATACGGGCCTAGAATTTTAATACAAATCTGAAGCACATGTATCCACCAAACCGCACTGTACCCGTGTGGTGGATGGATAATGGTCCAAAACATCGTTGTGTTTTACTAGGAGAGGTTTTACTAGATTTACAAGAGGCCCACTAGATTTTACTTAAATTCTATATTTTCGTTAGATACATACAGTGTTTTGGGGCTATTAAAAATAAATAAAATAAGTATTCTTCCATGAGTAAAAGTACTAGTTTTATGAATACAACTAAATAGGACTAAATTTATGTCAGTAGACAAAATCTAGGCAGATAACTAAGTGTGTATATGTAACTATGATAGCTACCTAATTAAATGCACCATTAATATACTCGTAAGGTTACAGAGTCGTACCCTAATAGACACAAGGCGATTTATAGGTCTCAAAATACATAGCTGGCCATTGCCAATAGTTAATGCTTTTTGAAGTGACTTAGGCCCAATGGCACGTAGCAGCCACCCTGGCAAGCCAAGGGGATCGGGTTATCGTCACCCGATATTTGGCTTTGTGTTGTTACTTGTTATAGTTCTTTCGTCTCACGAAGGCCAGTTACGCTTAGTAGTGGTTGTGCTCGTAGGTACATTTATATTGTTTTAGTGTGCGTAAATTTGAGAACGCTTAGTTTGGTTCTTCACAGTGACGTAGTATTAGATTTTGTATAGGCAATTTAATACAACAGATTTACTACGATTTCTTTATAATATAAATATATTCCGTGGTCACAACGGCTATAGATAAAACCATAAATCTAGTTATATAAGTCTATATACATTGTATTATATATTATTATTAAATCCAGCAAATAAAAATTTAATTTAGTGAAAGTTGACGTCACTTTAAAAAGTAGTAAAAGATAAATTCAAATGACTTCTTCAAGTTAAATGCATAATCGTACTTTCCGATACCGGTGAAAGATTATTTGAAGAGGTGAAAATCCCTGTCATTGCTGGTATCCCCATTTGTAAGTCGGTGCCGCAAACTTCAGGCTATAAGCGGATTGGGCTTATTGGTAATAACTTGTTATAATAATTGGTAATAATAGTTATTGATAATAACTATAAAATATGTTGGTTGATTTCGGCCAGTTTCAACAACGACGTTCGTCGCAAAACGTTTGGTGTTGTTAGTTTAACAATCCTGGTTAGTATTCGACAATTACAGTGGATTTTATATATCCAACTTTTCGTTATGATGGATTATGCTTTCTTACATTGAAAGTATCCATAGACGACGATAACTACTTAACATCATATGTACCAGAATGCCACTTACAATATATAATATAAAAAAAAAATTCAAGCGCCTGCTCTACCGAGTGTCAAAACGCCATTTAGAATATTCATATTTGAAGAGTCCAGGGCAAGAACGATCAAAGTCACCCAAAAGAGGTTTTGAACTAGGGTTGCCATCCGTCCGGGTTTCCCCGGATTTGTCCTAGTTTAGAGGGCATCCGGGGAGCGTCCGGGCGGGGCTTCATTTGTAGTCCGGGTTTAAAAATTTAAATTCTTGGGCCGCCCGCGACACACGCACTATTTTTTTCATAACAGAGTATATCAATAATATGTGTTTTATTTTAAGAATAAAAAAATTCTAACTGATTATTAAAACAATTTGTAACAAACTGTAATAAGATTCTGTTTTGTTAGGTACATTTAAAATGATGATAAAAGATGAGATGACTAAATTTAATTTTAAGGTCTGAAAATAAATAAAAAGGTGTTTTATGACATTTTCAACTGTTTTTTTATTACACTGACAATGTTTAAAAAAACCTGTTGACATGTCCGGGTTCTGGGCTCTAAAATCCGGGGTTTTCACGCGTCTTGTCCTGGTTGCCAAATTTTAGAGATGGCAACCCTATTTTGAACTAACACTACCATCTATGTACTTCGTTATACATACAGCTTGCATTACCAGAAGTAAAAAAAGACTAATATCGTCCAAAGTCCCGGAAAGTGATCATTTATTTTTAGACATAAAATGTATTACCGATCAAAGTTCTTCTTCTTCTTCTTCTTCTTTCTCAGCCCTTGGACGTCCACTGCTGGACATAGGCCTCCCCCATTGTCCGCCATTTAGACCTATCGGCAGCGACCTGCATCCAGCGGGTCCCCGCAACCTTTATGAGGTCGTCTGTCCATCTAGCAGATGGACGTCCTCGGCTTCGTCCGCCGGTACGTGGTCTCCACTCGAGAACCCTTCTGCCCCATCGGCCATCGGTTCTTCGAGCTATGTGCCCTGCCCACTGCCACTTCAGCTTGCTAACCCGAGAGGCTATGTCGGTGACTTTAGTTCGTCTACGGATCTCCTCATTCCTGATTCGATCACGTAGGGAAACCCCGAGCATAGCCCTCTCCATAGCTCGCTGTGCGACAGTGAGCTTATTTATGAGGCCCATAGTCAGAGACCACGTCTCGGTGCCGTAGGTCATCATTGGCAACACACACTGGTCGAAGACCTTCGTCTTCAAGCACTGAGGTATTTTGGACGAGAAGACGCTGCGTAGCTTCCCGTACGCTGCCCAGCCGAGTTGGATTCGTTGATTGACCTCTTTCTCGAAGTTGGACCTACCTAGTTGGACCGTTTGGCCTAGGTAGACGTACTCGTCAACAACTTCGAGAATCGAGCTCCCGACTGAAACTGGGGTGGGCACGACATGGACATTCGACATGATTTTCGTCTTGTCCATGTTCATTTTAAGGCCCACCTGTTGGGAAACTCGATTGAGGTCTCCGAGCATTGTGCTAAGATCCTCCAGCGATTCTGCCATGACCACGATATCGTCGGCAAATCGAAGGTGAGTGATGCATTCGCCATCAACGTTGATGCCGAGTCCTTTCCATTCCAGGAGCTTGAAAGCGTCTTCCATCGCATTGGTGAAGAGCTTCGGAGAGATGACATCTCCTTGTCTCACACCCCTCTGCAATGGAATCGGCTCCGTGCTCCCTTCCTGTACTCGGGCTGACATGGTGGCGTTGTTATACAAACACTTCAACACTTCGATATACCGATAGTCAATATGGCACCGCTGGAGGGACTGTAGCACTGCCCAAGTCTCGATCGAATCAAAGGCTTTCTCATAGTCCACAAACGCTAAGCAAAATGGCAAGTTATACTCCTCGGTCTTCTGTATAACTTGCCGCAGCGTATGGATGTGGTCTATGGTACTATAGCCTTTTCGGAAACCGGCTTGTTCGGGAGGCTGGAAGTCATCAAACCTGCGCTCGAGACGATTCGTGATAACCCTCGAAAACAGCTTATAAACATGGCTCAGAAGCGAGATGGGCCTATAGTTCTTCAACAAGGTCTTGTCGCCTTTCTTGAAGAAGAGCACCACCACGCTTCTGTTCCATGCCTCCGGCGTAATACCTTCAAGCAAGACGGAATTAAAGAGCTTCTGAAGGACTTTCAGTACCGGTGTTCCACCCGCTTTCAGAAGCTCTGAAGTGATTCCGTCCTCACCCGGCGCCTTGTTGTTTCTAAGCTGTTTGAGGGCCATCCTAATCTCGTACAGGCTGATGTCCGGGATGTCTTCGGTATAGTGTCGGGTCAACTTGGCTCTTGGGTCTTTGGCCAAGTTGCCAACAGGTTTAGCGACCGAGGTATACAACTGTCCATAGAACTTCTCGATCTCCCTCAGTACCTCTTGTTTGTCGGAAGTGACACTGCCGTCCTCCCTCTTCAGCTTCGTCAACTGGCTCTGTCCAATAGATAAGTCTCTTGCGAACACTTTGGAGCCTTTATTCCGCTCTATCGTCTCCTTAATACGATTAGTATTAAAGAGACGGATGTCGTGTCGCAAGGACTGGTGAATCCGTCTATTGAGCTGCCGATATGCTTCCGCGTCATCAGGAGTCTGCAGTGTCATCGAATGTCGTTCCGCCAAGAGGTCGAGGGTGTGGTCGGTGAGCTTTTGGGGTCCATCTCTCCGACGATGTCTGAAGAATTTAGACCCCACCGTATGGACAGTTTCTACCAACCTGTTGTTGATATCGTCCACTGCAACGCAATCCTCTAGGCAATCGAAGCGATTTGACAGTTCAAGCTGAAAGCTTTCGGGATCTTGTATGTGGGCAGCAGTAGGTCGGAGCGTAGACTTCATCAGGCGGGACCTTTCCAACTTGACGTTTATATTCAATGTGCCTCTAACCATTCGGTGATCACTACCGGTTTTCACCCTGTGGATCACGGAGACGTCATTGAATATTTGTCTCTTTGTGGCCATAATGAAGTCTATCTCATTTTTAACGGAACCGTCGGGGCTCATCCAGGTCGACTTCCTATGAGGCGGCTTCTTGAAGAAAGAGTTCATCATAAAGAGTCCCTCTTTCTCAAGAAAGTCGGCCAGCCTCTGGCCCCTCTGGTTCCGGTGCCTACATCCAAATTGCCCCACTCTCAACTCATCGTCGCCTCTTTTGTCCAGTTTCGCGTTGAAATCCCCCATAACAATATTGTAGTGTGTTTTCGAAGCATGTATGGCTCTACTAATGTCCTCATACATTGCTTCCACTTCGTTATCTGGGTGTGCCGAGGTCGGTGCGTAGACCTGTATGACCTTCAACGAATATCTCTTGGATATTCTGAGTATAAGGTACGCGACCCTGCTCGACACACTCGTGATGGCTACAACATTATTTACGAGGGACTTGTGGACGATAAACCCGACACCACCTTGGGACTGCTGGTCGCCCTCCCGGTAATAGAACAAGTTGCCGGACTTCAGGGTTATCGTGTCCTCCCCCTCTCTTCGGATTTCTGATAACCCCAATATATCCCAGTGCAACTTGCCCATCTCCTCTTCCAGCTCGGCGATCTTCTCGTCTGTCCTCAAAGTGCGCGTGTTGTAAGTCATCAGTGACAACCTACGTCGGTAATCCGTTTTAAAAGCCCTGGTCGTTCGACGGTGGAATCCCGCCCGGAGATTCTTAGCACCCCTGGCTCCAGCGCTCGACCAGCGCCCGTCGTCCACGCCGGTGTTGCGACTGGAGCCGCCGGGAACTTGGGGCCGTTTTACTTTTTCTGCCATAGGGGGGGGGGGGGGGGGTGGACCGTAACCCGCCGCGCTGGTGCAGTGCGTGGTGGCGGGTCGCCAGAGCCTCGTTCGTTGGTCGGCAGGGTGCACCACGAGCCGGTGAGGTTGGCTTGGGTCCCAGAGATGTAGGTTGGGACCCCTTACACACCAAAGTACAATCAAAGTTCACACCAAGAAAATTAAACCAAAAACCTTCAGAGTCATGAAACTTTGATCGTTGTTACAAGTTTTTGAACGAATATCTAATCTAGATTGCGACAAAGATTTTGGTCTTGTCAACCAAATATCACATTCAGAACTTCCAGAAGACTAAGCTAGGATCTTTAGAGAGTCACTTGTAAAACTAAATCCATTCCATGTCATCGAGATAATGCGAAAAATATTCAACCAGTGGAATTATTTTCTGTGAAATATTTATAGAAAACAATGTCCATTTGCCACCAGGCTTTTATCTGTCTTACGCATCAAAAATGAAAACTGTCGTACCATCAATTTACGACAGTCATTTAATGGGCTATGTGAAAGTCATGTGATTGATGATCAACGTGGAAAAGAAGAATTCAGGAAACTGACCAACCTGAAATGTCTTACAATTAGCTTATCCCAGTAAAGAAGGCCATGTACAGTGATTTACAACATCTGAATCAATTTTGTTTAACAGCTGCTCAGATTTATTATTATGATGAGGTATATTATTAATAAGTTGTTGGACTTTGATCGTTTTAATAGTTTTTCTCTAAGACTTTGATTATTAATTTAATTTATATTTGAGACTGATTAGAAGAAAAGGTCTATTAGGTATTTTAGTAATCTCGAGCCATAATTCAGCTCCGATGTGTGTGTTTTTTTTTTTTGTTATTATGATTGTCCTCGCGTTATTATTTCACCGTGATTATTTAAAAAGTAACATTTTGAAAATTCATGTTTAAGTAGAAACTTGGTAGTACGTGACAAGGTTTGAATTAAGGTTATCAAGGTTTTGCTAGGCTAGCACTGGTCTATTATACTATTAGAAGTTTAAACAGCAAATTTAGTTGAAAGGAGTTTTTAAAATTAACGTGCTAACATGTACTTGAAGTTTATTCATGTACCGCAAATGAAACGCCGTACACGCAATTGAAACTCTCTATGTGCATGTTTCCTATAACTTGCATCAAACCCTAAGTAACCCTAAGCATCAGGCCCCGTCTCATTCGCCGCAGACACGGAATAGGCGGGCTGCGCCTGTCGCATCGACTAGCAATAGTCATTCACTTATTTACGGTAATTGACGATCGATTGTTTATTTTTCAGGTCATCAAATGCTTCCTGATATTAAACAACGTATCCAATACCTCTAATAAAATTTACCAACAAGGAAATCAACGAGACATGAGCTTTGCGTTTGTGTGAGTGCACACCGATAATATACAGTGCGAAACATTTTAACAATCGGATTTAGACATTTCGGCACCCACTCACACAGATGCAAAGCTCATATCTCGTTCATTTCATTGTACCTATATTTACTCATTGTACTTGTACTCATTTGTATTTGTAACCTATTTGTCATGAAAAAGGTTTATATTTCTGCAATTTATTATGAATCAATGTCACAGCTTGTTTGGTTTAATTCATTTTTTATTGCATCGTCTTTATTTAAGTTTATTTTATTTAAAATAGATAATACAGGAGAATTATGAACACAGAAAAAGCTGAAAACAAACCATAGAAGCATTTGCTTCTATGGTTTGTTTTCTTCTATGGTTCACTCATTTGAGTGAAAACCTATGGTACACCAGACGGGCACTACCAACTGGGCTAATTGGTTGTCATTCACGGCGTAATGTATACATTGCCGGTTTATAAAGAACTAAAATAATTTGCAATCGATATGCATGCTCCGTCTGTACAGAGCATCCATGTTGCGCACTTCAAACATAGGCTGAGTACCTCACAGTCACAGATTGCGTCTATTATTTATGGCAAGCGTACGACCCTAGCAATTTCGATACGGAACTTTCCTTTCCTTCCTTTTATTCCAATTTCGCAATGTTAGAAAAAAATATGAGGATATTATTGGAAGAGTCAAGTTATGAGGATACGCCGAGCGGTCAAGCGGAAGGGGTGACTTCATTTCGAAGTTTTGCGTTCAATGGTATTTGGTTGTGGAATGGCTAATGCGCTTAACTTCTGTGATTTGAATAATCATACTGTCTGTTTACCATACGGTCAATACTAACAATAGTAATGTACGATAGCATCTAGATTTATTGATATGAATGTATAACGCTTTGTATAACCATACTCTTTTAAAAAAAGGTGGCAGACGAGTGGAGAGATAACCAGGTTTTAAGTCAATACAGTGGTTCATAGACATGTCAACATTAGTCAAAAATGACGAACATTACCTTGCCACGAATGTTCCACCTAGCGTTAAAAGTGTGAGGTATTTAAGAGTTAATAGCCTAATTAGATGTCCCATGTTGCTTAGCGTTTACTTGCTTTGTTTCATTTAGCTTCATACTTTAGAAGCAAAACAAAAATCAGTTTCTCATTATTATAACGATATTCGTTAGCAAAGTAGAAATAATTTAATAACGTAATCGAAAATACAAGCGCCGTAAAACATTTATAAAACTGTAACAAAAGAGATTGTTTATAATAACATATTGGAATACCGCTGAAATAAACAACAGCGGACACGAGACACGCAAAAATTAAATTCCGCGAGGTTCTTTCCTTCGCATTCCGGAAACGTTCTCGTTTTTTGCATAACTAAAATAAATTTCAATATTAAAATACCTCTTTGTTTTACGGGAGAGACAAAAGAAGCTAAAATTAAATAATGTAGATTTGACGTTTTCAACTGATATAACTTTGAGTGATAGGTAATTGAAATACTCTTGAAATTAAGTCTAAGAAAAACGATGTGATTAAACTCAGTTTGTTTGTATTATGTATATAATTACGTAACAAGTACGTATTGTATAAGTACGTAACAATAATAACGAATCCATTAATCAATGTTATTCCTTTTAATTAGTCTTAATACGAATATGCAGTGCCAGTACAAACCTCCTAGGATTAAGGGCACAAAGTGCATAAAATATTATGTTTTATTTATCTTGTATATAAATAAATTTAAAAATAAATCTTTAAGTATCAAGGATGTAAAATGGTGGCCGACGTTTGCTAACAGGCGATCGCTTATGCCAGTCGTATAGACTGCAAATATATTTGGATGGTATATTTGACTTTTGGTGTGTTCAAATCAACTATTTTCTTATATAACTATTTTCGTCGAGGCAAGATGAGATAAGACACACCCAAAAATACCATTAATAATTGTCATCTAGTACTTAGTACTTTTGAATATAGAAACACAGAAATCGGTATAATAACGTCACTTCAAGGTCTGATCGAGCCTGACTTACAGCCGACTGATCATACAGTGCGCTGTAGTCAGTCGGCTACGAGTAATATGGGCTTGTATCAGCTTGCATAGGCTTGCAAGTCTTGTATCCATTGAATTAGGTTGTGATTACTGACTGGAATTTTGTATGATCAGTGTCGAAATGGCCAAGAGATAAGTCGATAAATAAAAGTCATTAACAACAATTATTATCGTAAAGTGTTTAAATAGATACTGACAACCTTTGAAATAGATTTCAAATAATTTATCATATCATGAGCTATATTTAAAAAAGCTGAAGGCAGTAGATAAATTTCGCTATTATACGTACGTTTTCCTTAAAAAATATTAAGAGAAATTGAGACAAATTTGTAGAGCTTCATTAGCCCTATGCAACAACATAGTATCATAGGTGGCTATTTTGTTTTTAACATTTGCACGTAATTGCAAAACTATTGTTTTAGCTGGTAACTCTTAGTCGATATGTAGCGAAATCTTCCGATATTTAAAAATCATGATATTCGCAATAGGGAGATCTCCTTAAAACGTTTAATTCCGTCTCATTACAACATTGTCAGTCTCAGATTTAACTCAAATGTTGAATGCATTTGACCCGTTTATAAACGGAGCCGAGCTAAAATTTTGCATAGTCCGCGTTCCCGACGTACCATTACATATTTATGACTTTGTTACAAAGCGATCGCGGAAAGAAAGTTAAACATTAATGAACGCTTAAATATTCCGTATATGTAAATAAAGAAATGAATTTTTACATCATAATGGTCGGACCTTAGGATGGAAGCATGGGAATGTAAATTGAGTTAGTGGTAGGTTGGAATGGACGTGAAGTTTGCTCGTGAAATAAGTTGATAAGCTTGTAAAATATGAGTACGTAATTACAGTACTGTATCGCTTTTCAGTTTTTCAGAGCAAATTTATCGCCCTTATTTTCTCATTGTTAATTTTATTTCATAATTATATTATGCCTAAGGGAGTCTTTTATCTCTCATCGTTGATTAAAAAAACCTTTAGTCTTTTTTTGAAAGATTCTCGTAATAACTTGTGGATAAAATGCCTACTTTGTCTACTCATATAGAGTTGAGATATTAAATAATTAGGTAATGATTAAATTAGAGATGAAATATTAATAAGTATATAATAGGAGAGTATCGTATCTTGAGAGACGAAATGATGATAATATGACTTTGTATAAAATGACTATTAATTGAAATATTTCATCACCATTCATCCAAAAAATGTACTAAAGCGGAATTTTATGTTCAGTATAGGTATTGTATTTACTTTTTCACTTTATTCCACTCAAATTCAAAATAAATCCTAAATAGCATGTTACAGTTCATAAAATTCAGTTCTAAAACGGAAACTATGTATCACGATAAACCAAAAAACGAGTATTTAGTTTCACACCATCCGAGCTGATTAGTTATGATTCATTGAGTGATTAACTGACCATTGCATTGGGGATGGCCACAAACCGGAAATACATACACCGGAAGTGGTCAGCCATAACTCAAAGAGAGAGAACATCCGGCGCCGGCCTGATAGCAGTCCTATTCGACTTTCAGAGTGGAACTCCTTTTAATATGTAGTGATAGTACTGAAATGATGTAATGATTTTCTGTATCAAGTAATATTGTAAAATTAGTTTGTTTCAAGCTGTTTAAAACATGAACTATCCAGGGTTCGTTATGATAATTATTGGTCATAAAAAGTGTTTGATGATTATTACCATGTTAACAATGAAAAAAATACAAGAAATCGCTTATATTTGTAACAATACTCTTTCGAGTGTTGTTTTCTACCGAACTTCTTGCAACTAAATCCCTAAGAACTGGCCACTAATGAAAACCTAAATTCAAAGGACATTATTATATCTGGCATCATTTTTTTTTTGGATGCAGCCTGCTACGATATTTGGATGATCGAAAGACTATGTGAAACCTATTCTAATGGTTTATAAAGGATATTTTTATTTTAGGTAACATAAGAGTTACGTTCATTTCTTTAGGCATACGTATATGTCCTCGTTGCTTAGATAACATAAGACTTATATCGATACTCTAAAACTCTTTTTCGATTACTCTTTGATTCATTCTGCTGTCTATTTTACGAATCATAACGACGACGTGCCTATTACACATTAAGGTTTTGTCCTGCTAGTAGAGCGGCGCGACGCGCCGTGTTTAGCGCTGCGGCGCGACGCGTCGCGATCAAGTTGTCCTTGTCCTACGCGTGGGAGTCGTGGACGCGGTCACCACCTCATCGTGAATAGATACTATTTTAAATTTTAATACGGCGGAACATAAGTTTTGTCAGTTATAATTGAGTGAAAACATTAATTTAAAATACTTATATTTAAAAAGACAAAAACGGAAACTCGTAAACGGAATAAAATAAATATTATTTATTTGGAAATCTGTATGGAGAGATCCATCCTTTATATAACAAATTAAGAGAAAATCCCATTTTATATCTTCTATGCCATAATAAAAGACGCTCTTGTATGCACAACAATAATTAAATATTCGTTGTCTACTTCCTGCGATTATACCTAACTTACTGGGACATAACTTACTGTGATAAACATAAAATTACGCACGACACGACGCATTGATAACATTGCTAGACGCACTATTCACGCAGGACACATGTTTGGGCCAGGTTTGAAATTTTCGCGCTGCAATGCTCGACGCGACGCGACGCGCCGCCTAGCAGGAGTTAAGCGGTTAAGTTGTTAGGAGAGGGGTTGTTCAGCAACAATTTTGGACCATTTCTCTATTTTTTTTTATTCTGTTAAAGCCGATTTTAAATGCTTTTAAAATTAATTTTAGAGTGTATGTACACAACTTTAATGTGTTTGTTATTCTATATTTACCATTAATTATAGAATTATAACAAAAAAAAAATGAACAACCGGATATCGACATATCGACATCCCCGTCATCCATCGACATAGGCGTTCTCTCTCGTCCCTAATATTATATATATTTTATAATAATATTATGTCTTTAATAATATATAATAAAATATAGAGCAAGCGTATTATATTCTATTACAGTTTTCTAAAAGTATAATACAAATAATGGTGTGTATTGAGGGAAATAGGTATATAAAGCGATGTGGAAGAAAAGCGTTTCTAGGACATTTTTTGTTGAAAATAGAAGCCGCTTTTATAAGATAACATAATTGATAACGTGGGCTCCAATAGTACATTATGTAGATACATAAAGTTCTATTAGAGCCCACGAGATTGCCAGAAGGGCACTTCAAACAATATTAACGCTGGCTAATTTAATTTCCAGAAAAAGGAAAAAATTATAAACAAAACATCTCATTCCTCCCACGTTTTATGGAAAAATCACCCTTCAAATTGTTTTATTGAGAGCAGTTTCTTAAATAATTACCTACGTGCAGACTTGACCCCCTATTCAAAAGAGAGAAAGAACAACTCCGTTCGTGCGTAACAGCTTGCTGTAACAGTTATTTATGGATGGTCTCCGAGATTTCGGCAGTTAAAAAAAGTTTTTCCATTACAAAACTCGAGGAGCGGTACAAGAGGTAGCAAAACATGAATAATAATTAACGAGTTACACAATCTCGTTTTGGGTTTTAATGAGAAATTACCGCGTTTACTGTTCAAAATTGCGAAAAGACTGTTTGTCAGTAGGTACGTGTTTAAAGTGAAAATGAGCTTTTCATAAATTTTATAACATATTAATTTTTCTATAACTGCAAGAACAAGATTTTTGTGGCTTTGTTAGGTATTCTGCATGCTACAATTCAGCGTCTTCGTGTTCATCTCCATTGTTTTAATCTTAAAATGAAACTTTTCAATTTATGACATGTTTGTTTGTTTCATTAGTTAGCGTTCTATAATTAGTCTACGTGAATTTTGTAATTCTAAAATGTTGGCACTGATATTGAATTATTTTTCATTATAGTTTTCCTATTAATTAGTGAACCGTTCCTAATCCTATTAAATTAAAGAACCGCAAATATCAAATGTCTATGTTGGTTTTTGCTATCTAGCAACACTGACTAGCTTGTTTTTCACATACCTTGATAGGTATAGTTTTTTTTTTTGTTCATTACACATAAAACGTCTCAAGTGATTACCACATATAATATTACAGTTCAATTTCTAAAATTATCAACTAACCTCGATCTTAAGAGGAAAATCAAGTACTTACATGTGTTACAACATTTTTATGTGTAAGTATATCTACAATAGTAGTATGTAAAGTACAAATGTACCTGTTGTACTATACGTAAGGATATAAAAAAATCTAGTAATCTGTAGATATCGAACCATACCGAGTTCCACATACCACAAGTCACCGACAGGATTAAAGATGTGTGATGGAAACATTTCATTTCTGTTCTTCATCGTACAGTTAGGTACTCGCTTGGATACATCCAAGAACAGGTGGTCAAAAGTTTTATAATAAAATCGCAGAATTGAAAATAAGTATTAAAAATAAAGAGTCATCTGAAAAAACACTTCATAATAAATTAAAAATGTGTGTAGAATTAGACGGACGTCTATTTCTTTTCTAAGCGCCTGATCAAATACATCGAACGAGAGCGTCGGATATAGGGCAATGTTGCTATGAACTTTTGAGCAGGAGTACTTGATCTCGCTCTTACTTGAACGTGAGTGCAGAAGTGGCCTATTCAGTGCATATTGTAGAAAGTTTTGGCGAAGTAGACCAGATGTGCTCGTGGTAAAGGCCTCGCCACCCTGCCACATAAATTATGGCATGTCTAGCCCTTGTTACGTTAAAATGGCTCTGAAACATTATTATGTTATGGGAACCTCTTAACACAAGTCACTTGATTGGATAAGGGTACAGTTCCCAGTCGGGTTCAGTCGTTATTAATTAGGATAAGTGATTTTATAGTCAATGAAATGTATAGATATCCGTTTATTTTTTCGTTTATAAAATAATATAACAATTAAGTACCTACTAAGTTAAATAAAGGTTTAAAGAGACTTATTAAAAGGTGTTAAAATTAAAAATAAGCAATTTTAAATTTAGCACACAATTCATTACATTCATATTTTTTTTAAAAGAAATACATATGTACAAATACAAATATGAAAATGTGTTTGTGTTTCAGTATTTTAATAAATTGTTCTCTGTAGTTCGTTATCTGTTATTTTGTTCTGTATTCGTTGTTATACAAGTTTACTAAGTACCTAAGAAAATGAATACTACTTAAAATATTTCCAAGAAAACTAGGTTTGCTCTCTAAATTAGTAGAAACAAAAGCAAAAGACAAAAACATAGTATAATTGTATAAAATAACAATGTAGATTGGGTGGGCTCATAGCCAGAGTTTGGAGCAACATGAGTCAACCCGAGTTGGAAGTTTCTTAGAACTTCTTCACTTCACTACAATAACTGACACAGATATAAAAAAAATGGAGTAGATACACGTGTAGAACACGTTTACACGTGTAGAATTTATTATTTTATTTATTTAAACGTCATTGCACAGTGATGTGTACAAAAGGCGGACTTAATGCCATAAGGCATTCACTACCAATCAACCATCAAATTATACAGAAAAAGGATCGCAGGCGCAGTTTTAAATTAATATTTAATTAATATTTGTAATTAATTCTTTCTATTTTGAAAAAAAAAAACAAAAATGTAATATTCCTTTATTGTTTTTGTTTCATCCGAAACTCTAAGTTTTAAGCATGATTTTAAATTTATGACATTTTTGCTAAAACCTTTTGCATTTTTCTCGAATGGCATAAAAATGTACGTGCGTCTTTTTGCTAAGGTCACATCTATTAAAACATTATCTCTCTAACATGAATAACATCATCTTGAAATTGTTGCTTGCAGTTTGCGGCTCAATTTGGTACTTAATTTGATAGTTTATCTTCAATTGCCAGCTTTATGGGCTCGAGGTTGTACAAACGACTTTGTATTACCAATGTGTAATGGTTCTAACTTCGTTAATAGTCGGTGGTCCATCTATTAACGTTCTGTGAAAGTTAGATGGTTTTCCGCGTGGACAATGAGAGGTGAAGTAAAGTTTAGAATCGGTCTCAGCCTATAAACTTTAGGGCAGAGGCGCTACCCTTGCTATCATAAGAGGGTTTTGGGTCATAATCCACCACGACACCGCTTTAAGTGAAATACTTTTTTTTAAGTTAAAAATTTAATACGATCTAGACAATAATACACAACAGCTTAGTTTCAACCTTATAGAATGGAATACTGAACACGAAGGCTGTACTATATCTCCAGGGAGTCGTAGCCAGGCAGCTACGGCCCGTAGCACAGACGTGGCGTAGCGACTACGGTAACGAAGGTAGAGCTACGATTTTATAGAAACGGCTGAGTATTTAATAATAGTTACTAAGAATGAATATTAAATGAAATGAAAATAAGAACATAATAAATGCCAGATTCATTTCAATACATAAACATTAAACACAGGTATATGAAAAGTAAATACATAGTAATTTACCTTGAACTTTACCCATATCTCGGCAGCAGGCAGCAAACAAACGTAGCATAGTTATGACACAGGGGCCCGAATGGGGTAATCGCACAGATCTGTGGGTAGTTGACTGTAGTTGTAATATGTTTATTATTAATTCGACAATTAGAAAATAAAACCAACCAATACTAAAAATATTTTTAGAGTTCATTAGAAAATTGGATAGATGTGAGCTTGGGAATATAGAGGTGGAAAGCTGTCGCTATCTCTCCTACTCATGCGTAGTTATGCGTTACTCTGTTGGTGACGTCATCGACACTGCAGTACGGTTATTTACTAACATTCAATTGCTAAATCATATAACTCAGTAGTTTTTAAGACTGTTTGATTCTGTTTTCATGGATCAATTTCTAGTGCCTTAAGATATTTATTCAATAATTATTTAAAAAAGGTCAAATACCTTATTGTATAGTTAGAAAAATCCTAAAAAGTATGTAATGAGAGTTCCCTTGACCCATTCATCATATGTTTTATTTTCAGAAAACTTATGTATTAGCAAAAATATATACATATGAGTGCAGTACTAATAAGTTATAATTAGTTTATTTATAATAAAATATCAGCATAATAAAACGATCTTCAATTCTTAATGTTCTCTTTTTAATGTATGAAAGAAAAAAAATACTAGCAACTTACACTATTATAATAATTATAATATAAGGTCTCTTTAGATCTATATCCTATTAAGAATTTACTTTTTTCCTTTCTAAATATTCCAAAGACATCGTTGAGACGAATGTAATCAGTATCGTTCATCGCCCCACGCAACCGGTAGTTGGATTTCTTGAACCGTGAAATTTTATCAAGAGAATTAATCTCATGAAACTTTCCCCTTGGACACAGTACGCTTTTATTTTTTAATCTAAACGAAATTGATTTCAATTTTTTTCGGCCCTGACCCGTAGGCATTTAGACGAAGGTCAGCTTTGAAGTTCGAGATAAAAGTATTAGCTAATCGATGGTCGACAAAAATGTTCAAAAAATATTTTTCTACAATATTTATTCATAAAAATAAAAAAGCTTAAAGCTTTATTGCATTAACTAGCAGTGTCCGCGACTTTGTGGGCGTAGACGTTAGAGTATGAATGGTTAGCTTGATTCCCGTGGGAATTTTATAATTGGTCTAGGTAAGGTACCCTAAATATTAAACCAGCACATAAGTTATAACTATGGCAATTTTCATTAAAATCCGTCCAGCGATTTTTTTGCGTGATGCGCTTTCAACAAGACCGACAGACAGAAAAAAAATCCAAAAATGGTCGATTTTGAGCACTGTATCATTCGTGGTTTACGCTGTAGGTTAGGATTTTATTGTATATATAAGGGTAATATTATGGTTTCTACCCGATTGTAGTGAAGCCAAAAGGAAGGGTATTAAAAGTCTGTGTGCAAGTACCTGACGATATATATGGCACAAAAAGATGATCGGTCATGATCGGCTATTTTCCATTCTGCATATTATATAATTCATATATTATATATATAATATGAATATATTATATAATATGCAGAATGGAAATTGCAGAGATTTCACTTGTTGGTGTCTACAATATATAACGAAGATGGCCGACAAAACTACAACAGAGAACCGATTGCTTTTTTTTTTACTTTGGATCTGCCAAACATGTCGTAAGATACTTACTGCATGTCATTTACGATTTTAGTGAATTCATTAAGTGTAAATTTTGAATATTGTTTCGAAAGTTATGGTCAATAACTCTAAGGATATGATTTGCAAGACTAACGGATTTGCTACGCGCGACGCCCGCGTATGCTTGTAAGTCCTAGCCTAAACGCATCTGAGATTTTTAAGTTTTTTTTTTAATGTATTGATATAGTGATGGGCGCTGATAACCTAGGTATATCTATTCTCGGGTTCATTCATGAGGTCGTGTATTCAAATCCTCGTCCCGTATCAATGAGTTTTTACCTAAGTACCTAAGAATCCGTTCTTAAAAATATCACTAGCCAGCTGGTGAAGGAAAACATCATGAGCAAACTCGCATAATCGATAATACTAATCGATAAAAAATCTGAAGCATGTGTATTCACTAATCCGCAATGGGCCGGCATGGTGGATTTAGGCCCGACCCCTTAGTGATTTATGACATCGACGGAAATAGTTATATCATAAAACAGCGTGTTAATTTCATATAAATATCGCGTGATTCAACAATATTCTCACTAGACTGTCATTAACGTAAGATGTGAATGATAGAGTTCATGTATAATTTCAGGACTTTGCGGAAACACGTCAATTGTCAGGAACAAAACGTCCCTCCCTCGTCACTATAAGGAAACCAGTAATTAGTGTAACATACAAAAGGCTTTTATTCCCTTCAACTGTGTTTATTATAAGGCTCTTATAGATTGATATGATTGTCTTATCATTTTTACTATATTTGCGCATAAGTAAATATGTAAATTTATGTAAATGTAAAGTAAAGAACGAAGTAAATATGTGATGTTATTTGAAAATTGTACATATCGCGATTTGCACATAATGCGCCTAAATGAAACAAGTGATGAGCTCTTCTATTATCAATTGCTATCAATTTGTTAATATTTCTGATCTTAAGAGCATTAGTAATGTAATATTTGAAACATACATATATATAATACATTTTTTTTTCAATAATAATACGACTTTATCTGAAATATATTTTTGCAATATTGTATCAACTTACAACGTCCCAATTCAGAGCACAGGCCTCCCCTATTAAATTATTGGGGGGTTTCGGGACATAATTCACCACAAGAGCGCGGTTTCAGGCATGCGGGTTTCCTCAGGATATTTTCATCTCCGCCCAACTGGTGACATTTTTTTTTAAATCCGGACTTAAGTATAAATTCTATGATACATACGGGCCGAGGATTTGAATTGAACACATGAATGTGTCTCGAGTATAGATACACCTAGACCATCACAGCTCTGTGCCTATCACCGCTTTGCAATGTTATGATGTATAGAACTTGAAGATTCACTGAAACGTACAAAAAAAATTTCAACGCTCCCAGCGTGAAACAAGTTGTAACTAAGGTAGGGGAAATGTTAGAAATAAAGTGATATCTGCCTCCATGACTTTGCCACAGTACAGTTAAAGAACAGTGATGGATCTTCATACCCGAAATGCACCGATAAACGAATGCGCACACAAACGAAATACGGATCCTGATCTTGACGCTGATCATATTTTGGTTTGATGTCTGTTCAAGTTAAAAATATATGTATGTAAAAATATTGAAAAAAATACGCCCATACAAATGAGACCATCCAATTGGTGTATCCAATGTAATTGGTGTATCCAATGTAATTGGTGTATCATATATAGTGCGACTGCTTGTTGAAAAATTAGGGTACCCGGTGGGGTTAACTGAGGTAATTTTACATATTATGCTTTAAAAAATTGTGTACTTTGAAATAATTGTATGTATATTTACAATTACCGCTTCTGATTGAGTTTATACTTATTCTTTTTGATTCCATATAATTATAATTATTTCTGACTAGTCTGACCAGATCTGCAACACTGTCAACTCCAATATCCACGATACCACGAATACCGCTAAGACTAGAAACAGATGGCGCAATATCGTTCGAGAAAATCTTTGGATGTTGTTACGACCCTCAGCAGTTAGGAGAACGACGCAAGGGTGAAGCAGAATAATGGTTTCGCAGTGTAAACAAGAGTCAGACTTATACCACCTCAAAGCTGGTGTATGATGTTCAAAGAGGTATGTCTCTTCTCCGTGAGTAGCGTTTAGGGCATTTTCACGAAGTATCGCTACCGTATGTAGCATACTTCTGTCATGACGTTATCTCCCAAGCGTATGTGAATCTTTTATTATTTACGATGCATTTCCTACGCTCTGTTTCCCTTCTGATTTACCTGCATATGAATTCACCTCCATATATGAGAGTAAGATATCCACATTAAAGTGTCTAAATAACGCAACGGAGCGTGTCCGATGTTCAAATGAAAATATGCAAAAAATATTCCTAAACGCTGTTATTGTAACATTCGTACTTAATTGAAATTGATTCAAAAAATATATATATATGCAACAGATACTTTATGAATGTTTCATAGAGATTAATGATTTAATTAAGAGTAAAGAAAATTAATAAACTCGAGAAATGTTGGCGTATTTTTAATTAGAGTATAATTAAGGTCAATTCTGTAGTCAAAACACTTGCCCGATGGTTTAAAAATTATTCATTCATTTTCAGAGTTGCTGTGTCCAAGGTTCAAATTGCCAGAATATCAAATCTTCGATGAAGATGACACCGTAAGTGTATGCATAACAAGAATTTGAAAAATGTATAATATGTATCTATCTATACACATAATAAAATCGTAAAAGAGTCTTGTCTGTATGTAAAATATTTAAAAAAAAAAGTGATTAAAAAATGATTTAAAAAATAAAGTAATAATCGTACAATATAATAATAAAAGTTTAATTAATAAATATGTAATATAATAAAATCGTAACCGAACCGTGTCTGGAGATGAATTTTAAAAAACAGTGATTGCAATATAAAGTACGAATGAACCCAAAATAAAAAAAATATATTTTTTCTCTGTGTATCTATCTGTCAGAACGCATATCACCATTGGACTAAATTTAATTAAACTTGGTATAGGTAGTTAATATTAGAGTTTATTTTATTCTGACCCGTTATAGAATTCCCACGGGAATCACTCTAAAGTTCACGCGAACGAAGTTACTGGAACCCTCAGCTTTCATAAAAAAATAGCTATAAGCTATCGCTGACGTAATATTAATATAACCTTTTAAAATAGCCTATCTTTATCCATAGTTCGTCTATTCATGAGATGATGTGCGTACATCAATACCTGCGAGCGGCCGACCGGCGGATCATCGATCTCTCCGCGTTTCATGGCAGCGACTCATTAAACATTCATGATCTTTTATCGTTACTCATTCACGACGTCTCCTGGAAAATCCCGATCATAAAATATCCCGCGATTAGCTTATGGAAGGTTCTTGGCAGCTCTGTAGCTTAACACGAAAGGCGATGTAATTGGGCTAGTATGATATATATTTATATGTATTATACGACGACGTGCAGACAAATTTTCTTTCTAGAATGCTTTAGTGACGTAAGAATGATTCAAATGATATGAAGTAATTTGAATGGTTTAAAGACGGACGATATACGATGGTATTCAGGGTCTGAATATTTTGTGTTTGACTTTGTATAAGTATATTTTCAATAAGTTTGTTTACAGTCTAGCAGATGTAAACCTACTGCGATATATACTCGTATTTAATCGACCCCACATTTAATCGAATTACCCCCCCACCCATTATTAGAATTGTTTTGTTACTTTTTGCGAAATTATACGCGTAGAAACAATTTGGTTTCAGTAAACATCATAGTCTTCTCACAGTTTACGTGACACAAACGTTGAGTTTATTTTGGTTTATCGAATGTTTTTGCCAAGTGATTTATTATTATGAGTCTGTAGCGTCACAGTGCTGAGCAAAGGTCTCTCTTTCTCCGCTCCTCGCAGTTTTCTGTTTTCGACGGCTAATCTTTACAAGTGACAGAATAGAATATTCTCCATCTTTGTTCTAAATTTATTCTATAAAGTTTAAATAATTACTTATTTTGTAATGAAGTCATTCAGATAAAATTTATAAAGGGAGCAACATAAAATGATTAAATATTGGTGCTACTATTAAACGACAAACATTAAATTGCGCTGCCAGTTTCTGTCTCGCAGCGGAGAGTTATTATTGCAATGAGAAGAAAATCCTTTCCTATTTATAGATAAATCCGATGCCCTGCGCTGAAAATCCACGACGAGACGTCTCGAATTTTCATTACAAATAAAACCGGATGAAACGAGGCCACGCTAAATGCCAAAGCAGTATCATCAAATTGCGCCTCTCGCATACATACCTACCGCTTTCACGGCGAATATACCCACCCTTGCATGGCAGGAATAAGTTGATAACCTAATTCGGATCTTTTCTCGTGGTCCTACTAAGTTGTCTTACTAGTAGGACAGTTATTTCTCGTGGTCCCATTCGAGTTTACCATCAGGTTCGCTGTCGGCTCGTCCGCTAGTTTCTTCCTATAAAGGAAAGATACAGTCATGCAGGCATTGTTTCAAAATTAGAGGCGAGATTCTTTACTGTATCGTTCTTAAACTCTGAGGGCCATATCGAAAAACGCTACTAAGGGGGCGGAGATTATAAATGCAAGAGTGAACGCTTTATTGCCAACTTATCGAGAAATATTTTAAGGCCCAACAGAATGTTCAATTACTTCGGCATGTGAAAGGCAATGTCTGCTAATAGGAACAAGAGATGTCCCGGGAATGTCGGCTGCCAAACGGGATTGGCGTTTTCCTTTCGGATAATGGATCTAACAATGCATAACAGGAATTCTGCGTCTTGTTTATTGACAGGACAAGAATAATCTAAATAATTTGAGTGTTTTATATCATTTTTGTTGGTTTATTTCATATTTATGTTAGATGTAAAAAGTCGGGCAATAGCTCGCTTCTTTCAACATCTTTATTTTACAACTTTTTTTTCACTAAAGATCATTCTAACTTAATAAACAACTCGGCGTGAGAATGTGTAGCAGGTAAAGTAATAGGAAATACACAATATGCAGTATGTAACACGATATGTATATTGATATATGTAATCCATTTAAAATGAAGTTCCTTTAGAGAATACAGATAGTTCGTTATCAGTATAATAACTTGTTAGGATACGTATCGAATCCTGAATATTTATTTAAATGTGTAGAGTTACCTTTATGCCAGTAAGGTGTGTAAAGCGCGCGCCAGGAGCAGGAATAATTTCGGTCATTGACATAAGTCGGTCATTGACTGGACGTAAAAAGATTTGTATGAAATCGTCGCACACCGACCACCCATATACTAGACCCTCCATACCACAGCCCGTGTCTCTCCACTGCTGGATATAGGCCTCTCCCGTGGACCGCCACCACACACGGTCTTCAGCTCTTCTTATCCAGCCACTACCGGCGACTTTCTTTCAGTCGTCAGTCCACCTGAGGCGTCCGCCGGAGGGCGTTCCACGCTACGTTTCCCGGTACGTGGTCTCCATTCATAGACTCTCCTCCCCCTTCGGTTATCGGTCCTGCGCCATATATATGGCATGCCCACTGCCACTTCAACTTGCTGATTCTTTGAGCTATGTCGGCAGCTTTAATTCTGCGTCGAATTTCTTCGTTGCGGATTTTGTTCAGCAAAGCAACTCCGAGCATAACTCTTTCCATCGCTCGCTGAGCGACTTTGAACTTGTGAATCAGGTCTACCGCCAAAGATCACGTTTCGGCACCATACGTCATTACGGGCAAAACGCATTAATTGAAGACTTTCGTCTTCAAGCATTGTGGTATAGTCGACGAGATAAGGTGACACATTTTCCCGAATGCTTCCCTCATATTAAGGTTCAATAATATGAGGGATCTAGTAAAGTGGTCTTTGTGCGACAATTTTATACAAATCTCTTAGCGTCCAGTCTTGGCTGACCTCATGTCGATGACTGAAATTTTTCCTGCTTGTGGCGCGGGCTTTATACAGGCAGTTGTAGATGCAAGACATCGTTTGTATTAATAATAAATAATTCTAAGTGTAACATGTTCCTGTTCTCTCATAAACAGAATCGATTTCTTTCCAAGAGTAGTCATGAAATAAAATGAACCCAAAAGAAACCATAAAGTGATGAAAGTAATGTTCAAGATTTTTCAATTAATTAGCGTTGCACTTACATCAAACAATTTTCTCCGCTATTCATTTGCACCTTAAAAAAGGCCACTCCATTAGTAGAATGAGCGTAGCGAATGAATAGAGGTCATTCAGAAGAGATGTCGTTTGTCACAAAATGGAAGCTAGGGTAGTTGGGGAAAAAGTAATATCTATCATTCTGTCTACACACGTGATATTGGAAGATGTTAATAAAATATTGATTAAATTAATTAAAGTACGGTCAATCGACGTAATAATACAGATACCTTATGGAATTCCTACAATTTACTATAAACTAAATTACATTTACAATTTGTCCCTACAAGCCGGACACTAACTCTAATTTATTACATATATCTATATAAATAAAAATGTAACCGTTCGTTTGTTCAAATTCTTAAATCTCCGAAAGTTCTTCACCGATTGCTTTGAAATTTTGACACAACGTTGCATTCGAATACGCGCGTGTTTTTATATACCTATCACAGGGAAAAAATTATTCTTTTTACGCAAATACAGGTAAAAACAGGGTAAGCGCTATCTGTTGGGTAGCCACAGCAACGCGTGGCGGCCGGGCGCAGCTCGTTATTTATAAAAGCTTTCTCTATTAAGTATATACAGGACATTATTAAAACATTAACATAATCATTTTTAAACGCAAGCTACAGATATGCTAGCATTCGTGTACATGCAAATATGTACATTGTACATATAAAGGGTTAGTTGGGAATTAAACATGATCCTTTTTTAAGGAAGTAAAACACTAGTTCACATACGGCTGACACGAATCATGATTGGACACTAACCTAATAGGGATAATAGTACATATAAATAAAAACTTAAAACAAAATGAGATCGATTTGTAACAAAATAAAATAAAAATATAAGTGTAATCTTGCCTTTCTGCATTTAGGTAAACATTAGGTAATTTTAGAGCATTAGATAAACTAGACAGCTGACATGATTGTGGTTAGGGTAAACGGTCAACGCATGTGGCTAGGGAAAAGTAGTACGCATAATTATCTCTGTAATAGTAAGTACTTGTTAAGAATTAACGCAAGTATGACTGTAGTATGACAGTAGGACATGCCCTGTCTTTCAATTACATCGGCGAAGAAACCTCGTTACTAGTTCGTTTTGTTAGAATTATGGTTAAAGCAATAATATCCCGGTAAAAAAAATCACTTAATTTACACAACCACCTAATAAGTATGATTTGTAATAAAGAATCACCGAAATGGTCATTCTTTGAGATTCCGTAATTTCCTTCTTGGTCTATTTTTAAAACAAGGAAATCCCGGTTCTGTTCTTTTTAACTGTATAAATCTAGGTACACATTTTTTCATAGCATTTTTTTTTAAATTATTATAAACGGTATATAAACGGTATATAAACGGTATATAAACGGTATTATAAACACTACGGTAAGTCTGTATCTCTCAACTGCTGAATAGGGTAAACATCTCAGAAGACCCACTACTATGAGGTAAATTATGTGGTTGCGGGATTTATTAACCTAACCAACACTTTCTGTAAGTTGTCAATTCAAATGTTCTTATATCTAATGCAAATGTAATTTATATTGATGTCAGGGCCGTTAATTAAAAAAAATGTTCAATGAATATATTATTGTAATAATGAATGTAACATATTATTCTTATTTGGCTCCGGAACAATCAGTTCTCAAAATTGTAGAGTTTTGTAAATGATTTGTTCTTCGAAGCAAAGACCATCCATTCCCGAGATTAATGTTAAGTTGTCGACACCTCAACAGATTTAACTATTGCAAATAAATCAATTTATATCGTATTGATTCGCATTGGCCGAAGACATTTGTAACTCCTTCTGTGAAGACACAATGGATAGGGAAGAAACGTTGTCATAAAGTGGAATTACTTTCTTACTTTCACAAATGAAAGCTAGTTTACAGTGAAAGAATTGCTAGTAATAGGAAACTCTAGTAACAGAAAGAAAAATCTGGAGAATAATGTTATATGGAGGGTATGGAGCAATAAGGAGTTGGAAGAGCAGGTGTCTGTGCCGAATGTCATCGGCGAGATTAAAGCGGCCAGACTCCGTTGACTCGATCAAGTGGAGAGGATGGGGGAGGATCGCGTTGTGAAGCAAGTCTATGCGGGACAATCAAGTGGTCGACGACCGATCGGACGTCCCAAGCACCGCTGGAGAGACAAAGCTGAGTGGGACTTGCGGGAGATCCACATAGCCGTTGGCACGAAGCTGCGCAGGACCGAAAAAGATGGCGTCTCTTCGAGTCGAAGGGAAAGATCCACTTCGGGTCGCCGAGCCAACGGAATAAGTAAGTAAGTACGTACTGCTACAAGCCCTGTGAAACTACACCACCTCTAAAAGCCTGAATTAACCGAGTTGGCACACTTTTAGAGTGCCAACCCGCCTAGCCAGCCGTTTAAACGCCCGCTTGGCCAGCGTGGCATTTTAAAGCCATACATCGCTCATGCATATTGTTTAGGTCCATGTCCAGCAGTAAATATTAAAAAGGCTGACTGACAGAGACGGTACGTGTATAAAAGGCGAAAATCTAATTAAACTTAAAATGTAATTACGAGTATTACATTATAAATGTTTAATATCATCTTTCCAAAAAAAAGGAAAAAATCTAAATAATTGGAATAAAATCCGCTTTTCAATTAGCAAAATTAACTTCACGTTAATTAAAATCCCAGCTAAAAAGTCTTATCTCCTTTATTTCTACGTGCGAAGTGCAGAAAGTACGCAGCCAGATACGGATGTGCGATAACGAATGCAATTTTCCAAGTCCGTGAACAGAGTTTAGGCGGGCCGATGCTGATCCCGGCTTTCTTACCTAACTACCACCTGACGTGCATCTAACACCCAAGGGGACGAGCCCCCTTTTCTGCCCGTGCAAATGGAATGTAAAATGCTACTAAAAATATTTCTGAGATACGTTTGCGTGTATGAAATCAATGTTGAAACTGATAGTTATACAAATAACTATCAGTATAGTTATAAGTGCTCAATTCTTGTGGCCCTAATGGCCTTTCAAGAGTCACTGGACATGGACCTTGTGGTCTATACCACAAATTACAGTCGATTAAATGTCTAAAAAGTTTGATTTCACCAATGACCAATGTATTCTGTTGGACAAGCAATTCTAAAGAAAAACTTAGTCGCAGCGCGGGTTGTACCCGCTGAGATGCGGGGAGCGAGAGGGGAGAATTTAATGCAGTGATTATCTGAACGCTCACGTAGATGCGACACGAAACAATCTTTGCCTATTTCCATTTTGTCTCTGAGAGTAAAATATTAAAAATCTTTGCGCATTTGTAGTGAAATGATAAATGTAAATATTGCAATGTGAATTTAACCTGTACCTACATAATAATAGAGTGAGTTCAAGTAAAATACTAACGTAATATAATTTCAGCTATTATAATAGATACATAGGTATATACTCAAGTACATACTTAAATACATATCAGTATAGTTTTTTATATTATATACATGCATAAGAGATGATAGTTAAGAGTAAATATATTATATATGTACTTATGAAATGCTATGCCCTCGGAACACTTCTTTGTCCTTTAAGAATATTTTTTGCAATATCTATCGAAGTATTCAATTCGGCATTTTCATAAATATACTATTTCCATTAACCAATATCTAAACAAAAAAAACAACTATCTGCAAACATTTATTTTCTACCTACTTCCATTGTTAGGAAATTGTATGAGTGTTTCTTATATTCTATGTCAATGTGATTGGTGGTAGTCGCTCTCGCTACTCGCACTTACATGATTAAAGTAAGAGCAAGCGAGAAAAACATACTGCGATGGCTGACGAATTACTATAATTTACGACAATATAATTTTTTTGGTTTTGTAGGAAAATACAAACAAAATGAGCTAGGTAATTAAATAAATTGAACTTCAAATCATTTAAATACAGTAAATAATAACAAACGTAAATAATAACAACGTTATATCTCCCACATTAAACTAAACACGTAATAGATTGCAGCGTTCGATATATTACAAAACAAAGCACTTCTCTAGCTTGCGCGCGTTCGACTACAGGAATTGTGGACAATTGACCGTGACGTAATGAGCAATTTTTAATACTGCATTGCTTGTCCAATAGAATAAATCTATGGTCTGTTGCATTGTAATAGTTAATTATCATTAATATGTCTGCGAATCGGCCTATATGTAGTTTTAAATTCCGTATTAGTGCAAAAATTACTAAAGAGAAAAGTTGAATGTTTTTTTTGGAATTACTAGAAAAAATTCCCTATCAGTAATTCAACACGCTGTCCCACTGTTACCGTGACCTACATAAAGTGGGTGGTTTGGAGTATTTGACAATAGAATTAATGCCCAAGGGATCACTATTATGGCGGATAATCCCCTTTTATAGAAAAACGAACAATAGCCAGGACTTTTATGTAAATTAAATGTAAGGATCGTATGTGCTATCAAGGATAAGTGAAGGGAGATTGATCGGTTAGAAAATTATATGCGAAGCCTTTAATGCCAGCCAAATGTAGAGATTAATTTGAAAGATTGATTCGATTCCATAGAATCAGTAATCAAAGTTACAAAACTTAATAATAGTAAGTATTTAATAATAATTAATAAGTTAGTGTAATGTAAGTACAAACTTACACTATTTACTTGACTACTGCTATATAAAAGCATTTTAAGTACTAAGTATATGCATACTCGTAAATATATACACACTTACATTCTATATGCAATGTGTGTACGATGCATTTTTAATTAGCATAATTGTGTCGAAAATTTGTAACAAATTGTAGTTTAATTTATATTAATTGATTTATGCTCAATAGATAGTACAACTTAAGATCTGGCACGATTTAACAAACAAGAATGCGTAAAATAGTCTTGTCGGAAAGCGAAATCGTTTCACAAAAGACACGTAGAGCGTATTTTTAAGCGCTAAGCCTGAAAATCGATGGGGACGTCGGTGTACCCTCTCTGGAAACTTTCTAACGACATAACCGCGTGCAATTGATATGCCCCCGGAGTAGGCCTATTGTAAAGAAAGGAAAATCCCGATCCGAAAATCTTGGGAGAGTTAGGAGTCTCCGGGTGCTGCATCAGTATTCTACCCGCGTTCCCCTCCCGGTGTCGGTTGCTTCCCCTTTCCCCTCTGGCTGCGGTAAACTCCTTTAGTAATTTGACTTGTTGTTATAACTCAGTTTTAGTTGTTTGTCGCCGTTGGCGGATTTATTGCTTTAATGAAATGAGTTAAATAAGAAATTATGTTCAATATGAGTAGGTACTTACGCATTGATTGTTACTGAAAACGAGTATATGTATGATGTATATTAGAAACGAATGTCTGCTCATTTATCACCTTCTTTCTATAAAAAAGTTAGATAGCTACTTCATAGATGCATATATAACAATAACCATAGTTACTAACTAAAACTTCAACAACTCTTTAAAACGTTTCATATATATTATCCTAGATATTGATTATATCTACGCTTGCGAAGGTTTGAATGTGATTTAATAACAAAAAAAACAACAGCCTATGATTCTACCCCTAATACAATTTTGAAATAGGTAAAACAACTGTGTACAATCAAACATTGACACACATTTTCACCCTTTTAGGGGTTTAGTTTCTAGAAGTCCCTATCTTACGCCTTTACGTCACAAAAGGAAGCTACTGTCAAAATTTCATGTTTTTAGCTTCAGCGGGTCAGTCAGGGCGTTGGAATTTAACATCGATCCCTGAAACCCATCAACGAAATAATCATACGCAAACATGCATTTGTCGTTTAAAACGTTAATATTTTTCCAGTATCATTTATATTTACGGCATTAATAGTAATATACAACAATTCAATAAATTAATACATTTATCATTAAGTTTATTCTTCTATACTCCTGTCCAGTTCTAAAACTAATCCGGTCAGCATGTTGACCAAAAACATGGCCCAAGCTGTACACTACACACATATCGGATCGGTTCTATTAAACTAGGGCATTGTCGCTACCAATCCTATTGAGCTTGAATAGCGTACACCGCGGTGGCTTCATCAAATTGCATTGAATGGACGTTAGAGCACTCATCGTGCATACCCGGTTCCGAGGGTAAAAATTTGAATGGAATATACGTACAGGGTGAATTGAAAGGCTATGGTGACGCCCACTACGCTCATCTGGCTTACTTCCGACCACTCGGACGCTGGACACAATACAGCACGGGCTCAATCTGATATTGAAATTGGAGATGAACGTTAGCTTTCTTTTTCCACTCGTGTTTTACAAAATCCAATAGTCGGAAAAATTGTTAAAAAAACAAATAGTTTCAATATTGTTTCAACCTTACCACATTTTAGAGAAAATTTCCCTTTTATTTAATTCATTCTTTCATTTCAAATTCACTTACAATATCCAAGTTTTATCTCCAACAAAATAGGTAGGTATATGTTGTGAAATTGTAAGTTAAATACTTTCATTTCTTTCAAATGAAATTTTGGCGACATACCTGCGTTAAGATACAATACAATAGTTTATAGGCCTTGAATTGTCTTATTACTAATAACTAATTTAGTTAGTTAAAATAAGTCTGCAATAAATGGTATTTTGTGTATGTAAATTAAATCGGTTCAAATTAATTATGGAATTAGGTAATATTTCGGCCAATGGAAATGCATTGTACACATTTTACTAAACAGTTTTGAAATCATTTGTTTTAGATTATTAAATTAATAGTATAGTATGATATAATAATATAACAATATACTGATAGGTACACGTATATTAATAATTGATAAATTGTTTACATAGACACCCCCTTTGTTCCAAAAGTTTATTTATCTTCAACACCTTCGACATCAAATCTATGACGCGAAGTCTTCAATGCATTCAGAGTCACGAAGGGTTTGGTCGTCCCCCAAATCATGACCCTCGTGTAGATCATTAATGATGCCATCCCTCATGCGACGCCATAATGTAGGTTACTGTGCAAACAGTTCTCGGGGTGGTTGGCCTCTCGAATGAGCTAGAAACGACGCGTCGTAAGATGAACGTTTTATGTCTTTCTAATCAAGTATTTCAACGATACTACTAGTAGCAAATGATAATTATAAAGTTGATCTTGGAAAATATAGCTTTCTCTAGTTTGGATTTTTTTAATTAATAACTTTAATGTTCAGAATATGGATATAATTGTGAATAAACATTTAATTGATTATTTGTTCTGGATGATTATAGGTCGATGTTTGTTAAAAGGTTTTGATTTATTTAAAAAAGCATATTAAAAAGTTTTAAGTATTGTGGATAGGTCAGTATCTTGGACTCCAAGCTTGGATCTGTTCCAGTGAACGGATCCAAGCTTGGTGGCAAACGGTAGTTAGATATTAAAAGGAAAGTACCAAAACTACAAAGAATACTAGACAATTGTATTAATAACTTTTATATTACGCATATATCCTACTCATTTTATTATTAACAATGAGTAGCTTTGTAGAAACTAATGGTTGACTTTGGTTTTGTTTACTTATGTGCATTGATAGGATATGTTATATAAATAATGTTTTGTAAGCAAACTCATATATTTCAGAGAACAAAGACCTGCGGTGCCTAAACTAACCCCTTGCGGTTACTTCCCACTAATGCGATATCTTGAACTAACATAATTTATAGCTCACAATAAAAAAAGACGACTTAATTGCGCATAAAATATTTAAGATAATGTTGACAATGGATAATCTGCACCCTTTCTTATATTCGCCATAAATTAAATGCATTTGTATTAGACGGGCGCATGTCGTGACCATTAGATGCCCCTGCAATAGATGCAAGCAAATCACTTACCCCAATGCGTTTTACCGTTACAAAATTTCGTACAAAGGAATTCCGGCCTTGAGAATTGAGTACTAGAATAGAAAATTGTTAAGTTATTGGACTTCGATTGGGGAATTAGAAAATAAGACTTTATGCGTGGGTGTTTCAGAGCAGAAATGGCGAAATTTGATGAAAACGGACAGATAACATGGTGACCTACATCTCTGGAGAGAGACTAAGCGGAGTTAGCTGCATCCATTGGGAATAGCGTAAATATAGGGTGCATTATGCACACGACATTTTTATGTTTTCGGCGTTGCGCTGATAGTAAAGTATTGTCGTTCTGTTTCCTTTTCATATTGTCGGTTACTGCGTTGTTACGAGTAGGTTTACTTTGCTACTGTTGTAAATCATTTTTAACGAGGCTGTTTTTAGTACAAATACAGTAAATGATTTTCTTATATTGCACATGACTAGAGTGTAAGTATGTATAAAAAATATGTGTTTCTATTAGACATTCTTTCCGTCGTTCTAAGTGCCAAGCCTCGGTACGCGGGAATGGAATTTTCGCGTCTCCAAGATTAAAGATCTTCTTTCTTTGAAAAAAGTTATATACATAAATAGGTTCATGTATAGGTAAGTTGAATCATTACCACAATACATGTGTTTGTGTTATAAATGTTACGTAGTTATACTGTCCTATGTGCGCGACTAATCTGTATTATTTATTTATTTCTATACATACATAGTTACGCGGTAAATGTTCATATCGAATCAATAATTAAATATTACGAGCTATTGATTTACGTGACAGTTAAATTATTCATCACACATCATTCATTTATTCTTATTCAGAGTCCCTCTTCATAAGCTAAAACATCGCCCGGCTATCAAGTCGACATGACCAATGTCGACACTATTTGACTCACCCCTAAGTATCCTTAAGTAATCCTAAATATAGATGCAAGAGGAACTCCATAAAAATTTAGATTGGTCATTTAAATTTTTAGTCATTTAACGTTTCTCGAGGAAAATACTTGATGGCTGTTTCAACTCGCCATTTTATCAAAATGACAAGAAATTATTGTTTAATTCTTGTCCCCTCTTCGAGTAGGGACGCCGACGCAGCTGGTTCTCCATTGTCTCCCAAATTGCTGTTTGGATTTCACTACACTGTTATTTGCACATGCAAATAAGCATTTTGTTTTCATCTTGGAGCGGGATGGAGGTTGAAAGAGATGGGTGACACAGAAATTGTAGTGACAAAGGCGTGACAGTAGACGTAAATAAGCGGTAGAAGATGTCTTACTGCCGAAGTATTTGTTTACAATCAACTAGCTTTGTTCGCAAGTTAGTTGTCACTTGATAGTAAAACACGGTCCAAGCAATTTTTTTATGATAAATAAGCTTTTACTTAATAACTTGAACTTTTTTAAGTAATTCTTTTGCCCACATTAACGTAAATTGTACATGAAGTAAAATTTATATATAAGTTATTTTAAATATTTATATTAAAAAAATGTTTAAATAGGTAATAAATACATACATTTGGTTACAAATACAAATATCTACAGTTCTGTCCGTCAACGTGTTAAAACGTTGACGGACAGAACTGATATTGCAGACATTTGACGGCAGACATTTGGCAGTTAAAGCAGTTCTTGTGGAGAGCCTCCATAAAAATTTTATAGGTTTTTATATAAGAGCATTTATAGGTTACATTTATTTCCAGATGTCTCAAAGATAACGAAATAAACAATGTAACATCGTGGACGATCCTTATGAACGACGTCTGCTATAGCAGGTCATATCAATCTCATTTTTCCAATGAAATATTACTGGTGACAAATCTGCTATAGCATCTCATACAAATAACAGGTGTCATAAAAATAACAGTAGTGACTTTGTGTCCGTCAACACGTTAATACATTTTATTATTATTATTGTAATACTACTTCCATCTATTTCATTTCTGAAAAATTGTATTAAAGCAAAAAACCCTACAACTCAGTACGATGTTGAAACATCACGTATGCGTGGGTGATTCGCATTTCGAGCAATTATATTAAGTTACTATACTGCCCCTTGCTTATTCTGTCATTACACAAATTTGCATAAACTATTAAGAATTAGCAGCTGGGTCTAATATATTCAGCACTATTTCACGTGACTGTTAATTCGGTTTAGTTTTAACATACAGCGTCATGTGTGTCGGGGTTATTTTAGTGTTTATAACGTAAGTGAATACTAGGACCAATATCTCAGGACATTGCGGAAGACTGAATTTGCTAAGTTTAGAGCAGTATACATTTACTTATGTCATATTATGTGACATTATTAGAGAAAAGGAACTTTATCGATGATTCTATTCTAGTCTTCTAGACTAATTTAATGTTAAAAAAATATGTTTTTTATCTTAATCTGGTTTTTAAGTTAGACAATCTTAACCAAAGTAGGTCAATAGTGGCAATAAAGTCGCTTTGTTCAGATAACGTCACAAATTTTATCACTCGACGTATAGATAAATATTTGAATAACATATTTTCTGATTGATCCAAACTAAGATGTCAGCTAATAGTGTAATATAGGTAGTGTAACAATACTCTTTCGAGTATTGCCCTTTGCCAAACTTCTTGTCACTAAATTACTAAGAACCCCCCTATTGGCCTTAGCGGTTGCGAATTTGAATTTACTGCATTAGCACTAAATTCAAATTCGCTCTGGAATTCAAATTGATCCGGAAGCACCCGAGCTAACTTTGCAGCAGTAGTTGTTAATTTCTATTAAAAAGACATAATTTATCAAATATTCCGAGATAGATCGTATGGAATCGTACTAACAAACACAGTACCAATGATTAACATCCTTACCGACTGCTGACACCATCTGCATCTCCAGAGAACTGCGAAAGTGCCAATCTTTATCATTAGATACTTTTTACACTTTTCAGAATATTCTTATGTCTTCAACAGCAGGTATGTGCGAGTGTGACGGTCAAACTGGGGGAAAATTGGTAAAAATCAATATACATTGCGTCCCCTCTAATGCAATGATGGATCGTACCGCACTTATCTGGCCGCGACATCGCTGACCGATGTGTAAACAGTCATTTTCACTGAGTCCTTTGTTACTGTACTTAAATAAGCTTTTCAGAGTTTATCGACAGCTAAGGGCATCAACAAAGTTTAAAATCGATCAATTTAAATTATTTTTTTATAATATAAAGTATCATATAGCATTTTCCGATTAATAAAGACTAGCTTTTTAATAAATTTCCACATCGTTTTGTATTGTATCGTCTTCTATATCAAACGGAAGTTTATTATAAATTTTAATAGACATCGAATATCACAAGTGGGTTTTGAGCCATAATCCACCACTAGCATTCGATGAGGAATGATGGATATTACAGATGTTTCAGACTCTTGAGCACGTGGGTTTTTTTACGACGTTTCACTCTATCACTGTTCTAACCATTGTAAACTCGTTATATGATAAATTATTGAAATTATATTTTAGGTTATGTTTTAAGAAGAAAAATATTGCACCATGTAGGTATAAAGTTGCAAAATAACTTATAACTAGACCTGTTAATATATAGTAAATAGAAAAGGGAGATCTTGAGACTTATAAAAATCTAGCTTATAATACGATATGTCAAACTAAAGGATCTTGGAACTGGCTACTGTACAACACGATAGAAAAAAAAAAACAAATACGAATTTTGAAAACGGAACTCCTTGCTTGTCAAATGCCATTAAATTTTCAAAGATGTCATTTGTTTTTTATTACTGGCGGCCATTTGAAAATTAAATGTTTGCAGAAAAATTAATTTAGTAAAAGACCATTTTCGTTCAATGATTTTTTATCACTTTCGTTGTGATCTAAACCAAAAACAAAGTTACGAAATATTTAAGTTAGCATTTAGTGATGAAGCCCATCCACTGCTACTGTTTATAACTGGTTTGGTGAAAAGGTGGTCGTACCCATCTCAGTGACGATGTTAGAGAAGGGCGTCCTGCGACAGCAGTGACGGAGGAAAACATCAAAAGTGTGCGGCTCATGATTAAAGCATACAAACGAACGACATATCAGCAGATAGGGGCATCATCAGGTATTGGTATAAGTCAATTTCAAACTATTTACACTATCACCTACGGGCTCACAATTTTAGACAAGCTCAAAAAGGCAGTGGCCTCGTGAAATGGTGTCTCCAAATGCTTGAAAAATTCTACAATGGTCAATCAAATGCTGTTTTTGATATAGTAACAGTCGATGAAAGCTGGATTTACTGCTATGAGCCTGAAACTAAGTGGTAATCTGCGCAGTGGGTCTTTCCTTTCGAAGAGTTGTCGACGAAAGTTAATAAAGGACGGAGTGCCGAAAAGAAGATGATTGCCTCCTTCTTTGGCAGACCGGACCACTTTGCTACTATAACTTTATAAAATAAAAAAATAGTAACGGTCTGGTGTGTGAACAGCTGCTTGTCTTTTATTTTGGACCTTGTAAAGTCAAAGAACGACGCCCACGAAGCAGAACGATCCTCGATCACGACAATGCCCCAGCTCACTTCGCTAAAAAATCGAAGCAATTTTTAAGTACTGTAAATGTAGTATTAATGGGTCATCCGCCATACAGTCCCGATCTTGCGCCCTGTGATTTTTATTTATTCCTAAAATTATGATTAAACTCAGAGGAATACGTTTTATGAATACAGAAGAGGCAGTAACGGCCTTCCAAACGGCTAGAAGAGGTGCCTAAAGAAGGGTGAGCTGAATGATTCACACAATGGTTTCAACGCATGAAAAAGTGAATCGATTATCGCGGCGAATACTTCGAAAAGTAATAAAATAACTTCCAGTTTCGTATCTATTTTAATTTTTGAGTTTCAGTTCTATAAACTTTCAGTGTCACCCACGTATGTGCATTTAAACTACGATATTTATTAATATAGTAGGGATTAGTTAAGTAATCCCTACACGATTAGTTACTTATAATACTTATACTTATATAAGTTACTTATTATTCACATTTTAAAAATAGAATAAAGTGCTTCTCAAATTGATATCAGCCTTTAGAGTTTAGCCTACTACATAACATATGCCGCCGCTTGTAACCACAACGGGATACTTGGCCCTACTCCATCATGCGGCCAAATGTGGATTACCTATTTGATGTTACATAGGGGTAACATTTATAATCTTCAGGCAAACGAACACTTTACAATGTTTTCCTTACTTTAGAGTTCGAGGTAATAATTGGAAAATCAGTACTTAAAAGTAACTCAGTGGCACAGACAAGGATTCGAACTCATTAACGAATATAAATCGAGAATAATAATGAAGTCCTGAACTATCACCGCTCAACTTAAATAAAAATCTAATCTTTTTCAAGAAAAGTTTAAAATAAAATTGACATCAAGAAATATATTGAAGATTTGAGAATACAGTTGAACTAACAGTCTAATGCTCTAATTATAATGATAGTATCGAGATTATGCATTCGGAGTCGACTTATTACTGATTTGTCCCGCCGACTTACCTGTATCTATTTGAGAAAGTGCATATTGTACTTGTACACACGACATAATAGATAAGTATGCACGCAACTAGCTTTATTCATATAGATAGATAAATCAACGAGTAATGAGTTTTGCATTTGTGTGAGTGCACACCGACAATGTACAGTGCGAACCATTTCGCCAATCGGATTGAACAATTCGGCACCCACTCACATAGATGCAAAGCTCATGTCTCGTTGATTTTACTGTAACAGATTCACTGAGTGTCTATTAAAATTTCACTGACGACTCTCATAGCTTCCATAGCTCAGTTGGTTGAGCGTCTAGTTTGTAAACATAATCTATTGCATGCAAACATCTATATATTTTGCCGTTTTTACATACGTCAGTAATGTTCCAATCTCATCCTATTTCATTTACAAAGTAAATCACAACCAAAAATGCACTTAAAACTTCCATCGGAATAATTATTATCATAAATAATCACGTACGATATTTTCGTGTCAAGACGCCATAGTGAAGGGACACGACCCCCATGACAAAGTGTACCGTAACAGTTGTCCTAAACGTTACAAAATATATGGCGTCCCTATTTATTGGTATCCTACACGCAGCTCCTTGACGTGACAGAGTGGTGGTGAATGTTTTAAGGTATTTTAGTTAAGTACGTGCCATGTATTCTTTGATATTGAATGCAGGCAGTGTTGATTTACCAAACTATTGAAATAATGAGAGAGTTTTAGAGTACAATATAGAAGAAAAGTCGTGCCTACTTCTTTGCCAAATTAGTGATTCTCACAAACTCATTAGCAATTAACTTCTTCGTTAGGGACCTGCAAATTAAGTCGTTTTTGTTTTATTATTTATTTATTAATTGTTATGGAAGATTTACATTCATTTGAAATATAAATTTAGGTATAACGACATATATAATACGTTTCAAACTTTTGTTATCGTGGTTGAACATAATAATTGTTATGTAAACGGGTTGCTCATGATTTATTATTTATTTACTATGGCCGATACTTCGGTCCAGTTATACGGAAGGAACTGTAGTCGCGGCGAGACTACGGAGGCGGATGAATCGGCAATAATAAATAGTGAGAAATACGTTTACATAACAATTATATATAATACGTAACATATGCTGTTAATTGAATCTTCACATTTAACTACTATATAAATATTTAGGACTAATGAAATATAAAAACACTTATATTTAATGAGTCTTTGAGCCGAATAAACGCCAGTCATCTATTTTAAATACTAAAATTATATTAAAATTTGATTTCATGTTATATCTGCACACACATTAAGATTTTATTAAAACTAGAAAAAAAAATAGTATTATCTCTTCTACAATACTTAAACAAATTAAAATAGAGGTTGAAGCAAAAGTATGTATTATTGTATTTAGATTGAAAATGGTAGTTTACAAAAGTAGTAAACTTTATTTTTTAAACTAAAATATGTATAGAAATGATATATATAATATAATAATGACCGTTGAAGAATTAAGGTTACTGATATTGAACGTTTTTAGACCTCAATTTATCATCATGATGAAAATGAGCTAATTATTATTCGTTATTATTAGCTGATTATTCGTTTAATTATAATTATTTTAGAGTAAGTCATAACTTATAACGCTAATCCATAAATGAGACCATCAATACTCATATGGCTCATAAGTCTGATAATTTTAAAAGCAGCTTACCTATGTGTTAACTTTAGATATTTATGAGTCAGAATTAGTTTGGGAAGAATGAAGAATAGTGGGATGAGGAAAGAGGAGTTATTTGGCTGCCGTCGTCTGACTTAGCATACCTAAAATTCACAAACTTGAAATATTGTTGCGCTGAATTAGATTGGGTGGCTGTGCAGTAAACGTCATAGCACTCGTAAACGGCATCTACGACCTAAGTTACAACATTTCCACGATTAAGTTACACTAAAACACGTGAAACATTGTAGCTGTAAACTTAGTTAAATTTCATCTGAATGCGCGCTCTGTCCTCATATTTCAAAGCGTCTGAAAGTTTGCGAGTAATAGACGCTTGTTGAGAAAGCCAGTTTAATCTGTCGTCGACAAAACATAGCCATTTATTGTTATGTTCGTAGTTGCAAAGTTGAAAACGACTTACAAATGGAGGCAATTTGTTTACTGTAACTGGAGTGTTAAGATCTTTAATATATGTATGTATGTACTGATATAATCTTATAATTGCTTACCCAAAAAAGTAGTTATTTTAAAATGAAATTAACCTTATTATGGCCATTATTTCTGGAAAGCATCCTCTATCTATTCCCTTTTATTTGTATACATATTTCGGAATAATAATTCGAGATAATGTAGTAATTCTACGTAACATTTCGTACGAAAATCAAAACTAGAGTGTGAAAAAATGTTTTTCTTCGTTCACAGAAAATAACCACAATTTAAAATGTTTTAGATTTGTTATTACTAATCTAGTTATTACTAATTGGTAATCTAGATGCAAAAATAATGTATACGCAGGATACATCCAATCCAATCCAGTCCACCAGACTAAGTCTATTCACTCCTGGATATAGCTTTTTCCCATAGCTAGCCATGGGAAAGCAAGGAAAATGGGATAATCTAGCCACTAATGGCAAACTTCTAGTTGGCCGTTTAATTAGCCGGAGAGCGTTCCTACACTGCGTTTCCCATACATGGCCTCTATTCTACAATCTTCTACATGCATCTATTGTCAATCTTATTTATTTATTTAACTAAAAAGAGCGAAAACAGATTTTCACATAAAATAGTTACATAATACATATAAAGATAAAACTATTTCCTAAGATGTTTTCCACTAAGACAGATATGACCTATCCATTGCTACTTCAGCAACAATTTAATATAATAGCTATTTATCAACTACCTACATTATAAAGGAATACTTGACCCAGATTTTCTCTATTGCTCGACTGGTAAGTAAAAAAACATCGCAGAACCAAACATCCACGGCAATAACACCATGGATTCAATAGATAATCCCTAATCCAACCCTCTTTATTAACCCGTCCAAGCTAACGACTCCACTATCGCTCATGGGCACACACATGCGTCTGACAGAACTGTTATTACATCATTAATAAAATTACAAAATTCGGGCCCCATGTGCCGCCATTCTAACTTTAGAGGCCATTTTGTCCCATCCCATCCAAAGGGTTGCTAGAATGCAGTTGCCTTAATTAAATTTGGGCAATCGTCATCGCTAGTTTATAAGGACGTTACAGTTTGACAATGACCCCGATGTGTGAATTAAATGAATTAAGCGGAATCACGTTTGTGAAGATGGCTTTATCGCGTGATGCAGGCGTGAGTTGCGCTTATGTGCGTAAATTAAATGTTGATTACGCTCCCCTTAACACGTACGGTGATTAAATTGGTCTTTTTGTGCACTTAATTTTATAATTACTTGTCATAAAATAAAAGTAGATCTATGAAATGAAATTAACATAAAAGTGGTCATTATCATTTACCGGCAGCTTAAATAATCAGTAGTTAAAGTGGTAGTATCTAGGCTATATCTGTCGCAGAACCGATTTATCAAGTTATAGACGAGTTCCTAAATGAAAACCATATACCATGAAAAAGGCCATGGATCGCCCTCCAATCAGATAGAATGTCGACTTGACGCCAGTAGTCGTATGTCTTTATGTCGCCAGTAGTAGCTGGATGAGAAAATGTGTGTTGGCGGGTCTTAAGGAGTGCATATATAGGCTGATGGCATACGGCCAACCTTCACACCATAGTATGAGACTTTATATATTATGTATACCTATGGGAATTGCAGATATTGTATTGATCCTATGTAGTATTGTTTTCGAATTTGTTTACAATACGCAGAATTACCTAATTTACAAAACTGCACGCAAAATTTTCCGCAGTTCTTATAATAGGAAAGACCGCGATAATACGCGGTGGCCCTTAAGCGCAAAGTGCCCTTAATACTCTGCTTAAGTGGGCGAGGTTCAGAGCCTTTTCAGGGCTAACACTTCTAAGCCTTTTAATATCGCACCCTAGTAGGCGAGCTCGTATCCGATCTTACATAACGTTACCTTTTTTAATAGAATCTGCAGTTTAAACCGTTAAATATCTGTCTTTATGCCTTCATGGAAACACGAGAAATACAAGTATTTCTCGTGTAAATTTTCGTGTAAGAAGAATACTCGTGTAAAGAAGAAATACTTGTATTCTTATTTTCGTCTTTTATGTTCAAACGTCATTCTTTTAAATGATTTTGGTATAATAAATAAGTATAAGTGATAAATATTAAAAATAACGCAACACTCGTCCACACTGTGTAGAGTAGGTCCAAAAACACACACACAAATAATTGGCCAAACAACAAACATGCAATTTAAAAACGTATGTCTACGATCGGGAATCGAATCCGGGACCTTCGGCACAGGCACTTACATCTAGATCAATCGGTCGATGGAATGATTATAAGCAGCAAGATTCTTTACCATAGATAAAGGTACCATTTCATACTTGAACTGATAAAAGTAAATTTATCTCATAGGAACCTGAAGCAAATTTTGCACTAATTGGAGTTGGTCACTGATTAATGCACTCGACACACGAGCATGCGATGTGATGTCACTCGTGTCTCCCTACTAATCTCGCAAACAATGTGCTCACTCAAAGCCACCCGTCGACACAGCTTAGCTCAAAACTCCATTACCGAAATTGCCAAAAAACCACACCTTCGAAATCATATTTCACGCAATTATCGGAAACAAAAACCCCTCGATGGAGGGACAACTTAATTTAGCAATTAACTTCTAATTGAGTTATACCCGTCATAGGCGAGTGGACATGATGGACCCCGGTACCGGCGATGGATTATAGAATACAATTCATAGGTACTTTATCATAGCATTTTAATTTTATTTTGCGACCACGTATCACGGTACAGAGTCACATGTGCTTGAGAGTAGCGCTGAGGTTAAAACGAAAAGGAATTATAAAACAAAATAAGGATTCCATAGAATACGGGTCGGATGGTTCGAGCGCAGAATGTCTACTTGCAAAAAAAACTAATAGAAGATATGCAATGCAACCAGCCCTTTCAGTATCGACTGCTGGACATTGGCCTCCTCATGCACATAAACTTGTGCATGAGGGATGTATGGCCTTAAAAAGCCATGTTGGCCACGCGGGCCGGCGAGTCCACTCTTTTAAAGCTGGTGTTGTTCCTCAGGGCATGTGGTGCCGTGTAGGTCGGCCGGCTATATAACAGCATCACACCATATCTTCTCGTGAGTGTCGTAACGGGCGACTAAGGGATAACAATATAAAACATAATTAGGTATTATTATTTAAACCTCAAAAGGACAAAACGCTGCAATCCCACGGCCGCTGAATGTACCCGACTGGCCACGTTGCCCCTCTCTCACAGAAGACTATAGTAAAATGTACTGTTTTCCTACTGTACAATGGTATACGAGGTTTATACACACGTGTTTCGGTAATGAGTGAGATATGCCAGCTCCCATTCCCGTCACATCCTATTCTATCACTACCCATTTCCCCAACTCTTTTTCCAAATCCATTTACAAATCTCCAAAGATAGGCAGTACATCCGAGGGCGTGCTTAACGTTTGACATTCTGGACTTGTTTCCAGTTTCCACTTTCCACCAGGTGGACTGTGCTTGTTTGCTGCCTTCTTTCTATAAAAAAAGTCTTTTTGTGGCACAAATTGACAGAATAATAAAACCATAATTGATATTGTAGAGTAATTACGAGTAAAATGGGATTTTTTAAAAAGGTTGACGTGAATCATGAATTTTAATTTAATATTCCTAAACCTCGTTTTTTTCACATTCCCCGTGACCTGGGTTCCGGTACGTTGATCAGTTAACTTTTGAAGCTCATTAAAATAGATGGTTCATTCAGGTCGTGTAAATTTTCAGGCTGGCGGAAAATTAAAACGATACCCGGGGCGACGCTGGTGTCCTCCACACTCGCGCATACCATTGAAAAATATCACTACACAGATGGATAACAGTATGGGATAGTCATAAAAACGTCCGGCAAAATCCTCACTAATGTGCGCTGAAGCATTGGATCTCACGTGGATTTTCGGTGAAACAACGTAAGTGCAAATATAATAAGCGAAACATGGTTGTAGATAGGTACAGGTATTTTCACGAACAGTATTGATGCTTCCGTGGTTAAGTGGTAAGGCGCACCCAATATGAGATTGTGATTCCATCATACCACACAATACCAACCATGAGCCTACAATGTCTCTCAACTGCTGGATATTGGACTCTCCCGAAACTCGCCACCACACACAACCGTTCGCTCTTCTCATCTAGTCACTATTTGCAAACTTCTTAAGGCCTCACGTCGGTCCATTTGGTCGAGGGAGGATATTGCTAAGATTAAGTACTGAATATTTTCTATATTATGAGAATATGCAGAAATTTGAGCGTAGAGAAAATATTCCGCAGCTATTATACGTTAACACCGCTTGAAAAACTTGAATAAAGTTCATCTGACGAACAGTTTCAACTCGTTTTTGCTTCAAAATAATAAAAATTGTTTACAAAGCCGCTTTCGTAAATAATGACTTCGGCTGGACTACTGGTTTTTTTTTTATGACGAGGCTGAGCATGAGGCTGAAAGTCCGGTTTGTATACATAAAAAAATATAGTAAAGACACCACATCAAACCTATTTCTCGTTGATTTCCGCCTTTATGACGACGCAATAAGATTTACTACTATTAAACTTTAATACTGCGATTATCTTTAAACATCTGAAGACACTCGTACATTCTCTGATGATTACTATTATCAAATAGGCTAACTGGATTTTAATAACTGGTTAACTGGAAAAAGATCTACAGAGTATTTAAGCGTATGTTTATCTTATTTATCGTTATATTTTACGTTTCGGTGTGGTTACACCATCGTTAGGGGAATAGACTAGATTATACATCATACATTCTTATCAAAGAAACCTGGTTGGCAACTTCTGGTGAAGCAAATGAGGAAGGGTTCATTGAAAAGTTAAATTTGAAACTTAAGTACCACGTAATAAGAGTGTTCCATTTTTAAACCACATATAAATTAAAGAATTCGAGAGCTATTGAACATGGTATATACAAGCCCTGGAGTGCTTGTATAGCCATATCTAGTGTATATTCTCAAATCGGTGGGATACGCCAACCATGGTCACGAGAGTTAGAGAAAATGTCTTATAAAATAAATAAATTAAAAATGACCGTTAAGACCCGTTTAGTAAATAAATGTTTGGGTGTAATGGCTTGTCTAAAATTAACGTGGATCGATAATACATACCCGAACATCTGAATCGAGCCAACATGCATTTTCAGTTTTGATGGCCTGAAGCTTAAAAAATTGTTTGATCGATCAAAAAGTTTTTATGCAATTTTGAAGCTGACTTATTAACCATCATTTCAGTATTCCATTGCTCCAAATTCGAATTCAGAGTACTGAAAAAAAAAAAATTTAAGTGTAACAAGTCGTGTGTTCGCCTTTCTCATGGGAAAGACTTGTATTGGATTTTTGAAGAAAACAATGGTTTACCTAAAAAAATCGTTTATTCACCAATCGTTTGTTCTTGGAGGCACCAAGAGCGTTGGACGGCCGTCATCCGGTTTGGCATGGAATAAATCAACGTCACTTTGACGTGTTGTGGAATGTTCTCCAATTCTTCCTCGATAGCAAATTTCAACTCCTGCAAGGTCTGCGGAGCTGGGTGGTGAGACCGAACACGCCTCTAGCTCGTCCCATAAATGCTCTATAGGATTAATACCTGGGCTTCTTGCTGGCTATTCCATGACTGTGATACCGACGTAATAAAGGTATTCCCTGACGAATCCTGTAGTGTGCGCTCTTGCATTATCGTACATAAAAATGAAATCAGCCAACAAACCCAGCGTATGACATCACAAGAGTCTCTAGGCATTGACGACTGTAACGGTTGTCGTTTAGTGTTGGCAGCCGTAGTCCCTTCCCAACCTGAAGTCCATTTTCGCCTTCCGTGGTAATTCTTCCCCAGACTGTCCATGACCCACCGCCATAACTCACTTTCTCTTCAATACAGCACTGCTTAAAACGCTCTACCTGTCTTCGGTAGACCTTCCTCCTTTCATCATTACCATACAGCATAATCTTGGATTCATCAGTGAAGAGTACCTACCCGGCTCCATTGACGTTGAGACCAACGAATATGTTCGCGTGCAAACTGAAGGCGCGCCATTCGATGAGCTCGTGTCAGTTTGGGCAGCTTTATATCACGTTCTTTGAATCTCCTTCTAACAGTCCGAGCACTTATAGCCATGACTCGGAATCGTGGTCCCCTGGTCGGCAAACGAAGCCAAAACACTCTTTGAACAGCAAAATGGCTTAAATGCAGTTGTGCACTCACATTTTGCTGACTAAGCCCAGACTGAAGAAGTGCCACAGCTTGCGCGGCTACTTGTCAGAACACACAGATGCAGTATCCATATTTTTATGAGTAAAATCGGTTCAAATCTCAGGAAAACCAATTTAACGAAATTTTTATTGAAAAACAACAAGATTAAATCAAAAAACTGCTCCAATTCAAATATTCTGCTTCCTTATTTTTTTTTCAAAACAATGAACGGGCTCGAATTTTCTTCTGTGGTTCAAATTCGTGAATTCAAATTTGTAACAATAGCACACCAAAATTATGGTAAATATGCCAGCTTCAAAACTGCGTAAAAACTTTTACCTAATTACATATTTTTGTCTTTCAGGCCTTTATACATATAATGCAGGGAGTGTACTATGGGTACTAAATGAAAGACGCCAATGACAAAAATACAGTGTTCTTTAACACTGAGAATGTTATAAGGGGTCTAATAATTACACAACGGACTCACCGGTGGTCACACCGTTTTGTCACACCAGTGTGACCTGAAGTAGTTATTGTAGACTACCAATGAAATATAGTCATGCAGTAAATTTTGCAGGATCGCCGATGCACTCACATTCTGTATTAGCAGATTTTAATAAATTACGGTAACCATTTATGCTCCGCTGTCACTTCTGTGAAAATAAATCGTCTATAATTTTTGTGAAATCCATACTCATATTTTCAGCTACGTTCATTTGAATATTAATCCCGATAACCTTTCATGTCACCTCACTTGGATTTGAAAATCTCACTGGCCATTATCCCACGTTTAGCAAGGCAAAGCGGAATGACACGATCGGTATGTTCCATAATATGGGTTGAATTGGTTTATCTGGCATTTCCAGACGACCGGCCGATCGCACACGGGTCTATTCCCGTAAGAACTGACTGCTTTGCTCGCCACTGGTAGACATCGGATCATAGGTTACTTACATTGACTATTGATAGATAATTGTAAAGATTTAGACCATGTTTATTTCCAACTTCTTTGAACATTTCCTTTTTCACTTTGTCTCATTTGTGTAACACTTATACTCATAATGGTTATCAATCTATACATATAATAAAATCGTAAACAGCAGTGTATGTAAGTGAAATATTTTCTTTTAAAAGTGATCTCAATATACAGTACCTACGTATGATATAGAGCCCAAAACATTATTTTTTGGAAATTTTGTCTGTCTGTCTACGTGTTCGTTTATCTGTCTGAAGGATTTTAATTAAACTTGTCATAGTTATAATATTTAGGGTACTTTTATCCATATCAATAATAATTATAAAGTTCTCACTGAAAGCTAACATACTCAAATGTCTGCTCGCACAAAATCGCAGACAATGCTAGTCGTAAATAAATTTCATGTTAAGTATTCAATATGAAGAAATAAAAATTGACGTCTCCATGTATGTACATTAACAATGGCGGTCAAACTAGTGGGATGATACAGAAGCGCCCGGCTAAATACTCCCCAATAATGTAGGTATTTATGGCGAGTGTAGAGTCGAGATTTGCTTTATGAATTACTGCTTCGCAAATTGAAAACTCGCTACAATAGTGGTTTAAACCAATATTCATACAATTCAAGTTTCATTTAAAGCTGTTGCCATTTTTAATTAAAATCACTTTTAGTACCTACGAGTGGACTAGGCCAACAGGGGACTTCTTTGTTAAATTGAAATAGGAATAGAATAAAAGGACTGTTGTATGTTGTAGTTTAAATTATTTTATTAAAAATAGTCATTCAAAGACTTATAGAAAAACTAAAATTACGTCTCAAGGTTTTTGAAATATTATTGTGGACACATCTATTTCGTATAGTGGTCTGACATATCGCACACAAAAATAGGCCTTTTAATGTGTTTACACTATTTCTCTTTTAATTATAGACACCTTGCTATAAAATATTGTTCAAATTGATAATGTAATGAAGAAAATGAAACGCGAAATTTATGAGCAGCTATTTCGTTTAACTTTAGGGGCTTTAGAATGTCAACGCTGACATAAATATATGCCATATTTTGCAATAATAAAATGAAATACGTTTAATACATATAAATGTGTTCTACAATTCCAATGTAAATGATAGCAACCGACTTAACGTCAAATAAAGTGGTTTCAATTGAATACGCCTCCGCTGTTTTATATTTAAACGAGGTGCGAAAATAGGAACTAGAAGGAATATTGCGATTTTCAAAGGAATCATTTGCTAGGATCTACTTAGACATGGCACTTGATTGCTGTACATTTAAGTGAATCAGTAGAGTGAACTACTACATTGAACGAAGCAAGGTATCTACTGACATTTCATTCGTTCGACAGCGAGAGAGTAACAAAGGCATAGAATAGTCAATACGTCGAAGTATAAAAGGCGATCAACGTCATTTTACATATTTACAAAGTAAGGACGATTACATAAATGGTCGATCGAGCGGTCAGATATGGAGCGTCCTAATCCATCAAGCAACGCTTTCATAGGGGCGTATTTGGGCCAGGCTGGTTTATTTATGATCACATTAAATACTGAATTATATATTATACATATGTCCTTAATATGATCGAGAAACGAAATATGTTTAATAAATACAATATCATAAATGTGTATGTTTTGTTTAGTTTTTCTTAACCATTAGTAAGTATATAAATTAGGTATTTACTTAATATTTTTAGAAATAATTAGTAAAGATTTAGAAATAATTATTTTTTTTCAGTAATATTTTACAAATTTATCAATAATGAAAATTGCATAAAATTAATAGAATGAATATCCATATTTAGTTCAAATTAAAAAAAAAATACGCTCGTGTGAAAACGTTTCGTCTTGATGTGCACTTATATCGTCATAACATTGTTTTTACCTATTACATGTCTAATAGAGTTGATATGCAATAATACAAGTTGTGCTATTAATATTTATAACAAGTGGCTATATTAACTCGTATCACATTATCTTACGTAGATTATAACTTTAATTAATAAAAGCTTTATTTGAATTTTATTTCACAACGCCAACGTTCCTCTATATCTATATAAAAAGCATTTTATGGCACATGTAATATAACTGAAGGAAGTATTAAACTCAGAATTCTATCACTAATCAAAATAATCTATTATTAAATAAATATAAATGCAAACTGATATTATATTAATATATAGAAGAGAAATAATATTTTTTTATGAATGTTACAATTTTAAGACTAATTTATATATTATAGCTATATGTACACTAGGTTCTATAGTATATTTCATGTTACCTCAAATTATTGCCAAGCGTTAATTTGTTTCAGATTCTAAGTTTTATTACACTTATACTAATGATATAAGGATTACAAATTCGTTTACTGATATTCGACGGAGATATCAAATGAACCCTATCAACTCCAATAGTAACATAGAAACATTTAATAGAATTGATATTACTTATCAGATTTCCAATTTCAAATTATCCATGTTTATTTACATTATGTACAATTAATATTCTTTACAAAAGACTAGGAATAGTTTCATATAAAACACGTTTAATTAAACTTATATTTTTAAATAAAATTCACTGTCCGTTAAATTTAGGAAATTATTGTTTTTATTAGGCCTACGTTCTCGTACTGCGCTAAATACAAAGCCTTGTTAATGTCTCTGTTTAAAAATAAACCACATACACTACACGAAATCAAGTGTAGAAACCCAAACACTGCTTTCCTGAGAAGAAAAGGCATTAGTAACATTTTAACGAAACCACTATAAAACATTAAATTCGGAGATTTAAAATGAACAAAGTGTATAAACAATTCCTTTTATTTTGACAAAACTCCCAAATCCCGAGCTGGAATTTTTATCAATTTTTTTTTTCATTTATCTAAAATGTCATCAAAATGCACTCGTGCTTTTTTCCTAAAGAGGGTAGAACACGTTCCTTACACCAACTGTAACGCCAACGTTAGGAAGAACTTTGATCTCTCTCAGTGACAACACTTCACAAAACTACACTAGGAAATCGGTCTATACGTCCGTTTGGCACAAATCGCCGAAAGCCGGCAAGGCGTGATACTACCGCGTGACAGAGTCCGCGCGGGGGTGGGGTGGCGGCGGCGGGTGGGTCGGTGCTAGCGACGTCTGAGAAGCACCACTCAACGCTTGTCCATGTCTGAATGACGTCAGTCGAGCCAACGACGGCGTCCCATCGTCGAAATTAGGCCTCTCGTACTGATGCTGTGACCTCTGTCTAGACTGACCTTGCAACTCGTCATAACCGCAGTCTTCTTCATAGTTCTCCTCATCCGACTCTTCTCCAAATGCTCTGTACGTCGTCTCCGTCTCGGAATTCTTCCTCGAACTGACGTACGTCCGACCCATAAGCGATTGCGTGACCTCAGTCTTTGCATCCTTACCTTTGTCTAAACTCTGATTGTATCGCAACTGGGCTTTCTGACTTTTGTCTAATGAAGGCAAATCGTAGAATTTAAGCACGTTTGGATGCCCTTGGAAATATTTTTCGCTGTATACGTTTCTATTGTAATATCCACCGTTACTGGCTGGATAGAGTTCCTCTTCGGGGGCGTAGCGGTTATCAAATTTGTCCACACTCTTACCGCTTGGTGGAAACCAACCCTAAAAAAAGTTTTGTTTAAATAAATAATTAATATTCTTTCTATGGGATTGTGGATGAAAAATTACAAAGAAAATATGTCATCTATTTTATATAAAATTTATTAAATTCTGGACTTATTTATCTTAAACTTGTAACGCCCTTCAAAATAAATGCGAAATATTAATAAATGCGATAAATAGTGATAACATTGTAATATTTACCAAAGAACTAACGCATTGTCTAGTATTAGCTACTAGAGTGACGGACGCATAGGCAGCTGGAGACGTTGCAGTTTTACTTGTGTTCCACTCATTCCCATTAACTCTAGATGCTGTTACTTCAGCATATTCAGGCAACGGCTGAGCTACTTTATCGTACTCGGAATTAGTCTTCTCTTTGCTTTGATTTGTTTGAGTAGCCGACATGCACAGACCAGGCTGATTTTCCATCCACAACAACGACTCCGTTTTCGTTACTGTGTTTTTATTGTAACAGCTACTGAGTGGATGTGACAGTGACACCGCCGCTTTTATGTTCATTTGAGTCACCAGGCTTGTCCCATTTGAATCTAAAACAATAACAATATAAAGAATGATGGGTCATTTTAGCCGACCAAAAAAATATATCAATATCAAATGAAAGCATTAGAACATGAAACAAATGAAACATAAGCTGCAATTATTATGGCAGCAACCCTAAAGTATCGAGGAAGTGAAATATCTGTTTTACAAATATATCTTCTTCTGTACTTATATTTGTTGATTTAGAAATTCGCAAAACTTTTGTTCATTATTTTTTTTTTCCACAATGAGTTACTTTATGTTATAATTATAATCAATGAGTTGACATATACATTACGATTGTAATGGCGGTCAGACCAGGTTTTATACAAAAGTGTCCGTTATTATTTTACATCAATATTCACTTGCATCTTGACTTTAAATACATAAATTTTATGCTCCAAATACAAATGAACTTGTTCACCAAGAGCTCAAAAGATTTAAACTCTAAACAAATGCGGAAAATTGGTTTAAAGGTAACTGGGTGAGTCAACAAACGAATCGTCTCGAGAAAACAAAATAGAAAACATTTACATTTACTGGCTCTTTATTTCGCGGATTTGTATCATTCCTTTGTGCCCCGAACGTGAATGCAAAGTGAAAGAGATCCTGTGCGCTCACGAGGGCTCGTGCTACCTTTCAACTCGAAAGTAATCTAGCGCCCCTCCCTCCGTAAAGCCTCCATCAAACAAACGGAAACCCCGCGCCACCCCACCACACTCGAGGAATGTTTTTAATTTTGAAATTCTGATGTTGATTCCACGAAAAAAATGTAACCGACCCTAGATAAGCGGGATAACTATTTGTTTTTAAGTTATGCACGATAGGATGAACGATATTTGTGTTGCACGCTACTCGTCAAAATCACATAAATTGAGACGTTTTAATCATGTAAATACGACTTACCATAAATATTCGGAAGTGCAGATTTTTTTGCAAATATGTTGTGTTTGCGTATGTAAATAATGCCGCCAATCACAATTATTTTGAATAGAATGATCGCTACGATCAAAAAGTAAAACCATGTTTCCATTACGAAATCCCCAGCCACTATGCTTACTTCCCCATTTATAGGATATCTGAAACAAAATAAGGTAATGAGGAATGACAGTCAAAATGTGATATTTAATAGAAATAAATATGTTACGCAGAAATAATTTATTTTATATATGTATATTTACCTGGACAAAGGATCCAAACCAACTGACCGATGATCGATATTCAAATAAACCTTTTGACTTAACGGGCCTAAACCTACTACAGTTTCGGCAGCAATTTGGACAGAATAGCTGACCCCGGAAGTCAAATTCGTCATAATGAGGCTGGTAGCTTGATGAACAGTGGTATTTATTGCCACCATGGATTTGTTAGCTGGTATATCTAGCCAATTTACTAAAACATTGTATCCGGTTATGAGGCCATTTTGCAAGTGGGCATCTGGCGGTGACCATTTCAAATGAACTGTTGTGGTGTTCACAATGTACATTTCGATATTGGCTGGCGGTCCATCTGGTACTGTAATGAAACAATTTTATGAGTAAGAGCATAGAAGTAAACTAATCATCTATGATTAATAAATAAGCTGTAAACCATTAATGAGAAAGAACGGAAATTAAAACACAACAGAATGCATACCGTCATCCAACGTTTGTGCTTCTCTGGAATTGGACGGCTTCCCCTCAAATTTTTTATAAAACGGTATAAGGAAAAACTCATATTTTGTGTACTTTCTCAAAGAAGTTATTTCATATCCGGACACATCGTTGGAATGCAGAATAGTTTTCATCTGATATTCGATCGTCATATTGTCTAGGGGCCTAAAGTAAATAAACAGTCCCTCCAAATTGTAGAAGTTCAAAATTTCCCACATAAGCTTTATTGTTTTAGAATCGATGGGAGTTGCTTCTATGAGTTCTACGATACTATCAGTCATAATATTATTTCTAAACTCAGTGTTATTTGAGAACACTCCATTTTCCCATTGAGAGTTTATATCTTCACCTACAGTTATGGGATTGGATACAGGACTTGGCCCAGACAATCCATGAGAATTTTCAGCTCTTATAATAAACATGTATGTCACACCGGCAATCAAATTTTTCACAATAAACTGTGTTTGATGAATTCGTTTTGCTACCATAGTCCACCCGCGTGAATTCCTCGGTGTATTCTTGCCAGTTAGTGTTTCTCTAGAAAACACTTCCAGCTGATATCCTAGTATAGAAGAGGAGCCTATTTTATTGTTCTGATTCCATGACATAGTGGCACTGTCCTCTGTTATGTTGTACACATGAGGTTTTGTAGGTGCTCCTGGTAACGAAGATGCGTCAGCAGCTCGAAAAAAATGTATATTTGGATTTATTGGACTATCTACAAGCAACACCCCGCTCCACACATATTTTCCATGTTGCGATGAAGCGACACACGTATACGTGCCGCTGTCGTCTTTATCTAAATCTCTTAATATTAGAGTTCCGTCATTAGACACATTCCTTTTATGATTTTGTATTAATGCTTCCCCTTCGAAATACCAAGCGATGATTGGTTCAGGTGTGCCGACCGCGGTGCAGGGGAATACTGCCATCGATTTTATAGGTAACGTTTGGTTAGAGGGTCCGATTGTTATGATTGGCGGTGGGCGGTCATCGTCTGACGTCACACTTAGTTTCCCTCTAACAAACGTACTACCAGCGAAGTTGACCGCCGAACAAACTATCGTGTTTCTGCTATCGTTTTTGTTTGTGTCATTGATCGTTAGCATAGTAATACCATCGAAAACAGTTGTGGCGTGGTATTTGCCTCTTGAGGTGCCGGGAAAAATAATAGTCCTATTCCCCTCTAAGCTCCAAAACATTGTGGGTTCGGGCCTACCCGTGGCTGTGCACGTATACGTCGCAATTGAACCAGTTTCTACGTTCATAAAAGTAGGTTTTAGAATAACTGAAGGTGGATCTAGAAATAAACAAGTAAAATTAGTTTTACATACGATATTACACTTGTAGCCATAAAAGTAATATGAAAGCACATACCGTATACTGTTAGGTATCCACTGGCACTGACTGCGCCAACAGAATTGTCGGCTTCGCAAGTGTATTCTCCCTCATCGGCTAAAATAACGTTATCGAGCCTAAGGCTCCGGTCGTCTAACACTTTGACGCGTCCGAGTGGCATGTTTCCACCGCCAGCAGTTCTCCGCCACAGCACGTCCGGGAGGGGGTCACCCCCCACTCGGCACTGGAACGTCACGGTACCGCCGGTTTGCGCCACGACGTCCTCGGGGCCCGTGATTAAGTACGGCTTAACTGCGCAATGAGAAATGTCTCTGAATTATATGACAAAAGACGCGTCCGCTGAGAAATAGCCCAGTTAACATAGAGTTACAGACGGAAAATTAGAACTTTACATGCAATCATGAATTGAGCCCGACAGATCGACAAACAATGGCAAGGGAATTTATAATTTGAATCAAATTCCTTGTAGCCAGTAACTGAAATGGATATCTAACTTAAATTAACATAAATATTTATGAAATATGTATTCGTACTTACTGTGTATTCTCAGCGTAGCAACTGCTGACTCTCTAGTACCAGCAGCGTTTCTCGCATTGCATTGATATCTGCCAGCATCAGTTTGCCTAGCATCTTGTATCACGAGATTTCCCCCATCTACCAAATGCATTCTGCAAACACATAATAAATACAGTTTCTAATAAAAACGTTTATTAACTGAGAATAAAGAAAATGGTGATTAGCAAAATGATTATGAATGAATTTCATTATGTGCATCGAGTGCAATGTAACAAAGTCATTCAAATGTAGGGCGGAATAATTCAATAGGAAATTAACATTTAATAAGGGGTCCTGTGAGTCAGAACTATTCAGATTTTTACTTGATTGCTTGTCGAGCTCTTCAAATATCCCCTTCTTTATAACTTTGATGTACCCTCCGTACTGTTAATTATTTTTATGCTTCAACATACATGCGCCCTTAAGATGTGATCCGGCGTTTTGGCTCATAAAAATTCATAGATACCGAAGTGAAATAAATTGACAATAAAACTTTTAAGCGAATATTTATTTGTAATATGTATGGAAGATGTTAATTTAGCACAAACTAAACAAATGTGGTTTTGAAACCACATCAGACAACGTTTTTAAATCATCCAGTTTTACAACCGTTGGCAAGAGTTAATGATTGCCTTAAACGAGGGCAATAAAAGTTCCTTAAATATTCACATTAAAGATTTAATTGCGACTACGAGAAAATCGCGAAACTATGAAGCGGCCATAACATTAAGTCGCGTGAATTAGTAGTTTTGATTGCTCGTGAAATGCCATGATTATACGTTGCGCGAGATATCGAATATCAAACAACTCTGTTCGAGCCATTCACAAGACTATCGCGTTTCCACCACGCCACTTAGATTCATAAGAGCTCTCACCATCTACCCTCGAGTTTGCTCCCAACTACGCTTTATCAAACCTCCCAATTGGTAACTTTCCTTGGTTATCTCAAAAGTTCTTATTTCAATCGCGTCTGCCAAATTTACTCACTTTGCTTTATGTTGGAAGTTATTGCCCCAGAGTTACCTACTCGTTAGTTTAATATGAGCGAAATATTAAACCAATGAAAATAATCTGATAGTAAAATCTATAATAATATAAAATTATAATTTTGACAATAATTACGTTAAAAATCGTGCACAGGACATGTCAAGAATAAATTGTCACATGAAAATTTTAATCTTACTTAGGACTACTGTTTTTCCATCTTATATTATATTTTTAGATTTTCAGGTACAATTAATTAATTAAATATTCAATAGTTTCAAAGTCAACTGACTTCAGTACCGAGTGACATTCAACGTGAACACAACGCTTTTCTAACTTTTAATATGGTCCTAAAAACAACATCAACTCTCTTTGAATATATTAAAACCATTCGATTCTAGCGTTTATTGCTAGCTTCATAGGTTGACCTGTTTCTATAGGTATGTACGAGTATAATAACATACCTCGAATCACCATCAAAATGTAAAATTTGGCCGTTCTTTTTCCAGTACACGGAAGGTTCTGGAGATCCTCGTGGCGGCGAGCATTCCAGTATAACTGTTTCGCCCTGAGCAGTCTGAGTAGATACTGGTTCCAATCGGAACTCCTCTCGGAGAACTGCACAATAAAATACAAATCTCAAAAGATATTTCCAAGAATGATAAATCTATTATAGCCAGTAAAAATTCTAAACTTACCTGCAACGTGTAAGGTGGCATTTCTACTTCTGGCAGTTCCGTAAGGATTAGTAGCTTCGCACCAATATACTCCAGCATCAGAGTGGGCTCTTCCATGTGTGGCTCTGAGGAAGAACAATCCTCCTGCTGGTAAGAGACTTCTATGAGTGTCAGAGACTACCAGCACGCCTGCCTTGTACCATCTTATGGTGGGAGGAGGTGAACCGCCAGCGCGGCAGTTGAGGGTCGCAGGCTGGTGACGAGCTACGGTGACGTCCAGAGGCTGTTCAATGATATATGGGGCTTCGCCGTTACCCATATAGTCATCGCTTAAGCCACCATTTACTGGACCTGTTGACAAAAATTAATTTATGGAAATGCTATTAGTGTTATGTAAATGGTTATTCCTATTTTTATATATTTTATTATCTTATGCAACGCGATTGATTTAAATTTCTAAAATTGAGATAAAACAAGAACTAAATTATATCGAAAATTGCTATGATTTCAAGAAATAACTTTTGCTAAAAAAAATAGAGCCAAGAAACCTGTAATTTATATTGATTCGTAAACAATCTTTTATAATAGATAAGTTGATATCATCGTGTAGTGTTGCGAAATATTCGCCTAGTAAAATAGTGTTGTGCACTGAATATTTTCAGTTGCTTGATATAAGTTATTAACTTATTAGTTGTTTTGTATAAGCTATGAGCCGGTAACGTCCCGCTGCAGGGCCCAAGCCGCTCGTAGTACTCACGACGAAGTTTTGAGTCGTAATCCAAGATACGGGCCTATTGCGGATTTATGGATATATGGATATAAGATTATGGATATAATATTTATGGATATAAGATATGGGCCTATTGCTTGATATAAGTTATTAACTTATTAGTTGTTTTGTTACAAACGCGAATGTTTTTTTTAAAAATCTTTCATGCATGCTAATTTCCTCACAATGTTTTACTTCACCGTAGAGCTTAAAATAGATATCAGTCAAAACTATTTTCAGCTCGATTAAAATATCCGTACTTTAAGATGAAACTCAGGGTTATGAGTCAGTCGCGAATAGATATTCTTCTCGGCTATCATCGCTCGTTAATTATATTCAATAGAATATGTAAATGTAACATCATCTGAGCACAAGTGTCTTATTGTTGATAAGGATTTATTGACCTTGGTTAAGGTTTTCTAACTTAAAACCTGGTTGTTTCAGAATTATAAACATGCTCTACTGATTTTTAAGATCAAGCATTAAAAATTGTTAGTTTTATAAGTCTCAAAATAATTGGGGAAATAATAAAAAATATGATCCCTTAACTCAGATGATATCACAAATGTTTATTTTATTTCCCTCATGCAACATATTGATTTCCTTTTAAACACTTAAGTTCAAGTGCTTAGTTCAGTTGTGTTAGGACTAACTAATGAAAAGCGACAAGCAATCTCTTGTGGTCCCTCACACTGTAATTTTCACAAGCGCTTTACTTTAAATTCGCCTAACAAAAGACCTTAGACCACGGTTTATTTTAATAATACATGAAGTGTGTCATTTGCAGTTACTCTAAAGCGAAGTACAATTATAATGAGCCATAAACATAGGCTTGCATGGATTTCCCCTAAGGATGCTGGGTCTTTGTAACCCCTATTTTACCATGTTTACAACGAAACGCGCAGATGTTAGTTTTTGACACTCGAATTGATGTATGTCTATTGTTGAGTCTACTATTATTAGAGCTACGTAAAAATCGATAGGCGAAAAAAATTCGATTCGGTGTCCGATTTTTGGCAGAATAAACCAGGGTGAGTCTGCGACTCGATTAAAGGTTGTTTTTATGAACAAAATCAATAGGGTTTACTCTTTTGTGCAAAGTAATTGTGTTTATTTATTCACGTGTCCCACGTTGTGAATGCGGTCCGATACAAGGCCTAATCTGTAATTAAATCTCCGTTCGATTTGCTATCGTTCGATTTTTGTGCGTAAACCCCTGTTTTTGCTGTTACAGAACTAATATAAATTTTGGTTTTATTATTTGGTCCAGGTGTGGGCATTCTTAGTAAAAGTTATTTCTGAATTTTTCCTACTAATTAAAAAAATATTTACACTGGAAAATGATTATCAGAATAAAGATATAACGCTAAAGTAATCACACTGTTTTGTTTGTAGTAAACAATTTAATTGTTAACTTTATATTATGTTCTTATACTATTATACTCTTTACTACCATCCCATTCCATCCCAAGCGAATTGAGGAAAACCGCTTAAGTCGTTCTTCTCCCTATCCATCCCAATTAGTTTTGCTAGTCTATAGCAAAATCATTAAAGATCTGACATTTTTGATTGATGTGTTCGTGATTGATAGTCTCTACTTATCACCAGATTGATTTTATTGTCTCATCTGCCACTTTATTTCTATAAAAACCTATTAGTAACTAACTAGTAAGAATGTAGTTATTCTATATAAGTAACAAAGACTGTATAGAAAAAAATATCTACAATTTGTTATTGAAATAAATAAATGCAGCAATATTAACAGTATGGCGACAAATAGAAAATATTACAATAGTGCATGACATACTCAATGAAATATTTTTAATAAAAACTATCAATAGATGCCAAGATGTGAAGCGTGAAGGCAAAAGCTTTTTCATATGGCCAACTGCAGTAAATTAACTGTCAAACCGAGTGATATAGCAAACTACATAAATGCACCCAGACGAGTAGAGATAAAAATAAGATTTAGCAGATTGCGTGCGACATAAAATATTGTTTATGTCCATCTCGATACGTTACTTTATCGAGCATAAAAGTTTATTGCACAGTTGTACGTTTGAAATTGATCGATTATTGAGTAAAAGAGCAATGTACTTATTCTGTGTCATAACCTATCCTTGCTTTATAATGAACATGTTATTAATATGCAGTGAGGCACGTTATTATACATCATTTATGAGAGAGGTTATGAAGTCGATAGCTTATTAGCAAACTTAATAATAGCTTATTAATTATTAGCAGACTAAGTGATTCTAATTATAGAGAATAAGGCAAATCCATCGATAGATGTACGATGATTATGATGTCATTTTAATATCTTCCGCCATATCCATAAATGTGATAAATTCTACTTAAATTAAACGATTGCTTAAAATCTCTTCTACTGAATTTTAAACAATTATTAAATTTAAACAAAGTTTTTGAGTAAGCTAGGTAAGTATAGTCAAATAAACATGTCTGACAAATGTGGACCTATTTAGAATAAATTGCTTTCCAATACTAGAGAATGTATTGTACAACTCCATGGTACAATACCTTACATGAATTCTTTACAATGACTTTTTGTAGTGTAAATATAACCTAATATTTTATCTTAGAATTTTGAAAGGTTATCAAGCTATATGACCTTTGATCTAAGATTATTCTCTTTAATTTTAGTACCCCTATTGAGCCAAGTCGCGCTTAAAAATATTAAAATATTAGTAGTAAACCCATATATGTATACTTCTAAAATTTGTCAATATTATCATTTAAGTAATCATTTTTAAATGTTATCTGGCAAGTATTACAAAAGTTAATTACATAGTTATCGCCCGATGTCAGAATACAAATGGCAAATCTTACGAACACGATAGTTGAATGGCAACCCTGCTAATAATACGAGCAGAGACTAATGAAGCAAATCCAAGAGCTGCTATGTTGACAACATTGCCGCAAACGACTACGTCGTCGTCGCCGGAGGGAATGATTTTTAACTCACACGAGTAGTTACGCTCTATTGTTCAAATTTCTTTGTTAAAAAAAAGTGCGAGGGTGCGATGTGTCCCCCTGCTAATTTATATTACTGGCACATGTAGACACGTGTCGCAAGAAAAAATAAATAAAAAAATCGGTTATAAAGACATGGGTTTGCCATTTCAGCCAACAGCCACGCGGCCAGTAAGTTGCAAGTCCGTTTCAAACAACTGTTTTTTACTTTGAAATTGATAGCCCTAAAGCCCGTGAACTATCAACTTTTAGACGAACATTCGATAGCACTTAATTCTATCGAGAATTTAGGTTTATAGCTATGTTAAGTAATGCTCACTTCGATTTGAAGAGAATTCAAAATTAAATTTGACTTCTGCTGCTGCGATACGTTGTAAATCTGTCGTAATAACATCAAAGGTTTTATGATTGCCTGATCTCCTTTGATCGTTAAAAATTAACATTCTTACGCGTTTCGCAGCGATAAACATTGCTAAATCAACTTCACAACTAATTACAGAACTTCACATGAAAATTATCGAGCTCATTTCTACCGCCCCAAGTAATTCTATAGCTTGAAATATCTTTCTAATGGCAGTGATTGACTCCCATAGGACCTAATCATGATTTTTCAAATTTCAAACACGTGTTCAATTTTGGGCCCCTCTTTGCAACGCGAAGCCGTTGGCGTTATTACAAGCCATCTAGTTGTCGCGACATTTTTGGTTAATAGACTTGGGGCAATGCAATGCAATCAGCCCTTTCAGTATCCACTACAGGACATGGGCCTCCTCATGCACATTGTCTTGTGCATAAGGGATATAGTAATGTGGCCTTATAACACTTTTAGGGCACGGCGAATAATTGAATTGTAATTTGAAACTACATATACAATATCCATTGATTACGTCAAGAATTACGTTTGGAATAATTTTCACGTCAATGTAACTGTAAATAGTAGTGTTAATTTTAGCATATCCGTCTCTATAGTAAATGCTGAACTTAACTATTCAAACGTTACACCTACACGTGAAACTCACGCCACATACAAATGAAGCTCGCAAATGATCCCAGTAACGCGGCACGAGAAACAAACATCCAATGAAATGTCACGGTTAATGAAATAACACTTATCTTTTACGGTGCAAAAAATGCAACACGCTTCTCCACATGTGCTCAGAGATACCGTAAGTTCAACGGATCGACGGATTAGTTTTATGAGATTTTTGTGATTTACAATGTTTGTCTTGTAAGTCGTTCTTCTAATGTAGGGACAAATTGTTGACACAGTGTCATCTTTCACAGGGCAGTCCGACGTACCTGCGAGAATGGGGACAGACTAGCTTGACACCCGTAAACATTTCCGGAAACCCAGCTGAAATATACATTTCTTGAATTCTAAACTTTATTTTCATGACTTAAAGTGCTTTCGAAGTAAACTTGGTAGTTCACAAAGTAAGGATTTTTCGTTCGTGTAAATTGTAGCAATTTCTTTGATGGAGTAAGGAAACGCGTCGGCGACAGTTGTGACGTTTCTTTCTTTCGTTTGTTGTCGTAAGTTTAAGCGCGCAGACAGATGAAATAACAGATCATAGCACAGAGTATACGTTTGGTTAAAATATAAGATTGAATTTGAAAATGAATTAATCACTTAGGTATCTACTTACTGTCATAGAGAAAGACAATATTTCATTACTTCCATAAGAGATGGAGCAGAAAGGCATTAAAACAAAAGTAAAGTGAAGTAAATCCACGGAGAGAAAGACAAATTGAAAATAATTGCTAAAATAACATAAGTAAGAAATATGTTTTGAAAGAAAGGAATAAAGAATGACCAAAACGATGCTGCTATGAGATAAAATTATCCTAATGTTTCGTTCTTTATCTTGTTTCTTGTAACACACGCGTGCTGGAACTACTAAGTCACAAGGATATTTTGTTACTTTTTTGTTGGTCGGGACTACCAGTATTAATAAGAGATATCGGCAAACAGCGGCTCAAGGCTGAATAAATAATAAGGTGTAGTTTGCAAACTGAAAGCTATCTGATCAGCGCTCCATTGAGAGCGGTGACACAAAAAATGTTTTTGGCGATGGCCCTTTACGATAACATTGCGGGCTTAGCAAACTGACATCTATATTTAGGATCAGAGATCCCGATTAGAAGTTGACGCTTAGAAAATATTAGTCGATCCCTATAATTTTTGAAATTCCTTTCTTTCAACTTCCTCTTTTAAACGTTTTATTCCTAACAAAATTTTAATCTTTTTGTTCAGAAACAGTAAATACCTTTTATTGGGGTCAAGCGTGCGTCAATATTCATAAAAGTCACAGTTTTGTTTAGTATAAGATCTGAGATACGAACCATTTTTCAATTCTTGAATACAATGACGTGCACTATACTATTGTGTAGCTCCCCGATGCGATTGACTCTGTTTATTTTTATTATTCTTTTTTCTACGCATTTTACGCAGCATCCATCACGCATTAGACACAAAAGAAAGGCGTCGTTTAACATTAGCTTAACTTCTTTACGGTTTGATAGCCGCCCCGGGCGCATTGATTTTTTTTTTATATCTTATACACCCCAGACTAAAATAGTTCAATAGCAATGGCAACGTTTACTGAGGGATTGAGAATGTCCAGAGTCGTGTTTTTTCTGTCTGTGTCACATTTTGTTGATTGTAAAATATGTGCAATAGACAGATGCGGGACAAAATTTACGCATGTGTGTTTTGTTATACTAATGAGGTCTGTCAATAAGTTACGCTTTCGTTTCTAGTGTTTATTAGTCCCTGAAGCGTCGTTAAGTTGTGTTTGTTTGTAAAACACGTATTTAAAAAAAGACGGAGTTATTTACCGCTTTTATGCTTTATTAAATGTTTCGTCGTTTTTTTGTAAAGTTGTTCACTTGTGAGATTAAGAGATACGCAGAATTTAACTAAGAAATATTTAATCAACACCATGGATTACATTAATTCCAGCATCTAATGCATTAACTATGTTATAATTAATATATTCCATGGTATTAATCAATCTCTTGTCTTAAAACAAGTATCGAAAAACAAACTGTTGAAATTTCTAAAAAAAACGTAGAAAAATTCTTAAAAATATGTGTTTTTTTAAAGAACTTTGAATCCTAGCTTTTCGTGACGACTGAGGTTAGAGTTAGTACCTACGTGAGGATGTAAAGACAGAATGTAAAGACTTTAAATGTAAATACATTTAAAGAAATGCTAATAATTACTGAAAAGTATCGACTTACGTGTGCTTTCACATATGCTTAATATGGTATATCAAATGTATTACAAAAGGCGGACAGCATTATCTTCCAATCAATCTTTGGGTTATGCTGGATATGACATGTTAGGGAAGTAAATAAATGTAACAAATATAGATGACAGGAAAAAGGATTAGTATATTTTTTTTTATGGACGATTGCGGCAGACGAGCATACAGTCCACCTGATGGTAAGTGAATACTGTCACCCATAGACATCCGCGATACATGCCAACATTAGTCAATAATGACACACGTTGGCACGCCTCCGGATGCGCTGCCTACCTTTGGAGATATAGGAATGGATTTGGAGAAAGGGTTGGGAAAATGGGGAGGGATAGGATGGGAATGGGCTCTAGTATATCTCACTCACCGAAACACGTACGTACATTAGGGACATAAGATAAAGTGGAAAATGCAGTACATTTAAAGGTAGTCTTCTGTAAGAGAGGAGGTAACGTGGCCAGTCGAGCGCGCCTAGTAGCTGTTGGATTGCAGCGTGCACGCTCCCCCTCAAAAATATTAAACATTTAAACGAAATCATAATTAAAATATTTAAATAAATATTAGATAATCATACATTTAATAATCCTAAGATGTCTGTGATCTAAAATGTTTCTTATTGTCAAACATGGCAACCAAGTGTGTAAGCACACGCAAGTAGATGCTAATCCAAGTATGTACTACGAAAAGACACTTCCGCCAATTAACCTCAAACTTTTTCCTACCAATGACAAATTGGAGCAATATTGTTCGAATGACACGGTTATTTTTGGCGTCACTAAGTGTTACCACAAATCTAAGATGGTACGGCAAGGCACTAAATATCAAATAGTTTGGGGGAGTCCGACCCCATGGGAGGGTGAATACCGAGCTATTAGCGGGTGAACCTTGACTCTGCCACTTATTTGTTACTCTTATGAGCATGCATAATTCAATCTAAATAAAATTCATGAAAGAAATTTCAAGATTAATTTACTGAGGTAATAAGTACCTACACAGATACCGAAACACGATCTTGGCAAATTGGTGTGAAGGCGAGCCTTGGGAGAGCCAATATCTAGCAATGGAGTGACATGGGCTGATGGTACGTTTTTTTTTTTTATTTTTTCGGAATGGCTTATTTCTTGTGGCCCTAGTGGCCTTCCAAGAGTCACCGGAGAATAATATGGTGTGATACAAAGATACGCATTATTTTTTGTCGTATTACTGTTGTGTGTACAAGTTAGTGACCCTATAAGATGGATTTGATAAAGATGTTGTTTTTATTATTGCTCTTTATTGTACTTATAATGAATTGTTACAATAACACATAACAATAATACCATAAGTAAGAGTCCAAAGGTGAACTTATAAAGTATGTTTGTTTTTAAATTTTTGTCGTGTGCGACGTGACATACTGTGATAAACCAATACAATGCGTAATTAGATGCGAAAATTCAACAATTTTCTAACGTGAAAAAGACTATTTAGGTAATGAAATGTTTACCTGGATATAAACAGAAGAGTCCCAGTAGGGACGTCACCACGGCGACCGTATCCATGTCGATGTTTCACTACCACATCTTCAATGTAATGTTGACAGATCTCGTTGGTCCCTCGCGACGCTGCTTAGCATTTTGCCGTTGCTCTTTCATCTGGAAAGAAAATTTACCTTTAATGAAATTACACAACATTTTTAGTAAGTTGTCGATATTGTCCTTGTCATTATCTAAAATAACAAATTATTTCTTTTGTTATTGACAATAACGGTCATGTGGTGAGGGCCGGCTTTAGAATAGCACCACTCCATCTCATCCCGTGAGTGTACTACAGGCGACGAAGCCAATACCAGCCGTGTGCCACCACTTAGCCAAAAACCCATGAAATAGATAAACCCCGAAAGAAATACAATCTAACGGAACGAACTAAAGCGCATCCAGAATTTCAGAATGGTCAAGCGTTAACTTAATTACGTAATAGTATTTTGATTTAAGGCCTTCAGTTTAGACTTGTTTCCGCTTCACGTTGGATTTCGTACCCTTTTCCTTTTTCAATAATACCAAGGCCCCGACAGTGAGTCCTTTTGGGGTAGAAAGTTCGACTACGTGTTTATGTTGCTCGCAACGCAAACGGCCATGGCAGATGATAAAATCTTTTGTTACTGCGACAACATAAGATTATAAACACGTTTATTAAATACGTTTTAGTAAACTAGAGTAATTTTTGATATGTAGTGTGAAAATTTGTCCTGTTTTCTCTTATTCAAAAATATTAAACATGCAATTTAAATCCGTAGTACTTAGAATTAAAGCAATTGTAAATGTTTATAAAATTAAAATATATTTTTTTTTAAATTTAATAGTTTTTTTAACTTGCTGAAAACTATGGCTAATTATTCGAATGAAGTAACTTTTTAAATTATCGTAGCAAGTAATATAGGTATGTATTGTACTCTGCAGATAGTACGATAAACAGACGTAAATTTAACGCAATAAGATAAAAACGGCATTAAAAGGTGGTATTTTCGCTAAAAGCAATCTATTTCAAACAACTTTTCGGTTAGAGAGAGTTGAACAGAAATAACTAAACCTACACAGATATAACTGTGTAAATATTGTAGCTATCTACTAAAAGTACACGGGAAGAAATGTACTCGTATATTTCATACATAGAAATAAATATTCTAGTTTAAATAGATATATATAAAGAAGGACATTTCAAATAACTCTTATTATTAAGAGAGGTCTATCTATAATAAAATACGTCAGTCAGAAAAGACATTTAGTTAAAAAAAGATAATAGATACTCGATGAAAAGTTTAAACATTCAAATCGTAGTAAGGGTTTCAGTTTATATCTTTCATTTGTACAATGTCGTTTGTCCTTCGTAATCGTATTATACAAATAAGCCCTCGCAAGCGGGCGACGCGTCGCGCCGGCGACACTTCCCGGACTCTTGCATTAACGTAAACAACTCCAACATACTCATATTTATTTGGATTATTAAGAAAACCGTAAACATCTGTCAAATCGAGATTTGAAACTCTTGAACTTGTCTCAGAAACTTCTCAGAATTAAATAAACTCTTTGAATTCAATTCTCGCACTTACGCCTCTGTTCTAAAGTTTGATTACTTCTGTTTGAACTTTTGAATTAATGCGATTTAAAAGTAAATCCCAGGAGCTTTTTTAAAAACAACTAACATTCTAACGGATTCATGTGATTACTAACTTATGTTGGAGTTAATAATAATAATCTCCATGTTTTTAATGTGAATAAGTTACACTATATATTTTTCTTATTGATAAATATTTCTAACAAGCTTCCAAACAATATCCTAATGCTATAGAGGCAACTAATTCAAATAATAATGACAGGATATTTGTATCTTTAATTGCCAATACATCTAGTACTATTTCACTCCTTTACTGGGTTTTCAAAACATCACTACTTTGCTTTTCTATTAAAACTGACAGTACTCGAATCAATACAGAATACAGCTGATACAGAATTGATAAGGAAGTCTCAATTAGAATTGACAGCTCGTTCATTGATCCAATAACAATCGACAGAGCAAAATCGAAATTTGTAATTGGAAACAGATACTCTTAAAAATAAATTGAAAATATACTTTTGGCACTACTAAACATAATAGAAAACAAACAAAAATAAACTTTTAATTACATACTTTTACACTATAGTATACTCAGACAACGAGATAAAAGTACCAGGAACCTGCGGGTATTATTTCTATTCACTACTATTGTAACCCTTCAATGAAAAGATTGGCTCAGTTTATATGAGTGTTTGACCCTGATACGGCTTTCGACTAGCTCAAATTAGTTTATTTAAAATGCTCTTCACTCAAACTTCCGTCATTGACGAGCTGGTGACGAGTATGTATTCGTCCTTTGACCCGATATTATTATTAATGTATACTTTCGTTCATTGTTTTTCTAACCTATAAATTAATTAAATCAGTGAAATTATTTTTTTTAAACCAAAACCAGTGTCCATGAAAACTTTCTAGTCTCCCGGACTGAGGATGATCTTTGGGTGGGAGCTGAAAGGAATAATATTTCTTTCATGTGTACTGACACCAGTCATAAAAAAGATGTTGCAGTAGCACAAGATAAGATAAACGACAGCGGTTATAAACTGTAACTCGATTACGAGATAACCAATAAATATGCCAGATACTGGCAGGATAATGATAACGGACATGACACACTTTAAAGATCAACAATGCCACAATAGGAAAATATTAAAATATAATAAACCGAATGGAATCAAGATAAAAATGCGTTCAATTTAAATTTAATCTTCAAAATTAGCTCATCTCGAATGAAATATCATTAAATAATAATTAAAGCCTGGTTTGATTTCTGAATTTGAATAAACTATAGATTAATTTAAATAGAGGAAATAACTGGCACTTAGGATTTAGTTTCACGCATTTGATATTATTGAAATTTATCATTTATTTTCGGAACATTTGATTCGGTAATTCCACATTATTATTTATTAATATTCATGGTTCCTAATTTGGTACATATAATATACTAGAAATTATTAGCGGTTTTGGGAGAATTTTACCAAAACTCATTTCGTAATACCTACTCGTATTTTACTCGTACAATAGTAAAAAATGGTATTCAAATACATATGTTACATATTAAAAATAAATGGTAAAGAACTTAGCTTTTCCATTATTTATTATGTTAAAGTAAACATTAAAAGGGTGGGTTTGGTAACTAACCTATCCAACAAAACCGAAGTGTTTCTCACGGCCACATATGCGTCTAGCAAGAACGGTTAACCAAAACAAACGGAGAAGGTTATGATTATAATTTATTGCCACTTGTACGGTGACAGGGCACCAGTTACACAAAAAATTGTATCGTTTAGTATAAACAATGGGCTCTTTGGAGAGAATGCTATTACGTTAGGTAGGTACATGCAGTACAAAGCGCTGCGTTATTGAACCAGACGGCAAAAGTGGAGCGAAATTTTTTAATGCACTCAGCTTCCAATATGCTTTACGAGCTCGTAACCTGTTGTGAAAACTGTGAATTCTGTAAATATTGTTTATATAAACGAAAGCGTTTTATGAATAACTTATATTGCCAAAGTGTTATGCATAAGTATAGGTAGCGACTTTCAACTTGTAAATGAAACGACGCCAGGATTGAAGAGTACGTATCATATATTGTAACAGTACTTCCCATTATTGGTAAATTAGTTAAATTCTAGTATGTAGAATAGTAGCGACAGTAGAGAGTATTAGCCGTATAGTGTGACTTTAGTTTTTTTTTTCGGAATGGCTAAATTCTTGTGGCCCTAGTGGCCTTTCGAGAGTCATCGGTCGTGAGACTTTAGAATAGCACCACCCCATCTCCTCCCGCGGCACCTCCTCCCGTGGGTGTCGTAAAAGGCTACTAAAGGTTAACAAAGCGGCTACCACAAGCCCTGAAGAACTACACCACCTCTAAAAGAGTGGACTCGCCAATCCGCTTGGCCAGTGTGGCGTTTTAAGGAAGTATGTATATCACTCATATACAAGACAATATATATGAGGAGGACCATATTAAGAAGTGGATGATAAAAAGTTTAATTACGGTTACGGTATGTAGAATAGACACACATTTTATAGTCTACATTTCTATAAATAAATTTAGGTATCAACAATCATGATAAACGACTCGCAAATCGTTTATCGGCCGCCGATACCACTGGAGATTTTGAGAAGTTGTTACACTAAACTGCATATAACCTTCATTTCTATTTATTTTATTTTCATAAAAATCTGAAAGATTGTTACGAAATGATACTTAAAAAGAAATAAGCAATAAGTGCGTTTTATGTTTAATCAGTGAAGCCCTAATAAAGGTTTTTAACTTTCTTCGCTGATAAGTTTATGGGAGTAAGATCTTGTGACAACAACCGTCGTTAGTAATGTAGCGACACTCGAAACATAATGTGAATGTTGACTTTTTACTTTCAAGGCGCGGTCCAAAGATAACTTTAGCAAACGCACTAAGCGTTGGGCTTCATGCTGTTTATTTTTCACATACTGCTGCGTCAACATAGTTTATTAACGTTTGAAGATTGTATACAGAACCGCTTCTAATTTTATTTTCCAGTCTGTAGCCTTTATTATTTATGCCAACAACAAATTCCATTGCATTTGAGAGAACGTTGAATAACTAGGAAGTGCAATGTTTGGGGTCGTCTGCCATGCCATTTACTTTATAAAGGCGTCGCTATTGTGAAGGTAACAAACATGTGGGTAACAAACATATTTTTAGACGCTTAGTCTCACGAAACCTGCACGCCCTACGTGATCACACGCAATAGTTTTAACCGTGGGTGTTATGTTATTACAAAAAAAATGGAAACACTTTTTGAATAATGTTTGTTTTGACGGGGGCTACCATATTTCCAGCGCAGTCGAGACGAGAAGCAAGTGTCGACGTGCGTTAGACCCACACAAAGAGCGATTGATCGCTCAGACCTTGTAAAATATGAACCGCGCTCCACTTTCCGAATTGATTAATTGTGAGTCGTAACGCCAAGATGTGAGTCTTCGTTCCAATTTAGGAACACTCAGTATACATGTCGACAGTAAAGCTAGTTTTTAATTGCTGGCATCATTAATCGTTCACGGCCGACGTTGATTTACAAGTTAACGATAGGTTATTTTAATGGACAATTGAAAAAGACGTTAGTTTTTTTCGAAAGAGATGTGACGTGTGAAAACATGTCAGACAGGGAAAGATTAGAGCGGCCTTACTTTATTTTTCCTTCATTTGCGTCGGTGCGTGTGTAGACGAAATTGCACAAGTTTTTCTTAAGTTTCCAACAAAGCGTCGCTCGAAGTACAATGGACATATTTTTGTTCGTGCGGTGTCAACTGACAGTTCGCGTGATGTATTGGGCTCGGGTAGAGGATTATTTTTACCCATTTCACAAAGTTTGCATGCATCTATTGTATGGGACGGAAGCGGCTTCACAAAGCGACTATGAGATTATTGTTAAACGTGAATTTTGGAAGTTTATGAATGATGTCGTCGATTGAGGGTTTGAAATATAATACTGCGAATCCTATTATAATAGGCTTTTCTTTTGTTTTAGTTAAGCAGTAATAATCCTTCTCAGTGCAGTTTATATTTTACGATATATAGGACAGAGTTGTTGATCTGCTCGTTCATAATTCATAATCATAATTGAGCCACTTATGCATGCTATTCATTGTGAATACTTATGTTAGCAGGAAACTTCTAGATTCTGCAGATACTTCATGACCAACTTATTATCTCGTTTTTAACTGTATAATAGTAAAACAGCAATGTATTATTTGTCGGAGCTGTCTAGTTCGTCTTAGATAGAACAACTTTAAAAACTTTAACGTTTAAAAAATAGTCCCCATTTTGCCGGAATGAAAACATAGATCCAAACTGTTGTATTTTAACAATGACATAAAAGAATGGATTCGATCCGAATGATTACAGTATTATAGAGAGCTGATACTAACAAAAAATTCAAACTAAAAAAGCAAAAGGAAATAAAAGGGCGACAAAGTTAACACCCCCAATTTATCGTGACAATAAAGATGCGATGTTCGCATGAAATGAAGTGAGGCAATAAAATGGCTTGTGTGCAACGTCACACCTGGGTAATAATACCTACTGTACATTAATACACGTTCACTGCCTCGGAATGTGAAAATATTTTGTGAAGTCACAATGGAGAAATAATACACAACTTTAAAACGTACAACCCACACATAATACATGAACATAGCTAAAAGATATATTACCTAAAGAATAGGCCAGGTTTAAAAAATATTAAGTAACAAAAGACGCGAATCAAAATAGCTTTATCTATTTTTATCACCGCAAAAAGTTAACAAGCAAAAGCTCTAATATGTGCCCGTTACTGCATCTCCTTATTACTTATCTTATGCTTATCTGGTTCCTTACTGATTCTCCTCTTAACCGATAAATAATGATTCTTCACAAAAGTAATTAGAACTAAAACTCACGAATCAATACTACATCTGTGACGTGCGAAAACCAGAAAAAAAATATAACAATAAAATATTTTAGTTTCCCCTTTCCTACATATACATACTGTGTAAAAATCAACGAGTAATTTGTTTACGGTATTTGGGCAACATGTCTATCACCAATATGTCCTTATTAAATTAGCCTTCACCTCAGATATTCGGGACGCCAACTCCATAACTATTTATCATTTAATAAGTAAATAGATGTACTTAAAATTCTATAAGTGAATTTGATTAACAACAAAGGATTTGACACAGCAAATGATTAGAAAATAAAAGATCTGATTTCTTTATTTCATATAGGGAAATATGATCAGACGTTCAACTGTATGCATAACACATAAAAATAGATACCTAATAACACCAAAACTTTATTGTACGAGGCAAATTTCAAAATTCGACGTCATCCAGACGATACGTTTATAAATAATGCATCCACCGCAAACTTTGAAGTTCGGAATAGAGATGTCAAAACGTTAAAAAGAACAGCTGAAGTTTGGTTTATGTTGGGTTACGTTATGTTGGAAACGGTCGCGTTTGCCGATCAAAGTTGAATGTAGGTATGTCATCGCGACACTCCATAGTGTTAGAGGGAACGAAATTTGTAAACAAACTGCAAGGCACATTTCTTAACAGATTGAAATTAAATTTGGAAGGTAAATAGTTTGGGGTTATATCTCAATTAATTTCGAAGAGGTGCTAAATTGGTTCAGTAATGCCAAAATTACGATGGAGCCAACTTTCAAAAAATTAAAAAAAAACGTCTGTACATACAAACGTTTTTCTAAAATATGCGGTAAATAATTCCTTATCCTTATCGGTATATTTTTATTTAGTAGGTGATTTTTTTTAATTTAGGCTCAGGGATATCAATAGTCAACTCGCATTAATGATTTTCATTTTCGGAATGGCTATATTCTTGTGGTCCTAATGGCCTTTCAAAAGTCACCGAACATGTATAGTTTAGGGCGAGCGCAGGAGGCGCTCAGCCCGGAGCAAAGAGTGTGTGCAACAACGAGCCTAAGGGCTTCCCCGCCAGTAGACCGGCGGAGGGTACGGACCTCGGCTTAGGCCGTTGCTATAAGAGGGTGCGGGATCGCGAGTCGGTAAGAAGCGCCCAGGTACGTGTCGATACCTGGTAAAAGTGTTGGCTGAAGGTCGGTATGTGTTCACGGTGTAGCGAGAGTGACGTCCTCGTTTCCGCCGGAGGGGATGGTGTGTCTGTGAATGTAGTGTAAGAACCGCATTAGCAGCATTGTAGCGTAATTGGGTCGTCGGGGTCATCTAAGACGTGCCGAGGACGACGACGACTACGGGGAGAGTCATTCCTATCGGGTACATAGCTTAGGCTGTGAACTACTAGGGGGTTGGGATGGTGAGGTACTCTATCGTAGTAGCGTCGGGCGGAGTGTGAATGTTGTGCACCGCAACTTTTCGGACTATGAAGAGCAAATGCGGGCAGTTGAAAAAATTACTTGCAGCTCTCGACGTGGACTAACCGCCTGTTCGGTCAGCTCGTGATCATGCTTGTCGTAACCCAGCCGAAATGTCTAATGATAAAAAAAAGTTGAAATTAAGAAGCGTCTAATAGGTAAATAAGTCTCTGTTTCAATAACCGTTCTTTGTCATTTTAAATTGTATACAATTGTTCTTCAATTTAGAATAACTACCTACGTATTTTCATGACATCATTGTCACTATAAAATTATTATCTACTATTCTGTAAAGGACTTTACAGAGGCATCTGTTTAACAAGGATATGTTCTATTCAAGTACAGATAAAGTTGTCTAATTATTTAACGTCAGATAACCTTTAGATAGGATTATCAACTGTCGTCGTCTCTAGTAAATTCTGTGTATTTAAGAACTGAAACAATGTAAGCTTTATACCATACATTAAGGACAATATTCGTAATAGAGATATTAATACTGATGATAATTAAACCAGTTAATGACTTATTTAATTTAATTGATAACAAATGATGCTATATGCTGAATTATGACAATGAGACGTATAAAATGAATTTAGGTAGACTTTCAAATGATAGTTGAGACAAGGAAAACGCGCCATATTGAAAAAATGGGTAAAAATTTAATTTAATAAAATTAACTTACCACTGAAAGTATCAAAATTATTTCTCTATTTTTAGTGATAACTTTTTTTTTCATTTGCCGCGCTTTTCCAGTCTCAACTTTCAAACTAAGAATATTTTATTTTTATTTATTTCTTCTTTGTTTGAAGTGTACTAAACACTTTTATTAAAGTTCTCGGTAATCCTGTTCGCGTCTCTATTTACTTTTATTTGTATTTAAAAATGTTTTTCTTGACTTCCAATTTATCATTCATTAGTAAAATAAAGAAGTTCAGATTTCCAAAAGGTAACGAAGAAACAGAAAACTAGAAGACTTTTTGTATGCTTCAAAGATTTTTTGTAGCTGATCTGCCTAATTCTATGTGTTAACTACAGTTATGTATTATTCTACTCCGAGTACATTCAAATACATTATACAGCAGCCGTGTTTCCAAGAGGCGCGAGGCGGCCCGAGCCAGCCACGGGTGTAAATCTCGAGCAGCTGTCAATAAAATTCTGAATAATTTGGCTCGCGCCCGCCGGGCCGAGTGTCAAATTTTCCACGTCATTAAACGTTCCTTTAACTTCCAGATTGGAAGTTTTAATTTTTTTTTCAGAATCTCTAATTCGTGCCACGTCAGGTAATCAATCTTGCGGCACTCTAATTGTACGCTCGCAAAATGTGTAATAATAGCCTATGGCTGAACTGTTTTCTTCCAGTCTTTTCGTATAATGGAAGGCATATTTCATCCAGCTGTTATAAGTTGATTAAACAACAATGCTTTAGGCATTATTAAATTTTAGCATTTGTTCCAGCTCTGCTTAATGAACTTTAAAGTATTACATCGTTTTAATATTAATATTAAAATATTTGTGAAATATCATAGACATTTGATACTCAATTAGGTATGCCATCAAAAAGGGTAGCTACCTACACAAAAACTTTGATCAAGATGCGAAAAAATGTTGTCAATGTTAATAAAAAAATAATGTCCTGTTCCGCGAAAGTCTCGCCTTTGATGTTTGGAATTTCTCATGTTGGCGGCTGATTCATCCCAGACGGCTATTTTTGGCGCCATTTCCATCCTCTGTTCCTTACTTGCGGCGCGTGCGTGGCGAAAGCGCGGTTACGTTTGTTTTGCCGGACCGACCACGCCTGCAACGCGATTAAACAGTCACACCGGTGTTGCAATGTTTGACCACATGTTTCCATCACGTTCCACGCGCGCTATCAAAATATTGACCCTCTTATCCGCATTGAGGTTGCATTGAACTTTATTCGTACAAGTGTACACCTACCATTTACTTACATCATTAGCAGGCACTTAATGTGCATGCATTAAAACAATATTGACTTAAGTGCCATCGGCACATTAAAAGCAAACAAAGAAATTCTTATCAAACGCACATTATGACCAATTACAGCTACTAGCTTTTAGAAACTTTTTGCTTTTCCGACCCGTTTCGTTAGGATCATTTATTTAGGCAATTTTTTGTCGAAAGGGACAGGGATGAACGTAAAGGGTGGCCATGCAACAATTAAGGAGCTGTTAGAGTTAAAAAATGTCACCCTTTTGAAGCTCTTTGCGGGTGCAGTGTCCAAAAAGGGATTGTTTTTTATCACCTGGGTTGGAAGTCACAAAATGTTTATCGCCACTCTACGGCATGTTGATTTATGTTTCCACCCTGTCGAGGACCGGGACCCGACCGAAATGAATTAGATTGTTTAATTGGTCATTTATTTTCGGAGATAACGCTGGTCACCGTAGAGTGATTTTGGGTCACTGAAGTGGCTCTCTCACGGATAATCTAATTCAATTTTTTATCTGAGTTAAAACAGACAAATTTAGTTTCAGCATCATGAAGCTTATTTGTACAGTCTCACCTCCCTAAATCACCGGAACATTACTCCGTCTGGCGGAAATATTGCTCTTAGGAACATTTTTGATGCACTGCAGGGACCAGGGATTGCTAGATCTATACTTTTATTCTAAGAGCTGCAGTTTCAACTGCAAAAGGTCCTCAATTCGACCTACGAGCCTTTCCCTAATATGCCGCATTTTGTCGTCCTGTCTTCTCATTCATTCCTGTTCGTCTTCTCATTCAGACGAAAGAGGTAGGTACTAATGCAGAATGATAGTCCGCTTATTGCGATCGTATTAAACTCAACCACCTGTGACGTGTATTTGCGCTTTTACTGAAAATTTACGAAATTGAGCTAACATTTTATTTACCATCTGTCCTAACTTGAAATTTATTACACATAATTACTATAAACGTATCTCATGTATTATGGATAACTTTCGAGAAATATGATGTGCTCTAAACAAAAGGTAGAAAAATGGATTAAAAAAGTGGCTAATGATCGCCTTACACTTACCTTAGGCCCACCCGAGAGGTAAAAATTAAAGGCTTATCTTAAATTATGCTTAATTGGAGGGTCTAAAGTACAGATTGAATTTCAAAAGGTTTGATTGATAGCTTTACGTTAGCGCAGTGTTTCCGATAATGGTTTATGTAAAAATACCCATATTTATTGTCCTAATTAACATAAGCTATACTTAAAACAGCCGCCCGCCCGAAGAGCTAATAAAATTGTTTGATGCTGATATAAAACACATTCAGATATTTTCTTACTATTTCTTTAGTTTTAAAATAATACAATAGCCTTGACACCTTGAAACAACAAAGCTGACAACAAACTAGCACGATACTGAGGTATTAACATTAGATTGGTATCTATCTATCGTTAATTGTTATATAACAATATCCGTATTGACTTGACAATAGGCAAGTCATATCTGACACATCGGTGAAGAAGACGAGTCCGGCCAGGTGGACCGCCGATGACTTGATAAAATTCGCCCGTAGTGGCTGGATGAAAAGAGCCGAAATTCGTGTGTGGTGGAGAGCCTTAGGAGAGACCTATATCCAGCATTGGAAAGACACACCCGGTATGATACGGCATTGTAAAAAACACCCATACTATAAATGTTTTGGGGTTAGATATATTTATACTACAATATTATTATTATTATTTTTATCCATCGATTTATCACCGAGTGGTGATAAGTTAGCGATGTTTATTTCGAGTTCAATAAGTTCGTGATAAGTTAGCATTCGAGTTCAATCCTCACCCTCCACTGAGTTAAATATGCATTTTTATATTATCACTAGCTCGGCGTAAAGACTAACGTCGGGACGAAACTCGCATGTTCGAAGATGAAAAATACTGAGGCATGTGCACCCACCAATCCGCACTAGAACCACGTAATGGATTGTGGCCCGAATGCATTGTCTGTGCTCTACTGTGCACAGACTTTGTGCGGTGCTGTGACAAAATATATTTATATGTCCAGCTAGGCCCTAGGCATACTCGTATGTGAGCTATTCCGGAAAGAGAGGCTCCAATCAAATTCATGTTCTTTCAAAACAACCTAAGTGTTTTATCAATCATTCTATATTATAATTATTAATTTTCTTGCACGAACTTATGGCTGGGTTCTTTATGTCGCAACACCAAGACAATTTACAACGTCATTAAAACTTTATTTATTTTTTCCCTCCAGCGATTATAAAACAAATACTAAAATGCAAATGATTTGTAATTAGTTGTGCCATATATTACACCGTCGATTCGGCCCCATAAATAACGTAATGGAATCTCTATTTAAAGCGAATTCATAAAGCGTTGGTTGTGAAACCAAAGCCCTGAATATTAACGCGGGTTTTGATTACGTCCCTGGATTTATAATGTTACTGGGAATTATTAATGGGAAAGTAACGTTTTCCGACTTTTACTTAAATTTTGGAAAGTCCAGTCTTACTACGACTAAAGTCAACCTTAAGTGTATTAATATAAGCCGCTTCAAATGGAGCATATCTATCTATCTATCAGACTAGAATTGACATTATTGCTTTGTAGTTTCAAACAATACAAAAGCAAATGAACTCTATCGTAGCGTCATACAGGTGAACTACTGTATTAAACTACAAACAAGTATCCAAATAATATTGAATTAAAGGCGATTCAATAAGTTTCGTATTCAATAATTGATACAAGTATACGATATACAGAATCTATATTGATCCATATAGATGTTCCTAAGTATTTATTTGTTTAACAAAACCGTTTAATAGGAACCAAACTACAGCCAGACTGTATTCAAGTCTTAACAACAATAGCAAATAAACATTTACACATTTACCAAAAACATAACATCAGACAAAGAAGGAGAAAGTTATTCGAAACTGTAGGATTTCCAGCGCAATATCAAACAGAAAGCCGCTACGTTTAAGGAGCTAAGGACAATAGGAGCATTGTTTTCCAAAGCCCCATCACAATGCGTGTTCTGTTCGCCCATTCCTCTCTTAATTCACTAAAATCTACTAAATGAAGTGCCGTCTGAGTGGCAATCATGCGACGTAAGAAAACTGTATCGTTTGGCTTTACAAAAACTTCGGACCCTTTAAAAATAAAGGTCTCCTTTATTTCCTCACAACAGCTGTTTACACAACGCTAACTGCTTACATTCCACTCCTTTTTATTTTTTAAAAGAAATATTTTTTAGTAGCACGTTACATCAATGTACTACATTTATATTACATATAATATATTTTTCATGGACCAACAGTCGTTTTATTCAGCCACTGAATCAATTACGGCGCGCCTTCATGACGTCACGTTTTCTCCGGGATTCAACACTTTTTTCTTTCGCTACGTGCCACTTTATCTTCTTAAACCTAGCACGAAGAGAATGGAAAATTCAATATTCAATGATTGTGAGTCATTTGTCTCCATATTTCACTAAATTGAAATCATTTGTGACTGTTTCCTTCATATTAATCAGTTCAAAGAAACGCCAAGATAAACTGATAATGCTCATATCTTGACGACGAATGGACCCAATGAAATGACTATAACTCACCATTAAGATATTAGAGGGTCGCATAAAATGGGCCTCGAGTGCGAACAAACGAGTGAATGGCGCGAGGTTCTGGCGAAACGACTCCCGGAGAATTCTGTCTAACATCAATGGAGTAAAATGGAGATGGCCATCGGATGTGGGCGGGAATGAGACAGTTAATTCTAATTATGGCCGTATTGTGAGGCGAAATTTTATTGCTATCTCATTGGCGCGCTCATTACGGCGGCGAACGTAGTAATTGTGTTCTATTGTGTGCGAGTCCGCTGCGGACTCCATTTTTCTGCGAACCGTGTGAATCTGGGACGAGGGGACTTCTGGGTACGGTAATTCCCGTGACGTCGCCACTGACTTTTCGCATTAATTTCTGTGTTAATTTTTACAATATCTTGTGAAGTAAAAGCCGATATTGATGATGTTGGTCATATAATTTCTTCTAGATCTAGTTTATTTTTTTTAAAATGGTTAGCAATCTGTAAAAAAGAATCGAAACAGATCATATTGATGTATTACTAGCAGTAAAGAAATATTTGAAGAAATCCTCAAGCAAACAGTGAATGCCATATTCATTAAAAGTAACGATCGCTACGGCTTTCGCTAAAAGGATAACAAGATAAATATCTTGCGTTATTGTGCGTCTATTTCGGTTTGAACACACGTTGGCCTTTCAGACAACCACTGATGGACTCTAAAGTTTCATCGCGGCCTGTCGGAGCGATTAGCGCCATGACAGCTAATTTATATACTCAACTTACTGTTCTATTCCCGTAGAGAGTTCCATAGATACGAGTATTAATAGATGCGACAAAAAGACGCTCCAGGATAAAAGTCTGTGAATGCCATTCTAGCTCTGTGAGTCAAATTGTATCGAATACTATGGATGTTTCGAATATTTCTATTCGCTTTAACGAATATTCGCGAATTTTCAGTATTCATATGTGTATTATTTTCTAAACGAATACTCAAATGCCAATCGAATAGCTCAACGTGTGTAGTAGGTGAAACAGATTTTCTATTAAAAGAAAAATAATACTTTAAAAATTAATGTTTATTTGAAAATAATCTACGGACCTAACTTTAAATGGAACTACAGAATTACTTACTAACTTTAAATTTAACTAAAAATTACGAATTTACCAATTTTACAAGTGTGTGTGAAGTAAGTATGTTAGGTACTAATCGTTTTCGCATTCGTATTCACGAACAGTGAGGCAAATTATTAGTATTCGTGTTTGTATTCGCGAATAGTATTTTTTTGCTATTCGTAACATGCCTAGTATCTATGGATAAGTATTGTGGGAGTCCATTGCAAACGGTTTACCAATTGTCGCGTATTCGTTACGAAAAGTGGCGAGTCTGATGCATCAATGAAATGCTACTAGGTGAGGGAACTTGTAATATGTTGTCACGAATCGTTGATGTGGACAAATGATGACGGTAGAAGTAACGAGATGTAAGAGAAGTAGTACCAACATGTCTAAAGCGCTACAATCTCGTTGAGTATTGTCTTTATCGTTGCGTGTTGCCTTAGCGTTGACATTTACACGTACCTATACTTCACATATTCTATTAGCAAGATGAATCCCTATAGGTTTTATCGAACAGATGTCCCCAACTATATTAATTTATCTCCACAATCGCAAGTAAAGTGATAAATAAATTTGGTTAAAACGCATTGGTTACAACAAACAGTATCATCATCGGCATAATAGCGGCAGCTGCGCAGAGCTCACACCTCATTGCCTTTTCCGTGACATTGCGCGATGCCATAAAAGAGATCGAGTTTTGTAATAATATTAGAGTATCGCGATATGATTTATTATATTTTTGCAGAAAGCTGTTGCAAATATTGAATCTACAATTTTTAACCAGAGTCTAAAATGTAGGTAGTTACTTGAACCTACATATTATGTAAATATTTTATTTAGAATTTTTCTCTCTAGTACCTACCTATGTGCCATATACCTATGTATGCCTCGTCAAATAAGTCTTTAAATTTCAGAATATATTTAAGTAATTTTCTCAAAAGTTTACAGATATCTGCAGTTTTGCACTTCTCACTACTGTTTTAGTTAGTTATATCAAAATGGCGAATAAAGAAAAACAATTTGTCATGTATTGTCATTTCTAATAGATTATGACTGCTACGATAGTCGATATTGTCCCAAGCCGTAACATGGGAGGCGTATCTCCACGACAAACCCCTTCGATGCTAAATCTGGAAACAATTTCAAGAATGGCCTCTCTTGACAAATAATTTTAGGACAAATCGTTCCAACGATTCACTTATTTAACAGGCTTGTTAAGTAGTTAAGTATTTATCGCACCAATGAATAATATTTACCGGCAATATTGAAAAGAATTTGTACCTAACCTGATTAAAATTAATTTATGTGGATAAATAGTAAGTTTTGGTATTCATAATATTGTAATCACTAATTAATATTCCGTCAGAATTCCGAAACCTGGAGCCTGTGGGATTTGAAAACCCGGTAGCGCGAGCCTAGTGTATCTGGGAGCGACTTCTTGATAAAGGATGAATAAGGAACACTCGCCTCATTAACAGCGAAGTCCTCGGAGTGCTCCGCCGTCTCCCCAGCATTCAGAGGCTGCCACTGGAACTCTGGGAGTGGCACCCCACTGCTCAGGTGCCTGGCTTTATACTATGCTGCTAAATCACTACAAATATAGTGCCGGAATCCAACGCCGTAGGCCGCGATAACGCTTAATTTATAATTATAAATATTTGATTGCACTATATGCGCTTTCACTATAGAAGACGTTTCGTGTTCGTGACATACAATTTTCTTGTGTTTATTTTTTTAGTTTGGCGATGACCATATGGCCAGCGCGTTGTTGTATACCTGAGCGTTCCGCTATTCCCTAACAAGAAATCGTCCAGTTCACAGTCTCTTCCGGCTCAAATATATATAATAAAAAGAAGTGCTTCTGCTAAACAAATAAAAGTAAATATGGGTAGTTAATTATGTTCCTTTTCTGTTATTTTTATGAGAAAATTCTTTTCTCTGAATATTTCAATTCCCTATTCGTGTTAACTAACAGAATGAAAAGTTAAAAATTTCCAGGATTGTAATACGGCTTAGTATCAAGAGTAGCTACTTTTGGCGTCACTTATCATCTTTAGAGCGATATAAATTCACGAAAAATCGTTATTTCAGGCCATCTCCCTAAAAGCAGGGATTGTGTGTATCATAAATTACCCTATGACGACACACTAAAATAGCGTATCACCCCAATGCCATGGGAACGGAGGACCACAGCGACCCCACGCGCTAAATGCCTACAAATCCATTTGGATTCAAATCAAAAAGACATCGAAGGGAGACGTAACTTCGATTAGAGACGCTCGTTCAATAAACAATTTATAAGGCTAAAGAAATTTCTCAAACACAAATGATAAATGCATCAGTCACGCCATAGAGTAAATTGGAAGGTAGGTTGAACAATTGACGAGTAGGAACTCAGCCGGAAGCATCGCAGATTTTTCCCTGCTATCTCAACAACAATGGAAGTCGGCTTCAATACCTACCAAGAGGCTTGCGTCTTTTGTCTAATTAATTATCCGACGGATGGAATAATTACGCTAAATTTCGAGGCAGTGATAAACGTTCTTTATCCCAAAATATTAATTTAACTGGTGCATATTTATTTGTTAATGTAAGACCTTATTTTCATTTTCCGTGCAAAATTGCAGGGTTTCAAACAAAGCCCCCCCATTAAGAAAATTCCTTTTGCAAGTTGAAGACTTTAATTAAACTCCTTTTAATACAAGTTTAATTGATGTTCGTATGTCTTCGTATATTGCGGTGAATTCAATTAGTATTGTTACGCTGCAGATTGAATACCAGACGAAGCCAAAAGGCAATCGGTCACTCTGACAATATTCTCTAAAGACTAAGAGCCAATGGAGCGGCACCAACACCAACCAGCCCTATCAATCAGCGAACATTTGCAATACGACTGATAATGTATCGCCAACAACCCAACATTTAATTGGTGATGGATCGCTCCGAACCCCGACAGGAGAATTTCATGGCGTTCGAATATCATATTTCGCGTAAAGAATTTTTTCATTCGCTCCGACCGTGCATACATTCGATACGGATTTATTATTTTCGTCTTTACATCTTACCCTCTTTGGGCTCGGAAGCGATACGTAAAATGACGGAAGATATGAAGGGCGGTAATGGGGGAAAATTGTACTTTATTCGATTTTGATAGACTTGATGGTGGATTTATGCCCCGCTGTCACTCAACGGCTTTTTCGGCAATTTCTAAACCATTAAAAAACTAGAAAGATTTATTTGTTATCGCTTTAATCCCTATAAGTTTATATTTGAAGCACGCTGGGTGTTCTTATTAAAAAGTATGATATGTTTTAGCGTTATCTAAAAACAAACAAAATGAACTTCTGAGGTAGCTTTCGAGCTATATTTGCTCTACGATAAGCTTCTTACAATAAAAATAAACTTGACTTAACAGTACACCTTAGTAGTAAGTGCCTAGTCCTTTGGTTTCCAAGACCATCTAAGTACAGATTGTCTATAATTTCACCTTCTTCAAAGGGATTATTAAATACATTAGAGGCGGTAATTTGTATCACTTTGTCGTTCAAAACTCTCGGTTGAGTTGGAACAGTGTAATTTAATTTATAGTCACGTATCTTCTGCCTCTATTCGTATGTTTTGGAAGCGATCGCCCACATCACCAATTACCCATTCGATAAGAGACTTATTTATGACCCTCCGCGTCGGGTTGCGCACAGAATTAAAATTCATTGTTTCTCTTATCCTGGAAACGAAAGATATACCGAGGTCACAGATATCTTCACCTTATCTTAGTAACAAGGATAGGCTTTTAAAGAGGAGGGAGAGAATGATAGCGGAGTGGTAGAATAATTACGTGACCTTTCTGAATTGGAAACTCTTAAGTAACTCGGTCCTATTGATTCATCTAAAGTTAACTTTTAAGGTGCGATATCGGATGTCGTGAACTGTAAATTCGTCGCTATTCGTTTCGATTATCGAGGATTAGATTATTATAGCCGATAAGATTAGGGTTTATAGCTTCGAAGTCACCATAAAGTGACTATAAAAGTTTCGTTTGACAAAGCAATCTCTGTTTTTTTATTGAATTCTGTAATTTCATTGAAAATCATTAAAAAAAAAAACATATAAAGAAATTAGAGAAGCGTGTGTAAACCTGTAAAGTACCCAATTCGAATTTTAAGTAGATAAATATGAAGTGAGTATTGAAATTAAAAAAAGTAATAGTTATCTCTACGCACTGGTGTAAATTAAAATCATATTTGTTTTGCAATTTCAAAAAAATCAAGTACAACGCGAACTTTTAGGCCATGTAGGTACACGAGTTCATTCGTCTCTGCGTCGAATCGTCAACGTCTTTGAGTCGAACCTTTTAAATACGCATGAAAGAATGGTTTTCTGTCAAAAACAAAAATATAAATTAAAATAATTTGCAACAGCATGTGTGTGGCTGGCATATGAATATTATTAAAATGTAAGCAAATGTAACGGGTACTTTATTTTTTTGGTTTCCCGTTCATTTTGCAAACAACAGAGGAAGTCCTACATAAGGTTCGATACTCAAGTGGGACGTGGCACTCATGTTGTAAATATGCGCATATTTGTATAGTATTGTATGTTAAACGTGTACCTACCACACATAGCGGTGTATGAGATGCATCCGTTCAGTAACCGATGACCTCTGCGACACCGCATTAAAGCGACAGGATTTGAGGCATTAACTATTGTCTCCCGTTTATGTACGCAGTTCGTTTTTAAATTTTATTTTTAATGCTCCATTTTGTGTAATAACTTTTAGTCAGAAGTGAGAACTCCATTACTGTCAGCGTGTTAAAAGCTAAAATTACACTCCCGACAGTTGAGCGATATTGACAATAAGGCTTGATTCCGAATTAGTGCCAGACGTGAAGCGAATTTAATTAGTTTTACTGAAACCCTTGACAAGCCTGTGGCAAAGGTGAAAAGGTAGGGCTAATAATATGATAGACAAGATAATGACAATGCTGAGTTCGGATTCTGGTTTACTCACTCGATAAATTTAAAAGCAATTTATCGTTGGTCAGTCAATATTGCTGAAGTCAATGTTTTCTGAAGGTCAACTAATAACTTTATGAGAATAGTAGGTTGAGAGAAGGGTGGAACACTATTTAAATAGACTCTTCGATATCCTTATCCAATAAAAGGTCTAGTAGCTACTGACTACAATAATTATGATGCTAAGTCCTGAATTCTGTGTAAAATGCGTGTAGTGTAGGTTTGTAGTGAGTGATATAAAATCATTAAAAGTTATCATTCTAACCCTTTTAGGGTTAGAAAAAAGTTTGATGCTACGAGCGAATCAGAAAGGTATATTTCACTGTCTTTCGTAAATTTTGGAAATAAATATTCGACAGTACATATTGACTTTCAATTTATATAATGCAATACTGAAAGATCCGCTTCTCTTTTTTAAGAAATTCGGTTTTTTTTTTCGGAGTGGCTAAATTCTTGTGGCCATGTATAGTTTAGAGCGAGCGCAGAAGGCGCTTAGCCAGGAGCAAAGAGTGTGTGCAGCAACGAGCCTAAGGGCTCCTCCGCCGGTAGACCAGCGGAAGGAACGGACCTCAGTAGACATTCGCATCTTACATTATTGTAAGACTTCGCGAAGTAAAACCTACTCGTATTTGTATTTTTTTGAAAATGTAAACACACGTAATATTTTCTTAGGTTTTCGCGATTACTATACATTGCAATTAAACAACTTTTAACGGTTTAAATCGCGTATATTTGACATGATTTATATCCCGACGTTTCGAACACTTTGCAGTGGACGTGGTCACGGGGTGACTGTCACTGGTGGTGACCCGTGACCACGTCCACTGCAAAGTGTTCGAAACGTCGGGATATAAATCATGTCAAATATACGCGATTTAAACCGTTAAAAGTTGTTTAATTGCAATGTAAACACACGTTTTAATCAAAATATAAACCTAAACTAATTTTTATCCAAAGTTTTTATTTTCACCGATTAAGGTATGCGCTCTCCAATTTGTAAATAATGTAGTATGTAAATATTTTGAATTGAAGTTACAATTAGTGGAGATTTAGTGATTTTTTTTCAAAATTAATAATTACCTTTGCTATAGGTAGCATTCTTGAAAACCTATCTACTATACAAAGGCAAAAATAATACACAATTAAAAAAATAATCATAATATCGTCTATAAGATGATTTTTTTATTATTAAATTTTGTCAATGTTATGTATTAAGTTACCCGGAAATACGATCGGCAATTAGGAGTTCCTTCAATATTGTGTTTCTTTCTTTTTCCGCCGTGCAAGTAATGTATGTAGGACCATCTAATGTATCGGGTGACGCGGTTTAAAGAATTAACCATTTGTAACTTTGGATGTTTCCGGCTTTTACTACCATATTCGATGGCTTTGAGAAATTAACGGAAGATTTGTAGCAGTACATTTTTGATGTTTTGGTAACTATCTATCTATTCAAATAAACAAATACACTTTATGTCTATTCTGTCACTATACTCGTATTGTATATTAATACAATACGAGTATAACAGATATGAGAGGCGGCATTATCGCTAAAGTTATACAACCAACAGCGAGTAAAAGTCATCTATAATTCTTTCAGAAAAGAATCAAAGATCTTTGTAATCATAAACATCAAATTATTGTAATGTTATACAAAGATTACAACGATGAATGATAAAGTTTGTATTAGTCGAAAGATGGAGCATCTCATCAATTCACATCAGAAATGGCCACTTGCTCACACATGACTCACCTGAACCTCTACAATACAAAGAGTTTGTGTTAGGCTCTGTATATGCAGATAGAACTTCATCTGCTTTCATAACTAAGCCACTTCGGAAATATCTACCATTTTTTTTAAATATTATATTATATGACCATTTTTACATGTTCATGGCGCGCCGCCAAACAATTTGTGTTTTACTAAAGGTGAGATTCAAAATCTTTTTGGCCATTAGTGACTGCATCCTTTTTCATTTTCATAAAACAAAAAGAGTAGTAGCATGGATTACATTGTTAAAAGATCGATTATCGCACGTTTTGCAATATAGGTATATTGCTTAGTGGCACAATAGCTAATTAGAACTATATTGAAGCTCTAAATGGAAGCCAATGTTAAAGAGCCACCATAATGTTTTGTTACCTCCTCCGGAATCATCCCTACTACGTTGGTACTGATATACCTGCTACAATAGCAACTAGCAAATCAGACAATTAATAAATTAAATGAATTATAGGTATTTATTAAATTGAATTGATTTTAATATAATATAGGATATTCAATTTGATTTAATATAATGTTTATTCGTTATTGAATAATTTATATTCAGTATTTTTCTCAAAGATGTCTGGAAAATAATGCTCTGTAAAGCAATTCGATCGCCTGGTTGTGTTGTACTCTTCTGTGAACATTGTTTTAATTAAACTCTTAGGTAATACATTTTTATATAATAACGAATATTCTGCCTATCTATCTGAAATATTATACTATTAAAATGGACCAAGTGGACAGTTTAAAATCGTCATGAATTAAAATTTTCATGTTTTATAACATAAACCTCGTCGGTACTCCAATTGTATAAAAAAATAAATTTAAATAAACATGAACAAATCCTACATTTCTAACTCAGATACGGCTTTCTCGTAATTTTATTTTCTTTATACACGGTAGGCGGGTGTATTTTCGCTAATTCACCCTCTCCACGTTTGGTGAGTGGCGGACGGTGCTCCCGGAAGTCGTGATTTTTTTCTCCAAACTCTTGAGAGCTCGCAAAATGTCTTCTAAAACGACTTTTTCTCTCTTTAAGTACGTTTTGACATCCTTTTGGACGCACAATGGTGTAGCACTTAAGGTCTCGTGTTGTGCTCGTGTCTGCAATTTATTCTATTCATTCATGGTTACCATATCAACAAACCCAAACATGTATTCGTAAAAAAAAAAAAAATTTGTATCTACATATAATATTTTTACACGAAATGTAATAATAAATGAAAATACTATTATGTGTTTAATGCATTATATATAATAGCATATGATAATAAATAAGTAAAAGTAAGATATAATAAAATGGTTGAAGATTTTTTAATTTCTCTATATATCTGCTTTAAAGGCAGTGTGACTGATTTTAGTTTTTTTTTTACAAAAAATATTATAAAATAATTTGTATAATATTTTCAATATATGTAGGTATTATTAACCTTTGTAATATTAATTTTATGTTTTCAGCAATAACTCTTATGGTATATTATTTGTAAATTTTAGATTATTTTGCATATTAGCCGTTACTATAAATTATTATAATTATGTATTGTGTTATTATTACTTTTCACAATTATACTGAATATAAAACCAAAACTGAAACTGATGCGGTTTTTACATTTCTCTAACAAAAATCTAAGACAGAGGAAAATACACGAGAAATTATGATAATTAATAAAACATAATTTTGGATAATTTACTTACTATATTTTACTATCCATCTCCATAATTAAACCAAAACGTTCCAATGAAAGTCACTGATCAGTGATCACACAATTAAATTCCACTCCAATTAAATTCCGGACAAATCACACACGTACTTTTGACGTTTGAATTTCGCGCCAGTCTAACAAAACGAACGACACCGTTCTACCACGAATGCTAGAAGGCAACTACCGTAGTCTGGATGCCGGTCTAGACGAGAGGCAGGGATCAGAGGGGCGCGGGAGAGGTGAGGGGCACGTGCGCGGGGGCGAATCAACCCCTACAATTTTGCCCAGGAAACTATGAGGCTCGCATCAACATGGAAGTAACTGATTAGCAGATTGGGATGTGTATTAATATAATTCTTATTAACTTAAGTGAGGCCAAAACTGCCCCCTAGAACCATTGCCGAGCAATTTAAGGTATGGTATAAAAAGATAATTTAAATGTATTATTTTAATGTATTAACCTATTAAAGATGATCTATTAGAACGATGATTTTAAATATACATAATTTAGGAGCTATGGTGGGACATCCATACATATATATATAAACCTACGCTAGCAAATTCATAATCCTTCCCTTTTTGGCTTCGACGTAGTCGGGTAAATAGTCGTAATTTAAACTTAAATAATAATGTAATTAATTAAGGATAACGCTCCTGACAAATAACTATTTTTTATGAAACAAATTGAAACAATAAAAGCTACAAACATAAAAAAATAAGGAGGTGAAATACATTAAGATAAAATTATTTATGAAACTTCCTTTTTCAATAAACCCTAATCCTAACCAATATTATAAATGAAAATAGTTGGTTTATTTGTTTGTTTGTCACCTAACAATTGCAACCAATCAACGGAATCACTATATTTCTTATAGTGTAGTTCGTTGGACGGACTGTTTATCTGAACAATGAAGATGAAGTTTCCGGTAAGAGCTAATCTTTTAACAAAACACGACTATGTTTATGGAATTTAAAAACATTGCAACATCCTTTACGAGCAATTCATTACCAAGAATCTATGAGTGCAAAGCAAAAATAACCATAGTTCGAGTGCTATTAATAAATTGTCTGGTCGGATCCACTGGATGTAAGCTGTATTGATCTAGTTTAAGTTAAATCCGTACTCGGTATATTTGGTAAGCGAGCGAATCGCGCTGCACAGGCATGTATGAACTTTTGGAAACTATTAAATATTCAGCCGTTTAGCAGTCGAGTGGATTCAGACTGCACTTGTATTTTGAGAGAATAGTAAAAGTATAACATTCGGAATTACTTGATATTCTGTCCTGTATTTTTTTTTGGAAATTAATTTTATTATCACAGTTCAATTCGAATTTCAAAAACGAGTATTAACGCTAAGGGCGACGGGAGGACGCCCTGACCAAGATCTAAGAGTATAATTACTACGAATATTCGATAATGCAATGTCAGTCATTTAGAGCGAAATGGAACTAAAAACTGAGAAGACTGAACCGATTCTCATGCGAGATTAAAGAATGGAAATAGATAGAGAGAGAGAGAATTTAGTTCGAATATAATTCATTCTGTTAAGTTTTTAAAAACTCAAATATTTTTGAAGTATTCAGAAAAATACCTACTAAAAATGTAAAAATAAAACCTATGAATAAAATCGCTTATTCCCCACTGCTCAACTGAAGTGCTCAACCAGTTGAGCAATAGGACTTTAATGTGATTCCCCACTGCTCAAAAAATTGAGCACCTCGGTTGAGCAGTGGGGAACAAGCTAATAAAATTAATACAATTTTATTGAATTCTCAATGGACCAGAGCAACTAACACCACCAATTACGAAATAATTATGAAGATAATAACTGCTATGCAAAACAAATAATAAAAATAATCAGTAACCCTTTTATATACTACAATTTATTATATAGTTTAAAACTTGTACATCCTTCGAAGATCTTTTAGATCTCATTTAGTTTTCTGTTTTGGGATCAAATTGTACATTACTTTAGAAATTAATTATCTGAAATGGTTTCAATTAGAGATATAATATCATTAAATATGCAATGATGTGTGATAACATTAATAATAACATTTGAAGCAGAAAGTGCGTACTGACGTTTTATATTGATTGATCTTAGGTTGATGTTATCATCAAGTTTAATGTTCAGGTTGATTTTATCATGTTGTCGTTAACAAAAGAACATTTTATCATTGAAATTGTATAATTAATTGAAACATATAATGTACTAAAAGTACCACGTGGTATCGAAACAGACATTTTTTTATAGATTTTTTTATAGAAAAGAGTCGGCAGACGAGCATACAGGCCACCTGATGGTAAATGGATACTGTAGCCCATGGATACGTTAATTATATAAACGTATCCCATGTGAATAACCTAAGAATCATGAATAAATGATAAACATTATCTCACTTTACATTTAAAAATATACTACATAGGATTAAGTCCACCAATCCTACATTATCCTTCTCAAAACATGAGATGCGGGTGAAATGACAAATTGATGCTCCTATGACACGTCATTTTAATACGTGGCACTGTTTAAAGTGGCACTGAATAATAGACTTATAATGACACCGCAGAATGTGTGGTATGGAGTTACAATATTACATGTACTCGTTATGTGAGAAGTGTCGTTGCTAACATTGGAATCACTAGGAAATATAGAACCGTCATCAATGTTTACTAAATGTTTACTATTGCAGCATCAAATCATCTTTTCTCATCATTATTTTCTTTTTTAGTCACAGAAGACTACCGTGAATAGAAGTGGGAAATTCAGTAGCAGTTTCCACTTTATTTTGTTCCCCCAATGTGCGTAAGTGTTTAGGTAGTGAGTGAGATATGTCACACCCCATTTTCCTTACACCAAATCTCTTCCTAAACCTTCAAAGGTAGGAAGCGCATCCGTGGTCTTCTGCCTTTGTCATTTAGCCTTGATCTTAGGATGTACCGCGGATTTCTATGGGTGACAATATCTACTTACCACCAGATGAATTGTGTGCCAATCTGCCACCATCTTTCTATATAAAACACGATTAATCAATGATGTCAATATCAAAAGTTGCAAGTACATTCACATCTCTCTGAAGTTGGAGGATTGCTTATTTCAAAGGCTCATATCAAGTGAAAATCAGTAAATAACTTGAAAACATTTAAAAGTAGAGATTGTTCATATATGTTGTTACATTAATCTAATTAATTATGTATCAAAGATAGGAAAGCAGGAGGGAGTAACCTTACAATAATTAGACATGACGGCTCAGACAGATGACCTACTTACACAATTACGAGTTCATACAGAAACGTTAAAGTTGCTTGATTATGTATGTGGATTCATAGAATTAATTTAACAATAAAGAAGATTAATTAAACGCTGGATACGCTATTAGCAGATTTAAGTACGTAGTACCTATTATATAGCTATTACCTAATTACGGTAGTGTTGTGTCTGTCAACTTTAAATTAGCACCACTACTTCTATTCCTGTGGGTGCTGTAAATGGCGACTTATGGATAACAAATCCTCTCATCACAAACTCTAAGGAAATTCACCACCCCCAAAAGAGTGGACTCGCCAATTCGCTTGGCCATCGTAGCGTTTTAAGGCCATATATCCCTCATCCACGAGACAATGTACCTAAGGCGGCTCCTATCCAGTAGTGTACAATAAAAGAGCTGGTTACGTTACCTTATTTCGATTTCTACAGAAAGACCGATTTACCTACGAGTACGTGTACGTACAAACATTTAAAGTGAACATGCGTATGCAACATTAGTATAACAACTTTAACAGTGAAATGTTTTATTTAATTTGAAATATATTTCATTAAAAATATTCTTCTTGTGTTTTCTTTAATTCGTTTAAAATCAACATAGTCATACGAACCGGTGAACTCTTCTTACACTGTCACTTACATCCTTGTTTTGTACACACTTTCATCCTTCTCTGAAATGATTATATTTTCATCTCCAAGACATGTTTAACAGGACATGTTAATCGCAAAGTGTGCATGTAACTAAGAAGTGGAGAGCTAGTTAATCTCTAGCGCCAAGTTAAGCCTACAAAATCTTCCGACGAGATACTGCTTTCGGCTGTTTGTTGGCTCGGCGCCGCCGTTGTTACAGTTTATAATAATACTGCTCGATAGGTATGTATGTAAACCAAAAATGGCTAGCATCATACAAAGCATAGACAGAAGACTTGTGTGGGCATAAGAATACAACATTCAGTCAAATTGTCAAAGAACTTATTTTGGGTGGCGAATTGTAACGTGAATTCTTTTTTAAAGTGGCAGACGAGCTAATAGTTGACCTGAAGGTAAATGGATACTCCAACACCTGTTCCTACATGTGAATATTAATTAAAACTGAAGAAAGTGGGCACATCCACGGATACGGAAGAGTGGAATCAAGAATTGGAAAAGGTAGATAGATAGATAAAACTCTTTGTTGCACACCAAAAACAAAACAAATTACGATAACGGACATTGTAGACACAAAATGCACATCGCTGAAAGCGATCTCTGCCAGACGGACCTTTAGAAATAAATATTTTGATCACAGGTAGAGATGGTGTACAGAATATATAATTACGTAATATATATTATATAATAGAATTGAAAGGATGGGGAAATTGGAATATAACTGGATGAGATGTTTTTGTGATTCTGTTACTGTTCATTCGAGAAGATAGGATGATATTGAATGGGTAGTACACCTATGAGAGATTATTTTCGCACATCATTGGTGGAATAGGACGAGATAAGAATTGACTCTGGTATCTCTCCCTCACTCCTAAATACGTTGGTAGATTTCTCGACAATTTTCTGTGAGAGTGGGATAGCTCGGTAAATCGGTAAAAGCCATTCGGCTATGCAGCATTGACTTCCACCGCTAGTTATTTATACCTTTTTGTAAAATATTACAAAATGCAATGCATTGCAGAATTATCTCTCAGTTAATCATTGTACTTTGAAGGAAGTGGTAATTATATTACTCCCCAGTAATTGTAGTAAATATTTGCTTGACGTGGTAAGGGAGTAATTATAGTGTTTCATCAATGTTGGTTTCAGATAGTTAAAGAGTAAGAAATTAAGTTCTCAGTTTTCTTCTGAATTACTAGAGAGCCAGGTAGAATTTTAACACATCTATTTAATCATCGTTTTAACACATTCTGGAGACTTCGGCTAGAGTTCTATAAGAAAAGATGCTATTCTCTCTCTATGAAACAAAAGAAAACTGCATGCGAAAGATGTAATGTTAATTTCCAATTTGACATCGTTTCCTTGTCTTTTTCCAAGACACTTTCCAAAGCTAAACATTCTATAATATTAAAGTAAACTTAATTTATGGTAGGAAAACCTTGATAAATCTTTTCAATATTGCACTGCACATATGATAAGAAATTGCAACAACTCTGCAAACCCGGCACCTTCGATTTGCAAAGCGTTGAGTGCATATAAACGGCACGTTATGAGAACGTGCCTGAATTTATTAAGCTCGAGACGCGCTCGTACTCGACCACTCGAGCCACGCGACGACTTCGAACCTGTACCTGTACCGTGTGTTGTTAATTCAGTACTAAATACGGGATCTTACAACTACCCACGTAGTTCATTAAAGGTTTTCCTATGTGGAGAATTAATGAAACTTATGTCTTTGTAGGTACTCAATAATAACAGATCAGCTATAGGAACTAAATAGTAATAATTAGTATATTATCATTTTGAATATAAGTGTAGTTATATACTGTAGGGGGGAGAGTGCACGCTGCATCCCCACAGCCGTTGGGCACACTCGACTGGCCACGTTACCCCTCTCTCACAGAAGACTACCTTGAAATGTACTGCATTTCCTACTTCATCATATTTCCCCAATGTACATACGTATTTCGGTAGTGAGTGGGATATGCCAGAACCCATTCCCTACCACCCTATCCCTCCCCATTTTCCCAACCCTTTCTCCCAATCTATTACTTAATCTGCAGAGGTGGGCAGAGCATCAACGTTTGTAATTCTGGACTGATTTTGGCATGTATCGCGGATGTCTATGGACGACAGAGTCCACTTACCATCAGGTGGACGTCTGATCGTCTGCCGCCTTTTTCAATAAAAAAAAGTTATTATAATTAAAAAAAGGTTAAAACGATTCAATTATTAACCTAGACATTTCTAATATATCAAGTATATTCAAACAATGAAATAATTAAAGTAAATATAGTACAACAAGTATTTCTGATAAAACAGTAAAATAAATCGGGTATTGGTACTTCTACCTTTTTTCTCTATATTTAACTCATTTATCCTGATATTAATAAACTTTTTATATATGTAATTTAATAAGTACATTCTAAGCTAAACCACTTTTGACTATCAAAAGGCTGAAATTTTAATAATATTTTAACAGTTTTGGAGAGGTCGTTAACTTAGTGAGCAAGTTATAGAAACGGATGCTCAGAAATAAAAATCGGGAACTACGGTCGGTACCATAAAAGTCGGAAAAAACACCAACCACTTGCTAAAACAAGGAGAAATTTTCGGTTGAAAATGTAGAAATTAATTAAAAGTTTATGTAGGTTCGCGGCGAGGTAATACTACTCATCCTTTTTTATCACTTTACGCCAGTGGCCAGCATCCGCTACCCCCTGTTTACAAGATATTTGCGCAGTATATGAAGAAACAGTATCATAACTTCATATAAAACATGAAATGCAGCGCATACATGCCACACGAAGACGTGACGTATATATGTTTGGGCGGAAGTAAGAAACCTACCCTGTGCCGGATTAAGGGCGGGAGGCTAGGGGGGCTATAGCCCCATTCCCGGATTTCCGGAAGCCTCAAGCCCGACTATTAAACTCTTATATCTAAAATTTACAAAATTGCTTGAGTTAAAGGGGTATCTGTTTTCAAATAGTCCCGGACTCCCAACGTAAATCCGACACTGCTCACACCGCACCGCGCAGAGACACGAGATGCTCGCTAAGTCAACATAACATCTTTATATCGTGAAGCAGATTTCCGCGAATGCACTTTACTGACAATACTCTTTATACTGTGTATTCTGGAAAGGCTCCAAAGTTTCACTGCCTCGTTAACGTAGTAGTGTTAATGCCGGATGCCCGTGAAATCTTTTAGAGGGCACTTCGCTTACTACGTTTTAATTTCGTCCATTTCGTCCCTCTGTAGCATGCTTCATTAACGCTGAGAGGTTGTTTGGCTGTGCTTTAGGGTTCGAGCAGTAAAAGCGATGGTCATTAATTTATCTGTTTTATAACAGCAGAAGCCACCAACACTTGAATAATAGTCTCTTACTTAAGAGGCAACATCAACTTTATTACATAACTTAAAGATATTATTCAAGCATAGGAACAAAAGGCGTAAGATAATTACGGACAGGGTCATAAGTCACATCCCCGAGAGGAAACGACTTTGTACGGTGTATGAATGTTATATACCGTCCTATAAAGCCATAGAACTTTTACACGTCATGAAACCGCTCCTAAATACCTACGACAGATGTTATAACGTCAATGTTAATAAATCATTTCAGAACTTAATATTGCCATCCTAAAACCTTCTCACCTATGAATCCTTCTATGTATATTAAAAGCTAAACCTTATTTCGGTCCGATAGACATCCTTTATATAAATATTCATCTGCCAATAACAAAGGGTCCATTCTGATGGTCACTTATTGTTCAACACCAGAGAAGTACAATAGACGACATCACAGATCACCCGTCCTTCGACTACAATACAACTTCGGTTTCGTAATAAGCCTTAGCGATCACAACCGAATGTTCGGAACAATAAACATATTTTAAATTTCCAAAACATGCTCTATTCAAACAGACACATGGAAATAAAATTCCGTGGTAACCAGCAGTTGACAATATTGAGATACTGCACAAATCGTTCGAATGTTGACTCAGTTTCTTTGACGTATGACACATTTGGGTCCACGTGTAGGTGAATACGAGAGATCCCACGTTACGCGTGGGTCGATATCGTTTTATTTTGACAAACGAACGAGGATTCCCTTTTGTTGTCTTTAACGCAATATATCAGCGGCTGACACGTAATTCTGACAAAAAAGAGGAAAAAATTCATGTGTGAATGAAACTGCTGGAGGAGAAAATATATTGTGTGTGTCAATAAAATTAAGAAAAACAGAAGTTTACAACAATCGATGTCCCACTACAATATTTGATTGAACCTGTTAAACAATCCTCGTTATTCACTGCCACTATTCAACCTTCTGAAATAACTTAAAGTGTTAACAAGAAAATATTCAAAGCAACATAGATGCAATTTGAATGAAAATGTCACCTCTTGTAATCGAAACAATTACCAGAATCGGTTCTGGCAACAAGATTTATCATGTCACCAATAGAATTTCAATGTGCCCACCCGCTAACTTACTAACGATGTCGTTGTGTAGACAATACGAGTGACACAATGCAAGAATAACGACCTTCCACCATTGATACTAGTGCAGGCTAAACAGCCAAAAACAAAAGACGAATATAAATCACTAGTCCTTACCCCACGCGATTCAATACTTTACTCTTCATAATATATTGACTTGCTCAAAAATACACCTTAAGGTTTTACAACAGAAACCACTAATCTAAAACTACTGATATATTCAGTTACAGTATTAACATTGTTCAGCTAAACATTTACCATTTCCACGTAAACAATGGTCGCTTTAGAATAGCATTATTACTTTACGACCGCTCTAACATAATCATTGTCCTTTGTTAAACAATTCTCAAAAGTGCATCACGGGTATTAAATGCATTTACAATTTTCTATGAGGGTGGACACTGACAAGAATGGACAAAATATTTTTACCACGACGCGTGACAAATTATCTTTTGAAAAAGCCGCTGCAGATTTTTTGCATCATAATTTACTTAAAGCAGAAATACATTGTTCTTGGTTCTGGCATATAGAGCTATACACGATTTGGTTACAATGCAGCATAGAAACTGTTTTAAAAGAATTTTTAAAATCCAAACCATAAATCTATTTATCATTCTTTTTAAAATATTTTCTACCAGTATCAGGTGCATAATGTAATAATGGCTTTATTAGAACTTTAAATTATTCTATCTACATTTTTACATATTATATCATGTTTTAAAATAAATTTATTTTTATACGTTCAATGATATCGTTAACATTTTTGCAACGTTGCTCCCGTTCTAGTCGACAGCAATATTAATGCCAATGTTACGAAACATCTTAAAAGGACTCTTTATGAAAACTCATGCTCTAAGGTCCATTTTGCAGTACCGTTTCAATCCACTTTCTCTAACAGTTACAAATGTTTTCCCGGAAACGCCTCTGTGTAGCGAGATATAAAAGGTAATTACAATCATTTTGTAACGTATGTGCACAGGTAGCCCGTAAAACTGACCACGGTCTAAATTACCCCGTGATATTACGTCCTGGTCTAACATTAGCTAACAGATAGGGAAAGGAAAGTTGGATAGACACCCCCCTGACAATTTACGAGAACGCACCGCTCCTGCTAATCTAATTGCCGCTTTCACGTTTAGTTGGTGTTGCCTTGACCTTCGTAAATGCACTTTGTATGTTTTGAATAGATACACCAGGAGGATGATGTATAAATATTTAGTGATTTATATAAAAAATCGCTTTAAATTTTCTTATTATTTTACTATTAACATTTCAGTATTCTAATTATATCAAATACTTTTAATTTTTAAATTGTAATAATTAAATCAGGAAAATAATTTCTAAATCATTTCATTTCATCCTATAACCTACAGGTTGTGGAACGAAGTGTCACCTGGGATAATTTGTATTCATTGAGGTTTGAGTTAAAGCGTTTTATACTCGTAGACCGCATAGTGCGTCGAGGCAGTGCAGATGTACCGTACTTTGATCACGGGAAGTGCTAACGACATCATAGCCGTTCATTTCAATATTTTTTTAAATATGAAGATTGTAATCGTATGTTACAGAAAGGTATTTACCAAAATAACTACCAAGACCTTTTCCATCAAAACGATTACCTTAACGTAATTTATGTTTCGGAAAAATTCCCTTTGTTGGCACCCCAATACAAACGTTGTTGTTACTCATCGCATGACAGGGCGAATTAACACGTCGTCCAATCCTGTTTCCCTCTGATTACATACGTCCATGTTTACTTATACCGACTTCAACTGAAACTGTAAATGGTATAGGAGTTGCGTACAACTGATTGAGAAAGAGCTACAAGAATAATGCATAAGTATGCATGCATAGTACAATACAAGAATAATGATTAAATAATGATATAAGTGATCTAAAGGATAGTAAGAGTAAAGAACGAATAGACACAGGTTTATTATAATAAAAGAAATGAAAGTAACTAGGATAGAAAAGGGTAAATGATAATAAGTGTAAATGATGATAAAATGAAAGTATGAAAGTAACTAGGATAGATAAAGGTAACTGATAATACTCGTAAGTGTAAATGATGAGAAAAGCGAAAAAAAAAAATAATGTTGTTAATTTAATAATATGCCAATTGTGATAATCTGATCTCATAATGACTAATAAAGAAACAAATTCAATAGAATACGTGTTAAAAACAAAACTGTATTATGAAATTATGACTCTGCGTTCTTTTATAGGGAATATCTGTATTCAACGATGGAGCATCGATACAGGCAATATTGCCCAGTATTAATAATGTTGACTCATTACAACTTAATACTAAAACGATCATTTCAAGCTCTTAAGAGCAATAGTCACGCAACATATTTGAGACACCAAATGGAAAGCCGAGTAAATGAATCGTCGACAAGATTTCGTGAGGGCCGTGAGAGTAATTGTTGCGACGTAATCTGCGAAGCATATTAGAAAATTTTAGTATCGCGTGCGAAGGGCGGGCACCGACAGACACGACCCTGTGGTATACACGCGATCTTTGCTTTGCGGGGCGAAGGAAACCATGCCGATTTATAGTGAGTTTTGCTAATAAATTGAACACTTCTTTATTCTTTTAAGCGTACCATATTAATCTTCAGAACTATATATTTCAAGAAGTTCCAGAATCAAACAAACGTTCTATAATGCATTAAGATATTTTTTCAGTGATTGATCAGCGGAAATGTCATATCCGTTTCGAAGTTTCTGTTGTATTATTGCTATGGTGAAAGGGATGGGATTTGGATTTATTATATTAAATACAATTTATAGATAGATAACAAATAACTGGACACATTTGATTGTACAAGTATTACAAAAATGTGTTTTTTTTCATACAAATGTAACTTAGACAATACTATTGTCTTCTATCAATATTTGGTTACATTTAAAGGGCTACGTAAGAAGAAAGTAAATCCTTAAATACAATACATAGGTAAGCACTCATCACTCATGGAAATAAAGGCAAGTCATAAATTTCCCAAAGTAATAATATTCAACCTCTGGTCAATTTAGTAAAAGACTTTCATCATAGTATCCTGCCATTATGTTTTCCTTATAGGTTAATAATACTTTTTTACGGTAGAAGCAGACGCAGTTAAAATGAACCTTATGTTTGGGTAGCACAGTTTGGTTTAGTGGAATGAATTTAGGCAGTCACAGCAACGTTTCAAGTTGAGTACGTCCATTTCTTTCGCCGCCAAAAATAATGTTTGGCAATTTATCAAATCGCAATATCGTAATAGATACCCGCTTGATGGGACAAAAGATAAAATGTATAAATTTTTGATACAATTCCCCTATTTCGAATGAATTGAAACCACAATGTGAACTGGACAATTACCTATTATGCAGCATTTAACAAATACATAAATTAAATAATAGGGGTTAAAGTATGAAATTGCCGTTTTATAGTAATAGATACTTTGAATTGACATAAAACCTTCATGGTGTGAGATTTTCGAGTGAAACTTTTTTCATATGATACCTATGAGGTTCTTGTTTTAAAAAATGTGCAACATTCGATTTTCGACTTTCAATTGTTTTTTTTATTCAGCTTAGACGGGAAAGATAGATACTTCGAAAATCCGAGTAATCTTTGAATACGAGTTCCGACGCGGAACTAACGCGGCAGAAACGGATCGCAATATCAATGCTGCGTTTGGAGAGGAGACTGCTAATGAACGAACCGTGCGTTTTTAGTTTAAACTCTTTCGTTATGGAAACTTCGACTTGAAGAACGAACCACGTGGAAGACCGCTCACACAGGTGAATAACGCTGAATTGAAGGAGATGGTGGAAGCCGATCCGAGTCAAACTACCCAGGAATTAGCGGCATGGTTTAACGTTACCTTACCTACAATATTGACTCATTTGCATCAAATCAATAAGATAAAAAAATATGAAAAATGGGTGCCTCATGATTTGACTGATCTGCAGAAAGAAACGCGTGTTGAAACTTGCGTTGCCTTGTTGAATCGGTACAGAAATGAAGGAATATTGGATCGAATTGTAACATGTGACGAAAAGTGGATTCTTTACGATAACCGAAAGCGAAAAATGCAATGGCTGACCCCAGGTCAAACGCCGCAACAGTGCCCTAAGGCAAAGCTTACCAATAAAAAGGTAATGGTAACTGTTTGGTGGTCTATTCATGGTGTTATTCACTATAGTTTTTTCAGGTCTGGTCAAGCGATAACAGCAGATGTTTACTGTGCCGAACTTAAATAAATATATATGTTACATTTTAGAAAAAAACGAGTTTTAATTTTTCAGTACAAATCAGCAATTTCATACTTTAACCCCTAATATAATGTTTAAATCAGGACATAATGGGAACGGAATTAATAGATGTTGTTTCAAAATCACAAAGCAGGAATGTTACCTACGAGTATATCGAAACACCGACGTGCGGTAGTTTTGAAATGGAGGATTTATAGAATTATTAAAAACAAATTAACATATATAAAAAACAAATAAATATATAAAGTGAATCCAAAATCCATATTCCACATCATAGTCTCTAAATCTTCTAAATTGGAGATTCTAAATCTTCAGATTAGAGTTAAATATTTTTACTTCAATATTATCTCTCAAAAAAAAACCGCAAAGCGATATTCATAGTTGTTTACTTTTATTTTTCATTTATTGATAATAATTTATGTTTCTAAAATAATTTGTCATTCAATGTTGTTTGAAAATTTCACAGGATTCTTTCTATACATCATGCAAATAAGCCACGATGAACAGAAATTGGAATATGGTAAACATATTCTATGGACATATGGTAAATGTGCGCGTTAAGGGTGTAGATCGTGAAAATCACCGAAAAGAGTGTTACGATTTTTCATATTTAACCTATTTACATATGATTGATATCAATGATAATTTGTATATATTACAATCAAAGACCAATAAGTATGTTCATGCTTATATTAAACTCTTAAACCTAATAGTTGTTATATAATAAACGTCAACAAACGCACAAAATTGAGTAAAAATGCAAAAACATGACTTCGTATTTTTCAGATTTAACCCCATAAATCAACACAAATTGATAAAAAGAAACACTTTTTGAACACTGAAGAAACCAATAAGTATAGCTGTATACTTCTTTTTATACCTTTACAAACAAAGACTTCCTCTTTTAAAGCCCTAAAATCTAGATATATTTTAAGGTAAATTTTTCATACACAAATGTATGGGATAAAACGTTCGTTTCATTCGTGCAATCTCGGTGGTCTGCAGCGGCAGTTCCTTTCTGTAAGTGAACGCGACACCACGCTTGTCGGCTGCAGACAGCAGAATTACGTATTGTGAATTTGTGTTTTTTGTAAAAAACTGTAAGTATAACATTTTTATAATTAATTTATTTTCAGTTAGTAGAAAGTATCGATATAATGAATGTCTGAAAGAAAACCATGATGGAACTAGATATAAATCGTAAAAAATACAATATCTACACTAATAGGTATTATAAAGAGGAAAGATTTGGATTTTTGTATGTAACGAATAAACTCAAAAAGTACTGGACTGATTTTAATAATTCTTTTATCATTCGAAAGCTACATTATCACTGAGTAACATAGGCTATTTTTTTCGCAGGACTGATTGAATTTGAGTGGCATGCCAGGGAAAAGAAAGTTTTGTACGCATTATAAAAATATGAAAGCCAAAAGATCTCGGAATAAAATGTAAGTTCCTCCCTACTTATTTATTATCGCATTTGAACAGGGTACATTACAAAGCTAATACAATATGTCATATGATTTAGATCGCCCGATTCAGACATATACCTACAATAACATGTAAATATTGGTTTGTATTATCTATATCTATACTGATAAATAAAATTGAAGTATCTGTATGTAATATCAAAATAATAGGATTTTTAAAAAAAAAAAAGGCGATACGGAGTTCGCCGGGTCGGCTAGTATTGTCTAAATATCAAATTGTGGAAGTAGGTAGGCGACAGCGCAACTTTGTCGACATACCTATACCGCCAAACAGACGCGAGGCGCCTAGCGTCTGGCTTAGGGTTGTACAAAATAAATAAAAAGTGGATAATATTGATGAATAATATTTCCAGTATTGAAAATAAAGAAAACCTTGGGGCCGAGACTCTGAGCAACAATGCTACGCGCTGTATAGAGGTAAGTTGTTATACGTAATTCTTGTAGACTTGTTACATAAATAAACAAACTACTTAGTTAGTGATGGGCGAAGACAAAATCTCAATACCTACCTATAGATTTTTCTTGCAATATTTATTATTTTCATCGAGAGACAAACACCTTAGTACCGAAATACTTCTCAATTACTTTCTCAAAAGAAAATTTACGTTCAAATAGGTGACGTCATAAAAAAACAATACCTAATGCGTAAAGAAATTATAATTTCTATTCATCAGGAACCTAATATTGTATTAATTCTTTTGCATTTTTTTAAATTTTTAATTATTTTTTATAAAAAAAATCAAGCCATTATCTTTCTTTACAGGAACTAGTTATTGAAAACGACCAAGAGGGAAAGGTGGATGAAATGGAAGTTGGGCGTAGAGTTGTAGACGTTTCTTTTTTTTTTAAAGCTCTTCAGGCCATAGGGGACCACGGTCCAATGGATTGTAAGTTAAGTTACCTCAGTATAATAGGTGAAGTAAAAGTTGGTCTGGACTCAAAACTCATCATGAAATGTAGTATGTGTAGTATGAAATTTACTGTGTGTTTGATTGAAAAGAAAGAAGATAGAATGGAAGTGAATCATCAAATTGTATCTGGTATCATATCATCTGGTGGGAGCTACTATCAGTTAAAAACATTAACTGCCGCAGTAGCCCTACCAATCATGTCACCTTCATTATACAATGAAATTAATAATACGGTTTGCGATTGGTGGGAAAAGACAGCAGCACATTCCATGGCAGAAGCTGTCAAGGAAGAAGCGGAGTACGCAGTGTCTATAGGTAGTGTTGATAAAAATGGTACACCATTAATATCTGTTGCTGTTGACGGTTGTTGGAGCAAGAGATCTTATGGTAAGAATTTTTCCGCCTTGTCCGGCGCAGCTGCGATAATTGGCATTAAAACTAATAAAGTATTGTTTTTTGGAGTTAAAAATAAATACTGCGTAGTTTGTGCACGAGCCGCAAAGAACGACAGTCAGCCCTCGGAACACCGTTGTTTCAAGAATTATTCGGGATCATCTACCGGTATGGAATCGACCATAATAGTTGAGGGGTTTAAACGTTCCATTGTTGATCACGGTGTAATTTATAATAAATTTGTAGCAGACGGCGATTCCAGTACTTATAAAAAAATATTAGATTCGCGACCGTACGGTAATTTAACAGTAGAGAAAATTGAATGCAAAAATCATCTTTTACGAAACTACTGCAATAGCTTGGAGAAACTGTCGAAAGACACTAAGTATCCTTGCGAATTGCGGAAATTCCTAAAAGAAAGGTATTTGCGTTTAAGAACGGGTGTAAAATGCGCTATTAAATATTGGGGCGATCAAAATCAGTCACTCGAAGAAAAAATAAAAAATCTTAGTGAAGATATCCTAAATGGTCCACAACACGTATTTGGTAATCACCAATATTGCAAGGAGTATTTCTGTAGACCTGATACTCGTCGAATAGAACCTGTTGGGTTGCTTCCAGCAATTGTTGGATGCGGATTAATGGACGCGGTACACATTTTAAGTAAAAGACTGTCATATCATTCTAGAAGTTTAATTCATAATTGTACAAGTAATATAGTTGAAAGTTTTAACGCAGTGATTGCCAAATTAGTAGGGGGTAAGCGTGTAAATTATTCTTCCCGTGGTTCTTATGCGGGCCGATGCGCAGCTGCTGTTGTGTCTTTTAATACAGGATCGATTCATAGTAAAACTCATGAAGTAATATTTAAATCTAGTCCTAATCCTTTGATCGCGAAAGTGGAAAATTGTAATCGTAGAATCCGTTTAATTGCTAAACCTAAATTAAGATTGAAAAAGAGCCACAGCGCTGTATCGAAAGACGCTCACTATGGACCAAACTGCGAAAAACCTGATCTGAGTCCAGAATTATATGAGAAAGCCAAGTCATCTTTTTTAGCCGATTTAAAGTTGTCTTGTGCTGAAAGAGAGGAGCTTGAAAGGTCGACCCATTTGCAAAGAAGTAGTTCTGAGTGGATGAGTACAAGGAGAAAATTACTAACCTCATCATCGTTCGGGGAAGTTTGTAAAAAACGAGAGAGCACAAGTTGTGCTGTTCTTGTTCGTAAAATCGTTTATGGTAGTAATATCTCCAGTTTGCCTGCTGTACGGTACGGTATCGAAAACGAAGAAACCGCAATTAAACAGTTAGAAATTCAAGAGAATATTAGTATACAAGGTTGCGGTTTGTTCGTCGACGATCAATATGAATTTCTTGGTACTACACCAGATGGCATTTATGCAAACGGTTTAATTGAAATTAAGTGCCCACATTCTTTAGCTGGCATGACTCTTGATGAAGCAATGGCCAAACATACCTTTTGGGTTAAGGACAAGGCTTCCAAGGGTTATGTCATAAATAAAAATCATAACTGGTATTTCCAAATTCAGGGACAGGTACATATTACTAAAAGAAACGTTTGCATGCTTGGCATCTGGTTTGGTGCTACTGTACCTATGAAAGTTTATATTATAGAAAAGGACGACAAATTTTGGGAGGAGAAAATGGAGATGAAATTAGTTAGGTTTTATTACGATTGCCTACTTCCAGAATTAGTTGATCCTCGGCAGTCACGAAGCATGCCCATTCGTGACGCGCCCAGTATCATAGAGGCTATGAAAGAGAGGAAAGAAAGAGCTTTACGTGTTATGAAAGAGAAGAACGCCTAATGATTTTGAAAGATACAGGTAACTTAACTACCCAGCCAGTCGATTCACGTAAACACGCCAGTCCAAAAGTCGTTTTAACTTAGGAACTTAGAAATCGCCTTTTGGTTTTCTGTTTTAAACGCACTTACTTATCTAGTCTTGGATTGTCATAAATCTTCCAATAGCTCAATTACTATACAATTTCTGAGTTACCTGGTGTAAAGAATCATAAAAATTGGTTCAAAAATACAGCGAATTGAGAATTCTCCTTTTTTTAAGTCGGTTAAAAGGGCTAAATTTGCAAAAAACGAAGTGACGTCACTGCGCTACGGTTTTTATTACTTACGTGAATCGGGCAGCTGGTAACGTTTTCATTCTGATAGGTTTTGTGATAGCCATTGATTTTATCATCAAATTAGCAGAAATCAGAACTTGATCCGTAATCGAATGAAAAACCATTAGAATTTTGAACTCATATTTCGTTATTGTTTAATTACATACTTTTAATTAGTATATTAATAATTTACAAACTTCTGTTAAAATTAGTAAATAAATGAATTATTTACTAATTTTTGTACAACCCTAGCACGCTTTTGAGATAGCGAGTAATGGCGACTCATATTTGTTATTGTGTAGTAAATAAATCATTTTTATACTTGTGTTTCATTTATTGACATTTTTTTTAAAACCCTAGGATTTTTTTTAGATATCGACGAGGTGATCGTAAACAAAAAGTAAGTATTTGAGTTTACGCAATAGGCACATTTCCTTGCGTAGAGATAAACACACTTCCTACTGAATTTGCAATTATTTTATTGAATGAATATTTTACGAATTAGAATAAATTTTGGTAGTGAAATTACAAATAAATAAATAGTTGGAATTTTAGGTAAGTAGAATACAAAAATGTCAGATGTCAAATGATAGAAAAACATAAAAATTGTGTCTCAACTACTCTTATTAATCTATTAAAAAGAATCAACAGCTAGTTTCCAAAAATTCAACGTTATTGTTATGCTGTAAATATTCAAGTTCAATAACAATTTCTCAACGTGGAACGTTTGTTGCAAAACATTTTGAAAATCGCGCTCTCTAGGTCATTCATCCGCCCCGTCGGATGTTACATTAAACTTTGGCGCTGCGGTCGCTCGAAATCGAGATCTCAGGCCAACAATCTACACCCTTAAGATCCCTTTCCTTTGATAAATATATTTAATGAATTCTTTATAATCAGATATTGAAATAAAGTAAAATAATAACCCCAAATGACTATACACTATTACAAATTAAACAGTTATAGTTCAAGCTCGAAAATACCTCTACGTTTTAATGTACGAGTTCGTGCCGAAGTTTTGAGTTGAAATTGACAGTAGATTCACAAGTAATCTTTACCTCGACCGAAAACAAACCTTAAGTTGAACCAGTTTTTATCAATTTAAAATATCAGTATCAATGAGTAAAGTTTAGTTTACGTTGAAATGAAATTAATTTATAAAATCAATTTATTATTAGTAGTCTTAGATAAGTTTGGAAGTATTAGTACTATTAAGATTTGTAGGAAAGAGACCGAATATAAACGTTATCGCTTTAAATGTTTATTGTAGGTATACGAATATGCACTTCATAACATGTGTTTATTGTAGGTATACGAATATACCTACATTCGTAACATAACATGTAGATAACACTTCTACACACACTAGGTATATTAAACTGTGCTTTGATATGTTGATATCTTGCTTTGTGATGCAAAAATAAATAAATACATATGTATATAGATTATGTTCTTAAATTATTTTATGTTTGTGACCCGAAACGAGGTCTTTATCCTCTGAGGATCATAATGATAATAATTCGCAGACGATAAGAACTAAATCAGAAAAAAATATTATTTGGATTAGCTAATAATCTTCTCATAATTCAGATTAATAATATCATAATTCAACACCAGAAAAACATGATTACAATTAAAGCTGTAGATTTAGGCACCCGATACACATATCATGAGACATATCATGGGATACCTGCTGGAGTACGCGTGGGCGGCCTCTGTTTATACGTAATAATACCCTTTGTTACAATCTTTTGTAACGCCTGCTGTTATCTGTTTTATCGCTGCTGCTTTGAAAGATATCACAAACGTAACTTTGCCAGCTGACAAAAGGGAAACGATCCAAACATGTCTGTTTAAGACGTAAATTTGTCTGAAGCGTATTTTTAAAAATTGTTTGATAAAATGGGTTTCTCAGCTTAGTTCACGAAGATACACCAAAGATGACAATAGATTTAAATGACTTTATTTCTGACGTCTGTCCGGCATTGTCATGTATCCAAGAGCGTTGGAGTAATTTATGTCGTTTTTATTTTTTAAAGGTCGTGTTTTGAATGTTGATACAAGTGGTACAGATAGCAAGAGTCAAGGAAAATATTTAAATAAAGGTTCTTGAAAATAATATATTCCACTTGAATTGGTCGTAATTGTTTGTAACGGCATTCCGAGACAACATTTGGTTCTTTGAATTCCAAGAAAACTCCAGAAATCAATGTATCATAAATGTATTATGTCCAACAATCATCCTTTTTCTCCACTATTGGATATAGGTCTCTCCTAATAGAACATTCCCCTCTTATATGTAGATATTAATTTAAGAAGTCTCGCCTATTGCTGCTTATGACGGAAAATAGCTATTTTTCTCTATGACCACATGGCGCAAAAGTTGAACGGGTAAATTATTTAGTTACGCGAGTCCTTATTGATTCATAAATTCATTAGGTATGACTTTTACACTAATGTTTTAACAACAAAAATAAACAAATTAAATAATATTATATAATCAATTATAAGAAAAGAAGAAAAATTATAATAACACGAAATCTTGTTAGTCTTATTTGAAAAGTAATCAGTACAAGTAAAATGAAAATACAGTGAAATAAAAAAAATAACGATGCCAAAAATGAACATCCAGTCAAACGTACCTCATGAATCCACAGAGAGCAACGAACTAGTCCAAATACAATCAGTTATTGGAGCACAGCACTTGAAAACACTGAAAACTGTTGAGAAAATCGCATTGCCAGCAAGTCTGTTTTACGTCGTGGGCAGAATTGCCGCCCAAACGCGTACACCCTCCCCGACCGTTAAAACCTTACTGGGGGAGGGAAAGAACATCCCGGAGGTTTCTCGGTAACAGACGCGCGCATCCCATACCTTAAGCACTCTATATACATACATGCGTAAATACTAAGGGTCGCGCCTTCATATGTTAGCGGGTGCAATATCGAAAGCAGGTAAGAAATGTTTCACATCGCTCCATGTTAAGAGGGTGTAATGATGTGCAATAAAACAAACCCAGCTGTTCTTTGTGAAGAAAAGTTTTCAGTTCTCGTGAAGGGATTGGCTTTTATTCGAAAGAATAAAAGAGGATTTGGAGTAATATCAACAGTACCCTACAAGACTAACGGATATGTCTCGACACAATAATGATACGATCCTCATAAAAGTGTGAAGTAGAATATTATTTCAGTTGACTGAGATCAGAAAGTTTTATATTGAATTACAGATGAAACTACACATTAACTAAGGTTCTGATTGAATGTCATAACAGCAAATCGTTTACGGTCACCATGTGAGTTTGTCAACGAAGAAAACCATCATTCCATTATATTCCTCATTTTTCCCGATTTCTTCCCAATTCCTAAATTTCTAAAGTCAGTTCTATAGTCAGTTTCTTGCTGACCAAATTGATCAATTTGTTTTGAATATTCATGGACGAGATTCCAGATTCAAAATCGACTGGCCACGTTACCCTCTCTCACAGAAGACTACCTTGAAATGTACTGCATTTCCTACTTTATCGCATTTCCTCAATTTACGTACGTGTTTCAGTAGTGAGTGATATGCCAGAGCCCATTCTCATCCCATCCTATCCCTCCCCATTTTCCCAACCCTTTCTCCCCATTCATTCCTTGATCTGCAAATGTGAGCAGGGCATCCGGGAGCGTGCCAACGTTTGTCATTCTGGACTGATGTTGGCATGTATCGCGGATGTCTATGGACGACAGTATCCACTTACCATCAGGTGGACTGCATACTCGTCTGCACCCTTTTTCTTTATAAAAAAAAGGTAAAATTAACTAGAAAAACCATCTTAATTTTAGACATGGGTATTCAACTACACACGGACGAACGTCATTATCTTCAAACGTAACAAAAACAATGAGAAAAGGATAATAAAAGTATTAACTTTTGTAGGTTCACTTAATCAAATCACCGAGAGGAAACCAGTGGAGCTTGTAGATTACGTAGTTTTTATTTAGTACGTGGAAAGATAAATGTTTTCATCGTGTCACATGTCCGCGCTCCAGATAATACATTTCGCGGCAAAGGAAAAATTACGCACAATAAAAACTTGAGGATCTCGTGAAATTAACGATGTAAGAGTTGACAGCGCCAGGCTTATCTCCAGGTTTTTAATGGGGAGGGGGATTAGATCGTTTTATTTTATGCTTTTACATTAGGTTCGCTATATTTCTCTTTGTTTTTAAAAGTTGCTACTTGGTTGCATACATTTTAAATCGTGACGTGGATCTATTACAATGTTATCTAGTTACTACGTAGGTAGGTACAATGGCCAGTTACGGATGCTAAGTACAGTACACGACGGTATAATAATATGCATATGGTACATCGTGTATTCAGATCTTTTCATTTGCTTTAAATATCGTTAGATTTATTTTTATATTATAGAATATTACAAAGTATCTACTAAGCAAGTCGGCCATGTGGTGTCGGACGGTTTTAGAAGAGCACAACCCCATCCTATCCTCTCCGTGGATGTCAACTAAGGGCCTTTGTCAACTAAAAGGCATCTAAGGGATAACAAAGTCGCCACCGCAAGCGCTGAGAAACTACACTATCTTTAATAGGTGGACTCGCCAATCCGCTTGGCGAGCGTGGCGTTTCAGTTAATGCCATACATCCCTCATGCACAAAACAATGTGCATGAGAAGGCCCATATCAAACTAAATCCTAAATTCTAAATACTCTTGGCCTGGAGAGAATATGTAAATTTTATGTACCAAAATGATTGCATGCTTAAGAGAAAGACATTACTGGTTTATTATTTACATTATTTTATTAAATTATTCATACTTAGAATTTTAAATAGATCTTAAGTACGAATAACCGTTTTACCTTTTATTTCCACACGACATTTTGACAAGGAATGGTACCGGCCGTGCGTCATGAGACGCGAAAATCTAAAACATTAATTCATAAAACAAAATAATTATAATTGATTATTTATAAATCATTCCAAATATCATCCAATTAATTAAACTTTGCCTTTTATATTAATCGTTCCTATTTATATTAATCGTTTATATTAATCTTTTCATTTTTTAAATAAATAAACAACACTTCATTGACTCCACCAAACACCACTTAAGCCTTTTCAGCGCCAAAGAAATTAGATTCAACACCCATAATGTTAATAATGTGGCAATGACATGAACGATTTCTTTCAGTCTCTTTAGGTACTGAACGCACTTTTCAAAACATCTGTGCAACCATTTTTTCTTGATCCCCAACCACAGATCAAAGATACCTTCTCATTTCTGTACAGTTAAACGTTTGAGGGGCGGGGAGGGTCTTAGTAGGCTGGTGGTTGTATACAAAAAGGAAGATACATGTTCGTCGTCGGACTATTAATCAATGTCCTCTAAAAGCCTCTGCGCTATACAAAAAATTAACACTGTTGCGATTGTATGGGAGACTATGTGTTTTAGTCCAGTTGAATTTACGAGCATAAAGCCTATATCCGGGCGAATGGGACAAGGGTTCTCGCTTTTTGTCACATTTTCTCCGTGTCTGGAAATTGGGACAATAAGTTATTTAAATCCATAAATAAGTATATTCATATATTCTTTTTATAGGAAAGGACTGACGGTTAAGTAGCCCACATCACGGTAAGTAACTACTGTAGCCCACTAACACCTGTAACACCAGGGAGTATGCATTGTCTTGCTGACTTAGCAGGATCTTATTCACGGTCTTTTTTTAAGCACCCCATTACCAAACAACGGAAACAACATTAGGAGCATTTCGTTCCATATACTACGGGTTCGTGGTATAAATCGTTTTTAGAGTACCTAATTGCGAAATATACTGTACTTCAGTGATGGGAAGTGCGGTTGTGGAAACCCGCAGTAGGAATTATGTTGAACAGTTCTTTTGAGCATTCCCCGTTGTACAGGGGATAGAACACGCAGCGAAACGCAATGTCTCTCCGGACTTTATGGGTAGATCATTATTTAACTCAAATACAACACAATATATGATTAAATATTGTGTATAAATGTTAATATCTATATCGGACTATAACGTTCCACTGCAGAGCACAGGTCTCTTCTTGCAAACATAAGTATTAACTTATGTACGAGGCTACATACGAGTAGTGGTCTGGTACTTATGTAAATATGGGCATCCAAGCAAAAGGGTACAGATAGGCGGCATTGGAGTTATGGGCAGATTAGGAAACTAGAATAGATTTCTGACCACATAACGTAAACAAAACCCTAGGTTAGATAAGAATTTTTCGGACAAAGGGAATCAAAAGTTCAAAGTCAAAAAAGTACATTTCGAGAAAGTGCAATATTGAAATATTGAATCTTTGAAGTGGAATATTATCTAAATAAAACATAGTTTCACTTGACAGTTATATATGGGAATGATTTATTATTGCTCCCAAATCTACCCGTGACTTAGTAGCAGATATACGTAATAGATATACTGATGCTATAATGTTCATTATGAATTATGTATATATCAAAACAAAATATTGTCAATAATAAATTAGGCATACCGATCATTGGCGCCGTTTAAAATATGTGAGTTAGAAACGCAATATAAAGATGTTTATAGCATAAAATTGTGAGAATGTGACCCCAAAATAATACACAATTCAGATCAAGAAATGTCACTTTGTCATCCAACTTCAGAAAAATGTGAATATCTCCGAAATTCGAATCCGAGATCTAGGATCTGTAATAATGCTCTTTCGAGTATGGTCTTTTACCAGACTTCGTGCTTCTAAATTTCTAAAAATTGGCCTCTAATGCAAACCTACAAAAAAGTATTTGACGATTGCACTCCTTCTAAGATTTACTTTCCTTCTTCATTAAAAAAAAGAAATATCCTTAAAGACGTGCCACTGTACTCCGCTAAATTACGTTACTTAAGTACCTTACATAAGCCCATATTCGGCCATTGCATAGCTAGAGAAGCACTTGATTATGTATGGGACTGAACTAGTTCAATGCAGCTAGTTCTTTTTTTATAAAAAAGTTATAGAACTTTGCAAGCCCTATCCAACGACATATTTTGTATTTATGGACGTCAAATTTGTTTTGGCCTTTTTGAAAAGTTTTCACTTACTTAATTTTGAAACTATTTAACCGACTTGAGCTATCCACGAACTTCATTTTCTATATATAAACCTAAACTATGTTTGTACCAAGTACTCGTAACATTTCAATCGGTCATGAAATTCACCCTTAGGTTTCGTTTCGTTTATAATCCATACTCACATATTATACATATATTCATCTCGTTAGTCTCGCTCGAAATTTATTTCTTTTGTAATAGAAATTAGGCGGCGGATGAGCATACAGTCCACCCGATAGTAAGTGGATACTGACGTCCATACATCCGCGATACATTCCAACATTAGTCCAGAATGACAAACGTTGGCACGCCCCCGGATGCGCTGCCTAACCTTTGCAGATTGAGGAATGGATTGGAAAAATGGGGTAGGGATAGGATGGGATGAGAATGGGTTCTGGCATATCTCACTCACTACCGAAACATGTACATACATTGGGGAAATACAATAAATTAGGAAATGCAGTACATTTCAAAACAATTAATAAATAAAGCGTTGATAGCACCTATATATATACTCGACTCACATTCGTGTAATGGTGAGTTCAAATCCTGGGCTCATGCTACTGAGTTTCTTCTTAAGTATGGATTTTTAAAAATTGTCACTAGCTCGCCGGTAAAGGTAAACAACCTGAGGAAACCCGCATGATCAAAAATCAAAAATAAAAAAAAAATCAGCAGTTTCTGATCCACCAATCCGCACTGGGCCCGCGTGGTGGATTACGGCCCGAAACCCCCCGTGACTTACTAGGGGAGGCCTGTGCCCTGCAGTGGGACGTTATAGGCTGATACAAGAATAAATAATAATAATTCATTTATTTCAGACATTGATCCATAGTAATTGTTAGTAGAAACTGAAAATCTATGTTAATAGAAGAATCTATGTAATCCGAGCAGTTCAATTTAATATAATTCAAATTGAGTATGTTATTTACTAATAATCAGGATAAATTTACTACATTTACTTGATAATTATTTTGATGTGTTCATATGATGTTTCAGTATTTTTTTTAACTCCTTTATCACTAATAAATTCCCGGAGTGAAGACTTATTGGTATTATTTCCGGACAACCCCTAACTCCTGAGCTGATGTTGCAGATCCTTTTTACTTGAACCAAGCTTGAAGCAACCGCCTTTAAAAATATCGATACTTCCAAATTTTTGTGTCGATTTTCTATGTAATTCTATATAGGAAATTGCACTCGAATTCAATTGTACGAAAAGCCGTAACGAAGTACGTGTAAGAGCGGGTAAGGTTAATGGAAAGCCGCACAAAGATAACAAGAGATTTATGGAGTTCAAACAGGCAAAACAAGAATTGAGTCACTGCGGATTGAATGCGGATACATTTACCTCGAATGCGGAATTTAATTCTCAGTATATAGATATCCTGTTTAGGTATTGTATTTAGGCGAGATGTTGAGCGTCATCAGGCGGTTCTATAAGTAAACTACTGTTGTCATCTGTATTATTAGTTGATCATTAAAATTAATTAAATCTACACATCTCAGTTGGACGCGCGGGAAACTCCTGACGGGTACAGAGCGGACAGTGAAACAGGGACGCTCTACCACAAGTTGCACGTTCTGTGCGCATTGTCCTTACATTCCTTACGAGTATATAGGATGTAGGGACTATGTAGGTATATAGGGATGTAGGTCGACGCAGTAAGTGGCCCACTGTAGGGCATAGGCCTCCCTTAACAATTATAAGAGGGTTTCAGATCATAATCCATCACATGGTCCAGTGAGAATTGGCGAACATTACACACGCCTCAATTCTTTTAGTTTTTAGACACACTGGTTTCCTCACTATGCAGATGGTTTCTTTTATTTACGAACTAATGATAATTCAACAATCCGTACTTAAGTAGAAATTTAGTGGTATGGGCCGTGGTTTGAAGTCGTGATCTCACGAATGTGAATCCAGAATAGTCCGTATATTCCGTCCCTACAATGTGACGGCTCCGTAGTTAGTGTAAGTAGTACACCAAATTTTTAATAAAATAATTATAAATTCAAATTTTGCTGTAGTCATTTTATTCAAAGATTAGGATTAAGATAAGGAACGTTTATTAAAGATTTGAAACTTAATTTAATTAGGCTTTAACAGAGATAAGCTAACTATTTAATAGCCGCAGTAAAGGTAAAAAGTATAAAAAAACAACTTTATAATATTTAACATCCTTTCAGAATTTCTAAATCTTGTAAAATCGGATTTCTCAATTTACAGGTAAAAAGTAGGAAGCACTTCAGTTCGCAACGGTTTTGAGGCCAAATCGCCGAACAAGGCGTCCTAAATTACAAAGTTTCTCAAAACTTTATATTATAAAACTCTAGAATTAATTAATAAGGTATGCACTCAGAACTGGATCCTGTGTAAAAAGCCTTAACAGCGAAGTTTGTAACGAACGAGCATTGACGTGCTGTTAATTCCATCGTCGACCGTCGAAGCCTGGAAAAGTGTACAGACCGTTGATAATTCGGATTACAGCTGTAATCCCTGAATAATACACGCATATAGACAGCTCGGTCATTAACCACAACGGAGATAGGAGCAGTAAGCCACCGGTAATATAAAATATGTGCGCGGGTTATATGCATATTTTTATATACATATTTATTTATTTATATTATTGTTCCAATATTATTTATTACAACACATACACAAAAGGAGAAAAGAAGAGTTCGAGCCTGAAATCCTGCTTCCGCGAGACCTAGCGATCTAAAGATTGCGATTGCGGAGCAGTGAGAAACTACACAGCATACTGTGAAAAGCTTACTCCGTCCATGAAAACCGGCTCCAAGCTATGATTAGGGATAGGAGAGGTGATGCCAAGTACTCAAGTTTAGGTTTTGTAATTAAATTTGTTTAGTCTGTTTCAAAATTTATTTTTCCTTAATAAATCCTGTTTTTTACTTTCACATTTTCACTACATATTTCTTGTTTTTAACGATTTATTCAGTAAAATGCTGAATGAACGCAATGATTTTCCATATCATTCAAAACGGCATAAAGCTTTCCAATGATACCAAAATCCACGTCATTGCATTCAGAAATCCATATCAAATCAGGTCGAACACTTTGACTCTACATTTTTTTGCTCGCGAGTGTAAGTATATTTCGTTTTTTAAGATCGTTGCGTTACGTTATGTTTTACTTATAATAACATAAACATTGGTTACAACTGTAGAACTGTAGAAGGCAGTCGTTTACTGGGGTTCTCACTTGCAAATGCGGGAATGTTCTTAGAGACCTCCACTTTTTTGCATTTTATGCAATTTTATAAAGTTAGGTTTCTGTTTTATCGTTATACACGATTTGGTGTCAATGAATAAATCTGTTATCGTGTCTGGGCTTTGAGACAAATCTCGTGAATGATACATGATATTTTAGTGTGAGTTTCGTTAGATATTTAAACCTTGTTAAAATTATTGTAAATCCAGAAGGTCTGTCTGGAACAATAAAAAGTTTGGTGTCTCGTTTATACTTATGTCTGTAACAAAATATACTTAGTGATTTATTTATAACTAGCTGGCCCGGCGAACTTGGTACCGCATGAGACCAATAGATTTGACAGTCGTTGTCATTTGTTCTCTATATTTTTGTTTAAATTTCGATTCGAGTATTTTCTATTTATTTCAATATATTTCTAGATTATTTTTTTTTCCTTGAAGTTTTCAGATATTTTAATAGTTATTCTGCTATTCGGGGCGGAGACGAATCCAACAAATCAGAGATCATTAAAATCGGTCCATCCGTTCTTGAGTTATATAAATGGTGTGACTAACCCGACTTTGTTTTATATATATATAGATATAGTATAATCTATTACTTATTATATTATGATGGATTTGAATTCTGAACAGGTAAAAAGTCGATAATTAGTCGATATTAGTCGCAAAAAAGTAGAATTAATAAGTTATAGGGGTATCCCAGTGAAACACAATGACACACTTATAACTTTTAAACGGCGAATCGATTAGTTCTGATATTTGGCGACTAATTTCAACTAATTATTGAGCAACTAATTCTGAGAGCAATCAGATCTTCGCTACGTATAGTAGGTCTTGAGACACGGCGGTAGCCCTACTAGAATGAGCTGATTCTCGCAGAAACACCAACACAGTCTTATTATTATTAAATGATGAACCGATTAATTCTATTTTTTGCGACTAATGTCGACTAATTTTATTTTTCGATTCTCTATCTATTCAGTCAGAATTCAAATCCATCAACATGTCCCTGTCACAAAAAGGGACGCTACACATTGCACATTTTACTCATCCTCACATTTCCTATTAAAATTATAAATTCCTCCCCAGCTCACAAGTTTCAAGTACCTACAGAAGGAAGGTGAAAACTCGAAACAAATTGCGTTAAATTGTAATAGAAACTCGTTTCCCGTTGAAAGTTTCAATGTGATTACGAAGCAAATTCAATATTTAAGATTGATTTGGGCAGGCGTTTGAAGGGCATCAGCGTCGTGCGAAAAGGGCAAATCCTGTATGAAATTACGTCTGGATCTTATGGAATAAATAAAATATACAGAGTCAAGGAAAAGTTCTTTTCTTATCTATATATAGATAAAAAAGACGTGTAAAGTCTATACGTATAATAAAATACATACATATAGGTACATCTATACATATAACAAAATGGTAACAAAGTCGTGTCTGTACGTCAAATATTTAAATCTAGCAGTGCTCATGACTTTTTTCGAGTGGTCTTTGGAGTACTTTTGGTTACTTTACAATGACTCCGGTATAGATAAAAAGAATCCCGTATGATAACACAGGATGTAAGTTATCATCATTGTACTTAATTTCGTAAAAGTCCATTCAGCAGTTTCTATGTGATTACTGATATTGTACATACGGACTAGACATAATTCCCTAGAAACAATTTTTGAAATTTTATCCGTCTGTCCGTCTGAGCTAGCATTACGCAAAAACCAATGAACAGAATTTAATGAAGATTGACATAGTTATAGCTTAACACATGGGTTAAAATTTAGGGGATTTTTTGATCCCGATCCGTTGTTTAGTTCCTGAGGGAATTATTATCAAGTCCGCATGTAGTATTCTAAAAATGTCACGTCATAAAAATGGGCAAAATGGCATTGGGAGAGATGGGATGTGGTATGTTGGTATGGCTTAGAACGGGATATGGTAGGAGTACAATTAAATAATCATAAATTCTAAAGTCCATGCGAACGAAGCCTCGGGTACAACTAGTACATTAAATAATGTTATTATATAATTTTGGATGCGACAGTAAAAAAAATGGTTCATCAGTGGCGTGCATTGGCATTGAATCTAGGTAAAAAATAGTTACTGTTGCAAGTACTTTATACATCATTATCGCTCCTCTTAATATCAATACATCAATAACTTTCCCTCTATATATTATAAGTATTATATTTATATTATTTTATTTACATGTATACCTATATTTTCTAGTATGTATATTTATATATTTTATCGCATAAGTAAATTATTAATGTATTATTATTATTTATAGAGATGAATTGACCTTTACTGTTTAATTTCTTCTGCACCAGTTTAAATTTTTCACATTTAACCAACGGTCGACTGGTAGAGAATGCCTTATAAGACATTAAGTCCGCATCTGTATAATATAGTGCAAAAAGAGTTACAAATGATCTAAGTGGAGTTTCAATTGAAGATCTCGGGCTGGTTGTTAATTAAATATTTTTTCATATTACATTTCTGAGACAAGAAGAAGAAATAAATAAAAAGAAGTCATGAAAAATAATTAATAAAGGCTGTCCCAGATTGAGCGCCGGAATTAATTTAGAAAAAAAAAATAAAGTCATTATTTCTCTGGCTGTGTGATATGTGGCACCGTCCTGTTGGAACAGTTGATCGAGGTCCATATCTTCCAATTGGCGCCAAAAAATCTCCTGTAGCATGTTCCGATACCTCTTTATGCCTAAATACCGATACCTAAAAAAATAGCCCTATGATCCTGCCGAACCAAAAGTCATTCCAAACTGTAACTCTTTGAGGATGCATTCGTTTTTCATGAATCTCATGAGGATTCTCCAAGCCCCAGATACGACAATTTTGCCTATTGACGTATCCGTCAAGGTGGAAATGGGCCTCGTCACTAAAGATTCATACTGCTCTAAAATTCATCCTGCTTTGGTCTTTCATGTAGCATTCCATGTTGACTAATTGCAACTGTCATATGTGACATCTATGAACAAACTAGAGTTGCCAGCCACCAAACAAAAAAATGGCGCGAAATTTAAATCCGGCGCGCAATCTGGGATACCCTATATATGTATCAGAAGTTAATAATAAAAATTAAAATATTACATGCAAATACAAATTGAAGTGATTAACATTTTGTACCTTTATGTAATTAACACTGTGTGGTCAAAATAGATTGTCTCTGTATAATTCAACGTGAAAAGCCACCGAGTGACAAAATGTTTCACTTGATGTTTCACTCGATGACTTGAATATACATATATTCAACACAGCCTTATGTGAAATAATATTTTTATAAGCAATGCTACTATTTAGCTATATCTATAAAAACTCATTAAATAGCTCGCTAATTAAGCAGGCTCTGCTTTCAAAATAGTCGCGCCTTTTGTTAACTTTGTAAGGGAGACGAATGTAAAAGCTTTTTTACGACGCGGCCCGATATCCGAAGAAAAGGGAAGAATAAAAAAACAAAGCGAGTTTCATACTTAAACCCGGGAAAATTTGCATGATATTACAGCTCATCCGGTTTCGTTGAGTTTTGTGTACAACAGTAAACGATCCACAACAGAATTTTTTTCTATCAATTTACGGGAATTACTAATTAGAACAAATATTGGTATAAAGATTCGTTTGAACGAATTGAAGCTGATATTAAATTAGTTACAAACAATAACCGATATCAATATCTTTAAAATCTTGGAACTGTTATACACTTTTGGCAAGTCTTGTCCCTCGCCCTTGCAAATGAAGCGTGTAATTACTATACATATTACATATAGAAAAAAATATATACAACGTCCAATTCCCCGTTCTTTTTGCGACTAAATGCCCGGAGGCGTCCAATTTGCAGAAAAAGAATCCCACAAACACAGTGTTTCTCGCTCGAGATCACACCGCACACTATTTGAATTTTCTCCTAAGGGAGGGTGGAATCAATTTAAATTTTAACTCACACTTAATACACCCTTGTTTGGTGTCTAAGTGGTGTGTTTGAGTCACCCTCTGTTTGAAACGCATAATAAGTTGCGAAGACAACAAGGCCGAAAATTACGGACAAACGGAAAGGAGTTGAACCATTCTTAGATATTTATTTTTGGGGAGAATGTTACAACGTTCAAGAGCCACGACTATTAAATCAAAAAAATAAAAACCGGTATTATATTTTTTTATTAAATTAGAGAGATTTAACTTTTCATGCTTTTATTACCCAATGAATGATTACAAAATGAAACTAGAAGAGGTAATTAGAAGACGTATTTAAATTTTCCAAAATCGCACTAATTTTGATAATCATGTAAAACGTGCTTGGTGTTTGTTACCAACCCTCACTTATAGTCTCGGAACATGGATGCTCACTAAACCAGCATGAGCTCTTTGTTTGCAAAATATAAACAGAATAAAGTTGTTAGATATTTACTTTGAAATCTTATACGGAATATAAATTCCGTCCCCGAACAAAGGTTATATGTCAGCAAAAATATTTAAATGGAACCGAAGGAAAAGGGCAAAATTCGTGGTTTGGTGATGACCACGGTGATGCCTGATGAGGCATTAACAGAGTAGGGGTCTGTAGAAAAATGAAGAGGGGCAGACCAGTAGTCTGGTGGTTAGACGATGACATTAGAACCGTGGACGAATGCAGGATAAAAATAATCAGGAAGACGCAAAAGGTTTGTGTTTGAGTCTTATGAATGAATTACGTCAGGATAAAATACTTGTGTCAGAATCGTCAGGCGCTGAGTATGTGATGAAAACAAATTAGTATAATTTTACGTATTTGTTTTAATTTTATGTATGATAAAGGCTACTAAGAGTCACAAATTGTCCTAAGGAATTATATCATCACTAAAAAGTGTAGCATTTTAAGGCCATACATCCCTCATGCACAAAACAAGGTACATGAAGAGGCCCATGTCCAGCAGTGGGTGAAAAAGGGGCTGGTTACAGATACAGTTAGTTATGTACTCTTACATTAGATACCCACAATAACCGAACTATTCCACTGCAAAGTTTATGTCACTGAATTTACTAAACTGTTATTCATCACAACCCCTACATATTAAACCATGGCATCGTCCAAATAGATATATGTAGTAAATGTCACCAACATGCCCCCTACCTTGGCACACGCCCATTCCCATTTTCTTAGATGACTTTAGAGTAAATAAATCTAGAGTCACTGTAATGAAAACGCCAGGGAAACACCATTGCAGCATGTTTAATGTTACAGTGTAGTCATATGCACTTCAACGGAAATCACAGTTGATATTGAAACAGTGTAGTTACTGTTTAGAATAATATTTTTTTATGGTCTAAAACGGCAGACGATCATACAGTCCACCCGATGGTAAGTGGATACTGTCGCCCATAGAAATGCGCGATATATGCCAACATTAGTACAAAATGACAAACGTTGGCACGACCTCTTTGGAGATATAGAAATGGATTTGGAGAAAGGGTTGGGAAAATGGGGAGGGATAGGATGGGAATGGGCTCTGGCACATCTCACTCACTACCGAAACACGTACATACATTGGAAGATAAAGTGGGAAATGTAGTACATTTCAAGGTAGTCTTCTGTGAGAGAGGGGTACCGTAGCCGAGCGCGCCCAGTGGCTGTTGGATTGCAGCGTGCACTTTCCCCCTCAGATAATCCTCAATTATAATACTACCTATTCTTTTATGAACCACACGGGAGTCACGTGATTATTATTATTGTACATATATCACTCATTTATTGCAAGTGTCATTAATCATTATCCAAAAATCAGAATTTTTGAGTTATTGATAAAAAATGTACTGATATATTCTGATAGATATATAAAAATGTAATGGATATATATTTTAATGTACAAGTGTCAAACCTGCAGGCTGCTTATTGAATTTCACTGGTTATTTGATTGTCACAAGAATACAGCAAATTGTTATTTTAAAACTCTTCTCCTGTCAAATCATATTTTTTGAGTTATGACTTATGAAGTTATGAATGACAGTATTGCAATAAATGAGCGATATAGTATTTGTTGATATTCAGATTATGTGCTATTTCCGCAGACATGCAGTTTTAAACGTTGAGACATTAGAGCTCATTTTTGTCTTTACATTATGAACGTGTTAATCTCTAAAACTTAAGTTAAATCAATTTACTATGACGCTTTTGACAATTAACAATAGTGCTTGTAACCGTTTCAAATTTTATCGATAATAAAGCCACAGTCAAGTGTGAGCTGTGTACTATTAAATGTTTTTTCTGTAATGTCAATATCAAGTTTATTTGTGAGGTCCTTTGAGATACCAAATATAGACCAAGGAAACCAATATATTCAAGTGGTACTTTATTAATGCGACCATTTGGGTACAGGACTGCTGTATAATCCCTTTGCACCGACAACAAAGTGACATAAAAATTATGCTGCTGTTCCTACATATAAGCATAACTATACCTATATATCTATATAGTAACTTCTCGATTGCACATAGTAGTAGTAAAATAAAACATTAATCTCTCATATATCCCCTACAATATAATATACATATACGTTAGAAAGCAAAATTGCCTCAAGTAACCCAAACATAATTATCAATAATTAAGTAATGTGACCTCATAAAGGTTGCGGGCACCCGCTGGATGCAGGTCGCTGCCGATAGGTCTAAATGGCGGACAATGGGGGAGGCCTATGTCCAGCAGTGGACGTCCAAGGGCTGAAAGAGAAGTAATGTGAATCAGTAAAAAAACTGCGTCAAATTGTATATCATATCCAATGAGTTATATAAAACTGTAAGGTTACATTCAGCCAACACAAGAAAAAAAATTGGTGGCAGTGACGTCACCAACTTGACGTTCGTACGAGTTGCGGGCGCCACCGAGCGCTTGCGACTTCATCGGCCACTTGGACGACTCTCGGCTCTCGTAGATCTGTTAGTGAGTGTAGTATTGGTATTCGGTGCTATTTGCCAGGTATTTCTTTATTGGTTATCTTAGTGCGATTCTAAAATCATTTCTTAAGTGGATAGATTTTATTAGCTGTTTAAAATAATATTTTCCATATATCTAATTTTCAACTGTAATAAATAATTGTTGTTAACAAATTTGGTTTTTTTAATAAATCTTACCTCTGATTCCTAAAAATACAATAAAATGTATATTATTATACTATATTATTATTATTATTATTATTATTATACTATATAAAGCTGGATTACCACTCACTCACTCACTGACATCTCGATCTCCCGGTTCCCACCACCGGAGTGAGAAACTTTGAATGAGGAAGTACGCCGATGGGTCCAGTGACCTCGAGAAAAATCCGAATTCTTCGAGTTGACCATACCTGATGAAAAATTAGAACGGCCAGACCCAACGGTAACAGCTACGCGGGGGGTGCTCGACCAAATGTCATAGGGAACCGCCGGCAGACGCCAGCGGGCGTCGCGAAAATTTGAATTTCGAACGTCCAGCGTCGCCTCCATACAAAATGTAATCGCTCGTATTTTTGAAACGGTAAGAGGTAAGTGGGATGTGCTCGACCAAATGTCATTCGGGAAGGTGTAATCTTTCTCGTGGTTGCAAAATTTTTTCAAAATGGCGAATTCAAGATGGCGGCCGATTTTCAAGTTTGTCTGAGGGGGGTGGAAATCGGCATCCGGGGGGTCGCGGGGGCCCTGATTGCGAATTTCGGGTCGGTTTTTCGATTCCGCCGTTTCCAAGATGGCGGCCGTCAATTGAAATTTCAAATTTCGATCGCCCGTAACTCCCGCGAGGCCGGAGGCCGAGCGGCGCGGGCGAGGCCGCAGGCCGAGCTCGCCCGGGACTTGCACCGGGAGCGGGCCCGTCCTCGTCCGGTGGACCTTCAGCTCGACGGTCGACGGCCTGCCTGAACAATGAGAGATAGTCCCATGGTGCTCGACCGAATGTCATAGAGAACCGCCGGCACTTTGACGAGAGCGCGATGAAAATTCAAAATGGCCGATTCAAGATGGCCGCCATACAAATTTATTTCGACCGTCGCTCCCGAACGGTCGGAGATATCGGATCGGGGCTCGAACTAATGTGGTGGGGCGAGTCGATGTCCTTCCGCTGGACCAATTTTTTTTTCCAAGATGGCGAATCCAAGATGGCGGCCGTTTTTAAAATTCCTCCGATCGGGATGAAATTTAATACCCGGGGAGTTCAGGGGACCCCGATTCGGGATTTTGAAACTTTTTTTTTATTCCGCCATTTTTCAACATGGCTGCCATACAAAGTGGAAATTTCGATTTTGGGGTCCGAGGGCATTTCCGAGGCGGTAGCTCGAATCGGGCGAGGGACGCGAGGTGGAATTTCCCCTCGTTGGAAACTCTGGTCTATGGGGAAATTAGGCGGAAAAAAAAATCCAAGATGGCGGACACCAAATGGCGGAAATTTAAAAAAAACCTTGGGAAATTTAGAAATTTCTGAGCGAATGTGTTTCGAGGTGGAAAATCGAGGAGGAAATTTGAGGATTTAGGGTAGGTGCCGAAATTTTCCAAGATGGCCGCCATACGAAATTCTCTCAGCGACGGCTCCGAAACGGTTAGAGATATCGGGTTGGTGCTCAAACTAATATCGTTTATCATGACGATTTCATTCCACTGAGGGGAAAATTTTTTTTCAAGATGGCGGCTATTTTTCCAAATTCATCCGATTCGGATAAAAATCGATATCTGGGGGGTTTAGGGGATCCTGACTAAGGATTTGGAATTATTATTTATATTCAACCCTTTTTGAAGATGGCGGCTATACAGCGAGGCCGCAGGCCGAGCTCCGCGTAGGGCGAAGCCCGGAGCGTCCGAATTCGATCACTGTGTAACTTACGCGAGGCCGAAGGCCGAGCTGCGTCTGACGAGGCCGCAGGCCGAGATCCGCGTAGGGCGAAGCCCGGAGCGACCGGACTACGGCACCACCAGCCGCCGCGCACGATGTGTAACTTACGCGAGGCCGTAGGCCGAGCTGCGTCTGACGAGGCCGCAGGCCGAGATCCGCGTAGAGCGAAGCTCGGAGCGACCGGACTACCGCACCACCAGCCGCGTGCTCTGTGTAACTTACGCGAGGCCGAAGGCCGAGCTGCGTCTAACGAGGCCGCAGGCCGAGATCCGCGTAGGGCGAAGCCCGGAGCGACCGGACTACCGCACCACCAATATTTCAAGTTGTCCGATCTGGATGAAAATTGATATCTGGGGGGTTCAGGGGAGCCTGATTAAGGATTTATGGTTATTTCCAAGATGGCCGCCACACAAAATTCTTCGGAAGACATCTCCGAAACGGGTAGACATATCGGATCGGTGCTCAAACTAATATTGTTTATCATGACGATCTTTTTCTATTGAGGTAAAAATTTTTTTAAGATTGCGAATCCAAGATGGCGGCCATTTTTCGAATTCATCCGATCCGGATGAAAATTGATATCCGGGGGGTTCGGGGGAGGCTGGTTAGGGATTTGGAATTCTTATGCAGATCCCGCACAACATCAAATACAGCGATCTCTCTCAGTGTGTAATTTAAGCGAGGCCGTAGGCCGAGCTCCGCGCAGGGCGAAGCCCGGAGCGTCCCCCCCCATTAGGGGGAGGCCGGCGCCCGGGGGGCGCCGCCGAAACCTAGTTATTATTCTTATATACTATATAAAGCTGAATTACCACTGACTGACTGACATAATTGTTCTCCCGGTTCCCCCCCGGTGGGTGAGAAACTTTGAATTAGAAAGTAAACCCTCGGGGTCGGTGAGCACCAGAAAAATCCGACTTCTTCCAGTTGACCATACCTGATGAAAAATTGCAACGGCCAGCACAAACGGTAACACCTGCGCGGGGGGTGCTCGACCAAATGTCATAGAGAACTGCAGGCAAATGCCAGCGGGCGTCGCGAAAATTTGAATTTCGAACGTCGAGCGTCGCCTCCATACAAAACGTAATCGCTCGTAGCTCGGAAACGGCAAGAGGTAAGTGGGGGGTGCTCGACCAAATGTCATTCGGGCCGGGGTGAGCCTTCTCGTGGACAAAAAATTTTTTCAAAATGGCCGATTCAAGATGGCGGCCGATTTTGAAGTTTGTCCGAGGGGGGTGGAAATCGGCATCCGGGGGGTAGTGGGGGCCCCGATTGAGAATTTCGGGTCGGTTTTTCGATTCCGCCGTTTCCAAGATGGCCGCCGTCAATTGAAATTTCAAATTTCGATCGGCCGTAACTCCCGCGAGGCCGGAGGCCGAGCGGCGCGGGCGAGGCCGCAGGCCGAGCTCGCCCGGCACTTGCACCGGGAGCGGGCCCATCCGCATCCGGTGGACCTTCAGCTCGACGGTCGACGGCCTGCCTCAACGGTGAGAGATAGTCACGTGGTGCTCGACCGAATGTCATAGAGAACCGCCGGCACTTTGACGAGAGCGCGATGAAAATTCAAAATGGCCGATTCAAGATGGCCGCCATACAAATTTATTTCGACCGTCGCTCCCGAACGGTCGGAGATATCGGATCGGGGCTCGAATTAATGTGATGGGGCGAGTCGATGTCCTTCCACTGGACCATTTTTTTTTTCCAAGATGGCGAATCCAAGATGGCGGCCATTTTTAAAATTCCTCCGATCGGGATGAAATTTCATACCCGGGGAGTTCAAGGGACCCCGATTCGGGATTTTGGAACATTTTTTTAATTCCGCCATTTTTCAAGATGGCTGCCATACAAAGTGGAAATTTCGATTTTGGGGTCCGAGGGCATTTCCGAGGCGGTAGCTCGAATCGGGCGAGGGACGCGAGGTGGAATTTCCCCTCGTTAGAAACTCTGGTCTATGGGGAAATTAGGCGGAAAAAAAAATCCAAGATGGCGGACACAAAATGACGGAAATTTAAAAAAAACTTTGGGAAATTTAAAAATTTCTGAGCGAATGTGTTTCCAGGTGGAAAATCGAGAAGGAAATTTGAGGATTTAGGGTAGGTGCCAAAATTTTCCAAGATGGCCGCCATACGAAATTCTTTGGGCGACAGCTCCGAAACGGTTAGAGATATCGGGTTGGTGCTCAAACTAATATCATTTATCATGACGATTTCATTCTACTGAGGGGAAAAAATTTTTTTAAGATGGCGAATCCAAGATGGCGGCCTTTTTCCAAAATCATCCGATTTGGATAAAAATCGATATCTGGGGGGTTTAGGAGATCCTGACTAAGAATTTGGAATTATTATTTATTTTCCATCATTTTTGAAGATGGCGGCTATACAGCGAGGCCGCAGGCCGAGCTCCGCGTAGGGCGAAGCCCGGAGCGTCCGAATTCGATCACTGTGTAACTTACGCGAGGGCGAAGGCCGAGCTGCGTCTGACGAGGCCGCAGGCCGAGATCCGCGTAGGGCGAAGCCCGGAGCGACCGGACTACGGCACCACCAGCCGCCGCGCACGATGTGTAACTTACGCGAGGCCGTAGGCCGAGCTGCGTCTAACGAGGCCGCAGGCCGAGATCCGCGTAGAGCGAAGCTCGGAGCGACCGGACTACCGCACCACCAGCCGCGTACTCTGTGTAACTTACGCGAGGCCGTAGGCCGAGCTGCGTCTGACGAGGCCGCAGGCCGAGATCCGCGTAGAGCGAAGCTCGGAGCGACCGGACTACCGCACCACCAGCCGCGTACTCTGTGTAACTTACGCGAGGCCGAAGGCCGAGCTGCGTCTAACGAGGCCGCAGGCCGAGATCCGCGTAGGGCGAAGCCCGGAGCGACCGGACTACCGCACCACCAAAATTTCAAGTTGTCCGATCTGGATGAAAATTGATATCTGGGGGGTTCAGGGGAGCCTGATTAAGGATTTATGGTTATTTCCAAGATGGCCGCCACACAAAATTCTTCGGAAGACATCTCCGAAACGGGTAGACATATCGGATCGGTGCTCAAACTAATATTGTTTATCATGACGATCTTTTTCTATTGAGGTAAAAATTTTTTTAAGATGGAAAATGGCCGATTCAAGATGGCGGCCGATTTTGAAGTTTGTCCGAGGGGGGTGGAAATCGGCACCCGGGGGGTCGCGGGGGCCCCGATTGAGAATTTCGGGTCGGTTTTTCGATCCCGCCCTTTCCAAGATGGCGGCCGTCAATTGAAATTTCAAATTTCGATCGGCCGTAACTCCCGCGAGGCCGGAGGCCGAGCGGCGCGGGCGAGGCCGCAGGCCGAGCTCGCCCGGGACTTGCACCGGGAGCGGGCCCGTCCTCGTCCGGTGGACCTTCAGCTCGACGGTCGACGGCCTGCCTGAACGGTGAGAGATAGTCACGTGGTGCTCGACCGAATGTCATAGAGAACCGCCGGCACTTTGACGAGAGCGCGATGAAAATTCAAAATGGCCGATTCAAGATGGCCGCCATACAAATTTATTTCGACCGTCGCTCCCGAACGGTCGGAGATATCGGATCGGGGCTCGAACTAATGTGGTGGGGCGAGTCGATGTCCTTCCACTGGACCAATTTTTTTTTCCAAGATGGCGAATCCAAGATGGCGGCCATTTTTAAAATTCCTCCGATCGGGATGAAATTTCATACCCGGGGAGTTCAGGGGACCCCGATTCGGGATTTTGGAACATTTTTTTAATTCCGCCATTTTTCAAGATGGCTGCCATACAAAGTGGAAATTTCGATTTTGGGGTCCGAGGGCATTTCCGAGGCGGTAGCTCGAATCGGGCGAGGGACGCGAGGTGGAATTTCCCCTCGTTGGAAACTCTGGTCTATGGGGAAATTAGGCGGAAAAAAAAATCCAAGATGGCGGACACAAAATGGCGGAAATTTAAAAAAAACCTTGGGAAATTTAGAAATTTCTGAGCGAATGTGTTTCGAGGTGGAAAATCGAGGAGGAAATTTGAGGATTTAGGGTAGGTGCCGAAATTTTCCAAGATGGCCGCCATACGAAATTCTCTCAGCGACGGCTCCGAAACGGTTAGAGATATCGGGTTGGTGCTCAAACTAATATTGTTTATCATGACGATTTCATTCCACTGAGGGGAAAATTTTTTTTCAAGATGGCGGCTATTTTTCCAAATTCATCCGATTCGGATAAAAATCGATATCTGGGGGGTTTAGGAGATCCTGATTAAGAATTTTGAAGAATTTTAACTTTCTGAAGATGGCGGCTATACAGCGAGGCCGCAGGCCGAGCTCCGCGTAGGGCGAAGCCCGGAGCGTCCGAATTCGATCACTGTGTAACTTACGCGAGGCCGTAGGCCGAGCTGCGTCTGACGAGGCCGCAGGCCGAGATCCGCGTAGAGCGAAGCTCGGAGCGACCGGACTACCGCACCACCAGCCGCGTACTCTGTGTAACTTACGCGAGGCCGAAGGCCGAGCTGCGTCTAACGAGGCCGCAGGCCGAGATCCGCGTAGGGCGAAGCCCGGAGCGACCGGACTACCGCACCACCAAAATTTCAAGTTGTCCGATCTGGATGAAAATTGATATCTGGGGGGTTCAGGGGACCCTGATTAAGGATTTATGGTTATTTCCAAGATGGCCGCCACAAAAAATTCTTCGGAAGACATCTCCGAAACGGGTAGACATATCGAATCGGTGCTCAAACTAATATTGTTTATCATGACGATCTTTTTCTATTGAGGTAAAAATTTTTTTAAGATGGCGAATCCAAGATGGCGGCCTTTTTTCGAATTCGTCCGATCCGGATGAAAATTGATATCTGGGGGGTTCGGGGGAGGCTGGTTAGGGATTTGGAATTCTTATGCAGGTCCCTCACAACATCAACTACAGCGATCTCTCTCAGTGTGTAACTTAAGCGAGGCCGCAGGCCGAGCTCCGCGCAGGGCGAAGCCCGGAGCGTCCCCCCCCATTAGGGGGAGGCCGGCGCCCGGGGGGCGCCGCCGAAACCTAGTTATTATTATTATTATTATTATTATTTATACTATATAAAGCTGGATTACCACTCACTCACTCACTGACATCTCGATCTCCCGGTTCCCGCCTGGTGGGTGAGGAACTTTGAATGAGAAAGTACGCCGATGGGTCCAGTGACCTCGAGAAAAATCCGACTTCTTCGAGTTGACCATACCTGATGAAAAATTTGAACGGCCAGACCCAACGGTAACAGCTACGCGGGGGGTGCTCGACCGAATGTCATAGAGAACTGCAGGCAGATGCCAGCGGGCGTCGCGAAAATTTGAATTTCGAACGTCCAGCGTCGCCTCCATACAAAATGTTTTAGTTCGTAGCTCGGAAACGGTAAGAGGTAAGTCGGGGGTGCTCGACCAAATGTCATTCGGGCCGGGGTGAGCCTTCTCGTGGACAAAAAATTTTTTCAAAATGGCCGATTCAAGATGGCGGCCGATTTTCAAGTTGGTCCGAGGGGGGTGGAAATCGGCATCCGGGGGGTAGTGGGGGCCCCGATTGAGAATTTCGGGTCGGTTTTTCGATTCCGCCGTTTCCAAGATGGCGGCCGTCAATTGAAATTTCAAATTTCGATCGGCCGTAACTCCCGCGAGGCCGGAGGCCGAGCGGCGCGGGCGAGGCCGCAGGCCGAGCTCGCCCGGGCCTTGCACCGGGAGCGGGCCCGTCCGCATCCGGTGGACCTTCAGCTCGACGGTCGACGGCCCGCCTGAACGGTGAGAGATAGTCACGTGGTGCTCGACCGAATGTCATAGAGAACCGCCGGCACTTTGACGAGAGCGCGATGAAAATTCAAAATGGCCGATTCAAGATGGCCGCCATACAAATTTATTTCGACCGTCGCTCCCGAACGGTCGGAGATATCGGATCGGGGCTCGAACTAATGTGGTGGGGCGAGTCGATGTCCTTCCACTGGACTAATTTTTTTTTCCAAGATGGCGAATCCAAGATGGCGGCCATTTTTAAAATTCCTCAGATCGGGATGAAATTTCATACCCGGGGAGTTCGGGGGACCCCGATTCGGGATTTTGGAACATTTTTTTAATTCCGCCATTTTTCAAGATGGCTGCCATACAAAGTGAAAATTTCGATTTTGGGGTCCGAGGGCATTTCCGAGGCGGTAGCTCGAATCGGGCGAGGGACGCGAGGTGGAATTTCCCCTCGTTAGAAACTCTGGTCTATGGGGAAATTAGGCGGAAAAAAAAAATCCAAGATGGCGGACACAAAATGGCGGAAATTTAAAAAAAACTTTGGGAAATTTAGAAATTTCTGAGCGAATGTGTTTCGAGGTGGAAAATCGAGGAGGAAATTTGAGGATTTAGGGTAGGTGCCGAAATTTTCCAAGATGGCCGCCATACGAAATTCTCTCAGCGACGGCTCCGAAACGGTTAGAGATATCGGGTTGGTGCTCAAACTAATATTGTTTATCATGACGATTTCATTCCACTGAGGGGAAAATTTTTTTTCAAGATGGCGAATCCAAGATGGCGGCCTTTTTCCAAATTCATCCGATTCGGATAAAAATCGATATCTGGGGGGTTCAGGGGATCCTGACTAAGGATTTGGAATTATTATTTATTTTCCACCCTTTTTGAAGACGGCGGCTATACAGCGAGGCCGTAGGCCGAGCTCCGCGTAGGGCGAAGCCCGGAGCGTCCGAATTAGATCACTGTGTAACTTACGCGAGGCCGAAGGCCGAGCTGCGTCTAACGAGGCCGCAGGCCGAGATCCGCGTAGGGCGAAGCCCGGAGCGACCGGACTACGGCACCACCAGCCGCCGCGTACGATGTGTAACTTACGCGAGGCCGCAGGCCGAGCTGCGTCTAACGAGGCCGCAGGCCGAGATCCGCGTAGGGCGAAGCCCGGAGCGACCGGACTACGGCACCACCAGCCGCCGCGCACGATGTGTAACTTACGCGAGGCCGCAGGCCGAGCTGCGTCTAACGAGGCCGCAGGCCGAGATCCGCGTAGGGCGAAGCCCGGAGCGTCCGAATTTGATCATTGTGTAACTTACGCGAGGCCGAAGGCCGAGCTGCGTCTAACGAGGCCGCAGGCCGAGATCCGCGTAGGGCGAAGCCCGGAGCGACCGGACTACCGCACCACCAAAATTTCAAGTTGTCCGATCTGGATGAAAATTGATATCTGGGGGGTTCAGGGGAGCCTGATTAAGGATTTATGGTTATTTCCAAGATGGCCGCCACACAAAATTCTTCGGACGACATCTCCGAAACGGGTAGACATATCGGATCGGTGCTCAAACTAATATTGTTTATCATGACGATCTTTTTCTATTGAGGTAAAAATTTTTTTAAGATCGCGAATCCAAGATGGCGGCCATTTTTCGAATTCGTCCGATCCGGATGAAAATTGATATCCGGGGGGTTCGGCGGAGGCTGGTTAGGGATTTGGAATTCTTATGCAGATCCCGCACAACATCAACTACAGCGATCTCTCTCAGCGTGTAATTTACGCGAGGCCGAAGGCCGAGCTCCGCGCAGGGCGAAGCCCGGAGCGTCCCCCCCATTAGGGGGAGGCCGGCGCCCGGGGGGCGCCGCCGAAACCTAGTTCCGTATATATATAAAGCTCGATTACCACTGACTCACTCACTGACATCTCGATCTCCCGGTTCCCACCACCCAGGTGAGAAACTTTGAATGAGGAAGTACGCCGACGGGTCCAGTGACCTCGAGAAAAATCCGACTTCTTCGAGTTGACCATACCTGATGAAAAATTAGAACGGCCAGACCCAACGGTAACAGCTACGCGGGGGGTGCTCGACTGAATGTCATAGAGAACTGCAGGCAGATGCCAGCGGGCGTCGCGAAAATTTGAATTTCGAACGTCCAGCGTCGCCTCCATACAAAATGAAATCGCTCGTATTTTTGAAACGGTAAGAGGTAAGTGGGATGTGCTCGACCAAATGTCATTCAGGAAGGTGTAAGCTTTTTCGTGGTCAAAAAAGTTTTTCAAAATGGCGGATTCAAGATGGCGGCCGATTTTCAAGTTTGTCTGAGGGGGGTGGAAATCGGCACCCGGGGGGTCGCGGGGGCCCCGATTGAGAATTTCGGGTCGGTTTTTTCGATTCCGCCGTTTCCAAGATGGCGGCCGTCAATTGAAATTTCAAATTTCGATCGGCCGTAAGTCCCGCGAGGCCGGAGGCCGAGCGGCGCGGGCGAGGCCGCAGGCCGAGCTCGCCCGGGACTTGCACCGGGAGCGGGCCCGTCCTCATCCGGTGGACCTTCAGCTCGACGGTCGACGGCCCGCCTGAACGGTGAGAGATAGTCACATGGTGCTCGACCGAATGTCATAGAGAACCGCCGGCACTTTGACGAGAGCGCGATGAAAATTCAAAATGGCGGATTCAAGATGGCCGCCATACAAAATTATTTCGACCGTCGCTCCCGAACGGTCGGAGATATCGGATCGGGGCTCGAACTAATGTGGTGGGGCAAGTCGATGTCCTTCCACTGGACCAATTTTTTTTTCCAAGATGGCGAATCCAAGATGGCGGCCATTTTTAAAATTCCTCCGATCGGGATGAAATTTAATACCCGGGGAGTTCAGGGGACCCCGATTCGGGATTTTGAAACTTTTTTTTTATTCCGCCATTTTTCAAGATGGCTGCCATACAAAGTGGAAATTTCGATTTTGGGGTCCGAGGGCATTTCCGAGGCGGTAGCTCCATTTGGGCGAGGGACGCGGGGTGGAATTCCCCCTCGTTGGAAACTTTGGTCTATGGGGAAATTAGGCGGAAAAAAAAATCCAAGATGGCGGACACAAAATGGCGGAAATTTAAAAATTTCTGACTGAATGTGTTTCGAGGTGGAAAATCGAGAAGGAAATTTGAGGATTTAGGGTAGGTGCCGAAATTTTCCAAGATGGCCGCCATACGAAATTCTCTCAGCGACAGCTCCGAAACGGTTTGAGATATCGGATTGGTGCTCAATCTAATATCATTTATCATGACGATTTCTTTCTACTGAGGGGAGAATTTTTTTCAAGATGGCGAATCCAAGATGGTGGCCTTTTTCCAAATTCATCCGATTCGGATAAAAATCGATATCTGGGGGGTTCAGGGGATCCTGACTAAGGATTTGGGATTATTATTTATTTTCCACCCTTTTTGAAGATGGCGGCTATACAGCGAGGCCGCAGGCCGAGCTCCGCGTAGGGCGAAGCCCGGAGCGTCCGAATTTGATCACCGTGTAACTTACGCGAGGCCGAAGGCCGAGCTGCGTCTAACGAGGCCGTAGGCCGAGATCCGCGTAGGGCGAAGCCCGGAGCGACCGGACTACGGCACCACCAGCCGCCGTGCACGATGTGTAACTTACGCGAGGCCGAAGGCCGAGCTGCGTCTAACGAGGCCGCAGGCCGAGATCCGCGTAGAGCGAAGCTCGGAGCGACCGGACTACCGCACCACCAGCCGCGTACTCTGTGTAACTTACGCGAGGCCGAAGGCCGAGCTGCGTCTAACGAGGCCGCAGGCCGAGATCCGCGTAGGGCGAAGCCCGGAGCGACCGGACTACGGCACCACCAGCCGCGCACCCTGTGTAACTTTCGCGAGGCCGAAGGCCGAGCTGCGTCTAACGAGGCCGCAGGCCGAGATCCGCGTAGGGCGAAGCCCGGAGCGACCGGACTACCGCACCACCAAAGTTTCAAGTTGTCCGATCTGGATGAAAATTGATATCTGGGGGGTTCAGGGGACCCTGATTAAGGATTTGAGGTTATTTCCAAGATGGCCGCCACACAAAATTCTTCGGAAGACATCTCCGAAACGGGTAGACATATCGGATCGGTGCTCAAACTAATATTGTTTATCACGACGATGTCTTTATATTGAGGTAAAAATTTTTTTCAAGATGGCGAATCCAAGATGGCGGCCTTTTTTCGAATTCATCCGATCCGGATGAAAATTGATATCTGAGGGGTTCGGGGGAGGCTGATTAGGGATTTGGAATTCTTATGCAGGTCCCGCACAACATCGACTACAGCGATCTCTCTCAGTGTGTAATTTAAGCGAGGCCGAAGGCCGAGCTCCGCGCAGGGCGAAGCCCGGAGCGTCCCCCGCCATTAGGGGGAGGCCGGCGCCCGGGGGGCGCCGCCGAAACCTAGTTATTGAATATAATATCGCACTAGTTTCGAAAAGTATCGATAAAGCAGAAACACAACCGTGTCAACGTCACTATTAACAATGCACTCTAGTAATAATTTGTTTACACGTCACTACCAATATTTACGAAACTTGATAGGCGTATAAAAGTCAAAGACGTCATGATACAGTGCCGTGAGTTTAATAACCAATTTTGAAATTTTTTTCACAAATGGAAAATCTTATTTTACCAGGCTACTCAAAACGTTTTGCGACAAAGAGTTTTTATTTGGCTGGTTTTGATGTCAACTAACACTATGACTATATATAACCTAAAAACAAAGAATATTTTGGCTGGAACTCGAAGTGAAGTCGAGTTTTTGTTTGATTATTGTAAAAAATTGCGTATTAAGCGTTTTGTGGTTTAGTAATGATAGTTTATTAAATTTCAGTGTTTTTCGCGAGTGGTGTTTGTGGTAATCGAATAAAAGCGTGGTACTGCATTTTTTGTGCGCTTCCAAGGAATCCTCGTCTGTCCTCAGTAAACATACTATCGCTTTACAGAGCGACTCCTGACTTGCTTCGACGGGAGTGGACATTGACAGGATATATTTTATTCTTTGAAATTGTTTATTGTGAAGGAAACTTAATATTGGCAAAATGTGCTACTTGCATCATTGCCATGTATAAAAAGACAAGAAAACATTCCGAATTCAAATTTCCTTCTATATTTTTCACGAGCTGAATCAAAACATCGTGTCTGATTAAAAAATGGATATTCGACGGGAACATTTCAGAGCTACGATTTTATATGATCTTAAATATTCTTTAAAACCCGAAGATTCTTTTAATGGACTTCAAATGGCTTTTAAGGCAACTGTGTATCATTGGTACAATAAATTTAAGCGTGGTCGACTAAGTTTGGCTGACGAGGAAAGAAACTATCGGCCCTTTGACGGCTGTTACGGTTGAATCTTATCTTCTACGTATATACCTACGTATATCTTCCCCAAAAGTATACCAATAGATGTGAATTACTAGGGAGGTAAATTTAAAGTTATTTGTTAGTTACGATAAAAAATGGTTATTTAAATAAAAATATGTACATTTTTTGTTGGTGATATCTTATCTCGTTCATTTATTCGTAATTTTATAGTTTAATTGGCCCAATAAGCCTGTACACATTTACCTTTATTAGCAAAGTAATTTTCATTTCTTTTATCACTTTAGGTTAATTTTATTGGACCTATACAACTTTATTTATTATGTCATAATATACATTTAGCTTAATTGGTACGTAGTCAAGTTTTGGGAGAAAGAAAAATGCTTTTTTTAAAAATGAAATCTAATATATTGAACTAATTTAACTATATTGAAGACAAGTGGCAGAGCCAGTATTCAACTTAAGTATTTTATTAAATCTAAATAAAAAGTAATCTCTTGTTGCTACATCCTAAATGGTTAGCGCTATGTTCCTAGAACTATGGGTTCGGCCGGCCACCCGGTTCTGCTGACCCAGCTATCTATAGTAAGGGTTTGGGTGACGTAACTACGTAATAAATATTATGAGTTTCCGATGCAGCTACCAGTTTTTTTTAATTTATTGATTGCACATAATACAGTCTTTAAAAAATACATAAGTAACAAAATATACGACACTATATTGGAGTTCTTTCTATTAACCAACAAGTTGAGTACACAGCATGTTTAATTTGAAATCTAGGTAATTTGCCTACGAGGATTATTCCTATTCGATTGAAGTAAATATTATTGTACATGTAACTTTTTTTTTTAAAAAATGGCGCCGCACGAGCATACAGTCCCCCTGATGGTAAGTGGATACTGTCATCCATAGACATCCGCGATACATGCCAACATCAGTCCAATATGAGAAACGTTGGCACGCCCCCGGATGCGCTGCCTACCTTTGCAGATTAAGAAATAGATTGGGAGAAAGGGTTGGGAAAATGGGGAGGGATAGGATGGGATGGAAATGGGCTTTAGCATATCTCACTCATTACCGAAACACGTACGTACATTGGGGAAATACGATAAAGTGGGAAATGCAGTACATTTCAAGGTAGTCTTCTGTGAGGTAAGGGTAACGAGGCCAGTCGAGTGCGCGTAGCGGCTGTGGTAATGCAGCGTGCACTCTTCCTCTACTAAGCTTTGCAAATTGAAGTAATTTGTGGATAGATGAGTATTGTGTGAGGACTTCAATAATAATACTTTTAGTTTTAAAGCAATAAATGACATATAATGTTGAGTAATTCTACAGTTGCAAATAAATAAGTAACGAAGGAGGAGTACACTGAGAGTTGTTGCTATGTCAACCGCGTAAGAGAGACAGTATCTCTGATATGAAACAGATCAACCTAAGCATTTCATATAGATACTAAAATGGGGGATAAAATGTACTGAATATGTGTACATTATTGATGTTATCGAATGCACCAATTTATTATTTTTTTTTTTTTTTATTGGGACATAGTAGTGCTAATTAGGCTAGCTGGTAGTCCTGCTTGATGATGTTAGAAATATGTCCAAGGGCTTCTATTTCTGGTCGGATAACCATTTGTTTAATGCCAAAGGTTTGATCGGATTGCGGTAATTTGTTTATCTGTGCAGGTGTCTCTAGACCCACAACAAAGGAAATCTTAATGTGTTAAGTTAATCTTAATCTTAAGTTTAGTCCATAAACTAAACTTCCAATGCGTCATTAATATGAAATTAATAAAGTTATTTCAATTACTTATAATTTATGCGGAACTGCAATACCTGTTATCTACAGAGCCCAAAAGTTTATTCGCAGTTCCCAAAATACAATATTATATGTGCTTAGAATAATAAGTAGCACATTCTAAAACGTATGTTCTAAAAGTCATACAATTTTCTCGAACGCAATCTCATCAAGAGCCGAGTAAACATAATTTCCATCGCTCAATTTGTCCCGTGATACAAACGACGTAATTTTCTGCTGAAGTGAAAATAGTCTACCATGAATGCAGGGAGGCACGCTGCAATTGCCCCAAGTTGTTTTGCATAACATCACGATAGAATAGTACGTTAACTTCCCATAAATGCACTAGATGGGGATCACGCACACTCATGCAAAAAATTACTAGCGCGGCAGGGACCTTTGAGGGTACGCATTCGGTAGCATGACAAAGATCGTTTAGTTTCAATATAATTTACTAGTAAATCGTAGAATAACGTAATGTGCAGTGTTTTTATTTCTGGATAATACAGAAACACCAACGTAGTGGCGTTTTACGGACGATTCCGAAGAAATCTTATTGCAGAGATCACGACAAAGCCAATACATTCGTATACCTCTCTAATATATATACATACTATATATAGGCAGCATAAATAGATAAATAGTTATTTTATTAAGTAGGATAATATTATATGGACTTTTGTTGTCTGATATATTTGTTTAATCTTTATTTTCCTAAACGGACGAATATCGAATATCGACGATCTTTCAATATCGAAATCGGGGTTCTACTACTTAATTTGTCATTATATCAAGAATTAATATAGTAGGATTAAATAAATTAACTTATTCATTGATATCAATTTCAAATCTTTTATTTATTTTAGTACTATTGTACTAAAATATTACTATTTCTACTATTTCTAATATTACTAATAGTACTAAAATAGTACTATTTTAGTTTCCCTATTAAAATAATTAAACCTAAATCAATTATAATAAGTAATGGCCTTCGTATTACAATTACGGGTCGTAAGTAAAGTTTTTCAGAATAGCGCCTAATAGACACTTCCTACATTAACTTACCGTTCGTACTCTCTATTGTGGTCACTGTTATTTACCATAATACGGTGATACCATTAAGGCACAAAAGACATCCGGCTTGCGGAGCTAACAATAAATAGGCTAAAGTACGCCTTGGATTATGAGAGGAATATTTTTCAGAAAGTTCACGTTATAATGTGGAACGGGACAAGACAATATTGCTCTATTTTTTAAGTCCACGCTGGCTCACTGCTTTTTACTTTGGACTAAATTAAATGATTAATGACAATATTTATTCAGATGTTATTTATGTATATCTTTAAATTGACTTTTACTTTTAGTTATTTCTGGAAGGCAAATGCGGCCTGTATCTCATTTTGTTGGAAAGAGGAGGCGGGAGATGAAGTTGGATATAAGGATACTCTCTATTCCGCATCCCTCCCAACCTTTCCCTTAGTCCTAATTTCGAAATACGCAACGGTAGGCATGGAATCTGCAGACGTGACCACGTTTATAATTTTATACTGATGTCGACGTTATTGTATCAGTTTATCATTAAGCATCCTACTTCATTAGCTTGTCTGTTAGCTTATTTTTTTTTTGTATATATAAAAGGCGCCAGGTGATAGGTGGATACTATTGCCCATAGACATCCGCGATACATGCCAACATCAGTCCAGAATGACAAACGTTGGCACGCCCCCGGATGCGCTGCTTACCTTTGCAGATTAAGGAATGGATTGGGAGAAAGGGTTGGAGGATGGATAGAATAGGATGTAATGGGAATGAGCTCTGGCATACCGAAACACGTACGTACATTAGGAAATACGATAAAGTACGAAATGCAGTACATTTCAAGGTAGTCTTCTGTGATAAAGGGGTAACGTGGCAAGTCAAGTGCGCCCAGCGGCTGTGAGAATGCAGCGTGCACTCTGCGAAATACAAATGAGAACCCAAAGACAGGGAACCTAATTTAATGAATTGGGCTACTGATACGCATAACGTGTTGACAATTTACAATTTGGCTTTTAAAAAATATTCCTTTATTAAAAGATTAGCAATAACAGCTCCAAATCATTAACAATTGATTGACACCTTAATAAATGATTGCACTATTTTGAACGGCAGTCTCCGTTAGGTTCAGCGCACAATATAGCTATCATGTATGTAATCACAAAAAATATTAGTTAGTGTTTTGATTTCGTTGATTACTTATTTTACGTAAAATATTACCTATCTTTTGCATTCAACAGCCATTTAAATAAAGACACAATTATAATATTCACTGTTATTTCTTGGAAGCTAATGGCCACTTAGCTGCCTCATGCAGGTGCTTCAGTATTTATTTATTCAGAATTTTAAGCCGTCTCATACGAGTGCGCAGTTGCGAGTAATGTCGTGGGAGGAGACTTGTAATCGTTGAGTCGAAACTCTTCACTTGTTTTCTTTTGTATCTTTATCAAAATAAACGAATAGACACTTAAAGAACAGTTTGTAGAGAGATAAGGTTTGAACATTTTGATATAAATTCTCTGGGTAACTGAATGTTAAATTCAAAAATGCCTCGTAATTGATTTTTCATAGTGAAAGAAGTGCGTTCCTACATGATTCGCTGTTGTCATAAAGGATGCAGTTTTTCAGTAAAAATGAACATAACTGAAAGCATTTTCAATATTACCCATATCAAAGCGAGTATAAACTGTATCAAATGTAAAAAAATAAACTGAAAATAGATTAAGCTTTTATTGTATTGTAATGGCAAAAATACCACGAAATTAACGTGCTTTCATCATGATCATGCAATGATATCGATGATTACGGCAAAAAGAGTGCAAAACGTTAATTATTGCCGTGCGCAACAGGCAAAGTAAAATTATGTGTTCAGCGTTTTCACTCCAGTAGAAAATAGTGATGAGCAAATCTTTTTTTAAATTGAGAAATAAAATTATAGATTTTTTTTAATTAACGGATTTTTGTCACATTTTATAACGTCAGACGAGGGAAGCTATCTTGCTAGATAGAGGATTTAGCTTAAGAAAGTGACATAAATCGCGCTATTTATAGAGATAATAAGAAAAGAAAACCGAAAGTTAGGACAGCTCTCTACATTAAGCAATGGAGAGATTCAAGCTGATGATATGGATCTTAATCAGTATCATCCTCCTGGATGATATGTATCAGTTCATTTAGAATCACATATGAATTTTATATGCGTACAAACTAGAACATTCATTTATAACAGAACATCGAGCATTTGTACATTTTTATACAGTTTACCGAATTGAGTGTCAAGCGGCTAACATTTGAGGGGTAGGGGGGCACACTACTGGCCTCGCTATCCTTCTCTCAGAGTAGACTACCTTGAAATGTACTGCATTTCCCACTTTACCCTATTCCCTAATGTGCCTATGTACGTGTTTCGGTAGTGAGTGAGATTTGCCAGAGCCCATTCGCATCCCATTCTGGCCTATCCTTCCCCAATTTCGCAATCTATTCTCCAAATCCATTCCTTCATCTCTAAAGGTAGGCAGTACATTCGAGTACGTTTGTCATTTATTGGTTTGTGGGTATGTCTGTATGATATTGGCAGACTGACTGTTCACCAGGTGAACTGTATACCCGTCTACATACATTGTCTTCATTGTATAAAAAAAACTCTATGAATACCTCTAGGCTACAGTATCCATTTACCACCAGGTGGACTGTACGCTCGTCCGCCAGCTTTTTCCCATAAAAAAAATAAAATCCTACATCCAAGTTATCAATCCTTATTTGTATCATTTACTTTATTATTGTACATTTTTTACACATTTACTGTTTGTATCACTCGCTGAAATATCGTAGTTGTTCGGTACTATGTACCGAACAACTACGATATTCGATGTTCCTATTAATGTGTACCTACGCTAATTTTTACACACCTTTGCGGTCATCGCCACCACTGCTCGGTTCAAATGAATTATTTATTAGACTATAACGCACTGATTAAGACAAAGTAAAATAAGTTTCAATTGAGCTAAGCAATGCAATGACCCACTGCTCAACTGCTGAACTAATTGAGCACTTCCGTTGAGCAGTGGAGAATAAGCGGTTAAAACAATACCTTTTTCATAAATAGCAATATTAACATCGATGTTCACTCTGTACTCTATGGAAAAGGACATTATTTCCTCTTATTGTAAATAATTCATCATTTAAGTTATATTTATACGTTTCACAGCACCTTCCAACGTGTCTTTCCGTTAAATACAAGGTTGGTAGAGAATGCATTAACCTCGCCTTTTCTACGACTAAGTGCAATCAAGTCTTTTAAATTAAAAAAATATAATTCGATCTACTTGTCGAATCTCAACCACTGCCCATCTCTAAACAACTGTGTTATTGTGCACCAGCGACAACACTCGTTCTTGTTTTGTGTCTGATCATTCCATTTATCTGTGAGATCTCGCGACACGAAACACTACTTTGCAGGTAAGCGTGTGAATTGCCTAAGGACACATTTGAGCCGGCGTGTTCTTCGCGATAAGATACCCGCTGAATTTATCCCATTGGAAGCGTTATGTTGTAAAACGCCTAGTGTTGTTATTTTAGTATTTATTTTAGTAGTGTTGTGTTACTTTAGTTATTTTAGTGTTATGTTATAAATCGTGACATTTTCAAGATGCTATTAACAAAAGATTGAATTTAAATTGTTCCGTAAATAGAAATAGTTATCAATGTTATCATTGTCGAAATAGAACAGTAGGATAATAATGATATGTGCGTACATTATGCCCCTATAGATTTATCAAAATCCAATCCATAAATAAATATGATACAGATCGGACTTTATTTAAAGTAAACCCTTGTAACCAGTGGATATCTAGAATGAAGATAAAAACAGACACGTAAAGAGCAGTGACATGTGACATTAACGCGAAGATGCAGATGGCGCGACGATTCAGTTTTTTAAATAAAAATACACTCCCATATTCTTAGAAAAGCTTATCTTCCAGGCGATTAAATGGAACCACATGCCATTTGAAGTATATATTTAAAATGTAAGTGTAATAGATTGGACAAGAATTTTGGTGAGAATTAGCAAACTCGATTTCAACAACATATCAAATGAATGAAACGTACCACTCGCCGTTCTGCCGTATGGGTCTTGCCTTCCTTTTTTCCAGCAAGGCTGCTTATAGTTTCACAAAGTTTTCACTAACAGTAGTCTTCTGAAGATATAGTACCGGCACAAGGGCTTACCGTTTCCTACCCACGGAGCAAGTGCAAGTCTCAACTAGTTACACAGTGGGGAAAAAGAACCCTCAACCTTTCCCAATGACACAATTAATTAATTGGTCCGTTAAATTAAATAAATTTTTGTACTTACGACTCATCTAATTCCTCTCGACCGCTCCTAGACCAACTACCTTTATATAGGCCAACTATAATACTAAACGTCATGTATTAAAACCTCATTCCTTTTTCACGACAATAGTTTACATCTATTTGTTTTGAAAAAGGCTATTATTCCTGTGAATGATTATAAATCCAATGTCAGTAATTTATTTATTTAATTATCAGTCGACTCCCGATCTGACATTCATTTGTTTAAAGAAAAAAGTTTGTTCTAGTCTGGATGGAGTGTTCTTCTTTGTATGTGTCTCTGGGCCCACGTCACAGGGAATCTCAGTGTGGGCCATTCAGTGTATGTTATTTATTTATATTCATTATTATAGTATATATATATTATATATATATATATATATTATAGTACTATATATTATTATAGTATTATAGTACTGGAGATAATAAATATGCCCAATAAATATAAAAGAAGAACAAAATAATCTTGCTCGTCAACGTGGTAACTTGTAAAGCAAATAATAAATGTTACTGTTTAAAATTCAAATAACTGTCATTATAGCAAGACAAAGCCTAAATGGTTTTATAAGTAACCAGGCATTTGGCTTCGAATCACGAAGTCCATTCATTATTCTGCAGTGAGATTTATGATGGCTGAAAACTTTATGATTACTCGTTTAGACTGCTGTAATATTTTAGATATAAATTAATTTAGGATATTTAGCGATTGTGATTTCTATCACAATCGCTAAATATAAAAAATAATTTAGATTTTCATTATCATTATCATTATTAATTATCTATTCTCGGAGTTTCTTGACGGAATAAGATTCGAAACGAAGAGAACTGAAGTGACTTTATTTATGGGGTTTGGAATAGAGTGGACTGGAGATTACACACCGGGAAGAGCAATGTACGACACCTTCCGACCAGGTTAATGATGACCTGGCTTAATGAGATGAGCCGAAGATCGTGCATTAGTGGTGGCGGACGAGCTTTAAAAGAAGCAAATTCCAGAAAGAAAGTATGTTAGGATATTTCCACTGCGTATACACAAGCTCTATTGTCGCTTTAAGCAATTTCTTAGGAATATTTCGAAGGCCCCTGAAGCGGAGTTCTTGGTTTTTGAATTTCGGAAAAAATATCTCTTCATTTCGACTAGCTGAGTCCAAAACACCAATCACTTTCAAGGGACAAACTGTGGACGTTTGTAGACTAACTGCAGGGAGCATTTCTAAATGGACTGAAATGGAATGACAAAAATAGAGAGATGATGAGTTTTGGAATGAAACAGCTCTTTATATTACGTTGTAACCACTATAATATTATGTTATGTACACTTTTCAGCATAGGGATGCGATTCTTTATGAAAATAATCGTCCTTGGAATCGTTTTAAATCGAAGGCAAAAGAATAGCTTCTAGATTAAATCGCTATCAGGAACAGACACTAAAACCATTATTATGTTTTTGTCTGCATTAATACCCTTTAAAATAAGTTTTAAGTGAGGTGATTTTGTACCAATACCTGAAAGAAGTGGAGAAGGAAGTTTCTTTTCCAGCTTTGTGAATCTAGACTAATCAAATTTGTCGGTAGTTTTCCTAACATTAAGATTGCTAAAGACATATGAATATTCGTCAGATAGGAATTCAGTAAGATTGATCCATATAGTTTGATGTCATGCAATAATTTTGCATTACCAATTATCTCATTAAACTCACTTCTGATCTCATGGATAAGATCGTTCAATTGAGATATCGCGAGAATGATGTTTTCAATAATCTTAAGGTTATTGTGCCGTTCTTCATGAAGAACATTGAGCTGTTCTTTGAGCTCTTCATATTTATAATCTGGAATGATACAGACAGCATCCATACTTCGTAGATCGCCAAACCTGCTCATGCTGTCATCTTAGGATACTTTATAAATTCCTTTTATAAACTTACAACAGGTCTCACAGCTCTTAAGAATTCTATTAACTGTCCCTGTCGTGAGGAGTCCTGGATTGGATAATTATGTGTAATGATTTGACCATAAGTGGATAATAACTCATCGAACCTATTTTCAAATGTTGTCTCTAAGTAGGCTAATGCAACCCTGAGGCCGGTTACTACTAATTTTTGTATGGCTTTAGTATCAAGATTGTTGCGAGCCTGTTTGATAATGTCAGATGGGGATGTCAGTTTAATTAATAAGGTTTCCTGATGATATTCATCTACTAAAGCTCCTCTTGTAATATAACTCGGAGTCTTTACATAGACCTCATCCTTCTCTTCTTGTTGATGTGAGAATATGGAAAGGTTTATTGACAGAAAGATTGTAAATATTAAGTTAAGCTTTTTGAACATTAAAGTCGTATGGATTTGTATAAGCACGCCTTAATCAACTATTTTCTACTGATAATTACTAGTTTAAGTTGATGTCGTGTGTCCGCTTAAGTTGATAAATATTTATACAATTTTAAGAATATTAATATTCTTAAAACATATATAAATAACTCATTATTAGAAAAATCTATGCCAAACTATTATTTTTTGCTATTTTGCTCACAAAATAGCAAAAAATAATAGTTTGGCATAGATTTTTTATGTGACCGTAGGCATTGAATGTGTTAACTTAGATTTACACATTTAGAAATAGACTCTATGCTAAAGCACTCTTACCAGTGACCTACTTACTCATGGCATAAATTATCGCACATTGCAAAGTGGGTAAAGAAAAAGCACATTCATTAGTTCCACTCGAAATCTGTTTCCTTCTATAAACGACAAAAGTTTCGGACTCTTTTGAGTTTCGACTATAAATCACCTTAATTTATAGAGACGAAAGGGAACACTTAAAGTTGAGAAATTACGAGGTTGCCATTACGCTTGACTAATGCCACCTTATCTTTGGGTCACAGTTACGGAGTAATCAAGCAACTTGCTGAAATGAATTATCATTGACATTATGCTAGATTTTTTTTTCTTTATGGGAAAAAAGGTGGCAGATGACCATACAGTCCATCTGATGATAAGTAGATACTGTCGTCCATGGACATCCGCAATTCATGCCAACATCAGTGCAGAATGACAAATGTTGACACGCCCGCGGATGCACTGCCTATCTTTGGGAATTTAGGAATGAATTTGCTTAAAGGATGCGAAAATAATGAGGGATAGTATAAAATGGAATAGGAGTGGGCTGTGGCATATCTCACTCATTACCGAAATTTAGGTACGTACCTTGGCCAGTCAAGTGCGCCCAGCGCCTGTGGAATTGCAGCGTTAATTATACCGCTGCAATTGTATTTTTGCATTTTACCGTTGATACGGTATACGGTAGATGGCTTGTACCGTGTGATGTCGGCCGACTATAGAATAACACCACTGCATTCTTCCCAATGTTTTCGTGGGTGCCGTAAGGGGCGACTAAGGAATAAGAAAGTCGCTACGAATACCACAAGCTACTCGTATAGTACGCTAAAGTCATACGTTCAAAAATACCGCGAACTTTTGCGACTACCTCATATTTTATAAAGATGACATATAAGTAGATGACTCACCCGATGGATAAATGATCACCTAATTTCCGGGCGTTCTAATTTTGCACATATACATAATACTCCAATTAGATCAGTTAGTAGTGCCTCTGCCTGCTGTGCATGGACCCGGGTTCGATTCCCGGTCGTACAACATTTGTTTAAAGGTGTTTGTTCTGGGTGTTGCACGTGTTGTGTTCGTGTTTGTATGTGTCTCTGGACCCACGACACAGGGAATCCTAGCCTTTGAGTGTGGCGTTAATACAGAACACAAAACTTTAAATAAAAATCAAGCGGTGATCAAAATGAGATGCAATTTCGACAAATATTTTGAAAATTAAAAAAGAATTGGGTTATTTTCATGCAAATCCGTCTATTTTTATAAAGGAATTTGCCTAATATTAGAAATAAATTTACCTTTTGTCGACTCTTTCTTAACTAAACAAATTTGCCTTATTCCATCTTTAAACTCGATGTTGGTTGAAACTCAAACAAATGAACTGGAGCACTTAGCCTTATTCTTTGTTTCTCTCCCTCAAGAGGGCGAAGTTTAATTGTTTCACTGTCTTGTAAAAAGTTTCTCGTTTTTCAAAACTACAACCTAAAGAGAAAAATCTTAATGAAAGAAAGAGATTCGTAAATGTAAATGGGTAGCTAAAAATATATCCATATCATCAGCCTATTTTTTTCTTCTACTGGATATAGACCTCTCACAACTCAGAAAGCTCTCCACCACGCACGATCTTCGGATCTTCTCATCCAACCACCACCGATGAACTTTCTCAAGTCGTCGGCCCACCAGGTCCGGAGGGCTTCCCACACTGGAGCTTCCCGGTAAGTGAACTCCATTCGAGGACTCGTCTATCTTATCGGTTATAGGTCCTGTGCTATGTATGACCTGGCCATTGCCACTTCAGCATGCTAATTCTAAAACATATAATAGACCACTTGCAATCTGTTTGACCGTTTACCAACTCTTGATAAAAAGAAAATAGGACCATGAATGTTTGGCTAGCCCCACTACTAAACTATAATAGACTTTAATCAAGAAGGAACATCAATTTATTTTCCAGTAGATCTCAAAACAAAATACTCCCCTTCATAGGCCAATAATATGGCCGAACAAAAATAGTTCATTATTAATTAATTTTTTTTACAGCACTAAATCATATTTATTTCAAATGTAGAAGTCTATTTACACTCCCTTTATAAACATGACAGTTACCTTGATAAAAAGGCTGTAAGAAACTCCGTGACCATTTCAGATAAGGCTTCTTATAACAACAAAACTGCAAAAACTTGCAAAGGAAAAGTTGGTAAATATTCCTACACAGGGATGTGTAATGTACTTGCTCGTATTTACCAAGCTAGCAGAGTTACCAAACGAAATGAGGCCCTGAATATGAACAACATTTGTATTGTAGAAGAGTTGCTAAGAAAACTCGCAAGTAATAGCAACATTGTATGGCGCACTAATTATGTCTGAGCTAAAACCCTGGGATGTTTCAATTTTGCCGCGCGACCGCACCGGAACTCGCGCGAACTGGGACACCGGCTTGTGGCTTTTTATACGGCTGTACAAAAAGCCGGCTCACTGTACGGCAACCCTATGTAAGTATGTTCAACGTTCTTGCTAATATTCCGCGCTGAAATTTTAATATAAGTTTTTATTTACTTCTTGAAATTGGTTCTTGCTTCTTGGTAAGTTCTTTATAAGCCGTATAATTTACTTCTTATGCGGCCATTAATACAAATGGAAGCAATTGAAAGTCAAAGGTTTATAGCTTTATGGATAAAATTTTTAGCAGAAAACAACAGAGAAGAACGGAAAAGAAGGAGAGGTAAGGAGAGGGGAATAGGTGGGAGGGGTGGGGGGAGGGATTGAGAGGGAAGTGGGGAGGGGAAGCAGAGGGCAAGGGGTGGGAAGAGAAGCTAAGAGAAGAGAAGAAAATAGAAATGTTTTTAAAATTTCGAAGTCTTGAACGATCTTGAAAACCGGATAAATGAAAGTAATTTACTATAACAATAATGTACTCTAACAATAGGAATTAATATGACTTAATGGCTTACAAAACTGAAATTGAACTTCAAAATCGCTAGTAAGTAAGTAACAGCTGTAACCGTTAAAAACAGTATACGAAAGCAGAAAAATTAGATAAAGTAGGATGAGACCAGACAAAAAAGGAAACACTCGAGTTAAGAGTAACAGCCCTTTTTAATTGAGATCGGAACTCGATTGGATTCGTTTAAAAGTGATGTTAAAATGAAATTAGCATCGTTACCAAGCCGAGGATCCTTGAACTGAACTTATAAAACACTTTAAGAAGATCGTTTGCAGACAATGAAAAAGCCTAACACGTCGCGGGAAGGCTATCATTAGCTGAACGTGGAACATACAGCGTTTGTTTTCTGTCTTTAAGAAGTCAATGTTTCGGTACCATGAAGTGATTCTATCTTTTTTCTGTCTTCTATCTATCTTCTTCTATCTTTATTAGTTACATTTATTAACTCCCCTACCACTTCATGTCCTGCATAGAATAAAGTTTGATTGGAAGATAGGGCGTCAAGTTTCCTATTGTAAGTGGCATAAACTGGCGCCGATGCCACGTGCTAAATGTTACGATAATAAAATGTTAGCGAGGCGCAGTGACATTATTCGTAGATGTCTTCTTCTCGAATGAGTGGGTTTTAAACAAGTAAGCTGTGAAATTCTTATAGAAATCATTACAATGGATCCTTTTTATAAAGTGTAATCTACTAGTCTTCTATTCTCTTTAAAAAATATATCAATTATAGAGATTTTGTATAAAGTTATGTAGCTCCAAAAAGATCGCTTATCTCAAAATACCCTGTGCTACCTCTACAAGTAACATGGCGTCAAAACGCGGTGTAGCGATAATATAAACTTCATTAATGTTCAGTGTAATGTTTAGATATATGTATATAAGCACGCTACCCTCAGTTCAGCAAGTTCTCGGTGTGGAACATAGTATTAATTAAACATTTAAACACCGAAATATGTAATGTTAATAGATGATAGCTACTATTTATATATCTATATGAAAAATAACATTTACTGTATCAAAATTTGAGAAATGTGACGTTTATGGGGATATCGGAGAGCTCGACAGAACATCAGAATTAAAGTATTATTTAGTTACATTTAAAAAAGACTAAAGCTGCTATGTAGCTGGAGTAGAGCAAGGATCTAATTTTATTTTTATAATGAAACTAGTCCCTCGCTCAAGTGGCATAACAATTTCCTACGGAATTTGCAGTAGTTAAGCTTCGTAAAAGTGATATCATTTTTTAAAATCAGTCCAGTTTACCCCTTACATATAAATAAAAAGGTAAACTCAGTTCGTTTTATATTATTCGTATATATTACTTATAAAATTAATAACTTGTGTATTTTACAAAAGAATTTATTGGTTATAGAGTTTATTTTAAAACGAGGTTTGTAGGTAAGTTTTAAACGTATTAGATCAGCTCAACAAATTATTCATGCAAATATTTTTTCATCGTAATGCAGAAATAATAAACCGTGAGCAAAACCGGCTAAAAGGAAATGCAACAATTTGCATTAAGATCAAATAAGTAAGAAGAGAGCATCTCGTCGCGCACCGCCAAATACCCCTAATGCAATGTACGCGGCAAACATAAGCTTCTTGGTGAAATGGAAGGCGAAAGGTGAAGGGGTATAACTTAACACTTAACATTTTTTTTTTACTGCGTACAAAATACTTTTGCAAAATTATATATGAATAATCAATATTTAATTACACTTATTATTTGATTAATTGTTTCTATGATGCTGACAATTAATTCTTAATGGTTCATTTTTCCTTTAAATTAATTAGCTTTATGATTTTATGTATTTTAATTAGCAACTATCTCCAAATTGTATGAACCAAACTACGACTAATATTTGTAAATATAATTAGTAAGGCAATTCACGATACAGCGTTATTCTATTTATTAAATCCTAGCGCAAAGCTCAAGACTAGCTTTATGTGTACCGCACCTAATTTAGTTAAGGATTTTTGGTAAATAAATGATTTATAAAATATATTGTTTAAGTAGTGTAGCTTGGGGGTAACTATTCCCAACTCCCATTCGTGAGGTCATGAGTTGAATTAAACCCCGGCTCGTATCACTGCACTGGGTCACTGCTTAAGCATGGATTTTTGAATTGTCCCTGTCAACGTTGAAGGAAAACATTACAGGGAAGTCCGCATGCCTGAAAATAAAATCAAAAACCTGGTAACATGTTTATCTTCCAAAGCGCACTCGACCTTCATGGCGGATTAGGGCCCGAAACTTACTCGTGATTACTAGGGGCGGTCTGTTCCCTGCAGTGGGATGTTATACACTGAAATCGTTCGTATAGAACGGTTTATCTTTACAAATGTGAAGAAAACAATCAGCACTAACTGTTAGATAGGTGTCATACCACATATTCAAGAATTTACCAAGAATATGTAAACGATTTCTTCACGTGTCGTGAAAGACAAAGCCGCTACCACAAGCCCTACGGAAATACAACATCTCTAAAAGGGTGAACTCGCCAACCTGCTTATATAGCGTGGCGTTTTAAAGTCATACATTCCTCATGCGCAAGACGATTTGCGTGAGGACGCCCGTGTCCAGCAATGGACGATAAAAGAGCTGGTTGTGGATGAAAAAGATAAAAGTATCAAAATTTTACTTACGCTCCTGTCTCATACGGCTGCGGAGTAGGGTGACTTAAGTCGGCGCATGCCTCACTCCCCTCTTAATGAAATGAAGATGTTGCCAGTTTACATGCCGTTTGGTGTACAAGACAGCTGGATTCACGAGTGGCTTGCTGCCTAATTCGAGTGGTTAGAGCCTGCGATGTAGAGTATATTAACCTAATGAAACTTTATTATCTGACTACTATTTTAACGAATTTGGACATAATATAGCGTACATATCATACTTTCTTATCAAAGAAACATGGTTGGCAACTTCTGTTGAAGCAGATGAGGAGGGGTCCATTAAAATGTCCATTGAGGCACCTACATTCATTTGCATTATCCAACATTTTTCGAAAATAAGTCATATATTTTTTAGATCAAGTTACAAATTCAATCCCAAGATCTAGTTGTTTCATTTTGCAGTATTTGAAATTTTTGCTTGAAAACATGCAATCTTCCCCGCATTGTCAAAACAAAAACATGCTCAAATATGGAACACAAAAATATATTTCTCTAGCCGTTCAAGTTGGTATGAAAAGAAATAAGAAGGTTCTGCAGTTCCTACTTTTTTTGCACCAAGTTATATCCATGAGCATCTTAATATGCTAATAATAAGGGTTAGAATACATATACATATTTTAGAAACATTAGCATAATGGCATGAAAAGAGTTTGTTAAAACAGGAATGAGTTCTGTTCGTTTGTGCGTAATTACTTTCTTGAATATTATGGGCCAATAGAGTCAACGAAGAATCACAAATTCTTTTGCCGCTTACTTATTCATTTTTATTTTATTTAATATATCTCGCTAAATACGTAGATAATTGTGGTATGTTGTGCTGATAAAATAAATATACCTATTTTTTTCTTCTTTTTTCTAATACACTCCCGGGCACCCTGATTTTTTATGTATAAAGGCCTGAAACAGAAAAATAATGTTAGGTCACAGAAACAGTTTTTATGCAGTTTTAAAGCTGGCATATTCACCATAATTTTGGTGTACTATTGTTCCAAATTTGAATTCACGAATTTGAACCACAGTTCAGTTCATTTTTTTGAAAAGAATAAGGAAGCAGAATGTTTGAATTGGAGCAGTTTTTTTTATTTAATGGTGTTGTATTTTAATAAAAGTTTCGTTAAATTGTTCTTCCTGAGATTTGAACCGATTTTGACCTTAAAATTTTGGACACCGCGGCTGAAGCAATCACAGTACTTCTTCAGTCTAGGCTTAGTCAGCGAAATGTGAGTGCACAACTTCATTTAAACCGTTCTGCTGTTCAAAGAGTGTACTATAGATACCTACCATATATAGAGACTGGCGGCTTAGTCCGCCGTCCAGGAGGACCACGACACCCGAGTGACTACGAAAAAACAGGGTCGGTTTATCTTCACGACCAGCTTACGAATACGTCACTTGAACAGCTCCAAGGCTTTCATGGAGTGTCTGTTAGCGTTCAGACTGTTAGGAGACTCGAAGGTTAGGATCTAGGTTTATTGGCCACGATTTGATTTTTATTCACGATAATGCAAGAGCGCACACTGCAGGAATCGTCAGGGAATACCTTCATAACGTCGGTATCACAGTCATGGAATGGCCAGCAAGAAGCCCAGATATGAATTCCATAGAGCATTTATGGGATGAGCTAAAGAAGTATGTTCTCACCGCCAAGCTCTGCAGACCTTACAAGAACTGAAATTTGCCATCAAGAAAGAATGGGAGAACATTCCACAACACGTCATAGTGACGTTAATTAATTCCATGCAAAACCGCATGATGGCCGTCGTAAATGCTCTTGGAGGCAATACAAGTTAATGAAGAAACTATTTTTTTAGGTAAACCATTGTTTTCTTCAAAAATCCAACACAAGTCTTCCCCATTAGAAAGGCGGACACACGACTTGTTTCTTTATTTAAGCTTTGGTCCATCAAAACTGAAAATTCAAGGTGGCTCGATTCGGGCGTCCGGGAGTGTATATTCAATGGGCGCCCAGGAGGTGCCAACCACGAATACATCGATGTACAGTATAGCGTTTGCACAAATATAAACTCTTTTGCAACCCAATGCAATAAAACTTATGCATTCAGTTAGAGCAACGAATATGAACTTTAAAGTCACCATAATAGCTCGATTATGAAAGCAAAAAGATTTTAATCGTACTCCATCGGTCAATGCCTTAGAAAAATATGTCCATTCAATTAGACCACTGTTCATGTGAACTTTATAGACAGCATAATAACTCGTTTATGATTGCGAAAAAGTTTGTGATCATGATAACGCTCGGTTGGCTAGTGTTTTAGGTAGGTACATGTTATAAATTTTATAAAATATATCTACGTTGTTATACGTACATTATTAAAGTTCATGAAAAGTTGCCTTTATTAATCCAGAGTAGAACAGAGAGAAAACAGTGTGGAATCATCATAAGTTATACCTTCATACATTTTCTTCTTTTCATATATGGTATTTGCGGAATTTGTACATTGTGCCAGTGTCAAGCCAGTTTCTTTTCTTATATGGCAATATCACAATTAGCATATTATGCCAGTGTCGATTTTGTTTTCATAATTAATAATTACGAAATCAAAATTCAAAACACATACTGAGGACAGAAGAGTAGGTTTCCTTGGAGACACACGAAAAATGCATTCTTATGTTTGTATTTGATTATCATAAACATAATGCACAAATACGCGGACTTTTAAGTAGAATAAACTATCACTATTAACCCACAAAACCCGCAATAAACAATTTTTACAATGATTAAACAAAAACTCAAAATTCACTTCTCAAGTTCCCGCTAAAAAATCCACATACGGTTACGATGTATTTTATGAGAGCGCCTTATTTATTTGCAGCGTTTCAGCTCCATTTTATGTTAATAATAATGTCATCTAGCAGCTGCGATTCTGTACTAAAAAAAAACTCAAAGCGATACATAGCGCTCAATTATTAATTTTTGATATTGTTTTTAAATGTACCTACTAAAATTGATTCATTTGTATTTTCAATATTTTATTTTCACGTCTTTAATCACTTTCGTTTAAAAAAGTAAATTGATATTATTCATCTGTAATTAAGAACAGACGAAAAAATATTATGAACGATACTTTCCGGGTCTTTATTTTCCTTCGCAAAACATTCCGTAATTATTTGAGAATTATAAGAAATCATTCAATATTTGCTCCACTTGGGTTTTATTCGCTATTTGAACATGAGTAATTTCAATAAGTAAACTTAACATAACATCTCTGGGCCGGTCGGTGTAACGAAATATCAATTGGACCCATTTGATTCCCCCCAACGACGAACTATCAACGAACGAACGAACGTCAACGAATTGTCAACAATTCCAATCTCACAGGGCGGTCTAGAACCCCTCAGCCTTCGGAGACTTTGCGTCTCTCTGCGTGTTCATGGGCGGCGGTAGCCACTTACCATCACGTGGACCGCATGTCCGTCTGCCACCTTGACCAAAAAAAGAAATTGATAATAGTAGTTATCATATTGGTGAATGTGAAAACAGTCCCCAGACGATAAAATTCGATTCCCAATCTGATATTCATTGTTTAGAGACATTTATAGACTGAGTGATGTATTCGTTTTGTGTGTCTCTAGTCTCACGACACGGGAAATCCCAGAGTGGGCTATTATTAATGGTTATTCTTATTTGCAAAGAGATTCCGCACGGCCATTCTATAAACTGCGTTTCCTCCTTCATCTGCATACATATATAAAAAAAATCAGTTTTCTCCGGTAGATGCATCGTAGCTCGCAGATTTCCGGCACATAATTTCTCTCTCTGCTGCATATTGTAGAGGGTGCCCGGTAATTCCTTTTGTGTAGAGAACAGTAAACATTCCCTTTGAAAAATATTTTCATCAGGGGTAAATTTAGTTTCTGCTAAGAGCTGTGACATCACCTGTAGCTCCTTTTGTTTATCGTTATTGCAGTACAAAATATATTTTTGAACATCTCATATCGGTTTTATTTTTCTTAAGAATGTACACATCAGGGCAGGATTGTATGTATACTATACCATCAGCTTGTGTTTCATCACTGCTGGATATGAGCAGTATGAATAAAAATATTAAAAATTTTAATATTAAAATTGATAAATAAAGCTTGTAAAAATTAAATAATAATTTTACTCTAATGAATATTTTTTTAACGTGTAAGCATAGACACTTTTCATAAAATCATGGAACTAAATATTTGTTTTGAAGTAACGTATCAATGCCTAAATCATGTTATGTAAAAAATTTTCAGATGAAGAGAATGAATTAGTCCAATTGGATTAATTATAATGTCAATTAAATCAAATACGAGTATGATTCTCTGCATACGAATGAAAATTGTCGTCCCTCAAAGAACATCGATCGATTTATTTCAAAGGGCGTTGTAATATGGTTAGGCGGGAAATTGTCGTTCAGTATTAGGAAATAATCTCATTAAAACACTGCTTACGTACGTTGCGATTGATGCGAGTTCATTTATCGCGAGTTGCCGGTACAAATCACTGTGGTGACACGATTCGAATTGAAATAGAAAATTTTAATTCTTTTTATTAATTGTTAATGGGGATGGGGAAGACTTTCATTTTACTTTTTTTCATATTTACTAAATTATATTTACGATACTATGTTTTCAATCTAAACGAAACCGGAAATACAGAAGTGAAAGCCTGAATTATAAAGACAAAATATCACATACCATTTAATACTTCATTGTTACTTTTTTATTTTCCAAGGTACAGAACCATTCAGAAAAAATAATTGAATGTTGTCATCTGATCAATCATATTTAAATCTAATTTCCTAAAATGTAATGTCATTTAGACAAAATAAATTCTTTTTCATATAGGTATATTATGCAAAGAAAACACATCAGTCACTCGGAACATCGGCACACTCCTTATACCCTTTCAACAATATTAAATAAAAGAAAAAGAAACTTCCTAAATGTATTACTTTCTTTTATACAAAGTAAGCTGCTATCGATCTTGCACGACACGCTTTACTAATCGACTACAAGCTAACTGGTTATTTCCAATACAAATTGAGGTATACAGGGAATCAGGAAGGATGTATTATAAATTTATTTATTTAAGACATTATTACATAGTTTCTAATGGGTAATTGTCTCTTATGATATAATTTGCAAAACATCAGTTTACTAGTTATACATAAGGATAATGTGTGCTGACATCTGTACTAGAATAAGTTGTTATTATACTCGCAAGAATTAGAAAATATATACCTGTGTAGAAAATATATGGGGTGTAAGAGGCTCACCTACCATCTTTGGAGCCTAAGCCAACCTCACCTGCTAGTGGTGCACCCTGCTGTTAACTGACGAGGCAATGGCGTTCCCTTTTTGCGGTGGTAGGATTACTCCGTCGGCATAGCTACCACCCTTCCGTCGGAGTCCACCGCCATAATGGTGCCCTATTAGCCGCGAGGCCCGCATCGTGTTCCGGCGGTGAGCGGAAGAAGCCGTCCCGAGAGAGAGATTGTTGCGTGTGGAAAGGAGGACCAGCGGTTGCGGGGAATTACAGACGCGCATGGGCGTGACATGGTGGCGCGGGGATCAGGAAGACCCGGTGAAACGGTTGTCCGCTGACCGCCCGCGGGTTGTTGGGAGCCCGAGCCCGCGGATCTTATTTTAATCTCCACCCCAGGAGGCTGCCCCGCCGCACGGGAAAAATCTCTTGGGGTAGCAGTTGTGCCGGAGGAGACCGGAGTGGAACCCGAATGCTGCATTCATGCAAGTCACACATCCTTTGTGACCTGTTTTTTTCTCTGCTCCGTGCTTTGTCCTTTGATCCACATGCAACCATCTCTCTCTCCGTCCCCTCTTTCATTTCCCCCCTATTCATACTTATATTTGATGGCTAAGAAAAAGAAAATGTACAAGGTTCACTCAGCGGCCCATCCTGTAAGTTCCACACTACAAGTGGACTTTTGCAACATCAGAGGGATACATAGTAACATCGACGCCGTCCACTACCACCTTGAGACGGCAAAGCCGGCCTTGGTTTTCTTGACGGAGACAGATATCCTGCCCGGCCGATACATCATATCTTCATTACCCCGGTTACAAACTGGAGCACTGTTTTGTGCGACGTGCTGGGGTATGCATGTACGTCCGGGAGGATATTTGTTGCCGCCGCCTCAGTCATTTTGAAGAAGGAGGCCTGTCGATTCTCTGGGCGCGTATTGACTACGGATGTTCCACTAAAGTCTACGCTTGCCTTTACAGCTCCCACAGCGGTGATACGGAGACGACTCGGTTTTTTGAGCGTCTACAAGAGATGACTGACAGCGTGCTCGAGCAGTTCCCTTGCGCGGAAGTGGTAGTCCTCGGTGATTTCAACGCTCACCACGAAGAGTGGTTGGGATCCCGAACTACCGACCGCGCAGGGAGAGCAGCCTACAACTTTGCCCTGGCCTATGGTTTCTCGCAGTTGGTGTCCTCACCAACGAGGATACCTGATATCGAGAGCCATACTCCCTCCTTACTGGACCTCCTGCTGACTAGGCGGCCGAATAACTACAATGTTGTTGTTGATACTCCGTTGGGATCATCAGACCACTGTATCATTCGAACCGCTGTGTCAGCTAATCAATCCGCGCCGACCTATTCTCAGGGAACGCGCAACGTCTGGTACTACAAGTCTGCAGATTGGGATGGATTGCGCGAATTCTACGCTTCTTATCCCTGGGGGCAGCTCTGTTTCTCGTCGGGAGATCCGGATACCTGTGTAGACTCCGTTGCCGACGTGACAACGGACGTGGCAACGTTGCAGGGCATGGAATGTTATATTCCTTGTTTCGTGATACCCGTAGGCGGACGGAGCCAACCTTGGTTTAATCAGTCCTGCAGAGAGGCCCGCCGTAATAAGCGGGCTGCATACAGGGCCTGGGCCAAAGCGCAGGTGTCTGAAGATCTGAATACCACCGACTTGATGAAGAAATTTAACGCTGCTTCGAGGTGCAGTAAGAGGATCACTGTCAGAGCAAGGAATGAGCACATCCGCAGAATTGGCGATCGACTAGCAAGCTATCCTTCTGGAAGTCGGGCTTTCTAGTCACTCGCTAAGGCTGCCGAGGGTAACATCCCTCTAGTCGGAGTGGAAGAGAATCGCGCCAGGCATGTGTCTGAAATCAAAGACTCTCTGAATCTAGTTTCGATTTGGGGTTCCCTGAACCTAGTGGATTTCAACCCCATTAAGACGCAAGTCTGTGCATTCACCGCTAAAAAAAACCCTTTTGTCGTAGCACCTCGATTTCAGAGCATACCTCTTAAGATTTCGGAGAGTATTGGGATCCTTGGTGTCGACATTTCCAGCAAAGTCGAATTTAGGGGTCATCTGGAAAGTAGGGCCAAAATGGCCTCCAGAAAGCTCGGTGTGCTGAACAGAGCGAAGCGGTACTTCACCCCTGGGCAACTCCTAATGCTTTACAAAGCTCAGGTGAGGCCCCATATGGAGTATTGCTCACATCTCTGTGCTGGCGCACCGAAATACCAATTAGACCCATTTGACTCCATTCAACGACGTGCTGTTCGTATTGTCAACGATCTCACTCTCACGAGCAGTTTAGAACCCCTCAGCGTTCGGAGAGTCGTTGCATCTCTCTGTGTGTTCTACCGCCTGTACAATGGGGAATGCTCTGAAGAATTGTTCAATATAATTCCCACCTCGGGTTTCTGCAACCGCACCTCCCGTCACAGAAGTGCGGTCCATCCGCATTTCCTAGATACGGAGGTGTCGCGTACTGTTCGGTCCAAAAATTATTTTATATCGCGAACCCGTAGGCTGTGGAACGAACTGCCTCAAGAGGTCTTCCCATTAAACTACGATATGGGGTTCTTCAAGAACGCTGTGAATAGGATTTTGCAAGGTCGCCGGCGCGCCCGCATACCCCCTGGTGTTTGCAGGTGTCCATGGGCGGCAATAACACTTACCATCACGTGAGACCGCTTGCTCGTCCGCCCTCTTCTCTATAAAAAAAAAACCTAAACGAAGCGTATATATAAACATAAACATGGCAATACAAGTACAATAATACATATACCTCAATATTTATATCTACTATATAAGTATATATAATAATTATATCTACTATATAAGTATATATAATAATACTTCTTTATGAACTGATGAAACCTATGAAATGACCTATTTTATTACTGGCCACTTTGAGTTTCGATATCTTCTGTTCTAATTCGAATTTCAAAATAAATCAAAATTCATCTAATAGCTACGATGTTCTTATTTCAAAAACAGTGTTTCGTTTTTTTTCTGTAATATAATTTTGTTCGTGTGATTGCCTTGAAAATAAAATGGATTAATTGAAAATGCGTGCTAATTTTGAATATGCGTTTCATCGCGGCACCAACGCAAGTCAGACAGCACAATATCAATAGTGTGTATGGGCCAAACACCTTAAACTATCGCAGCGTACGTCGATGGTTTGAACTCTTCCGTTCTGGGAATTTCGATCTTCAGGACGAGCCCCACGGACGACCAAGGTTAATAACGATGAATTAAGGGCTATAGTGGAAGCAGATCCATCTCAAAGTACAGCTGATGTTAACGATAAAACAATGTTGGTTCATCGGCATTAAATGGGCACAATAAGGAAGCTCGAAAAGTGGGTACCGTATAAACTGAACGAACGTCAGCGACAACAACGTGTCGAAGTGTGCACTGTGTTATAGATCCGTCACAAAAACGAACGAATTTTGAATCGCATCGTGACTTATGATGAGAAATGGATCATGTACGATAACCGCAAAAGTTCGTATCTGTGACTGGATCCAGGTGTTGCAGTCCAACAATGTCCAAAATGCAAGATGACTAAGAAAAAGCTACTGGTATCAGTTTGTTGGTCCTGTGCCGGTATTGTCCACTACAGTTTCTTGCGAGCCGGTTGAACGATTGATGCAGATGTGTACTGTAACGAGCTGGAGACGATGATGGACAAGCTGACAACAAAGCAACCAAGTTTGGTCAATTGTTCATTTCCACTTCTTCTTCATGACAATGCCCGCCATCACACTTCTTATACGACAGTTTTAAAACCTCAAGAGCTGGACCTGGCGGCTCTCCCTCACCCACCATACTCATCGGACCTTGTCCGTACAGATTTCCATTTCTTTCGCAATTTGGCCAACTTTTTGCAAAGGAAACAATTTCATTCTGAAGTAGCTGTGATTAGGGCTTTTGAAGAATTCATTGATACCCGTCCACGAGACTTTTGCAGAAGTGGCGTCAATATTTCGACTAAAATAATAAATATTTTTATAACAAAAAATGTTTCAGTTTCTCGGTCATTCGGTCATCAAATCGGTCATTTGATAGGTAAGCACCAAATATTTATCCAGGTTATGGAAAATGACTATCTCAGTATAAATTGCTTACTTACTACACGAATATTCTGACGTACAAAATAATATAAATGCAGAATAGTTTACGTGTCTGAATTTATGAAAACTCACGTAATTCTGACTCCATAAAAACATGAAACTCCGTGATAAAACTGACTTCATAAATGTATCCAGATTTTTTCTTAATATTTTTACTTTAGAGGTATTTAGGTGGGAAACGATGCTGGATATAATGATAGGTAGGCTACTTACATATTATATATCTATGTTGAATTTCTTAAACTGCTTTTCCTTTATATAACAACAATAATTTACAAACTTCCATTTTATAAATTTATAACTCTGATATAAATATAAATACTCTTCTACTGAAACATACCACGAAATCGCTTGTTTTTTATTATTTCATTATTCAATTTCGTTGTTTGGTAACTTAGATATATTAGGTTAAAGAAACGGTCGTGAGGTTTCTGCCACTTTTTTAGACTTTCGATTCATCTAACCCGGGAGAGTATTTGCATCCAACAGAGTATTTGCTTGCTTCAACGATTGGTATCTCTTCTGTTTGCTAATCGTTTGAGCTATGTCGGTTATTTTGGTTTTTGACAAATCATATATTTTTTTTTTTTTTATATAGATTAGATTTTTATAGATTATAGATCATATCGTTTCAGCATCTACACATCTAAGAAATTTCGGTCATATGTAAGTGACATAAAATAAACGAATGGACAACAAAATTAAAGTTTACCCAAGAGACTATAGAACTAAAACAGAACGGAGCTTTACATAAAATTAAAACAATAATACTACCTTTCCAAATATTGTTACATAAAATACCACCTAATTAAGACTTTGATTTTCAGTTTAAACATTTGCAAAGAAACTTCGCGGCCTCGTATTAATTTGAAAACTTCTTTCCTCATAATTACAGATTATGGCGTCTCAAATTGCGAATTTAACCGTTCCTTAATGGCATTTTTTGTTCAAATTTGTCTTTTCATAATTTATTGACATTGTTGAGACAATGCTATGAAGATTTTCGTTGTATTTTCTTAAAGCGAGTTACTAATTTATGTAACATAAATATTTTCTATTTATTATTATTTTCAATATAGAGTTTAAATTCTGTATCATTATACACTATTAAACTACTATTAAACGTATTCTATACTTACTGGGTTGTATAATATAACAACGAATATGATTATCTTAGCTAAGTGTCCAAATTTCACATTGAATAGTTCACTAAGGCCTCCCCTGTCGTATAGGACAACAGGGGAAGCCTGTACATATCTGGAGAACACATTTTGAGATTATTTAAAAATATAATTATACATATATTTTCAGCAACATTTAATTAACAGAAGAACATATTAAAAGATGAGGCATAAAGCCGAGTACAGACTATGAAGATCATTCTCTTATAACTTAATTATCATTGGTTTAAATAGTTTATGGAGCACCGAACTCTCGGGATAAAATTTATTTGAAGCATTTACTTTTTCTATATGCAGGAATACAATATACAATTATACTCATATTTTTGTAAACAATTTTAAAGCGTTTAAGTTTGTACACCGCACATGTAACTTGTGCCAGTACAGCGCAGTTTATATGCACAAATATTGAATACACAATGCATGTGACGTACGGACAGCATGTAAAGCATTAGGGCACGTAATGCTCAAGTCAACACATTATCACTGTGCGAGTTACATACGCCGTTTTCAAGCGTCTTTAGTCTCAGTACTTAATTAATTTTACGTGGCTACAGATTTTATATAAACAAAATAAAGTGTACAGCCTTCACGAAAATGTTCCCATTTATATGTATAATTCAGTAAAATTGCTCAGCAAGCTATTAATATAAACGAGGGCCTCACTGTAAGACGCAATCGGTAATATGATAACTCCCCTTACCCTCCCCAATTCCCAATTCCCCCAAAAAATTGAATTAATTTATGCCAAACAATCGATACGAACATTAATATTAATGGCTGTAACATGAACGTTGGATGTTCATTTGTGTGTGATTGAATTACACAAATACTGGAGCATTATGGATTTGTATAATTTATACGCAAATTGTGGAAGAATCGTGATCTTTGATTTGATAAAAGAAACGGCTTTTTTACAGTAAATGTTTTTCTGAACTTTAACAGAATATAATTAATGATAGGTATTAGTTTCTCGGCAATCGTACCAAAGCCGTTATTTTTTTGAGAGTTCTAATCTTTGTTTTACTAAGTATGTCTTTATAAATTTGACATTTTTAGTGTGACCAAAAGTGGTTATCAAATTCCCAAGGGATATGTCACTTTTCAAAATGGAAATATTTCCCCATTGACCCTAGGGAATGAACACAAACAAAACTTTCATATATTTCTATTTTAAGTCAACCGGGGTGTACAAAGAATACTCTCCAACTTTGAATTCCCAAATGAGTAAAATTTTAACAACCTGAAGATTTATATGAACATCTTTTGTTCACTTTCCTGGCTTCTAGCTCGCTCATTGATAGGCATTGTTTGTTTCGACACTTTTTATTTATTTTTATCGAAATTTAAGACAGTCTTTTACATAATTTGCTTTGATAGAGGGTTATTATTAACTTTTTTCATTTGACTCCACTCCTGTGATTTTATTTCCAAATTATAATTACGTTTCAAAGTAGTATCAACCGCAAATCCCGTCACAGAAATACACTGTTAGGTCCAAAAATCCGTAAAGCTATGGAACGAACTACCTCAGAAGGTCTCCCCATTACGCTTCGATATAGGGTTCTTTAAGAAAGCTGTGAATAGCATTTTGCAAGGTCGGCGCCGTACACGCATCACATGGGACCGCTTGCTCGTCCGCCCACTTCCCTATATAAAAAAGTTAACTGCGATTACTATACTAGCTCATATAATATTTATAGTTGCTTCCATAAATGATACCTAACATTTAATAGAACCTAAACCACAAAGAAACCTAACTAACTTGAACTTTATAACCAAATCTCTGTTCGGTTAAGTACATCAACAGCTTTTTTAAATACTACTAAGATATTTTGAAAATTAAAAATCAATAAAATTATACACAAATAAAAAATATCCCTATTATGAGAGTAGCTACAATATTATGTAATTTCCTTGTCCCTCTTTTAATACCAGTAATCTGTCGTTATCTTCGATTGCAGATCTGCATGACGTCGGGACAATAAAGAACACAAGATCACACCCTCGGGGTACACTATCGTTTAGCATTGCACGTGATATCAGACTATCTAACTAAGTATCTGTGTTGGCACGTGTCATATACGCTGATACTGGCCTAATCCATCACCCCAATGTGAACTCTTTGATGTCTAACACAATAGCGGGACCGCTTAGAACAATTTCATTGGATTCCCGCTGAGATGGCTACGTATGAATGTTTTTTACAAAATGTCCTTTCAGTACACACTTTATTTTGTAATCTATAATAATACATTAACTATGTAGCAATAATCGTAATCTGCCCTTTTTTGTAGTCCACTGCTATACATGGGCCCCGATAACATCGTCTTGTGCATGAGAGATGTATGGCGCTAAAACGGCCAGCTGACGAAGCGGGTCAGCGAGTCCACTCTTTTAGTGGTGGTGTAGTTCGTTAGAGTTTGTGGTAGCCGCTTTGCCTTTCACGACATGTGAAGAAATCGTTTAAATATTCTTGGCAAATTCTTGAATATGTGGTAAGATCCGCGCCTATCTAACAGTTAGTGCTGATTGTTTCCTTCACATTTGTAAAGAGAAGCTATTCTATACAAAAGATTTCAGTGTATAACATCCCACTGCAGGGAACAGACCACCCCTAGTAATCACGAGAAAGTTTCAGGCCCTAATCCACCACGATGGTCGAGTGGATGAATATTGGTGGATGAATATGTTCCCAGATTTTTGATTTCATTTTCAGGCACGCGGGTTTCCTTGCAGTGTTTTCCTTGAACGTCCGCAGTGATAATTGAAAAATCCATGCTTAAGCAGTGACCCAGTGCAGTGATATGGGCTGGAGTTTAATTCAACTCATGACCTGAGTCGCCTTTTACGACACCCACGGGATAAGTTCGAGTCACCACTCGATACTTCGAGTCACAGCGATATTTACTCTAAAGCCGGCTGACACCAAACGGTGGTAGTTTTTTATATCATACATTTATTTAAATAACTCATAGTAACGTGCACTAGATTTTTTTATAGGAAAAAGGCAACAGACTAGCATACAGTTCACCTGATGGTGAATGGATACTCTCGTCCATGGACAGCCGCAATATATGCGAATATCTACTTGTAAATTTTAACCTTGAACATGTTTTATTGCCATTATTATTATCAAAACCTAACCATCGAATAATAACATGTCAACGAGCGTAACGAACAATTACTACATTTACATTATTTTAGGATTCCTGAAATAAAAAGGGCCATCACACGCACCAGTTGAAAACGTAAATCTTGTCATTTTATGTATTTATGGACGCCGAAGTTCACCAATGAGGAAGTCCTGCGACGAGTAGATCAGAAACACGAACTCTTGCAGACAATCAAGTGCAGAAAGATACAAGCTTTAGCAACTAATTATGATGGGCAAGATGCCGGGAAGAGGCGTGTTGGTCGCAGGGAACAGTTATGGCTGCGTAACATACGGGAGTGGACTGGCATCGCCAGTGGCGCCGAACTGTTTCGCCTCGCAAGAGACACAGCAAAATATTGTGAGCTGATTGCCAAGCTCCACTAGTTGGAAAGGTACCACAACAAGAACATGTACAATGCACATTTAAAAAAAATGTTTAGAAAAAAAACGTAGTGCTTGATAAGTCATATTCAACAATAAAATACCTCTTATACAACGCATCACCGAAATTGGGCAAAACGCAAAACACGTCAACTAATTTAAAATATATGAAACCGTTTTAGCCCAAAATAAAACTTCTCGAAATGACGACTGTTGGCTGTTAAATTAAATTAAATTGCTGAAAAAATATAAATAATAGATACGGAACCCGCAAGGTTTAAATAAAACTCAGACTTGACTCGTTAACGAAATAACAAACGTCCACTAAATTACTAAATGCGACATAAATGACAGCGGGTACTGTACAACAAATAATCTTTGTGTTGAAAAATATATAAAATGATATGGAGTTTTATAACTGTGACATTATATTTATTTTTTTACATTGTTGTTGGTTTTCAAAAGAACTTGACACCAGAAGAAAGTCTTAAGGAAGATATGCTTTTAGATACAGTAAGATCAAATACTTATATAATTACTAACAAGGGAAGTTTCCATACTCGGACTCTCCAAAATAAATGATACTTTGAATGTACGTAGTTTCTTTCAGAAAAATACACAAAATATTTTACATCTAAATTGCAGTAATAAAATATATTAAATGCAACGTAAATGCATTACAAAATTAATGCATTTTAGAGAGACTGGGTTATAGAAATTTCCAGTGTAATTGCAATGCAATGCAACCAGCACTTTCAGTATCCACCGCTGGGCACGGGCCTCCTCAAGCGCATTGTCTTGTGCATGAGGGATGTATGCCCTTAAAATGCCACGCTAACCAAATGGTTGGCGAGTTCACTCTTTTACAGATGGTGTAGTTCTTCAAAGCTTGTGGAGGCCGCTTTGTTATCTCTTAGTCTCCTTCTACGCCACCCACGGGAGGAGATGGAGTGGAGTAGCTATTCTATAGCCAGCCGACACCACAGAGCACTGTAAGAGTAGACATAATTTTCAAATATTATGAGACCCGTTCAAAGTAATTTGTATAAATAGTTTTTTAAGCTTTAAATACACAATTCACAGGCAATATTAATTATCACGTGCCAAATTAAACGCTTTTCCGTGTTTATAGTACGATACAATTTGAAATGAGTATTGTAATGTTGTCCTAATTAATACACTTTTTGTCCATTGTAACAGGTAGAAATTATGAACAAATACAAATATTATGGCGAAAAACATACCGTTACTACTGAAGATGGGTATATTTTAGGAATACATCATATGAAGCAGAAAAAGGTCAATAGTATTGAAGAAAGAAAAAATTACCCTGTATTTATTATGCATGGAATGGCCAGTTCGTCTTTTGACTGGCTATCGCAGGGGCCAGGGAAGACACTTCGTAAGAATATTTTATTTTAAATCACCGATGAGTTTGAATTTGAGAATGTCCAGATATTTGCATGCGGAAGCATCTTACTCTTTTGTGCAAATAGATTTTTATTTGATCTAGACTCAGTACATACTTATCAGTCAGTAGAGTCAAATACATTGTATTTGTCAAATTTCTTTTGGTAGTAGTTTGCTAGCAAAAGACTACCATGATAGTTATTTAGTAACCATCAAGTGATTTTTCAGCTCATATACTTCACGATTTGGGATTCGACGTTTGGTTGGGGAATGCTAGAGGCAACATGTACTCAAGAAAACATGTGAACATGACTACATCTGAACCAAAATTTTGGCTATTTTCCTGGCACCAAATCGGTCACTACGACCTAAAGGCTATGATAGATTATGTTTTACAGAACACTTCAGCTTCTAAAGTACACTATATTGGCCACTCGCAGGGTTGCACGACCTTTTTCATTTTAGCTTCCACGAGACCAGAATTCAATAAAAAAATACAATCTATGAACGCGTTAGCTCCGCCAGTCTTCATGGGAAATGCCAATTTTTTCATGAAAGTACAATCTTTGTATCGGGATGTTATGAAAAGCGGTAAGTAATTAATGTATTAACAAACATATTGGACATATTCATTTGAATATCCACCATCCACATGAATATGAATGAATAATGGATATATCCATTCATGACATTCAGAACAATTATTTTGATTATTCATTCATATTCATATGGATTCTAAGGAGTAAATATGAAATGTGGTAGAAGCGTCCACAAGTTAAGACTACGTACAGACAAGCGCTCACCGACCAAATTAATCAAGGCTTGACTAAAAGTTGGTTAAGTGACTGAGGTATACCTAAACCCAGCAACAAAAACATTTCGAAATATATTATTATTTCATACTATACTATGCACTGTAAGTACTTTATCTGATTCTTGTTATATGTTTGCTTCCTCTTCAGACATTATCCGGGTCATTTGTTCTTAGGTGTAGGCAGGCACGTAATTCGGCTCCTTTTAAAATATGTTTATTGTAAAATTGTGTATTTTATTTCTAGTAGCACTCTCAAGACTTCTATCTGGTACTTACGAAGTACCACCGATATCTAAGATTTATAAAGGGCCAATATACTATCTATGCAGAAACGGATCACCAACAATATCTGTATGTAAATTAATTGAATATTTAATAGGAGGAAAGAACAAAGATCTTCTTAATACAGTAAGTAACTTGATTAAATTTTCTGGCTAAGACCATAAGACATTTAGTTTTCTTTCTTTATTATATTTTCATTAAAGTGTTGAGTGAAATGCAACTTAGTGCAACAGGGCCACAAGTACAAAAGAGAACAACTGAAGATACCGGATTACTTTCTTGTCACCAGCCTAAATACATGTGCATGACTATGCGTTCGCTGTAAAATAAATAACAATTGTACCTACTTACCTTGAACAACAATTTTTTCCTCGTTTAATCGCAATGTTCTATAAGTATTTTTGAGTCAAATCAGGAAATTTGGCTGGTGACATTTAATTTAACTGGTGTGTTAATTAAATATTTCAACGGATACTTCTTGTTTGATATTTGTCTATATTGATAGTGTTCATCTCTAAGATATGTTTCATTTAGTCTTGAATAAATAGTATATTCAATATGATAATATTTATTCAATTGTTTAATATGTATATTAAAAATGTTAAAAGTAATAAATAATTGTATACATTCATTCTTCTATTATTTTATTACAGACGTTGATACCTCTAGCAGCGAGCCATGCGCCGGCGGGAATATCTCTTCTGCAAGTAGAGCATTACGGCCAACTTGTTCAAAGCGGCCGGTTTTCAAACTTCGACCACGGAAAGAAAAACAATTTGAAAATTTACGGCAGTAAAGTACCACCCGATTATCCGCTGGAAAAAGTCGACGCAAGAGTTGCCTTACACTACAGTGATAACGATTTCTTAGTAGCAGCTGCTGACGTGAAGAAATTGATGTCGAAACTACCAAACGTTGTTCTCTTCAGAAAAGTACCACATCCTGAATTCAATCATTTGGATTATCTCTTTTCAATTAATATCACATATTATATTTATGACTCTGTGATCGAAATTATTACGAAGTATGACAAATATTCGTAGTACTCAGTTTATAAATGAATTTATATTTAATGAATTGAATAAATGATTAAATTCCTTTATGTGAAATGTACTAAGTATTTTAATTGTTTTAAGGTATGAGTAAAGCAAATATTCTGTTGCTCTGTTGCATCTATGGTAATGCTTTTTGTCTCTTTCCAAAAAAAAATCTTAATTTTGTAAGACAGTGACAGCACTATCTTGTTTTATTTTCTTAGGTTTTCGCGATTACTATACATAGCAATTAAACAACTTTGAACGGTTTAAATCGCGTATATTTGACATTATTTATATCCCGACGTTTCGAACACTTTGCAGTGGATGTGGTCACGGGTGACGGTCACCCCGTGTTTTGTTTTGGTGTGCAATAAAATTTCAAGTGTGGTAGTGATAGTCAAAGGCCCATTTTCCATCCCATCCCATCCCCTCCAGTCCAGTCTAGTAATTAAGAATCATTGTGATTGTGATCACCCTCCATTGTGAGGGAAAAGAACGCATTCCAATATACTCTTTTTCCAAGTCCACTTATAAATCTCCAAAGGCGGTACCAACGATTGTCGTTACGGACTGATGTTGGCAGGTAGGTATTCGTGTAGCGAATGTGCATGAGCGACATCGACTGTAGATATCCACTTACCACTAAGCTGTTCGCTTGCCTTACACCTTACTTCTATAAAAAAAAAAACTAACTTCAGCAATTTCTAACTTCAACGATTTTCGTCTTACGTTATTTTAGTCTCTTTTTTATTGTTTTTAATAGATTTTATACTCAATAATATCGTTGCTATTGCTGATAATGTAACTTTTGTTGTATCCCCTATCGTTCCGTTTAGAGAAACCACGGATATGTCTCTGACATAATACTTTTATTTGATTTCATTGGGGCACAACGGCACTTGCGGGGTGTCGTGGGTCGCGTTGGCCGTCTCGTGGCCGTCTATTAGGGCGGATAAATGCCAATATTTACTGTAATGGACACTACGAGAGACACGTGTGAATGTTTAATGGAGCGTAATGAAATTTTATTCTAGAGACCTTTTTCTCAATTTTGTTTCTTATAATGTTATTATAGTCATGTATCTTGATAGACGTCTAGACTGTGACTGTAATTAAAAAAAATACAAATACGAGTACTTAGTATCTATTTAAGTTTTTGGGGTCGTATTTTAAGGAAAAAACCGCTATTCATGAAAATGAATATATAGACAATTGAAGTACATACACTTCCCGGCCGAATGTAATACACATCGGCCTTTAGAACTAACAGTGGTTTTGTGGAGCGTCGTCTCTGTCGTAACAGCACACGACAGAGACGACGCTCTACAAACCCAAAGCTAGCCGATCATAGTCGATGTGTATACTTAAAAGTAACGATTATTTTGTTATCCTTTTTTTGCTATTGGTTTTTGTGTTACCACATATCAAGAAAATCATTGAAATGATTTTGATGCGTGTTTTCATTTTACTGTTAGTTTAGCTTGGTGTTCGCGTCGATATCTCCGAAATAATTATTTCGCTACGTCGTCGATGGTTGAACAGCAATCTAAATTGCCTGTGGATTCACTCGCGTAAATAATTAATATATAGATATTACAGGAATTGCTACAAATTATGGTAATTGTTTTCAAACCAATATTCATCACAAAAAATATGATTGATGACGAGTAAAATATAAGTGATGCCTAATAAAAATTGAATAGCATCAATTGAACTCGAAATCGTACATTCGTATGTTCAAGCTTTTTTCAGCATCATACCATACCGGCAGCCTATGTCTCTTCATTGATGGATATAAACCTCTTCCAAAGCTCGCCACTACACAAGATCTCCCCCTCTAGAATCCAGCCACTTCCGGCATACTTCTTCAAGCACTTTTTCTGCAAACACTTTGAATGACAGAAAAAAGTGGCAGCTGAGCAGACAGTCCACCTGGTGGTAAGTGGATTACACTCACCCACGAATATAAGAAAGTGGAATGGGATGACAGCTTTAGAGAGGTCTATACCCAGCAATGGAGAGACAATTGGTATGGTACACATGGCGTTTACATCCTAATGAAATTGAATAAAAATATAAAAGGCCACCATGAATGGAATTTAGGTATTGTTCTTTTTCACTGGCGTATAAAAATGAAATAACATCAAAATGGGTTTAATAATAACTTAATTTTGTACCTAACGACGCGTTCACTACATACCGTAAGGACGGGTTCGTCCATTTATGATGGCAATTTTTCTACGCCAAGAGACATATCCCAAAGGATATTCCAGAAATACCCGATAGCCATCACCTAATAAGCTCTAGCCTCGGGCGAATCCTTCCAAACAATAGCGGAGGTATTTGGGCAGATCCATGACACCGCACACTTGTTCCTGACTACTAATGTCCTCCCAAGACGTCCAAGACATATATATCTACTTCCTACCCGACTACATAACGAAAGAGTCAAGGATAACCGGACACTGCAGTTTCCTTTTAAAAATAAAAAAATATTCATGTAAATGTTCTAGAGTGGACAGAATAATACATTAAAACAAAATATAACAATGTTATTTATTAATTATTGCTTGTACAATACATCTATATCTATACATATAATAAAGTAGAGTCGTGTCTTTAAAAAAAGTAATTGCTGCGTAAAGTACGCGCATCACGCAAAAACCGCCGAACGGATTTTAATGAAACTTGACACAGTTATAATTTTGGTTAACATTTAGGATACTTTTTATCTAGATTTTTTATCTTTTTATCAAGATGATATTGTGGTATATTATTATTTTTATGCTGGTTTTGTCTCGGTTGGTATATTTTGTTTTATGATAAAAAAACATCTCTAGATGTTTTTTTTATCATTTATCTAGATAAAAAGCTAAATGACTAGAGATGTTTATCTAATCTAGATTAATTATGAAGTTATGCAGTTCGGGAATCACAAGTGTCACGAAGTGTCACTGGCACCGCTAGCTAGGTAGCTAGCGAGTGTTTCGTAGGGTTATTTTTTTCATTACTGTTTTGAACAAGGTTAACGATCTTGGTGCATAATCTACCCGCGCCTGCGGTCCTTCAATGAGGCCATAACACAGAATTTATGTGAATTAATGTACCTAATAAGTAACCTTAACCAGCCCTTTCACCGTGACATTCTCTAAGACACGTCCTGGTAGTACAAGTGCTGCAGTAATCACTTGAGACACTAAAGATTTGTTTATACAAGAAGAGTGTCTCGAACGGTTCGAGCGAGAATATTGTATACGATTCTCGTATGCGACCAAACTACGAGATAAACTACGAGATAAACGAAACAGATTTATTGTAGATAAACAAATACAGATATTTAAACTTGTAATATAATAATAACATTGAACAATTAATAACATAATTAATTATGTATGAATTTGATAAACAATATTTACATTATCAAAGAAAAGAAGAAAAAATATCAATTTTTATAAAAAAAATACCTATTTTGTGTATTACCCGTCAAGGCGAACATAATTTATTCTAATGTTCTTAGTAATAAATTCATCATACATTGGATAATAAAATAAATTTCTTTAGTGTCCGTTTAGCCTCTACAACCGTATCACGCCGCGCGGCCCGAGGCTGGAGCGAACGCCACCACGTGACTAGCTTCCATAACTACGAGTATTTCAAGAAACCAAAGAACGTCCCACTGTTTCATGGCTTACAATGTTACATTTTATTGTGTACTAAACATTTTCGCATATATCGGACTGAAATGTAGGTTAGCAATTGAAGTTTCTGCTGTCTTTTCGTCGAAAAACTAACAAGAAAAATTATACAGCCAACATTGCGTATTATGGTCATTTTTATTAAAACGTATGAAAGGAAAATGCCCGATTCGTATTAATTTTTGCGGGACGAAATAAACGACGGCAGAAATATCTATCTAATTTATATCACTTCTTACGTCAATATGTTTTCTTCAGATTTATTTCCTCAAACCGATGAGATAAGGTCGGACGTATTGACATTTGCTATTCTGGAGTGATGTTGACTTACCGCACTATTCAGCATCCACTTACCACCAGGTGGAATTTCTCCTCATCTAACACCTTCTTTCTATATAAAAAAATGAGAAAGTATTGAACAATTCTAACTATGCTTCTTTTTTACCTATCGGTATATAATATTCAGAAATGATTTTTAAGTAAGTACAATATTTACACATAAAAGGACCTCTTGCATCAGCCTTTAATGTCCCACTGCAGCGCACAGGCCTCCCCTAGTAAATCACTAGGGGGTTTTGGACTAAAATCCACCACACGGACCCAGCGCGGATTGGTCTTTCTCTCGCCGTGGAGCTAGCTAGGGACAATTTTAAAAAATCGGTACATCAGTAGAAAGTCAGTGGTACGGACCAAGGATTTAAACTCACAATCACACGAATGTAAGTCGAGTATAAGATCCCCGTAGGCTATCACCGCTCTTTATCATCAGGCTATCACTGTCAGCCTCCAGATTTATTAAAAAGGTCCAGACTTATTGTAATACTAGCTGTGCTCGCGACTTCGCACGCGTCAATTTTTAGTTTGATTTTTTAATTGATAAAGCTTTGTATACAGCATCCTTTCTTCCCGTTAGCCGATTTCGATGAAATAAAGCCTATTCGAAACGTCAAACTAAGCTTAATTAACCTGTGGAAACCTCTTGAAAATCCGTTCCTTAGTTTTGGAGATTGGCGTGTTCGCACAGACAAACATACATACAGACAGACAAAAAATTTCAAAATCATCTTTTTGTATTCTGATACTCTTCCTTCATCGCCCCCAATCAGTTTTTGGTAAATTCAATGTGCAGACACGCTGTTTCTACAGTTTTATTATATGTATATATATACATAGATAGATAGATGAAAACATTGTTAGCTTTCCAAGCACCAATAATTCTATTCAAATCGTCTATTCATTATTAGTCCAGTTAAACCCAGTCCAAATATTTTTTAACTAAACTTGGCACAGCGAACTCATAAAGCTAAGTAAGATTAACAGCTGGAAACGGTGAGGGTAGTATTACCGGCATTATTGGCATCCGATGGAGATTTAGACAGATTTAGGATACATCTTGGGGTGAAACTAGTTTAGAGTAGACTTTATATTGACACATTCTATTTAAATAATTACTCGCCCAATGATTCTGATAAGTGTTTTAGTGTGGAAAACAAACAATGGAAATATTAAAAAGAAATATCTATTGATATCCGGGAAAATGTTCCTCTTCTTGCTTAGCACAGTCTTATGGCTCGTTTGCACAAGGAGAGTTTCGGAAACGGTTCAGGCGCGAATATTATATTAGGTAGTCGTATCAGTTCGCGGCCTTTTTATAGTGAAAATCATACAGACTTTTTTTGTATTATATAAATGTTTATTGAACGGAATATTGTCCATTTAATTCGACTATCTTGCGCCAAATTTCTGGCAGATACATTTACATACAGTTTATACAGGCTTCTCTTGAATGTAATTTTACTCCATTAAAAGAATTTTGTAAAGAGCGGAATAAATAATAATCCGAAGGTGCTAAGTCTGGCTATGCGGTCTAGCATTGTCATGAGGGAAAATTACACCTTTTCTATTAATTAATTCTGGGCCTTTTTCTTCAAGTGCGTGTTTCAATTTTACTAATTGCTGACATCAGAATAGACAGTAGACATCAGAATTAATCGTTTGGCCATGTCTCAGAACTTCTTCTTCCACTAATTTGGTGTTGTATGGAGTGACTAATGTTTGACGCTGGAAAATGATGGAGAAGAATCCCCGTGCACATTATCCAATATTTGCTTGATATTGGTCGGGCTAACACCTTCCTTTGTTAGGAAACGGAACGATATTCCAAAATTAACATTTTAAAGATTTTGCGACTTCTTGTTGTTCTAAGAGTCGAGGAATCCAAACTGACGATGGTTGAATTCTAAAAATTATTCACGAATTAGCAGATAAATAAGATAAACGAATTAAATAAATGACAAATTATTTGTCATTTATCCTAATCCGTATAATTGTAATCGTGTATAATCCAACTCTAATTTATAATTGTCTTCCGTCTAGCACCAAAGATAAAATCCAGGCAATTATTCTGCCCGCATTCTGGACACGACGACAACCTTCACGGATAAGTGGGCTCAAACCGGACAAGAGCTCGCAGATTAATACGGGGAATCAAACCACGAACAACCCTGCCGAAGCACTACTGGTTGAAAAGTATTATATTATTCACTAAAGATTACATAAGACTAATAGATAGGACAGGTTAGGAGGATACAATAGAAGATATTGTACTTATTATTGTCCTATATTTTATAGGAATAAGCTGCCAGTGGAGTATACAGTCCACCTCGTGATAAGTGGACACTGTCGCCCATAGACATCCGTGGTACATGCCAACATCAGTTCAAAATGACAAACTTCGGCAAGGCCCCGGATGCGCTGCCTACCTTTGGAGATGTAGGAGTGGATTTGGAGAAAGGGTTGGGAAAATTGGGAGCGATAGTAAGCGATATAAAGAAGAATTGTTTATAAAGAAAAATAGTTTTTTGTTTACAGTTATCACTGTTAAGCCGATTTAAAAATATTTGTTTAATTCATTCATACTATTGCAACCACTTTTTTCAAAATATATTTCATGTACAGAATAGTCCAGTCAACTTATTCATCGTACTATACAAAAGGCTGGCTAGCTTTGATTTTTTTAGTATGGTGTACGTACCGGGGCCCTAATTTGAAAAAAACAAGTTTTCTTCCTCGGACGACGGCCGCGGGTACTGCCACCTAAAAAAAACGCGAAATGTTCGATGACGTTTCGACTATTGCGAAATATCTCTTAAAAGGTGTGTTTAAGAGATGCCGTGTCTGCCGAGATCGAAAACTTGGATTTTAAATAGGGTCCGAGTACGTATAACAATCAAAACTACCCGAGCTTTAGCAAGGAGCTTTTTTCGAACTACATATTTAGTATTTGACTGAACTACACGACTTTGTTATGATTTTATTGTCTGTATACATAATAATTGCGTACCTACCTAAATGTAGGCTTTCACTACATTTTTAGAACTATTTTTACTAAAATGTCACTAAAGCAAAGTCGAAACGAATTGTAAATATATGACGCCATGAAACCAATATTTTGTTTATTACACTAGGTTAATGTCCCACTGTTGAGCAAAGGCCTTCCCTCTTTTATGCCAAACCGCTCTGCTTAACGCCACGCTCCTGTGGTATGCATCTAAGTCATCCCGCCATCTCTTTCTCGGTCTGCCTCTATGTCGGTGTCTATTTTGTTGCCTCCACTCGGTAACTATTTTTGCCCACCTTTCTGGATGCATGCGACAGACGTGTCCAGCCCAGTCAGTTTCAGCTTAGCGGTCTTAGCACCTATATCAATAATAAGGGTTTTAGAACGCAGTTCGATGTTCTTGATAATACAAGTGGTCCTTCAAAATAATACTTTTTTTTGTATTACATTCTTCCATAATATAACTGATTCATCCGTAACCATATCTGTTAATGAAACAAGAGAAGTGATATGTAGAAAAACAAATATACAATGTACGTTTAATATTATAATTCAAAAAAATCTATTTTAATACTTTTTAAAAACTGACAAAATTCAAGCTTTTTGTGTAACATGTCAAAAAATATTTCCATAAAACGGGATGAGTTGGTAAACTCAGGAAGGCGCTATCTGAAGGCTTTTCCGGGCCATTGAGGGCGACGCTGACGCGGCGGGGACGATGACGTGTGAAAAGTGCCCCTCTGACATTCTGTATAGCTTTATTAGCTGAAGATGCTGCCCGATATTTTAAAGGAATGTTGCGTGGGTAGACTGATCGATGTTAAAAAATGTATTGATATGAATGTTTCGATGTTACTATTCTATTAAGGAATACTTAACACATCAATTATACAAGAGTATAATAGGCCACTGTGTCTCGCATTTGTAGACTTCGATAAAGCCTTTGATTCAATCGAAACTTTGGCTGTTCTGGAATGTTTTATTGTATCTATCTTCTATACATATAATAAAATCGTAATGTATCATGTCTGTACATGCAAAATTTTTCGAACATAGCGTATGCAATATAAAATACGAATGATTAAGAGTTCCCACGGGAATTACAAGATCACGCGAACGAAGTCGCAAGCACTACTAGTTTTATTATATGTATAGAAAAAACAATTTTAAATTCCCGTTTTACTCCGGGAAAATAGTACTAGATTACAGGTGCGAAAGGTTTATAGCTCGTTCGTGTTAAGCATTACTTATAACATTTTTAAACTGCAATTAGTTTTCATTCCTTGTATACTGGTAATAGTTTCATGTAATGAATTCAAACGAAAGAATTACATAATACAAAATTGCTCAAGGAAGTAAATGGCATGCCACATTATGCCACGTTACGTTAGTTAAAATATTATTTTACTTATTGATCACTTATCTATAGGAATTAGGATAAAGGATAATCAAAAGATAGTTCAAATTATTACCAGTCTTCACCATTATTACCATTACTACCATCGGGTTCTTATTCATTTATGTTTTGCCAGTATTCTATGGATACGACTACACAACTGAAAGTAAGTAGTAGGTATTATGATATAATTTTTGTTGTACATATTTATATAAGTATTATATATCTATATATATTAATATACGTAGGAGTTATACGTAGGAGTTATACAATGGGGGAGGCCTATGTCCAGCAGTGGGCGTCCAGGGGCTGAGAAGAAGAAGAAGAAGGAGTTATATGTGTATTGTATTATATGTATTGCATGTAATTATTGGCTACAATATACTTATTGATTATACGATACACGATAATCACGATACGATACGATACACCGCCTATGGTATTTCTATTTAACCAAAAGTTGACTGACAGAGAATGCCACTAAGCATTAAGTCCGCATTTTGTAAAAAAAATCCTTTGTGCATTAAACACTTTAAACTCAATAAATTACCGATACAATCTCCGAATCCCATTACTTCAATGTCCGAGTGCCGGCAGCCTCCCATGTAGGAAGTTTTTCCAACATAAACGCTTTCTGGAAGCCAGCCAGATAGCGAAAACCCTTTGCAAGCTTATTTATGGCCAGCTAATAATTTGTTTCAATTTACAACGATACTATACGCTGCTGATATTTTTAAACTTATGAAAAATACTGATACTTTTTAAAATTCAGTAAGTACTTTTTTCGCACAGTCTTTGGGCTTCATAGACGTTTTACGATTACATCGTTCTGCGAACTGATCTTTTTATGGATCTCTAAGGGAAGTCGAAATTGACCATACACCTTAAGCGAATGTATTGTGGGATTTCCTAACTGTAAAATATTATATTCAATTATCAATTATTTTTATTAATTAATAATAATCAATATAAAGTTCAAATGGGATTAAGTAGGTAAATGAGTCCATGCAGTGCATATGCATTGATTTATGACTAGATGGTCAGGATACGACGCATACACGGAGGGAGATGGTGAGACAATCTTTATTGTTTTTGGAAGTTCAAAAATTCATTTTTATTCATAAAAGTACTTAGAAGGATACATGTGCCCAGAGTGTGGGATACTGAACAGATTTATTTTATACAAACTAATAGATTTAAAAAAATATTTTTAACGATTATTTGTTTTATTTATTTATTTACTCTTTATGCACTATATTGTACAGAGGCGGACTTAATAACGCATTTTCTACCAGTCGACCGTTGGTTAAATGTGAAAAATTTAAGCGGGTGCAGAAGAACTCAAATAGTAAAGCTTAATGTATATCTATAAATAACAATAGTAATATAATAATACATTGATAATTTATATAAATATACGATACAATATATAAATATACTTACTAAAAATAGATATATAAACTTTGGCGTTTTTGTACTCATTTTATATTCTACATCGGGTGTGAACGAGTAAAATAAAGGTATTTGTTTACCATTTATTCCTACTAGACGTTTGGACATGGGTTTTCAGTAGCTGTGGTCATGAGTTAACTGAAGAGGTTAGGATAGGAGCTACGAGCAGATGTATCAACTATCCATAAATCCATAAAATGTGAATATTAAATAATATTCACATTCGGAAAGGTTGCCACACACTACACTAACAATGTCTGCGGACGTATTCGACGGTAAATAGCAGGGTTTAAAGTTAAGCACTGGATTCCACGTCGACGACAGTTTATATATGTATATGTTCCCGATTGTTTTTTTTATATTTCTTAATTTCAATCGCTACGCGTATAATCCTGGGGTAATAATGATGTTCAGTGGAGAGGATTTTGGGAGTGTAGAGTTCTACCCAGTGATTAATTCCACGTGTAATATTATAAAGTTATACGCTTTCAGACCCGATTGAGCATATAAAATGCATACATTTGAATAAAATAATATAAATATTTTACTTATTGATACTTATATATAATATAAATATAGAGAAAAAAGGAGAAAAATATCATTAGCTCTGTGAATTTCAGACGTAGTGTTCCGAAAGCTTCCTGTTGAGACTGTTTTTAGTAGGCTTCCTATGTCAGTGGGGACAGAGTTCCAGAGTGTTACCGCCTGAGAGGCAAAGGAATAAGTCATGTAACCCGTGAGCAAACACATAGAGTGTGGAATTTTCAGCGGAACGAAGATAACGGTCATGAGAGTCCCTTTGAAGCCGCAACTTAGATTTCAGATATTCAGGCGAACGTGGATCGTATAAGATATAAAAAAAGTGTGCAATAAGTGTGTGTCTTATTGACACAAAATTATTGAATATTCTATTTATCTTCAACTGGCCGTCGTTTTCTGACTATATTTTTTGAACGGTCATGGCACTAAATGTAAAATTTGGATATCTTAAGGCATCAAATAGGCACTAATACAGATAGTAAAGTAAATGCCTAAACAGTTTTGAGCAAAATATAATAACAGACACGACTACATGACATTACACGTCCATATGATGAGGTTCATATAAATATTAAATCATTATGTACGATTAATAAATGTACAATTTATAATACTTATTTTTAACATTTATTTTAATTTATCTATATATTAGAACTTATGTGTACATATTCCTACATTCGTGAATGCGTCTCTCGAGCTCCAGGTGAAAATCAGCGCCAAATGCTTGTCTGAGGCATTATGCTGAGCTGCAAACCCTTTCGAGAAGACATTGCCACGCACCGTTTAAAAATTTTACTTTTTTTCTATTGTTGCTTTTTCCTATTCCTCTGTTATGTTTTGTGTTTCTCGTCGAATAAATATTTCTTCCTTTCCTACATAGACATACTACATAGACTTGTTTAAAATAAAATTGGCAGTCCCAGAAGCAAATCAGCCACTTATTCAAGTGAAACTGAGCTAGCTAGATTGCGTTCAAAATTATTCTGCCTAGTACGTGCCCTGTATTTTAGAGTGAGACTGCTTAATTCTACTATGAGCAAGACTCGATAAATCAAACACTTGTAATGAAATGTCAAGATGCGGGGAATTTAAACACTTTGGGTACATTATTTTAGAACGTATCAGAAGTTAGCTAGTAAATTTTGAAAGTCAGAGAGATTAGCAGTATCATATTTTATTTGTAACCGAGTTTTAGTTCTTACTATGCATAATAATAAGTTTACAAAAGAAATGTGAGTCTAACTTAGTCCTACGGCACAATATTGAACATAATTAATCTATCTGTCGTTTTGTAGCTACCGGTAAAATTTTAAACAAATTAAAAACATCAAAAGTTCAACGGTAAATTGTCTGAGTGGATAAATATGTTTTAATGTTGAACATAATAAGAAAACAAGATAGAAAACATAATTTAATTTAGGCATTTCATATACTTTACGCATTATTGGGAAACTTCAAGTGACAGTAACAGCTTACATTGTAAATATTTTCAAATAAAACATGTTAACAGTACATATTTACAGTTAACAGTACAATACATATTTAAGTGAATGTATAAGGCAGCAGTCTTTTTTTAAGTATCACAAGCTAAGCTGTGAACGAAAAATTCGTGAGAAAACGCCGCATGTTTGAAAGAAAAAAACTCAAACACCTGTATCCATCAAACTGCATTGGGCCCGTGTGGTGGATTATGGCCCGAATTATTTAAAATGGCTGTTCATGCACTTTAATGGGCCGTTATAGGTTACTATTAAATGGCGTAGCAGTGCTACGAAAATCATTCGTAGCCAGAACGACGAAGCGCTACGCAAAAATGGGAGCCCTCAATTTTATACGTCTACAGAGGATTTAGGAAAAAAATCATTGAAATCTCTTTAGATGTGTACTTACAACTTTTTTATAAATATCAAGAAAAATAGTTTCTATATGTATCCCATAATATTAATACCATACAAGTGTTGATTTACAACAAGACCATACAAGTTATTTTGAATTGATTGTAATTTATTTCTCTCTGTTTTATGTAATAGTTAAAATATTTATGAATTTAAAAACGCTTCAAACATTGCAACACTATAGAGAGAGCCCGAAGCAAATTACCTATAACATGTTCCGGTTGTTGCACTAATGGAAAACGGTTGTGAGCGCTGAGCACCTGCGGACCTGTGTCTCCATGTTAACACGGAGCTTTCAAACCTACTTACAAATATATTAATTTTTTGACGTTATATAAACGTTATTATACACTTCCTCTTTCTCCTTCTTTATCATCTCCTAACGGAGGTTGGCGATCAGCATGGCCATTCTTACGCGAGAGACTGCTGCTCGGAACAAACACATGGTGCTCATCCCGAACCATACTCGAAGATTTCTGAGCCAATGTACCAGGTTTACGGTGACCATGTATATTTTCCTGCATTACTAATTGAAACAGATGGTATCTATCACTGCGCATGACGTGACCAAAATATGATAATGATTAATGTATGTACACTACCCGCGTTATAACCTCAATCCCAACTGTCTGGGTCAAGGTTGTCTGGAAGAAATGGCTATAAAGCAATACTGTCTGGTTGTATTCCCTTTTTATATCTTATCTTCCTAAACTATGTCATAATGTTACAATTATACAATAAATAGTTTTATCTGTCTATCTATATTTCCCTTAAAAGCCATCCTTTAATATTCCTTATACATTATAATCAGCTTAGAAAATAAGGACTGGAAAATCACTGGAATAGTTTAAAAAATCATTAAACTTTTTTGTAGTGTGGTGTGTCATATACTCGTATAAAATACTTACCTTGCAAGGTAGAATCGGTCGGCGCTCACGATTAAACCGCTGTGCGTGCGCCGGCCGTCTCGACGTGCAGGAGTTCTGCGCATGCGCCGCGCCGCTGCGGCCAGTAAAGAAGAGTCTCCTACCTAAAGGTTGCGCATACTTACGCTCTGGACATTATTGATATTATAATTAAGTATCCCTCGTCGTTACATATGAAATAGACAACAAAACGTCCGTGGATTGTATAATGTGTAATACATGATAATTAAACACACAACTTTAAACTCTGTGAAGTAATTTCCTTTAAAACACCTCGTCATACCCCCATAATAGAAAGAAGTTCGACGAGCAGGCGCACAGACAGTCCACCTGGTGGTAAGTGGATGCTGTCGCTCATGGACATCTGCGAACATACCAACGATGCCAACATCAGTCCAAAATGACAAACGTTGGCACGTTTCGAGATGATATAAAAAGCAATAAGTAATCAATGTGTTGACAAACATAATATTATATGTTATCAACTCCGAAGACATTTCTAAATCAAATGTGGTATAAGTATCCCACATAGTAAGTAAGACACATAGTAAATAGGTATAGTAAGTTAAGACTACAGAGTACAGTACAGAGAAGGGCGATGTTTGAACGCACACCGACTGAATGAATCAAGACATTTCTTCAAAATGCTGGTCCGGTTGAGTGAGAAAAGCTTTAGAGTAGATCCCTTCACTTATTATTTCTAAATAGTTTGACTCTTTTTAAGTGAATCATATTAAATTATCATATTTTACTTTTATCAACAATCTATATGTTTAACCTTCTTCACAGTAGTACCTACGAACTACCACCAGTTTCTAAGAATGTAAAAGTACCAGTGTGCTATATTGCCTTACATTACAGTGATAATGATTACTTAGTAGCGGCTGCAAACGTGAAGAAACTGCACTCGATACTGCAGAACGTTGTTTAAAAAAGTACCGCGTCCTAAATTCAATCATTTTGATTACATTCTGTCAACCTAAATCACAAATTTCATTTATAACTTTGTCGGAATTATTACAAAATACCATAAATTAGCAGTAGATGCACGTATTAAGAACAGAATACTTCATAAAGTAAATTATTATAATGTATTTATTAGTAAATTATGCTAAATCTACTTCATAGTTATTTAAGATTTTAAACATTTGTTATGATTGAACTTAATAATTGTTGTGTAAACGGGTCACTCACGATCTATTATTTATTTATTATAGCCGATATGTCCAGTTACATGGAACCGTGGTTTCGACTAGACTGAGGAGGCAGGTGAGGCTGTTTCGTGCTATTGACAGACAAATCTACCCTACGTTTGCTCGTTTTTGATTCACCTGCCCACACTGATAGTTATTTTCATAGTTATTTTATCTTTTCAAATTAAAGTAATATGTTATTCTTATTATTTATGTTATTACTTCTTGGGGCGGTGCGCCGAAAACCTATATGTTAAAAATGGAACGAGCTCAACGAGCTCTTTTAAAAGTAATCTTGCATTTACCATTTAGACATCCTACTTCAGCTGTTTATAAGGAGGCAGGTGTTCTTTTTGTGCGCAAGATTTATGTTTTGCAAAGCTTAAGGAAATATCATCGTCTTGTTGTGTCTGCGCCGCGCTGCTCAAATACAATAAAAGAGTCTCGTGGTGTCCAGTGCCGACGGCTAGGAGCAGTTTATCTAATTTTAATTATGTGGCTCCTAGAATATATAACTTATTTTATAAATCAGAGAAAATTACTAAATTCAACAATATCTAAAATAAAGCAAAAATTATTAGTTGGCACCGAAGAGCTTTTATTCAAAACTTTTTAACACAAATAAGCACGGACTTAATTATCTACACTAGTCACACACTACATTCATTCACACTCTCTGACTCAAAATCCCCACATAATTTTGCTCTGTGGATGGCGTTTAACACTCATATCATAAATATAGTTTTGATTGTTTAACATTTATTAAGATACTGTATACATTCACTCACACACTAAAAATTACGCATTAAAATACGAAAACCAAATAAACATATATACATACATAAATACTTACACACACCCATAAACAGGCATTCATACATACATGCATACATCAATGCAAATTCTTATAGTATACGCATGCACAACAAATTGTTAAATATTTTTTTCGTTTTATAATTTAATCTTTGTTTATAAACTTGTTGTCTTTGTTCTTTTAATAAATAAGCTGTAATTATTGGATAAGCACAAATTACTGCTATTGACATCTCATCGGGGAGGACACTAGCTCCTGTGCTACAGGTTTACCTACTTCGGGAGTTAGGGGTTTCATATCATGTTATATCAACAAAAATCTGTTAACAATAAAGGTTTTGTTCGGTATTGTACGGGGGCTGCGGGGTGAGGCTTGAATTCACGTGCTGCGCGGGCGCGGATCGCCCATTAATTAGCCTTTGACCCTTCGGTGGATCGGGTCGGCCATTGATCCTTGTACGATACGGTCGCAATTTGTTGTTGTGCAAGTAGGCTGCACATTTTTGGGAAACCCTGGGGCACGCGAGTGTCCATAGTTGGATAATTGGTGTATGGCAGTGAAACAGTGAAAACAGTGAACGACGACCTTGCAACGGCGCTATTAAGCGCATTCCTCTTCAGCAGTCCCGGGGGCCCCCAGGAAGATCGAGAGTGAGTGAACAGGAGGTTACAAGGTCAGAACTTTTGGATTCCTTTTTTAACTTCGACTCCGCGTATCGCGTATAAAACAGGTTTATTTTATTTATTCATTAAAATCCGTATGTTACTTTTTACGTGATGCGCGTTCATACAAACACAAGAAAAAAATACAGAAATTGTTGTTTTGGACTCTCTCATATATAGTACACCTATGCTGCAAAGATTTTTTCAAAAAAATATTTCAAGTAGGTACAATCACGCGGCTTTGTTACGATTTTATTATAACGTAATGTATAGATGAAAATGTATAGATCAGACACTTGTACAACAATGACATCAATTATTTCAACATAATTTTCCGTATCATCATATTACAAACGATAAAAATTGTTCGTATTTTTTTAAATGTACAGTGAAGTACTGTATTTATCTGTGTCCTGGAGAGTAATAAATTCAACGTACGTACATATTTAATCCCAGCTCGCAAAGTATATCAATTTTAAATTGAACAGGTCGAGGATCATCGATAAATCACCTGGTACGAAATTAACCGAGCATTTAAAAAACAACACGTATATGACCAGTGTATTAAGACCCCTGCGCTGCGCTAAAAGTTCCCTACAAACGTCATTTAAGTCGTGAAAAGAAGGGAGGTGAAGGTCAATGAAAAATGGACGTTACTTATATACGAGCACATATTTATAACCTTTCTATATATTATTATCCTAGCACAATCATGCGAACCACGGGGTGTTGAAATATTTGTTGCGTCGAAAAAAAATTTTTACACTTTTCTGAATTGTCCATACTTCAAAATACAATAAATATTTATATCTGATAAAAAAAATAATTAGATGTGAGACTGCAACAAATAACCCTTTAGTGATTAAGGTCATTTATTCAAGGCATGTTTTTTGTTTTATATCCACTGATTTAATTCACCGATAATGATTCACCGGCAGATATAGAAGGACCTATCCATGGCCTGAATATTTCAATAGTTATAATAATCTAGGAAACAATACTTTAGCGTTTAGCGGACTCACATTGTTAGACGGTATGGGAAAGAACCATTCATATATTTGTTTACAAAACAAAATATTGTATTAACACATCATTGCGTCGTCGATCTCGAAATGAACTTAAATAAGACACAAGTCATATTCAACTGACAAATGACACTGACGTGACACTCAAAGTTGTTGACCATTATGTTTACCTTGGGCAACCATCCAACTTTGCAAGATGTGTCGGCACTTCTCGCCGCCTATACCACAATGCTTGAAAACGAGAGTTTTTAATTAGTGCGTCCTGCCAGTTACATATGGTGCCATAACAAGGCCTCTAGCGGTAGGCCTGGTCCATATGTCAACAGTCACTCAGCAAGCTATGGAGAGAGCTATGCTCGGAGTTTCTTTGCCAAAGAATTAAAGTCATCGACATAGTTCGTAGAATTAACATGCTAAAGTGGCAATGAGCAGGTCATATTTGCCGCAGGACCGATAACCGTTGGGGTGGACGAATTCTCTCATGGAGATCACGTTCCCGGAAACGCAGTCCGGTAAGGTGGACCGACGACTTGAAGAAATTCTCCTGTATTTAAATACCATTATTTATTTAAATGCTATTATTTATTTAAATCGTTAACACTTTACCTCTATGTTCAGGTATCAGAACATTTCAGTGTCATCTACCTGCAGACATGTCAGTAAATTCCATCACACCGTCGACGCGTTCGATCGATCGGCACTGCCAGCCGTACAGTCGCGACGCCTCGTTAGAGCTACGTGATCGCAATCGGGATTGCCTATTTATACACATTGTCGACTTCAACTGCACTCCCAACTTCAACGAAACGAAGTAACCATTAATACTTGAACCCTTATACATCCAAACTTTCCCCATCTTACACGTAAGTTTACAGGACGAGTGGGAAGCGAGGAGTGTCATGTTACGTTGGTGATTTAGCAAAAAATACGCCGAAAATAGATGGAAAAGAAGCAGTTTTTCGCGAATTTGATCGGGCCGGTGAAAAAGAGTCGAATGAAGCTTAGTTGGACGTTAACTCCGGGATGAATGAGAACTTTTGAAATAGCCCGATAGCACCGGATAGTGATTACTCGTCAGTTTTTACTTTTTATATTGAATGCGACGGTATTAATGTAAAAGTTTACTATTCAGTATTGAAAAGAGTTTAGATACTTCACATTCGTTTAATAGAGTCCATCTTACGTTTTCAAATACTATTTATTATTCCAATCAAATAATTACAATCGATTGAAATCTGTTTCGATCTAAATATCCAGTCAGGAATCGAACCTTATCGCTAGGTTATTGACTGATAGGTCACATTCCTTCCTAAGTACCTACGTCAAGATTAGATTTATCATAACAAACAAACTCATCCCTAATCAAATCCCACACAACGCAAAACAACAAAACTATAGTCGGATTTTCATTCGAGTCGGGGCTATGACATGTAGAACTGTCAAACAGTAAAATTTTTACAGCAACTTTATTGACAGTTTTACATGTCATATCCCTAACTCAAATAAAAAATCCGACTTGAATTCGGATTTGGATAAACAAAACAGAATAAAAGGCCTTATTCAAATGCGGCGTGCTGGAGTGATTTCAGAACATACCGGTACAAAATGCACGTAGGATTAATATAATCGGGTGGTCAGTCGGGACCGGACAACCGGACCGGTGAACGCAGGGCGACTTGCACTGAATACTAATTTTAAACATGCACTCTTATTCTGTGCCATTGATAAAACTTAATTCTAGTAAAAGATATAATCTGCTTTTAAAAAAGTACATTAAAAAATTACAAGGGGCATAGAGAATTAAAAAAAAATAGTCCTTACCAGAGAACATATTTATTTAGTAAGAAAACAAAAATGGCAACACCTACAACGAGCGATGAAGCTGCGAAACATACTTAGTATCAAAAGAATAGAACGTATCAAAACACTGTTCTCCGAAACTGAAATAATTGATGCAGTTACAAAAACTGCAAAATTTAGATGAGATTTGGCGAGACACGTTATTTTTTCTTCATTTTTGTTTAAAGATGCCAGACGTGTGGGCGCGCCACATGATGGTAAGTGGTCACTGCCGCCCATGGACACTTGCAACGTGCAACAATAGTGGGCTTGCGGATGCGCTGCCGACTTTGCAGAATCTATTCACAGCTCTTTTTTTTTAAAATATGATGAGGGCAGCTACAAAAAGATTTGTAAAGCAATGGGAGAAGCCTTTGTTCAAAAATATAGGAATTTCAGGCACAAACTTCTGCCATAGATTTAAGTACATAAAATATACGATTGTCCAAATTAGCGACCAACTAAAATCTTATTAGGATTGCTTCTGATATTTTAGCCTTCTTTAAAATAAAGTTCATTGACCTGTACAACTTGTGTTTTGTTTTTATAAAAGAGGTGGCAGACGGGCTGGCGACCCATGAGATGGAAAGTGGATACCGTAGATACTGCAACACCAGGGGGGATGCGGGTGCGCATCCCGCTGTGCGCTGTCGACCTTGCAGAATCCTATTCACAGCCCACTTAAAGAGACCCATGTCAAAATTTCAGTATTATTTCCCATGATTAAATGCAGGCGGTTCCTGATATTATTTCTACATATAGGACGAATATCTTACAATGATTACAAGTACAACCTGTTAAACATGAATTCACCAGCTTTGTATAAACGAAAACTTCATTATCTAATCTAAATCTAAAGAATTTATCTAAAGAAATTCATGATAGTACCATTTTTTCTTTCAAGTTTCTGCAATGCGCAGATGAATGAATTTGGGCAAAATAGCGAATGAGAATGATTAATTATAGAAAATGTCAAACTAACCCGGGAGATTGTAGACGCGGCGCAGCCAGCAGCCGGCGAAGACTTGGTCACACAATTCTGTAACCACTTCACAGGGGGCGCGATATTAACGTTATACGAGTTATTACGTTATATCTAGCAAATCAAATCGTCCAATACAAGACTGGCGCACAGCTGCAAGTGCACCCACACATACATAATACATAACAATATCCATGGGACGCCGGTCAATCTGATTCGTACTGACCATTAAATTTTGGCGCCTATGGACCAGTGGTTTAAATTATAATACCACTAAAGGTACAATTTGATCCATGATGGATCAGCAGGATGGCGGGTGTGAGATAAAGAGAAATGACTACTAAGTGTGCGAGGTATAAATGATTAAGGGAAATAAACGAAAATAAAATGACTCTAGAAAATTGTCGCAACATGCCCGGGAGATTCCAGGCACAGCACATCCAGCAGCCGACAAAGACGTGGTCAGTCACTTCTGTAACCCGGAGTCGCGTCCCGATTGTAAATGTTTAATAACGATATGCACTTTATTTTTGATGGTGACGCAGCAAATTATGAATTGACACGGCGCGAAGAGAGGTTACAATGATATGCGAATTTTTCTCACGATGACAGCGTCAGTCGTCATCTGTCATGGGGTAAAAATCCGCGTTCCAAAACGTGGCCAAGTGGCCAAAACAATATAGCGATATTAGCTTTACTTTTATTAAAGCTGTTATATGTATTTCCTAGTATCGTGAATATTTCATATTTGTTGGTAGCTTAAATTTCCATCGTTCAATGAATGAAAATAAAACCAAAATTCGACATAGCTTCAGAATAACTGCGTCCATGAACAACGTATTTATGCACATTGATTTATTCGTCATTTTTTACATGCAGGAACGTACCAATCAACATAGACAAATTACGTAGGTACTCTTTCATTTATTATAACAATAAATGTTGCCTGTTTTCATTCAGTGATATAAATATCACTGAAAATTTTATTTTATCCTTAATTTTATTGCTTCTTATCTTGCGATGAGCAAGATAAGAATTTCTAGCATTTTAACAAGAAGTAACCAGTTATTGTCTATCACAAATTATAACCTTTTTGTTATAGCCTATAAAAAAAATCATCTGTCAGGACAAATTACGTAGAAAAGATCATTGTTGAATGATGTTTTAATCTGATATTAATGAAATTGGATATCACACAGTGCATCGGATATTTTCTAATTTTTCATACAACGATTTAATGAAAAAGTAGGATTTGGTATAAATCATAACAACGATAAATCTAACAGATACTCTGTTGATTTCATTGCATAAGCCGAGGACGGTAAACATCAATAATTCGTAGGAAGCAAAAATTATGCACACTTAGATAACTATTTATACAAATTGCTAAACCGATCAACTATCAACATTTGAAAATACTGCATTATGCAGTTTCAAACACATCAATTTCATTCAAACATGCATCAGCATAGAATCCAAATCAATCGTTATGCGAAACTCGGCGGAAATTTCGCGAAATCACGCCGAATATTATTCCCATTTACCGTTGAAATGGCATTACGTAGAATGGCATCACTACTTACTAGCAATAAGCGCGAAAATCATTGTAACAAAATCTCAGTTAACATGCATTGTGGTGTCACGGTAAAGATTAGACGAACAGTAGAGGGACTCAGTGTTTTTTAATTCAAAATTATTATATAATACTTTGTTAGATCAGAAAACGGAGTTTAAAAACTTCCAATCATAATTATAAGACACACTAACAAGCCGCCGTATTTTTTCATGTTACATTTCAAATTTCGTATTAAAAGTTTGTCGGTCCACAATCCTTAAAATACAATGTTCATTAGTTTAGACAAAAACAATGTTCATTAGATCTTACAAGAAAACTATAGAAATAAGTTAGAATTCACGGTGACACTCTTTACCATATTTTATCTGTTATTTTATGTTTTGTTTCCCAACCTCCATTGCGTCGCGTCGGTCAGATCCGACGACAGCAAAGTAGAAACGGACAGGTGCAAAATATTACAGGTGATATTCCCTCATTGTTTGTCATATCGTCTGACTATTTGCCAGTCTCCATTTCCTCGACAGTCAGACAGAGGGTGGTGGCATTACCTACTTAGTCCCAAATTTGGTCCATATTTTGTCTAATATTTATAGTTATTGTTACTTTACTGATTGTTACCTAAACTGTGTCTGCTTTCATTCGGTCGCGTGTCTTCGGGGAGTTTTCTCAGCCTGCCAACCTCACGGGAGGTGACCTCCTTTGTTCGCTATATCCCTAAGTGTACGCATCTAGGTTATTGTGCTATAACAGTATTGAAATCGATAGCCGAAATACGATATCGAATGTCGTTAGCTTTTACCGCAGATTGTGTAAATGGAAATCTGGCTGCGAATAACGGTATTGTTTTTTGGGAAACAATTTCTGCGTAGTGTCGACACGAATTCATATAAAAACTGTAACAATATTGAACGAAAAAAGAACTATATGCTTAATTTATATTAATATACCTTTTTATATAGGTAATACCTTTTTTGAACGTTGATGATTAAAACATATCTGATTCATAAATATTTATAAAAAAATTGACTTTGATTTCGTAAAGACTGACTTTATAAGGACAAAGTCAATAGAACAAAGAATGAATATATGAAAATATTTTCAGGTATTGATTTTAATTTTTTTGGGAACGAATTCTATACTTTTTTGATTTTTTGAATGATTCCATAAAGTACCTACTATGCGCCTATAATTCTAATGCAGTCACAGGCCTGCCCTTACAACTAAAGAAGGAGTTTCGGGTCAAAATTCACCACGTGGAACTTGTACAGGTGGGTGGTAGCCACGAAATTTGTAACACTCGTACTTGTAATATGAGGAGGTTATGATCTGAAGATAATATTTCCAATTTGGGTTCAACGGTTTTTTTTTCTACGTTTGTATTCCAATCTTTCAATATAAGCCATATTTTAAGTTATATGCACCAAAACGTGTCTAATTATGTACAAAGAGCGATGGATATCACGAGTTTGTATCAAAAGGTGATATTTTCTACAGATCGAGACTTTTCGATAAAAAAAATTGATTAATTTTCTGGTAAAATTGAAATAGTATAAATGTCACCTTTTGATCCTAAGCTTCTTACATGTTTCTTTTATAGAAGAGGTGACAGCTGGGGGTCAGGTCTCCTCTAGATAAACCAGTTGGCCAAGCTGGTGCACGAAAAGTTGGCTCTGCTCATTAACACCAAAGGTGGTTTGCGATTATTACCACAATGAGATTAAATACAATAAGTGTCACCCAAAAGAGGTGACAGCCAGGCGGGCGCTCCACATGAATGATGGTATGTGTAAATATATGCCACGATTTTTTTTTAATTCACAGAAATGCAGCTAATAATAATAATTGACAAATGCGTACTTAAGTAGAAACTTACTGGTGTAAGACGGTGTTCGTACTCACAATCTCACTAATATGACTCGAGAGTAAATACACTTAATCTATGAACGTTGTACTTGGATAAATACCTTTATATATCCGTGCATGCCGGGAGTAAGTTGGTAAGTCAAATTTAACTGTTTACAAGGGTACACTTTAAAAGTTTAAGGTATGTTTATGCTTTAAATATTGAAGTTTCACTTATTTTTTTCATTCTAAATCCTATGTATTAAAACTTCTTATTTAAAATTGGATATATTTCGAGTTATTTATCAACATATTCCTGTCGTGCACGGATATTTGCAAGGCTTTCATTCATGTTTTGCGTTTCTTCCACATTATTAAATGTATAATCTACTTAATGGTAGAAGCACAGCTTAAGAATATAAACATAATTTGAAGCAACGAAAATGTCATCAACCATTCAACTACCGTCGCTAATACCAGCGAAATCCTACAGCTTACAAAAACTCAATTTTGTGTGGGACTTTGCAAACCGCTTTATCTCTGCTTAAACGTTTGCTAGTAAGAGATGCCCTATTACAAGGCAAATCCCATGATAGTTGGACAAGTTGCATTGTAGACTCTCCAAATATACCAACTTTATTTTACCTCCCACATATCGTCATCTGAAACAAAAACAAACCTTATATATAACGATCAAGATGCAATGCAATGTAAGATGATTATAAAATAATTTTGGTGAAACAAGATCTGTCTAATGCCTGCACGTGGCGCAGACGCAACCATGTTTAATCTTCATCCCCCTCTTTGATGTGAACAGGACGTCCCCACGTCCCCATATCCCTGTGTTTGTCTAAACGCAGCACTTTAATTACAAGCTCATTAATTTTGGATTATTTACAGGCGTTGTGAAAACTACTAGAGTGGCCAAGTGTTGGAGGGAGGGATAGTTCGAGTTAGCGCTCCGTCATCAGTTAGTGCTTATAACTTTTAACGAGTTTTTAGACAGATCCACTGTTTGATTCCCATAGTACCTATATTCGTTGAGTTTATTATAAGTGTTACGAAAAAAATACTGTTCCATGACTAATAAAGAGTGGTTTTACTCAAAAAGACCACTAACATAAAAGAGAACAATAGAAGGTCTAATAAGCCTGATATGTTAAGCGAAAAATACAAGTTTTTGAGCTCTTCTATACGTAAAATGAAAGTTACTTTACATTTCTGAGTAAATATTTTAAATAGCCCATTTCTTTGTATTGACATTTAATGTAATACATTTTGGAAATATTTCTTTATTTATCCTGTAGTACTCAACCATGTTTTAGCAAAACCGCGCGTAGTAAGAACTTCAGAGCCGTGCTTCTTCCACTAAAATTCATTAATTCAACAAGATAAGGTATTCGTAGCATATAATTCTATTGACACATAGTGTACTAATATTTCCGTAAATTAACACAAATCACGAGAAAAAATAAAATAATGTGCGTCAATTTCGATGTAAAATACCTGGCATTTAACTGCATTTTTTTATCATTTATTAAAAAAAAATGTTAATTATACTTGGAATAAAATCAATTTTGTACCTAATTAAAACGAAAACAAGTATTTCTATAAATTATGATTTATTATATATATTTTTTAATATCACAAAACTGCTCTAATTGCTCTATTATATTCGGGGATTTTCTCGTCGGCCATTAGTATGACGCGAGCGCTCATCGAGGTGAGCCCTGTGTCAATTTCACCGCGCTCCGATCGCACGCGTTTACGAAACATTATACAAGGATTGCAACGTCTTGATCAATTAAGTTTTTTATTGTTTTGTTTAGTTGACATACTAAAATATTATAGTGGTTGGTATTATTTGGTTTTTGAAGTCTTTGAATTATTTGTTTTTTGCACATCTATACTAATATAATAAAGAGGTAAAATTGTGTGTTTGTAGGTATGTTGGGGGTAATCTCTGGAACTACTGAACCGATTTCAAAAATTCTTTCAAAAGTAGGAAGCTACATTATCCGTGTCTAATATAGGCTAAATTATATTTTGAAATTTAAAAAAGAATTGAAAAAAAGAAACTCATAAACCGATGCGAAGCGAGGGCGGGTCGCTAGTGTTTGATATTTTTTTAAATATTTCGTAATAGTATTTAAAAAATTGATTATTTTTAGCAATGAGGAGAAAAGATTCCGCTTACCATTGCATGAAAAGAAAAAAACGTCATAACTAAGCAGCGTTGAAAACAGCCATAAATAACCATAAATTTCATTTTGTCACTGCTTTTTCTATAAATTAGTTTTTAATTTCAGGATGAAAAAGTGACAAAATCTGATTGAACATCAAATAAGTTCCAATAGTACCGAAAGCGTGGTGAGTTAAGATAACTTGTGTAATAATTTCGAAAATGCCGTATCTTTATACGGCATTTTCAAATTATTGTTCTCTGACAACGCCATTTTTTTAGAAGGATTAGGAAGGATTATCTCACGCAATAGAAGATAATCGGAAGATCGTGGATCTGAAAAAATCGTTAGTATTTAAAATTATTTAAGGAGTGTCATTTCAAAAGGACTTATTTCCCCCTTATCAACTTTTTCAATAATTGGAAAATATTATAATAGAATTCTATCAATAATGCACAAATATTTTTCTACCCGGACTGCAAGTAACTCACGTGAGCTATCTAAATATAGCATTAAATTATTTATTTTTAAACTAATTATATGAAAAAATATTAATATATCAAATTTGGAAATAAGTACCTTTGTTCAGTACTTACTGCTGGAAATAAGACTTTGATTTGTACTATGAGATAAATAATTAATAGGCATTTTGATTTGCATACATTACTTTAATAAATGAAAGTTAAAAAGTTTAAACTCGAATTTCACCTACATCTAAATCTAAGCAATTACAATTTTCCTCTTCCTCACACTGTAACATCACACCAGCTGGATCACAATCATTTTCTTTCGTTATATTATTACATATCAGATGTGGTATATTCACTAAAATAAAATAACAGCTCTATGAAATAAATTTAAGTCGGTTTGTTAGAGAAGACGTGGCTTTATCTTTAGTTATATTGGAATTAAGTCGTTTTGTATGGAACTTTAGATTAACGATTTCTGTGTGTTTAATATAAGGAAATAAGAGGATTTGTCGTGAACTAGTACATTTAAGGTCATTTTTCTGGAAGAAATAAGCGTTTTTGATGAAAATTATATTACATGCAAACGAATGCTAAAAATCGTTAAAAAAATAAAATATTTTTTTCCTGGAAGTGGAAGTGGAAATTTGAAATGACACTCCTCATTTATAAAATATTTTTTTTTACTTTTATATTATACAGACGGTCCACTTGTTAAAAAGTGGTTGTTACCTCACATAGATAACTGAAACATCAGAAGGGTCATTAATGCGCTGCCGGTCCTGCAGACAACGGTTCACTGCTTTCTTGAAAAATCTAACGCTATTGCTGTATTGGGAAATGACATTCGTGATGCTATACTAATTAATGCCAATGAGTTCGTACATGACATAATTATCTACATATGTAGGTACTTTTAATGCAACAATTCATGTTTCCTCTCGATTGACAATATTTTTTTTTCTTCTCATTTTAGTAATAAGATTGAAACTTGTAATTGGCTTTATAAAGTATGAATAAATATTTTTTGTAATAAGCTGTTGGTTTCAGTAAATGCATACATGCACACATGTTTTTTTATTTTATAGTTATGTAACTATTTATTTACAAATGCTTTACGTTTATTATTTTTATTTGTTTTGGGTACATTTCGTCATTAATGGAAGTAGAATAATTGATTTCCAATATTTTTGGGGTCAATTATTGTCTATAGAAAAAGCACATGGAGAAAAGTTATTCAAAGTATCAAAACTTTTCCCATAGTTACGCTATAGAGACGGGGGCATGAACTATCGCCAGTTGCGTTGCGTTGTAATTACCTTAGTCGTTTTTGTGAAATGGCTCTTAACCAAAAACAGTAACGTTTAACGATTTATAAATAACGATTATCACAACTGTAACAAAGTTGATTTAACCAAACACATGTAAGAGTCATTAAAACCCATTACAAATCTACATTCAAAGTCTTAAACACCCATATCCTTCCCAAGCTACCAACAAAGGAGGCGAACCGTGACAAATTACTCTAATTTAAAATTTTGGAGGCTGTAAACAATGTTAATTTCGAAACATCTGGGTATTCTGCATGCGGAAGGCAGGAGCGCAATTACAGAGATTATTGCGTCGGAAGTCGCGTCGGGGGCCTATTAAACAGGCGTTAGTTCCTTACGCTTTTTGTGAGGAGAGGTGTGAGGCAGCCGGTGACGGTGCAACGGAGAGAATGTAATTGGAGAGATAATGAGTATTTTATACGTATACAGACAGACGTACGCTTTCGGTCCGTTATAAATGAATATCAAAATATGTATTCTAATATCACGATAAATTTTCAAAAACCTTGTTATCCAAATGCCTAAAATAGTGCATAGGACTTGTAACTTTAATATATTTTTTAATAATAAAAACCTTTAATTTTACGACTTCAGACGTGATTTACAATATAAAAATTGCAACTTTAATACCTGAAAAGAGAAATCCAGACAAACTAACCTAACCACAAAACGGCCCACGCTACGTTTCTCGGTATGTGTTCTCCATTCGTGGACTCTTCTACCTCCAGGAACTATAGATTGCGTAATTAAGCAAACACTTGACTCACGCGCTGGAAGTTCTCTATATAACATGTAATAAAATTAACCTGCACCATTCTATGAGGCTACTGTAAACATATACGATACCTACATATACATGTCGTATATGTATATGATACATATACGATATTATTTCATTAGTATTCAAGCATTTTATTATAATTCACAATAATTATTACTCTCCGCAATGAAAGTAAAATAAATTCATCCTAGCCTATGCAGTCACTATTCATATTGTTTATTATCTATTTGTTATAAATAATAGTAGTAGTGGCTGTAGTGTGATAAGGGGCTGATGATAACCGGATCCCGTTGCCCACGGACATCTTCGATATGTGATATGCCAACATCAGTCAAGAGTGAGAAACGTTGACTCGCTTCCGGATGCGACGCCTACTTTGGAGATTTAAGAATAGATTTGAGAAAAGGTTTAGAAATGATGGGAAAATGGGAAATGTATTGAATCGTAACATGGTACTTGTATATTATAGCATTTAATACCTTTTAAACACTACATTCATATGAAATGTGATGATGTCATTCATATGAAAGTCATGAATTCACCAGAAATAGGAACCCAAATATTCGACTTGCAACACCTGTACCAATAAAAAGCAATTTGAAACACACAAGAATCGCATTATAAAATTAGCGACCTTAAAGCAAATAGTAAAGCCATGTAAATGTCCAACCCTCCTCGATATTAAACCTTCCATGAATCAAAATGTCTTCCGAACTAGCTTAAAGCGAGTTCAGTTAGAAAATACCCGTGCATTCGCTAGGTGTTATCTCGAGCAAGCAGGTGACAAAGTAAGAAAATAAAGTTGGTACATCCCGACTTGGACATCCAGCGACATTATTCATGTTTATCGCTCCTCTGCCGGCCGCTAGGACACCGCAATTAGAGGATTCTCCTCCATTCTCTTTAAATACGCTAAGCCGTAAAAGCGTTTAAATTTTATTTTAACTCTCTGAAACAGCGTGGAGATTCTTTTAGAATTATTGTCTGCCAAATATTTAAAATGACGGTTGTTTTTGCACTCAATAAACGAGTGGTAGCAGATATTAAACAATTATTAAAACATCCATTAAAATGAGTAATTTCTTTATAACTTTTTATATGACGACATTGAGCTAGAAAGACTACGATTGTGAATTTAGGAAACTATTTTTTAGAACAAAGAATTTTATCAATATTAGTCTGGCAGTGTTATTGTTATTAATATAATAGTAAAATGTGATAAGTCGCAGAAAATTATTTTTGTTAAATGATTTTGTATTTTTTTTTCATAATGGAAAAAAGGTGGCAGTCGAGTCCACCGGGTAAGGTAAGTGGATACTGTCGTCCATGGACATCCACAATACATACCAACGTCAGTCCAGAATGACAAATGGCATACCCGGGATGCACCGCCTTAATTTGGAGATGTAGGAGTGGATTTGGAGAATGGGATGGGAATGGGCTCTGTCATATCTCACTCACTAGCTAAACGTACGAGTACGTACAATGGGAAAATAGAATTGTATGTATTACTTTACTTAGATTAGATTGCCAGCTTCCTATATATTAACGGATTTTCTCTTGCTACATATGATTTTGACTCTTTGAGGATTTTTAATGGTCGTGTCATACTCGTATGATAAAAATTATTGGAAAAGTGGGCCATGTTAATATCAGGTATTGGTGATCAGCTATTGATCAGCGGATCTCTACTGCCAACAGCTGATGAGACTAAAGCAAGAAATTGAGGGAGCTTGGTTGGGAAGTATTGATGCATTCACCATATAGCCCTGACCTTGCGCCCTCAGATTTCCACTTATTTCGGTCTCTTCAGAATTATTTAGGTAGTGTGAGGTTAACATCAAGAGAGGACTGTCAAAATTACTTGTCGCAATTTTTTGACCAAAAATCCCAAAATCTCTACAGCAACGGGATCATGTCACTACCTACAAGATGGCAACAAGTTATGGAACAAAATGGCACATATATATTATAATTAAATATAATTAAACTTTTATAAAATTGTCTTGAATTTTTATATAAAATACGAAGAAACTTTTTCCCCCACCTTATATTATTATGTTCATTACCTACCATATACAGCAAAATAGACACGATGTGACGTCTTAGTTGCCATTTCATACATTTATTATCATTATGGAACATTCCAAGCCTTTAATTAAATAATATTAACAAAATAATATTTTTTTCTTTGATTCGTTTTTATTTAGACAGCCTGTTTATAAGCCTGCGCCATAAGGAATAGAAGTTCACGTATAAACAAAGTAATTAAAAGTACAGCAAAATCACATCAACTGTACCTGAACAAAACTTGTTTGACAAAGCTAGAATATTAATGTCCTCGGACTGTCCCTTCCAGTGCTCGTGTTTCTCGTACCTCACTAATACTTACCACCAGTCGTGAAAGATACAGTAGTGCAACTCAGTAGTGTTGTTTACAAGCCCGTACAATTTACAAATTGCTGGTTACAATTGTATATTACAACTTGCAACTTACAAATTATAAATTGCAAATTATAAATGGCATGTTACAAGTTACGCGTCACAACATAGAAGTTGCAGTTACAAGTTACAAAACACCACAAGATACATTTTTGGTTCGGTCTCGCTTCTCTGCGTAATCAATAAATAATCTTATTTTGTTTGTGATGATACAGGATAGTTGAATCAACAGTCATTGTTCAATTTGATGCCATCTTCGGGTTTTTACCATCGCACCTCCCGTCGTGTAGTTAATCCACACTTCCTTGACAAAGAGTCGCGCTGCGCACAGTGCGGTCATCACGACACTGTATACTGCGAAACCCAAAGTTGTGGAATAAACTGCCTATTGAGGTTTTCCCGTTACGCTACGACATGGAGTTCTTCAAGAAAGCTGTCAATAGAATTTTACAAGACTGGCGGGCGCCCGCATGCAGATGGTGTTGCAGGTGTCCATGGGCGGCAGTAGCCACTTACCATCACATGGACCGCATGCTCGTCTGCCACAATAATCATAAAAAAACAAGCTGGTGTTATCGTTACGATCCAAAAATATGACCATTATATAGTTGAAAACTAACTGGTTATATACTCGTAACTAGTTAGTTGTATATGGGTATAATCCAATTACCATTGGACAGTTATACTGTCTACTTTGGCGACAAAATATAGTCTACTTATTGGTAGGGAGATTTTATCATTCAAGGACATCCGCGATACATGCCAACATCAGTCAAAAATGGCAAATTTTGTCACGCCCTCGGATGCGCCGCCTACCTCACCCCATTACACTTCAATTTACAAACATTGAAAATCGACAATCGATTACTTAACTTATTTGTTTTCATCGTAGAGTTCATGAGTAACGTGTCATGGCGATGTAGGCACAAACTTACACTTCACTAAACCTTATTAGATAAACTCTTTGTAGTCAGGTGATACATTTCAAACACTTATATGAAGATAATTTACTGTTCCTTTCTGTATTTTGTGTTAATGTCGTGTGATCCCCCTGTTACAAGTAGTGCCGAACAGATAAGCTCGCGGACAAAATCACCAGTACTTCTAATAGGATTAAGGACTTTGTTTTCGCGATCGGTGAATTAATTATACATACGAGATGTATAGTTAGTGCTCAGGGAACAGTGGAAGACAGATAACATTTGGAAACTGTACAGTATTTCGCCATTCAATAATTTTTGCCACAAAGCGACAGTCATATTATAGAAGACAATAAATAATCATGATGATAGCCTGGCGGTATATATTTTCAACTCCCTTTCATGAGGCCGTGAATTCGAATCTCGGCCCGTACCTGGTACTGATTTGTCAATCACAGTACATTATTCTTTATAAAAAAATGCCACGCTAGTAGATAGTTGTAAGTGGATATTGTAGCCCGTCAAACCCGTCAACATAAGTCAAGAATCACAAAAGTTGGCACCTGGAGATAACTTGGAGATTAGAGATTAAGGAGCGGATTAGGAAGAAGGATTAGGAAGGATGGGAAATAAGGGGAAAAGAGTCTTCCTCGTGAAATAGATTAACAATATTAAATGGAAATTACGACCAGTTCGACGACCAGTTGGTACTCCTGCGTGTTGTGTTAAAGGTTCTAGGTTCTATTCTCGGTCGGACATTCATTTATTTAAATACAAAAATCTGTTTGGGTCTGGGTGGTGGTGGTCCTTTTGTGTGTCTCTGGACCCTCAACACTGGAAATCCTAGTATGAATTATGGAGTGTGGAATAACACGAGTATAAATAAACTATTAGTATGTAATTTAAATGTAAGCATACCTACATAATGTATGCGAGTAAGTATTTATTAAGAGTGTGTTGGCCGTTTGATGTTGTCCGGTTTTAAAACAGCACCATCCCATCTCCTCCCGCAGGTGTCGTAAAGGGTGGCTAAGGAATAACAAAGCCACTGTAGCAAGCCCTGAGGGCCTACACCACCTCTAAAAGAGTGACCAACCCGCTTGGCCAACATGACGTTTTAAGATCATACATTTCTCATGCACAAGACAATGTACATGAAGAGGCACATATCCAGCAGTGAGCGAAAAAAGGGCTGGTTATATTACGTATGCAATTTAAATAAACCTTTGTGCAATTTCACATACAAAGCGCAAAGTTTTGTATTTATTAATTGCATGACTTTGAAAACATGTGGTTATAAATATCACAGCACGACACCGCCAGCCCTCCGATACCTTGAGGGTGCATTCATCGATTGTCTGTAATTATATTATCCTACCCCAAGACGGTATCTACCTGCAAATGTTAATCTATGTGAAAGTGGGGTCTGCTTGGATAATTCCCTGTACGAAATACTTCAACCGTAACATTTTTTGTTCAATTTACGTCTTTATGTCGACGTAGCAAGATTTACTTAATGTCTTCCGCACATTTTAATGAAAAATAAAACCTTTACTCAAGATTCATCAGATTATTGTTTTGGGTGTGATCGTGATTGAGATTAGGAGAATTAAAAAATTAAAAGTGTTTGTTAAGAAATTGAATAGTGGAATAATTCATTCTTTCCAGCTGGAGTTTTTATGGACGAATTCGGCAGATGAGCATACAGTCCACCTGATGGTAAGTGGATACTAACGCCCATAGACATTCGCGATACATGCCAACATTAGTCCAAAATGACAAACGTTGGCACGTTGGCCGGATCCGTTCCCTACCCTTGGAGATATAGGAATGGATTTGGAGAAAGGGTTGGGAAAATGGGGAGGGATAGGATGGGAATGGGCTCTGGCACATCTCACTCACTACCGAAACACGTACGTACTCGTACATTAGGGAAATAAGATAAAGTGGGAAATGCAGTACATTTCAAGGTAGTCTCACAGATGAGAGAGGGGTAAGGTGGCCAGTCGAGCGCGCCCAGCGGCTGTTGGATTGTAGCGTACACTCTCACCCTCAAATATAATATTATTCATAATATAATATTACTTTTTAATTTTTAACTTATACTATTCCTGAATTCTTATATTTACATAATTATATATCGTGAAAAGAGCAATTCTTCAGAAGTATTCTAGTCATTTCTACACCTCATCTTATTTATTTCAACAAAATAATTCTATGAAATGTTAAATTTGAATTTTTTCTAAACAGAACAGTCATGTTTTACCACATTTTTCTCATGAAAAGTGAAAAATCTATTTGAATCAAGAGTTCAGGTAAAGTATAAATAAACACTTTAGCTCAAGGAACTCAAAGGAATCTTTTGACAAACTTAAGAAATAATAATTAATAATAAATTAGACGATAAGTATAAAAAGAAGGCGGCCTTTATTATATTCTAAGAAAATTATAGAATATATACCTATAATTTGTACCAACCGGTTGATGTATGTATACTATTGTATACCTATCAACACATAGACAACAATAACGACTGCAATATGAGACGTACGAGTACTTAAGTTTCAAAAAGGCACTATTCATTTCACTCTCTTTCAACAGATCACGATTCCATAAATACGACGTTGAAAAGAATAACACCATTCATCATGGAGCGGCTCAAGGGATTCCCGGGTATATCCCATTCAGGACGGAACCAAATCTTTTTGCGCCTCCGGTTCCTGGTGCCCTTCGACATTGTGTCGTCTTCGCATGACGAATGTGACTCGACTTTATATTATGAAATATTCTTGATACTCTTTTTAGTTAATTGTCCATTTTGTTTTTTTTTTATTTAGAGAGCTACCTACAGGTTTCTTTTAACTTAGTTCATTGGAACTAATCACGGAATTTATGATCAGGAAATCGCATGTTTATGTTAATTATGATGATAATGATAATTATATTATCATCAGTGTAGATTGACATTTTATTTCGGCTTGTACTAGCATAAAATTTCATTATATTCAATTTTTTGGTTACAATTCGCCATACATAGGTATTAGTACAATATACCAATAATATACTTAATAAATATGTTAATTATTTAATGATCTTACATTAAAAATTATCATTTCATCTATATTACATATATACCTACATACACTTTTACAAGAAATTACACCCATCACCCCTGCTACGCCGCTACGTGTGCGTAGCTACTGCTCCGTCACTCCCCACTACGAACGCCTACGAAAGGTCACTAACCTTGACATTCCACAGCGTTCAAAGTCAACACACAAATTTCGCTATTTAACCCCAGGCCAAACACACTCTGTGTTTAATCAGCCGAATTTTATTGTTGCTAAATACCGAAATATTGCCGTACCCCAATCAGACGTCTGAGTGTACAAATAAAAGGGTTGAATGCGAAATCTACGTTATTGGAGAATCTACAGGACCCTCAGCGTCGGAAATCCTAAATATACGAGTATTTAGCGTTCTCGTTTAATCCTCTATTTACGGCGTTCGTCAGTCTAAATAATTTGCGCGGGCCGGACACGCCACAGGATTAATTTGAGCACGAAAATCAAAATGGCGGACAGGTACAGTTTTAAACTTTGCAGGCTCTGATGTTTGAGAACTTTGTTCTGAAAGCCTGGATTATCGCTGTTGGGTAATAATGCCCGCGTCTTTTATTATGATTTAAAGAACAATCTAATTAGATAATACTTATTATGATTTCGTTAACCTTATAATATCCGCTATTTAATTATTTTTACATATATCGTAAATCTGCAATTATTATTATAATACAACATTGTTAAATTATTATATATCTATAGTCGGATAACGAATTTTCATCTATTGTGTAAACAAAAAGTAAAAAGGTGTGTATCGTTTTATTAATATATTACACACTTTATTTCACATTATCGTACAAAAGGCGTACTTACTAGAAGATGCTAGAAATACTCAAATGCGATGATATAGTAAAACATATACAAATATACTCTATTTTTAATGTATTGTATGTATGTTTAATATATGTTGCGGACTCCTTGTCGCCACCTTTTTTAGCCTTTTAGAGAGAGCTCTTTGTTTTTACAAAAAATGTTGTTGTCATCTTATAAAAAACCTGTGATCGTAAATGTGTGCTCTATCCTCACTGTTATCGCATAATGTACCATTTTCTCCTCTCAAAGCGTTTCCATTCACCTTCCACGAATTAAAGGGAGTATAAAATACAGTCCTAATTAACATGTTCATTTTACCTTAAACATTATAATGAATGAAGCGTTCACCCGTCAAAAGTTAAACGTGATTAAACGTGGTTAAACTAGCTCGCAGCACGTCTGTGTGTAATCTAAAGATACGGAATCCTAATACGAGCTTGTCATTAAATAGGGTTGGTAATGAGGATATACACTTTAGGTGAGACAAAAGAGCTACTTGAGCAAATAAATAGTTTGTAGACATTATATGTTATGGCCATCGAAAGCACAAAACTGAGAGGAGTGAAGGAAATGTTTTTACTCAGCAGTACAGCCTCATAATAATTATAATAAATGTGTTTTATTTATTATTATAGCGACACGCTCCGGACTTTGGTGTTGTAGGGCTTTAAATGCTGACTTAATTATGCAATCAGTTACAATAAATAATTTAAGTGGCTCTATATCGGAAACAACATAACCTGGAAGGCGTCCCGACGCTACGTTATTTGTCGATTCGATTACTTAAAATTTCATTCAATTCTGCATCTAGTTACCACCTTATTAGGAAGCATTATACACATGCCCAGTGTAGATTGGAGGATGGATACAAAAGTAGCAGATTTTTAATAATAGATCCGTGATTACCTATGGGTATCTATTCTCGGCTGTCATTAAATCCATTAAATATATTTAAATCTTCGGCCCGTACCACGTACGAGTTACGGTTACTTGCGTAAACCACTGAGTTTAAGTAAGTACGAGTTTTTTAAATTATCACTAGCTCGACAGTGACGAAAACAACGTGAGGAAACCCGTTTGCAAGAGTTTTCCAAATTACAATTTCCTAATTTAATAACATATTTAAGGAATTTTCAACTTTCAATTTACTCGTCGTCTATGGCTAGCCATAGACAATTAGTTTGACCTGAGCAATGTGGTTAAGCCTCTAAATGTCTGTCGGGCAGTTTCGTCGTTAATCCCGAACCGTATCGAGTCCGACAATATCAAACACTGTCACGGCTATTAAGACTAATATTCAATAAATGCTTTCAACTATGTATGATGATAAATTTCCTTCATCGGGGGCCAATTTATGTTTCAGTTTTAGTAGACGTTCTACTTTTATATAATACTGTATTCTACTAATCATTATATGCAAAACTATACCGTTCCTAAACCATCAATTTTACCGTTCAATTACATAACGTGTGAAAACCGCTCTTTGACAATCTAAATCATTCTATATTCCTTTTTTTGTATTATAAAAATAGATGCACCATTTATTAACATTTTATTTAATTATTATTATTATGGACGAAGGCGGCAGACGAGACCACCTGATGATAAGTGGATACTGTAGCCCATAGACATCCGCGATACATGCCAACATTAGTCCAAAATGACAAACGTAGGCACGACCCCGAATGCGCTGCCTACCTTTGTAAATATGAAATTGGGAGAAATGGTTCGGAAAATGGGGACAGATAGGATAGGATGGGAATGGGATCACAACCCATCCCACCCCATTATATTTTATGGCTATTGATAGTGTCATTTCGTATAGTTTTTCGACTTAATCGAAACTGAATCGTTGTAATTAGTGGAATGTCCTAAATGACATTTAGGACAGTCACCGCTGCGGTTCAGCTTACGGTAAATCAGTTTTATATTAGAAGTATATCGCCCCACCGATTAGAAAAAAATAAAAACAGACATATATAAAAATATAACTACTAAAAAAGAGCCCGATATTGTTAAGAATAAATAGCGTTATCACATCTGCGGCCATCTTGTAAGTAGCAGGTGTCGCAAACTTGGCGTCCCTAAACAGGGGATGACTTGAATGGCGATTTTTTTGTCGATTTAGACATGAACACCGCTTAAGACTTGCGATATGACTGTGACATGTGCAGGAAGAAGTATAAGGGATTTAAAGGGCTTTCAAAGTTTTCAAGATATCATTTACTAGCAACTAATACAGTGCAGAAATGTCAGTAATCTTAGTTAACAAAAACTGTCATTCATTAAAGTTAGCAAAAAGTTAGCAAATTCTTATACACCACCAAAAAGATTAGCAAAAATGTGTAAAATATATTCTTCCTACGATATTTAGCTAAAGTAAATTTATATATAATGTAATTAGTAATATAATCACAAAGTCGTAACTGTACATGTAATATTTTATGAAAAAATATTTGCAGTATTGTCGTACATTACGAATAATGAGTGAATCTCGTCTCCTGGTGACCATGGCTGGTGTAACCCAGCTGTAACATCGAATAAAGTAAAATAAGTAAACATATGCTTGTAAGATCCGCTAAATATCTATTCAAAACGCGAAAATCTTAAAGTTATAAATAGAACATTAACTATCATGGGCGGCTTAGCCCTATAGAACCACCAACACAAAAAATAACAATGGAAACTCAGAGGTCATTTAGATTAGGTTTATAGTAGCGAAAAATCTACACTATCACGTACTAGATGTGAGTTACTAGATACACATAGATCAAACAACGTGCATAGGTACTGACAGTAAAAGCAGAAAGGATCCGAAACGATATCACAACTGTAAATCAATTGCTAGACGAAAAAATGGACGATAACAGACTACATAATCAACGCGAGAACCAATCACTGGAACACCGACGTTTTTAACTCTATTGTCTAAAATCCTCTCCATTAAAGCTTTTCGTAACGTAAATAAGTCAAGACACACTAAAAGTTTCCGGAGTAAATAAGAAAAAAATACAATGAATGGCCATAATAGTACCTTACTGTCCTGGCCCGAAATAAAGCAATTGACGGCGGAGTAATATTGGAAGGACGAGGGGAAGCCGAGTCCTTACGAAGTGATTTTAAAAATAAACGAGGCCGTTAATTGCTATTTCGGCCGAGACTTGTATAGTATTTTTCTCTAATTTGCGAGGAAACAATAAACAAATTGATTCAAGAAACAGAAGTATTCCGAGAAAGAATTCGCTTTTTTTTCAGTTTTCCACTTGATGAAATCTTCATATGCCTTTTCATATTTTTCTCTCGATTTCGATGGTAACAGGTTTTCTTCTTTGCTTTGCTTCGTCAGATATGTCTGGTGGCATTAAATCTAATTCACCTTCCAACGAACTAGTACTCATTGTTTATTAGACAACTTAAAATTGTGATAAACTTATGAGAACATAACATCCACAATACAGAGTAGATAACTGATTTTCATTCCCGCCAATTCGACTGCGCGCGGTCTTTGTTCTTTTTTTAAACTTTTGAAAAGAAATGCACATTCAGCCTTTATAATAATAAATATCGTGTACCTAAAAAAACCTAATTTATGTTAGTGTGCACTAAAAATAACCTCGCTACTGTCTAACAACCTCTATTATTGTCGTGATGGAAATTGCTGGCGTGCGTACAGAAAAGAGCCGATTGACGTAATCCTTTTTTAAAATAATGAAGTAATTTCCGAGCAAGTAGTAGAAAATCAATTTATTGTTTCTCAAAATTTTCTACGTGAGCGTCAATACACTTTTTCATACGAATTTTTCCATTTCCATAACATTTATTCCACTCCTCTGTGGTCACTTCGGAAACGTGTTTTTAATACTTTACGACAGCCTCTTCTGGCGATGAAAATCGTTGACCGCGTAATTATCTCTTAATTTTTGGAAACAAGAAGAAGTCACAATGTCTTAAGTCGGGACTGTATGGAGGATGGCTCATGAGTTCTACGTTTTTCGCCTTCAAAAAGTCGTTTGTCGGTTTGGCCGTGTGAGAGCTGGCATTATCATAGTGCCAGATTATGCAGCGTTTACGGTTGTTTTTACGGAGTTCGTCAATAACTTCAAGCAAATGGCAAGCAAATGGTCGTGTACCAATCAGCATTCATGGTATGACGATTCTCTAAAGCAACAGTAGTCCGTGTCCAATTTTTCTAAAAAAAGAAGCGATCGTCTGCTTTGCGGCACTTTGCACACACGCCACTTTGGTGGGGTTCGGCTAATCTTGAAAGACCTAAATGGTCAATTGCTGCTTTGTTTCGGGGTCGTAGCTGTAAAACCATGTTTCGTCACCTGTTACATGTCCCACACCAAATTTGACGCCCCTTCGTCGAATCTGGTAAGCATGGCATTGCACCAAGTGACGCACTCCGTTATTTTAGCCTCAGTCAAATTGTGTGGGATCCACCGCGATTTGTAAGATTGATTTGTATCTGACTCATGCCTATGACTAAGGATGCCCGAATCTCATGGTAGGTCACATGCCTGTCTGTTTCGATCATATGGCGCACAGCATCGATGTTTTTGTTGTTGACAGCGGTGGACGGGCGACCTAACCGAAATTGGTCACTGAGATTGACACGACCGCGCTTAAATTCTGCTAATCAGCTATAAATTATCGTCTTGCTTGGTGCTGAAGCACTTTTAAATATTGTTATTACTCTTTAAATATTGTTCTGGACTGATATGGGCATGTATCGCTGATGTCTAAGGACCACAGTATCCACTTACCATCAGGTGGACTGTATGCTCATCTACCGCCTTTTTCTAAAAAAAAATACTATAAAAATTTGAATGGAAAATGAAAAAATACAAAATTTTCTTTACTTCATTCAATTTTAACTATATAAAAACCAGTATTTTAAAAGTCAAAATGTGAATATAAACTGTATAAATATTCATGACCTATGACATATGATAAATTACGGTTAACGATAAATCACTCAATAATAATTGAATCGTAAATTATTTTGATATAAGCAATAAATCGATTTTAGGCACAAATTATAATCAATTCCTTTCAATAAATTCACTTTGACAAATTATTAGAACGACTACATGTATTGGAATCTGATTGGAATAATAAATGTACATTATCGATTTATTACTCGGTGCTAAATCATTATCATGTACGTCACTTGTATCATTGGACCAGTTTAGTTTGATCTATGATGAAGAATTTTCTCCTCGGTAAAGTATGGATTAAAGCAATTGAGTATTAAACGCTAAGGACCTCGACAAAATGGTGGTGTCGACACCTCGCTTCGATATTAATAAAATTAATTAGTTCGAGATAACACCTCTGCACTAGTTCATCGTGTAGACGTGCCGTAAGTATTTATAGAGGGTTACATAGTTAATGAATACCTGCGCCCTCTTAGCATTGATCTTCTTTAAATTTAGTACTTACGTACGGACAATCTCGCCCATTTACATAGATATAGATATCTAAAGACGCAAGACTGGATAGTTTACACGGACTTCTCGGCGTTCACAGCTTTAAGCGGTTCAATTAGCAAATGTTTATGAATGCAGTATGCAGCGTTGCCGTTTGTAGTAGCGTATATTGATTAGTACAGAGTAACAAAGTTAGACTTTATTTAAAAAAAAACTTTTTTGGAAAAATATCAAGTTCAGAGATAGTCATAGAAAAAAAGCTGTTTATTTTAAGAATATAAATTCAGTGTTGAGAGGATGCTGGTATTTCCCATACGGGTTCTTATGTTTACTGTTTTATTTTCTGTCCAATCGTGTATAATAAACGGGTTCTTATGTTTACCGTTTTCATTTTAGTCGATGTTTCTACTGGGTTACACAAACTATAGCAGTAAGCTGCTGTTAGCTCGTCAGTTCGTCAACTGTCAGTTCGAAACCATAGGTAGTGTAATTCGGCCGAAAAGTTAAACATACCCGTTTAAGACACGTTTAATAAATAAAAATGTATGAAAAACGCGATAACCTAATAGTTATAATGCCGTAAATACCAATTTCTTCTACTATACTATATATACGAGGGCCACACTGAAAGTTTCCGGAATGAATAAGAAACAATTACAATAAATGGCCAAAAATCAATTTATTGTTTCTCAAATTATTCTCCGTGAGCGTCAATACACTATTTCATACGAATAAACCAATTTCCATAACATTTATTCCACTCCTCCGTGGTCACCTCGGAAACATGTTTTTCATATTCTTCGACAGCCTCTTCTGGCGATGAAAATCGTTGACCGCGTAATTGGTTCTTAATTTTTGGAAACAAGATGTCATAAGGTGCCAAGTCGGGATTGTATGGAGGATGAGCTCATGAGTTCTACGTTTTTCGCCTTCAAAAAGTCGTTTTGTCTGTTTGACCGTGTGAGAGCTGGCATTGTCATGGTGCAAGATTATGCGGCGATTATGTATAATTCGATCAGTTCTGAATCTGCGTAGTGCATTATGATTATGACCCAAAAATCAAGTAATTGCAAGGTGAGGTCTGTGGCGTGCAGTATGACATTATAGACTGATGTATATCTAAATTATATTGTGTGCAATTTTAAAAATGAAATTGATCTATTATACAGTATGTATTGTTCAGACCACAGTGCAGTTGTTGAGTCGATTGCACTGTCAATCACCAGACTCGCGGGAAACGGTGGGGGTCTATCACGTATCGTCATCAACACTGGTACATATGTACTTTTCCCTCTCGTTCCTTCTCGCTAGCGTTTAAGTACAAATTAAAGAGACGGCAAATCGCATAACAGGTAACAGTTGGCGCCGGATATTTGTTCCGGATCTTATTTACTGCTTTAACAGCTTGTTGACGGGGAATTTCATTTTCATATGCATATTAATGTGTGTGTAAACACGTGTATTTGACGTGTGAGCTGAGTAAATATTCAGTGCGTACATTTACAACGTATTCAATGAATAAAGATTTTGTGTAGGTAAATACCACGGAATATTCGAAGATACAGAATATAAACACAATACACTATTAAAAAAGTGAAAACAGATGTAAATAGAAAGAGTTATAGTTTATTATCAAAGTGCTATAATACAAGTTATAATTAGGTTCTGATAATAATAACAGGTTATAATACGTTTTAAATTATTTTTTTCACTATGAATAGCTTTAAAATATTGAATAAAAGAACACAGTATTCGCAATTCTTAGTAAATAATTGTTACCAATTCGCTTGTATAATATTTACCCACATTAAACTTTCCACCGAAACACCACAACAATCCTTTCTATGTCAATCCTGAAGTATAAATATATCATATAACCTTATAAATATGTGATATTATAACCCTATAAATATGTCATATAACCTTATAAATATGTCATATAACCTTATAAATATGTCATATAACCTTATAAATATGTTAATTGAATCTTCCGGGCTACTTGGCTGTGGTCTTCTGGAATCTCTTCTCTTTCTTCCAAACGTTTCGTCAACAACTGCGGTTGACATCTTCAGTGGCGACTGCGTTCACTTTCGGAGAGATGTTATCTCTCGGCTTCTCGAGCGCAACTCCCGACCCGATTACCGCTGCCAATGCGATTCTCACTCTGCACCCAAACACAGCACACAGACACCGTCCCCGCCGGCCGAGACGTGGACGTCCCCCTCGTTACATCGTTAACACACACCGGCCCTCAGCCAACACCATCGACACGTGCCTGGACGCTTCTCGCCGACACGCGATCCCGCGGTATCCCCCGAATGCAACGCCCTAAGCCGAGGTCCGTTCCTTCCGCCGGTTCACCGGCGGGGGAGCCCTTAGGCTCGTTGCAACACACACTTTTCTCCTGGCTGAGCGCCTTCTGCGCTCGCCCTACATCAATCGAGACCGGTGACTCTTAAAAGGCCACAAGGCCATAAGAATTTAGACCTACACGATGTTGAGGCAATCAAGGTTTTTTAGACGGTACATTTACAGAAATAATAACACTAGTAATTACTAATATTTTAGATCAAACACTGTGCGTCCTGCGCTAAACTGAATGAGAAATTTTATATAGAACAAAAAATTTACACACTTAACAGCTTGGAAGCAGAAAATTAAATACCAGCATTAACTATAAACTCTAAACAAACAAATAGCATAAACAAGGCGTAGCTGCCCTAATAAGGCTGTGAAATGACGGAGTCTGGTTGCACAGCTAACCGCTGTTTGCCGAAGAAAATAAACTTTAGTTACTTAATGCAACCGCCAACTTTTTTCCGTTCTGAGTTCGTCGACGGAGCCGCGGGCGCGACTTCTTTCTGAAATATGCACAAGGACTGACGCCCGTTTTTTTTTTCATACTTTTTTAATATTTTCCCTATTAGTTCTCTCTCTGCTGTTACACAAAGTTATATATGAAAAAGTTAGTGTTTGAATGGGAATATTAAGATGAAGTTACTCATAATGCCTAACAATTTATTAGCTACAATTCTTCGTAAAAGTAAGAGCGCTGCGCCTACGTCCGCTTTAACAGGCACGAAAACTACATTGGTATACTGGTAAACCGCGCTGCGCTGCGCTTCACGGGGTCTGCGCCGGCCCTTAGTTTCAGTGATCATGATATTTGTTTTGTTGATGTTTTATTTAAATACAAGGCCTAAAAATTGTCAAATATAATTTTCATGTTAAAACTGTACACACTCTTTCCGTAATTTGTCTCTTTAAAAACACACGGCATGGTAAGTTTACCAATTTTTTCCATTTCCTTTATGCAGTGCATAGCAAACAAATATTCATGGGATGGTCTCATACAATCCCTTCAAAGCTTGCTTTTAGGATAACACAAAAAAAAAAAGAAAATTGCAAGCCGACCCTCCCCCACGGACAGTTCACTGAAAAATGGACTGCATTCACATGTAATGAATGCACAACCTTAGCTTGCTTTGACAGAAATTAATTTCCGTACCTCGTATGCGATTTGGCTGTATTTTATTAAAACGCATGTGAGTTATAAAACGAAATCTACTCGTACATTTAAAAAGCTTAACGTAAGGTTTTTTATCAAAGAACATAATAATGTGACGATTAATATGTACATAATATTATGAATTAATAATGACATTAGAAGTTACTGAAGTATATCGACAGAAGATATTTATTATTTTACTCTATTTCCAGATAAATATATAAACTACGTTTTATTTATGGCCGAAGACGGCAGACGAGCTTACAGTTCATCTGATGGTAAGTGGATACTGTCGCCCATAGACATTCGGGCGATACATGCCAACATTAGTCCAAAATGACAAACGTTGGCACGACCCAGGATGTGCTGCGCTGCCGACCTTTGGAGATATAGGAAGGGGTTCGGAGAAAGGGTTGGGAAAATGGGGAGGGATAGGATGGGAACGGGCCCTAGCACATGTCACTCATTACCGAAACATGTACGTACATATGGGAAATAAGATAAAGTGGGAAATGCAGTACATTTCAAGGTAGTCTTCTGTGAGAGAGGGGTAACGTAGCCAGTCGAGCGCGCCCAGTGGCTGTTGGATTGCAGTAATGAAAAAAACGAAATATTGAAAACCGGTAGTAAAACCGGTATTATCCGGTTATTAACCGGTAGTTACTAAGAAGAATATAATAAGAATATGACTAAAGATAAGAACTTGTAGTTAAAAAAAAATCGAAGAAGTCTTAATTCGATATTAAAGACCTACAAAGTCTCATGGCCTGATTGAACTAAAACCTGATTTGATGTCTAACCAACAGCGAATTGTACTCGTCTTATCGTATCAGCCTACAACGTCCCACCGCAGGGCACAGGCCTACCCTAGTCAATGACTAGGGGGTTTCGGGCTATAATCCACCACGCGAGTCCGGTGCGTATTGGTGGATAACACACTCCAGTTTTTTTTTAATTTCTGGCGCATGAGGTGATCGTATGATAGTAAATTCAAATCCGCAGCCCGTACCACCGAGTTTCTACATAAGTACCGATTTAAAAACAATGTTGAGTGATTGTGAGCTATTACTCGGCGCTGAGGGAAAACATCGTGAGGAAACCCGCATGCTCCAAAAGAACTCATTATAAAATCAGTAAAAGAAAACGCTTTATTTTCATCCCCATCAAATGTTAAGCTTGATCCCTTAAAGAGCAAATAAAAAATTCAGGGCTAACATTAATGGATAACTATAGAGCGGAAGGTGAACAAAGAAATATCATTAGCTGGGCCCTGCTAACCCTTGTCAAGCTGACTTGTCTACCGTCGTTTAAAATTCCTCACACACCTTGCACAGAATTTAATTTTGCTGGACACTTTCGTGAATTTTTAATGGACACGACCTTACGCGTCGTTAACATTCAAGTTAACGTTATAGTTAGAAGCAGTACCTATGTGTTAAAATTTAATTAGACCCAGTGTAGCTATACACGTGAAGCATGGAGTAAGCGTTCTCTTTGCAAACTATCGTGTAAATACATACAATCAAGTTATACCCCTATCAAATCTTTATAGCGGTTTCAGGTTATTTAAAATTACTTTAATTTATATAATCGATACATTATACACGATATGATACACTTGGTCTTAGGACGTCGGCCGGGTATAGAACAGCCCCCCCCCCCCCCATCTTTACCCGTAGGTGTCGTAAAAGGCGACTAACCCACACCCAATTCCAGCAGTGGATGTTTAAAAGGCTGGTTGCAATTATGGTCGAGATACAACGTTTGCAAATTGGGGTGTCTCTCAAACATTTAGTATCATAAAGAACCATGAAAAACCATCAGTAAACACTCAAAAGACTATAAGCATACCGTAGACTTAAAACTTGCTTAAAACAAAAGGTTTAACCTCATAAATACACATATCGTTTGACAGTAACTGTCTTCAAAAAACATAAAAATCGTCGTAAAATCGTGTAAGGAAAAACATCGTTGCGACAGTAAAAATTCACGATCATATCCAGGCATTATTTAAAAGCTAAGGCGTTTTCGTCGCGGGGAAATTATGACAGATGGAATCCGAAGTGGGAAGATTTCGCGGTTGGGGCTTTACGAGGAGACGCGACGGCTCGAATCCCTTGAGCCTTCCTCGGAACGGCTGAACGTTTTTACTTTCGTTGATGTACCAACAGTTTCGCTTTCTTTCTTTTAGTATGTGAAAATAGTGGTATTGAGATAAAGGAATTATACTTAGATAGATAGATAGATAAAATTCTTTATTGCATTCTAAAACAAAATGAAACAAGTTAGTAACAGACATTGAAATATGAAATGCACAAATGCCCTATCGTTCTTAGCGATCTCTGCCAGACAACCTTTCTTAGTGACTTGAGTTTGTTCTTAGCCGGAGGCGATTTCTTTTTTGTAAAATTTATCCTTCTTTGCTAATTATTTCACATAGAGGCGAAATTGTAGACAACATTTCTCATGGTCCTTGGAGAGACGTGTAAATACACACTTCGGTGTGGATTGTGGCGATAAGTACTTAAATGTTTCCTCCTACTGCAGTCGCGGACGGTGTGGTTAGAGTACGCAAACTTCAATAAAACAATCGCTACAACCAAATACACCGTGACTCACTTACTTTAGCTCGGACGTTAAGCTAGTGACGGAGACTATAGTGAATTTAATTTTGGGTTAAATTTTATTGCCAATTGTTATTACTGACACGGAGAAATTTTCAGCTATTTTTGTTACTATGGTGTAATTTTGTGTTGCTAGCTTATTGATATATAAAACAGCGTTTCCTTATAAACTGAGCGTATTCTCCATGCAGGAAACGCTGGATCACGCCTCAATAAGAAAGTGAGCACAGAGTATGTGGTAGCTGCATTTCATTAGAAGCTGTTCCTCAGTTCTGACTTTTGCAAAGAGGGAGAAGTGTTTCGACGCTTTAACACATTCGTTGCCTACAAAATAAATAAAAAATAATAGCTGGGAGCCAAAACTTTTTAAGGCGAATTTTGATTAAGTACATATGAATGTTTGAAAATATGGATAAATGTATATTGTTATTATTATTATTTCAATAAAAAAACACATTTTTCGGATCCGAGTGTTCGGCACACAGCGCGCTGGTTGCCGAACACTCGGATCCGAGCGCTAGGGATGGCAATGGTTTAGTTCACTAATATTATAGATATTTGTTCCACGATTGCATTTTTGCGTACTAATATGTCACAAGATTTTGACAAACCCGTGTTTTTTGATTAAATTCCATAATCTTAATCAAAATCATCAAAGAAACTAATCAAAACCAGTTTTTACCTTATTTTACTTCGGTTCTTGAGCAAAATCTTGTAACATATGACCGACACACACACACACACACACATAGGACACACACACAGGGCATACACACATATACATACATACATAACATACAGTTCAGACGTACCATCATCATGTAACGTGTCTCGTTATCTTTAAAAAAATAGTAAATAAAATATATGCATTTGGAGAATTATTTATTTAGGAAGACATTAACAAATCTGAGCAAAGTAGCGATACAATCAAAAGTATCAAAAATCAAATCAAAGCAATACAGTCAAAAGTATCAAAAAACATAATTATAAGTTTAATTAAAAATTTTGTTACTCTGAATGACAGTGAGATACTCAAAGAAAAGTACAAAGAACTGAAACAAAATCCGAATCTAAAAAAAATTGTCACTAGCAAAAATGAGTGATCTCTTGACATCAAAAAAATAAAATATAAAAAATGCAATTTCAAAAAACTTAAGAATGTGCTAGGCAGAAACATTTTGTGCAGAAACCCGGAGAACCTTCACATTGCTTACATTCGTATATTGTTTGCACCCTCTTTTTCTGTGCTTTGCAGCCTTTGCATTCTTTTCGGGCCACTTCGGTGGTTTCTTTCAGGATACTTCCTACTTTCTTTATTCTCGCTCGGGTCTTTTCTATTTTAGTGAGTTCGTGCTTCACTTTCAAAACATTGCGTCGATTGACTTCATTAGGATCAGGTAGAAGCGTTTCCAGTATCTTCAAACGGAAATCATATAGATTTGTTTTATCATTCGCCGAAAATTTGTTGTACAAGTAAAATGCATTACTGAGGCTCATTTGCAGCATATGCACAAACAGCTTCTTGTACCAGCGCAGCGTCTTTCTTTGGACTGGATAATAAGCCAGCATTTGATCTTGAAGATCTACGCCCGACATAAAATTATTATAATGGACGATTGCCATTGGTTTCAGTGCTACAGATCCCCTTTTGGAAGTAGTTTCCATCATCTCGTCATCATGTTCTGTGGAAATATACAGTACGTAACGTTTATCCCTCCATTTTCCGATATGAACACCATTCAAGAATAAGGATTTGTTTTCTCCTTTTTTCAATGAGATAGTCCCAATATCAACAGGATTATCTTTGCGGTTTTTTCTCAACGTTCCTGTGCAGTACGTCTGTCGATCTAGCAATTTCACAGCCAAACCATATGAGTTATAGTAATTATCCATATAAACATGGTGGCCAGAATCTAATCTCTCTTCTAGGAGTTTGAAGACGATCTTACTAGTATGTCCTTGACCTGATGTCTCATCGTTTACACCTGCGTAAACTTGGTATTTTAAAACGGTACCATCTGGCTCAGCTAGGACATAAAGCTTAATACCATATTTATGCCTTTTGTTCTTAATGTACTGTCTGAACAGCAATCGACCACGCCACAATACCATGGACTCATCCAACGACAACTGTTTACCCGGACAATAGATAGTGTTCATTTTATTGTTAAAATGATCCATAAATGGACGAATTTTTTTTAGACGGTCTTCCTCACTTGTTTCAGACGTAAAATGCAGGCATCGTAATATCAGTAAAAAACGGTTTCGAGACATGAATTGTCCGAAGCATGGAATATTAAATAAATAGTGTCGTTTCCAATAATCGCTTATACGGTTTAGTCGAATTGTTCCAGTGTGAAGAAGGAGCCCTAGAAATGTCAGCAGTTCTTCCCTAGTTAAATCTTTCCAATTTTTTATTCTTGATTTTTGCTTCACATTCTCTGCAGTACCCACTCTTAATGCGTATGCATTCGTCTCTCGAACAATAAGATCCAATAAATCGTCGTCAATTAATAAACGGAATGCTTCGTAAGGATCTGTTGGAGGTGGCACTAAAAGTTCCTGTTTCTTAGTAAAATCAATAATTTTCATTGAAATTGGATTACTGCTCCAGGTGCTAGTGGCTCCTTGACGAGAAGGTGAGTTATTGTGTGAATGGTCAGGTAATGGGACATCATCGTTATCACTTGGTAAGTTTGTAGAACTACATTCAGACCTCGGATCCGGCAAAGCAGAAGGAGAGGCATCATTACGCTCTGGCGACAAGTTTGGAGTGATCGCATCAGATCTCAGAAGAGATACGGTAGGCGTAGAACGGTTATCCGTGAATAGACTCTCTGGTATATCAGGAAGAAGATCTGCATAGTCTTGTACGATAGATGGCGATGTTGCACGACAGTCAATTTCGTAATTGAACTCAAAACTACCATTTCCGTCTAATTCTAGTTGGCGAGGCGCTGGCTTTGATGCTGAGGAACCAATATCTGAATCTGGTAACTTTGAAGATTGAGCAGATGTATCACGTGTACCTGGTGTATTCACTCTCGTGGGCCCATGTCTAAACATAGGTTTCAATCGCTTACATTGAATAATAGGGCTACCGTTTGACTCACTTAAACCTCGCTTTGATGCTGATGATCTTGAAGGTTGAGCTGGTGTATCATCAGCACGTGGTCTACGGCTGGTCGTCTTCGTTTTCAATCTTGAATCAAAAATACTTAAATCACTGTCGCTACCAGATCCTTCTGAACTTGAAGAAAACTCCTCTTCATGAACTCCTTGCGAATACACTTCTTCATCACTATATTCTCCAGAACCTTCCGAGTCATAATCATCACTTTGTCGACGCTTTTTTTGACCACGAGATGTTAAAATAATCGGTTTAATTTTACTTTTGGACGACCCAGCCTTACTGTCCATTTTGGCGCGAAAATACCTTCCGTACGATCGTGTGTACAAATCACTACCACACTGTAAGAATGAAACCAATACTCGTTTTCATAAGTTGACTATATTGCCAGAGTGGCCGCGCAAAGCAACGTTGACTCGCCTCAAACGTCTGCGGTTTGCTGACTACTACAAAATGAACGGGACGCTCGCTCGGATCCGAGTGGGAGGCGCCGCTACTATAGCCCCGCCCCACTCGGATCCGAGTGGTGAGCACGAAATGTGTTAAGGAAGCATAACCGAGCAAGAACAAAAGCATTTTAAACAAAAAAAAGAAAGAAAAATAAAGTATAAGAGAAATCTTTTCTGGTTTAAGTTTATAAACCTTATATCGACAACATAGCACATGAACTAATCACAATAAATCTGCCATTAATCTAAGTAGTCCATACTCCAAGAAATAGTCTCAATTTATACTAATTTGGCCGATGGTTAACGACATGGTTTTCCGCCGTGAATACCTACCGTCTTCTGCGGAAAAAACCTACGGTCGTCAATGTTGTATAGGCCACTATGGGAGCTTGCTTGTTAACGCGCCGTTAACAAACATATACACTTTGTCTACGGCGCGGCTAACTCGCCGTACTGCAGAAAAACCGTGGCGTTAACAAGGGAGCTAAGTCTAACTATCTATTAAGGTTATTATTGTATTACAAATCTTAAATATCTACAATCTTACAGCGTTATTACGCTGTAAGGTGCGTAATAACGCACCTTACAGCTATTAACACCAAAATCTTACCTTACTTTATTGCCAACTAAGCAGATTATTAAGTATCCTTAGACATAGAAATCGCAGACACAAACACAAAATGCTCTGATAACAATATCAGCAAAAGCGAAGACAAATAGCGGGCGCAGAAATGAAATAATGCTAAATAAGCAATATGTAAAGTGTTGGAGACGGAGGAGCAGAATCAATAAACCTAGGCCTCGAAACAGAATAAATGGGTATGGTGCAAACGTAACTGGAAAGCGAGTGACATCACATATCAATGACTAGCAGTGGCCGCAATTTTATGCACGTAGACATTAGAGTATGTGTGATTAGTGTGACTCCCGTGGGAACTTTACATTTATATCGGGATAAAAAGTGACCAAAAGGGAAACCATTACATTTAGGATAGGTACTTTTTGTTCAGATCCAAATTTGTAAGCTACGAGTATAATAACTATGACAAGTTTCATTAAAATTCGTTAAGTGGTTTTTGCGCGATACCCGTTCTAACAGACAGACAAATAAACGGACAGACAGACAAACATTTCAAAAAATGTTGTTCTTAGCCCTGTATTAGCCCGCGAGCACTGCTAGTATAATACATAAAACATGAATATAGAAATATTTTAAATTAAAACAGATAGAGAAACGTGAAATGAAGTGACAGGGATTTAGAAAACCGTGTACCGTGTCAGTTCATTCACATTTCTGTATGCTAACAATATTAAGTAGACTAATAATAATAAACAGTGATGATTATTGGAGAGGAATAGATTTGGAGAAAGGGTTGGGAAAATGGGAAGAAATGGGATAAAGTGAGATGAGAATGGGCTCTGGCATATCTTAACTCACTACCGAAACACGTGCGAACATTGGTGGAATAATAACTCAGTAATCTCGTATATCCCCCCAGCAAATAGCAAAGGAGCACCACGAGGGCTCACAGCGCAACCGTAGACACACAAGTTCCAGATTTTTTTTTTATTCTTGGGCATTATGGTTTCGTCACGACTACACTTGTCCCTTTTCAAGACTATATAAAGCAACAAAATGCTTTTTATGATACTTAGGTCGAATTTCAGTGGTGCGGGCTGAAAATTTGACTCACAACTTCATGATTAAGAGTCAAGTATAAGGTACCCCTAGGCTATCACCCCCCTAGTTTATATAATCTATATTCATATTAACTATTAATCACTATAATTCTCATAAAATGTATAACTATTTATCATTATAAAAGAGTAAATAAATCAGTGGCAATTTTCATTTTTAATAGACACAAATTTTATCTAGATACGTATCTAATTGAAAATAATAAATTATTATTTCATCCTAATTAATTTATTCACAATATCTACGTATTAATTGTGCAATAAACATAGATTAATCATACAGTGCGATTCAATTACACATAATCGTTTTAGATAACATAATATGACTAATGTAACAGCAAGGATCTTTTATCATTGAAACATATCTCGAAATGTAAAATGGCGTGCCTGTTCAGGAAAAACATCGTAAGCGACAATTGTATTGGGGTGTTTTTAATAAATTTTAAGAGAAGTATGGTATCATCGTGATTTCTTTGTTATTTGTTGGTGTCGGAACTCACAATCGCCTTTCAATTATAATCCCTTAATCCGGCTCGTAATCGCCCACAACCCCTGAGAAACTACTCCACCTCTAAAATAGTGGACTCGCGGTGGTGTTTTAACGCCATATAACCCTCATGCACTTGACAATGTGCATGAGGAGGCCCATGTCCAGTAGTGAATGAAAAAGGGCTGGTTACGGTTAATTGAAGTTGTATTATACATAAAAAATGTATTAGTCAGGTTTGTCGCCTTTCACTTATTATTTGTACCCAACCCCCAAAGGTTAGGTTAGGGGTAAAGGAGCAAACAGCTCCAGGGTAAGTAAATACGCTGACGAAGGCGGGTACACCTCACCGCTTATATCCAGATAGAACCGGTTTTTATCTGTCACTGGCAGCCGAGGGACATCGTTTTAGTTGTCCTTTTCATAATGTTGGCATAGTAAATGTCATTTTATTCCACTTAGTTGATATCAAAGGCTTTTGTTTTCTTTCAATCCTCTCCGATCCTTAATAGATGAAGCTCCTACCTTATCTGCTCTCAACTGAAAGCAATGCATCTGCTGCATTGACCGTAGATATCTACGGTGACGGTCAGGTATTTAACCTTTCAGGTGGATAGAACAAACAGGACAGACTGAAAGTTTATTACCAACTTCGATAATAACTTTCAATATACAATTATACTTGGCTGACAGGTATGCGGGCCGCGTGACACCTGTGGCATCATGCGGGTGCGCTGCCGGCCTTGTAAAATCCTATTACAGCTTTCTTGAAGAACCCTACGTCCGTAGTGTAGCGGGAAAACCTCAGCTGGCAGTTCATTCCCACAACTTTCAGGTTCGCGGTATTATTACGTGTTTTGATAACCGCATGCCCGACGTTCTTTATTGTGTCGTAATAAAAGAAGATATAAAAGTGGTTGACATTTGAAAATTAGTCTGTGAAGCATTTTCCGTCACACGGCCAAGTCGTGGCGTTCGGATTTTGAGTTTCATACATTGTAGACTAAAAAAACGTTTAAAATCCATACTAAATCATCCCACACAATATGATGTCTCCAACCCGGAGCATTGAGAAGGCACTAGATGCCATGTCAGCGGAACTCAAACGAGAGGGCGTCATGTCAGACCCTTAACGTTTAACGGGGATGCGAATAACGGTAGGGGAGAATTTCATGAAGTATACGAGTACTATAAGCTAAGATTATTCTTACAGGTGGCGAGATTTAAAAAATATCAAAGTGAAATTGGTTGTTTTTTTTAAAACGGGGTGACATTCCATATAATTTGAATAATGAAAATTGAGCAACTGAAAAAGTAAAATGCTAAATAAGCCCGGCTTTATATTTGTGACCACATATACCTACTGTAATACGGCAATAATACGGCATGTCTTAAATGAGAAAGAGACGAATTAAAAGAGAAAATGTCATAATGAGAAAGATCGGCTATTTTCGTTATTGTAGAGTGCCTTGTCTGTCATCCAGTTCATATCAATATATAATAGTTCAATATATAATAATAATATCGGGTGTTCCAGATAGAGCGCCGGATTTAATTTATTGTTTCTCCGGCTGTGTGACATGTGGCACCGTCCTGTTGGAACCACAGTTGATCGAGGTCCATATCTTCCAATTGGCGCCAAAAAAACGCCTGTAGCATGTTCCGATACCTCTCGGTGCCTACCTAAATACCGATACCTAAAAAAATGGCTCTATGATCCCGCCGAACCAAAAACCGCACGATACTGCAACTCTTTGAAAATGCATCCGTTTTTCAAAATCTCATGAGGATTCTCCAAGCCCCAGAATGACAATTTTGCTTATTGACGTATCGGTCTAGGTGGAAATGGGCCTCGTCACTAAAGATGAAATTTTCGCCAAAATGATGGTCCACTTCATACTGCTCTAAAACTTATACTGCGTTGCTCTTTCATGTAGCGTTCCATGTTGACTAATTGCAACTGTCATATGTGACATCTATAAACAAACCAGAAATGCTAACCGCCAAACAAAAAATCTGGGACACTATAATTCTTATTATAATAAATTACTGACAAAAATCGATTATCTCTTTCTCAATCACAATACGCCAAATATATCGCAGGGTACTGTAAATACTATATTATACTATAATTCTATATGTTCTTCTGCCAGATGGACCGAGGACTACAAGAAGTTTGCCGGTTGGGGTCGGATGAGGAAAGCAAAAGACCCTGTGTGGTGTAGTCTTGGGAGAGATCTATATATATTTATATTCAACAATAGAGAGTATTGTATAGAAAGTAAATGTACTTGAATTCTTTCTTATTTCTATATTTTGTACATGTAACTTACAAACTCAATATTGCACCATTTGAAACAGTAAGACTATCACTGGTGATAAAATTGTATGATATATGAATCATTTATATATGTATGATCTATAAATAATGACTCATAATCATGGTAAAACCCCAAATAATACGCAATTACTGAATTATCAATCTTATCATATCATAATTCTATCGGAATTTATTTATAAACAAAGTTGCTAATTATATTGTAAATGTGAGCTTATCAGCCCAACGATTGTGTGATGATGTCACTTATTATGTATTTTTATTTTATCACTATCACCCATTCTATTTCTTTTAAATGTTTTTATTAATAACGACATTGTTATTATTATTAACAATTAACCTTCCCACATATGCATTCATTCATCAATTCACGCACATACATCAATTCACCTGCGTCATTTGATGCGTCTAACTTTCATTAGTTGTGAACGTACAGACTTAATAGCACAGTAAACAATACTATATTAATATTTATACCTACAAATTCAGTCACTTTGATTAGAGTCAAAAGCGATGATAGTCTATGGATATCTATTCCCGACTCACACTCATGAAGTCAGTCATGATTTTCAACCATGGTCCTGTAACCATGAGTTGGGAAGAAACTTGGATAATGATAAGGATAGGGTACTCACAGAAGATAAATCAAAGGATTATTTAAATGTCACACACTATATAACGTCTTGATAATGCACAGCAATCGTTTCTAACTTTAGTTAATTATTAGGTAGCCATTTTACTTAGGTAACGGACTTTTCAATTATAGTGAACAAAAATTTAAATTATCGGCGTTGTGGATTATCGCTCAATTTCAATATCGACTATAACATCTCACTGTAGGGCACAGTCTTCTCCTAGTAAATTAATAGTCAATTACTAGTAATTAATAGGAAAACATCGTGTGGTAATCCCATGCTCGAGAATTTAGGAGGACGGGACTCTTCTGGACGGGAGGATCCATTCTATCTTATCCGTCCTTATTATCCCAAACTTTCTTCCAAATCAATTCCGAAATCTCCAGAAGTAGGCACCGTATCCAGGGGAGTGCCAATGTTTGTCATTCTGGATGGAAGAGACTGTCGCCAATGGACACTTACCACCACGTGGACTGTATGTATACTCGGCTGCCGCCTTCCTTCTATACGTGAATAAAAGAAAAATCTGGAATACGTGTATCACCCAATTCGCACTGAGCCTGCCTAATAGATTATTAGCGCACACCTCCTATAACTCGATACGCCCCTTATAGTTTTTTTTTAATAACGCCACACTCAATGGCTTACACTAGGATTCCCTGTGTCGTGGATCCAGAGACACATAACAAAGACAAACACAAACAATTGTCTCTAAACAAAGGAATGTCTGACCGCAAATCGAACCCGGAATCTTTTGCACAGCAAACCGGGTCACTACCAACTGAGCAAATCGGTCGGCCAAGTTATAAGAGATATCGGACGATAATCCTATTCATTATAGTGGGACATTATAGATCGAAAATAAGGACATTAAATACTACCGTGCGTAAGTTAGAGAACAACCGAAATCGATTTAACGAAACCAAAGTGGGTTTCCAAATATTTGTGTAAAAGAATTTTCATTAGCGAGTGGAAGGGTGACCACACGTCACCTACTTCGGCCCGCGTCATGGTCTACCTACATCTGTCTCATTCGTTACTTATTATAATATGTGGTTATATTGTCACACGGTTCATAATAAAGCCTGTTTGAATATCAGCCTCAATAATAATAATATTATATCTACGATTTGAAATAATAATGATTTAGATAATTTTATAAATAAATTATTTATTTGTGAAATCGAAATCAAAATATTTTTAAAAATAACTAATTTACAGGGCCAGGATGTCACAGGTTAGAAAAGGACCGCACTGCCGTGGTAATGAACCATTAGAGTCACATGTGAGTGACAAAGATAGTGATAGCTTCCCACCTCAAAATCCTTAAAAACTCTCTTACGTCTAGTCTTTAAATCTAGCTTGATTAGAATGACAGCTGTCAAAGTGTCTCGAGTAGTGCTGGGACAATAATGATGAAATCAGGTAATCAAGGTAAAATATGTTTATTTATCGACTGTGTGTAATGCTGCTATTAAAAAAGTACGTGCATGCGGCTTCTGTGATTTTACGTTTTTTTAAGACTAATTATTTTTATAGAGCACTATTCAAGGCCCCTTGACAGCTGTCATTCTAATCAAGTTAGATTTAAAAGACTGAACATATTTTTCTAATAAATTTGTAAAGTTGTTTTGAATATTACTTATATTAAATTATATTAACTTTACTTATATTAACTTAATATTATGGTCTCTAGTTTTTTAGGGAGGCAGACGGCCCACACGATACCGCTGCCCATGGACACTTGCAACACCGGGCGGTTTTACCTTGCAGAATCCTATTGACAGCTTTCATAAAAAATCCCATTTCATAGTTATACATAAGACCTCGTTCCATAACCTATGTATTAAATAAGTCCCGAAAACATTGCAATTAAAACATTATCGAACATTATTTCATTATCGATGAAAACTGATACTCTTTACTATTGTTATTAATATTCGTGTTTGTTGGCTTTGTTTGTATTTGTTGGCAAATGTGTTACAAAGTGTATGTAATCTAGAACGGATAATTTATAAAGCAAATACAAACTCCTTCACAATTCGTTATCAACATATATAACAGTGAGCTGGGTGACGTATCCTGTTCTCCCAGTTAAAAGAGAGAGCAACAGAGAGCAACCTTATCGTATTCGTGCGAAGGCTTGGTTGATCAGTACACTTAGAAGAAATGCCCTCGCCAAGACTTGTGACATAAACAATGCACCCCCATTTCGAATCTGTTTGAGGGGAAGGGTGAACGCTGCAATCCAACAGCCGCTAGACAGACGCATTTGACTGGCCTCGTTAGCCCTCTCTCACAGAAGATTACCTTGAAATATACTGATATTTCCCACTCTAATCTACGTGTTTCGATAGTGAGCGAGATATACCAGAGCCCATTCCCATCCCATTCTGTCCTATCCCTCCGCAACTTCCTGAACCTTTCTCTAAATCCAATCCTTCATCTCGAAAGGTAGGCAGCATATGGTTAATGTCATATGTAACCGGGAGCGTGCAATCGTTTGCCATGTACCGTGGATGTCCACAGCCGACAATACCCATTTACCACCAGGTCGACTGTATGCTCATCTGCCGCCATATTCCTATATAAACAACATAATCTTTTAAGTATATTTTTGACCGTTTTATCACACTGGAAAAACACAAGACTCAAAATAATACCCTAGCGTACCTAAAGTAGAGTAAGGTTCTCCTCGAGACATTAACAGGGTATGCTCCTCAGAGCATATACTAAGATACGAGCGGGCATTCGCCCCCTCGTTTGCTTACATTGTAACCTACCGTTTAAAAGCACAAGGAGGACCTCCTCTGGCACCTGCCAGTTTCAACTACTTTCAATTTCGAAGATATGTGAAAACACGAAAAACATTACGAAGGCGAAAAAATTATGAACGTGTTTTTAAAATATCTAATAGGAGGTTTATTACCTACAGGAAAAGTAGCGTGGGACGTCCTCACGTCAGGTGAATTGACGACTTGAAGATCTTCGGCGGTAGTGGCTGGACGAAAAGAACAGAAGACTGTGAGTGGTGGCGGTCCATATCCAGCAGTGGAGAAACATAGGCTGATGGTATGGTATGGTAAAATATTAACTTTTATATTTTAGGGAAATAAATAGTTAATATGAAAGTTCTATTCTTAATATAATAGAAAAAAATGTGCGTTCAGGGGACCCCCATCAGGAATGAAGATCCTCACGCATTTTTTTTTAAACTCCGAATGTAATTCGAAATAAAATCTGTATAGTTCATGTATTTTCTTTTTATTTTGTATCATATTTTCAATGCAAATAATTTAAAATAAGGAATCAAATCAAAAATTTAGGTTATACAACCGACCACGCACTAGTCTGCACGTCTGTTATTCTGCTTGAGTCTCGCTCTCGATACTCGCACGCACACACACAGAGAGAAAGAGAAAGGCATATGTTGGGGGTGAAAATCTTACATGACGTTACATTTTCTCTCCAATCACACCTACCGCAAGCCGCGTAAAGGAACTACGTTCCAAAAATATTATTCTTTCATTATGGAAAAGCTCCACAATACGAGCGTATAACGTGCTTATATTGTTATTCATGTATTAGAGAATCCTAAGATAATTAAAATGCCATATGGGGGTAAAATTTATTTGCATGTCCATAAAATACTTCCCTTTTAATTGTAGTAGTACAGAGTAATACGTAGTAGCTATATAAAAGTTCCGTCCCCGTTTCCCACGAATGGTCAAAGTTATAGAGGGATAGCGAATTCAAGATATTCTAAAAAGTAAAAAAAAAACTAAAGAAATAAAAAGGCCATACCCAATTTACATGAATATAATGAAGGTCGTCTGTAATCTTATTTCTATAAAAAAAGAATTAAACCGTCTTATTTGATGCTTTTGTTTAAATATATTTTGAATCATTTTATAAAGCTATCGATACAAAGTGCGATAATTAAGATCTCCCCTCCCCCCGGGATTTACTATGGGAGGCTTTAGCCCTGCAGTGGAACGTTATAGGCGGATACAAGTATGTACAAGTAATTAAGAAATAAGTACAGTTAGTTCCTCTATTCATTTTCACTATTTGTAAAAAATTCATATCACATAATACATAGGTACTTATTTTTCCTTTCTGTTAACAGGTATGTATCCAATATGTACAAGTCTAGAAAATATTAAACATTACACATTTGTTCATTTAGAGTCCGCTCCTCGCATATACTTGTAAACCAAACGAATTGCCGACAATTTTATTATGAGGGTGATTTTATGACCACAGTTTACTCAACAAGGCGGACACAGGGGAATGTCTTAAGAACCTATACATGAGTGTGTAAAAATGTATGGTTTGAAGTACTTATTTGATAGATGTGACAGTTACCAACTTACCAATATTGCCACCGAAAAGAGACAGAAAGGGAATTTCAGATCGTCGTACTTTAGAGCGCTTCTAGGGATTGCAATCCCGCAGTAAATTTGCGAGATTGGAGTCAATTCAGAGGGAACTCACATAGGTTTATAAAATTTTAAAATATAAATAAAAATACATACCTACAAAAATAAACTACATAGATTGAAGATAGAGTTTTATTGCGGCTATGAGATGGGTAAAAGAGAATATAATACAAGAAGGAATCTCCTTTATTCCTCGATGGAGTCATTGAGACGTAGCATCTTTGACTCGTTGTATAAAAACTAAATATCATGTGGCATCCAGCCAGAGGGGCTACAATGGAATTTTATTGTTCTCTGCCTAATTCAGCCGACAATAAGAACTTTCATTTCTGGAATCGTCTCATTTAATTATACTTTGTAGGTAGTTTTATTATATCGTTAAGAGAATTATTACTTTTTTTTTTAAACTAGTCGCTGCCCGCGGTTTGTCATCATGTTAGTGTATGTTGTTTAGGTTGAGTTACTTCCCGAGAAAATTACACGTTAGTAAGAAGTAAGTTTAGTAAGTTTAAGAGAAAATTAGTAAGTTTTTAATTTACCGGATTAAAAACTATCATACGTTATGACGTATTAGCAAATTTAGAATCCTGTATTTGCTAATGTAATTCCTTTATTAAATCTAAAATTATTAAGGTAAACAAATAAGCAATTTAAGCAACTTTTGCATTTATTAATATTACTATATGGAGGGTAGATTTTTAAGGGGACTGTAATTTTGGGGTTTTATTTATTATTTTTGATTAATTGCCATAGCCGTACAATAATAAAGCTTCACTGACCTAAAAGCTGTCTGGTGCACCGAAGTCTTCTGCCGGCGCCGGCCCTTGGTTCTCCTGTGTTGGAACTTAAAGACACTAATGCACGCACAATAAGGAATTTGGCGTAATAAAATGGAAGATTGAATATAGCGTTGCGGGAAATTATATTTTAATTATATTAGCGGTAATTTATGTAACTTCTCGGTAGGAAGTTTTGCGTATGTTGTCTAGCCGAACGTCTCCGCGATACTTCCGCGATGCAACTGTAGCGTCGTCGTTCACAACGACATCTGTTTATATTTTTAACACCTCATTGAGACTTGCTAATAAATCAATGAAGCTAGTTCTTTACAAGAGGCGGCAATCAATCACTCGTCCACTATATTTAGTTTAAAGTATATTAATTTCCTTAAAATCTATACTCCTGTACCTATACCTATACTCCTTACTTTCTATACCCATGTGTATTTTATTTTCATTAATATTAATTGGATCTTCCGGGCTACTTGGAAGAGGTCTTCTGGAATCTCTTCTCTTTCTTCCAAGCTTTCGCCAGCTGTCATTGGTTAGCTGTCACTTGGGACGATTTTGTGCCAGCCCGCAAATGAGCGGATATATAAGCCGGTGCGCCACAATCGTCGAGTCTGTTCTTTTTTACAAATTCATTCCGCTCCGGATCGCGCTAGCGATCGGACGTCTCCCGCTCCGCTGCGCTTGCCGTAGCCGCCGCCGTCGTAGCTGCCGTCGTAGCGCCGTAGCGCTGAAGCCCGCGATTGCAATCAAAAGTTGCCTTTCTCAAGGCAGCGGCTGATTCCGCCAAAAACCACTGCAGTTCCGCAACTGCAGTTTTGCCCCTTCTGGGAAAACCCACAGTTTCGTGGTCCTCGGTGGTAACCTAACGGTGCCAACGAACCGAGTGGGGTGTTGACCCAATCACACCCGCCGAGCCCCTTCAGGGTGAGGCAGTCAATTGGACGGGAGCTAGCAAACCGGCCTTGGGGGGTCTCCTAGTCGGCCTAGTCTCTGTTTTCCCTCCACAGCTTGCACCTAGAGTCGGTCGGGTGTGTTACACCCTTCGCTCTAGACCCCGTAGGGCTCCGTCGCACAATAAGATTGGCGACGGATTACAAGCTTAGGGCTCACCAGTAGGCACTCACCTCCCTGCTTCACCCGCAGGGAGGGTTACACAACCCCGGGCGTACCTACCCGGGAAGACAGAGATAGCGACAAGTACGCTATCTCTTTCTCTCTCTCTCCCCACCCCAGTCAACTATGGCGCCGCTCACTAGCGACGACGTAGTTGCGATCTTAAGGGCTTCCCATCCGGAAGTCTTTAAGAACATCATGAGCCGTAAATCGGCCCCCGCCCCGTCTAAACCCGAATCCGCGGCTCCATCCGAGAGCCCCGCGTCCCCCGACTCTGTCCGCGAACACGAAACCGACTCCCGAGACACCTCCCAGGAGGACATGGACATAGTCCAGCCCTCCGACTCCGATTCCGACTCCGCATCTGAGGCGGAGCATTCCCCAGCCGAATCTTCCGACGACGGCTTCACCGTCGTCGGCAAGAAACGGAAAAGGTCCGTAAAGACCTCCTCCCCCACCCCCGCTGCACCCCCGAAGTCCGCTAAGTCGGACTTCGTAGCCCAGCCTGGCGCGGCTTCCCGCTCTCGCCAGAGCACCCCTCAGCCCCCACCCGCGGTCCCCCGCACCGAAAAGCCCCCACCCCCTGTCTTTGTCCAAGACAAGGCCCGTTGGGAGCATGTCCGAGCCGCCATGGAGATGTTAAAAATCTCCTTCACTAAGGCAACCAACACTGCTGTGGCCATTAAGGTCCAGGTCCCCTCCTCCAAGGACTTCAGGTCCTTAACTGCCTATCTTCGGAAGGAGAAAATCTCCTTCCACACCTACGCCACCGAGGAGGAGCGTCGTCTCCGAGTCGTGGCCCGTGGCCTCCCTCCCCAATTGGGAGAAGATGAGATCCTAGAGGATCTCAAATCCCAAAACCTCCCGGTGCTAGAAGTGCACCGCCTTTACAAGGGGCGCGATAAAACCCCTTTCAACCTAGTACTGGTTGTCCTTCCCCTCACCATCGAGGGGAAGAAAATCTTCGACACCCGCACTATCTGCGGGCTCTCCGGCCTCTCCTTTGAGACCCCCCACAAGCGTGGCGGTATTGGGCAATGCCACAATTGCCAATACTACGGCCACGCAGCGCGTAACTGCTACGCGAAATCCCGTTGCGTTAAGTGCCTGGGTGACCACGGCACTAGCGACTGCACCCGTCCCAAGGGCGCCGAGGACCCCCCTGGCTGTATCCTCTGCGGACAGCTGGGGCATCCCGCGAGTTATCGCGGATGCCCTAAAGCGCCACGGTGGCCTTCCAGGAGGGTCCCCGCTAGACCCCCACCCCCCGCCAAGCGCTTTCCTACGCAGGCGCCACTGGCCCTCCTTATGTCGGTGCAAACTAAAGCACCATTCCCCGCGCCTTCTGCGCAACCCACCCCAGCCGCAGTGCTCACACCCGCGAGCTTCCCCTCGCTCCCACCCAAACCTGCGCCGCAATCCTGGCGCAGGACCACTTCATCCGCCCCCGCGCAGCAATCTTGGAGGATCACTCCAGCCGCCCCTGCGCCGGCCCCCAAACCCGTCCCTAACGCCACCTCCTTCCAAAGCCAGGCTAGTCCTGGGCTAATGGAGGACCTGGCTCTAGTCCGCCGCTTCCTAGGGGCCATAAACCCTCAGGAAATTAAAAACCTAGCCCAAGCGCTCAGGTCCACTGACGGAGACGCTCTAGCCCGTCTAGACCTTGTCTTTAAGTACGAGCACGTACTTAGCGCCCTCGGCCTCTTCAAGGCCTGCCCCTGAACTCTCTTAAAAGAACTCCAATGGCTAACACAGCTCGAATAAAGCCCTCTTCCCTGTCCGTCGCGTTTTACAACGCTGACGGCTACGGCTCCCAACGCACCCAGATCCAAGATTTCCTCAGAAATCATCAAATCGACATAATGCTAGTGCAAGAGACCTTCTTGAAACCTAGCAAACGCGATCCCAAAATCGCCCAGTACAACATTGTACGTAATGACAGATTGGCCAGCCGAGGAGGCGGCACCCTCATTTACTACAGAAGGTCTCTGCACTGCATTCCGATTCCTACCCCTCCACTGACTAACATGGAGGCCTCGGTCTGTCGTATAGCTATGACAGGTCATCAACCTGTCACTCTGGCATCTGTTTATCTCCCCCCCGACAGAGTACTGCTCAGGACTGATCTCGAGTCGCTTCTCGACTTAGGTAACTCAGTCATCCTGGCAGGAGATCTCAATTGTAAGCACCCCAGCTTCAATAGTCATACCTCCACCACTAACGGTAATCGCCTTAACAGACTCATTGACCTACTCGACTTTGACGTGATAGCTCCAATGACGCCAACTCATTACCCTGGTACTGTTACCCACAGACCCGACGTCCTTGACATTGCCCTTTTCAAAAACGTTGCCCTACGTCTAAACTCGCTAGAACCCCTCTCCGAGTTAGACTCCGACCATCGTCCCGTAGTCATGAAACTAGGACGACAGACCGATCCACCTCTCCAAGACAAGACGATTATTAACTGGACCAAGCTGAAAGAAGCCCTTAAGGCTTCCAGCTCTCCCCACCTCGACTCTATCCCCGACTACCTGACCAGTGCGGATGACACAAACACGGCGGTCTCTGGCCTCGGCAGCCACCTTAAGGATTTAATCCAAAGCTCCTCCAGGCGAGTCCCAGCGGCGAACGATCGCCGCTGGGAGTTGCCTGAGGACATAAGGGAGCTGATAAGAGACAAGAACGCAGCCATCCGTGCTTATGACTCTTTCCCCTGTGACGAGAATAGGCGTAGAATGCGAGCCTTACAAAGGGAAGTAAAGCATCGCATCGCTGAATTCAAAAATCACAGTTGGGAATCCCTGTTGTCAGAGATTTCGCCATCACACACTGCCTACTGGCGGATGGCGAAGTCTATGAAAACAGACAATACAGCCTCGTTTCCCCCACTGACAAGACCAAACGGACCTCCCGCATTTGACGATGCAGAGAAGGCCGAATGCCTAGCCGACAGTTTGGAGGCCCAGTGCTCCCTTAGCCGTCAGCCGGTGGACGAATCCCACGTCGACACGGTTGACGGAGAGGTGGGGCGTCGAGCCTCCATCCCCCCTCTGACTCCCTTCTACCGGTTACGGTAACAGAAATCCAGGAGATTATCCAAAATCTCAAAATCAAAAAATCTCCTGGAATCGACGGAATACCCAACAAGGTGTTCAAAATCCTCCCGATCCATCTGATCGCTCTCCTCGTGGCCATCCTCAATGCCGCCATGAGAAATCATCTCTTTCCAGTCGCCTGGAAAGAAGCCGTCGTCATCGGCATCCCCAAACCGCGCAAACATCGCTCGGATCCCTCTAGTTACAGACCCATTAGCCTATTGAATATAATGGCTAAAATCTACGAAAAAGTCCTCCATTCTCGCCTGCTGAGTTACATTAACTCAAAAAGGCTTCTCATTGACGAGCAGTTCGGCTTTAGAGCCAAGCACTCGTGTGTCCAACAGGTGCACCGAATAACGGAGCACATACTCCCGCGTCTCAATCAAAAGAGGCCCTTCCGAACCCTAGCTGTCTTCTTCGACGTAGCGAAGGCCTTCGACAAGGTCTGGCACAACGGTTTAATTTATAAACTGTACCAACTGGAGGTGCCAGAAAGTCTCATTCTCATCATCAGAGACTTCCTTACCGATCGCACTTTTCGCTACAGAGTCGAAGGCACTCTGTCTAGCCCCCGCCCAATCAGAGCTGGAGTCCCACAAGGCTCCGTTCTAGCACCCACGCTCTATTCCCTCTACACTAACGACATCCCCCACACCCCAGGAATAGAGCTCGCCCTTTTCGCGGATGACACCGCCCTCTACGCCTCAGATAGGAACCTACGAATGGTATCTCTACGCCTCCAGCGCGCAGTCACCGCCCTAGGTGAGTGGTTTGCGAGGTGGAGGATAGAGATAAACCCGACGAAAAGTGCAGCCATGTGCTTCCCTTTTCCCACGGCTAACGCTCGTAGGCCTAAGCTGTCCCCTCTCCCGATAACCCTTTTCGGTCAAACAATTCCTCTCGTCAGGAAGACCAAGTATCTCGGAGTCACTCTAGACCATAGACTGACCTTCCGAGAACACGTCAAAACCGTCCGCAACCGAGCCGCCTTTGTGCTCGGTCGCCTCAACCCCCTCGTAGGCGGGAGAAGTAAAATGTCGCTTAGAAATAAGTTGACATTGTACAAAACTCTCGTCCGTCCCATTATGACATATGCTAGCGTTGTGTTCGCACACGCAGCTCCCTCCATCATTGCAATCCTCCAAAAATTGCAAAATAGATTCATGCGCAAGGCCGTGGCCGCACCATGGTACATGCGCAACGTTGACCTCCACAAGGACTTGGAGCTTCCCTCCATCGTCAAATACATAACAGACACCGCCCGACGCTACTATGACGCTATCCCAAACCATCCCAACCCCCTGATTGTCTCTTCCCTCACCTACATACCGGACAGGAGTGCCCCTCCGCGCTATCGTCGCCCGCGGCACATCCTGGACGATCCCGACGACCCGATCACCGCTGCCAATGCGGTTCCCACACAAACCACAGCACACAGACACCGTCCCCGCCGGCCGAGACGTGGACGTCCCCCTCGTTACACCGTTAACACACACCGGCCCTCAGCCAACACTTTCACTAGGCATCGACACGTGCCTGGGCGCTTCTCGCCGACACGCGATCCCGCGGTATCCCCCCAATGCAACGCCCTAAGCCGAGGTCCGTTCCTTCCGCCGGTTTACCGGCGGGGGAGCCCTTAGGCTGTTGCAACGCACACTTTTCTCCTGGCTGAGCGCCTTCTGCGCTCGCCCTACATCAACGCGACCGGTGACTCTTGAAAGGCCACTAGGGCCACAAGAACTATACATACACGATGTTGAGGCAATCAGGTTTTTTAGTCGGTAGGAGTCCGACACTACCTGGTACCACCTAAGCTGGCCCAGCCAGACTAGATGGTACCAGGTGTCCCATGCAGGATTTTTCCTGATTGTCTCTCCTAACAAAAAAAAAAAAAAAAAAAACGTCGAGTCTGTTGCGCTCGAGAAGCCGAACAGATAACATCTCTCCGAAAGTGAACGCAGTCACCACTGAAGATGTCAACCGCAGTTGTTAACGAAACGTTTGGAAGAAAGAGAAGAGATTCCAGAAGACCTCGGCCAAGTAGCCCGGAAGATTCAATTAATATGGACACCGGCCGAGAAAGCCTACGCTCCACATTTTCATTAAATTGATAGATATAAGGGCGTACGAAAAAATCATTGTAAAATCGTTTTTATATAATTAGCGATATTTAATTACAGTACATACTTAAACACATTACAACTACAACACATACACATTAGATTTTTCCAATAACAATCCACATTGATGTATGTGTATGTGTTGTATGCACAGATATAGGTTTTTTATTATTGTATGTCGACTAAATGTAATTGCCACTTCTTTCAAATACGCGGTAAAGTAAATTTACTTAACCTAACCTCATTGTCATTCTTATTAATAGTGCAGTAAATTAACTTCAAAACATTAACATACTTTTCTCAATTAACACAAAATATCCCATAGTAACTATACCTACACAATCTAACACGTTGCAGTCTCTCAATAAAAAGCTTACGTATAAGCTTAACATTGCTACAAAGTAGCTTCAAACTAGCGAATTGGGATTAATTCTTCATTACATATAGGTAGATAAAGTTTTCCCTCATGCAAGCAAAGCACTGTGTTTGGTTAGCCAACACCAATATTTGCCGATGGTAGCACAAGTTATTCTATCTGCTACGTGGCCTACAATGTTTGATCTATAGGTTGATTCTATAGACACCGGTTTGTTACTGTTGATATACTGCTATATTTTTAGTTACTTAATAAACCCCAATGCCACGCGCCAATTAGAAAATTTCATTTTTCTTTAAAGTTTTAATTACACAAAAGGTGTAAAACCTCATAAGCCCTATCCAATAATATGTTACATATGTGTATACAACGATAATATGTACTCAAATATGCAATGCATATCCGAGTACATATTATCTATTATATACATACAATGTATGTATATAATACATTTGATATGTATATACTCGTACAAACGATATGTCGTTTGTATATACAAGTCCTATTTTTTTTGAAGTTTTATCAATCTTTGCTGGACCTTTTCTCGTTCTCTTGCACATTGGCTTATGTATGAAAGATGTATAAGCCTTATAACACTACACTTGTCAAGCGGGTTGGCGATTCCACTCTTTTTAGAGGTGGTTTAGTTCCTCAGAGCTTGTGGTAGCGGCTTTGTTATCCATTAGTCGTTTTTTACGACACCTACATGAAGAGATGGGAAGGTGCTATTGAAATACCCGCCGAAACGACAAGGCTCAATTTTGGAACTACTAAACCGATTTGTTGTGTGAAATTTCATTTCAATGAAAACATTAACTGCGATACCAATAGAAATTTCCACGATCGATATGCTAGATCACAAAATAGACCACACTGTAGAATCGCGCGGTCTACAATGTTTGTTTCGGCGTGCTACGAGCCGCGCCGCCGCGCGCCGGTTTTCCTACGTTTATCTTTTGTTACTCCAGGTACCGCTACAACCGTACACTTTGTAAATACGCTGACAGTTTTAAACTAAAAGCGTTTCACCATATCCACATACGCATTACCGAATTAGAAACTTATTTTGTACTGTTTACTGTAGCTGAAACACTGTTCTGAGCTGTTTATAGTGTTATAGCTTGTAACTTTGATTTGTTATTTATGTTTCTTCTACCCAAATACATAGTTTTTAGGTGCGATGTAGCTCAAAAATCAATATGCTAAATTGACAGAGGGCTGGTCACATCTGTCGCAGGATGGACAACGTATGGGTTAGACAAGTCCTCAAATGGAGACTGACCAGGAAGACCGATGACTTAAAGAATGTCGCTGGTAGTAGTTGGATGATAAGAACTGAAGACCAAGACATCAGTAAAGTAGTCACTACAGTCTACCAAGTGTAGTGGCGGTCCTTGGGAGAGACCTCAGTTTTGTAGAGCGTCGTCTCTGTCGTGTGCCGTTACGACGTTACAACAACAAAGCTAGCCGATAGTCTCTTTCTAAAGGCCGATGTGTATTACTTTCGTCCGAGAAATGTAAAGCATTGGTCAACAAAGCTTTCGCATGATTTCAAACTTTTTTACGTTGGTAACTAGTTATTACGTTGATTTTAAAATGTATTTCCATTGCTCTAAGAGAATGAATGGGTTTGTTATACCACGTCATATCTACGGTCGGCACTACCTAACCGCTTATTGAATAAATTGGTAATAAGCTACAAAGGAGTTTGTATTTGTGCGAACGCTCAATTGACCGACACTTTATACGAAACAGTGGAGAGAATCAGTGGTATTTTATGGTAGCAGGTTCGTACTTTATTTTCTTATATTTTAATTACTCATTGCAAGCTTACCACATCGTTCTCACAGCCTTTGCCACTTTTGAACTTATGCCACTCCTCAAGCTTGCCACCAGAGAAGAAGATGCCAGATTATAATCTTTCGATCACTTTGACGATTATCAAGAGCCATATATACGTTCTGATACCGTTTCTTAAGTGTCTTAAGTGTTATATGGCACAACTGATTGGAAAGAGAGAGATCGTAATCGCCTACTTACTGCTCCGCATATACAGAGGGCTTGATAAGATCCCAAATATGATTCGAGATTAGATAAATACTACTGGATCTTTGCTTACATGATTCCATTTTAGAATACCTAATGTTAGAATAACGGTAATGTTCATTAGGTTTATTGGGGCTGATTTAGCGCTCCGGTACTCAATACTCCTTTTTAAAACTTTTAATCGATTAGAAAATTTATTCATAATTGATTAAATCACAAAAACATCATCGTACATCAAAATTTCTATCCAGATATAACAAGTTGCTGAAATAACATTCATTGTTGCAGCCATTCCCTTGCATATAGGCAAGCCTGTGTTGCAGATGAACAAGTTAAATAATAAACAGGTAACATTTTATTTTGCAATAAATTAAATTGAAGGAAAATATTTTCATTTTAATTTTAATTATTATATATCATAATTGTGTTGAATATTCATATGCGTGTGTGTGTGTGTATATGCGAATAATATGTAAAATAATGTAAATGTACACACATTACAGTACATTCATTATTCTTATCCCAGTATAATTCTTTTTCGATGGGCTTCCGCAACTCTGACTCATTCATAGCGGTTTTCTGTAAGAGTATGATAACTCGCCGTCTGTTCAGTAGCCGGAGTTCAGAATCCGCTCCAGTTCGTTATGTCAAATTAAAAACTTTATTTTTCACTAAAACACAAAGTTTCACACAACATTGTTACAATGCATATAGAACTAATCAATTAGTAATCAACGCATCTACGCGTTGACTTCATAATGCGTTGTGTGCACGTATAATGAGTCGAATTCAACATTAATTGGTTTGCAAATCCAATTAGGTGGGCCTTGATACGCATTAAGCACGCACTACTCATTATTGATTGCTAATGACCTGTCGTCTGAGCAATTTATGGAACATTGGGTATTCTAAGATGGGAATTATGTAAGTAGAGAGTCCGGCAGGCGGCTGTACTTATCAACCCCGAATCATATTTGAGATTAGATACTCCTACACTTTGTCGTGTGGTGTCACCCGATTTTAGAATACCACCATCCCATTTCCTCCCGTAGGTGTCCTGAGAAACTACACCATCTCTAAAGGAGTGGACTCGCCCACCCGCTTGCTTAGCGTAGCGTTTCAAAGCCATACATTCCTCATGCATAGGCATTGGATATTAAAAGAGCGGATTAGGGTATTATTACACTTATATAGATGTATAGTGTACAAGAAAGCGTTAGCTACAGTATAATAACATTTGAGATTTTCTCGTTTCTTCACACATATTTATGTATTTAAACGGGTCTTAATGCGAATGTTTACCATATTTATTTCACTCGACGTTTCGGTTGCATTGCACTAACCATGGTCAGGAGTTGACTGAAGAGGCGGGTAGTCCACGTCGAGAGTTTCGAGCAGTTTCATCAACTGGGTAGTTGATGAAACTGCTCGCAACTCTCGACGTGATTTCATTTTCATTTGACATTTCATTCATTTGACATTGTGAATTTCAGTCGGCTCGTGACCATGGTTGGTGCAACCCAACTGAAACGTAGGGTAAAAAAATAAATAAGGTAAATATTCTCGTTAAGACCCGTTTAAATACATAAATATTTGCTACAGCAGTCAATAAGTAATAAAGGAATTGAAATACGTCTGTTACAAGGGCTCCGATATTAATGCATTAATGCGTTTGCTTTGTCCACTCTCGGGCCAAATGGCGAGTAATCAACTCGATGGTGCCCTCATACTAATGACCTGCTTTGAAAGCGTTCGATCTCTGTTAGTGCTCCTATTATAATCTGTGCTTTAGGAAACAGTGCAATTTAGGGATTTTCTCTACCGGTTTTATACCTTATTAATTAATGCATATATTATTTACGCGAGTTAAAAAAAATTGCCTTTTGTATATTGTAAAATACTTAAAACTAAATACGAATAGAATAATTTAAAAACAGTACTCAAAAGCCGGTCTTATCGCCGCTAATAATCTCTTCCAATTAATCTAATAATCTAATAATCTCTTAGCATGTGTATGGATACACATGCTTCATATTTATTTCCACGGTGGAAAGTGATCTGAAACCTGCGAATAATTTACTAAAGGAGACCTGTGCCCTTTAGTGGAACGTTATAAAGTGATATCCATATTAGACAGGTTATAGGAAATTGAGTATCACCATTACAAATCCTTTTAACCCGTTTCGCCAAAGTTATTTTTATAACTGTATGCCTAATTATAACTATAGTTATTGACTTTTTAAGTGCATTTGTTTACTGTCCTTTTATTTAGTTTATTGTATGCCTTTAGTGGTTTTTCATGCCTTTAATAAAGAGATTATGTTATTATTATTTAGTATCCACAGTTGCATACGAGCCCATTATGCACATTGTCTTGTGCGCGAGGAATGTATGGCCTTAAAGTGCCACACCAACGAAGCGGCTTGACGAGTTCGCTTTAAGAGGTGATATAGTTCCGCAGGGCTTATGGTTTTGTTGTGCCTCAGTCACATTTCATGACACCCACGAGAAGAGATGGGGTAGTTAGTGCTCTTATAAAACCGACCGACACCACACGACCAAAATTGGGTATTAAGTATTACAAATATATATAGGTATAATTATCCCAGTTTAAACAGAACTCTTGTACTAATTACACACAAGCCTTACTTACAGTATTTCCACATTATCATTACAAGTATGTACATAGGTACATACTCGTGTAAGTGTTAATACTCAAATAATACGCAGATTGAACAGCTATTTGCTCCTAAGATCTGATTACTGAACGCACCCTTGCAATTTTCACGCTTGTCTTGTTACGATATTAATTAAACAAGGAATTGATTACATCTCAGTAAACTACATGAAATCATGAAATTATATTTACTGTTATTGGCAAAAGGAAAACAAATGGATTACCAAAGTAGGTATTCGAAAAAGTCAGCCTGTTCTGAATTTCTTGTGGTCTGACCCGGTGTTTGTCTATTATTTATTTTTATTATTTATGTCTATTTATTTATTTTTAAAGAAGATTACAGACATGGTAAAAAACATATAAGCAATAACACCACTGATCAAGGAAAATACATAGATTGATAATTCAGTGTGACAAAACTGTGTATATGAGTGATGAGTGATGACAGTGGTATAATTATAATATTACTGCTACGGATAAACAAGTTTATATAAAAAGTTTTATTTTTCACTTATTTCTACACTTCCAAATTTTGTTTATATTGACAATACCGTTATTTAAAATATTTCAGTTTTCGTAATTGTGATTTTTTGCGGCCAAATCACAGACTGAATTGACAGCAGGTAAATTTGACCGTCTAGGGAGTCAAATTACTTTTAGGGTTTTAATGCTAAATCATTGGTTGATCGTTTACAAAACTAGACAAGACTTTGAAATAAATATGACGGAACGCCTCCTCTCAATGAAGGGACGAAATGAAACTATTCCAACTATGTATCAGTACACAATGTAAATGTAATCATACTAAGCTGATCGCTCCTATTACGATCAATAGCAAAATTTTTAAACACTTTTACATTCTTACGCAGACTGCTTCAGTTCGATGTTCATTGACATACCGTATATACTTTTATATAGTCTGTGTAACAATCGACTCAATCCTCGATTATATTCCGATCAAACAGACAAACCGAGACAAACTACTCATATCATTTGTATATTGGTATCTTTACGAGTACCTAGAAATATGTTTTCCAAGTACGGCTATCTGGTTGTAATTATCTACAAGGACGAGTGTTGAGCATATTGCTCGTATTTTGTTTTTATACCTCGTAGTGTAACTGCAGTTCTTCGAACGACTTACTGTGGCACAAAGTAATTTTAAATAATGATTTGCAATACTTATATAATATTTTATAAGAAAAAAAGGAGAATGGTTACTGCAATCCCACAGTCACTAAGACGTACTTTATAGACGTTATTCGGGAGTGAGTGAGATATGCTGGTGCCCATTTCGAATACCATCCAGTTCATTTCCCATTCGAATAAAGAGATAAAGGAATCTCCTTGTTTATACTGTTTATTCCCCATTACAAACACCCATATCCGAATACGAACATATAATTTGACGATGATTATCTATGGCCGTATATAAAAAAAAGTTATTTTTCTGCACACTCCCGTATATGTAAACTTACTGAAATTCCGTGCTGAAAACATTGCGTGCAAGAAAAAATTGATGCGTGATAGTGTGAATGGTTCTTCACATCCCAACGTTTCCATTGTAAATTCTTACGAAAGATTGCTCCTCAATGTGTGTTATTTTCATTGAAACATAGCAGCAATTTTTTCAACGTTACATTTTCAGAGTTGATTGATTTGTACATTCCGTTCCTGTGTACTGGCTGTATTCAGCAGCGTTCAATCAATAGTATATACGAATATCTCTCGGTGTAGGGTCCCTATCCTGTACAATACAGAAAGAATATTTTGCAAAATTCATTACCGATTCTGTTTAATTATTAATTCATATTTTCCATCTAACAAACGCCATTGGATGTAATATGTAATATTAAAAATCACAAAGGAAAATCAAGAATCAGGGCAGAAGATAATATTTCATCAATATATAACAAACAGGCAAAATCACTCTCGACATATAGCAGAGTAAATCACAGATAAAACAGGTTTCCTAGAAAGTTAAGATAAGGAGACTCACTTTTCATTGACTTTTGGACTATGTGCCGTGTCAAAAATATTATTAACGTGGAATTTCCGAATCTTGAAACGTGTACCTAATTGGTGGGTATTTGAGTATCTATTGAGAAATATATAATTAAATAACTTATGAGACTATTATCTATCTGTGAAATAAAAAAATAAATATCTGGATAAATGACTGCGATAAAGGGTTTATGAGTTACAAATTTGAAAAGGACCTCATTATTTTAATGACGTCCATGTTCAGTAGAACTCTTGAACGCCATTTAACCACGCACGAGAGATCTCTCACTATCGCGCTACCTCAAATATTGTCAAGTTCCTATATACTCAGTTTCCCTACGTAAAATCCATTATAATATGAATTTATTTTCTTTTCCAGTTATCGCATAAATCATAAAATACATTGGTTGTAAAAACAAAACAGTCGAGTACTTATCACTAAATAATCATTTGAAATTATCGTCTAATAACCAAATGGAGATCGAGTACCGGGAAACGGATGAGTAACGAGAAATGTAGAACGCTCCCAGGCTAGATGATCCGATAACTTAATAAAACTTAATAAACAAAGTAGTGGCTGGATGGATAAGAAGAGCGGAAGCCCGTGACTTGGAAGGTGGCGTGACTTGGAAGGAGTGTTCATGACTTGGGCTCTCCCAATGTATAAATGTCTACTCATATTCAACAATGTATAAATACCGGCTAATTATCGGTATGGTATAGAAAGATGTTACGAAAGAGTAGTGCGAGAAGATTCGGGCGAATATCGTCTCAGGATGAATCATGAACAGGGCCTTTATTTAAAATGAGATGATAGTTAGGTACTGTAGGGTAAAGTGACTAAAATGGACTGGACATATAGACAGAATAATGACTCACCTAGCAAAGAAGTTTTAAAATGGGTCCCACAGCAAAGAAGTCCAAGGGCCGTACAAAGAAAATATGGACCAACAGTGGTATAGTAGTTCACCGATGGTGGCCGGATGAGAAGAACCGAAGATCGTATGTGATGGCGAGCCTTGAGAAGTCCAGCAGTGGAGGGACATAGGCTGATGTTATGAGACTTATGAGACTTATGGACTTATGGACATAGGTGTTATGAGACCTTGCTAAAGACAACCATTTGAAAGAGAGAAACAAAGAACGGCATAAAGTGAAGACAGTAAGGAAGCCAAAGCCCGCAAAGGGTGGAGCGCCGAAGGAGGTAAGAATAATACAGAATTACTTATCGAATGTCGAACGGTATAGAGTAATACGGTCGATATCAGAATTATCTGCGCTTCATTTGGTACGATGTCGGGCATCCAATTTAGCGAATAGCAGCCGATGCCAGGCCAGCATGTAGTCAGATCGGCTCGCATAGTTTACGTGCCTGGATTGAACACAAAAACAGCAGTGGTGTTTGTGTATTTGCGTTAATGGATGATTTTAATATATTTAATGGCTTCGATAGTTAGGATTAATTGCCTCTTCGAAGCCACAATTTTGTATTATTATTCATAATATTCTGACTAGATGATTGTACGTGAGAATATAATATGTGACTCGTTTTCGCTGCTAGTTTCTTAAATATACTAGATAGATACACCTGTTGCCGAATGCATCGCACATATGTTTAAACTATGTCGACATTTGGAGCTCCAGATAAAAAGTTAGAGCGCGTCCACACCAGGACTATATATAGTCAGCCGCCAATTGTGAGCGGCGTTACGTCTTTATGCGTTTTCGACCATTACTTAAAGACATGCCACTTCAAGTAATTGACGAATATGTCTCTCTTGAACAGACCAATCAATAAGGTAAGTCATATTTCAGCAAGGAGGCCGACAGGTGCGTACAGCTCGGCTCACCTTTACCACAATCCTTGAAGTCGAAAGTTTTCAATCGGTTATTTCTGCCAGTTATGACGTGCAGTGCCAAAGTGTGGATACTAACAGCTGGCATGATCTATAAGTTTAAAGTCGCTCTTCACAAAATAGTTTATGTCTATGAGATCAACATTGTATTTCCTCGAGAGTATACCGCTTCTAAATGCTGAATAACATTTTCCTTAACCCTCACCCAGCAAGACACTAAGTCGGTTAGGGGCAAAGTTTGTATGTACAGGACGGACGAGCACGAAACTTAGCTTAACCAGTTCGTATGTAAGGAGACGCTTCAATTAAATTATTGCCGGCTCAAAGGCAGAATGCATAACGGCCGATGTACAGAGCAATGGCTATGGAAATGATTTTAGCAAGTTCTGTTCCGAACTGCTCTGTGGGCGCACAATGATGTTAGTATTGAATTATCAATGAGAACGTAATGCATGTCATTTACAGTAATTATTACCCCATGCACGGAATATTTGAATTATATTGTAATCTCACATCGCAATCGCACCTTATGTGTACGTGCTTGTTTGCACGATATCATAATCGTATCATAACACAAGTGTGCCTCACTATTGAGTTTAGTATTGCAATATCAGCTCAGAGCGCAGAGGTTCTTCCAGAAAGAATACCAGCATCTTCAGTCCGGTAATTCGTTAGTAAAAGTAAATAAGGTAATAATAAAAACACTGAAAAATAAATAGCACCTAGTAACATAGTTCATAGAAACATAGTTCATAGGTATTTTCATAGAAAATACCGTTAAAAAAATACTCTGTATAGTATGTACGAGTACATACTCGTACTAGTTGGGAACTATTTAGTTGGGTTCTGTGCTTAAGCAAGCGTTTCCCAAGACGTAAGCTATAAAATATTTCAAAATAGTGGTATTGACATTTAAGACTTTAAAGCCATAGATAGGAGAGTGAGTCAAAGTGCAGGTATTTGAGGTTTGGAGCGAATTTGAATTTAGGTTTGCATTAGCATCCAGTAGACGTTCTTGGAGATTTATTAACAAGAAGTTCGGTAAACTAAAATATTTACTCAAAAGAGTATTGTTACAGTATGAGAAAATTATCTTCGAATATCATACCTACGTAGGTAAATATTCGAAGATACGTATACCTGCATGGTACGGGTTTGACATTTTATTATTTGTTTATAGTTCGTATTCGAGAAATTCGTACCGTACCTATAATAAAAAATTAAGTTTGAATGCTAATTTGGGCAAATCACATAATTATACATAATATATAACAGTTTTGTTACAGAAATTATGATTTAAAAAAATATATATGATTTAATCGTATCATACATTACCATCAGAACTATACTATCGTGGAAGTGTACTGGAGCACTCGAATACCCATTAATTAAATATACTTAAAGAACCATTAATATCACGAGTAAAGCTCTATTAAAAAGATTGAAAAATGATAACGAAACTACAAAAAACAAATTGAACAACAACATAATTATCACAGTTTATCATATAAAACCAATTGCTAAATTCATGATATAATAACCGATCTCAAAGAGTATTTATTGTTTGAAACGCCACGTTGAAACTCTATCGGTATAATATTTGCATGGAGCTCGGAATCCGCTGTTGTCTGCATTACCTTCGTTTGAATACGGCTTGGTCACATGCCACTATACCGTCTATACCGCTTGAATGTGCCGCTTAGTGTCAACATACGCATATGACTTGTTGGGGTTGTCAATTGCGGACTATAATCAAAGCCAAAATCGATATCAATCTTTTAACATCCCATTGCAGGGCACAGGCCTCCCCTAGTAAATCACTATAATCAGTTCAAGTTAAGAAAAAAATGATATCATCACTATCAATCACGTGATTACACTTATTAACCAATTACAAGAGTAAGCGTTCTTCCATTGACCAATTAACGCTGTGTTAGGGTAAAATTCCGAACTCGACCGCAGACTGCAGCAGTATGCGAATTTACTTCACGATGTTTTCGTTCGTGAATTATTGATATATTTGAAAAATCCGCACATAAGTATAGATTCAACACGGAACGAAGTTCGAACTCATGATCTCACGAATGTAAGTCGAGAAACATTGATATAAGAACACAATATACACAGTGCTATTGATGTTGGCACAATACAAAAATGCAATTATAATTATTTCACATCTTCAACATACGAGTACAAGGTTAAATAAATAACACACTACACTTCCCGAAACAAATACACATCGACGTTTAGAAAAAGACTAGAGGCTAGCTTCGGTTTTGTAGAGCTTCGTCTCTGCCGTGTGGCGTTACGACAGAGACGACGTTCTACAAAACCTAAGCTAGCCGATCATAGTCGATGTGTATTACTTTCGGCCGCGATATGTATCTGAGTTACAAAAACTAACCTGATCAATAAAACTAACAACTGTTGTTCTAAGTACCTACCACATTTTCCTAAAAATAGTTATTTTTCTAAAATGAAGGCTCTGAATTCGTTACTGTATGTTAGTACACTATACGTTACGTTAGTACTTACTCACTATACACTGCTACGAACGGCAACGTCGCACACTCCATTCTTAAACAAGTGATAAATCGGGTTCGATTTATCATTTTTCGCTACTACTATTAGATATCGATACATGTATGTAAATCGGTGTGGGTTTTTTTTATAGTATGAAGGCGGCAGACAAGCAGTCCACATGGTGGTAAGTGGGTACTGTCGTCCATAGACAGCTGCGATACATGCCAATATCAGTTCAGAATGACAAACGTTGGCACGCCCCCGGATGGGCTGCCTACATTTGCAGATTAAGGAATGGATTGGGAAAATGGTGAGAGATAGGATGGAATGGGAATGGGCTCTGGCATATCTCACTCACTACCGAAATACGTACCTATATTGGGGAAATACGATAAGGTAGGAAATGCAGCATTTTAAGGTAGTCTTCTGTGAGAGAGGGATAACGAGGCCAGTAGAGTGAGTAATTTGTATAAAAAAGTGCTGAAATTTAAAAAGTCGCATAATAAAGTTGTTTGTTTTCGCGAAAGGAGAGGGTGCACATTTTTTTTTATTTTACCTTTGGTAACAGTTAACTAGAACTCGATACCAAAGTTAAAACTGGCCTCTTAGCCCAATGACGGGCATCGGAAAGCTTTATCTATTGATATGTAACCTATTTCTTGATTTATTAACTTATCTATAGACCGGGCCCTCGAGAAATGCTTGATTATTATATTCTTCAATTCTGCTAACAACCAACAATATAATATGTTTAATAGCAAACACATGATAAGAGTCATCATGCCACCAAGCTGTACCCGTAGATTTTTATAACTAAGCTTCAAAAGTTCATAATTATTTCAACATTAGATAATCAGAAAATATTTATCCAACATAAAATGTGTGACAACCCTATTCCTTAGACCTGACATCGTTTACATAAACCGCTAGTTTTCCGGCGCGGGTATAGACGCCAACCGCGTGACTGATATTTTTATGAACGGAAACATTCCGCCCACTTTATAGCTCCACCCTCGGCGCTGTCGTAGTGAAGTTGAACAACATAAAACGCAGTATATTTGAAATGTCATTCATTTAAAAGACGATGAGAAAAATATTTCGATGTCGTAGCAGCCCACCAACAAACATAAAATTAATGTATGTACCATAGGTATATATATGTAAAAATATAATAAGCAAATTTTTTTTTATGGACGTAGGCGGTAGAGGAGCATACAGTCCACCTGATGGTACGTGGATACTATCGCCCATAGACATCCACGATACATGCCAACATTAGTATAAAATGACAAATGTTGGCACGCCCCTGAATGCGCTGCCTACCTTTGGAGATATAGGAATGAATTTAGAGGAAGGGTTGGGATAATGGGGAGGGATAGGATGGGAATTACGGATTATATATAAACATGTCGAATCCTTTTGCGGTCATAATATTTATTGTTTTCAATATTATTTTAAACAATTACTTTTTAGAAATTTCTCATGGACTGAAATTCAATAGGTAATGATAATTTTATTACCAGCCACCTTTATATATTTTGTCTCCGGAAAATTTTTATGGCACATAGAAAGAGAATGTAGTAAAATGTTGATGGGTTTCACGCGCATACCGCAAATCCTTGTATTTGCATATTATTGAGTCTTCCAGATAGTTTTGCTATGCATTGGTAACATTGTTGAATACTGCCAATGTTTTAAATTGTATGGAGTATACGGATTTCAGGTGTATGATGCCTCTTACAACATTCTTACAAACCTCCTTACTGTTACTTCCAAATTTTCTAATATTATTCTAATGTTTATAATTTTGTAATGTTATTATTGTTTTAAAACTTCCATAAAATTGTTAGTTTTTTGTTACTTTCGTTACGGTAAAGTAAAATTCTATACTTTTAAACACTGTTTGTGTTACTACTCACTGCGTTGGTCCATTCGCATCGATTACTCATACATATAGGAATCTAATAGTAGCGGCTCGATTAGCAGCCGTTTAGGAATCGAGTGCGCGTGGCTTGCCGTTCGTAGCACGGTGTAATGAGTAGTATAGAGTAACAAAGTCAGATTCATTTATAAAAATATTCTATAACTTCAGAAAAAGTCGTAGAACAAAATTTTATTAGTTTTAATAATAGAGAATCAGTATTAAGAGTGAACAAGTATATTTATTTAACCCTGTATTTAATGTGGGAGCACCGTGTGATGTATTCTGCCCACCCTAATCTATAATGCAAAAACGTAGGTCTCAACTGAAGCACTAAAGTAAAATCTCAAGCATATTGGGTATAAAAAGAGCTGACCGCGTCAGTAACACAGAACTGTGCTCTAAAACCCGTATTACAATGATGGTGCTAAGACCGCTAAGCTTTATTGAAACTAAGCTGGATACGTTTACCATATGCATGCCATAGGACACCTATGTTGTAGAGTCAGGCCGAGGATAAGATGGCCGGACGACTTGGACACATCACAAAACACAGCTTTTAACAGGAAGGTCTATCATAAAATATGCCCGACTTAGAAAAACAACTAATAATATATGTCACTATCACCCAAAATATGTATTTACCTACATATATTATTGGCATGGAGTTGTTACATCTAAATGACGACTACAGGCGTTCAACTGACCAGTAACATGACTCTCACAAAAGTCTACGTAATTTGAAAGTGAATAGAAGTGAATTCCCATCCCACTAAAAGTAATTGGAAGTGAAAAGCCTATTTCTTCTTATTTTCCATCCAATTCGATATCATCCCGATCATTCCCGCTCATCCAGTGGCTGACTTTGCATGCAGTCTCATCCTTAGGTAGAAAATAAAACCAACCTTTTATACATAACTTAAAAATATATTGTTTTCAGAACACTTATACATTGCATGCACACAGTATACAAGTAAACACTGGATAAGGCACGACAAAGGACCGTGCAAAGAGATGAGCAAATAAGCGAATTTTCCGAGAATTATCGCTTAAATCGGGCCAATCTCAATACTAGCAGAGCTCGAGCTGTTTGAGCAAATATTTCATCAATTTACACAGAGCTTGACGATATTCGTAACAATTATAAGGAATACATAGTGTTGTACTTCTTCGCAGCGCCACTATCAATGTGCATTTTCTCTTTAAATGGTGTACGTAGTTATTTCCATCTAATGTACATTATGTACGTTTAATGTACATTACGATCCGTTCTGTCTGATCGGCGATCGATGATGACAACGCTGCTAGGAAATGCAACACAATACAAAGGTAGATATAAAAAAAAATAGTATTAATTAATGGATTATGATTGATTGATGTCTCTTCCTTTAGATCATTCCTCTATACAATGCAACTTCCTGCTCCTATTTCTGAGATGTCGTACCTCATTATGTATTATGTGGAAGGAGAATAAATGTATTTCATGTGGAATACTGAAATATTGATGGAAATATTTTAATATTGATATTGATGGAATATTTGAATGTGTGCGATTTATTTAACGTTTTGAATTAAAACTATGAATTGGTTTAGAAAATCACTTTTTATAAGGAACTTGTCATATTTGCGTGGCGCTTTGTGTCTTATTTATTACACTAACTCGTGCATAATTTCCACTAAACCACTAAACACTAAATTAGCCAATAAGCCTAGGACGCGAAATTTGGTGACAAGACGATTGTATCATGTTGTATCACTTTTCATGTTTGTCAAACACTTGTCAATTTTTTTCGCATAATTTTATTTGTATCACTTGATGCACGAAACGTGTCGCAGACTATCGCCTCTGTAAATTATTGTAACAACTTAAATTTTATGCTTAAATCGGAAATTTAAAACTAGCATAAACACGAAGCATTATACAATTAATTAAAGTCACTGGATTGTGTATATTCGTTGAATGGCGTTAATTCCAATACATGTATAAGACTTGGATATAAACATTGCTCATAAATTTCCATATCGGTGTTAAACATTGAATATCACCCGCATCTATATAATTTACATCTGTAATAGTCATTAATAGACTATTATAGTGACTTAGGTATATGTTATAGAGATAAAATTTTATTTTTACATAAACTTAAATAGCAATAAAAATATAATTATAATCTAATATAATAGATACGTTTCTATCTGGAAGGCAAAGAACCGAGAAATTGGTGGCAAATGCTTTAGACATATTATATTTTACAATTGCGTCGGATTTATTCTCTGGAATAATTTTATAAAAATATATAAACAGAGTGTTTAATATAATTCTATAGAAGTATTTAGATGAGTCCTTGAATGAAGGCCGGGCAAGAGCAATGTGGGAAGCGCAGTGTGGGACTCTTTTCGGCCAGGTGGACCGACGACTTCAGAGGTTCGCCGATGGTGGTTGAATGAGGAGAGCCGAGGATCGTGTGTGGTGGCGAGCCTTGGGAGAGGCCTATATCCAGCAGTTGAGAGACATAGGCTGATGGTATAGAAAGAGTAATGAATGTTTAAATGCAAAAATGTAAGTGCAGACGCCTATCCGGACCTATCCAATCCAGAAGTCCATAATGCAGTCTCTACTAATTTTGATAGGAACCGAGATACGTGTTGCAGTTTGGACAGTAGTGGTCTGCGTTCCTACAGGAATCCATGCAGTAGGGTACGCAGACACAAGGCCAACATCTGAAAGTGAAGAGAAACAAAATCAATAAAAAATATGGCAAAACTAAAACAATTACAAAACTAGGTATATTAAGTAATCGTATCTGATTCTGCAGTCACTGCAGTGCTAATCGATAGATTTACTTAAGGGGCATGTTACGCTAAACATGCTCTCGCGTTCCCCTAGTTAAACATATTAAATGGTAATATTTCGAAGAAATAAAAATTGTGATTAATTAGAGTATTAATTAGTTAAAACACCATGATTCATGTTTTATAAACTTGGTAGGGGGAGAGTGCATGCTTCATTCCCACAACCGCTGGGCGCACTCGACTGGCCACGTCACCACTCTCTCACAGAAGACTACCTTGAAATGTACTGGATTTCCCACTTTATTGTATTTCCCCAATGTACGTACGTGTTTCGGTAGTGAGTGAGATATGCCAGCGCCCATTCCCATCCCATCCTCTCCCTCTTCATTTTCCCAATCCATTCCTTAATCTGCAAAGGTAGGCAACGTATCCGGGGTCGTGCCAACGTTTGTCAGTCTGGACTGATGTTGACATATATCGCGGATGTCTATGGACGGCAGTATCCACTTACCATCAGGTGGACTGTATGCTCGTCTGCCGCCTTTTTTTCTATATAAAAAACATACTTTATAAATACCCACTGGAGATAATAAAATGTTATACTCGAGTATACCTATCTAATACTCGAAAACATCCGCGCACAATACAATAATTTGTATTTAATCGTAATAATCTCATGACGAACGATAAACAGTAAATACCTAGTAACAATATGATTGGTAGGCCGAAGTCAAACAAAAGCTTCTGGTCATGTCATGACCATCCGGTGTATCATTATCATGAGATCACAACAATTACGAATATTAGTTACCAGAGTATTAGCCGTGGGCTTCGCTCGCTTGGTACCTGTTTTTGACTAGGAAATCACCGGGAACTTCTAAAATTTAATTGCTTTATCATAGAAAATATCTCGCCTAAACTCCATAGACTGTTTGACTGTTGATTAGAATACTTGAGATACATGTACATCGAAATATTTTACAAATATATCTACATTTATTTAGGTCAATAATTTCAATCAATAAATTGCTTCTCAAAGTCAGATTACGATATTACAGTCAGATAACGGTATTTTTGATCTAAACTGATTTAGATCAAAAATACATTTAAATTTTGTACGTTATATTCTATCAAGTTTTATAAATTAAAAACTTTATTTTTTTTTTCATTATGCAATTTAGATTTTAGCTGCACTTTAGAGCACGTTAGATTTTAGAGTACTTTTTATTTCCTTAGTGGGTCACTAGACATAACCGCCTAACACGTTCTCATAAAAAACGCCCGCCACAAAACATTTGTCAGCTGAATCAGGAAGTTTGAATACTCGCAATCGTGACCTTTAGGAAATCGATAGAATTCAACCAATGTTCACGGTCTATGTCGTTGTGACGTCACTTATCAGTTATCACTCAAGGAAATAATGATCAGTTTGTCGACAATGACCTACGGTTAACGAATTAGTATTTAAATGAGCATTTTCACTAGAGTCAATTGAGCCCATACCTATCCCACCTACCCTATCGTATCCCTCCGCATTTTCACAAAATTAATTTCTAAATCTCCAAAGGTAAACAGCGCATCCGGAGGCGTGTCAACGTTTGGGATTCCGAACTGATGTTGGCTTGTATTTATTTATATAAGTTACACTAACAGTATACTTATAACAATATTGTAATTTAAGACTAATCCTATTAGAGCTTATATGAATACCTATTACAGGTGTACGCAACATTTATAATAAAGTAACATCGTCGCTTTAAAAAAAGATATTTTAGTTATATTAATGATTTAACTATAACAAAAATATTTCAAGATGGAAATTAATTAATGCTTAATAACTTTTCCTAAATGTGTGCAAAGAGTTGTTGTGCTCGTCTGCCGCCATCTTTCTTTACAATAAAGCTCCATATGACTTTCTTTTTCTATTGACTTAAGACACAAAGACAATAATAGCCAAGGATCGTAAAGCGGCGAGCCTTGAAAATAATCACTCGAATTTTGATGCAATTGAACTCGATAATTCTTTATTGCGATTACTTTGTATTTTTATTGCATCACGTTTCTTTACTTCGTAGTAATTTCCGGACCTACTGGTTCCATTTATTTACGTTTTTCCTCATAGTTTAATATATATATTACAAATTTTATGGCAATCGGTTTAGTAGTTTTGAAAATATAGCAGATTTCCTGCATTAGTGAAATTCCAAATTTCCAAGAGAGAAAAGTCGGGCGAAAATGTTCATGTACTCAATAAATTTAGGCCATGTAGTGTCGGCTGGTTTTAGGATAACACCACCCCAATTCTTACTCAGCTAGCACAAGCACTGAGGAACATTAGTAGAGAAACTCAGTGCTACATTAGTAGCGATAACCTGTAAGTAGGGGAACAATTATAATGTAACCACTAATTTTTATATGTATACTTGTTTATTGTTACCTTCGATGGTTATCCAAATAAAATAAATAAATTATAATTAAACAAAAAAAGGGCTGGTTAAAGTTACGTTACTCAATAAATAATTACACAATAAATGCTCAATAAAGAGAATGCCAACATAAGTTTACTATTAATTTATATATAATTATATAAGTGAAGCTATTCATGGAACAATAAGATTTTTTTGAAACAATGAACATTCATATCCGTAGCCCATCCAGCTGACTGGGTATAATTAATTTAATTTAGAGACAATAGTCGTGGCCTGTCACAGTTTCTAACTGTTATTTCCTCATTAAAATAGCATTGAGTGTTCCCGGTTATTAGCATTGACAATCTTCCCCTCAGTGACTGTGAGTTAAGTACAACATATTTAAATATTAATACATTTTATTACCCAAAATCACCTTTGAAGGCACGAAGAATCGGGAATTATTTTTTTTTAATTTTACATCTGATTAAAAGTTTAATCATCGATTCCTGATCAGACAAATATGTTAAAAAACAAGGGTTTCTCGGAATCTATTAGTCTGTGTTAAGTTTTTAATTAATAATAAGATAAGATACTATGTCACATTAAATTCAGAATTGGCTATTGAATCACATAAGATCAAATAAAATAACATTATTGGCTACTACAATAATATTAGAGGTTAAAGTATGAAATTGCCGATTTGTACTGAAAAATTAAAACTTGTTTTTTTCTAAAATGTAACATATTTATTTAATCAAAATATTTACCCTCATTATCTATACATTGTTGCCATCTAATCGGAAGTTCATTTATGCCTTTGCGATAGAACTCTGGGGATGTAGATTGGACAAACTGTGTGAAAGCATTTTGTACTGCCTCTTGGGAAGAAAATGTTTTACCACGTAGAAAATTGTCCAAATCACGAAAAATATGGTAGTCCGTTGGAGCAAGGTCTGGCGAGTACGGAGGATGACGTATGGTTTCTAACTGCAGCTCCTGTAGAGTTACAACGGTTTCTCGTGCAGTGTGAGGTCTTGCGTTATCATGGAGCAATAATGGTGAAGATCGATTCACGAGTCGGGGCTGTTTCACTGCTAGTTTCGCCATCATTGTTCGAAGTTCGGCACAGTAAACATCTGCTGTTATTGCTTGACCAGACCTGAGAAAGCTATAGTGAATAACACCACGAATAAACCACCAAACAGTTACCATTACCTTTTTATTGGTAAGCTTTGCCTTAGGGCACTGTTGCGGCGTTTGATCTGGGGTCAGCCATTGCATTTTTCGCTTTTGGTTATCGTAAAGAATCCACTTTTCGTCACATATCACAATTCGATCCAATATTCCTTCATTTCTGTACCGATTCAACAAGGCAACGCAAGTTTCAACACGCGTTTCTTTCTGCAGATCCGTCAAATCATGAGGCACCCTATTTTCATATTTTTTTATCTTATTGATTTGATGCAAATGAGTCAATATTGTAGGTAAGGTAACGTTAAACCATGCCGCTAATTCCTAGGTAGTTTGACTCGGATCGGCTTCCACCATCTCCTTCAATTCAGCGTTATTCACCTGTGTGGGCGGTCTTCCACGTGGTTCGTTCTTCAAGTCGAAGTTTCCGTTACGAAAGCGTTTAAACCAAAAACGCACGGTTCGTTCATTTGCAGTCTCCTCTCCAAACGCAGCATTGATATTGCGAGCCGTTTCTGCCGCGTTAGTTCCGCGTCGGAACTCGTATTCAAAGATTACTCGGATTTTCTAAGTATCCATCTTTCCCGTCTAAGCTGAATAAAAAAAACAATTGAATGTCGAAGATCGAATGTTGCACATTTTTTAAAATAAGAACCTCATAGGTATCATGTGAAAAAAGTTTCACTCGGAAATCTCACACCATGAAGGTTTTATGTCAATTCAAAGTATTTATTACTATAAAACGGCAATTTCATACTTTAACCCCTATTATATTGTTCCTATTAAACATAACCTCGGCTTAGAAACGCTTAATTTTGTTATCTGTTGGAACGCCTCTCTAAGATGACATCATTGTTTGTTATACGTATATATATATACCTTACATAGATATATTACCACATTTAAACAAATGTATTTGATGTGTAGCGAATGTGTTTTATTTTAAATGCTTAATTACAAATTTTGTTTGTAAGAAGCAAATTACGTCAGCTTACGTCGAAAAACTTGAGATAATTTAAGAAAATTTGGTTAAATCACGTAGTGGTATATAACTTATAGTTCTCGAACAAATACAAACTCCTTTATAGCTCAATAATAACATATTGAACCGACCGCTTAGGTAGCGCCAACCGCAAATATAATGTTGTAAAACAAAATTTGCTTAATCTGCTTTTTCAATTAACGTAAATAATATGATCGTTAAAGTCACTAGAAAGAATCCTTTACGAAGGCAAAAACAGTTTGTAATCATGGGCCTCTAGGTTCATTTTTCTACAAATTGATACTTAATACACTCTATATATTAAGTACTCAATAAAAATTAAAATGATATCAACCGTGTTGTAGATTCAACTCATGAATTATGTAAATATGGATATGTACATTGTGTTAACTAAAGCAAAATTATGAATTACTTTTATTTCTAGTCTCTAAATTAATTCCTACATCTCCATAGGTAGACTGCGCATCTCGGGGGCATGCCAACATTTGTCATTCTGGACTGATGTTGGCATGTATTGGGGATGTCCATGGACGACAATATCCACTTACCATCAGGTGCGCTGTATGCTCGTATGACATCTTTTTCCTTAATTAAAAAAAGAAAAATATATATAAAATCGATATACCGTAGCCACCCTGTTATCGTCCCCTGCTGTCCCCTGCCTTCTCATGCACATTGGCTTTTGGATGGGAGATGTTAAGCCTTAAAACGCCACACTGCTGGCCCAAGTGAGATAGGGGGTTCACTCTTTTAAAAGTGATGTAGTTTCTCAGGGCTTGTGGTAACAGCGGTTTTGTTATTGAACGAATGAACAATTGAACTATTGTATTTTTTTCATATATGGCAATGATGCAATAAGCACATTCTGCCAGTGTCAAGTTTTCTTCGTAACAAACAATTTTAAAGTCTAAAACGTATCCTGTCAATGCCCAGTCCCGTCGGAGTAAATTAGAAGTCGCTCAGTAAAGTGATAGTAGGTTTACTGAGGACAGAAGAGGACTCCTTTGGAGCTCACGATAAACGCCGTCCACGATTTTATTTGATTATCACAAACACCACGCACGAAAAATACTTTGGAGTTTAATAAACTATCAATATTAAACCACAAAATGCCTAATGCACAATTTTTACAATAATCAAAGAAAAACTAAACTTCACTTCTCTAGTTCTCGTCTATCGTGTATTAATCCAATTATTATTTTACTCATAATCGCCCATCGCTATTCCCTAGAGGCCCTAGACTATCATCACTCTTTTAGAAAATCGAACACGCATTTCTTATAGTAAAATAAATATATACATACGAGTATTTGGAAATTGTAACTCCGTAAAATAAGTATCTGGCTGCTTTATACGTCAGTGGCAGGCCTTCATACACAAATAAAATAATTTTAATTTAAACTTGTATTTGATATAGAATGCTAGTTCTAAATTAACTTACATCATAAACCACTCGAGGTAAAACTAAAATTTATTTAATGTGTTTTCAACTGAGTTTAGTTTTATCACTCTTATCATATTATACATATGTATCATAATGTGTGATATAAATGAGGAAGCCATTGACGGAAGTAACTATTCGTAAAAAAATAACTGACATAGAAAACAGAATTTTTACGTAACTGATACCTATTTGACATCAGCCTATAACGTTCCACTGCAGATAACAGGGGATTGTTATCTGTTGGAACGCCTCTCTAAGATGACATCATTGTTTGTTATACGTATATATATATACCTTACATAGATATATTACCACATTTAAACAAATGTATTTGATGTGTAGCGAATGTGTTTTATTTTAAATGCTTAATTACAAATTTTGTTTGTAAGAAGCAAATTACGTCAGCTTACGTCGAAAAACTTGAGATAATTTAAGAAAATTTGGTTAAATCACGTAGTGGTATATAACTTATAGTTCTCGAACAAATACAAACTCCTTTATAGCTCAATAATAACATATTGAACCGACCGCTTAGGTAGCGCCAACCGCAAATATAATGTTGTAAAACAAAATTTGCTTAATCTGCTTTTTCAATTAACGTAAATAATATGATCGTTAAAGTCACTAGAAAGAATCCTTTACGAAGGCAAAAACAGTTTGTAATCATGGGCCTCTAGGTTCATTTTTCTACAAATTGATACTTAATACACTCTATATATTAAGTACTCAATAAAAATTAAAATGATATCAACCGTGTTGTAGATTCAACTCATGAATTATGTAAATATGGATATGTACATTGTGTTAACTAAAGCAAAATTATGAATTACTTTTATTTCTAGTCTCTAAATTAATTCCTACATCTCCATAGGTAGACTGCGCATCTCGGGGGCATGCCAACATTTGTCATTCTGGACTGATGTTGGCATGTATTGGGGATGTCCATGGACGACAATATCCACTTACCATCAGGTGCGCTGTATGCTCGTATGACATCTTTTTCCTTAATTAAAAAAAGAAAAATATATATAAAATCGATATACCGTAGCCACCCTGTTATCGTCCCCTGCTGTCCCCTGCCTTCTCATGCACATTGGCTTTTGGATGGGAGATGTTAAGCCTTAAAACGCCACACTGCTGGCCCAAGTGAGATAGGGGGTTCACTCTTTTAAAAGTGATGTAGTTTCTCAGGGCTTGTGGTAACAGCGGTTTTGTTATTGAACGAATGAACAATTGAACTATTGTATTTTTTTCATATATGGCAATGATGCAATAAGCACATTCTGCCAGTGTCAAGTTTTCTTCGTAACAAACAATTTTAAAGTCTAAAACGTATCCTGTCAATGCCCAGTCCCGTCGGAGTAAATTAGAAGTCGCTCAGTAAAGTGATAGTAGGTTTACTGAGGACAGAAGAGGACTCCTTTGGAGCTCACGATAAACGCCGTCCACGATTTTATTTGATTATCACAAACACCACGCACGAAAAATACTTTGGAGTTTAATAAACTATCAATATTAAACCACAAAATGCCTAATGCACAATTTTTACAATAATCAAAGAAAAACTAAACTTCACTTCTCTAGTTCTCGTCTATCGTGTATTAATCCAATTATTATTTTACTCATAATCGCCCATCGCTATTCCCTAGAGGCCCTAGACTATCATCACTCTTTTAGAAAATCGAACACGCATTTCTTATAGTAAAATAAATATATACATACGAGTATTTGGAAATTGTAACTCCGTAAAATAAGTATCTGGCTGCTTTATACGTCAGTGGCAGGCCTTCATACACAAATAAAATAATTTTAATTTAAACTTGTATTTGATATAGAATGCTAGTTCTAAATTAACTTACATCATAAACCACTCGAGGTAAAACTAAAATTTATTTAATGTGTTTTCAACTGAGTTTAGTTTTATCACTCTTATCATATTATACATATGTATCATAATGTGTGATATAAATGAGGAAGCCATTGACGGAAGTAACTATTCGTAAAAAAATAACTGACATAGAAAACAGAATTTTTACGTAACTGATACCTATTTGACATCAGCCTATAACGTTCCACTGCAGATAACAGGGGATTCATTACGATCGGCGTCCTTGACACTGGCTTCCTCAAACGAATCGATAGGAAGAAATTTCTTTATTCATGTGTAACTGCCTCTCTGTCAATTTGCAGGTGTACCTATAGAACAAAGTGGCCGTGTGGTGTCGGCCAGCTTTAGAGTAGCACCAACCCATCTCTTCCCTCTGGGTATCGTAAAAGGTGACTAAGGGATAACAAAGCCGGTAGCACAAGCCCTGACGAACTACACCAACTCCAGACTGGACTTGCCAACCCGCTTGGCCAGCGGGAAATTTTACATCCATAGATATTGCACAAGAAAATATGCACGGTGAGATCCATGTCCAGCAGTGGATAATAATAGGGATGATAACGATGAGGATACAATCATTAGATCATACAACCGTCATTCAAAAGGTTCCGTGGCAGTGACAACAGTATCCCGAGAACTAGGAGTGGTAAATTCGACCGTCCTATCCACGAAATCTGGACAGAACTATTAATTTAATTATTATTTCTTTAATGTATTTAATGTAATTAGTATATTGATGTGATTATTATTGTTATTTTAATGAAATCAAATATAATTTAATATGCATCTAAATTATAATGAAATACTCTGTTGACTATATTTTACTAACATAGATTTAAGTCTTCTACTAACAATTATATGGATTATCTGTGTCCGAAATAAATGGATTATTATTAGATACGAAAGAAACAACAAGTATTAAGATGTTTATGGTACACTGTAAATTCAACTTACTCTACAAAAAATGTTACCGTATAAAGAATTTCAATTCTACCCGTTTTGTTTCTCAGGACGAAGCATACAAAATTCCATAACATTTTAGCTTCAATTAAATGGAATAAAAGTGTAACTCGTAACGACATAATATTCGTACTAACTCAATTATGTTTCATTTAACGAATGACATAAATTAAAATGCCTAATAATTGGGTCGCTTAGCTCGACGGGAACAAGGGCAAGTTGGTTTAATATTTTAATAGTGTTTATATTTCGTTAATGTGTTTATATCGTTTATGTTTAAAGATAATATAATAGGATATTACATATGACACCAGTCAAGAATAATGTTTCTATTAAATCTAATAAGGCCGAATTCCGAAACATGGGAAAATGGTTCTTTGACAATCCAAATATAGTGCATCTTTTACTTTCTATCTTTATAATACAGAAAAGGACGCCGCATTAATAAATGTATACAGTGTTTAACCGTTCCGAAGCCTGATTTTCAAAAGCTGAAAGCATGAATTCTGTTAATAATTCTAAGTAAAATAACATGAATATTTTTCGATTGTTTTTGTAAAAAATTTACATTATTTTGCAAAATTTTTATACCCACATACATATTAACTAAATACAAAACCAAAATAAATGATTCCCTTCTAAAAGTTGAAGCAATTGATATTATTACCGAAGACCAACCGAACATCTTCCAATAGACTGTTTTTATCATTACGACGACATTGGCGAAATTATTCTAGATCATGTATAATGTATAACAAATCAGTCATTAATTACTTACTCATACAAATTCATAGAGACACTTTGTTCATATTGACATAATTTCACTACATACTATTTTAGATATCCCAATATTTTCTAAACACACATCTAACCATAGTCTTATATATATGTACCTACAGACACAATACGAAAACCGTACCTCTAATTGCATACTTTATTACGAGATACTTTATTGCATAGACGTGGATGACGCTTTCAGGTGTTTCCGGATTAGACGGTGGCCAATGTTTTCGTAATGTATCGGTACATTGAGAACGGATCTGACTACAGTTAGAAAAAAAGAAATGTGAGGTTCCTTCCTACATTAACTGACGGCGATCTGAACGCATCAGTTTCCATATATTTTAGATATAAAATGTCTTGGTTGTTTCAAAACGTGCGTAACGCAACGCTACTTACGCGACGTCGCATTATGTATACCAAGTGCTATATTGGAATTAATGTGCCGTAATGCCATGTACCCAATAGTCTGGTTTCCGACTTTAAACAAACCATTAAGCTACGATATGGGGTTCTTCAAGACAGCTGTGAATAGGATTTTGCAAGGTCGGCGGCGCACCCGCATATCCCCTGGTGTTGCAGGTGTCCATGGGCGGCGGTAACACTTACCATCACTTACCATGGGCTTGCTTCGCCGGCTACATCTCTATAAAAAAAAAACATAAAGATACCTAATAAATGACGTTTGTTACGTAATCGCCCTCAGAACAATAACGGCACTGTGAACGACACTTGATACCACACAACGCGCTTTGCTTGTTTATGTAAACCTATGAAGATTAATGCATAAACATTTCTCTCAATAATCGGACAATGACGGCGTTGTTCACAATGATGTATTTCTTACCAGCAGCTCGGATTTCGAGGTACTTCGTTTTAGACCTAGCATCGGTCAAGACGTGTATTTTTAGATTAGTTAGTAGTTTAGTTTATAGTGTTATAAAATGTAGTCACTTCGTTTTAGACCTAGCATCGGTCAAGACGCATATTTTTACAATAGTATTTTAGTTAGTAATATTAATTGTAATCTTAGATATTAAAATAAAATCAAAATTTGATTTTTATTAAATCCTCTGCTGTAGCCGCACATAACTGGCGCAGTCGGTAGGATAGCTAAAAGTTTCTAACATCGAATCTTGTTGCTATAAAGAATCTACGGCGTGCTGCGCAGAGGAGGAATCCAGAACTCGATTCAACGACGAAACTGTGAGTAGCTTGAATCTTTCAAGTGTATTCCCATGTCCTAGTCCTAAGAAATTATCCTATATCCCTTATCTAATTTTTTGTATTATTTTTACTTTTGTGTCAATTTTCGTGTTAATTTCGTATTTATTGCCGTGTAGGTTTAATCGCCAAAATTTTCCACCCAAGGAGATTTAGGCCCAGTAGTTTAGATAGATCGCTGACTAAGCGTTCTAGTAGGCTAGACGAGTTTAGGGATTTAAAAATGGCTCACTCAGATGAGATCGATAACATATACAAATCACTGAGGTTGTTACCGGAATTTGACGGTAACCCTCACATTTTAACGCGGTTCATCCGTTTGTGTGATCAGCTGGTAGCTGCACACATTAAACCAGGCCATGATTTAGCGAACCTATCATTAATAAATGGTATTTTAAACAAAGTAACGGGGCCCGCGGCGCGTTTGTTAAATTCAAACGGCATCCAAGAGGATTGGAATTGCATACGTAGTTCATTAATAAATAATTTTGCAGACCATAGGGACGAGACCGCCTTGTACAATGATCTCTCTTTACTCACGCAAGGCTCGAGCACGCCTCAAGAATTTTATGAGAAGTGCCAGAGTCTATTTAGCACTATAATGACCTACATTTCTTTGCACGAGTCAGTTGCTACCACCGTGCAAGCCAAGCGCGAGCTTTATCAAAAGCTTACTTTACAAGCCTACTTACGAGGTCTGAGAGATCCCCTAGGTTCCAGGATTAGGTGTATGAGACCTGAAACCATGGAGAAAGCTTTAGAATTCATACAGGAGGAATTAAATACATTGTACTTACAGCAAAGAAATGAAGGTGTACCTATAAAGAAAGAGGGGCAACCGATCCCCAGTAGTAGTTTCCAATTCACACACAAGACACCGTCTTAGCAGACCAGCCGATCCACATTTATACCAAAAAGAAACGCGGTCCTATAGCCAAATCTCGTCTAAAAAGGGTACCTAAAAGCGCTACATTGTTACAGGATTTACCTGCTACATCATCTTTGTACAATAGACAATTAGAACAAAATCGAAATTTAATTCAACAAAATTAGGAAAAACGATCGATTATAAAAGATAATACAGATTACGAAAACGTACTCGCATTTATAAAAACTTCGAGCACGTATCATTCGAGTTTAAGTGTAGAATCAATAAGATATATAACTAGTAAGTGTAACTAGTTAAGTGTTAGGAATTCTATACGGTACAGATAGGTATTAGATCTTGATCTTAGGGAGTACTATGATATAATTAAATTAGAATCATACTACGTTAATAATGTAGATAATAGTCATAGTATACAGAGTCCCCGTGGTTCTCTCTCAAATATATGACATTTATAAGTAATACCAAATAGAAACCACGAAATTCTTATACCACCCTTTCCATTCCTTGCCATCCACGAGAAAGATTTCAAGTTCATAGAGGCAGAATGCCCGAAGACCAGCAAGGGATACCTCTGCGAAGAAACACACAGCTTCCGGACCCAGTCATCCCAAGATTGTATCCAGCAAATTTATCGTTACGCAACAGAGGAGCAAAATCTACAAGCCATCCTACGTCACACTCGAGAAGTCAGCTTTGGAAAAAGTCGTTGCCAAGTCATCGCATCGCATCCATCATGGAAACTCAATTCCGTCAATCTGGAACACTTGTATACAACCAATACAAGAATTACACTGCAGTCGCCGATCGACCTCGAGATTAGTACAGACTACACAGTACACATACTTATCATACCACGATCCTATTATACGTGGCCATACTCGGTGCATGTGTACTCGTCGTTGTATGGGTGTACCGCAAAATCATCGGTAAGAAGAGGAACAACGTGTTGAAGAAACCTACGCCTAAATTCCAGCAAGGAGAAAGCCTCACGAGAATCAACCCTCAGCGTCTTTCTCGACAAAGGTCTTCAATAGCCGCTGATCTTCGAGGGGAGGTGTTACGTAATCGCCCTCAGAACAATAACGGCACTGTGAACGACACTTGATACCACACAACGCGCTTTGCTTGTTTATGTAAACCTATGAAGATTAATGCATAAACATTTCTCTCAATAATCGGACAATGACGGCGTTGTTCACAATGATGTATTTCTTACCAGCAGCTCGGATTTCGAGGTACTTCGTTTTAGACCTAGCATCGGTCAAGACGTGTATTTTTAGATTAGTTAGTAGTTTAGTTTATAGTGTTATAAAATGTAGTCACTTCGTTTTAGACCTAGCATCGGTCAAGACGCATATTTTTACAATAGTATTTTAGTTAGTAATATTAATTGTAATCTTAGATATTAAAATAAAATCAAAATTTGATTTTTATTAAATCCTCTGCTGTAGCCGCACATAACTCGTTCATTAAAAGATCATCAATATTATTATTTAGAATAAAGCAACTTTTTTACTGAAGTTTTTTAAGTAACCTTCATCGTAACAATACGCTTAATGTTACTAGATCGTCGGGTCGGTCTAGTCACTTACGTATCCTATTTTTTATTCACAGTTTTGTTCGGCTTTTGATTATGATGTGATTTTTGTAAACATACAGCCGCATTCGAAGAACTGGTGATTAATCATTTGTAATATGATAAGAACTCTATACAAAGGATTGTTATGTTCTTTCATTCCTGGTATTGTGGCTATGTGGGTGGGTATAAACGTTCGGTTTGCTATTTGGCTGGTATAAACATTTGATATCTGATCTAGAACCTAAACGTATTCAGTGTGTTATCAGAGTAACAAAATGAATGTGACGATCAGTTTGTTCAGACATAATTTATTTTATTTATTACAACGAAAGCCTTATTCTATGTTTGACCGCCTTTGTTCTACGATATTTATTATTGTTTTAGCATCTCCACTATGGGACGATGGATTCCGCTCTCTTATGCTATTATTGCGATGCTTTGTCAATTATATAAACGGTGCACAGGATTCCTATCTTCTCAATTTTCTTTATCTTTCACTAACATTTTACAAAACTCATTATAATTTTGAGATTAAATAATTTATAAAATTATAGAAACAAATTCTTTAATATCAAAACTTTACATTCTTTAATAACAGCAGTTGTGTAGTAGTCTAACTCTTTAATAGCAACACTTTCAAAATAGTAAGTTGAATTTTGTAGTGTTCCATAATCATATTGATATTTTCGATCTATTGTTGTTTCTATTGTGTCTATCAGATTAGATGGGGTTATACATTTACGGATAACATAATAAATATTGAAATTGTTAAAAAAACATTAGGTATTAATAAGTGACTACGGAATTGTGTAACAGAAATATCTACATAATAAAAATCTAACACTGACTGACTGACAGACAACGCACAACCTAAAACGGTGGGGATAACGTATATAATGTTATGTAACGTAGGTGAGCACTAAGAAAGGATTTTTGAAAATACAATTCCTACCTTTACTATCTTAAGCACACTTAATCAACTTTCGAGGAATGTCAGATATGAGATAACAAACTTTTCTCACTTTGATAGTTACTGTGAAATCAAATAAAATTTATTTCTTTATTTTTATCATCAATATATTGCAATTTGTAATGTGGCTTTTTTTTTCATTTCACAATTACCTATAATTTGAGCAGGAATCTTTATCTGACTGTCCAGTACAGTTACCCAATTGTACTGGAAGGGTGGTATCGAAATATAATTAAGGTCCTAACTATAATAATAATTAAGATAATGTTAACCCCCCTTTTCTTCTCTCAGTGGCCAGAGACTAGTAATGAAAACTGCAAAAAATAGGATCGAGAGACAGATAAGCATATTTATTTAAGCATGATATGTATAATCATATCTAATGTAAAATCAGTAAAAGAAAAATATGTACCTATTATAGATTGGAAGTTCTTAGAATCTGTGAATACAGAGATCTCTGTCCTACAATAAATAGTATTGGTAAAAATATTTGTAATAATTAGACAGTATTGTAGTCAAGTACTTGAATCGTGATCAATACATCCGTATCAAATCGATTTCAGTCTAATATCCCTTAACAAGCATCACGATAAAATGTAAGTGTCGCTACAGCACGAACTGCTATTTCTGTTTGATTCTAATTATCTTCTTTTTAATACCCGTAATTTCTGACGTCAATAATTCTCAGAACGTCTAGAGATTGTTGGTATTATACCAATAACCCTGTGCTTGGAGACATCATAAACATGCTGCACTTCTAACTGGATAAGAGTGTGACATAAATTTCATATATTATTAATAATAAACAAGGCCACACTGTATAGCCTACAACATGATTCCCTGTCGAGTGTTCGGAGACGAACCAATGATATTGTTTATATAATATCATTGGACACGAACACAAACATTTGTTTAAAGAAAAAAAACTGAACTTTTTGCGAAGCAAACAGAAGCAACACAATCTGGAGTAATCGGTCGTCATCATTGGCTAATCCAGATATTCCCAAAGTTCCGTAGCCTACTGCCTCTTCTACAAGAAAAATGATACACAGTTCCAACTAGAAGAAGAATAAAATTTCGAAATATTTTTGTAAGTAAACTGATTTAATGTTCAAAATTTAAAAAAAAATAATAAATTCTATCCCCTACTTTCTGATAGCTCCACAATTGATTATCTCATGCAGACAGATATTTCTATAATACATAGAACATGTGCGTTGCATATTTATAAGGAAAACATTAAGGAAACACGTCACGAAACAGAATGATCCTCCATCACGACAATGCCCCAATTCACTCCGTCAAACAAACGAAGCAATTTTTGAGTACTGTAAATGTAAGAGTTAATGGGTATCCGCCATACAGTCCGACTTGCGCCCTGTGAATTTTATTTATTCCCTAAAATTAAGGATAAACTCAGAGGAATACGTTATATGAATGCAGAAGAGACAGTAACGGCTTCCAAACGGCTGTTGACGATGTGCCTAAAGAAGGGTGGGCTGAATGCATCACTCAATGGTTTCATCACATGAAAAAGTATATCGATTGTCGCGGAGAATACTTTGAAATGTAATAAAACATTTCTGGGATTCTAAAAATTTTCAGTTTCACCCACGTATTGTAGGTACAGCTTGTTCATAGTCGCGCATTACAAATGATAGAGATTATTAAGAAGTATACGTGTCAAACAGGTATGATTATTGTTGAAATTTTGTATTTTTATGAATATACTGGTTATAGCAAACTACCACTGTGAATATGCGGCGCCCCCTGAGGCCGGCATAGCACACTTTGAGAAACAGTAGACTAAATGGTCGTATTACTTACAAGAACAAGCATAGCAGTAGAGCGATGACGTGCGTCTTTGTGGTAGCTTTGCGATCTATCCTAGTGACTATGTTCGCCCTGCACGAGGGGCAGGTCAGGTGCGCTGGAGTGTTGCCTACTGGGACGGTGCTCATTTTGAATCTGGAAATTCGAGAAAATATATCTTTAATAACTACACACAAGTAGCAATGGGCACGCGTGATGGATTATTGTAGCCCGAAATCCCCTAATGATCTACTAAGGGAGACTTGTGGCCCTGCAAAGGCCTCCTTTATAGATTACAACCCTTTTTATCATCCACTGCTGCACATGAGCCTTAAAACGTCGTGCTAGCCAAACTGGTTGGCGAGTTCACTCTATTGGAAGTGATGTAATTCCTCGGGGCATGCGGTAGAGGATTTGTTATTCCATAGTCGTCTTTTAGGACACCTAAGAGAAGAGCTGGAGTGGTGCTGTTCTAAAGCCAGCTGACGCCACACGTAGTTTCATAATATGCGAAACGTGAGATAATATTTAACGCATTCTACTTTTACATTCTCATTTTACATTCTCGCAGTACGAGCCGTCAAATAATTCAAAAAACCATGTCTCGCACCATCTAAATAAGGTCTAAAGAGAAAATACAGTGCAGTATACAGGTGCAATTTTAAGTTAAATACCTACTACAATCAATTTAGAGGGAATCTAATATTAATATTATTTAGTTTAATCTATAACGCCGCGCCGCGGCGCTGGGCGTGAGCATTGTCATCAACCACCCGTGACCTTGTGCCTAACCTGGGAATATGTGGAAAAAAATATGCACACACGTGTAAAAGATATTCCCTTATCGATATGCAAACACTACCAACTATAGGTAGTAGTAAATATAACTAAATTTATTAATTAATTTTCTTTAATTGCGAGAAACTGGTTTATAAAGGTAACAGAATATGTAAATGTAAGACATATTCCTGCTCGTACATCACAAATCGATGGTCAGCTACGATATGTTCAGATTATTATTATTAAATACTAATACTTTAGGTATACTACCACAGGGGGGTTTCAATCGTGTCTACACACCTATCGATTTCTCAGTTTCCACTAAGTTTTTGTTTTTATGGAAAGAAGGCGCCAAACGAGCAAACATTCCACCTGGTGGTAAGTGGATATTCCTACTGTCGCTCATGGACATCCATGATACATGCCAATATCAGTCCAGAATGACAAACGTTGCCACAGCCCCAGATGCGCTGCATACGCTTCGAGATTTAAAAGAATGAATTTGGAGGAAGGGTTGGGAAATGCCATGGGATTGGATGGGATGGGAATGGGGTCTGGCATATTCTCACTAACGAAACATGTACATTGGAGAGATAGGATAAAGTGGGTAATGCAGTACATTTCAGGATAGTCTTCTGTGGGAGAGGGGTAACGTGGCCAGTCGAGTGCGCCGGCGGCTGTGGGATTCAGCGTGCATCCGCCCTCACTAAAAGTTCTAAGTTCGCTTGCAATAACAATCCCGATTGAATGCAAGTAGTAAAATATAAATAATCTACTATAAGTCGTTAAGTCTACTATACCCGTGTTATATCAAGTATCTCCATTTCTTTCGAGATAGTTGATATAACACTTCGGAGGCAGACTCTCGAAACACCATTTTTGCGCAACTTCGAGACAAAGACGACATATTATTATCATCTCGTCTCTTTTGAAAGTGATTGTAATACCTTGATATTGATTTCTCACTCGCGCATGTACTTGTAAATACAAAATGTTGGTCAGTGTTGCTAAAAATCGATAAATCACCGGAATGAGTGGTATCACAAGTAGGTACATATTTAGAAACAATATTTCACGATGAACTTTTAGATCGGCGGGCACTGCAGTGCCACCGAGGGGGAAGACTTGCAGCGCCACCGAACACTTCTTGTTTTCCTCTATCGAACCTTTTTTCAAAGCAACTCAGCATACGTACTTTTGACCCACTCGTATTATCACACTTACTTATACATTTTCCATAATTTTGTCTTCCGAGAAGTAAAGTAGAACTTTATATATATAAATTATAAAATTCCATGAAACAAAACATACGAAAATTGTATTATAAACAAAAGTAACGATTTGTTTAGGGTGTGTGCTCATGCGTGGATAGGATCCATTATCGCGTCATCGTTTTGACCTTGCCCTAATTGTGTACAACGACTGATGACTGATCCTTGGATTTGTTTGTGATAGTAGTGTAAACCAAAATTAATGATAAACATGATAAAAAATAATTTAATCAGAAACTGTATTCAATACAACAAACTAAAAAATTCGCTTGACAAATTTTGAGTTCCAGATATATAGATAGGGATACGAGTAGGTATTATAAATATTATTTGAATATATTTATGATATACATACAATCATGTTTCTGCACACAATTAACTGCACTGAGAAGCAATTAAAATAACAATGTCAAATACTATAAATGTTATTCCAAAAATTAAAACTATTATAAAAAAAATTTCGACAGACATATCGATACTGTGGCAAAAATTAAACATTTCTTGCATGTTCCATTTAACACTTACCTATATTTATTCTTATTACAATCTACAGGTTGGAAAATCCGTTTAACGCGAGACCTGAAACTATAAACATGGAATGGCCAAGTTCGTCTACAGTCGAAAACACAGTCGTGTAACCAAAAACATTCCATTCTGACCCTTACTACTCACATATTAAGACTGCCAAGGGTACCATTGCCGAAGGGAAAATATCCCCATTATATTTTATTAATTTTATTCCTAGTACCGAGACAGGGAAACTCGATTATATTTAATTTATTATGTAACATAAACAAATGTATTTATGTACATAAACAAACATGTATCTAATTAATTATAATAATATTCGTTATAAATGGGTCAAGTAGTACTTGTAAACAAACACCTTATGCTATTGTTCGACACACATTTGTTTTCCTGTAACATAACTACTTCTAACGTACTCACTACAAGAATAATATATATGTAGCCTCAATCTATCAACGTTTATATCTATTTTATATATTACAATAAAAACTTCTAAAATACAATAACAAAATCATAAATAAACTACAAACAATGCTTACATTTCAATGTGAAAGTGCTTTACGTCTTGCACTTCATATTGCGGTAGGAATCCGCAATTATAATTTTATTATAGTGTTGATCTTGAGCAATTATTTACTTTCACTAGGTACAATATCAACAGTTTAATATGCAAACACTTCTACATTTACTCTAAATCAAAATAAAAATACACTACTAATAAAACACTAAAATAAAAACACATTATAGAGTACCTACATACCTGTTTTAAAAAAATCGGGAATGTAATGATAAATGAAACTGCCACGCGAGTCGCGACTTCACTACTTCAGTGTCAACAGTACACTAAACTGTTCTACGAATCTATGTGGTCGTAATTATCGTATAAATACCAGCACTTTAGTGTCATAGTGATAAGAACTAGAATGGAATAGCCGTATGTAGTTGTGACCATGATAGCAACGCAAGCGCGACCGAGCTCGATGACTCACTGATAACATTATTATTACCTCGGAGAGACTCTTGCGTGGATTTACGTAGGTTGGTCTGTCTGATTGGCATTACATATAATTGTACTTTATGCTCTGGGAATTTCACATTAGCATCATTCATCAAATAGATCAACACCAATAACGGTTGAGTGATATTTTTAGCAACATGTTGCCTGGAAACTATCACTTTATATGTAGAATGGAACATAAATATAAGTTGTAGGCAGGTACATCATTTTCTTATACTGATGTGTCTACATCACTTTCAAGTCATAATAGTACTGATGTAAAATAACATTTCCACTCGCAATATCCAATTTCGTCAGGTTGCCAGTAAGAAAGCGCAATGTTGCCACAACAACAACAATGTATTGTAACTGTAACAACATTCTGAGAACAACATTCGTTTTTACAATGTTGTTACAGTTACATACAGTTTCATTCAATACGTACATCTCTATTCTCTACGTATTTTTCTGTTGTGTAACGAAGCTGATTGCGTTCTGCTTAATAACGAATCGCTCAACTGAATATTGGAAGAAATACTAAATACATCAAAATATTATTTTATAAATTACCACATTATTTAATATACGAACTAAACGCCAAGAAATGATGGTTATTTCCGAATTATGTCGCACGCAAAAATACATTTGTTGACAACCGTATTTGTATGGAGGTTACACTACAATGTTATCATATCAACAGGTCACCTGTAGAATGCTGAATGTGAGAATAACGTCTTAGGACGCTGAAGAAAACGAAGAATGAAGTTATAATTAGCCATTGTATTAATTATACATGATACACCGTAATACATATAGTATAGGTAAGTAACATTTCTGAAGTTTTTACTTTTATATCGATTGACTGATAAAACTCTTTATCGCACAAAAAAATAAAATAAGACAGTAACAAACATTGAAAACACTTGAAATGCACATACCGTTGAAAGCGATGTCTGCCAGACAACATTTGGTTAGAGAGGAAATAACTATTTTAGAGATAGAGTGTGTACAGTATACATAGGTAATTATAATTACGTACTTTACCTATTTATATACATACATATTGTAATCAAATTAAGTACAAGCAATAAGATAATAATTAGAATAAGAGGAAATGTAGTAGGTAATACAAGGCATAATAAGTTTGAAGAAAGATAAATAAAAGAGATATTAAAATTAAATAATATCTTAATATCATTAAATATGTATTACAAATATATTTTTTATACCTTTGACCAAAACTTTATTATTAATATTATTACGTTTAGTTACACACTACAAAATTAAAACGGTAGTTGAAAATTTTCTATCTAGTCATTTTTTTTATTACGAATGATACTTTTTAATGGTTAATCCCCGCGATTATCTTACTGATACAAAATTAATTATTTTAATTATTGTAATACAATACATTAATATAAAATAGTAATACGCTCCACAGATACCTACGTAAAAGACCTAATACAATATAACGAATTGTTGATAACTTATGGAGATTTAACACAGTTTTTTTCTCCACATCATAAATTGTATTTAGCGTCTGATGACATTGTAATATTACAAAAAATATATTTTTCTTAATAATGCGCAACGCAGTCGAATTGTTTCTTACAGTTCTACAATATGAAATATCTCTCAATTTAATTACTATTAAATACTAAAAAAGAACATTTTTGAAAAAATCCTAGGTTAAAAATAACTCACACAATTTTGGCACTGTTTTATTTAACTGTCACTGGATGTAAACAGAGGAGCTGCGACTCAAAAGTAATATTATTATTATACGCCTTGGTCTATAGCTGATAATAAGTTTATGACGAATATAATTAGTTCACACAAAAATAAAATGGAAAACATTAGGAATCCAGTGACAAAACTATTCGAATTTACAACCGTAAGTGAAAACCGTCGACTCTGTGTCAATGTATCTCGGAAATAGTAATTTTTATACTATACCCGCATTATAAAAATTGAGTTTTGACCCTAATCTTGTATGAAAGGGTGCGGAGCGGCGACGCGACGGTCGCCTAAGTTATATCCCAATTTCACTGGACATAAATTATCACGTTAAAGACACAACAATAGTATTTTTAAAACACCTTAAAAAATGCTGTAATTTTCCTGATACATACTGATTCCTGATTACTGATACTGTAAGATACACAGCAATGAAATCTGCAACAACTAGACCGTTAGTTCCAGATGTTGGCATAATAATAAAATTATACTTTGTCCTCTTTACGTAAGTATGTTATATACACTAGTATAGTATATTATATATATAAATATAAACAGTGATATACTTACATATTTTATTTTTTTTAGACGTTAAACACACGACGTCTTAGGTGTGTCAGGTGACACGTAAAAACTGTTGGACGATATATTTTCCACGTTTGGAAAATCTGAATTCCAAACTAAAATAATGTTCCGCGAGTAACAGCTTCCCACGAATTACAAGCGTTCCCTGTTGTTTATTTGACCAAAATGCATGCAGTAAAGAAATCTATACCTACCTATATTGTTAGTATTACTTCACGTTCATAACTTTGTAGAACCACTGACATTGAATGGAATGGAATAATGGAAAAACGCCAATAGCACGGAAGGTTCAATGCATTATTTTTTGTATGTTTAAACAAAGCTCATACCGATATCGTTTCAAGATATCGGTTGTATTTTAACTTATGATATTTTTAAAGATTAAACTGGAATGTAAAAATAACTTTTTATTTTTAAAATAAGTAACTACTTTCTCTGTAAACCTCCGCATAAGCCATTATTAAGTATTAGCCCGGCATGCGTTGCAATGCGTTAGAATTCTTTTTTTGTTAGAAACCTTCGCGGGCGCTTACACAACAACTCACCAAAGTTTCATCGAAATCGAATGAATGGTTTAGGATGCGCTCCTAAACCATTCATCCGATTTCGATCTATGAATCATGAATCGATATTATTTGCTGACGATACTACAATACTTATAAGAGGAAATAGCAAAGCTATAAATATAAATAAAACTGAATTTGAAATTATAGTAAATATTACTTATGACGGGCAAATAATGGAATATGTACAATGTACCAAATGTTTAGTACCCCTTATTGACTAAAACTGCAATAGGAAACTTAATGTGGCATCGCTGTGCGACAGACTACTGTCTGTCTGGTTTGCTTATGTGCTGAAGCCCATGGGAGAAATATCCTCGATGGAGACTGCTCTGTAACATCTCGCACATGTAGCATCAGTTCTACTGTACGGCCTCATCATATGGGGAAGTTGCACCGATATCGAAACAACATTTAAGGTGCAGACAAAGTGTGGCTCTGATTTTTTTTTTTTTTTTTATAGACTAGGGGGCGGACGAGCAAGCGGTCCCACGTGATGGTAAGTGTTACCGCCGCCCATGGGCACCTGCAACACCAGGGGGTATGCGGGCGCGCCGCCGACCTTGCAAAATCCTATTCACAGCTCTCTTGAAGAACCCCATATCGTAGTTCAATGGAAAGACCTCTTGAGGCAGTTCGTTCCACAGCCTACGGGTTCGCGGTATAAAATAGTTATTGATTACTGAGATTCCTGTAGACCTCTATTTATAAAATACATATAACCCACTATAATACACTTACTAGTATATAAAACAGCTTTGCGTGTTTCTTAAAGAACACCCTGAACATTTTCCAATGAAACAAGCTATTTCTGTAATAGAGCTCCACAATAGACCAACCAATAAAGTAGTAGTGCCCACGTTTAAGCTTACAATAACATGAAAAAATGTACATTGTATGGCTGCAAAAATGCAGAACGCTTTACCAGACAACTTACCTAGACTATCGAGGGTATTGTTTATAAAAAACTACATAACTGGCTAGTCAAAGTCACTATTGAATTAAGGAATACCTATTATCACAATAATATTAAATATGTACAGGAAAAAATAATAATTTATGTGACATTGTAAATTAATCAAAATATTATACACTGTAATGATTAAATTTATTAATATTGAACTCGTTAATTAGAATAATTTAATGACATTTGAATATCTATTATTATTTGAATATTTATATAATATTTGCACGCTTTAATGTAAGCAGATTTTGAAGGAAAATATTAATAACAATTAACACCTAATTAGATACATAAGGTGTTAATTGTTATTAATATTTTCCAAAATGTCAAGCAAATAAATAACAATTTCATTTCATGTAATAAAGTTTTTACTCTGATTTCTTTTTCGCTATATTAAACAGCTATATCCACCTCTTAAATTTGTTTACACATTACGTTATTCTGTTACGCATCCGGGGTAGTGCCAAAATTTGTCATTCTGGACTGATATCGTCATGTATGATCTTATACAACTTCTATCTATTTAAACACAAGTCTACTTCTCAAATCTGACACATGATAATTACCCGTGAGTCACGAAAGAAACCAAACTACATAGTTCCATCGCAAATAAAACTAAGCTATCTCTGGAAAATTTTAACAATTCACAACCGAAGGAGTTAGTTTGATAAAGGTGATCTAGACATTTACACATTTGTTGTATTTGTATGGTGATTACGTGCACTATGCAAATTGACGTAGACACTCGTAAAATAGCAATTGAAAGATAACATATTATTTAGCTACCCTAATTATTAATCGACTTGCTTTGCGCAAGGTGTACTTTATGCTACATACATAATACATATATACAGAATTAATTAAAAAATACCTACACCCACTTAAGTAACAACCAACAACTTTTTTGAGGCGTACCACTCGCACCTCATAGATTTACATAGATGTTTCTAATAGTAGCGGTTCGATAAACAGCTGTTTATGAAGGGAGCGTGGGGGATTGCCGTTTGTAGCAACGTATAGTACAGAGTAACAAAGTTAGAGACTTCAGTTTAAAAAATCTTATTTGTGGAAAATATCAAGTTCAGGAAAATATTAATGTTGTATGACAAAAGTTATTTTTAATGAAAGAAATTCAGTGTTAATGAAAGAAATTCAGTGTTATCGAAAAGCAAACAAAATAGCAAATCATGATCAGCAAATCAATTTATTTTTGAATTATTGATATAAATAATTTTAAATTATTAAATATCATGTCTATATCCATACTATTATATCTATATAAGCGCCCTGAAGAGATGTAACAATTTGCTGTCAAAACATTCATGCACTACCTGCAGCCCATATGTAGGTATTAGCAGTGAACAGCAATAGTCACAGTGATAGAAGACTTGATTAAAATTTAGAATCCTGAACCTGCAATAAAGGGGATTTGCATGACCGTTATTAATTACTTATTCACTAAGAAATATGCCGCCGAACCTAGACAGCAGAGAAGAGATCACGTTTCGTTGGTGCGTATAGTAAATCCGTTAACAAAATACAACTTTATTTTTATATGGAAGTAGGCGGACAAGCAAGCGGTCCCACGTGCGGTCCCATAAGTGTTACCGCCGCTCATAAACATCTGCAACACCAGGGGGTATGCGGGTGCGCCGCCGACATAGAGTATTATACCCAATAGAGCGGTAATACTGGCCATCCAATTCCGAAACTGATCAGTGATTTGCCTATAATAAATATCAACTCTCACATGCACCAAAATAGTACAGCACCAGAAAGTGACCTGTGTGTACGTCTCCGTATAATTATAAAACACGAGATTTGCTGTTAAAATGTCTTCCTGTTCGATTTGTTGGTGTGGTAAAAATAGTAAAACATCGAACTCTAAAACAGACGGCATCACATTTCATCGGTAAGTAACAATAAATATAGAATTTTTCAATTCACATCCATTTTATCACGGCTCAAGTTAAACTGGTCACATCAAAATGAAACTATTGACAAGTATCTATGCGTCTTGTTTTTACCTAGTTACAACCTCGTTGCATCATCTCTTTCTATTTCTACGAACTTGTTACTAGTGTTGGACTAAGAAAATGAAATTATGTTTCGATATTTACGAGTAAAGTAGGTATATTTATTACATTTTATCTAAAAAAATAACTTTGCACTTATTTTTAATGTCCATTGTCGATCTAACGTCGTAGTGCTGGACATATTATGTTTATCGATTTTTTTAAGTATATCAGATCTTGATAGAAAAATACGGTCTATTAGGCAGTAGTGTAGATATGATTTTAGAAATAAGTAGGTGACGTTATTTGACAATATCGACACCTGAACGTTTGAGGTCATCGTTTACTTTCTAGAATAAAAAAGTAATAGGAAAACCAAAACGATCTTAATATTTTGATGGAAACTGTCGAGCTTTCGCAGTTTTCAGAAAATGTAATAGAATACATAGCAGGATATGTGTCTAGCGAACTAGTTAAACGCATTAAATGTGGCACTTGTATAGAAGCGTTGGTATGTTTGTCAGAAAACAAGAGAAGTCTAATTTATTACAGAGATAAGGGTGGCTTAATATATCCTTCGGTTAGTGTGCAAAAAATCTGCCGTCGTTCTGAGCAATTTATAAAAAAATTTTTCATTAATAGCGTGGACAAAAGAAAATATACAAGCGACTTCTTAGTCCACAAGACTGTCAGTAGCTTTGTAGGAGAATTATTTTTTCCCGAATATCAGTACCACCAATACTACGCAGAAGAGACAGACTATTTAATTGATTTGGCTAAAAGCGTAATGAAAAAATATATAGATACAAGGCTAGCATTCCTTAGCAAAAGGAGGCAATATAATGAGAAACAAGCTGTAAGAAGAATTTACACGAAATTAATTCATGTTAAAAACCAGTTACGCAATGTATAATAATTACCATTATACCGATTTAAATTGTTTTATTAAATGATAAGTACCTATAAAAATGTTGTTTTATCTTGACAACGTTATTTAATTAAATACAACTATTTAGGAAGTTTTCCTATCATCTAAATTTTCCATGTGCTCTGTATTCCGTAAACTATCAATTTTGTTCACTCTTGTTGGGTAGTATTTAATAGTTGGAATAATGCTATTTTAATTATTTTATTCATTTAATTTTAAATATTTACGTATACATTGTATCTCTAGAAAAAAACAAGAGAGTGTTATTTACCATGCCGTCCCACTAAACAATTTCTTTCGATATCGATATTTGCGTGCCCAACACTAGAGTTTATGTTTGACCTTGGGTCGACCAATCAGAGCGCAGTTGTCACCGCGGTGATTTGACGGAAATATTTTCAAACAAAATGAGTAGCATTTCGTCTCTATTGGGTATGTACTCCATGGCCGCCGACCTTGCAAAATCCTATTCATAGATTTCTTGAAAAACTCCATATCATAGCTTAATGGAAAGACCTCTTGAGGCACCGCTCGTGAGAGTGGAATCGTCGAGAATTCGAACAGCTGTTCGAAGAACACTTACTGACTATTAACTGACGATTAACGATTAATTACTTAACTGAAGATCCGTACAACGTTCTACTCGTATTACACAGTACTAAGTACACTGTACGAATGATCTATATGTAGCAGTGATATATGGTATAGTCGCCCCGTGGTAGATCGGGTCATGCTTCAATTAGTTCAGCAAAAGGTCAGCAGAATGTTCACGGCCCGCCCTCGAATATTGCTTACACTAGGTGGGTACTCGTAAGATCGAGCGTCGTAAATAAAGGCGTGGAGCCTACGGCGTCTCCGTCAAAATAGTTCGAAGGGATCGCTTAAAGTATTCATACGGTGTCGTACAGTAGCGCGATATCGTCATTTGTTAAATAGCTTCCATGTCGCCGTGACCAGCGAATCCATGTGCAAAACGCCTAAGGCCTGAACACCTCGCAAGAACAGTCGCACTTCGCGGATCTATCACTACACGCCAAGACCACATTGTATGCTCGAGAGGAGGAGGGATTACCTACATTTATGAGAATTTCCAAATGAGGGGATGTGCATTTTGCAGTCCCACAGCCGCTAACCTCAATCGACTACCCACGTTACCCCCCTCTCTCAGAAGACTACCTTAATATGTACTCCATTTCCTATTTTATCATATTCCCCAAATATACGTACGTGTTTCGATAGTGAGTGAGATATGCCAGAACCCATTCCCGTTCCATCCTATCTTATCACTCCCCATTTTCCCAAGCCTTTCTCCAAATCTATTCTTAAACCTCCAAAGGTGGACGGCGCATCTGATGGGGTGTCAACTTTTGTAATTCTGGACTGATGTTAACATGTGTCGCGGATGTCCATAGACGACAGTATCCACTTACCACCAGGTAGACTCACTGCTCGACTTGTTTCTACAAAAAAAAAAAAAAACAGTAATGATGCACGCGTCTCAATGTGTCTGTAACATGAGCATTCACAGTTATGACTGTTATGGGTGACCCATTTAATACATATAACTTACGTACAAAAAAGAATAATTTCCGTACACGCATTAGTATCGCAGATGTGGATTAGAATCACAACAAAACCATTCTATGATAGAGAAAATCTGTCGTATCATCAGCACTATCGATCTATGTAGTGATGACCTTCGCAACGTCACGAACAGTATAAAAAGATTTACAAAAAGTATACTCCTAATGCCGACGCGATGGCGCGGCGGCGCGGCGCCGACACATTCTGTTGTACTGTATACCAAGGTTACGAGTATACCCGTAAATTAAGAATTTTGCTTTCCGCAAAATATCAACAATGCGTACAAATAACAACTAGTGAAAATTCAATTCATAACACGTTCATCAAAAGCAGGAAAGGGTCACAATAAATTGTCAAATGGCACATGTTTTCAACGAGTCGGACAGGCCAGGAGTCTCAACGCTCAAGTGTATTATGAAAAGACTTCATGGTGTTTTATTAGGCGTTGTCAAGCGCATTATGGCAATCTAAACGCACACACAAGTTAGTGGACTTATGTGACGTTCTTTACTTTCTGCCTCTGGTCAATTGAAGTTTATATTATAGATACTCGCAGTTGTAACAAACATTAAAATAACAAAAAATGCTGAACATCATTTTGCATATTATTATCCAATTAATAAAATAAAGTCAATTTTAGAATAGTGATCTAAAGGAGTAAATTGATTGGACGATAACCTTGTTCAAGTCGGTTTAAAATTATGCGTATAATATACGATTAAATTCCTGAGAAAATTTACCTTAATGTGTTCTTTTGTAATTTCGAGTTTCCTTAGTCGGTTCTTTCCAGTTTTCCAAATATGGAGACTATAGCTCAATCTTAAAAAAATATATATAATTGTTCTATTATAAATTGAGATATTACAGCATCTTTATATTTAAACATAATCTTGAATCAATGATAATCTTCACCGAAGACAATGAATACGTACCTACCGATAATAAGGGCCCTTTGCTCCTATAACGTCACAAAAATGTGTGGTAGAATAGATACACGTGTCCGACACCGTGTTAAGCAACTCTTCTTTTAGATATGTCAAGGCCGTTACGTACCTACCGAATTAAAAACAGGAATTAGGATCAAAATCTTTCTAAACGCGCCTAAAAAGGTACTATGTTAATTTTTAGATTGATTTAAACTGTGTAACTTCTTTTTTATCAGTCTGTGTATGTCCACTGGACATAGGCCTCTTCTAAGGTGCGCCAAAATGATCTAGTTTGCCTTCCCCATCCAGCCGCCACCCGCTACCCTCTCCAAATCATCTAGCGGAGTTGATCCATATTGTTCTTACCGGCACGTGACCTCCATTGAGTAACTACGCTTGTCATATTTTTGGAATGTTTGTACAAAGATTCTATACGGATTTCTTTATACGCTGCCTTTGTGCGCAGACGCCAATTATTAACTTCTTACGACACAGACAATTAATACTTATGAACAGGAAATTTGTGAGTCGTCTAAATTGCCATGTCTTCTAACTGACGACTTTCAAAGCACAACCGATTAGCTCAATTGGTTGTAGGTATGTGTTTTCTAGACCTACGACTGAAGGAATTTTAGTGTTGGCAATTGAGTGTGGCGTTATTTATTTCATTAATAGCCTTACTACTTTTCATTAATTAATTAGTACCGTTAATTAGTTTAACGTTGATTAGTAACTTTACCGTCTAGCCACCACTATGTTCATCCGCTCTGATGATGTATCGCGCCTCTCCATATCAGGGGGCTGGCACCAATGCACGCGCAGCTACCCGATAGCAAGGCATGCCACTTAGAGGGACTTTCTAAATAGCCACCTAAGCTGGTTGTTCTACAAGCAGAATTCTTGCCATGGGCTAAGCACTGCGAGAACTGCGTCCACGGGGCTTGTTCTTGAGGTTAAAATTTCCAGAACGGAAACGACCAAACCAAAAACGCACCGTGCGTTCATTTGCGATGTTTGATCCGTACACATGGTTAATATTGCGTGCCGTCTGTGCTGCGCTGCTGCCACGGCGGAACTCATATTCGAAAATAACGCGATTTTTTAACTTTCCATGGTCGTAAACACAACAATATCTAAGCAAAAACTTGTTTGACGGCGAAACATATGAATAACTGATTTTAAAAAAGACTGCGATAGCTTTAAATTAAAATACATTTGAATTTGGAATTCCAAGTCAAACGCAAGATAACGAAGTTCAAAGTGGCCATAGGAACTTGTTCATAGGAAAGAATGCGATAGCTTTAAATTAAAATACATTTGAATTTGGAATTCCAAGTCAAACGCAAGATAACGAAGTCCAAAGTTTCCATAGGAACTGGTTCATAGGAACAAACGACAATTTCAGATCTAATATAAACCGAATCTAAACAAATTCAAATAATGAGCCGTTTTGGTAAAATAGGTAGGAGTATACGAGCATTAAAACCTCAAACCTAAAGTTGGAACATGAATAAAACAAAATGGAACGAGATTTGATGTGCTGTTTACCATACTCACATAATATTAACGCGAAGGACAAATCAAGGAAATAAAACTCGATTAACATTATAAATCATTATTGTGAATTATTTATTAACATACTGGTAATTAATAATATAAAAATTAAATATATTAACTTATTATTACCCTCTTAATATAAGTATTATAAAAAATATTATTAAAACAATAGAACTATTATTTAATCTTCATTTGAATATTTAATGACAAAGAACATTCATTTTTGTGTCTTATGTTAAACCGATTGGTTGATTACATTAAAACAATACTTTTTATATAAATAAAAAGTACAGTTTTAGTTTTTTTATGGAAAGAAGGCGACAGACGAGCATACAGTCCACCTGGGGGTAAATGGATACTATAGCCCATTGATATCCGCGATACATGCCAACATGTGTCCAGATTAGTCCTCTGTGAGTACTTCTCTAGTTACTCTTTATAAACAAAGAGAGAGTTTTCAAACTGCATTTTGGTGTCATATCCATGATTACTTTAAGTTTGCAAACTGCAATTGTAGAAACCACAACCTACTGATAGCTCTTTCGAATGTATAAAAGGGCTAAAAGGTTTTAAACTGCTTGAAATAAGATATTACTGATATCCACTTAGTAAATTGCCTTACGACTAGACAACTTATCAAGGAAGTTCATAACCCCATAATAATTGTAACTTATCATGTTATCCTCTGTTCTAGACACTTCTGTAGAGGCTAAAGGCTACAAATTAATCTTTACAAAATTATCATGCCATCTGTCTGCAATTTATGAAATATCTAAACTTTCATGAAGTGCAACACCCAATATCGAAAATGAAAAGGATAACAAAAACTAATAAAATAAAATAAGACTATTTTTTTCTATAAAGTAGGTACAAGTACTATTATTCACTATAATATAAATGCCTTCCAACACAGTCACGAGGAAAAGTAAACCATCTATAATTAATAACGAAGATAACATGCGACATCTTTGGTCACTGATATACATACCTAACCTAACTTACGAGAAGGTTAGATCCCAAATCCCAGGAGACCAGAATTCCTTCATATTAAATTGTTAATAGAGACAGGTCCTTTGGGATCTAGTGCAACAGTTTTGGGAGGAGAATTTCAGATAACGTTATAAACATTTTCAAAAACAATGATTTTATTAAAACGTCTTCGGGATAGTTCGGAACCCTACGTAACACGCATGGTGAGAGAATTTCTGGGGAAGATTGACCCCAGTAACCCTTCCTTCTTCCCTCAACCCCCTTCGCCTTAACCCTCGGGTGGGATAAAACTCTTAAAACGTGGGATAAAACTTGGGACTACTAAATTCTTTATTTAAATATAATATAAAAATTATAAAAAACTAGATTATATAGGATCCCATAAAACCTTGCCATCTAGTACTTTGTTTCAATTAACATTTCAACTTGTTAACAATTAACAACTTATGATGATTGCATTTCATTAAAAACGTGCTCTGTAGATCTACGTAGTACAGAACCAAAGAATTTTAATTGATAAGATAAATAATACAAGCATACAACAATATAAGACAATACAACAATCAGAAAAATTCCAGGTTTTACTTTAGTGAGTATTATCCTCGCGGAACATTCGCAGAGGTCCGTTGCAGATGTCATGTGTATGGTGCCAAGAGATCATTTCATAGCAACGCGGGTCGCAGAATACGGCAAAGTAACGAGAACGCACCGAGTCGTCGGCACCTCAAGCCCTGTCGTTTGTTGTTACGCTACTATCTCTAGTTAATGATCGCTCCTTTCAGAGCGCTACAGTATACTCGTATACGCAGGTCTGAGGACGCTTACTCCGTGCGGATAATACTTACGCACTAGAGTGAAACCAGCCGAAGATCGTAGTGCTTGCATCAACCCATGTTTTATCCAATAATGAAGTGACACAGGTTTACTCTCTAAGCTTGGTAAGTACCGATAAATGCATTACAGTTGGGGCAGTAATGATCAGCGTTCATACAGGAATCCATGCAGTATGGGATGCAAACGCAGCACCAACCTCTGAAAATTAAACACGTAGGTATCAATAAGTATTTATATGTAGGTATATTCGTGTCACGAATTATTATGATGTAAAACAATCGAGATAGATATTGCTTATCAAAGTCGTTCATCATTCATTTTTCTAAGAAAAGTTAACAAACAAGTTGTTTATGAAAAGATAAAAATGAGAGAACCAAGCATTATCTACTTTATCATCCACAAGTACGTTATGATGACATTCACGTACTTTCGATGAATCCAGGTCTCAGAGATTCAGGGACAATATCACAATCTGGGCTTTATTTATAGAAAACAAGAAATGCAAGTTTGAAAAATCGGTCAGAGTAAATCCTAAATAGAGGCAAATTAAATTAATCCTCTCGAAACAGATCGTAGAAAATCTCGTTGACTCTAAAATGATATTTCAAGTATAGATTTTACAACTCACGAGCGGATGTCTGCCTCGCTTGTGGTGGCCTTATATCCCTCACAATAATATACATTTAAATACATCGCTTTTAACGACATTTATCTGCTAGCCAGGTTGACGCGCGCTTGTGAGTGGTATAGGTAATAGATTCTGATCTTACCCAAGCAGGCATATCAAGCCAGCCATTAAATGTGTACGCATAGAAGGAGTGCTCACAACTCTGGTGACGATCTCGGCATTACAGGACCTGCAGACAATTCTAGAAGGGTTTGGCCCAACAGGAGACGCAACCACGACTGCTCCTCCCGATACCACGGTGGCGGTCATGATTGTTGGAGCCCCAGCGGTTACGATGGTGGGTCCAGCAGGAGCCGGCTGTGGGTAAGGCTGCGGGTAAGGGGGAGCCGCGTACGGTGGTGGATCGATGTCGGGATACTGTTTCACTGAAACATAATTGAAATTTACAGAATTCATACTAATATAATCAGTACTGTAACAAATAATAGATTGTATATAATAATAGTAGAATTTAATCTCCTTGTTAATATTCCTTGTCAATTGATAATGTTGATAAAATCTGATTATCGTGATAATTTTGCCATATAATCAGGATAACAAAATGTATGATACGAGTATAAGAATTTTAATTTTATCATCTCTAATTTGTTTAAATTAACCGATATCAGTCTATCGGTCTAGTAAACTGGAGGACTTCGCGCCATAATCCAGCTGGTGGGCCCAATGGGGATTTAAATTAATAAAGTACGTAAACTAATAAAATTATATCACGTAAAGTAGAGTGAAGCGACAACGCCCTAATGTAATGAAATCCATTCCACCGCAAGAATTATTATTAGCAAATTAAGGTGCGGCTAAGGTTATAATAATAATATACGCAGAACTTTTATTGATCGTAGCATTAGATAAACCATGTTTTTTAAAAAAAAAAACAATTTTAATCTCGAATACTAACAATTAAACATAAAAATAAAATTAACATGATATAAACATACCGACTTGAAAAATCAAAAGGTTCAAGTCTTATTAAAAAATATATAATAGTGAAGACAGCGCGATTTAAAATCCAATAATTCAAATTTTTCAATTTGTAAAACAACAAAAAAAACTGATAATACTTACTTTTTAGCGTTAAAAATTCCTTGTATAATTTTAATAATAATTTTAACAAACAAGTGATATTGTTTCACACATCAATATTGATTATAGTGAACTGCATTGAATGTTTATTAGCCTAATAATTAACTTTTAACTATACGCGTGTGCGATGATACATGCGTTCGAATATCTACTACACAGTACTATCGCCAAAAAGTCACTGGCCGCGAACCAATAAAATGCCAGAGCGGGATGGCGTTAAGAGCATTTACAGACCAGTGACCAGACGTATTGTAGCCGGGTTTTCCCCAAAGCATAATTTATGAATAGATTCACATTCGACCTCAAAATACAAGCTTCGACGTGTTAGGTACATTTTTTCTGTATCAGAAACATGCCGACAATATGCGATTCGGTTAAACAGACGACTTTTCATCTTATAATATATGTATATCTTATTTATTTATAAAAATCTTATGTCTACATACAGATTAATTTCCAATAAGTACTTAAACCAAGTCGAGTCGCTGGGGATGGCCCTGGCTAATTTATTTTTAAAAAGGAACTATGTATTATATTATATATTTACTATATACTCGTACCAAGGGGAGAAACCATATATTTAGCTGTATATTGCTAAATATATGTATTATTATTATTTATGTGTGCATTATATACGCCTCTTCTGTTCCGACCGTGAAATAGAGACGTTTCACGGGTCTGCTAGAAGAAATATCCACAGAAGATAAGGTTTAGGTTTTTTCATCTTTTTATACCATATATCTTGTCTTATTTAATCATGTATAAAGAGATATTGTTTCGTCTGTACAAGAAAATATAAAATAAATAGTTCAATACAATAGTTTCATAAATTCAATAACGTCCCAAGAACCCTAATTTTGTATGAAGGTACTTGGTGTATCCTTAATCAGTTAGACAGTGTGTCTGGAAAATAACTACTGAACTTTTCCCGAACAAGAAGTCTGGTTTGTGGAAATGGGGTTGACAACGCTTTTACAAAAAATGTACACAACGTACTCGTATCATAAGCTTATATGTCTCCACTGCTAGAGATATAGGCCTCTTACAAGGTAAATATATAGAAAAGAGCTGTAGATGATTGTTATGTTCAAAATATATCGTATAAAATTTGTTTCTTAAATCTTTAAAACGACATTTCATTAAATTTTCGGTAAAAGTTTTGGTCTTACCCAAACAGGTATAGCGAGGCAACAATTTTAAGTGTGTGCATGTCGATTGGCTTGGTTTCAACTTTTGTAACGATGTCGGCATGGCAGGACCTGCAGACCATTTTAGAAGATTTCGTTCCAACAGGAGCCGTGATCTGGACCACCGGTCCCGGTAACACGGTGGCGGTCGTTACCGTTGGAGGCACAGTGGTAACGATGTTGGGTCCAGCAGTAGGAGGTGGATAGGTGGCGCCGCATAATGTGATGGCGGCTGTGTTTCGAAATTTTGTTTTACTAAAATAAGACAAGAAATATAACATTCATAGTGAATAATATGATCAAGTTATATTAAAATAATTAATAGGATATGTTATGGACTTGCCCTATTAATTAAGTGTTAACAATTTAGTCTATACCAGGTGGTGATTTATAATAAACGTTTGATTTTGTTTTACACGTCAATATTGCTAATAGTGCAGAATTGAGCTTTTATTAGTGAACTAATGTTTATTAAAAATGTGTTCGCTGGTACGTGCGTTCGAATATTTACTATACGATAGTCAGATAGTCTTTGTCTGCAGGATAATGCCAGATTGTGATGACGCTGAAACATTCAAAGACTATCTCTGCCTTCAGAACAATGCCAGAGCGTGATGACGTTGAAGTATTCAAAGACTATCTCTGCCTGCAGGACAATGCCCGAGCGTGATGACGCTGAAGTATTCAAACGTCAAACGTTTTTTTTTTACCGTAACCGAGTTTTCGTCACCGCACATTTAAATGTATGAAATAAACAGACGTTGATTCATATGTTTTGGCGAATCAATAACCCTTACGCCAGTTTTTCTCGTTTCTAAACGGTACTACTCATATCACTTTTCTCCAAGGCAAAAAATAATTAATGACCCCTTCATCTTCCTATGGTTTAATCAACCTTGCCGATACTCATATTGAAACGCGGAAAGAGCGAGCCGCACCTTTGGGCTCTCCCCAACGCACTCTTGTCCTCTTCCTTTTCTTCTGTCAACTTTCCCTTTTCTGGGGCTTCACGACACAATGACGGTCGCTTTGGTGCGGTTCGAACAACGTGCAGAGATGCAAGTTCGATCCACGCAGCCTATGAGACCATTATCACATAGGTGGACCACCTATGTGATAATGGTCTCGTATACTGGTCTCGTATCGTGGTATCTCACAAGGAAACAAACATCGGGAATATCTTCCCGAACGATTTTGCAGTGCGTGATAAATGATTTGCAGTGCGTTTGAAATGATAAGATTTCATCAATTACCACGCTCTATACTTTAGCCGCCTTCACGCTCGCTACAGAATTAGAACCAAGTTTTAAGAGAAGAGATCGCTGGAACTTCCTTTTACAGTTATAGTCATAAATAGACATTGTCAAACAAGTTTCTTAAAATGTCAAAAAAGGAACTCGTTATACGGGCGTGTTTTTTTTTTATAGATTAGTGGGCGGACGAGCATGCGGTCCCACGTGATGGTAAGTGTTACCGCCGCCCATGGGCACCTGCAACACCAGGCGCGCCGCCGACCTTGCAAAATCCTATTCACAGCTCTCTTGAAGAACCCCATATCGTAGCTCAATGGAAAGACCTCTTGAGGCAGTTCATTCCACAGCCTACGGGTTCGCGGTATAAAATAATTTTTGGACCGAACAGTATTAGGGACGCGCTGATAATACGCTAACACCTGGATAAATATACTATTCTATGTCATAGAATTCAGTCTAATAGTTTTTCTAGAAACCTTATGCGATCTACATAGAGGTTAGTTTCACACCACTCGATTGGAAAAAATGATTAAGTGTAGTTTATTTAACGCTTCCTTAGTGTGGAAACTCCCCAAAAGCGATGTGCGTCACCGATGATGGCGTCACTGGAGTGGAGCGACTAGATATACTACTCAACTCATTAATTGAACAGAGCTCAGAATATGTGTTGTCTCTCTCGCATTTTATTTATTTCACTTATAGTCTTTGGTGTCTACTAATAGCACAGAATAAAGGAGTATTTTTTTCCTGTTTCTTTTTTTTGTAAAAATCCATATTAATATAATTAAATTGAAACTAGTCGCATTAATCTATCTTAAGCCATATTATGCCCGCCCTGCCTCCGCGTAGTGCTCTAATATCTAGGCCCACGAAGGACTCATCCGCGCAGGTGTCCTGCCGTTTCAGTCGCCCCTCGGGTCACAAGCCTTACATTCAACAAGAGAATCGAAGGTGAATTTATCGGTCGCGACTCCTGCTCCAGCCGCGTCAGTCGAGGATGCCGATGGTTTCATCCTAGTGAAAAGGAAGAGTCATCGACCTCAATTGTATCTAAATTCCAGTTACAAATACATTTTAATATTCATACACATTAAAATGCATCAGGGCGATATCTATCTTACACATCGTAAGGTTAACATTCAGTTGAACGCCTAGACGACGCGACGACATATTGTTTCTATATTAAATAATTAATGATTTCATCGATTCCCCTGCGCTTCAATATAAATTATCCTTTAAAGTCCGAAGTATCACATACCGATTTCCTCTTTGTAAAAGTAACTATCAAATTGTATTTTTACTATATACAAATGTGAGAAACCACCTATTTCTGATCGGTAGAAAGCCTCATCATAAAAGCCCGTGGGTCTTCTCACACGCCCTCACGAGGGTGGAGATAACTGTTCGGGACTGAGTCCCCTTCAGTGACGTCTTCTCTGTCCGTTATAACGGACAGGTCGCTGGGTGGGCCCTCTGTGCTGTAAAGCTTCCTCCTGGTTTCGTCGCGCTGCCCTCGCAGTAAGCAACCAGCGTACGCGGCAACAGTGAAGCCTCGCCTGATTAAAATCAAAGAAACTCTAGATGTTAGATCAAATTGAGTATGTACGCGTGTTATATCGCGTGTATACTCGTAGATTAGACGGAAACAAACCAAGGATAATAAAACTCGATTTAGTAACGTTTTTTAACTTTATTATCATTAATTACAGTCAAAAAAGGTATTATTTTTTTATCTACTTAGATAATAACTTTACAATAACAGAAAATACATTTATTAGCATATTGTTACAAGTATCAAAACTTATTATTAAAATGATGTTACAATAAAACTGTAACTTAATCTATATTTAAATAGCGTGTGTTACATATTTTGGATCTTATATTTAAATGTCAACAGGATTCATTAAAACAATACTTTTTTACTTAAAAAAGTGCAGTTTTGACGTCAAAAAATATGTTAAAAGTCACCAACATAAAAATAATGAATATGAAATTTTTACAAAATATTTAATTCTGTTTCTATCGCTTCAGGCTTGCAATATGCATTGCTGAAACGAAAACCTTTAGAGAGCTCTTTGCAATTTATAAAAGGGCTAAAAGATTTATTAAAAACAATGTACATGAAAACGGTTGTCATTGATCAAGCAATCAGAAAACAGAGTTAGTAGATTTACTTATTATGACTATACAACTTAATAACTTAGATACGAATAAAATGGAATAAGGTACTTCCTTAATAAATATACGGATGTACGTATTTCCCAAATAAGTATATCTAATAACTTAGCCTCTATTCAATACATTTCTAATGACACAAAGCTTTTAGACGTTTATATAAAATGACTAAACTTTTTCTTTTATGCTATTTTAGGTTATGTTATGCTGTCTGCTATTCGTAAAGTGTAACTTTATGAATAACAGTAGGGGCCATCCATAAATTACGTCACACGAATTTCATGATTTTTGGAGTCCCCCCTCCCCGTCCTTGTCACAGGTGGTCACATTTGTGTGACTCCCCCTCCTCTGGTGTGACGTCACATATTTAGCAATTTTAAATTTAGAAATTATTAAATTAAAACAACCTTATAATAATATTGTTAGAGTTGGTAATATTTTTAAGTTTGTCGTTAGAGTTGAAGTTTTGTTTTAATACTTTAGATTTATACATATGACGTCACGAAGCTTATGACTCGTCCGTCCCCCCTTATCACACGATGTCACACTTTGTTGACCCCTTCCCTCCCCCTTAACGTGTGACGTAATTTATGGATGACCCCGTATCTATTTCGTGAACCTTCTATTTCAATAAACTTTCATGAAAAACTAAATTAAAACAAATACAAAATGACGAATATATGACGTAGTTACTTGTTATAAATTTCATTCTACACCAAATGTCTAAAATCTTTACTCTCTTTATGAAATGTGTGAAGAGACTAATTTACTCGTATGGATAAGTCAGTATACATATTACATTACATACATATTATATACATACATATTACACGCACAACCCACTAAAGCATAAAATAATTTAATAATTGTCTTCCAATTTACTCACGAGGAAGAGGAAAACAACTTATCAGGTGGTGCTCAAATAACGTAAACGACACGTGACTACAACTTTCGTAGCTGATAAATCCATCAAGAACGCCATTGGTGTTTTTGACCATTAAGTACTCGCCACGTGTAACCTAGGAGGAGCTAGTTGCCAGCTTAACAGTGAAAAGGACAGGAGATCTGAATTATTACCATATATTAAATTAAGTAGATAAAAGCAAGGCCCGCAATAAGACGAAGTGTTTGGGAAGGCGAATTTCGGACAGTGTTAAAAACACTAAAGATATTTCTAGATTTTATGAAAAAACAAACAGAGCTCCATATAATGCACGTCGGGCACACATTAATTTACCGGTTTTTCGAAACATATTTCACTAGAGAATTTTATTAGGAGTTTGAACTCTCATATCCCCCCTCCTCAGAATATGGGCTTGAATAGGACAAATAAACTCTTTATTGGAAAAAGACTAGACTACACTCAACCACAAAGTCACAAGCTCATTTGTTCTATGAGACCTTTTATTCGGCTTATATTAAAATCTGTATTCTAGTCTAGATAATAAAACCAGAAGATCGTCAGTATCTATCCAGTGTGAAGACACACAGCCAGATGGAACAAGCTCTAAGGCTGATAAGTACCAAGAAATGCATTGCAGTTAGGACAGTAATGATCAGCGTTCATGCAGGAATCCATGCAGTAGGGGAGGCACACGCAGAACCAACATCTGAAAAATGTACACATAATATCTTAATAACGTGACAAATATATCGTGATAAATATATAAATTACTATGAAGACATATATATCGATTTCTTGGAAATTATTTATGATATGCAAAGATAATACAATTGAGTAGACTATTGTTTATCAAAGAAATTTTAAATCATTGTTGCCCTACTCAAATAAAATGCCATTACTATTAACCAGTAATAAAACCAACCCACTAAATAATTTGTTGGACGCCCGTGGGTCTGGATTCCGGAAATAGTTCCATGAATTCAAAAACATCCTGAAAACCTTCATTTAGTATATATGTGGTAAATACTTAATCAGTTAGATCACTGTCTGGAATAGAACCGCTAAATCCCACCCGAACAATAAACCTGGTTTTTGGTTTATGGGTTTGTGACGCTTTTACAGAAAAGTACTGATATTATAACAATTTTATTGACGCATCAGATGTAAATTCGTAACATCAGTCTATGTGTTTCCACTGCTATATAGATATAGGTATCTTACAACACAAAAATATCTAAAGAGCTGTAGATAATTGATCTTTTCAAAATATATCGTACAAAAGCTCTTTCGTAGACCTGTAAAAGTTTTTGGTCTTACCCAAGCACGCATAGCAAGCCAGCGATTAAATGTGTGCGAATCGTAGGCTTAGTCTCAACTCTGGTGACGATGTCGGCATGGCAGGACCTGCAGACAAATCTAGAAGGGTTCGGTCCAATAGGAGCCGAGAGCATGACCGTCGTTCCCGGTACTATGGTGGCTCTCACTACGGTCGGAGGCGCAGTGGTGATGATGGTAGCTCCAACCGGAGGAGGTGGGTAATAGGGCGCCGCGTACGGTGGTGGCGGATGGGTTTCGGGATTCTGTTTCACTGAAATAATATAAAAAAACATAACATTGGTTCATTGTGGATAATATAATAAAGTTATATTAAATTAATTAACTGGGTGTATGGTAAAGCCGTAGATGACATGCCCTATTAATTAATGTACTTGGTGTTACAAAATTTGTCAATACAAATTTCAAAGATAATTTTAACCAACGAGTGATTTTTTTTCACACATCTGCACTGAACTGCACCGAACGTTATTAGCCTAGAAAATATCTACTGTACTATTGTCAAAAACTCGCATCCTCGCGTCAAAAACTCGCATCCTCAAGTGTATCCTTATCTATCCTTATCTACCTATGAAATTACCGTTTTACATGAAAAATATCAAATAATATTTTTGGATGAAAATTATATATTTAATTAATTGAAGTATTGTCCATTCTTATCAATGCACTTTTGCCATTTGGTGAAAGTTGATTGATGCCTCTGCTCTATAGCAGGAGTTCTATAACTCCTGGGGAATTCAATGAATTCTTTGATGGCTTTGATCCCCTGTAAAAAGTTATACAAATTCCAAAAAAATGGAACTCTGTAGTGGCAAGGCCTGGTGAGTACTGGTCTGGTTAGTCATAAAATTATATTTTTTAAATTTTCGATTAATGCGTTACGGAATAAAAATGCTTTGCCTGAACCAGACAACCGGACTACTCATTAGTAGAAGAGAGCTCAGAGTATGTGTTGTCTCTCTCGAATTTTATTTATTTCACTTTTCATAACTCTTTAGTGTCTTTGCTAACAACAGAATAAAGAGTATTATTTCCTGTTTTATTTTTGTAAAAAGCCATATTAAGTACTATAATTCAATTGAAACTACTCATATACTCATCTGGGAGGGGGAGAGTGCACGCTGCAATCCAACAGCCGCTGGGCGCGCTCGACTGGCCACGTTACCCCTCTCTCACAGAAGACTACCTTGAAATGTACTGCATTTCCCACTACTATATTTCCCTAATGTGTTTCGTGTTTCGGTAGTGAGTGAGATGTGCCAGAGCCCATTCCCATCCTATCCCTCCCCATTTTCCCAGCCCTTCCTCCAAATCCATTCCTATATCTCCAAAGGTAGGCAGCGCATCCGGGGGCGTGCCAACGTTTATTATTCTGGAATAATGTTGGCATGTATCGCGGATGCCTATGGGCGACAGTACCACTTACCATCAGATGGACTGTATGCTCGTCTGCCGACTTCGTACATAAAAAAAAAAAAATATTACCTACGTATAATATTACTCATATTATGGCCATATTGTACCATTTGTCGTTTGGCCATATTATACCATTTTTATATCTACAACTTAATTTTTTTTAATAGGTAATGTAAATGATTATTAATAATACAATAAAATACTAATTTTGGATAAACCATAAATAAAAGAGAATATTACTTAAAATAATTAAGTATTCTCTTTATTACGAGTATTATTATTATTATATGAGCATTATTCCCTGTATCGTTCCCACTAAAAAGAAATATTGGGCACACATTATTGTTAAGAAGTAAATAATGCTTAACAGCATTGTTTCAAGTTTTTTAGTTTTTAGTAGTTTTTTTTAGTAGTAGTCCGTGCGTGTCCGCCTCGCGAAAGTCTGATTTTATTTTTATTATAAGTATAATAATTATACGTCACGTAGTTAATGATTAGATACGATGAAAAGTTTGGGCGTTTCCTTCGTTTATTTTTCATTTTAGAATATTATATTTCCTCATATGCCGATCAGCATATGCATCAGCAAAATGATAATCCAACCTGCTAATAGAGAAAAACAAAAAGTATATTTAGGTTGTGCATAGAGTAAAAATACTAACTTTATTGTTTTTTATATTCAATTTATTCACGACAATTGGATACGAGAATTAGTCACAGGCCCGGCGATAAAGGGAAACTATCGATACAGGTGTACCAGGCCCTGGAGTTTAGGGGGCCCCATGATACATGTATGTACTCGTAATAGTACTCAGTCCGTAAAAATCGCATTTGTTATAAGACTACGTACCTAATTACTAATGCGTCAGAGTCAGGCCCCGACATTTCTGTCGCCTGGTCTGATTAGCCACCAGCTGTTGATAGCCTTATCGTACGCATTCGCAAAAATAAGCTTACTGGAACTATTTAATTTACTTATTTAAATAAAAGTTACGTCGATAATTTCACAATTTACTATCCGTGCTTTTACTTACTTTCGGTTCCAGACATTTTGTACACTTGTTAAAATTGAAATTTGACAAATATTGGCAGTCAAATACAATAGAGGATTACACACTCGCTTTGAAAGACAAAAAGCGACTATACTGCCAGTATGTAAAAGTATTTATAGATAATATATCAAATTGATAATTCTTATCATGAATTTTGTATAGCCCTTCGATAAATAATCGATTTTTGTGATTTCCATTTACTGGAATCCATGTACTAGAAGAAAAGTATATGACATATGAAAGTACTAAATTACACTAGTTTATACTACATTAAAACGTAATGATACGACACAGCTAGCATCACATATCATCCCGACATTGGAAATTAAGGTCAAAGATAAAGCATCCGCGATATCAGACATCTTTAACATATTTAAATACATTGTGAAATGGTGGGATGATAATAATTTACAAAGGGCGGGAGTGTATGCTGCATTCCCACAGCCGCTGGGCGCCCTCGACTGGCTACGTTACCCCTCTCTTACAGAAGACTACCTTGAAATGTAAGTACTGTATTTTCTACCTTATCGTATTTCCCAAATGTACGTACGTGTTTCGGTAGTGAGTGAGATATGCCAGAGCCCATTCCCATCCCATCCTCTCTCTTCTCATTTTCCCAATCCATTCCTTAATCTGCAAAGGTAATATAATTAATTATTTTATATCGCGAACCCGTAGGCTGTGGAACGAACTGCCTCAAGAGGTCTTCCCATTAACCTACGACATAGGCTTCTTCAAGAAAGCTGTGAATAGGATTCTGCAAGGTCGGCGGTACGCCCGCATACTCCCTGTTGTTGCAGGTGTCCATGGGCGGCGGTAACACTTACCATCACGTGGGACCGCTTGCTCGTCCGTCCTGTTCTCTATAAAACAAAAATAAAAGTACTTAGAACTGCCTACTGTACAATATGATAGAGAAAAATAAAACAAATTCGAGTTTTTCAAATGGAACTCTTTTCTTGTCAAATGCCATTAAATTTTCAAAGCTGTTATTGTTTTTTATTTCTGGCGGCAATTTGAAAATTAAGTGTTTGCTGAAAAATTAATTTAATAAGAGAACATTCTCGTTCAATGATTTTTATGACTTTCGATGCGTTAAGTTAGCATTTAGTGATTAAGTCTCATCCAGTGCTACTGTTTATAATTGGTTCAGTGAATTTAAACAGTGACGATGTTAGTGAAGGGCGTCCTGCGACGGCGATGACAGAGAAAAACATCAAACTATACGGCTCATGAATGAAGCAGACAAACGAACGACAGAACGGCAAATACGGGTATCAGAAGATATTGAAATTAGTCACGTTCAAACTAAATATTTTACACGATCAGCTACGGGCAAGGAAGCTTTGTGCTTGGTGGATTCCGCATAATTTGAGGGAAGCTCAAAAATACTGCCGCGTGGAATGGTGTCTCCAAATGATTGAAAAATTGAATTGAATTGATTTTGATATACAATAGTAACAGGTGATGAAAGCTGGATCTACTGCTATGAGTCTGAAATTAAGAGGCAATCTGCGCAGTGGTTCTTTCCCTTCGAAGAATTGCCGACGAAAGTGAAGAAAGGAGTGAAAAGTTCCGAAAAGAAAATGATTACATTTCGACTTTGTCAGATCTTTGCTACTATAACTTTATAAAATAAAAGAACAGTAACTGCGGGCTGATACGTAAACAGCTGCTTGCCTTCTGATTTGGAAAATTTGATCTGATTTCTTGACGTCCATGAAGCATGTAGCCTCTGCTCACTTCGCCAGACAAACGAAGCAATTTTTAAGTACTGTAAATGCAGAGTTAATGGGTCATCTGCCATAAAGTCCAAATCTTGCGCCCCATTAGTTTAATTTATTCCCTAAAATCAAGGATAAACTCAGAAGACCTTTTATGAAAGCAGTAACGGTCTACCAAACGGCTGTTAAAGAGGTGCCTAAAGAAGGGTAGGCCGAATGCTTCATACAATGTTTTAGTTTCATTTCAGTTTCATCGCATGAAAAAGTGTATCGATTGTCGCGGGGAATACTTCGAAAAGCAATAAAACAACTTCCATCTTAATATCTGATTTCATTTCTGAGATTCTAAACACTTTCAGCGCCAACCACGTATAATAAATTACCTGACGTCCTTCAAGAAATTAATATCAATTTATAAAAATACCCTATAAATTTTTGATTGAAAAATGTTATTGCTGTTGAAGATTATTTAAATGACAGTGCAATAAATAAAACTAAATGTATTAATGACAATGACATTGAAGTAATAATGTAATAACATTCATCGTCCTTTTTCTTTAATTTTGACATTAGAAAAAAATTGTCATTTAAATTTGAATTCTTGTTTACTTATTTTAATAAAAATGTAATCTTGTTTATACATTTTTTTAATTTAACTTTATCTAACATTTGCACATTAGTTATCTGGCATAATGTGTAGGGCTTGTATAACTTATCACAAGACCCGCATTCTTAAGCAAACAAATTATTATTCAAATAATGGTCTTAAACCTTATCACCTCTCCATCGATAAGCCAAAATGAGGGGTAGACGGTATAACCCCCAGTGGAAGCACAGTCGGCCGGGGTTTAGGAGTTAGGGTTTAGGTTTAGGAAGAAACCAGCGGACGATTCGCGCGGTATCGAGCAGCACCGCCTTCTGCATCTTCGCCTGAAGCGAGTCGCCACGGAAATCCAACCTCCTCAGATTGGTCTCCAGGCTGGTCTGTATTAATCCGTTTACGGATAAAACGTCTGAGATGATTTTAGTTGACGTCACGCCCCACATGTCTTTGAGCTCGTGTGCCAGGTTGATTGATCGCTTCTCGGTATTTTTTTTAAATATAAACAGAAGACAGACTACCATACAGTCCACCTGATGGTAAGTGGATACAGTCGTCCATAAACAGCCGCGATATATGCTAACATCAGTCCAGAATGACAAACGTAGCCACTCCCCCAGATGCGTTGCCTTTGCAGATTAAGGAATGGATTGGGAAAATAGGGAGGAATACGAATCCCATTGTCCGAAGTCGATAAGAAGTAGTTTCAGAGATTGCATATCTCACGGCTGTGCATGGTCTTTGCGCATAAGATACTCGACTACCATACTTCCGGGGGATATATGATCTCTCCTCCACTGAAAACATCGAGTGATGCATCCTGTGGAGAGTCATGGTTGTGCAAAACAATTTTTTTTTAAATTATTTCGTATGTCTGCTTGTCTGACCCTCTCTTCTTGTAAATAAAAATCTTGACCAAAAACCATAAAATAAATAAAAATAAAATAGTTTTATGAAACGTAAATTTCATGTTTAGGATAAGCCCGGTTCTATTAAAAGAACATTGTAAACATTTTAGCGTGGCTTCTTTTATGTTTTTTTTGCTTTGAACTTCTATTTGTATTTCGGGGATAATTTTTTTATCTGGTAACATGTCAAACACTCATACATCCATACGCAGCCAACTTCAGTTAGTTGTTCATTGACACGTATTGTCTATACTTTTATAGTCTGTGAGTATACCTATGTGGTTTGATTTATTGAGTTATTCATTATAATCAGTATTAAACAATTTATACAACAATTGGCTATTTGGCGGTACTTCAATTCATCTTGTGATTGTTGAATTTGAATTTGTATAAAAATATACATAAAGAGTAAGTAAATTGGAGTAGACTTTATTCACTCAGGTGATTTATCATTAGGTGATCATGGGGACACTGATCACCCAGGGACACTGGTCATGGTGAATCATGACTTTATTCACCCAGGTGATATCACCCAGGTGCACATAGTACCTACCAAAACACGTACGTACATTGCATTGGGACAAAGTTGAAAATGCAGCATATATTGCGATAGTCTGCTGTGAGAGAGGCGTAACTTGGTCACTCGAGTGCCCAGCGGTAATGGGATTGCAGCATGCACCCTCCCCTATCTATTTATACAAAATAACATACCTACGGGCGCTTACCGACTAGGCGTATTTTCGTCGCGTTTTATCAGAGCGTATTCATAGTATACGAAATAAACAAACGCGCGTTCCAGATTGATAAGCGCCTTTCGTGTTACAGCATGTTTTCCGCTAAGAACCATTCAGAACAATTTTACCATTTCCGTAGTTTAGTCCCAGCCATCACAATAAAAATGTGTGAATTTATAATGCATGCAAAAACAAATAAATTCAACCAAGTTGGTTACACGCGTTTCGGCGTGTTACGAACATTTCGCCTTGCAAGTATCACTCCGACAATACGCTTAGGTCTGGATAAATGGACAATTATCCCTCTTAGGTTATGTATCTTAGTTAAATTAACAATTTAAAAATTTTAATTAAAAGCATATTTAAGTTAAACTCAAGATATTAGTTTAAACTGAATATCTACGTTGCTTTATATTACGTATATAAATTACACGGAAGACAAATAAAGGATAATAAAACTCAAATTAATAGAACTGTGAACCTTCCGCCGACAAACTGACATGCAGTTTGGTGGAAATGTAGCAATTATTAATATACGTGTACTATGTATGGATAAATAAAAAAATCTATAAAGCAGTTGTATAATTTTATTATCATACCTACCAGTAATCAATTATTATCAAACAAGGAATATAGATAATAATACATTGCAATAACATAAAAATGTAACTTATTAGCTATTGTTACAAGTATGAATTATAAAACTTATTGTTTAGAACATGATATAGTAAAACTGTAACTTAATTTATATTTAAATACCTACTGTTTTTATATAAGATACTTCGGGTATTATTTGTATTTAACTGACAACAGGATTCATTAATGCCATACTTTTAATACCCTTAAAAAGTGCAGTTTTAGTATCAATAAATGTTTTAATAATACATAGTTAATTTTCAACTAAATTTTTAATGTTATTTCTATAATCACTTTAGATTTGCAATGTGCACTGCTGCCACGAAAACCTTCAGAGAGCTCTTTACAATTTATAAAAAGCCTAAAAGTTTTTACAAAAACAATGCGCAATAAAACAGTTGCCAATGATCAAAAAAGCAGTGTTAGTAGATGAACTTATGATTAGACAACTTATTAAAGAGGTACTCCTCCTTAATAAGTACAAGGTAGAATATAGGTACTTCCTTAACAAATATAAGGATGTATATATTTCCTAAATAAGTACAATTAATAACTTAACTTAGCCTCTATTCTAGACATGTTATGTTATCTGTCCGCAATTTATAAAATGTCTAAACTTCTATAAAATACTAAATTACATCAAAATGACGCATATACTCGTATGACGCATATACTCGTATGATAGCTACTTCTTAGTAATTTAATTCTGCACCACTCTTTATGAAATGTATGAAGAGGCTATCATATGATAAATTAAGGCTATAGATAGAACACGTACTATCCACTAAAGTACAATACGGTTAGAAATGTCTTCCAATTTACTCACGAGAAAGAGGTAAACAACTAATCAGGTGGTGTTCAAGTAACGAAAACGACATGCCACTAAATCGATTCGTAGCTGATAAATCGGTCAGAAACACCATTCAGTATTCCTAACCATTTGATGGCATCCGCCACATGTAACCTTCTAGAAAGCTCGATCCCAACTGAACCGGGAAGAAGATCCGAACCATGTATATTTGATAAATTAAATTGACAATGGATCCAGACCCGCAATCAGATGAAGTGTTTGGGATGAAGTATTACAGACAGTGTTAAATTACAAAAGATGTATGCAAACATTAATTTATGCACATAATTTATGCAAACACAATCAGACCTCCATATAATGCACATGCGACATACAATTGATCGGTTCTTCGAAATACATCCCACAAGAGAATTTTAATAGGAGTTTAAACCCTTATATACCCTCCTCAGGTTACGGGCATGAATGGAACAAATAAACGCGTTATTGGAATTAGACTTAGACTACACCACAAATAGAACGAGACTAGAACTACAAATAGATCAAGCATACAACAAGCACATTTGTGGTTCCATTAAATCGATTTTAGTTCATAGATAAAATATAAACATAGATAGATAAAATTCATAGATTAAATTCATAGATAAAAAAGAGGTTTTTATGTCAATGAAACAAGTTCCATAGCAGTGCAGGTACTTCGATAGAAGCCATAAAGCCCGATTAACCAGGCTTCTATAGAAGTAACTCCATTGCTTTAAAGACAATACATAGTACAAAGTCGAACCATTTTAATAGACAATACAAATAGTACAGTCGCTAAAGTCAGATTAGGTGAATCATGGACATGCACTTGAAGAAAATCGTCGCTAACGTCTAGATAATAAAAGCAGATAATCGCCAGTGTCTACCCAGTGTGAAGACACTCATAGTATAGGATAGTGATAGGCTCTAAGGCTGGTAAGTACCAATAAATGCGTTACAATTAGGACAATAATGGTCAGCGTTCATGCAGGAATCCTTAAAGTAGGGGATGCAAACGCAGCACCAACATCTGAAAAATATACACGTACCTATTAAAAAAAGTTAGTAAATTTTTTTACGCTCGTATAAACTATATAGGTAAGTATATTCATATCGTAGAAATTATTTATGTTATAAAGATAATAATATCAATAGATATTGCTATTCAAAGAAACTTTAAAAAGCAGTTGTCATTTCATACTCAAGTAAAATATCAAGTAAAACTAGAATTGTAAGCAGCCCGGTATTTTTTTTCTCCAAAATGTCCGATACACTCGAATGGCGAAGATAGTTTAGTAAATATAACTTATCTATTTCATAATTACTAAAGATATTTGGTGTATATATTTATATTATTTTATATGTACATGTTTTATACTTTTATATAGTATACGTATATAGGTGTAGTATGTAATATTTTAATTTTATATGTTTATCTATATATTTATTTGTATAGATGTAATATTATTACTATGTGTATGTATTATTTTTATTTAAGTAGGTATGCACCATTCTGTTCCGACCAACGTCTCTACTTCACGGGTCCGCTGGGAGAGATTTCCACGGGAGATAAGTTTACCTTTTGAAGATTTTCTGTTATATAACCGTGTATAAATATAATGTTTTGACTCCAATAAAATATAAGGTAAATAAACAAATAAAATAGTTTCATTAATTCAAGAACATCTGATGCATCTAACCAGTTAGATAGTGTAACACTGTCTAGATAGTCTGGTAGGGGGAGAGTGCATGCTGCATTCCCACAGCCGCTGGGCGCACTCGACTGGCCACGTTACCCCTCTCTCACAGAAGACTACCTTGAAATGTACTGTATATCCTACTTTATCGTATTTCCCCAACGTACGTACATGTTTCGGTAGAGGGTGAGATATGCCAAAGCTCATTCCTATCCTATCCTCTTCCTCCCCATTTTCCTAATCCATTCCGTAATCTACAAAGGTAGGCAGCGCATTCGTGGGCATGCCAACGTTTGTCATTCTGCACTGATGTTGGCTGTATCGCGGATGTCTATGGGCTACAGTATCCACTTACCATCAGGTGGACTGTATGCTCGCATTCCGCCTTTTTTCTATAAGAAAGCACCCACTAAACCCTTCCCTAACAATAAACCTTCTTTGTGAAAATAGAGTTTATGACACTTTTACAAAAAATCTGACGTTATAACAATTTTACATCAGATGTAAGTACCATCAGCCTATATCTCTTCACTGCTAGAGATATAGGCCTCTTTCAAGGGAAAGATATAGAAAGAGCTGTAGAACATTGATCTTTTCAAAATATATATCATATAAAATCTGTTTATTAAATCGACATTTCATTAATTTGCACTGACAAAGTTTTTGGTCTTACCCAAGCCCGCATAGCAAGGCAGCCATTAAGTGTGTGCGTAACGAAGCCTTCGATTCAACTTTGGTGACGATTTCGGAATGGCAGGACCTGCAGACAGTTCTAGAAGGTTTCGGTCCAACAGGAGCCGTGATCAAGACCGCCGCTCCTGGTGCCACATTAGCGTTTACTACCATTGGAGGCGCAGTGGTAACGATGGTGGGTCCACCAGGAGGAAGTGGATAAAGGTGTGGTTGCGGTTGTGTGTCGGTATTATTCTTCACTGAAATAAGATAATAATATATAAGATAAAATATAGTGAATAATATGATCAAGTTATATTAAAATATTTAATAAGGTATATTATTCGTGTATATATGCCCTATTAATTAAGTGTTTCAAAACTTTGTTTATATAAATGTTGATTTTGTCAAACGTGTGTTAATAATTAACATCGCTGAAGATTTATTAGACTACTAATGTTTAATAAGAATCGTTCATGCCTCCCATCGATTTGAGAATACCTACTAGATATGTTATACAAGCACTCCAGTGCAGGCACATTAGAGTCTAATACTGTTTTCTATGTTCAGTAGCTCTCGATTTATTCAATTCATATGTGCTTTGAAAATGGAACATTCTTATTACGTAGTACTTAAGTTTCAAATTCCTCATCAACCAGGTTTCTTTGATAGGAACGTATGATGTGTCATCTTGCCTATTCCTATATCGATGATGCGTACGTATGTTTACTATATTATAGTCAAAGACTGCCTGCAGGACAATAGGGTGCCAGAGCTGAGTAGTGATGACGCGGAAGCATTTACGGGCCACACGTTTATTTTTGCTGCAAGCCCGTAGCCGCATTTTCGTCACACATTTAAATGTATGAAATAAACAGACATCGATACACACAGATATTTTTGGGAATTACTCCTAATGTCAGTTTTTCTCCTTTGTAAACGGTACTATCGCTTTTCTAGGAGGGATTTTTTTCAATATAAGTCACGGGATCGTGGTTAATGGGCAAGTAGTTAATGGTCTTTCCATCTTCCCATAGTTTTATCAACCTTGCGGATATTCATACCAAGCGCATCGTACCTACTTGCATCAGCTCTCCCGAACGCGTCCTGTTTATTTGATTCAGCAGCATTATCCAATACCATAGTATACAATTATAATTGACTAAGATTTCACGGACAATGACAGATTCAATGATAAAATATGAAACTAATTTTATATGAGTAACTAGACATAAAGTTAAATCACGGACACATGAATACAATTTTGCATGTACATACCTAATTGCGAATAGTTTTATGAGTGTGTTTAGTTGGTGCATATGTGGAGTAGTGTGTGTGCTTATTGAGTGGTATTAGAATGGGAAATGTGTGTATGTGGGCTCCGACTCTTGATAACTAAATTTTTAAAAGCCTTGCTAGATATAAATTAAAGGGATCTAGATAGGAATATTTTCTATTGTATAAAAGAGCGATTCTAGTAAGGATGGCGTTGCATGTGTTCCTTTTTTTCTATCAACTTTCTCGTTTCTCGAGCTTGACGACACAATTACGGCGGTTCGCTGCGCTTGGAACTAGGTGCAGAGATGCAAACCTCGATCCACGCAGCATACGAGACTATTGCCACATAGGTGATCCCTTACAAGGAAACAAACACCCGGAACATTCTCCCTAACGATTTTGATGCTTTTCACCAATTTGCATAGCGTAGTGCACAAATGATAAGACTTTATCAACTACCACGCTTCTATACGAGTACCTACATTGGGTGCCTTGACATTCGCTACGGTATTAGTAATAAGTTTTAATAGAGGAAAACGCTGGAACTTCCCTTTCAAAGTCATAGCCATAAATGGTCAATAATGGTCATAAATGGTCATAATGGTCGGTAACAATACACTAAGACCTGGATAAATAGATTATTCTATGTCATAGAATTGAGTCGGATAGTATTTATAGAAACCTAATGTAATTTACAGAGAGGTGTGAAACCACTCGACTCGAAAAAATGGCTACGTCTTGTCTATTTAACGCTTTCTTAATGTGGAAACTCCTTAAAAGCGTTGCGCGTCATCGATGATGGCGTCACTGAGTAGAGCGACTAGATATACCTCCTACTCGTTAGTAGAACCATAAGAACCATAAGAACAGAACACAGAAGTATTTGTTGTCTCTCTCGCATTTTATCATATTATTACACTTTTAATAAGTCTTTGGAAACCTTGCTAACAACACAGGATAAGGAGTATTTTTTCCTGTTTTAGTAAAAACCATAGTACTATAATTAAATTAAAAGTATTAATCTTTCTTAATTAAGTATTAAAGTATTTATTAATTATGTCATTTGTAAGGCCATTTTTATACCAATAACGTAAAATTTTTAGGATATAACGTAAATATTTAATAGATCTTTATAATCCAATAAAATAACTAGAAATTGATAAGCCGCCATAAATAAAAGAGAAAAGAGAATAATTATCAAATATAATTACCGATACTCTTTATTAGGAGTATTATTACTACAATATGAGCATTGTTCCCTGTATTGTTCCCACTAAAAAGAATTATGTGTGTTTCAATGCAGTGTTTTAATATTTTATCAGTGAAACATTCCATGCGTGTCAAGGCCTTAGGACAAGCGGATTTTATTTATAAGTATAAATTTGTTTAACTTAGAGATAATTATAAGGCATGTATAACGGTTAGAATAAACTAATACCAATGAAATGCAGCTGTAAAACAAAAATCCAAGCCGCTAATAGAGAAAAATTAAAAGTATTTATGTAGGGGAAGGCCGGGTAAGTCGGGGTGGTGGGCAAGACGGGGTACTAGGCTATTCACGTGATTCGAATCAACCCATCATGTTCGTTCTAGCAACGAACTATTCGCCGCCATGACAGCTCTCAGTCGTACGAGTACCAACAGGACCGCTAGTTAATTGTTGTTGTTATTGCAAAAAGAGTGAATTAGCTCGTTTGCACTAAAATTTCTTCATTATAAGTTTGGTACTGCGAAAGTATTAGAACTTGTGAGTTTTCTGTGGCCTTTACGCGAATCTTATCAACAGGAGACTGTAGTAGCAGGTAGAAACTTGTTTTTCTATAAAATATTCGTTGTAAATTTTATATTTAATTTTAAATTTCAAAACTGATTAACGGGCAAGACGGGGTACGGGGTACCCCGTCTTGCCCATCACAGTGATTTTAAATTTTTATATCTGTTTTGTTGTTGTTTAAGGATGGTATATAATTATAAAAGAAAATCGGAGAGAGGGAAATGGTCTGAAGAGGCAATGAAAAAGGCAGTAGAAGCGGTTCTAGAGGGAAAAGTGGGATACATGTTGGCTGCTAAGTCCTTTTTAGTCCCACAAACCACATTGGAGAGAAAAGTAAAACAGGCTCGTGTAAACAGTAATGAAATAGAGAACCTGAAGATACAATTGGGGCCCAGATCAACCAGTATTATTACTATTGGATGGACACAGCACACATACTCAGAATATAGACTTAATTAATGAAGCTAGAGCAAATGGATTCTTAATTTTATGTTTCCCACCGCACACCACTCATCGTCTTCAACCCGCTGATATGGTTTTGATGAGGCCATTGAGCATATACTATGACCAAGCTGTATCGACATGGCTCCGTACCAATCCAGGAATGGTAGTTACCATGCGTCAAGTTGCTGAACTGTTTGGCAAAGCTTTTGTTCAAGCTGCTACAATGCCAACAGCTATAAATAATATACTACTGGTATTTGGCCACATGGCCCCAACGTTTTTACAGACAGCGATTTCATGGCCTCTTTAACAACCGAGATTCCTTTTTATGAGGAACGTCCTTCCACTACAAATCAGGAGTCTGGAGAAGTGAGGCTATCAACAACTCTAGCCACTGCCACAACAACATATACCCTGGCAGCAACTATTGGCATAACAACAGTAACGACTGCTGCAGCTATTAGTACATCTCCTGCTACAACAACAACAATGACAACTACAGTTATTCCATCCGCAGGGTGCTCTCACTGGCCTGACCCAGTCTCAGATCATAACTTTACTTTGATCAGTCCAAAGCAATTGATGCCCCTTCCAGTGACCAAAAAAATATCAAGAGTTACAAGAAGACGTGGTAAGACAGCCATCATAACCTCGTCACATTTTAAACGGGAGTTAGAAGAAATGATAAAAAAGAAAAGTGACGCAGAAGAGTTAAAAAAGAAAAAGAAGAAAATTAAACAGAGAAAGAAGGAGGAAAAACAACTCAAGACAAAAGGTACAAAATCTAAAGCAAAGAAACATACTAGAAAGTCATTTTCTAAAGAGATGGATAGTGATGAAACGGAAAACACTCCATATTTTTATTGCTCAGGACGATACTTGGACTCTAATGAAGGTCGGATAGCTTGTTCGTTGTGTTTTAAGTGGGCACATTGTAGCTGTGCCGGTGTTGATGACGAGGATGCTGAAGCAACACCTATTTGTGAGTTATGTCGTCCTTAGATCAAAAGAATAAGTGTACCCCATCTTGCCCTATAGCATCACCCCATCTTGCCCGATAGTTCGGGTAAGATGGGGTGATATCTAGTGTTCTATATATTGTAATTTAATTACCAGTGCAGTAGTTAGATGTTCCTGTTTTCATGTAATTATTCAAGACTGATAACAAAATGATTGAATAAGAATAAATACGATTCTAAAACTACTAAACCCTGTAAATAATTGAGATTTGATCCTTAACCACCCCATCTTACCCGGCCTTCCCCTACCTAATGCATAGAATGACGTTTTAATATTTTAATTTTATTATTAACAAGAGAATACGAATATTAGTCACCAGCTGTTGATAGTGTTATTGTAAATATTCGTAAAAACATACTTAATGTAATTATTCAATTGTCCTATTGTAATTAATGAAAAGTAAGTCAATGATTTCGCAATGGATTATAATAAAGGGCTTTACTTACTATCGGTTTCAGACATAGTAAACACTTATTATAATTGAAATTTAAAAAATATTGGCAAACCAATTAAATTTAGGATTTCACACTCGCATTGAAGACAAAACGCGACTATACTGATAGTATGCAAAAGTATTTATAGATAATATATGAAATTGATAGTCGTTATCATGAATTTGTGTATCGCTACGATAGATAAAATCGATTTTTGTGCTTTCGTTGTGATTTCAGCTTTTTTTAAAAAAACTAGAAGAACACTGTCATACACTAAATTACAGTAGCATATACCTACTAAAATTACATTTTTTTAACCTTAACACAAGACATGTCAATTATACAAACATTGCTACAAAGCGCGATCTGAACAGTTCGTTGCGCGTGGCTGACCACGGGATTACATACCTATATCTAGCTTATCTCGTTGTTTCAAAAAACTCAGTCTTTTTATGAAATTTTTGACAAAGTTAAACAATGATATAAACGAGTGAGCAAGATAAGGACAGTTCGGTTATTCCCGTTGATAGACATTTGTCGGCGAAGCGATGATTGGGCTGTGCGGACAAGCCCATCTTTCTGCCATATTTTTTCTATATTTTGCAATCGATATACGTGTAGTTATATACTGCGTTAGGGCGTGCCCTGCTGTGATCGTAGTTCCGATTACGGACGTCCCTATCCAAGACCAGACTTTGCTTGACGAGGTAATTTATTTATCTATATAAAGAGAAATGTCCTGACTGACTGACTGATTCATCAACCGAAACCAGTGAAACTAAAAACATGAAAATAAAAGAATAAAGGAAGGATACGGAAAAAATATTTGATAGTTTACTTGAAAATTGGTATAAATATTTCGTAACACAACTATTTATTTTATTTCTCTCGAAAAATTCAGTATACAATACATAAGTGTAGGCTAGAAAGTACAGATATCTGTTTAACGCAAACATTAGCCTGCCTTTTGAATCGTAATGAACAGTAAAGTTTTTTAATTTAAATAAATAATTAGCGAGTCACTGCAAGCAGCTAAACTTGCTATAAGAGCTGCAGTTGTTACTGCAGCACATGCTGAGTTGTGGGCGTTGTGGCCCTTTAGACAGTTAGCAATATACACCTTTGTGTCTAGTAGGTTATATAGTTTAAACATTGTTATTAATTACTTTCTTTCTTCTTTTCTTTATTCGTACCTTAATGCCAGTAAAATTTGTAGACACATATGATCTAAATACTAAGTCTCTAAATGGGTGATAGTCTTAACTCTCATTCTTGAGATCGTGACTACAAATCCCCGACCCATGCCGCTAAGTTTCTGCTTAAGTAAGATTTCTTAAATTATCACTAGCTCGGCGGTGACGGAAAGCATCACAAGGAAACTCATAAGAAACTGTAGTTTTACTTCATCAGTAGAGTTAAGCCGGGTCCACACTTATATCATTTCACCATTGCACTTCATCGCACCGTATCCGCGACGTGTGTCATAACATAAACGTAAGTATTTTTATACACGCCACCGCTGTATCTGCATATCTAAACACGTAACAAATAAATAAAAGAGCATGCAACATTGATAATTGCATTTCTTACCTACGTATGCGCTTCACTATAGCCCAATGGTTACTACATAGGGCTGCCACCCCTCCGGTTTTGACCAGGAGTCTCCGGGTTTGAAGGATGCTTGTCCGGGTTACAAATGCAAAGGTATAATTGAAAACGTCTCACTGTGTATATCAAAGACGGTAGGTATAAGTTCATCTTCTGTTAATTATTACTCGTAATTCAATTACATATTACCTAATCTCATCGAAAATATTAATATGTTATAGGTTATATAACAAAAAGTAACTAAACTTTAATTAAAAACTCAGTGCTAAATTTACTGTTTCGTTACTTTGTCCCATTATTTTAGTCTCCGGGTTTAGGGTATTCCGAAGGTGGCAGCTCTGCTTGTACACTCAAACGATTTAATTGTTGAACCGCTATCCTTTATTCTTAATTTTGCCGTGTAAAACATGTAAAACGTGTCTTCTATAAGCGCGTATAATAAACGAGTCGAAAATTAGTCTAGTCAGTAAGCACTCGAATCCAAAAAATATTTATTGATAGCAAAATGTTTTCATAGCATATAAAATACCTACATTGATGGGACCAACACAACTTTTAGTCTCATCGTAATATTTATTACAAAATGATTTGAAATATCAAATCATTTCCGGAACGTCACATTGTTGTTTGTAATGCTAATGAGTTTACGAATTACGTTCAGTTTGAATAGCTCTTTATTACATACCAAACGATGTCGCATGCTAATAGATAAGTACTATCTATACGGTTACCGGATATGTATAGTCAAAAATATAATTTAATAATATGTAGTATTTTCATGCAGCATTCTGAAAAACATAACCATTAGATTCATTTTAACATTAGCCACATATCGCGCGATAGCAGATTTTTTGCATTCGTAAACGAGTTATTTTAGTTTTATTGATTTTAAAGTTGATTTTCGATCATCTTATAACTGAATAAATGTTCCACAATGTTATACTTGCGGTTGCCATTGAATAACCGCTCATTGAATAAGTTGATAATAAGCTTTAAAGGAGTTTGTATTTATGCAAACGTTCGATTGGCTGATACTTTATATGCAACGACACTTACCAGTTTAATTGTCTATCTACCATGTAGTAATAGTATGTAATTATAATATATAACATCTAACATACCATACATTAGAGTTATTGTAACTATAAAGTCAGACTATAAACTATTGTAACTATTGTAACTATAAACTATAAAGATATAATACATTAGAGTTATTGTAAATTGTAACTATAAAGTCTTATTAACATGAGGTGCCATCTTCAAAATTAAGTTTGGTGATCAGTTGGTCAAATTCTCATCTGTTCTTCGTTGCGATCTTAAACTCCTGGTACCTGAGGCGGACCATTCCTTAATGTCGTCCATCCACCTCCTTCTCTGGCGACCTGGTGTTCTCACTCCGGAGATCCCGCCTTCTAAGATGTAATAATTCATGCGAAAACCACGTGACCATTTTCAATGCATTATCATTCTTTTAAAAATCTACATTAGACCGCAACCTTGGATGACGTTAAAACCAACATCTAATCTAATTTCTGTACAACTTACACATATAGTAAAATCGTAAAAAAGACATCCGTGCACATGAATACCTTGCAGTGTACTCGTAGCTACTATTAGAATTTCCTCGTATGTCTTTCTGTTTGTCTATCTGAATGCGCGTCACGCAAATACTACTGGACGAATTTAGAGTTAACATTTAAAGTACTTTTTATCGAGAACCATTATAGAGTCACACGGGAATCACTCTAAATTTCACGGAAACGAAGTATCATGCACCGCACCGCTAGTTTTAATATATAACAGTCCCTTCAGAACTACAGTGTAACGGGCCAATGAATAACGGTAGTGTGAACAGGAGACGCTGTCAGCGAACAGATAAGTAAATCTTGATGGAAAACCTATTTGACTAATGGACGAACATATGTATAAACACAGTGCACAGTATACAGATTTCACATTTCACAGAAGTCGACTGTCGCGATATATTAATCCTGTGAAATTCCTTATCTCATTATATTTCATTAAATCCTCAAATAGGTACAGACAGCCTATCTGCGAATCTGCGAACTTGTAGGCATGTATTTCATGGGCTGATGTTCATGGGCGAAAGTATTTAGATTCACTTACCACCAGGCGGACTATCTGTTATTTATCCACCTTTCTATATAAAAAAAACTTCAGCGAGCCGGTAGCAACTTAATCGTAATTTTATTTTATGTCAATTTTTTCCCCATTACTAACATGAGGTTATGATTTATGGTTACTGACACATATTATGGACATATTGTCTGAAAATAAAAATTATTTATTATTATAGACTCAGTTGTTTATAATAATTGTAACTTCGGAGTGGAGTTTTTGGCGGGAACTCGAAAAGTGAACTTGAGTTTTTAGCTGATTATTGTAAAAATTGTGTATAAGGCATTTTTTTAGTTAAATAATGATAGATTTCTCGTGCGTTATGTTTGTGATAATCAAATATAATCAATAAGTGATAATCAATTTTTCGCGTGGAAGCACTTTTTTCATTTTTCAGGAGTCCTTTTCTGTCCTCAATAATCCGACTATCGCTTCACTAAGCGAATCCTAACTTACTTCGACGGAACTGGACATACGTATCAGACTGGACATGATAAAATACGTTTCAGACTTTAAAATTTTTTATTGCGAAGAAAACTTGACAGTGAAAGAATGTGCTAATTGCACCATTGCCACATATAAAAAGAAAAAAAAATCGGAGTGTTAACCATGCCGTATACAGCACTCATTGTATAATAAAAATTGTGCGTTTCAAGGATTCTCAAACAGTTTGCATACTGGTTGTCTATTTTCACTGTGTACGTATGTATAGAAAGTTCATTCGCCCACCGGCGTACGATAATCCATCACTTAACTAGTACATGCGCGAAACTTTGATTGGTTTTATTTCACAATTATTGCATGTCTATTAACAATTTCACAAAATGTACAAAAGGTGGATTCATTCTTACAGTGTTCTTGTTTTTTATATTCTTACAAGAATACATATACATTTTTAAAAGACGTTTAGCAATTATCAAGCAGGAAAATAGTCTTTTATAATATTCGAATTATTTTCCAATGTCTCTAAGGCATCATCAGTACAGACAAGCTTAACTTGACTATAAGAATTAAGCACAAAGAAGCATGGAATAGATTTTTTTTTAAATAGAACTTAGAAGTATATTTTGGAGTATTAATTATACCTATACAAAAAACTAACCTTGAATAAATAGTCTTACAGTAGGAAGTTAATGTTGTTAAATGACTACTATATTTTGAAGATATTTATTTGCACGTCTCCTATTTCCATTTTTAAAAACAACACATATTAATAACCCTTCTACATAATTATATAAGCTTTCCTGTGTTATGTGCGCGTATTATTACTATCTCCTATATACAATATCTTTCTGATTCTAAACATGCTGAATATTTTTCCACCGGCGACCCTTATATTTTCCGTATCAGAAATGCCATAATATTCGTGGTCGTAAAACGTCAAACTATTCAGAGTATATGTGACCGTAAAAAATCGACACTGAAGAACAAAGCAGATTCAAATCCCTTTACTACTTCAAGTAATACTGAAACATGTCCTAGACTAGACTAAACTAAACTAGTCCTAACCTAGACTAGTCCTAAATTGTCCTAGACAGAAATACATACCTACAGAATACCTATGACATCAATAACACCTGCGTAGCTTCGTAATACCAACATGTGTATTTTCTTTTGCTCAGTACCAATATAATAGAGCATTATTAAAATAATTTTGCCGTACAAAAATGTAATTTATTTACTAATGGAAAACAGTGCTTCATTTAACAATATCCATAGATACTCGACGTAGCACATAAACGTTTGATAATCCGTACTTCTCATTCAGCCAATACCAGAGACCTTCTTTAACCGTTCGGTTCACGCGCCAGAGGGTTGCAAATGCTACGATTTCAGATGGTTTCCGTTCGAGGACTCCTTGCCACCATCTGTTGTCGGTCGTACAACAAAAGTGGCCTGCGCTGCATAACCTCTGACATTCAACTCAAAATTCAACCTGAATACCAATTTAAAAATCACAACTTTTTCATGACAAGATATAGTGGTTATTTTCATGTTTCAACAATCATTCCACATTAGCTAAAATTAAATCCTTATTACTGGTTACTCAAACATCTTCTAAGTCAATTTCTTAATTAATGGAGCGACCATTTACTAGGAAAATAATTCCGTGAAGTTGTCTTCACTTCCATTCTTCCACCAGCCTTCCATTCTATTTTAGTGTGGACTTATCGACTTGTCAGAAAGCGTTAGTTTTTAGAAGTCTCGTAATCTTAATTTGCTCCAAATTAATATTATGAGGCCTACTATTACCTTAATCGTACATTAGTACCTTAATCGAATGTACCTTGACCTACTATTACTTAATCGTACATTCGTACCTAAATCGAATATACCTTGACCTGCTATTTACCTTAGTCGTACATTTCATTTACTTTTCAATGTACAGATTGATTTGAAAGATAAATATTTATTATTAATTTTACAAAAGTAAATTGTATGTGCGTGTAAACCATATAACTGCGTGTCTAGGCACACTGTTTACATACGTAAATCCATATGCAATACAAACCATGTAAACCCATGCAATGTAAATCCTTATTATAATAGTTACCAGCAAAATCCTTAATTATTTATTAGTTACTCACTTACTCCTACAGGCAATCAGTCAATTTCACGGTCATGTGTAATCACAGATCTAATATTTTTGCTATCGCTAGATGCGAGCAAAAAGAGAAGCTTTTGAATTATGAGCATGCGAACAGAGCATGCGAAAGAGAATATAAACCAAAGCACGTTCACCATAAGCGAGAATGACATGTTTTTATAGATCACTGTTCAGAGCATTTATGCATAGCGGGAATTCGCGTCAGTTTGCAAAGGTTCGTTATCAAAACTCATGCGAACGAATTCGCATCCCGCGTCCCGCCACGCTGACGTACCACTTTGAAGAGTGGCGAATATTTTAATTTTTGACATTGTCTTCACTATAATAGCTCTACTATTATTTGGCTTGCTCGTATTACTGTTACAGCTGTTTTATTGTTATTGGAAAGATGAAGAAGATTGAACACGAATAGAACAATAGATAGAAGAGGAAGCACTAAAAATGATCTGGTAAATTATTAGATTATAATTACTTACTGAAGCAGAAAGATTGATCGTAAGCTAATATTTAAAAAGCTATATATACGAGTAATATTACACATCGAACGAACTTAATACAAAATCCCAATAAAATCTACTATTGTAGATTTTACTTAGGCCTATACCTAGAAGTCTTCTGTTATCGCAAACAAGATAATTCTACAATTTTGCGAACTGAAAAAATATGTCATGAAATGATTTTATCTTTTTGATATTTTAACTGATTTAAACGTTCTTCTAATCTTACGTAAATACGTTTACTATTGTTTTTTTTACATATCTTTTTTGATTATAATAGATGGTTGTCATGATAGAATAACTATAGATATTCTTTGATAACAATTGCTCTAATTATCAAAATGTAACAAAATTAACGAGAAATGTGAATGAAAAATTTAGTGTCATATTTTAAATTTACCTGTGAAAACTGTATTTATTTGGATTGTTAATGATTCTTAAATCTTAAAGGATTCGTAAAGCAATTGCTATCTTCAATTGTCTCTTCATTTCAAAATACTAAATTCACTAAATTTCATTCACTAAATGAATAAAAAAATCTTAAAAACCCTATTTAAATTATGGAATAAATACAGCAATAACATATGATAACAATATGATAACAGCAAATGTAGTTCAGAATTGTTATGTTACACGTGTCACTTATTATCGTTGATTGTGATCAAGTAAAGTTTTTAAAAGTTCATATTAAATTCATAATAAAAGATAAAACGACCAAATGGGCCGAAAACCAGCCCGCAAGAAATGTTCTTAGGTGAGCATACAATGTTATAACTCATTTTCCTGGAGTCATAGGAAACGCTATGGTCGCCTAAACTGTAGTTGATTGTTGGAATAATTTACTCAGTGACGATCTCTTGGATACGAAGGTTAGATACACAAACCAGTACATCGAAACAATCAAAAACAAATTTTCTAGAGAGAGGGACATCACACCCACAGATATCATTTAACTAAAAGCTTTCATTGGCTTATTGTATCTAGCTGGAGCTTTCAAAGGAAATCGTAAAAGTCTGGAGGAACTTGGGTTGAAAATTTGGGCTCGCGGTGAATATCAAACGGTTCATACGTTGTCTTCGTTTTGACGACATTACTACCAGGGCAGAACGAAAAGAATTCGACCGTCTTGCTCGAATTCGTAACGTATTCGAAAAAATTGTAGGCAATTGCCAGAAGAGCTGTAGCGTTGGGGAGAATGTCACGATCGACAAATGCTTCCTGGTTTCCGAGGAAGGTGTTAATTTCGGGAACACATACCGTCTAAACCGAACAAGTACGGCATATAATGTTTTGCCCTTGTTAATGCTAAGATGTTTTATATGCTGAACATGGAAATTTATGCTGGGGAACAGCCTTGAGGTACTTTCTGTGTCAGCAGTAAGCCAAGTGAAGTGATGAAAAGAATGGCTAACCCCTTATTTGGTTCTGGTCGTAATATTACTGCTGATAATTGGTTCACGGATATGGATCTGATTGATGATTTGAAAAAGAAGTTATCCGATGTTGGAACTGTGCGAAAAAATAAAAGACAGCTGCCTCCATAATTTGTTTCGGTCAAAGGAAAGAAATAATACACCAACATGTTTGGCTTCAGTGATGGGAAGACTTTGGCGTCCTACGTCCCGCGCGTGAACAAAAACATGATTCTCGTGTCTTCGCTTCATGATGACAATGCCATCGATCCTGAATGTGGAGAGCAAAAGAAGCCAGAAATTCTCACTTTCTACAATTCCACCAAGGGGGGCGTTGATACTGCAGACCAAATGTGCACTACTTACAGGGTGTGCCGTAACGTCAAGCGCTGGCCAATGTTTCACAATATTTTTCACTCATATTTTTCACAATGCTGAATGTGAGTGGTATCAATTATTAAGTAATTTACCTCAGCAATCGACTGGAATTGGGTAGAAACGTCGAAGAAGTGTGAAACAGTTGGAATCACTATCAACCTCCAAATGCGACTGAAAAGCTTTTTAAATGAGGCCAAAATAATTTTAATAGTTTAATTAATTTTAAACAAGGACAATATCTATACATATAAAACGAGATGTCCTGACTGGCTGACTCATCATCGCCGAGCCGAAACCGCTGAAGGTAGAAACATGAAATTTGCACAGTAGATAGATATTATAACATACGTGGATACGTATGGATAGGGGATAGTGGATACTGAGGAAGGATTTTTAAAAAAATTACTGGGAGGAGGGGGGAAAAAGTGGAGAAGATTTTTATGTGTGTATCTCAAAAACCAGTTAAGTTAGAGACATGAAATTTAGTATATAAACTTCTCATTTAAAATAATTAAACAAGAGTGTCGAAATTTGTATGGAAAAATATTGATTGTCCTATTAACTTGAAACTTGCGGGCTTGAAACTTGAAATATTATAATTAATATCATCGTTGCGTTTTTATTCTCAAATCAACATTAAAATTAAAATAAAATAGAAGTTATTAATCAAAAATCTGTTAATACCGTAAAGTGTAATGAAAAGCCGCCGCATAGAATATGGAAAAGTGAAATTGAAAATAAACCTTGAGTACTTTGTAAAGTTTCGCGACACACTCGAAATGACCGATGTGGAGCGCACTCGAATGTTTCCAAACTTTATTATTAACTTTGGACATGTAGGGGAGAATGTGGAGTGGAAATACCATTACTTTTTTGTATTTTGCTAGTATACAATGTGGCAACCCCATATCAAAACACAGGAAAAAATTTTGAAAAACATGTATTTTTGCCAAATTTCGATTGAAATATTAAAATTCTTTCGTATTTATAGAGATATGAATATGTCGAAAATTACTAGACGTAACACGTGATGCCCATAAGTCACTAAAAACTTGTAAAACATGTACCTAATATATGCGATAACTATAATATTTCAGCCATGATATATCTAATATTAAGTATTGTGTATAAAAATGATCAAATTTTTATGGTAACGTCCTATGTTGTAACTTAGCTGCTTAAATATCTTTGGGCTCTCCTGAAAAGTTAAAAAATGTTTATTGTAAACAGTTATTATAAGGTGTCAAAATTAAGAATATTTTCAATGAAACTGATGAGTTCCAATACCTACAGCGGCTAGAAGACGGTGTTAAAAATAAGCTTTTGTTCCCATTGTGTTGAGGATTTTTTAAAATAAAAAAAAAGCTTGTTAATCTTTAACATTTATCAGTCCATAATAAACGATATTAGGTACTACGTGTATTATCTATCATAAATAGGTACTAAAAAAATATAGATAACCAGATAACGATGCATTCGCTTACGTTCACTATATTGATTTTTGACAAATATAGCTATAAAACTGTAAATACATATAATCACTGGTCGGTAATGAACATATTAGTATAAATTACATTAACAGCTACATGCAAAAGGCAAACACAAAGCTGATAGAGAATTTTTGCCTTGAATAATCTTCAGGTTGAGCAGTAACTATTGTGTAAAAAAATATTAAGTATAGTCTCATTATTATAAAAAAGCGTTGACCGCTCGACACTCGAGTGCTGAGTGAGTGCTTACGAACTTTTAAAACTGAAGCGTTAAACCTTCGTGAGCGTTATTGTCTTTTTTAACGTTTGGTGGTCTTAAACAGGCTAGAGTCTAAAACGGTTAATGTTACGATTCTGAAGGTATATATAAGCGTCGACTTACCGCTCGAATGCTCGGGGCTTATTTTTACAACATTATTGTAAGTTTCTCTAGATTGCAAACGTTATTTTCTAGCAGTATGAAAATTTTAATTTTCCCAATATGTCCGCTAGAGACACTGCTTCACTTACTATAAAGAAAAAAGTTGACGCAGACCGACATTTTCAAATTTTGTTCGTTTACAAACGAAAGAACTCATTTATACCACTATATATAGTTAAAAAAATACTTTATTTATCAGTGATTTTATTAGTTATTTATTCAAAACGAAAATCCAAAAACAGGAAATACTAATCAAACATTAGTATTTTTTTTTGCTTATAAGGAAAAATCAAACAAAATATATAGATATCTACTTATGCTGCTATACCTACCTATAACATAATTCATATTAGATTAATTGGTTAAAAGGTTAAATATATAGCTTCAATATATTATAGTTCTGTGAACATTCTGGCGAATTATTTTTTGAAAATTATAACTTTAAAAATCTTATTTCAATGTTTATTGTTTCAATATTCACCTAGAAGATACTCATATTAATAGGTGAAGGAATGCACATACACTGTATGTTGCTATAAACAAATACAACTTGAACAGAAAAGGTTGTGATTTTAAATCACAAATGTGGTTCCTCTATAAATCCAGGCAGGAGTTAGAGGTAGATGGTTAATTCCCCGTCGCATATGCAAATGCTTGCCAGCCCGAGGGAGAAGCCACCTTCCTAAATTCGTCGGCCCCTAAGGAGTTAATGTTTTCATCCATTAAACTCGACCGAGCACTTATGAAATTCGTGCCCGCGATCCGAACCAGATTACACAGGCTAGCTGACATGTTTTCCTTATTAGGGCTGGCAACTAGTTAAAAGATGCCGTGAAATTAATAGTTCTTAAAATTACAAAGTCAACAGGTTGACTGCGTTATCAGGTCCAAAAAGCCTGACACGTAACTGTTCTGCGATGCGGGCGTAGAAACCCTTTGCCAACACCCGGTGCGGGACGCGCATATATTTGGTTTTAGAGAGAGTAGGAAAGAAGCAAATTTTGTAACTACCTCGTCAAATCCTATTTACTCTAGAGCAAAAAAAAATATCGGATATTTTCGACCCTTAACCAGCTGTACAACAGCACGAACAGATAATAAATGACCACTTCATTTCACGCAAACAGCTTTACAGCTTTGACATAAGTGTATTCGCATATTAGGTAGTAAAAAAATATTAGAATAGGTATATTTTGACAACCCTTCTCCTGCCCACCGTTACCTGGCTGGCACCTCAGGCGCTTGTTGCGTCTTATAACACGTCCACTCTAATTAGACCCCTGATTGCACCTCATCTTACTCTCATCAAATCCAATGCCTAAACTGAGCCAGGAGGTGAGGAAGTTCAATGAAAAATGGTAAATCTGCCGGCTTGCTAAAGTATATTTGCTAATGGAATACAGATGTGTACTCGTAATGATGTATAACATTCTGCGGTACATTATAAACATCGTTTATTATAGTGTACATTTTTACTAAAACTATATACATTCATGTTCTGATAATCACATATCGTTTTTTTAATATCACAGTTTCACGTGTTTAGTCAAGACCACCGCAACTGTTTTTATGGCCTACGCCAGTGGTTCTCAAACTTTTTAAATGACGGAACCCTTTTGGGAAGCAAAATACTTGATGGAACCCTACAATAAAACAATTATTTTTATAAGTGTATTCTATATTAATCAGCATAATAAAAGTACAATGTATCAGTTACTAATTATTATTTACTTCACCACTTGGTAAGGACAATAATAGAAAACATTAAAAAAGAAAAAATCTAACTAGTGGGAGGTATGAAACTGTTTTTTATTTTTCATCAATTGCTTGATATCAGGTTTGATGGAAGAAAGTTGGAGTCTCATATCAGCTTCGGCGTCCAGTCTATTGCGATATTTTGTTTTCGTGGCTGCGTAGGTAGAGAATCCTGTTTCGCACAAATATGTAGTTGGGAACGGGAGAAGAATATCCAGAGCCATTTGGCCAAGCATTGCATATTCATCTTGGATTCTGCACCAAAAATCATTAAGAGGCGTCGTTTTGAACAATGACTCCATACTTGTGTCTGATGACATTTCTAAAAGAGATTCATATATCTCATTTGACATGTTTTCAGGCTTTTCCAAGTTGGGTAAAAAAGGATTATGAATCCAGGAGTTCACTTTAATTTTTGTATTGTGTTCTTCGGGAAAATACTTTTCAAAAGATGCGCGCATCGAACTGAGATATTGGACCAATTCTTCAAACACATTATCTTCAAACATTTCTGAGTCGTTTTCGCTAACAAACTCACTGAGTAACGTAAAACTTTCTATTTCTTTCTTACCAATGCAAATGATCCAAAAATCTAATTTTCTTTTAAAAGCAGTTATTTTATTATAGGCCTGAAACACTGTTGTCTGTTTACCTTGCAACGATAAATTTAATTCGTTAAGTTTTTGAAAGATATCCGCCATAAAAGACAATCGGAACAACCAAGTTTTATCATACAAACGGTCCTTCAAATTAAAAGAAGTATCTGCTGAAAGAAACATTTGTAACTCGGCTCTAAGTTCAAATAGCCTTGTTAAAGTTTTTCCCCGAGACAGCCATCGCACTTCTGTATGGAGCAGCAGTGTTTTATGTTTGCTGCCATAATCTTCACACAATAATGAGAACAATCGGGATTGTAGTGGTCGTGATTTGATAAAATTAATTATTTTTACCGCTTCATCCATAACTAATTTTAGATTAGACGGCATTTGCTTCATCGCAAGTGCTTGTCTATGCAGAATACAATGACTGGAACTACAATTAGGCGCTTTATTTTTCATTCGTGACACTGCTCCTGCTGTTTTACCTGTCATCGCCTTGGCCCCATCTGTACAAATGTCAATGCAATTGTTCCAACTGAGATTATGTTCTTCAAAAAATATATTTATTTTATTAAAAATTTCTTCCCCGGTAGTGTTTGTAAGCAGCGATGAACACATAAGCATGTCTTCTTCAAAAGAACTTTTATATGGATATCTCACAATAACCAGCAGGATAGCCAAACCAGCGACATCAGTCGACTCGTCCATTTGCAAAGCGAATCGTGTATTTTGTAGACGTGTAACTAGTTCTTGTTTGACGTAGCTTGCCAGATCATGGATTCGTCGTGAAACAGTATCGTTTGATAGCGGAACAGTAGAAAGATGCTTTGCAGATTTTTCATCAAGCATACATTTTGTTATGTCTAATACACATGGCTTTATTAATTTCTCAGCGATAGTGTGCGCTTCACCTGCTTGTGCAATGCGATAGCTAACTAAGTATGATGCCTCCGTGGCCTTTTCGTTGGTAGTTTGTGTTACATGCATCATATTTTTTTGACTTTCTAATAACTGATCTTTTTTGCGAACAAAAAATTCTTTATTCTTGTCTTTAGTCTCGGGGTGTACGGTTTCTAAATGTCGACGCAATTTGGCAGGTGCCATGGAACTATTAGGAAGCAGTTTACTACAGAGCATGCAGAGAGGTGAGCCGTTGGAATCAACAAATCCGAAACTGATATAAGATTCATCATACTTCCTTTTTTTCGTCTTTGAAACCGTCGAGCTTGACGTCGTGGCACTCGTGGCATCATCTTCTGGATCGGTGATTGCTAAATTCTCCGCGCGCATTGCTTTTGAACATTCAGCGTCATTAGAAGATGTTGTTGGAACACGTTTAACACCTTTAAGCCAACGTTCCATTCTTCTTTATTTATAATGTTACAAGTCAGGATAGTGGGGTTTAAATAATGCACAATCGTTACTGCGTATAAGAGACTAAATTTAGAACCTACAGGGAAGAAATGTATAAAACTGAGACAACAGAATACAGCAGGCAGTAAAACAATGAACACTAGTTTCTCGCTAGCGAGCTTGTAAGTAGGTAGTAACTTATCGCTCCGAACGCTAATCATCAACTGACGACGCCAACGCGCGATCGCCGCTTTTATACTTAGTCCTAGACTCGATCTCAAATATTCTCGAAAATACTCGAGTCGGCACCTTTGATAAACAAAAAGCAAAAATAAAAACAGAAATTTAAAAATAGCGTTGTAAACAATATCGACTTTATCCTTTGAAGTTAGAGACGAAAGTCGCTAGTTGACAACTATAGCGTCTAATTCAGAGGCGGCTTTTATCAAAGAGACTGAGCGCTTACAAGTATACTACCCGCTCGTTTTAAGTTTGCCGCTGGCGATAGGTATGAGTGTATGACGTTCGAAATTTTTTATTTAATTGTAACAATAAAAATTGTGTACGTTAGATATTTGGGTAAAACTATGACACATTATAAGTTTTGTTGTCGCGTGGGGGAGGGTACGCGCATTCCACAGACCGGCAAACTTAGAGCGAACGCGTTGTACAAGTATAAAATTGTTGAGACCAAACTTATGAGATATTGTACCAGCTAATGTAACACAAGCTTATACAAATACAAATAAATAAATAAATAACATTCATAGCGTTTTGTCTCCGCGCGGCCGCGGAGTCCGCACAGCCGCGGAGCGACCAGAGAGAGGTGTTTTGATTTTTTTATTTCTAAATTCTTGCGGAACCCCGACAGAGGTATCACGGAACCCTAGGGTTCCGCGGAACACACTTAGAGTATAGCTGGCCTACGCAATAGACTTCAGCTAGGGACAAATTTTAGTTCGGAACAGCATCGTTGAGTCTGTACTGTTCCCCCATATTACTCCTACAATTGACTGAATATGTGGCGATCTTCGCATGCGACTAGTATATATGAGGCCTTACTTACACTCCTACCTCACTACTGAAGCGTTGCTTCAAGTCATCATTCCAACTGACTGCAAACATCTCACACTATGTTTGGAAAATGTGAAAACACATATTAGAAAGTATATTATTAGGGGTTAAAGTATGAAATTGCCGATTTGTACTGAAAAATTAAAACTCGTTTTTTTCTAAAATGTAACATATTTATTTAATCAAAATACATATTTACCCTCATTATCTATACATTGTTGCCATCTAATCAGAAGTTCATTTATGCCTTTGCGATAGAACTCTGGGGATGTAGATTCGACAAACTGTGTGAAAGCATTTTGTACTGCCTCTTGGGAAGAAAATTTTGTACCATGTAGAAAATTGTCCAAATCACGAAAAAAATGATAGTCCGTTGGAGCAAGGTCTGGCGAGTACGGAGGATGACGTATGGTTTCTAACTGCAGCTCCTGTAGAGTTACAACGGTTTCTCGTGCAGTGTGAGGTCTTGCGTTATCATGGAGTAATAATGGTGAAGATCGATTCACGAGTCGGGGCTGTTTCACTGCTAGTTTCGCCATCATTGTTCGAAGTTCGGCACAGTAAACATCTGCTGTTATTGCTTGACCAGACCCGAGAAAGCTATAGTGAATAACACCATGAATAGACCACCAAACAGTTACCATTACCTTTTTATTGGTAAGCTTTGCCTTAGGGCACTGTTGCAGCGTTTGACCTGGGGTCAGCCATTGCATTTTTCGCTTTCGGTTATCGTAAAGAATCCACTTTTCGTCACATGTCACAATTCGATCCAATATTCCTTCATTTCTGTACCGATTCAACAAGGCAACGCAAGTTTCAACACGCGTTTCTTTCTGCAGATCAGTCAAATCATGAGGCACCCATTTTTCATATTTTTTTATCTTATTGATTTGATGCATATGAGTCAATATTGTAGGTAAGGTAACGTTAAACCATGCCGCTAATTCCTGGGTAGTTTGACTCGAATCGGCTTCCACCATCTCCTTCAATTTAGCGTTATTCACCTGTGTGGGCGGTCTTCCACGTGGTTCGTTCTTCAAGTCGAAGTTTTCATTACGAAAGCGTTTAAACCAAAAACGCACGGTTCCTCTCCAAACGCAGCATTGATATTGCGAGCCGTTTCTGCCGCGTTAGTTCCGCGTCGGAACTCGTATTCAAAGATTACTCGGATTTTCGAAGTATTCATCTTTCCCGTCTAAGCTGAATAAAAAAAACAATTGAAAGTCGAAAATCGAATGTTGCACATTTTTTAAAACAAGAACCTCATAGGTATCATGTGAAAAAAGTTTCACTCGAAAATCTCACACCATGAAGGTTTTATGTCAATTCAAAGTATCTATTACTATTAAACGGCAATTTCATACTTTAACCCCTATTATTTACAGTACAATTAGACGACAAAAATAGGACGTATTCTTCCAAAAAACATACCTTTAATTGATTTCAACTTCCAGCTTCCTGTACTTGACTAATGGTAACCCTTTTCAGTCTCACCACGCGAAAATACAGACTGACTGCAAGGGTCGGCTTTTGACTCCTCATTTGGGAATAACAAGACAATTTAAACTAAGGACACGCGGTTGTAAAAAATGACAAGTATTTCATCGAACTTTAAAATAGAACAAAATTACTTATTAATGTACAAACTTAGTGTAAAATAAGGTATATACAGGGTGTAAGGGACATACTATCGATAACTTTGTGAAAAGCTTACAAATAATATCTATTACTAAATCACAGGTATTCCAATGTCGACAATGATGGGTTAGCGATGATGTCATATTAGAGCGCGCAATGTATTGCGAGCGATGTGCAAACAACGCGGCTCCACTATCAACATAGGTACGTACAGGTACAGAATGGCACTCACTCACAAACACTCTGTCTTTCACATAATCCCAAAGAAAATAGTCCAACGGATACGTTGGTATGCACTAGTTATCACACGACTGTCTGCTGGGTGGCCAGCAGTAGGAAAACGCTCCTGTAAAGGCGGAGGGCTCGTTGTGCATTCCCACGTGCTTCGCCATAACAATAATCATTTGTCCATATTCACGAACACTAAAATTTAATCCATTTCCACTACGAGACATTTTACACTTAATTTCACTACCTAATAACACTCGAGCACTCTTTTTTTAGTAAACGTTTGAATTTGTCAACTGATAAACGAGAACTAAAAATAAAAATTAAGAAATTGACGAAATTGCGCTCGAAGCGGCAAATATCAAAGGACTAAGAAATTGTCAAAAACTAGAAAATGTAGATGTGACATGTTAAAAAGTAATACAGACTAAAAAACGTTAAATATGTATATATCGTTGGTGTTTTGCAATTAAATGTAGGTAGGATAACAGTTTTTCCTGTAAGTAGAGTGAATAAAAATATTGCAAAAATACTTACTCCTTAATAGACTTGAAAATAACAAAGATATCATACTTTACTTGTAAATTGTAAACTATTTTTATTTAAAACGTTTGGTAGTGTCATTATAATATTTTTTTTCGGAATGCGATGGATGTAAAGAAGATAACATTCCTATTACTTATTAATGAAAGGCTAATAAGTAACTTGTAGTATTCAACAGGTGCACATCTGTTTATTTAATTGATCTATTACACGTGCCGTAATACGTACCTACAGTGTGCTATGTCACTCTAGCACCAGTGCGCGCCCGCCTCCGTGTTTATGTTTAGTAACTGCATGTTTAGTAACGTAGGTATTACTAGACTGAGTTTATTGACCTGTTTTTGAACTCGGCCGCAAAACAGATGATCGCGTCAAATCGCGTGTGTATTGAGATATGAATTACCTACATTGCTGATTTATGTTAAATATCGTCATTTTTTTTTTAATTCGAATTGAGATGACTACATAAGTGATACCATGCTGTAATTAGTAATAAAATGCACAAAAAAAATCGTGAAAATCATGAAAAGACCGACGAAAAATTCTAACGCAGTATTATGTACTGAACTCCTGATTTTAATTTTCGATAGCATGTCACTAACACCCTGTATATATTGAATTAATTCCACTGGATGAGGAAAATGTAGCAGAATAACATGGAAATGGACACACATTATATTTATTTGCCTTCATTTAAATGTATAGATAAATAAAAATAGGCAAAATATAAAAAAATAATGTCAAAAATTAATAGCCTTATTATAAAAAATAATGTTCAAAAATCTTGTGGCTGTTTCGAGTTTTATTTCGTTTCATTCATTTATTTGCTTAAGTACGGGTTACAAAAGATGTTATATATTAATTAATCAAGTCCATGCATACACATGCATACTGCCTCATCGGCATGCAAATTCTTATATTATACTAATACTATCTAGAAATATCATACAGTTGTCAAAAAGTGCGAAACTTGCCACCAAACACACGATTATAGACTCTTCAACATACATGTCAAAGGGTTTGCTGAATTTACGATATCAAATATTGCCATAAGTAGTATTATTAAATTACCAAAAAATACATGTCAAATCATATTCATACAATTTCAATTAATGCCAATAGGTAAAGTTATCTAATGTCAAATGTTATAGGTAAAAGTAATAATGTTATTTAATATAAATATATTCGTACCTACCCGAATTTATAAATGAATGTCAAAAAAATAAAGTTAGAGTACTTAAATATCTAAATCACTGTTATTAATTTAATATTATTTTTTAATTGTAAACAATTTTAATAAATCAGTAAAAAATTCGTCAATGACATAATAACATTTTTGCATAGGAAAGCTTTAGAAAGAAAAGCTGTGTATATATAGAAAGAAGGTGTCAGATGAGCAGACAGTCCACTTATGATAAGTGGATACTGTCGCCCATGGACATAAGAGAAACATGCCAACATCAGCCCAAAAGGACAAGCGATGGCACGCCTCCGAATGCGCTGGCTACTGGGGAGCGCAATGAAAGATTGAACCTCATTGTCGCGAGTTCCATTGGCCGTGCGTCCGCACCATGCGTGTGCTGTGGAGCCGAGTAGACAGACGTTGAAATGGAAAATGGAGCTCTGACAATGTGTTGATAAAAACATTGTAATATTTGAAAGAAAAAAAATCTTTAAGCGCAATGTTATATTTAAGAAGTATTCTTATTAAATAAAACATGTTCTAATGACAGCTATTGCTGTTCACTAATCGTTCCACTGTTTCACACAAGTAATGTACTAACTTTATGTATATAGCCTCAAGGCAAGAAGTGTTAAACAGCTATTTATGTCAAGCAACTTTCATGATAATTTGAGTAGAAATATTATTAAACTTATTTTCTCTTACTGCATTATAATACATAGCACATTTAGTAAGTCAGATAGTAAGAACACAGATAATTCACACATATATATCATTCACAGATAAAAACATATGTTATCGACATTAAAATAGACATTTTCGTAGTAATCATTTATGTATAGCATTGTAGCATGTATATGTGACTCATACATTTCTTCATAAACGATAAAATAAAACATAAGTATTTTATCGTCTTTCATCAAATAAGTTGAAAATATTGATAATAAACACAAAATCTACATTGCAACGTTCCAAGTATGACAAAAAGTTCGTCATTACAAGGTTGTTTGGTGTATTTATCAGTCAATATTCACACTTAATAATAAACCTTATTGTTATGGCATTGCAGTCGTAACTTTAATGTATGATATGTTACCAAATTTAATTAACTGAATAAATAAACAAAAGTGAAGTTACCATTTTTAATTTCTTTTAGTAGAATTTATTAATGGATAACAAAATATTTCAGTTTATAGTCGTACTGAAACTATATATCATTTACAGTTTACAGTAACATAGAATTTAAAAAAAGTCAATTGCCGGAGTGGTTAAAAAGTACTTAATTAGAAACAGTGTACCTCGCTGGAACGTGGTACACTGGAGCTGTATACGCTGGAAAATACTATTTTAAACATTTTCGAATATCATCAGATTTTTTCCCCTAGGAGCCACGATGATTCGACAACCTAACAGAAAATAATAAGTTTCCTAATTACTACAATAGTCACTAATGAATGACATTCAATTAAGTACAAAAGTCCAAGCAAAAAAAAAAAAATAAGCCCTCATGAAGGTAGTTCCCTTTTTCCAAAAGGAAACAAGTCCATACGTTTGGTTATAAACGAAACGGAAGAGCTAGGGCGGGCGGGCGGAAGTGACGATGCAGGTAGATAATAACCGTGGTCGGGCGCGCCGCCCTCACATTGTGCAGCTTCCGGTCCGCGCGGGGTACTGACAACGATAATCTTCGACGTACGTAATTTCTAAATTGGATAAAAATTCTATGGAGTAGACTTCATCTTACTACAAAAGATAGACACGCCTTAAGAAAGTGTCTAACGAATCCGATTGAACGAGAAGCTACCAGCACTGAACATTATTTTAAAGAACTATTTATTTTTATAGTAAGTAGGTATGGATCTCAGTGAACACTATATATTCTACTAAATTCTAAGTAAAAACTTACAATTTGGTAAGAATTTATGAAGTGTGTGTGTTTATGAAGTCTTTATGCATATATTTTTTTGCGTTAGGATAAGATTTCAATTATAAATTACACCTACATGAATGCTCTAAATACCTATTAGGTTCTTTGTTAAAGGTAACATAAATATTTATATCGGGACGTTATTTGTTTATGAACATCAATTCTAATCATTTGTTTTTAACAATATTATCAGTTAATTATATTAGATACACTACACTCATATTTAAATTTAGGACGATCGATAATGTTGTGTCATTTATAGAGTGATTAAAATGTTTTTAGTTTATTTCATAAATACAGAATACCATATTTCTCTTAAACTAATATGCTGCACCGTTCTCTGTTCCTATTTTTGTAATCATTGTAGTCTCTTTATTCATTTGACGCAGTCTCTTTAAATCTACACCAATATTATAATGAACTGAATAAGTTTCCAAAATCTATTTGTAGCACTGTTTCTACGGCTATACACAATAACATAATCGCTCCAAAAGGCGCAATAATAATTTACTCACAAAATTTATGCTTCAATAATAATAGGGGTTAAAGTATGAAATTGCCGTTTTATAGTAATAGATACTTTGAATTGACATAAAACCTTCATGGTGTGAGATTTTCGAGTGAAACTTTTTTCACATGATACCTATGAGGTTCTTGTTTTAAAAAATGTGCAACATTCGATTTTCGACTTTCAATTGTTTTTTTTATTCAGCTTAGACGGGAAAGATGGATACTTCGAAAATCCGAGTAATCTTTGAATACGAGTTCCGACGTGGAACTAACGCGGCAGAAACGGCTCGCAATATCAATGCTGCGTTTGGAGAGGAGACTGCTAATGAACGAACCGTGCGTTTTTGGTTTAAACGCTTTCGTAATGGAAACTTCGACTTGAAGAACGAACCACGTGGAAGACCGCCCACACAGGTGAATAACGCTGAATTGAAACAGATGGTGGAAGCCGATCCGAGTCAAATTACACAGGAATTAGCGGCATGGTTTAACGTTACCTTACCTACAATATTGACTCATTTGCATCAAATCAATAAGATAAAAAAATATGAAAAATAGGTGCCTCATGATTTGACTGATCTGCAGAAAGAAACGAGTGTTGAAACTTGCGTTGCCTTGTTAAATCGGTACAGTAATGAAGGAATATTGGATCGAATTGTGAAATGTCATCCTCCGTCATCCTCCGTACTCGCCAGACCTTGCTCCAACGGACTACCATTTTTTTCGTGATTTGGACAATTTTCTACGTGGTAAAAGATTTTCTTCCCAAGAGGCAGTACAAAATGCTTTCACACAGTTTGTCGAATCTACATCCCCAGAATTCTATCGCAAAGGCATAAATGAACTTCCGATTAGATGGCAACAATGTATAATGAGGGTAAATATTTTGATTAAATTAAAGTGTCTATCTAGGTCCTTGATTAATAAAAGTCCACACTTTATATGACATACTTTATTCCGTAGGTATGTCACGATTTACATTTTGCGATGTATATTGTTGAAGAAAGAGCATGAATTTAACACATAGTATGTCACAGATATAATAACAAATTATTAGAGATTGACTAGCACAAGAAACGAATAGAAATTGATAATGAACAGAAACTAAAAATTGCGCATGCATTCGCCGTCGGATATCGGTAGTGACTGTTTGGCGCCCGCTCGCTGCGCTCTGCGCAAGCGCCTTCTACAAGCGGCCGCGCGTAACGGTCCAAAGCAAATTTCGCATCGGCCGGCGGGTTTGCTTGCCTAATTAAATTAATTGCAGTGTAGGGAAGGTTCCTACAAAATAAATATGTTACATTTTAGAAAAAAACGAGTTTTAATTTTTCAGTACAAATCGGCAATTTCATACTTTAACCCCTAATATTAATTCAGAGGCTACCCCCAAAGCACCACAATTACCTATTAATAAAGTGGTACCGCTAGCGCCATCTAGTATCACAATTTTGAACAAAATAAAATTAATTGATCAAATAATCATCAAAATATGATTACAGCGTTCATAGACTGTAAGTTCGTTTTGTTTGTTTGTTGATGTCTAAAAGTCTCAAAGATTACTACACCGATTTAAAACTAATGAAATTGAATACTAATGACACTGATTGAATAATAATTAATCGAATGAATACTATGAAAAGTGTCAGGAAATGTTTATGTTACTAAGCGAAGACAGTGCCTCGGTAACACAATAAACTTTAGTGAACTAGGTACTTATTAATAAAGTAGTGACGGATTTGAAACGTTTGAATCAACCATATCAACCATTAAGTATTCATTGTGAGAGGCCTATATCCAGCAATAGATACAGGCTGATAAAAAAAGTAGATATCACAATGCAAGCAGATTATTCTATCTAAAAAGGTAACCTACCAAATACTCTCATCATCATCATCATCATCTCAGCCTTTGGACGTCCACTGCTGGACATAGGCCTCCCCCATTGTCCGCCATTTAGACCTATCGGCAGCGTCCTGCATCCAGCGGGTGCCCGCCACCTTTATGAGGTCGTCTGTCCATCTAGCAGATGGACGTCCTCGGCTTCGTCTGCCGGTACGTGGTCTCCATTCGAGAACCCTTCTGCCCCATCGGCCATCGGTTCTTCGAGCTATGTGCCCTGCCCACTGCCACTTCAGCTTGCTAACCCGAGAGGCTATGTCGGTGACTTTAGTTCGTCTACGGATCTCCTCATTCCTGATTCGATCACGTAGGGAAACCCCGAGCATAGCCCTCTCCATAGCTCGCTGTGCGACAGTGAGCTTATTTATGAGGCTCATAGTCAGAGACCACGTCTCGGTGCCGTAGGTCATCACTGGCAACACACACTGGTCGAAGACCTTCGTCTTCAAGCACTGAGGTATTTTGGACGAGAAGACGCTGCGTAGCTTCCCGAACGCTGCCCAGCCGAGTTGGATTCGTCGATTGACCTCTTTCTCGAAGTTGGACCTACCTAGTTGGACCGTTTGGCCTAGGTAGACGTACTCGTCAACAACTTCGAGAATCGAGCTCCCAACTGAAACTGGGGTGGGCACGACATGGACATTCGACATGATTTTCGTCTTGTCCATGTTCATTTTAAGGCCCACCTGTTGGGAAACTCGATTGAGGTCTCCGAGCATTGTGCTAAGATCCTCCAGCGATTCTGCCATGACCACGATATCGTCGGCAAATCGAAGGTGAGTGATGCATTCGCCATCAACGTTGATGCCGAGTCCTTTCCATTCCAGGAGCTTGAAAGCGTCTTCCATCGCATTGGTGAAGAGCTTCGGAGAGATGACATCTCCTTGTCTCACACCCCTCTGCAATGGAATCGGCTCCGTGCTCCCTTCCTGTACTCGGACTGACATGGTGGCGTTGTTATACAAACACTTCAACACTTCGATATACCGATAGTCAATATGGCACCGCTGGAGGGACTGTAGCACTGCCCAAGTCTCGATCGAATCAAAGGCTTTCTCATAGTCCACAAACGCTAAGCATAATGGCAAGTTATACTCCTCGGTCTTCTGTATAACTTGCCGCAGCGTATGGATGTGTTCTATGGTACTATAGCCTTTTCGGAAACCGGCTTGTTCGGGAGGCTGGAAGTCATCAAACCTGCGCTCGAGACGATTCGTGATAACCCTCGAAAACAGCTTATAAACATGGCTCAGAAGCGAGATGGGCCTATAGTTCTTCAACAAGGTCTTGTCACCTTTCTTGAAGAAGAGCACCACCACGCTTCTGTTCCATGCCTCCGGCGTAATACCTTCGAGCAAGACGGAATTAAAGAGCTTCTGAAGGACTTTCAGTACCGGTGTTCCACCCGCTTTCAGAAGCTCTGAAGTGATTCCGTCCTCACCCGGCGCCTTGTTGTTTCTAAGCTGTTTGAGGGCCATCCTAATCTCGTACAGGCTGATGTCCGGGATGTCTTCGGTATAGTGTCGGGTCAACTTGGCTCTTGGGTCTTTGGCCAAGTTGCCAACAGGTTTAGCGACCGAGGTATACAACTGTCCATAGAACTTCTCGATCTCCCTCAGTACCTCTTGTTTGTCGGAAGTGACACTGCCGTCCTCCCTCTTCAGCTTCGTCAACTGGCTCTGCCCAATAGATAAGTCTCTTGCGAACACTTTGGAGCCTTTATTCCGCTCTATCGTCTCCTTAATACGATTAGTATTAAAGAGACGGATGTCGTGTCGCAAGGACTGGTGAATCCGTCTATTGAGCTGCCGATATGCTTCCGCGTCATCAGGAGTCTGCAGTGTCATCGAACGTCGTTCCGCCAAGAGGTCGAGGGTGTGGTCGGTGAGCTTTTGGGGTCCATCTCTTCGACGATGTCTGAAGAATTTAGACCCCACCGTATGGACAGTTTCTACCAACCTGTTGTTGATATCGTCCACTACAACGCAATCCTCTAGGCAATCGAAGCGATTTGACAATTCAAGCTGAAAGCTTTCGGGATCTTGTATGTGGGCAGCAGTAGGTCGGAGCGTAGACTTCATCAGGCGGGACCTTTCCAACTTGACGTTTATATTCAATGTGCCTCTAACCATTCGGTGATCACTACCGGTTTTCACCCTGTGGATCACGGAGACATCATTGAATATTTGTCTCTTTGTGGCCATAATGAAGTCTATCTCATTTTTAACGGAACCATCGGGGCTCATCCAGGTCCACTTCCTATGAGGCGGCTTCTTGAAGAAAGAGTTCATCATAAAGAGTCCCTCTTTCTCAAGAAAGTCGGCCAGCCTCTGGCCCCTCTGGTTCCGGTGCCCACATCCAAATTGCCCCACTCTCAACTCATCGTCGCCTCTTTTGCCCAGTTTCGCGTTGAAATCCCCCATAACAATATTGTAGTGTGTTTTCGAAGCATGTATGGCTCTACTAATGTCCTCATACATTGCTTCCACTTCGTTATCCGGGTGTGCCGAGGTCGGTGCGTAGACCTGTATGACCTTCAACGAATATCTCTTGGATATTCTGAGTATAAGGTACGCGACCCTGCTCGACACACTCGTGATGGCTACAACATTATTTACGAGGGACTTGTGGACGATAAACCCGACACCACCTTGGGACTGCTGGTCGCCCTCCCGATAATAGAACAAGTTGCCGGATTTCAGGGTTATCGTGTCCTCCCCCTCTCTTCGGATTTCTGATAACCCCAATATATCCCAGTGCAACTTGCCTATCTCCTCTTCCAGCTCAGCGATCTTCTCGTCTGTCCTCAAAGTGCGCGTGTTGAAAGTCAGCAGTGACAACCTACGTCGGTAATCCGTTTTGAAAGCCCTGGTCGTTCGACGGTGGAATCCCGCCCGGAGATTCTAAGCACCCCTGGCTCCAGCGCTCGACCAGCGCCCGTCGTCCACGCCGGTGTTGCGACTGGAGCCGCCGGGAACTTGGGGCCGTTCTACTGTTTCTGCCATAGGGGGGGGGGGGGGGGGGTGGACCGTAACCCGCCGCGCTGGTCCAGTGCGTGGTGGCGGGTCGCCAGAGCCTCGTTCGTTGGTCGGCAGGGTGCACCACGAGCCGGTGAGGTTGGCTTGGGTCCCAGAGATGTAGGTTGGGACCCCTTACACCCACAATACCAAATACTCTATTTCACAAAAACTAAATAAATATCATAGCAATAATCTTCATAGCTTTATATGTTCCGTGCACCCCAAAAATTTCGGTGTAGTGACCCCGGACGCTCCCCGTACGCAAACAGTAGAAGTAACACGGGAACACCTGCGTCGAATACTCATAACTTCTTAAGTACGCTCTCACCGATACAAAGTAATGGAACTCAAACATCATTGTGATGGCAAGGAAGTTTACACCCACGAACAGTTCCTTAGTTAATTTCGTATTCCTTAGTTATAAGTGTGTTTTTTTAAGACTGCTGTCTATGCAGAATATTGAAAAATTGTATCGTTGTCTGAGCAAAGGGATTTTGTTATCGGAAATGACTTGATATGAATCAATGAAAATGAATAAAAATTATTTATTGCATTCATGTTTCAACTAATTAATTACTTTAATTGTAACATACACCGAAGCAAAAAGCGGTTTTATCGCTAAAAGTTTGTTAACTTTGGTTAAAAAATACTAATTTAAAATTTAGTTGTTTCAAGTTTCTTTTTAACAAGAATCCCACTTTTAACATACGAATTTAAAGATAAAGCTTTGAAAATGCGCTTACTAAGGTCCCTTTTCTCAAGTAATATCACATTATGGCTTATTAGTTTAAATACATTCTGCAACTATTTCTGTTTCTAGAATAATAAAATACCCACTGATTTAGATTACTTCGCCTTTCTGTATCTTACGACTGAGTCACGTCCGTGGTCACATTTATGATTTTCGGTTAAAAAATCCAACTGCCCGAAAAAAATTCGAAAATCGCTTGCAGTATTTATGACGTGTTATGCTACTGATATCTCGGGGTTACCACGCGCTTCCACTACATTGAACGGCCCTAGCTAAATAAACATAGAAGGGGCGACAAATATCTTTGCCATAAAAATAGTACCTACTAAACTACAAAAAACTTGAATTTTTAAGTCAAATATGATTGATTAAGGTTTGATATAATGATGGTTGATTTAGTTGTTGAGTTTACTAATGGACTGTTATTACTTTATTATCGAAGAAAAATGTGAATGTAAAGACCGAGTGTTATCAATAAAATAAGAAATAATGAATAATTCTTCAAATAAAATCACAATTATATGCAAAAATATATAAGTATAGCTACTGGTATTTATAACCAAGCACAACCAACTGAAATACTAAAAATACTTTTTACTTCGAAACAAATATTAGCAATAACAAACAAATAATAATGAAATATAAGTGTAGATAAAATGAAAGAAATTAATAAGTATATAAATAATAACACAGATTTGACGCATAACGTAAATTATTATAAACGAAAAGTATATAATTTCTTTCGTCTCTCTTTGGGTAATGAAGCCATAAATCATGGGAGCGTGTTCGGGAACCGACGTCCATCTTATTGGCATTACGAGTACTCGTATTACAGCCGGCAGAACAACGGGAACAAACAAATGAAAGGAAAATCATCTTAATTTTAGATTTAATACAAGAATAATGATACACAAGTAGAAGAATTTAATTATACTTTATTTAACTTGATTTTTTTTAAAGAAAAATCATTATATCCTACTTTGTCTTGTATTTTACGGTACTATTTTGCACTGGTAGTGTCTTATTGTATTGAATTCTCTGTCATTATATTTGTAGTGTTAATTATACATCTTTCCATATAATTATTTATTTATGTGATGGCTAATAACTCAAAATGTCAATACCAACCCGAGAGGGTTTAATGGCATTTTAACGTATAATCTTATAATATGTATTTTGTAAAATAAAGAATTAAAGATTTATTAAAGAAATAAAAATAAAAACAGAATTCGCTTCGCTCACGTGGAGTCAGAATTGTATGCTAAGTTTGGTAGTACTTTATATAAGAGTTATTAAATAAAATACAAGACAACTTTCGCATATATATTATTAGGTTAAGATTTGCCTTCAACATAATAAAAATAAAATAAAAATATTGAAATATTCTCAAGGATATACCTATACTCTGATTTTTAAATCTGACGTTTGTTGGTGTTACAAGACGACAAAAATGCTCCCACAAGAAAGAAAAGAAATTCCAATAACATAAAAATATCTGACTGTGGGTTCTAAGGTTATGCAATGTATATGTAAAATCGTAATTTTGTAATTGAATCTTAATTATTTAAAAATTCTTTTAATTTAAAGTTAAACACATTAAAAAATATCAATGTCCAAACAATTAACTGGGGAGAAAAATAAATTGTGACGAGTATCATTCTAACTTCTGACATGTATAATATAAACCCTTTTTACTAATGTTAAAAAAATCGATTTGTTTTTTTTTTTCAAGGGTACATAAAGATAGCAGTATCGCAAGTCAATAGAGAAAATAAAATTTATAATTAAATAAACTAAAAAGTTAAAAGCAGGTTGTCAGAAATAATAAGACGTATAAGAAGACCGAAATAAAAGTTATTAGTTAAAGGAGTGAACAATATTGCTACAAAGAATAATAAGACTATACAGCATATGGTATGTTATAAAAAAAGAGGATAAACTATGGCATAGACTTGACATAGAGTCGCTGCGTACAGTGCGCTAAAAAAGACACCTTATACCGCAAACCTGAAAGTTGTGGAACGAACTGCCAGCTGAGATTTTTCCGTTACGCTACTACATGGGGCTCTTCAAGGGAGCTCTTAACAGGATTTTGTAAAGTGGGCAGCACAGCCGCATGCCCCCTGGTGTTGCAGGTGACAATGAGCGGCGGTGACCACTTATGGTAAGTGGTGGTATGTGATCCGCCCGCTCGTCTGTCATCTGTTCTATAAAAAAAAAACTTTCGACCATTTAATTGATAGTGTCCGAAACACTACATAATACATGTCGATGATGATGATGATGATGGCTTTATGTTCAGAAGAGAGTGTTATGTTCCAATATTTAGTATGTTCAATGTCCAATGTCCAATGTCAATGTAATTTAATGTAAATTTAAACCTTGCAGTTTAAAAATAAATAAATAAATATTTAGGTTTAATTTTGAATTTAACGCAAAAGTTTAAGTGATTAGCAAATTGAATCACTTAAACCGCGAACATTGTTAGTGTAGAATGTGTCGCAGCTTTTCAGATCGTGAAGATCAAATGTGGGTAGGTGATAAAATGCTCGCAGCTCCCATCCTAGACTCGGTAGTCTAGACACCCTAGACCCTAGCCTCTTCAGTCAACTCGTGACCACGGCTGGTGAAACCCGTGCCGAAAGGTCGAATAGGAATAAAAGATAAACAAATGCCTTTATTATACGGGTTCAGACCCGATTTAAAATATAAAATGTGTACAAATCGCGAAAATTTAAAAGTAAACTTAAAAGTTTAAAAATTAAGAAAATATATGTACTAATATATTCGTACATATATTTTCTTATTTTTTCCCTTATACAATTATAGATAGACAGAGTGCCAAATTATAGATTTAGCAAAAACGCAAGTGATACTTATTTTATTTTCATTTTGCTTATTGGCTTGATAAAATATTTTTTAACAAAATTATTATAAACTATAAATTATTGAAAAAGAAACAGACAAAAAAGATTTAAGACAACTGGAATATCATAAAATGACAAATGTCAGTATTCTATTTAATTAACTATTGGATTATACTAGATATTCTTTACGATTGTAGTCTATTTTTCTAAATTTACTGTGGCTTTTTGGGCCAGTAAATAGTCAATATTTTTCATTAAAGCTTAATTACATTTTTCTAAATCAACAGTAAATAATAATCTAGTTTTACTCTAGTGGCATTATGTATCATTTACATAAGATACGCATATTTATATTAAAAGAATGTATGAGTACTAAAGGTTGCTAAAGGAAACATTCACCTTTGAAATAACCATTAAAAAGGATCATAAATGGACAAATACATAAAATTTAAGAAACAGATCAGTAGATTATGAAACAAGTACCTAACCTTGACACCACACCACAATCAAACTCAAACAAATTTAAACTTCATAATAATGAATTATGTCAAATAATATGCAATTGAAATTGCTCAAGGCAACTATCGCGTTATTGTCTCAGTGGGACCAATTTGCACCGTCGCGATGCCTAAACTAAACAGTCCTCTGAACAATACTAACAGCTGGAAACTCTCTCAGAGTTGCTAATTGATCTTATACAGAGCAATCAGAGCACGTTTGGACGTGAAATTAGTGAAACTCATTTATATTTAAACTAAGTAAATACAAGACATATGTCGTTCATGTTCTACTGTAAAAAAAAAAAATTTAAATTTGTTTTAAATAAATAAATGACAACTAAATTAATATATAGCTATTAATAATTATTAGTATTAAACTAATTAATTATTATTATATAGCTATTAAATTATTAATATATATAGGTAACGGCTTCCAGTATTTAATATGTTCTACCAAACTGCTATTTTAATTGGATACAATTATGCTTAAATAGTTCAAGTGCCAAATTTGATATTTTTTTGTTTTTTTGCGCCATTCGGCTCAATTTAGCGTAATCTACAAGCCCTAAGGAGATTTTTATTTTTTACTTATATCTTACACGATATTGTATTAGTAGTCCAAGCGACTTGTAAAATAATCTAGTACAAACATGAATACAAAATCTTCTTTCCTTTAGAATTTTATTTTTGCGTTTATACCAGTTACGCAGAATTGTATCCAATTAATGGTCAAATAATCATTTTAATATTCACATCATGCCCTGCGGCATACTCAGTTTCAATCTGATAAAGCTTTAATACTCATGTTTACTGCACTAGTTATAGCAAAATTTCGGTTCAAAATATGAAATTAAACAGTCGTCTATACACTCCTTAATTACATATCACGATGTCCACTAATTAATTACTAACCCCTCTCTCACAGAAGACTTACCTTGATATTTACTGCATTTCCGACTTTATCGTATTTCTGCAATGTACGTACGTGTTTCGGTAGTGAGTGAGATATGCCAGAGCCCATTTTCATCCTATCCTATCCTTCCCCATTTCTCCCAATTCATTCATCCGCATCCGTAGGCGCGCATGGGGGCGTGCCGGCGTTTGTCATTCTGGACTGATGTTGGCATGTACAGCGGATGTCTATGGACGACAGAATCCACTTACCATCAGGTGGATTGTGTTCTCGTCTGCCACCTTTTTCTATAAAAAAAAACTTAAAGGTACTTAATTTTTTTTTTTTTTTTATAGAGAAGAGGGCGGACGAGCAAGCGGTCCCACGTGATGGTAAATGTTACCGCCGCCCTGGACACCTGCAACAGCAGGGGGTATGCGGGCGCGCCGCCGACCTTGCAAAATCCTATTCACAGGTTTACATTTCAAATCACATCCGTGTAATTAATTTATGTATTGTATTAATCCTACATAAATTGTGCCGTGTGATGTCGGCCGGCTATAGAATACCACCACCCCATCTCTTCCCGTGGGTGTCGTAAAAGGTGGGATAATACAGCCGCAACCCCAAACCCTGAGGAACTACACCAGCTCTAAAAGAGTGCACTCGCCAACACGTTTGGCCAGCGCGGCGTTTTATGGTCATACATTACTCATGCACAAGACAATGTATGTGAGGATGCCCATGACCAGCAGTGCATATAATCTGTTATATCTCATCTAAAACATATGAACATTAAAAAGGGCATGTACAACTGTTGCTGTACACTTTATATAGTAAACAATTATTTCTATTTATCTTGTTGAGCATAACTGGCTGCCGTTCGATTTCTTTTACTTAAATCGGACACAAAAACATACCTATATACCTCATACCTAATATTACACAGATAACTACCACCATTTGAACATGAAATGATCATAATTATCAATGTCCAATAGACATTGCATACGGAATACACCCACGGTCCCGCACGTTCCAACACCTGCGCGGTCCAGCTCAGCTAATCAGCCAGCATTAGTTATTCTGCACACGTACTCTGGAGGTCTGCTCAACGATCTCCCGCACCATGTTCTCTAATGCTACCTGCCCGAAATTAGGGAATTTACCCCTACGTTACTGTAGTGTCTCGTGATTTTGCTCACTGTTATATATCTATCTATACGTGTAGTTTCGTATGTAATGTGTCTTTCTTTGCTTTCTGTTATACATGTTCCGTATGTAATGTATCTGGGATAATAAAATATACCAGTATTAACATTAGCGTTTTTGGTCTTAGCGTTTTTAAACATATAGCTTTTTACGCGCCAAACATTCTTAATTTTATATTTTTTTAAACACGCACTGTACTTATGTTTCTTTTCATCTATAACCGTATTAATTATTTCAACAAAAGCGTACGGACGTTAACAGACAGAAAGGGTGGGTGCACAAGCCATAGCCATCCACAGTGTGTGTGTGTGTGTGTGTATATCAATCTATAGTTATTATTATCCAAATAGCTAGGATACGCTATAAATTTTCGTCATATGGATCACTGGCAGATTTATATATACTCGTATATATAAATTAGAATATCAAGAAGTAAAATACATAGCTATCATTATTTATATAATATAGTTTAGATTGTGGTGCTAGACAAGGTGGGATAACCTCACCTAAGCTATTTAATTTGTATATCAATCAACTGATCGTCGAGCAGCATCCATGGCGGATGTTACATTGACAATATTTCTATGAACAATATTAGTTATGCTGACGATATTGTGCTGCTGAGCCCGTCGGTCAGCGCACTTATACAGTTGTTAGTTGTGTGTGAGACATATGCTAACGGCCATGGATTGATGTATAACTCTAGAAAGAGTGAGGCGATAGTTTTCAAGGCAGGTAGACTGGCGCCTCAACATGTGCCTCCCATTGTGTCGTGTGGTGTAGCGTTAAAACGTTGAAGCAGATTCAAGTACCTTGGGCACATCGTCACTGACGATCTCAGGAACGATGGAGATATTGAAAGGGAACGCAGTTTGTTGCCAGTCAGGAGCACTATGTTGGTCCCCAGGTTCGGTCGCTGTACAAGGGAAGTAAAGATAACCCTCTACAAGGCATACTGCCAATCCTTGTACGCGAACAGCTTGTGGATTCGCTATACTCACTCTGAGTAAGCCCGCTGGGCGCTGTACGCCCTCTGGCTTACAACGCCCTGCGTGTTCGATATGACAACGCTTTCAGGATGCTGAAAGCTGAAATAACACTTGAAGAATCTATATTTTAAAAGTTTCCTCCCCGCTAAAGAAGTACGGATGTTATTCACTCCCAATAATTAATTTGCCGCTCTACTTATACCCAAAACAACTTGTATCGCTACATCATATTTTCCAAAATTAACTACATAATAACAAACTACAATAAAATATATACACCAAAAACCAAAGCAAATAGATTTAGTAAAGTATATAAACCATTCGAATAGTTTCATCCAGCTAGATCACGAAGCCAACACGAGGATGCAGTGCCGCGAAGTTTCCATTTGCCGAACGTTCTGGAATTTAAACGTGTCTAAGCAAATAATTGCTCTGTCAGTTACGGGAAGTGGGTTTGTAAAAAACTCTGCGGTTTGCGCTGGCTTTCTTTTGGATAGTGTTGGTTCTTGTTATTTATACACCATATACAATATCGATATAGTTTACCTCATGATTCAATGAGTCTGGTTATATACCAATTCGTTATTAATTTATTAACATGTCAAGCATAATAGCAATATCTGTTGGTTGACCTTCAATTATTATAGTCTTTTGAAATAGCGACCCTGTTGGACCTAGCCGCGCTTAACTGGACAATGTAGTCTGCTTTATTAATTCTATTGCGATCTCATTGGTGTTCAGTTATCTAAGCAATAGCGCATTTGATCAACTATCTATTCGTTTCCCACTATTTCTATAAAAAAAACAATAAAGATTTACGATAAGAAAATGTACAATTTGTTAAACACTTTACTTTTCTATGCTACAGTTTGGCAAATGAAATGTGGCGCAACGGTAACGGTAGTGGGTTTATCGTAAAACGTGTTGTAACTCTGTGTGTATGAAGTTCAATTCAAATCCGCTTAGCCGTTAGATCGTGATTGAGTAACAAGTTAACTGAAGGACTGTTCACTTAACAGCTATTGTTAATAAGGATAATAAACGTTTGTATGTGTATCGGGAATAATCTAAACTGTACACAAAACTGTACAGAGACACACAAATCTATTGGCTAATAATATTGTCCCTTGAAAAATGTTGATAAAATGTCGGGGCATATGCAGAACATCGATATTTTAAATTTTACAATATTTATTTTGAAGTAATTATTTTATAACACACTATTTTTATAACGCAATAGTCTGTTCATAAGGTATATTACGTACATACATACGCTGGCAAATTCATAATCCTTCCTTTTTTCTTCGCCATAATCGGATAAAATCACGTATTTATTGTCTACGTATGTAGTTTAAGCCTTAAACGACACATCTTGTGATCTCACACAACGAGCACAAAGGACACTACGTGAGTACATAAGTGGCACTGTGTTTACATTCGAAAGAATAAATGCATGCCGCTTTTGTAACAGATTTATGCCATCAAAATTATGAACGGCCACCCATTTGTACCAACAAAGTCAATTTAAATTAAAATTCCTTTGAGACCAGTTTCAATTCCGAAACGCCCAAATGTTAGGGTGAAATCTGACTGATACAACCACCGGACAAATATTAACATTCGTCTCAAAGCGACGCCTATAAGCCTTTTAGCACTATTATACCTACTCATATATAATGGGTACAATCGTCCCAACACCGAGATACAATGTAACGCGTATGTCTTTCATACGAATGTAGGAGCGTTGCGTTTGACACACTGTTCCTAAGCAAAGGGCTTATCTTCAGTAACACGTGACTGTTACCCATCTCTCTTGTCCCTTTGAAGTGAGCCCCCGGTCCACACGTCCGATGTTTGTCTCAAAGCTGTATTTAATTGCTACCTCGTTATTTTTGGATTATTTACAGAACGGGAACGTTTTAATCACTATGTCCTACCCCGTGAGTTATTCCAATTTCACATCAAACGGGTTTTAAAACGTACACTAATGATCATTGATTGAAAGCAATTGACGTAAAAAAACGTACATAATTTAAAGGAAAACTTTTGTTCTTTTATAAAAAGTAAGTGAAAACAATATCTGGAAATACCCATTCTAGTGTGTCGTCATTAATTTGTGTATTCAATGTGATAATTAGAGATGAAGAGATGTTACAAATATAATGGTATTTAATACTTGTCTTTAATAATGACAGCACTAATTATAAAATTACAATTAAATATGACATTAAAGTGACTAACAAAATATTAATACTATTAAACACCAATACATTCTTAATATTATGTAAATAACACCTAATACAAAATAATACTGGTTTACCTAATCGATAATACGATCGATAATACCATCAAGTAACCGTTTCATTTTCCATCACATATTATTTCCAGATACATGAATTCTATTCATTCTGTCCGAAAAAGAGTAAAAAATACAGGAATTTATAATCCTTTTAACCAAAAGTTTCAACGTTAATCCCACCTCTATACCTCGTATTTAAACTTCCCTATGTCAAATATTCCTTTTTATTACGAAATTTCCCAGTGAGTTAATCCAAGTGCTATATTTATACGTTTACTACCTAGTAATGATCACCCATGACTATTTACGCAATATGTATACGGATTATTTAAAACAGGTTAGGAGTAACAAACTAAGCATGTTAGTTCAAGTAATAATCATTGAATATCGTATCATTTCAGCCTGTTTGCTAAATATCAGACAATTTATTGACTTTTCTTATTCAACTTTCTCCTTCTAATCTTTAAAAGCAGCCATATTATGTTTCATATTGTTTAGATACAATGAAAAACAAACATATTTGATATTGATCACTATCGCTACACAAAAAAAAAACAGCATTTGCCTCTGTTTTTCCCCTATTTTCAATACAATCAAGTTCTTGTTTCTCTAATGCTTGAATAAGCATCGCCTAACACCCCACTATACACGTTCTATCACTCTCTTAATTTTTACAATTAATGCCAATTTCAAAATTATTTTTTTAAGAAGGCGGCAAACGTGCATACAGTCCACCTAGCCGTAAGTGGATACTGTCACCCATGGACATCCGCGGTACATGCCAACATCAGTCCAAAATAACAAACGTTGCCACGCACCGGATGTCTATAATGGATAATATTTTGAGATGTAACAATTGATTTGGTGAAAGGGTTGGGAAAATGGGGACAGATCGGGTGGGATGGGAATGGGCTCTGGCATATCTCACTCACTACCAAAACACGTATGTACATTCGGAAATAGGATATTGTGGGAAATGCAATACAGTTCAAGGTTCAAGTTCTGTGAGAAAGGACCTGAAAGGGGTAACGTGGCCAGTTGAGTGCGTCCAGCGGCTGTTGGATTACAGCGTGCACCATAGCGTGCAAGTATATAAAAGAAAATTTGGCCTTAAATTAACAGAATACAGGTTCAGTATGCAAGGCAGGTTTAAATGTCATTGTATACATTTTTTTCGGACTTTAATTTATGGATTTTAATAAAAACAATAGTTTCACATGGATTGTTGTTTTAAATTGTTAATTAAAGGGTTTTTTGGTTGCCATTTATATTTTTAAAACAACACAAAATCTCTTTTAACCGGCTATTACCGAATTGTCACAATTGTTTAGCACTGACACTTATAAAGTAGTCGCGATACATCCCTATGTCCCACATTCGCATTCCCAGTTAATTCGGGTTCATTGTCAGACATTTTTCGCTTCTCTAATCTTGTTAAGCAAATCCAACAGAGCCGTGACACGGGTCTCGGAATTGTGTTAACACATAGGTACGGTTTTCAGGTTTGTGTGGGATACCTGTTTCTTTCTTAGTGACCTTGTTTTATTTGAATAATTTTGTATTAGCAATAGCAAATTATACTACGGTATGAATATATTATATTGTAATTTGAATTTTACATTTATAACTGCTTATTAAGAGTTATCCCTTATAAGAAACCCCTTATCATATTTTACTCTTTCCTCGGTATCTTACGTCCATGGGCGGCAGTATCCACTTACGACCAGGTGGACTGTATGCTCATTTGCCGTCTTCTTTCCATAAACAAATTGTTTATTTGTTTTCAGTTCTCACTAATGTGTAAGTTATTTATTTCAAAAATAAGGCATATACATTACACATTACACATTAGGCTTAGTACTTATCAAAATCGAACCAGAAATATTTTACCGGAAATGCTTGCAAGATTGCCAGTTCCTCGAAGTGAAAATCGAGCATACAACAGGTAAAGTTAGTTTTATAATAAACCGAGACATCCCACATATGAGTTTCAATTAGTTGTACGAATGTGTATAGATAGAGTCGTACTTTAAAACAGCCGTCTGGTATGTCGTAACAAGTCGAGAAGTTGCAGAGTTATAACAAGACAAACTTGAACATGGTCTTGCTAACAAGTTCGTTGCATTGTTAGATGCCATCCACGAATATTGTAATCGGCTTAGTTACTCTACTGGGCAATGCAACCCTCGTAACTAAATGCCGGAACGATGTGGGTATTGGTGAAATAAAATTTCAATTTGAAATTGTCTGACTGGGGGTTTAATTCAGTTACGATACAATCGATAAAAATATATAATATACTCAGTCTTTGCTGAACAAAATTCAAAACGAAGAAATTCGACGAAGTACTAAAGAATCGGCAATGGACGGACTGTCGATACAGTTAGACAATTCCAATTATTTCATTCAATATGCCGATAGACGCATTCAGTAGGGTTTTTATTTTCTTTTATGGACGAAGGCGGCAGACGAGCATACAGTCCACCTGATGGTTAGTAAATACTGTCGCCCATAGACATCCGCGATACATGCCAACATTTGTCCAAAATGACAAACGTTGGCACGACCGCTGGCACGTTGGCACGACCGCTGGCACGTTGGCACGTGCCAACGTTGGCACGTTGGATGCGCTGCCTACCTTTGGAGATTTAGGAATAGATTTGGAGAAAGGGTTCGGAAAATGGGGAGGGAAGGGATGGGAATGGGCTCTGGCACATCTCACTCACTACCGAAACACGTACGTAGGGACATTAGGGAAATAAGATAAAGTGGGATATGCAGTACATTTCAAGGTAGTCTTCTGTGAGAGAGGGGTAACGTGGCCAGTCGAGCGCGCCCAGCAGCTGTTGGATTGCAGCGTGCACTCTCTCCCTCACACCGTGCACTCTCTCGTGGTTGAGCAGCATTGAGCAAAATACGTTACATCTTCTCGTCGCCTATACCACAATACCCGAAGAAATACAACGTAGGTCCTTGGAGAGTATAAAACAAGTTAAAAACAAGTTGGATAAAACAAATAAGTTATACCATTATACTCTATACTCCCCATCCCGTTCCTGCATCCAAGGAAGAATGAATTCAATGTAATTAAATGAATAAAACTCCCCCTCCAATTATACTCTTCCATTCTCCTAATTCTTTTTTCAATTGCCCTTCTGCATCTCCAAAGGTAGGCGGGCGGCGTATCTGTGGGGACGTGGCAAACTTTTAATTTTTAACTGATATGTGAGATCAATTCTTGTATTCCGGAAGTCTATGGGTAATATCCCTTTACCAAGTGGACTGTCTGCGCGCCTGCCACCAACTTTCTTTGAAAAAAGCTACAAATATAGCCTAGCGTTTTAATTCTAACTTTGTTGTACAGCTTATCATATTAAAACCCATAATCTCTTGATTAAAATAACTGTTTAAACTACCGTGTATTTATTTGCTTTCGAACTCGACAGGAGGTACAAACATACAACCGCAACGTAAAACACTTTAGCAAATTACTACCTACGAGTATGTCACATGAAACCGATGTCAAAACGCAATGTTTAGAGACCGTAGTTCGGTATTTGTGCACAAAGTTTCATTCAAATTCATTCGGGCGTATTCCGTTTACTAACTTATTTCCAAAATGCAAACAAATAGAGAGTCAACAGAATTTTCAATGAATACCACTGATTTATGTATTTAAATGTCAGGAGCTTCATGGTTATCTCATTTTTACTTAAAAGAAGATCATACAGAGATCGCAGTCAATGAGGACAACCCTCATTGCAATCATCAACTCTCAATCCCACACCACTATACGCGTCTTTACCTATCTACCTAAATTGGTTCAACAAGGCTGATTGTGGTCGACTGGTTGCGACTAGCCGATCGTTCCTTCCCATCCCGAAGCGTATCTCTCCGGAAAAATTTTGGGCGCTTGGTGTACCGGTTTGACCGAGACAGGCTTGACCTGGCCGGGTGTGGTGCATATGTTCATGTATTCCTTAAAATAATTTACAAATATTTAAAATAATAACGCTAGTTTAGATTGTTTTGTTCAATTACAGAATGACTGGGGGCAATATAAGTCTTCTCGTATAGTGACTCAAAGAATACAAATAAGTCGTTTGTAACAATTTTCAGCAAATATTGTTAATTTGGAAGAATCAAGCAACAGAGGAAAAGAAGCGATTGCAATTACAAATTGCAAACTCATTACAAATTATGAGTAAAAATTGTATTACAATAAGTCATTACAAATTTTTGTAATAGCATACAAATTATGCTATTACAAAAAAAACTCATCGTTTATGATACCAAAGTTAAGCATCATGCGGCATGTTTCGCGGATGTCTATGGACGACAGTATCCACTTACCATCAGGTCCACCTGTATCCACCGTATGCGCCACTGTATGCTCAGTATGTATGCTCCACTGTATGTATGTATCAGTCCACTGTATGCTCGTCTGCCGCCTTCGACCATAAAAAATAAAATAGTTTTCTCACGAGATATGTGGTAAATAAAATCATGATGACTTACTTGTAGAGGATGTTATTAGATTTTTATGTACCATCTCCCTGTTACTTATAAAATTTCTACACAAATCTCCTAAAACCCGTGCTGCATTATCGTCGATCGGGCCCCGTCTACAAGGTCCCGACAATAAAAGTTAAGTGCGCCCCCCCCCCCCCCCGCGCCCCTCTGATCTTAACAGTTACGTGAGGTATTAAGAATTTAGGAGCGACATCTTGGGAGCTCTCTTCATCGATTTCGCTTGTTGTTTAATAACATAGCTTTGATTGTCCCCGTCAAGGTTTAGGATGTCATAAAAGATTTATTGCACTGGAGGCGGTGTACAGCAATCACTTGCGGTTTATATGGACTATAAAGCTTCTGTTCTGTCAATCATTGAATTTGTAATTAAGTAGCCACCTGGTAGTTACTCAATATGTTTCCTTATTAGAGGCGACAGGTCTTGTTCAGACGTTATTTAGGTAGGATATGAATTTTCGCTAAAACTTAAAGAATATTTCTGTTGATCTATCAACATTTTAAGAGTAAGTATAAATCGCTGAGAAAGAAGGAATTCATTCACCTAAAACTTCACCGATAGATCGATAGCAGCCTATAATGTCTCACCTACAGAGCACGAACCTCTTACAATCACACGGCGCTTGGAGATCATAATAATCCACAACGGGGCGGGTCCAGTGCTAATTAATTGTGAATATTACACATGTGTAAACAACTGAGTGAATCAGAATCCGACTTCCCGTTAATAAATAATAATTATGTTTAATTTTGCTGACACTCTTCCAGATTTTAGAACTTCCTTCGCCGCCGAACAAGTAATTGAAAAAAAAATCATTAACTGTAAATTACATAATAGGAATACTCAGCACAAAATTCTATTTTATTGTTATTAACAATAAAACAATGAAATAATAAATTTAAACAACTTTGTGTATTCATTAATTACTTTGTATATTGTCGTCGACATTAACCTATAACCTAACATAACCTAACATCTCGTGAAGACCGGCGAGTGGGAGACTTGTGATTAGTCAACTTGAATGCCTATGCACTAATACCTTGCAATCGGCTCTTTCAGTGTCCACTGCTGGACATGGCCCTCCTCATGCACATTGTCTTGTGCATGAGGAATGTATGACCCCAAAACGCAACACAGGCCAAGCGGGTTGGCGAGTCCACTTTAGGGGTGGTGTAGTTCCCGAGGGCTTGTGGCTGCCACTTTGTTATACCTTAGTCACCTTTTACGACACCTACAGGTAGAGATAGGTCGGTGCTATTATATAGCCGGCCAACACTACACAGCACACACAAATACACAAATTATTGAATACACAAATACTGAATTCAGTTTAATTAACAGCCAAAAACAAACGACAAGCGGTATTTATAGCCACAGTGACACTCAACATGGGGACGCCTAATAAAGCCTGAAAATAATTTCGCATAAAACAACAGTTCAATGCTGGCGGATTACATCCATAAACATTCGTCGTTTCGTCCCCCAACGAAGGTCGCTATTTATCGGGGGAGCGGGCATTAAGAGGAAAAAGTACGCAGATACTACGTAGTAGAGTGAGTGAGTGATTAGTACAGTGTACGTACATGTAAGTCGTTGTAAGTATTTGCACTGGTCATGTTTGTGTAAAAAGATAAAGATCAATATATTATAAGCAAACTCGTATAAGAGAATAAATAGATTTAATGGTTTATTCCAAGCACTCCTACTGAGAGTTGTATTAGTAGAACTATTTTCACAAAAAAATAATAGAACAAATTGAACACCATAAATTTGTTCCAAATGAATAAATACTATTAAAACAATACAAGCATTATGTGCCTTTTACCACTATTCTGAAATAAAACCCCAGACCTCAGAAAACACTTGTCTTTTAACAAATGAGTGTCAGAAATCGAACCCAACCTTACACACAGTAAGCTGAGACACTAGTGATTAGCAGGACTAATCGGTCGTCACAAAAACAGCAAAACCAAAAGAAGCAAAAAGCAGATGATGACCGCATCAACTTACTATTATAATAAAATATTTAATTGTCGATTTATTAATTCACCAAGCTTATGTCGAGGAATGGAGTTAAATGGAGTTCATCATAAAATTCCTAACGAAGTCATGTTTGGTGTATTGAGTTTGTATTAAAAAGTAACTACATACTCACTTACCGCGTTTTCAGTTACTATCTCTTGATTATTATAACGTTTATAACGCACTCGATAGAAGTTTATCTATACGGCAGTGAGCGCTCTTTAATCTCTTGAAGCGGCTAAATTTGTAGGTATTATCGCAAATCCAGGTCGAGCGCCTTGATTCAGCTCCTCGGGAATATGTCAGGGTTACGTAATTAGAAAGTCAGTTATACTTGCTAAACTATACTTTCTTGACATAGCGCTGTTTTACTTGATTCATTTTCCTAATTTGCACCCGACATCTCCATAGATGCCAATGTTTGTCATTCTAGTCTGATGTTTATATGTCTCACGGATATCCATAGGTGGCAATCCACTTACCACTGCGTAAACTCTCTGTTTGCCTCTCACCTATTTCTGCCCACTCGCTTTTCTATAAAAAAAAACATTCAGAGATAAACAAATGAATGTTGTAAAACGTTACTGCAATACCATACAAAGGAGTGAAAACATTTCCACAGCTGTTACATTTTGTATCGTTCGTATTAGCAACATCAAAGCAAAATATACTTCCTTTACAAAACAGTAACTATGTAAAATCGCACGTCAGCAAGCAGCAACGTACTATGAGTCGCTTGCTCTTGATTTAGAGTACGTGAGTCGTTCCCCCGCGCCTGATGCAAAGCGTACATGACGGCGGAATATGTCATCCGTAGGCCTTGATATATGACAGGCTCCACGGCTAGCTGTTAACTTATGGAACTCCTTATACTGAGACTAGTGAGGTGACACGATTGTATTGTACATTTAAAGTATCGAGTAAATAATAAACAGACGAGCATGAATACATAGGTTGGTTCAAACTTACTGGATAATTACTTTTTCTACATTTATTTAACTAGAAACGTTAAACTATAATGTTTCTGTAAAACTAGATGATATTTTTTTCTTTTAAATTGCAACATGTTTTAGCGTTGGATTCCGCGATCTGATATATTAAATTGACAAGGAGTCATGCGTAATTAATACACCTATCTTATCGATTGAAAAAGGCTGGTAAATGACGTAAATCAATTCATTTTTGTAATAGAAATAGGTATGACGCTACCTAATTAATGTATCATCTGATAAGATGATAGGTATATCCTGCCAATTAAGTGACGTAGGTAAGTAACATAAATCAATATTGTTTTTGTAATTGTTTAGGTAATATCAATATTGTAATTTTAATTGTGTAATATCAATATTGTTTAGGTATTGTATAAAACAGTAATTATAAGTTAAAACTATATAGAAAATAATAAATCTTATAAGAGTATATATACCACACGTCATGATTAGGTATATTTTTAAATTCTTATTTATATGATTATGTTTATATATAAACGACTAGAAAATATAAGAACTAGAATATACTCGTATACTAGACTAGATTTCATATATTAGGTATTCGAATAAGTTCGTGGCCTTTTTGTAGTGAAAATAATAAAGACTTTTTTTTTGTATTACATAAATATTTATTGAACAGATTATTGTCCATTTAATTCGACTATCTTTCGCTATTTTTCTGGCAGAGCCATTATCCCATCGGTATAATTTTTTTGGGGTTCAAAAAACTGATTTAAATGGTTCATACAAGCTTCTCTTGTATGTGATATTTCTCCAATTAGAAAATTTTGTAAAGAAAGGAATAAATGATAATCCGAAGGTGTCTAGACTGTATGGAGGATGAATTAAAACTTCCCAGCCAAGGTACATCAATTTTTGTTTATTCATAAAAGATGTATGCGGTCGAGCATTGTCGTGATGGAAAACTACACCTTTTCTAATCATTAATTCTGGACGTTTTTCTTCAAGTGCTTGTTTCAGTTTTAATGTTTGCTGACAGTAGACATCAGAATTAATCGATTAGCCATGTGACAAAAACTCATAATACACAATGCCGTTCCAGTCCTACCATATACATAACATGAGTATATGGTACGTTCGATACTTTCGTAACCATATATTTTCGTAGGTGTTTCACTTCTCATCGCCTGTTACCAATCTCTTCACAAATGGATCGATTCATTTCGTTTTAGCAACATCTAGAACATGATTAAATTATATTCACCAAGTTTCTGTCGTTTAAATCATACGGCATCCAAACATGTAGTTTTTTTTTACAAAATTCAGTTTATGCAGATGACCTAAAACTGTTGGAGTGGTGAATGCAATTTGATGACTGCTTATGTGTCGATCTCCTTAATTTTTTTCAAATAACATCTCCATTTACCTTAATAGGACGACCACAGCGAGAAACATCATTTACATTAAAATTATTAGACCTGAATCGACTGAACCATTTTTTTTTTGCAGTAGTTTTAGATAAAGCATATTTTCAGTAAACACCACAAATCTCTTTTCGAGCACTAGAAGCATTCATACACTTGTAAAACACTTGTAAAGTATATTTAAATTTCTCCTTATTAACTTCGATTTTAAAATTGTAAATAAATATATAAAGCTAACACTTTTAACTTGTAATTTCAATTTATCGCCATTACAAAAAAAGCCAGCTGTCAAACGGTATATCAATTTCCCGCCAGTGATCAGTGTTGCCAGAAATATAGCACGCTAAATCCATACGTTCAAAAAGGCCGCGAACTTTTCCGACTACCTATTATAATACCGAGTATAATACCAACTTTATAATGCACGCCTTTTGATTCTCTGTTTACCCAAAGGTTAACTAGTAGAGAATGCCATAAGGCATTCGTTTTTTGTACATTTTGTCTGGGCAATGAGGTTTAAATATATAAATAAATAAAAATATTGACAACAACCCCCCCACCCCTATCCGAGCCACTTTACATTCAGCGCCTTCGCTCACGGCGGCGAACGACTAATCTCTTGATATATCGGCGCTCACCTTCCCTTATCTGGCGCAGATCTCCGAAAAAGTGTTCCTTTATTACTCCCTGGCTTACTCCAGTATAACCCATGAGACCTTATAAAGCCGTGAGATCTCATTCGACTAACACTAAACCTCTCTCCAGTGGAATTATGCTATGATCCGTACGAGTGGTTGTACTTGTTTATCGAAGATTATTATGTTATTAGCGGATTCGGTTTTATTAAAGTAAGATACTGATATTTAACATGAAATGTATTTAATTCTAAATATTCTAAGAATAAAAATTTCCCTCTAATCCTTTTGTAAGAATCCAAATATTAAAAATATTTTAAAGAACGTTAATAAACTTATTTAAAAACAAAATATTTCACGATTATTTATACATAACTCTGACTTTAAAAAATCTTATTTATAATAAGAAAATGTAGTAAAAATATTGAGTACAGTTTGAAATAGAAGGGATATACTGGACCACGAAATAACAAGAGTCGATTTAAAACCTTATCAAAGGTCATACTTATAGAAACATAACCGATTTACACAATCGGAACTAAGTCATTCTATGCCTAAATACCTATTAAAAGTTACTATGAACTAGAATTTGGATCATGATAAAATGTAATGTTGAATAATATAAACAAACAAGTGAGTCCTCGGGTTGCGAGGTGGCGGGGTCGGGGACAAATGAATAGTTTCATATATACATATTTTTCTTCCTATTATGGGATGCATAGTACATAGGTCACAATAATATATCACTGACCGTTTTCTTAAAATAAGTAAATAAACTCGTAATGTTGATTTTTTAATTCTACATTACAATAGATCTAATGGGTTTTTGATTGGATGAACGTTTTTCATCATTACTCATAACATAGTACTTATAAGAACGATTAACTAAATTCAATAAATATATATCCAAAATTAAGTTACTTTTCCGTTGCGAAACAATCCGAATTAAATAAGAAAATCAATTCGACTTTGCATCCGAAACAGAAACATCACGAAATCCAGAACTCAGATCAGAACAAAGTAGCTTCAAGCGCTTTAAATCCAAATAAAGTAACAAAGAAATAAAGAATGAAAGCAAGGAGTTGCTTCGAAACAAACCCAACTCAGTTATCTTTAGTCTAGCGGTGTGGGGAAAGTTTGACAAAACATTTATTGTTGGTAAAGAAGTCAGGGGTCCGCGACGGACTTGAATGACGATAACGAATTCTAAAGTCTCTGATATCTGCAACTTGAAAAATACAGTTAGCTACCGCTGTTAGAAGACAAGACGTTATTACTGCAATCCTAAAATGTCTTCTCTTATAATAGGTACTATTACTAATAGTGATACTTCTCAGTATTACAAAATTAGTGATAATAATTCATAAAAAACAATCTACATATAAAAACATGAAATAACTGTCCCAATATAGTAATAAACAGGAAATCCAGGAAAAACAGAATGAGGTTTATGGGCTAAGAAGAAAAGATATTTCATTCATTGTATTTTGTTTACAGTAATCTATTTTCGACTCTCATTAGTGAAGTCGTGAGTTCATAACCTCGGTCCGTACCACTGAGTTTCTACTGAAGTAACAATTTTTAAAATTATCACTAGTGAAGGAAGACATAGTAAGGGTGGTATGGCACAGGTGGATTGTGGCCCGAAATACCCTACTGATATACTTAGGAGGCCTGTGTCGTGCAGTGGAATATTATAGGCTGATATCAAATCTCAGTAACATATCGTAGTGTAATTGCAAGTGGCACCGAACTGTCTACTGTATATTTCAATAGGTATCTGCGTAAAGTCGAGCGCATCGCTATAGTAAAACTGAAAACAATAATATAAATTATAATACTACTTAATTTAAAATTATATACTATCTTATAGTAATATGCTTTATGACTTCTTTACAATAAACGTAATTACTGAAAATTATGTTGCTAAATGTATCTACTCGTATATTTACTTAGTGAAAACATTAAAGTTTCAGAAGAAGAACTTTGATATTATGCATTGTATTCTATATAACTATATGTTGGCAGTAGGTACCTTTGCGTGCGTGTATCGTATATACGGACACTGAGTTGGCATAGTGTCAGTACGTCCCTGGGACATTTTCGAAAGTGGTCCATAAATCGTTGACTCTTGATTACAGGATCACCAAAGAATATATTCAATATTTTGTGTGCCATAAACAAATCAGTACTGGCGGCCCTTGTAACTAAACTCAATATGTGGAGCTCTCTTAATCTATTGAGAAGATATTGACGAGCAATATAGCGGCAATGACAATTTTTGATACTAATTCATAAAATAGTTGGCATTACCAGTTTAAGAACTACTGTTGTTATTTTTTTAAAACTAAATACAAATCATTTTTAGAATTAACGAGCACTATCACAACACATTATATAAACATTTTTTTTTAAATTGAAGGCCTTTGTTTACCTTTTTTCTCGACGTTTCGGCACGGATTACACCAGCCATGGTCACGAGTTGACTGAAGAGGCGGGTAGTCCACGATGGGAGCTGTGTGCAGTTATATTTATATTTACAATATAAATATATTTACATATTATAAATATAAATATATATTTATATTACAAAACGCGAAAGTTTAAAAGTTATAAGTCTATGACATTCGCATATTTACAATAAATTCCCAAAGACAGTGGCTAGAAATGTAAACAATAGATGCTACAAGAAATATTATGTGCATTACGCTTCTTGTCATGTCAGTTAAAGTCAGATACGATCAAAGCAATTTACGAATTATGATCGCCGACTATTTGCCCATTGAAACTATCTCTTGATTAATAACCCAGAGTCCAAAATATATTTGGTAAGATAACCGATGAGTGAGTGCCTCGCATTATATTAAACTGGGGCCATTTCTTTTGAAACTATTCTGTGGGACAAGTTGATGGTTTATCTACTTTCATATTTCATGAATGTTCTGCAACTGCTGAAATTTTTTGTCGGTCGTTTTATAATTTATACTGTGCAGACTTGGCTATTAAATCAACCAACGTCAAATGATATTTAGCTAACATGAAACAATTGAAATGTGAAGAATTATCAATAATTATTTTCGTTCCTTTTCTCATTTAACAAATTAGTGTTTTTATATATCCGTAGAAAGTATTAAAGTTTGCAAATAGGATTCTGCAAGATTGGCTGCGCATCCGCATCCGCCGTGGTGTTACATGTGTCCATGGGCGACGGTGATCACTTGGCAACTCTTGAGCTATCCGCCCTTCTGGCAACTCTTCTATAAAAAAAAACTACATGTAAATAGATTAAATTTATATGTGGGAATGACTCTACATTTAATAAATGAATAATCATCTTCCTACCCGTCGCGGCTCACTTTTATAAAATAAAATGGCTTTTATAAAAGGTGGCAACCTACTAAGATCTATTAAGCTAGCTAAACGTTCAAGCTCGCTTCCGGGAGGTGGATCTGCATTATGTCTTCATGAGGTAAGTAAGTCACATTGAATTCGATTGTAACGATTATTTTATATGGAGACTAGAAATGTATAGCGCACCGCCCCCGAATTAAGTAGGAGGAAATGTATTACGATTAAGATTCAGCATTGGAGACACTATTTACACGTTCCTCCATATAATTTACTTAGGACCTATCAAAGTCCCTCTTTGACAGTACAAACAACTTTGCCACAGAAGCCAATACTTTAACATGTTACATGTTATTATGTTAACCTATGTATAACCTACTAAAAATGTTGTATTTTTTATTTTACTTCTACATTTTAAACTCTTTTTCTATGAACGCATTAGTATAAATATTTTTAATATTACTATTGTATCATATTTTTATAAGTTAAATTTAATGAAATATTTTTTGAATCGTAATAGATCTCTGATAAAAACTTTATTAATTTTTATCCGTTATCTAATTACTTAGAAAGCACATATATTGTTAAATTACAAGTTTGTTTTTATGTAGGTAGCCCCTTCTGTGTCTTACTTCTGAGCAAAATAATTGCGTAAAAATACCAAAATAAGACAGTCGAACGATACGAATAGGAGCGTTAGCAAAAAATCCTCTAGAACTGTCGGTGAAATATACAATACCGTAAATAACATAGTAATAAAAGATTAAACAAAAGACTGTAGATAATGACCAAGCGATTTCGGCTCACAGCTTGCTAAACTTTATAATTACGATTCAGTGTAGTATATTTTCTATAGTAAAATTTCCGTAGTAAGTAATGAAAATAAGTTTAGTAAAACTAGTAAGTATGTATGCATGTCTGTATGTATATATGTATGTTCATATGATTGAAGTTGTAATATATTGTAATATTGCATTAAGTAGATATATAGTTGTGTAATATATTTACTAATTATCGTTTCTCTCATATTTTTACGTTTCGTCGCACCGCTCTGTTTAATCAAATGATTGGCTGATAGAGAATGCCTCTAGGCATTAATCTCGCTGTTTGTACTATAATGTGAAAGGATTATTTTTAAATAAAATAAGAAATGAGTAATCAATATTCTCTAGTGTTTTAGTAAAAAATATTGAGACAATTATAGCCAAAATATTACGACTACTTACTGCAGAACATAAGCTCAAACGTGTTGACATTCATTCAAACCATCACCAAGTGGGGTTTTAAGGTGCTGGAACACCTCCCCTACAACCCAGATCTTGCTCTCTCCGACTTTCATCTGTTTGTGTATGCTTTGCTAGGTCGTCGATTTTTCACAGACGTGCAGGAAGCGGTGCAAAAGTGGCTTCGCGACCAACTGAAAACCTTCTTCTTGGAAGGAAACGCAAGCTTGTGGACCGCCTGCGCGCCTGGACCAAGTATATTGACACGGGAGGAGACTACGTTGAAAAATGATGTACATATTGAACCTCTATTTTTATGTAAATTAATTGTAGAACGAAAAATGTAGATAATTTTTGACTCACGCTCGTAAAAGCAATGTTTTACTAAAGTGATAACGACAAAAAGATCTGAGTAACTAAGAACTTTGAATTTAAATCCAAAGCACTAATCTATGTAATCAAAAATTATATTCACATGAAAGAAACACTTTATATTTATAAATCTATCTTTATAAAGATATATAATCTTTATAATATAACATATATAAGAAATTAAATTTGAATTTGCAGTTTAAAGTAATACGTCTTTGTAAGATGTACATGAAATGCAATATGTCATAAAATTCCTGTTAACATTAATGCATAATTTATTGATCCCTAGAAATATTTAGCATCCCTAGAAGAGCAAAATAATAAAACCTTGTTGAATTTTACAGAAGGTTACTCCGCTTAATCTTAGAGCAAATTCTCCCAAAATTATAATCTTGTTTACACAGCCCTTTAAGGAACTGTTTTACGATGTTTACTTAATTATAAAAGGGCAACAAATTTGCGACATTATTTCCTCAGATTTTACAAATTCTCCGTGAAATGGCAATTGTCTTTGTAAAGACAGTTTCTATCTATTAAGGTTAATTAATTGGCTTTGAGAGAAAAGGTTAATTTTGTATTTAAATCAATTGATCATTTCGTTTATATTTAAGTAGGAATTACTTTTTATTCACTTTAACAAGAAGCTTATTGATATCAGAAGTATGTATAAATATTATATAGTCATTAATGCATTCATATATTAATTATAGTTATAATAATATATTTCATATATTTAATATAGATATTTCATAGTCATTAATATATTGATATAATTAATATAGTCAGTTTAATTATGTACGAAATATAACAATCCCTTTTCGAAACAAAGACAAACTTTACTGACTTAATTTGAAGTGTCATAAACCGCATTCATAAAACAGAGGTAATAATTTAAGTGTTGGCTGGCGTCAGGCTTTGGTAGGATCAACCGCGGCATTGTGCAGTGCGTGCCGAGCTGTCTGCCTGGAATCTGCTCCGCGAAGCCCTTTCATGACAACGAATGGCTTAAAACCTCATTTAGCGAGGACTCGACGCCTCTACCACTTAAACGTTATGACCCAAGAAAATTGTCGCGTAATTTAAATAACTTTGTGAAGTCCTTTCCATTGTCTTCGGTTTCTGAAGCGTAGATGGCTCACAGTGCATAAATCTTCCTTTTTCTGGAAAGCGTCTTCATTTTTGCTAAAGACGTTTATATCTTGTCCTGCGACGTTCCTTTCAACATTGCTTTCAATGTTATTAGATAAAAATGATATAAATCTTCTAAATTCAATTTGAAAATGTTTTCCTCCATTACATTTTTCGCCGTCTTCTCTGCATTTTTGTTTTCGAACGGTAGCTATTTTAATTCGGTGATTTAGCACCCAAAATTAAAATCGCTCAAAGTAATTTCGTTGAAACTATTTTCTAATTAACTCGATAACTTTCAATAAGACTAACATTTGTGCAGTACAATCACAACCAAGTTACACGTTACAGGTACGGGGAATATGAGACATCAAAGGCATCCAGGTATGATACTCAAACAGTTTGTAGACTTAATTGGAAAGCGAACGGGCGGCCGGTGTATTTACTCAGTACTCGTAGTGACCAGACTGTGTGTACAGCTCTTGTCCGAGTTGTGTCAAAGAACAGACCTCACCTCGCCAAACTCGGATTGTGGGCGCGACTACGGTTCCGTATCAGTTATAAAAAATATTTTACTTCTCACAATCAGTATAAATTACTCTACATTTGTAACGATTTCAACTAGATTTCCTTTTATTCTGATGAATAACTCTTTTTAGGTGTTACCTACTTTAAAACATTATTGATACATTAACATATAAAAAAGTGAATTATTGTATAAAGAGAATATAGTATAATACTGTTTCATTTCATTAGTTTATTAGATATTTTTGTTTATTTTTTATTGCAGGATGGCTACTTGCACTTATCTCGTCTTTTATATTTCTTATTTTATTTGATTGTACTTACCTATTTTTATTGATTTTTTATTTCAGTCTTTTTTTTAAATTTAGTTGTATGCATTAAGCCTCACTTTACCTATTCAATATTCCTATAAACTTGATTGTTTTTAATTTATTTTTCATGAAACAACACCATGAACACGGTATAAAAATTACATTTTTTTTAACAGAACAAGACGACAGACGAACATACAGTCCACCTGATGGTAAGTGGATACTGTCGTCCATAGACATCCACGATATATGCCAACATCAGTCCAGAATGACAAACGTTGACATGCCCCCGGATGCGCTGCCTACCTTTGCAGATTAAGGAATGGATTGGGAAAATGGGGATGGATAGGATGAGAAGGGAATGGGCTCTGGCATGGAGGAATGCAGCGTACACTCTTCCCCCAAATTATAATACATTATAAAAATATCTTCACACATGTTTATGTTAATGCTTTTCCATTATAAATAAAATACAAAGGATGTGTAATTAGTTGATACTGTTCTGATTTATGACCTGTTGCTTAAAATTATGTTAACCTAATTTGTTTAATGATAACTGTATGCTTTTTTTAAATAAATAAAGTGGATAATAAATGCAAATGGTACTCAACATACGTTATTATGTACGCAGTTTAACGCTTGAAGTAAATATTAATGAAACTGTTAACACTGCCTACAAAAACTTACTTTGTATTAAATTTTCCATCATCAAATAATCTTGTTGAGTCGACGTTTAAGCTGATAAGCGTTCAATTAACTCGAAAGCTACAAGACGAGACGTCATATCAAACTGAAACTTAAATCAAAATTCCAACACAAATTGGTTAATGGAGCTCATTGAAATCTGCCGTCCTGCCGCTAATCAATAAACATAAACGTCGAAATCAAGATACATAAGCCGACGTGTCTTAATGCTCAAGGGGAAAGTTCAAAGAGTTTCCAATTTGATAGCAAGAGATGTTAACGAGCGCTTTAGTATTAGACGACGAAATACCTAGCGCGCGACATCAAGCGATTACCGCTGAGGGCGTGGAACGAAGGCTGCTCTAAGGCAGGGAATATATCTTTAAGAAAGATTAACGATCTTCAGGTAGCGCTTGGGGTCGAGCTATAATTAAACGCAATGGATGGTGCTTCCCCAAAGATTTAGAGTGAGGGGTTGGCGTCTTGCTGAGTTATGATTTCACACGAGACGATGTGATTGGCACCTTGTAATGAACCTCGTGAATTGACTTTTTGAACTGCAAGTTGTATTCATCTAACTTTAGAGGAAATTATGTCATTAAGAAGAAATTTCGAACTGATGTTCGACTTGTAACTTCTGCTTATATATCACAGATTATGTTCTTTATGTTGTTTTCTATATAAGTAGATTTAATTATCACTTTATATCTAACTTTTGTAAACTTTCAACCACATGATAACAACGTGAATATCTGCAACACAATCACGGGAATAGAAGAGGGTTTTGTTTTATTTATTTCTTATCTACACTTTACTCTTTTAACAAAAGACGGACATAATGCCCCAGCCACCCAAGCAAGAGGAAATACTTAAACTAAATGAATACCTATTAAAAATATACACAGGGGAAGATCACCTCCTCGCAATAGATTAATACGCACATAAATAATTCAAATATTTTTCTAATATTTTAGTTACATCTTTTATTTACACTATGCAAACAAAATAACAACCGGTATCTATTTCGAGGAGGTGGTCTTTTCTTGTTAAAACTATCCCGAGATGGAGCTTTTCTGACAATGACATCTTAGAAATCATGTTTTAAAAAAAAAACAATTTTAGGAGTATATTTAAAGTGATGGTCATTCTATTTATGATCCTGAATAGTTAATTTAAAGTGATCGACCTTTAATCGATGCTTGCAAATAATTAACTATACGATCCTAGTACTGATTGGTGAACAGAATATTGTTATTATAACTGTTAAGATTAAGGGTGTTAAATATGTTAATATATTCCAAAACATACTTCTCAGTAGCCAAAGGAGACATAAACATAATAACATGCCTCCGGGTACAATATACTCAAATTATATGAGATAAGAAATCTTGTTTGCAAACAATTTTCCGCTCAGTACGCAAGGAAACCGTATCAAGATGCCCCTGCATTACTTTACCAAATGTAAATTCAAGAAAGGTTTTTTATAGCTGATGTCAACAGGCCGTGCACCTGGTGGTACACTGGTGCACTGGTGGACCTTCTCATGCACAAGACAATGTGCATGAAGAATGTATGGCCTTAAAACGCCACGCTGTGGTAGCGACTTTGTTGTCCCTTGTAATTAGTGGCATCTACGGAAAGAGATGGGGTGGTCGGCCCACACCACACACCTACACGATGAATTTAAGTACATTTGCTTTTGCCTCTGTCTTCGTTTGCTCACAACCAGGTTGCTTAGGAATTTGTTAAATTTGATTTCCTTCTCATGTATAACACACTGTAGTTTCATAATTACTGTTCAAAATTATATTTATTTTCAAAGTGGTTGAATAAAGAGTCAACTTTATATAAATAAAAGCAATAATTAAAGAACCTACGAGAATAAATCCATACATATAATAAAATCGTAACAGTGTTGTACATGAAATATTTTTTGAAAAAAAAAAACCACTACGAACGATGCAGAAACCAAAACTGCCATTTTTAGAATTTTTGTCAGTCTGCCTGAACTCGCATCAGGCAAAAATCACTGGGCAGAGTTTAATGATACTTGGCATAGTTATAGCTTATGACTTGGGTTGACATTTAAAGTACATTTTATCCCGATCCGTTATAGAATTCCTACGGAAAGCACTCTAATGTTCACGCGAACGAAGTCGCTGGCACTCTAATATTTTATAAAGCTATGAAAACCACAACAAAATCACATTGTAATAGATTTAGAAATGAACACGGACAAACAGAGAGTCATTATGTATGCCTATTAATATTATTCTGTATGCTCATTAGTATTATTATTAGTATTAACTAATTGTTTTTATTTGAGACGTAGTTGGCTCTTATTACTTACTATCCATTCATAAGTACATCGTTAAATACCTACATCAGGAGTTTTTTCCGCTGGTTATAAGAAGTAGGGAATGATCACAACTCTTCCTTGCTCCGCGGAGCACAACCTAACTGTCACATATTTTACTTGCACTTACACGCCTCCCTTGAAAACCATAGGAGAAATAAATAAGCAGTAGAGGATCTCAAGGTATTATTCAAAATGAACTCAACCAAATGGGGATTGTCTTGACTCTATTTCTTTGTAATTAACCTATCCAGCTATGATCTACCTACCTTCAATTGATCTTCTTTTGTATTAATGGGCCTGTAGGACCAAACCGCGCAAGGCTGATCATTAAGTAATATGATCTCTCATGGGGCTCTGTCCCAACGTCTCACGATCCTTAGTTCCCAGTTGATTTCTAAGGGTTTCTTAGTTAGTAAGATGCATTTCAAGCGCAACTTATGTATCTACTGAGAGACTAATGATTCATTTACACAAGGAGAATTTCTCGAACGCGAGTTTCTCGAACATAGGTCAAAAGCTAGTATAAACCACTGTTATCATCATCTGATCACTGTTATCCATGTTATCATCGAGTGTTTTTATCATGTGAACAGTTGTAGGTGAGAATTGTATGTAGTTTGGTCGCATTCGAGAGTCGTATACAATATTCTAGTCCGAACTTTCTAGCACGTTCAAGAAACTCTCCAAGAATTGTGTAAATAAACCTTAAATGTTAATAATTCGAAAGTACAGAACAAAACGAAACGTCGTCGTCCAGCGCAAGCAAAACTAAATATTTAAAAGTAAGTGGAGAGCGCTGGTACGTCAAGCTGGCGCATGCGTCACTTAAGCTCCTGGAACCAACTGAATTCATCTAGAAAGGTCCAACTGGCCTGGTGAATTTCTAAGATTAACATCGTATCTAAATTTTGAAAGTGAACCAGGCTTACTTCAAGCAACATGAGAACCGGATATGCTATACCGTGTTTTTCAATACCATGTCGAAACGATAGGAAACTCTGTATTACAAGCTCCATAATATGTGTGTTTGTTACGTGTTTTCGGAACTTTCCTTCAATCTAACTTCGGAAATAACGATATGGCCCTATGTTAACAAACGGGAAAATTAAACGAGATAACATATTTATATGTTACACAAAATGCCCTTTGTTTTGTCTCCCATGTTTAATGTATTTATTTTTAGGGTGATATCGAAGGATTTGCTGAGATTACAACTTTCGAATTTCGAAAAAAATGTTATTAAATCTGGACTAATGGTGATCAGTTGTATTCATAACATCAATTTCAAAGTTTATATATCTATACTAATATTATAAAGAGGTAAAGTTTGAAGTTTAGATGTAGGAGGTAATCTCCGAAACTACTAATCCGATTTTCAAAAATTCTTTCACCATTTGAAACGTACATTATTCCAGATGAACATAGGCTATATATTATGTGCAAAAAAAATGACGGGCATGCAACGCATACCGGGCACAGCTAGTCTGTATTAAATGGCTTAAACTTTACAACAAATCTTAAAACGTTTAAGAACCAATATATACAAACGAATATATTCGTAAATTCAACAAATAAATCTAAACATTTTTTTTCCTAAAATGTCACTAGGAAGATAATAATTAATAATAAGTGTACAGGAATCTAATCCATATTTCGATTAATCCACAAATTCGTTATAGATATTACAAATAGGCAACCATAAACAAATAAGCAGATTTGGAATCTAATTAACAAACGATGTAAATATGCGAATCTAATTTGATTTAATACAAACCATAATTACAAATCTGTGCCAATATCGTCAATCATTTGAAATCCTAAATAAATGAGGGGATAATTGACAAATCCGCAAACCTCTCATCGTTGGGATCGGGCCACCGTCGGTTATCATCACCATGTCCACATTTGAATATGAATTATACCTATATGCAGGACCGGCGGATAATGTGTGTATAGTGGGTAACTCTACCCACTCGGAATTTTCTGAGTGGGTAAAGTACCCACTCGGATTTTAACGAAAAGTTACTGACGTCACTAGACATGGGGAATTCCTCGTCGCTCGAAAAATTCATGTCTAAACGCATTTTCTTTCTTTGTATCTTATTTTGTATCTTTGTCAATTGTAATTCAATCACAATTATTGTTTGTACCAACGCAAGAAAAGATCATAAAAAAAAATTGAAACAAAATTTGATGGACTATAACTTTTTTTATTTCTGTACGAATGTAATGTTTGTTGTTTTAATTAATAGAATATTTCATATATAAATATATAAAATTAAAAAAGTACACCTTGTCGCTGAAATTTCTAAGTTAAAACCACATTTTTGGAAAATTGCATTCAAAATTCCCCTACGTCACGTTGCAATGGGTGCTAAGCTTGACAAACTGCAGCAAATTTCTCAAGTTCAATTAAAATCGGTTTATTTATTCGCAAAAAGCCGTTGTCGAAACAAATCAAGATGTAACGTTTTCTTTATTTTGTTATATATAAAATTTTAAAACAAAACAAAAAAAATAAGTTTGAGCTCGAAGAACTCAGATATATTAATACTGTAAGAAAAATGTTTTTGAGCGTTGTTGTTGTTGAATGTTGTTGAAACATTAGTTTACAACTGTAATTATTGTAACTTTTTACACTTTCGCATTTTGTACACATTTTATATTCTAAATGGGGTATGAACGCGTATAATAAAGGTATTTGTTTACCTTTTATTCCTACTGGATGTTTCGGCACGAGTTACACCACACTCGTGACCACGGCTGGTGTACCCCGTGCCGAAACATCGAGTAGAACTAAAAGGTAAACAAATACCTTTTTTATACGCGTTCAGACCCCATTTAGAATATAAAATGTGTAAGTAATGTGTTGTTAACGTACAACACAAAGGCTAAATTCCGCATTGACAGAGTAGATTATACAAACAATAAAATTTCGTTTCAAATGCAAAATCATCTATTATGTTAGCTCTCACTTGGAACCAACCAAAATGATATGTACAAAAAATCTCTTTATGGTCTTTATATAGATTAATAGAAGAACCCAGGTTGAAGAACTTTATTTCCCAATAAATAATCAATAACTCTAATGTCACGTTAATAGATAGGTTTAGCTAACCAAAGTAGTCATCGATACCAATAGCTCTAATCTCACGTTACGGTACTTAGAAAGGTATAGCTAACCAAACCAGGCATCGACTCCAATAGCTCTAATCTCACGTTACTGTACGTCGAAGCTAACCAAAGTAGATATCTACACTAATAGATCTAATGACAGGTTAATAGAATTTTTTAACTGAACAAAGTAGGCAGGCATACGACACCGTATCGATTGTCCCGCGGTCTGTCACCGGTATTCCGGCATTGATCCGGCGCCGGAAGTGGTGCACCGACCGCTGCGGCAATTAGGATATTGGAGGCAACGGCCAACATTGCGAGACTGATTGAGCTCCCTTGTAACCACGAGATACGTAGGTATATCTTCACACTTTATTAATCCGCTTCAATTTTATTATTCGTATATACTAGTATGATAATACCCTAACGAGTATGATAATACCCTATATACCCCTATGTTCCGCGACAGCCATCTTGGTTAGTATGAGGTATTCAGAAACACAAGTGGTCTATGATAGCAACTGGTTTAAAAATCAAACGACGATTTGATATATAGGCCAGTTACTATCATAGACTACTTTCGTTTCTGACCTTATAATACACCGTTTAATGCTGATTTAATCTACGATAAATTTATTCAAATGACTAATTATATTGTTTACTTACACACAAATAAAATTTTAAAAAAATTAGATTAAACATATAAACTAGAGTACTGGTAAGGCGGCAAAAGAACCGACGTGATAAACCTATATTAACAGCAAAGAATTTATATAATTTTATATTAGGAATTTTATCTAATGTTGCTTTGATGTATAAATAATAAAATATAGATGAATAGTCGTTAATACAGAAATATTAATTAATAAAGTAAATTCAATTCAATTCAGTAATGCACTCATGTTGAGAACATACAGATTTTAAAGATATATTAGCTTCGTTCGCGGTAAGGATTCAGAACTGATTCGGAACTATACGCATGCGCAGTTCAAATAATGCCGTTCGCGGAACACACAATTCAGAATTTCTAGTTACAGTTCTGTGTTCGCGGAACCGTCGAACTCAATTCAGGATCGGTTCAGAATCGGTTCTATCAGTTCTATAACTTTGGCAAGAATCCGTAGTTCCAGACATGCGCAGTTTTTACCTAACGACATTTGACATATATGCTGCGGCTATATTCAGTTGGTTAGAAACTAATAAACTGGTTAAATAGTTAAATAAAATATAAATTTCATTAATTTATTAAGGGTTAAATAAAATATGGTTAGTTTTGTTTGTTGTTTATATAAATAAGTTTATATAATACTCTAATAAGAGTAATGTGTTTTGGTGGGTCCACTTAAATACTTGCCAACTTAGGGGTTTTCCCCCCAAATTTAGGGGGTAAATAAGTGGAATGGGTTTTTTTAGGGGTTTTATATTTTTAGGGATTTTTTGACTCTTCATATATTTTTTTGAATATATATTTTTCATATATTATGTGAAAGTATAGGCCCTGGGACAATCCAAACTATAATAGCTAATCATATTTATTTGTTGACCTAGCGACTTAACGACATCTAGTACAAATATATTACAACTACTCTGTGGTGACTGGTGGTTATTGTGCCTATGTATAGGCCTATGTGCCTATACATATGTACGTTGATTATTGTTTACTTGTTTAATTCGATTTTGTTGTTGTACTGCTGTGCCGACAAGAAATTTGTTAATGATGCCTAAAGAAACTAAAAATAAAAAAATGTACAGTCAGAAGTACACGTAGATTTGGGAAACAGATCCATATTTAAAAGGTAAAGAAATTTCATTGCATTTTTGTAATTTATATTTTTTCTTTTATTATATATTTTTTTAGGGGGATTTCTAAGTAATTGGGGCGATTTTGGGGGTTTTTGACTTAAGCTTTAGGGATAAATATTTTTGAGAGTTGGTAACACTGCCGATGACAGTAGATCGTACGCAGTTTGGTTCCGAAATCGTTCGCGGAAATAAAAATCACGAATCGGTCTATAACCGAGCATGCGCTCTACTACGATTCCAAATTAGTTCAGTACTAGTTCCGAATTAGTTCTGAATCCTTACCGCGAACAAAGCTAATAAATATTCGTTCAACATGCACCCTGTTAGGGCACCGCAATTTTAATTTATAGACACTCATTTGAGGTACATTAATTAATTAAATAACATTCATCGATTTTAGCAAGTAAATTGTTAAATAAAGTAATTGTGAGTTTTAATTGACAACGACATAAAAGTCAAAATTCTATGTAAAAGCCGGATGCGGCATTTTAGGACTTATACGTATTACTTAGGAACCTATACGTAAGCTATATGTGTACTCTACGTACAACGTAATGAGTATTTTTTAAATTTACTAAAATAGGTGAAAGTCATTAAATATATAATTTAATGTTCTAAAGCAGTTGTTATAAGTAACTTAAACAAATATAAGGTACTCGTATATACTCGTAAACTCTTTGTCCGCAGCCTTTAAAACACTCCGACACAGACAGCTCAAAAAATTCATTCATTTGAATTTCATATGAGGCAACATGTCCCTTAAACATCCCATTTGGATGCACTCAGTGGCAGACTCGATTAATAAAAACCTCCATTTGCACACACATCCAAAAAATTACAGGTATATCAATTTTCATTTTAAAATTTCTGTTCATTTTCAATGATTTTAGGACCGATAAGAGAGGACACGGGACGAATCCCCGAGTGGAAACAACGCCACGTACAGGGAAACGTAGCACGCGATGCACTCCGGCCAGACTTAGGTCAGTTAGGGCCAGTCATCAGGTCAGACTGGTGACTTGAAGAAAAGTCGCCGGGACTGTATGAGAAGAGCTGAAGACCGAGTGTGCTAGTGGTCCTTAGGTTCTCCCAAAGACCCCCATGTCCTTAGGAGGACTCGGCCAGGACTCTGGAGGACAGCCCCTCTAAAGTCTGAATGTCTTAAGTACGACTTTTTGCCCATTATTACTAGCTCGGCGGTGAAAGAAAACATCGAGAGGCCTAATAATAAAATAGATCTGTGGATAATAATACCCATATCGGCACTGGACTCGCGTGATGGATTATTATCACGGGATTTTTATATACATATGTATGTATACATGCTGGTGTCCTATAATGGGCCGATATCAAGAATGAGGTTTCCACCCATGAAAGAGGGATATAATAATATTCAGCAATATGTTATGTGGATAAAACTTATTTTTAGCATTAGCTTCGACCAATATTATTTGACATGATTCTTATAACAGTGGAATCAAAAAAATAAGACTATTCCTTTGATAATTGTCTAAGAATAAAATTGAATTATACAATAGGCTTGATTGATAAAATAATTTGATCCATATAACAAGGTACTTTAGTCACAAACAAAACATTGTAGAACGAATTTTAGTCCAGTCAAATAGTATTATACGAAAAACAGGCGACTCCATGCAAAAGGTCGAGTTTTGATTTTTGGGTGTGTTATTCGTACCGGGACCCTATTTAAAAATCCAATTTTCGACCTCGACAGACAGCAGCGGGCACTGCCACCTCGATAATGTTTTGATTTTGCGAAATACCTCTTAAACAGTGTGTTTAGTGGAAAAAGTTATACTTTCATAAATTAAACTAGAGTAAATTTTCTACAAAGTGAGTTCAGATCAATTTCCCTAAATCATACAGTTCCGAGATACGGTTTTTCAAACATCGGAATATATCTCAAAACATCAAACCTTTTGCATGGAACAATGTATAAATTGACTGGACCATTTATATAACTGATAACTTCTTTGGGAAATGCTAATGATATCTCACGTTCCCGAAGTTTGGTTAGCGCAGTCTAGACGATAGTAGTTGCTTTTCATTTCGTTATCTAATAAGATAATCTTGCAAAAACACAATGCATTCTACGCTATCACCAATGTATGTAAGTTAATGTTCTTCATAAACCAGGACAACTGCTTCCGTTTTACATTAAATTTACATGATAACAGTAGGAAAGTTCCCATCAGAATACACCTGCTAAGTTTTCAAGTATGAACCGAAATCACGAATGCTTACTAATGTTATAAATCTGAATGTGGGTTTGTTTGTTACATATTAAAAAAAATCAACAAATCAGAGCATTTAACTATGCAGTTCGTAAAATAGTTCTAGTGTTAATTCCATGCAACACTTCCTAATAAATGCTATATATTAGGGGTTAAAGTATGAAATTGCCGATATGTACTGAAAAATTAAAACTCGTTTTTATCTAAAATGTAATATATTTATTTAATCAAAATATTTACCCTCATTATCTATACATTGTTGCTATCTATTCGGAAGTTCATTACTATAAAACGGCAATTTCATACTTTAACCCCTATCATTAGCTATATAATATCACTACGTGGCTGGTTATTTAAGTTATATTAAATATATTTAATATGTGTAAGAGCAATTATACGTAGACGAGTAATAATGACAATCTTTTAGGATCTCATTAATACTCGTATTTACCTTTAATCTTGATGTATTGAATTTATCAACTCGATTTTTAGTAAAACGTTTTCTTTTAACACTTAGTGATAATTTAAAAATTCGTACCTATGTGAAAAGCCCGTGGTATGTACAGAGAGGGATTCGAACTCATAATTTATAAGTTCAGAAACGTCTTAATTACAACAATATATCTGTAATTTTAGATATTCTTGTCACGACATGGGGCTTTTCAACAGAGTTGTGAATAGGATTCTGCAAGGTCGGCAGCGCACCCTGATAGGAGAGTGTGCACGCTGCATTCCCACAGCCGCTGGGTGCACCTGACTGGCCACGTTACCCGTCTCTCACAGAAGACTACCTTGAAATGTACTGTATTTCCTACTTTATCGTATTTCCCCAATGTACGTACGTGTTTCGGTAGTGAGTGAGATGTGCCAGAGCCCATTCCCATCCTATCCTATCCCTCCCCATTTCCCGTCCTCATTTTCCCAATCCTTTCTCCCAATCCATTCCTTAATCTGCAGAGGTAGGCAGCGCATCCGGCGGCATGCCAACGTTTGTCATTCTAGACTGATGTTAGCATGTATCACGGCTGTCCACTTATCATCAGATGGACTGTATGCTCGTTTGCCGCCTTAATTCTATAAAACAAAAAACCTGGAAGCCCCCTGATGTTGCAGGTGTCTATGGGCGGCGATGACCACTTACCATCATGTGGCCCATCCGCTCGTATGCCATGTATTATGTTACAGTTATGTAGCTATACATCTACTTCTATCTGACTACTTTGTGTCTGATATGAACGCATAATCAATTACCATTAAAAACCTACCTATCGAAGAATGTAGCCCTAGTTGTGTAGTCTGTGTTTAATTTCGCAGTGGGCCTAAAATAGCAATTGCAACCTGTCATTGGTGTCTAAACGGACAGGAAGGCAGTGGCGATAATGCACCATGAATAAGTGATGAGCACACACTGAAATAGCGCACGTCGTGAGCGCAACGTATGTTTTCAAACTTCGAGCCAATTTACAAGTTTAACTACGAACATGAGGAGAAACAGACACTTCAATTATTAGTTTTATGAAGAGAAGATGGCAGATACAGTCCACCTGATGGTAAGTGGTCGGCCATGAGACACCCCATATCAATCCAGAATGACAAACCGCACGCCCCCGAATGCAAAGATTTAATAGAAATGGATTTAAAAAAAGGTTGAGTAGGATCGTTTTTTTTTATTATTGCTACTTTACATTGTTGAATCTTATGATGTTGATTCTTGATTGATTCTTTGCTTACAACTATATAATTCAGTATGCTTGTTGCAAATAAGTGCATTGTTCGAACTTTTATTTGATGTTTATTTGATTATTCAGTTAGATACTTGAAAGAGGAGCCGTCCATTACTGCAGAGTACTTGTTTCAAATATTGCAGTTTTTCAGTATGTAGGTATGTATCTTATTAACTAAAATAACATAAACTCAGCTAGGAGAGAAGTGTACAGGGAGAGATATGTGGATGAGAGGCAGCTTTAATTTTACAATCTGCTTCCATGCTGTTTACAATCTATTCCAACCATGTTATTATTTTTGTAACTTTTGTTTGCAACTACTGTTAGAACATAATATTCGTGTTTCTTTCTTACAGATACATTTAACTCGATGTCATATATGTATGTTATATTCAAGTTTTGTTTAATTAACAGACATAATTTAATTCTATACATATATCATATACATAAGGTTATACACCCCATATATCAGTTTGTATATTACATGTATTTATGGCATTTTGAGGCATTTGGCATTGCTCTTAACTGCGGTTATTAGGACTTCCTCCGTATACTTCAGTAACATTGTCCGATAGTCGTCATTGCTGAGTGTTTTGTGTAAGTTGCCTATGCTTAGCTGGTACTCCAGCCCGTGCTCACATTCAAGATGAGGAAGTTTGATTGGAATTAGTAACTATAACCAGTTAAGAAGTTTTCTCACTCCATTACACCTTCCATTCATTGTTGAGATGGAATTTGGAATAAATAGCATAAGAAGATTCCTTTATCCCCATCAGTCTCGATGGGACAGGAGAAATATATACATTTTACTAGTCTTCAGTGAGAATCCGCCGATTTTTTATGAATTAGGATACCTGTCCCCTATTTCGTCACTTAGATACAGTGTCCACAACTACTTCTCTATATTTTTTTAAACTTTCGCCTTTTGTACATATTTAATATTGTGTATGTGTATAATTAAACTTCACATTGATTATCACATTCGAAAAACCTGCGACGCAATACACTGACAATGTCCGCAGACTTATTCGACGATAAATCGCAAGAATTAAATTTATTAATTACTAGATTCCAGTCGAGTAGAAATAAAAGGTTAACTAAATCCTTTAATTTTCGGTGTTTAGACACTTCTATGTATTTATTATTACATACATCAAGAACAAGAAATGAAATTTTTGTACATACTCTCTAATCTCAAGATCTATTTAATCTCATTTTCTTTCAGTTTACAGCATTGTAAAGAAAATCAATTTAAAAAAATTAAATTCTAAAATTATGCATGTTCCACAATAAAATTTTGCATTTTGCATATCAGGCCAGATATTCTGTACCTAAATATCGTGGGATTTTAACAGAAGTTGAATAAAATTAAAATTTCTTGTATGAGTTTGGTATGCATCTAAATCGCGAACGCATTCTAGTTGCCATTACTATTAACATTTATTAGTATTTACCATTGTTTTATAATAAATCATACTCCATCATCAACACCATCGTGTCATATCAATTGGAATGCAACCGAATAGTCTGTAAGAAGTTGTAAGAACAACGTTCACCAGCGCCCTTTATAAGCACGTAAGTATAAAATAAGCACGTATAAATTACCTCTTTTCTGACTACTGGCGATTTGTACCATTAGTTTAAAAGCTTATGTTACTATTGTTAGCTAAGGAATTACTAGGCATCTTCGTTGACAACCCTAACGTTATGATCGAATTAGCCTGTCGATTTATTGTATGGTACAATATGATTTCGGTACATTGACAAATTAGCGAGCACAAGGCAATTTTCAAAGACGTAACAATGCTCTATGCGATGATTTATACGCCGATGATATTTTATTAGCCTCATAAAACATCTTGAACCCATTTCACGAAGGAAACCCTTGCTTTATACATGGTAACATTATTTTCCGTAGCGTTGACAAAATTACCAGTTGTGGGAAAAAATATAAGTTTTTTCTCACAATGCGCTCGTTAAAGCTGTAACGGGACATTGTCTGCAAATTGGGTCATTTTATATCGGCTAAATAACAATAAAGGTTCTTTATGTAGCACATTGTTCCTACTGGATTATATTCCATTTAAACCTTATCTCTGTAGTAAATATGTAATAACAAGGTTGCATAATTACGTTTTAAATTTATTTGGAGCATTTTAAAACCCGTCATTTAATATTTAAAACTGGGTTTTATTGCCAACAGTTTATTTATTTAAACTGTTAATGATAAGTTTTACAAGGAGAACGTTCTACTTATACGAATATTGTAATAATTTCAAAAATCATTGTTACAGATTTTCATAGTTGAGGAATTTATACAATAGAAACGAGAAGTGCCAAAAAATGTGTCTTGCAACCTCCTTAGTGTCAAGTTATAGCGTCTGGTGCAGGCGCCTCGTCGACGCCATACACATTATATAGTTTTCCCTTTGAATTTAGGTGCCTAATATGCTACACAATATTAATTACTATATATATAAAGAGTATCAAAATAACGCGATTTTAAAGAAATTAAGAAATCTGAGAATGGGGACCTATTCCAGATTTTAGGAATAGTGAAATTTTAACAGAAATTTGCTTCTAAATATAAACAATATTATTATTATTATTATTTCTATCATAACTTCTATAGAAATATTATTTATAAGAACATAATTTTAACAAACAACTTTATTGCTACTTTAATCCGAATCTTAAAAATCTTAAAACAATGAAACTTTAAGTTTGAAAATCTTAGCTAAATTCAATAAGGCCACAGCGACTATAAGGCCCCTTTAGTCAGAAAACATTTCAATTATACTCGTATATATGTATGTGTATATTTATAGCATAATTATTCTGTATTAAATAAAATATATTTTATTTTATCTTTAAATAATTATGCAACTAAACATTTGAATTAATTTAGTCTGAATACGCTAAAATATCACTCATAGCCAATTACGAATTACAAATTTATTATGAGTTATATTATTATTTACTCATTACGGAGTTTAAATATTTTTTAATTCTTAATTATGCAGTTTATGTCAATATAAGATTGCTGTTTATTTTTGGCAATAATACATATGTAGTTAGTTTTCAACTTTTCATATAAGCGACTCCGAGAAATCTCTTCAGGAAACTAAATTCCGCTGACTTTTTGAATAGAAATATGTTCAAAGTAGTATAAAAGCGATATTAAATTATGAGCTGTGTGTGCGTGCTCTTTGCCACGTTAATAATAAGGCGTAAATGCTATAACTACCAAAGACAGCTGTATAGAACTCAGCTATTTTATAGAGGTACATGTAATTGTTCACTTTCAAAAAAGCTTTATGTAATAGTTCTAATTCTGTTTTTCTAATTCTGTTCTAATTAATTTTATTCTTCTAAAACCCTAGTTTCTAGATTTTCTAAAGAATAGAACACGAATATTTGATGATTAACTAAGTAAGTCATTCATACAGTATTTATGGAATACTGTAGTAAATATGCCTAGATTACTAGCCTAGATTAATTTTAGGCGTCATTTTATCGCCCCTGTCCTGCTACCGAGCCTGTAATTGCTGAATTTATAGCTCCCTACACTAACGTAATTGTGGCCTGCGACGGTGCCGTGTATCACTCCAAATTAGATTCAGTGGGAATGCGCAAAATGGCTGTCAGTGAAAGTGGGCTTGCCATTATTTATTCGCAATAACAACACATCTGAAACCCTACCCACGTGGTTTACAACTATCTTAAAGAACGGTTTCAACAGTGAATCTGTTTTTATATAAGTAGAAATTTTACATTTTAGTTGCTGTTTAACTTTTTTAGTTGTAGTTTTAATTTTTTAGTTTAACTGTTGTTTACCTTGCTACGAGTACATGCAATGCCGCCGGCATTGATAAATACTATTTCATACTCGTATGGCCTACCAATTCTCGATTCATATTTGTGACATCGTCAACTCAAACCTCCAGTTACATATTGAGTTTTTGTTATATCATTACACATAGATGCACATATGCATTTGTTGAGAAATTTTGCACCCAGAGGGTATGGTAATCATTATCTTGATGTTCCAGTATAAACCCGCTCTGCCATATTCCATACGTATATTGTCATATACTCGTATAGTACACGTCTACAATATAGTACGATCTGAGTATATTTTTTGTGAAAGAAAGACGGCAGATGAGCAGACATTCCACCTGGCGATAAGAGGATCAGAAATAAATGGATATTGACACGCCCCCAAATGCAACATTTTCTACTTGATATAGCATACGATTATACGATATACTATATGTATACAATATACGTACAAATCTCAATATATCAGCGAGTATACAATGGCGCTAATGAAACATACCATTTTATACTTTAAAATAATTATCATAAAAACAAAGCTTAGTAAACGCGTTTCAGAACAAATGGAACTTTAGTACACAAACTTGCTTGAGAAGCAACAGAATCCTTTGAAAATTCGTCTAAACATCGCTCAACTCCAACGAACATCCTACCGCCGGTTTTCCAGTTTGTTCACAACTCCTCGTGGCTCGAGGCGTCTTCTTCAATTTATTATCAAAATTAACGTCAACCCGCCACGCGAAACTTGTGGAGAGATTAAGACCTCATATTCGGTAGAAATTAACATTTTCCAGGGTGGTTTCACATTTGAAACTATATTAGTAGGCCGGTCAGCCATTTCAAATGTACACATCTTTTTAGTGAGTTTTTAGTGTTAGGACTTTCATTGCTGAAAATTTTCACTTAATTTCGGGTAAAAATCAGATCATATCAAATATTCAAACAAATCCAAAATTGAAATGACTGATTGGAAAGAAATATCATACCATACCATGACTAAATAACCTCAAACTTGGCTGGGAGAAAATGCTTCATAGTATAAAGTCTACTTTTTGATAATATAATAATGTGTAATGCGCGATGGGGGTGAAAAATCACGAAATGTCCTATGGGTACGTCCAGACAAGATACCCGGGAAGGAGGATCGGTTAGGAACTGGAACGGAGGACCAGTGGGGTGCGGGGGTGCAAAATAGCCGAAACGAAATGATTATTACTATACATAGCCAGGAGGCTCCAGGCGCAGCACATTCTGGGCAGCCGGCGATCTTGACGTTGTTCACTCAATATAACCAAGGTCGCGATCCGATTAATATTTGTTTTACGAATATTAAGAGATTTGCACTGGGGTTTTTCGAGGTGCCGTCGATGGAATCCGAACAGTTTTTTGCGGTGCGCGATGAAGTGTGTTCTTTTACTCCCGGTGACAGGTGTCAGTCGTCGAGTGTAATGGACTATTTGTTTTTATATAAAATTTATTTGGACACTTATTGCCATGGGTCCACACACATAACAAATAATAAAACAAAATTGTTTTTATCACGTCACTGTTCCAGTCCCGTCGAAGTAGGACTCGCTCAGTAAAGTGATGAGTAAGTTCATTGAAGACAGAGTTGGACTCCTTTGAAGAACACGAAAAATACTGTGTCACGCTTTTATCTAATTATCACAACCATTATACACTAAAAATTTGAACTTTAATAAACTATCAACTATTATACCACAAAACCCACAATTTACATTTTATACAATTATCAAACAAAAACTCAACTTTATTTCTCGGGTTCCCGCCAAAAAGTCCTGTCATGGACTAAAAAAAGCCGCATTCGAAAACGTGGCCAAATAATAAAGCGGCGAGAACAAATGAAGTGTAAATAAATACACAATAAATTATACACTTGACATTTATCCAGCTGAAACTGAAACACTGAATGTTGTATTAATTGTTAGTATTATGAAGGCTTCTTATAGAAGTTATGAGACCAAGTTGCTGGTATACAGGATGCGTTGTAAAGGTATATCAGGAAGATTGGCCCACATGTGAACAATGAGAGAGCATTGTTGCGGCAACAAAGGGACGGATCCATTAATTAACTCCCATACAGATCGTTGCTCCGTATTGTATAGCTATAACTCGGGCATGCTTCAAAATATACATTTCGAACTAAGTATTTATATACACTATGCATTGTGTATCAAGAAGATAAAAAAATGGGGAAATATTGTTTGTTTTGCACATATAATCATACATACATGGAGTAGTGTTGCAAAAATAAGTGCTGAGCGCTCGAGCGCTAAGTCAGCGCTAATGAACCTTAAACCTTAACCGCCCGTCATAAACTCGCACTTTAAACATCAAGGATCTACAATCATCAAATGTTAAACACTTGTTAAACGCTCACGAGCGTTTTACGCTCGAGTTTTAAAGGTTCATTTTCACAACACTGACAAGGTTACATGGTAGCAAGGTTGCACCGACCATGCACCAACCGTCGAGTAAAATAAAATACATAAATATAGACATTCGAGACCCGTTTTATAATAATAATAGTTTAATTTGTGATGAAGTATCCGCAAGCTTAAATAAAGTAGGTACCTCGTCACTTCGCTCAAGCAACTAAATGTCAATTGAATAATTGTACATATACCTACTTGTATATATATCTATTGTAAGGGCAGAGGCCTCCCCTTGTAAATCACTGGGGAGTTTTAGGCCGCAATCCACCACGCGGACTGACTCTAAAGACAATGCTCACATCAGAAACAAATGCGCATGGCACGGAATTTGACTAACATTCCAAGCTTAAAAGTAGAACATCAACAGTAACTTATAACATTCTCCCTGAAATCCCACGTAAACCTGAATTACTTACACGATCTCCTAAATTGTACGCCACTTGCTAGAAACGTTCTCGAATTTGCGAAAATAAAGCGAGTTTAAGAACTCTTTACTACTTGTAAGTATCTCTCAACTATCTTATGAAATACCACGTGAATTGCATTGTCGGAGAACATTTATACTTTTAAGACCATGAAATGTAAAAGAAAATGTTGAAAATAGCTGTCTGTTTCTCTCGGTTCATTTTATTCCAGAATTTTTGAACATCTTACTTACGTTATTGGAAATTTAATCCACTATGTTCGCTGATATCTTCGTGCTTTGATTTTGAAACTTGATAAATAGTATTGGCCCTATACAAATATCAATATAAAACTGTTTTTAATGGACTGAAAAATGTGAGGAGCAGTAACAACACTAGCGATCACCTGTGACTTGGTCTGCTCTAGCCTAGGTTTAGCGTAGATTGTTGATAGGGTGCCGGTTTTTTTATTTAAATCGAAAAGACCGTTATAAATTGTAACTGCCAGAGTGCAGTACAGTTTATCGGCAGTAAATATTACATACTATGTCTATGACTAATATATATTGTGCATTAATTGCTGAGGGTGTCTTCATCAGTAATCTGGTGGGAGAGCCTCAGCAATCTACAGTCTATCTAGCCTATTAAAAATATATAATATGTTTTAATATATTTTTACAACATTGCATAGAGGAGTATGGAAATCGTAACACATTTGGAAAATCATTTAAAATTCTGTGCACCAGGTACTTTCTTGTTCTTTTCCCAAAATAATTGCCCGATTTTGTAAGGATTTAACCCTATGTAAGATTCTCCTCCTGTGTGATCCTCATGTGATTGCGCATTCTAAACTTGACATTTCACTTTGTTAAACGCACAAGAACTTTGCTTTTTACTTGTTTGCTACAAGTAAAAATAACATCTATCTGTATAAAAAGTTATCTACGAGTAATGTACTTTTCCTTACCTTAACTCAGAGCAAGGTAACTTGTCTGGACTCCCAAGAGGTACTGAAATGCTTTAAAGTTAATCATGACAAGTTCACTAACTCCAATCATTAAGTAGAAAGACTTGCAAGGACTGCAAAGGAAATTTTTTGAAATTATTAATAACGTATTAGATTTGAATTTTATTTATTTTTTACTTAACAAACTTTATTGCATATTATCGTACAAAACCCGAGCTTAATAGCTTAAGGCATTATCTACCAGCTAACCATTGGGTTAAACAGAGAGATAGATTAGGACGAGTGATGAGAAGTGTAAATATATAATAAACGACAACAGTATATATAACTTCCTTAAATATACCTAATAACGCCACACTCAATGGCCCCACACTAGGATTCCGAATCATGGGTCCAAAGATACAATACGTGAAATAACCAGACTCGAACAAACACCTGTCTTTAAACAAATGATTGTCCGACCGGGAATCGAACTCGGGACCTATTGCGCAGCAGGCAGAGTCACTACCAACTGGGCTAATTGGACGTCAAATACATATAAAATAATAAAATTAAATAATACAACATAGTTTTATACATTAACTACATACATTAATAATTATAATGTATATTTTATTATTTAACATGCATTAAATAATAAAATATAATATAGGTATACATAGATATACACACATATCTAGATAATAAACATACAGAACCAGTGATAATTAATGAATGTGCCTTTCTATTGTCAGTGGGGATCGAGTTCCAGAGTGTTAAAAGTTTGATAGCAAACCACTAAGATCAGGAGAACAGAATTGTACATTTTCCTGATCGTTTACATTTTTTCACAGATTACATTGAATGGTCTAGCTGTACTTTTATACAATACATTCACGATAAAAGTGATCTAACCAACACAACAGTCGACTTATTAAAAGTACCGTTCCTGTTTTTAGCTGATATGAAAAATCATTTAGAATTTTTATCTCCGTTTAGGTAATTCCATCTAAAAATCATTTTTTTTTATGACGCCGATATCGCTTTGTCACGGCAAGTGGACCCTCAATGATGGATGGGAATTGATGGGAATTTATTTTATTTTTTTCCCCACAACTCGTTCAGCTTCCAAACGCGGGTGTCATTCGAAATTGATTGCTTGTGAAAACGTCAAAAATCGACCGATGGATTAACTTTTAGGACTTTTTTGTCTTGTTTATTACACCATATTACCTACTGTATTTATCTTCACTTGTTTCTCCTAGTTTATACAGATGTATGTAATATAATAACATTAGTTTTAAGGCAATTAAAATTAATAAATATTCTTTTTAAAGTTATACTTTTTTTAATGGAAATAAGGTAGCAAACAGTCTACTTTGCGGTAAGTTAGATAAAACATCAGTGATATATGCCAACATCAGTCAAGAATAACAAACGTCGGCATGTGCCCGTATGCTCCGCCTACCTTTAAGGATTTAGCGGATTTGGAAAAAAAAACTGAAAAATGACAAAATGACGAGGAGTTTTCCTCTTATCATTTCCCATTCATATTTGGAAGGAAATAGGAACAAAGAACAAAGAATAGACAAAGAAATAGGAATCATTCCTATTTCTTTGTCTCATTTTACTCTAAATAAGATAGGAGGAAATGGACTAGATAATGTAGGCTCTGGGAGGTACTAACAAATTTCACTCACTCCCAGAAACACAAAGGTATATTTCATCGTAGTCTACATAGTACATAAAAAGATAGTAGGTACAGTGTATTTTCATTGGTTAAACGTGATTTAAAAAGAAATCTAAACGCAATTCAAAAGTAACAGAGAATCACGCAACATAGAAAACCGGAGCAGACTTAATATATTATACACCTACATGTAACAGCAGATCAGCTGTCCCATACCAAAATCCAGTAAAGTATATTTTAACAAATTTTACAGGAGAACCGAAAACATTCAAAACAGCCAAGATATAAAAACATAGTAAGTTCAAATAAAATTTGATAGTTATTATTGTTACACACAATACAATATGACTATAGTATCATGCTTACAATATCATAGTTATCTTATGTTATATTACATTTTCAAAGGTTTTTTAGTGGTATATGAGCATCGCGTGATGCACTTACTAAATATTGAAGTCGATAAATACATAAATACGAAATATTTCAATAACTTGCACAGTTTCGAGGCTAATATTGTTGTAAATCTAATTTTGTGAAAACGATTTTTTTCGAAACTTATACCTTACTGATTTTTGGTATAGGGCAGCCTAGATATTGTGGGGAAAATATCGGTTAGAATCAAACCAAATTCGCATGTCGCATTCAGCGACAGACGTATTGTGAAAAATGTTGCGGAATCCGCACGCTAATGGTTTGAATACACGAAAATGTTGATCGACCTATATTTCGACTAGATTACATTTGCATTTCATTACGAAAGAATGAAGAAAACAAATTCTTGTATTTGTCACAGACCTAAAATATTTGTAGCAATCAGAAAGAGCGGGAAATTAGAAAAAAATAGTAGATTATCTTTAAAAATATGTAGTTGGAGAAATGGTTTTGATACTTCAATTTAATAATAAAATTAGCCTAGCATTGAATTCAATTAAAATTGTTTCTTCAGGTATTTTTAGTGATAACATTTTTTTTTTTAATTTACCATATTGTTCCAGTCTTAATTTTCATTTGTCAGACTCTAATGCCCAAATGTTATTGTTTTTTAGGTGATAATAATAGCACCCTCTTTCCTAGCTTCCTTCACTAGAACTACGCTGCCAAGAGGAACTAGTCCAAAAATTGAAATATTTTTTGGTGTGAGGATAAAGCATTTCAGATTACATGCCCGGGGGCATGTATATATGTAAATTGCCTGTGACATACGGATGAATGAACACAATGAATAAAATTATAAGGATTCCTTTTGTACTTACTTCGAGGCCTTAAAAATTGGGGATAGATTTCCTGTTTTTGTTTCCTTATTTTTTTTTTTTGTAGAAAATGAATCTAGCTTCAAAAAAAAATCAACAGGTTGTTTGTACATATATAGTTAACCTCGGTACGTCGGTACGTTTATTCTTAAACAAAGATCTCAATCGAATATGAAAACAATAAAAAACCTTAAACCTACCAGCAAACGTCACAGGCACGTTTGTATGATTTATAACTGTCCCTTTAACCGCAACGTTATGTAGACTTTGAACCATATGTATATATGCATATGCATGGCAGATGTAAAACCCTGGTTGAATGAAATATGTATCTTTCAACCGAAATTTTGATTGGGGTTTAGGGAGCAATAACTCCACTTTATGACCCAATTTTTATCGGATACACAATGGAATTTGAAATTTTATCACGAGTACCCATAGGTCGTTATTGACACGCTCCGTTGTATATTGATGTCTAATTTTTCTAATTAGATATTGTTTTTTACCAATTAACAGATATTAAATTTAATAAATATAATACAATAAAATATCTGAACGACCGCTTTCTCGTATTAACTATGTTTATTGCTCAAACAGAGCCACCATAGCAAAAATCAGCAAGCTGAAGTGGCAGTGGAGACGCCATATATGCCGCAGCACCCATAATCGATGAGGGGGAGGAGTCCTCGAGTGGAGGCCATATACCAGGAAACGTGGAATGTGCTCCGGCCAGGCGGACTAAAACTTGAACAAAGTCGCCGGTAGTTGCTGAATGAAAAGAGCAAAAGGCCGTGGTGATGTCGGTCCTTGGGAAAGGCCTATATCCAGCAGTGGAAAGATACAGGTTGATCACAGAGTATAGAATTGCTCCAATTGCTGAAATCAAACTCAAGTATTATCCGTAACGAGATCAATTAATTGGTATACCTATAAAAGATAGCACAATTTACTATCAAAATCGCGAAATTTACGTCGTCATGTCATACTTTTGGATTTTTCGTTTCTCTTAATAGCATTTTTCTTCAAGATGTCTTCGAACCAACCTTTGGTGAGGAGATGTAATATGCGAAAATAAGAATAATAGGTATATGGTAAAGAAGGAAAGAAATATTTATACATTTATACGACGAGACACGTGAATCACACAAAGGAAGAGATTATTATAATTATAATTAGGCATATGGCACTTATTATAATCACTAGAAACCCAAATGTAATAAATATATTTATATACATACTATATACCAATAAACCATAAAAATAAATTCCAATAATAATAATTATTTATTAGATTTACGAGTATTTTAATTTATTATTAGGATTCTAGACAAACAACAATAAAATTTCAAGAATAATACCTACACCTAAACGGCAAATGAGGTGAAAAGTATGCAGCAGAAAGAAGAAATTATACACCAAAAACCTGAATATTCATTAACACTTACTTTAACTGTTTGTATGGGTGGGTGGTTGTGTCTTAGCCTATCTTTATAGCGAGGGTGCATCTAAATGTCCAAAGTCAACAACAATAAGAGCCCGAGCCCTGAAGCAACGTTACTGTCATGCAAATTTAACGCCCTAAGGAACTAATTACTTTACTGAATATAGAGATAAGGCTGCAGTTTTGGAACATTCTAGACGTTAGTTAGACAACTCAAGTTTGTTTAAGCAAGGTGTAAGTTTTGCTAGTGTAATAGAGAAGTTTGTTTTATGTTGCTTCTTCAGATTGAGTGCTGAGTACTCTGCCGGTGTTATTGTACGTACTCTTGAACAACTATCGTATGTATATAGCCCATAGTTATATCTACCCGTAATTCTTATTGTAATTACTACAATTCCTTTCTCTCTTCGTCTGTTTTGTCTTCTACTCTCACATGGATAGTTGTAGAAAACATTGTTACACTATGCAATAAAAAAATCTTTTCCTTTTTTTTTATGGACGAAGGCGGCAGACGAGCATACAGTCCACCTGAAGGTAAGTGGATACTGTAGCCCATAGACATCCGCGATACATGCCAACATTAGTCCAAAATGACAAACGTTGGCTTGCCCCCGGATGCGCTGCCTACCTTTGGAGATATAGAAATAGATTTGAAAAAAAAGGGTTGGGAAAATGGGGAGGGATAGGATGGGAATGGGCTCTGGCAAGTCTCACTCACTACCGAAACATGTATATACATTAGGGAAATTAGGTAAAAGTGGGAAATGCAGTACATTTCAAGGTAGTCTTCTGTGAGAGAGGGGTAACGTGGCCAGTGGAGCGCGCCCAGTGGCTGTTGGATTGCAGCGTGCACTCTTCCCCTCAACAAATATTAATTGGACCTTAATTGGAATCGTCCTTAACTCTTCCTTAATTGGAATTAGAATTACAGTAATTAATTATCTTCAGAAGGATAATTCGAATTAACACTAGCGTATACTTCGAGTATTTCTGACAATCAATGAATCTATGGGCACACACAATACATATATTTGTGTTGTGCTCAAATATTATGAAAAAATGTAATTACTGTGTTAGAATATATTGTGTTTTTACCCTATGTTTTTTAATTGCAAACAAAACACAGAAACTACATTTAAAAAAGTTAGTGCAGTTGAAACAAAAAAGCCACGTTCGGCTCTTGATATTTTTCAACGTGGACTCAAATAGGTCACCGCATCGAGCACCGATCCCATTGTTGCAATACCACAACAATGGACGAACGCGAACAGTTGTCAGCGTACGGCTTTGTCCAATCTATTCGATGCATAGACGGCTTCCCACATTGAGAGAAGAGATTCAGCATTGATAGAAAATACATAAAATATATATTGAATATACAACTGAAATAACTCAAAAGCTGGAAAACAGATTGTTCGGTATCGAGAGTAAAATAGATTTCACCAGTTTTTGGAATAGGTCTTTTTTCATAACTTATCGTTCGTTTGTAGTAAGTATATTTTTTATTTTACGCGCAGTTAGCCAAAACATTTGCACTCATAGCAACTAATAAAATCGTTCGTTTTTCGAAAAGCGGCGCAGCATTTGATAAATTAGAAAACAGAGAAAAATGTAAAACAATCGTTCTTTATAAAAATAATCTTAAAACAACGGAATATTAAGTTAGAAAATCTTAACCATAGTTAATAAGTTTACTTCGCTCAAATAAGGTCATAATAATATAATATAAATATTATATAAGTAATAGGTCGGGGAGAAAGTCTTTTCGTATTTTGTATGTATGAAGTTGTGATCCAATATCTTTGATTGAACTGTTCGTACCTGGCTGGTTATGATACCATTAAAAAGGTAACATTTAAGAAAAAGAGAGAAAAAAATAAAAACTGTTTCCCGCAATTTTTCAATTGTTTTTCTGTCCAAGAAAATGAGTGAATCTAACGAAGACATTCGATAGATTTTAAAGTTTGATTACAAAAAAGGAAAAATGCGACACAAGCCGCGAAAAAAAATTGTGCCGTTTATGGACCTAATGCAGTGTCGGTAAGAGTAGCACAAAGTTGGTTTAAGCGTTTTCAGTCAGGAAATCTTAATGTTAAAGATGCAGTTTGCTCCGGTCGCCCTGTTACCTATAAAGTTGATGCCATTTGTGAAAAAGTGCAGCAAGATCGGCATATTAGTAGTTACGAAATTGGTGATGAACGCATTGACCACAAAACAGTTTTTACTCATTTGAAAAAGTCTGGATTCACAAAAAAGCTCGATATTTGAGTACCACACGAGCTCACTGAAAGAAACCCAATGAACGTTGTACTCGTTTGCGATTCTCTATTAAAACGCAATGAAACCGAACCATTTTTGAAAAGAGTGATCACTGGTGATGAGATGGATCACTTACGACAAGAACGTGCAGAAAAGATCTCGGTCTAAGTGCGGCCAAGCTCCACAGACTGTGGCGAAACCCGGATTAACGCGCAAAAAGGTGATGTTGTGTGTATGGTGGGATTGGAAGAGCATCGTTCATTATGAGTTTTTACCGCCGGGCAAAACCATCGATTCGGATCTCTACTGCCAACAGACTAAAGCAACTAAAGAGAGACTAAAGCAAGGAATGAGAAAAGACGCCCGGAATTGATCAACAGAAAGGGTGTAGTCTTTCATCATTATAACGCCAGACCACACAACATCTTTGAGCAAAAATTGAGAGAACTTGGTTAGGAAGTGTTGATGCACCCACCATATAGCCCAAACCTCGCGCCCTCAGATTTCCACTTGTTTCGCTCTCTTCAAAATTCTTTAGGCAGTGTAAGGTTAACATCAAGAGAGGACTGTCAAAACTAATATACTTGTCGCAATTTTTTGACCAATAATCCCATAATTTCTACAACAACGAGATCATGTCACTACCTACAAGATGGCAACAAGTTATAGAACAAAACGGCACATGTACATATATTATAATTAAAAGTAATTAAACTTTTAAAAACTTGCCTTGAATTTGTACATAAAATACGAAGAAACTTTTTCCCCGACCTTATATATCAATAATCAAATAAAATATAAATAAATATATACTTAAACAATATAAATACATATTTATATTGGGCCGTTTGGTTTACTCCCACATATCTACTCAAATGCGCAGCATAAGCGAGAAACGATTCTCAAATGTTTTTTTTAAGTAACTTTTATGCCTTGGCACATGTCAGTTCCATCGTACCCTAAACTTACATTCTACGACATTAAGGTAGGTACCAATATATCAGCCCTAGTAAGGGCTCACAAATCTGTACAAACTAAATGCTGCTCATGAATTAGGTTCTCCTAGTATCTTATGCAACATACAAACATCATTCCTGTTCAGATCGAGAGCCCTCACTAAGGCCTCCCGTTCGTGTTGATTCTGGACACACCCCACCAACAAGTGTTGGACATCTTCAACAATTCCACATATATCGCAATTTGGAGAGCTAGTCTTTTTCATGAGGTATCCAATTCTCAAATGTTTCGAAGATCGGGAATCCTGTCATACTGAAATGCTGGCCTGCTATCTAGAATGGCTTTTGTTTTGGATTGGCGCTAAGATAAATATCGTACACTCAAGTAAAACATTTTATTTTCCAGGCAATGGCAGTCTCATCATTCTAAGTCACTACAATATGTCACACTTCATGTTACAATGAAATCGTCTAATTGCGTACACGAACTGCTCAAAAGGAATCATTGAATAAAAATAAAACTAAGGGAAGGAGCAAAGCCAAAGTTTCATTACTCTTTTGATATGCGGACATTTTATATACTAAGTCGGGTCTGAACGAGTATTCAGCACGGGTTAAAGCAGCCGTGGTCACGAGTTAACTCATATTTCCCACACTTGCACATGCGTATATTTCCCAACGCGATATATCGTCGCGGCGCAAATTGGCTCAATTTCAAAAAGACGAACCTCTTATTTTGATAAGAAAAAAAACTGCAAATTAATTGTACATCACTCACCATTACCGTACGAATAGGTACTCGTCAAAATTAATTAGGCTTCAAATGTATAATCAGTAGCTGTGCCAAAATACAAATAAATACAAATTGATTAATTGGAAAATTCTTCTTTGAAATTAAAGCAATATTTGTGCAAAATTTCCAATGGTGAGCATCAAAAGAGGTGACAAAGCATTAAGCCCTGTTATCAACAATTTACAGGCAGGCTTCGGCTCGAGGACTTAATCTCTCCCAACACGAACACGGCGATACGCGAACACTTCATATTTGATTTTGTACTCTGCAAATTAATACCCCCTCATGTTCCTAACAAACAATGTCAATGAAAATTTATAGGTTCATCTTTTATTTACTTTTAATACTAGCTATTGCCCGCTGATTTCCTTGCATTAACCAGGATAAAATTATCCTGGACAATACGAATCCTACGAACTACACGGATGACAAACTCAGTAGTATTTCCTTGATTTGTTGTATACTTATTGAGTAACACAGAAACAAACCAACCATCTCTTTTATAATATTAGTTGGGATTATAATTTAATTAGGAGCTACAATACCCTGTCTATTCTCGAACTATTAGGGGGTGCCTGTTAGAGGATGATTAGGAGTTAGAAGTCATTGGCAACAAAAAAAATCGAAACTCCTATATATTAATTAGATCCTTATGGAAAACTTCAAATATTTTTTTGTATGAAACTTATATATTTAATCAATCGAAGTATTGTCCATTATTATTATTATTATTATCACTTTTGCCATTTTAATGGCAGTTGATTGATGCCTCTACTTTAGAACTTCGGACGGGAATTGATGAATTGTCTGAAGGCGCTTTTCACTGAAACTTTCAGAATTTTTCAGTGTTGGATTTTTCCCATGTAAAAAGTTATCCAAATTCCAAAATAAATTGAAATCAGTAGGGGCAAGGTATGGCGAGTACGGTGAGTGACGGAGAGTTTCCATGGTCACAAACACAACGATATCTAACTAAAAAGTAGTTTGACGGCAAAACAAATGAATAATTGATTTTGAAAAATAATGTCATAGCTAGAAAGTCCAAGCCAAACTCAAGGTAACTAATATTAAAGTGGCCAGTATGAAGAAACAGCAATTTCATAGGTAAGGCTCTAATACCTATGTTCCATTTTTTTATTGTTTATTTTAATGATATACTGCCTAATGTAACCGTAAACCGCAACCAGCTATTTTAGCATTCATTGCTGGACGTGAGCCTCCTTGTGGTCATTGTCTCGTGCATGGGGGAGGTATAACCGTAAAACGCCATGCTGACCAAGCGAGGAGGCGACTTCACCACTTCTAAAAGAGTCCACTCTAAAAGGTGTATGTGCAACAGTATTCACTTACCACCAGGTGAACTGTATGCTCGTCTTCCATTAAAAAAAACACAGCAAATAGAGAAAATCCATTACAAGTAATGTCAGTCTATATGACAGCGCCGTCAATAATCCAAGCAGCGACATTATCAAAACACAACCGTAAAGGAGACAGGGAGATGATTCGCCTATATAAAGGAAAATTTATCCGCTCAAACAATGGCCGGATCCCGTGCTCATTCGTACTAAAGTAAACATCTTTAAGCGGGGAAAGTGGCTTCCGATGAGATTAGAATTATTATGCCGCACATTCGCAGTAGAGAGACAAATTTTTAATTTATTCTACATGAAATTCGCAGATGTTATTATAAAATGGTATATGTACTCGTGGGTGCCGCCACTGATATCAATGAGAAAAAATATTACAAATGAATTAGAATGTAAGATTATCGCATAGATGCAACATAATAAAAACAAGAAGAGAATATAGTGCTGCGATACGATGCGATGCCTACCTTCGGCCTCTTCTCCCTTCGGTCGGGAGGCGGAGGCTAGGGCAGTCACAGGGGGGTTCCGGGCCATAATCAACCTCAAAGGGCTCACTCAATAAGGATACAATACCATAGCATGCCATACTATGATATAATAACAATATGTATGTCCTAAAATTTTAAATTTTCAGGCACACGAATTTGTTCGAGATATTTCCCATAATCGCCGAACTAGTAATAATTTAAAAATCCTTACTTATCTAATGACCTCACTAATAAATTCGGTATAGTTATTTCGACACTATAGTTCAGATAAAAGAGCACTATCTTTATAATTATCTTTATATTATAAGCGTATTTGACACATCGCTGGGCTGACGCCATTGAGAGTAGAGGCGAGGCTCTGGCTGTAAACCTAGACATTGCGAAAGCTTTTGACCGGGTATGGCACAAATCGCAGCTTTCCAAGTTACCATCTTTCGGGATACCCGAGGGACTATGCGAATGGGTTGCCAGTTTCCTGACTGGACGGAGCATCAGAGTCGTTATCGATGGTAGCTGCTCCGACACCATGTCTATTAACGCTGGCGTCCCGCAAGGCTCCGTGCTGTCTCCAACTCTGTTCCTTCTGCATATCAACGACCTGTTACAAATTGGTGACATACGTTGCTATGCGGACGACAGCACTGGAGACGCCCTGTACAGGGGCCGCGCCAACATCCCTCGAGTCGGAGTGGAAGAGAGTCGCGCCAGGCTTGTGTCTGAAATCGAAGATTCCCTAAATCTAGTCTCGATTTGGGGTTCCCTGAACCTAGTGGATTTCAACCCCAGTAAGACGCAAGTCTGTGCATTCACCGCTAAAAAAAACCTTTTGTCTTAGCACCTCGCTTTCAGAGCATACCTCTTAAGATCTCGGAGAGTATTGGGATCCTTGGTGTTGACATTTCCAGCAAAGTCGAATTTAGGGGTCATCTGGAAAGTAAGGCCAAAATGGCCTCCAAAAAGCTCGGTGTGCTGAACAGAGCGAAGCGATACTTCACCCCTGGGCAACTCCTAATGCTTTACAAAGCTCAGGTGAGGCCCCATATGGAGTATTGCTCACATCTCTGGGCCGGCGCACCGAAATACCAATTGGACCCATTTGACTCCATCCAACGACGTGCTGTTCGTATTGTCAACGATCCCACTCTCACGGGCAGTTTAGAACCCCTCAGCGTTCGGAGGGACGTTGCGTCTCTCTGTGTGTTCTACCGCCTGTATAATGTGGAATGCTCTGAAGAATTGTTCAATATAATTCCCACCTCGGGTTTCTACAGCCGCACCTCCCGTCACAGAAGTGCGGTCCATCCGCATTTCCTAGATACGGAGGTGTCGCGTACTGTTCGGTCCAAAAATTATTTTATATCGCGAACCCGTAGGCTGTGGAACGAATTGCCTCAAGAGGTCTTCCCATTAAACTACGACATGGGGTTCTTCAAGAGAGCTGTGAATAGGATTTTGCAAGGTCGGCGGCGCGCCCGCATACCCCCTGGTGTTGCAGGTGTCCATGGGCGGCGGTAACACTTACCATCACGTGAGACCGCTTGCTCGTCCGCCCTCTTCTCTATATAAAAAAAAATATACTATTTATATATATTAAAGTAGAAACGTTCATCACGCCGTCTGATGTTATTCTACATTTGTATTATCATTTATATATAAATATATAAACATACAGAAAACTAATAAGGTAAAGAATATCAAAAGAACAGTTTCCCTAAATTAGATTTCTGTTAGATACCAGAAGTTTTACTATTAGGAAGAATAAGGGGAAAGACTTTATTGCGCCTATATTCATTACGTTCCTACTAAAAGACACAATAAAGACGTAGTAGATGAAAATTGGATGTTATTGGATATGTGGATAATGTTGATGTAGATCTAGAATGATTCATCAGAGCATTGTGGCTTCTCTCAGATAGCATAGCCAACCCAAACATAGCCTATGCATAGAATTTACTAGAGCGTTGTGGCTTCGCTCAGGTGGCATAGCAAACCCAAACATAGCCTATGTCTAGATACGCATAGAATTTTTAAAACTTCGTTCAGCAGTTTTTGAATTTATTGATATTTGAAAGGAACAAATGTACAGACACCTCCTCGCGGACAACGCACAGTGGAAAATACCGTGGTGGTACAAAGTGGTGGTGGTGTCCGCTGACTATACTTTCAGCGTTTTACAAATTTAAACCATGTACGTTGGAAATAACGTCACTATTAGAAACAATTTTCGGGTCGCCCGCCGTGACGTGCAGTTGATGGGAATCGGGCCTTAAACGCTTAAATATTTTAAAATTTTGACATTAACACGTTTAAAAATTTAATTTCTAAAGCCAAAATTTAATATCGAAATACATATATATACAGTGTTGTAATAGTTCACGTAGGTTCACGCACTACGAATATGTCTGTGTTCATTCCTCATCAATCGCTGTTCCAAGTTTGCTGGTAGAAACCTGGGGGATAAGCACGCTTTTTGTACCTTCTGTTAACTGTAACTATTTTATCATTTGTATGTACAATAACGTATATAAATAAATATAAAATAAATAAAACAACATGTTCACGATGTATAAATTTAATTTTAAATACTTGATCTTATCTGCTGATACAAAAAAAAAATAAGAATCACCATTTAAACTTAAATAGCCTTTTAATAGCACCAACCATTTCTCTCATTATTATTTAACGTTAAAAAGGTGTACAAGCAGACATAATCGGCTTTATGTTAAGACTTATTGCTGAGTTGAAAGCACTCACAGCCTTTTCATGCAGACTTTTATAATAAAAACCGCAACACCGGAATTATTTATCGTTCCCATTTACAATTTTCGCACCGCGTTTTAGTCATTCAGAGACAATATTTTTTGCTGCTCGAAGCATTTACGAGTTGGCGTTTAAATGCTCGAAATTTATTGTTCGCCTTTCAATATGGGAAAAGCAGAATAAGGCCTGTATTTACAGTCTACACGTTACATCACTTTTTATGTGTCGAGTCAAATAAAATTGTCAGCTTAGTAAAATGTTGGATGGTGTGAAAAACGATTTCTAATTATTTTGATACGAAGTTGGCAAACGTACAGACGATTTACCTGGTCGTAAGTAAATGTTGTTACTCATCAACATCCACTGTACATGTCAATATCAGCTAAGAATGACAAACGTTGGCAGTGTTGGCACACCTCGAATGCGCAGCAAATTAAAAATAAATTAAGAAAAAGAGGGAATTCTTATCATCCTATTATTACGAGTACATTACACCTCCTTCCATAAGGCGAGAAACGGTTGGAGTGATGAGATGTCATAGAGAATAAAGAGTATACTGGGATTATCAGTTTCCTTTATATCTAATAATGAAGAGTATCCCTAGAATGTAAGGAGTATATTCCTTTATCCTCTTTACTCTATGGGATGGAATGGAGAGTAGGAACTATAAAAGAGCGAGAGACTTTTATCGCATTATACTCCCAACTTAATGGTATTTGTGATAAAAATATAAGAAGTTTCCTTCTCAACTTAACAGCTGCTGAGCGCACTCGACTGGCCACGCCACGTTACCCCTCTCTCACAGAGGACTACCTTAAAATGTGCAGTTCCTACTTTATCGTATTTCCCCAATGTACGTATGTGTTTCGGTAGTGAGTGAGATATTCCAGAGCCCATTCCCATCACATGCTCTCCCTCCTCATTTTCCCAATCCATTCCTTAATCTGCAAAGGTAGGCAGCGCATCCGGGGGCGTGCCAACGTTTGTCATTCTGGACTGATGTTGGCATGTATCGCAGATGTCTATGAACGACAGTATCCACTTACCATCAGGTGAATTGTGGGCTCGTCAGCCGCCGTTTTTTTATGAAAAAAATAATTAGAAAAGATCAGGAGTTTCCTTAACTACAGGTGGTTTCAATAAGAGAGTTATACTCAAGAATAGATGAAATTAAACGCTACATTTGATATAAAGTAGATCGCAGTATAAGAAAATAAAGTGACATTAATAAACATTTAAACTTATTACGATGATGAGACTTCAGTTTTTAGACGATTATTGCTGCCGCTTTTAGCTTTCAGGCATCTCTGGTCGCGTCGACTCTAACCAAATAGCGAAATTAGAAACGGTTAGGAAATTAAAAAAGTAATTATTGTAAAAACAGTCACTAGTTATCAATTCAGGCGACTGCAGGACGCCGTGTGAACACATTCCAACCCCACGCGAGTGGAGAGATAACTTCTTTCTACGCAAATTGTCTCCTGGTTCGCCACTATCAGACGAAACCGTATGTCCTACTCCTAAGAAAGGGTATAAGTTGCACGTACGTACATAATAGGTACTGAGTATAATGTACATACTCGTACATAAGTTCTTAGAAAGAATATGTTCTTAAAATGTATGCCTTGTTCTTGAACAATTAGGTAAGAACTCAGGCTCTTGAGAAGATTACTATGTTAACTACTGAACGATAGATCGTCAAAAATGGTAATAAGAAGTATTCATCTCGATCGAATTTCTTTTTACAAAACAAAGTTTTAGTATATCCCAGCTCTATGGATACTCAGAAAATAATTATAACTAATAATAATAACTATCATCAAAAGTAAAAAGGTGGAAAAATCTCAGTGAGATTATTATTATTTTTAATCTCAGTCTTATGTAAAAAATCATCTCATTGTGAAACTTAAAGGAACGAAGGTGCAACGCGTGCGGATTTCATCTGGAGGCAATTTCACGCCACGTTGTCGTAGGCCTCCCGTGTAATTCGTTCGCGACACCCAAATATGGCTAACGGGAAGTTGAAAAATTTCATGTATTACTTTATTCAAAGAACATACTTGGCTGCGTTTGAATTACACACGTACTCGTAATTGGGCAGGAAAATACATAAGAAAAAGATTTGATTATGATAGCGGGTACATTTTAATAATCGTAAGATTGCTTGACAAAACGAAATTAAGTTTTGAGTGAGTGAGTGAGTTTTGAGTGTTCTGAGATTAAAATTAAATTGAATAATAATGTTCACAGTTTACATTATTATTCGTACATTATGTGGTTAAGATATTAATAATATTGTGTCTGAGTCATGTGATAATACATTTTAATAAAATCGTAAGGAAGTTTAGTCTGTACATAAAATATTTAAAAAAAAAGTAAATTGCTCTGTACATTACGAACGATGCCAATTAAAAAACAGTTAATAAAATCATTGTCTGCCTGTTAGTCTGTACACTCAATACACGGAAATCACTTGATGAGATCTAATGGCACGTAACATAGTTATTTATGGCAATATATTGGAATAATCCTAAGTAACACAGAATATATTTTATTCAGATCCGTTACACAAAAGATCCCGTGAGAGTAATTAAATATTGACGTTAACAAAGTCACGTGCAGCTAGATTCCTAATAAAATTGTTATATTGTATTTCAATAATTTAGCAATTAAATAAACAATATTTTATTAATACACCAATTAATATTTGACGAAAAATAACAGTACAACTTAAACGAGATCTCTTTATAAGTATCGATTGTAAACATTTCTAATGTTCAAATGTTTAAATTTAAATTGCTATCCCAACAATAGAGTGCGGTTTCCAAACTTTTGATTAAACGTGAAACAAAACACTGCACAGTACAGCCAAACGAAACGTATTGCTGTGAAATATCAGGCATTAACCTCTCAATTAGTTTAGTTAAGTCGAGTACAGGAACGCGTTGCAGGCATCCCGAACATAAATTAGTCTTGTTAAGTGCAGTACAGGAATTTAATCCTCATATTTCGTCTGCCGGGGTTCGGCATATCTTTTCAGGTCTAAAATGAATTCTACATGAGCTGCATTACGCAAGCCAGTTTCAACTTAATTAGCTTTGTGGCAAGAGTTGATTTTGCTAGGGAATTACAATTATAAAACCTTTCTAACGAAGTCGTTTGCTTTTACACGACAATAAAATAAAAACCTTATTGCGAACGTTGTGAAGTTCATTTTACAGTGGATTTTTAGAAGTGCTTAGTGCCGTTTGTTCCTAAGTAGTTATATGTTTAATGGTGCTCATTACTTGGTGAATGAAATCGGATTACCAGACGGCAACGAAGCTTGATCTCTGACTAAAAGATGAGAGGCTTTTAATTTTGAATGAACTACAAAACATTAATTAAACATCAATGTACTTTTCATAACAAATTAGCTCTCAGATTTTTTGAATTAAATATAAACCCCTTTGATGAAATTTCTTATTACTGTAAATATTTTCCTGTACATTTCGCTTTATTTGGAACTTGTGTCCTCTTTATAGAACTAGACTTTTAGAAAGTCGCTAAATAAGCGTTACTATTTTTAAAAGTGTGTTTGAATTTCTGGTTAATTTCAATGAGCCGTGTGGTGCCGATCGGCCTTAGAATATCACCACTCCAACTGTTCCCGTAGGTGTAGTAAAGGGCGAATTGAGAAACAATAAAGCCGGTACCACAAGCCCTGAGGAATTACACCACCTCTAAAAGAGTGGACTCGCCAACTCGCTTGGCCAGTGAAGAGTTTTAAGGCCATATATCTCTGGTGCACGAGACAATGTGCCTGAGGAGGCCCGTGCCCAGCAGTGGCTACTGAAAGGGCTGGTTGCATTGCATTGCAATAATTTAATACACTAATATAAAGAACCGTATTCCTAAATAATATATTAAATGATAAATAACTAGCTAAAATAAATCTTCAGCTGATTGAGCAGCAAGATGCAAATATATTTGTAATGTCAATTGTTTCGAAAAATCAATATCCATTTGTATTAAAATCGTAAATCTTGAAAATTTTACAAAGCGGTACAAAGCAAGAGACAAGGTTAATTTTATTTCTCCCGAACGTTTGGCTCACGGCGGGGAGGTGATCTTTATAATCGCCTCACGTCCGTTAAATAAAAATCCTCCCCCATTCTGTTGTTTACCATTTCCTGATGTTTTCTCCCTTTATATAATTAGAGTTACCAATCGGCATAAAGAGATTGTTTTGTTTCTTTTTAACCGTTTTCATTGTTAAAGGAAAAATATTTTAGAAACGTGTAATTGGACATAGTTTAAATTTCGATGATTTAAAGAGTCGCCGGTGATTAGATTAGATATTATCTAGACTAAGAATGTATAAATATGTAAGTACATATGTATACCCTATAATATAAACACCATATATGTAACTATTACTAAACATATAATTTCATTCGGCGATCTTCGTATTTCCAACCATGACAAAACGCTAACAGACGGTATATAAATTAGAGTGGTCTAACGTAATTAACTCTAAAAGGGTGTTTGGATGTTTGTTTCGTTATTTACTCAATCATGCTGAAATTATTGTAGAATATGGAATATGAGAGACCTCTCTTATGCCATTATACTCCTCACTTGAAGGGATGGCATGGAAAATGGGCTATGGAAATGACATACTCAGTCCCGAAACACATACTAACTATTTTTTGCGATTGTCTTCTGTGAGAGTACGCCCAATTGGTCAATCGCCCAGTAGCTCTATAGAATTTCAGCATGCACTCTCCTCCTCGTCACGCATTGTATTGTATCTATGCAATTAATCAATAATGCATTAACTTGGATACATTTTAAGATTCAGCCAAAACCACAACACTAATTATTTAAACCTTGACGTCATATTATTCAAGGCGGAAACAAGACATGGGAATTGTCGCGTAAAGATTGTTTGAGTGTGTTCGTGTACGGGCCTTCGATAAATCACACGAGCAGTAGTCCTAATCCCACTGATCCCGGTCTTTCTATTGGTATACTTTTTCATGCATTGGCATGTTCAAAATAAGCGGTGATATCACTTACCTCAACATGCCCTTGAGTTCAAGCCGTACAGCATCCACACTTGGGAGTCCAAAGCAGTCCAAATTGCTGTGGGCACACACATACCGTTTTAACATATACACATAGTCTTAGTTTAAGGTATACCCTCTTATTCTCATTAAAAATATATTATCTTATTCTAATATACCAATTCCCGAACAGAGTGAGAATTAAATACTTACCGCTGACAGTAATTCGTGGCCTCCACTAAGACTTGTGGGTACTCGTGTTTAGAGGAAACAAAATTAAGTCGGGGTGAGAACCAAGTGTTTACTTGAAAGAGCATTGGTACAAGGGTTGTCACTACATGTAAAATACAAAAAATAAAAATAAGTTTAAGTCTCTTTGTTATTTTTGTAGACGTATCACTCTAAAAGCAATATCATTAGGAGTTTGTGGCGGGAACTCGAGAAATGAATTTGAGTTTTTGTTTAATTTATTATAAAAAATGCGTATTTGTGCGTTTTGTGCTTTAATAGTATCGAACTTCAAAGCGTTTTTTGTGCGTAATGCTTGTGATAATCAAATAAAAGCATGGGACTGCGTTTTCCGTGTGCCTCCGAGGAGTCCTCTTCTGTCCTCAGTAAACCTACTATCACATTACTGAGCGACTTCTAACTTACTCCGACGGGACTGGACATTGGCAGGATACGTTTTAGACTTTAAAAATGTTAATTACGAAGAAAACTTGGCACTGGCAGAATGGGCTAATGTGCACCATTGCCTTATATGAAAAAAAAAATCAATCTAATTTCATCTTAATATTCAGAAGTTTAGTATAACGTGAAGTTCTTATTGATACTTCGATATTAAATTTCACAATTACTATTGTTTCTGAGTACACGCCTGTTTGTATGATAACGCTATTATATCTGTAATTTACATACATTTTTGATGATGTGAATGATTTAATATTGTCATGCATGTGTTTATTAGATAAGACTTAATAAATAAATGAATAAATTATAGTTAAACGTTATTAAATTGCTATAGAGCTATACTATTTAAAAATATCTTACTTAATTTACGATCAAACATTTTTAAGTCATTTTTTTTTTATTTTATAGAAAGGGTAACAGACGAGCATACAGTCCACCTGATGCCGCGATACATACCAACATCATTCCAGAATGACAAACGTTGACACACCCCGGACGCGCTGCCTACTTTTGGAAGTATAGGAATGAATTTGGAGAAAGGTTTGGAAAAACGGGCTGGGATAGGAGAGGATGGGATGGGAATGGGCTCTGACATATCTCACTCACTATCGAAACACGTACGCACATTAGGGAATGCGAAAATAAGATAAAATGGGAAATACAGTGCATTTCAAGGTAATATTCTGTGAGAGAGGGCTAACGTGGCCAGTTGAGGGCGCCTAGCGTCGGTGGAAATGTAGCGTGTACTCTCCCGCTCCGAAATGATTATTATTTGACATCAATTATTTTCATTTTTTTATCATTATTTTTGTTCTTGTATCATGATCTTTAGTGGACATTTTAAAAACTAATTAATGGATTTTATATGTTGTAGTTAGTGGCGCCTAAGTTCTCTCGCTACCTCCTTCTTACTTTTTTTAGACTCACCGATTCTTATATCTTTCTTAGTTGTATGGTACATATTAAACCTATTTCTGTGTCAAATAATACAAATTATTTTATTTCCCAAAGTTTCTGACCAGTCAAGTGTCACTTTGCCTATTATGGCCGTTAATACAAAACAGTAAAATTTAAATTGAAATAAAATTAAAAGTAATTTTAAATAGGTAATAACAAATATAAATGTCTATTGTAGTTTGTGTCCTGGATCAAAGTATAGGAATACCGTAAACCGTATATAAAATAATTTGAGTAGTTTTCGAGTTCATCGCGAACATTCAGACTACTTTAGATATTTTATCCTATATCCCATACCTATATGGTATGGGCACTGTTGGGTATTGGGCTCGTTTAAAAAGCAAAACCTACGCCGCTGCATCGATGCCGTAAGCCGGTTTCCACACCAGCAATATTTCGGAGCGGCAGTTTAAAAAAAGTACCACATAAAGTGGTAAGATCTATGTTCGCATCAAAGAGAGTGTGCTCCGCGACATAAATTTATAAAAAATACGATAAATCTGTGCCAATTCACAAGAAAATGCAGTGTGTGTTCCCGAGGGTCCTTTCGCCCTTATCAATTGAGCTATATCAAGTACGTCGAACCCATAAATTTTAAATTATAATTAATTGCGTCAACGGGCCCTATGCACGGGTTACAAAATTATTATTTTAGACAATACTTAATTTCGTTTGTGGCAACCCAACTCAACAGGGTGGTAGAACTATTTACTTTATACATTGTACACAAGCAGTCGGTGTTTACAGCTTTCATTCGGTTTACTGTCCGACGAACTATGAGTCGACTACCGACATGTTTTACTGTTTACCACTTAACTTGTATGTACACATGTTTCATGGCACCGTCACAATTTATGGTCAAATAACAGCAATTTATGGACAATCTACCACTTGAAGTAGTAGCGTGACAATGTTTCTGTAAGAATTTTCGATTCTTTTAAGACGATTTGTAATCATATTTTACTACGTATTTTATAGCATTTTTTTAAATTCCATATTTTTATAAGTGATTCGCTCCAGTTCGGCTGGAATGAAATAAAACTAATCCTTGTGGAAAATCTACTTAGACAAATTAGAGATAAATTGGTATGACCTTAAACTTATTTTATTTTATTTATTAGGTGCCTATAACAACATATTTACAAAGTTATCTAGTTACAGACACATTTTATAAAAACATGTGTACGTTCGTAAATTCACTTACAGTTATACACAACATTAACTATTATCATGCAGAATAGGTAAAATGAAACTATATATATATGGGATATATATATAAACTACCTAAAAGGAAAAATGTCTATTTAACAGAATTTTAAAATGGGCGTTGTTTAAATAGAATATGTCAAACTCGACATCCAGGTCGTTATAGTAAAGACATATTTTATAAAATGGATTATTGTACGGGAAACCAACCCACGGGAAGAAATGGGGTGCTGTTATTGTGTAGCCGGCCGACACCACACCACACGTATATAGGCAGGTATAATAGACAAAATATTAATACACCTCTATATATGTACGTAGGAGCATGAGTTTGAAAACTTAATTTATGATAAAATACATATAAGAATTAAAAAAGAATATTATTTCACGTTTTTCTCTTAATTACCATTCCTCTCTCAAGTCTACCGTAAAATTAACTGCATTTCCCACTTTATCTTATTTCCGGAAGGTTTGTACTGGTTTTAGTAGGACTCTCAGCTCTTTATAGCATTACACATACCACCACCCTGTGTCTGCCTCTCGACTATAAAGGCCAGCACGCATCCTGTACATCCGGCCACTACAAGCTACTTTCTTCAAGTCGCCTGTTCTTCTGACTCATTAATTATCGGTCCTACGACAGAACTGGACTAGATATTTATAATTTTTGTTTATTTGCTTCAATAAATCTTCATATAATATTCCTTACAATAAATACAGTCCAAATACACATTAAGATCGGTTAAATAGTTCTCAAGTTCTCCTTATAATTTACGTAGACGATACCATTACCATTATAGACATAGTTTTACTGACAAATCTACCAGACGGGGAGTTGAAAGACGGATGATTTTTAAAAGTACAATATGTTAGTTATAATTTAATGTTATATTCATCAATTAACTCAATGGTGTAGGAAGGCGACTTTAAAATCCACTCCCACAATTGGCGCTCCACAACAAAATAGGGTAAAATTATAACAAATATTTTAAGTACTACTTAGCATGTTCAACAATATCAAATTGAAGTTTAATTATTCAACTCGAACTTAATGGTCCTTTCCAATAACAGCAAAAAGCCTTCAAAGCTTCAATCGCACCAAGATAAAAGAAAAAAAGATGAACATTGTTGTTATTAACAGATACTTCTAGTCTACTACAAACCATTTCTTTTCCCTAACTCGATGAGTTAAAATCATGTACCCGGGCGGCTACATTATTGTTGTAGATTTTATTTTTATGAAAAAGTGAATGCTGTTGAACAAAAGACACTTCAATTTAAAGCCTCCGAGAGAGCCAAGTTCATATTTTTCCCTCTTAAATACAGAACAAAACTTTTTAATAGAAACGGTACGTGGAGGTTGAAAGCCTTTGTATTATACTAGTTGTAATTTCTTCGCAGACGAGCCTGGCGACAATCCCGACTTATCTTTGTTCCTTGACAACACTTTCCCTTGGGCTCAAGACACTGACAAACATAATTCTGAACTCGGTATCATTTCTATTACTATCGTCATTAGGTCTAAATCGGAACATTTATATTTATTTGGACTTGACCTAAACAAATACAATTTTTCACTCCTCATAACTCTTATTACTATAGCGGTTAGGTCTGAATGATGATTTTAGAGTATTCGTTAAGTAAAGACGTAGTTGGCTTTACAGCGCAACTTCTCAGCTTTTGTAGTTGCTTCATTTTACACACAGCTAAGTCCACTGGTCTGTTCTTAGTTATCGTTTGTCTGTTAATAATATAAGAGTTTTGTTTAGTTGCTAAATTAAGTACAGTTATCCCATTATTACATTTAAGAATACTTCATACTGTTTGATGTTGATCTTAACTCCTCGTATTCAGAAGTATGTTAGAAACTTCGCTGGCATAATAATGCAAGAGAGAAATGGAGATAGACTCAGTCCTTTAGTAGTAATCAGAGGGTTTAAAAGCCCTAAAACGCGCTGGAAATTACCGTGGCGAATCCACTATTTTTAGGGCTTATTTAAGTCGCATGGCTTAGCACGACCCGAATGCGATGCCTACCTTTGGAGATATAGGAATGGATATAGAGAAAGAATTGGGAAAATACGGAGGGATAGGATGGAATGGAAATGGGCTCTGGCATATCTCACTCACTAACGAAATACCTACATATATCGGAGGAATAGGATAAAGTTGAAAATGCAGTACACTTTACGTAACATGAATTATATAATCTCTATGTTTTCTTTTTAAATTTTGAAACTACTATGCCACATGTAATAAAAGCGTATGTGAAAAGAGGAAGGAGGTGGTATGAAATTGGATAATGATACTTTTGAATATGATATGATGAATCCTCCTCCCTCCCAATACTTTTTCAAATTCTGATACCTAAATTTCCTAAGATAGACGGAGTATCACTCTTCTGTCAAAACTTGTGATTGGTGTCAATTTTGACTGATGTTGGCATGTATCATAAATGTCCATGCGAGATAATCCCCACCTTATTTATTTAAAAAAATGTAGCTAAAACGACTAAAATGAGTCCATTCACAAGATTATGCATTTAGACGTAATATAAGTATTGCTATTTTCTTTGAATTTTAATGCCATTGTGCATAATGTAATTATACCCAGCATTACCATTAGGATCGTGTGTGGTGGCGAGCCTAGGGAGAGATCTATATCCATCAGCGGAGAGACAAACTGATGATATAGTATTAGCTGCAAAGTTCAAAAACGTCCTGCTATCTAAATGTAGCAGTTAATTTAGCACGTGCTAGTTTCAGTCGGACTATCGTGGTTTCTAACGCCTGTAATGTATGGCAGTCTGCCCCCCGCTGCGAGAGACGTATAAATTGCATACGAATGCACGTCGCGTCGTGAACGAGTGCATCTGTATCTACGTGCTGTGAAATGTTGCCGCCGTTGCAAATGTATGAAAGAATTTCTCGCAAGTTTCTGGAGTAACTGACTAAGATTATAGCGTTCCAATATAATAGTATCCACGTCCTTTAAGACTCAAGATTCGTTTATAAATTCGACTCTTTAACCTTCAAACCTTTAACGTTATCCCTAAGCCAAAACCACTCCTTGTATCGAATAAATTAGACTTTGAATAAAGCTCGCAATATATACCAAATTTTCAAAACTTTCTTACCTCTAAAAAGTCATGGAGCATGTAATACAAGAAGAGATGTTTCGTAATTAAAAGAAGTGTAGTTATATATTTAATAATGAGATCTTAACCGTTTAGTATCAAATACGAAATTAGAATGAAACTCTTATAGTAAACACAATATGAGAGATGGTTACGGTTTTCGTAGCACGACAATGCAGTTGCTACGAAAGCTTGTAGCACTGCTCTACAGGGGCTTAATACAGACCGTTGACAACATTCTTGGTGCAATAATACTTTGAAGTAGCTTGTAGGACTTTTTGGCGGGAATTCAAGAAATGAAGTTGAGTTTTTGTTTGATTATTGTAAAATTTGTGTAGGCGTTTCATGGTTTAATAGTGATAGTTTATTAAACTTTAGTGTTTTTCGTGCGTGGTGTTTGTTATAATCAAATAAAAGCGTGGGACTTCGTCTTTCGTGTGCTTCCAAGGAGTCCTCTTCTGTCCTCAGCAAACCCACTTTCGCTTTACGGAGCGACTCCTGACTTACTTCGACGAGACTGAATATTGACAGGATACGTTTTAGACTTTGAAATTGTTTATTACAAAGAAAACCTGACTGACACTGGCAAAATATGCTAATTGCACTTTTGCCATATATTAAGAAAATAATTAGCTTGTGGTACATCGCTCTTTATTACACTTCCGTTTGTCAAAAAATATCCAGTATAGATTCAAAGTACTTTAAACGTTTCATAGCAGCGATATGACTGAAATAAGGAATTCACAACGAACCACGACGTACATCTAATAATAAATAACGCCACACACAATGGCCCACACAAACCCACATACAAGGGGACACATACAAAGACAAACACAAACCCAGACCCGAACATACATTTGTTTTTTTTTTAAACAAATAAATGTCCGACCGGGAATTGAACACAGGGCCTTTTGCACAGCAAGTAGGGTTACTACCAACTGCGCCAATCGGTCGGCCAAGAAAGACCACACTTTGTTTTGAAGATAAACTGTGAATAATAAATTAATTACCTATTATATATTTTTTTATGCTGTATATTGTGCTGTTGTCTAGCCATATATGTATATTTATATGCAAGTCAATAAAAAAATGTAGCAGTACATAAAACATTATAACCGACATAATCCTCAACTCAGCTTGAATTTTTATCGTTCGCCAACTAAAACAAAGACATCACGTGCCAAGAGATGATAAAATAAATTTTGAACATCCCCCATTACAAAGCTAATGGGCTGTATCTCGAAAGCTAGGGAATAAAAGATCCGTCGATTAGAAACTTTATGTTTGCAATTTTCCGGAGACTCCCCTTGGCAACACAGCTTGAAGGTACGCGCACACATAACGACCCCTCTCCCAAAAGATTGCGTCACAGACAAACAAACATCCTCACTGCTTCATTTACAAAAACACAGCATTTAAAGAAATCACTATACAAACGTACACTTCGTATGTTCAGAAATATCTGAGAAGTAGCCGTATATAGCAACAATAATAAAGTACAGTTCGAAGGGCAGACAAGCGAATCGAACCTCCGCTATTTATATGGCAGGGAGAATGGAGAATAGTCCCAATTAAACATCAATTGGTTAGTTAGGCTAGACTAAAGTCTAAACATTAGCTAAATAAAGTTGACAGATTTTATTTATCTTTCAAGCTTATAAATGAAAGGAACGACCATACTTTAATGATTTGTCAACTATAAATATTTGAAAAGGCGGTACTTAGCAATACATAGACCCGATTTTGTACAACTTTCCAGCACTGCTAGTCACGTGACTGTAACGTCAATATGTAAAGTCAATATATTGATTCGAGAGGCGGAAGATTGACTTGCCTATCGAAACTGCTAGGGCCGAAAGACGATAATAAATTCCTGAGTCTACTCAGCATATTATTTTTTCTTAGGTTTTCGCGATTACTATACATAGCAATTAAACAACTTTGAACGGTTTAAATCGCGTATATTTAACATTATTTATATCCCGACGTTTCAAACACTTTGCAGTGGAGGTGGTTACGGGGTGACTAATTGATTTTACTTGCTCAATAGAGAAGATGGTTGGCAAGTACCATCGGCTTGAGATCCAGTCATTAAATTAATTAAATCCCAAGGCCAACGCAATACTGCAAGACCTCTGGACATCGTGAGCGAATACTGCAAGACCTCTGGACATCGTGAGCGAATACGGCGTGCATAGGAAATGTTATGATTAAAAAAAAAATTCAGACGGTAGTTCAAATAATTTCTTAATAACTCAAGTGACAAATAAAATCAATTAGTCACCCCGTGACCACGTCCACTGCAAAGTGTTCGAAACGTCGGGATATAAATAATGTTAAATATACGCGATTTAAACCGTTCAAAGTTGTTTAATTGCTATATTACTTTTTGTAGTTAAAACCATGGATTTTAATACTCACTTCCTGTCTTCAATTTTCCTTACACGTAGCAAACGTCAGCAGGTTTTCGCAGCTATCTAGAATGTGCCACTTAACATCAGATGGGCCGCCTGCCTTTCGGACACCTATTGCATATAAAAACATACCCACATGATTTAACAGCACTGGTGAATCGTCTACAATGTGTCGCGTTACTAACCGCTAATGTGTAGACACGCTAAGGAAATCGCGGCTCTGTGCACACCATTAAATAGCTAATAAGGCAAATTAATCACTGCATTGTTGCATCCGAATGCACAATACTCATTACACACACGTGCATTAGCGTCGCGTGATTGGTAGACAATTCCTGTCAGATCAAAGGAGCAATTCCACTTGACTCGATAATGTGTATTATTGACGACTCCTGTACTCAAGCATAGGTAGGTACGCTGCAATCAAATATTTAGAATATAAGAAATGTGAATACCTAATGTGAATGATGAATTTTAAGTTTCATTCTTTATATGAATAAACGCACATCAATGTTTATTACTGAACGACAGAGTAGTGTATTTCGAGTATTAGAAATTCCAAGATTAATTTTCAAAGCTCTCATTAACACTTGCATAACGTTATATTATTAAAGATCTGCTCTTTGATTCATATCAAATTAAAACTAGACAGTATGAACGATCATAATGAAAGGTTTAAATGAATTTGTAAATTGTTGGTGCGAAATATAATTTAGAATCGGTACAAATATAATTTAGAATCAGTACAAATATAATATAAAATGAGTACAAACATAGTTTAGCCATAGATATTTTTTAGAAAAATATCAAAATATTTTTTCTGACTATAATGAGTGTTAACAAAGAGCCCAAGATTTTTTTAAATATTGCTTCTCTATTGTTGTACAACGCTTCGATGATCACACTATACACTTTTATTTTTCATTTATACAAATAAGCTAAATTTAAAACACAAAAATCCCGCCTGCGTTCAACTCCTAACCGAAATTGAAAAAGCAAGATTTTTGCGTATTTACCACATACACTAAAACTGATTTATCTGTTTTATTTTAAGAATTATATAACTAAATGTATTTATTTTATAATCTACTGCTGTAGATATAAAATACCTACTACTGCCCTTTTGCAGACAACTTAGATTAAAATGGTGAAAATTGACGTGCCTCTATAAAACATATAAATCTGCAAGCTAGCGGAAAATTAAAAGCGTCCCGAGGCGATAGAAAGTGATGAGATACCGAACTGGGAAGGATCGCCCAATCTGTAATAAATGCACTCAATTTGCATTGATGATATTCATTTGAAATTTCTATTTTTGATCTATTTACTCAATCAAGATGAAATAAAATTTTATACAGAGGTATAAAACACCTCTGTTGAGGACACTTTTGTCAACTACGATCTCTTTATAGATCGAGGATAGTATTGTCACTACAACCTTATAGGTCGCCGGGGGATGTGGACTGTATATAGGGATGGTTTTCTTTCTTCCACGGTGAATAAATAAATAACGCCTTATGTCTTGATTATCAGCAGAGCCGGGGTAGCGCAGAGGTACTTCTTGTTACTTGTTGTTGTTCTCGGAGTGGTGCCGCTGATCGGAATGCCGGGAAGCCCAAAATGGTCGTTCTTTTATTCCGTTTTGGCTTCCCCCACCACTTGTCTACATGTGTACCCCTCCCGCTACCCGCGGGGGATCATTTATTCATACAATACTTATTCATACATTTACAGGACATTTACAGGACATTTACAAGATACTTATAAGATATTTATTAGATATAAACTAGCCTAAGAGGGATCTAATAAGATCATGACGCTATAACGTTCGGTTCCGAGTGGACGGGGTGCGCGGTTTGCGCGACATATTTACGTAACCCCGTCCCCCGCTTCAGGACTATAAATATTATATTCGGCCGCCAGGTGGCGGACCCAGACCCGACGTCCTTGACATTGCCCTTTTCAAAAACGTTACCCTACGTCTAAACTCGATAGAACCCCTCTCCGAGTTAGACTCCGATCATCGCCCCGTAGTCATGAAACTAGGACGACAGACCGATCCACCTCTCCAAGACAAGACGATTATTAACTGGACCAAGCTGAAAGAAGCCCTTAAGGCTTCCAGCTCTCCCCACCTCGACTCTATCCCCGACTACCTGACCAGTGCGGATGACACAAACACGGCGGTCTCTGGCCTCGGCAGCCACCTTAAGGATTTAATCCAAAGCTCCTCCAGGCGAGTCCCAGCGGCGAGCGATCGCCGCTGGGAGTTGCCTGAGGACATAAGGGAGCTGTTAAGAGACAAGAACGCAGCCATCCGTGCTTATGACTCTTTCCCCTGTGACGAGAATAGGCGTAGAATGCGAGCCTTACAAAGGGAAGTAAAGCATCGCATCGCTGAATTCAAAAATCACAGTTGGGAATCCCTGTTGTCAGAAATTTCGCCATCACACATTGCCTACTGGCGGATGGCGAAATCTATGAAAACAGACAATACAGCCTCGTTTCCCCCACTGACAAGACCAAACGGACCTCCCGCATTTGACGATGCAGAGAAGGCCGAATGCCTAGCCGACAGTTTGGAGGCCCAGTGCTCCCTTAGCCGTCAGCCGGTGGACGAATCCCACGTCGACACGGTTGACGGAGAGGTGGGGCGTCGAGCCTCCATCCCCCCCTCTGACTCCCTTCTACCGGTTACGGTAACAGAAATCCAGGAGATTATCCAAAATCTCAAAATCAAAAAATCTCCTGGAATCGACGGAATACCCAACAAGGTGTTCAAAAGCCTCCCGATCCATCTGATCGCTCTCCTCGTGGCCATCCTCAATGCCGCCATGAGAAATCATCTCTTTCCAGTCGCCTGGAAAGAAGCCGTCGTCATCGGCATCCCCAAACCGCGCAAACATCGCTCGGATCCCTCTAGTTACAGACCCATTAGCCTATTGAATACAATGGCTAAAATCTACGAAAAAGTCCTCCATTCTCGCCTGCTGAGTTACATTAACTCAAAAAGGCTTCTCATTGACGAGTAGTTCGGCTTTAGAGCCAAGCACTCGTGTGTCCAACAGGTGCACCGAATAACGGAGCACATACTCCCGCGTCTCAATCAAAAGAGGCCCTTCCGAACCCTAGCTGTCTTCTTCGACGTAGCGAAGGCCTTCGACAAGGTGTGGCACAACGGTTTAATTTATAAACTGTACCAACTGGAGGTGCCAGAAAGTCTCAGTCTCATCATCAGAGACTTCCTTACCGATCGCACTTTTCGCTACAGAGTCGAAGGCACTCTGTCTAGCCCCCGCCCAATCAGAGCTGGAGTCCCACAAGGCTCCGTTCTAGCACCCACGCTCTATTCCCTCTACACTAACGACATCCCCCACACCCCAGGAATAGAGCTCGCCCTTTTCGCGGACGACACCGCCCTCTACGCCTCAGATAGGAACCTACGTATGGTATCTCTACGCCTCCAGCGCGCAGTCACCGCCCTAGGTGAGTGGTTTGCGAGGTGGAGGATAGAGATAAACCCGACGAAAAGTGCAGCCATGTGCTTCCCTTTTCCCACGGCTAACGCTCGTAGGCCTAAGCTGTCCCCTCTCCCGATAACCCTTTTCGGTCAAACAATTCCTCTCGTCAGGAAGACCAAGTATCTCGGAGTCACTCTAGACCATAGACTGACCTTCCGAGAACACGTCAAAACCGTCCGCAACCGAGCCGCCTTTGTGCTCGGTCGCCTCAACCCCCTCGTAGGCGGGAGAAGTAAAATGTCGCTTAGAAATAAGTTGACATTGTACAAAACTCTCGTCCGTCCCATTATGACATATGCTAGCGTTGTGTTCGCACACGCAGCTCCCTCCATCATTGCAATCCTCCAAAAATTGCAAAATAGATTCATGCGCAAGGCCGTGGCCGCACCATGGTACATGCGCAACGTTGACCTCCACAAGGACTTGGAGCTTCCCTCCATCGTCAAATACATAACAGACACCGCCCGACGCTACTATGACGCTATCCCAAACCATCCCAACCCCCTGATTGTCTCTTCCCTCACCTACATACCGGACAGGAGTGCCCCTCCGCGCTATCGTCACCCGCGGCACATCCTGGACGATCCCGACAACCCGATCACCGCTGCCAATGCGGTTCTCACACAAACCACAGTACACAGACACCGTCCCCGCCGGCCGAGACGTGGACGTCCCCCTCGTTACACCGTTAACACACACCGGCCCTCAGCCAACACTTTCACTAGGCATCGACACATGCCTGGGCGCTTCTCGCCGACACGCGATCCCGCGGTATCTCCCCAATGCAACGCCCTAAGCCGAGGTCCGTTCCTTCCGCCGGTTTACCGGCGGGGGAGCCCTTAGGCTGTTGCGACGCACATTTTTCTCCTGGCTGAGCGCCTTCTGCGCTCGCCCTACATCAACGCGACCGGTGACTCTTGAAAGGCCACTAGGGCCACAAGAACTATACATACACGATGTTGAGGCAATCAGGTTTTTTAGTCGGTAGGAGTCCGACACTACCTGGTACCACCTAGGCTGGCCCAGCCAGACTAGATGGTACCAGGTGTCCCATGCAGGATTTTTCCTGATTCTCTCCTAACAAAAAAAAAAAAAAAAAAAGGTGGCGGACCGTTTAGTTGTTCCCCGAACGTCATAACGCCCACAACTTATCCCTAGCATGCCCTATTTACCCTATTCACCAACAATTATCCTAATAGGGTAATAAAAGACACACTAGGAATCATTTTAATATCAATTACACAATAAACAAGCATAAACGGACATATAGGTCATTAAACAGACATTGTAAAACATAACCCTTTCGGGACGGTCCAATATAATTGTGCGTGTTGCAAGATCGCGTTTATCTCATCAATTTTATGTATATAGTGGACAGGCCCCATATTGGACGATTGTGCGGTAAGTAGACGATCATCTCCGGCAAAATTTTTGCGCTTCAGTCAGTCGGCGGACATGAACCAACTCGTTCAGTTAGGTGAAAAATTGCGCTCCCCGATTTGGCGAATGTAAGTATCACAGTTGATTTAACTTGTAAATGCAATGAATTACTAGTCAATATTTAGTAAAATAGATAAACATTGTACATTTTAGTGATAATAATGACGCTTTGCAAGTAAGGGCTTTGGTGTAATGGCTTAACGAACTTTTCCGTTACAATTGTATCCATCGGGGCCCTACATAGCCTAATGTGTATTGTTTGGAATTGGCGCGAGCATCTTTGCATACCCGCATACCTTGATTATTTGAAGCAACATTTTTTTGTCCCCGCCATATTGAAGGCGGTTTGAGAATTTGATATTTTTTGAGTAGTAACACGCGCTCGGCGGCGAGCGGAGTTAAATTGAGATAAATTCACACCGCGGTCTCGGACAGTTGATTATTGATATTCGCGCCTATTAATAGGTCTTGTTCGCGATATCCTTGTGCCACGCGAGTGTTTTGGTTGGAATTGTTTGGGTGTGATTGTGCTTGTGGTTTGGAGTCATTTCTCGAGGTGATTTGCTGCCGGGTGTGAGTTGCCGAACGATAGCGGCCACCGGCTCACCACAGGACGAGACTTGGATTACTACACAAGTATTTATTGGGAATTTATGTATTTATTTATTCAATCACACTAAGATAGGTCACGTCTAGTAGGGACTAGCGTAGGAACACTTTCCAGATTTGTGCGTGGGCAAAACCACCTGGGGTAAGTGAGGCCTGTATATCCTATTATTGTGCTTACCCACCATTGTGGTGGTTATTGAGTAAGTTTAATACATTTGGGCCCGAGTGCACATTCCTCGGGCTGCTTTCGCGTAACGCGAGGCAGGTGCGCGCCTAGTGTGCGCATCGTAAACATGTATGTTAAGTGTATTATTATTTTTCATATTTCCAGAGTTTTTGCACAATGAACCGAGTTTTAAATGATGCTGCTATCGCAAAAATGCTAAATAAGTCTGGAGACGACAGCAGCGATAAGGAAGAAGAAGATTTGTACGTTCAAACTGAACAAGACACTGACGACTCTGCCTCCTCTTCATCAGGCTCAGACTCAGATGGCGAGGACAACATTCCTCTGAGTCAGCTAAGATGGCAGAAGAAGTCCTTCAACAGCAAATCCATTCCAAACAGCAAAGATTAAATATAAATAATAAGCGCAATTCAAGACTGATACTGAGAAAATTGATCTCATTCCACGTGCTCTAAAGTTGATTTATTGTATAAGACCAATTTAATAAGTGTTAAACTTCTCCAATAAATATTTTTAATTTCTTGCGTTTATTTGAATTTATTTACTTCAAGTCAAAATTAAGTGAAGTAGAAAGGTTGGGCCCGTCTTAATATAACTGCGTAGGTCAGGATGGGCCCAGTGGAATACAATTGTTGGCATATAATTTTTCCAAGATGGCGTAGGAAACTCCAAAAATTTTTTCCAGATTCGTAATCTACGGCCTCTAATTATCTAGAATTCATATTCAGTAGTACAAGTTTTTTCGTCTGTTAGGCGCCGGTCCGAAAGAGATAAAGACATTCACGAGATATTGTGTAAACATAACGATATTAAAGTGACATTATACATAATTATGTAGACCGCCGTCGGAGGAGCGAAAAAAAACCAATTTACTAATACTAAATTTTAATTAAGTAATACAAAGATATTACAACTAATATTAATTCTAACTACAAGCTAGCGTGCGACCCTAATCGAGGTTGGATTATAAGTGCCCGTAATTTTCCATGCTTCGGTGCGATGAAGTCTTTCCACAGCTACACGTGCCGCACCGTCAGCAATGTCCCCGTTTCCAAGTCCAGTTGGTAACACGCGGTAGGTATTGAGGCGTCAGCGGTTTTCCTAATGTGAGCGCGCGTAACACCTCCCCCGTGAGAACAGCAACTATTTGAGAACGTTGAGCGAAAATGTTGCTGGAGCCTGTTTCGCTCTCGGGATTTTTCCAATGTCCGCATAGGTATGATTTTCCGGTGTAGACTCTTCCTTATTTGCGTTGTTCGTCTTGCAGTGTTTTATTAGTAGCAGCGTCCCAAGTGCAAGTGCACCTAATATGAGTATGTAGAGAGGGATCGTGGTGTGGTACAATGTTTCGGGTATTGAGTCTCCCAAAGTCACGGGTGTTTGCAACATAATTTTTTTCTTGGGTGTTCTGAAGTCCGTTTAGATTGATGGAGTTTAACCCGATGTTAGATGAAATGGTGTTGTGGGCGCTGGTGTCGAATAAAATCTTCGTTATTTTCATGGGATTGCCTTCTATTCGGTCGTTGGTATTGACGATAGTGAACTCAGATGTACGTATGATGCAACTGGTGGGTACGGTAGCCAAATAACTGCCTTGTAATGTCACGAAATCTTCCTGGCCGCATGAGAGTTTAACTTTTATTGGATGTGGGAAGGCGATCACGTAGTACCGGTCGTCGAGTTTTTCCATTGCTTCTCTGGAGAGAACTATTGTGGTTGGGGTGCATCTCTTGTCCAGTGCTTGGTTGATGATGAGGTTCTGAATGCAGTCTGCTTGAGTGTGTAGCTGATGGCTGATCTTCTCCTCGCATAGGTAGTGTAGATTTACCTTCGGGCATTCAGCCTCCATGTACATGAATGTATACCTGTTAGTTGCTATGAAAGGATATGGAGGGACGAGGGTTTGATTATACTTATTCGGAAATATAGATAATTTATAAAGATCGTACATGTCTGAGGAAACTATGGGTATTTGGAAAACTATTACTAATTGCCTATCTACTCATATGTAATAAGACCCAGTTTTAATAACATTATAATGTTCCCTAGGCTCTATGTCTAATAGTTGGGTCTCGTTATAAATTTTCTTAAGTTTGACTAACATACTATTAATTATATTCAAACTTAACATAGAATGATGAGTAATGGAAACTCGAATAAACGCTAGTATGTCCTCGATTCTAACTAATTCTAGAAATAAATCGTCGACATTTTCGCTAATTATTGCCAATAGTTGAGCAAACTTAGCGTATTTTATTAAACTAGATTCTTCGTAAGCATTGCTGTCTACTAACAAAAGTAATGTTGCATTAATTCTCTTTTGATTTTCAATTAACTGGGTTATGATACGATTTCCTTGCGTCATCCTTTCTGTACTGAGACTAATATGATTATTTAGTTCAGAAGAAATTACATTTTGACTACTTTCCAATACCTTAATGGCGTGATTATATTTGATGGCATCTTGGTAGTCCAGATTGCCTGTTATGCTTTTAATTACGGAGCCTAGCTCTTCTATAAGACCTTTTTGGTTCGCTTGGGTTCTAAACTATCTAACTGAGTGTATACTTTTGCGAGTTTATAGTTCGAGCTGCTGAGCCAGTGATTTTATTCAATATTCCACTCAGTTGACATAAATTACTTAATTAATTTTCAGGGGCGTCTGATAGGTATTGAATAGCGAGCTGATCGCAAATCCTAATAAATCTAGTTAAAATGTGCGGGTTTCCGTCGAATTCTGGCACCAGGCATAATACCTTAAAAATGGTGTCAGGATCAAAGGAAGCCATTTTATTTCCTAATATTAATCTACTGCTATCGATATCTAAATCGGAAACTATATTCCTACCTATGTCTAAGACACTATGCCGACGAGACTGCCTAGGTGAAGTAGTCTCGCGGGATCTCGATTTTTTGGGGTGGAAAATTTTGATTATGGATAAGGACTAAAATTAGGGAAGCAACTACACAGAACAATTCAATGTACTTACACAAGCATGGTCTTCTTCCGCCCAATCGAAGTCTGGATTCCTCTCCGGCGACGTGGTCCTCTGTTCAGATATTCGGCTAAGGCAAGGATGCCACCGGGCGCGCTGCGGGACGATCGAATCTGGAACGTACGCGAACGCGAACCGACCGAATATCCTACCGACTGCGCCAATTATGTAGACCGCCGTCGGAGGAGCGAAAAAAAACCAATTTACTAATACTAAATTTTAATTAAGTAATACAAAGATATTACAACTAATATTAATTCTAACTACAAACTAGCGTGCGACCCTAATCGAGGTTGGATTATAAGTGCCCGTAATTTTCCATGCTTCGGTGCGATGAAGTCTTTCCACAGCTACACGTGCCGCACCGTCAGCAATGTCCCCGTTTCCAAGTCCAGTTGGTAACACGCGGTAGGTATTGAGGCGTCAGCGGTTTTCCTAATGTGAGCGCGCGTAACAACATTCATAAGACATTAAAGAGAAAACAACTACAGAAGCGAAACTATCATCTATCTATACATATAAGTATCCTAGTCTTTTACATTGTTATTCATTCCGTCGTTAACATACTCTCGCCGTCGCCGTCTCGCGACCTAACTGGTAGAACGACGATCTTCTTCGTGGGTCGCCGCAGAACGTGTCCATTGCTTGTTCGTATGTCGACGACGCGCACTTCGCCGTCTTGCCCGGGGTACGTAGCGGTGACTCTTCCTCTCGGCCATGTGTTCCCCGGTAGATTTGCGTCGCACACGATGATTGAATCTCCGACGCGTGGTGCCTCGCCGATTGTGAGGGGCTCCCGCCGGTATTGAAGCAGGGGGAGATACTCTCGTACCCAGCGGCTCCAGAAGATGTCGGCTAGCCGCTGGGCGCGCCGCCAATGCGCGCGTGCATCAGTGTCTTCCTCAGTGAAGGCGCCCGGTGCTGGGACATGTGAATTGGGTCCCAGCAGCAGGTGATTGGGTGTGAGCGCCTCAGGTTCCCCTGGTGTCACTGCCACGTGTGTGAGTGGACGGGAGTTGACGGTGTTTCTTACCTTGACGAGTAACGTGTAGAGTGTCTCGTCGCTCGGGTACTTCTTGTGTAGCGTCGCTCGCAGGTCTTCTTTCACCGTTTGAACTATACGTTCCTAGGCCCCGGCCCTGAAGGGGGCGGAGGGGGGAACGTGACGCCACGTGATGTGCTTCGCAGTTGCCTCTTCTTCTTCTTGGACCGTAGTGAGCGCGGCCTCGATGAAGTTGTCTCTTCGCGGCTTCGAGTTAGTGGCGTTTGTTGCACCACAACTCCTTTGGGCAGCCGCGCCGCCCCATTAATCTTTAGTGCGGCGAGCTTGTCTTCTCCCGCCGGTGTAGCGCTACGCTTTATGAGATGGTGCGCCTTTACTGGCACGAACTTGCGTTTGCCGCGTGCGGGCCTTTCTGCCGTTGCCGCCTTTGCGTCGCCTTTCGTCGTGTCTGTCGTTGCGCAGCACCCTTTTGATCGTATCTTTCTGGGCGGACGTTTCTTTAATGTGCCCGTTTCGACCGGCCTTACGACTCTCGCAGCTTCCTCCTTGTCTGGGAAGCTGGTTGTGAAGTCGTGCATGTAGCGTTTTCTTTGTACCTTTTCAGTGGCGTGTTTGTGTTCTCTCCGCAGGAGTCCGGTGTCGAACCGCCCGTCAGGTAGCCGTCGACTGCGCTTATCCAGAAGGTCGATGGCGCGCTGCTTTGGGTCATTTCTTTTCCTTGGTTCGATGCCTCGTGACTTCAACTTGAAGTTCTTCTTTTCTTTCATTTTGTCGCACTTCTGGGTGATATATCCGCAGAAGGCGACGGATTCACATACTGAAGGGCGGCATCCATGTAGCACCCATCCTAGTAGCGTTAGTGATGCTACTGGTTTGTCCCGTTTCCCTGCTCGGATCTGACGTGAGACGATCAGCTCCCAATTGTCCTGTCCGATGAGAATCTTAGGGCAGGCATCTTTGTAGGTGAGCTCGTCTTTGATGTCGTCCAAGTGTGTACAATCTTCCAGGTCTGATTCTCCGATGGTCTGCGATGTGAAGCTCAGACGTTTGATGGTGCGTGCGCCCTTTAACTTGTGCACGCTGTCTGAGTGTAGCCCTTGTATATGTATGTCGATAGTGCGGCTATTCTCATGTGTCATCCCTCCGCCGTTGATGCCTTGTATTGACATCGTGTCAACCGGCCCGTTGATGCCTAGGGAGTCGGCTATAGCCTCCTCGATGATGGTGACGGTGCTGCCTTCGTCGAACAACGCGTAGGTATATATCTTCGCGTGCGGTCCGGCAAGCACTACAGGTGCGATCTTCAAATAGGCTCGGCGTTGACGCGGCGATGAGCTTGCAGCGGTGATCTTGTTTATCACTTCTGTTATCGACGTGACAATTTCCTCCTCGGGCTCTTTTATCTTCTCTGTTGGCGGTAGACTTTGACGTGTACGATGTAGCAGCCGATGATGTGACATCTCACAACCGCTGTGCCCACACGGCTTAACTTGGCAGTTGCCCCGGCGATGGTCGCTACACAGGCAACGGAAGCAGATGTCATTCCTCTTTGCGATCTCCCAGCGGGTATCGAGATCGCTGTCTGCAAATTGTTTGCACGAAGGTAAGCTGTGATCTTCCTTGCATAGTGGGCAAAGCTTCATTTTTCCGTCGGTCGTGGCGCTGTATTCATGCTTTCCTTTTCCGTCGGCAGAGGCGCTGTATCCAAACTTCCCTTTTCCGTCGGCAGAGGCGCTGTATTCAAGCTTCCCTCTTCCGTTGGTAGGGGCGCTGTATTGGAGCCTCCCTTTTCCGTCGGTAGTGGTGCTGTATGTTCGTTCCGTCCTTTTCATTGCCCTCTCTCTTACACTCGCAGATACGTCCCTTTCTCTCACACTTGCAGGTTCGGCGATGGGAATGATGCATTCAGGCGGTGCGTAGGCACTGCACTTATCGGCCTCTATGTTAAGGAACGTCGATAGTAGGTTCAGTGTAGGTTCCCATGCGCTTGCAAAGTCGTACCATTTGCTCTTCAGTATTGGCGTGAACTTCTCCATTATAGCCCGGACTAGCTCGGGGCTATAGAGGTAATTGTCCCTCTTCATAGCTTGTATGGTGGCCACAGCGTTGGCCACCTTACTGGCGAATACGCAGAGGTCGCGGGGCTCGTCGCTCAGCTTGCGCAGGAATCGTAGTTTTTCTGCTTCATATGCGACGAGTGCATCCGGCCTCCCGAATCTTCTTCCGAGAGCCTCCATAATTTCATCTGGCTCTCGGTGGGCGGTGAACAGGCTTGCCACCGCCTCCATAGCGGTACCCTTCAGGCTCTTCCTTAGCCGTGCCAGGTTGTCGCTCTTCATGAAGGTGCGCTTTGAATCCTCATAGGCGCCCTTGAACCCCAACCATGCGCTGCCATGTCCGTCGAACGTAGGCAGCTCTGTTACATATCGTGGTGTCTCCTTTGCCGATATCTTCACTGCCTTGGAGATCGCGGAAGCCATTTGCTCCACGATATCTGCAGTAGGGCGCGCGGGCCGAGACGTACTACGTGCTTATCTTCCTCCTCATCTTTGTTGGCGGCGTAAGCTCCCCGTCCTCCTTCATACCTCATCGGCGAGATCTCACGAGTTTTAGGCTCCGCCCCCTGCGGGGGTACAGGGGGGGGAGCTTTGTTCCGGTTTAGCCATTTTTCCAACCGGAACGATGCATCTTTATCTTCTTTTTCTTCATCTTCTCCCTCGGAGCCCGATTCTAACTCCGCTAGCCGTAGTTCCTGCTCTTTGGCTTGCAGGCGCAGCTGTAACAAGGTACGTTCGACCTCCAGACGCTCCTTCTTCTTGGCGGACGCCGTAGAACGGCGTGACCTTGCCGCGACGCTCGCGGCCCGTGGAACGATCGTGACGTCTGCTGCCGCCGAAGTCGTTTTCATAGTGGCCTCGGTGCTAGTAGTGCCGCCGCTGGTGGTCGTCGTCCCCGTCGCTGTCGTGCCCGTGGTAGCGGAAGTCGTGGCTGTGGACTCCGTGGTGGCAGATGTTGATTCCGTAGTGGTCTGTGCTCCGCTCTGCGATCCCGTCCGGCTCTGTGATCTCGTTGTCGTAGGCATTGTTAGAACAACGTTTGTTTTTTGACGTGGAAATCGAGATGTTTAAGACGTGGAAATTATGACGTTTAAGACGTGGAAATTGAGATGTTTAAGACGTGGAAATCAGGACGTTTAAGACGTGGAAATTAAGACGTTTAAGACGTGGAAATCAGGACGTGGAAATCAAGACGTGGAAATCAAGACTTGTATGCACGGACGAGTACGACGCGTCGTCTCTTCCCGCTGTTTCTTCCTTAAACAACGCCGTAATTCTTGATTCGGCGACTTGATGAACCGTAGATGCTGATTCTTCTTATCCGGCTGCTCGAAGGACCATCGATGTTGAGGACACTTTTGTCAACTACGATCTCTTTATAGATCGAGGACAATATTGTCACTACAACCTTATAGGTCGCCGGGGGACGTGGACTGTATATAGGGATGGTTTTCTTTCTTCCACGGTGAATAAATAAATAACGCCTTATGTCTTGATTATCAGCAGAGCCGGGGTAGCGCAGAGGTACTTCTTGTTACTTGTTGTTGTTCTCGGAGTGGTGCCGCTGATCGGAATGCCGGGAAGCCCAAAATGGTCGTTCTTTTATTCCGTTTTGGCTTCCCCCACCACTTGTCTACATGTGTACCCCTCCCGCTACCCGCGGGGGATCATTTATTCATACAATACTTATTCATACAATACTTATTCATACATTTACAGGACATTTACAGGACATTTACAAGATACTTATAAGATACTTATTAGATATAAACTAGCCTAAGAGGGATCTAATAAGATCATGACGCTATAACGTTCGGTTCCGAGTGGACGGGGTGCGCGGTTTGCGCGACATATTTACGTAACCCCGTGCCCCGCTTCAGGACTATAAATATTATATATTCGGCCGCCAGGTGGCGGACCGTTTAGTTGTTCCCCGAACGTCATAACGCCCACAACTTATCCCTAGCATGCCCTATTTACCCTATTCACCAACAATTATCCTAATAGGGTAATAAAAGACACACTAGGAATCATTTTAATATCAATTACACAATAAACAAGCATAAACGGACATATAGGTCATTAAACAGACATTGTAAAACATAAAGACATCAACGAGATATTGTGTAAACATAACGATATTAAAGTGACATTATACATTCATAAGACATTAAAGAGAAAACAACTACATCAGCGAAACTATCATCTATCTATACATATAAGTATCCTAGTCTTTTACATTGTTATTCATTCCATCGTTAACAACCTCTGATCAATTTGACGACTCATTGAGGAATATGTATTTTGCTGAAATTGAAATCAGGGGACACGGTAGTGCTCCCGCCAAGACACGCCGCACTACCGAACTCGAACCTTTTCTCCCTTTTCTCGAAGCAACTCAGCATACTTTTAACCCCCTCGTATTATTACACAGGAGAAACATAGATTCCAGTTATACTGTAACTATTTGCTACTACGTATGCCTAGCATGTTTAGGGATTTCTTGCTGGATTCCCTGGATACTTTACCATTGGATACTTATCCAGGGTACCTCAATAAGTATCTTGCTGGATAAGGTAACTAAGAGATAACAAACCCATGAGGATCTGCACCACCTCTAAAAGTGTGAACTCGCCAACCCGCTTAGCCAGCGTGACGATTTAAGGCCATACATCACTCATGCACAAGACAATGTGCATAAGGAGGCCCAAGTCCAGCAGTGGACGATAAAAGGGTTAGTTGCGGTTACGGTAACCCTAAACTATAAAAATATCCTAACTAACTAACCTCCTTTAAATAAAAGAGAACAATATTTTTAATAAAAAACTTAAAAAGCGGTAGAAGTATACACCCACAAAATAATGAACACTTAATCTTACTTAAAATACGAATTAGAACATTTGAAATATCTCGATATCCGACTGTGTTCAATCGTTTCGTCTAATGATGCACTAATGCGTTTGCGCTGTTACCACTACCCATTACGTAGGAAGCTCATTCAAGTTCATTACCAAGAGTTAAACACTCTTATTACATTTTCTGTACATGAGAATGTATATGATATACATAACTTCCAACCTATAAATTATGTAATTGATAATTATGTAATTCCTTTTATGTAATAGATAATAATAGTAAACGTTTCTTAAAATGGAATAATTTTCTACAAAATATATTCTAAAATAATATCTATAATTGTTTTGTCCTAACACGTACGATTTAAATTCACGCCAATATGACACAAATGTTTATTGCACCGTTACTTTTTCCCAATACGATCCGAACTTGAAACTGGTATCCCTTCATAAATAATTCCTTCCGTGTATTCGCGCATTACGGCCATCTTTAGATTTATGGCAACCCGCTGTCCGCCATATTGTTCCAAATTTAAAAATATTTTCCCGCCGAATCCTATAAACATACAACAACTGTATCGGGCCCAACGTTTGGATAAGCATTGAGTGGACTTTAGGGACTTTCCGTTTCAGATTTTATGTGTTAGGGTTGAATATTGGAACATTTATTGGGATGGGCATTTGCAGAAATAAGTCTATTCACTAGGTAGGTACTTAATCTTTATCTTCCTTTGTTTTATTGGGTATACCTTTTTCATTGGGAAGGTTAATGCTATTTAAGTGATACAGACAAGTTCCATACAGACGATCCATTTACCAAAAGAGGATTTTTTTTAATAAACTTTATTGCATATCATCGTTCTAAAGACAAGCTTAATGCCTTAAGGTATTCCCTATCAGTTAAACAGAGAACATTGGGAGATGCAATGAGAAGTATAAATATATAACTTAAACGAGAACAGTACGTATAGTTTCCTTAAATATATTAGGATATAAGAAAACTCGACTGGCCTCGTTACGCCTCTGTCACAGAAGATGTTATTCCTCAATAAAAGTACGTGTTTCGGTAGTGTGTGAAATATGCCAGAGCCCATTCCCATTCCATCCTATGCCTTCACATTTTCCCAACCCTTTCTTTAAATTCATTCCTACATCTTCAAAAGCAGGCGGTGCATCCGGGAGCGTGCCAACGTTTGTCATCTGGACTGATGTTGGCATATATCGCGGGTGTCTATGGGCTACAGTATCCACTTACCATCAGGTGGACTGTATGCTCGTCTGCCGTCCTCTTACTATAAAAGAAACTAGTAACTGATCTGATTACTAACGTGTTAAAATAATAATATAACTTATAGAATATCTTTGGCAGAGTTAGAACATTTGAAATCAATAACATTTCTAATTGGATGCTAATTGTTTCCGTTTCATATCATAACCTATCCGTGAAAAACGTCGATTGCACAGATATATTCATATTCACTCGCTTACACTAATGTGTAACATTGTGTGTACAATTGTTTGCTGCTCCCAACAAACTAAAACTAAATCGGTTTTTATTATAACATGTCAAACTACAACGTCAAAAATCAATTTCCTTTTTGTCCACCTATGTATTTATTATTTACTGGGTAGCTATTATATCTACAGGTCGTATATACAGATTTTTTCAATTAAACTTGGCAAGTAAACAAATAACCGACTGGCAGTCAAACAGCGTTAAAATTGAAACTCATAAAAATAGGAGCTCCATTCAAAAAGTATAAATTTAAAGATGGCGGAAAATTAAAACAGCACTCGGGGTGCCGGCGACTGGAAATATGTATATATATATATATATATATATCTAATATAATGTTGAACACATTGTTATAAGAGCTATAAACAAACAACGTACCAGCACAATATTGCACGTACCATAAACTGGAAACCATTTCACAACCTTTGTGCTTGTACCATAAATAAAAGTTGTCAATCTGTTATAAACAAGATAGTCGTCTTGTTTGTTTTAGTACATTTTCTCTATCAATTTACTCCCAAATCCTATTCAACAAACCACACTTACAATTTACAAAAGTCCGGTAGATACTTTGAAGTGGTTATTGGTTTCAGTATTAAGTAGGTACCTACCCTAAAATCAACGATACATTCACGGCTGATGTACAGCCTACGTACAGTCTACACGATCTGGCAGATTCTAGCTTTTGGTGCCCTGGCAGCTTCTATTATTGATTCGTTCGAATCAATCGTCTTTTAAGTAAAAATAATTTTAAATGTTACTGAGTAACTCGCTACATTCACTTTTAAAACTTAAATAATACTTAAGGGACTATGTATGTATCTATGGGCGTCAGTATCATCGACATCTAGTAATAGGATTTTAATTTCTTCCTCCATTTGTTCATAATACTAATTATTATATTAGATATTGCTCGCGATTTTTATTTAATTTAAATAGACTTCGGTTCAGTTTCTGAACAAAGTATCGGCGTAACTGCAATTTATGTAATTGCACCGATGCACCATATTTACGTGGCAGTGTAAGAGATGTCTCTCTTACACCACAGTAATTAGTAGGTATCACTATGTATTACTTTGAAATATTCTAACAATACTAAATGCAATAATGTAATGGTATAAGATTGACGTAGAAAAATACGGCAATTTTAAGTGTTACGAGAAAATCTAATAATCCTCTCCGAGATGGAGGCTGTATCGGCATCAGACAATTGATCAAAGACGGGAATCCGCTGATTTATAACGAAATGTAATTTGTCCTTCAAGAAAATTGACGTTTATTGACTGTTTTGAGTTATACCGTAACACGTGATTCTTTATTTATATCGGTTGGATTCAAAATCACCTCTAAGCGATTTTGTGGTGTATTGTTTATAGCATATTATCTAGTAATTTTGTTTGTATATACGTAATAATAACATATGTGGGGAACTTAGAAAGTTTTGCGAAAAAGTAACAAAATGTTCTACGTGTTTCAATTTACACATCTATTAAATATACATCTATACAAAGCATCTATCAAAGCAACTCTCCACTTGCATCTGTACAAAGTTTCATGCGTCTGAACCAATTTTGAAAACATTTTTTTCCACTCTTCCTCAGGCACCTCTTTCACAGTCTCTTCGAACGTAGTCAGCCAGCTCGTCTTCCGGCGACGAAAACTGCTTCCCTTTTAGTCAGGATCTATATAAGAAAAGCCACAAGGGTCAATGCTACTTTGGTTTCATAAAGGTACAGATATCAGGTAGCCAGTTAAAGTGAAAAATTTTCAATTTTTTTTTTTTCCAGCGCTGCTTATTCTATTCACCTTGGTTGGCGTTAGCTCCCATTGAAAGAACCAAACAGTAGATTGACGCTGAGCTTCTGGATCATATTGGTAGATTTAAGATTCGTCACCTGTGACAATGTCGTAAACGCGCCGAGACGATCCTGCTTCAGATTTTGTTATTTTAAATATTGTTGTTAATTGTTATTTTTATATTTTAAATTTTTCACGAACTTATTTTAAATGATTCATACCGTGGAAATGTTCCCGTCGAATGTCCATTTCTGAAAGAGACACGGTATTTTGATTCAGCAAGTAAAAAAATATGGACGAAAATTTTAATTTGGAATGTTTCGTTTTTATGTTATAGATAGTCGTAGTTTTAATTCACATCAAAACCAGCCAGTGTTTAGATAAAAACTCCCTGTCGCAAAACTCTCTGAGTAGGCTGGTATATAACTTAAAAGTTTACTACATTAAGACAAATAAACAAATTACTTCCAGATCTTATATCGATGTCTAGTTTGAAGATTTTAAAAGGGGGATGTTGTAACAATACTCTTTCGAATGCTGTTATTCGAACTTCTTGCTACTAAATTCCTAAGAATCCTGACTGACCGCTAATACAAACCTAAATTTAAATGTACCCCAAACTGCGCGACATTCTGCTATCCATTTTTTGATCCGTAAGGACGTGCCAATTACACTCCAGTAAAACCTTTGGTATAAGTACTGCTTATATTTGTGAATATCTCATACATTTTGTGTTTACGCCTGGAACTCAATTGGTTTCATACAATTATAAAGATATATAAACATCTTATTAGCGTAAGTAGCTTCTTTATAGACCAGTTTTTGATATATACAGTTTACCCTTTTTAATAGTTAGTCATAAGTGCTACATACCTATTTATTCAATTTATAACTACTAAACAATGTTACTTTTTACAAATTACAATGATCAAAAATAGACAAACAAAGAATAACTACTTTGTTTATACACGCAACAATTTATCTCAAGGCTTAGATCGTAAGTCTATTAAAATAACTATTAAGAGGCGTGCTTAAGCGTAAATATTTTTACTAGTAAAAATAAACATATCTTTTCAGATTGGAGGAGCTCCAACGGCAATTACAGTGAATAATTCTGCACACCTGACTATGTACTGTAATAATTAATTAGTAGGAGCAAAGTTACTGCTAACTGTTGCAAGTGCATACCTAATAACCTCCACTAATTGTCCATGTTTGTTTATATGTCGTACAGAGAATATTTCCATACAAGTCTACACAACAATATACACTGTCTATAATTATAAGTATTACAAGTCTATGATTTTCTTACTAAGTATGGTTTTAGTGGAAATTAATTTCCAAATTAATAAATCTCTATGTTACATACGTAGCCAGCTCTTTTATTGTCCACTGCTGGACGTCCACTGGCCTCCCCATGCACAATGTCTTATGCATGAGGGTGGTATGGCTTTAAAACGCCCTGCGTTTGTCAAGGGGGTTGGTGACTCCACCATTTTATAGGTGATGTATTTCCTCAAGGCTTTTGGTAACGGCTTCGTTATTCCTTATTCGCCTTTTATGACACCACTGTTATATACAATTTGCTAAAGGCTTAAATATAAACATGAAAAGAAAGTAAAAATTTTGAAACTTTGCAATTAGCTAGTGTCAATTCAAAGAACTAGCAAAAAAACTGTAAAGAAACGGCTCGTGGGCGCGTGCAAATGGAGAAACTCCGACCACAAACAACCGTCACTGCATGTGAATCGTTTCACACTTGTGAAAAGGCGTCGGACCGCCTGCATGTTTGACGTTCTATTTAACGTAGTAAACAGAACAATTGTCGGCATCGCAATCCTCAGCAAATATGAATGAATGGATAAATTAATAATTTATTGACTTAATAACAAATCACTACACCTATACAAACATTAGAATCATGATTTTTCTTTTAAAGATATTGGGACAATTAATACACAATCATTCACAGCCCCAAAATGTTAACCGCAACGAAGTCGTTTTAGTACAGAATTAATACAATTTCGACGCAGTCAGCTCTTCATTTGTATCGATAAAGAAATTAACTAAGCGGGTTAGTAAACAAGTTAATCTAGTTAACTTGTAAACGTCATGGCAGAGCAACACTTCAGACACGATGTGACATTGTTCCCTTTGCAGTGTTCCGTAAATATTGATTTGTTTTCGACATAAAAGATAGATACTTATATATTAGATAATACTTATAGATACTTAGATATTATCTTTGTTTATATTTATCTAAATTAAGTTTTTTTTCTATACAAACAATGTTGCTCTATAAAGAATACGTATGCGTATTTATTATAGGTACCCACATATACTATAAGTACGTAAGTATTTTATCACAAATAATACAACCTAAAGTACTTACGTGTACCTAAGTACTTATTAATTTTATAAGTTTTACTTTTCACTAGATTTACCTGAAATATAACTACGCCGCTAAAAGTACTTATTTGGTCAATAAAAATCCTTTGAAAAACCCGCCACGAGCACGCTGTGTTAACATCAAACCCTACATCTTCGTTTAATAAATAAGGAAATATTATCTTTGAGTCCATAATTTCATATTTTAGAAACGTTTTTCCTTCATTACACATTTTTTCGAGACAAGACTCTAATCTCCAGCGTGTTCGCCGCGCCTCGTCTGTCTCCGGGAATTAAATTATACCTTTCCATGAATATTATACTCGATGTCACGATCTTTTTGCGTTATTTAACCGTGGCTGGAAAATCTCGATGAATCATAATCTAAAGTGGCTGTGAAATCATAAAGTACCGCGATTTTCTCTGAAATAGATAAATTATTTAGGAATACGATCCTTTATATTTGTATATTAAATAATTGCACTGCAATCAGCCCTTTTCGTATCGACTGCTGGACACGGGTCATCTCAGGCACATTGTCTTGTGCATGAGGGATGTAAAGCCTTAAAACGCCACGCTCGCGCTGGCCAAACGGGTTGGCGAGTCCACTCTTTTAGAGGTGATACCCACGGGAGGAGATGGGGTGGTGCTACATGGGGTGGGGGTGGGAACATTTCAAGTTAGCGCCTAGTCGAGTGCGACTAGCGGCTATTAGATTGCAGCGTGCACTCTCCCCCTCCAATAAATATTATAATTAATTAATTAATCCTTATTATTATGTATCTTTAGGCTATCCTTATTACTATTATTACTAATTTTATATTAATTATCTTTGTTTATTTTTTTATTTCATATTATCGTACAATAATAGAACTTAATGACATGATGTATTCTCTAACAACTAACCTCTAGGTTAAACAGAGAAATATACATTGGGAGGTGCGATGAGAAGTAAGTATTATAAATATATAACGTAAACGACAACAGTATATATAATTTCCTTAAATATACCTAATAAATACATAGCTCACAGAAATAACAAGCTGAAGACCAACACCCTATAAAGTAGATGATTCTTGAATGAAGATCAGGTATCTGAAAGCGTAGCCTGAAACGCCCTCAGGCCAGGTGAACAGCACGACTTGAAGAAGAGCGAAAGACCGTGTGTGGTGGCGAGTTTGTATGTTATTTTTATAACAAACATGTAGAACTTCTGTTAATTTTTTTTTCAGCTTATTATTACCATGTTTTAGCAAATTTATTATGAATTATAAGACCTATGTTCAGCTGTGAAGAGACATGGGCTGGTGGTATGGTGTGGTATTACTACGCCAGTTTCATATATATATCTATAGATAAAAATATAAAAAAAACTGTCGATATACAAGGATTTATATAAGCACCATCTTTACAGTATTTTCAACATTCTTTCTTAGTACCTTAGTACATAAATACCTATGAATTTACCTAACTAAAACCTGCATCACCAAAGTAAACATCACAGCATTGCAATCTAAAGCATGCATCGTTTTCCCTTCGATACGAGGTTTTTTATCGTAGCCGAGATAAATGTCCGGTTAGCGGGGGTCCAACGTTGATTTATACTGGACGTCCATCAGGGAACGAATTACGAAGGCGGCGATGTAAATCACCTAGCCGATCGATACCTCTCTAATATACCTTTACGGTAAATACGGAATACTGAATTATTTCAAAACTAAAAGCACCTCCACGTAATAGTGTAGAGGTGCCTTTAGCTTCGATGTGTGCGTTGGCGATCAAAACGTAAAACAGTAATTTTAGAGGTTTTAGTAAGCATTTGACATTCTGAATTCTAATGCCTAAATTGATTTTTTTAATTCATACATAGAACATAGATAGAATATACTTTATGTAACTCGAGTGTTATTCGACGATTGAAAGATCACCTATAAATATGTCTTAAAAGACGATTAAAATGATGTACCTATCTAGTCTCGATGTAAATAACGTTAAATAATAACTATAAAAATAACAAAGTTCGTTAAAGTCCAGTAGCCTTATGTATTTTTTTTATTCTTATGTATGTGTGTATGTTTATATATATGTATTATATTTATTTTACCACACCATCTAAACCGTGTGGGCATGAACCTCCTAAAAAATAACTTCTCTGATCAACCCAAAGGTTGGCTGGTAGAGAAAGCCTTGAGGCATTAAGCTAGTGTGCAATGCAGTGTAAAATAAATAAATTTAAAGCCTTTTAACCGTCAATATGTAAATAATTATACTTATCAATAAATAAGTATGTATACGTATATTTGATATATAATTGAACATTATGATTGATCCTCTATCAAAATAGCAGACGCAGCTACCGTTATAATTTTGTGTATGTGGCTTTATGTTTTTGTTTGTTGTTCCCGGTGCATTTAGTGCTTTGTTTGATTTCTTAACTAGAAACGACAATTGATTCATCCTATACACAACGCAATAGCGTATTCAGAAATAGTTGTGAGCGTATAAAATATGTTTTGTTCCATCTTTACCCGTATGTCGACGATACAATATTCATTAGTGTTACAGAAAACAATACACTTTATAAAAGAATTGAGCAAAGTTCTAACACACTATTCTGCATTGACTTTTATAAACTTCACAACAACACATTCATCACGGTTCTTCGACCGTTAATAAAGCAAACGACGGCTTAAAAGATTAAATCAATAAGTGACGTCATAAAAAAACGGAATGGCGCCTTGTCCCCGATGTTTATTGCTGCAGGTTCGGTGTTACAACTTTTTATACGAAAAAGTTGACATAAAACATGTTAAGGTGGATTAAAAAGGGCGAAATTTTGGGGAACTGTGACCAGGTTAAAAAATTGTACCTATAGTATCAATCCATAGTTAAAGTCGGTGAATAAGAGTCAGCAAAAAAAATGTAACAAAGTGCTATCAACTTGACAAGTGAATGTCAGAGTTTGTAAGCAATTTGCGATAGTCTCATCAATGTATTTTTTTTTTCAAATCTATCAAAAAGGGCATATACAGTTCGTATACCCATTGTTCAAATGTAACGAGTGTATGCGAGTACAGAATCTGATAACAGTGACAAAGATATTCCAAATTTCTCGTCGTAAGTAGCCAACACACAACAAGTATATTCATTCAACAACACATCAAGCGAAATATTGTTAAAAAATAAAGATGACCGCGTTATTAAAGATACATGTACAAACAGGACCCATTCATATCATTTGCTCATACTAATACCTTCCACTTGGAACATAACATTCACAGTATACCAATCAACAAACAATAGAAAAATGGAATAAAGTCGAAGATGTCTTTTTTTTTTACATACGACGTACACTACAAAATCTTTCGATAAATCTACTCGCTCATCAATTGTTCCAATAGTTCGTGGGTCGTCAAACCCACATCGTTGCATTCATCACAGCGACAGCACTCGAAACGAAGACAATGCGACGACAAGTCACAACTTTCATTAGGGAAACACTGCTTTCACTCTGATACTGTAATTGGAACGAAACGTCTGCAAACCGTCATCATTGCAACAATTTCTTTAAATTTACCGATATACGGTTCATATTCGAATGTGAAAAATCACGCACAAATGTTTTGCTTTTAAAAATGCCTTGGGTGCAGAGGAGGCTTGAGCGCTTGAATCGGAATGAGGGCGAAAAATGAAACGTTAGACAAGTTTTACCCCATAGTGTATAAATGTAAAACAGATAATTACTCATGCTTCTGTTTTATTGTGGTTTTGTTTTATTATTTTGAACTAAAATTGAGTTTAATTTTTCAAATTCAATAATAATATTGAAAAATGATTCTTTTGTTATAGGAAAAAGGCGGCAGACGAACATACAGTCCACCTGATGGTAAGTGGATACTGTCGTCCATAGACATCCGCGATACATGCCAACAGCAGTCCAGAATGAGAGACGTTGACACGCCCCCAGATGCGCTGCCTACCTTTGCAGACTAAGGAATAGATTGAGAAAATGGGGAGGGATAGGATGCGATGGGAATGGGCTCTGGCATATCCCAATCACTAGCGACATTACATTGGGCAAATTCGATAAAGTAGGAAATGCAGTACATTTCAAGGTAGTCTTCTGTGAGAGAGGGGTAACATGGCCAGTCGAGTGCGCCCAGCGGCTGTGAGAATGCAAAATTGACACTCTCCCCCTACAAATACGATTGGGAGTAGACTTCAAATTGTGAGTATCTAAGAAACTACTTTACTTTTACTTTGATATACATATATTGTTTGGAATTGGCGCGAGCATCTTTGCATACCCGCATACCTTGATTATTTGAAGCAACATTTTTTTGTCCCCGCCATATTGAAGGCGGTTTGAGAATTTGATATTTTTGAGTAGTAACACGCGCTCGGCGGCGAGCAGAGTTAAATTGAGTTAAATTAACACCGCGGTCTCGGACAGTTGATTATTGATATTCGCGCCTATTAATAGGTCTTGTTCGCGATATCCTTGTGCCACGCGAGTGTTTTGGTTGGAATTGTTTGGGTGTGATTGTGCTTGTGGTTTGGAGTCATTTCTCGAGGTGATTTGCTGCCGGGTGTGAGTTGCCGAACGATAGCGGCCACCGGCTCACCACAGGACGAGACTTGGATTACTACACAAGTATTTATTGGGAATTTATGTATTTATTTATTCAATCACACTAAGATAGGTCACGTCTAGTAGGGACTAGCGTAGGAACACTTTCCAGATTTGTGCGTGGGCAAAACCACCTGGGGTAAGTGAGGCCTGTATATCTTATTATTGTGCTTACCCGCCATTTTGGTGGATAGATTGTGTAAGTTTATGACATTTGGGCCCGAGTGCACATTCCTCGGGCTGCTTTCGCGTAACGCGAAGCAGGTGCGCGTGCGCATCTTAAACAACTGGTAGCAGAGCGTGGTTGATACCGTTATCAACCATTCTTTTTTTTGTTTTTTGTCATTATTCATCAACTTTGTAATTGTAACTTCCCGTGTTAAGGGCCTTGCGTATATTGGGTCCACGCTCCTGCTACATCGTAAACATCTGGTAGCAGAGCGTGGTTTGATACCGTTACTTGATATTGATGACATTGATAATACCGTTAGGTAGTTAATATTGATAACCTTTTGTCTTGTTTGTATATTGGTAATTTGGTAAATATTTGCTTTTGATTTTTTATTTTACGTTCACGGTTTGAAGGCTAGGCCCTACGTATATTTCGTATTCTGAAGATATTTTGAATCCACGCGTGCGACGTTTAGTAGCTGGCTAGTTACCCACACGCGTTAATAATTTTTTTTTTGGAAATAACGCTTCACGTTTTTTTTGATAGCTGGACATTGTGGTTTTATTGAGTCCACGCTCGTATACATTTTTGGTTGCGTTTATTTAATTTGATAATTTGATAACTTAATTTGTTTTCTTTTTTGTTGATGTTTTGTCAGGTAGTCTTAATTAATATTTTGGACGGTTACACCTTCTTGAAGACACATACGCACCCCTTTTGTTTTTTATTGTGCCTCCACTGCATTTTTTGTTTTTTTATTTTGTTATTTTTTTTGTTATTGTTGTTTTTTTTTTTGCTTTTATTTTTGTTTTTTATTTTTGGTTTTTGTTTTGTATTGCGTGCGTCCTGAGGTGTAGACATGTCTGTCAAGGTGACCTTTTCCACACATCAGTCCGCAATGACTGCGCAGCTGAGATGGTTTTCTTCTGCGGTTGCAATGGTCAACCGGCCGGACCGGAAGCAAGCCTTACTCGCCCGGGCGAGTGAAATGCCGGCCCGTTTGGTGGCGTTAGATAGGAGTTATGCTGAAGGCTTGACATTTATGGCGAATTTGGAAACGCCTGTACCGGACGAGCAGAAGCAGCGTTATGAAGCGGACTTTGGCCAGATTTACGATTTTGTGGACGCAATTAATGAGGCGGTCTCCCACATCTCAGCTCCCTCTGGTGGGGATTCACTTGTTGCACCCCACGCCTTGTTGGGTCGTCTCCCCACGGTCAACCTTCCCACCTTTGACGGTGATTTGGACCAGTGGTTGAGCTACTATGGGATGTTCAACAGTTTGGTGGACTCCCATACCGACCTGTCAGCTGCTCAAAAAATGGCGTACCTGTTGGCCTCCTTACAGGGAGAGGCTCTAGGCCTGGTACAGCACCTGAAGGTCGATGACAGCACCTACTCGACAGCCATGGATTTGTTGAAGCGCCGTTACCACAACGTGCGACTTTTGGCTGACACCCATGTGGGGCAAATTTTGAACCTGCCTAAGGTTGCCTGTGCGTCAGCCTTACGGACAGATATTGTTAATCCGGTTTTGGTGGCTGTTAACGCCTTAAGGCGATTGGATTTACCTGTGGACCAGTGGTCCTTTTTGCTGCTCCATATTGTGTTGGCGAAACTGCCTTTGGAGATGCGGCTGCGCTTTGAGCGACAATATGGTGGGGACAGCTCCACCCACTTGCCTTCCTATGAGGAACTCGAAAGGTTCCTCGAAGACGAGTGTCGCAGAGTGGATACCGTGGAGGGTTCCACTCTCTTGATGCCGCAGACTAGCGTTCGCCGAGAGCGACCACTGGCCCGACCGCAGGGTCCGCCGGTGAATAAGCAGTCACGGCCGAGATATGGGGTCTCCCAAGAGGAGTCCGTGGCTTGCAGATTCTGCAAGCGCTCCGGCCACCGGATGACTGCTTGTCACAAATTTGTGGCTTTGCGCGTAGCAGCGCGTCGACACATCGCCAAGGAGAGGCGATTGTGTTACCACTGCCTGGAGGGTCACTTCCAGCGAGAGTGTCCTCAGCCTCGTCCATGTGGACAATGTGGTGGTGCTCACCACATTCTTTTGTGTGCGAACCGCAACCGGGAAGGTCCTGGTGTTCGCGATGCTGAGCGACATTTGGCTGCTCGCGCTGGTGGTGACAGTCCTGCCAGGTCCAGCGCCCAGGATCGAGCCCTTACGGGCGGGGGTAGGCGTTCGCCACCCCCTAGAGGCGCTGTTGGGTTTGCGGAGTACTCACCAGTCTACCGCAACCGGAGATTCTCCCCCCCCGCTGTTGGAGCGACCGAGGTTGGAACAGCGTCCACCCCGCCTAGGAAGGCAGGCTGCAGCCCCCCTCTCATCCGCACATGTTGTGCAGGGTCGTCGCGGTGAGGGCAGGGTAGACAGTTATCGTCCCCTGCCGCACTCGGGGAGGGAGCCCTCACTCCGTAACTTCTCCCGCTAGGGACTCGCAGCTCACCACGCTGAGAACCCAGAGACAATCCTCTTGCCTACGGTCTCTGTGCGGGTATGGGACCCGAAGGGCAACTCGATTGTTGTTCGTGCCCTTTTGGACTCGGGTGCCCAGGGTTGTATAGTCTCAGCTTGGTTGGTGAGCCAATTGGACCTCTGTGTCGGTCCTTCTCCTTTCCCAGTCTACGGAGTAGGAAACGTTAAGGTGACCAATAGAGTTGGTCACACCTTTGTGGAATTTTCTCCAGTACCACTTGGAACCAGGAAAACCAAGATTCCGGTTATTGTGCTGGAGAATATTTTGAGTAACCACCCGCGCATAAAGCTTCCTCCACCTGTCATAGCTTTGACAAAGGGTTTGGTTTTAGCTGACCCCATGTTTCATACTCCAGGTCCTGTTGACCTATTGTTGGGGAGTAATATTTTGGGACAGGTTTGTTCGGGGAGTTGGAGAGCTTTGCAGCCTGGTGGTTTGGTAGTGGTCCCCACGATTTTTGGTTCGGCATTGTTGGGCCCTATCCTTCCGGTTTCGACCGTGTTTTTTGCTGAGGATGGGCTACGTGTGGGATCCACGCTTTCTGACGCCGTTCAGAAGTTTTGGGAAGTGGAGGAACCTCCCTCTATGCCTAGATTGTGTCCAGAGGACGAAGAGTGTGAAAGCTTCTACCAGAGCAACACAGGTCGCCTCGCCTCTGGTCAGCTTGTCACCCGTCTTCCCTTTTTGGCGAATAGGCCTCCGCTTGGCGCGTCTCGGCAGTTGGCTGAACGAAGATTGGTCTCCATGGAACGTCGCATGAAGCGGGATCCGGAGCTTCGCCGGAAATATATTGAGTTCATGCGAGAATATGAGGACTTGGGACACATGTCTGTGTCGAATATTGGTTGGCGCTCAGTGGAGCATTACTTCCTTCCTCATCATGCCGTTTTGAAGACGCCAGGCGGCAAGATACGTGTAGTTTTTGATGGGTCAGCGCCTACTACTTCTGGTGCATCTTTGAATCAGTGTCTCCATGCCGGACCTAAGCTACATCGAGACATTGGAGATATCCTCACTGGGTTTCGTCGTCATGCAATTGTATTCGTCGCTGACATACGTCAGATGTTTAGACAGACGATAATTCATCGCGATGACCGGCGATTCCAGCTGATTTTGTGGCGAGAGCATCCTGACGATCCCATGGTTGTCTATGAACTTCGTGTCAACACCTATGGTTTGCGTTCTAGTCCCTTCATTGCGATCCGCTCGCTCTTGGAGCTAGCTGAACGAGAGCGGATAAGGTTTCCTCGCGCGGCTGCCATTTTGAAAGAGGATATTTATGTTGACGACTGCTGTAGTGGGGCAGCAACTGTAGAAGAGGCTCTCGTCTTGCGGGACGAATTGATTGACCTCATGAAAGCTGGTGGCTATGAATTGCGAAAGTGGCTGTCGAATTCACCTCGGCTCCTTGCCGATTTGCCGGAGGAGCACCAGCAGAATCCCCACATCTTCCAGAATGTAGACAATCCTGACATGTTGGCTGTCCTTGGTGTCCAGTATAGACCAGTCCAGGATGTCTTCACTTATCATGTGGACCTACAGTCCCCGAAGACTTGGTCGAAGCGATCAGTGTTGTCCACTGTCGCTCGGACTTATGATCCGAATGGTTGGATCAGTCCAGTCATTTTTTGGGCGAAATGTTTTTTGCAGAAATTATGGGTTGCTGAATTGTCGTGGGATGAGCCTCTTCATGGAGAGTTATTATTGGAATGGCTAGAGTTTGTGTCATCCCTCCCAGCTCTTAATCGGGTTTCCTTGCCCAGACGTTTCCTTCCGTCTGGAAAATATCGAGCTAGCCTTCATGGCTTTTGTGATGCTTCCGAGCGAGGATATGCAGCGGTTGTTTATCTACGCACAGTGGATGCTGCTGGACATGTTTTGGTCTCGCCGGTTCTAGCAAAGAGCAAGGTTGCGCCTATTCGCTCGCGTATGACAATACCGAAGCTAGAATTGTCAGGCGCCACTCTCTTGACTCGTCTCTTGAATCATGTCGTCGCTACTCTAGGGCGTTCCGTAGAGTTAGTAGACGTCTTTGCATGGACAGACAGTCAAATTGTGCTTTGTTGGTTGCGAGCTTCTGTTCACACCTTGGAGGTGTTTGTGGCGAACCGTGTTTCTCAGATCCAGGCGTCGCAAGCTAAATTGATTTGGCGACATGTCCCTGGCGATATAAACCCAGCTGATTGTGCCTCACGTGGATGCTCAGCCCTAGAGATTATTGGACATCCGTTGTGGTGGGGTCCGGACTGGCTGAAGGGACCAGTGTCAATTTGGCCGGCCTCACGGATCACTCTAGTTCAGCCTGCGATAGGCTTTGTAAGTTTACCAGTGGCCGATGGTGCCGGGAGCAGCGAAGCAGCGGAATCATCATGTGATCCCGATGTTTTGCTAGCCAGGTACAGCTCACTGGATAAACTTTTGAATGTGACATCTTGGGTTAGACGTTGGCGTCACAATGTTAAAAACCCACAGAATAAATTGTTGTCAGCCTTCATCTCGTCTGAGGAACGACATGAAGCGCTATTGAGTTGGATTCGCGTAGTACAGTCTGTTAGCTTCGCTTCAGAGTTAAAATCTATGAAGGAAGGTCCCGCTAAATTGAAAGGCGCTATTGTGCGATTGAATCCCTTTGTGGATCCTTCGGGTCTACTGCGCGTGGGAGGTCGGCTTAGACATGCCAATTTGCCTCATGGTGTCCGCCATCCTCTTCTCTTGCCGAAAGATGGACATTTGGTGCGGTTGCTGGCGATTGATCGACACATCAAGAACTCCCATGCAGGCTGTAACGCACTGTTGGCGATTTTGCAACGCGAATTTTGGATTTTGTCGGCTAGACGACTCGTCCGGGGAGTCATTTTTCGTTGCATGTCTTGTTACCGAACTAAAGCTTCTACCATGCAACCCCAGATGGGCGATTTGCCCGCGGACCGAGTCTCTGAGTCTAGACCCTTTGCTACGGTTGGTACGGATTTTGCTGGCCCTTTTTTGGTGAAGTCATCTCAGCTTCGTAATGCCAAATCCGTAAAGGCATATTTGTGTGTGTTTGTGTGCCTGTCTACTAAGGCCACACACTTGGAAGTTGTGTCTGCTCTCTCCACAGAAGCCTTCGTAGCGGCCCTCAGCCGATTTGTATCTCGTAGGGGACTCCCTACCTTGATTAGGTCCGACAACGGAACTAATTTTCAGGGGGCCAATAACTACTTAAGGGATGTGTATGAGTTTCTTGAAGAGCAGAAAATGAATTTGGGTCGTGAGATGGCCCTCCGTGGAATAACCTGGCGCTTCGATCCGCCAGTTTGTCCGCACTGGGGTGGAATTTTTGAGGCCGTAGTTAAATCGGCAAAGACCCATTTGAGGCGCGTTATTGGTGAGACGATTCTCACATTTGAGGAACTCGCGACCGTGTTTGCGAAAGTTGAGGCCGTCCTCAACTCTCGACCGCTATGCCCACTTTCGTCGGATCCGAATGATTTGGAAGCCCTAACGCCGGGCCATTTTTTGATTGGTCAGCCACTCGTCGCTCTGCCAGAGTACCCTTGGACTGATGTGCCCAGTTCTCGTTTGTCGCGTTTTCAATTGCTCCAGCAGCTCACTCAGAGTTTCTGGAAACGCTGGCACCTTGAATATTTGCACACTCTGCAGCAGCGCGTCAAGTGGACGGACAAAACGAATCCGCCGAAGGTTGGGGACCTCGTGTTGGTTAAAGATGCTAACCTACCGCCCTTGTGTTGGCGCCGGGGGCGCATTGTTAACCTTTTTCCGGGCTCTGATGGTGTTCCCAGGTTAGCCGAGGTCTTGGTGGGCGATTCTATTTTGAAGCGGGCCGTCGCGACATTATCCCGCTTACCCATTGATTAGCGACCCGAATACTTCGGCTCGGGACGGGGGATTGTTTGGAATTGGCGCGAGCATCTTTGCATACCCGCATACCTTGATTATTTGAAGCAACATTTTTTTGTCCCCGCCATATTGAAGGCGGTTTGAGAATTTGATATTTTTGAGTAGTAACACGCGCTCGGCGGCGAGCAGAGTTAAATTGAGTTAAATTCACACCGCGGTCTCGGACAGTTGATTATTGATATTCGCGCCTATTAATAGGTCTTGTTCGCGATATCCTTGTGCCACGCGAGTGTTTTGGTTGGAATTGTTTGGGTGTGATTGTGCTTGTGGTTTGGAGTCATTTCTCGAGGTGATTTGCTGCCGGGTGTGAGTTGCCGAACGATAGCGGCCACCGGCTCACCACAGGACGAGACTTGGATTACTACACAAGTATTTATTGGGAATTTATGTATTTATTTATTCAATCACACTAAGATAGGTCACGTCTAGTAGGGACTAGCGTAGGAACACTTTCCAGATTTGTGCGTGGGCAAAACCACCTGGGGTAAGTGAGGCCTGTATATCTTATTATTGTGCTTACCCGCCATTTTGGTGGATAGATTGTGTAAGTTTATTACATTTGGGCCCGAGTGCACATTCCTCGGGCTGCTTTCGCGTAACGCCTAGTGTGCGCATCGTAAACATATATGAATGACGAAATATAAAACAAAACTATCCTTTTACCGCATCTAGGACAACTACATAGGAGAAATGTAGCACTTACGTAGTAACGTAGCCCCCCCATAGCGCCGTAATCCCTGCGTAGCAGCATAGCTCCTTCGTAATCCCTGCGTAGCAGCGTAGCTCCTCCGTAACCTTTGCGTAGCTGCGTAACTCGCGCGTAGCAGCGTTACCCTCATGTAGCATCATAGGTAAGTTTAAAAAAAGGGATAAAAGTTCCCTAGTTAACCCAGCATATATGCCAAGTTTCATTACAATATGTTCAGCGGTTTTTGCATGATGCGCGTTCAGACAGACAGACAGATCGAAAAAAAATCCAAAAATTGTTGTTTCGAGCTCTATATTACATGTACTTTATACTGCAATGACTTTTTCCAAAAAATATTTCATGTACAGACACCGATCTGTTACAATTTTATTATATGTATACATCTATAATGTATTATAAGTATTATACTTATATTATTTTATTCATATGTATGGACTATAAATTTAATATCTATTTCTTAGTACGATATTTATATATTTTATTGTATAAGTAGATTATTATTATATTATTATTGATACAGAAAAGCGATACAGAAAGGATGAATTAAGCTTTACTGTCTGATACTTCTGCACTGGCTTTAATTTTTCACATTTAACAAAAGTCCGCCACAGGACTTGGCGGAGCGTGGCGTTAAGCAGAGCGGTGTGGCACAAAATAGGGGAGGCCTTTGCTCAACAGTGGGACACAAATATAGGCTAATAAAAAAAAAACAAGTTCCGCCTCTGTACAACATAGTGCAAAAAGAGTAAATAAATAATTCCTTAATATTTTAAGAACTATATTAAAAATAAGAACTACTTATATATGCTGGCTGTAGGTTTTAGGGCTACTAACATTGCGGCTATCCATCTCTCGCCCGCCAGCCGCTATGTACAATACATTTGTAACATATTATCCATTCTTCGAAGACAGCCGAATAACAATCTCATAAAACCTTGCTACAGTGAGGGTTCATTCTTCTTCATTTTTTATTATAGTAAGAAGGCGGCGGATGGGCATACAGTCCACCTGGTGGTGAGTGAATACTGTAACCCATAGACATCCTCGATACATGCAAACTTCAGTCGAGCATGACAAACGTAGGCAGGTCCCCGAATTTGGAGAAATTAAATGAAATAAAAATGTTTATGCATAACAAGATGCTGATATTACAATACAATAGGACATTTTGCCAGATTCTGCTCCAAATTAGGGCATACAAATGAAAACAAAACAATAAGAGGCCAAAAATACTCCTGATGCAAACGATAGAATACGTCATCTTAAAAAAACACTTATGTCCCAGAGACTACTACAGGTACTTATAATGAAAAATAGTTATATTAGATAAAATATAATAAAATTCATAATCAAACTAACCAATAGAAAGAAAAACGGGTTACACGAACGTGTGTATCAAAGTAATCCATAAAAGCCAATCGCACATGACAACTTTCGTTTTCTCGCAAAAAGTTTAATTTAGAAGTTGAGTTATAACCAACAGCGGGTGTTGGGCGTTATTGGGCGAACAGTGCAATATGGCCGCGGAGAAAAATTACAAGTGGGAAATCTCGAGCACCCTTCGAACTGCACGGAGGGAGACGGGGCCTACCGAAGTGATGTGCCGACACCATAACGATGTGAAAAAATAGTTTCTTAAAAAAATATTTCCATATAGACATTTCCTAAATGAAGCAAATTAACGAGAGATTGTTGTGCTTAGATAGATACTCGTACTTAATGCTAAAAAAAATGTTAAAAATAATCGTATGCGTTAAAATTGGACTACTTAAACTTATTAATAGGTAGTAATCGGAATAAATAGTGCCAATTCCGATGAATACTTTCTCAATAAAATATGTAATAATAAGTAACTGCAATTCTATTTTACATAGTATAGTATGATATAAGTGGATCATGAAAATCTTTTGAAAATCTTGGGGGTTAGATAGTTATTTAGATTTTTTTGAATTTGTCCATATTAGATAGCTATCAAAAATTACGTAAAATGGGACCAGGTACCTATTCCGATCACTGCTTATTAACCATTATATTAAGTGTCTGTCTATCTGTAAACACGTTTTCTCATTTATTTCATTACACATATGATAATTTAAAAACTTTTAATAAAACCCAATATTATTAGTTTAAGTAGAAAAGAAAACATAAACAGTGTTTGTTCTTGAAACAGAAAGACAAAAAAAGAATGACTAAATTTTTACTATCGTAGTCTCGTATCATTGTTGTATTATCGCTATTTTGCATTCACTATAGTAGGCCCGCAGGCTTTCCCTTTGCGATCATCATCTCGCCTAATATCAAAAGCGCAGGCAGGAATTACTCTTACGTGCCAGCTACGGTGAAAGTATCGTTAAGGCAACACATTTGTTTCAAGGAGGGTGCTCAATTTACAACTGAAAAATGGAAATGAAATTTTATGCGTACCCTATGCGTTACTATGATATAAAGTCGAAGGTGTTGATCATTATGACGCTATTTATTTATACATATAATAAAAACGTTACAGAGCCGTGTATGTACATAGAATATAAAAAAGTCATGGCACTGTACAGTAGGTACAAATGATAGAGACAAAATAAAAATATATAATTGTTCTGTAAACGGGTTACTCACGATTTATTATGTATTTATCATAGACCGTGTGACCATTGCATCATGTAACTAGTAACTAGACCAAAATATCGGCTACAATAAATAAATAATAAATCGTGAATAACCCGTTTACAGAATAATTATTATATTCAACCACGATAACAGTTTAAAATCTTAACAATTTATTTTGGATTTTTTGTCTGTCTGTACGTCTGTGAAATTTATGTTATTTTTATAATCGTATATAAGTTTGAAACATCATTTTTGAAACTCATGTTTGAAACATCATTTTATACTAAAAAGCAAGTTTGATGAAATTCTGTAGACAGAATTTACGAATGCGAGCGAGGCAGTGGCCTTAAAGAGAAAACTATTAAAATTGAAGGATTAATATTCCTGGTTTCTTTCTAACAATTAAAGCTTAAAACGTATGAGAAAGTAATATATAATTTAAGGCAATAATTAAATTTGAATAACGTTTATGAGCATAATAATCACGTACACTGTTATTCTATAGTCAGAAGTAACAGTGGACGAAGTCGAGGTCAACCGGTAGTTCACTTGACCAGAAACAATATCATTTGTCCCCGTCAGAAACTGGAAAATCAGGTAACTGTCTCTGTAAACCCTATTCAGTAGCTTCGATAAGCTCCAGTCCGGTACCGGTCAACATCCGGACCGGCCGGACGTCATTTCAGAACCGGAAAATCGCCAATCTCCTCTCTCTACCTGGGATTTTTATGTCACGTGTTCGAATTACCAACACGTGGTTCCAAAAATACTGCCACTTTGTATACTGACGGTAAAAAGTAGAGCCTTTAGTGTAGAACTGAAGCAAATGCAACCTAGAAGCAATAGCTAAGTATTATTACTGAACCTCTTTAGGTACTTTTACCTACTAACAATTTTATTTACGGCTGATTATATTATTACTTTTAAGATTTTAGCACACATATTTATATGTTTAGTATATTAAACGGTTCTCATATGCCTATGTTATTACACCCAACGTATCGCACAATAACCTGATGGAATCTAAATGATAAAATAAAATAATAAAAATAAATACATACAATATATACAGTATATATACTATTACTGTAATATATTAGGACTATAGTATATTAATTACTATAATAGGGCTTACTATTTCAAATATCAGAGTAAAATTCCCGAGTGAAAAGTTACTCCAAAGATAACACTACAATTCGATAAGTATTTACGAGACCCCAGAATGCCTCATGATCATACCTAACGTACTTAAGAATCCAGCTTTTATTAATAATTTCTTAAAATCCAACAATACAAGTATAAAGTTACATACTAGTCATGTCGTATTTTAGGGACCAGCTATGCTACAGACGTCTCAATATTTAAATGATACCCAAACCGGCTAGCACTTTTTCCCATTTAACCCTTATGTTACGGTACCCGGGCAATATTCGCTGATTTATAGCTAGAAAATATTTATTAGGCCAATAAAATTTGTCCTTAGCTCTCGGCTCCGTTCCCACCTTCTTCATATTTCATAAGAGCGGGTTACCTGCCGCGGGAGCGTAAATTGCATATTTTCTCCACACATAAGCACTGCAGGTGATAGATGAATTATGTTGCATAGGACCGCTGCTCCAGGGACGTAATTGGAATATTTCCAACGTTTTCTAAACAAAACAAAGACTATTACTTGATAATCTCTACATAATAAATAATAAATCACGTGTTTTACAAACGACGACGCCTAGACGTATATTTGATTACGCTAATCTCACGGGCAGAGATCATCACGGTTATGAATCTAGATTATAATTTAATAACGTCGGAATGACCTCATTCGAAAAGAAATATAAAGGATGTACTAGAACATGATTTCTAAAGTCAAGACCTGCAAGGGGGTCGCGTGGCGTATGAAGAGGGTTGCAGTTGGCAATAATAAAAACCTTTTATTAATGGTTTATTATCAAATACACAACATATGCACACCCTCACACTCGCGCACACACACGCGCACGGTCACACGCACCCGAACACACAAATGCAAACACAAATCAATATGTATTATTCTTATGAAAATCTTGCGACAATCTATTAAATAAGTACTGTATTTAAATGTCAGTGTAATCTGTATTTGGCTATTAACACTAGCAATATAATATTTGTTAAATAAGTTAGGCTGTAGCTTTACAAGCTGTGGACAGTAACTGTAGCTGTAATACAAAGCTGTAGATTACATGAATAAATAAATGTTAAACAACAAAAAAAAACTATAATTACCTATGGACCCAATCCTTAGTAAAGGGGTGGTGAAGTTATTTACTTTATTTTTGGCCTTTTTGGGGGTCACGGCACTAAAACGATTGAGAAACTATGTCTAGAATATACGTGAGTCATGGTAACATTTAAAGTTTTTTTTCTTATTTATAGAAAAAAGGTGACAGACGAGCATACAATCCACCTGATGCGAACATCAGTTGACATATGTTGGCATGTCCCCGGATGCGCTGTATATTAGAGATACAGGTATGGATTTGGAGAATGCGTTGAGAAAATGGGGAACGATTGTATCCTATCGTTCCCTGGATGGATGTATGGAATGGGCTCTGGAATATCTAACTCACTACCTACGGAAACACGTACGTACATTGGGAGAATAGGATAAAGTGGGAAATGCAATACATTTCAAGGTAGTATTCTATTAAATATCAGGTTACAGCGCGCAAAGCCGCAAGTCGATCTTGGTATGATTGATGTTCAAAAAATTAAATAAACAATTCATTACCAACATGCCAACAAGCCATACATGTCAACATCAGTCCAGAATGACAAACATTGGCACGCCCTTAGAGGTGCTACCTATCTCTGGAGATTTAGGAATGAATTTGGCAATAGGTTGGGAAAGTGGAGAATACAATACTTTCTATCAATGTTGTACTTAACGGGACGAAGAGATTCCATTACACCTATCAATATTCCTTTTGCGGACATGAGGTGGGATGGGAATCAAGAGTGTAATGCAATAATAATATGAATCCATAAACGAATGATGCTAGGATTTAATGGAGTAAGGATTTCCTTTTATGCTACTGTACTCTCCATCCGATACGGTATTTGTACGGGCAATACAAATAAGGCAATACAATACAATGGGATATTTAGTTGAGATGGGAAATGGACTATTGAATATCTCACTTACTGCCGATACACGTACGGTGTACGTACATTGAAAGGAATAGGTCAGGGTTGGAAGTAAGTAGGTACCTACATTTTACGACTCTTCTGTTTTCAAAAACATAACCAAATGTTCAATGAACTGAAAAAGATTTCTTTTACAAAATTAAACCATACCATACCATCAACCTATGTTTCTACACTGCTGGATCTATTTCCAGGCCTACGCCTCTATCAAGGCTCGCCTCCACACACGACCCTCGGCTCGTCACACCCAACCACCAGCAAAGTATTTCTTTAAGTCGTCGGTCAAGCTGGCCGGAGGGCGTCCCACAGTGCGCTTCCCGGTACGTGGCCTCCACTCGAGGACTCATCTACCCCAATGGCTATCGGTCCTACGGCAAATATGACCTGTCCATTGCCATTTCAATGTGCCATTATGTCGGTGACTTTAGTTCTTTGGCGAAATTCTTCATTTCGGATGCTATCCCGCAAAGAAACTTTGAGCGTATCTCGAAGTTCTTTTGCAAAATTAATGCACCATTTTTCATTTTTTTTCCATATGCATGAAATGAAATACCTACCATATTTATAATTCTACGTTCATTGCAGTTAAAATGTTTGGTACGCGGATTTATATTTGGGCAATAGTACATCCTACCAGAATGAAAAGTAAATTTAAAAGTAGCAACACCACCGTCGACTTTTTGGCACGGAATTAAAAAACAGACTTTAGGTATACCTAATTAAGCGCAATTTGGTAATCATTCTTTTTGCCTATATAATGCCCGTATGTAATTTTTTGCCCACATTATCTTTGTAGATATAATTCTGGTAATCAGTTAAATATTTGTATTTATTTGTTGTTTTGTATTATTTGTTTTAAATATTTAAGGTTTGCCTTATTATGGTATGGTATAAGTGAATTATAAAAATCCCGGGTTTTTTAATTACTCATTAACGATGCCCGGACTTTTAGGTCTTCATATAAAAAAACAAAAAGCTATATCCCATAAAATGACACTACCTACCTATTCCTATCACTGAGTTAATCATGAGGTATGAATGTGAATAAGATTCTACAATATCTTATAATCAGGAAGGTCGCTTGCCTGTCCGTCTCCTAATGGTGTAAAAAATATTCGAAAATCGACTTTGAAAACTTTAGATATTATGAAATAACGCCATCTGTTATAAAGACGTAAAATTAACTGGTGAAGTTCATCTATTTCAGTTCTCCGTAAACACACCGCGGTCTAAGGAAAACATTTAAAAAATAACATTAGTTTAAACAAAATTTATTAAATAACCATAATTATCTATTCTAATTAAAAATAACTATTAACATTAAACTTCATCTACAAGCTTAAAGTTCTGATGTTGTGGTGCTGGAATAACATTGAAATATTTTTTCAATATAGTTTGGCCTTCTCTACCCCCGTAGCTCATTTGGACCCACCCGTGTTCCCAGTTGGGGTCAAACTTCTCACATGTGACTACCACCTTACCCGCCTCTATTGCAAATATTGTTGCATTGCGCCCAAAACCAACCTGAAATAATAAAACAATGTTGATTAAACAATGCTAAACAGTAATAACAGAAACAATAATAAACATAACAGAAATAATAAACAATGCTCGCGCATGTTACGGCGGGCCGCACCGCAGCGCAGCGCACTAGCAGATCGCTTGCCAGCCGTATTTATGCGCCAATGGTAAGCGCTGCGACGCGGCCATACCGTATCATACCTTGTGGGTTGTGGAAGTATTTAGGGTGGAGAATCACTGGGAGTGCGTGACCCACAGTCACCGACTTGTTAAAAAATTAATGTTAAAAAATATCCACAAAATGAGTGTGAGGTCCACTTCTAACCTAAATGAGTCAAATTGTTTCTGGATAGGAAAGACTTTCATGCAATAGTCACACTAAATAGAGCAAATGAATAAATAGTAAGTAGATCACAATAGATCAAAATCAGGTATGACAGTGTTCACCCCGTTACATGGAGGGGTTGAGGTTGACCGCAGATAAAAATGACTTTGACAAAAGTTACTCCCCGCAGCACGGAGGGTGCAGCTATTAGGTACTACTGAATATAGATTCGATAGTATGATAAAAAGTGGATATTATAGGTTTAAAATTTTTACAAAATTGTCTTTTCCTGGGCCCTTTTAAAATGGAGGTTGATTTCCAGCCCAAACTCGATGGGGGTTGACCCCAGACAAGTGACTGACAAAAATTGCTCCTCTCGGTATACATTCGGTATTAATCCACAAAAAGTTATACATTGGGAGTTATATGAGATCTAAAATTTTATAATAAAAATACTCTTTTTACCTCAGTGTACCATTTCTTATACCATCTGTTATTCCTCAAAATATGAGTAAATATTTTATTTTAATTAAATTATAAACCAGCATATTTGGTAAAAGTTTGTTTCTATTAAATTATAAAATCTTTTTCAAAAGGAAGGCGTTTCAATCTAATTTTCTGATTTTTTTTGTCTAATAAGCTTTCGGGGGCCGCACAAAATGGCATCGGGGGCCGCCAGTTGGACAACCCTGGTCTAACCAAACTATATAAGGTAGCAGTAGACGAGGCCTATATCGAGCAGTAGAGAGACATAATATGCTCTTTTAGCTCTGTATTTGCTCTTGAAACAGCAGCCAAGATGAGATCAGCAGCCTAGTTTCAACAAATAGTTTAACATTTTAGTTTTAACAATAGTAGTCTTAACAAATTAATCATATTCAAATGAACTTCCGTGAATTACCTCACAGAAGTGCAGTATAGTGAGTGAGATATGCCAGAGCCCAATTCCATCCCATTCCTTGCTGCTTTGCCAATCCTTTCTCCAAATCTGTACCTAATTCTCCAAAGATAGCCAGCATCTCCAGGGGCAATGTGAGACTATCTGGGCTGATGTTAGCATGTAACGCAGATATCCATGGGTGCCAGTAGCCATTGTATGCAAATTTGCCATTATGGTTTTATAAAAAAGCTTCATTTTTTACTTTATTATAATTTTATAACCAGGGACTTGTTAATGCACAGATAAAAGACTTACACAATTTCTTCTTTCTAAGATAGTTGTGAATAATCTTAATTCTTAAATTATTATTACGCTATTGTTTACATGTTCTATTGTTAAATACCCGAACCATTAACTGGTTCGGGTATTTAAAACTTTGCATTTAAAAAGCAAATTTTCAAAGCAAAGAACAACACACATTCAATCCAGGATGAAATCTTGTAGTTCTTTGAGTGGCCAGTATTGCGCCTGCTTGTACAAAATGGCCATCCTGCACTTTCCAACCTCTGTGTTTCGGTCTCACTTTACCACCAGTGTTTTGTGTACTGCCTCCGGTCTTCTTACTTGCATTGCGGACGAATTCTGAAAAAAAATACGCAAAATAAGTAAATGACGAAGTTAACCTCAAACAAACATTCGATATTCAGTTTACCTAAAATAGTGGACGTGGATTTATTTTTGGGTAACAAGAAATTGATGGACATATTTATTGCTAAATGTATTGAGTCAAAAAAATTAAATTTATGTTTTTATTTCCCTTCAGATTTATAAATGTTGAATGTCACAAGTCATATTGGCACTTGACACTTGACAGAGAGTTGATAGTTTGCACATGACACTTGTTTGTGCTGCCATTTACTTAGAAAAAAATCGATTAATGTTTAGATATAATCAAAAGCATAGTATCGAAAGAAATCAAAATTTAATTTCTTCTCATCGGTTATATATTCTTGAAGTGATGACATAAATACCTTTTTGTAACTAAAATAAACAAGGGTAGGTCCAAATGCTTCCGGCCTCACAAAGAATAAAGGACACTCAAGTTCATGAAACCACTTTTATTTTTCATTATAGTCTCCGTTTGAATACACTTTTCGGATCATTCAATTAGCATTTATATCCCAATATAAAAATAGTCATAGGTATTGTCTTCAAAATCGAAAACTGCAGCGGTCACTTCATCAGCAGTGGAAAATCTTCTACCTCTTAAGTCCGCCTTAAGTTTTGAGAACAAACTGTAATCATTGAGAGTCAAGTCAGGATTATGTGGTGGGTGGCGAATTTCCACTTTGAAGCTGCAGCTTTCGCAACTGCTGCGGCGAGGATGGGTACATTAACATGGAAAAGCCGAACAACTTTGCCTAGTTTTCCACAACGTTTCTGCTTAATTGCTTTCCGTAACTTCTCTATAAGGTTAGCATAATAGCTTCCAGTCACCGTAGTATTGCGTTCTTTTCCTTGACAATCCCAAAATATCGAAGCCATAATTTTGTGGTGGACTAAATCACCTTTACTTTTCTAGGTGGAGCTTCACCAGAACGACGCCACTCCATCGACTCCCTGTTGGAAAGTAGATCATAGTAAAGAACCATAGTTTCATCCCCAGTAATAATTGACTTAAGAAAATCGTTTCAGCTTTTCTGAAAGGCCTCCAAAAGTTCTTTAGAGCACGCTACTCATTCGCTTCGCTGCACACTTGAAAGAAGTTTTGGCACCCACCTCGCAGTAACTTTATTCATATAAAGATGTTCATGAAGAATCCTAAGGATTGTAGTTTTGTCCCTGTCCTTGCTACTATTTCTTTTGTCTTTTTGTCGGTTAGAGTGAAATAGAGCGGTGGAACGAAGACGACTCGACTCTATGAGCGCATACAGAAGGCGATCGACAGCGTGCTTGAGCTACTCCCCTTCGCGGTGATGATATTCCTCGGTGACTTCAACGCTCATCACGAATAAAGCGAACAAATTGGGGTCCCGTACTACCGACCACGCGGGTAGAGCTGCTTCTAACTTTGCTATGGCCTATGATCTCTCTTAGATAGTGTCCTCGCCTACGAGGACACCTAATATTGAGACCTAATATCACTAATATGAGACCTAAGTTCACCCGATTGTTGCTTTGTTCAAACAGCGCTGCTAGTTTAGAAACCAGCTGACATCCGACCCCAGGAATGCCGCAAAGTCTGGCATTATAACTCAGCTGACTGGGATGGGCTGCATAAGTTTTACGCACCCTATCCCTGGAGGACAGCTTTGTTTATCTTCGAAGGACTCAGATGTCTGTGCCAACTCCGTTGCCAACGTAGTACTTCAGGGCATGGAATATCATATTCCTAGTTCTGGGGTTCCCAATGGTGGGTGGAGTCAGCCCTGGTTTAACCGGTCCTGTAAAGAGGCCCGCCGTAAGAAGCGGGCTGCATTCAGGTCCTAGGCCGAAGCGCGGGCAGCCGGCGATCTGAATGTCTCCTATTTGAAGAAAGACTTCAATATTGTCTCGAGGTCCAACAAGAAGACGACAGCCAAGGCTAAGTTACAGCACATCAGCAGAATCGGTAATAGGTTAGCGAGCTACCCTTCTGGGAATAAGGCTTTTTGGTCGCTTGCCGAAGCTGCTGAGAATAATTTCTGTCGTTCGTCTCTGCCACCACTGAGGAAACTCGCTGATACTCTGAGTACAAAGGATAACTATGATCTACTGGGCCACCACTTTGCGTCTAACTCGATTTTGGACTATGGGGATGCCACACCGCCCACGATCTTGCGCAGTGCAAGTTCCATACCGTACATCTGATTCACTCAACATGTAGTTTGGCGAGCTCTTGCATCTCTTGATGTCCGGAAATCGAGCGGGCCAGGTGATATTCCTATGGTAGTACTTAATGCGCTATTGAGTTATCTCCGGTGCTTACGCGACTCTTTAAGCTCCCTTACTGCACGAGACGCTTCCCGAAATCTTGGAAAATAGCTCACGTCCACCCGTTGCCCGCACTACCTAGGGGATACCTAGAAGTTCGCCAGCTGATAAGCGATAGCCAGTACGATTCAGTCATAATGGCTCAGTTGGCGACCTTTTAGTGTACTTTACACACCGATGGGCTGACGCCATTGAGAGTAGAAGTGAGACTATAGCCGGTAGCTTAGACATTGTAAAGGCTTTTGACCGGGTCTGGCACAAATCACAGCGTTCCAAGTTACCATCATTCGGGTTACCGGAGGATTTATGCAAATGGGATTCCAGTTTTTTGGCTGGACGGAGCATGAAAGTCGTTACAGACGGTAGCTGCTCCGACACCATGTCAATTAATGCTGGTGTCACGCATGGCTCTGTGCTTTCTCTAACACTGTTACTTCTGCATATCAACCACCTGTTCCAAGTCGGTAACATGCGTTGTTATGCAGACGACAGTACTGGCTAAGCTTTGTACAAGGGCCGTGTGAATATCCCTCGGGCCGAGGTGGAAGAGAGTCGCGTAAGGCTTGCGTTCGGAATCGAGAACTCCTTAGACCGAGTCTCAAATTGGGGTAAACTTAACTTGGTCCAATTTAACCCCAGCAAGACTGAACAAGTCAGTGCATTCACCACTAAGAAAGCTCTATTTGTCATAGCACCTCGATTTCAGAACATTCCTCTCAAGATCTCTCAGAGTTTTGGAATCCTTGGAGTCGATATTTCGAGCAAAGTCGAGTTTGGGAATCATCTGGCGAGCAAGACAATACAACTTACTAGTAAAAAGCTCGTTGCATTTAATAGAGCAAAGCAGTACTTCTCTCCAGGGCAACACTAATTAATTAACTTTATTCGCTTTATTAATTAAACCTCACGTGGAGTATTGCTCACACCTCTGGGCCGGTGCACCGAAGTATCAACTGGACCCTCTTGAATCCGTTCAACGACGAGCTATTCGGATTATCGACGATCCCACTCTCACAGGTAATTTACTAATACTAATAAAATTTAATAATACTAATATACTAATAATTTACTAATAAAAAGACACTTAATAAACTATCACTATTAAACATTAACTTATTTTTTATTAAATCACAAAACGCACAATACACAATTTTTATATTAATCAAACAAAAACTCAACTGCACTTCTCGAGTTCGCGCCAAAAAGTTGATATTTTGATTGAACTCGTAAAAAAGTATGAAAGGAAATTTTGGACATTACAGCGATCGTTCCCGGTTAGTCGAATACAAATGAGATACAGATTCAAAAAAACGAAACTTGTCGTCCTTTTTTTTATAGCGGACACAGATTATCAGAACAGAACGCTATTGATTGTATCTCAAAGGTCTTGTAAACTGAGCAAAACATCCACATACAACAAGTGTTTTTTTCCTATAGAATTTGGACGTAATTTCTGTCTTTTTTGTACTTTTATTAACAATTATTCAGATATTTAAGTACTTAAACACACGACGGTGAACGGAGGTGATATGAAGGTGAACTAGGTAGTATTACTGGTTTACCTTCCTATCAAAATAATACTGGTACGTTCGGTCAGTATAAACATGGCAGTGGTGTGCATTCGTTTTGAAACTAGATAAACAGTATCAGCAAAATGTTCGGATCTAGCGATCTCCTACCACTCCCGTTTGCCCACGAGCCTAGATAAGTAGTTGTTGGATATTAAACTCTGCTTGTCTCCTTTACAAGATGCGCACCACTTGCATTTGTCATTGCAGTAATATAAAGGCCAATGTATATTGGTGGTGATCTGCCGTGGCTTCATCTTATTATTCATCTCATTCAGTATCAGACTAATCAATTCGTAAATAATACATATTTTTTGTTCCTTTGGCATTTTTCTGTCTTTACCATTATTATTATACACATAATAATAATTATACGTATACGCACACTCAGTATGCGTATGTGTAATACAGTCTTCAAAGGACCTACCAGCACTTTAAACTATAGGACCCAAATCGAGAGAATCTCTGTACACATATAATATTACATAATTGTGTAATCGTTTTAGTGTATGTCGGACTAAACTGTTGTCTATTGTTTAATATATACCGATACGGTCACTATATAACCAACCCTTAAGCGGTAGGTCAGTATATTCATAGTAGGGGGAGAGTGCATGCTGCATTTCTACAGCCGCTGGGCGCACTCGATTGACCACCTTACCCCTCTCTCACAGAAGACTTGATATGAACTGCATTTCCTACTTTATCGTTTTTAATAGGTATAATTACTAATAATAATCTAATATATTATTATTTACAATTAGGATACTGTTGCGAGTATAGTATACCTACTAGTCTAAAACCAATTAAAATATATATTTTAATACTGTAATTCAGTGTTATGTGATATTAATATTTTTAATGAAAGTCTTTACTGTTTTATTGTTCGTCTACTTATATATTATTACGTATTCTAGGCAAGTACTTAGTTCGGTAATTAGCCAGTACATATACATAATGTGCAGTTATATCGATCAATTAATAAATTTGCGTTTTGACGTAACAAATAAAGAAGCGCACAAGTTTCTTTTTATTTTATATATTTATAGGTAGAGATCAATATGGCTGAAAAAACAAAACCAGACATTATCTCATTACGTTATAGAGAAAGAAAGTGTTTATTATTTATACAATAACAAAGAAAGGCAGCCTTATATAATATGTTAATTTTATAATTAGTAAGACAAACACAACAAGCACTTGCTAGGCCAGAAAGATCAGCGCGGCAGAAGACCCATCACCTCTAGTAATGCCCTCTGTGAGCGTTTTAATTCTAATAGGACAGGTTTTTGCGTTGATCCCCAAGACAAGTTGCAGTAGATAAGCAGTGAATGGCCTAAAGCACTGTAAATACATTTGAGAAGTTTTTCATCCTCAACGTAATGCAAGTGTTTAAAAAAGTGAATGAGACTAACGCACTCGCCCCGCCAGCATCTGGATGTGTGGTTTCCAGCATATCCGATCGTATTTAATTACACCCTAGTATTTAATTTTGGTGACTAGATTTAGGCCGATGCAATGACAGTCACTTTTAAATGGTCCAAAGCATGTCTGTGAATCCAAAGCATGTTTGTCATGTCTTTTGGTGGCCGGATCCTGACAGTAATATTAAAGTAAACATATTCTATTTTATCAGAGTTTAAAGTAAGTAGGTTGTTCTCTCACCAGGATAGCACTTCCTTCATTCCTATCTCTGTTTTTCTGCGAACCTGCTCCCAATTCTTACCGTTGAACATTACAACCGTATCGTCAGCAAAGATCATATCAGCATCTTATAGTTTTAATCTACATAGACCATCAATGTACGTAAAGAACAATTTTGATTCCAAAATACTTCCTTGTGGAACCCCAAACGTGACCGGTAGATTGTCAATTCGCTTCCCATTCATTGATGGACCATGCATTCGTGCGTGTTTAGTGCGATTAGAGAGATAACTCGTAAACCGAGAGGGATAACTCTTATAACCTTATGTAAATCTCATTAATCAACCTCATGTAAGGTTGATTAATAAAATAAATTTAGTAGTATATTAAATTAAATGACTATACAACACAAATAATATCAGCAACATAACCAATCAGACTTTAATTTGACTATAATACCTACAACAACAACGTTTGACATCTTATCATATCAGTGACCCATGCACCTTGGATTCATTCGTTCACAAACAAACGAATAATCGTAAAATTGGTTTATATTTCGTTCGTGCTTTACAAATAACGAAAGCCCGCGATTTTGGAATATTCAGTACGTATGTACGCATGTGTACTGTAAAGAAACAGACTTTGATTTAGTAGATTTATAGATATATATCAACAAATAAACTTCAGCAACGAGGCCGATACACTTAGTTTGGCTGGGTAATATTTGTTAGTAAAAAATATGTCGGCTCTTTTCATTGCCTATACCACAACACTTGAAGACGAACGTCTTCAATCAGTGCATCCTACCAATTATGACGTAGGAATAAATTAATACAAATTCATATATTTGAAAAACAAACAAACAATTCAATTTATTATCTGTATCACAGCAGTAGTTTCAAATTACGTGGTTGACTGTACGCAGTCAATTACTAAAGTGAACTACTTTACCATATAACAACAACCGGATTCGCCAGTCATTCGTGAATAGTAACCCGCTAGTGGAAGCCGTTTCATACTCGTTAAAACTGAAACTAAAATGATTATCCTTATATTTTTGTTAATAATATTACTTTTCATTTCTCTGATATCTTGGATATATTTTATTACGGACAAAAGAAAATCAAATATTCCTGGGCCAATGCCGTACCCGATAATAGGAAATGGTCACATATTCCTCGTAAATAAGACGCGTAAGTTCATTAAATGCATTGACTTGTTTGTTAAAATATATTCTGTAATTAGAAATATATTATTTACATTGTTTTTATTATTTTTGTTATTTATATATGTACTTAATAAAAACAAATGTATACAAACATACTAAAAACAAACCAAACTGAAATGCTCTATTAATGATATACTTATTATAGGCAAACTAAATATTTTTGAGTTGGTATGGAATAAGCTATTACATAAATAATAATAATAATAAATACAGTAATATAAAATTATATAGATATATCAGACACAAGTAATGCCATAACTAAAGTAATATTTTAAAGTACGCATTGTTTTTTTCAGAATTTTTAAACGTATTATCACGATATGCGAAAGAATATAATAATGCGTTTACTGTGTACATACTTCACCAACGATATGTTGCACTGTCGCATCCAAAATTTATTGAGGTAAGTTATTAATACATACAAAAGTTATTTAACAATTCATTGCAGAACTACAATACGTTTTAAGTACAGTATATTTAAAGAGCTCTAAGAGGAATATGCCACTCGTAGGAATTAGTTTGTATGTACAACAATTGGTAGGTACATTACTATATCGATAAATTTTAGTTGAATTGTTATTGTAGGTATTAGGTAATGCTATTAATTGTAGACTCAGAACAACTAGGAATTTTAAGATAAATACCTAGACATGTAGGTAGACATCTTATATGATAGGTCAGGGTCAGAAAATTCTTATTACAGTCACGTTCCCAATTGACTAGTAGGCAACCGTACAATGGGTCTATAAAGTCATGATTTAATTATCAATGATCTCATAATATCAAATAATAATAATAATAAGAATGTGTTGAAAGGAAAGATAACTTTCGGATTTATACTTAAATATAATGAAAAATGATCGATCGATTTGTTTACCTAATTAAAACATGAATTTGTGTTACACAATAATATAAAGTAGGTAATAAAATGCTGTAATGTATGTAACAGTATAGTCTATTAAAATCTCATCTTAGGTATCTAATGACAGGTAATTTACTTACAGGAATAATTTCTATCAAGATTTCTTGATTGCATCTCATGATTAATGGTTATATTAATATGATTTAAAACGTTCTTCGATAAACCACAGTACTCGTACTCGTAGGTCACGTGAAGTTTTTCGTATATTCCCGCTCGTTACCACCTGCTTCGTCCCCAGTGGGAACGACTGGGGAAAAAATTCCGATCGTTCCCAGTGGTGACAATAAGCAAAATTTGTATTAATATTGTTGTTTATGTTCTATTTATTAGGTTGCTACCTATGAAATTGCCGTTTTAAATGGGAAAAGGCAAATATATTTTTTTATGAAAATTTTATATTTAATTAGTCGAAGTATTGTTCATTATTATCAATGCTCTTTTACCATTTTAATGAAAGTTGATTGATGTCTCTGCTATAGAACTCCTGGGGACGGGAATCGATGAATTCTCTGAAGGCGTTTTCCACTGCCTCATCGGAGTTGAATTTACTCCCCTTAATTTTCTAGTAAACTAGTAATTTTCCCTGTTTTCTTTGAGTATGTAGGTACTCTTAAGCTTGAAATGAGAAACTAAAAAAAATATGTTTTCTTGAATGAAGATTTTTTTTTTATAGACTAGTACGCGGACGAGCAAGCGGTCCCACGTGATGGTAAGTGTTACCGCCGCCCATGGGCACCTGCAACACCAGGGGGCATGCGGGCGCGCCGCCGACCTTGCAAAATCCTATTCACAGCTCTCTTGAAGAACCCCATATCGTAGCTCAATGGAAAGACCTCTTGAGGCAGTTCGTTCCACAGCCTACGGGTTCGCGGTATAAAATAGTTGATACGGTATTGTGAACATATTCATGATTTTATAATAACTCGTATTACTGTTTTCGAATAAATACTTTAAAATCTTCAAGGTTACTCTAAACTAGCTGTTACCCAAGACTTTGCCCGCATGGATCAGGATTATAGTTTTAGTTGAATTTTAGGATGAAACTATTTTAGTTGCTAATAAGTCTCACGAACTCTAGTGTGCAAAACCGTTATCGAACTATAAATTGATTTGTTGCCGAGTTATTAGCTAACGAATAGTCAAGTCAACTTTGCAAATATAACATTGGTGTAGATGTAGATAGATTTACGTTTAATTGAAGGACCGCAATGAAATGATACCTACATATGTACGAAATAATTGGTGTGACTATAATTTCTTAGTTATTGAAGTGACCGATATCAATTTACGTTTTTATTATTTTTAGCCTATAGTATCAAGCGCTGATCTCATCAGTAAAGGTCAGCCTTATGAGATGATGGAACCTTGGCTCGGCCAAGGCCTACTTACATCTACGGGTAATAAGTTAACGTAAGATGAATATAAATATACAATTGAATTTATAACTAAGGTCAAACTTCCGTATTATTCAGGTTACAAGTGGAAATCACATCGTAAATTTTTGACGCCAGCATTTCATTTTAATATTTTACAAAGCTTTTTGCCAGTGTTTACGAAAACTGAAAAGGTATTAATAAGCAAACTGAAAAATCTTGCTAATGGTACATCAATAGATTTATTTCCTATTATCGCTTTGGCTGCTCTTGACAATGTTACAGGTAATTTTTTCAATTAAATGAGTTACTCAAACAAATAATAGTTAAAGTAAAAGGTACCTATTAAAATTAAACCTTTTTATGAAATTTCAGAATCAATAATGGGAGTTTGTTTTCATGCTCAAAACAACGATAAATCGGAATACGTTCAAACCGTTAATGAGTAAGTTTTAAACAAATACACCAAAATACTTACATATTACAAACAAGCAAAGAAATCTAACCATGTATCGCGGATGTCCATGGGCTACAGTATCCACTTACTATCAGAAGGACTGTATGCTCGTCTGCCACCTTCGTTCATACAAAAAAAAAACATAAAACTACAAAAGCCGTTTTCGTGCACTCTTATATGTTTTGGTACTTGGTACTCTATATGTTTTGGTCGCCAACAGGTCAGGCCATATGTACCAACCTATAAGTAGATAGCTTTAATAGCTGGTAATAAGAATGGATGTTTCGATATAGGTACTGATATGTTATCGTTTTTATATTATTCCTCGTAAATCAATGCTTGAAAATTATGCATTGTTTCAAACTTCTACTTGGAAACTTGTGAAACACTCGTATTTTGAAAAAAGTTTACAATTGTAATACTCGTCCATTCTCACTAATACATCGTGATTTTATTTATTTGTAATGATATACACAGGTTGTGTCTAAACTTTTCCGAAGCTTGAAACAGTTTTTGTGTAAAACTATGTATGACTTTTGGGCTTTATAATTAGCAAATTCATATGAAACTTCTGCTGTAAACTCAAAAAAATAATATTTCTTGGAAATAAACTTCCGTAAAACTTTCATGTGAATGCACACATAATTCATATAAACGATATCCATAGTTTCAGGCTTCAAAACAGTACACATCCTATTATTAAAGGTATCATGTTGACCGTCTTGTTTTTTATAGCTTGAGTGAAATTTTGGGACTCCGAATGCGCAATCCTTTCCTTATGGTGGATCCAATTTACAAGTTATTGTCGTACAAACAGAAAGAGGAAAAGGCAATTAAAATTTTGCACCGGGAAACAAACAAAGTAATAGCAACAAGGCGCCGAGAACTTGAAGATTCTAATATAACCAACACGATTCAAAATTCTGATATTGGTAATCACATATATAGATATCAATAAAGAATATTTTTTAAAGTTAGATTCATACAAACTTTTATCTCATTGACTTAAAAGCTAACATGATAAAAGATAAATAGTCGTGTCCGGTAAACAAGAGTTACATACTATTAACACAATCAACGTTTAAATTGCAGTGACTAGAACTAATGTAATTGTATTTTTATTAATAATTAATAAGCATATTATTCAAGAATAGTCTTCTTTATGCTTAGCTAATCTGGTCTTAACCACGCTAAAACAGGAAACAGGAGATTATTGTATAATTGTGCACCTTTGGTAAATTTAAACGGCTAGCTCGGCGAGTTATACAATTAGTATAATTGAACCAATTTATATTTATAATATATTCATAGTTATCCCTAATTATTCTAATATGTTTACTTTGTAGGCATGAAAAATAAACACGCGTTTTTGGATCTTCTATTACTGGCAGAAATTGATGGGAAAAGGCTTGATGATGTAACTATTCGAGAAGAAGTTGATACATTCATGTTTGAGGTGAAAATATTAATATTATTTTTTTATACAACATTGAGAACGTTTTGGTCAAAAAGTATAATATTTTGAAGTTCACAGGGTCACGATACTACAACATCTGGCATTGTATTCACACTTTATTGCATTTCAAAACACGAAGAAATACAAGAAAAAATTCTGGAGGAGCAAAGAGCTATTTTTGGTGACGATATGGAAAGAGATCCCACTTATAGGTATTCCATATTAAGTTTCTGCTAGACACAAGAATCGTTTATACCTAGTTTCCATACTTGTATGGAACATAAATGCAAGCATGTGCGGTCAAGGTCATTTATTTAAAGGTGTATTTTTTTTATTTAACAGCGAAGTACAACAGATGAAATATTTAGAGATGGTCATCAAGGAGTCTCTGCGACTATACCCGCCAGTACCAGTCATAGAAAGATATATGACACGAGATGAAAGTGAGTAGGTATATAATAATCTATATATATATATATATATATATATATATATATATAAAACGGATGTTGGTATATCTGATGTTACTAGACTTCGACACCGTTTGACTGATCACCATGAAAGTTGGCACATATATGTATTTTTTAATGGAGAAGGTTTTTACGCTATCTACTTTGTTGTAACTCGCCACTATATGGCATTGCAGCACATCAACTTCTATACCGTTCAACTGATCGCTATGAAAATTGGTATACATAGGTATTTGAGCACGGAGAATATTTTCGAGTTATGGCGGACTCAATGTTTAGAATCATTATGGACATTATGTCAACCTGTGGGCTATTATACTTAATACTATAGGTCTATTAAAAATTATGATAAAATATTATATCTATTTTATATAGGTATCTATATATTTCAAAAAAGTATTAAGATTTGCACATAGCATGTGCAAACTGTAATTTCAATGATGATTTTGATTTTCTGAAATGTTAGTTACTACCAAATACATTCGTGTTATCACTAGTTATCAGTGGTGCGGAGGAAGTGTATGTGTAGGTAGGTACATGTGCAAAATAACTTTACAAGTACTTGGTTTTTTGGACAAAAATACAGCCTGAACAGAAAAATCCATTGCAAAAGAGTATTAATAAAATATACATTTTTAGACACTAATTTTATTATAACAACTATCATAGGTTTTTACGAAGGCGAAGTTTAGTTATAAATTATAACATAATATAACAATTTCGACGTTACAATATTTATTAATTTTTTTCTTCATTCTACCTTAACTTTGTATAAAAATCTACTTGTATTACAATACAAGCGTTTGATGATAATTCTAGCGATTAATTTTAAGCTCCGTTATATAAAAACATTCAAACAATATTTTTATATTCCCAGATGCGGGAGGACTACATATATTGAAAGGAACATCGGTCTTTCTTAACTTCTTAGAAATGCAACGAAACCCGGAGATTTTCGAAGATCCTTTAGAGTTTCGACCTGAAAGATTTGAGAAACCATTAAAGAATCCTTACAACTGGCTTGCATTCAGTGCTGGCCCTAGAAACTGCATTGGTAAGCATCGATTTTTTGAGTAATATAAAATAAAATCTCCAAAACGCCTGCGTGTATAAAGTAAAACTCCACACTCAAAATAGTACGTACACGAAGGCGTTCGTTACAGTACATACTGTTGTGTAGGATATTTATTCATAAAGATATCTAGGTAGTTTTAGCAAAATCGTTTCTAAAATATAGCTGATTTTGTATTTAACAATTTACGTAAAGGGTTCTGGGCGGGTGAACAGGCGGGTGATTATTATTAGTATCGATATGAACCTATAACCTGCTGGATATTGGCCTCCTCTTACAATCAACAGGGAGTGCGGGCCTTAAATAACCTCCGAGCCGTAGTAGATTCGTTCATTTGTAATGAATTCTACTATTGTTATTGTTATTATGGGTTCTACTCAACACTCCGAGTTAATTGATATATTATTTATATACAAATATCAATTCATTAGGCTTTCTATTTAATAAAGTTGTATGAAAAATGTGATAAAGACTCATGAACGGAACCCATGATTTCAGACTTCTCCAAAGTTATATTTACACCCTTTATAACCCTTAAAGAACTGGATTAACGCAAGCATATTATGTTCTTCGCAGGACAAAAGTTCGCCATGATGGAACTGAAGGTTACAGTTGCTGCAATCGTCAAGCATTTCAAGATTTTACCCTCGGAAATAGAACTCGAATTAGTTGGAGACATAGTTCTGCGGACAGATAAAGGGGCTTTCGTCAAATTTCTACCGAGACACTAAAAATAATTTTATGTGCATAATTGTATGTTCACACTTGATAATTATTTACTTTCGTTGCTATAAAAACTTTAAACGTAAGAACTAAGCCTACTCTAATCAACGATCTACTCTTAAAAACTCTGCACAAATAAATGTTTACCAACCTGATTGTATTGTTTTTACTTATATTACGTAATCTATGAATATCATCATCTAAAGATTAGTTGCCAATAACATAATAATTATTCTTCAAGCCTATATCCAGCTATGGAGACATAGGTCGACATGGTAGTAGGTATATCAATGTAAATTTTGTTATGGGTCTATCAGAAGTTTTACCATTCAAGTTATTCTTGGTCCAATAGTCATTAATACAAAAGAGAACAATAATAAGCTAAAGATCATATAGTTCGATAGGTCAAATAACGATAATACCAAAGACGACAATAATAGGTTTAAGGTTATGTAGTTTGATAAGTCAAACACTATCCTTAGATCTAAGTGAATGACAAACAAACATTGTAACTACATTCTTTTAAATTATATTTTTAAGAAACCTCATTAATTTGTATCCTTATATCTCAATGGAAACCAACAGTATTCTTGACGTATAAGATAATAACGGATGTAGGTAATCACTTGTCCGATTCAGCCTAAATTATACCTACCGTGCAATCTACCTGTTTCTAGACAGGCATTAAAATGCAATTTAGTTCTTTTGTTCGACAGTCACAAATTACAGTCGGGTACCTATATTACTCTGCCCACTAAAATAATTACCTATAAATACAAGTAGGTATATTGTAAAAAAAAAATAGTATTTTGATGACTACAAATAATTTATATTACACGCACTATGTTAACGGATCTGTTTCCCAGAATGGAAAATATGGCAAAAGATTTTTTATTAATTGGCAGCTTTCTCATTACTTTTTATACATTGGATATAAACGGGAGCGCTTATATCCTTATCGCTTATATTGATGGTAAAGAATCCTCTACCATGCAACATTCAGTCCAATGAAGTGCGCAATTCAAGACAGCCATACATTGTGTCTTATGAAATAGAACTCCTTACGAAACCGATTAATCTGATCAGTCTATTAAAATGCTAGATCTGCAATTTAAACTGTACTTTTCTCTAGTCTTGTGAGTTCACCGCGGATACCGCGATGCAACCGTTGCCTCTTTACAATAAATCCAGTGTCAGTGTGATGTCAAGTACCGTTAGTATAATGTACCTAATGTAGACAATTCATTTATCTAAAAAGTATATTAATCTAAGCAACTTATTAATTTTAACAGCAGTCTTATTTGTACAGAAGTATCCTCTTTTATTCTAATAATAACAAGTTCTGGTATAGGATAAATTAGTTTTTACGAAATATTAAATCTATATATTGAAATCGATTATTGTAATCGATACGAATAACTTCAGCTGGCAACACTAATAATAAGCTGTCAAATTGTAACATCGATTTTTTGATATAGAAATCATTTGGACACTGGTGTGGTCATTCGTGCACAGACAGCAAATAATAAAATATAATTATTTTTAACACGTCACTGTACAATACCGTCAAAGAGGAGTCGCTTAGTAAAGTGATGCAGATATATATAAATAACTTTGCCGATGAAGGATGTCGTTGCTATTGACGACAGTATTACTATTACAAAGATTTTACTCAATTAAAGGGTAAAGATCATTGATATTTTAAGCAAGGTGTTACGTTCAACACTTTATGGATTCAATTAAATTATTTCCTTTTTAATGTGAAATTTAGTTCCCGGCAACCACCGGCAAAGTTACGTGTGTAGTATATTAGGTTTAATAATGTAATCGGTACCACAATGCTACCAGTTAATTACAATATGGGACCATAGTTAATTAGGGATAGAAGGACTCGTTGGAAGAAAGCGAAAAATGGAGTCTTAAAATTTTATTTAATTATCACATTATGCACTAACACTAGGCATCATTTTGCTGTTTAATAAACGATCATTATTAAACCACAAATCCTACAATACACAATTTTTACAATAAAAAAACAAAAACTCGACTTACTTCTCGGGTGACGTCCTTGTGACATCGATGTTGGCCGAGTTCCAAAACATGCAAAAATCTAGTAATATAAACACCAAAACAATCTAAATATGTACTATTTATTACTTTACTGAACGACTCCTACTTCAACGGGACTGGCTGGACAATAGCGCGATAAAAATAATTCTGTTTGATTATTTGCTGTGTGTGGACCAATAACTATGCCAGTATCCAAATAATTAAAAAAAAATTGACACTTGACACATGTTATTTCTCACCGTTTGTTATTCTTATTTCACCGCATTTTTAATAATCAGTACTTAATTGTCATAATTCACATTATTCACGCAATTAAAATGTCGTTAGATGTTTTAACATTAGCCCGGCGAAAACTGAATGAAGCACTAGGTGATAAATCTACAAAATATTTCAATCACATGAAGCAGTGGTTTCGAATGAAACTTACAAAAGAAGAATTCGATGCGGAAGGACGTGCTTTACTGACACCAGATCAAGTTCATTACCACAATGCGTTTTTATTGGCACTTTTCAACAAAGTTGAAGGATTGGCAGAAGCGTCGCTATCAGTGGCACAAGAGAAAGCCAGCTCGCACAATAGAAACAAAAGACACAAGAGAAACCCTCGTACATCCGAGAAGTCCAACTTCGAGTCTGCAGATTTGTTAGAGTACTTGCCTCCTAATTCGCCACCGGGCGCAGGCAGTGATGGGGTTAAGTATACGGCACAAGTAAGTATTCCCACACTTAACTATTTATTGAAATTGAAAATTAATATTATTCCATAATAAGCAAGCAGTATCACACCTGGTGTACCCATATTTTGTGCTGGCCTATGTTATAAGTTTCACCTGTAACACCTGGAAGGGGGAGGGTGCACACTGCAATTTCACAGCCACTGGGCACACTCAACTGGTTTAATTATCCCAACCTCACAGATATCTACCATAAAATTAATGAATCTATGGGAGTCAGATATGGCAATTCCCATTTCTAAAAGAGGCTGGTTACAATATGAAAGCAGAGATAACATTAGTAGTCTACCTAACATATTCTCAATTACATATACTGCATTTATTATTATTATTATCATCATGTAACAGATGAGCAGGTGATGTGATGTGCCTACATCTTGTGCTGGTATATGCCCAATGTTGAGGTATCTACCAATTTTTTGTGGCAATCTATTCTAAGTATTTATGACTCTGTTGTTCAGTGTGTTATATGTAAGTTTTGATGAGGTTTAGAGACCTTTCCAGTTGTTTATTATTGCAGTTGTTTGTTTTCTCTAACTGTTAAATAAGTTTAATACATCAATTTCAAGAACAGTGAAATTATACTATCCTATTATAACAATATAGAGATCCTATTATAACAACATAACAATACAGAGATGTGCTTTACTGTAACAACATTTAATAATGATAATTTTTTTTTTCAGGAAATTTTCTTGCCAGATCATGCATTAGTGGTTGGCCGCTTCATGCTGGCAGCATGGGAGCTTGGTCTAGAAGGGGCTGACGATGAAGCTTCAGACTTAATTGTTGTAGCAGTTCAACATTTCCTCAAGAATGTCATAAGCGCCGTCACCACACAGCGTAAAGGCTACAAGATGCAGAATAAGCATTTTATGTATGATGTAGGAGGTGATGTACCTAATATGTGGCTGAGGAATACAAGCAAGCTGTGTGATCCACAGTCAGGGAGGCTAACTGTGGATGAGGCTGTTGATGCCTTAGCTCCAAATGTACCACCTACGATTGATGAAGTTGAATACAATACTGCTTACGAGATTGCTTGCAGGTAATTTTATTTAATTACTACTAATATGTTTGAAATTATTTTAGAAATGAATTGTAAAGAATTAAGCCTTTACAAAGAGGCCCTGACAAATGTTCTCCCAATCAAAGCTTGCAATATGTTTTTACGCCTATCATCTGATTAGGCCAACATCATTGATTATGGCCTAAAAGTCTTTCTTGATTACCAAGAGAGACTTTTTTTTGTTATCTCTTGATTGTGAAAATATACAGGTTGCATCAGATTATAATGTGCATATACATCAGATGTTTATTTATTTTTTGACTCCTGGATTTCTTCACAATGTTTTCCTTCACTGCAGAGCTATACTTTATTATTTATGAGCAACCATTATAAAAATTCAGTCCAAAAATGAATTAATGCTCCATCTTTTGTACAAAAACAAATAAAAATAATGAACTATACAAAAAGTATATTTGTGTAAAGAATTAATTGAGTTGAATATGTAACTTAAACTATAGACAAACAAGACAAAATAAATGTATTTATACCCCACTAGTGGTGTCGGCGGCTATACAATTGCACCAACCCATCTCTTCCCGAGGCTATTGTAAAGGGTGACTAAGGGATAAGAAAGTGGCTACCACAACCCTCTTGCCCAGTGGGGCATTAATTTTAAGTGGGGCATTCTTCATATACAAGACAATGTGCATGAGGAGGCCCATGTCTAGCAGTGAATACTGAAAGTCTGGTTGCAATATTGTAAATGCAAAACATCAGATTTTTATTACTTAGTCAAAACCACTGAACTGATTTCATTGAAACTTGGCAAATAGGTAGATTGTAATTTGGATTAACACATAGCCTACTATTCATGTAGTTCACTAGAACAAAGTCGCAGGCACTAGCTAGTCATTTTTATTTTTTTATATATTTCAGTGCTCCAAATACAAGTGAAGTTGAGAAGCTAACATTAGATGACTTCTACAACACCCTGCTCACACACAGGAATGTGATAGCGAGCCACTCAGTTTACACTGTTAATATGGAGAGAATGGCTGTTATGTTGAACCATCCTAGTTATTAGGTGTTATAACTTACATTCTTAAATACCTCAAACACTTCTGCATCAGGTGGTCTATGTAGCTAAATGTCCAATAAATCAAAACATCCAAAGTTCATATTGCAATTGACCAAAACTGTTCAAAATAGCAATTCCCAAATAGCAAGATGTTCAAAAAGTTAAACTTCAATTAGCAAATCCAATTTATTGACGTTTCTGCTTTTAAAACAGCTTACATTTTGGACATTCTGCAATTAACACTGTTTACTATTTAGGGGTGCTATTTGAATATTTTGTCTACTTTGACATTTTGTTACATAGACCACCCAATACAGAAGCCCTTGGTCATACAGTAATTTAGTGTAATACAGAGCAGCCTTTTAGATGTACGCAAATCTTAATATTTATGTCCTTTAAGTCTTTTTGTTGAGATGTTTAATTAAATTGATTGATTTTAATATATCTCTTTTATTGCGGCCAACCGTCCGACATGCGCGGGACAGTCCCGCAAAAAGCGTAATACGTCCTGCAAGTCCTGAATAAATTAATTTAATATTTCAATTAAATACGCGTAATTGTGAAAACGTGACATTTTCAACTAAAATCCTGATTTAATAAAAAAAAATACGAGTGAGAAATACGAATTAAAATAATTTTTACTGTATGTAAGTGTGATGCTGTGCCGTATCCCAAACCCGTGCCCATGTGTGTAATGTTACGCATTGACTTTTCAAAAAGTTGGTCGCCTTTAAGAATGTATCTTAATTTAAGATAATTTAAATACATTTTCAACCCACGGACCAACTGCAAGGCTCAGGCGGAAACGGAAACGGAACCATAAATTGAGCATATTTATTTTATTTATCATAAATTAAATTCTATAGGTACCTAAACTTAGTAACAAAACTGATCTTACTAACTTTGAACAAAAAGGCACAAGTGCATTTTGATGGTATTCGAGAAAATGCAGCAAACATTTTGGTATTTTTTAAAAATTTAAATCAATATGGAGTTTTACATAAAATTATAAGAATATATAACCATTGCTTATTACCTTTATTTATTTTAATTTTCGAATTTAACGTTGCTTATACTTTCGGTAAAAATATTACTAATGCTTTTTCTTCATAGGACGGCAGTGCATTACAGTCATATTTACACTGTCTTTTTCCTTCCTAATAATATATTTAAACAAATGGTAAAACAGTTTCACACTTTTTTAATAATTCTCCGCTGCAAATCAAGTCTTTCAAAATTCATAACAAACTTCTCTGGAAACCGATATTACATCTGTGCATTAGTTAATAACTCGAGATATACATAATATACTAAATACGTTCTTGGCAGGTCATATCACTTCGGGATAGTGGGACTCGATGGCTTCAGTTCCGCATTTTAAAGTGATATCTCGATTAAAAACATTAAACTTTTAAACGGTGCCCTTGAAAACCAGTTGCTTTTGACTTATTAACTTTTCCCGCCATGCAAAGATGTTACACATCTCAAATAGTCTGCTCAATAGAAACCAATGTTACATTAATGGAGAAGTGCTGGGTTCTGAGGGCGATTGAATGACTACTGAAGGGATTTGCCTTCTCGCTTGTGGGCTCCTGTGGATCCTCCCTTCTCCCAACTCTTGTATCTCAATAACTTCCCGTTGCTCCCCTCTACTGCCAAGAACATTGCGTTTCTTCCAAGCTATGATACCGAGGATCGCCAAGAAAACTACGATGCCTATAGCTCCGAATGTGATCCCTGTCGCCGAAGCTGTCGACATGGTATAGAATCCTGAATGAAAGTGAACATTGGTGAAGAATTAACCCTTTATGGATTTAAATATTACAATATAAAAGGCAGGAACACATGTAGAAACATGTGGTACCTAACATATTGTATACTAACCTAACCCGTTTCTATAACATTTAGGCGCCAACAACACAAGCGAGTCTCGCGGCGATATTCTCGCCCCTACCACTAATTTCCTCGGCGTGTGTAAACGAGCTCGGCGATAGCCACATAGTTATATAAGGTCGGGGAAAAAGTTTCTTCGTACTTTATGTACAAATTCAAGACATTTTTTTTTAAACTTTAATTACATTTAATTATAATATATATGTGCCGTTTTGTTCTATAACTTGTTGCCATCTTGTAGGTAGTGACATGATCCCGTTGCTGTAGATACGAAAAGACTTTCTCCCCGACCTATTATACTATTGAAATTAGTGGCACGGGCAAGAATGTCGCCGCGAGAGACTCGCTCGTGTAGTTGTGCCATTGTTGTTAACACATTGATGCTTATGTTAAAAGCTTGCATTTGGTAATAATGTGGTTTTTATTGCATATACCGACCAAAATGACACATCATTCTTTACGATGATTTTTGTTGCAAAAATTCTGCCCGTTACAGAACAAATAAATATTGCGTGAAAATAAAACTCCCCGAACTCGGAGCTCTATGATATGATAAACGATGTTTGTTTGAAATGCTTTCATGCATCAACGGGTGGACTAATCTAATTGAAATTTTGGCTTGTATCGGTACCTATTATTAGTTGAGTAAGCAACATTATCAGTTACCCGAACTATTAATTAACAGGACATTATTATTATAACCGGACTATTGATACTAAGCCGAAATTTTGTATGGACCTTCTTGGGGACCACGGAAAGAATATAGTCTATAAAAGTAAGGTGGCGCGGGCGAGAATATCACCGCGAGAGACTCGCTCGTGTTATTGGCGCTTTTGGTATTATGTGGCGCGTGGTGGCGCCCGGTTTTATAAGGGCAGCACCACATCTCTTCCTGTGGGCGTCGTAAAAAGCAACTAAGGGATAACAAAAACCGCTACCACAAGACCTAAGAAACTACACCACCTCTAAGAGTTTACGAGCCAATCCGCTTGACTAGCGTGGCGTATTAAGCCTATATATCCCTTATTTGTTAGCATATTGTAAACTTAGGTACGCATTTTAGATGATTTTAGAATTTTTAATATATCCATCATCATAGGTATTGTAGATCAGTCTGCATATCTTATAGAAGAAGTATTCGCATATTGTAAATTCATGCAAGAAATGCATATTGGAAGAAAATGTGCATGAGGACGCCCCTGCCTAGCAGTGGATACTAAAAGGGCTGGTTACGGTATAATGTTCCATTACGAAAACAAACGTTCAAAATCAGAGGATACTGTGCAACGATCTTAAGGCATAGTTACCTTCAACCTGAAGATCGATAACGTCAATATACTCCTTGCCATCATCCAGCCCCGCACCACAGGTCCAAGCGCCAACATCCTCATACTTCACTTTACGGATGGTGACCGCACAGTCACCCCGGTCTAAACTCTTGTTTTGAGGAAAGTAGTACTTGCCAAGGATTGGGCTGGAATTTTTCAAAGGTTTTATGAAACATTGATCTAAGTATATTTATAATTTTTGTATTCAACTGATTTTAAATAAAACCACCATTAATTAAAAAAGCTCGTTACCTTTGTAAAGGTTAAAATAAAAACAAAGCAGTCTTGTTGACAATTTGCCATAGTTTAATAGAAGCTGTCACCGTCGTCGGACGTAACGTAGGTATCATATCGTATACATACTGATTGCATGTATATGTATAATCTTTTTACAGATACATTACGAAAACATTGGCCATCGGCTAATCCGGAAACACCCGAATGCGTCATCCACGTCTATGAATTACATACCTCTAATTGTATACTTTACTGCATAGCTGTGGATGACTCATTCGGGTGTTTCCGGATTAGCCGATGGCCAATGTTTTCCTAATGTATCTGTACATGTGTGTTCTGGCACAAATTTAAGGGGATATATGAGTATAATATGTAAAATGAGTGGTCTACGATTTATTTTCAAAATAACTAAGTTTTTTCTTCTAACATTTCATGGCTCTAGTGGTGATTTAAAAGTCATGTACATAACGCGTATAGTTTACGACGAAAGTTCCAGGTGCTCAGCCACGAAAAAGTGTGTGGTGCAACGAACCTAAGGACTGCTCCGCCAAACAATCTTAAAACTTAAAACAACTCCGAACAGCCCACTGAATTTCAACTTCAGTACAGACTTCCAAAGCGGTGATAACCTATGGGTTATCAGTGTTATCACCGCTCTACTACTCACATTCGTGTGATCGTGAGTTCAAATCCTCGGCCCGTACCACTGAGTTTCTACTTAAGGGCGGATTTTTTAAAAATTGTGACTAGCTCGGCGGTGATGGAAAACATCATGAGGAAACCCGCATGCTCCAAATATGTAGGTATAAAAAATCCGAAGTAGGTACGTGATCCACCAGCACTGGGTTCGCGTGGTAGATAACGGCCCGCAACCCCCCAGTGATTTCCTAGGGGAGGCCTGCGCCCTGCAGTGGGACGTTATAAGCTGATACATGTCTCACGTAGGTACATGTACCGACTTCACTCAGTAAATATTCACCACTCAGCGGTGAAGATGAACATAATGGGGAAACCCGCACGTTCGAGATTTTTAAAAAAAACCTATAACGTGTACTAGTATTGACCAATCCGTACAGGGTCCACGTAGTGGATTATAGTTATAATCCTTATAATTTATAACTCTATACCCCCTGATCTAGCAGGGTAGGCCTGTCTCCTATAGGGGAACATTAAAAAAGCCTGACATAAATGCATCAGATACTTACTTCTTCAAATCCACGGCCGAATCAATACTAAAAGCACTCCCTTCCGGTGGCTCAAAGCGACAGTAACTCATAGGCATTAATCCTTTAATAGTCGTACAAAACAATGTCACTTCATTCCCGTGCACTGCAGTTATATTCTTTTGTACCGCAGCGACTTTATTAACAACTCGTAACTGAATTTTCTGGAGAATTTCCACTCCAATTGGTTGCTTTCCAATGTGACATCTCCATTCACCACTGTCTTGTTTAGTCGCTTTGGTTTTTATCGAGCAGTGACCGTTGTTGAGATCTGCGCCTAAAAAACTAAAAGTATGAATAGTAGGCGTCAACTTGTTAGAAAATAACTACCTAAATAGAAAATTGAGATAATAGATAAGTTAGATACCTAATTGGGGGGGAGAGTGCACGCTGTAATCCAACAGCTGCTGGGCGCGCTCGATTGGCCCCTCTCTCACAGAAGACTACCTTGAAATGTACTGCATTTCCCCACTTTATCTTATTTCCCTAATATACATACCTACGTGTTTCGGTAGTGAGTGAGATGTGCCAGAGCCCATTCCCATCCTATCCCTCCCCTTTTTCCCAACCCTTTCTCCAAATCCATTCCTATATCTCCAAAGATAGGCAACGCATCCGGGGGCGTGCCAACGTTTGTCATTTTGAACTAATGTTGGCATATATCGCGGATGTCTATGGGCGATAGTATCCACTTACCATTAGGTGAACTGTATGCTCGTCTGCCGCCTTCGTCTATAAAAAAAAAATAAGTAGGCATACCTACATTTACCTATAACCTAACCTCAGTGTGTTCGCTTGTACTTTTTACAGGATTGACAGATTATAGTGCCTTACAGATCAACGTATTTTTACGGCTTGTATTTTTATTCTAATTTTAATAGAATAAATCCGAAATATATAATTTAAAAAAAAAACCTATCCTCATTCGTCTCTTCCTCTCTCCATGACATGAGAATTACTCTATAAAACGTGACTTTCAAAACAACAATTGAACATTAGTACTACACGGTGTTAGAATAACGTCACCACATCTCTTCCCGTGGGTATCGTAAAAGGCGACAGAGGATGACAAAACTACTAAATACCACAAGCCCCGAGAAACTACACCACTTCTAAAAGAGTGAACTGCCCAACCCGCTCAACCAGCGTGGCGATTTAAGGCCATACATCCCTCAGTAATGTCTGCGAATAGGATTCCGAAAGGTCGGCAGCACACTCGCATACCCCCCGGTGTCCATGGGCGTCAGTAGCCACTTACCATCATGTGGATCGCTTGCCCGTCTGCCTCCTTTAATATAAAAAAAAATAAACGAGACCATGTGCATGAGGAGACGCGTGTCCAACAGTGGACGAAAAAACAGCTATTTGCGGTTATTATAGCGACCAAGATCGTGTCGACGATGAATATTCTTTACTCTCATGAAATCCTAAAAACCATTCAGAAGTTAACAGTAATTGGTACCTACAATCTGTTTCATTCCGGTTTGCCGCTGACGTTGTGACGTCACTCAATTAAAAAATTAAAACTAACTGAAAAATATAACAAATCAAAAAAAAAAATGTGTGCGGTCAGGGGAGTACTGACTGCGTTTTGAAATAAGACAATTGATAATCATAATAATAATTCGAAATAAAACCCGTTGCTATGCGGCAGTCGGTAAACTAGATTTCTTCTAAGTTTTTAAGAAAAAATATTAAAATATAATTATAGTCTCATGTATCCTATTGTTTAATAACAACATATTATTTGATGTTATCGACTTTGATTTTTTTGGAATCTATCGTAATTTTGGATTTGCATAAAGAGGTCTGGATTTGAATAACAAAGTAGGTACATAGATATTTTAAATACAAAAAATGCAGGTTAATTTCGCGCCCGGCTATTACTACGCTAATAGACGTTTCGCCAATAAAATGTACTTACGAATATCTAGTTCCATTGGGGTGAACGAATCCACAGTATGACATCGCCATATCATTCTTACACTCTATATTGACATCCTCATCCTCAAGAGCCAATATCGTCGGTACACCATTCACATCGATCACTCTAGATCCTAAAAAAAACAACTATTTTCTTAAATCACAATAAATCAATCCACTTATCTTCACAAATATAAGCATACCGTGGACTTTTGAATTCACAATTGCTATTATTAAACTGAGAAATAACGAGTGTTTACTATTCATTTTAAAACTGGCAGCGCTGTGAGGCGTCTGATCCTATACTACCCTCTACGTTAGGTGATAAATTTAATGATAGCGTCTATAGGTCATTATTTCACGGGTTTATTTTTGATAACATGGTAAGTAAACAGAGTAACTGCCTTTAATTAAAATTGCATTGAAATGCTATTTGTAAGTTTCATGTTTTACTAGATAAATGTTTCTATCATAAATATCACGTTACAATTTTGCAGATATGTACTTACACATTGTTAGCGATATTTTTGAATGTAACTACTTTGAATGTAATGAGTGACATTACTTGGAGGGGGAGAGTGCACGCTGAAATCCAACAGCCGCTGGGCCCACTCGACTGGCCTCGTTACCCCTCTCTCACAGAATACTACCTTGAAATGTACTACTGCATTTCCCATTTTATCATATTCCCCAATGTATGTATGTGTTTCGGTAGTGAGTGAGATATGCCTGAGCCCATTCCCATCCTATCCTTTCCCACGTCCCCAACCCTTTCTCCAAATCCATTCTTTCATCAACAAAGGTAGGCAGCGCATCCGGGGGCGTGCCAAAGTTTGTTATTTTAAACTAATGTTGGCATGTATCGCGGATGTCTATGGGCGACAGTATCCACTTACCACCAGGTGGACTGTATGATCGTTTGCAACCTTCTTTCTATATAAAAAAAAACTTACATATTCTGCACACTTAATAGATGCTGGGATCTAAATCCCATATTTTCAAAATAAAACTGAAGATATTGTTGGTTAATAACGCATAGTCGTGAAATCATATCAGCTGTGGAAGTACTCGTAGTCTATAGAATGATATCTATTAGGTAATCTCTTTTTTAATTCTCGCATTTTTTTTTTTGGAAAGCGGATAATTTTTTGAAAACATGAATAGGTAATTTATGAAGTAGCAATATGAAGGCTTACAAATTAATTTCAAATCTGTACTACTCGTAACTTTACAAAACCTAGACTTATTGCCTTAGCTTGGCAATAACGTGACCTATTTAACGTGACGCAGGCACGTAATTTATCTAAAAATAGTGTGTTACTTAGATTTGCAATTCAAGATAATGTCCTACCTTGAAAATAAGCGCCACTTAATTTTACAAAACGACCTGTCTCTTGATAGTGTAAATGTTGTCTATCCGAGTTTTTCTTATAGTTTCGCTTTGGTTTTCAAAGTGCGATAAATACATCGAGGGCGTCGCCAGCCAATGGGCCTGGGGGGGGGGGGGGGGGGTCAAAATGAGAGAGAGGATGGAAGAGATATGAATTGTAGGTGCAAATACATTTTTTTTCGAATCTCTAGAGGGGGGCAACTGCCCTCCTCTGCCCCCCCTTGACGACGCCCTTGAAGTACATATCTATCTATAATCTGCTCTCTGCTCTCATATCTCTGCTTCACCAGGAAGGACGAGGGTGCGCTGCCGATTGCAGAATTGTATCCTGTTCAAATTTTTCATTATCACGATATACATCTGTCAAAAGACTGCCGTAATTAAACTACGATATGGGGTTCTTCAAGAAAGCTGTGAATAGTATTTTGCAAGGTCGGCGGCGCGCCCGCATACCCCCGGGTGTTGCAGGTGTCCATGGGCGGCGGTAACACTTACCATCACGTGAGACCGCTTGCTCGTCCGCCCTCTTCTCTATAAAAAAAAAAATCGCGTATTTTGGGAGTGAGAGTTGCCAGAACCCGTTTTCAACTAATAAAGTGTAGGTACCTACGTAATTGTGATAGAATAAGGAAGACACAACCATTCCAATATATTTTCTACTCACTGAACGGGGTAATATAATCTTACCCAACGGGGATTATAAAGAGATGAGGAAAACGTATTCCCTTATACATACTATTTACCTATTCTCCCTTATATTCCTCACGATCCATTTTCTTACTCCTGAATTTCCGAAGATAGCATCTGAAGACCTGCCGTCGTCATTTTTAACTGATGTCATGTATCGCAAATGTCTGTCGACGACAATATCCTCTTAACATCATGTGGATATCATGATAACTCTTAACATCTGTCATTCGCTTACCACCTTCCTTCTATTAAAACAAACAACGGTCTTCTTTCTGTACAGCGTTCTTTATAAAATCTCTGCAATATCCTACATAAATGACAGAAATAGACGATACCTGTGCATGAAATTACATTTAACTTCCATTCAAAAATTCGATCGGATTCAGTATTTTTTTTATTCGTAAAAGGTGGCTGACGGACGGGTGGCCGACTAAATGGCAAGTGATCACCGCCGCCCATGGACACTTACAACAGCAAGTGGGATTCACAACTTTTAGATAGATAGATACAATTTATGTGGTGTAGACCAAAATCATACAGAGAAATACAAAGTAAGTAATTAGAAGTACAACCGGCGGCTTTATCGCTTAAGCAATTTCTTCCAGACAATTTTTGGGTGGTAAGGAGAAGTTTGTAGCTGTAGAGTTGTAGACCATCGTTTCCCAATCTTTTTAGTGTCGCGACCAATGAGAAAGTTAAATAACTTCACGACCGTCTTAATTATATTTTTACCAATTCATTATTATAAATCATTAAATAATTAAAGGTTTATTTTCGTACATAAGTGCTAAATTTTGCCTGCTGCGACCACCTGTGTATGTGACCGCGACCCCCACGTTGAGAGACGATGACTGTAGATGAAATAGAAGTAAATGGTGACATACAGAAATAATGTCTATATACATATACATACAGAAGTATATAGTATTTACAGGTATACAGCCATGCATACATACACATATACAAACAGAAAGATCTAAGAAACTACAAAATGGAAAAATTTTAGGAAAAGAATTTTGGTGTAAGATAACTCTTAATCTATGAGATTCTGTGTTCTGTCACGAGTCTTTTAAAACTTGCCAAAGAGCGAGCGCGTTTTATAGTTAAAGGTAGGTAATGCACTCCATAAGCGAACCGCTTGACAGTAAATGAACGTGAATAGAAAATAGAAGAATAGTCAGGAATTTTAAGTAGAGGGTAATATTTTTAAAGAGCCCATTGTTAGCTTAGAAGAAAATTCTCTGTAGGCAGTTCATTCCAAAACTTACGATCCGTTAGTTGACTATAAAAATGTTTATGGCTTTTAAAAGATAAAATTTGAACTACAATGTTGATAAACAATAGCTACCTACTAGTTCTTACTGGTGAGTACTGTGTAGCAATCTTATCTAAATGCTCACGCTTTGGACATATGTTAGGTAATGATAAGAGAAACTCACATATTTTTATCTCATAAGTTATTTATTTTCGTTATTAAGTTAACCTTGTCTTCTGCCCATCCATTTCCAATGCTGCTTGTATCTGTATGTTTATATAACTTTTTGACTGATCTCATGTTCCAATAAAATTTTATTGTAATTAATATCACGATTATCAGTACAAGGAACGCTGAAGAGGTAAAGACCGCAATATTTACGGCGGTGATGTTCCCGTCATCTGTAAATTATCATGGCATTATAAGGTATTAGTTAGGTACATTATGTTGTTATAATAAACTTTGTATCTATTGGAATATTTCAACATAACATAGACAGCCGACAAGATGAATTGTGTTGGGTTATCGATTGTCAATGCGTATGTGCAGTGTCGGATTAATATTATTGGGGACCCGGGGCTATTTCAGAGCAAAGGCCCCCTCTTAGGGTAAGCAATTTTATAAATTCTAGATATGAGTTTTTAAATGGTCGGGCTTGGGGCTCCCGGGAAGCGGGGTCCCGGGTCTATAGCCTAACCCGCCCCCTAATCCGGCACTGCGTATGTAACGCTTCTTACTCTCAAACAATATCTCAACATACTTAAATATGAAAATGTATAACCATACAGTGTCATACACCATATAATCGCATATCTATGAATATCCCTATGTACTTATTAGAAATAATTAATAGATAATAATATCTCTGCGTATCTCCTCAAACGATTCAGTAAACCGTGTGTCTAACTGCCATCGATCTATGTATATTAAACATTATAAAACAAAAAAGTTCGTTTGTTCGAAATAATCTCAGAATTTACTGAACCGATTTAGATGAATTTCTCGGTTTGTTCATGGGATATTCAACATTTATCTATTTATTATACATACGGTATATTTATAATACATATTAAAGCGTACATAGCCGCACGTCGTCGCATCGGTCGCTAGTTCAAATAAAACCTATTTGTAGTTTTCAAATAAATAATGATCTTACATGTCGCCAAAACGATTGAATCTCCATCTTCTATTCGGCCCTCAGTTTGCGTTTCGCCTTTGACGTTCAGAAATATGAAATCTCTAAATTCACCATGTTCGTATTCAATCCACGCGTTGCAGAACCAAATGCCATAATCAAGTGTGGACGCTTTCTTTATGGTTACCGAACAATCGCCTCTATGTAAACTTTTGTTTATTGGAAAGTAATATTGATCCAAAATGGCGCTAGAAGCAGAATAATATTATTGAAGGGAGTAAGCGACTTCTCTCTATTGTACACGAAAATATCATAATCTTATCATATTACTCGTATTGATGCTGAATCCCATTGCCAATTTGATACTCCACTCGCTGAATTAGTCCTCTTAGAAGAATGTCTAAAAATACATAGAATATTTCAGAAGCGAATGACAATTGTGAGAGCACATCCTGCATTTTATACACTTTCCTTCCCTTCTCCTCTCTATTAATCATCTAGTCCACGACGAGAATAAACCACAACCAACTTACCATCATGTGGGTAAGTCATCGATCTGTCTTAAAAAACTAAAATAATATTGATTGGATTTTACTAAAATAACGTGAAATATTATCCACATAATATTCAATCAATTTAAAAATAGAAATACCTAACACGATAAAAATGAAGTCATTGTTTCGGCTAAAAGCGTATCGCGCGTGAACATTTCATTCCGTTGCAGGAGTGTAACAATAAAATTAGATGTGTATATTATGAATATACATACCTACATCAGTAGAACAACCTCCATAGAATTACTAAAGATATGTTGTCACGTTTGTAATTTCAGTAAGAACCGGTACGGAAATACGGACAATTTACATGAGGTGAATTTCACACGTTTTTGTATGCAGTTTTGTTACTGAATAGCGACTATCATTATATAATTGCTGTACGCGCATGTTGTAATGAAATTTTTATAACGTACAGTGACGTAAATGCACCTTTTCGAATGCTTATTCAGTCTCCGCCCGCAATTCAAGCACGCGTCATGCGTATTCGCACGCGAATGTCGTCGGTGGCCAATCACTAGTGTATTGAAATGGAAGTAACTCCTTATTCTATTATTACACTATTCATTCCTCATCGTACTCCATCCCCCCAAGGAGGATTGGGAGGCGTAATGGGATGAGGAAAACCCGTAGTCCCTTTATACTTCCTGTTTCCCATTTTCTCAACCCATGCTCTAAATCCATTCATAAATCTCCGAAGGTAGGTAGCGCATCCAGGACTATCATTTTGGACTGATGTTGGCTTGTATCGTGAATTTCCATGGGTGGCAGTATCCACTTACAATCAAATGGACTGTCAGATTAACAGCCGCCTTCTTTCTAATAAAATAACGTACACTCTCACATAACTACGTTCCTGAGTTAATTAAAGTATTCTACTAATACTACAAAAGACAGCACTTTACGAGTACCTAAGTAAAGCATTACCAAATATTTTTGCGCAAATACGAGAAATAGAGAAAACGGAACAAAAATGTTATGCATATGTCGTAGCCATAGCCAGTCTGTAGCCAGTCTTCTGAATACCGGCCTCGTTAACCCTCGCTCACAAAAAGCTACCGTGAAATGTACTGCATTTTCCACTTTATCCTATTCCCCAATGTACACACGTGTTTTGGTAGGGAGTGAAATATGCCAAAGCCCATTCCCATCCCATCCAAATGCAATCCTTCTCCAAATCCATTCCTACAACTTCAAAGGTAGACAGCGTATCCGGGTTCGTGGCAACGTATGTCATTCTGGACTGATGTTGGCATGTATCGCAAATGTCTATGGACGACAGTATCTACTTACCACCAGGTACACTGTAAGCTCATCTGCGGCCTTCTTCCTATAAAAAACCCACGCAAAGCCTCCCCAACTAAATAAAATACAAACATACATTTCGCTTGTTAATTCATCCGTCATATTGAGCCTTCTTCCGTCAGGTGTTGTAAAATAACAATGGTTCAAGGGCTCCATGCTTATAGTAGTCGCACAAGACAACGTTACTTGGTCTCCCGAATTTACTACCATTTTCCTACTGATGGCAGCAAACTTGTTCGCTATTTTCACGCGTATGACTTTCTTTATTTCTTCTTGAGGGGATGATTGAGGCCAGACATGGCATGTCCACATTCCCGCGTCATCACTTGAAATGTCTATAATCACCTCGCATTGTGGTGTTCCGGGGATTAGGTCTGAGAATCTGAGGATTTTTTTTATAAAATTACTAGCTGTGTCCGGCCACGCGTTGCTGTGGCTGCCCAACAGATGGCGCTTACCCTGTATTTGGGTAAAAAGCATGTTTTACCCTGTGATAGGTATATAAGCACCGTTGCAATAAACGGCTGTTCGTTCCTCGATTCTGCATTAAAGCGCAGGCAGCGCGACTAACGCGCGCGTGTCAGTCAAGTGACTTGACTGACTGACTGAATAATTTGAACGACTGACTGACTTGACGCAAATCAGTCTGTCGCTCAAATTATTTAGTGCGGTCGAACACCCCGCGCGCTCATTGTTTTGCCATTCGTGGAGTGTATTGATCTTATCATAACTTACGAAAATGCCTAAGGACGGAAAGAGAAAGTGTCACTTTTCGGATGATTACACAAAAGAGTGGTCTTTTGTCAAGAAAGGACATATCGATCAGGAAGCGTTGTGTGAGATTTGTAGCTGTTTCATCTCAGTAACTCACGGAGGCAGATGTGAGGCATCACATTTCTACGAAGAATCATACAAATAGATTCGCGGTAGCATCGACATCAAAGTCGAATTCTCATTGCTGCTGCAGAACCGAGCATTATAAATCCTTCAGTTCTCTTGATGGTACCGTAAAACTGAATGCCGCAATGTATCCTGACTCCAGCAAGTCGCAGCAAAGCAGTCTACAGCCAGAACAAATACTACAGCGATTGTTAAAAATATTCTCGCACCACACTCCGCGTCCGAATGCATATAAATTGCAAGAAGTTTCTTTTTACGGCATAGGCACCGACGCATCAAACCACAAGGCTGAAAAGATGTTTCCTTTAGTTGTTCAATACTTTACTGAAACTGATCGAATCCTACAGAAGCTGTTGAAATTTGATTCGCTGAATAACGAGGAGACAATTTCAAAGTTTTGTTTAGATACTTTAAGACAACTGCAAATTCCATTAGATAAATTAATCGCTTTTTGTGGAGACCATACCAATACCACCTTCGGAGGGCTTCATCGACGCGGCCAACGGAATGTGTTTGACAAAATCAAAGAACTAGGAAAAAATGTAGAAGGAATTGGATTCCCTGCCCACATTCTCCACAATACTATATCAAGCGCTGCTGGAGTCTTATCTGTCGACATCGAAGTAATCGTCATGAAAAGATTTAATTATTTTTCAATATACACTGTAAGGACAGAGAAGCTGAAAGAGTTCTGGTCATACATTGATGTCAATCATCAGACTTTTCTATCTCACTCAAGATGGTTGTCGCTAATGCCCGCAGTCGAGAGAATTCTTAAGCTTTGGATTCCATTAAAACAATTTTTTGATGCCGAAGATAAGCCACCTAAAATAATTTCAGATTTTTTCAGTAGTCCGATCAGTAACATTTATTTCATGTTTCTGCAGTCAAACTTGGCTCTGTTTGAAAAATATATAAAAAGCGTGGAGAAGAATAAAGTCTCGATAATTGAAATAAGAAATATATTAATCGACACTCAAAAATGTCTGAATGAAAGGAAGACTGCCCATTTTATTGGCATGCAAACCAAGATCAACTTGAACAAATTAAAGAATGAGAATCCTAATCAAGAAATAATTATTTTTGATTTCGAAATTTGAGGAAGAGACCAATGGCTTTCTATACCATAGCATTGGATTACTTAGAGAAATGGACTATTTCTTTTAATAAATATCAAGTATTTGATTGGATGACGTTATGTGAAACCCCAGATTGGGTGATGATTGAAAACACTATTATATACCTGACTGAAAATGGTATGAAGATTTCAGGTGACAATTGCTTTCAGCAATATATGTATCTGAAGAGCTTTTTAGAAACTAAGCGTGACTCGGAAGAATAGAAGTCTAAACACTCCGTGGAAGAAAAGTGGATTTAATTTCTTACGGAAACCGAAAATCCTGAACGCAAGTGCTAACTGCTAAAATTATGCGAGTATTTGTTTTCGATCTCCGCACACAACGCCACTGTGGAAAGAATGTTTTCGCTGATGTCGGCTCAGTGGACTGGTGAAAGAAATCGACTGCTGCCAGGGACTGTGGAATCAATCTTACAGTGCCAGTTTAACTACAAATTGACTTGCATGGAGTTTTATAAATACGTAAAAGGGAAAAAAGACTTGCTGAAAAAGGTGAAATCTTCCAAAAAATATGGTGTGCCAACTACTTCTGCCTCAAGTTCCATGTAATTTTGTTCTAAATAAAAATTAATTATATAAAATATTTTTTTTATATATTCATTTCTACACCCCCATCTTAGTGTCCCGAAGAGGTCCCAGCTAGGTATGGCAACCCTACTTTCAGGGGATGGTAGCATGGGTGTAACGATTATTTTTCAGTGATTTCAGTGTACCTACAATGAAATCAAAGAGACATGAGCTGTATACTGTGGAACAATTCGACAGTAGACAGTGGGAACCATTTTGACAATCGGATTGGATAATTCGGCACCCACTCACACAGATGCAAAGCTCATGTCTCGTATTCATCAATGCGCACTGAGTGCACATGGTGGATTAACCCTATTGTGATTTCTGGGGGAGACCTGTGCCCTAATGTGGGACATTATAGGCTGATATCGCTCGTACCTGATTATGGTATCATCAGCCTAGGCCTCTCCACTAATTAGGCCTCTCCCAAGGCTAACTATCACACACAATCTTCGCATCATCTCATCCAACCACCACCAGTGAACTTCTTGAAGTCGTCAATCCACCTGGCCTCGACCTCGTAAAGTAGATATAGATAGGTATTCCCGCAGTATTTGCAACTGACGACACTCTAATTTCTGAGTCAGAGATTCATTTTCGGTACCAAGCCGTTACTTAGACATGATAGTATATTTTTATGTATAAAAGTATAATAGGTTTTCACTTACATTATTTTAGTGTCGTTTGGATGCGTAAATCCACAGTGAGCTAAAGGCATTTCATTCTCACACACTATGCGCACCCTCTCGTTGTAATGCGCGAATAACTTTTGTTCTCCGTTCACTTTGAATATTCTGTAAGCTAATTTATACATTATTGTGTAAATAATATGTCTACATGATATAAAATTTGAGAATGTGTGTTTTATTAATGAGATATGTTATCTATTTTACTTTACCTACTAGTGACTATGATTAGTGTAACCTAGCAGAAATATCAAATAAAATAAACAGTGGCGTATAAGAACTGTTTAATAGATAGATAAATAAAACGTTGTATTGCACACTAAAATAAAAATGACAAAACTGTCATTTTATACACAATGTATAATAATTTTATAAGTTACTAGCAAAACCCGGCAGACGTTGTTCTGCCTGTGTATATTTATTTACCTCTGTATATAAAATCACAAATTATTCTGTTTTGCCGTCGATATGATTTTTGCGATCGGTTGAACGGTATAGAAGTTGATGTGCCGCAGCGTCATCTAGTGGCGAGTTACAACAAAGTCGATAGCTCGAAAATATTCTCCATGCTCGAATACCTATGTATACCAATTTTCATGTCGATCGGTTGAACGGTATAGAAGTTGATTTGCTGCTGCAGCGCCATCTAATGGCAGGTTACAACCAAGTGGATAGCATAAAAACCTTCTCCATGAAAAGATACATATATGTGTCAACTTGAAAGATGATCGATCAAACGGTGTCGAAGTCTATTAACATCAGATATACCAACATCCATTTTTATATATATAGATTAAATAACCGTTTAATATACCTACCCTTCAGCATGTGTCCAAAATTTCCTGAAACTTAAAACCATGGATTCCATTCGATTCTGGTTTATTGACATGAAAAGTTTAAGAATCTTCTTGCAGGAAATTCAATATTTTTTAAGCTTTTACCAAATTTTTCGTATATAGGTATTTTGTAAATAAAAAACCCAAATAATCAAATTTTTATAAAAAAAATATACGTAACATAGGTATGTCAATTAACTCACAATCACGAGTAGAATCCATGATTTCAGGCATAGGAATAAACAATACAATTTATTCTTGTTTCAGGTGTCGGGACAAGTTCGGGCACGACTTCCAACAAGTCTCGCCACCACACATGATCTTCGGCTGTTCTCATCCAGCCATCACCGGCAAGCTGCTTGAAGTCGTCGTTCCGTCTGGTCTGAGGGCGTCCAACACTGCGCTTCCTGGGGCGTGACCTCAATTCGTCGGACGGACTCGTCTACCACATTGGTTATAGGTAATGCGATAAATGGGCATATTCACTGCCATTTCAGGCAGTGGCAGATTATATTTCTACAAGCTATGTCGATGATAATGAAAATAAACGATGAAATATATAAAGAATATTTACCTTCAGTCTTAACATTAATACATACAGTTATTATAAACACTATCTGTAAATAATACATTTTAATTTAAAAGTACTGACAAATTAATTTAATATTTGCAACTTCTACCAATCAAACTATCTTTATCGAAGTGTTCTCAACAATCGCAATGTTATTTGTGATTTATTATGAAGACCACGCCTATATTTAAAAACCGAGACGTTATTTTTGTCGATAGAGGGCCGGGTTACCATAACAATCTCAAAAATAACATATCTTGGTTTCATCATAAACTTGATGACAAATTATTAAGAGTATGTGCAATCATGTTTCTTCAAGGACCCCCCACGAATCATTTATACGTCATTCTGCTATCTTAGTGCGCAAAATAATGTGATGGCGCGATTTGTAAACAGTTCAGAAAATATTTTTCATGGAATTTTTCATCATTATTCTTATTAATATTTATATAGATTTGGTTGTTCATACTCGATATTTTTGAACACAACAATTTTATGTAGGTACTAGTGACGCACTGACTTCTGTCAGGTGGTTAAACTCGGGTGTAAGTACATACTAAAAGGACTTACACTTTTATAGATATTTGCTTTTACTACAAAAGGGTATTTTCAGTATGTAAATTATAAATTGACCGCCTTTAATCAGAATGGATCCAACCCACATTCATATAGTTTTAAGATGCAAAATATAAAACAAATATTATAATACAATATAACCAAGGTCTTAATTTAACTTTTAAAAGCGTTTTGATTAAAAAATATGCACTATATTTTAGTTTTTTGTCATATAATTCGTTATTATTGAAGAGTATGATCGTGGGTTGGTCCATTCTGATTAGTCGGTCAATTTTCTGCGTTAGAACAGCACTAGTATTACTAGTTGGTGGTGTTGTAGGGACGAACTGGTGGCACGGTGTGGAAAGGAGGAATTCAAGTAGGTACTACAATAGTATATATATTCTTTGATAAAATACGTAGGTAGGTACTAGTAGACTATCTTAACTTTTCTTATACTGAAAGTGCACATCTGCGCTCTCATTTTGTACAGTTCGTCTGCCGAAGCGCACAGCGTTCTGGCACACATTTTTTTTTTCTTTATGTGAACGTTCAGAAATCGTAAAATAGGTCAATCAAACCAATCATATGCCAGAGCGTATATGTGCGCTCCGACAAACGAACGCTACAAAAATGAAAGCGTTTTAAAGCGCTCAAAGTACAAGAGAAGTATAACGAGAATAATATAGTTCGTACCGCGCGATGGCTACCTGTTGTTAGTTTTGTTATTGATGTATTTAACTGGGTCCCGCGTAAGTATTCTTCGTCTCGGAGCGACCGCGCAGTTTGAACCGCGTAATGTGAACTAGCTGTTATTGGGGTGAACCCAGCAATAGATATTTCATTTAAATATTAGTTTATAGATAGGTACACCTGAATTAGAATAGATCGATCAATATCAGCCTATAACACACAGTCGGGACTGTACTCCCTGTAACCACAAAAGGGTTTTGGTTTATAGCTAAATTAACTGGAATAAAAATGGGTAAATAATATAAATCAGAACGTCCGAATTATATTCAAGATAATGACGAGATCAACGATATCGTTTTGAAATACTACAAAACTTTTGCATATAACTAAAAGCAATCAAAAGTATATACCTATGAATATATTTATTTACCCTATCTTCCTTTAATAAACATTTATTTTCAATCACCGAAGTCCGTGTAACAGTATCGATAAGAAAAGACAACAGAGTATGTGACATTGGAACTTTATTACATTAATGAGACTGATGATAACAAGAGATAATACAAGGCATATATTTTCATTTAGTTCTTCGAGTTCTATTGGTTTTCTTTTTACTCCTCTCAGGCGAGTCTGGGCTCAGTTCTTGTTGCAATATCTTCAACATCTGCGGGGTTATTAGACCCTGAAAAAGAGACAATCATAAAATAAATAAGCTACTATAGCTTTTTCCTGCGACTTCATCCGCGTACTCATTATCCCACGGGAACCTTAATTTTATAGTCTATATCCTTTCCGTGGTCCCCAAGAAGGTCAATACAAAATTTCGGCCTAGTATCAGTAGTCCGGTTATAATAATAAGATCATGTTAACTAATAATTCGGTTAACGAACTGATAATCTGACTACCGATACAAGGCCAAAATTTCAGCTCGATTCGTTCATCGGTTGATGCATGAAAGCATTTCAAACAAACAAACATCGTTTATCCATAGAACTCTAGGTGTGGGGTTTTCTTTCACGCAATATTTACTTGTTCCGTAAGGCGTTTAGATATTGCAATAAAGAGTAGTAAAGAATGATACGTCATTTTGGGCCGTATATTCAATATTAACGAATGAAAGCGTTTAACATAAGCTTATTTTTTTTTTAATAACAAGGCCCTTTTTTATAGACAGGAGGGCGGACGAGCAAGCGGTCCCACGTAATGGTAAGTGTTACCGTCGCCCATGGACACCTGCAACACCAGGAGGTATTCGGGCGCACCGCCGACCTCGCAAAATCCTACACACAGCATTCTTGAAGAACCCCATATCGTAGGTTAATGGGAAGACCTCTTGAGACAGTTCGTTCCACAGCCTACGGGTTCGCGACATAAAATAATTTTTGGACCGAACAGTACGCGACACCTCCATATCTAGGAAATGCAGATGGCCCTAAGGCGCCAACTACACGAGCGAGTCTCTCGCGACGATATTATCGCCTGTGTCAATAATTTTATACGCCGCGGCGTATCGTCTTGTATTGACGAGCTCGGCGATAGCTATATAGTTACTATTGAAATTAGTGGCACGGCTGAGAATATCGCCGCGAGAGACTCGCTCGTGTAGTTGACGCCTTAGGGCCATCTGCATTTCCTCGATATGGAGGTGTCGCGTACTGTTCGGTCCAAAAATTATTTTATGTCGCGAACCCGTAGGCTGTGGAACGAACTGTCTCAAGTGTCCCATAGGCGGTAAAGTGAAATATTTGATTTACAGGTACACTCGAAAGTGTTTCTTTTCTGTCTTATATTTGTCGATTTAGAAATTTGCAAAACTTATGTTCAAATTAATTGTTTTTCCAATAAGTTACTGTAGGTTATAATCAATAAGTTGGCATAAGTCATTGTATTAGTGGTCAGGCCAGGTTTCATACAAAAGTGCCCATCATTCTTTGTATCAGTTTGGTTCGATTATAGTCTTTCCATTTAATTATTTGCTATATGACCGATCGTTAAAGAGATGCACAAATTACATTATGTCGATTATTATAAATTCGATTGTCGATTTAATTCTAGTACAATATTGTATCGATTCTACATGATTAGAATCATTTAATAATTACTTTATCATAATTCATTTATTTAGTCGTTAGATTTACGTTCAACGATAGCTACGTTCTATAGCAACTGTCATTCAGCAATTAACAAAATGAAAAAAACTGTAAAGTGTACATACCCTAGCTACCAACATGTCGGAGAGCTTCCCCTTAGATTCGTCTTTGGCCTGGACATGCGCTCTTATAGACTTCTTACTTCTAATGGGAAGTGTGTTTTCAATCTCTTCGCATTTTTGGAGTATTTGCTCTGAATTGCGCAGTAACCTGTTATAGTAAAGTAAAATAATAAGAGATGGCCAGGATTTTTTGACGGATAACTCGGGAAATGAAATCGATATTTAGTTCCCATTATTATAAAAATTGTGTATTGTGGGTTCTGTGGCTTAATAGTAATAGTTTATTAAACTTCAAAATGCCTAATACAGTGTAAACTCTATATAGCGACACTGAAGGAACTGCGCATTTTATGGCGTTATTGAGAGTTGTCGTTAAATGGAGAGAAGAAAAATCAATATTATTTTACTATTATAATATTATTTACTAATAAAGTATATATAACATTTACAAACAACAAACATTAATAGTGATACAAATAACAATGCTTATTGCGTAGTCTGTTATCTTCGTCTGACGTTTTATGTGCGAGTGCGAGTTTTTTTTGCGTTTTTAGAGCGACTGAATCCAATGACTATCTATTTACCGCTAACACACTTCGACGGAACTGGACATTGACGAGTTGTTAATTACGAAGAAAAAAAATTATGGTAACGAGCTGACAGTTGAACTGTGTATTCTCGCGGTCCCCTACCTGCTCGACCCTAGTGCCCCCATCGAGGGATTAACTACCGTTTGAAATAAAATGCAGCAATTGAATTATCATAATTATTTTTATATAAAGAAAAAACAAATATGTAATCATTAAGAAGTATCAATGTAAATTTTATACCAATACAGTGTGTCTAGATACCGACCTCGGAAATTTTAAGCAGTTCTATGCTTCATTTTATCCATAAATAAATAGGGGGTGCACCTCCAAGCCCATGCAACCCCAACATTTGAATTTTTATTCGTCTAAGCAAGAATGTGAGACTTAAAAAAAATTAGGGGCCCTAGATAATTTGGATATAAAAATGAACTCATTTGACAGCCAAAGAAATATTCAAATCAAATCATTTTATTGTGGACCATACACAAAACTGCAAGCACAGCCATGTCCCGCCATAAGGACATACAATATTTGTAATTATAAAAGTAAATAAACAATGTTTTATTGTTTGTTTACTTTTATAAACGAATGTTCTATTAGATATAACAAACACAATCAAACAAAAATCTTGAGATAATAAGTAATTGTAAAAGATATGGAATGTTTTCTGTTTTTCTACTCTACTGTAAAAACTAAACTAATACTAAGGAGTCAACACCGATCTATCCTAAAAAAACGTCATCAAATATTTAAATCCTTTATTTTAGGTGTTATTGTAATTTGAACATGATCCTTGTCGCTGGGATCTTATGAAATTGAATGGAAACGCGAAAATCTTATAGTTACAGTATTTACCTGGTAATTTGGAATATTCCTTGCTGAATGATAGCATCTAATTCAGTCTCCATATCTCGCACAAGCTTCGCGTCCGGGAACATGTCGGGAAATCTATAACTGTGTGGAGAGTTAAATTAGAATAACAATAAAATAAAAACATACTTGGTCTGCGTAATGTGTCAAATGACGTCACTCCTCAGTAGCTTTACTGTGAGAGAGAAAGCGATAGCTCCTCAATTCAAATATTCTCAAACAGATCTAAAGCATGCATTCGCCCGATTATAAACTTTTTCGAGTTCGTAAATGGGCATTTATAATGACTTCAGCATTTATTTATTTATTATGGACACTAAATGTACAAAAAAAAACTAAATACATTGTCAGAAAAATAAAATACAATATTGGTATAAAGTGGGCCTTATTCCTGAATGGAATCCCTTTAAGTCAACTGAGTCGTTAAGATACGAAGGTATCGAGATATGTATGGGTTTTAGAGTTGTACAGCAAATGTTAGGAATAGATTAGTTTCAAAGTTTGAAAACCAGGTAGTAAGAATAACGTTATGATTGGAAAGATAAATCTATACAAAAAATATATTCGTTGCTCTGAAAGACAAGTAATTCTACAAGGTTATATTTGCGGTTGGCGCTAGCAATTCGCTTATTGAGTATAATAAGCTGTAAAAAAGTTTGTATTTATTCAATCAATAGAATAACATAAGTACTTACCTCAACCACAAATAAAGTTCTAGAACGTCGAACACGGACTCAAGATGCACCAAGTCTATGATAGTCTTCGGCAAAGGTTGTGGCCAGTCCACAGCATTGCATAGCCAATTCTTTGTGACTGGCTCGTTTCTACTGTATTGACGGACCATCTGTACAATAAGTTAAGATTATAATCTCGTGATACCCAAAGATACGTATTTCTTATTTATATATAACAGAAAAGTGTATAATTGAACATAAACGTTTGTATTGATTTAAAACTAACTCTAAAGCGTACAAGAGTAGAAATGAGAATAATTTGTACATACCGGGGCTAAGGCTTTCAAATAGTTAAGAAAAATGCCTTTTGTATTGCGAACAGTTACAATATTTCCCAAATGTCCGAATATTCCGAATTGTCAAATTAAACTGTATTTTAGAGTTAGCAAGATATTTTCTTTGCTTTAACCTGTCGGGTGGTGTATTCTGAGCACTACATTACATTGGCGCGATCGCCTTTAAATAAATCCGTCACACTTGGACAAAATTCGGACTAAATATCTAGCAAAATGTTGATTCTACGACATAAATGGTATGATTTTATATAACAAATAATATTCGCTAGAATATTCTTTATAGGCATATTATCGTAGAATTAAAGGATCGCGAGTTATCATCAGTTCCCGGTTAAAATGACAAGTGAACTGAATTTAGATGTATTGAACTCAAGATACACTTGCAGTAGACAAATGATGTACTCGAGATGTTGTACTACAGTCTTGTATCGAATTTAGCTACTAAATCTAGCTTGAATCGAATGACAGGTGTCAAAGTGACTCGAATAGTACCGGTATCATAATGATTAAATCGGGGTAATGTGTTTATTTATCGACTGAGTACTTATGCACTACCAATTAAAAATATGTGATTTTTAGGTTTTTATAGAGCATTATTGAGGCATTTTGACAGCTGTAATTCTAATCAAGTTAGATTAAAAAGACTATAATTGTACGGTTCTAATAGGTCGGATTTGACATATGACGAACCATATAATCCATCGATGTGAAATATTAATTGTCATAGACGATACTAATATAACTCAATCAATTTTAAGCGTCCATATTCTGGAAGGTTAAAATAATGTGATTTGAACTGTACCTTAAGGAAAGTGGCGGTGACGAACGGCAGTTTATTATTTATTGGTGCGCAACAAAACAGGTAGCGAGCACGCAATGGTAATGGTACATGTTGTATCAACTCCGCTAGGAATTGGAACGCCTCTGTGTTACACATAAAGTATAGAGAGTCGTCTACAGTACATAGATGGACGAATATGTCCTGTGGAATAAAGTACATTATTTTGATTTAAAGTTTACTACCAAGTTCAATAAAGGAATATATCAAGTTCAGAAAAAGTCGTAGAACAAAAGTTGTTAGTTTTTATACAAATTCAGTATTAATAGGGTACAGGTATTTTTTATTTAGCCCTGTATATGCATGTATTTATATCTTTCCGTATATACATGTATTTATATCTTTTATTTAGCCCTATATACCCAGTCTGGCCGTAAATACCGTTACAATAAAGAAAAAAAAATACATTTGAATTTGGAATCTGTCATTCTCGTGTAAAAAATTAATATTTTTCCTCATTTTTACGCCAAACATTATTAAATATTTTAATAATATTAAAATGGAGTTGCATTACACAGAGTAGGCATGGACCCAAATGCAATTTTTAAAACTCTCCATCCGCTTGGTATTAGCCGAATGTTTGTGTACCGAGCTATTAGTAGGTACATTGAAACATCCTTTGTTTGTGACAGAAAAGGTCTGGCAGTCCACCCACTATTCGTACTAAACAGATGATTAAAGTCGTGAAGGAGAGAATCCGAAGAAATCCCGTCCGGAAGCAAAAGATTTTATGAGAGATGAATATAGCACCCGGAACCATATCACGTATTTTAAAATATGATTTACGACTTCCTGCTTGAAAAGTTATACTAGTCATTTCTTAACTATAATTTAAAGAAAGAAAGGGTAGACAAATCAAAACAACTTCGTCGGCGGTACGCAAAGGAACCTAATAAGACTAATCTTATTTATGGACGAGAAAATGTTTACCATTGAGGAACATTTTAACAAGCAAATGATCTAGTTTATGCTCACAAGTCTAGAGAAGCTGCTCAATTGGTCAATATGATGCAACGTGGCCATTATGCGGCTTCAGTAATAGTTTGGCTGGGCCTTAGCTATCAAGGAGTGACTGAACCATATTTTTGTGAATAAGGTATTCAAACGTCGGCTCAAATGTATCAAGATACGATTCTTGATGTCGTAAACCCTCTTAACAACACCCCGTTCCTCAACCGAGAATGACCCTTTCAGTAAGACTCAGCAGCAGATCAAAAGGCTCGCTTAACACAGGCGTAGCTAGAAAGGAATATAATATGATAATATTGAATCCCTAAAACATTCCATAAGGGTGGCAGTTGCCAATTTTCCCATGGAAAGGGTGCTTGTTCCAATCTAAAACTGACCACAATGTTTGAAAGATTGTATAAAAGCAAATGGAGACCATTTCGAATAAACGTTATATTCTTAAAATGCTTATAAATTCAAATACACAAACTCTTCTATTAAAATGATAAAGAAAAATAAAATATCAATGTTTTCTTTGTAACAATATTTATGGCTAGACTAGGTAGGTATACGGCAAAGTAATGTCACGGGCAGATATACTCATATATATTAATAATATGACTTACCATAAGACTACTAAGCGTTGCATGAGGTAGATGGTAAGCGTATAACTCCATTTGTTCCGCAGTGGGGTGTAATCCTGCTTGTGTGACCGGATCAGGCGATTTTGATAGTAAAGTCTTCAATGTAGCTAAGTCTTCAGCTCTAAATGTGGTTACGTAACCAGTTTCAAAGGCACTGCCATATCTGCCTGCTCGACCTGTGTCATAATTGATCCCAAATATATCATTAAGGCGGACGCGATTTATTTAAATGTACTGAAACGCGGCTCCCGAGCACACAGCGTAGTCTAAGCGGGTTCATTAAAAAAATACCACGATGATTTATTTATTTATTATTTCTTGCACAAAGTGACAAAAGGCGCACTTAGGGCTTAGAAGTACTATTTCTCAGTCAACCTTTGTGTTATGCTGAGATGGAGCGGTAGGCGCAATTACAGCAAATAAGATTAAGTAAAACTATAGTTAATATATTGGGAATCTATAATTAATTTTCTCAAGCTATAAGATCTTAAATGCTTATATATTTCAATCAAAATATGTCTAATCCGTTCCAATCCAAATTTCCGAAAAGAAAATCATAAATTGAAATATCTAAAAATTTAGCTTTAAATCTAGAGCAAATATGCAGTCTAAATACACCAAATTATGGATATGTAAAAAATTAGCACCTCACTATTAATTTAAGGCCGTGTCAGTTACCTCAGGCGTTCCATACATTTTTTTCATATAGACCTTGTATATGATACGTGTGAAAATAAACATTAAATGCAATCTTTGACCTAAAACTGTTCTCTTATACTTAAGATATACTTAATCTTTGACTTTTAACTGTTGTCTATTACATCAGTGATCACTGGTGATCAAGCTGCTCTACACTGATCAAGAAAGATTTTGCGAGCTTTCGTAAAATACCCTCACAAATTATAAGTTATATGAAATAACTAGTTTTTATCAAAGTTATATTATAAGACAAATCCTATTATAGATGTAGTGAGATAACCTTACCCATCGGAAATATTCGAACGCGGACGCGTCAATAAGACATTTATACAATTTATTTTTTCACTACATCTGGATGTTATTATTTGAATGAATGATTCATGAATGACTGGATGTTACTGAATGAGTGAATGAAACTTTTATTAGACAAACAAAGTAGAACTATGGAGTTAGAGTTTGTGTATTTACCTGCAATCTGTAACGCTTGAGATATACTAATAACGTCCATTTCTTTGTCACCATCTTCATTTATCACAGGCTTTATTAAAGAATGGAAGATTATCCTTCGTATACTCCTGTAGAATTCAATAATTTAATATTATGAACTTATAAAATAAATAACGAAATATTAATTAAATACTGTGCAATATCATGACGTCCCACTGTAGTACACAGGTTTGCCCCAAATGATCACGACTCACGAAAGTACTATGGGTCATATCATGATCCAATATAAATACTGATGTATGTTAGCTACACATTTCACGGATTTTCTGTTATGAGGTGCGTGGTTTTCTTCATAATATCGTCCTTCACGGAACTAATAATAAGCGAAAAATACAATTGAAACGTAAGAAAGTAAAAATACTTACAAGCAACCAGGGATAAGAACTAGCCTAGCTAAAGTGAGGTCAAATGACAATCAAAATAACTCAATGACCGATAGCCCGTCAAAATGGCCAAGCATGAGGAAATCCAACATTATAAAAAATAAATCTGAGACATTGTGTCATAAGTCATAACCATTAATTCGGACAGGGTTGGCGTGGTGGTGTCTGATCCGTCGTCATTGAAAGACGATGATTTTATTTATAAGTGATATAGTCAGTATATATTAAACAGAATTATATCTGTAAAATTCAATCATTTTGCACTACCTATTTCAAGGTCTGCTCTACCCCTCCGGGTTTGACCCGGAGTCTCCGGGGTTTGAAAGATGCTTGTCAGGGCTACGGGTCAACATCGTAAATCGCCGAGAGAGGCGACTATGACGTTGAGCATTCAAAAATCTCAGAAAGATGACAAGTATGGCTTTCAAACTGGCTCAAAATGGTTTTCAAATTAATACTAATATAAATTATTTTGAAGATTATTGCTGTAACAAATGTAAAGGTACAATTTAAAGTGGAGCTGCGTGTATCAAAGACATTATACGTTTATTTTGTGTTAATTATTATTCGTAATTTAATATTGTCTCATCGAGAATATTAATATGTTATTATACGTTATTTAAGTATGTATAAAATGTAACTAATTTTCCTGTTTGGTATTTTTTCCATTGTTTTAATTTCCGGGTTTAGTGTATTTCGAAGGTAGCAGCTCTAACTATATCACTTTTATTTTTCTGTTGCAAGATTGCCTGGAAGCGATAAGGTAGCCTATTGTGTTCTTAATTAAAGATATGTGCACATGTAATAACAATTTGTAAGCAATAGTATTTTTATTTTTAAACCTATGCCCTGCAGTGGGATGTTACAGGTTGATATTCTATCACTTACAAATTAATACCAAGTCCTATAGCGTCCGTAGCTACCATAACTTTGCATGAGCTATCTGGGTCATTGAATTTATTGGCCTGAGCTAGTTTAGTTCCTGGCGGGAGACTTCCGTATATTACTGCTACCTCATGACCCCTAAAATAAAAGAAAAATCTTTAAAAATCACTTTACAATTTGGAAGTGCTTATAAATGCATAAAGAGGTAAAATAATAAAGATTAATTAATTGATAAAAATTGTATTTTCTATACCTCTATTCACAATAAGTAAATACAATGAAATATTCACTTTTAAAAACTTCAAAGAAGATGTGTTTCAGAATATAAATTTTCTTGTGTTCTATATGTGTTATTGGCCAAACCCGATTTCAGGATAACTAGTTTTTACTAGGCTAAACCAGTTGATCCTAACAACTCGAATAAATTAGTTATGCTTAGGAAACATATGCAATATAACGTTAGTTTGAATATTACTCATGTGAATTTCAGTATAGAAACACTTTAATTAAGTTTAATTTTCATGCTTTGTAGAAGACATTCACAAAAGCTGTTCTAAATTCTAAACATATCTTTATTAGCAGTTAACCTTGATACCATAACAATAAATGAAAAATACCGATATAGGTTTAATAGAACAACTCTTCGAGAGAAATAAACACTAAACAGAATGCGAATTTTCCCTCATTTGTAGTTGCAGCACGCAAATTACTGACTAAGGGTGCCAATTGTACAATAAATAAAAATCGGGCCATTATCTCGAAAATCGTGAGACTTCACAAAGATTATTTGTGGTCATCCGTTAGGTAGATAATGTAGATAGATAGATGTCTGTATCTGGTAGTGCAGGGCTGCACTACAGGGCACGAAAGCTAGAAGCATCCAGATTATCTCCGGAGAAGAAAAATAAGTCCTATCTTAAAGATTACTTTCAGAACTTTTTGTAACAAATTCCGATTTATGAAAAGCTGTATCTTGGGAATTATATTATGATGTATGGAAACCATACTATACTCACTTTATAGCAAATTTACGCTCGTTTAATTTATGAAAGTATAATTTTTTCCACCAAACGCACTGTGTTAAGTGATATTTAGCAAAAAATCAAACCATCGCCGAAAATTTCGCAATTTTTTCGAGGTCGCGAAAACAGTCCGCGGCAGTCTGCAGAGGTCGAAAACATGGATTTTTAAATAACTCTTAAATTTTTAAATAGTTCCGTTACGAATAACATGGGTATAAATCAATACTACCCGACCTTTTGCACGGTGTCGCCTTTTTTGTTACTATTTGACTGGACTAATATATATTTAAACATGATAAAAAAAAAGAAAAAAATTAAATTAGAAAACATTTACTAATGTTAAAATTCCATACGGGCATACTGTAAGATCTGATTTTTTAAATAAATCAATAAAAACTTTAAGCATTTTTTTAAAGATTTCATTTAATATAATATAAGGTCTCTTAATATACTCGTAAGTTCACTTAATATAACTTTGTTTTTCTTAATACAAGGTCTGTCAGATAATGTCACATTTTAATTAAAATTATGTAAATACTGCTAATAAAAGCATGTTGATACGTGTAATATTGGATACCTGCCTGCATACAGGACTGACCTCTGTTCTATGGCTCGACTTACACTGTAAATGTCGTTCTTATTGAAACACACTATGCAGTCGCCCGGCTTCACGTTATCCAATGAGCCGAGGGCTACATCTTCCACTTTTAGTTCCGTTAGTCTTTTGTATGTTTTCACCTAAAAATACGATATAATGACATAATCACACAAACGACTTTGTCCTTTCTATTCTTTTGATATATTTTATTAACGCAATCTAAATCAAGTTCTTTCCATATAAAAAAATACCTCTATTTCTTCCCCAGTAGTGTTACATATTTCCTCTATGAGATTTATAGCACCTGCTTCCCCACACAAGTGTATTTCTTCTGCTTGAAGACCTAAAATGTTCAAATAATGAGCGTAATTATTATTAGATTATGATTTTAAAGATTTGATTTGCTGAATTAAGCATTTGCTGAAGTATACATGTTTCAGTAATAACATTGCTGATAACATGTAAATGTATGCTTCAGTATGTATGTATTTATGCTGTATGCATTCTTCAAACATGTTTCAGCAATAATTTCTGTATGTCTGTACTCAACAATAACAATCATACTAGTTTGAAATTCAAAAATGCATGCTTCAGCTATCACTCATCTAAAGTATCGGCCAATCCAGCATTCAAACAAATACAAATACCTTTGCAGGTCATTATCTACTTGTTCAATAGACGGTTTGGTTATGACGGTTTCAAGACAATTAAAATAATATATATAACGTAAAATCGTAAAAACCTGTAGTCTCTCAGCCGTCGATGTGATGATATAAGTCATGCTATCGTATCACCGTATTTTGTATCACACGATACTGTTAATTTGCGTATTTAATATGTGATACGGCAAAAATGTTAAAGTCAAATATTTTGTAGTGTACCTTAATTTGTTTTTATTAATTTGTACAGCCGTTATTATTATGAGCAATAAAGTCAAGTTAAACTTGATTTTATGTTAAATCCAGATCAGACTTGGATAATAATAATAGAATAACCTTCAGAATAATATAATAAGCTTTACCTAATATTGCCCTTGTCCACGCCCATCCTCTTCCTCTGTCACCAATCATTTGAATTTCATCTATTATGGCTACTTCATCTGAAACAATTACATTTCAAAGTATACACATAAATTAAATTAAAATTAAGTAATGATTAAAATTTATAAAAAAAAATCACAATAATCAAATTCACTCAGAAAGCTCGTTCCGTTCTTTATGTTCCGTCTCTTTTGCTGGACAATATTTGGCAACTTATCTGAAAGAATTAGCTGAAAAAGCAGTGGGGAAGTTGTATAACATCAGATTTTGTATTATTAATATTCAAAAGATAGAAACAATCGATAAAAACCTCCAGCATTCACCCACCATAGTTCAAAACAAAACGCCATTTCTAAAAAAAATATTTACTATTAATTTTTTGTTGCATAAAAGTATATAAAAACTTACAACTATTATTCAGCGACGTCATTTCAACTGTACAAGCAATGTGACTAGAGGGCGGCAGTTCTGCATCATCCAATAACAAAGTCTCTTCACTTGGTGTCTCTGTTTCTTCTGAGCCATTTGTTAAAGTGCTGTACAAAGATGCGTGTCTTCTCTCTTCACCTGTTATTAGATCACAGGGAGTACCCTGAAAAGATATTAAAGCTTGATGAACAGAAAAAACTGTCTATCTTACTGAGACATATTTTTATTCATATTTATAAATGTTTTCATTGTTTCATTAACTATAAGTGCTCTTCAGCCATATTCTTATACACATACCTACAGTATACGAGTACAAGAATACATTGCGAATGTGTACATTTCAAACCTTATTTGTTCTATTAGCAGCAGCTAGAACAGATTTAGCAGGAGTATGAATATATAGATTGTCAATGACATCTATAGATTGGCAATGGCGCATCTAATGCTTCAGAATTTCACTTACCATCATGCGTCTGATGGTAAGGTACGCAAGACTGAAAATGTCAGAAACAATTGCTTTGAGATTCTCTTGTCGTTTCCACTACCATTTTCATATATTTTTCACTAACAAATGCTTGCAGTAAATGTATGTAAATGTTGGAGTAAATTTAACATAGATAAGCAATAGCTAAATGGTAAACTCTACTTGTTTGTTTGTACTGATCGTCACTGTTGTATGTACAACTACACAGATCCACTGTTTCACAGTGCACTGCATTGCTCAGATATGTCAACTGTGTCACTACATGTATAAGAATGACCTGCAAGCAAGAGTCGTAACTTATGCATTTCTATAAATATTTATAGACTTAGTTATATAACTTACTTATAAATAGTTATATAACTTACTTGTGTTATTACATTGCCAAGTAGTATTACACATATTTCTTTTCCCCAAAACATGCAAATAAACTACTTACTCTTTTATTTGATTTGTGATAAATTTCAGTAGCTAATAGCTTCAGTGGACCACAATATACTCCTGATTTGGCTTGAAGGAACCTCTCCAATGCATGATAGGTTTTACCAGAATTTGTGGGGCCAGCGTGAAATATTATTTTTCTGTTCATACTACGCGCTTCGGGGTACCTAGATGTATATAAATAAAAAGGTTATGTCAGGACATTTAAAAATGTTATATCTCCGAATTATAATATGAAAATCAAATATTAAACTATGATATTTAGTAAAAAAAAAACATTTTTATGACAACTATAGCTTGCATCCTAGGAGTTACCCAGAACTAATCTACACAAAATTACTCCCAGGTGTTAAATAAGTAACAGCATAATGCCAAATATTATAATAATATATGTACAGTACTAAGTTCAAATACTTTTATTCTAGTTCTGTTATTTTACTCACCAATTGGCAGGAGTTCTCAAATCAGATATTTTTTTCAAATCATCCAAACAGTCTAAGTGTGGGAATGCTTGTCTTGCATGACGAAGGAAATACGGAAACAAGTCATGAATATGTCCAGCGCCTAAAATTCAATGAATTTTTAGCTACACTTCAACATTGTACACATTTAAAATAGAAAAGTATTTAGATTTACCTTGTAATATATCACTTATTGTTATATGTAAATCCGGCGGCAAATCATGTTCTAAACAATGTCTCCGGAAAGACAGGAATGCCTGATGCAATAACTGATCGTCTAAACCATTCTCTGACGATAATAGACGAACTTCAGGTTTTTGATAAAATCTGTTTAGAATTTTAAGCATGTCCTGTTTTTTCAGTCGGCCTGTAAACTCCTCACCGATATTCATGTCATCAAGATTCGGTTTTACCGGTATAGGAACGAAAAGTGCGGAAGGATTACCGCGATCGTGCTTTTTGCCTCTCTTAAAAACATAACCTATAATACCAAGTTTTTCTTTACTGGTACAAAGGACATTACTTCTAAGAAATGGTGAAACACTTGGTTGTAGTTTATCTGTACAGTAAAGTGCCAATATCCTTGTAAAACCTTTATACATTTTTAATGGGAAACAAAAAATAAAATGATTAAAAATTTCCTGTCACATTGCTAAAGACTAATTATATATATTATTATATATATATTAATCTTTTTTTTATTATTATTATTTATTTGGCCACTGGTATAGCCATTGATCCACACACAGATGGTAGTAGAATTGTTTTTCTACGAATAACTTGTAGGTAGGGGAACCCGGGGTGGAACGGGGTAGCTAAGCTTTGGTCACAATTTGTGAGAGTTTGAATGAAACAACACCATTATTTGGCAATTTGTAGGTTTATTTACTTCTTTCTCTACAAGGAAATTAAAGCTAAACTTATCTAAATTAATGATCACTTTGAAAAAATATTGTTTGAAAAATAAAGAGAAATTTCCCATTCTGCCCCACCCCCCGGGGTACAATGGGAAATGAACCCGGGGCACGATGGGGTACTAATTATTGGCATAGTTCACAAATGAGAACACTGTCATCGTCGTCACTATCTAGACCAGCACACGCCAAATGTGCCCATTTTTTACAAATGCTACAAGACCACTAGCCTTCATTGGACTTGGAGTATAAATCATGGCAATACACGCAGATCGCGTCTTCATCTTCCGAGCTTTCTTCAGATTCAGTTCGGATTCTTTTTTGTTTCTTTCTTCTTGTTTCTTCTTTGTGTTTGTTTAAAATTTTCTACGTCTTCTGAGTGTTCTTCAGGTGTAGTTCTGATTCTTTTTTGTTTCTTTGGCTTAGCTTTCATTCCTTCAGGTATGTCTTCTTTACCTTTTAACGTCAGTCTTGTTTATTTTTTTCTACTTTCGCTTTATTGATATTTTGTGTCTTTTTAATAGATTCTTCTAATTCAGTCTTGTAAGGTGAAGCGGTCAGGATTGCCGTTTTTCCACCCTTTCTTGTAACTCTTTTCATTCCAGCTTTCACTTTTGGCAACGGGATTAGCAATGTAGACCAGGACAGGACTGTCGGCTGGTTTTTTTCTTATATATGAACGCACCATCTGCAGATGAAATAAAAATGCGTATTTATATGAGAAGTACAAATATTTAAGGGGCGGAACGGGGTATACCCCATTGTGCCCCACCCATTGTGCCCCGACGCACCGTTCACGTAAACACGAGTGTTATGACCGGTTATATTTATTGGATTTGAGTTATCACTAGACGTTTAGTTAGTCAAAAGTATGTTTAAACAAACATGTAATGTTAATATCCGAACAAAGAATAGTGTATAGTGTAATTACCTTGGTATTGCATAGCAAAATTAAAATTTGCAAGCTTTTTCGTCGACCTTCGATAAAATACAAACTAAGCGCACTCTCACACTGATAGCGGCCACTCCGTATAGCGCAGCACAGCGGACCGAACGTTGTGCGCGATGGTCACGCATCTCTGTCGCCTGTAGCGAGCACAACGCCTGTTTCCCGTTCCGCCCCGGTACCCCGTTCTACCCCGGGTTCCCCTAAATTTATTATTTATAAAGAATGTACCTACCTATAATTGAAGACGGTAACAATTATAGATTATAAATTTATAATATATATTTTTTTTATTCCGTGTGAATTCGTTTTAGCAATGGATAATTTTCCAGCATCTTTTTTCTGTATAGGGGAACCCGGGGTAGAACGGGGTACCGGGGCGGAACAGGAAAGAGGCGAGGTGCTCGCTACAGGCGACAGAGACGCGTGACCATCGTGCACAACGTTCGGTCTGCTGTGCTGCGCTATACGGAGTGGCCGCTGTCAGTGTGAGAGTGCGCTTGGTTTGGATTTTATCGAAGGTCGACGAAAAAGCTTGCAAATTTTAATTTTTCTATGCAACACCAAGGTAATTACACTATACACTATTCTTTGTTCAGATATTAACATTACATGTTTGTTTAAACATACTTTTGACTAACTAAACGTCTAGTGATAACTCAAGTCCAATAAATATAACCGGCCATAACACTCGTGTTTACGTGAACGGTGCGTCGGGGCACAATGGGTGGGGCACAATGGGGTATACCCCGTTCCGCCCCTTAAATATTTGTACTTCTCATATAAATACGCATTTTTATTTCATCTGCAGATGGTGGGTTCATATATGTATAAGAAAAACCAGCCGGCAGTCCTGGTCTACATTGCTAATCCCGTTGCCAAAAGTGAAAGCTGGAATGAAAAGAGTTACAAGAAAGGGTGGAAAAACGGCAATCCTTACCGCTTCACCTTACAAGACTGAATTAGAAGAATCTATTAAAAAGACACAAAACATCAAGAAAGCGGAAGTAGAAAAAAATAAACAAGACTGACGTTAAAAGGTAAAGAAGACATACCTGAAGGAATGAAAACTAAGCCAAAGAAACAAAAAAGAATCAGAACTAAACCTGAAGAACACTCAGAAGACGTAGAAAATTTTAAACAAAAACAAAGAAGAAACAAGAAGAAAGAAACAAAAAAGAATCCGAACTGAATCTGAAGAAAGCTCGGAAGATGAAGACGTGATCTGCGTGTATTGCCATGATTTATACTCCAAGTCCAATGAAGGCTAGTGGTCTTGTAGCATTTGTAAAAAATGGCACATGGGCACGTGTGCTGGTCTAGATAGTGACGACGATGACAGTGTTCTCATCTGTGAACTATGCCAATAATTAGTACCCCATCGTGCCCCGGGTTCATTTCCCATTGTACCCCGGGGGTGGGGCAGAATGGGAAATTTCCCTTTATTTTTCAAACAATATTTTTTCAAAGTGATTATTAATTTAGATAAGTTTAGCTTTAATTTCCTTGTAGAGAAAGAAGTAAATAAACCTACAAATTGCCAAATAATGGTGTTGTTTCATTCAAACTCTCACAAATTGTAACCAAAGCTTAGCTACCCCGTTCCACCCCGGGTTCCCCTATCTAAAAGAACCTAGTATATTTTTTTATTTCTAGATAGGGCTATGATATGTCTACAGCCCTATAATATTATGTTATAATTTTTCATGTATTTTTTTTAAAGTTAACAACTAATATTTATTATAATTCACGAAGAGTATAATTAATCTTATCAATATTAACAAATATCTAAAAAAATTGTGCATAAATTTTGCAAAAAATTTCTTTCACATCTCTTCAAATCCAAATAAAAAAAAGTTAAACGTGACGTTGAATTCGTTTAAGACAGACGACACGACGATTTGATCGCTATAATTTCGTATAGAACAATACTTGCGTTTATTACGTTTCACATGATAGAAATTACAAAATACACAGAAATAGAACACTACATAACAGGCATTGTGACTTAATATAACTGTAGCAAAATGGGAAAAGCTAAAAAGGGCAAGAAGAATCCCACCGCCGAAGACGGGTAAGGTTCTTTTTTAGCATATGTTTTCGATATCATTCAACAAATTTTCAATTGAAAATTCATGTATTAAAATCTGTTTTAGCGACAGTGATGTGGAAACAACTAAAATCGAAAATGTGAAACCGGTACGAAATAAAGGAAATATGTAAGTGAGTTTTAGGTTATCTTTTATTTACTTCATTCAAATATACATAATAAACTTCTCTGAATTCGTAGCAACCGCGAGAGACCGGTTGGCCACAAATAACGTCAGTTTTTACAATCAGTATTTTGTTAAAATCTATTTTAAAAATCATTCATTATTATAAGTCACTTCATTGCCTTTTCTAGAATATCTGTGGATTCAGACGAAAGCGAAGATGAAAAGCCAAAGGCGAAACCTAAACGTAAAAAATCAATTGAGGAAGATGTCAAGGAAGTCGCAAGGAACATCAAAAATGTCTCAACATCAAATAAGTCTAGAAAGAAAAAAGTGGAAAGCAGTGAAGGTAACATACATACAACATTCTAGCATACAACACTTCTCATAAAATACTCCATTATCTTTACCGCATACCCCCCCGGTGTTGCAGGTGTCCATGGGCGGCCACCACGTGGGACTGCATGCTTGTCCACTCACTAGTCTATAAAAAAAAAACATTCAGTATTACTCTCTTGTACCCTAACATAGGTACTAAAAACAACTATTTCAACTTAACAATCCTAATAATAATTAGTTAGAGTGGGATATTTTTCTGTCTAGAAAGTGAGAGATTTAATTTCTTCATAATCAACCATTGGACACATAGTTAGTTTTTGTGTAGGATTTGATTTTTTTTAATGGATTTAAAACATGTAATTCACAAAATAATTCAATGAATCACTTTGTAAACTATTATTGTATGATTTTGTAACAAAGTATAACCCTCACAAAATCCACTGAACGTACTTTGTAAATATATTGCACAATATGTTCTATTACACAGGTGAGTCAGAAGATGAGCCAGAACAAAAGTCAAAAAAAGGTAAGAAAAAGGATGAAAAGAAAAGTGCTTTTGATCTCTTAGATATAGAAGACAATGACGACTCTCCACCTGAGGTCCCACCTTCCTCAGATGATGAGAAACCTCTGAAAACTCAAAAAAAACCTCCCCAGAAAGAACCAGCTGGTAAGAAAGGTAAGAAAGCGAGAAGGAAGAAAGATGACAGTGATGATGATTTAGAAAAAGTTTTAGCAGAATTAGAAATGGAATATGCTGGAGTTAAAACAGAGCCAACTCCTGCCCCTGAACCGGAAAAGCCTCAAGAGGTGACTGAAGAAAAATCAAAAAAGAAAAAAGTAAAGAAAGATGAACCAACTCCAGAACCTGAACCTACAGAGGATAAAGAAGGAAGTGATAATGAAAATGACATAACAATCAAAACAGCAGCTCAGAAAAAAAAGGAAAAGAAGGAAAGGGAAAAATTGAAAAAACAGGAGTCTAAGAAAAAGGAACAGGATAATAAAAAGGTCACAAATGAGCCAAAACTGGAAGTAAAGGCTGAACCAGAAGAACCTAAGTCAGAGTCTAAAGCTCCCTCAGAGGAGAAAGATAAAGAGGGAGAAGGGGATGCCTCAACTGAAGGCAAGAAAAAGAAGAAAGGAGATAAGGGAGATAAAGAAGATAAAGGTAAGAAAGGCCCTACGAAAAAGACCATTGCTGCTATGCAAGAAGCTTTGAAGAAAGTTAAGGAAGAGGAAGAACGATTGCAGAGAGAAGAAGAAGAGAGGATAAAACAGGAGGAAGAACGTGATCAACAAAGATTAGAAGCAATAAGACTTGAAAAGGAGAAAAAAGAGAGGAAGAAGCAGAAGGAAAAGGAACGTAAAGAGAGACTTAAGGCAGAGGGAAAACTGCTAACTCCCAAACAGAAAGCTGAAAAGGCCAGGGCTCAGGCATTACTTGAGTCCTTAAAGGCTCAAGGTATAGAAATAGGAAGTACTGAGAAGAAACCTCCAAGGCCTGGGACTAGGGTGAAACCAACTAGACTAAAGAGTCAGATGTCACAAGAAGCACCTCAAACACCATCAGAAGATAAGAAAATTGAGTTGGAGATTGTAGATAAGAAGGTAAGAGATTTTTTGTGGTATAATAAAACCTTAATTTTTGGAAAAATAATCATGCACGTGATTTTTGAAATATATATGTTATAACTGTGAATGTGTCTGATTTTGATTGATGGATTAAAATAATATACCTATTCATATTTATAAGTGGCATACCTACTTTCCGTCATTTTGATAAAATCTCGAATTTGGAGCCACCAACCAAACCTAAATAAATTGATAGAAGACATCGAAACAAACAAAAAATGTCCTTAGATAAAAACTCCTACAACATCTCTGAATTGAGATAATCAATATCGAAATTATAATGTTCTCCCATTCTTCCTTAATGACAGTTTGCTGGCCATTCCATGACTGTGATACTGATGTTATGAAGGTATTCCCTGATGATTCCTACAGTGTGTGTTCTTGCATTGTGCATAAAAATTAAATCTTGGCCAACAAACCCAGCATATAGCATCACATGAGTCTTTAGGCATTGACGAATGTAATGGTCGCCATTTAGTGGTGGCAGCCATGGTCCCATTACAGCCTGAAGTCTAGTTTTCCCTTCTGTGGAAATTCCTCACCAGACTGTCCATGGCACCCACCATAACTTACTTTCTCTTCAATACTGCACTGCACAAAACACTCTCTGTCTTCGGTACACCTTCCTTCTACCATCATTACCATATGAGAATGATGAACCCAACATTATGCTGTATAGCATAATCTTGGAATCATCAGTGAATCATACTCATGTGGCTCCATTGACGTTGAGTCCAATACTAATGTTCGCGCACAAACTTAAGGCGCGCCATTCGGTGAGCTCGTGTCAGTTTGGGCCCGTTGGCTGGCTTATGTGGTTTTATATCACTTTCTTTGAGTCTCCTTCTAACAGTTTGAGCGCTAACAACCACTCCATGGAAGTCTTGAAGCTGTTCTTGGATCTGTACCGATGTCAAGTGACAATTTGGTATTTCTTTATTTTTTCAAAACAATGAACTGACTCTGCTCTTCTTCTGTGGTGCAAATTCGTGAATTAAAATTTGGAACAATAGCACACCAAAATGATTGTGAATATGCCAGCTTTAAAACTGAAAATTCTTACACTTTTAGGAAGCTAAACTGTTTAATTTAGTAGATAGACATAAGCTTTGTTTGGGTTCCCTGGAAGATCATTATGCTACCTGAGCAAATCCACTATGGGCTGGTAAAGCGCGCGCCACGAGCAGGAAGAATTTCGATCATGAATATACACTACAATTATCTATAGAACTCACATCGGCATATCTCGAATTTAATCGGAGCATATCAGAAGTGCCACTACAACAAATTATGCGAAGTACATTGCTGTCTTTTAATAGAATATCAAGCATGACGTGACGTGATAGTTTGGAAGAAGTAATGTAAGTCATCTAATGTGATGACACCTCTACACCCTGATAGTAGTTTGTTAACAGTATACTTATGAATATACAGAGTTGTTTTACTTACATTTACGAATACAGAGTCACCTTTGGAAGGATTATAAAATTATGTATTAATCTTCAGAATTAACTATAGTCACTTTCGCTGTCTGAATCGGAAACATAAATTAAAAAGCTGTAACTAAATATGTCGAGGTTTTCTTTTTGTGTCAAACATTCTTCTTCACATTCTTCAGATCCCATTATATCTATTTTTCCATTAAGAGCTTCTTCACGGTGGTTTTATTCATTTGTATGTTTTTAGAGGCAACATATCCCTTTAATTGGGCCCAGATGTTTTCGATCGGATTAAAATCCGGATGATATGGTGGCAACAAATTGTGATTTCTCCACATTCTTGCAGAACTTTATCAACGTTAAATTTGGAACAGTTTCCATTGTGACGTTTTATTATGTAATAAAGTTCCGGCTTCTTGGCATAGTAAATGTAATATGATGCCTTTGTAGCCTCCATATCGGCTTTTATCGTATTAGAATTAGGTGGTTTCTCTACAAGTTAATTATGGTAAGACGCGTTCTCAATCACAACGACACTATATGGCGGTAAGTTACTAACCACTTCTCATATTTCTCCGAATTCATCTCCTTGTGGTAATCACCCTCAAGGTCTGCCGATTGGTCTAATAAAAGAGCACCAAGTGCAAAGCCCCTTCCGTTAACGGCGTGAACAATTATAAATCTTTAACCTTTGGAAATGGGTTGTTTCAAACGTTTATTGGCTGAATCTGTCCAACTTTTTCCATTAGTATGTGTGGTGTGAATATACGACTCATCTGTATAAACAATATTTTTACCAGCAGCTTTTTAACTGAATGTCATGTTTTCCCACAACATTTTTCTATTATTTTCTGTTTTTCTAAATCTGATATCTGATGGGGAGATATCTCGAATGATATTTAGAAGAGTCGAAATCGATTCTTTGAAATCGATGTCATCTATTAACTTTTTGCGTAGGGAGTTCTTTAAAATTTAAATGGAAATCATATATAATTCGTATCATTTTGAAGCTAGATGATTTCGATTAGTATATTTCTTGCTTGGTGTTCCTTGGGTTCATGTTTTTGCCGGCTCGTCAATGCACCTTTCGTCATTTTCTTTTAAAATTCTCTACATTTTTTCTTGAAATCCCCGTTTGCTTCAGCAACTCTTTGTGTATCCTTGTCAACTTTGATTCTTATTTCCGAATTGATATTGGGTGCAGTGTAGATATGTATATATGTATTTATATATAATTAAGTTATTTATTATTATAAGTATTTATGATACTATATTTATTGTCGATATTGTCGGTAAGTATAAATTGAACACGATCCATTCTGTGAATTTCGATCATTTTGCACTGCCTATATCCCTTTTATTTTTCTCTATCCTAAGGTTGCCTGGAAGAGATCGCCTTAGCGATAAGGTCGCCTATTGTATTCTGTCATTTATTATTTGTGCACATGTAATAACTATTTGTATGCAATAAAGAGTATTTATTATTATTATTATAATTCTGTAAAATATTGAGTCAAGTCATAGTCCAAACGTAGCAGAGGGATGGGATTCTCCCCTTCACACACCTCACGGCCTCATGGCACAAACTTCGCGTGCGAATAGCAGTTTCATCCAACCAATAAACATTAATTTCAATAATAAGATTTTTTTTTCATGTATTTTATAACATACAACGCAACTCTCTTGGCTAGCATGCCATTTTCAGACCTTACATCCCTCATGCTGTGTATGAGAAGGCCCATCTCCAGAAGTGCATACTGAAAGAGCTGGTTGCATTGCATATTTTGTGTAATATAAATATAGTTATAACTAATTATATTATAATATAAGTAAATATAAAATTTCTGTACACTGTCTACCTATCTCATACACACCCGATCACTGTTGCCAGGTTACCTGGAAGAAATATCCTAAGGAGATAAGCTTGCCTGTTGTGTATCATGTTTTTAATTCAATTTGATGTTATGTGTGTGTAGAATAAAGTATATAAAAATACATATAAATAAATAGAAATTTATTAATTAATGTCATTTTTAGGAAGAACCACAAAAACCAGCACAGAAAAAAGAATCTGACGAAGATTTAGTCAAGGACGCATGGGATGCTGAGTCTTCTGAAGAGGAAACAGAGCCTTCGACAAAACTTGAACCTGTCAAACAGGACAAGAGGCCTTCACCGGAACATGGGAAATCTAAAGAGGTAAGATGTTTAGTAAGACTTGGAACCGCATTTTCCAATTTTTGTAAAATGTATTTTTGTATCATTATATTTTTTCAATTGTGAAAAAACAGAATAAGTTCGGATAAATTAAAGGATACTTAAATATTATAGGATACAAAATACAACCCGATTCAAAGAAAATTTATCACTATGACATATTAATAATAGACAATGTGTATTAGGGCAACTTTAGATACACATTTTCACTTTTACAAATATGTAGTTGCATCTGGTTATTAAAGGTCAATATCGGGTCAAAAGAGAGCTTACGTTTAAAGCGTAAGCGATTTAACCCCGATGATGAGTGAGCAACGTTGGTTCACGCAGGTGCAAGGCGGCACATCAAAGGTAGCGTTGAAGTCTAAATCGCTAATTAAACGATTAAAAGAGTTATTTGATGAAACAGGTTAAACGTTGGTGTTACATGACTAAAATTGAAACAAAACATTCACTTAAAAATACACAATCAAACCGAAACCACTTAATTTTTTTTAAACCTTGATGTTTAGTGGGTAACTTCTACTACTTTGTACAAATGCATTTGTAACACTTATTACTCCATTTCATCTGGGATAATGCAAGAGCTCGAAGAAATAAGAGTGAAAAATCAGACTATTAATATTATTTACTCAACTGGCCACAATGAAATATGATTCACTGGCCCGTAAAATATTTTTATCGTAATTTTTTAAAGAATATTTGTACAGTCACTAGTCAGCCGTGGATATACCATGTGTTAACTTTAGACTTTATGAAGTTCATTAATAATGTACCTACAGCAATTTTAATAATGTTATTATTGCCGGCAATGTTATTGATTTACTGAAAACAGTATTGAATTAAAAATGGGGTTTTGTATGTGAATGTGTGTCAAATTATCTTGAGTAAGAAATCAAACAATAGTTAGTTTTGTTCTGTAGTCGTATACAAAATCGTCGTGTGGACATCGAACTTTTTTGCAAGTCATTTGATTAAATGAATGATACAGAAATGTTTCTATGTGTTGATACTAAATCAATACATTCATATAAAACAAAGAATTTAAAGGTACAGGTACCTATCTATAGTGTTATCTAACTGAGCGTGATATACTAACTTTTTTGCACTCGTAAACTAATTATTATAGTGACTAACTTTCATGTATGTTGCTCTAACTTGTAGATTTCTAACCTTATATGGCCTACGGACCCCCTTTTTAGGAAAAACCATACTCAACATCTCCCTAGACTACATTATTTAAGTAAATGAAGGGACTTTAATTTTCAGCATCTCTTTTTTTTATGGACTACGGCGGCAGACGAGCATACAGTCCACCTGATGGTAAGTGAATACTGCCGCCCACGTTCATCTGCGATACATGCCAGGATCAGTCCAAAATGTCGAACGTGGGCACGCCCCCGGATGCGCTGCCTACCTATAGATTTAGAAATGGAATTGGAGAATGGGTTGGGAAATTTCTTCATAAACAGGTGATAGACAGAAAAAGATGGCTCAGAAGATGAAAACTTACACCCATGACATCAGAAATCGGAGAAAAACAGGTGTGCAGGACCTTTGTCAAGAAAACTTATTCTTATCAAATGGGATGAGGAAATCTTTTTATTCCGTTTACTCCCTTTTCCCCATCATTCCCAATCCAGTTAAGAAATCTTTTTGAAAAATCCTGGTGTACTGTATGTTAGTTTGTCGTCTTCTTTATATAAAAAAATGATCCTAAAAATATTTGTTTCTTATAGAAAGCGGAGGAAGAAGAGAGTTCCTCTGAAGAAGAAGACAGTTCTGAAGAGGATTCTAGTTCTGAGGAGGATTCTGAAGATGATCAAATGACTGATGCGCAAAAGAAGAGAGAATTGATTCTTAAAAGATTAGAGGTGAGTATACATTTTTGCAGAAACATTTTACTTACAACTCGCGAGCACACGTCAGCCTATTTTATAGTGACGACTTGTCACTGACGAGTATTCGTACGCCTATAAAGAGACTATGTCCTTCGCAATATCCCTTTAATTACATTCACGCGAAAGTTACTTTTCGCGTATACTGACATTATCACAAGCAAGGTTGACACGCACTTGTGAGTTGTAAGGACCATACAAACAATATTATTATCTTATTTACCAAACTTGTTTAATGATAAATAATGGGTCAATCGTCATATTAAAATCTCGTGTGTATTTTCAACCAGAAACGTCGCGAAGAGAACGAGGCGAATAAAGTGAACAATCCTCTTCGCGCGGCGGTTGTTTGCGTATTAGGTCACGTCGATACCGGCAAAACGAAGATTCTAGACAAATTACGCCGAACTAACGTACAGGACGGCGAAGCGGGCGGTATTACGCAACAGATCGGTGCCACTAACGTGCCAATTGAGAACATTAAGGAGCAGACAAAACATGTTAAAGGAGTGAGTAGTTTTAGTACTTACATCTAGTGTCAATAGTATTTCATGTCACTTTTCGTCGCACTTGGAAATTGGCTTGTACAAATCAGTAGAACCGTAGTGTCGCCTGTCACTGTCGCTGCTTTTGTAAACTTACCACATGACAATTAAGAACATTAGGGAGCAGACTAAAGGGCTTTCTCACCACCTCCTGATAAAGAAACTTAATAATCTGTTAAATAAATTATCTGCCAATTATATCTAGCTGAAACTGACTTTCTGATAAAGTATAACTCACTTTTTGATACCTTCTGATAAAGCAGCAAGACAAAGGCCCTAGGCATATTAAAATTATGAGGAGTTTTAGTGCATTATAGTGTAAAAGTCACTATTATAACCAATTTATGAACCCAAAAAAGTTTGTAATCGTTCTAAGTTAGTAACAGTTTGGCCAATGCATTAATTATGTCGTTTAGGGTTGTACAGTCAGCAACAGGTCAACATATACCCATCGGTACCTTAATACGCTAGTATAGTACTTCCACTAGAAATTGGAAACGTTCCACTCGAGACAGGTGAGTAACTTGCCTATTGTTTGTTTTACTGCCGATAATAAAATCACTTTACCGACGACCAGCTGCGTGTGCAATTCCCGGAACAACCAACCTTGATCCTTTTACCTGCCTGTACTACTATGTCAGTAATATTTATTGCAAGAGCATGTAGATAGATTTGTCATAAATGTTAATTTTGAAAATCCCACCTCATTAGACTCGGAATGATATTTAGTGTAATAGTGAATATGTAGTTAAAATGATAAAAAATCCCTAAAAACAATTTTGAACCATTTAATTTTTTCTCAACCATCAATACTGCTAGATCCGTCTAACTCTACGTAAGATACTCGTACTACTGTTTATTGTCATATTTTACAGTGATAATTATTTCTTATATTTTAAATTTTGCTAACAAAAGCCCCAGGACCTTTTTCTCAAGTGGAATGTTGTCAATTCCCAGTGGACGTACTATAATAATAAGTAATAATCTAATCACGACGAATGTGGCATTCATTGTGTGAAGTACAAAATCCTTTGAGACAATTTATAAGATGTCTTATAATGGGTACAGACATTGAATTACAAATCTTGACTTATATATTCTTTTATTGGCTGTCAGGTCAATATAAGAATATAGCTTGAAAATAATCCTTACTTACTTTAAATTACTATTCATCACAGGTAAATGAAATAGCCTTCAATCTGCCGGGTCTACTGATCATCGACACGCCTGGTCACGAGTCTTTCAGCAATCTGAGAAATCGAGGATCGTCACTGTGTGACATTGCTATTCTTGTAAGTATCCACATAAAAATCCTTTTATCTTTCACCTACTTAAATGATATTATTTATTATGACTCTGACTTAAGCACGAATAAACAATGATAATTTTTCAATTATCACTAGGTCGGTACTGACGGTAGGTTGCAATAGGTATATCCAATACCTCTAATGTAACATTCCAATAGGATTATTCCAATATGCATTGAAGGAGTATAATGAGATCAGAGAAATTTCTCACCATTAATAAAACTTATTAATAAATTAATGAGATCAAAGGTTGGCTGGTAGATAACGCCTCCGGGCATTAAGCTTGCCTTTTGTAATTAAGAGGATTTTTTTTTAATTATAAAAAAACTAGGTTACTCCAACATAATATACATTACACTAAAAAAACTAAAATGCACTTAAATTGCACTAAATACCCAGGGGAATGAAGAGGAGGCAGCCTAATTTAGACACGAGTACAGCAACTCAAAAAACGTGGTATAGCTCATTTTAAAGCAGATTTGTGACATAAAATAATAGCTGGTAGTTTTGAGGGGGTTTGAGGGGGTAGTGCTGGTAGTTACTCTTTCCCCCTCTTGAATCGAAACAACTCATATTGATCCTTCATTTATGTTCCAAAAGCTATTACCACAAATATATCCACAAAGAAACAGGTGGCCACCTCGTCGACTTTTGACGGCTTTTCGGAAGCTGCTTGCAGTACTATTGCTCTGGACGACCGTCGATTCTTGCCTACTTCATCTGCCCTCCGCTTGCATTGCCTTTTACTCTCTTTTCACTACCCACATCCCTTTTGATGAATATAATATTAATTTATTATTAAGTCTCAATCAAAAGACTAAATTATTCAACAGAACCTAATACACATTCCTTACTCCATGCCATCCCATCCACTCCCATCCCATACTAATTGATTAGTGAGTATAGTGGCACAAAGGAAATACATATACCGTATACATATCGTATCGTTTTTGAGTCGATCTAGAGAAAAAATATCCGATATATGTAGAACTATTCACAGATTTTGTTTTAGTAGGTAGGTAATTAAAACAAAATGTAATGAATAAACAACTAAAATTTATTCGATCCACAATTAGGCCAGAATAACCCCTTCATCGCTTTCTTTTATCGTAATAACCTCCTACTAGCGGCAAAAGGCGGCTTTACCAAAGGAACGCGCGGTACTTGTCAAAGAGAAGCCGCGTTTTTGATTCCCGCTGATTTTTCTAGAAACTTCGGGCGGCGTGTTTGGCGGGAACATTCGAGACTTCGTTCGCGCCGATATAAATGTTGCGCCTGCAGGAATAGGAGTTAGTCTGAGTTGTAACTTGAAGGCGATTCGTCGATACAAAGTTTATTAATAAATAGTACAAAATGAGTGCGGTGAAGAAAAGTAAAACGTATCATTTTAATAACGATTGGGAGGAAGAATTTTTCTTTTGTATGGTAAAGGATAAGTGCATTTGTCTCATTTGCCGTGCGTCAGTTGCAATACCTAAGCGTGCGAACTTAGAGAGGCATCATAAAACGGTTCATAAAAACTACGAAAAGGATTTTCCGTCACAGAATGAATTAAGAAAACGAAAAGTACGTGATTTGATAACTTGTTTGAAAAAAGAACAAACCATGTTCACAAGACCAGCCAAACAATCTAAAGCTGCAACGATCGCGTCATTTAAAATATCTCATATATTGGCGAAACACAAGAAACCATTTGAAGATGGATCGGTTGTGAAGGAAGCATTTATTGAAGCGGGTGAGACTTTATTTGGAGATTTTAAAAATAAAACAGAGATTATGTCTGCTATGAGAGAACTTCAGTTATCTCGTCCGACTGTCACAAGGCGTGTTGAAGTCATGAGTTTAGATAAACATGGCAGATAAACTAAAACTACTGAAATGTACATACTTTTCTTTACAGTTCGATGAATCCACCGATATGACAGACACTGCCCAGCTGTGTATTTTTATTCGAATGGTATTCAATGACATGTCGGCTAAGGAAGAGTTTTTGACAATGATTCCTCTGAAAGGAAAGACCCGTGGCGAAGATATATATGACGTTTTCTTCAATTTTGTAACAAACTACAAGCTACATATATATAAACTAGTGTGCATTACAACCGATGGAGCGCCAGCAATGACTGGAAACAAAAACGGTCTTGTGGCATTGTGTCGAGCTAATGACGATTTCCCTTCATTTTTCTCCTTCCATTGCATTATACATCAACAAGTTCTGTGTTCAAAAGTTCTAAACATGGAGGTGATTATGGGCATTGCAATAAAAATTGTGAATTTCATCCGTGCACGTAGCTTGCAACGACGGCTCTTTAAATTGCAGTTGGAAAATAGTGAGTCAGCTGAACACACTGATTTAGTTCTTCACACGGACGTCAGGTGGTTGACTCGCGGAAAATTCCTAGAAAGGTTTCAAGAATTATTGCCCGAAATAACAGCTTTTCGGGACGAAAGAAGTGATGACACTCAGATGCTGAAAAACGGAAAATGGCTGACTGATTTGGCATTTTTGACAGACACCACAATGCATTTAAACACCATTAACTTGGAGCTTCAAGGTAAAGGAAAAACTATTATTGAGATGATTAGCGCAATAAACGCATTCAAAAGTAAATTGCAACTTATGATAGATCAACTGAAAAGAAAAGATCTGAAACATTTTCCGTCTTTGAAAGCAAGGATTCCTCAATTGAATTATGATATTTATGAGGCAGAATTATCAAATATTTTGGGCCAATTCGAAATACGTTTTTATGATTTCAGTAAATTGGCAAATATCGCATCATTTATGAGTTATCCTTTTTCATGTAAAAACATTGAGGAATTAGCTACTGAAATAGCAAGTCAGTTTAACATGGACTCATGTTCTGTTGAAAATGAGTTAGTGCAGATTATATCAGATATACATCTCAAAGCCACAACATCTGATACAAAATTCTGGTGTTTTATATCTGAAGATAAATATCCGAATCTAAGGCAAATCGCCCTTCAGCTGACGGCAATGTTTGGGTTAACTTACTTGTGCGAGTCTGCATTTTCTGAAATGAAGATAATTCGCAATCGACTAACTGACGAACATATGTCATCATGCTTGCGATTAGCACTCGGTAATTACGTACCATCTTATGAAAAGTATGCTGAGGACATGCAGTGCCACGCTTCATCATCCAAAGTCACTCTTTAGTTAAGTTTAGACACTAGAACTCGTTTGTTTTGTAAGAACCAATAAACTCGCAATTTTGAATAATTATGAGTTTTTTCATTGACATTTTAGAGCAGACCTACACTTACCTTGACTAAAAAAATGCATATTATGCGGAAAACTAATATCTATGCCACGATACACCCTACCTAGACGACAATCCTGCATCACACATACTTGCAGCCTCTCAGAGTCGATCGATCATAGTCTAAAAATATTGAGGTAGATCGCCAGCAGTTCAAGTTTGAGCACCCCTGCCTTATCCCAATATACTCAATACTCAATACTCAATATCCCGGGTACTCTGTGGAATCCTGCGTGACCGAAAATATTCTTTGATCTGGCTCCATGTCATAGATTTTAAGACAAAATCCCCTTAGCCTGGGGATATCTGACATTATTTAAAAAGTTTTATTATTAATTTTCCAGGTAGTAGACATAATGCACGGTCTGGAACCGCAAACAATTGAATCAATAAACCTTCTGAAACAAAAGAAAACCCCGTTCATAGTGGCTTTGAACAAAATCGACCGCTTGTACGACTGGCAGAGTGCACAGCGCAAGGATGTTAGAGATATACTGAAGATGCAGGCTCCAAACACCCAACTGGAGTTTGATAAGAGGAGTAAGGATGTCATGCTGCAGTTTGCCGAACAGGTCAGATACTTTCATATGACATAGATAAACATTTTAATAATCACTTTCCTGTTAAATTAGGAAGATTTCGAAGGAATCTATCTTTTGTGGAATTTTTACAATTTTGGAAAAATTTCACCACATCCTGATCAGCTAAATCGAAACCACCTAATCTTTTTCAAGACTGGAACCATTTTGCTCAGGATTGTTTTTTTTTTTTTTTTTTATGTTTTTATGGACCAATGGGGCAGACGAGCATACAGTCCACCTGATGGTAAGTGGATACTGTCGCCCATAGACATCCACGATACATGCCAACATTAGTACGAAATGACATATGTTGACATGCCCCCGGATGTGCTGGCTTCCTTTGGAGATATAGGAATGGATTTGGAGAATGGGTTGGGAAAATGAGGAGGGACAGGATGGGAATGAGCTCTGGCACATCTCATACATACATTAGGGAAATAAGAGGGGTAACGTGGCCAGTCGAGCGCGCCCAGCGGCTGTTGGATTGCACCGTGCATTCCCTCAAAAAGTTATGATTCTGCATTATGTCTCAAAAAGTCCCCTCAAGATTCTGACTTAATTGACATAAAACATTACACATTTTTCGTCAAAACATTCAAATTGTTGGGCTTTGTGGTTAGTAAATTTGTTTTTGACGTCGTCGGTTACACGGTTACCTTTTAATTTATAAGAGAGGCGAAAGACGAGCAAGCGGCCCACAATGGTAAGTGGTCACCGTCGCCTTGTAACATGTAACATTGGGGGGTATGCGTGTGAGCTGCTGGCCGTGCAGAATCTTATTCACGGCTTTTTTGAAAATACCCATGTGTAGTATGCGAGTGGAGGCAGCGTCTGATGACCAGGACATTATGGAGAGCAGTGGATTTATACATTTAAAGTCAAAGGGCCTTAGCTTGCTGGCGGCTGCCCAGGCCAGGTGTTCAGTTCTTGCGTTCTTTTATTTTTAAATGTCCATACACTTCATGGGGTTGGCGAGCCAAATACACTTTTAAGTACTCACTTTTTAATATAGTTCACAGGGCTATAATTTAATATAGTTGTTTTAAAAAATATAGGATACAAGGACGAAATGTCGACAGTCGATTTGAGTGTGCAGAATAGATAGTTACGCGGCGCGAGCGACGAAGGGGGGGGGGCGCATTCAGAAAATCAGAAAAAGTGTCAGAATTCAGTGTCAGAAAAATCCGATGAAGCGGTGGATCCAACCAAACTCTAAACTATGCCTAGATATCTAGCATAAGAATTAAATATTGTGTATTGCATTAATTGTACCACTTGGGACTTGTATCGTATTGATTTTATTTTCGATTTAATCTTGTATTATTTAATTAATGTACATTATTCCGCAGGGTCTAAACGCGGCGTTATTCTACGAGAACCCGGACTCTCGTACATACGTGTCGCTGGTGCCGACATCGGCGGTGACAGGCGAGGGCATGGGCAACCTGCTCGCCATGATTGTACAAGCTTGCGAAGGGCCCTTACATAAACGACTCGTGTTCTCGCAACAACTGCTCGCTACCGTGCTCGAGGTGAGGAAATAGACAGAAGGCAGAAGACGAACAGGTATCTAATTACCTGGTGATAATTAGATACTGTTGCACATGTCGCACATACCAACATTAACCCAGAATAACAAACGTTAACACGGCCCTGTAATGATACTTATGCGCTGATACTCGCAAGTTTAGGAATAGATTTCGAGGAGTAGTATTTAGTAGAATAGCCATAATGTACATTTTACTTATATACTATGTAAATTGTTGTTTGTAAGAATCAAAACAACTGAGCCAGCAATCCTCACTTGTCACAAGTAGAAATCTCTGAATCGAATCTGGGGGCTTGCTTTCTCGCGATCGCTGTCATAAAGACAAAGCAGTTGTACAGACAAATAGACAAAGAAACATACTTTCAGATTTGTAATATTAACCTTTATTTGTAGGTGAAAGCGATCCCTGGTCTGGGTACCACCATTGACACGATTCTCATAAACGGGACGCTGCGCGAGGGCGACACTATGGTGCTAGCCGGCACCGACGGACCAATCGTCACACAGATACGCTCCCTACTTATGCCACAGCCAATGAAGGAGCTTCGTGTAAAGGTAGGTATATACTTCTGTCGCGAAGCAGGAAAAATTTCGTACAATGACCTTTGCGCCTACTGCCAGTGGTCAAAATTAAATATTTAGATAAAATGCAAATATATGAAATATTGCCAAGTAGTAAAGAATTTGAATTAATGTAATATTCTGTAGGTAATGGGTATGTATTTACGTACATTTATGTATACCTACCGATTTTATAGAGTAACGGCTTTCGAATTTGGCATTGCTTAGAACAGACAAATCGACGCCAGTATTGTTACTAAAGTGGGAACCTATATAGCGTTTGGTAGAAGAGAAACAAATATTTGCTCTTAAAAATAAGTTATTTAATTAGAATCATTTTTCGCTTCGGTGTCTGAGGAACTGTCAGATTTCTTGCCTGTTACATATATGATGAAGGAATCAATCGCTTTATTTATTTGATTCTCCAGACTCTCAAATTTCATCTCTTCTTTTTAACGTGGCTTATACAATTTTGCCATTTTTAAGCGGTAATGTTATTCAAGCCTTCTTAAAGTAGTTCTTTCACATCTGCCTTCTTAAATTTAGTATTTTTTCTTGCCACAGACATATGATGTCCATATTAGGTCTATTGGATTGAGCTCACAGTGGTAAGGAGGTAATCTTAATACCTCCACGCCAATTGCTTTCGCCATTTCATCAATCACGTGCGATTGATATTGGCTCTTTACACCTTTCACTTTTTCCAATAATTGAACTTTTGTTTTATTGTCCTCAAAAGAAATTTCCTTCGAGGACAGCCACTGTTGGATATCATGTGTTTTTCCATCTCCTTACTGCAATTTTCTCCTGGTGTCTTGAGTGATAGCTGGCATTATCTATAACTACTACTGCGTTTAACTCAAATCTAGGTAGCATTTCTTAAAACCAATTTTTACAAACTTCTCCGTATTCATTGACTCGTGGTAATCTCCCGTACCTTTACATTCAAAGACCAATACAGATTCCGGCACAAATCCTTTTTCACCTCCTATGTACTATTAGCCGGTTTCTTTTGGAAGTTGGGTTCTTAGCACCCTTTGACAAACTCTAAAAATGCCTTTTTGGGTGACTGCACGGAAGTGTCTTCCCGCACTTTGTCTACATTGTGTCCTGAAAAGAAATTTCACTATTCTTATATTCTACAATTTCATATTATTCTTATATTATGCACACGCAAAAACATAGGCATATTTTTTTTACAAGAACGAGGGCAGGGTAGACATTAAAATACATAAGTCTTACCTGCATTCACCCAAGTTTCATCCAAATAATATATTGGTCGTCCTTGTTGTCGGTAAGTTTCATATTTTTTAAATATTTTATACGCTATAATGCTATATCATCTCTGTCGATTAAACGTTTGTTCCTCCCTCTTTTGACGTGTTTAAACTTTAAATGTTTCAATATTTTTTTCGGCGACGTTAGGCCAAAATTCGGTAAAGATTCGTCAGCATTTACCACATGTAGCACCTTATTAGTAATGGGTAATTCTCCTTTAAATAAAAACTTTAAATTTAAACTTTAAACTTTAAATAAAAATGAATAGTGAGTGTCGTAAAAGGCGACTAAGGGATAACAAAGCAGCTACCACAAACCCCGAGGAACTACACCGCCTGAGTGGACTCGCCAACCCGCTTGGTCAGCGCGGCAATACAACCCTCATGCATAAGACAATGTGCATGAAGTGGCCCATTTCCAACAGTGCATAATGGATTTTTTTTTAGATTTTCCTCACTATGTCAGTAATTTCCTTGTTACATCGTCCTGATATTCGCCGCCCAAGAAGTGAGTGTACAACGCAAGGACTACCTGTACCACGCTTCTGTGTCACAATGACGTATGTTTTGCTACCTTACTTTTTGCGTTCTGTACTGATTATAATATTATATATACAGGGTTAAATAAATACCAGCACCCCTTAACACTGAATTTTTTTCATGAATACTAATAACTTTTGTTCTGCAACGTGTCTGCGTGTCATATGTTTTTTCTATATTTTATGAAGTTAAGTTTCGTAATAGACATTTCGCAATAGCCCTTAGCGGACACGCTAAGGCTACTCCTGATTATATAGAAAAAATAAACAAAGTAAGCACCATAGTCTGGCCACAGAAACGTGGTACACGAGTGGTAAATTTGTAAATGTTTGACCTATTAAACCTCATAGGACAAAATGAATTTGATAATTTGTAAATTATAAAACTATTAACTTTCTCTAATTAAGTTTTTGTTATATTATTTGTATGTAATTGTGTTTAATAATTTCAACATTTATTATGATGATATACACAATCTATAAAAAAGAGTAACAAGCGAAAGTATAGCGAAAACTCGAAAGTATCAATATATTTTATACACTACAAATTCAATTAACAATTCGAGAATGTCACCATGTGAATTCTAAATATTTTGTTGTGCCCACTGATGGTTACACCATTGTAGTATTTGCGAGTAAAAAACAGCTTACGCTTTGTTTTGCTAATGTTTAGAACGCATACATCGAGCACAAGGAAGTGGTTGCTGCTCAGGGCGTGAAGATTGCGGCTAAAGAGTTAGAGAAAGCCATCGCTGGACTCAACTTGCTCGTCGCACAGAAACCGGACGAAGTTGACGTTTTGAAGTAAGTCATATTTATGTGTAATCAGGTTGACCCCGCCTTAAAATAGCAAAATGAGGTTCAATAAAAAAAATCTGATTTGATACGTCTGTGATTAATTTTTAAAAAAATAAGATTAATTACCAGTTATCGGAATAGTTAGGGTGATTTGTACTTGTGCTTTATTGAATTCAGAATTCTCCATGAATTTCTCGATTTTCGGAATTACTATGCAGTTTTTGAGTTTACATTTTATTACCTTAAAAAAATAAAAGATTTGTTTTACTTTAGTTTATTAAAAGGGGTTCGGAACTTTGTGGCATAGTCTTAAGCTGTCATTTTGATATTTGTTAAAAAGTGCGTCACACGATGGGACCGTCATATATTATATCGATATAGACAAACACAAAGACACAAAGCATAGAAAAACGTCACCGAGATATTATGATTAATCGTATACTCTTAGCAAATCTTACCTCAGTATATTATATGAACAAAATGTACAAAACATGCCCTTCCACTAATTAAATTGTTACCAAATAACTATTTTTGCTTACTTTTATATCTGTTGGTAAAAATAAAACAAATATTTAGAATTTAAAAGATTACATAATACCTATTATATAACATTTTTTGTATGCATCCCCGTATATCGATATCAGTCGTGGTCAAATTAGGGAACTCCGGGCAAAATTTATTATTCAGATCCCTGTATTTGTTAACTGAAATGGATATCATTGTCTATTATTATACATAGGCTAGCAGTACATAGTTATTGAAAAAATATAATTTCGTTATATAAATCAATATAGAAACAAAATCAGTCGTTCACCAAATCACCAATGCGTTTGCTCTCTGGCCCATCTAATTAGGGTCATTTAAATGTTTGTATTCTAAATCCAAAATTTTAAAAAGTAAACAATTTTTCTTTTCACATTATTTCATTTTGGCGACATTCTTAAATATTACATTGTTATTGTTCACATTTTCATTGTATTTTTTTCATTATGAGTAAATATAAGTGCTGTGGTGCGACAATGCGAAAAGTAATAATCAATTTTTATCAACGTGAATCGGCCATACAGCAAAATAGCAGATCATTTAAATTGTTCCAAAAATATGGTATACAATGCGATGCAATATTTCAAAACGCGTAATACCACTGAAAGTGTACCTAGAAAGAAAAGCCAAAAGGCCAAGAAAAACAACCCCGCAAGAAGATCGGAAGATGGTCGTAATTGCCAAAAAAGTCCTGTTTAAAGGTTCCGTATTGATCAATGGCGAACTGATGAATGAATTGAATTGAATTTAATCTATTGAACTCAAATGGAGACAAATCACATATGGTCACGATCCTCATTAGTGAGGGAACGATAAAAAGAAGAAGAAGATTGATCAATGGACAGAACCAAATGCCGGCGTGTCAGCAAGGACCGTTTGACGACGACTAGTAGAGGCAAAGCTGTTAGGAAGAGTTGCTCGAAAAGTTCTATTACTGAAAAGGGAACACTGACTAGCACGTTTAGCGTTTGTTAGGAAATATGAACATTGGACCTATTCTCAGTGGAAACGTGTTATTTTCTGACGAGATCAAGATAATCCCAGTTCATAAGATCGCACACAATACAGTCGATACGGCCTCCTGCAAAAACAGAAAATATACAAAAGGGCAAGTAAATATGGAGGAGGCAACAAATATTAGATGAAACCATGTTGCCTTATGCCGAAGAAACTTTCCCTGTCATATAGATGTTTCAACACTACAAGGAACTCAAACATACACCACAGTCCGTCAATCCTTACTCAGAAATCAGTCAGTGTCAGTACTAGATTGGCGCGCGCTTAGCCCAGACTTAAACCCTATTGAACACCTGTGGTATGAAGTCAAGAAAAAAGTTACAATTCAACGCACGGACACTATAAGCCAGCTTTATGACACGTTTCAAGAGACTTGGAAACATTTCTATAGAAACATGCCATAATTAGATATCGTCGACGCCGCGCCGAAGTCAAACTGTAATATTTAATAATGGCAATAACACTAGATACAAAATTGTACTATAGTAAATAGAATTTTGTTTAAATTAGCTATAAAGACAACTTTGTGTCTGTAATAGGTTTCTGTTTATGTTATTTTGTATGTTTTCATGTGTGTCCCTAATTAATTAGTTGTCCAGCAATCAAATAGTACGCAAGAATAGTTGTTTTGAGTTTCCGTAAAATAATAATTCCCAGTTTTATTAGACTTATATTTAGGACATTAGTGTGTCTACAACATTGACATTGTCAACATTGTCAACACTGACATAAGCAACAAAGTCCCATGAATAGACAAGTTATATAGACTAGAAGAAAAATCTTACTCATTTAGTACTAGTGTCCTTAATTAGCTGACCACGGCTGTATGTAGGTCCCATCGTGCGACACAATTATGAAAAAAAATCTAAATGGCTTCTCGGGACTATGCCAACCCCCCTAGTAAAATTTTCGAATCCCCTTTTATTTATTTACATTACTATATCCACGACACGTTTATATTTGGAAAAGAAGATAAGCGATTTAAATACCGCTTTTTGTACATTTCCTTTCGTAGTTTTTACCTTGCACAATTTGGTATATTTATGTAATTCGCAGTAGGAGGTTTTATTTAGCATGCCCACATATATCGATATCAAATATAGAAAGTATCATCTTTGCCTACATTTTTTGGTCCTTCCTGACGAATTTGAAACAGCGACCTATGATAAATAGTTATATTTTATATTCTTTCTACGACAGATATATATAGCATCTTAGTAATATCTCATTATCGATAAATAATTAACAAATATTCACCTTTTTTAGGGAGGAAGTTGCTCGTGAACTGAAATCGGCTTTATCATCGATTAAACTATCCGATCGCGGCGTATACGTGCAAGCGTCCACACTGGGCTCATTGGAGGCTTTGCTCGAGTTCCTCAGGACTAGCAAAATACCTGTAAGTTGACATAGAATATAATATAGTTTATTTCGTTTTCAAAACACAATACTATATATACCACAATGAGAATCCCAGACTCAGCATAATGTTGTGACCTAACCACAACCTGGCCACAGCAGACCACGACGCTGATTTTCGGCCTAGGGCTGGGTTTATACGTCACGAACGCTTTCAGCGAACAATCTAAATATTTATATCTTATGTAAATTACGTGAAAGAATGACAACTCGTGTATAAGATATATTATCCTAATTTATTTATGTAAAATAATATGTCACTTGAAGGTTCATATACCTTCATAAACAAATGATTAAATTTTAATTCAAATGTTAATATTAAAAAAGATAAAAATATGTACCATTGCAGTTAATAGTTTAGTAAAAAATCGTTTATTTAGTAAGGGCTGTCCCAGATGCGCCGTTTATTGTTTGGCGGTTGGCAACTCTTTTTTGTTTATAGATGTCACATATGACAGTCAACATGAAACGCTACACGAAAGAGCAACGCATTGTTATTGTTAAAACTTATTACATAAATAATGAAAGTTTTGCTGAAACAGTTCGCTAACTCGGTTCAATTTTTGGTCGACGAGTGCACCAAATGAGTCGTCTGTTCGGCGTTTAATCCTGAAATTTGAGGAAACCGGTTCGGTGTGGGATGCAACTCCCCATGTCTATCGTCAGAGTGTAAGGTCAGCCGATAATATCACCAGGGTGGAGGTAAGCGTCACTGAAAACAGGAAAACATCAATTCGGCATCATTCTCAGCAATCTGGACATTTCCAGAAGCTCTCTGCAACGAATAATGGTAAACGATTTGCATCTTCACCCGTACAAGATTCAATTAATCCAAGAGTTAAAACTTACTGATCATTCGCAACGTCGACAGTTCGTCAATTGGTTTTAAGAGCAGTATAAAGTGGACCATCATTTTGGCGAAAAAATTATCTTTAATGACGAGGCTCATTTCCACCTTGAAGGATACGTCAATAAGCAAAATTGTCGTATCTGAGGCTTGGAGAATCCTCATGAAATTCATGAAAAACGGATGCATCCTCAAAGAGTTAGTTTGGTGCGGCTTTTGATTCGTCGGGATCATTGGGCCATTTTTTTTAGATATCGGTATTTAGGTAAGCATAGAGAGGTATCGGAACATGCTACAGGATTTTTTTTGGCATCAATTGGAAGATATGGACCTCGATCAACTGTGGTTCCAACAGGACGGTGCCACATGTCACACGGCCAGAGAAACAACGACTTTATTTTTTTTCTAAATTAAATCCGGCGCTCAATCTGGGACATCCTTTAGTAGATGTATGTAAATAAACTGAGGAGTATGCAGCACTCAGGAACCAATAATTGTTTCAGAGTGCTGAAAGTCTAAATTTTGTACTATGTATTATTAGAAAAATAAAGAAATGCGGTATGTATTTTGTTTTAAAAATTATCATATGGATAACGTTTATGTGTACAGGGAGTGTAAGAGGTGGACTGTATGTGTATTTATACGAGGTCCTACAAAAATATTGTGAAATATGTTAATGTGTCAATCAGTACACTAAAACTATTATATCTAACTAAAAATTAACATGTACTTTATGATTTTTATTACATTAAAAACAAGTAATTGATGATTAATTTACTCGTATGTGCATAACATTATCCACATTCGCTCGCTTAGGTCTTTGACCTTTGAACGCGCCCGCTTCTATTAGTGAGTACGCGTCAGTAACGTGTGTTATGCACATGTAAGTAAATCAAACATCAACTATTTATTTGTAATGTAATAAAAAATATGAAATACTTGTTAATTTTAGTGAAATTTAATAGTTTGAGTGTACTGATTAAGATATTTCAAACTGTTTTTATCGGACCTTATATGTATGTATGTTTGTGTAAATATTAATATTTCTGTATTTGTCGTCAGTACTCCGCCATCAGGATAGGTCCGGTGGTGAAGCGCGATGTCATGAAGGCCTCCGCCATGTTGGAGCATGACTCTCAATACGCCACCATATTGGCTTTTGACGTTAAGGTAAGTGTCGCGAATCCTTCAATAAGATTAATCTTTGAATTTTTATTGTTTTCTAGGACCATAAGCGGCCAAATAGATTAATTTCGATGATTTGGTCTTGTTTATAAATATCCTTTATTCTAGAGAGTTTGACTTTAAAACTTTTTGAACAGTCAGGATATCTCCAAATGATAAAAATACACAAAACTTAATACATTAATCAAAATTAATAAAATTATAAAAAAAATATTTTTCAACTGAACTACTAGAGAATATTTCACTAGGTCCAGTAACGTTTTTAATAGTTTTCGGGAAAGTGGTCTGCGACCGAAAAAAGTTTGGGAACCCCTGATCTAGAAGAAAGAGGCCATAAAACAATGGGAAAGTATCATTTCACGTTACAAATGTTGTAACATATATGTGTATAAACATCTAGTCCAGATGAACTAGCACTTGGCCCCAATGAATCAGACCTTGGTCTAAAACAGTAGTTCTTAATCGGTGGTTCGCGGACTACTGGTTGTCTATCAATTAAATATTAAGGGTCCCTTCCTAGGCATGGCGACGCACGAAGCTGTCAAATTTAACGCTTCGCACACAGCAACCGAGCGCACCACCTTTAAAGTTAAATATTTTTTCCATGACAGTCAGAAATAGTGTTAGACAGCCGTTTCAAATATTATCAATAAAAGAACAACAGTCAAGTGTGAGCTATGTACTCTTAAATATTATTTCTAAAATGTCAATAACAAGTTTAACTTTTGTAGTAGTTTTAATCAAAGAATTGTATATTATTATGTTGAGTTCTTTGGGAAAGTGTAATGGAAATCCAATTATGTAAAGCGTTTTATTTCGGCAGAGGACTGCTAGTGACTGACTGTAGTATAGTGTCCTGCACCGACAAAAAGTCACATAAGAATTAGACTGCTGCCCCTACGGATAAGCATAATTGTACGTATTCATATACTCGTATCTATAGTAACTTCTCCATTGCACATAGTTGTATTAAAATACATTACATAGACGTAAGAAAACAAAATTATCATAACTGCGTTAAATTGTATATCATATGAAATCTATATAAATAAAAATGTAAACGTTCGTTTGTTCAAAATCTTAAATCTCTGAAAGTTCTTCACAGATTGCTTTGAAATTTAGCCACAACGTTGCATTCGAATACGCGCGTTTTTATATATTTTTATATACCTATCACAGGGTAAAAACATGCTTTTTACCCTAAAACAGGGTAAGCGCGCAGCCACAGCAACACGTGGCCGGGCACAGCTAGTTAATTATATATATATATATATATATACGTGCTGAAACGTCAAGTATAAATAAAGGGTTACTTACCTTACAAATACCTTTGTTATACGCGTTCAGACGTTATTTACAATATAAAATAAGGTACTAGTTTCAAAGGTATGGATCCTCCATATATGAAGCAGAAACACAACCGCGTAACGTCACTATTAACAATGAAGTATGTAATAATTTGTTTACACGTGAATACCGATATTTACGATAAATGAACAAATGATATTGTATAGCACGTGCTTACTATACCAATGATATATTTATTATTATTATATATATATAACATAGTTAGCGATATTATTATTTTTTATAAAACTTAAAGTTGTAAGTCAACTTCAATCAGAGCAATTTAGATATGTACGCAGGTCATGTATTTTCATATGTATTATCAGGGTCACTGTACACTGTAAGGTATAGTAGGAATATTTTTTAGGAAGTGAAGCATATTTTTTTGGTTATAGACTTTTAATTATTTGTTTCTGTTGTGTTTTTTATTTTAATGTCTATTCTAAACTAAACAATATTTTTTTATTAATGGCAAGTAGGTCTAAGGTAGTTAGTATGCTTAGATGTATATCATTACATTAATTATATTTATTTATTTAAATAAATTATAAATAACAAAGGACAAAATTACAAAAAAGAAGTGGTGGACTACTCAACAGATTAGATTTAGATGCGGTGTAGTTCCTCAGGGCTTGTGGTAGCCGCTAGAAGAACCAGACCATGGGCTAAAAGAATCAGACCATGATACAAAATTTACTTTTGGAAAGCATCATGTTACAAATGTTGTTACGTATCTGTGTGTTCAGATCGAGCGTGACGCGCAAGAGATGGCGGACAACCTCGGCGTGAAGATATTCGCGGCGGACATCATCTACCACTTGTTCGACAAGTTCACCGCCTACCGTGAGGAGCTCAAGCAGAAGAAACGCGAGGAATTCAAGCACATCGCCGTGTTCCCTTGCAAACTTAAGGTACCTATGTCCTTCGTGCTTTTCCATAACGATAAATCTATCGCGAGGAGTTCAAGCAGAAGAAGCGCGAGGAGTTCAAGCACATCTCGCCGTGTTCCCTTGCAAACTGAAGGTCGGTGCTTCAGTAATATATTTCATTTTAATAAGCATATTTTTTTGGAAGGAAGACGGCAGACTAACTGACAGTCCACGTGATGGTCAGTGGATACTGTTGCTCCGCGACATCCGCGATACCTGTCAATATCACTCCAGGATGACAAACGTTGGCACGACCCCGGATGCGCTGCCTTCCTTTTGAAGATTTAAGAATAAATTTGGAGCAAGGATTGAGAAAATGGGTAATAATAGAGTGGCATGGGAATACGAGTACTAAATTATTTACCACTTATGTAAAACTAACTACGTTATTCACAATCCACTGTAGGCAGAGTAAAAAAAACAAATGCAGGGTAAACGACATTTCAAACAAAACGTCTTACATTCTCCCATATAGAATGAGAGGGATGAAATGGGGAGTAGATGGAAAAATACACCAAATGACTTGGAGCAAAATTCGACACATCCTTCCCACACGTCGAGTGGCAATATTCAGGCATATATTAAAAGAGTTAAAGTGGGAATTCTCTTTCTGTAATCCTGCTGAAAAGTTTTATTTTATTTAATTATGTTTTACGGTTCTGGATTCAAGTTCCTTCAAGCAAATCTGAAACAGATGTTATAAAACAGGTGTTGCCGCAATTCGTGTTCAACTCCCGCGACCCCATCGTCGCTGGCGTCATGATCGAAGCGGGTGTCTTGAAGGAGGGCACGCCTATCTGTGTGCCTAGCCAAGAGGTCAGTTTGTTGTTGTTGCTCTTTACTGTACTTAAAATGAATTATTACATTAACACATTACAATAAGTACAAAGGTGGACTTATTCCTAGAAGGAATCTCTTTCAGTCATCCTTAGAACCAAGACGAGGTCATTTTGTTGATCATTAATCATTAACCGAAATTACATAAATATTTTCGTAAAAATTACGTAAATATTCCAAAACGTCTGTCAGTATTATATTTTCAGCAAGAATATGATTATCTTTTTGTTATCCGCTATTATTACCTACAATAAGCGCTTATAAAATATAGCTTATATTAGACACGGATAATGTAGCTTCCTATTTGTGAAAGAATTATTGAAATCGGTTCAGTAGTTCCAGAGATTACCCCCAACATACCTACAAACACAATTTTACCTCTTTATATATTAGTATAGATAACGTTTCTTTAGTGTTTGGTTATTTAATAGCTTTTTCATAAATTAAGATAAACTTTAATGTGACAAAAAATGTATTTATAAGGTTTGTCAATGGTCCAACATGTATCGTGGGCATTCGTGAGTCCTAAATATGGATTACAAAAGAATATAGATATGACTGTATCAGGGGAATGGAGTAAATTTTTTAATGATTCATTATATAGCTATTATTAGGAAACTATAGGGAGAAATGTGAAATATAGGCGATGACGTCACAGTTGCGGCTGTATGGATTGCTACTTTTTTATAATGTATAAAACAAAGTAATGTCACCACAATACAAAATAAACTTTCGCTGTCACCTGTCATCGAGCGAAACTAACAAAAACATAATCTCTATTTGTGGCAATAATCTCTTTGTTATAAACAGACTGCGGTTTGTTTTCTTTCTTTCTGAGCTTGAATTTGTGGTTATTTACGACAATATTGCATTTGAAACTGCACAATGAATGTTGCTGCTCCATTTGTACGGGCAAATTCCACTAATTTGCCTAAAATTGATGCATGTATCATTGTAGAGTAAAAGACCAATGACAAGCCTATCCTTACCGCCGTTACTGTGACGACACGCTGTTTTTAATAAATGAAGACATTAAAATGTTATAACTCTACGATTATCATCTTTCTAACACTGCCACTTTGTTTTTCAATCTATATTAGTCTACTCTATATAAAGATCCACTAAAAGCAGGATGTTAGAAAAACTACACCATCCCCATTGTATTATTATGAGTTTAGTAAACAAGTATTAGTAGTTGCAATTAAACAACTTTTAACGGTTTAAATCGCGTATATTTGACATGATTTATATCCCGACGTTTCGAACACTTTGCAGTGGACGTGGTCACGGGGTGACTAATTGATTTTATTTGTCACTTGAGTTATTAAGAAATTATTACTACCGTCTGAAATTTTTTGAACTACCGTCTGAATTTTTTTTAATCATAACATTCCCTATGCACGCAGTATTCGCTCACGGTGTCCAGAGGTCTTGCAGTATGGCGTTGGCCTTGTGATTTAATTAATTTAATGACTGGATCCCAAGCCGGTGGTACTTGCCAACCATCTTCTCTATTGAAATTTGGGTGTTTCTTAATTTCAATAGCCTCGCGTAACATTCTTGGCATGTACCGGGTCTCTCTAGCGAGGATTTCTGGATTATCAAATCGAATGTAATGGTTGGGTTTGTCCAGAGCATGTTCACAAACTGCAGACTTGGTCGAGCGTCTGTTCTTCATGTCAGCTATGTGTTCTTTTATCCGGATACCGATGCTCCTCTTTGTTTGCCCAATGTATGATAACCCGCATTCACAATCAAGCTTGTAAACACCTGCATCTTGTAGGGGGATATTGCTCTTGACCGGTCTTAAAAATTGGCTAATCTTCTTGTGCGGCTTGAAGTAAGTTTTAATTGAAGCTCGTCTTAAGATATTGCCAATTTTGTCAGTGATGCCCTTGATGTATGGTAAGATGGCAGGTTGTCGCTCAACTGTAGGAGGCTTGGGGCGGCTTCTGTGACGCATTCGTGGGAGTTTGTGATTGTTGCTTCGCAGTACTTGTTTCACATGCAGAAGCTCTTCCTCGAGGTGGTCAGTGTCACAGATGCCGTGTGCTCTCTGTAACAAAGATTCAAAACATTGTTCAAAACAAAACAAGAAACACCCAAATTTCAATAGAGAAGATGGTTGGCAAGTACCACCGGCTTGGGATCCAGTCATTAAATTAATTAAATCACAAGGCCAACGCCATACTGCAAGACCTCTGGACACCGTGAGCGAATACTGCGTGCATAGGGAATGTTATGATTAAAAAAAAATTCAGACGGTAGTTCAAAAAATTTCAGACGGTAGTAATAATTTCTTAATAATTCAAGTGACAAATAAAATCAATTAGTCACCCCGTGACCACGTCCACTGCAAAGTGTTCGAAACGTCGGGATATAAATCATGTCAAATATACGCGATTTAAACCGTTAAAAGTTGTTTAATTGCAATGTATAGTAATCGCGAAAACCTAAGAAAATATTAAGTATTAGTAGTATCTCGGTGAAGCTACACGAACCGTGGTCACTGCCGTGACCACAAGATCACACATCTTGGTGTCGGTAACGCACCCCTATTCCTCGTGGTGTTGCAGGTGTCTATGGGCGGTGATGACCACTTACCATCATGTAGCTTCCCTGCTCCTCTGCCAAAAAAATCTAATTCTAATCTCTTCTATAAAAAAATAAAGGATAAGATAAGTAATAAAATTATAAAATTGCTCGCGCAGTTCGTGGAGCTCGGCATCGTGACGTCGATCGAGGTGAACCACAAGCAGGTGGAGACTGCGCGCAAGGGCCAGGAGGTGTGCATCAAGATCGAGCCCATCCCCGGCGAGTCACCTAAAATGTTCGGCCGGCACTTTGACGAGACCGACATGCTAGTCAGCAAGGTATTTATTTATTTACTAGCTGAGCCTGCGACGTCACTCGCCTGAACTTGTGATTCCCGTGGGAACCCTATAATTGGACGAAAACTACCCTAAATGTTAATCTTAGGGCTAACGCTGTCACAATCCCTAGTTTCATTAAAATTCGTGCAGCAGTTTTCGCGTGATGCTTTTTTTTTTAAATATTAAATATACAGACACGGCTTTGTTACGATTTTCTTATTTATGTGTATACACGAACCGTGGTCACTATTCACTAGCTGTTGCCCACGGCTTCACTCGCATGGATTTAATTAATTGCGTTTAATTGTGATTCCATACAAACTTTGATACCCTATATTTTAACTCTGACATAATTTTGAAAAACGGTAAAATATGTGTTTAATTATATTTGTATTTTAGAATATTTATAGTGGACTCGCCAACCCGCTTGGCCTGCGTGGCGTGTTCAGGCCTTACATCCCTCATGCACGAGATAATGTGCATGAGGAGGTACATGTCCAGCAGTGGATTCTGAAAGGGCTGGTTGCATTGCATTACATACTAAATTTCAAGCTAATAGGACAATTAAATATATTTTTTTATACAAATTTGACTCCCGTTTCACCCTTTTAGGGGTTGAATAAGTAGCTTCCTTAGCTACTGTCCAAATTTCATATCGTTTAGCTTCAGCGGTTTCGACTCGGCGTTGATGAATCGGACAGTCAGGACATTTATAAATTGTAATGTATGTATTAGCCTATAACGTCCCACTGCAACGCTCAGAGGTATCCCATAGTGAATCACTGCGGGATTTCGGCCATAATCCACAACGCGAGCTCAGTGCGGATTGGTGGATACACATACAGATCTTTTATATTTCTTGAGCATGCGTATTTCTTCACGACGTTTCCCTCACCGCCGAGCTAGTTTTAAAAATTATACTTTAGTATAGAAATAAGGGTCGAGGATGTGAACCATCTCAAAAAAATAACAAAAGATGTGCAATAATCACATGTATCTGTTCCGTAAAACGGATGACGTTTTAATGAATGGGGTGCAGATCGCAGATGACGCGAATCCTATTTTAGAACAACTAGACAAATGGCCCCGATTGACACCGCTATTAATAGATCGAACGTCCGCAAACATTATTTACTTGCCTTGTTTTTATCAGAATGAAATTAATGGACGGATCACACGAAAGTAAAGTCATAGATAATAATTATCACCCTCATTTGTTGTGTGTAGCTTATTATTTTGACCTCTATATTAGGCCTTGTAATGTCATGTAACTTTGGTTAAGTTCCTCAATGTGATCTGCGATGTACAGGATATGTGCGAAACCTATAATTTATCCATTTTGTGGTTTAGGTTTTCCCTGCAACTTATTTTATTTGCTCATACTACTTTGTCTCTACTTATTTTATCCAAACCACTACCACTCGTTCTGCTACCACTACTTGTATATCCAGTCATAAATTTGTTACAGAAATAAAAAGTTCATAAGTTATATTATGTTCATTCAACCGTAACCCGAGCCTTTATATCATCCACTGCTGGACATGGGCCTCCCCACGCACGAGGAGTGTATGGTCTGAAAACGGCACGCTGGCAATTAAACAATAGCGAACAAACGTGAGCGTGTCGCTCTTCGGATTCTAGACCCATTCTCAAAATAAACGTGGTCCGACTGGCCAATCGGTCCCATAATTATCTTGAAATTGGCTTTAAAAATTACTGAGTCTTGAGAATAGGCATCTAGGCATAAATTCACAAATCCGTTGGTATATGGGGCAGTGGTGACCACTTAATGTAGCCCCATGTAGCCTCCCGCTCGTCTGCCATCTGAATAGATATAAAAAAACCTGGCGATAGATATTCCAAAGTAACGCTTCTTTCATTATTGCATAGTATAAATAATTAAAAGTACTTCGAAACCAAAGCTTATTTTTTATAATATATCTGTTTCTAGTTATTTTCTTTGAAAGGAGGCCTTTACACACCGACATGTATCTTATGATATTTATTTATTTATTTAAACTTCATTGCACAATGATATGTACAATAGGCGGACTTATTGCCATAAGGCATTCTCTATCAGTCATACCAGATTATCAATATTCACTATTGATATTTAATATTCTTAAAACATGGACCGTCTATTTAATTTCTATAGCTTTAAATTGTATGCACTGTGCGAGTGTTTCCATACGAGAATAGAACGGAAACATGTCGTGATTGTGTTAGCGACTAGCGTTGTTACGTTTATTGCTTCTAGGGCTCATACATTTGCTCTTTGCTTTTGAACGTGTCAAGTTGAGTTACGATGTTTATATTAGTTCTATAGTGCAGTTAGATGACATCAATACCTAATTTTTTTCCGATTTCTACGGGTATAACATAGCAACCACTGTACTGATTTTGATGATCCTTAAAACCTTCCTCAATAAATAACTCACCCTCTAGTTGAGGTTACGTTATTCAATTTATAAGCTTACGAGCAAAAGGCGAAGAAAGAAACTGCGTTATGTGTGTAATGGTAGTTATAACTTCTTCGAAAAAAGTAGACAATCCATTGATGAAAGAACACTAAATCACAATTCATAATAAAAAAAATGTAACCACTTCCTTCTTATCTATACTACTAATATAAACTCAATAATTATCGAGATAAACTCAGTAATTTCTGAACAGGTTTTGAAAATTCTCTCATTTAGGAAGCTAATGCATCCGCATTAGTTTAGCTTATGTCCAGATCATCAGTTTGAGAATACATACTAGATATGTTATACAAGCACTCTAGAGCAGAGCAGGCACGTTACAGTCTAATAGTGTTCTATGTTCAGTAGCTCTCGAATTCTTCAATTTATATATATTTTGAAAATGTAACAATCTTATTACGCAGTATTTAAGTTTCTAAATTGACTTTTTAATTAACCCCTCCTCATCTGCTTCACCCCCCACTAAAAGTTGCCAACCAGATTTTTTGATAAGAACGTATGATATCATCTAGTCTATTCTCATATCGATGGCCCAGATGGACATTATCTAGGAAATCGTTATGCTACTTGAGCAATGCAGGTCCCTAATAACATGTGCAATAATCTTTCAACACCATAACAGTAGAGTTAATTAATAAGGTCAATATTTTACCATACCATATCATAAACATATAATGTCTCTCCACTGTTGAATATAGGTATCTCCCAAGAACGCCCGCCATTCCTGGTTATTAGGCTACGTTACCAAAGAGTGTTCCACATTTCCCCGTACGTGATATCTTCCTGACGATGGTCTGTCGGTCTTAATTTCAATACAGAACGATAAGTGCGCACTTTTAACGATGCACAGTAACATATCTTGAGTACCTACTTTTATCAATGACTGCATATTTCATATCAGCCTTTTTATAAGATCGATAACGGAATCCTTAAACTAATGTGCATCAGTAAGAACAAATTACGAGTTAGCTTACGAGTTTACTTTTCCATTCATAATAATTTTATCGAGTAAAACTGCAGTTTCAGCATTACTCAGTATTCAATTTGTGGGCCTCTTCGACAGCCCACACTTGAATGTCGTACCACCGAAGTCTTGGAAGAAAGGATCTCAGATGGGCGATGAAAAACAATCCGGTGACACGCAAATAGTGGCTTGAGTTGTGTGGAGAGTGTAGTTTTCCACTGCGTGTCTCCCCCGCCCCCGTATCCTAGGAGGAAACATTCTCCCCCCAGACCCCCCAGAAGAAAATGGGTGAACCCTGCTCCGACTCCTCTTCTGAGTCATAGAGCTCCAATAATGGATTCATCGTTGTCGGCTCCAAGAGGAAGAGGACTAAGAAGTCTCGCTCTCCCCCTCTGCCCTATCAAAGTCCACCAGGCCAGAACGAAATGCCCAACCTGTCCAGGCCTCTCAGCCCAGCCAGCCCCACCCCCACCCCCCCCTCACCCGCAAGAAAAAGTCCCTTCCCCCGGTCTTTGTTCAGGACAAAGCCCGCTGGAGCAATGTCCGCGTTGTTCTAGATTCTCTTAACATAAGCTTCATCAGTGCGACTAACAGTGGTGTAGCCATAAAAGTTAAGGTCCCCACTTTCAATGACTATAGGTCCTTCACCGTCTTTCTCCATAAGGATAAAATGTTTCACATCTATGCGACTGAGTTATATCTATAGACTAATAGATATCCATTAGTCTATTGAATACAATGGCTAAATCTACGAAATAATTCTCCTTTCTCGCCTACTTGTGAGTCCTACTTGCCTACTTTTAGTTGAGACTTGTGAGGATGTGCATGTTCATGTAATGCATTGCATGTTCATGGATGTTCATGTAACTATGAACTCAAAAGGCCCACTCATCGATGAACAGTTCGGCTTCGGAGCCAAACACTTGTGTCCAACAGATGCACCGAATAAAAGAGCACATCCTCACAAGTCTCAACTAAAGGAGACCCTTGAAGACACTAGCTGTATTCTTCGACGTGGCGAAGGCTTTTGATAAGGTCTGGCACAACGGTTTAATCTATAAACTGTACCAACTGGAGGTGCCTACAAGTCTCATTCTCACCATTCGAGACTACCATACCCTTCGCTACAGAATTGAAGGCACTCTGTCCAGCCCCCGCCTAATTAGAGCTGGAGTCCCCCAGGGCCACGTTCTAGCACCCACGCTCTACTCCCTCTACACCAATGGCATACACTTACTCCTGGAATAGAGATTGCCTTTAAATATGACACCACCCTCTACGCTTCAGATAGGAACCTACGAAGTGTCTCTCTACGCCTCCAACAGTCGCTGCTGTAGGCGAGTGGTTTGTGAGGTGGAGGATAGAGGTCAAACCGGAGAAAAGTGCAGCCATGTGTTTCCCTTTTCCCACGAGTGGCACTCGTAGTTGTAGGCCGCGGTCTCCCCACTTACGATCGAACTATCCCTTGGCTTAGAAAGACCAAATATCTCGAAATCAACCTTGAATGGTCATCTGACCTTCCGAGAACACATGAAAACTGTCCAAAACCGAGTTGCTTTTGTACTCGGTCGCTTCAACCCTCTCATAGGCGCGAGAAGTAAAATGTCGCTTAGAAATAAGTTGTCATTGGTACAAAACCTGTGTACGTCCCATTATGACCTTTTCCAGCATTGTTTTTGCACACGCAGCCCTTCCAACATTAAATTCCTACAAACCTCCCAAAATCGATTCGTGCGTAAGGCCGTGGCCATGGTATTCACGCAATGTCGGCCACCACAAGGACTTAGAATTTCCTGCCATCGTCAAATATATGAAAGACTATGTCCCAAGCTACTACGACAGAGTCCCTATCCATCCCGACCGCCTAGTAATCGCCAGCCTAACCTACGTCCCCGATAGGAATGTCATCGGGCCATTAGGGCCACAAGAATTTAGCTATTCCGAAAAAAAATCTAGCTATCCTTTACGTACTATTTCGTAATATATTTATTTCAAAAATAAAAAATAAGGTGATATAACTATTTACATAATATATCGCGAACACAATCTATTCGTAACATTTACGACCTACCGTTGCGCAACTCCTCAAACTTTTGGAAAGAATTTCCATTCACCCGCAAATGTAAATTTATCAATGCAAGCGGGTGGCATCAATGGCACGCCCCACCCGCGACCGGCGGCTCCATTGATCGCGTGCAGCGGCTGCGGGGGACAGGGTGGGTCACTAGGTCGCGGGAAACCGACACGGAATGGTGGTGCAGTTATGTGATATCGTTGATAGATGGTCTAACAAAGTTGTTAGCGAAATTACGAGATGTCGGACAAATTAGAAAGAACGTGTTTTGGTTTCCTTATAGCGACGTAGATAGTTTGGGACATCGGAGGATGTTATCATATTGTGCTCCGATTTTTGATAGAATCATAGAATGAGATGCGAGTATAATTGTAGCACTAAACCTTTAAACATATTATGACTATTGTAACTCGGGTTGCATTGTATTGTAAATGTATAACTCTCCTATTGTTCATGGCATATACGGATGAATGTATCAAATGTTTTCGAAACTACGGATTCTGCTCATGATTTTGATTTAATTGTTAAGAAATATTATGTTTTTTGTAAATTATCAGAATTTTGGGCTTTGTATTTAGCGTTGTACAAAGAATTGGTGGAACACTCAAAAAATAAATTTGTTTGAAAAAAACACTGCTGCAAATTTCTTGTCAATGAAGGGAATCCATGGTTTCAGGCTTCGGGAAAAGTTCGGCCACAACCTGTATACCTACCTACTTAACTAAAATGTAAATTATTGAATTATTTATTACATGCTTACTTTCCATTGATCCATCAATTACTTTTCGACACATTTATTTATTACTAACTTTTGTTGGCGACTTCGTTTGTGTGGTATATATGAATAGTAGTGTTATTCCAGATTACGAGTACAATGTAGGTTACTTACCTATTTGCCAAGTTTCAACGAAATCTGTTTAGTCGTATCGACTTGATTGAGTAACAAATATTCAAACTTTCGTATTTATAATATTAGTGGGATTCAATAAATACTTATGGAAGAAATGGAATTTACACGATGTTTATTATGTTATTGTACTTACTAATAAATACAAATTTTGGGGTTATACTCTTGTCATTTTTTAATTTTTTTGTAATAGCGATCCGCTCCGATTTACCTAGGGGCGAAATCATGATGCGTTAGCGATCCGCTAACGCATCATGATTTCTTTAGAAACCTAAACATAGCCTAAATCCATTTACATTAGCTTCTTAAAAGTGAAAGAATATTCAAATTCGACCAGTGGTTTTGAATCTACTTCTTGCATATAAACAATAAAACAAACTCATAGTATTTATTTACAACATAAGATAACGATCATCATATTCATAACACAAATTATATAAAAAATCACTACTCGCATAGTACCCGTACAACGACAAAACGTCGTGTAGGTACTTTTAGCTAGCATTAACGTACTTTTAGCTTGCAATTTCGACTTTTCTTAATTTACGCCTCTCAAACAAGCATTTTAGATGTTAATAAAACTTGTCCAACTAACCAAATCTGAATGCAGATCTGGACAAAACTCCAGACTTGATTTCTATCGAATTCCACCGAATCTTCAGACAAGATTCCCACATAAGAGTTTAAGGAGCAAAGGTTAGCAATCGCTAAACATTCCTTTAATAGGTCCTTATTTTTTGCACTATACACGCGATTACATACAAACGTGGGGTAAATATTTGAAGAACATTACGTGTATTTCATCTACGTGTAAATGTATTTAAACAGCGTACTATTTTTATCTGACACGTATTGTGTTATAACATGACAGTTATAAGTAAACAAGATCACATGTTGTCTTTTCGTTCGTCTAAACAATAAATAAAAGCGGTAATTGCTGTGAACTCGGCAGTATTCCGTCACCCGTGCGAAGGCCATTTTATTTTGGGCGCGTGTGACGTCACACCTTTCCATGCGTTAGCCGAGCGTTTGTACTGAATACTATGGGAGTCTTCATGATATTAGATTGATTCATAATTAATTCTTTTTTTTTTCATAATTAATTATTGGCTATAACGTTAGTGTGACAGTGGACGGCTGGTAATTTATCTATGTTTCATAACATTAGTTACAAGTGGCGTGCAAAATTTATAGCATTACGGTGTATTTTGTCCATTTACATTATAGTTAATTAAGAACTTAGAAGTGGTGTAGCCTTGGGGAACTACACCACCTCTTGGACTCGCCAACCCTCTTGCCCAGCGCGCCATTTTAAGGCAGACAATGTGCATGTGCATGACATTACAAGACAATGTGCATGAGGAGGCCCATGTCCAGAAGTGGACGAAATTAATCTGGTTACGTTTACTTAATTAAAACAGTTGCTTTAAACAATAAATTAAATAAAAAAAACACCACTGGCAGCGCCAATCAGAAGCGCCAGGGAGACTGCGCTATTTTCTGTAAGCTTTAGAAAAAAAAATGTTTAAACACGAGTTGTAAGCTTCACAAATAAAATCTCATCCTTGTATGTATATTACATACGTTGAAATTTTTATTGGGATATTTTGAAGTTCTATGGTTTCGATAGGTCCACAATAGATCAATAGATTTTTTTATAACACCCACTCGAATGTCTAAAGTTCATAAATTTTGCTTTTCGCGGTCTACGTAAGCTTGTGTTTTTTTACAATTCAACACACTCCTTGTAACACTCCAAGGAAGGAAATAAAAATGATCCGTCATGATTCCACGACAGTACTATATTGGGACCGTAATTAAAGATACAGTCATTTCAACTGTCATCCACATGAAATTCACAATTAAGGTCTATGTATAGTGAGTTGTATACTGACTCTAACCTCTAGTTGTATATAGATTTTATTTTCCCAGCTAGTCAGACCTTAGTGTTATCTTAAAAAATAACAATAACATTTTTTTATTAAATCATAACCAAAATTGTCCATTAAATAAGTCCATTGCTCAAATAACATCACATATTCATTGATTATAATAAAGATAGATTATTTTGAACGACAACTCCTGAACGGATGTATTTTAGATTCGTTGAATTTTTGCATAACCTAAAACAATCAAGTAAGGCAATAAAAGAAGTTTAATCAAAGGTTCGATTTCACGTTTTCGTTTTAAGTTTACTTGTATAAGGTTATATACGTTGCAATGTTGCAGCATTTAGGCTCTGGCGCCTCTTAGTAACAACAAACACAATCTCTCTTATATCTTATTCAGATGGTATAAGGATTATTCTTCTTTGTCGATTATTTCCAAGGCGAGGCAACCAACACAAGCACAAACGCCATACGGTCGCATGCACACCACGCCATTGACCGGGTCAGACCCCATTCTAGAATCTCCATTGATATTTTCGCAGTGGCTTCATTGAGGCTTCATTGATGAAATTTGCTCAGAATGAATTTACTACATGTTGTATGGAGACAGTGTAAACGGCATGATGTAAGAATGGTAGCGCATGAATGAACCCGCAATTGAAGCGGTGATTTAAATTATAAAGAGAGAATGTATGACTAGATATTAACAATTCCCAATTCTAATTTTGCACGTTTAACACAAACATTTTTTTTTTCTCAATAGCTGTTTAGGTAATGTACATACGAGAAGTTAATGCAATCCTGCTTCCACTGTCAATTTAGATTTTAGAGGTGTATTCAGGATTATCGCACATTTCAGGATTAAAATTAAAATTATGTATAAGTATGACCGACCTTAAAATATATGAATTTGTGTTACTTTATTAACGATAGGATTCAGCAATAAACTTAGATATAAGGGTGGATTTGATTATGGTCACTGAACCGCTTTGTGCCAGAATCGACCAAGTTGTACATACATTTCTGTCGGTAATAAAGATATAAGTACTCCAATTGCCCTTGAAACTTTGCTTTATTCAGAAAGTCGAAGAACAGAAGAATGTTTGAAATATTTTATTAATACTTCTGTATTTATTCCAATGCCAAACGGAGATAAAATAAAATTTTCAACCTTCAACATTTCACCTTATAACTCTCAACCTCGGCATCCCTCACACTAAAAATACCCCGATAATTTCTCCATGTTTCCCCAGCGATAATACAATTTCCGAGCCGGGCTGGATGTCGTTAGCAACGGGCTCCGGGGCCCTCGGCTGCAGCGAGGTCGAGGTGCGGGGGGTGCTGCGACCTAATTCCTAACTTGCACAACCTGTTCTATTTTCAATATGACGTCATAGCCCCCATTCACCCCAAGCTGCTGAATCGATGCGTCCCAAACTGGGTCGCCCTGAATGAACCACTCCTACATTCAACATGAGGCTATTTTTAGCTCCGAAGGCGGTTCAATTTGGAGTCAGCCTCTGGAACCAGTTTTAGCGGATGTCGTGGCGCGCTGCAATTAAATTTTGCGACCCATGAAACAAAATATGACACTTCGATTGCCTCTGTAATTTGCATTATGCATTCTCCGATGCATTTTGCGATAAGCGACTTGTCACGTATTTTAATAGTACAAAACGGAGACTGATTCGATATTGCGATTCTTAATTGTTTAGTCGTTTATAGTTCGCCGCGTTTAGTTTGGTCTGATCCACAAATTAATAGCAGCTGTCTTCGCGTTTAGATAGATTGACCTCTGTGTAAAGTACCATATTGTATTTATGAAGCAAGTCATTATTTATGTCACATCTAAAGTTTCCTCGGGCGTCATTCTCATTATGAAAATCTCATTAAGCTTTATTTTCTTTTAAGTAAACAGTGACGTATTTTTGAACTTCTCACAATCTAATTATATCTTCATACGTGCCATTAAAAATACATATTCAGGTTTCTACTCATTGTTATGTTTTTTTTTACTTTTCTATACTTAGACAACTAAAGTCTATGAGTCAATAAGGTATATAATATATAAATCAATATAAATATATACATAAATAAAAATATTCAGCAAAATCTAATGATATAATAGAGGCTCCATTAAGATAATTTAAAACAAAATTCACGATGCACGAAACAAGTTGATGTAGATAAAATAAATAAATAATAAACATTTATAATAAATTAATATGCTTGTACTGTTTGTATTAAAATATGATAATGTGTTAATTCTGAAAATGTTTGTAATTTTTAAAACTTTATGTTTGTAATCTATAAATAGATAATAATGATTGATAATTTTAATTATCTTATAATTTGTAAATAATAATAATTAAGTGGTAAATTGTAAATTTGTATACCGGAGGCGGTTAGGTACGTGGACGATGATGCATGTTTATTATTTAGTATTTAGAACAAATAAAATGTTCTATTCTATTCTAAGCTGGACTCATAGACTGGTCATGAGATTGATTCAGACGTGGTGGAACTGGAGAACGTATACTGTAGGGATGTTGATGATTGGAGACTTCCAACCATTTTCAATTGAAAATCAATCCGTTGACGGTTTCATGATGATTATTGCACCAGGAAACGAGATATCATATCTACTTCCATTTGTTGCAGATATCCCGCGCCAGTATCGACGCGTGCAAGGATTACTTCCGCGACGACCTCATCAAAACCGACTGGCAACTCATGGTGGAATTGAAGAAACTCTTCCAAATCCTCTAACCCACTGCGCCACTCCGCGCCCCTCACCTTAACGCTCTCCTTTTCTAAACTCTTGGAAACGTGAGAGAATTTTCATGTCTATTCCATCTACCCTCATCCAGAACATAACCGAATCTCATCGTAACCCTTTTACAGTTTTATAACTCCCTTATTACTAACCAAATTATATGTGATCAATGTAATTCTAATTTGGGCGAGCTACATACATTTGATTTTGAATAATCGAAGATGGATTTTTGATAAAACTCTTTGTTTGATCAATGCTAATGGGCAAATGGATACTGATGTATTGATGGGGTAGTGAACATATGGAAGTGAAGTGTGTAGCAAGCCATTTTGCCATTTTATGTATACTACGATTTTACTTACTGCCAGGTGTCGTACTAATTTAGACGTATATCATGGTCATTGTTTTTACAACAAGTAAACGCTAATAAAATTATTTATTATTTTATTTATAAGTACGCTAAAGTGACATATACGTTGTAAATAGTAAATTATATGCGATTTCTGTTATTTATGCAGAATATGCGTTTTAATTTCAACCTTTGGTATCTTTGTTTGGACCAGTTTGCTTTGGCTTGAAGAAATATATTATTTTAACCATTATGTATCTACATCACTACTGAATAATCTTTTGTAAATAATAAAGCGTTTACATTTTTGTAGCTGTATATAAATGAAATGAAATTATAATATCGTCAAAGCAGTATTTATCTAGTGAGCGGTGCAATAAACGATCTCAACATTGGTAACTAAATGTGTCTTGTCGTAGGGCAATATCTGTATATCTGCGGTGCTTCTAAAGTAGTCAACCTATACTCTGTAATTTTTTTATGTAGTTTGATGTCTAAAATTATTAATTGCTGTGTATGTACGGGTGTTTTGTAAGTGGGAGTTAGTATCAGTAGAGGCACTGCCGACGTGTTTGGGGGTCTATTGTATACAGGGTTATTAAAAGAACTTCTCAACATCGGCAAGTTCTCGACACTGAATTCCTTACTTCATAACAATGAACGTATGTTATAAAGTTTTAATTTTTAATACATTTGAAAATGTATTTTTTACATTCGTATATTGTTAATTAACTACGTATTTTAGATAGAATTAAAAAAAACCTAACGCCACGTTCGGATATTGTTATTACAAATTGAAACATGAAATGGCTTGGCAATATCAATTTATATTATCACTAATGTGTAAAATGCAAGGTATTAAAAAAAACTTATCAAGAAAAATATTAGCTATCCTGTTTCTGTCAGTATTTGTCATATGCTCTACCATCAAATACATTTCGTCAGACACAAAACCATAGTTTTTTATAAATTCAATTAAAAAATATGTTCTTAAAAACTCTCTAATGTCTTTATAACGGACCCTTAAAAATGTCTTTTAATTTATCATTCAAGAGGTAGCTACAGTCTCAATAACACGTATTGTATTCTACCCCTTATTACTGGCGTATTAAGGTAGGTACTAATGGATATAGGTCGACCTATTGCTGACTGTACCTACTCTCTCGCGGCTAATTTGTTCATACCTTAAAAACTATATATGTATTAGTTTTTAATCCATAGAACAAAAGCTTAGTGTTATGAAGTCAGAAATCAGTAACGAGAGGTTTCCTATATATTTGTTCTAACCCTGTAGTTAGTGTGCGACACAAGTTATCTTTGTACATTGTGCATACAGGGATTACACATTGTATTGATGGCACGGTAAGTGGGACGCGAGTCCATAGTGAAGGTACAGGAGGTTGTATTTTATTATGTAGGTATTTTTCCCTTTTTGAAATGCTTTGTATTATATAGATGGAATGGGACATTATTCTTATATTGAAGAAATTTTATTAAATTACGTACTATATTTTTCTGCCTTTTTATTTACAACTACAAGTTATGCCTATCCTGTACTTTTTGTAATAGCTTTTCTTAAAAAGTCAACTCAGGCTTCCCAAATCAAGTATAAAATTCCATATATAATTAAGGTTTTTATTATTTTTATTACTGGTTTATTAAAATCATGGTTGTTGTTTTTGAAATTGCTGTTTTTCGTTTTATGTCTTATTTGAAAACTAGCCATAAAAACAAACCTGTATTAGAATGGATTTTCCGAAAATATTAGACAGAAGATATCAGCTTAAGGATATTTCAGATGGCAAGTTGTTCCTATCATGCGTGATTATAGTGGCTTTCAAACGACTTTATTCTTCTACTCGTATATTGGAGGTCCTTTTCTTGACTTCCAAGTCCTTTCTAAAATACCTGTCTTGAAATGTTTAAGAACAATCTCGGACGTTTTTTAAGACAGGTGTTTTGTTTTTACGGATTATTATTGTAGCGTACATATTAAAGTTAATTGCATAATTTTCTAGAAATAGTCACTGGTCAAAAATATTATGATTATTATCCTCACTATCGTCTACTCTCCTCTCTGATACGTGATTTTTCTTCTATCAGTTTTTTGGAAAAGTGCAGCCGGAAGTGACTAAGATTGGATGGATTTCAAATTCTCGTAAATAGTCAGAAAAATCGCTGACTAGAAGAATCGAGAAGAATGGCTAGATATACATATATCTAGCCATTCTTCTCGATTCTTCTAGTTACATAGTTACATCTACTTACATAAGTAGATAACTAGGAATGTTCCGAATATTCGTATTCGTTTGGCGAATACTCGCCAATTTTCTAAACATTCGTTCGTATTCCTATTTATTCATTCTAAACCGAAAACCTATTCGTACTCGCCATTTTCTAAACGAATACTCGAATACTAATCGAACAGTGAGAGCCCAATGTAAATAGTTGATAAAATAATTTTTCTACAGAAGAAATACTTTTAAGAGTAAACATTGATTTGGAAATCAGTTACATAACTTACTTTTTAGTTTAATGAGTGATGTGCATTTAAAGGTTTAGATTAAACCAAAAAGGTAGGACTTACTGATTGAACTAAAAAAAATATTTATAACACTAACTTTAAATTGTACTACAAATTACGTACTTAGGTATTAATTTTGCAAGTGCGTGCATAGTAGGTTAGGTACGATACGTACGAGTATTTGTAATCGTTTTCGCGAATAGTGGGGCACATTATTCGCATTTGCATTCACGAATAGTGATTTTTTGCTATTCGAAACATCCCTAGTAGGTACTTTCGCAAAGAAACAATATTATTATGTAAGTATTCAGAGAGCCGGTAATTAACTATTCCATGTAACCCGTGGGTCTAAATCTCATTAAGTACCTAAACATTATTCTACGTAAGTACCCAAAGTACCCATGTAAAGTTCCATTAGTTATCCTATTGCTATCAGTTGTATGAAAAGTCACAAATTCGCCATTATACGAAAGTGCCTCGTAAACCACATTATTAGATCCAGTATGAATGAAGGAACACGTTCTATAGCTTGCAGTTTCCACAAATAGGGCAGCTATCGGTCAATCGACAAATTGCATTCGCAGATTGATTACTTAGGTACACATATCCATGTGAATTATTTATAGCCACGGATAATAGGCACGCTGCGTACAAGCCGAGTGTTACAATGCAGTATTCATTAGCGTAACGGATTTATACGTTAACTAATTGTAAAAAAAATTATGAAGAGTATTTTATGTAGTTTTTTTTATGAAATAACTGTCAAATAGGCAAACAGCCCTCTTGAAGGTGATATGGGCTTAAAACGTCACGCTGACCAAACGGGTTCACTCTTTTAGGGATGGTTGTAGATTCTCGGGGTTTGTGGTAGCCGCTTTGTTATCTCTTAGTCGCCTTTCACGACGTCCACGGCAGGATATCGCGTGGTACTATTTTAAAGCCACATAGTGTCGGCCATTATCGCCAAATGTTATCACATATAAGAAGTAAGAACAACAAGATAGGATCGCTCCCCTTTATCGATAAAATTGTAGCTTGATCTGCTAAGTTATAAAAACGCTAAACTTATGGTTTATTCAGTGCTAAAATTGAATCTTTCTAGAGAACCTATTGCCTAATCAATGATATCACATAATATCGCATGGAGGTTAGGTTAGAAAATATTGTATATTCTGTACAATATTTTCTGCCGAATTTAGATACCTACATTATTTAAATTTCCGGTTACTCTCTGATATTTCTTTTTAGATATTTCTGATTTTTTTGGTCTGATAAATATCTTTTATGAAGACATAGTAGTGTCATTTGCACCATTAATGGTGCTGGTCAATGGTGCAGATGACATTTCGGGGACAGTTCAATTAATCCAGACAGATAGCCTATGAAATCCCATTGCAGAGCACAAGCCTCCCACTCTTGTGGGGCTGTTTAGGCCTCACGGATTATGGTAGCCACCTTGATAAGCCTGTGAATCGGATTATCTCTCCAGACCTTCGACATTGTATTCATACCCATTTAGCATCACTAGGGGGACACGGTGTAGGATGCTGAAGAGTAACAGTTGCTTCCCCATAATCTATAACGGTTTCTAATTCCCATCGCTGAAAATTTAACCAAAATTAACTCTGTAGACTATTTTGTTTTAAAAATTACTTTTAAAACAGTCATATCACTCATAAACTTAAGGATTATGACATTTGTGAGCTTTTAATGCAAAAAAGCATGATAGATTTTAATTTTTCCAATGTACTTATCTGTTTCGAAATAGGTAATATTTATTACCTTCAGTTAGATTTTTTCCGAGCAATACCTACAAGAGTTTATCACATGAATGTCATTTCATTAAACTTCTAGATCAAGAATTGTTTCTATATAATACCAAGAAACTTCATAGGTATATCAGCGTCGACGCCGCTTGACAATTGTTTCTAAAGGTGATCACAGTTTGTATACGCCATAGATTTCTAATTTAATGAGATAGGTACCTCTATTTGGATTCAGCTTTCAAGAACTATAATAATCCTGCTCACAGAGAAATCGAACTATCAAAGAACTTCGCCGAGTAAAAAGGTCTGATAAAGTCTCATGCTCTAATAAAGGACGAAAGGTTACGTTTCTTTAGACTTTATACATTAGCCTGAATAACGTCAGGCATTTTTTTATTATTATATTGTAGAGTAAATCCAGAAAAAATGATTATAAATATAACCAAATTTAAAGAAAATTTCTCACTACGATAAATACTTAATAATATGAGACTCAAAATCGAGACAATGTTTATATTGACGTTTTCATTTTACAGCATTAGGCACAGGAAAGGCAAGAAAGTAAAATAAGAGAACGAAACATAAAAAAACTGCAGGTTGATACAAACCATGATACTGATACTGATTTCAAAGTTTGTCTGTTTTCAAAGTAGAAGTGCTAAAAAGAAGAGAGCAGAAATTTAAATAGGTACCTATATATGTACATAGTTATTAGTTTATTTAGATGTTACATATTTCAACTGTGAAGAGATTATGCCTACCTACTATAATCTACTGTTATTTTCTCACAGAAGACTGCTTTATAATACCTTTTCCCCTTTTTTGGCAAAGACTGAGAGATACTTTTCATCGACCCATTGTATTTTCTCTCTCTCCTTGATGGAAATTGATCCTCTTCTCCTCTTGGTAAAAGGATCTTCCCTAAACCATTTTTTCATCTAGATCCCATAATCCTGTATTCAATCAAAGATAGGCATCAGCATCTGCAAAGATCATCGGTCGTTCTTGACAAAACTCGACGTATGATAGAAATGCTAATGATCGACAGTGACTGCTTACCATCAACGGACTATCTGTTCGTCTACCACCCCATTCTATAAAAAAATGTCTATTAAATAAAGAATTCATAACACTAGAATTGGCTATTCATAATCAGTTAAAGAATCAAGGATGCATTTTAGTCTTAATTTTCTCTTCTTTTCAAATGCAATTAACATCTGCTTACTACATATTCTTAATCATATAACCAGAATACCTGTAGCTACATAGGTACTTTGAGACATCCGGCACAAATAGTAAGTTGTATTGAAAAACACTAAGGTCGGTTTTCATATAAACTAAAAAAAAAGAGCCGCCGGTAGTGGCTGGGTGAGAAGAACAGACCGTGTGTGGTGGTGGTCCTTGAGGGAGGCCTATATCCAGCAGTAGAGAGACAAATGCTGATGGTATGGTATGGTAAAATAGATATAAAGATTGTAAGCATAACGTGGCATTGTACTCAGGTGAAACTACGCACAATCAGTGAGTAGTGTTATAAGTAGGTACACTGTGATGCATCTAAATGTCGTTAACGAACAGGATGCATTTCTAAAACGGTAGATGCGTGCCTACTTATAGTAAGTGATAGAAGAAGCAAGCAGATAAGTAGACAGATGTTTAGGGTAGGTATGTATCTGTATAGATTCGAATATACAACAGTGCTGTAACAAGTTTTATAGGACACTACCTATGTACCCTAGTAGCAAGGTTTCGTTTGTCGTCAATAATGTTTTGCCCGGAAGGCCATCATTCCTCACACCATTTCTTAGAAGCACCAATGCCAGGGCAGCTTCGTACTGGATTGGGTGGAGCGAGGACTGTAGGTACCGATCTACGTTCTTAACAATACTTCCGTTGCGCAAATTATGCAATATTAATATTTTTAGCTAATCCTGAATGAAAGGTGCTCAAATTTCAATTCGAGAGCTTATAATCTTTATTTGGTTTTTGATTGGTATGCATGATTTTCCAGGATTTTGATGTTTATGTCCCGTTTTTTGGGTGCATTTTGAGGCAGTAGCTATGGAAACGCGGTATGCGTGGGTGTGGGGGTGTAGTTTTCAGGGTCTAGGTCACGCCCCGGTGTGTAGGGCGCATGCGCGGGCCTGGAAGTCTCCGTTGAGAAACAGCTCCCGCTCAAACTCCGCCGGACTTCCTCATGGAAGTAGCCTCTGACGTTCAGCTTGGTCATTTTGTGACATTATTTAGAAAAAAATTTCGGACTAATCGTCATAAAGTATTTTCAGAAGTGTTTGAAGTGAGTGTAAGGTTTTTGTAAAGTTTAGTGTGAAAATATTGCCATCATCATCATAATTGTCAGCAGAAACGTGTTGGTATGTTTGAGCATTTTAGTGTTTAATAATTACATTACAAAATAATCACTAAATATTACAAAATGATCCCTAACTAATCTAAAATTGTGAAAGTATTCTTTACAAACATTAATGTAGGCCTATTTTGGACGTTCCCTTATAATGAAATTGTTACTATTGTAGGTATTTATTTATATAGTCAATATTCACAGTAACATAATTAGTTCGTAATTGCCGTGTCTTAATACAATACAATAATGTCTTAATATGTCTTAATGTTTTATATGAGATATTTCTATGTAATATTTCTCTTCTCATCGTCATCGGGTTCGTAAAAATACGATATTTATAATAAATGTCAAAATATCCGATATTTGATATATGTATATCAAAATATCCGATATTTGATATATAGGTATCAAAATATCCTATATTTAATAATGTATATCCGATATATATCGGATATATGTATATCATGTAAGTATATAAAAAAGACGCGAATTTCATTCTGTAGGTAGGTTTTAATGTGTCAAACTTGTTGTTAAAGAAACTTTGAGTTTGATTAATAGACTTATTTATTATAAAACAAAACAAAAAATAAGGGTAAAATTAGTCTTTGAGATTAATAATCAGTCTACTTAATCAACATTCAATTAAATTATAATTATAATCTTTAGTGTTGAATTATTGGCAGTGGCATTGATCATAATTTTTTTTTATGTCAGTATAACAATTTGTAAGCGTGGGATCTCCCAAAATTTTAGTTTTGACGGTAAATATCAATTGATATATACCAATATAAATATCAATTAATATATATCGTGATATATATCCGCTGATATAGGTATATCAGCGAACCCTGCTTCTTATGGGATAGGTTATCACCTATCGGATAGTTCTTAGTAGGTATACCTACCTACCTATACTGGCTAGGTACTGTAGGTACAATACGATAGAAAAAAAACAAATTCGAAATTTGAAAATGAAAATCACTTGTCAAACGCTATTAAATTTTTATTTCTGTCGGTAATTTGAAAATGAACTGTTTGCAGAAAAATTAATTTATCAAGACAACATTTTCGTTCAATGATGTTTTATGACTTTCGTTGCGGTCTAAACCAGAGACAAAGTTATTAAAGACTTAAGTGATGAAGTCCTATCCAGAGCCACTGTTTATGACTGGTTGAGTGAATTTAAACGTGGTCGTACCCACCCACAGAACAGAGAACTTAATTTGTTATTCCGTGTACCCACCTCAGCGACGATGTTAGAGAAGGGCGTCCTGCGACGGCGGTGATGGCGGAAAACATCAAAACTGTGCGGCTCATAATTGAAGCTGACAAATGAACGACATATCAGCAGATACGGGCATCATTAGATATCTATTGGTATTAGCCAAGTTCAAACTATTTTATACGGTTACCTATGGGTAAGGAAGCTTTGTGCTAGATGTATTCCTCACAATTTGAGCGAAGCTCAAAAACACTGTCGCGTGGAATGGTGTCTCCAAAAATACTTGAAAAATTCGACAATGATCAATCAAATGCTGTTTTTGATATAGTAACAGGTGATGAAAGCTGGATCTACTGCTATGAGCATGAATCTAAGAAGCAATCTGCTGAGTGTATCTTTCCTTTCGAAGAGTTTCAGACGAAAGTGAAGAAAGGACGGAGTACTGAAAAGAAGATGATTGCCTTCTTTTTTGGCAGAACAGGTCACTTTGCTACTATAAATTTAGAAAATAAAAGAACAGTAACTGTGGACTGGTATATGCCTTCTGTTTTGGAAAAAGTCAAAGAATGATGCCTACGAAGCAGAATGGTCGTCCATCACGACAATGCCGCAGCTCACTCCGACTGACAAGCGAAGCAATTTTCTAGTGCTGTAAATATATAGTTAATGGGTCATCCGCCATACAGTCCCGGCTGAATGCTTCACACAATGGTTTCATCGCATGAAAAATTGTATCAATTGTCGCGGAGAATACTTCGAAAATCAATAAAACAATTTCCATTTTTATATCTGATTTAATTTTTGAGATTCTAAAACTTTCAGTGTCACATACGTACCTACCTATACTTATTTATAGGATGCGGTAAAACCTGAAGCCATTTCAACAAGTTAAATGTTTCAATGTTTGTTATCATTCGAACTGCTGTGCCAGCTAAGCAATCCGTGCGGACCCATTCACAGGGAACGCGCAAAGTCTGGCACTACAAGTCAGCAGATTGGGATGGGTTGAGCGAATTTTACGCCTCTTATCCCCGGGGGTAGCTTTGTTTCTCGTCGGGAGATCCGGATACCTGTGCAGACTCCGTTACCGACGTGGTGTTGCAGGGCATGGAATGTTATATTCCTTGCACCGTGATACCGGTAGGCGGACGGAGCCAACCCTGGTTTAATCAGTCCTGCAGAGAGGCCCGTCGTAATAAACGGGCCGCATACAGGGCCTGGGCCAGAGCGTAGGTGTCCGAAGATCCGAATACCTCCGACTTGAGGAAGAAATTTAACGCTGCCTCGAGGTGCAGTAAGAAGATCATTGTCAGAGCAAAGAATGAGCACATCTGCAGAATTGGCGACCGACTAGCTAGCTATACTTCTGGAAGCCCGGCTTTCTGGTCGCTCGCTAAGGCTGCTGAAGGTAACTTCTGTCAGTCGTCACTCCCTCCACTGCGGAAACTCGATGAGTCACTGGCCCATGGGGCGAAGGATAAAGCCGATCTTTTAGGCTATCGCTTTGCCTCAAACTCGACACTGGACGATAGAGGTGCCTCACCACCGTCTATCTCAAGGTGCACAAGCTCCATGCCGGAAATCTGTTTCACACAGCGTGAAGTCCGGTGAGCTCTAGCATCTCTTGATATCCGAAAGTCGAGTGGGCCAGATGGTATTCCTGCAGTGGTGCTTAAATTTTGCGCTCCCGAGTTGTCTCCGGTGCTTACGCGACTCTTTAGGCTCTCATACTCTACAAAAAGCTTCCCGTCAACATGGAAGGTAGCTCATGTTCACCCTTTGCCTAAAAAGGGTAACCGCACAGACCCTGCCAACTACAGGCCAATAGCGATCACCTCCCTCCTCTCCAAGGTGATGGAGCGTGTCATAAACACAGCTCCTTCGGTACCTAGAGGATCACCAGCTGATTAGCGACCGTCAATATGGATTTCGCCATAATCGCTAGGCTGGTGATCTTTTAGCGTATTTAACACACCGCTGGGCTGACGCCATTGAGAGTAGAGGCGAGGCTCTGGCTGTAGGCCTAGACATTGTGAAAGCTTTTGACCGGGTATGGCACAAATCGCTGCTTTCCAAGTTACCATCTTTCGGGATACCCGAGGGATTATGCGAATGGGTTGCCAGTTTCCTGACTGGACGGAGCATCAGAGTCGTTATCGATGGTAGCTGCTCCGACACCATGTCTATTAACGCTGGCGTCCCGCAAGGCTCCGTGCTGTCCCCAACTCTGTTCCTTCTGCGTATCAACGACCTGTTGCAAATTGGTGACATACTTTGCTATGCAGATGACAGTACTGGAGACGCCTTGTACAGGGGCCGCGCCAACATCCCTCGGGTCGAAGTGGAAGAGAGTCGCGCCAGGCTTGTGTCTGAAATCGAAGACTCTTTAGATCTAGTCTCGATTTGGGGTTCTCTGAACCTAGTGGATTTCAACCCCAGTAAGACGCAAGTCTGTGCATTCACCGCTAAAAAAGACCCTTTTGTTGTAGCACCTCGCTTTCAGAGCATACCTCTTAAGATCTTGGAGAGTATCGGGATCCTTGGTATCGACATCTCCAGCCAAGTCGAATTTAGGGGTCATCTGGAAAATAAGGCCAAAATGGCCTCCAAAAAGCTCGGTGTGCTGAAGAGAGCGAAGCGGTACTTCAAACCTGGGCAACTCCTTATGCTTTACAAAGCTCAGGTGAGGCCCCATATGGAGTACTGCTCTCATCTCTGGGCCGGCGCACCGAAATACCAATTGGACCCATTTGACTCCATCCAACGACGTGCTGTTCGTATTGTCAACGATCCCACTCTCACGGGCGGTTTAGAATCCCTCAGCATTCAGAGAGACGTTGCGTCTCTCTGTGTGTTCTACCGCCTGTACAATGGGGAATGCTCTGAAGAATTGTTTAATATAATTCCCACCTCGCGTTTCTACAACCGCACCTCCCGTCACAGAAGTGCGGTCCATCCGCATTTCCTCGATACGGAGGTGTCGCGCACTGTTCGGTCCAAAAATTATTTTATACCGCGAACCTGTAGGCTGTGGAACGAACTGCCTCAAGAGGTCTTTCCATTGAGCTACGATATGAGGTTCTTCAAGAGAGCTGTGAATAGGATTTTGCAAGGTCGGCGGCGCGCCCGCATACCCCCTGGTGTTGCAGGTGCCCATGGGCGGCGGTAACACTTACCATCACGTGGGACCGCTTGCTCGTCCGCCCACTAATCTATAAAAAAAAAGCTAAATACATATACCTACCTATCTAGATTAATTATTATCCAACTAAATATAAATTATAATAATAAATTTATTGAATCACAATTTACTACATATACGAGTACATATCGGTAACAAAATTATTTTGACAATTAAAAAATTTGCCAAAGAAACAAATACATGCATTGTTGGAGCCATCCCCTACACCAAGCAAGCCTGCGCCTACTCGTATTGTTGTTAGCAGTTACCTCCGAACCATCTTATTTTACAATTGATAATTTCATAGCATTAGGCGTTTATTTTATTTTTACTTTATTTCCCTATGTTTATATATGTTTATATATACACTTCAATCTAAGAATATTCATTCATGTTCGTTACTGATAATTACAGCATGTACACGTCCTGGCCGAAAGTAATACACATCGGTCTTTAGAAAGAGACTATTGGCTAGCTTCGGTTTTGTAGAGCGTCTTCTCTGTCGTGTGCCTGTACGACAGAGCTCTACAAACGCTCTACAAAACCGAAGCTAGCCAACCATAGCCGATGTGTATTACTTTCGGCCGGGATGTGTATGTACCATAATATCATATGTACCACCATATGTGCCATATGTACCATATCTATCTTTCTTTAATCGTCCCAATGTATCTTTCCGTCCCAATGCAATGCTAGATAGTGGTCTTCCTCAGAAGCACTATCTTTCTTACTATGTTATTTCATCTTTGTCTGTCCGTGGTGACTCTCATACCATCATGGATCGGGCATGTGGGACGGGTGGGACACCCATAGATTCAAAGACGGGGCCCTTATCCGCGAACCTCCGCTGGGGCTTTTCACATGCACCACGTATACATCATCTATACATTCTATATTCTTATGCTATATATAATATAAATACATATGTGGGTATCACTATATTTCTATTTTCTTTTTCTATCTTATATTATCTTATTTATATGTACTTATTACCTATCTATACATTTTAACATTTAATATTTTCGCATTATTTTCACACATATTTATCCATTTAAACGGGTCTTAGTCAGCTCGGTCAGCTCATGTTACCCTGGTAGGTGCAATCCAACCGAAACGTCGAGTAAAATAAATAAGGTAAACATTTGCGTTAAGTCCTGTTTAAATAGATAAATATCTATACATTTATTTTAATACATACATGGGGAACACAGAAAGTTTTGCGGAAAACAAAATGGTCTACGGGTTCCAATTTTTCAATACATTTTTTCAAAGTACTCTCTACTTGCAGCTATACAAAGTTTCATGTGTCTGAACCAATTTTGAAAACACTTTTCCACTCTTCCTCGGGTACCTCTTTCACAGCCTCTTCGAACGTTTTTCCACTCTCGGTGAGGTTGTGCGGCATCTATCGCTATACTATCCTCCTGACTCGTAGATGCCCGTGTAATATTTCATACACACTCTCTGATCCAGTCTGCAATCTCTTCTGAATTTCCTCGTATGTAATTCGCCTATTTTCACAAATTAAATTTTTCACTGCCACCACATTTTCTACAGTACCAGCCGTTAAAGAGCGACCGCTTCTTTCTTTGTTAGCCAAACTTAGTCGTTCACGCTTAAATTCATTGTACCAACAATACTCAGTTGCCCTAGAAGGGCATTTGTCTGCAAACGACATGTGAAGTTTATTAAATGAATCTTCAGTTTTTTAAGAACATTTAAAATCATACAAAATCATAGAGCGGAAATGTTCACGTCGAATATCAATTTTTTCATGATACAGGATATTTTGATTCAGCTCGTAAAAAATATGGAGGGAAATTTGACTTTGGAATGTTTTATTTTTATGTTATAGTTTTAACTGACATGAAAACCAGCCAATGTTCCACAGACAAAAACTCTTTGTCGCAAATCTTTCTGAGTAGCCTGGTATAATAATTTCGTAACAAAGTCGTGTCTGTACATACTTGACATACATGCTTACTTGTCTGTACGTGTTGCCGACCCTGCAATGACCCGGTAATGACCCTGCATGCTGTGCCCAAGGTTCCGAGTTCGATTCCCGGTCGAACTTTCATTTGCTTAAAAACAAATGTTTGTTCGGGTCTGGATTCCATCTTTGTGTGTGTGTCTCACAACACAGGGAATCCTAGTATGGACTATTGAAGGTGGCGTTACAGTATGGACAGATTTTAATGCATTTTGGCATACTTAGTTATAGCTTATGTTTCGAGCTAACATTTAGCGTACCTACTCTAGACGTAGTCATATTTACGTTACATTATCATTCATTTTAATAAAAATAGAAGTGACATTTTGAACTATAATAAATTAAACAGGAGATTGTTCCTATAATAATCTAGACTATGATGGGGGGGGGGACAGGTAAGGTTGTCCTTTTGTGCTTCACTGCTGTGGATTACACGGCCCCAGCAGTGAAATTAAATAAATGTACTTAGAATAAGACTAACAAAAAACTGAGTCTCATGTAACTTGAAAATAAAGAAAATGATTATAAACAACTTTTGCTAAGGAATCCATAGGCAAAACATGGGTACAGACACCAGCTTAATGTATCGCCGTTTAATAATATAATTAATTTCATTCATAATTTAATTTAATTTCATTATGTAAGTAAATTTACAGAAGTAGCAAAACACGAATAGAACCACGAGAAATAAGTGTCCCTCGTGGACCTACTAGTAGGACAAATTAGTAGGATCACGAGAAAACAACCTTGATTCTTTGTTTGCCCAAACGTTGACTGGTAGAGAATGAAATTAGGCATTAAGTTCTCCTTTTGTACATTTTGTCCGTGCAATAAAGTTAAATAAATAATTTTTTTTTGGTTCTTCCATAACTCCTCATGATTACAAGACGAACAGTCCATAGTATAGTATAGATAGTATAGATCGTAAGAATTATTAGGTTAATTCAGAATAAAGAAGAAAAAATAGTCATCTTTCTTCAATGTTTAAATGGTATAATAATTAAGTGATTGTTCATTCGACTTAACTTTTGATATTTTAAAATTCGAAGACAAGTTTAGATGTAGACCGTCAATGCATATGAATTAGTAATTTACTTGGTTTTAAATGCACAGATTAGACCAGTTTCAGTTATTTATTTTTTTCACGTGCTAAACGTCGTTCATTCACGCGCACGAATGAATGGGGAGCGCCGCGAACCCTGAAAGTTGGAAACAGTCGTCAACCGCACGCCCGCGCGATGTCGCGCGGCGCCCGCGCAATTCGACGCGAGTTACATACACTACGATACCGTAGTCACTGTGACGACACGACGCGTTTACATTGTGCCACTTCTTACCACCAGCACACCAGATCCACTCTCGGTGCGTCATCTATTTATACCACTCTATAATACATACTAATGCTGACCTTCAACATCATGTGCCACGGTTTTCATTCACTAAAATTACTGCTGACAAACTATTCTCTAATTCGCAGCGCTCCGTCTAAACACACTGTGATGGACCGCTTGTTAATTGGAGATAATTTATTTTATGTACATATATAGCTAAGATGGTATTAATTGGATGACTAGCCCAATTCGCAGTATTAACTCTAGCTCTACGATAAGCACTGAAATCATTGTGAGTCGTCACGCATACCCATTAGGTATCACCTTTATGAAGATTGTTGTCATCACTTCCGTTCCGCTGGTTGTTAACTATCCACGCGATCACACAATTTGTAATACTATCACGTCTACAGTTACATGTTTGTAGAAAAATGTATTGACAGGAAATTAAATTTTGTCAACATGGCTGCTTGTTTAGCTGCGTCGGTGTGCGGTTGCATATACACCATAGAACCGTATTGTAGGTAACGCTAGTCACTATACAACACGGCTCTATAATACAGGAAGCAGTTCTCCTCTGGCCACTTTATTACTTTTATCGCCTAAAGTTGTTGTTCGGTCCTGTAGAATTGCAATGTGAACACAATTTAATATACCTACTTATCAATAATTAATTAATGACTGTGTTAGGATAGTACGGATATAGGGTAAATATTGTGAGTATAGCATATCTGTAAAAGGAACAACAATCGATAAGGTAGATGCATCTTCGTATGATACCACGTACCGAAGCATGGTCGATTAACTCAATTTTGACTAAACGGGAAGATTCCGGTGCGCGCTTCCTCTTCATTTTTCCTAACGTATCACACAGGGTCTTTCTCGTTAACTTTGAGTAGTCAATGATCATTGAGTCAATGCTTCTATTTGTAGACCATTCGGCGATTTCATTCGGCTAAGGGTGTCGCCGCCAGGTGTACTTTTGTAGGGTTATGTACAGCCTAAGTAGAATAAATTGCTATAATATCTATCAATGGCGACAAAATGTATATTAAACGTCAGTAAGTTTTATTATAAAGTACATGCTGTGCATCGGAAGATAAGGCATTCTTAATTTTTTGCTAAGCACTTATGATTCTAAGAACCACGACGCATCATGACTTAGGTGCGCTGGGAACTTATGCTGATCTCCGGGATACCTCCAACATCACCCCTTCTAGTCTGCCCTTGACCGCCACGCCGCACTCAATAGCTCTCACTATTTTCATCTAAGCATTACTATGTTCATCATTATCTCTCACAAAACTGTATCATTATGCATTATTTTTGTCTCATTATAATAATAGAAATGCCTTATCTCTCCATGTATTATCCGGCCGATGAGAGAATGCATTCCTGACGTCTGCCAGTTGGTCATGACTAGTGATGGGCAATAAGTAACACTATTATTTATTTTTTCAACCGACCCAAGAAAAGAGTAACATAAGTTTCAATACCTGTTTGTCTAGCGTCTAATTTCTGAATGTAACTAGCGTAAAGAAAATAAAAATGCGATAGATATTCGGAAATATTTAATATAAAATACAACAATAAAAGTATTTTGAAAAATAGTTGCGACTGGGTTCAAACAAATTTAATCGTATAACGTATAACGAGGTCAGTATAACAAGCAGGAACAGTCAATTAAACGAAAGAAGAAAAAACAAAACGAGAAACACAGGAGAACGTAGTCCATGCGCACGAAACGACAACAGACGACTGTTTTAGCGTCACAAAATGGCGGCCTATTACACCATTTGGAGTTGCCATTTCTCACCAGAAATATAAAAGTAGCTACTCATATTACGCTACTTGCCTTCGCGCGTTCAGTTTGGGCGCAGCTTTATAATATTATTAACTTTATTAGTACATTCTATTATTATCAAATTATTAGAAAGAAAGTCGTATTATTTTATAGTATAACGACAGATAACGTTATAATTGCCTAGTATTTTTGGCACATCACTACAAAAATAAACAGTTGACATAGCCTTATAACAGCGCAGTATGGATTTTAGAAAAATATTGTTTTCTTATTTATTTAACATTACATTTAACGCAAAATTATAACATTTATTGTAAGTTGACATAATGATATAGTTTTAATGATATTATTCGTTAGGAGAGCAAATAAACGATAATAATATTTTTATCGTAAATTCTTCACCACTTCAAAGTTACATCGTCCATTCTCTCACGACCTGTTAGGAACGCATTCTCTCAGCGGCCGGAGTATAATAGTTCTTTGAACACAAAGAAGTCACTCGCAAGTTTATCTTTAATATATACTGCCTATCAGGCACGAACAACCGATGCACCCGTTCTCACTCACTCCACTCATTCTCATTTCGTTCTTACCCTTTCATTTGCTCACGTCGCTGGCATCTCTTATCAGCCATATTGCCATTTATCCCTCTTTAATTCCATATCAAAAAGTAAATGTCATAGAGAGCAAGGAATAGTGTTGGCAATATAAAGAAACCAGTAAACAACGATTAGTAAAGTATTGTACCAATATAGTCGACATTGTGTCCAAATATATAATTTATTATCTTATTTAATTAATTAGTAACTTACTACTGTTAAATATTTGCGATAATTCGCGACAAAGGGCTACGTAAACCTATCCTGTCTACGTAAGCCTCTATTTCGTCTACTGACTTCTCCTTACCACCCAAAGGTTGCTTGGAAGAAATTGCTAAAGCGATGCTAAAGGCCGCCGGTTGTACTTCTAATTACTTGTACTTTGTATTTCTCTGTATATTTTTGGTGTACAATAAAGTATATCTATCTATCATAGAGCGAAAAGTCGCGACCCTAGGCCTAGACTATAGCATGTTCTACTCAACAATAGATACCCCTTTATTTTATTTTAACATTTATAAATGAGCAGCGCCGGCTCTAGCCCATGTAGCGCCCGGGTGCAATCAATACTCTGGCGCCCTCTAGTAGGCGCGCGATCAAAATGGAATATTTACAGCTATATTTTCACCAGTGATCGGAAATTCGGGTGAACAAATCAAAACAGATGCCGGCAATCGGCATGCATGCGCCTTCATACGCCAATATAGTTTTTAATTATCTGTTTTAAGGCCGATTTCACGTTGTAACAAAAGCTATTGTGTAGAGGGTGGAAAAATATGACTAAATTATTTATATTTTTAAAGGAGCCGCTCGTGGCGCGCCTTGCTACCGCCGCCGGCGTCGGCCATAACACGGGCGCAGGGTCTTTGAGAGCGCCGCGAGCTACGCAGGCTCTTTAAGGCGTCGCGAGCGGCGCTTGGCACCCCCTAAGACCCTGCGCCTCTGTGCGCCGCACACCTTGTACCATAGGTAAAGCCGGCACTGTAAATGAGGGTACTTAAAGAATAATTTCTTGGTAATATAACTTTTTAAACTTTCGCGTTTTCTACACATTTTATATTTGAAATCGGGTCTGAACGCGTATAATAAAGGTATTTGTTTACCTTTTATTCCTACTCGACGTTTCGGCATGGATTACACCAGCTGTGGTCTCGAGTTGACTAGACCAGGATGGGAGCTGCGAGCAGTTTTATCAACTACCCGCATTTGATCTTCACTGTCCGAATGTCAAACAATGTCCGTGGAAGTATTAGACTGTAAATCGCAAGGTTTAAATTCGTTAATCACTTGATTCTACGTCGACAACAGTTTATACCCATCTTTCCGATTGAAATTTTTATATTCCTTAATTTCAATCGCTTTACGTACAATCCTGGGATAATAGTGATGTTCAGTGGAGTGGATTTTGGGAGTGCAGAGTTCTATCCAGTGATTAATTCCAGCGTTGAGAATGTGTTCGGCTATTGCTGATTTACTAGTTTGGCGGTTTCTTACAGCTGCAATGTGTTCCGTGACTTTTTCCGCAACTGTACGCTTAATTTGGCCTATATAGGAACAACCACAGCTGCAATCTATCTTATAGACACCTGGCATATGGTTAGGTATAACATCCTTAGGTGTTTGTAGATTTTCCGCTAGTTTGGAGGACGAAGTATAGTTTTCTGCAATGGTAGGATGGACGACTGGCAGAAGTTACCCTCAGCAGCCTTGGCGAGCGACCAGAAAGCTCGGCTTCTACAAAGACAGTTTGCTAGTCGATCGATAATTCTACGGATGTGCTCATTCCTTGCCCTGACAGTGATCCTCTTACTGCACCTCTAGGCAGCGTTAAATTTCTTCCTCACGTCGGTGGTATTCGGATCTTCAGATACCTGTGCTTTGGCCCAGGCCCTGTATGCAGCCCGTTTATTATAGCGGGCCTCTCTTTTTTTTTTTTTTATAGATTAGTGGGCGGACGAGCAAGCGGTCCCACGTGGTGATAAGTGTTACCGCCGCCCATGGGCACCTGCAACACCAGGGGGTATGCGGGTGCGCCGCCGACCTTGCAAAATCCTATTCACAGCTCTCTTGAAGAACCCCATATCGTAGCTCAATGGAAAGACCTCTTGAGGCAGTTCGTTCCACAACCTACGGGTTCGCGGTATAAAATAATTTTTGGACCGAACAGTGCGCGACACCTCCGTATCGAGGAAATGCGGATGGACCGCACTTCTGTGACGGGAGGTGCGGTTGTAGAAACCCGAGGTGGGAATTATATTAAACAATTCTTCAGAGCATTCCCCATTGTACAGGCGGTAGAACACACAGAGAGACGCAACGTCTCTCCGAATGCTGAGGGATTCTAAACCGCCCGTGAGAGTGGGATCGTCGACAATACGAACAGCACGTCGTTGGATGGAGTCAAATGGGTCCAATTGGTATTTCGGTGCGCCGGCCCAGAGATGAGAGCAGTACTCCATATGGGGCCTCACCTGAGCTTTGTAAAGCATAAGGAGTTGCCCAGGTTTGAAGCACCGCTTCGCTCTGTTCAGCACACCGAGCTTTTTGGAGGCCATTTTGGCCTTATTTTCCAGATGACCCCTGAATTCGACTTTGCTGGAGATGTCGATACCGAGGATCCCGATACTCTCCAAGATCTTAAGAGGTATGCTCTGAAAGCGAGGTGCTACAACAAAAGGGGCTGACTGATTAAACCAAGGTTGGCTCCGTCCGCCTACGGGTATCACGGAACAAGGAATATAACATTCCATGCCCTGCGGCAACGGACCACGTCAACCACGTCGGCAACGGAGTCAGAACGGAGTCGTGGAGAAATTATTAGGATTATGAGGACGTAAATAAGTGTAAAAATATTTATTACAATTAAAATATTTCAATTAATATTCAATTAAATTATTTTCCACAACAAAATAGGCTCCGAAAGGAAAAAATAAAAATTTAGTTTGTCGGAAAAACTTTCAGTACCGTACCTACTTACCCAACTACACTACATAATTTCAACGTAAAGGTAACTAGAGTGATAAAATTCACCTAGTCGAGCCATCCAAAGGGCTACAAGTAAATTATCGCTGTACTAAAAAGAATTAAGCGTTATCTCTTTAAAAGCCAATATGACGGGCCTTTAAAACTTTAAGCGGTTATCAACGTGGCGCCAGTCTGAGTTGTTTTTTGCCAACATAAACTTCGGATGTAGAAAAAGTTTTAACGCGCTAAACCAGCTGATATTAAACACTTAGCATGACAAAGGGTTGCCTGTAACTAAACTTATGTCAAGTATTAATTTCGTATGTTATTTTTGGAAGTTGGAGGATAATACTTACTTGGAGGTTGGTAAAAAAAATCCCGCGACAATTCGCATGTTAGTGATTCGTTACTGACCAAATGCAGAGTGCTGTTCGCGGAAACAGATTTCGCCGAATGACAACAAACCCTTTTATGGTTGCTTCACCCAAGAGCCCGTCATCTGTTCATCTAATTACCTATATAGTTTTCTTTGTATTTGTATTTAAAAAGTGATTTCACCATTTAATGCATTTCTCGACGAACGCACGAATTATCAGTGTTAGTCATAGCCCAGGGGTATGTACTCGTAGTGATATCGGTGATAGCCGAAGCGTATCTAGTCTCGACTTTCATTCGCGAGATCGTGAGTTCCAATTCCCGGCCCGTATCATTAGGTTATTACTTTAGTAAGGATTTTTAAAAACTATCACTAGCTTGCATGTTCCAGAATTATAACAAAATCTGGAACATGATATCCACCAATCCGCATTGGGCCTATGGCCTATGGCGCATTATGGTCCGAAATCCACTAGTGGTTAATTACAGGGCACAGTGGGGGCTGCAAAAAATAGATAACTCAATTCACCTAATTTTCTTTACCGAGATTTTAAGCTAGCATAAGTGCGAATTAATTTTTTTACAAAGTAAAACCAATAATTGCCTGCCCCCATTATTTTACCTACATTGGAAAAAAATATCTAGGTATTTATCTATTGGGTCTTGGCGTCTTGGTCTTGGTTACTTTATTCGAAGATTTCGGATGGGCTGTAGCGACCAATCACGGATTCGCTTAATAGATAAGAGTTAATTAGTTTAATAGATAAATATCTGTAAAAAATACGAAAATCATATAAAAAGCAGAAAGCAGATCGAGAGGATTGATTTCATGTATCCTGCTTTTTAAAGTGTTTTGGAAAACATTGTCCGCTCTTAATTTTCAGTTCCACTTAAATAAATATATGAAAATTGTGGACTGATTCACTTTGAACAAAAATACGAATATATCAGGATAAATAAGATGTTGAGCTCCTTCGTAAAATAGTGTAAGCAGTAAATTATTATAATAAATAGATATATAGAGGAGGACCAGCAGCCAGCAAAGAGAACAAAAATATCTCTAATATTGATTAATTCATTATTGGGCCTTACCTATGAAATTGCATTATATATGGAAAAAAAAAATTTTTTTTGTTATATGAAAATCATATACTTATTACATTAATCGAAGTAATTAATAATGCATTTTTATCAATGCACTTTTGCCATTTTAATGGAAGTTGATTGATGTTTTGCTATAGAATTCCTGGGGACGGGAATCTATAAATAAATTGTCTGAAGGCGTTTTTCACTGCCTCATCGAAGTTGATTTTTTCCCCTGTAAAAAGTTATCAAAATGGGCATGGTCTGCCGAGTACGTGGGTGACGGAGAGATTCCAGGCCATTGGAGCTATAATATTACAAATCCTTTTGCCGTTCGATGTCAATAGACGACATCAGCCACAAAAACGTTATAGTACAAACATAGGTATATGCTCGTATAATTTAATTATGATCTGTGGTTGAAATTGTTCGAACGTTTGTTTGGCTAAGTGTTTAATGAAAATCGGTGATTTTTCTCATTCTTGTCCGCATGAAATATGGGAATGACTTTCATAGCGCTGTCTTTAATTATTCAAAATTATTTTCCTTGTTGTCAATTTGCCAATGAAAACTTCATTATCATTATTCGCGGAATACAGTTAGCGAGGATTCGTGCATCAGTGCGCGGACGCACGTAGTACCGGCCGTCGCGGGCGGACAGCGTGACCTCGTCCAGATACATCTATCAATGAACGCGACGAGGGGAGCGCGTATCACGCAAAGGAAGTGCCTTACCCGCCTCCTGATCTCTAAACGCGGTACCTAATACAAATCACTAGCGGCTTTTAGTCGCGACTGGTGGATACTAGATACCGCTTCTGTGGACTACATTTGTAACCTAAACATAGTCAGAAAACACAAGTTTGACATCTGTACTGAAATTTGTCTACTATTCAATTATGCGATCATTTTTATTGACGAAATTCCAAGGACACTGGTATCAAGTTTAACAAAAACCTTTAACTTTGAAATTAGATGTGGGAAGTATTTTGATTTTATCTTTTTTTTAATACATTCACACTAATTCCTCGGCCTTTGCGGTCTTGTTCAGGTATATCCTAAGGCCAGTACGCCGCGAGGTCGTATTGTGACCGACAATCGTTGTGGCAGATAATCCCTTGAGTGGAGACCGCGTAGCGTGTAACGCCTTCTGGCCAGGTAGACCGATAACTTGAAGAAAATTACTGATAACATGAAAATGTCAAGAAACCAAGTTGGGTGGCGAGCCTGGGGGGAAGCCTATATGTAGTAGTGAAGAGACATAGACTTATAGTATATGAAGATTTTTACTTTCAGCAAATAAAACTGTAAAGGGAAACCTGTTTATATACGAAAAAGATTAAGTAAAACACGAAATGACAATGATTCATGAACAGATTATCAGGAAGGTAAGCAGAACATCCGGGGGCGTACCAACGTTTGTCATTCTGGACTGATTTTGGCATGTATCGCGGATATCCACGGGCGAAGCTAGCTAGCTTACCACCAGCTGGAAGTGTATGCTCGCCTTCTTCCATTAAAAAATATATACATATGGATCCCTCTTAATCTTCAGACCCTGCGTTTATTCGTATCAATGTATTTATCTAAGTTGCTCAATTGACTAACGAAATTCTATTTATAATTTAATTTACTGACCTTAAATTTGACTTTCCGATTGTCTTAGGAACTTAGGTTACATTATAACTTATGTTCTAAAATGGTTATAAATAACGAAACACAAGCTTAAGTTGTATTCTGAATTTCAATCGGAAATTAAACTAAATTCAACTAGCTAAAGATTAAGTAATCGGTTAAACAATCAAGGATTTCTTATGCATTTACGAATAATCGGCCGTCATTTTTCTTAACCTTGTATTTTATTTAATTACCTACCTACATGTAAATGCATAATATTACCGAAGTAAGTTTACAATCTTACCTATTTGTATATAGAATTGTGTGACTCGCTCATGCATGACATATGGTACATGTTGACAATATATAAACCGCGGCGTAGGTTGTATAGTCAGTATGGCAAGCGGTGCGACAAATAAAAGTAAACAAATCGTTATTCTCAATTTGAGAAAACAACTCTCGCGGCCACTAATTGGCTTGGCAGGCGTCAGTAAGTGGATGTGCTAAGGACATACTACCTTTTAACCATAGAGTATTATACCCTCTATGCTTTTAACCGACACCAAGACTCATTAAAGTTAAAATGCAACAGAATATTCAAAGATGTTTGCGCTCCGTATGGCCCGAATGAAATAATTTTAATCGAGACTAATGGTTTATAAATTTAAGCAGGAATAAAAAGGCGATAGACAGCTATTTTTTTCAAACAACAAGTTACATACCACACCTTTTGGAGGACGGCACTGTCAACTTTCGCATCCAATAAGGTGCATACCATATCAAACTGTTGCATAACGCACCATATATCGGTTGGACCGCTTTCCACCTGCCCACGGCTTCGTAGTCTGTGGGTTAAGAATTTGGTACTAAAACAGGCAAACAGGGCCGAGTGCATCGTGTTGCGAAACCACGTGACAATCCGGTGGTACCTAGAACGCTGATTATACGTAGGCGCTGCCCACGGTTGTACGAGTTTAATAATTAAGCCTCCATATTATAATTATAGTGTATGTCGTGTTATTAGAAAGTTTGTCATTTATCTTGTAGATATTTTATCTTAATAAGAAGAAATTCAACTAGTGCGGTATTTCTTTCATTTATAAGATACCTATTCAATACAGACATGTATGTACCTATTAAAAAAATTAGGTATATACGAGCACTACTGCCCTTCTAAGAAGAAAAGATGTTATATATATTTGGAAATTTAAAAAAAAACAAAGAGAATAAATAATACTTATTCTTTTTGTTTTATCCAAAATTCCATTCTAGCTTGATTTTCAATTAATGAAAATTGTACCATTTTTTTTTTGGATTCTTCGCGAATGTCATCAAAATGTACTTGATTTTTTTTTTCTAAGGAGGGTAGTATAGTAAATATACACCAGTATAATAGAAACAATAATGACTAGGTAAAATATTTATGCATAGCTGCAGTAAGTTGATATGTAAAAATCAACAGGGCACAGTTTCAAACAAAGTTTAATGTTTGTGTTTTCGCTTTTAATATCGCCTATCGATCGAGATACCATTTTAACGCTGAAATCAAATTTCTCTGAAGTTAACGAGTGGGTATTGAAAAAAATATCTTTTTGTAAATTCAAGGTGATACAATGTATTAGAACTTCTTATTTAAAATTTTATAAATTTCGAGATACCTATCAACTTAGTCCGGTCATAAGAGATTGATTTTTTGAACCATTTTCGGTGCCGCATTCCTTCAGGATAAAATGGAGTGAACATTGATGGAAATGTAGGACAATGAAAGATGGACAACCAGCTAAAATAAGGTTTTTTTACAATAAATAATCCAATGTTAGATGTCAGTAGGTTATACCATTGACAGTCGCTTTGCGAATGTAGGTAAGTGAACGGGCGACCTGTCGGCTGTCAGTAATTGAATTTTATTTTGTATAAAAAAATACTTATACAACAGTTACAGCAGCAACTACAAGTAAGCATCAAATAATACCAACCGAATACATATATCTAAAATAGACAATATATACTTATAGTTAGTATCGAAGCAAATCCGCTCAATAGTGCCGATTGTGGGACAGTTATTATCATATAATTACTTGTGAATAGAATATCACAAAGCTTGTGTAACTCCGTCAGTAGGTGGGGCGACATTCTCAGAATAGGGATACCTTAGCTAGTTAATGCTTTGGTGCAGTTAGAGTGGGCTCCAAGGTGGGCGCGCCCCCGCCATCCATGTGCAATATCCACCATCATTATCGTAACATTTATAACACATTAACATACATTGTCACTATTCCTCGTAAAGATTTTTGTTTATTTTACTACGTAAGCTTTAAAAACAGTTCTAAGAAAGAAGTACTTAAATAATTCTTATTAAAGAATCTGCTTTTTGGAAGACCATGCTATGATAAAAATAAACATAATGATAAGTAAAACTAATAAATAAATAATAATAAAAATAAGTATAGTAAATTGTATTTAAGTCAAACAATAAACGATTTATTTTGTGAAATTATCGTTACAGATGGATCATATTTATATTCATTGACATAATAATCATTAATTGATTATCATTATTGATTATTTTTAATTAAACCAACGCTCAGGATTACATATGTACAAAACGTCTTATGATGATATCAAGATGCAAGTAACTGTAGGGACAGTACCTACGTACTAATAGAAGTAATGAGAATAAACAAACAAACTAAAATAAAGATTCTCTAGAATTGATTATAAATCATTGCTTTTCTTTGTTGTCCAATTTCATTATAATGTCATATTTACGTACCTATTCTGTAATTATAAAATTACTTAACAATGAATTCAAAAAATGTTTAGCATATTCTTTAAATAAATAAACAGGTTCGAATATATTTTATTAGACTGACACCGGCCCGACAAATGTTTCTTCTTCGTTCGTTTTAATTATTGGAAAAGTCATAGCGCTCAGATCCAGTGAGTCATGGCTAAGGAACTTATTTATTACATGCAATAGTATGATAATTATGTAGCGTAAATTATTTAGGCTAGAAATAACACTGGTGATCGAGTAGTGCGGTGGTTCAGACAGACGCGAGACGCTCGAAATGATGCCGACACGGAAATGAACGCCCAGCCGCCGACTCGTGCGCGTAATCCAGATAAACGCAGCCTGTTCCATATGCCCACTATATTGGTAGCTTAGCAACATTGTATTACAAAAGTGTCTTCTTTCCAGTAATTTTTAAAGTGACTTTCTTAACTAAACAGTTTGATATTATTACTGGCATCTATAATGTGCGTGGAAGCAGCATCGGCAGAACGACCGAATTTAAATCTGACAACTAAAAAATTAGGTAATTTTATACAACCTAAATAATGTTACAGCTTCTCTAGATGAAGCTAGGATTTATAATTCGTGCTATTGCTATTGCTATGCTATACTTTAAATCGAATTTTTAAGAATCTCTGTTGAGTCTCAATTTTATGAAGTATTTATGTTCTGTTTAGTTATATTTTTAGTTTTTAGTTTAGTTATTTAAAAAACTTTATTGCACATTACTGTATAAAAGTAAAGCTTAATGCCTTGAAGCATTCTCTACCATTTCTGGTATAGTATTGACCAGTATTAGACATGGTTATGAGATGCAGTAAAGGGACGTATCTAGGTACAGGACCGTGCATCGGGCCCAGTTAGGAATTTAAGAGATATCAATCATAATTTATCCATTGAATATGTACATATATATTGGATACATATGTCCAACATATATGGTACATATATACACAACAATATTAAATAAATACCTGCATAAAATGAAGTAAATTATAGAAATAATGCAAGATAAAAGATTGTAGAATGTAAATATATTTCTACTTAACTACAGGTATTCAATATTAAACAAGGAATTATAACTTATTTCCTCAAATTTACATAACATCAAAGGGGTTCGGGAGGGCCGCGTTCGTTTTGGTCGCGCAGTCATCCCTCGGGAATGTGGGACCGCTGCAATTCCTGTAACTCGGCAATAAATCATTCCACTCGCTGCAGACACCAGTACACGAGACTTATCATGTTGATCAAAAAGTAAAAGGTCATCAAATTATAATACTGTGGTCAAATTCTGGCAATCTTTAAATAAAGGCTTTTAAATTAGATAACTACAGCTTGAAAAAAACATATTTTTTCTTTAATAAGATTACATTTTAACAATCGTCACAAAAATGAGTGATAGTATAAGTTTGCGTGTTTGTCCCTATGCTCGTGACATGGGTTCATATTTCGTACAAGGGTGGTTGGATTTTTTTGCATTTTCTAATATGAAAAAGTATTTTGTCGGGAATAATTTTGTGTATCGGAGTACGACTGTCTGAATAGCAGTTAATTGAAAACTTTCACTACCTAACTATAAAGTGTAAATAACGTTTTTTAGTCTATGAGATTGATTGTAACAAGTTAGATGTGGAATTTATCTTGATCTCGTGAGTGTTTGGAGCTGTATAAATGTGTGTATCTTGCGTTTGTCAATAATTTATATTATATAGTAAACGTAATACAGATTTCTTGCGCCGACGGATAATTTAATAAACCTTAACATTATTTAAAAATACATGTTGTATACCTACATTTAAGTAGGTACCTAATCGTAATACACTGATTTTGATTATCATAGGCAAATATGATCAGATTGGTCAAAGACGTTAGGAAAAAGAAAAGAAAGACCTGTGTGATACGGAAAGATCAGGTCAGAATAATTTAATAAGAGCTCAGGAAAAATTATATAGGCCTGTCAAACTTTTATATGAATGTGATATACACATGAACAATTTTGACACTTCATAAAGAGCAACCAGATAACGTAATAGCCTGTTAAAAATACTCTACACCAAGTGTCTACCATTTTTAGCCTCTTTATGAAATGCAAGTAGCTCCTAGCCTTATGCTGTAAGTATCTATCTAAAATTTTTATGAAATCTCAAATTACAGCAAGTGGCTACAACCACTCAATTACAGATGCATGAAACCATGGATTCTGAGTCGATTAAAATAAAATGTTACGTATTTAAACAAAAACATTGAGATGAGCAAATTAGGTGTGAAATGTATGAGAATCACAAGTCCTGATAAACTAGACTACCTCTAAAAGAGTGGATCGCTTGGAAAGCATGACGTTTTACGGCCATAAATCCCCCTAACACTATAGAATAATAAATTGCTTACACTACCTTTATTTCTTCAATCGTCTCACTGTCCTATGGTTACCTGGAAGAGACCGCTTAAGCGATAAGGCCGTCAATTGTATCTTAAGTAGGTATGTGTATATTGTTTTGTCTGTTGTGTACGCAATAAAGAATATTATTATTAAATAAAGAGCAACGACAACAATGTACATGAAGAGGGTCCATGTCCAGCAGTCGCCGATGAAAGGTCTGGTTATGGTATAAAAAATAGCAAAAATATCAAAAAAATATCTTATAATTTTTAAAACTTATTTTTTTTTTATAATTTCCTTTTTAAATATGTATCTAATTCTAAAAAAATTTGTATATCTTAACATGTCACGGTTTCGTGGCTTTGGGAATTGATCGGTTACCCGTTACATCCTGTACCTATATTTGATTTCCACTATGATTATATGATATAATGTCTTACATAACTTTCCTTCGACGTAAAAGTTTAAATATAAAATGAGCGCGTCATCATAAAATAAAATATGTTAGAACGGCCACCGGTCTTGGAATATTGGCAACGTATCCGAAACCCAAGCATTGCAGCCTTTGCAGGTGTGCTTAGACAATGGAAATCATTTCCCATCAGGTGGGTTGTTGGCCTGTCTGCCAATTGTTATACAATAAAACGTTAGCTAGGTACTAATTCATTCAATAGCGTGATGCCGATTGTACAAATGTACAACCTTTCTAGGCAAGTTACAAGGCACACTAGTTTCACGCTGTAACAACAGAGGGCGCGGTGTGTAGGTGGACAGAATTTAACATAATTAAACGGACTTCATTTTAATGTAAGATTGCGTAATTAGGCAGTTTCATATTATTTCTTTTCTTTATTATTTAATTATGTCTTATCCTATTTCGTACATTGTTTAACGAAATAATTAATTCTTTACAATACCATTTTTACAAGTTCTGTTTAATTTCTTAAAGGTAGGTCAATTGCTGATAAAATTAAAATGTAGTTAAAATGGTTTACAAACTCATATTACTGCGACTATTTATCATTTTTTTATTCCCTTTTCATTCCATAAGGGACTAATGGATTTTATAATAACTCTAAAAAGGTATTAATTAATATCTATTTCAAAATTACGCTTTCTATTAGCTACGCGATAAATATTTTAACTATTTGCGCCAAGAAACTTTAAGGTAGGTAATTGTAGAATGCATGAGTTTACCAACAAGTCGTATAGGTAGACCTGCAATTTTACGTTATTCGGAATGACTGTTGAGGCATAAGTGACCCTTAAAAGAAGCAGAGAAAGGATTGAATTGGAGAGTTCCAATATTTCGGTGTAGCAGGGCGCGAGGTCGTCGACCGCGCTCTTCGATGTTGGTGTGTGCTATTTCGAGGTAGCGAGCGGCAGCGATCGCGCCCGACCCGAGCCGATCGCACGATGCGCCGCGCACGCGTAAACAAACAACATGGCCGAACTGTCATTCACTAATTCATTCATAAACGATCATTGTATTTGACAAACTGACTCATTATCTGTCAGGAACTCATGAAACAATGTTGTGCATATTATTGGAAAGATTAATGTGCTACTATCGTTCAATCAAGTTCCAACGACGCAACCCACCCCGCGATTTGATATGGTAGCACAGCAAAGCGACAGTATGATAAGCGGCTAGTTGCGTATTTAGAGAATTGTTTTCTGTATTAGCACGAGGACTCGTCTACTGCAAAGCAATATTAATTTACTCTACCTAAATAAATACCATTGAACTACTAATATATAAGTCAGTCGGTTTGTAGTACATTAAAGTCATGGACAAGTATTTATAGAAATTAAGATGTTTGTAATACTACAAATAACAAGGATTTACTAATAGATGTAACATTAAAACATATTGTATTTTTAATCATTTGAGATAAATATACATATTTATATTTCTTAAAACTATAAGATAAAAAACACAACGGATGTGTTTTAAAATGACATTTTCACAAAGTCGCTTTATGTAACTAAGATATCGAATTATTATTGTCTCGTGGGCAGTGTGAAGGCAAGCATTGTTCATAACATATGGACCACATAAGACATCTGTAGAGCATATTCGAACGCGCCTTTTGTTCATACTTTATACTCTGACCATGTGGCTCGCGGACGAAACGCGCTAGTTTTTGTCGCATTTTTTTCATCATAAGAAAAAATGTTAAGAGAAAACCAGATTGTTTTTCTATAGTTCACTCACAAGGAGAGCGGTCATTTGAATACACAACATTTCAAGGGAACCCTAAACACTATTTACCTATAAAGTTATTATAACATTACTAAATCTATCGACGAAAAGTCGATCTCTCTATAAATTCAACAAGGAGAAATTCAAGATCAACTATTGATACATTTCCACTAGTTCAATTGATCAGTTCAATAATTGAACTATAAGAATACTTTTTCGCAGTAGTTGTTTTATGTTAACGAGTGAACTACTGGGAATAGCCAGAATAAATATTCGCACTAGTTGAATTTAACTAAATTTTAAATAGCGAGTAAAGGTAAAACAACTTTTTCTACCTAAATAATCAAACATATTTTATTAGTCTAATACCATACAAAATTGGGAATTTCTTTTTTCTTTCTATTTTGAATATTGTTATTTTTAAATTTTAACAATTTATCACCAAACTATTTAACTTAAATATAGGCACTTATCATAAATATGTAATTGTATATTAGTATATGTTAAATAGATAATGTCTAAAAAAATTCTTTTTAATTCAAAATGGGATATTATTATTATTTTCTTTTTGTATGATATTAGACAAATAAAGATTGGCTGTTTCTAGTAGTTAATGGTATATGTAGTAAACATTGAAATTGTCTTCTATTGAACTAGCGGGAAAAATTATTCCCACTAGTTCAATGATTGAACTGATCAATTGAACTAGTGGGAATGTGGGCAACTATTTACGAGTCTGTACTTTTACAAGAAGTGCGTTTTGAATAATTCGTCTGCTATTTTTTTTTCTAAATGTTAAATAAATACATGATGTTAGTACTGAGCGCGCAATGCGTATTAGTCGCCAACATAGAAGCACGTGGTCGTTGAAGAGCTGCCAACTCGCGCTCAGCCGACACCGCTTCCTGTTTACCGCGCCGTCTGTCGGGCACTACGCCTCAATGGAACACCATAGGAATTACCAAAAGCACTTTACGTCACTACAAGGGATATAATAATGTTCCAGTGAAGGCGAATAAACAAAGTGAGAACATTTCGTTGAAAAAACAGACAACCCGGGCTAAAAATACGCAAAGGGGTCTGAAACAGAATTAATAAATATTCATTTAATGCTATTTAATTAGCCATAAACATTCAGAGCCAGGTAAACTTAGCCGGTGGTTGAAAATTAGTTCGCGTCGTGTTTTGTGCAAGGAACTTGTGCAAGCCACATAGAGATTTTCTTTCCATTCGCATTAAGTTTAACCGATTCAGTGTCAATGACCCACCAAGTGAGTCATACAATTTTTTATAGGAGATCGATGACATAACATATGGGTCAACATGCCCATTGCACATACCTAATATACTCGTAATTAACAGAAAATGTTAATTATATTATGTGTAATGATAAATTATACATAAAGCTTCCGTGTTATTGGTTCTCGGGTAACAAAAATATTGCAATAAATTAGATTTACAGGACCAATGACTCATGTCAGGTGAGTCTGTCCTACTGAAATTGTCAAACATTTTATTAAATGGAGGATTTTTCGATTTTTAATAGCTTAAAATTTCTATTAAACTACAGTAATGATTATATCATTTTATTATACCTATACTGGCCATAAATAGGTACGGTTACAATGAAGAAAAATAAACAAATTACATTTGAATTTGGAATCTGTCATTCTTATTTAAAAAATAAATGTTATTTATCATTTTGACGCCAATAATTATTAAATATTTTACTAATATTAAAATGGAGTGGGGTGATAACGAAAACTGTATTGCTGTAATTGCATTACACAAAGTAGGCATAGACCCAAATGCAATTTTTAAAATTCTTCATCCGTTTGGTATTAGCCGAATGCTTCTGTAGCGGCCTATTGGTATTACATTGGAACGTCCTCTGTTTGTGGCAGGAAAAGTCTAGCCGTCCACGCACTATTCGTACTAAATAAACTATTAAAGCTATGAAGGAGATAATCCGAAGAAATCCCATCCGGAAGCAAAATATTTTATCCAGAGGGATGAATATAGCACCCAGAACCACGTCACGTATTTTACAAGATTATTTAGGACTTGCTATTTTATTTCTTAACTGATAATTTAAAGAAAAATAGCGTTGACAAATCAAAGCAACGTCTTCGGCGGTACGCAAAGGGAGCTCATAGACAAATCTTATTTACGGATTACGGACGAGAAAATGTTCACCATTCAGGAATATTTTAACAAGCAGAATGATGGTTCAGTGATGATTTGGTGGGGTGTTCGCTATCAAGGCGTGACTGAACCATATTTTGGTGAAAAAGGTATTAAAACGTCGGCTCAAGTGCAACGATTCTTGAGAGGGTCGTAAATCCCCTTAACAACACCCTGTTCCATAACCAGGAATGGTCCTTTCAGCAAGACTCAGCACTAGATCATAAGGCTCGCTCAACACAGGCGTGGCAAGAAAGGAATGCCTTCATTTGAGCTGAAGACTGGCCGTCATCTAGTCCCGATCTTAATCCACTCGATTATGATTTATGGTCTGTTTTAGAGAGCATGGCATGCTCAAAACGCCATGATATATTGAATCCTGGAAACGTTCCGGGTGGCAGTTGCCAATTTTCCCGTGGAAAAGGTGCGTATTTCAATCGAAAACTGGCCACGGTGTACACTACACAGATTTTTATCATTTTTCTTACATATTAGGCCGTTTCTAATATCGTCAGCTTTTTCTTAACATCTGACAACAAGCTCGATTAGCTACGAAGGTATCATCACTAAAACATTCTTAATCCTCTGAAAATACAATAAAATTACCCAGTAATTGCGATACAATTATTTTTTTTATTGAAATTTGTAATTAATTAGCATGATAATAATTAGATAATCATGGTTAGCTTTAATTATAACCAGGCAATATTTAAAAAAAAATGTTTACTACCTGTAAAAGGCCACCGATTGTAGGTATTTAGCAACTAGGATTAAATTATATTAGCAGCCACGATTACAACTTAATAGTGTAATTTATAGATTAAATACTGTAGGTACTAAATGCTTTACAATAAGGGGAGAGTTAAAAAAGGAAGAATTTGTAAGTCAGAAAGAGCCTACCTAAGGTGTGGCGAGCTCTTCCCTTAGATTATTCCCTAATGGTTAGGCTTCAGTCCCGAGTTTCCTGAATAATATCATGTAAATTTGGATGAGTGCATTCGTAGTAATTGTGAAATAGTTGGATTAGTGCGTTTGTCATCTAGTGTCGCTACAGATATTCTCCTTCTTGAAAGAAGTCTTCTTCTTTATATTATTATGTGTCGATCTATGTCCCTTATGATATGACTCTATAAGTTATGACTTTACGAGTCATCGAAAACGTACTTATCGGTGGAGTGGTAAGTAGACGCGACCCTATCTAGTTTTGACAGTATTTTACTTCGTATTGTTGTTTGGACTATCGTTATTGTGTTTTGTTTTAGCATGTTCGGTGTCGTATTCGTACTGTCAGCATTTACTGTATTTTCTGGTTTAATATGTATGTACATATATATGAGTAATACGATTAATATGTAGGTACCTACCTATTTTTGATATTGTTATCTGTTTTCTCCTTAACACCCAAAGGTTGCCTGGAACAGATCGCTTTGGCGATGAGGCAATAAAGGCTACAATGTGTACAATAAAGAGTTTATCAATGTATATATGTTTATCTCCTGACTGTATTTAGAAAAAAATTACATTACTTTCTATTTATTAGACTGGAAATGGTCCTTGATACGATGATTTAAGACTTTTTAGGCGATCTCTAATAAAAATGATATATCATAATAACGATTTTAATGATATTATAAATAATTTTATAAAAATCGTTTATTTATCCGGCCCTTAATATCCAAATAGCTTTTCATTTCAAAGTGACAGATAGTCAGAAAAAATTAAGTAAATACAATAAAAGGAAATCAAAAGTTATCATTTGGTGCCATGAATTCTAATTCTAATATAAATTGTCAAATAAATCGATTAAGCACGAGATACCTTATCACATAGCTCACAGTGGGAAACAGCACGAAGTGTATTATGTCGTAAACTCGTGACTTCTACTGTTGAAAGAAAAATGTTCCCAGTAGTTACAGCAACTAATACCTCTGGTTAGCTACACTTTTTTAACTCCAATGACAAGCCATCGGTTAACGCCTACAGTACGTGTTTCTCGCGAAGTCATCAAGTACAATTAAAATATGAACCCTTTTTTCGTCCTTATCCATAAGGTTTTTATGTCAAGGTTTCCTAAGCTTTAATAATTGCAAGGTCAATGAGAATTTGTCTTGTTACGGAACTTTTGATAAATATGACATTATCTGAGAAAAGGGATCTCATTATCGGTTTTATTTTCCAGGTAATATTGGTGAAATCTTTAATAAATAACTATTTATATTATTAAACGTTTTCTAGACTGTCAAATGGAATCTTGAAACTAAGAAATTCGAAGTTAGAAAATCATAACTAAAGATCTAACATATAATGTATTAGATCTATAAGAAGATTGTGATAAGTCCATACCGACAATAAAGTCCCAAATAACGTCAAAAATAAACAAGAACATACGTTAAATGTTTATGAACAGGTATTTACTTTTAGTTCTGAAAGATACAATACATTCCGTTCTTTATAACTATAAGTTCAATTCTTTATAACTATAAGTAGTCCCCACTACATATTGTTATAATGAATTAACGACCGTCTAATTTCTTACTAAAAAGGTCCAAAAAGAACAATATTGTAGGTACACTAACAACCGCACAATACTCATCACGAGGAATGCCAATAGAATATTCATACTTTCAGGCTTAGTTTTCAGAAAACGCTTTATTTTATTTATATTCTTTTGAAAAGGATCTTCAGGGAGAGATACACACGGCAAGCAAATCTCTTATAACTAAGATATATATATATATATATGGTAACGCTAAAGTCCGTAAGCCGTTAATGTTGAGATTACCTAAGTATAGTCAACAATAGCTAAATACAATGGTTACAGTACGAAATTGAATAAGATTCCGTACTTTAACTAGCTAAAGTCAGCATTCACAAGTCGACGTTCGATAAAGTCCGAATGACTCTCATTAAGTAGACAGATAGCGCAATTACGTTCGTACTATCTGTAAAATTATTCTAGGAATGTACGCGTTGTTTAAAAAAAAATAACCACGAAGTGTAAGGCGATCGCACCGTTACGCTTCGCGATCGCCTCACACTTCCAACCTAAACCAGTCAAATCGTTTCCGGATGAAATCCATATTAACACTTACTCACGATTTTGGTTTTACGCCTATAGTTGAAGTTAGAACCAATACCATTCTTTGTTTGGTGGTTACGGACTTCAACGACAGTTTATTAGGTAATGTTGACGTTAGCTAGACAAAGTTGAGAAATTATTAACTTTAACTAAAATCAATCGTTAATGTTTTAATAGTTGGTAATGCTGACGTTAACAGAATTTCGGACATTAGCGTTAACATAATAATGTATAATCGTTGTTTATTTATAGCAGGAAATACATATTTAAGTTAGAAGATGCTAAGCTTTACGACGCACTCAAATACCTTTTCATATTTTATTACCTCAATATTATGTAAAGTAAATATCGAATATCCTTAGAACGTACCCAATAACTTCTTTGACATTGCTTTAATTCTCGTGGTCAAACACCTAAAATAGCAACTTTTTTCAGTTACTGTTTGTTGGATTGAGAGTTCCGCGTAAGCCACGGCCTTGGTGGATGTTGATCAAATATTTATTTCTCGTTGTCGCCCTACAGAGATAACAAATTGCGTGTGTCATCTTATCAATATAGCCGGTGACGACGTACCTACCACTTGTGTTTCAGCTAGTACAAAGTATATATTTTGTTACAGTAGTTAAAAGTACAGTTAAAAAATCATATTAAGATTTAGGTAACTCAAAAGCAAGCATAATAAACTATTAATAACCCATAATTTCGCATAATAAAAACATAACAATGTTTCATTTCATAGTCATAACATAACAGGTTCATAGTCATAGTTCAGTGGATTTCTAGTCAAATTCAGACGTTGAATTATATTCATTTAGAGAGTATATAGAGAGAGCGGGGTTACCAGGGATAAAAGTGACATGGGATGAAAGTAACTAAGGAGTTTTCGAACAAACTATGTTGCCTGTCTATACCTGCTGCCGGCAATTGGGTTGAATCATTTTGACTCCCCTCTAACCTCAGTAGCGCCCATGGCTTTGTATCGAACGTTTGTCTGTGCAGAGTATAAATGTGTTGGAAATGCGACGAAAGTAAGTTTTTGGTATTTTTTCTATGCTTGGTATCCCTTTTCTTATAGAAGTTAAATTTAATTTTTCTTTTTAAAACAGTACAATGTATTTTTTTAAATTTCGCGTTTTGTACACATTTTATATTCTAAATCGGCTCTGAACGCTTATAATAAAAGTATTTGTTTACCTTTTATTCCTACTCGTCGTTTCGGCACGGGTTACACCAACCGTGGTCACGAGTTGACTGAAGAAGCGGGTAGTCCAGGATGGGAGCTGCGAGCAGTTTTATCAACAGGCAGCTAGCGTTTATGCCACACGTGAAAGAAGTGACGGACAAAGTTGTGTCAGTATTGAGAAGATACTCCATTAAACTGTATATACTCCGTCTTCCAAACTAGAAACACCTTTTGTCGTAAAACTACCCTAAAAATATTTCCTTAAGCTAAAAAAAAACCTTTTGTCGTAGCACCTCGGTTTCAGAGCATACCTCTTAAGATCTCGGAGAGTATTGGGATCCTTGGTGTCGACATTTCCAGCAAAGTCGAATTTAGGGGTCATCTGGAAAGTAAGGCCAAAATGGCCTCCAAAAAGCTCGGTGTGCTGAACAGAGCGAAGCGGTACTTCACCCCTGGGCAACTCCTAATGCTTTACAAAGCTCAGGTGAGGCCCCATATGGAGTATTGCTCACATCTCGGGGCCGGCGCACCGAAATACCAATTAGACCCATTTGACTTCATCCAACGACGTGCTGTTCGTATTGTCAACGATCCCACTCTCACGGGCAGTTTAGAACCCCTCAGCGTTCGGACAGACGTTGCATCTCTCTGTGTGTTCTACCGCCTGTACAATGGGGAATGCTCTGAAGAATTGTTCAATATAATTCCCACCTCGGGTTTCTACAACCGCACCTCCCATCACAGAAGTGCGGTCCATCCGCATTTCCTCGATACGGAGGTGTCGCGCACTGTTCGGTCCAAAAATTATTTTATATCGCGAACCCGTAGGCTGTGGAACGAACTGCCTCAAGAGGTCTTCCCAGTAAACTACCATATGGGGTTCTTCAAAAAAGCTGTGAATAGGATTTTGCAAGGTCAGTGGCGCACCCGCATACCCCCTGCTGTTGCAGGTGTCCAGGGCGGCGGTAACACTTACCATCACGTGGGACCGCTTGCTCATCCGCCCTCTTCTCTCTATAAAAAAAAAACTAGAATCTACACATACCCAAGGATGTTATACCTTACCGGACGCCTGGTATCTATAAGATAGACAGCAGCTATGGTAGTTCCTATATATTAAACAACTCAATTCCATTCATCCAAATATGCGGTTCACCTATGAAATGGAAAAAGATATAACTTTGGCTTTCTTAGATGTCAAAATAATGGGAAAATCATCAATTGGGCAGTTCCCTCTACCTCGTCAATTACTTCGCAGTTAAGGCCAATATCTCACCCATTACCAGAGAAAAATATGCAAAGCGTAATAATTAAGAAAATAAACAATCATTTTCTCTCTATGATGTTGTACCAAAAGCAGAACCCAGAAAGAATGATGGAAGGGGAAGGAAATGTAGGAAATAAGCGATAATGACAGATATCCCAAACAAATTGGAAATTCAAGAAGAAGAAGAAAGAAAGCGAAAGGTCAAAGCAGTAAAAGTATTTAATTTTACTACTTTGTACTGTTAAATAATTAACATTGTAATTCAAACGTGAAAAAGACTGGTAATAAATGAATATTACTATTATTTTATTCTTTTTACTAAGTTACAACAATCCCCACGCCTAGTTACAACCACCCCTAAGGGTCGGGATGGTCGTCACAAAACCCGTCTTTCACATTAATTTATTTTAAAATCTATATAGTTTCTCAGCATTATATATGTATTAAGATTATATTGTGAACATTATGTTTATATTAAGAACTAACACTAGCTTTCGTATTTATAAACAAAAGTAAGATATCAACACAAAATTGAAAATTGTTACTTTCATCCCTGGTCTCCGCTACCCTTATTAATCGTGTAAAATTTCATCAAGCCTAAAAAAGGTTAAGAAGTTTTAAAAGGTTTTATAGCTTTAATTGGAATCTAAATAGAGCAGCATGGTTCAAGAAACGCACATGTGGGTTCTGTACCACACTCACGCACGGGATAGGCTTAACGGAGGACGCAATTATGATGATTAAATGAAACTGGTTCTCCGTCGACCGCTTCGCTGCCGGGATGACGATGTGTAGAAGACATTCTACACTTTGACCACATAACTTCAACTCGCCCAAAACAAGACACTTCGACTTACGTTCTTAACACCAAGAACGAAAGTTCAAATTACTTGAAGTTTAATTTCACGGCCGCAAATGTTCTACAAGTACGTTAGTATGGAGTGCAACCACTCCCAGATGGAGCGCATAACAGTCTGTTTAAAATGTAAAGCAGGCGATGATTATCGATTATTCCCCGACAATCCGTGACTATGCTCAATAAAAGTGATGTATCAAATTATTACTAAACTGGTTTCTAAATTATTAAATCATTCGCTCACTTGACAAATGTCAACGTCGTCAGAATTTAATCATTGTTAAAATAAGTATGTACTCGTACGAGTTTGGCGCAAGCGCATACATCACTTACGTTTATAGAAGATTATGATACGTTTATGAATAGCCTTGTGATGTCCATTATGGACATCCTTAAATTGATTTAGTACTTATTGTGTTGCGTATGGTATCAAAGTTTCTGAAGCTGATATCTAAATAGCTCTTCAACCTCGAATAAGGGGGTACAATAAAGGCATTCTAAATATTTATATCGATATAATGTATGGCTAAATTATGTATAGTGGTAAGAAGGAGAGATTAAGTAAACTGTAACAGTGAAAACACAAGGAGCGGCCGCTTCAAAGGGATATAAATACGCGTTGGCGCCGACCGCGACAACGTACGGAACTCTTCATCTTGACAGCCGATCTTTCAGAGAGATAGACGATACACTACTCGCCGAAATTAAGAGGACATCTAAAACGTAAAGCAGAGTAATGTATGCCGGCAACTTTGTAAAGTAATCACATGATACCAGCTCTGATAATATAGCGTGTACTTGAGGTTTTTTATATTCAAGTCAGCTGTTTATACAGTTCCGTTTTGCAACGTTCGAAGTACTACCTACCTACTTATTTACTGTATGGTTTTACTGTATCAAAGTATAATTCGATGCAACGCAATGTCGACTGACATTAGGAGCATAACTGGTTGTGAGTTTATATTTATATTATCTTTTATCTGATTTGAATCACAACAGTTGACGTTAAACAGGTATTTATCAAGCAATAAATATAAAATTACATTGTAAAATATCAGAGGCTAATTACATATATTTCACAGGTGGTTAACCTTCCTCTTACTGGAAATGCTTAAAATCGTGTTTTGATGATGCAAACTGTATTAAATTACCATTGGCATGCAATTTCTTTTAATATCTAGATTGTTACAACCCATTAAAAGATAAAAATAGCGTTTTCTCAGCAAAGAAACCATATTGTTGGTATGAACTTATAGATTTTCTATATAAATATTCGTTTTTTAAGATTACCTATATTTAAATATTGTAAAAATATGCTCTAACGACTGATTTTTAAGATAATAAAGCAGTAAATAATTAACTAAGTATTTTTTGTTAAATTTCACGTAAGTTTAAATATCTGGGAAACTAGGATGAGCAGGCAGTCCACCTGGTGGTAAGTGGATAATTGGATACATGGACATTCGCGATGCATGCATCGCGAATGTCCATGTACGACATGCTTACCATGTACGCATCGGATGTGCTGTTTACCGTTGGAGATTTACGAATATATTTGAAGAAAAATTTGGGAAAAGGAGGAATAGGAAGTATGACGGGACGGAGGGTTTTCCTTACACCTAATAATTCTCGAAGGTGGGTAGAACCAAGTATATTTCTTTATGATTAATATCTTTAATGGATATACCTACTGTTCATAATCTATTCATACCTGACTTTAGTTCTCATATTCAACGACCTAATAAAGCTTAAAATAGTTAGTGGAGTCAGCTTGTCGACTTTGGAATTGTTATAAAACCCAGTTGAAACGGTCAATAAAATTAATAAGATAGGTAAACATACGCGTATAGGACACGTTTAAAGGATAAATATGTATTTGTAAAGAACGCGAAACTCAAAAGTTATTATAAAAACATTGAATTATATTGAATTTATGAAATAATTCATTGAAATAACATCTTCCTTCTCTGCAGGGCCAAGAATCACAATAACAAAGACAAATAAAAATAAAATATTAAAATTTACTATTATTAAAATTGACCTAACTAAATTTAAAGCAACATTCATTAAGCGCTGGCTATCCAGCATAATTTATTATACTAGTTTGTTGCAAATTCAACTCACGGCCATCTTATTGATAAGCTTAGAGCGCATCAGCAACTTGACTCGGACTATCTTATATTATAACTAAACTTAATACATACTTACATTGCAAATAACAATATCTACAAGGTGAATCAGGTGTGACAATTATCTAATTTAACAATTATTCATGACTTTTAAAATTACTACTTCATTAACCCAAAACTATTAGTAGAATGAATGAACAATGTACCGGTCACTTATTGTTTTGTAAAACTGACAACCGCTAGAACACACCAGCTCTGGTAGAAGAAAGTAATTACGCTGATAAGCTTTCCACATCGATATGGGAATAGGCTCAAATCGATGGCTTACTGTAAACGCAGGTTCGACAAGACGGAACGATGACTAAGGAACGGTGTCAAAAGGATTACTATGCTGAAGTAGCAATGTACCGGTCATGACCGTTTTAAATCAAATCTGTTTTAAAAATGAGAACCGCTGGAGCACGCGACAGCTCTAGTGACGACCAAGTTCACTGGTAAGCGTAAGCGCAGATTCGATTTTTTCCGGACAAAACGGAACGATGATCAAAGGACAGTGTCAGGGGTATCGTAAAGGACCACGATCGATCATACGGCGCACCTTACGAAAGTCTAGTATGTAGGGCTGCCACCTTCGGAATACCCTAACCCCGAAGATTAAAAGAAATTGGGATACGAGAAATTTAGCAGAAATTTTTAATTTAACATTTAAGTTATACATTAAGTTATCCATAACATATTAATGTTCTCGATGAGCTTTAAAGGTATATGGTTATTAAAAATTTAGGCATTTTAATCACAACAATAAATAATGTTTACTGGAGCCAGCTTGGTATTTAAAATCATACTTATCAATTTTTAGAAATTTTTTAATGCTCGATTTTACAGCCGCCGGCGCCGTAACCCGGACCTTCATCCTTCAAGCATCCTTCAAACCCGGAGAGGTGGCAGCCCTAGGTACTTGTATCCAGCAACGGATTATTGATATTACGGGCTAAAGTAATGGCATTCTTTGCTTTACATTATGTTATTAAGAGCGGACATCCTTCTGAATTCTCAAACACTTTGAAGTTTTTAACCCAGTGGTATCTTTAACTCTTCCCTGATCTCTAAAAATGATAAAACTCTAAAAACAGTGCGGAACGCGCTCCTGCCACGTGGAGCGACGACTTGAACCAGGTCGCCAATAGAAGTTGGATGAGAAAAGTAGAAAATCGTGTATGGTGGAGAATCTTGAGAGCGGTCTATCTACAGCAGTGGAAAGACATAGGCTGATGGTATGGTATGGTAAACAATATACAATATTTATATATATCCAAGTGTATACAAGTCTGCGAAATTTGGACGCTTAGGAAGATGTTCAAAATGTCCTGGAGAAGTTTTATTCCTAACACCAGGAGAGAACTGGTTGTCGGCGCGGGGTGTTGTCTACCGTCAGTAAAAGGAATTCCTTTTATGGCCTTTCTTTTCGTCGGGCATATTGCAAGAGGAAACCTGTACGAGTCCCAAAAGTGCATCAGGTCGCCAAAGAAGGAAATGGATGGATGACATTAAGGAATGGTCCTGTCATAAGTACCACAATTTGAAGATCACAGACGGAATTTTCTCCAGCTGACCGGCAATTTAATTTTAAGGATGTAACACCCTATGATGATGATGAAACAATATACTGAGAATGATTGGGCGAACAATAATTAAATTGCTTGTAATACGATAAATCACCGGTGTGTGTAATTTCGCATTCGTTGTTTTACAGGTCTCGTAGATATACCTAAAATTTTATAAAAAACCTAAAATTTTACACCGCAAATTTCGAATCATTTGCGAGTGCAATGTTCGTGGCAACCCTGTGGAACTTTAATATTAGCATCATGGCGCGGATTTGATTAGCGCGCTACTCTGCGGGCGGAAGTCGCCTCTAAAATAACATCTACCCACTCATGAGCACTCGCCGACAACTTTCAGCTTAAACTTTACATCTGTAAATGTCTACCTATCGTATTAAGCAAAAGACAGTTAATTCGAAGTTCAATCAATCGAATTCAATTCAATCGCAAGTTAGGCTATTATTATTTTCAATTGACTCAATTATTTATCTTATTTGAGCGACTATTATCTATTCAGTGTTGGATAAGAATTATTTATCTGTACACTAATATTCTCGATGGGCTGGGTGGGCGAAGAGAACGTGGATATTTCGGGCCATTATCACGCGCCCACGCAACGCTATTGGCAGAAATATGTTACAAAAACACATCGTCGCAATTTCCAGTCTGCCAGTCGGGACTCGGGTCGGCTCCTGACATTGATACCGCTTTGATTGTTTGATAGTGAAATAGGCATAACACTGTGAAAGTTCAAAAACTCAACGATGTCTTTTAAATCTTTTATTTAACGAACGCAAGGTTCAGCATAGGAAATATAAAAATGTCAGGGTACGGGTTTAGATACATATTATACCTTTGAGTTTTTGCTTCTCCAAACGAGTCCATAAGTGTCTCGTAGATCTTATTTAACATTGGACCTTATCTGTATTTCTTATCATTATTACTGAGAACCGAGAGACAGACGTAATGGAAGATATCTGTTCCAGAGCAGTACGTTCTCTCGTCCATTTCCGGTGGTTGTTTACAAAAAATATATAAACTCGTTGTCCAAAGCGGCTATACGAACCGGCCGTCGTCGTCCAAGATACTTGCTACGATTAAAAATCGTTACAACTTCCGTTCGGGTCCGAGACTCGAAGCGGAGCCCCAGATAAAAAAGATAAATAAGAAAAATAACATAAAGATCGATACAGCGGAACGGTGCTACCTGTTTTTTCATCGCGCTTAGAGCCTGCAGCCGACGCGCTCGTGTTGCTCCGTCTTAGTGTGCACATATGCAGCGATATTATACCGGTGTACAGCTCCTGCTACTGGATACACCACACATAACCAAAATGGAAATTATGAAATTGAAGGAGCATATTTATGAAAAACTATTTTACATATTTATTTAATTTTTTATTCTTGTCGAAATATGAAATTCAGTTCAGTAGCTTATTCCAAAAAGGTATATTAAGACGATATATTAAGGAAAGTTTCAGCAAAAAGTGCTTTTTAAAAATTAATGGTAACACAGATTTTCGTTCTTCTACTATAATTTAGTTCTTTATATTCTAGGATGTTTCTATGTCATTTAGATGATTTACCTCTTTGTTAGTTTGATATGTCACCTTCCATTTACCTTTGGAATAGTGTGACATTATGGTATATTTTATTAGCATTGATCCGTAACTGATAATTGTTAGATTTAAACAACATATGTACTTAACTGTTGCGGACTTCTTGCCGCCACCTTTTTTATAGCCTTTATGGCTTTTGTTTTTATAAAACTGTTGTCATATCTTTTAAAAACCTGTCACCCAGAATTTGCGTATATATCAATTCTTACCTTCACAATGGTTTCTATCCACCTTCCAACCTCAATAATAATCTTTTAACTATTTGTTGAAGTAATTATCAAAATTTTATTTTTGGTGACGCATCATTAAAAATGACCACCATTCGAGACTAAAGTTCGAATAGTTTTTAGAAAATTGTTTTTAAATCAAACGGTCACTGTAATGACCGATTCTTTGGAAGATTTATAATGCTAAATGATAGCGCCGCGGCAGCGAATTATCATCACATGATGTCATGTGTCCGGCTGCTGTGTCCACAAGAAGAGTTATAAATGTTTTAGATGTTTTACTTGGTCGCAACCGATAATGGAAGATATCAGATTAATAAAAGATATCGATGAGACGAGATGCACAGCGATTTCACGAGTGCTGCGCCATAATAATTAAAAATGTTGGAGCCATGTGGTGGTGTGCGTGCGGCCGGCGACCGGCGCTGTCGATGCGGCGCAGAGCAGGCATATCAAGTCTGGTAACTATGCGGCGTAACTCCGGTAGCGGCGCAACAGGTCTGCGGCCGGGGCGCGGGCGCAGGCGCGGGGCGGTAGGAAATCCTTCACGCATGCACGCACACACCGAGCCATGCGTTAGTGTGTGCCATCCGGTTTTCTTTGCGAGTGAGCTCTCTGTACAGACGACGTGTATCTGTAGTGGTGGCAGTAGAGTCGATCGATCAATGAGCTCGACATCGACTCGGACTCTTGCCTGCATGCAACTCATTGATTAACGTTATGAAGTGGAATTGTTTATTCATTCATGATGAATATTTTTATTTAAAATGAACGTTTTTGTTGTCCATATTCTACAAGATGACCTTCGTAAACCATCCGATACGCGCATGTACATTATTTGTTCAGTTTTATCTATTACAAAACGAAATCAATCACCAGTATAACTTCGAACTACACAACACTTATATTAAATTGATCTGTAGATGCTTGTGGCCCACGGGTTTTAATACTAACTAATTATCTATTTTACAAGTTGTCAATGCCCCACTAATATGTAGGTGAGTTGACGGTAATCACAAGTAACAAGTACAAACAACATTATCATGAAAATATCTATATCAATATCTATACAAACAAAGTATCAGTATGTATCCATAATAAGCGTCAGTCCAGTCAACGATCCACGTGACCATGCTTAATGTTGAAACTGAAATTGTAATGTAATATACAACCTTTCTTACTTTTAGCGATAATTGGAAATTCATCAGTTCCTTTTTTTATATAAAAAAGGCGGCAGACGAGCATACAGTCCATCTGATGGTAAGTGGATACTGTCGTCCATAGACATCCGCGATACATGCCAACATCTGTCCAGAATGGCAAACGTTGGCACGCCCCCGGATGCGCTGCCTACCTTTGCAGATTAAGGAATGAATTGGGAGAAAAGGTTGGGAAAATGGGGAGGGATAGGATAGAATGGGATGGGAATGGGCTCTGGCATATCTCACTCACTACTTAAACAAACACGTACGTACATTGGGGAAATACGGTAAAGTAACAAATGCAGTACATTTCAAGGTAGTCTTCTGTTGATAGGGGTCGGACGTTACGTACACTCCCCGCCTACAAAGTATATGTATATTCTTATATGTACATACATATTATATGTATTAAGTATACATATCTAGTTGTATGCATAGTTAATATTAATAATTATTAGTTAATATCATTATACTCTCATTCCTAACTCTTAATAAGGAATTATTACAAATATGTAATAAATAGGCGAATCAATGGAGTCAAGAAATCGTTAAGAGGAATCGGATCCGCGAGCAGAGCCGGATTAAGTGAGCCGAAACACTCCGAGGAGTCGTGAATACCCACGACTAAACCTAACCTAACCCATTAGACAGTTAACAGAAAAGATTCTTCAAATTGACATATTGAGGATGCGGATTAGTTGAACAAGTGACTGTATTGGTAAAATTAAAAAAAAAAACCTTTCAACTTTACGAATGCCGTTGGTAAAGAAGAGGCCGATGACTATTGTCGTGACGGAGAGTGTAAATCGGATTAGCAAATGTTACACATGTGAAGGCTATGTAGTGTATGTTAGAGAGCGCAGGTGTGGGATGGTGGGTAGTGGTGGGCTCGGAATTCGCGGCGACGTTGGACGCGTGCTTGGCGCGGGTGGTGCGTGGGCGGCGCTGGCCCGTTCGCCCACGGCGCCGCACCTAGCCGCGTTGCCGCCGATGGCGTAAATCACTAGTCCTGCGTGCCATGTTGCCACCAGTTGGTAAAGTCGAGTAACCGTCAAAACTTAAAAGTTAAGCCAACATGTAATATCATGCAATGTCTCTCCATGCGGATAAAGGCCATATAGGCTTCTCCGAAGGCTCGACACTACACGCAATCTTCAGCTGCTCTTCTCGTCCAATCATTACCGGAAAACTTCTTTTTGTCAGTGGTCAATCTCTCTGTTTAAAGGTACATGGTCTCCATTCAAGGACTCGTCTACTCCATCAGTTGAGGAGAGTCTTGCGGCAGATATTGCCCCTTTATCTTGCTAATTCTATGACCAATGTCGTTTGACCTTAGGTATTTGTCGAATTTCTTGGTTTAGAATTTTATCCTCTAAAAAACTTCCGAGCACAGCTCGCTGAGTGACTTTAATTTTAAGGATCAGACTAAGTGTCAGAGTCTACGTTACGGGACCCTAGGTCGTGAGTGTCATAACTGACAGGACGTACTGATTGAAGATTTTCGTCCGCAAGCATTGTGGAATAAGCGATGAAAAGAGTTGCCGCATACATTCAAATGTTGCTCAGTTGAACGGAGTGCATCTGTCGGCGTTCTTGTTGTAAGCAAAGAAGAAGCAAACATAAATCTCAATAATCTTTGCAATGAACAGTGAAAAAATAATTGAGACGATAACATTTGAACAGGTTTATACCTAATGCAAAGACGATACAAAGACGTCTTATAATGAAAGCAATTAGAGAACATTGTCTTGATCTGGGTAAATAAATTCAACAGCAATAAATTGGAAAAAATCTTTAAAAAAAAGTGAAGGTTGATACTTAATATCCCATGAAAATCTTTTTTGTTTTCCGCTAAAGCAAAAGCCAGCAAACGAACAATAAGTTAACAATAATACTGCTACTTCCCAGAAGCAGTGTGGGAACACAACGAAGAATTTTATTGTTCTCGTGATTTAGCCGAACTTTTCTGAAGTGGTGTGTGCACTATTATCAAATAAATTGTTGTTATAATGAGTCCGAATGCGCTCACAACTTAAATGGATATTTGTATCCAGTTCGACAAATATTACAAGCAATTCATATCTATGAGCCTTAGGGCGAATGATTGCGGCGAATTAGATTCGTATCGTACTTGTCTGCCTTTAGTTGGTTATTTAAAATTGTACGAGTATAGACATTGCCTGAAAGGGTTGATTTAAAGCCTTCAATGTACGAAATACGAAGTAGAGAGAGGGAGAGTAAAGTATTTTCCATGTTGTACGTTTAATAAACAGGTAGTACCTATATTGAACAATTTCTATGATGCGATAGTCAAAACAATTCTATGGCATGGTCGTAAGTAGGCAGTTACTAATTAAAATAAGTAATGAAAAAATAATTATTTGTTTTAGTAAATCTACGTTTTATAGCACTGTATCATAAAGTAGAATTTCAAACGACATTGTTTGGATAGTTGAGCCATATTACTGGTGGAAAGTGATGTCATTGGCCCGTGGAGCGTATAAACCTCGCTCCGCTCGTCGCTGCGACTTTTGCTTTTGGAGAGAACATTGTACATCCTGGACGCACACGTCATTAGTTTGGTATTTTCTAATCGTTTTTATGACAACTTTTGTAGAACAGAGAAAAGGCACGCAGTAGAACGGTGGCAGTGGCACGTACAGTGCCTTAAAATTCAGATATTTTAATTTATCAGTCAATCACGTCAAGTCCATTGGCCATTAATGGCTATAAACAAAATGTTTATAGCTGATTAAGAATTAATGAACTTTTTTATTGATAAATGTAAAGATGAAGCGTGTATTTTGAGCAAGCATCTTTTTAACGAGAAAAATATTTTTATACCTGACAGGTATGAAAATATTTTTCTCTCGTACGGTAGCTGACAGATATTACACAAACATATAGCCGATTTAAAATGATAATGCCTCTCAGCGTTACGATGACAATACCAATTTCGTATGTCAGCATTGAGATTGTTCTTCGGGTATGCGGACCGAGCTGATTGAGGTGGCTTCCTGCGCTTGTTTGCCGGGAGCCATAATAACCGTCACGTTGGGCAAGCAGCGGAGTGGCGCGGAGGAGGGCCGGCGCGGCCGACGCGGACGGACGGCCTCGTGGAAGGTCGACCGCCTCACCGCACCGCCCGCACCTCACCCTTGCACGCCCTCACCCGACCGCTACGTGGAATTTATGTAATTGCCATCAATTAAAACAAGAACGATATAATGAGATCTTCGGCATATGACGTACACTTACGACCCTCTGAAGCCACTTCAAGTTCATCGTAGTCCACGGATACGTCAAGCGATTTGAGCAAACAACTCGTATCTTTATCCTTGCAATTACACGCTCGCGCTCGACAATATTCACTACTGTACACGTCCGCCGGCGCGTTGCTTAATACTGAATAACCGCATTGGCTGGGTATGGATGGACTAAGGTCACTGGCAATGAGAGCGTGTCATGAATGGACAGAATCGTGCGCGACACTCGTCCATTCAAAGAGATCCTTCATTAGTTGTTCTTACGTAATTATATTGATTCATTAATTACCTAAAGATATTATTACTTTTGATAGAAGTCACTCGTTTATCTCGTTGTTATGTAACAGTGTTCAAGACATTACATAAATTATGTACATTGGTATGAGTGTGTTTAGTTTAAAAATATGTAGATATTCATAATTATAACGTTATTATTATTTTCCGGTGTCGTTGTTGTCTAAAATAATTACCCTGTTACAAAACGATAATCGACCACCTGGAGCAGTCCGCGCGGTGGATTATGGCCCGAAACCCCTGTTGATTTACTAAGGGAGATCTGTGCACTGCAGTGTTTAAGGCTGATATTGATCCTCCTCCCTTTGTCCTCCTCTTCTCAGTAAGATTTCTAGAAATCCTTCCTTAGTGAATACGTACATCAAAAAACCTATCTACTATGCAAATTTCATGTTTGTATCTTCAGCGACTTAGACTCGGCGATGATGAATCAGTCAGTCCGTCAGTCAGTCAGGACTCAGGGCATCTCTTTTTGTATGTAGAGATTATTCGATTCTAATAATATAAGCTAACTACGAACGAAGTTTTCATAACTGTGCACGTGTTCTTCGGTTCGTATCCTCCCTTTCGTAGCTCAATGACATTTTTTATATTTTTATTTGGTGTTTTTGTTTCTGTTATACTTCCTGTTGAGTAGTTTTGTACCTCTCTTTGATTTACTCTGTATTTATGTTCATACATATTTTCACAAGTTTTATCTCTATTTGATTATAATTTTGGCGAATGTGCATGCAATCATATTATATCCCTCTTATTTTAACCAGAAAATAATTAGGTCAAATATCAAGAACCATTGAAATGCTGAATTTGACACAGCACTCTCTAATATTATTTATTTATAATAATTATAATGTATTATGATATGGTCTTATGATAAATTATATAAGCCTTACACATTCTGCCAGATAAATGGCGCGCAAATGTTAGATTAAGTTTACATTAAAAGAATGTATCAACAAGATTACATTTTGATTAAAATAACTAAACAAGTAATTCAAATTTAAATGTCAAATTATATATAGTGTCAGAATAAAACAAAAAAATATGAATGACATTATATTATTAATTTTATGTCACTGTCATTAATACATGTTTATATTTCACTGTCATTTAAATAATTTTCAATAGTACAATATCATTTGTTAATTAAAAAATTACATAGTATTTTTTCAATAAATTGATATCAATTCCTAGGGCGTCAGGTAACTTATTATATATTTTAATACCCATACAATATGAATTGTTGCTATACAATTTAATCCCTTGTATTTCGTTATTCATATTGAAAAGGCTAAGGTATTTTGTAACGAAAACACATATGTATTTAAATTTCATTGCACAATGATATGTACTCGTACAAGAGGCGTACTCAATGCCACAAAGCATTCTCTACCAGTCAACCACCATTATTCGCTCCGAAGAAGTTTTATGGTATGTTTAATATCTATCTTTCTATAAATATGGTTATAAAATATAGGTATTTATTTATATACATTTTATTCATTTAGAAAGAATATTATTGAATAACTAGCGTGCCGGCGACTTAATTGTCGTGGACTTTAGAATATGTGTGGTTACTTGATGATTACCGTGTGAACTCTATAAAGAATCTGGATAAAAATTACCCCAAATTATCCCCAGCACATAAGCTATAACTATGCCAAGTATCAGTAAAATCCGTCGTTTTTGGGTGATGTGCGTTCAGACAGACAGATAAAAATTCCAGAAATGTTTAGTTTTGGGCTCTGGTATCATTCATATTTAATTTAAAAATATTTAATGTAACAGACACGACATCGTTACGATTTTATTATATGTATAGATTATTCTGATATTGTCTTGTTTTGAATTTTTTGTATAGTCTTTGTTACACCGTAATCGGGTATTCTAGAGTTTTAAATATTTTTAGTCATGCAAATAATATAGAACATAATAGACAACATCAAGAACAATACGTTATACGAGTACATAGACAGGGGGCTCAGTGTCTAATGGTCCCATTCATGCTTCCTTTATCTGTGGCAAACATCCGGAATTATTTTTCAACGGTCGGTGTCGTTAGTACTCCAGTACGGTTATCGGACAATTTAAGTATACAACGCGATAGTAAATTTAGACAAACAACTCTCTTAAATGAACTTATCAGCTGTTGAAACTCGCGAAAGATAAAATTAATGTTGAAAACAATACTATTTATCATTGTTAAATAACTAAACCAGTTATTTTAATATAATAGGGCGTTTGTATTGACTTTTGTAAGTCCATACAGACAATAAGAACCCTATGCTTGACATTAGTTAACCGAATTTGCCAATAAATATAGGATTTGGTTCTTTTAAAATAAATACAGTCTAGTAAAAGACCAAATAGCAATCCAAAACCACGAAGTTATCAGTTTTAGCGATATTTGAAGAAGTATGTGCTAATAATAATAGAGGAAACAGCAAGAAAGATTGAATAGAATAAATAAGCATTGAAATGAATGCAAACACAGAAGGAATTTACATTTATCAAATTAGAAGGACATAAAGAGAATGAAATGAATACGTTTTAGACTTTTAATTTTTTTATTACGAAGACACGGGCAGAATGTGCTAATTGCACCATTGCCACATACCTATGAAGAAAAAAAAAAGTTATATTTCGTCGCTCTAAATGAGAGTATATTTAGGTTTGTGTTAAAAAGTTATAATTATGATTGGCGCTACCTAACCGCTTATTGAATATTTTGAAAATGAACTGCAGTTTGTACTTGTACAAACGCTGTATTGGTTCTATACTTTGCATTAAATGTAAACTATTTCAGGGACATTATCTGTATAATCACGCATAATAAATTAGTATATACCTATTTACATTTCACTTGAACAAACCTAATTGACATGAAAATTATCAAATGTTAATTTATATTATATGTACCTATATGCATGTTTATAAATACACGAGTCTCGTTTGCTTTGAAAAGGAAGTTCAAAGATAACAAAACATGCAGTTTCAAAAGCAATTGACAACTAATGATAATAATTAATGAAGTGTGCTAAAATTAATAATAAAGCCACTGAAGTGTTAACATCGAACTAAAAGGCTCAATAGTCCGGTTGTACTGTATCACTGAACATGTGAGCCGCTCTTGTATCAGCAGTCCGATCAACCGGACTAATAACCGGACTACTGATACAAGAGCGGCTCAGATGTTCGGTTGATGCACGCAACCGAACAGTACTGAAACTGAAAAGTCTCAACAGTCCGGTTACCGGACTACTGATAGTAGGCGATATTTGCGACGTTGTGATGGAAGAGTTAAAAAAAATATTTTCAAATATGAGTTCAATCGTTGCAGCAACGCAGCACAGACGGCACGCAATATCAACGATATGTACGGATCAAACACGGCAAACGAACACACGGTGCTTTTTTGGTTCACGGTGGTTTGGTTTTTTGGTTCACACACGGTGCGTTTCGACCTCAAGATCAAGCCCCGTAGACAACCGGAGACTAAAGTCAATAATGACGAATTGAAAGCATTAGTGGAAGCGGATTCATTTCAAACCACGTCTGAGTTAGTAGTAGCCTTCGGCGTAAGTGACAAAACGATATTAATTCATCTATACCAAATCGGGAAAGTGGGTATCGTACGAGCTTAATGAAAGTCAGCTGCAAACACGCGTAGAAGGTTGCCTTACTTTGCTGAACCGGCACAAAAATGAAGAGGTTCTGAATGGTATTGTCACTTATGATGAGGGATAGATCCTGTGTGATAATCATAAACGTTCGTCACAATGGTACTCAGGAGACACAGGCTTAGAATGTCCCAAACGATTCACGCTCACCCACACACCGCACAACAGACAGCCTCAAAGTTACAGGAGCTTCGACTGGAAACTCTCCGTCACTCACCGTACTCGCCACACCTTGCCCCCACTGATTTTATTTTTTTTCGGAATTTGGATAACTTTTTACAGGGAAAAAATTCAACTCCGATGAGGCAGTGAAAAACGTCTGTCAGAGAATTAATCGACTTCCGTCTCCAGGAGTTCTATATAGCAAAGGCATCAATCGACTTCCATTAAAATGGCAAAAGTGGATAATAATGGACAATACTTCAATTAAATAAATATATAATTTTCATACAAAAAAAAAATTTGATTATTCCTCAGAAAACAGCAATTTCATAGATAAGGACCTAATATTTATCGATATATAGACTTCGAAGTTAATTGGTGTTTAGAATTCATCCGTTCACTCTTACAGTATTACAGACATAGATTAAAATTAAGTAAATTTCTTCAAAATCAAATTTATGTCCCTTAGGTGATCTTAAGATGTCATGTAACTATCACCTCTCAGAACCCAAGCTAACCTCACGAACCAGACGACTACCTGGCGAACTATTTCTCAATGAGGCGGTAGGAGGAGCTACAAAAATTAAATCCGCAATTAGAACTAACCAAGAAAGCCCACTATCACAATGCCTAAGTGGTGATTGAGATTTACCACCCCCTAAAAAACATTTATAATATAATGGTGCGGAAGTCAGAGATATCCGGTGAAGCGGCTAGCTGCTGGCGCCTATGAATTGTTAGAAGCCCGAACCCAAGGATTACCCCATTGCCCCGGAGTGTGCCCGCGACAAATTTCTAGTAGCAGGGTGTAAGATCAGTGCCGGTGAAGGCGACCGGAGTGAAAACCGGCCGCTAGGTATTTTCTAGGGTGGACACTGGGGCCCTTTAATACCCCCCTCAGTAATTCAAATAATATTTTTTGTTCTTAGCCCTGCGTTTTATTCTCGAATCGATATGGAATTATCTCACTTTCCATTATTTCAGTTTTCATAGCAAGAAGAAAAAAGTATACCAAGTGTTTCTCAGTAGCCTAGGTAATCCTTTTCGACATTCAATGTGGATTTCTGTGATATCAGGTCAATGTATTGCTACGTTAATGGACTGACTGACGACTTTAAGAAACCTTTCCTGGCCGGCGGGCGTCTCACGCTACGTTTCGCGGTAGATGGTCTTCATTCGAGGACTCGTCTCCCTCATCGGTTATTGGTCCTGCGGAATATATGGGCTGCCCACTGCTACTTCAGCTTACTAATTCTTTGAGCTATGTCAGCAACTTTAGTTCTTCATCAAATTTCTTTGTTTCGGATTTCATTCAGCAAAGAAACTCCGAGCACAGCTCTTTCCATCGCTCGCTGAGCGACTTTAAACTTGTGAACCATGCCTATCGTTAGAGACTACGTTTCGGCACCATACGATATTACGGACAGAAAGCATTGATCGAGCTGAAGGTGTCTCTCGGCCTCTCGACTGATGTTGGACTTGTCTAAGTGGATTAACTGTCCAAGATAGGCTCGTCTACAACTTCTAGTGATGCTCCTTGGATGCTGATCGGTCCAGGGACGGCGTATTCGTTGAGATCTTGTCATAATCGCTGAAAATATTTTAGTGTGTTTGACATATCGTTGAGTTGACACCGGTGAAAGTATCTCTGCTATTATAATGAGATTATGTCTGTCTAGATATCGCTAAAGTTGTGCTAAAGATATTATTTGGGTGCTCGGCGGGGTATGACAAAGGGTCGCCAATTACTGATTAAACAGGGCATCAAAATAATTTACCGATGGTAGCTGCTCCGACATGATGTCTATCAATGCTGGTGTTGATAGAAAAGTTATGTACTTTCCTGATCTTTGTTTCTTCTGCATATCAATTATTTGTTGGAAGCAGGTAACATATAGCGCTTTGCAAATGATAGCACCGAAGAAGTCATGTATAGGGGCCGCAGTATCCTTCGAGTTGAAGTGGAATAGAGTTGCGTTAGTCTTTTGTCCGAAATCTAGGACTCTTTAGATTGAGCCTTGATCTCAGTTACCTGAAGTATGCATATGCTGAAGTTATTCCGAATCAACTCTAATAATTTACAAGTCTATACTTAATCGTTTAATCGATAATAATAATTCGCCACTAATACTGCCCGATATGTCGTGGGACCTCGATTTTAAAACACTGCAAATAGGATTCTGCAAGGACAGCAGCCATGCTATATATTAGTGTGTCAGTGTATGCCTCATCGTAGGATATGCACTATTGTATGTCAATACACCAATTAAAATTAAGTTTCTAAGTTCGTTTAAGAAACTGTCAATTGTTTGATCGATTTTGGACGTTCAAGCGACTAAACAGCGCATAATACATTCGTATAGCATATATGGTAGATCCGTTTGGGTCGTTAATATTGCGTGCCGTTTGGATCTCATTACTGCCACTTGACGGAACATATTTAAAAATAATGTTATTTTCAACAATCGTAACAGGCGGCAATATAGCAATAGCTACATGATATTGCATTATTAGGTAACAAAAAAACTTGCGCACTTATGATATTAGTTAGGAAAATAAACGTGAAAATATTCGAACAGAAAAAAAACATATTATTTTTTTTTGTAAAATATTAGTAGGTATAATAGTTTTAATATAGAATATAATTGAATTAGTAATTTCAATTGAATTCAAAACAAAAATAATTAAATTTCACATGTCCAGAGCAAAAAACGGCAACTTCGAAGGGCCTGTTTATTTTGGTAAAAGAAATAAATGCGTGTTTCTTGGAATTGGTATTTATTAACAATCCTGTTATTTTTTGTAACTAAGTAGGTAACTAAACTAAACATTCTCGCGGGGCAAAGGTAAAAAACATAATTTGTTAATCGCTCTCTGATTGTCCCTTTGGTCCCTTGATCACCTTAACGGCACGCGCTAAACTCCAACGCATCGCCTTTACAGTTCCGATAAGCATTGACTTGATCACCGATTCCAAAGGTGTTCTCTTAATTCTGACTGGGTGTTAATTAATCTAGTAACATAACTGCCCAACACTCGCGGTTCCTCTGAATTGTTTGGCAATGAATCAAGTCTACGGCCGATGAGAAAGTGGGCCGGTGTGTGCTTGACATTCTTCTGGGTTTGATGACAGCGGTGTGATGGGCCGCGAGTTAGGTAAGTATCGCTTCCACTTCACTTGAATCGGCACGAAGACCTTTGTAGGTTAGCAACGAATTACCTAGGATTTCTTTCAGATGTTATCTGCATAATCGAACCAAAGACCATTTGCATATACGGAGTAAATACTAGTAGGAATAAGCGATCATTGAGATATTTGAGAAAACTACTCGTATATGAATCGTGAATAGAATTTTTTCGAAGACAGGAAATGGTCTCGTATGATCTACTCCGACGTATGTAAATTGTATGAATGCTATAGGTAGTTCTAGTATAGGGTAAATTTTTCATAACACCTGATGATTATAATATGGTTTAGCACCCTAAATCACCTCACGCCTTCGTGAATTATACCCCTTGACGTTTGTCAGGTCGCAAGCCTGAAGACAATTAGCTAACCTTCCTATTAGTTGACTTTTCTGAAGAGTTGGTAGTCCTATGCCTAAGTATTTCAGAGCTATGCACCTATTTGATAAGTTGACATGTTAGTTGCTATAGAAATGTTGTGTTTATCGTCTGACAGTTCATGATCATTTTCAGATGTCTCTGTAGTATTGCAATTGCAATTTTCGGAATTAGAAGTTGAACGCATCGTGGACGGTTTGTCCACATGTAAGTATATGATGTTTATCATAGCACTTTCGGTACAAGCTGGACCTGCATTTGGCTTCAGAGTCATTAGCCCTCAGGCAATTAGTAAAAAGTTTACGTAGTCTGGTTTCACTAATGCGCGTGGTGGCATTTAGAGCTAAAAACCTTTCACACTGATTTATGTAATGTTTTTCCTTGCAAATTACACATGCCGGTTGTTTGTATACGGGAGACACAATTTACCTGAAAAAAGTCTAGATGTAGTTTGATGGCTAACTTCGGATGCTGTTTGTATCACTTGCAATACAACTTCTGAATTTAAAAAAAAATAAGTCCTTTAAAGTAGGTAAACCGTTAATTGGCAGTCATTCTTCCCACTTGCACCGCAACCCTTACATCTAATTTTGGTAAAATAAAATAAATAACGAGTACATCCCAGCTATGAGTAGGCAGTTGCAGTGATGTTAATGCTCGTGTATGTTTAGAACTGCAATCAACTAGCCAACTCAAACTAGAGGCGGTGGCTGGAGAGGTCAATGTAGTATTGAATAATCCCTTCAGACGATTTTCAATTAAAATCCGCTTGTTTTTAAACCTATCACAGAGCAAGCTTCATGTTATGGGATAATTATCATTGGATAGATCTAAAGATTGAATTATTTCGCTAGCTGTTGATGAGAAGGATAACCAGAGATAATGAAATTTATCGATATTTTAAATATGGGTGTTTGTGTTAATGAGGCTATCGAATGTATCACGAAATTGTAGCCAATCCTTGGTTTCGCCACTGAACTTGGGTGAGGGCAAGTCGGGCAGCCTTAAACCGTGGGCTCGATTTGCTTGCTCGATCAAACACACCGAACACATGCTATCGAACATATTGCTTCATGGTGACAACAGAGTCAACTCGTTCGACTGTCCCGGACGACGTAACGACTACCAGCTGGATTGGTCTTGCTAGACAATTTTTTACCCACACCTAGTCCCCGATGGAAGTTATTTTTAAAATTCGTGCTACAGAGGGCTTCTTCTTCGGTATTTTCAGATAGCATCTCAATTTCTAGCTGAACTGCCTCAAAATCATAAAGTTCATAATAATCATAATCTTCTAATTTTTTGGTACAGCTATGTAATTCTATAATTTTGTTATTGGATATTTCTTCCGCAGACAATTGGTAATTTGTTATGAATTTGTTACCTTTGGCTTTAGGGATTTATGTCGCGAGAGGCTTTATGCCGCATCAAGTCTGCTTCTGCCATCCTTAACCGCGGCGATCGGCGATATCCTCAGCGATGGTAAATTTGTAAATGTTATGTTGGTTTCTTGAGATTTTTAGTTTATAATTTCCTTTGTAGATGATGTAAATCACGTCGGTACTTACATTATTTATTTTGATAAAATAAATGCGTGTTACTTGGAATTGGTCTTTATTGACAATCCATTATGTTTTGTAATTAGGAACTAGGTAACTAAAACTAAACAGGGCCTTAGTTAATTTAGTTTGGTTATCCCACTTTCCAGTATTCGATGGCCCTTAAGTCATTATCTATATAAAAATATTATATATGTAAACCTGTGGGGTTCCTAAGTAATTTTAGTTGCATCGATTGAAGCAATAACGGATGGAAAGTGAGGGCGGAGGCGAAGGCGGCTTCCGGCTCGACTTGACTTGTGCCGCCTCCAGAATAACAATCAAAACCTGATTTCTATTGAGTGGGCAGCGATTATAACAACGAGTTTGCCAAGAGAACACTATTTTATAAGTAATTATAATAAGCACTCGCATGTTATTAGCATCTGCTGCTCCTAGGTTTTCTTCAAAATAAACAATAAAGAGTAACCGGATACAATTACTGCGAAAACAGTCTTCTTGCTAAAGTTATTGTATGTACAACGTTCCAGACTATTGCATTCTTTGAAGTTGTGGCATGTGTCATTTAATGAGGAAGGCAATGGAGTCGGTTTCACTACCTATTTAGGCCACCCATTGTCACCCATTGTTCTTCCATGATTATCCTCTTATTTCGTAAGTCATGAATATTATCAACTGCTGCTAGGAAATGAAATATTAACATGAATAAACAAATACAAATTTAATTTTCCTGTAAATTCGTATTGTTTTTTGAATCTTGAAGCTGTTACCGATCAAAAATAGTCATATTTATGATGATTATTCGTATAAGTTTCTGTTTAATAACATCATTATTTTTAAAATACGTTTATATGAGAAAAGGCAACCAAAATTACAAAAATAAAAAACTATGAACAAAAATACGCTGTAGTAGTCTAGCATAAATATTATATTCCTTTTTTTTTCAAAAAATATGCATTAAAATTTGCATCGCATGTGGCTTCCCAAAAGTTCCGACAAAAAACACGCTCACAGATGATGTATCAGACAACTTACTGACAGACCGTAAGTTTAAAGCGAAACTAAATATAACAAATCTTACGAATCATCAAACCAGCAACACTATTGCAAATGAATACAGATGAATATCTAAATGCAATTTCTACATAAAATCTTGTGATATTCGATTTAATCGAAATCGATGAAATGGAATAAAACTAAAAATCTCGGTATCCAAGTAATGCCTGCGGCTGTATGTATCTGTTCAACAATAGAATTTAAGGCGAATGAACAGACTCAGGTAGAGGATGTTTTTTTGTGGTAGACTCAGTCATTCTTTCGATCCATTCACGGTTGTTGTGGCCGTTTGCGTTTTTGTTCTAAGTTTGTGAATTATTTATTTTATGCAGCGACTTTTCTCAGTTGGCCAATTCATTCAGTATAATGCACGCCTTTTATATCAGCCTGTGGTCAGCATCGTTGTGTAATAAATTCTAACACAAACATATTTTTGTGCTTGATTACAATAGGAATTGTAGAACAATTTTAGAACAAGAGTTAGATAATAGCGATCATCAAAAATCATCTAAGTATAGATAATTCTGAATTACTTCAAATATTAAGTTCATCGAGGTCTGACTTAGAGATGATGGTAATTTTGACAGTGGACACGGTGTGGCGTTATCGCTCGTCCTTGACACGGAGACGCCTCGTGCACAATACGCCTCATTGTCACTGCAACCTTGCGAAAATTACCGCTAGCGATAACAGACGCCCGTCGTCGTCGTTGACGCGACTCTCGACCACGCGCATGCCAAAATACAGTAGTGAATGGACGCATTACGCGTATTTGAAAACAATGCTAATATAGTACAAAAGGTTGTTATGTATCCAATAGTCCCAGTATTTTATATAGATATATGTTGCTGTTAAGGCTGACAACCTGACAATTGAAGAGAGCGGCCATGCACTAACCGTACACGTAGTTACATTTACTACTGTACATATTACATAGTAGGTGCATGAGTGTTTTGCTGCAACTGAATAGATGTAGTTCATTTCGTTGTCGTTTTGGGTTACCGGACATTTGGAAGGCGAATCTGAAATTCCTAATTGATTTCTTATACTTGAAGATAAGAAAAAATGCAATGTTTTGTCAAAAAAGAGTGCATAGTGATTGCAGGATGAAAGTGGGCGGTATCCCGATGCCGCGACTCTCGCCGACCGGAAACCCAATTCCCGGATGTGGCTGCGCGGGGGGATCTCGCCGGAAGCTTGGTAAACGAGCACATCCGCTGCCGCCGTCCGCGCCGCAAATTTTGGCACCGCGAGCGCTCGCAGCTCGCTTCCGGCCTCCGCCCCCCGGACCCCTAACGTCGCTTGCCCGCGAAAATAGCGGCCAACCGCTCTGTGTACGCGGTTCATTCAGTATGGCCGCCTTCCATTCATAAAAAGGCGAGGCGCGGGCGGCGTGGAGAGCGGTGGAGGGAGCGCGGCCTCTCCCGCCGACCCGCACCCGCAGCCGACGCCAGTGCGGAATGTGCCAGCGAACGGAACACTCGTTTCGTCGGAGCGTAGCGCTAGCGCTCCCGGTTTTCCATTAAAATGTGTATAAGAATAAGTGCAGTGAACCCGCACGAGTTCGGAACGGTTACAAAAAACGCCGTGGTCAAGATCAGGAGTAGAAATCAACGAAGAACTTCAGCGAGGAAGTGAGTAGCGGCCATATTGCAGTGATAACCGCGCGGCGGGCGGACGAGAATCGAGGCCGGTGCGTGGGCCGCCCCCCGCCCGCGCCAGGTGCCGCTCCGGACCGCGCCGGTCTTATGAACCTTCCCGTGGATTTGCGCGACCGAAATTCGGTGGTTCAGCCGTATTTTAGTGTGTCAGTGAATAGTCCGGTGCGGTTTCGGTGCGGCAAAACAGACCGTCCGAACGCCGACGTCAAAGAGCTTAGTGTTGTGTGTAGGGCCGTGTGGCCCCGAGTGCCCTTGTGGAGCGATGTGTGTAGGAGACGTGTGACCGTGGAAAGTCTGCTTCGTAAGTACTTAATATGACATCCTGACGTGGGACATCACGCCCACTGGTCGAAACCGTCAATCTCCACGCGGCGGATTATACTTGCTAGTTTTTGTGTAGATCACGTAGCCACGCGTAGGCTGTAAATATATGAATTAGAACGTATGAAGCTAACATGAATGACGAGGAGCGTCGCATTGCCTCGCTGCCGCCGCCTGCCGACCGGCACACGTGCAGCAAGGAACGCTGGCTCACTGAGAACGTTCCATTAGAACGTTTTATTTACAACGTTATTCTATTTAAACATCGTTTGTAACAAATAGCAAACAACACCTACCAACAGATCTTATGTGTATGCAACTATTAACAAATTTCGACATAAGCAAACGTGGATATTATTAGCCTATTATTTAGTGTAGGTTACACACACTTTCTATGACATGTATAAGATAAACGCGTTAATATCATTTGTCCGAGTAAATACTTGAGAAGCTAAGAACGCTAACACATTCACAGAAATGTAGTTGAGAATTGATTTTTACAGCAACTGTGGAACGAATTTCAACGATAAGTTGATAACTGTCGACATTAAATTCGAAATAATGTGGAAGATAAAGAATAATTGTAAACAATGGCAGCATAACTGTGAATATCTTGTAACGAACTCTACAGATAGCAAGTATATTTAGACATAACAAAATGAAATATTGTTAACAATTTAACAGTCACGAGTTAAAAGTAGTTTTATGAAAATTATTATCTTATTTTTCTAAAATTATAGAATAAAATCACAAGGATTTATAGAAATAGATACGTAGTTTTTATCAGTCTAACGTGCTTCGTAAATCATAAGATGGGTACTGTATAAGAACATTACGTAATCAAGTAACCTCTTGAATTCCTAATGAAATATACAATACTAATTAGCATCTTTGTAGATTTAACATTAATTAATCTTCTTGTTTCCTAAAATGCCACCGGTTTTGAATAGCCTTGGTAAATTTAAAAGAGTAATACAGTAAATAGCTTTTATTAACTTATTATTTTTAAACAGATAAGCCGCGTGCAAATTCTTGTCCGACCTATGACAGCTTAAATTGATTAAAATGAATATAAAGTGTGTATTTTCGGTGCATCAACTGTTCAATAGGTCTTTTAATGAGGATTTGATTAAATCATACATAACTTCCGACTAACGTCTTCTAAGATACATTGATTAATTTATTAATGGAATATTAACTGAGTGTATAAAGATATCAATTGATAGATACGATACTTGTTACAATCTATTAGTTATTATTATAAAGATCTGTTAGAAAAGAAATAAAATTACTTAAAGACTTTCTTAGGAGTTGCTTAGATATATTTTAAGTATCAAATCATTATTTATCTTTCATCAAGTCAAGCGGATGTTATAGAACAGATGATCACTACAAACAAGGAAATAAATTATCTGTTACAGATCAACCTTTTACTAATATTACTTCTTTCTTCTAGCTTGATTTTCTACATAGAGTAGAGAAACGTGTAATAATAACCAAAATTAAATGTTTAACAATAATTGTTGTTAACAATCAAATTCATATCTGACCATGCCATAGACAGTATCTCAAATTTTACCTAATCGATATATTCCGTGCCGTATTTATCACAAATATTGTCAATAGAGACAATCTAATAAATCATTTTAAACATACATGCAGTATACATCATTTTAACCATTTGATGCAGTAATCTTAGTAATAAATTAGTTGTCCCTTATCAGAGAATAGTTACAATGTAATAAAATAGCCATTTAATTCGTTTAATTCAAAATGGATGTGAAAGTACATAACAGCATCAAATCCTGAATGTATATAAACGGATTTATATATACGATTATTACCTATGTGCGACATAGCAGTTACCTCTAGAATAGCTAGAACTAACCAAGTGCAATGTTATTGCAACGCCATGCAACAGGCCCCTTCATAAAACGCAAGTTTGGAAACTGCTATACTGTTCGTGAAAAGATAAGACAATACAAATTTTAAATACATTCTTGGTTAATTAATTATCACTTAAAAGAAATTAAAACCAAAGTACTTAAAGGTTAGAAATCGTCAACTTGTAAGTCGCCTACAAAGCAGTCAACTTACAACATAATAAATACCAACAAGATAATATTTGCTAGTTTCCAATATATTCCAACATTACGAACACACTTTATAATAATAATAAAGCGAAATATATAAATCAGTCATTTTGGAAAATTGCATATTATTTACGACACCCATAAGAATTGTTTGGACTGTCATATGCTTGCGAACAGACAGATGAATGAAAGTTAATCTATTAATATGAACTAGTATTAATTAGGTACGGTCAGCTCCAGAGAAATATGACCCCCTATGTATTAGAACATTAATACATAGGGGGTCATATTTCTCTGTAACTGACTGTACATTGCACATAGTCTTTTTATCGAACATTAAACTAACAGTGGTGTATGATCAATCCGCAGGTGGGGACGATGAGGGAACAGGAAGGCGACGGCCCGGAGAGCCGTTAGCCGGACTCGATGGATGAGTATGGCGGGCCGGCGGCGCCGCCCCGGCCGCCCAAACCGGCGGCGCGCGTCCACAGGCCGACGGGCGCGCGCCCGCCCACCGTTTCATTGCTTCGGCCGAGACCCGAGGTCGAGCGCGAGCGTAACGCCTACGTGGAGGCTCCACGGCGAGCTCACGCCGCGCCCGCGCCATCCCACGCTGCTGCGCAGCCGCTCAAGCCGGTGACGACGCAGCCGGCTGCCGCAACAGACAAGCGGCTTCAGGCCGACTCCATCGTGTGCGAAACCTGCGGCCGCTGCCGCTGCGAGCAGTGCGCGCGCCCGCCACCGTTACCGTCGCGTTGGCTGTGCGGCTCGTGCCTGTGCAGTGCGGAGGCGTGCGTCGACTACGCGTCATGCATGTGCTGCGTGAAGGCTCTGTTCTATCACTGCGGGAGCGGTGAGGAGGAGGCGGGCGAGCCGTGCGCGTGCGGGCCGCGGCTGGCGTGCGTGGGCGCGCTGGCAGTGCCGCTACCGTGCCTGTGGCTCTACTGGCCGCTACGAGGGTGCGCGGCGGCGGGGGCGGCGCTCTACGCGCGATGCCGCCGCTCCGGCTGCCGGTGCCCAGAGCCTCCGCCACGGCTCTCCAGTATTATCTAGTCCCGCCGCGTGCCGCCCGCGCCCTCCGAAGCGCCGAGTCGAGCGGCACGACCGCGTTGTACAAATATTTATTATTGGCGAGCGGAGAGCTTCGGACCGCGCGGGGACGGACTCAGTGATCGCTGTGCCTGGTCCGAGTGTGATGTGAGTGGCGCGGGTTCGGCGTAGGACGAGCGGCGCAAAGGGCGATGCGCCCGCCCCGCGTCCACTGAGTGAATCCTCTACGAGTACCTTGTAAATATAGCCGTATAGTGTGAATGTACGTGAACGTGTCGCCCGAACGCCGAAAGTCTCAAATTTTCTTGAGACCGTAACGTGTCATAAGAAAACGTTAACGTTAGTATTTTGGATTCAACATGAATCCAGAGAAGATTAAGAAATGAGATATAAAACATACTTATTAAGCTGTAGATAATTTACCATTTATTTATTAACTGAATTTGTATTTATTTGTAAATAAAACGACAACATTATATTATAAATACGAATGTTTACTACATTATGCTTGTTTTTTCTGTCCCTCCACCTAGAAATGAAAAACTTTTGCCACACACTACATACATGCAACATTCTAATCAAGCCATATAATATAATCAGGCTAATCATAGCCATTCCATCAAGCAATCTTTAGCTTGCTATATGAGAAAAGGGACCTTATTTCCGGCTTTAATTTTCCAGATATTGAGACTAGTGAAATGTTAAAAAAAGTTAAAGCTTTATCTTAAAACCCCAAATGCAAGATTCTTTTAAATTTTGAAGAAATTTTAAGTTAAAAAATTTAAACCTAATTAAATAGATATATACCGTCAAAGGGACCCTTTGCTCAGATAATATCACATAATAATAATAAATAAAGTTGCTAAATTAATGTAATTGTTATGAAAAAAACATTAAACATACATTGTATCACATTGGAAGCATAAAACCTTAATGAAAAGATTAACAGCAAAAAATAACTTAGAGGCAGGAAATTAAGCTAGGTATTATATTTGAAAGACATTTGTGTACAAAATACTGTCAAATGAGTATTCATATGTCAACAAAAATATCACAAACAATGGGATAATTACATGTAGGTTTGTTTGACATATTCTGAAAGTTCTATAAATCTTATAATTTACTTAATTAGGTACTTATGAACTGTAGCAATAAGTTTTCAAGCAAAGCATTTGTTATGAAAAAAAGATTGGTTTGTATGGAAAAACTGAACAATATGCTTTATGATTTGCTAACTAAGCAATTAATACAACACTTTTGTAAAAAGGTAGTTATGTAAAATATGCCTTACTGCACTGAAATATGCCTTATGTTCAAATATGTTCAAAAAACAAATAATGGTAGAAAATGGCATTAAATTCAACAGTAGGCATTGCCTATATAATTCTCATATATTTATATCTGTTTTTTCCATGTCCACACCTGTCTATTCAAACAGTTGCATATAGTTTACATAGTAAATATAGTTAAAATTATCTAACCCATAAACATATTATTTATTATTATCTAAAATATGTACCTACATCATAGGTCCTCTGTTGGATGTGTCAACTTTTTGCTTATTATCCTAAATTTAAAACGTTAACAGTGCATCAAATAGTATTTTTTTTAATTGAGATTGTTACAATACCAATTTGTAATAATTGGTACATTTATTAGACATAATTATAAATAATACACGAGATAATTCGATCCATTCAATTGCCAAAAATGCTGTAGTATATATAGTATACACACAATATTAAATAGTTATTGTGCATAATGAATTACCTACACAGAATGATTTTTACTTACTCATTTTTACAGACTATTCTCCGATACTATAAATAAAACTCCAATGAAACTTTCAAACAAAACAAAGCAAAAGAAAAAATATACAAGTATAGGGAAATGTCAAGTTCAAATGTTATGTAAGGCAGTGTTCTAAAAAACGCGAAATTCAGTATTTGACATGTCGTATCGGTACCTATTGCAGAATATTCGATTAACACGTATGTATGTACTAAGTTTATTAGTTCTTTAGTGAATCTCTTTGTTTCGAATATTTAACCCTTCAAAAATAAGGAAAATAGACTAAACCAAATTCAGTGGAAACATTAAAAAGCTACGTAGCCTTTTAATAGATATTGTTATGTTATTTTATTATATATTTATGTTTTTTTTGTAGATAACAATACCTAATAAGTAATTATTTAATTAGGGTAAAGTTCGGTGAGAAATAATAAAAAATCGATATTAATCCGAAAATGTTCGAATATCACATTTTATATAAAATGTTAATATTTTTTTTATTTCCTATTTAAAATAATATTTCTTAAAATCTAAATAAATAAACGATTAGTCGACTCGTGATTAAAAGAGCTAAGTTGCAGAAACGTTCATTTGTTTTGATATAACTTTTTAACGTAGATACATTTACTATTTACCACATCAAGATACTTTTAGTAATAAGGAATAAAAGTGAAAAGTTAACTTACAGTTGCCTATTCGTACATTACAAATACATATTTGAAATTGAAATTGGATTGGAAAACGTATAAATCGTTTAAAAATTAATAGTCTCAATAGATTTTCAGGCTTTTTGAAGGGTTCAGACGTCAGATATTATAATTATTCGGAAATAACAGTTTCTAATAAACTACTTTCTATAAATTAATGTACCTACCTATTGTTTTGGCTAAACGAGTATTAAAATAAATTCAAACTCCTAACCTCATTACAAACTTATTCAACAGAACTGACTATGCACCACAAACCGCAAATATAAGATTGTAGAACAAACGTGTATTTTTAGTTAGAGCAGCGAATATGAACGTTAGAGTCACTATAATAACTCGTTTATGAACGCAAAAGTTTGTAATGCTTGGCTAAAATAATACCACACAGTCAGCAGCAACACGTTAATGTGATTTAGGTAAATAGACTCTCATTACTAGCGTAAAATGGTGCCGATAGGTTTATGTTGACCTGTTACTAACATAGTTCATAATCAAACGAAATGTAAAGTCCGAAAACTCACATGAACAAGTGATAACATTTAATTCGGTTTAGGTATTTACAGGAATTAAAATTAATTCTTGTGCATGTTTACATTGATGTGAACTTGCCTCTACAATGTATATTTATTTATTTTTTTATTACTCTGAGTTCTAGCTCTTCGGAATCTTGTATTACCTGTCGGACCAAAATAATGGATCATTTCCCCTCATCGATATGGTATGTATCTATTCTTAAATCGATATTTCACCTCAGTGTATAAAAACATGCAATTGCGTTATATTAATAGGCATTTACAAGTAGTTAATTATAACCTATAATAAAATAAATGAAAATAGTTTATAGCTACTAGCGTCAGTGGAAAGGAAGTGGCGGTGAGTGGCCTGTTTCCTTTCGCCGTCACCATCCGGGATGCCCGCCTCCTGCCTACCTATTCCGTATTTCTTGACGTAATCACGTTTTTCTATGTACTTTTGTGTTATTATTTTTACCACACTTCATGCTCTTAAGAGTTTCTAAAACAGGTTTCACATAGTTACTCAAAAAAGAAAATGATTTTTATATATGTTTATTTCGAAAGCTTTAGTATTTGTTTTAAAATCGGACGTAATACGTTAAGAATTTGTTGGAGGTACATGTAGGTAATCAGTGTATCCTCATATTTATCTTGGTATCAAAATATCACTCTTTGTGTGGTTTATTCTAAACTTACCTATGAGTAAGTATCAGTAGTTAACTCTGCGTGATCTTCATTTGCTTTACAAAGTTTTAAATAGACTAGGTACTAATATAACGCGTACGGGCATTGTTAGATCGTTTTAAATTGGGACAACAGATGTTGACAGCCTGTAGACGTCACCGTTTGATGGCTGGATGGGTCTGGCAGCGTCATAAAAGGATATTATTGGTTATTGGCCCTACAAAAAAGTGTTAGGGTGTAAACAAACGAAAGTTCATGTTTATTTATTCCCTGGACATATTTTGCTGTTGTGGTAAGTGTGTAGAAATAGACATCGATCAATATAACTAGAAGAATCATAGAGATTTTAACCCTACTGTGTGTAACTACACGTATTGCCTCCCGATATATTTAGGTCTTGCCTATATCGAGTGAATTCGAGCCACAAAGTATAGAGCGCTAGCTATTTATTCGCGTGCGTAAGCGCACGACATCAAGAATTTTAATGCTCTATATTTGCATCGAACGTAACTCCCTCCTGTTTTCAACATCAGTGGCCTCTGAATAAAAAACACTATTGAATTTTCGTTAACAAAACGTGTCCATTTTGATTTATTACCGTTCAAGTCAACCAACACAGGTGTCGTGTTTAAGAAAAAAATAGGCTGGTAAGAAATGCGTTGACTCGGCGGGCCCGTTGACCTTATGCTACCGGGGAGATGGATCATTCGTGTCATTGTAAAGTTGATTTGTGAAGAGGGCTGCCATTTGTGAGCTGCGTGGTGCTTCACTCTTAGACACTCACTATTTCACTGTCAAATCTCGCTATTTATCGAGCACCTTCCCTGACCTATGGCCCGAGATGCACCATGCAGTGGCAGTGTTTTATTCGAAGTAGAATAAGTAGGTATAATTTATTTAAGAAGTTTCTTGTTAGAAGAAGAATGATTAGTTATTATGTAAGTATACGATAATAAAGAGTAATACTTAAAATACGCCCATAATAAATAATAGAGCTCGAGTTGAGCAGCAGCTTTCGATCTGACGCTGAACATTCCAAACCAATGACACAACACTATTGTTTACTAGTATGATATTCCCTATAAACGAATGGTTAATCGATAGTTAGAACGATTTTTGTAAACAGTGGTGACGTGATTTTGGTCATATATTTCACGGACAAATTCTACCAGGCCTTAGGTATATACGAGTAGGCCCAATAAAGTCATGTTACATTTTAAGCATCCCTTAATAAGAGTCTCAAGAAAATTTGTCCAGAGATTTTCCTGTGATGTGTCCTAAAAATTCCTGTAATAATGTTCAACCAAACTCGAGCACCACATGAGACATCACTTATCTATCTGAGACTCGTTTGAATGTGCAAAGTAACGTATCTCATGTAATGCCTATTCATCAAATTATTCTAATGTTGTCGGAAGCTGATGGCGACATTTCTATTGATTATTATTTTATAGTGTGCAGTGTCCCTAATGCTTTAAAGCTATCTGCATTGAATTAAACCAGTACCCGTGCACTTAAAACTTCTTTGCTAGGGCAGAGTACCTCACGTTTTTAAACCAAAAGTGATTCTTCTGTAAGCGCTACGTTACTTTATTACAGCTTGTCTTGGAATTTTAACCAGATATTCTGCAGTCAGGTATTACTATCGCTATCAATCCATAGCGCTCCATTTCTGTATCTTTCTGAAATTAGAGTATCTCAAAATTTACCTAGTCACCCTAGGTATGTATGGTTACAAGATTTTAAGTACTGTGCCATAAGACATTTTACTGATCGGACAACTATGACATTTTACCAAAATTTCACGGGGATTTCAGACAAACAATAATTAGTTATTGTCTATTATTTTATGATTAACTTTTACGAAACGTAGTTTACGTGAATAGTAGCCTATATGTTAATTTGGAGTACAATCTACATATTTGCCAAGTTTCAACGAAATCGGTTCATCCGTTTCGACGTGATTGAGTAACAATCCAAATATTCAAACTTTCGCATTATTAATATTAGCGGGATTCACAGTAACTTTTGAAAAAATGAGTCCTACTTATGTACATCAGTAAGTAATAGTACCTATTTAGATACTAGGCTTTCTATGTAGTTAAGTGCTGTAAATATACACACAAGGTTTAAAAATGCACCTCTAGACACGATCTACTTTGAATCTATCTCGAATATGATGAATTTAAATGTTACAGAAGCTTGTCACACCCTCAGTTCAAATCAAAAGAGGGCAGTCTGTTGGACGATTGTTCGAGCGTATCGTTTGCAGCGGCGCAGTCGCCGATAAGGCGGCGGGTCATCGCGCAGGAAGTGGCGGCGCTTCAAACGCCCGCTTCATCGACACCCTGATAACATGTACCACTTATTGAGTAATAGTGACGACGACCACATGCGGTTGCTAACCTATCTCATGACGAAAATTAGTCAATTGCAGTTGTCGATAATGTAGAGCGCGGTGAGCTGTAGCACTGTGCTCATGTGGAGCCTTCCGAGGTACCTTTTTACTGGATATTGATAGAAAGAGTCAATGAATATTGGTTAAAGTCGTACCTACAAAAAAGTCGTCGTAAACTTTATAGAGTAATTAATAATGTACCTATCAGATGCCATGTTTCTTCAGGATGATTTGATGAGGCTCGATAGCTACTGTCAACTTAATAAACTAGATTTGAATGTCCAAAAGTGTTCGTGTACAACATTTACTCGAAAGAGCAATGTATGCTTTTATGATTATAAAATAAAGGACAGATGCTTGACCAGGACAAGTCAAAGTAAAGATCTAGGTGTTAATCGTGACCACAAGTTGACAACCATGTCGATGCCATTGTTAATAAAACATACTTGTGCCTAAAGCATAAGCATAGTTAATAAAGCACAGCATAAAGCACTTGAATTTGTAATACGCTCATCGCAAACCTTTAGAGAACATGAAGTCTCTTAAAATAATTTATTGTGCTTAAGTTCGCAGTCACCTTGAATAAGCATCTCAGATTTGGAATCCCTGCTATCACACGCATATAAATAATATTGAAAGAATTCAGAGGGCATTTACACGATTCATTCACTAAAAAATTAATTCTGGTCTACATTGTGTTCGCTTACATTTACTTCCACTTCACATCCGTAGAAATATAGTTGATATTATAATATATTGTTAATGAAGATTGCTAAAGTAGGTAGTCATTGACAGTCGAGATTTGTTAAGCAGGCTTGCTTTTAGGATTCCTTCTCATTACTCTCGCTCCAATAAATTACATATTTCACATTTCCACTGATCACATTAACTGTCGTAAAAATAGGTTTTTATCTAGGGCTTGTTATGCGTTCAAGTATTTGTGTGGCGAAGATAAACGCATCGACTTATTCTTTAATGGTATAAATACAATTAAGCGTAGATACTCTGCTAAATATGCGACTAGAGAATACTAAATTGTGATCTCGCAGTGTTGTGCAAATTGTTATTTATTTTCTAATTGTGGCAGCTTTGTTTACGCTATTAACAATAACGATTTCTCATATATGTATAATCACAATAGTTTATAAGGTTCCTGAAAAATAAAATAAAAGGAAGTACATGTACCTACTACGGTTTCCAATTTGTACCTCTTTCACAGCCTCATCGGATGTAGCCAGCGCATCTTCCGGCGACGAGAACAGCTTCCCTTTTAGTTGGGATTTAAGTTTGGGAACAAAAAAGTCACAAGGCCAAGGAGAATGGCCTCATCGTGCAGCAGCAATCTGCGGAGACCTGTGTTTGGACGACTGGGACTGCAGTAAAACCGTTTGGCAAGCACGTGGCTACGTACCATTTTACGTTAATGCTAATCTGGTTTCTTCAAGGTTCAGATATCAGGTAGCCAGTTAAAATGAAAGAAACTTGCGGTTAAAAAATTTCCAACCCTTCTCGCTGTTTTCACTCTTGTAAGCGTTGGTTCACTTTGAATCTGGCAAACAGTATGAACATTTCTGGTTCATACTGGTAGATCCAAGATTCATAACCTGTGATAATGTCGTAAACGGGTTGAGACGACCCTGCTTCAAATTTTGTCAATTACGGCACCATTCGTCACAAACTTGAGCCTCGGTGAGGTTGTGCGGCACCTAGCCCGATACTATCCTCCTGACTCGTAGATGCCCATGTAATATTTCATATATACTCCCCGATTCAATCTGCAATCTCTCCTGAATCTCCTCGTATGTAATTTGCCTGTTTTCACACATTATATTTTTCATGGCTACCACGATTTCTACCGTAGCAGCTGTTAAAGGGCGACCACTTCTTTCTTCGTCAGCCAAACTTAGTCGACCACGTTTAAATTCGTTGTACCACCACTACACAGTTGCCTTAGAAGGGCACTTATCTGCAAACGCCATTTGAAGTCTATTAAAAGAATCTTCAGGTTCTAAAGAACATTTAATATCATACAGAATCATACAGCGGAAATATTCCCGTCGAATATCTATTTTTAATGGGACACGATATTTTGATTCAGCTCGTAAAAAACATGGAAGGATTTTTTAATTTGGAATGTTTTGTTTTTATGTTATAGAGAGCCATAGCTTTAATTGACATCAAAGCCAGCCAACGTTCCATAGATAAAACTCTTTGTTGCAAAACTTTCAGAGTAGCAGAGTAGCCTAATATGTACGATGTCAATACCGACATGTATTCATCACAAATATTCCACGATTTCCCTAAGTAACAAGAGCCACAGTTTACAAACGTAAACTGTGAATTGATTCGATAAGACAAATTGCATGTCTCCGTTCATTTATTGTCTGCCTGTATTAAGTAATTCACCGAACATGGGATTTTGTATATTACTGGAAACTTAATAGTCTATTATTCATAAATCAAAAACGAATGTTTAATAGATTAAATCGTCGATCGGTCGGTCATTATTTCGAAAAGGCTCCTCCCAAAGTGTACCAAACCATCAACCGCTTTCCATCATTTTCTTTATTGGTTTATCTGGCTGGGGGACGTCCCACACTATGATTCTCATTATGTGGTCTCCATGAGTACTCGTTTACTCTAACGATTGCAGGTTCTACTGCCAGTGGCGGGTAGGTTCTGCCCGATAAACGACGAGAGCGTACCACTTGAAGTTGTTGACGAATATATTAGACAAACCGTCCAGCTAGGCAAGTCCAACTTCAGCAAGAAGGCCGCAGATGCATCCTGCACGGCTAGGCAGCATTTAGGAAAATGCGTCAGGTCTTCGCCTATACTACAATTTTTGAAGTCGAAAGCCTTCAATCAGTGAGACCTGTCAGTTATGACGTACGGTATCAACACATGACCTCTAACGGTTGGCCTCATCAATAAGTTTAAAGTCGCTCAACGAGTTATGAAGAGAGCTATGCTTGGTGTTTCTTTGCGGAATAAGATCCGAAACGAATAGATTCGCTAAAGAAAGTCACTGACATAACTCACATAATTAATAGGCTGAAGTGGCAATGATTAGGCCATATTTGCCGCAAACCGACAACCGATAAGGTAGATGAGTCTTTGAATGGACTCATCTACCACGTAAGCGCATGGAAGCGCAGCGTGGGATGCCCACCGGGCTGAGCTTCCGATAACAAGAAGGAGGTAATCGCTACATGACAAAAACGGAAGACCGTGTGCGGTCTTCCGTGAGCCTTAGGGGAGGCCTATATCCAGCAGTGGAGAGACATAGGCTGGTACTCTTAAAATAAGGATGTTACAAATTAATATTTGACCGAAGCTCCGATATTTTGACATTTCTTGCGAAGTGAAACAGTTCTGCGACACTCGCGATGCCAATCCACTCTGCTGACTTTTTCAATCCATCCATGACTTTTTCAGTCCATCCATGATTTTCTAGTCCATCCATGACTTTTCAGTTCATCCATGACTTTTTCAGTCCATTATCAGAGAATAACTCTGTGCGAATATAGATGATGGGAGGAATTTAGGAATGAATTTATTAGTTTCCTCATTTAAGATTCCTGACGTCAAGCCGGCACATAAACAGTGTCCGCTCAACAAAACCATAAATCGATTCATTCATACGACGTTTCGCTTCATCAATCAATCGTCTATAAATAAAAGATGGCGATGCCGCACGGGGGAAGCGGCTTCCACTTGGCATTGTGACGTCAGTTACAATGGTAGAAGATTTTTATTGCCTAATCTCATCTTAATAATGAAAATCACAATATAATTTTGAACAGCTTCTACCTTCCAAGTTTTAATTAGAACCGATTTTAGAATTAAAACCAAGTGGTTTATGCAGGCTGTAATTATCTACACAATTTTCTGATCCAATTAAGATTTCAACACTGTAGGTAAAGTATAATTATGTTCGATAATCGAATCGATCTCCTATCCATCTATAGGTAGGTATATGACTTACTATATTTTGTCTGTTCGATATTACCATATTTTACCTAATTGTGGTCCAGCCTGATTGACGCCATTCACTCCTATCAGCGTCAGAGAAAAATACTCGTAGTTGTATTAAAGCTTGTCCGTAATCAGTACCTAGTCATATTCGACAGTTGCTAGATTCTAATGAAATGAATATGTTATTTTACGTCATACGACACTATGATATGATATAAGTATACGTACTTTTTTGTAACAAACGTCCCGCTGTTCAATGAAAATCTGGTCTGAAAAAGGTTTTATCACGTCTTGCATATGAGTGTTTCTTCTATGCATTTATGTATACAAGGCCAAAATGTTTGTTGCTTCAAATGGTAAGTAATACGATTTTTTCGTGTCAAACCGAGTCTGACGAGTGGGTAGTAAGTTTATCTCGCGGCGGGAGGCGAGCCGATATCTCGTACAAATTGGCGACGTTGCAAACGACGGTCACCGGGTCATGCGCCGACACTTAACAGATAAAAAAGCGCCCTCATTGTCGGCGCCAGCTTACGTATGAACTACTCCACCGTAGTGTCAGTTACTGTCACTCATTGATTATACTTTAACTATATTATACTTCTTGCAACATTGTTATTAATTAACTGCGTCAAGTTTTAATATGAAGAATGTTGAACGTTTTCTAATTACTCCATACCTCTTCGTGATTTTCTGCTGATTGTCATCTGAAAGATACGAATTTTCGTTAATTTTGGAGAAATGGTAGTATTTTTCCTTCCTTGACATTGCTATAACGCATGTTATCTATAGTTTAAACCAGTGTGACTTGGTATATTTTCTAGTGTGGGCCGGGCTAAGGAGAGCGTGAGGGCGCGATGAACGCAACTGTCGCGCGTTCAATGGAAACATCTTGGTGCAAACGAGTTTTTGTGTGGGCTGAGTCGTGGGAGCCGGCAATTTATTGAACTCTTTTCATTGATTGCGGAACCAACTAGACTTTATGAGCCCGTTTTAATGTTTTGTAGACTGGAGAAATTTCTCAAGTGATCACCTAATCTCGGTTAATGTTTCCATGGAAAGATTCCTTCCAACGTTAACCTCCAAAATTCAAAGATAAATATCAAACATTTTTTTTAGACAATCATCATCATTAGCCCACGATTAGTTGTTGTTATCAACAGGGCTAATCGTGGGCTATTATTGCTATATTAAGCATTATTGTTGTGCAGAGGATCCCGGGTTCGATTCCCGGTCGGACACATTCGTTTAAAGATGTGTTTGTTCTAGTCTGCCGTCTGGGTGATGTGATTGTCTTTTCTATATATCTTTGAACCCAGAACACAATGAATTCTAGTATGAACTATTGAGTGTGGCGTTATTTATTTATCTATCATTGGCTGTATAGCACGTGTCAGGCCTTGGCTTGTTTCAGCAAAGTCCTCTAGCTAGATCGTCGTGTCATGACTTTTGTTTTCATCATATACATGACGTCAATAATCTGTAACCCTAATCGCTCTCAAATTACTTTCTACCCCATTCAGTAATCTTAACCAAAGTCTGCCACAGTGATAACGTCCCGTCCGATCATTCCGATCTTTCCTCATTCATGCATTACATAGTCCAGTTCATTCCACCATATTTGGTATATTTATCAATTTAAACGGGTCTTAACGCGAATGTTTACCTTATTTATTTTAGCGGATTTACCTTAGCGCACCATGTACTCAACGCCGGGATCAATCACTGGATAGAACTCCATAGTCCAAAAATCCTCTCCACAGATCGCCACTATTTTTCCGGGATTGTACGTGAAGCAATTGAAATAAAAAACAGACATTTCAATTGAGAGGATGGATATAAATTGTGGTCGACATGGAATCCAGTGATTAATAAATATAATAAAATTAAACCTCGTGATTCTTCGTCTGACGCTACTTCTGACATTGTGAGTGTTGTGTACCGCAACTTTCCGGGCTATGAAGACCAAATGCGGGTAGTCGATGAAACTGCTCGCAACTCTCGACATGGACTACCCGCCTCTTCAGTCAGATTGACCATGGTTAGTGCAATCCAACCGAAACGTCGAGTAAAATAAATAAGGTGAACATTCGCATTCGCGAAAATCTCAAATGACATATTTGATATGTTTTACTACATCTGGTTCAGGAGACAACTCCTAGAGCTTATATTGTAGCAGGCTCCATATTGATCCTCACAATTCACGGCTCTACATATTTTTCAAAGGGTCTTCCTTTCAAAGATTCGAAGGCGGTTTTCATTCAGGACCCGGCTTTTGGTACCACATGTCAGCAGATCTTAGTAAGGTTTTATACGAGTGCAGCGTAAGCTTTAGGTTCCTCGACCAAGTTTCGATGTAAGATATTTAAAAAGCCCGAAATAGAATTTACTGACGGTAAATATTTATCACTGTCTTTCTGCATTTACATATCGTTCCATATTACTAGTTTCTTTGGATAATGATCAATAATATTTTCTTTCGTTCATTCTTTAGTTGCGAAATTTGAGAGTAAATGTAAGTGGGTAAGTGTGGTTCGCCATTATTATGCATAGTAGAATACATGTTGGGTCGATTAGGCAACTAGCTGGTGACCAATTAGGGCCAAAGTTATTGTTATTGCGGCCAGATCGCCGCAAGCTAGTTCCTACCTATGTGTCAATTTGTTATACTCGTAACACTGTTACTGTAAACATTATGTTTACTGCCTACAAACTGTACTACAGTTTGCTAGTTAAAATTTGTAATGATTCCCTATGTTTTTTTTGCTTCGATAAAAAAAGATATACGGACCACTGTCTCAATTGCTTACTAGCTCAATTAGAATTTGTCATATTTATGATCCCACAAGCTTATAAATGCCAAAACCATTTATTAACTCGAAGACAATATCGTCTAAATATCTTACAGATCCATACGTTCTTCCAACATGTAATTTTTTCCTTGTAATTGTCATTTCAGGCATTTTCGAAGTTAGCTGTTATTATGAAGAGAATCTTTAGCATTACTTTAGGTGAACTTCAAATAAAGCTAAATACTATTCAATGGTTTCTTCATTACACGAGAAACATAAAACAGTTTTTTTTGTGAAATGATGACGCAAGGAGAATGTTAATATGTGAGTGATTAAAAGAATTAATTAGCAGTTAGGACCTGAATGTCGATTGCGAAGGAATCGCACATTCTCATACATCTGAAGTTGATGTTTTCCTGTCGTGTGACAATATTTTTGACTAAAGTAGAAAACGTTCCTACAAGTTACAAATACAAGTACAAACAAGGAGAGATTAAGTCTACGCGACTGACTAGCTACATATCTATTATTAGTAGCAATAGATACTTAAATAACTTCAGCAGTAGGTATTGATAATGATCTTCATAAACCAATCAAATAACCATCTAGTATCGTGTTATCTTATAGTTTCAGACATTTTGTAATGAATTGTAACATAATTAACTGAAATATTCAGAAAGTAATACATACATACCCACCTAACATATGCGTATTAAATTGTTTATTGGACTCTCTATGGATAGTTGTTTATATTGAATTAGAAGTAAAACAAGCTGTGTATAATTATACAATTAAAAGGTAAACAAAGTCACTGAGTTTACATAACAATTGATAAAATTAGAGATCCTTTCTAACGCGAGATGAACAACAATAACACACTCGTATTTCATTGTGAGTACGGCCACAATGCAGTGTAAATTCCAACGTAATCGGATGTGGACGTGCCAACCGGACGCGCGTCCGGTCGGACAGCGGCCGAGATAATGTGAACCGTGCTCCCGCATCCGGCAACCAGTCCAACAATACGAACTTTGTTGGCGGAATGGGGGATAATTAAAACATACACGCATTGCTGTTTTGATTACGATGGTTTGCATAAGTCAACCGAAGACTAGTCGGTATCAGTTAGGACTACTAAAATATCATAGGAGTTGGTATTTCCTGTTTCAATATTGTTAAAATTATTTCTACGAATTACATTTCATACGATTTTATTTCTGGAACCAAGGGACTTTTTCAGAAAATCATTACGCTTTCGCTAATGAACGTAACCAGATCTTTTATTGTGCCATGGGCCTCCTAGTGCACATTGTCTTGTGCACGAGGGATATAATATACGGCCTTAATGCCACGCTGGCCAAGCGTGTTGGCGTATTCATCCTTTTAAGAGGTGGTGTAGTTCCGCAGGGCTTGTGGGCTATCACAGGCCTTGAGGAAACAAAACCGCCGGGCTTTGTTATCCGTTAGCCGTCTTTTACGACATCCACGGAAAGAGATGGAGTGGTATTACAATACGGCCTTACACTTTCACTAGCTAAAGATATTTATTTCGGCTTAATTTTAATTCATTATAAATTTCATACAGTTCTGTTATCCTATATAAACATAGAACAGTAATCAAATAACTTTGAATATAGCCGTGTAACTTAACATCTATTAAATGTTCATAAGTGTAAGATACTGACATCACACGTATAACGTCACTGCACTTTCCACTACGCCTTTATTGATCATTATCGTGTTGAAATCCACATTAAGCTGTCCAGTTGGCGTGTCTGACGTTGTTCGGAGTTCATTCATACTTGTAGCAGCCCACGCGCCCCTTACTTCGAACCACCCAACCCATACCACATACTTCGTCTACGCTATTGCCAACTTCGCTATTTTTATGCGTCAGACAAAATATATGGTTGTTATGTTAGTTGGTTGCAAAAAAATTAAATCGTATGATTTAATATTTTCTTAGGTTTTCGCGATTAATATGATTATTTTGTATGATTTATTTTGTACGTCTCCTTATATTTCCAAATCCTTTCCAAATCCCAATACTCTTCCAATTTTACAAAGGTCGTCGTCTTTCGTTTGTCAAAAACATGGTCCAAAGGATTTACCAACATTCGTTATTCTTAACTAACGTTCATGGGCGACAGTATCCTTTTACCACCAAGTGAAATCACTCATATTGCGACATACATAAGTTATTGTTATACGTAATTGACTATTTTTAGTTCATTATATATAGATAAATAACTGGAATACCATTCGTAAAAACAAAATTTTGGGAAAAAGTAGTGAAATAAAGGACCTATAAGTTACAAACCCCTTTCCGTGCCGGTATAAAATATATTTTTCATTGTGTATACCATCAAACATTTGCGGTCCTTCGTGTATAGATATACGTATATAGGTATACGTAGTTGGCAAAGAGATAAGCAAATCAATTGACTATGCCGGATTCGTATATTTGCGTATACGTAATTGGGTAATATGATTATTTTATAAAATTTGCCTTAATAACTTAATATACCGGTACGACATTACCTTAAGCTTAAAGAGTTTTCACCTAAAACGCTTTTATCATCAAAGAATATCATCACTCATCCATCAGTCATCATCATCATCAGTGACTTCACGAGTTTAATATTTGCAGTTTATTATATTTGTTTAATGTTTTAGTTTCATATTTTTTATATTTGAGTGTGTATATGTCTTACATTATTACCGACCTTTCGAACACTACCTTCATATAAATGCCAGCTGGAACTGTTTGGCATATAGAGCCCTTTAAAAGACTACGAATACGTAGTTGGCATTTGTACTCGGTTGACAGTTACATGTATTTATGTAGCTGACACGGAAAGGGTTATTATATTAAGAAAAGGATCACAATAGACGAGTGATCTCATGCTTTTGTAGTGCCATTAAAATCACGGGTAAGTGACGGATATAGCCACAATTTCACACCAATTATAGTTTCAAGCTCAAATTTAATTTAAGTAATTAATTTGGAAAATTATTTTTAAAATGTTTTCCATCTTTGTTTTGTTTATTGTTGAAAGAGTGGTAAAGCATATCAAATAGGATCAGTTAACTACTAAAATTAAAAATGAATACCTATAAGTGGCAAATTGGTAATTACTACTCGTTATGTGACATTTTGTCTTTACTGTAAATTGTAATTACTGTTACCTAATGGTCAAGGAGATATGTTTTAAATATTAATAATGTATTCGTATAATATAATTCATATAATTAGGTATGTAGATGTATAATTAAACTTACAAAATAAGTACTTAAATGTTAACATTTAAAATAGTAAGTAGTAAGAGATATACGCATATGAATACCGAACTCTAGTGATTTAATTCCGTATACCGAATCATTCGTCACTGGGATTTTGAACTTTGATTCTCTGAAACTCTTGAATATGATTATGCAAATACTTCACGATTTGTGAAGTAATCGTGCTCCCTAGTGGGCCTCGTGAATGGTGGCGAGACGGTTCAGGGAGGGGGCGGCGGCACCCTGCGTCACCCCCTTCAACTTACGACATGCAAACTGGATACGATTTCGTAATCAAGTCCCGGTGACAGTGTTAGCGTAATACTTGGTTTATTCAGCCAGGTGAGCTAAATTATAAACGTTCAACGTAATGGTTCGTAATTCCTTACAGTGTATAATGGAATTTCTAGATTTGCAAATATTAATCACTACCGGTTTATTAGCCGGTGGAGGCTTGAAATTCGAGTTATGTATCTGATATGTTGAAGAAGCATTCATAAAATAAAATTATGCACTGCCTACCTATTAGACGTTTCTTTTTATTATTAATTTAATAATGCTTATATTATTCTAAAAAGGCCGACGGCAGCCGCTAGTCTGATGTTTTAGAAAATAATGTTTACGCGAAAGTTGGTAGAACTTTACGAGTCTTAGCGTCGAATTTTTTTAGCTCAGTAATACGATGTTAGCTTTACTGAAGACAGAAGAGATTTCCTTGGAAGCACACGAAAAATGCAACCCCACGCTGATTTATTAACGCAAACACCACGCATGAAAAACATTTTGAAGTTTAATAAACCACAAAACGCCTAATACACAATTTTAACAATAATCATACAAAAACTCAACTTCACTTTTCGAGTTTCCATCAAAAAGTCCTTATAATATGTTTAATTTCTATGAAATATCCTTATAAATAATTACGACTAGGTTAAGGTCATGTAACCTAGTTCATGTTCATGTAGCTTTTTACCCTTTTTACCCCTCTTCAACATTTTACTCTAACATCTATTCAAGCGTTTTGGATTAGGAAAATTCGAATAAATAACTACCATTAAAGTAGGTAACTATTCCATTAAAGCTTAAAGCTTCCTTTTAGTGTAAACCACTGCTATAACGGTTATTTGTACTGCAGCTAATATTTGATTATTTGAGGTACTACTATATTGTAGCATAAAAGTAAATATATTTGTCTATATTTTATGTATATCTATATATAGGTGTTTGTCTTCTCTATTTTAAATATTGTAATGTAATATGTACATATTTGACCACTCACTCTCATAATTATAATTTTACATTTATCTACACACCTTATAGGCTCAAGAATTATGTTCAACGGCGCACACCACTGTTACACCCGTTTCACGCGTCTTGGTTCCGTCTAAAAATCAGCGCTGTATGCTGTTTTTACGGTATACAGCTTGTGCTGAGACGGATACCCTTTCGACACACATGGGACCGCGCAGTTTTTATCGCCTTGTTTTGAATTTAATTTTTTTGTTTGCATAACTATGTTTAATTAATTTTTAGAATAAGACATTGTCACGTTATTGCGATCACTTGTGTGTATGAAATAAAATTCTATCTATCTATCTACCTACTAAAAAGTGTTTGCGTTAGTTACCAAAGAAAAAACGATCTTAGTTTTAATTTCTAGTTCATTCATAATACTCGCACGTTCTAACAACACAACACTCGTAATTACAAAAATGTCCAACAAATTAATTGATTCAGCATGCAAGTATATCTGTGTAATATGTAACAACATCTTGCGCTGGCGCAATTGACTCCGACTGGACGCTACGTAGAAGGACAGTATCAAAGAGTGTTAAAAAGCTTTGAACCTAATTAATGTAACAGTGTGTCATATAAAACAGATAAACCGTTCTGTGTTGTCCTTGGTTTACTTTGTTTATTTGTAACTAGTTTGTTTCATGTTTTGTTTATTGTATTCTGAAGATGGGCTGGTGTTTACTGGCTTGACGAGTGATGAATATATTTGAATGGTTTGTCCAAATATAACGAGTGTGCGGTCTACAGTTTTTATAAGTAGAATCTGTGATACGAACCTACGTTACTACTACGTCTCGGAGAGATGTTGGAGGGTGAGGCGCGGCGGGGCGTGTGGGCGCTGCGTGGGCGTCCAACGTGGGACGATCGGCAGCTATACAATCATGTTATTCGCATTTGGGCAATTAATGTGCGTGTCCCCACAGTAGTGACGTCTGGACTTTTTCACGGCGATTATGTTAATGCGGTAACACACAGTTTCAGGTTCATTAATGATCGAGAGAAGCGATTTGTAGAAGTGAACACCATCAATAGAAATAATTTACAGACTATTCTTTATTGTACAGACACGTAAGTATCTGTAATGTGAAATGTCTTTCAATAAATTCGGCGACAATGATCATGTGTATATGACATATAGTTATTATATATCAAAAATCAAAGTATGTATATCGAAACATACATACTCGTATAGTTTAAAAAAGTCATAATGATACGAGTTGAGTAAACTTAAGTGAATAAAGGAATGTATGTAGCGTGTTTCAAGTTAAAAGCAAATTTTCTACTAAGGTTTATTTCATGTTTTCTCATCACGAGTAAGTAGGTATATCATTTTATAATCCAGTAACCACTAGTATTATAGTTTAAGATTATTTTTTATTATTTTCATTAATAAAAAAAACCTTAAGCCCAATATAAAAAGTGATGTTTTTAATTAGGCCACATTCTCATTATTTTATAGAAAGAAGGTGGGAGATGAGCGGACGGACACTTGGTGGTAATGGGTTATTGGAACATCAGTCAAAAATATCGAACATTTGCACGTCCATAGATAAATCGCCTGCTTTTGGGAATTCAATTTTCGAAAAATGATCATCTGAGAGCGTCACTATACTATTTTCATACTATTCTATTGCAGATCTCAGATAACTATTTTTTTATTTTAATTATTTATTATGGCAACAAAATGGATAGGATTGTAATGTAATGACTATCTAATCCTACTAAATGGTTATCGACACCTTTTTATTATTTAATAATCGCTTGATAATTATTCGGAAAGGGTGAAAGATTATTGTCATGTTGGACATGCTATGAGTCTGGAGTCTTAACTTGATTTAATTTTAAAGGTTGGCGACTCTCTCTAAAGTCTGATTATTTATTCGAGTTATTCGATAATATGACATGTAGAACGGTCAATAAAGTGTCATCTCTGTACAAATTTCACTCTGTTTTACAGTTCTACATCTCATATCCCCGACTCGAATAAAAAATCCGACTTTAGCACATAAGCTCCCTCATTCGTGTATTTGACTATTTAAAAATGATAAAGATCCACATGTATCCCTAAATGAGTACTTAGAGTTATTTTCATATGTAGAGTTCATATGTATGTATGTAGTGTTATTCTACATAACATGGGAGTAGTAAAATTTATGCGGTAGCAACAGATAACCGCGTCGTCGGAGTGGGTCGGATGCGTTCGGGCGCGATCGGCCACGCTCGGGCGCGCTCGGCTGCGCATGCGACGCTCTCGGCCCCGCAGGAAACAGGAAGTGGACTAACCGCGGGCTTCCGCTCCCATTCGCGCCGCTCGCTGCTTGCCGGACGCGCACTGTTTCATTCACAACTCTTGTATTTTGTGCTGTCCAAGTAATATTATCTATTTAGTTGGCGTAAATGACGAGAGCTTTACAAGCAAGCAAGCAGGAAACGGTAGCGTAACACGAGAATTTGTTTATATATGTTACACTTACCTATATAAAGTTGCTCTTGTCAATCGTAATTTAAACTTTATACCTAGTAGGTACTTAGCTGACCACGAAATTTTCGTAGTGGAAATGGTTCATTTCAAACTTTCCGCGAATAGTATTCTATGTCTTGAATATAATGAATCGATCTCCAATAAAAATAATTTGTAGATATCATGCTGCCTGCATTTTGGTCTGACTGGAGTATTTTGTGTAATGGAAACATGGGCGTCGGCGTTTTGACCCCTGTCAATTTAATGATGATTCGTTGTTCTTGTTGTTGTTGCCTCTTATAGTACTTATAATGAATTGTTACAAGACATTACAATAATATCATAAGTACAAAGGCGGACTTATTCCTTGAAGGAATCTCTTCCAGCCAACTTTAGTGTAACCTAGAGGAATTATGTCATTAAAAAGCAGGCTATAACATCAAATAAGAAGAGACAGAAATATGTACAAATGTACATAACTATCTAAGCAAATAAAAAAAACTAGCTTTTATGAAAGGATGTTTTAAAGAAATCATCTGATTTCAGCAACATTGTATTCATTTGCGTCGTCGCATTTATTATGGTCTAAGATTGGATATATATTTTTCATATAAAACTCTACCTCTGCGGCCCTTTGATAAGGACCTACTGGATTCGACTGAAAAGTTACGTCAATTTATTAGCAATCTGATAATGTTATCGTAATCTGATAAATTATGCTTCTATAGAGGTGATAGCTTACAGAATCTTAAAATATAAATGGTACCAGTTTTTGCATGTTTGTGTGAGATACAGAACAATAATAACCCAAACAAAGCCATTGATAGGCACCTTATAACAATAGATCGCGCAGTAAAAAGTTGGATTTTATTTGGCGTAACAAATTACGTGACGTCACAGGAATCGTGGGCGTGAGGGGTGATTAGCGAGATAAGGGGCGAGAGAGGGGGGGGTAGCGATATGACAACTCAATGAGCGTCGGATTACGTCATTTCACACAAACTTTAGCATTCACTCCATTATTAGAAACGTGACTCTTTTAATCAACCAATTAAAGTTTATAACAAAAGTTAGTTCTGTTTGCGATAGGCAATGTTTTTTGAGGACGTGTATAGTTGTAAACTCCCCCGAGACGGTCCGACCTCAGGTGAAAGGGCACGAATATTTTGAAGGTGAATAGCATTTTGCTAAAATAGTTCGGTGTTATTTTTAGAATCTTTATCTCAACTTATTTCAATAATACTGTAATTTCGTAGTTTATACATTATCTTACAACATTTAATAAACACAGATCTCTCACTAAGGAATAAAATATTATACAATAAAGTAGACTTGTGTAAATCGTAATCCCATCAAAATTTCTATTTTGTGAAATCTTAAACTATATTTAGCTTTCTAGAAATTACTTAATAAATAAGATACAAACTCAAACTACTCTGAATATTATAATAAAAACATCCTTGTTTACTTGTAAAGTCGAAAATACAGCTGTTACGTAAAACCCCGAAACCATAACAAATTTGTATCATGTATTGAGGTCCATTGATGTTGTTGGCGGAAACATCAACGAATGAATCCATACATAATATATGTATACGTACATAATACTTACGTCTATGAAGAACCCGACTACATTCTTGTCCTACTTCCGCCTGCTATCCTTATTACTCACAGCGAAAATTATACAGTGAAAAGAGACAGAGACATATTGATAGAGGCGTACATACTCGGATCGTAATCAAAACAATTGCTTGTTAAACTAAGTTTTTACTAACATCCCATGTACCAAATTGATTGTTCTTAATTATATTTATCCATTGTAAATGCTATTTTTCCATTTATCTTTTCTTTAATTTTCATAGAGAAATGCATGGAAAAAGCTGTCCAATGTTTTTTGCAAAACATTGAATGAATAATAACAAAAGTGCAATCTTAATAGTTTTCTATAGTTCTTAAATAGACTTATTTTTTTATATGTACCTATGCCAAAATACGAGGGCGGAGTGATAAGTCTGGTAAAAATGAAACAAGGAGTCAACTTTATTTAAAAAGTATGATTTATTTTTCAACATAGTTTCCTTCTAACTCAATGCACTTCATCCAGCGTTTCTCTAGCTTTTTGATCCCTTCCATAAAATACGACTTAGGCAACCCTTCGAAATAGGCATTGGATTCGTGCATGGTCTCCTCGTTGGAGCTAAATCTTTTCCCACCGAGTCATTTTTTTAAATTTGGAAACAGAAAATAGTCGCAAGGGGTTAAATCTGGCGAATATGGTGGGTGAGATAGAAACTCATATCGCAACTCATGGATTTTGGCCATGGCAATCGCGCAGTTGTGCACTCGTGCATTGTCTTGGTGGAAGAGGATTTTCTTCTTAGCCAAATGCGGTCGCTTGTCAGGTAAAATTTTGTTAAATTGGTCCAATAAATTGGCATAATATTCACCATTAATCGTTTTACCCTTCTCTGGGTAATCAATATGGATTACCCCACGTGCATCCCAAAATACTGTAGCCATCACTTTATTGGCCGATAAAACTGCTTTGGCCTTCTTCAGAGCTGGTTCGCCCGTAGCAATCCACTGTTTTGATTGTTGCTTGGTTTCTGATGTATGGTGGTGGATCCATGTTTCGTCTACCGTTATAAACGACGCAAAAATTCAGTTTTATCCCGTTGAAACAACGCCAAACCTGCCTCCAAAGTGGTAACTCGCATGCGTTTTTGATCAACAGTCAGTAAACGCGGCACCCATCGCGCGGAGAGCTTCTTCATATCTAAATGTTGGTGTAAGATATTGCGCACACGTTCGTCTGAGATGCCTACTATCTCGACTATCTCGCTCACTTTTACTCTTCGGTCGTTCAACACTATGTCATGGATTTTAGCGATCATCTCTGGAGTAGTGACCTCAACTGGGCGTCCTGGGCGTTCAGCATCACTTGTGCTTGTACGACCACATCGAAAATCCGTAAACCATTTATGAATCATTTTAATCGACGGAGCAGAGTCCCCATAATATTTATCAAGTCTTTGTTTCGTTTCCGTAATAGTTTTTTTGCGCAAAAAATAATGTTTAATCAACACACGAAATTCACTTTTCTCCATCTTTGCGAAAATGCGTTTAATTGTTTTTATTTAATGGCTGTTAAAAAAAAACTATCCGGCGGTACTGGCTGAAAATTTTAATTTAGTCCTTCAAAAGAGTTGTGAACAAGAAGGTTTCATGCAATTTGCGATAATTTTATTCCAAAATAGATTTTTACCAGACTTATCACTCCGCCCTCGTACATAAGTAGTTTTGTAATAATTTTAAAAAGATTTTTGAGTCAAAGATGAGATTAAAACTAGGATCGGTTACAACTTCGAAAAATTAATAAATATATCTTTTTATAATGTTGAAGGTTTTTACATACAAAATGCGCTTTTCACAAGAATTAAAAAGCTAAATTGGAGAATATCAACTGAAGGAAGAAACAGGAAATAATAATTGATGCGAACAGGGAGTATGCATATCCGGCGGCAGCAGTTGACGGCGGAAGTGGAGCCATACGCCTCGTACCGTACCGGAAGTGACGCGCCCCTTTCTTCCTCCCCTCCTTGAAGCATGCGTAAGCGCACTCGTCCCATTCATGCAATCGTGGGAGAATTTTGAACGGAACTACCCGTAACAACTAATTCATGAATGAGTATTAAACGACAAGTTACAATGACACACCATTTAAATAAAATAAACAGTAGCAAACGATTTTATATTCGGTCGGTTAACCTTCACGGTGAATGTGTTTAGGATATGAATGAAAATGAGGGGAGGGGTATTTTTACGTGACGCTAGACTGAACTTTCTCATGCTATTTTTATTGCGGGACTATCTAAATAACTAGTGGAAAGAAACAGACGATTAACTGGAAGGAATTTTTACTTGCCTTGATTACAATTTTAAATTGTAATGTAATTACTAAATACATATCAATTATGTGTACACTTTATTTGAATTTTATTGAAATTCTAGTTATAAATACACAATTAGAAAATATGTACAATAATGTGTAGAAAGGGAGGTATATGTGAGAAGCGGCGATACTTAACAAATTTCTCACAACTCAATCAACGTAAAAACAAAACATAAGCATCATCGATGATTACCACATCAGATAGGCACTAAGTAACTTCATTGATTTATTTCTCCCTTTAATGGTTTTAAGTACTATAGTAGAGAGAGCTCTCACATAGGAAGAGCTCTGACGGCTGACATAAATCTTTAACTTGTAGTAAAAATCATTTTACAACTCGATAGTCCTTTAAGAATATGTTTCTCTATTTTATTGTGTTATGTTATGAAACTTAAGAAAGAAACGGTATTTACATAAAATGAATTAAATACTGAACTGTCAGCGCTCTATGATAATGGGACCACAGGTACCTCCATATTATTTGCCTGTGTGTTGGTCGGCTTAATAATACCACCCCACCACCCCGTGTCTTCCTGTGAGTGTCGTAAATGGCGACTAAGGGATAACAAACCACAAGCCGCGACACAACCACACACCGCCTGTAAATAAAAATAGTGTAATTCACCAACCCGCTTGGCCAGAGGCCATACATCCCCCATGCACAGGTCCGTGTCCAGCAGTAGAGAATAAGAGGTACGTTACGGTATTGTTTTTACGTATTATTATCTCGTTCTTCTTAACGACTGATAGTTTTAATTGACCAATTAGGCACGAGTTTATGCAAACTCTTCTATTGTTTCGCTAGTGTTATTGAGATATGCTGTTATTATGCTGTTAGGTAGCTAGCTGTCCCCGTAACTTAGATCGCGTGGTCTTAAGAATATATCTTTAGTCTTAAGTCTAATGTACAATTGAGTACGAGTATAGTACTTTCCCACCCGATTTTCCAGCCCAATCCACAGTGCCGTGCCATCCCACTGCTATAAACATTTATAAACCTAATCCCATCTTAAAAAAATAAGATAAAGTCCCATGTATAATAATATTGTGTATGTCCTCTGGCTAGTTTGGGGACGAAAACCATATATATACTCGTATCACAATACATAATGTAATAGATAATAGATGTCTATTAAGTTGTATAGTTCAAGTCTTATTTCTGTATGTATACTCCGAAGCTAATTAGGTTTTAATTTTCTGTTGTTCGCATTCTCCTTTACGGCTAGATATGTCCATTTATTTTACTGGGTGGAATTGGTCAATATTAATAAAATACGACTCCTATTTAAGTGTAGGACGGCTAACGACACCCGGCAGCTGCTTCATTCAGATCAGAAGCTAAATATCGGCTAGAATTAAATCATTAAACTGCCTTCAACTGGGCAATTTATTTTTGACTCTATTGTCAACGATCAAGATATATTTTTAAAGTTCACAGAGTTGCTATATATGACATTTGCTTGGAGAAACAAAGTTTACCAATAATTATGTAAGTTCCGTTACAGACAACGAATGAGCTCCCACCTCCACAGAGTGGTTTCATTAAAGAAACTAGCGGATCGAAGTGAATGAGTCTCAAGAGTCAAGAGCGGTTGCGTTCGTAACTGCGGCAAGACATTGTGTGGGAGCAGTTTGATAATTATGATTATCGAACGCAACTTTAATAATATCTCAGTCATGATATCGCTGGTGTCATTTGGTGACTTGTAATCAAAGAAATTATTAATGAAGCACACAAAGATAACGTCGATAAATTAGTTATTAGTGTGTTTTGAAGTCGAACAAGTATTATACTGTGTATTATCGAATTGCAAACAGTTGGTATTTGTGCTCTCAATTATATAATCGAATGACAGACAAGATTCTATCAAACCACTTGGAAAAACATCGGATATGTAAAATACCGAATGAATGAATGAATGAACACATCTACTCTCTTTCTCTCTCATGATCATAATAACTATAAGTTGTAACAAAGAAAAACGCAAGAAGTTCCCATCAATCTCATATCAAATAGAAAAATAAAAAAAATAGCTAAAGCTCTGAAAATAGAGATAAATAAACTAACTCTTAACTAGAAATAATACATTGTAATTTACAATAATGACTTGTAATGTATTGACTTTGTACAATAGTGATCACCAGAATTATACCTATAACCTTAGATTATTAGATAATCTAAGGTTATAGGTATAATCTGAGCCCACAGCCAGCTTTATTACTTGAAAAGATAATTAATTAGAACGCGAAACAGTAGGTATATTTTAATGCAAAAAATAACTTTATTGCCAAATCAATATTGGCAATAAATTGTTTTGTGAACTTCAATAAAATAATGATTTTTGATGTAAAATAAATACAGTCAAAACCCGCTACAGCGAAACTCAATATTACGAAAAACTCACTTTAACACTTTTGCATTTGTTTGGTTTGCTATTTGTTTCATACATTGGTTAGTAACTAGTAACTACTACATAATTTGCTTTTTGAATTAAACATGGAAATATCGCGAAAAATGATTTGTTTTTGCCTCTCCCTGAATAACGTAAAGTCATTATAACGAATGAAATTGTTTGGTCCCTTGAGATTTGCTATAGAGAGTTTTGACTGTAGTATAATATGAGTTATTTAAAAACAATTTAACAATAGTATACCTTTAATAGTTACTTATATGTAGGTGCATTCATTGACGTAGATGACTATGTATGTATGTGTGAGCATATGTTGATCGAAACAAAAAGGGCACTATGAATGGCGGCAGAGTGGGTCCGCAATTGATAAAATTTAGCTCAGGCTGAATGGAACGGAAAGCATCTGCTATGCCAGGTGTGCTGCCATCTTGGCAACGGCCTCTTGAGAGCGACATGCCCGAACAAAGGGTGAACCACTTGTATGGAATGTAAGATCAGTCTATATCTACGTAAGTACTTAATATAATACCTACAAAGATTTGTCTAAATATATAAATTTAGTATACTGATTTACATACATTGGAAAGGCTTACGCATATTTTTTGTAGATACAAATAAATTAACAGATATACCTTTCGGTGGTAATTGGGTTGTAATGATAATACCCAGCGACTTGTTTCTAGCTTCTGATGATAACATGGCCATCAATCTATGGAGTTACACGTTGTTGTTTAATATTATATTTAAATTAAATATAACTGATTGGATAATTTGCTAGCATTCTATAGAGCGGAACAGGAGCTTGTAATAATTCACTGAAAGATCAGCTTCCATAAACTAACTAGGTAAGTATTGCACTCCGTTTTAATGCTATAATAAAAACAAGCTATTGTTCTATCTTAAGCACGCAAAAAGCGGCAACTTGTGTAAGTTCTAAACCGAGCCGAGGCACGCACGAGTCTCTTAGAACTTAAATTAATTAGTGCCCGTCATTTAATCTGAGGAACACTCGTAGGTGGGTGCGCGCGTTCCCACGCTGCGCCCGCGCCGCCGGAAATGTCCCCTCCCCCGCACCCCGCCACTAAGCCCCTCGCCGACCCAACACTCACGCACCGCACGCCTCCCTACAAAACTCAAAACTGATTTATTAACACCCATTCAGCAAAGATGGCAAATTCCTATTCATAGGACACCCGGCGATCCCTTTGTCGCCACTCGCCATGCAGTTCACTTCCTTCCGTTTTTGTGTAACAGCACATCCGTTCGACGGTTGTTAATACATTGTTTCTATTTATAACAGTACTTATACAATGCATTTTGGAATGGGTCCGGAAGGAAATGACTATTTCTTTTGCCTTTTATTATTTGTACTTCCGTTCCGTCTTTCTTCTTGGTTTTACGACTCTACCTGCTAAAATGCTGCTTGTATGCACATTACCTGTCTAAATTCAGTTTCAAAGAATAATTTTGTTAAAGGACGGGTTTGTTATTTTTAGAATTCATTGGTGAGTATACGCGTACTATTAGCAAAGCTCTTTTGTCAATATTTAATCGTCCCTTTCGTAGTAAGTACTCGCAATTCGCAAGCTCTACATTTTTAGTCTTATTAATTACAGTTGATCAATATTTAGTGGGTGTACGTACACACTACGATGCGGCACTTAGTATACAGATAGATACAATTAGCATACACAAAGAATTAGTATCTACTCATATATACCTAACTAATTTTAAAAGAGATGTAAGAAAACTTTGGAATATTTTGAAAAGCTCTTTAATTATAGACCATAGTTCAGGTATTTATCATTTCAACTATAGTCACTGAAACGGGGTTCATCCTCACTTTCTTGACCAAGGGCTATTTATACACTGTGTAGTATTCAAGAAACTTTATACCATGAATCTAAAATAAAATTGTGCAATGGACTTCTTTTTCTCATAGGCTTTTCATGAAAGCTGTGAATAAGATTCTGCAAGGTCGCAGCATTCGCCCGCACCCTATTGGTATAGGACTAGATAATGTACGATCCTTTTTCTAAGCCCATATTCCTAACTCCCCAATGATACCCAGCGTAACTGCGGATGTGTCCATTTTGACTGATGTTGGCATGTAGATGTCCATGGGCAATAGTTAAGCTTCGGTACCATCAAGGGGACTATCGTTCGTTTGCCAACTGTTTTCTATAAAAAAAAAACTACCGAACAGGTCTGTAAGATTTTTTAAAAGATCCTGATTAGTGTTTCTGCAGGTTCTTACGCAATCATGCGAGATTATTCATATTTTTACATCTATATTTCCATAAAACTTGGTAGCTACGTGATATTATTCAAATAAGTATAGTTCCTAAAGCTGGCATGCAAAATTTACATTGTATCAGCAAAGGTACAAGTATAAGTACATTTAAGTATAAAAAGCATTATAAAATTAGATTACAAAAGCATTATATTATTATATATTAATGTTATTATATTATATAATGTTATGTTATATTATTATATTATATATAACATAAATAAATTAACAATTGTCAAAATTATACTATTGAGTTAAGCTACGTCAAGCGGTTCAGTTCTGTTATCATAAAAGAAGTAACGTCAATTCCTAATTAATGTACGAATATGTACCATATAGCATATACGCCAGATGAGATATTGAATAAATAGCTAAAGATTTAATTAAAATTTGTCCTTAAAAATCATTAATTGAATAATATAGCTTAGTTAATAGCAATTCAAACAATTGCTTTTTAAAACGGTAGAGCGGCAACTTCTTACTGTTTATCTGATAAGTGATTAATTTTATTTATTACATTCATTATGCATTAGTTTTAAATAATTTCAGCATCTACGTTGGCAGATGGCACAATTTATTTCTATTTCTTAACGTTTTGTTAGTTGTTTTAGCGTTTGCTATAAAGAAATGAGAGTGTTTCAGTACAAAAACACCTATTTCGTATATGTACAGTGATTAAAGTGGTAGAATATCAAGTTTTTTAAATAGTCAATCGTCTATCAACAGCTATTTTTTTTTTCGGAGTGGTTAAATTCTCGTGGCCCTGATGGCCTTTCAAGAGTCACCGGACATATATAAGTTAGGGCGAGCGTAGAAAGCATTCAGCCAGAAGCAAAAAATGTGTAGCAATGAGCCTAAAGGGCTCTCTCGCCGGTAAACCGGTGGAAGGACTTCGGCTTAGGGCGTTGGTTTGGGAAAGTGCACCAGGATCGCAAGTCGGTGAGAAGCGCCCAGGCACGTGTCGATACCTGGTAATAGTGTTAGCTGAAGGCCAGCGTGTGTTGGCGGTGTAGCAAGGGTGACGTCCTCGTCTCCGCTGGCAGGGAGGATGTATATGTGTAGTGTAAGAACCGCATTGGCAGCAGTAATTGGGTCGTCGGGGTCGTCCAACACGTCCCAAGGACGACAATGACGGCGATATAGGGGAGGTGCATTCCTGTGGGGGACATAGGTTAAGCTGACAACTACTAGGGAGTTGGGATGATGAGGGACTAATAGTGTCGGGCGGAGTCTTTTACTTATTTGACGATGAAAATAAGTTCCAATTCCATGTGGAGGTTGACATTGCTTGAGCAGCATGGGGCAGCCACAGCCATGGCCTTACGCACGAATCTATTATGGAGTGTTGGTAGGATTTTAATGTTGAAGGTGTCTGCGTGTCCAAAGACAACGCTGGCGAAGGTCACTACGGGACGTATGCAGGTTTTGTACAATGTCAGCTTATTTTTAAGCGACGTGAGCTTGTACCGGGCATTGCAACAAAGACTCCATGGTAACAACAAATAAATCAAGGTGAATAGAAAAATGAAAAAAACGCAACTACATTTACGGAAAACAAATGAAAGTGAGGCACGCAAATCGCAATGACCCGTCGTAGCCCCTGAGACGACAACTCTTGCGCTAATCCATGGCTGTTCGCGGCCTGAGCACCACCCACGTCAAAATAATTTCACTGGTATTTCCAATAAATCGACCTAATAGGAAATATTTGAGAGAGTAGAATTGTTTTAATGAGCAATCAAATAAAATTGCGTGTGGTCCATCAATCATTTGTTGGATACAATGTTTATTAGCGGATTAGATTTTCAAACCTTTAAAGGAGTTTATTTAGTTGCTCGAAATTTAATTATATCGGTTAAATCGTGATAAAGTGCTTAACAAATTTTGTTAATAAAATTAATCTTTATTACGAATTAAATATTTATTACGCAGATTTTTATAACACTTATCAAAAAAATTAATTCACAGGTCAAATAATTTGGTACTATTCTAAAAGTGCCGTTTAGTTATATATCATTTTTATAGTCTTGCATATGTCCATCTTCTTTTTGATACATAATTTATTATTATCTTAACCTTTTAACTTAACTATCTTAACTAACTTCCAGAGAACCATAACAACTTTAGAATCCCTTTAGCCTTTCCTCATACAAACAAGCAGACAGACGTATAAAGGCTTGTGTCCTTTGTGTAGTTATAAAAGGGTTTCCCAATGTTATTCCCCCTTAGTATTCCTGCGAGCTGTAGGCTGCATGTGTTTAAATATGGCGAGGCTGAGATCGCCGCGCGCCGGGTCGACCTTAAAGGTTGCGCCGCGGCCGTCGAACCTCTTAACTCGTTATATAACGTGAAACGCAAACTAACACTCATGTTTATGGGCATTGGTGCTGAAACTTTTTTTTCCGTCAGTAGGTACTGTAAGTAACATCCAGAAATTTTTATTTCTTAAAAATGAGGGATCATAGAGGTGGGACGATTTTTTTTACACGAGCAGACAGGCCATCTGGTGGTAAGTGGATACAGTCACCCGCTACGCACGCCAACACCAGTTCAGAACGAAAATACCTACGTTTGGAGATTTTGACAATGAAAACATTTAAATTCACTCAAGAATCCTGAATCTGTTTTGAATAATTTTCTGACGTCTTTTTTCACATTTTGAGTTTTCAATGTTGATGAGTGATGGATGACTTGATAAGCTGAGGACACTCTTGAAAATAAATAGTTCACTGAAACCCCTTCGTTTCTTTAAAATAAAAACACATTTAAAAACATTTTAAAAATACATTAAAAAATAAGCACTCGTTTACTGGAAAATTTATAATTTTAAGACCTTAAGACCTACGTTTTGTATACGTGCTCCTGGTTAATGTTGCTATAAAATAATAAATTTATAAATCTTAGTGCATCTAGAAAATATATAAATTCTAGCTTCCCAGTTAAAGATTGAGTAGCCTTTGTCAGGGCCGCGCGGGCGCACGAACGCTGGGCAGCGCGTGCCCGCAAACAAAGCTCGCGTCCCCCTCCCTGCCGTCTGCCACACCGCGACAACCTGGCCTTCAAATAAAATAAGTAAATACAACATTGTTCCCGCACCCTTTTTATTTTGTACCACTGCTCTAGTGTTACAGAAATCTGAAACGGATTTATGTTCTTGTGTAGCAGTGAGCGAGTTATTTTTTATTTTCGACCATTCCGTATTGTTATTGCAGCCAGTGTCGTGGTACTGGAAGTGGTGACGGTAACTATCATTAAACTATACCATATATCAGCTCGTGTCTCTCCACTAGTGGAGTGCCTCTCCCAATCAATGTTCGCCACGACACACGATTTTAGATTCTTCTCATCATGTCACTAGCTGCGAACTTTTTTAAGTCGTCACATGTCGGTCCATCTGGCTGTAGGCTATCATCATACATTGTTGTTTTTCAAGCATGAGAATATAGAATTTCCGTATGTCACCTATTCTCAGCTGTCTGAGGTTGCGTAGTTACTTCGAGGGCTGCTAGTTTTATACCCCTACCTGTAAGCAAATAAGAAAGTATTCCGCACAGAGCAATAGCTTTTAGGGCGCCGAATATTTATACAGACCTACTTTGATAGGGCTGGCACGCAAAGATAAAAATAAATTTTATGAATACTGAGTTTTATAAATCAATCCAAAATAACACTTACAATTAAATTACAAATTACTTTGATGTTTTTTTATTTTTATGTTTTTCAACTGCTTCTTATTCTTTTTAATGGCGTGATAAATTCTTAATCTAATATAAAATTTCTTTAAATATTGTTTGGGAAACACTCGCATGGCATTTCAAAAGTACAAACTTGTATTCTTATTAATAAACTAGCGCTGCCTGTGACTTCGTTCGCGTGACCTTGTGATTCCCGTGGAAATTTTATAGTCGAGCTGGATAAAAAGTACCTGAAATGTTAATCCACATAAGCTATTACTATACCAAGTTACATTAAAATCCGTCGCGTAGTTTTTACGTGATGCACGTTGAGACAGACAGACAGGTAAAAATTTTAAAAATTGTTGTTTTGAGGTCTATATAATTCGTACCTACTTTACATTGCACTTACACAACTCTGTTACGATTTTATTATTACAGTCAGTCATATAGATCATTCATTAAATTATTACAGCAACATTAACAATTTGCGTATTAAGTTATTAACGGTACTTTTGTAAGAAAAAAGTTACAAAATTACAATTTTTCCAAAGGAATTATAAGATATACAAACCGTACATTGTCTTTATTATAATCCTTATATAACTAAATAAAAAATTTTTACTCATATCTATCTATGGCTTGTTCAAATATAGCAATTAAAGCGCGATTAAACCTTACACGCGATTTAAACCGTTCAAAGCTGTTTAATTGCTATGTATAGTAATCGCGAAAACCTAAGAAAATATTGTTCAAATATTTTCAAGTAAACTCGATTTTTCTACATTTGCGTTATTCTATACATTTTTTAATTAAGTTAATAAATTAAAATATATATATAAAAGAATACAATACGTGCGAGACTCTTGATGCTTGTCCCCTCGTTGAGCCGTCGCAAACCAGTTTGTCCCCTCGCAGGGCGTACGAGTACGTGAACCTGTCGGTGAACGGTCACGTAAACACGTTGACACATAGTTGTAGTAGTGTACCTATCGCTCCGGGTTTGTATGAAGCTTGGACAATGTATGGATATTTATTAATGTGCTATAAGCATTAATAAATAAGCTATAAGTATTACACCAAATTGACATTACCTAGATACGCCTCCTATCTATCGGCAAAAGATTTCAAAAAGTCCACTGCTTCTCTGTCTAATTTATAGTCTATTTTTTAACTCTACACATACTCGTACGTCTCTCTATGAATGTTTGTTTGGGTTAATTTCGGGATCTACTTGGCGCACTTTATTGCGGTTTTCACTGTTATGTACACTTTTTTATTCCGGATAGTTAATAAGTATTTTTTACCAAAATCGATTCAGTAAATTTGAAAATATATTGTTGCGATAAGGTGTTTACCTATCTAAATGACTTGATCATACAAACATGATGAAGTCATCTAAATAAATGACTTCAATCAAATCATCTATTGCATATGAACCGATATTCAGTAGGCATACTGTTAAATTGATTTGGAAATTTGGTTTCGAGTAGACGAAACTGCGTACAAAACCTAGGCTAATATAAATAAAATGTGTAATGTAAAATTATCTACGAGTATATTTAAACAAGGTCATTTGTTTGTCTTAGTTGGCAATTTGAATCTCTTTAAAATTCGACAGTATACATATTATTATTATCTTTACTTCTATAACTAGTGACCCCTTAGCTTCGTTCTGTTAGACGGGGAATCTTTGGAGTCTTTTTAAAAAAAGGTTGTTTTTACAAACACATATATTTATTTCAATTCAAACTTATTTTAGGATTACAGGATGATTTTAGTAAATGTCTAGACGCGTCGCGAGCTGAAGGAAGACTAACTCTTTGAGTTGAATGAGAAACCATGGAGCTTATGCTTCCCATGGTGAAATCTAAGCTAGATAATAAGACGGGCAATATAAGATCATGTTAGGTTTATCTTAAGTATGGTTTCGGAGAAACCATTCATAAGGCGGATGCGGCTGTGGGAATATGGTCATTAATGACATGGATCTCGGGTATAACAACCCCCCCTTTAAGAGTAAACTTCCAATTAAAAAGGGTAAGTTTACTGGAAATTACACGGCTCTAATCCGTGGAAGTGGAATAGGTTCATTATCTGATTCGGAATCTTGATTTTGTTCTTTTGGCTGGTTTCGATTTATTCTATATTTACGAATGCGTTCTAGGCACTTACTTTTACAAAAATAGTACATGATAAAAAGTATAAAAAGAATTATAAAAATATAGAGACTCGAAGACATTGTATAATAAGGTACTACATTCTTTGATTCTATTATTTTGTCTAAGTCTTGAAGAGTTCTATCTGACATTGTTTTGAATCTCCATAGATTCTCTGAGTTTATGTTGTTTATTTTGACAGGAGTATTTTCTTCGATGTGTGATTCTTGAAATTTAGTGTAGTCACAACATTTATCTTTGATCAAATCAAAGTCAGATATAATTTTGGTAACTTTAAGTTCAGTATTTGTTTTTGTTAATAATTTTACATTTCTTGAATAAGCTATACATTGTGATTTCAAATTTAGTATTCCTGTCCCAGATATGATTATTTCTTTTGTATTAGAATTACATTCTATTGTTAGTTTGGTAGTCTCTGATTGGACGAATATCCATTTGTTATGACCAAGTGATTTCCAAATATCGACATTTCCAGTAATGAACTTAGTGTCGCATTGTTGCGGTAATGAAGTTAAGGCTTTGGTCATTATTTCAGTTTCGCAAGTTGGATTATCTATAGTAGATAAGGTTGTTAACTGACAGATGAATGTTTGTCCAATTACATTCTTGCAATTATTAAGGTTTTCTAGTTGGCAATAACTCATTTTATCTTTACTTAAGGCAATATAAGGTGAAGGAGTAACAATTAAAGCGAATGATTTTGGTTTGTTTCTATCATGTGGCACAGGCAAGGATATAGTATTATAGAGAGTATATTCAGTATTATACACAAGTGGGGTTTTCAAGACAAAGACAATCTTATTATCTACGTAGTAACAAACTACATCTGATATATTAAGGAGTACATACATGTGACTTAATTCTAATTTTATAGGAAATTCTTTTGCACTAGGTACATTTTTCATATTTGAAACTAGGTCATCGTAGAGATCTTTAGGAGTAATGACTGATGGGTGAACGGTATTACTTTTTACAAAAAGTATTGCATTTACTATGTCTTCTACTTTAAATGATAGTGCAAGCAGGCTACTCTGGATAACATTGAAAACTTCGTTAATAGTGGTTTTGAAAGTAAGATCATTTATAGTCTTACTCAAGTTTTTGAATTTATCTGAGAGCTTTTCAATGGCGTCATTCAATCTTATTTCATTCGAGTTAATTTCTAGTATTGAAACGTTAAAGTTGGAAATAGCATTTTCGGAAACAAGAATGTTGCGTTTTAAAAGAGAGGCTAAATTTTTATTGTTGCTTTGTACAGTTTGAATGGCATCATTGTATTTGAGAGCATCGTCTTCGTCCATAGTTCCAAAGATATGCTTGAAAACTGTTCCTACTCCGGCAAACCACGCGGATCTTTTAGTTTTTGTACTAATTAAGTGAGAAATAGCTTTATAATCTCGAGTAATATCATTGTACAGAGTTTGCAAAGGTTGAATCATGTTTAGACATTCGATGTCTTTAATTATGTTGCTTCGTCTGCACATATACTGCACGCTATTTAGGATGTTATTGATATTTTCCATATGAGGATATATGTAGGAAATATCCATTGGAATTATGGTATGTAGGTATGAAGAGAAAATGTGTATATGTTGAAGAGTTTTAGTTATTGGAAGCTAATTTGATTTCATCATAATGGTACTTTTGGTGTTTCCTATTTATGAGAAGGGAAAGCGTGTTGTTTCCGTGGATTTTTACCACTCTATAGGGGCCTTTCCAAATTGGAGATAAAGCTTTTCTTAGTCTAAGATGGTTTTTTACATATACTGAATCACCTACTTTGTAACGGGATATACGAGTTTTACGATCATAGTACGTTTTAGAAATTTCTTTTGATTTCATTGTATATTCGATGGCTTTTCCTCTTGAATAATTTAATCTCTGTTGTAGGACTCGAACATAATCAGAATAAGTTGTTTCTTGAGCTGTGTCATAGATTGAATCGGGTAAGAATGGTTTATGCCCATAAAGGAGTTCATACGGAGTGTAGTTTGTAGTGCTATGAATTGCTGTATTGTAAGAAAGTATAGCTGTATATATGTAACGATCCCAATTTGTTTGGTTTTCGTTTACATAAGATTTCAAGTATTCTTTTAGCGTAGAGTGGCTTCTTTCTAATGCACCTTGAGTTTGAGGGTGGTAAGGAGTTGACCATAATTGTTTTATTTTTAGAAAGGAGCAGGTTTCTTTAAAAAGTTCGGCAGTGAAATTAGTACCCTGATCACTGAGTATCGTTTTGGGTATTCCGAATAGTGATATGAAATGAATTAGACACTCTGCAGTTTCTTCTGCTGTTGCATGGGTCATAGGATAAACAGCTGAAAATTTCGTGAGATCATCTTGAAGTGTAAGAATGAATTTAAACTTAGATTTATCGGTTTCCGGCAATGGTCCGACTATATCAAAAGCAACACGCTCCAACGGTTGCGTGGAAGTACTTGTTATTTGCATGGGTGCTCTATTAATTTTCCTAAGGGCTTTATTAGTTTGGCATTGAATACATTTTTTCACATATTGTTCTATGTCACTGCGCATATTCTTCCAGAAGTATTTTTCCTGGATGCGATTTAGCATTCGGCAGGATCCCAAATGTCCTGCTATCGGAATATCGTGATTTTCTTTGAGGATTTTAGTTATTTCACAAAGTGATGGATATATTATGGCATTTTTATATAAGTGTATTTTAATTCTGGAATTGTTGAATAAATAAAGCATTATGTTATATACTTTAATTGCTTGAAAAGAATCGAAAGGGTTTTTAAAATCTGTGATAGCGATCTCAGCGTTTGTATCTTGTATAGTAGATACAATTAATTCGTTTCTTAATGATTTGAGACTTTTATAAATGTCTTCATAGGTTACGTTATCGAAGTGGTGAACTTTAGTAAAAAGGAAATAATATTGTTTGTTGTTACTTTCGAATGTTACAAATGAATGGAGAGATCTTTCCTTAGACGTTATCTCCGATGAATTTTGAGATTTGTCTAAGATGTCTTGGACAAAATGATTAGACTCATCTAAGTCGATTGATGTTGGTATAATTATATTTTTTATTGGAGTTTTTAGTATGCTTTCGTTGTGTTCTTCGATCTGAACACTTGACTTGAAGGATTTATCGTTGACGGTTTTTAGGAACTTAGAATAAGTGTCATCGTCATTCAGACAGTCCAATGGGTCATGACATTGAGTGGATTGGGGGTTTGCTTGATAGCTTGTTGATGGAATATCGCTTGGAGAAATGGGACGGTTTTGTGTAGACTCTGTAAGATCGTGTTTGGATTTTTCATAACTACTTGAAGGAGAGTCTTGAGTTTCGATTGGGATAATAGGGACCGTTGTTTCAACTGGAAAACGAGATAATGCGTCTGCATTGGAATTTATTTTACCCCTTTTATATTGGATGTCATAGTCGTATTCTTCCAGTTTCAGTCGCCATCTAATGAGTTTAGAACCTGGGTCTTTACAATTAAATAACCATTTAAGCGGTTTATGATCAGTTATTATTGTGAATTTGTGTCCATAAAGGTATGGACGGAAGGTTTTGGTTCCGAAGATAATGGCTAGACATTCTTTTTCTGTAACGCTATAATTGCATTCCGCTTTATTTAGAGTGCGGGAGGCATATGCGATAGGGCGGTCACTTCCAATAGGACCCTGGGATAGGATTGCTGATATAGCATAATTTGATGCATCGCATGTTAATATGAAGGGTTGATTGAAATCAGGATAGATTAAGATAGGAGCTGAAATAAGTTTTTCTTTTAATTGTTCGAAAGCAAGTTGATGTTGGTTGGACCACACAAACGGTACATCCTTCTTGAGAAGGGAGGTTAAGGGTTTAGCAAGTTTTGAAAGGTCTGATATAAACCGACGGTAATAGGACACTAGGCCTAAGAATGATTTTATGTCTTTAGGACATTTAGGCAATGGAAAGTTTTTTACTGCTTCGATTTTATTATGATCTGGTTTTACACCTTGTTCAGTAATTACATGGCCTAAGTAAGCGACTTCCTTTCTTAGGAATTCGCATTTATCAGGTTGGAGTTTTAAATTATGTCCTCGGAGCTTTTTAAAAACCGAAATAAGATTTTCGATATGTGACTTTAAGTCGGGAGAGTAGATTACAATATCGTCGAGGTATACGAAGCATTTTACTCCTTGAAGGCCTGATAGGACTGTATTCATTAAGCGTTGAAAGGTAGACGGTGCATTTTTAAGCCCGAATGGCATGCGATTAAATTCAAAATGACCTTGTGGGACAGAAAACGCGGTTTTCGCAGAATCGGAAGGAAACATTTTTATTTGATGGAATCCAGATGCTAGATCAAGTGTGCTGAAGTATTTGCTTTTACCTAATTGATCTAGAATTTCCACAATATTTGGAATTGGGTAGGAATCGCCTATGGTTGCGTCATTTAATTTTCTGTAGTCTATTACTACGCGCCATTTACGTTGTCCAGAGGCATCTAGTTTTTTCGGCACAACCCAAATGGGTGCCGACCAAGGTGATACGGAAGGTTTGATGATTTGGTCATCGATCATTTTATTGATTTGCGATTCGACTTCCTTTTTATGACATTCTGGGAATCGATACGATTTTACGTGGACTGGATTCTCGGTTGTCGTTTCTATTTTATGATCGATGGACGTGGTTGAGGAAAGTTGCTCACCTGGGAGGTGGAATATGTCACTATATTCCATGCAGATTTCGTATAGATTGGATTGTTCTTCTTTGTTTAGATGAGATGTTCTTAATAGGCTTAGAATGTTTTCACATCGTGACAATATGTTGTTGTTAATTCTCGGTTTATTGAAAGAGATAGTATTGTTGTTATGGATTGGTTCGAGTTTTAATTTTAAATCGGGATGTAGAGTTATCGGTTTTTCCGATATATTTGCTACAGTTACATTTATTCGTTCATTTTGTTTTACAGTTACGATACTATTAGCTATGAGTAAGGATTCAGAGATATGTTGGTCAATTATTAGACCTTCTTTGATTTCTGGATTATGGATAGTACATTCCACAACGGTTTCCGTGCGTGGAGGGATAATGTAGACGGGTTCATCGTAACTCATTTTAATCACAAAGGAGTCTATTTCTATAGTGTTATCGTTGTAGTTTATTTTACAATTTAGATCGTTTAATAAATTACTACCGAGTATACCATCGTAATTTAAACATATTTTGTCTACAATGTGGAATTGATATGAGATGTCTTTTCTTGATTCTGGAAATAAATGTAGATTGAAATGCCCTGTGGTTGGTACCGGTTCTTTATTGTTGTCGATACCCTTTAAATAGATTATGTCTTTCTTTAGGATAGGCATTTTTGTTATTGATTGTGATTTTATTAGACTTACACAGGAGCCAGTATCAACTAAAAATGTCAGTGGTCGTTCTGACAGTGTAGTTTTGAGTGAAATATGAGGAAGAAATCGTTTATTACGATTAGACATAATTTCGTAGATTTTTATATTTGAATTTGTTTCTTTTGATTCAGAGGATATAGAGAGGCTGTGAGTTTGGGGCTGGTTATCCTGTTCGTTAGCCTTTGAATTGTATGAATCATTGGATATAGAAAGGTTATGAATTTGGGGCTGGTTACCCTGTTTGTTAACCTTAGATTCATATGATTTATTTGATTTGGAGAGGTTATGAATTTGGGGCTGGTTACCCTGTTTGTTAACCTTTGAATTGTATGAATCATTGGATATAGAAAGGTTATGAATTTGGGGCTGGTTACCCTGTTTGTTAACCCTTGATTCATATGATTTATTTGATTTGGAGAGGTTATGAATTTGGGGCTGGTTACCCTGTTTGTTAACCTTAGATTCATATGATTTATTTGATTTGGAGAGGTTATGAATTTGGGGCTGGTTACCCTGTTTGTTAACCTTTGAATTGTATGAATCATTGGATATAGAAAGGTTATGAATTTGGGGCTGGTTACCCTGGTTGTTAACCCTTGATTCATATGATTTGGAGAGGTTATGAATTTGGGGCTGGTTACCCTGTTTGTTAACCTTAGATTCATATGATTTATTTGATTTTATTCCAGAAGATGTATTAATAAGGACGCCGTCTTTAGAAGATTGTCGTCCCGTGCGACGTTTATTCGGGAGACGGATTAGTTTAAATTCTCGACACAGTCTTCGGAATTATAATCTTGAGATTGTTCTGTTTCATTGAATATTTCGTTTGTGTAGTGCATTTGTTTCGGTTTGTCTGAGACGCGGAAGGAGGGGCGATTTATCGCGGGCGTAAATGTTTGAGGGATACGATTATTATTAAATTCGCGCCTTTTACAGTTTTCTATAGTGTGTCCTGTATCTTTGCAATATCTGCAGAATGTATGCCTCGTGGGATTTTGATTGTACGTTGGGTTTCGCGATGGTTGCTGGAAATTTGTTTTAGAATAACTTTTACTGGAGGATGGACGAGGGCGGTCGCTAAATGCGAATAAGCTTCGACTACTTTGTAGTATTTTTTCTTCACAAACAGCGAAGGTTATAGCTTCACTTAAAGTTCCTGGATCTTTACACCTGACAATAGTGGAAAGCCTAGGATGAAGTCCTATAATAAATCTATGTAATGCAACTTCTTGCATAGCAGCGGCACGGCCAATCAATTCGCTTTTGTTTTTTGATGAGTTTGAAATGTTTATTTCTGTTAATAATTTGCTCAGACATGATTCTACTCGAAGCGCGAATTGATTAACTGTCTCGTTTATATTTTGTTTACATTCTTGTAAATCGGACAGAAGGTGAATATAATGTTTTCTTTCACCAAATTGATTCTTTAAAAATTCTTCTAATGACGCCCAATTTTCAAAGTCTTTTATCGAGCAAGCATTTTCTGCTTTCCCCTCTAATTGACTTATTATATATTTAAATAAGATTTCTTGCTGCAAAGGCGTTGCAAGCTGAATGGCATTGTTACAATTGTTTAAAAATGGATTTAACTTATCTCGACTGCCATCATATTTATTAATGAATTTAATTAGTATATTTAAGTCAATTGGTTGGTTTTTACTAGCAGAATCATCTTTGGGTGGCGCCATTTTATTTATTAAGTAGAGTAATGGGCTTGAATTGACGACGAAAAACAGACACACACAAGTTCGCAAAAGTTAGTTAAGCACTTCACTGAATTGAATTTTATGCACAGATTTCACTTTTAAACAGAAGGATATATATAGACGGACTCACAGTATAAGCAGCAACATTGTAGCCACGGTGAGACCAGTAGTGACTGAGTGTCGGAACGGATGTAGACGGCTGGATATTCTTCTGGTTTTTTGGATTCTCGCGACTGCAATTTATTTTGCAGGAGTCTTCCGGATACGCTAGATTTTGATTGTTTAATACAACGTGTTTGAACAATACGGCACTTGTGAAATGAATGTTATGAAATAAAGTTCCCCAATGTTTATAATTTAACACTTTTTATACTTTTTCGTTGAATAAAGAGACGAACCGGGGACCTTACTGATCCCTTAACGCTGCCACCAAATGTTAGACGGGGAATCTTTGGAGTCTTTTTAAAAAAAGGTTGTTTTTACAAACACATATATTTATTTCAATTCAAACTTATTTTAGGATTACAGGATGATTTTAGTAAATGTCTAGACGCGTCGCGAGCTGAAGGAAGACTAACTCTTTGAGTTGAATGAGAAACCATGGAGCTTATGCTTCCCATGGTGAAATCTAAGCTAGATAATAAGACGGGCAATATAAGATCATGTTAGGTTTATCTTAAGTATGGTTTCGGAGAAACCATTCATAAGGCGGATGCGGCTGTGGGAATATGGTCATTAATGACATGGATCTCGGGTATAACAGTTCGCGTGGCATAACGGTTTCCTAGGGTACTCAATAATAGCCTACATATGTCCTTCGGTATTAGTTTGTCGTGTCGTGGGCATCCTTATGCACATGGCCTTGTGCGTGTGGGGCACGCTGTGGGGTTGGCGATTCCAGTTTTTTAGAGATAGTGTAGTTCGTCAGGGCTTGTGGTAGCGGCTTTGTTATCCCTTAGTCACCCACGAGAAGAGATGCCTATTCTAAAGCCAGGCGACATCACACGATCGCTTTAGTATAAATAGTACCCTACCATAAGATATTTGCAATCGCACACATCTGAGCCATATATTTAAGCTTGTCGGTGTCGGTGGATAGAACTTTATGTTTGACCACAATTCCTTATCAAAGAGTACGAGTAACCTTCGTTCCAAACAAAGTTGCAAAAACATTTGTAATGCTTGTAGGTAATATTTGAAGATGCAATTTATAATTTATGTATTGTAAACGGTGGTTATTTGAAAATTTGTATAAGTCAATCGCATTTACGGTTCCTACGGTTGTACCTACTCTTTTATTGGGGAACCTTTTCAAATTTCATTAATGTTTGATGGAGTCGGTCTCTGCTGGGTGGAGCACGCAGTGAATTCGGACGGCCCGAAGCCCCGTCGCGGCCGGAATGCGTCGGCAGGTGTGCTTCGAAATATATCGAAAGACTGATATGGACATTCCTGCTAGGGCTTTGCAGCATTCATTAATTACCAGAGAAAATTGATATACCTGGAGACTTTAAATAAAATGAAATCGAGTAAAATAAGTGCGGTATTATTAAAAGTTTAGGAATGGAAATATTGCCAACACCATTTTGCTGTCCAGAGTAGTCGATATTTCCGTGCTTCGGCGAACTTTTTATTCTCTGTTCGATGTTTTTTCTATTATTAAATTCTATTGTTAAGTAAAAAATACCACTGAATTTCTTTCGTGAAAATTTCGTGAAATCCGTGAAAAGTCGTAGAACTTGTGTTCTACGACTTTTTAAAATTCACCACTTTTTTTTTAACATAAACCGCTCATCTTGCCACGCTCGCATCGATTTAGATAGATATAGATATTAAATAGCAGCGGTTCGATTAGCAGCTGTTCATGAACGGAGTGTACGGCATTGCCGTTCGATGCGACGTATAATGAGTTGTACAGAGTAACAACTACATACATTCAACAAAAAATATATATTTTTGGTGAAAATATAAAGTTTCGAAACAAGTAGTTCTTAATTTTAATGATAAAAAAATAACGTTAAGAGGGCGCAGGCATATTGATTTAACCCTTTATAAATACCTATTAAATATTGTCACATTGCAAACTTGTCAGGTTCCTGATTAATGGGGAAATGCAAGATTTGTTACAATAGCTCACCTTTTTTAAAAATACTCTGTATATTTATTTATATAATCTGTGACACATCTTGATAAAATAATAGCACTGGCTGGAGAAACTATGATTGAAAATTGAAATTCTGAGGAACGAAAAAGACAAAAGTCTAAAGCGGGCATTACATTATCCAATTTGCAGAGCGCTAGGTGAGCTAGCGTGCTAATTTTGTATAGTGTAAAGACAGTTAGTGATCCAATCTAGTGCGATCGTATGGGCTCTGCCACGCTCGCTCATCTAGTGCACTAGCTAACGCACTAATCTAGCGCTCTGCAAATTGGATAATGTAATGCCCGCTTTAGGCGGACCTCAGACGAGATTTGTTTTGGGAGCGAGCTGGTAAAGACGATTTCAAAAAGTGACACGTCTGTTTCGGGTCTCAACTATCCTGGAGACGAGTTTTGTTTTGGGAGCGATCTGGCAAAGACGTTGCAAAAAGTGACACGCTGTTCCGGACCTCCACTGTCCTGGAGACGACATCTGGCCCGCTACTCTCACCGGCCGCCGGAGCTCTGGTCTGACGCTCTTTGGGCGCTGGTTCTCTTGTTGGGCGCCGCCTGTTGCGCCTGGTCTCCATCGCCCGTCTGACCGCTGATTCCGGCTGGTGGTTGTGCCGCCCTCCATCATCTCTGGACGTGCGCCTTGCTAGGCCCCGCCACTCCTGCAGCTATACGTGAGTTTTGGTGCATCGTGAATTTAGAAACTTTAGTGACTTTATTTTCCGGACTATTTTTATATATTGATTTATCTTTTTGTATTAGGTTTACTGATTAATTATAAAAGCTATTGAAACAAATCTTGCCTCTTTCCTTTTAGTACAAGTCGTACCCCCAAATTTAACTCTCCCACTGGGGGAAGCGCGACAATATCCAGTGATTCCAATATTCAGTAGAAAAAACCGAATGTCGAAATTACCCCCGATGCAAACAACTACCTATGTTTAAGAAAATGTAAAAAAGTGGAATAGAAAATAAAGTTAAATGATAGTCGCTAACCTTTAATTCTGGCGGTATCACGAATACCATTCAAGTATTACGCTCGTAATACTTGGATGGTACTCGTGTTGGATGGTACGACTGCTCAGTCGTGATAGGTATTTGGATGTCCCTAAAGATGGTCGACGCAGTACGAATTTAGTCTCTGACACTACTAAGAAATCGATTTGTGTTGAAGTCATACGATCTCATTCAAAGAGAATCCTAACAAACATTTAGCGTATAATTTTAAGAGATCTTTAGAAGTTGTGCCCTCATAACAAACGCTCGCAGATTGCGCAAATGTTTGTGAGAAACTTATGAAAAGAATCACTTTTTTAAGAAAGGTCTGTATGACTGTATAACGTGTTCTGAAATTCACAGACAGGGAATACCCACATCATTCTTACGTGGGCAGATTTCGGGAACCACATGTCATTTCCTTTATGACCCCATACGGTGCGGGGGTGGCGGACGCTGATTTCAATAAAACGTTGTTTTGTGTGAGTACACCACCGTCGAGAGAGAGCAACTCTGCAGAACTACTATATTAGAGCTATGTATAGCGAAAACCAACAATGTGCATTGTAAACAGTATTCACTTTCAATTTAATGAATTGCAGCAATGTTGTTAGTTGTAGTTTTCAATACAATTGGAACAAAATCACTATGTTATGATCTCACTAGTGTTGTAAAAATGTGCGCTAAGGGCTCAAGCGCTAGAACGCTCAGTCTGTGCTAATGAACCTTAAGAACTAACTAATATGTTTACACTCGAGCTTTTAACGTCAGAGGTTAAAACTAAGGACTAAGGGTTAACTCAAGGATGAAGGGGGGACCATAAAACTAAGAGCTTGAACTATAACGTCCATAGGCGTTTAACGCTAGTCTTAAATCTTTATTAGCGCTCACTCAGCGCTCGATCGTCGAGAACTCAGCGCTCATTTTTACGAGTACAACACTAGATCTCACTGTGGCAATTTAATTTCTACTGAAGCCGGCGTTGAATTAGTAATGTTACTGTTCGTTAAATAAACTGACCGATGAGGTTTAAACTACAAAACGAAACACAATACTAATGAACCACATAGGACGAGAGACCAGTAATGGAAGACAATTTTGTAATTTGTTCAATGATTTCATATCAAACCAAACCAGACACACGTCCACGTTATTATCAATTCATAAGTTACTACAGAGACATTACAAATAAAATATTACGTGTTTGTATAGTTAGCAAACAATGGTTGGCTCGGTACTAACTAAATGAGCTGTATTATCGCGTATCGATATTGAGTTACGAGTTGCGCGCTCGGCGGTAGCCGAGCTGTCTCACGAGCCATCAGTCGAGACGATTGAACTCTTCTTGTACGTACGAACTTTATAACAAAATGGGATTATTGACACGTTATCATAACTTGCTGGGGTTGACAATTGTAATTAATTTATTGTGCGAAGGAATCAATTATCCAGCATTGATTCGCATGCTTCCTAATATAACAACATTGGCAACTCTATAGGACCTGCTGGCTCGAGGCTTCAATTGATGGGCATAAATTGTTATCGTTTCAATAATAAAATTGTTGTTATTATTGTTTTGTATAAATTGATATATTTATTGTAATAGTGAGCCATGTTGTCTAGGTAACCATACTTATGCAGGGAGAGTGCACGCTACAACTCCACAGCACTCGACTGGTCACGTTATCCCTCTCTTACAGAAGACTACCTTCAAATGTATTGCATTTCCTACTTTATCGTATTTCCCCAATGTTCCTACGTACCTACGTGTTTCGGTAGTGAGTGAGATATGTCAGAGCCCATTCCCATCCCATCCTATCCTTCCCCATTTTCCCAACCCTTTCTACCAATCCATTCCATAATCTGCAAAGGCGGGCAGCCCATCCAGGAGCGTGCCAACGTTGGTCATTCTGGACTGATGTCGGCGTGTATCACGGATGTCTATTTACGATAGTCCTTACCATCAGGTGGACTATACAAAAAGAAGTGGTGGTACCGCATTATGTATAATAATAGTCGGTTGGTGATCGTATATTATGCCACTAATTATCAAGAAACCTAATGTTCAGAAATCTTGAATCTTTAATGTTTTGTAAATTCTAAACTTCCATATTGAATCACATTTGTTATTGCACTGAACAAACACCTTTGGTTCAGTGCAACAACACGGTGTCATTATACTTAAGTAGTTGCAGAAGGTTAGTAGGTACTTAACATATCCATACCACCGGTTATACTTACATTAGATGACACGACGCCGGTAAAACTCTCCTTCTGTAAGCGACCTACTTGGTATTGTTAATGAAAATGAATATAAAATATAACTGCTCAAATTTAGCAAAATCCATACAAGAAAAACTGCCTTAAAATGTCTTTAACTTTCACCGTGAATTGCAAAAATTTTGTAATGTATTTAGGTAATCTTATTGAAAATACTAGTATCTGTACCTTATTGTTGTAGTGTGCTTCGTATCTCTATGCTAAGACAAGGAATAAAAGCCTGCAAAATTAGCCTGTAGGTACCTTAAACAGTGGTAAAGTTGTAAGAGAGGCTATAGTTGCAAATACAATCAGACATTAATTCGTTGTACTCGTATCATAATATCATATAAATGGGTACCTATCCTCATGAAAAAAATATAAAAGAAATATATTACAAAGAGTAAACTGTAAATAGCTCTAGCTAGGTACCCAATTATCAGATTTCTTGTGGTAAAACAAACGTTTCACTAAACGTCTGTCGACAATCACATTAACATCAACAAGCAACGTTGCAGGCGACGTCGAAGTGGTGGAACGCACATGCGGCCGAACATAGCGCATGCGCGAACATTAGCATGCGCCAGCACGCGCACGCCGGAAGCCGCGCGCGGGAACATGGCCGCGCACTCACATCCAAGATGGCGACGCACTTACGATGAATCGATAATTACCCACGATAACCGATTTCATATTTCGAACCCATCCTACTAACAAAGATGTGATGTAACCTGGACCATAGGAGGATACAACACCATCAAAATGCTAAGCATCAGAGATCCTTGATATACCGTAAAGGGCCACGAAGTCGTTTCAATTTGAGCCCAAGACTTATTTTGTTTGATGGTAGGTACGTGTGTTTATTGTTCGATTGTCTCACTTCTTAGAATCGATACCAATAATAATTAGTAAGCTCGATTGAATAGTTGTTGGAAGGGGACGTACAATGGTCTATAAAGTACCAGCTTATCTGTTGCGTTGTACCATTTCTGTATTGTGTTTTTAGGAATCTCTTGTTGATATACTTACTCGAATTCACTGTACAAGGCTGTATCACTTATTCTAATGGATGGATTAAACGACACTGAGACTGCGTATGATTTACTCACAGTTATTATTTGTTATTACCCACAATATGATAGGTAGGTAATTGCACCGAATGTGGTAATTGATCTAGCAATGGAGAAAGGACTTTAGCAACAAAAAAATAACATTAACAGTAAATAAATAGGTAATAAAAATAACCTGATTTAATAAACAAAAACAGACCTAAAAATAGCGCTATAGGTTAAAAATAACTTCGCTCTTTTAATACATACATAAAGATACTTTTAATACATAATACATTCCATTGGTAGATTTCCCATCCAAAATGCTTCGGCTCTTCTCGTCGCCCTTACCAAAATGCTTGAAGACGAAAGTTTCCAATCTGTTCAATCGTTCTGCCACTTATGACGTGTGGTGCCGAAACGTGGCCTCTGACGGTAGGCCTGATTCATAAGTTCAAAGTCGCTCAGCGAGCTATGGTGAGAGCTATATCCGAAGTTTCTTTGTGGGATAAGTTTCGAAAATAAAAGTCTTATCCCACAAAAAGTTTTTAAGAAGTCGTAATATACTCGTATGTATGTAGGTACATATACTCGCAGATACACAAAGTTTAGTATTAAAGGAACAAGTTTATTTTTCAGCGTGAAATTGAAGCTATAATAAAGTATCCACAAATTTTAACCAAACCCGACCCGAAATTTATCAGGTTCTTGGAAACCCCAAAAATTCCCAATATACGTTGTTTATTAGGAAATATGACAAACCAGGGACTACACTGAGACAAATACCCAATAATTTCTTCTCGAAATAAAGAAACTCATCTTGCGCCTAACCAGAATCAGTCACCAAAGAAAGTTTTGTCGTCCGATTGGATGCAGTAGTCATAGCCGAGTGCACTTGGTTTTTTTACAAGCGCTCGTGCAACGCTTCGCTGCGCGAGATGTCGCGCTGACCGCAACCTCAGACAAGGTATCTTCAAAAACAGCGTTTTGTGTTCATTTAGTCTTATTTCAAGGATAAAGCCAAAAAAACGTAGGTAAGAATTTTATTATTTAAGTTTCTTCAAGCAAATCTTATGTACTTGATAATAACTTTTCGTCTCAGTCAGTGAGCAATGCGGCGCTTGCCAAGCGAGGAGTCCTAGGTTAAATCACCGCTGTTTGGGGTATTTATTTCGAGAAGTGTATAATAAAATTTTATCGGATTTCGTCAAGTTTAGAAAATTAATCAAGTAGGTTTTGTAAGTTTTCTTACCTACTTCTTACAAAACCTTACTTACTTAAGTAATTTTGACCTTTTTATTTTTCCAGTTACTTTATGAACTGTTTTCCGGTTGAAATAGGTTTCTTACTAAATTCGAAAGGTTTAGTACATTTTTTATCAAAATTGGTCGAGTTTGCAAAATAAAGGGGGTTTCGTAAGAGAATCTGTTTATTTATTATTTTTCCTTACAAAGAAATTCCGGATGACATATGTTTCAAAGCGGGCAAAATCGCAGCCTAAAGCTATATTTTATAATTAAAACCGAATTATTTTACTATGTCGTGGCACGATGTAGCGACGTCTGTCGCTTGTCTAGTAAAATTTGTACCTAATAAATAGTCTTTATTATGCGTGAAGTTCTATCTGCTATGATGCGTGCTGATAACGTTACCCCGGCTTTTTAGTTTGTAATAGAAAGTTTTAATTTAAACGAACTGTAAACCGATATGAAAGTTGTTTACTAATCTGTGGCGTGACAGTGTGACGTAGCGGTCGTGACGTCGCGGGAGCGCGGGGGGTACGAGGACGCTGACCTGCGGTCTGCGCCCGCGCCTCCGCCGGTATCCTGCTTCGGAGGCGTTATTTATTCCGCCTTCGGAGGTTGTAAACAATTTGGCAGTGTATAAGGAAATAATAATGACATTATTTTGTAATGAATACAGATAAAATTGAATTGATTTTCAAAAAATAGTTAGATTATTCTTGTTTACCCGACACCTAAGTGAGTAAAAAGGGAGTTAAAATTTGTATCTGTTTATTTGTGGGCTAAATCGTTAAAAGCAGACTATAAACAAAATAGTATGAGTTTGTCGTCATATTCCTAGTAATCCGGTAACATAGGTAATAATCCAGTCGCACTACCCTGTTTAGGATCCACTGGTGCACATGTACCTCCTCATGCACATTATCTTGTGGACCTGGAGCATGTGCACCCACTAATCCGCACTGGACCCGTGTGATGGATTACTACCCGAAGCATAGTAATGTACTAGAGGAGGCCTGCAGTGGGACGTTAGAGACTGACATCGATGGATCGATTAAGATACTCATTGAAATATTAAATATTACAGCCATTTTAATTTGTAAGAACTTGAATAAGATGACCAAAAATGATCTCAGTGGCATACCTAAACTAGTTAAGTAGATTTTTAGAAGTTTAATTGTGTTTTTCTTTTTATCTGGTCGTCGACTGACGTGCCATTTATAATTTTTATTTGTTAATGTGTTAAATTCCAATCTCAAAGTAAAACTATTTTGCATCTACATTTTTGGATGAGACACAATTGTGTTCGAACACGTGTTCGTGTTTCTATAAATACTATAACTAAATACGTAAATAAGTTAGGGATTTTAATAATTTCTATTACTTATTTATTTCATCATAGATTGCTAAAAAGTACAATCATCATTTCTCAACAGTGGTCGGGGTCAGGTAGGTATTTTGAGATTTACGGTAAGAAAAAATAATATGGACACTCCCTTTTTCCGCGAATCATATTCTCGAGTGTCATCGTTAATGAAAGTTTGAAAACCATAATCTCTTAATTTATGTGGGGTAAGACCGGAAGAACTCAACTTTTTTAAAACTTAAAAATAATATTCCGGCCGTTATTTACAAAATAAAAAGAAAATCCATTCGTGCCATCATGAATGGATCGCGGTAACAAGAACCTACAAATAGTATCTAGAGTTAACAGAGTCGAAGTTAAATAGTAGTCCGATGTTACCCGGCACACGTCCGACCTTTCCATGACTGAAATATTACAAACATTCTCTTTAAACATTCATACAACAGCAACGGTCGTGTCTTGGAAAACTATAAAATGCATAACTAAAACTACGTCTTTTTATGATTTATATTAATCATTTATATGTGGAAAAACGTTTACGACAACCCAGCAAAAAAAAGACTATTATTCCAACTAACCGAATATCCGGCCGCGCGTACCGTACCGTATACCCCAACACATCTTGTCAGCTATGGTTATACCTATTCGGTGATTGATGTTCACGAAATAAATAAATCTCAATCTGATGATATTTCAGTGATACAACCCTAGATATCGAGTGCGGATCATAATAATATGTGGACTATGCAAGGATACAAAAACATAGCATTAAGAGTTTCTTACTTGCACAGAAACGATGGTCCTTGACCGGCGGCGTCAACTTACCATCATGTGGCACATCAGCTCTGGCATTTCTTCTATAAAAAAATACTCCTACGTACGTATATGGTGTGGTTTAAGAAACTTTATTTCTCAAAGATATACAGTCACAGAGAAATAAATGAAAAATCACGTCACTCCAGATAAAACACAACTAGTCATGCATAAAAACGTAAGTTTCTTTTGAACATGTTGATGACCTTATATTTGCTTTCCTTTTTAACTCATTTCTTTTACCTTTTCTTTCCATTTCTATACCTTTTCCTTTTTATACGTCTACTCGTTTCAAATGGACTCCGAAATATTCACTAAAAACTCGTTTTAAATGTTTATGTTCACGCATAACATTTTTATTCAATCGGCGACAATTCGTTCATTTAATAAATGTAGCGCCAGTTTTTTCCTCCAAGATAAAAGTGACCACGATTTAGCCCCACTCGGGCCGAGATTCTATCAACCTATTTACATGTCAACGAGCGAGGAGTATTAATTATTCATCGCTAATTAGTAGTTTTGTATCGGAGTAGTCGGCGGATCAGAGCGGTGCGGCGCGCTCGTGGCGGAAACAGGAAGAGGGCAATCAACATTCCTAAAAATATCACACATTTGGTGTTCATCCGGCGAACGACGCCACTAGCTGCGCCGCGCCGCCGCGGCGCGCTGGCGTCATGGATACTGCAGGGCTGACGATTGGTCTCATACTATGCTATTAGAAACTTCACAAATCTAAAATAGATACAGGTGTCTCTGTATTTGTGAAAGACTTGGAGATAGAAGAAAAGGTCTGGATTCATTGATGATATTCCTATTTGCTATTAAACTAATAATTTATTTAATTTGTAGATAGATATGAAATCTCGTATGTCGGCCTATTCAACATCAAAGGGAAAAGTTTCTAAAAACTATGGTATAATGAAAAATAACAAGAGTGTAGTCATTGTCCTGGGACGCCGCGAATATGGTTAAATAGCAAAAATAACAAGCACTACAAACGACTGGCAAACACAGAACATCAAAATTAGTACGCTAGAATAAAATGGACAACCCTAAGCCAACGGTATGCTTGAACTAGTACATAACATATACATAGTATGAAACGAAACCGTACCTATGTGGGTATCTATTATATAATACTATTTTATTTTGCTGGTGTTTCTATCGTAGCACATGCTGATATACATAATTAATGCTAGCATTGTTATGCTCAATTATATGCACCTCCATCAATCTAACAGAGCGAATGTTGTTTCCACCACGCGCGAAATACGATTGTACAACTGTTAATTAAACCGAGTATTTAATTCCTGCATCGCGTTCTACTCGCCCACAACTATTATTATGAGTAATATGAATAATGTCTAAAATCTGCTAGCAGCGTAGCACGTTACCAAATCAACGTATCTACATACAATTAGGTAGCTTATCGTTCTATTACAATGTGTAATAGCTAGTAACCGATAACATCGACCTTCCTATCGAAAAAAAGCGTTCAATATTTATCGAAATGTCATCATATTATTTATTGTTCGGTCAACACGACTGATATTACGATTCCTGACAAATACGCGTCTAGTATACGCCAGTACATAATTAGATAATTTCTATTATTTATATGCGAAGGGAGTGTGTGCCATGCATAGAAACGACGCCGCTTCCTTCGCTGCCGGCACTCTACGAAGAAAACCATCGCCCGTTTCTCGCTAAAGAGGATGTACGCATCGACTGCAATGATTTAATTCACAAAAAGTTCCTGTCACTTTTCCTGCAGGTGACGCCCCAGCTAAGGCGTTTTTCATTTCCTCTATGATAATATTGTTTAACGTGTCAGCGTACTAATAAGATACAAAAACGAGTCACGATTTACTTGTCGCTCAGCGCATGAATAAATTTAGATGTTGCATGACCAGTATTGAAATAATTATAAAGCCTAACCACTTGTATCATTTCCTCTCGCCAACTTTGACAAATGTATTCAACGATTATGCAAGTGCAATAGATAAAATTTATTTTCTGTGAAGTGAGCAATGTGACAATTTATGCAGGCTAGATTCGGGCGGCAAGGCATCTTGTTTTGTCTTACAAAAGCTTACGATACAGTTTTCGTATCGTAAGCTTTCGCTTTACATCAGTTTCTCAAAGCGGACGATCGGGGGCGTTTTGTAATGGCGTTTAGTTGTAGATTATGTTAATAATTATTATAAACTATTCTCATTGTGCTATGTATTCTGTTTTGGAACAGAAATAAACTGTATTCTATTCTAAATGAACGTGTTCTAAGTATCTTGTATTTTTTATAAATACATGTATTTGTATTTTTATTGTATTTTTTATAAGTGTAATTAATGTAAGTACATCCTATTCAAATAAATAAACAAAATAAAATACATAAAAGGTTCCTTCGGTCATACTATAAAGAATAAAATTTGGCACACGCTGTAATCCTGCAGCAGCTGGACGCGCCTGATTGGCCCAGTTACCCGTCTCTTACAGAAGACTACCGTAAAATGCGCCATTCTATTCTCCATTGTACGTTTTTCAGTAGTGAGTGAAGTACGTATGCCATTTCCCAGTGCATACCCCCTCTTATTCCACCGATTGGAGAGTATCGTGGAATAAAGAAAACACATGATTCCATTGTACTCTGGACTCCTCCCGCCAATAAGTATTGGGAGGTGTAATGTGATGAGGAAAACTCCTCTTCCCGTTATATTTCCTATTCCCCATTTTCCAACCCTTATTACAAATCCACTCCCAAATCTCCTAATGTAGGCGGCGCATCCGGAGACGTTCCACCGTTTGTCATTCTGGACTGATGTTGGCATGTATCACGGATATTGATGGGCGACAGCACCAGGTGAACTGTCTGCAGGTCGGCCATCTTCTTTCTTTTAAAAATATAATTTATTATCCTATTCGTAACATTTCTTCTAGACCTGAAATCGACTCATTTTGTTGGGTGCTTAATGCCTACATACTACTCGTATGTGGCTAAAACTGTTTAAATAATTGTTGCTCTGCAAATTTTTTATTATCTTTCAATAGTTAGGCGTATAGAAATACGATGTATATAAAGACAGGGCAACTAACAGCGGTATAGAACTATTTAATCGTGACTTAAATCGATAACGTGGTGAGTATAAGACTTAGTTAGACGGTATCAGTTTCTACGTAAGTACTTATGCATTTTGTAAATTGCTCGGCGTTACACCCCATCTCGTCTGGGTGTCGTAAAAGGCAACTATGGGGTAAGCCGCTACTATAAGCCCCGAGGAACTACACCACCACTGAAAGAGTAAACTCTCCAATGGCTTGGCCAGTGTGGCGTTTTAAGACCATACATTCCTCATACACAAGACAATGTACATTAGGAGGCCAATGTCCGGCACAGGATGTTAAAGGGGCTGACTACTGTAATGAATTTTGGAACAATATCCCTCCTCAGTTAATTTTTCTCCCTATTTCTATTGCCGCCTTACCGAAAAAGGCCAAATTACTTTATAAATATAGCATTACATGTGGGTAGTACGAAGTCCATTTTAATCCACTACTGCCATCTATTGGTAACTTAATACAGACGGCAAACTATAACGCGCAAGCTTTGAGCTTGCAAACTACGACCGAGGCTACAACACAATCTCGGTCAAAGCTTACACAGTCGCTACGTGCATACGTAGCGACATCTAGTTGAATTTTCAAATATAACAATTTAGTACTACAAATTTCAAGTATCTATTATAGGGAAACTAATAAAGCCAGCAGCATTTTAGTTGTCCTAATTAGACTATGGGGATAAAAGAACAGTTTTCCAACGAGTTATCCTTTTGAGCGATTGTCCAAGGCGCCAGGCAATCAATGGGTGCCGCGCCACAACCAAAAAATCTGAGTTTTTTTGGTTTCATCTGATTTTTATTTTGATATACATATAATTAAACTGAGTATCCTTTCAAAATACACATTAAAATGTCAATAATTTAAAAATGTTCATTCTAATTTTTATATACGTAAAAAATTTAAAGGGGAGCTGCAGATTTTCCGACCAGGGCGTTAGACACGCTTGATCTGACCCTGGCCCTAACAGATGTCTAAGTATTAAAGTTTATTATTAAAGTAGCCAGATATGAGCTCGAGTTAGTGACGGCATTAACAGTTATACCGTCCTTTTCTTATTTGCGACTTCTTTATGGGTACTCAGTATTTACTGTACTGTAATCCATTATTTTTCAAGATATTTTGAATTTAATTTCAAAAAAAGAGCTCTGTTATGCATGTTATATTTAACTATTTACTAATTTTAAAAGGGTCTAATCTGTATTCTCATATAGATAGATGGTATAATCCAATTCCAATTTCTTATAATGGCCCATCGAGACTTCGATGATTTTGCCAATGTCAAGGTTGAATGAAACAGTAAAAAAAGAAAAAGAAAGAAAAAAAAACACGCAGATTATGATGGTATCAGTTGAGTGCACTAAAAGAAAGGAGGTCAAATAATGATCAAATGTTTTATTGCGTTAATTTTTTATGTACGGCAAATCAAACAGCGCCCCTAGCCGTCAAACCGAGAAACTTGCATTCTTTATATTAAACTGTAATACTAATAATAAACACTAGAAAATGTTGTACTTATATCAGAAGTACCACCTAGACGAACAATGTTACATTCAACGTGGCACAAAATCTTTTAATTGAGGATATATGATTTGTTGTACTGTAAGTGGCAGCAGTTGGTAATAAATACACTGATTATATTCGGGGCTCAAAGCCTCTCCGTCTAGTAGAAAACGTATTGTATTTTAATTCTTCCTTGCTTATAGTGATTTGTTTTTTGAATTCCGTTCGAATGTCATGTCGATGTTTGGGATTAGAGAAAAAAAGTCCTAAAATATGACAGACTAATTCATTATATGTATTATGGTAGGAGCCTTATTCATTAATATTTAAGGCAGCTTTTAAAGCCATCCTTTAAGGGCTGCTTTTAATATTATGTTTTGGAATTGTTTTCAGATATTTTTGCAAGATGCACCGACGACCTGATGAACATGAGGGGATAAATGACAGAGTAGTAAAACGACGTGGACGGAACGGAAGGACTGCTATCTTCCTGCTCAAGCCTCTAGTCGATGTGATGGGATGGGCTCTGGCATATGTCACTCAGTCCATAAATAATCATAATCGAAGTACTTTATGATTCTGAGAAAGCTTCAGCGTATATCGAAGTACAGCTTCAGTAACGTTTTAGTATTAAACATTCATTTAAAAAATAAAGACACAATGGGTATTTTTTTTTTCAAATTGTATTTGAAATTAAAATATGTATATAATTATTATACATACATGCTACTAATACTAAAGCTACAAATGAAAATCTTATACTACACATTAAAAGTAATTTGATTAATCAGGCGCGTATTTAAAGGTCCAAGTGGCTGTTTCCGAGACTCATTTCTACTGTTTTTCGTTTTTTATTAACTTTTTTACAAGATAAATTGTTATATCTTTATTAGTACCTAGTGTAAATTCAAAGTGATGTAGAGGGGTCCAGGTTCTAGACAGGTCCTTTAAATTCATGCCTGATTTTGAATTATTATTGTAAAACATAGACATTTTATATAAACACTGGGCCAAACAAGCGTTCCAACAAATACATTTTTTTGCTATTTACAAACAACTTGTTTAATTGAACTAACGATTAAATTGAAAAATAAGATTGTACTACAATGTTGTTTCTGCTGTTTGCGTTAGCTAGTCGCTGCTTCAATAAGTTAATAATAAACTGCAGAGCAATTTGTAATTGTTCGAACGCCTCGTTGGCTAATTCTATTAGACAGTGCATATTGCAGAAAATCCTTAAGGTTTATTTTTCACAGGAGTGAAGCATTCATCCACATTAATAAAAAATTGACTGATCCGGTTTACGATCGTGTTCAAAAGGTGCAATCTTTAACAATTATCAAAGAAAATATTTTTTTTAAGTATGTACAGTCAAAGGACTATTTTATAATTCTTTTTATTTTTTCGCGATTTGCCGAGTTATACATATATGCGGTTTGCTGAATATCAATTCAGTTGATAAAACTGTTCGCAGCTCCCATCCTGGATTATCAGCCTCTTCAGTCAACTCGTGACCACGGCTGGTGTTACCCGTGCCGAAACGTGGAGTAGGAATAAAAGGTAAACAAAAATCTTTAATCTTACGTGTTCAGATCTGATTTACAATATAAAATATGTACACTCGCAATAGTTTAAAAGTTATATTAATTTAGGCTCAAACTTTGCGGGAATATGGCGGATATAGCTGAAGGCTTTGTAGACTGTGTCGAATTAAATCAGTACACAGAATGTAAAAAAGCACAATGAATTAAAAAATATGTCAGGATTTTGAGTACGATCAGGCTGTATTCAGATATAGGCAGAGTGAGCAAGCTATGAGCTGTGAACCATATCGAAAGCATATTGTCTGGCTTACTTTATAGGCTTAATTTGTAGACCCATTGACCAATAGGTACATTTTGCGAGGCTTCGGAGTAGTTAAGGGCTCTAGCTTCTCTGACGGCACAAAAGGGACTGGAAGCCAACAATGGGCCGAAAGAAAGCTAAATAATATGGCTACTCGAAGTGGTTAGCGAATACCGCTCATATCTGAACAGATATGTATACAATTATGGCGTATATCTTATATCGCTTGTATCTATATGGCTTATACCGGGTGAACAGGCCTAAAGAATTGTTCAGATAAAATCTATATTCGTAACTACTACGGATATACAAGAATAATGTCTCTACCAGGCCGTCTATAAGACTCTATAAAGCCCGATATATAAGGTCTTTGGGTATATTCGATAAACGTTAAATAAACTCGTTAAATTTTAACGTTAAACTTTTCGATAAATAAACGATAAAAAAATTTCGCGTACCCACTTGAATATCTCTAATTCGCTAACACTTCAGGTGTAGTGTTTAGATTACAGGCGGCTTAGTGTTGGATTTCAGTTTTAGTACTTTTTTACTGTGTACGACAGCGCTCTCATGGAATATATGTAAATGATGTGCGCAAATTCCACGTCGATAATGATGGCCCCCGCCTGCGCTGCAGTGCTTCCGCATTGCAGTATTCGCTACCGCAGACGGTAGTATCGCTTATACTTAACCAGGCCTTTAGCTTATTACGCGCTTATTATCGGGTGGTTATGTGGCGTCAAACCAAACTGTTCGCTTATTGTGTATGAAATGCATATTTATCGTATTTGTAATTTAAGGCCACATTCAGATGCAAAGGTTGAAGTTTGATAATAAGATCTAATTTTGCATTTTGAATGATTGTTTGCTATAATCCTTACCTCACTATAATTATTATTTTACAATACTGTGTTTTTTTTTACTATTCCCCAATTCATTTTTTTTTAGATTACCAGTCCACGAGTGGACCCTCGCCATTTCAATATCACAAGAATAATTTTTAATGATATAAACATTTTCTAGATTTAAAACAAATTTCCTATTTTCAAAATGTTATCATTGATATTTATTTGTGTAATGGTTGCTTATTGTTAAAGGTATACCTAGGTACTGTTTAATATTCAATTATTTATGGATATTAATCTTAAAATTGTAAGATTTTTTTTATTTAAAATTTATATAAACTATATATAGGTATAATTTATAGTTATATAAATTTATAATAAATGATTTCTCTGTTTCTCGGATAGAAAAGTAAAAATTTTGTAAGTTTTTGTAAAGCTTACAAATTTTTTATTTTGATTTTTAATAGAAATTATCAAATACCTGTATTGTTTCAAATGCGTTTTAACTTTTACATAAAATGAAATGATTTAAATACAATTTATACAAAATATTATTTGTAGTTAAGTTTAAAATGGCAGCGAGGTGTGTAGGAAATGATGTAAACGTTAATTTTAACTTTAAAATGCTGCTTACATTATTTTAAAGAAATACAGGAAAATAACATTACAAGATTGATATGGTTAACAATACTAATGATATTTGTCTGGTTTAACTAAATTTTAGCTATCAATAAGTAAAAAATATTATGGAAAATTGATATCTGAAATAGATTTATAAACAGGTCTAATAACAGCTCAAGAAAAAGCACAAATATCTCTTCTAATAACAAGCAGAAGTAATAACAATCCGAGTAATTTTTAAAACCAGTTCTGCACTTTATTGTATAGAAGATTAGGATTAGATTAATTGATTAACATTAAATCTTAACTAAGGTTAAAAACAATTGGACCCTGCAATATTAATGTTGTTCCGAAATAATGTGCTTTGTAGGAAATGCATATAAAAAAAATTGACGAGTTAAATGCGGATGCAGCGATGTTGTTTAGACGTAGAAAAGTCTCACCCGTGACGTTGTTATGAGAAGGTCACCGTCGAAGAATTTCGTTTCAATTACAACATTGCCACTGTAAAAATAAAAAAACTAATGAATTTCATGATTTATATAAGTACATATATAAAAAATACTTATAGAACCAAGGAATGTTTAGTGAATGATCACAGTAAATTGCTTACAATTAGACAAGTACTCTGTTTTTCATACAAGATGATAAAGAGAAATATAAAAAGATTTTTATTTTATTATTTGAAAAACGAATAATAAATAAATAAACTAGTACTATATATTTTTTTTTAGTATAGGTATAGACAATAGATAAAATTAACATAAGACAAATAGAGTAACACTAAAAATTAACGATTTTCACTCAGGTATTAAATTGAAGTAATGAAGATGGCAATTACTAGCAAAAACTAGCAGAAACTTGAGGACAGAATTCTTGACACGTATTTTTACTATAAGAATTACGTTAACTTAAGTTTGGAATAAAAGTGGAACAGTGGGACACGACTACAAGCTAAGGAAAAAACTCAATTTTATACTAAATTCATTCAGTACTACTAAATTAATCGGTAGCCCATCTTCGTATTTCCGATTGCGACCGATAACCGTATTTGGATGTTTATTTCCTTTTTTACTCTAAATCGCTTTGTTTGTACGAAATACGAAGGTGGCCAATCGGCCTTATTTGTAGTACTGTACAAATAGGCATAGGATTGCAGCATTGTTTAGGTTGCTTACTGGGGCTTGTTAAAAACTATTAGGAATAGTATATAAATCTTGTTTAGGTGGCAGACTTGTTGAAAAGCAATTTAAGACTAAATTCTTACTATTAGGACTAGAAATAGAATTTTAGCCCTGTTAGGTTTCTTAGTGTGATTTATTAAAAAAATAATTAAATACTAAATTCTTACTATTTGAAATTGAAATGGATTTTTTGCGTTGTTAGTTAATTTAATGAGACTTATTAAATTATTCATTACTTATACAAGACATTACTTATTTATTACAAACTTATTCATTACTAAATGAAATTGCTTTTAACTAGGAATAGAAATAACATTTTAGGCTTGTTAGGTTACTTACTGGGCCTCACTGAAAAGCAATTTCATACCAAATTCTTAATATAAGGAATAAGATTTTAGCCTTGTTAGATCACTTAGAGGAATCTACTAAAATTCAATTTAATAAAAATCCTCATTTACTCTGGTTCTACAATAATAATAATTGTATAAAATATGAAGTTTTTACAATGGATAACCAATAATAGTTCTTACTTGATAACATTTGCAGGCATCATTTGAGATTCAGGTGCAGATTCAATAATGGACTGCCAAGTGTTCGTCGAGTTGGGAATCACATAGCCAAATTCAAAGAACCACTCCTCCAGACAGCGGTTTTTGAACAGTACTTTCTGAAAATGGAAAAAGAACAAATAATATGGTAAACGATTATTATAAAAGTAGGTGATTGTAGGATCAGATCCAATGACACTTATTGGATTGGCGCAGACCAGGTGAAACGCAGCCCAGCGTGGTTTTCGGCACCTAGGACTGCGCCTGCCCTATGAGTTTCTCAGTCAAGAGATATCCTAAATTACGAGTATACAATAGAAAACAATAGTAAAAATAGGGTTAGGAGAACATAAAAGGTCCCACTGTGTCAAAATGATTGGTAATTAATGACCGATTAAGGCAGTTGGTACCCTATAGTTAGTACCCTTCTTGCTGTGCAAAAGGTCCCAGGTTTTATTACTGGTCAGAATTGAATTTGTTTAAAAACAAATGTTGGTTCGGGTTCAGGTGGTGTGGTTGTCTGTATGTGTTTCTGTACCCACAGCACAGGGAATCCTAATGAGGAATATTAGTGTGGCATTAATTAAAAAATATCAAAAGGATTACCACATACTATTCAAATAAGATTTAATCAGATTGTTTGAATGCTTCTTTGGCATTGGTCATCAATTCTAAAACTTATTTGTTATGCTTAGAATAACTTTTTATAGACATTTAACATATGTACTTATAAACATTTGGTTAAGCTGCATTCTAAATTCACATTAAATTATATAAGTCAATGCAATTTTTGACATAAAACTTACACAAGTTACTGTATATTTGAGAATGTTTTATTTTGTATTGCAATCTATACAAAGTAAACTCAAAAATTACTGAACTAATTTTGAAAATCCTTTCACTTTTACGAAGCTAGACAAAAGATGAAGAAAGAAGACTGTTTGGGTTTCATAAAAAAATGTTTTGCTACCAGAGAGTAATAAAATAATTCCATTCCATCAGTCTGTGTCTTCACTGCTAGATATAGGCCTCTCTCAAAGTTAATTAAATGTGTTCTTCCACTGTTCTCAGCCAGCCACTATCAATAAACTTCTCAAGTTATCAGTTCATCTGGTCATACCACACTTTTCTTACCAATACAAAGTTTCTACTCAAGGAATGATCTCTCCCATTGGTTGTTGATCCTACGGCAGATACGGCCTAGTCATTGTCACTTCAGCTTACTAATTCTGTGCGCTAAGTCGGCGACTTTAGTACTTTGGCTTTTCTCTGAATCTCTTTGTATCAAGATCTATCAAAGAAACAAGGAGCAGAACTCACTAAGAAAATTGAAACTCATATAATAAGCAGCTTAAATCACATACCTGTTCTAAACGGAACCGTTCCATCGACTCTATAGAACTGAAGTTCATCTCTCTGGAGACTACTCGACATTTAAGAATGCGCTTTGGAACCCGGGCCTCATGCTCCACATCGGGGCTGGATATATCTTCATTGTGCTGCCAAAGGATTTTACCTGTAAACAGGGTTGATAAGGATCATTATTTTTTATAATAATCAGATATTTTTAATTTTAATAAAAAAACTAATAAAGCTTATGTATTTTTTTTACATAGGCGACATTTCTGCTTTAAAAGGGGTAAATTATAGTAAATTATTAAAAGGGGTAGGGGTAATTATTAGGGCATCACCATCATCAAGTAAAATCTGTGGATTTGATTTTGTTGACAATGTGTGCAGGACAACAGAAAGACGAGATTGGGATCATATTTGGATATATACATATGTTGATTAACATAAAATATAGATTAATTGAATCTTCCGGGCTACTTGGCCGAGGTCTTCTGGAATCTCTTCTCTTTCTTCCAAATGTTTCGTTAACAACTGCTCTCTTCGGCTTCTCGAGCACAACTGAGTTACACTTGAGAAGCCGAAGAGATAACATCTCTCCGAAAGTGAACACAGTCGCCACTGAAGATGTCAACCGCAGTTGTTGACGAAACGTTTGGAAGAAAGAGAAGAGATTCCAGAAGACCTCGGCCAAGTAGCTCGGAAGATTCAATTAATATGGACACCGGCCGAGAAAGCCTACACTCCACTATAAAATATAGAATTATTTTATGTTTAGTTCATATTTTCAGTGATCCAGTGAATTTCGCCTCCTTGACTGATTTAACTCATTGATTGAAATACAAAAATCACTTGATTTTTGATGATTTAATCAAATTGATTTAAACTCATTCCTGCCTGTAAATGTAGAAATCTATTCAGGAGATCTCTAGTATGCATGTTTTAGATAGTATATTAGCAAAGGTTAGGCAATAAATATATTATTTGAAGTATAAATCCTCTATGACAGTTCTATTTAGAAACATATTTAATTTTATTAAAACAATAAATATTGTTGTTTTAATAAATATTATATTTATTATATATTACATAAATATTCTATTCCACTTTTCAGTTACTTCTATTACTGTAATTGTAATCTAAAAAATGTAATTGTAATAGTAAACTCAATCTAATGATTTTTTTTTATATCCATTTTAAGCATTTAGATAAATATAGTTTCTATTTATAGAACCATATTTATTTTAGTTCTATTGTTCTTCTTTCGGTTCTATAAAATTTCTTTTAGTACTATAAAAATGTATTACAATATATTGTATTATATAGGCTTCCTTAATAAATAAAAAAATAAAATTACCCGTATCTGCATCTCGTAAATTCATCCAGTTTCTGTTCAACTGTTAAGAAAATTGATTAATACCTGTTCATATAATATCACTAAAATAATTTAACCAGTTAATTGACATTGACCATATACTTGTCATGAAGAAATGACAATACTGTTATGACAAGTATGCCTATTATGTGGAAAATAGTTAATGTTTGCTATTGAAATTACAATTTGGGTGAAAACTACAATATATGCATACACATTCATGATGTATAAAATATTTAGAGACCAAGGTGAAATAAAAATATAAATAATAATGTGTGTTTGGCAAGAATACTCATAATCACAAGTGCAGCACAATTTAGATACAGAATTTTCAGAGGCATCAAAGTTAACTGATTAAAAATGAAAGAGTTTGACCGTGCTATTGTGAGACTACACTTTAAAGGTGTAGTGAAGGTGTATGACCTTTAAAAGTCAAAGTTCATGCATCTGAATTGATAATTATTTAATAACAATAAAGTTTTGTAAACGTATTTACGAGATTATCACCACACGAGGTACCACTAACTTTCTAATACAACCAAATAATGCAAACATATTGCACATAGTTCATGCGGTATTTATTGTAAACTTCAGTTTAAAAAAATTAGAAAATAAATCATAATTAATTTAGTCAAGTAACAACTACATTAAGACGAGTTCATAAATATGTGTAATAGTAACAGAATATAGATATAAATGTTTGTAACAAAAAGGATACACTTGAAAGCCTCGTAGGATACTAGCTACACGATCTTGTTGAGCTTCTTCTGTAGTTAAAACTTCCATCATTGTTTTTGGTTTAATTATTGTAACACAATAATAAGCCGTTGGCTTTGAATTATTACAAGAATTAGCGATTTAATCTTTTCAAATTATAAATAATGGCGGTGGGTCTGATCATTGATCGATGATGATATATTAGGGTTTGGAGGGGAAGGCGTGGGTGGAAGAATGTTGATTGACACTATTGACATCTACCAAGTAATGACAGTTAATTTTTTTAAATTACGAAACAAAGCAATGCTTTGTTCGACATTCAGCTTAACTATGCTATCTTAAATACAGACAATATTGTTTCTGAACTTAAGTTTTAGTGGTGTGCGTAGTTTATCGATAATCGATGTTTACGTTCCAATAGAAGCAAAATGTGTATTGAATCGGAAGACACTATAAAGTCTTTGCGTAAAGTGTATTATGGAATTCAAAATGGATGGATGACATATCGTAGAATAGAATATAACTTTATTGTTGGTGATACTATTTTTTTGTGTAGTTTGTGTTGTGATAACAATCTGGAAACTGGATAAGTGGTGAATGAACCAGTTTATTCTACTGCATTTATTTTACTTTTCCCTTAAAGTTATTTAGTATTGGAAACCATTAATTTCTATGAACTCAAAAAGCGAAACTGACGAAGCTTCAAGGTAATGTTATTTTTCTTCGTAGCTACTATTCGTTTATTATAATTATTTTACTTTAGTGAATTTCAATTGTGCAGAAATATTTTGTCTACTAGTAAGTTGGAATAATATATTTTTTTGCTATATTTATCCGATGCGCAATTATGAGACAAAGGTAGAGGTTATGGCATTACTTGCTATTTTTGTCCTTTGTTTTTGTTCATAATTGTAGTGCATTAGAACAACGGGGAAAGTGTTACGTATGTATATATTTATATTAGTATCATTCTAGGGGGAGCGAAGCGTCATCGTCAAAAGATAGTGCAGCCCCTAACAATTCCGAGGATCAATCTACACCAGGTATATGCTCGAACGCAACCTCAAACTGTACACAAGACATTATGAAGAGAGCTGCTGCTAAACAGTTAATTGAAAGATACTTCTACCAGTTGGTGGATGGCTGTGGTAACCCTAACTGTGACAACCAATACTGTGCTAGTGGAGAGGTAACTAATTTATCTCTCTTGGCTTAGAAAAAATACTTTCTTGTTATCTATAATGGCTACATTCAAAATATGCAATATTCCTTGATCATATAAATTTGATGCATCCTATTTTATATTCATAAAGATGCAGCATTAAGCTTATCAAAGTGTTATTGTACATTTTGGAACTCAGCCAATATTACTAAGCAACAGAATATAAAAATGTGTTTTTAGTTTTACACAATTATCATACCCATTTTTTACCCAAGTAGTTGTAGAATTGTTGTAATGAAATAAACATAGTTTGGTTTGTAGATTTGAATTTCAGATTTATTATCGTTGAAATGATTGTGTAATAGGTGAGCAGCATTACTGCTTGTATGCCTATATCTTGTGTTAGCTGGTGTTACAAGTATTTACTGTCCTCATATCTTAAAAAGAATATCTAATCAAACATTCAATATTAATAACATAATGAATGATATCTAAGACACAATATCAAATGTTTCTTATATGGACAGATGTAAAACCCTTAAAAAAAAATTAGCATTTCTACTTGCAGGCTAAAAACTTGACACCAAATGAAGCAGCAGCAGAAGCCATTAAATTATTTTATAAAGAAGCACGCCTGTGCAACAGCCTCCCTAATAAAATACCACGCATGGAAGCAAAGAGTTTTGCTGCCAGTTCTAGGTGAGTTAGAAATAGATGAAAAACACTTTCATTGAAGTTTGTTTAAATTTAGCTCTTGTTGTAGTGTCCTTTGAAAATTGCCTGTAGCGACATACAACCTTTGATGTGACTAATTGACCTGTTGGTCATTTTTTGACAGAAAACAATAGAAGAGACTGTACACATTAATTTATGGATGATTTGTCACTGAAATAAAATTGTATTATAATTAAATTTTATAAGATTTTTATAATCTTGAACAAACAAAAGACCCTTCACTGTAATTTTTTGACCCATCTAAAAGGTCTATACATATTATATTCTTTAACACAGTATTATCCTGTCTAGCATCCTTCATCCTTCCACCCCTGTTGTTTGATACTACCATGTTGTTTGATGAAAATATTATCATCCACTAACCTTGTAATATTGACAAGAAAACTATTATTCCAGTACATGTAATACATCAAATGTAAAGGATAAGCCTGACATAAGTAAGAAGACAACTTATACACCCGACACTACATCACAAAGCAGTACATCAAAGGAAACTGCTCCAGAAACTAGTCAAAATATATCTCATAGTGAAGATTTTAAACTAAGTCATAGCAGTAAGTAAATTATGCAAGAATTACCCACATAGAACTATAAAGATTTTATTTGTTTCAGACTGAAATTGGAAAATCCATTATTAGAATTTTTTAGCAGACTACAGCAAAGTTAAATTATGAATTTAGAAAACTATGTACTTATGTTTGTACCACTGTAGTGCTTATTTTACTGGGACGATGACAAGAAATATATTTTTCTTAATATAAACTGGTCTCTCTATTAATTTATATATTTAGACTTTATTTTTGTTTAGTATACTCGGCTTATTCTTGTAATCACACAGACTCAACTCCTTTATTATTCAAGAATCCATTACTTTATCTCTTTTGAGTAATAGCTGATAAAATCCCAACCAATTCCTATTAATCTCAGCCTAATTGGGTATGTGACTCTTTTGATATGAATATATAATTAAATAACTGAGGATTCTTGAACTCTTATCTGTAAAATAGAAATATTGTGAAAAATTACTAAGTTATAGGGATTGGAAAGACACAGAAAAGAACAACTCTACTGTGCTAATGAGGTTACTAACAGTGGTGCCATTTCATTCACACGTGAGTAACAGATACAATAACTTGAATTTGGGAAGTATATTATCAAAAATATAGTTATTATAAGAAATACTATTGAAAAAATTAGCAAAAATCGGGAGAAAAAAAGAAAACACCCTCGACATCGCTCGACAGTGACAGCTATAATGACGTATAAAAAATTAATTGACAGTTGAATTTTCTAAGTCTGTTCTCATTTTCGTCATAACTTTGTTTGCATTTTATCAGCGATAGCTCCTTAAACTCTTATCTACCCCGTTTTCTAATGATTTTTAGAAATCCTTTTTTATATGGGTTTATTTTCTTCTCTAGCTGTCATATATAACCCATTAAACATACTAATTTCGAATACAGTCAACTATCTTACTATAGAAACCGATTTTCTGCTTGTAAACTTCTCATGAATAATGATACAGCACATAAATCCTCATTCAATTACAACTGACTTTAAAACAGCTAAGATATAGATATTATATAGATTTATATATATAGATTTTATATAGATCTAAGAGGAATAAACATGCTTTTTAGGGGGCACACTTAGCACATGCTACTAGAATTGTGAAACATTAGATTGCAGACTTTAACTCATGTTGATATGTTTTTCGTACATGGAATGTAAAATTATTTTGCAATTCCGTGGATATGTGCTTCAGGTCTAAACATTATTGTAGATGGTGTACCACTAACAGAGGAGCGTATATACCAACTGTGCGATGAGTGTCTACAAAGCAAGGTGCCACAGCCACTGATCAGGGCACTAGGGGAAGCTTTCACGCAACCTGCCATACTGGCAAGGTGTTTCCAAGGCAAAGTTGGGGGTAATAGCAGTAACAGTGAAGAAGGGAAAAGTATGGGTAAGTTTTTTAAGTGTTTATTTTTATATGAAACAGGTAACATATTGACATTTAATTGAGGGTGTTGAAGTAGAGAATTTTAGATCATAATTTAAATGGAATGGTCTCAGTGGTCACCTATCTTACTATCAATATCTATGTTTCTTAGACTATGACATAAAAAGGCATGGTGAAGTAATGTAAATAATGCAAGAAAACTAAAATTCAATATTATATCTCAATATTCTACTATATAGAAGAGAATCGCCTAAAGTGTGGTAAGAACATAATCACATAGTATTGTATTGACTCATGAAGCATTCAAACAAATGTAAACTTTTTTGTGGTTCATTATCAACTTATGGTTTATATATTATTGGTTGTAAACTTATTGGTTATAATCGGATTTTTTATTCGAGTCAGGGATATGACATAGAACAGTCAATAAAGTGTCATCTCTGTACAAATTTCACTCTGTTTGACAGTTCTACATGTCATATCCCTGACTCGAATAAAATATCCGACTAGGTGGTAACAACCGCAAACGGAATGTTGTAGAACGTGCCTGTTTATTCAGTTAGAGAGATGAAAATTAATTTTAATGTTCATATAATTTGTTTATGAATGTGAAAAAAGATGACCTCATTGGCCAAAGGTTTAGAGCAGGTGTGCTAAAACGGTCGATAACGATCGACCAGTCGATCTCGAGAGCTTGTGCATGCAGACTACATTCACTGAAAAAATTAAATTTATCGCCCTCCATTTCCATTTCGCGAAAACCATTGAAGCTACTTGAAAAGTTGTCCTTTTTCCTGCCTTGCCTAGACAATTGCTTCCCGTATAATTATTTTTGTTGTAGATCACCACTGATCTACGTTTGAACATCCCTGGTTTAGAGTAATTTATTGTTTGGTAACCTTCTCCATAATTTATTATTTATAAGAGAAAATTATTAATATACCAAAGTTTCATCTACCAATGAATGAATAATATATACGGAAATTAAAACATTTACAATAAATTACAGTTAAAATTGCATTTTTCTACATAAAAGTATTGAAACAGCAATAAAACGATCTTTAATTCCTTATGTTTCTTGTTAGATAAAGAGTCAAAAGCCACGTGTTCGTCGAGTGATCCCGACAAAGACGTGGACAGTATCGCAGGGCCCGGGTTAGACGTATCTTCATGTAGAAGAGCTTTCCAGTACCTTGCCAAAGTAAGTATTCTATAAATTGTTTGTCTATCTTGGTAGGTATTAAAGTAAAAACAAAATAATAGAAAAAAAAAATATTTTATTGAGTAATAGATTCTGTTAGGGATGTCGCCCCGTAGATAAGTTAGTTGTATAAGATGTTTATGTTTGTAAAGTATAAAATTTCTATGCCCTGTATTTGTGTTATTCGATAATTGGTATAAGTCTTGAGTTTTAAATAAAGTTTATGAAAATAAATAAATGTTATCCCGTAGGATGAGAAACGAAAGTAGTAAGAAAAAACGAATGTTGTAGAACTCCAAAAGTAGGTCTCTGTATTATTATTGTCATCCCTTTCTGAACATAGTTTGTTCTTGTCATGTGCTATCTCACTTTAACATGGTGTTTATAAATGTGTATTGGAACATGAATAAAGATAGCATGAGGTGCGCCCTGATTTGGTCAATACACGGATCCTCTCGCGATCGTAGAAGCTAGTTGAGACACCACGATTTTGAATTTTGAACGATTTTGAACACCGCTTTTGTTGCCGAGCCAGAACACAGTTCACCACCAGTTTACCAGTAGCAGTTCTCTGAAGAAGAAATCAGCTATGCTATCAAGAAAAGTGTCTCAGCGCTTGCTTGCCACATCTTGTTCGAGACCTCAGAGGCATCTAACTGTGTACCGTTCGTGTGCCGCAAGTACAGGTTGCACCTTGGGCTTATTTTCCTGCGACGTTCAAGATTATTTCCACTACCCGCCGCCTGTACACCTCCTCGGTATACGCAACAGTTTCCATCATGTTCTATGACACTACCATCTATCAGGAAGAGTAAATATTCCCGTTTTATGAAATTCCCAGCTTTTTGAAGAAAATATTGTTCAGGGATCATTTTAATATGATCCCTTTTCAGTCTTTTTTTTTAAATATATTGTCCAAAATAAATTTCCAAACCCTTTTGGGAGGTTCTACTGCATTCTTCTTACTCATCAGACATTTCACCCTACCATTTATTTCGAAAGAAATTTCCGGTACCTAAGTATTCCTAAGTTTGACTAGTTTGCAAACATTACTATCGCAATTGCATCGTTTTTTTTTTTCTGTTTAGAAAATCAAGTATCTCACCAGATATGGGAGAAAACTAAAGTTTATACATTAATCTAAGAATTCGATGCGATACAGGGATGAGGAAACAGGAATATCATAGGAAATTATACCTTGTTATACATTTATGTAAGACCTATATTTGTCTAACAGGTGCCATCAGATTTCTACAGTTCAGCTTTAGTGACAGCATTATCAACTCTAGCAGAGAACTTAGAGATAGAACTCTGGTTAACGAAGAAGATGAGTATTGATGATGCTGTCAACTGTTTTGTGATCGCTTTTGAAGTTCCAGACCTGGGGTGTAGCGATTACTTGGAAATTGCTCTGCCGGCTTTATGCCATGCTGCTGACCATTTGCCTGTTAAAGGTAAGAAACTGCATTACATACTTTACCATATCATGCCATCAGCCTACATCTCTCCACTGTTGAATATAGGCCTCTCTCAAGGGTCACCACCACACACAATTCTCGGCTCTTCTCATCCAACCACCACCAGCGAATTTCTTTATGTTGCCGGTCCACCTGGCCGGAGGGCGTCCCACACTACGCTTCTTGGTACGTGGCCTCCATTCGAGGACTTGTCTACCCCACTTATCGGTCCTACGACAAATATAAACTGCCGATTTTATGAGCTATGTCTTTGGTTCTTTGGGCGAATGTCTTCGTTTTGGATCTTATCTTGCAAAGAAACTCCGAGCATAACCCTCTCCATAGCTCGCTGAATGACTTTGAACTTATGGATCAGGTCTACCGTTAGAAGGCACGTTTCGGCACGTTGTGGTATAGGCGACGAGAAGAGCCGATGTATTTTCCCAAATGCTGCCCACCCAAGTTGAATGCGTCTATCGACCTCCTTGCTGAAGTTGCACTCGCCTAGCTGGATTGTTTGCCTAAGGTATAATATGGTCATATAATGGCCTATAATAATGGTCAACAATTTCGAGTGTCACGTCTATCAGTCCCGGAAGAACATATTCCCTAAACATTATTATTGTTTTGCCTAAGTTGTTTTCCAAGACCGACGCGTCGTGATTTTTCGTTAAGGTCGTTTAGTATCCAACTTAAATTTTACAGGGGTTCTGCTATGATGACTATCTCATTGGCGAAACGAAGATGCGAGTTTGTATTCACATTGATTCCACGTCCTTTCCAGTCCAGCATCCTATTGTAAATGCACCCTCCAGCGCGTTTGTGAACAGTTTTGGAGATATTACATCTTCATGTCTCACTCCTCGACGCAGCTGCATTGGCCTGGTCTGCTGATTTTGAAATCGGGCTGTCGTACTCGCAGTACATTATTGCATACATTTACATTCAGTTGTATTGTCAATGAAGTGTGTTGGCACTTGCATTTCTCTTCAGTTCAGTGTTATAAAAGTATAAGAGGTATTGAATTATATTCACTTTTATGGAAATTTAGAAGAAATTTATCTATTGTAGAGATCACAACTTTCGAATTTGGGAAGAATTGCACTAAATTCGATTCGTTAATCGAAAATAACGTGTAGCTGAATCGTGAATCGTGTAGCTTGAGTTTATATCTAGATTAAGTTACTGAACCAATTTAACCCTATTATCAATGAACTGATTTGAAAATTACCACAAACTAAACTTTTCATATTTCAGATGTTGGATAGAGTTCATTAAGCTCTATAAATTTGGTCTAACAATATTTTCCTAAAACGTACGGAAAAATAGCCATACCTCTTTTCTGACCAGTGAACAGACAGATAGAAGGAGGATACACATGTTTCGTTTTATACAAATATAGAGGAGATATTTGACTAGACGAGACTATTTGCGTCATGTTCGTGTCTGTGTAAAGTTACATGTTCACGAACATGACGCAATAGAGACAAACAAGATGGATTGGGGCATAGATTCATAACTAGTTTATAAAACTTAAACATTGAACCATGGGCGTTGCCACGGTGGGGCAGATGGGGCGCTTACCCCCTGGCTTCGAGGTCTTCTCTTATTATAAGTAGAAGGTTTTCTGCATTTCACAATCTCTATTTAAATCTATAAGAAAATTGTTTGCCCCCTGAATTAAATCCTGACTACGCCCTTGCACTGAACTAAAAACATGAATACATACATTGAATAAACCACATGTATGATTGAATACATGTTGATTAGATACATGATTTTTTCAATGTACATACTATACATTGAATAAATCACATGTATGAATACATGTCAATTGCAGCTCAAGCAAAATTGGCCCGTGTATGGGCACAACACTGCAAAGACAGCCTCCAGCACATCCTGGAGACGTTGCAGCAACTGATCACGTTGAGGGTGATATCCACCAACTATACCTCGCTTTTCCGACTACAGGACGACGAGAGTGTGATCATGGCGACCAAGTTCATGAAGGTCAGTTGGGTATTTATTTTATTTTCTTACATGGCACTGTCGCAATTAGCACATTTCGCCATTGGATTGCAGCGTGCACCCTCCCCTTGCAATTATTTGTGTTATTTACAGATATTGTACAGTGCAAACATGCTGGCTGGAGTAATGGAACCCAACACACTACACGAGGAACCCGTCCCTATGACGAGTCCCCAATTGGACCCACTGGGGGACGTCCTAGAACTGTACCCGTTCAGGAATTCCAAGCAGCTACAAGTTAAAGACTCTTTAGGTGAGTATCTTGTACAAAAAGCTAGTGGTTTTGTTACCAAACAAGTGACTTTGTTACTGCCAAATTTAGTTCAGGAATCGCAGATAATATTTCTTACATACGTTTGTCAGTTTTTTCTGAAAAATACCTAACATCATGGCTTCCACAACGTGTTGATATAAGATATAGGAGAGGGAATGTCAGTGTATACAGACAATACCATTTGGTTACAAGTACTTACAACAGTGCCGTGTGGTGTCGGCCGGCTCTTGCTATGGTTGTCGTAAAAGGCGACTAAAGGATAACAAAGTCGCTATCACAAGCCCTGAGGAAATATACCGCCTCTAAACGAGTGGATTCGCCAACATCGCTTTTACAGCGTGGCATTTTAAGGCAATAAATACATCGCTCATGCACAAGACGATGTGCACAAGGATACCCATGTCCAGCAGTGGACACCGAAAGAGCTGTATGCATTGCACTTTATGAAATGAACAAAAACATTTAAGCGACGCGGAGTAATAAGTGCACATTAAACATACATGCCTAAAAACGCATATCAAAAATGCGTGTTAAACATGCACTCACATGCATATTTACACATCACATGTATGCATATACACAAAAAATATTAATTTGAATGTAAAATGGAGTACATGTACGAAAATTGTTTATAGATCTCTAGTCATTATGTCCGCCTTCTATACTAATTGTTTGTACAGTAACGTTAAAATAAATAGATATCTGTCTGAAAGTGAAGAGTTTCGTCTTGTTAATTATTATCTCAGAAAATTGGACACCTAATAGCCTGGTTGGTCTTCGTTTAATCTTTTACCTGGACAGGTCATTGACAACCTGATTCGATACAATAGGCTGGAAACTAGACATCAAGCAAATCTGTTTTTATTCCTACCTCTAGGGGATGTTCTGGTTAACTTGAAGATCGAGTCGATAAAGTTATCAGATAGAAGACGATTATTGTCTTACTTTATGTCAATAAATGTTATTATATTTTAATTGTTTACACCAATATTTACCAAATAAAAAAATCGACAACCAGTAATCTATTTGTTATTTACTGGGCAGTTAGACTAGTGTTTTCGGACTTGACACTAAAAGAAAAAAAAAATCCCTATATTTTGTTTTATTTTTTATGGACGAAGGTGGCAGACGAGCATACAGTCCACCTGATGGTAAGTGGATACTGTAGCCCATAGACATCGTGATACATGCCAACATTAGTCCAAGTTCAGACAGACATTTATTATTAACCATTATTAACGTAAAAAACCATTACGATATTTTTATAAATGTCTATATATATTTCAGTCTATTTGGAGAAACTAAGTTTTTATAGTTTTGTATCCTGCAATTCATGAGAATTCAAGCAGCAGTGAATTGTTAGATATTGGTTTATAAATACTGTTTAATTTGTTTTAGCTCAAGAATTAGATATAGATGTATTGGACTCTAGGAAACCCTATTTGCCATTTGAGGAATTCTACAACGAACCGCTTAGTGATACTATAGAAATGGATATAGATTTTGCTAATTATAAGTTAGAAATTGATAGTGGTAAGTATAGATTTGTCATTTCTTATATTAAATCTAACAGTTTGATAAAATTGCATATGCTTCATATTGCATTACTATATGAAAACATACTAATCCACTAACCCGGACTGTTTCCGTATATGACATCAAGACCCAAACTTTCATTTGATTAAAAAGACAGACCCCTGGCCTGCAGTGGAACGATTCAAGAACACTCAAACTAAGCCGATGAAAATACAATAGTACCTATATTTTGTAAATCCAGATTTTTAAAACTATGTACTTTAAAAATCCAAATTTTGACCAGCTGTCAAGTCGAATGGGGAGCCATTATTTAAATGTTGTATGATGTACTACTGCCTACGGTAGTCCCTACGGTTTTATCGATCAGTTGCACATGGTCGCGCTTTCTTGTGATTTACAACACGATCGCGTCAATCGTCGCCGGGTAGTGTTGTAAAAACGAGCGCTGAGTGAGCGCTAATGAACTTTAAAGACTAGCTGTAAAGCCTAATGAGCATTTTAGTCCAAATTTATAATATTAGATGGTCTTAAACCCCTGTAGTTAAAAGCTCGAGCCTAAAACTGTTAAGGTTTAATAGCACTAACATAACGCGCCAGCGCTCGTTTTAACAACACCATCGCCCGAACCAGGTTTGTGCCTGTTGACTTACATAGTAATTTTTGTCACATAGGTAAAAAATTCGCGTTCCTAAAATACCCGTTCATCTTAACATCCGCCACCAAGTCTCTTGGTCTGTACTATGAAAACCGTATCCGAATGTACTCTGAGCGGCGCGTGTCGTGGCTGCACGCAGTGGTGGGTGCGGCGCCGCCCGTGCCCTTCCTCAGGCTCAAAGTGAGGCGCACGCACATCATCGACGATGCACTTGTCGAGGTAATATACACTTCCACATTCCCACAATTCAATACTATCCACACTTCCATATTTCCACACTTTGATACTACCCACACTTCCACATTCCTACACTTCGATACTCTCCTCACTTCCACATTCCCACACTATACTATCCACACTTCCATACTATCCACATTCTCACACTTCGACACTATCCACATTCTCACACTTCGACACTCCACGCTTCCACACTATCCACACTTCCTCATTCCCACACTTCGATACTATCCATTTTATCCACACTTCCTCATTCCCACACTTCGATACTATCCATTTTATCCACACTTCCACATTAACTTCCCTTCCACACTAATCCCATTCCCACACTTTGATACTATCCACACTAGGGATGTTTCGAATAGCAAACAATCACTATTCATGAATAAAAATACAAATAATTTGCCCCACTATTCCCGAATACGAATTCCATTACGAATACTAAATAACCTACTAGACCACGCACTTGTAAAATTAGTAGGTGATTTGTAGTTCAATTTAAAGATAGTCCTAATATTTTTTTAGTTCAATCAGTAAGTACTTTTTGTTTTGTCTAAAGTTGGGTGTTTACCTAACTAAAACTATAAATATCTTATAATTAAACTAAATAATCAGATAAATGAACGTTTGCTCCTAAAATTTGTATTTGTAGAAAGCCATTTTACCTATTATTCACATTGGGCGAATACGAGTACGAATACTTTGAAAATTGGCGAGTATTCGCCAAACCGAATACGAATATTTGGAACATGCCCAATCCACACTTCCGCATTACCAAACTACGATGCTATCCACACTTGCACACTATTTACACTTCCACATGAACCATCCTTACACACTAATATTATAAGGGTGAATCAAAACGTTCTTAGAAAAGCATGTTAATAAAACCTTTTTGAGGGTTGTTTATTTTTTATTTTAAAGAGTCACTATCACTATATTTATGTCGAGTGTCACTTTATTCGATCGTACTATTCTTTAACAATTAATTATTTTGTAAAGAAAACATCCAATTAGGAAAAAAGCGAGTGACGTGCAGTAATAAAGTATCTGTGTCTGAAAAAATTCTCCACAAAGGATATTTTTTTGGACATCCATCCAGCAGATATCAGGGGCTGATGCTTTAACCTAAACCACGATCCATTACTGGGCTGCTGAATTTAAAGGGGCAGATCGAGCTGTGAAGACGATCCCCGTTCTGGTCGGCCTTCCACTGTCACAGAAGTAAGTGTCAGAAAAGTGGAGAAATTGGTTTTAGAAGAAAGAATAAAATATTAGCACTAAATCACAATAAAATATTTAGCACTCTAAAGATTTCATTTGGCAGTGTTCAATTCATTTTAACGGACACTTTAGAATTCAAAAAGTATCGGCAAGATGGGTTCCGCGAATATTAACCGAAGAAAACAAAAACCGACGTTTGGGAGTTTCAAAGCGGAATCTCGAAATCTATCACCATGATTGATAAATTTTGTCGTCGTTTTGTAACCATGGTTCCACCATTTTAATCCTAAAACGAAGAAACAAAGCATGTTTTTAAAACGGCCATCTCCACCCATGAAAAAAAATTCGAGTTGCTCCGACCGGAGGCAAAATTATGGCTTCTGTATTCTGGAATTTTGAAGGAATCATTTTTATTGACTATACGCTGAAATGAAAATCGATCCCAAAAGTGCGTGAAACGATTAAAGAAAAACGGCAAGGACAAGTTGTCATCGGGCGTGTTGTTTCACCATGATACTGCTCCAGTTCATCAATCCGAAGTTACACTCACGGCAATCCGCAAAGCTGGCTTCGAAATTCTTAATCATCTACCATATTCACCGGACTTTAGCCCCTGGAGATTTTCACTTATTTCCAAAATTAAAAGATTTCCAAATATTTCCGTGGAACAATTTGAGAAAGATTTGAGAACAATTGGAAGCGGTTATGACTGCCGTAAGGAGTTTTTTGAGACTCAAGAAAATATTTTATTTTCGGAAGCAATAAGGAGATTAGAAAAACGTTATACTAAACGTATCGAGTTACAAGGAGATTATAATACAATAAAATAAAGGTTACAATACAATAAAATGTTTTTATCTGACTTTATTTGTGTTTTAATGACGATTCTAAGAACTTTTTATTCACCCTCGTAGAATCCGAAAGTGTTGTCTTTTTGTTAGCTACGTCTTCATGGGTAAACTACTGAACCAATTTCAATGAAATTTGGTAGGAAGAGAGTGGAACATAGGATACTCTTTATCCCAGGAATTTGTTTATTTTTTCCAGAGGGAGTCACTTTCCATTCAGACCAAGCTGCAGGCAAAAGATAATGATGAATTAAACGTTAATGTGGAAATGAAAGATTGCAGGAAGAAAACGTGAAGGGATGCGAATGATAAGGAAGTAAGAATGCGAATGAAAGGGGTTAGACTTATAATATGGCAAATGAATGTCAATACTGTTGTGAAAAGTGAAGACTATCCGGGAAAATCTTTTGTTTCACACCTCATTAATCCATACATATAAAAAGAGATGTCCCGACTGACTGACTGATTTATCATCACCGAGGCGAAACCACTGAAACTAGAAACATCTAATTGCCACAGTAGATAGGTTTTATGAAATATGTATCCACCAAGGAACGATTTCTAGAAATTTTACTGGGACGCGGGGGGAAAGGGGGAGATTTTTTTATGCAGTGTATCCCAAAAACTATTTAAGTTAAAGACATGAAAATTAGCATATAAACTTCTATAAAATAATTAAATTCGTGTATCGGCGTTTTATGATATTTGACTTAGAATCAACGCAAAATCTATGACTCAAAAACTGATAAAGTTGAGTATTTCAAATTTGCCAAGACTTCTCATTTTAAATAATTATACTTCATCCACTATGTTATATTCTCGATGACAGGTTGGTTTAGTGATGCTTCATACCAATTTGCATTCACTTTTATGACTTCAATTTATTAAAAATATTTGTCTTATATAATTGATTATTATTAAACGCAAAAATGTATTTCATACGAAATCAATTTAATAAATCGATTGCATTATATGTAAATATAAATCGTAATCGTAATGAAACGCAGATTTTTTTATTCTAGCATTACTGGCTATAGCGAAGCGCCGTCGCTGCCATGTTGGTTTTCTTTGTCAGTCACTCGCAACGATATGCCCGTGCTATTTACTGCATTTCTGATCGCTTAGTGTTTTTTCATATTTCCTATATCTGTATTGTATTTGCGCTTCTAAAGTAGAGTCGAGTACTTGTCCTCCTTAAAAGTACATTTACAAAATGCCGAAGGGAAAAGTGCTGAAAGTACAGACAAGGGAATTCGTAGTACTTTATACCGCGAACCCGAAAGTAAACTATACTTATCATCACAAAAATCGGCCCATCCCCGTTTTTTATGATTTTATTTTATTGTTTCAAAATTAAGTGGGTTTGAACAGTTTTGGTTCATTTCTGGGAACAGATAAGATGTTTAACATCTTGTTTACACTACATTTTAGTGCACTTGAGGGTGCTTATCAAAGTTTTTAACATAAACTCTGCTGTTGCTGATTTGATTGTTTACGTCGGAACTAGTTCGAGTCGTGATACCATTACCAAATGAACTTAGAAAGGACCGCTTGTTAATCACATAAAATGTGTGTTAACTGAGACTGTATTTTTCGTGTAGCTATTAGTGATGAATTATTAATTATAAAAAATGTTCGTAGAACGACCACTTGAAGTGGTCTAGCGCTATTTTTGAAAATTATCTCATGGTTATTTCATCAATTTCAGCTTGAATTAGTAGCAATGGAGCGTGCTTTAGACCTCAAGAAGCAGTTAGTTGTGGAATTCGAGGGTGAACAAGGGGTGGACGAGGGTGGCGTCAGTAAAGAGTTCTTTCAGCTGATTGTGGAAGAAATATTTAACCCCGACTATGGAATGTTCACGCAGCAATTGGACTCGCATACAGTATGGTGAGTAAAATACCATACATATAACACCTATTATTACTTTCATTACAAAAACAAAATGTTTACACTTCTTAATAAAACACCAATTATTTACAATAGCATGTCTACTAAACCTGTTAAAACGTCAAAGCAGTTTCAACTTCAATCGTGTGTATCCTTTGAATAACACAAGAAATTTACATAAATCTACAGCCTATACAGCTACATACGTTATAGAGCCTACCTATTTTACAGCCTGATATGTCATTAATCAATTGGTATATTTCAAATGTATCAATTTTATTTAATACTGTTTTACTCATTTATTAGTTGCAAGCAAATTATTCATTTGTCGTTTCTTTGCAGCGCACCCCCAAGTCCCCTGGTGTTGTGGGTGTCCATGGGCAGCGGTGACCACTTACCTCGATGTGGCCCACCCGCTCGTCTGCCATCTATTCTACAAAAAATAATACTCACATATGCTAATATAAATCTTTAAACTGATGACCAATACACAAAAAATGAAGTAAAATTTTAAAATAAATTATATTCACTACATATCGCGAATTGCTGCCACCTTAATTTCAGGTACATGCTATCCCCTACAGTATAGTCATGTATATGGTATCTGAAACTAATTTGAAGTTATTTTGAAAGAAAATGCAATTGAGCCCACCCAATTCGATCACCAACATATAGAAAGACACTAGACTCGATCTCGGCGTATACAGTATGAAATATTTTACACATCTATTCTCGGTTTATGTGTTTATTTATTGTATCTCATAAAATTTGGTGAGTGTCATACAAAGTGCAATCATAAAATCCAATGATATCTACTTAGGTTCACTAAGATTATTTAGATCTACTTATAACACTTGTTCGCATTGTTTACCCACAATACAATAGCGACCAAATGAACATATGATACGCATAAGTGATAAGACGATAGGATAGGATGGGAATGGGCTCTGGCATATCTCACTCACTACCGAAACACGTACGTACATAGATCAAGTACGATAAAGTAGAAAATTCAGTACATTTGAAGGTAGTCTTCTGTGAGAGGGGGGTAACGTGACCAGTTGAATGCTATCAATTCAAGAAATATTTTTTATTGTTTGTTATTAATGTTATAAATATTCATGTTGATTCTTTTGTTGTCACCTATAAATATAGACTTTATTCTTATATTTTATTCTCTTTAAGGTTCAACCCAACATCGTTCGAGACAGAAGCCCAGTTCACGCTAATCGGCATAGTGCTTGGGTTGGCTATTTACAATAACGTTATATTGGCCGTCAATTTCCCAATGGTCGTTTATAGGAAGCTAATGGGGAAGAAAGGCTCGTTTGAAGATTTGGCTGATTGGAATCCTGTAAGTTTTGTTTTCTATGGCCTTCTTCCTGGTGGTGACATAGCAGCGTATGAATTCCAAACTGGTATTTTAATGTACTTTCAGATTGTAATTTTTTTTTAAATATTTATTTTGGTAGATGTTACAGTTTAGTACATTTCTAGAACATTTTTTTTATACCAATCTGGAGTTCGTTCGCTGCCATGTCTCCGCCAGAAAGAAAGACATTTTTTTCTTATGTAAACCAAATTATAATTCCTTGTGATAAGTTTTTCCTGTCTATTCAAAACGATTTTCTATCATTTTAAAAATCTATCCCAATATCTTGGGATAACATATATAATGTCTGTCTAGGTAAATTCCTATTGTTTTTAACGTTACAAAAAAAATCGAAAATTATCTATCACTATGTAAGTATCAAAAGGGATTTTGAATTTTTACTTTAAATGTTGTTCTCAGACATTATACAACAGTTTAAAGGACATGCTCGAATATACGGGTAGTGATTTGGAAGAGGTGTACTATCAGACGTTCAGGATATGCTACACGGATGTGTTCGGCAACAACATATTTCACGAGCTGATAGATAATGGGGATAATGTTTTTGTTACGCAGGAGAATAAAAGGGTAAGTATTTTTAAACAATTTTCTTTGATAATGTCTATTAATTAGGAGTCGTTATTTAATGTAAGTTTGTTTATTGAGTTTTGAGCGGGAACTCGAGATGTGAAGTGGAATTTTTGTTTCATTATTATGAAATAGTGATATGATAATTTATAAAACTTCAAAGTGCGTAATATTTGTGCTTAATGTGATGTGATATGATAATCAGATGAAAACATGAGTGTGTTTTTCGTGTGCTTCCAACTGCTGCGCTCAGTCAACCTACAGTCACAGGTGTTCGTTAACTTCCTTATTAAATAAGTCCATTTACACTTAAACAAAAAATCCTCTAAAATATTAGGAACTAACAATTAGCCCTAGTTTCGCTCAAGTGCCAATTTGCGATTTCTTAGTTAATGCAAACGTAGCCTATGTCCGACTGCATTATTTTCCAAAAGTTTTCAAAAAATAATTTTCAAAATAGATGCTCTAGTTTTTGAATTGAAAAACAAACAAACTAAAACAAAAATTAATTATAAACAAACAAAAAGAATACAATTTTTTCTTTATATATTAGTCTAAGGGTCTTTCTTACCATCTTCTGCTACTTTATCAGAATGTATCAGAAAGTCGGTTATACTTTGTCAGAAAGTCAGTATCAGCTAGATTTAATTGGCAGATAATTTACCTATCATATTGTTAACAGTTTCTTTATCAGGAGGTGTGAGAAAGGCCCCAAATAAAGTAAAATTTGACAAGTACTTAGCTAGATGGATATTTATAAGAATTAAAATTTATAACATACATTTTAAATTTATTTTCAAAATAACCAAAGATGCGATCTATTCCGAGGTACGCGGCAAACGGCACCAGTCGACGGCGACGGCACGACACTACTTTCTATTATTCAATTATATGAGAGGATTTCATCAGACACACGACCGCAAGTGCTGCGCGGCAAGTTGTAGTGTCAATACACATGCCACCTCTATATAATTGGTGACGCTTCTAACGCGTCATGAGCCATCCTAAAGGATGACGCATCTGGCGTATCATTGACCCCTAGGACGGTACGAATAATACAATCTTCAACGAAATATTCAATTATTTTAACATTCTTTTTGCAGGAATTTGTAGATAAATACGCGGACTTTTTGCTAAACAAGTCTGTGGAGACTCAGTTCAAAGCGTTCCGGCGCGGCTTCCTGATGGTCACCGATGAAAGTCCACTTTCAGTCCTGTTTCGGCCCGAGGAAGTCGAAATGCTCGTATGTGGCAGTAAGGTAAGATATAAGCCCACCATACACCTTTATTTGTTTGGGACCATTAATAAAAGGTCTTAAAAAATAGGGTTATTTTGTTGTGTTGCGAACGTATAACGGTTATTTTAAAAACTGAAAAATCAGATGAATGTGGATTTATATTTATTTACTGTATTATCTCTAGCCAAATACTTTTGATTCTGTTTCCATTTTCTTTTAATAATAGCTTTATTTTAATATCAAAATACAATACTTTCATATACAAAATAACATAATTCAGTATTTTGTAGAAATTATAACCCGGACAACATTTTCAGAACTTTGATTTCAACGAACTAGAAAAATCTACAGAATACGACGGCGGGTACACGTCGGAATCGCAAATGATAAAAGATTTCTGGAGCATCGTTCACAGTCTGTCAATGGATGACAAAAGGAAATTGTTGCAATTCACGACTGGCTCTGACCGAGTACCAGTCGGAGGACTGAGTCACCTGAAGTTAGTCATAGCCAGAAATGGACCAGATAGCAACAGGCTACCCACTGCCCATACTTGCTTCAACGTCCTATTAATACCAGAATATGAAAGTAAAGATAAACTCCAAGATAGACTGATGAAAGCAATAAGTTACTCGAAGGGCTTCGGCCTGCTTTAACGTTCACACCACTTAGCCATTATTGAACAATTATAATAAATAGATATGTTAATTAAATGTATTGTTGTAAATGAACCATGACATGTGGTGTATTTGTATTGATGAATTGAAGGTTGTTTTGTTTATACAAGAATTAACGTACTTTTATTTTTCTTTCCAGACGATTTCTTGTTCTACTACTAAAATTGTTGCAATACTTGTTGTTCGTTGTAACAACTTGATGTGCATTGTATCAACTTTATGTCCATTATAATTACTTGTTGTTTTTCGCAACGAAACATTACTGTATTGCTAAAACCCAGTGGTAATGTACTTGTAATATATTTTTTACACAATTAATTTTGGTACTTACCACTGAAAAACTGTCTGAACCAATTTTAATCAAGTATATTCAGATTTCAGAAACTATCTTCTACACCATGTTTCAATAAATTAAAAGATTTTACCATAGGTTGCATTTCAAAACAAAAATTCGCACTTCGCAAACTAATACATACAACACTAATACAAGCCTCTTTCTGTATTGTGGAGGCGGAAAAAGATGCACCCTAATTATTAAATTAGTATGCCAGTTTATGCCAATTAGTAGACAATTATGCCAGAGCGTTTGGTACCGATTGTTACCAACGACGAGAATTGTTTTTTTTACCACTTGATGTCATTAAGTGGTATCGTTGGCAAAATAAAAACACCAATGGTGGTGTGGTAATCAATTATTTACCCAACTTATGTAATACAGCCTAATAGGAGACCGTATTTTCTCATATCGATGTATAGGACACGCAATTTTGTTGTGATTTTCACTATTATTAAAATATTGGAACCAGTAGGTAGTTTTGAAATAGGAAACCTGTTCAAAGTAATTTTACTTTCAATAACGGGATAATTTTGTGAAAAAAAAACCCACTGAATTAGTAACTACAATTTATTTAAATGTAAACTATAATAAAATGTGCTACAAATCTATATCATTGCCACGCATAATGTTCAATACCCAAAATGTCCATTACGCAAGATCCTCAATAGGTACGCATATTGTTCAATTACGCTAAACGTTCAAAACTCAAAACGTTCAATTATGCTTATTGAACATTATGCACGGCGACGGTCCATATAAAAGCTATATAATTTCAAAAGTTTAGGAACTTTATACCGCCAGTGCGAGTGTACAAACGAATCGAATAGAACAATACGCCAAGATAAACCTCTGCAAACAAAAGTGGGAATTATGATTGTTTAAATTTGTTGAGGACACTTTTGTCTACTGCGATCTCTTCAACAGATCGAGGACAGTATTGTCCTACAACCTTATAGGTCGCCGGGGGATGTGGACTGTATATATAGGGGATGTTGTACAATAATAACGCCTTATTTCCTTTTCTTCGATAATATCAGCAGAGCCGGGGGCAGGGGGCAGAGGTACTTGTTGTTCTACTACTTGTCCTAGTCACTTGGTTGACCGTTTGTAGTGTTCGGAGTGGTGCCGCTGATCGGAATGCCGGAAGCCCAAAATGGTTCGTCTTTTATTCCATTTTGGCTTCCCCTTCTACTTTTCTACATGTGTACCCCTCCCGCTACCCCGCGGGGGATCATTTATTCATACAAGACACTGTTATACATTTTTATACATTTACAAGATTCTTATTAGATAAAACTTAGATGTAAACTAACCTAAGGGGGATCTAATAAGATCATGACGCTATAACGTTCGGTTTTGAGTGGACGGGGTGCGCGGTTTGTGCGACATATTTACGTAACCCCGTCCCCCGCTTCAGGACTATAAATATTATATTCGTCCGCCAGGTGGCGGAGCGCTCAGTTGTTTCCCGAACGCCATAGCGCCCACAACTTATCCCTAGTATGCCCTACTTACCTTATTCACCAATAATTATCCTAATAGGGTAATAAAAGACACACTAGGGATCATTTTAATATCAATTACACAATACATAGTTATAAAAATGGACATTATATAAATAGTGTAAACCTAATGATATTAAGAGATATTCATACATTTTCATACATTTATAAGACACTAAAGAGAAACAACTATACAAGCGAAATTAATATCTATACACATATACAAGTACCCTAGCTTTTTACATTTTTATTCATTCCGTCGTTAACATACTCCCGCCGTCGCCGTCTCGCGACCTAACCGGTAGAACGACGATCTTCTTTGTGGGTCGCCGCAGAACGTGTCCGTTGCTCGTTTGTAGGTCGACGACGCGCACTTCGCCGTCTTGCCCGGGGTACGTAGCGATGACTCTTCCTCGCGGCCATGTGTTCCTCGGTAGATTTGCGTCGCACACGATGATTAAATCTCCGACGCGTGGTGCCTCGCCGATCGTGCGGGGCTCCCGCCGGTATTGAAGCAGGGGGAGATACTCTCGTACCCAGCGGCTCCAGAAGGTGTCGGCTAGCCGCTGGGCGCGCCGCCAATGCGCGCGTGCATCTATGTCTTCTTCGGTGAAGGCGCCCGGTGCTGGGACATGGGAATTGGGTCCCAGCAGCAGGTGATTGGGTGTGAGCGCCTCCGGTTCCCCTGGTGTTACTGCCACGTGTGTGAGTGGACGGGAGTTGACCGTGTTTTCTACTTCGACGAGCAGTGTGTGGAGTGTCTCGTCGCTCGGGTACTTTTCGTGTAGCGTTGCTCGCAGGCCTTCTTTTACCGTGCGGACCATGCGTTCCCATGCCCCGGCCATGAAGGGGGCGGAGGGGGGAACGTGACGCCACGCGATGTGCTTCGTTGTTGTCTCTTCTCGGACCGCAGTGAGTGCGGCCTCGTTGAGTTGTCTTTCCGCGGCTTTGAAGTTGGTGGCGTTGTCGCACCACAACTCCTTTGGGCAGCCGCGTCGCCCCATGAATCTTCGCAGCGCAGATATAGCAGAGTCTGCGCTGAGTGATGCCGCTACTTCCAAGTGGACGGCCCTTGTCGTCATGCAGGTGAATAGGGCGACATACCTTTTTTCTCGGTGTCGGCCCACGGTTACTTCGAGTGGACCGAAGTAGTCGAGCCCGGTGAAGGTGAACGGGCGCGCGTGATGTGCTACACGCGCGTGCGGCAGATCCCCGGTGGCTGGACTCGTTGGTTTCGCCTTCTTCAACTTGCATGTTATACATACCTTTAAAACGCCCCGTACTGTAGGGCGAATTTTCATAACGCAGAATCGCTGTCGTATTTCATTCACCACTAGCTCGACGCCCCCATGATGCATCTTCCTATGTACATGATCTATGTACATCTTTGTGTAGTCATGTGTGCCGTCTAGTATAGCTGGATTTGCCGTTTCCTCGCTAATCCCTTCTGTGGCAGCGATTCTTCCTTTTAGTCTTAGTAGTCCGTCCGTTCCCATGATAATACTTAGACCGGCGAGTTTGTCGTCTCCCGCCGGTGTGGTGCTACGCTCGATGCGTTTGCGTTCGCATGCGTAGCTGTCTTCTTGCGCTGCCTTCGTCCAGAGATGTTCGGCTTGGATGAGATGATGCGCTTCTAATGGCACGAACTTGCGCTGGTCGCATGCGGATTCTCTTGCCGTTGCCGCCTTTGCGTCGCTCCTTTTTGTTCTTGACCATGCCGGGTCCGATGTCGGGTTGGCGATGGTCCTTTTGCGACGCGCTGCTGCCACGGTGTGTCTCCTTTTCCGACATAAGTCGATGAATTGTAGTACGCGTGCGGTGGCCCGGATCAGGCGCTCCCATTTTGAAAAGCGCGTGATATCGGGCAAGTGTGCGTGCCCCTTTGTGTCGTTCGTTGTTGCGCAGCATCTCTCCCTTTCTTCCCCGGTGCGTTCCTTTGTCGTGCTTGTCTCGACCGGCCATTGCTCTTCAGGTGATAGTAGGAAAGGCGGGCCGGTGAACCATCGGTGTTTTTCGTTGAAATCCGCGGGTGTCGCTCGTGTCGCGTCGTCGGCTACATTGAGTTGTGACGGCAGCCATCTCCAGTCCTTTTTCTTTGTAGTATCTTCAATCTCGGCGACGCGATGTGCGACGAACGTTTTGAACGTCCGCGGTTCGGCTCGGATCCACGCGAGAGCGGTGCGTGAATCACTCCAATACACCTGTCTTGCGGCCATGAAGTCGTGCTCTTTCGCGACGTTTTTCGCTAGTCGTGCTCCGAGTACCGCCGCCTGTAGCTCAAGTCGTGGTATAGAGACGGGCTTGAGCGGTGCGACGCGGCTCTTTGCCGCGGCTAGTGATATTCTTACGGTGCCGTCGGCTCGTTGTAATCTCCAGTACACGGCGGCTGCGTAGGCTTCTTCACTTGCGTCTACGAAAGTGTGCAGTTCTCTTCTTACGGCTGGTTCTACATCATAGCAGCGGGGAATGCGAAGTTCTTCTAGAGCGCGTAGTGTATAAAGCCACGCGCTCCATCTTGGTTGCAGCTCTTCGGGAAGCGGTTCGTCCCAGCTCGTTCCATGACTCCATGTATCTTGCATAAGTCGTTTCGCCGGAGTAGTTATCGGCGATACGAGTCCGAGCGGGTCGAACAGCGACATTATCACGCTGAGTGCTTCCCTCTTGGTGGGTGGACGTCTACCTTCTATTACGTCGGGTGGTGTCTTCATAGCATTTATGTGGAAGCCGATGCAGTCTTCATTTACCTGCCAAAGGAGGCCGAGTGTCTTCTCTATCTCGCTCCCGCCTATGGTGACTGTCGTGGTTCCGGGATCCGACGAAAATTGTTTGACGACGGACTTCTTGTTGGACACCCATCCCCGTAACTGGAAGCCGGCTCGACGGTGTATCTCGTCGACCGACTTTACGACTCTCGCAGCCTCCTCCTTGTCTGGGAAGCTGGTTATGAAGTCGTCCATGTAGTGGTTTGTTTGGATCTCTCTGGCGGCGCGTTCGTTTACATGTGCGAACTCGGTGGCGTTGCGATTCTTGATGTACAGCGCTGTGCATGGTGATGACGTTGCCCCAAATATGACTGACGTCATCTTGTACTCACGTGGTGGTGTGTTGCCTCTTTCGTCTCCCCTCCATAGGAAGCGTAGTGCGTCTTGCTCTTCCGGTCGTATCTTGACTTGCATAAACATCTCCTTGATGTCCGCTGACACTGCAATGGGATGTTGACGGAATCTCATGATGACTCCGGGCAGTGATTGAAGTAGATCAGGCCCTGACAGCAGCATATCATTCAGGCTGCGGCCGAAGGATCTCGCAGCGGCATCGTGGACGACTCGGATCTTCTCCTTTGCCGGGTTGATGACGGCGAAATGTGGCAAGTACCACGTCTTGTCTGCAGGTGGCGCTGTAGTCGCAGGCTCGGCGTATCCGGATACTAACAGGTTCGTCATACGTTCCTTGTATTTCTCCCTAAGCTCCGGGTCGCGGTCGAGTTTTCTTTCTAGGTTGTGCAGCCGTTTGAGAGCATCCCCATAATTGTTAGGGATCTTTACATTATCCTCTTTCCATAGGAGTCCGGTTTCGAACCGCCCGTCAGGTAACCGTCGACTTTGCTTACTCAAAATGTCGATAGCTCGCTGCTCCGGGTCATCCTTTGTTTGCCTCGGCTCGATGCCCAGTGACTCCAATTTGAAGAAGTTCTTCATTAATTCCTCCATTTCGTCGCGCTTCTCGCTGATGTGGCCGCAGAAGGTGACGGGTTCACATACTGAAGTGCGGCATCCATGCAGTACCCATCCCAGTAGCGTTAGCGATGCTACTGGTTTGTTCCTTTTTCCCGCTCGGATCTGACGGGAGACGATCAACTCCCAGTTGTCCTGTCCGATGAGAATCTTAGGGCATGCATTTTTATAGATGAGCTCGTCCTTGACGTCATCTAAGTGTGTGCAGTCTTCTAGGTCCGTTTCTCCGACAGTCTGCGATGTGAAGTTTAGACGTTTGATGGTACGTGCGCCTTTCAATGTGTGCACGCTGTCCGAATGCAGCCCTTGTATTTTTACGTCGATAGTGCGGCTTTTCTCGTGTTTTGTTTCTCCGCCGTTGATGCCCTGTATGGACATCGTGTCAACTGGCCCGTTGATGCCAAGGGAGTCTACTATAGCATCCTCAATGATGGTGACGGTGCTGCCTTCGTCGAACAACGCGTACGTATGTACCTTCGCGTGTGGTCCGGCAAGCACTACGGGTGCTATCTTTAGATACGCTCGGCGTCGATGCGGTATTGAATTCGCGGCAGTGGCCTTGTTGATAACTTCCGTTGTAGACGTAATTATTTCTTCTTTGGGCTCTTCTGACTTCACTATTGGCGATGGAGTCCGACGCGTATGATGTAACAGCCGATGATGTGCCATCCCACAACCGCTGTGCCCACATGGCTTAACTCGGCAGTTGCCCCGGCGATGGTTGCTAGACAGGCATCGGAAGCAGATGTTATTTCTTTTTGCTATTTCCCAGCGGGTGTCGATATTGCTGTCTGCAAATTGTTTGCACGAAGGCAAGCTGTGATCTTCCTTGCATAGTGGGCAAAGCTTCATTTTTCCGTCGGTAGAGGCGCTGTGTTCATGGTTCCATCTTCCGTTGGTAGGGGCGCTGTATTGGGGCTTCCCCTTTCCGTCGGTAGAGGCGCTGTGTTCATAGTTCCATTTTCCGTTGGTAGGGGCGCTGTATTGGGGCTTCCCCTTTCCGTCGGTAGTGGCGCTGTATGTACGTTCGGTTTTCCTCCTTATTGCCTTTTCTCTTATATTCGCAGGTACGGACCTTTCTCTTACAGGTACGGTGATGGGATTAATGACTTCGGGTGGTGCGTAGGCACTGCACTTATCGGCTTCTATGTTTAGGAACGTCGATAGTAGGTTTAGTGTAGGCACCTCGTGTTCCCATGCGCTCGCAAAGTCGTACCATTTGCTCTTCATTATTGGGGTGAATTTGTCCATTATAGCCCGGACTAACTCGGGGCTATAGAGGTAGTTCTCCCTTTTCATTTCCTGTATGGTGGCCACGGCGTTGGCCACCTTACTGGCGAATACGCAGAGGTCGCGGGGCTCGTTGGTCAGCTTGCGCAAATATCGCAAGTTTTCTGCCTCATACGCGACGAGTGCATCCGGCCTCCCGAATCTTCTTCCGAGAGCCTCCATAATTTCGTCCGGCTCTCGGTGGGCGGTGAACAGGCTCGCTACCGCCTCCATAGCGGTACCCTTTAGGCTCTTTCTTAGCCGTGCCAGGTTGTCGCTCTTCATGAAGGCGCGCCTTGAATCCTCATACGCGCCCTTGAACCCCAACCATGCGCTGCCATGTCCGTCGAACGTAGGCAGCTCGGTTATATACCTTGGTGTCTCCCTCGCCGATATCTTCACCGCCTTGGAGATCGCAGAGGCCATTTGCTCCACGATGTCTGCGGTAGGGCGTGCGGGCCGAGACGTACTATGCTCTCGGTGCTTATTTCCGTCATCTTCATCATTGGCGGTGTAAGCTCCCCGTCCTCGTCCTCCTTCATACTTTATCGGCGAGATCTTGCGAGACTTAGGCTCCGCCTCCTGCGGGGGTACAGGGGGGGGTGCGTCGTTCCGGTTCAACCATTTTTCTAACCGGAACGATTGGTCTTTGTCTTCCTTTTCTTCATCATCTGCCTCGGAGCCCGATTCTAATTCCGCTAGCCTGAGTTCCTGCTCCTTGGCTTGCAGGCGCAGCTGTAGTAAGGTACGTTCGACCTCCAGACGTTCCTTCTTCTTGGCGGATGCGGTAGAGCGGTGTGACCTCGCCGTGACGCTTGCGGCTCGTGGAACGATCGTGACGTCCGCTGCCGCCGAAGTCGTCTTCATAGTGGCCTCGGTGCTAGTAGTACCGCCGCTGGTGGTCGTCGTCCCTGTCGCTGTGGTGCCTGTGCCCGTGGTAGCGGAAGTCGTGGCTGTGGACTCCGTGGTGGCAGATGTTGATTCCGTAGTGGTTTGTGCTCCGCTCTGCGATTCCGTCCGGCTCTGTGATCTCGTTGTTGACGGCATTGTGAAAACAACGGTTTGTAGTTTTTGACGTGGAAATTGAGACGTTTATGACGTGGAAATTGAGACGTTTATGACGTGGAAATTGAGATGTTTATGACGTGGAAATCAGGACGTGGAAATCAAGACGTAAATCAAGACTTGTATGCACGGACGAGTACGACGCGTCGTCTCTTCCCGCTGTTTCTTCTTTAAACAACGCCGTGCAATTCTTGATTCGGCGACTCGATGAACCGTGGACGCTGATTCTTCTTATCCGGCTGCTCGAAGGACCATCGATGTTGAGGACACTTTTGTCTACTGCGATCTCTTCAACAGATCGAGGACAGTATTGTCCTACAACCTTATAGGTCGCCGGGGGATGTGGACTGTATATATAGGGGATGTTGTACAATAATAACGCCTTATTTCCTTTTCTTTGATAATATCAGCAGAGCCGGGGGCAGGGGGCAGAGGTACTTGTTGTTCTACTACTTGTCCTAGTCACTTGGTTGACCGTTTGTAGTGTTCGGAGTGGTGCCGCTGATCGGAATGCCGGAAGCCCAAAATGGTTCGTCTTTTATTCCATTTTGGCTTCCCCTTCTACTTTTCTACATGTGTACCCCTCCCGCTACCCCGCGGGGGATCATTTATTCATACAAGACACTGTTATACATTTTTATACATTTACAAGATTCTTATTAGATAAAACTTAGATGTAAACTAACCTAAGGGGGATCTAATAAGATCATGACGCTATAACGTTCGGTTTTGAGTGGACGGGGTGCGCGGTTTGTGCGACATATTTACGTAACCCCGTCCCCCGCTTCAGGACTATAAATATTATATTCGTCCGCCAGGTGGCGGAGCGCTCAGTTGTTTCCCGAACGCCATAGCGCCCACAACTTATCCCTAGTATGCCCTACTTACCTTATTCACCAATAATTATCCTAATAGGGTAATAAAAGACACACTAGGGATCATTTTAATATCAATTACACAATACATAGTTATAAAAATGGACATTATATAAATAGTGTAAACCTAATGATATTAAGAGATATTCATACATTTTCATACATTTATAAGACACTAAAGAGAAACAACTATACAAGCGAAATTAATATCTATACACATATACAAGTACCCTAGCTTTTTACATTTTTATTCATTCCGTCGTTAACAAAATTATTAACACAAGTAATTTAATTGTAATCTCTTGTTACAACGAATAGCGCCGTCGCGTAGGAAACATGCCGATGATTCTTGTATTTCATCTCGGAATACAACAGTATAGATAACTGTCATCGGGTCGCAGGAAGGGGATTGGGTCAATCTTCTACTAAGAAACATCTATTACATTAAATAATTAATTGCGTTAAATTGCATCTATGGTATTGTTAATTTATACAAATGAGTGCTTCTGTATCTATGAAATTCGTATTACACCAATTCACCAGCTTTTTACAATGAGGAGGCTCGCCCGCTACCTGTACCTACAGTTTTTCTAATCAAATGGCAGTCGGCCATCTTCGTATTCCGAACAAACACGAAAAGATGATGAGAAAAAAGAGTTAATTACTTTACGTGTAAACTACTCTATTATATATATACTCGTATAGTTTCAGCTTTCGGTGACGGTCGGCAATACGAAGATGGCAGACCGCCATTACTTAATTAACAGTAGGTACCGTAAACGAATGTCATTTGTTTCTGTACGACATATAAACCCTCCGCTCACATGGATTCACAATCCGGCTCCACCGGTGGATCCATGAATAATTTTTCGTCCTCGTCGATCCACCAATTTAGGAATTTAAATATAACATTTTTTTATGCCACTAACCTATAATTGTAAAAATCCTTGTAATTCGTAGGCCGCTCCAATCTTCACATTTGTCGAGGCGGCTGAAGTAATGATTAGAGATAAATACCATACAATAACTACACATTTTATTTAAAACAACAAAAATGTAATTCGTTACAAACAACCCGTGGATCGAAGTGGAAAAATAATTATTCATGAATCCACCTGTGTATTGATAAGGAGGAAAAATCACCCACGGATCCACCGGTGGAGCCTGATTGTGGATCCATGTGAACGCAGGGCATATAAAGGCATGTGGGCTACTGACAACACAAACGTAACTGACTATAAAGAATGGTTGGGCGCAAAGGCAGGCTGTGACTTATATTTTGTCATATTTTGACAACTGAATAATTTTGACTGATCAGGATAACTACAAACAGACCTCGAGAACATCGAGAACATACCCTAAACAAAACATCTATGGTACTGTGAAAGTTCGAAGTTGGAGATTGTCTACATTCATTGGTGAATGTTGAAAAATGAATCAGGTATTTAAACATTTAAAATTGTTTATAGTCGCAGGACCTATAAACGCGATATCTTTGTTACACTGCATGTTATATACGCATGAATTGTGTACGGTTTTCATTAAGAACATACTGCGTATTACGCACAAATAATAAGTCCAAAATATTCAAACGTATGCACATAAAATGCAACTATTCACTATACGCAAGTTTCGTATCATTCTTCAAAAAACATTGAAACTACTTACAAAGAAAAAATCCGTCATTTACCATCATGCTTGGCCAATGTTAACATTCTTTATAGGTACGTGTTAAGGACCCGCTTAATAATACATAAATGTGTGTAAAAAACGTGGAAATCTCAAATGTCATAATATTGATATTCATCGAATGACGACATCCACGACACGTTGAACATTCATAATTACCATAAATTTAAGGACACCTTTCAGTTTGAACCAAAAGTTAAAAGTGCCGGGTAAACAAAAGTAACACTATATTCTGTTAGAACTTATTAGTCTAAACATTTATTACTATGACACCCAACCTGTAGGGTAATTCTCTGTTGTTGAATTGAAAAAAACTGCATTTTCATACATTTTCGACGAAAATAAAAGTGTGAACTAACAAAAACAAATTCAACTTACCCTTCAATTTTAATTTGTAAGAATTACCGTACAGATTTAGTGTCATGGTAATAAATGCTTACACTAACAAGTTCTAACAGACAACTTTTGTTTGTCCGGCCCTTTCAGCTTTTGGTCCAACATTGTGTGAAAACTGAATGATCTCCATGTATTCTCAATTAGTTCTGTTTGAAATTCACCTTACAAGTATAGGGTACAGTGTTAATCCACTCGGTGTAATACGAATATTACAAGGCCACGAGTTTGTACGGCAGCACGACATGCTTGAGCCGCAGCTCGTGCACGGCCACGGGGAAGGGGCGGCGACAGGTCGGCGACGACGCTTGCAACACAGGCATGTCGACCGATGCTCGCCGCTGACGCACTCTGCGTTTCACATGAATTCTGTTACATTATACAGGCTGTGTGCTATGAGGTGCCGGCCGACTATAGAATAACACCCCATCTCTTCCTATGGGTGTCTTAAGAAGCGATTAAGAGATAAAAAAGCGGCTATCACAAACCCTGAGGAACTACGGTACCTCTAAAGGACTGGCCAGCGTGGCCAGGTCTTACTTCCCTCATGCACGAGACATTGTGCATGAAGAGGACTATGTCCAGCAGTGGATACTAAAAGGGCTCGTTGTATTGCATACGGGCTATAACTGAATTTTTTCCGAAACCTGATTACACTTGCGAATTTTCAGGCCCGACTAAAGTTCGAACCGAAGGTGCTATTATAACCTAACATTCTTTCGTTCGGAGTTATCCGGGTATTTTCGGGTATCTAAAAGGTACATTATTTTCTTTTGAGAATATACTTTATGGTACCGTAAAGTTGATGACTCGATATTCATCGATGAATGTTGACAACCATCTACAGTTTACTATTTTTTTTTTCATATAGATTTGTTAAGTTTACAAAATATAATGACCAAATATAATATGACACAAAATATAATGGTTATCATGAGCAAAATCCATAGTTTCAGGCTTCAGGAAACTAGCGATTACATCCTGTACAGAAGTAATTTTGCTTCCATCAATATAGACATGACGCTTCCTTATTAAGGCCTGCAATTTCACAGCCGCTGGACTCACTCGACTGCCCTCATTTCTCACTCGGCATACTATCCTACCGTAAAATATACTGCATCTCCTACTTTATACTATTCCCCTAAATGTAAGTATGTGTTTCGGTGGTGAGTGAGATATCCCCGTGATATCCCCCCACACTGCACAACCTCAAATTTACAGGAGCTTCGACTGGGAACTCCGTCACCCACCGTACACGCTAGACCTTGCCCCTACTGATATTCATTTCTTTCTGAATTTGGTCAACTTTTTACGGGGGAAAAAATTCAACTCCGATGAGGCAGTGAAAAATGCCTTCAGAGAATTCATCGATTCCCGTCCACAGGAGTTCCATGGCAAAGGCATCAATCAACTTCCATGAAAATGGCAAAAGTGCCTTCATAATAATGGACAATACTTCGATTAATTACCTACATATGTATATAATTTTCATACATTTTTCCATATAAAACTAATTTCATAGATAAGGGCCTACTAAGGTTTGATAGTCTTGTTTTCGTTTTTTAATTAATGTTCGAGTCTAAGTATATCTAATCCTAGTAACGTGAAAGTGTTAACACTTTCCAAATTAATGTTATTAAACAATATGTTGATATCTAATGGTACCTCTTGATTTGGTCTAAATTGCATAAATTTTGTTTTTGAAAAAATAACTAAATTATGTCCTTTCATCCGTTCTTCTACATTGTACAATAATTTCAGTCCATGTGGGATTGTCCAGTATTGGCATACCACTAGGTGGATTGTCTGCCACCTTCTTACTACAAAGAAAAATACCTCCCGGACAATCGGAGGTCTTCCGCAATTTGTGAGATTTATGTTTTTTAATGTGCGCAAAGGTTCGGTGCGGTTACACCAGAGATCCCCAAACCTCTTTCCCTGCCTGCCTAATATTGAATTTTCCTAAACTTAATAACGTCAAATTTGTTTTTCACAGCTGACACAGTGCTACTCACTTTGATAGGCTTTATTGTACAGTGGACTGTTGTCAAAAAAGTAAAACAAGAAGTTAGGTACATTGTTTTCTCAGTCCTATAATGAAACTAGGTTTCGGCGGCGCCCCCCGGGCGCCGGCCTCCCCCTAATGGGGGGGGACGCTCCGGGCTTCGCCCTGCGCGGAGCTCGGCCTGCGGCCTCGCTTAAGTTACACACTGAGAGAGATCGCTGTAGTTGATGTTGTGCGGGATCTGCATAAGAATTCCAAATCCCTAACCAGCCTCCCCCGAACCCCCCGGATATCAATTTTCATCCGGATCGGACGAATTCGAAAAAAGGCCGCCATCTTGGATTCGCCATCTTAAAAAAATTTTTACCTCAATAGAAAAAGATCGTCATGATAAACAATATTAGTTTGAGCACCGATCCGATATGTCTACCCGTTTCGGAGATGTCTTCCGAAGAATTTTGTGTGGCGGCCATCTTGGAAATAACCATAAATCCTTAATCAGGCTCCTCTGAACCCCCCAGATATCAATTTTCATCCAGATCGGACAACTTGAAATTTTGGTGGTGCGGTAGTCCGGTCGCTCCGGGCTTCGCCCTACGCGGATCTCGGCCTGCGGCCTCGTTAGACGCAGCTCGGCCTTCGGCCTCGCGTAAGTTACACAGAGTACGCGGCTGGTGGTGCGGTAGTCCGGTCGCTCCGAGCTTCGCTCTACGCGGATCTCGGCCTGCGGCCTCGTTAGACGCAGCTCGGCCTACGGCCTCGCGTAAGTTACACATCGTGCGCGGCGGCTGGTGGTGCCGTAGTCCGGTCGCTCCGGGCTTCGCCCTACGCGGATCTCGGCCTGCGGCCTCGTCAGACGCAGCTCGGCCTTCGGCCTCGCGTAAGTTACACAGTGATCGAATTCGGACGCTCCGGGCTTCGCCCTACGCGGAGCTCGGCCTGCGGCCTCGCTGTATAGCCGCCATCTTCAAAAATGATGGAAAATAAATAATAATTCCAAATTCTTAGTCAGGATCTCCTAAACCCCCCAGATATCGATTTTTATCCAAATCGGCCGATTTTGGAAAAAGGCCGCCTGCTTGGATTCGCCATCTTAAAAAAAATTTTTCCCCTCAGTAGAATGAAATCGTCATGATAAATGATATTAGTTTGAGCACCAACCCGATATGTCTAACCGTTTCGGAGCTGTCGCTGAGAGAATTTCGTATGGCGGCCATCTTGGAAAATTTCGTCACCTACCCTAAATCCTCAAATTTCCTTCTCGATTTTCCACCTTGAAACACATTCGCTCAGAAATTTTTAAATTTCCCAAAGTTTTTTTTTTAATTTCCGCCATTTAGTGTCCGCCATCTTGGATTTTTTTTTCCGCCTAATTTCCCCATAGACCAGAGTTTCCAACGAGGGAGAATTCCACCCCGCGCCCCTTCCCCAATTCGAGCTACGGCCTCGGAAATGGCCTCAGACCCCAAAATCGAAATTTCGACTTTGTATGGCAGCCATCTTGAAAAATGGCGGAATAAAAAAAATGTTTCAAAATCCCGAATCGGGGTCCCCTGATCTCCCCGGGTATTAAATTTCATCCCGATCGGAGGAATTTTAAAAATGGCCGCCATCTTGGATTCGCCATCTTGGAAAAAAAATTTCGTCCAGTGGAAGGACATCGACTTGCCCCACCACATTAGTTCGAGCCCCGATCCGATATCTCCGACCGTTCGGGAGCGACGGTCGAAATAAATTTGTATGGCGGCCATCTTGAATCGGCCATTTTGAATTTTCATCGCGCTCTCGTCAAAGTGCCGGCGGTTCTCTATGACATTCGGTCGAGCACCACGTGACTATCTCTCACCGTTCAGGCAGGCCGTCGACCGTCGAGCTGAAGGTCCACCGGACGAGGACGGGCCCGCTCCCGGTGCAAGTCCCGGGCGAGCTCGGCCTGCGGCCTCGCCCGCGCCGCTCGGCCTCCGGCCTCGCGGGAGTTACGGCCGATCGAAATTTGAAATTTCAATTGACGGCCGCCATCTTGGAAACGACGGAATCGAGAAACCGACCCGAAATTCTCAATCAGGGCCCCCGCGACCCCCCGGGTGTCGATTTCCACCCCTCTCGGACCAACTTGAAAATCGGCCGCCATCTTGAATCGGCCATTTTGAAAAACTTTTTTGACCACGAGAAAGCCGACGCCTTCCTGAATGACATTTGGTCGAGCACCTCCCACTTACCTCTTACCGTTTCCGAGCTACGAGCTAGAACATTTTGTATGGAGGCGACGCTGGACGTTCGAAATTCAAATTTTCGCGACGCCCGCTGGCATTTGCCTGCAGTTCTCTATGACATTCGGTCGAGCACCCCCCCGCGTAGCTGTTACCGTTGGGTCTGGCCGTTCAAATTTTTCATCAGGTATGGTCAACTCGAAGAAGTCGGATTTTTCTGGTGCTCACCGACCCCGAGGGTTTACTTTCTAATTCAAAGTTTTTCACCCACCAGGTGGGAACCGGGAGATCAATTATGTCAGTCAGTCAGTGAGTGAGTGGTAATCGAGCTTTATATATATACGGAATGATCGGATTTGGAAATCTTAATTTTATGTTTATTACAAAAACGAGAGTACAATAACATTGTGAACATTTTGGTGGAATAAGTTAGTAATGTTAGTAAAGTCAGACGTAAATAATTCAAAATTAAAAAAGTGAGAAAAAATTAAAATTCTTAAAATTCAACACAAAGCCAGTAAGTAACGTTGGATAAAACTTACAATTTATAAAGTAAAACATTAAGATTCAAAATAAAAAATATATAGGTACCTACTTAAATAATGCTGTTAATGGGAGGGATGAACCTGATGCTCTGATAGTACCTAATTGTTCAATATTTGGCTTAAAATGAGCGAGGTATAGCCTCAAATCTCCACGTTCATAATAAGATCCAGTATCCATTATAAGATTGGTTGCAGCGCTAAAACCACTTCCCACGGGGTAATATGGAAAAAAAATCTTGCGATAGTTCATAATGCAGGATAAGCAACAGATAGGTAGGTGTATCTTTCTGAAGCCAGAACTGCTGATATCCCCTTTTGAACTGCACCTTAACTGTTCTTTGTTAGTACTTATTTCGATCAGTTCTTCTTGTAGTATGATATCCAATTCTTCAATGGTACCGTGTGGATCGATATCTTAGTGCAGTATTTCCATAGTCAAAACATCCTCAAACCGGGTTTTGAAGTCTGTGTGAAGGGAATTTAAATAGGCCTAAACGTCATCACCTGTACGTTTATCAATGACAAGTTGGGGAACTGGGAAAATTCGCGCTTTCCAATGTTAATTAATTGGAAGATTAATTGAATAGATATATAATAGATATAATAATTCGCGCTTGAATAGATTAATTCTGGCAAGAAAAGCCGTAATTATGGACTTTGTTTTAATTAAATTCAGGCTCTCGCCTTGTAACTGCCAGTTAATCTCATTAAATATGGTAAATAAATCTGTTACCTAAATCAGCAGTATCTGGTTTGCATTTAATGAAATTTTCTTTTATGATGGGATCTTTATCATCCAAAAACTTTAAAATGGTCTGAAAAAGTGAAAAAATCTTGTCAAACATAACCCTTTCGAGAGCCAGCGAACTTTGAATTCGAACCCAGAATTCAACGCGTTGCTACCAATCCAGTTCACTACCGTTATGACGTATTAGAGAGATTGATGCTATCTGATACTCGGATTTTTAGCTACTAGGTGAATGTTGTCGATGAATGGACGCAGTGAATTGCAAACACCCCGGATACATTTTGTTTCAAATCAAATAGCTTATGAAATCGCGATAGCGCGCAAACATGGCTGGTGCTCCATGTGTTGTTACTGATAATAAATTTGTTAAAGGGATCGCATTTTCCATGAAATAATCTTTTAAAACATTGAATATTGATTCGCCTTTAGTGTCTGTTGTCAAAATTGTCGCAAAAAGCAATTCGTGATGGATTTCTTGGTCTGAACATATAACATATGCAAAACGAACATATGCCATTAATAGTTGAAGGGAGAAATAGTTCGTTTGTTATTACACAAGAAGCTTTCTACATCGCGATTCATTTCATCAATACGTCTTTGAACTGTGTTAACGCTCAAAGGAATTCTTTTGAGTACGTCAACGCAGGCTTGTGTAGAACAGTTTTAAAACTTCAACTCAGAATGACAAACGCTGGCATGTCCCCGGATGCGTTGCCTACCTTTTGAGTTGTAGGAATTGATTTAGAGAAAGGGTTGGGAAAATGACGAGGGATAGGATGGGATGGGAATGGGCTCTGGCATGTCTCAGTCACTACCGAAACACGTACGTACATTGGGGAAACGAAAATAGTGGGAAATGCACAATACATTTTAAGGTAGTCTGCTGTGAAAGAAGGGTAACTTTGCCAGTCAAGTGCGCCCAGCGGCTGATGTATTGCAGCATGCACCCTCCCCCTCTATATTAAAAAAATATAGAAAGAATTTAAAAACAAAACTTTTTCTATATACCTACATCGAAATAAAAATTAATGATTTAATATTTCGCGGTAAATGTGTTGCATAATGGATTTTAAGTAAGTAAATAAAAAAAGCCACGGCTCTTAAAAAAGTAATTATTACTGGTGATGGACCGAAATTCGTTCTACATTCGGTAATGCCGAAATTAGTCTGTTTTTATCGAACTTTGACATTCGGCCGAAAACAGTAACGTCTACGACTATTAGACGATTAGATAATACGATTAGATTTCTACGACGATTAGATAATACTAGCTGCTTTCCGCGGCTTAGCTCGCGTATACTAAAGCGGCTGTAAAATATTTTTTAACTACTTGTGTTATATGAAGATGACATATCTACGCCAGTTTTCCTTCTTCTTTATATTACTGAAAATCCAATCAAAATCCGGTCGGTAGTTTTTACGTAAAATGGTATCAAACAGACATACAGGTATAAATTGTAAAAACTTCTGTTTGGGGTTCTGTAGCTTCTAAAAACCCTTTAATTTTATTTTTTAAATTACCTCAATGTACAGACTTATCTTTTTACTGTTTATATTAAGTAAATTTACTGCTCAAAATTAACTGTTACTATTTTAGCTACCACATTATGTATCAAAAATTACCCTTTATTAATTTATAATCTTAATATATAATAATTGATGTTTGTTTGTTTGTTCGTCTTCTATGCGCTCCTAAACCATTCGTTCGAAACCTTGGTGAGTTGCTGTGTGCCCGCGAAGGTTTCTGACAAAAATATATTTAATGAATTGCAACGCATGTCGGGCACGGCTAGTTATCTTATAAACGTGATAGGTTATTTTTTATATTTATATGTGGCAATGGTGCAATTAGCACATTCTGTCAGTGTCAAGTTTTCTTCGCAATAAACAATTTTAAAGTCGTAAAAAGTAATTTGTCAATGTCTAGTCCTGTCAAAGTAAATCAGGAGTAGCTCAGTAAAGTGATAGTAGGTTTTCTGAGGACAGAAGAGAACTCCTTGAAAGCACACGAAAAACGCAGTTTCACGCTGTTTTTTTGAGTATCAGAAACATTATGAACAAAAAGCACAAGTTTAATAAACTATAGGTACTACACAATTTTTACAACAATCAAACAAAAACTGAACTCCACGTCTCGAGTTCCCGCCAAAACGTCGACGTGATAGGTTAACAATCAACATTATTGAAATGGTGTGTTTTAGTTATATTTATTTTCATTAAAACAATAATAAATATGACATCTATTTGCCATAAATTATTTATTTAATTAATAAATACATTACTTTAAAATACTACATCAGTCAATGATTCATCTAGGATCCATCCACCTATGCCTACATGTAATAAACAACTTTTACTAATGATGTATTTAGGTACATACGTACTTACATATTAATTAAACCAAATTATGGAACATTGTCTGTTTCTCTCTTATGTTAATTAGTTAATTATTAATGTCGTTGTAACAGTCAAACATCTATATCTATATTAGATAAAATAATACGAAATTCAATCGAAGTTCGGTCGAACTTCGGATGAATTTCGGCTTCGGCACATGTTTTAATCGAATATTCGACCGAATTTTACATTCGGTCCATCACTTATTATTACCACTCGATTATCGAAATAGTATCATTTTATTTTATCACTCATGTATAGGTAGTGTCTAGTCACAAGTAATTATCCACCTATGTTTGGATCGATGGGTCCACCTGAACAATACGAAGAGGACACAAGCGCATACTCACTTGTGTCTCGCGTCGCAAGTACAAGCAGCGGCAGCTATGGCGGAGGCGGCGGCCTGTCGGCGCGCGTGTCGCTCGCACACGGGCCACGAGTCCTCGCCGTCGGCCGCGCGCAAGCACGCCGGCGCGCTGCCACGACGCGACCGTCGCAACGACGCGTACGTGGGAGCTGCAAGACGGTCCACCTGACCGAAACAAAAATCAAGGTTTGTATCAATATTATGAACTACAAATTCACTCGAAAACATTGACGAATAGTCATAAATATAGATTAAATTATGTTCATATTTTAATATTTACCTATACTAGTTCTTTACCTATACCTATACCTATACTAGTTCTTTCCTATATAGTATAGACAATAGATAGAGACAACACTATTCCGACATATACTAACACACACACTACAATATAAATATATCAATAACCAAAAGAAACAAACAATGTAGGCAATAAGAAATACAAAAGAAAACCATAAACATTGAAAAAAATACAAGAAATAACAAATATAAATTAATAAAAAAATACACGTTGGAATTTTATGTAGGTATGAGTGTGTTGCGATGCCGGAAATGGTATGGAATGGCCAACTCAGCATACGCTGTGACTGTCAGTCACCGTGCTAATTTTCAGTGGAGTCATCGGTGACGCACGGACAAAAGTATATTATTTAATAAATTAGTAACCAAATAGTCATATATAGCATATTGTTGATTCCAAAATTCGAAAAATTGTTGTTTTGGGCTCTGCATCACATGTAGGTACCCTGCGAATTGGAATGACTTTTTTCGAAAAATAGTTAATGTACAGATACGGCTATGTTACGATTTTATTATATATCGTAAGGGACTGTATGATTTCTGAATAAAATAATTAAATAAATAATTTACGCACCTCGAACCCGCTATTGCGTCGGTTGCGTTTCCTTGGCGATGCGTGCGCGTCGCGTTTGTGCCGCGCGGGCGGCGGTGGCGCGGCCGCGCCGAACAGCCCGCGCTCCTCCGCCACACGGATCATGTACTTAGCGTCTAGCCGGGTGATCTCCTGCGCAAATCCTAACCAAGTCTTTACAAGCTAAAAATTGATACATTGCAATGTTAGCTCAGGTGGTAGGGGGTTCAAAAATCTTCCGACTGGAGAAGGCACCGGTTGTTAGTGGCCAGCCCTGGGATGCGGCACGGCCTCCCAGCGGTGTTAAAGTTACCCAAGCACAGGGTATACTGCCTGGGTGGAGAGAGTATTTGCCCCATTTACCGGCAAATATTTGACCGGGGCTTGCACGATGACAAAATACACTGGGGTTTTAGCCAGTAAGAGTCCCGGCATAACCCCTCCGCCACTAACCAGGTGGAGAGGTATCCATGATGATTTCCCTACTTAAAAAAATGATGGTAGGGGTTCTTCAAAGAAAAATAGCAGCCAGTCCCATTTCAGCTCTGCCTTTCTAAATTACCTGTTCTTTTATTTGTAGTTGTGTGTGATATTTTTTTTTATAGAATATTTGGCAGACGAGCGGGTGAGCTACATGATAGTAAGATGATAGTTGTCACCGCCGCCCATGCACACCTGCAACACCAGGGGCTGCTGCCGACCATGCAGAATTCTGTTCACAGCTCTCGTGAAGAGCCTCATATCGTAGCGTAATGGAAAAACCTTGGCTGGCAGTTCATTAAACAACTTTCGGGTTCGCGATTATCTATCAACATTTATCGATGTGATATTTGTAACCATTTAAGGGGAAAGTGCAAGGACCGTACAAACTAGTGCTGGATGGATCCCAAGTAAATTAGAAGTAATGATGTATAGATATGAGTTTATAACAATTGATAAATAAATATATTTAAACATAATCGTAATAGAATAAAAAAATCACCAAAACAATAAATAACACATATGAAACTAAATATAAACCTATATTATATTAGGTGCTTACCTACGAAATGACCGATTTTATTACTGACCGCTTTGAGTTTCGATATTTTCTGTTCTAATTCCAATTTCAAAATAAAACGAAATGCATCTAATAGCTACGATGTTCTTATTTAAAAATCAGTGTTACATTTGTTTTTCTGTACCTAAAGTTTGTTCATGCGTTTGTCTTGAAAATAAAATGGATAAATTGAAAATTCGTGCTATTTTTCAATATGAATTTCGTCGCGGCACCAATGCAAGTCAGACAGCTCACAATATCAACAGTGTGTATGGGCCAAACCACAAATGATCGCACCGTGCGTCGATGGTTTGAACGGAAGCTTTCAAAAGCTGGAAACAAAGCGACCAAATTTGGCCAGTCGCTTACCGCCACTTCTTCTTTATGACAATTTATGTTTTGAAACTTCAAGACCTGAAACTGGACTTTCCCTCACCTACCATACTCATCGGACCTTGCCCCGACAGATTTCCATTTCTTTCGAAATTTGGACAACTTTTTGCAAAGGAAAATAATTTCATTCTGAAGTAGCTGTGATTAGGGCTTTTGAAGAATTCATTGATACCCGTCCTCGAGACTATTAAAGGAGTGGCGTCAATCAACTGCCCGTGAGGTGGCGATAGTGTGTAGATAATATGGGTCAATATTTCGACTAACATAATAAATATGTATTTTACACCAAATTTTTTTTTTTTAGTTTTTCATACAAATCGTTCATTTCATTGGTAAAGCACCAAATATATATAGGGTAAAAACCGATATATTAATAAGGTTACCCCAGTAAGCTGTGTTTTACGTACGTATAGTAAGTACAGACGACGTTAAAAAGTACCATGCGTAAACAAGCGACCTATGAGACATTCATAAACACACGCAGCTTACTCATACAGAAAGCTTTACTGATTATGTGTATCTAATATTTCTATCAACGCAGACGTTTTGTTTTTTTTTTTATAGAGAAGAGAGCGGACGAGCAAGCGGTCTCACGTGATGGTAAGTGTTACCGCCGCCCATGGACACCTGCAACACCAGGGGGTATGCGGGTGCGACCTATTGTAGACCTATATCAAAGCATCAGATTAAATAGTATATGTAACGTGTTCCGCATGCCCCAGACTTAATAAGAAATATGAGCCATATATCTCTATAACCAATACTGGGTCCGCGTGGTGGTTTATGGGACAAAGTAGGGGACCTTGGGCTATAATCCATCAAAGAGACACGATTGCAAGGGGAGGCCTATGCTATGCAGTGGGTCATTATAAGGTAATATTGACTGATACCAACCTTCCTTTGAATAAGTCCGAGGTAACATCCGTCGCGGTCCAATATGTAGTTGATATCTAATCCGTTTCCTAAATTCGGTAGCTGTTGAATTTCAAATAAATCGCAGCCTGGCACCTGTAATATTGTTTCTGGACTCGTCAGACTGCAGACGGAGGCAAAGTGCTCTACTTCCCTGGATGGCCGCGTGGAGTCGGCCGGCTTTAAAATAGCACCATCCTATCTCTTCCCGTTTATGTCGTAAAAGCGACTAAAAGATAACATAGCCGCTACCACAAGTCCTGAGGAACTACACAACCTCTGAGAGGGTGCACTCGTCTACCCGACGCCGCCGTTTTATAATAATAATAATATATTTATTTGCATAATATGGTTTATTAGATGTTAAATAGTATTAAATCAATAAGTTCACGTTATAAACGAAAAGCGGTGTGCAAATTTAAATTCCAAAATGTTAAAGAGTATTAAATTCCAGAATGTCAAAAAATATTAAATTGCCAAAATGTTATTATCAAAAATGTCACAATTAACTATAGTCATAATATTCATTACAGTCCCAGAAGTCTTACAACGCCCGTCCATATTTGTAAAAGCAAGTCTCCGTTTTTAAGAAATTCGTCATTAGAGTAAAGCATTCGTTATTTAACTCGAATTAATTTGAAGGTAAGTCTACAATATTTTTTGAAAGGCTGCTGTAACATATCAATGATAGCATATTGTGACAACTTCGTTTGAGCAATTTGTAAGAGTAGGTATGTTGGTATGTCTAAAGGAAGATTAGTGGCAGCACGTCTACCATTGTTATCTTTTCTTTGAAAAAGGACGAATTTAGACCCATACCTACATCCCTCATGCTCATGTTAATGTGCATGAAAAGGCTCGTGTCCAGCAGTGGAAGACAAAAGGACTGGTGACGGTTGCTTCACTGGATGAAAAGAGCCGAAGATCGTGTGCGGTAGCGAGCTGCACGAGAGGCCTATATCCAGCCAGCAGTGGAACGACATATGTAATAGACTGGTTATATGGTACTTATGCTAACAAATCCGCCGCGGCTTTATACGAATGGGATTTAAAATTATTACTGTAATTCACATTGCTTGTAGGTAAAACCACTTTTTTTAGGTAAAACTATAATACTTTCAGGTAAACCTTTTGGAAGTAAAACCTCTTTATACATATAGTTAGAGCACAGACTAGCCTGCCTGTGATTTTGATCTAAATGGCCCCAGTGCCTTGTCAGTGTGGGTTTTAGACGTTGACCGTCTCTTACAAATATTTTTAACAGTTCGCCTATAATGCCATCGACCAAATAAAAATATATATAGTAGTATCGATTATACATCTTGTTTTATTTATATTTAAAACTAGAGCGAACTTATTGAAAGACCCTTTATAAAACACATTTACCTATGTATTGTCATAATTAACCCATTTCTTGACATTTAATATTTGTATGTAATTCGGGCTTTAGTACTTACATAAACATTGGCACAGTCTTTATCAGGATCCCTTGGTGTTTCATCAGGGACGTGTATTGCTGGGATGGGCCTCGCTACAGTAGTTCCAGGCCGTGATACTGTATTAGGCCCTTCCGCTTGCCTTCGTAACGATCCCACGCTCTCCGGCCCAGCCCTATTTTTGGAGGGCGAAGGAGGTCCGTCAGATGCATTTTCATATGTAGAGTCATTTAAATCAGTGGTTTCCAAGGAGCTTGTTGATTCGGCGAAACCAATGTCTAGTGATTCTTTCACTTTTGCACTCTGAAAATAAAAATATATTTGAAGAGCAGATAGCAAATGAATTAAACCAAATGTGATTGAAGTGACAAAGCGAAAGAAACAGGACGGGAAAATTACTTGCAAGTTCTATGTTGTTCTTATTGGCTCATTCACTCGCCTCGACAAACGCAATGATTTCTGTAGCTATGTTAGTGAATCACTTTATAGATTCACTTTTTTTAAAGAATGGATGGCAGGTGAGCTAGCGGGCCACATAATGGTACCTAAGTGGTCACCGCCGGCCATGGACAACTGTACACCAGGGGGTTTGTGGGTGCGCTGAGGACTTTGCAGAATCCTGTTCATAGCTCTCTTGAAGGTAATAAGTATACTTATACTCTCTTTGTATAGCTAATAAACTATACAAAAGTATGCCTGCCTGAATCTGTACCTAAAACCGTCCGAAGAGCTTACATATTTCAATGAACATCAGTTTTTTTAAGAATTAAGACATTTACAACGCTAGGGTTAGAAATGGGTAATTTAAAAATACGCACAGTACGTGCTCACGGCATTTGACCGATTTCAATAATTCATTTTAAATCTTTATATGCATGTTTTCGTACCTATAAACTAAGGCTAGGCCGTCAGACCTAAGGCGTCGAGCATGCGCCATTGCCGTTCGGCGACGGTCAGCAATCCCGTGGGACCATACTACCTACCGCAACCAATTGGTAAAAATATAGGAGTCAGCCATACTTTTATACAATATAAAAAATATTAAATGTCTTTCATATGTATATAAATGTGACCGGCTTGGACTGCGTGTGGCTGGTCTCTCGGTCGCATATCTATAATCTCAAGTCTCCTTGTTAACAACACTTTCAAGCGACCCCATACAATAACTCCTTTCGAGCTATTGATCACCTACCGCAGTACTGTGTGCCGGAACGCCTAGCTCTATAATCAGATCAAGACAAATCATATGAAAGAAGAAACAATATTTTTTACAACTGTGATCTGTAAGACGTAATATTCATAGCTATGTTTTGTTGAAATTGTTTAATCCTTACGTGATGATCCCGAGGTTTCTTTTTGAGCAACGCGTGCCTCTCGCGCGCCAGCCGGTTGGCTTCAGCGACTGCCCGAGTCACTTGGGTTTGGTTCTCAGCCTCCAAAGCCGAATGAGTTTCGTACAATATTAGTTGGATCTGAAACGAAAATTATTTTATTATCAGCCTCATTAATTTACAAACATTTTTCAGTATTAATCATAAATTATTACAAAAAAAATTACGCATTATTTTTATTCTAGGGAATGTGTGTAAATTCACCTGTGGTTTTGATAGCAGTGCTTTCAATGTTTTCTTCTGCTCTTCCAGTATTGACTGAACACGTTCTTTCCCATTAACATCCATTTCTGACTCGGTAAGTATCTGAAATACGAAAATTTTTCTCAATCTCTATAGCGTAACAATAATAATAAAAAACACATATTTAGTGCACAGTTAGTACAAGATTATTGTCTTATGTAAGATATTTATATATTCTACAATAATAAAATGGTGTAATAAAGGAGGTTAGCTCAAAATTTGTAAATGATTATGCCCTGATTAACAGCCTATAGGTACAGAACTTGTGACTATGTAAATTATCACTATAGTCTACGTGTATGGGCGACAGTATCCACATACCTCCAGGTGCTGCTCGTGTCACCTTTCTATATAAAAATATTGTTGTTATATTACATTTGAGATTTTCGCGTTTTTTCACACATTTATCTATTTAAACGGGTCTTAATGCGAATGTTTTCCTTATTTATTTTACTCGACGTTTCGGTTGGGTTGCACCAACCATGGTCACAAGCTGACTGAAGGGATGGGTAGTCCACGTCGAGAGTTGCGAGCAGTTTCATCAACTACCCACATTTGATTGTCACATTCGGAAAGGCTGCTACACACTACACTAACAATATCCGCAGATGCATTCGACGGTAAATCGCAAGGTTTAAATTTGTTAATTTGTTCGCAGCCAATTATTAATATTTTTGATTGAAATTCTTACACGACATTCTTCAACTTATCCCTCAAGACGTAGAATCAACCTGAAATATTCCCTATTTTCCATAACAAAATGGGGGAATTTCTAAAAAGATTTTCTCGCGAAGCACTGATTTTTTTTAAACGCAAAAGTTGTGTGACGAAGTTTCAATATTTTTATGCTTAAAAAGGTTTCTGGAAAGCTTCAAATCTTATATATTTATTTATTTCAACAACATCTTACGGACCATTTACACCACAATTTTAAAGATAAGCACATGTCAACATACAGGTTGTATAAACCATAGCTATCGAAATAGGCAAAGAGCCCTTGCTAGGATACGCTATAAATTTTTGTCATAATACCTACCTCACGGACAGATTTTTGTGAAATAGCCTAATTCCAAACAGTGATTAATATTGACTGCTATTTATATAATTTTTAAAATTGTACACAATTAAACATTACATACATTCATAAATGCAAATAAAACAAGTATAAATATTTATATACAAATTTTAAAAAATATTATGCTGGATATATTATAAAAAAAATATATATTAAATAAAACATTTTCTATACCTATCCGCAAGCCAAGAAAGATAAGTAAGTACACCTCAGGGCACACCAAGGAATACCTACAGTAAAAGCAAAGCTGAGCAGAAAACCGTTAATCGTTAATTAACGAAGTTAACATATTGCTCGATTTAACTGTTAAGTTAAATTAAAAAAATATTAACGGTCTTAACGTTAAAGTTAACTTTAGTCCGTTACATTAGTTGATTATTGTTTATGTTTGTTTGAATTGCGCGCCACGTCTGCTACCACAGCTCAGTTCCCCTTTGCCTTACCAGGAAAAATTAAAACAAAAAAATTGATTTTGATATTTTTATAACCTAACTTCTTACTACGAGCAAGAAGTGCCACTTTTTAGTTTGTGTTGGTGAAATAAATGAAATTAACATAAGCATGCTACATATTCTATTATCTTACTTAAATATATAATACTTAAACATCAGTACAAATTTTGGGTGATTAACTTTTAACGGATAACTTTAACTTGCGTTAAATTTCCAAAAGTTAACGCTTCAACGATTATAGAAGTTAACTTTTTGAGTAGCGAATTAACGATTAACGAAGTTATCTTTTGGATTAATTTTTCCCTCCTTTGAGTAAAAGTGACACAAAGTTTAAATGAATAGGTACCTATACAAAGGGTAGGCCTTATCTTTTAGATACACGTAGGTTAGGTTGTTCATTTAGGTTTTACTAATGTTCATTTGTTATACGTTTAATTTTATTAGTTTTAATTTAGAGATTCTAACTGGTACATTTTGTCCAAAATAATTCAGTCTTTTATAGGTACTAGTATCTAATACTTAATACTTATTTAAGTCGTTCTTTGATAAATTTGATTTTTGTAGATTAACACTGGTTATTAGTAGGTTGGTATGTTTTTCATAGATGGTTATATTTATGAAACATTATTGCAATTAATGTAGAATGTCAGCGCGCGCAGCGACACATTCTCTCACACGACGTTGATTGTCGCTCTACACCGCACTATACATAGGGTTCACCCGTAGTAGGTCATAATTCAAAAAAGTAATGACTTAATAGCTTCTAATTTGCTTTATCACTGCATTATCATAGTTATCAAGTATCCGAAAATATAAGTTATCACTAGTATTTGACCAGAATTACGTCCATTTTTAGGCATCGGAAGTGAGCGCATGAATATACGTAGTGGAGTTTTCAAAGGAAGACCACGTACCGAGAAGTAGCGTGGGACGCCCTTAGGCCAGATGGCCTGACTACTTGAAGAAAGTCGCCGGTAGTGGTTGGATGAGAAGAGGGGAAGCACATTTGTGGTGGCAATCCTTGGAAGAGGCCTATATCCAGCAATGGAGAGACACAGGCTGATCGTATGATATGGTATGGTGATAGATTTGGTATAAATACGTCGTTTAGACTCACATTTGTGTATGAGTTCTTGTTTCAAAAAATTCCTTGATTGCTGCTGCAACAAAACTTTTTTCTTCCATAGGCACTTCTTTTGACACTGCTGTGCGAGATACTTACCTCAAACGGATAATGGACCCATGGCCCTGCCAATCTAACGGTTACAAGGGCCGAATCATGAGAGGCGCGCATCGTATTTGCGTATTGGCTCTTACGCATTTTACCTCAAGCATCGCCAGATCCCCGCCGCGTCCGCACACAAGGTCTATAGGGTCGGTGACTGCAGAGTACGAGTTGGGCGGCGTGGCGAGCGCGGCGACCACGCCGTCGAGCGCGCTCGCTACCGCTGGCGTGTCGCGGTGCACCGGCTCGCTGAGCACGTACACTGGCGCGTCCGACTGCGGTGCCTCTGACGCCTCGATGCCGAGCTCGCGGAGTGCGCACACGTAGCTCTCTACTCTGGAGTGACATAACGCGAACTGTTACATTATGTTTACCATAACCGTAATCAGTCTTCTTAGTGTCCGTTGCTGGACATGGCCTTCCTCGTGAACATTGTCTTGTGCATGAGTGATATATGGCCTTAAAACGCCACGGTGGCTCAGCGAGTTGGCTGTGTTAAGTAAATTACATGCTCAATGTGGAACGTCCTCGGAAAAGGTGAACCGGCGATTTTAAATAGTTCGCTGGTAGTGTCTGTTTTAGAAAAGTGGAAACTCATCTGTAGTTGCGAGACTTTATAGAGGCTGAATGAGAAGAGGGCGAGAAGATAGCTGGATGAAAAATGCGGAAGTTCGTATGAAGACATAGACTGATTATATGACACCTATCTGTTACGTTGATAAATTGACCTTATTTTTTTTTTTTTTTTATAGACTAGGGGGCGGACGAGCAAGCGGTCCCACGTGATGGTAAGTGTTACCGCCGCCCATGGGCACCTGCAACACCAGGGGGCATGCGGGCGCGCCGCCGACCTTGCAAAATCCTATTCACAGCTCTCTTGAAGAACCCCATATCGTAGCTCAATGGAAAGACCTCTTAAGGCAGTTCGTTCCACAGCCTACGGGTTCGCGGTATAAAATAGTTTTTTGACCGCATAGTGCGCGACACCTCCGTATCGAGGAAATGCGGATGGACCGCACTTCTGTGACGGGAGGTGCGGTTGTAGAAACCCGAGGTGGGAATTATATTAAACAATTCTTCAGAGCATTCCCCATTGTACAGGCGGTAGAACACACAGAGAGACGCAACGTCTCTCCGAATGCTGAGGGATTCTAAACCGCCCGTGAGAGTGGGATCGTCGACAATACGAACAGCACGTCGTTGGATTGAGTCAAATGGGTCCAATTGGTATTTCGGTGCGCCGGCCCAGAGATGAGAGCAGTACTCCATATGGGGCCTCACCTGAGCTTTGTAAAGCATAAGGAGTTGCCCAGGTTTGAAGTACCGCTTCGCTCTGTTCAGCATACCGAGCTTTTTGGAGGCCATTTTGGCCTTATTGTCCAGATGACCCCTAAATTCGACTTTGCTGGAGATGTCGATACCAAGGATCCCGATACTCTCCAAGATCTTAAGAGGTATGCTCTGAAAGCGAGGTGCTACAACAAAAGGGGTTTTTTTAGCGGTGAATGCACAGACTTGCGTCTTACTGGGGTTGAAATCCACTAGGTTTATAGAACCCCAAATCGAGACTAGATCTAAAGAGTCTTCGATTTCAGACACAAGCCTGGCGCGACTCTCTTCCACTTCGACCCGAGGGATGTTGGCGCGGCCCCTATACAAGGCGTCTCCAGTACTGTCATCTGCATAGCAACGTATGTCACCAATTTGCAACAGGTCGTTGATATGCAGAAGGAACAGAGTTGGGGACAACACGGAGCCTTGCGGGACGCCAGCGTTAATAGACATGGTGTCGGAGCAGCTGCCATCGATAACGACTCTGATGCTCCGTCCAGTCAGGAAACTGGCAACCCATTCGCATAATCCCTCGGGTATCCCGAAAGATGGTAACTTGGAAAGCAGCGATTTGTGCCATACCCGGTCAAAAGCTTTCGCAATGTCTAGGCCTACAGCCAGAGCCTCGCCTCTACTCTCAATGGCGTCAGCCCAGCGGTGTGTTAAATACGCTAAAAGATCACCAGCCGAGCGATTATGGCGAAATCCATATTGACGGTCGCTAATCAGCTGGTGATCCTCTAGGTACCCAAGGAGCTGTGTGTTTATAACACGTTCCATCACTTTGGAGAGGAGGGAGGTGATCGCTATTGGCCTGTAGTTGGCCGGGTCGGTGCGGTCACCCTTTTTAGGCAAAGGGTGAACATGTAGCTATGTATTGTAAGTATTGTAGCAAACTTACTTTTGACATTAATTTTAAGTTGTTCATTGATTCCTGAAGTTCTAATGTAAACATTGTCCTTACTTAAATTTGTGCTTTATCACGTTAATGCTTATTTACCTTCTTCACACGTTTTATGTAGAATTGAAGGATTACATAATACATATGTAAATTCTTCAATTCTACTTCAGCTGGGTAGACGGTTTTGGATACGTGATGTTGCAGTGGTGATCATTTATCTTTAAGGAGATCGCCCGTCTGCCACCTCCTTTGTAAAAAATCCCTTGAAGTGCCTTGTGTATTACAATATTGTGCCTTCTTGTTCTTAAGTTTTCCATCAATTTTGCCCATCATTATAAGTTGAAATGGAGATCTTGTCTATCCTTATCAAGAAGTAGTTGTAACATTATTGAACCATACTCACTTATCCTTACACACATAAAAGGCTGACGGTATGACATTGTATGCTATGACATCGTATGAGACGCCATGGTATGCAATAGTATAATCTAATGATATGAAGTAGTATGCAGTTGTATAATATAAATGGTATGCAATAGTATGCAGTTGTTTAATATAATGACATGAAGTAATATGCAGTTGTATAATATAATGGTATGCAATAGTACATATGCAATGATATGCTGTGCTATGCGGTGCGGTGTGGTATGTTATGGTATTGTATGGTATCTATGGTACTGTATTGTACTGTATGTATGCAATGTTATGAAGTGATTTACAGTGGTTTGCAATGGTATACAGTAGTATGTAATGGTATGCTGTACTGTGCGGTATGTTACGTTACTCACTTGTCTCCCGCCCCGAATACGACCAGTTTTCCGAGCTGTGGCGTGACAGGCGCGGCTGGTGCCTGCGAGCGCAGCACCGCGGCGAGGTCGCGCAGCTGCGCAGCGAGGTACGCCGAGCACCGCGGGGAGGACGCGTGTGTTTGAGCGACCACGCCGCGTAGTGCGTTGGCTCGTAGTGCGCGGCATAGTGTTGACGCACCCTCACAGAATTCACGCTCCTGACGGCGTTATATGAAATTTTAAAGACCATGCTAGCTCCAAGCAAGCCAATTTACAGATATATTATATTGATAGGTACTGTAATTACTAATTAGTATCTAATCAGTTATTATTTAAGATTGCAATATATTGCAAAATAAATAAATAAATCTTTGTTGGTTGACTTACCATACCATACATCAGCCTGTATCTTTTCACTACTGAATATAGGCCTCTCGCAAGGACCGCCACCACACACGGTGTTCAGCTCTTGTCATCCAGCCAATACCGGCGACATTCTTTGACGGCGTTGGTTGACTTAATACATAAATAAATAAATTCATAGTGATACTTAGTTAAAATTTTGTATATTTCGAGTTTTCAACTTATTCCTGCCGTCAGGGCCGGATCAAGCGTGTCTAGTGCCCTGTGTGAAAAACTGCAGCACCCCTTTAACGGCAGCGTTTTCCGCACGTATAAATAGATCGAAGAATTTTTAACATTGACATTTTAACGTGTATTTTAAAATACCTACCTATTAAAATGTATAAAAATCAGATGGATCATATAAAATAAGCTGAAAAATTAGATATTGCGCTTACGACGCGGCGCCCCTCGATTACCTGGCGCGCTGGGCGATCTCGTCCGGCCCTTTCTCCGGCCCTTCCTGCCGTGCACGGAATAAGACTGCGCTCTCTAAAAAGATCGTTTGTACTTCTTTCATAATACGAAATTGCAAAACGATTGCGTTATCATAATACGAAATTGTAAAACCATCGCCTTATCATAATACGAAATTTCAATCCACGGCGTGAATTGACGGCGTTATAAGCATTTAATAAATAGACACCCTCGTTTTGTAAATCAACATTAATCATATAGTTATTGAGAGAATACCAGCAACCTCGCAATATTGAATTCCTGAAGTCTATATTTCAATTAGTCTAACATTTGATTTCAAAAGTAGACTATCGCGTTCCTTTTTTATTACAAAAGTCGTAGGTAGACATTTACTTTTCAATAGAAACATACGTGCTCCATTAAGATTCGGTTGAAGTATCTGATAACGTCATTACTCTGTCCGTACTAATAAAACTCCTATGACTAACAAGTATGCGTAATAAAAAATATTTTTTGGAGGCATTTACTGCCTCTTTTAAAAATTTTACTTATTTTAAAAAGTTGTACCTACTTAAGTGCAATAAAAGTGATTACTTTGACGTCAACAACTATTTATTGAACAACAGCAACCAATCAATTTTTTCAACAGCCCTTTAGGCCATAAAGTGTAATGAAGATAATGAAACGTTAAGGAGGTGCTAATAAAACACTTGAAATCTTTGAACGGCTGTTTTTTATACGGGTTTTATACAGCAAGCAATTGTTTATACACCCATTATATTCTTAGTTGTGCCCTGTGGTGTCGACCGCCTATAGAATAACACCACCCATCTCTTACTGGTGGGTGTCGTAAAATGCGACCCAGTACTAGATAAGCACCGAGGAACTGCACCACTCCTAAAAGAGTGGACTCGCCAACCCCCTTAGTCAGTGTGACTTTTTAAGGCAATACATCTTTCATGCACAAGACAATGTGCATGAAGAAACCCGTGTTCAGCAGTGGGTACTTTAAGGGCCGGTTTCCTTGCATTGCATTCTTACCTGAAGGACAATAATTCCATTCTTCACGAGGTCTAAATGCCCGATGCTTTCGTTCTGTGGAGGTCGCAGTGTGATGAATCTGTTTGGAACAATATTTTTCCATTAACCTAAGATTAAAGCGAAATATTTAAGGCGAAAAGTCCCGGATTCGATTACCGGTCAGATATTCATTTGTTTAAAGATAAATGTTCATATCACTTCAGTTTATATCACGTCTGGGTGGTACGTTCAACTTTATGTGTGTGACTTTGTAGTCATTTCTAATTTAATTATCGATAAAAAATTCGTTTCAATTTACCTTGGACAGACACGATCAAATCGATATTCACCGGCGCAGAGCTGTTTCGAATTACTGTATGAGTACCCCAACTCGTGGAGCCGTTTTACTAATGTAGCCACTTTCCTGAAAATAATAAAAATTAGCAGTCATATCTACAGCTCCTGGTTCCATTGGATGATTCAGCCTCTTTCCTAGTTATAGCCACTTAGATCGGAGAAGTAAGTCAACTTTTCATTCGGATATCAGATGTACAAACACTTTCTATTTGTTATGGAAATTATCTGCGCTTGCGTTTAGACTAAGATGTATTCATCATAACTCTATTGCTCAACGTTGTGTGGAAGAAATTGCTATAAAGCAATAAGACCGCTTGGTTGTTTTCTCTTCTTATAACATTATTCCTTATTTTTGTCATAACTTAACAAATATAATTATTTTTCCGATTAGCTGCTTGGGATCGCGGCCCCATATGACTCCGAAGCCGTAGAACCTGGCTGACTATACACCCATTCTATTCTTACACATTAACCTGCTTATTATTATTATTACATATTTAATTATATATTATTATATATTACCCATTATATTAACCTGGCTGATATTTTCTGACTCTTTAGTTGGAAACATGTGTCACGGTCTTGTTTAATGTAAGAGTGCAATCAATGGTTAGATTTAGAAGAAAGAGCTTCAAAGTTACGCTTACTTAGCTTTGAAGATGTTGACCCAACCGGTCACCGTCTCCTTATTCACACACGCCGAAACGCGTTCGTCTCGCAAATGAGGCGGCAGAAGATCTGACAACCTGCCGACGAAAATTAAATATCACTGCTCTAAACTGCTTATTTCCTTTCTTATTTACTTTCCGCTCCACTATTTCTATTTCCCTGAATGTCCAGTTGGTCTGCTACGTCCAGTACCCCAGAAACCGTGATTCTTCTTGACCCTAATGCGTAATGGGTATTGCCCTTCAAATCACACACGGAGCTTTGTTGTAAACAGCTTTCACAACAGGTAAGTCATAATAAGATAATGTCTTATCAGTTTAGTTTTATTTGAAATTGATTGAATTAAAATCTACGATTGATGGGAGCTGAGGACACAGCCACGAAATTTTGCTACGAAACAATTTACTTATTGCCACTAAAGATCTACTTGAAGAAATTCCCTTGAATAAATTCCCGGCGGTGGTTGGATGAAAAGAGCTGAAGATCATATGTGGTAGCGAGCGTTGTGATAGGCCTATATCAAACAGCGTAAAAACAGGCTAATGGTATGGTATGATTTTGGCGTTATTACCATGACAGACACAATTTTTTTTATAACTCTCCCGTTCGTTTCGAAAATGGAAATTGTTTATTGTTAGGTCTTTTATCCCTGTATAAAAGATCAAATTAATTTACGAGAAAGCCTTATTCTTGATACGAATCCTGGCGACGGCTGCTGCGAAGTGTACTCTCTGATCCCACACCCCCTTCTCTATGTCTTTATAGGGAGATCCGCATTTCTCCAGCAATTTTGTGGCTCTCTCAACCTCTTCCCTTGGTCTCGCTCCCCATCGCCGTCTGGCCAACTCCATCAGAAACAACCATACTGTGTGATGGTGATCTTTAAACTGCGAAAAAGTCACACATTTAATCGGTAATGACCGTACGTCTAGACGGTGAGCGGCGCGGCGCGGGCGACGCGAGTATAATGCAAGCTGCATGTGGAATAAAAGATACGCTAGAAATGAACAATAAGTTATGATAAAAAAAACTATTGTAAAAACTGGTAGAATCGATTGTACTCTGGATACTGACTTATTAGCATTCAAGGATTATGAATTAAACTGCTTGAATCAAATGAATTAAAATGTTTACTAAAAAACCTTCGAAACATTTGCGGATTCAATTTTAAAGGCAGTTTTAAAATAAAATAGAATTCCAATAGAATCTAAAATGATTGTATGCTTCTGTATACCTACTCCTGGTGTTACAGGTGCCTACAAAGCAGACTACTTCTGACCTAATCTTTCCGACGTTACTGCTCCCATTAAGAACTGTCTAATCGTGCAATATTTATCGCTCTACTCCAAACTTAGGCGCTTGAGGTAAACATTTTAACGCGACCGTTCGTGCCGTTACTAATCGGAACCTCTATATATCCGACTCGGATCGACTCAATTCCAATTCTTTTCGCTTACCAAAATAGCTGGTCATAAATATAAAGCTCGTTCCGTGGGCGTCCTCAACATTTGAAAAATGAAATGGTTTTGGTCACGAGCCCGCCCTAATGCGAGTTAGATAGGGCAATACTTTTTATTGTGACTCCTTACGGAACCTACCATAACTCTGGAGGTTATGACAGTCGATAATGGAGTTAAAATAATTCAACCTTGACAAAGTCGGCAATAAATAAAGACCCTTCATAACTTTTCTTGCAAGTTGAAGAAAGTAGGAGGTAGGTCATCAAAAGTGAATTAAGTATGATTAGCAGAAACTAAATTTGTTGTTGAATCTATGCTTGAGTATATATGTGTGATTTGATCTTACTATGAGAGTAGGAGTGGCGGGTCTTACATGAGTTTCATAATCAGTAGAGTTTTGGAGAGTTTGACCAATAATCGTATGTATAGTAGGTATTGGTTAATCGAAAATACGAATAAATCCTTTGCATCTGATCATTAACATACTAGTTTTTGTCCGTGGCTTCGCCCGCGTGGATTTTGTTTTAAAATAATTGGCTCCCCCTGGAAAACTAATCAATTTTCCGAGACAAAAGGTACCTATCCTATGTTTTCAGGTTATCTCTCTGTGTAGTTTAGACGTGAAGACATAACTAACGGACAAATACAATTTCTAGTTTATAATATTAGTGTGGATTCGGTAACGACTTGGTGGCGCCAATGACTAATAATGTTGTAGAATAAACCTTTCAGTTTACGAATTAGCTACCTAGCTTAATTGGTTCGTGTTTCAGTTAGGGTTAAATTTTTTTTTATAGAAAGAAGATGGCAAACGAGCAACAGTCCACCTGGTGGTAAGAGGATACTGTCGCCCATAGACATCCGCGATACATGCCAACATTAGTCCAAAATGACAAACTTTGGCACGCCCCCGGATGCGCTGCCTACCTTTGTTGATGAAAGAATGGATTTGGAGAAAGGGTTGGGGACGTGGGAAGGGATAGGATGGGAATGAGCTCTGGCATATCTCACTCACTACCGAAACACGTACGTACATAGGGAAAATACGATACAGTTCGTAATGCAGTACATTTCAAGATAATTTTCTGTGTATTTACGTAACACGTATTTAGTATCGTTTTTTAACAATTTACGTATTTCAACAATTAAAGTAAAGAAATAACTTTGTGCTCGGCTTCGTTCAATTAGAATCCGAAAAAATCTATCCGAAAAAATGAATCTAGTACAAAATCTTTCACAATAAAAACCGAAAAGTTTCGCCGCAAATAAAAGCAAACACAATAATAGACAAACAGATATTTTTCCCTATATCTGTTTCCCTATTCTATATATACGAGTAGTAAACAATAGTTTACTTACCTCAGGATAGTCACTGAAAAATTCGATATCTTCTATAGCTTGTTCTAAAATCGTTTTATCTGTAAACATAAATTCAAGCAAATGTAAAAAGCTTTTCTTGGCATTAATTCATACAATGTTTATGTCCTCTTAGAAAAACTGGAAAAAGGTTGTAAAAATCGCGTGACAATAAGATTTGAATCTAACGTAGATTTTTAGGGAATAGGATAACAAAATACACACAATAGGTAATAACCAAATAGTAATCTTTGGTAATATATTTTTATTGTGTCGTATTGTAGACTCTACGATATGTCATGTCACGACTACGACGGCGAAGCCTTACACGAAACAATTTGCATTCACATACGTGCACATTTATTCCGTGATGCTCCAAAAGCTTTTCCGCTTAGGTTTCACGAAATACTTGACCTTCGACATTTTTGTATACAGTATTTTTCATATATTTCAGTAAGGTCGTAAAAGTCTGTTTATATCGTTGAAATTATTTAGCTGATGATGTTAATAATGATATAAACGACATTGAATTAATTGACGTCAAAATATTAATGAGACAATCTTTAGTGTTCGGAGCAAAGTGTTGTATGATAGCTACGTATTTAAAACTAGAATACTGTTACATAATCATACGTAGTTTTCAGCTCGTTTCCATAGAAAAAAAAATGCAAGAAACTTCTGGAATACCGAAATGATGATATACCTATTATACATAAACAATAAGGTATCGGCCAAACGAGCGTTCGCACAAATTCCTTTGCAGCTCATTATAAACTTGTTCTCGCGGTTAGGTAGCGTCAACCGCAAATGTAACGTTGTAGAACAAACCTATTCATTCAATTAGAGCAACGATAATGAACTTTCAAATCACTGGAATAATACAATGTGCAAACGCTCGGTGGACCAACGCTTTAGGTTGGCCGTGTAGTCTCTGACAGCTGTAGAATAGTACCAGCCCATTTCTTCTCGTGGGTGTAGTCGTACAAGGCGACTAAGGAAGAACACACTTCTAAAAGAATGGACTAATCAACCCGACTGGTCAGCGTGGTGTTTTGAGGTCAAACATCTCTCATGTACAAGGCAATGCGCAGGTTAAGGTCCATGTTCAGTAGAGGACAAAAAGGGGCTGGTTACAGTAGATAGATGTAACTATCTGGTCTATGCTATCTACCTAAATTTTACGAACCCTAAGTTTTAAGAATGTCAGTTTGAATTTTAAAACTTTTCACTTAGATAAACCCATTTTAACTTTGTCGCTCGTAACGCTGTCGTGTGAGAATCCATAGATGAAAGTTAAATGGCGTTTCAGAACGGTTGTAAACTAGTTCCGAGCATAGCGTGATGTAATTTACAGCAGATACAATCCAAGTGCGATAACTTTACACGTTCGTGACACTCCACGAGGAAAGAATATGGGTTTTTATCAACACTTAAATTTGATGTGCCATCAATCTAAAACCGATATAATATTATTATAAGAGTTCCTCCTAATTTATGGCTTAGGACTGACAATAAGTTCGCGCGATAAACGTAGGTGTAAGTTTGTACATACATTGAGCAAAATTTTATGACAAAATAAATAAATAATAAATCTAGATTATAAGTAGGCAAGTAGCGCAGCACGCAGGGTTTTTCTCAAACGGTGGATTGCGATCGACCGGTTGATCATGGGAGCATTTATAGTCGATCGCGGAAATAGTTGAATTGACATTCATTGAAAACAATAAATATACTGTCCTTCATTTCCGTCCGTCACGGCACCACAAACGCCGCCGGTAAATTTACCAACGTATTTACTATTTCACACCACCACCTAATTTTTTTATATTTCACCCGACGCGATTTTATTTCAACCTAATTATCGCGTAGTGACGAACTGTCGAACGACGTAGTAGCAAAGGACTATTTGTATCACTTGTATGTGCAATTTAATAATAATGGCCCTTTAATAAAAATTGTCTTTTTCCTGCCTAGCTCACTGCCCAAATTTCTGCTGTAGATGTCTAAGTTTTTGATGATAATAGAAATTTGAGCATCCCTGTCGTAGCGTAAAGAAAGAATGCTATACCAGAAGTGCTTAAACGTTAGTTCGCTTTAATAAAAAAATATCAACGTGCTAAAATAATTAAAAAAATGACTTTTTTATTTGTGACAAATATTTGAGAAAAGGGAGGTAACCTTTCGGGGTATAACGGAATAAGATAGACCTCGGGTTTCTACAACCGCACCTCCCGTAACAGAAGTGCGGTCCTCGCATTTCCTCGATACGGAGGTGTCGCGTACTGTTCGGTCCTAAAATCATTTTATACCGCGAACCCGTAGGCTGTGGAACGAACTGCCTCAAGAGGCCATTATTCCATTAAGCTACGACATGGGGTTCTGTGAAGAGCTGAGCTGAGCAAGAGAGCTGTGAATAGGATTTTGCAAGGTCGGCGGCGCGCCCGCATACCCCCTGGTGTTGCAGGTGTCCATGGGCGGCGGTAACACTTACCATCACGTGAGACCGCTTGCTCGTCCGCCCACTAGTCTATAAAAAAAAAGTGGATCCCGCTTATTTGAATTTTGCCTCCAAGTTTGGGCAACAAACTGTAATCGTATCGTGATCAGTCCTTTTTTCATCCACTGCTGGACATGGGCCTCCCTCCTCATGCACATTGTCTTGTACACGAAGGATGTATGGCCTTAAAACCCTTGGCTGGCTAAGCGAGTTGGCGACTTCACTCTTTTAGAAGTGGTATAGTTTCTCAGGACTTATGGTAAGGGCTATGTTATTCCTTAGTCGCCCTTTACGACACTCACGGGAGGAGATGAGGTGCCGCTGTTCTAACGCTGGCCGACACCATACGGCGAATAATTGTAATAGCATTATATTTAATAATTAATGATGAAAATTTGTCATGATGATATCAGTGATGATAACAGTGATGATAAGTAACGATGGTACCTACTGTGTAAGTTCAAGTGTACAATTGAATGTGGAATAGTAATAAAAAATAACTTACAACGGAAAACGTCGTAGATGAGTGAATACACACATCTCATCTCCTGCTCATCAGAAAAGTTGACTTTCACAGGAGGTTTACGAAGCAATTGAGCTGCCTTCAGCACCTGAATTATTAATATCGTTGAAAATACTATATATCCTATAACGATATCCTAATCGATATAACGTCTATATAACGTCTCACTACAAGGCATACCTAGTTATTTCTAAGCGATCATAAGAGGTTTTTCAATTATCCCTTAGTTATTAGGTGTTTTAGGCCTTAGTAATCATAAGAGGTTTTTCGGAGCATGCTGGATACATGCCCCAGATTTTTTAATACTCGAGGCAGCGAATTCCTTCATGATGTTTATCTTCACCGCCGAGTTAGTGATAGTGAGAGTGATAGTTATCGTAGTGAAACATTTGTACTTAAAGAGTAACTCGGTGGTACAGGCCAGAACTTATGACCATAGCAGTAAGACTCGACAATACATACCTATAGGGTAATACCCTCTCCCTTTTTGTAAATGTAACTAAACTCGGTTCGCGTTAAGAATGCAGTGAGTCATCTCACTCAAGGCGACACCAATAGTGAAACAGACCTAAGATTTCTAAAGAACACACCTAAGATTTCGAGCATTATGTAGATACCTATAAGTACTAAATCCATTTTAAGAGTAAACGGCCATTCTTTTGGAAATTTTCAATTTACGAGTATTTTCTTATATTCTTTTTTCTTTTTATTTCTGTTGAAGAAACTTTGTGAACATAAATAATAGCCATCATAAAGAAGACGTACACCATTTTGTAGTTGTTTTCATAACAGTATAGCTTAAACTTCGCAAGAGAAGGTGGTATGTTTGTACGCAAACATGGATCTAGCTTTTTCTGTCAAAGTTTACGGTGAGCATTTTGCTATTATAAAGATTACCTGACCAATATCCCAAGCAGGCCCGGGGGTTGCCTTCACGGCCACGGGCGGGGGTGCGTGTGGGTTTTTTATCGAGATCAACAAGTTCCATGGTGCCCACTCCTCGGGCACATCTTCCGTAGTTCGAACGACTTTATCTCCAAACTCCTCCCTGGCAATAAATTACGATTTTACCAGTGACGTCCAAAAGTTTCTTGCCTGACAAATTTCTATATGTATAAAAAACAAATTATACGTCATGGTAATTATAATTTATCTTGTTAGTTCGTGTATAAATTTTAGAGTTCAACCCTCGTTAGTTTTTATCGAGGAATCAAAAACAACTTTTAGAACAAGAGGGATTCTTCTCCATCATTTTTTACCGTAAAAGATTGGTGTAAGCAATTTCGTTTAGGATGAGAGTTCATCGACGACAAACTGCGCTCCGGTCGACCGGTTGAGGTACTCTCTCCAAAAAATTAGTGGAAGAAGAATTTGTGAACGACCGACCGACGGCTAAAAACGAAAAAAATAGCAGCAAGGACAGGGCTTTCAAAAACTACAATCCTTAGGATTATTCATGAACATCTTCATATGCATAAAGTTAGTGCGAGGTGAGTGTCAGAACTTATTTCAAGTGTGCAGCGAAGTGCACGAGTAGCGTGCTCTGAGGAAGGAGCCCTTTCAGAGAAACGGAAACAAGTTTTTGGAGTCAATTATTACTGGGGATGAAACTATGGTTCTTTACTATGATCCACTTTCCAAAAGGGAGTCGATGGAGTGGCGTCGTTCTGGTGAAGCACCACCTAGAAAAGCAAAGGTGACTCAGTCCACCAAAAAGATTATGGCTTCGATATTTTGGGATTGTCAAGGAATATTGCTTATAGATATAATAGAACGCAATACTACGGTAACTGGAAGCTATTATACTAACCTTATAGAGCAATTACGAGAAGCAATCAAGCAGAAACGTCGTGAGTAAACTAAGCACATATGTGCAGTTTTCCATGACAATGCACCCGTTCAAGAAGTAGCAGTTGCGACAGCTGCTGTTTCAAAGTGTGTCTTTACGGAAATTCGCCACTCACCCCATAGTCCCGACATGACTCCCAGTGATTACTATTTGTTCTCAAAACTTGCGGACTTAACGGGTAGAAGATTTTTTACTGATGATGAAGTGACTGATACAGTTTGCGCTCATTTTGAAGACAAAATTTCTGATTGTTTTTATACTGGGATAGAAATGCTAATTAAACGATGAATTATAGAATAAATCTTTCAGTTTACGAATTAGCTACCTAGCTTAATTAGTTCGTGTTTCAGTTAGAGTAACGTTGTTTTTTATAGAAAGAAGATGGCAGACGAGCATACAATTCACCTGATGGTAAGTGGATACTGTCGTCCATATACATCCGCGATACATGCCAACATCAGTCCAGAATGACAAACGTTAAACCGGAAAACTTAGCACTACACATATTATTGGATTAGGTACATAGTAGTAGTTCTTAATTGGCTTATTAATTATTAAATCTTATACTCATACATAATTTATAATGAACAATTAGTAAATAAATAAATACCGTGCACGAAGATAGATACCGTGAAGATTTTACAATCTTGAGCGTTTCTGTGTAATGCAGTTAATGTACTATAAAGTCTATAAGTATGTAACATTCCAAGATGGTTCCAAATGATACCTACATTACGACGTTTACAAATGTTGTAATGTCCTAAAATCCTATTTTTGCAAGAACTAAGCATGTCCTATTATTTGTAAGAACTGATTTTATAGTTACTTATTTGCTTTTGCTTCATCTCTTAAATCTCCCATTTATTTTTTATACATATAATATCAAATCCATGGTGGTGAAAGATATGCAGGTGAACAGTGGAACAGGATTTTTTATGATTTCATACTCTATTCCCCATGACTTAGGCTATTCACAATTTTCGCTTATTAATTTTGATGATACGCTTCACAAATATTTTAATAAGAGTAAAAATATAAAGTCTTTCAATTTAAAGTAATAAATAGTTACAAAGGTTTCTAGTCGATACCAACTTGACAACTTACAGGTCGAAAAATGTAGGTCTAATATATTTATATTTAGTGGCCAGTATCAATATCATTTCACAATTAAACACAGATCAAGCAAAATACATAGATTGACTAGGTTTCATTATTATTATTTTTTTTATAGAGAAGGGGGCGGACGAGCAAGCGGTCTCACGTGATGGTAAGTGTTACCGCCGCCCATGGACACCTGCAACACCAGGGGATATGCGGGCTATCTAGTGATTTACGATTATATGTAATAATAATAAGATCAGGCTTTCACATGTAACCCTTGCCCCAAGTGACCCCTTTCTCACAGAAGATTATCGTAAAAAGTACTGAATTTTCCACTTTACCCTATTCCCCTATTATGTTACGTTACGTATTTCGGTAGTGAGTGAGGTACGCTAGAACCTACCTATTCCCATCCAATCCTATTCTATACATATTCATTTTCTCAATCCTTTCTCCATATCCATTACTAATGGTACTAATGGTACCATTGGATGGTAGGTAGTGTATCCGGGGGTGTGCCGACGACGTTTGTCATTCTGGACTGATATTGACATGTAACACGAGTGTCCACGAGCGACAGTATTCACTTACCACCAGGTGGGCTGTATATAAAATTAGCTCAGACACCAAGTTTAAGCCAACATTCATATTTCTCCATCCATAAAATATATAGTTCTTTAAGTAACAAGCTGCTTAAGATCGTAAGGTACCTACGTAGTATCTTCACAATAATGCCGGCATTAGGGGGGCAGTATATTGAGCTGTTGCATGCAATTGTAAATTATGTTCTCATGCATCGACAAGCCTATATTCCCACGATTACAAGCGTATTGCAATTGCGGCCGTTGCAGTTGGTAACAATACCGATGTAGGTTTTAGAGTCACATTTATTTAAGTTGCTCGAATCTAATTAAAATTAATTTATGAATTATGGGATATTGGGCTAATTGCAGGTTTGGATTGCAATTATTTTATTGTTATCATTGATTTATAAATAGTTTATAAGTACTAATATATCGTTAAATAAAAAGTTTTTTAAAATGAGTTATAAATGGTTGTATAATTTAGATTTTTTTTTTGTTTTACAAAATTGCTTCTTACAAAACATTGTACAGATACATTACGAAAACATTGGCCTTTGGCTAATCGGGAAACACCCGAACGCGTCATCCATGTTTATGCAATAAAGTATTAAAGTAGGTATTTTATAATAAAGTATGCAATTAGAGGTATGGTAATTCATAGACGTGGATGACGCGTTCGGTGATTTCCAGATTAGCCGATAGCCAATGTTTTTGTAATGTATCTGTACCTATAGAAATGATTGCATATTTTGTGAATTGCACATTATGCGCCTGAACGACAATAGTTACGTACGTTACATTAGTAATGAGGAGCTTGGGTTCAAAAGGTGACATTTACACTTTTCTATTTTTAACAAAACAGAAAATGAACTGTTACCGAAATCTGTGGATCTGTTAAAAATATCACCTTTTGACAGAAACTCGTGATCGCTCTTTGTATATCATAATATGAGGCAACACCTTTCGATGCAAATAACTTCAGATATGGCTTATATTGAAGCATTGGAGTATGAACATAGAAAAATAGAATTGAACCTAAAATTGCTCCTAACCTTTTAATCCTAACCTCATCAATAATCATGTCGAATAGAGCATGTAATGAAAAAAATGAAAACCTTTTATCGCATTTTACTCTCTATCTACTATCCCATCCAATTCCATTCCTCCCCCCAAGCACGAGGGAAGAAGAGGGGGGAGCCTAATGGGATAAGGAAAGCTTCTCATTCTATTTACTCCTAAATCCCCATCTTTCTCAATGTATTAAATATGCACCTAAATTTCCAAAAGACAGTGTATCCGTGAATAATGTTGGTTACGTTTGATGTCCATTGTAACGATAATCTTTCGAGCATTGTCTTTCTTATTGGTAGTTTTCTGTGAGAAATAGGTAACTTAGCCGTTCGGGCGCGCCGAGCGGTTGTCGGATTGCAGCGTGTTAAGCATGTACATACTCTCTCCCTAATGAATATTCTATAATATTTTTTCCTAAAATAATTTTTCCTAATATAAACGAAATTTGCTTTTTCAACTGGCCCGTGTCATCGGCGTTAATTTATTTTCTAATGACGTCACACATAGTTCGTAGACGGAATACTGTGATAGAATAGAAATAATTACGTAGTAAAATACCTACGAGTACATGTGTACATGTATTTATATTATTACTGGGTAGCAAAGGTCAGGTCAGGGTCGTATCACATATGAGTACAATGGTGTGGAGCGAAGTAATCGTGGTCTATTTTCGTTGTTTCATAGGAATCTAAAATCTAATTACTTAGTAAGTAATTAGTGAGTAACTAGTCATTCTACAGCACTGGCCGATAACAGCACTTATTAAGGTGATTTTAAAGTTATTTTATGTTACTCTAAGTGAATAAACAAGTCTGTTCTACAACGGCTTATTGGACAAGTTTATAATGAACTGCAAAGGAGTTTGTGTGAACGCTCGATTAGACGATACTTTTATACCCTCGTGCTTCTCCATAATTGTGCATAAAAGCATGATTTGTGTTATTTCGAAACAGCTTTTAACGCTAAGAATTTTAATCTTTTTAACTAAAAAATATTAATTGTTCCCTTGTAATATAGTGTTTGTTGCTAATAAAAAAAAATCACAAAGTTTTTCAAAAATGTCGATAGCAGCATAGATTTCGCTACTTTCTGTACGTTTTTATCCGTTCGTTGGTTTTGTAGCCACCGGTGACACTTTAAACAAAAGAAATCAATAAATGGTCAAAGGTTAAGTGTCTGAGAGGAAATGTTTAAAAAGGTTATGGAGCTTTATGAGACCTATCCTCCGACATGTAATTTGTACGTTTAGACGTCGTTTTTTATTATTATTTTTAAAGTTTACACCGTCATATTTCTGAAACCATTGAACCGTTGGCTCGTCTTCGAACTTAACCGAGATATACCTATCCCAGCTAAGAAAAGTGCTATAAAAGCTGATTAAGCAGTATTTTTTTTAATGTTATGATGTTAGGTGTTACCACTTCATTAACCTAGCCTCATCAACTTTAGACTAATAAAGTGATATAATAGCAATTATTTAAACGATAAATTCAACCTAAGTTGATAATTAAGAGCTGCCGCAACGTGCTTGAGCCTGTACAAAAGTTTTAGTAGAAACTATCACTTAAACTCTGGAGATGGAGATATTGGACAATGTATATTTACATTCTAAAGTGATATGAAAGCGTTTTTTTATAGGAAGAAGGCGCAAACGAGTTTACAGTCCAGCTTGTAGTTAGTGGATACTGTCGCCCATAGACATGAGCGGTATATGCCAACTTCAGTCCAGAATGACAAACGTTGGCACGCCTCCACATGCGCTGCCTGCCTATGCCGATGTAGGAATAGATTTGTAGATAAGGCTTGGAAAAATGGGGAGGGGTAGCATAGGATACAATGGGAATAGATGGTAGATCTCACTGACTACCGAAACACTTACGTACATTGAGGAATAGGACCCACTATACCCACCTCTTTAAGTTGCATTATTTTCCTTTAGAGCCATTACTTCTCTTTATTGTCAATTAAAGTGTTAAATATTAGTTATATATCTATTATATATTCAAAATATATTGTAGAAGCTTTTATATATCTTTTACACCTCTGTAAATGCTAAAACAGGTTGCCGTTAGCGCCAATTTATTACAAGCTTTTATTTAACTTCACCTGTTAGTATGTTTGGGACAAATCTTGCAACCCAAATTTTAACCACTTCCTCTAAACTTACGACTTTGAAATTTTGCATGCTTGTTCAGTTCTGATGACCATACACTAAAATTGATAGAAATAACCTGATGCTGCAGCCAGGATTGTCTCCTCACGAGGGCACTCCTCAACGATTAGTAGCACGGACACGAAACATTGCATATACTTTTAATTTTGATAGCTAAACATGATCTTCACATGAACTGATGCTGCAGCCAGGATTGTCTCGTCATGAGGGCACTCCTCAACGGTTAGTAGCATGCACATGAAACTTTCCAAAACAAAACATGACTTTCTACCGTAATGATGCGTTACTTGAAATGGATAGATTGAGAAATATTTAACTAAAAAGTGTAAATAAAATAATATAAAAGAAAACGTTTTTTAAAAACAAGCTTTTATGCAAGCCATGTACTAAAACGAATAAAATAAGTTTATATTGAATTATTTGTTCTCAACAAGCTTGTCGCGCGAATTGTAAATGGTACCTACTTTTATGAATACCTACTTCGCGACAAGCTTGTTGAGAACAAATAATTCAATATAAACTTATTTTATTCGTTTTAGTACATGGCTTGCATAAAAGCTTGTTTTTAAAAAACTTTATTTTTATATTATTTTTTGTTGGGATAGACCAACTCAAGATTATTTTTATGATTAAAAACTAAAATTATATTCTTTTACAGAGCCTGCGGTATCAACTCGGTGTTTTGTGACCCACTTTGTATAGAATTGCCACTTATCGACACCTTATTGAGTTGATAATATCCTATTAGAGTGGGGAAATTAATAATTTAATAAGGGTAATTAGAACTTTGGAGTGTTGCATATACATGAACCTACTGTACGTAATTATAAATTGTACTCAATGACACCTCGTCATGACGACAATGACGTCAAATGACACCTCGTAATACGAACTAGTTACTGGGGAGACGCCGCGCGCCGTGACGCGTGTGAACTGCAATGGGTCACGCGACCGTTTGTTGACTTAATTGTTAACAGTGCGTTCCAAATACGAAATTGCAAGGCAGTTAAAATCACAGCATAAATTGACTGTGATAAGAGCTCATAATAGAAACAGTGGTCTCACTTTTCAAGAGGGTTTTGAGTGATAGATCCACCGTGCAGACACGACCGGTGACTCTTGAAAGGCCATTAGGGCCACAAGAATGTAGACATTCCGAGAAAAAAAAAAAACACCGTGCAGCCCGGATATGGGTTGATATATATTACTCAATACGAGTAGAGTATGTTTTTATTCTTGGACAAGCTTGTATTTTTTATTATTTTACTGATAATCCTAGATTTTACTTTATCGATGAATCAGTGATGTTTGGAGAATATTTTAAAGTAAAAATTTATTGGTGAGTTCTGTCAGGAAACAGCTCATGACTTCAGAAATGAAGTCGAGCTTAGGCACCCCTAAATTATTACACCTACCTAACTATTGGTGTGTGTACTGAATAGTATTTCCATTGTACCGACCGATTTTATTGCGCAATTACTCCACATTTTAACCAATATTGGTCAAGTGGTTTCGGAAAAACCGTAATCATATCTATTTTATAAACGAAAAACCATAATAAAGTAACAAATGAAGTTCATTTAAATAAATTTTAAATGGAGCCAACTGCTATTTTAAATTGAATATTAGGTGAATTTTGGTAAGTTGAACTTATGGTAAGATATCGGAATACTTGCGAGTCCAAATCCAAAGTCTTCTGCAGAGCAACAAGTTTAAAGTACTGCTGAAGTCTCCACTCCTTGTCACTTGGCAATACCAGTCTCTCCGCCTCAGTAGTGTCTCCATCTTGTCTCGCTGCGTCATCTTGCCGTAGAATTTCGGCCAACAACTTTGGGTACACATGGAAAAGGTTCCCATCTCCATACTCGCTAAGGGCTACCCATAAAGTGTTCGGGTCATGTTTTGTAGGCATTTTTTATACATTTCAAATTAAATTATGATTACGTATATTTTCTTAGAGATTAAAATTAAATTAGGATTATTTATGTTTTTAAGAGATTTATCATTTTTACATTGACGCTATTGTAAAGAAAGTTTTCGCGTGCGTTGGATATTATCGCGCGGGAAATAGCTCTTCCCTCGAGTGCCGCCCGCCAACTGAGGTTTTATTTTGATAACCAAGCCTTCAACGACTTCAAGTTCAAGTTGCTTCGGTAGGCAATTACTAGCAAACTGCTCCTGATTTTCTTGGGCACATAAATACCATATAAATATATAATATTCTTACAAATTAGAATCAGTTACTGTCCCGTTTTATTTTGGTAAGGAACTTGTTCCAAAAACTTTTTCAAATTATCTTAAAAGAGGTTATATATCAACACATTGTCAGCTTTATGACAACAAAATCAAATGCAAAAAAAAGTTTCTGACATTTTACTAACATTTTTTTTCCATCTACATCTACAATAGGCTTTTTAAGATATTTACCATGAAAATATACCAATACTAATATTCCGTACCAAATATTCTGTAACATGTAAATAAAATATAAACCTTGAAATGGTGAGGTGTTTCTAAATCAATCCATGGATCAGCCTATGACACGAGAAGAAAGTTATTCAGAAAGAAGGAGACTGTTTAAAAATATTTGGGACACTGCTATGCATGTAGACGACAAAGAATGTGACATTCTGAATAAACCTAAAGTAATTAAGTACGTTCATTCTTTATTTCCATACTGCAGACTTTCTTCATACATTGACCATTGTGTACTGGTAACATTCTATGCAATGGCACCTCCTTTGAAATGTTATACAAAATTGGAAAAGTATCGAATGAATTCTAATTCTTTGCATTCTGGGAGAACTAATGTAGTGCCTACTATTTTTTATGATATAGGTACTGTATAATAAAAAATATACGGTAGTCCTGTAGGGGTGACGCACCAACAGGTTTGTATTGATAAATGAATAAGTAATCAAATGGTCTTGATCGGCATTTATTTATTTTCTGCCTATCTATGGGGTAATGCTTTGAATCAAATATACAAAAAAGCCAGTATTATGACTATCTACCTGGGACTTCCTCTTATGACCTACAACAATTTACCTATTAACCGAACGTGAGAAGGAAAACACCGTGAGGAAACCCACAAACCCTAGTGTGCTTAACAGGGGAGACTTGTGATCTGCAGTAGGGCAGGCTAATATCAAACAAAACGAATGTTTGAACTTTGATAATTGTTGCGTCATAATTCTTATTAAATATTCTTTTTTTATTTAACTGAAAATAAAAACTCAATAAAAGATTTTTGCAGTTAGGTATAGGTACTTATAAGTGCCTGTCGAAGTAAAATAGATATTACCTACACTGTTAATATTTTTGTTAATATTTGGACTACCTCATTGAGTTGTGGGGCTGTGCTACCAAGACTAAGACTAAAGACTCACAAGTTGCACAAAATAAAGTGATCAAATCATTATTTAATTACAACTACTTAACATCAACGAAAAGCCTATATAGGGAGACTTAAACTACTGAATTTGGCTCAAATTTACAAACATGTCTTTGTTAGAAAAATACTGGATGGAAACTTCCACTCTTATTTTGCATGGCTCCATAGCCATATCCGTAATGACTGTTTCGCTTTGTAGAGTTAACACTCCATGCTTGTTCTTTTCGTGTATTTGATACTTACATATTGTCTGCTCAAAGGAAAAGAAATGTTTAGGTAGGTACATTATTTACTTTTTTTCTTATTATTAGTGAACATGTTCTTATGAGAATAAAGACTTAAACCAACATTTTGATATTAGTATTACAACCCACTGCAGGGCCAGGCCTCTCCCTGTAATGTCGAGGAAGGTTAGGATCATGAGATGATGCAGATTAGTGGATATTAATATCAATCAATATACATAATAAAATAACTACTAAGTAGATGATAAAACACTAACCGTCAAACAGTGATTTCGATCTATCATAATCTTGTAACAGCGTACAATTGACACAAAAGTAAGGGTTAACAGTGGTCATTATTTACAGGACACTAAGGCTGGATGAAGTCGACCGTTCCGCTGGCAAAAAGAAAAAGCAGCGGATCAAGAATTTACGTTCAGTATGCAACAAACTTTTAGACTTCTGCGATCGACAAGACGCCGACGACTTATTTTACGAACACGTTAAGTACCTACTAGTATCACGGCTGGACTTAGTGGTTTCGCCACCCTGTGCCAAATATTCAATTGCGCCCCATCTTTGGGTCTGCGCCTGTTTTCTGTGACGGCGCCTCTCCAATTTTACGACCTCCGGGCCTCTCGGCGCTCAGTGGAGTATCGTAATCAATATTCGTATCCTTTTCTTTCCTAAAAATTTCTTGATAACGAAGAAAAACGTGGTCATCTCAAAATATTTTTCGCGCCCTCATTTGTGTCTACCATCATATGACTGTAGAGCGCCTCCAATTCAAAGAGCCCCCGGAGCCTTCGCGCCCTGTGCGGCCGCACGGGTCGCACATTTCTAAAGCCGGCACTGACTTGTATCTACCTATACTTATTTTTTTTAAGTTCCTTTCCAATAAAATAACAATTAGGTATTGACGAGACCTAAGGATATTATAAGGAGTATACGGAATAAAATATATACGGAATAAAATATATTCATTTATCAGACCCACACATTGATATGCAAATTTTCACTGCAATGTCAAATACTTGGGAGTTTTTTTGTTGGAAAAAATACAGGCTGCAACAATCTTTTCCGAAGCTTAAAATGAATGTTTTTCTTTTTGCAAAAATTTTACGAATCTTTTTCATTTGCATAAAGTTTTTAACAATTTATCCACACTTTGCTAAATACAAAACCAAAAAATGTACCTACCTACCTTTTTAATAAAAACTTCGTTACATATATTATAGATATTATATATAAATTAACTCGTTTATTAATTAATAAACAGAATCTGTAGTTAAACCATATACATACCGGGTCCTAAATTTCTAGCCTGATATTTCTAGGTGTCTAAAAAAACAAATTATACGTCATTGTAATTGTCATTTATCCTGCTAATTTGTGTATACCTCAATTTTAAAGTTCAATCCTCGTTAGTTGTGATTCCTCGACTCTTAGAACAACAGAAGAAAATTCTGAAGAATTGTTCAATATAATTCCCACCTCGGGTTTCTACAACCGCACCTCCCGTCACAGAAGTGCTGTCCATCCTCATTTCCTAGATACGGAGGTGTCGCGTACTGTTCGGTCCAAAAATTATTTTATATCGCGAACCCGTAGGCTGTGGAACGAACTGCCTCAAGAGGTCTTCCCATTAAATTACGACATGGGGTTTTTCAAGAGAGCTGTGAATAGAATTTTGCAAGGTCGGCGGCGCGCCCGCATACCCCCTGGTGTTGCAGATGTTCATGGACGGCGGTAACATCGACGACGAACGTCGCTCCAGTCGGCTAAAGACGAAAGAAATAGCAGCAAGGACAAAGCTTCCAAAAACTACAGTCCTTAGGATTATTCATGAACATCTTCATATGCATAAAGTTAGTGCGAGGTGAGTGTCAAAATTTCTTTCAAGTGTGCAGCGAAGTGAATATGTAACGTGCTCTAAGGAAGGAAGCCTTTCAGAGAAACCGAAACGATTTTTTGGAGTTATTGTTACTGGGGTTGAAACTATGGTTCTTTACTATGATCCCCTTTCCAAAAGTGGAGTCGATGGAGTGGCGTCATTCTGGTGAAGCACCGCCTAGAAAGGCAAAGGTGACTCAGTCCACCAAAAAGATTATGGCTTCGATATTCTGGGATTGTCAAGGAATATTGCTTATAGACATAATAGAACGCAATACTACGGTAACTGGAAGCTATTATGCTAACCTTATAGAGCAATTATGAGAAGCAATCTAGTCGAAACGTCTTGGGTAAACTAAGCACATTTGTGCAGCTTCTCCACGACAATGCACCCAGCCGTCCAAGCCGTAGCAGTTGCGACAGCTGCTGTTTCAAAATGTGTCTTCACGGAAATTCGCCACTTACCCCATAGTCCCGACATGACTCTCAGTGATTACTATTTGTTCTCAAAACTCAAGGCGGACTTAACGGATAGAAGATTTTCCACTGATGATGAAGTGATCGCTGCGGTTTTTCGCCCATTTTGTAGACAAAATTTCGGACTGTTTTTATACTGGGATAGAAATGCTATTTAAACAACCCGAAACGTGTGTTCAAATAGACGGACACTATATTGAAAAATAAAAATAGTTTCATGAAATTCTGTGTTGTTTTTCTTTGTCAGGCCGGAAATTTTTGGACCTCACCTCGTATGTGTACCTAATATCTATGTGAAAAGACATATGTAGGTATAAAGTGCAAGATTTTTTTTTTCGGCCCAATTTTTGTACCGGTATGTTTAAAATGCAATTAATATCTTATCAATATCGGCCTATAATAGTCCGCTGTGGTACAGGCCTCCCTTATGTATAGGTACTTAGATATAGTTTCCTGTCATAATCTGTCACGTGGACTCCTCGCGAATTGATGGACACACATGCTCCAATTTTTTTAATTCTCGAATATATGGGTTTCCTCCTAGTTTTCTTTCACTGCCGAGCTATTGACCTACTGTTATGTCTTCTTCAGGAATAACAAGAAAACTAAACAACGAGCCCAAGTTTCACATTCTTATTTACTCAGGTTTTGAATTTGAAATAAGGACATCAAATTGATCAAATTAAAACATAATTGGTTGTAAGATTTTGCTTAATCTTTCGTAATTGTTGTCTTTAGCTAATAGCAGAGGGCCAAGAAGTTCCATCACATATAGTTGAAATAAGTCCTAAGAAACTGAAAATAGGACAAGTACACAAAAAGAAAAGGCTCAACAAGAAAAGTTTGTCTGCACCAGTCGATAATAATGTACCAAGAGCCACTGTGTCTGAAAAAAAGGATGACAAAGTAATTAAAACTTCCAGAAATACGTCGCCGATCAAAGCAACATTGGCAAGGAAGTTGGTCTTTGACAAAACTATAATTCCAGAAAATTCAAGTCCAATGAAGATTAACAAAATAATAGTAAATAATATGACAGAATATTCTAACACAGCCCGTCGCAAAATAATTAGGATGAAAAGTAACAAAGGAAAAACGACATCAAATTTATAATATGACTTATTCAACATAATAAATTTATTAAAATACAATTAAAAAACTGTTTTTTTTTGTGCAATACCTACGCCTAAAAGCAATTTTAGCTACCTCCACATTTTGACATTTGATGTGGGTATTTTGATATTTTTACTGCATCACACAGTCGACAGCGTACAACGTGTTTCGGAAGCAAATGAGAATTGCTTGATCTTTTCCTTCCATTCCCATTTCATCTATTAATCCCATTCCGCTTTTCTCAGGCAATCGGATGGAAGAAGGTGGGATAGTATGTATCTAATCTCATACCGTTCCATTGTCCTATTTTCTGATACTCTTTATAGGTCATGTCCAGACTCCAGATAACAAACGTTGACACGCCCCCGAATGCACTGCCCAAATTTGGAGATTTGAAAATGAATTTAGAAAAAGGATTGGGAAAATGGGGAGGAATAGGATAGGACAGGATGGGAATGAGCTCTGGCATATTTCATTCACTACCTACCGAAACACGTACCTATGTACATTGGGGTGATAGGATAAAGTGGGAAATGTAGTAGGTATATTTCCTTGTCTTGGCTAAGTTCGTTACGAAAAAAAACACGTGGGTCGAGTCCATTCAACAGTTCCTTATGCTTTTTCCCTGGTAGAGAACTCGGGTCAAGCATAAGGAAATGGCCTTAGCAACCAGTTCGACTAATAAACAACGTAAAGGAAGATAGGATAGGATTAAATTTGTGTTTTGTTCAAATCTCGTTTTGAATATATAAAAAAATGTAAAATTTAAAAAAGGGATTGCCTGTGCACCTTGCACAGGCAATCCAACAGCCTCTGGGCACACTCGACTGGCCTCGTTACCCGTCTCTCACAGAAGACTGCCTTGAAATGTACCGCATCCTATTCCACAATGTACATCCATGTTTCTGTAGTAGATAGGTGAGATATGCCAGAGCCCATTCCTATTCTATCCTGTCCCTCACCATTGTTCCAAACCTTCTCCAAAGGTAGGTACGAGTATATACCACATCCGGGGGCGTGCCAACGTTTGTTATTCTGGACTGAAGTTGGCATGCACCGCGGATGTCTATGGGCGGTGGTTCCACTTACTACCGGGTGGTCTGTATGCTCGTCAGCCGCCTTCTTCCTATAAAAAAGTCATTTTAAAGATATAGGTATTAATAACAACAACAGCCCCACGCACCGAAAGTCGGAGTTTATATGTTAAAAACAGGAGCAAACCGCATGGATGTAACGCTTCATTATGTCGGTAGTGATTAAGTGGAAATAAAATAAATCATTCATTGATTAGCGTACCTATATTTTTTATTTAAAATAGAAAAATAGGTACCTACCTAAATATATTCATTATGATTTGTTTAATAGATAAATAGTACCTATGTTACTAAAATTAGTTTTCGTATCTGTTTGTTTGCCAAAAAGTTGAATTTAAGAGTTACTTACACCTGTTTGTTGATAATGTTGTTATACAATTCTACAAATTATTACATTTTTATAAAATAAAAAATAAAATGTGAACACTATGGTTAGCGTTCACAGTGGACTGGACACCGTGTCATTACCACAGATATAATATTTTGCTACTGGAGAGTGGGGAACTGCATTCATGTGCAACCCTACTATAGCGCGCGTCAGATAATTCTGAACGCTACTGGTGTGTTAAATGTTGGCATATTAACAAAAATACAAAGTACCGTTTTTTAGGGAAAAATGTAACATTCGTGAGCATTAAAATTGGGCAGCCCTCCCTTGCAGTATTCTGGTAATTTTTTATTGACATAATTTTTCTCTAATTGACAAAGGAAAAGGACTAAGCTCTTAATTGTGATAAGCCCTGTTTTAACAAACTTGAGTGTATTATGATTTGACTATCATGGCCTAATGAGGTCTACCATAAGACCCCTGTTCAAAACACTTATTTTGACTCAAAATGAAAGAAACAACATAAATAATCAGTTTTATTAATTTATATATTTTTGAATAATTGTGACCGTGCAATGGCATTGACTCAATACCATCAAATTTATTATTCAAGTCATCAGACTCTTCTGAAGAAGAATCTGACGATTCACTTTGACTTTTATTATGAATTTATCTATTATAGTGGAGTGTAGGCTTTCTCGGCCGGTGTCCATATTAATTGCATCTTCCGGTCTACTTGGCCGAGGTCTTCTGGAATCTCTTCTCTTTTTTCCAAACGTTTTGTCAACAACTGTCAACAGCTTCTCGAGCGCAACTGCGCTCAGTTGCGCTCGAGAGGCGAAGAGATAACATCTCTCCGAAATTCCGAACTCGTGAACGCAGTCGCCACTGAAGATGTCAACCACAGTTGTTGACAAAACGTTTGGAAAAAAGAGAAGAGATTCCAGAAGACCTCGGCCAAGTAGCCCGGAATATTCAATTAATTATCTATTATAGTTCTATGTCAAACAATCTGTTGGACTCAAAATATTAATCCTCAGTTTTTTCTACATAGGTACAAACATTTACCCATTCTTAAGGGTTCCATCTGGTTTGCGGCCTAGTTGACATTTTTTCGCCAATGCGTCCTTTTACAATTGCCCATATTTTTTCTATGGGAATCAGATCGCAATGGCAAGGTGGTAAACGACCTCATGTCATGTTCACTCAACATTTTTTCTACTCGTAATTTTGGCATTCCTTTGTTCTGTTTTATTAATTCATAAAGATGAGGTTTATTCTTTGAATTCTGTACCATTTTTCCTCAATCACTCTTGCAGCTCAGCCTTGAGATTGCCCATTTTAGAGGCTTGTTTATTTGTGTACAATGTTATGGTGCATTATCCACTACTACAAGACATTTTGCTGTTGAATTAGGAATGATTTTCTCTTTCATCCAGCAGGGGGTATAATCCATCTTGCACTAACACTGTCAGATACAAGAACACCAGACTTATCTTCAAATTGTCAACATTTTTGAAAATGATAAGAAGCATGTATATGTTTCATCAAGATATATTACAAAGATGTTTTTCTTTAAGACGGTTCTTATGCAGTCTAGGGATATATATCGCTCGCCAGGCTGCATTATCAGCTTGCTCCATCAAAATCTTTCGTTTGGACTGACATTTCATGTAATTAAACCCCATACTGTTTAAAATGCGTCTCAATAAAGTACAGGTATATTTAAAATCTATCAGATTTTAATTTACATCAATCTATATATAGCTTATTTATTGTAGTGATTTCTTTTTTAACATAAAATGTGTGTATTATATGCCTTATAGCACACTTGTCACATTCATTGATAGAGGAAATACCTTTTACTCGGTTTCTTTCCTTCCAGGGAGTTACAATTTTAGATGATGATGATGCAGCTTTGTTTTACTTCTTTCCTTATTTGAGTAACAGCACATTCAGATACTGAAATCAATGCACAAAATATAATATTATAGTTACATATGTATATTACAACACATACATAATTAGTATAATTACATATCTTTTTACTGTTAATAAACTCTTTAGATGAAACGAGACTTGCGAGATTAATAGGAATAAAAATCATGTATACTAAGTATTTAGGTATAGAAGTATGATGTCGTTAAGAACAAGAAACAAAACAATGTTGAATCGATAATAATTTGTAAATATAATTTCAATATAAATTACAACTAATGAGGGTAAAATGGTCACACTGAAAATTACCTGTTAAAAATGCAACACGAGCCCGCACTTTACAAAATGGTACCACAGGTCGCTCATTGCCACGTTTTGGTTCACACGAACGTTTCACATTTAAGATAATGTCTTGCTGGAATTTTTAATTATTTTTGGCATGATTAACAAGGTAAATACAAATAAAAACAGACCACTGACTGAAGCATAAAACAACACCTGACGTTTAAGTCTAAGACAATGTGGCGGAACAAGATACAACATTACATTAGTTCCGATTTTGATCGCGCGCAGAGTTATTTGGCGCAGAGTTTATAACAGGAAGTTCAAAATGCTGTCAGTAAGTCAGTAGTGATACACAGAGATCGAGACTTTCTTTTTACTACTAAGGTGACAAGAAAATTATGAAATAAATGTTTAATTTAACAAAACCTATACTTAAAAAACATAATTATTATTTACAGATTTATGAATTATTCAATTAAAAATGTATGAAGTGAGACTTTGAACATGTGAAAAAGTTTTCGCCATTACTATACCTACATGTGTCGGAATATAAGAGACCTGTAGGCCAGGGAAAATTTTTTGTTGCCCTAGTATGAAACTTTCGGGAAACATTCGTTGCAATAAAATATGATTTATCAGAATATTGTTTTTTTTTTAAATCAGCCGTTTTGAAGTTATTAATTTTTTTCGAAAAACTGACCTTCGGCAGTTGGCTACGCATATCTCCGAAACTATCCAACCGATTTGAGTGAATTTTTTTTTAAACGGCTTAAAATAACATATTCTAAATAGCTTGTTGGCCGATTTCGGCTAGCTTATCAAAATTTTGAAAAAAATCGATTTAACAAAAAATATTGCAAAGACTGTTTTTTTTTTCAAAACTTTTCAAATGGGTTTCAAATTTTTCATGGGTCATGATTTGCTTCTAAACTCTTTTTAAGCCTTAGGCAGGACGCAGACACTCATAATTTACCAGTTTTTGCAATTTTTTTGTAAAATCGATTTTTTTCAAAATTTTGATAAGCTAGCCGAAATCGGCCAACAAGCCATTTAGAATATGTTATTTTAAGCCGTTTAAAAAAAATTTCACTCAAATCGGTTGGATAGTTTCGGAGATATGCGTAGACAACTGCCGAAAGGACAGTTTTTCGAAAAAAATTAATAACTTCAAAACGGCTGATTTAAAAAAAAAACAATATTCTGATAAATCATATTTTATTGCAACGAATGTTTCCCGAAAGTTTCATACTAGGTCAACAAAAAATTTTCCCTGGCCTACAGATCTCTTATATTCCGACACATATAGCAATTAAACAACTTTGAAGCCACCCCGTGACCACCTCCACTGCAAAGTGTTCGAAACGTCGGGATATAAATAATGTTAAATATACGCGATTTAAACCGTTCAAAGTTGTTTAATTGCTATGTGAAAAAGTTTCTAAACGTTATTTATGTAGTGATTGTAGTGATACCTATCGATATTTTTGTTACCATTTTCTTAGTTAATATTATTGTTATTAAAAATAACAGAATATCACCTCAAAGAAAAATTATTAAAAAAATTCCGTTACGTTATATTTAAACTGCAGAAAACTTCCGAAATTTGTAATGTGCAATACTCTTGAATAGACCTCCCGTCACGTCATCTTCATTATTATACCACTAAGTTTAATTGTAAATGTTAAATGTCATCTTTTTAATGCTATCTCTTTCACTCTACTATAATGAGAAACGGTTTTATTCACTCTGACGTTAAAAACAAAAAAAAGTCTGCTGTATCTATGTTTAAATGGTGTAATGTAATATGCAAACCAACCTATATGTCAGTTTATCGTTCTGAGATTTTTCTTACTAAGTATTTCGTAAAATGTCCTAAATTTAAATAAATAGACCGTAATCGGGAGGTTTTTTTTGGGTAACATGGACCTGTAGTGAAATGTTCCTCGCTACTAATGCATCGTTTGAAGGAATCCAAAGTTTTGTAATATTATTACGTGCTCATCCTGAAACAGTGTTTCTATTGTTTTAATTCCCACGCTCATTTTGTAACTGCTGTAGATGATTATTACGGCACAATTCCGATAATGTCGGACTACGATCTTCAATTTCAAGCGGACTTGGAGAAGGCGCAGGCTTTGAGTTTAGAAAGTCTCGCATTAGAACAATTTCGAAGACAAAAGCTCGCCAACGCAGGTAATTGACGTATATTTGTTTACACACAGAGATAATGGGAAACTCAAGGCCGGCAATGCAATATCTCACATATTTTGTACCCATTTCCTAATGTTTGGTACAACATTTTAGTCAGTTAATGCACATTGTTCATGTTCATATTGAACCTAAATTGGAGTTAACAAGATGATTAATTTCATGTCCTCAATAATATTGCTACTATACAATTGAAATGGATGATTGAAATCAGGGCCGTCTTAAGTCTATTCTGCGCCGGGGTGCGGGAGTGTATCCTAAGACAGTCAAATATCCTATTGTGTATCCTATGACAGTCAAATATCCTATTGTGTATCCTATGACAGTCAAATATCCTATTGTGTAATTGTTTACTATAGCGTTATATTTTTTCATTACCTTTAAAAGGTGAGCGCCCGGGGTGCACCGCACCCCTTGCACCCCCTGGTAAAGACGGCCCTGATTGAAATATTGTGTAACTTTCCTTCTGAAATCCATGATAACTAATTTATGTTATCAACACATCTCAATTATTTCTGTAATCACAGGATTTGAGAGTCATTGTAACTACAATTACCATTACACAAAGAAATATGACTCCTTTTCATTTAAATGTGTATGGTGTATGTTGTGATTATAGACTATTTTATTTTGTAATTTCTTATTTATTTATTTATTTAATGACCTACCTCAATAGTTGAGTGTTATTAAAATATTTCTTACAGGAAGTTAGTGAATTTTGCATGAATTGTCATGTTTGCCTTTCAATATGAAATTGGTTGTTTTATTTAACATTTAAAGTTTCCTTTCATCATATAAGGCTATTTCCGCTCAGTTATTAAATTGTATACCAAATGTTACTGTTATCTTTTTTATCATAGACACTTGTTGTTAAACATATTATTGCTTTCCTGTCACAATATTATTATTAAGATAAACAATAATATATAATGATGCCATAATCTTTACCATCCCATAAAAATATATGAAATCTGTTTACCTAGATATATATTTAAATAATATAATTCTAACTAATTTTCAATAAGTTGGTTATTAATATAAGCCATTGTTAATATAAGTTATTAATCATACCACTACAGGCCCAATGGTCTTCCTTAGTAAATTACTATGGATTTCAGGCCAATAAAGCATCATTTGGGCCCAGTGCGAATTGGTGGTTATATAATAGTGCCGGTCTGTAAATCAGAGCATCAGATGTAAATAACATGTCATAACTGTTGTATTTCTGAAGATTAAAACCAAAGAATTCTTTCTGATCAAAATTCTGTGTCAATTGATATGAAAATTTTAAGTAATTCTTTTTGCAAATAATTATTTTAAAATATATAACATTTCATGTCGGCTCAGATTCATGAGTAGAATCGGTCTTTGGGAATACATGTGACATAATAGGGGTTAAAGTATGAAATTGCCGTTTTATAGTAATAGATACTTTGAATTGACATAAAACCTTCATGGTGTGAGATTTTCGAGTGAAACTTTTTTCACATGATACCTATGAGGTTCTTGTTTTAAAAAATGTGCAACATTAGATTTTCGACTTTCAATTGTTTTTTTTATTCAGCTTAGACGGGAAAGATGGATACTTCGAAAATCCGAGTAATCTCTGAATACGAGTTCCGACGCGGAACTAACGCGGCAGAAACGGCTCGCAATATCAATGCTGCGTTTGGAGAGGAGACTGCTAATGAACGAACCGTGCGTTTTTGGTTTAAACGCTTTCGTAATGGAAACTTCGACGTGAAGAACGAACCACGTGGAAGACCGCCCACACAGGTGAATAACGCTGAATTGAAGGAGATGGTGGAAGCCGATCCGAGTCAAACTACCCAGGAATTAGCGGCATGGTTTAACGTTACCTTACCTACAATATTGACTCATTTGCATCAAATCAATAAGATAAAAAAATATGAAAAATGGGTGCCTCATGATTTGACTGATCTGCAGAAAGAATTGCATGTTGAAAGTTGCGTTGCCTTGTTGAATCGGTACAGAAATGAAGGAATATTGGATCGAATTGTGACATGTGACGAAAAGTGGATTCTTTACGATAACCGAAAGCGAAAAATGCAATCAAACCGAAAATGCCCAGGTCAAACGCCGCAACAGTGCCCTAAGGCAAAGCTTACCAATAAAAAGGTAATGGTAACTGTTTGGTGGTCTATTCATGGTGTTATTCACTATAGCTTTCTCAGGTCTGGTCAAGCAGTAACAGCAGATGTTTACTGTGCCGAACTTCGAACAATGATGGCGAAACTAGCAGTGAAACAGCCCCGACTCGTGAATCGATCTTCACCATTATTGCTCCATGATAACGCAAGACCTCACACTGCACGAGAAACCGTTGTAACTCTACAGGAGCTACAGTTAGAAACCATACGTCATCCTCCGTACTCGCCAGGCCTTGCTCCAACGGACTACCATTTTTTTCGTGATTTGGACAATTTTCTACGTGGTAAAAAATTTTCTTCCCAAGACAAGGCAGTTCAAAATGCTTTCACACAGTTTGTCGAATCTAAATCCCCAGAGTTCTATTGCAAAGGCATAAATGAACTTCCGACAACAAATTGGCAACAATGTATAGATAATGAGGGTAAATATTTTGATTAAATAAATATGTTACATTTTAGAAAAAAAAACAATTTTAATTTTTCAGTACAAATCCGCAATTTCATACTTTAACCCCTAATATTAACGTATTTTCGCAACCCAAATATGCGTAAACTTAACTGGAACCATTCGGCGGAATACTCAGTTTGGCAAACATAAAACTGACTAGTACTCGGTGCATCTCTAATTACAAGCAATGTTACTTAAACCATTCGAAGATATTACCAAAATTACCAGCTCAATATTCTCATCGATTTTAGAAGTGATATTCCACACCAATACTCTTTCAAAATAAATATTTATAAAACCCTGAACTCCTTGAAATCTGCTCAAACATAACAGACATGAAACAAAAGTTCCAAGATGAAGTTCAAAGCCGCTTTCGACGGTTAGACAATAACAAATATTTTTCTTTTCTACTTTGCTGAAGCCCAGCTTCAGAAAGAGATTTTTTGATCCAGAGAAATGTGAACTAATAAGGAAGATGCTATTTTTAGAAGCCATTTAAAGAAGTAACGTTAAAGAGAGTTCAAGCAGCAATGAAAATGAATCAAATTCCAATAGATCAAGATCTTTACAAAACGCCCCAAATTATTTAGAAGAAAGTCATGCAGCGTTTTGGTGTTGCTATGAGGACCTGCCTCTACCCAGCCACCGGAGGAAGATGCTAAACGTCCCGTCGCCCTAGAATTAGACCGATGTGTAAATGAAAATTTATTACTATGAGACCAGAGTCTATTCGAGTGGTGGGCAAGACATAAAACAAGATATACACACTTGTAATATTTGTAAGAATGTTTCTATATGCACTTGCAAGTACTGTATTCAGTGACCGATTGTTAGCTGATTATGTCTGTGAGGAAAAAAGGAACAGACTGTTACAAGAAAGGGCAGAGCGCTTATTATTCCTGCTCCATAACTTACCTTTATTAAATTTCAAATATTAATTGATTTCTGTTTTAGGTTTGCTTTATTTAATTCAAATTAATGAATGCTCATTACTTTATTAAATATGTTTATTTTGATTACACTTACCATCACGTAGGACCGCTTGCTCCTCCGCCCGCTACTCTATAAAAAAAATCTAACAATATTTTTTTTTACACTACATTAATTTTAATTGAATACTCGTCACTTAAATCGAGTCATTCGGCCGAGTAGGAGTACTAAAATAATTGCCAAATATGCCGAGTAATAAACGAGTACTCGGCGCATTTCTACTTGTAATGTAAATTAATTTATTTTATGTTAGAATGTCTATCTAGGTATAGTGGGCCCATGAAAATGATGAGCGTTTTTGCATTTGATTCCTTTGAAAGAAAAAGACAAGACAGTGTTAAAGTTCCAAACACAAATTGGCAAGTTAGATTTGCAAGTGAAAATCGCTAATGTGTTTTAGAAAAGTCAAATTTAAACTCAACTTTGAAGTGCGCAACGTTATCATTGGCCAACTGTACATATTAATGTTATTATGTTTTGATTTTTTTACTCGTAAAATTTATTTGGAGAAATTACGGAAATAGCGTTAGATTTACAACTTTATTGGATGTCTATGCTAAGAAATATTGTGATAGTGCAATCTAAACAATATATAGTGCAATCATTGGCGTATCAATTTACCTATCTACATGATATGGTATCAACAGATAATGTCCGGGAAAGTAAGTCCAGTGCGCGGCGACGCGACGACAACGAAGGGCCACCTCCCGCGCTGCCGCCGCCCCCTCGCAGACCTGCTAGGGGACGGACTTCTACCACTGAAGCACCCAGGTTACCTATTATATATTACTTCTTTTAAATCTAGACTGTTAAAAAATGTACAATAGTTGCTTTTTATCAATCGATGGTACATTGTTTTTTTATCTTTATAACACAAAGACTGCATGATTTAGATTGTCAATTAATTATTATTAAAACAAAAAATCCACCTGCGTCCAACTCCTATATGAACACAATATATTGAAATGAACTAAAATTAATGAAACCAGTATATTTGCATCTTTACTCCATACTTTTTTGTTCGTTTTGTTTTATGAATTACTGTACTATTTTGACAATTCAGTATCAGACTTAAAGCAATCGTGACTACATATATTTATTTTGTAAATGGTCCAGACTATTTTTACTCTGCAGGATAGTGCAGGCCTCATACAATGCTCTCTGCCACACATGACCCTATAGGTACTCTTTTCAGTCAGTTATCGTAACCGTAACTAGTCTTTTCAGTATCCAATGCAGGACATTGGCTTCCTCAAGCACATTGTCTTGTGCATGAGACATGTATAGCATTAAAAGTCCTCACTCTCCAAACGGGTAGGCAAGTAAAATTTTGTGCTGCGCCGTTGTCATCTTAAAATTTTATATGTATTTCGATTTATTTCACGCTCATGTTAGGTTGCTGGAGGTTTTCTGTATCATTTATTCTAATTACCGGCTAAGTGTTACCTTTAAATTGAAATTTCATACACTGTCTGATGATCTTCAAAATGTCTGATTTTGATAGTATTCATCAGAAGTCTCTCTTATACATTACCTTATATATTATGTGACCTTATATATAAATTTCCGTACCATTTGAATCAAATAGTCTATTTTCCAGTACAAGTTTTGTGTCAATCAACATACAACATTGATATAAATTATGATTAATTTCACGAGAGAAGTCGTTCATAATACTAGTATATACATATTTTTGGAATCCTCCTTCCAAGCTCTATAATTTGTTACCCCACTCGATGAGTTTCATAAACTTTAATTTTTTCATGAAATCAAATATGCCAGTAGTTCTCGCGACATCAAAATGAATCCAACGACACCACGTTTATTAAAATTGGCCACTCGGTTTAACCTCTGTGAGGAAATAAAGAAACTGACATATATAACGGTTAAAACATATCCCTCCTCGCTTTCCGCAGTCGGGTAAAAAGCACTTTCGTATTTTAACACACAAAAAAAATGTGTATAATTTGTAAGTTATTACAATATACCCAATATTTAAATACTAGCTTTTGCCGGCAACTTTACCGACTTAACATATCGCAATCAAATTTTAATGTTGATTGCGATATGTTAAGTTGGATTATTCTACCTATTTCCAAGTTTCAACAAAATCGGTTCACCCGTTTCGTTGCAATTGAGTAACAAACATCCGAACTTGCGCATTAATTATAATATTAATTCGTTTAAAAGAACAAAGATATTTTAACTTTGTAGGGAGAGTTTGAAGACAGCTTTTTGTTTCTTCAAAAAGTTCTCTGTGAAGAGGTAAAGAGACTGTTGAAAATGAGTTAAACTTAATGAGTTAATGAATGAGTTCAGACTATCCATGTATTTCCTAGACTTTTTGTAATTATTATTGAGGTTCAGAGACAGGGAGCTGTTAAAGTCTCATATAATTGAGAATTTCTGATATTTTGTGATACCCTTTTTAAAGTTTTATAAAACTTTAAAGTTTAGGTACACCCGTGTTACACATATACTACTACTCTGTAAAGTGCATTTCTAAAACAAATTAAAATATTTATCCTGTGCAGAATCTTTTATCTTTTTCCTGAATCCTGTGCAGGATTCAGTTCCTGGTTCCTGTGCAGAATCCTGAATCTTTTTACAGAGTAGTATATGTGTAACACTGGTGTACCTTAAACTTTAAAGTTTTATAAAACTTTAAAAAGGGAATCACAAAATATCAGAAATTCTCAATTATATGAAACTTTAACAGTTCACTGTCTGTGATTAAACAATAATACCTTAAACAATAAATAAATAATAAAAAATATATATTATACTTTTTAATGTTTCTTATTTATGATATAATTATGATAAGAACTGTTCTTCCCGCGAAATCCATTGTAGTTTATTTAATAATTACATACAGATATTTTGATCTGAGAGTTTCTTGCTTGATAAAGAATGTATTTTGCGTTGTTCTCTATCAGTTATCGGCTTAGACGATAAAGAAATAAAAACAACTCATTTTACTGCTTTGATGTTAAAATTGTACCATCAATAATGAATATTAAACATTAAGACTTCCTTCGAATCTAAAGAAATGTTTCAATATTTTGGATGTTGAAGCATCAAATACTTAGAATATTTATGGAATAACAACAGAATATACGTGGGGAAGTCAGAAAATTTTGTGAAAAAGAAAAGAAATATCTACGGGTTCCAATTTTTTTATTACATTTTTTCAATGTAGTTTCCACTTGTATCTATATAGTTTCATGCGTCTGAAGAAATTTTGTAATATTTTTTTTTACTCTCCCTCAGGTACCTTTTTCACAGCCTTTTTGAACGTAACCAACGCGTCATCCGGTGACAAAATAATAATAAATAAATATTAACAGATCTACTGGAGCGAGTCCGACTAGAAACGAGAGCAGTGATCTGATATCATTCGCCAGTCCCACCAGCAAGAGTGCGCCGAAGGATTCACACGAAACACTTAAAGAATACATCAACAAGTAAGTTTCAACAATGATAATTATCATATTAATATTTATCAATTACATAAGTAATTGATGTAGCATTTCGATAAATAAATAAATAAAAATAATAACCGTAAACAAATTGTGAATTGTTTAGAAATTTATTAAAATAATCATTAACAACTATATTACGTTGACATCTGCCTAAATCAATTTGATAAGTTTCATTGTTGGATTAAAATCGACACAGTACAATGCTAAAAAAGCGTGTCATCAAATTGTGAACGACACAGTATAAAAAATGTTTTGTCATTCACAGTGAACACACATGCTTTATCTCTTTTGTGGTATCAGTAGCAAAACATATGTGATATTATGGCGTTCTACGTAATAAGTCTGTTATGTTGGATTGAAAATGTAGATGTCTAATTGTGATTGTTTTTATATATGTTTTTAAAAATCCCACAATATATAACAATATCTTCTTACGACACTTGCTATCCACAGATAACAGACAAACAATTAATGTACATGTTTTGACGAGTATTCTCTTTCAAGAGAATAAAATAATTAAAAGTTTAATGAAGTCCATTAAGAAGGAAAGTCTTCTGCAGCAAGGTTTGACATTATAGTCCAGATTTTCTCAGACAGATTCTAAAGCTTGCAAGAGTGCAACCTAGGTAGATCCTTAATATTATAAATAGTCGCAGCTTATTGTATCGTAAGTGAAGCAAATGGATGTGAGTCCAGTTTCTGGAAACATTAGTAAAAACAATAAAATTTATGAAAGGTGACACATTTTAAAGTTTCATGCCATTTGTGTTTTTAATTATATTCATCTTTGCTTTCAGGCTCGGTCAACAGACCGAAGAGCTGACAATAAACACACCAGATCAATCCCCCGTTACAATGAACAACCACTACTATAATCAACGACCCGGCTACCCTTACAACACCCAATATAGCTACAATTATCAACAGCCTTATAATCAAATGCCACCATATCCACCCTCCACGCCATATGGCATGCCTGGGCCATACACGCCACCAATTCCCAACTATGGTACCTATTACGGGTCGCCAATGGTCCCAGAAACTCCTCCTCAGTATGCGAGCCCACCAATGTATCCAACAATTCCTTACAACCAGACTAGAATGGCGTCCCCTTCATACGTAGGTTACCCCCCTCCGACAAATCAAGCGCCTGCATACAACTATACTACCACAAACATGATATCCAGACCAACGAGGCCTACGACCCTATACCCGCAGTTAAGTCAAGTGCACACATATCCGGCAGTTCCGGCAAACTCGATGCAGAGTCAAAATTTAAACAATAATAATAGTGGGTACCCGCAAACGGTTGTGAAAACTGAACCATCAAGGGACAGTGTGGAAAGTAACAGCTCAAGAAAATCTTCTGAAGTTAGCATAGCGGTGAGTATTGTTATGTCATTTTCATAGTTTGTCATTAAGATCCATGTAATAATTCTTAAACATTGTTCTACAAAACTTTATTAACGTCATTTATTTATCAGGTTATTGGCGAGATTCTGATGCTAAATTATCGAAGTTGAGACCATAATACATTTGCGTTGTTTGCATTAACGGTTAACTTCCGCCCATTTGTTAATATGTACCGAATCAAACTGAATGAGTCCGATAAATATGTATGCCACGTTGTCGTCGAGTTTGATTGTTCGAGATAACATAGAGTCAAAATATTTACGGCCGATTTTAATAACTTATCTTCAATTAAATTTTACTGAAGATAGTATTGAGAAATTTTAACATTTCAATAACCATTCTGTATAATGTAACTTTGTAGCAAATGGTACATTCATTACAAGTAAATTTGCAAAAATACAAATAATTTCATTCTTTGTGTTTTTCCGGTCCTTTAAAATTCATCGCTTTGCTCTTAATGTTTTATATTTCTATGACCTTAGTAAGATTTCCGTTTGTAAATGCCACTATTTTGTTTGCGTCAACGGTATTTTTCTGTATAGAGAAACAAGTAAGTAAACAAGGGGGGACCCCTTATTTATTTTTACTTATATTTATATTTTATTACATATATATTATTTTTACAATGCCTTCACATTGTAAAAATAAAAACATTATAATGAAGAAAAATACCGCGTAAAAATTTATTCATTCATTGTGTACACTTAACATACATTATGTATGTTATAGATGTAATAGTATATTTCTCTGTGCATCACCGTACCTCGCTTCGCTCGGTCGGTGCAGCTGCAGAACGCTTTTAAAACTAAGAATGTCATCAACTCACCATCAAGTCTACGTTCGCGAAACTCCTATATGTTTATAGGCACCAGAGCACTTAACCCTAACCTACCGCTAAATTAACTACCATCGATTTGCTGCTCATTGAGTATTTTCTGTTGGTCATTTAATTATTTCTCAATTTTAAATATGTATATAAAACAAACATTACAAAATTACAATTCCATACCACATTACGACTATATTGTTATAATATTAAATACATATTATAACAATTATTAGAGTCCCTTTATTATGGCGGTAAATAAATAATTTAGGCGATAGTACGCAAACGAGAAAAACTTAAAATCTGACATACTGTTTTTAACAATTTTTTTCCAGTCAAACGAGTCAAATGACACAGTGGGCAGCCTGCCTACCTCCCTGAACCTGATCGACTTCGGCGGTCGCAATAAAGGCGGGCAAGGTAGCGTAAGAGTCAGTGTGCTTGAGGCGTTCGATCCGCTATTAACTGAGCAAAGTACCGCTGGTGAGTGGTTTGTCTCTCATTGTCTTCATACGTTTATAACGAGTGCCGAAAAGTTGTAAAGTATTGGCCAATCTAGCGTTCGCACAAACACAAACTCATTATCTTTGCAGCTCATTATCGACCTATTGAATAAGCGGTTCGGCAACGCTAACCGCAAATATATCGTAGTATAACAAACATATTCATTCCGGTAGAATGAAACGAAAATGATCTTTAAAATCAATGTAATAATTCGTTTACGAATGCAAAAAAAGTTTGAAATCGTGCAAAACGCTCACTTGGACAATGGTTTAGAATCTTACTTCATTGGCTTACGGTTGATCTTTGACCTTTTAATTTTTTTCTTTTGTTTAAAACTTCACCAGTGGTTACAAAACGGACAGATGAATTAAAAGTAATCTGATCTGCTGGTTTTCTATATCATTAGTCTATGTCTCTCCACTGATAGATGTAGAGTTCTCCCAAGGGTCGCCAAGAATTTTCCGTTCTCTTTTGGGGCGAAAAATCTGCTCTTTGTCGAAAATTCAAGCGAAGTATCGGTTTACTTTGTATTTAACATTGTTTTATGGTAGTTCTTCAAATCAAATTAAGCTGCATTCTTATGATTCTAAGGCTATGTTCTAATGACATTAATACCATTTTCATTTGTCCAGTCAGGTTTTTCTTTGTAGGGAATAATTCTGCGATTTCGAGTAAGTTAACCTATGATAAGGTCAACAGCACGTACCTTAATGCTTTTACCACAGTACTAAAAACATACAGAAGATTCGCTCCCTGGTAAAAATGGGGAATGCTTACAAAAGTATATCTACCATAATCAGTTTCCGTTCTGCTCAAACTAATTGAATCTGAAACATTCATATTTCATGGAATGTCGCCATTTTGTTCTTTTACTAATTTCTGACTCCTTGCTACACTAGGGTTGGTGATAATTATGTTGCTGAGATTATGTCAAGTACTGATATTGACATGATTGATTCAATAATTCAGCTCCGGCCCGTCCGACCACTTTCTATAGCCATATTTTCATTACAATGCTAGCATATGGCGGGGTTTCCAGTCTTAAATATCAGATTATTGGATAATTTTAAACATTATGTTAACCTTTTATCCACAAGTCATGTGTTAAGATTACTTGATAGACAGATGTCAGCCTATAACGAACCACAACTAAACTACAACGTATGAAACTACAGGGTATAGTATTCCTCTTCAGTGCTGTTTGTTGGATTCCCGGGCATACTGGTTTCCTCACGATGTTTTCCTTCACCACTGAGCTAATGAATATTGAAAAATTCTTACGTAAGTAGAAATTTAGAAATACGGACCAGGCTTCGATGTCACGATGTAATTGTGATTAGAGAACAGATAATAGGCTATCGCCCCTCTTCATAATTACTTAAGATCAATTTCAGCTTTACTGCACTCGTTATACAATTTTTTTATTATTTGTTTCTTTTCATAGTATAAAATCGTCCTTTCAATAGGTCAGTCATGGTTCAAGTATTTTTGTGTGCCATTTCATAAATGTGTGTCTAATAATAAGTGTGTGAAACTCGAAAGTATTAGATGTTTACCTATGAAATGACCGATATATATGAGAAACTGAAACATTTTTTTTGTTATAAAAATATTCATTTTGTTAGTCGAAATATTGACCCATATTATCTACACAGTTTCGCCACCTCGCGGGCAGCTGATTGACGCCACTCCTGTAAAAGTCTCGTGGACGTGTATCAATGAATTCTTTAAAAGTCCTAATAATCACAGCTACTTCAGAATCAAATTTTTTTTTCTTGCAAAAGTTGTCCAAATTTCGAAAGAAAGGGAAATCTGTCGGAGCAAGGTCCGGTGAATATGGTGGGTGAGGGAAAGTCTCCAGGTCTTGAAGTTTTAAAATTGTCGTATGGAAGTGTGAGGGCGGGCATTGTCATGAAGAAGAAGTGGAGATGATCGATTGAACAATTTTGATTGTTTGCTTGTTTGATTGTTGCCAGCTTTTCCACCATCGTGGGGCTCATTCTTAAGATCGAAATTTCCACAACGGAAGCGTTCAAACCATGGACGCACGGTGCGATCATTTGCGATGTTTGGCCCATACACATACTATTGATATTGTGAGCCGTCTGACTTGCGTTGGTGCCGCGACGAAACTCATATTGAAAAATAGCACGAATTTTCAATTTATCCATTTTATTTTCAAGACAATCACATGAACAAAATTTAGGTACAGAAAAACAAATGAAATACTTATTTTGAAATAAGAACATCGTAACTATTAGATGCATTTTCTTTTATTTTGAAATTCTAATTAGAACAGAAGATATCAAAACTCAAAGAAAGTGACCAGTAATAAAATCGGTCATTTCATAGGTAAGCACCTAATATTATGTGTGAATTTCTAAAATGTCATCCATAACCCACATGTTACAATGCGCTGGTCTGAGTTTTATGTGTAAATAAAGGGAATATAAAAAATCCTTCCAATATCATGTGTTTGTCTCATAATACGTGTGTATCATTTTTGTAATAACATTGGATTTTGTCTAATTTTGTTTTTTTGAATATTTTATGACTAAAACGTTATTTTCAGGTAGTAAGGGAAATTTCGATATGTACCATATGTTTTAGATACATTAAAATTAGACAAAAGTTGTGAGGCTTGGCGAATCTTATCCAACAAACATATCCTTTTTCTTTTTGAGAATAGTTGACCGACTTTAATCAGAATGGAACCAACCCACAATCATACTTCTTTCATAATAAAGAATTTTGTGACAACAAACTAAAATATAGAGCATATTTTTTCAATCAAAACGCTTTTAAAACTTAAATTAAGACCCTGGACATCATATACATATTATATGTCCCTATATTTCACAATTTTTTGTTTTTAAAACTACACGAGGTTTGAATCCATTCTGATTAGAGCCAGTTAGTAAAAAGTTTATACTGTCCTAATTTTAGAACTACTGAACCGATTTGGCTGATCCAACAACATACCAGAACTATTTTCCTTCCAAATTTAGTTTCAATCCGTTATACTCCGTCCATTGTGTTATTTTCTATTTGACGTTTGCACGCCTATCAAGTTCCGTATTTCTTGACAGTTAAGTGTACTCGAAACAATGTCATACTTGATTGTTGAGGGTAAAGAAATAGGGACGTTCTCTGAATCATGCCACAGTCTACCATATAAGCTATCACACGTAAAATAAATCGAAATTAATAGTTTTGATATAAAAGTATATTTAGAAGAAAAAATATTAGGTAGGTACTTATTTTAAAAAAAAACAACTAAAGTAATGTATTATAGTTATTTATTATTCTGAACAGTCAGACAATTACGTCCTCTTCATCTGTAGAGCTTGACTCGTCTGTTGACCTGTCCTCATTTACGACTACGTTTTAGCGACATTATTAATCTTTTTGTCCTCTACACCACATTTTCCTGGTTTTCCAGTTTTCACATTTCCAGTTTGCCATTTGAAATGTGAAAAGAACACTCAGCTAACAAAAATGTAGTGACTAGCACGGGCGTATCAATGCGTGTGACAGACAAATAAGACCAACATGGCGGCGACACCGCTTCGCCATCATCCGTGTGGCTAGAATAAAAAAAATCTGCATTTTATTACGATTTTATTGTTTATATATTATATAGGGTAGTCTGATAAGTTCGCGGCCTTTTTATAGTGAAGATAATAAAGACTTTTCTTGTATTACATAAATATTAATTGGACGGAATATTGACCATTTAATTCGACTATCTTTCGCCATTTTTCTGGCAAACCCATTATTCCATCTGTATAAAATTTAGTTTATGCAGATAATTCAAAACTGTTGAGTGGTGAATGCTAGTAAGTAGTAAGTAAGTTCTTCCGTAATTTAATGAGACTGCTTATGTGTCGGTCTGCTTCAATTTTTTCAATGATAACATCAACATTTACCTTAACAGGACGACCACAGCGAGAAACATTATTCACATCAAAATTACCAGACCTGAATCGACCGAACCACTTTTTTGCAGTAGTTTTAGATACATTATTTTCTCCGTAAACACCACAAATCTTTTTTCGAACACTAGAAGCATTCATACCCTTGTCGAAAAAAATGTAAAACATATCTAATTTTCACTTTACTAACTTCCATTTTAAAATTGGTAAAAAATATGAAAAGATAATACTTTTAACTTGTAATTTCAATTTGCCGCCATTACAAAAAATCAGCTGTTAAATACTTTCCCGCCAGTGATTAATGTTGACAGAAATATAGCACGCTAAAGTCATACGTTCAAAAAGGCCTCAACCTTTTTAGACTACCTATTATAATACAATTATTGATTTATTAAATTGATTTCATAAATATAGCACATTTTTGTGATTAATAAATAAATTATTTAAGACAAATATTTTTAATAATTCGAATCCATAAAAGCGAATGCAAATTGTACTACAATTGTATCGATAGTCGAATCGGTAATCGGGATGAAGCAATTCGGACACCACTAAACCGATCTATCATCGAGAATATAACAGTGGACGGGATGTGGTATAAGAAAATTACGATATCTATCCATACAAATTATATGTCGTTGGATAGAGATCCATAGACAAAAATTTTTCTCCAGACCCTTTTTTTTCGGTTCACCACTCGCGGTCCTACCACTTTCACCCTGCGATACCACCGGTGGATTTCAAGGGTAATTTGATTTCCATGTGTACTTACTGCAGTAGAGCATGAATAAAATAAGAGAAAATATTGATAAAAGTTATTCTATTTCACAGTCAGGTTTTGTTTTTTAGCAAAAATGTTTTGGTTGAATAATTGTTGTCCCAGTTCAAAAAAAAATTAATTCAATATTTTCATGAAAATAAAATGACTAGTGGTTGATTCCACCAATGGGTCAAAGTGGCTGGACCACGAGTCGTGAAACTTTCTTTTTAAAACGTATGGATAGTAGTGAATTCTACCTGTCCGATTGGCGCTGCTGACGGTGTTTTAAGCAATTAAGTTATTATGAAATAATTAATAAATTATGAATTGTAATAATATAATCATTATTACAATTCATAATTTATCGACTATGACCTGTTTATTACAAATCTATAATGTGTAATGACCAGACTACACAGTGGGCAGTGAGGGCTCGAGCAGTGTATACGAAGATTACGACCCACTTGACTTTCTATATGGGGAGACGGAGATGCGCGACACGCCAATATACGCGACCATCAACAAACGGGACAGCACTATGTTGCCATCCCCGCCACCTAAGTCTATCCCCACCATGCCAGCAGTTGTCAAAAGGCCCACTGCAGTAGCTGTAAGTTATTCTGATGAACATATCCTTTTAATATTTGTGTACCAACGGCAAAATAGATAAGTTTGCATGCAAACTTATCTATTTCTTCACAGACTAGACGCTCAACCAACATAGCTACGGAAGTTATGAGAGCCGTCAGTAAAAGTTTGTTACACATTCAGTGACTCGGTTAACGTCGTTTCTATGCATGTATGCGTGTGTTGTACGTAGTGAACAAGACCAGTTGCCTTCAAACCTATCTATTTTGCCAAGTGTACATTGTTTTTTTTTTCGTCTTATATTCATAGAAATATATTGATATTATTTGAAAAATGTCAAGTTTATAATCCCTTTTTCTTTGATAAAAGTCTTTCTATAGCTTAGAATTTACGAAATAACATGCTACGACTTCAGTTTTTGTAAGCATTAAGTGTAAATAAAAGTAAATTTCTATAAACACGGTAACAATTAAAAATGTGTCCCTTTCAGAATAAACTCTATGACAGTATTGTGAAAATGAGATCGCGAAATTATGACAGTGAACACAATGCGTTCTTGAGAATGGTTCTCGATGTTAGAAGTAAGTATTATTCATTACTATTCTCGGTATTCATTACTATATTAATTATGTCTTAGGATCTTAGTACCAAGTATATGCCGAAATTTCATTACAATTGCAAGCATGTTAATATCTTGAATGAAACCAAATTTGAGTAGATACAGTTAATTTCTTATCATTCTTAAACAACTACAACATTTACAGAAAGTTTGGCCTTTGTCCTTACAAAGAGAACCCCTTCATCTCGAGGAAGTTGACCGGTATTTGCCTCCATAGTTTCTACATATAAAACCGTGTGGCCCATTTTTCGATTCACTGTGGGTCTTATTATGGTTTAAGGCTTTCGATATATTATCGTAAAACGCCTCGACTTTCTCATCAGTTTGCGCCGACCTAGGCGCACATACCTGTACAAGTTTTAGTAAACGTCCAGTTTAAGTACGAAGTACGCGACCTTCGCCTACATACTTGTGATGTCCACAACACTGTTAACGAGAACTCGCCTAACAAGAAAGTCGATCCCACCTTGTGAGGGCTGATCGCCTTGCCTACAATATAAAAGGTGTCCAGATTCTAAGGTTATCTTATCCCCTTTTCTTCGGACATCTGATAACCCTAGAATATTCCACTTAATATTACCTGGCTCAGCTTTCGGCTCGACCGAGTTTTCGTCGTCCCTTAATCCAAGGACATTATTAAACATAGCCATGTGTAGTCAATGGTTTTGACAGCCCGACCGAACCCTAATCGTAGCCGTTGCCTTAACTAGTTAAGGCAACATGGCCCCATGGCACTCACCATCGCGTTTTCATTGGCAGGTTTATGCTCTAATCGTTTCGAAGGTTATATATAGTATTTTAATAGAGGATCTACACCACCTCTATAAGAGTGGACTCGCCAACCCGCTTGGCTAGCGTGCCATTATCCTCATGCACAAAACAATGTGCATGAGGAGGACCGCGTGCAGCAGTAGATATAGAAAGCGCTGGTTGCAGTTGCGTTATTTTAATAGACGTCACGCATGTAGTACGTAGATATTATTTAAGCATGGTACTATTTTATAATGTTTTCCAAGAAATTCCTTCTATTTGTGCCGAACCGATTTTTTGACAGTAGAGTGACATTCCAAATTTAATGGGTTTTGAAACGTTTTCTGTTGAAAATTAGCGATATTAATACGGTGTTTATTCACGTTTTAAAATACATTTGTGTTTGTTCTCTTTACTGTAATAAAATAAATTGTTTTTTGTTTACAGAAAAATTTGTACACAGCGTTGAAAAGACAAACCCAGGACATGTGATAGCAGCTCGTTCGGGTGGAAAATATCCACCAAATACGAGCATTAAAATTCTAGTCCACCACGCGCACTCCGACGAGCCAATCACATTCACTTCTGATGGTATGTCAATATTAAAAGCCAATAAAAATAATTCTATTTATGGCATTCATTAATATAAAAGATCATGAGTAACTTTCTGAATAATTTGATATATGTTACGATTTAAGATCTTTTGTTTTTTTCAGTGGAATCGACTGTAGAACACGTCATAATGACAGTTGTCTGTTCCCTCGATGAAGACATCAGAGACGACATGTCAGAATACATGTTGAGAGTAAGTTTCGTAGAAAGAAAATATCACATATTTCTCTAAAATTGTTTGGTATACGATATTTTCTTTCTATATTTAGTAATTTCGTATTGACTGTATTAGATCACATATAGAGTATAGATATGTAACCACAGTAGCTATAATAATATAAATAATATGACATCCCACCGCGGAGCATATTAAAGAGGGGTTTCCGGGTCATACATAAACTGCCACGCGAGTCTAGTGCGTAATGATGGAAATTATTAATAATTTTCAGGCACGTTGGTTTCCTCGCGATGTTAGCTCTCCACCGCCCAGCTAGCTATAATTAAAAATAACTCGTACTTAGGTAGAAATTCAGGGTATGGACCGTGGTTCTAACTCTCGACTAGTACTCAATAAAATACCTTATTAAGAAAAAGAATCAAACATCCTATTGACGTATTAATTAAGGACTCATTAAAATAGGGCTTCCGGAAGGTTACTCGACGTCAAATACCCGCTCCACATCCACTCTGCACACATTTCTAATGCACCATACGTTTCTACAGCACACATACTACTTTGTTCCTTCTGTTTTTAATATAAAAGTGGTTTTTAATATAAAAGTGGTTTTTAATATTACCAAACCTTTCCAAAAGCTTAAAACCATAGATTCTGTTGATGATTGTCAATTCATTGATTGTCACATTAGAATTTTTTGAGTCTTAATAATATTTGTTTTAGTTTTTATCAAATGTTTCATACAAAGGACAATGGGCATTGCGGCCCATGAGCGGCCGTCAATGAAACTAGTGTCATTTGAAAGGGGAGATCTTTGACAACAAATATTGTTCAAGGAGTACTATGAAATACCGTTTGGGAAAAAAATATAGTTAAAATACTATTATTAAAATACTATTTTTTTTTTCATTATTATTTATGTATCCTAATATTCAATACTTTTTCTATTAGAGGTCTAAGAACCTTTGTTAAAATCGGTCTCGCCATGTTTCATGCGTCAACCAATCAGCGACGAGCGCCGCTCGCACTCGGCGACTCGGCGATTACCGTTATGCTCGAGCGCACAGCGCAGTCCATCGTTGACATTTGTTTCGTTGAGTACTGTGCGATTATTATTGTTTGACAATTTCTTTTGACTCTGGCTTGCATATCGGACTTGTTAATATCTATCTTGGTGACTTGTGCTCGTTTTTTTGGACTTTTTTTAAGCAGATTCCTATAACAATGGCAGATAATCGCCAAGTGTGTATTTTATGTAATCGATCCGTGATAAACAGAAGAAGATACGAAATAACCCGTGCTCGGTTTGAAGAACATCCCGCTGTAGGCCAATATATCTTTGAAGCTCTTACCTCTGAACATCAGGTAAGTACATCAAACGAAATCATTATTTCTTAGTTGTCACGTCAACAATATAGTACTGTTTAACTTGAGGTGGTCACAGTGTTTTAACTCTCGCGCATTGAGATTACATTTCGCTGTAAGTAGTAAGTAAACTGTTACCGACGCGGCGACGTTGTCGTTCCGTTTGATCCACGGGGCGAGAACGGGATAGAAGTATCGGTATTTACGTATGAGTAAGCGAGATAATTAATACTGCTTAGGCAATCGAGTAAAATATTTTTCTTTATATTTCGCTTTGTTTGAACAGCGTTCAATGAAAATAACTAAGCGTTTTAACTAATTGTAATACTCTCATTTTCAGATACAATACAGTCAGGAGTACATTTGTCGACCATGCTGGCAACGGGCAGAAAGAGCTGCGCAGCCAAGAGAAGACCGTCCACACGAATGTGTATTACATATTGAAGAATATTCAAGACTCCCTAATACAGCAACGCGTTGTATGTATGAAAACTGCAGACGAACGGATCTCCGAAGGATTCCGGATAACATTAAAGTGACATTCTTGATTCATTTTAATTTTTATATTCCAAATAGTGCAAGAGTTTGCGATCATCATTTGGTATCCAATGATTGGGATCAAATAATTGACAGCCCTAACTTGCTCCACGACTTCAATGCCACACATTTTGTGCATATCATGAGCCTCATGAAAATCGCGGTGCTTCGAGGATCTATACTAGATTTTGATAATATAGATGACATGGACCCAAATGAAGTATACATCCGATTAGGCGTTAGTCGAGACCAATTTATGAATATTTTGGAACAAACTCCTTCATTGTCGAACGTATCAACACGCCCGAAAACATCTTTGGCATGCTACTTAATGAAACTGCGAAGCGGTGAAGCAAATGAAAGGCTGGCGACGCTTTTTAATATGAGCCGTAGAACCCTAGAACGACATTTAACGTTCGCCAGAGACTCTCTTTTACTGGACTTCGTTCCCCGGCATCTTGGTTATGATCATCTCAATAGAATTGATGTAGCTAACCGAAACCTACAAGTTCCAAATGCAATTTTTGGAAATGCAAATGCCTTAAACAGAAAGGCAATTGTGATAGCAGACGCCACTTATATATATATACAAAAGTCCGCAAACTATTTATTCCAAAAGCGATCATATAGTCTACACAAATACACGAATTTGTTGAAACCATTTTTAATAGTGTGCTGCGATGGCCACATTTTAGATGCCTTTGGGCCATATTCAGCCATAGAATCAGATGCACAAATAATGAAAAATATGATTGACGACGAAGGAAATACTTTCCATTGGTTTTTTGAACATGGAGATGTGTTCATCTTAGACCGTGGGTTTCGCGACGTAATCGACGACTTACATGCCTATGGTTATGAAGCTCACTTACCGAAAACAAAAAATCGAGACGAAGATCAATTGACGACAGAACAAGCGAATAAGTCTAGGTTAGTTACTATGTGCCGCTGGGTTGTTGAAGTTATAAATGGTTGGTTCAAATGCGATTTTAAACTATTCCGACAAGACTTTTTCAATCGTGCTTTGCCTCATATGATGACAGATTTTAGAATAGGTGCTGCATTATTGAATGCTTGCAGAGAACCATTGTCAGATAACGTTCACGCTGAAACATTTATAGAAGTTATAAACCAAAGAGTGAACCAACCAAATAACCTAGCAGAGTATGTCCTAGCCAACAACCTTAATCGTAGACGGGCTAGTTTCGATAGCATTACAGGAAACCAACCTAACATAAGTGATTTTCCTTTGCTGACTGAGGACGATTTAACCATTTTTGCACTTGGTACATACCAAGTGAAGCTAGCCCGCAGCTATTATGCGGAGCATGTGCGACAAGGTCTCTATAATATAGAAACGTATAGGGACCCCGATGTTACAGGCCTAGGCAGGTGCGGCATCACAGCAACAAATGTTTGGCTGCTAAGATGTCGAATACAATCTAGACATACTAGGTCAAAAATATATTATTCGTACATTATAGTAGATAGAGAGAAAAGCGGCAGAGAAGCCATAGAAAACTACTATTGCAGTTGTCTAAGCGGTAAGCGCACTCTTGGTTGCTGTGCCCACATTATGTGTGTAGTGTGGTATTTAGGGTGGGCGAGAAACCAAGAGGAAGATATCCGTTTACCAGCTCATTTTTTAAACGATATTATTGTAGACGACAATTGAATCCCATCATTTTCTTTTTTTAAAGGAATACTAGCATTATATACGAGCATTGTATATGTGTCTGTCAATAAATCGATGTATTTAATAACCAATTAACCTTTAGTTTTATTTAATCCATCATTATCTTATACTTAGACATGCATTACGTTTTATCATTTACGTACTTTCGGTTTAATTAATTCGATTTTTTTATATGATCAACGCTTTATAACTTTTTATCTAAACAAGTTGCCGAAATAATTTTTTGCAGTCTTAATATATACATAATTGTCCACTAAAAAATATATAGGACAGATGTGGCCGCCGATGGGACAAGCGCCATACATTTTTGCCCATTGTCCTTTGTTAAATACATATCCCCAAAAAATATTTTTACAAAAAAGTAACATTATGTGTCAAATAACTCAGAATGATGAACACGGTTCACGGTTTCAGGCTCCGGGAGAGATTCGGTTACACCCTCTATATTCCTTGTATTACTTTTTAGGTGTGGGGCGCAAAAGAATACTTAACATCAGGTAGTTCACTAAGCGAATATGACTATATTCGCGAGTGTGTACGATTAGAGAAAGACGTTAAACTATGCCTACACGAGGGTAGGGACAGATCTCTCGCGAGGACAGTGAGCGACGATTCGCGAGCCGCGCATTTAACGTTAGATGATTTGATGCCCAATCAAGGCACGACCATGCTGTCATTCGATAACCTGTCCATATTACTTGGTAAGTTGTTTTTGCTCACTATTCAAGTAATAAAAAGACATTACGACTGTGTCTACACGAGGGCAGAGGCAGATCTCTCGCTAGGACAGTGAGCGCCGATGCGCGAGCTGCACCTTTAACTTTGATGCCGAGTCAAGGGTAACTATGCTCTCATTCAATAACCTGTTCATATTGCTTGGTAAGTTGGTTTTGTCATCTAGGCGTTTTATTTAACAGAATGAGGTTTCAAGATAAATAGTTTCCATTTTTTCTTTATTCATCACACTAAGTATGCTCTTGCCAATTCTTGGACTTGCTGTGAAATATTTTTTTCTGTAATTAAAATAGTATACGAACCAATGTTCCTATTCATTACAAATAAGTTTAAGTAAGCTATGCTACTGGTGAAAATCGTCAATTAATGTAATTATGTAAAATAGAAAAACATTGACAACATTGATCATAAATCTCCAAAGGTAGACAAGGTATCAAGAGGCGTTTGTTATTCTGGACCGATGTTGGCATGTATCACGGATGTCGCAGGGTGACAGTATCTACTTACCACCAGGTGGATGGTCAGTTTCTTTACCACCACCTTTCTATAAGAAAAAGGAGTAGAACGTGCATAAAATGAAATTTGTCAATAGGCTCCAATTTAATAATGAGTCAATTATTTTTATTGTTTTAAAAAATAAAACAAGTATTATTAAGATCTTTGTTATTAATAGATTCTTCGCAAAAGGCCCCATTCACAACACGTCTTATTCCCAGAAAGTCGCAATCGCTAAATGTGCCATTAGAAGGTTGTCGTACTCATATGATATAATTACTTATTGTACTTGTATCAGCCTATAACGTCCCACTGCAGGGCACCAGACCTCCCCTAGTAAATCACTCGGGGGTTCCGGGCCGTAATCCACCACACGGGTTCAGTGCGGATTGGTGGATCACACATACTCCAGATATTTTATTTTATTTCTGGAGCATGCAGGTTTCCTCACGTTGATTTCCCTCACCCCCTAGCAACTGACCATTTTTAAAAAATCCGTACTTAAGTAGAAACTCCGTGGTACGGGCCGAGGATTTGAACTCACGATCACACGAATGTTAGTCGAGTATAGATACCCCTAGGATATCACCGCTCTTATTACTTTGTTCTATTTTCTAACTAAAGTAGCTAGAACAAAGCGTTATGAGTCCGCCAATCTGTTGATGAGACATTCTGCGAATGGAACTTTCTAAAAATGGGACATTTTGCTTCTGCGTGACGTTTTGCGAATCGGACATTTTGCGACGAATTCATTAATATCAACTAGATTTTAAACCAATATTTACCGTTTTATTTTTTATAACAATAAAAAAAATTAACCCATTTTATTTAGTTTTATGCACGCCCTTCTCCTTTTTTCTTTTACAAAAAAGTTGGTAGACGAGCAGATGAATCCGTTATTAATTTGTAATTTCAGAGACGCTAGAAGGCGAGTTGTCCCGTGCGGTGGGAGTGACTAGCGCGGAGGGCTGCTGCTCGCCTAAGGCGGTATTCCAAGCGGTGAAGGCGATCTGCGCGCTTACGGGCGGCGTGGAGACCTTACACGTCACACACACGCTCAATGCGTTCGCGCAGGCTTGCGCCGCACAGGTAACAAATGTTGTCAAAACGAGCGCTGAATGCTCGTTTTAACGTTTGAATGTAGGCTTCAGCTCTCAAGCGCTAGCGCGCTATGTTAGTTCTATTAACCCTTAACCGTTTTAGACTCGAACTTTTAAGAGTTAAAAACAACCAAAATAGGCAGGCACCGGGCACCGGGTATTGGAGGGTCGCCGCATCGCAAGCGGAAAATATGATTTTTCATCTGGTTTACTAGCGAAATATAGCACTGTTTTATTTAGTTTTATGAAATCAAAGGAGTATATTTACATAGTCTTTTGACACATGTTTTACGCCATATTTTTGGTGTTATGCTGAGTTGTAGTATTGAAAACAATTAATAATACATTTATAAACATTAATTCGAACCTTGAAAGATAAAAATGTCGAAAAATAATCGGTTTTATATTGGAACTATATTGAGAGGTCACGGTCATTCATATGTGGCTCGACCAGAAAACAAGTAGGCGTTAATATTTATATCAATATCAATGAACCATATTTGAATAATATGAATGATCTAACCGTAACTAGCTCTTTTGTTGTCCACTGTTGGACATGAGCCTCCTTATGTACATTGACCTTTACATGAGGGATATATGGCTTCAAAGCGTTACGTTGTCGGCGGGCGGCTTGTTGACGAGTTCTCTCTTTTAGAAGTGGTGTAGTTCCTTAGTGCTTTTGGCTACCAGAAGCTTTGTTTGTTTGATTGTTATCCTTTAGTCGCCTTCTACGACACCCACGAAAGAGATGGAGTGGTGGTATTCTAAAGCCGGATTTATGGCCAAACAAGAATGAAATTCTTGGTTTCTACAAAATATGACGTAATTATTATTTGCATTTCGTTCCAAAAAATAGAGTTTGTAAAATAAACAAGACTTGAAGTCCTGAAACTAGTAATTTTACAGGGCGATACCAATGTGGTGACACCAGAGATCCAATCAGAACAAGGGCAGTACTGTTCAGTGTCGATCCGTTCTGCGACACCGCGCGAGAGCGTGTCCCTTCAGTGCGGACGCGTTCGAGACGCCGTGCGCGCGCTAGTGGCTCTCTACTCGCGCACGCGACTAGTCGACTTCCAAATCGCAGACTCGCACTATATGATGCCCAGTAGTCTTGACAGTGAGTAGCTCCACGTTCACCATAATATGGCATACTAAACCATAGCACATCATGTGATACCATGTCACGCCACGCCTCACCATATATCACCCATACTACTCACAACTCACACCATCAACACATATCTACTGTTAGACATACATTTCCTTCGGCGCAACACCACAGTCATTCTTCCGCTTTTCTCATCCACGCGTTATCTTTGCTCTCTACATGTGCCATCTATAATATTTGCAGTTTTGGAATATCAGGTGTCAGTCAATGAGGTTAATTATCTAAACCCTGGCGTGTATCGCCGAGTTTTTACTTAAGTATAAATTTTATTACTAGCTCGACGGTGGAGGTTTATGTCATTAGGAAATTCGTGTACTCAAGAGTTAAGATAAAATGGTGCGTATATCTACTAACGTATTGGGCTATATGTACTGGACCCGTAATTATGACTCGAAACCCCCTCTTGATTAATACTACCTTTATAAAAACAGCCACAAGTGCATTTTGATGCCATGCGAGAAAAATACATAACATTTTTTGGTAAAATTTTCATTAATTTAAAATCAACCAAGAAACTTGAAGTTTTTAATAAAACAAAAAATAACCATTGTTTATTTTGTCTTTATTTATTTTTAATTTCCAAATATAATGTAACTACGCTTTCGTTAAAAAAATTACTGTTTTCTTCTTAGGAGGCCAGTAGTACGTTAGTAGATTGATATCGATTTATTGATCGATTGTTGTTTGATTGACCTTACAGTTTAATGTGATTAGTATTGACACTACTTTACCTTATTTATAGAAGCGATCCCCGCACACACAATAACAGAAGCGACACTGCTTTGCATCGAAGCGGTGCACAGTTTGCCGCCGTGTTGGAGTCATGACGAGTACCTGTTCCACGTACAAGTGTACTACGGAACGCGACCGTTAAAAACTTTGCATCTGACTCAGTCATCCAAGATTGAATGTGCAGCGTTCTATCCGAGGATCATATTTGACACATGGTGAGTACATTTATTTATTTACTCTTGTTTGTAAGTTATTACATAAGGCGGACTTAATGCCTTTACAGTATTATTTCCCAGTCAACCTTTAGGCTATTCAGTACAAGAAGTACTATGATTTGTTTTAACTTATAATTTATGTCCTAATTTTTTTTACCGTTTTTTTAATTTTGATGTCACGAATTGATATTTAGTGTTTTAATAGATATTTGACACTGAAGACAAATATACATATATAATTAAATAACGTAATAGAACATTGATATTTTTTAAAAAAAATGAAAAATATGGCCCTTGAAGTCAAACCAGTTAAACCAAGATCTCTTTAACAAATTGGAGCGTCTTATCAACACTGTATTCGTTTCATTTTCGGACTTCGTAAATATGATCATATATCCTCATATCGTTCTCAGCATAAATGGCTGCCCATCCGACAACGCAGATGTGTAAGAATGCTTTGCACACTTTTTTCTATCTTATACGATCCACGTTCCCCTGATTTCAAAAAGTCGTTTCCGTTTATCTGAAAGGCCTTCAAAAGTTTCGTAGAGCATGCTACTCGTTCACTTCACTCCATACTAGATAGAAGTTTTGGCTCCCACCTCGCACTAACTTTATGCATATGAAGATGTTCATGAAGAATCCTTAAGGACTCTAGTTTTTGAAAGCCCTGTTCTTGCTGCTATTTCTTTCGTCTTTAGCCGTGGGCCGCTCAGAACTTCTCCCACTAATTTGATGTTGTTTGGACTGAGTGTCTCAACGGGTCGCCCGGAGCGAAGTTCGTAGCCGATGGACTCTCGTCCTGAACGAAATTGCTCACATCAATCTTTTACAGTGGAAAATGATCGAGAAGAATCCCCGTACACACATTATCCAACGTTTGTTCGATATCGGTCGGACTAATATCTTAATTTGCAAGGAACTTAATCATGGAACGATATTCCAGTTTAAATATTTTGCGACTTCCTGTTAATTTACGAGTCGAGGAATCGAAACTAACGAGGGTTGGACTTGAAAAATATGCACGTTTTAGTTACGTTCAGGATAAATGATAATTACAATTACGTGTAGTTTTTTTTAGTCATCTAGAAATATGTCAGGGCAGAAATTTTTGCACCTCACTGGTACCTACTCGGTGCGAGTGAGTGGTTTGTGTGAAAATACTTATGAATTTTAAAAGTCGTAGAACAACTGTTAGTTTTCAGGAAAGAAATTCTGTGTTAACAGGGTGTTTTTTATTTAACACTTAAAAATAGTCAATAACCTTACAACCTTATTGTTTCAAGTAACTACCTATAGTCTACCCGTAGTTAGATATTATATTGTATGTATATACAGGCTAACATTAGAAGACCTCGCAATAAACACGCTCCCTCGCGAGTCTCGTCTCGTACTGACTCTATATGGACGAATACAACGAACAGTGGACGGTCAGCATAATGAGAACAATCAGTCCAACACTTCCGACAACGAAGAGAACGGAGACGTGCAGTTTGAACAGGTCGAACTTGGCTGGGCCTCTATACAGATGTTCGACTATGATGGGTGAGTATTTTTTCCTTTCATATATATGGCAATGGTGCAATTAACACATTCTGCCAGTGTCAAATTTTCTTCTTAATTAAAGTTAAAATAATTTAAAACAGTCGATTTACTCCCATCGTCTCCGGTGGCCCGTCCCCGGTAACAGGTGGGATGGAAATGAGTGTCGTCGTCCCCGGTGAACGTTTTCACCGGGACAACGGCATTTTCTTATGACACAAATGGCAATTCTTATCATTCCCGGTAACAAATTAAAAAGGTGTAATTTACAGTCCATTTTAATTATGTTTTATTGCAGTAATGTAACAATAGCTTGTAAGTACCTATATGGGTCGATCAACGATATTTTTTGTCCCACCTCTGTCCCTGAACTTCCTACAAAAAATATTAGAAAATGATAGTTACATATTTATTTCATAAATAAATATTTGTCTTAAAGATAACACCAATTTCATCAATGTAATAACTCAACTTTTAGAAATATTTCAATATTTTTCGTTAATTTAATCGTGGTCCAAGGGACATGAAAGCACGTAGTGTCACCATGCAATAACTTACCTAGGTGAAAAAAAATCTCTGTGACAGAAAACATTACTATATGAACAGAATTCAGTTATTACCTAGTTTTCAAAAAACATTGTAAAAAAAATTACACCTATCCTTTATTGTAGATTTATTGCGAAAAGTAGTTGTCCCTCCATAAGCCACATATTTATTATTAATCCACTGCACCACTACGGAAAACATCCAACTTTGCGACACAGATGACGTGATTTGACAAATTGACAGTCTAACGTCGAACTTATCGATCTGTGAACCGCGTGTATCGAACCTTAGTTTTGTTCTCGCCAAAGTCTTCGTGCCAGTCATCCAAGTTCCGTTTAGGAATTTGAGTGTTTTTATTGTGCGTCCCTTGAATTGTGGCTACATTTTGGTATTTGTTTTTTATCAATTATATTGTAATAGCTATTTATTGATCTTAGATACATGACAAACACAAAACATTTTTATTTTATTGATAATTTTTTAACAATTAATCACGAAAACTTTAAAATGCCTCTTAGTCAACCGTTCACTAAGACAACTAAAATTGTGGTCCAAGAGACTACTTTCGTGGTCCAATAGATAAATGTTAATCTTGATTCATGAACATGAATATTATTCATGACCCATGAAGAGGAATATTATTCTATTCTTTTTCGTTAAAACATACAACAAACAGCAATTATGAAGTGTAACTCATACAAATATAAAACTAATAACGTCCATGATTAATCGTTTGTGACTAAGTTATAAGATGGCGTTGTCCCACACAGAAAAATCACGTATTTTACTATTACATAAAAATGTAATAGTAAAATACGTGATTTATGTCACTATAACCAAAAGGTTATAGTGACATAATGGGTCTGTCAGAAAACGAAAAATTGAAGCGCTACAGAGAGAGACGAACAATATCCGGAAAATTATCATAAAAATTAGAGGCTGATAAAAGATCTCAGGCCACAAGAAAGACTGAATGCCAGAGTCATTTGGAAATTGCGTAATAACAACTAAAGACAACGCAGGAGTGAAAACATATGAGTAAATTCACCTCAATTAATTAATATCAATAATAATTAGTAAGTCTTCGTGTGGTTAATCTACACTTCTTTGACAAAGAGTCGCTGCGCACAGTGTTGTCGTGACGACACTTTATACCATGAACCTGAAAGTTGTAGAATGAACTATCTGCGGAGGTTTTCCCGCTACGCCACGGCATGGGGCTTTTCAAGACATCTGTAAATAGGATTTTACAAGGTCGGCAGCGCACCCGCATACCCCCTGGTGTTGCAGGTGTCCAAGGGCGGCGGTAGCCTCTTATCATCACGTGGACCGCATGTCCATCTGTCACCTTCACCATAAAAAAAAAACCTAGCTCTCCGTCTATACTGCATGAAGAGCTGGATCAACCTCAGCTCGCTCCCATACCACCTTTATCTCTTTCGGTGTCTCTGAATTTCGGAAACAGCACCAGGGGCAGAAAGAAAAATATGGAGACAACAAAATTATATAAAGAAAATTTGCTACTGAAAGCTAAAAAATAATTGTTAAAAAAGAAATAGGTATGAAAAATATAAGAAAAGAGCACAGCGAAAGAAGTAGTCGAGAAAATAAAACCACTAGTCAGAAAAAAAACGAGATTTAAACAAAGAAAATCATGAATCCAACGAAGATCACAATCTCGAACAAGACAACCAGATGTAATACGAAATTTTAACAAATGCTCTTAAAGAAAGATACCGTAAAATCAAAAAGATCAAGATCAAGACATTTTAAAGGACATTTTTAGAAACTAATTGCTCCTGACAGGAAGATCGTGAAAGAAGGTCTAAACCTAAGTATATCCACCTAACATACCTAAGTATGCAGGGAAGAATCAAAATGACTACGGGGAAGAACAAAGGGCAGACAGATCTGAAAAATAAATAATAATTTGAAACTTTTATTTTTAACCTCCTATAGTTGAAAGTGTTCTATGAATATTCATTTTAGTATTTTAATGGGCAACCGAGTGTGTTTTTTGCACAACCACACTGTCCCCATTATTTCGACTTAAGACTGAAAGTTATTAGTTAAAATATCTAGTTAATGATAGCCCAGAACAAAATATAAAAAATCTAACGTAAAGACCAGATGTCTGTTAAATCATTTAGTCGATTTGACAACAGATCCAAAAAGTACGTATAGCTTAAAAAAATAATTCTTTCAAGGATTCAAGGAAACAATTTTACGACATACCTTGAGATTTTGTTAATTTTATCGAAACTTCTGCTCAGAAAAGTGCGCTGCTCGGCACGGATACTGATAAATGAATAAATTGTACATCCTATACAGGCATCAAATGCCCGGGCGGGACAAGAAATAGTTGATCGACCCATATAATGATTATTTACCAATATTTGCTATTATTTGATCATATTGTAGCAAGCGAAAGGTACTTCTCGGTAACAAAAGTAAATAAAGGAAGATTGTATATTAAATGTGTGTAGATATGATATGATATATGTGTAGATTTATAAGTGTTTGTAAATTGATAGTTTTAAATATGTCGCAAATATTTTGCAAATAAGTTCAGCGACAAGGAATCTACATTGTAGCTTTATTACCTTTGCACTCATGTCACTTATCAATCAATAAACTTATTTATTTAAAAAAATACTAGTGGATGTGTCCACACCCAATCACTGGGTCCGCGTGGTGGATTATAGCCTGAATCCCCCGTGTGATTTACTAGGGGAGGCCTGTTCCTTGCAGTGGGATGTTATAGGCTGATATCTTTATCTTTGGCAGTGGCCGCCACTTGTTACGCGTATACGTTAGAGTATGTCTGATTAGTTTGATTCCCGTGGAAACTTTACCACTGATCCGGATAAAATGCATCCTTAGTTTTAACTAGACACAATCGACACAGTTAAAATAATGCCAAGTTTCATTAAAATCTATCCAGTGGGTTTTGTGTGATGCACGTTCAGACAGACTGATAGAAATTCTAGAAATTGTTGTTTTATGCTCTATATCATTCATAGCTATACTCTACCACGATTTCTTTTTCAAATATTTCATGTACAGACCCGGTTTTGTTACGATTTTATTAAATGTATAGATGAGGAGGAAACTGTTTTAAAGTAAAGGTTGAAATATATCAATGAATCGTCTGTTTGCCAGCATGCTGGTAAGTGGTAACTATGTGTTGCCGTTGTGGCCGGCGTGCTGTGACCGGCGTATTGGCCCCGCGCCGCACTCCACACACGCACCGCCCTCTCCTTATCCTGTCGTTAACATTGGTGAGTAAACTAGACGAAATAAATAGTAAAATGAATAAATAAAGTAAACATTCGCGTTAGGACCCGTTTAAATAGATAAATAGACGAGATTATTTTTTTAACTTTTTTTAACTCGCAAGTTCTAAAATCCTCCTAGGAATACCACTATACAGGCACATTCCACTGTACAGGTACAAATTTAAAATTTTCGCAAAACTTTCAAAGTTTCTCACGTACACTCGACTCGCAAATTTTGAACTCCTAAAAAAAATATTCATTGGTTGAAACCACATTGAATTCCTCTTTAAAATTTCACTCAAAAGCTTTGAATTCTCCAATAAATATACTAAAAAAATTATAATTTCTTGTAGAAATCCCACTATATACTCACACTGGTGTGAAGTGGACGAGCGAAGAGGACGGCAAAGAGAAGTGTATAGCGCCTTCGCTTCCCGCGTTTGACTCTTTGGACGGACACACGCAGTCCCAACTGTTACATCTGATCGAACAAGGCGCTTATCAGAGGATGCCCATTGAGTGCCGAGAGGTAAGAACATTTGTTATGTGACATGTTGTGATATATCGGGTCTCTGTCTTTCCACTGATGGATATAGACCTATCCCAACTGTTACATCTGATCGAACGGGGCGCCTACTAGAGGAAGCCCACTGAATGCCTGGAGGTGAGGACATTCTACAAGTTATATTATGTCATATTGTGATAAATCGGGTCTGTCTCTCTGCTGGATATAAGTCTCTCTCAAAGAGAAGTGTATAGCACCGTTTTCGCTGTCTGCATTTGACTCTTTGGACGGACACACGCAGTCGCACTGTCACATCTGATAGAACTGATAGGCATCATAGGAGGATACCCACTGAGGTCTGAAGGTGAGGACATTATACAAGTTTTTGTTTTTATTTATTTATTTGTTATTACTACAATACAAAGTACTATGAATATAATACTGATTGACTGACTGACAGATATTACATAACGTTATGAAGTCCTGACTTCTGAACTAGGTTAGAGATCTATTATCTCAGGAGCTCTATACAATGTTCCATACTTTTTTTTTATATAGAGAAGAGGGCGGACGAGCAAGCGGTTCCACGTGATGGTAAGTGTTACCGCCGCCCATGGACACCTGCAACACCAGGGGGTATGCGGGCGCGCCGCCGACCTTGCAAAATCCTATTCACAGCTTTCTTGAAGATCACTTTTTTCTATACCATACCATAAGCCTGTGTCTCCACTGTTAGGCTCCCTAAGACCATCACCACACACGGTTTTCTGCTCTTCTTATCTAACCACTGCTGCTAAACTTGTTCAAGTCGTCGGTCCATCTGGTCGGAAGACGTCCCGGTCTCCATTCAAGATCTCGTCTACCCATCGGTTGTCGGTCCTGCGACAGACATTTATTGTAATTCATTATGACGAAACTAGAAATTATAAATGTAGCAGGCGAGAAACAATTCGCCTCGTTTTAAATTTTGTTATAATAATATTCCTTGAATCGATAGCGTTAAAAAAGAATCAGAGCTCTATCTGACATACAACACTTTATACTCCCCAATTGAGCGTTCGAGCAAATACACACCTACCATGAATTCAGTTCATAATTCATTGAAGTGACAATTTTACAAATCATTTTTTGGTAATTTTTTTTTTAGTTCCCTACAAATTTGCCAAATACAAAGGCCCAAAACTAGCTATTTAAAAATGTGAATGAACTTGGGAAAATGAGCGGAATTCGTGGTTTTAGGCTTCCTGAAATATTCGGATACATTCTACATACATATATGTCATAAATAACTAAAAATATACCTACTGTTAATTGACATTTGCAGACAGTTTTCAAAAGTGATAATTATTGTTTCTTTTATTTATTTACACAGATAATGTGGGAGAAGCGTCAATATCTAGTGGAACTTCCAGGAGCGTTACCCTTAGTTTTGCTAGCGGCTACCAATTGGTACGGCGAACAGCGATCGCAATTAATCGCCTTACTAAATCTATGGCAGAAACCATCCTCGCTCAACGCCATGCACCTTTTGTTACCCTGGTAAGTTTACAAGTTACAATTGTGATAGTTTACAACTATGATTTTCTGTAATATTAATTTTGACCCAACTTTGATCTTTTCTGGTGTAAAAAAATGTACCCCAAGTCCGCCTGTTTTCTAAAGTTTAGCGCATTTCATAGGGATTCAATAGGGATTTCAAAATAATACAGCTCATGTATCTTTTCCCTTAGAAACAAAGTTAATGCTATTTTATGGAACATGGCGCCATCTTTAAGAAAAAAGCGATGGTTGCAATTCCGTACAAAATTGAATTTGATTCTGTAAACGAAGCAAATAAACTCCAAATTGTTATTGAAAATCTCATATATGGCCGGGTGTAACTCGTACAATATATGAGAGGGAGGGTGCATTCTACAGTTCCACAGCTGCTGGACTGTACCCAACTTACCGAGTTACTCCAACCTCACACCAGACTGCCCTAAAATGTACTGTACGTGTTTCGGGAGTGAGTTAAATATGCTCATTCCTATTCCATCCCATCCTTATCCCCTTCTGTTCCATTTAATGGAGAGTATAAGGGAATAAAAGAAACTACTTAATCTGGGGATTAGATTATGAGATGGGTCTCACCCTAAAAAAGGATGGATAGTGTATAGGATGAGACGAGGTAAACTTACCACCAGATACAATGTCTACCATCTTCTATCTATAAAAAAAGAAGACAGACGAGTTCATAATAACTCGTGGCTTGTGTACAACCCGCGCCGAAACATCCAGTAGATATAAAAGGTAAATAAAACACATTAACTTGTACTTCTTAAGAGCCGATTCGCAATATATACATTTTTTTCAACTTATGCTTTTCTAAAACGTACGAAAAATGACGAAATTTTACTTTGACAATGCTGGTGTATACTAAACAGCACGAGAGCAGCGACAAATAGCAATTATTATCAAATGTTATATGTCACAAAATAACAGCGACAAAAAATTTTCAATACCTAGCGATTATTATCGCTTTTGTGCCGTTAACATACAATATATACGGAGGGACGTTGCGTCTCTCTGTGTGTTCTACCGCCTGTACAATGGGGAATGCTCTGAAGAATTGTTCAATATAATTCCCACCTCGGGTAGAAACCCGAGGTGGGAATTATATTACAACCGCACCTCCCGTCACAGAAGTGCGGTCCATCCGCATTTCCTAGATACGGAGGTGTCGCGTACTGTTCGGTCCAAAAATTATTTTATATCGCGAACCCGTAGGCTGTGGAACGAACTGCCTCAAGAGGTCTTCCCATTAAACTACGACATGGGGTTCTTCAAGAGAGCTGTGAATAGGATTTTGCAAGGTCGGCGGCGCGCCCGCATACCCCCTGGTGTTGCAGGTGTCCATGGGCGGCGGTAACACTTACCATCACGTGAGACCGCTTTCTACTCTACGTTTCGGCACGGGTTACATCACCCGTGGTCACGAGTTACATCACCCGTGGTCACGAGTTTGCTGAAGAGGCGCGTGGTCCCGGATGGGAGCTGCTAGCAATTTTATTTTGCCAACAACTACACACATTTGATCTTCATATTCGGAAGGGCTGCTCAGACCCGATTTACAATATAAAATTAAAAATAGTATTTGTTTTTAAAATATAGTTCGTTTTACATTCAGTTTCCCGGACGTGGCGATCCGTCAAACAGCAGCGACCTTGATCAACGAAATGTCCGATGACGACTTATGTCAAGTACTGCCACAGCTCGCGCAAGCACTTCGACACGAAACCTATGAGAAGAGCCCACTTGCAGGTAAGCCATAGACAACATTCTATTCCGACATAACACGTATTAAGTATACTGCACCAGGTTACTTAGAAAATTTTGCGACAAAGTCTATTTATCTATGGAATACTGGCTGGTTTTGATGTCCATCAAAACTATTACTGTCTATATCATAAAAACAAAACATTTCAAATTGACATTTCCTGTCATATTTTTTTACGACTTGAATCAAAATATCGTGTCTCATTAAAAATAGATATTCGACGAGTACATTTCCGCGCTATGATTTTATATGGTTTTAAATCTTCTTTAAAACCTGACGATTATTTTAATAGACTTCAAATGGCTTTTGCAGATAGATAAGTGCTCTTCCAAGGTAACTGTTTATCATTGGTACAATTAGCTTAAGCGTGGTCGACTATGTTTGGCTGACGAAGAAACAAGCGGTCGTCTTTTAACGGCTATCACGGTAGAAAACGTGGTGCAGTGAAAAATTTAATCTGTGAAAACAGGCGAATTATATACAAGGAGATTGCAGATTGGACCGGGGAGTCTGTACGAAATATTACAGGTGCATCAACGAGTCAGTAGGATAGTATCGCGCTGGGTGCTGCACAACTTCACCGAGGTTCATAATCAAGTTCGCGTCGAATGGTGCCGTGATATGATAACAAAATTTGATGCAGGGTTGTCTCGGCGCGTTAACAATCAGGTGTCCCAGTCACTGGTGAAGAATCTTGGACCCACCAAAGTGAAAAGAGTAAGAAGCTCTGGAAAAAAATGCAAGTTTTTTCACTTTAACTGGCTTCCTGATATTTGTACCTTTACGAAACCAAAGCAGCATTAACGTAGAATGTTACGTTGCCACGTGCTTGCTAAACGTTTTTATTGCAGAGTAACAACCGTCCGGTACAACAGGTTTCCGCGGCCTGCACCATGACAACGTGCCAGCTCACTCAGCGCCTAAAAAGGGACTTTTTGGTCAGTTCCCCGGTTAAAGTTTCAGGCCATCCTTTTTACAGTCTCAACTTGGCACCTTCTGACTTTTTGTTTGCCAAAATTAAATAAAAGTTCAGTCAGGAAGCTGGCAACCCATTCGCATAATCCCTCGAGTATGCCGAAAGATGGTAGTTTGGAAAGCGGCGATTCGTGCCATACCCGGTGAAAAGCTTTCGCAATGTCTAGACCAACAACTAGAGAGAGCCTCGCCTCTACTCCCAATGGCGTCAGTCCAGCGGTGTGTTAAATACGCTAAAAGATCACCAGCCCATCGATTATGGCTAAATCCACATTGACAGTCGCTAATCAGCTTCTGATCCTCTAGGTACCTAAGGAGCTGTGTGTTTGTAACACTCTCCATCACTTTAGAGAGGGTTGGTGCGGTCACCCTTTTTAGACAAATGGTGAACATGAGCTACCTTTTTCTTTTTCGCAAAACTTTTTGAGTTCCCTATGTACACCATCTCTACCTGTAATTAAAATATCCTCTCTACCCAAAGGTTATCTGGCAGAGATAGCTAATAGCGATAAGACCGCCATTTGTGCATATCATGTGTTACAATGTCTGTTACTGTCTTGTTTTATCTATCGATCGAAATAAGGAGAAACAAACGTTTTATACAAGTACAAACAAATGATACATAAGAGAACGAACACAAAAAAAGAAATAAAGAGCGACAATAAAGACTTATTTGAGAGCTTTTTATGTGCACTGCAATCCCGAAAATGGTCTCCAACTCAGCATTAACTGTGAACGAATCACAGCGCTTGTTTTCAGTGGAGCCATTAGAGACAATGATAAGAAAATTATCCAAGGAAGGAGCAAGGAGTACGTGCGAGGTAACCTCGGAGGTGCGTGAATATACCAGCATTAACCGCTAATCCTTGAATATATAGCTAAGTGACATTGAAATTGCTAAATCCGGACAACGTAAAATAAAAAGAGCAAAATTAAAATGATTTAATACAAAGTATCTGCGAGCTTTCTGCAGACCATATCCACGGAGCGAAATATATAAGAGAAATAAGAAAAGCGACCCCGTCCACAGATGCCAATAAAGCTCGAAAGAAGAAAACTGTAATAGTTAGAGGCCAGCCAGCAGTGGGACAATGTGGAGAATTGTTTTTTTTTTTGCTTATGTGTTGGTGTATTATACAGCATCAGTTATGGGCTAGTAAAATATGTATCAGCGCTGTGTGCCGTTTTTACGCACAGCTTGTGCTGAGACTGATGCCCTTTCGACACACACGGGACCGCGCAGTTTTGTTGCTTGTTTTTAATTTTTATTATTTGTTTGATATCGTCTATGTATGTTTGAGACATCTTAGAGTTGGTAATTGTTATGTATGCGATCACTTGCGCGTACGAAATAAAATTTCTATCTATCTAATAACAGGGCGGGACATAGTATTGCATAATTTTATATTGATTACACCTATTCTGTACCTATGATCCACGTAATATATAAATCTGAATCTGAAATATGTTTTGTTTCAGAATTACTACTGTCCCGTGCTTTATCAGCGCCGGCTGTGGCCCATCGGTTATTCTGGTTGCTCGTCCATTCCTTACCGAATGTGCCACAGGTACGTAAATACACCTGTCTATTATTTCACCAATATTAGACTTACCACCACTTGCCACGTGTCATGCTTGCGCTTTTCATCTGGCTATTATTTCAGCAATATGAGACTTACCATCACTCGCCACTTATTATTCTTTCGCTTTTCACCTGGCTAATTATGTCAGCAATATGAGACTTACCACAACTTACCACTTGTTATTCTTGCGTTTGAGACTGCCATTTTGATATATGCAAACACTATAATGCAAGGAATGGTTCGCCGATCCTTAATTGGGTCCTTGGGGGTAGTTTTTAAGGTTGTGGTATACCCTTTGCCTCCAAGAGACAATTGGCTAAAAAATAAAAAAAGACGAATGTTATAATTTTACAGGGGATTAAAAGAAAGAAATTATGATTTGCTAACGTTTTATTTGAATTTATAAAACTCTCTACAAGTATAGTACCTATAACGAAAAGTATGTGATTTAATAGTTCTTGCCACATTTCGTTGTCCAGACTCGACCACAAAGTATAATATTGTTACCTAAGATTGTTACACTGTGGTATGAAGGTACATTGGAATTGCTTTGCAATGTCAGTAATTTTCTTGTAATATCGTCCTTTTAAGAAGTAAATGCAAAATACTCGGCGCTCGCTGTTTGTTGTCGAAGCGACATTGTTTCCTTAACATCTTGTAAAGTTCCGAAACATCAGTATTTCTTTGTTTCTATAGTCTTTTTCGATCAGTACTACATACAATTATAATTTCAGGCCCCAAGTCAAGAATTTCTGGGCATAACATTAGAGGATAACACAGGGGAAGCGGTGGAACTAGACGCTTGCGTGACGGCCGCGTGGCGATACAGGCTCATGCTACGGGCTTTGCTCGCCATCAGCGGCGACAATCTCACCAGGACACTGGTCAGGCAGCAGCTACTTGTCAAGGTCAGTGTCATTCAAAGTCCAAACACCATACATAATACTGTAGGTCTTTTGACAGGAAGAACTTGCCAACATTACTAAAAAAACGTCGAAAAAGAACTCTAATGTATTTTCCCATAATACTCTTCATTCGTAGGGTAGGATATTCCTTTTATTATTATCTATTAAGTCGTTAAGGAGGGTACACATGCATGCTACAATCCTACAGCTGTTGAACTGCACTCGACTGTCCAAATTAATTAACAGAATTATACCGTTAAATATACTTTATGCTATTCCCCTAATGTACGTACGTGTTTCGGTAGTGAGTGAGATATATTTTAATTAGGATGGTTAAAGTCCCCGTAAAAGAATATCTGCTAATTTATGGATACCTTACAGTGGACTGTATACAAGTAGGCATCGTATATAAGTACACGTCGTAGGCAGCGCATCCCGGCGACGTGCCAACGTTTGTCATTCTGGACTGCTGTTGACATCTATGATGGATGTGGCGGGCGATAGTATCAATTTACCATTAGGAGCGACTTGCTTGTTTGCCGCCTTCTTTCATAAAAAAATACTCTTTTACCTTTATATTGTTTCAGACGCTATCAGAAGTGGCGATGTCTGTCAAATCGGCAAAGGACGCGGTCCGGTCCCGCGCATTGACAGTGGGTGGGGAGAAACTTGCCACTATGTTACGCACCGAGCCCGCTGCGTTACCGCTCGCTTTACACAAATACGTGCACGATGTCGACGTCAAGTACGTGCCCATTCAATAAGTTTTCATAGTGACTATTACTGGAATTTATAGTGTAATAAATGTTTTATGGACACCTAAAAAAATAACAAGATTTTAAAAAACATACCATTTAGATGCCTAGCGATATTTTATGATATTACTCGCAACTGTGCTATTGTGTTTACTACATTGCCACATTAGAATTTATAAATGGTATTTTTGTATATGGTAACATTTTGCTGAGAACAACTCTATGTGCACGGACGTGTCTGTAATTGTGCTGTGCAAAATTCGAACAGAACAACAAATGAGTCCTGAATGCATATTATTGTATTTTATTTAACTCGACGTTTATTATATGGTACATATAGAAAACACTTGATTTTTTTCTTTTACAAAGATGTGTTTGATTGCAGGTCATGTTCCTATTTTTCGTCAAATACTTTACCATTAAAAATTAACTTCATCGGAAGCGATAATGCTGTTATTCCCGCAATGTTCAAGGTAAGCTCATAATGTCCATTAAGTCAAATATATCCAATAAGCTTGATAAACTTGGCACAGGTATAGATTATGTGCCGGGTTAACATTTAGGGTACTTTTTACTCAAATCGATTAGAGTTCCCACAGGAATCACAAGTTAGCGTGAACGAAGTCGCCGGCGCCGCTAGTGTCTAAATAAACTTCTATTAATTTGTAGGTTGGTGACGATTTACGTCAAGACGCTTTAGTGCTGCAAGTGATGAGAGTGATGGATAGTTTGTGGCTTAAAGCCGGCTTAGATCTGCGCATGGTCACCTTCCAAGCACTACCTACCAGTAACAAGAAAGGTATACCATAATATACTTTTAATAATTGCCCTTTTAATTTTTAAAACACTTCTTGATAATTAAATCTTAACTGGCATTCTTCTCATCTTAATAATTATACTGCATATGAATCACATGATTTATTTCATTCTTATTTTCTCTCGTTTATAAACAGTAAGGTCATTGCTTTGTTGCGCATACATACATGCCAGCATCATTCAATAATAACAAACGTTGGCAGGCTCTTAGCTGCGTTGCTCCCCTTTGCGAGAATAAAAGTCGGTAAAGGGTTGGGAACGATGGGGAATATTTAGTAAAACGGAACGGGAAATTTTCCTTATTCAGTTACACTTCCTTTTTTTAGACAAGTGAGTAGACGAGCAAGCGTTCCCACGTGACAGGAAGTGTTACCGCCGCCCATGTACACCTGAAACAACAGGGGGTATGCTTTCTTGAGGAACCCCATATCGCTTAATGGAAAGACTTCTTGAGGCAGTTCGTTCCACAGCCTACGGGTTCGCGGTATAAAATGATTTTAGGACCGAACAGTACGCGACACCTCCGTATCGAGGAAATGCGGATGGACCGCACTTCTATGACGGTAGGTGCGGTTGTAGAAACCCGAGGTGGGAATTATATGGAACAATTCTTCAGAGTATTCCCCATTGTACAGGCGGTAGAACACACAGAGAGACGCAACGTCTCTCCGATTGCTGAGGGGTTCTAAACCGCCCGTGAAAATGGGATTATTCTAAAATACGAACAGTACGTCGTTGGATGGAGTCATATGGGTCCAATTGGTATTACGGTGCGCCGGCCCAGAAATGTGAGCAGTTCTTCATATGGGGCCTCACTTGAGCTATGTAAAGAATTAGGAGTTGCCCAGGGGTGAAGTACCGCTTCGCTCTGTTCAGCACACCGAGCTTTTTGGAGGCCATTTTGGCCTTATTTTCCAGATGACTCCTAAATTCGACTTTGGAAATGTCGACACCTTTACATGCGGTTTGCATGTTGCGTCCCCGGTAATGTCCACATTCATTCAAATGTACATATTTATTTCTTTGTGAAAATACCAAAGTATTCCTTCAACTTTCATATATTGCGTGCGTTTTGAAATTTTAAAGTATTAATAAATCAAATCAATAACATAATTACTTAATAAAGTAATCTTTTCCAGCTGATGCGGTCAGACTGTACCCGAGTGTACCACACTTAATGTATTAAGCTATATGACCTTCAATTGTTTTGCATTGTATTGGTTATTTTGGGCCGAACCGCAGTTGACTGGACATTTCAATATTTTATCTACAGTATTCTTTATTTAGAGCGTAGAATGTAGACCATATTCTGAGTACGCCTAAATTAAATGGCTAATACTAATGGATTATCTATAAAAAATCGATTATATTTTAGGCATGATCGAAATAGTATCAGAAGCGGAGACACTCCGGGCCATACAAACGGAATGGGGATTGACGGGCTCTTTCAAGGACAAGCCCATAGCCGAGTGGCTGGCCAAGCACAACCCTTCTGAGCTAGAGTACCAGCGGGCGAGGGATAACTTCACTGGTAAGTGGCGAAATTGTAACGTTTTGTCTTTTATTACAATGTTTTAGCCATAGACATAGATAGACAATACAAGTTCGTAAATTTGTACGGAAACCAAGCGTGTCACATCACGAGAAAATAAATGTGACAGGAATCACTCACCGATAAAACGAAACATCTCCCTTGACTCGTTCATCACTTGACAAATTTTTACATTTGATTATGGCGCAAGGCATGTTTTGTATGAAAAACTTGCTAACGACACGGACCGCAACGGACTGAACAAGCAATGCGAGAAGTATGAACTTAGCGCCAACTTCGGGCACGCAGCGGCCCACAACCTGCGTTACCTATCCTTATCTCTGTTTTTATCTGCTGTTACTGTGCTTTTATCCGAAGGAAATCTTTCGAAATATTGAGACCTGCTTATGACAGCCCATTCTAGAGCACGGCTCTCGTAATCACTAGAGGGTTTTTCGGTCATAATTCATCACACAAATCCAGTGCGAATTGGTGGATATTACACGTGTCCCAGATTGTTTTTTTATTTTGAGCACGCAGATTCCTTCATGAAGTTTACTTTCACCGTCGAACTAGTGACAATTGCAAAATCGGCTTTAATTAGAAACTCATTGGTATATGCCTGGATTCGAATGCATAACCTCACAAATGTGACTCAAAAATAGACATCCGTAGGCTATCTATCACCTTTTAAAAGTCTTTGCTAGTATTAAATATGTATAATTATTCAATTTTTTTTTAAATAACATGCTCTATATTCGGAATGTTATATTCGGCAGTACATTAGTCTAATAGCCGTTTAATTGTCTATATGTATGAGGTCCTACCTATAATAATAGTGTGAAATATTTTAGTATGTCAATCAGTACACTAAGACTTCATATGTTTTTATTACTAAATTAACATGTATTTCATATGTTTTTATTACATTACATTGATGATTAATTCGCTTGTATGTGCATAACGTTACGTAGTTGATACTAACAGAAGCGGACGCGTTCAAAGGTTAAAGACCGAAGTGTGCGAGTGTGAATAGTGTTATGCCACCAATTATTTATTTTTAATGTAATAAAAAAAAATCATGAAACACATGTTAATTTTTAGTTCGATATAATAGTTTTAGTGTGCTGATTGACATTAAAATATTTCACATTATTTTTGTAGGATCTTATATATCGGAAATAATTATTAAAAATATAACTTGCTTTAGCGTCGTGTGCTGGGTACAGCGTAGCGACATATTTGCTGGGCATCTGTGATCGTCACAACGACAATATCATGTTGAAGACCTCGGGGCACCTTTTCCACATCGACTTCGGGAAGTTCCTTGGAGATGCACAGATGTTTGGCAATTTTAAAAGGTAAATTTTAGTTCTTAAAAAAAAAAAGTTAAATCACAGTGGATTCCAATATTACCCTTATTAACAAAAGTAATTATTTTGTATAACCGTAACCATCATCCCTTTTATCGTCCACTGCTGGACATGGGCCTCGTTATGCACATTTTCTCATGCATGAGGGATGTATGACCTTAAAATGCCACGCTGTCCAAGTGGATTGGCGAGACCACTCTTTCAGATGTAGTATTGTTCCTCAGGGCTTTGTTATCCTTTAGCGCCTTTTACGACAACTACGGGAAGTCATGGGGTGGTGCTCTTCTATAGTCGGCCGACACCACACGGTCAATTCAGTTAGAGCAACGAATATGAACTTTAAAATCACCGTAATAACTCGTTTACGAACGCAAATAAAGTTTGTAATCATTGTTTGTATTCTTTGATTTTGCAAAGTCCAATCCCTGGGTTCCAATATTCCCCATGGTAATAGCAGTATGGTATCACCCCACGGTGTATGTTTCTTTATTTCATCATATATGGCAATGGTGCAATTAGCATATTCTACCAGTGTCAAGTTTTCTGTAACTAAGGTCAGAATAATTTAAAGTACATTTTGTCAATGTCCTGTCACGTCGAAGCAAGTGAGGGGTTACTCAATAAAGTGATAGTAGGTTCACTGAGGACAGAGTTGGACTCATTAGAAGAATACGAACATTGCAGTCTTATACATTTATTTGATTATCACAAACATTATGCACAAACACCTATGCTTTGAAGTTTAATAAACTATCACTATTAAACAACACGTTCTACAATACACAATTTTTACAACAGTCAAACTGAAACTCAACCTTCAATTCTCGGGTTCCCAGCAAAAAGTCGTATGTCTCTTTAAATGTGATAACTATGTATTTCCGTAGGGACCGCGCGCCGTTCGTGTTGACGCACGACATGGTGTACGTCATCAACGGCGGTGAACGACCCACGCAGCGCTTCCAGCACTTTGTCGAAATTTGTTGTACCGCCTTTAACGTCGTGCGTGGACATCATGACCATATACTGGATCTGTTTGCATTGGTAAGTACAAATTTATAGTTAAATTGAATCATCACTTCCATCCCAACGTTATTATGGGCTATAGCTGAAAATCAGTGTCGAAAATCTTTTAGTCGTTTCCGACATAACGCTGCGCGGAACACCCTTTCAGTACCATGCGCGGAATTGCTATTTGTAATTGCTTTTTTCTTTCCTTGTCCTTCTTTCCTTTCTTTCCTTTGGGTGGGAAAATACTTCATTACCAACAGAGCAAGCATACAGGGATAAAGTCCCAATAAGTTACAAAAAAATAGAGAACATAAAGAAGGTCGGGAAGCATATTCCCTCCAAATTTATAAATTTCTACAATGAAATCACAAATTGGTCTACCAAGACATCAGAAACGATTGAGGAAGATGGTGATTATTTTTTATATTATTTATTTATAAGGAATATATCCTTAAAATATTAATACATATTGGTTTTCTTCGATAAATCCTTGTAAGTTTTGAAAAGGGCACTAGTCAATGACTTAAAATTACGTATATTTCCATAAGGAGCTACGTTCTATGGATATGTCAGACGGGACTTCGTATATGGAATAGATATTAGTTCTAATAAATAACTTGTGTAAAGATGGCGTCGTCGGGCGTGCCGGGTGTGACCTCAGCAGCCGTGAACTACGTGAGGACAGCACTACTGCCAGCCGCTACTAAGCCTGAAGCGGCTGCTGCCTTCGCAAGGCTCATACACTCCTCGCTCAAGAGCAAGTCTGTCTCACTTTATTAAATTTTACTAACTTTTGCCCGCGACTTTTTCGTATGATCTAATATACATGAATAGTAGCATATGTGTTCATCCGGATTACAACTTATTTGCCAAGTTGTAATGAAATTGGTTTAGCCGTTTCGAAGCGGTCCCACGTGATGGTAAATATTACCGCCGCCCATGGACTCCTGCAACACCGGTGGGTATGCGGGCGCGCCGCCGACCTTGCAAAATCGTATTCACAGCTTTCTTGAAGAACTCTGGACACGGGCCATCTCTTACCCATTGTCCTGTTCGTGAGGTATGTATGGCCTTAAAACGGCACACTAGCCAAACGGGTTGGCGAGTTTACTATTTTAGTGTTAGTGTTAATCCCCAGGGTTTGTGGTAGCGGCTTTGTTATTACTTAGTCGCCTTTTACGACATTCACGGGAAGAAATGGGGTGGTGGTTTTCTTAAGCCAGCCGACGCCAATTACAATCCGGGTTACAGTCTACCTATTTGCCAAGTTTCAACGAAATCGGTTTAGCCGTTTCGATGTGATTTGAGCAACAAACCTCCAAACTTTCATATATATATATATTTATACCTTTTATTTTGTGTTTTATATCAATGAAAATTTGAGTTAGAAAATTTGAATAAAACGTGAATATACAGCTCAAAATTCTTAGTTAATTGACATATAATATTACTTTTTATATTTTTTTAAATAAAACCAAAAACCTTTATGATTGCAAGGGAGGCCTGTTAAGTGAGACCTTATCGACTATTGACGCTTTTGTTCCAGATTCACACCAATAAACTTCTTCCTGCACAATTTGGCTCAGTTGAGGGCGAGCGGCGATCAAAGCAGCAACACGTCGGAATTGCTATCGTTTATGCCGCGGACATACACGTAAGAATTTTTCAATTTATTGTGTTATACTGATGTAAACGTTAAATGTGTTTTTAGAACAAAACAATATTAATTTTGCGTTCATACTGGAATAGGAAATACAATAAATATAGTTATATGGCGTTTGAGGGCGCCAATCTTAACAATTAATTACACTGCCTAATAGGCAGTGTAATTAATAATACAATGTTTACAATGTTCCAATGTTCTAATTAATTAATGTTCTAATTAATGTCTAAAAAGGGTGTCTAAAACATATTTTTTATATTATACGTCTAAATATTTATTCTATATTTTTTATAATATATTTATTTCTTGACATTATGACAGTACAATATTTCTCTTTATTTATATATACGATTTATTAATATATCGTATATACACGTAATTTAAACCATGTTCTAAAAGAATATTTGTCTATACGAGTATACATAGGGATATAAACGCGAGGTTTTTGTAATTTGATTTAAAAAAACATCTTATACATTTAAAATTCTAATAACGGGGGCAAATATTTGGTAAAACTATTAAAAATATATTAAATCTACATAAATATATTAATATATTAAAAATATATTACAAACTTAAATCAAGGCAGTGTAGATAGTTGTTTCAAGCAATAGTTACCGATACTATCACTATCCATATTATCGATAATGCTATCGAATGTCCAATAACTAACTGCAGAGATTTTCTCATTATTTTTGAAAAATATGTTAGTTGTGGGTTGGCTACATTTTCCTAAACATTGTACATTGTATCGTCTTTTATAAAACTTTTAAGGACTTTTCTCACCACCTCCTGATACTTTATCAGAAGGCATCAGAAAATCAGTTATAGTTTATCAGAAAGACAGTATCAGCTAGATTTAATTGGCAGATAATTTGTCTATCATATTGTTAACAGTTACTTTATCAGGAGGTGGCAAGAAAGGTCCCCTAGGGTCTTTCTCAAAATCTCCCCGATACCTTGTCAGAAGGTTGTAAGGAATGCCCTACACTTAACTCCAACAGGATGACCCAAGAAGGTCGCTTAGAGAGCGTAGAATGTCTCGGCTACGAAAAGCGCTACGATCCGGAAAAGCACTACGTATACGCGCTACGAATTCATAGGCAGGGCCAGTGCACGCCCTCAGTGCTTTACCGCTCCTACAAACACTTCACAGAACTGTATCAGAAGATCTGCCTGCATTTCCCACTGGCGAAGGTTCATAGGTAAGTTATTGACAATTATTCATTGGAGTCTACGAGACTGCTACGACATAATTACGATTAAAAACACTGCCTCTATACGATACGAATTTTTCATAGTTCATAGGAGAATTGACTTAATTCGTGTATGTTTACGAGACTGCTACTAGATATCCACGATCAAAAACATTGCCTCTACAAGCTACGAATATTTCATAGTTCATAGGTGAGTTGACTTAATTCGTTTGTATCTACAAGACTGTTACGAGATATTCACGATTGAAAACACTGTCTTTACACTCTACGAATTTTTCATCATTCATAAGTGAGTTGACTTAATTCGTTAGTTTTTACGAGACTAAGATATCTATGATCTAATCTAAGAGACTACATTTATGTGCTATAAATCAAAAGGGACAATACATACCTGCGCTCTATCGCTTTACTAAACTCTTCATAGAGTTACATCAGAAGATCTGTCTTCATTACCTAACTACTGAAGATTCATATTAACTTTCACTATTGAATATTCATAGAAATGCTATGGATACATTTTATATAACGTTTAGTCTTTAGTTACAAAATTGTTTACGAATTGTAGTACTACTTGCTGCGGTTTTGTTGGCATAAATCCCTTAAGATCTGATTTTTAAATTGAGAATATTTATCTAAATAAATGTGAGACCATTGCAAAAAAATATGTCAAATAGTAACATACCGATTTGTGACAAAAACAAAGTTATATATTTTTGGCCTTTCTATCGATACATCTGAATTAAATAAACACATTATATCGTTAACGCGGTGTAAATAACTCATAACTAGAATTATTAGTACTAAACGGTTTTGTGGTAATTTGGTTGATCATGACACTAGCAACACTGCAGATATGTATAACATTCATTGGTCCTTTTTTTAAAAATATAATTAAATTCTAAATAATTATTAGCCCGTTCAATGTTTATTTGAATCCGGACCGATAAGAATATTGAAACAATTCAAGCTCACATCAAGTCACGTCGCTCGCTCGCTCGCTCGCTCGCTGCGGTCTGCGGTCGACCGAACGCTACGCTGCCGTCCCCTATTTTAAATATATTTGATTTGATTCTGACATCAGTCCAAAGTGCTCGAATGCGTTCCTTGCTCTGTTTGCGTTGTATTATTGTTGACTTTACGTTTGTTTATTGAGTTTTTGTTTGATTTGTTTGTTATTTTTGTTCTGTTATTGTTATTATTCTTGTTAAATTTGTTTTTGCGTTACTATAGAATTAGTTCTGTGTGATTAAAAATTGAACCTCAGCCTCTAATCCTTCTACGGCAAAGGATACTCTAAAAAGCTTCGCAAAAAATATGAATACTTACTGTATTTTAAAAGTAAAATAGTAATACATAGTTTGTTTTGCTAGAAAATATAATAATTTATACATACTAATTATCTAGTAATAAATAAAAATAGAACATTTAAAAAATGTTCCCATAAGGTTTCTTTTCTATTATATCTGAAATGTCAATTTGACAACGATGTTTCTTTGTTTACATAAGTATTCTCGAATTAAAAATCAGACCTTAGTGATTTACTAGGGGAGGACTAGACGCGTGTTGGCTGATATCGAGGCAATGAACATTGTTAAGTGACTCTTAAAAACACCTAGTCGTATCATATTTATGATATATATCAGATATAAATCAGAGAGATTAGAAACAGGAGACTAACTTTATGATTTATTTTATTTAAAAATGAATAAACGTTAACAATATATAAATAAATTAATCTTAGTCAATTCATTGCTAATCACAGTAACTTGTAGTAATAAAAATATTATATTAATTCGTCATTTCTATTAATTATATCATCCAATCAATGTGACATGTGACAGTTTTGCACTGAATCACTTCTTAGAATCCTACGAGTTCGCTGTGTAATCGATATCACATTAAAAGTTAAGCTTCACTGTTATCTCTGTCATTATCACCATTATTCACATCCGGGGCCCTACCTACATTGTATTGCAGATCCATCACCTTTTGTTTCTGTTTGTTTTGAATCTGACTGGTTGGTCTAGAGATCTGTTCTCTATGTTGCGATATCATGTCCCAACTGCTTACGGAATTACGAACGGGGCTACTGAAGCTTACATTCCCCGTTTTGTCGTTGTCATTGGGTACTACTTCTGGTTTCGATGTCTCAGAATATGGAGGCGGGCCACTGCTTTTACTTATAGAACTTTCTAAAGTATTCGTCGAATGTGGTCTTTGAGCCAATGGGTTTTCAGTGTTCTGTGTTTGTGGAGGCTTTTTCTTTTCTTTCTGTTTATTAGCCTCCTTTTGCTGTCGTCGCGCTGTCCGTCTCTCTTTCTCCTTTTTCAGCTTTTCCTGTTTCGCTTGTTCTAGTTTTTCCCTCTCTTTCCGTAATTTCTCTTGTTTTGCTTGCTCCTGTTTTGCTAATTTTTCCCTCTTCCTTTGATCGGCTATTCTTTGTTTTTCTAATTTCTTTTGTTCTTTCATATGTTTTGGTTCCCTATTACTCGCTTCTAAAGCGAGCGCGTACGATTGTCGCGGTAGACTCGTGGAACCTCTGTCATTCGTGGTACCTCCCCTTGGGTCATGAGATATTTCGGGAGTGCTTTTTGTGAGGTGCTGGGGAAGTTTACGGTATATGTGGTCCTCCTTTGCAGCTAGAACACTGCTCGGTTGTGTCAAATCACCGGTGCTTTTAGATGTCGCGGCCTCTGCTTGGCTCGGTGGCAGCTTGACCATCGAAGGCAACAGCTGTTTGCTGCTCCGCTTTGATAAACTGCCATTGCCTGTAAAATACGTAATATCGTTGAAGATTGAAGAATTACCAGACTAGCGATTACATTTAACCCTTATTACTGTCTAATGTTGTGAACGTGTATTCACTATAAATTTATTTCATTTATTTTATCTACTAATGTAAAATAGACTTAAGAAAAAGTCACATAAACACACAAGTATTTTTTGTGGTATAAAATCTTCACAATATAGGTAAACAAATTAAACACGACTTACCATAGAATTCTTCTCTATTCGTTCTATAGGCGCCTTTGATAGATATTGTATGTTGAGTCGCATCCTCGCCCAATAAGTCCCGCTGTCTGTTGGACGAGAAATTGAGAGAAGCCCTGAACCCTCCGAAGTTAAACATTAGTTTTGTACACCCGCCCATTCACTACAAAATAATGCTAAGTTGGCCACGTAATTTGCCGTATTATCATCTGTAAATGTATCAAAAGATTGGCGATTATTTTGAAATGCAATCTTATCTTTTAGGTATGTATTTATGTATGAAAGAGCAATGTTTATCACTTTGTTTGTGTGAAATAGTGTGATTTATAAAATTGCCCTATAAAACACCAATGTATAACCGTAAGGTTATACACCGTCCGTACCGTCCTGTAAATATCCTATATACTTTTAAGGACACTGAATTGAATCGTTTCGGAAATTACATCCAGAAAAAACTCTGTTAATTTTGTTTGCAAATTCAATACAGTTGAATAATCAATTGCGAGCAAAGTGAGCGGCTGATCTCTATTCATTGATAAAGTTAATTACAATAATTAATCAAGGTACTAAGATTGCGAAAAAGTTTAGATAAAAACTGATAAATTGATAAACTAATAAAATATTACATTTTATTAATTACAATTAATTAATCGGATCTCATATAACTTAAGTAATATTTGTGCTACATTTAATATAAAAAAAATGTTATTTTTGTGTAAGTATATATAGCGCTTATATTTTCTCTATTCCTGCTTGAGTGACACTTATGAATCAACTGATTAGATAGTCCACGTGTTCGCCATTTGTTGAACAGTTATCATCACCTTATCTGAACTAAATACGAAACTAATCATATCGAATGATACTATTTATAAAAGTTAGCAATATTTTATGGTTTTAATTGGAAAAAACATGAATTAAATAGTTTTACGTATTATGAAAGATAACAGGTTTTACCGGATTTGTGAGAAAAAGTCAACTATATTCTTAATGTATTACAGGGAATATATCGGTTAACCGTAACCAGCTCTTTTCCCACTGCATTTCCCACTTTATCCTATTAACGCAAAGTATGTACGTGTAATGTAGGTCCGCGTTTCGGTAGTTTTTTTTATAGGGTGCGCCGCCGACCTAGCAAAATCCTATTCACAGCTTTCTTGAAGAACCCCATATCGAACCCCAGTTGCTCCTATCGCATGCGAAGTTATAGCTTCTGCGTTCTAGGATTTTGAAGGAATTCTTTTTATTGACTTCATGCCGAAAGGAAAATCGATAACAGGTGCCTATTATGCAGATTTGATCCCAAAAGTCCTTGAAACGATTAAAGAAAAACGTCGAGGAAAATTGTCATTGGGCGTGTTGTTTCAATACGATGATGCTCCAGCTCATCGATCCGAAGTTGCACTCACGACAATCCGGAAAGCTGTATTCGAAATTTTTAATCACCAACCATATTCACCGGACTTAGCCCCTAATGATGTTTACTTATTTCCAAAATTAAAGGAGCATATCCGTAGAACAAAATTTGATGACGACGTGGTTACGGCTGTCGTAGAGGAGGTTTATGAGACTAGAAAATGATTTTTTTTCGTAAGGAATTATGTAATTAGAAAAACGTTATACTAAATGTATCGAGTTACAAGGAGTTTACACAGAGAACAGAGACGATTCTAAGAACTTTTTGATTCGCCCTCGTATCTTAAGAGTTCGTTTAAGCGATTAGGCCGCCAATTGTGTCAGTCCAACATTGTCTTAAGCACTTGTATATTATATTCATATTCATGTTTGTCGTGTATGTAATAAAGAGTATTATTATTATTCATTACGGTTTCCCTTCCAGCCTGCCATCAGGCCTCCATGTGGGCCGTTCTAACACTCGTCAAGTCGCCGAGCGCAGATTCGGCGACGTGCAAGCGTTCCTTACGTCTCTGTTCAGCTTGGCTGACGAAATCGCGCATTCGGACCTCGTCTATACATTTTTCCATCCACTGTTGAGGGACCAGCAAGATGTCGAGCCGCAGAGGATGAAGAATAGAGGTAAAGTTATCCCCAAATACCAAAATCTTTTGTTATGTAAAAAAAATGGTTTTAGTCCACTTTGTATGCAAAGTAACATTGAAACTTGTATAGTTTTATTAATACATTACTGTGCGTTAAGGAATTTAATGGAACGCTACACTAACAATGTCCGTGGATGTGTTCGACAATAAGTGGAGAGGATTTTTGGAGTACAGAGTTCTGTGTAATGATTAAGGGAAATTGGTTCTGCCGACCTTCACTCACTTCTGATACCCGTCGGTATGTTTCTTGGCAGCTAGCGTGGTACCCCGTGGTATCTGTGAGAGGGGTAATTCGGCAAGTGGGGCGCACCTAGTCGGCCGTATCGCCCTCCCTCTTAAATTATCGCTTTTCCAGTTGATTACTTTTTCGCCACATTCATTACAACCCTTCTCATTCTATTTATCATTCTTATTGGCGATGTTGGTGAATATCTTGTACGACTTCAAGCATTACTAGCGATTATAATTTACTAATTTTGTTTTAAAAGTAAAAGCCCTGGAAAGACGGATAAAAGGTATCCTATATCTTTCTGATTTCAAATATCATTGAAATCGGCTCAGTAGTTTAGCCGTGAAGACGTAATAAACAGACAGGTAAACAAACTCAATTTCGAATTTATAATATTAGTGTAGATTAGTGATGGACTGATGGATAATAAGCGAATTAATCGACAAGTCCAAAAAAAATATCGAATTAATAACGAGGCGCCGATTAATCTACACATTTATTCATTCGTGTCGATTAATCGACGCGTTTCATTCATTCGAATAATTTTAATAATCGAGTAATTTGATTATTGTCATTAGCAAATGCGTATCGCTATAGACAAATAAGATAAGTGAATTTGCGCCTGCTCGGTTGCAGGGGTGCGGGATGGGGCAACGCGGAGATTGCGCGGAGAACGTAATTAATCACTTGTTTGTGTATACTGCCCTTGTAAAAAGAAAAGGCATTGAAAACATTTTTAACGACAGTATTAATAACATATTCAGAAATTAAAAATTAACAAAAAGAATAAACAATTGTTATTCTTTTTATTTTATACAATATTCCGTTTCTAGCATGATTTTTAATTAAGGAAAATTTTATTATTTTTTTGTATTTTTTTCGAATGTCATCATTTCAATATGCACTTCTGTTTTTTTTTCTTAGGATAACAGTGTACTGTGGATATCGATAATAAATTAAAACTTGTATTTAAACAAGCAGAAAAAAAATACTAAATGGGCAGCAAATCGTGATCAACAAAACAAATTATTTTTTAATTATTGAAATAAACAAATTTTAATTACTAAGAACGTCAACGCTAAGTAGACTCCTATGTCTTTATTGGCACCAGAAAACTACACCACCTCTATTAATTATTTCCCATAAATGAAATGAAACAATGAAACCCAGCAGAGTCGTGTGAGGCGGAGAGCAGCGGGTCGGGCGCGCTGAAGTTGTCGGTGCAGTACGCGGGCGGCGTGCTCTCTGTGCTCATACTGCACGCGCAGTCGCTCGCCCTCACGCCGCAGGGCCTACCACCCAACCCCTACGTCAAGGTAACTTGTATTTGTATCAACCCATAACATCCCACTGCATGGTACAGGCCTCCCCTAGTAAATTACTGGGGGTTCCGGCCGTAATCCACCACGCAGGCCTAGTGCGGATTGGTGGATTACATAATCCAGATTTTTTATTTCTCGAGCTAGTGACAATTTTAAAAAAATCGTACTTATTTTGAGACTCAGTGGTACGGGCCAACGATTTGAACTCACGATCACACGAATAGGCTATCAACGCTGAAGGTAAACACACAGTTATTTAGCTCTTTCTTCAGTTATTTACCCCTTTATTTAGCAGGGCGCAAGCCTCTCCTAGTAAAGGGAGTTTCGAGACATAAACCACCACGTGGGGCTAGTGCGAATTGGTGAATTGGATTGATACACATACTCCTTAAAAATCCTTAAATTCTGGAATATTGCGTCTCTCTGCGTTTTCTACCGCCTATCTAATGGGTAATTTTCTGAAAAGCTGTTCAGTTTGATGCCAACTTCGGGTTTTTACCATTGCACCGTCCGCTATCGTCGTGCGGTTCATCCGCACTTCCTTGACAGATTCGTTGCGTACAATGCGATCAAAAATACAGTTCATACCGCGACTCCGAAAGTTGGGAACGAACTGACAGCTTAAGATTTTTTCCGTTATGTTGTGACAAGGAGGCTCTTCAAGAAAGCTGTGAACAGGACTTTATTGTCGGCAACGCACCCGCATGGGTGGCGATGACTTCTTACCGTCATGTGGCCCGTTTTATAAAAAACGAATAACTCATGAACGTTTGAATTTTGCTCGTGAATAATGTTCGTACGCGAAAAGTAACTTCCGCATCAATGTATTTAAAAGTTATATTGTGGTGGATACACGGACGCGGACACTCGTCATTACAAAAAAAGACACGACACGGTATTACTCACCCAGAAGTACAATTTTCAAACGAATGTGTGTCCGATCCAACCCAACTTTATGCATAGCAACCAGGGACAACCAATAGTAACTATCAACTTGTTTAACCAATCATCAATCTACATTCCAGGTATACCTAGTACCAGATCCCACCAAAGAAACTAAACGCAAAACGCGCGTGCTGAAACGGAACTCCCACCCTTCTTTCATGGAAATGCTCGAGTATCGTCTTCCCATCGAAGTAGTCGAGAACAGAAGCCTCCAAGCCACGGTATGGCATTACGATTCATTACAGGAGAATCAATTTCTGGGTGGTGTGGTGATACCATTAAGTGCTTTGCCTTTAAGGCAGGAAACACTCGCGTGGTATCCTTTGGAGTATATACCCCGGTAGCTAATACTCGCCCGCTCCGCTATATGGAGCACTGAAATATCAAAAGGCTGAGAGGACATAGGAAAGGCGACAATGACAAAACTCCGACTTCGGCAATTAAACAACCAATCATATAGCGGTAAAATGTGGGTGAGAGCTAATCAAAAGACAGCACTGTATGACGTCATTTTGCTATTGTTCGGCTACAGTTAGAAAAATATATTTTCTTTGTGACAAAACTCCGGCTCCAGCAATCAAATAAAAACTAATCAAGTGGCGATAAAATCACGCAATGAGGCTGAGTGCCAATCAAAAGACAGTACTATATGACGTCATTATGCTGTCGTTTGGTCACAGTTATAAAATCAGATTTTTCTTGAATTTCCTTTGGCTGCATTCTAGGAACAATATGACAAATTCTATGATAATCGTTTTGTCGTTTTGCTATTTCGGTCTCAGCCTAAAATTCAGTTTACATGAAAGTAAGCTACCGACAATTAGAAAATCATTAATATAATAGTAGGAGACTGATTTGCGTTTAATATTTGGCTTTTAGCTACCTCTTCGCTATTGTGGTAATAATATTTTTTTGACATTTTCATCTAATTGTTGCTTTAAGATCGTCTGTTAAAAAGATAAACAACAGGGATTAATATTTAAATAGTTCGATCGATTAACCATCAGGATATATGATCTCGAGGAAAATAAAATATTTGATCGTTTTTGTATTGGGCCATTGTTCAGTGGCCACTTTATTAGTGCCAGACCATGTATTTAGGACTTAGTGGCTCTGTTGAGCGAAACCGCTCTTAACCACGCAAATAAAATTGTATAGCTTTTCAATCTTTCTGTGCATCCAAAAATACATGTAACAGCATATCTACTAATATTTAACAGATTTTCTGGTGTGTTATACATGTGTAATAAATGAACAATGGTGCAATAAACACAATACGTTCAAATTCAAAGGCGGTTTTAGGACGGCTTTATGCTAAATTAACGTAAAAGATAAATAACGCAGTCGGTTTCACTTATGTATTTCTTTCGCTCTAAATATTGGAATTATTATAATCGGTGGTCGGAATAGGGTGTCATTTTGTGAACTTGCGTTACAAGAAAACTAATGCGGATATTACTTAATATTTATGTTGAAAATATGAAATGTCTGTTAACATAATACATTTTGTTGCTAACAACAAAACTTTGTTTGTAACTTTTGGTTTATTCCTTAAAATAATTATATTTTTCACTAGAACCGTTTTTATATATTTTAAATTACTTGATGTGCTCCAGGTTTTGTGTCATTTCGGTGACACGTTGTGTAACGTTTGTTATTTTGGACTTATGTTGGCGTGTATCGCGGATGTCCATAGTCCACCATTACCACCAAGTGTTAGTAATACCAAGTAATATCTGCTCATATGCTACCATTTTTCTATAAAAACAATGACACTAATTCCGACCCCCGATGTGTTACATTAAGGAGACCAGCGCTATACCCAAAATGCATTTTAAACATACCATTATAAATGTCAATGGTTTCTGTAATCTTTGATATTTTCAATGGGTTCAATTTTATTAGAATTATAATTTACAATTATTATTATGTTTAACCAGTCAAGCAATGACTTCTAACCTTTTATTGATTGAATATTGTTTGCGGGATGCAGAAATCCTATGCAGAAGCCGCCGTATTGATTAAAAAGCAAAATAGTCTTTATATAGTCAAAATGTTAGTCTATTGTAATAAAACTAATTCGTAATATGATAAAACATATGAAATCCCCTGAATATAATTATTTAGCTTTAGTGCCAAATGTCAATCGCTTGATGTAAACGTTAGTAGATAGAAAAACCGTATTATGTAGAAACATATCAAGTGTAATCTAGTTACGATTGATTTTTCGAACGTATTGTCTACAAAACCACTAGTAGCGTAGTTCGAGTGTGTAAGGCGGACTATACGCAACTGATTCAAATGTATTTCGCGATAAAATAAAGTTATGAAATTCTGGCCGTTGCCATTGCGCGATAAAAATATTGCATAAAAATCTGGCCATTGATTCAAAGTATACAAACACAAAGATAGAGCGACAGACAAACTAAACATGTGTCAAACTTAAAACAATCCTATGTCGTGGATTAAAATGGGGTGCTTGATTACAAACGTAAAATGTTTGTGATCTTGCGAACACTCACTTGCCCTCTCTTGTATCTGTTAATATAATAACTAGATTAAATTTCGTCAATTATCGTGAAACTACACGTGAAATACACTTTACTGTGTCAATATATCCTACAGATATCATTACTTACATTCCAAAAATGAATTTTCTATTTTTGTATTACTTTTTGAGCGTATGAAGTTTGTACGGAGTATAGGAGTACTTTTCTTATTATGTCTGTGTATTGTAGAAAAACGATTTATGGTTTAGATATTGTACCAGTAGATATGTATTTCGAAATTTAAATGTTTTTTCTTTGTGTTATTTTACATATAATTGCATTATCGCTTTCATTTACTGCAGTTTCCAATATTCTAACGTAAGTAATAGACAAATATCGATTCACGTTATAGATCTTTAATTATTATTTTACAAAAATATAAATGTCTGATAGTAAATGATCGTTAGTGTTCGCAAGACCCGATATCGACGTTTTTTTGTCTTAGATTTAGTCATACTCGTTTTTTAAAGTACCTTATGCAGACTGCATAGAAGTTAGTGTCGAACCATTCGATCTAAGTCATATACTATAAAGGCTGAATCAAACGAATAGGCTCTTGAGGAAAAGTATCCTAAATATTAAAGAGCAAATTTTACTCCAAAAAAACTATTTTATTTTTAAAGACAGAGAAAAACTGCAATCATGATTTTTTGATAAGTCGATTGTCTGAGCCGGAAATCGAACCGACACAAATGCGAAAAAATACCTATATGTTTATAGCACCGATCGATAGGCTCAATGATATGGATGATATGGCTATGAAAATACAGGGTATATTTTTTCGAATTTGTGTCGGTTCCATTCCCGACTTAGACAAGCGAATTTTCAAAAATCCATGAAAGCAGTTTTTCTTATCTTTAAAAATAAAACAAAGTTTCCTTTTAGGTAAAATTTGCTATCTGTATATTAGGTTACTTTCCCTCAAGGGCCCATTCGTTTGATTCAGCCTGTAGAACAGTCTAAATAGACAATCTTAAGAAACTTGCATGTCATACAACCGAATAAATTGACGTTTCTTGGTCTTAGATTAAAGTCATTTTCTGTGTAACGAGTAAACATTACAATGTACAGTTATCTGAATATGAGATTTGTTTGCTCACGCAACTATTTATAATGATGTTTTTTTCTGTTTTACTTATTTTGGTATCGGTTTATACAATATTTATTACGAGTAGGCCAATTGCAGTTTTGATCGTTTTTGTTCTTTAAACAAATCAACTGGTAATTACGGTCAAGTGTTCTGATCATCATATTATGGTATTATATTATCAGTGCAACCGAATCAAGCTACTTTGTTAGTCATTTATGTCTTTTCTAGATTATAAATAATGTAACAAAATATTTTCACATAACAACACGAAAGAATCTCTAGTAGATTAAGTCAGTTTTGTTCATTTGATTTTTAAACAAATTCAAATAAAATGAATTATATGTACAGTTGATGTAGACACGTGTTTTATCACAGATGGACGTTATCTCGAATTCATAAGAGCTGTTTAAATTTAATCATTGATTAGTCTCTTGTACTTTTCTGTCGATTAAAATTTCAAACAGATTAGAAAGGGACAAAGAATTTTGAGCAATAAATTTAAACAACCTTTATGAGTAAGTTTTTATCATATATATCAATTAAATGTAAAGCATTGTAATTAAATCTACGCACTCAATGAAATTATGATATTTCTGATGCTCACAGAACTAATATTGCAATTGTGTTTGGATCTGCATGGACTCTATTCCCCCTCGAGTCTGTTCCAAAACTGCTGAAAATCACTCTGACAATATAAATATGATACATTTTTTATTATTAAATACAGAAAAGAACGCAGCATGAACTATATAGATCGTCAAAAAACACTTTTTAAACGTTTTGGAACTCAACCTGAGTATATACACACGACCCGTATTGATTAAGTTAGTAATCAAATAAATATTATTTTTAGATTTTAACTATTTATTGAAAAATAATGAATTGTGTTTGAAATGTTTTGCATAATATTACTATGGTCTACTGCTATATTATTTTGTATCTTTATACATATACGATGAAGTCATATATTTTTCTGATTATGTTTATGAAGTTTACGCAATTGTAACTTTCATATTTGTATGTTTTTATACATGAGGTCAATTTGAGAATGTGTAGACTTGAAATTAGTTAATCTAGTATTGAATCAGGAACGATTTCCAGTGTGCTCAAATCGGGAGTGGTCTTGTTCAATCGGAGCTTATTCTCGACTGAACCTTGTAATGTATTTTGTATATAAACATTATATAGGCTTTTTGTACTAAGTAGAATTCCGAAATCTTCAATCGGCCTAACATAGTCATAATGTATCTAGTTGTTGTTTACATTTGTAATCAAAAATAATAAATTGCACTGATACTAGAATCAAATGTTTTATTTCATGTCATACAACTATGTCTTCATTTGGTGTGGTTTTTAAAAGGTAATTATTTACTCCGTAACTGTGTCTTCTCAAGCCGCTATCGCCTAAATAGAATGGAGAATTTTCATGTGTGGCTAGGTAATATATGCCTGGCCTGCTGAAGTTAGTCTTTGGTCCAAGAACGTTGCTTTCGATCCTTCCGTCGTAGCAGTCTCCTCTTCGCGCGCTTCCTACAGAGTTGCAACGAACCGCGACAAATTTGTCGGGGTTGTTGACCGCATTCGACCAGTATTTAGCTGCACGAATGTGACTGCACACTAGAAAACATGGCAGAATGAAGTTTCCAAACATTGAAGGCTGGAACTCACCTGGAAACGAGAAACGTTCCTGTATTATGTTTGTCTTTTTTTATTGAGTCTCTCTTCATTAACTCCTAAGCAACTAACGCTAATGGCGCTTCATTCAGGTTAATGTGAAATACTGTATTAGTTTCATAGTGTGTTATTATATTATAGAGTAAATAAAATCCAGAAGTGTTGAGGAACTAAGAATTTTCATACCTACAACTATCTAAACGGCCTCGTACCTATGTATGTCAGCCTCTACGATTCACAGACACACCCCCATTAGCATAAAATAGGATTAGCATATCCCATCGATAGGAGAATACATAGATGAAATATCTTACGCTCTTGTTGAAGAAATCACCTTGGCCATTTTTAGGGGAAAGGAAGAGGTGGCGTTCATAACATGAAAATTTATAATCAAAATTGATATCGTTATCTATTGACCCAAAAGGATCAATGGATAAAGAGCGTAAATCTATTAAAATCAAAGCCCAGACATGTATTGTTGAGCAGCAGAACTAGGAATTTAGTGTGTTGTGATTTCCATCATCGATAAAAACGCCCAGGAGTCTGTCGCGCACCTACATGATATGGCTTATAATTGGGCCGTTCTAATAGATCGGATTTGACATATGACGCACCATATAATCCACCGATATGAAATATTAATTGTCATAGCCGCAACGCTTCCAAGAAAAGACGCTTAAAATTGATCGAGTTATGGTTCGTCATATGTCAAATCCTATTAGAACGGCCCAATAATAGTAATTGTTTCAGTATAAACGCTTGCCTCAATAACAATCCCTTTCAACTTTGTTTGCTTCAATATCCGTAATAATTTATAATATTCGTAATTACAAAATTTAGAAGTATAGTCAGATTATGACTAAATTTTTTTTTTCTATGAACCAAGGTGGCAGACGAGCATACAGTCCACCTGATGGTAAGTGGATACTGTAGCCCATAGACATCCATGATACATGCCAACATTAGTCCAAAATGACAAACGTTGGCATACCCCCGGATGCGCTGCCTACCTTTGGATATAGGAATGGATTTGGAGAAAAGGTTGGGGATAGGATAGGATGGGAATGGGCTCTGGCACATCTCACTCACTACCGAAACACGCACGTACATTGGGGAAATACGATAAAGTGGGAAATGCAGTACATTTCAAGGTAGTCTTCTGTGAGAGAGGGGTAACGTGGCCAGTCGAATGCGCCCAGCGGCTGTTGGATTGCAGCGTGCACTCTCCCCCTTTCTAAAGTAAGTATTTCTAAATTTATGACTGCTACGTTTTTGTACTTAATTCTTTTTGATGTTAAAAGTATTCTATTTTGAACCAAGATGTAGTGATAAAATTTTATCAGCCGCTATCTGAGATTTAAAAACTTCAAATTTGAATAATTTGTTCTAAAAAACATATTAGATTAAATCTGGCTTAAAATTTGAATTTCGCGACCCTGGAACTGGAAACGACACCCGCCACAAAATTTTAATGTTGAATGGAGACTCGACATCTTGTACTTAAAAATGGGTTTCGAAATAGGTACTCATACCTCGAAAACATTGAAAATGATAGTCATTATAGAATTTTAATTTTCAATGTCAACCGTCAAATTTAAAGCAAATTTAAAACATTTAGTCTGTTTACATCCATTATAATCAGAAAAAACGATTTCAATACGTTCGTTAAAACTACACTTAAATAGTGTGAAACTGAAACAAGTGAGAAAGAATGACAGTCAATTCTTGTGCCACATCTTATTTGGCAGATTAGCATAGTTTTATTTTCTCAATAATAAAATTAAACGTTGCTGTGTGATTTACTTATAACAAATTTTTCTTCAGAATGTTTTTTCAGTACCAACTTCTGTGTATAAAATCTAGTAGATAGCAACGGTTAGGTAATGCTTATAGTAGGTACCTATGCATTTATGCATACCTACTATAAGGCAGACACGATAAAAAATCAAATCGGAAGTGCGAGTCTACTGAATCTAACTTTGTCTACATTACCTCCATTAACGTAAAAGTCAACTTGAGCAACAGGGTCAGCTAATCCAAACCCGTCAATATTGGTATGCAGCGCGTCCACTTTCAGCGCAGCATCCGAGTGGAACCGCTCATATCGAGGCAGGTTGCGAAAGCATGGGCCTGCTGGGTCTAATCCTGGAAAAATAGTAATAACAGTTTTTGGAGGTGCTTGGTACGCAGGAGATATGTGAGTCTTGGATGAGTTGAACTGTACCGAATACCGAATACCTACTAAATGTTTTTTTACTCATTTTATACACAATATAATTTTATTATTATTATACTAAAAGCCTATGAAAAATAGTACATTTTGACCAATAGCGAGCGAGCATGAACGATGCCTACCATTATTATGGATCTGTAAATCACGCGATTAATGCCTATGCCGCGTAGATATAAAAACAAGTTGCTTCACCCGTTCGATCTTTAGTTGCTGCCGGCCATCCTGGAGTGCCAATGTTTGTATGTAGTGGCACGACGAGTGCTACTTCGTAATACGTGAGCTCCGTGTTTACGCGGTGAAGACTACTTGCTGTTCCTGTCTGCTGCAACCTCCAAGAAGTAAATCAGCTCATTGTGTTTCTACAGACTGCAATCCATCTTGGTTTCCATGGAAACACGCGTCAAAAACGCTTCTGAAAACAACCGCTTTTGACGCGTGTTGTGCGCTATGTACTATCCGTTTCATATGACGAGGACATCCCGTTCGCTACACCATGAACACACACCGGCCTTCAGCCAACACTTTTACCAGGTATCGGCACGTGCCTGGGGGATTCTCACAGACTCGCGATCCCCTCCCAAAGTAACACCCTAAAGCCAAGGTCCGTTCCTTCCGCCGGTGTACCGGCGGGGGAGCCCTTAGCCTTGTTGCTGCACAAACTTTTTGCTCCTGGTTGAGCGCCTTCTGCGCTCGCCCTAAACCATACATGTCCGGTGACTCTTGAAAGGTCATTAGGGCCACATGAATTTAGCCATTCCGACAAAAAATATCCGCTTCATATGCTGGCTACGCAAGTAGCTACAAATTTATAGGAGACACAATGCGAGAAAGGACGGGACTGATAATCCCTGTACCTACTATATTCATAGTACACGGTAAGAATCATTAATTAGTAGTGGTTTCTTTAGTCTTATCTAATCTTAAATCTAATTCTAATCTGAAAAAGAATTAACAATAGACAACTAACAATAAAAAAAATTATCTATCTATCTATCTAGATAGATAAATTCTTTATTGTACACCAACAAATGATACAAAATGACAATTTAAGTAAGTAACGTGAAAAGTACAACAGGCGGCCTTATCGCCACAGCGATCTCTTGCAGGCAATCAATAAATAGGCAATAAATAGAAAATAGATAACAAATAAAGATAGATGGTCTTGTTTAATCTCGTCGTACACTTTTGACTAATTTAATAGTCGCCAAGCTGGGCTTTTCCGATGCAAGAAATTCAGTTGTGTAAAAGCTGTGATTCAGAAACCATTGAGATAATTTTCTTTTGAATAGGTAGGTACATTATAAGGTATTTTTTTAAATAAATCTGGAATTTGGCGCAAGTACCTAATAACGGCTGCGCAATAAGTATTTCTTTGATACAAATTTAGATAAATTGACACCAATGATTATACAAAAATACATGAACTAAAATAGACACATGATATAGAAACATATCCTTTAAATTCATTGACGCACAAGCACGGGTACCTATCTAATCCGTATTAGGTAGGTAAAAAGGTTTTCTATAAAGCGGCCCCTAAACCTAAAATAAAACTCCTACATAGGTACATACGATCAAACATATTACACAACGATCAAACATATTACACAATCCGTAAAATTTCAAAATATAATTGATTAAATCCGTATGAGTATTTGTATTCGTGAATTGAGTTTATTGCTATTCGAGACATGCTTATAATATGTAGATGTAGTGCAGATATGGAAAAACAATATCTATGATGCGATCCCGCTGAATAGATAGATGGATATCGCCTAATGAATATATCACAATCAATGTTATTATATTTACGTAATAAATAGATGTCAGTAGATTATTTCAAAGTTATGGTTATGTATTGACATAACTTGGCACTGAAACCTCAGCAAATAACACCAGCCAGTGTGTAGGATGTTACATAATGTTACTACTAAACCATAATTGACTGTTAATGACTTTGCTTGAAAAGGATAAGGCCTTATTAATCATTATAAATCCTTATAAGCAATAAACACTATTAAATCAGGATATAATCGATTTAAGTCACGACCAACGTGCTGTAGTCTTTGATATACTTAGTACGAAAACGCTTAACATTTCGGACAAATTAAGTATGAATAAAAGATGTCATCGGGTAATTCTTGATAAAGAACATAATATTCCAAATTTTATGATCTGTATTGACGAGATAATTTTGCGGTAAGTAGACGTTATAAATTCACAAAATACCTATCTATCACTACCAGTTACCAGACTTCTGTTGTTATTTGTAAACGAACGGAATAGAAAATACTTTCAGGAGTAACAATAATTACTACTGCAAACCACTAACTAATTACTTTAAGGAAAAAAAAATAAAATAGGTAGTTGGGTACTTAACTGTCTTGTTATTAAAAGCAGTTCATGTCATGAGATCATGAACACTTGTTGTTGGAACACACTTGTGCTCGGAACCAAGGGGAAAGAGAGATACTAATGAGGACTCTCAAACTAAACAGAATGGATGTAGGTGAATTTAACCGAATTTCAGCAGAACCAAACTTAAAAGCTGCCCAATTACTGTACAAGTTTGTGAGTCTTCATTAGTAGATAATTTTTATTTATGTTGTTCTCGTTTTTCTTGAATTTATGTAATTTAGGTTACGATGGGGGTGGTATGAGGCATATGCAACAAAGCCCCTAAATAAAGTAGAAAAATAATGGCATGGCATGTAGGCCTGGTTAGCTCCGCACTTTAGGAACGAAATTATGCTTACAGCGGCGTGCCCCTGCGCAGTGGTTTATTTCAGTCTGTTGAATTGGCTCCCGCTGATCGAAATTTTATTTTGTAGGTGTGTTTTACGGAGCGTTCTTAGGCAGCGAGTATTCTGTACTTGTACTATTACTTATTCTGTGACAATTGTAGAGAAACACCCCATTCCAGTGTAACAAAAAAATTACCGCAAAAACGTGATTATGAAGAGAAAGCAGTTCACGTACTGCTTATGTGGTCGCGACTAAAAATATTCTTTGCAACTTACCTTAATCAAAGAGTACCTACATATTAAAATTGTGGTCTAGATTTTTACCATTACATCTACAATTTTGTGTCAATATTTTGGCTGGAGAACTTGATTAGACTAATCTAATAAAACATATTTTACGTAACTTCTATCGAAGTTAACTGCTTATAATTAAGCGGATGCAGTGTTCACAAATATGAAAATTCGCAATCCATAATAGCAAATAAATAATTAGTCGTAGTTAGGTCGAATATTCGACTATACCTAATGCAGTTAGCTTAAAACGTAGAGTAGGAAAGTACCGTTTAGTTACCGACGATGTAATAATATTATTATATTAGTTAGTTGAGACAGAGACAATCGACAAATTCCTATTTTTCAAAGCAATATTTCCGGCATTTACCATAGCGAGCGACTTCGTCAATTATATGACTTATTTATATACAAAACTGAAACGATTATGATGATCGGCTATCTCTTTTTCAGTCAAAGTGTCGCCCGGTTTTGCACCTAAAAACTGGTAAACGTACCGAAATTTTTTCTAGTCCAGTTTGTATAGAGGTGAGGAATATGCTCGTGAGGAATTATCCTAGCTATTAATTCTAAATATTCCTGGTATAATATATTAAGTAGTCGGATAAATTCGCGGCCTTTTCATAGTGAGAATAATAAAGACTTTTTTATATTACATAAACATTTATTGAACGGAATATTGTCCATATAATTCGACTATCTTTCCATTTTTCTGGCAGAGACTTTCTGAGCGTAAAACTGATTTAAATGGTTTATACAGGCTTCTCTTGAATGTAGTTTTACTCCATTTAGAGAATTTTGTAAAGAGCAGAATAAATGATAATCCGAAGGTGCTATGTCTGCACTCTATGGAGGATGCATTAAAATCCTAGCTAAGGTCCATCATTTTGTTCAGTCATCAAAGATGTATGCGGTCGAGCATTGTCGTGATGGAAAACTACACCTTTTCTGTTCATTAATTGTGGGCGTTTTTCTTCAAGTGCTTGTTTCTATTTTACTAATTGCTGACAGTAGACGTCAGAATTAATCGTTTGGCCATGTGGCAAAAGCTCGTAATACACAATGCCTCTCCAGTCCCACCATACACATAACATGACTTTGTTCGGAGTGAGACCTGGCTTTGGGATTATTTGTGATGGGTCATCTCGCTTAGACCAATATCGTTTTCGAACATTGTTAACGTAGGTGATCCACTTCTCATCAAAAAGATATCCCCCAACAGGTTGCTACAGACATGCTTAAACGAGCCAATGCGGATCCCACATTCATGAAACGCATCATAACGGGTGACGAAACGTGTGTTTATGAGTTTGACATGCAAACCAGCCAACAAGCTTCGGAATGGCGCTTCGATAGCGAACTGAAACCGAAAAAACCACGTCAATGTCACCCAAAAATCAAAGTCATGTTGACTGTTTCTTTGGTTATCACTCAGAATTCCTTCCGGAGGGTCAGACAGTCAATAAACATTATTATCTGGGCGTCATGAGGTGATTACGAGAGAATATTCGTCGGAAAAGACCAGATTTGTAGAACAACAATTCTTGGATACTGCACCACGACAATGCGCCGTCTCACACCTCAATCATCGTACGGGAACCTCAATATGGTTCAAGCACCATATTCGCTAGATATGACCCTATTTTGAGGGTAACAAAATAAATTTAGACGATTGAAGCAATATTTTTGTTTTATTAAAAAAAATCCCGGAACTTATTTGACAGAGTAGTACTTTGCCTATATCAAAAGGAATAGTTCGAAAAATTCGCTTGCAAGCTTAAATCTAAATGTTAATTATTTAATCAGTTTTTTTTATTACTAACCGGTAAGCCTCGCAGGTCTGCGACCGGTTAGCTGCCGATATCTGACAGCAGCATACGACGCGATGTGCGCACCTAGACTTCCTCCAACCAGCTCCAGCTTGTTTGGAGGCAGCCCTTGTCTGGTCAGTTCAGAGAGGAATTCTCCTAGTAACTCTCCTAAAGGTTTTGTTAGGCGAGCTGCTCTGTAAATAAGTAGAAAATTATTCAAAATAATATGGCTGCGCAAGAAACGGTTCACCGATGTTACAACGCAGATCGATTCTACGATGATCCATTGTTTCAGTATGCCATAATCGTAACCAGCCCTCTTGTCGTCCACTGCTGGACATGGGCCTCCTCATGTACATTGCCGTGTGAATGTATAGCTTTAAAATACCACGCTTTGTAGTTGTTTATACGCTTTGTAGAATAATTAATAACAGAAGTTAATTTTTTTATACAATATTTATAAACACCTTCATGATCAGATTTACTCCAAATTATATACATCGCAAAAACAGAGAACAACTGAAAACTTTGTTTTTTTTTTCTAGAATAGAAGACAATACACAATATTTCTATAATAAAACAATACTTTTATTTAACATATTATGTAACATATACGGGCTGTCCTCAATGCGGCCGCTACTGAAAATCAGTGCTGAGACTTTTGTTGTAGTCTATGCTGAGTTGCATCCTTTTGGCATCGTAGCAATTAGTTGTAATTGGTATTCTTATTGATTCTATTGTTTATATAAGTATAGTGTGTTGTTATTAAGTCAATAATTAATTATTCATTCATTCATTTTTCTACAATTTTCTAAGAGAACAGTCCCCTCCGATAAGGGCTTTATGACTATACTTTTCAATGTTTTGTATCCCGTTTTGAACCTTTTTTGCCCTTTGCGATAGTACGTCAAGGAAGAGATATTGCGATCTTTAATTCAGGTACATGCATAAATGTACGGAAACACTACTATGTCATTAATACCCATTAGGTGGAGGTTAATTACGACTGCCGTTTACTTATTACCACACGAGCTTACTTTAGGATAGATAAGACTGGATTCGTTTTTTTGCCGCCAGATTTGGTCACCTGTCAATCCCACCGCGCCTTATCAAGTCCTTACAAGGAAATAAAAAAAAATAAGACCAAATTACATAGGATAACTGCGGAACAGGACCGGAAAGATTTCAAGGAGAATCACGTTGCGACCGCGCTCCACGTACGGTTTGGCTATTGAGCGCACGATTGGAGAGAACGATGCGTCCAGGTAACCGCTTATTAGTACCTGTAAATAATTATAGAAATAATTAAGTGGCTCATTAATTTTAAATGTTATTTTAAATTCATATAGTATTTAAACTTATCTGCAATGTGAGTATTATGAAGGTAGGTAAAACAATAAAAATATTACATACGAAAACATTCACATACATACCTATGTTAGCAGATGTATAAAAGAAAAGAAAAACTTTGGTCATATTTACCAAAATTTTTATCTTTTTTGGAAACTGCATTAATTAATAAATTGTCCTGGATTGTACTTTCATTAGGTATTTTTTTCACACATAACTAAATTAGTAAGTATAAAGTGGAAAATAGTGTAGGTATTGAATTGTATCGATGGGGAAAAACCAGACCATCTCTACGATGTTTTTTGTAGGGGGAGAGTGCACGCTGTATTCCCACAGCCGTTGGGCGCACTCGACTGGCGACGTTACCCCTCTCTCACAGAAGACTACCTTCAAATATACTGCATTTCCTACTTTATCGTATTTCCCCTATGTACGTACATGTTTCGGTAGGGAGTGATATATGCCAGAGCCCATTCCCATCCCATCCTATTCCATCCCATCCCCATTTTCCCAACCCTTTCTTTGAATCCATTCCTTAATCTGCAAAGGTGGGCTCCGCATTAGGGGGCGTGCCAACGTTTGTCATTCTGGACTGATGTTGGCATGTATTGCTGATGTCTATGAACGACAGTATCCACTTACCTACCATCGAGTTGATGTTGCTGAGACATTTTTAACTAAACTTTTACTGACACCGGTAGACGAGTTTTTGAAAGAAGACTAGTTACAATAGGTAGGTAATCTATAAAGAAATGGGAGAGCGGCATCCAGGCAGATAGACCGATACTTTGAAGAAAATCTCGTCGGTAGTGGCCGATAGTGGATAAGGAAAGTAAAACACCTAGTGTAGCAGCCGATCTTAGGCATTTGTCCGACATACGGCGAGTAGCGAGTTAGCGAGCAAATGTTGTCTGGCAGAGAATGCCATTAGGCATTAAGTGCACCTTTTGTACAATGTTTCTTTGTGCACTAAAGATTAAATAAAACGAATAAAAATAAAACTAGTAATGAGTCTGCCAGCAGCGAGAAGTGAGTATTAGTTCTGTCAGTGAGCGAGTGAGCGAGTGACGGTTAGAGAGATAGCTTGGTAAGGCTTGCTAGTTATGATTTGCTTACAATGTTACACCTATTGTACCTGCGTTTTCCTTCGTCTAAGATCAAGAAAGCTAGCAGCGCACGCGGCTCCTTCAAGACTGAGCTTGCATCTCTTCTCGTTACCGATGAAGATACTGGTCACTGGCCATTGTACCACCACTGTAAGCGAGTTTTTTGTAGCTTCTGACAGAGTTGTGCTGTGATTCATCCCTGGGCCTGAATGAAAAGAATATAGTTTACAATTTTGCTATGAACCTACGTTACAACTCATACATCAGTCGTATTAAACAAAACCCTGTGAAGCATGTGTTTCACACTCACGGGTAAGTATAATATAAAACTGTCTGGCAGTATTGCTTGATCTTGAGGTTTTTTTCTGTGATATCAAAAACACAAGGAATATAAAACGGCTTGTATTTAAAAGAACAGTAAATCACGATCAAGAAAATAAATTATTTTTGCTTGACCGATTTAAATAATTTTAAATTACTAAGGATATTTTTTTAATATTTTTATTTACTTCAGTTTATTATATGTGAATATTTATGCACCAGCGTTCTGTTTCCTCTTTGATCTGGTTGTTGACTGATAGAGAAAGCCGTTGGGCAGTAAGTCCGCCTTGTGTACATGTCAAATACTTGTGCAATGAACCGAAACCTAACCCATCTTTAAATTTCTGCACATTCAGTATTTTTTCTTGCCTATTTAATTATTCCAATAAAGTTAAAGTTTAAAAATATTAAACTTTATTATTTAATTATTTTAGAGTTATTAAAATTTAAAGGAGATCTTACAATCAGCCATATATCCCGCCGGAAATCCGGTTTCATGCGCGGCGTGAAGAACATTACAAAACAGCGTAACGATCAATACTTTTACTCTCATCATGTTAATATTAATAAATCGGTCCTCTTAACAAACCAACTGATTTCTTCAGGATTTTAGAAAATATGTAACTGTGAAATTAGAAGGCTATCGGAAAGAAGAAAATTAAAGGTATAAAGCGGTATATACGCATATATATGGTATATAAGTTCGCGGTAACGACTGCCTCCTAACCACATAGTAATGTAACTGAATGTTAAGTGTAGTGTTTCTACGAGAAGGTCGCAAAATGTTAAATGCGCTGGTTCGTACGCACTTGTAGATGCGTTCCCTTGACCTGCTACCAGACCGGTAGTAGTTAAATAAGCTTAAAATTGCAAAAAATGTACCTATTAAACCAATGAGCTCATGTTACTTATTATAACCGAAAAAAGGTGTGCAAATTTAAAATGCAAAATTGTCAAAAAATATTAAATTATCAAAAAAATATTAAATCTTATTCCATTATACTCTTCACTCCCCTTTATACTAAATCCCCTCAAGGAGGATTGGGAGGTGTAATAGGATGAGGAAAACTCATTCCGTTATGGTTCCTTATTCCTCATTTTTCCAATACTTTCTTCAAATCCATTCTTAAACCTCTCAAAGTAGACAGTAATTTTGGATTGATGTTAGCATGTATGTATTGATGTTAGCAGTAGATCCCCGGGTGACATTATCCATATATCACCAGGTGGCCTGTCTGATGTTTGCCGCCTTCTTATTATATAAATATATAAATCCATATTTAACTTAGGTCAGTTTGCTCAAATGCTTCACATTTAAAATAGCTCATTTTACTTCAAGATATTTAGTGTCTCCACGTCATGAGTAGATTAATAATCCGTATACCTACATGCCAACATCAGTCCAGAATGACAAACGTAGGCACGACCCCGGATGAGATGTAGGAATTGATTTGGAGAAAGGGTTGGGAAAATCTGGAGGGATAGGATGTGATGGGATAGGATAGGATAGGATAGAAATGTACTGCATTTTCCACTTTATCCTAGTTCCCCAATTTAGGTATGTACCTACATGTTAGTGAGTGACATATGCCACAGCCTATTCACATAACATCCTATCCCTCCTTATTTTCCCAACTATTTAAATCATTCTTCAATTTCCAAAGGTAGGTCCAAAGGTACTCGGGAGCGTGTCAACATTTGTTATTCTGGACCGATGTTGGCATATATCGCGGATGTCCATGGACGACAGTATCCACTTACCATCGGGTGGACTGTCTGTTCGTTTGTCACTTTCTTTCTAAACGAAAAACTAGAATCAACATTTATGTCTTTTTTCTCAGATATTGTCATAAATATTTGCTTGCACTGTAAAAAATGTTTTCTCTGAGCTGTGATTTTTTTCTGATCAAACTTAATTAAACTTAATTTGATCCCCTTCCATCGAATAGATTTTCTGGAAATCGACCAAAATTATCAGATTTCTTGTTTAATAATCAGATCCGGCATTAGTGTTTCCTCCTCCCAGGGTTATGCCGCGCTTCCACTTGAGAGACGGACATGTTATAGTGAAGGTTATAAATGTTATAGTGAACATTATAATGTGAAGAGGAGAGATCATGCAAGTTATAGGAATTATGCAAATACATAAATTCGCAGTGTTTTAAAAAATAAGCAGTGATGTGTGTGCTACCAAACTGATATTAGGGTTTTGCATCGGACAAAATAAGGCAGTAACAGCCATTATTAACACATGAAATGCACATAAGGCGGTTTTATCGCCAATAGCGATCTCCGCCAGACAACCCTTGGCTAGAGGAAATAAATATTTTAATCACAGGTTACACAGTATTTTACAGTATACATACAATACAATACATTACATATAATACATACATATTACACATACTTATTAATTTATATATCGGAGATATGTTTCACCCCTTTGCGACATATACATATTATTATCCATACATCCTATATACAATATATGTATAATTGTATATAGAAAATGCGGATGGACCGCACCTCCCGTCACAGAAGTGCGGTCCATCCGCATTTCCTCGATACGGAGGTGTCGCGTACTGTTCGGTCCAAAAATCGTTTTATACCGCGAACCCGTAGGCTGTGGAACGAACTGCCTCAAGAGGTCTTCCCATTAAACTACGATATGGGGTTCTTCAAGAGAGCTGTGAATAGGATTTTGCAAGATCGGCGGCGCACCCCCATGCGCCCTGGTGTTGCAGGTGTCCATGGGCAGCGGTAACACTTATCATCACGTGGGACCGCTTGCTCGTCCACCCACATGTCTATAAAAAAAATATGTGTAATAAAGTGGTAAAATTAAGTAACAAGATAATTAGAATAAAAGGAAAAGTAGTAGTACAAGCGATGATAGGATTGAATAAAAATACAGTTATAAATAAAAGAGATGATGAGAGGACGAAATAATAAAAGAAAAATAAGACAAGAAACATATAATGAAAGAGAATCTAAGTAGTGTTTAGTAAGTTGACTTTTGAAGCTGGACAAAGATTGAGAATGTTTTATGTTGATGGGAAGAGCATTCCGCAACCGAACCGCTTGCTCAATTTTGAGTACCGCTTTTTTTCATCCACGTGAATTACCCGTGAATCCACGGATATTTTGGTCTTTTTATATAAGTGGTATTTTATATTAAAAAGTAATGGCTTGACGGTGAAGCGGTGACGCAAACGAAGGAAAATAAAGTTGTCAACATATCGTCGTATCAAAATGTGGAAAAAAATTTGGCTATTCTCATTTTAGAAAAAATATCATATCTACTTATCGATTCGAAAATCGAACTACTTATCATACTTATCTACTTAGAATCTACTTATCGATGGAAAAATTATCGATTTCCTTTAATCGGAGATTATGAATAAAATCGGTATTTTACAGTTCCTGTGTTTAACGGTTTTTCTTCGGTTATCCCAGAACCGGTGCAAAGCCCTAACTGGTATAAAAAATATTATTTACTTACCAGCTGTGCCCTTACTTACCAGCGACTTCATTCACGTGAACTGAGTATGTGATGTTAGTTCATTATATCAATAACAGTATCAAAAAACATGTATAACATAATGCTACTCGTAGTGTCTGATTGGCCACCTGTCCCAGAAAACTGTGAAATGAATCAATATGTTTCGGGAGTGAGTGTTGCGAATGATCGTATCCTACCCATCTATCCTTCTATTACGTTTCATCCCAGTACATATTTTAATCTGCTATATCTATTCGATCTTATTCTAGTCCATCCCATTGAATTTCATTTCATCCCATTGTATCTTATTTCATCTTACCCCAATCTATCGATTACGGAGTATAAGGGCATGGTAGTAACCAAACATCTATCTTTTTCTCCCATATTTTCCAAGTCGCCGCCTGCGTGAACTTCACGATGATTTCATGATGATTTGCCATATTATAGTGATAATAAAATTACTTATAACCGTACAAAATATAATTACATCCGCCCTGTAAATTATTATTGATGTCGTTCACACAGACTTCATAATTATTGCAATATTTATTGTTCATATAATACAATATTTTAATATTGATTAAGTAAATATTTATGGACAGTAACTCCCGGCATTGTCACTGTGTTGTAATATTTGTTCCAAAAGCTCACCTTTTATAATCCTTGTATTCACTCGTACACATAACTTATCACATAATTTGTGCTATACGAGTACTTATTATTTAAATTGGTCTATTTTCCGTTACATTTCATTTCACTTATTGATTAATGTAAATATTTCACTATTTAAATTTGTTCACTAATCCTTGTATCTCGTCTATTACGGGCGACAGTTCACTTACATCTTACTATTTAAACTCAATTTAATGTGTTTCTCTTATGTAAATGCGGCGAAACAATAACAAGATTTACACATTAATAATAGCAGAATTTTATAATAATTATATGGATATAATAACTATAACCTGTTCGACATGGGGCCTCCTTATGTCTTATGTCTCGTGCTCTCGTGCACGAGGGACGAATAGCCTTAAAACGCCACGGCTAAGAGGGTTGGCTAGTCCATTCTTCTAGAGGTGGAGTAGTTATTCAGGGCTTGTGGTAGCCGTCTTGTTATCTCTTAGTCGCCTTTTACAATACCCACGGTGGTATTCTAAGGCCGTCTGACGCTACACGTCGTTATTTTATAATACCGTGCCATACATGATAAAACGTATCTGTCAGCCCATGTCTCTACCCGATAAAGCCACACTTGTTTAATCACATTTGTTATTGAATTCTGAATGTTTATGACAATAATAAATATAATAAAGTGGATACACGCTTTATGTTACAATATAAAATAATAGACAACAAAATAAAATACGTTAAAAATTGCCAACACTTGAATATAATCTCAATTTATAAAAAAAATAGTATTGCAAATCTACATAAATTAGAAAGTAATCAATAAGCTTTACGAAATAATGCAATAGTGAATAAAAATTTATATAATAGTATCAAGCTTTTTTTTGCAACTGGTGTGATGTGTGTTGTAAAAAAACATAATACGTACGTATTAAAATGATAATTGAAATTTGAAATAATTACCTACTCGTATTTCAAGAAGTTTTGTAGAACGCTACAATCGATGTTTTCCTTTTCGACTTTTTGGGAGTAGGTAGTGTTTTCATTCAGACGAACATACAGACAGGCGCACGTCATATTTGTAGCATGAATTATGATTATCAGATTTATTATTTATATCTTAGGCACGGCTTTTGCAATTAATTCATCAAGTCTGTCATCAATTCATCATCTTATCACATAAAAATATGTGATGTTTAAGTTAATGACATTGTCACTGGTCACTGGCGCCCTCTAGTAGGGGCGCGATCAAAATGGAATACTTACAGTTATATTTTCACCAGTGATCGGAAATTCGGGTGCAAATGGTGCAATTATAAATGATGTTGGGAAGCAATAGCCCGTTTACTTCGTTTGCGGTACGCCCCCGTGGACCCGAGGTGTAGACTCGAGAGTAAAAAGTATTTTATAAGAAGGGAGAGCTTACAAGAATAAAAAAGCACAACTTCGTCGTTTATTCAAAAATATTTAATTTTAAAACTAAATGTAAATCACAGAACAAAGTAGGTATGGATATAATTTCGCAGACACACACACAACAGAGTTCACATTGGTAATTTTAGTGAGTGAAAAGATGTACATTGAAACCTTTGTTGGCTTAGCTTAAGGGCAACCACAGGTAACTTACTTAACTAGATTCAATCAGGTCTTCTCCTAAAAGGACGCAAAATATCCATAATTACTTTTTACATAGCTTTGCAATCTCTACAGGCTACAGGACGTTATTGAAAACTAAAACTATAAATAGCAATTAAACAACTTTGAACTTTTACTTTGTAGTCACCCCGCGACCACGTGACCACGTCCACTGCAAAGTGTTCGAAACGTCGGGATATAAATCATGTTAAATATACGCGATTTAAACCGTTCAAAGTTGTTTAATTGCTATGTATAGTAATCGCGAAAACCTAAGAAAATACTAAAACTATAAACTTAAGAAGATCCCCTGGACAAACTAAAGTATTTTCGAAACGCTTTGGAAACATTGTTTCGTAGTCTAATCTTTATTTCCTTGTGGAACTTAATCATACACCTAAGTATAATATACTAAATCATTTCAGATATATTGTATTTAATTACTAATTAGGAATTACAGGACGCTCATAATGACAAATATATTTACAAAAAAAATACTTTTCGTACTTTTGCATTAGCAAAATCTTTAACGATGTCACTGACTTCAATTTTGATTTCATGTTCAATACTTATTAACGATAAATTTGTCCATCTACTTTGCGACGATGTTGATCTGAGATAGTTTTTAATTATCTTTAGTTTACGACGTAGGCTCTTTGGAGGCGTCGCGAGCGGCGCACGGCGCGCCTTAAGACCCTGCGCCCATGTGCGCCGCACACCCTGCACCATAGGTAAAGCCGGCACTGCACTGGTTTATGTATTACACTTATCAGATATGAATAAAATATATTATTAGGTATATATTGTTAAAAATGATATTAAAAAGCTATATAATTATTTTATGAAATAAATAAAAAGGGTACAGATAAGGGACTAAGTCACAAGTTAGAAAAGACCGCGATATAGGACAATGACGTCATTATTTTATAACGATACAACAACCTCGCATAAGTGAGAGAGTTCCTCACCTCAAATATTTTCAAGCATATATCTAGCTTATTAATATTGCTATAATATAAGATATATATATATATATATATATACCCACTAGAATATATATATATATATTCTAGTGTATATATATACACTAGAATATATATATATATATATATCTTATATTATAGCAATATCAATATATATATATTCTAGTGGGTGTGCGTGTGTGTGTGTGTGTGTGTGGGTGTGTGATTATAAATAAATAATGCCACACTCAATGGTCCACACTAGGATTTCCATTACCCATTACCGTGGGTCGAGAGACACAAAGAAACACACCACCCAAGGTGTCGGCTACCCAATTGATTTTAGTTCTCTATGTATATTTAACAATGGAGAGAAACAAACTCAAGGTATGGTATGGTATCTGGCCCATTAATATCTCTGCAGAACTTTGATATGACCTAGGTATTAACGTTTTTGTAAATAACGATGATATAATCTGACACTGCATAAAAACATTCCTTTTGCAATGTTCTTATCAGCTAAACAACTTGAAATGTCTTAAAATGCAAATGATATTTACTTGTTTACTTGTACGAGAAAAACAAGTAGTAATCCGTATTTACCGTACCAATTTCTTCATAGCTAAATATATTATTTTATAAAAACTAACTCAACGTTCAACGATTGTTCAGATGCTCATGTCAATACAGACAAATCCAAAGTCAAGGGTGTTTGCTTTAATTTTCATAACAATTTAAAACTTTCAAAGATTGTTATCTCAAAAAAGATTTTATAAGTATGGTATTTCAAACTGTATTTCTCTACAAGTAATGCGTTAATATTGCCGTTCTTTCGTCCGTGACGTTCTGACATTTCATTTTATGATTTGAATTAGAATTACAAATCCAAATAACTTTAAAAATCGATAATTCATTTGTTTCTCTGTCTTATGCCTAGATACTTATATTATTCATCTCCATAAATAAACTGAAAACTTGGGTCGTGGCAGTAATGACATCTAAGCGACAAGCAATATCACTTAAGTATTAAGGTAAGGTACTTAAGGTCACAAACGAACGTATTGTGGAGTTACTGGTTTGATCGTTTCAATTCTAGAAAAGATCTCAAGAAAGATTCCTGTAAACGTGTGGAGATCGCAGTTAATAAAGACGAATTGAAAGCTCCTTCTAAAAAGATAATTTCGTAGGCGAAGACGTAGTAACTTCTTAGTTAACTATTGAATCTTAAAATAAATCGATGAATATTTACGTCTGAGGACCTACTAATGTCACAATTCGATGTCAACTCGAATACGATCGAAACGCATCGAGAGTAAGTCTGGTGGTAATTGTTAACCACATCTGCTGAACACCGGTTTAACTGGCAGTGCGACTATATTGCGGCTCTCGATTGCACGCATCTACGTGACGTGGTTTAAACTTTCAACGATAACATTCCAATGGACTTAACATTATCAAAACATAATTAAACTTACTATAGTATATTGGTATACTGACAATTCGTATAATAACGTGACGCCCTATATATAACGTATAAAACAAACGCATTCTCGTGAAGGTTAAGGATTTATAAACAAAAACAAAAAATATAGTATTTTCCTCAATTCAGAAAGATGAACGAAACAGATATAGTATCTAATGACACATGGCACCGGTATAAAGAAATGTTGAGGTCATGGCTGGAGGACCCGGGAGTGGAAGACCATGAACGGTTGGACTTGACGGCACTGAAGATGGATCAGGCGTACGTGACTGGAATTTCTGATAAGAAAGTAGGAGTTTATAGTGTGTCAGACGATTGTTTTCGTGTGAGTATATTTTTGTTTCTATTGCAGAACAAGTTATGGATATTTTGTGTCTGCAGAACGAGCAGTAAATAAAGTTACTTACAAAAGTTTTTACATACGTACATTTTCTTTATTTTTCGATCTTATTAAAATTACTAACAAGCCATCAATATTAACACGCAGTGGCACCGGCCACAATATATTATTTTTGTATCATTATTGTTATAATACTTATAACCATTTGGTTTTGTTGGCTATTTTTTTGATTATGGATGTTCTAAATAAGTAAATAAATAGCAATTTTAAACTACAGAGTTAATAGAAAAAAAGAAATTATACTATCTGTATTTTTGCCTTTTTGCACACTCTACCTACATAGAAAACCTTGATAAGATAAAAGAAGTAGGGTACAGATTTTAAAGTAATATAAACAAACAGAAGCCTGGACTAATGGGTAACAACGAGCAATAATGTATCGAAGGCCAATTGACACCTTTCTATAATTACGCGGAACGAATAATTATGCAAATGCACTTACATACTGTTGGTACCTAGTTATGGTCATCGCGTTCGAGACTTTACATCTTCGTAAATCACTTTGAAACATGATTTTTTTAAATTGCTTATAAACTTATTTTTGTCACAATACATACTTCTTTTCTATTATAATATTAACATGATCGTAAGTTTTGGTAATGTTTTTTTTTTAATATTGTGTTCCATCTCGCTTTTATATTCACACATGATCTTCCTATAATTGTACTCGTAAACTTATCTAAAAATATACGGGTCATATTTACTTAGTTAAACGTCTTTTCAAAGAACACAGTATTTTTGTGACATATCGGTATCATAAAGTATCCATTGCAATGTCCGCAATGAAAAGTAAATTAATTACATATTTATAAATAGTTTTTGTGGACATGTCGTTGAATGCAATTTTTAATTACAATTAGATTACATTCTTCACTTTTTTTTATAAATTAGAATGACTGTTCCATTGGCGTAGTCTTTAAACATAAATCAAACTTTTTCAAACGGATATGGTGGTAAATATAAAATTGTAGCTTCTTTTTTGTTTTTTAAGTTAGGGCAAGTATAATTATTATTGTTGACTGCACTTATTTTAGATAATATAACATTTACCTAAATGAAAAATAATTCATCGTGAAATGTTATTCGTAGTGAAATGTAGCACGTTTCGTCTAGTCCAATAGGCTACATAGCACATTAAAAAGTTAAACTGATATGACATTTCCCCCCGCTTTCGTGGAAAAGCTTTTAATACCCTCTAATTGAGCATTCGATCGAATTGTTATGGGATTTTCCCGGGGAAATCACACGGGTACATGTTGAAAACAATAACGTTGGGTAAGAAATTATGACTCGTGCGGCTAAATTTATAATAGCATCGTCGGAAAATGCAAAACAATTCGAGTTATTGAAATTGTGCCCTGTAATTGTGCGTTTTGTGTGAAATCTAAACTATCTGAGTATCAACTTTCGCGACATCCTCCCTAATATTACAATTAGAAAGTGTATTTGTTTGTAACCTTTAGCACACGTGTAGTTCGTGAAACGGATTAATACATAGGATAGTCCGATTGTTCATTCTATTTTTGTTTATTGCAGTTACTCTTCAAATATCATTTTGAGATGTTATAAGTTTCAGTCTTATAAATATCAATGAACTAGTTAGTTCGTTTTAATTTTCTCTTAAATTGTATTTTACTTCATTGTTTTTTTCTCCCGATTGTACTTGACGTCTTTTTAAAATATACGCTATTTTTATTTATTTTTTGTTTGTGAACAGTTGACCGGCAGGTAACCAGCACATGGAGTAATTTAAAATTAGTGCATATATATTATTTTATTAGAATATTTATATATTGTATAATATATGATAATTGACTAAGGAACTTGATGCACGAAGATCTCGACTCACGATCTACCGATATTACTTACTAGTAAACAACTTACTCCATTAAAGTACAGTTCACCTTTAAAATAAATACTGTCAAAAAATCTGTCCGGGTGTTTGATTTGATTCATCTGTAGATACGTTGAATGGTTTTATAATCCATATAAGTAATCCAAAATTTAGAGTTAAAATTGAATTGATTTCTATATTTTGGACTGTGCTCTAATGTGTCTCTTTTTATAATAAGAATTTAGATAAAACGCATCTTAATTAGAATGTCAAACAACAAATTTTGCTTGTTTTAGAACACAGCCTTGGTGTCCTAGTTGTTGCTCGATCTTCCTCAATATGCGTTTTAAAAGCGAAATTCAGATATACATCAACAGATTCAATAAAACGATTGTTTATTGCATTTACTTCCAATCGACAGTTTTATTGTTTGCACGTAACAACGAGTATCTCGGGCATCGATGTTAAACAACCCGCGCCCGCGCTGCGGTAATTTCTCCGAGCTCGCGTGAGTTGAATACTTGACACAGATATCGTAACATTGTAATTCTTAAATCTGCTAGCGGTTGTAAGCCGTAAATCTAATGATAGGTACCCTATAGTGCAATATTGCGGAATATTGATAAGTAATTTTATGAGTAGGTTCATTTGGTCACTTTTGGAGGGGGAGGGTGCACGTCCAACAGCCGCTGGCGCACGTGACAGGCCTCGTCACCCCTCTCCTCTCACAGAAGACTGCCTTGAAATGTACTACATTTCTCATTTTATCCTATTCTCCAATGTACGTGTTTCAGTAGTGAGTGAGATATGCCAGGAGCACATTCCCATTCCATTCTGAGTTTATCATTCTGAACTGATGTTGGCATGTATCGCGGGTGCCCTCGGGCGACAGTATTCACTTACCATCAGATGGACCATATGCTCGTTTGCCACCGTCCCTATAAAAAAAAAACATTTACCTTCTCAACAAACGATTAATGAAGCAAGTATTTTTTCTTAGTCTGGTTCAAAAGGTATCCCTTATCTTCAGAAGATATCAGAAGGCTTATCCTTTATGGTGTCAGCTTTCATCTGCCGTGGTGCAGTATGATAGGTTGTGTTAGATAGTTTCTTGTTTCTATATCTTTGAGTACAGATTGCAGATATGGTTATCTACAATAAAACAATAAAACAGTAAAAGGGCCAGAACTGTATATTAATTAATAAAAAGAATGAGGATCTTTTTAGAAACTATAGAATTCTTTTGTAGTTATTAGAATTTTTGTCTATATGTCTGTTTGTGCATCACGTAAAATTCACGGGGAGGATTTTGATCGGGTCTTCACTAATGTATAGTTAAGTTTCCAAAAGGAAAACTTGTGTATGTGTCATCTTCATATGATACAAGGTAGTTGAGTTATAGAGGAAAATAGAAAAGTCACTTGTAATATTGTCGTGTAACTCAGTATGCAGTCTAATAACAGCGCCAATATGACTAAATGCGTTTTAACAAGAGTGGATTGAAAAAAGCTGTAAAAATAATTTATTGTTTCTGTGTGCAAAAACTATTATACGCAATGAATTACGATGGTCGCCATTGTATAGCTTATTATCCGTAAAGAAATCTGAAGTATGTAGATAGCATCTTGCTATACCTAACATTAAAAAATTGTGCCACAGAGAAAAAAAAAATGTAAATAGGTAATCTCAATGTCATCGTAAATATTTGAATGATTTTCTTTGTATTACGGAATAACACCGAGAATGTTTCTATACACTTATATTATTATAAATCAGTTTAGTATTTAATCATTGAAGTGAAACAATTTTTGTTGAAATTATTTTAAGACACTACTCACTAATAGATTAATAGATTAATAGCTACTCACTACTGTTACGTGCATTTTAGTCATAAAAACTCAAAAAGCATATATTTAATCGGTTATGCGAAGGCTCGCTCCTTTGAGCAACATCTGGGGGGATACAGGTGATCTATACACCTTGCAAAATTCCATTCACAACTTTCTTGAATATCGTATCTTAGTGGACTCGGTTACTTTACCAACTACGACTACGGCTATAGCCGTTTGAAGTACAATGAACAACGAAAGAAATGTACCTAAGTGAATAGAAATGTACCTACTAAGCATACTATAGAACAATTAAAGTATTGGAAAAGTTATTATATATAGATAGTTTTCGGTTGCCTTTCTTGGGGATGCTGACAAAGATATAACAAAAAAAAAATGCTGCCAAAATTTCGAGGATAAGGCATGAATAGTAAATAAATGTAGGCGCCATCCTTCTACATGATAGTGAGACCGTCCATTATTTTATAGGTAGAGGCTAATCGCACCTCGGGGTCGGTATGGCAGAATATTTGTGAATCCATTTGACAACTATTTATACAGGCAGTTCGAGCATTCGACCACTCCACTGGAAAGCGCAGTGTGGGATACCCCTCGGCCAGGTGGACCGATGATTTGAAAGAGTTCGCGGCTGATTGAAAAGAGCCGAACACCGCATATGGTGGCGAGTCTTAGGAGAGGCCTATAGCCAGCAGTGGAGAGACATAGGCAGATGAAATGATGTGATACTCTCACATGTGGTTTAGAAACCATAAGCATCGAGAGAGACATTGCGTCTTTCCGCGTGTTTATTAAATATACCTACAACGAAATTGTTTTTCAGAACTATTCGTTAGAACGCCCACCTCGGATTATAACACCGTGCCTTCCGCCACCTGAATGCGATGTACTCCCACTTCTTTGACAAGGAGCCGTCGCCTTCGATGTGGTATACAAGGTGGATAGAACTACCCAGTAGTTTTCAGAAAATTGGATTGTTTCAAGTCTTAGTGAAATTAGTAACGAGCATGAGCAACTTTTGGAAGATAGTGCAGTGAAACTATGCAATCACGCATATATAGTATTTCTGAATATTATAATATTTCTGAATGTAATATTTCTGTATATAGTATTTCTGAATATATGTAGTATTTCTGAATATAATATTTCTGAATATATGTAGTATTTCTGTATATAGTATTTCTGAATATATGTAGTATTTCTGAATATAATATTTCTGAATATATGTAGTATTTCTGTATATAGTATTTCTGAATATATGTAGTATTTTTGAATATAGTATTTTTGAATGTAGTGACGAAGAGGAACAACATTTGACATAATATACTCCAGGAGGCCATGAACAAATACGATAGAAATGAGAAGGTAATGTCGACAGCCGTGAGGTCCATCATATCGGTGTTAAAAACTTTTTACAGCTGCTTAGTCTACGCGAGCGAAGCCGCGGGTAAAAGCTAGTCAAAAATAATGAATTTTATTTCAAATTAAATCTGCTAGAGCAGACTGACTGAATTACGCATTGCATCGATGGTTGTGAAATAAGTACAATTTTGCACCGTTTTCTCGTAGTTATACTTGTTTGTCATACTGCTATGACCACGAGGATATACACATATCCGTCTGGTCATACTGATAACCAAGTGCCCAGCACAGGAGGACATTTTGAGGGTTAAAAATAAGTTAGTTATACATAAAAATAAGTTAAATAGGTAAAAATAAGTTAGTTATATATCTGACTACTGTTAGCATATTCTGTAAACTCGAATTATTCTTTCAGTGTCCCTTCGAGTTACAGAAGAATCTGACTGGCTACCAAGAAGATTCGTGGATAATAAACACCGCTCGAAAGTCCACATGGCGGGTATATTCTGGCATGAGTGAGCAGTATGTCAGTGCTAGGAACACTACGTAAGTTTAATTACATATTTGGTATATAATATCTGCGAAATCTGCTTATAACATCCCACTGCATGGCATATGGCTTCCCTAGTAAATCATTAGAAGGTTTAGGACCATAATCCACCACGCGGTCCCAATGCGGATTGGTGAATACACTTGCTCCAGTTTTTTTTTAATTCTCTCTCATGTGAATTTTCTTACGATGTATTTTTTCCCTTTATCGCCGAGCTAATGATATTTTTTTTAAATCTATGTCTAACATCTTATCAAATAATATTAACAAAATGCAATTTAATACTTACGTGCCCACTTATATTTCATTAATTGATTCGATAACGACTTTTATATATATTTCGGAAATACTAATCAAATAAGCCGACAATAATGTGATTGATAACTTGATAGTTTTCGACGATAACGTCACAAATTACTTTTACTTGGCCTTAGATACTTAACTATGTGCCTATATTTCAAAACAATAATTGCATCGTGTCATTTACATATTATTATATCTTTATGACGTTTATAATGACAAACAAAATTATTCTTATTATCTGATTTGTCTTATCCGTTATAATATCGATTTAACCTGTACTGTAACAAAAACGAAATTATTTTTACTTGTCACAATATCAATAATACAACGTGAGAAAAGTTCTTTGTTTGACTATATTCCTCTTGCTTGAGTACCAATTTTGCAACTACAATTGACTACCATAAGAACGTAGTTTTTATTTATTCTTATGTAACTATCAATGAGAGGACGTAATGACTTTTAAGATACGGAGTTTTAATCTAGTTTGGAAGTCATTAACACCGTCACTAATAAAAATAACTGTCAGACTGTCACCAACCCTCGAGTGTAGGTATTGTAAACTCCACATTGAAATGAAAATTGAGATGAGATACCTACGAGTATAGACATATTTTTAAATCCGCTTATGGTCATGTTGGCAACATTCTATCGTCTCATCAACAGAATGGTTTGGGCTCAGGTCTTAGATAAAATATGAGCTAAAATACCATATTTGTTGTACAGAGGTCTACTGTGCCAGCTGAGACCACAGTTGGGTCAATTCGGAGTCTATCTACTGAATGCAACTACTGACGGCTGTGAAATTCGCACTGTGCGAGAACCAGTCGATATTTATATGCGTGAGTACAATACATTTATTCCTTATACAAAAAGTAAAAATAAAGAATTACCCGCCATCTCCAATTAAAAGGAATTAGTTTATACTCGTATCTATATAGGTATTGGCATTTTAACAGTATCGCTAAATGATTTGGTACATTAGAAAATTTTGTGAAGAAAACCTAGTTTCGTAAGGGCCTTAGTGTTTCTCTTTTTTATTACTTACGCAAATTAAATGTACAACGCTTCCAATTAATGATGGTTATTATTTCGTGTGGTCAGAAATAGAAGGAAAGTAAGGGAGTGATGAGATAGGTACCTACTGTTCTTTGTCATTGGATTCAAGCCGAAAAAAAACCTGAAGTATTTATTTTTTTATACTTGCGGGGGCTAAAACAGAATCCAAAACCTGTACCTGTTGTTGTATTAAGTTTACAAAATAAACCTTCAGATCATTAAACGTGACCACTTTCACACGAAAGTGTACAACAGTTTGCGCGTGTTATTTGTTATTTTTATGGTAATTTTAGGAGTATTTTATTCTAATATCATTGGTACAGGAAGAATACTGTTTTATGTATACATAAAGACTAATTCATTTGCCATTGTTTCAAATAACTATTATTATAGCAGTAGGTATTGTTTTGTAAATTTAAGAAATAATCAGGTATTTGTTGTTCCTGTGATAGTATTTTATTACTAGAAGCCATTAACTTTTATTTTCGGCTTTTAACTACTTTGTTGGTAGTTTTTAAATAAAAAATATTAAAAAAAAATATTTTAAATAAATTATTTATATGTATTTACATTTTTAGGTTCTTGTACCTAACATGCATTAGTAATGGTAATACTTACGTATTACCATGGTGTTACATTTAAAAGTCATTTAAAATATCAGAAAAAGAATTTTATTTTCTCGAGAAAATATGAATGTCAGATATTGAATTCTTGCAATAAGCTGATGAAGTAGGTACTTGTATATATTCGGTGCGTGATTGATTACTAAAGATTATAATGTAGAAGGTAGCAAAGAGAATAAATATTTCTTGGGAACATTATCTCACATAAATACTTGTATCAACAATTTAAAAAGGAGTTCCATCATGATTCTAATAGTCTCTGTTGGATTTGGTACACAACAGTCTTAGGTGTTTAGCATATTATTTAATACCACCCATGATTTCAAATTTTCACTATGGGTAATACTAGTTTCATGTCTTCTCAATATTGTTTCAATGTTGCCAACCTGATAACCATTTAAATCAGATAAACTACTTAAAGTTTTACCAAAAAAGCTACAATAGAAACAGTATATAGCATCTCTTGAAATGGAGTAAACAAGCCAATCTCTATTTATTTCTTCTCCATTAGCCGTAATAATAATTTTCGGAAAATTATCGACTACTTTCGTTAACCGTAATTCCATACCATGCCATCAGCCTATGTCTCTCCACTGCTGGATATAGATAGGCCTCTCCCACCACATATAGGCTCGCCACCACACACGATCCGGAAATACTGTGATCATGTAATTGTAAAGATCCACTTCTTACTAAAGAATTATATAGCAAGATCTCTATTAATATTTGTGGGTCACAAACGCGGGTAGGTATTGCATGTCATATTGCTGCAGGCCACTGCGGCATATGTGTCGTCCAAAAGTTCTTCTGTATTCGTGTATATGTTGTACGATGTTCGTGTATATTTGCAATAGAGTCACTACTTGAAGAAGGACTGCCGTCATCCGTTTACAGTTCAGACACTTCCTATATCTTGGGGGTCCAAAGTGCACGTTGACGCCACGAATGAATCTCCCAACTCACAACCTTATTAAAAAAAATTATGCCTAAATTGAGCACCAGAAAGATGTTTCCTTTTATGTGGTTCCTAAAACAATAATTTAAAGTGTACGTTTGTTAGACAGAAAATACAATTACAACAAATTGACGATACTAAATAAAATGTTGTACAAAATGGTCGATTTTTAAATGATTTTTATAATTTATCGAGTTCCAAATCCCCACATTAAATACGGGACCGGGGACGCCGATGCGCAGTGATGAGCTAGAGTTTAAAAACCTAGTAAAACTTTTATAATAACTTTGTACGACTTGTTAAGTGTTTGAAAAGAAAACAAAAATTAATTTAGTGACAGTGATAAAAAATCTTTAAGTTTTACATAATTTTATTTTTCTATATTTATGCCAATTGCTAATAAATCCTTGAAATACTATCAAGGATAGTATATAGTATGACATAGTATAATCTCAACATTGTCCTCGCTGCGCCAAGAGCCGATATCTTGATACTGCGATAGGTGTGTGTCATTTTTATCTCCAGTCTTGGCCTGCTTCCAATACCTTGATTTATCCATTGTCGTTAATAAAGGTTTTAATAGTTCATTTTGAAGTGATTTCATTTTTAACAACCTCATCTCTAGAAATAACAGTGACGACAAAATAGTTAAGGCTAAGTTGGTTCGTTGATAAGTAGGAACTATCAAAATATCAAACATTTATAATAGCTTGAATAGTTTAGTTAGAGTATTGGTACATAATTGTAGAGTTGCATTTAAAGTGGGTAAGTCGTTATAGTAATAAAAAGAGTCCTGTGTCTAGCAATTGGTTACAAGGTTTCTAGAACTTCGTAAATAAATTTAATTGCTTACTCAAAAATACTGCATTTTGGCTGTTTATAGCATTTATTTCACTATGAATATTTATACAATTTCATCAGAATTATCTGAAGTAAAAAGCAAAGTTAGATATGTATTTATTTGTAAGTACCATCTGCATTTGAATTTAAAGGTTATGAGTACAAAAGAATAATTAACGACATTAACCACACAATGGTAAGGCGTGAACAATGTAGGATTTTATTGACAGCATCCGTTACAATTACAGTTACTTATTCATATTGGTGACAAAGAAACCTCCCAGGCCACTGACTTGGGTTTTTTTCCTTGAATCTTTATATAATGGATATGTTAGTTATTTGTTATTTGTTTTGTAAGCGTAGACCTAGGCGTGTTTACTTTATTTAATTTTGTACTCTGTGCGCGCGCTCTAATACCACACAACTTTCCTAACATTTAATATACTAAAATATTTATTGCCTTATACTCGTACATATGTATTTATATTTATTGTCTTAGAACATTTTTATGACCGTGTGTTGTCGGCTGGATTTAGAATAGCACCGCAAGGTCTCTGCGCGTGTTTGTCGTAAAAGGCGACTAGGGATACGAAAGGGCTACCACAAGCCCTGAGGTACTACGACACTTCTAGAAGGGTAGACTCGCCAGCCCGCTTGGCCAAGCGTGGCGATTTAAGGTCATACATCCTCCTGATGCACAGTGTTGTGCATGAGGGCATGCACAACGCTGTGTGCATCAGAAGGCCCTTACCCAGCAGAGGATGTTTAAAGGGCTGGTTGCGGTACCAAAATATTTGAAATATGCAAATAAAATTACCGAATTAAGTGGAAAAATAATTGAAATTCCCAATGTTTTCTTCACAATATGCCCACAGAAGATCGTACAAGCTTAACCACCTTATTTGCCTAATGTTGAAATAGAAAGCGTAACAAAACAAATTGCACGGTGTAAGTTACACAAATTAATCTATTATAGTAAATAAGCAAAAAAAAAAAATTTTTCAAGTAATAGTCACGTGCTAAAGAAAGAGAAAATTGTGAAAATGTAGCGTAACTAATATCGGTAGACGATACCAGAGAAAGTTCCAGATACATTTTCCAAATGCTTAAGTTATGACCAATGACGAATCACCTTGATGAATTTACCTTTACCTCTGTATTGTTATGGTGTTGTCTATTGCTGAAATTCTTATTGGAAGTCTAAATATGAGTACATACATTAATTCGAACGAATAGATAAGTACTAAATATAAATAAGCATAATTATTAATATCTATAACATTATCTATTGTTATAATATTATCTATAACATTTTGCTCTTTCATTTCTTTTAGAAGAGTGATTGACTTTTAATTGTAAATAAATACAGCTACATGTGTATTTAAAAATAAAAAACGTGTAAATTTTGTATTTTAAAAATATACTCATAATATAATATACAGCAGGTTTGTTCGGAGTAATCGTTAAAAACAACAAAGGTATCGGGTATTCAACATAACAAATTGATATTTTATGCATTAGGTAAATAGATGATCCCAATTTGACCCTGAGTTAACATTTAGTAGCTGAGGCTGTGGCCAAGGCTCAGAACAGTTATAAGCATAATAAGGTCATGGAAGCTCTAAACTACAGATTAGATAGATTATGGACTATCCTTTTTATAAAATGTAATTATGTAATGTAAGATTAGTACGCCTATTAGTACGCATAGTTTCATACATTATAGCTGGATTGAAAAATTTAGCTATTAGTTATAAGTTTCGTATGGATTGATGTTATTCCTTGCCGTTTGTAAAACGTATTGGTTATAATTTAAAGGAGCTATGTAACTAACTTATCGGATAAATAAATAAGTTTACCTATCATTACTAATTATTACCTCTTACTATCATTATTATTACCTACCTATCACCTATTACTTATCATTACCTATTAGGTACTTATCATTTACTAGTAAAGCGTTTAAAAATTAGGTATAATACAGTTACGGATTAACGACATGAACAAACTGCGTTGTCTAATAATTGAATTTATGTCGACTCATATTTTAAGGTGGCTTTTAAAGACTTGAATTACGTGCAATGTTATTATATGTCTCGTAAGTGCTGGAATATAATAACGTGCAATGTTATTATATTCCAGAATGCCATTTTCTCTTCAGGACTCTGTTTTCTAGACGGATGTCAGTATCGACTGGCTCCCAAACCACCGGCACCAAGTCTGTTTCTATAGGTGTTGGGTTACTGAAACAATGCGAATGAAAGAGAAAGTGTTAAATGGTTGATTCAATAGTACAAAATTTGTACAAAAGAGAACAACTTGTCATCTCACCCATATTTTATAAAGTCAGCATTTAGTGTCTTTATTCAATCAGCTATTAATCGGTCCCCATCACTTTGTTGCCCTACGCTACCATTGATGTCGAACAAATAGTAGAGTTCCTCTAAATGTCCAGCGCCGCTTGCACCAGAATCCCCGGTATAGTTGAATATATGTACTTATAAACCGGATTCGCATTCCCTTGTAGTAAACTATTTACTGTTCTTTCTATTGGATGATTTAAAAGAAGTCGATTTCAAAATTTTCGAATTCTGTTAATAAATCTTCTGACGCGGGTTCGTCGCCGATTTTTCTTATGATTTTTGCAGCTTAGTCCAACTGTTCATCGTTTAAATTAAAGTTTTTCACTATTCTAGATTTGAACGAATCCTAACTAAAATAGTCGTTATAACTAAGAACAACCGAAACGTTTGTTAGATCTGTAAATTCTTTATCGGTGTAGCCAATTAAGATTTTTCTTTCATTTGTCATCGAGAAAGGATCAATTTCAATGAAATTCTCCACACCACTGAATGATCTTGACATGATCACACCACTCTTGACATGGCTGGAAATTAAAATTCAAAGTACTCGCCGCACCAGTTACCAGATCATAGGGAGTGTTGGCAAGAAAATCTAAGGCTTGTTCAGTGACCTAAATACTAAATATTTAGCCCTAAATATAACTGAATGGTTGCATCTATGTCACTCAAAATATGTCAATCAAATATTCCAACTACAAGATCTGAATGATAGCTTTGTTATGTAAGCCGGCGCTCTAGCCAGCAATTGTCACCATATATGGATTACCTCCAAACGCAGCTATCTATGTATATTTCTTCTGATTAAAAGTAATGCTTTATATTGGTCTTTAAGTCCATGGTTTCCTGGAACGGATAACACATCTAAACACAAGGAACCGTAGGGCCCTAAACGGTAGTTGATAGTAACGACGATAATATCATATTTCATAAAGTAGGCGCCGTCGTATTCTCCTGCGCTTGCAGCGCCAAATCTTCCGCCATGCTTCCATACAAGTACCGGCAAAGGATTTTTAGAGATTGCTTTGCTAGGCACCCAGATGTTCAACCGGATACAATCTAATGCTTCCTCATCACTGTCCAAAACGGGTCCAAAAGTATGGGGACATTTTCTCGTACCATCGTTAGCATAAAAAAATACATCTCAGAAGCCCGGATGTGGAGTGAGGGCTGAAAAGTATTATTTATTAACACTATTATTATTTTCTAACACTTTTTAGCTCCTACACGACTACAAATAGTCGGTGCAATACATTACATTAACCGGTGATTTCAACAAGCGCGTTGTTATGTATTACGTATGCGTGCGTGCACTTGCAGCTGTGCGCCAGTCTCTAATAAACGATTGTACTGGACACACGCCTTTGATTTGCACGCGTCTTTTATTTACTTTTAAAATATTTTTTTTAAATAATATTCATTTATTAACGAAAAATAATATATATATTTCAGTTTATTACATTAAAAAGAAACTTAAATCGAAAATTTAAAACAATCTAGAATCTTGAAACTGATCGAAACTTAAACCACCAGTTAGTGCACATAATGCTCAATATATGTATATATTGAGCATGTTGTACGAATTTGGTTCTGTGGCAAGGTGGTCAGCATGCTGGCGGCGTTACCTCGCTGGATTGCTAAGTCAATGCATCGTGCGAGTCCTAGGATCGCCAGTGTTGTCGACCAGGCGCTTTGTGAGGTCCTTAAAGTATAAGTTCATACTAGGAACGGACCCCATGGGCCGACGGTCTCCACACCGAATGTAATAACTGTCAACAATTTAGTATGGAAACACTTTCGAAATAGCTGCCAAAGGAAGACTAGAGCAAAGGAACTATTGTTACTATATTCCTCATAGACGTACATGTTCATTACGTAGAATGTGTCAACGGCGTCAGACCAAAATTTACCGCAAAAACTTGTTGCATATTTAGAGTGAAAACTTACATTAGTAGCGAAGTCTTTAACAGCTTCCATAAAAGCATTCCGAGCGTCCTCAGGGCTGTCGAGAAAATGGAGTCCAAGCTTCACTTTCGGAAAGACAAAAAAATCAGGTCTATAAGGAGGGTGACTCAAATCTTGGATCTCTGTGGTCTTCAAAAGTCTTGGGTAAGTTTTGGTTTGTGAGATGATGCATTGTTATGATACAAGAAAAGCCCTCTCAACCTGTTTTAGGACGTTTTTGATTTAACACATCGAATACAGTTGGTAACACACACCTCACTGTACCATTGTCGAATACTGAAATTGTCGCTAAATGACCGCCCGCCGAGAAGAATGTTGCCACCATTTTTTTGCCTACACTGCTCCCACATTTGACCTTCCTGGGAGGTGAATGAGCAACCCAATGCGAACAAGCTTCTTGACTTGAAGGTAGCGATGGGTAACTCCGGAGTTAATGAATTAAAAGAGTTGAAACCGCGAGCGGAGTAGAAACCCTTGGTTACTCCACCGAACTGTTACTAATTCCGAGGAGTTATTTAACTCCGAGGACTTACTTATTCTTTTGACGTTTCGTTTTTGGTTGGATTGCTGTTCGCTCGCGTGTGACCGCGTATCGACTAGTGCTGGGTAACTCTGGAATTAATGAATGAAAATATGGAATGACCTTTTTATTACGATAGGTGTATTGCGAGGATTGCGTTGCAGTGGACGATATCAACAACAGGTTGGTAGAAACTGTCCATACGGTGGGGTCTAAATTCTTCAGACATTGTCGAAGAGATGGACCCCAAAAGCTCACCGACCACACCCTCGACCTCTTGGCGGAACGACGTTCGATGACACTGCAGACTCCTGATGACGCGGAAGCATATCGGCAGCTCAATAGACGGATTCACCAGTCCTTGCGACACGACATCCGTCTCTTTAATACTAATCGTATTAAGGAGACGATAGAGCGGAATAAAGGCTCCAAAGTGTTCGCAAGAGACTTATCTATTGGGCAGAGCCAGTTGACGAAGCTGAAGAGGGAGGACGGCAGTGTCACTTCCGACAAACAAGAGGTACTGAGGGAGATCGAGAAGTTCTATGGACAGTTGTATACCTCGGTCGCTAAACCTGTTGGCAACTTGGCCAAAGACCCAAGAGCCAAGTTGACCCGACACTATACCGAAGACATCCCGGACATCAGCCTGTACGAGATTAGGATGGCCCTCAAACAGCTTAGAAATAACAAGGCGCCGGGTGAGGACGGAATCACTTCAGAGCTTCTGAAAGCGGGTGGAACACCGGTACTGAAAGTCCTTCAGAAGCTCTTTAATTCCGTCTTGCTCGAAGGTATTACGCCGGAGGCATGGAACAGAAGCGTGGTGGTGCTCTTCTTCAAGAAAGGTGACAAGACCTTGTTGAAGAACTATAGGCCCATCTCGCTTCTGAGCCATGTTTATAAGCTGTTTTCGAGGGTTATCACGAATCGTCTCGAGCGCAGGTTTGATGACTTCCAGCCTCCCGAACAAGCCGGTTTCCGAAAAGGCTATAGTACCATAGACCACATCCATACGCTGCGGCAAGTTATACAGAAGACCGAGGAGTATAACTTGCCATTATGCTTAGCGTTTGTGGACTATGAGAAAGCCTTTGATTCGATCGAGACTTGGGCAGTGCTACAGTCCCTCCAGCGGTGCCATATTGACTATCGGTATATCGAAGTGTTGAAGTGTTTGTATAACAACGCCACCATGTCAGTCCGAGTACAGGAAGGGAGCACGGAGCCGATTCCATTGCAGAGGGGTGTGAGACAAGGAGATGTTATCTCTCCGAAGCTCTTCACCAATGCGATGGAAGACGCTTTCAAGCTCCTGGAATGGAAAGGACTCGGCATCAACGTTGATGGCGAATGCATCACTCACCTTCGATTTGCCGACGATATCGTGGTCATGGCAGAATCGCTGGAGGATCTTAGCACAATGCTCGGAGACCTCAATCGAGTTTCCCAACAGGTGGGCCTTAAAATGAACATGGACAAGACGAAAATCATGTCGAATGTCCATGTCGTGCCCACCCCAGTTTCAGTTGGGAGCTCGATTCTCGAAGTTGTTGACGAGTACGTCTACCTAGGCCAAACGGTCCAACTAGGTAGGTCCAACTTCGAGAAAGAGGTCAATCGACGAATCCAACTCGGCTGGGCAGCGTTCGGGAAGCTACGCAGCGTCTTCTCGTCCAAAATACCTCAGTGCTTGAAGACGAAGGTCTTCGACCAGTGTGTGTTGTAAGTGATGACCTACGGCACCGAGACGTGGTCTCTGACTATGGGCCTCATAAATAAGCTCACTGTCGCACAGCGAGCTATGGAGAGGGCTATGCTCGGGGTTTCCCTACGTGATCGAATCAGGAATGAGGAGATCCGTAGACGAACTAAAGTCACCGACATAGCCTCTCGGGTTAGCAAGCTGAAGTGGCAGTGGGCAGGGCACATAGCTCGAAGAACCGATGGCCGATGGGGCAGAAGGGTTCTCGAATGGATACCACGTACCGGCGGACGAAGCCGAGGACGTCCATCTGCTAGATGGACAGACGACCTCATAAAGGTGGCGGGCACCCGCTGGATGCAGGTCGCTGCCGATAGGTCTAAATGGCGGACAATGGGGGAGGCCTATGTCCAGCAGTGGACGTCTAAAGGCTGAGATGATGATGATGATGATGAAGGTGTATTAAAAGAGTTAAATCCCTTAATTGTTCCATTTACTCCGATCGTCCGAGATTACTCCTCGATGGCGTGCAATTTTTTAGGCTTAGGATAGGTGTATCAAGAGTTAAATTTTTTAATTGTTCCATAGACCTTCATTTTTTCCTTGTGCTTGATTACCCAGCACTAGCATCGATAGTGATTACATAAAAGAGTTAAGGAGTTGTTACCAAGAGGAGTTGGATCCGCAGGCGGAGTAGGATTAGGTGAGTTAAACTACTCCGAAAAGTCTTGATTACCCACCACTACTGGAAGGTGTTAGTGTAAAATTTCATGAATGACCGACGATGAAATCATAATAGTCTCCGCTATCTGTTTATATGTAGTTATTGGGTCTTCGTGCAACATTTTCTTTATCACCTCGATGTTTTCATTCGTTACAAAAGTCGCAGGATGGCCACTTCTCTTGTCGTCTTTCAAGGAAAATTTTCCCTGTTTAAATTGTGACAACCATCTAAACGTTGTTGCATGGCACGGTGCGAAGTCCCCAAAAGCTGATACTAATCTTCTTTACACTCACTTTCATTTAAACCAAATTTAAAATCGTATAACGTCATTCGACGAAAATATTTCATTCGAATTTCATTGTTGCAAAGAAAAACGCGCGAAATGCAATAAAAAGGTGAATACAACATTTTTATTTTTTTCGTTTTGACTGAATGGCTTTCGGAATTCGAATTTAAAAGAAATGATGTGTTAAAAACGGCACAGCTTATATGAGTTCTCTTTCTGAAAGTTGAGTATCTCAAAATTTTCCTGTTACCCTATGTATTGTGTATACTTTGTTGGAAAGAGTATTTTAATGGAAATGTTTTTATTATTATGTTAATGTTTTTACGAAACGTTTCAGTACAACTTGTTGTCACTGAAGTAATAATTGTATATTTTTTATATTTTGTACAGTATAGACTTTGATATTTTAATGTCTGGAGTTTTTTGAATTTACACTTAACTATAGGACCTATATTTTATATATAGGTATTTTATTTTCGACTAGGTTTTCATGCGAGTAGACTTTTTTAAACGAAAATGTTATGTTTCCCGTAAATGCGGTAGAAGAGATCCCAGAAAGCCATTCTTTCCCTGTAAACTCTGTTTTCCATGCGAATATCCGTATCTATTAACAAGTAAGGCCTCGTGTCAGTAGTAATTGGCTGCCAAACCAACGGCACCAAGTCTGTCGCAATGGGTGTTGGATTCCTGAAATAATATAAACAAATAATTAATTAGAGAAAGTGTTGAACAGTTGATTTGCTAGTATAGAAAATAATCTATATATCAGCCTATAACGTCCCACTACAGATACATATAGGTTAGTAAAATGATAGTCTTTAGGCCTCTTCTTGACATCACGTAGGGTTTACTAGGCCATAATCTACCACACAAGTCTAGTGCGAATTGGTGGACTTTACACCCAAATTTCTTTTTTCAATTCTAGGTCATGCGGGTTTCCTCACAATTATTTTCTTCACTGCAGTATTAGTTGTAGATAAAACTGATATTGCAAAATCCGTACTTAAGTAGAAACGCAGTGAGTCTTTGAGCCGGGTTCGCAGTTATTACTATGATTCGAAAATATTTCTAATACTGCCTAATACTTCTATTACGGATATTGCCGCTCATAAACATTAAGCAATGGCTGGGGTTAATGAACTTACCCATGTTTTATGAAGTTTGCCCAAAGTGTCGTTATGCGATCACTGATCAATCTATCCTCATCCCTTTGTTGCCCCCCACTGCCACTGACATCGAACAAATAGTTGAGCTCTTCTGAATGCCCGACGCCGACTGCTCCAGAGTCCCCGGTATAGCTGAATACGTACTCATAAACGGGATTGGCATTATCACTTAGTATATTAGATATTGTTCTTTCCACAGGATGATTGAAAATGAAGTCAGATTCATAGTTCTCTAATTCCGTCGATAAATCTTCAGATGCAGGTTCGTCCCCAATGTAAAAATGTCTTAAAATTGTTGCAGTTTTCGCCAACTGTTCATCACTTAAATTAAAGTTTTCTGCTATTCTAGCTTTAAACGGATCTTGACTGAAATATTCCTTGTAGCCAAGCAAATACGATGAATCATCACTTACTAAATCTGAAACTTCCTTGTCGTTATAGCCAATTATCATAGGAGTGTTTCTGATTTTTCTTTCATTCGACATCGAGAAAGGATCATTTTTAACGAAATTTTCAACACCGTCGAACGATATCTCTTTACAGGGCCGTAAAATAATATTTAAATTTCTTACTGCACCTGTTACCAAGCTATGGGGAGTGTTAGAAAGGTATTCCAAGGCTTCTTCAGTGTCAGTAGTATTTAAACCTAAATATTCGGCTAACTTAATAGGTACATCTATATCACGGTTTACAAATGCACCATATACGTGTGGTGTGCCACTCTGAATGATAGCTTTTCTATATAGTTTTTCTTTAGTTGAATATAAATGAAGTAAAACAGATATACCGCCAGCGCTCTGACCTGCAATTGTTACGTTATAAGGGTTACCGCCAAATGCAGCTATATTTTTTCTGATCCAAACTAGTGCTTCATATTGGTCCTTAAGTCCTTGGTTCCCTGGGACTGATGCCACATCCAAACACATGAATCCATAGGGCCCTAATCGGTAGTTGATACTAACGACGATTATATCGTGTTTCATAAAATAGGCTCCGTCGTATTCTCCTGCGCTGCCAGCGCCAAAACCTCCGCCATGTATCCACACAAGCACAGGCAAAGGGTTTCTGGAAGTCGCTGTACTTGGCACGTAGATGTTCAGTCGGAGACAATCTAATGTTTCATTGTTACGCTCACTGTCGAAGAAAGTTCCAAAAGAATGGGGACATTTTTTTGAACCATCGAAAGCATTCAAAACTGTATCTCCAAAACATGGGTTTGGTTGTGCGGGCTGAAAATGTATTAATTAATTAAATACATTTCTTTAATGGTTTCTAGCTATTATATGACCATATACGAGTACAATCGATGCAGAATAATTGTGTATGAATATTATTTGTTCTTAATATAGATTCTCGACACTCTGGTATGTAAACTATTTAGAAATAAATACTTTAGCTGCTAAAGAAGAAATATAGTAAAAGTAGTTATGCAACCTGGAGATTACAAAAAACTCTAAGTTACAGTTACTTTACAATTTCTATTAACTTACCCCAAAAGGATTTTCTAAGTCCACCTGGGCATACGGTATTCCCAGAAAAGTAGAGTATTGGCCATCGGCAGACTTTTGTCCCCGCACTAAGCCTTGGTCAATTAGAACTAAAGGATCCACTCGTGGTAAGAATCCGTGTACACAATTCAAAGATAAGATACCGAGTAATAAAATAAACATTTTCAAATAAATCTATATCAAATATAATAATAAGAAGTAAGTAATACTACGAGCGCTGTTTCAACAATACAGTTGCGACATTAAGATGTTTATATGAAACAGGCGGTTTATCTGGACACTTCAAAATTGATTTTTTATCTAGAATATAAAAATCTTTAAGTATAAGATAAATACGTAGCATGACACATACTTTTTATGATGGAATAATCAAATTTTTATTATTATTGATATAATTATTATTAATAAAATAATTCTAAACCCTCTCGCCTCCTCTTCGATAAGCCAAAATGAGGGAGAGACGGCATAACCCCCGGCGTATGCAGCTGTCACCTATTAAAGCTGATGAAGAGCAGTTTTGTATTTTTTTTTAAAGAATAGTTGGCAGCGAAACATAAGTGTGTCAAAGAAGTGCGGTGCATCCGCATTTGCTTGATACGGAGGTGTCGCGGACTGTACGGTCTAAAAATCGGTTTTTGCCGAGAACCCGCAGGCTGTGGAACGAACTGCCTCGTGAGTACTTCCCCTTATGTTACGACATGGGATTTTTCAATAAAGCTGTGAATTGGATTCGGCACCCGCATACCCTCTGGTGTTGCAGGTGTCCATGGGCGGCGGTAGCCACTCACCATCATGTGAACCGCTTGCCCGTCTGCCTCCATAAATATAAAAAAAAGAATGCGAGCGGGCCACATGATAGGTGGTTACCGTCGCATGACATATTTTTATTCTGATTGAATATGTTTATTATTATTAATATAATTGATATCAATAATGTTAAAGAAGGGTGTTTCTTCGATGATACTATAAATAAACGTCCAGCTGATACCCAGCTTCTGGAATATCTCCTGATAATTATAACGTCGTAAAAAAGAAAAAATTGATTCAAAACAATTCAGTACTAATTAATAAAATAAATATCAGAATTTTTCTATTGCTTACGATATTTAATAAAATTACTTGCTTTTAAGCATATCATGCTTAGGCAATTAAGCATAAACACCTGTACTTGATTAATTAAGAATTACTACTGTTAATGCTGTTTAATCTATATAAATAGAAATTAAATGCTGTTCGTTGGTAAGCGTATCACTTGAGAACGGCGGACCGATTTAGCTAATTTTTTTTAAAAAATGTTTGTAATAGTCCGAATAAGGTTTTTAGGGAAATAAAAATTGGCAAAGTTGCCCAGGAAATTGGAAAATTGGGGAAAAACTGAAAGGGTTTTTTTCTATGGGATTTTTGTATGAACTCAAGACTATAACTCACAATTCGAACGATGGATATGCGTAATTCTTTTTTTGTTTTCATAATGTACATAATGTAAAAATGGTTAATACTGAAAGTAAACTTAATTGTATAATAGGCAAGTATATGACATACAGATTAATTTAATATACAAAGTGTCACGTAAATAACATTGAAGCCGCAAATACATTTTTCAGTATCAAGAGTACCTCTACCTACAATCGATTCTACCAGTTTTAGACAGAACAACAAAACTTTACATGTTTGTATAATACCTTTTGATTTATTCCCTAAAGTGCGGTTTATTCCCTAAATTTCTGGTCAAAATGATATTAAATATTTTAAATTAGTTGAAGTATTTGAGGTTTTGCGTTTTTTCGAGGAGACGTTGTATAAAAAAGAACACGGCGAATGCCAAAGAGATACTGTATTATTTAATTTAGATCTTCAAAGCAGCATAACTTACCGACGTAAATATTATACATATGCACCTATACATAGTATAGGTAAAAATGTACTATAAATTCTTTAATGTAATACTATCTATATATTTTCCGGTCTTTAAAGACTACATTCACGTACTAATTTATTATATTTCTCGTAAATGGTGTAGAAAAGATCCCAGAATGTCATTCTCTCCTTGAAGACTCTGTTTTCAAGACGAATGTCCTTATCTATCCGCAAGTAAGGCCTTGTGTCCGCACCGACTGGCTGCCAAACCACCGGCACCAACTCTGTTGCACTGGGTGTCGGGTTACTGAAACAATGTGAATTACTCGTAATTAGAGAAAATATTAAACGGCTGATTTGATAGTACAGAAGTAAAAGAGAATTGTCATAATAAAAACTTACCCATATTTTATAAAGTTTGCCCACAGTGTCGTTATACGATTAGATATCAATCGATCCTCATCATTTTGTTCCACGTCGCTGCCAGTAACGCTAAACAAATACTCGAGTTCTCCTGAATGCGGGGCGCCGACAGCATCAGAATCCCCGGTATAGCTGAATAAGTATTTATAAACTGGATCCGCATTATCACTCAATAAACTAGCTATTGTTCTTTCTACAGGATGATTAAAAATGAAGTCAGATTCAAAAATCTCCAATTCCGTCGATAAATCTTCTGACGCGGCTTCGTCCCCTATGTAAAAATGTTTTACGATTTTCGCAGCTTCCTCCAGTTGATCATCGTCCAAATTAAAGTTTTTCGCTATTCTAGCTTTAAACGGATCCTGACTGAAATAGTCCTTATAACCAAGAATATATAACCAACTTTCTTTTAATTCAAGAATTTCTTTGTCGGTGTAGCCAATTAAAATAGGAGTATTTCGAATCTTTCTTTCATTTGTCATCGAGAAAGGGTCACTATCAACCAAGTTCTCTATACCACTGAACGACCTCTCTTTACATGGCCTTAAAATAATATCTAAACTTTGTACTGCACCCGTTACTAAGCTATGGGGAGTGTTAGCAAGAAATTTTAAGGCTTCTTCAGTGTCAGTAGTATTTAGTCCTAAATATTCAGCTAACTTTACAGCTGCATCTATATCACCATTAACAAATCCGCCGTCTATGTGAGGTGAGCCACTCTGGATAATAACTTTATTATATAATTTTGCTTTGGCAGAATATAAATGAAGTAAAACAGATATGCCTCCAGCGCTCTGACCTGCAATTGTTACGTTATAGGGATTTCCACCGAAGGCAGCTATATTTTTTCTGACCCACGTTAGTGCCTCATACTGGTCCTTGATTCCTTGATTTCCTGGAACCGACGGCACATCCAAACACAAGAATCCGTATGGCCCCAAACGGTAATTGATGGTAACGAGAATAATATCATGTCTCATAAAGTAGGCCCCGTCGAATTCTCCTGCACTACCAGCGACAAACGCTCCGCCATGTATCCACACAAGTACAGGCAATGGATTTATAGAGCTTGCATTGCTTGGCACATAGATGTTTAGTCGGAGACAGTCTAATGTTTCCTCGTCACTATTTGAGACAGTTCCATAAGACTGAGGACATTTTTTTTTGCCGTCGTATGCAGTGAAAATGGCGTTTCCAAAGCCAGGATGCGCCTGTGCGGCCTGAAAATCAATTTGTCATATTTATTTAACACCATTAAAATGGAATAACGGAACAACATTGGCTCTGAACAACACAGTAGAAGAGGGTTTAAATAAACATCTAATACATATTGTTCCTTAAAGCAAATTATTGACAACCTAAAATGGGAATATAAAATGTGATAAAAAAATAAATAAAATTATTCAAAATAAATACACAAATTCCTAAGGAAAAATAGAGAGAAAGGAGATAATCAGATTATGTAACAGCTGTCAATAATGTCATATTATAAATTCAACTACCTTACCCCAAAAGGATTGTCTAAGTCAACCAGAGCATACGGCACTCCCAGGAAAGTGGAGTATCGGCCATCGGCAGACTTTTGTCCTATCACTAATCCTTGATCAATCTTAACTAACGGGTCCACTCTTGGCATGAGTCCGTGCGCATAGTCAAAAGAAATGACACTAAAGAATAATATAAACATTTTCAAATGTACATACGTATGTATAAAAAATCTATTTGAAAAATCAATAGAAATAATATTATTGACTTCTAATTCAGTAATGCATCTTTGTAGGAATGAGGAGTCTCAAATAAAACGATTGTTTATCTGCACACTTGAAAATTGTCTTTTCGTCTATAATATCAAGATGTTGAAGTGTCTGCGTCACAAGATAAATATATTTGAAAAACGTGCGTGATATACATTTTATCTACAGTAGAACTAGATATATCTATGTATTTTATATCTATAGAAACATTGAATATAGAAGTCGATCATGTCTTGATAGTGTTAGTATAAAATGTAGATTTTTTCATTACAAATTCAGATGTTTTAGGTATGTATTATTGTCATATGAATACTACAGGGTTAAATAAAAAATGTTTGCAATGCCTTAGCAGTGAATTCAAACTATAATTCAAACTAACAAACTTTACTCTACCACATTTTTTGAACCTGATATTTACCAAAAAAAAGAATTTATTTTTAAATGAAGTCTGATTTTATTACTCTTTTGTATTCTTTATCGATTTCTAATACATCACCCACTTGGAATTTCTCTTTCTCAACAATTTGACATTTTTCTTTTTTCTCTATTTCTCAAATTAGTTATCAAAAAAACACAATACGATAACAGACACCCAAAAAATCACGGAGGTTTGTCCAGAGTGAATCTATTTTTGTACAGACAAATGTACGTTACGCAATATACTGCTCCACCAAGAAGTAACGGAACAAGTGACATTTTTACGACAGCATAGATAAGTAACATTAGATATATTCGGAAAATAAAAATAAACAAATGCAATAAACACCGATTACTCTTTTTGTTTCATCGCAAACTCGAATATTGTTCGTAGAACGAAAGTTGTTAGTTTTCGTGAAAGAAATTCAGTTTAAGAGAGTGCAGGTATTTTTAAATTTAACCCCGTATAAAGAAGAAGGCAAACTGACATAAAGAAATATACCTAACTAAGCATAAACGTTCCCCCAGTAGAACCTCGGCTTCGAACTTGAAACATTTGATTGTAATTTTAAATTGTATTCTAATTATAATTTTTGTATACAAAATAATGTTAAATAAATATAAAATTATTATTTTTTTTATTTATTTTATTCAGTCAGATATTTTAATTTAGAGTCGAAGTCGGAGTCATACTGGGGAAACATTTATCCTTATATTTCTTTGTCTTTGTTGGTAACAGGGTGTTAGAATAGCCAAACCTCAGCTGAATCTCTGTAATTACAGCAGTTTTTCCAAAGCCGATTATACACGTGGGTGCGTTGACGTTTCTCCGTCGAGAATAAACGAACTCGACTTACAATTTCAAACGACCGTTTGGAGTTGTTTCAACCAGGTGTGGTAGAAGTTTTAACCACGAACTAAACACAAGAACATTATAGCACTCATAAGAACAAATAACAATCCAAGCAGTGATTAGACTGACTATCTTGAGAAGGATGAGATAATAAATTCCCAATACTCTTTTACGGCCGTATTCTTTTACGGCGTTGCCATTAAGAAAGTTCTGTTTCACCGAGTCTATGCCCATATTCACACATCGGCACAACCAAGGGCTGAAATTCACAACCAAGGGTTTAAACAATCACAAATCACACAGACTCGAACAAACATTTCATCTTTAAATAAATGAGTGTCCGACCGGGAATCGAATCTGGGAGCTATTGCACAGTAGACACGAGTTGCATCAATTCGGCTAGTTGGTCGTCAAATATATATTTTTATTATACCATTTCACTTGTATTCGAGTCGACCTAGAAATCTTATTTATTGCATTAGCGATAGGTTTCATATGGACAGATAATTACTTTGAATCTGTGTATAATACATATGTACGTAAGTATGTAAAAAAATTACTCTTGGCTAACAATAATACATTTACACAATAGAAGAAAACGATGAATATAAAAATAAATTGAATTATCTAATTTAAATCTTTAAAGCAGCTCCACGCTACATATTCTCCAGTAGACTTATATTGATTTTATTTTAAACGAAGTTGTTATATCTCTCGTAAATGCTGTAGAAGAGATCCCAGAAAGCCATTCTCTCTTTCAAGACCCTGTTTTCCATGCCGATGTCCTTATCGATTCGCAAGGTAGGTCTCGTGTCCGTAGTAATTGGCTCCCAAACCACCGGCACCAAATCGGTTGCAGCGGGTGTTGGGTTTCTGAAACAATGTGGACAATTTTAGAGAAACCGTTGAATGGTTGATTCAGTAGTACAAAGGGGGAAGAAGATGATGCATCCTACAGCTGAGTGGAGACTGGGCGCGCGACTGGTACAGTTGTTCCACTCTCACAGAATACTTCTATACAATTGCTAGAGTCCGTTTTCAATGTCATATCATCCCATGGAATAACAAGTAATAATGGCTTAAGGGAAGTCTCTTATTCTATTAAAATTTACTCTCCATCCCACCCCATCTCTCTCAGGAAGAGTGAGGGAGCAATAAGATGTAGAAAAATTAATTATTCTGTTATGTTCTATTTATATTATACACCTTTCTTAATCCTTTTTTAAATTGAATCCTAAATTTTGAAAAGTGTGCGGGTCGTTTGAGAATACGCCAACGCATGTCATTCTTGAATGATGTTGGAATATACACTTTTTTAGGTGAACTGGTTGCTCATCTACAATCTTTTTTTCTATAAAGTACAGGAATAATGGCTGGCGTTAATACCAACTTACCCATATTTTATAAAGTTTGCCCACAGTGTCACTATACGATCACTTATCAATCGATCCGCATCGGTTTGTGGCTCTCCATTGCCACTAATGTCGAACAAGGAGTCGAGCTCAGCTGAATGTCCGGCACCGACAGCACCAGAGTCCCCCGTATAGCTGAATATATATTTATAAACCGGATTCGCATTATCGTTCAGTAAACTAGTTATTGTTCTTTCCACAGGGTGAATGAAAATGAAGTCAGACTCAAAAATCTCCAATTCGGTAGATAAATTTACTGACGCAGGTTTGTCCCCTATATAAAAATGCTTTACGAATTTCGCAGTTTTCTCCAACTCTTCATCATCGAGATTAAAGTTTTTCGCTATTCTAGCTTTAAAAGTATCCTGACTAAAATAGTTCTCGTAACCCATAAGATATAACATATCATCAGTAGTCATATCTGTTATTTCTTTATCCGTGTAACCGATTAAAACAGGAGTGTTTCTTATTTTTCTTTCATTTGACATTGTGTAAGGGTCACTATCAATGAAAATCTCTACACCACTGAACGACCTCTCTTTACATGGCCTTAGAATAATATCTAAATTTTGTACTGCACCCGTTACTAAGTTATGAGGAGTGTTAGCAAGAAATTTTAAAGCTTCTTCAGTGTCAGTAGTATTTAGTCCTAAATATTAAGCTAACTTTACAGCTGCATCTATATCACCATTAATAAATCCGCCGTCTATGTGAGGTGAGCCACTCTGGATAATAACTTTATTATATAATTTTGCTTTGGCAGAATATAAATGAAGTAAAACAGATATGCCTCCAGCGCTCTGACCTGCAATTGTTACGTTATAGGGATTGCCACCGAAGGCAGCTATATTTTTTCTGACCCACGTTAGTGCTTCATACTGGTCCTTGATTCCTTGATTTCCTGGAACCGACGGCACATCCAAACACAAGAATCCGTATGGCCCCAAACGATAATTGATGGTAACCAGAATAATATCATGTTTCATAAAGTAGGCCCCGTCGAATTCTTCTGCACTACCAGCGATAAACGCTCCGCCATGTATCCACACAAGTACAGGCAATGGATTTATAGAGCTTGCATTACTTGGCACATAGATGTTTAGACGGAGACAGTCTAATGTTTCCTCGTCACTATTTGAGACAGTTCCATAAGACTGAGGGCATTTTTTTTTGCCGTCGTATGCAGTGAAAATGGCGTTTCCAAAGCCAGGATGCGCCTGTGCGGCCTAAAAATCAATTTGTCAACTTTATTTAACACCATTAAAATGGAATAACGGAACAACATTGGCTCTGAACAACACAGTAGAAGAGGGTTTAAATAAACATCTAATACCTATTGTTCCTTAAAGCAAATTATTGACAATCTAAAATGGGAATATAAAATGTGATAAAAAAATAAATAAAATTATTCAAAATAAATACACAACTTCCTAAGGAAAAATAGAGAGAAAGGAGATAATCAGATTATGTAACAGCTGTCAATAATGTCATATTATAAATTCAACTACCTTACCCCAAAAGGATTGTCTAAGTCAACCAGAGCATACGGCACTCCCAGGAAAGTAGAGTATCTGCCATCGGCAGACTTTTGTCCTATCACTAATCCTTGATCAATCTTAACTAACGGGTCCACTCTTGGCATGAGTCCGTGCGCATAGTCAAAAGAAATGACACTAAATAATAATATAAACATTTTGAAATATACATACGTATGTATAAAAAATCTATTTGAAAAACAATGGAAATAATATTATTGACTTCTAATTCAGTAATGCATCTTTGTAGGAATGAGGAGTCTCAAATAAAACGATTGTTTATCTACACACTTGAAAATTGTCTTTTCGTCTATAATATCAAGATGTTGAATTGTTTGCGTTACAAGATAAATATATTTGAAAGACTTACGTGATATACATTTTATCTATAGTAGAACTAGATATATCTATGTATATCTGTAGAAACATTGAATATAGGAGTCGATCATGTCTTGATAGTGTTAGTATAAAATGTAGCTTATTTCATTACAATTCACATGTTTTAGGTATGTATTATTGTCATATGAATACCACAGGATTAAATAAAAAATGTTTGCAATGCCTTAGCAGTGAATTCAAACTAACAAACTTTACTCTACCACATTTTTTGAACCTGATATTTACCAAAAAAAAGAATTTATTTTTAAATGAAGTCTGATTTTATTACTCTTTTGTATTCTTTATCTATTTCTAATACATCACCCACTTGGAATTTCTCTTTCTCAACAATTTGACATTTTTCTTTTTTCTCTATTTCTCAAATTAGTTATCAAAAAAACACAATACGATAACAGACACCCAAAAAATCACGGAGGTTTGTCCAGAGTGAATCTATTTTTGTACAGACAAATGTACGTTACGCAATATACTGCTCCACCAAAAAGTAACGGAACAAGTGACATTTTTACGACAGCATAGATAAGTAACATTAGATATATTCGGAAAATAAAAATAAACAAATGCAATAAACACTGATTACTCTCTTTGTTTCATCGCAAACTCGAACGTTGTTCGTAGAACGAAAGTTGTTAGTTTTCGTGAAAGAAATTCAGTTTAAGAGAGTGCAGGTATTTTTAAATTTAACCCCGTATAAAGAAGAAGGCAAACTGACATAAAGAAATATACCTAACTAAGCATAAACGTTCCCCCAGTAGAACCTCGGCTTCGAACTTGAAACATTTTATTGTAATTTTAAATTGTATTCTAATTATAATTTTTGTATACAAAATAATGTTAAATAAATATAAAATTATTATTTTTTTTATTTATTTTATTCAGTCAGATATTTTAATTTAGAGTCGAAGTCGGAGTCATACTGGGGAAACATTTATCCTTATATTTCTTTGTCTTTGCAATTAAACAACTTTTAACGGTTTAAATCGCGTATATTTGACATGATTTATATCCCGACGTTTCGAACACTTTGCAGTGGACGTGGTCACGGGGTGACTAATTGATTTTATTTGTCACTTGAGTTATCAAGAAATTATTACTACCGTCTGAAATTTTTTGAACTACCGTCTGAATTTTTTAATCATAACATTCCCTATGCACGCAGTATTCGCTCACGGTGTCCAGAGGTCTTGCAGTATGGCGTTGGCCTTGTGATTTAATTAATTTAATGACTGGATCCCAAGCCGGTGGTACTTGCCAACCATCTTCTCTATTGAAATTTGGGTGTTTCTTAATTTCAATAGCCTCGCGTAACATTCTTGGCATGTACCGGGTCTCTCTAGCGAGGATTTGTGGATTATCAAATCGAATGTAATGGTTGGGTTTGTCCAGAGCATGTTCACAAACTGCAGACTTGGTCGAGCGTCTGTTCTTCATGTCAGCTATGTGTTCTTTTATCCGGATACCGATGCTCCTCTTTGTTTGCCCAATGTATGATAACCCGCATTCACAATCAAGCTTGTAAACACCTGCATCTTGTAGGGGGATATTGCTCTTGACCGGTCTTAAAAATTGGCTAATCTTCTTGTGCGGCTTGAAGTAAGTTTTAATTGAAGCTCGTCTTAAGATATTGCCAATTTTGTCAGTGATGCCCTTGATGTATGGTAAGATGGCAGGTTGTCGCTCAACTGTAGGAGGCTTGGGGCGGCTTCTGTGACGCATTCGTGGGAGTTTGTGATTGTTGCTTCGCAGTACTTGTTTCACATGCAGAAGCTCTTCCTCGAGGTGGTCAGTGTCACAGATGCCGTGTGCTCTCTGTAACAAAGATTTGCCTACGGTAGTCAACTGACATGGATGGTGATGGGAGTTACCATTGAGATATTTATCTGTATGGGTGGGTTTCCTATACACAGTATGACCAAGAGAGTTGTCAGGATTTCTGATGACTGAAATGTCAAGGAAAGCTAAGGATTTATTGACCTCAGACTCCGTCGATATACGTCGGGATATAAATCATGTCAAATATACGCGATTTAAACCGTTAAAAGTTGTTTAATTGCAATGTATAGTAATCGCGAAAACCTAAGAAAATATTTCTTTGTCTTTGTTGGTAACAGGGTGTTAGAATAGCCAAACCCCAGCTGAATCTCTGTAATTACAGCAGTTTTTCCAAAGCCGATTATACACGTGGGTGCGTAGGCGTTTCTCCGTCGAGAATAAACGAACTCGACTTACAATTTCAAACGACCGTTTGGAGTTGTTTCAACCAGGTGTGGTAGAAGTTTTAACCACGAACTAAACACAAGAACATTATAGCATTCATGAGAACAAATAACAATCCAAGCAGTGATTAGACTGACTATCTTGAGAAGGATGAGATAATAAATTCCCAATACTCTTTTACGGCCGTATTCTTTTACGGCGTTGCCATTAAGAAAGTTCTGTTTCACCGAGTCTATGCCCGTATTCACACTTCGGCACAACCAATGGCTGAAGTTCACAACCAAGGGTTTAAACAATCACAAATCACACAGACTCGAACAAACATTTCATCTTTAAACAAATGAGTGTCCGATCGGGAATCGAATCTGGGAGTTGTTGCACAGTAGACACGAGTTGCATCAATTCGGCTAGTTGGTCGTCAAATATATATTTTTATTATACCATTTCACTTGTATTCGAGTCGACCTAGAAATCTTATTTATTGCATTAGCGATAGGTTTCATATGGACAGATAATTACTTTGAATCTGTGTATAATACATACGTACGTAGGTATATAAAAAATAACTCTTGTGCTAACAATAATAAATTTACACAATAATAGAAGAAAACGATGAACATAAAAATAAATCAAATTATCTAATTTAAATCTTTAAAGCAGCTCCACGCTACATATTCTCCAGTAGACTTTTATTGATTTTATTTTAAACGAAGTTGTTATATCTCTCGTAAATGCTGTAGAAGAGATCCCAGAAAGCCATTCTCTCTTTCAAGACCCTGTTTTCCATGCCGATGTCCTTATCGATTCGCAAGGTAGGTCTCGTGTCCGTAGTAATTGGCTCCCAAACCACCGGCACCAAGTCAGTTGCAGTGGGTGTTGGGTTTCTGAAACAATATGGACAATTTTAGAGAAACCGTTGAATGGTTGATTCAGTAGTACAAAGGGGGAAGAAGATGATGCGTCCTACAGCTGAGTGGAGACTGGGCGCGCGACTGGTACAGTTGTTCCACTCTCACAGAATACTTCTATACAATTGCTAGAGTCCGTTTTCAATGTCATATCATCCCATGGAATAACAAGTAATAATGGCTTAAGGGAAGTCTCTTATTCTATTAAAATTTACTCTCCATCCCACCCCATCTCTCTCAGGAAGAGTGAGGGAGCAATAAGATGTAGAAAAATTAATTATTCTGTTATGTTCTATTTATATTATACACCTTTCTTAATCCTTTTTTAAATTGAATCCTAAATTTTGAAAAGTGTGCCGGTTGTTTGAGAATACGCCAACGCATGTCATTCTTGAATGATGTTGGAATATACACTTTTTTAGGTGAACTGGTTGCTCATCTACAATCTTTTTTTCTATAAAGTACAGGAATAATGGCTGGCGTTAATACCAACTTACCCATATTTTATAAAGTTTGCCCACAGTGTCACTATACGATCACTTATCAATCGATCCGCATCGGTTTGTGGCTCTCCATTGCCACTAATGTCGAACAAGGAGTCGAGCTCAGCTGAATGTCCGGCACCGACAGCACCAGAGTCCCCCGTATAGCTGAATATATATTTATAAACCGGATTCGCATTATCGTTCAGTAAACTAGTTATTGTTCTTTCCACGGGATGAATGAAAATGAAGTCAGACTCAAAAATCTCTAATTCGGTAGATAAATTTACTGACGCAGGTTTGTCCCCTATATAGAAATGCTTTACGAATTTCGTAGTTTTCTCCAACTCTTCATCATTGAGATTAAAGTTTTTCGCTATTCTAGCTTTAAAAGTATCCTGACTAAAATAGTTCTCGTAACCCATGATATATAACATATCATCAGTAGTTATATCTGATATTTCTTTATCCGTGTAACCGATTAAAATAGGAGTGTTTCTTATTTTTCTTTCATTTGACATTGTGTAAGGGTCACTATCAATGAAAATCTCTACACCACTGAATGATCTTTCTTTACATGACATGAGTCTTAAACCTAAACTCCTTGCTGCACCGGCAACCAAGTTATGAGGAGTGTTAGTAAGATAATCTAACGCTTGTTCAGTTTCAGTAGTGTTTAGTCCCAAATGTCTAGCTATTTTAATAGCAGCGTCTATATCTCCGTTAATATATATGCCGTCTACGGGTGGTGTGCCACTCTGTATTATAGCTTTGTTATATAACTTTTCTTTATTTGAATATAAATGAAGTGAAACAGATGTAGCACCAGCGCTCTGACCGGCAATTGTCACGTCATAAGGATTGCCACCAAATGCAGCTATATTGTTCCTGACCCAAACTAGTGCTTCATATTGGTCCTTGAGTCCTTGGTTTCCTGGAACTGATGGCAAATCTAAACATAAAAATCCAAAGGGTCCTAAGCGATAGTTGATATTGACTACGATAATATCGTGTCTCATAAAATAGGCTCCATTAAATCGTCCAGCACTGCCAGCGCCAAATGCTCCGCCATGTATCCACACAAGTACAGGCAACGGATTACTAGAGCTCGCATTGGATGGCACATAAATGTTTAATCGGAGACAATCTAATGTTTCTTCGTCACTATCCGAAACGGGTCCATATGATTGAGGACATTTTATTGAGCCATCGTAAGCATCAAAAACTATATCTCCGAAGCCCGGGTGCGGCTGTGTAAGCTGAAAATATTGTACATTAATTATTTTTTCATAACACGTTATAGCTATTCTATGATAATGTACGAATAGTACAGGATATTTATATATGGCAAACTTATTTTGCGGCTGTCTTTACTGACAGAGGTTAAAATCCTAATCCTAGGAACTATACGTATGCTGATGACGATACCTAGTTTCATTGTAAAGTTAGTTTAGGTAACAAACAAAGATACAATCCTACTTTTCCACATATAACTTAGACTTAGACTTAGAAGGTGTATTTAATTATTACAATCGAAACGGGGAATAATAATTTGAATATAATTCCCCTTTATACCAACTGTCAAAAATAAATAAATTGGAGTGTTTCAGATTAAGTATCGATTATGTCATTATTTTGATAAACTTACCCCAAAAGGATTGTTCAAATCAACCTGGGCATACGGTATTCCCAGGAAAGTATAGTATTGGCCATCGGCAGACTTTTGTCCTCTTACTAATCCTTGATCAATCAGAACTAGAGGGTCCACTTTGGGTGAAAGTCCATATATACAATTGAAAAACAAGGTGCTAAGTAATAAAATAAACATTTTCAAATAGAATCTATTTTAAATCTATGAAATGTATATTAAAAATATTAATTCAGAAATAACACTAGCGTGCGCTAATTCAACAATGCATTTGTAGTGTGAGGAATCTGAGATAAACATAGTTTTTTTTTTGTAAATTATCTGTCAGAGAAAACACTTAAAAATTGACTTTTCGTCTTTTATATCACGATAGTGAAGTGTCTACGTAACAAGATAAATATCGATTAGAATATATAGAAACAAGTATGAATTGATAATATGAAAAGTTTATCGGTGATAAAAAGTATTTGAAATTTTGAATTTGTTTCTAGGGCTAAATGGGCGGGACGATATACTTCAGAACCTGGTTGACGTGAAATTTTATTAAGAAAGAGCTGGAAAAATGGGGATTTTCTCCCAATCCATTCCTTAATCTGCAAAGGTAGGCAGCGCATCCGGGGTCGTGCCAACATTTGTCATTCTGGACTGATATTGGCATGTTTTTTCTTTCATTTATTCTCTCTCGCAATAATGTCGACCAGCCAAATAGTTAATGTCTAATATTCTAATAAATAAATCCGTTATAATCCCAGCAATTACAAGTTTTATTAGTATCCAATTACCATCAGGTCGACTGTATGTTTGTATGCTGCCTTTTTTCTATAAAAAAAAATAGTTTATAATTTCTAATTTAGTAAGTAAACAGTATTTTCACATACATTGTAGTTGGATCTTCCTGTAAGTATGGTTCCTAAATTATAATTACTTTCAATAATTTATTATAGGCTTTGAAATTGGTATTGGATTTTGTTATGGACTTGTTTATAAAGTTATAATTTCGTATAACATTTTTCAAATAACGAATCTTTGGTATATATTATTTTATATATTCTTTATGTAATTCGTTACATTATTAAATACAATAAATATACAAAATTTGTATAATGTCTATGTTCGCGCCAATAACATTGGTGCTTTTAGTTTGTAGGGTAATATTATATATTTATTACCCACACATTAAATAACCACTTCTACCGACCCTTCTTATACCGCTGCACCTTTCGCGTGCCATCAGTCGAGCGATCGACTCCTCCCGTCACCGGTCGATTGTAAATCCCGCGCATTTGGGTGGTGGTCTCCTGGACCCCTGAGTTGGCACACGCTGTACCCTCTTTCTGTGCCGCGAACGTGAGTCTGCTCTAAGCCGCATCGCTGCTTAGTATCGAAAGCCGCTCCAACCAAGTGGAAGGTCAAGAAGAAGCCGAGAAGAAGCGCTACCAGGCTGGGAGCTACAAGGAAACCGTAAGCTTGGTCGGAAGGCAGCTATTCTCGGCGCATATAAGGTCAGGCTTTCTATTTGGCTTTTTATCACAAACCTATGGATCCGCACGGGGATTAACGCACGGCTATATCGCTTAGCCGTCGCGTTCTCAGTCTACGTTGTTTGTGTCTCAAAATCGGCATGTAGTATATAATTCTTATGAGGGTCAGGAATAAAGGAACAAATACGAGGGCGGAGTGATAAGTCTGGTAAAAATCTATTTTGGAATAAAATTATCGCAAATTGCATGAAACCTCCTTGTTCACAACTCTTTTGAAGGACTAAATTAAAATTTTCAGCCAGTACCGCCCGTTAGTTTTTTTTTGACAGCCATTAAATAAAAACAATTAAACGCATTTTCGCAAAGATGGAGAAAAGTGAATTTCGTGTGTTGATTAAACATTATTTTTTGCGCAAAAAAACTATTACGGAAACGAAACAAAGACTTGATAAATATTATGGGGACTCTGCTCCGTCGATTAAAATGATTCATAAATGGTTTACGGATTTTCGGTGTGGTCGTACAAGCACAATTGATGCTGAACTCCCAGGACGCCCAGTTGAGGTCACTACTTCAGAGATGATCGCTAAAATCCATGACATAGTGTTGAACGACCGAAGAGTAAAAGTGAGCGAGATAGTCGAGATAGTAGGCATCTCAGACGAAAGTGTGCGCAATATCTTACACCAACATTTAAATATGAAGAAGCTCTCCGCGCGATGGGTGCCGCGTTTACTGACTGTTGATCAAAAACGCATGCGAGTTACCACTTCGAAGGCAGGTTTGGCGTTGTTTCAACGGGATAAAACTGAATTTTTGCATCGTTTTATAACGGTAGACGAAACATGGATCCACCACCATACACCAGAAACCAAGCAACAATCGAAACAGTGGATTGCCACGGGTGAACCAGCTCCGAAGAAGGCCAAAGCAGTTTTATCGGCCAATAAAGTGATGGCTACAGTATTTTGAGATGCACGTGGGGTAATCCATATTGACTACCTAGAGAAGGGTAAAACGATTAATGGCGAATATTATGCCAATTTATGGGACCAATTTAACAAAATTTTACCTGACAAACGACCGCATTTGGCTAAGAAGAAAATCCTCTTCCACCAAGACAACGCACGAGTGCACACCTGCGCGATTGCCATGGCCAAAATCCATGAGTTGCGATATGAGTTGCTATCTAACCCACCATATTCGCCAGATTTAGCCCCTTGCGACTATTTTCTGTTTCCGAATTTAAAAAAATGGCTCGGTGGGAGAAGATTTAGCTCCAACGAGGAGATCATACACGAATCCAATGCCTATTTCGAAGGGTTGCCTAAGTCGTATTTTATGGAAGGGATCAAAAAGCTAGAGAAACGCTGGATGAATTGCATTGAGTTAGAAGGAAACTACGTTGAAAAATAAATCATAATTTTTAAATAAAGTTGACTCCTTGTTTCATTTTTACCAGACTTATCACTCCGCCCTCGTATCATAGTAATAATAACCTAATAAACTTTATTTAAAAAAAATACCTACTAATAAAATAACCTATACCAAGTAATAAATTCTATTCTAAAACGTTATAAAATCAACATTACCACTGACAGTAACTGACAATATACTCGTATGTATTTTTACATTTAAAATTTGACCTCGATATTAACATAAACTTAAAATGACGACTGTCAAAATCAAATTCACTGCGGTATGGAATGATATCCTTTTGCTCAAATGTCAAGTTATGTCAGTCAGTATGTTCTGTGCGAAACTTCAAAATATATTATCTTGAGAAACAAATCTTGGCGACTTGAGTTGTAATCTAATGCATGCCTACAGACGCGATTTGTATTGAGCTAATGGTTCCTTTTATTTATTTTATGTTGGCTTTGTTGTTAGTATGTTCTGTCTTTTACTCCTATTAAATTCCGTCATCGAACAGTGGCTATGTAATATTAAGGCTCTCCCGAACAGACGCGATTTTTTTCAGTTGGTATTATCGCAACGTAATCGCGATATTGTGGTAATTGGTATTGCGGCTCTCTATTTTTACCGGCGTGCCATAATAGTCGCTGTGTGTAAGATTTCATGCGGTACCATATAAAATGGACTAAGAGAAATTATCGCATTACCGCGTTGCGATATTACCGGCCAGTATATCGTAGCTGTGTGGGAGAGCCTTTATATAATTAATTGTAATATTTTTAATAAAACTTAGTACAAAATAGATTTTGTTCTGGTAATCGAGGCTTCCACGTGTTCATTTTTGAGACCCGCTTTCTGTTCCAGCCGTAATTCTTTATTGGTTGATGCGGACGGCGTGATCTCATATTACCATAAAATGCTATGGGCGCGCTCGACTGACCACGTGACCCTCTCTCACAGAAGACTACCTTGAAATGTACTCTATTTCCCACTTTATCCTATTTCAACAGTGTACGTACGTATTTCAGTAGTGAGTGAAATATGCCAGGGTCCATTTCCATCCCATCCTAACCCTCCCCATTTTCTCAACCCTTGCTCCAAGTACATTCCTATATCTCGGAAGTTAGGCAGCGCATTCGGGGGCGTGCCAACGTTTGTCATTATCTACTAATGTTGGCATGTATCGCAGATGTCCATGAGCTACAGTATCCACTTACCATCAGGTGGACTATATGCTCGTCTGCCGCCTTCGTCCATAAAAAAATAACATCCCACTGCAGAGCATAGAACATGGGTAAATTACGGGTGGGTTTTGGGCCATACTCTATCACGGGGGCCCAATGCGGATTGGTAAATACACATACTGCATTTTTTTAATTTTTCAAGCATATGTGTGTTCTTACGATGTTTTGCCTCATCGCCGAGCTAGTAACACTTTCTTTTATAAAAACCGTACTTAAGTAGAAACTCAGTAATACGGGCCGAGGATTTCAACTCTCACTTGAGATCAAATTCTCGGATTTTTACTCGGATCAAGTACCTATGTTTTTTTTAAATGTCTGGCTCGGCGATGAGGAAAAACATGGTGAGGAAACACGCATACACGATCGTGAGTAGAGTATAGGTACCCTTAGGCTGTCACCGCTCTGTAACACTTAAATGTATAGTATAGATCAGGGGTCGACAACTTATTTAGAAAAGTGTTCTACTGACTTAAAAATCGACTTAATTGTACTTTAGTGGGATGAATAAAACAATAATTATCTAATTTTTATATTGTTATTTATTTATTAACAGGTAATTTATTTATTAATAGCTTTTTATATTATTTATTAATAGGTACAATTAATATCTTTTGTAACAAAAAAATAGAGAAGTTTGTGCTATCATTTATTATGTCGAATTAACAAAATCAGGAGTATAATTTAATAATGTCAACCTTAGCGAAAATTTTTATACCTACATGTCAAAAATTTTAAGTCCGGTCTTAGAATTTCCCCCGTACTTCCTGACAAATGTCTGTAATTCTAAAATATTTTAAAAAGCAATTAGAAACTCTTAAATTTAAGATGGCCGTCGAACTCAATCGCCTCCGATCGATACCTCCTAAACGATAAAATTTATAAGGGGTGTTCAGATGAATACCAGAAAAAAAAAAACACTTTTTGAAGATCATCTGAGTCGCCGATTATCGACTCGCCGAAACGGTGAGATCTAGCCGGGTTGTTCTACAAGAAAATATTCTGTATACATCTGCCCGCTCCTTCTGACCTAAAAATGGTAGAAAATAAGGCACATACTTATTGTAATATATAACATATAAGTATTAATCTGTGTAAGAATAGAAGATTTTAAGACTATAAAGCATTACGTTCCACCGTGTCTGAAATATACTCGTACATAATATAAGTCAGACATTAAATTGTTTAATTTAAACACTCCCTAGTATTTACTATTTTCACTAATTATTAGCAAACCTTACCATCAGCCTGTGTGTGTGCACTGCTGGACACAGGCCTCTCCCGCGGACCGCCGTCACACACGGTCTTCAGCTCTTCTCATCCACCCACCAGCGGCGAGTTTCTTTAGACCATCAGTTTACCTGAGCGGAGGGCGTCCCACGTAGCGTGTGACTATTGTTATTAGTTACTAATTAATTAAATGTTTCGCCTTGCGAGAGACAGGTCATAATAATCAGAGCTGATTGACAACCCCCACTAGTTCTTCTTGTGGTTTCCACAAGAAGAAGAATTAAAAATAAATTAAAAAGAACATATAATAATTGAGGGATCCCGTAGGGGACTACATAGTATCTTTTATTTATTGTATTATATATGGAACAAAAGCAGTCACAATAAATTATATAATATGACATTATAAAATGAACATAGCGCGGGGACAGAATAGTGATCACAAATTATTAATCAGGAACACACTCAAAACCTATGCAATACAAACACATGTTAACAACTGTTCTTTTAATTAATTTTGGTAATAGAAATAATTGAAAAAAAAAGCAAAATAAAATTAAGAGATACTTTTTTTCGGAATGGCTAAATTCTTGTGGCCCTAGTGGCCTTTCAAGAGTCACCGTGTTTAATTTAGGGCGAGCGCAGAAGGCGTTCAGCCAGGAACAAAATGTGTGTTGCAACAAGCCTAAGGGCTCCCCCGCCGGTAAACCGGCGGAAGGAACGGGCCTCGGCTTAGGGCGTTGCATTCGGGGGATACCGCGGGATCGCGAGTCGGTGAGAAGCGCCCAGGCACGTGCCGATACCTGGTAAAAGTGTTGGCTGAGGGCCGGTGTGTGTTGACGGTGTAACGAGGAGGACGTCCACGTCTCCGCTGGCGGGGAATTGAGAGATACATGACTGTGCCTGACTAACTGACTGTGCCTGTATAAAATAAAAAAAAACGGGTAAAAGGCCTTGTAAAACCCTTTACTGTCATCGAACTAAATAACAAAAAATAATTACAAAAGGTTCTACAAACAATAGGCTGTATCGCGGTCACTAACATTCTTTTCATGGTGTTAATATTAATTTATATTATTGTTTTCTGATGTTCTATATCATAGCAAATTGTATGACAGTTAGTGAGTACCAGAAATTGACAAAATCTTTGGATCAGTTCAAAATCGATTCCAGTCAGTCCATTTAATAAACCTCACATGACAAAACTTATGAAACTCAAATTTATGTTAGGGTTTGGATATTATATTATCATATGGAGTTTATATTTATGAATACAATACTTACCGTCTAAATACGAGTAAATAAGAATCGACATATATTTAATCTCAATATAATGGATTTGTAATATGTAGTAAAAATTAACTATTATTGATAAAATTATAACATTAAATACGAGTAAATATATGAAATATAATAATATAGTACTTAATAAATAAAACCTCAAAAACAAGCTCAATTATATAATTTACATTTTATAAACAAGATATATATAATGTATGTACATGGTGTGAATTTTTCAGTAGGTTTTCATTGTTTTTATTTTTAAACAAAGTTGTTATATCTCTCATACATGTTATAGAATAAATCCCAGAAAGCCATGCTTTCCTTGAAAACCCTGTTTCCTATGCCGATGTCCTTATCGATCTTCAAGAATGGCCTTGTGTCCGTAGTAACTGGCTGCCAAACCACCGGCACCAAGTCTGTCGCAGTGGGTGTTGGGTTACTGAAACAATGTGAACAATTGTAGAGAAATGTGTGAAGGTATATCGGATAATTGATGATATTAATACCAACTTACTCATATTTTATAAAGTTTGCCCACAGTGTCACAATACGATCACTCATCAATTGATCGTCCTCACTTAGTTGCCCAGCATCGCCATTAACGTCGAACAAAAAGTTTATCTCGTCTGAATGTGCAGCGCCGACTGCACCAGAGTCCCCGGTATAGCTGAATAAGTACTTATAAATCGGATTCGCATTATCCTTAAGCAAACTATTTATTGTTCTTTCTATAGGATGATGAAACATGAAGTCAGTTTCAAAAATCTCCAATTCCGTTGATACAGCTTCTGTAGCAGGTTCGTCTCCAAGATAAAAATGTCTTATGACATTTGCAGCTTCTTCTAACTGATCGTCGACTAAATTAAAGTTTTTCGCTATTCTTGCTTTAAATGTATCCTGGCTAAAGTAATTCTCATAACCCAGAATAATTAACCAGTCTTCTGTAAAATCTGGAACTTCTTTGTCGGTATAGCCTATTAAAATCGGAGTGCTTTGAATTTTTTCTTTATTAGACATTGTGTAAGGGTCACTGTCAGCGAAATTCTCTACACCAGGGAATGACCTTTCTTTACATGATAAGAGAGTCATCTCTAAACTTGTTACTGCACCAGTTACCAAGCTATGGGGAGTTTCAGCAAGAAAATTTAAGGCTTGCTCAGTGTCAGTGGTATTAAGTCCTAAATATCCAGCTATTTTAATAGCTGCATTTATGTCACCATTAATATACATAACGTCTATGGTCGGTGCGCCACTTTGAATGATAGCTTTGTTATATAACTTTTCGTTCTTTGAATATAAATGGAGCAAAGCAGATGCAGCGCCGGCGCTCTGACCTGCAATTGTGACGTCATCGGGGTTACCTCCAAACGCAGCTATATTGTTTCTAACCCAAACCAATGCTTCATGTTGGTCCTTAAGTCCTTGATTTCCCGGAACTGATGGCACATCTAAACACAAGAATCCGTAAGGTCCTAAACGGTAGTTGATGTTAACGACGACAATATCGTGTCTCATGAAGTAGGCTCCGCTGTATTCTCCTGCGCTTCCAAAAGCAAATACCCCTCCGTGTATCCACACAAGTACAGGCAGAAGATTACTGGAGCTCGCGTTGCTTGGCACATAAATATTTAGTCGGAGACAATCTAATGTTTCCTCGTCTGAAGCAGACCCTAAGATGGACTGAGGACATTTTAATGAGCCATCGTTGGCATTAAAGATTGCGTCGCCAAAACTTGGATGAGGTTGTGCAGGCTAAAAATACGAGTACATTTTAATTAACTTACTTAAACACACATTACGTAAGATCGGAAGGAATAGAGTGCAAGAATAGTTATCAACTGTGTATAATAAATGTCAATGTCACCATATTGCAATTTATATTAACTTACCCCAAAAGGATCGTCTAATTCAACCTTGGCATACGGTATTCCAAGGAATGTAGAGTATTGACCATCGGCAGACTGTTGTCCTCTTACTAATCCTTGATCAATCCGAACTAAGGGGCCCAGTCGTGATGAGAGACCGTGAACATGATTCAAAAATAAGATGCAAAGTAACAAGGTAATCATCTTCAGTTGAATGTGAAATCTATATGAAGAAGAAGAGAGAACTTACATATATATATATGTATTTACAACTTGATACTACAATCGCTTGTGCAATAATGTAATAATATGTTGCAATATTGTGGATCTTAATTAAATAGATAATGAAAGATTGAGGAGATAGTAGGTATGTCTACATACTAGCTTCTACCCGCGGCTTAGCACACTTGGATTAAGTACCTGTAAAATTACTTGTACGTGTAAAACTCGTAACAAGGGTATTTTTGAGGAAGAATGGAATGAGGAAGTGGATTGGAGAGGCGTCGATTTACGATATAGTCGTCATATTCACAATAGTCACAATAGTAAGTATTTTTTAACAAATTTTACAGGAGATCCCAAAAATATTCAAATAGCCACGTTAAAACATATGAAGTTACAATAAAACTTTGATCGTTATATCACATAATTCGAGATAATAGATATATTTTATAAAGCTTAAAATGTTATAGTTATCTTTAATTATTATCCATTAATGAGTGCATTAAGATTTAATTAAATAAGATAAATAAGAAGAAAAAAACATAAATAAGAAAAAAAATGTGGATATATTTACATAATTTGTAGTCGAGCTTTCTAAATCAATATTATTTAAAAACATTTTTTCTAAATTTGTTCCTTACTAGCTTTTGATATAGAACTGCCGAATGGGGGAGACACATGTCGAAGTCGAGATGTCGGAGTGACAAAATTCATCCCAAATCCTATCTAAACCTAACTCTCATGTTCACAAATAAATCTTAGTGAATATCTTATAAAAACGACGCGTTTCTTTTTCGATGCAGTAGATAGAGTACGTAATGAGATTTTTTTTGATATAATAGTTAGTCGGAAAAGTTCGCGGCCTTTTTGAACGTATTAATTTAGCGTGCTATATTTCTGGCAACACTGACCACTGGCGGGAAAGTTTGACGGGAACCTTTTGACATCTGACTTTTTGTAATGGCGACTAATAGTCATTACAAGTTAAAAGTTTTATCGTTTCATATTTTTTTACAATTTTAAAATGGAAGTATCCCGTATGCATCCCGTTAGTTGCCGAATAACCCAAAAAGAAATGCTAATATGTATACCAAATTTCATATACGTAGCACCATAATTTATTTATAGGTTTTTAAAAATGTGACTTGCTAGAAAAAAGCATGACTGCAGCAAATATACTTACTAAGCTGCATTATTTCTATTTCTGCCTTCTATTTGCTTTAAAAAATTTATATTTCTGACATTTAAAGAAACTTTAAAATTTTTTTAGCTGGTTATAATTGTTATCTCTGGACATCTGATTTCGTGAAAAGTGTACATATTATAGTAGGGCGGCGGATAATGCCATCGATGAGAAATAATTGAATGAGCAACAGAAAATACTGATGAGCAGCAAATCTTTAATACCAAAAACAGTGGATTAGGTTTAATTCCTCTTGTGACAATGCAGAAATAGGAGAAAACTCCGTCGACTTTGTGATGTCATTCTTAGTGGAGTGGCGTAGAGTAGAGTACAGTTATTTATTTCAGTTATTCAAAAATAGGTTGTTATTTGAATCATAACTTACTGCCTATTTAATATTTTTCACATCAGTTTATTGATTTTAAGAAGTGCAGTTGAAGCTGAATAGGTCATAATTTGCATTTATTTTATTCACATTATTTGCTGGACAAATAAAAAAAATCCTATCTAAACATTATAAATGCCTATTTTTAGTAAAATTGATCCTATTAATCTGACGGCATATTATAAATTCTTAATCTAAAATGTTTAATTCGTGAGTATTTATACCTATGTAAACAAAAAAACGGCAGGTAAAATATTTTTTTGAAACCCAAATATTTTTTTGTATCTCAAAATTTACCTAGTCACCCACATATAGGTGTTGTATGTCTATAGATTCTTAAGATCTAAAAGTTATTGTTTGGAATATTGTTAAATGTATTAAAGGAATAGGTAATTTAATGATCTTTATATTTTTGCATTTTTTTCTGCATATATATTTCTTTTTTATCAAACATCTATTTTTTTCGTCCTATCTTATCGATAATAGAGGTTTCATGCGGTAACACACAAAATGGACTAAGACAAATTATCGCATTACCGCGTTGCGATATTACCGGCCGGTATATCGTAGTTGTGTGGAACAGCCTTTATAGAATTAATTTTAATATTTTTAATAATACTTAGTACTCATATTCTGGTGATCCAGGCTTCCATGTGTTCATTTTTGGGAACCGCTTTCTGTTCCAGCCGGAATTCTTCATTGGTCTCTTCCACTGCTGGATAACGGCTCGCTTGTGGTGGCGGCTGGTGGAGACGGGGTGGTGTTATTCTAAAGCCGACCGACAATATTATAATTGGTTCATTCTTAGTACTTGTATCAGACCATAGGACCATAGAGGAGAGTGCACGCTGGAATCCAACAGTCGCTGGGCGCGCTCGACTGGCCATATTACCCCTTTCTCACAGAAGACTACCTTGAAATGTGCTGTATTTCCCACTTGATCCTATTTCAACAGTGTAGGTACGTACGTATTTCAGTAGTGAGTGAAATATGCCAGGGTCCGTTTCTATCCCATCCTATCCATCCCCATTTTCCCAACCCTTTCTCCAAGTACATTCCTATATCTCGGAATTTAGGCAGCGCATTCGGGGGTGTGTCAACGTTGGTCATTATAGACTAATGTTGGCATGTATCGCAGGTGTTCATGAGCTGCAGTATGCACTTACCATCAGGTAGACTGTATGCTCGTGTGTCGCCTTCTTCGTCCATAAAAAAATAATATCCCACTGCAGAGCATAGGACATGAATAAATTAAGGGTAGATTTTGGGCCTTACTCTACCCCGTCGGCCCAATGCGGATTAGTAAATACATATAGGTACTACATTTTTTTTTATTTCTCGAGCATATGTCTTTTCTCACAATGTTTTGCCTTATCGCCGAGGCAGTAACATTTTTTTTATAAAAACCGTACTTAAGTAGTTAGATTTTTACTCGGATCAAGTATGGATTTCTTTTAAAAATGTCTCTAGTTCGGCGATGAGGAAAAACATCGTGAGGAAACACGCATACACGTTCGTGAGTAGAGTATAGGTCCCCCTAGGCTATCACCGCTCTGTAATAGGTACTTAATATGTATAGTATAAATCAGGGGTCGCCAATTTGTCTTATTTAAAAATAATCTCAATTCTTGCGATCGACTTAATTGTGGTTTAGTGGCATAAATAAAACAATAATTCGATATCTAATTATTAGACTATTATTTATTTATTAATAGCTCTACCTATATATATATATATATAATATATATATAATATTAATATATTATTTATTAATAGGTACAATTAATATAAATTTGTAACAAAATATTAATGAGAAGTTTATGCTTTCATTTATTCTGTCACATTAGCTAAACTAGGAGTATAATTTGATAATGTCAACCTTAGCGAAAATTTTGATAATTGTCAAAAAATTTAATTTCCTTTTGCGATCGACCGCTCTGCTCTGTCTTCAACGATCGACCGGTCGATCGCAATCGACTTGTTGGGAACTCCTGGCATATAATAGCGTTGAACTTTGATTCCTATATTGATTTAATAAACATATTTTATTTGATGTTCATTTCTGTCTTTTAATACTCCACTTGTGGAAATTCCGTACCTACGCCTTAGAATTTCCCTGTACAAGCATAGTTAGGTATTACCTATTTTAAAAAGCAATACGAAATTCCTAAATTTAAGATGGCCGTCGATCTCAATCGCTGATACCTCCTAAACGATAACATTTATAAGGGGTGTTCAGGTGAATACCAGAAAAAATCCACTTTTTGAAGATCATCTGAGTCGCCGGTTATCGACTCGCCGAAACGGTGACATCTAGCCGGGTGGTTCCAGAAGAAAATATTCTGTATACATGTGCCCGCTCCTTCCGACCTAAAAGTGGTAGTAAATAAAGTACATAGTTATGTAATATATAGCATATAAGTATTAATCTGTGTAAGAATAGGAGGTTTTAAGACTATAAAGCATTACGTTCCACCGTGTCTGAAATATACTCGTACATAATATAAGTCAGACATTAAATTGTTTAATTTAAACACTCCCTAGTATTTACTATTTTCACTAATTATTAGCAAACCTTACCATCAGCCTGTGTGTGTGCACTGCTGGACACAGGCCTCTCCCGCGGACCGCCGTCACACACGGTCTTCAGCTCTTCTCATCCACCCACCAGCGGCGAGTTTCTTTAGACCATCAGTTTACCTGAGCGGAGGGCGTCCCACGTAGCGTGTGACTATTGTTATTAGTTACTAATTAATTAAATGTTTCGCCTTGCGAGAGACAGGTCATTCGGAGCTGATTGTCCACTTTCTCTAGTCCGAGCGGAAACACAAGAAGAATTAAAAAGAACATATAATAATTGAGGGATTCCGTAGATGACTACATAGTATCTTTTGTTTATTGTATTATATATGGAACACAAGCAGTCACAATAAATTATTTATAAAATGAACATAGCGCGAGGACAAAATAGTGATCACAAATTATTTATTAATCAGAAACACAATCAAACCCTTTGCAATACAAAAAGATGTTAAAAACTGGTTCCTTTAAATATAATTTTAGTCATAGAAATAATTGAAAAAAAGAGAAAATAAAATTAATTGAGAGATACATCACGGTGCCTGACTAACTGACTGTACCTGTAAAAAAAACACCGGTAAAAGGCCTTGAAAAACCCTTTACTGTCATCGAACTAAATAACAAAAGATAACTAAGCGGTAACACTTACCTTCACGTGGGACCGCTTGCTCGTCCACCCACTAGTGTATAAAAAAAACTACAAAAGGTTCTACAAACAAAAGCTTGTATCGCGGTCACTTACATGCCGTTAACGCCACGCCAGTCGAACCGGTTCGCAAGAGTGTGGTGTAGTTCCTCGGGGCGTGTGGGAACCGCTGTGTTATCATCCCTTAGCCGATTTTTACGACACCCGCGGGACGAGATGCCGTTATTCTATATAGCCGGCCACCGTAACCGTAAGTTTTAGGACCATACTAAAAGGACTGGGATAATTAATTAATTATTCTTTTTATCAAGTCTTTGCCGGTGGGCGGTGGGCGTAACCCACATACCGCCCCCTGACGTGTAAGTTCTGCGAGGCTGAAGGCCTAAGCCTCGTTTCGTCTTACCAAAAGTAAGAAAAGCGTCTCTCTCAAGCTTGAGATGGTGCCCAAAGAGCAACGCCAAAACATAGTCCAGCAATTTAGTTAAAACGCTATATCAGTTATCGTAATGATGAAGGTACTAAATTAAAGCCGCTGGAACCTAGCAGTATTTTCACTCCATGTATGAAGAAATATGCATTTTAATTTTAATAAATACATAACCTGCTTTTAAGCTTTTAATTTTTTGTAGATATTTCCGAATATAGACCAGATTTTTATAAATAAAGTGACTAGCCACCAGTAAAAGAATGTGAGCTCACGAGTAACAAAGCGTGTCAGTCAAAAATATCTGAAGAATGCTTCTGAATTAAACTTACGATAAAGGGAAGTTACATAAAAAATCCTAAAATAAATATCACTTTTATATATTACAACTACTAGATTCTTTTCATGGTGTTAATATTACTTTACTTATATTATTGTTTTCTGATGTTCTTTACTACATATATTTAATATCATTATAATGTATTTGTAATATGTAGTAAAAATTAACTATTACTTAGGTAACAGTAAATTCGAAACAATAAATTATTTGATAAAATTATAACATTAAATACGAGTAAATATACGGAATATAATAATATATTACTTAATAAATAAAATCTCATAAACAAGCTCAATTATATAATTTACATTTTATAAATAAGATATATATATAATGTATGTACATGGTGCGAATTTTTCAGTAAGATTTCATTGTTTTTATTTTTAAACAAAGATGTTATATCTCTCATACATGTTATAGAATAAATCCCAGAAAGCCATGTTTTCCTTGAAAACTCTGTTTCCTATGCCGATGTCCTTATCGATCTTCAAGAATGGCCTTGTGTCCGTAGTAACTGGCGGCCAAACCACCGGCACCAAGTCTGTCGCAGTGGGTGTTGGGTTACTGAAACAATGTGAACAATTGTAGAGAAATGTGTGAAGGTATATCGGATAATTGATGATATTAATACCAACTTACTCATATTTTATAAAGTTTGCCCACAGTGTCACAATACGATCACTTATCAATTGATCGTCCTCACTTAGTTGCCCAGCATCGCCATTAATGTCAAACAAATAGTTTAGCTCGTCTGAATGTGCAGCGCCGACTGCACCAGAGTCCCCAGTATAGCTGAATAAGTACTTATAAATCGGATTCGCATTATCCTTAAGCAAACTATTTATTGTTCTTTCTATCGGATGATGAAATATGAAGTCAGTTTCATAAATCTCCAATTCCGTTGATACAGCTTCTGTAGCAGGTTCGTCTCCAAGGTAAAAATGTCTTGTGACATTTGCAGCTTCATCTAACTGATAGTCGTCTAAATTAAAGTTTTTTGCTATTTTTGCTTTAAATGTATCCTGGCTAAAGTAGTTCTCATAACCGAGAATAAGTAACCATTCGTTTGTTACATATGGAACTTCTTTATCGGTATAGCCAATTAAAATCGGAGTGCCTTGAATTTTTTCTTCATTAGACATTGTGTAAGGGTCACTGTCAGCGAAATTCTCCACACCAGGAAACGATCTTTCTTTACATGACAAGGGCATCATGTTTAAACTTTTTACTGCACCAGTTACCAAGCTATGGGGAGTTTCAGCAAGAAAATCTAAGGCTTCTTCAGTGTCCGTGGTATTAAGTCCTAAATATCCAGCTATTTTAATAGCTGCATCTATGTCACCATTAATATACATAACGTCTATGGTCGGTGCGCCACTTTGAATGATAGCTTTGTTAAATAACTTTTCGTTCTTTGAATATAAATGGAGCGAAACCGATGCAGCGCCGGCGCTCTGACCTGCAATTGTGACGTCATCGGGGTTACCTCCAAACGCAGCTATATTGTTTCTAACCCAAAGCAATGCTTCATGTTGGTCCTTAAGTCCTCGATTTCCTGGAACTGATGGCACATCTAAACACAAGAATCCGTAAGGTCCTAAACGGTAGTTGATGTTAACGACGACAATATCGTGTTTCATGAAGTAGGCTCCGCTGAATTCTCCTGCGCTTCCAACAGCAAATACCCCTCCGTGTATCCACACAAGTACAGGCAGAAGATTACTGGAGCTCGCATTGCTTGGCACATAGATATTTAGTCGAAGGCAATCTAATGTTTCCTCGTCTGAAGCAGCTCCCATGGACTGAGGGCATTTAAATGAGCCATCGTTGGCATTAAAGATTGCGTCGCCAAAACTTGGATTAGGTTGTGCAGGCTAAAAATAAATTTTAATTAACTTTACTTAAATACACATTACGTAAGATCGGAAGGAATAGAGTGTAAGAATAGTTATCAACTGTGTATAATAAATGTCAATGACGCCACATTGCAATTTATATTAACTTACCCCAAAAGGATCGTCTAATTCAACCTGGGCATACGGTATTCCAAGGAATGTAGAGTATTGACCATCGGCAGACTGTTGTCCTCTCACTAATCCTTGATCAATCTGAACTTCTGGATCTGACTGGTCCAGTCGTAATGACAGACCGTGAACATGATTCAAAAATAAGATACAAAGTAACAAGGTAATCATCTTCAGTTAAATGTGAAATCTATATGAAGAAGAAGAGAGAACTTACATATATATATATGTATTTACAACTTGATACTACAATCGCTTGTGCAATAATGCAATAATATGTTGCAATATTGTGGATCTTAATTAAATAGATAGTTTATCTTAGATAATGAAAGATTGAAGAGATAGTAGGTATGTACATACTAGCTTCTACCTGCGGCTTAGCACACTTGGATTAAGTACCTGGAAAAGTACTTGTACGTGTAAAACTCGTAACAAGGGTATTTTTGAGGAAGAATGGAATGAGGAAGTGGATCGGAGTGGCGTCGATTTACGATATAGTTGTCATATTCTAAACGCGCCTACGCTATTTCTCGGTCGCTGACGGAGATGATGAATCTCATGAAGACACTCGCTTTCAGTCTAAATAGGCATAAATGCCGAACTATATTCGACCTCATTGTTTTTGTTCGATAACAGTAAGTGCGACTGTCACAAATCAAAACACAATACTCGCGATAGTGAGTATTTTTAACAAATTTTACAGAAGAGCCCAAAAATATTCAAATTGCCACGATGAAACATATGAAGTTACAATAAAAATTTGATCGTTATATCACACAATTCAAGATAATAAATATATTTTATAAAATTTAATATGTTATAATTATCTTTAATTATTATCCATTACTCTAGCGGCACGCTAAGACGGCCGTTTTGACACATTACAATGGTGACGTGAAATGTCAATTTATTATCGAAAAAAATATAACCAAATGCGAGTCGCATCTATAAGTTTTTGGATTTATAACTAGTATTGCAAGTAATAGCTGATTAAAAAGTTTTAATAAAACGAAAATATAAATGTTTACTTAATATATTTGAATGAACTGAATATTGGAATGAAAATGAATATACATACTTTATTTGCACACAAGATACAAATTCATACACAAAGAGACAGAAAAAAGGTGCCACAAAAGGCCATATTTAATCACTGTCGTCGCTGCTATCTTCACCTACATTAATTATAAGATCATTTTCTAAAATATTATCTATTTTCACATCTCTTTCATAATCTTCCCTTATTAATTTAACAGTTCTATTCACAACCTTTTCCCAGTCTCCTTTAGTCACATGAAGCAACGTCAAGCCGAACCTGCTTTGTTTTGCATTGAGCACTGACGCGAGTTTGCCGGAGGTAGTAGTTGTGCTGGCCAGCGATCCTATATGTGACGATCGTATTAGCTGTTTTTTTGTTAGTAAAAACGTGAAAAGATTTGTTCGCGGGACCATATTATATAGTTAGACCATAATATATATAGTTTAGAAACCAATGTAATAAATTAATTTTGTGTCCTAAAATTATACATTCGATAAATTTTATGACTAACTGCACGTCACTATTGACAATAAAGAACAGAAATTTGCTCCTTCAAACGTAGTTATTAATTTATACGAAACTTCATGAGCGGGTCAAAACTGCCATCTTAGCGTACCGCTATAGTAATAAGTGCATTAAATTTCGAGGCATTCACATCTCCATAAATAGGAAAAAAAATATACCCATATTTTCATAATTTGGAGTCTAGCTTTCTAAATCAATATTCTTAAAAACATTTTTTCTAAATTTGTTCGTTCGCTCGTTTGCGGTGTTTGGTCTGTACGCATCGTTAATATTGCATGGCCGTCTGTGCTGAGTTGCTGCCACGACAGAACTCATAGTCGAAAATAATGTGAATTTTGAATTTTTTCATGTTCGCAAACACAATGATACCTAAGCAAAAAGGCAATTTAATAGGTAAGACTAATATATAAAAATGCGAACATAAAATTATACCAGTAAATAAAATTCCACTTAGTTAGAATATCCTCTTCACTGACTCTAGACCATGTTACCCGAACTAATGGCTGCTGCTGATAGAGATGAGTAACAGCGCGAATGTCCGCTTACCACTTCAACTGGAATGTGTACTATAAACATTTAATATTTGATAATCATTGTTTGGCTCTATCGATTTCCCTTCACACATTTACAATCCCTTTTTTCCTCATGGATTCGCCCTGATCAGAGGCGGAAGGGTTATGTCGGGTAACCTTACTACCACTGGGAGGCCGGGCGGCATCCCAGGGCAGGCCACCAACGCCCGGTGACCCCCCATTCGAATATTTTTTTTAGAGGTTTTGTCTTCCTCGCGGTCCGGGCGGTGATCCCCAATATCCTTGGTCCCATCTCCAGATAGGATTACGATGTACGGCGGTGGCAAAGGAGAAGGAGTCCTTCCCTTGCCTGTAACGTAACTTCTATAACGAATGAAAACATCGAGGCGGCAAAGAAAATGTTCCATGAAAACCCAAAATCTACCTACAAACAGATAGAGGAGACTCTTAAAATTTAAACGCCCGTCATTCATGAAATTTTTCATCAACACCTTCCACCCAAGAAGCTTTGTTCGCGCTGGGTTCCCCATTCACTGCCTGCTGAATAAACAAGCTTGTGTGACATGGTGCAGGGAAATGATTGTAAAATTGAAGAGGGACGGGATATATCTAATATTATTACTGGAGATGAGAGTTGGATTTACCAGTATGACCCACTAACTAAGCGGCAATCAACAGTTTGGGTAGTTCCAGACTAAGAGCCTCCAAGGAACATCAAACGAGGGCGCAGTGTGGGCACAAAAATGGTGGCAATATTCTTCTCTGCGGGTGGTCATTTAGCGACAATTTCAGTATTCGACAATGGTACAGTGAGGTGTGTGTTACCAACTGTATTCGATGTGTTAAATCAAAAACGTCCTAAAACAGGTTTGAGAGGGCTTTTCTTGTATCATGACAATGCATCATCTCACAAAACAAAACTTACCCAAGAGTTTAGAAGACCACAGAGATCCAAGATTTGAGCCACCCTCCTTATAGACCTGATTTTTTGTCTTTTCAAAAGTAAAGCTTGAACTTCGTTTTTTCGAGAGCTCTGAGGACGCTCGGAATGCTGTTATGGGAGATGTTGAGGACCTCGCTAAAGAAATTTAACCAGTGCTTTAAAATCTTGGTTTAGACAAATGAATCGCTCTTCAGAGACTAATTGAGAGTATTGAGTAAAATTGTGATGTAACCCAATTTTTTTTGTATCTCAAAATTTATCTCGTCACCCACGTATAGATGTTGTATGTCTATAGATTCTTATAGCCATACAAAATAATTGAACAATGTCAAAGTTATTATTGGAATATTATACAGAGAATGTAATATTTTTTAAATGTATTAAAGGAATAACTAATTTAATGATCTTTAAATGTTTGCATCATTTTTTGCATATACTTCTTTTTTATCAAAAATCTTATTTTTTATTGCTAGGCATATCTTAAAACAAGAGCTAACTTTTAAATTTTGTTTTCATATTAGTATTCAGCGGCCCCGGATTTTAATGAAAAGTATGACATTTATTTAAAAGGCAGACCAGTGTAGACCAGTGTATTTTATACATAGTAAAATTCGTTTTTGGTAATAAGCTTAATTTACATGTACCTATAATAAGATGTGTTTTGCTGTGGAATTTGTTCATAAATAAATTATAAACAAGACTTGTCAAAGAAGAAAACTATTTATTTTTGTTAAAGAAGAAAGTTTATGTAAGTACCGACCATAATATATAAAACTAACAGCTCAGAATAAAATGGTTATACAGTTGACTATATCATTTAATATAGTTTATTATTTATTATGTTCATTTATGTTTCCAACTGTACAGAAGAGAAATCGGACCACAATTCATAACGATTCCTCGTGGTCACAAGGACAGTCCGATGTGACCACAAGGATTGTACAAAATTTTGTAATTTTGTATTCTTCATTTGTCATCTATATTCTTTCTTTTTTATTCGTTGTTCGGAGACCTTTTATATGTACTCGTATGACGCATACATAACTTAGTTAATTGTTGAAATTGGTACAATAGAAACTATAAATATGTACAACTTAATAACGCCACACTCAACGGCCTACACAAGTATTCCGTGTACAAAGACAAGGATACAAATACAAACACACTACACACCCCGACCCGAACAAACATTTGTCTTTAAACAAATGAATGTCCGACCGGGAATCGAACCCTGGACCTATTACACAAAAGGCAGGGTCGCTACCTAAACAGGTCGTCTTACTCAGGAATTCTTCAAAATCAGGATATTATAATCGGAAAGCGTGTCACACAGATTGTAAATATAATCACTGATTGATTACTTAAGTTTGACTTTGATTAATCGCTGTAAACATATCAATTTTTCATATCTCATATTCTATCATATCTCTCATCTCATATTAATATTATCTAAGGAGATCATCAACAATCTTTGTGATACGCATAATCCGATGACAATGCCCTTATTGCGTCCTTTCTTGGTATAAATACGAGAACATGACATATATTTTTCTTCGTCTCACCACAAAATCGTAATACACACTTTCGTTTTCGTTTAATAAGTACGAAGAAATTCGATTTCATACATTTATCCGATTTTCCTGTTCAGCCGAAAATGCCAATCCAAAAATTCCAAAACCAATTTACTGTGCGGTGAGTATTATTATAAGATTGTAACAGGTTGGAATTTAGTGTTCAAAATGTCCGGCTCCCTCTACTGATTAATGAAATATTTTATAAAATGATCCCATTAAGAAATTAAAATAAATATTAAATATTAACAAGAAATAAATATTAAGAAAAGTCGGCAAACAAAGAATAATTACAGCCACTTCTAGAGCTCTTCAAGAGGGTTTTGAACAGGATTCTGCAAGGTCGCAGCGCACACTCATGCCCCTTGATGTCGCAGATATTCATGGGCGGCGGTGACCAGTCACCATCATGTGACCCGCCTGCACGTTTGCTATCTCTTCTATAAAAACAATATGTATGTAATAGCATAATAATATCAATAATTCTAATAAAAATAAATTAAAAATAATATTCGGAACTTAGTATAAAGTTAGAATCTTAGTATTTTTTTTATAAATTAATAAAAAATCGTTGCAGTGTACTCTGCGAACGATACAGAACGAATCTGTTTCGTAGTTTAGTCACCTGGACTCTCCCCTTATTATAGGTAGGTACTCGAATACTAATGATCCAAAATTAAACGCTTCCGCGTACTGATTTTTTTCAATATACTCGTATGGTTCATATACAGACATGGCTATGTTACTATTTTGTTGTATGTATAGATAAGGGCACTAGCCTTTTGTATTTGTTGTGTTGTTACTATACTCGTATATTATGTATTATTATGCTTATTTTATTTTTATATTCTGTTGAATAGGATCGTAGCTATCCAGTTGCCCTCCCGTCACTGTATTTGAATTCTAAAAATTCAAAATTGAAATCTCACCGACTCCTGTTATGTTCATAATTCCTCCATAAACCCACATATTGCTATTAGATTCTATTAGGCGAAGCATCACGATAATGATTCCCGGGAGAACTTATAATACTTCGTGTTAAAAGTATCCCATGAGTTGAACCAGGAAATAAACTATGATTACAGTCAGTTTCATTAAAATATATTCAGGGATTTTTATGTAACGGCTGATATTGTACATGCGTAGGTAATTAATAATAATTCCCTCGGGAACTTTATAATGGATCGGAATGAAATGTACCCTAAATATTAACCCAGGTCATAAACTATAATAATGTACCAAGTTTCATTGATGTACCAAATTCTGTTCAGTGACTTTTGCGTGATGCGCGATAAGACAGACAGACAGACAAACATTCTAAAAGTGACCGTTTTGGGTTCTGTTCTGTTCATAGAGTACAATACAATATTTAATGGCTCTGTTACGATTTTATTACTTACTTATTTTATTTTATTACATATGATGAAAGTGATATCTGCACGCAGTTCATATGTAGCCTTCGAAGATATGACCACGCCTCTTAGTTTCGCCGAAAGCTCAAATGACTCGGCATTCACCTTCGGCGGAAAACTTATATTCTTTCACTCCTCTACAGTATACTCTTTAATCCCTCAGCTCCTAAGTATTATATAAATAACACTTTCAACGCTTCTTCTCAATTTCACAATTCTACTTTCTGTTCTTACTCTTTTACTGTGCGTTCAGTTCGGTTGTGGAACTAATTTCCCCTCAACATAAAACTGCTCAATTATTACCCAGCTTCAATGTCAGCTTACTATAATTAGCTTTGTAATCTTTCATTAAGTTACTGACTTATATTTTAGTCTTATTTTTCACTTATTACTTAATTATAGTTATCCTTATTAAAATTTACCTAATTTATAACTGTATTTAAATTTTTCTTTAAACTTATCTTCGCTTGTATTGACTTGTACTTGTACCACAGCCTTTAATGTCCCACTGCAGTCCACAGGCCTCGCCTAGTAAATCACTACACATACTCCACATTTTGTTTTATTTCTAGAGCATGCCGGGTTTCCTCACGATGTTTTACTCTCACCGCCGAGCTACTGACAATTTTTAAAAACCCGTACCTACTTAAGAGGCTGACAGCACCAAAACAACAATTTTGTATGCAATTGCAAGTTGAATAACTCCTTTCATTAGCTATAAAAACATTCATCACAAATATATGTGAAAGTTCTCTATTTTCAATGGTTAACATTATATATAAATATCTATTAAAATCATGAGAAATGAAAATAATTGTAAAGTTTTTTTTTTTTATAGAGGAAAGGGCGGACGAGCAAGCGGCCTCACGTGATGCTAAGTGTTACCGCCGCCCATGGACACCTGCAACACCAGGGGGTATGCGGGCGCGCCGCTGACCTTGCAAAATCCTATTCACAGCTCTCTTGAAGAACCCCATGTCGTAGTTTAATGGGAAGACCTCTTGAGGCAGTTCGTTCCACAGCCTACGGGTTTGCGATATAAAATAATTTTTGGACCGAACAGTACGCGACACCTCCGTATCTAGGAAATGCGGATGGACCGCAATTCTGTGACGGGAGGTGCGGTTGTAGAAACCCGAGGTGGGAATTATATTGAACAATTCTTCAGAGCATTCCCCATTATACAGGCGGTAGAACACACAGAGAGACGCAACGTCCCTCCGAAAGCTGAGGGGTTCTAAACTGCCCGTGAGAGTGGGATCGTTGACAATACGAACAGCACGTCGTTGGATGGAGTCAAATGGGTCCAATTGGTATTTCGGTGCGCCGGCCCAGAGATGTGAGCAATACTCCATATGGGGCCTCACCTGAGCTTTGTAAAGCATTAGGAGTTATACCTAATTTTGATATAAACTGTTGAATAACTCACGAAGTAAATATAAGTTCTGCATAAAATATAAAAGTAGTCGTAGGGAATTGCGATATCTACAAACTGGGGGTTACAGAATTACGGAATTGTTTCATTTTGGAGATATTTAATTAATTATCAATTTCGGAGTCTATTCGTTAACGCGGGTCCTTTTATATACAGGCTGTTTTTTAAATGACACAGTATGGGGAAATCTGAAAGCATGGGAGATACAGGGAAACTGTCTTAGGAACCATAAGGTCTTTTTTTTTGTGAAAACAATTTTGGCATAGTCATTTTTTTGGTCAAGCGTGAGTTGTCCATAAAAACGCATAAAATTGACTATTTTTTTTTGAATATTGTTAGACTCTGTTTCTTATAAGGATCATTTCATTGTAGTAGAAGAAAAAAATCGGGACAACAGAAGTTGGTCAAATTTAATAAAATGTTTTTTCATGCAATAGGATAATACAATGTACTAAATCATAGTCGAAGTATTTACTCGTGCACAAATCGTTTAAAAAGTGTTCCATAATTGAATTTCATGCCGATACGTGCTTCACGAACCTGAAATATGTAACGCTTTTATGGCACTTAATTATTATTGCACAGATTTACGAACTCCTTGCTATTACGAACTAACTATTAAAAAAACTTCCTATATATAGAACAAACTTTATATTTTTTATGGAACCAAAATAAAGTATATTTTTATGGAAATTTAGAAATGTATTTGGAGAATGTTTTGGGAAATTGGAGAGGGATAGGATAAGATGGGACAGGGCCGTCTTTACCAGGGGGTGCAAGGGGTGCGGTGCACCCCGGGCGCTCACCTTTTAAAGGTAATGAAAAAATATAACGCTATAGTAAACAATTACACAATAGGATATTTGACTGTCATAAGATACACAATAGGATATTTGACTGTCATAGGATACACAATAGGATATTTGACTGTCATAGGATACACAATAGGATGTTTGACTGTCTTAGGATACACTCCCGCACCCCGGCGCAGAATAGACTTAAGACGGCCCTGAGATGGGATGGGAATGGGCTCTGTTACACCTCACTCACTACCGAAACACGTACGTATATTAGGGAAATAAGATAAAGTGGGATATGCAGTACAGTACATTTCAAGGTAGTCTTCTGTGAGAGAGGGGTAACGTGGCCAGTCGAGCGCGCCCAGCGGCTGTTGGATTGCGGCGTGCACTTTAGTGAAATTTTTAATTTTAATGAAAAACATAAAAATAAATAATATATATTTTAAAGAGATAATAATAATATTTCACATGGCTTTTCAGGCCAGGTGGATGTTCGAATCATCATTTTGTTTTACATACATACATAATAGGTCTGAAGAAAGTCTTTTCGTATTTTGTATCTATAGTATCTACATATGAAGTTGTAATGAAATCTCTTTGGTTGTACTATTTGTACCTGGCTAGTTGTAATACCATTAAAAATGGTATTACAAAAAAAAATATATAAAAAAAATATTTAATACAAAACTATTTTCCGTCATTTTTCCAATGTTTTCCTGTCTGTGTAAATGAGTGAAAGTAACGAAGAAATTCACTACATTTTGAAATTTTATTACACAAAAGGCAAAATAGCGACACAAGCCGCAAAAAAAAATTGTGACGTTTATGGATCTAATGCGGTATCGGATAGCACAACGTTGGTTCAAGCGTTTTCAGTCTGGAAATTTTAACGTGAAAGATGCAGCTCGCTCTGGTCCCCCAGTTACAGATAAAGTCAATAACATTAGTGAAAAAGTTACGATGTCATAACTACTGATGTGTCGATCTTGCTCCAAGAACTGAGCAATGTTACTGAGGAACTAAGTATTGTTCACAAAACAGTTTGCAGTCATTTGAAAAAGTCTGGGTACCATAAAAAACTCAATATTTGGGTGCCACATTATCTTAAGCAAATAAACCTCATAAACCGTGATTCCATTTTCGATTCTCTGTTAAAACCAATAATTTTTGAAACAATTGATCACCGGTGACGAAAATTGGAACACTTACGACAAAAGCGTGTGAAAAAAAGATTGTGGTCAAAGTACGGACAGGCTCCACAAACAGTGGCAAAACCTGACTTAACGCGAAACAAGGTGATGTGATGTTGTGTATATGGTGGAATTGGAAAGGTATTGTTCATTATGAGCTTTTACCGCCAGGGGAAACTATTGATTCTGACCTCTACTGCCAGTAACTGATGAGATGGAACAAAACGGCCTGAGCTGATAAATAGAAATTATGTTATGTGTTATATTATGTAGTAGTTATATTATATACATATCGATGGTAGAAAGGAGGAATGAAATGAATGACATACAACTTACTTTAAAACGTAAACCACAAGACATAATAATTAAGGTTTAATTTTGAATGTAAATTATGTGTTGCTTACTCCATTTCCCCTTTCTACCATCGATATATTAGTTAGGTATAGTACAGAACCAAAGATTTCTTAAAATAAGTAGGTATTTGTATAGAACTATGAGTTTTACGTTGTGATTTTGTTAGTATCGACATTACTCGTTAGAAGAACAACACAACACCATTTTTCACTCACAAATACGGAAACTTACGCACACGTTTGCGTATCAAAGAAAATCTCACGATAAAGCGATCTTTGTTTGTCTTATTTTTGGCTCTTATGTTTGTCTTAAGCGATTACGCTGCTATTAAAAAGTTTTTGGTAGCAACTGGACAGATTTTCTACTGGCCGGACTGGACGGATTCTCAAGTGGACAGATTCGCAACTGGACAAAATGTGTACAATCAAATATAATATAAATATTATCTAAAACCATTTAAAAAATGTATTTATATTTAATTTTTAATTAATTTTCCAATAGGTATTTTTTTGTCTATTGCACTAATATGATTTGATGTAACAGCGGCAAATGGATAATACGTAATACAATCTCCTTTCAATGTCAACTACGTAATGAAATTTCTTTGCTATAAACTAAAACATTGATGGATAGCTTTGAAATTGTGTCATTTCATTTTATTAAATGAAACTAATATTTCTGCTACCGTGTAGTACATAATCTCGGTTGTTCTATGAAACCTGAAATAAAGGATATTGCCGGACCTAGTAGGAAAGATTGTTATCTTGTTTTCGTAGATGGGCAAAGGAAAAGAGGGAAAGACAAGCTTCACGGAACTATTCTATTACATGCCTGGACATCGCTACAATTTCGTTAAACGGAATAATTCAGGCCATACATATTGGAGATGCACCAACAAACGTGCAGTGTATCCATCCATCAATTTAAGTAAAAACATTGACATGACTAGAGAAACTCGTTCAATACGTGTATTTTTTTAAATATTAAAAAAATATTGGCTAAGTATGATCACGAGCGGACGATTGTTTTGTTGCGGAGATAAATTCCGCACCACCAATGCCGTAGAAGGGTGCGGGATTGAGCGCAACGATCCCATAAAATCTTCTTTTTTTGTTATTCCTGTAGCTATTAAGAAAATGATTAAAAATCAGTGACACTAAAATTAAAAGAAGCGCTCGCTTGTCATTGTCAGGAAACAAAACGCCGTTCAATGCAAATTCGGATTGATGAACAAATAAACAATATTTTGTCGGATTGCGTTAACGACAAAATTTCGGTACAAACATGCTTAGAACGGTTAGCATCAATAAATAGTAAGACGTATTTTTTTATTTAATTGATTCTTTCAAACACTGTACTCTGTCCAGTTGCAAATCTGTCCACTTGAGAATCTGTCCAGTTGCTACGTAGGAGTTATGAATTTTTCGACAAGTTTTCATTGATTGTATTTTTTTATACAAAGTTGTGATATCTCTCGTATATGATGTAAAATAAATCCCAGAAAGCCACATTTTCCTTGAAAACCCTATTTTCCACGCGGATATCCATATCGATCCGTAAGTAAGGCCTCGTGTCCGTAGTAACCGGCTCCCAAACAACCGGCACCAAGTCTGTTGCAGTCGGTGTTGGGTTACTGAAACAATGTGATAATCTTTATAGGACGTGTATCTCTGTATTATACACAACAGCAACAAAACGTTAAATCAGTGGATAGAGGTTTTTAGCAAAGAATATCAGCTAGCCCTCTCCAGGAATTTATTGTTAAACGTAAATAAAAAAAATGTTTTATTAAGTTATTTTGATATAGAGTCAGTGCAACATCCAACGCACAAACAAGTATTTCACAAACCGTTGTAAGATTGTATTCAATAGTCAATCAATGTTATTCAATGTTGCAATTGGTATAGTCAAATATGCAACATGTTACCCAAATAAAGTAAATGCTGATTATATAAGGATTACAGTTAACTGAAATAATATATAATGGAGAGTTTCTAAGTGATCCCTAAGATATCGCTGATATATTTAATAATTATTTTGTTGACCAAGTAAAATCACATTATAATACTGATGACAAAGATGATAATAGATTTTCATATAATGATTCTTATTCTATGCGGAAGAGTCAAAAATTATCTGCACTTTCGTTATAAGTATCATATAACACACAGGTGTTATATATCATATATAACACCTTTGTCATACTCCCTTCTATGCATGCATGCTTAGAGTTGGTACGACTGTAGTCATGTGTGCGTCACCTGACCCCGATCGCGTCAGGTGGCTTCCGGCGGTTACAATGTAAGCATGTATGCTCCGTTAGCAGTTTGCACCAAGAAGGAACAACGAGCAGTGATCCGATTTCTCTGGTCGGAAGGTGTGAAAGGGGCTGAAATTCAGCGTAGACTTTTATCACAATAAGGGGACAATGCCATTTTTTGTGGACGAAGGCGGCAGACGGGCATACAGTCCACCTGATGGTAAGTGGATACTGTCGCCCATAGACATCCGTGATACATGCCAACATTAGTCCAAAATGACAAACGTTGGCACGCCCCCGGATGCGCTGCCTACCTTTGGAGATATAGGAATGGATTTGGAGAATGGACTTATCACGTGCCTTGTAAAACCCCTCTATTACGTGCTTTGTCACGTAAAAGTGTATTTTCGTGGATCGAGAAGTTTAAAAATGGCCGGACGAGTGTGACACACGAAGAGGGACGCCCGTCAACCTCCATTACGGACGACAAAATTCAGCAAGCTCGAGAGATGGTTCTGGCAGTTAGGCGAGTTACCATCGATGAGGTAGCGTCTTCTTTGAACATCAGTCATGTTCAGGTAGCGGCCCATTAAATCATCCACGACGAGCTCGGCTTCCATAAAATCTTTACGTGATGGATGCCAAGACAGCTTACTGCCAGAACATAAGTTCAAAAGTGTTGACATTCATAAGCTGTTCAGTGTCGAGTATAGAACCGATTCTACCAGTTTTTACAACAGGTTCATTTTTCATAGCTTATTTTTCATTTCTAGTATATCTATTATTTTACACTAAACTTTTTATTTTTCGGAATTTCGGTGACACGTTGTACACTCCAATAATATCCTGACAATGATATCATTTACGGAGTGCACTACACACGTCCTCGCGCATCAAACGATGTAACAAAATGACAAAATGATGACAAGCCTTGTATAATAAAATGATGCAAAGGGCCACAACGTCTGATGTTTGAAGACAATTTGAAATTTATAAAAAAATATGTATGGCATATAATCGTAGAATACTTTTTAAAGGTTTTCATTAGCGGCAGGTAGGAATTCTTAGGAATTTATGAGCAAGAAGTTTGGTGAGAGACAATAATCAAAAGAGTATTGTTACAACACCAACCACTTTTTAAGGTACTTTTTTTTTAAATTTATATGCTTACCCGTGTTTTACAAAGTTTGCCCAAAGTGTCACTATACGATCACTTATCAAGCGATCCTCGTCGCTTTGTGGTCCCCAGATCTCATTGACGTCAAATAAAAACCTGATCTCAGCTGAATGTGGGGCGCCGACTACACTAGCGTTCCCGGTATAGCTGAATAAGTACTTATAAATCGGATTCGCATTATCTTTCAGCAGACTAGTTATAGTTCTTTCGATAGGATGATTAAAGATGAAGTCAGATTCAAAAATCTCCAAGTCCGTTGATACATTTTCTGTAGCAGGTTCGTCACCAAGATAAAACTGTCTTATGAATTTTGCAGCTTCTTCTAATTGATCGTCGTCTAAATCAAAGTTTTTCTCTATTTTAGCTTCAAATGTATTCTGACTGAAGTAGTTATCATAACCAAAAATAAGTAACCATTCATAACTTGATACATCTGGAATTTCTTTGTCGGTATAGCCAATTAAAATAGGGGTGTTCCGGATTTTATCTTCATTAGACATTGTGTAAGGGTCACTGTCAGCGAAATTTTCTACACCAGGAAATGATCTTTCTTTACATGACAAGAGAATCATATCTAAACTTTTTACTGCACCAGTTACCAAGTTATGAGGAGTTTTAACAAGAAAATCTAAGGCTTCTTCAGTGTCAGTGGTATTAAGTCCTAAATATCCAGCTATTTTAATAGCTGCATCTATGTCACCATTAATATACATAACGTCTATGGTCGGTGTGCCACTTTGGATAATAGCTTTGTTATATAACTTTTCTTTATTTGAATATAAATGGAGCAAAGCAGATGCAGCGCCGGCGCTCTGACCTGCAATTGTGACGTCATCGGGGTTACCTCCAAACGCAGCTATATTGTTTCTAACCCAAATTAATGCTTCATGTTGGTCCTTAAGTCCTTGATTTCCTGGAACTGATGGCACATCTAAACACAAGAATCCGTAAGGTCCTAAACGGTAATTGATGTTTACGACGATAATATCGTGTCTCATGAAGTAGGCTCCGCTGTAGTCTCCTGCGCTTCCAACAGCAAATACCCCTCCGTGTATCCACACAAGTACAGGCAGAAGATTACTGGAGCTCGCGTTGCTTGGCACATAGATATTTAGTCGGAGACAATCTAATGTTTCATCGTCTGAAGCAGGTCCCATGGACTGAGGACATTTAAATGAGCCATCGTTGGCATCAAAGACTGCATCTCCAAAACCTAAGTGAGGATGTGAAGACTGAAAATACATTAATTAACTTTAATTAAATGCGCATTATGTGAGTTAGGAAGAATAGAGTGTAAGAATTATTTTCAACTGCATATAACGAATGTCAATGACGTCATATTACAATTTCCATCAACTTACCCCAAAAGGGTTTTCTAAATCAACCTGAGCATACGGTATTCCCAGGAAAGTAGAATATTGGTCATCGATAGAAGTTTGTCCTCTCACTAACCCTTGCTCAATCTGAACTAAGGGGTCCGTTCGTGCTAAGAGTCCGTGAACGTGATTCAAATGTAGGATACTAAGTAAAAATATACTAATCATCTTCAAATAAATATGAAATCTATTTCAAGAAGAATCATAAAATTAACACTAACAAGTTGCTGATCAGCAATACTATTGTAGAATGTAAGGATCTGAGTTAAAGAGGTAGCTTATCTTAGATAATTTAAAGATAAGAAAGATAATAGAAGCGCGTAATGCCCCCTTACGCAAGCATATTTTATATTTAGCATATTTTATGACTACATACAAAATTAACTATTATTAATTATTAGAGATATCGATTTGCGGTTTTTTTCTTTATGATGTAATAGTATTATATTTTTATTTTAGAAATAAAATAATGAAATATTGCTATAATCGTATTTAAAAAAACAAACAAAGCACTTTCATTGAAAAAAAAAAATACATACTTCTAATGCCTTACAAAGTGTATTTTTTTTTGGTATGATATATTTTGAAACAAGGATGATAAATAACAGAGTGGTATATTTAATCGGGACAGTAAAAAACAATCGAAGAAACTTATTTCGTCGCGACCAGACATTTGGCTCAAAAATCAATGTGCGACACAACTCAATCTATTTCGCACTGGTCGGCCGCCGGCGCGCAGTGTGACCAGATTGAATTTTACGAAAATACCAGTCACCTCGGAAAAATACCAAAAAATACCAACTTTGACAGGTAGATATATCAATAAAAATACCAATTTAAAAACATGATTTATTCGTATCAATCATCGTCTTCACAATAAATCGAAGAATTATACTTCATCATATTACCTACTTGTAGGATTAAAATTAAGATGTACACAGCGTCCTTCATCTTTAATACCTTGCGTTATTTTTAAAACTGCTGAGACATTTTTGTTGATGAATCTATTTCTTTGGTCTGTTTTAATTCAATTTATCTGCGAGAATATACGTTCGCATGAAGTATTTGCACAGATACACATAACAATGACTTACAAAAACTTGCTACATTTTTATATTTTAATGTAGGTACCATCATTATTAGAAATTTTCCCAACTTTCCCCCAAAATTGCTCACAAATAGGGGGTGAGCCAGAACTTGATGATTGTAACAAATTACTTACTTCTCGATCAAGTTTCAAGGTTCAATACTCTTCGTTAATTGCCTGGCTTTGTTCTGGCTGCAGATTGTATGGGAAAGTTTCTATTACATTTCATAAGCTACGAAATTCTTTATGCACGGCATTCATTTCTCGGAAAATTTGGTTTTCAAAAGGCAAACGAGATTTCAATTGAGTGCTCAACTCAATCAAAAATGATTGGCACCTTCTAAAAAAATCGACGATTTGTTCTTTCATGTTTAGGTTTTCCCTGTGTTTGATTAATTCTTGCCCTACGGATGCCCAAGTAAATTTCCTTCAATGGTAATTAATTCACAGTGGACTTAGGGTGTAACGTAAATACGTTGTCCGTGCTTTTGATGTAATTAATTTTCATGAAGCAACCCAAAATCGACAAATACATAGATATATATTACTAGACGCATCATCATACAATCTTTCAATGCACGGATAGTCGCCTTGAAATATGATATTAAATTTATTTACTATTGGTAAAATATAGTCTAGAAAGTAAAATTACAATTTGTTTATATCACTGATAAAAGAATGAAATAAAAATTTCGATGATACTATGCGATCACTCTTGAAAGAAAAATTGTAATGCCCTCCATTGCTCAATTATTCTACTAACACGAGCATGAAGCGATAGCCACCTTATGTCGTAATGACGCAATAGTCGATGATTTTCAGTGTCAGTGAAATTTTGGAATTCAGCAAATTCCCTCTGACGTTTGCTACTTTGAGAAAAATACCCGTATACCTACTTCTTTAACGATTTGTTCTAAATTTCTTGGAAGAATTTTGCAAGCATGGCTCACACTTAATCCTGCAGAATGACAAACACATTTTACGAAAAGGCAGTTTGGGTTCACTTCTTTAATTTCTGCAACAATCCCAGAGTGTTGGCCAAACATCACTTTAGTAGTATCGGCAGCGAATCCCAAGATATCTTTTATGTCTAAGCCTAATTCAGATAATTTTGTTGACAAAGCATTAAATAAATGGTGTGCAGTCTCACCACTCAAATCGACGAAGTCAAGGAATTTCATTTGTACCAAACAATTTTCTCGGAAAAGTATTACTGTATTGCTCTTGATATTTGGGCATCGTAAATATCCCGTTTCCAAACTGAATTCCTAAGATAATGTAATGACCATGAAAGTTTAAAAACATATATCAATTGTTATTTGTTGTTAACTTCATTCCCTTGAAAAGTTCACAAACTAACAAAAATATCGTCCATACACCAGATACCTTCTGTTTTATTATAATATAGATTTATTATAATAATAAGTAATGTGACTTTCGTTAGAAAATACCTATATTGTATACCTATAAATTTGAGAAGGGCGAACTGTCCTGTCCTTTCTAAAACTTATTAATCTATGCTACATATAATGTATGAATAGCGCATATGCGTATATGCGCATGGCATTGCCTAGAGATCGGTGTTCTGTGCACCACGATTTATTTTTTGGTCTTGAATTCTGAGCGAAGTGTTGCCTTTACAGCATATGTGGTACAATTTGCGATATACGAGGAGGGGAATAAATAAGGGAATAAAATGACTAACAAAATAACGAACCACATTAAACCATAAAAAATATTTCACCCCGTTTCTTTTCAGAAATTCCTTTCCACTTTTACCAGAATTATACGAGATGTCGCGCCTGAAAAGGTTTAATTTCCCTCCCAACCCTTAGTGAATATTAATATATAAAATATAATGAACGTCAATACAAGCTATACCTATTACTTTTCTGACATTACTACAATTAAACCGAACCATTCATTAATTCCTTAAACTTTACAGGAATAGGAATAGCACCACTGTACTAGTGACACTATTTTGTATCGCTAGTAATGAAAACTGGTTAAGCGTAGTAAAAAAAATTTATACGTGATAATGATAAGATAAGATTACTAATAACGTAAAATATTTACGACCGGCATTTTGTTTACTTCTGATGAGTAAGCAAAGTAGTCTGATTAGATTGTGATTAGACGATGGAATCAAACGATTTGGCAAAGTAATTAATTATCTACATAATTAATGATTAGAGCCTAGTCATTACTTAGATATGCAATTATTTAGATTGTATACTTAATTGACTTAACAATTTGTATAAATATCGTGTAAAATTAAACAAACGTCTATGTACGGCATCGATTCACAGCTTAGCGAGGATGAGAAAAAAGATTAATTCTATGGCTCCTGTCAGCTGTCATCTCGAGATGTGTCAATCCTCATTTATTTTAGAGTAATCCTCCAATGGCCGACAATGGACGGTATTCTGCAACTATAGTGGGTAAAACTTTGGATAACAAGTAAAGTCAAACAGATTTAGGAATACAATCCAAGTCGTGGGTCGTGTATTGCTTTCTCTGTGAGTATAGAATTAAGGATAAACCTTTTCAGACGCGACATCTCATATAATTCTGGTTGAAATTCACTCAGGTAAGTTCTTTTAACCACAAATTATATTTCAATGTCGCGTCTTCGAGATTTAACAATGTAGGTGTTCAGCGCCTATTGCAGAATACCATACGTTAACATCGAGTTGTGTAAATACATTACTACAGCTTATGAATACTACCTTATGGGACAATGCATATTAAAATTAGACATTAATTAAGACATAAAATGAATAGAAAATTTGAATATTTTTTTCATTAACTAGGTAAGTAGGTTTAGTTGTACCTACCTATGAACAATATTTGAGAAATAAAGAAAATAGTTATTTTTAAATATATGGCAACACGGCGGGCAAGACGGTATTTTTTAATAGCTTGGTCAAAGATTATAATATAGTCTGACTTAGACTAACAATTATTTCTTAATGTCATTGTTCTGTTCTCCGTGGTTAATTAAGTGAAAATTAAAAAAATGTAGGTAACTCGCCAAATATTTTCAATATTTTTTAAAGTAATTCAACAGAGCTTGAATTTTTTATTAATAAATATTATATTATTAGGGTAACAGGTATTATTATTGGTACTAATATATGATTATAAAGAGCTCGCACTCCGAATATATTTTAACGAGTATTATATACTGTGTGTATACCTATAGAATATTAAGTATCTAGATTAATCGAGCGCAGCTTGACCTACGGCTGATACTAGATGGATCAATTGAATGTAAAAGGTCATGTTAATTAATAGTTGCAGAATAAGAAAATATATCAATTAATAATTATTATGTAGGTAGATGTGCTGTTTCATTTTTTTTGTTAAAAATCTGCCATTAATCTTCTGCTACCATTAATTTGAAATCTAGTAAGGGTAGATAAGTATTTTTCCCTTTCATGCGTCGTCTCCACAAAAGCCAACTATTGACACAAACGAGATCAATGAAGTTAAAAATAACCTGTGGTACCACTTCTTGCTTCGGATCTTTATTCTATAAAATCCCAGCATCGAGTCTAGCAAATCCACACCGCCCATGTATTTATTATAAATCATAATTGATTTTGGGCAGGGAACATCAATTTAGCCCTCTTTTTTCTATCGAATCTTTTGATCATCCCCATAGGTTCTTTGCTCACATAAGAAGAGCATAAGCTAACTGTCTCGTTATCAATCCAAATAGTTACCGATAATGGGACTTCATCTATAACTGTAGATTTTTCCACGCAATGACTACGTTTTTCTTTTAGCAGAGCTTTTTGTTGTAAATTAAGATCTTGTGCTCTATTCAGTTGTATAGGTCCTATAGGAAGAAACCCTTTTTGATGTAAATTGGCCCTTAGTGGCGAACTTGTGTACCAATTATCCACAAAATATTGTAGTTTAAGTTATTTGGATCTGTCTGCAATAATCTTCGTACGATATTTCCGGGGACCCCTAGGTCAGGACAGTTTTCAGGTGGATTAGGATGTTTTCCTCCAAAGACTTCAAAATCATAACTGAAGCCACTAGCTCCGCTCAACACATAATTCAAAGAACCCCATTTATGTGGTTTGCCTTATTCCTGAAGTGCGAGCTTTAGTGGGGATCACCTGCTCATTAATGGCTAAAAAACATCTTATGGCACTTTAAATAATCTTTCGCGTAATAAGTTTATGAGGGCGTATTTTTTGAAGTTTTCAAAATGTGGGTCAACAGGCTTCAATTTTTTTTATCATAATAATGTAAGAATCTTTTAATTTCTTCGAATCTATTACACGTCATTACGGAAGCTACCTTTTCAATATATGTACCTTCTTTCCAATAATGACGTGTGTCACCTCATTAAAACCTTCCGGTGAAATTTGAGCTGCATATATGTTGCTTTCCTTTTTCATTAAATTTATTGCTGATGAGGGGAAAAGATATTTGAAAAACTTAGTGGTGTATCTAGCTCCATTATTTCGTCTGGAAGATCTTCACATCCTAGAAAAGGAATACGCGACTCATCATATTCTATACCTTCATCGGGCCACACCGACTTTCGTCGTTCAACGTTCAACACCGATCGTTCAACACATCTTCCTCTACCATGTCATATTCATATTAATTATTTGACATGGAATCATCACTACAGTCTTCTTCGCTCTTTGGTATGTAAACATGTTCCAAAAGTGTTCCATATATCCATAAAAGGAATTCCATAATTATCATCATCTGATATATTTTCGTCGTCGCTGCTATCTGGGATGATGTTTATATAAACATATTAGGCCATATAGACATATGTCGAGGCCGAGTAACCATATTATCTGTAATAAAAAAATAACCAATTATGTTCCACTGCATGCCATTCCAAATATGAACAACTGTATTTTATCATCAAACTGCATGATGTTTCATACTGGAAAAATAAATAAGTAGGTACATTATTGCATGATGTTCCAAATTCGGAACATTACTTCGATTGACGATAAAAATATGATGTTGGTGTCGATACTCACGTCTTTTGCCATAAAACAGCTAAATATCACAACTATCGTGCAAAACACCAAGAAAATCTTGTTTGAATAACCGCAAACTCACACATAGTCAAAATCGCGGCCGGAACTGTTTTACCGACTGATTTCAGTTACTATACAGCTCTATACTAGCGCCATCTCTACGTTATTTAGTAAAACATACTGTAAGCAAGATAATTAGTGCTAAAGTTGCCATAAAGATGGTGTAGCTAGTCTTCTACGGCGAATTATTGTGAATGTTCCGAATTCGGCACAGTATGCGGTAAAGGGTTAAAAGATTTTTTTTACTTGTAGTTATTATTATATTTTCGGTAAAGGAATGTTTTCTGTTATAGGTAAACCAATATGTATAAATAGCAGATTTTTTAGGTAGATTAATTTTAATGATTTTATAGATGCCTTAAAAATAAATCATTTTAACACACCATACAATCAGCCTATATCTCTCCACAGCTGTATACAGGCTGTCCCAAAAGTCAACGTCATCCCTTGGAGAGTTGATAGACCAGTAATATATTTTTTTCTACAATAAAACATGGCAAATGTTATACTATTTTCAAAACTACACTAAAGGAGCAATATTTTAAAATAACTTGCCAACATGTTACATTTTTTTTCAGTATGAAGAGTCGAAGTTAGCTAATAAAAAAACAATAACTCGTGAATCGGGGAAAAATGTTTTTTTTTTACAAACATGTTTTTACATTTATGTTACTTATATTAGTTTTATTTTGGACTGTGATCAATAGCGGGGTTACTCAGAGCTGCGTAACATAAATTATAATCTTAGAATACCCAATTTTCTACTTGTGGCACACAAGAAACTAATGTAAGTTGTCGATTTTCTCAAAATTCATAAAAGTTCCATTATCTCGAAAACTAATGATTTTTTTACTAAGTCATATTTTGTTATTTAGGTTAGTCATAAGCTGGTCTATCAACCCTCCAAGGGATGACGTTGACTTTTGGGACAGTCTGTATAGTCCCATGTCCCATGACTTGCCATCACAAATGATTCGCGTCTCTTCTCATCCAGCTACTACCGATGAAATTCTTCGAATCGTTGGTCCACCTGGTTAGAAGGCGTCCCACACACAAGTGCATAGATGTAGATTTTTGTAGTTTTTTTTTTTTGTATGGGTCCACACAAGCGCAATATGGGATTTTAACAACCTTAACCTAATTTTCTTTGCTAAACAACGAAACAACGGTTTGTCATTAGACATTCAACATAGATTTTGAATAAGATATAGGGGTGCAAAGTAGTAAGACCCTGCCAAGACTCGCCGCCACCACCAACTGCACCTTTTTCTCGAAGCAACTTAGCGAAGAAACATACTTAGAAAGGTTAACATCAATAAATCGTAAGACCAATTTTTTACAAGCTTTTATTTAACTTCACCTGTTAGTATGTTTGGGAGAAATCTTGCAAGCCAAATTTGAACCACTTCCGCTAAACTTACGACTTTGAAATTTTGCTTGCTTGTTCAGTTCCGATGACAATACACTAAAATGATAGAAATAACCTGATATTGTACCCAGGATTGTCTCCTCACGAGAGCACTCCTCAACGGTTAGTAGCATGGACACGAAACTTGCACATACCTTTAATTTTGATAGCTAAATATGATCTTCACCATGAACTGATGCTGCAGCCAGGATTGTCTCCTCATGAGGGCACTCCTCAACGATTAGTAGCAGAGATATGTAAATTTGCATGTAGGTTTAATTTTAATAGCTAAACATGATTTACACCATGAACTGATGCTGCAGCCAGGATTGTCTTCTCATGAGGGCACTCCACAACGGTTAGTAGCATGCACATGAAATGTTGCAAAACAAAACATGACTTTCTACTGTAATGATGCGTTACTTGTAATGGATAGATTGAGAAATATTTCTAACTAAAAAGGTGTAAATAAAATAATATAAAAAAACGTTTTTTAAAAACAAGCTTTTATGAAAGCTATGTACTAAAACGAATAAAATAAGTTTATATTGAATTATTTGTTCTCAAAAAGCTTGTTCTTTTTATATTATTTTATTTTATTTAATTGATTCTTTTAATCACTGTACTCTGTCCAGTTCTCTGTCCACTTGAGAATCCGTCCAGTTGACAATCCGTTCAGTTGATAATCCATCCAGTTGCTACGTAGGGGTTATTAACATGTTATGAATTTTTCGGTAAGTTTTTATTGATTTTATTTTTTTATACAAAGTTGTGATATCTCTCATAATTGTCGTAAAATAAATCCCAGAATGCTACTGATTCCTTGAAAACCCTGCTATCCATGCGGATATCCACATCGATCTGTAAATAAGGCCTCGTGTCCGTAGTAACCGGCTCCCAAATTACCGGCACCAAGTCTGTTGCAGTCGGTGTTGGATTACTGAAACAATGTGAATATAATTTTAGAGGAAGTGTATTTCTGTACTGTACTAACTAAGACTAGGACTATGTACTAGGACAACAATGGAACTAACGTTGACACTGAGGTTCCATTGTTGTCCTGTACTTTATGGATAGGGGTTCTTACCAAAGAATATCAGCTAGTCTTCTCTAGGAAATTCGTATTAAACGTAAATAAGAAAAAACTATTAAGGTGTTTTTTTTTTAATAAAATAACAACATAGATCCAGTGCAGCGTCAACAAACAAACAGTTCACCAACTGTTGTTAGGTACATAATAAATGCAATAGCCAAATTAGTGGCGTGAATTGCTTTTGCAACTTTATAAACAGTAGTGGTAGATAGTATGTGGGTTTGCATCTAGAGATTATTATATTTATACGACCGGAACATATGTATTTGATAAATGGTAAACTCTGCTTATTTGCTTAAATGAGATGCACGTTATCGACGCAAATATACACAAATAATATACTGACACTAATAGTTTTTGCGGAGTGCATTATGTATCAAGCGATATAGCGATAGCGTTGTAGGAGGAAAGTGTACATTGCATTCCCACAGCCGCTGGGCGCACTTGACTGACCACGTTACCTCTCTCTCACAGAAGACTACCTTGAAATGTATTGCATTTCCCCAATGTACGTACGTATTTCGGAAGTGAGTGAGATATGCCAGAGCCCAATCCCATCCCATGCAAACCTATCCCTCCTCATTTTCCCGACCCTTTCTTCCAATCCATTCCTTAATCTGCTAAGGTAGGCAGCGCATCCGGGAGCGTGCCAACGTTTGTCATTCTGCACTAATGTTGGCATGTATCGCAGATGTCTATGGACGACAGTATCTATTTACCATCAGGTGGACCGAATGCTCGTCTGTCTACCGCCTTTTTTTATAAAATAAAACACAAATTGAGTCAAAGGGTCACCCGTTTGAAGTTTGTAGTAAATTTGTAATTTAGAAAACAACAAATGTATAGACAAATATAAGTTACGAGTGTATGCTTACCCATATTTTATAAAGTTTGTCCAAAGCGTTACTATACGATCACTTATCAAACGATCCTCGTCGCTTTGGAACGCCACGATGTCACTGAAGTCGAATAGAAACCTGAGCTCAGCTGAATGTGAGGCGCCGACTGCACTAGAGTTTCCGATATAGCTGAATAAGTATTTATAAACCGGATTTGCATTATCCTTAAGCAAACTAGTTATTGTTCTTTCAACAGGATGATTAAAAATGAAGTCAGATTCAAAAATCTCCAACTCCGTTGATACGTTTTCTGTAGCAGGTTCGTCGCCAAGATAAAAAAGTCTTATAATACTTGCAACTTCTTCCAACTGATCGTCATCTAAATCAAAGTTTTTGTTTATTCTCGCATTAAACGTATCCTGACTGAAATAGTCTTCATAACCAAGAATCATTAACGTATCTTGAGAAGTTAAATTTGGAATTTCTTTATCGGTGTAACCTATCAAAATAGGAGTGTTACGAATTTTTTCTTCATTCGATATCGTGTAAGGGTCACTGTCAGCGAAATTCTCTACACCAGGGAACGATCTTTCTTTACAAGACATAAACATCATGCCTAAACTTTTTACTGCACCAGTTACCAAGCTATGGGGAGTGTTAATAAGTAAATCTAAGGCTTCTTCAGTGTCAGTAGTATTTAGACCCAAATAGGCAGCTATTTTAATAGCTGCATCTATGTCACCGTTGATATATAAGCCATCTACGGTTGGTGTGCCACTTTGAATGATAACTTTATTATATAACTTTTCTTTATTTGAATATAAATGTAGTGAAACAGAAGCGCCGCCAGCGCTCTGGCCCGAAATTGTAACGTCATCGGGGTTACCTCCAAACGCAGCTATATTGTTTCTAACCCAAACCAATGCTTCATGTTGATCCTTCAGTCCTTGATTTCCTGGAACTGATGGCACATCTAAACACATGAACCCATAAGGTCCTAAACGGTAGTTGATATTGACGACGATAATATCGTGTTCCATAAAGTAGGCACTGTTGTATTGTCCTGCGTTGCCGAGACCAAATGCTCCGCCATGTATCCACACAAGTACAGGCAAGGGATTACTAGAGCTTGCTTCGTTTGGCACATAGATGTTTAGTCGAAGACAATCTAATGTTTCCTCTTCCGAAGCAGGCCCAATTGACTGAGGACATTTTATTGAGCCATCGTAGGCATCAAAGACTGTGTCTCCGAAATCTGGGGGAGATTGTGCAGGCTGAAAATACAATAAACAACCTCACTTAAATACAGATCAAGTTTAAATTAATTATATATTAATTACATATGGCGTTGAGGTTTCATATGTGTGCGCGGATGACCATGACATCCTGGAGGATGTCACGATCTTAGGCTATTAGTATCTCCATAGGATTAAGAACGGGAAACAAAGCGTGATACCGAGCCATGGTCGTTGTGGGGCCTGGTAGCTCTCCTTTTCTCGGCCAGGGCGCACTGGACAGGCAGGCACACGCTTCGACCTCACCACTTCTTGCGGTTCTTTAATTATTTGAATTCTGATCGTAGACAGGGCCTACGATCTTGCGGATTCTCCTTGCGCACCAGCACAGATCCAGCGGCAAAAAGGTTCAGTCATAGACGTCACTAAGCGTTATTACAGTTATAGACAAGGTCTGCTACTACGCGGTTTCCTCGCAAACCGGTACACAACCAGCGGCGACGAGGTTGAGACAAATACTCGAATCAGGGGAATTACAGTCGTGGACAGAGCGCACGACCACGCGATTTTCCTCGCTAACCGGTGCACAACCAGCGGCGATGAGGTCGCCATGAACTAGCAAGCGGTTATACACACTTTTAACTTTGAGGCAGGAGTAAGAAAAGTGATGTACAGATCTTGCACGAAAACATTGGCCATCGGGAATATTCGGGTATCTTCGGCAAACGTCGAATTCATGAATATATACAGCTACTAATACCCCCAAAATATTTTTTCAGTAGATAATAAATTTTATACATATATATTTGCTTTCGTCAAGTGTTACCGAACTCATTTTAATTACCTTTTTATATTTAATTTTCAAAAAGGTATCCCGTCAATGTAATGATGTTATGAAGGATGTCAAAATTCTTCACTAACGCTTTAAAAATCCACATTATTATCTACTACAGTCAACTATAGGAGTCGCTTTCATAAAGATGCCGAAGAATTAAAGACCAGATAACCCATAAATAAACAAGCCCGTGAAATTATTTTTAATATAATAGGGGTTAAAGTATGAAATTGCCGTTTTATAGTAATAGATACTTTGAATTGACATAAAACCTTCATGGTGTGAGATTTTCGAGTGAAACTTTTTTCACATGATACCTATGAGGTTCTTGTTTTAAAAAATGTGCAACATTCGATTTTCGACTTTCAATTGTTTTTTTTATTCAGCTTAGACGGGAAAGATGGATACTTCGAAAATCCGAGTAATCTTTGAATACGAGTTCCGACGCGGAACTAACGCGGCAGGCTCGCAATATCAATGCTGCGTTTGGAGAGGAGACTGCTAATGAACGAACCGTGCGTTTTTGGTTTAAACGCTTTCGTAATGGAAACTTCGACTTGAAGAACGAACCACGTGGAAGACCGCCCACACAGGTGAATAACGCTGAATTGAAGGAGATGGTGGAAGCCGATCCGAGTCAAACTATCCAGGAATTAGCGGCATGGTTTAACGTTACCTTACCTACAATATTGACTCATTTGCATCAAATCAATAAGATAAAAAAATATAAAAAATGGGTGCCTCATGATTTGACTGATCTGCAGAAAGAAACGCGTGTTGAAACTTGCGTTGCCTTGTTGAATCGGTACAGAAATGAAGGAATATTGGATCGAATTGTGACATGTGACGAAAAGTGGATTCTTTACGACAACCGAAAGCGAAAAATGCAATGGCTGACCCCAGGTCAAACGCCGCAACAGTGTCCTAAGGCAAAGCTTACCAATAAAAAGGTAATGGTAACTGTTTGGTGGTCTATTCATGGTGTTATTCACTATAGCTTTCTCAGGTAAAAATGGATTTATTAATAAATCGACAGAGATTAACAGCGACAATTATGAAAAATGGCTTAATCAATTGATTACTAACTTACCCGAAAATTCTGTATTGGTCGTTGTTAATGCTGCATATCATAATAAATATGTGGAAAATCCTCCTAATTCAAATACATTGAAGAAAGATACGGTAAACTGGTTGGTAAAACATTACATTAACGTCGACTTACTAGGACAAAGCCTGAAGTCATAAGGAAAAATTCGTGTAATATTCTATTGACAAAATTTTAACTGAATATGTATTACCGCCATGTCATCCGGATTTCAATCCGATTGAAAACATATGGTCGCAGCTTAAGGGTTATGTAGTTCAAAGAAATGTTGATATGAATATGACCACATTAAAAAAACGATATTGGAAAAAAATTACATGTTTGGTCCATAGTCCAGATGAATGGAAAAAAGTTTGTGATCACGCAATCAAATGATACAAATGATATATCAAATACAATATACATATTGAAAAGTAAGATGAATATAAGAAAAATGAACATGCCATGGATGATTCTATGGATAAGATAATAATTAATACTTCTGAGAGTTCTGATGATTTGAAAGTGACGATGAAGACTACTATTATTTTGATTATGACATGGAAAATATTGAATACATACCGCCAGAGGGTGAACCAAAATCGTATGTGTTGATTTTTTAAGATATAATGTGAATAAGGCTAATAAAAGCATAACAAAATTATATCTACATACATTACACCATATAGATACTTCCTATAATTAATTATATAGTATGCAAATATACATAAATAAATGAATTAAAACTTAAGTAGAAAAATAATAATACGATTGTCTAGCAATATAGTGACTTGTTTAGTAAAGATATAATGTTATTAGTTTTTCAAGGGAAAATAACAGCTCCATATACTTCGTATTTGTATTTATCTCGTAATAAAGTGTGCCATTAGAGGTACGGTAATTCATAGACGTGGATCACGCGTTCGGGTGTCTCCGGATTAGCCCATGGTCAATGTTTTCTTAATGTGTCTGCACATAATGTGCGGTCGAATATGAAATCAAATGACAATGCGCGACTTGACGCGAAAAACGTATAACAAATCGTAGCCAAAAGGTTAGAGATTATCAAACGCCGAAGTCAAAATTTTACATGGTGAAAAGTCGTCGACGCAATTTCACCACATAAATGCGAATTACTTTTAGGGATGTATTGATTATAGAATTTATTTCCTTTTACCACTTCAATGACGAAACTTTATTATTTAATTATATTACCCATTTGAGGAAACAATAGATTGAAAGGATAGTTTGTAGTTCATTTATGAAAACGGAATGTGATTGTAACGAAGTGTTATAATAACACTTCGTTACAATCACATTCCGTTTTCTATTAACTTACCCCAAAAGGATCTTCTAAGTCAACCTGGGCATAAGGTATACCCAGGAATGTTGTGTATTGGCCATCGGCAGACGTTTGCCCTCTCACAAACCCTTGCTCAATCTGAACCAAGGACTCCACTCGTGGTAAGATTCCGTGAACGTGATTCAAAGATAGGATACTAAGTAATAAGACAATCATCTTCAATTAAATTTCATATATGTTTGACGAATTCAACAATTCGATTTTCAAAATAATTCAATCCCAGATAATGAAAGATAAAAAGGAGATAAAAAAAGATAAAGTAAAATAGGAAATATGCTGTTAGGCCCCGCTAATCGTTTTCATTCGGTTGTAGTGATTAAGTTTTATCTTTAAACAACAGATGACGATGTACATCTACTAATGTGATATAACTGCTCGTATCGATAGCTAGAAAACACTATCGATTCGTGTTTCGTTACTATACGAAAATCGCTATCGTTTTTTTAAATTCCTTAAAAACTCTCATAAATTGAATGAATGAACAGATGATCTGCTTATCATATTTATGAATATAATGGAGGAGATTTGCACCATCAAACCGACAACCTGAGGTGAGGTGGAAACACGACAATAGAAGAAACAAAGTCTGAAACGACCTATTTTATTACACTTATAGTTCTGATATATGTATTTATAATTGTAACTCAACTTTTACAACTAGCAACTGTAGTTTATGTATTGATTTAAACGGGTCTCAACGCTTAAATTTATTATACCCATTCTACGTCGAGTAGAGTCGTCGGGTAGTCGAGATAAATATGAGGAAAAAAACGTGAAAATATCAAATGTTATGTAGTTCATGTACTAGAAAATCCGTAGAAACTACTATCGAACATACAAAATTATGTGAACATTAAATTGAAAAGTAATTTTCAATGAGAATGAATAGTCATTACAATACATGGTAGATCGATTCATTATAATTTTAAAAAAAACCTTTAAATGCCATGCGTCGGACACGACCTCAGTTAACTTTGTTCTTTAGTGAAATTATGCAAGACACTGACAGCTGTATACGAACAACTCGAAAACAGCTCTTAATATTTGCGAAATGGCCCAAGTTAAAACAGGTTTCAGCAATCGCAGGTATTACTTGCACGCATAATATTTCCATTATCATTGTGAATTATTCAGGTGGCAAATGGATAGTTGGATGGATAGGTATTATGAATACACTTCTCTTAAATAAATAAGTAATTAATTTAGAAATAACTAACTGTGCCCGCGACTTCGTACGCGTGAAATTTTAGTTTTTAAACTCTAAATTTGGATATATTTTCTTCCCGTCAGCCGATTTCGATGAAACAAAGCCTATTCGAAGCGCCAAGCTAAGCTTAATTAATCTGTGGAAACTCCATGAAAATCATGAATAATTTTGGAGATTAGCTTGTTCGAACAGACAAACAGACAGCCAAAAATTTTCAAAATCGTCTTTTTTGTATTCTGATACTCTTCCTTCATCGCCCCCAATCAGTATATGGTAAATATATTCAATGTACAGACACGCTGGTTCTACAGTTTTATTATATGTATAGATATTGGTACGGTTCAACCGTCCTTGCGTCACCTACTCTTAATTGCATAAATTTGTTAATTGTTAGAAAGAAAAACAGTCAAGTAAGCAGCTGATAGTCAATAATTATGCTCTACAGAATTGCATTAAACTGTTTATAACTGTTACAAGATCACAAGATAAAACTGTTATGATAGTGTTGAGCACTTCTAAGTTGAGTTTCAATTTGACATTTCTAAAACATTAGGGCGGGCCACTTTCGCTTGCAAATATTACTTGGAATTTTATTACTGTTTGTTTTTTCAAACGCGAGATTGTTCAACATTTGCATAGGGCCACCGTACATTAAATCTTGAGTGGATGTACGTCGATGTACTTACAACAGTGTAATAAGTTACAATATATGTATTTTAATCCTGTTCGACGCAACAATTTTTTTCGGCACAACTTGAATACAGACTTATGTTTTTCTCTTTATTTGTTACAGCCCTGCTCCTTCTGCTAGCAGTATTATTAGGAGCATGGGTGCTGTATGGAATGGGGAAGCTGGTCATGTCTCGCGTGAGACGGACCGGCAAACTGCGATATGGCGACAAAGAGCTCGCGATACAGCAGAGACTGCGGGCGCTTGACACGTTTAGAGGGTAAGATCTAGTTGAAGACTAAACCGGAGTAGAGTAATCTAGAGTAGCGTATAGAGTAGAGATTCGAAAGCATTTTCTTTATTACACGTGTACTTGTAGTCCTAGACAGTGAAGATACGACAACGCTTCTTTACTAACTATTTTATGGCAAAATCTAAGTCTACTTAGATTTAAAGTTAGACTTAGACTAAGTCTAACTTTAAATGGAAATTGTTAAATAAAATTAGTTTTACTTGACGCTATTTTGAGCTGTTATTACTATTTATGTTACGTTTTAAAATGAATAACTCTGCATTTTCATATAATGAAGGCATCACTAACTTACAACCAATCTCTGTAGAGCACATTCTACTTTAAGTTTGAATTCAGTGTATACTTTAACTTACTAAGTACTAACTTACACAGGTGGTTTAGAACCGTTCAGCTCAGAGATGTTGCGTCTCTCTGCGTTTTATTTCGCCTTTATAATGGGGCGTTTTATTCAGAATAAAACGCCTTTATTCTGAAGAGCTTTTCAATTTGACGCCAACTTCAGATTTTTACCATCGCACCGCTCGTCATCGTCGTGCGGTTCATACGCACTTCCTTGACATAGAGTCACTGCGTACAGTGCGGTCAAACAGACACTTTATTACGCGAACCCGACAGTTGTGTAATAAACTGCCAGCCGAGGCATTTCCGTTACGCTACAACATGGGGTTCTTCGAGAGAGCTGTGAACAAGATTTTGCAAGGTCGGCAACTCTGGCAAGCCCTCTGGTATTCCAGGTGTCCATGGGCGGCGGTGATCACTTACCATCATGTGGCCCGCCCGCTCGTCTGTCTTCTATTCTATATAAAAAAAAAAACTATTTATTAATGTACAAACATCGATTTTTTAAACGTTCATTAATATTGACATTCATTAAGCACCAGAAGAATAAATGAATTATTCTCGCATGGTCAGGATGGCAATAGTCTTCATGATCTTCGTGAATGACGGCGCTGGTAGTTATTGGTGGCTGGAGCACGCAACGTGGAACGGGCTGGCGGTCGGCGACCTTGTCTTCCCGGCCTTCCTCTGGATTATGGGCGTCTGCATCCCGTTATCCATCAAGGGCGCATTCGCAAAGGGCATCCCGAGGTGGAAGATTATTGTGCATATCTTTAGGGTATGTATTTTATTTAGTCTATTCTACTGCTATCCAAAGGTCCGCACCTAGTTTCTTCCATATCCGCCGACGTGTTTTCATGTCACTGTTTGAAAAAGCTCCAAGGTTTTTCCATATTCTTCGTCTATGTGGAAAGTGGAGAAATATATTTTTTATCATATGACGTTTTGGTTCCAAAAAAAATATTAATGGGAGGAAACGTCGATACTTTAGATAAGTTTTTAAACTTCAGAGATTCTGAGTTTTTTAATGAGATAATGAGTAGTTTCAAAATTACAAAAAAAAGTCTTACAATGAATTACAAAAATAAACATTCACGTCTATAACATACAACGGTACATTTTTGTAGCTCATGTAAACTTTGTCTAAATATATGTTTAAATGTACAGAAAGAAAGTAGCCTAATTTACATTCCGATTGTGTGTGTTTTTTATAAATACATTTTATATCGGTTTTTTATAACTACGAATAAACTACCGCCCTACTTACAACAAAAGGTAGACACAATTTAAAAGAGAGTTTTAAGAAGCATCTGACGGAACAGATTGGTCGACAACCCATTAAATAAGCACTGTTTTAAAGGAGTAATAGTTTTAATCACTTCAATAGTTGACAAACTATGACGGTGTAAACTTTTCAAAGAATCACATGAAAATATTTCGAAATCCATACTTACAAACTGTAGATAGATAAGACTCTTTATATCACACTAAAACAAAATAAATCAATAACAAACATTGTAAGGTGGTTTTATCATTAACAGCGATCTGATATAATTAATATGTCATTGGACAGTGCTCATACAATTGCAACTTATAATAATGATAATAATAAAGAATTTATTTCAGGCATATGCCCATACATAAAAATACCTACAAACAATAAAGATTTAACAATATAAAACATTAAAAAAGAAATTCATATAAAGAGACACTACACAACGGCACTGGTGTGACCCTGTACAGTGCCTCAGTATAGGGCAGTCCACCCTCTCCGCCAATGTCGCCAGGATACTGTTGGTGCTGTCTCGTACGTGACGCATCATCGAGGCTATTCTATCCCGGAGGATGGACTGGAATCCATCCACGTGCCTCAGCAAACATCTGCGATGCGCTGCAATAGCGCGGCAGACCCAACAGCACCCTGAACGCATTATTGTACTGGACACGCAGAACACAGAGAGCATTCAGTGTAGAGTTGACCCATAGACTATACGTGTAAATCCACAGACAATAAGCCCTGAATAGTGTCACTTTGACATTCCTAGTACAACGTGCAAACCTACGGGCCGAAATACATCTGACCGTCAGCGCTCTGCGTTCCCTATCTACCATATGTCCAGGTCATCACTAAGCGACTCAGTGACCCAGTGGCCCAAGTACTTAAACTCCGATACTTTTTAGGGAGGGGTGCCACATAATATGACTGGCGGGACATTGTCATACCTTTTACTGCCTGCCTTAAACACTAGCCACTCACTATTTTTCGTATTGTACCTGAGGTCATGGGCCCCGGTATATCGCTCACAAATACTCAATAATTTCCTGAGGGCACTAACTGAAGGGCTTAAAAACGCCATATCATCAGCATAGCCGATATTATTAATGGATCTGCCACCGATAGAGCAGCCTACAGATTGCTGAGCCCAACGATCAGTCGGTTCATACGGGTTGAACAGCTTTGGCGACGTGAGCCCACCTCGCCTCACTCCACATTTCAACCCAATTACGTCCGACAGACAGCCCGCCCATCTAACATAATTAAATTACCGCTGATACCAATATTTAAATATTGACATTAATAATTCTTGACATTGACATTTAATAATTTCCTTTTTGACAATAGTTTCATTTGAGAGCTTAGACCACAGAATATCATAAGCCACCAGGTCAATTTCTTTGGGTAAATCCAAGAAGCATGCATAGACTGGCATCTTTCTGTCTGTATAATACCGAACAGCATGCTTGAGCCAGTAGATAGCAGTTTCAGTTTAAAGCCAAACTGAGTATGGTGTAATTTAGTGTGGCTTCTCAGCTGCTTGGCAACCATGCTATCCAGTACTTTGGCGATTTCAGTAGCCAGTGAGATAGGTCTGTAATTATGTTTATCAGAAACATCAGATGTGTTATTTTTAACAATAGGGACCACAATGGTCTTCATTAAATCGTCCAATAGGTACGAGTACCTAACACCGAAAGTAAAAAGCATGATGAGCACTCTAGGCAGATGTGCCCCAGCATACTTCAGGCGTTTAACAGGCTGTCATGACCCTGTGACTTACCTCGTGATATATTCTTAATAACAATAACATAGCAATCTCGTTAGCAATAAATCGAACGTTCATGTAACCGGTACAGTTCTCAGTGTTGGACACCTGTTGAGCGGAAACCTGAAGGTTTGCTATTTGCTCAGGGTCATTCATACCCTCAATGCTAGCAGGTAGGTTCGGCCCGAAGTTCAAGCGATTAGTCTCCTTCCAAAACTTAACAAAGTTCTTATCAGTATGATGTGACGCTAATAAATTTATTTCAATCTGCGTCTGATTGTCTTCACACCATTTTATCTTATGTGTAAACACTTTTTCTCTAAAACGTAGGTTCAAAAAATTGGGAAATCTCCATTCCGATTAGCGCCGCCATCGGTTTTATTTTTGTATTGACTTTTTCACTTTTTTTGCAATTTTTATAACATTTTGGCGTAGCATTTATTTCGTATGAAAGGCTATTCCAAAATTTGATTGTATTTAAAGGAGTGACGCAGCAGATGTTTATAGTGAGTAAACGAATAACAGCGAGATGCACTTATATAACTTCATCTAGTACTGACCGGTTCTTTGGGTTCGCAATAGCTAGATAAGCTAATACAAAGGGTGGCAACCTCTTACGACGTGTATCATACATATTATGCAAATCGAAGCTCTATAATCTAACAACTAAATGGTTTCATAACATGAAAATTACACGCCTTAACTACTTAGTGATTCCCACGCACAAACAATCTATAAATTATAAGTTATCTATAAGTTATATCTATAAATTATAGTGACTTTTAAGATTCACAAACATACTCTAAGGATGTGAAGACCAAATGTTTATTTTTGGAATCACCGCCATTGTGTTCTCTTTCCATGAAATTATTGCCTTTTTGCTGAGGTATTACATAACTTCAGAGAGTCGCGAATGTTTCGATATTCCCCAATGGAACAGTAAATATTTGAAAATTCGTTTCTTAACCAATTCAAAATGTACAATAGATATATTGATAAATATATTCATGTAGGTAAATTTGAATGTGGTTTAACCAGGAAAGGGGATACAGGCACTTTATATTTATTGACATGTAAACTCGAAAGTTACGTCACAATATCTTTAGGATATTTTAATTCCCAGCACGCGATACATTCACTTTCTCAATGCACAATTACGTCATATTTCAACTTCCTCATCCTTACTTCGATAGCAATCGAGCATATAAATATGTCCTAAACAAACGTTGAATTGCTGATTTGTTTTTGAGGCGTATTTCATTGGAAATTCTATGCTCGCGTGTTAATGGCATTCACGGACTTTCTCCGACTTCACACGTCGATTTGTGTATCGCTTGTTCCATTCCTTTCTTTGTTCTTTCAATGATAATTCATAAAGTACACAATACATCAATGTACATCATGCTACAGTTAATTTTATGAATACAAGTGATTTTTTTTTAATTAGTAATTAGTTCTCAATAGTGACCCAGAAGGCGGACGCGGCCTGGTTTAGATTACTCGAACTGGAAAGGGGGCTGACGCGAATGAATGGATATGAATGAAATGAACGTTATTTCGAACATTGGTCAGGTGATCAACGCTTTGAATGCCGTTGATTGTATTTAATAGGGGTTTCGATGGAATACAGTATATAGAATCTAATGTTACATTTGGTTTATGATTATAAAGACATAAGTATTACGGAAGTTGTCAATGGCAGGTATAACTTTAAACTACCATCTCCTTTCTTATTTAAATTGGCAACCGGCCTGCATTATACTGAATTCCAAAATATCTCTTTCATTGCAAAACGTTAATTAAAAACATTAACATTTTAAAAATAATCAAACTTTTGTATCCTAATTTTATCTAAGGATAGGGGATCAGGGCAAGACAAAATCGGATATCGCCAGGGAAATGTTTTTGATCGTCTTACAAAACTTGATATATAACCACCCATTCAATTTAAATAAAAATATCTTAAAAGCTTCACGAATGTACCATACTATACCATCAGACTATGTCTCGCCACTGCTGGATATAGGCCTCTCCGAAAGTTCGCCACCACACACGATCTTCAGCTATTCTCATCCAACCACCAACCACCAGCGAACTACTATCAAGTGGTCGGTCCACCTGGCCGCAGGGCGTCCCACGCTGCGTTTCCCGGTACGTGGTCCCTCCGTCGGAGAACTCCGCTACCACATCGATTATATCGATCTTGCGGCAAATATGATCACAATATCGCGAATATACACCTTTCAATATAGAAAATCGCAACAATATCTAATTAGTTTATACTAAGATACTAGTCCTAGTCTATGGTATATATCGACCCCGTAGATAGAGCTAGAAGACATTAAGTAACGCTTTGGCCGAAAACGACTTATTGAGCCTACATTAATCAACATTTTTTTCTGGATTAACTTTCATTTTAAATGTGCTTATAGTCCCCGAGTTATAAAACTTGAAAACTACTTATGAAGCATACATAGCAATTTATATTATAAGTAAAAAAGTAGTTAAAATTACTGTGTAAAATACTTGAATTAGCAATTCGCTGACACCTTCAAAACAAATGTTTCATGCGAATTATCACTAAGTACATTTAAGTATTAACGCACTCACAAATTAATTATTATTAACAATTTATTATTTCCTTAAGGTTGCAAAACTGAAACACTAAATACTTACCAACTGCACGGAAAAGATAATTAATTAACAAATTCCTTGACAGTTCATAAGAAAATTTATTATTTCTCTAAGATTGAATTAAAAAATTGAAACACTAAATACTCATTAACTGCATGGAGAAGATAATTAATTAATTAACAAATTGCTTGACAGTTTGTACTAGCGAAAAGTACATAAATTGATTTTCTCAATTTTCTCCAGAAATAAAACTTACCCGGAAACATTTGTACTATAGAATAAAAGTTCCCAGTTACGGCCATCCTATTATTTTTTTAAAATTAACAAAAAAAAACATAACGAAACAAACTTGTGATTTTTTTAAAGCTTTAAATGTGGATATCTCGAAACTAGGATTTTGTTATTTAATGACTTTTCGCTCTACGGGGTCGACCCACTAGACCTGAGAAGTAGATAATCCTGAGAATCAGACCAAAAAGACACACAGACAGATGTATATACAGATACAATTGTTGTTTTTGGGTGGGCCTGTTTGACATCGACTATACATGTACCTTTATTGGGTGTAACTAATAAGTAATATTCATATGGAAGTTACGTTTCTTAACCCTCTAGCGTTCGTGCATGATGTTCCTGCTCGGCATGTCGCTGAACACAATCTATGGGTCGAACATGCTGCAAGAGCTGCGTGTATTCGGTGTACTCCAGCGGTTGGCAGTAGCCTACCTCGTCGCCGCCGGATTCTACGCGCTCACTGCGCCCAAGTACTACACGCCGCCCAGGGTAAGTTCTAAACAAGTTCTATTTGTTTGTTTCTTTGAAATCGATATTGGCCTTTAACATCCCACTGTAGGTGTTATATAGTAATCATGAGTAGACACGGGCCTGCCCTAGTAATCACAAGGCAATTTTGGCCTATAGTCCACCACGAGCGTCCATTGCAGATTGTAAAAATACGAGTATTTCTATTTGATTTGTATCGTAATGTACTCTGTGACTCGTTATTCTCAAAAAACTTCTAGAGTTCCTTATTCCACATTCCATATACATGAGTCATGTAGGAAAATAAAAATTGAATTCAACTAGTATTGTCAAAATGAACGCCGTTCGAGTTAATGAAGTAAATAATGAATAAAATTAATAGAATAATAATAAGTGAAGTGTTGATGAAGTGCGCTAATGAACCTTTAAGGCTCAAGTACCTTTGACCTTTGATGTCTTAAACTCTTGAGGTTAAAATCTCAAGCCTGAAACGGTTGAGGTTAAGGTTCGCTCGAAAGTCCATCGCTCATTTTTACAACACTAAATTCAACCCATTGATATTGAAATATCAAGTCCTTTCAATATTTCAATTTATCACATCAATTATTATTTTTATTTCTTACTTCTAGGGAGCATGCGGGCAGGCACTAAAAGATGTGCTGTCTTGCGTATGGTGCTGGGTGCTGGCTGCTGTGCTGGTGGCCATACACACCCTCATCACTTTCGTTGTCCATCACCCCGACTGTCCTCCGTGAGTTTACGTCCAAATTAGTTACAATCGTAGATTTCCCCTTACTTTAGAGTCTATATTAAAGGGGAATTACAACTATAAAAGACTTTAGAGCATAGATTCTCAACCTTATTGTTATTTCGTCTACCGTCCACTTTAAGAAAAAGTACTTATTGTCTCCCTAGACTGCACTATTCAAGCAAATGAAGGGAAAGATTAGGAAAAAATATGCATTAAACTTTCTTATAACGTCCCCAAATGGGCGGGCAGTACTGCCTGCGTTGGAACCATGAATTTAGAGCAAACCATGATCATCGAACAACTTAATTTTGAATAACAGTATTTAAATAATTTTAAATTACTAAAAATGTCTTTACCAAGTCGACGCGGGACTCGATGCTGACTTTATTGTTCCTTCCCATTCAGTATTTTCGGATGCCCATTTAATTATTTTCCACTGCTCTTTTCATTATTTCTCAATAAATGTTTTCAGTGGCTACTTAGGTCCCGGCGGCAAACACGATGATTGGGTAGCACCCAACTGCAGCGGCGGCGCGGCCGGATACATCGACCGTTTACTGCTCGGAGAGTCACATTTGTTCCAAAACAGTGACGCTAGAAGGGTCTATGGGGGACTTCCTGCGGATCCCGAGGGATTGTTAGGTAAGAAAGTTGTGATACCGGGATTATTACAATCAAACTATGCGATACTAATATTGATAAAAATAACTTAATTAACTGAATTAAGTTATCTAATAGAGTTTTAGGTTCATTTTCATTTTCATTTTCACATCATCGTTAATGCTTGAATCATAATTGTAAAGTCTATGGTTTGTATTTAAACTAGCAGAAAAAAAATACTATGGTAAACGGGCAGCAAATCATGGTCAACAAAACAAACTATTTTTGAAAACTGAATTATAAAAAAAATATTTACTAAGAATTGTGACTTTTTGGCGAGAACCCGAGAAGTAAAGTTGAATTTTTGTTTGGTTATTGTAAAATTTGTGTATTGTGGTATTCGTGGTTTAATAGTGATAGAGGGTATTGACGTAGACATGTGTTGTATATGAATGAAGTGTTGTCAGTTACCAAAAGTGGACTACTTGGTTGGGAGTGCGGGAGACGAGTGCTCACTGTCAAATACAAGGTCCACAATAAAGCTTTATTACTTATGATAAATCATACCTAACATAAACTAAACACTATGTCGTCCTGTATCGAACAATGTGTCCCTATATAACTATACCAATAGATTTTACGTGGACCTACATCCAAACTTGTAGGGAGAGGGCGATACTTTTTATATTTGATATATATGTGAGGATGCTATATAAAAGTACCCACAATGAGTGCAGTTGAAACACTAATTTATTGTTACATAAAATGAACTAATTCCGCGTATAATGTAAGATGCAGAAAATATAATGTATATAATTATAACTGTATAACTGTAATAATAAATAAATATAACATTTCAGGCTGCTTAACATCATCGGTGCAAGCCCTGCTCGGAGTACAAGCGGGCGCTACAGTGTTGCTGCAACGGTCTCACAAAGCGCGGGTGTCTCGCTGGCTGGCGTGGGCACTCGTCTTCGCACTGACCGGCGCCTTACTTGCTGGCTTCTCCAGAGAACATGGCGTTATACCAATCAATAAGAACTTGTGGTATGTATATCTTTCTTTTAAATGATGTAAATTGTTTTTATTAACCGCAAAGAACAATGCAGTGTGTATATGAGAAATATATTAAACTATCGCGTGTCTGCGCGCTCACGATTTGAAAGACGTATGCACATACTTGTAACTTTTCTGTTCGTTTTATTTTTCGTACTTGTATATATTTAATACTTTATAAGGGGAAGAGTAATTCCTTGTCGTCAGTTCAATCTGACTAACTAACCTAACCAAGTGGAAATACCCATAAAATAATATTACGAACAGTTCTATTGCTCCCATGACGCTACTGGTGCTTGGTATTAAGTTAAGAATACTGTTAACAGTAGCGTATTCTTCGCAATTCAAGATGTCTTTGTTTTTCTTTCCCCATTTCAATCTTTACCTTTCGAAACAATGCTAATATCAATGGGCGACAATAAATTATTTATAAGTATCGCAAAACTTCTTGGGCTCGGGCGATATCACGTGACAAACCTGCGCAGTAGCTAATTTTTAGGTCCATTTGGTAGTGTGGGCTGGATTGCAACGCAGGGTGTACAATACAATATGTTCGCAAGTTCGAGCGAGACGCAACCGTAACTTCCTACTCGCACACTCGCCTTATTGGGTGTTGTTTGAAATTGTTAGAAGGACATGAGCAGACTGTTGACACCCACTCAAGGTCAAAGCTCAAGAAATTTCGCGAGGACTATACTATCTGGCGTAATGTCTGCTCGGTGGAAATAAAAAAAAATCTGGAGTATATTATCCACCAATCCGCACTGGGCCCGCTACGTGGGCTGGGCCTGAAACCCCATAGTGATTTAATAGGAGAGGCCTGTGTCCTGCAGTGGGACTAATTTGTCAACCAGTTTCAAAAGCGAGAGCAGTTCACCACCACAACCATCTCAATTTCAATTAGTATCAACGAGACCTACTTTTGACTAATAAATATTTGGTTACAGGTCAATGTCCTTCGTCCTTGTAACATCAGCCGTTTCGTTAGCCCTTCTCAGCATTTGCTACACCCTCACTGATGCCTGGCGTATCTGGGCCGGGGGTCCTTTCAGATCTCCGGGCCTTAACGCTATAGCTCTGTATGTAGGACATTCAGTTTGTGCTCATTTGTTCCCTTTCCATTGGCGCATTCCGAATATGAGAACACATACGTTATACCTAGTCGAAGCAGCATGGGGAACCGTGTTGTGGGTTATTATCGCGCATATTATGGCAAAGAAGAAAGTGTTTATTAGTCTATAAGGCGACTAAGTTCTTTTAAATGCCTGTAATGAGTAGTAAAATTCAAGTAAGTAACGGACGATGGGTAAAAATGTCTCAAAAAGTCGACATTGTACCAATGTTAAGGTAGGTTATTGTCAAAATCGTGGGCGAACCATGATATAAACCAGATTTTATATACTAAAATCTATTTGTTAAAATCTTTTTTATATTACTTTTATAGTGAAAAAATCCTCCATCGCAGTTATAATAATTAACTTATAACATCGTTGTTCATAACAAATATGCCAATAATTTTATTCATTGAAACATAACAGAATGTATCTACATTACAATTATAGATTCGGAACAAAAAGCGACACACCTCTCAATAATGACTCTAATGACAACTCTCCCCGCAAAAGTTTAATTAACAACATTATGATAGAGATGTTACGCCTAAGCTCTAAATTATTTTTGTTGGTGCGTTAGATGATACATTTTTGTTCCTCGTCCTTTCGAATAATTTGGAATCGTGAATCATTGAGGTTTTTGTAAAACAGTCCTCATGATGCTGAATTTTATACTCCATTAATTTTGTACATAGTTCGCTAGTTTTAAAGACTGAAATTTTATTAAAATGAGCATTTTATTTCATTCTATTTTCGATCTAGTCTTGGGTATTTTGTAATGGCGAAGTATACCTACATATAATTATAACTCAATGATTTTATATGTGACGTTATCTGAGCAAAGGGACCTTATTGTCGCTATAGACTGAAAGCGATTTGCCTCTTAGTAATCACATTTATTTGATTTAGTACTAAAGTAATGCTAAAACTGCAAATACATATGACTTTATCTGAGCGATTTGAGGTCTGTATGGATTTATTGACTATGGTTAAGAATTTCCTGTCATTGTTTTTAGTAGGTATCTGTTTAAATAGAAACATGTTCTAACACCTGATTTTTTAGCCATAGCAATGAAACAAATAATATTTTGCATATTACATTTTGTATAGCTATTTTATATTGTAACTAGTCTCAATATTTGGGAAACTATAACCGACAATATGGTCCTTTTTCACAGAAAATGAAAAATATTGTCTATGTATCAGTGAATACAATATAAAAATATAAACTTGTCCAAATAAATAAATCTTTAAATAATAAATCTTCATATACCTTTTTTTTGCTATGACCTTTTCGTTACCTTTGCCTAATGATAATAAACTTCAAGGCACACGTTACGATCTTATGCAATGTCAGATTTACACACTAAACAGGCTTCATCATCATCGTTTGCAGCCCATTGGCATCCACTGCTAGATATAAACCTCCTCCAACCATAGATACCAACATAGAAGCAAAAGGTAACCGTAATTTTAGAGATAGAAAGTGCATGGAAAAACGTAAACCCAAATGAGTAAGTACTTAATAAGCTTAAATTAAAAAAAAATAGTATTTAGTCCAAATCAGTAGGACATTTACCTACCTATATGCGTAGTAGTAGCCTGATATATTTCAATACTCTGAATTCAAATTTGGAACAATGGCATACTGAAATGATGGTTAGTATACCAGCTTCAAAACTGCATAAGAACTTATTGATCGATAAAACATTATCATTACATATTATGTAATGATAACTGTATAGAGAAAAGGATCATATAATGGGTTGGAATAGGCACGTCGGCCGTGTGCACAGGGAGGCCAGGATTAAATATCAGATAGAGGTGGGTTTACCTCAGAGGTGATCCAGGGAGGGTTGACTTCACCTAAGCTCTTCAACCTGTACATCAATCAGCTGATTGTCCAGCTCAGCAGCATGCACGCGGACTGCCATGTGAATGCTATGCTGGTGCCGAGTCCGTCCGTCAGCTCTCTTAGGAAGCTGCTGGGTACCTGAGAGGCATATGTGGAGAGGCGAGACACGGCCTGAGGTATAACACAAAAAAGAGTGAGATACTCATATTTAAGTCAGGTAACAACCAGCTAAAGGATGTGCCTCTACTATTTTTACACGCCATTTATACAGCCTTGCCGGTCAGTAGTTTTAAACATCTGAGACACATCGAGTCTGATAATCTCAGTGACGATATTGAGAGGGAGCGCAGGGCGTTGGCGATCAGAGGCAATACCATATGGTGGTCCGCAGGTTTGCTCGGTGTTCTAGGGATGTTAAGATTGCACTTTTTAAGGCGCATTGCCAATGCCTTTATACGTGCGGCATGTAGCCAGTCAACGTCTTATGTGTACAATATACTGGTAATAATATTTTCAGGATGCTGATGGGACTGCCACGGTATTGTAGTGCTTCGACAACGTTCGTGGAGACGCGCACCGACGGCTTTAAAGCCTTAATTTGAAAAAAAAAAACACCGAAAGCTGCTTTCACAGCCAAATAGAAAAAAAATTAAAAGAATATTCAACTACCTTGTGCACCCTATATGTTTATATATATTTTTATACTATATGTTTTATATAAAGAAGGTGGCAAACGAGCAGACAGTCCACCTGGTGTTATGTGGATACCGTCGACCATCGATATCCGTAACTCATTCCAACACCAGTCCAGAATGACAGACGATGTCACACACCCGAATGCGCTGTCTACCTCTGGAGATTTTGGAATGAAATTGGAGAAACAATCCCGTGAAGAAAGAAAAAGAAAGAAATGTGCCACCGAATACGACGAAGCCAACTTTATGAAACACGATATAATCATCGTTACTATCAACTACCGATTAGGGCCCTGTGGATTAATGTGTTTGGATATGGCATCCGTCCCAGGGAACCAAGGACTTAAGGACCGATATGAAGCATTAGTTTCGATCAGAAAAAATATAGGTGCGTTTGGAGGTAACCCCTATAACGTGACAACTGCAGGTCCGAGCGTTGGCGCCGTATCTGTTTTACTTCATTTATATTCCAGTAAAGAGTTATATAATAATGCTTTCATTCACCTCACCTTACATAGACTCACCTTACATAGACGATGCATGTGTTAATGGTGGTACAGATGCAGCTATTACAATAGCCATTGTTCCATCCAACTGCTGGTTTTGATGTAACTAGTAAAAATGACATAGCCGAAGTATGTTCGCGCGGAACATTGCCCGCACAAATTATAAATGGTGCAATTTTACGGATTGCGCAATGTTTTTCATCGTTTAGGGAGTGCATATTTTCCTATACATACATATATTTTTCTCATAACGTACCATCCCACCGAACGGAAAGTATAATGGAATAAATGAAACTCCTTATTCCATTACATTATTGATTCCCCATTCCACCCGACATCCCCGCAAAGAATTGGAAGGTTTAATGGCACGAGGAAAACTAGCTTCCGATCTGTATTGCCCGATTCCTAAATTGTACTTACTCCCTATTGATTAAATCTCAAAATTATCTCGTTATATTCCTTATTCCCTATTTACCCAACCCTCGTTCCAAATGCATTTCTAAATCTTTAAAGGTAAGGCATGCCGGAGGTGAACCAACGTTTGTGAATCCGGACTGATGTTGGCCATGTATCGCGATGTCCGTAATCCCATAGGGGACAGTATCTACTCATACTGTATAAGGTAAACTTACCATCAGGGAAAGTTAAAAGCCGATATTGTTTGATATGCAATTATTGTATTCAATTGTATTCAATTATATTCTTACTCGTGTAACTAGTCCAAGCGTCGAATAGATGTTTTTGGTTGTTTGTCAGTAATAGTCCAAGCGCCTTGTAATGTAATTTAGTACAAACACATATACAAAATCTTCTTTCCTGTAAAGTTTCATTTTTGTAGCTTGGATTGTAGCTTGTAGCAGAATGATATCCAATTTTGGTAGATTTTTCACACATTATTTTTTCTAATAAAAATATGTCTAAGTAATTGTATGGGTACTCTATGGTCAATAAAATAAAACAAAAATTTACAATATTTGACGTTTTATTAGCAAGGTTGACAGTAAAATTCGTAATGTCATTGGAAAATAATAATAAAACAAACGATTTAACAAATTCATGACTCAAGGTAACAGCGAAATAGTTTTAACATATAAAACTATCAATAAAATTACAACTTCAATTATGTATAACAATAGAAGAACAGTTTATAATTAGTGGTACAAATATTAATTGTACGATTCACAATGGCGTAAGAAAATTCGAATCAAAATGCCAAAGGATTATTCTGATACTTGTATGGGGGGGAGGTGTTGTGAGATTGAGAGATGAGTTGAGAGATGCACATTTTCTTTTTTCTTGGACCACTACACAGAACCGACGAATTGAACGACGCGGCATATAGACACCGTACCAATCAAGCGTTCGAACAATTACAATACTTTTCTGCGGTGTATTGTAATTGGCGATACGTATCCCATTAAATAAGTTGAAAATGAGTTGCAAAAAGATTTGTAATCGTTCGAACGCCAGAGGGTCTACATGAAATCATACAAAAAATCTACGATACCTTTTAGATACTTGAAGGTACCCGATGTACCGGACCGAAGAAAAGTCAGAGTAGCTTAGAGCAAAGAGGTTATACAATTTCCTTCTTTGGAATTTCGATCGGGCCCGAAATTTCAGGGGTGTAAGATCAGAGTATACGTATGATTACGGCACGCATATAAACAAACCTTGATTCGTGAACCTTTGAAAATAATCTACAAATACCTTCTTGTCATTTTTATTACGACGAGATTTAGGTGACGGGGGGGGGGGGGGGGGGGTGATGATGATGCATGAGTACAAAATAAATATTTCATACAAAATTTAAACATGAGTACAAATTAAATATTTAATCAGTTCGAATCGTTTTTAATATTTTGGATTTTTTCAGCAAGTTCAGCAAGTTTTTCAGTAAGTTGAGGACCTACATATTTTTTCTGCAAATATAATAATATTAGTGTTAACACTGATAACAAAAGGGTGCAAAACAAATCGTATAAGCTTTCATTTGACAGAATATGTCTGAAGTAAAAGTAAATACAGATCCCGGCCGAAAGTAATACACATCGGCTATGATCGGCTAGCTTCGGTTTTGTAGAGCGTAATTTCTGTCGGGTCAAGTCGGATGTGACTTGTCAGTCGTCGTACAGACACACGACAGAGACGACGTTCTACAAAACCGAAGCTAGTCGATCATAGCCGATGTGTATTACTTTCGGCCGGGATCTGTAAGTGTGTTTGGCATTTTGTTTCACATCAAAACGATATTATGTCGTAACAAAGGCGTGCGCAAAACGCTAGGCCGTGTGCGCATCATGAAATTAAAACATTAATTCCATAACTTAAACACAAACTACTTTACAATAAGTCGTTTCGAAATAAATTACTCCGGTAAATGCCATATTAGGAATTAAATATTAAATACATACTTTAAAACACATTTTTTATGAGTTACAAATACAGGATACTTTTTGTAGTAGTCATTGCTTACGTGTAAAAATTGGTAAAATGTATAGGTGATAGACAGGCACGCATCGCAGTTATATAACCATCTCGTTTAGGTACTAACAATATACTAAACTAGAGACCTAACCTCGTATAGCGATAAAGACACGTAAAACAGTGTTTATATATTTCTAAAGTTTCATTAGAAAAAATCTCTTAAAATATATCTCAATTCTTGTTATAAGATCCTCGGTGCGACGGGATCGTATATTTCTTTTAGTACAATATAAATAGATCATTTCCTTATCATTCTAAATAGGAAGAACTTTTAAAATATAAGAGAACATACTAATTGCACATATAGTAAAAATACTATGTAAACGTTGATATATTTTAGTTGTATATTTGGCTATATATATATATATCAATTATGTTACGATATTTAGGTATAACAGTTCACATTAATTATTTTAAAATGTATTTACGATGAAAACGGATTATAATTTGTACATATTAGAAATGTTATTTTACTATAAGGTTATCTACAATATGATTAGAGTAATAAGTACTAGAGCTCACTTTAAGTCACTCACTTCACTATAAAGACATTTAATGGAATGTTTAGTATCAAAAGAATGTTAGTTGATAACGTGGCTTTGAAGTCACAATTGTAAGTCAAAAAAGTTAAAAAGTTGGCAAGACCAGAACGAAAACATTCTTACCAATCACACTGCAAGAGATTCCTCGAAGAATATATCTATTACTTATTAACGGATGGCTGCATTTTAACTATTAAAATACTGTTTGTAAAAATGTTGGCTAGCTATAAGATTATGTTTCGGTGTGCAGTCATTGCGAGTGTCGAAATTCGGTGGGAAAAAACTACCTTTATCGGAAGACAATAGGAAGACGGAAGACAAGAGACCAATCGAGCATTCGTACGAATATAAACTCCTTTGCAGCTTATAATAAACTTTTTTAACAGGCGATTAAGTACCGCCGATCACAAATACAGTGTTGTACAACAAACCTGTTCTTTCAGTTAGATCAAGGCGTTAAAGTAACCATAAAAACCGTAAAGGTTTTTAATCATAGTATAATTCACTTAGTAAATGCTTTAGATAGGGGCCAGTATGAGAAATATAATTTTCAATGAAATGTATCTAATGTGCCGATTTGAACCACTCGCAATGGTGTCACCTCACCATCAAGATATATCATTTGTTAGGTACGTTACTTTCGTTGAAGGCATGCCTTATTTGTACTTGTCGATCTACGAAGCGCAGTTATGAACTGAGATTGTTTACAGCTAACGATTCTATACTTTGGACCTCTACAATGAGGCCCTTTCACGGTTTCACGAGACTAGACATTACCGAAAACACTTGTCACACAAATCGGTCTTTATATAGGTTATTAGATATCTAACCTTAAATACAAGATAAAATCTCTAGGACGATATACATTTCACGCTATAAATGCAAATTCATGGAATTCAATATTAAAAAGTAAGACGTGGGCTATACATTGTACGCCTTACATTATTATGCTACCAAGATTCCCAATTGCACCACACTGCACCATGATAACGCAAAATAGCTTTTGGAAACTTAGACGCCTCTAAAGAAACCAAATTGCCTAGTGTAGTCACATGCCTATTTATTAATATTTGCCTATAATCCGATGTTAAAATTGATGTTACGTAATTAGGCCGAGTCAATTTATACAGAAATTATTATTATGAAGAAACAAGCGAGCCCGTTTTGCTCGTAGACACAGCGACATACAAGTATAATGTATGCTTTGGGTAACAATTAAAATCCTTAACCTAGTCGCACATCTTTGAAACATGCGCGTAATTAAAACTTAAAATAACACTATTGGAGCTATTAAAATATATTACGAGAATTCAAACAACACGCGTATAACTATCGACTTATATAAGACCCCAGTACTGTTCCCTGTCGCGAGTCAAGCACCTCGCACGCCCTCCGGCGGCTCTCCGCGTGTCACTTCGGAGGAAGAGAGTAATGGACACATCGAGTGCGCTACAATAGTATCGCGTGAAATACGGAGTCTAAATACTCACGACACCATTCATTCTGATGATTTATCATTTAGTAGCGAAACAGGGTGTAGTTCCAAAATAAGCACGTAGGTACATGGAAACAAGGTAATACGAATGTGTTACTGTTTCACTTCATTTTCATTAAAAGTGACTCTAATTTAAAACGAAATGATGTAATATTAATTGGCTTCTTCTCGCAGTTGATTGCTGCAAAGACGTTCTTGTACGTCCAAAACACGTCTTTGCAGCAAACCCAGAGGTCTGTATGTATAAAGTGCTATCTCCATTTGTTTACTTCCTCCGAAGTAGTCACTACAACGTACCGCGTGGGAGTCCCGAGGCCGCTGTACGCATCACTCGAAAACGGTGCACAGTTGTATAAAATAAATATCTAGTGTGGCACTTGATAGAATACCGAAACGCGGGCATAACCAATCCAGCACCACTGAACTATAATACTAACAAATCTAGTGAGCAACCATTCGACGCAACTTTCCTTCCCTTTGGATACCTCCAATTCGTGGTATAAATGTAAATACATCCAAAATATACATTTAAAATATACACCCCGAAAAGAGTCGTTGTGTCACCAAACATCCGTCGAACTGTGAGAATCAACGTAGTTTTGTAATTTCTCACAGCCTCCTTATAATTAAAGTGTCTGTTGAATCAATCGGATCGATCTAATTTGGTTACAGACTAAAAGACATGACACAGAGTGACGTCAGTGTTTTGAGGATGCCCGCACCCACTCTCTAATGAGATGTTTCTGGAAATTTTGGAAACAGGAAGGCGCGGGTTAAAGTGTGACGTCACACAACTTGTCGCTTAGTGACGTCACTTTCTGGCGCGTGCCAGCGCTTGGCGACACTGCGCCAGTTGACTCAGTAAGTTAGCATTTTGCTGCTCGAGGGTCTCCATTCTCATTTTGTAATCAGAATTTTCTGCTACTAACATTTCGACCTTCCTTTCTAGCTGATCCATGTATTCCTTCTTTTTGCGTCTGCTCTCTTGTGCTGATATCTGTAAAGATAATGGAAATAAATAAATAAAATTAACAATTTTAGAGTCAAAACAATTCAAAACGCGAGATGCGTTATGAATTGTTTTTTCAATGTCCAGTTCCGTCGAAATTTAATTGATTTGCTATCGACGATATAGTAAGGCCTCTACTATTCATTGATAAAACTTTTGATTTTACATCCAGTGTAATTGACTGTCTTTCGCGGTTTTTCCCGGTCACGTTACTTTTTACTGGCAGCATAACTTTAAATTATGATATGTAAACTATTTGCACTAAGAAAATCAGTCTCTAACAGCTAACATAAATCATAGACTTAAATAACACAATACTTTCAGACAAAATGTGACGCACTTTTTGCTTATGTAATATTCGTATGTACGTAGTACGTACACACCTACTTACGTAACAATGCGAACTAAAACAAACGAGCGCTTCGCTTTATCGCTTGAATTTGTTTCCCTTCCGCCCTCTACCCGCCAACGGTCAACCCCCGCTCTACTATTTAGTAATACTCTACTATTTACTAAGACGTAAAACGAATCATAGACATTAAAACGAGGAATTGTGCCAAAATGTTGACTGACGTAAAACGAAACGCCGTAAAACGAGGACTACCTTTACTTAAAAAATCAAAAATACAACTCTAGAAGAAAGTGTACCTTGTTTTTAATTTTTCTCCTAATCTTCTTGAGAGATTTTTCCTCAGCTTTAGTAAGCGGCAGGCGCGTGGGCACGGGGTAGCCTTCGGCCAGTAGTGTGCGCTTCTCTTCCTCTGTCAACACTAAGGTGCCTGTTGAACCTTTCTGTAAAGAATAAACATTAACATCATAATTATAAATTAAATCCATTAAAAATGTTTAGCAAGGGTCCAAGGTGGGCTCTCTGCAGTATGTCAAAAAAGTGAACGGTTATCCATACCATACCATCATACTATGTCTCTTCACTACTGGATATAGGCCTTATCCAAAGCTCACTATCTATCACACACGATCCTCGGCTCTTCTCATCCAACCACCACGCAAACTTCTTCAAGTTTCGCTCACACATTGCGCTTCCCGGTACTTGGCCTCCACTCGAGGACTCGTCTACCCCATCGGTTTGAGTGACTTTGAACTGTCAGAGACCACGTTTCAGCACCGTACGCCTAACTGGCAGGACGCACTGATTGAAAATTTTCGAATTAAAGTGAAAGTTTCAATCCGTGAAGCGGATGACCTCGCGCATCTGTACCGTCTGGGCTCGGAAGGTTTAATACATACTGCTATACTGCAAGCAACATACTACTTAATACAAATGTTGCGGCGTCAATGATGGGCAAGTTGTCGCTACAGAGGCGACCAACGGAATTCCACCTTAAAGCCGGCACTGATCTGTGGTGTCTCCACTCACCGGTTGGCTGCTAATAAGCGGCGTATTGATCGGTTGTCGCGAGTGGTGCGACACGTAGAGATGCGGGCGGCGCGCGGGCGCGGCCGGTGGCGCTGGCGCCTCGTGCGCGGGCGACACCGCGCCCTCGCTGTCTGACGACGACAGCGACGACGGAGGCGTGGGGGGCAGGTTGAACCCTGGGGACAAGGAGAATAAACTCAATCAGGCTAATTGAAAAGGGGAAATACAATTACATGCCGATTTTAAGGCATACCACAATTATTTATTTACTTAAACTTAATTGCACAGACAAAATGTACAAATGGCAGACATATGGCATTCTCGACCATTTAACCTTTGCGCAATCAGACAATCAAAAGAGGGGTGCATTATAAAGTTGATATTATTCTTGTCAGAAGTTGAAAGTACGTAAAAGTAATAGGTACATATATAAACATAACAATACAGGTACAATACATATAAATATTTATGCAAATATCTACATTATATATGTAGATATTTGTAGATATATGTAGATACATTATATAAATGAAGAGTGGAGAGATTTGGAAGAAATTAGATTATTAAGTTATTGAGAGGTGAAATTCGCAGAATTAGCCCTGTTTCCAATTACCCTGATTGACCCTCATCCCTAGTTTGCTTTACCAAATATAATATCGATAAGGGTTGTAACATTTGAGATTTTTGCGTATTTCACACATATTTATTTATTAAAATGGGTCTCAACGTGTATGTTTACTCTATTTATTCTACATGACGTATCGGTTGGGTTGCTCCAACCATGGGCACGAGCTGACTGAAGAGGCGGATAGTCCACGTCGAGAATTGCGAGCAGTTGCAGCCTTTCATCGAGTAAAATAAATAAAGTAAACATACGCGTTGAGACTCGTTAAAATAGATAAATATATCGATTAGGATTGTAAACGGTACCAAATAAATATAGTAAGCCATTTTTAATGTTTCTATAATGTTTTATCTAGGAGGGGGAGCCTCGTTACCTCTCTCTCACAGAAGACTACTTGAAATGTACTGCATTTCCCACTTTATCTTATTCTTCAATGTGCCAGAACTCATTCCCATCTCATTCTGTTCCTTCCCTTTTTCCCAACCCGTCCTCTAAATCCATTCCTACATCTTCAGGACATCCGAGGGCGTGCCAACGTTTGTCATTGTGGATTGAAGTTAACATGTACCGTTGATGTATATGGGCACTCACTCACCACCAGGTGAACTGTATGCTCGTCTGCTTCTTCTCATAAAAAATAACTAAATAAATATATATTTTATAAACACAATGAACTACAAAATTACAATACACTATTTCACTGACGTCGATCCATATGATTTTAATATATCCTACACGCAATCTCTGTATTATATTTAGAATCAGAATCTGCTTAAAAAAAATAATGATTCTCCTAATATTTATATTGTAGTAAATACTGGTAAATTTTTAATGATGTAGACAGATAAAATAATAAGTAAAAAATAACTTTTCATTTTATTTTAAAGTGTTCGTTTTCTGTAGACGACATATTGTATTTTTTTGAAAAATATGTACCAACCCTATTAATAAACATCAATACAATTCAATAATTTCATCGGACAAAAATATTTTTACGAAACACAGTGCTGTATACCTAAAGATGTCTGTCTATACATAAAGATCGTCTAAAGTAGAGATTGGGAATTATGTTTAGTCTAGATAGATTTTCCTGGACAATTAATTAGCCACAGCGACCATTTTGTGTAAAGTGAATAATTAAGTTGAAATTATTGATATTCATTATTACTCAGACAAATCTTTCTTTCTCTTTGACATCTGTCAGCAAAGATTACTTTCACATATCGTCTACTACAGTTAGCTGCTTGGGCACTTGAAGGTATATTAATTTGAATATCAGATTAAATTTGGCAATTTGGCAATGAAAAGGATGGTTTAGTACGAGATAGTCAGAAACCACTTGCGTTTTTATGAGAGCAACTGATGTAATTTCTCAATTCTGGACGTGTTGCTTTTATGGAAACATATTACTTAGACAACCTACAAAATACAACAACATGCTGAAACTTGACTTGATTCTATTTACACCACCTGCAACTTAGATGAAGTGATAAATATAAGATTTGACCATTTGACCAGTTTTTAGACCAGTTGCTATCATAGACTACATGCGTTTCCGACCAGAATCCAGTGAGATATGTATGATTGTATAGATTACAATTAGAAATATAGAGAACTTGATGAATACTTAAAAGGTTACAATTGGAAATATCTTTGGAATACTGAATATGAGCGTATTCATATTGAAGTTTGCAAGAGGAGGTGTAAATGTTAATAAGGTCTTGGAACATAAATGCTAGGATTTATTAGTAACAATGTTATATTTTTTATATACAGGTATATTGGAATCTGTCCATATGAAAATCTGTCTTTTTGAGAATCTGTCCATATGCGAACGAAGCATTTTATTTAGTAAATAATAATATATTTTCGGTAATTTAGAGGCATCATGGCACAATATTACAGAGGGCGCCATAATGCCTCCTACCGTTGACAGTTGTCACACTTGTCATGTAGGTCAGGAAGCAGATAGTCGACACGGTGGTACGAGAAGTGACCTACTTTGTAAAAGTGATGTAATTTAAGCAAATATAGTGTCGTTATTCACGTCTCGGGAATTTTAATTGTCATCCTTTTCATAAATAAGCAAATTATGGAAAAAATAACAGAAAGGAAATCAGAATAAAAAGAGCAGTGTCATACCGGTGCCACTGGATGTGACTTTGATGGAGAGTTTGTTAGAGCTGAGGGTTGTGGCGAGGCGCGGCGCTGCGCTCAGCAACAACTGTGGGACTCCCGCTGCGCCAACCTTCTGCAGCATTGCTTGTGGCATGTGGATGGTTCCCGTCTGAAATATAGGAAAAGGCAACGTTAAAGATGGGATAAAGTTTTATTCCGTACCGATATAGACAAATTCATCTAGACGCTCTTATTTTAATGGGTTGTTACATTAAAAAAGAAGGGACGGTACACGCTGCTATCCCACAGCCACTGGGCACACTAGACCACTCGACTGGTCAAGTTACTCCTCTGTCTCAGAAGACCGTAAAATGTACTGTATTTCCCACATTATCCTATTAACGCAAAGTATGTACGTGTAATGTAGGTCCGTGTTTCGGTAGTTTTTTTTATTAAGAAGTATGCAGTCGAGCAAGCGGTCCCACGCGATGGTAAGTGTTACCGCCGCCCATGGCCACCGGCAACACCAGGAAGTATGCGAGTACACCACCGACCTTGGAAAATTCTATTCACAGCGTTCTTAAAGAACCCCATATCGTAAAAACACCTCTCGAGGCAGTTCGTTCCTACGGGTTCGCAGTATAAAATGATTTTTGGACCGAACAGTATGCGAAACCTCCGTATCGAGAAATCGCGGATGCACGGCACTTCTGTGACGGAAGATGTGGTTGTAGAAACTTGATGTGGGAATTTTCTTAATAGCATTCCCCGTTGTATAGGCGGTAGAACACGTAGAGAGACGTAACGGCTCTCCGGACGCTGAGAGATTCTGGACCGCCTGTGAGAGTTGGATCGTCGACAATTCGAACAGTTGGCTTTATTTTCTAGTTGACGCTTAAATTGGACTTTGCTGGAAATGTCGACACCAAGAATCCCGATACTCTCAGAGATCTTAAGGGGTATGCTCTGAAAGCAAGGTGCTACGACAAAACGGGCTTTTTTTAGCGGTGACTGCACAGATTTGCGTCTTACTGAGGTTGAAATCATTTCTGTTTAGAGAACCCCAAATCGAGACTTGATCTAAAGAGTCTTCAATTTGAGACACAAGTTTGACGCGACTCTCTTCCACTTCGACCCGAGGGATCTTGGCGCGACCCCTGTACATTGAAATATACCCAAGCCCATTCCCAACTATCTCTCCACATTTCTTTCTTTCTCTTTCTTCACGGGATCGTTTCTCCAATTTCATTCCAAAATCTCCAAAGGTAGGCAGCGCGCATCCGGGTGTGTGACATCGTCTGTCATTCTGGACTGATGTTGGAATGAGTTACGGATATCGATGGTCGACAGTATCCACATAACACCAGGTGGACTGTCTGCTCGTTTGCCACCTTCTTTCTATAAAACATATAGTATACAAAAATATATAAACATATTATAGGGTGTACAAGGTAGTTGAATAATCTTTTTAAAAAAAATCCATTTGACTGTGAAAGCTGCTTTCGGATCCTTATAAAACGAAGCCAACTCTATACATATATTATGTATCTATAAGATCTATAGTATCATAAAACGTGATGTGCCATACAAAATCAACGCGATGAATGATAGGTTTCGTATCGGCGATCTTTACATCCGTCTACAGTTCCGCATCCTTTGGCAGGACTTTGCGTGTTTCGAGGAAGCCTCCCAAGTGCACAAGTGGATAATTATCGACATAATTACTACATATCTTGTGCCCGATCGTTACAAGTAAAAACTTTGCAATTTTGAACATCGGATTATGGTGAAAGTTGCCAAGTGGGTACCGTACGAACTTGTTGAACTTTATTGACCTTAGTTTTTTTCATTGAGTAGCCAGGGGTCGTGGTCGAGGAATGATACGGTATGAAGGAGGGGTCACGAGAAGCGTTGAATGATTCATGGTTAACATTTTTTAATGGACTTTTAGAGAGATATTTTGTATTCTTTGAAAGTTGTTAAAAAGATCAATGAGTACATTTTTAATTTTGAAGTCAGAATAAAATATATTCAAATGTATTGTACCGTATTGTATTACTTTAAATGTTATTGCTGTTAAAAGGCAGAAAAGAAGGACACGTTTATACAATAATTCAAGAAGCATTAATTAATCGAAACTGATTAGTCTCATTATTTTTAAAACTTTATACATAGTCAAAAGGAATAGGTAGGTGTAAATACCAGAAATAGTTCTGGTGAGTAGTTATCATAATGAATCGTTAATTAGAAGAATAATACGGAGATTTAAAATCGCATTTTTGAAAATCGGTTTCGTTCCTAATTACGAGCACCTACTTCCATTTGTATTTAAGACATTTGACTATAGACATTGACTATTTGTATTTGACTATAGTGGCACAGAGCTCACTTCATTAAATCGGTAATAATATTAGTAATCAGTATCAAGGAAAAAATAGTGCAGTTTTATTATCATGAACTTCATTGTTTATCACAGGTACAGAGATCTCCTCCCGCCCAAATGTTGCTTGGAAGAGATCGCTTTAGCTATAAGGCCTACGTTTTATACATATTTATATAAACTATTCTACCTTTCCAAACTCTTTAACCTATTATTTAACTATTATGTCACTTTCACCGTATTCTTGGATTAGGTGATTACTCACTGTCTGAAAATATTACCAATTGGGGAGTTTCCACCGTTCTGATTTTTTTGTGGTATATTTTTTTACTGATTTATGTACGCCTGGTACCTCTTTCAACTTACACCGGTGTAAATGAGAAGGTATCTACTACCTTTTATTATAGATACCTTTTATACTGGGTATATTCCATACATTGTGTTTTTTATCTAATTAATTTCTTACATTACGACTTTACTTACTGTATGGTCAATAACGTAGTCGAGATGTGTGACTGGCGTGCCGGGAGTGGGCGAAGGGGGGCAGGAGGAGGCAGGGGACTCTGGTTCTGATTTTGGTTCTGCCTTCACCTCCATTGGAGAGCTGGACCGCCGTCTGCTGCTCCATGCGCTTGTGGGGATCGCTGGGTAGCATTCGTCTTCCATGTCTGGAAAGAGACACATCACACGTCACTATCGTAGTTCTGGGTACAGGTAGTACTGCAAAACGCTTTTAGGAGAAGACACACCCCTTCTTTCTTCTAAGGTAAAAAGAAAACCTAAATTCTTATTCTTTATTAATGGTGTTTTATATAAGTATGGTAGCAGATAACATGTCAGCATCGGTCAAAAATGACAAATTGCGAATATTAGCACGTTCGCAGATATATTGCCTACTTTTGGGGATGATGGAATTAGGATTTAGAAAAATTACGTATATATAAAACATTTATGTAAATCAGACAACTAGTTGAAGCCCTATCCTACCATACCATAAGCTTATGGCGCTCTATTACTGGACATGGGAGAGCCCAATGCTCGCCACCACATATGTTCTTCGGCTCTTCTCATACAACCACCACCGGAGAACTTTTTCAAGTTCAAGTCGGTTCAGCTAGCCGGAAGGCGTCCCACGCTACGATTGCCGGTGTGTGGACTCCATTCGAAAACTCATCTACCCCAACGGTTATCAGTCCAGTGGCAAATATGATCTGCACCACCCCTTATTATTGCCACTTCAACATGCTGATTATATGAGGAATGTCGGTGAGTTTAGTTCTTTGGCGAATCTCTTCGTTTCGAATCTTATCCCGCAAAGAAACTCCGAGCATAGCTCTCTCCATAGCTCGTTGAACGACTTCGAGCTTCTACAAATCCTTTGTTTAAACCCTAACCTTACTTCAAATTGGGTTAAAGAAATCTTACATAATGTAATCCTATACAATTATACGTACAGGATAAAAATGAACAGAGATCAAACCTATACTTTGCATTTGGAATAAACCATTCTGTCGTGAGTGAAATGAGAAATCTAATAGTGAAATCATACGTAGGTGGAAGATGAGAGAGATTAATGACACAACGCCATCTGAAGATGGAGTAAAGATGTTAGTTTCCCCCACTGTTAATGTAAAATCTTTAATTAGGAACATGCTTAAAAATCTGCATGTTAATTGTTCTTAATGAAATTATAGAAGCAAATTTGTGTGTAAACCGCTTCCTACTATTTACAGTATGGTTAATACATGTATGCAGCCGCGTGGAACATCTCAGTGGGAAGTGTTAAACCATTGAGGGTTACGCGTACCTTAACGCACAATTATTTTTGTGTAAAGATGCTTGATGATTGTAGATAATTATTTTATTATTTTTATAGGAAAAGAGACGGACGAAGAAGCGACCCACGTGATAATAAGTGACTATCGCCGTCCATGGCCACCTGCAACGCCAGGAGGTATTGCAGTCAATGAAGATGCTAGGCAACACAAACGTTACAATTTTGATATACGTTAATTGAGAAGAATAATTTATAATGAGGTTGTTATAGGATCGCCTATGAAATCGCCGTTTTATATGGAAAAATACAAATAGTTTTTTGTTTATGAAAATTATATATTTAACGAAGTATTGCCCATTATTATCAGTGCACTTTTGCCATTTTAATGGAAGTTGATTGATGCCTCTGCTATAGAACTCCTGGGGATGGGAATCGATGATTTCTCTGGAGGCGTTTTTCACTGCCTCATCGGAGTTGAATTTTTTTCCGGTGTGAAAAGTGTGTGAAAATGGAAATTAGTAGGGGCAAGTTCTGGTGAGTACGGTGATAGAGAATTTACAGTCGAAGCTCCTGTAACTTTGAAACTGTCTGTCGTGCAGTGTATTATCGTGGAAAAGCAGTGGATTAGGACGATTGACCAGACTCAACCGAGTCTTGCCAGAGCGCTTGCCCACCATCATTTGCAGTTCTTCACAGTACACATTTGCATTATTTGTTGTGCCAGATCTCAAGAAGTTGTAGTGGATAATACCGGCACAGGACTACCATACAGTCAGTCACCATAAGCTTCTTTTGACTCAGTTTACGATTGGGGCATTGTTTGGCTGTCTCCTGGGATCAACCATTGTGACGAACATTTACGATTATCATACAGGATCCACTTCTCATTACAAATGACAATACGATTCAGAATTCCTTCATTTTTGTACCGTTCAGCAAAGTAAGGCAAGCTTCGACGCGTGTTTGCAGTTGACTTTCATTAAGCTTCTTTACTTTCCCGATTTGCCGCAAATGAATCAATCACGCCTTTTTAATTTTCCCATGGTCGCAAACACAACGATATCTAGCAAAAGATCGTTTGACCGAAAATAAATGACTAACTGGTTTTGAAAAAGAATGTCATAGCTTTAAATTGAAATTAATTTGAATTTGGAATTCCAAGCCAAACGCAAGGTAACTAAGTTCAAAGTGGCCACTATGAACAAACGGAAATTTCATAGGTAAGAGCCTAATATGAACCAAATTCTACGAGTAGAGTACCTATTTACGGTATTTTCTTCAATCTCAAATTCGCTCACAAAAAAGTATTGTCAGGTGAATTACGGACAAGTCCCACTGATAAAACCCGTTTCTACAATGTTTCTATTAAACTCGAATGCTATTAGAACTAAGACCTGCTTTAAGACCTTTTTAATTTGACTTTAAAAAGACTTCGCTAACAAAAACTGAGGAAAATGTAATGGTGAAACTTAGGAAAGGCATTCCACTGGGAAAAGTAAAGAGAGCATAAAACGCTGATGATGATAGAAATATACACATATTAGAAACGTATGTACTACTCACTTGTGTGCGCGATTTTACAGTTACAACATTGAATATTAAACAGGAACGCATGATTAACTCATTAAGCTAGTACGTACCAGTTATTATGTGGAACGCAACACTGGCTAATTGAGTTTTGTAATTTTTGCCTTAATTTCCTATATTAAAACACTAATTACTAAGATTGTTAAATGTTAAGACATTAAAACGTTTTTATTCCAAATTGAATTGAATTGATAGAATTAGAACTGATTTTGATTTCTTTGAATGTTTAAAATATGGCCGTATGGTGTCGGTCGTCATCTCTTCTCGTGAGTGTCGTTAAAGGCGACTATGGGACAACGAAGCCGCTACCACAAACCCCGATGAACTAGACCACCTCTAAAAGAGTAGACTCGCCAACTCGCTTGACCAGCGTGGCGTTTTAAGGCTATAACATAACTCATGCCCAAGACAAGGTGCATGAGGAGGCTCCTGTCCAGCAGTGGACGAACAAAAGGGCTAGGTACGGTTAAGATCTATTAATGAGAGATTGGTTGAGTCCATTTTTAATACAGACAAAATATGATTAATACTTGAAAATAAGTCCTAATAGCTCTTTAGCTTCTACTTCTTTAAGCCTGAAGCTTCACTGGTATGTGACTGGCCATATATACAACCATATCACAGTAGATAAGGTTTACACAGTACAAATCAGAAATATTTGTTCCTATGTAACAGTAGCAGTCAAATCCAGAAATCTTGATAGTGATGAGTAATACCAAATACAAACCGTCTTTGGAGTGCCAATAAGACATTTAAAGCAATTTGGAAATGAGGCTAGGCATTCATACGGAATAGCCGGCTATAAAGCTGTGACTGGCGAAATAATCAAATAGTCATCTATCTTGTACACTTTTGACACGAGATATTAAGGTTTATTACGCATGCGTTGCGCCCATAGCGTGCCATAGCTTTCCATTACATATCTACGTATTGAATGTACTGTGGGAAAGACTACGGTTTTAAATAAAATGAAGTTTCGGTAATTTTGGACAACTTTCGCCAGTATCAAAGCACTAATATTTATCAAAAAATAAACAAGGCATCTATTTTTTTGAAATAATGAAATTTTACTACTGACGTTGCAGTTAAAATAAAAAAAAATATCTTTTCAAATTTGTGTATTTCGATAAAATTGTTTTACTATTAGACATTGTCAATGAGAGTGGATCCCCCCCCCCCCCCCCCCGCCCGCCGCACCGTAAACTAATTATTTAACGATTTCTAAAAAAAACTGTCTTCTCTAACAATTAGAAATCAAACGAGCTAAAAAGTGACAAAGAATTAAGTGACTATTCAATTTAAATAGTGTTTATGGGTGAAGGGATAAGTTAATGACTAAATAAGTCCGTTGTCAATATTAAGTGGTGCTACATTTAATGTTATAGCTTTGATCTCTTAAAGACCGTCTTAAATAGTTAACTTGTACTTGTATCAGCCTATAACGTCCCACTGCAGGGTACAGGCCTCATCTAGTAACATACTCCAGATTTTTTTTTCATTTCTAGAGCATGCGGGTTTCCTCACGATGTTTTCCCTCACCGGCGAGCTAGTGACAATTTTTAAAAATCCTTACTTAAGTAGAAACTCAGTGGTACGGGACGGGGAATTGATCTCACTATCACACGAATGTGATAAATAGCTAACTTAGGTCAAGATAAGTAAACGAATCTCTTCTTAAACGTGAAGTTGAAAGTATTAGTTAGATCAAATTGCGCTTTTAGAGAACTTTTGCAATCTGCCTAGGCATGCAAGGAACACAGCAAGGTCTAAGAGACAATTATTACATCTAAGAGTCACTAGTGGCTCTAAACATTTTAAGACTTTTATCTACTACATGGCCTGTGACACTGTGTTGTATTAATAAACCACTTGACATTTAAAGATGAATCACGAGCGTCAGGGCGTCAACCTATGAATTCCTTTCACCAAAATCAGTTGCGAATTATTCGGTCATGATTAATTTAATGATTGGCTCAGGTAACGGTAAGCGGTTCACTTTGAGCTGCTCTGCTCACAAAATACATAAATTTAAATATGAGCAACGTAATAAATAGACTGATTAAAGCATATTTAAAACAATTAAGCAGTTATGTGATTTATTTATTTCTGGTGGCGAAGATATTAAATTGAATGTTGCATGGTCATCGTACATGTAATAAAAACTTGGTTTTCCTCATCATACATTTCTTACATTGTTCTATGATGTACGTTGATATCAGCCTATAATGTCCACCTGCTGGATACAGCCCCCAAGCAATTAAGAGGTCATAATCTGTCCATTTTGGTGGATAAAAATATTCAGGCACACGGGTTCCATCGTGATGATTTCCTTCACTGCCGAGTGATAATTGCAAAATTTTAAAACTTAAGTCAAGTTCAAATCCTATTTGGTGTTCTGTATAATGTACGCAGTGGCGGTACATCCGTGGTATCCCAAAAGCCCAGCTACATTACAAATCTAAAACTATTCATAAATATTAATATTTGTACAAAACAAACCAATAAATATAGTATAGTATAAATCTCCAACCTATTTTTTTTATGGATGAAGGCGGTAGACGAGCATACAGTCCACCTGATGGTAAATGGATACTGTCGCCCACAGGCATCCGCGATACATGCCAACATTAGTACAAAATGACAAATGTTGGCACGACCCCGGATGCGCTGCCTAGCTTTGGAGATATAGGAATGGATTTGGAGAAAGGGTTCGGAAAATAGGGTGGAATATGATGGGAATATAGGCTCGGGCACATCTCACTCACCACGGAAATATTAGGGAAATAAGATAAAGTGGGGAATGCAGTACATTTCAAGGTAGTCTTCTGTGAGAGAGGGGTAACGTGGCCAGTTGAGCGTGCCCAGCGACTGTTGGATTGTAGCATGCACTCTCCCCCTCCTAAATTGGTTATATTGGTTTAAATTTAACGCTTTTGGGTTTCTATGAAAATATTGAGCAATTTCACGTTAGAATTGTTTGAATAAATACCAATAAATATAAATTGCCAAGTTAGATTTGCAAGCGAAAATCGCACTTATGTTATAGAAATGTCAAATTGAAACTTAGATGTGCTCGACATTATCATTGGCCGACTGTACAATGTATAAAAAAGTTTTTTCTTATTTTAATTTAATAGATACACTTTAGAATTTATTTGGAAATTTGATAAACTATTTAAAATGCAATGCTATTTTTATGAGGAAATGTGTAGACTAAATTATTCTGATAGGCCCATGATCCGAATAAATAACGACCTCTTATGTGTCGCTATGATTTACGAGCCGTTTGGTGCGTGCATTCGCATCCATTTAGCACGCTTTATAACGCAATTTAATTAGCAAAATAATAAATCAAATGGAGCAGACATGAAGCGATGCTCCGTTCTGTGTACAAACAGTATAACAGGTTCGTCTGTATACACAAAATCATACGTGTCTAAACATATGATGTCATATTTTAGTGAAATCTAAACAAATAGATATAATTTATCATTGCTTATCTTAAAAACAGATGATAAAACATGTTTCCCTTTAAACATAATTTTGAAACTACGAAACTAAGTTACAAAATCTGAACCAAAATCAATAAGTCACCGGTGCACCTCCAACTGGAAATCAGCGTGGCATGTTCATGCTGCGACATAAAATCCATGAGTTGGTGCCGATTGGCACAACAATTAATATTAGTTTAATTTTTATTTCCGCTCAATTTATTGTTTTCTAATATTGTTGTCAATAAAATAATTTCCTTTCTTTCTTTCCGTACCGACAATAAGGTCCCTTTGCTGAGATAAGGTTCATATTGTCCAGATATAAATTCCGTCGTGTGCCTTAAAAGTATTTTGACTTTAGCATGATGAAATAAAACTGTTGAATTTGTTAAAATAGGAAATACAGCGAATTTACAGGAAATATTAATTAATTTATTGTTGTTTTTTAATCAATTTAGGGATAAAGTGAATCCTAATGAGAACTTAGGGAGAAGAGAAGGGGACTTAAGGAGAGAAAGAGAGAAGATTTAGGGCCTTTCTTAATTTTTTAATATGCCTTAATCACCTCCTGATACTTTATCAGGAGGTATCGGAAAATCAGTTATACTTTATCAGAAAGTCAGTATCAGCTAGATTTAATCGGCAGATAATTTATCTATCAGATTGTTAACAGTCACTTTCTTACCGCTTCCTGATACCTTATCAGAAGTAGGGAGAATGATTCGTTTAAAAATAAAAAGTTAATAGTATACATTGATCGAATTACATTCTGAGAAAAACAGTAGCAAGTCTGCTCCTGGAATTTCCATTCATCTAGGAAAATTAACCCCTTAAAATTGCTATTTTAGGTGCTGGTAATTTTCCTTCAGTAACTTTTAATTTCATCACGATTTATAATAATCAATATGAATTTTATCTAATTGTACGTGCTCCTACAATCGAAACTATCTCGTTACGAAGCGTTCTGTTACGATAATATGAAAATGGCATTGGTGTGTCGTTGGTGTTGTGAGTATTCGAAAGTCTAACAGCGATGTGGTAGATTATTCTTTTACATCACACATATCTAATCGTATAAAAATTATATGAAAAAGATAGGGAGACATGTCTACCTAATGAACTATGTTTAAAACTGCTACTATAGATAAGACAAAAATAAACATCAGTCCAAAATTACAAACGTTGGGTCGCCCCTGGATGCGCATTCTACCTTTGGAGCTATAGGAATGGGTTTGGAGAAAGGGTTGGGAAAATAGGAAGGGATAGGATGGGAATGGGCTCTGGCACATCTCCCTCACTACTGAAACACGTACGTACATTGGGGAAATAAGATAAAGTGGGAAATGCAGTACATTTCAAGGTAGTCTTGAAATGTCGCATTCTACCTTTGGAGCTATAGGAATGGGTTTGGAGAAAGGGTTGGGAAAATAGGAAGGGATAGGATGGGAATGGGCTCTGGCACATCTCCCTCACTATCGAAACACGTACGTACATTGGGGAAATAAGATAAAGTGGGAAATGCAGTACATTTCAAGGTAGTCTTGAAATGTCGCATTCTACCTTTGGAGCTATAGGAATGGGTTTGGAGAAAGGGTTGGGAAAATAGGAAGGGATAGGATGGGAATGGGCTCTGGCACATCTCCCTCACTACTGAAACACGTACGTACATTGGGGAAATAAGATAAAGTGGGAAATGCAGTACATTTCAAGGTAGTCTTGAAATGTCGCATTCTACCTTTGGAGCTATAGGAATGGGTTTGGAGAAAGGGTTGGGAAAATAGGAAGGGATAGGATGGGAATGGGCTCTGGCACATCTCCCTCACTATCGAAACACGTACGTACATTGGGGAAATAAGATAAAGTGGGAAATGTAGTACATTTCAAGGTAGTCAAGGTAGAGAGGGGTAACGTGGCCAGTCGAGCGCGCCCATAGGTTGTTGGATTACAGCATGTACTCTCCCCCTCAATATATTATGGCTTTACCTATAAATAAATAATAATAAATAGAAAGAAATATATTTATCAAAAATACTTACAAAAAGGTACCTGGTCCAAAAACTTAGATACCCTGAACTATGGGTGGCCAGGTCTTTCGTCCGAATTACATGCACTAATCACTATTTAAACTAATTACTTATGTTTCTGTCATTCGTCTATACTCATTTCTATAAATATTGTACATATTATCTTCGGTTTTGAAAAGATTTTCATGAGAAGTGGATCCTGTATGATAATCGTAAACGTTCGACACAATGGTTGAACTCAGATTACACAGCCAAACAATGTCCAAACGTCTCCACGATAACACTCTCCCACACAATGCACGACGGACAGTCTCAAAGTTTCAGGAGCTTCGACTGGAAACTCTCCGTCATCCACCGTACTCGCCAGACCTTTCCCCTACTGATTTTTTTTGTTCGGAATTTGGATAAATTTTTTACAGGGAAAAAAATTCAACTCCGATGGGGCAGTGAAAAATGCCTTCAGAGAAAGTTCATCAATTCCCGTCCCCAGGAGTTCTATAGCAGAGGCATCAATCAACTTCCATTAAATGGCAAAAGTGTATTGATACTAATGGAAAATACTTCGTTTAACTAAATATCTAATTTTCATACAAAAACAATTTTGTATTATTCCATATAAAACGCCAATTTCATAAGTATGGACCTAAATAAATGACGGCTTTTATCGTTTACTGTTTAACAGTTCAAATTGATCTAATGACGAGTCTGTACTTTTAAATAGCTAACCTTGCGTCTACTGTAAACGGTAATCATAAGCCGGGATCTTAAATGTAGCCGTAATTGCAATCAGGATTTGCATTCTTATATTCTGTCAGTTTGCTAAAAGTATAGTTAGTGCTGCACAGTCGTAATTATATTTCAAATGTACATACATAGTCAATATACTTAGAATAGCGTCACCCCATCACTTTGTGTAGTAAAAGGCTACTAAAGAATAACAAAACCGCTACCGCAAGTCTTGAGAAATTACACCGCCTCTAAAAGAGTGAACACGCCAAGCCGCTTAGCCAGCGTGGCGTTTTAAGACCATACATCCCTCATCCACAAAACAATGTACATGAGGTGGCCCATGTCCAGCAGTGAACGATAAAAAATGCCGGGCGGGAGTCCGTCATTTTGAAACAGCATTTTAAATTTGGCCAGAATTGATTGGAGTCATGCTTAGGGTTACCAGAGGCTGAAATCGAAAACCCGGTATCATGAAGTTAAAAATCCTGATTTTTTAAAAAACGTCCGGTCTTATGTTCAAAATAAAACTCAATAGATTATATGTTATTATAATTTAAGTAATATATAAACTTTTCTATTAGCATAAATTTGGTCAGATAGTAACCCTATGCGCGCGTGGGGCTACACGAGCCGTATGTATAATAAGATGGTAACCCTACCCTAGTCATGCTAGTTTCAATTGAATAATAAAAGTATTAATAATTTGTAATATATTTGTAATAATAAAAAATAGAAATTGCGTAAAGGTTATGAATTCTGACTGATTGTTAACGATTATATAAAAGTCGAGCTTGATTGGAAAATAAACGTAGTCAAAACGTTTATCCTACAATATTGTCCTGTATGGGTCTAAAACTGAGACCTTTATAATATAGTCGCATAGGAATCCTTTAAAGGACAAAATGTCCTATAAAATATTCCAGTAAGTGACGCAGCAATAACTGTTACACAATCATATATAAAATTGTCATGTAGATGTCGCACCCGACACCACTACGTGATTATCGTATGTGACAGAAAGTTATATAAATATAAAGTTATCCTGTAGATGTTTTAGCTGAGGTCGTAATAAGATTGTCGTATAATTTGGTCGTGTAAACGTTTACTGGACATAATTATTCGACAAAAATGTTATACAACTTTTATGTCTTACAAAACACCTTGAAATAACTGTTTTAAATACAAAATACCATTACACAACCCCTATAAAACCAAAAGATAAATAGTCTTTATATTATAGGACAACTTTGCTACTTGGGCAATGATTAAGTAAGTTTCATTATAATAGAGAGACTCCCATATATGTACTAGAGTTCATATGTATTAGAATACTAGAGTCAATACGACGTATTCGTAATCTTGTAAATATACACATTATACTACACTCTTTATACTACAAACTCACACCGTGTACCTACGGCCCGGCACATTCTTCACTCGTAGACTTCGTAGCTTGCTACAACAGTGCTACGAGCGTGCGCAATTTAGATGATCCAATATGGATTCCTCTATTACGGGGTGCTCTATTAATTTATTTTATTAAGTATATGCTTACAAAAATCAGACCAGCATATAGAATGGATAATTGTACTCTACGAGCGCACGTTTTCCACTGAAATATGAGTTCTCTCCTCTGACTTTTAGAATTATTAAGTATGCTTTATAGAATATAACGCAGTAGATATTAATGCTTAATATTTTGGACTTCATAGAATACGTAGACACTACTACGTATACAATAAAGTATTTTTGATAATTTCTAATAGAAATAAATACTGTTTAGAAGCCCGTTTAACGTCTGTCTGTTTATCACATGTAGAGAAGCCATTAATGTACAAATAAGTGGGCATACATATACATGTTTTCATTGTCCGAATTGTCTTAAGTGAGTCTGTCTGGCAGTTTGATTATAAGTAGACTGAATTATAAGACATCCGGATGACATAATACTAGACATGACATAGACAACGTTGATGACTATACCACATGTCGGGATTTAACTAATACTTTTACCAGGAGTTGACACGTTCCTGGGCGTTTCTCAGAGGCCCGCGATCTCGCACTGCCCGCCTAAGCAATACTCTAAGCAAAGGTTCGTTCTTTCAGCCGGAAGAGCACTTCTTCTAACGCTTTTTCCTGGCTAAGCGCCTTCAGCGCACGCCTTAAGCTATAATATATGTCCAGTATTTCTTGTTTCTTTATAATATTAGTAGGTACCTACTTATTAATAAAATAATAATTATATTTCAATTTTTGTGCTAATCGCATCTATATATCGTCATCTCCGTAATAATAGGTTGTCATCGACAATGACATTATCAGTATCGCGTGCACGGCCTCGGTGCATGTGTCAAGAGTCTCTCTACGTGCATGCACACGACATCACATGCATTCTACGCTCATGGCGCGCCGCATGCTCTTCGCTACGTGTTTGCACGAAACTAGGCGATCGAAAATAAACGTGGCTTTGTGATGTGACAATTAGCGTTTAAATGATGATAATTTTAAACAAAATAAAAATGGTATTATTGTTACTTCCTTGTATACTCATTAATTTACAGCGACGTTAATCTTGTTCATCGGAAAACGGCTAGAGCATACTTTGATATATTCTGGCCTGGTGTGTATTTAGTTTCTTTGGTAAAATCGAATTTGATAATCTATCTCCAGTGGGCAATCATTTTAAATAGATCTAATCTTAATTGATGGTTATTTCAAGGTAATATGGACTGAAATTTACTGGAATAGAAATACATACAAATCGATTTCCATGAGATATTTCCATGCACTTCAAATTGACAAATAAGTAGAATCACAATATCCCCCACTAAAGTAAAAAACTTGTAAGATTTTTGTGAAAAATGTGTAATTTAAAAAACACCAGAGTTTAAAGACTTTGGCATTACTACTACTAGTACTTACTTACTATACTTACTAATAGTACTTACTACTTACTAACTACTTACTTACTTACTAATAATACTTACCGGTACTTTAAGGGGTAGGGTATATTTTATGGTATACATCTAATATAATCGGATGATACAGATCACGAAGTCACATATTGTTATGAAGGAATTGCCATTTATTTAAAAAAAAAACAGTATGTGGTAAAAATAAACAAAATGGACTAAATACTAAAAGGTACCTAATGGACGGGTTGCTATTTAGGTACGAATTTGACGACACAAAAGTAAATTTTACCCAGAGCACGAGTAACGTCCTTCTCGTCTATCTGAGATGTATTTAAACATCTCTCTCAAAATATCTACATACTCATATAACATGAAAGAATTTGTTTTGAGTGTCATAAGAGGAATTACATTTCTTTATACTGTCATAAGCGTCATTTAAAAGAGTTTTATTTACGATTCCCAGGGAGAAGAAAGAAATATTTTTACTGAAATAATTACCGTAAATAATAACAGAGAAAGTGCTAGTTTATTATAACAGCTTTAGCGTAAGAGATCTAAGAATATGCAATCGCTACCCAGTCACATTGATAAATCTTAGAAGAATTGATACTATAGTTTTGCTACAGTTTTGGTAGTGACTCGATGAGCAAAACGCAACAACGCATGTAGCCAATGTTCTTGGGAGAGGCCTATATCCGGCAGTGGATAGACACAGGCTGATGTATACAATGGGTTGGTACTACAAGTTTCTTTGGTACTATTGATACTACAGTCTATATAGCTGCCGTTGTGTATGAAATTAATCACAGGAAAAAGGCAAGCGATTTTCAACTGAAATGGTAGTTTGACATATACACGTAGGTGCCTAATAATGCTCTGGGCAAGTGTGATGTAATTGAAACATTGGCGTCAGCCATGTTTGTTGTTCCAAACAAAAATGGCGTCGCAGCGTCAGCTGTGAGCACTGCACGGACGGACTTGGGATCACACAATGCATGTTTATGAAGACTGCCGAACTAAGCTCCAAAATATAACCATTGTTTTTCTAATAAGAATACCTGTACGCTGAACTAATCTAAAGATGAATAGTTAGATTGTAAAATCTACAAAGCGATAACAATGCCGCCACCACAGCGTTGAGGAAACATACTACTATACTGTGCACAAGACGATGTGCGTGAGGAGGTCTCTGTCAATTGTATAAAACCGAACCCAAGGGATTAATATTCAAATATGTATTCAATAGGTAATATTTATCACTACCTTTGGAGATCAATACCGTTGATTTCCTTTCGCGCCAAAATTAAAATGGATACATGTAATATCCATTAATTTTCGCCCATAATGTCCCATTGCAAGGCACGCACCGTGTCAGAATTTGTAGCCACTGAACCAATGCGTATCAGTGGATACAACGTCATATTTCAAGAAAACCAGAACGGTTATAAATTGAAAAAGCATAACGTCAGATCAGATATCAGGCTATACAGGGGCACAGGTCTCTCCCAAATATCACTAGAGTGGTTTCGATACATAAGCGGGCCCAGTGCGGATTGGTGGATACAAATGCTTCAGATTTTTTTTTAATTCTCGATCAGTTTCCTCGCGACGTTTTCCCTCACCGCCGACTTAGTGATTATTTTAAAAAAAATCCATAATTGAATAGAATCCACTGAGTACGAGCCGAGGATTTAAACTGACGACCACACGAATAAGAGTTGAGAATAGATATGCCTAAATTGCATAATGTTTATCATTAATACAACTTCGTAATAAAGTTACTTTAGTAATTCATTTATTTGTAAGGAGAGAGTGCATGCTGCATTCCCACAGCCGCTGGGCGCACTCGTTTGGCCGCGTTACCCCTCTCTGACACAAGACTACCTTGAAATGTACTGCATTTCAGTATATTGAAATGTACAGACCCTATTCCTATCCCATCCTATCCTATCCCTCCTCATTTTCCCAACCCTTTCTCCCAATCCATTCCTTAATCTGCAAAGGTAGGCAGCGCCTCCGGGAGTGTGTCAACGTTTGTCATTCTAGACTAATGTTGGCATGTATCGCGTATGTCGATGGATGACAGTATCCACTACCATCAGGTAGATTGTATGATCGTCTGCCGCCTTTTTTCTATAAACAAAAATAAAGAAACATATCAAATTCAAATCAAACTACTATTTTGTTATATGTAGCAAAGTGTATTTTTACTGGTAAACACTCTAATAGTCGCTTATTTCTGTTAACTGTTATTTTTGAAAAGAATGAGACGCTACAGCTCGACCAAATCACTGTCGAAATCCGATTAGCTAAAATCTAATTACCTACATGATTTTCTTATGATTTCATATTACTGGTATTGGCAGTTTTATCAATTGCATGTATAGAGAATATATCAGTTCTGTGTAAATTATGTAATGTGTTGTGTTCTGAAAATAAATAATCTTTATCAAGGAAAGGCTAATTACCAACACGAACTATAAATTGAATCGCGGTCACGATAATATGATGAGTCATTGTTTCTAATTAACAGAAATGTTCGATTAATTTGTAGTATAACCAAATAATTCTATAAATAATGCCTACAAAGTCAGAACGTGCATTTTACTTTACGTTTCGATTCTGATTTCGCTGCATTAAATTTTTCAATAGATTCACGTTTTGATAAGCGATAAAATGTAATCCAATAAAATCTCTTTACACACATGTTACACGTAGCCCCACATTATCTTCACTTTTATATGTTTCTAATTTACAAATGGCACAACCAATTTAATATAATGCACATTAAATATATTCTGAACATATTAAAAAATGTATCTAATATTAATATTAAAAGGAATTACCTATTTAAAATTTTAAAAGTTCAATTTAAATTCAATGTTTCTTGTTATATTCATATCATTATTATTTTGGATTGTCTTTATCTTATATTGTAGAACGTTTGGTGTTACATTTATAAACTGTATACATCATTGTCACTTACCATTTGTAAATTGTACTTTATTGCATAGCAAAGAATACAGTGAGAGTGACACAAGTTTATGCAGAGGTGGGCATTATCGCTGCAGCGATCTCTTCCAGGCAACCTTTGGGCGGGAGGAGTTATATTCGAGTACAGGATTACTAGAATAGGATATAATTACTAGAAACAAATATGTAATAAATATATTTATATACTACTACATACCAATAAACTAAGAAATAGATTCCAAATAATAATAATAAATATTAAATACCATACATATTAATAATATTGTTATCGGACTTGTAATTGAGTACTGTGTATCAAACACATTAGTATTTCCGAGGGATCCAAGTAAACTTGTGAGTGTTTTATCCGTTTTCGTAGAATTGTTTGCGAGGGGATTCAACAGCACTACAGAATTCACTGGGATTCCTTAAGGGGTCCTGCCACGGGCACTGAGTGGACAGAGGGAGTAATTCAAAGAAGACACAATACAAATTAAACACAACAATATTAAGTCAGTAAACCGCAGACAAAGGGAGTGAGAGTAGTAAAAGAATGACGAGGAGAGTAAACGTTGACATCATAGTTTTATATATTTCCTGTTTATATTGGACACTGTTAATGATAAATAAATAAACTGTTACATGGCAATGACGGTCATTGTGGATATTTATGGTTTTTACATGTTGTTCAAGGGCATCTGTTGATGGTAGTCACACGAAACTATAATAATATGCGATTAAACGAAACTGCTGGCCGGCGTGACTGGTGGCGCAAGTTTCAGAATTATATGTCAATTTATCATTGAAAAGCGTTTCAAATTATTGAGATAGTGAAGAATATGTCGGTCGTGTGATGTCGGATGGCTTTAAAATAATACCACCCCACCCTGTGGGTGTTGTAAAAGGCGACTAAGGAATGACAATGTCGCTACTAAAAGCCCTGAAATCCGTTAATTCATCATGCCATTTTAAAACCACAAGCCCCTCATGCATAAGACAATGTGCATAGGAGTATATGTGCTCCACACATATATGAAGAACGCGCCCTGCGTTGTACATTCGTTTTGGTGTATGAAAATACTGTTGTGTATGGAACATATTTAATTGAAGCGTTTTTATAAACATTTACTCATTCATTTATTTGATTTTGTGAGCAAACTTAGACTCCATTACTTTCACATTAGTATAACAAATGCAACAGACAAATGCAGTTTGCGTATAAAAGTAACAAGAAATACATTATTATGCCTGTTACAGTGAATAAGGGACACGGCAAGGGAATTGAGTATTTTGAATTGTATAAATTTCCAATATCTGATTTAAATATAGATAAGTACTTAAAGTAGGTAACTAAAATACTAAATAATACTCGAGCTTCAATACTCCTTATTCTCAAGGAAATTGAGACAGGTGGAATGTACAAGAGACAATTGATTCCTTTTATAGGAAAAACACTTATAATAATGTTGATACAGATGTTGACCAAAACGAAAATATTTTTGAATTCACTATTACAGCGCCCATTTATCGCGATGATGATCATTATACGAAATTACTTGTAGAATACTGGCATATACCGGAACCATCATTTTATCGCCAACTGCTGAGGTTCATACCTCCTCATTGCCAACTGCACATACACATTGTATTGTGCATGAGGGATGTATATATAACCTTTAAACAGCAGCAGACCAAGCGGGTCCACTCTTTTAGAGGTGTAGTTTTTCACGGCTTATGGTATCGCCTTTGTTATTCCTAGTCGCCTTTTACTACACACACGGAACGAAATAGGGTAGTGCTGTTCTGAAGCCCGCCGACACTACACGATCAACACTGATGGTATGGTGCTTGTATATTGTAGCTGATAGCCTTTAATGACCCACTGCAGGGCACATGCCTCCCCTAGGAAAACACTTGAGGTTTCGGGCCGTAATTCACCACGCGGGCCCACTGCGGATTGGTGGCTACACATACTGGAGATTTTTTTTTTACTTCTGGAGCATGCGGATTTCCTCACGATGATTCCCTCCCACCGTCGGGCTACTGACAATTTTTAATATTACTATACGAGATATCGTATAATATGGAAATTTAATAAAAATATCTTCACTCGATAGAATAACAAATCAATAAACAAATTTCAACGAGCGATAAGGAATGATAAGGAAACATTACTAATGAAACCCAAACGTTCCGGGATACCCAAGGGATTCCCAGAAGTTTTGTCAAAATACATTTGTAAATAATGTTTTGGTTTCATAAAAGAAGAAAATATTTTTGGATACGCTTTTACGTATTGGTAAGGTCAACAATAAAAAAAAACAGTTGGATATTAAGAAAGTGTAGGTACAGCACAATATAAATGAGTTCCAGATATAGCCAGAGGATTCAAGTCAGAATACCAATATGAACGTTGAAGTTCTTTTCAAACATGTAGAAAAGATTTCGTTTAAAAATTGACTTGCATCACCAATGCACATGTAGACGATATCCGAGGTACTGTGAACCGTACAAATATAGAGATATTTGTAGAGAGTAGAGACTCTAGACTACAAAATTTTGAATTACTAACCGTCAACTTTGGTATGATGTGGCGAGGTGGGTGCTGATTCAACATCTGAATGTAGACTGTAGGAATGCTCTGTTTTGATTGGTGCGGCTCCCAGCGCTGCGTCTGTCATCAACCTATCATGGAGGACCACGCCGGACTTGGAGTTGCGCTCGATCAGCCAATCGCCCATCTCGGAATCCTCGTCGAGGACATCTTTCATATCCTAGAAAGATGAGATTTAGTTAGTACTGAGCGTTATTGAAAGTTATAAAGGAATGAAGAATCCATTTAATTAATTAATTAATTAATTTAATTAATTTAATCCTATACATTGGGGCAGCGTTCTGGATGAAAACCCCTTTAAAACTTGTAATTATAATACAAAATCTGTGAGATGGGGCGTGGGAGTTATCATACTAGCATAAGACTAAGAAAATTTTATTAATAAAAACCTGTAGTGCATTATCCAGTAGGTAGGGGAGCGCGGGGTTGGAAGTGCCGAGGGTAAGTAGTGCCGATGGGAATTTCTTAAAGACAAAAAGAGATATCAGCATTTTCATACTGCGTCGAAGAATGTCTAACCTTCGCTCATCGGCGGCAGCCATTTTAGTTTCAGTGGCGACACTGACTGAGGTGCCGGTGTGTAGTCGGGTGCTCTGTCGACACGTGAGTAAATATTTTTGTATTTATACTTTTTGGTCAATAGTCTTCGTTTTTTAAGCTATTAATGTTGGTGTTTCACTGAAATAATGGTAGTTTATTTACAAATTGCCTGTCGTATTGAAATCTGAGTTCCGTTAAATACATATTTTTTTATTTGATAGAAAGTGTGTGTCCTTGTAACGGGGTTAAAAGTGCCTTTGGTTGGGGGCTGGTTGTGCCGCGGCCAGCACCCAACCAAAGGCACTTTCAAGCCTCAAGTGTTCCATTATTTACTACTTTTTTTATATAGGATGAGGACCTACAAACGGAACACAGAGAGGGGGACCACTTCGAAGAAGCTTCTACAAAGAGCTGCTGACGCGGTTATAAAAGAGGGCCGTAAATTGAAAACTGTAGCACGTGAATTAGAAATATGCCATACGACATTGCAACGGTTCGTAAAAAAAATGAAAGAAGGACAAACTCCTACGGTTGGATACAAACCTAGGGTGATATTTAATGCTGAACAAGAGGAAGCACTGGCGTCACACATTTTAACGTGTTCCTCTATTTACTTCGGTCTCTTGCCAGAAGAAGTAAAAAAACTTGCATATGAATGTGCGATTAGATTTAATGTGCAAAATATTCCTGACTCGTGGCATGCAAATGGAATGGCAGGCAAAGATTGGTTCACTAACTTTTTGAAAAGGAACCTATCGCTTTCTATTAGAACACCAGAAGCGACAAGCGCGGGTCGCGCTACATCGTTTAACAGACATAATGTAACACAATTTTTCGACAAGCTTGGAGATGTGATTTTAAAACACAAGTTGACTCCCTCCCGCATATGGAACTTAGATGAGACTGGAGTCACAACCGTACTTAAGCCAAAGAAAATTGTTGCAGCCAAGGGTATTAAGCAAGTGGGAGCGATCGTGTCTGCAGAACGTGGAACTTTGGTCACTGTGGAGTTAGCGGCAAATGCTATTGGAAATACAATTCCACCAATGGTTGTGTTTCCTCGACTGAAGTATAAAGACCTATTTATACGCGACGGCCCTCCTGAATGTATTGGTGCTGGTAATAGCTCAGGATGGATGACAAGTAACGAGTTTTTCGTTTTTATGGATCATTTCATAAAATATACCAAACCCAGCCCTTCTGAACCAGTCCTTTTACTGCTAGATAATCACTCATCGCACATTGATATCAAGGTGGTTGAAAAGGCAAAAGAAAATTGTCTTATCATGCTTTCCTTTCCTCCACATTGCACTCACCGTCTTCAACCTCTGGACGTTGGCATCAATGGTCCGTTCAAGACATACTGCGCAAAAGCCCAAGAGAACTGGTTACGGAATAATCACGGAAAGACGATGACGATCTATGAAATACCGGGTATTGTGAAATATGCTTGGCCATTAGCGTCTACACCAACCAACATCTGCAGTGCATTCAAAAAGGCTGGTATATGGCCCTTTAATCCTAACGTTTTTACTGATGAAGACTTTGCACCATCTGTTGTCACTGACCAGCTGCAACCAGAAAGTCAACCTGCGTTAGTGGATCTAAGCAATGAACCCGGTCCATCGCACATTCAACAAATGTACTGTCTTCCAGAAATTACAAATACTAACCAAGCTACAATTGGAGAAATAGCTCAAGAAAGGAACCGCATAAATTCTCAAGAGCCTTCTCTGCAGACCCCGCAAAACAATGACCAGCAGGAAACAGTTCGTGCGAACAGCGCTGAGCTTGTTCTTAAAAATATTTCTCAGCCAGGACATTCTAACGATACAGCAACTTTCTCACCGGAGATTATCAGGCCACTCCCTAAAGCACCTCCTCGATTATCAGCAGGAAACAAACGACGCATTAGAAAAGCAGCTGTTCTCACTGACACCCCTGAGAAAAATACACTTGCTGAGGAACATGCTAAGAAGAAGAAAATAGAAGGAAGTAATACCAAAGTAAATAGGAACATGAAAGAGAATAAAAGTAAAGGAAAGGAGCAGCGTAAAAAGAAAATCAACAATGGCAAAGATAACAAGAACGAAACTAAAAGGAAAATTTTTACAAGAAATAGAAGATACTGAGAGCGAGGATGAGGAAGATCGATTAGAATGGTACTGTATTATTTGTTGTGATTCGTATTCCAACTTAAAATCAAACGAGAAATGGATTGAGTGTGTTATGTGTAAGAACTGGGCTCACTTGAAATGTATAAAAGACGAAAAACATGTCATGTTTCTCTGTCCAAATTGCTGCTCCGATGAGTCGTTTTCCGATTAGATATAATTAGAGCAAAAACTGAACTCTCTCTATCTCTCTCTCTCTAATTTAAGACTGATTTAAGTAAGTCTCATAATAAATATCGCACCAAAGTATTTATTACTATTGCCTAAGAAACGCTAATCAAAAAATTAAAAAAAGTTGATTATTTTTAGATAATGTTACCAAATGTTTTATTTATAAGACCAAGAAGGTGCAACAGATTTTTTCTTAAGAACAAATTAAGAAGTAGAGTTAATTTCATTTAGTTTAAGCAAGAAGAAATGTTGATTATTTTTTGTTTTTTTTCTCACGTAGTTTAATAAAAGTTATAATTAGAAAAAAGTTTGTAGTTGTTATTTTATTAATAGAAATATTGCATAAAATTATAATGCTTTTGTTATTTTTTACTCAAACACCATTTATTTTCATTTAAAATGTCTTAGTTTCTGAACGGCACAACCAACCTCAGCATCGGCATAACACGCCCCACGGCGGGGTCAATTGTGCCTCGTAGACTCGTTCCACTAATTTGAGTCTCAGCTATAAACTATTAGAACATTGCAAAATATAAATATATATTCAAAAACTATATTAAATTTGACACTAAATGGTCTACAAATTGAGAATACTACATTTCATTTTAATAGTTAATTTAAGCGATTTCTCAAAATCGGCACTTTCAGCCCCGCTCTCCCCTACTTGTACTATAAGCGATGTTCGAATTATGGATTATATTAATCACATTCTGTGAGAATGTTAATTGTTGTGTAAAAACTACTTAATTTCTCGTTAACGTTAATAGACCGCGTTGTATTGATCGTAAAACAAACCATGTATAGTTTATCATACCATAGACATTGTCTTTTTAAGAGTACATCGTTAAGGCAACGGCTCCCCGCGGGGTAACAAATCATTTTGTTTACTGACCTGTATTTCAGCGGCCGTTATCTAAACCTGGTTTGATGTTACTTAAACTGAATAAGCTACTTAAGTCAATAGTAGTTAATTGAGTCTTCCCAGTTACTTTCTTTATTAAGATAAAGAGAGTATTAAGTGATTCACAGATTCGAAATGTTCTAAGAGCCTCTGCAACGAGCAAGCGATAAAACATATTTAAACTACCACAGATATGCGATTATCTCTTTGATATATTATATGAAAACCAGAGCCCAAAAGGTGATAATGACATTATTACTCTTCAAAATGCTTACAGAGATACGGTATCGGCAGTACGATTTTTATGGAACGCCTTAACTACGGTTATTGTGGACAAAGTTCCTAGATAACGCATGAAATTTCACTAAATTTCTTCATGAGAAATATTATTTCTAAACCTCGCAAATTGCCATTCTAAATTCTAAGATATGATTGGCTTATAATAAGTACACCTTTTGTAATTTGCAAAAATATGTATAAGTTGTATGTGTTAAGTTGTGTATGTGTGTTAAGTTGTATAAGTTGTGTGTCATTGAAATTGTTACTCCAACAAGTTCAGTTTTACTAGAAGAGCCTATACCACTAATAAAAGAAGTTCTTTCAGCATAAGATTTCGCCGCAAAAGCTCATGTTCCAATACAGGTTTATGGCTCCATATTATGGAGAATACAACTTTACTAAATTTTAGAATCGCTTTTTCTCAGAAATGGTGTATCTTAGGAAAAAAGGTGTAAGGACAATTTTTGTAGATAATTGCATGATCTACAATTTTTGTCTGAGCTATTTTTATCAATTTATTTATTTATTTAAAACTAACCGTTTCGCTAAAAATCCTAAAAACCCATTTTTGCGAACTTTGACCTTGCATAACATTTTTTGTACACATGGGATCGATGGGGACTTTCACAGTTTCATTATAATGATATTCCTAACGTTCATGTAAATTTTCAGCTTCTTGGGAATTTATGCAAGGGTACCCCTATTTTTCGGGCTAACTTGACCGGACTATAAGTAGGCAAGAGACGTACGTAAGCGAGTGGAACCCCTGAACATTACCTTTCATAAAACCATAAAAGAAGTAGACAAGACATACTCTATGTTTCTCGCTCTACTCGCTCACAATGTCACTTGTGTATAGGGTTGCCACCTTTTATTTGAGCAAATAAAGTATATTGATTGTGAAAGGTAGGAAAAAAAAGTACATTGTATCAAAATAAAGTACTATTTATTTTACTTTATTATTTTGTTTAAAAACATATTTTTTTATCACTTTTAGCAATATTCAACAAATAATTGTCACTGCTAAACAGCTTTACAGCATCTTTTCTACTAGTCAATTCAGGTGAAAACAATAGTTTAATTTTTTGCCTCTTTCATATCCAAAGATGAGATCTTGTTTTCTTTTTGTTAGTCCGTTTTTAAGATTATCCATAGAAAAATCATTGAAAAAGTAAACTGTGAAAATAAAGTATTTTTGCGTACTTTATTTTTCTCATAAAGTATAGAGTATAATTGCCGGAAATAACGTACAATACTTTACAATAAAATACGGGTAAGTTGTACCCTACTTGTGTAAGTTGTAACATGTACTTAGCGTGCTGCAATCAGTCCTAAGCCGCATTACCCATGAGACTTTGTTGGCTGCGCTACCGCCACTCTAATTAGATTAACTCGAACAACAATTAAACAGATAGGTATATTTTATATTTCTGGACGCGATATTATTGTATTGCAGTATATACGTATATATTGTCAATAATGAAGGCAAACTTTTTATGGCAATACTATGTTAGTTGGTAGTCTGGTGTCGGCTGGCTTTAGAATAGAATAGCTCTAGGCTCTAGCAGAGACCACATCTCTTCCAGTAGGTGCCGTAAAAGGCGATTAAGGGATAACAAAGGCGCTACCATAAGCCCTGAGGAACCACATCACCTCTAAAAAAGTGGAACTCGTTAACCCGCTTGGCCATGTTATACATCCCTCATGCCCAAAACCATGTGCATGAGAGTAGGTCCTTGACCAGCAGTGGACGATAGAAGGTATTATGTTAGTATTATGATAATCTGTGAGAAGTATAACACTTTATCTATCCATTCAAAGTTGTTGCACGTTTAAAAGAAGCCACGTGAATTTCTATTGCTAAGGTAGCAGTTGACAACTAAAATAATTATCAAAGATTGTGTTATATATAGACCCACTAATCCACATTTGTATGCACGGTCGATTACCACCATAAAATGCTCTCGTGATTGCAAGAGGAGACAGGTAGGTATTCTGCAGTGGGATGTTACAGGCTTATACTGATCGATCGATGCAATAGAATTTTCAATACATAATCTAATAAAGTGGTAAATAAAAAAGTAAGAGAAAATAAAGTAAGAAAGTGAGGTCTTTGTATTTGCCTAAGATTTACGAGTAAAACGGAAATAGATAGTGACGAAAGTGTTAACGAAACACAAACAAACATCATATCAAAACGTAGAAACAACCAGTCAAATTATCGAACGCCTTAGAGCAAAACATGCGAGGTCAGTAACTCGCGGTATAATTCGCGCATCTCTAACATTCTCGATTGGCTCAGCTACGGCCCTCACCTTGGCCGCGAGTGTAAATACATCGCACAAATAGAGGAGCTGAATCGAGTGAACGAACGGCCCTGGTTCGCCGAACACGGTCGGCGACCCCTGGCGACGCCATCCGACTGCCCGATGAGCTCCCGAGATGATATGATAGCGCACCACCAAAGGTTGACGAACATTGCTTAATTTGCATTGGTTGTAAACTTCAATAGCGAATAAAAACTATCAAGAACGATCCGATGTACAATTCTGCTTAAAGCAGACATTGTACATCGAATTGTCGTTCCTTCGATAACGAAACTGGTAGTCAGGTGTAATGAACCTCGAGATAGATGCTGAGTTGGGCGTGATGGGAAATACCGACCAGTTTAGTTTCTCTAGCGAACGTGACTGAAGTTTTGATCTATTTTGACAATTGTTCGGCACTTAATAAAACGTAGTGATAATGAAATGGTGTGAACTTATAATCAATATATTCCGATTCACTGATTAACATTCACGGGAGTTCCGTTACTTATACCCCGGTATCTTAAGTTTTTTAAACATGTTACTTTTTAACATAAGAGGTTGTAGAGTAAATAACCTTATTACAATAAAAATTACAATATTTTATATGTGATTTTTTTTATATTTTTATTTATTTTTATTTTATTATGGAAGTGTTAATTGGCTTTTAAATAACTTGATAACAGAGTTCAATTTTCTTTATTATAACTTATTATTTGAAAGCCTTGTCTGCACTAACGTGGCATAAATGACACAATTATAAAAAAAATACACAGCGTGAATTATTTTACGATTTAATTCATGTCTTTTAAAAAAATATTGCGAAACTCAAATTCTGTGCCTTTTCAATATTTCTTTTAAGCAGCTTTATTTCTATACTCATCAGCATCACAAAGGGTGTGGTTTTACGTCTGGTATCTTGAATTTAAATGACATCATCAGTAAATTGATTTGATTAGAGCCATATATGACGATTAGAACAGACCAACTATATCATTATTTTTTTTCTTTTATTCTGTTTCACGAAAGAAACTCTCTATATCCGTATAAACAGTTATATTTAAATTAATTTTTATCTATTTATACTTTTAAAATATATATCGCCACCACATTTCCTGTGTCGTGAAACTAAAAAGCGAATCCGAAGGCAATGGCTCTGCTGAATTAGCTGGACGGACAATGCAACAAGTAACAATGAACTAATTAAGTTTCCACTTAAGATAATGAATTGTTTTAGCACTTTATTATTACAGTTTCTTTTCGTGGTTACTCGACGATGACACATGTATGAGTGGGCCAATTAAAATTGACGTAATCTCGCAGACGATTCAAATGATTCTTGTCTCATCATTTTGTGAAAACACTTTCTATTTTGCAATAAGAAATTGATGATTATCTAAAAATATCTTCGATAAGTGAACGCAGATTATGAAAAGCGAAATTTTGTGATCAAAACTGTTTAGTTTTAAAAATTTGTTTAATTGTGAGGTCAATAAGTCTTGCCATTGTTGAGAATATCTATCAATATACTATCATCAGATATTAAAGTAATACTGTCAGATAAGTAAAGTATACTATTAATTTAAAAGGTAGAAATATTTTCATACTGTTAATCGGATTTGAACCAAGATAAAGAGAGAAGAGTATAACTTGAAGCCTATAAAGGCTTCAAGTTATTGTGATCCATTAGGCCATCTAATTAAAAGTCAATTTTGCGTTGACCTACTGTTAAGGTCCTATAATTGTGTGCCTTATCAGCCCATGTTCATGTTCATCATATCAGTTCATTACCTTCTGTTGAAGGAATAAACACACGTTAAAGAAAATCATGCAAGAGTGTGTATGAATTTGAGCATTCGCTTACATTATGACTGGCGAAAGTAGGTTTGAATTTTCTCGAAGTTCTTTAATACCGATAAAAAATTGTTACTGCAAAGTGACAAAGAAACAACGCAACTGCACCGTGACGTCTCCTGGCATTATTTTTTATAAATTACGTAAGTTGCATATAGCCAATAAAGTTTAACATTATGTAAGCTAAAAAAGTATTTTAACGTTTTCTTGCTGTCGAATGCATATCTACTTTCCACTTTTACAATACAGTCGAATGCATTTTTGTTAGTTTAAAGTAAATGATGCCAAGATGGGAACGTGAAATCGCTATTTATTTTGCACGACATTACAGACATTCTATGGACTACTGTATTACTAATGGGTATTTTGTGACAATGTAACTGTATCTCAAGATGAAGGAACTAAGACATACATACACTACGAAAATTCGTAGACTCATGACATGATATATGTGTTGTTTCTTATTGTTTTTAGACGAAGCAGCAGACAGGCGAGCGGTATAACGAGTGATCATTGCCGTCAATGTACATCAGCAAGACCAGTGAGGATGTGGATATGCAGATGACCTTGCAGAATTCTATTCACAGCTTTCTTGAAGAGTCCCTTATCGCATTTAAGTGGGAAAACCTTAGTTTTTGTATGTTTTTTCTTTGTTAATTTTAGTGTCCGATCAAGTTCACCGAACAAGAGCCTTGAGATGATTTTTAATTGAGATTACTGAAATTTTCTTTGCTGCTGTGATAACTAAAACGTAGGTGATTCAACAGTAATGTGATGTCAAAACCAATATACCACACCCATCACTATGATATGATAAACTGTAACAATTAAACCTCGCTTCATTATAAAAACGTAAAATAATTCGCAGCAATAATAGGGAGGAATAATTGCTAGAAAAAAACCCAGTCTAAGTGTGTCATTTCTGTTCACATTCACACGGTCCAGCATCACATCACGTTCTGAACTGTTCATTGTTTGAAAGGTTAGAATAAATAAAAAATATAATTACACGCTCAGTCGTGTGCCTCGACAATTAGGCAAGAGAACGTCGTGACTTTAACTCGTTAGTTTGGCAACTATCGATATAAATGTTATTCACGAAGAAGAATATTCGTTACTATAATTCGCACGGGAATATTAATAATAACAATTATTCTCAGATAAACAAGATCGGTATTGGTTAGTATCGACTTACAGACTATGTTAGCAAATTACCTTATCTAAAGATTAAAAATCGATTTAAGATTTAACTTACAATCGACACTAGGTAGGGCCGACAGGATAAGTCAACAATAACTGAAGGATAAGTAACTTTACCTAGGATAAGTCAACAACCCCACCCAGCTCTTGACACTTGACAATGAACGACAATAATGTTCGATACACTTATCTGGAGATTTATTTTAATACGATGGCTTCGATGAGAGGGTCACGTAGGATGCCAGACAATAGAAAAAAATGATAACCAGATGGACTCCGTGGCAAAAAAGACAGAACTAAGAAAGATCGATCGATTATATGGAAGAATAGATGGAACACAGGTACGTGAAATTTTGCGTTTAAAACTTGCCAAAGAATCATTAAAGATGTCGATGTCATGAGAATTCAACTCGTTATAAGTATTCAGAAGACGATTTAATGGCGAGAATTTACCCAGGTTTGTTTTAGAAGGTAACGGTACTAATTGCTTGCTTAAAGGATATCTTGGGATAGAGCTAGGAACAGCAAAGCGAAAGTTCACAGCATGAAGGAAGGAGACAAGGAACTGAGGCAGTTGGGAAATAATAGTGAAAGAGGTCAAAACCGACAGTGTTGTAGCGCTAAAGAAAGAAAAAAAAATGTATTTGGAGATACTAAGCAGAAAGTTGCATATATAATGATTAATCAGAAAACTGTTGGATCGTCATATACCTAACCAGTCTGTTAATAATAATAATAAATTCGTTAATCTGTTAATAATTCAGTCTGTTTCCGCTGTTTTTGGGAAGAGATATCAATACCATACTTTCAGCCTATATCTCCCTAAATCTAACCTCTCCCAAAGCACGCCACCAGATAGGAGCTTCGGCTTTTCTCATGTAGCCAGCGAAGTCCTTCAAATCATCCGCCCACCTGGCCGAAGAGCCTCCCAAGCTGCGCTTTCAAATGAGTCAATTGAAGGTCTCGTCTTTTCGTCGCGTGTTGGTCCTGCGCCAAATATAACCTGCTCATTAGCACTTCAGCAGCTAGCATTAGTGAAGAATCAGAAAATGAGAAGAGATAAAACATCAGAAAATTGACGATACACCCTGATTTTTGTACATATTTGAATACTTATTTCATATTTCAGTTTAAAGATTCAAAATGTTTAAAAAATCAAACGATAAATTTTAATTATGGTTACTGCAATATTTATCATTACCAAATTGTCTTGGCACTTGGCGGATAGACCTGTTTATAGTCACGTACAGACACTGTATGTATAAAAGACAACATTTAGCCATTGCATCACTTAAATGGACCAGTCCAAGTATCTGGACCACATTGGGCGGTGCACACAATGAAAAGTTCACACATACACACGTCATTTTTGTATGCATGATGCAACACGTCCAACAAACCGGTTCGCGTGTCAGTACATAAAAATTATTGCATAATAAAATTGTATAGGTAACAATGATATGGTAATTATGTGAGCTTAAATTTTATACAGTCGTTAATCTTTAGCGATTGAGTTAACTTAATTAGAAATTCAACAAAATAACACTTATATGTACGAGTACATAGATATCGTGTCTATATTGTAAATTTTATGAACTTGCGAATTTAAAGGTCACTTGTATTTGTTTACTTTGAAATTACAAACGGTTGTAATGGTAGTGTAGTTGTAACATTAATGGTATTTGTAAATGGTGGTAAGTCTACTACTTACGGCATGACATAACTTGAAATAACTAGCAAGTTATGACGTGCCGAAATATGGACTATTGAAACGAATTGGAATTTCTATGCGGGGTAAATTTTTTAAACAAAAAAATTGCCAGAGTAAAGTCATCGATAGCTCATAGTATCGGTGTGCTGAAATGGCAATGGGCAGGTTATATCTGCCGCAGGACCGAGAACCGATGGGGTAGACGAGTCTTTAATTGGAGATTATGTGTACCGGAAAACACACTGTAGCATGTACCCCGACCAGGTGAACCGACGACTTGAAGAAGTTCGCCGGTGGTGGCTGGATGAGAACAGCCAAAGATCGTGTGTGGTGGCGAGTTATGAGAGAGAGCTACCTCCAGAAGAGGAAAGACATAGGTTGCTGGTGGTGATGGTGGTAAATATAGAAGCCAGTGAGCGCCTTATTAACATTTTATAATAAGATTTTTGTCCTAGATAGGTAAACATTTTCTTAGTTGTTATAATAAACGCTCATGCTATACCTAAACCTGAAAATCTGCCATATTATAACATCTACATATATTTTTTATATATCAGTAATAATTTCTTTACAGCTACGTAATGTTTTAACTTACGTGTGAGAACCATTAATTAGGAAACAATTTAAAATCCTAGTACACTAACTCTTTCTCGTTCTGATACAATGACTAGAAGCGACTGAAAGTAAGACGCAAGATTATGATGGTAAAACACCGGCTGTGGCTTCAAATTATACACATTAATCAATTAACAACGGTTCTAAGCGAATATTTCTTTTACTGCTGGATTCTACAACCATATTAGCCATATAATGAAGTTTGATTTGTTGCGGCTATTTCATTTCGTTGATCACTTTTACTACACGCATTCTTTAATAAAAACCTTACTATCAAAAATATTTAAGTGTAGTATCAATACATATTTGATAGCTAAGAATATTTTTTGTTTGTTGAACGAAAATTGAGCGCGCATACTTGCAAAATTGAAAAAGTTCGAATTTCGAACGCGAAGAATTGTGATTACAGTTTGTTCATTTTTTCAAATGACTTAAAAAGAAGTAGTGGAATATCTTATGTCTTTGGTTCGACTTTTAAATTGTGTTTTTATTTTTAAAGGAGGCAAAGGTATTGCGCCATGCTGCCTTGTCTATAGTGAAGACTGGTTAAATCGATGATCACGACGTGTGTAGATGTGTGTCGAAACGGGCCATGCACAATCGCATACCCGTTCTAGTAGTCTATTTACCAGTCTCAAGTGAACGTCTCATGAAATATCAACCGGTGCAAGGAATGGGAGCATTTTTTGTGAGATCTACTTTCACCGGCCGATAGTGGAATCGCATCCGGTTCACTCAGTACCGTTCTTGTATCGGCCATTATCTCAATCGAGAGCCGGTGCACATTTGGAGCTCTTGTTAAGGTAACAAATACCTACGTCGTTAACTTATAATGAGTTGTCGCTCTAGTCGATTATTGAAAGAGATGCTCATTCTGATATGTAGCCCGTAACAATGAGAAGAATCTTTGAGTTGATTTCATTAGTTTTATAATCAGAAGTAAAATTTCGCCAGCAGTGGAGAGGCTGGCTTATAGTATAGTATGGTATTAATAGTATGGTGGTTATTATAAAAATTACACTTGATTAAGCAGCCATTTGTGAGTCTAGCATTAGGTACTTATTTTTTTAATAAAAATTGCATTGAAATTGAAAGTGAATAAGAACAGAACCGCTTGTCGCGACGACGTAACTAGCAGACAATTTATAATTGAATCCTACATCTTCAGCCGTTTACAATATAAAGTGTACAGCTATAAAATACAATATAAAAGAAGCGAACTCAATCAACTGCTCAGCGGAGAAATGAAAAGGAAGAACTTATAAAGTATGCATGGCACCGTACTCGAGCAAAAACTCTCGAGTCAAGCGTAATGGCTTTCTATTTAGTGAAGAAATTACTTTAAAGAATTTATACGGTTAATACTTTTAAGAATTTCACGCTACTGTTATAGAATTCTACAAATGGCCCGAGTTCTTGTAAATAATGCCCATTCAGGTTCGACAGTTCTTTAATTAGGCGAAGTATTTAAGGCGATTAATAATTTAAATGAATACACTTTTTTTCAGATATTTAGCACATACAAGTTTTGAAGGAGATCTTACTAGTTAAACATAATGGTACCTTAACCAGCCCTCATTCTTTTTCGTTCACTGTTACGCATAGTCCTTCTCGTGCACATTCTAAGGTGGATAGAAAATGTTCTCGACATGGAAATAATAATAATAAATTGAATAAAATTAAATTAAGCGATTTTTTGTCTGACGCTACTTCAGATATTGTGAGTCTTGTGTGCCTCAACTTTCCGGACTATGAAGACCAAGTGCGGGTAGTTGATGAAACTGCTCCCAACTCTCGACGTGGACTACCCGCCTCTTCAGTCAGCTCTTGACCATGGTTGGTGCAACCCAACCGAAACGTCGAGTAAAATAAATAAGGTAAACATACGTGTTGAGACCCGTTTATTTTTTCTTTTTATATATGGCAATGGTGCAATTACACATTTTGCCAGTGTCAAGTTTTCTTAGCAATAAACAATTTCAAAGTCTAAAACATATTCTGTCAATGTCCAGTCCCATCAAAGAAAGTTAGGAGTCGCTCAGTAAAGTGATAGTAGGTTTACCGAGGACAGAAGAGGACTCTTTTGAGGTTTGATAAACTATCACTATTAAACCACAAAATGCTTAATAATCACTATTTGTACAATATTATACAAAAAATCAACTTCTGGAGTTCCCGCCAAAAAGTCCGAGACCCGTTTAAATAGATAAACATGTGTGAAAAACGTGGAAATCTCAAAAGTTATATTCTAAATTCCTGGAACTCTTCTTTTTTTTTATAATGCCATACTCCTTTTTTCTAGGCCCATACTGCTGTTTTTTTTTATTCCCCGTGTTGTGGGTCTAGAGAGATACAAAGACGAACACAACAAGTGCAACACCCTGACCAGAACAAACATCTGTCTTTAAACAAATCCTTGTCCGTTCGGGAATCAAACCCGGGGCCTTTTGCACAGCAGGCTGGCGCATTGTCTCGTGTATGAGGGATATACGGCCTGAAAATGGCACCGTGCCCAAGCAAGGTTGGCGATTCCACTCTTTTAGAGGTGGTGTAGTTCCTCGGGGTTTGTGGTGACCGCTTTGTTATCCCTTAGTCACCTATTACGACATCCTCAGGAAGAGTTAGAGCAGTGCTATTCTAAAGCCGGTAAGAACCACAAGGCCAAAATATAATGGTAAATAAAACATTTTCTGAATAGGTATAGAATATTTTTTTAATGAATAAAATTGTATAAATCCTCTATTTATACTCCTGCTTGGCATAAATAACATGTAATAGAAGAACGAGATCTAATAATAAGAACAATTCTGATTCTTATCACATTCCTAAAGTTGGTAGGACATACGGTGCGCTCTGGAATTGTGTACACTTCAGAAGATTGTAGGTTGCACAGTCGGTAAGCGATTGGTATATGTGTCAGTAAGCCCATTATTATCTGGTGAGCCGCTTGCTTCACTACTATTATTCAATGAAAAGAGAAGAAAAGGGGACTGCGGGTCAAAACTTGCACATAAATGAACTTAACTACACTAATTTCATTAAAAAAAAAAACAAAAGAAAACTAAAAGACACAAAACCTCTAAGCAAATGTACCAAATCACACCTGTTCCATAAAAAAGGCAATCCATATAAAGGTCCTCCATAATCCATGAAGAAAAACAAGAAAACAAATCCAAAATCTGTATGTAAATGAAAATAACCTACAGGAATTGAAAATGTCTCATATCTGTCAGTGATCATTAACAGTCTGAGGCTTATTGTATCTTCACAGCTGCCTCTGTAATATGAAACTATTGCGTATCTCATCAAATGCAACAAGTGAGCTTTTACCATCTGTTGTCGCATTAGAACGAAAGTAGGACGCCGTTCAGCCGCGCGAAATAGGTCGGCAAATGATAATAAACTTTATGTGTGTGTACATGAGAAAATTCGCAGAACGATAAACGACAAGGCAAGTACGCGTAGTAATAAACTGTTATGGTACGAGTGCGATGGCTCGTGAGGTGTGCCATTTATGAAATTAGGAAGTAAAACATAATTGACTTGAGCTTGCCTTTTGTACGATAATGTACAATGAAGTGTATAAATAAATAGAGTATATAATAGTGTTTTAGGGAATTGACACGATTAAATAAACAATATTGAGTTTCTCTGTAACGAAAGAAACGTTTATTATTTTTTCACATTTAACTATTTACAATTAATGGTGGGTTTAGCACAGTATTCTATTCTATAATAAAAATCCTACCTGTAACAAAAGAAACCACATAGTCTATTCTTCAATATCAATCCCTATCACAAAACACACAAATTCACAATAATAAAAACTATATTGGCAATCGAGTTCTCTAATCAATCACGCTATCTTCATGTCACCATAGACTACATAGAACATCGATATACAAGATCGATAACCTTGTATATCGACCGCGCCCGGAGTGCGCGGCAAATTCAAATTAAAGATATAGATTTTTCTTTACAAGTATATGATGAAAAGGGAGTCCGTTCTGAGACTTGAGTGCGATCTTAAAAAATAACACTATTTTAATTGTTTTATCTTTAAAATGAAATGTTAGAGCGTGCTTCTGTTGAAACAGACTCTTGAAGCAACAAAGTTGTAAGGTAGTTAATCTTAGCCAAAGTCAATAACTCCATTACGACAATAAAGTTTGCTTAGATATCGTCACATATTGTGTTATAAATAGGTGTTCGAATGTAATTATGTCGATAAGGTGAAGAAGATACTAAGATAGAAGCATTATAACATAATTATACATACTTACATAATTATATTATGCAGACTCATTTAAATGTTCGTCTTAAAACGTAGTAACTACATATTTCAATAAATAATCCTGTTTCTCAACTACAATTTTATCACAACACAAGTACGACTACATGTTCAGTGAACCCTCATCCTTCATGGAGTTGTTTATGACAACGAAAAAATGTTTTCAAAGAACCTTTGACGTGTTCACAATTCGAGCAAAATTCAATGTGGGCTTTGTCGACAAAATATGAGTATTTATTTTTATTTCTATGTATTTTTAGTTATTCCAAAAAATATCTAAATTATTAATTTAGGTTCCCATAAACTATATTTTTATTCGCAGTCCTATAGGATTACATACATTAAGGTTGTTACTTTAGGGATATACTCGTATTTCGTCCATTAATACCCATACCCTCATACCCATTGGTTGTGAAACTAATGCTTATTAGTGGCAGTATGCATATACCTACCTATTGGTTTCGAATTTTTCGAATAATACATTGTTTCGATTGACTGCAAAAAACAGTAACAACCTCAGTTGACTGTCCGTGATTCACCCCGTTGGTTAGTTTTTTTTTTCGTATATGGCATTGGTGCAATTATTACATTCTGCCAGTGTCAAAACATTTGACGAGATGTCCAGTCACGTTGTAGCAAGTCAAGAGTCGCTCAGTAAATTGATAGTAAGTTTACTGAGGACAGACTTGGACTCGTTGGTAGTACACGGAAAATGTAGTGTCTTACTTTTATTTGATTATTACAAACATTATGCACAAACACTATGCACTTTGAAGTTTAATGAATTATCACTATTAAAATTAAACCACAAAACCTACAATACATATTTTTTACATTAATAAAAAAACTCAACCTTCACTTCTTGAGTTCCTGCCGAAAAGTCCCTGGTATAGTTTTAATGTAAATAAATATTGCCTAGTTAAATGATCACCATCACTAGCTCTTTTATCATTCACTACTGAACACACTGTCTTGTGCATGAGGGATGTATGTATAGCATTAAAACGCCACGCTGATCAAGCGGGTTAGCGAATACACTCTAGGCTTTGTTACCACATAGTCGCCTTTTACGACACCAACGGGAATAGATGCAATTTTAAAGCCGGTCATGTGTACACAACCAATTAAATGGTAAATTCTGTCTATTTGCTATATGAGATGCACGTCGTTCATACCATTAACACCCCAACAGTGAAGATATAAAATATTAGGTGTTTAGTTGCTTACCTGTGAAATAACCGATTTGTATGAGAAATTGAAATTTCTTTTTTGTTGTTAAAATGTTTGTTATGTTAGTCGAAATATTGACCCATATTATCTACATATTTTCGCCACCTCACGGGCAGTTGATTGGTGCCATTTCTGTAAAAGTCTCGTAGACGGGTATCAATGAATTCTTCAGAAGCCCTAATCACAGCTACTTCAGAATGAAATTGTTTTCCTTGCAAAAGTTGTCCAAATTTCGAAAGAAATGTAAATCTGTCGGAGTAAGGTCCGGTGGGTATGGAGGATGAGGGAGAGTATCCAGGTCCAGCTGTTGAAGTTTTAAAACTGTCGTATGAGAAGTGTGAAGGCGGGCATTGTCACGAAGAAGAAGTGGAGATGAGCGATTGACCAAACTTGGTTGCTTTGTTGCCAGCTTTTCCACCATCGTCTGCAGCTTCTTATAGTACACATCTACATCAATTGTTTGACCGGCTCGTAAAAAACTGCAGTGGAAAATACCGGCACAGGACCACCAAACTGATACCAGTAGCTTTTTCTTAGTTATTTTGTGTTTTGGACTTTGGTCGTAGGCCGTCCGTGGGGCTCATTCTTAAGATCGAAATTTCCAGAATGGAAGCGTTCAAATCATCGACGCACGGTGACAACGTTTGTGGTGTTTGGCCCACACACACTGTTATAATATTGTGAGCTGTCTGATTTACGTTGGTGTCGCGACGAAACTCATATTCAAAAATAGCACGAAATAAATGGGAATTAATGGATAAAATTAATAAATAAAATGGATAATTTTCAATTTATCCATTTTATTTACAAGACAATTCCGGGAACAAAATTTAGGTACAGAAAAACAAATTAAATACTGATTTTGAAATAAGAACACCGTAGCTATTAGATGCATTGTGTTAGAACAGAAGATATCGAAACTCAAAGTCATTCATAGGAAAATCGATCATTTCATAGGTAAGCTCCCTATTATGTCGATACACTTGATAGCGACGTGTCTATGTCCGATTCTTTATCGTAAATATCTTTACCGTTGCCTCTCGGAAACTCGTCACCACACATGATATTGTTAGTGTGTCCAATCGCTACCCAGGATTTTCTGAAGTAGTGTCCCATTTCAAACAAAAATAAACCTATCGTGTGTGTTCTTTGTGTATAATAAAATAAGTAATAAAACCGATTTTCGATGATCTGATTTGAAATTACCCCATATTCACCCATCTTTATTAAATTATACACTTCTGTTACCAAGGAGTCTGGACAATGGCCGGGAGATAACTTTAAATGGCGCGCGATTTCATTATAGCAAAATCGAGTCTGTTACTAACCGCAATCCAATATGTCCTATAGCTGCGTTCCATTGCTCTTTTTTGTAAATGTTTGCGGTAAAGCTTACGAAGTCGCGCCGTAATGGATGATGGTTGGGACTCGAAGGCGCCACCCCATGCTAATATTATTTCTAACAGAAAAACCAGAAATGCTTTCAATATCCCCTTAAATTGTAGAATATATCCATGTGCTACAAGTTCTGTATATCTACGCTATAATATTATAAGGAATTGTTTTTAGCAATGAAGATTATCATTTCATTCCTACTTAAGCGTTTTAATGACATCAGTCGCCATAATGGACCCTGAACGATATTTCAAGTAACTTCAATAAATACTTCACTGTTTAGAGTACCTACCCAGTTTACAAAAAAAGAATTAATTACTTATTTTATTATATTGTACCTGAAGTAAAGTAACAATGTTAAGTATGTGATAGTTGGGGGTGGTAATTTAAGTCAACATTTGTAAATGAAGGAGAAAACCGTGGCTTCGCTTTGAGTAGTACCGAACTCTGAGATATTTTGACAACGAGAAGAGGGACTTTTTAGCGGGAACTCGACAAGTGAAGTTGAGTTTTTGTTTGAATATTGTGAAAAATGTGTATTAGACGTTTTGTGGTTTAATAGTGATAGTTTATTAAACTTCAATGTGTTTTCATGCGTTTGTCGTGTGCTTTCAAGGAGTCCTCTTCTGCCCTCAGTAAACCATACTATCGCTTTATTGAGCGACTCCTGATTTGCTTCGACGGGACTCGACATTGAACGGATACGTTTTAAACTTTGAAATTGTTTATTACGATGAAAACGGGACACTGGCAGAATGTGCTATTTCTTTTTTCTTTGTTTCGGAATGGCTAAATTCTTGTGGCCATAATGGCCTTTCAAGAGTCACCGGGTGCAGAATGTACTAATTGGAGTATTACCATATATAAAAAAAAGTAAACGGCCGTGTAATAGCGTATTCCTTTGTACAAAATCTAACGTATAAACCTGATTAGACACATAATACGTGGGTGACACTAAAAGTTTATAGAATCTCAAAAATGAAATCAGATATAAAGATGGAAGCTGTTTTATTCCTTTGCGAAGTATTCTCCGCGACATTTGAAACACCTTTCGAAACCATTGTGTGAAGCATTCAGTCCACCTTCCTTTTGGCATCTCTTCAACAGCTGTTTAGAAGGCCGTTACTGTCTCTTCTGCATTCATAAACCATATTCCTCTGCGTGTATCCCTAATTTTAGGGAATAAATAAAAATTATAGGGCGCAAACTCATGACTGGATGGCGGATGACCCATTAACTGTACATTTACAGTATCTACTCAAAATTGCTTCGTTTGTCTGACGAAGTGAGCTGGAGCATTGTCGTGGTGGAGGATCAGTCGGCTTCGTGGGCATCGTTCTTTGACTTTTTCCATAACAGAAGGCAAGTAGCTGTTCACATACCAGTCCGCAGTTACTGCTCTTTTTTTAGCAAAGTGGCCCGATCTGCCAAAGAAGGAGGCAATCAGCACTCCGTCTCTTCTTCACTTTCGTCGCCAACTTGACTCATACCGATACCTAATGATGCCCGTATCTGCTGATATGCTGTTCGTTTGTCTGCTTCAATCATGAGCCGCACAGTTTTGATGTTTTCCTCCATCACCGCCGTCACAGGACGCTCTTCTCTAACATCGTCACTGAGGTGGGTACGACTACGTTCAAATTCACTGAACCAGTCATAAACAGTGGCACTGGATGGGGCCTCATAACTAAATACTAACTTAAATCTTTCATAACAGTTAAGAAATTTCCACAAACATTTAATTTTCAAATTGCCGCCAGAAATAAAAACATTTGAACAGCTTTGAATATTTAATGGCGTTTGACAATCAAAGAGTTCCATTTTCAAAATTGGAATTTGTTTTTTTACATCGTATTGTACAGCAGCCAGTTCTAAAAAAAAATAGTTAGACCTATTGTATATTAGAGAAATAATTAAAACAGCAGCAGAAAGTACTGAATGAGCAGCAAATCGAAGGTCACAAATTTAAGGGTGGGTTACGTTTAGGTTCTTTATTGACAATAAAGATATAGGACTTCCGCGAAGCGAACTCCGTCGACTTTGTGGTGATATTCTGGTAATTTAATAAATAACTAATTTGAAATTTTAATTGAACTCTGAATTATAATTGATTGAATTTTTGATCGTAGTATAGACCCAGGGCTGGAAAAAGTAGTGTAGGCCGTCCAGCAGCCAAGTGGGTCGATGATATAACCAAACAAAGCGCAACGCAAACCAGATCTGGATATACAATACCCTGCAGTGACCTAAATAAAAAAAAGCTAATAATTATGATAACTATATTTCTAACTATAGTGGAGTGTAGGCGTAGGTGTGTGTCAGTTGCGCTCGAGAAGCCGAAGAGATAACATCTCTTCGAAAGTGAACGCAGTCGCCACTGAAGACATCAACCGCAGTTGTTGACGAAACGTTTGGAAGAAAGAGAAGAGATTCCAGAAGACCTCGGCCAAGTAGCCCGGAAGATTCAATTAATATATTTCTAACTATTCGTTGTTTTCAAAAGAATTCGTGAATAACGTACAGTTCGTGTCTTGTACCCATTAGTTATTTTGTGGAAAGTAGCCCTACGGAATACAGATTTATTCTTCATTATTATGGAAAATTCAACGGCTAAAATTACAAACAACAATATCTCTATTCAGGAAATTATTACCAGTAGGCGTTGCGTGGGGGCATGACGTCATAGCAGCGTAAGTCTAGACGACTATGACGTCACGAACTTCTAAACGAATACGCTCGCCGTTGGAAGCCAATGTAATAAACTTAGTTTATCACCTATATACCTAGGGCATGATGAAAAGGTTAATTGACATCAGATTAAGCTGGAAGACCTAGATTTATTGAATTCAATATCGGCCTGTTATCCCATTGCGGATCATAGGCCTGAATCATTAGGGAATTTCGGGCTATAATCCACCAAGCACGCTCCAAGGGAGAGAGTGCACGCTGCATTCCCACAGTCGGTGGGCGCACTCGACTGGCCACGTTACTCCTCTCTCGCAGAAGACTACCTTGAAATGTACTGCATTTCCCACTTTATCCTATTTCCCCAATGTACGTACGTGTTTCGGTAGTGAGTGAGATATGCTAGACCCTATTCCTATCCCATCCTATCCTATCTCTCCCCATTTTCCCAACGCTTTCTCCCAATCCATTAGGTAGGCAGCGCATGCGGGGGCGTGCCAACGTTTCTCATTCTGGACTAATATTGGCATGTATCGCGGATGTCTATGGACGACAGTATCCACTTACCATCAGATGGACTGTATGCTCGTCTGCCGCCCGTTTTCTATAAGAAAAAGCAGTTTCAGTGGGTGTCGTAAAAGAACACCAAGGGATAATAAAGCCGCTGCCAATGAAGATAATAAAGCCCCGAGGAACTACACCACTTCTAAAAGCGTGGTGTTTTAAGGCCTTACATCCCCCATGCACAAGACGATGTTCTTGAGGAGACCCATGGCCCACGACCTGCAGTGAACGAGAAAAGGCCTGGTTACAAGCGTATTAATAAATATCTAACAGTCAACAGTTAAATTAGGATCACAGATTACCATCTTGATAACTGTACTAACTAGGACTAACTACTTGTGAGCCAACAAAAGCCTTACCGTCAGATCTCCTGCCGAGAAAAAATATTATACAATATTCAGTTTATTTTCGATTTTCAATTATGTAAACGTGCGAAACGTATATTACAAAGAGTAAGTAACCAATTAATTCCTGACGCCTGAACCCATGAATTATGCTCATGATTTAAGAATCATGAGCTTAACTAAGGTTAAGCGCCATAAAATGTTATGAATTTTCATGTAAAAATATTAGCAAATATGTATGAAAAAATAATCATAATACAAAAAAAAATTGCAAAGATATAACCATAAAATTTCGTATTACTTAACTCAGAATCCATGGTTTCAGGCTTCGCAGCCATACATCCTATATTTACGATTTAACCGTGAACAGAATAAGTACCTACTTCTTATTATAGTGACAAAAGATAATTTTCCCTCACCTCGATCTAATAATATCTCGAGAAACTACATAAACAATAGAATATGTTTGATTTCGTCTCTGTTTGAAATACTCGTAGGCGAGTTTGGCTCAAAACAGATACTTAATATATATTTGACTTACTGGAAATGTTTTATTACTTCTTCTTGATCTTTTTTATACAAATGAAACAATATTGACTGGAAAAAAATTGCACAAATGGACAATGTCTCTTTCTCTCTCTCTCTCTCTCTCTGCCCTGGCCCTATGTCCCATGTCTTTTGGACTCGACCCTCCTAGTCCTCATGTGCCATTCTGTACGTTTTTCGTCATTTCCAGGTCTAATCCCATAGTCTTCATGTCGTTTTGGACGGTTCCATTCCAGATCGCATGGGGACGGCCAGGGCCTCTTTTAGTTTCTTTAATTTCCATGACTTTTCTAGTCATGTGGACAACCACACGACTAGAAAAGAAGATAGCTTCTAGGCACAAATGTACAATGTACAATTTTTTTTTAATTCTGTATAATATTTGAGATTTTTTATTTGATCTTGTATATATAACATTTGAGATTTTCGCGTTGTTCACACATATTTAAACGGGTCTCAACGTATATGATTATATTATTTATTATACTCGACGTTTCGGTTGGGTTGCACCAACCATGGTCACCAGCTGACTGAAGGGGCGGGTAGTCCATGTCGACAGTTGCAATCAGTTTCATCAACTGGGTAGTTGATATATAAATATATAATGTACGTGGCATTATATATAAAACTATTTATAGAACTCTGCATATATAAATACCATATAAATACTTTGAATTTTTTCGCACAGGAAAAAAAGACCAATATTTGTTCATCTTGATATGACATGACAAACTGTCATGCCTGATACGGGGTCGCGGGGGACAGCCGACATGACCTTTTTATACCAAGGAACTATCAAATTGTTTCTATTTTTACTTAACTGAATGTTCTCTTTTTACATACTATAAAACTAGATCTTATATGAATCAAATCTAACAAATTCCGAAATTTAAAATATCATGATAACCGTATATTTTTCATACCGACAAAAATATACAAAAAAATTGCCACAACACATGCAAAGTATTAAAGACAAATTTAAACCTGATTTGATTGTGAGTAATTAACTTGACATACATAGCTTATAAGTTTATTGTAAAGTGCGCCTAACGACAAAACATTTGTGTATTTTTTTATAGACAAGTGGGCGGACGAGCAAGCGGTCCGACGTGATGGTAAGTGCTACCGCCGCCCATGGACACCAGCAATACCAGGGGGGTGTAAGGGTGCGTCGCCGAACTTGCAAAATCCTATTTACAGCTTTCTTGAAGAACCCCATATCGTAACTTAATGGAAAGACCTCTTGAGGCAGTTCGTATAATATAATATATTATTATTTAATATAACATTATTATTGTAGAAATAAATATAATAAACGTTTATCATATTTATTCCTACTCTCACAGTAAGTAATTAAAGCGTACCTAGCAACATTTAAATGAGATAAATCGGACCACAAAATGGTACAGAATTCAATAGCACGTTTCATTGAAATATCTATTGGTTCTCCGTCCTCTAATTTTCCAGGCCTGTAGTTTAGGGTAGGGTAGGCGAAGTGGCAAAACGCCCACGCAATAAGTCGAGCTAACTTTTATTTCTGATGAAAATACCGTAATGATTTATTAAACGTGAGAATAACTGTTTTAAAAATTGTAATAAATTCAGGTTTTAATTTTATTTTGAAAGAGATACACACTGTACATTGAAACTTACATGAAATCCAGTCATTACATTTTGATATGCACTTGTAGAGCATATGCATTATGCACAGATAATGATTGTAATAAGGCATTATATTAATAAAAAAAATTGGAAAGAGCAACAGCGCGACTCAAACAACGTAATTTAAGAAAGTTAATTCTATAATTAATGTGAAGTTAAAGTTAACCATTTGACTTTTCTTGATTGTTAGACAAAACTGACATTTCACATTTTTTCTGGCAAAAAATGTCATAAATGTGACATACAGTAATAAGATAAAACATATGGAAATATTTTATGGACACAGTGGATTAATTGGTAAATTAATTTAAAATTAAATATGCCAGTATATAATTATTATACCATACAATCAGCCTATGTCTCTCCACTGGGAATAAATAGTTTCTAGTCTCTCACAAGTTTCACCACCACATATGATCTTCCATTCTCATCCATCCACTATCGACAAACTTCTTCGAGTCATAGGTCCGGTCCATCTGGCCGGAGGGTGCAGTCAGGATCCGCTGCGGCCAGCTTTATTCGTAAACGATTTTAATAATTTAAAGCTAATTTTTAAGGCCGACGACTTGAGGAAGTTCGTCGGTGGTGGTTAGACGAGAAGAGCCGAAGATCGTGTGTGGTGACGAGCCTTGGGAGAGGCCTATATCTAGCAATGGAGAGACAGGCTGATAGTACTCGTATTATGGTACGGTAAAGTTAAAATTAACTATTTAATTGTCAAAAAAGATTGTTAATAGATATTACAAATGTGACTAAAAGTAATAGCAGGATCAAAAGGTGCGTAAATCAAGGGAGAGTGAATAATAATTAATTAATTAAATTATGGTAAAATCAAGTATGCCGGGGTCGTCTCGCGTCCTCGTCCTCGCGCTGCCCTATTTACTTCACAAAATATTATTGCGACAGCGTCGAAGCGAGTGAGTGTTAACATTATCGCCCCATTCTTTCAAGTTCAACCTTGGGCAATGGAAAACGTAGAAATTGCTGCAGCGTCAGCGCAAAAATATGCAAAAATATGTAAGTAAAATATCAAAAAGATGTCATCGCAAGAAGCGATGGTGGATAATAGTAATTCATCGCATTAGATTGTTGTAAGTTGTAGTACAGGCGGCAAAAGCGGCACAACTAGTAGAAAACACATTTCGAGGAAAACAACTTGTTAGTATTTATAAAAAAAATCAATTTTAATGTTTTTTCTACAATGTTTAATGAAGTGGGATACTTAGATATATACAAATGATAAACATAATAGCAAAAGAAATGTAATTATTATGAATAGATAAATAAAATGTGTTTTATTATTTCATTATAGCGAAAAAAATATTTCACAAGTATTATTCTTACGTTAAAAAGGCATTTATAGAATTTTTGGAGTTTTTTGTTGCTAATAATGATTTTTACAATATACTAAGGTTAAAAGTCACAATTATGTAATTGAACCTTTTTTCAACTTAGCAGTATTAAGGAAAATAAAAACTTTATATAGGAATGAAAACAAGATATGAAACAAGAAAAGACACATTTGTCAGTTGAGCCTTTACATTTTAGTAATCTCCTAAGCGGATAAACACACCTTTTGTATGTATTTTCTTTTGTAACTATTTTTATCATTTGTGTGTACAATTGAGTATAAATAAGAAACCTTGTTGGAAAATAAATAATATTTACCAGTATTGCCCTTTTAATGTAGTGTGTACGAAAGGCCTTTCAACTAAGTGAAATACAGAGTTTCTAATAAAATGGTAAGGCGTCACTACGTAATTGCAAACATTCAACTTAGCAAAAACCCAATGTGTGTTTTCATTTTCAAATATGCCTTTTTTGCTTGATGTATCTATTTAAACAATGAAATTAAAAAATAATAAAAATATAAACACATTTCCCAGTTCCCAATATATATTTAATTCGATTTTGATAAAAATATCAATTGTGCCCTTTTTTCTTATGACGGCAGAAGTGAGAGAGTGAGCAGCGTGTCAATACTTCCTGCCGCTCGCGCTGCTCTCCCTTTAAAGTCACGCAATAACCGCCAACAAAGGGAGCGCAGGGCAGCGCCAGTGGCATGAGCAATGTCAGTGCGAGGGACGTGCATACATACTCGCGCTGCCCGCATCCCTGCTCACTGCAGTGTAAGTGGGCTGCATATAAATGAGGGCATACAGATATTGACTTGGTTACTTTAACAACTGCAATTATTGTAGGACATAAATCTTTACTGCTTCACTATAATACTCGTAGAATTAGTAATTTACTCAACTGTACCTATATTTTTTATTGTTTTACATTTTTCAAATAGTTCCTGTTTTAAATGAAGCCTAAAAATCTTGACCTAAAACAAACAAGTCAAATCATTAATATTTAACAATTGAAACATATTTACCTACTAGTAAAATTAAAGCGAAATTAATTTTTTTTAACCAATTAATTTGTGATCACTGCCGAAATGATTACCCGATAAATTCAACTGGGCCGATGACAGCGGCCGATGTTATGACAGAAACAAATAGTTGTATCCTATCAGCCACATGTCTTTTTTTATAAACCATGTGGATAGATAATATGTGGGTTCATGAATATGCACTTACGAAACAGTAACGAGTTCCGCAGCGTAATATTATTTTAAAATGCCACTTGAGTACAGTCGCGCACGGAAATGTGTAATACCGGATGCGTAATAATTATGTTATTAAATTATTATTATTACGAACGCGTTTACTTAATTACGTGGTTATAGAAAAAGTTGTAAAATAAAAATAGGCTATATTATTAACTGTATTATATATTTATGAAATTTATTTCTATACGTATGAAATTTATAAGTATATTTACAGTATATTTTTATTTAGTCTTTTTTTGTATTTTTGTGTGTGTGTGTTTTGTGTGTTGTATTACTGGGAGGTTGTTGGGAGGTTACAGTATCTATATATCGCGTTGTGTAAATATAAAAGGGATGTGCTATGTTTAATTTAATTAAATTATTTACTTCTTCTTGCAGTACCGTCTTCTAACGAAGGTTAGCAATCATCATGGCTATTTATACTTTCGAAGCCGCAGCACGGAATAGTGAACGAGTGCTCTTGCCATACCACTGGTGTCGGTTCTTTAGCCAGGATGTTCTTCATCTTCCGGGCCTCCTCCTGCCCTTAATCTTGCCTTGTATAATGAGTTAAAGGAGCTCGTATTTGTTATTTCTCACCATATGACCAAAATACTGGAGTTTCCTCATCTTAATGTTCTTCGAGGTTTCTGCGTCTTTGCCCACTCTCTGCAACACTGTCGTAATTTGAACTCGGTGATTCCACGAGATCCTAAGCATTCCACATTATAATAACACCCACATTTTGAGGACTTCTAGTTTCCTACACACTGCTTCTGTGAGTGTCCAGGTCTCGACTCCGTGGAGAAGAACGAAGAAAACGTAGTATCGCACGATTCTAATTCGCAGACCAAGACTTAACTTATGATCAAAGATAACTAACTCTCTTCATTTTTCTTGTTCAATTCTGCACCTAATTTCTAGACTGTGATCACTATTGTCGTCAACCAACGTGGCCAGATATTTACGTTGATGAACATGTTCCAAATTTGTACTATTAATAATGAGAGAAGAGTTTAGCTCAGGTGATCGGCCTATAGTAATGTATTTAAACCTTTTCATCATGTATTTATATCTTGTTACCAAATGGGAATTGAGACACTTGGGAATCTCTAATCCTGTCCTGAATGTAGAATAGACTTGTAAAGATATCAAAGCAGTCATTGTCCAAACAGGAAAGGAAATTATTTAATAATTTAATTTGATAAATAAAATAATATCGTTTTATGAAATCAATTATCTTCAATGTAGTGGGAAATCCAATTTATCAGAAAAATTCTTAATAAACATTGAGTTATCGAAATGAAACCTCTAATCGTAGATATAAAATGTATAAATAAATTTTGATACAATTATCCAATTCAAATATCTACAGATGTTATTTGATATCCTTATATAGGCTTTATACTTATCTATACATATTTTGTTCATTTTGTAATAACAGAATTATTCGATTATTATAGTTGTTAGCGTCAAGGTTATGTACCTCGATTGTCGCAATATATTGCATAATATTATGTATGTTTGTTGCCTGATATATAAACTATACCACTGAAAAGTATGTGTCAACCAGATTTAACTTCTGTAAAAACTGTAAACGAACGTAAAATTTTATAGTTTAGGTAGTTACAATAATTTTACAACAGTATACAACTAACTTTACAACCCCCGGCGTAAGTTTCTATCGTTTGCATGCGTTACTACCGTGTCTATTGTGTAGATATTATTTTTTCAATACAACCGCTAAGGACGCTGTTTAATCATTTATACAGAAAAAACACTTGATGCAAACATGATAGTGAAAAAGTTTATAAACGGAACAAAAATTGACAGATTGTTTTTTGTAAATATAAAGTAAATTTAGTGATAAGGCCTGCCTTTGGTATACTTCTTTATTTCAATTTTTGTGTCACATTCACCGTAATATCTGGTGTGCTATAAGGTGTACTACTTACACATGGTGATAAATAAAGATAAATAACGATTTCTTAAAAAACTATGCTTCGTGTTATATGCATTGTTATAGTATCATCTGGTACCAACTAAAAAAGTACTTACAGTTGTTTAAATAATTAAAGTAAGAGTAATTTATAATAAACAAATTTCAAACTAATTTCCTCATAAGGAATTTCTTCATGAATGTACTTAAGTGCGAGAAATACGGGGGTGTGTTGTGACGTCACGCGGAGCAGATTTCGTCACAGTACGGCCACCCTCTAGCCTCCCCACTAACCCACGCACTGTCACTGTGTTTTCCTCAATTTTCCACATCCCTTCCACCGCCTGCGCTCACCGGATAAGAGCGTGTGTACGACAGATTACATTCTGTCGTTTCTTATTATGGGGTTAATGTTATTCCGTGCAACAGGTTCTTTATATAGGGGCGGGTTATTTATATTCATTCATGCCTGTAGAAAATTTGAATCGCTTGCAACCCACATAACTTTGCTAGTAAAATTCAATCAAGTAATTTGCATGGGTCGGGAAATACATATTTTTGCTCTCACTTTAGAACTATTTTAATATCAAATAATTTTAGTTTTAAGATAAGTGTTATTTGAGGATAAAACTACATCGTACAGATAAGCGGAAAACTGTGCTGTGCTATACTCCTATGACTTGATTTTAATTGTTTTTTTATCAATATTACTGAGTTTTAACCTACCACGATGCATTTACTCGTATCTATAAAAGTTTTCATGTAATAAACTACATAAAACATAATATAGATAGGTTTTGATACAAAACCTATAAATACCTATAAACCTATTAGGTGTACAAATAAGTTTCCGCGGTTTTTTATAAAAAATTAGGAATTTATTGTGAAGGAACAGTACATTACGTTTTATTCAAAGTATTTTCCATCATTTGCCACTACTTTTCCCCATCTTTCTGGCAACATTCGGATACCCCGTCGAAAAAACTCTTCATCTTTTGACGCTATCCACAAATCTACCCAATTTTTGGTGTCTTCATATGATGTGAAGCGCTGCTCAGACAGACCATGTGCCATCGACCGGAACAGGTGATAATCGGAAGGGGCTAAGTCTGGTGAATACGGCGGGTGGGGTAAAACTTCCCAGTTGAGTGTTTCCAAGTATGTTTTTACCGGCGCCGCAACATGTGGACGAGCATTATCGTGTAAAAGAATAATTTTGTCGTGTCTGGAGTAGTAATGGGCGCGTTTTTCCTTAAGTGCCCGACTCAATCTCATCAATTGTGTTCGGTAGAGAGCTCCAGTAATGGTTTCGCTTGGTTTCAGCAATTCATAATACACGACACCAAGCTGATCCCACCAAATACACAGCATGAGTTTTTTTTCCATGAATATTCGGCTTAGCTGTCGATGTTGATGGTTCGCCGGGCTTAACCCATGACTTTCTCTTCTTTGGATTATCGTAGTGAATCCATTTTTCGTCACCAGTGACTATACGATGCAAATAACTCTTTTTTTTATTCCTGGCAAGCAGCATTTCACTCATGCATAATCGGCGTTCAACGTCTCTCGACTTTAGTTCATATGGAACCCAATTTCCTTGTTTTTGAATCATTCCTAACGATTTTAAACGATGTGAAATTGCTTGTTGAGTCACTTGTAATGTAAGTGCAAGTTCTTTTTGCGTTTGGGACGAATCTTCCTCCAATAGTACTTCTAATTCCATGTCTTCGTACACTTTCGGCCTTCCACTGCGTTCTTTGTCCTTCACGTCAAACTCACCGTTCTTAAACTTTTGAAACCATTCCTGACAACTTCTCTCACTTAAAGCAGCTTCACCATATGCTTCTAGAAGCAATCGATGCGCCTCAGCTGCAGATTTTTTCAAATTAAAGAAGTAAATCAAAAGTTCCCGCAAATGATGCTTATTCGGCACAAAACTTGACATTTTTGCACGAAAAAAATTACGTGATGCTGATACGGAATCACTTGTACTTTAAGGTTATGGTGTTGCCAGATGACGAAACTTGGGATATTACGTTTTACATCTGATAATTTCTCCATAACCTTCTGGTGGGGCCATCTTTTGACAAACCGCGGAAACTTATTTGTACACCTAATATAAATACCTATACTTCAAAAATATAAGGTATTTAAGAAGTCTATAGACTATAGTGACGTTATATTTAAACTATAGTTACGAATAATTTTAGGGCTGAAGTTTCAGTAATGGGATACAATTGGGACTTACTTAGGGCCAGGTAAAATATATGTTGCTTAGGTTTCTTCCTTGGTCAGGCTTAGTTGGAAACTAGGCTTTATACAGATTGCATAAGTTTACCGCATTATGATTTTACCGTTTCATGTAATTCTAAGATCGAGAATCGTCTATTTATCCATGCCTTGGTCTTTCATCCCTGTTGTAAAAGAAGCGAGAAATTCCAGCACTTTTCATAGTATTATTTAGCGCACAACAATCTTGTTCTTCCAAAAACATCAAGTACAGTGTTATGTAATAAACGAACTCCATAACCTATTAAAATATGTCGTTACGTGTAAGTAAATGATTGTATCATTCATTCTTGACCGCGCGCCATATGGTTTTACGCTCTGTTTAAATTCAGTATATTTATAGACGATTCTGTTGCATGTAAACTTATATTTGTGATGTAATAAGGTATTATTTGTTTAAAGCTATGGGTTTTGTGTTGCTGTATAGTAAAATGTTGCCTATGTAAAGGAATTGGAAGCACAGACTACATAGGATATGTAATTGCTATGACAATGCGAGTGCAAAAATAGCGGTTCTCCTAATATTATCAGGAGTGGATCCCTAGATAATGATGACTGTCATTGTTCCGTCAAATAATGACGTCGTTCGGTGTTACAGCCGCTAACGTAACCCTAAAAACTTCGGCTTAACCATAGCTTAACGAATTCTAATTAAGTTTTCTTAGGTTTTCTTAGCTTTTACCTTTATCAAGAAAAGTGTAAAAAGTAATTAGGTAGCCCTAGACTGGAGATCATTTTTAGAGAACACTGCAGTGTTGCACTGAGAACACTATTCCAGCTAATAATAATTTGATACGTAGTGAATGAATTAAAGACACAACTGTGATGGCAACCACGCTCTTATTTATCTAGCTTGGCCATCTAACCGGGCTACTACAAAGATAGCGGTGATGAGCTACATAGGTCGGTTTTGATCACTGAAGAGACTGACGATAATGTTGAATATTTAATTACGAAATACAAATTTCTAATTTAGCGAAACATTAATTTGAAATAAGTTACATAATTGTAAAACTCTCTTAAGAAATAGAATATTTTTTCTAGCGACGTATCAATTTACTACCATTTCGTTGCTCGCCCAATTGCCATAATCGGATTTCCGTAGTAATGACATTACCAGGTGTTGCTAACTAAATAAGACGCCCAACTTGAAAAGAACTTATACGTCTAACATATTGTTTAAGTGTGCGGATCTAAGTGAAATGGTGATATAGTAATACAGAAAAATAGGTTAAGAATCCTAGTGAGAAAATAAAATACGTTAACTAAATGGACGTAATGACGTAATGAAGAAAAACCATGTCAGGGATTTGAGGATTTTGCGAGTAATAACAGGAGGAACATGGTCAAAGATTTAATTATGTTCTCTGTGAATAAAATCGTGAAATTGTTACCACGTGGTGAAACTGTAAAGTCGAATTATTTATTCGAGTCAGGGATATGACATATAGAACTGTCAAACAGAGTGAAATTTGTTAGGAGATGACACTTTATTGAGAGTTCTACATGTCATATCCCTGACTCGAATAAATAATCCGACTATATCCGCTATCCGATATCCGCCTTTTCATAAGCTCTAGCGAAAGTTTCTCATCTCGTTGTCCACGATGGGACGCTCTACGATTAGATATCTTGCAGAATAGACAGATATAAATATAGTAAATAGAAATATAATTCATGTATAATACTATGTATAGTATGCATTTGGTGTATGTCATATCTGATGTTACAGATATACTCGTATCATGAGAATCCAACAATCGCATTGATAAGTATTGGACAATCCTAAAGCTGGTTGAATCCAAATATGTCACTGGTTCCACTCAAGCGCGACAACTATTTTGCTAATGTCGAGTGACAATGAATATCTATTGAGCATTTTCTTCGTAAAGAGAAGCCGCTCAGTAAAGTGATAATAGGTTTACTAAGGAAAAGAGTTGGACACTTTGGAAGTACACGAAACACGCAGTCTTTCGTTTTTATTTGATTATCACAAACAGGACGCTCTTTATGGTCTAATAAGTTATCACTATTAAACCACAAAATCCACAGTTTATATAATAATCTGACGCAAACTCGACCTTCACTTCTCGAGTATCAACCCACCAAAAAGTCCTTATGGTTTATTAGGATTTATAAAAGAACATTTTTCAAGGGATAACTTCGTGACGGATTGTGCAAGCGCAAGTCATCATTTTTACGAATTCAATTTCACGGGAGATGATCAATAACACGGAAGTACATGCGTAGTGCTGCGGCGTGTGACGAGGTTACGAGAAAGACCATTATTTTTAAAATTAACGCAATTTTATTTATTTTTGTTACCGTAAGAAATTCGACGAAGAAGTAAAGTAGCCGACATAACTCAAACAATCAGTAAGTGGCAGTGGGCCGGTCGTATATGGCGCAGGACTGACAACGGGGGAGACGAGTCCTCGAATGGAGACCAAGTACCGTCAAACGTAGCGTGGAACGCCCTCCGGCCAGGTGATCTAATGACTTGAAGAAAGTCGCCGCAAGTGGCTGGATGAGAAGAACAGAAGACCTTGTGTGGAGGCGGTCTTATTTTTATTTAAAACACTTTATTGCACATTATAGTACCTATAAAAGGCGAGATTAACGCCTTAAGGCATTCTCTACCAGCTAACCTTTAGGTTAAACATACTCGTATCCAGCATTGGAGGGAAACAGGTTGATGGTATGGTAACACTAATTTATGGTGGCAAATTATGAGTTAAACTTCACTTATGTTTACAGAAAGACATCACCTGGGTACATACTGTACCTATACATAAATGCGAAACAATAATAAAATAGAAATAGAAATAATAAAATGCGTTAAATTGAATGCGTAGAAGGTCATGCGAGATCACTTGAAGCTTCGAGGATAATCTGCGATTTTAAGTTAATCAAATATAAAAACAATAATAAATAAATTGTGTAGATAACAAACATTGTGTTCGTGGTAGGTAAATAGGTTAAATTAAAGAGATAGCGCCGCGCTGTGATAGATAAGCCGCCGGAAGAAGGGATCTTATCGACGGAAATACAACAAAACAATTTGTCAGTTCTAAGATTTTTCTTGCATATAATCTGGTTAACTGATTATTATTTTCTAATTTTTTAATTTTATGTACTGTTTATAATGAATGATCATCACGATTTCTGTTCAAATTTTTGTACCTACTCGTACTTGTATTATTGAAACAACATACGAGTGTGAAGGCACATGCTTGACCAGAGGCGGACGCTCGTTCCAAGGCCGACGATGCCTATGATTTTAGATATCTTGAGCAGAATTGTAAAGTAGTAATCAATAACATATAACAATAATGTTATAACGTTTGCAACATCTGATCTAAGCTTATATATGTGTTTGTCAAAAACTAAATAAACAGTCTAGAAAAAGAAACGTTATTGAAAATGCAAAGTCGTACAGGTTATTCATCATTTATAACGTTAAATAATTTTATACCTTGTTTAATCATATCACTAGGTTTAAGTGGTAAATATAAGTAACAAACATAATTACTTCATATTAAAATTGTAAATAAATAATTGCAGCATATAAATCCCAGGAAATATTAGAAAAAGGAAGCCTTATATTAATTATTAACGGTTCATTTTAGTAACTTTAATATTATAATTACACAATTACTAAGCGAACTGATCAAATTACAATAGAATATGCAATGAGTGTATTATCTTACAATAGTGTACGCCTCATTTGGCTTCCTAATTGAGTGTGGAAACTAAAAGTAATGCCAGAGTAATGCCAAGTACGGTTCACGGGATCACATTTCTTTGTCAACTTACAGTATATACACAATACAGTATATTTCCAGCGATATACACGGTGTAATAAACATATTCCTGAAACCGAACGTGCTAAACTTTCCAGCAGGGCCACAGTCTCAAAACGCTTTTTTTTGGAATGCAAATTCATGTTCTTAAATTATTATTTTTTAAATTAAATTATTGTTGTCATTCTTGATAGTTATTGTTGTTAATTATTGTTGTTATTCTTGTTAATTATTGTTGTTATTCTTGTTAGTTATTGTTGTTGTTGTGGTTAATTATTGTTATTATTCTTGTTATTTATGTTAATTTACTGTTTATTTATGTGGCCCTGCTGGGAACGTCCTGACGCTGCATTCAAAAATTTTCCAAAATATAGTCTAGTTTTCGATTTCGATTAAGGAAAATAGATTTAGCACGACTTCGCTCGAGGTTTCGGGAAAAACATGTTTCCTAATTAAAATCTACTAACATCTTACGACTGAGAAAGTATTATTGAGAGTTACTGAGGAAACAATCTAAAGAGATGGAGCTTATTTATAGTTCAAAGAAAAACAATTTGTCTCACTAAACATCCTCAGTATGCTATTCGCTTAATCTCCGTATGTCAATACGAGTACTAACGGCACTCGCATACCTTACGCAATCGCGTTGAATTGTAATGACTGTTCGTACAATGTAGGCGATACACGTCAACGTCATATAATCCTGAGGTGGGTTCTTGAAAGGCATTCGATGACATAGTGTGTAACAGTTCCTTCACATTTCTACAGCTATCTACAACTCTACCAGAGTCAAGGCACTTCATTTTAAACTGTACTTTCTGTCTCTTTTTATTTATTTACTAGCTGTGCCCGGCTTGCGTTGCATGCCCGGCAATTTTTTTTCACATAATATATATACTTAATATATAGCCTATGTCCATCTGGAATAATGTACCTTTCAAATAATGAAAGAATTTATCAAATAGGTGCAGTGGTTCCGGAGATTACCCTCCACATATACACAAACTCACAAAATTCGCACTCTCTCTTTAATATATTAAGTATAGACTAGAGCAGCGCCCGCGACTTCGCGTGGCTTATAGTTAGCTAGTTTAATGTACCGACTTCTACATTGACCCCGCCCATACCATGACTGCATCCAATCCCATCTCAAGGCCTGTTCAGATATAAGTGATAATCGCTGCCGCGCGCGGTAACGATAATGTCTACGTAATATCCCGTTGGGTATTTTGTACGAGTACCGCAAGTCGCGCGAATTCACCAGCGGGAGGGAATATCGCTTAGGGCCGCGTTTTACCGCTGGGGTAAACGATACTGTTAACACTGACCCTAGACTATACGCAGTATATCGCTACCCGAAGCGGTTAGCGAATATCGCCTATGTCTGAACGAAGGAATTATCTCGTACCATAATTGGCTATGGTCATTGGCTACCAAAATAAATACCGTTTCTTTTTATCCTACATACTACATCTTACCTATATCATATTTGAGCAACTAAATTTAAATAGGTACCTAAATAAAAATAAATACATTACATTTGAATTTTATTTTGAAAACGTCATCCCACTATGGGTAGATGTTTTTCTTTACTTTATCTTTTGCATTTTTCTCGATCCTCGGCGTCCTTGATTTAGGTTGTTTGCTCTCATGACGGCCTTCGCGAGACGTTGACCCCAGTTTCATAATAAAATTATATTCACGACATATTCGCACTTAAAATTCTGCTTTAGACACTGTACGTTTCTTACGCCGGTAGATAAATGTATGTATGTATTATTTTGATCTAGGAATGTAAACCATGACTGGCAAACGCAGGAATGCGAGTTATACGCTGGCTTTTTCTGCGTTCTGCAGTTCTATAAGATATAATTATGCCCATGCGCAAGAAAATATTTCGCAACAAGTGCTTATATTATATTGACAAGTGGGTTAATTCACTTTTTTAAAATGGAAACTTAATTACTTCAAAATTGTAATAATTGAGTAGTAGTAAAATGTTAGAGAATAAATAAATACGTGGGTGGAATAATACAATAAGTTAAGAATTGTGTGACCAGTAAGTAGCCAGCAATACATGTGGCAATGATCGATCAGAGATGATCAGTCGCAATCCATTATGTACAGTTCTCTACATTAAATAACTTTTATCTATATATATAAATGGATGTTGGTATATCTGATGTTAATAGACTTCGACACCGTTTGACCGATCATCTTTCAAGTTGGCACATATATGTATCTTTTCATGAAGAAGGTTTTTATGCTATCGACTTTGTTGTAACTCGCCACTAGATGGCGCTGCAGCACATCAACTTCTATACCGTTCAACCGATCGCAAAAATCATATATACAGGCAGGACAACGTCTGCCGGGTTTTGCTAGTATAGTATAAATGACAGAGACATACGTATACTCAAACGAAAATAGCTCATTTACGACGTGTCATATTATCACCAGGTGGTGTACCTAAATACAAAAAAAATATGAACACAAATACAAAAATTATAACAATAATTGTTTCCACTTAATACAGCACATTTGAAAAACTACACAAAAGAAAGTACAAAATATAATCAATGCTTTAAACACCGAACTTGTGTAATTCTATTTTCTGTATCTTATCACGATACCACGCGACATACTGTGAAAAGTATGTGCAGGGAATGCAATTGCTCAATTATCGTGTTGGACTAGTTTGCTGGTATCTGTGTAGTAACTATACGAGTATGTCGTACTAACTGTACGTATATACGTCGTAGCCACTTGCTATAATTTAACACTTTGTGAAAAGTTCAATACACTTTAGCAGACAGCGTAATAACATGCTAAAGCTAATGGGAAAAAAAATTACTTCTTCACGAATTCCAACTACCTATAATGTCATACAATCTATGTATACATATAATAAAATCGTTACAAAGCCGTGTCGGTACATGAAATAATTTTTGAAAAAAGTCGTTGCTGTATAAGGTACGAATGATACAGAGCCCAAAACAACAATTTCTGGAAATTTTGTCTATCTGTCTGGGCGACGTAAAAGGCGACTAAGTGATAACAAAGCCGCTACCGTAAACCCCGAGGAACTCTCTCTATCATCTCTAAAAGAGTGAACTCGTCAACACACATGGCCAGCGTGGCGTTTGAAGGCCATACATCCTTCATGCACAAGACAGTATGCATGATAGACCCCATAAAGCCGTCAAAAGTGCAATTTACGGGGGATAAAGAAGGTACAATATTGACACCGGATTTGAATTCAGCAATACAAAAATCTAATAGAACTCATTTTCAAGTTGATTTATCGCACATAAAAAAGATCCCTTCCTCCTCTTGAATCGAAACAACTCATAGCGTTCCTTTGTCTATAATGCAAAAGTTATCATTTCTACAAAAAAAACAAGTTGCCGCCTCGTCGTGGTCACCTAGTTGTGTTTTGACGGTCTCTTGGGGGTTGATAGCAGTACTACGATTTATAGCAGTGAACGAAAAAAAAGGGCTTGTTACGGTTAATAACTGCCTCGTCTCCCCTACTCGTCTGCCACTCCAATTGCCTCATAATAACTAGTATACATTTACAACAAAATTTATGACTTTACAATATTTCCGCAACAGACAATGTGCCCATTGCATCGAAGCCCTGTTTGTTATGATAATAATTTTGCTCCTTTTTACTTTCATTTTTATTACTTATCCATAAACTGTCCAATTTATACTCATTGTGTGTGATGGTAGGTCATTAGAAAAAACAAGTTTTACTCGAAGACTAGAAGGAATTGGCACACATTGATATACCTACTTAGGCATTTGAAATACCAAGTACCGTAGATAAATGAAACAAAAAGACTGTATGATTTTGAGGTGTTTTACAATGCTGTGCTTTTACTAGTAAAAGGATGCAATGTAAGAGAATAGCATATATTATACGACTTTGTAGCGGGAATTCGAGTTTTGGTTTGATTATTATAAAAAAAATGTATTTTGGTTTTTGTGCTTTAATAGTGATATTTTATTAAACTTCAGAGTGCCTATTGTTAGCGGAAATCAATTAAAAACATAAGACAAGGTTTTTCGTTTGCTTCCAAAGAGTCCAACTCTTCTGTCCTCAATAAACCGACAGTCACTTTACTAAGCGATATCGTCGGAACTGGACATTGACGAGTTGTTAATTACGAAGAAAACTAGACACTGGCACAATACGCTAATTATGCTGTTGCCATATAAGAAAAGAAGAAAATAGCATATATATAAAATTATATATTTGGAAATCTTGTACTGCGAACACTATTATGTGTAGCAAGTCAAAATTAAACTAAATTACCGATTCATATCCTTTCTTGCTTAATCCCTCGATTTTACTGTTTCAGCGACGGTTTTACCTAATTCTAATTAAACAATTAATATTCGTAAGACACGTAGAAAACTTCTAAATCAATTACCCTTGATTGTCACCGTATGTCACCCATATTTTATATTGAAATATAAATGGCTCAGTAATAATGTGAAGCAAATATATGCAGTGGGTGAGTATAGGTTCAACTGGCGGCATATTTTCACATTCTCTCCGGGCCGTGTCGACGCGTGATTGTCCCGTATACAAGGGCCGTGAGAAAGCCCAAGTTCGCATTCCAACATGTTTAATATGTCAAACATTTTCTCTAGGACCATGAAGACCACTGTTATTCTACGCATAGATAACACTCCAAAGACAAATTCAGTCAAACAAAATATGTGGCGACATACTTGACCACCGTCATTTTATTTTTATTCATTTGCAAAGTCCACGGCTGCAATTTATTGAGAGAGTAGGTTACAGTGTCACTAAGTTTTAAGCCAATTACGAATTTATATTATGAAAAACAATTAATCTTCATTTGCATCTATCAGAAATAATTTTCTATCTCAATGCAATTTTTCAGAAGTAATTTTTAATGCGACTTATTCGAAAATTGTTATATAATAGTCAAACTTATCCACTTTTATTTTCTATTTTAACCCTACGTTATTATTCTACACTAAACCTATGTTAAGCAAGTAAGCGCTCGTAAATGGTTTTATTACGTAAAACTATTAGCTGAATTCAGGACCATTTATCCATTTTTCAATCATTCAGTCTCCTCAATAAGGATTAAAATACATTGCTCCTTATTATACTATTGTACTTTGCGATATATATCCACTAAAGATTCAATGTACTTTAATCGAGTTCGTTGCGATATAATTATTATAAAGTGAATGTTTCTAAATTAGGAGCTGTGTTTTTGTAGAAACTGTGGCAATGGCGCAGACTGCAGTCAATTCGACATACATTATAGTAGGTTACACTGTCTGATTCTACCACTTTGCATAAGTTTACAGCAACAGGTTGATATGCTAATTAAAGAGAACTCTGTCGCTTTTACTATTAAGCCTATAGTTGATTGTTTCTCACGATCTTACGGACAATGCCAGCGGACTGCATGGTAGGTATTAGTATTCTTAACGCACTGGTTTTTAATTGTTCTTCATTACTACACAATGGATGATACAATAAACTTATTGCGTTTCAATTTATTGTAATCTACATATATCTATTAATAACACTGATTTATAACATCCGGGGTTGTATAGGATCGTTTGTGGGACAATCAGAGTGGGACAATCAGGAGAGTATATTTTTGGTGACGGGGGCTTTTGGTGACATAAAGAAATTAATAAGAAGGCCCTTCCTATGTTTGTTAATGCTCATATCACTGTTTGGCCCAACACTCATATCAATTACAGTTTTCTTGACTTCAGTGAACATTCGGAAGTTGCCAATTTTACAAAAACTGTTGCTGTTGGTTTCTATTCATATTGCCAGTACAAATCAGCACGTGTATCAAGGATGTGGATAAAATGATAGTTATTTAGCAGGAACTCTGTAACACGATCGGTACGCAATTAACAAAAAGTATATATTCTATGCGAGTTAGTTATAAGTTGTTTTTGTAAACTTCGTGTAGGTTGTCCTTTGTGACCAAAATAATATGTATGTGAAATGTGTTAATTGGCGACGTAGTCCACCAACAATTATTTTGTACCTTCACTGTTGAAAGTAGATATGGACAAGTGAGGTAAAGGAGGGAGCGCTTGGAAATTTATACAGAAATATTTTTAAGGCCTGATGCTATCTATAATAAGTCCTTATGATATTTTGCGTCTTCCAGTCCAAAGAGAAGTTAAATATTATTTTTAATTTATAGATTTTTCTGCATCTTTTTAGATGCAATGCAATGCAACTGGCCCTTTCAATATCCACTACTGGAGATGGGCCTCCTCATGCACATTGGCTTGTGCATAAGGGATGTATGGTCTTAAAACTCTATGCCGGCCAAACGGGTAGGCCAGATGAGATGGTTCAGCGTTCGTGACGTAGAGATGGTGTAGTTTTTCAGCGTCCGTGCCGTATGGTGGCCAACTAAAGAGTACTACCACCCCATCTCTTGCCATGGGTGTCGTAAAAGGCGATTAAACTATGGCAAAGAAAAAAGGTGGCGAAGGCCAAAAGGTATGAACATGACGTGAGTGTTCTCCAAACACTTAAGGACTTCGTGAAAGATGGCTTAGTCAGAGGAATAAGTATGGTAAGTAATAAAGATAAATAGATAATTCACCTCCTGAATTGGAATTGATTTCACTATGGCAAAAGGAATTCTATATTATGCATTTTTTACGTTAATATCTGACAGAGATCACATATTGAGCTTTATTAAGTAGCTCGTATCAAGTAGGCGGCATCTTGTGTAATCGTATCGGCCAATAACCGTCAGGTTCTTATTGTAAACAATTACAGTTCTTTATTAACCCATTTAATTATTGCAACAAGATCAACTGCTACTAAAAATAAACAGGTTTTATTATTTTATTTACGATAACGAGGACTGAAAAAACATGTTTGTTCTTTTATTAATACATCGTATTTATTGTTAACGTGCTTTGAAGCCAATGTTTTCGGTTTTCAGTACATTTTATTTGAAAATTCAGTATATAATTTTAAAATTTTTTAGTATTGTTTATCGTAAAGTTAGTTAAAATATGTTTTAAATAGTAAAATAACTAAAAGATACCAAATAGCATTCTAAAAATTATTAGTCTCTTCGTACAGGAAATATTACAATGTTGTCTTGAAAAATGGCCTTCAATAAATCGTTCACGGTACGGATATGATAGATGAGTCTAGAGCTGTCTGGTCGCTTATTTTATTAAAAATGATGTATACAAGATCCTTTTCTCTAAATAGAATGCTATCGAATTAAGTAATCAATGACGAAACACGTAGGTATTCTGTCGTTAAAATGAACAAATCCACAAACAAGTTCAAATGAGCGGAACTATAGTAATACAACTGACTCATTACAAAACGGGATGTGACGGTCTATCCTTTTCTTGCTTATGCTCGTACACTTAGTGTATCTGTTCCTTTCTCTCCCGGTATTTGTGTCCAACGGGACATCGAATCGAAGGCCCATCTCATGACCGAGTCGCCGCTCACCTTCGCGATGCAATTCATGCAACCATTCAAGGCTAGTTTTTCTTCAACATTGTCATAGCGTAGCGGATAAGTAGGATTAGTGTATATAATTTTACTTTTTTCAATCAGGAAAGGTTCAACGTACTAAAACTACTAATAATCGCTTCGTATAAAATAGTTTAAAAGTATTACAGACGCTGTTCTTAAATTGAAGTCTTAGACGGACTGCGGCCATAGAAACAAACAGCGTTTCAATGGTATGGTGCGAATGACTAACGGAAAATGATTCGAGCAATTTGAAAATAATCTTCATTATATGCCTAGAGCTGGAGTTTTTACTGAATACATGTGTAATAAGAAAATATTTGTGTTAGAGTAATGTTTATAGGGGCATACCATCAATTGATTAGTGAAATAATGGAAGTAATGGTTTCATGTTTAAGGAATATTTGCATAAATATATAAATACCTATTTTAATTATTTTATTCCTTATCTGCTTTTTGCTTACACTACGCGCTGAATCCACCTTTGAAACGGCCAAGAGACAATCATACATTAAAGTAATAATGACTATTTTTTTTTATACTTTACCGCACAGAAATTGTATAGAGGACGGACTTCATGCCCAGTGGCATTCTCTCCCAGTTAACCTTCGTTTTTTCTTCTTTTCGTATATGGCAATAGTGCAATTAGTACATTCTGTCAGTGTTCAAAATCTGAAACGTATCCTGTCAATGTTCAGTCCCGTCGAAGTAAGTCAGGAGTCGCTCAGTAAAGTGATAATAGGTTTACTGAGCACAGAAGAGGACTCCTTGGAATCACACGACAAAGTTATGTGCTTTTATTTGATTATCACAAACATTACAAACAAAAAACACTTTGAAGTTAAACTATCACTATTAAATAACAAAACCCACAATACACAATTTTTAAATCCAAACTCAACTTCGCATCTCGAGTTACCGCCAAAAAGTCACGGAACGTTGTTTGTCGCCTTCAGAGAATAGAAAAGTAATGGAATGTCTGTTTTAAAAAAGAACGAAGAAACGGTAGAGGTTGTTTATGTACTTGCCAGTGTTTATAAAAATAATGTTTAGATGTGTTAATAGGTGTTTATAGTATAAAATAGCGTCAAGTGAGCTCTACGCAAATTGGAGCGGACGTTAAGGACATGGGTATGTAAACAATCCCCGAGTCAAGGCTGACTTGACTCGAAGGCTGCTCGTGCTCGGAAAACCTACAAGGTCTTATTTTAATTACTAATTCAAATTACCTACATTGTCATGGATATGATAAAGGGTCAATTGGATAGGCAGCTTAAAAATGATGTTATGCATTTTGATGTTATCAGAAATCCCACATGATTTTTCACCAATTAGACCTTGGTACAGATATTTAGTAAAAATAATGACATTTATTATTAGGTACCCACGTAACTTAAAATAACTTGAGCACTTTATATAATTCAAGAAGTAATAACTTAATTAGACATTGTCTTCTGTGAAAGTCTTTGAGAGATTAATAAAAGCGTTTATAGCTACCATTTATAAATTCTAAATCTTATCAATTACACTGTTGACTTTATTGCAATCAAATATTTTATTAAGGGCCGTTATTAAGTAACCGTTAACTATCTAATAGATAAATCTGACAATTAAATCTAGCTGCTACTGACTTTCTGATAAGGTATAACTGACTTTCTGATACCTCATCAGAACGTGATGAGAAAGGCGCTAAATAGCTTATTTCTTATGCATAGAGAAACAAATACAACAGGTCCAAAGATAATATGCAAAGATATAACTAAAAAAAAGAATATTTAACAAAGCAAGTCCTGATAACGTTTAACAGTTAGCTATTGATTGGAAACAAATAACGGGACGACAAATAAGCGGCTAGCGATGTATCACGTCATCCATTGCTGTTTGGCAACATTATTTAAACTATGTTAGGCTTTGGGCGCGTCTCTAGTGGTTATAAATTTTGTAGATGGTAGCGAAAAAGCATATGAAATGGAATTTAACAGGTGCTACTTTTAAATGGCACACGCTTTATGAATTACTTGTATCTACTGAACACCGTGATTTTCGATTATGACAGCGACAATTTATTTCAGTCTAAAATTATTTTTTGCAATCTCATAATTACGATTTTTTCAATCAATGAAAACGACGTTTTAATGAAATAGAATGTACAAGGAAATGGAAAGTTTTTTAAAATATTACCAAGCTAATATTTTAATACGTCTGATACAGACTTCCTGTGAAAACCAGGCGAAATTGATTATTATGAAAACCAAAAAAAAATACTTAAAAGAATACGTTTTGGTTCGTGTTACAAAATTTGAGTATTAAGAAATTATAAATTTAGATTTGTCAAATGGTAAATTATAAATATTACAAGTATTTAACATTTTCATGTTCACAGAACAAAATGTCAAGGGTTCTCTGACGCAATGTCGTATTGAGGATTCGATGATGTTATAGTGGAAACAATGTAGAGGATATTATTTTTCTTGGAAGTAATGCAAATGGACGGCGGGCGGTCTTATAATGAAAAATCTCGTTAATTTCATCTACATCTATACATATAATAAAGTCGTAACAGAGCTGTCTGTGCGTGAAATATTTTTTGAAAAAAATCGTTGCAGTGTTCTCTATAACAATACGGAACTGAAAACAGCCATTTTTAGAACTTTTGTCTGTCTGTCTGTCCGTCTGTGTGTTTGAACGCGCATTACGCAAAAGCAACTTGACAGAATTTAATGAAATTTGGCATAATTATAGTTTATAACCTGAGCACCTAAATATTAAAATTTAGGGTGTATTTTATCCTGATCTGTTATAAAGTTCCTGAGAGAATTATCATTGAGTACACATGTACAATATCAGACGTTACATAAAACCACTGAATTGATTTTATTAAAACTAACTACAATGATAGTTTAAGTCCTGATACTTTTACTTTTTACTGATACTTTTATCCCGATATATTATAAGTTCTATCGGAAATATTGTTGCGATACGCGTTTAATGAAATCTAATAGCAATATGTTGGTACAAGGAGGAATTATAAACATAACAGGCGTCTATATGGCTTATATTTTTCTTATATGACAATAGCGCAATTAGCACATTGTGCCAGTGTCGATTTTTCTTTTTAATTTTTTTTTTTATAGAGAAGAGGGCGGACGAGCAATCGGTCTCACGTGATGGTAAGTGTTACCGCCGCCCATGGACACCTGCAACATCAGGAAGTATGCGGGCGCGCCGCCGACCTTGCAAAATCCTATTCACAGCTTTCTGCTGTGAAGCTCACAGCTTTAACAAATTTAAAGTTAAAACAATTCAAAACATGTTTCATCAATGTCCAGTCCAGTCTAAGTAAGTTAGCAAGTGAGAGAGACTGAGGACAGAACAGTTGGACTCCTTGGAAGCACACGTAAAACGTAGTCTTAGGCTTTTATTTGACGTGTCAGCGTTTGTCATTCTGGACTCATGTTAGCATGTATCAGGGATGTGCAGTATTCACTTACCACCAGGTGGATAATCTGCTCGTCCGCAACATTCTTTATATATAGAAAAGGACATCAACGTTAGAATAACTATGTTAAAATCTTATCTGAGAGTTATAAAAAAAGCAAATCTTACTAAAACTGCAGGATGTGTACTGATGACGCATGCTTACCTGTAAACACGGAATGATTCATTATTTTGGCAGTAACAATAACATCAACATTATCTACTAGTCTTTCTCTATTACTTTCATATTTATGAACGCATTCCGTACTATATAAGAACATTACTACTTCACCCCGTCTATTTGTCTTTCTTGTATATAGAACAAAAATAGCAATTGTGACGTTATCTGAGCAAAGGAACCCTATTGTCTGTAAGGAGTTATTGTCTTTGGTTAAGATTTTTCAATCGTTTTAAGATTCTTAAATGGAAATGGGCTTTATCATCTGATTTTTAAGACAAAGTAATACCTATGTAGCGTGAGCCGTCAAAATGATTGAATCTACAGTTTTTTGTTTTAGCCCACTTACTGTAATGGTTTTTTAACTGTGGGAAATCTTTGGAAATATTTTATTCATCTTTTATGTCTCAAATTATTTGTAGAATGTTCCGTTTGTTTTCTAAGAATAATTAAAATTCGAATAAAAAAAATCTTTCTAAAAAGAGCATTTAATAAAATAACAAACATATTTTTTAAATCCATTTTTATGAAAACATGCGGTAAAAGTAACATATTACGACTGTTTACATTGACGATCAATTAGTCCAGTTGATAATACCCTCTATCAAATGTCCCGGGTTTAATCCCGGCCGGACATTCATTTGTTTAAAAACAAATGGTTGTTTGGGCGCAACAAAAGAAAAGCAGAATTTTTAATCCACTTTAATAAAAACATGCCGTAAAGGCTTTGAATTACGACATGATCAATTGATGATCATTGATCATTGATGATCAATTAGTCCAGCTAATAGTGGGTACTATTTTGTCATTAGTACCCCTAGTAAAAGTAAGTCCCGGGTTCGATTCTGGTTGAATATTGATTTGTTTAAAAACAAATGTTTAGGGCCGGCTCGTTTTGAACACAAACGAATCTTTAGATGTATATCTTTAGATCCCATGACACAGGGAATCCCAGAGTGAGCAACTGAAAGTGGCGTTCTTCGTCAGCTGAATATAGCTATAATTAAAAAGAAATACTTTATGACGATCGATTAGCCCAGTTGGTACCCCTGTCTGGTGTGCAAAAAATCCCGGGTTCGATTCCAGGTTGATTGTTTGTTTAAGTCTGGGTGGTATGTTCGTCTCAATACCTACCCATGTGTTATTTATTTATTATTATTTTGTACGATTTAATTGTCAACAACTTTAACGTGTACAGAAAGTAGAACGAGCATAAAATGTTTCAGTTGTGTAATAAAATAAGTATTAGTCACAAGTACAATGAACATATATACGTAATTACTATAAATAAATATTGCAATAAATAGCTGGGATTTTGCCATTGGTGCTTATACAGAACCACATGCATTGAACCGTTTACCGTAGATGGTATACGAGCGACCTTTCCGCTACAACTTTCACTGATCTAGTTGCGTTAGCCCATTGTCGAAGGACAATAGGCTTCCCACTTTCACACGCCCGCGCCCTCTGACGTTCATTCATCTCATTCATCTGCTCAATGATCAATGAACACGATTATTCGATAACATATCGAAGCATAGAATAAAACGGAGAAAATGTGTCGAGTTGGGGATCGAATGGCTTCAAAATTTTAATAACAATATTAATCTACTCGATGCATAATGAATCCGATTACTATAACATTCGTTTTGTTTTCTGAACGTTTACTGTCACTCGCCGAGGACATCGATTTAGTAAGATTATTTAAATAAATTAAAGAAAGTATATAATTTTATCATCCACTAGTGGATAATGGACCTATGTCCATTGGCCTATGCCTCCTTACGCACATTTTTTTGTGCATGGATAATGCATTGGCCGTGTGGTGTCAACCGGCTGTAGAATGGCACCACCCCATTTCTTCCTCAGAGTTCCTCAGATAATAAAACCGCTATCCCAAGCGCTGAGGATCTACATCACCTCTGAAAAAGTGGATTCGCCAACCATTGGCCAGCGTGGCGGTTTGAGGCTTTACATCCCTCGTGCACAAGACAATGTGCTTGAGAAGGCCCGTGTGCAGCAGTGGATAAAACAAGGGTTGGTTACGGTATATCAGTATCAAAATCTGTGGTTCGCAACGGGGGCGGAACAGAGTGTCCTTAGAGTGTTGAAATAACCTAAGAGGACAATGGGAACTTTGAATGCATATTTTTTCCTGCTTCTTTCTCTTCAGTTACTCAACTAGCAGTCCAGCGGCCCACTGGATATATTTTTTGTGAAAGTAGGTGATAGGCTAAACAAAGTGGCGAATTTATGATCTAAATTATCTACCCTGTACAAACAGTGCCATGAAGACATTTATTTATTTATTTAAACTTCATTGCACAAGTAATTGTACAAATGGCGGACTTAATGCCATATGGCATTTTCTACCAGTCAGCCACCGGATCAAACAAATAGGAACGCGGGTGCAATTTTGGTTTAAATACAAATACACAATTATGCACCATGAAAATCCTCTCCACTGAACGTCAATATTATCCCAGGATTGTAAATTTAAATACATGTAAGATTGTAAAGAACATTAAGAAATATAAAAAAATCAATTGAGAAGATGGATATAAACTGTTGTGGACTAGGAATTCAGTGATTAACAAATTTAAACGGTGCGATGTACCGTCGAATACGTCCGCGGACATTGTTAGTGTAGTGTGTCGCAGTCTTTCCGAATGTGAAGATTAAATGTGGGTAGTTGATAAAACTGCTCGCAGCTCCCATCCTGCACTACCCGCCTCTTCAGTTAACTCGTGACCACAGCTAGTGTAACCCGTGCCGTTGTTATACGTGTTCAGACCCGATTTAGAATAAAAAAAGAATACGCAACTGAAACAATATTTTATGATACAATACATACATACACACACACACACATATACAAACTTCTATATATAATATTATAATACATAAGAAAGCAGAAAACTTTAAGAAGACATATGCGGAGCAGACGCCTAGCGCATTGAACTTACATGTAGATTAGTATCGGATACACGTAGACGCCAGGTCGCATTTCTAACGACTTCATGCTAACTACTTATGTCATCGATCCAGACTCCTGGGAATTTGAATTGACACAAACGGTACTTAGTTTCGAAGTATTTTCTTATGTGTAATATTACTGGAGACTTTCTCGCTGTTGGGCAAAAAAAGAAAAGCTTTTAATAACTGACTTTACTCACGATTTTCATTTATTTTGTAAAGCCGATCAGTCCAGTTTCTTTTTTTTTTTTTTTTTTTTTTTTTTTTTTTTTTTTTTTTTTTTTTTTTTTTTTTTTTTTTTTTTTTTTTTGTATAGAGAAGAGGGCGGACGTGCAAGGGGTCCCACGTGATGGTAAGTGTTACCGCCGCCCATGGACACCTGCAACACCAGAGGATATGCGGGAGCGCCGCCGACCTTGCAAAATCCTATTCACAGCTTTCTTGAAGAACCCCATGTCGTAGTTTAATGGGAAGACCTCTTGAGGCAGTTTGTTCCACAGCCAACGGGTTCGCGATATAAAATAATTTTTGGACCGAACAGTATGCGACACCTCCGTATCGAGGAAATGCGGATGGACCGCACTTCTGTGACGGGAGGTGCGGTTGTAGAAACCCGAGGTGGGAATTATATTAAACAATTCTTCAGAGCATTCCCCATTGTACAGGCGGTAGAACACACAGAGAGACGCAACGTCTCTCCGAATGCTGAGGGATTCTGACCAGTTGTAAGAGTCGCGGTCACAGCGAGACCGCGGTGGTCTGTGAGTTTAATGTTGCTATTAAAAGACGAATGTCTACCCTTCGTCTTGTTTATTTTTGATTCTGCTGGCCCACACTGGACTTGTTTTCGTATGTGCTCACGGCAGACTGTACTAACAACATCCATATAGTCCGCCCGCGAGACATATGCAGGGAGCAGAGGTAACCCCTAAGGACGCGTGCAACATATGCCCCCTACAACTTTCATACATTGTGGTTTTTGGAGTCTAAATTGCATAGGAGCCTGGTTGTCATAGCTTTCAGGTTGCGGTCTGGGAATATGCCACTAAGAAGATTTTGTTTCCTTATGAGAAAAAATAATTCCCGTAATTGCCAAAGTTGTGGTATAATTGAGGATGTCCAACACTTGTGTTCCCGGCATAGGTAAACCCGAGAGGAAGGCTCTGACAAGTACTCTAAATTTGAACGGGTAAGTGTATTTGAACGGTATGTGGTGTAAGGATGTTCCATAAAATTCTGTCCGAGCCAGCATCGAAAGCAGTAAACATTCTTTGCGAATTTGCGAGTCGCTATCAGATTCATAGATACGTTGGTGTTAAACATTGTAACCTTTAGGGTACGATGGGGCTGACATACGCAAAAGTTTAATAGCCTCTAAATAAAATAAAGAGTGAAAAAAAACTCTTTCTTCCAACTTTTGCACCAAATTTTGTTCCTAATTTAACCCTGTTTCGCTAAGCTAGTGATAATAAAACAACATACTTAAGTAGAACTAATTACGAGTAGGTATCTAATGAACACAAACACAGTTCGCGAAAAGGGGGAGTTATCTTAAATTATTAGAGCCAAAATAAATATTCAGTCTGTACGGAAGATGTATTTCTGCAATTGGCAAGATTTCCGAGGCAGCCAACACGCATCACCAACAAAGGAGTTAAACAGTGTCTAGTACTCATACTCGTATTTCACAGTCACAAGCACCCGTGGGATGTTCGTTTAGTGATGAGTTTTTCTTCACGTTCACGGTCGGTCGCACAGTAAAGGATGGAACAATTATCAAATTTATTTATTTATTTAAACTTCATTGCACAAATAATTGCACAAATGGCGGACTTAATGCTATATGGCATATTCTACCAGTCAACCACCAGATCAAACAGAAATACGGGCGCAATTTTGGTCTAAACACAAATACACATAAATAAAATAATATATGACTGGACTGAATGGCTTGAAAAAATAAATGAAAATCGTGAGTAAAAATTAAGTCAGTTATTAAAATAAATGATTTTTTATGACTGTAAATAGTCTCCACTCAGAATTGTCCAAGACATATTTATGCTTTATGAATATAATTTTATATCTCAGTAATAGAGGTCGTAAAAAGCAACATTTAATATTAGAGCGTATCTATACGTGAGAATACAGTAGCACGGTGGTTCTACTGCAGTCTCACATAAAGATATCTGGAGATTTAATCGCATTTTAATGGAGTAGTATAATAGTATCGTAGCGAATATTAATACGTTCTTTTGAAGACATAATAATATAAAGATAATAGTTGACATTAAAGTAGATATTAATAAAATAAATATTGCCACATCACATTATGAATCCAAGTGTCGTGAGCCTAAAGATGAATATATGAGACAAATACAAACTCCTCAGATTAGTAACAGAATATGAATAATCAAACTGGAGATCAATTCGAAGAAAGAATTCGGGAACTTTTTCAGATCAAACTGATACATCAACGATTGTCCTAACCGGTACTTAGTATGAGTACGAATTAGGGTGAATGATGTTAATAACCAAAACAAGTAGAAGCATTTCGAAGAAGAAACGTCGTGTGATGCTGATAATAAGCTACAAATATCAATATCTATAAATCATGAATGAATGAATAAAAGTTCTTTATTGCATTCTTGTTTTAACTTAACGCACTAATAACTTTTAATCTAAGATAAAAATCTAATCTAATCTAAGATAAGATAAAGATCTAAGGTTCCCTGGAAGAAATCTCTTTAGCGACACTAAGCTCTAGCCGACTTTAGCCTTAGACTTTTTTACTTTAGCCGACGGTTGTACTTCTAATTACTTACACTCTGTATTTCTCTGCATGTTTTGGTGTACAATAAAGTGTATCTATCTGTACAGAAGCAATAGGCGGCCTTATCGTTTAAAGCGATCTCTTCCAGGCAACCAACAGGCGGTGAATAGGCGGTCATTTAAAGTTTTTTAGATGTGGTGACGGACAAACAGTTCATTCTGTATAACAGATGGTAATTGGTAACTGTCACCCGTGGGCAGCAGTGACACATCCTAACGTCAATATAAAATTACGAACGATATCATGTCCACAGGGCTTGGAGAAAATAATTAGACTAGACGATAGTGATAGCTTATGGGTATTCTTGACTAACATTTTTGAGATACTGTGAGTTCAATCTCAGGCCCGTAACATTGAATTTCTATCTACTTTATTATAAAAGAAATAAGTCCTATGAGTAATAGTTGTAAACATACCCCTAAAAGTGTTTCTTGTATAAATGTTAAAATCGCATTCCGATGACATATTTTTACTCGCTGTGAATAATTTCCTTTTTGGTGCTTGTTATTCTTTACCTGTCGGCTACGTAAATACAGTAGGTACTCCGAAATACAGCATAGTTTCACTTGGAGATGTGGCAAGTGAGGAGTTGTGCGTGTAGACAGCTAGAACGTGACTTACAACCAGTCGCAATAAACTTGTCTTATGTCTGTTCTATGCCAGCAGTTTCCTTACTGAATAACATTAGAAATTTTAATGAACACCACACAACTCTATAATAATAGAGCGAAGAAAGAAGACGTTAGTTCTTTTTCTAGAACTAGTCAAGTCAACTCGCAAAAATATACGAAACATCGTGTAAATTTTACAGGATTATTAATAATAATGTGTTAAATACATTTTGACGTATTATTATCTGGTTAAAACTAAACAATACAGTTAGTAATGATGTCATTAGACATCATTGACCTCAAGCATACCTATAAGTTTCAATGGTGTAATATGATCTGCATATTTTCTACATTTCAATATTAATAATAATCACTTATTATTTGACAATAATAAATTATTATTTTAAGATTGGATTTTTATTCATTTTAAATATTATAATTACGTTCGTTAATTAATAAATTTAACACGAAACCATGTTACTATTTAAATTTTTATTTGTTTCTCATTTAAAAATAACTACAAAAAACTTAGTTGGTTAAAGCCAGTAAATACCAATCTTACTGGCTACTAAACACAATTCAAGATTAAACTGTTTTGATAACACTCTTTATTGTATTTAAAAATGTTACATTATAGCAAAATTAAAATGGCAGAATTAGAGTATTTTAAGAAGAATAAGGTATACGTAACAAAAATCGTAGATCTGTGAGATGCGAGTGAGGTCCGAAAGTTTCTGGCCCGATATACGAGGGGTGATCAAAAATTAGTGAGAACGACATATATACTCCTTGGTAAGAAAAAAAATAAATACTGGCAGGCATAGCTCAGATATTTGTAATATTAATAAAGAAAGTCTTCGATTCTCTTTTGTTTTTTTTCTGAATGTAGTCATTTGTTTGCTTCGTGTCGGAACGTGTTCTCGAAAATGGAGAAAAACGAAGTGCGAGCCGTTATTAAATACCTCTGTTTAAAAAAGTTAACGAGGCAAGAGATTCACTGCGATTTGGAGGCAACATTAGGAGAGTCTGCTCCGCCGTATTCCACTGTCGCAAGGTAGGCTTCTCAATTTCGAGTAGGGAGAACGAGCACGGAAGACGAACATCGTTGCGGCCGCCCATCGACGTCAGTCAGAAAATTGTATTGAGCGATCGAAGAGTTACCATCCGTTACTTAGTTCAAGAAACGGGTATTTCATATGGAAGTATTCAATCCATATTGAAACAATCTTTGAATATGAGAAAAGTCTCCGCAAGATGGGTGCCGAGAATGTTAACAGACAGTCAGAAACAAAATCGACTTGACATTTCGAAGACATTGTTGGACAAGTTTCAAGAAGATTCTGAAAACTTTTTGTCTCGTTTCGTAACAATGGACGAAACATGGGTCCATCATTTTGATCCCGAGACAAAACAGCAATCTTCACAATGGAAACGGCCATCATCACCGACCCCGAAGAAGTTTCGTGCCGTGGCATCGGCTGGCAAGATTATGGCCTCAATATTTTGGGACTCAGAAGGGATATTGTTGATTGATTACCTGGAGCGTGGAACCACTATTACAGGCCAATATTATGCAGCATTAATTCCCAAGTTGAGGAATACCATCAAAGAGAAAAGGAGAGGGAAACTTCGAAGGGGCGTGCTGTTTCATCACGACAACGCACCTGCGCACAGCTCGGCAGTTGCGATGGCTGCCATTCAACAAGCTGGCTTCGAATTGGTTGACCATCCCCCTTATTCACCAGATCTGGCGCCTAGTGATTTTTATCTGTTCCCCAAATTGAAAGAATACTTAAGGGGAAACAGGTAGGGGAGCGCGGGGTTGGAAGTGCCGAGGGTAAGTAGTGCCGATGGGAATTTCTTAAAGACAAAAAGAGATATCAGCATTTTCATACTGCGTCGAAGAATGTCTAACCTTCGCTCATCGGCGGCAGCCATTTTAGTTTCAGTGGCGACACTGACTGAGGTGCCGGTGTGTAGTCGGGTGCTCTGTCGACACGTGAGTAAATATTTTTGTATTTATACTTTTTGGTCAATAGTCTTCGTTTTTTAAGCTATTAATGTTGGTGTTTCACTGAAATAATGGTAGTTTATTTACAAATTGCCTGTCGTATTGAAATCTGAGTTCCGTTAAATACATATTTTTTTATTTGATAGAAAGTGTGTGTCCTTGTAACGGGGTTAAAAGTGCCTTTGGTTGGGGGCTGGTTGTGCCGCGGCCAGCACCCAACCAAAGGCACTTTCAAGCCTCAAGTGATCCATTATTTACTACTTTTTTTATATAGGATGAGGACCTACAAACGGAACACAGAGAGGGGGACCACTTCGAAGAAGCTTCTACAAAGAGCTGCTGACGCGGTTATAAAAGAGGGCCGTAAATTGAAAACTGTAGCACGTGAATTAGAAATATGCCATACGACATTGCAACGGTTCGTAAAAAAAATGAAAGAAGGACAAACTCCTACGGTTGGATACAAACCTAGGGTGATATTTAATGCTGAACAAGAGGAAGCACTGGCGTCACACATTTTAACGTGTTCCTCTATTTACTTCGGTCTCTTGCCAGAAGAAGTAAAAAAACTTGCATATGAATGTGCGATTAGATTTAATGTGCAAAATATTCCTGACTCGTGGCATGCAAATGGAATGGCAGGCAAAGATTGGTTCACTAACTTTTTGAAAAGGAACCTATCGCTTTCTATTAGAACACCAGAAGCGACAAGCGCGGGTCGCGCTACATCGTTTAACAGACATAATGTAACACAATTTTTCGACAAGCTTGGAGATGTGATTTTAAAACACAAGTTGACTCCCTCCCGCATATGGAACTTAGATGAGACTGGAGTCACAACCGTACTTAAGCCAAAGAAAATTGTTGCAGCCAAGGGTATTAAGCAAGTGGGAGCGATCGTGTCTGCAGAACGTGGAACTTTGGTCACTGTGGAGTTAGCGGCAAATGCTATTGGAAATACAATTCCACCAATGGTTGTGTTTCCTCGACTGAAGTATAAAGACCTATTTATACGCGACGGCCCTCCTGAATGTATTGGTGCTGGTAATAGCTCAGGATGGATGACAAGTAACGAGTTTTTCGTTTTTATGGATCATTTCATAAAATATACCAAACCCAGCCCTTCTGAACCAGTCCTTTTACTGCTAGATAATCACTCATCGCACATTGATATCAAGGTGGTTGAAAAGGCAAAAGAAAATTGTCTTATCATGCTTTCCTTTCCTCCACATTGCACTCACCGTCTTCAACCTCTGGACGTTGGCATCAATGGTCCGTTCAAGACATACTGCGCAAAAGCCCAAGAGAACTGGTTACGGAATAATCACGGAAAGACGATGACGATCTATGAAATACCGGGTATTGTGAAATATGCTTGGCCATTAGCGTCTACACCAACCAACATCTGCAGTGCATTCAAAAAGGCTGGTATATGGCCCTTTAATCCTAACGTTTTTACTGATGAAGACTTTGCACCATCTGTTGTCACTGACCAGCTGCAACCAGAAAGTCAACCTGCGTTAGTGGATCTAAGCAATGAACCCGGTCCATCGCACATTCAACAAATGTACTGTCTTCCAGAAATTACAAATACTAACCAAGCTACAATTGGAGAAATAGCTCAAGAAAGGAACCGCATAAATTCTCAAGAGCCTTCTCTGCAGACCCCGCAAAACAATGACCAGCAGGAAACAGTTCGTGCGAACAGCGCTGAGCTTGTTCTTAAAAATATTTCTCAGCCAGGACATTCTAACGATACAGCAACTTTCTCACCGGAGATTATCAGGCCACTCCCTAAAGCACCTCCTCGATTATCAGCAGGAAACAAACGACGCATTAGAAAAGCAGCTGTTCTCACTGACACCCCTGAGAAAAATACACTTGCTGAGGAACATGCTAAGAAGAAGAAAATAGAAGGAAGTAATACCAAAGTAAATAGGAACATGAAAGAGAATAAAAGTAAAGGAAAGGAGCAGCGTAAAAAGAAAATCAACAATGGCAAAGATAACAAGAACGAAACTAAAAGGAAAATTTTTACAAGAAATAGAAGATACTGAGAGCGAGGATGAGGAAGATCGATTAGAATGGTACTGTATTATTTGTTGTGATTCGTATTCCAACTTAAAATCAAACGAGAAATGGATTGAGTGTGTTATGTGTAAGAACTGGGCTCACTTGAAATGTATAAAAGACGAAAAACATGTCATGTTTCTCTGTCCAAATTGCTGCTCCGATGAGTCGTTTTCCGATTAGATATAATTAGAGCAAAAACTGAACTCTCTCTATCTCTCTCTCTCTAATTTAAGACTGATTTAAGTAAGTCTCATAATAAATATCGCACCAAAGTATTTATTACTATTGCCTAAGAAACGCTAATCAAAAAATTAAAAAAAGTTGATTATTTTTAGATAATGTTACCAAATGTTTTATTTATAAGACCAAGAAGGTGCAACAGATTTTTTCTTAAGAACAAATTAAGAAGTAGAGTTAATTTCATTTAGTTTAAGCAAGAAGAAATGTTGATTATTTTTTGTTTTTTTTCTCACGTAGTTTAATAAAAGTTATAATTAGAAAAAAGTTTGTAGTTGTTATTTTATTAATAGAAATATTGCATAAAATTATAATGCTTTTGTTATTTTTTACTCAAACACCATTTATTTTCATTTAAAATGTCTTAGTTTCTGAACGGCACAACCAACCTCAGCATCGGCATAACACGCCCCACGGCGGGGTCAATTGTGCCTCGTAGACTCGTTCCACTAATTTGAGTCTCAGCTATAAACTATTAGAACATTGCAAAATATAAATATATATTCAAAAACTATATTAAATTTGACACTAAATGGTCTACAAATTGAGAATACTACATTTCATTTTAATAGTTAATTTAAGCGATTTCTCAAAATCGGCACTTTCAGCCCCGCTCTCCCCTACGAAGACGATAACGAGGTGATAGATGCCGTGGAGAGCTTTTTGCAGGACCAAGACAAAACTTTTTTTTTGAAAGGGATTGAAGCCCTGGAAAAGCGCTGGACTCGGTGTGTAGAGAGACTCGGAGACTATGTAGAAAAATAAATTATTAAGTTATCAATAGTCATTATATTCTATCTCATTCTCACTACTTTTTGATTTCTCCTCGTATTTCTAGATGTCTAAAAATAACAAATTATACGTATTGTAATTGTCATTTATCCTACTAACTCGTGTATAATTTTTAGAGTTCAACCCTGGTTAGTTTTGATTCCTCGAGTTTTAGAACAACAGGAAGTCGCAAAATATTTAAAATGGAATATCTTTCCGTGATTAAGTTTCATACAAAGGAAGGGATATCAAACAAAGGTTGGATAATGTGTACGAGGATTATTCTCCATCATTTTCCTATAGCCCCTATAGCCCTAACCCTATAGCCCTGACTTGGCTTCCAGTGATTACTATTTGTTTTCCAAACTCAAAGGGGACTTAAGGGGTAGAAGATTTTCCATTGATGATGAAATAACCGCTGAGGTTTCCCCCATTTTAAGACAGCTTCTGACTATTTTTATACTGGAATAGAAATGCTGATTAAACGATCCGAAAAGTGTGTTCAAATAGATGGAGACTATATAGAAAAATAAAAATAGTTTCTTGAACACTTGAGTGTCCTTTTTCTTTGTCAGGTCAAAAACTTTTGGACCTCCACTCGTATGTAAAGTACGTACAAAAATTACTATTGTCTATAGTAATTTCTTCTACATAACCTTAAGAAAGGGAGTTGTGATTGAAGTTAGTGCACATGTTAATAGAGGTAAATTGAAGCCAAATGAAATTCATTTATTTGCTAAATGTAGTTGTGAAGATGTTGTGGAAGTTATGTTTTATTTAATAATAATACAAGGGCTGCTTGATAAAGCAGTGGCTGCACGAAATGTAGCCCTGCGATCGGAATTTTCCCCAATTTTATCAAGAGATTTTTCTAGTAGTTTATATTCCAAGTAACTCTATGAATGACAGTATCCACTTATCATCAGGTGGACTGTTTGCTCCACTGCCGCCTTTTTCTATTAAAAAAAACCCCGGTATACATAAAACAGAAAGAATTTTTGGGGCGATATTTCTGTTTTCGACGTCGGCTTATGAATGAACGACCTTTCATTGCAGAAATATGGTTTTCCCCTTGCTATCACCAGGTGGTTTCACCATTTCCAACTTGTTTTTTTTTTATATAGAAAAAAGGCGGTGGACGAGCATACAGTCCACCTGATGGTAAGTGTAAACTGTAACCCATGGACATCCGCGATAGATGTCAACATCAGTCTAGAATGACAAACGTTTGCACGCCCGCGGATGCGCTACCCACCTTTGCAGATTAAGGAATGGATTGGGAGAACGGGTTGGGAAAATGGGGAGGGATAGGATAGTAGGATGGAAATGGGCTCTGGTATATCTCACTCACTACCGAAACACGTACGTACATTGGGGAAATACGATAAAGTAGTAAATGCAGTACATTTCAAGGTAGTCTTCTGTGAGAGAGAGGTGACAAGGACCAGTCGAGTGCGCCCAGCGACTGTGGGAATGCAGCGTGCACTTTCCCCCTACAAAATAATTAAAGTTACAAGTGGCAACAAAATTTAAACAAGTACCCACATGACCTTATGCTGAATGTAAGTTATAAGTATGTTTTAATAATAATAATACAAAGGCTATTTGATAAATCAGTGGTTTCGCCCCATGATCGGAATTTTACACAATATTTACAAAAGAATGTGATTTTTCAGCAATTTACATTCAAAGTTAAGGGCATAAAAAATTAATGGAGCATCTCTCCTTTTTTTTGATATCACCCTACAATATCTGGTAGCACTACAGAGTACAGGGCACGGTTCTCTCCTTGCGTGGTGGTTTCACCACTTCCAACTTACAACTCTATTTGCAAGTATCAAACTTTCTTATGCCAACTACTCTATGTTTGGATGCAAAAGCGATCCGGCTTGTAAAAAAAATGTTGTCGGGTGGCCTTGCTTCCCAAGAAATACTTAAAGGACAACACCGAATCGGGTGTAGACAAGCGAACCAGTTAGTCGAAAGCAGACTTAAAAATTTACATTTATTTACAAAATTGACTTTGTTTCTTGTAATGCAAAATGTGTATATTTAGTAAACTGGTACATTGCAATAAGTGTTGCTTTAACCCACTTAGATTATTGCAAGATGAGCGTTCATCAGCATTTTGGCAGTTGATATAAGTCGACATTGTAGGTCAAATGCAATTTTATTAACAGATTTTATTTAAACGCATCAGTAGGAAGATGTAGATTAACGCACTAAACACTACAAACACTACACTAAACTGAATGTTTGTGATCAAGTTTTAATATAGCGCTAGTTTTTTATTAGTATTTATTATTTATTTTTATTTACGCTAAGGTATTTACGTTGTACGTTCCAGCTAAGGGCAATCGGTCCTCCGCCAAAAAACATGTGCATTTCTTCTTTTTCTATTTCCACCATTCTAACCACAAATACTGCCCGAAGTTACCACGATATAATACGCACGCACAATCGAATCTGCAAAATCTTCAGAAAACCACACAGTAAACCTATATAAAATACGAGCATTTTAATCAATTGTCTTTCTTTTTTTTTTTATAGATTAGTGGGCGGACGAGCATGCGGTCCCACGTGATGGTAAGTGTTACCGCCGCCCATGGGCACCTGCAACACCAGGGGGTATGCGGGCGCGCCGCCGACCTTGCAAAATCCTATTCACAGCTCTCTTGAAGAACCCCATATCGTAGCTCAATGGAGTTCGTCTCTTGAGGCAGTTCGTTCCACAGCCTACGGGTTCGCGGTATAAAATAATTTTTGGACCGAACAGTGCGCGACACCTCCGTATCGAGGAAATGCGGAAACAACAAATGAAACAATGAAAATGAATAACGAATACGTTATTAACGTTATTTCTAACAATGAATTAACGTATCTTTTATTAATGTCACGTTTCCGCTGTTTACTTTAGTAACTAAAAGATATTATTGTGTCGAAATGGAAGATAACATAAAATTGTAATCGCTCTGCAACACGTGTCAACGTTGCGTGACTCGAATAAAGAGTCAACTCGGCGACGTGAAAGTGAATTTCTTTTGAGGAAAATCTAATTCATAAAGTTTTAAAACGTTGTCAATTGGAAATGAAAACAATCTTCCAATAACACTAGTGAATTACCATATAATACAATCAGTCTGCGTCTCTTCACTGCCAGATTTAGACTCGCCATCACAGACAATCTTCCACTTTTTCATCCAATTCGTAAAACCATAAACAGCGCTTTTTAAATTTATTTTATAAAGAAATATTGAGATTATTTTTCGTTTGTATGTGAGAAGTAATTTCAAAACTTCTAGACCGACTTAGAAAATTGTAAGCTAAACTAATGCATAGCTTAGGTATATTTATTACGGACATAGCCTATGTGTAGGTTCTTTAGGAAACCGCTATACGACCTATACGAAGCCAGGACGGGTGATCACTAGTATAAATGTAATATAGTTTTACATAACTTACAACTGGTCTAAGCATATTTTTATAGATAATAATATATTATTATTCTTCAGTTTTCTTTAAATTTTGTTTATTTTAGGCCTCGTTTATTTTTTTAAATAGTGTATTTAGGTGCTCTTTTAAATAGCATGTTTAGGTGCTCTTTTAAATAGCATGTTTAGGTGCTCTTTTAAATAGCATGTTTAGATGCTCTTTTAAATAGCATGTTTAGGTGCTCTTTTAAATAGCATGTTTAGGTGCTCTTTTAAATAGCATGTTTAGGTGCTCTTTTAAATAGCATGTTTAGGTGCTCTTTTAAATAGCATGTTTAGGTGCTCTTTTAAATAGCATGTTTAGGTGCTCTTTTAAATAGCATGTTTAGGTGCTCTTTTTCGTTATAGTGTTATTATTTCTAATACGTATTGTATCTTTCTTAAAAATAAAGAAAGAAATAAATTAATGAGAGCCATTAATTTGCTTAGGATTTTTTTTTTAATATTTGGATTAGTGTCGGATATAAAAATATGGGAATGATAACTAACTCATATAAGAATAATAATTAACTTTTTTATATATAGAAAAAAGGCGGCAGACGAGCACACAGTCCACCTGATGGTAAGTGTATACTGTCGTCCATAGGACATCCGCGATAAATGCCAACATCAGTCCAGAATGATAAACGTTGGCACGTCCCCGGATGCGCTGCGTACGTTTGAAGATTAAGGAATGGCTTGGGAGAGAGGGTTGGTAAAATAGAGAGTGATAGGATAGAATGGGAATAGGCTCTGGCATATCTCCCTCACTACCGCAATGCGTACGTACATTAGGGAAATACGAGAAAGTGGGAAATGCAGTACATTTCTAGGTAGTCTTCTGTGAGAGAAGGGTAACGTGGCCAGTCGAGTGCTCCCAGCGGCTGTGGGAATGTAGCGTGCACTCTCCCCCTAACTAATTGACATTTATACTTAAAATTACAAATTAACAAAATACATGTGTAAGATGTCGATAGAAATGTATCGACCTAATAAATTCACTGGCTTACGCAAACATTATCAAATATTGGATCTTTTAAAATGTGATGACACCCGTCAAACATCACGATCTTTAACCGTTTGCGAAATGTGCATTCTCACGTTCAGTGCAATTTATTGGTTTGGCAATTGGCAGTTTGTTTGTTTTGTTTTATTGTAATGTCATTGCTGGTTTTATGAAGAAGTAGAGAAGAACGCAATTACTAAATTTCACTGCGTCTACGGAACCATCATTTTATCGTCCACTACTGAACATGAACCTCCTCACGCACATGAGCACGAGGATTGTGCATTGTGCGTGAGGGATGTATAGCCTGGAAGTGGGTTGACGAATCCATTCTTTTAGTGAAGGTGTAATTCCTCGTGCTTTTAGTATTCTTTTAGTGTCGTCTCTTAGTCATCCTTTACGGCGCCCACGGGAAGAGGTGGGGTGGTGCTATCCTAAAGCCAGCTGACACCATAAGCGAAACAGTAGATATAAATATTAAGCTTGCTGTGTTGTTATCCAAGTTAAATTCCGGAGTCAGAGCAGACAAAGAGAGCCGATAATCATAAGTAATGATATGGTTATGTTTAATTTTTAACACTACTCTCCTAACGGCCCTTACAAGTCGGACCATGGTGGTTCTGGAACCACGCATAAAGACGAAAACACACAAACAAAATGTACAGATCTTTAAACAAATTTTTGTCCCTCCGGTAAGTGTATCCTGGACCTTTTGCACAACAGATAGTCAGGGCCGTCTTAAGTCTATTCTGCGCCGGGGTGCGGGAGTGTATCCTAAGACAGTCAAACATCCTATTGTGTATCCTATGACAGTCAAATATCCTATTGTGTATCCTATGACAGTCAAATATCCTATTGTGTATCCTATGACAGTCAAATATCCTATTGTGTAATTGTTTACTATAGCGTTATATTTTTTCATTACCTTTAAAAGGTGAGCGCCCGGGGTGCACCGCACCCCTTGCACCCCCTGGTAAAGACGGCCCTGAGATAGGTACTATTAATTGAACTAATATAGTTCGTACTCAACTCAATCGTTTTCTTTGTTGTTTCTCAATTGGGATATGTATAGGATGTGTAGGTGGTCATCATTAATATTAATAAATTGGTTCGGTTGCACATTTAAAAAAAAAAAAAAATATATCTTGTGTCGCACAACACTTCTATATATTTCCGGCCCGCGAGCCGCAGGTTGAGTATGGCGGAACTAATTATTCATTAATCCCTGTTAGAGGACATCCGTCTATGGCTTTAAACTAAACTTAATTATTGAAAGAATTGTCCGAAAAAATATTTCCAACACGAGCGTCACTATATTGTAGTTATTACACGAACAATGAGATAATATTATCAGAAGGTTATTTACAAAGAAATTTACAATGGCAAAAACAGTTCATCGTAATTGATGTTGGGTATTCACGATCCCAAAGTATTTTGCATATATCAATTTGGTATATTATACTAGTCTTCAAACCGGTTATACCGCATTATACTTGTTCTTGAGTTTATTATTGCTTTGAGCTTTGAGTTGCTTGCTTCCACTAAATTTAAGCTAATCTAAGCAACTATCTAAGCAGCTAATCTATGCAATATAAAAAGAAAACAAAAAGTAGATTAGTGTAATTATTAAGGTGTACACAAACATAAACATTTCTGTGTAATGTAACGTTCAAGCAAATGATAAATTACCACTTAATAGTAATATAATTGTTCATGGAATGATACATTACAAGTTCAAGGTCGTATGTGTATGCTACAACTCCTACTCCTAACGTATACTTGAAACTCCTAACGTTAGACTCCCTAACGTTAGGACAGTCGCCGAGCAGCGAGCCCAACCACGAAAGAACAGCTGCTAGCCGTTGAATGGCGTTCACCAAATGGCGTTACATTACCAGAGATTAGATAATGGTTCATAAACATTAGAGGTACAAGTAAATGTGCGGTTGACCAGAGCAGTTCTGTGTAATGTAACGGTCCAGTGAATACAAAAGTAAACGCTCGGATTAATAATTTCATAACATTTTAAACTTTTGTCATCATGGCTAACATAATACTTGTTACGTAAACAGGTTACTCGCGATTTTTATTTATTTTACATGAACCGTGTGCAAGACAGAGGGTAGGTAGACTTGTACAACATCAACAGCAACACCTTCACCCACTACCGTAGTTTGCCGTGACCACGATTCATGACACTGAACCGAAATATCAGCTATATAAAATAGGTAACAATTGCGAGTAACCCGTTTTTACAACAATTATGACATTTTTATCTCGTGTCGATGCTTCGTATTTGTTTATAATAGATAATGCACGATATTCTGTTACAAATTAATGATCTAGTTGCTTAGACCTTTAGACAGTAAAGACATTAAACTTATTTTGGTATTAAACTCGGAGTCGACGATCTGGCCATGATCAAGGTCGATGTTGTCTTTCTTGTTATGTATAAAGTCATGGCTTAAGTATGGTATTAAAGTGATAGATCACTTACGATATTTATTAAAATCAGTAGTTTTTATGGAACTAACATTAAATGTTTGTTAATATCTATATCCACCTAATTTGTATTGTGGTTGACGAGGGGAGCTATGAAATGTTTTTAATTATATTTCGGGTCTTACAATTCTGTTATTATAATATAATTTTAATTTAAAAAAATACATTAGAATCACGACGTCTCCCTAAAGCAATCGGTGACGGTATCGTTGTTCTCCGTTATTACTAAATTATTTTTATCTTCCATTCTGATTAGAATATTTTTTTTAATGAAAGTGAAATTTGATCATGCATGATAATAATACACGATGCAGATGTCAAATTATAAACCAAAAATCTCTTATGTGTAGTATGTACATAAATGTTACGATTAATGTTAACATTATAATTTATTGTACGCGAAATTTGTGATTATCGTGAGTAACCCGTTTACATAACAATTATAATGTTCATCCACGATAACTAAAGTTTAAAATAATGTTAACATTAACTAAGGGCTTTGGATGAAGTCCGAAATTCTACAAAATAAATCATACTCTGAGACTGTGGACACCTTACCTGTCTATGTTCATAATATTTGAGTGAAAAGTCGACTGAGACGAGCATGTTTCAATTCACCGTGACCTTTCTCGCGTTCTTGAGGCGAAATAACCGCATTAAACTCGGCATGCACTCGTAATACATGTTTATCAGTCTCTGATTATCACAAACACGACATGCTGAAGGTTATCATAACATTACAATGATCGAATCAAACAAAAGAATCGAATGCCCGACATCGATTGTCTACATAATCGAGACGGTATCGTGCAATTAAAACACAAAGGCTGATTGCATCATTTAGAAAGTGATTCTGTGCTGAAATTTATTACACGCTAACTTTTTCCCGTGGATTCGCTCGTCTGAAAATGGCACCAACGAAATTTAAACATTACAATTTTAATATGTAAACGATACGAAAAAATATATCCCTATCAAAATAGAACCTCTTTCAATATTGTGAGGATTTCGAAATTAATTAAAAAAAAGTATGAAATAGATAAATTTAAAAATGTCGACGGCTGCTAAGTATAATATCGAAATTGAAGAATTTTTACATTGTCACTTAAATCGTTAAATAAATAATATATCTGCATAAAATTTTACACCCACAAGAAACTCACAAGAAACCCACGGAAATTTCGCTAATTACATAAATGTTGTCAGAGGAATAGTATCATAAAAGCAATCAAAGTAATATAAAGGAAAAATGAGTATGAAAATGTAAGTAAGTAATGCCATATTTAAGTAAGCCATATTTTAAGTAGTTAGCGGACATCGATGCCCGTGAATGTATGAAGTAAAGGTCATCAGTACAGTTGGATGTAATATTTATTATATTGTAGTACTCGTAGTTATCAGTTTAATTCGATACGTGTGTCGCGTCGGGGCGAGAGCCAAGGGAGGCCAGTTTATGTGACACTCGTAAGGCGAGCCTTTGATTTGGCAACACTTGGCAGCCGGCTTTGGTGTGATTCCAATGAATTTCGTAAACTCATATATATACATGTTATATTACTTTGTATCTAGAAATTTTGATTTAATTTTTTAATTTTATTTCTGTCCTTTTACGTAGCCTTGCTTTAAATCTGTTCATTTAAATGTCTATGCTATGTTGTGATGTTTCAATAAAACCTTTTTATTTATTTTATTTTTTATTTCTTAATGTACCTATCCCTAAAATCTAAACTGATAAATAATCAATAATGAAGGATAAAATAGGTATAGTAAAAAACAATAAAAAAAGATAATAATACCCAAATGAATAATAATAAAAAGTTTTATTTAAACATTCTGTGAATGAAATACACGATTGCAGTGCTCAAAAGGTAAGTTTCATGGCAATATTTGCCATGCCATGAACATGGCAATATGTTCATGGCATGGCATGGCGAACAATATTTTTCATGTATGGCTTATTTTTTTGAAAACAGCAAACGATTCCTTGTCAATATTTTCTTCCCTGTACAACATATAAAGGGCAACATATGTCTGTCTGTTTGATTGCATCAATCACAACATCTAATGAGACAATTCTATAAAATCTTCAGTTCAAGCAATACCTTTTAATTTAAATCTGAAGTGAATATATATCAGATGATGTAAGACGAGGTCATTCGATGATACAAATTCCGCGGGAAAATTCTAGTTCATTAGTATGAAGTTGGTAAAATATTCAGTCTACTTTATTATCAGGGCAGCGTATTTTAAATATAATATATAATTATATAATAATGTAAATATAATAAGTATTTTAGAGTAATTACAAATGTTAACTTTACCTTATAAATATTTACCCTATTAATGTGGACCGCACACCAGCTTAGCCCAGGACAATAGCGGGACGGCAATCATTCCCTGTTGTCTTAATAAAACTTTCTCTAGGAATATCCCACAATCAAAATCGATTTAATAGACGCACTAAATAAAATATTCATATTCTTTCTTTTCACAATGTTAATTACAATTCACAATTTAATTCACAATGTAGTGTGCCGTGCGATGTCGGCCGGCTGTAGAATAGTACCACCCCATCTCTTCCCGTGGCTGTCATAAAAGTGGGATAACAGAGCGGCTACAGATCTAAAAACCCTGAGAAATTACACCACCACTGAAAGAGTGGACTCGCCAACCCACTTAGCCAGTTTGGCGTTTTAAGGCGTACATCCCTCATACACAAGATACATACACACCGAAAAGGCTGGTTCCAGTCGCAGTGTTATAGGTAGTAGTAAATTATATTAAAAACGAAAAAGAAATTGGTTCTAAAATACTAATTACCTTATTAATTGAATCTTCCGGGCTACTTGGCTCCGAAAACATCTCTCCGAAAGTGAACGGAGTCGCCACTGAAGATGTCAACCGCAGTTGTTGACGAAACGTTTGGAAGAAAGAGAAGAGATTCCAGAAGACCTCGGCCAAGTAGCCCGGAAAATTCAATTAATACGGACACCGGCCGAGAAAGCCTACACTCCACTAATTACCTTCTCTATATCTTTGATGACAATATTCAAAAGCCTCTCCAATTATGAAGTTTAGTAGTCAGCATATTAAATTTTGACTTATTCCACATAAAAACATAAAAAATAATACAAAAACATTACCACTTTGAACTTTCCCTCCGATCGGGTCGGCGATTTTACTTCTAGTTTTTTTCACTCTTATCAAAAGTAATATAATGTATTCGATTTATTACCGGAACCTTAAAATTATGGTTTCTGTGCATAATACTTTTTCGTAAAAGTATAACTTTATTGGGTTCTTTATTTAGCAAGGATATGAAAAATGTAGCAAAAACTGAAAGAAAGTTTTTTTGCAAAAAGACCTAAATTTTCATGTTAATTAACATAGAATCATCATTCAATGGATTCTTTGCCTTTACACAATTTTTGGATACCATTCTATTGACTATATTTATACTTTATATTTATTACGAATATATGAAAGGTTTAGATGATTCTCGGAAAGCCTCTGTGGTTTGGTTCATGTCTCGCAAATAGAAGCGAAGTAGTCTATAGTATGATCTAGGCAGTATTATCGAATATACCTATTATTACCAAGCATTTAATAGCTCAAAACAATAAGGTATTAAAGTTTCTAGTATGTCAAAGCCCGACATGTATTACCAAACACGTGTGTTACTATAATCCAACGTTGCAAAACTTATAATCGAATTCCCAGACACTTTATATCTACAATGGAATATGGACTTTATTGTGTACTAAAAAGAGTCATCCAATGGACGGCCTGAATAAAAGTTACAGAGTTCGCAATCAAATGCCTTTAGCTCGTCGTGAGCTGAACTTGAATTATGTAATACCTTTCAAATATATTGATTCAGGATGTTTTGCAGATAAGTTTGTCTAGATAATTTCGTCTTTATATATTCTGCAAAATTATAGTTTGCTATACCCACTGGACGTGGACTCTGACATCAAATTTGACCTATAAGTTCAAAGTCACCGAAGGGAAAGAATTTTATACAAAGTTCCTTTGTTGCAAAGAGACCGAAACAAAAAATTCGACAGATAATTAAGGTTCAAAGAAGTGAATTGTAGTAGCAATGGACAGGCCATATCCAACCGTCACAGAACTGACAATGGATGAGATATACAAGTCCACATAAAGGGAAACCATATACGGAGAACTGCAGTGTGGAATGCCCTTATGAAAATTGGATTGGAGTTCGGAGAATCTCGGCTTTGACTGCATCCATTTGCAACAATTTTCACTATTTTGTAAATACACGTATTTTTTATAGAAAGAAGGTGCCAGATGAGCAGACAGTCCACTTGATAGTAAGTGGATGACCATGGACATCCGCGATACATGCCAACATCAGTTAAGAATGACAAACATTGGCATGCTCCCGGATGGACGGCCTAGCTTTATAAATTTAGGAATGAATAGAAAAAGGGTTGGGAAGGGCAAAGATTAGGAAATATAAGGAAACAAGGAATTTTCCTTATTCCATTACACTCCCCATTCTCATCTCATTACACTGGGAAATAGACTCGGGTATATCTCACTCACTTACGAAACCCTCACGTATACGTTTTACGGCAATTTTCTATGAGAGAGGGGAATTCGAAGAGACGGCCGCGCCAAGCGACTGTCGAATTGCAGCATGCATCCTTCACCCCCATTTTCTCCACCCTCCCTTATTTAGAGAGGTTTTAGTATATTGTTTAAAATGGGGTCAAATGTTATGGAAATGTTACATATATTTGTGTCATTTGTTGAAATTAACGCCACTCTGCTTAATGTGCCTCTGTTGAAATTAATGTTATGGGTTATCTACAGCAAGTAATAATTGGTTTTCCGAAACAATTGTCATGGTTATTCACAGTCTTCATTCACGACCGATAACAGTGCTCGGTAGTTACCGCAAAAATAATAAACACGTTGCAATCTTGAATAAATAAGAGGTTACTGAGAAATAGCCGGACTAGGGAATTTACGTTAGTTGTTCGCGTGAGTTGATTAGATCGTGAAGGTTGAAAAATAAGCAGTAGAGTTCTTGTAAATGTACATTTGTGTTTTGATTATAATTTGTATGTGCGTATATGTATATAAAATAAAAGTGTATATATAGTAAAATAGTAACTGTAATGTATAAATATATCATACCATCAGCCTGTCTCTCCATTGCTGGATATAGGGCTCTTCTAAAGACTGCCACCACACACGGTCATCAGCTTTTCTCATTCAGCTACTAGCGGCCACTTTCACCACTTTCAGCTGGGAAGTGTACATACAACTCATCATGCACAATTATATGAATTGGTATATTTTTTTATTTTGGAATGTCCACACAGGAGTGCGGATGTTGTGTTCGCGCACGAGTGATCAGAATGTATCTATCTGATTCTGTCTCCGATAAGATAAACTCAGCTCGTGGGAAATACTATAATCATGTGGCATCATTACGTTCATTGCGCACCCAACGTGAATTTGCAATGAATATAAGCAATGGGGTAGATGAGGTTCTGAATGGAGGCCACGTGCCGGGAAGCGCAGGGCAGGCTGCTCTACGGCCAGGTGGAACGACAACTGGAAGAAGTTCCTTTTTTTTTTTATAGATTAGTGAGCGGACGAGCAAGCGGTCCCACGTGATGGTAAGTGTTACCGCCGCCCATGGACACCTGCAACACCAGGGGGTATGCGGGCGCGCCGCCGACCTTGCAAAATCCTATTCACAACTCTCTTGAAGAACCCCATATCGTAGCTCAACGGAAAGACCTCTTGAGGCAGTTGACCTCTTCCTTGAGAGAGGTCTATATCTAGCTGATAGTATAGTATTATAACAGTAGTAATTATACTGTGATGGAACTATTATATTAGTTATTATACTTAGGTATACAGTACGATGGAAGAATAGGTATTTTATATTGCGACGTCATAGCGCCGCGGGAAAGCCTTGTTTACTGTTATTGACCAATTTATCTCCGTTCAGTAATTATTTCCTCTTGATTCTTATAATTTGATAAGTATAATAATTAATTCAATTGCTTGATTACATTTTATCTCATGCATATGATTTTTTATAATTTTGTATAAATTTTCGTATTCATCTTAATATTTCAACTGACTGCAGTAATTTGACTAATAAATGTTATAGGTACTAATGGTAATAATTTTGCATTTTACCAAGAACATTTTTCAATAGCTACTTAGTCTTATTAGAGTCGGTAATTCATAAAAATGGGGATAATATTTCACAACTAACATACTCATACTAACATACTTTGTTTCTCCCACATCTTTCGACTACTGAATATAGGTATCTTAAAAATCACCACACACGATCTTCGGCTTTTCTTATTGAGTCACTACCGGCGAACTCAGCATTATCCGGTACATTGTCTTATTCAACGACTTCTTTTCACCATCGATTGTTGATGCTGCAGTAGATATGAGCTGCCCATTGCCATTTCAGCATGCTTATTCTATGAACAATATCGGTGACTTCCGTTCTTTGGTAATAAATTTCTTTGTTACGGATTTTATCCTGCAAAAAAACTCAGCGTATAGTTTTCTCCATAGCTCGCTGAGCGGCTTTAAACTTATGACCAACTACCGTCAGAGTTCACGTTTCGACATAAATAGTTACAGGACGCACCGACGAAGCTTGAATTCAAGTATCAGATTCATTATTGGCTAGAATATAACGTATATACAATAATTTTAATATTCTATAACGTTTGTTTTATAACGTCAGCTAAGAAACATGTTTGTTTCGTAACTGACGTAGAAAGAACAGCAAAGAAAACCTCATGAGGATAGTTCACTTGAGAAACAATATTTCATCGTAACCGTACAACGACAGAAAGTGTATTTTACTGCTGCAATTTGTACATATACCTATCCCAGTCTCTGTATATGTATAAAGCGCAGAGTCTGCCAGTCTGTGTTTTTCTTTATGTTTGGTAATTTCGACCAGGTCATACACATTTATTATTCTTTATTAAGTTAATCGCAAGTTTCTAATTGTTACAATTTTCACGACTTAGTTTGGAAATTTTACAGTATCTTTTACATCAAAACTGAACCAAATCTTTTGGAAATATATAAAGGGAATTGTTAGAGAAGAAATTCAAGGTAATCTCTTTCCTCAGGTGGAATTGGGTTCCGACAAACGAAGCCGTTAACAAAATTTAGTCGTAGTATTAGATGTATTATTCCTTTGAGAATTTGATCATATGTTTTTGTTGTTTCCAGTAAGTACTTCTTGTTATGATTCAGTTAATTATGATGTAATTATATTGATTGTGGAAACAATCGATCTTTTTATCGGCATGAGAATTGATTTATGGTGCATGGAGGCCTTGTACTCGTATAATATAGTCTCGATAATAATTTGTTGTGACAAATCGTGGGGATGACACAATCGCAATTTTAAATATCAGTTCATACTATTATTGCGTGTACTAACGTGCAGCAATTAAGATTATCGCAAATTTATGTTGATCTATATATAAGAGTATATACTCGTGTATAAAAATGAATGTTGGTATATCTGAGATTAATAGACTTCGACACCGTTTAATCGATCACCATGAAAGTTGGCACATATATGTATTTTTTCATGGAGAAGGTTTCTATGCTATCCATTTTATTGTAATTCGCCACTAGATGGTGCTGCAGTACATCAACTTCTATACCGTTCAACCGATCGACATGAAAAGTGGTATACATAGGTATTAGAGCACGGAGAATATTTTCGAGCTATCGAATTTGTTGTATCTCGCCACTAGATGGCGCTGCAGCACATCAACTTCTATACCGTTCAACCGATCGCAAAAATCATGTAGACGGCAAAACAGAATAATTTGTGATTTTATATACAGAGGTAAATAAATATACAAAGGCAGGACAACGTCTGCCAGGTACAGCTAGTATTATATAAACTTATTAAATTGATTTCAAGGCTAATGTAAGGTAAAAGGACGTATAAAAAACTACTTCAATCTATAAAATCAAATTTATCATCGATTTTATCTATTTATATCAGCCTATAAGGTCCCATCCTTAGGCTTCCTCTTGTTATCATGAGGAAAGGTTCGAATTTTATCACTAATGATATGATATACTATTATTGCGTGTACTAACGTGCAGCAATTAAGATTATCGCAAATTTATGTTGATCTATATATAAGAGTATATACTCGTGTATAAAAATGAATGTTGGTATATCTGAGATTAATAGACTTCGACACCGTTTAATCGATCACCATGAAAGTTGGCACATATATGTATTTTTTCATGGAGAAGGTTTCTATGCTATCCATTTTATTGTAATTCGCCACTAGATGGTGCTGCAGTACATCAACTTCTATACCGTTCAACCGATCGACATGAAAAGTGGTATACATAGGTATTAGAGCACGGAGAATATTTTCGAGCTATCGAATTTGTTGTATCTCGCCACTAGATGGCGCTGCAGCACATCAACTTCTATACCGTTCAACCGATCGCAAAAATCATGTAGACGGCAAAACAGAATAATTTGTGATTTTATATACAGAGGTAAATAAATATACAAAGGCAGGACAACGTCTGCCAGGTACAGCTAGTATTATATAAACTTATTAAATTGATTTCAAGGCTAATGTAAGGTAAAAGGACGTATAAAAAACTACTTCAATCTATAAAATCAAATTTATCATCGATTTTATCTATTTATATCAGCCTATAAGGTCCCATCCTTAGGCTTCCTCTTGTTATCATGAGGAAAGGTTCGAATTTTATCACTAATGATATGATATTGGTACTAATTATAATTAGCAATTAAACAACTTTGAACAGTTTAAATCGCGTATATTTGACATTATTTACTAATTATAATTGTTTAATATAATGTCCACCTCGGGTTTCTAGAACCGCACCTCCCGTCACAGAAGTGCGGTCCATCCGCATTTCCTCGACACGGAGGTGTCGCGCACTGTTCAGTCCAAAAATTATTTTATAACGCGAACCCGTAGGCTGTGGAACGAACTGCCTCAAGAGGTCTTTCCATTAAGCTACGACATGGGATTATTCAAGAAAGCTGTGAATAGGATTTTGCAAGGTCGGCGGCGCGCCCGCATACCCCCTGGTGTTGCAGGTGTCCATGGGCGGCGGTAACACTTACCATCACGTGGGACCGCTTGCTCGTCCGCCCACTTTTTTATATAAAAAAAAAACCTATAAAAGACTGGACTCGTCAACTCGCTTGACCAGCGTGGCGGCATGAAAGCCATACATCCTTCTTGTACAAGGCAATGTGCGTAAGGAGGCCCATGTCCAGATACTGGCTGGTTACATTGCATTGCGTAAAGCACTTAAAATAAGGTAAAATACAAATAAAACAATAAATTAAATCATTTACTAATTTATAACGTGTATTCAAATACTGCCTATATCATTAGTCTATATGTCTATATTATAGGTATTATTATTATTAGGTACGTAATTCACCTGTATTAGCCAGGGTGGGTCGCTAGTGACAAAAATAAAACTTGTTTTATGTGCAGTATTTTATCACAACAACTTCTTAGCTCCAAGCGCAAAAGTTATTTACTCATACTTTATCGTCATTTTACGGTATAATAGTTTCTATGCATATTGTGATGTTAAATAAAATATATGCATAATCGTTGTTCTGCACCGATACAGGTAAAGTTTAATGGGCCGTTGGAAATGTTTATTTAAACGATTGCTCTTACTGACCATCCAGGATGTAACCGAACTATTAGCGAAGCCTATATACTCCGAAAACACGTAGTTTCGCCCGATATTTCTGTAGATTCCTACTTTATTTGACGAACTTCGTTGACATTTGATACTACTCCGATCGCACGAGACGATCGAAATATAGATTTTAACACGAGATACTTGGGAATTAAACGTTATATTTTACGATAACGATATCTCCTTTTAAATAATCGAAGATATCCGATATATAGAGCTCCGAATTCGTGTACAGTTTTAAGTTAATGTTAAACCGTAACCGGCTGTTTCATCATCCACATAATGTTAATGAGGGATATATGGACCTAAAACGCCGCTGGTCGAGCGGGTTGGCGAGTCCACTCTTTTAGTTACTCATGGTTTGTGGTAGCGGCTTTGGTATTTCATAGTCGCCATTTTTATGTATGAAGGCGGCAGACGAGCATACAGTCCATCTGATAGTGAGTAGATACTGTAGCTCGTGGACATCCGCGACACATGGCAGTATAAGTCCAAAATTACAAACGTTCGCAGGCCCCCGGATGCGCTGCCTACCTTTAGAGATTAGGGTTAGGATTTGGTTTTGAAAATAGGCAGGGATGGGATGGAACGGGTATGGGCTCTGGCACGACACCCAAGGACAGAGATGGGATGGTGCTATTCTAGAACAGGCCGACACCACACGTCGATGACAACAACAATACTTAATTTAAATATACCTATACGTCGATGCTTCGAATTTATTTTTAATTATTTTGCTGTAATCAAAAGTCATATTATATAGCCAGGTGCCAGCGACTTCGTTCGCCTGAACCTGTCATTCATGATTTATCTGGATAAAAAGTACGTTAAACATTAACCCAGGATGTAAGTTATAATTATGCTAAGTTTCATTAAAAAAAATCCCGCGATTTTTGCGTAATGCGCGTTCAGATAGAGAGACGGACAGACAGACAGACAAAAATTCCATAAATTATTGTTTTGGGCTCTGTATCGCATGTTTCTATTATATGTAATATACGAGTAGATATAGATTAACAGGAAATTTCGACGAATTGCCAACTTCAGTTATTTATAAGTCATACAGATAACTAAATATAGAAACAGTAATCGGGAAATAAAGCGTGAAAAATTGGGAAATCGTTCAGTTATTTTCATATGATGGCGATAAAGTAAGATAAATTCACTGTTAGTATTATTAGATAGGTACTATTTTACATAGATAGTAGATAACCAATTTTTAACTGCGAATATAAAGAATTCATCAGACTATCAGCTCAGATATAACTATGAAATTTTTCACATTGTATTTTATAATTGTAACTGAAAAATAATTGAAAGAACAGGTTTATTCTAAAACGTTATACTTAATTGTGGTTCGCGCCACCTGGCCGCCATTTGAAAACATTGAATAAGTTTAAGATGTTCAACATTTTGAAAAGTCCTAATAATAATAATATAAGTCGGGATATAAATAATGTCAAATATACGCGATTTAAACCGTTCAAAGTTGTTTAATTGCTAAGTCCTAATAAGTATGTTTTTCGGACATGAAGTTGAAGTACGGACGTAGAAATAAAAAAAACCGAAAGAACGAAACACACATACATAGAGTTAATTTTTTTAAGTGTTAGTAGTTAACAAAGTCTATGTTCACCTTTACTTAGGAATGTCTGCACATGACCAATTTGTTTTGACCAATGATATTTGTTTTAGGAACATTTCGACATTGATGGAAGTAGAATAATTGATTTCCAATATTTTTGGGGTCAATTATTGTCTATAGAGCACAGGGAGAAAAGTTCGGCTTATTCAAAGTAGCAAAACTTTTTTCCATAGTTAGGCTATAGAGACGGTGGCATGAACTATCGCCAATCGCGTTGCGTTGTAATTACTTAAATTTGCTTTAGTCATTTTTGTGAAATGGCTCTTAAATAAGCTGTAATGGGGTTTGCGCAGATAACAATACAAATATCAAATAAAGATAAACTACAATAATTATCAAAATAATGCTCAATTGAATAATAGATTACACAGCCCTAGAATTTATTTTACTTATGATAAACCATGCTATACGTTTGTTATGTCAATGTGTAACTCATTATCTTCTACAATAATAATATGTCAAATTGCAAGGAAATAGGCTTCTTTTTTATTACAAAGCTGAAGCATTGTCAAACTACATATGTTTACCACTGAAAAAATTCATCAGTGATGAATCATCACATTTCCGTATTTACGAACATTTATGATAAACGATGAAATATAAGATTACTTACTTACTTTAAGATTTTCCGGCCTTTTTGATCCTTCTGAAATACTATTAAACAATGTCAATTTGTGGCAGCGCATGACGGCGCCGGCCAGGGAAATTCAGTGTTTGGACTTCGCCACGCTTTCCTATGCTCCGCTCACAGTTGACGGAGCTACGCCCATACCGGAACACAATGACACTTTTTTATGCATCATTGTATTTTTATACAGTCGATAACAGCTCAATACATACATTATAGGCATGTGTTATTAATAAAGAAGGCCAGAATGGAATTTATTTTGTCATAGCTGTTGTGGAAGTCGGAGACTAAGTTTGTAGGTAAGTTTGACCCTAACTACAATAATTGCAAACTTTTCTATTTGCTGTAAATACGCATAAATAAAAATATTTTAATAAATGTGTACTGGCCCGATGATAGCCTAGGGGTATCTATTCTCGATTCTCAATCGTGAAGTCGTTCACTGAATCCGTATTGTTGAGAATTAAAAAACGAAGCATGTGTAATATATCCACCAATACACACCGGGCTCGCAGGTTTATGCCCTGCAATCTATCTACCTATGTACATCTAGTATTCCGTACCAGCCCTTTTTCATCACTTTTTAATAAAATATCTATTTTATAAAATTTATATATGGCAGTGGTTATAAAATTTATATTTATATTATATATGGTATATTATTATAGTGGTCGCCGCCGCTCATGGGCATCAGGGGGCTTACCATCTACGGCCATCTTTGCCTCCTCAAGCACATTGTCTTGTGAAGGGGGATTTAGCCAAACGCCACACTGTCCAAGCGGATTCGCGAGTTCACTCTTTTATAGGTGGTGTAGTTCCTAAGGGCTTGTGGTAGGACTTTGTTATCCCTTAGTCGCCTTTTATACCGACGGGAATGAGATGGAGTGATGCTATTCTAAAGCCTAAATTTTAAAATATTTAGCTGCAGAATCCAGAACCATAGGGTTAATGACAACATACTTTTTGTTAACTACATAGTTAGTTAAACGATAATCAGATAACAGTGTCATTCCGATTACTGATCTAGTTTAAAGAACAATAGTCTTTTAGATTGGTTTTCAGCAATCACGAATCTCAAATCATAATGGTATCTAGAGAAAGTATGATTTCGTCGAATTTTATTGTATTGTAAAAAAAACCTTGTAACGATTTTACTACTGTATTTAGTTTAAGATATAAAAGTAGAGTTTTTTTCATTCTCCAGTACAAGCATATTAAAAAAGAAATACTTTTAATAGATCTGTACTGGAGAAACAATAAACCAGTCACTTTAAAAAAAACGAATTGCAACTGTTTTGAAGTCTTTTTTTTTTTAAAAAAAATGCTGTATACCTACTGAGTTGCGAAGAACATGGATGGTTTTATAAAAGTTCATAATACTCCCCTGGTCGAATAAAACTCACTTATTTATTTATTTATGTACAAATTACTTTTCAGATAACGCTCTGTAACGCTGTCCGTATATCGGAGCCACACTATCCCATGTCACGTGCGCATATACAACAGAGTCAATTAAGTCTTAATTTGAACTCTTAATTTACAAAACAAATCATAATATTAATTCTCAGTTCTTTTATTATTTTTATTAGTACCTATTTTTATTTGTATTTTTATGAATAAGTATGTATAAGTAGCGATGCCGGCGACTTCGTGAGCGTACACGTACAGCTTCGTTCCCGTGGAAACTTTATAATTGATCTGGATAAAAAGTATCCTGAATTATAACTCATGTTAAGCCAGTACATAAATTATAACTATGCGGTTTCATTCAAATTCGTCAAGTGGTTTTTGCGTGATGCGTATTTAGACAGAGAGACAAAAAATACTAAAAAATATTATTTTGGGCTCAGTATCATCAACACTTTACACTGTAATTACTTTTTTTAATAATTCATGTACAGACAGACACAGCTCCGTTACAATTTTATTATATGTATAGATATATATTGTCTTTAAATAAATTGTAATAATTCTATTTCGATCACACAAAAATGGGAAATTATGCAAAAATGGAGTTAAGATAGTTTGCCTCTAGTATACAGAAATAATAAAAAAAAATCATATAAAAAGATTTAAATAAAAACAACTACAATGTATTAATTTATGGCGTCAACGTTATTCGTAGGTAGTATACAATTGAGCAAGCAAATAAATAACCCGCATGGCGGTATCTAATAGGTACGGCCGCTAGTTTTGGCGGTCAATGACATGTGTAATATAACTGTTGTAACTCACTTTCAATTCACTTTATCATATATTATGAGGTAGGCTTTTGTTTATTAGTGGATAATGCGGGTGCTAGTATTGATGAGTACGCGTAAAACAAAACCCGATATCCTTCATAATATACCTTAAAATACAATATATTCACCCAAAAGTGTTTCCACGTATACCTACGCCCTTTATTCACAAGCAAAAGTAACGCGGGCTCGTGAGTTCCATGAATTATAGTAATTAACTAGCTGTTGTCCTCGGCTTCGCCGTTAGAATTAGCAAGTTGTGTTTTTTTAATGTTATAAGTAAGTATCTCATGTGTTAATCATTTGACGAACTACACGTATGCTAACATTTGCAGCGATTTGCTGATTTGTTGCAGAAGACAAACAAACAAACTTTTATGTCTAATATTATATTTTTATCGGGATTGGTAATACCTTGATCCTAATGCTGATATTTTTTGCAAATTCTTAGCGTGGTTATAAGGTTATCGAATACGACATAACACTTGAAAAGTGCGTTCATTTATAAGTTCTACTTTAAAAAACAAAACAGGTTACATGTTACGTAACTTATAGTGTGTGAGTCGCTCATTCGTTTTCAGGAATTATTTAATATTTTAGACAAGTCTTGTAACGAAAATTTAAATGTGTGGCATGACACATTACTATCCCATTTACACCGCAACATACGATTGACGGAACATCAAGGGAGAATAAAACGAGAATTTGATGAGTATAAATAGTAACGTCATAAGTCAGCGTTTGAGTTTTGTCAAGTTAGGGACTGTTTTATGGACTCCAAACCATATAAGCTTTCCAACCAATGACTATCGCTGGAAATGTTGATTATGGTTATGGCGTTAATGATAAGGACCTCAATGTTGTTGTTGTTATTGAACTAACGTCTTAGTTGATGCGTATGTTTTCGCACGTTCGCATGAAACTATTTTTATGGTTATAATTACGCATATTGAGTGATAAACTGGTCCTTGAACTTGTAAACCTTTGTAATTCTTTGTAAACCCGAGTCACGATGGTGAATCATATTTTTTGAAAGCATTCACTGCAAAACGTACTACATTTTCACAACTGATCGATTTTCATAGAAACTAAAGTGATATTGCAACTAAATAGAACCAGTCTCCTAGCTCTCTAGATTAATTCGAAGAATTCGAGATACGGTGCTTTATTTATGCATGTAACAGTAAAGGTAGAAATGCAGGGTTAGAATGAGGTGGTGGAAAACAGGTCTAAAAATCAAATCATCTAATATATTTAGACAACCTACAAAATAGAGGATCACCATAACAGACCTAATGCTTTTTAGACCACCTACATTTTTTTTTATAAACAAGTGGGCAGACGAGCAAGCGGTTCCACGTGATGGTAAGTGTTACGGCCACCCATGGACACCTGCAACACCAGGGGGTTGCAACAACAGCAAGGTCGGCGGCGCATCCGCATACCCTGGGTATGCGGATGCGCCGCCGACCTTGCAAAATCCTATTCATAGCTTTCTTGAAGAACCCCATATCGTAGCTCAATGGAAAGACCTCTTGAGACAGTTCGTTCCACAGCCTACGGGTTCGCGGTATAAAATGATTTTGGGCCGAACAGTACGCGACACCTCCGTATCGAGGAAATGCGGATGGACCGCACTTGTGTGACGGGAGGTGCGGTTGTAGAAACCCGAGGTGGGAATTGTATTGAACAATTCTTCAGAGCATTCCCCAATTGGATCAATTGGGATGAATTGATAATTATAACATAACACGATTTAATTTTTAAATCAGTTGCTAGGTCACTTGCGTTTCTGACCACCTCATACTAACCCGAAATATAGATAATATTAGTTACATTGAAATTCTAGTTCTTATTCGATGCATGTGGAACAATTTTCACAAGAAATTGTGTTCCAAGTATCTTTACAACGGATGGGTGAGTCCTAGACTTTAGACAGTGTTCCGGGAAACATAGCACTCACCTTCAGTCAGGTGGAACCCATGCCATAAAGAAATTCCTCCCTATTCTCGATTTCTACTATTGAAGTGATGACGTGCCTTGTGAGAGGCCTATATCCAACAGTTAAGTGACACTGTACCAATACTCATGTACGAATCGTGTAATGAAATCTAACTTCTAACAACTTATCACTTTCCCCTCACTTAAACGACTCCTGAATCAAATAGGTATGTTACATAAAAGTATTATATTATATAAAATATATATTTAGCGAAGTTCAAATGGCAACTTTTACCGTATCCAGTTGACCGCGTGCCACTGTCGATCTGATTGATCCGTCTGCATGTATGTACGAAATGTGTAATTAATAACTTTCACATTAAACATATTGAATGATCATTGCTTAGTAGTATAACTTACATTTAACCAAATTGAATGATTACCGAATTAATGATTGAATTAATGGTTTAAGTATTTAATTGTTAAATGTCATCACTAATAAAATTATTTATATGTGATATTTAAATAACATAATTTTTTCATTGCTTTAACTTTAAACTCTTAACCAATCTACAATAATAAAACAACTACAATTAAATATAATAAAACAGTAAAAGGGCTGAGTCTGTATATTGAGATAATTAAAAAAAAATCTTTAGAAGCTACAGAAACAAAAACAGTAGTTTTTAAAAAAAATGTGAAGCTGGTATATGTGTCATCTTTACATGACACAAGGAAGTTAAGTTATAGAAGAAAATAAAACAAAAAATCTTCAATACAATTATTGGATTTTCATCCGTGAACCCATCATTTCGGTGTTTTTACAGGTGTTAAAAATCTTTTACAGCTGCTTAGTCCACGAAAGCGGAGCGGCAGGCAGAAACTAGTATTCAATAAAGTCATACCGAAAATAAAGTCCCCAGTGAAATTTTGGTTCTACTATGGTAAGAACGATTGGCTTCTAATGAAAACCAAAATAAAGAGAAAAAAATATTACACATTTGTCATAGCAAAGAAATCATATATGAGTAGGTACTTACATTTTAAGTTGTATGACATACAATAATATTCTTATCACAGATTTAGACATTTGAATAAATTGGAACAAAAATAATTAGAAGTCAATTAGATCAAAATTAATGAGAAATTAGAATTTCTAAATATAATTTTACCTATTAAAATTTACATGTTATACAATAACGAAACATGTGAAACTATTATATTATTGGCATTTATCTGCACGCAACATCTATTGAACCAAGTTTTAGGCAAATAAATATTTGAATTTTCATTTAAAAAATCAAACCAGCTAAAGCTTAATGAAATCCATAAGAGATGTTCTGATTCTAGGAGTCTAAATTCCTGAATAGAAATACACCTCGGCGGTGAGTGAAAACATCGCGAGGAAACCGGCAGATTTAAAAAATGAAAAATCGAGATTTAAAAAACATATTAGAGTATAACATGAGTGTAACATATAGATTACCGATCCGCACTGGGGCCCCGTGGTGGATTATGGCCCGAAACCTGCTAGTCATTGACTAGGGGAGGCCTGTGTCCTGCAGTGGGACGTTATAGGCTGATACACGTACAATTATAACTTAATCTAATGTTTAAAATAATAATAAAAAACAAAATGATTTTGATGCAAAGGAGAGGTGAATGAGGAATAACTCTGTAATGAATTCAATTATAAACTCCTTTTTTTAAGCCTGTTAAAAAACCTTGTTTTTCTTTCTTGTATTTAGCAGAAAATTTCTATTAAATTTGCTCGTTCATCGTTTACTATTTGCGAGCAATTACAATGTCGCGCCGTGAAAAATGGCGGGAATCGCTGGCAAATTGCGCGATTATCTAAACGCTATTTTATTTCAAGGTCAAAATGTAATCATACATGAGTAATGTTTGTGCTGGAAAGGATTTCCAGTTATTATATGGTAACCTATAACCAGCGGTATTTTAAAATTTATATGTTTGTTGTTGATATGTACTTAGGTAGTTAAGCAAATAAAATGTTTGTTATTAAGAATTCACATAATAACTACTTAATAATAATGTTCTTAAGAAGAACGCTCTTCCCCCTGACATTAGGAAAGCCCCTTCTAAATTTTCGTTTAAAAAGTTGCTTCGGCGATATTATACTCGTATTTCTATGCAACAGAGTTGATAAATATAGGTTGTTACTAACTTTTTTTCTTTCTCTGAAACAACCTCCCCTTGTCAATGGCTTATAAAATATTCTATTTTAAGTAATTCAATGTATAGTGATAATTTATTGTTGTACATATTATATATATACTAGCAAAACCCATCAGACGTTGTCCTGCCTGGGTATATTTATTTACCTCTGTATATAAAATCACAAATTATTCTGTTTTGCCGTCGATATGATTTTTGCGATCGATTGAACGGTACAGAAGTTGATGTGCTGCAGCGCCATCTAGCGGCGAGTTACAACAAAGTGGATAGCATAAAAATCTTCTCCATGTGAAAAATACATATATGTGCCAACTGTCATGGTGATCGGTCAAACGGTGTCGAAGTCTATTAACCTCAGATATACCAACATCCATTTTTATAATAGATATATGGTATTTTATATTATATATATTATGTTTTAGTGTGTACATATAATAATGTTATGTACATATAATAATATTTGTATTGTATTATATGTACTGTTAGTAGTAATTTTTAATGATTGCATGATGCACTGCCCTTCGTATTTCTGCTTAACCAAAGGTTGACTGACAGAGAATGCCACTAGGCATTAAGTCTGCCTCTTATACAATGTTTCTTTGTGCACTAAAATACAAATAAAGAAAAAAAACAGTAAGTAATCGATAATTTTAATCACAGAATTTGTTGTACATAACACATTTTAAAGAAAAAATAATCAAGATATTTTTTTGTAAAAACGTATTATAAGAAACGACATCGATTAAGGATTTAACAATTAATTTTAGAAGTCATGTAATTTTCAATTACATGATAATCAATTTATTTCCATTAAAATATACATACACTATAGCGGTGATGTATGCGGTGATAGCCTAGAGGGGTATCAATTCTCAACTCTCATTCATGAGGTCATGAATTCAAATCCTCGACCACTGAGTTTCTACTTACGTACGGATTTAAAAATCACCGGGTCGTCAGTAAAAGAAAGCATCGCTAGGAAACTAGAGCGTGTGAATCCAATCTGCAGTGTTCCTGCGTGGTGGACTATGACCCGAAACCTAGTAATGCAATGCGGGACACAGGCCTCCCCTAGTAATTTACTAGTAACAGACTGACGTCATCATCATATATTTTAACTAAATTTATACCTACCTATAGCTTCTTTTCAGTCAGCAAATTGTTTGATAAAACATTGAATATAAATTGGATTTAATAAAGGAAAAGCTAATTTGTTGTAGGGAATTTAGGAAATGTTTATCTTCGACTACAACCGGTTGCTCGAAAGGGTATTTACCTCTTTACGAGTACATCTATTCAAAAGGGTAAAGCTCTTTTTCAAGGTCTCTTCTATGTCGTAAACACGTGTATATTGAACCTACAATCTATTATACTTATATGTATGTAAAGTTTACATTTCTTTAATTACTTATTCATATACTAGGTACTGTAAATAATACCTCAGAATGTATAAACTATTTATTCTAACGATTTACTTATTTTTCAACCATATTTGAAAATTTTCAATATGTTTATTGAACTCTGATATGACAAATCGAAATACCATATCATAATATACCAACAGATTCTGTCTCTACGCTGTCAGATACAGATCTCTCCCAAGTTTCACACACATGTTTCAGCTACAGAATCTTCTACAAGTCACCAGTCCACTTGACGGGAAGGTGTCCCGCGCTGCATTTTCCGGTAGGTAAGGTCTCATTTCGGACAAACTCCGAAAGTAAGAAATTCAACGAAGTATCAGATACGAAGTACATAGCTCAAAGAATTAGCAAGTTGAAATGGTACCGATATCTGATGTACCGATAACCGATGAGTAGATGGCTCTTGGAATTGTAATATTTTTGTGAATTCTTGTATGAAATAGATAACAATAAAACTGTATGGATGATTACTTTTACATACGAAATCGTCACCGTCATCAGCCCTTTTATCGTCGGCTGTTGGACATACACATTGTTCTGTCCATGATGGATGTATGGCCTTAAAAAGCTCGCTAAGCGGGTTGGCGAGTCCACTTTTCTAAAAGTGGTGCCGTTACTCAGCGGTTGTGGTAGCTGCTTTGTCATCCCTTCATCGCCCTTTACGACACCCACGGGAAGAGTTGGGGCGGTGGTATTCTAAAGCCGAGCCACACCACATAAGCATAAATACATGCATGCATATTAAATATTTTACTGGATAAATTTAGTAAATATTTTACGGGATAAATTTGGTAAATATTTTACGGGATAAATTTGGTAAATATTTTACGGGATAAATTTGGTAAATATTTTATTGGATAAATTTGGTGAATATTTTACTGAATAAATATGGTAAATATTTGACTGGATAAATTTGGTAAATATTTTACGGGATAAATTTGGTAAATGTTTTACTGGATAAATTTGGTAAATATTTTACTGGATAAATTTGGTAAATATTTTACTGGATAAATTTGGTAAATATTTTACTGGATAAATTTGGTAAATATTTTACTGGATAAATTTGGTAAATATTTTACTGGATAAATTTGGTAAATATTTTACGGGATAAATTTGGTAAATATTTTACTGGATAAATTTGGTAAATATTTTACGGGATAAATTTGGTAAATATTTTACTGAATAAATGTGGTAAATATTTTACTGGATAAATTTGGTAAATATTTTACTGGATAAATTTGGTAAATATTTATGTACTAATTAATATACGAGTACGTATCTATTAATAGTCGATAAATGAAGATAACTACTGGGTTAAAGTAAAACAGGGCAAGTGATATTTGTAAAATTCAGTAGGCATTATCGTTTAGCTATGGACAGTTTGTTTAGGACTTTGACAACCCCAAACTTCCTTGGTACTGTCGGTGTTGCTATTTACCTGGATTTTCCTGGTTTTCTGTTGTTTAACAATAATCGGCGGTATGCGACATACTTTTTCAAATAACAACGAAATGCACGGTTGCAATCATAGCACCCGCATGACAATTTGCCCATATGACATTAATCACGCATAAAAATGCTTTAAAAGTGGAGATCTTTTTCAAAATAAATTAATTAGGTATCGTATGCTAATATTAGCTGCTGTAGGTACTACAGTTAAACCCTGGAAGTTTTTGTAGTATCTTAGATTGAAAAAGAATTTTGTAAAAATCTGATAATAATTAAAAAAAAATAAAAGTATTTAATATTCATTTGTTATTTTTAATAGAAATATAATAATATTCATTATTAAACGATTGTTAGATTTCTTAAATTCCAGTAGACTCCATGTATCAGCTTGTCACAATTTTATTAAATAATTCTTCTAGAAAATTAGAGAATATAAACTCTGAGTGGTAAGCAAGCCATCGCAGTTTCTGTAACTCAAATGTGGCTGAAATGGTACTACTGTGTTTGACGTCATCAATACAGTAGTGCAGTTTTTTTTTTGTAATTTGTGACTTCTAATAACTGTAATTCAGCAATGTTTTTCAAAATATTCAATATATTCTTACGGATCGACTTCTAGTATCTTAACTTTTTAATTTTAAAATTATCTAAATAGAGTAATAAATAGCCTATTTGTTTCATGCTAAGATATTTCAAATATTAGGTCCTTACAACAAATTGAACAAATTGGAAACATTCAAATATAGTTCTTGTTAAAAAATTATATATTTAATTAACCGAAGTATTGTCATGGACAATACTTCGATAATAATAATGGTTATTATCAATATCGCCGGGAGCTTCTTTTGACTCAGTTTACGTTTGGGACATTGTTTGGCTGTGTCTCCTGGGTCCAACCATTGTGACGAACATTTACGATTATCATACAGGATCAACTTCTCATCACAAGTAACAATACGATTCAGAGTCCCTTCATTTTTGTGCTGGTTCAGCAAAGTAAGGCTAGCGTCGACGCGTGTTTGCAACTGACTTTCATTAAGCTCGTACGATACCCACTTTCCGAACTTCCTCACATTTCCGATTTGAAGCGAATGAATCAATATCGTTTTGTTACTTACGCCGAAGGCTACTACTAACTCATACGTGGTTTGAGATGAATCCGTTTCCACTATTGCTTTCAATTCATCATTATCGACTTTAGTCTCCGGTCGTCCACGGAGCTTGTTCTTGAGATCCAGAATGGAAACGATCAAACCAAAAACGCACCGTGCGTTTGTTTGCGGTGTTTGGTCCGTACACATTGTAGAATGGCGTGCCGTATATACAGCGTTGCTGCCACGACGGAACTCATATTCGAAAATAACGTGAATTAATTTTAACTTTGGTATGGTCACAAACACAATAATATCTAAGGAAAAAGTCGTTTGACGGAAAAATAAATCAATGACTGATTTTGAAAAAGAATGACAGCTTTAAATTGAAATTAATTTGAATTTAGAATTCCAAGCCACACGTAAGATAACAAAGTTCATAGTGGCCGCCGCTATGAACAAATATGAACGCTATGAGCAATTTCATGTAAGGCCCTAATAAGTAATTATTTATTACATAACAGAAGCCTATGTTATTCGATACACTTAAATCAGACGTACTTGAAACGTCTAGGGATTTATTGTGCTGGATGCATAATAAATGCGTATAATTACCTACTAATATAAATATATTAGTTCAGAATGTGGCGTAATCAACTCAATTCATTACTAATAAAATTGTGAAATTCAATAGCGTAGGTACTCATAATTTTGCGGATTTACAAAAAGTATATGCCATTTACTTACGCACGTACTACCAGGTATCACATACGAGTATTTTATTATTTGACTAGTTTCTGCCTGCAGCTTCGCTCGCGTGGACTAAACACCTAAAAAGATGAAGACAGGCTTTTACACCTGTAAAATATTTTTAACACCTGCAAAAGCACAGACATGATGGATTTCTCGGATGAAAATCCATCTAGTAGTTTTTGTGTAATGCTATTAAAAGTCATTTTTATATTTTCCTCTTATAACTCAATTTCTTAGTGTCACATGAAGATGACCAATTTATTACCAGTTTTCCTTCTGGATACTTAGCTATACTTTAGTGAAAACCCGATCAGTAGTTTTAACGTGACGCTCAAATAAACATACATACGAACAAAAAAATAAAACGACTGTTTTTGGTTCTGTAGCTTCTAAAGAGACCCCGCAATTTATTTATTATTAAATTAAATCAATGAACAGACTCAACCCTCACCTCAGACTGTTTCATTATACGAGTAGGTATGTAGTACTCGTAGATTAAAATAATCATACTTTTTATTAAACATGTTTAAAATCTCAGCGGCCAACTGTGATTCGGCCCATTTTTACTTGTCAATTATTTATGTATTTGTAATTTACGAACTTTTTTTTCAAGAATAGTTGTCGAGGTGGAAGCTAAATGAATACTAATTACTAGCAATTCAGGTGACTAATTTTTGATACTGTGACAATGAAATTTATAAAACATATTGTACCTATAATATTTCAAATATAGAAAAAAAACTTTTTAAAAAGGCGCGGTAAGGAGTAGGCAAAAATATATTTTAGTACTTACCTAACTACCTAAAATTAAAAACCCGAGAGTAATATAAAAATGTTATGTTTTTAATAACGCCACACTCAATGGCCCACACTAGGATTCCCTGTGTCGTGGATCCAGAGACACACAACAAAGACAAACACAAACATACATCCAGACCGGAACAGAAATTTGTCTTTAAACAAAGGAATGTCTGACCGCAAATCGAACCCGGGACCTTTTGCACACAGGCAAGGTCATTAAACACTAAATGCTAAAGCACGATTTCACTAAAGGTAATAGGTAAAGCTTTAGGTCCAGACGCAAGTTAGTTAATTGAAACAACATTATCTTGATCGAAGGCTGGTAGGAGTTGATAATGATTTATCATTTTCCGTGCAAAACCAATGAAGCCGATAGCCTATTGATGACGCATTGAGTCTGTTTATTAAGGCTATTGATTTAATAAACAACATTATGGCGTCATTGATAGAAAGGGAATCAAATATTTCAATGTGTTTATACGAGTATATGAAGTACTTCTACGCCAGGTAATCGGATGGAATTGGTTTAGGTAAAATCTCTAACTATACATATGTGTGTATGTATGTTTATGTGTATGTGTATGTATGTATGTATGTATGTTTATGTGTATGTGTATGTGTATGTATGTATGTATATTATATTTATGTATGCATGTTGTATGGTAATATGATATTATGCGTATTCATCAGGTATCATCAGGTGTAGTCATTTGTTGGTAAATTATTTATCTTATTTAATTATCTATTATATTTATACCTCTCATCGCACCTCCCAATATCTCTTTCTATTTAATCAAAAGGTTGACTAGTAGAGAATGCATTAAGGCATTAAGCTCGCCTTATTTAAAGAAACTTTATTGCACATTATGGTAACATACCATACATAACATATTATGTTACCATAAAATGCAATAATATTTTTTTAAAATAAATAAATAAAATTAAAGAGAAATATCCCGATTGAGTGATGGTAATGCCCGCATGCCCAATACAATTCAATACAATTCCCACCTCGAGTTTCTACAACCGCACCTCCCGTCACAGAAGTGCGGTCCATCCGCATTTCCTCGATACGGAGGTGTCGCGTACTGTTCGGCCCAAAAATCATTTTATACCGCGAACCCGTAGGCTGTGGAACGAACTGCCTCAAGAGGTCTTTCCATTAAGCTACGATATGGGGTTCTTCAAGAAAGCTGTGAATAGGATTTAGATTGAGGAGTTTCGCGAATGTTACTTAGATTACTTAATAAAAATTGTTCGAATTAATGGCAAATCTATATTATCGAATCGAATGAATGTCGATAAGACAGGTGGGTACTTCAGAGTTGCAATTTATCAATATTAATTGGATTAATATTTGAGTAGAAAGTGCCAGAAATATAACATCCTACAGAAATCGGTTTCAATTCTTGCGTGAAATTAGTTATCTATCACGTGTTGATAAATACTGTAATCCTTTCTTATCTGTCGGCGTATCGTAGTTTTTTTCCTATTATTACTAACAATAAGTATGTTTTCATTGTAATGTCTCTTTATGTAATGCTCTCCGGTATTCAGAACCCCGATACTTCTGAGATGCGGGAGGGGGGAGGCTTTCGAGCGTTGTTCCAAGAAACAATTGCCTTAAATCCTTCCACTACTTGAATCTAGTAACGATCTGGACTCGGGCATGAATTTCGGAGTAATTATTGTAAGACACATAATTTAGAAGCTTCCCCTATTCAGAACCTAAAGAAACCTATGTACGTTCAATCTGAGCCGCGAAAGGACATATACGAAGACAAACACAAACACACACCCTACAACTTGGCTTCTTGTACTTGTGTACTACAACTTGCTAATTAAATGAGTAAATAAATAAGATATAGGATTATATATTGAGCAAGTTATACAAATTTGATCCCTGTGGCAAGGTACTCAGCATGCTGGCGGCATTACCTCGCAGGTTGGCAAGGCTGATGCGTTGCTTGAGATATTGGCCAGCTCTAGGGTCGCCAGTGCTGTCGACCAGGCGATTCGAAAAATTCTCGATCTTGACACCAAAGGCAACAAACATGTATTCGAGGCCGATATCTCTACATTTGATTATCTTGCAAGCGCAATCCAATTGTGTATAATGGGCAACAGGTCAACGAAACTTCGATTATCGACTTAGTCATACTCTGATATTCTGCCCCTGATTCACCCGCCATTAGCAGTACTAACAAGATTATTTGTCAGACAATGGTATTAATACGATGTTGATGGGAAACAATATAGCAGAAAACATTCTGTCTCCCCGCGGAATGAATTTGTATTTGTATACTGTGGTGCAATATCTTGTAGGTACATGTAAGGGTCCACCTCTGCAGGTGCAAGATACTGGTAGTCATAACATTGATAATTTTAATTTAAATTGGGGTCGTGCGGTGGACTGTGATCCGAAACCAATTACTTTACATAATGATCATAGAGTTTCATTCATTATTATTATTTATTATGTCTCTAGCTTACAACTTGTTTAGATACAAATACCTTCTCTTCAAAATTATTGTCACTTATCACCTGAGTCATTAGCTAGATATCTGACTCATTGCACTTACCTGAAAAGAGAAAATAATACTTTTAAAACACCGAAGTTAACTGAAAATTAGAAATAACAAAAATTAGCATAAAAACGTTATCGGCCGATATCGCAGTTTCCGTCGCACATTCGACGAGTGTTGCGAAAATGTATATTTTACTACATATACATACATACTACTATTATACTTGTTAGTACGTACTCGTATATGTTACGTATTAGCTATAAACATAGTAGTCAAGTTAATACTGTAACTATCCACTGGTGGACATGGGCCTCATGCAAATCATCCTGTGCATAAGGAATGTAAGGCTTTAAAAACGCTACGCTCTCTGGCCAAGAGGGTTGGCGGGATCACTCCTTCAGAGGCGGTGTAGTTTCTCAGGGCTCGTGATAGCCACTTTATTATGAACAGAAAACAGTTATGAACAGTTAATTAAACTCTATAATTAATTACTTTTAAGTTACATGTACATTTAACATGCGTTAAATGTTACGTTAAACTTTATATAAATCATTCTCTTGGGCACGGTGCTATGTTTACACCTATAATTAGATTTGTCGTTAAGCACTGGTCTATTTATGTATATTTTGTTATCGCTGCGAGTCCATTTAGTGTTATATGTCGATCCATATATTATTTATTAAGGATAATACACACAGGATGCGGGCGAGAGCGTCTGGTAGACATTAGGTTTTATTTAAAGCATTTTTCACACAGACTCTACTTAGTTAGTTTGTACTGTTTATGATGATAACTGTTATATGTTTATGTTTGTTTATGATATTTAATGTTTAATAGGACTGTCATACAACTAAGAGATAGTTATACATCTATGTTTACATCTCAGTATGTTTATACATCTCTTACTTATATGACAGTCCCATTAAACATCATTGCCAATTACTAGACATACGTTTATAGGGATTTAGAGCCTCTCCGACTTATGGTTGAAAACGTGTGCTATTTAACAGTTGGTGCTCTCTTTCTCGCTTATGGTAAGCTTTCTATTGTTTACTCGCTCGCACGCATACAAATCCTTCATTTATTTTACACAGAATCATCACAATAACTACACATCATATATTTTTAAAGATTATAGTAAGATCGTAAACAAAATATCAACATAAATCTCTGTTACCAACTGATTAGCGACAAATGCTCAAGTCTTCCTTAGTATTAAATCAAAGACTTCATTAAGAGATGTCAAAACGGTAATGTAATTTAACAAGAGTTTTATCTTATTATATAATATACAATCATGTGAGTATTTGTTTCAAGTATGTAACTTCGGTGGTGTGAATAGTCCCTAAAGCCCGTTACTCATCATTACGGTTCCTGTGACGTCCGTTTACGGGATGAATCAGGCCGAATATGACCACGGCCGCACGTCCGGTTGGGACATCATTGACCCCACGTGACGGTGTCAGGTTGCGTCCTCTTTACAGATAATGCCGTATATAAACTGTGCTAATGGCATACAAACTTCATTCAGAAAATTATGACACCCTTATCTTTGTTGTGGCAGGTTTGCTATTGTACTTAATCACTCGTACTGTTTACTTGTTTACGATGTTCAAATTAAGTTTTATATTTAGTTTTAAATTATTATTATTTATATAGGTTTTTATTTATTTATTAATTTGTTTTTAGAATGTGAGTACATATGGGTTTTATATTAAGTTACATACAACGCTTTATACATTCTACGAGATAGCTGGCATGCAAATAATTATATCACGATATTTAGTGATGGGTAACTCCGAAGTTAATGAATCAAAAGAGTTGAATCCGCGAGCGGAACAGAATCCTTTAATTGTTCTATAGAATTGTTATTCATTCCGATTCCGGCGCCAATCATGATTGTGAGTGTAATCGCGTATCGGCACTTGTCGGGGGCCCAAAATCGAGATGCAACGATGGTATGACCTTTTCTTTTGCTTATGCAACAACCATTAGGAAAAGGGAATGAAACGCCCTCGGAAGGTGAATAAGTAGGTGAATCAAAAGAGTTAAGGAGTAACTAAGAGGAGTCGGATCCGCAAGCGCCGCAATATTATAAGTAGTACCATTTGTCAATCAGTAATTTAAACAGTCTCTTTATAAATAAATTCATATTATTAGGTGCTTACCTATGAAATGACCGATTTTATAACTGGCCACTGTGAGTTTTGATATCTTCTGTTCTAATTCGAAATTCAAATTCAAAATATTCAAATATTCTAATTCAAAATAAAACAAAATGCATCTAATAGCTACGATGTTCTTATTTTATAATCAGTATTTCATTTGTTTTTTGTACCTAAATTTCGTTCACGCGATTGTCTTGAGAATAAAATGGATAAATTGAAAATTCGTACTTTTTTTGAATATGAGTTTCGTCGCGGCACTAACGCAAGTCAGACAGGTCACAACATCAATAGTGTATATGGGCCAAACACCACAAACGATTGCACCTGACGGATTGAACGCTTCCGTTCTGGAAATTTCGATCTTAAGGATGAACCCACGGACGACCTACGACCAAGGTTCATAACTATGAATTAAAGGCTATAGTGAAAGCAGATCCATCTCAAAGTACCGCTGAGTTAACAGCAGGGTTTGATGTTAGTGATAAAACAATGTTGGTTCATCTGAGTGAAATCGGCAAAATAATGAAGCTCGGAAAGTGGGTACCGTATGAACTGAACGAGCGTCAGCGACAACAACGCGTCGAAGTGTGCACCCGTGTTATTGAACCGTCACAAAAACGAAGGAATTTTGAATCGCATCTGTGATAAGAAATGGATCATGTACGATAACTGCAAACGTTCGTATCCAGACTGGATCCAGGAGTTTCAGCCCAACAATGTCCAAAACGCAAGATAACTAAGAAAAAGCTACTGGTATAATTTGGTGGTCCTGTGCCAGTATTTTCCACTAGAGTTTCTTACGAGCCGGTCAAAGGTTTGACGCAGATGTGTACTGTAAAGAGCTGCAGACGATGATGGAAAAGCTGGCAACAAAGCAACCAAGTTTGGTTAATCGCTCATCTCCACTTCTTCTTCATGACAACTCCCGCCCTCACTTTCTCATTTCTTTCTCACTTTCTCACAACTGACTTTCTCATACGACAGTTTTAAAACTTCAATAGATCTTGTCCCGACAGATTTCTATTTCTTTCGGCAACTTTTTGCAAGGAAAAGAATTTGATTCTGAAGTAGCTGTGATTAGGACTTTTGAAGAATTCATTGATACACGTCCACGAGACTTTTACAGGAGTGGCGTCAATCAACTGCCCGCGAGGTGGCGAAACTGTGTAGATAATATGGGTCAATATTTCGACTAATAATAATAAAAAAAAAATAGTTTCTTATACAAATCGGACATTTCATAGGTAAGCACCTAATAATTACTTTAAGGAAATCAGACAACTTATTAGGTATATATTTTAATGCATTGGCGCTATATAATTTTATCCTTTATTGTAGAACATGCATTTTTTACTTCTTACACTTGTATATACCAGTATTTCATGAATAATTTTAAAAAGGTTGGGATATTTATAGTAATTCAGCAAATAAAATTAAAATAATACCTATACATGTCTCGAAATCAAGACAATCTGATAAAAAAACGTGATATTCATAAACATGACTTTAAATTAGAATCGTGGCTTCTTGAATTCCTAATCATCCTCCCACAAGAACGCAATTGTCGAGCGGTGAGGCAGACTTTGTTATTGTCCGCGTCAAGTGTCGACGAACCCGGTGTCGCAAGGATTTAACGTTGCAACAACAATTTACAAAGTCGCTGCATTTTTGCTGTACCGCGTAATATAAAACCTCCTTAGCTAATCAAACCAACATTACTTGATCCACCTCGAACCCTGCAAACTTTACAAGCGGGCGACAGAAGGGAGAGAGATGAAAGTTCGACGGTTCTCATTCATTGGTTGACCTGACACAGTTATGGTAAGTACGCGTTTCCGTAACGCGAATTGTGTAAAATCTCTGTCACGATTTGCTGACATTCCAATGTTTGTGGATCGGAATAATGAGTCGACAAATAAATTACTAATGTTGCTTCATAAGAAAACATCGTACAATAATAACTTTGACATGTTTTTTACGTTTAGAGCATAAAAACGATTTTCAGCGCAAATAGAATTCTTTCTGCAAACCGGTAAAATCGCGCCGCATGGCGCTCATACTCATAAGACTCCAGGAAGAAGGGGTCACAATCCTTAGTGGGATAAGACTTAGAAGAAAATCAAATATTCTTGCAGACCTAGATCACAGTGGATTGTAGAATGAAAATAACACTAAGCGAGTTCTAAATAAGGGAGTTTCGTACTTCCTTGACATAGAGTCGCTGTATAGAGTCCAGTTAAAAAGACACTTTATACCGCGAACCCTGTACTGAACTGCCATCTCAGGTATTTCCGTTAAGCTACGACATGGGGCTCATCAAGAAAGCTGTGAACAGGATTCTGCAAGGTCAACAGCGCACCCGCAAGTCCTTTGGTGTTGCAGGTGTCCATGGGCGTCGATGACCAGTCACCATCATGTAACCCGCCCGCTCATATGTCATCTATTCTATATATAAAAAATCTATAGCCTAAATAATTGAAGCCCTCTTACTGACTTATGAAGACTACTGTAAAATGTACCAATGCGATTCGGAAGTTACTGAGAATCACCTTTAACTTCCTTTCTCATACCATCCCCTTAATTTCGTATCCGAAATTTCGCTCCGTATCTGAGATGAGTTTCCGTTCCGCCATTGCATGAGAAAGTTCTAAAGGATTGTAAGGGATGCATCTGATCCTATACCGCCTCGTATTGTTCCTTCAACCGGTAGAGTGGCGCGATCGAGAGGAACGATTTGGTATGGGTTGGAATGGATAGTCACTTTCCTCCATCCTTCCCAAACCTTTTTATAAATTCTGAAGATAAGCAGTATATTCTATATATTTGTGTCAACGTTGGTCATTTATAACTGATGCTAGCATGTATCACAGATGTCCACGGGCGATAGTAACTCACTTACTATTAGACAGACTGATTGAACATCCTTTTTCTATAATAAAAATAACAACTGAACCTAATTTAAATATTCTGGTTGAACTAAGACCAAGGATCAGTAATCTCTTCTAATCTTCTTGGCATTATCTCTTCTAATTGAATTGCTTGAAGTGAATGCTTAAATTGAACCAAGGCTTTAACTTTTCTGATTAAACTAAAATCAACAAGACCTGGATGCGACTAGCACAAGACAAAGGCAAATGGCGTGAAAGAGAGGAGGTTTATAGTGAGCTACTGAAATGATTGAATGAAGACCAAGAGTTTAACTCGTAAGAGTTTAAGAGTTTGATTAAACTAAAACCACGGATGTGTGCATTAACTCGTCTGATTGAATGTTAAGATCAAGGGTGAGTACTTCATTTGTAGCCCTCTACGTACGGCATAGGCGGGGTTAAGCCACTTTTCATCAGGTCGGTCGCCTGCCTCACAAGCATTTCTTACCAGAATCTGTCTATTCTATCATAGCCGTTACAAGAATAGCTTAACGTTGCTCTAATTACGTTACAGTCGGGTGAGTGACCTCGTTTTACGGCTAAATTTTACGGCTGCCGTAAAACATAAATGTTCCTGAGTTAGTTACACTCGCGAAAAACTTTACAGTATAAATATGTATAATTTATGGATTCTAGAACATTAATAGTCACCTCCAATTCTGTATTGTACTTAACATTTTCTGTGTTTCAATTTTTTAAATCCGTTTGTAATCCGTGATTTCTTGATCAACATTCTATAATAAGGTAACGTTCATCTGTCCTGTCTGTTCGGTTATACTCATAACTGGAGAATCACTGGACCGAATGGACAGGAATTATAATAAAATACCGAATTCTATAACTGACATTGATGATATAAATGCCTTCAAAAGTCAGTTCAAATGCTAATTTCCTGCTGTGACAAACGTAGTTAATAATGCAGGTCGCGGGACTCCCACATATGTATTTTATGTACGATTTAGGTTTTGTTTTTGTGATGTTTGTCTTAATATATTCCGGGGTTCTTAAGCAACCTAAGCTCAATATTCGTGTCATTTCTCAATCTATACAGTTAGTAGTTTTAGATGTAAGTTTTTAAATGAAATAAAATAAAAATTAAACACTTCCGTTGATTTTATATACTAGTAAAAAAAAATACTTTAGTATTTGCCAATAGTTACAATCGCGAGGAAGTGGTAATTTTGCCTTGGATTCTGGACCGTATTTCAGTGGTTCATAGAACAATCTCTCATCAGACCAAACTATAGAAAAGTCCTAGACTTGCGGGCCGACCTATGTTCAATAGACACTTTGTGTCTAAAAGACTTTTTTTAAACTTTTATTTTTGGTAAGGTTTGCGCGTTGCTTACTGTACAGTAGTTATCTAATTAAATGTCAATTATTATATGATTATCTAATAAGTAGTTTATGGCCTAGATAATACAGTTTAGCTTTAGATATTGTTTATCTATAGACCGCTAATGTTGTAAGGAAGTGCGACCCACATTTCCGTCCACGTGCCATCCTCATCCTGTGCGGTTCGGTTTACAGCCAGAGGCTATAAATTATAATTATACTGTCAAAGGATATGCATATAATTAAATTTACAATTAGGTTTTTGGCATCCCTGACATCACGAGAAGTATGTCATAAGTACATTAACAGCAAGCGCCATTAACAATGTGCGTCACTGGGGGTGTAAATTAAAGAAAATTTATTAAAACTGAATAATAATTGAATACAATTATACTTAACTACCTAGTCCAATCACCAAATTTGATACTTTTGTTTTTTGCGCCTTAGAAAGATTTTTGAATCTTTGAATTGAATAGTAGTCCAAGCGCCTTGTAAAATAATCTAGTACCTACAAACACAAATACAAAATCTTCCCTGTAAGATTTCATTTTTGTCGCTTGGATCAGTTATGCAGAATGGCATACAATTCACGTCCTTCCCAAGTGATATGTATAATATCTCTACATTATGGCGGGAATTAGTTATAACTCGAAATACAGATATAACATTGAACAGTGCTACATCGTTGTATCACTTCGAATTTACAATAGAAAATAAATTCTAATAATTTTTCTCGATAGCTTCAGGTAAATTGATTTTAGTCAATTGATTTCATATCGATATTCAAAGCGAAACCATTAACATTAATATTATGATCTGTGCCCTTGAAAAAAAAAATTAACTTATCTATCAACTTATTGCCACCGTTCACGGATATACGTAGGTATATTGTTTGTCTACTTGCTCGTAAGTATATATATGGGCCACCTTATACACTGTCTTGTGCATGAGACCTTAAAACTTTACGCTGGCCAAGCTGCGAGCGAGTCCTCTCTGGAGAGTCCAAGAGGTGTACTTGTTGTAGCCAGTGTACTTGTAGTACTTGTAGTTATACTCAGGACTTGTAGTAGCCGCTTTGATATCTCTTAGTCGCCTATATACCAAAGTATATATATATATATATATATATATTTAAAGAAGAGGGCGGACGAGCAAGCGGTCTCACGTGATGGTAAGTGTTACCGCCGCCCATGGACACCTGCAACACCAGGGGGTATGCGGGCGCGCCGCCGACCTTGCAAAATCCTATTCACAGCTAGCTAGTAAGCTATTTAGTAAAGCTAGCTAGAGTAAATAACTTTTGACAATTTTGATACAGTTTTGTAAAACCAGCAACACGTGGTCTCCATAGCCTATAGTTTATAGCTTAGTTCAATTTAAAACAACTATCGTTTATTAGCTTTCACAGTCCGTTAAATGACCGTAAAGCTAATGTTTATGACTGGAAATAAAATCAAAGTAGAAAGGCAGACGGAACAAACTAATTGTGAAACCGGATATCAATTATCATAGTTTTTGTGATAAGTGGATCACAAACAACATTAAAAGTCCTGATCACAATTTGATATAGAACAAAAATACTTTCAATTCTCGTGGCCTTTCAATTCAATTTATAAAAATGACCCTGTGGTGTCGGCCACATTTAAGACAACATCCCATCCGTAACCGGGTTGTGAAAAGCGACTAAGCGGTGGCAAAGCGGCTACCATAAGCCCTGAGGAACTACACCTCCTCTAAAACAATGGAACTGTTTTGAGGCTATACATGTGCATGAGAAGGCCCATGTCCAGCGATGGATAGTAAAAGACCTGGTTACGGAAAGTATCAGGCTCAAATCACTTGGGACTAGATTTATTTATTTTGTGAGCTGATCCCGACTGCTTTGGGTCTAATACTGAATTGTTGAAATAGTAAAGTTTTTTTTTTGGACGAAGGCGGCAGACGAGCATACAGTCCACCTGATGGTAAGTGGATACTGTCGCCCATAGACATCCGTGAAACATGCCAACATTAGTCCAAAATGACAAACGTTGGCACGACCTCGGATGCGCTGCCTACCTTTGGAGAAATAGGAATGGATTTGGAGAAAGGGTTGGGAAAATGGGAAGGGATAGGATGGAAATGGGCTCTGACACATCTCACTCACTACCGAAATACATACGTACGCACATTAGGGAAATAAGATAAAGTGATAAAGCAATTCCTAAAACAAAACAAACAAATTAGAGCATGCAGTAAATATGCAAACTTGGTTGTTTTTTGTATTTCAGTTTATTTCAGAATACGAGTATATATAAGTCTGTTCTTTCTTTAATTTTTCTTAGTGTAAATTCCTTTTGCAGGTAACAAATGACTAAGGGTTTAAAACTATAGCGACACAAACGTAAGTTAAATAGTCATACTGAAAGTATTAATAAATGACGGAAATTAAACAAAAATGTATGAAATTTTTCAATATTTTCAACATTTTGATATCCGAACACACTTCAAAGTAGTTGAAATGTATTTAGACTGCCTATTTACAAAGAGTAACGTCATAACTACAAATATTCCAGGAATATAATGATAATATTGTAACACTATTGAGTGCAGGAAAACATGCATCCATGTTTACACATACATTAAAAGGTTTAGATAACGCGACAGGTTGTAAAAGATTACTCATACACAATACTGCCGGGGAAACCCGCGCCTGCCTCTGCATAAATTTTTGTTTTTGTTATTGCCTCTTTTTTTACTATTATACATATTTGTTCTCGGAAAGGAATGAGGATGCTCGATAAGGATATAAGGGTATAATCATATTAATTAGTTTGATTATGTAACAATGGCTGTAATCAATAGTGTAATCAATTCTGTAATGTAGTGTAATCAATTGGCTGTTGCTACTTAAGATAAATAGAATGATTAGGTCGTGGTCATAGGGTATGGTCAATACGAATCATGATTTTTCCTGTTTAGGTATCAAACTGAAAGTATATTATGAAAATAAATATATAAAAGGATTTTTTGGCGGGAACTCGAGAAGTGAATTCGAGTTTTTCTTTGATTACTACATATAAAAATAGTGTATTGTGGGTTTTATTTATTAAACTTCAAAGTGCATAATATTTGTGCGTAATAAAAGCACAAGACTACGTTTTACGTGTGCTTCCAAGGAGTCCTTCTATCCTCGGTAAACCTATTATGAGCGACGCACAATGCGCTAATTGCGCTATTGCCATATAATAAGATAAGAAAAGTAAATGTAATTATTCAATTCAACACATTATAAGATGATCTTTGACCAGCAGTGGATTGACACGGGTTTTAATGATAAATGAATGTAGGAATTATGAATTATTTTTTATGACTTTAATAATTTAAGGATTAATGTCAAAATTATTCATAACAGTTTAGTACAGATAAAAATTTAAAACATCCGATCTAAATTATGTAAGTTGCCAAATATTGAGGACACTATTATCCGATTACAACTCTAAACGAACTGTCAATCATTAGAACGCCAAATTTCAAATTAATTGAGGTACAAAATAAATAAATAGTACAAAATGTGTGATTGTCGGACCGGAACGATCGAGTCCGGCGGGTAACGGTACACGAGACGAATGCAGACAGCAACAGGTGGCCCTATTTCACACTTACGATATTTCTTTAATCGATTGAAGAATTGTGCCGACACGATAAACAGCAGCTGTTGACGTTTGATTTAGAGAAAAAAAGTTGATTTGATTTGAATTTGGAACGCTTTTTAAAGTATTTTCTAATTCCTTAATACATTGTTTAGTTTTAATTTATCAGTTTCTTTTTGTTCTTTTTTAAGTCGCGAAAAAACATAGTTGTACATTCTGATTGATTGAAAAAAAAATCTTCATGCCACGAGTAAGTAGGCACGTAACCGTTATAATATTAATGACTACACTATTAATGATAGCGTCAGTTTTTGCAGAGGCATTTTTTATTAACATTTTCATGTTGTGTAACTCCTCTGTATTATTTTATATGTTTGTCTTATATGTATAGTATTGAGATAGCTAGGTACTACCTACCTACTTAATACAGTGATTTTTTTATAGAAAAAAGGTGACAGACGAGCAGTCCACCTGATGGTAAGTGGATACTGTCGCCTATAGACATCCGCGATACATGCCAACATCAATCCAAAATGACAAACGTTGGCACGTACGTACATTGGGGAAATACGATAAAGTAAGAAATGCAGTACATTTCAAGGTAGTCTTCTTTCTGTGAGGGAAGGGTAACGTGGCTAGTCGAGTGCGTCCAGCGGCTGTGGGAATGCAGCATGCACTCTTCCCGTATATGTTGTTAAATGTGACACATGTGTTACTACGTGTGAATGTTAAAAATGTCAACGAATATGTAAGAAAATTTATTTTATTTAAATTAGTTATATCTTTCGCCTCTCTTGCCGTCTCACTTCGAGCAATATTTCTTATATCTAAACGTGTTATTATTTATTATATTGGATAATACTACAAAAATAATATTAAAAGAAATAAGATTAAGACGTACTTGTATATAAGGATATGGTGGGCATGACATGTACATAGAGGTATACTAAAGCCATTAAATAAAAATAAAGAAAAACATACCCTAACATCTGATTTTTACTAACAATAAACAATTATGTTATTTTTTTTAAGTTTCCACCAGACTACCGACAATAAAGTCCTTCTGTCAGATAATATTACATATGACTATTAAATTGGCAAGAATCGTCTTAATGTCATATCATTGTTAACAAATTTATGATTAGATTATAGCAAACGGTGGTCTTATCTTATCAAGCAACAAACGAGACAATAGTTACAAGTGTTCAATGTTATGTTTACCTATATTTGCTTTAAATATGTTTACCTATGTTTGCTTTAAATATGTTTACCTATGTTTACTTTAAATATGTTTACCTATGTTTGCTTTAAATATGTTTACCTATGTTTGCTTTAAATATGTTTACCTATGTTTTCTTTAAATATGTTTACCTATGTTTGCTTTAAATATGTTTACCTAAGTTTGCTTTAAATATGTTTACCTATGTTTGCTTTAAATATGTTTACCTATGTTTGCTTTAAATATGTTTACCTATGTTTACTTTAAATATGTTTACCTATGTTTGCTTTAAATATGTTTACCTATGTTTGCTTTAAATCTATTTGTTCGTTTGGAAATATTGTTAACACACATTACAGAAGCATGCTTCTATGAATTATGTGTGCAAGATTATTAAGTACCTACTTAATTATTTTTATTTAGTAACATAACAATTTTAAGATGCTTATGAAAACACCAACAACTATCGTAAAGTGCTTGTCGAAAGACTAAATGTTAGGCAGCAGCCCTTCTAGATCTATAATTAATACAAACTTCGCTTACTATTGCAGCAAGGGCTTTATGTACCATAAAATCAAGAACATGATAATTTGATAATAAATAAAATCATCTTATCACCGGTTGAACTGTCTGCTCGTCTCCAACTTTCTTTCTACACAAAGTAATAAGTTTAATAGATAAATATGTGTGAAAAAGTGAAAACTTAAGAGTTTCTCACTATCAAACCCCATTGAATAAATATTCTCTGACTCATATCCATCCAATTTCGCAATTAATTTGAAGTGTTTATTACGTTTCCTTCTAATAAGTTATAAAAAACATATCAATTAAAGGAATGTTGTTGATTCTCATGGTTGTAGATATTAAAACTCTAGTAAGATTGTATATAACTTGATGCTATTAACAACCTTTGCAAAAAAAAACATTTTAACAATTTATGAACATTTTAATTATTATAATGTCCGAATTAAATTTCACTTTCATTTAAAATCATGACGTCATAAAATTATGATGTCACAACGTAGTAATAATAATTTATATCAGTCGGTAGATAGTTAAGGTACAGTCTGATGCTAATAGACATATATTTACTGCAACTATAAAGATACGAGATAAGACACGGCTTTTAGTTGTCCGTAAATATTTACGACCTTTTTACGACGGGCATTTTGTTATCAATCAATATATCAAATGTGTACCTGTGTAAATTAATATTAAAAATTACTTTATGAAGTCAATTTTTCGTGATAACAAAATAATAGTTAAGTACTTACTATCTTTGCGTATCTTTGTTTTGCGTCTTTGTTTTTGCGTGCTGTGGTGTCGGTCGTCGCTCGGCTATATGTAGAATAGCAGCATCTCTCCCCGTTGGTGTTGTAAAAGGCGGCTAAGGGATAACAAAACCGCTACCAGAAGCGCCGAGGACTTGCATCACCTCTAAATAATGGACTCGCCAACCCGCTTAGCCACGATGCAGCTTAGGAGAGTGATACGGCCAGAGTGATTAATTGAGGCCATACATCCCTCATGCACAAGACAACGTGCGTGAGAAGACCCATGTCCAGCAGTGGATATGGAAAGGAAGGGCTGATTGCATTGCATTATTCCATCTTTGTATATCCGTTATAATTCTGTACCTATACTTGATTAAATTATGTATTGGTATGTTGATATCGGTAAAAACTTAATTAATAAAATCCCTAGAAGTTTCAACGCTAAGTACAGAACTTGCAACTACGATGTACGTAACTTTTAGAATACACGCCTTAGTGAGAAATGGGGCCAGTTAAAAATTGTTCTGGGGTAGCTAATGAATCTCAAAATCAAAATTGATAAAGGTGAAGGTGTTATTAATAATTATAGTGTTATTAATAATATTACAATTCAATTTCAAGTATATACATCAAGAAGATGATTATGGCATCGATGCTATAATCTTTATTTTCGAGACAATTTTTATTTGCAAGCTATTATTATAGATTAATTATATGCATCATTTAATTATTGGACTATTACTAAAGTCTAAAAAGTAATTTATAGCTTAGTAACGCGACAGTCTCTATCAAATGTCACGCTACTTATAAAGCGGATCCTGTTATGATAATCGACTCCGACCACTTGGCTAAACAAATTGCACAAGTTTTCATGGAAACACGCCCAAGTTTCTTCTATTTCAACTCGATTGAGCTATGCTTGACATTTGTATTTCTGACATTTTGTTGATTGGAATGTAAAATAAGTACCCACTCGTATGTCACTATATCCGTGATAGTACTACTTGGTCCTTAGGAATACGGAATGCTCATATTTTTTGTTGAAATCGCGAATAGTTCCCACGTAAATAGTATCCCACATTGGTAACTAAAATCCGACATAAGTAAAAGTGGTGTGGTTCTTCCGGACTTGTGGTAGCGGCTTTGTTATCATTTATTCGCGTTATACGACACGACACCACGACACACCGAACGATATGGGATGGTGCTATTTGGTCGACACCACACAATTGCTCCTGGCTGAGCGCCCTCTGCGCTCGCCCTAAGCCATACATGTCCGGTGACTCTTGAAAGGATATTAGGGCCACTTAGCCATTCCAGAAAAAAAAGAATCGACGCCCACACAACCATGTCTAATATAATTAAATTAGACAAAAATTAAGTCGTGACTTGGAGCACTGCATCATATTATTTAATTGAAAAGTTAAATATATTTCATTAAGCAGTTATTAGTTTGTAAACCTATTAGTTAACTTAATATTTCGCTTATTTATTAAGGCACTAGTTGATTTTTGAATCACGAGGTCCACTATAGGTCGGTAGGTATAATACGAACACAAATATAGAGCCGGAGATACTCATATATTGCAATGGCAACCTCTCGGGATGTAGTCGGCCTCTGGTAAGGTACATTACACAGGGTTTAAGTACAATATTACATACATTTAAAACTTTATTGTAACTAATATAATTAACATAGTTAAAGATTTCTTTAAACACATCATTTATGATATTACGAGCATTACGAGTATGCGACGCGACATATTTCCTTTATGCAGTGCCTAAAATTGTTCATTACATATATAAGACATTCATTAACTTTGACTTATTCTTAAATTGCCTTGCTTTATTGATTCAGTTTAAACGAAATTTTCGAATTCGTTAAGGTAAATTTAAGGTTAACGTTAAGGTTTAGGTAAAAGATTTAAGGTAAATGAAGTGTGATAAAGTCAAAAGTTTGGCAACGCAATTCGAAACAGACCAAATTTCTTTACAAATTTACAATAAGTCGGCATTTCTCTGTCTGTAGCGAGCCGACGATGACTCGCTCTTTCCTTGAAGAAATCAAGCGAATCCGGGCCAAATATTGAAAGCGTGCACTGAAAATTGGACCTTACCACCCACGATTATACATTGAAGTACATTTGACAATTTGTAAATGGTTCCGGACGAACAATAAGATCAAAACGTGCACTAACAAAACGCTATTTTAATTTAATAGAGTGTAGAGGAGTCGTCGAACCGCATATCGGGAGTGATCGGCGAATGTCCGAACTTTTTTTATTACATCTACCGCTATACACGTTACCATTTATAAAGACATGCCTGCCTTCAAACCGAAAGGTCAATGAATGAGACTGACCAAAAGGTAAACTTGTAGATTTTCTTGACAAGACTTTTTTACTTCCACTCGTTCATTTTGTCACGTTCTGGCATTCGTCACGCTGTTCGTTTACAGTTTGCATTGCATTATTGTTGATAAAATGTCAAGCCGGAAGATTTGTTCCAATACATTTCAATTATAGTTACATATAACAACTGCACTTTAATGTCTTAATTCTCATGAAATGTATTGAGAAAGAAATGCGGAAGAGATACTCAAAATGACGCACCGATACCAGTTTATAAACTCAGCAATTAATTAAAACGTTGATTAAACTTTCATTACGTTAGAATACATGTTATGTCCAAATTTATGTTAGACGTGTCTAGAATTAAATTGGAAAGTAGAAAATTTGTAATGAGTTTCAAAAATGAGCAAGGAATTTATAAAATAGATTTTATGGTATACGAGACTCATCGGGTGCATAAACACGTGACTGTGAGAAATGTTTTAAACAGATGCAACATAAATATAAAACTATTTGTTTCTTTTGATGTCGTAACCTTTATAGGTTATTGTTGCCTTTTATAAAGTTCTTATTGAAAAGATCACATAGGATCGTGAAAGGACAGATATTGTGCGTAGAATTTTTGGGACGCACCGACAGAAATAGCAGTTGGAAAGACATAATCCATTGAAACCAGTTCATGTAATCAGCACACAGTAACTGTTATTAATTTGTGCTTGCACCGGAAAGCAACAGATCTAAAGAATAATTCGTTGCAGGTGAATTATTTAACGGGCCTGTCGAGTACCGGTTATGTTGGGCAGTCGAAAACCTGCGAATACATTATGCATAACCGCACTCCCATGGTTATGCTTTTTGCCGATTGAGAGTATAAAAGATTTTCTCAGCGTTTGTGCACTTACTGTGAGAATCATTAAAAAGATAATACGTCACTTTGTTTTAAGTAACCCAAGCTACAGAAGCGTAATGTAAAAGTAACTGTTGTTATAGTCTGAGGAACCTAAACAACGATTAAGACATTATACACGAATGAAATTAAAGTTCGAACAAGAAACTATACATTATTATTATTATTTTAATGACCCCATTAACAACATGTTTACATGTTGACGAAATAGGTGCAAATAATGCAAGAATCACGTATAACGGCAAATGCAAAGTCGATAATATTTATGTAGTAGAAAACGTTTATACAAACATTATGGACAATAAGTGACAATAAGTGACAATAAGGACAATAAGGACAATAAGGACAATAAGTACAATGATTATGTAAACCCAGACCAAGACCATTTGGTAGCAGGATTAGGCTAATATTAGATAGAACTCCTGTAGGAAGTTAACAGATATCCAGTCAAGCTGCAGTAATACTTTAAACCCGTTTTAGTAATACAAATTACTTACTTTACATATATTACACGAGTACGAGTATTCTATCGTATGTTATCAGTGAGAAGATAAAATAATCAATACGTATATTGAATTATGTGAATAAATAAGTACTTAACCAACCAAATCATTCTACGGTTAAAAATACCGGAAGGTGGCGATTAAACGGTTTCCTTACATTTACACTTTTCAACATACAGCATTGTTCTGCTCAATGATAAAATGGCGTTGATCGAAAGGGAAACCTAAAGAACCGACAGCCATCGATTGATGAAAAAATGATTCAAGGATTATCGGTTCACGATGTTCAATAAATAGTATGTAGCACTCAGAAACGTCCAAAGATATTTGTATGTCTCTTTTCCTTAATACCTACTGATTCTTAAAATAAATTTTAAGTGTTCATGAACATTTTTAAGATAAAGCAGCTGAATAATAAATATAAATGTATGAGTATAAGATACTATTCGCTATGAATTGATAAAAGGACAAGAAAAGATATACAGCTACACAAAGCACACCGGTATGTAAAATGACAATTAGTTATTACTTAACGGCTTCGAAAGATATTTTCCAATCCAATAGCAAATAACGAGGCCTAATAATATCATCAATTTCCTGATCATTAAGTGCTAGTTACTTTGTCAATGACGATGATTGGAATCAATTTTCTTGGACCCTAGATTGCCTTCGGTCAGTGCGGTTTTGGCCAGTCTAAATCCAATTCCTACCTCGTATAACAGGTCCTCACCTGTTATACGAGCTTTTCCAAGATTATTCTGTCACGTAATATCAGGGAAGCAGTTTACGGCGCAATTTATGAAACAAAATCAATCGCGTTACGCAAAAGGACTTTAATACTGTTGCTGTTGCAGAATTTCAAGGAGAATAAAAGAAAGTCTTTCCAGGATAAATAAAAAAAGATTCTTTTTGATTGGAATGGAAACTGTGTTCAGAAATATATTTTCTCAAATTAATAAGTTTTTCATTTACACCGTAATCATTTTGAAACTACAGGAACCAATTTGGATAATCTTTGAACTTAATCTCATAATTTATTAGTGTTTTGAATTGAGCTGGTGATACCGAGATGTAGTGATTTTATTCGAAATCTTCCTAAAAATTATCGGAGATTTCTTCGAAATCTCCCTAAATCCAGTCATTGAGTAAACGAATATGAGTTTTCCAGCGATCATTGTCGTCCAAGTATTGCAACATGACAATCTGTGATGCATACCAGCCCGGTTACGTAGTATCGCCCTAGATCTTTACCGAAGCGATCGACGGAACAGTTTAACGTGCCTTTGACAGAGTTATGTTAAGTCGTCAAATTAAACCGGTGAATTCACATACAAACGATTTGTTGAACAACGAATCCACAGGATATCACTGAAAACTAAAGTTGCAATAACTTTTAGTCCATTTAATTTTGTTGTAAGAATCTAAAAAAAATGGTAAGACAAACTAATAAATCGCAAATAGAGGTTAACTATTATAATAACCCTTATATATATAATTATGACTTGACTCGTTTTTGATAATTATATAAATAACATATTGTAGTCAGTACTGAACGAAGAAAGAGTATTTAAATGGATGCAAATTGATATACCAAGTGATGGTGCTACGGAGCGCTACGAGACGTGATTGACAAAATAAGCGCCATTAATTGAAAAAAATATTTAGTAATAGTCACTGGGAAGTAAATTTTTTAATCATGAAAAAATTGAAGTCATATGATATCTTTAAGATATAACCAGCCACGCTGATAGACAGAGATAGCGATAATTCCCACCTCAAATATTCCTAAGCTTACATCTATATAATTTTCTAATGAAATTGAAAAATTGTTTTTAATATCCATTTGATTACCTTTTAAGTTGGCTAATATATAGGAATAATCCATAACACATATAAATTTCAAGTACAATCAAATATCCTATTAAAAAATTCAGATTTAAAAATGCGACATATGATGAATTCTAAAATTCGAAATAAATTCTAAAATATGGTCCGCGGTCGTTAATCCTCTGTGGTGACCAGCAATTGTGGCGGTTCTTGTCTCAATAACATACTGTTGGCATTACACGGAACCTGTGTCGAAACGTCGAATAGCAATAAAAGGTAAATAAAAACTTTTAATTTTACGCGTTCAAACTCTATTTACAATATAAAATGTGCACAAAACGCGAAAGTTTAAAAAAATATATTACAATGACAGTTGCCTTTGCCTTTCTGAATTTAGTATTGTTGGTAACACTGATCTCGCATTCTCTCCGTGTCATACTCATATGTAACCACTATTGTGTAAAATGCGTCGTACAGTTTTTATTATTTTATAAGATGTTAAGAGTCTTGTAACGTTTCCACTTTTAAAACGGACTCTCCACTGCGCATGCCCTGCACTTACAAATATGAATGAATTTTCTTTAATAAACCGCTGATATTAAAAATTGAGCACACCAAGAGAACGTATCTACAACAGAACCTAACATTTGCTTCCGTTTATTCTCTTCACTGAATCTTCAAAACAAATTCTTACGCATAGAGGGAAATTAAGGATATTCTTGTTTGCACTTACAATACGGTAAATTCTCAAGAACATAATACCAGCAAGAAATGACATTGAGTCATTGAAATCAACAATGAAGAATGAAATTTTACAATCACGCTATACGAGCATAATAGAGTATTTACTCCAACTAAGAGATGAATATTGTACAGTACAATTTGTACTGTACAAATAACTAGGTATAGTTTAAAATATCTTGGCATTTAAAAGACTTTTTAATATACTGACTGCCAATCAATAAAATTAAATCATCAGTTTCTACCTTTTTAATGTTATAATAAACACATCAACTAATTTTAGATTATAAACATTCTTCATTATCGTCAAGTATAATATTTAATTTTTGATTCAAATGGTTTTTGAGTTTTTTTTTATCTTTTTCTTTTTGGCTTGTAATGACAAAAAATAATACTTTTTCAATACAATGCATACATTCTATAGAATAGTTAACACATAGACGAGATAAATAAACGTTCTTAAACTTAGATACAGTTGTTAGAAATTAATCTCTATACAGACTGTGTAAAGTGCACATACGAGTACATATGGCTTTGACTAATTCTAAGACCAAGAATAGTCTATTTATCGGCCTTAGCTCCCGTCGGGTCGGGTCATAGGCACACTAGGAACGGCCGGACAAACGAACTAGGTCGGATTAGGAACACTACAATATTTGTCCCATTTACCTTGCACGCTGCAAGTGTGCGTGTGTCGCACAGTGCGGGTTTTCCAGCAACGGAATGGTGTTACTCATTGTAGTGATTAATAGTGATTACGCGTAAAAGTCAAGGGACGCAGTGTAGCGATTGTTCGGTGGCTTCTCAGTATGAACGTGGCAATGAAGACTTCATGTCTGCTATCGATTTTCCAGTCCTATTAATACAGTTGTAAAAGCGTACGTATAAATTAGTTTAAGTTGGTTTAGAGTTTTTATTTTACTGGATTAGTTTATTGTTATAATGTAATTCTTACGTAGGTATAAGGAGATTAAAAGTTATAAATGTTAATGAATGTTACTTAAGATTTGAGTAGTGTACCTAACCACTTAATAAAAAATAATACCCTTAAAAATACAGTAATCCCCCCTATAACACGGTAGATTGGTTCCGCGTTATAGGAAAACGTGTTGTAGGAGTATTCCCATATAACGCGTTACGTATAAATTATTCACGTTTAACTTTTCTCGCTATAGGGGGTTTAAATCGAATATTAAGAAAAAACTATATTATGAACGAAATATGTACGTTTTATTAAAATCAAACTAAACTAAGAACATTTTAAATAAAAAACTTATCCATATGAACTGTACAAATCATTATAAATTTCACAGTACAGAAATATAATGTGGGAAATCCCCGCGTTATATGGGGGAATGCCCGTGTTATACGGGGGATTGAAATCGCGTAATATGAAAATGCGTTATAAGAGTACCGTGTTATAGGGGGGATTACTGTATTAAGATATATGTAAAATTAATGTTAAATTAATTAATGTATGGTTAAGATGTAAAATTAAAACGTTCGATTCGTTTGAAAATAAATACAGTGATAAAGTTCCAAATTAGATTTACCCGTACAAGCAAAAATAGCTCATTTTTTACAAATGCCATATTGAAACTCAACTGTAAAGTGCTCAAATTATTCTGGGTTGATAGCATCTATCTACCTATATGAATTAATTTGCGCACTACCGACTAAATAACCAAAAAATGTTGTAATTTCGTTTTGGATATGTCGCATTGAGTGCGACTTAATGAAATATATAATTATATGAACAAATTAAATTAAGTTACAAAAAGTGTAACAAGTGTTAATTAAAATATAAATCGGCTTAACAGTTATAAAGTTCAAGGTTTATGGTCGATTGCATACAAAAATGACCTTTAAAGGATTAATAGACACTACTAACTGTTTCTCAACTTCCTGAAGGGACAATGGCGCGGCATGACAGCGTGAAACAGAGTTCAAACCTTCGATTTCAACTTGGCGTTTGTATAAATAACAGTTAATGTTGTTTGTTGTTTTGTTTATTATTATTTTGTTGTTAATTTCTGGATATTTCTTGTATACACTATCATTTAAAAGTACCCTAACTTAATTTAAAGTTAAAGTAAAAGTTTAAAGTTAAGTTAAAGTTAATTTAAATATACATATATATAGTTTATATATTATAATTAATACTATATATATGTATATATATATATTATTAATTTTTAATACGCTGCAATCCAACAGCCGCTGGGCGCACTCGACTGCCCACGTTACCCCTCTCTCACAGAAGACTACCTTGAAATGTACTGCATTTCCCACTTTATCTTATTTCCCTAATGTACGTACGTGTTTCAGTAGTGAGTGAGATGTGCCAGAACCCATTCCCATCCTATCCCTCCCCATTTTCCCAACCCTTTCTCTAAAATCCATTCTTATATTCAAAGGTAGGCAGCGCATCCGGGGGCGTGCCAACGCTTATCATTTTGGACTAATGTTGGCATGTATCACGGATATCTATGGGCTACAGTATCCACTTACCATCAGGTGGACTGTATGCTCGTCTGCCACCTTCGTCCATAAAAAAAAAAACATTAAATTGAAGCTTTTCGTTGTAGCAAGAAATATTTTTTTCGTGAACATTGAATCTCCGTCACCAGCCCTTTTATCTTCCACTGCTGCTTCCACTGCTGGACATAGACTTCCTCGTGCACATTGTCTTGAACATGAGGGATATATGGCCTTGAAACGGTACGCTGACCAAGATGACAAAGCGAGTCCACTCTATTAGAGGTGGTGTAGTTCCACAGGGCTTGTGGCAGCCGCTTTGTTAAGTATCCCTTAGTAGCCCTATATGACACCCACAGGAAGAGATGAGGAGGTACCATTTTATTGTCGGCTGATACTACACGGCTAGGACATTGAATACTAAACAATACATATATTTAAATATTTGATAATTTTGTTTCATACTGTTTAATCAGTACTATTAAGTAGTATTAACTGCACTGCCAGTGTGGAGGGGCGTATACATTATTCAGCTATGTAAAGATTCACTAAACTGTTACATGATTATGGCCGCATGGATTGCGTTTGTGAAGCGGAACTGCGTAGGCGCAAACGGTTTTAGTACGCTCTTTGAGTTTCAAAATTGTGACAAAAATCATGATGTTTTTCCGTAACAGTGGGATACAAAAAAGAAAGAAAGGAAGATTAAAAGTAAACGATCTGAAACGATGGTAACCGACTCAGTTGCCAACTGTTCTATAGAAAAAGTTTAAACTTTGTGGTTTTCCTTGAATATTTTTGACGCTCACGCACGGCTCATCTCGTGACAAAGGTGTGTACTGACATTTTAAAAATTCTTCATTCACACAGCAAAAATAGTCGATACAATTCAATTTAAGGGGTTTAAAAATGAACTATTTCAATATATTTCCTTCTTTTATTTATTTATTTTATTTCTGTGTCTATATGTAATGTTATCTAATGAAACAGGGATGTTCCTTTTACATATAAAAGTTTAAAAGGTGCATTTTTTACTATTGTATAGTTTTATAAATTACATTGTGATAATAGAACGGTCTGGCATAAAAGAGAGGAGACCTTTGCCCAACAGTAGAACAACTTCAGACTAAGAAAAAAAATTAAGATTTGCCATTTTTCGTGTGCCAACTCTCTGTTCCCAGGAAATGTACTACAACTTTATTGAGCTACTCTTCGACGGGACTGGACACTGACGTGAGATGTTTTTAATTGTTTTGATTATTGTTAAAATTGTTAATTACAAAGAATACTCGACATTGGCACAATACGCGCTATTTCATTTATTTTTAATTAAAAAAAATATATTGAACTTTGTGGTACAAAAGGCGAGCTAAATGCCTTCAGGCATTCTCTACCAGCCAATCTTTGGGTTAAATGGAAAGATACAATGAACAGAAACAGAAAGGTCATATAAGAAAAGAAAAAACTCAGAACCATGTGCTGAATCCGTGGTTTCCAGGAATTCATCGGTTACATCTTTGCAGATAAAGATATAACAGTTAGATATCCTAAATTACTATATATACTTAGCTAGACATACTATTACCGTATAAATTAATCACGTACTTATTAATGTGTAAGCATTTATTTCTACTGTTGAAAGTGCAGTAATAACTAGTGCCAACTCCATTGTAAACACTTCCTAGTGTCTGAATGTCATGTTACTACGACTCAGCTGACTTACAAAAGATACACAGATAGAAACATAGACCTTTAATAAAACTGGATGTGTTATTTTAGTAACATTTGTGTGTAACATTTTCTGTAATGTTTATGTCACAAGATTGTTTAACATTTGACGTGATTTTTTATTTTTTTTATAGAAAAAAGGCGGCAGACGAGCATACAGTCCACCTAATGGTAAATGGATACCATCGTCCATAGACATCCGCGATACATGCCAACATCAGACCAGAATCACAAACGTTGGCACGTCCCCGAATGCGCTGTAAACCTTTGCAGATTACGGAATGGATTGGGAAATGGGTAGGGAGAGGATAGGATGGGAATGGGCTCTGGCGTATCTCACTCACTACCGAAACATGTACGTACATTGGGGAAATACGATAAAGTAGGACATGCAGTTTCTCAAGGTAGTGTTCGGTGAGAGAGGGGTAACGTGGCCAGTCGAGTGCGCCCAGCGGCTGTGGGAATGCAGCATGCACTCTCCCCTTACCAAACATTACTACATTACGATATGCTCCATCTCTGTTCGCTGTACCTATAGCTGCTAACGGTAATCTCAGGAACGACGAGGCAGGTTGTATTTACTACTGCATTAACCCTACATTTATCGCAGGATTTTTTTTTATTGTTCACCTAAATCGATCCAGTAGTTTTGAAAATATCTATATTTCAACGGAGAGGGCGATACTGCAGCTCACAAGCTACCTAGTTACCCGTCTGTAACAGAATACTGTCGTATCATGAAAGGTGTTTCGCGAATAGGGAAGTCTCTCGTTACTTTATACTCTACTCCCCATCCCATTCCCACGAAGAAAGGATAGAGGGTGCAATGGGATAAGAAAAAATCCTGATCCTCTTATACTCTCCATTGCATCCTTTCTCAATCCTCTTTCCCTCGTCATTCTCGTCACCAGATAAACTGTCTGCTCGTCTGCCAACTTCTTTCCATAAAACTATATTTTTTAAGTTTTTTAAAAGATCGAAAATTAACGATTTTCGAACATAATCGTGTTCTAAACGGCAGTAGCCACGATCACTAGTAACTTCTATAGTAAAAACTGTTCATTATTTTTGTGGTTGTTATCACCGTAAGCACAATACGACAGAAACGGCAACAGAAGCATTGAATAACATTACACGCTCTAATCGCTTCTTGTCCCCATTATGTCTGTGTGAGTGGAATGTGTATAGATCGGTCACACCGGATATAAGCAATAAACGACAATGGTCCCACGACAAGTGTACGCACGTGTGTGTTTACAATGGTAACCTCTGGACAAAACATTGTCACGTTTCCCTGTAGAAAAATCTATTTACTTGAGATTTACGACTACAACCTCTTAACTAGCTGTATCTACTTTATTCAAAGGTATTTTTTATATTTACCACCAAAAATATCATTTTCTACCAATACACGCGATGCGGAGATTGTCCTATTACCTTCCTATTACTACTTGTCCTGATCGATGACAAATGGCCTGGCTGAGCAGCACATCTATTCTTATGAAGATGCCACAAAATGGCTCGACTCTTGTGAATAGCCTCAAAAGACTTGTCGTTTTTCCGACGTGGAATTAATATGCTGCCAGAAAGATGGGAAAAGGTAGTGGCTAGGGATGGACCATACTTTGAGTGGCATGTGTCTTTACTATTTTTTTTTAAATAAAGCATTTATTTTCACGAAAAATAGCGATAACTTAGTAATTTTTTTTTTATGGGTGCTAGGCTTGAAAATACTACATTCGGCCTAAAAAAAATTGGTAACCCAAAACGTAGGCCTCCTCCAGAGTGCGTAGCAATGTCATACGACGTTAGCCACATTTCCCATCCTGTCACCACTGAAGTGATCCATCTGGCCTAGAGATATGATATCCATTCGCTTGCTCCAGCGGTTGGCAGTACTACGACAAACGTGACCAGTTCAACTTAGTGATCCACTGTCACTTCAGCTTAGTAATCTTTTGGGCTATGTACTCGTATATTAATTACAACGTTAATGTTCACATCAAGGTAATTTAGATAGTTGAATATTATTACTATGAACCTGTGCTGTCCCACCGCTGAGCAAAGGCCTCCCCTGTTTCATCCCAAATGTAATAACTTTACAAATTACATTGTACCTTAATAGCACACAGTTAATAAGTATCTACTTGACTTGTACTTTCGCGGGAAAATTTTCGAAAGAGGGTAGTTCTATGTGGCAGTAACTATATGAGAAAACTTCATCTAAGAAGATAAGATAAAGTTGGACTACTTCCTACAAGTTTGTACTCTGAACCTTAACCTTATTAAAGTTCCAGATTCTACACCTACACACAAATTTACGTAAATGTTTTTGAAGATTGCAGTATTAACGATAGGAAAATTAGATATAGATAGAAAATTAAACTAATCTTTAGAATTAAGGCGACTTATACTTATATAAGTCATCTCAATTCTAAAGATTAGTTTTAAATAATGCACTGTGAAGAATGCACCAAGGCGCAGATATTTTCTTCGATGTTTTCTCTTTACATTGTTATATTGAGAATTGAATCACGTGTTTGTGTTACCAAGATAATGCTATCTACACGTATCTATGAAGATTAATAGAGCGACATATCATTAAGTGAAATTATTTCTCGTTTTCATTTTCCTATAGCTTCAATTCAGAATTTACTTACACGAGTATGTTAAAACAAGCAACAGTTTATATCACGACAATACGTTAAGCATTGGAATTTTGCATTCAAGTACATACTCAGTTGTGGAGATTTTATGGAAACGTATCGAAGCGATCACACGGCCAGCGATAAGCGGCACGTTGTGCGCAAACCATGGCAAAACCAATACAAACTTGTCAGGGATATGAACAGTGAGGCAACATAGAAAGCAGATAAACTGGAAACTAATATGAAATTCAATAACAATTCGAAAGTAGTCACTGTAATATCAAATTTCCATAAGTTTTTATTACCTTTCGTATTTTTATGAAACAAAGAGTAGGTACCCTAAAAACTACGTTGAGATTAATGTAAAACCAGATTTCTTTGACAACCAATCACATTTGTGTAGGTAACTAATATGAATCCGGCGCGGCACACTCATAACCGCAAATGAGTAAAATTCGCAGACGGAGAATGTGTGGAAGTGTGGAAGAGAACGTGGAAAATAAATGTTTTTTCTCATTTTGGCGCCAATTATTATAAAATGTTGTAGTAATATTAAAATGAAGTGGAGTGATGTTTGAAGTCCAGCATTTTAAACGCGTCCTCCAGAGCGTTTGTGAACAATATCGGGGATAATACATCCTCTGTCTCATTCCCCAACGTAGATGTATTAGATTAGTTTACTGGTACTATATTCTGACTATCATTGTTGCAGCTTTATATAAGCATCTCAACACTAATATATCGCCAATCGACTTGGCCAGATCGAACAGACCAGGTTTCGATTGAGCCAAAGGCTTTTTCGTAGTCCACAAATACGAGACAAAGTGGCCGATTATACTCTATAGTCTTTTGTAGAATTTGTCGTAAGGTGTAAATGTGGTCTACGGTACAGTAGCCTCTCCGAAACCCAGCCCGTTCCGGAGGCTGGAACTCATCTAACCGCCAGGCGAAACAGTTCGTGATAACCCTCGAAAACAGATCATATAATATGTGGCTTAAGAGTGAGATCGGCGTATAATTCTTCAGTATTTCCTTTTTTTAAAAATAAAACATCTACACTCCCGATCCACGCTTCTGCTGTGATGCCATTGTGTAGACCGACATTGAAGAGTCGTTGTAACTCCCTCAGAACGGGAGCCCCTCCGACTCTCAGGAGCTCTGCTGTAACTCCATCATCACCTGATGTTTTGCCATTCTTTAGTTGTCCAAGGTTAATATTAATCTCGCCCAGGTTGATGTATGGCATGTCGTCGGGTAGTGGCGGGTTAATCTCGCTCGACGATCGTGACCGGGACGGGCTATAGGTGCAAGCGGGTGTGCGGCATAGAGATCTCCATAAAATCTCTCGATTTCGGCGAGAATCTCTGGCCTCGAGGACAAAGATTCGCTTCTAAGCATCATCCAGTGACCATGCTCAGGAGGCTGAGCAAATACTAGACCCTCTTTTCTTTTCTATCGCCGCTTCAATTAGTTTTGTATTGAAGCATATAAGCCTAAGTACGTATAAGCCTCGTGATTTTCTTGTTAAGTTGGTCGTTCGACGATATAGCTAGCGCGGCCCACCGACGTCTCTGTTGCATGAGGTCTAGTTTCGTTCGAGAGCTTGGACTTTGCCTTTCCGCTGCTGATTAAAATGTATGCAGCCTAGATCCTTGATAACCCTAGTCTATTTGTGATTTCCATTTGTACCCTATCAGCCATCTCGTCAATGCTATTTGTGATTTCCAATGCGGAATCAAATTGGAGTTCTAAATGAAACTCTTGGTACCTAACACTGTAAGCTAGTGTGGGACGAATATTAGCCTTCAACAGAACAGACCTTGTAAGCTTGTAAGCTTCTAGCTTGTAATCTATATTTAGAGAGTCTTAACCCTATTGATCACAGTAACATCCTTCAACATGCATCTTCTTCAATAATGGTGAAATTGGAGTCATATGTCAAACTCGCAAAAGCGAAGCCACCGCGCTTGAGAATTTCCGTTTGTATTTGTACGCTGACAAAGTTAGCTTACTGTACTATCGTGCTTGTCGTTAGTTATGCTACTTGTTACGTAAACGTAAACCACCTTTCCACGGTTCGGATTCGACACGTATAACTTTTTCTACTTTGGACCGTACAAAATGGCACTTGTTATTGTTTTAAATATGATTTTTTAATACGAAAATGGGTAAAATTGTATGACGAAGCGATTGGCAACGCTACGATGGCAATATATTTCCTAAACAAATTTTCCTTGAATACTCTTTGAACTCCTTTAAAACTCTATTTAAAGAGTTTATATTACCTGAAAAACTCGATTCATTTCTTGAAAATAACAACTGTAATTTACGTGTTTTGGAGCGAACAGTTCTTTTTACTGGATTCGGACACGTGTTACCAATAGCCTTAAATCACATATCGTACAACAAGATGATAAACTTATGAATCTTTGATAACCATCCATCTTTGATATTTGATAACCATTTCTAACCAAGTCAGTTTACAGCTTTAAACCGTCTTGTTTTGTTTCGTATTATGAGATTCAGTTAACTGAGCGACTTCTGCTCGGTTTAATCATCTTTGGTTAAAAGTCATGAGTTTTATAAACCAGTAGGATGGCGTTCTACAGAGATCATCTGTAAAGTATTCACAATACGAAATTGTAAGGTAGTTTATTTCACAGCGTAAAGTGTCTGGCATTAAAAATTTGTAATACGCCCCCTGGTAAAAATATTGATAAATTTGTTCCATAACACACAAATTTATAACTGATTTGACTGTTCCAGTTTTCCATAAACATAAATTCTCACTGTAGGACACTGGCCTCTCCTTGTGTTCCGCGGGGACTTTTGGGTCACAACAACAATGTGGCCCCCGTGCGAGTTGGTGAATGTTACATAATATGTCCCTTTTTTATTCTTTGGCATGCGTGTTCCCGCGCAACGTTTTCCTTTACTAGTGACAATTGATAAAAATTGATACGGGCCGGGATTCAAACTCACGAATTTAAATCGAGAGCCACCGTTATGCTGTCACCTTTATGTAACTATTGTTGTATAATTATTGTTGTTTCGGTGGAGAGTGAGATATTCCAGAGACCGCTCCCGTTCCATCCTATCCTATCCCTCCCCATTCTCCAAATCCATTCCTTTTTCTCCAATGGTAGGCAGACATAGAGGGCATGCCAATAATTGTCATTCGGGAATGATGTTGGCATGTATCGCGAATGTATATAAACGACAGTATATAAGTATACTGTCGTTCATGGTAAGATGATGGTAGATGGTTTATGGTTCATGGTATTTATGGCAGGGTAGATGGTAAGCCATCAGGTGGACTATACGCTCGTCTGCCACATTTTTTCCATAAAGAAAAGAAAACATAACAACAGCTAACAGTTCTAAGTGACAATTAAATGAGTCCCAAACGAACTACAAATGCAATTAGACGACGCGACAGTAGCATAGATGAGGGTACAGTGATGAAAATAACAGAACTACCGCTCTAAGCATAGGTGTATTAACATTTTTTTAAGTTCGTAAACAATAATTATTTGAAGCTTTATTACTTCAGTAACACCAAAAATTATACTTCCACTCGACAGCCTAAAGTTGTAAGGCAGTTTTTTATTTTATTTGTTTGTTATAGACATAATGATATTGACAAAGAAGTAAAAATACAGTGAGGAGAAAACTTATATCTAATTACATGGCTTGCAGCAGTGCAAATACAGCGGTGAAGACCGCTGATCCCAAAACTAGGTAAAACCTGTGCCATTAGGAGCAGTATTACATCAAAAACTGCATTGAAATATTAATAGGTACGCAAAGCCAATGACGTTTAATATTCATTTGAGTTCAATTTATATAAATGGGACAGTAATGAAATTTTCACCTTATTTTCACATTCAGATTTAGCCATTTTGTATAATGAATGTACGCATTTAGTTTAATATATAGGATTTTTATACACGCAATGTTTTATACACAAAAATAATCTCAGAAAATTTCAAAAATTTCATTTCAAGAACTGCACAAAAATTCGACCATAAGCCATACCATGGGCAGTTAAAGTTATGAAAACGGATAGAATTACTATTGATTTGTATACTTAGTGATTGCAAGACAATAGTAGAGATATAGAAAGGGAGAGGAAATTGTCAAACGAGTATTCTGAAATTAACCAAAAAAAAAACAGAATAACAATAATTTATTCTTTTTGTTTTATTCAAAACTCCAAGTTTACGGCTTGATTTTAAATAAATAAAAATTGTAACAATATTTTTTGCGTTTTTCTAGAATATCACCAAAATGCACTTCTGTCTTTTTTTCTAAGGAACCCCCTCCTTATAAAGTATAAGTATAAGAAAGTTAAAATAATAACAAATAAGCAATACATGCTAAAACATATGTCAAATATAGGCATGTTGTTCCGCTAGTTGCAAATTAAAGGAACGAAGCAATAATATTGGTGATTAACCGGCACTCGTGCGAAGGCCACTAACAACAACAAGCCACGCGAGGAAAACGTACATTTTCCTCATTTGATACCAGTCTTACGTTACAAAAATAGAACTGTCTGCTGGGATCAGGTGGTCTTTAGACGTGGAAATCCCGTGAAAATTATATTATCTTCGTATTTCTTTAGGTTTAAGGTTGCCGCTAAAAATACTGACGAGTTTAATACAATCCTAAATTATTACCTTTTATTTAGAGGTAGAAATTACTACTGAATCACTACTCGGTACCCGTACCCACCCATATCTATATACGGGTACCGAGTACTGTACCCTACTATTAGGTAAAGTACTTGGACTATAAATGGTGTATCGAATCATTTTACGGTGTTGGAAGCTCGTGATTCTGTGTTAATTTAAATCTTATGTTACGTAATTTTGTACGTAAAAAATATCAAAAAATCCAAGATTTGGGAAATGTTCGGACACAACCTGTATATAGCACATTGCGAATAAGAAAGAGATCGGTTTTGATTTCCGAAAGTAATTATAATCCTTTTTAAGACGAAGCCTTTACGCGACTATAAAAATTAAAAGAGCCGATGAATTATTTCTTATACTATACGACTATACGACATGTCTCATCAGTCTCATCATACTCATAAGTTACTGTAACATAAATATTATTTCCTATTTACACTGTGTTTTTTTGTAATAGCCCTGTGAGACACACAAAAACTTTGTTTTCCTGATTCTTATTCGTACAAAAAATTATCAAGCGTTAAAAGCAATGATCGCTAATTGTTTACGTAAAATAAAACTAGTCAATAGTGTAGCCATATAGTGTAGGTAAACGTACACCAATATGTAGAAACGGTTGTCCATTTCCAATCAAGAAATTGGGGCTACTGATTTTAAAGATTGGTTATATTCCATGCAATGCAACCAGCCCAGCCCTCTAGGTCGTACGCGAAATTTTGTATCTCTTTCTCCTGTGTTTAAGAGAAAGAGAACATTACTTTACCTACCAAAATATTTGCATGTATGCAAACATTTCGGTTTTCTTCAAGATCCACATTTAAGTAGTAACACAGTGGTACAAGTCATGGTTCGAACATTTGACCTCACGAATGTATATATGTATCGAGCATAGATCCTCTAAGCTAAGTGGAAGACATGCAATATCTTTATTTGCACTAAGAGAATGCGAACTCATGATATGCCATATAGCGCAGGGTACTATACCATTAATGTAAATAACTAAACAGTAATTAATATACATTAGCAATTTGATTGTGTGAGTTATTTCAACTTTTACGCGCACAAATAACTTTTGTCGAGAGGGTGCAATGAGCCGCCGGGGTCACCTTCTATAGGTTATTCAGACTATAGATACAAAATGTGTTCTCCAGACAGTTGATAACGAAGTTGTGTAATATTGAAGAGATTTTAGAGAAGTTTTATCAAACTCTAATCGACTTAAATTTACAGTATATCAGAGGATCGATTACCGATATTTTAAGGGACTGTTATTATTACACTTATTTTAATTTTTTTTTTTAAATAACTTTACATAGAGGTACAATTTATTTTTGAAAAGGTACACAAAAGTGCGTTTTTCTCTGTATATAATTCATTCATTCATTTCTACCCAACCCTATGATTACATAGATTGAAGAAAATAATTATGTCATATTTATTACATGTATATGCAATATATAAATACCATATAATACATATAGAATAGCTAATTAACAGACAAATTCAGGGTAAAAGGTATTATGTAAAGAGAAAATAAGTAGAAGGGAATAGTTAAAACAAGGAAAAAATACAAAACCAGTAAGATTAGTGATGGCATGCAAGTAATGCGCCCGAAGCATCCGTTTGAAAATATTTTTATTCAGAGCTTTCCTAAGATCGGGAAAATTCGCATTCCAGAGTTGTAGCACCTCGCTTTCAGAGCATACCTCTTAAGATCTTGGAGAGTATCGGGATCCTTGGTATCGACATCTCCAGCAAAGTCGAATTCAGGGGTCATCGGGAAAATAAGGCCAAAATGGCCTTCAAAAAGCTCGGTGTGCTGAACAGAGCGAAGCGGTACTTCAAACCTGGGCAACTCCTTATGCTTTACAAAGCTCAGGTGAGGCCCCATATGGAGTACTGCTCTCATCTCTGGGCCGGCGCACCGAAATACCAATTGGACCCATTTGACTCCATCCAACGACGTGCTGTTCGTATTGTCGACGATCCCACTCTCACGGGCGGTTTAGAATCCCTCAGCATTCGGAGAGACGTTGCGTCTCTCTGTGTGTTCTACCGCCTGTACAATGGGGAATGCTCTGAAGAATTGTTTAATATAATTCCCACCTCGGGTTTCTACAGCCGCACCTCCCGTCACAGAAGTGCGGTCCATCCGCATTTCCTCGACACGGAGGTGTCGCGTACTGTTCGGTCCAAAAATCATTTTATACCGCGAACCCGTAGATGAACGACAACCTCAAGATGTCTTTCCATTATACTACGATATGGGGTTCTTCAAGAAAGCTGTGAATAGGATTTTGCAAGGTCGGCGGCGCACCCGCATACCCCCTGGTGTTGCAGGTGCCCATGGGCGGCGGTAACACTTATCACCACGTGGGACCGCTTGCCCACTAATCTATAAAAAAAAAAAAAAAAAAGGTGAAAGAGTTGGACATAAAGCCAGTACGGCTAGAAATGACTTGAAGTGTGGAGAGCGCTGAGAACGTTCATGAGTATTCTTGCCTTGACATGGGTATGCCTTGACAAATCACTCCAACATCATACACAATGAACTCCGTCTTGTTTTACAGTCAATGATAAGAGTCAAATTACCAAATCAATTTACCAAACATCTCAGTAACGGATTTCTGCAAAATTTTATCATTTCTCATTCGTGATTTTCTAAACATTTTGACGAGCTTCCTTACTTTTTCCATAAAAGGTTTGTACTCGGCTTTGTCTAGTGATGGCGACAATTGATTTCTTGGTGATACTAATTCTAACACTTCTTCTGATTCACTATCGCTTTCATCATTTTGTTTGTCAATACCAATATCTTCAATAATCTCAGCCATACATTTTTATAAAGCACGTTTAATATGGCGAATTGCAAATCGTGGGCATAACACAATTGATGGTACACGGGCAATCCTTAAATGGGTATTTTAATCATAATATTGGCTCCATCAGCGGTGAAACCTGCTGTGTCTTTAAAATCGAAACCAAAGCTTTTTAATCGTTCTTCAATCAAAGAAGCGCACTTAACAGCTGTTGCTGATCCTTTTCTCCGAACGAGGCTCAAACTGATAAATTTTTGAGGCGTGTCGAAAAATGGTGAATGCAGGTTGATGTTCATGTATCTTCTGTTTCTTGTTGAGGTCCACTCATCAGCCGTCAGTGAAAAGTTGTGTCCCATCATCTTTAAGTGCATAAGTTTTTTTAATAACACTTTTCTTGAGTTTTTCAATTCCTGTATTTCCTGTCTGACTAAACCAACTTCTAACTCTTTTTTTTAAATCAAGATGTAGGTCAATTTAAAGATAAACATAATGCCTATAATGACATTTTATAAATTATTTAGAGAGAGTAGCCATTGTACCTTCAGATAACGTCTAGAATTTTTTCAATTAGAATTTCTAGAAAGATTTCAAAATCTTAAAAACCCGGTTTTCGTTTTTGCTCTAAAAACCAATATTTAATCGTTTTTCCGGTTTCGGAAAAAAACGGTTTGCATTCGGAAGCCATTTAAACTGAGAACGATAAGAAGATATATGGTCATACTTGCGTAAGCCGAAAATGAAACGTATGGTATACAGTTATTAAGAAAACGATCCGATTTGTTAAGAAGGTTCATCTCAGAGCAACAAGCATCTATATAAACAATAAAATAATGGCATAACAAGTGATTGCACCAACAAAGTCTTCGTACAGAGGGGGATTTTTTTTTAAAACAGTACAAACTATGTAGAGTTGGAAACTTATTAATGCAGTAAGAATGCTATCAATGTTCTGAATTGAGCTCATAAGCACTATCAAACGGTAATACCCAGGGTCAAATGATCCAACTACAATAACAAAATATCCACCAACATATTGTGGATTGTAGTACTGTTTAATGTATTCAAAGGCATAGAATTACGCGTAGTTCAAGGGGGAAGCCGATGAATACACGACTTTTCTATTGTATAATGCGTTACGCTAGTCTTAAATAGAATTAGGAAAATACTGTACAGCAAAATCTAAGGAATAACGAAAGAAAGTATTGTAATAGAAACTATTATATATATTATATTATAAATAATATATTATAAGAACTATTATAAATAGTTGAAAAACATACTAGGAAACAATAATTTTAAAATTTGATGTTTTCAAAATATGACACATTAAGCATATCGTTACAAATCGTTTAACAACAGACATGGAAGTCTACAAACACTAAACTGTTTTGTATTTTTCTGAATTTTCGGTCATTGTTAGCAGTCATTATGGTATTTTCGACATTACTGCCTCAGGTTCTGTAAATTAATTAACATAAAGAATTGAGAATTGTTGCTAAGAAATATTTCTGGACTAACCAATTAATAAGCTAATGACCAATTATTTGTTATTATTTTGACCTCATTGCTTGATCAACTATTATATCAATTTATCAACCACTTCGTAGTTATTTTAACTCTGCAACAAAGACTGAATTAGATCAATAACAACATTGTATCTGAGTGAAGAGGTCCAGATAACAATTAAGGTCAATGGGTGAACACCGTGAAGGTATCAACACTTATCAGGGGTCGCATACCGTTTGACTTCGTTTACATAATGATTAAATTCACACTTATCTTAGTGAATACTTTTTTTCAATAGTCGTCATTGTCTGCAGGCAATAAAGTTCAATTACCTCCAGATTGGATTTAAGATATCTGCATTCTGAGTGCAGTATTTCTAGATTAATGGCATTACTGATTTGCGATTGCAGTAAATGGTCTACTTATCAGTAAGGTTAATTGTGTGTGTACATTTTAATGCTAAAATTAATTCTTAGATTATTGTACTTGTATTATTGTAGTCAAATGTTTCATCTGAGTAAATAGACCATATTTTTTTAGAAATCTAAAAAAAAGTATAATTTATTTTATTATTACCTTTTTTACCTTAAGATTTAGTTAGATGTTAGAGTAAGTTTCTTCTACAGTATTTTGAACTAAATTAGAACTACGAAACTAAATTAGAAAATGTTTTTTTATAGAGAAGTGGGCGGACGAGCAAGCGGTCCCACGTAGTGGTAAGTGTTACCGCCGCCCTTGGACACCTGCAGGGGTTATGCGGGTGCGCCGCCGACCTTGCAAAATCCTATTCACAGCTTTCTTGAAGAACCCCATATCGTAGTATAATGGAAAGACATCTTGAGGTTGTCGTTCATCTACGGGTTCGCGGTATAAAATGATTTTTGGACCGAACAGTACGCGACACCTCCGTGTCGAGGAAATGCGGATGGATCGCACTTCTGTGACGGGGGGTGCGGTTGTAGAAACCCGAGGTGGGAATTATATTGAACAATTCTTCAGAGTATTCCCCATTGTACAGGCGGTAGAACACACAGAGAGACGCAACGTCTCTCCAAATGCTGAGGGGTTCTAAACCGCCCGTGAGAGTGGGATCGTCGACAATACGAACAGCACGTAGTTGAATGGAGTCAAATGGGTCCAATTGATACGTCGGTGCGCCGGCCCAGAAATGTGAGCAGTACTTCATATGGGGCCTCACCTGAGCTTTGTAAAGCATTATTTATTATTATTTTTTATTTTCCAGATGACCCCTAAATTCGACTTTACTGGAAATGTCAACACCAAGGATCCCGATACTCTCCTATATCTTAAGAGGTATGCTCTGAAAGCGAGGTGCTACGACAAAAGGGTTCTTTTAGCGGTTAATGCAGACTTGCGTCTTACTGGGCTTGAAATCCATTAGGTTTAGAGAACCCCAATTCGAGACTAGATCTAAAGAGTCTTCGATTTCAGACACAAACCTGATGCGACTCTGTTCCACTTCGACCTGAGGGATGTTGGCGCGGCCCCTGTACAAGGCGTCTTCAGTGCTGTCATCTACATAGAACGTTTATGTTTACCTATGTTAATAAGTCCGTCCATTACCCATTATTCCATTATTAGTCCATTATTCCCTTATATATCCCCTTCTTCGTGAACTTATTATGAGATTGTCAGCTCAAAATATCTTTGGTAATATTATTTCGTTACATTTTAGTCGCATTCACTTTCTAAACTAGAATTGCACCTGTTTAGACTGAAATGCTTTCATAATCACCACATTAGTTCGTGTCTCTTGTATACGTCATAGAATAATATAAGTATAATTTTTCGTTCAATAATTTCAATCCATCGATGAACCAAAATATAAATTTTAGATGTATAATTCCTTGAGACTAAACTGTGTACGAGTACACGAGTGATGCCAGTGATATCCATAAAATGTTACTGTATCGATAAACGGATAATAAGAATTACCTTCTTAAGAATCCTTGCTTTATATTTTTACTTATAATCAATTACGCAAACACATTTACAGTGAAATATTCCATTATTGATATTATTTCGCTTTATCTACATAAAATTTGTTGTTCGGTTATTTCTATATTTCTTATATTTTTTTACATTAACTATTACGTCAAAACACCGTTACGTCAAAAATATTGCAGTTATTGGAAAGAAGGAAAACTATCAATAATACGTTCTTATTAGTCTTTTAGTGTCAAATGAAATGACAGACTGAAGTGACAGGAGACTTAAAATTGACCGCCTTGTAAATGCCATATTCTTTGGGCCGTAATGCTAGATCTCGGTATTTGGATTGATCGATGTTTCAACCCTATGACATATGGCCATTAGACAAATGATTGCATTTCTCTAATGGCCAGAAATGCACCAGAAATGAGTCCAGCGAAGGCCAATGTCATCAGCCGAGTAAAATGTGCCGCTAGACGGTGCTAATGAAGAATGACAATTGTTTCGGTCGCATCCACTCTCTAAATTCGAGTTGCGTTCACAGTGAGAGGAATGCAAACGACCGCGCATGACGCACCCACTGCCTTTCACACGCGAAACGCATGTGCAGGGTTGTCACTTTTTAAAAATAGTTCAGCTATGAAAAGAACATGCAAAGTCGGCAGCGCACCCGCAACACCCGTGATGGAAGTCCATAAAACCATAGTACGTGTCCATAGAAGACAGTGACCATTTGCCATCATGTGAGCCGCTCGCCCGTAAATAAATTAAATTAAATTAACTAATAAAATTAAAAACATTTTTGTTTTAAATTAAAGATAATTAGAGTTGATATTCAATTAAATTATATTATTATTAATTAAAGCACTTATTCTAGCATATTAAGTGTATAAGCTGCAGGTGTAAGTAGATATCATTATGAACATAATATGAAATGATTGGTAACTTTAGATATTACTAAGAGTAAAGTTACATAAAATTTAACGGTGTTTTTAACTTTAATGTGAAACCAAGTTGTCAGATCGTGCTAAATTTCGATGCACGCTTTTAAATATTGCTATTATTTCTCTCCTGTATTATGTGTCGCAAGAAAATTAGCATAGGAAATTATCCTACATTAGCATAAGAAAAAAATATCTTTTTAATAGGATAAAATACTTTAGATAAGATAAATACTATAATAGGATAAAATAAGGTCAAGCGGATAAAAAGCGTATAAAACTGGATAGTTACCTGAATACGTTTAAAGGTAGCAGCAACCCTTTCTGCAACCGTTGCGACGATAGCGATCACCTACAGATTAATTCTTTACTTTACGGCTTGGGAACATACGACGAGAACGGGACCGAATATTGAGGTTCTTAACTCTCTGAAGGTTGTACAGAATACAATAGATTGTACCCGAGCAAGGTTGTAGTTCGAATTATAAAGGAACTGCAGGAGCTATAGTTATTTGTCGAAGTCACGGAACTGTGATTTTAGATAAATTAAATAAGCAACGAAAAAAATACAGTACGCGAACACTATGTAGTAATACTAGGGCAATTAGATTTGTAATGGTAAATATTTTTCTGTCTAAATAATAATAAGCTAGAAGATTTTTTTAGTAGTTGGACTAATAATTATTCAGATAAACTTTTAACAATCCACAAGCCAAGGCCATATAGGGTCATTTACCGGCAACCAACCAGTGTTATGTAATATTAATTAGGACATTTTTTAAATCGAATGATTTTATGATTAAAATAATAGCCTAGTATTTAACGACTAATTTTGCAAATTACAATCTGCTAAAGTTATCAATCTGGTTCCTAAAATATATGAGGTAACAAATAGTCTTGGAAGTGCAGGCCTCCATTTTAAGATTAATAGAATACGATTTTCCAAAAAAATATAGAAAATAAATTAAAAGCACTGGGGTTAAATAATATATATTTAATGTACACAATGACTCTGACAATGTTGAAAATGCACTTTTTCATTGTCTTATCACAATCGATGTAGACAAAGACACTTGTAAAGTGGTATTAAAATTTTGTGACGGATGTGTCACCGAGTCCATGCCGAGCAACACTCCCACCTTCATAACCCGAGGCTGTATGTCAAAAAGACAAATCCTTAAGAAATCAAAAATTAATTCAGTGTAGGGTTGATATGACTAGTTGTTCAGTTAGAACCATAGATGAGCCTAGGTCTTATCTGTTGCGGTTTCATTGATTCATTATTAGGATTGCGGCCTACTTGATTGAGTTGATATCATAGATATAAACTAAGTCTCTGGAAATGCGCGGTGAGTCACCCGGGTGATAAATAATATGATAATAAGATTTAGGTATGAAAATCCTACTGTAAGTTAATAAGGTATTATTATGTGTGCGAACTCCTTCGTAGTGTATCACAATGTCAGGCAACCAGTTGTGTCAACATGTTTTCGAAGCGATCCCATTCGATACATCTCGTGACGCAACAACGCGCCATATATTTACGCAATAGCCATTGTTTTAACTACAAACAATACTGTATTCGAGTACAACACCGTACTTTATTATCGAATTCAAATGGAAAATCACGTAATAGTCTCAGAAGAGGAATAAGAAAGAAAAAAGAATTAAGTATGTAGTCAAGAGAATAGAAGTTCGATTGTATTTTTTTAGTGTAGTCAAGGCAATAGAAGTTCGATTGTATTTTTTTAATTTACAATATAATGAATTAATAAAGTACATATGAATTTCAAGGTTTTAAAAAGTTTTGAAAGCGTTTTGATTGAAAAAAATACGCTATATTTTGGTATTTATCCTAAAATTCTTTAATATGAAAAAAAGTATGATTGTGGGTTGGATCCATTCTGATTAAAGTAGATCAAATATTGTGGCGTTTGAGTTGAGCAAATTTCTGTATAGGGAACTAAGCAGCGCCCCTAGCGATTATATTCAGAAAGTTAAAATCGTAACAAAACGAAAGCGCGGTAAATTTATTTAGATCAACCGAGAGTACGCACGATTACATATTGTTTTGCGTTCGTAAACGAGTTATCACGGTGACTTTAAGGACCAATTTCGTCTCTCTGACTAAATAAATAGGTTTGTTGTATAATGTTATGTTTGCGGTTGACGCTACCTTACCGTATATTGAATAAGTTGATAAATTAATGAGGTGCAAAGGAGTTTGTATGCATGCGACTGCTCGATTGGCCGATACATTAGTAACGTTTGCGTGCGATGGAAACATATAGAGCTCTGGTGTCGGTACCGCAAGCTGCTGGTGAAATGGTGACCGGGAATCAAATATAAAAACTGTGGGTGAAAGCAGCGATAGACGACAGATACCGTCACTAATCACCATCAACGATCATCGGAAAGAGGTGGCGTATGCAATGAAGAGGTATACAGCCAGCAGTGAATTTCAGTAGTCTATTACTCGTGTGGAATAAATATATGACGATGGTGTGATGAATAAAGAAAGAAAATAAATGCTAAGTGTGGAAATCTTGTGGTCGAATAATAAGTTTTTTTTTGTTATTTAAATAGAAGATAATAATTTAGTATTTCTTTTAATTAAATAGTAGTACAAGTGGATTAAAATTATTTAAAGAAAATAATATGAAGTTAAGTAATTCTCAAGGTACGGACAGATTATACAAATCCTAAGTATAGCTAACAAATGGAGAATAGCGTAGCCTGCTTAGAGGAGCGAATATTTATGTAGTGTACCGAAGCTAATATTATAATAAGTGATTAGAGCGAATGTTAACACTTACACGACGAATAGACAAAATCCCTCAGAGTTCTTTAACACTGTTTAAAACTATTTTCATGGGAAATTATTTACAAACACATAAATTCACAGGATTCTCTATAAACGATTCCTCAAATTAAATTACTTATCTTTAGATAATTAATATAGCAATAGCATTTTATATGTACAAGTAGGTACGGCGCTAATTTTCTCCTTTGCCTTTTAATACTTCTGCAATAACATACGTTATATCAACCTCTACAAATGCCGTTGATTTTATTAGCAGGAACAGCCTGTTATTAAATAGATATATAATTATTTACACATACTTTAAAACGAGGTGTAAGAAGTCCGCAAAATCCTTTCATTGGAAGATTTAATTTTTTTTATAGAGAAGTGCGCGGACGATGAAGTGATTGGATGAATAACCGTAAAACGAATAAAAAACTTAGCGAGATTTAGAAGAAAAAATATTATAATTATTATTCTAAATTATTAAACTTTGGAGTAAATTTATTATTACTGTTATTTATTATTACTGGTATTTTATTATTACTGGTATTTTATTATTACTGGTATTTTATTATTACTGGTATTTTATTATTACTGGTATTTTATTACTGTTGCTGTTGATTATAGTGGTGAGTGTCTGTACGCGTAAAAAGACACCTTATGTCCTTATACCTTAAAATACTGTTCGAGCATTGGTATATTTTTAATAGGAATGAGAGGGTATGCCACAAACTAATGCACCGCAGAGGGGGGTGTCGAGTCATAACAAAGCAAACGGCGACGGACGGACGGACGGACACTCCATTTTAATCACTAACAAAACACGGTGTATGTGTGTGCTCATAACAATTTGGACTGCTTTGAACTCCCGGGAATGGATGCTGTGCGGCTTGGACTTAAAGGCGTGTCAAGGTAAGTGGTGTCACCTCTTATTTTGAACATGCTAATGCCTGAAAGAATATACCAATAGAAAGACCAGGATTAGCTGGATTAGGACTACTGCTTGTGTGAGTTATTGAAGGCCCATTCACGAACAAATACATTGATGCGAAAGTTTCTTTTCGCGTATAGGTTATCCATATCGCGTATATTTCGAGTATATTTATCCACTGGTATATTTAGCTCTGAACCACCATGCTACCGTTGGAAGTTCGAAATTCAGCCGCTGCTGACTGTTGATAGTCAGATTATCTTAAATCTTCTGTAAATGATGTTGTGTTACATAAAAACAATCCAAGTAACATTGGCAGTCGAGCCAAATACTGTGCAGATAGCAGTTATTGCAGACACAGACGTTTCTATATTTTTGAGATTTTACTAGAAATTAAGTCGAAATTTTTGATACAATATTATCATTTATTAAATTGTAAACAAACTCAATACCCGAAGGATCAAGGCACACGAACAAAAACAAGCATACTAATATAAGTTGATAAACTCTTTTTAATTTGGTTTTACGACGCGTTCACTTAAATCACCGCCTGTTTTTGGATTAGTTTAGAAAAAACGTGGTAAGGTGCTTATTTCGTTATCCTCCGACAGCGAACAACTTTTACAAATGTTTTGTATCTGAAAATCGTTCTGTAGCGAGTTGTGAGATCACAAATGACATCAAAGTTCATCATTATCATTCATAAATCACATCATTTAGCGCTATGTAAAACGTTCCCATTATCTTATCAAGTTATCAGTATCACACTTCGTTCTTAAATTCTACACACTGGAGTACCTACCTACGCATTTAAAATTTATCAATATCAATTTTAAATTGTTATTGTGAACCAGATTAATGTTACATAACTGTGCGAATTTGCGATTTGTGTCAAACGCATGTAAATTGGTTATAAGGGTTGGGTATGGCAAGGCCGATGCAAAATGTACTGATCTAAATGTCTAGTTACAGTTTGTTCAAAATGTAGGGCATCAAACTAGATTATTCATAAAGCTATTAAATAGTTGCGTAAGATTAAAAACTAATAATACGTTACTCTATACAAGTAAATTAGTCATGTTAAAAACATTTAATACTAACAACTTGTTCAGCAGCCATTATCGAAAAAAGGAAACTCCTACAGCGATTTAAGAATAATCTACACATATTTTCCTCCCGCTTACTGTTGCTATATACTTACTTACCTTACCCCTCAAAGGAAGTACCTCAATCTATATAAATACAATAAAAATTAAATGCTGTTCGTTGGTAAGCGCATCACTTGAGAACGGCTGGACCAATTTGGCTAATTTTTTTCTAAATGTTCGTAATAGTCCGAATAATGTTTTTAGGGAAAGAGAAATTGGAAAAGTTGCCCGGAAAATTGAAAAAATTCGGGAAAACTGAAAGTGCTTTTTTCTATGGGATTTTTGTATGAATTTATTGAAATTATTGTATTATTGAAATTTGGACAGGACATCGTCTGTCGGGTCAGCTAGTAATATATATAACTATTTTCTGATATATGGTCGAATCGATGATAACCACAGGTATCTACTTTAGCTATTTTAGTAGCGATTACTGTCTACATAGTCGTGTTGCGGTGCCCCCAAAAAGCTTAATTTGTGTTCTCAACTTATTTTTAGTTGTATATAGGTGCGATTAGTACTTCAAATGCGATATTGCCGTAACAGACCATCAGGATATGAATGTATGATTGTACATAAGTGTGTATGGCCGTCTTACGACCGCGGCACCCGGAAAGGAAATTGAATTAACATTATAATGCGGTCGCGCCGCACTCACTAGCAATAGTAAGTAATAGCGGCCTATAGGGCTGTCACATTCACAAGCTCAAAAGCTGAAGGGTTATTGGAAATCGTTAGCGTTAACTGTTAATGCAAGAAATCGTGCGATGTGAACGTTTTAATTATGATTTTTGATATAGTTCATTTTTTAATCCCGGAAACTAAAATGACATTTCATGTGTTACTATTTTTTGGCATTTTTAAAATAGTGATGTCCATCAATCTGAACTAATCATAAAACCATATTCGATATCTTTAAAAAAAGGTTTTTTTGCAAAATCGCATGGTGCTCGATTAAATTTGTGGAAATCGGTAAAATAATTATTCAATACAATTAAAAATAATCATTTGGAAAAGGAGTGAATTTGAAATATTTAAATGGTGAAAATACCGTAAGTATGATAAGCAATGACAACAGTTTATCTTCGAATATATTGAATGTGCCCTCAATCAATACATACAACATACAAAAAAAAACACATTTAAAATTTTACGATTCAAATAATCATAAGGACCACTATGCAAATTAATTAGCAACATTATTTTCAAGTATGATATTTGTAGGTACTTGTCAATTTAGTTTCCGGGATTAAAAAACGAACTATGAAGTAAAGTAGTGTAAAGTCGGATTTTTTATTCGAGTCGGGGATATAACATGTAGAACTGTCAAACAGAGTGAAGTTTGAACGGAGATCACACTTTATTGACAGTTCTATACGTTATATATCCCAGACTCGAATAAAAAATCCGACTTTAGATAGATATATGTTATTGTTCACCAAAACATACTCGCACAGAAGAAAAACACAAAATACAAGTAAATTAGTCGTACATCGTAATTAGACGTGGCCTTATCGCCAAAGCAATTTCTTCTAGGTAACCTTTGGGGGATAAGAAAAAGTCTATCTACGAATAGAGCTCAGAATAGAGTTGTGAACTTAATATCTTAAAGTTATCTTAATATTTTATACAGCGTAGGGAATGAAGGAAATGTTAGATGCACGTTGTAACGAAATGCATAAGTAATCAAACTATATACATAATGTTATGTTAGATTCAGACAATCGCTAAATGATTCCTATTTATTTTCTAATGAAATAATGATATATAGTACAGAAAAAGGAAAGCAGAAAGACATGTTTTCAAAATAATTTTGAACGGTGACAGCCCTAATTTTGAAACAACCAGACGAAGTGACGCACTATCGGACGCCGGATGGACGACTGTTTTTGGTATAAGGAAATATTATATGCAACACTTACCAGAATTATTTTTATAACGGTACTTATTATGTTATTAATTTATGTTGAAAAGAGTAAATTAAAATCACCAAATTTAAATTTTAACGCTATTGTATTTATACAATAGGACACCAACCTACTTAAATTAAACCTACTTATGACATAGCTTAAGATAAGCTAATTTTTATACACCTCACTCTATGATATTTTATATCTACATTATTTATATATCTACTTTCCTTTAATAAGCATCCTCACTCTCTTCGTTATGGAGAAAGACAGAAAAATAAATTTAGTGAAATTTATTTAGTTGCGAGAATAAACAGAGTTATCGTAAGTATTACCATCATACTTAAAGTTAATTAACTTTATTTAAGAGTATAAATAAGTATTATGTATGTGTTTTTATAGTGCGTAAAATGCAAATACAATGTTTAAAAAAAATCACAAATTTTATCATCAAGCGAACTAAAATGGAACTACTAGATGAATTTTAATTTTATTGCTTTTCTCAGTAACCTCAATATATTATTCAATTTCAACTCTTATATTCCTTACTAAGGAGAGTACGGTACTAGTAGCTTTTTATTACTTACTTACTTACTTACTTTTTAGTTCATGTACAAGAGGACGTTAATTTTAGACCAGATACTCGAGGCCACTCGAGGGTAATCTAGCATTTAAGTGGTTCTTAAGTTAAGGGCAGTACTTCTTTCATCTAATGTACATCACAGGCATACGAGAATGTTTTAATAGTTTTTTTTTTCTTTTGATGAGCTTATGGTTCAATATCTTATGCAATACAGATGTTCTTCGCATCCTAAGGAGGATTCTCAAACGTTAAAACTAATTTTAATCACATATTTAGAGTAGGTATGTTATCTAAGCAAAGCTTATTTTTGCTTCAGTTGAGGATTTTCTAACTTAAAATTTCATTGTTTCAAGATATGTACTTTTTAAATAGAAACATGAACTACTAACATCGGTTGTAACATCAATAAAACAATAACAACATTTTTTTACGATTTCACTACAGTCGCAAAATCTGGGAGACTAAATACGGTATGGTCACTTAAGTTGTTAGATACTCTTAACTAGTCATCACTAAGTATGACATGAGCCTGAACATGTTAATAAAAAAATCCCAGCGCCGGCCTCATAGTTCAACGCACGAGGGTCGACGCACCACGGTGTACCGTACGCTGCGACCATAAGAAATGTACGCCCAGCCAACCTGACCAAACGTGGGGGGCTCGCAAACATACAGCAAACCAGCGCAGGCCAAACACCTCCGCAATACAGCCGGATTGGACTATTAACATCCAACCGTGACGTCATTGCATAGCAGAGAAAACAAGTTACAGGTGCCTGTCCTAATGGAAGTCTCAATGACCTCTCCAGAAACACAAATTTTGACTTGCGTTCTGGAGTTTCGTATGTTTCCAAAGTAAATTGCAAAGCTTCGAGCGCTTGTTTTATTGTCACAAACAATTTACTTTGAAAGATAAAATCAATTGAAAATAAGTAGATAATACTTTTTATTATTGAAGATGATGTATTTTATAATCAGATTCTAGCTTTATATTATTTATATTCAATTTATTGGTCCATGGTTAGACTCGGCATTGCAATCTACCGCCTTTCTGCCTGTCATTTTTGTCAATGCACAAGTGCAGAAGCCCACTAGCAGAAGTCAGCGAAGTTTCGAAACTTTTTGAAATAAATATACGCATTTTATTTTTATAATCAATCTTTTTTAAACTCTATGCTTAAATAAATGTAACTATGACCTTATTGTATGTACTCTGACGTATTTTTCATCGATTAGTTGTGCGATTCTTGTCACAATTTTCGGGAAACTGCGGAAACTAGACAGTAGCTATGTTAAGACTAGAACTACAAAGTTTCCCGAGTGGGTATCTAGGGTACGTTATGAATTTCGATTAAGTTACCTTTTATGTAAAGGTTTCATAATAAGTCAAAAGGCCAATCTTAGTATTTCTCTTAGTGTCTCCTAAAGAAGCAACAGGTAAACAACCCCGAAAGGAATAGAAACAAGTATAAAAACTTCTGAACTATGCATGCAGTGTAGCGAACGGCAACAAAAAAATGTTTTGCTTCAACATCGACTTGCAACTTTAGTTGCCTGTAAACAGTGTGGATAGGTAGAGTCCTACCATTTTTTGTGCCATCGATATGTCAGGTCAACGTCCAATGTTTTTTACATACCACCTGTGGGATATGCGTCCCTTATCCCTTCGTATCGTTGAAAGGTAGTTTGAAATTAAAGGATCCTCTTTGTAATGCGATCCTTATAGGGTTTCATAGGAATAATTATTAGAGCATTATTGCTTTATGGTATTTAAGTTTTAAAGCTTTTAAACATTAATAATGTAGCTAGTTTCGCTTTAAATTAGAGGTATTTAATTAATAATATGTATTATTTTCCTTAAAATAGCTTATGGTACATACAAACGAATTACCGAGAACTGGATAGGTATGTTATTTTTTCGAGACATTTTATACGTAGTCATAAATTCCAAGAGGTTTTTCTGGCTAACATCGTAGAGGGATTTTTTCAGTCTGTAACGTAGGTAGTTTCTCTATAAATAAACGTCTTAATACTTAATTAACGTAGATTATTGCCTTCTATGTAATTTAATTATCACCGATAACGCGAGTGTTATAGATTATAATTATATTATTGTGATTATGAGAAATCCCCGATCAATGTCGGCAAGATAATGGCACAGTTATAAAAAATTTAATTAGATAATTACTTTCATTATGTCCCTTCCTTAGTGCTAATATATAGGTAATTAATTAATGGTGAATCATTATTACTTTGTATATTATAATTATATACATTATAACGGGTTGGTTATAATGATAACAATTAAGGCATGCTTATATTTTATTAGTAAGCAACTCGATTACAAAACAAGTCCGGTTCGCGGCGAGTTTGTTGTTATCACCCGTTATCAACACCGGTTTATATCCGCCCCTCGCGAGCTACTAATTCATGCACTGCATTCGGCGAAAGTGCATCGAAAATCACGATTTCACCTTCAAACGATAAGAGATGATAACAAGGTCGACTTACCGGGTCGATGTCCGCATCCCAGACGTCCTTCAGATCGTTGGAGATATCGAAGTAACTCTCCATCATGTCGGGGCCGGGTTGCTACTACGGCCTCCGACCTCCACTTGTGAAAAACTCCTTGCGAAAAACTCGCACAAACACAGCAAACTGTCACTCTTCAGTCCTTTCCCGAGTCGTGCGAAACTCGGTAAGAATGTAAACCTTCACTACTTGCGGCCAAAACGCTATACTCTCACAAAACACTGCGATACATCACAAGTTTACGTTTCACTATCAGTCGACCATTTGTTTTTGCAATAAAATAACTTTTATGGAAGTTTTCACTGCACGCGAGGAATGTGAGAGCGCACGAGAAATAGGTAAATGATGCACTCGCGGCGGAGTGTGGCCGGCGAATGTGGCGTCTACCGGCGCCTCTCTCCTCGCGCCCCGCGCGCCCGCCCCGGCTGATATCAGCCTCTCATTCATAACATGATAGGGGGTAAAAAAGCATTACGTCCGCTCTCGTGGGTAAGGGGGCAGCCCACGCGACAATACGCCGCTAATTATGTGGGTACTCTATTAAGTGTTAGAAGTCAAGCCGTTGATGGGGCGATTAAATGAGTAATAAACAATAATACAAGCATGTAGTTTATTGAATAAATGTTTACTGTAACGTAAATTGTTGACAAATATGATAAATAACGCTTGTAGCGGTTTGGCATGCTCAAATAATCAATACATACTTTGCATTATACAAGGTATTTCATAATGAAGGATCATAATCACATCCATTCCTTTGGAGTTAATGATAAATAATTTTCTTATCGACTAATTTATATTGCCAAAAGATATTGACATAGATATGTACTCGTAATTGTTCGATAATATCACCTCAGAGCCTAGTCATAACTGTACATGACAATTTAGCGATGGGTAACTCCGGATTCAATGAATCAAAAGATCGGAAACTGCGAGCAGAGCCATCCACTCTGACGAGTTATTTACTCCTTTCATTTTTGGATTGCCGAGTTACATGAACGAACATGATGCAAAGCAAATGGGTCATTCTCAGGCTCTTATAAAATATAAGTAGGTGAATTAAAGGAGTCAAGGAATCGTTAAGAGGAGTCGGATCCACGAGCGGAGCCGGATTAAGTGAGCCAAAACACTCCGAGGAGTCAAGAATACCCACGACTACATGACATACATAGTTCAGTGGTAAAGTTTGATTGTTAAAATCACTGATACCACATATCAATGTGTTTGAGAGATATTGTCCCATTTAAAGATATCTTGTAATAAAAATTCTTTTAAATACGTGGTATAAAGCAGTGATGGGCAAACTACGGTCCGCGGGTTTTTTTTATCCGGCCCGCCAATAAACAAAAAGGTCACTTTAAAGATCAATTTGAAAAATTAAGATTAATGAGAAACTATAAATTATTAATTATTGTTTTATTTTGGCATGCCATAAATTTTCATTTTTCAATTCGGTCCGCCACTTAAAAAGTTTGCCCATCGCTGGACTATAAAGTATACAAAGCTTTAAATTAAACTAACAATATTAAGCGATTGATGCTAACTTACCTATATTACATTAGGCCTTCAAAAAACCATGGTTCACATTGCACTTTAATTCAGATTAATTATAAAATATCCCCCTAGGCTAAAATTTATTCTTAGATTAAAATATTAGCTAGGTTCAAAATATTTCCTAACAACCACAGTGCATTTCTTTCGAATTAAAATTTAACAAATGGAATAAAAATATTGATGAATGCAGTGCGGTTTTTTCTGCTGATTTTAAAAAAGGAGTTAGTTTATACAGGGTATAATCGATCAATTTCCGAAGTCTGAAACGATGGAATCTGCTCATGATATCGAGTTATTAATTCACATTAAAATTTTACTAATTTTTAATGGCAAAATTCCATATTTTTCGAGTTTTTACAAAAGTTTTCATACGAATAATTACATAAGATTTCATTTCAATTAATTCGGAATCATGAGAGGAATTCATGATTTCGGGCTTCGGGAATTGATTAGTTATACCAGTGGTTCCCAAATTGGAGGCACGATTTTATTTTAATTTTATTTCCATCTTCAATTCAATGTCATAAAGACGCGACGTTTAGCAGAACTGGTGCAAAACTACTTAGTTATATTCGTACTTTATTATACTCAATTATGTTGTTGTTGTTGCTGTTTATTGTACTTAAATGAATTGTTACAATAGGACATTACAATATTACCATGAGTAGAAAGGCGGAGATACTTCTAGAAGAAAACTTTTCCAGTCAACCAGAGAATAACTGAAAATTATATGCTATTTCGGTAAGTTTTTCATGGAAAAAGGTGGCAGACGAGCATACAGTCCACGCGATGGTAACTAAACACTGTTGTCCATAGACATCCGGGATACATACCAACATCAGTCCAGATTGACAAACGTTGGCACACCCCCGGGTGCGCTGCCTACCTGAGGAGATTAGGAATGAATTTGGAGAAAGGGTTGGGAAAACGAGGAATGGGCTCTGGCATATCTTACTCACTACCAACACACTACGTACATTGGAGAAGTAATATAACATGGGAAATGCAGTACATTTCAAATTAGTCTTCTGCACTTATTAGAATTTGTGGAAATTCTGGATTCAGCGAAGGAGGCCGTGAATCGAAAAAGTTTGGAAACCACTGGATTACACTCCGTATTTTAAGCGCGAATTAAAAACCATAATAATAGGGGGTTAAAGTATGAAATTGCCGTTTTATAGTAATAGATACTTTGAATGACATAAAACCTTTATGGTGTGAGATGTTCGAGTGAAACTTTTTTCACATGATACCTATGAGGTTCTTGTTTTAAAAAATGTGCAACATTTGATTTTCGACTTTCAATTGTTTTTTTTATTCAGCTTAGACGGGAAAGATGGATACTTCGAAAATCAGAGTAATCTTTGAATACGAGTTCCGACGCGGAACTAACGCGGCAGAAACGGCTGGCAATATCAATGCTGCGTTTGAAGAGGAGACTGCTAATGAACGAACCGTGCGTTTTTGGTTTAAACGCTTTCGTAATGGAAACTTCGACTTGAAGAACGAACCACGTGGAAGACCGCCCACACAGGTGAATAACGCTGAATTGAAGGAGATGGTGGAAGCCGATCCGAGTCAAACTACCCAGGAATTAGCGGCATGGTTTAACGTTACCTTACCTACAATATTGACTCATTTGTATCAAATCAATAAGATAAAAAAGTATGAAAAATGGGTGCCTCATGATTTGACTGATCTGCAAAAAGAAACGCGTGTTGAAACTTGCGTTGCCTTGTTGAATCGGTACAGAAATCAAGGAATATTGGATCGAATTGTAACATGTGACGAAAAGTGGATTCTTTACGATAACCGAAAGCGAAAAATGCAATGGCTGACCCCAGGTCAAACGCCGCGACAGTGCCCTAAGGCAAAGCTTACCAATAGAAAGGTAATGGTAACTGTTTGGTGGTCTATTCACGGTGTTATTCACTATAGCTTTCTCAGGTCTGGTCAAGCAATAACAGCAGATGTTTACTGTGCCGAACTTCGAACAATGATGGCGAAACTAGCAGTGAAACAGCCCCGACTCGTGAATCGATCTTCACCATTATTGCTCCATGGTAACGCAAGACCTCACACTGCACGAGAAACCGTTGTAACTCTACAGGAGCTGCAGTTAGAAACCATACGTCATCCTCCGTACTCGCCAGACCTTGCTCCAACGGACTACCATTTTTTTTCCTGATTTGGACAATTTTCTACGTGGTAAAAAATTTTCTTCCCAAGAGGCAGTACAAAATGCTTTCACACAGTTTGTCGAATCTACATCCCCAGAGTTCTATCGCAAAGGCATAAATGAACTTCCGATTAGATGGCAACAATGTATAGATAATGAGGGTAAATATTTTGATTAAATAAATATGTGACATTTTAGAAAAAACCGAGTTTTAATTTTATCAGTACAAATCGGCAATTTCATACTTTAACCCCTATTATTAACTATTTTTGTAATAATAATAATATTGAACAAATTATGTAGGTATCTTTATGGTAGGACAAAGTTTAAATACACGTTTGCAGTGAGATTTATTCACGCAATTTTAATTTATTCTTTCTATCAATTTGTGGATTTTCTTCGCAGTGAATAAAACTCGCAATGCGCTCTTAGACCCATGCTATGTATAGTTTATTTAGCACTATAGTAAAAATCTTAAGATTTATTCATACCGAATCGTAACCGGGCCTTGAGGTGCTCTTAAGGCAAACTGGAATGGAAATAGCCAAAAACTAGCTTTTATAAATGAGGTTTTTCTCCGTTAATTTTTTTTTCGTCCAAGATAGATTGCAATTGATACGAAGTACTTTACGGATTCGGCTGACATTTGTTCTGAGTAATTAACATATCTAATATTTATAGCTCTGTGGTTCGAATACGGCCCGGTAATGACGCGGACGTGGCGATAACTAGTCGTGTCCATGGTCGTTATTTATGTGCATTCCTTTTGGGTGGTACAGTGAAGAGAGATGGCACGTGAGCGTTTAGTGAAGATATACCTCCGTGTAGGATACACACTTTAGGCACTCCGCATTTGACGAGATAGTCGCTGAACTGGGAACAAGGACACGAAATTACATTGTTAACTAGCATTTCTCACTACATCCTGATAAAGTAACTGTTAACAATATCTGATAGATAAATTATCTGCCAATTAAGGGCTTATCTCACCACCTTCTGATAAGGTATCAGGGGATTTTGTGAAAGGGCTTAAATCTAGCCGATACTGACTTTCTGGTAAAGTAAAACTGACTTTCCGATACCCTCTGATAAAGTGTCAGGAGGTGGTGAGGAAGGCCCTAAAACTTTTCTTGAACTTTCAATATTTAATTTTACCCATTTTCTTAACCCTATCTCCAAATCCATTTCTACATCTCCAAAGGGCAGCGCATCCGGAGGTATGTCAACGTTTGTCATTCTGGACTGATGGTGGCATGTATTACGGATGTCGCAGGGCGACAGTATCCGCTTACCACCGGGTGGACTGTATGTACTCGTTTGCCGACTCCTTGCCATAAAATAAAAAAAAAACATTGTATAAAACCACTTTGTATTTCGTAAAAATAAATTAAAAATAATTGAATGAGCAGTAGAATATTCTAAATGAGCAGCAAATTTAAAGGCGGGTTATATTTAGGTTCTCTGGGGACAATAAAGAAGTATGACGAGTCCCGCGTTGACTTGGTGAGGCTTTTTAAGTAATTTAAAAGTATTTTGTTAAGTTATAAGTCTTAAGTTCAAGAATGGATTCTTTTGTTGATTATGATTTGCTACTCATTTAGTATTTTCTTTTTATCATAAAAATAATTGCAATCACTATTAAAATTTCTTATTGGCTTATATTTTTTTAAATATTCTGAAATATATATGGAATGTTTTGACTATACGTCAGGCGGAAATAGAAAAAAACAAAATCAACCAACATTATCTTAATTATTTTCTAAAATTAAACCCGGTGTCGGAAGTTTAATATAATCACTGATATAAATCATAATTTCACTTAAATTTTATGAACCATATTATGAAGTGACACACTGTGCTTGTAAATTTTGTCTTATCAATTCTGTCTACAATGTCCAGTACTACTAATTAAATAATGACGGTCGGCAAACTTGTTACTTCCGAACTAGAATTAGGTAGCATTACGTTACAAAGGTGCCTAATTCCTAGTATCTTGCAATTGCAACATTCCACCATCTTTCAATTCGTAAAAGCACCTATTTAAATAGATATAGTGCAAAAATTCAGCGGTCGGATTAAGGTAAGCGGTCGGGATTAGGTACCGTTACGTCACTGTAATTATTTTAGGGCCTTTCTCCTGATACTCTATCAGAAGGTATCAGAAAGTCAGTATTAGCTAGATTTAATGGGCAGATAATTTATCTATTAGAATGTTAACAGTTGCTTTATCAGGAGATAAAGTATCAGAAGTAAAAAATAATAAAATTAGCCCTTAAAACTTACCAATTGTGCTGTTTCGTCTTCACCCGAGGCAACGACAATAACTTTGTTTAACTTGATGGCTTCCTTTACTGCTCTGTGCGGATGCACGCCCAAAGACTGCAATTCGTGTTGACCGAGATGCACTCCACTATACGGAATGTTTATACTACCCTCGATGCAGCTTTTTTCATACCTAATCAATGACAACAATTTAATCTATTTATTTATTCTAACAAAATCTGCAGCTTTTACTTTACAAAATATATAAATAGTTTTTTTCCTTTCATATATATACGGCAATGGTGCAATTAGCATATTCTGCCAGTATCAAGTATTTTTTCATAATAAACAATTTGAAAGTCTCATAAGTAGCATGTCAATGTCCAGTCTCGTCGAAGTCAGGAGACACTCAGTAAATTGATAGTAGGTTTACTGAAGAACAGAAAAGGAGGAAGAAGCACACGTAAACCGCAGTCCTACGATTTTATTTGATTATCTCAAACATTACGGACAAAAAAACACTTTGAAGTTTACTAAACAATCACTATTGAAATCAACATCGCGTCTCGAATTCCCGCTAAAAAGCCATATAAATAGTTATCGATTTAGCTAAACAGATTTACACATTATATTACATCCTTTCCAGCTGTTTGAGCCAAAAGAAACTGTGTAGTAGGTGATTTATTGCTAGTATGTAGTAGCTGGTAGATATGGATAACAGTACCCTAAACGTTGACCCGAGACCTAAGCTGTAATTATAACTATGCAGAGTTCAATTAAAATCTGTCCAGTGGTTTTTGCGTTCAGACAGACAGACAAAAATATCAAAAATGTTGTTTTAGGGCCCTGTAATCACATGTATTTTAGGATACATGTGATGCAATCACTGTAATCACTGCAAGGACTTTTTTCAAAAAAATATTTCATGTACAGACACTGTATTACGATTTTGTTATATGTATAGATATGATTGTGTATATGTATATATGTGAGGTATGTACAGTGTGTTAGATATGATTTACTCACAATAAATTGGACCTAATGTCGATAACACAACATTTGTCTTGACATATAAGCGAGAAGAAATCCGAGAGACTAAGACGCGGACACAACTCCGCGAATAACGCTTCCATAGAGATATCTACTGCATCCTAAAACAAAATAATTGTATTCAAATTAAATTGTTTATTTTTGAAGGATACTCTTTCCATTGACTAGCAACTGTTCAGAAGGTTACAACTGTGTACTGTACTGTGTACTGTGTATTGTACATACCTAAATATTAAATTAAATAATTTGAAAATCGTTTTAATATGTTTAAGTGTTTAAAGTCACTTTGAACTCTAGGAGAATATTGGCTTTTACGATTGCCGAAATTAGTCCCCTTATACACCAAACAGTGTAACGTATGAGAAAATTAAAACATAAATTACATAAAATCATAAGTTACGTCGTATATTTTATACATGTAGTCTTTATAGATTTTTTTTTTTCTATCTTATTGTACAGTAGCCATTTATAAAAACTTTTAGTTTGACCTATCGTATTACTTTTACTTCACTTAACAAAAGATCATTTTTTGTTACTTTATTAATGTTAACTAAAGAAAAAAAATGTCTTAAAAATGAGATGAAAATGAGTTATATACTTTTGAATATTTTACAACACTGCTTGTGATTTACAAAAATGATTGCACATGTTGTAAATTGCACATAATGCGCTAAACGTAATAAATCTTACCATAGGATCTTTCATTTCTGGCTCATATGTAAACCTTCTATAACTTATACTCCTTGGCGAGTTTCGGCACATTTCTATTGATTCCTGTAAAACAATAAAAAAGGTCAGAAACTATTTGAGTACCCTTATTACAATTGCCACCATAATGACTATGTTACTCCACGAGATATCATTGATTGATTGATAAATTCTTTATTGCACCAAAATGTGTGTACAAAGGCGAACTCAATGCTATATAGCATTTTCTTCCCACTAAGCTTGGTGGTTGAGAGCAGGCTAAGGGTAGCGCCGCTAAAAATAGCGTTCTGACAATATTACACTACATAAATACAACATAAATAAATATCAATTTATATACACATACATGCATATAAACATTTATGCATACATGCATACATAAAAATATAAGTAAAATAGTAATAAACATATCAGGCATTCACACTGTTTGAGTAAAAAATGTTCAGATACACGCGATTTGAAGACATCAATTGATTATTAATAATTTATCATGCGTATTATTAATATTTTTTTTCTTAACTACTGAGTCCTTACCTATGAAATAATATGGATGCAATTGCCTTCGATAATATCTATTTAAACGGGTCATAAAGCGAATGTTTAACTTATTTTTGGGTTGCACCAACCATGGTCACGAGCTAACTGAAGAGGAGGATAGTCCACATCGACAGTTGCGAGCAGTTAATATTCGGTAAACATTCGCGTTAAGACCCGTTTAAATAGATAAATGTGTGTGATAAAAGCGAAAATCTCCAATGTTTTATGAAATTGTCATTTCATACGAAAAAAAATCTAATATATTTTTTTGTGTGAAAATTATATACATATTTAATTAATCGAAGTATTGTCCATTATTATCAATGCACTTTTGTCATTTTAATGGAGGTTGACTGATGCCTCTGTTATAGAACTCCTAGGGATACGAATAGATTAATTCTCGGAAGGCGTTTTCCACTGAATCATTGGAGTTGAATTTTTTCCGTACAAAAATTTATCCAAATTCCGAAAAAAAATGGAAATCGTAGAGGCAAGTCTGGCGAGTACAGTGGGTGACGGAGAGTTTCCTGTCGAAGCTCCTGTACCTTTGAGACTGTCTGTCGTGCAGTGTGTGGACCAGCGTAGAGAAGCAGTGGACTAGAGGGATTGACTAGAGTCGGTTGTTTGATATTGAGCTTGTCCATCATCGTTTGGCGATCTTCACAGTACATACCTGCATTAATTGCTGTGCCAGATCTCCAGAAGCTGTAGTGGATAATCACGGCACATGATCACCATACAGTCACCATGAGCTTCTATAGACTCATTTTATAGGCTATAGCTTCTTCTATAGCCTTCTATGGACATTGTTTGGCTGTGTCTCCTGGAATTAACCATTGTGACGAACATTTACGATTATCATACAGGACCCACTTCTCATCACAAGTGACAATACGATTCAGAATACCTTCATTTTTGTGCCGGTTCAGCAAAGTAAGGCAAGCTTCAACGCGTGTTTGCAGCTGACTTTCATTAAAGTCATACAGTACCAACTTTCCGAGCATCTTCACTTTCCCGATTTGACGCGAATGAATCACTATAGTTTTGTCACTTACGCCGAAAGCTGCTGCTAACTCAGACGTGGTTTGAGATGAATTCGTTTCCACTATTGCTTTCAACTGATCAATATCGACTTAGTCTCCGGTTGTCCACGGCGCTTGTTCTTGAGGTCCAGAACGAAAACGATCAAATCAAAGACGTACCGTGCGTTCGTTTGCGGTGTTTGTTCGTACACATCGTTGATATTGCGTGCCGTCTATACTGCGTGGCTGCCACGACGGAACTTATATTCGATAATAACGAAAACTTTTAACTTTTCCATGGTCGCCAACGCAACGATATCTAAGGAAAAAGTTGTTTGATGGATAAACAAATGAGTAACTGAGTTTGAAACAAAATGTTATAGCTTTAAATTAATTAGAAATTTGGAATTCTAAGCAAACGTAAGATAACTAAGTTCAAAGTGGCCGCTGAACAAAAAGCAATTTCATAGGTAAGGCCCTAATATTTCCATATCCTTATGGAAAATGGAATCATAATAACTATGTCATTCCACGAGAAATACCGAGCACAGTTACTCTCGTAATAATATTAAATTTTAAAAATTGTATATGCACAATGTATGTAATATTTCAATTTTAAACAAGAGCAAGATATAAACGTGATTAAAAGTAATTAAATGAAAATTCATGCAATTAGTAATTACTTAAAAGTAATGTGGTATATAATTTAAAGTATTTTGTATGAATAATTTAAAGAACAAAACAAATGTTATTAAAGCTAATGATATTCAATAAATTAACAAAGAAAAAACAACTCTTATTGTGCACGACAGAATATTGAATAGTGAAAGTGCGGTGCCTATATACCTATGTGTACAATATAAAATCAGTGCGCGAAATATGTACGTGCTAACATCACACATTTCGGAGGAAAAGAGGGCCGTCTAAACAGAGTTCCGCAAACAGTAAAGTTTAAGCGGCGGAATTTTGGTCAAGAGTGAAATTCACGTGCCCTTCCTCCGAAATAATAAAATGTTAACACATACATTACCGTTATCATAAGATGTCGATATTATGTATAAAATGAATAGAATATTGATATTATGTAAAATGTTTAGTTAAGGTTAAATATGTGTTATATTATTGTTTCTTTACCTTTACATTTTATAATTTGTTTATGTACGATTTGCTTGTATTTTATATGTCTTATTCTCGCTCTCCAAAGTGCTAGGATACCTAGGTTATAAGTCAGGGAATTACAATAAGGTTTAAAATAAAGACTACCGCCCGCAGTGTGTTTTATTTAGGATAAGTTCTAGAACAAAAAGTTGCGGGCTAAGTGGCGTAGTTCCGGTATCGGCGCCACTGAAAAGCCGTACACCCTCGGTCCTCCCACACCTCTTGCTACTCACAGAGGGAGGGAGGGAAGATAAGAAAAAAGGAAATTAAAAGGAAAATACCTAAACTTCGCCACCGAAAATAGTCTTTATCCTCCGTGCAATAAGAGGACCGACCCAGATAAATAAGACTTGTAACCTAGATATTATGTACAAAAGTGGAGAGCGAATAGCAATAAATCTTCCTCAGGGAACGGGGGGATCGCTGGGGCAGCAAACTTCTATAAAAAGGGTTAGGCCTAACAGCCAGCAAGCCAGTTCGTCCTCAGCACTTGTATAGTAAGAAACCTAAGAAGAAAAGTGAGCTTGCTGCCCGTTGCCGCTCCCTCCGCACCCCTGTGTTTTTAATGTAAACCAGAGCAGCGTTTTATTTCCGTATTCACCCCAACATCTGATCTGCCGAGATCCCTGCACCAACATCAAGACCGGCAAAGCCTAAATCCCTACACCCCCCGTTAAAGCCACGACGTGTGACCTGCAACATTGGCCTTCGACCGCGATCGACGTGCAACTCTAACATCTGGTTCTTAGCCGGATTGCTGAGCCAACACGCTGATCGCCAAATCGGCGTCCAGCTTTAACACTTATTGAATTAAAAGAATATGCCACTCCAAAAATACAATAAAATACACAGCACATCGATTTTCAATATTAAAAAACAAATTTCAACTTTACTAATTAACATGTCAACAAGTATCAAACAAATTCCAAACATGTCAACTAACATAACAATGTATATATCAAATAATATGGCACAAGAATTTTCAATATCAATAATAAATTGCAACTCTATTAGCTAAGCCATAAATTCCAATTTACCTTAACACACTCTCCAATATCAATTTCAGGCAAATCTGAGAACAGTAATATGCACTCATTGAACCCTGAAGCCAGCAGAGTGTCTCGTAACTGCCTTAGTATTCCAACTCCCATGAACAATGGTAAAGATGTACCTTCCACTAGTAAAGCATCCCACAGGTGGACAATTTTGTGTAGTGGGAACACATCTAAAAGAAACCTCTATCATTTATCTATATCAGTAAAGTATGTACATCACTTGTTTAAGAATGTGAGACAGAATATTCTGTTTAACATATGCATATGCATAGTGAATAATACAATAAGGCTTTGCACCAGTTCTTGAATTACTGGAAAAAATCTAGTGAACACGTTTTTTTTATATATGGCAGTGGTGCAAATACAATACTGGCACATTCTACCAGTGTCAAGTTTTCTTCGAAAGTAAAGTCAAAATACTTTAAAAAAAAAATTTTTCATGTCCAGTCACTTCGAAGCAAGTCAGGAGTCGCTCAGTAAAGTGATAGTAGGTTTACTGAAGACAGAAATGCACTCCTTGGAAGCACACGAAACATGCAGTCTCGTGCTTTCATTTAATTATCACAAACATTATCACTATTAAACCACAAAATCCATAATACATAGTGTTTACATTAATCAAACAGAAACTCAACCGTCACTTCTCGAGTTCCCGCCAAAAAGTCTAGTCAACATGATTGGCATATTTCTTTGTCAGTCATAAATTGTTCAGTAATTGTTTAATAGCATTTTTAGATCAGGATAGATTTTGTCTTTTTATTCATTAATTTAGAGCAGTGTTTTCAGTAATTTAGCACCTTATGCAATATACAGTCTAAGGCATAAAACTGCCTTAGAAAAGTATTTTTATTTATCTAAGCTTTTTAGTACGTTTACTCAGTCTTCTTCATAGCACTTTTTCTTTCATATACTAACGAAAATTTTAATAAAAAATATCAGAATTTCACTAGTGATAAAAATGTGTCATTGTGCCAGTGTGTGGCGAATTCAAAGGACTTTATTCATTTTGAATAGTCATAGTACTTACGTGAGAACATTGTAAGAAACCACGGTATAGCAAATAGCTCTGGCACAAAATTGATTTCGTGTAAATGCGTTGCCAACTCCGGTTCGTGAAAGGCTGTCATTTGCCAAAATTTAGCCAAATATTCCTTAATCACAGCGCTGTTGTCTTTCAGGAAGAATTTGTGAAGGAATTTTGGGACAAATGCTGAGAGACAGGCGAAGGCTCGAGCTGTAAACAAAAATAGTTACCTAAACAAAAAAATATAAGCCCTATTAAGCCTTTTGCAAGTGATTTAATTTTCCAATGAATATATTTATCATATAATTGGAAGCAAAACGCAGAAATCCTATGGCAGGAAAATACTCCTAAAACTTTTTCAATACAATTTAATTACCCAATGTTGAATAATTCGTTTTCTTTTTGAAGTGAGTTATTTTTCCAATCACTGTATTACTTATTTAATTATAATTGGTAGAAAAATGCAGAAACTGCATGACAGAGAAAACAATGCCCCTCGAAACATTTTACGTTATAATTAAACACATAAAGTTCAATATCGTGTTTCCGTTTCAAAGTGCGCGTCACCAGTTTAATTTGACCTTTAAGTTCTACAAATAAACTTGGATTAAATGTTATATATCATTTATTACATAGTATTAAAATAAAGTCTCCGAAAATAAAATGACTCGACTCGTGACTGATATATTGATAGCATGCCACCTCAAATACTCTCAAACTGTTATCTACCAAATGTTCTAATGAATTTGGAAAACTAATTATAAAATGGTTTTATTGAATTCCGTAGCTTTTTTTTGTGGACGAAGGCGGCCGATGAGCATACAGTCCACGTGATGGTAAGTGGATACTGTCGCCCATGGACATCCGCGATAAATGCCAACATTAGTACAAAATGACAAACGTTGGCACGCCCCCGGATGCATTGCCTACCTACCTTTAGAGATATAGGAATGGATTTGAAGAAAGGCTTGGGAAAATGAGGAGGGATAGGATGAGAATGGGCTCTGGCATATCTCACTCACTACCGAAACACGTACGAACATTAGGGAAAGTGGGAAATGCAGTACATTTCAAGGTAGTCTTCTGTTAAAGAGGGCTAACGTGGCCAGTCGAGCGCACCCAGTGGCTGTTGGACTGCAGCGTGCACTCTCCCCTTCAAAAATCGAATAATTTGTAAAAAATAAATAATAGTCATAAAACGATGGAACAATCAAGTAAGACTTGAAGATAATGCTTCAAAGCCTTTCCTTTGGTTATTTTGTTGGTTATAACAATGCTTGTTAAATTTTAATACATACCTTCATTACAAAAGTTGAGGTATAGGAACGGAGCAGTCAATGAGTCCAGTCCCTGCCAGTACACATACTGTGGATTTGTTAGTAGCCATGCTTTGAGTAGTCGCTTCAATGTACGGTGGCCGGCCGAACCGCAAAGTAACCAGCAGTATTGGTGACAACGAGGAATGTCCACGTCTATCTATTGGAAAAAAAATCAATCCTTCAGTTTCCCATTTTTCTTATATTGCAATAACGCAATTAGTACACTATACTCTTAGAGCAGTCGTTTCAAAGTGCAGCGGCTGGCTGGGCCGTACAGTAACCAACAGGATTGGTGACAATGAGGAATCTCCACATCTATCTGTTAGGAATAAATATAAACAAATCCTCTATCTTCAGAGTTCCCTCAATTTTTCTATTTTTTTTTTTTATTCTTTCTTTTCTTTTATGTCAATACCGTCTTCCTTAGAAAAAAGGCACAAATGCATTATGATGATTGATGACTAATGACATTAAAAAAATGCTTGGAGAAACTTGAAACTTGGAGGTTTAAATAAAATTAAAACAATAACCAATGTTTATTCTCTATGATTATTTTTAATTTCGGAATATAATGTTACTCATTTTTTCGTTAAAACTGTTACTATGCCTTTTCTTCTTTGGAGGGCAAAATAGGGCAATTAGCACATTGTGCCAGTGTCGAGTTTTCAACGTAACAATTTCAAAATCAAATCAATCCAAAACACATCACGTCAATGTCCAGTACTGTCGAAGTCAGGAGTTGCTCAGTAGTGATAGAGAGCAAAAGAGTTGGTCTCCTTGGAAGCACACGTAAAACGCAGTCTTGTCCTTTTTGTAATTATCACAAACATTAAACACTGAAACTTTTTTAGACAGCTCGAACAAAAACCTGTCAAAAACGCCTATTTTCAACGACATACCTGTCTATCAGTAGGCGTAGGGGTTTCCTTATCAATTCTTTCATACTGCTCCTCAATATCCCCCACCACTCCTAATAAAGCTGCCCATACATCACCGCGGACTAAAGGGGGTATGTCTATCTCTGCTTCTGCTCTTATAAGGGGTGATGTGTATGGATAACCCTGAAATAAGAGGGAAAAATGGGTTATATAAAAACTTTATTCTAACACACAAGAAGAGCAGTTCTTAAAAGTCGTGAACGTGTAATAGAGAATATAATAATAATTATAAAATCATTTAGTAACTGTTAGACGGTTCATAGTTCAATGCGAAATTAAGTTGTTGTTTTTTTATAGGGGAGTAGGCGGAGTAGGGGAGTAGGCGGAGTAGGGAAGTAGGAAGTATCTTTGTAGTTCTCGGTTTTGTTTAATGTTAGGAGTGTATTATGGCTAGTTCAATTACTGAAGAGGCACAGTGTTGTCAGATTAATGAACATTTTACTTATTTGACCGTGTGGTGTCTTGGCTTGAGAATAGCACCACCCCATCTCTTTCCGTGGGTGTGGTAAAAGGATAACAAAGCCGGTACCACAAGCGCTGATGGACTAACTACATAACCTCTAAAAAAGTGGACTCGCCAACCCGCTGGGCAATCGTGACGATTAAGGGCATGATTGAATGATAAAAGGACTGGCTACGATTCAATTAAACACTTCTTCAATATGACTAGGTATGGAGTTACAGCAAAGTACAATCAGAAGAGCCACTTATTGGAGACGAGACTACAGATTGCAAATAAGACATGCCCAGTGGCTGATACTGCCGTGTACTGCTTTTAAAAAAATAGTGAATCAAACAAACCGAATGATCACACTGAAAAACGTCTTTTAACTGTCATTTAATTGATTACCTTCGACTATTGATACAGTCAAATCAGAGCCATTCAGAGTCAAACAAAACAAACTTACATGTAATAACCTCTGAAACCATAACAGTCTATAAAACTGGTATTCAGTATCCCTTTCTCTTATAATCCTGGGAAGTGAGACAGCATCATATTCTTTCCTCCTTTCATGCATCAGTGGGTAATAGTCATGAATTGGTATATGACTGAGACGAGTTTTTAGCAGATTTAGACTATATTTTGCTATTCGTCGATCGAATAAGGCTCCAGTCTTGCCCCCTATAGTGCATCCATCTAGGAGTATCGCTCTAAAAAAATCAGTGGGTTGATAAAAACATAAGCATGTAATAAACTGCACATTCTACAATAATTTATTAATTCATGTAATAAACTGCACAGTGCAATTTATTAATTCATGTAATAAAATGCACGGTACAATTTATTAATTTTCGAAGTTAAATGTTCAAGTTTCTGAGTATACTACACTTTATGCACAGTAGAAAATACCGATATAAAAATTAAAAAGTGCTATGTTTTAAGAAATTAAGTAGAAGATGAGTTTTGTATGTAATATCCAATAGTAGTTCAGTAGATGGGTTGGATAGTATACGTAGTTATATAGTATGTATATAAATATAATAGATGCACAGTACCAGTGTGCCATGTTTCAAATCAAATCATTTATTTGCAATGTAATAAGTAATAAATGCCCATTCGATGCGGCAAACGCCGATCGCCGTGTTTTAATACTAACTACCAAGTGCGGTTCACACCAATCGGCGTAAAACATGGTCTCTTATGACACACTAACGATTTTCTCTACAAACCTGATCAGGATATGTGACTTGTAAGTCACATATCCTGATCAGGTGCTGAAACCGCCGAAAGGCAGTTAATATTTTCTACACAGAGTGCTGAGCACGCCAATCGACGTTTACATACAAATCGCCCCACATCTCACTAAGAATTGAAATTTTGGTAGCCGCATTGGTAGCACGCGCGGTTAATAATAGATGGTATTGTGTACATTTTAATTCAGTGTTCTTCAACCTTTTTATATCGTATACCTATGATTTAGACTGGTGGAAATCAAAGAATTATTTTGAAGACCGAGAAATCGCTAAGACTGAAATAAATAGTAATGTAGATAGTATTTGGATTAATTAATTAAATAACAGTTTAAATTTATAGTAATTAACACTATTTAGTTGGATGTCTGCTGTTGCTTCTTTGTTAGCAAATCAGATAATACATACCTGGCTGCATTAATATCCATCCACTTTCTGTTTGATTCTTCTTCTATCACCTTTGATTGAAGATTTGATTAACATTCTTCACACATGGGGAGTCATTTTTTGGGGCACCGGTCTGCAGACACTAGTTAAAGAACACTGCAGTAGATCAACACATTTTATAAATATTAGTAACACTTACATAGGCATAGACAATATTGGTGGGCTATTTTTTATCAGGCAATTCTTCTTTAACTCAGCCTGAATATCGCCTCCTGCTAATTGCCACCAATGATAAAGATATTGTAGTTTACATCCAAACAATCCACGAGATCTCTTTACTTCCACTGGTGCCTTTGTGTCAATTTGTGATAATTCTTCAACTAATTCTATGAATGTTGCTCTTTCACTGGGGTAGATTTTTAGACTATTTTCTATTATGTTTCTTAGGTTTTCTGGTACTTGCTGAAATAAATTTTGGATTCAGTTATTCCACTCATAAACAGTAATCAGAAATTTTGGCTCAGGGATTTTGTTCAAAAATGTCAAATGAGCTGGGACAGTTTACCAAGCTACCTCAGTTGTCAAATTCTGAGCAGTGTTAATTACTTATGTAAGATATTAGTGTTGTCGTTAACATCTAATGTGGGCACTACTACGATATGCTGGTGATAGCTGTTTTCGCTTGATGGGGAGTTGCTATTGTAAACATGAAGTGAAAGTCGAGGCAATGGCCGCTACTATCATGCTAAATGGCACAGAGTGTAATAAACCTTAAAAATCTTAATTTTTACCATTTTAAGCTCGAGCTTTTAGCCTCAAGGCTATTAGCCTACCAATAACATTCAAGCATTTATTGCTGAAGTCTTAAATGGGTTTGGAGGTGTGAAGTATTTCTCCACAAGGGAGTGTGACAATATATGTTATTTCAAACTAATGTTGGCATGTATCACAGATGTCCATATATCCATTTACCAATAAGTGGGCTCTGTCTGCTCCTCTGCATCTTCTTTCTATAAAAAATGTCAACATATTAGGTACTAAAAAGCCTATAATCACCTTATAAGTCTCAAAACAGTCATGTTCTCTAGCTATCCTCTCTGCTGGATTGTTCGCATGAACTAAAGTGAGGATTCTTCTCAATACGGGGCCTGGCTTTAGATTGGTCCAGAGCTTGCCAATACACAGCTCTAGGAGAATGATTCCAAATGACCACACATCTGCTGCTGGACCTCCACCATTTAGTATGGATTCTGGACTTAGATATCTTGGGAGACTGTGAATATAGAATTATGTATTTATTATTATTGAGGATTAGAAGAAGCTCTGCGGGTCAATATTCTCATGTTACTGTCATCTAACCTAACCCAACCTCTCCAAAGCCTGAAACTTCATGTTTCTAAGTTCATTGACAAGGAAATTTTATGTAATGAAGGGTATAGTACGAATTACAAATCTAAACCAAATTTTACCTAGTTTTACCAAATTTTTCATAAAAAATTTGCTAAATACATAGCCCAAAAAAATGATTCTTTTATGAGAAAATATGTAACATTATTTGTTCAATTAAGTAGACTTCAAGAAAGGTCTAATCTAAACCTGTATTCAATATCACCTGTATAGAATTAAATGTCTGTATGTCACTGCTTTTTTTTATAACAAAGAAATGAATTATTGTAAACAAGGTTTGTTACTAATAATATGAACATACTTTAAAATAGTTCATTCTATATTTAAAATTGTATCTAAAATACATACATTTACATACATGTATTCTTATGGAAAGGTAAGTTAAAAGACTCTTATCACATCTGTTGATCCCATAAATAAACACTCTTTGACAATCTGAATTCTATCTCCATAAGACAAGAAGTCATTCATTAGAGTCAATAACATTGTTCTTTAATTATTTTTTAACTATTACATCATATTCATCATCAGTGTATATTATTGTGAACCAAAAACACTTTATCTCTGTCTTCATACTTTAATAAAACTAATATCTAATTTAATCTTATATTCTTATGTACTTATATATAAATTTAAGTATTCTTTGTTTTAGTGAGCTCAACTGGAACCAGCATAATCTGCATATTTTTATCTTTTTAGCAATGTTTTTTACTGTTTCATTCAACCTTGACATTGGCAGAATCATTGAAGTCTCAATGGGGCCATATTAAGAAATTGAAATTGGAAGACAAGAAGAGAGCATGATTTGGATCATCAGAGGCAATTTCACATGTTTTAGAATGTAGCCTAGATAAATATTTATACTATCAAAGTGTGATGATATAAATAATATAATATTGTTAAATAATGTAACAATTTACTTCAGGTAAATATTCAATGAACTTGTAAAACTCACCCTAAAGGAAAAGACACCTCGCTACCTCCTCCAGTCATATAATACATGCCATAATTAAATAACTTCACTCTTCCAGTGTTGTCCAACAAAATATTATCGTCTGCCAAACTGCTGTGTGTGATGTCCTGTTCATGCAAAAATGACAGCCCTTTTGCAACTTGTAGGCCAACATTTGTGATTTCTTCATAGGAAAATTTGGATTTAAACTCTTTTAAAGAATTTCCTATAACTTCAGACACTATTATGATTCTCTCTGAAAATATGTTACATATTTTTTATAGAATATTTGATAGATATGTACTCAATAGGAATTTGAGAACTATAGATACTTAATATGAATACAGCCTAGCTCATAATGCACCTATTGTAATAAAATGTATGGTGACTTTTTAAAGATTTACTGTTGATGTTCTTTGTCAGGATTAGACAGGGGCAGGCATACATCTGACACAAGTAGACTAACAGTATTTTAAATATTAATTATCTACGTTATATCTATGATAATATGGGTGACCCACTATTGTTATCACTCCTGACATTTTCCAGTTTATTCCAGCCCACTTCACATAAAAGAGAAAACAAGACACTAAGAAAAATTGCGTAAGGTAATATAAAAATAGTGTATGAAAATTGAAAGAGAAAGGACTCGGCGGTGCATATTTACTTATGAACAATCCAAAATTACTTACCATGTTTTCCCCGAATGATATCCAGATAGGTACACAAATTGGGATGCTCTAACGTGAGCAGTCTCTGTGCTCGACCCAAAATAGTAACAGAACTAGGCGTTAGTGGTAATCCGTTGCTACCACAAGTCTCTCCCGGATGGTTTTTCGCGAAATATGTACAAGCGGCGAACTTACAATCATCTAACTTATTTTCAATCATTCTGAGATTCCACTTGAAAAGCACTTGTTATATAACCATGTATATTCCGTCTATTTTTACATAAAATATGCTCACATTAGATAAATGTTACTTCCCAAAAATATTAAGAAATAATAATTTAAAAATTTGAAAGAAAGTCGTAGTGATAACAATTGCAAGGGGTTCTTGTCAATTGTTTCGATTTTAAAAACGATTTTTCGATTTCGAATTTATATGAAATTCACTATCGATGAATGCCTCATGGATTCAAGTATGTGTATACACTGCATTGGTCGAAGCGGGACTTTTTGGCGCGAATTCGGGAACTGACTGTAGTTGAGTTTTATTTAAATAATTGTAAAAAATATTTAACGTATGTATTGTGGTTTAGTAGTAATGGTTTATTAAATGTGAAAGTGTTTTTTGTGCCTAATGTTCGCGATAATCAAATGAAAGCACAGGACTGCGTTTTTCCTGTGCTTCCAAGGAGTCTTCTCTGATCCTAAGTACTACCACTTCACTGATAGACTTCTGACTTACTTTTACGAGACTAGACATACCATATATAGAATACGTTTTAGACTTTAAAATAGTTTATTGCCAATAAAACTTGATACTGGCAGAATGTGCTAATTGCATCATTGCCTTAAATGAGGAAGAAGAAAAAGAAATCTAATCCAAGCGCCAAATTTGTCATTTTTATTCCTTTCCGCCATTCGACTCAATTAAGCCTAATCTACAAGATTTATAAATATTTTTGAATCTTTACCGAAGAGTGTCCGATTGCAGATTTATGTTTTGAAATGAGAATATCTCAAAAAGTTATAAATGGTGCGAGATCATTTGAGTCACTGAGTGCTGGTTTGTCAGTTATAATAATGCTGCAGTGCTCGGTTTTTAAAAGTGGCAATTCTTACGTGAGCGCGCGCCGACAATTTTGTTCACATTACAATATTCAGCGATTGAACGATGGACCAAGTGTAAATTTGAATAGGTCGTGGGTGCAAAGGCTCTGCGAAACTTCTTCAGCTCTGAATACCCCTCAGCCAGGGCCCAACAGAACAGGTCCACCGAAAACATTCAGGAGGTGGTACGAAGTTTTCGTGAAAATCCGCGACTCAGCGTGGCAAAGAAAAATACTCCAAAAAAGTATCGTTCATGAAATTCTAAGGAATAACTTAAAATCTTATCCTTTTAAGATCTGAAACGACTATAATTTAAGCTAAAACTTTTTGAAACAATGTTGGAGAGATTTCTTACTTTAAATTGCATCTTTTAGGGCGACGAGGCGCACTTCCACCTGAATGGGCACGTATATAAACAAAACTGTCGCAACTGCGCTCAGTAAGATTTCAATAAGATGGGGCGACACCGCATACGGCCAGAACCTCCATGAATTTGCTCTGTGAACATTTCCCACCGGTCGTAAGCCGAATAAAACCGTAAGTAAGTTAATTTTGTAAAATTATAGTAGTAAATTCTAATTTTAAACGCGCAAAATTTATATAAATTCTTCTGTACTTAACAGTGACAGGTCGGTATGTAATTGACACTTTATATAATTTAGCAACCCATTTAGAAAAGTATCAACGAATTTTTAAACTTAAATATCTTAAAACTTAAAATGATACAATTAAATATCTACGTATTTAGACATTTAATAAGAAATTACATTAATTTCACGGTCCAAAGCCTGTAAAAGTGTGATAGAAAATTAAAATAAAAAATTAAACTACCAACTGATTAAAAGTTCAATCTAATAAGTCCATACGCGTGAATTACGTAAACAGAAGTGGGCCTCTTCAAAGGTCGAAGGCCTAAGCAAGCTAGGACCAGGCGCGTTCAAGGTCTTAAAACTTAAGCGAGAGAACATGGATAGTGCTAAGCACTGTACGAGTAAATTAATCACCAATTATTTATTTTTAATGCACCGTACCTACTAAAAAATGATGACGTACATTTTATTTTTGATTATATATAATAGTTTTAGCGTACTGGATGACATATTAAAATATTTTACACTATTTTTGTAGTACATATACATATATTGTTCTTGTTTTTGTTATGTTTGCTCTAGCGTGCATTCAGTCATTAATAGGTTTATCGCATGTTCACAGATAGTTTAGATTACTATTATTTTTAGGTTATAACTGGCTAAATCTCACCAATAACCAAATTCAATTCTCGAAATAACTCATTCGAGTTTTTGAGCTTTTCTCGACAAACAATCGAAACATTCGATATGGAAAACTTTTAGATTGGAAAAATCCTTGTAAGCAATCAAGAGTGAAATGAAATGCCAGCCGTGGCTGCGTTCTAAAACGTGAACGTCTAAAACGTCTAATTCATATTAATGGAGGAGATGGAATGAAAGATTGTCTTAGCGCGAAAAAACGTGACTATAAGTCACGATAAGTCTGTACTTGGATGCAGCGCTGTCATTGCTGCGAAAAATGTTGCCAACTGCAACATAAAATAAATAGAAAATAAAAAATATTTGAGCGACAGATAAATTGTTTGAGTAGAAATTAGATAATTCATTTTCTTTAAATACCGTTTCTTTCTTAAGTCATAACATAACACAATAAAATAGAAAAATTATTTATGCCAGCTATCAGAGCTCTTCCTGTAATAGATATAACATAACCGTACTCTAGTTGAATTTAGATAGAATCTGTCTAATGAAACGTGTCAATCGGTATTTTTAAAAATTTTAGTATGGCAACATTAGAACGACCACACCCAATGAGTGTGTCAAACTTGGACAATTTTGATAAATTAGTGCTATATGAAATAAAATAAACGAATTTTATATAGTAAAAAACAAGCTCATAAACTACAGAGTTTACATAATGAATTAAAGAAAGCCATTGATTTCAGAGGTTGTGTTGAAACTTCAAGACAAATTTTACTCAAAAACAAAACCATAATCAAAATGAAAGGTCTATACTTGTAGAAAATTATGAGATATCCGCTTGGAGACATAAATATCTACGAACGGTCAGTGAATAACGAGAAGAAGGAAAATAAATAATATATAGCAATTAAACAACTTTAACGGTTTATATCGCGTATATTTGACATTATTTATATCCCGACGTTTCGAACACTTTGCAGTGGACGTGGTCACGGGGTGACTAATTGATTTTATTAGTCACTTGAGTTATTAAGAAATTATTTGGACTACCGTCTGAAATTTTTTGAACTACCGTCTGGATTTTTAATCATAACATTCCCTATGCACGCAGTATTCACTCACGGTGTCCAGAGGTCTTGCAGTATTGCGTTGGCCTTGGGATTTAATTAATTTAATGACTGGATCCCAAGCCGGTGGTACTTGCCAACCATCTTCTCTATTGAAATTTGGGTGTTTCTTGATTTCAATAGCCTCGCGTAACATTCTTGGCATGAATAGGGTCTCTCTAGCGAGGATTTGTGGATTATCAAATCGAATGTAATGGTTGGGTTTGTCCAGAGCATGTTCACAAACTGCAGACTTGGTCGAGCGTCTGTTCTTCATGTCAGCTATGTGTTCTTTTATCTGGATACCGATGCTCCTCTTTGTTTGCCCAATGTATGATAACCCGCATTCACAATCAAGCTTGTAAACACCTGCATCTTGTAGGGGGATATTGCTCTTGACCGGTCTTAAAAATTGGCTAATCTTCTTGTGCGGCTTGAAGTAAGTTTTAATTGAAGCTCGTCTTAAGATATTGCCAATTTTGTCAGTGATGCCCTTGATGTATGGTAAGATGACAGGTTGTCGCTCAACTGTAGGAGGCTTGGGGCGGCTTCTGTCACGCATTCGTGGGAGTTTGTGATTGTTGCTTCGCAGTACTTGTTTCACATGCAGAAGCTCTTCCTCGAGGTGGTCAGTGTCATAGATGCCGTGTGCTCTCTGTAACAAAGATTTGCCTACGGTAGCCAACTGACATGGATGGTGATGGGAGTTACCATTGAGATATTTATCTGTATGGGTGGGTTTCCTATACACAGTATGACCAAGAGAGTTGTCAGGATTTCTGATGACTAAAATGTCAAGGAAAGCTAAGGATTTATTGACCTCAGACTCCATAGTAAATTATATAGTAAATAATATCCATAGTAAATAATATACTTTGATGACTAGTCAAAGAGCGACATAGGATCACGTTTCGATAGGATCCATTCGAACTTTTTGGCGGGAACCAGAAAGATAAACTTGAGTTTTTATTTAATTATTGTAAAAAATATGTATTGTGGGATTTGTGGTTTATTAGTGATAGTTTATCGAGTGCCTAATGTTAGTGCATAATGCTTGTGATAATTAAATAAAAGCATGCGAATGCATATTTCGTGTTCTTCCAACGAGTCCAACTATCTCCTCAGTAAACCTACTATCGCTTTACTGAGCGACTCCTGACTTACGTCGACGGGACTGCACTGCAAATTGACATGATAAAAACAAGAATTAACAGGTGGTAACAAGTATGATAAAAACAGTGGAAAGTGGAAAGGCCTGATTTAATAGTTGCCAGGTATGTGGACTAATTGTCTATGCCAGTGTCCAAAGAAATTTAAAAAATATATCGTTCAATCGATCATTCATTCTTTTCATTTCTAGTAAATTATTACACTATCATTTTTATCGTAGAATTTATATAAATTCTGCCATTAGATATTTTATTTTTATACTAATGTAAGTAATTTCAATGTAACCTTTATTTACACTTTAGTACATTTAGGCTAATAGTGAATTTTATTTTCATAAGATGGCCTGCGTGGAAAGTATACCACCAGCGGTGTCAATGCATGTTGATTCGGAGAGAGAAGAAGGTGAAATAGTAGATGAATTGGATGAACTTTCCGACATATCCTCTGAGGAGGAGTACCTGCTTCGCCAAAGACTCCATGTTCTAGAAAAATACAACCATGTCCTTGAACGTAAAGCCAATGGTTCATCAACTGGGTCAACAGGTATAGTCTTATTTTGATTACCTACCGTAATAATTACTAATAGTAGGTACTTGCTATTTTTTCTATATACATTAGTCACGAGTCTGGGTTTTGGTACTTCCAATAAAGTCCCCCTTGATATTACTAGCCATAGATGGTACCTTTTTGAGATCATAGATTTGTATCCAATAGTTCCATTGTAGAATATCACTGGCCATAAATGGAATCTCTTTCCTGGCAATACATAGGTTGCATGAAAGAAGCCTGGTTAGGGGAAGTCCTGAGTCTTAGCATTAACAATACCTACATAATTTTCAATAAAATATTAATAAAATCTTATCAACTTTTCAACTCGTGTCACTTTCAAAACATAAATGGTATTGTGTCTGTCACAATAGAAGCCAGTTAGGTGAAAGTTAAAGAATTGAAGTGAAAAGCTAAATGTATAAATGGATTCTAAACTGGGAAAATTGATTACCTACCATCACCATCATCTTTAGCCCATTTAAGTAATGTTTGCCCTAATGGGTTCACTAATAATCTATTAAACCATATAAATAAAAGGTTAGTTATAAAAATTAGGTTTTTTTTATAGAATAGATGGTAGGCGAGCGGGCAGGCCACATAATGGTAAAAGATCACCGCTATCCATGGATACTGTAATACCAGGAGCCTTGCAGGTGCACTGCCCACCTTGCAGAGTCCTATTCACAGCTCTCTTGAAGTGCCCCATATCGTAATGTAATGGAAATACCTCAGCTGGCACTTCATTCTACAACTTTTGGGTTTTCAATATAAAGTGTCTTTTTGACTACACTGTATGCATCAACAATTTTATGATGATGGTTGAACCACATGATGATAACGAGTGGTGCAATGGTAAAAACCTGAAGTTGGCATCAAATTGAACAGCTCTTCACAATATTTGCCATTATGAAGGTGGTAGAAAATGTAGAGAGACTCAACATCTATGGATGCTGAGCAATTCTAAACCACCTGTGTGAGTGGGATCGTCAACAACACAGATAGCACATCATTGGATGGAATCAAAAGGGTGCAGTAGGTACTTCGGTGCACAGACCCAGAGGTGTGAGCAGTAACTTCATATGGGGTTTAACTTGAGCTTTATAAAGCAACAAGTGGGGTTCTAGAGAGAAGTACTGCTTTGCTCTATTCAGTACACAGAGCCTTTTATTGGTGAGTTTTGTCTTGCTCTCCGAATGACTCAGAAACTACTTTGCTCGAAATATCAACGCTGAGGATCCCAAAACTCTCACGAGATCTTGAGAGGAATGTTCTGTAATCGAGGTGCCACAAGAAATGGACCTTTCTTAGGGATGAATGCACAGTCTAAGGAGTTCTCAATTTCTGACACAAGTCTTACGAGACTCTTCCACCTCATCCTGAGGGATATTCGTTCTGCCCTTATACAAATAACAATGCATGTTACCAATTTGTACAATTCATTGATATGTACAAGAAACAGTGTATGAGAAAGCACAGAGCCTTGCGGTAGGGACACCAGTATTAATCTACATGGTGTCAGAGCAGCTACCACCAGTAACGACTGATGCTCCCTACAGACAAAAAAGTGGAAACCTATTTGCATACTTAATCTCAATAACTAATGATGATAATTTGGGATGCAGTGCTTTGTACCAGACCTGGTCCAAAGCCTTTGCAATGTCTAAGCTAATGCCTATAGTCCCACCTCTACTCTCATTGGCACCAGCCCATGTGTGTGTAAAGTACACTAAAACATTGCCAGCTAAGCGATTATGACTGAATCCCTACTGGCGATTGCTTATCGCTGGCAATCCTCTAAGTACCCAAGGAGTTGTGCGTTAAAGACACATTCCATCACCTTGAAGACGAGGCGAAAAGGTTATATCTATTGACCTATAATTGACCATGTCAGTAAGATCACCTTTTTAGGCAACGACTGAGCTACTTTCTAAGTTTTCGGGAAGTATCTTGTGGAGCAAGAGAGCATAAAGAGCTGCATAAGCACTGTAGACAACTCAGGAGTGTAAAGTTTGAGTCTGCAGGAATCCCATCTGACCCGCTCTACTTCTAGACATCAAGAAATGCAAGAAGGCAAGGCCCTTTTGCTCAGCCCTGTCCTATGCACTATGACCCAGTTTATTATCGGGTTTCTATAGTGGTGGTAGGGATGATTGATAGGAGTTATTCTCAGCAGTTTTGGCAAGCGACCAGAAAGCCCTACTCCCAGAAGGGTAGCTTGCTCCTCGATTACCAATTGTGCTGATATGCTAAATCTTACTGTGGATGTCGTCTTCTTGTTGGACCTGGAAGCACTATTGAACTCTTTCCTCAATTAGGAGACATTCGAATCGCCAGCAGCCGCACTTAGGCCCAGGCTCTGTATGCGGCCCCCTTCTTACAATGGGCCTCTACAATACTGGTTAAACCAGGGCTGACTCTGCCTACCAATGGGAATCCCAGAACTAGGAATATGATATTCTATGACCCAAAGTACTAGTCGGCAATTAATTCCACACAGACATGGGTCCTTCGAAGAGAAACAAAGATGTTTTCAGGGACTGGGATCTACTTTTTGCGATGAGCGTTGAAGTCACCGAGGACTGCCACGTCCGTGGAGGGGAGCTGCTCAAGCACAATGTAGATAGTCTTCTGTAAAGTCCTGTGATATGTCCTGTTGCCATAAGAACTGATATAGAGGTTGGGGAGATATGTTGACATGCAGATACTGGGACAGAGCACAGTGCTAGAGAAAACCAGGGTCACATGGGTTATATGAATTGCTACTGCGGGTTACGGGCTACGGAAGGGCCCTTGCTCCCCTCCTGGATGCATAGCGGCGGGACAGCCTCTCGGGGCGGAGATTAAGTAATCCCTAGCTCGGGTCGCTCCCAACAACCCGCGGGCGGCCAGCGGTCAACCGTTTCTCCAAGTCTCCCTGATCACCCTGTCTCAAGTACCCGCATCACCATGTCACACCCATGCGTGCTGAGTCTCCTAGGCAACTGCTGGTCCAAGTCTCCGCTTGCACACACCTCTCTTACGGGTTGGCGACTCCCACTTACCGTCCACACGCCACGGGCCTTCCGGCATCATCGGTCATTATGGCGGCGCACTCCGATGGGGTCCTCCCACCGTAAGAATGTTTGCTAATACCTCGTCCATTTATCAGGAGGGTGCACCACTGGCAGGTTAGGTTGGCTTGGGTCCCGAAAGATGATGGTTGCATCCCATAAAGTCGTAAAGGCCCAAGGTTATTTTGCTTTATGAATTACCGTTAAATGTACTGCATTTTCTACTTTATCCTATTCTTCCAATGTGTTTTGGTAGTCAGTGAGATATGTCATTCCCATTTCCATCCTCCACCTATCCCTCTTAATTTTTCCAATCCTTCTCTGAATCATTTTTTAAATTTTCAAAGTTAAGCAGCATCTGGGTGATGCCAGCATTTCTGATTCTGGACTGATGTTGCATGTATAGTGTACGTGCATGGGCGACAATCCACTTACCTCCAGGTGGACTGTCTGCTCATGTCACCTTTCCATATAAAAATATTGTTGTTATATTACATTTGAAATTTTCGCGTTTTTGACACATATTTATCTATTTAAACGGGACTTACCGCGAATGTTTACCTTATCTATTTTACTCGACGTTTCGGCTTGGTTGCACCAACCATGGTCACGAGCTGACTGAAGAGGCGGCTAGTCCACGTCGACAGTTGTGAGCAGTTTCATTAACTACTGGCATTTGGTCTTCATAGTCCGGAAACTTGCGGCACACAACACTCATAATACTAGAAGTAGTGTCAGACGAAAAATCGCGAGATTAAATTTTATTAAATTTATTAATCACCGGATTCCATGTCGAGGACAATTTGTATCCAACTTCTCGATTGAAATTTCTATATTTTTAATTTAAAATGCTTCACGCACAATCTGGGAGAAATAGTGGCCATCGGTGGAGAGGATTTTTGGACTAAGAAGTTCTATCCAGTGATTGATCCCAGAATTCACAGAGATGATGAGGTCATGTGCGCTGTAAAGTCTTTTTTCGATACCCAGGATCAAACCTTTTTTTCCTAGGGAATTGAGCAACTTTCAAAACTTTATTCAAGGTTAGATTAGAAGGTGATTATGTTGAAAAATAAATACAATTTTGATATACATTTCCTAAAGTTTTAATACTCTTCCAAAAATATATTTATCAACCTAGTATTATTAGTTTAGGAGGTTTCGGTTTCATTTTGGGGTATTTTTGAATCATTCTTAGTGGGAAAAAAATTTCAATGTTAGCGACACTGCATGCGACACAGTTTTGAAATCAAAATGACGGCTCGGGACTATGCCAACCTCCCTAGTAAAAGAACTCCTTTGGTAGGAAGTTTTAACAAGATTTTCATTCAGTAAATTCAGAATAGAATTCAGCCTAATTTTTTTTTAATTTGCAACCTTTTTACTTGTACCACATTTTATTTATCAAACTACCAATTATGGCTCTGTTCTAAAACGTGCGTATATAGTTAGTGTAACCTATTTAATCTTCTAATATAATTCAAAATGAAACACAGCAATATTTAGAATTATGTTAGAGTGATTTTTGCATGTTTTGAAACTCTGTCTACAAGATCTATATAATCAGTCTATATAAATCTCTTAGAAGTCTCAGTTACGTTAGAAACAATAATCATAGAACAATATCATAGAATTACTATAGGACATACATATATCTTTTATAACAAAAAATACTGATTTAAAATACAAAAAGTAACTTATTACTAGAATTACTAAAAAAGTAAGTGTTAAATGTATTTTCACCTATTTTTTTAACCTACCTGGTAACTATGAGATATTTTTTGAATTTAATTTTAATTGATTAAAGCATATATGTGTTGCAGGCTTGTTAGACTTCTTTTAAGAGTGTAATACATTGTGAAATTACTTCTTTTTCTTGATATTAACAAAAATATTCTGTTGGAATGTACAACAGGGCCAAATGATTAAGGTATTGAATAAAACTTAAAGAAGACCAATTTTTTAGGTAATAAAAAAAGGAAAAGGGAACCTTTACCCGATTTATCTGATATTTCTACAACTGAACCAGAAGAGATAAGTACATCACTAGGATATAAATATACAAAAGAAAGACATTATTTAAAGCCTTACAGCAAACACAAAAGAAGAAAAGAAACAGAAATACAGAGAAATAAAGAACATAAGAAAAAGCCTCAGCACAGTAAAAAGAAAATAGGAAAGAAAGTTTTAATAATTAGTGAATCAAGTGAAGAATCAGATGAAGATTCAAGAAACAGAAAAAGGAACCTCGCTGATGCAGTTAAAATTAATAGACATCATGCTAATGATTCTTCCACATTAAAGGCTAGACTGCAAAATATGATCTATGCTTCAAAGACTGAAGATGGTCAGACTTATTTTGTAATAAACCGAGAAACTGATCTAAAAATTAAACTAGTTCAAAATACTCTTCAAGATATTAGTTACTCGCCTGTCTCTTCCAATAATCCCAATAGTCCAAAATCTGGCATTGAATTGCGGGTTGATTCTCCAAAAAATGATGAATTAATGGAATTATCCAATCTTGGTGAATTGGCAATTGATAAGAATAATGAACTCACTCACGATGCTCTAGATAGTGTAACAACTGCAAAAGACAATGTGGAAAAAAGTAAATCTTCAGGCGATTCAGATGAAGATTTAGAATTACTCAGACAAAATGCTCTTCAAACTAAAACTAAAGCTTCCCAAGCAGATGTAGCTGCAGAAAAGAAGGTTGGGTCTTCAGATGGAGAAGATAGTGATACTTATGAGCTTAGAATGATCTGTCTTAAGTCAGCTTTATTAAAACGAGCAATTGAGAGGAAAAGAGAGCAGAAAATGATTAAACGGATATCCATTTCACAGTCATTGCATGATGATTTAATTACAGATGACATTTGTAGTAAAATAGATTCAGAAAATAATACAGATATTGAATCGGTTGATATGGATATTGTATCTGATGGTGAAGGAAAAGATAATATAGAAAAGATTACTAATGACTCATCTAATATAAATACAAAGCATATTTATGAAATACATGAAAATGTTAATATTAACATTCCAAACTTAGCACATAAAGAAGATGATTTCGAAGAAGATGAAGATGTCTTACGTGCCAAATTATTAACTTCCTTAAGTAAAAATTTACCAAACCTGGTCAATCCTACGATATTGAACAACCATGATGATACAAAGGAAACAGAACGAGTTACACCAACACCACAAAGTGTTTCAGAAGAGAAAAAATTTATAATTAATGTCGCTGAGTCAGATTCAGAAGGGGAACATGAAGCAATAAAAAATTTAACAAAAATGCATATCAAATTATCTGAACAGGTAGACTTCCAACAGAAATTAGACATGTTCCTAAAATCAACTAGAATGGAGGTTGAAAAAAGTCAGTTACCAGATATTGTGCAAAAGGAACATATTTTACCATTGCCAAAACCACCCGAGAAATTTGTCCCAAAGGTCAGAAAACATTACTATTCATTTTACTTTCGACTTTTTAAAAACATTTTAATAATATTCTTTACAATTCCAGCCATTGACTCACTTGCCAAAATCAGAACAAATTGAATATAGAAATTTAGTGAAAAGGATGGCTGAATTGGAGAAGATAAAGCAAGCTAGAAATGCATCAATGAATATTTTGAACGAACAAGTATTTATAAAGGAAACGTTGAAGCCCCGCAATGTCACTGTGGATTCACTACGTAAGAGCAATAACTTGGAAGAACAGATTGCTTTGTCAAGGTGTGTCATACCAAATCTATTTATTTAGGTTCTTCATATATAGCAATGGCCTCTATGTCGTATCTTTAAATTCTAGTTACAATATTCCTAAATTGTATTTGTAAGACCACTAATTACTATTTATTAAAAATTATGCATTAACAAGTTTCACTATGCGAATAAGTGGACTTCCTTGAATTGACTTTCAAGTTTTATTGTCGTCTTCCAGGAAAAGGATAGCAGAAGAATCGGCCCATATGCTAAAACTGAAAGAAGAGGGAACAAAATTGTTTCAAAAGTACAAAATAGTTTCAACAGAGTTAAAAAATATATCAACTGCCATTACTTTGAATAAAAGAGAACAGAAAGCTGCACACATTCGATTAACGAAAATAAGAGCTCAACACCAAATGTTATTAAAAAGGTATATCCAATCAAATGTTATTTTCTCAGGGTCTCAATTCAAAACCGTTTGTACTTCAATGATTTTTTCGTACATTGCTTTCTTATAGTTCAGGTCCACAATGTCCAAAGTATTAAAATGATTGTATGTCGCAATTAATCTCCTCTAAAGTGTCTATTGTATTCTAATCGTGTTTACTGCAACTAAATTATTTGTTTAGGGAAATGTTTCTGAATTGACTGTTCGTTTTTTAATTCTATCAATTTTTTTTACTGTTACTGTACATCTGAGTTTACGCTAATTTATATTTTAACTATATTGTTTTCGTCTATTTTACTTAATTAACGTTGTTTAGCCATCTTCTTTAGGTAAGTTGCATACGTCATTCAATATTTATGTTAATAACTAGTAAAGTTTGTACAATTTCGTGATTCTCTCTCAAAAATTTATTTTCAGCTCACCAATTACACATTCCAATTTAAAAGATCTAAATATAAATAAAGATATAAATACAATAAATACAACAAATAAAGTTTTGGCAACAACTAAGTTGCAGAAAGAGAATGATCCTACGAAAGAGGATCACAGAAATCCACAAGTATTAAAATCATTAAAAGTGAGTGTGGTAAATGATTTGAAGAATGATAATCCAGTTCCTAATCCAAAGGTATCAATTCAAAGTGATGTTGCCAATAATAAGAATACAGGTAAACTACCTCCAAGAGTTGTTAATGTAACGAAAGTCGATTCAGATCTTCGTAAAACAGAAGAGCCGAAAATTATAGATAATGGATTATTAATACATCCATCTAGAATGGACTCGGATGCAAGTTTAACAGTTCAAATCAAAGTTAAGAGAAGAAATAGCAAAGAAACATTAATTGAGAACAAGATAAATGATGATTATGAATCCCCACTACAAGCTTTAGGCGGTGCAACGTAAGTTTTGACTTTGAATATACGTATGTTCACAAAGCATTAATAACACTGGCCATTCACTAATACAAATCTCATACTCTCATTTACGTAGTTTAGAAGGAATTCAAATACATATGTAATTTATGGAGAAATGCAATGTATGACTGAAACACTACATACAATTTATGTATATATTAATAATTGTGGACGATTTTATTAAAAAGAGTTTTGAGTATTTTAGAAAAATTGTCAGAAGGTTTCTCGCCACCTTCTGACAAGGTATAAATAAATACCTGATAAAGTGATACCTCCTGATAAAGTAATTGTTAACAATTTGATACATAAATTATGTGCCAATTAAATATAGCTGATACTGACTTTCTGATAAAATATAACTGACTTTCTGATATATCTTCTGATGAAATATCAGAAGGTGGTGAGAATGGCCCTAAGTATGCTAGAATTTTTTTTTGAAAAATAACTGTAATAAGGTTATAGAAGTCACAAGTTCGTAGAGGATCATCATATTACCGTGTTAATTATTGTCGCCACTCCGCAGTACTATTACAACCACGCCACCATAAATATTCTGAAGTTAATACTCGTATGGACTTCATTTTGAAATGATTTCGATAAATAAAATGAATTTGTGTTTTCTTTGGTTATAGAATAAGTAATAAAACATCAATTTCAGGAATTTTCATCTACCCTATTATTTAAAAGAAGAAAGTAAATTCAGTTATTTGTGCAACTGATGATGTCAATCCGTAGCTTGATACTCAATTTTCACTGTTGTTCATTAGGCGCTGTAGAAAAACAAGAAAATGCATGTTTTACTAAATATTTTCCTCATAAATAGTGGATGGAGAATGCGTGCGTACACACATCGTCGTTGTGGTGTAAGTATGCATTTGATCTGTCCACGCGTCATTTGTCATGTAATAATTTTATTAATATGATGATTTTTCAGCTGGGAGGAGGATCCTAATGGCGTACTATGTCCGTTCGAAGTTGGCGGCAATTGCAAGGATCCAGATTGCAAATTTTTACATCCTAAAGTTCCCTCAGTACAATGACACAACACAAACACTCATACGTACAGTCACTACCTCACAAACACACACATATTTTTTACCTTTCCCTTATCCCTTATCACCGATTTCCCGTTGCCCCGTCGTCAACAAGGATTCTACAGCGAAGTGTAAAGTATTTATATACGGTTTATTTTTATCGTTGATTTCAATTAATTTTTAATCGTCAAAATTCATATCGAAGGTTATGGCAATGGCGTAGTTTTTTAGTATTTCATAAAAATGGACAACAATTATTATATTATCATTACAATACATATTTAAAACTGTCTGTTTTATCTTTGCCTACTTATTCATATATGTCTTTTATTTATATTGCCTGCGCCACGTCATTCTTTTTTGATGTAAATATTTTATCTATTATATCGATTATTCTAATTTGTAAAATACACACTAATATGTCACCTTTTTCTGGGGTTCCATAGTTATTAGTTTCCTTCATACGTGTTAATAAATCGAACTTTTTCATTACAAACCTCTATTAAGTTCTTAATGAGATACAGTATTACCTACTAATTAAATAATGCTGATCGGCCATATTCATTTTTGCTACCGTGACCGAACGTTCAGTATATATATATATATTCATATATACAATATGTATAACATAGAGTGGTTACAACGCAACCCAATACATCTATGACTGAATTCTATGAACAACTCTTGAATGTGCTTGGATGTTTGTTTAAAAAAATGTTTCATTCAGTATATTTTTTCTAGAAATGAAACGGATATCGGGCCGGATACCGGATATTCAAAAATTGATAATTTCCTAAAATCAATTTTAATAAATGAATCTTTGTAAGGTAAATAATAATAAAATTGCTTATAATAATGTCGGCTTTTATTTAAAGGTGAAAAAGTTGCAAAAATTCACAAAGTACCTTCCAAAAAATTAAAATTACCTTGCATAAATAATTATAATTGCATAAATAATTGCATACGATTATAATAATCGTATAATTGCACGCAAATCACGCAGTAAGTAAAGGACTAATTTTCACTAAACAATCACTCACTCACGTCACACACGATCACTCACGATGACACCCGAAAGTTCCGAAACCGCCCGAATTGATCCGATCGCGTTCGCTGCACCTGTGCGGCGCTAAACTCGTCACAACATGCATCGAGACAATGAGCCGTATATCCGGCCACCCGGCTTCGCAGCTCGTCAAATATCCGGTATCCGGCCAAACGACTATCCGTTTCATCTCTAATTTTTCTCTATTTATTTAGGAAACAAACTCACTAATTCAAATATTTCAGACATGGTAAACAAGCAGTCCTTAAAATCAGTAACATTGTAAATTCTGAACAATGTTGACGGTTATAGAAGCGAACCTTGAATGATATTCAATTAAATGTTAACTATGAAGCCCCATTATGTTTTAGCAACTTTTTATGCATTGTTTGATATATGAAAATATGCAATTTTAGTTGGCGCCTGTCGGTCCGTGGGGTGGCGTCGCGTCAGCGCTAGTGGTAAGTTGCGAGTACATAATAGACATAGTGAATTAGTAGTGCTGTTAACATTCACAGTTTGTGTTATCTGCGACAACTGCGGAACTACGACTCGGTAATGTGTATGTGGTACCTACGTAAAATATAATTAAGTATTTTATTACATTAAAATGTTGTATGATGTTTTATAGAAATATAAATAAATAATAATTTTTATTTGTATAACCTTGTTTTATTTACAACTTTTAGGCATGGATAAATAAAGAGACGATTCGTTTTAGAATTAGTCACAGCCGTATGTTTGTTACCGACCACACCACGGGTGGTGTTTGGAATTGTTTTTATAGCATCTTATGCCGTCAGCATAGAGATTAATTTGCAACGGCACGATGTAAATGTAAACGAACCGCGTTTGTAGAATCATTTATTTATCCAGACCTTAGAATTAAGATACATATGAAACGCTATATCGAGACAAAATAAGACAAAACAGATGTTCAAACAACATGAAATTTACAAAAGGCGGTCTTATTGCGAAAAGCGATCTCTGCCAAACTACCGTTGAGCAGAGAGGAAGTAAAATGACATGTGAAAATAAGGTCCTCAGCGTATCCGTATCCTCGACAGAGAGTCCCTGTGTACAGTGCGCTCAAAAGGACACTACCGCGAACCCGTTGGTTGTGGAATGCGGAAAAACTGCGGCAGATTTTTTTTTATAGGATAGCTGACGATCGGGCGGGCCACATGGTGGTAAGTACTTACCGCCCCCCCATCGACACTTGCAACACCAGGGGGCTTGCGGGTGCGCTGCTGACCTTGCAAAATCCTATCCACAGCTCTCTTGAAGTGCCCCATATCTTAGCGTAACGGAAATATCTCAGCTGGCAGTTCATTCCACAACCTTCGCGGTATAGGTCTTTTTACCGCACTGTACGCAGCGACTGTCAAGGAAGTGCGGATGAACCGCACAACGTTGACGAGCGGTGCAATGGTAAAAACCCGAAGTAAAATTGAACAGCTCGAACATTCTCCATTATAAAGGCGGTAGAAAACTACTGAACTGAGCATAAAGTAATTAGGATAAAAAGAAAAATAGTAAAAGTAATACGAGGGATGATTTAGGTGAAGAAAGACACTGATCACAATTATAAACAAAGAGGGCATTAAAATACTAAAATAACAGAATAGAACTGTATGAGAGTGTATGGTACTGTATTTACATACGGTACCTTTCGTATGTTCCTACCTTCGTACCATCACCTTTCATGTAACCTTTCGGTTACAAGATGTGTGGATAATAAAAATAAAATGAACAATAATTTTACAAATAGACATTTTATTCAGACATTGTAAAGAAAATACAAAGTAAAATACTTTTGCCTTCACACATAGATACATTTAGATAAAAATACGTAGGTATATTATTTCGGGATAAAATTCGATATAATAACTCTTGAACAGAAGTGAATCCACTCCAGACTACATAGACTCATTATAACAATGATTATATTTCAAGGTGACAGAACTGTGGGCACAGTCAAAGGAAGAACATATTTATAGTTTATATAATAAAGTGGACAACATGAATCATTAAAATTTAATTTCCAAAATAATTTGAACATTTACACATATAAAATTCTATAAATTCATAAGATTTGTTTGGTGTTTCCAAAGCTCAATTTTATTCTAATCTCATTTCAAAATAATAAGGGGTCACCGAAAGATGAGGTCAATGATGGTATAGTTAGCAGTTTATTTAGAAAACCTATTATTTTGATGGAGTTTAAATTTTCGATTTTTTTTCCGATATTGTCTTATCAATTCTAAAGCACCCTTTAGAACTGTGCTAATATAAGGTTTAAGATTCAGTTATGTGCAAAGGATTGTCCTTGATTTTGTGGTCCTCATTTATAGTTATGCATTCTTAGAATAAATCGACTGCTGGATATAGGCAGAGGCCTTGGGAGAGCCCAAGGCTCGCCACCACACACGTTCCTCGGCTCTTCTCATTCAATTACCACTGGCCAATTTCTTTAAGTTGTCGGTCCATTTGGCCTGAGGGCGTACCACAATGCGTTTCCCGGTACGTGGCCTCCATTCGAGGACTCGTCCATCGGTTAGCGGTCCTGCGGCAAATATTACCACTTCAACATGCCGATTCTACGAGCTGTCGGTGACTTTGGTTCTTTGGCGAATGTTTTCGTTTCGCATGGCAAAGAAACTTCGAGCATAGCCCTCTTCATAGCTCGCCGAGTGACCTTGAACTTATGGATCACGCCTACCATTAGAGGCCACTTTTCGGCACCGTACGTACCGGCAACCGGCAGGACGCACTGATTAAAGACTTTCTTTTTCAAGCATTGTGGTGCAGGCGACGAGTAGAGCCTGATGGTAACCCACCTCCACCCATGGTCCTACCAACCTTTTGGTTATACGGACCAAATCGTCGGGAGGTACGCGCCGTTCGCCTGCTAGGGCTATGTTGCGGCGCGTATCTGCTCTGCCTCCCTACAAGTATTTTCTTTTGCCTGTGTCGCATAAGCACTCTCCCCTTTCAAGTAGAGGGGACGACGAGTCGACGAGTAGAGCCGACGCATTTTCCTAAATGCCCAGCCAGTTTGAATGCGTCTATCAATCTCCTTGCTGAACTTTATCTTGCTTAGCTGGATTGTTTGCCCAAGGTAGACATAATGGTCAACAACTACGCTTTCGACGTTTATTAGTCCCGGAAGAACATGTTCATTGATCATTATTTTTATTTCGTCTAAGTTCATTCCGAGACCAACGCGTTGTAATGTTGCGTTAAGGTTGTTTAGCATCCAATTTCAATTTTCCAGCGATTTTGCCATGATGACTACGTCATCGGCGAAACGAAGATGTGAGATGTACTCACCATTCATATTGATTCCACGTTCTTTCCAGTCCAGCATCGTAAATGCATCTACCAGCGCGTTTGTGAACAGTTTCGGAGATATTACATCACCCTGTCTTACTCCTCGACGCAGCTGAATCGGCCTAGTCTGCTGGTCTTGAATTCGGTCCGTCATGCTTTCAATGTTATACAGACATCTCAGTACCTCGATATATCGCCAATAGGCTTGGCACCGCTGTAAAGATTTCAGAATAGTCCAGGTCTCGATAGAGTCGAAGGCTTTCTCGTAGTCCACAAAGGCAAGACACAGAGGCTGATTATACTCTTCGGTCTTCTGTATAATCTGATGCAATGTGTGAATGTGGTCTACGGTGCTGTAGCCTTTTCGAAACCTAGCCCGCTCCTATTGGCTGGAACTCATCAACCTTCGGGCGAGACGATTCGTGATTACCCTCGAGAACAGCTTATATACGTGACTCAGTAGAGTAATAGGTTTATAGTTCTTCAATAACACCTTGTCTCCTTTCCTGAAAAACAGGACTACTACACGCCTACTCCACGCCTCTGGGATTATGCCACGGTGTAAGACGGTGTTAAAGAGGTATTGCAGCTCTTGTAAGAAGGGAGCTCCGACAGCTTTCGAAAGCTCTGATGTTATAGCGTCTTCACCGGCGGCTTTACCGTTCTTAAGTTGTTTCATGGCAATACTAATCTCACCCAGGTTGAAGTTCGGGATATCTTCGGTGCAGTGGCGGGTTATATTTGCACGGCGATCGTCCTCCTCATGGGCTGTAGGTGCAAGTGCGTGTGCGGCGTAAAGATTTCTATAAAACTTCTCAACTTCTGCGAGGATCTCTGGTCACGAAGTTTGGCCACTTTCGCTTTTAAACATCGCAAGATTACTGCGTCCAAGAGGCTGAGCAAAGACTCTAGAGCCTTTATTGTTCTTTCTAGATTAAAATATTATCACAGAATAACTAATACCTACGACGAGTACAGAAGGTTCATTCGCTAAGAACCGCCCCATAAAACCTACAAAAAGGTACCTACAACTTTGTTAAATATCGTAACATATCGTTCAGCGCGAACCAAATTGAATCCTACGCGCATCGGAAATAGGCGATATTACTTAGACTGAATCGCCGCAGCCTGCAGGTCACGCACACAATGGCACTCCGTGGGTGAATCGCGAAGATTGTCACCCATAATTATGTTATAACTATACCTACCTACTTACATAATATTATACCTATTATACTTACATTATATTATACCTACTTACATAATATGATGGTAGTTTTTAAACGCTTTTATTTGTGTATGTGTTACAAAGTTGCGTTACGCAACTTACCTCTTTACGTTGCGCAGGGGCCCGCCGCTGTAAGCATATTTTCGTACCTAAAGTGCGGAGTGAGCTAGGCCTGCCCCTGCGGAGGGGTTTATTTCAGTCGGTTGCCGCGAGCCCTTTGTAACGCACGCACACATGAAAATGTTTAAAAACTACCATCTGTGAAAGTGGGCATTACTTTTTATTTAATTTTATTTTAGAACAAAACTAAAATTGTGTTTTAAAACTAATAAAACTACAATAATTAGTTATAGTATAATTATGGGTGACAACCTTTGCGATTCACCCACGTAGTACCATTGTGTGCGTGACCTGCAAGCTGCAGCGATTCAGTGTAGGTAATATCGCCTTTCTCCGATGCGCGTAGGATTCAATTTGGCTCGCGTTGAAAGATATTTTAATTTGTAGGCTTTATGGGGTGTTCTTAGCGAGTGAGCCTTCTGTACTCGTCGTATTAAGTATTCTGTAGCAGGAGCCCGCCGCTGTAGGCATATTTCTGTACCTACAGTGCTGAGTCAGTCAGGCCTGGTATTATTATACACCATTGTACCTTATTGTATACACTGCGATGTATCTGCAATAAAGTTTTAGTGCAGTTTGTGTGTACAGTGATGCATTTTGTGTTTAAAATTATTGGTTAACACGAGTGTACACTGCTAACTGTGCTAACATTTACCGTATACCTATAGTAGAACCTCGATTATCCGAATCTCGATCCGCGCGCAATTTAGATTCGCAACCGAAGCCACTAAACATTTATTTCACAATTATTTAACATTTTATCCTTTCTTTCAAAGTTCAATTTAAAGAATCTTAATAAATTTTAACTTAATAACAATAAATGTAATATGTAAACAAGTTATAACAATTAAACAACTTTTAACGGTTTAAATCGCGTATATTTTGCAAATACTTTGCAAAGTGTTCGAAACGTCGGGATATAAATAATGTTAAATATACGCGATTTAAACCGTTCAAAGTTATTTAATTGCTATGTATAGTAATCTCGAAAACCTAAGAAAATATTAAGTTATAACAATATATAATCAGGTTTCATTATCCGAATGATCTTTAGCAATAAAGAATTAAATCGGTTTGAGATTCTACTGTATTATGAATTATAAAAACTATGTAGGTACACTTTATGAAAATATTTCTGAACATGTAGATAATACGTTTTATACAACAGGGACACAATTTTATAGATATGTAAAAGAAGAAAAAGCCCACAGTTTTCATTGGACAGAAGGGTTCACACTTTACAGGAAGGCGTAATAATTATTATATGACGTTTTGAACGTGCCTCCATACCAATTATAATATTAACACCACCCGCTTTGATGTATTCTCTTTTTCTACACAAAGTTTGCTAATAATATGGTATTTTAATGAGTTTTAAAAACAGTAAAATGACGGTAGGTAAGTTTGTGTGAATTGTGACCTTTTATCCACACTATGTTTTAATGACATGGAGATATACAACTGCGTTACACGCTTCATTCCCTTCTCATAAATCCTTTAAAAATTGAGTCCTTCGATTAATAATATTAATTAATTAAATCAATTAATAATAATAATATAATTATTAATTAAAGGGCTAAATTTAAAATTAAATTGCCTTTGGGAGGCTCCCCGCACGCAGCAAGCGGGCGAGTGCTTTTACGTAAACTACTTAATCTTTTTTTTTATTTTGGGCGGGTATATTACGAATATGTGCCCACTGTGGAATAATAGATAACATCAAAGCGCAATGTGCAGTGTTTGTACCTAGTCGGGACAGGAGAACATTTAAAGTAAATAATGGAGGAAATAATTACTTCCCGGACTTCCCGAAGTTTTTATATAGGTGCCTTTTCTATTTGATAGACTGTTTGTACATATTATTAAGAAATCTTGTGGTAAATTAAATATGTTTTAAAGTAAACATACAACATAAATCAGGATAAAGCCCTCTTCATATTGGTAATGGTGCGAGTCGAGACGGGAATTCCTTTGCATGATTTTGGTGTCAAACCTTTGCGAACTAAAATGAGTTTTCGCTAAGCATAAACATTTTGAATAGTGATTTATAAAGATGTCATTATCCCCCGACATACTATTAGTTTTACTTTATATTAGGTGCAAAAAAACATATTACTCCAGCGGGAATTCACTCAATTTTACTGTTAAATTAATACTTACGTTTTGTAATCAGGATTATTCAAATCATAAAGTATTGAATTGATAACTTTTCTTATAATAATTCTGCCGGAAACAAAATTTTGTATCGTCCTGCAAAAAATACGCAGTTGTGCCCATCCGTGGCAAACAACCTACCATAGCCGCGTCAGAGTGAATGAGTACGAATATTTTTATGTCATTAATATGTCACCACAGGGAACACCTGGGAGATTTTTTCCAATCGTCACCATTGGGGACGGAACGGATGGTAACAAGTGGGAATAGACGACTGACACGTGCTCGCTTGCAGTTGACGCGAACGAATTTGCATTCCGCGTCCCGACAACACCAGTTTGAAGCGTGCTTAAATCTTTTGATTTTATACTATCTCGAACAAGTATAATTTATAAAATAAATACAGTTTTTTTTAGTTAGTTTTCCTGTCCCTGGCTACGGTGAACAATAAGTACATATGTTTATCTGAGAGTGTGCCACATGGCGACCGCTTTCCTGGTCTCCTGCGCCATCTGCGCCCAGTGGCGCCCTTCAGCGGCCGGTTCTGCCGCGCCCACGCAACACCAACCCACCACTAAACCACTACCACCACCTGTCACTACGCACACCTGGAATGGGGAAGTCATTAGTCAGGGAAATAAAAAGTCCTATGAATGTTCAATTTGACAAAGTTTGCGACAGCCCATTCCTATTTCACCATATCCTATCTCTCCCGATTATCCTAACTCTTTCTCTTAATCCATTCCCATATCTCCAAAGGTAGGCAACGCGTCGTGCCAACGTTTGTCATTCTGGACTGGTGTTGGCATGTACTACGAATGTTTATGGGCGACAATATCCACTTACAACCAGATTGGACGGTCAGCTCGTCTGCCGACTTCTTCCAAAAAAATGCTTAAGAAGAAAAGAGCTAAAGCAGATAAATGCAAATGCACTCTCGCCAATAAGTGTACAAAAAAGGGCAAATTAATAATGTACAGTAGGTACTCGAGAATATGAAACAGCCATCGTGTAATGAGACGAGACATCAGTCTCTTCGTTCGTTATTCACGAACGTATATACCTACTACAACATTATTGAATAGATATTCTAAATTCAAACTAAACATGAATTTGCGTTGATTTATATAGAGCAATACAAGTGTGATTTTAATCAACTAGTGTGACAACGAAATCTAATAAGAGTACTTAATATATAAAAAACTTATAAAATAATATAATAAAAATATAAAGTATAAAGTTCTTATATAAAAACTGAAATATCCCTATTCCCAATCCTTTTTTTGTAATTCGTTCCTAAATCTGCAAAGGATTCCAACATATGTCATTCTTGACTGATGTCTACGTTAATATCTACTTGCCATCGTACTGCATGCTTCTGTATTGCAACCAGCCTTTTCGGTATCCACAGCTGGACATGGGCTTCCTCATGCATATCATCTGTGCACGAGGGATGTATGGGCTTGAAACACTTCGCTGGCCAAGCGGGTTGGCGAGTCCACTCTTTTAGAGGTGGTGTAGTTCCTCAGCCTCTGTGTTGTTTGCGGCTTTGTTATCCCTTAGTCGCCTTTTACGACACCCGCGAGAAGAAATAGGGGTGGTGCTATTCTATAGCCGGCCGGCATCACACTCCATATTGTACGGCACCACATGGCTTCTGAAAATAAAATAAAGACCGAAGAATCACCTCAATGGAAGCCTCTTGCAAGTTGGCGGAAGGCAGACTGAAGGAGAGGGCCTCATTCCATACGGGATTGTTGATCTCTTTTCGATTAGTTTTCTTCTTCTTTACCCGTTTACCGTTCACGAGAAGGTACACTTTTACGTACACATCTGGAAAACGTTAAAGATATGCGTAACAATCGATGTAGTCATGATAAAAAATTCAAATTCAAAACTTCGTCACACAAAGTTTTAATCCGAAAAATAGGCATTCTAAAGTCTATTAAATATTTTTAAAAATCCCCCTGTTGTTCACAAGTTATGGAAATATCGGACTTGTTCTTTCAGAAGTTGTTCTTTCTTGGCTTTCAGAAGCACTGATGTTATTTACCATTCTTAAGCTACCCGAGGGCAATATTAATCTCACCCAGATAGGAGCCCGGGATATCGTCGATGTAGTGGCTGGTTAATTTGTACAGCGATTATTCCCCTCATGAGTTGTAGGCGCAGGTGCGGCGTGGTTTTTCATAAAACTTCTCAATATTTCAACAATTTACTCTCGAAGAGAGAGGGCCACTGTCACTTATAAGCATCGTTAGATGACTGCGTTCAAGAGGCTGAGCAAAGACGCTAAAACCTTTATTGCTCTCTGTCGTCGCGCCTTAATCCGTTTTGTATTGAAGCGATGAAGTCCACGGCGTATCAGCCTCCTTCAGTTACTTATTATTAATTATTATAATTTGTATTTTAATGAAATAGATAACAACATAATAGTATTATTATTTCTCGACTTGTTTAATAATAACAGGGAACAAGTGGTTGTATGGGTAATGACTAAAAATAAATCTTTTAAAAATCACGTCCCCAATCAAGAAGTATCTAAAGTTTTATCGCTCATTTCGGAGTGTAAATGGTTACAAAACTTAGTAAGGAAAATAGCTGTTTAATTATTTTAAAATTTTAAAAATCGATTTTTAAAAGACCATTACCGTTATTCTATAAGGTTATTTTTGACCCGGTGTCCCGATATTTTTGAGATTTGGGATCCCGGTATGCGACCCCTTAGTAGAGAGGCATTATTAAAACAAATTCCTGACGAATTTCATTGTGGTGCCTTACAAAGAATGACACCTGATAAAAAGTCTTTATTTCATAGTAATGTACTTCAAATTTACTTATTATCGGATTATTTATCGGAGAACAATTTAAAAAAAAACAATCAAATGAAGCAGTCTGGAGCAACCTTGGAGCCTCCGACAACATATTATGCAAGTTACTAGGCGGGATACGTGTTCCTTTTATGTTAAAGGCACCCTTGATATTTCCCAATTAAAAGGTTATAATCAATTTCAAAACAAAGGAGGGTTACCAGATGACACAGTAAATAGAAAATATGTTGAGGTTACATGTACTGCAGAAAGCGGAGATGGCTTCCAGTTACTTTTCTACTTTATTTCTAGTTCCGAAACAGGACGGAACCTGTCGGCCTATTTTCAATCTAAAACGGCTAAACATGTGTATAAATTGCTAAATATATGCTACTGAGGAGGAGAGTGCACGCTGCAATCCAACAGACGCTGGGCGCGCTCGACTGGCCACGTTACCCCTCTCTCACAAAAGACTACCTTGAAATGTACTGCATTTCCCACTTTATCTTATTTCCTTAATGTACTTACATGTTTCGGTAGTGAGTGAGGTGTGCCAGAGCCCATTCCCATCCTATCCCTTCGCCATTTTCCCAACCCCTTTTCCAAATCCATTTCTACATCTCCATAAGTAGGCAGCGCATCCGGGAGCGTGCCAACGTTTGTCATTTTGGACTAATGTTGGCATGTATCGCGGATGTCTATGGGCGACAGTATCCACTTACCATCAGGTGGACTGTATGCTCGTCTGCCGCTTTCGTACATAAAAAAATAAATATAAAAGGTAAAACATTTCAATTATTCACTAAGTAACAGTTAGTGACTAACACTAACTAACTGACAATCAATACTAACAGCTATCACCGCTCTAACTTAAGTTTAGTGGCTTCTAAATCACTACAGTAAACCGTACCGCCATTAGCTCTAGCTAATTTCTTCGAGGGACAACAGGAGAAAGTTATGCTCAAATTAATATTATACTTGGTCTATCTAAATAGATACCACTTACCTAAAGCATCCTTCCCTTCCTGAGGCGGCAGTAAATTACGTGCCTTCAAAACCACTACAGTGAGTCTTTCAGCTGATGGCAAATAGGAGAGAGACAGTAACAACTCTTGTAACTCTTCAGGGGGACGGCGTTCTCTAGAAAGTTCCGCCCAAACTTCTGCACCACCGGCTACTTCTACTCTGGATAAGGATACCTTAGCAGAGCCCATTACTTCGTTACGGGAGAATCTGTGGGTAAAAGAGCAAATGAAAGTTAAGAGATAACTCAAATTAATTATTGTTATTTACAAGTGCAATAGATTACTATCTTGTAAGGCTTGTATTATGTCCTACTTTCTGGGACATGGCAACGTTCCGTACTTTGCCATACTAGTATGAAAAAATGTACTAAATTGTACTATCAACCAAAATAAATGTACTAAAAGAGGAATACTAAAAATCGATGTTCAAAATGTCACCGCCAGCAAGCATACTTCTTCCAGCGGGCGCTATGTGTTCTAATAAAAATAAGTCCAGTTTGTGCAGTCCATAAATGATTTTCTCTTATTAATGTATCTATGTAATTATTATATACAATAAAATTATGTAAAATATGTAAGTGCATATTTTTTTCGAACATTTTACTAGATTTTAAAAATACTCACAAACTCGACTGCATGTTATTGGAACACGAAGCGCCCGTTAAGAAGGTTGGCGGTGACATTTCCAACACTGATTTTTAGTATTCATTTTTTAGTACATTTATTTTGGTTGATAGTATATATATAGTAAATTATTTGCATGCCAGTCCGGGGTGAATACGTAGCTGTCACTACCAGGAAGTAGGACATCTTGTATATAAATGATCGGCAAAAGAATACTAATTCAGCAGAGTAGATCATGATCAGAAAAAAAACCATATAACAAGCAATATTTTTCAATGAGTAACTAAAATATTTTTGAATATTACCTGTATCTTTATTGTAACCAGAGAATCTAAGCCTAACCCACTTTTAAATTTGATACCATTGATTTCCTGTTCACAAACGCCAAAATGCCGAATATCGGGCGGCGATAACTTGACACACTAGCTTGTGAGAGCGGCTACCACAAACTGTGTAGCCGCTAAACAATTCTAGAAAAGAGTGGACTCGCCAACTAGCAATGGTCAGCGAGGCGTTTTAAGGCCTATAAACCTTCTATCACAAAGCAAATCAATTTGTAAGGTTATAAAAGGTTGAAAATCTTACCTGTCATAATCGAAAACCTGAAGTAGTAGCGTCTTGTCTCCCAACTCGTCATGCGAGACGGGAAACTTGAAGTGCTGGTCAAAGAAAGGATTCGCCTCGTTCCGGTGGACGGGTGTCTGCCGAACGCGGGTGTCAACTTCCGGTAGCAGAGTCACTCGGACGTACGGGTCATTGAAACCACCCGCTTCGTAGCCCGCTAGGTCATGAGCTGGGGAAGGTGTGGAAATGTATGGATAAACTTTAAATACTTTTAAACGGAAGCTTCGGGCACACTACCTTTCACCATAAGAGACTTTTGATTTGTATTATCATAAGAGTGATTTTGTATTTTTTTTTATAGGAAGAACTCTACAAACGAGCTTAAAATTCATCTGGTGGTAAGTGGATACCGTTGCCCATAGACATCCGCGGTGCATGCCGACATCAGTCCAAAATGACAAACGTTGGCACGCCCCCGGATGCGCTGCCTACCTATGGAGATGTAGAAATGGATTTGGAAAAGGGGTTGGGAAAAATGGGGAGGGATTATATCTCGCTGGGATGGGAATGGGCTCTGGCATATTTCACTCACTACCTCACTCACAGCAGTACATTTCCAGGTAGTCTTCTGTGAGTGAAAGAGGGGTAACGAGGCCAGTTGAACTGTTGCGTGCACCCTCTCCCTCCCATATATATCCCATATATATACATATATATATATATATTATGTATGTATTGTACATGTACATATTATGTATGTGCATGTAAGCATATTGTATGATATGATATTGTGTGTATTAATCGGGTATATTTATTTGTAGGTAAATTATTTATTCTCTTCGTCATTTAAGTTATATAATAGGTAGTCTGAAAAGTTCGCGGCCGTTTTGAACGTATGACTTTAGCGTGCTATATTTCTGGAAGCACTGATCACTGGCGGAAAAGTAATTATACCGTTTGACGGCTGACTTTTTTTTAATGGCGGCAAATTCAAATTACAAGTTAAAAGTTTTATCTGTTCATATTTTTTAACAATTAAATGACAGTGAAAATTGTTTGCTCGTTTGCAAGACCTATAAGAAGTTATTTCCCTTTCACACGTTTGAACCATGTATATTAAGCTGCAACCTTATGCAGCCTCATCTTAAGGTTGTTCACCCTAAAGCAAATGCCGAGGCATTCGCGTTGCTCAACGGTGAGGCAACGCGAGCCAGTTTTCTATAGATCGTCATTTCGTATGTTCTTTGCGGCATACGCCACGGTCCGAGGCAAGTCGTTTGTCGCAATTGAACGCACGCCACGGAACATTCTGAAAAAATACTCTGTGGCATGGACTGAGACGTCTTTGAGCACGATAAAAAATCGACAAGAAGCGGTTCGACTTGTTAGGGGAAATTCGTGAAGTGAGGTTGAGTTTTTGTTTTATTATAATAAATAAATGTGTATTTGTGCGTCATGTCTGTGATAATCAAATAAAAGCATACGACTGCGTTTTTCGTGTGCTTCCAAGAAGTCCTCTTATGTTCTCGGTAAACCTACTATCACTGTACTGAGCGACTTCTAACTTACTTCAACAGGTCTGGACATTGACAGGATATGCTTTACATTACGAAATTGTTTATTACGAAAAAAACTGACATTGTCACAAAGTGTTAATATCACCATTGCCATATGAAAAAAAATGTTTCGGTTCATTACGAGGTGACAAATTTTGCCTTATGGCGCGACGAATCTCGACTCGAGGGGACGTCTCCACGGCGCTATTGCCCCACACCTCTAATGGAGACGCAGCTTTAAGCAAATATACATTGAAAAGTCAAGCGCAGCTTGTCCCAATAAGTGCACTAATATGGTACACTAGAACGATTGAAGTTGATTGAAGGTCCTAGGTTAATAACGTTTTGAGATTAGTTTGTTACTAACCATTAGAATAAGAAATGCAGTTAGAGACTGTAGCTTGTAGAGACTGTAGATATATTAAATGGTATACCGTAAATTAAGAAAAGATCATAGGTTTGTAATGTGCTATTATTATTATAACTACTCCTAATAAATAAATATCCAACGAAGAAAATAGCCGATTGCCTCTTATACGCCTACTACCTCTCTACAATTTGTAAAATAACTGTTCGTATGCTGTTGAATTACATACCTAGCCTAAGCTAGCATTCCTAAATAAATCTACCTAGTTCATAAGAAATCTGTCATTAATACTTGGCACTTCATACTTATGTTCTATAATTGCAGGTAAAATAGCAAAAGAAGACATACCTTCAATAAGATGCACTTCCAAATCAGATCTGTCAAAGTCGTACTTCAAGCGCAGATGGAGTCTCCCAAGCGAAGGTCCTGCGCCCTCCAACTCGATTACTAGAGGAGCTTCTCGTTTGGTATAAAGGTCTGGTTGTAATGCTCCCAGGGCGCTGATGGCAGCTCCGGCACCGGGGCTTAAGGGGCCAAGACCACTGCTGCTTTCAACCAGCGAGTTACTGCGGTCTATCCGTCTGGAATGATCGAAGGATTTTTCAGGAAAAGTTGATAGCTTAGGTGCTTTTTCAGACATTCCGGTTGCCGGGTAGTCGGCCTCGATTGTCTGGTCTCATGCTTTCATATTGTACCAGACACATCGCTACCAGAATCGCAGTGCCGAGTACTCGGCAACTGGAACATGTGCAAAGGCACTAAAGGTACCTATTCTGGAATAACGCGAGTTCAGACTCAGTTAATTTTATACAGAACGGACTTTTACACGGTCAGCGGTAAAGGAAAGCATCGCGAGGAAATTCGTGTTTTTTTAAAGAAGAGATGGCAGACGAACTACGGCGCTACATGATGATAAGTGATCACCGCCGCTCATAGATACCTGCAACACCCCGGGGCATGCAGGTGCGTTGCTGACCTTGCAGAATCCAGTTTACAGCTCTCTAGAAGAGTCCCATACGTCCGAAAATTAAAAAATCTAGGTGTAATCCGCATTGAACCTACTGCGTAATAGCCCAAAACTGTCTCGAGCTTATAAGGTGTGCCCTATAGTTGGATTTCAAAGGCTAATTACAAATAATTTAAAAAGAGTTGTTAAAAGAACTTCGTCAGCAAAGAAACATTATCGGTGTGTTTTTGGTATTTGACTAGATTTGGTGACTTTTTAACAAAGGAGAGTGCCCATTTGTAGGCCCCTAATTTTACGATGGAGCATAGTATAATATAAATATAATATATATAATATAACTATAATATAATTTCGAAACATATTTGAGGGAGTTTGTAAGAAAGATTTACGCAATTTGGTTGTGGGGATAATATTTAATTAATTATGTTATTAACACAGATTATAAATAACTGACTCTAAAGTAGCATTTACGAATGTTGTTTGAGATTATTGTACCTAGGTACTCGTATTTTGACAAATATTATTTTACAATGTTGAATAAAAACGTTAGTCGTTTTGTAGATATTGAAGTATGTGATAATATTTAGATACGATTTCTTCTTACGAGTATTACCTACACAAAAACGTAAATTAAATAGCATAAGTAGGTACTTCTTAAGGGGTTAAATCACCTTGGCGCTCGGAAAAATAGGTATATAAATAAAAAAAAATTTTGACGCAGCTATTAAATATATAAAATATTTTTCATTTTACATATATGCATAGTAGTTATATGAATAAATTTATTGAACTAATACGAATAAAAAAAAAATGACCGAGATTTGAGCCATCAAGTAAGACCCTATTTTGTAAATCCTTGCTGATGGTGTACTTATTTTCTCTGTCAGGCATCGTCTGAAAAATAAAAAATATTTTTTGCTTATTTAGAAAGGTAATAGCTAACATGTAGCATAGGAAAAAAATATTGTTTTTGTAGAAATAGCTGTTTAAAAAAAAATATTATTAAAATTTCTAGTTTGAAAAATTTATAACTTAAGAACGTGGCACCCAATTAAAAAATCCTATGTTACATCTTGGATAATATTATAAAGAATGTGTGTTGTAAATTTTAACAAAATCGGTTAAGTAGATCTTGAGATATCTTGTACACCAGCTTGAAAAAAGTTGTTTCGAAAATAATGCAAAAGAAAAACAGTACTGCGTCAGCGTCTCAAAACCAAATATTTTTTAAATAACCTTCAATCTGCCATTCCTGGACCGTACACGAGGTCTTTCATTGTTGCCGCGATGTCCTGCGACTCCTTTTCAGCTCTTTTCAATTTCCTGGCCTCTTTAGTCTCCTGTTGGGCTCTCATGTTGTCTATAGATATTCGTTGAGAATCCAAGTTCTCGGTAAATCACAGCGCGCTTGGGCCAATTACAAGGTTCAAAAACTGCTATTAACTTATTAAATAATTTGAATTTTAAAATGGTTAAATGTTTAAAATATTCTTAAAAGTATAAACAATTTATCTAGCCAAAAAAAATCGATTTTTTGAAAATCTCAAGGTGGTGTAACCCCTTAAATGATTTGGCGATATCAGAACTACAAAAACCGATAAAAACTAACCTAAAAATCGTTAATTCCTATATTATTTTCTGCGTAATCCCACATTAGGTTCTTTTTTTTAAATACACATTAAAATTACCTACGCAAATAGTGCTGCTACATATATTGAAAATTTTAACACTACAAAATTTTCGAAAAGGGATCGGAGCTCTATACATTCGCATTCTCCTTTGAGTAGGTATATACCTACTTAAATAAATAATTGAAAAGGCTTTGTTGTAACAGTCAGGGTTCTGATGACTAAATGAGCATTGGGGTTTATGAGACCGCGACTGATGCTTCTTTTTTTAAGGAAATGGGGAAAATTGAGTAAATTTTGTTTAGTTAACTCGGAAATTGTATTAGAGTTAAAGCGTTTTTGTCCTTGCTTGATGCATGTCTTGCATGATGTAAGTTTGCCGCTATAAAGAATTTTAGAATATTTAAATAATGAAATCTTAAGAACTATCTTTACGTATAAATCCTATTAATATTATAAACGCGAAAATTTGTGAGGATGGATGTATAGATGTTTGTTACTCTTTCACGCAAAAACTACTCAATGGATTTTAATGAATCTTTACAATAATATAGCTCATACATCAGAATAACACATAGGCTATATTTTATATTGAAATTTTGAAACAAAAACTTATAACCGAAGCGAAGCGAGGGCGGGTCGCTAGTAATAAATAAGCGTAAAATGAAATGGATCGTAATTGTATAACTACGTAGGTTCTATCTTGATTCTAGATGAACCTGATAAAAGGAAAATCACAATGCGTGGACCAGAACATCTCCATACTATTTCAGAAATATGTGCAAATGTTATTTTTTTCATTAGTGTCTTCATCATGTCTATTGGACATGTGAGTATTTCTGATAACGAAGTAAGGCATACGCGAATCAATCTGCGGCAAGTGGGCGGCACAAATTGCCGCTAACTCGATTTTCCTCCTCTCGGCGTCCGCACCTCGCGCGTTGTTCGTGAAACTTATGTTATTGTGTTTTTATGTAGCTATCAATTCACTGATGATATGTTTACAAGCAAAGGGTTTATCTCTTCGTTAAGACACGATAAACCGCAAATTGATGACAATTCAGGGGTTTAAACTTACTCATATTTCGATTTTTTAAAGTATGAGTAGAAGTACCTGAAAACTAAAAACTTAGTGATGAGTGATTACCACTAACCACTGATCAAGTGATCAATAATCATGGACTCGATTTAGTTCTGGAACTAACTAAACCATTATTTAGTTATATTATACTTAGTGGTATTTATCTATCTGAATAGTCATATATATTTAGATCATCATTAATACGTAAAATAAAAATTAAATATTGGTTAAGTAAATACTAAAATTTGTTATAATTGTTATGCCTTAATTATTTTTACAAAGAATGTATTGATTTTTTTTACATTATCATTTTATTAGAAGAATTTGTGTTAGTTTAGATATAATTAGGTAAGCATTTTAAAAATTTAACGTTTATTCGAAAGGGTCACCATTTGCTTTTATACAATCTTTCAAACGTTGTGGCTAGTTTTCGATTGAAACACGCACTCATTGCATGGGAAATTGGCAACTGCCACTCTTATGGAATGTTTTAGGGATTCCATATTATTATGGCGTTTAGAGCATACCATGCTCTCTAAAACATACTATAAATCATAATCGAGCGGATTAAGATCGGGACTAGATGACGGCCAGTCTTCAGCTCTAAGGAAGTCGGGAATATTCCTTTCTAGCCACTCCTGTGTTGAGCGAGCCTTATGAGCTGGTGCTGAGTCTTACTGAAAGGATCATTCTTGGTTATGGAACAAGGTGTTGTTAAGAGGTTTTACGACCTTTTCAAAAAGCGTATTTTGATACACTGGGGCCGACGTTTTAATACCTTTTTACAAAAATATGGTTCAGTTACTCCTTGATAGCTAACACTCCACTAAACCATCACTGAAACCGGATAATGGCCACATTGCGCCCTATTGACCAATTAAGCAGCTTCTCTAGTTATGAGTATAAACTCAATCATTCGGCTTGTTAAAAAGTTCTAAAATGGCGAACATTTTCTCGTCCGTAAATAAGATTTGTCTGTGAGCTCCCCTTGCGTACTGCCGAAGAAGTTGTTTTGATTTGTCAACCCTATTTTTCTTTAAATCGGTTAAGAATGTATTTTGTAAGCAGAAAGTCCTAAATCATATTTTGAAATACGTGACATGGTTCTGGGTGCTATATTCATCTCTCTGGGTAAAATCTTTTGCTTCCGGACGGGATTTTGTCCAATTCTCTCTTTCACAGCTTTAATCGTCGGTTTAGTACGAATAGTGCGTGGACGGTCCGACCTTTTTCTGTCACAAACAGAGGACGTTTCAATGTACCTACCAACAGCCCGGTCCACAAACATTCGGTTAATACCAAACGGATGGAGTTCTAAAAATTGCATTTGACTCCATGTCTATTTTGTGTAATGCAATTACAGCAATACGGTTTTCGTTATCACCCCACTCCATTTCAATATTAGTACAATATTTAATAATGATTGGCGGCAAAATGAGAAAAGACTTACTTTTCACGCGAGAATGACAGATTCCAAATTCAAATGTAATATTTTTTCCTTTTATTGTAATGGTATTTATGGCCAGACTAAGTAGGATGTGATCGCGTCTTCCTCAATCTTCCATTATATTCCATTATTCTTTCTTTCCATTGCAGACTAGATTATCAGTAAATTAATATAAATAACCCTTAATGCGATTAGGTACCTACTTCTTTCATGTTTCATTCTTTGATCTCTTTTTATTATTATTTATTACTAGCTGTTGCCCGCGACTTCATTCGCGTGGTCTTCAATTTAATGCGATAATATAGAAACCTTGAATCGTCTATTTATCCAGACCTTAGTGTATTTAAAGGTAAGAAAGAGCCGATGTCGACGGATATGTCGCAACAGATTGCGTAAGATACAGGATATTGAAAAATTATCAGAGAATCTTCAGCTATCAAAACATCTGATTAACTTAAAGATGGTAGAGGTAGCTAATCATAATTTCTTGGAAATAAGTAAAATTAGACTGTTAAATATTATTACAAACATTTTCATAGATAGATTTTCAAATTACCATTTCTTGAAACTATAAATATTTTCCTTAATCTTTCATAATACTTCGATAGTGTTGATAAGATATTATGATCAAAGAGTTTTTAGCTACATGAACACGCTTATTATTGATTGCTTATTATAATATTATTGATTACTGATGCTCTACATTAGGTAAGTATATTATGAGTTATTTGTACCTTCCTAATGTCATGATTGCCGTAACGAAAAGATTTGAAAATAATAACAGAATTTTATTTTTTCAATTCAGCTCTATCTTCTTCAGCACTAAAGGACATCATTATTTCTCCATACAATTCTGGCATCATTTTTTTTTGATGCGGCCAGCAATTATATTTGGAGGATTGAAAGACAAACGATTTTTTTATTTTACATAGGTAAAATAAGAGTTATATTGACTTTTTTATTTTAGGTTAAATAAAAATTATATTAATTAAAAAACAACTACCTCCTTAGTTTTAGTTTTGTTATTTTTTTATTATTTTAAAGTGGTTACAACAATGGTTCACATTTTTTTATTGTAGACGTATGAATAGTATAAAAGATAAAGATAATATAGGTATCAAATAAAATAGGTTCATGGATGATGATAATGTTCACTGACTTTTTGCAATAAAATAAAGAGATATCGGCTACCAACTTGTAACTCGTAAATAAATTTTATAGAAGGCTACGGAACCCTATTAATGCCTCACCGACACACTCTTGGCCGATTATTTAATTATTCCAAAATCCTACTCCAATCTACAGTCCTTTACTTGTTTATGAGAATCGATATAACTCTTTGTGTTATCTAAAAAACGAAGTCATATATGATATACGTATGCCTGAATGTAAATCTTATGTTACCTAAAATAAAATAACATTTGTATACCTAATGGTATACAAATATATATGGTATATTTAATGAATAGGTTTCACATAGTCTTTCAATCGTCCAAATATCGTTGCTGGCCGCATCTAAAAAAAAATGATGCCCGATATAATAAAGTCCTTTAACAGAATTTTAATTTTTCAATTCTTGTAAGTCGTCTCCTTACTATTTAATTTATTTTATATTCATTATAAAATTAATACGAGTATAGAACAGTATTTATTTTATAGAAAGAAGGAAACAAAAGACATTCTAACATTTTTCATCATCAACGTCGTAGACGTTCTCGGACAACACGAACCGTATACCGTAGATTGTCTGCTGGTTTACTAACTTCTCTATAAAATTGAGGCGAGGTGAGAAACTGTCTCGTTTTAATCTGAAAGGTGACAACGAGTCAAACAGTGAATTTAAAAAACGAAATATTCAGTTTACGAGAGTCGTTCGGGTGTCTAATAAAACCGCAAAATTCATACTAATATAAAAACGCTGGTAATTACTAAGATTAACACTTTGTATATAAATTATGGTGACAGATTCTATGGTAACAAATATCTTCATCGAGAATGGTGCAAAAAATCCAGTGATAAAGGAACTTATAAAGAAGCCAACAGTGAAAGAGGTGACGGTGGTTTAAGATCTCTTGAGATAAATTATAACTTTTTAGCCTTAAAGATTTGCCTTAAATCAAGTAATAACACTGTTAGAGAACTGAATGAGAACGTAGTTGCTGCCATCCCCAACTAATGATTGGTAAGGTATGTAAGGTTTGTAGTGAAGGCGCAGATATTGCCAGGAAATTTTCACATTAACGCGTCAGGGAAGACAATCATGTTAATGAGTCGTGAGCTCATGACTCTGTTTGGACGTATAAAGGTGCCTGAAAAGGTGATAATAGCCTAGAATTTCTAATAGGTCCTGCTTTGAAACTATTTATTTATGAAATTACCTGGGTGGCATTAGCAGTGGCGACAGACACCTTGGCGGCAAATGTCTCGGACTTGAAGGCGCAGGTGAATCAGCCAATGATGCCAAAGATCCGTGGGCCAATGGGGCTGCTCGGACGTCTAAGGAAGCCGCTCGAAGAGGTGACGGTGATCTGGGAACTCCTATCCCGCCTGCTTCTAACGTGCGGCCATCAGGTGCAAACGTCCGTATTGCAGGCGAGGAACCGCGGTGACTCTGAAAATAATATATTTAGGTAAGCAAGGAAAGTTTTTACCCATAGTACAATTCAGCGTTCATGTTACTATATAAAATAGAAATCACATTCTTAGTATTCTTAGCAAAAACTATATTGTCAAATTGCATTTTTATTGTTAGGTTCTAGTTGAAGTTATTAGAGCCAATCTTCTAAATAAATAAAATACTGAAAATTTATTATCAATTTTTGTTATTATTGTAGAGAAAAAACATGACATAGGGCGATATATTTACAATTCAATTTGCAGTTTTTGTGATAGTAAAATTAAAAACCATATTGTTCAATAAAACTAATCCCGTGTGTGTTAAGTATTCAGTTTCAGTGTGTGTTCAGTTTCTTAGAGCATGTGTTAGAGCTTAGCTTAGAGCATGACTTGCTTTCAAAAGTAAAAGTGAGTAAAAGTGAACAGGTATTCAGGGAAATGCTTCAGAAATTTTCTCTTGAAGTTTAACAACTTAAAATTGCTGAAGGAAGCTATTGCCAAGTAGGTGTAAAAAGTTAAACGTGAAATATTTTAAGACCTTGTAAGTAGCAAGTAATACTTTCATTCAGTTTTTAATAACACTGCTTTTAAATAATAACGAAATAAAGGAGTTCAGAGGCTAAAGCTATATTGGCAGTGATCGGAATAGGTAGTGCCATTTTACTAGATACATTAAGAGAAATATTATGGACATATTGTCTCCAAACAAAATCCAAGATTTTTATGGTACAATCAGTGACCGCATAGAGTTTTATGTAATAAAAAACATGCAAAAATTCTTAAAATAAGAGAATGATAAATAAATACACTACATATTTGCCTAACTTTAAAATTTATGACCATGTCGTCTATATAGCCAAGGGCTATATGCTATTAAGCATATAGCCCTTGGCAAACTGTTTCACTTCATCGGTTATTCCGTGTGTATCACAGCTCGCGCACTGTAATATTCAACAGGTTGTATGCGGATGACAGGCAGCTTTCTAACTGTTTTCCTCGTTCATGATGTTCAAGTTAATGCTCTTTGATTAATTACATAGTGCATTAAAGTTAACACTGTGTGCAAATAGAAAGGTTATTTGATATCGATAAAAGTATTGTTTTTTACAACAAGTAATAAGAGGAATTAGATAGATAACACAAAAGGCAATAAAGACTTACATAAAATGAGTAGTGTAGATAGATACATGTTTATCAATAATTTAGATTCCGAATAATCAACGTTATATCTATCTATCATTTCACTGCTTAAGCAATGGTTTGAAAATGCTACACCATACTATATTATCCATATTATATTCTACCATGCCATATCATACCATCTCTGTGTATTATTGTGTCTCTTCATTGCTGGATATAGGCCTCTCATAAGTCCGCCATCATACATGATTTTCCACTTTTTTTCCATCCAGCCGCTACCGTCGACTTTTATAATGGTTTGATAATTTTACAAAAAAATGACGTCACAAGAGCAATGCAGTACGTATTTCAATAAAAATATATAGCCTCTCCGGAGTATTCGAATCAGCTGTACAAAACTATAGACAATGTTGCAATACATTCGCAGACCGAGCAATGTTGCGTCGTAAAATACCACCGTAAGTCCCCATATCCTACAATGTTTTCGAAAGTATATCTTTTGTACTCGTATGAAGTACTTACTCGTAATAATACTGTCTTTCTTGATTGATGTTAGGTGTACTACTTTACAGATGCTGTAAATAGCGAAGCGAACGTTACCGTGGTAAAAAATTAAATATTGAGATAATCTAGTCACAACTATATGACACACAATAAGGGATTATATGTTATACAATGGTGATAATCAGAGCGATAAAGAAATGTACATGTACGTACACGTAATTAACATACCTATACCAAGACGTTCTACCCTGTATGATGTGCTTTACTTTTCTCTACGGTTAGGTTCTTCAATGTACCAGTAATGAGAGTTAGAATTATATAGTTTCGGATAGGTGGTGTACATGTACCTATCTATATCTCAGGATCGGGCACATTCGTGTCAGCGCCAATCCGAAGCCTGAAAATAGGAGGAGAGATAATGGAAAAACTAGCCACTGTCAAATCGTTATTGGCGATTAACTAACCCGAAACCCTGCGAAAATCTCTGGTAGAAGCGATTACAGCACCCGGGGGACTAAATACCCTCAAAAGATTTACTCGTCAAGACATTATGCCAACGTAACGTTTTAAAACAAATTAACCTTCATGAAAAACTCCAAAAAATATGAATGCCTTTAGCATTCACCAACTTTATTATTTCTGGCGTCGACAGTAGCCATTGTAACGATGAGAAGGTGCTAAAAATATCTGGTAGTGATGAGTAGGTTTAAACTGGACCAGAGAACCCACATATCGTTATGTGGAGAAATCGTCGGGAGCTATACATCCAGCAGTGCACAAAAATATGCTGAGAAAGAACACATGAACCGTATCCTGTTTCACTTAAACCAACAAATTATATAATATATAAAAGAAAAGGAAGGATAAAGAAGTTTGTATGCAGCTTGGACTGTTAGGTCCGAGCCATCGAGTTACTTCCCGCCGGGTTTATTTTTTAAAGAATACGGATCTAAATATATGTACCCAACTGTCTCTTATATCATGTTTATGAAGTAGAATGTACTTAGGGTAACCGAATTCGAACTCATAGATAAGGTGTGCATGAACAACTATTCATTTCACCTCTCTCACAGGAAACTCTCGTGAAATGTAGGTACTAAGTAAGTTGTGTCGGTAATAAGTGGGAGTTGCCAGAGTTCCACATTCAACTCATCTTCTACCCATCCACTTATTATACTTCCTTTTCATCATTATTTCTTTATATTCGAGTTAACATTAATTTTGTGTTTAGGTATGTGTCATGTTTTAATTTGTGTTCAATATTTTCTTTGTTTCTGTCATTGCCAACTTAACTTTGTCTGACCAATATACATAGTCTAGCCATAAATATGACTTTGTCTGACCAATTGCTGTACCTAGTCTAGCCATAAATATAACCGTTACAGAAAAAAATATTGATATTTTTATTTTTACATTATCATTTTATCAGAAGAATTTGTGTTATTTTATAAATAAATAAGTAAGCATTTTAAAAATATAACGTTTATTCGAAAGTTAATTATTTATTGTTATTTTAAAGTAACATTTGCTTTTATACAATTTTTTAAACGTTGTGGCTAGTTTTCGATTGACACACGCACCCATTGCATGGGGAAATTGGCAACTGCCACACTTATGGAATGTTTTCGGGTTTCCATATTATTATGGCGTTTAGAGCATACCATGCTCTCTAAAACATACTATAAATCATAATCGAGCGGATTAAGATCGGGGCTAGATGACAGCCAGTTTTCAGCTCTAAGGAAGTCGGGAATATTCCTTTCTAGCCACGCCTGTGTTGAGCGAGCCTTATGAGCTGGTGCTGAGTCTTACTGAAAGGATCATTCTTGGTTATGGAACAAGGTGTTGTTAAGAGGTTTGACGACCTTTTCAAGAAGCGTATTTTGATACACTTGAGTCGACGTTTTAATGCCTTTTTACAAAAATATGGTTCAGTCACTCCTTGATAGCTAACACCCTACTAAACTATCATTGAAACCGGATAATGGCCACGTTGCGCCCTATTGACCAATTAAACAGCTTCTCTAGTTATGAGCTCGATCATTAGGCATGTTAAAATGTTCTACAATGGCGAACATTTTCTCGTCCGTAAATAAGATTTGTCTGTGAGCTCCCCTTGCATACTGCCGAAGCAGTTGTTTTGATTTGTCAACCCTATTTTTCTTTAAATTAAGAATCTCTTTTGTAAGCAGCAACTCCTAAATCATATTTTGAAATACGTGACATGGTGCTATATTCATGTCTTTGGATAAAATCTTTTGCTTCCGGACGGGATTTCTTTGGATTCTGTCCTTCACTGCTTCAATCGTCTGTTTAGTACGAATAGTGCTTGTACGGCTAGACATTTTTCTGTCAAACAGAGGACGTTTCAATGTACCTACCAATAGCCCGATACACAAACATTTGGCTAATACCAAGCGGATGGAGAGTTTTAAAAATTTCATTTTGCTCTATGCCTACTTTGTGTAGTAATGCAATTATAGCAATACGGTTTTCATTATTACCCCCACTCCATTTTAATATTGGTACAATATTTAATAATGTTTGGCGTCAAAATGAGAAAATACATTTATTTTTCACGTTCCACGACAAATTCCAAATTCAAATGTATTTTTTTTCTTTATTGTAACGGTATTTATGGCCGGACTAAGTAGACTTAACAACAACATTAAAAGGACAATTGTCCGAGTAGTTAATAGAAATTTCCCGGAACAGTGGTGTGTGATACTTACTGTAGCTCTCGAAGTACCACTGTCGAGGCTGCTCTGGGAAGATATGGAAGGCGTTCTGGCAAGCCTCGCGTGGGGTAGAGAACTTGCAGTGCGCGTTTCCACGCTTAGGGGTTGCACGCGGCAATGCTCCTTGGGGATCAGCATCTCCTGTGAATATAATTATAAAATGTTGAAAGAAACTTCTGCTTTGTAATTTCAGCTTATATGTTTTATCATAAAACGAATGGATGTATGTTTCTGATAATGATGAGTGATTGCTATATGTTCCTTTAAAAATATAAAAAAACGTTCTGTAACTTTAATTTTAGGGTCTTTGTCACCACCTTCTGATAAGGTATTAGGAGGTGTCAGAAAGTCAGTTATAATTTATCAGAAAGTCGGTATCAGCTAGATTTAATTGGCAGATAATTTATCTATCAGATTGTTAACAGTTACTTTGATTATCTGACAACCTCCTGATACCTTATCAGACGGCGGTGAGAAAGGCCCTTAATCTTTCAGTTAGTCGAAGGAGTAGGGTTTGGAATCCCCTTTTAAAGTCGCTATCAAAATGTCTCCCTCTCTAACTTTTTGTGTCGATAAAGACTTAATATGTAAAAACCTATATTTATTTTACAAAAAATATAAAAGAAATCTCCGGAATACAAAAGGCAGATGTGCTGTAAAACAGTGTTTTAAAAAGCGTTTAACGAATCTAATTGAGTGAGAACCTGGTAGCGTTGAATTTATATCTATAGTTTTAAAGGCGTATTTGTTTTTGTGGAAAGACATAAATGATTTTTTTTCAGGTGACTTTGTAACTGTTTTCGAAAATTTCTCGAAAACATCCAGAGGCGTACTTTCGGTGGTCTTGGGCTAAGGCTATTAACAAACTGTGGTCATGTACCTAGGCAAAGGATTTTCCGAAATTCTTGACGCAGACGCGATAATATCGTCTGTAAACAAGATACTTTTGTTTGCAAACGTAATTTGTAATTCTTACACTAATTTTTACACTGTGTAAAATTTGTAATTTTTGTACACTTGTGTTAAAGAATATTCGTGGTTTGTTGGTTAGAAACCTACTTATAATTGCTTCGTTTGGATAGTGTATATTAAAAATACGGTTAGGTTAGGTCAAATCGCTTAGGAAGGCCAGCCTATGTTACATAAATGATAATTTGGGCTGCGCTGGATTATGTTACACATATATTTAAGCTAAGTATGCTCATAAAATTAGGTACCCTGAGAGTTATTATATATTCTTATGATATATTCACGGGGGAGAAACCGGGTAAAAGGCTAGTGCGTCAGTAATATCATAGTAATAAAGATAAGTAAGTTATCTTCATAGTTGCCTGCACGAGTCACGGCCTGTGTACAAGCATGACACATTCGTATGTAACTTACTACACATAATTTTCCTGCTCTCACAGACTTGCATTCACCTTAAGCTAAGGATTGTTTTTTCGCCGGTTAGGAGGCGTGGTAGCCATTAGACTCGTTGCAATCCATACTTTTTCTAGCTGAGCACATTTTACGCTAGCCCCAAAGAAAACACATCCGGTGATTCTTGAAAGGCTGCTAAAGGCTACTCACAGTGCGCCGAATCTGGCGTACTTCCAATTTGTCGATTTTGTGTAGTTGCGTGTACGAGAATGGCACGCATACAAATACTACTGGTCTTTTTTTTCAATGGTAATAGTTTCATATTCCATTTACACGAAACAGTGAACAAATAAGGGCAAGTTTCCAGCTAGCCCATTAGCCCACGAGTTCCCTCTGTTCGATTTATAAAACATTCACGATATGAAATGACCCTGGCCGAAACTTTGAATAAGGGTGGGGTCGATATGAGCTTACTAATAAATTCATATGACAGGTAACCATTTAGAATATGATTAATTATGCCCATGTTTGTAAACAATAATTTTAAATGGTATCTAATTCCCATAATTTTCATTTTGGAATTAGATTAGACTGGTACAAGAGGTAAAAGAGGACTGGTTCGCAACGTGGCACAGCCTCTGATCAGGTGGACTGACGACATGAAGAAAATTTCCGGTAGTGGCTAGATGAGAAGAGCTAAAAAGCTGTGGTGGCGGTCCTTGGAAGAGGCCTATATCAAACAGTGGACAGACACAGGCTGATGGCATGGTATGGTATAGTATGGTAAAAGAGAACATAGAATCTTTTATTGTCAAAGTCTTTATTTGTAATTCTTGAATGTCCGGTCGCGTTGCGGATAATAAAAACCAACGACACATCGAAATAATATTTCATTTCGATGTTTGAACAACTAGAAGCACCCATAACGCGGTTGGAGGTTCCTACGCTTCGATTTCGATGTTTGAGCGTAACATATGCGTACACTTAAATGGGATATAACGAAATTTATGGAGGCATTGCGAAGGACGCATTTCATAATATACTATATGAAATGTCGCACAAAATGAAATATAGATAGATCTCCGTTAAGTTCGTAGATAAGTCAAATCGTTAAATAGTTACAAAATTATGACGGTTTTAATTTTTATAAACTATAGAGGAAAAAAAGAGAAATCAAAGCAAACTTGTATACCTTTAACCTTTACCTCCTGTAACTTGTGTACCTCTCACCAATACGAATAGTACCTAATTACTATGCACGCAATCACGCACACACTAAATCGCACTTATGTGCACGCACTTGTAAAATTAGTATAATATTTCAATTGTAACTTTTAGTTTAATTTAAAGTTAGGTATGCAACCTAATTGAATTTCGAAAACTTTGATCCTTAAAGCATTTATTTCTTTTCATGCAAAACATTTTTATCTTCTAGTCACGTTGGATTTTTACTATTCGGGTAGTATTTCAGTATTCGTTTGGAAAATGGTGAATACGAGTACGAATGCAAATATTTGAAAATGGGCGAGTACATATTTGAAAATGGGCGAGTACATATTTGAAATGGGCGAGTACATATTTGAAAATGGGCGAGTACATATTTGAAAATGGGCGAGTACATATTTGTCAAAACGAAAACGATATGGGGGTATAAAAAAAATAAACGATATAAAATGCTGTGGTTTTTTCTCCAAACTTTGCTAAAATTGACATCGCAAACGCCAATGAGCGACTGTATAAACTTACCAGGAAGTAGACCGTTTGCTCGTCTAACACTTTCTAGATACAAAAATGAAACTTATTGATCTATTAGACAGGTCTTAGGCGCGTTCTTCTTCTATTTTACTTGACGTTTCGGCTGCGGAACACCAACCGCAGTCACGAAATGACTGATTAGTCAATAAAATAGGTAAACGTAGAGGTTTTAGTTTTAGTATATACTCATTTAATAGATAGATATACATAGATAGATATATGAAAGGGGAAAAATTTAAAAGTTATAAAAAATATATTTTTAAACCCATATTAAATTTGTTGGTACAAGCCCACTCGTAGCTTAAGGATTAAGGCAATAAAAATTAAAATGAACATAATATAACACTATGCTCAATCAAAATATAATTTACAAGCGCGGTTTACGAGATCAATAGGCGTGATATACCAAAGGTCACGGAGTCAATTAAAATGTTTCTGCCGTGTAACTGCTGACGTGGGGGTTTGCTCCCTCCCTCAAGTGTTTTATTATGTTCAAATTAATAATTAAACTGTATTACGGGAGCGAGTTGACATCGTGCATCTCATTTATAATTGAAGTGGCTTCTCTCGTGCTCATTAATTTGGTGAAACGACCACTCATCTGTCCGTTGTAATCTGGCTTTTAAGCCTAGCAGGTTAAGGTAGTGTGTATGTAGCGCCACCTATGGTTTTGTCATACAATCTGGCTGATCTTGTGTGGTATATTTTGGAAGATGTCAGATATTGAGAATCAACAAATGTTTAGAACTTTCAGAATTATGTGAGAAAATTTAGAATTAGAAAAGAGGTAGGTATACGATAATGGTAATTAAACTATCTGATTTTATTTTGAAATTTCGTTCAATACCTGTGTATACAGTCCTGTGCAGGTTGATGAAAACATATTCCTCAGATTTTTTTTTAATTATCGAAAATGCAGGTTTCCTAGCGATGTTTTCCTTCACGGCCGAGCTAGTGGTAATTTAAAAATTCGTACTTAAGTAGAAACTCAGTGGTAAGGGCCAAGGATTTGAACTCATGACTTCATGAATGGGAGTCGCGAATCACTAGGCATTTTATATGTATTATACAAAAATACATACAAAACTTACAGTACACTAGATTTATTTTTTTCTATTAATTATTTAAATTTATATACATAATATAATCGTAACAGAGCCAACCAAGGGTAGCGGCGTCAACCAGCAGCTGTGACGTCAATCCAGAGCGGCGGCGTCAACCAGGAGAGAGACGACGCCAGCCAAGCGAGGTGGTGTCGGCCAGCAGCTACGATGTCAATCCAGAGCAGCGGGATCCACCAGGAGTGGCAGAGTTGAAGCGGCGACGTCAATGTTTCGCGTTTAGTGTCCTGGGGTTGCTTGGCCCAGGCACAAGGCCTCGTGACGTAATTGGGAGTCTTTAGACTTAACCGACGGCTGACTGATGAGTCCAGGAGCCTTCTTCTTATATAGGCGGCTGTCCGAATGCGAAATCTCGCTCTTCAAATTTAAAATTTATGACGAGAAGTGTCTTGGCCAGGAATTTGTATCGTAGTGTAGTGTTCAGAATTTGGAGTTTTAATATAAAAAAGGCCATATTAAGAATAAACATGTTCAAATTTTGAATAGCGTTCCTAACAAGAAAACAAAACACGATAAGTTCAAATATACTTTTGCCATGACAACATCTCGGTTATTTTGGTTGTCATTGTAGGATTTTGCAAGTTTCTGCTTTTTTTTAGCGTTTTAATCTTGTAAAGGAACGCCGGATTTACACAAGAGATTAAAATATAAAGACACAATAATTAAGGTTAAATACTGAGATATAAGTGAACTATCGCCCGCAATAGGCGAGATACAAGCATCAGTGAACAAATTAAAGTAGTTAAATATTTACATAAACTAATAAGTGAAATAAAATGGGAATTAGACATATTTATATAGTACTCGTATAATACAAATTACGTGATAAGATATGTCTACGAGTGAATACAAGGATTATAAGAGGTAAGCTATTGAAGCAAATATTTACGGTCTATACTTAATATTTCTGACTCTAGCAATGGTGTCACATGGTCCAAACGGTTGCTCAGCTTCGTCAGGAATTAACTTATATACCTGAGCTTCCGTTTCACTGGGTCAAGTAACAAACATAAAAAGCAATGAAACATTGCTCAGTAGTGTATATACAACCTTCGTTATTGATTGTTGATCGCAAGTACAAGCAACCTTATAGCAGATCGTTATTTAAGTTCTTTGAAGTGCGAAGTTGTTCCAAGTTGTTTGTAGATAGTTACTTTGTTATCCGAGCATGATAGAACTTAATAGTTAATATTGTTGACTAATTCAATGCCGCGAGAACCTTGTTAGCGTTTATTAGCGGATTCATTATTCTGTTTTTTTTTTCAGGAAAAATAATTATTATAATAAGTACCTATTTATAATAAGAAACTGTTTATTCATTTATTACGAGTGTTTTTTTTTATTGTTCGCTTTATTATATTTATTTGTCATATAATTTAAATTTCTGAGAAAATGGCGTTAATAAATGTCATTTACAATTATTATTATTTATTTAACATTTCATTGCATAAAGTCCAATTGGCGTGATTAATGTTTAAATAAAAATATTTTTCTGGTACCTAAAAATGTAATTTACCCTGTGAAGCGAAAACATTTGCAATGCAGAAAAAAAGTTGTTAATGCAGATATTTTTTTTATTGAACGGAATATATGAATCTAAATAATATTCTTCCTAACATAATATACGTAGGTATAAGTTGGTTTTGCATTGAGGAAAGTACCGAATTGTTTATGCATATACAATGTACATAATAATGTATTATGTAACGTATTTATGGCGTACATAGATTTAATGAACCGGCTGTATATAGCGGGCACGCCATGAATATGGATTGCGATCACTGTTTCCATTTTCATTAACCTCTGCCCTTTATCGATGAGTACATAAGTACGATTATTTGTCTCATTAGCCTTCATTCGGTATTGATGTTAATTTATTAATTACTGAGAAAGTGAAATTTTTATTTTAATAAACTGATGTGAACTTTAAGAAATTGGTATTCAGTGCCACAAGGACTTAGATCCTTGCGATAAGAACGTGGCAAATCGAACTAAAAGAGCGAACATCCTCGAATATCAATTTCTTGACAGATGTACGCACATATGTTGTCGTGCAATAAATTCCAAATGCTTCCCTTTTGGCACCGGAAATACATGCTTGAACGAGTATATTTCCCACACTTTGTAACGACTATAACGTTGTCACTTTACTCGGTCCCGTTTATATATAGGTTGAATATGTAGATAGAAACAGTTGGTCTAAATAACATGTATTTCCTTAAATTACACAACTCTTAAATAATAGTCACACCCAGATTCAGGTACCGATTCTTATAGGACTGTGATCTATAGTCATGATATGATATGAATATCATTTTGGGGAAAAACTTCATCAGAACACAGCAAGTTACATGGAAACGTATATTTTTGAGAAGGCAACTGTAAAGTTAAGCAAAGACAACATAAAAACACGAAACTTTATAATACCCTCTTCCAACAATGTTCAATAAAAAAAAAATCGGTTCTTTCTTTTTATCTTTTAACGTGCACCGTGTCACTAAATCACAATGGAAAAATAAAGCTAAAAGATCTTCAAGGGGAAGCAAAAATCGTGCTTGTAGAATGAGGCATTCATTCGGCATCAAAGACACCATCTTTTAGAAAGCTCCAGCTTTTGATGCTGTAGTAATTAAATAGTCAGTAGATTAAATCGGCATAAAGATACTGGTATAGACTATGCTTTCTCGCTTTAGCATTTGCACTTGTAAGCATTTGTGTTTTAAGCGAGTGTACTAAACACTCACCTAAAAGCGAGTTTAAAATAGTTTTTTTCGAAATGACTGAATTCTTAGTCCTGGTACCAGTTTAGACAGAGTGCTGAAAGCGCTTAGCCAATAAGGACAGGAAAGGCATTTGTTTTTAGATAGCAGCGCGAGATCGTAGGTCACTGAGAAGGGCTCAAGTTACTGACGATGCCTGTGGAAAGTGTTGGTTGAAAGTTGGTGTGTGTTAAAGTCGCGGCGGCTGTCAACAACCAATCGGTTATTCCCTATATACCGGTCGCAAGAATCCCTGAAGAAATAAAATCAAGTAGCTGCAGGAGCTCCAATTAACACGCTGGCACGAATCTGCGCTGGACCAAAAAGATGATGTCTTATCATACTCGTATTGCACTATCATTATACGAAAATCTTAAATCGGTCCTCACCACATGAATAGAATAGCACCACCTAATTTCTTCCCGTGGATGTTATAAAAGGCGACTAAGGGAGGACTAAGCTGCTACCTCAAGCTCTGAGGTACTACAGTATCTCTAAAACAGTGGACTCGCCAACCCGTTTGCTTAGCGTTTTACAGCCATACATCCCACATGCACAAGACAATGTGTATGAGGAGGCTCATGTCCAGCAGTGGATAAAAAATCTGGTTACGATTACGTTTATTATAGAGAATGGAAAATATAATGGGATCACATTTAATATGAAGGAGATAATTGGTTTCCCTTAGCCCATTATATTCTCTACTCGATGAAATGAGACAGAATGGATAGCTTTGATTTTTTATACTTACACTAGGACTGCTATGGGATTTGTCATCACCGAAGCTGTCTGTAGAGTTATGGCTTTGCCCACTGCTTGCGCTGGACGTTCTCTCTCTTGCAGCCCTGGCCCAGGATTCGAGCCGTTTCTGTGCCGCCCACACTCCCGGTGGACCCAATCCACTCATTTTTACCACAATTTTTTTTAAATCATTACCTTCAAATCACTTTTAGTTCTCACTCAGTCAGGCCGCGTTTCATGATTCACTTTAATATAGAGTTATTAATCCTTGCATTTATTGTTTACATTTTATATTACAGGGTATTTTTTTAATCTATAATACAGTTCTGTGGAAGAACGGTAATTATTAGTACTGTAGATTACTAGGCTTAAAAATTGAACGCGATTCTTTTTTTCACATAGTACCCTAGTCTAGCCATAAATACGAGTATTGTTACAAAGAAAACGAATTTGTGAGTTTTATTAGAAGAAATTTTAGTGAATTCATTTTATTTGTGTTATTGTAGAAATAAATAGGTAAGCATTTTAAAAATATAACGTTTATTCGAAAGGGTCACCATTTGCTTTTATACAATCTTTCAAACATTGTGGCTAGTTTTCGATTTTGATTGTGCCCAGTTTTTGATTAAAAAGCACGGAAAATTGGTAATTGCCACCCTTATGGAATGTTTTAGGGATTCAATATTATCATGGCTTTTAAAGTATTCCGTGCTCTCTAAATCATAATCAAGCGTATTAAGGTCGGAACTAGACAACGGCCAGTCTGTCACAAACAGTAGACGTTTCAATCTGTAGGTACATTGAATAGCCCGGTACACAAACATTCGGCTAATACTAAGCGGATGGAGAGTTTTAAAAATTGCATTCGACTCCATGCCTACTTTGTGTAGTAATGCAATTATAGCAATACGGTTTTCGTTATCACCCCACTCCATTTTAACATTAGTACAATATTTAATAATGATTGGCGCCTAAAATGAGAAAAAACTTTTATTTTACACGTCAGAATGACAGATTCCAAATTCAAATATATTTTTCTTTTCTTTATTGTAACGGTATTTATGGTCAGACTAAGTATAAGTAATACTGTTGCTATTATTACTCTTCACCAAAACCTCCTTTAGTTGTGTCGCTGCTTTTTTCTATGGCGTTTCATTAACGTAACGTAACATGTTTCATTTACGTTTTATATATGATACGGGCAACGAGACTGCGAGACGTGTGCGATCGTGACGCGAAAACGTTACAATTTACCATATACGAATATACAAATTCACACGAGATGGATAACGTGACGTTGACAAGCACTTTAAAGACTTCTAATGCGACAAACAACAAGTCTTTTTTTGGAGGAAAATGGATTAGCTAAAATATCCGAACGCACTTCCTCAAAAGAAAACAAGGGATTTAAAGTCACTTTATAAGAATTTTAATTTTCCTCACTTTTGCTCCTCTACAGAAAATAACGACATAATGTGGTATTCGTTTAAAAAAAAATACGTTAAAAAGTGCGTCGTAATTTTCGTTAAATGCTTTCACTCCTAGCAGGAACAGCCTGAGGGTATCAATTCTCGACTTACATGCGAGGTCGTGATTATTTTTCATTCTTATTCCAGGTTAACACTTTTCAATCCCGGTCCGTATTAATGAGTTTAACTAAGAATTTTTCACTTATAACTAGCTCTATGGAGACGCAAAACATGGCGAGGCAACCCGAGTCCGAAAAAAAGTCTAGAGCATTTTGCTCAGTTATTGCAAGTATCATTATTAAAAAAACTCGATTTTTGAGTTATTGATACAACATGTACTCTTAATTAAATATTTTTAATGTCATAAAGTGCAGTCATAAAGAAAGTGTTTTAGTGTCATAAAGATATCTTTACTACAGGCTGCTTATTGAAGTTCACTGGCTATTTTTGCTTGTCACCAAAAATACAGCAAGTTATTCTCCCGTGAAATCATGCTTATTGAGTTATATGAGTCACAGTATTTCAATAAATGAGCGATTCGTGATATTCTTCAAGTGGTACTGGGCCTGTACAGATTGAACTCGGCGGCATACTTGGTACGCCTTTGTAATAGCTGGGCAGCGCGTTTCGATGTGTTACGTCGAGGGTTGCGGCACTGGGAGCATCGCGGTCCTCGTGGGAGTCGTGGACGCGATCACCCACCTCATCGTCAATAGATACTATTACAAATTTATACTTGGAAAAACATAAAATTTGTCGGTTATTAAGTTATTAATGAGTGAAAACTCTTCATGAGTGCAAAATGAATATTTAAAGATATTTCGCAGTCTACATCTTGCGACATAACTAATAAACATAAAATTACGCATGACGAGGCTCGTATTGAAAACAAAATAGAGGCGCGACATGCGCCGCAACGCTAGACGCACTATTCACGTAGGACACAGGCGTGCGCAGCGAATGTTTGACATTTTTGGGACGCAACGCGCGACTCGACACGTCGCTTCGCGCTTACCAGCAGGACATGGGGTAAGAGAGTTTACACACCGTTGGCACAAAAATAGGAGCAGGTGGCAGTAAGAGAATTCTCGGCACCGGATGCGCAAATGTGTCACCCGAGAAATGGAAGAGTTGATTAAAAGAGAAGAAGGGGTCTTATAAGAATTTGTAGGGAGTTAAGAATAAGCGTTTCGGAAAGAGTTCTCGCAAGTACGGCGTGCTCCTCCCGCATAACCGCAAACGTGGACAAACGTGACAGTGGATGGCAGTGAACTGTTGGTAGAATTATTGTGGAGGGATAGGTACTGGGGCTCAGACAATGAATTAAGGCTTTACAGGTTTCCAAAGAGACAGGGGACATCAAATACTGCTGTCGCTTTCACACACTGACAAGTTCTATGTTCATATTCACTAGACAGTAGCACTGAATGTATTTTTGCACAAAGATTTCTTAATTCTTACATTTTCTGAAACAAACCTATAGAAATGGACAGTCGCGAAATTTTGCAATGTCGTGAAATTTACAGTATTTTACAGGCAACTGTAAGATTTTGAAAGAAACGTTATTATATTTAAATGCACGCATTTAAATGCAGAGGGTTAAAGGTCGAAGGTTATTTTTTTAATCACGCTTATTAGAACGCCCATTAATTAAATTAAGCTTTAGTCTTTGAGGTTCTCCCAAATTAAGATTTTTTGATTTATTTGGGCAATTTGTAAATTGTGTTTAGATAAAGTCAAATGCATATTTGGACGAGAGATTTTCATTGATCGAATGAGTTTTGGAGTTATTGTTACATACTTCACTAATATAATTAATTTCGCGAATGCCTTCTGACCTCTGTAATTCCCACCTCGGGTTTCTACAACCGCACCTCCCGTCACAGAAGTGCGGTACATCCGCATTTCCTCGACACGGAGGTGTCGCGCACTGTTCGGTCCAAAAATTATTTTATACCGCGAACCCGTAGGCTGTGGAACGAACTGCCTCAAGAGGTCTTTCCATTGAGCTACGATATGGGGTTCTTCAAGAAAGCTGTGAATAGGATTTTGCAGGTCGGCGGCGCACCCGCATATCCTCTGCTGTTGCAGGTGTCCATGGGCGGTGGTAACACTTACCATCCCCGTGGGACCGCTTGCTCGTCCGCCCACTTGGTTATAAAAAAAATGTCCTAATTATAGCCCCTTTTAAGTAAATCGGAGTTTACCATAAGATAGACGTAACCATAGATACCATAGACGTAAGATCTTTGGAGACAAAGATCTTACGTCCTGTCAGTTAAAATAATTTAATCAATATCAAGCCCATAACGTCTATTGCAGGGCACAGGTCTCCCCTAGTAAATGACCTACTATACTCCGGTTATTGTAGCTTGAGCTCTGACAGATTGGGCCGTTTGTCTCTTTCACGCAAAACATTTTTAACCCGTAACGTATTAATGGAAAATAAAAATATATTTTTATGACATACTGTGAGTCGCAAAATTATAATAATAAAATTTCAATTGGTTTTTGTTCTTTTAATGTATATTTTAACGTAATTTTGTTCGAAACAACCGATACGTTTATTTCCCTCGACTAATATGTAAATTCACACGCTCTTCTAACGGAACGTGAATTGTACTAGTGCTTACAACCGATTTTTTTCAATTGTTAATAATCGACTATTAACAGTTATATTATATTATTTTATTAAAATATTGTAATATTGCATTTAAATTAAAAATTCTGATTTTTATTTTGATAGTGTGATCCTGTTTTATTATATTTATATAATCATGCAAATCATTTTACACATTTATTCAAACAATCTAGTTTTAGTTTATGTTTGGGCTGTATTTTAATAATAAATTGAATAGAAACGTTAAATTCCTTATTAAGAATCAATTATTCTTGTATGTCATAGTTAGAATCAATAATAAAAAAAATCCATTAACTAAGTGTCATCACATCACTGTGTTTTCTTCAACTATCAGCGGTCAGAGCTCTTGCTATAATAACCGTACTATAGACAGCCATAACTACCATGCAGACCCAGTGGACATACATGCAGCATGATTATTTTTAATTCTTGTACATAATGGTTTCCTCAAGAAAGACTCTCCTTCACCATTGTTAGCGATAATGTGTAAAAATTCGTATTTAAATGTAACATCTGAGATTTTCGCGTTTTTGACATATGTTCATCTATTTAAACGGGTCTCAACGTGTTTGTTTATCTTATTTATTATACCTGACGTCTCGGTTGGGTTGCACCAACCGAGACGTGGACTACCCGCCTCTTCAGTCAGCTTCTGGCGATGGTTGGTGCTACCCACCAGAACTGTCGCCGAGTAAAATAAATAAAGTAAACATACGGGTTCTCTAGCCGTATGTTTACTTTATTTATTTTACTCGGCTTATTATTATACCCGTTTTAAATAGATAAATAAATTCGTACTTCGTATACAGTTCGTATACAGAAACTCAATATGGGCTGAGGACTTGCACTCACGACCTCACGAATGGGAGTCGAGAATGGATACTCCTATCATCCCTATCAGGCTATCACCGTTCCGTAAATTTAATATACAATAATAAATAAAACATTAATATTGATCCAGTCAGTGAATGCAGAAAAAAGTATTAATTGGAATAATTAGCTTACTATTAATTTGTGGTATGCGGTCAATAGTGTGCTTGATGACTTCAATACATGTTTTTCATCGTTTCAGTACTTTAAGGAATATATAGTTTAATATTATCTTTGAATTTATTTGCGCCAGACAGTTTGCCGCCGAGGTCGCAGACGGAGGCGTCCTCGTTGCGTGGGCGCCGAGTACTCGACGCGCGTAGTACGCGCTCGCCACGCGGCTGTAGGCGTTTGTTTACCTCACACAAACCGCCCGCATTTTCAATTTAATTTACGTCCTAAAACGCTGCAGGCTGCACTACTACCTAACCCTTTTAATTGCTTTTTTTTTGTGTTAAAACAAGCCTTTTGTTTGGTACACGTTGTCCAATATACCGCTGGATTTAAATTAGTCCGTCTGGCAACGACAACGTAAATTGAACAGAATTTAGGAAGCGGAATTTCCTTTACCACTATTGATGGTCGATATTTGGCACACTACTACAACACGTTAACAAACAAATTGACGTTACACGCAGTTTATTCAATGCTTTGTCATATAATAGTATGTTCTAAATTGGTGTACTTCATGGATATGTAGAAAGGGAATACGAATATTAATATATTTATATCATTAATAAATTTATATCATTATTTCGCGTTGATACTTTACGAGCGTTATGCAGCGTCACTATCACTATTCACTAGTACTATTTGGTTATTTTTTTAGTAACGTGACAAAAAATATTTCAAGAGATATAACCAGTGACACGTTGGGTGCGACAAAGGTTGAGAATTTAAACATTCCTTTTAAGAACGTTACTTGGTTTTATTAAAAAATATAATTCGAATAATTACCTGAGAGTTCTAGTGAAACTGGAGAGCTTTGCAAATGCCAATTACAGATTGACAGTATTTTAATAACACGATGCTCCAACGAAGGTTTCTTAGATAAATTATTGTGCACATAAGCTAGTGGAATTTGAGTTTTATTCAAAGATGAGAACGTATAGCTTGGTCTAAATGATCACAAAAAAATAGTATGAACCTTGTATTTGTATGATACAATATTCGTTTTATATATTTGAGGTTCTTTTAGAGGGGATGCAACGATTCTGGGCAAAGCAGATCATTTATAATGTAGCATATAATAAAAGCCGGGGCGTGGGAGAGTTCGGCACAGGATTATAGGCTATCTGTTGAGTCTAGACCATTCTCCCGAGCGATATTATCTACACAAGATTGCGTATTTATTGAAATGAGTATTTTTCAAGCCGTTCGGGAAGCTGTAGTCACATATCAACGTATAAATAATGTAATAAAATAAGTAAAGTAGGTGAGGATTTTCCACGACGATTCAAATTTCATCAGCTTTAGAAGCAATTCTAAATTCGTTTTACGACAATGATTCTTTATACAACGGCATGTAGGTATTCAGGCTTATTCTGTAAATATTAATGTAAAATACGCGTAGAGACGGAAACGAGACGCGAAAGTTGATCTTCTCCGTACAATAGAATTTATAATGACCATTAACAACACATTCAACATATTAAACCGGAAGATTTAATGTGTCAGGATTTCATTAAATTGATTATTTTAAATTTGATTTTCGCGTGATTGTTTGTTAAAAAATAAATAAACAGATGTAATTTACGACCACCGGGGGGGTATTGTAAAAAAATATGATATCACCAAAGTACCTACGACTTGAGCACTAATTGGAAGAAATAGAGAACACCAGTTTCACACGTATGACTATACTATAGTGTTTAGTGTAAATGTTAGGCCGTGCCGAGGGACGGTCGGCGCGGCCGAATGCTCGCGCATACTGCCGCCCGGGCGGCTGGTGTTGCCAGCGTAGCCTCGACCTTATCCCACCCGTGCAATCGGGACGGAGATAATAAGCGGTGCATGTAGTTGAGGCCTAATTGCGCATCGCTGGATGTAACTGAGCGTACCTACCTATCTCGCTTTAGAAGCATATTTTATAAGAGAGAAGATTAACAAAATTATACCACACGTTGTTAAATATTTTTACATTCTTGCCAATTTATAGAATAAAGAACATACTCGTACTTTAACTATTTTTGTCTGCATAGCATCATTTTAGATTATGTACTATATATTAAGTTTGGTATCCGGCGATATATGTGCAATGTTGTGAAGGAAACGATGATCGGATTCCAGTAATGTGTTGAAAACTACACTACGTATAGAGAGAGAGACAACACCACGCCGGAAGTTTGTGTAGACACTACAAAAAACGTAAAGTCGATATCCTCTCTTTTATATATGAGCAGCATTTATGTATACCGAGCACTGTTTTACTAAAGCTATACTACTAATTTTATTTGCGTTTTAACGACTTGTCTATACACATTTTCGATGGAGTGGTCTCGAAACTTGGTAATCATTGAAGTTAAACACACTACAATTTCTTTATTCAAAACAATTTGTAATACTTATCATAAAACAGTTTTTTAGTTTTGTTGGTTTCTTTTAATAAATAGCCTTTGGTTATTTATAACAATGTCTGAATTATCACTGGCTTAGTTTTTAAAATCCAAATATTTTCTACGTTAATTATTGTATTACTTCTTGTTTCGAATATTATTCTCACTACATTTTGTAAACAAACTGACTTATTTATTTCATTAATAATAAAGAATAAATTGAAATTTCCCAATTTTTCGGTTCTCGTGTGATAGCTGACAACCCGACGGGCGACGGCGCATTTTCGCCGTGTCACTTTCTCCAACCGCGATCAACAGGTGAGGAAGGTCATGAGGAGCGTCTTGGGAACCCGTCAGACTTCTTTTAAAAGTGCTCTTATAAGCTTCTAGTAAGTTAATTGTTTACGCCCAAACACTTCAAAAGGTATTTGTAGAAGAATATTAAAATTGCAAGTCACGTTGCTTTTTCAGCAGACAAAACAACCTTTTATTAATAGAATGAATAAACAATCCGCCTGATGGGAAGCGCCGGACATACCAACGTGTCAACATGACGAACGATACCTCATTTGACGGGCTTTGGAGTATCAGTAGGTAACTATAATTTAGAAAAAGGTTTAAGAATTTTCCTTTCATTAATATTTTCCACTTTCTTATGAGGGTTGCAAGACGGACTGGAATGTGACAGGATGCATTACATATCATCCCAGGCCTTGTATTTATTCATTTATATACGTTATTGTATACATAAATTAATCAATTAATATAAAACTCATAGTCATAAAAATCGTAATCAATGTTAGTACGTTCTGTCACAACTTAGGCCTTATCTATAAAATTACTGTTGTCTCATATTGGCCAATTTGAGGTATCTTGAGTCTGACTTGGAATTCCAAATTCAAATTAATTTCAATTTAAAGCTATAACATTCTTTATCAAAATCTGTCATTCGTTTGTTTTTCCGTCAAACAACTTTTTAATTGTAAATATATATTGTTGTGTATTAACGAAAAGTTAAAAATTCGCGTTATTTTCGATTAGGAGTTCTGTCTTGGCAGCAACGCAGCACAGACGGCACGCAATATCAACGATGTGTACGGACCAAACACCGCAAACGAACGCACGGTGCGTTTTTTGTTTGAACGTTTCTGTTCTTGAAATTTCGACCTCAAGAACAAGCCCCATGAACGACCGAAGACTTAAGTCGATAATGACGATTTGAACGCAATAGCGGATTCATCTCAAACCACGTCTGAGTTAGCAGCAGCCTTCGGCGTAAGTGACAAAGCGATATTGATTCATTCGCTTCAAATCGGAAATGTGAGGAAGTTCGGAACGTGGGTATCGTACGATCTTAATGAAAGTCAGTTGCAAACACGCGTCGACGCTAGCCTTACTTTGCTGAACCAGCACAAAAATGTAGGGACTCTGAATCGTATTGTTACTTGTGATGAGAAGTTGATCCTGTATGATAATCGTAAACGATCGTCACAGTGGTTGAACCTAGGTGGCACAGCTAAAGAATGTCCCAAACGTAAACTGAGGCAAAAGAAGCTGATGGTGCCTGCATGGTGGTCCTGTGCCGGTATTATCCACTATAGCTCCTTGAGATCTGGCACAACAATTAATGCAGGTGTGCACCGTGAAGAATTGCAAACGATGATGGACAAGGTCGCTATCAAACAACCGAGTCTGGTCAATCGCTCTAGTCCATTGTTTCTCCATAATAACGCTCGCTTCGTCCTTCGACTAAAAACTCTTCGTCACCCAGCGTACTCGCCGGACTTTGTCCCTACTGATATCTATTTTTTAGTAATTTGGATAACTATTTACAGGGGAACAAATTCAACATCGATGAGGCAGTGAAAAACGCCTTCACAGATTATATCGATTCTCGTCCCCAGGAGTTCTATAGCAGAGGCATCAATCAACTTCCATTAAAATGGCAAAAGTGCATTGATAACAGGTAATGGATAATAAATATTTCGATTAATTAAATATATAATACTCATACAAAAAATATATTTGATTTTTTCCATATAAAACGGCAATTTCATACTAATACAATCAGGACTAAGTGTAAGTATTTACAAGTTAAATGCAGTAAGTCAGTGCGTAACTTTGCACCCTCAGCATTTTTCTTTATTTATTCATATTTAATGCTAACCTGGTTAATGCTAACTGGATCCACTGCGTTCAACTCCGTGTTGTCCAAATTGTGGACGATTTCACTCTCACAGGCAATTTAGAAATGCTTAGCGTCCAGGGAGATATAGCCTGTGGGATGATAAATGTTTTGAAGAGCTCTCCTGTCGGATGCCAATCTCGAATATTCACTATCATATGGGTAGCGAATCATTGCATTGTAACGGCGAGTCATTCAGCCCAAGCTGCTCGTACAATAAACTAAAAGTCAGCGAAATGCGTTCAAATATTAGTGGACTGCAGCAGCTAATGTACTACAAGCTGGCAACACCATAAAAAGGACCTAGCCGGTGGAGTGGTCTTCTGTAGACTTCTTTTTGTAACTGAAGAGAAGCTGAGTGATAGCAGCATGTGTGAATGCGGTATGAAAGAATACGCTCCTAGGATATGTCTTCTCATTGATAATGGATGGGAGAAGATGTTGAAGGGCATACTCTATCTGTATGCGCAAGGAGGAGGGCCCGGTAACTCGAAGACGAACTTCAGACAACAAAGAGACTTCACACATCGTTGCCGCTGGTACAAAGCGGGAAAATCAAGAAAAAGTCAGTCGAAAGAGCCCTCGTAAGTACGGTGCACTCCTCTCGCAATTCGGTTTGAATAGTAAAATATTGCGTAAATATGGCAAAAAGGTTAGTAAAATACTTGTGTATTATTAATGGCATAAACTGTTAAACCAGTGCTCCGAAACCTTCTTTCACTTATATTCTTTTCAAAATTTGTGCGCCAAACCTGAACTACAATATAATTAAAAGTATAGGAATTAAAAAAACAATAAAAAATACACGCATGCTACTAATTTACTAATTATGGTCCGGTTATCATAGGGAGAGCTCACAACTCACTAAATGAGTGAAAAAGTGTGTAAAATCGCTGGAAATTTGTCACGTTTGTACCTTTGCCTCTCTAAAAAAAGGAGTGAAATGCTAATAGATCGAAGATACGACAACAATTGACGTATCTACGACAACATATCAAAGAATCTACAACGATGCCAGATAAAACATTAAGGCGAGATAACAAAGAATAACGGCCAATAACTGTATCCGCAGCTGGTACGTTGTAGCGGAAGAGGCGACATTGTTTCCGACGGTGCCGGAAATTCGGGATTCATGCTTCCCTTCCGACTTACTTGAAAATTGTTAGTACGAAAACACTTTCGACGATTTGCAGAGGTGACAATTAGAAATTATTAGGTTTTAATTAGTCTTTTCATTGTCACGATCTAAAATATTGGAGGAAGGTTTCGCACTCCTTCGAATATTCATTTGAGGTCAATGTTGTCTATTGACTAAGGGATAACAAAACGGCTACCGCAAGATCTGAAAAACTACACCACTTCTAAAAATATGGACTCGCCAATAAGACAATGTGCTTGAGGAGGTCCATGTCCATCGGTGGATGTAAAAGGGGCTGGTTATGATTGTCTGTTCTATGCAAATTTATCTTCTCACTCTCATCTAACATCTTCTTTATAATTTATAATACATCTTCTTTTACCTTTTCATTTCTAATAATCCATTTGCCTGCTAATAGCCTTTTGAATAATGTAACTGCTAACTCATTCATATAGCCCGAACATGTAATAACGTTGTCGTCTTAAATACAAATTTTACTTTTCTACTGTCAGTGGTCTTAAAAAAATGTATGGTATGAACTGCAATCATTCTGTCCCAGAACAAGGGTAGTTAAGCGATGGTTTGATTAAAATCATGGAAAATTGAAAAATAAAGTAACAACTTTTTCGTAGCGTTTACACGAAAGCAATAAGTCTAGAGTGAATGGTTCTCGTACCTCATGTGTACAGACAAACACACAAATGAAGGAAATGTGTTTCAATTGAACCTTTGTTGACGGCGCCGCCCTCCTTCCCACTGTGTACACACTAGTGTTTTGCCCCAGTGTTTGGCTTTAGACGACTTTACAAATAAGGAGTGGAATGAGTAAAGTTAGGAGTGGATACAGAACTATTTCTCAAGTGGAATGACGATGTTTTTTTAACGAGGGTAATCTAAACCGATTGCATGGCAAACAACTTTCTTTCAAAGGCACTGAGTTGCCAAGTAAGTCTACACTGAGTTACTTGCCAACTCAGTTTTATATAAATACTTTTATTTTAGTTTTATATATATTCCAGCTGATAGTAAATGAATACTGTTACCCACTGCCATCCATGATATATACTTAATCAGTCATCGCTGACAGACGGTATCCTCTCGGATTCTCCGCCTATATTTCCCGTATTCAATTTTCCTGTACTTACTGCTTCCTATTTTGTATGTCGATTTTACAAATAGAAGCAAAAGTTATACCCAATTAGATATTGCTCAAATTTACAAAGTGAGCTGTGGATGGTAAGATCCACAGCTTTAGAATCTTTCAATTCAACTGTACTTTAATAAAATATTATTTCATATTTCATCACACGAAATAAGCAATAAATATTGAAAAGACAAGCAAACAGAAAGAGAACACAGAAAAGAGCACATTCTTGAAGCAGAAGATTCTAGTGAATTATGCGTTATACACTTCTTAAAAAGTCCAATGCCGTTATAGTTTCAACGAATAAAGCATTACAGAGATTTCTAATCGTAATGAGATCGTAATGAGAAATTGAAGAAGAATAAGGTGTTTATGGAATATTGCGACATAAAAAGTGTAATAAAGAAGTTGTCGACAATTAAACTCTTGAAATGGTTTACAGCCTTCAACTCTGCAATGCAGGCTTTCAACCGTCAACCTACTTAAGTATAATATAAAGCTCAAGGTAACCCTCTTCCCTCAGTCCCAAGCTAATTACATAATTGCAAGGAGCTTAAAGCTTTTAACAGTCTCTAAAGGCGGAGGTTGCCTTAATGTTTTTGAGAAGTGCTCTCCACAATCAATAATAATAAGGATTTGTCATGCGGTAAGTTATAGCCTTATTCAATACACTTTAGTGTAAAATTTTGAATTTACTTTTTGCAGAAATTGATTTGAAAGTTGTATTGAAAAGAGAAGTCACCGTCACGAGCCCTTTTGTCATCCACTGGACATAGGCCATCACGTGCACATTTTCTCGTGGCTGAGGGATGTATGACCATACGTCACGCTAGTCACGCCGGTTGGCGAGTCCACTCTTTTAGAGGTGATGTAGTTACTCAGGGCTTGTGGTGGCGACTTTGTTATCTCTTAGTCGCCTTTTACAACGCCCACGGGAAGAGATGGGGTGGTGCTATGCTAAAGCCGGCCCACACTACACAATCAATAAATATATAAAGCCAATAATATATTCATATATATTTAAAAATAAATGTAAATAATATGTAGCTATGGGCTACATATTTTCCTTGTATAGGTATAATAATCTATCCAAGTCTTCCCGTAGTTGTAAGTAAACAAGTGAATGATAAATGAAAAAGTGGAGCTTCTATTGGATTGATTACCAACGTTGTGCGGTTTCCTCGAGACACGCTTCGATTACGTGATTGGACGCCCATAAGATAAATATTTTGCATTATATGTTCACTTAACGGTACTGTAATTAAAGTTGAGGAGCTTTAGGCGTCTTATTCGTTATCGATTAAGACTATCTATATATATTTATGAACATTATCTTTTATATATTAGGATTTATATTTTTTTAGATTTTCTGAAACTTTACATCGTAATTTTGGAAGTACTGAATAAATTTAGTTCATATATGAAATTAACGGAGCTGCAGATCCAAATTATTCTTATGCCAAAGGACGACAGGTAAAAGCGACCCAAAAAATCAACACGTACCAACACACTTGAGATATATCTCAAATGAAAGCTTTTATTTCATAGATCTTTTAATGTTAGCAGTTAATGTGAAAACCGTGGGCGAACCATTATGTAAGCTCTTCTATATTTTATAAAATCTTTAGATAATGATTTATATAATGATTATAGTAGAACATAACAAATACATTGTCACTAATTTTATATTTGTTGGTGGGTTGGGATCACATCCTCACCTTTTTCTCATCGTTCATTAATTTTTATTTATTTATTTATTTTTGTCTGCAATTTGTACATACATAAATAGATTTCATTATATTTCTTTTTTGGCATTTTCCTATGAAAGTGAAAAACAAAGGTAAGTAAACTACATTAACTTTTAATTAAAAACATCTAGACGCAGAAAACTGCCATCAGGAAAGTATCAGAATTATTCTGTATCTAACAGCATGTTAACAGAAGGAATACCATTGGTTCAGAAATAAACGCGCCTTATCACTCTTATCGGTGTGGGCACGACATTGAAAGTGAAAACACGCTGCGTTGTGACGTCATCAATGCATAGTAAAAAGCTTGGTTCTTTGTTTTGTCATGTCATTGGGTAACAAAGACATGACATTATATATATCATGTCATGTAAAAATCAAAAACATTTGAAACGTAGCCTTAGATTTCGGCTCATACCTTAGTGATATGAGCCGAAATCTAAGGCTACTTAATTAGTAGTTTCAGATTTTGTAAACATCGTTAGGAAATCTTCTTGTTTAAGCACTTAAAAAAATTACGGTTTGTATATAATATAATATATACTTATATAATATAATTTATATTGTATAATATAATATAAAAGCCCTCTGTGATGTGCAGGTGTCCATGGGCGGCGGTGATCACTTACCATCATGTGGCCCGCCCGCTCATCTGCCATCTATTCTATATAAAAGAAATGCACCAATTCGCATTGGGCTTTCGTTGTGGCTTATGGCCCGAAAATTCTTTGTGGTTCCAAAGACAGACAAAGGCCTACTGCAAGGCATAGATCTGATACACCTACAAGTATAAATATGTTTTGAAAATAAACCCCTATTAGGATCTGCGTAATCTAAAACGACTCATATATTCCAAATAAACTCCCAGTGATACAGCAATTGCCTTTACTATCAACATCGCTAAACCCGTGAGGTTCGTCACAATGGCATCAAAGATTCCATTTACTGGTGTCCGAATTTCGGTGTGTAAGACCCGCGGGTGCCTGTTGAGCGCGGCAACAAGTGCTGCATCGATCACAGTGACGCACGTACGTTCCCCCCCCCCCCCCTCACCTCAGCTCCCCGCTGCCCTACCCCGCCTCAGAGCCCCGAAACTGATTTACTCGAGCGATCTTCCATAAAATTTACTTGTTATCGATTGTCGGGTTCCTGCAGCTGACGTCGGTTTAGAATTACGTCCTTATGCTAAACGAGACACATTGTCATGTCAATAATTTAAACGAAAATGTCGATATGTAATTATATAGACGTTAGTTACCTTAAATTTTCATTGTTATAAGATTATGTTTAAATATAAATTTACTCTAAGATCTGATTGTTACAATAAAAAAATATGTTTTTTTTAACAAGTCACTAAAGGTTATAGCAATTAAACAACTTTAACGGTTTAAATCGCGTATATTTGACATTATTTATATCCCGACGTTTCACTAAAGGTTGTCTGGAACAAATTGCTATAAAGCAATAAGTCCGCCTGGTTGTATTCTCTTCTTATAATATTTTTGTATTGTTCCTTATTTTTGTCCCAATGCAATACAATAAGGGGTTCTATCTATCTATCTCTAAAACCTTAATATTTGGGAAACTAGAACCAACAAGTTTCCATCTTTTTCCTCAGATAATTTAACAGTTTTTAATATTTTAGGCTCATCAAAAAGTTATAAATAAAGCATTCTTTAAATTTGCCTTCACATTTGTCAACTTATACAATATTAGACTGAAAAGCGACAATGTTTATATTGTTCAAATATCAAACGTAATCAGCGTCTTCTAATAACAATCGCATTATTGTCACATTAATTACAGCACGATAATATTATATTAGAAAAGTTACAAGAGAATAAACAAACAAATATGGGAGTGAACACGCGCCCAATCCCCCGCACTCCACCTCTTCCGTCGTCGGGAGGAACGGGTGTCAATAACCTCGAGAACTACGCAAAATCGGTTTCGATAGCCGAAACATGTGCTGTGGAAAGGTTAGAAAGGGCGGTGGTGGTTTGTCAGCCCTGATTGGAGGATATACTTTTTTCGCGTCACGTGATGTATTGGCGGAGCAGGCTATAGGCTTATTAAAAGTCTATTCTTCTAGCTTAAATTCATACAGCGGCGTGTCAGTAACATTTGGTCTCCATTGGTCATTGCTTCTCCATTTGGTCATTTGTGGTCTTATCATCAGAGACATTATTACGAATTCTGTTATCGAACGAAGTACTTACGTTTCCTATTTGATCCTATAAATGTCCATTGTACTGAATAATGAAAAGGGTCCGTTAAGAGCCGTTGCAAAGGTAAAATAAGTCACAATTCAGAACGCACCTATGGACTATAGAAAAAAAACTACTGAGATTTTATTATTATTACCGGAGCACAAATGGTATTGTTGTTGAAAAATCTCTCAAGAATGTTTGAATAAAGCGATATTACATTCAGTGTTCAATAAGGGCGAATTTAACGGGAAGATATTACTAGGATATACGTCGGTGATATTTGAGAAGGAATTTAGATTAGGATTGACATTTAATTAAAAATCCATGTACGCATTGATACGTGCAGAAACGTGGCCTCAGACGGTAGGGCTGATCCATGAGTTCAAAGTCACTAAGTCACACACTCTCCATAGCTCTCCATGCATGAAGTTTATTTGCGGGATTAGATCCAAAACGAAGAGATTCGCCAAAGAACTAAAGTCACCGACATATTGGAGGACCGATAACCAATGGAGTAGATAAGTCCTTGAGTGGAGACCGCAGATCGAGAAGCGCAGTGTGTGTGAGCGCAGTGGATCGATCACTTGAAGAAGTTTGCCGGTAGTGGTTGGATGAAAAGAGCCGAAAATCTTGTGATGGCGAGCCTTGTGAGAGGCATATATCCAACAGTAGGAGACCTAGACTGATCGGATGGTATGTATTAACAAATATGTTTGACAACAAATATCGACAATAGAGCTGATATATTTTCTATTGGTGAGCATATTTATTAGATAGTTACTTTCTATTAGATAAGTAATTTTCTATTTAGTATTTTGTTTTATTCGTTTTTTTTGTTCCATTTAGTATAATAAATAATCGATATGGTATCCGGTCTATGTAGTTCCATTTCAAGGTCAAAGGCTTCATGAAGGCATTTTAGGTCAAATCCAACACGCGGGCACAGTGCACGTTGCTCTATATTCTTTTAATTCTAAGGTAGGCAGGTTTTCTCACGATGTTTTCCATCACCGCGGTGCTAGGGATAATTTTAAAATCAGTATTTAACTAGGCGCAAGCCTAGGAGTTGATAACCTAGGGTTATTGGAAGTCCAGTCCATACTAGTGAATTTCTACTTAGACGGATTTTTCGATTATCACTAGCTCATCGGTGAAGCAAAACATTTGTAAGGAAACCCGCCTGCCCGAGGCGTGAAAAAATCTAGGGAATGTTTAATATATCCACCAATCTGCAATGGACTCGCGTGACGACTTATGATGGCTCAAAGTACTCAATGGTATCAAGAGGAGACTTTAGTCTCCTTTGGTTTGGAGAATCTCTTGCAGTAGGATGTTATAAGCACTTTGGTAAGATTAAGAAAGATTAGTTGTGTAATCTAGACATATCATGCCATAATGGCGATTGAATATACGTAGTAAGATATACTTAAAATGTTACAACTTATAGCCTACGCGCGTCGTTACGAAAGTAAATGTCACGCGTGGTGTGATATTACTAAGGGTGTGGAATAAAACGTGACAAAATACGTTATTAAATGTCACCAAATATGTAATTGTATCCCTAGTTTAGAAATCTTCTATAATATTTAATACCTGCGGTGCTTCGAATATAAATGCCGCGCGTAATATGACATTTTAAAGCTGCGGTTGAAGTAAAACAATGAAATACGTATTCATCACATATAAATTAGCTGTATGCAAATATGGTTGCAAACCTACACCACTCTGTATAGAGCTTCTACTGCATGGCTCACATCTACAAGCTGTTATGAGCACAGACTTAGGGCGTAGCAATGCTACGACAATCCAATAAATACAAAACAAACAAAGACAGTGTATTAAAATATTAATCGATTTTTAATTAGATTTTATCTAATATGTCAAAAAATCTATGATTCAAAACTTAAATTATCTTACAGTTATTGGTTACCATCTACGTAGCTACGAATTGCTACGAGCGTAGACACTACGCGTAGCAAAGCTACGAGTCTACAGCCGGTGCTACACGTGACGAAGTGCGTCATTTGATTATGCGGTCGGGGGCAGAGCTAGATTAATGTCAAACCTAATTTTGGATTGGGATTGCTGGCAATGCAGTGCAGGCAAGCAATGCAGAGATTGCTGGACATAATTTCTATGAAGAGTCGTTACTACACTTGATTCTCTCTGGTTCCTCTCATCCAGTCACTATCAACAAACTTTATCACGTTGTCAAGTCGCCTGGCAGGAGATTGCCCAACATTACACCTAATATGACAATAGGTTAAGGATCTCGGATCACGATGGAAAAACTGTCCCAGGAAATATACTGCATGTAAGTAACATTTGTCGTCGATTTTTATTGAAAAATAATAAAACAGTAATATACAAGATTATTTTTATTTAGGTCATGTTATTTATCTGATAATAAAACGGTTTAGAATAAATAATGTCCAATGGAAAATTATTATTTTTATCCTGTATTTATTATACAGAAATAAATAAGACTTTTAAATTTATATCTATTATTTATCCAATAAATGGGATGGAAAAGATAATAAAAATGGTCGAAGCAGTTGATATACACTTTATATTAAATCTATCTCATATGAGATTTATTTTAATATTAAGAGAGACTATGAGTTTGTTTGTTTAGATAACTTATAAACTAAAATGTTTTTTTTTTCTTTTAGGAAGTTAAAGTAATGTACATGGACATAGGCCGTTTGTTTTTTATAGAAAAATGGTGGCAGATTTTCCGCCTTTTTCCTATAAAAAACAAACGGTAATCACCTGTTTGTTAATCTAATTACAAAAGGTAATCACCTGGTACTGGTAGTGCTTACTGTCGCCCATGAACATCCGCGTTACATGCCAACATCAGTCCGAAATGACCAACGTTGGCATGCCCCCGGATGCCCTGCTTACCTTTAGAGATTTAGGAATGGATATGAAGACCTAAGTATAAAGCCAGTACGGGTCGTTATTACCCAATAACAAGAAAAACTGTTCAAATTCGAAAGAAATTGATAACCGAAAACAAATTTGAATCGGGAATCTGGTTTGTAGGTCAAGAGCACGGAAACGGGATGTAATATACCACTGGGACACGAAACGCCTTAACTGCCTACCAATCTTGAAGCAAATGCCGTCCAACCGGCTATACCAGTAAAGATTATTTTTATATGTATGTTAGATATGTGTGGCAAGATTCAAGGTGGAGCGGAGCGTTCGTGGCGGATGTCCCATTAAGGGGTTCCGATATAATTGAGAGCTCTCAACGTAAATGGAGGCTTAATATTTTGTATTGAGTTAATTAACATTAGTATAATTACATAAATATTTACGAATTTGAGTTATGGAGTCGAAATTATTTTTTTATACCAATCGTATATAACTAATATATTATTATGTTTGATTGTAACAATTTTAAGTACCTAATGCACACATACATAATATACGTCAATTATAGTAAACTTATTTTAGAACATAATATGACAATTTAGATTATTGTAAAACTAGGATATGTCCGCGACTTCGTCTGCTTAGAATTCGATTTCCAAATTACTTTACCAAGTGTGTTAAGGTGAATAAAAATTCATGATATCCTTCGTACCTGCATCCTATTTTTAATTTTCCAGTTTATTGCGAATATACAGATAGATGATTTTCGGAGATAATGCATTCAATTGTATATTCTAAGTGCAATCCTTATCGCCATCTGTTAACGTTTTTCCAAATCATCCACGAGTTTTTATCCCTATACGCGAACGTGAAAAACAACTAGCGCGAACCCAATTTATCCTTACATAGTTCTAAAGTTCGCCGAGAGATGGAGTTCTACAGCAACAGGCTGGTGGTGCCTACGATGTTAATATTTATTATGTACTAGTTGTTGCCCGCAACTTCGTTCACGTGTGCCTTCAAGTACTACGAGTAATTCAGAAACCTACGCGGGCGTGCTCAGTAAAACAACTCACCAAAGTTTCATCGCCATCGGATGAATGGTATAGGAACGCATACGGGACAAACAAAGCAACATTCATTTTTATATAGATAAAATCCTTTTAGATTGTAATAATGAAACTTTATTACTTGGAAGCCCTGTATTTCATAGGTACAAAATTGAAATGCATTTCAATGAGAATTTATATAGTTACCTTTGCAAATAGTAGCTACCTGAGCGTCTACTTTTAATTGTACGCCTAACTACCTACCTACTACATACTACCCACCCTTAATACCTGTAATCGTGCTTACCTAATTTTTATTTTGATCGAAAATGTATAAAATGCATTTTTTTAAAACTCCGATAATCATACAGAGAATTATCCTACAACTTTTGTGTCATAGTAATAAATGCTTAGCCTAACAAGTTCTAAGAGAATGTAGCATTGTTTTTCCTTGGCCGGTGCTTTTAGCTTTTGGTCCAAACTGGATAATTACTTTTATATTAAAAATTTGATAAAAACTGAAGAAAAATGAATTTTCAGCCAAAAAAGATTCGAAAACCTCGAAAAACCTTTCTCGAGGCTCACAAATTTTTCACAAAGTTTTTTGATGAAAGGTTCGATTACACGCTATATATTTAACATAGATAAAATTAAAATAATAAGAACAAATGTAATATCAAATTTAGAATTCAATTAAACTTTGGAGTATGTTTATACAAAGGTCACACTGAAAATTTCCAAACTGTCCACTTACCTAAACAATATTTAAAAGGTAATTACAATATTTAAAAATGGAACTCTTTGGCTGTACAACAAAATGTGTTTCATCTAACAGTCATTTGTTTTTCATTGTGGCGTCATTTTAAAAATTGCGTGTCTGCATTACGATGGATTTAACTCGTGAAAATTTTCGCTGTATCATTTTCTACGATTTTAAGTGTTATTTTACAGCTCAGCAGAGCCTCACTTGGCTTCAAACTGCTTTTGGCGACGAAGCACCAAGCAAGACGACAATTTATAGCTGGTTGGCAGAATTTAAGTGCGGTCGTGTCAATTTCAGTGACGAATTTCGTGAAGGTCACCCGTCCACCGATCTCAACAACAAAAACTTCGATGCTGTGCACTGTGCACCATATGATCGAAACAGACAGGCATGTGATCTACCATGAGATTCGGACATCCTTAGGCATAGGTATGAGTCATATACAATCAATCTTACACAAACATTTGGCTGCGCGACAGCTGTGCTCGCGGTGGATCCTACACAATTTGACTGAGGCTTAAAAAAGGAACGCGTCACTTCGTGCAATGCCATGCTTACCAGATTCAACGATGGGGCGTTAAATTTGGTGTAGAACATAGTAACAGATGACGAAATATTTACAGCTACGACCCCGAAACAAAGCAGCAATAGACCATTTGTCTTTTAAAATGAGCCCACCAAAGTGGCGCGTGTGCAAAGTACAGCGAAGCAAATAATCGCTTCTTTTTTTAGAAAAATTGGACACGTGGCTACTGTTGCTTTGGAGAATCGTCGTATCGTACTGATTTGTACACGACCATTTGCTTGCCTAAGTCATTGGCGAACTCCATAAAACCAACTGTAAACGCTGCATAATCTTGCACCATGACAATGCCAGCTCTCACACGGCCAAACAGACAAACAAACAACAGCTATCCTCCATACAGTCCCAACTTGGCATCTTGTGACTTCTTGTTTCTAAAAATTAAGAACCAATTACGCGGTCAACAATTTTCATTGCCAGAAGAGGCTGTCGAACAGTATGAAAAACGCGTTTCCGAGGTCACCACTGAGGAGTGGAATAAATGTTATGGATATTGGTTTTTTCGTATAAAAAAGTGTATTGACGCTCACGGAGAATATTTTGAGAAACAATAAATTGATTTTTGGCCATTCATTGTAATTTTATCTTGTTTAATCCAGAAACTTTTTAATTTAAGTCAAAGTAATTTCGCACCGTAATGCGTAGCGTAAATCCAGCTTCATTAAATAATGCAGTTAAAAATGTGAAAGCGACCGTGAAAAGGCATAAAAACTTAACACATATACGCGTGACATTTTAGAATAATAAGGTGTGATACGTTGACACACGTTTCAATTTTCAGTTAGGGAGTATGTCGGTTAAGATCTTTTGTTTTTCCATCGTCGATGCGAGTTTATTAGGGAAGCCTTATATTTTTAGTAAAAGGGGTAAAAATGTGTCCCTGAATAATTTCATTAAAGAAAATTCCCGAGTGAATAAACACTCTTTCAGGCGTTGGAGCGTGGCCGTATTTGTCGGTATAAAGATAACATGGTCAACATGCATATAAACCGGATAGTCAAGGATGTCGCAAGTTCGTAGTTTAGTAATAGTAAATAGTAAGTAATAGTAAGTATTAGTAATTTAATTTACGTAATCTAGTAATTATATAGAAAAGTATTAAAATAAAATTAGTCACATTCTTACAAACTTATAAGAGAGTACTGAATTGTAAAAAAGTTAAGTTAATCCATGTATGCATACATGTCGTTCACTGCACCCCTTTGTGTTTCTGTTTGCCCAAAGGTTGACTGGTTAAGATTGCCATAAGGCGTGAAGTCCGCCTTTTGTACAACATTTATTGCGGCTACCTCTATTTTCGTCTACATACTTCTTCTTACCACTCAAAAGTTGACTGGATGAAATCGCTTTAGCGATAAAGGCGCTAATTGTACTTCTAATTATTTGCACTTTGTATATCTCTGTATGTTGTTGGTGTACAATAAAGTGTATCTATATATCTATTTATATGCAATAAAGTATGCATGAATAAATAAATAAAAATACTACATATTATATAGTTAAACGACTTAAGATACTACAATAAGCAATCTGTACAAATCTATCAAAATTAAGATAAAGGACATGAGTGACTAGTTAAAAAGAACTTTATTGTACAACAATAACCTTCTCCTGAAGTGCAATTACAACCACGTGAGTGATACAGATAGCAATAGCATATAGCTGATTTCTCCACCACATGAAAACTTCAGATATTCTGAATCGCATGTACCGTGGATGTTGATTGGCGACAGTATACAGGCGACAGTTTTACCATCGGGTGGACTGCCTATCGCCATCTTCTTATGCCATCGTATGCCATCTTCTTTGTATAAAAAAGTACAATTTGGACAGTTAACAAGACTTAATAAAATTTTAGACGATGTGGACTTGTTACATAAAATATGTTATCTATTCATTCTATCAAATGTAGTCTAGACAGTAAATAAAAGTATCTTATGTCTGAATACAGGTTACGGACATTACATTTGCCCTTTAAAAGTAGCACAAAATAATAACTTGATTATACGGAACAGATTACTATGCAAATCAAGATGAATAACAAAAAAATTACGTTACGCCTAATACTTGTACTCAAGGTTCTATGAATCGTGGAAACCTACTCTGAGGTGTTATACTTAACTAAGTAGATTATGTTGTAATTAAGCAAGTAAGTATTCGTTATTGTACACTACAGATAAAAACACAACACAATACAATAAGACAGAATAGTATTTATATAAAAGACGGTATTATTGTTAAAAGCGATCTCTTCCAGATAAACTTTGGGTAAAAGAATTAATGAAAAAAATAACTGTGGGGTAGATGGTGCACGTAAATGCGTTTTACATACTTTATATATTGTAATGGGTATTATGATGTTTAGGACACCCAGATACATATCTAACTATTTGGAAAGAATCCTAGATCTGTGATGACACCCAAAAATTTACTATTTATACAAATGACCCCCTATTTATTCTTGGCAGAGGCCGTTACGTTTTTGGAAACTTGGAAAAATATAACAACTGTCTAAAGAATTGAAACGCTCCACATGAACTTTGATCCACATGAGGTGTTTAACTGGAGGTTACTTCGACTTGAACAAGAATGTAAGAAAATAACGAAAAGTACTTACATTATGTCCAATGTCCATCGGCGCTAAGATTGGAGACTCGCGGCGTTTCGGTCTTCGCCAGAGTAAAACAGCTACTAAAAGAAGAACCGTCCCAGCACCGGCCATGGCTCCCCACCCTGCACTCCAAACGTTGCTATGGTCCCACGAATCTCCCATTGAAGCACCCAGCCCCACTCTTGCTTGAGGAGTCAACACGTCTTTTATTTTCGTAGTGGTGTGTTCAAAATTCAGATCGTTCTTAGCTTCGAACTCTTCGTAGTTCCACGGCACCCCGCCGAGCTCGCGCTCTGCCCACATGTTATCTGGAGATAACAATATTAGCTACACAATAGTAACATCGATCGTGTTAATATACCTATGTAATATGCGTTGGATATCATTTGTTCAGGAGGTTTTTGTACTGGTCTTTTAGGGCGATTTATTTAAGAGTATTTCAATACTTGAGATTTAATAATTTACAGTTGATACTTAATGAGATTGAATAAATAGTTTATTATTTTAATAGTTCATATTTTTATAATTGAGACGGTTTGATGAAAGAATTTTACAAGCTAACATATTAAGGTAACGATGATAAATCAACGCATGGAAAATTAAACTCTTAACTATATCCCATAACATGTTATCCCATCCCATAACATGCAGATAGGTAATATTAACTAATTTAAAGTTTCCTGCATGGATTATAAAGTTGACGCACAAACGCAATTAAAGTTCATTGCCACTTCAAAATGTTTACCTAATTCGATTAATTGATAAGCAAACCACGAATTTGACCTAACGAATGAACTTTAACATTTTGCGTATGAAGTTCCTCTTGCCATATGGTAGGCATAAATGCCTATTAAAAATTAAAAAAAATTAGAAATTACTTTACTTACCCATCGGTCATGAAGTTGAAACACTGTCGTGAAATTGTTGGTGATTGTTGTTTTCTGTTGTTTGTTGTTAACAGACACGTGTGTTGGGCGGGCGGGCGCGCGCGACTGGGCGCCGCGGCGGGCGTCACCGCTCGTCTTATCACTAGAGACTTGTTTACTCGGTGAGAGCGACGGAGAGTCCGTGATCTGAGTTGCGATGTTCACTTTATTGCAACACGCAATCGTGTGTACACACTGTAATACCATTAACGGAGCTGTGTTCAGAGAATTCTCGAGCCGTGTCGCTGAAAGCATTTGCCTATACCAACATACGTACAATGTACATATCTGGTACGTTTTATGTTTCATATGCCCCTAATAAAAGGGTGTCGTTCTCTTAATGAAGCGTGAATAGAGTTGTTGTGTATATCGAATAATGTTACATACTTCGGTAGATATCAGGTTACACTACTGCATGTTTACGGATTTCGGCGATAGATATATTTTTAAATACCAAAATCGGATTGTTGTAATGGAATAGAATTCTCGAGCATACGGGTTTCCTCAATATGTTTTTTTTCACTGAAAAGCAAAATATAATGTCCACTTTCCTGTGTCTACAAGAGTTACCTGTGTTAAATGAGCAACACGACGTCGAATATCACGCGGAGACAACTTGACGCACTGGACTGTCGGGGCGACTACCATACGCCGTGGGGATTAAATAATCACAAAAACAATGGACTCACCAATTCACAATGGGCGACACGGCTTTTAAAGTCCTTAAACTCCCGCGTAGCAGCAAGGAGAGGGCTGTGCTCTGCAGTAGGAAATTATAGATTCCCCTCTTGTGTTGCAGGTATTCATGGGCAGTGGTGACCATGTGACTGATGCCACACCTCTTCTTTCAAAATATATTGATATAGTGCATATATACCACAAATGGTAGTCATTATACGCATAATGACGAAATACACATTATATCCTCATTTCCGTTGCTACCAAGATGAAGTCAGGGCGGAAACTTAGTTTATTAACTGCTAGCTTTAACCTTGCGATAACAGTATTACCAATGTAGGTACTGTTGATATATAAAGCAGATTTATCTTTATTGGCCTCGCCACGACATTGGACTCCTAAAAAAGTGCCGTCAAACGAATTTGCATTTATGTACGTCGACGTCGAGGTAAATATTTATGGAGTTCGTGCTAAGTTCAATTTGTCTTTGAAATTTGTGCGGTATCCGTATAATAAAAGGAGTTTTATTTCTTAGATAGAAAGCTACGGGTGGTGCTTAACTTAAAATGTACTTAAAAATAACTTATCTTAATTAAACACTAGAGCTTTGGTTTTGGTATCAACCTATAATGCACCACTGCAGAGTACAACCTTGGGGCCTAACCTTGCAATGGCGGTGGGGTTTCGGGCCACAATCCCCACCCGGGGCCAATGCGGAATAGTTAGTAATAGAATAGATTTATCAGATTGAGAAATCTTGCAGTCCCTAATAGTTAATTCCTGTTTTTAGGAGTATTTTAATAGTGAAACACGGGATTTACGTGACACGTTTGTCAGTTACAGACTGACAAGTTATACAGACTACCTATCACCTGTTCCTAAGGCCTGTAGCTTTATTAGCTAGTTATGAACTATATCATTATTTAAGATTTTAAACTTTTGTTATCGTTGTTGAACATAATAATTCAACGGGTTAATCACGATTTATTATTTATTTGGTATAGGCGATATTTCGGTCGAAGTTACATGAACCGTGGTCGCGGCAAGAATGCCGAGGCGGGTGAAGGTGTTGTTGCTATTGACAGACAAATATGTCTACTCTCCGTCGTGTTCGTTTTTGATTCACTTACCCACACTGAAATTGTTTTTGTTGATTAAGTTCCTTGCACACTTTACTAACAATATCATCACACACACGCGAGTTTTCTTTCGATACATATTTTCTATTGTATTTACTCCTTAAAAGCTTGTCAATCTTATCGGTTACTCCTTATATATAAGGAAGATAAGTCTGTCAATCAACCGTATCAGTTCGTTTCCCTTGCTTAGGTCTTCACCGTGGTATTTTGAACGCCTTTGTGTGACCATTCTTCCGTAACGCTCCATTCACATGTAACTCAGCCGACAGATGTTTCTCATCGCATAAATCGTAGGCGCGATTGGTAAGTGATGTGACAACAGACACTACGTGTCTTGGGTGGTGGTGGGAAATTCCGTGTAGGTAGGTATTTATCAGTGTGAGTGAGAATTATATCCCAATTAATTTTAAAGAAGTAATGGAACATTCTACAAGAAATGTCCGATATTGTTTATTGATATCACTCTTAGTAATATTCCAATGATAACCTAAGCAAACGGCTGTACTGTACTTACAACATTAAAAGTAACATCATGTCAATACTAATAAACTAGGTTCAAGTACTTCACGTGAAATAAAACACTGGCCACGTGACAGACTACATTTATAATACTTTAATATTCAAATAATCTTGCGTTTCTACGAATAAAAATAAATTTCGAGTTTTATTTTTATTTGAGAGCTTCTTGCTCTGCTCAGATCAAAGGGTTTACAATATTTTCACAATATATGGTGTCAAATACTTGTAAACAAGCCATATGTAAGGATTTTATAAACTGCCATAAGTTTAGATTTTTTTTTGGTAACTACACAGACCAACAAAGGACGCGAACGAGAATTCAAATCGTAACATGTTATCCATCTGTGTGATAAGTGAGAAACAGTAAAAATCAACTGTTAATTAGCATATCATCTCTTCGGGAGACGTGAAAACGGTCACATATGAAACACATGTATCCTCAAGTATGTTACGCACGTTATGAAAAAATACACACATTTAAAGTTGAGTTCCAAAACGTGTAATTATTACTAATTTTCAGTCCAGGATGTTTGAAAATGTATACGAGTGAATTTGAATGGAACTGAACAATTTATTACAGAGTTTCTAAAAACTCGTGATGCAATTCGAATGCAAATTTCGCATTGAAAGACTTGAAATGGAGAGATGGTGTCAAATATGAAATTGGATGGTTTTCACATGACACTAAATTTCATTCATGGACATTGCAAAATAACCGACTTTGTGCTTGAAAATAAATAATTGTTCATTCAGATTCCCCTACCTGTTTCCCTACCGAGGGGCCGGGTTGAAGACGTCAAACTGCTCCGGCCATCTTTAGATGCCTTAAATTTCTATATCAAAGAGGTCCCTATATTGAAAATGAAAGTGCTATATATGTTTCTCAAGAGTACATTCGATTAAGGCACAGTTCAATAGCTCTAATCGCGGGGCCGGGCCAGCCTGACGCACGTGGAGCGCGTTCCAATACAACACAAGTAAAGTAGAAATTTTGAGACTCGCCGAACTTGATTTTGACAGTTTTGAAGTTCATAGTAAGGAGATCACGACAGAGAATAACGGGATACTTAACTATTAACTATCCATGCCGTGTGGTGTCGGCTGGCTTTGGGATAGCACTATCCAATCTGTTCCCGCGGGTGTCGTAAAAGGTGACTAAGGAATACAAAGCCACAGGCCCCGAGGAACTCTAAACGAGCGGATTCGCCAACTCGCTTGGCCAGCGTAGCGTTATAAGGCTATCCCCATGCACAACACAATGTGCTTGAAGAGGCCCATGTGTAGCAGTGGATAATGAAAGGGCTTGTTGCATTGCATAACTATCCAAACAATTCGTAATACGGAAAAAAGTCTTACTAGTTGGAATATTTAAACGTTGTAGCAATGTTTTTCTACTCGTATTTGCCAGGTCGAATCGGATTCCGACGTCTTCGAAGTTCTGTATTTATTTTGGATTTAGTATCACCTAGTATTTGTCAAAATTGGTCTACTAGCTTTGAAAATATAGTTTCTTTTCCTTTTCTTTATTGATTGATTTGCCCGTTTTTCGTATACTATCGAGCGTATAACGATTTAGCTACAACCAATACAAGTATACATTTATTGTATGGATCACCGCCCCGATTTCGTAATCAAGCGTAATTGTGGATTATGTATATGTAAAAGGATTTAACCTATTAAGCTTTTCCCATGACCTTTTTCCTTCGCCCTATTAGGCTAAGTTGTTTGGCTGGTCAAGTACTTAATAAGTATAATGCTCGTATTGTCTGTTTTATTATGTTAACCAAAGCATGTTTATCAAGTCAGTAAAAGAAGATGTACCTAACATATTGTTTGTGTTATTTAATAAATATATTACAGAGGCAGAAACCTATGAGGTTCTTGTTTTATAAAATGTGCAACATTCGATTTTCGACTTTCAATTGTTTTTTTTATTCAGCTTAGACGGGAAAGATGGATACTTCGAAAATCCGAGTAATCTTTGAATACGAGTTCCGACGCGGAACTAACGCGGCAGAAACGGCTCGTAATATCAATGCTGCGTTTGGAGAGGAGACTGCTAATGAACGAACCGTGCGTTTTTGATTTAAACGCTTTCGTAATGGAAACTTCGTCTTGAAGAACGAACCACGTGGAAGACCGCCCACACAGGTGAATAACGCTGAATTGAAGGAGATAATGGAAGCCGATCCGAGTCAAACTACCCTGTAATTAGCGGCATGGTTTAACGTTACTTTACCTACAATATTGACTCATTTGCATCAAATCAATAAGATAAAAAAATATGAAAAATGGGTGCCTCATGATTTGACTGATCTGCAGAAAGAAACGCGTGTTGAAACTTGCGTTGCCTTGTTGAATCGGTACAGAAATGAAGGAATATTGGATCGAATTGTGACATGTGACGAAAAGTGGATTCTTTATGATAACCGAAAGCGAAAAATGCAATGGCTGACCCCAGGTCAAACGCCGCAACAGTGCCCTAAGGCAAAGCTTACCAAAAAAGGTAATGGCAACTGTTTGGTGGTCTATTCATGGTGTTATTCACTATAGCTTTCTCAGGTCTGGTCAAGCAATAACAGCAGATGTTTACTGTGCCGAACTTCGAACAATGATGGCGAAACTAGCAGTGAAACAGCCCCGACTCGTGAACGATTATCGAAGTTAACTTTTTGAGTAACGAATTAACGATTAACGAAGTTAACTTTTGGATTAACTTTGCCTACCTTTGATAGGTAGTGTTGTAAAAATGAGCGCTCAGCGCTCGATGTCCGAGCGCTGAGTGAGTGCTCGATGTGCAAACGCTAAGTGAGCGTTCGATGCCTGAGCGCTGATAGAGCGCTAATGAATTTTTAAAACTCGAATATTAAATACTGGTGACAGTTAGGCCGAGGCTGCATTGGTAAGGCAACGTGGTAGGTGAAACGGCTTACCTAGCCAATGCGACAAGCCATTACGCGATGCAGTGGCTATTCGGTGTATTGTGGCTAGTGCAGTGCGGACACACATTTATTCGCGTCGCCGACGCATCGTCATCGCCCAGTGCGACTTAGGCCTTGTAGATCAAATTTTTAACATTTGATTGAAATCGTTGCGACCAGCTTTTGTTCTGGCTACTTTCTTAATTAATTTCATATCAATACATGGACTTGACCACTTATCTAAGTTAAGTTTGAACAGTTAAATTCTTGTACGGAATTTGAATAGTAACAGCGTCATCTAGCAGATAAATCTGACATTAAAATAGGCACAGTAATGTATACAAAACCTCAGTCAAAAAGTTAGCAATGAAGATTGGAACACAAGAGTTGTTCCAGTTTCTGACGGTAGATGGCCAACCAGGCATTTGCACAAATAAAATTTCCTCTCTTTGTAAAAAATATATAAATTGACTTCATTAATATTTATAGTTATAGCCAACTGAAAGAAGCGGTTTGTTTGACAGTCGCATTGGTGATTCCTAAAATAGTGGCCCTATGGAACAAATTGAACAAGTTGATAACAAGCTGCAAAGGAGTTTGTACCTACATAGTACATAGTTGTTCAAATGTAAGATTTTCCAATCTTTGCCTTATTATATCCTAACGAAATACGGGCTGTCCGTTATTTCACCCAAAATAGCACAGTTAAAAGGTATACTTAAGTGATGGAAGTTCAAGTAGTAAATTAGTTTGAGATCAGCTCAAACAAATTATCATCTACAAAACCAGTGAGCTTCTAAATACTAGAGTGGCAATGTCTTACAAACAATTACAACAACATTTACAATTACAAGTCTTACAAGAAATATGTAATCACTTGCGACTTCAAAAGACTTAGCTTTGAAACCGATACATATTCCAAAGTAAACTATGTTTGTCTCGTTTCTTCTACACAACTTCTTCGTTCAAACTAATCACGTCGAAATGAAACAAGACATTGTTATCGGAAAAAACGGCTAGAGTTGCCAGTGGTCACAAATAATTTCGCCAGAATGAATGAATGAAGGTATTTAATTAATTACTTGGGTATGATAAAGGCTCTGTATTCTTAACAGATTTTAATGAAACTTTCAATAGATCATATAGATCTAAAGAAGATGGTAACCAGTCGGTTTCTTTACGTAACAGTCTTATATTTTTTATCCACTCCTCCCTGCGCTTCTGTTCTTTAGGTACCCTGGAAAATAAATAAGAGATCATTCTACCTACTACTGACTATTTTATGATGATTACAAATTATGATGAAATAACATAAATTACTATTAGTACTTTTGACTTACAGGCACATACGTTTATCATTCACTCTTTCATTCACAAAATTCCCAACAGTGTGGGAAAATCAAAATCGTTTTCACTGGCAACATTGATGGCAAAAACAATGCGTGATAAATTTATTTCGTTTTGTAATGTTATTTTGGATAATCTGAACAAAATTGAGCAAACTTACTTGTAACACCACTTGCATTATCACCCTTTTCGGACCGTGACATACAAATTTTAACGCCACATTTCACCATTTTGGTAACTTTATTGTTACGTCGCAGATACGTTCACGCTTACTGACGTCAAGCTAGCAACTGAAGTCAGATATGCCTTCAGGCATTTACAAAGTGGTAACGCTAACTAATGAACACTGCTAATCTAGTCACTGCTACATCAATGTACAAAACAATATATGTATTATATTATTTACAAACAAGCTTACATTCTTAAGTTGCTGCTAATTATATTAATAAACTTGATTAATATATCTTTATTATTAATTAACCCATAACTTCATCTACATCATATTATTTATTAGATACTAGCTTTTGCCCGTGATTTCGTTCGCGTGGTATTCAAATACTAATTTAGAAACCGCGGGCGTGCGCACAACAACTCACCAAAGTTCCATCGCAATCGCATGATGGTATAGTAACGCATACGGGACAAACAAAGAAACATTCATTTTTATACTTATAGATTAATAATAATAGAATTGGAATCATTCGCTATTTCTCAAAAATAAAATGTTATGTATATTTAATGACTATTATTTATTTACATAACCTACAAGTAGAAATCCTTATCATTTTTAACAAACTGATACTTAAATAGGTACTTGCATTATAACTACGTTAATTCTTCTTTCTTCTCAAATGGAAACTGCTGTCTAAACCTCGCTACTCCAAGACTGATGAAGGCTGTAACAAGATTTTATACATGACTAACACTGATATGAACAATTTTAGTTATAAATTATAGCTCGAGTTTATTTACATCAAAATAAAAACTAATTTAATTAACGTCAAGTTACCTAGTCTATACATATAATAAAATCATAACAGTCATGTCTGTACATGAAATATTTTTTGAAAAAAGTCATTGAAATGTGGTACATAACCCAAAAATTTTTTTTTGTTATTTCTGTCTGAACAAACCGCTGGATGGATTTAGGAAATTTGGTATAGATATAAAGATATAACTTACGTGGCGGGTTAACATTTAGGGTAATTTTTATCCAGATAAATTATGAAGTTCCTACGGTATTCAAAAGTTCACGCGAACGAAGTCGCTGGCACTGCTAGTACCATGTATAGTCTGTTCTAACACCGACCTGCTAACTGACTGAAGCTACATGTTGCAACATCTTTCAATTCAATGTACCAATGTACATATGTGTTTCGGTAGTGAGTGAGATACGCCAGAGCTCATTCCCATCCCATCCTATTTACCCATCTTTTCCCCATTTTTCCAATCCTTTCTCTAAATCCATACCATTAATTCTGCAAAGGTAGGCAGCGCATTTGGGGCAACATTGGCATGTATCGTAGATGTCCATGAGCAACAGTATGCACTTACCACTGGGTGGACTGTCTGGTCATCTCCCGCTTTCCTAACCTTACAAAAGATTTAAAAATGTGCCTATTAATATGGACATAAAGCGCGCGCCACGAGCAGGAAGAATTTCGGTCATGGACATAGGGTGAGGCTATTTTTCCTTCCTTCCGAAATCCTTCTTGCACGTGGCGCGCGCTTTAGTAGATATTAGTTAGAAAAAAACTCAGTATCAGATTAAGGCAAATACTGAAATACTGAAATTCACATAATTCACACTACTATTATATATAACTTATATAACTTAGTAAATAAAAAACTTAATATATACCCACAAACATGCATATAATGCAAGAAAAATTTAAAGACATGCTTTAAAATGCAGACAGACACTGGAAGTTTTGGTTCTCTGAAATTAATATCCTTAAATATTCTAGAGTAGCAGATAATAAACAGTAATGTGACAGGCCTGCCCAGTGTCTGAGTATCTTGATAAAGATTTGATTCCAACAATCCATTGGTTTTGTAGGGTGGACAGGATGAACCATACATTCTAGTTACTTACTTGTAAGAAAATTTATAGCTATGTACTGTAAATTACCTACATTAGCTTACTAAAAAATTAGCACCCTAATTTTAGTGATAATGATTTCTATTCTAGGTTTACTTCTAAGGAAATAAAAAACATAGTAGACTAAATATACCACTATCTGTATTCATTAATCAACAACTAACATTATCGTGTAATTAATAATATGTCTATATTGTGGCTTGCTTATGACAACTTTGTCAGCTTAAGAAGAAGGCATTGATACTATAAAACAGATTATTATCTAGTACAGTACCAACCTGACACTTAATTTGTTAACAGAGTTTCGTGATTATATCACATTATAATTCATACTTAATATATATGCAAGTCTAAATTTCAATTATTTTATTCAATTTCATCCAATGATCCACCAATAAATAGCTAAATAATTGAAATGAATTTACGTAAATTAGATGGTAAATTACGGTGCATTCTTTTATAAAATGTTACTTGGATGGAATAGAATGACAAATTTAACACAAGCTTAAATACAAAATGTATGTAATGTTAATTTAGATTGTTTTATATGACATAAAATAAATTAAAAATAATGGAGGTCAGTATTAGGTAGCTTTGCATTATATTATAAATCTATACCATACCATCAGACTGTCTCTCCACTGCTGGATATAGGCCTCTTCCAAAGACCGCCACCACACACCATTTTCTACAATTCTCATCCAGCAACTAGTATAATGAGATTATGTAAACTCTGAACATTCTTTTACTTTTAGTAAGTTTCAAGCTATACTAATGCACATGGACTTATACAATTTTTCTTGAAGCATGGTGCGGGTGATAGTTGTTAACTTAAAACAAAAAGCTGAAATAATTTGTAGTTTATGTTTTATAAAATGTAAACAGTTACAAAGCATTATAATGCTTTGTGATTATGATTCAGATTCAGAGCATAAAAATAATGTGTTTATTTCCTGGTCTTCTAATTTTTACTAGTGAAAATCAAATTACATATATATTAATTTATTCTTTGGTCTATTTATCTAGTGTCAAGCAAGTGACGTGACTAAAAAAAAGGTTGAATAATCAAATGTCAAATAATAAATAGATGGATTCAGATTTATTTTTTTCTTATACGAGTATATATAGTGTTAAATTAATAAACAAAATCATTTGTATACAAGTTTGTGAAGTCGCGTCTATATATTGAATAATAATATTCATTTAGATTCATGTTTTATTTTATGTTGAATAAAACACAATATTTAATAAGAATTTATTGCTTTTTAATTTAATGGTTGGCAACCTAAATTCACATATGTTCTGTCTTTAATTAATTAACGAAAAGTCAATTGATTATAAACAATTCACAGAAATCGAAAATCGTAAAACATCCAATTCGGTTCAGACTCAAGTTCTGTACATTCAACTTCACATTCTTGACAGTCACCTAAAGGCGATGTTTGAGTTCTGTGAAATTGCAATGTTAGTAAAAATAGTGGGTAAATAACAAAAATAAAAAAAGGTTATAATAGATTTCAAATAAAAAGTTACTAGTAAACGTTAGACTATAATAATCTTTATGTTAGAAGAATGCACTAAAATCATAATTACTTAAAGATAATGTTGATACTACGACCCTTCCCGGTAATGTTTTATTCTTCCACGCAGCATTAGCGAGATACGCTCCTATTGCTGTTAGACCTAGAGCGCTCACTACTCTACAAGCCAGGCAATTAGCCTTAGTTTTGGTTGATGCTTCTTTTGTCATTGTTGACCTTTTTTACGTATTTTCTATTATTAAAACTTTTATTTTACGAAAAGACAATATGAGTGATTGTTATTGACAACTGAAATTGACAAAGGTATGCTTGACTAGGGATATTCACTAAACATCGATGTATTGAATCCATTCGATGTTTACCGTTCGATACATCGGATTGATACGATGTTTTGACAAATGTTTTTCTATTCGATGTATCGATGGTTTTATTAAAAACATCGAATCAATGGAAAAGCTAACTAACGAATAATATATTTCTAGTTCACATAACTTAGTAGGTATTGATTTAATAATTTCAATTTTTAACAATTGTTACCATGAGAAAAAGTCATCTGATTTTTCTTGCGGTTGGCTGCATTGGTTAAATGAATGGATATTGGATAATTTTGTTTACTCACTCACTCGCTCCTCCCCCGCTCTTGCAGGCTGCAGTTTGCTGGTGTTTGTTGTTTGTGAATCGAAATTTACTCTAACTAATCTAAACAAGTAATTAAGTGATACGTGATAAGTGCATTTTAATATAAACTGGCTTGACGTATCATTTAATTCCATGCTCGTAGTTGAAAAGGTATGTAATAATGTTATTATGCTTAAGAATATATTTAACCTAACCTCAACTTGTGTGTGACAAACAATCTAAGTTTTTTAACATTTTGGCCCAATATTCATACTAATACACGCACTATTGCACGAATAATTCCTCTAATAAGTTATTTTGAACAAATTAAGTCACGTTTATTTTACTTTTTTTTACTTAGAATGTCGTGAATTCCGTCAATAGTGATGTGATTCTACAGAGTGGTAAATTAATCGATAAATATATACCTCCATTACTTTGTTTTCTTTTTTCAGTTGATTAAATGATGGCGCCTCCAAAGAAGAGTAACGTGTGGCAGTTTTTCACTAAAATTGAAGGAAATGGAAACCTTGCAAAATGCAAGCTTTGTCAAAAATCTATTAAATCGAGTGGCAATACGTCAAACTTGATTGGGCACGTAAAACATATCCACAAAGCTGCGTTTTTAGAAGTAAATAAAAAAAACTTGCAAGCGACGAATAATGTAAGTTCATCCGATGTCGACAGCGAAACAATTAAAATAGTCTCCAAACCTGCTGTCTCCAACCCTGAGTTACTGCCATCAACCAGTACAGCTGATACGATAGAATCGAAAAATAAAGCTTCAACATGCTTATCAACAGAAGATATCCATATCAACGATCCTCTCCCTCCATCTTTAAAGCGTCAAAAGTCGATTGTAGAGAGTTTCGAACATATAAATTCATTTTCGGAAAGTGGCGATAAATTTTTGAAAATAAATAATGCTTTGATTTATATGCTTTGTAAGGATAATCAACCATTTATGATTGTTGAAAATGAGGGTTTTCGTAATCTGATGAAAGTGATTGCGCCGCATTACAAGCTTCCCAGTAAAACGACAATAACTCGCTGGGTTGATGATAAATATGATGTATTATCAGCTGTTTTCAAAAATAAAATAAAAAATGTAGAAAACCTCACCCTTACGACAGATATGTGGACAGAAACAATGAGCATGAGAAGTTTTCTTGGGATTACAGCACACTTCGGTATAGGTATTGATTTTTTTTCAATAACTCTTGGAGTATATCAGTCATTTGAGCGTAATACTTCAGAGAACATTGCTGAAATGCTTCTTAATACTTGTGTCGAATGGAATATTAACACCGATAGAGTTTCGGCTGTAGTTACTGACAATGCAGCATCTATGATTAAGGCCGTCGATTAGGCTTTTGGTAAGAAACACATTCCGTGTTTTGCGCACACTTTAAATTTAGTTGTTCAGAACGCTTTACAACAGTGTCCAGAGTTGCGAAGTCTATTAACAAAGGTTAAAGAAATTGTTACATGGTTTAAACAAAGTAACATTGCAAGCAATGACTTAAGAAAAGCCACCGATAAAGAAACAAAATTGATTCAAGAAGTTGCAACAAGGTGGAACAGCACTTATTATATGCTTGAGAGGTTTTTAGAATTACACATTGTCGTAAACGATATAATTATCCGCCATAAAAATGCACCAGCAATGGTCAATGCGTCAGAATTGTCAATTCTCTCTTCAGTATTACAAGTCTTACGACCGCTCGAAGCTGCTACGAGAGAAGTATCCGGCGACATGTACTGCACTAGCAGCAAGGTAATTCCTTTAATCCATTGCTTAGTTTTAAAAATTCAAGCTCTCAGATTGGTAGATTCACTCGCCAATGAGTTGAAATCGATTGTGCTTAAAGAAATAGAAAAAAGAATGGGTGCTATAGAGCGAGTTACTCCACTTGCCATAGCCACTGTACTGGATCCACGGTTCAAAAAAATGCATTTCAGGGACGCACTAGCTTGCTCTACAGCAGTCTCAAAAATCAAGGACTTCATGAAAAATAATACACAAACGTTGGAAATGTCGGAATCTGATTCAGATCAATCGGAAAAATTAGAAGAGAGTTTTTCTTTATGGGAAGACCATCATAAATTAGTAAACAAGAGCTGGAAAGCAACGCAATCTGAAGATGCGATTTCTGATGAGTTATCCATTTATTTGAGAAGTCCTGTAGGACGACTGAATGAAAATCCTTTGGAAATCTGGAACGATCTCAAAATTCAGTTTCCTAAACTATATAAAATTGCTTTCAAATACTTGACTATTGTTGGGACTTCGGTCCCATCCGAACGGTTATTTTCAAAGGCTGGCCAAATAGTAAATCAGCAAAGGAATAGACTGAAGGGTAAACGTTTGAGTAAACTTTTATTTCTACAAAGTTTGCCTAAACAGCATTGGTTTTAAAGCAGATCACAAAAATAAAAGTATTGATTTAGACTTTAGTATTTTTTGTCTCATTTTGTAATATGTGATGTCGCAATAAAATATTTCTAATGTTTTTTGTTTTACTTACAATGTCTCCCTTACAATAACTACTAAACCCGAAAAAAAAACATAAAAGTATTCGATGTTGAAAAAACATCGATGTTTTCAAGCGATGTATCGAAAAACATCGATGCAGGGTTACGATGTTATACATCGATTAAAAACATCGATATATTTTTTAAATGAACACCCCTATGCTTGACAGAAAAGATTGTGTTCCGAATCATGGAGAATGACAACCATATTAAGGATGCGTTCCAAAACGTACCATTATCACTCGTGACAATCTAAATCAGCTATACTCTAAGTGTGTTCCGCGGAACCCTAGGGTTCCGTGATACCTCTGTCGGGGTTCCGCAAGAATTTAGAAATAAAAAAATCAAAACACCTCTCTCTGGTCGCTCCGCGGCTGTGCGGACTCCGCGGCCGCGCGGAGACAAAACGCTATGAATGTTATTTATTTATTTATTTGTATTTGTATAAGCTTGTGTTACATTAGCTGGTACAATATCTCATAAGTTTGGTCTCAACAATTTTATACTTGTACAACGCGTTCGCTCTAAGTTTGCCGGTCTGTGGAATGCGCGTACCCTCCCCCACGTGACAACAAAACTTATAATGTGTCATAGTTTTACCCAAATATCTAACGTACACAATTTTTATTGTTACAATTAAATAAAAAATTTCGAACGTCATACACTCATACCTATCGCCAGCGGCAAACTTAAAACGAGCGGGTAGTATACTTGTAAGCGCTCAGTCTCTTTGATAAAAGCCGCCTCTGAATTAGACGCTATAGTTGTCAACTAGCGACTTTCGTCTCTAACTTCAAAGGATAAAGTCGATATTGTTTACAACGCTATTTTTAAATTTCTGTTTTTATTTTTGCTTTTTGTTTATCAAAGGTGCCGACTCGAGTATTTTCGAGAATATTTGAGATCGAGTCTAGGACTAAGTATAAAAGCGGCGATCGCGCGTTGGCGTCGTCAGTTGATGATTAGCGTTCGGAGCGATAAGTTACTACCTACTTACAAGCTCGCTAGCGAGAAACTAGTGTTCATTGTTTTACTGCCTGCTGTATTCTGTTGTCTCAGTTTTATACATTTCTTCCCTGTAGGTTCTAAATTTAGTCTCTTATACGCAGTAACGATTGTGCATTATTTAAACCCCACTATCCTGACTTGTAACATTATAAATAAAGAAGAATGGAACGTTGGCTTAAAGGTGTTAAACGTGTTCCAACAACATCTTCTAATGACGCTGAATGTTCAAAAGCAATGCGCGCGGAGAATTTAGCAATCACCGATCCAGAAGATGATGCCACGAGTGCCACGACGTCAAGCTCGACGGTTTCAAAGACGAAAAAAAGGAAGTATGATGAATCTTATATCAGTTTCGGATTTGTTGATTCCAACGGCTCACCTCTCTGCATGCTCTGTAGTAAACTGCTTCCTAATAGTTCCATGGCACCTGCCAAATTGCGTCGACATTTAGAAACCGTACACCCCGAGACTAAAGACAAGAATAAAGAATTTTTTGTTCGCAAAAAAGATCAGTTATTAGAAAGTCAAAAAAATATGATGCATGTAACACAAACTACCAACGAAAAGGCCACGGAGGCATCATACTTAGTTAGCTATTGCATTGCACAAGCAGGTGAAGCGCACACTATCGCTGAGAAATTAATAAAACCATGTGTATTAGACATAACAAAATGTATGCTTGATGAAAAATCTGCAAAGCATCTTTCTACTGTTCCGCTATCAAACGATACTGTTTCACGACGAATCCATGATCTGGCAAGCTACGTCAAACAAGAACTAGTTACACGTCTACAAAATACACGATTCGCTTTGCAAATGGACGAGTCGACTGATGTCGCTGGTTTGGCTATCCTGCTGGTTATTGTGAGATATCCATATAAAAGTTCTTTTGAAGAAGACATGCTTATGTGTTCATCGCTGCTTACAAACACTACCGGGGAAGAAATTTTTAATAAAATAAATATATTTTTTGAAGAACATAATCTCAGTTGGAACAATTGCATTGACATTTGTACAGATGGGGCCAAGGCGATGACAGGTAAAACAGCAGGAGCAGTGTCACGAATGAAAAATAAAGCGCCTAATTGTAGTTCCAGTCATTGTATTCTGCATAGACAAGCACTTGCGATGAAGCAAATGCCGTCTAATCTAAAATTAGTTATGGATGAAGCGGTAAAAATAATTAATTTTATCAAATCACGACCACTACAATCCCGATTGTTCTCATTATTGTGTGAAGATTATGGCAGCAAACATAAAACACTGCTGCTCCATACAGAAGTGCGATGGCTGTCTCGGGGAAAAACTTTAACAAGGCTATTTGAACTTAGAGCCGAGTTACAAATGTTTCTTTCAGCAGATACTTCTTTTAATTTGAAGGACCGTTTGTATGATAAAACTTGGTTGTTCCGATTGTCTTTTATGGCGGATATCTTTCAAAAACTTAACGAATTAAATTTATCGTTGCAAGGTAAACAGACAACAGTGTTTCAGGCCTATAATAAAATAACTGCTTTTAAAAGAAAATTAGATTTTTGGATCATTTGCATTGGTAAGAAAGAAATAGAAAGTTTTACGTTACTCAGTGAGTTTGTTAGCGAAAACGACTCAGAAATGTTTGAAGATAATGTGTTTGAAGAATTGGTCCAATATCTCAGTTCGATGCGCGCATCTTTTGAAAAGTATTTTCCCGAAGAACACAATACAAAAATTAAAGTGAACTCCTGGATTCATAATCCTTTTTTACCCAACTTGGAAAAGCCTGAAAACATGTCAAATGAGATATATGAATCTCTTTTAGAAATGTCATCAGACACAAGTATGGAGTCATTGTTCAAAACGACGCCTCTTAATGATTTTTGGTGCAGAATCCAAGATGAATATGCAATGCTTGGCCAAATGGCTCTGGATATTCTTCTCCCGTTCCCAACTACATATTTGTGCGAAACAGGATTCTCTACCTACGCAGCCACGAAAACAAAATATCGCAATAGACTGGACGCCGAAGCTGATATGAGACTCCAACTTTCTTCCATCAAACCTGATATCAAGCAATTGATGAAAAATAAAAAACAGTTTCATACCTCCCACTAGTTAGATTTTTTCTTTTTTAATGTTTTCTATTATTGTCCTTACCAAGTGGTGAAGTAAATAATAATTAGTAACTGATACATTGTACTTTTATTATGCTGATTAATATAGAATACACTTATAAAAATAATTGTTTTATTGTAGGGTTCCATCAAGTATTTTGCTTCCCAAAAGGGTTCCGTCATTTAAAAAGTTTGAGAACCACTGATCTAAATCATGCTGTAATCTGTATTTCTTTTTTGTAATGAAAATAGAAAAGGATGTACAATATTTAGATTGTGAACAACGATGATTGATGATTTTAAAGCCTCGAGGAAGCTCGAATCTAAGGGCCGGATAAATAGACGATTACAAGATCGTGCTTTAGTTTAGATTTAGACCGTGTCATACAGAGGTTAGTTTTCAACGACATGCAGAGATGCATAAATAGACATTCCTATACAGATGGTCTATGTCTATTGTTTATAGACATATAGAGGTCTGTTTAGGCAGACTGCATTGCTATAAAATTTGACTGTGACTAATTCTAAGATCGAGAGTCGTTTATTTAGCCCGACTTACAACACATACCTATTTAAAATTAAGGTTCACTGGGTTGTGAGCGAGTCGAGAGCTCCTCCAGCGCTTAGCCTTCATTTTTACTCCACTATTTGGAAAGCAACCCAATGATCTATGCCAAATAAAAATAGAAAGTTGACACTGGAAAAGCGCGGCAAATTGAAAAAAAAAAAGTTAAATCTACAAATAAATAATTTTGAAAGTTGAATTCAATAATTAAATTAGCCAAGCTTTGTATTCAAGTATCAAAATTACTTTTGCAACTATTTCTAGTTATAACAATTTTTTTTAAATGTTGCTCTTTTTCCGTCTTGACTTTCATTTGCCAGACTCTATTACGAGTAGTTTATTTGATAGGAAAGTAGCAAGCGGCCCACGTGATGGTAAGTGGTTACTGTTGTAGTCTATGATTTGTTTGTCCAAACTATTAAACTATTAAAAACTATTAATTAAACCAAACTATTAAAAAGTCTTAATCGAGAACCTAGACAGAACCCCAAACAGTTACCACTACCCATGTACATCTGTAATACCAAGTAGTATGTAATACCAGCTGGTTCGCCGCCGACCTTGCAAAATCCTATACACAGCATTAGTTCATATAGGTTCACTTATATTGTGCTTAAGTAACTTTTTTTTAACTTTTAACGGTTTAAATCGTGTATATTTGACATGATTTATATCCCGACGTTTCGAACACTTTGCAGTGGACGTGGTCACGGGGTGACTAATTGATTTTATTTGTCACTTGAGTTATTAAGAAATTATTACTACCGTCTGAAATTTTTTGAACTACCGTCTGAAATTTTTTAATCATAACATTCCCTATGCACGCAGTATTCGCTCACGGTGTCCAGAGGTCTTGCAGTATGGCGTTGGCCTTGTGATTTAATTAATTTAATGACTGGATCCCAAGCTGGTGGTACTTGCCAACCATCTTCTCTATTGAAATTTGGGTGTTTCTTAATTTCAATAGCCTCGCGTAACAGTCAATAGAGTCTGAGGTCAATAAATCCTTGGCTTTCCTTGACATTTCAGTCATCAGAAATCCTGACAACTCTCTTGGTCATACTGTGTATAGGAAACCCACCCATACAGATAAATATCTCAATGGTAACTCCCATCACCATCCATGTCAGTTGACTACCGTAGGCAAATCTTTGTTACAGAGAGCACACGGCATCTGTGACACTGACCACCTCGAGGAAGAGCTTCTGCATGTGAAACAAGTACTGCGAAGCAACAATCACAAACTCCCACGAATGCGTCACAGAAGCCGCCCCAAGCCTCCTACAGTTGAGCGACAACCTGCCATCTTACCATACATCAAGGGCATCACTGACAAAATTGGCAATATCTTAAGACGAGCTTCAATTAAAACTTACTTCAAGCCGCACAAGAAGATTAGCCAATTTTTAAGACCGGTCAAGAGCAATATCCCCCTACAAGATGCAGGTGTTTACAAGCTTGATTGTGAATGCGGGTTATCATACATTGGGCAAACAAAGAGGAGCATCGGTATCCGGATAAAAGAACACATAGCTGACATGAAGAACAGACGCTCGACCAAGTCTGCAGTTTGTGAACATGCTCTGGACAAACCCAACCATTACATTCGATTTGATAATCCACAAATCCTCGCTAGAGAGACCCGGTACATGCCAAGAATGTTACGCGAGGCTATTGAAATTAAGAAACACCCAAATTTCAATAGAGAAGATGGTTGGCAAGTACCACCAGCTTGGGATCCAGTCATTAAATTAATTAAATCACAAGACCAACGCCATACTGCAAGACCTCTGGACACCGTGAGCGAATACTGCGTGCATAGGGAATGTTATGATTAAAAAATTTCAGACGGTAGTTCAAAAAATTTCAGACGGTAGTAATAATTTCTTAATAACTCAAGTGACAAATAAAATCAATTAGTCACCCCGTGACCACGTCCACTGCAAAGTGTTCGAAACGTCGGGATATAAATCATGTCAAATATACGCGATTTAAACCGTTAAAAGTTGTTTAATTGCAATGTATAGTAATCGCGAAAACCTAAGAAAATATAACTTTTTTTTATATGAATTAATTCATATGACAAAAAGAGGAAGAAGATATTACTCAGGCCAAGGCGCGCCCTAAAGTCTTGACGCCCGTCTTGAAACATGTTGAAGCCCTTTTGTATCTCACAAGATGCTCACAAGATAATAAGTTCAGTTTAAGTTCTATGATTCACCGCGAAAATAAATAAACATAATATCACCAAACTAGCAGAAAATTTGTAGGCAGTAGGTCATTTTTCTAATGAACTATAAACATCATAATTTATTTATTAGCCATCTTCATATTCCGAACAAACACAAAGAGATCATAATTTAAAAAGAAACAAACATGTCAACACATTTTCGAAACTATGTTGTAACCACTCCATGTTATATACATCTCTCGACGGTCGATCACCGTCGGAACAGGTTTAGCCAATGGAAATCCAACGTAAAAAATAGGTAAACATTACAGTAGATTCACACTTATTAGGTGCCTATGTTTTTTGCTGTTTCTAAAAATTGCAAATAGTTACATATCAGATTTAAAGCCTGAATAAATATTTTTGATTTAGAATTTTAGAATTAATCTGAGTCACATTTATAAGCGCCTTATGCATTTTGAATAGTGGCTCTTTTCCTACCGTTCTGTCTAATTCAAAGTCAAGAATTATCAAAGAAATGTTAATTTTACCAGGGTCTAGTGGGATTGTTTTGCTAACCGCAGTAAATAACTAAACTTCCTATTTAATTTTGTGTGAACACAGTGCCTACTAAGTGTCTATCAATACAACATGTCTTGCAAGAAGTCTATTTTCTCGCTATTGTCATCGCCTTCTCCACTTGACCTACTTTCCATAGTCTATTTTGTTGTGAGGTTGTGACACTCTCGACATCAAACCAAACATTTTTGTATTTGTACATTGTTAGTTTTGTTAGTTGTGAGTTTTGTTTTTGTTAGTTTTGTATTTGTATTGTATATGATATACAATTTTATAGTTACAAGTTATACCAATTGCCATGTAACGTTATTTACCGACTTGATCAGATTTACTTGATCTGATTTCATTATGATATTATTATGCTAATCTTAACTATCAATTTAAATAAATGCAAAAGTAACTTTTTCTTTGTTCCTTAATAACTGCAACAAATCAGAGTCGGTACCTTTGGCACAACTAAATAGTTCATGAAACTGTTTGTATATAGTATTTATCGTGGTCAATGCGGGCGAAGCAGCCGGGACTAACTTGCATAGTAACTGATAAATAACTGATTCTCGTGGATAAAATGATTTTCGAGGGAATTTTATAGCGTTGTAGATAAAAAAGTAGTCTATACCCTTGATCTAATTAATATTATCACATGCAAAATTAGATTATGATCTATTGTTAAAATAAAGTAATAAACAATCGGATTGATCAATAAATGAACAAATAAACTTTAGGAGTTTTTATATTAGTGCATATGTAGGTTCTTCTCTATGAATTTGTCCTCGACGCTTTTTTGCGAACTGATATTAATTACTACATGTGTAGGTACTGTTTTTTATAGGAAAGGTGGTAGACGGGCGGATCACATCATGATAAGTGGTTTTCATCGCCCATAGACACCTGTAAAACCAGAGTAGTTCTGAGTGGGCCGCCAACCTCGCACACGGATGTTTTAAAAACTACAAAAAATGATGGAGAAACTCGGAAACAATTAAGTCTGGTCCAAACATTATTTTCTATTACATGACACGACAATTCACAACTATTTGCTGCACGATAGATGGGATAGTTTAGATGAGCAAAGTACATTTTACTGGAAGGAACAAGTATTATATTCGTATTACTTATATGATAAAACTGTATATCTTACCGAACGTCGAGTATCTGGTGACGTAAAACCTCGAGTACCCTCGATGCGGATCCGGGTAACACCCGTGACGATAAAATAATTGTAACGCGACACTCATTCATAAGTCGTCGTGACTCACGCATGAGTCTCGTGACTCGCAAATGTACCAATTAGGGATGTAATATCTCAATTAATTGACTACGATGATAGGTTAAGGCAGCGTCTCTCAACCTTTTTTATGTCGCGACCCATGAAAAAGCCAAAAAGTTAAGTAAAAAGTCTCCCGACCCCGTACTATAAAATTATAATAATATTATATATTATTAAATATTCTACGATGATCCACGTATAGAAATACTTTTAAGTGAGAAACAATGCCAAACATCGCATTAATTAATTAATGTTCATGATTAATCATTTTAATTAAATAAAGTAAGCTGTAAGTTTATTTTTCATGTTGTTATTTATTACATTGTAATATTTAATTTTATAATACGACACTAAAATTCATTCCTTTAATAAACGAATCTTTTGTATAGTTTGTATGTTTCGATGTCTTATTATTTTTCAACAGACTGCGACCCCCTTTAATAACAAACGCGACCCCCCTAGGGGTCGCGACCCACCGGTTGAGAAACGATGGGTTAAGGAAAATAATAATTATTTGTGATACCTTTTTGAGCCTTGACTCGTATTAATGGATTTCTGTCTAAATAAAAAAAATTCAATCAACATTAGCACGGTGACGAAGAAAGACATTCTGGTAGTGGGGATATTCGCATCAGCATAAGACTGAAACAAATTACAAATATTTGTACTGTGATAATTACTCCAATTGCAATGATACACACTGAGTCCGCGTGGTGAATTTTAGTGTGAAGCAGCAGCTAAGACACAGGCCCTAAAGTCTACCGTTTTAAGGCTGAATGGCCTAATTCGTGGTGGTTCTATTGTTTTCCAAAACTAGTAATTTAAAAAACAAAAATGCAATGTTTGTATCGGATCCGTGTAGATTGTGTTCTATTGAGCCATGATAGCTCGAGACTAGTCCTCTTATGCTTTATGGCCACTTATACATGGGCCTTTTCTCGTATTCGGTCTTATGCATGAGGGATTACCGTCTTGAAACGCCCTACGTTGCCCAAACGGGTTGGCGAATCCACTCTTTTAGAGAATCCACGTGTATTTCAGGGTATTCAGGGTTTGGTGATAACGGCTTTTCTATCCCTTTTACGACACCTACGGGAAGAGATGGGGTGGTGTTGTTCTAAAGCCGGCACCACGCGGTCAAAACAAGTCCATCTTAGAGTACTTACGGTAGGTAATAATTGTGGTGTCTTACTGTAACAATTCGTTATAAGTACAATAAAGAGCAACAACAAAATCGTAACAAAGCCGTGTCTGTAGGTACATTGTGAAAAGTCGCTGCAGTGTGTAGAGTATGAGGCCAACGTTTGTCATACTGGACTGATGTTGGCATGTATAGCGGATGTCTATGGACGACAGTATACATTTTCCATCGGATGGACTGTAGGCTCGCCCGCGGCCTATTTTTGTATAAAATAATATGGATTCCAAAATAACATTTGTTTTAATCATTATCTATGTGTCTTTCTAAACGCACACCATGCAAAAACTAGACTTATAGACGGATTTTTTTTTTATAGAGAAAAGGGCGGACGAGCAAGCGGTCTCACGTGATGGTAAGTGTTACCGCCGCCCATGGACACCTGCAACACCAGGGGGTATGCGGGCGCGCCGCCGACCTTGCAAAATCCTATTCACAGCTCTCTTGAAGAACCCCATGTCGTAGTTAAATGGGAAGACCTCTTGAGGCAGTTCGTTCCACAGCCTACGGGTTCGCGATATAAAATAATGGAACTTAGCATGCGCCGTACCGGGTTAACTTTCAGGGTTACTTTCCTAGATGGCCACTTTCTGTGAACGTCACATTCTGACTAGGTCACTTAATAATATTTCAGATTTTCGTGTTTTTCATACATATTTATCACACGCGAATATTTACCCTATTTATTTTACTCGACGTTAAGACCCGTTTAAATAGATAAATATAGGTTACATTTTGATAAAGACATTTTCTGAGTAGGTCTGCTAATAATTATAAAACTTTTAGGGTAATAAAATTATTACACACTTTTAGGTTTTAACTTAATTTAACTTTTAGGTTCATAATTATTAAAGAAAAAAGACATCAACTATTGTGTCCTCGCGCTTTTTAATGTCACCGGACTTAACTTACACGCACACTAAAGTGTCACCGGTCTGGTCAAGTGCATGTTGTACTTTTAAAGGAGTTGGTAGTCAACCTATATAGGTGCAACATTGCTCAGTAAGAATTGTGCAAACCGCAGGCCCTACGACGAGGTAAGTGAAAGGAAGTGAGATACGTAGGTACACCATATATATAATATTGCGTGAATTTGCGTGGGCTACATTAAGTACACTTCACTGTGCTGAGTATGGATGTAATTATCTTATCGTATCGTGCTACTTAAATGGATTAAGTAGTTTGAAAGTATCTACGTCACATAAAGAAAAACTACAGACATATTTGTAAGGTCTGTGATAGATAGGATACCTAGGTGAACCTATACTCAGTTCATATTGATGAGATGCGCTCCAACTCCAGTCCATACTACTGAGTTTTAGGTATTTAATTCAGTAGCTGAGAGGTAAAGGATAATAAGTCCAGTATTTTTCAAATTGTTACTTTTATAATAATGGTTTCCAAAGGGAAATCATATTTTAATAATGTTTTATACTTTTATCACATGGTAAAAAGATATAAATCCCATAAACAACTGTTTTAAACATACTTCATTCTGCACGATGCATTCCCACAGCCGCTGGGCCCACTCGACTGGCCATGTTACCCTTCTCTCACAGAAGACTACCTTGGAATGTACTGTATTTCCTACTTTATCGTATTTCCCCAATGTACGTACGTGTTTCGGTAGTGAGTGAGATATGCTAGAGCCCATTCCCATCCCATTCTATCACTCCTCATTTTCCCAACCCTCTAATTCCTTAATCTGCCGAAATGGGCAGAGCATCCGGAGGTGTGCTAACGTTTGTCATTCTGGACTGACGTTGGCATGTATCGCGGATGTCTATGGACGACAGTATCCACTTACCATCAGGTGGACTGTATACTCGTCTGCCGCCTTTTTCTATAAAAAAAACACTTAGTCCTAAACAGGTAAAAGTGATGATGCTGTGATGACTTATTTTTACTCGCCGTGGAAAATTTAATTTTTGCTTCCTGTTATTCTTTACCGCTCGGCTACAGAATTAATTAATTAATAAGCACAAGCAGTGGTATCTGTGACCCTGGAAGCATAGGTGCCTGTAATCCATGTGTAAACATGACTGGCGCTAATTCTTGAGCCGAGAACTGTCTATTTATCAGGGCTTATGTGTTTAAAAGTGATTCATCAATTAACTCTAATGATTTCGTCAAAAACATACATGAAAGCTTTCGGAATAAATATCCTATATCGTAATCGTGACCAGTCCTTTCAGTATCTACAGCTGGACATGGGCGTCCTCATGCACATTGGCTCGTGCTTGAGGGATGTAAAGCCTGTAAACGCCACGCTGGTTAAGCAGGTTAGCAAGTCCACTTTTTAAGATGTGGTGTAGATCCTCAGGGGTTGTGGTAGCCGCTTTGTGATCCCTTCATCGCCTTTTACGACACCCGCGGGTGGAGATGGGGTGGTGCTATTCCAAAGCCGGTCGATATCACACGGAATATTGATACTCTATATCACAGTAAACTAAATCTGATCAGTAGATTCTGAGGTTAATGCGAACAAATAAACGAACAGACAAAAATAAGAGTTCATTAAGAAACACGTAGGTCTTTTAATATTATTTAGTGTGAGAGATCTTTGTTATCCCTATCTATATTCGAACGTTTAGGCAGTAAAGGGCATTCACAAGATAACCATGAAAACGAGAAACTCAGAAGATGTTTACTACGCCCGAGGTATAGATAGGCAAACATACGTATGTTATTACAATAAATTCACAGGTTGTTTGTGTTCGCACATTCCTTATCAGTGTTTTATTGGAATTTACTGTTTGCACTAGAGATGTAAGGAAAGTACATACTTATACCGAAACTGAAAGAAGAAATCATATCGAGAAAGCAATAGTTCACGATACAGAAAGGCTCAAGATTTGGGCATCAAAGGGAATAAAGGCGTAATTGGTGCCGATGCTCCTGTTTTTATGGACCTTGCGTTTTTAAGCCATTTCTATGGCAGCACCAGCTTTTTATACAGTTCCCTGGAGATGAGAAGGAGTCAACGTGTCTATGTATAACTTGCGTCCCAATTATTTTAAAACATATTTTGATTTCATTGAATAATTTCGAGTATTTTAAGTACTTAATTTATAGATTTTTTTTATAGAAAGAAGGTGACAAACGAGCAGACAGTCAACCCGGTGGTTAAGTCGATATCGCTCATGGACATCCGCGATACATTTCAATATCAGTCCAGCCAGAATGATAAACGGTGTCACGCTCCCGGGTGCGTTGTCTACTTTTGAAGATTGATTTGGAGAAAGGAAAATGAGGAGGGATAGGATGGGAATGGGCTTTGGCATATCTTACTCACTACTGAAACTTGTACTTACATTGGGGAAATGGGAAAAAGTTATAAATGTAGTACATTTTGCGGTAGTCTTCTGTGAGAGAGGGGTAACTTGGTCAGTCGAATGCGCCCAGAATACTTAGTATTGGTCAACCGGGCATTCACAAGATTGTAATCATTTTGCGTATGTTAACGGTTTATTTTGGTATATTATACATAGAACTGAAAGTAACTACAACTCACTGAACGTAATTACAAGTTATATATTATATTTGCGGTTGGTGCACCGCACCTATCCGTTTATTAAATTTGTTGATAATGAACGACAAAGAAGTTTGTATTTGTTGGAATGCTCCATCAAGATACTAACTATAAATCCATTTTAAACGTGTCAAATGACTTATTTGTGAGATCTACTCAAAGAATTACACAAAAAAAAACCGTTTGTAATGAAATTTGCAACAGTGAAACCGAATGTTCGTTACATCCCTACTTCTTACAAAATAAACCAATAAAATACAAGTTTTAGAGAGTTTATGAGGAACAACGGCCGATAAACAACCAACAAAATTTAATATGAATGAGTCATAAATAATGCAAGTAAGTAACCTTATCTTCATGCATAGTAGACTAGCGGTAGAGTAAGAGAATAAGTTACGATATCGCACTCTGGGTATCTCCAATGTAATGTTACGGATCGATAAATTAGTTTATCTTGGTACTTACTACATTTAGCTCTATATACAGTATACATTTAGGCAGATACGAGTATATTTATAGGTATACTTATTTCATCTCACGAAGGCGGGTTACGCTTAGTAGCAGTTGTGCTCCGGCATGTACATTGTTTTAGTGTGCGTAAACTAGAGAACGCTCCAGTTGGGTTTCTGACGCCCACAGATCATGGGGCAGGTGGTCTGTGTGACACAGCAGGGCACACTAGTAAAAAAACGTGTGCGGTCAGGGGACCCCCGTCAGGAACGAAGATCCTCACGCATTTTTTTTTAAACTCCCAATGTAATTCGAAATAAAATCAGTATAGTTCATGTATTTTTTTTTTATTTTGTATCATATTTTCAATGCAAATAGTTTAATATAAGGAATCAAATAAAAAATGAAAAATTTAGGTTATACAATTGGCCACGCCTAGTCTGCACGTCTGTTATTCTGCTTGAGTCTCGCTCTCGATACTCCTCGCACGCACACACACACAGAGAAAGAGAAAGGCGTATGGAAAGGGTAAAAATCTTACGTGACGTTACATTTTCTCTCGAATCACACCTACCGCAAGCCGCGTAAAGGAACTTAGTTCCAACAAAGTACATGTACGAGCACAACTAAGCAGAACGGGTTATTCCACTAGCCACTACTAAGCGCCACCCGCCTTTGTGAGATGAAAGAACTATATAATGTATATCTCTAGGCAAATTTCTCTTTTCAGTTTGCCACTACACTACAGTTATTTCACATTTTACAACAATATACGCATTTAATGACTTTTCTTAAGAAATACCAATTTTTAATGTTACAAAACATGTTCTTACAACGAGTACTTACAAACATTTAATAATAAGTATTTTACTTTCAGTACTTTTCTTACATTTCTTAGTTTTAATTGGTATATTCTTAGCTATCGGGAAAATGTGTGGGTTGTGGCTTTAAGTAAAAATTAATCTAAAAGAATCTTCTTTTAGATTGATTTTTACTTAAAGCCATCTGGCATTAATTAACGCCACTGCCACTTAAAGCCTTTACTTAAACTAAATATACTTCACTTCACTTTTTACTTAAAGCCACTGCCATCTGGCAGAAGAAGATTTAAATTAGCAATACATTTACAGTTTCTTTTTGTTCATTTATTTGCGATTTATTTGTTAACACGAGAACGGATCCAGTTCGGATTGGGGATATTATATGATTTTAGATACTCTGCATTTATCTTTTTTTTTAATTTCCAGGAATACGATGGATGTTTTCCTTTATCACCGAATTAAAGATACCTAATTGAAAATATGATAGTCAGTGTTATGGATTAGAGTTTCAACTCACGAATGAAAGTCGAAAATACAATAGATACCTACTCCTTCGGCTATAATCAGAATCACTTAAACAATGTGTGACTGAAATGACGCAAAAGTTGAAAATAGGTTATTCAGTATCGGGAGTAGAATTGATTCTACCAGTTTTTAAAATAAATTATTTTGTTCATAACTTATTGTTCATTTCCAGTAGGTATATCTTATATTCTACATACAGTTACCTAAAACCAATTCATTCATAGCAACAACCGGGCGCGCGGCCTCGCGCTCGCCTTGCGGCGTTCGGTTAACTACTCTGTACTGAGTACTATGAACGATTTAGATAGAACAACGAAGTTTTTTTATTTACTAACTTTTATTCTTTTATAACTTTTGTAACCTTTGTTCCCCAAAATTATTTTATTTTTCACTAGGTTCTATATATTTTAAATTAGTTGACGTTTTTCAGATTTTGCGTTTTTTTGATAACACGAGATAAATGACAATTGTAAATTTGTCTCAGTAGTCTTGCCACAGAATGGAAAACAACTAAATAGTTGTAAATGCAATAGTTAAATAGTAGTGAACAAATATGACCATCTCGTAAAGATTTGGCGAGCTTAGATGCTGGAAGGAAAAATATATTAATTATATTTATATTTATTTAGTTATTTATCTAAATTATAATAATTTACCACGGTTATTCCCCTGTTACTTATTCTATTAAATACATGTTTTAAATATGATACGTTATATTTAGTTAGTCATTGAAATATTCCCAGAACACGGCACAGGACTTCCCTGCAGTGTTATCTTGTTGAGTGAGTAAGATACTATTCTCGATTATTTAATTAGTTTGTTTTTTTCTTTACTTACTCGTACATCATTACACCAAAAGAGAGAAATGAATGCTTTCACTAGTCTCTCTTTATTAGATAGTGACATTTTGAACTTTATTTCATCGCAGGAAATAATATAATAATATAATGTCTTCCTTATTGATTTAGAAATGGTATAGCTGTGCTATGGGTAGAACGGTAATAGCTTTATATTAGGGTATTTATTCTCGACTCTTATTCGTGAGGTCAGGAGTTCAAATCCTCTGCTCAAATTTCTCTGAGTACCGCAGATTTTTAAAATTATCACTTTGTAATTTAAAAATTATCAATTTTTAAATTATGGACACCTACAACACATCAAGCTACATCAAGCTTGCGGGTGCGCGCCGATCTTGTAGATTCCTGTTCACAGCTCTCTTGAAGAGCCCTATATCGTAGCGCGACGGAGAAACAGGGTCTATTAGGGAGGCCTGTGCCAAGTAGTTGGCGAAATAAGCTGATAGGTCAGTTAAATCATTAGTCTTAAGGTTGTTGTATTTAGTATGATCATGTATGATTTTATGTTGTTCATTAACATTAATTTTATAATTTATTATTTTATATATTTATTAATATTATTATTTAAGTTAATTTATGTATGTTTAAGTTTATGTCACCGTAAACTTTTTATTTGACAACTGACATGCTTCGCAATAAAATACAGGCTTTGTCTCAACAGGCTACTCCAGCGATTCTGCCATGATAACAATGTTGTGTGTGAAACGAAGGTGAGAGATGTATTCGCTGTTAACACCGATGCCACAATGTTTCCAGTCCAGCATTTTAAACGTGACCTCCAGTCCGTCTGTGAACAGTTTCGGGGACAATACATGATACATCTCTCTGTCTCTCTTCCCGATCTGGATTCTGACTGTCATTGTTGCGGCTTTATATAAACATCTGAACACCTCAATATATCAGGTTTCGAACAGCTCAGGTTTCGATTGAGACAAAGGTTTTTCGAAGTCCAGAAATGCGAGACATAGTGGCCGATTATACTCGTTAGTCTTTTGTATAATTTGTCGCAAGGTGTGAATGTGGTCTACGGTACTGTAGCCTCTTCGAAATCCAGCCTGCTCCGGAGTCTGGAACCACCGGGTGAGACCGTTCGTGATAACCCTCGAAAACCGCTTATATTTGTGGCTTAGGAGTGAGATCGGTCTATAATTCTTTAGTACCTAGTGTCCTGTCTGCTTTTTTGAAGAACAAGACAATTACACTCCTATTCCATGCTTCGGGTGTGATGCCATCGTTGTAACTCCCTTAGATTTTTTTTTTTTTTTTTTTTTTATAGACCAGTGGGCGGACGAGCAAGCGGTCCCACGTGGTGATAAGTGTTACCGCCGCCCATGGGCACCTGCAACACCAGGGGGTATGCGGGTGCGTCGCCGACCTTGCAAAATCCTATTCACAGCTCTCTTGAAGAACCCCATATCGTAGCTCAATGGAAAGACCTCTTGAGGCAGTTCGTTCCACAACCTACGGGTTCGCGGTATAAAATAATTTTTGGACCGAACGGTGCGCGACACCTCCGTATCGAGGAAATGCGGATGGACCGCACTTCTGTGACGGGAGGTGCGGTTGTAGAAACCCGAGGTGGGAATTATATTAAACAATTCTTCAGAGCATTCCCCATTGTACAGGCGGTAGAACACACAGAGAGACGCAACGTCTCTCCGAATGCTGAGGGATTCTAAACCGCCCGTGAGAGTGGGATCGTCGACAATACGAACAGCACGTCGTTGGATGGAGTCAAATGGGTCCAATTGGTATTTCGGTGCGCCGGCCCAGAGATGAGAGCAGTACTCCATATGGGGCCTCACCTGAGCTTTGTAAAGCATAAGGAGTTGCCCAGGTTTGAAGCACCGCTTCGCTCTGTTCAGCACACCGAGCTTTTTGGAGGCCATTTTGGCCTTATTTTCCAGATGACCCCTGAATTCGACTTTGCTGGAGATGTCGATACCAAGGATCCCGATACTCTCCAAGATCTTAAGAGGTATGCTCTGAAAGCGAGGTGCTACAACAATAGGGGTTTTTTTAGCGGTGAATGCACAGACTTGCGTCTTACTGGGGTTGAAATCCACTAGGTTTAGAGAACCCCAAATCGAGACTAGATCTAAAGAGTCTTCGATTTCAGACACAAGCCTGGCGCGACTCTCTTCCACTTCGGCCCGAGGGATGTTGGCGCGGCCCTTGTACAAGGCGTCTCCAGTACTGTCATCCGCATAGCAACGTATGTCACCAATTTGCAACAGGTCGTTGATATGCAGAAGGAACAGAGTTGGAGACAGCACGGAGCCTTGCGGGACGCCAGCGTTAATAGACATGGTGTCGGAGCAGCTACCATCGATAACGACTCTGATGCTCCGTCCAGTCAGGAAACTGGCAACCCATTCGCATAATCCCTCGGGTATCCCGAAAGATGGTAACTTGGAAAGCAGCGATTTGTGCCATACCCGGTCAAAAGCTTTCGCAATGTCTAGGCCTACAGCCAGAGCCTCGCCTCTACTCTCAATGGCGTCAGCCCAGCGGTGTGTTAAATACGCTAAAAGATCACCAGCGGAGCGATTATGGCGAAATCCATATTGACGGTCGCTAATCAGCTGGTGATCCTCTAGGTACCCAAGGAGCTGTGTGTTTATGACACGCTCCATCACCTTGGAGAGGAGGGAGGTGATCGCTATTGGCCTGTAGTTGGCCGGGTCTGTGCGGTCACCCTTTTTAGGTAAAGGGTGAACATGAGCTACCTTCCATGTTGACGGGAAGCTTTTTGTAGAGTATGAGAGCCTAAAGAGTCGCGTAAGCACCGGGGACAACTCGGGAGCGCAAAATTTAAGCAACACTGCAGGAATACCATCAGGCCCACTCGATTTTCGGACATCAAGAGATGCTAGAGCTCGCCGGACTTCACGCTGTGTGAAACAGATTTCCGGCATGGAGCTTGTGCACCTTGAGATAGACTGTGGTGAGGCACCTCTATCGTCCAGTGTCGAGTTTGAGGCAAAGAGATAGCCCAAGAGATCGGCTTTCTCCTTCGCCCCATGGGCCAGTGACTCATCGAGTTTCCGCAGTGGAGGGAGTGACGACTGACAGAAGTTACCTTCAGCAGCCTTAGCGAGCGACCAGAAAGCCCGGCTTCCAGAAGGATAGCTAGCTAGTCGGTCGCCAATTCTGCGGATGTGCTCATTCTTTGCTCTGACAATGATCTTCTTACTGCACCTCAAGGTAGCGTTAAATTTCTTCCTCAAGTCGGAGGTATTCGGATCTTCGGACACCTGTGCTCTGGCCCAGGCCCTGTATGCGGCCCGTTTATTACGACGGGCCTCTCTGCAGGACTGATTGAACCATGGTCGGCTCCGTCCGCCTACCGGTATCGCGGTGCAAGGAATATAACATTCCATGCCCTGCAACACCACGTCGGTAACGGAGTCTGCACAGGTATCCGGATCTCCCGACGAGAAACAAAGCTGCCTCCAGGGATAAGAGGCGTAAAATTCGCGCAACCGATCCCAATCTGCTGACTTGTAGTGCCAGACTTTGCGCGTTCCCTGTGAATGGGTCCGCACGGATTGCTTGGCTGGCACAGCAGTTCGAATGATACAATGGTCGGATGATCCTAACGGGGCATCAACAACAACATTGTAGTCATTCGGCCGCGTAGTCAGCAGGAGGTCCAGTAAGGAGGGAGTATGGCTCTCGATATCAGGTATCCTCGTAGGTGAGGACACCAACTGCGAGAAACCATAGGCCAGTGCAAAGTTATAGGCTGCTCTCCCTGCGCGGTCGGTAGTTCGGGATCCCAACCACTCTTCGTGGTGAGCGTTGAAATCACCAAGGATCACCACTTCCGCGCAAGGGAACTGCTCGAGCACTCTGTCAGTCGTTTCTTGTAGACGCTCAAAAAAACGAGTCGTCTCCGTATCACCGCTGTGGGACCTGTAAAGGCAAGCGTAGACTTTAGTGGAACGTCCGTAGTCAATACGCGCCCAGAGAATCGACAGGTCCCCGTCTTCAAAATGGCTGAGGCGGCGGCAACAAACATCCTCCCGGACGTACATGCATACCCCGGCACGTCGCACAAAACAGTGCTCCAGTTTGTAACCGGGGTAATGAAGATATGATGTATCGGCCGGGCAGGAAATCTGTGTCTCCGTCAAGAAAAGTAAGGCCGGCTTTGCCGTCTCAAGGTGGTAGTGGACGGCGTCGATGTTACTATGCATCCCTCTAATGTTGCAAAAGTCCACTTTAAATGTGGAACTTACAGGATGGGCCGCTGAGTGCACATTATACATTTTCTTGTTCCTGGCCATTGTGAGTGTGAATAGGAAAAATAAGAAGAGGGGGGACGGAGAGAGAAATGGTCGCATGTGGATCAAAGGACAAAGCACGGGGCGGAGAAAAAATCAGGTCACAAAGGTTGTGTGACTTGCTGGCGCGGGGTACGGAAGGGCCCCCGGTCCCCCCCCCGGGGGCAGCAGTCGGGTTCCACTCCGGTCTCCTCCGGCACAACTGCTACCCCAAGGGATTTTTCACGTGCGGCGGGGCAGCCTCCTGGGGTGGAGATTAAAGTAAGATCCCCGGGTTCGGGCCCCCAACAACCCGCGGGCGGTCAGCGGACAACCGTTTCACCGGGTCTCCTTGATCCCCGCGCCACCATGTCACGCCCATGCGCGTCTGTAATTCCCCGCAACCGCCGGTCCTCATTTCCACACGCAACAATCCCTCTCTCGGGACGGCTTCTTCCGCTCACCGCCGGAACACGATGCGGGCCTCGCGGCTTATAAGGCATATATAAGGCAGAATGGGAGCCTCTCCGCGTCTCGAGACCTCTGCCGTAATTCCATCATCACCCGATGCTTTGCCATTCTTAAGCTGTCCAAGGGCAATCTTAATCTCGCCCAGGTAGATGTCTGGGATATCGTCGGTGTAGCGGCGGGTTAGTTTCGCTCGACGATCATCACCAGGGCGGGCTACAGGCGCAGGCACGTGGGCGTCATAGAGTTCTCCATAAAATCTCTCGATTTTGATGAGAATCTCAATTTATCTAAAGATATTATAATCATGCAATGGTACATTCGGTGATTTCGACATTGATATTTTCAAGGATTCTAGTAATAGATACGCTAAAACATAAAATGCTGCAATCTCTTTTCATAGATAGTTAATCCACCTATGCCTAGATTTGTATTTTTTTTTTCTATACTGCGTGTTTTTTTTTCTTTGAAGATTGTACATATCTATTATTGCGACACTTGTTATTTAAGGAATGTCTGTCACAATTGTTATCAAGTGAAGTGTTAGTGGTAGATTAATGAGAAGAGCCGAGGATCGTGTGTGGTGTCCTTGGGAGAGACGTATATCCAGCTGACAGCTGAGAGGCATAGGCCGATGGTGGTGGTGGTGGTGATGTGTTCGTGTGTCATAATAAATAAATAAACAATAAGGTCCCTATGCTCAGATGACGTCACTTATGTGCTCTAGCTCATATCCACATTGTTAGAACAACACATATGTACTCTGGAATTTAAACGTACGTTTGTTGACCTTGCAAGTGTTGTTATTTTTATATTAAGTTATAGGTATTAATATGCTATATATTAATTTGTTATATCAAGTTAATTGAGATTATTATTTTATTATATGTACCTATACTTATAAATAGGTACTGTTTTAATCTCACTGCTAAGTTTCTACTGCATCTACTGTTTTAATTTAGGTACCTATTTGATTTAACCAACGGTTAACAGGTAAAGAAAAACACTGAAAATGGGAATGACTTACAATGGATTAGATTTATGACAAGTCCACCTCTGTACAATATACCTAATACAAAAAAAACTAAGTAAATGAATACAAAAATAGATTATTCCATCAGCATTATATGAATATTTTGCGAGAGAATTTGCATATGGAATTTATAATGTCATAGGTAGTTCACAAAAAGTTGTAATTATACTTACTTGCATATCCTTGAATATTCTGGGATAATTTTATAACACCTATATCCGGCCAGTTGGCCCATTGCCACCAATTAATTTTAATGAAATATTATTTAGAAAACATTTTTAATAAACACAAATAATGTAAGAAAATAATTACGGCATAATTATAAATCCATCAAAGAATATAAATCTTTACATATTCTTTAAAAATAAAACAAATAAAATAAATATAAACCGTGCTGAATACATTATATTATTTTAGATAACGTGCTGATTCATTAGCAGAAAACTCGGTCTAAGTCAAGAAAAAGCGATACATACGTGTGTGTATTCATGAAAACATATTGAGATCACCTTCAGAAGCACTTTAAAGGCTTTATGCAGCGAAGTGGCTATTCTGCAGTCATTAGCATACTATGAATATTCTACCACACTTATGCTTCCTTCACTTAGGAGTAAATCGAGGATTAAGTGGGATAAAGCGAATCAGCTTACAAGTTCCTATAAACATTCTTATAAATAGAACGGTGTTGATGGAGTAGCACTTAGATGGAAATTCGTTACCACTGTTGTAACTCTTCTGCCACCTTAGCATACTATGAATATTTTACTACACTTATGCTTCCTTCACTTAGTAGTGAATCAAGGATTAAGTGGGATAAAAGGTATCAACTTATCCTTTTACGTTCTGATAAACGTTCTTGTAAATTGTTAATCTTATTTTTGATTGTAACAATTTCTTGTATTTCTTGTGACAATTCTAGTAACTATAAACAATAAAAAGAAAAAATAAACAAATGGAACGGCGTTGATCGAATGCACTTAGATGGAAATGGTTTACTAAAGCGCACGTCACGAGCAGGAAGAATTTTGGTCATTGACATTGACATGGTTATTCACAGCTAAGACTTAAGATTCAATAATATGAGGGTTCTAGTAAAGTGGTAGATGATCGACTATTTCATACAAATCTCTTTTCCGTCTAGTCTTGGCTGATCTCATGTCAATGACCGGAATTCTTACAGCTCGTAGTGTACGCTTTAGTTACATAAGCAAGCGGTGAGCGCTCGATGCGCTAATGAACCTTTAAGATTTGAACGTTAACCGCCCGTGAGCGTTATAGTCCAAGTTTTTAACATTTGATGGTTTTAAACTCTGGAGGTTAAAAGATCGGGTGTAAAACGGTCAAGGTTCCTATATTCATAGCCGCTCGAGCACCCATTTTTACACCACTATTCATTACACTGCAACTCTATAAATGATGTAGACTGTTTATGGTCATGTGCAAGATAAGTACGTTTATTGAAAATTTCATTAAACGCTTATATATATTTCATATTCCCCGTCTTCCTTATTCTTTTCCCAAATACATTCCTAAATAACCAAAGGTAGATAAGGTAGATAGTGCGTCCGGGGGCGTGTTTTCAAACGTTCTGGACTGATGTTGACGTGTAACGCGAAATTCGCGAATGTCCATGGGCGACATATATTATGTCGGCTTGTTTACCGTCTTCTTTCTATAAAAAAGAATAGGAATATTACGTGTAAATTTCATACCATACTGTACAGAATAATACAGTGAAGGGTAATTGAATGCGGTAATATGAAAAACGACACAAGTTAATACAATGCTAATCGAATTATATAACAAATGAAGGAAGAATCGTAATTCTAATCGTAATCGTAAAGAAAATCTTAAGATATACCTACTCGTATCACCATCGATATGACAATGGTGTGGTAGAGTACCATACATGCGTGATGACCTGATGACACAAAACTTCGTATGTAGTTACAATGGAAAGATCACTACATTATATCACTACAATATCATTACATAAAACCTAGCAATCTATTCAGTATTTTATTTATAATAACAATGTTAAAGAAAGACAATGGACTTAAATACCTACATAAATAAAATTAAAATTCATTAGATGTGATAACGCGGCCTTGTTTATGCAGAAACTGCTTCCTCCACCGATTACATAGCTGACGACTGCTTTAGCAAGGGAAAAATTCTTTCAAAGTATTCTAAATACTGTGGATTATGTCTTAATGCCATTCTGCTTTTATGTATGTAATTTGTAAATTAGCTAGCTAGTACTTAATTGTTGGCTAGTGGCTAGTGACCCAATGGCATATAAAAATGGGCCTGGTTTATATTTTTTGTGCCAATCCAATCCCATCCAGTCTAATCCTGTACTGTTGGATATAGGCCTCTCCCAAGGCTCGCCTACTATATACAATTTACGGCTTTTCTCATTCTGCCAACACCAGTGAGCTTCTTGGCAAGTCGTTAGTCGTGTTTTATTTTTTTTAATTCCAATTATATTAATCGAACGGCATTTAAACCTAAACTTCCTTCTAACGATCTCACTAAAATAATATACGTGTAATGCTCAATACCGTTTTGACCAAGGAGTCGGATTCAGTAACTCACTGTTACATACCCCCCCCCCCCCCAACACTAACACACACATGTCAGTGGCGCTTAATCTGTGCCCAATCAAAAATGTAAACATTGAATTCTGAAGGTAATTCCACTTGACTTGCCATTCAATTTGCAAAAAGCGTTCAAGTGGAGTGAACAGGCCGCGGCGCAACACCGCAGTCTCCCTTCGCATGTCGTACTCGTCGCACTGTTCATAATTGTACCATTCGTACACTGGCGTGCGTTTACAAACACGTCGTGTCGTGAGTTTGTGTTTACAAATATGGGCTCGCGTGAAAAATGTCCGTTTATCGGGCCCCAGTTGTAGTGAGTGCATCGCAACTATTAATCAAATTACATCGTATTCAAACTTCCGTTCCGTAAATATTAAGTGAATGTGGATAATTAGTGTCAATGTTAACATTAAAGAGCAATATTAAGGCGATAATACCGGTTTAATTATCTCATACTCGTAGCTGCTACATAATAAGGAATAAAACTGGTGCAAATTATTTAGGTAGTTATTAATTAAATCAGGTAAGTTTTTTATTTTATTAGGTACTATTAGATTTTATTCATTCATATTTGTATTTATATAAACTGTCTTATTTTAATTACTATTATTCAATTTTTATTAATGTGTGAGTATTTTGTACCTAATATAGATCTTTGCGGTCCACATTAAAAAAATATAGATAATATAGATCAAATCTGTGTCATTTCCCACATAATCTGTTATTTTAATATTGATAATAAATCGAAATTAAATAAATATATCAATAATAAATAGTTTCTCACTAATAAATAAGTGATACAAAATGAATTAATTTGTGATTTATTTACAAATCACTGATTTTATAAAATTTGATTATGTTTCACTTAACTGAGAATTAAATAACAAGATTAAATGTGATAATTTAAAAATATTTATGACAGTGCCAACTTTATTCGTAATTCTAAATTAAATGTTGGTTTATAAACTGTAAATTAGGTAATTAAAAAGTCTTTACAAAATGTCTATATGAATAAACTCGTGCCTGGAATTATAAATACCTGTTTGATTACGTTTTTTATGACATTATAAGTTATAACGTAACAATCAAATAGGCCACTTTCACATTACGATACAACCTTCGCCGTTATCGCATTTAATAGGATCTCGTTCACCAACAAAAATACGACATCTACAATCTATTATTGACTACGTATATTTGTGTTTTTACTATAGGAGTATTAGTTAAATTTTAGTAACTAATACATTTAAAACTATGAATACATTTAAACGATTAAGTTCACAAACATTTTGTAAAACGGATGAGAAGTTATTCCAATAGCATAACCATACCATTGAATCTCAATTATTGGATAACATAGACTTCTAAGGCCCGCCACCACAAACGATAACGATAAGTTAGTTATAATAATAATTGAAATGACTTGCTTATACTCGTAAATAACTTTTAAAATTATGTTTAAAGGTATTAATACAATGGACCGCAACTAATGTAGTAATGTAGCAGAAGGCATCCTAAACGTATGGTAACTACATACTTGGACATAAAAACAAAACTAGTTTACTTCCGTATTCCGTGTCTTGTGTCTTTTGTACACATGGTAACATCTGTTGCAAGATTATTTATCGTAGTTGTGATAGAGAGAGTGCGGAAATTACGGACGCTCAAGGAAACATTTAAATTAAACGCAAAGCACTACAGCTAATCAGTCCCTTTTTATTAATTATTCAAGTACGGTTATCCGTCTACAAAATCCACATTATTATTTATAATAAATCAACATTTTTTTTTCACAAAAATAAATATCTTAAAGTCCGCAATTACCCACCACGCATTAGATAAATACGGACACTTCTTACGGACACTGGGGTATTTCCGGACACATTGAGGTAATTATGCAGACAAGCTTATATTGGTTTCATGGTTGTAAAGGACCAGCAAAATTTGATTGGAGACCGACGGCCTTGTAAAACTTTTGAAATGGTTAAGTCAGTGAACAAATAACTCTTCTGTGATCCCTCCAGAATCAGAAACAGATGCCACCATATTACTGTTGCTTTGTATCATCAATAGTGGTTTGACGCATTTTATTTTGTCTTGATTGTCTGATTCAGATTATTAAAAAAAGATGACTGTCTTTTCCTCATGGAACGTCGATATTCTATTTAGAATGTTGCCTCATGTCCACGTAGTGATATATTAGGGAGTCTTGCCATGACACTGTAATGCTAATCCATTCCTGCCATTCTTGTTTCCTGGTTAAATTTGTCTTTCATTCCATCGACAGTTGCAAAATCAAATGCTATTTTTCTAAGCGTAGGTAGGGTTTCAACCATTAAAAAAATGCAGGATTTTAAGATGGATTGGACAAGCTCATCTTCTTCGAGTTTGATGAAAACAGGCCTATTTCCTCTTTTTGGGTCGGTAATATCGTTTCCATTTTTCCTTATTTGGTCAAACAGCTAACCTTAGAATACTGTATGTTTCTTCGGCCTGTCGAAATATAGTAATTTTCTTTTCTTTTATTTCGCGAAGAGATATTATTAGTCTCTAATGAATAATTTCTCTCTCTTTTTCTTTTATATGTTCGAGGAATCTGAAACAGAACAGAAACTGCTTCATTTATAGGTCCAGTTTCGTTTTGGGGTATTTTTTTTTTATAGACTAGTGGGCGGACGAGCAGGCGGTCCCACGTGATGATAAGTGTTAACGCCACCTATGGACACCTGCAACACCAGGGGGTATGCGGGCGCGCCGCCGACAAAATTGCGGACATCCGGATTTACCCCACGCCTAATGTCCGTAATTACTCTAAACGCCTATTGACATTTTATAACAACAAAATTTTAGGTTAGAAATGGTACAAACGAATAATTATTTTACTATTTTATTAATATTCTATACTTGTAACGAAATTAAATTTGTTGGTAATACTATTTTTAGATTGAAGGTACAATATCAAAAGTTCTTAAAAATATTTGGCGAAACTCACCTTTGGAAACGTGCGCGACTCTCCATTTTGACAGATATCTCGACACTAAACATGGCATCAGGCATGTACAACCGCGCTAAGGCGTCGTCGGTAGGGTGCGCGGGAAGCTAAACAACTATTAGATACAACCATGTCCTCAATTACCCAGCGTCCGTATTTCCCCCACACTCCCCTACTTGAAATATTACAACATATACAAGTTTTTATAGTTTACGTAAGTAACAAGTAAAAAATATGAAAATTAGATCAAGAATTTAAGACTTGTATAAAAAAAAAGGAAATTTGTTGCTTTTGTAATAGTGTTGAGTAAACGAGAGATTTCGAGGATAAATTAAAAAGAATAAAACATTGCATTTTATTTTCTATCACAATAATCGACGTATATTATAGAGTAGAAAATGTTTTATTTTATTTGTTTAATCGAGATAAACTGTCTGATTGAGATAAACTTGAAAAGAGATAGACAATATTGACGTTTGTTAATAATCTCTTGAACCGATTGTGATGTGGCTTTGATAAGTACTGTTTGACAAAAACTGGTCAGTCATCCGTTTGGATTTCCCCGGAACGCTGCCTTTAGTTTTTGCGTTAGGGGATTTTGTTAGTGATTTTGTCATTGGAATACATCTTGACTTTTCGTATTTATATAAAAACTTTTATAGCATAAAATATCTGTAATCATAAACTGCACATTAAATCGTCTTAAATAATATAAATTTTAATCGTCTTAAATATTGTCTTGTGCTGAGGAGGCCCGTGTAAGAGGCTGGTTGCACTGCAATGCAATATAAATTATTCTCACGTTACTGAGTAAAGCGAAAATATGCCTTAAATCATACAAAGAAATTCCCCGGAGATAAATGCGGGTTGAATGGGGAATGTTTTAACGTACTTAGGAAACTTAGCAACTTAGCAGATGATAACATTTGTAGAACTTGCAATCAGGTGGAAGAGCCTGTAATATATTTACTTTACTGTGCGCTTATGACGCTTTGCCGAGATAAAGAGAATAAATGAGTCTTCTAGGAAATACTTATGACAGTCTGAAATATATGGATATCATCTTTAGAGAAACAAAAGGTTCCATTGGGACAAACTGATTGGGAATTGGAAAGAGACTGCTGTACGACTTTCCTTTTTCATACATTGGTCCAGTTAAAGTCGCAGCGAGAGAAGAAGTGGCGAAGAGTACTTTCAAATTCTTATTGCCTTCGATGTCGAGACCCGGGGTCCGTACGGTCCTATTGTTTTGAGATTCAAGGATATCTCAAAACGTTTTGTCGACAGTACCGGTGACGAGGGCTAGCCATTATCTCGCGCAACGCAATCTAGTGAGATAATGCCGCCAGTATGCTGGACCAAATTACCTTACAGTATCTTACCAAAGGGACCAAATTTATACATGCTTAGTAAATAGGTAGCTATGTTGAGCACTTCGTATAATAATGGACTCGACTATTCATTATTATTACTTATTATAGACATTTTATCTTTTAAGTTAGTTTTAGAAACGCGAACGATTTAAAATTAACCGTAACTAAATTTGAATTACTGAAATAATTCAATATTTATATAAATTAATTAGTTTAAACATAATATAACAAAATAGTGAAACTAATGAGTACAACTTAGGTAGGTACGTCAAGCTAGGGGAAGTCATCGCAGTATAAAATATTACTTTATGAAGACAGGTACCTCCAATAAAAATTGAAGCTGATATTCTCAGTTGCAAATAAAACATTTCAATAGAGAAGATGGTTGGCAAGTACCACCGGCTTGGGATCCAGTCATTAAATTAATTAAATCCCAAGGCCAACGCAATACTGCAAGACCTCTGGACACCGTGAATGAATACTGCGTGCATAGGGAGGAATGTTATGATTAAAAAATCCAGACGGTAGTTCAAAAAATTTCAGACGGTAGTCCAAATAATTTCTTAATAACTCAAGTGACAAATAAAATCAATTAGTCACCCCGTGACCACGTCCACTGCAAAGTGTTCGAAACGTCGGGATATAAATAATGTCAAATATACGCGATTTAAACCGTTAAAGTTGTTCAATTGCTATGCAAATAAAACTGTTTGAAAGTCTCGTTTTCTATTCAGTTATAAATTACACGATGCATAAAGTTGCATATGCATAAAATGCACTAAGTATTGTCTATATGTTTACAGATGACAGATTTGTTTATGAAAGGTTAATATGGAATGAATATCATAATTGTATAACTAGTTCAAAAGCACATTGAGTTGTTACCATAGGTTTGTACGAGTAGTTGGTTTTTATTCGAAGGTATAAGTGCTGAAGGTTTGAAATACTTTTTGAAATACTCGTAGATAGGTTTAAATACATATAATGACTGATCAATCATTATATGTATGATCATGTATGAACACGGTGATCAATGAGAGATATACCTGAGACTGAAAATATTATTATTACTGAAATAATTTTCTTTTTTGGGTATATAGTTAAAATACAAGCGACCCATCCCAGATTCGTTGATTTACAGACTGTATAATTATAAAGAAGAGAAAAGCTTAGTAACGGTAAAATAGGTACCTAATTATTCAAGTCGGTTGAGTGGTTTCGCAGATTGCTTCGTAGAACAAAGTACACAAACTTTCTCCGTCGCGTCGTAAAATACTTATCTGGGCCTAGGGTGATTTTCATTTCGATTTCCAGGTACTTTGAAATAGTAAATTTTATGGTAATTTAATCATCAATGTTCGTTCTAAAATTGGCAATTGAGATTGGGTATTGCCCTTCATAGATAGATTCCAAATCATAGAATCCAAATCCTGTCCCATGCCACTACTTTAAGAAAAAAATATATACAGTGTGCTCTTACAGTGCATATTTATTGTGTAAATGAAGGAATAGGATCCGGGAAAAATGTGCGTTCAAAATTTTCGTCGCCTCCTTTTGTCATCTCAGCGCCCAGACGTTCACAGGGGGCGGTATCGCTTCCGTTATCCTATCGAATCATGGAATTATATCGTCTTGTGAGAAAATAAGCACAATCCTTTCCTAACCCTTTCTCTAAATCCATTCCTACATCTCTAAAGATAGGCTGAAGATACAAAGATCCGGGAGCGTACCAACGTTTATCATTCTGGACTGATATTGACATGTATCGCGGATGTCTATGGACGACAGTATCCACTTACCATCAGGTGGACTGTGTGCTCATTTGCCACTATCTTTCTATAAAAAACACAGAGATCTGAGAGTTCCATCGCAGGTAGACACTATACTGTTTTAAAGCTTAGTCTGTCATTTGTTACAAATATATATTTTTTTGGTTAGCTAATTTGCATCAGCGTTTTCCTCATCACTACAGCCGGACTGTCTAGTTCTGTCATCTTTTTCCTTTAATGAAAAGTAACCTGCTTAGTGTAAATATTTACTAGTTCCAAATGCTTGTTAGCAGTTTTCTACGTACGTTCCCTTGGCGCCACGTCTCAAATACTTAACTAAGCAATTATACAGTAGTTAAAACTTTGATAGTACCAGCGACCTTTAGCGTACCAAGGGTATCAAGAGACATTTCCAACAAGACCAGGCACACCTACATGTAAGTATGTACGCAGTCATAAAATTGTTACAATGTTATGTAAACAAACAGTAGAGTTGACAAAATTTAATGTGTGTTGTTTGCTTATGGCCAGGATGAATAAGAACAAGGAAAAATAAGCAACAATTTGAGGCACAGAAGTAAATCATCATGACAATTGGAAACGCGACGTCTCTATTCACAATGTAATGTCATCAACATCAACAGGTCATAATTATAGATCGGACTTTTGGGTGCTATTCGAACGTTGTCACGAACATGGATATGACATTCGGGAATTGGAAATTCCGTAATCCCGATATTTCTTTTTAAACTTTATTAGAGTTTTGAAAAATGTTTAGAAATTGTATTAATTTTAGAAAAATATTATTAACAAATATTTTAGAATTTAAAGCATAAAGTGGTATACCTACTGAGTTTTTTTCATACATGCAATCTCACAATTTTAAGTTAACAATAACCATAAATAGGTACCCAAAATTGAACAAAAGGAACCTTTTGACGACAGCCATAAAAATTGCTTATCTCTTGCAAAATACCTAGAAAACTATTGAGCATACCTACTGTCACTATTGTCGGCAATATTTCAAAGGCGCTAGGTATATTTGTTATTTTTCTTCGAGCTATCGCGGTTATTTATTTAAAATATTGGAGTTATAGAGGTAGTAAATCCATTTCTGTATGTTCGAGATATGAAAGATATACACAATTTTTTCGATTTACGGGGGTTAAATATGTACTAAAATAGTTGTAGGGAAAGACTGATTATTTCGAATTATCGAGAATTAAAATTCGCGAAATGGAGGTTTTGGGGCTTAAAGGGAACAAGAGATTTTAGAATTGTAGAGGTTTTTAACTATCTCCTTTGCGAGGTTCTACTGTATTCTTTTTTAGCGTACCTACCATAAAATAGAAAAAAAAAGACAAACATACATATCGCTCTTTTGTTGCAACTAGTGATGTGCCAGCTTTAAAAAAACATGACTGGTCGTAATTCACGTAAATCGAATTGTTAATTTCCTGATTTGTTGATTTCGAACAAGATGCCTGACGAATTCGAAAATAATAAATGTTTAAAAAATTACCCTTATAAAATTGTAATGTAACATTATTTTGTAAATTCTAGAGCCGTGGCCCTAAATTTTAAATTTTGTTACTTTGTAACTGAGCTGGAGACCTGGATTAATACATAAACTACTTTTTATCCCGTTTTTCCCACGGGTTAGGTGAAACCGCAAGTCGAAGAACTTGAGTTCGTGAGATCCGAATCAAGTTAACTCGAACTGAGCGCTTGAGTTGACCCATCTCTAATCGCGAGCATTTTTTGACTCATTCGCTTACTTCGGTTTGTCGAGTGCTGTTCAGTTTGCTATCCGTGTGTTTTGTGCCATTATTTGTTGACCCCTGCGCGTTACCTGGATTTTGGATTTAACTGCATAACTTGACATTTTTGGCTTGAAAAACGGACTACGATTATTGCAACTGGACAAGTATTTAAATATGTTTTTTCCCGAAAACATACTTTTGGTGAGTACTATCTTATTCTGATATATTTTATATACCTAAGAGATTTTATGTTTTGTTTGTATTTTAAATCAAAAAATTATACCCTGTACATTTATATGAGTGTTTTATTTAGTAAACAATTATCCTATTCGGAATCTCATCATTAATATTTTTACATCTATTACTAAATACCACATTCTTAAGCATTGAAGAATTTTTTTAGTCGTATCCATTCTTTACATAATAGTCGTACTCGTGATTCCGACATTCATCCATATTCGATATCCCAGTGATATATGTAATTCCGAGACACGGAATTTTTCCCGGGATTTTTTTGGTTGTATCCATACTTTTGATGACATATTTTGTCAATAGCACCCAAAAGTCCGATCTATAGTCATAATACAGAAAGAGAATTTCTTATGCTCCACAATTATTAGGTAGGTTTGCCTAAGTAATACAGATAGAAAAGCCTTTTATTAGATTTAGGGCACGCAGACAATAACCGATCGGTTTAACTATAGACGTTTTGGCTATTTTTGTACACAAAGTATAATGTGTTGATAACATTATAGGGATAACCCATGTCAAAATGTAATAATGCTTGCCCGTCGTCTGCTACAATAAAAAAGTAGTTCCAAGGCTAGTCCTTTTTGCTTTAGTGCCCTACAATATCAAATTATACTGTTAGTAAAATAAAATTATAAATTATTTTGCTTTTGGACGTATTTTAATATTCATTATCAAGTTCATTTATTTTAATTAATATATCCACAACGTAGCTGCATTTACAAACGTATTTTTATTGGCTGAAGACCGATACCGTGATTATATCAAATGTCACCTTTGTGGTCGAGTTAAAGAATGAAGTCGTAAGGTGCACGCTTCTCTGACAAAGAGAACCTACTCATAATTAAATAGTAACTCGTAAAAGAACCTTGGCTTTTTGAGATAGTAATAGTAAGATATTCGTAAAGGTAGTAACAGCATATTGAAGGGCAGATCTAATATAAACATTCTTCTACGGGGTTATTTTTGACAATGTTCTTATAACCGTTCGTAGCCGTCTCACACCCCCGTCACGAGGGGTGCAGTTTCGCGCCTGGGCTGTATGCCCGGGGCACCTGCGGAAGTTGTCCCGCTGCGGGCAGATCATTGAGATGGTGTGCCTATTAGGTTGCTTTGGTCTAATCCTGTTCTTCACGCCACCCAGTGGGAAGCCCAATGAGCGACCCGGCGCGGGCGGTGTTCTTATAGGAAGATTTAATACATATTTAAGGGGCGCAAAGAGGAGTAGTTATTTTAGGTCTAATCAGTTAGAATCGAGGATTAATTTAGGGCGTCCTAAGAAAATCCTCTAACTTGGCCTCCACAATAGATCTCCGTTGAAAGGAATGAAACATGTACCCCGTCGTCCTATTGGATGGCGATAACAGCGATTTACAATTTGCAAGCATTTTCTTCCATTTAGATTTTTAATATTTATTTATTTTTTATTTTTAATGAATTTTAATTGTTCTGAGATCAATGGTATCATATTAATGCGACCTTTACTATATTGATTTTGATTATGATCTTACGGTTAGTTGCTAATGCCTATAGGTATCGTAGGATTCTTTTAGCAGGTAATCGTTGAACGTCTTCCGCCTTCAGATGATCCCACATAATACTTGTATCTTTTGTATGTCGAAGGACCACATTCATAAAGCAGGTGCAGTGTTCATCCTGCTTGGAATAGAAGTGCCCTGCTGACACAATGCCGTTTCTGCTTCGAGTGGATAAACACAGGATAATAACTCACAAAAGAATTTCCATCTGTATCTCTTTATCAGGGTTTTAACGTGCTCGGCTCCTGGCGTGTTTGTCCAGTGAATCGTGCCACATATGCTTATAATTTATTGTATTGTCAAATACACTCTTTGGCTTAAATTTTAATGTAGAATTTGATACGAGACTACTAAAGAATACAGTTACTTTTATAGGTACTGTTATATTAAGTACACTTCCTGTATACAAAGTTCGTAAAAACTGTACGTACTATACTGGTACCTACTTCGAACCAATCACAATCGAAACTTTCCTTTGTGTGAAAGCGGAAATTTGACAAGTTGACACATTCACATGTTATGTGAATGCAATATATTCTATTTTGAACTGAATGTTTGATGTTTTTAAGTTGAATTTAATAATTTTAACAACATTTTTAGTAGGTATTGTCGAGTACAATATATAGTTATTCCGTAATGATTATGCAACCGTTTCCATTCACATAAAACATAATGGCTATTGTATTGCTACATTTTGATCTCGTGCGAAGGTCTTAACTTTGAACGATAAATTTAATATGGTGACGTTATTGGAACTATTTCATGGCTTAATACTTTTATTTTGAATAAAATAATTAAAAATACAAAAGTGTAATTAGTTCAAACCGTACACAGCCACTACTGGAGGTGGCATTGTGTTCTTCATGTACACTGTGTTGTGCATTAGGAATGTGTGGCCTGTAATGCTACGCTAGCTAAGCAACTTGGCGAGTCCACTCTTTTAGAGACAAACATTCCAATACTTGTTGTTTTCAGCTCTGCACCATTCATATTTACACTGCAAAGACTTTTCAAATAAAATTGTATGTACATACATATTATATAGGTATGTATATACATGTATTGATATAAGTATTATTTCGATAGTTACATACACGGTACAAGAGAGTACCATAAATGACATGTGAGCAAATGTTAGTAAACACAACACGAATTATCGGCAGTTATTCCCCGCGATGTGGCTGTGTTCAATAGCGGCCAGGTTAAATTTGTGCTATTTTATGTTGAATCAATAGAAATGTTAATCAAAGTTCTCGGTATTTATTCTGACAATGATTTGAATAGGAATATAGAGGATAACTTTTCTATCAAAATAGAAAAAAAGTACCAATTTAAAGATTTTTTCACATTCATTTATTAAATGGGTTATTAATTTGTTTATAATAAATAATTAAATTATGAACAAAAAATACTGAATGAGCAGCAAATGATAATAGCAAATTAAAAGGCGGATTAGCTTTAGGTTTTCTGGTGACAATTTGTAGAAATAGAACTTCGTCGACTTGCTGATGTCATTCGTAGTAATTTAAAATTATTTCAGTTTCTTTTTTCTTTTTATATATGGCAATGGTGCAATTAGCACATTCTGCCAAGTATGTCAAGTGTTTTTCACAATAAACAATTTTAAGGTTTAAATCGTATTCTGCCAATGTCCAGTCATGTCGAAGTGAGTCAGGAGTCGCTCAGTAAAGTGATAGTAGGTTTACTGAGGACAAAAGAGGACGCCTTGTAACCACACAAAAAACGTAGGGCTTTTATTTTATCCACTATTATCATTATCATATATTTTTATTATCATTATCCACAAAAACACTTTGAAGTTTAATAAACTATCACTATTAGATCACAAAATACACAATTTTTATAGTAATCAAAACAAAATTCCTCTTCTCGAGTTCCCGTCAAAAAGTGAGCTTGAGTTGTAATAATATAGTTTGTAATAATAAATTTAATAATAATAAAAGTAGGTCGTTTCGTTGATCGTGGTTTGCTGCTTATTTAGTATCTTTTTGCTGCTCATTTAAATACAAGCCTTTGTTTATGTTACGTTACAGAGACTGGAAGGTCGAGCAAAATATAAAAAGGTGCATAAGTATGCGCATTTGAGACCTGTTTGTTAGATATTTTTTGTGCTTTGTATTGTGCAATCATGTATGAAAAATTTAGCAAAAACTGATCTAACTGGGATTTTGCAAAAACGATTCGCAATGTTTCCATATCAGTGCACTCAGGAACACGAACGAAATCCAAGGTTTCGTTCAGTCTTCAGGAAATCATCTGACTTAATATTTTTTTATGAAAGTAGACTCTCTTTAGTTCAAATTTTAGTCATTCACCTGTATGCTAACAAGCTTTCGTTATATATTTTGTTTAGGCAAATTTCCAAAATTAGTTTCCTGCCTTCAAAGTACATTGATTAGTAAACCAAATTACCAACATTTGAGGAAAATTACCTTTAAAAGTCGGGGAACGCATCTTTTACCATTACCAAGAAATATACGCTTTTGCCTAATCTACAGTTTTGTGAATTTTACATTGCAGTTTTTAAACACGGTGTGGTAGACAGTAGAAACACATTGCAAGTAAAGCACGTCAATGAATATCGTCCAGTTGCAGGCTTTGTGGGCCTTAAATTGGATTATCTAAGAGGAAATTAGGTTGGACCCAGCAGCGTCTGGTGTTGATAATTTAATAACTGAGGACGATGTCGACTAGAAAGGGACGGATGGAAGGACGAATTAACGGTATTACTTTTTCTAATAAAATCTTGTGAAACGATGCCATTATTTTGTTTAAAGGACTCACCTGCTTGTTAAATGGATACGTATTTATTTTGTAGTTTATAACTTTCGTTGATAAATGTCAAATAAATTGGAGTGTTTTCTTATAGAAAGATATTGTTTAATACAAACGCTGCTTTCACAAAAATTATTAAAAATATTTATTTTCCTTTATTGTTTCCAGTTTTACGAGTACATCTATGTATACTAATGTTATGAAGAGAGACTGTATGGTTTTGTTTCTATGTTAGAGACAAACATATAAACAATGCACAGCTACAGGATTACAAAGTATAGCCACTTCTTAACATACGGTTATATTGATATAAAAATATACACAAAAATATGTAGGTACAATTTAACTTAAGTAATTAAATAAAAATACCATTAAAAAGTGAGATACATTTCACGGGGTCTAGGCCGATAAATTTCTTCTTCTGATCAATATAAGTATGTAATATAAATTAATAACGTTTATTTAAGTGATAAAAAAATATTCTCAGCATGTTGATTGTTACAAATCTCCTGCCAACATACCCTGGGCCCTGGAAAATACCAATTATATTTTCCCGATTTAGACACTTTACGGATTAAGAGTTATCGGTAAATCCACAGGACTCAGATTTAAGATAACTGGAAGTAGGTACATAATTATAAAGCAATCTGCATCACTTATTGTTACAAAAGACAATGGTTTAATTAAAGTATCGTCCATGAAGAGTATTACCGACTTAATTGTAAAAAAATACTCAATTTGTAGAAGGATTTGAATGGTGAGACGTAAATAATTAGATTAGAGGAACCGTTATAAAGAAATAGTAATATTGGACGATTATGGTATGATTTTGTTGAAACTTGTCTTGTTATTATGTTATCTTGTCTTGTTATTATGAAACCGAAGACACGTCTTGTTAAAAAGAGCCAGATTAGAGAAAATAAATTAACAGTTTAGAGAAAGGCCTGCCCGAAAGCTTAGATGCCTATTAAAAGAAGAAATAGTAGAAGACAAGACGCTAGCGAAATAAACAGCACGACATATATTGTAGAACTATGGAAATGAAAATATACCTAAATACATAATTCCAAAGATATGTAAAAAATTAAATACTTCTAAAAAGATCTTTTTTTTTAAATAGAACGGAATAAATTAATTAGCTTCCTTTTACTAAAAGTTAATTTCTTCCTTTTGATATGTACAATTTATGATTGTATGTAAATAAGAAGCGAGAAGGTCAAAGGCCGCTAAATTAAATAATAAAATATGCTTACTTTTACACGCTACACTTACAAAATATTGCCGTGTCGAGCGTATAAAAACAAAATAATATTTCTGAATTGGTTGTTTATTTAACCATTCTCTTTTATAGTTCATATTTTTATGAGTCATGTGGTTCTGGTGGACCTTTGTTTTGCGATCACTATTTCTAACCTTTGTTACCCCATGTCTACTGTTAGATATATGACACCCTCTGTCATGTCTGTTGAATGTGTGACCTCCCGTATTATGTTCAATTCCGTGTTCAGTTCATCGATATGAGAGAATTCCTTCAAGTCGAACTCAAGTTACTTTTCGTTTACTAATTCATATCCCACCTGCTTTTTATGTTTATTCTTAGATTCTTGTTTCCAGCGTTGATATAGCAAACACCATAACTACATTAAAAAAAATCCCTTGGCTTTTTATGAAAGCAAAACGCCTGAAATTTTACCAAAAATGTTACAGGAGTATTGCTTACAAATAATGAAAGAATTGCTTAAGTCGTGGTAATAAAATCGTTTTTAAATAAATAAAAATTGATGGAGTTTTCGCGCTTGTAGTAACACGGATTGAAAATGCGAATGCTGTAAACCAAAACCACAGCTCCATGAGCTAACAGTTAACAGATGGTTACATTTTATGGAACTTTTATGAGAAATCTCTTATAATATTAGACAGTAGTTATTAGGCATACCATACCATACCGTCAGCCCGTGTCTCTCCACTACTGGATATAGGCCTCTCCGGTGGACAGCCACCACACGGTCTTCAGCTCTTCTCATCCACCCACTAGCGGCGATTTTCTTCAAGTCATCAGTCCACCTGGCGGGAGTTATTAGCGTTCATTCTTTATTATTTTGTCATACATTTAAACAAATATAATAGATACAATTTACTAAAAAGAGCTCAGAAGGTAATTTACAAAACGCACTAAAAAAATCTAGGTTTGTCATTAATAAATTTTATTTAGTTTGAAACTTACAGAAAAATAAATCCAGTGTCTGTGTGTTCTTAGTGAGATTTTGAAGAAATCTATCTATTTTGTTTTAATTATATAGGTAGTTGTTATTAAGGTAGATACAATAATCTTCTAGAATAGTCTATATAAAAGTCTGATGAAGAAAAAGTGTACCATTAAAGGATGTTGGATGGTTTTGATTTTCTGTAACAAAAAATATATTTTATTTATGTAGGTTTTGTATCATTAGATTCATTAGAGCAACGTCAATTTGTCGTCATGTTACAAAATAAGGATAATTTCGTGTATTTGGAACTTGTGCTATAAGAAAAGTCAATAGATATAAAGTTGATTTTGTTTTACGGTTTTATCGGTTCATTAAGCGTGTTTTGTTTACTTATATTATAATAATTTAAATTTAATTTCTCAGTTTAATTACGTTAAAGTACAGGAAATTCTAAATGCGCGGTAGCATTCGTAAATAACCACCCGCGCTATTTTTATTCCCGTTATCCCTTTTCGGAATACCTAATTTTACCTCCAGGGAGGTTAATTGCTCATTTCAATGGCCGTTCCGGGCAACCCCCAATGTGTACAGTTACATGAACAGCTACATTTTTGGACATTAGCTCTCTTCAATTAATTTTGCAATTAGAATGACAGGAATATTTCTAAAATTTGCTTTCAGTTATAGGTACCTACCTACCTACCGGAATGTAGAATTAATGCCTACCTACCACTGGCAGTATGCAGGTGTGTAAACTTTATTATTAACCAACTGGAAAATGTTAGGATCAATAACAACACAAGCGCCCATGTGCGACTTCGCCCATGTTAGCGTAGATTTAATGTTAAATGGCTAATGTAATAGTAACAGTTATTAAGTAGACAAGTGATATTTTATTAATGGTAAGTTGTGCTTAGATGAGATGTACGCCGCTTCTACCTACTATAGTGAATAAAATTTTGTAGAAATCATAAGATATTAATTTTATCTGTAGTGATTGGAAAATCAAGAAAAACAGAACTAAAAAAAAATACTAGCAAAAAAAAACGTACTCAAATTCATTAGAAAAATATATAGGTAATATATAAAATGGTAGCTATGGAAATATCCATAGAAAATTTGTAACCATTCTGTGTAATCTAATAAAATTAGTTGGCTGTGCAGTAACAGATTGGGGGCAAGGTTTATCTACAATTGCAATATTACTTGGTAAACTAATTTGACTAACGATGTTCCTCGTGAGCAATCAAGCGAGTTTGTGACTTAATCCGTTTGTGTCTCCGGCGACTTAATCCGACGGTGAGATGTCGCAGACACTCGACCAGAATACAGATTAGAACAAACTAATACATAATTGCCAGTTGGGACTAAATAAGGAAACTGGGTAATTTCTGTTGGGATTACCATATTATTCTAATTGTTTGTACAATGTGTCAGTCAAATAACGCAAAATCCGACACACGTCAAGTAGTTTAAAATATAATATTTAATTCGTTCTGGTGAAAAATGAAATAAATAGTCACAAAATTTAGAACTGCCTCAAGAGGTTAGCCATTAAACTTAAACCATTAAACTACGATTAGCGGTTCTTTAAGATAGCTGTGAATAGGATTTTGCAAGGTCGGCGGCGCACCCGCATGCTCCTCGGTGTTGCAGGTGTCCATGGGCGGCGGGAACACTTATCATCACGTGGGACCGCTTGCTAATCCGCCCACTTCTGTATAAAAAAAAACATGAATCAATTCCATATAGTCTGTTTCAGCGATTTCAGTATAAAATCAAATAAACAAATACATATATATATAACAAGTGCTTCCAATTATTAGATGTAGATGGAACGTGAAATGTCTGCGAAAAATCCCTTGGCAATAATTTATCGCAGGATTAAGTTGGATTGATTGGAATGAAATTGAATTGGGAACGTTGACGTGTTGCAGGTATTCTGGTTTATGTGACTGGGAAATTCGTACAAGGATGACTAGAAATTTATATTCCATGGTATCTATAATTTTTTTAATTAAAATGTATTCAGACCCTATTCAGGCATTTGCCTAGCAATAAGACACATTTTGAGATTATGTAAGAAGATTATGGTGTGGTCCGGCTTTAGAATAGTACCACCCCGTCTCACCCCGTAGGTGTCGTAACAAAGGAACAAAGGAATAGACTTTTTGGCGGGAACGCGAGAACTGAACGTGAGTTTTTGTTCGATTATTGTAAAAATTGTGTATTAGGCGTTTTGTGATTTAATAGTGATAGTTTATTAAACTTCAGAGTGTTTTTCGTGCGGGGTGTTTGTGATAATTAAATAGAAGCGCGAGAGCTCGTTTTTCGTGAACTTCCAAGGTGCCTTCTTCTGTCCTCAGTAAATCTACTATCGCTTCAATGAGCGACTCCTGACTTACTTTGACGGAACTGGTCATTGAAAACTTGACACTGGCAGAATGTGCTAATTGCACGATTACCATATTTAAAGAAAAATTAACTAAGGGATAACAAAGCTACACCACTAAACCACTTATAAAATAGTGCTAAAGTAAAAACCTGCATGTACCTACGGCGGGGCGTTATAAGTTCATACGCTCATCCACATTGTGTTGTGCATGAGGAATGTATGAGGATTGGAGGCCCATGTTCAGCAGTGGACGATAGAAAGGCTTGTGACGGTGGCGGACGGTGAAAAGAGGTCTTAAATCTTAAATCCTAGGTCTTAAATCCTAATTCAGATTCGAGTAGTTACTTCATTTCAGTGAAAGTCCTGAAGTATTTTATGAACCTTGAAACAAGACAGATAAAAATTCCTCGACTGAAATGTATTCATTTGAATCGAAGTTTAATCTTAAGGTAAAAACAATAGTTTTAACACTATTATTAAGACGATTTTTAAAATTTGTAAGTTATAGAGGATAGAACGTGTATAGAACATAATTGTTTGCTCGTCCTAAAAAGTCGCTCTTTAGTTTCTAAAGTCAATTCAAATTTATACTATCGAAAGAGCGATAATATAAATTGATAGTGTAGTCATGCGGTATTTCTTCTCGACTCTCATTTGTAAGGTCGTAAGTTCGATCCCCGGTAAAGTGAACTTAAAGGTATAGGAGAATTAAGTTCACTTGCTAGTGAGTACCAAGTTGTCGTTTATCACTATCTCGACGGTGAAGGAAAACAAGAATCCGTCACAGGTATCACGAAATCCTCTCACGATACCTGTATGTGATCCTACAGTGGGACGTTATGGGCTGTTATCGATTGGACTCGAATATCTACACTCAATCTTCCAAACGATTTAACAGAACGATTTTTTTATTGGTTATTTTTAAGAGGAAGTCGAGAGGTCGTTTCCCTTTGAACAATTGAATAGAAGTAATTGAAGGAGCAACAAATCAACAACAGATTTTCAGTTCTCCAGTAAACATATAAGGAATTTCCGTCGACTTTATTAAAGGAAAAGGTTGTCTGTTGATCATGATTTGCTGTTCTGTTCATGTATCAGGTAACCAAAAAAGTTCGTGCTGTTTTTCTTATACAGATTGACTTCGATCTTCCAGAGCGTGTTTCATCGATCAAGTTGAAATCTCCCCGGGAAATTTCTTAAACCACTTCTGTGCTGCCCGTTCACTTATAGCGTCATCTCCGAATGCGGTACATATTTTTCTCGCCGGCCCGGCTGCTTTAGTGCCAAGTTTGTACTCATAGAGTAAACAACCTCGAATTAACGTTTTGTTCGTGGCCATTTTAAATTATTTCATAATAGGAATTAAACAATTGTCTCATAATTTGTATCAAATGAAAGAGGAATTTATACGAAAGTAAATGACAGTATATAAACAAGTGCTATCAATAAATAACTAAAAAAATATCCATGGCAAATCTGTATAAGAAAAACCGCACGAATTTTTTTGGTTACCATAGTAATTTTCGCTCGTTATTATTTCTAGGTTTTTAAATAAATCTAATAATAAAAATGGTGTTTTATATATTAAATGGAAACTTATTTGAATGGACTATTGTTCCATTGTGATTAGCATTCAGATATAGCAAGTAGCCATAGACATTTATAGAAAATTTCCTTTACAAATTCCTTTTTACAATGGCAATAAACACTTCTTTAGAAGTCATATTATTATGATGTAGGAAAACTGAGCCAATAAGACAGGTACTGGACACATTGATTTCTAAAGGATATTATGAACGCGTTTATTAAATATTAATCAAAGTCTTCTTTATATACAAGGATATATAGATAATAATGTCTGTTTGTCTATTTGGTCGCACATATTTTGGGTGTCACGTTTGTATGACTAAATGGTCAATCATACAATATGGTAAAAATAAATGTTCTTTATTTTTACAATAAATCTTTTTTATCAAAACTTGTTCCTTATTGCTAACAATACGCCGGATTTTTTAAGACAAAGTGATCAAAAACGATTTTTCGAATCATTAGGATTTGGATATGTTTGTATCTTTAGAATAATTGAGAATTATATTTTATGGAATATTGATATGTGTCGCGTAAATCGTTATTAGTGCTCGATATCGTGAGCCTTAACGTGGATTGTTTAGCGCCATGCAATTAAAAATAATTTTGAAAGGGTGTAATAATTGAGTGGAACCTTTTGTACAGTTGTAAGATAAATAGTGTCTGTTTGAAGACAAAATAATCACTTGTTGAGAACATTTTCATGGTCATAGACAGATTAAATGGCAACAAATTGGAATTTGTGAAAAATAACAAGCGATCGGATTCACAAAATGAGGAAAGGTATTGAGTTCTATTTGATTACTATAATAAAGGAAACCTGCTTAGAGAGTAGAGAGAAAATGACTGAGGCATTGTATCTTATTTTAAAAAAACATGTTATTACCTCTTTTTTATTTATAGCCACCGTAACAATGTTTGGCTTACTTTAATACTCGACACTTATTGGGCTATATATAGGCTTACATATGTATACCAATAAGTGTCGAGTTGGATCGCTATTGGTCAATGTTAAAAGGTGAGGTGAATGTTTGAGGTAGATTTGGCCTAACTGCTACCATGCCAGTTTAGAAATGGTGTACTTTGATGTATTGCTTTGTGTACCATAGGTCACACTGATGATTGGCTGTCATATTTTTCATTTTATATAATTTAATTTCGACGTTTAGGCAAATATATTATAATCGCAGATTTATATTTTAAAGCGACAATACACTTTTGTTTTCACAACAAATCTCTGTGATGTGTATGATAATTGATATTTACAAGATAATTCTGTACGAGAGATGCCACAAATGTAGAAGATGGAAACAGATTGTCACACTACTTTTCTTTAATTGTGAAGTACGCAACCATAGGTTTAAAGTAGATAAATGGTTGTTGAATTGCAAGCACTGCTTGTCAGTTTATATGAGATATAAGCCACCGCATTCCAAACTACTCATTCCGCTTCCATTTGTTGGGGGAAAGGGGACGGGGTGGTGCTAGTATTGGACAAGGCGGGAAAGGAAGGGAAGGAAGGGAAGGAAAAGGAATCCGGTGATATCAACTATTAGTTATTCCTGAAATAGTATGGAATGTTTAACAAAAGTCTTCTCTGAGAATGAAGTAACTTGGCTAGTCAGACGCGATCGCAAAACATAATTGATACACAGTTACGTAATACACACTACAACGGAAAAAATGAAAGTATATGTTTTTAACCACAGTCATGTTATTATTGATTCTGGTCACCTCTTTATCGTCATGCCACTCGTGTGTAGGAAGCAATTGACAGGGCAATTTGTATGTGAACTGCGCACAATTGCATTCTTGATTTATGCAATTGACACTTCCTACTAGGTGTTTTTATTTAAGTTCATCTTTTTTGTAGTTTTGAGGGTGGAGATAGAGCAGTTAGAGAGTACGGAATCGTTGCTTTAATTTTATGAGTACATTTAAGAGTACATTGCTCTCCATAGACCTCCTCCAAAACCCGCTATCACACACAATATTTGGATCTCTCATCCAGGCACCATCGGCTATCATTTTCCAATAGTCACTTCAGCTGACCACATATTATATTACTTTTGAGAATTATTTTTAATGAAAGTTGTTTTTTTTAAAGTAAAATCAAAAGATTAACGAAGTACTTATAATTTATAAAAAATATAAAGTAATTCTTATTAAATTGAAGTGTGAACGTGGTGAAAATATGGATTCACAGAAAATTGGTGTAGTATTGTTTGTTTGAAAATTGATCACTGCCTTTTTAACGTCCCACTGCAGGGCGCATGTCTTTCCTGTTAAATACTTGAGATTCGGGCCGCAATTTATAGCCCGGGCCCATTGCCTTCTTACATACTTTCTCTTTTACTACTTCACTTTATAATTTTTAAATGTCTAGAATGTTGAATAGTGAATAAATTGTATCAATAAATAATAGGGGTAATAAAAAATATTATTATAAATTATATAGCCAGTGATATTTCGGATATTTAAGATTGTAGGGGGAGAGTGCCTGACTTGCTTCGTTACCCCTCTCTCACAGAAGACCTTGAAATTTACTGCATTTCCGATTTCATCGCATTTCCCCAATGTACGTACGTGTTTCTGAAGTAAGTGGGATATGCCAGGGCCTATTCCTATCCCTACTCATTTTTCCAACTTTTTCTCCCAATCCATTCCTTATTCCGCAAAGGTAGGCAGCACATCCGGAGGCGTGCCAACGTTTCTCATTCTTTACTGATGTTGGCACGTATCGCGGATGTCTATGGACGACAGTATCCACTTACCATCAGGTCGACTGTATGGTCGTCTGCCGTCTTTTTGCTATATAAAAAAAACTAGAATCTATATCTACATTTATATCTCTAAAGTAAAAATAAATAAGTAGGTAGCCAAGTACTTACATAGGAATTGGTCGGACAGACAAAAACTTACAATTTCATAACAATATTTTTTGAATATTCCTTGTTTTAAATTTGAATCAACTTCGATTTTCTTTAAAACTATGTTTGTATGTTGGGGGAGAAGAGGACGAAACGGACTTCAATAATTGAGACACGGAAATGGAATGCACGACGATATCGCAACGTCCCCCTCACTAAGATCTTAATGCCTACTGTAAACAAGAAACGGAATATTACGAGCTTCAATAGCGTTTCCTACACAAAAAAGGGCCAAGGGCGAAAAAGGCTACGCCCAGTTACAATTAGGTAAAAAATAGACATGATGTTGAAAGGGCGATTTCGATATTTTTCTTAAATTTTAGAAAAAAAGTGTTTAGACACAAGTTGTAGAGATTTACGCGCTCTATCCTGTTGGATAGATTTATTGACATCGAATTTTTATTGGGACTTTTTAAATGTTTACACTAATAATTTTGATACTACTAAATTCTAAAGTCGTGATCTCCGTGTAGTCACGTCCGGTTTTAGGTCCGCATAACCCCACCTGATCCCGTGGGTGTCGCAAAAGGCGACTGAGGGATCGGTAATAAAATCATTACCACAAACCCTAAACAACTACCTCAATCACCTCTTAAAAAAGTGGACCCGCCAACCCGCTTAAAAAGTGTGGCGTTTTAATGCCAAACAAGGTAATGTTCACGAAGCAGTGATCCATAAACCAATAAGAACTGGTTACGAATCTCCACTTCGACATCTTTCTAAACTGTCTGTCTACTGCTGAATATAGGCCTCGGCCTGATCCTCGGCTCTTCACATCCAACCACCACGGGTGAATTTATTTAAGTCGTCGGTCCATCTGGCGGGAGGGCGAACCCAAAAGAGGAATAAGGAAGGTCAATTATTATTAGATACAGAAAAGCAGAAGTAATAGAAAATTCGTAAATTGTACCAATGTGTTTCGGGATTAATTAAGTGAGATATGCCACAGACTTTTTCTCATTCTATCCTGTCCCATCTCCTTCCATCGAGTTGACAGTATAATGAGATAAAGGGAACTCCTTAAGTGATTAACTCATCACTCTTATCTTATACGCTCTCCCCGCCAGGAAGAATGAGGAGTGTAATGGGGTATGGAAGGCTCCCCAGCCTTATTATACATCCTACTCTTCATCCTTTACAATCCTTTTTCCAAATCCACTGTTACTTAATAGATCTCCAACGTTTAGTATTTTTGACTGATTTTAGCATATATCAATGATGTCTATTGATGACAGTACCCACTTACCATCAGATGGGTTGTCTGATCGTCTGTCACCTTTCTTTTACATAATAATATGTAAATAATATATTCGTTTCAATATTATTTACTGGCTGCACAATTCAAAAACAAAATAATTCCATGAAATATTTATTTTTTACTGCCTTATAAATATGTATTTCTGTATCTCTAGAATTAATTATTCATAAAACTGTGACCTGAGGTATTCGAAAATGGCTCTTAATGACGAGATATATATTTTATTTAATTATTACTCAGTGCTCATTAGGTACTCCTAAACATATTTTGTCCCTAATTATTGAAAATTCACATTAGAAATCGTTGATAAGTAAATGAGAAACGTTTTTTGCATTTTTGTCAGACGTAACCTACTTTCAAAGTAACTTCATGTAAGAACATGTAAGAATTATGAACATGTTCTTACATGTCATGAACATGTAAGAACATAGTCTATGCATGTACATAGTCTACTAGTACATATACCATCGGTATCGGTTTATATAACTTCTCAATGTAGGGCACAGGACTCAGCTAGTAAATCACTAGGATGTGCAATAATACACCACGCGGACCACTGCGGATTGGTGGGTGGGTCTGGGTACACATGCTCCAGATTTTTTTTAATTCTCGAGCATGCTTTTTTCCTCACTACGATTTCCATCACCGCCGTGCTAGCGATAATTTTAAAAATCGTTACTAAAAGGTACGGAGCGAGGATTTGAACTAATAATGCCCTTTGGCTATGACCGCTCTTGAGTCATTCCCAAAGTGGTCCATACGGACCCCTACCTACGTGCAACCTACCTACCTACGTGCAATTGTCTCATCAGAGAGGACAGAATAAAGTATTTTTAGTAGGTTTTATTATATCATTAAAGTTAATTCACTTGGGGGTTCATAGTTAAGTTTTCGTTATGGTAAGGGGTCCATAACCGAAATAAGTTTGGGAATCACTGACTAGACCATCACTACTGGTTTATTTTTAGCATTTAAAAACCTAAATATTTTGTAAATAATAGTCAGTGATCTAGAGACAATTATAGAAAATATTCATAACAACATTTTTCAAGTTTGACTTCACTTCTGGTACAGTTTTTACCTTAACGCATTTTAACAGCATTTTAGATGGTCAGCCTCAAAAATGAATCTGACATATAACTAACTGAGAGACAAAGCAGTATAGTAAGTTTAGCCATCTAGTAGGGACAAAATAACTACATTCAAGATGATATAACTTTTTAAACTTTCGAGTTTTGTACATATTTTATATTGTAAATATAAATGGTACAGTTTTTACCTTAACGCATTTTAACAGCATTTTAGATGGTCAGCCTCAAAAATGAATCTGACATATAACTAACTGAGAGACAAAGCAGTATAGTAAGTTTAGCCATCTAGTAGGGACAAAATAACTACATTCAAGATGATATAACTTTTTAAACTTTCGAGTTTTGTACATATTTTATATTGTAAATATAAATGGTACAGTTTTTACCTTAACGCATTTTAACAGCATTTTAGATGGTCAGCCTCAAAAATGAATCTGACATATAACTAACTGAGAGACAAAGCAGTATAGTAAGTTTAGTCATCTAGTAGGGACAAAATAACTACATTCAAGATGATATAACTTTTTAAACTTTCGAGTTTTGTACATATTTTATATTGTAAATATAAATGGTACAGTTTTTACCTTAACGCATTTTAACAGCATTTTAGATGGTCAGCCTCAAAAATGAATCTGACATATAACTAACTGAGAGACAAAGCAGTATAGTAAGTTTAGTCATCTAGTAGGGACAAAATAACTACATTCAAGATGATATAACTTTTTAAACTTTCGAGTTTTGTATATATTTTATATTGTAAATATAAAATTATGACCTCATTCACGGCTGGTGTAACCCGTGCCGACACGTCCGAGTAGGAATAAATGGTAAACAAATACCTTTGTTATACGCGCTCACACCCGATTTACAATATAAAATTCAAGATGCTATCAATAACGGACACTGAACTCCTCTAGTAATCACGAGGAGATTTCAGACCATAATCCGCAACCCGGGCCCAGTGCGGATTCGTGGATAATAACTGATCAATTTACTCGATATCGCCCTGTTGTTGATTCTTTCTTAATTAAATGTTAATCCAACCGAGATGGAACGTTCGGTCGGATAAACATTTAAATTTTGTTAATGGACAGACTGGCTGTCCAAATTAGTAACACAGTAAGTGTACTGAATCAAATTTTACAGGAGGACCGACAAATATCGTTCCTCTAATGATAATTTTAAATTTAGCCCAAGTGACTACAAGACCAGCTATCATATTCTAATCGTAGGTATCTGCTCCGTATTCCATGATAAATAAAATAAATGACATCACAAGCAATGGCCCACACTTAAATTGCCCTTGTCGTGGGTTCAGTGACACATAAAAAGATGAACACACCACCTGGACCCAAACAAACATTTACCTTCAAACACGTTATTGTCCGACCGGGAACAGAATCTGGGTCCTTTAACATAGCAGCAGTTTCTACCAACGCTGTGGTTAATCAGTCGTGATTCGTATCTTAAGTATGATATGTAGGTCATTCTCCTTTTGAATGCAGATACTGAGTAAATATTTACGTCATCGTGCGATTTATTATTTCATATAAAATGACAATTTATGAATTGCCGCGCACTTTCCACGTAAATTTTGTTTTAATATGGGATTTTATAGACAAGGGTTAGTAGTTTGTTAGTTTTTTAGTTAGTAAATATTTTTTTATATAAAGTTACAATCGATTTTCCGACAAGTTTTAATAAATATATTAATTAAAAGCCTTTTTTTCCTTTGGAAACATTCGAAATCGCATTGTTTATATCAAACGAATTTAATTTATTCATCTCTGAAAAGAACTCTGTTACTTATTTAGGTTTAGGAACCTAAAAGTAGTAACATTTCTTTTAAGAGTTTCTAGTTGTATTTTGTAACATAAGTATTATTTTATCTAGTACCAAAATAATGACTGTAAACAACTAAATTCATTTTAAAATCGCCGATTAATAGGATGCTAAAACGTTTGTTTCTAAAAGTTTTGGGATAGTTAAGCAACCGAATTGTGAGGCAGTAACAGAGTTGTATTTTTTAATAACAGCTTTTGTAATTATTACAGAAAATAACAACTTATTCTAAAAATAATCACACCGAGTTAAAGTATTTAAAATTATAACCACCATCAGTTACTATTTCGTTCGGAATAATTATCCTAAAATATATTTAATATCAATCTTAAACCTGAACTAGTATATTTTTAGAATGATTAATAGAATGTTGAATTAATTACATACGAGTAGGTATATTTGAGCCTTACCCATGAAATTACTGTTTGTTCATAGTGGCTACTTTGAACTTAGTTATCTTGCTTTCGGCTTGGAATTCCAAATTCAAATTAATTGCAATTTAAAACTATGACATTAATTTCAAAATCAGTTAGTTATTCACTTGTTTTCCGTCAAATTTCAATTGCAGATTTTGCGTAGATATTTAAGTAGATTTCAACAAAGAAGTGCGTAGTACCAGGAATAAACTGTGGGGACGAACGAATCGGGATTTTTCATATTTCATTTCCTGAAAAGAATTTGATTTCATGCACCGTTGATTTTATCCCTCTAGTCCGATGGAATGTTTTGTTGTCAAATAGTAGGGTATTTCGCAAAATTATTACATTGGGTTGTATTTTAGTTGTGACATTATCTGAGAAAAGAGACCTTATTTTCGGTTCGAGTTTCCCAGATATTGAGACTTGTATTGAACAATAAAAAGAATCTTTTTATTGTTTTGTCTTAAAAATCAGATGTCTCTATTTAAACAGACTCTCGAAAACAACCAAATTTCTGTTAATCAATTTCAATAATGCATATCGACATATTATTATTAATCCTTATATATAGATCACATTCTTCGATTTCTACTCTACGAGTAACTTTAGAGCTGATTTACAATATAAAATGTGTACAAAATGCGATAGTCTAAAAAGTTAAATCGTCGGGTACTGTAAGTCATAATAATATGCATATATGAGGAGGCGCAAAATGTATAGGTGTGCGCTGGTAAGCCACTCGCTGATCGATACACATTAAACCTGTATAGTGCGACACAGTGCACTTTGATCTTTTACTGGGTTAAGTAAAAACGCGTCAGATTCATAAAGTGTAAATTATTTTATTTGATGAAAAAGGTCAGATCTTGTAATTGTGAAACTAGTGGGAAGATAGAAGATATTCAACTTGTATCAGAGGTATTGTGATAGGAACAGGCATCAAATAATGTTGATATTAACTAAATTTAGTATCAACGTCTCGATATTGGCATTTTTTAAAGCATCTTAGCTCAACTTTGTTCAGGTGAAGCTACGAGTAGGATGCGATATGATTTAGTATTAATATGATTATATGCGTGGAAATATAATCAGCACAGGGTACGATGGCTACGTGGCTGACGTGTCTACTCAATAAGGAGAAAAGTACCCTTGAAAATTGAGAATAAAAACGACAGTGATTTCATTGCTTTTATAACTATGTTTCGTACTTATTTGCATCCATTTTTATGTATAGAAGATATGGCAGACTAGCGGGCTGGCCACCTATGGTAACTTGCTACCCGTCCTGCCGTTGGCGATATTTGTAGCTGAGTAGTAAAACTTTCGTTGACGGTTTCTTCCATAACTGTTGAGCCCGCGGTATATGCGAGAATATTGTATATGATTCTCGTATGCGACCAAACTACACACAATTCTCGCCTAGAACTGTTCACTCAATGATAACAGGGATAACAGTGATCAGATGAGGATAACAGTTTATAGATTTGACTACCTTTGACTAATGTTCGAGAAACTTCCGTTCGAGAAACTCTGGTAAAAATAAGCCGTTAGTTAATGCAAAAATCTTTCTATGATTACATACAATTTATATATATTTTTTGTTTTCTAGATTACCTTTGAATTATTCAACATGTCCAAAGGTAAAGCTGTCTATAGGTCCAGAAATTTTAATTGAAAAAAAAGAAAAATGAATACTTTGTCATGTCTTACTCATATTTAATTTTAGCTTTTCTTCTACGGCATAACAGATTTTCTTCATAATTTAATGTACTTTCTTTAATGAAAGTATGTTTTTTATTGAGAGTATGTTAATGAAGTTTTTCTTTAATAGAAAAAAAGGCTGCAGACGAGCTTAGAGTCCACCTGATGGTAAGTAAATACTGTCGTTCATAGACATTCGCGATACATGCTAACATCAGTCCAGAATGACAGACGTTGGCACACGGATGTGCTGTTCACCTTTGCAGATTAAGGAATAGATTGGGAGTAAGGGTTGGGAAAATGGTTAGGGATGGGATGGGAATGGGCTCTGGCATATCTCACTCACTACCGAAACATGTACGTACATTGGGGAAAAACGATAAAGTAGGAAATGCAGTACATTTCAAGGTAGTCTTCTGTGAGAGAGGTAACCTCAGCTTAGAAAATTAATGTAGCCTTGTTTATTGACCACAGATTAAAGAAACAACAGCAAGATGGCACACGGCAACAATACAGAAAATAGCAACTCCACAATGGAAATGGGGACGAGTGACCAGGTGAGACATGTCTTTTTAACTTTGAAGTACCATTAACCCCGTTGGTAGTGAATTGCCTGCTGTTCGAAAGGTTCAAGATTCTATTTCCACCAGGACAAATGCATTTAGGGAGATAAAATTACGGCGATGCAAAAATTTAAATGATTAAAAAAATAAGGCCAGAATAGTATGATACGTAGAAGGTGTATTATTGGTTAGGGCTCCTAAAACTCTACAAATTTATTTAAACACTTTATTAAATCCCACGGTAAATAACATAATCCCTCCCTTCCGACTGGAGTTTTTATCTGCCATCGGCGTTTTTCTATTCACAAATTTTGCAAACTGCTTTTGCAATTGATACTTGAATTCAATGCTAGGCCAATATTATTATTAAATTTAAGTATCTATTTAAGTAAGTATTTAAGTATATTTATTTGCCGCGCTTTTTCAGTCTTAACTTTGATTCGTCAGACTCTAAAGGCTTTTGTTTACTTTTTATTTCTACTTCAGTCAGGAAGTTAGGATAATAAACAAATACAATAAATAATAAATTTAATTGGATTTATCGTCTGATACGTCTGCCAACGTCTTTAATGTAGTGGGTCACAATCTTTCCGAATGTGAAAATCAAATGTGGGTAGTTGATAAAATTGCTCGCATTTCCCACCCTGGATTAGCCGCTTCTTCAGTCAACTCGTGAACACGGCCGACACGTCTCGTCCACTAGAAACATAAGGCGAATAAAAGCCTAATATAAATCAATTGTACTCCTAATATAAAATATGTATGTACAAAACGTGAAAGTTATATAGGACAATTAATGGTTGTTTAAAGACGAATATTTAGTGTCTATAAAGGTAATCGTCTTTCATGTCGCTGAAGTAATTGACATTGAGTAAGTAGCCAAGTGATAATTGATTGTGGTGTTATTTATATGTATAATTAGATGCAGGTTCACACATCTACAGTTGTAAATTATACGGTACACACGTCAAAAACTTAGATGTCACTCTGTACGGACCAGTTGGAAAGGTATGAAGACGTTATTTTTCGTACGTTTGTAAAAAAAAATATTGAATGACAGTTTTAAAGCATAATGGTCTCTATATGACAATATTATATTATTATATGGTTTGTTGGTTACAGGTTTTGTACAAAAAAAAATCATGGAATCTTGCAACTACTGAATAGGGACATAGTATCGAATGAAAAATTTCGATTCTTCACACGTACAGTTTTACAAGTTCCCAGGGATACACATAAGTATTGACCATTAATTTCGATACGATTCTTGTCTATGAGTATAATATGAGTAAAAGTATCGAATACAAAGGCATCTGTATCAAACAAAATTGTACTCGATACCGAAAAATATCGATACTATTTCCCTATCCCTACTATTGAATGCACTTTGGCCATTATTCTGTCAAATTGTTTTTGGGTCAAATTTCAGTTCAATTGGTAATGCTCTCTCAAGTTTGGCTACAATCTTGTAATATCCTTTGATGTAAATAATACGATGTCTATGATTATATACCATTATATTCAACAGATTGTATTTCTTGGAATTTTAGCTATTAAGGGGTCGTTGTCCTAACAGCATTGAAAAATAAAAACACATTATTATTTTTTGTTAAACAAAGTATGTAAGGATGAACGAATGTACCTTCACTAATTGGGTTTTCGTTTGACGTAACCATTATATATGTTCGCTACCTATTGAAATAAGTATTTTTTTGTGAACATTTTTGAATATTATCGAACATTTATTTTCTAATAACTGATAATAATTATTATGATAATATTTGATAGTAGATTCAATAAATAATTGCTGACAATTATGGAGTCTATAGTTATGTAGGTATATGGTATGTTGGCAAATATCTTTTTTTGTTGTCAATTGTAAGATATAAGAGCTTATAATATAATATAATATAAGAGCGTATAATATAATAATAGTTGTATAATATAAGAGTGGTGATAGCCAAGGGGTATCTGACATTTGTGTGATGGTGAGTTCAAATCCTCGGCCCGTACAAGTACAGGTTTTGTAAAAATTGTCACTAGCTCGAGTTACGAAGCGGGCAGAGGCGAAAGGGTTTTTAAAAAGATTTATTTAAAGACAAGTGTGGCTCGCAGAGCCTCGAATCATACTTACTTACAAGCTAACATTAACTTATAAGCAAACCTTAATCTAAAGTATGTCTAATTGCAGCGTTATCTTAATGATGATATCTTCCTGCTAACAATGGTGTTGTATGTCGGTGTGGATGTTTATGTAACCATGTGTTACAGCGACATAACTTTCGGTGGTGAGAGAAAACATAACGAAGAAGCCCACATGCTCCGGAAATAAAAAAACAGTCTAGGTATGTGATCCACCAATCCGCAATGGTCCCATGTGGTGGATTACGGCCCGAAAACCCCCCTGTAATTTACTAGGGCCTCACCTGCTCCCCGCAGTGGGACGCTATAGGTATGCGTGTATGGACTCAACGAATTATAGAACATCAACTGTAACCCGTACTCTGGCAAGTAAAGAATCTGAATGATTTGAACTCACTGGGGTTCAAAATATCAAATGTATGGCTTTTAACACTTTAATAGTGGTTACAACGATATGTACCGTAGCAAGAGACTGTCACTTCATTACTATGTTTCCCTTCATTGGCGAGTTAGTGGTAATTAAAATATTCGTACTTATGTGGCTTTCAGTGGTATAGGCTGGGTTTCGAATCCACGGTCTAACGAATGCGAGTCAAAACTATTACCTATAAACTATCACCGCTCCCACGTGGAATATCTCCTTGTAGTTCCAACACAAACCACGTGATGAACAAAATTAACCGCTACCATTGTTTGAGAACAAAGCGGCTACACCAGGTGGTGTGGGTGGTGTGGGTGGTGTTGTAAAAGAGTGGACTCGCCAACCCGCTCCACTAGTGCGGCGTTTTAAGGCCACACTACCTTCTGCACAACACAATGTACACGAGGAAGTCCATGACCAGCAGTTGACGTTAAAGGGCCGCTTATGATTACGGTTAACGTATGAGAATGGACAAGTGCACACATTTGATCATTAATTATTTAGTAATTAAGTAGATAGTCGTCTACTAATAATTACTACTAAACCAAATTATTATTGTCCTTGACCCTTACTGATAACCCGGAAATACTACTTGTAAAATAATAACTAATCTGGCGGTTCAAGTCAGTGACACGGAATACTCGTACTTCGATAAGTTTCATTGAGAAAATTGTCTTTTTCAAGAAACGTCGCTTTGTGTTGATTAGTGGACTGTGCATAATTACTAACAATTGTACCTATTAATAAATTGTACCTATTATCACATGAAATTGGCAGTGAATTATTAATAGAGGTACAATTGATCCAATCCCGACTGGTATGTACAATTAGAACCTTTCATGGGTTCATTGAATATTATTGATAAGCGAGTATTTTTCATTTTATTCAGTTTAGTGCCTCCTAAAAGTAGGGTTTTTAGTTACACACTTAGTTTTATTTGGGTGCAATTTTAAACTAATAGGGTATTTGATTATTTTTGAATACTTATTACCTATTAAATATAGCGTTATATATTAGACATTAGAACTTTAGATAACTGCTATAGAAATCAATCCATGAAATCAATAATACAATATAATACATTGAAAAATTACTGAAGTATAGGGCATAGAAGTCATAAGGTAGAAAAAGATCTTACTTTAGCATTAATGACGTCACCACCACAGTGCCATTACAACCACGCATGAGTGACAGAGATAACAATAACTCCCCACTACAAATAATCTCACGCTCAAACATAAGGAATAAAAAAATGTTATGAATTCAATAAAGGCTTATATTTTTAAAGAGCTTTAAAGATATTATTAAAATACCAGTAAATCCCGATTAATAAAACAATCTATTTTTGGTAACTGAAGTAAATAATTTCAAATTACTAAGAATGCCATTACTAGGCCGATATAGGTGGGACTCCTACTTTTTTAATGCCGCCAGAGAACCTAAATCTAACCCAACATTAAATTTGCTACCATCGATTTGCTGTTTATGAAATATTTTTTGGTGTTCATTAATTATTTATATTAAAAATCATTTTTATATGGATGTACTTTCTTTTTTAAATGTCGAATAAATCGCAAAATTTGCCAACTTAAGGAACAGCTAACTATGGTCAACAGACTACTTTGAATTTAGAAACTTCTTTCGAATTTCGAAGAAAGATTCCCCCTAAATGCCCCTCAGAATTTCTTTATTTTAGCCTTTCATTTTGTTTAAAATTGTACCTGCTAATAGTTAGAATGTTTTATAAGAAACTCAAGTTTCCGGTCTAACATAGTTTGAAACTAAAGTTTCGAAAATTAGTTTTAATTCTGTTAACTTTCCCGAATTTGACCTCGAATATGACAATATTCAATACTTTTTTCTTCATATATGGCAATGGTGCAATTAACACATTCTGCCAGTGACAAGTTTTCTTCGTAATAAACAATTTCAAAGTCTAAAACGTATCCTGTTAATGTTCAGTCCCGTCGAAGCAAGTCAGGAGTCGCTCAGTAAAGCGATAGTAGGTTTACTGAGGACAAAAGAGGACTCCTTGAAAGCACACAACAACGCAAGTCCATGCTTTTATTTCATTATCACAAACACCACGCACGAAAAATACTTTGAAGTTTAATAAACTATCACTATTAAACCACAACACGCCGAATACACAATTTTAAAATAATCTAACAAAAACTCAACATCACTTCTCGAGTTCCCGCCAAAAAGTCCTATTCATCAATACTTGTTCCAGGTCTTAGTCTCAACAAAACGGAAAAAGAAACTCACGTTTGTGATTGGCGGAATCGCGATGTTAATAACACTATGCATTGTTATCACTCTCATCGTCGTGTTATCTGGAAACGAGGCTGGAGTAGCCGAGCCTATAATCTCAAGACGAGTCTCATCAGAGTCCAGTGTCCTTGAGACTACAAGTACAACTCAGTCTTCGTCAGTGGGACCACAATTGGATCCGATTGAGTTGGAAGATATAATTAACGGAGTATTCTCAACTCTCACCTTCAACGGCACTTGGACTTCGGGTAATGATATTTTAATTCATTCTGAGTGTTGGTATTATTAATAAGTACTTTAGTGTCAGGATCCTTACAATTCGTTGCAAATATTCAATCAAATCAAATTTGAATGCTTTTGCTTTGGTGTATGTAACAAATTATACTTTTCAAGGTCACGTTTTCAATATGGAATGTTATAATAAGTTAATAAAATGGATGTTATGATAAATAAATTCCGTAAACCAATACTTTTAACTAAACTCCTAATAAGTTATGATTGTACTCTCTACTGGAATACAATTTGGATTAGGATCCTTCCTAATTCTTCTATTTAATCTATGCTATCTATTCTTCTATTCTATTTAACCTTGTAAGGTTGACAACCCATCTGCGAACGTGCCAACGTACGACATATTTGATTAATATTGGCATGTGCTGTAGATATCCCTGGGCGACAGTATCGACATAAGGTGGATTGTCAGCTCGTCTGTCTCCTTCTTTCTATAAAGAACGAAAAGAAATTCTCACGATGACAAATTGTTTTATATTGTCCATTTGGCAACACGTTCACGTACTCATTAACGTGTACAATTCTAAATCTCATTATTATCTCATTAAGGTACCTTGTTGAACGAGTAGATCGCACCCGCCTTACAATTTTCAAAGATTAATTAACTCATCCACTCTAAAAGACCCTCTAGTTATTAGCAATCCTTCATTTTAAATATCGTTAAATAAGCGAATGGTGTTCATCATCATTTTGATAAATTAAGTGCTGTTAATATTTTATTAAACGTGGCATCTTGCTGTTTACCCATTATGTTACTGTATTCTTGTGACTTTTGGCTATAGGATATTTTAAATTGTTGAAGCTTTGTTGGCATGTGTTAAATTTTGTTTCCTATATAAAATTATATTAACTGCTGTATGTTTCTTTAAATAAAAGTAATAAATAATTAAAAACAACGATGTCGCCACATTCCCTGAAATTCTTTGAAATTAAACAAAATAAATAAATACTAAGATACCGAATCTATACACACGATAAAACCAAACGGTGTTTTTTAAAATTTTTTGTCTAAGTATTTGTTTGTTCATGAATCATGCAAAACCACATGCAAAACTTTGCAGTATTTTAAGGGTTTGAGGGTTTGCCGAACATCTGCAATAAAAATCACGCTAATAGAATATTCTTTCTATAATTTATAAAGAACAAAACGGAATCATGTTGCATTTAAAATTTAATCATTTTTATTTTGAGGTACCTACCTAGTTCTCTTTTTCACGAGGCGCACAACAGGTGAAGTGGTGGATCAAACAGCCGAGCGTGTTGTAAATAACTGGTCCGTTTAAGACGTGGTCATTTCGATTGGTCATCCACTGAGTGGCTACGGGTTGATGGCTCCTCAGCAGAGTTCCGATCAAATCCGTGTTAATCGAGAGTCCACACTAAATAACGCCCCAAAACAAACCATTGCTTTTCCGTTCTTTGTCACAATATTTTCTTCTAGATCTGTCTTATTATAACAGTTTCCATTTACTGTGGGCCGCGTAGACGAAGTCGCGGGCAACAGCTAGTACGTAATATTACGCCTAAACTTTATACAAATTTCCTTATCTTATTTTTTTGCTAATAAACTTGTTAGTAACACCTCTTTGTTATTATTTTATTATTAACATTTTTTGGTTAATTATAACAATGATTTAATTGTCGTCTATTGGGAAATAACTTTGTTTTTGTTATCACTTGAATAATTGCAGGAAGCGAAGTATTATACCGGAACGCGAACGGCGATTTAATATTGTACGATGTTGAAAATGGAAACGTCACAACACTTATTACAAACGCATCTCAGGTACGTGTGAACAATTCATTATTCTTATATTCACGTACACGGGAAACTTCTTCCTGTTATAAATATTTATCAAGACAAGTAATCCGGCCGTTTCTTTGTATATCAAGAAAATGGGGATAATTCCTTGATAAACCAACAGGTTTTTGTGTTGGAAAAATGTGCATTTTCTTACATTTTCGATGAAAATAAAAGTGTGAACTAACATAAACAAATACCATGTTCTTCCATACCATTTTGAACATCTCTTGGTCATTGTTTTTGTTGGTTCACACTTTTATTTTCATCGAAAATGTATGAAAATGCAAGCTTTTCAACTCAAATAACAACACAGAAAATTGCCTACAGTTTTGGTGTCATAGTAATAAATGCTTAGACTAACAAGTTCTAACATAATATAGTGTTACTTTTATTTGGTCGTCACTTTCAGTTTTTGGTCCAAACCCAATTATGCCTTTTAACAGTGAAGAAACACAAAGTAATTATGTTCTTTCAGATTCTACAGCAGTCGTCCCGCATCACCGAGCTATCACCGGACGGTACTCAAGTGGTATTGGCTTACAGTTTAGCACCTGTAAGTATTTATTTTGAGTCACTCGCGGTGTCTTCTTAGAATACACTAGGCATTTCAAAATGACTGTTTAGTTTTTGAATTAAAAAAGCGATTGGATTTGGGTGATTGGAAGCGAATATTGTCGCGCATCTGCGATATACTCGTATGTTAAAATCAATGGAAAATGAAAACCGGTAGGGATATTGGGAGCAAAATATTAAAAAAAATGGGAAGGTTCAGTAATAGTGATAATGGAATGAAGAAAGGCAAACTAATGTTCCCCCAAGGAAGATAGGATAAGAGACGTGCTATTGAATTTCTTCTAATATTTTCCATGGCAGTCTTCTGTGAGAGTGGGATAACTTTGCCACTCAGATGTCTAGTTGGTTTTGGATCGTCTGTTCCCATAATTTGCGTAGGGTATGCTTATTAAGGGCGATAGTTTAAAAACGCATTTAATCTTTATTTTAAAGGTGTAGGTATTTACTAAATGTATTTATATTGAATCTATTTTAAATTTTAGCCTTATTTATGAAAGTGATTAAGTACTCGTATATGTATTTAGACAGACATGACAAAGTACGAGTACGGTTACAGGAACTTTTTTGTTTTATTATGTTAATTAACCCCTACCATCAATAACAACCTTTTAAATATATTTAGAATGTTTTAATATTACGTTACGTTTTATTTACGTTGTTTTGATTATAAATGAATAAGCAAATAACCTAAGCCGTCCTAACAATTCAACGTAGAACAACTTAATCCTACCATGTACCAATTGTTCGCAAAGGCTTTTTATGTCAACGCCACTAATGAAGTAATTTATTGTAAATGAGTAAGTAGAGTTCGCGCTAGTTCAACTACATGGTAGTCTACATGATTAATAGTATGTCTCAATACATTTGCTTCGCAGTACGTGATGGATGGCTTATGTTCACAAAGAAACATACAAGTTACGAAACATGTTTTGTGAAATTCTTAGTTAACATAATTAATTAATTGTTGACCTATAGGAACATTACCGGAAAGTTATGGATATTTATTTACAAATGCCCTATGGCATTCTCTACCACTCAATCTTTGGGTAAGCAGAGAATCAAGAGGGTTGCATTACAAAGTTGGTATTAAGAGAAATAAAAAAAATATAAACATATCACATGTATAAATAGAAACATACACAAAACAATACAGGTTGGTACAATGATATTCAGTACAAACATTTATACATATAAATATTCATATAGATTTATAGAACAAAATAAAGGAAAACGTCCTTGAGTTAGGTTAGGAGAGGAATTGAAGAGGCTAGAGAGATGTAGAAGACATGAATTATTATTTACTAAGTATTCTCGGAGCCTCTTTCTGAACGATTGTTTGTAAGGAGTTTCTCTGATGTGAACAATGAGCGCATTCTAAAATTTCACAGCTTATCACACTACACGATTACATTTCTAGTTTTCAATGAAATAATATTCTTATACGTAAATTTGTACGTTATCAACAAGTAATATATTGCTACCATTCTACCAAATTACTGAACATCAAACGGTAATTTAAGCCTAAAAAAAGAACTTGAACATAAATAATGTGCAATCTTCAAAGAGATTATTCAAACGGTTAGCTCCTACTTAGGTACAGATTGTCATTTAATATCTGACGAAGTGCTAACCGGTTATTAAATTTTAGAAATGAAATGTTTCAATAGGATTACTGTTGAAATAAATGAAGTCGTCTACATCACCACGAATTCACGTAGGGTAAATGGAGGTTATGTCGTGATAAACGGGGGAGACTTTTGACAATATTTGAAATATGGTTCGCATAAAAGACAATAGAAATTCTTTACCGTTTTGTGCATCATTTAATTTTGATACTGATGTATGATTTTTTTTAAATATGAAATGAAATATGTTAGGTAGTCTGATAAGTTCGCGGCCTTTTTATAGTGAAAATAATAAAGACTTTTTTTGTATTACATAAATAAGTATTTATTGAACAGAAACAGTATATTCGACTATCTTTCGCCATTTTTCTGGCAGACCCATTATCCCATTGCTATAATTGTTTTGGGGTTTCTGAGCGAATAACTGATTTAAATGGTTTATACAGGCTTCTCTTGAATGTAACGTTACTCCATTTAGAGAATTTTGTAAGGAGCAGAATAAATGATAATCCGAAGATACAGTCTCAACATAGGGTCGAGACTGTACGGAGGTTGCATTAAAACTCCCGGCCAAGGTCCATCAATTTTTGTTTAGTTATCAAAGATGTATGCGGTTAGCATTGTCGTGATGGAAAACTACACCTTTTCTATCCATTAAATCTGGGCGTTTAATGCTTGTTTCAATTTTACTAATTGCTGACAGTACACATTAGAATTAATCGTTTGGCCACGTGGCAGTTCCAGTCCCACCATACACATAACATGACTTTGTTCGGAGTGAGACCTGGCTTTGGTACTATTTGTGATGACCACCTCACTTTCTCATCGCCTGTTACCAATCTCTTCATAAATGGATCGATTTCATTTCGTTTTAGCAACATTTCGCATATGGAAATTTTATTCACCATGTTTCTGTCATTTAAATCATGCGGCACCTAAACATGTAGATTTTATCAAAATCCAGTTTATGCAGGTGATTCAAAACTGTTGAATGATGAATGGTTAAGCTCTTCCGTAATTTTATGACTGCTTATGTGTCGATCTGCTAAATGTTTTCAATGATACATAGGACGACCAGAGCGAGGAACATCATTCACTTTAAAATTACCAGATGAATCAACTGAACCATTTTTTGCAGTAGTTTTAAATAAAGCTTCTTCTCCATAAACACGACAAATTTCTTTTCAAGCATTAGAAGCATTCATACCATTGTCGAAAAAAAATTGTAAAACATATCTAATTTTCTCCTGTATAACTTCCATTTTAAAATTGTTACGAAACATGAAAAGATAAAGCTTTTAACTTACAATTTCAATTTGCTGCCATTACAAAAAGTCAGCTGTCAAACGGTATATTACTTTCCCGCCAGTGATCAGTGTTGCCAGAAATATAGCACGCTAAAGTAATACGTTCAAAAAGGCCGCGCACTTTTCCGACTACCTATTATTACAGAAATTTACATTTTTCTTTTACTTTAGATTATAGGCAAATTCTAGAATGGTTAGGTGAATGACGCGATAGTAAACTGGTAATTTCTTGACCTCTTAAATTTGCAGGAATCTATAAGGAAAGTTACTATAATGCATAAAAATACAAAATAAATTAACTTTATTTAATATAAATATTCTTTAAATATTAATTAACTAATTAAATAAATTGGTTAATTAGTTTAAATAAATAATATGTATTGTTGCGCACTCGAAACTAAGTGCTGATCGCGTTTTGCGAAGCTACGGAAAAAAAAGTTTTGTGTTGAACTAGTTTCGAACACTACATAAGTGAGCGTTGTACTGCTATCTCGCTCACTCTTTATTTTATTTATATACATATGTCCTATCACATCAATTCCATGACTGGAAAAGCTAAAAATGACACTTTGTCACGACTTTACCTTTATCACGACATATCACGACACGAGACTGTAGGGGGAGAGTGCAGGCTGCATTCCTACAGCCGCGGGGGCACTCGACTGGCCACGTTACCTCTCTCTCACAGAAGACTACCTTGAAATATACCTACTGCATTTCCTAATTTATCGTATTTCCCCAATGTACGTACGTGTTTCGGAAGTGAGTGAGATATGCCAGAGCTCATTCCCATCCCATCCTATCCCTCCTCATTTTCCCAATCCATTTCTTAATTCACAAAGGTAGGCAGCTCATCCAGGGGCGTGCCAATGTCTGTCATTCTGGACTGATGTTGGCATGTATCGCGGATGTCTATGGACGACAGTATTCACTTATCATCAGGTTGATTGTATGCTCGACTGCCGGCTCTTTTTCTATAAAAAAATATATAAAATCCTCCTTTTACCCGATATCGTTTTATTGCAAAACCGTTTAAGTTAAACCGTTTATTAAAAAAAAATATTAACATTTTGGTCCACTTCCATATTATTTTCTATTTATTATTTCCTAAACTTATTTATTATACTTATTTTCTAGATAATATATTTCATTCTTTTATGTAGCAAGTTATTATTTATTACTGTTTGTTCTCCAAATATAAAATTTAAATAAAAAAAACTAATTAAAAACTAATAATCTAATTTTACTGCAATAAAGGTTACATGGTAATCATTTGTATGTAGTGAAACTTATAATAGAGGTATGTTAAGGAAAGATATCATAATAAATGATAATTAACTACTCATGTGCCGTCTATGTAAATATTTCTATAGGTGATACAAAACAATACTTGATTAAAACATACCAGTCTATTGACGCAAGTGTGAAGTGTCACCAGTACATTGTCTCCTAAAGTGGAAAACAGGAGTGGTGAAATTAGCATTATTAAAAATAAATAAAAAACAAATCATTCTGTATGCATTTTATACATTTAGTTACTGTTTTATTTATTTTGGAACATAAAATAATTATATAGTACAGCAAGTAGTACTTTTACTTGTTGATGGCTATATTTATAATGTTCTAAAATAAGAATCATGTGTTATAATATCCTATATATACAGGCTGTGTCCGAACTTTTCCCGAAGCCTGAAACCACAGATTTTGTTCATGATTGGGAGTTCTTTCACATGAAAATGATACGAATATTTTTTTTGTGTTTTCTTGAATTTTTCATAAAAATCTCCTAAACATATCGCAAAAATTACTATTTTTGCAATATCGCAAAGATTACTTGAACAAATTTCATTTTTCCTTCATTATACTTGTAGTTCAGTATATTTATAATGAACCAAGTTCACAAGATACCCACCAATCAATCATGGAGACGAAGTTTCCAAGATTATTCGAAATTTATTTGATGTTTCTAAATTGGACACAAGGAGGCTACACGCTTCGATCCCGCAAACACTCGACTGACGAATTACCCCTTTCTCATAAGAAGAGTACCGTAAAATGCACTATATTTTCTACTTCAGCCTGTTTCCCCACGTACGTGTTTCGACTTTCGGTGGTGTCTGAGATGTGCCAGAACCCATTCCCACCCTATCCGATTCCTCCCCATTTTCCCGACTCAAATCCATTCCTAAATCTTTAAATGTAAGCAGAATATCCGGGGGCGTATTTTGGATTGATATTGATATTTGGACTGATATCGCGGATGTTCATGGATGGCAGTATCCACTTATCACTAGGTGGACTGTTCGTTCGTTTTTATAAAAAAAAGTCTTAATACTATGAAGGGTGTATTCCGATCTGAATAGCTTTATTAACCTGACACTCTAAACTAAGTGCAGCCACTAATAACATTGATTTTCCTAGGTGTACCGATACAGTTTCCTCGCACGCTACAGTACTATCGACATCAACACTGGTGACGTCACAGACATCTTGCCCCCTGCAGTTAGCGCCACTGAAGCGTATCTTCAAAACTTCGTATGGGGCCCATCGGGTACATCCCTGGCTTTTGTCTACTTGAACAATATTTACTACCAAGAGAACTTAACGGCCTCTCCCCAGCAAATCACCACTAATGGGCAGTTGAACGTGATTTACAATGGCCTTCCTGATTGGGTTTACGAAGGTTAGTAAATTGTCTATTTCACGTAGAAAAACGTTAAGTAACCGTGGTATTAACCGGACACAATTAAAGATTAATCAAACTTCACTTTTTACGTCATTATTGTTATAAGTAATCACTTCAGTTTTACTATTGTGTTATGCTTGCCTTTATGCCTTAAAATATCGCTTATTTCCACTTAGTTACGACTTGGAACTCTTCAAAAAGGGCTGGGAATAGGATTCTGCAGGGTCATCGTACTCTCATTTCCTCCAGGTGTTGCAGGTGTCCATGGGCGGCGGTGACCACTTACCATCTCGTGGGCCGCCCGCCCGTCTATCATCCCTTCCATAAAAAATATAAGGTCTTGTCTCTATATAACCATAAATATCAACGAATAATGTAATAATGAAAATTAACAAATTTAAATGGTCAAGAGTTAATTAATGCTACAGATATTCCTAAACATTGTTTTAATTAAACTCCTCTTCAATTCTTCTACAGAGGAAGTGTTCGTCTCCTCAAATGCCATTTGGTTTTCTACGGACGGTGCAAAACTGGCGTACGTTACATTTGATGACAGCAATGTCCGGGTGATGCGAGTACCACATTACGGCGTTCCTGGGCCTGACTATCAGTACACGCAGCACCATGAGATACGATATCCTAAAGTAAGCAGAATTTGATGACAGTAGAATAGAATAGAATAGAATAGAACACAGCAGAGCACAGCGGAGTACAGCGGAGCACAGTAGAACACAAACACCAACACTCCTCCGACTCCGACGCCGAAGCTTCCTTTCCTGAGTATTTCCTCTCTACTCAAAGGTTGTCTGGCAGAAATCGCTCTTAGAAATAGGACCGCCTTATGTGCATTTCATGTGTTTACGTGGGTGACTAAGTAAATTTTGAGATACAAAAAAATATTTGAGTTACCACACAAATTTTATTACGACTTCTCAAAATACTCTCCATTAGTCTCTATACAGCGATTCATTCGTCTGAACCAAGATTTAAACCACTGGCGATACTCTTATTTAGCGAATTCCTCTACAACTGACATAAAAGCATTCCGAGGGTACTCAGGGGTGACGAAAAGAATGCCACGGAGTCACTTTTGGAAAGAGAAAGAAGTCGCATGAAGCTAAATCAGTGCTCAATTCTTGGATTTCTGTGGTCTTCAGAAACTCTTGGGTAAGTTTTGCTTTGTGAGATGATGTATTGTCATGATGCAAGAAAATCCCCCTCAAACCTGTTTTAGGACGTTTTTGATTTAATACATCGAATACAGTTGGACACACTTCTCTGTACCATTGGGCATTACAGTTTTTTGAGAGTCTAAAGAAATTGTCGCTAATTACAAGAATGTTGCCACCATTTTTTTGCCCACACTGGACCCACATTTGACCTTTCTGGGAGACTCTTCGTCTGGAAACACCCAAACTTGATTGCCGCTTAGTTAGTGGGTCATACTGATAGGTCCAACTCTCATGTCCAGTAATGATATCTCCATTTTCGAATTTTACAATCATTTCCCTGCACGATGTCACGCGAACTTGTTTTTGTTCAGCAGTCAGCGAATGAAGAACCCAAAGCGAACAAAGTTTCTTGACTTGAAGGTGTTGGTATAAAATTTCATGAGTAACCGGCGATGACATCTTAAGAGTCTCCTCTATCTCTCTGTGTGTAGTTTTTGGGTGTTTGTGCAACATTTTCTATTGTCTTGATCCGCCGCCTCAATGTTTTCATTCGTTACAGAAGTAGCAGGACGGTCATTTCTCACATCATATTTCAAGGAAAATTTTCCTTGTTTAAATTGAGAAAACCATCTAAAAATTGTTGCACGGGACTGTGCAAGGTCCCCAATAGCTGATACTAATCTATCGTTACACTCGCTTTCATTTAAACCAACTTTAAAATCGTGTAACATCATTGCACGAAAAAGTTCTTCTTTGAATTTAATTGTTGTAAAGAAAAGGCGGGAAATGCAATAAAAAGTGAATACAACATTTTTATTTATTTCGTTTGGACTAAAATGGCTTTCGGAATTCGGAATATTCTCCCGACTTCATTAGAGCTGAAGACTGGCCATCGTCTAGTCCCGATCTTAATCTGCTCAATTATGATTTATAGTCTGTTTTAGAGAGCATGGCATGTTCTAAACGCCATGATAAAATTGAATTCTTAAAACATTCCATAAGGGTGGCAGTTGCTAATTTTCCCATGGAAAGGGTGCGTGTTTCAATCGAAAACTGGCCACAACGTTTAAAAGATTGTAAGCAAATGATGACCATTTCGAATAAACGTTATATTTTTAAAATCCTTACCTATTTTTTTCTAAAATAACACATATCTTCTAATAAAATGGTAATGTAAAAATAAAAATATCAATGTTTTCTTTGTAATATTTATGGGTATACATTAACAGGAACAATAATGTTGTGTATTCCTGTTACTAATATAGAATTAGTATATACGAGTATATATATATATATATATATTCGTATATATATAAAAAAATACTTACAAATACCTTGACATTAGAGTTTGTTTTCGTATAGGTACCTACACTTTCACGTATTATCCACAAGCAAGGTTAACGCGCGGTCGTTAGTTGCGGGAACTTTATATTTAGGTATAGATAAATAACTTTAACAGTGGATACTAAGGTATTACATTACCATTATTTCTTTAGAACATGGTCCCAATGGCTTTGGTTAGTGACAGTGTTTATGTTACATTACTACGAGAAAACCATTAGCAATTGTCGCTTCCTCACAAAGGTTTAAAGTCGCTTGTTCATTTATTCGTAATACACTATGAACGAGCCCAATGGGGGCGAGTACATACCTCTGAATTAGTTATTACGTATGAAACATTGTCAATAAAATAAATACTTTTAATTTACTAGTAATTTCGTAATAATTTTACATTACTAGGAATAAAAATATTTTTTAATTAGGTACCCACTAGAAACACTACCAAATCGACAAAGTGAATATAAAAAGCGAAGTCTGAAATAGATCAAGTTGAATTGTGATTCTTGTGTCAAGGTAGGGAACCTTTCTTGCGTAAAGAAACTGCAACAAAGAACGATTTGTTAAAGAAAATATTTCAAGCGGCCAGGATGTTTCCGAGTGATTCTTTATTGCATTGTCATTAAAACCTTAACTTAAACTATTTGAAAATTACTTAAAAAAATGTTATAAATTCTGCAGTTTGATGTTTCATATGTAGTAGTGTAAGGGTCCAAGTTAAACGAGGTGTACGTGATGACTGTTCTTTATTCAACTGACATCACCATGACATTGTCCATTTACATACCCTCAACTCACACTATATATTTTATGTTAAACCTACCCTCAACAAAGAAGATGTTTGTTATATTATATATTTAAATCAGTCAATCAATCAATCATTTTTTAAATAAAAGTATCTATTCTAAAATTACTAAAGAATCGAGTGTTATAACCGGTATTTGAAGTTCTATCGAATTCTTCACGTTTCCTCCATAATGACACTATTTTCCCGCTATTTTGCGTAGTTGAACTAGATACCTACATACATTTTTTAATTACATAGCTACTTTACATTTTTAATACGGGTAATTAAAGTAAATGAGTTTCAACTTGAGAATTTTTTGTAGGAGCTTTTGTAGCAACCAAAAAGTGAATTTTCGATTCATCCATACGTCTATAAATTAATTTGTTTTAATTCTGATTAAGTACGATTTGTGTTGAACATCAATCTGTTCCATTAGTTAATGAAAATCTAGTTTTTGTAGCGTTCAAAAACTTAATTTCTGATTCTTTAACACGTTTATAAATTACTTTGTCTTCTGATTAATTTCTCTATAGCAAGATTTGACGTAAATGTCAATTTGTTCTATTAGTTAATAAAAATGTTACTAGTTCAAACATTTCTTTCATTATATAAACAAGTTTTCTAAATACTTTTAATGACCTGTTCAAAATATAGGCACTTAATTATGCGAATTTAAACATATTCGTATAACAACTACTGGAATGAAATTACTACAGAATTAACTGTGAAATCTTATGGTCAGCATGTCCTCACGTAATTTAATATCTTTTAATCACATTCGAGTTATACTCGTAGCATTACACAAAACATACCTACTTACAAAAATCATACACATAACACTGCTTTGAATAATTACATGGAAAATAACTTTTAAATTAGCTATAGTAAACAATAGCTAAAAAAAATCGTTGTTTCATGTAATTTATCCAGTCGAGATTCAAGTTTATTATTCTTTGTTTTCTATTCTCATTACATTGATTTTTTATTGACAGATCATTTTATGGTTAGATAATTAATATACCTGTCTACTTCTTTTCGAAACTTTATGCCAGCCACATTGCCTATTTTTTTATTTTTATTTGTTCAATCTAAAATTCCAAACTCCATCAAAGGCAATTTCTTGGTAATCAACCGCCTCGGGCCGATTAAGTTCAAATACCTAGTACATAAAAATGTTGTATTCACTTTTTATTGCATTACGCGCGCTTTTCTTTGCAACAATGGAATTCGAACGAGAATATTTTCGTGCAATGATGTTATACGATTTTAAAGTTGGTTTAAATGAAAGCGAGTGTAAAGATAGATTAGTATCAGCTATTGGGGACCTTGCACAGTCCCGTGCAACAATTTTTAGATGGTTTTCTCAATTTAAACAAGGAAAATGTTCCTTGAAAGTTGATGAGAGAAGTGGTCGTCCTGCGACTTCTGTAGCGAATAACAACATCGAGGCGGTAAAGAAAATGTTGCACGAGGATCCAAAACTACCTACAAACAGATTTCAACGCCGGTAATTCATAAAATTTTACACCAACACCTTCAAGTCAAGAAGCTTTATTCGCGTTGGGTTCCTCATTCATTCAATGACTGCTGAACAGAAACACGCTCGCGTGACATCGTGCAGGGAAATAATTGTAAAATTCGAAAATCGAGAGGGGCGGAATATATTTAATATTATTACTGGAGATGATAGTTGGATCTATCAGTAGGTATGACCCACTAGTTAAGCGGCAATCAACGGTTTGGGTGGTTCCACACGAAAAGCCTCTCAGGAGGTTCAAACGTGGGCAAAAAATGGTGGCAACATTCTTCTCTGCGGGTGGCTATTTAGCGACAATTTGTTTAGACGCACAAAAAACTGTTAATGACCAATGGTACAGTGAAGTGTGTTTACCAACTGTATTCGATGTGTTAAATCAAAAACGTCCTAAAACGGGTTTGAGAGGGCCTTTCTTGCATCATGAATGAAAATGTATCATCTCACAAAGCAAAACTTACCCAAGAGTTTTTGAAGACCACAGAGATACAAGAATTGAGTCACCCTCCTTATAGCCCTGGTTTAGCTCCATGCGCCTTTTTCAATTTCCAAAACTGAAGTTTCAACTCCGTGCCATTCTTTTCGACAGCCCTGAGGACGCTTGGAGTGCTTTTATGACAGCTATTGAAGACCACGCTATAGAAGAGTATCGCCAGTCCATTAAATCTTGCTTTAAACGAATTGATCGCTGTATAGACTATTGAAGAGTATTGTGAGAAGTTGTAATAAAAAATTGTGTTATAACCTAAACATTTTTTTGTATCTCAAAATTTACCTAGTCATCCACGCAGTTCTAAACTCTGACGTGATCTACCGTGTACGTAAAGTCAAGTCCAGTGCAGGCGCGTGAACGTAAAGATTATCAATAATTAATTATCACTAGTACCGCCGCTGGGTCAATTTTGTCCCCGCGGAAGATTCCTACATCCATTGTTCTGTTGCATTTTAACAGTCTTGCTTGTTTTTGGCCTTTAGTAAATTATTATTTACTATCATGGCAGGAGATTTTAATCTATTTAATGCAATAGTTTTTGAAAAATATCCAATTTTATCTAGAACCATCCGCCGCCGCCGCCGCGATACTTTTTAAGTGTGATGTTGTTTGTTACTTTATTGTGTGAGTATGAAATTTATATTTAAACACGTTATTTTTGAGAATTCTTCTCTCTACGGGCTGGAGTTAGAAGCCATTGGGTAAAGAAGTTCATTCATTGATCATTTAAATTAGCCAGGGACAATCGTTTTTTTTTGTTTTGTTTAGCACGACAACGTTTAGCACCTTTCTTTCAAAGTATCATCTCTGATTTATATATTTATGAGTTTCGAATAAAATACGTAACGCACAAAAATATTAGATGACAATAGAAAGCAATCTATATTTTAAATGCTTTTTCCTATCTTGTAGTAGATTATAATAACGGTGATAGCCCAAAGTAATATAGTTGTGAAGGTATTGATGTAAACTTATATCAATGTGAGTGAAATGTTAATTATGATATATTTTTCATTTCTTTACCCCCCTGTCCCAAGAACTGAGTCTAAAGAAATATCGTCCACTAATTCATACCGACCCCGCGCAATGGATTATGCCTCTTCTAATAGAATACTTATTATAGAGAGACCTGTGCCCTGAAGTGTAATTACCAACATGTGTTATGAACAAACATTTGCAATTATACCCTAAATGCCTGAGAGACAATACAAGCGTATACAATGTCAAATGAAGTTACACTAGGTATGTATAAAGTAATAAAATATAAAGTAAAATAAATAATTGGGGTTATCTGTAATGTTTTCAAAAAGTACTTTCCAAAAGTACATACATTATTTATCGAAGATTTGTACAATACTTCAATTAAATATTGCATTTATGCATTAATATTGCAAGTAACATAATATCTTCCATCATTATCAATGTCCCTAATTAAAATGTTTTTTTAAGTATGTTACTGTTTTTTATTGTAACATTGCAAAACATTTCTAAAAGAACAAATACATAAGTTATTAATATTATTTACATTATTATTAGTGTAGTAACATCGTAATAAATATCGTTATATTTATTAAGATTTTTACTACACTAATAATAATGAAAGTTCTTAAAATTAAGGCGGGCCAATTTTGGTCCAGCGAGCGGTTCAGCGGGGTGCCAAATTCCGGCGGTTTTAGTGTTATAAGTTATAAGTATAGTCAGTTCCAATCCAATTTCCCGAAAACAAAACCAAATCAAGGAAATAGCCTTAATTCTAGGAATTTAGGAAGGAAAATTTAGCTTTAAATCTAGGACAAAACTGCAGTCTCGATGAATTAAATTATCGATATATATAGATATAAACAATTATCACCTCGGCTATCTCAAGCCGCCCTATTTGTTTACATTTTGAACCAATTAGATTGAAATAGTGTATACACACTGTTCCAACGACATGTAGAATGAGAGAATTGCGTAAACCATTGATGGTGGGTGGTCTTTAAAAAATAAAGCCACTGACAATCCACTCGATGGCTGAAGGCACCGAGCACTTCAACAGCACACAAACTATGCTGCCTCTATTGTTCTTTGATAAAGATTCGTATATTCAGTGCTTGAATTAAGTTGGCGTTGGGGTGATAGGCCGCCACCTCAAATTCAACATGTTAAAATAGGGCCGATTTGAGTTGGTCCGCTTTTCCCCAGACTGTATAAAGTGAAGTACTTACTGGACGCATTACTAAAAGACATTAATTACTGTCCTAATAAGAAACGAATAAAGTAGGTACACGCTTTTCAGCCCGGTACAACGAACCCTACTGTGACTGTGACCTTGAGAGACCTGGAGACTGGTACCAACACTGCTTATTCTGCTCCTACAGATCTTGACGAGTAAGTATTTATTTTTAATACAAAAAAAGGCGGAAGAGCAGCATACAGTCCACCTGATGGTAAGTGGATACTGTAGCCCATGGACATCCGATACATGCCAACTTCAGTCCAGAGTGACAAACGTTGGCACCCCCCCGAGATGCGCTGCCTACGTTTGTGGATTAAGGAATAGATTGAGAGAAAGGGTTGGAAAAACGGGGAGAGATAGGATAGGGTGGGATAGGAAAGGGCTCTGGCAAGTATGGCATATCTCACTCACTACCGAAACACGTACGTACATTGGGGAAATACGATAAAGTAGAAAATGCAGTACATTTCAAGGTAGTTTTCTGTGAGAGCGGTGTAACGTGACCAATCGAGTGCCCCCAGCAGCTGTGGGAATGCAGCGTGCACTCTCCCCCTACATGGAGTTTCATGGGTTTCTGTTTTGTCAAGATAATTTATTCTTTTTGTTTATTTTCTAATCGAATTATTTTGTAGTCGCAAATAGTCAGCTCCACGCTGAGTATTTGCGATCACATAAATGCAGTCATTTATCAAAAATATCGGTCAGTGTTAAGTTGTCCAGGATTAATATGTTTAGAAGCAGAGGCAGTTCGTCTCTTTGGATCATAAATCGTTAAAGGTACCGTTTTGTTCCCCAGACCAATATTGAAGACAGTGCGCTTCGTGACAAACGACACGATCGCGCTGATGTGGACCAATCGTGTTCAGACTACTCTTAAAGTGGAACAGTGCGTTTACGAAGAAAGTACTTGCGATGAGGTGGGTATTTCTTGTATCTTATCAAAATAATAAATTACCTGAATGGATTTTTTTAACTAAATAAGGATAACTAGACTAATTACAACTGTAAATGAATACGTATTTGACATTGTAAATTATTTTGAACATAAAATTTTTATTTAAACTTATTCTTTTATTCCTCATTTTGAAGTAAACGCAAGGTTTTCGAAGTCAGAAGTGAGTTCTGAAAACGTATTTTGTAGTTCTGTAACTACCTACATAGAAGACTTTTGAAGTCATACCTAAACTTAACGATAGTAAAAATATTAGATCTGTGTTTAAATCGTGGAAGATATCTTTACTTAACAAGATTAATCATTAACTTTTAGTAACATTCGAAAGCAATAAGGTTCCACTTAAACAATTTCAGATTTATAAATACACGGAAGAAGATGGTTGGCTCGACAACAATCCACTTATGTTCAACGAGCAAGGGAATGCTTTCATCACAATATTACCGCAAGTGAGTATTCATATCGATTAATTGTTTTGACCCCCATTCTCTGCATAACTGTCCGTATAACTGTTCATATGCGGAAATATGTATTTATGTACGTAGTTAAATATGAAAATATGTATATGTACGTTGAAATATGTATTTATTAAAAACATGTATGAAAGAATGAAAATTCTTTATTTCACTCCTGTTGTAACGTAAGTACGTTAATTTAACTAACGTTAATTTAATGTAACTATGTTAATTTAATTCACGTTTATTTAACGTAACTACTTTAATTTAACTCACGTTAACTTAACGTAACATAAGGTAGGCGGCGCGCCCGCATACCCTCTGGTGTTGCAGGTGTCCGTGGGCGGCGGTAACACTTATCATCACGTGGGACCACTTGCTCGTCCGCCCACTAATCTATAAAAAAAAAGGTACAATTGCAATAGGTGGCCTAATCGTTAAAAGCGATCTGTTACAAGCAACTAACATAATAATACGATAATTGAATTAACAAATGAGTGTTAGTATCTTGTCTGAACAATTTTAATGATGAATGATAGTAACGATTATCTCTCCTTTTTTCCAACGATTTTCCAGCTGGTAGATCGTGGCCTATATAAACAAATAGTCCAGGTATCGGAAGGAAACGCGAGCTGGACATCTCAAGCACGGACGAACTCTAAACATACTGTTGGTGAAATTCTCCTGTGGACTGCTAATGACGTAATGTGAGTTTTACTTTGAAAACATATAATACTGAACTTTTCTATATTCTATAAACTTAGTTTTTATAAATTGAACCGAGCATACATCTTTGGGGTACGTCAGCAATAATAAACATAATATTACTTTAATTATCGATACTTTTTATGGTTCATCCAATCTAGAAAACAGCTCTATAGCTGTTTTCTAGATTGGATGAACCTTTCAGTACCTATGTACTTGTATAGTCAAAAAGTTGAAGATGGCTCTGAAAGTGGCTTCTAGATATTTTTGCCAGGGAGTAATAGATATGATCGAAAGCTTTTTAGAAGTCAAAATTAATAAGATATTCTGTCCTTACATACATACATCGTCGTTACATACATACATCGTCATTACATACATACATCGTCGTTACATACATACATCGTCGTTACATACATACATCGTCGTTACATACATACATCGTCGTTACATACATACATCGTCGTTACATACATACATCGTCGTTACATACATACATCGTCGTTACATACATACATCGTCGTTACATACATACATCGTCGTTACATACATACATCGTCGTTACATACATACATCGTCGTTACATACATACATCGTCGTTACATACATACATCGTCGTTACATACATACATCGTCGTTACATACATACATCGTCGTTACATACATACATCGTCGTTACATACATACATCGTCGTTACATGTATACAGATAAATACCTATATTTATTATACAGAGTGTAATCGACCCATACCCGAGTCTGAAACATGTGAAATAGTAGTTCCTTTTTTCTGTAAAATTACAATATTATTGTGCTTTGTATTTGAATTTTTATCCAATATGTATGAAGTTGGTAAAAACTAAAAAAAAACATTTATTTGCAATAATGACTCGTAGAAGATTTTCATGTCGATCATGATAGGAATCCATGGTTGCAGGATTCAGGAATTGATTGATTACATCCTGTAAAACCATACATAATTATCTACATGTCTTTAAAGCTTTTTTAAGATTCTAAATCATAAATTAATTTCTCATTTCAGTTGGTACAAGGCTACTCACGAAAATGATTCCGCAGAACAACACGTGTATTCAGTGAACGCGGCTGGCGTCGAATCTTGCTTTACTTGTGACTTGAAACGGGAAAATGGAGGCGAGTGCCTCTACAATGATGGTCAGATTAGCACAGATGGTACTCGGATCACCATCACTTGTGGCGGACCCGATGTACCTCAAGTTTTTATCTATGACATGGTTAGTTATTTTAGGATTTAAGACCTTCTTATTAATAAATATTAGGTCATTTCTTACCGTCACACAAGAACAGTATTTTAAAAGAATTTTCTTCATCGAATACCAGATAGGCATTACAGCTGTCTCTATTATCATTTAATGTTGCCATATTTTGTTTACGACATCATATGAAATCTAAAAGAGCGTATTTCCTGTGACCAGTGTATTGAAGCAATTTTACTAAATAAATCAAGTTATCGTTAATAAATAATAGTCACAACGTATAAATTAGTTGCAATCATGAATACTGCCAGAATCCACGTATTTACTGCTGTAAAATCCCCATTTGTTGTAGCACCTCGCTTTCATAACACTCCTCAAAATCTGGAAGAGTATTGGGTTCGGAATCTTTGGTGTCAAATTTTAGAGTCATTTTGGCCAAAGGTTGTGGAACGAACTGTTCCCTAAAGACTTTTCGCTAAGCTATGACATATGACGCTATTGATCAAGAAAGCTATCTATAGGTAGGACGTCAGCGCACCCGGATCACCCTTCGTGTTGCAGGTGTCCACGGACGGTGGTGACCACATGCCATCATTTGGGCCGCATAGTCGTCTGCTTTTTTTCTTATAAAAATCAGAAATGCTGTTAGCAATCAGCTTTAGCCCATAAAATGCTAATTTTATTTTATTCATGAATTCCAGAACGGGACTATGGTAAGGATATGGGAAGATAACGCAGAAACGGTCGAGATGGTATCGACGCGAGCGATGCCAAAGACCGTCCGTTTGTCTGTACCAATCGCATTAGGCCTACCTGAAGCGGATGTACAGATTCAAGTGCCACACGACTATTTAACAAAGACTAATATACCACTGATGGTTTACGTGTAAGTATGTACTCGTATTTCACATGCCTCTCTCCTCTCCTCTCCTATGGAAGAATGAGATGAGGGAAAAATTCTCATTCCGTTATACTACCTATTTCCAAATTCACTGTAAATCTAAAGTAGGCGATGTATCCAGAGCGTTTCAAAAAAGTTTTTAATCTAGACTGGTATTGGCATTTCTAGGGATATCAGGGGATATCTATAGACAACAGTAACCACTTACCACCAGATAAATGAATAATCCTCTCCTCTGCCATATTCTATATATAAAAAAGTGTAGGATAAGCTGGAAATAACCGAGATCGTTCAGAGGCAGTCAAAAAATAAAAGTTGTCACCACCACCATATGTTAAAAATATTCACCAGTACCAGATATGTTAAAAAATGTCTTGTATTTTATTATTTATATTTGTGTGTATGTACAGTCAGCAACAAGGTAATGTATACCCATCGGTAATTTAATGCGCTTGTAATAAGGACTAGAATCGAATGGTATTGGGTACACTGGTACACTGGGCTGGCATGTTGCTGACGTTAAGTATATATATATGACGTTATAGCATGTATATATATGCTAATATGCTATGTATTCATTAGGTGTATTTGAGGAAATTGTATGCACTGTTGTTGAACTGCGTTATATATAGTATAAGTATATATACTTCTTATTGCACCTCCCAATGTACCTTTTAATATTTAACCTTAAGGTTACCTGGCAGAGAATGCCTTAGACCAGGGTTCGGCAATTGGCGGACCGCGGTCCGTGTACGGACCGCGGAGGATATAAAACTGGAGCTTCAACCTTTCTATCTATTTCTATCCATTTATTTCTATTGAACAATCTGCATAACGTGTTGCATTTTCAATATATTTTCGCGACATTTTTAAAGTGTTAGCGCGAGCGCGACCAGTTGCCATGCAAGCGGCGAGCGAACGAGTACCGCAGTTTCTAGCTAGATAAAGACGACGTTCTATTAGATATGGCTTCTTTAATAAACATGAATATAATTATTATAGATAGTTTTTAATGACCACGTTCCTCTTTTGGCATACAAAGTTGCTTTTAATTTTTTTTTCCGGACTCGATTGAAACATTTTAATCACTTGGACCCCACTTAAAATTAATTACCGACTCTTGCCTTAGACCATTAAGCTGGCCATATAAATTAAAATAATTAAAAATAAATAATAATCTCGTTTAAACTAATAAGTAGCACACTTTCAACTTCTTTAGACAAAATTTTATCGAGTAACATGTTATGTTCTCTCACTTACAGATACGGTGGTCCTGATACAGCCCTCGTAACAAAGCAGTTCAATATAGACTGGGGAACGTCCCTAGTCAGTAGATGGGGCATAGCGATCGCTCATATCGACGGCAGAGGCTCCGGCCTGAGAGGAGTTGAAAATATGTTCGCCGTGAACAGAAAACTGGGCACTGTGGAGATTGAAGATCAGATCAATGTTACCAGGTTAGTTTTGTCTTCTTCGGCTAACTTGAAACAGGAATGGAATAAAAATGTATTATTTGACCAGCCGTCGCCGTCATCAGTTCTTTTATCGTATTTAACACTTTGTTGCACAAAGCACAATGGGCGGGCTTAATGCTACATGCCATTGTCTTCCAGCCAACCTTCACCAGAGGAAGGATAATAATGACGGCGGTGCAATCTTGTGCATAGGGGATGTATGGCCTTGAAATGGCAATCTGATCAAGCGGGTTGGCGAATCCACTCTTTTAGACGTGGTTTAGTTCTTCAGGTTTGTGATTAGTGGTTAGTGATAGCGGCTTTATTACATTCCTTAGTCTCCTTTTACGGCACCGGCGGGAAGATGTTGCTAGCCACGAGATAGGGTAGTGCTATTCTAAAGCCAGCTAACACCACACGGTTAATTGAGAAGCAAAACTTTTTAATAATTTACCAAAGGAAATTAACGACAGTCACTCCATGCATATATTTAAGAAGCGGCTTAAGAGCCGATGTGGGGCTCTTAACCCGGTCTTAAGGATTGAGTACATTTCATGGGTATTTATTTCTTTATTATTACACATACACAATTCCTTTTAGGTACTGATAGTGTGTAAGTTTGTTCAGTGGAAAAAATATTTTTTTCGCATTGTTGACTGTGCATGTTCTTATAAAACTAAAGTTTCGTAAATCGTAATTTTTATTTATGCCACTAATTCGAGTATCTACTATAAATGGCAAAGTGCTCAGTCACGTCGAAACGGCTGAACGGATTTCGTTGAAACTTTGCAAATCGGTAGATTATAATTCGGTTTAACACAGAGGCTCTTTAGTAATTAAAAATAGTTTATGTCAGTTATTCGAGAATACTTCGTTTTGTTGATTTGTTGTCCATTTAGTATTTTTTTGCTGCTTATTTAAATACAAGCCATTAATAATAAACTAATTTTGCCAGATATCTTCAAGACAACCTCTCGTGGGTAGACAGAAACCGCACGTGTATATGGGGCTGGTCGTACGGCGGGTACGCGGCGTCGCTGGCGCTCGCTCGCGGCGACGATGTGTTCAGATGCGCCATCGCGGTAGCGCCGGTCGTCGACTGGCGATTCTACGGTAAGTTACCATTGAGGATACACTGTACTCACAATGGTTAACAGCGACATTGTCCAAAATCCCAGGATTATTTAAATGTATTATTATAATTAAGTTATATTATGTAAAATTGTACCCATCTACATACCTTTATTTGATATTGTTTATTGACTTTATTAGGACAAACAGATGTTTTGTCCTTATCACCCAAAGTTACCTTAGATTGCTTCGGCGATAAGGTCGCCTGTTGTTCTTTTCGTGTTACTTACTTAAATTGAATTTTTGTAACATATATTAGTGTATCATAAAGATTTTATCTATCTATCTAAATGTCACACACGATATCACACATCTTGATAATACACAGTCATTGTTATTAATTAACGGTAGCTAATTATTCGGTAGTCAATACAACGATGCTCGCGCAATATTCAAACGTTCGTGCGGAAATGCCCGGTGTCACACGCGTTCCGCGGAGTATGAATATTTGAGGGTAGTGGGGAAATTTACGACGAGGGTGGGGGATTCATTATTGTTCCAACATCTAGAAATAAACGACTAAATAAATTTAATTTCTCTTCGTTCGATCGGAAGGTGGTAGATCTTGTAAGAGGAAGTAACCGTAATCAGCCCTTTCAGTATCCACTGCTGGCCATCCCTCATGCACATTGTCTTGTGCATGAGGGATGTATGGCCTGATAATGCCACGCTGGCCAAGCGGGTTGGCGAGTCCGCTCTTTTAGAGAGGTTCCTCAGGGCTTTTGGTAGTAGCTTTATTATCATATCATTTAGTCGCCTTTTGCGACACCTACGGCAAGAGATGAGGTGGCAAGAGAGAGAGATTTTAAAACCTTCTGACACCACGCGACAATGTCAAAAGGAAGTGTTCTGATTAAATTGTAACTGCTCCCAAATACGTAATTATTTATTTGGGGGTATTCACGAGTATTCACTCGTCGTTATTCGCGTTAGCTCGTTTTCGTTTATGTCTTTGTCTTTGTTTTGTAGTCGACGGGCGGTTTTATAATATTTTTCCTTTATCAATTTCATTCAGCATGTACAATCAGCAACAGATTAACTTATACCCATCGGTACCTTAATGCGCTAGTAATAAGGGCTAGAATCGAATGGTTTACATTAGCGTGTTGTTGACTGTACATATTGGTTTATTTTCAGAACTTGAGCGTATTATAACCCATAAATTAAATTTAATGATATGGATGTTTATTGGAGGATGATGCTTCCGCAAAGTGTAATTAAGTTGCTAATTTAATATTCTGACCTGATTGGTCCGATGTATGTGCCTCTTAAAATTAACTTTTGTTTCGAAATTGCAGATTCCATATATACTGAACGCTACATGGACACGCCACAGACTAACTCGAAGGGCTACGCTGAGTCCTCACTTCTTTCTGACAAAGTTGTAAGTTGTTATGTTGCTTGATAATATACGATCTACGACAATACGATAGCTGACTTTTTTGTTTTGAAATTCATTAACAATTAAAGAAAGAAAAAAATGTTTATTTCCTGTCTACAGTGACAGTCCAACCAAAAAAATAAAAGAAACATGCAAGTTAAGGACAACTATGACGATTTATCACTGTAACAGGAAATGGGTAGTTGACTCAGCATCGATGCTGCAGCATGCACTGCACTGCTGATATTCTGTCAGATCCCTGTCATGGACGGACGATAGTGCAGCGGATAAAAGGACAGTAATAAATATAAAAGTAAACGATAAGTTATATAATTATGTAGATATAAGATTGAGAATAATTCAGGTGTGGAGCTGTCGCCATCTCTACCATTTACACGTGAATGTAATGCCACTACTGTTTTATTAACGTCGTTAATACAATATTGCGGTCCTTTTCTAAATTATGACTTCTAAGCTCTATAACTTGATAATTTTCATGATATTTCGATTGCAATTTTATAACTTGATTTCTAGCATTAGGTATAAGTTATTTATTTAGTTAAATAAGATTTTAAACTTTTGTTATACTGGTTGAAAATAGTTGTTTGCTAAGGTACACTTGCTATTGCGTCCGTATGTTACATCTAATACATAAACGAAGCTTTCATGTGTAAGAATATGGAAATCTAGAGCGAGATAAATAGACATGTTTAGACCATTTTTTACTTAGACTTAGAGCGAATGATTGGGAATTAGCCTCTATGCAGACTGCGTAAAGTTACTCCATACATTTATTTTTTTTCTTGGCCCCATCTATTGCTAAGTAGTTCAACTTTTTCTATCATTGAATTAGAACTCACAGTGGCGACACCTATTAACTTTTTCTCAAATAACCCGCAAATTAGTGGTGCCATCTAGTGGGTAGAGGTCTCGAGGGTTTGAAAGCCATGAGCGAGTTTCAACTTTGATGTGATTAATCACATCAGTATCACTCAGTGTGAGTGATCATTATTTTCAGATTATTTTCATTTATTTAACACTAGCTTCTGCCTGCGGTTTCGCTCGCGCTGACTAAGCAGCTGTAAAAGATTTTTAACATCTGTAAAAGCACCGACATGATGGATTTCACGGATGGTAATCCATCCAGTAGGTTTTGAATAATTCTGCTAAGAGTATTTTTTTATTTTCTTCTATAGGTCCTTGAGTATTTTTATTCCTTGAGTCATATGAAGATGACACATATAGCAGTTTTCCTTCTAGATACTTGGCTATACATTAGTGAAAACCCGATCAAAATCCGTTTGATTAAATAAACACACATAATTTTAACATAACAAACAGTTTGATTAAATAAAAACACATAATTACTTAAATAATTTTAAATTAATAATTTTGGTGAATGTCATCACCAAGTCACATTTCACCAAGTTTCACGGAACTCCTGTTTCTTAATTGTCACCAGAGAACTTAATCCCAATTCTATCGAAAACATTGCCATCGCAAATTACCATCGTCTTGCTGGTCATTCAGTATTTTTTTGCGGCTCATTTAATTAATCCTCTTTTTTAATTATCACCAGTTCGACGGTGAAATAAAACATCCAGAGAAATTATTTAAAAAAAAGGAAAATTTAATGAAATAAAAAGTTAGCAACAGAAACAGTATAAAGAAAAAAAGAGAAGAATAATAACAGAATGAAAAAAAATCTCGGGCATTGTCTATATCCACTAATCTGCGTGGATCCATGTGAATTATTCTGAAACTTCCTCGAGACAACACAGGATTCTCAAAAGACCAACAAATGAATCTCCATATTATCGTTTCCAGGTGAAAGCGTTCAGAAGCAAGCGTTACTTCCTGGTGCACGGCACCGCCGACGATAACGTGCACTACCAACACGCCATGCTGATATCAAGGCTGTTGCAGAAGAGAGATGTGTTCTTTACTCAAATGGTAAGCTATTCCTGTAATTATTGATGGCCTTTGTTAGAGTTAATCTGTAATTTAAGTACGTGCATGTTCTGTGTATACATGACAAGACAAACCAAAAAGTGAAGGGCTATAATAGACAGAACATAAAATAGTTCCCAATGTCTATTTGTCTATAATTTGACGATATTGGAGTTTATGCTCTCCAACAGTCTTGTAGGTAAATGATGAGCCATCTCTGTTCGTGAAAGGGTCCTTCGATGGCTCACATGTATATATGATCGTGTAATCTCGCTGTTATCCCCTTATTAGTACATTTTATCCTGCCATTACTATGCCCCAAATAAGCAGCGATACCACTCTTCTTCAGATGCAAACTGTACAGCAATCAGTCCAGCGAGTATAAATAGTCTAAAATTTTCACCGAATTATGGACACACAAATGCATGCACCCACACTTGCACGCACGCAAAACATACACAAAATCTCCCCATTTTATTTTATGGGATAAAATAAACTATAACTTTATACTCTTTATTCCTCGTTCCCATTTCATCCAGAATGAATGGGAGTGCAAAGGAATGCGAAAAATCTTCATACAGATATATTCGATATTTACCATCCTTTTTCCAATATAATATTCACTAATATTGTATTGGTTATTCGCTGTATTTGTATTGGTAATTTCCAATATTTACCAGTTGTTTTTTCAAATAGTTCATAAATTTTGAAATTTAGGCATCGTATCCGGGGGCATGCTAAAGTTTGTCATTCAGGGACTGATGTTGGCATGTATCGTGGGAGTCCATGGAGATAGGGGCTACCTTCCCATCTGCCATCTTGTTTTAGCATACCGCCCAAAGGTTGCCTGGAAGAGATCCCTTTAGAGATAAGGCCTTCCTTTTGTATACCCAGGTTATTTAAACTTTGATTCACTTTCAATGTATTATTTAGTATTTAATAAAGTGTACTTACTTACTTATTTCTATAAAAAATCGTCATGTTTCTGTTACAGAGTTACACGGACGAAGACCACGGTCTAATCGGCGTGAGGCCACACCTCTATCACGGCCTAGAGAAGTTCCTAAAAGAAAACATGTTGTAAATTATTTTCAACAGTATAGTATACACTATTGTGTATAACAGTGTACAAAGTAATATAGTGTAAAATAAAACGACAACTAGAGTGCAAATATAATAGTTATGGGAAAAACTATCATCTCGTGGTCAATGACGGAACTTGAAAAGTGACGGATTTAAATGGCCTTTTGACTTTGAGTTATTTTGCTCCTGACTTGAATTTTAATAATAATTATGACTTTGTTCTTATACAAATATGTATATTGTGTTATTAAGTAATGACTAGTGATAAGTATCATGTAAATTATTAACATCTATATGTTCTTTTACATATAGATGACATATATAGAGACTTATGTTTCTAAGGGTGTCCACGAGCCACTAGTTGTTTTGTTTGAACATTAGCGCCGTAAACGAACGTGACTTTGCTGTCGCGTTTGAAAAGTTGCTCATCTTCAGTTGATTTAGCGGCACGTGACTCTAGACATGTGGGCGAATATTTATCGCTTCACAGTTAACGTTTCGACGGAAGTTCAGCAGTATAGTATACACGTAGTGCAGTCGCTCCAGCGACTAGACGGTTCCTTATGCGGTCATAGTGCAAATTAAATTAATTTTATCTGTTGCTTGCCGTGTGAGATTAAAATAGTCGCTTAGGTAACTAAAAAATAGTGAGTGACTTACGTAACTAGTCGGCCATGGATGAATGGTCACTCTACACATAACCATGAAATAGCGAAATTGTTATAGTATTGGTCAATCGATCGTTCAATAGCTTAATAGTTCAATAGCCGGCTAGATGGCGCCAACTGCAAATACAACGTTGCAGAACAAACCTTTTCATTTACAACTAGAACAACTTTATAGCCACCAACGTAACTCGTTCATGAACGCTTTATAGTTTCTAATCGTGCTAACGCTCGGTTGGCCAATGCTTTAGTTCCTTGCGCAAAGCAACAACATATCCACATCAGTAGTCGTATACCAAACCCGTGTCTCCCGTCAGCCCGTGTCTCTCCACTTCTAGATGTGAGCCTCTCTCAAGGTTCGCCACCTTATACGATCTTTCGCTTTTCTCATCCACCCACTACCGGCGTTTATTTCTTTAGGCGCCCGGTAATCATTCGAATAATCTGTTAAATAATTTAAACCGATGACTTTAAGCGTAGATTTTCAACCTTTCTTTACCTTAAAAATGAGTCCACCCTAGATTAAGTTATTTTAAGAGAGTGGAGGAAAAGGAGCCATAAGAATTATGGATCCGAAGTTTCCATTGCCCTCTTGAATCATTTTAACATTATGAGGGGTTGGCACCACCCCCGTTGGGAACCTTCGACTTAAAGGGTCATCGTTAAGTTTAAGCCCTTGTAAATCATCGGTCCACGTGGCCGAAGAATGTCCCAAGCTACGTTTAACGGTACGGTGCTCAGAATGCACTTGAGCTCTCTACTTTATCGGTTATCGGTCTTACGACAAATGTGGTCTCCCCGCTACCACTTGAGCTTAAACAATTGTTGCATTACTGCATCGTGGTCATAGTGACAGCTGGCTTAGCTGGTCATAGTTCACATTTTATTTATGTAAAAATAAAAATGATTTAGATAATTTTGACACTGTAAATACTTATACATATAAAATATTTGCCTAATTATATTAAATTTATTTAAAGTATTTCATGATGTTACGTGAAGTTGCCAAATAAAACAGTATAAGACAGGGTTGTCTATTAATGTGTAGAATAATGGACATAATTATTTTATTAATAATTAAAGTTGTAAGTAATATTATTTGGATTTTATTATTCGGTAAATACACTAAGTTTATTATAAGGAATATTTGTGAGTACAATATTATGTTTAAAGTACTTAAAGTACAGAGTTTGTCAATAAATAAATCGTGTTACTTATAACGGAGTTCTGATTCATTTTCATAGGTTTTTAAAATTAAACTTATAAATTACGTCTCATTAAATGACCCACGCCACAAGATTCCTTGTATTGTGGGTCCAAAGACACGTACGAAGACACCTAGAGAATTTCCTGTGCCGTGCCTGTATCCACGTAATATTGTATTTATTTTTGTTTTATTTTTATAGGGAAAAGATAGCAAGACGAGCAATACTGTCACTCAAGGACGTTGCGATAATGCCATTATCAGTTCAGAATGACAAACGTGGGTACAACTCTCGATGCGATGCCTACTTCTGAATATTTAGGAATATATTTGGAGAAATAATTGGGAGAATTGGGGGTGATAGGATAGAATGGGATGAGAATGGGCTTTAGATATCTCACTTACTACCGAAACACGTATATACATTGAATAATAGGATAAAGTGAGAAATGCAGTGCACTTTACCGCAGTCTTCTATGAGACTTGGTAGCGGCTGCGGAATTGTAGCGTGCAATCTCCTCAAAGTCCTTGAACTCGGTGCAAAGTTTAGTTATAAAAATTTGGTAATATTTGTTAAATCTGTAGAATGTTAAGAGTTTGGTTACACTAAAGTTTTTATCTTTAAAGTCATTTTTTAATACCGTTAACTTTGTTATTACAAGGAACAGAGAATTTTATAAAACGAAAGAGAGTATTAAATAGATTATTATTCGAAAGAATACCTTAATCTACAGTTTGTATTTGTATTATCTGCTGCTGTCGGTTTGTAGCGAATTACTAGAACGTGACAGCTATTATCACAAATTATAATTTTATTATCTACATTATCAATTTATTATGATAATTGGATATAATATTCAGTTGTGTGTGAATACGGCCATTGGCCGGTATAAGGATTTTCTATTAGGTGGTAAGTGATAACTAATTACATTCGAATGAATGGCATCAAAATTTATTGTACTTTCTATGTTTGTCTCATAAACAAAATACATTGTTTTAACAAATGACAATTTTGTAATCAGATTATATTCTCTTATTAAATGTGAGGAAGGAAGAGAGTGGAACAGAGAGATTATTTTATACTCGGCTTAATCATCAGGCATGATGATTTGACGCAAGGTGCTTCATATCGCTCCATAAATATTTTCCTAGTGTGTTTTACCTAACTGTTTTCCTAGATTTTGTTTGGGATTGATGATGGCAGACGAAAATGAGAGATTTTATAGAATAGATTTATAGAATATAAAATATTTTTATAGAATAGAGATAAGTGATGCCAAGCATTTTCTTAGATAAATGATGAAGATATAGTTCGACTGCTGGGAGGCAATATCAACAATACAAACTGCAGTTCTGGCTGGAAGATTTTCCTCTCAGAATTGTAGATGTCGTTATGGAGCATATTGCAGTTCTAATTGGTGCAGTACATTCGGGACCCTCTGGTATTCCGTACTTTAGAGGGCTGTACCGTTTACTGGCAAATAGAGCATCTAGAGAGCGAGGTCTCTAACTTTAAAAAAGACTTCATATTCGTCTTTACACATGTACCGTATCATACAATCAGCCCATCATATCAGCCAATGTCTCTTCACTTATGGATGTAAGTTTCTTCCAAGACTCGTCACGAGACACGGTCTTCGGGCTATTCTCATCCAGTAAAACTACCCGAAAACTTTTCAAGTCGTCGTTCCACAAGGCCCAAGTGTGTCCACATTGCACTACCAGGTACATAGTATGTAACCGGTATGTCAATCCTGCGGCAAATGTGACCTGCTCATTACCATTATAAATGCTGACTCTATAAGCTATGTCGGTGACTTTCGTTCTGTGCGTTTTTCTTCGTTTCGCATCATATTTGAAACATAATCGAATACTTATAATCCTCAGTTATAAAATCGAGGCATATCATCGCATTGAATTACATTTTTCTGTGATAAAGTTCGATAAGATACCACAGAATAAAACTATATCGAAATACGACATGCCATAAAGACTATAGAAAGGTATGCGGGTACTAAATGATAGGAATGCTACGAGTAAATTGATCCGTCAAGAGCGGCATGCCCCAATAAGGCCATTAATGAAATAAAGAACAAGTGGAGGTCAAAAGTCATATTTGATAGATTTATATTACAGTATACATTGCTATACAGTGATATGAATATATTGTACACCGAGTACCACACCATAAATACCATCCTATAACGTCCCACTACACTGTAGGGCAAAGTGGGACTACTCTCAATTCACATAAAAAAAAAATCGGATTTTTTTCCCAGTGCTCAAACACTAACACAAGTAGCCAAGTTACCCCTCTCTCATAGAAGATTATCGTAAAATGTAATTCTCTCAATCTAGGTTAGTGTTTCGGTAGTGAATAAGATAGGCCAGAGCATATTCCCATTCTAACATACCCTACCCATCTCCATTTTCCCTACCCTTTCTCCAAATCCATTGCTAAATATACAAAACTAGGCAGCGCATCTGGGGGCGTGCTAACGTTTGTCATTTTGGATTGATGTTGGCATGTGTCGTGGATATTATTAGGCGATGGTATGCACTTACCAACAGGTGTACTCTCTGTTCGTCATTTCACAAATTTACCAAAAAAATATGAAAGAATTTTAACTTCAGTTTAATAATTCGTTCATATTGAATTACTCTATGAAAATACTATGGTGTAATTAAAATATCTCTATTAATAATTTTATTCGAATATTTGGAATATGGAAGTAGGACCCCCTGGCCTCCTTGCCTGTAGTGGTGAGTGCGCTTAAGAAGTTACCTTATGACTAAGGATATAATGCACAATATACCTTTAAATACATTGACTGGAATAATACCTTTCCTGTACCTATATGGATATTTGTTGATGCGAACTCGTGAGTTGCAAGAATTATATCTCATTTAGGGATTGCAATCCCGCAATGTTTTCAATCCCGCAGTAAATTTGCGTTTTTTAAATTTTATGATATGAAATAAAAAATACCTTTATTTCGTGAATTGTTTAACCAACTTCAAATTTTTTTGAAATAAAATGACTAAATATATCTGTTAACCAAATAACATTATTTTGAACCAAATGTTAAGATTCTCTTTAACTATAAGGTCGGGGAAAAAGTTTCTTCGTATTTTATATACAAAATCAATACAATTTTTTTAAAAGTTTAATTACATTTAATTATAATATATATGTGCCGTTTTATTCTATAACTTGTTGCCATCTTGTAGGTAGTGACATGATCCCGTTGCTGTAGCAATTTTGGGATTTTTGGTCAAAAAATTGCGACAAGTGGTTTTGAAAGTCCTCTCTTGAAGTTAACCTTACACTACGTAAAGAATTCTGAAGAGATTGAAACAAATGGAAATCTGAGAGAGCAAGGTCAGGGCTATATGGTGGGTGCATCAACACTTCCCAACCAAGCTCTCTCAATTTTTGCTGAGTGGCCAAAGATGTGTGTGGTCTGGCGTTATCATGATGAAGGACTACACCCTTTCTGTTGATCAATTCTGGGCGTTTTCTCTCAATTTCTTGCTTTAGTCTCATCAGCTGTTGGCAGTAGAGATCTGAATCGATGGTTTTGCCCGGCGGTAAACGCTCATAATGAACGATGCACTTTCAATCCCACCATACACACAACGTCACCTTATTGCGCGTTAATCCGGGTTTCGCCACAGTCTGTGGAGTTTGGCCGCATTAGACCATGATCTCTTACGCACGTTCTTGTCGTAAGTGATCCACTTCTCATCACCAGTTTCATCAAGCTTTTCAAAAATGGTTCGGTTTCATTGCGTTTTAATAGAGAATCGCAAACGAGTACATGGTTCATTAGGTTTCTTTCATTGAGCTCGTGTGATACCCAAATATCGAGCTTTTTTGTGAATCCAGACTTTTTCAAATTAGTCAAAACTGTTTCGTGGTCAATGCCCAGTTCATCAGCAATGTTGTAACTACTTATATGCCGATCTTGCTGCACTTTTTCACAAATGGCATCAACTTTATCGGTAACAGGGCGATCGGAGTGAACTGCATCTTTAACATTAAGATTTCCTGACTAAAAACGCTTAAACTAACTTTGTGCTACTCTTACTGACACTGCATTAGGTCCATAAACGGCATAATTTTTTTCCCACACAATGGATCCCACACATGGATCCCACGTTGGTGCAACGCCATGGTTACCAGATTCAACGAAGGGGCGTCAAATTTGGTTTGGAACATAGTAACAGGTGACGAAACATGGATTTACAGCTACGGCCCCGAAACAAAGCAGCAATCGACCATTTGGGTCTTTCAAGTGTGCAAAGTGCCGCGAAGCTGAATCGCTTTTTTTTTAGAACAACTGGACCCCTACTGTTGCTTTGGAGAATCGTCGTACCGTGAATGCTGATTGATAAACGACCATTTGCTTGCCGGAAGTTATTGACGAACTCTGTAAAAACAACCGTAAACGCCGCATGACCATGACAATGTCAGCTCTCACACGGCCAAACAGACAAACGACTTTTTGAAGAGCGAAAAACGTAGAACTCATGATGAGCCATCCTCCATACAGTCCCGACTTGGTACCTTCTGACTTCTTCTTATTTCCAAAAATTAAGAACCCATTACGCGGTCAACGATTTTCATCGCCAGAAGAAGCTGTCGAAGAGTATGAAAAACATGTTTCCGAGATTACCTAGGTGGAGTGGAATAAATGTTATGGAAATTGGTTTATTCGTATGAAAAATTGTATTGACATTCACGGAGAATATTTTGACAAACAATAAATTGATTTTTTGCCATTCATTGTAATTTTTCTTATTCATTCCGGAAACCTTCAGTGTGACACTTGTATATGTAATGTTATGTATGTAAGATATCCTAGCGGTCTCCTTAACTTTCATTCAATAGTTGTTGTAAAGCACAATGAGTTATAATATAATAAATATTTTTTTTTTTTTAAAATGGATTCATTATGAAATCAATCATCATTGCTGCCTTTGAAATAATGATTTCAAGAAACAAATAGTATCGATTGTTTCGTCCGTTATCCTAATTTTCATAGAACTGCATATATTGTGTAGGTATATCCAGCGGCTGAGAAGGCCATGTCCGCCGCTATGCCTGTTGTTTTAATTATCATCAAGTAGTTATTAATCAAAGATAAGTATTTTCCTCTCACTCCTTCACATTCGTAGGCAGTTGTTTCCTTGTTTAATATTACCTATGTCAAAAAAAATCTTTCTCTTTTCTGATCTCTATTTGTTTGTAGTCTTGCTTTTCTTAATGCAAAATAATCTTGGTTATCTTTTACGGTGGATGTATTACCTTCAGTTTTAATAGCTTCAGTGCAGTTTCAACATTTTTGTTGTTATTTGTAATAACAGTCCTTTGCGCAGACACACGTTTGCGCTACTTTTAACGAGTTTGCGGGATCAGCGCGCATCCACATATTTGTTACGGGATCCCGTAGACCCTTAAATGATGCGGGATCCTTCAAGGTTGCGGGATTGCAATACCTAATATCATTAATTATGCAAGGAAAATGAATTTCAAGAATTAGCTTTTACCAATTTTCCAGGTAAGGACACACTTTCATCATGACGGTTCTCACGGCGGAAACTGGCAACGCGGATGTAAGTATTGATTACTAGGATAATACTATTAAAGAATCTATAGGCTGTCTCAGATTGAGCCCCGGATTTAAATTTGGCGCCATTTTTTTGGTTGGCGGTTGGCAACTCTGGTTTGTTTATAGGTGTCACATATGACAGTTGCAATTAATGAACATGGAACGCTACACGAAAGAGCAACGCAGTATGAATTTTAAAGCAGTATGAAGTGGACCATCATTTTGGCGAAAAAATCATCTTCAGTGACGAGGCCCATTTCCAGCTTGACGGATACGTCAATAAGCAAAATTGTCGTATCTGGGGCTTGGAGAATCTTCATGAGATTCAAGAAAAATGGATGCATCCTCAAAGAGTTACAGTTTGGTGGGGGTTTTGGTTCGGCGGGATCATTGGGCCATTTTTTTTGGTATCGGTATTTAGGTAGGCATAGAGAGGTATCGGAACATGCTACAGGAGTTTTTTTGGTAACAATTGGAAGATATGGATCTCGATCAACTGTGGTTCCAACGGGGCAGTGCCACATGTCACGCAGCAGGGGAAACAATGACTTTATTTTTTCTAAATTAAATCCGGCGCTCAATCTGGGACACCTTTAGTTGTAAAGTATAGTTATTTGGAATTAACTCTTCCAAAGAAGGTGATAACAGTATGTATGCATACATAATAGCTGTAAAAACTGTATAACCTTTCCGTTATCTGGTGCTAAGTCCTCTTTTGATTATATATACAAGCACCTCCAGTTCCATACGATACTGTGATTGTAACAAGCCCATTTGTAGTTTGCAAATGTCCACAATGTATTTAGTAAATATACTCGTACAATATTTTACATCACGTAATGTTTTAACGACAGGAATATTTTGTATATACAGAGAAACGATCTTGTTTGGTTTGCAGCGTCTTGAATTTCACCTTTTTATTTAACTCTGTCATTCGCTCTAGTCGAGACTAAGCTGAAAAGCCAAGTAAGTGCATTGCAAATTTGAACGCGTAATAAAAATTGTTTCCTTTATCAAATTCATTATTAAAGAAGCGTTTTCATTCCTTCTTATAGAATGGAGCAAACGCTGCGTCTCCCGGTAAAAGAAGAATAACTTACATAATTGGAGGGATTGTGATGTTAATAATAATAGCAGTTACAATCACACTGGTCGTAGTGTTCTCAGGAAACGAGGGTCGGGGATCACCCGTTGATCCTGTTCCACCAACCACTGAAGGTCCTACGCCAGTGACTCCTACTCCGCCGACAGTACCGACATTACCACCTCCTACGACCGTGATTCCGCCGCCGACAACGACCGAAGACTATAACACAACTACGACAGAAGCGCCAACCACAACTTTACCGACAACGACCGAAGACCCTACCACAACTACAACAGAAGCGCCAACCACAACTACTACAGAAGCGCCAACCACAATTACGACAGAAGCGCCAACCACAATTACGACCGAAGAGCCCACAACTACTACTACTGAAACTCCAGCAGATGAAGACGTGATACTTATAGAGGAAATATTAGATGGCACATTCAATTCACCAAGTTTCGAAGGTTCTTGGACCTCTGGTAAGACGCCTGTATCCTCGGTAACATCCGGAAATCTCTTTTCGCCTCAGCCTGTATGAACGTTAGAAAACGTAACCATGCAGTCTGCGTTAACATTTTAGAAATGAGCGCTGAGTGCTATAGAGTTCGAACGCTAAGTTAGCACTAATGAACATTAAGAACCTTAACTGTTTTAAATTTGAACTTTTAACTTCAAACATTTAAGACCATCAAACATTAACAAAAATGACTATAACGCTCACGAGTGTTTAACTCTCAAGTCATACAGTTTATTAGCACTCACTCGGCGACGAGCGCTCAGCGATCATTTTAAAAACACCTCTCTGTATTTTTACAATGTACTTTTTTAGAATCACTAATTACTTTGTTTATATTTTCTAGTACACGTACATACTTCTGCCTGAATAATTTAGGCGCCTTTACATATATTTTTAAACATATGAATAATTAGTTTAAATTTTGTCTCTTTTTATGTTAAATTTTATTGTTCATGTCTATTGTTGTTTAATCATCATGCGTTTTATTGTGTTATAGTGTAACGTTAGTCATCGTATTTTTATTGTTGCAGGAAGCGAAGTATTATTCCGGAACGTTGCAGGCGATTTAGTGCTCTACGACGTGGACATAGACACTACAACTATACTTGTATCTAATACATCTGAGGTATGCTCCTTTCGTTTATTATTAACTGTTTCAATCTTTACTGGGAGGCTTGATTAGAAGTAATATTGTACACTAAGCAGTCTGGCTGCAGTAGATGAGATATACCTTTTAACTTCAATAATCTTCTTTTAACCTACTTAATAATTGATTGAACAATTCCACTAGACAGCTACTTCCGCTGCTATAGCTGCTTACTGCTTTCTGGGTGTGATCAAGTTATGTACTTATAAATATATATAAATCTGTCACCGTTAGTTAGATAGTAAAATCAGGGAGTGTCCTTAAGTAAATTAAAGTACTGAGAACAATTGAGGAGTTGGAACATTGTGGTATGAATTAATTCAGTAGTGAATTATAAAAGTGGAATAAAAGGAATGAAAGTGGAATGAAATGAAACGGTAAGATCTACTTCGGAATATATAAACGTTTTTTAGACTAATCTATCTTATCTGTGTTAAACTTCACAGAGTGATTGGAATTTAGATTCCAATCACTCTGTGAATGCAGCCTATTGAAGGTCCTTATATTACGAATGGTTTTAAGTCTTGGTCTTGGGTTTATTTTTAGAAAGTTTTAAGTCTCACCCACACAATGGCAGTCTATTCATTCGGCCCTTATGTCGATTGGATTAATGGTAGTTTTAAGTAGTTCCGTTGTGGCTTCGGTTAAATGTTTTATTTTACAAGAACATATAAATCACATAATTAAATGATTATTATTGAATAATTAATACTTAATTTACTTTTAATAATAAGTTAATTATAATTTGATAATAAAATGTAAAATAATTAACATAATCAAATAAAAACTTAATGAAACTTTTATATATAATATATATTATTATAAGTTTAGGATTTTGTGGCTAGGTAAAATCAGCATACTGGCGGCATTAATAAAATTAATTGTCGTAAATTCATTTCAGATTTTGCAATTATCATCTCGAGTTGCTGAACTATCTTCTGACAGAAGTCAAGTTGTTTTAGCTTACAATGCAGTATCAGTAAGTAATATAATCTAATTTAAAGGCATTGCCTTCAATATTGGTATTGGTTTGGATTTCACTTTGTATGATTTTCAATCCGTATTCATTGTGGTCGAAGTCGCCGACAATAGCTATATTCTCATACTTAATTTGATATAGAAACAAAAACGTGATAAGTGATTTAAAAAGAACAGCCACAGAGCATTTTGATTTAATTTTCATATTTACGTGTTGCTAGTTTATACCAATTGAAATTTCCATATATTCTATTCTAGGTTCATAGACATAGTTTCCTAGCACAATATGCTGCTATTAACGTGGAGACTGGGATCGTCACTCAGATCGGTCCTACCACGTCTACACGCAATGACATCAGCGATAGCCTGCAGAACTTCAAGTGGGGTCCCTCTGGCACCTCATTGGCTTTCGTCTACCTGAACAACATTTATTACCAAGCCAGTTTGACATCCACGCCAATACAACTTACCTTTACTGGAGAGACGGACGTCATTTTCAACGGAATTGCTGATTGGGTATACGAAGGTTGGTATAATACGAGAAAACTGTAACATTTTATCGATAAATACATAGTAAAATCTTATAATAATAAAATATTTTACTACAAACGTTAAAATCTTTAGCGATTGAACGTTGACACTATTATAGAACATTTGTAACACCTAAGAGTTGAAACTAACTATATTTAATTATGCTTTCATTCTAAAGAATTATACGATCGTGTAACTCTTGTAACCTATAAAAGCGCCTTATCACGCCTTAGAGATATTTTCATGGTAATCATGAGAATTGCACTGTAATTTACTTTGTCATGGCATCGAATTGTGTCTCGACGTTCTTGAATATATGGTAGGCCTCTCTTATGGTTCGATATTTTTATTTTAGATATGATATTAATAGTTTATTTTAAAAGTGTAGTTAATAAAACGAAATATTTGTTTGAGAGTTTAATAAAGAAGAAGACATTTGAAGAAAGCCTGTAAGTATCGAAATTTTGAACATTTTTTTCAGAGGAAGCATTCCTATCAAGCAATGCTCTCTGGTTTTCTCCCGACGGCAGTAAGCTGGCATTCGCAACGTTCGATGACACTGATGTGAGGATAATGCACATTCCACACTTCGGCGTGCCTGGTTCATTGGAACATCAGTACACATTCCATCATCAGTTACGGTACCCCAAGGTAAGATTTTTATATTAATATGTATAAGGAAAAATAAATGGTACTTCTGTGAAATCTGGAATTGCATAACGGTTCGAATATCGAGTAGTATGTCGTTGCGTTTTGATATTTTAGTTAAAGTGGTATATCCTTATCTATTTGGAGAACTTATTTTATTTTATTTATTTATTTTTTCATTATAAAGCAAGATATCAACATATCAAAGCACAATTTAATATAGTGTGTACAGAAGTGTTAAATCTAACTGTTAAATTAGATAAATGTTATGTTAAATTAGATAAATTAGATAATTGTTAAACATTAGTTAAATGTTAAATCTAAATATCTCAATAACGTGGCGACAGCATGATTGACATTTTAGCAATAAATTTAACTGTAAATAAACTAGTGGTTAAAAGTAGATAAAAAAAGAAAGAAAGTAAAATGAGTGAGAATAAAACAACAAAAAACAGAACAAACAAAACAAATAAAATTAACAATATTACCTCCCGACAAGGTTATATGTTGACAAGGTAAAGAATGTAACTCTTGTGAATGTAACACTCAGTCCGATTAATCAACAGCGGTAATGAAATATAGCGTAAATATACATATACACACAGAATACTACCTTGAATGACTTGATTACTCCCACTTTATCCTATTTCCCCAATGTACTTTCGGTAGAGAGTGAAATATGCCGGAGCCATTCCCATCGCATCTTAACTCTACCCATTTGCCTAACCCTTTCTCCAAATCCATTCCTATATTTTCAAAAGTGGTAGCATATTCAGAGGCGTGACTACGTTTGTCATTTTGGACTAATGTATCGCGGATGTCCGTGGACTACAATATTCACTTACCATTAGGTGGACTGTACTGTATCCTCGTTTGCCGCCTTAGTCCATACATACATATATATATATATATATATAACGAAATAAACAGTTTAATTTTGGAAAGTGGATAATGGGAAATGTGTAATATTGATATAGAAAATAATTTATTTCAGGTTGGTACGACGAACCCAAGTGTGACCGTGACTCTCAGAGATCTGTCCCTAACCACTCCTGGCGTAAGCACTACATACAGTGCACCGACAGACCTTGATGAGTATGTTAAATACATTTATATTCCAGTGATTTTTTAAAGTTATACCTAAATAGGTGTAACATAATAGGTATAAGGAAAGGATATACTAACAAAGCACTCACGTAACACTACGTAAAACAAACACTACGTAAACTTCTAGTGCAGTTTGTGCATGAAATTCGTCTTTGTTTTTGACAGAAACGAATCTTTAAGTTTAGAATTTCATTATGACAGCTTGCAACTTAATATTGTATTAGACTTTTGAGAACTATTTCATTTCAGCCCAATACTGAAGTTAGTTCGCTTCGTGAACAATGACACGACCGCTTTGATGTGGGCCAACCGTTTCCAGACCACCTTCAGAGTCGTGCTCTGTACTCAAGGATCTGTCAGCTGTTCTGAGGTAAGTTCGGCTTAAGCTCTGGCTATGAACATTATTATTTTAAATACATTAATTGAATTTCAGGTGGTAATGGAGTACCTTTTGTTTCGCTGACATATATATTTTCAAACCGGTAATAAATTGAAAGACGATTTTCCATTATGATCAGGCTAATATCTCTTATATATGGGAAAACTATATTTGACCAACATCTTCCCGGTGTGTGATAGCCACGTCGACAATAATAAAGATTATATGCTTCGATTAAATAGCCTTGAACCAGCTAGACTCTAGATTACCTTTAGGGACAAGTCTTTAACCTTTAACTGTCTTTATGAGTAGAGCTTACTTCGATTCTATACCCAATTTATTTTGGATTCTATTCGAAGAGGGTAGTTGATCGAATGAATACCTACAGAAATATACCTAATAGCTTTAATAATTTTAACTTTCAGATTTACGAGTACGCCGAAACCGATGGTTGGATAGATATAATACCACTTATATTCAATGCCGAAGGAAGTACCTTCATCACAATTTTACCACAAGTAAGTACTTCAAAAGCATAACTTCTATAGATAACATAGATATTATATTTACCAATATTATCGTTAAAAAGATTGTAAAGAAATAAAATGCCTGCGTAAGCAATGCATTCATTAAAACTCTTGTTTTTAGTACTAAAGAGTAAAGATAAGAAAGCAGTGATACTTTACCCGGAAGCAGAAATGAAATGGGAAAAAGATTTATGTTGCCTCAATACATGAAAGGTTAATAGTTTTCTGTATTTTTCTGTATTCTGTATGTTTTTTCAGAGTGTAGGTGGTGACCGTTACAAGCAAGTAGTGGAAGTGTCACAGGGAAGCGGCACTACCTGGACAGCGCAAGCGCGCACCAATCTAACACTGACTGTTCTGGAGATACTGCTATGGACTGAGGATGACGTCATGTGAGTATACTCGTACATAGACTGGTTTCTTATATTGCAGCGCCGAATAAGGATCATTATTGTTGTCAGTAATACTGTCTCTACCATCTTTTACCTACATACCTTTACCTTTTACCAACTTTTACCTCTTTATCATAGCTGTTCGTTATTCTTCGCTCTTAAATACAAATTACTGCAACCTTTATTAAGTAGTCGTAGTACAACTGGTACAACATATGGCCAATAAATACTTGAAATATAATGATTCAGCAGCCTTGTAACCACTATAAATAAATATAATAATAATGAAATATAATGATTAAGCAGCCTTGTAACCACGATAAATAAATATAAAAAATATAAGACAGTCTTCAAAACACTTTATACGAGTATACTTATATCTACTTCCAATAATCAAATCTCGAAACTCATTATAAAATTGTTATACATTTGATTGAATCCTTTATTTAATGCCCTTATATATTTAAAACTATCTATTAAAATTAAAATAGACACAAAGTTTACATTCTCATATTTAAAATTATTTTATTACAGCTGGTATAAAGGAACTGCTGTTAACGATTCTGCTGAGCAGCACATCTACTCAGTGGACGCATCCGGCAACAACATATGCTTCACTTGCGGTATCCAGCGTGATGACGGCGGCGATTGTCTCTACAACGACGGCGTCATCAACTCAGACGCGACTCGTATCACCATCAACTGTGCTGGACCTGGCATTCCTCAAATTTACATTTTCAATACCGTAAGTAATGAGGTACACGTACCTACTGTTAAAATAGTTCCAGTCTGCAAGATTGACTATAAACTTTTCGTGACTCTTTTTGTCAATTATTACAAAAGACGGCCTTAATGCCTTGGAGCGTTATCTCTCAGTCAACCTTTGGGCTATGTAGTTGCTTCAATTCAATTGCTTCTTTTTTTTTATTAAAGCCACGAGGGTTGAGTCAACATTTTTTTTTATTGGTTATTTCTTAGACTCTATTAAGACTTTTTACATGATTTAGATTCTCATAAACCTAAACTATGAATCCAAAAATAAACCTAGTCAATAGCAAATCTGTTTTAGGTAAATTACTCGATTTCATGGTGATTTCATTTGTTTATGTTTTAGGCAATATTACTCTTATGTTAATAGTTTCGACTACCAGACTATATTAATATCCCCAAATATCAAGTTTCAACTAACAAGCTATACGACCATTTATTTTCAATTGTTCTCTTTATTATTAGTGACCTTATTTAGTGAAACCACGCTTGACTGGACAAAGAAGAAAATACAACACAACACAATGCTACCAACTACAACATATAAATTAAATGATTTGGCTATTTTTTTTTAATGTTCGTAATAGTCCGAGTAAGGTTTTTAGTTAAATAAAAATTGGAAAAGTTGCCCGGAAAATTGGATAATTCAGGAAAAACTGAAAGTGCTTTTTTCTATGGGATTTTTGTATGAACTCAAGACCATAACTCACGATTCGAACAATGGATATGCGTAATTCTTTTTTTGTTTTGTTCGTTATGATCCTGGAACAGTTTTCAGGAAAAGAAAATATTTATTAAAATTTGAAATTATGGATTTTTTTTTTATTGAAATTTATTGAAATTCGGACAGGACAACGTCTGTCGACATACAAGTTTATATGTAGTAAATGTAGTCAGCTAGTAGTAAATAAAAATAGACGTGTAACCACACTATATGACGTATTCTGATTGACATTACAATTTTGTTTATTTTTGATTATTCTTTTTTCTGATAGACATTAAAATTTTGTTAATTTTACATTAATTAGTTCATGTTATGTTTAAATTTTGCATGTCATTTTTATGATAAACATGTGGAACTATCAAAAATTTCGATCTTATCCTTACCATGACAATAAGTAAATAATGATTATCAATAAATTCACATTACGTGTAACCTTCTCTATAACGAAACAATACGAATAATTGTATAGACGTAAATAAACATTTATTGCGATAGAAAAGGGAGAAAAGAAGAGTGATGTTGGGAGACGTTTTGGACTTAGTTGTTCGTACATATTTGTGAAAATTTGGTGTATTTTTTCCTGCTCTGCATATAGGGACAGAAATTCTCGGTCCCTCGTGTTTAGTTATAATTTATAAAAAGTTTACCCTTCTTTTTGGGCCACTTAGTATCTATTAAATGAACGCAGTGGATTAGTAAATTTTAACCGTTTAAGTTCCTTTACGATGTTTTCCAACATCATCAAGTTGGTGATGACTGAATTAAATTTCAATCTTAAGCAACTATATAATGGTTTAGGCTCGCTTCCACATCAAGCAAGACTATTTACCTCCTCTATCTAATAATAATCTCTTATACCTCCAGAATGGCAATAGAGTAGCAGTGTGGAATGACAACGCAGAACTTGTTGAATTGGCGGCTAATCGGACGTTACCAGAGACGATAATTCTATCAATTCCGCTGGATTCCGGAGTTTCTAACGAGGATGTGCTGATACAAGTACCAGAAGATTACCAGTCAAGGACTGATGTGCCTCTACTTGTTTATGTGTGAGACTTTTGTCATTTTTATTAGATTACCTTGTGGTATCATAATTGCAAATTTTATTGTTGTTATTCCTGGAACATTTTATCATAAACGTCATTGAGGCTATTAAAGTATAATTTATCTGTATGTAATTCTAAATATTTAATTCAATAAATCATACTATCCTAATGTAAGTTAATGTAACCTATCTTAACATTCATACAGCTACGCTGGACCCGATTCAGGTTTAGTAACAAAGAGATGGCACGTCGATTGGGGCACCTCTCTTGTTAGCCGTTACGACATTGCCGTCGCCTACATTGACGGTAGAGGGTCTGGGCTGCAAGGAGTCGACAAAGCGTTCACTGTCAACCAACAGCTTGGAACTGTTGAGGTGGAAGACCAAATAAATGTTACCAGGTACATTATTAAATTTAGGGTCCAAAGACTATTAAAATTAGAACACAAGTTTTCAAGAACACAAACAGAACATTAAAATTAGTAGCACAAAGTAGCAAAATAAAAATGCAACTAAAGTTTTTAAGAAAAGAATATCGTGTTTAAGTTTCGCTAGACAATCTTCAGAAATATAACCATACAACCTTTATGTTTAAACCATACTTTCCTTTTGAATAAAAACTAGAACGAGGTCATTGTCTTTTGTAACAGATACCTACAAGAGAACTTACCTTGGGTAGATGGGAACCGCACTTGTATATGGGGCTGGTCATACGGCGGGTATGCTGCTTCATTGGCCCTAGCTCGTGGTGGTGATGTGTTCAACTGTGCCATCGCTGTCGCACCAATCGTTGATTGGCGCTACTACGGTATGTATTTTCTATCTTGCCTGTCATCAACAATGATTATCAAACCAATATTGGTTGTGCCCAGTATTCACCTCCTAATGTTTCTAATTCAGATTATAAAATATAGAAGTTGCATGTTAAGGACTTCTTGGAAAGTCATAAATAATTACTGTAATTCACAAGTTAGTGTGACTAATACGATGATGTGTGATTCTTTATCCTCATAAAATTCCTTACTGACGTAGACCATAGATATTTGATAGCGCTGCTACCTCCGATTGGATAGTAAATAGTAAAAATGTAATCGTTATTCTTTCAGACTCGATTTACAGCGAACGTTACATGGGCACGCCAAACACCAACAGTGAAGGCTATGCCGATTCAACATTGCTGACTGATGATGTGGTAAAGATTAACAAAACTCAACGATACGGAATTAGCTTTTCTTTAGCTGCGATATTTCATGTGCTAAAATCATGGATCTTAAAACTTTAAATCAACATTTAAGTTAGTTAATTTTTAGGTCAACGACGAAACAATACAGTTCGTCTAAGTGTGATAAACCTGTTGATAGTCTATTATGTAACTGTATCGCCAAACAGTAATTTGGCCAGAACTGCTGTGACTGTCCATAAGTCATTGATGATGCTGCAACTAAAAACAGCATATGCTGAGTTGCGGCCATTTGCCATAACAGCATTTGCTCATTATATCCGTAATAATTTTTAATTTGTGTTTAAGTGTATTGAAATTATTATATTAATTAATAGTTCATTTACTCATTAAACTAAAAATTAAGCTATTTAACAAATGACAATACCAAAAGTTGGAGTGAAATACCGCAAAAAGATGCACGTAATATTTTCTTTATATAGATAATATTTTCGTAATATTTTCTTTATATTCTTTATATAGTAATATTTTTTAATATCTTTATATATATGTCCCAGATTTATATAAGCGTCGGATTTAAAACTCACTCCATTTTTTTGTTTGGCGGTTGGCAACTCTGGTTTGTTTATAGATGTCACATGTGACAGTTGCAATTAGTCAACATGGAGCGCAACAAGAAAGAGCAACGCAGTATGAATTTTACAGCAGAATGAAGTGGACCATCATTTTGGCGAAAAAAATCATCTTTAGTAACGAGGTCCATTTCCACCTTGACGGATACACCAATAAGCAAAATTGTCGTATCTGGGGTTTGGAGAATCCTCGTGTGATTCATGAAAAACGGATGCATCCTCAAAGGGTTACTGAACTGATACAGAGAGTGATCTAATACAGTCCCCCGCGGATATCCGCTATAGGAAGCCAAATATAACTAAAATTCATCAGCATTGGCATGGCCAAGAATGTGCCTGTCTGCCTGTATATAGCAGTCAGAAGGATATGCTGTATTAAACTACCAAATTCTTCGTACTACTACTATCGTAGGGCCCTGTTTTTTGCCAGTTAATTGTTAAAAATACAATGTTAATAAATCCGAAAAGTTCGAATTTAATATTTGTTTGTCTTTAGGTGGAGGCGTTCCGAGATAAGAATTACTTCTTAATACACGGTACAGAAGATGACAATATCCACTTCCAACACGCCATGTTGTTCTCAAGACTGCTGCAGAGAAGTAACATCTATTTCGATCAAATGGTAATATGTAAAAAAATTACACGATCTTGTTCCTCTATAAATGTTTATTTTTCCTAATGAAATGATTATGTAAGTAGAAAATGCGCGTAATCTCTGAATTGAAATGCTTCTTCATAATTTTGAGGCAAATGTGATTTCTTTTTAAATGGTGACCTTAAATTTGGTTCTAGCATAGAAAAACAGACGGACTCTGCTATTGTAAGAATTCTTATTATTGTAAGTGCATTGCACTTTGAACCCTCATAACTTTGAATTAGCAAATGTAATGGAAAAATTCAAAATAACAACCTTATTTCAATTTATGTGAAATCTTTTCGAAGCCTTTAAAGGAATGCGAAATCAAAAAGATGACTATCGAGGGATGTAAAATGTGTAATGGTACCCACGTAAACAGCGCCGCCGGCTGAATGTGACCTCGAGACCTTTTAACTGTTCTCAAATAAAACTTAATAATACGATCGTAAAACCAACTCCATTTTGTTGACGACTCAAAACATGTCTATATATTGCTTTATAGTAATTTACCTTTTACCATCTAGTTTCAGCAATTTCGCTATTTCTTGTTCCTTTTGGTCCGTCTTTGGCCCTATTATCTGTTCTGTATTCTGTATTCATTATGTTCTTTTAAATTTGTTACTTTTAAATACCTATAGATAAGAAAAACAAAATCTGCGCATAAACACTGAAATATATGGCTTTATATTTATTTATTAATTTCAATATTAATAAAACGAATAGAATTAGTATTCCTATAGGCGGCAGAAGAAATTAATATTGCATACATTTGAGATTTTCGTGTTTTTCACACATATTTATCTATTAATCGAGTCTCAACGCGAATGTTTACGTTATTTATTTTACTAGACGATTCGGTTGGGTCGCTCCGACCGTGGTCACGAGCCGGCTGAGTAAAATAAATAAGAGAAACATTTGCGTTAAGACCCAATTAAATTAATATTATACAACACAACTTAGTTATTATTGTATTTCAGCCATTATTAGTAGCGCATTAAAGGTTCCTATGGGTGTCGGTTGATCTGTTGTCGAGTGTATATGGTGTAAAACTAAAAAAATAATTAACTAAAAAACGACATTTTATTTGTTAATTTAATGATGCCGAGTGAATGACTGAAATTACAAATTTGAAATTATGACATTTACAATTGAATGAATGTTCGATTCTAGGTCGAAGGTCTGGAATCTGAACAGTTTATGTTCATCTTTATGTATATTTATTCACTACGGGGATACAGGATACAGGGGATACAGGGACACTACGGATCTTAGTGTAGACATTTAAGTACGCCGATATTCCATATAAATTAATGATTTTTTGCAGGCCTACGTTGATGAAGCTCACGCGTTAACTGGAGTACGATCGCACTTATACCAAGGGATAGAAAGGTTTCTAAGGGATAAACTCAATTTATAAACAAAGAAGAGCTTTAAGCGAAAGTTTTGAATTATCAAAACTTGGTAACAAATTCAGTTGCAGTGAAGCGTAATGAATTCTCGATAATAAATAAAAAATAGTAACTGATATATTATACGAATAAATTATTCATTGTTTCTGGAAGGTTTTTATTTAAATATTATTGATCGTTTTTTTTAAATATATTCATTCTTAAAGTATAAGAATAAGATTTATTATCACTCGCTAAGACTTGTTTAATGGAATTTTACTTCTTGTTGCTTGGCCATTTACATAAGGAATCCTTTAGTTTATCAATGGTAGAGATGCACGAATGGAAATGATCAAGCCACACGAAGTAAAATTCCTTTAAACATGTATTGGCGACTGTTAGATCTCAAAACTTTTACCGGCCAAACAGTCACGAGGATTGGCAATATTTTTCGACAAATCGTTCCACATTCCACAATCTTATGTCAACATTATTGAATCTTCGGTTTTTTTATTAAGCTAAATGAACCGTCTTGAATCACTCAGCATTTAAATGTCCGTATGGAATTAAAAATAATGAGAGTAGTCTCAGTCTGTATTTCATTTTCAGCACTTCATGAGATAAAAGCACGTCTGCAGAATGACCCAGGGGAGTCCATTAACGGACAAAATAAGAACCACTTAGTTACATTTTCCTTCATTTAGCGTATCTTTAATTTGTTTTCACAATAAAATTATCTTTACAAAGAATTATTTCATCTTTAATAAGAAACAGGAACAGAGAAGGTTGGTTACTTTTTTATGTATAGAAGATATAGGTCTACCGGAATCTCATGGCAAATGGGGAAATAAAAATTTGTTGTGTGCAATACTGGGAAAATAGGATTAAACGATCTTGATACTGTTTAATTTTTATTTATGTCTTTAGTATTAATGAACATGAAGTATATTAGGTGTGTGTATGAAGAATGTTGTTATACATCGGGTTCTTAACATAGGAAAATATGTCATGAAAAATAAATCAATCGTATATTACTTTATGTACTAATTTATTATATATCATTTAAATCATACTAATAACTTAACACCTCATTCAGAACTAGAAAACGATTCCAAGAACTCCACTTGCATTTCTTGTTCTTCATCAGATGATGAAGATAAAGAGGTATTTATTATAAATCGCTCTTCCAGCATTTCAATTATTCTATTTTGCTCAATGAAATCGTTTTCATTTTCTTTACATGTTCACATTTTCGCCATTCCTCTGCACCAATTTGTGAGAAAGCTTCTTCTGTTAATAATTTAATGTCACTTGTAGGCCTATTAACATTTTTATCACCAACTTTTTGCTTCATTATACCCCAAATCATTTCTATGGGATTCAATGATAAGGTGCAATGATAAGGTGGGAGCCTTAAAACTTCGTGATCGTGCGATTTTAATACTTCATCTATCTATCTCATATAAGGGCGCAGACAAGTTTTGTTTCACTACTTCAAGTAGTTGACATTTATGCCAAAGATCATCATAATGTACATCATTTGCACGAAGCCATTCTTTTATATCAGCGATACGATTGGCTTGTGTGGGCGGTTTGTTCATCCGTACGGAATGATAACTAGCATTATCCATAACAATTAGTGAAGGTATTGTCAGATTTGGAATTAGCTTCTCTGTCACCCATTTTGTAAAATTGTCCTTATTCATATCGTGGTGATAGTCAGCAGATACACTTGTTGACCTGTACACCAGACAACAATTTGGTACAAAGCCATTTTCTCCACCAGCGTTTATAATGATCCACCTCGCTCCAAGTGAAATACTTTTAGATGGACCTGCAATATCTTTGCTTTGCCAGCACTTGTTCACAGAACATGAACCGTGAATGTAAGTCTCATCTAAATAAATCACATCCAATTTATTATGCTCTTCAGCTTCGCGGTTTTCCTTTATACGCTTCAAAAACTTGTATCTTTGTAGTTTTATGTCATCTCTCTCTCCATCAAAATGGTCCTTTTTGATTGGCATTTAACATATTCAAAACTTAAGTTAAGTTAAGTACTACTAAGTTAAGTTCATACTCCTTAAGTATAAGTCTGTAAAAAATAATAAAATTTATCATGTTACTCAAACGACAGCTTAGTCATTCATCATCATCATCATCAGTCTATATACGTCCCACTGCATGGCACAGGCCTCCTCTTACGAGTGAGAGTGAGAGGGATTATTACTTAATATTTTTCTTACCTCAAAGATTCTCTCCCTCCGTTGAAATCAATATCTTGTCGAAGAATTTGTAACAGTTTCATTACTGTTGGAATTTCCTTCCGAACTGTATAGAATTCATTTACTTTATTCCTAATCAACTCTAAATCGAAACTGTCCAAGTTGATTTTCTTCTTCCCCCCTCTTCTCTTTTTACCAGACGTGGAAAATACACCATCCTTCGATGTGCCCTCACCTACGATTCCCCGTATAGTAGTACTAGAAACCCCTATAAAGAAGCTACAATTAAGTAAGAAAAATATAAAATAAACTAAAAGTATCAAAACAACTCAGTCCAACTTACCGGTCAACTCTACGACGCGCTTTAAAATCAAAGATTGAGTTTGATTTACGCCTTCTTCTTCCCTTATTTACGATACACATTGAAAACAATATTTCTCGCTTGAGATCGAAGTGGCTTTTTCGACATTTTCACAAAAACAACAAATTGTCAAGAAGATATCACAAAATCTCAGCAGCGGTTGACAAATCTCGTACTTTGATTTGACAGGTGACAATTGACATTGCCATATGAAAATCATAAATGGGAATCATAACAGAAAATCAAAATCATCATGAAAATCATCAGAGATGACATAAATGGGTGTAAGGGGTCCCAACCTACATCTCTGGGACCCAAGCCAGGGCGCTGGTCGAGCGCTGGAGCCAGGGGTGCCAAGAATCTCCGGGCGGGATTCCACCGTCGAACGACCAGCGCTTTCAAAACGGATTACCGACGTAGGTTGTCACTGGTGACTTACAACACGCGCACTTTGAGGACAGACGAGAAGATCGCTGAGCTGGAAGAGGAGATAGGCAAGTTGCACTGGGATATATTGGGGTTATCAGAAATCCGAAGAGAGGGGGAGGACACGATAACCCTGAAGTCCGGCAACTTGTTCTATTACCGGGAGGGCGACCAGCAGTCCCAAGGTGGTGTCGGGTTTATCGTCCACAAGTCCCTCGTAAATAATGTTGTAGCCATCACGAGTGTGTCGAGCAGGGTCGCGTACCTTATACTCAGAATATCCAAGAGATATTCGTTGAAGGTCATACAGGTCTACGCACCGACCTCGGCACACCCGGATAACGAAGTGGAAGCAATGTATGAGGACATTAGTAGAGCCATACATGCTTCGAAAACACACTACAATATTGTTATGGGGGATTTCAACGCGAAACTGGGCAAAAGAGGCGACGATGAGTTGAGAGTGGGGCAATTTGGATGTGGGCACCGGAACCAGAGGGGCCAGAGGCTGGCCGACTTTCTTGAGAAAGAGGGACTCTTTATGGTGAACTCTTTCTTCAAGAAGCCGCCTCATAGGAAGTGGACCTGCCATTAAAAATGAGATAGACTTCATTATGGCCACAAAGAGACAAATATTCAATGATGTCTCCGTGATCCACAGGGTGAAAACCGGTAGTGATCACCGAATGGTTAGAGGCACATTGAATATAAACGTCAAGTTGGAAAGGTCCCGCCTGATGAAGTCTACGCTGCCTACTGCACCTACTGCTGCCCACATACAAAACCCCGAAAGCTTTCGGCTTGAATTGTCAAATCGCTTCAATTGCCTAGAGGATTGCGTTGCAGTGGACGATATCAACAACAGGTTGGTAGAAACTGTCCATACGGTGGGGTCTAAATTCTTCAGACATCGTCGAAGAGATGAACCCCAAAAGCTCACCGACCACACCCTCGACCTCTTGGCGGAACGACGTTCGATGGCACTGCAGACTCCTGATGACGCGGAAGCATATCGGCAGCTCAATAGACGGATTCACCAGTCCTTGCGACACGACATCCGTCTCTTTAATACTAATCGTATTAAGGAGACGATAGAGCGGAATAAAGGCTCCAAAGTGTTCGCAAGAGACTTATCTATTGGGCAGAGCCAGTTGACGAAGCTGAAGAGGGAGGACGGCAGTGTCACTTCCGACAAACAAGAGGTACTGAGGGAGATCGAGAAGTTCTATGGACAGTTGTATACCTCGGTCGCTAAACCTGTTGGCAACTTGGCCAAAGACCCAAGAGCCAAGTTGACCCGACACTATACCGAAGACATCCCGGACATCAGCCTGTACGAGATTAGGATGGCCCTCAAACAGCTTAGAAACAACAAGGCGCCGGGTGAAGACGGAATCACTTCAGAGCTTCTGAAAGCGGGTGGAACACCGGTACTGAAAGTCCTTCAGAAGCTCTTTAATTCCGTCTTGCTCGAAGGTATTACGCCGGAGGCATGGAACAGAAGCGTGGTAGTGCTCTTCTTCAAGAAAGGCGACAAGACCTTGTTGAAGAACTATAGGCAGAGGCAGAACTATAACTATATTCTGAGCCATGTTTATAAGCTGTTTTCGAGAGTTATCACGAATCGTCTCGAGCGCAGGTTTGATGACTTCCAGCCTCCCGAACAAGCCGGTTTCCGAAAAGGCTATAGTACCATAGACCACATCCATACGCTGCGGCAAGTTATACAGAAGACCGAGGAGTATAACTTGCCATTATGCTTAGCGTTTGTGGACTATGAGAAAGCCTTTGATTCGATCGAGACTTGGGCAGTGCTACAGTCCCTCAAGCGGTGCCATATTGACTATCGGTATATCGAAGTATTGAAGTGTTTGTATAACAACGCCACCATGTCAGTCCGAGTACAGGAAGGGAGCATGGAGCCGATTCCATTGCAGAGGGGTGTGAGACAAGGAGATGTCATCTCTCCGAAGCTCTTCACCAATGCGATGGAAAACGCTTTCAAGCTCCTGGAATGGAAAGGACTCGGCATCAACGTTGATGGCGAATGCATCACTCACCTTCGATTTGCCGACGATATCGTGGTCATGGCAGAATCGCTGGAGGATCTTAGCACAATGCTCGGAGACCTCAATCGAGTTTCCCAACAGGTGGGCCTTAAAATGAACATGGACAAGACAAAAATCATGTCGAATGTCCATGTCGTGCCCACTCCACTTTCAGTCGGGAGCTCGATTCTCGAAGTTGTTGACGAGTACGTCTACCTAGGCCAAACGGTCCAACTAGGTAGGTCCAACTTCGAGAAAGAGGTCAATCGACGAATCCAACTCGGCTGGGCAGCGTTCGGGAAGCTACGCAGCGTCTTCTCGTCCGAAATACCTCAGTGCTTGAAGACGAAGGTCTTCGACCAGTGTGTGTTGCCAGTGATGACCTACGGCACCGGACGTGGTCTCTGACTATGGGCCTCATAAATAAGCTCACTGTCGCACAGCGAGCTATGAAGAGGGCTATGCTCGGGGTTTCCCTACGTGATCGAATCAGGAATGAGGAGATCCGTAGACGAACTAAAGTCACCGACATAGCCTCTCGGGTTAGCAAGCTGAAGTGGCAGTGGGCAGGGCACATAGCTCGAAGAACCGATGGCCGATGGGGCAGAGGGGTTCTCGAATGGAGACCACGTACCGGCGGACGAAGCCGAGGACGTCCATCTGCTAGATGGACAGACGACCTCATAATGGTTGCGGGCACCCGCTGGATGCAGGTCGCTGCCGATAGGTCTAAATGGCGAACAATGGGGGAGGCCTATGTCCAGCAGTGGACGTCCAAGGGCTGAGAAGAAGAAGAAGATATGAAAATCACAATTTTTTATTTTTTTTGTATGCCATTAGATTCAGGTAGACCTATAGCGAATAAGAAGACAGAATGACAGTGTCTGTTGGTAAGATACCAGTCAGGTTCAAAAGTTTCTGGCCTCACATATTTTTAGATGTCTAAAAAAACAAATTGTACGTCATTGTAATTGTCATTTATCTTGCTAATTCGTGTACAATTTTTAGAGTTCAAGCGTCGTTAGTTTTGATTCCTCGTCGTTGTTTAAACTGGAATATCGTTCCCTGATTAAGTTCCTTACAAACGAAGGTGTTAGCCCAACTGATATCAAACAAAGGTTGAATAATGTGTACGGGGATTCTTCCCCATCATCTTCCACCGTCAAAGATTGGTGTAAGCAATTGCGTTTAGGACAAAAGTCCATCGACGACGAACCTCGCTCCGGTCGATCTGTCGGCACTCACTCCAAACAACATCAAGTAAGTGGAGGAAGTTCTGAGTGACCGAAGTTTAAAGACAAACGAAATAGCAGCAAGGATAGTGCTTTCAAAAGCTACAATCCTTAGGATTCTTCATTAACACCTTCATATGAATAAAGTTAGTGTAACGTGGGTGCCAAAACTTCTTTCAAGTGTGCTGCGAAGTGTACTAGTAGCGTGCTCTAAGGAACTTTTGAGAGGCTTTTTAGAGAAACGGAAACGATTTTTTGGTCAATTATTACTGGGGATGAAACTATGGTTCTTTACTATGACCCACTTTCCAAAAGAGAATCGACGAAGAGGCATCGTTATGGTGAAGCACCGTCTAGAAAGGCGAAGATGACTCAATCCACCAAAAAGATAATGGCTTCGATATTCTGGGATTGTCATGGAATTTTGCATATAGACATAAAAGAATACAATACTATGGTGATTGGAAGCTATTATGCTAACCTTATAGAGAAATTACGACAAGCAATCAAGCAGAAACGTCGTGTAAAACTAAGCAAAGATTCTCCATGACAATGCACCCGTCCACGCTGCCGTGGAGAAAGTTGCAAGTGTGGCTTCACGGAAATTCGCTACCCACCCTATAGTCCTGCTTTGGCTCCTAGTGACCACTGTTTGTTCCTAAAACTTAAGAAGGACTTAACGGTTTTCGTCCACTTTGAAGACAACATTTCTGACTATTTTTATACTGGGATAGAAATATTAATTAAACAATTTCCCCGTCACAATTGTACATATTAACCACAAACAGACCTTTCATCGTCTACTGCTGACCATGGGCCAGGCATTGTTTCCTCATGCATTGTCTTGTGCACGATCAATATGTGGCCTTAAAACGCCACGCTGGGCAAGCGGGTTGGCGCATTCACCTCTTTAGAGGTGGTATAGTTCCTCAGAATAGAGAAAGCTCTGCTCGGAGTTTCTTTGCTGAACAAAATCTACAACTAAGAAAGTCGACGAAGAACTAAAGTTTCCGACATAGTTCAAATAATCAGCAAGCTTAAATGGCAATGGGCAGGCTATATATGCCGCAGGACCGATAGCCGATGGTGGAGGCGAGTCCTCGAATGGAGACCACGTACCGGGAAACGTAGCGTGGGACGCCCTCCGGCTACGTGGACTGACCACTTATTGAAAGTCGGCGAAAGTGGCTGGATGAGAAGAGCTGAAGACCGTGTGTGGTGGCGGTCCTTGGGAGAGCCCGACATCCAGCAGTAGAGAGACACAGGCTGATAGTATGGTATAGTTCCTCAGGGCTTGCGGTAGGTTTGTTATCCCTTAGTCGCCTTTTAGGATACTCACATATAAAACTGCGGTTTTGATACGCTAAAGCCGGAGAGAGCACACAGCCAAGTATACATACTACGTACATCTATTTTGTATGAATAAATACCTATATATCGGATCTATATACCTATAAACTAAATAGATTTGCTCCATTTTAAATCTATTACATTCAGTCAGAATCTACGCTAATAAGGTTTCCGTTACCCTAAGAATTACATTACAAATTGATGAAGAGCGACAAAATTTAATTAACGGCACCGTTACGATGGACGTTTGCAATTCAAATGAAGTTGCTACTGAACCTTCCATTTTTTGAAGTCGCCTCGTAAATTACCGAGACTGCAGCGAAACTCAGTAAACAGAGCACACAGTAGCTCATCTGTATACATACATACATTAGTATACATTAGCTGGAAGAGCACTTGAAGCATAATAATGCACAGTTTACATAGATTTTTTTAAATTTTGCACGACATTTAGTATGCACGGACTTTTTAGTGGGAACTCAAGAGGCCCAGTATTCGTTTGATTACCATAAAACGTGTATATTGTTGGTTTTGTGGTTTAGTAGTGATAGTATATTAAACTTCAAAGTGGATCGTCATGTTTGTGCTTAATGTTTTTCAAGAAGTCAAATAAAATCACTGCGCTTTTTATGTGCTTCCATCCCTTGTTCTCAGTACACATAATACCACTGTACTGTGAACCCTTAACTTCCTTCGTCGGATAAAACGCTTGACAGAAATTCATTTTCACTTGAAAATAGCCATCGCGCTTGAGTCGACAACAGATAATGCTAGCGATCCAAAGAAGAGTGTGCATGATTTATCGTAATGATAGCGACGTGACAACGGCTACTAAACACTATAAGCCCCTTCGTAATACGCGGGTTTATCAGGACTCCTGACCTCTCCGTTGGTGCTGACTATTTCTCGCTTACAGTGTGGATTTTCTCTCTCACGCTATTGATCTGTGCGGTTTGCAAAAAAAACCCTATATGTGTGAATCAGACGATATCTTGAGGAGTTTATAAGAGTGGCGTAACTTTATATGACAATAACAAATATACAACAGTAGGAGAATGGTGGCGTTATGACTAAAATCCAAATAATGTAACATGCAGTAAATCGTTAATTTACAGATATTATGCAATTTTTGACATGTTCTATGCATCTTGACGTGTAACAATAAACTGTTATGTAGATGATAGTTTCTTGAAATACACGTAGTTAAGCTACTACTTAGTTTATATTCTGTGCAAAGAGGTTTCTCTGCAAATTGGCTTTAATTAGAGACGTCAATCTATAGTTTCTACTTCCCTTTTTTTGAAGAAATACTAACTCGAGAATTTAATTGGGTGACTCGGATTTACTGCATTTCTGTTTGTTACAGAATTACATTTCGAAAGGATTTATTAACAATGTTATTAAACAGGACCGTTCACATTAATTATCAGCGTTGTATGTTGCAACATTATGTTATGTAGCAACATAAACGAACAATCGAAATGATAAATAACAATGCTGTGAGATTATGCACTACGTTATATAACTTTATTATAAGTTATATGACATATGGCATTGATACTCTATAATAATGCCACAAAACTATATAATAGTAGCAAAACGCCGCAGACTAACTTATCCTACAATAGAAGTTGATGCGCCGCAGCGCCATCTAGTAGTGAGTTATAACAAAGTCGATAGCTCGAAAATATTCTCCGTGCTCAAATACCTATGTATACCAACTTTCATGGCGATCGGTTGAACGGTATAGAAGTTGATGTGCTGCAGCGCCATCTAGTGGCGAGTTACAGCAAAGGCAGTAGCATAAAAACGTTTTCCATGAAAAAATACATATATGTGCCAACTTTCATGGTGATCGGTCAAACGGTGTCGAAGTCTATTAACATCAGATATACCAACATCCATTTTTATACATGTATATAGATTAAAGGGACTATTGTGTCACACTCGTCTTAATAAAAAGAGTCTCCGTTAGGAATCTTCTACAGTTGATATCTTTTACTACAGACTATTACTTTAAAATGTATTTAAAATTAGCAGAACTGGAGAGAGAGAGCAAAAAATATTAAGTTCGTACTGTATTTTTTATAAATTTTGTAAATGATTATGTTTTCCAGTTATTAAAAAAAGCTGTTATAAACTGCAAGCAATATAGCAAAATAACTATTCACATGAACCCGTATCAAAATTGTAATAAACGTGAAATAGGTGTATACCCCCTGGTGTTGCAGGTGTCCCTGGGCGGCGGTAACACTTACCATCACGTGGGACCGCTTGCTCGTCTGCCCACTAATCTATAAAAAAAAATACTCTATTATTTAAAAGAAAATCGAGTCTAAGTAGATTTATTTAAGTCTAAGTTTTGAGTGAGGGAACGTTATGAATGAGTGTCCATAGTAAACATGGTTTCAGTTGAAATATAATTCCAGCGGCGTGAAGCGGTCGCAAATCAACACGATATGATTTATGGAGCTTGATTACACCAAGATTTTTTGATGCAAATCATCCTGTCAACTTTGAGAAACTCAAAACGACTTTAGCAGCGTCAAAATTTTCGATATGGCGATGGCTCGTTATTTTTTATCAAAGTCTACTCTGATTCGACAGTTTATTTAAAACTAGCGGTGCCAGTGACTTCGTTCGCTTATACTTGTGATTCTACAAGAAAAGTACGAGAAAGTACTTTTTATCTAGATTCTAGACAAAAAGTATCCTAAATGTCAACCCAGCATATAAGTTATGCCAAGTTTCATTAAAATCCGTCCAATGGTTTTTGCCTGATGCGCATTCAGACAGACAACAGATCCGAAAAAAAATGTTTTTGGCTCTGTACCACAGGTACTTTACACTGTAATGACTTTTTCAAAAAATATTTCATGTACAGACACAGCCCGGTATGATTTTATTACATGTAATTTGTGACTCGATGAAATCTGATCTTCAATGCGTGCTATCTATTTTAATTTAATTAACGCGCGTTTCGGCGATTTTTCTTTTCACTAAGAGCCTTCTTAATGTAACGAAAAATCGCAGGCAGACGAGCATACAGTCCACCTGGTGGTAAGTGGTCATCCGCATGCACATGTCCACCCGCGGTACGTGCCAAAATCAGTACAGATGACAAACGTTGGTACGTCTCTAGATGTATTGCTTACCTGTGGAGATTTTGAAATGAATTTGGAAAAGGTTTGGGAAATTGGTTAGGGATAAGATATGATGGGATGGGAATGGACTCTGGCATATCTCACTAACTACCAAAACACGTACGTACATTGGGGAGATAGGATAAAGTGGGAAATGCAGTACATGTCACGATAGTCTTTTGTGAGAGAGGGGTAACGTGGGCACTCCAATACGCCCAGTGGCTGTCGGATTGCAACGAGCACCCATCGTATACAAACGTATACGATATGATTTTTGCGAACGGTTAAACGGTATAGAAGTTGATGTGTTGCAGCGCCATCTAGTGGCGAGTTACAACAAAGTGGATAGAATAAAAACCTTCTCCATGAAAAAATAAATATATGTGCCAACTTTCATGGTGATCGGTCAAACGGTGTAGAAGTCTATTAATTTCAGATATAACCAACATCCATTTTTATATATATAGATACAACACATTTGTCATATACATATATGTACATGGTATGCGTAGGTATACTATGTTGTATTCATTTAAGCAAAGACTTTGCTTTGCATCACCTTCATGCATTTATGTTTGACTGGCAGACATTGCCACTAAGTATTAAGGCCGCCCGCCCTCTATAATTTTTGTGTGTAATTTCTAGTTTATAACAAAAGACATGCGTGTGGCCCGTTTAATAGATTTAGAAATAAATTCTTTAGAATTACCGAATATAACCCGTGCTTGCTAATGCAAGAGGACGAGTGTACTCGCTTGGAACACCTCTCATTCACCTTATCGACAAGAAAATGCTATCGATCGTTACGTACGCCGTATCTGGGCTAGGGCGACATTGACAAATCGGTCGGCAGGTGCCGGCTTGACCCTTTCTTTCTACAAACATGATTAGTGGCGGGACGAGGTGCCGTAAGCAGATTTTTTGCGAGCTACATTTGTAAACTCGAGTGCGGATTTGCGCACTGGGACCGATCTTTTAGAGTTTGTGGTTACACAGCCGTTCGTTTTGTGAAACTGCGAAGAAAAACTGACAAATTCACACAAATCGTATGTCACACGTCACAGATGGTGTACGAGGGATAACAAGTCCAGTCAAGTTGCGCGTTTACTATTTTTACCCTAGATTATTAACGTCTTAAGTTAACTAAATGATTTTTCAATTATAATTTTACAAGAAAGTAAAACAATGAATCGAACGCAACTAGCGTCATCAAATGGTTTTCCTCCCACATATATGTATATTTTATTTTTATAGTTAGATGAGTTTATATGTATGTACAGATTTTTTGTAGATAGATACTTTTTTTGGGCTTGGCCCAATAAGGACAATAATTATAAAAAATACAAACATTTTTTTAAAGAGGAATTTGTTACAGATGGCAAATTACGCAAAATATATATAGAGTGCGCCCAACGGCTCTGGGAATGCAGCATGCACTCCCCCACTTACAGCTATTGTTGTTAGTGTCCCTCACATTTTCCAAGCCAATAAAAACAATTTTTATACACACATTTACATATGATGACTACCGTTTATCAAGTTTTAAAACGAATGCAAGTTATTTTCAAACTGTTCATAATTAGTCAGATACCCCTTGAATTTTTAAGCGTATGCCCCTCACATAAATACGAGTACTATTGTGCATCAAGACGGAATTCCGTTATTTTAACCGCGGAAATATTAAAGCCCTTCTTCAATTTAAAAACAAAAGTAAAAACATCTCAACTTTGTAGATGCAATTCAGACTTTGAAAAATGATGGTCGACGGTCTTTAGCTGAGCGATATTTTATAAAGTTGTCGCATTATGGCCACCTGCGTCAAAAACTTTTCAGTCTAGTACATAATGAATATGTAATTCCAGTTCAGATCTTGTCTCTTTCTAACTAAATTTTAGTTGTTGAGATTTAGGGACAAACGGATAGAGCTTACTGATACTGTGTCACTGTTAGAATGTCTGTAATGGATATGTCTTTTTCTTCATATATGGCAATGGTGCAATTAGCACATTCTGTCAATGTCAAGTTTTCTTCACAATATACAATTTCAAAGTCTAAAACGTATTCTGTCAATGTCCAGTCCCATCAGAGTAGGTCAGGAGTCGCTCTATAAAGTGATAGTAGGTTTACTGAGGACAGAAGAGGACTCCTTGGAAGCACACGAAAAACGCAGTCACATGCTTTTATTTGATTATCACAAACACCACGCATGAAAAACACTTTGAAACTATTACATACTATTAAATCACAAATGTACAATACAACATTTTTATAGTAATCAAACAAAAACTTAAATTCACTTCTTGAGTTCCCGGTAAAAAAGCCAATAGTTGTGTTTTGTTGTATTCCCGATTCTTTTGTTTTATATAAAGCTGTATAGATTTCTCAATGTTTGAAGGGAAACCAAAATACACGAGTATAAACTTCCGAAACACTTAAGTTGTATTTGTAAGTTGCTTTGGCGGCTGTGGGATTGCAACGTACGCTTTCTCCTTTTGCCACTATACTCTATTTAAATTAAGAAAAAAGTGACGAGATCCGTCCAATGTATCATTCATAACATAGCGGTAATTAGTCAATCGACGAACGTTCCTTCTCGTAATTGCTCGTTTTAATTATTTTATGTTTACGGTTACGATATAGATAGTGTGCGATGGTGTATGGTACTACGGTTCGAATTCTCTCTCGCAAATTTTGTTTAATTGTCATTAGAAAAAATCAAAAAATCTCATTATAATTGTCTCACTTATAGCAACATATAAATTATTTACATAAGTAGGTACGTTACGAATGTCTAAATAGTTTATAGGGTAAACTAAATCCCATTTCCAGACTGTCATTAGCGTGTGAGTTCCTGTATATAGGACAACGTGTTTACAAGCTATGTCTCGTGTAAATTAGATTAGCAAGTTATACATGATTAATTAACAAACAAGTCTAAATTATTCCATTTATAGATTGGCGAAAGTTTACTTGATGTTTCTAAAGTGACATCTGTTTCACTTACATATCAAGTTTACATAGCATACATACATACATCTACATAGCAATCTTTAGTTACATACATAGGTACATACATCTTTTACTTAGCAACTTACAATACACTATATTATTGTACTATACTGTGTTCTTACTATACTATACTTTTCATATGGCCTGAAACCATGTATTTCGTTTAATTATAATGTCAATGAACTTAGAATCCATGGTTTCGGGTATTGGGAAATGACCGGACACACTCCTTATAGTCGAGTGCTGCATATACTGGTACTTATCACTGTCTTTCAAAGTTAAAAAATACAGTATATTATATACCAGTTAATTCAGAACCACATGCAGAATCCATAGTTTCAAATTATAAGCAACTAGTTACATAAAACACCACAAACCACCACATAATATATATGTTTGTACAGATACATTACGAAAACATCGACTATCGGCTAATCCGGAAGCACCCGAATGCACGTCTATGAATTACCGTACCTTTAATGCATACTTTATCACGAGATACTTTATTACTTTATTGTATAGACGCGGATGACGCCTTTTATCTGTAGAAACTAGGCCTATCTGACCATTTGATCAGTATCGGGCATTCATTTCATTCAAGTTTAATGCCATTCTACATAATTTATTTTTATTCAATACTATTCAATTCAAATCAATTTCACTCAATTTCATTCTGTTCCAATTCATTCTACTTATTGTATTCAAAAATCTACTCTATAAAATGGTCTGTTCTGTACAAATCGCAACTTATGCTGAAGGAAAAGAAAATTTGGTCCGAGTAATTATCTTTCGTCCGCTTTTGTGAGAAGGTCCATGCGTCTTCATCGGGACATCGGACAGAAACACCGACAACCTTAATTAGACGAAATGAATAAAAGTAATTAACGCAGACCTCGTTCAATTTCGATGAACTTCGACAATGAGTCTTAATTAACAAGATGGAATATTGCGATATGATTTAGTTATTTGAAAGTTATTGTTAATAATTGAGAATATTTATTCTCAACTATTATTGAGAATACTTATTCTCAATTATTTATTATTTGCTTGGCGGTAACGGAAAGCACCGCAAGTAAATCGTGTGCCCAAGAAATAAATATCATCTACGCGCTAGTGCATTTTGTAGGTACCTATAACAAATAGGTGTCCTTTGGCCCATGTATTTATTCTAAAAATTCTTTTTGTATTCAGGAAGAACAAATTGTGGTATATGTATAGTTATAATCTGAATTAACTGTTAAAATCTGATATAAAGGCATACATTTTTCTGAGGAGATAGGTATACCACGCGATATGACGTGAAACGCGAAACGTGAAAAACCTTTCGTCTGTGTCCGTAGAGAATTTGAAGCAAAGTGCCAACCGAATATTATATAAACGTCAGTTGAAAATTTCAGAAGAAAAGCGCGTATTTTTATTATTTTATGTATTCAGTCTTTGGTTTGATTTAATATTTCAAATTTCATGGAAAGGGGAGGAAAAGATTCATGCACTAATTCAAGCATTAAAATGCGATAAGACATATCTGTACATTTATTTGAAGTACGAGTATATGTATTTTTATATATAACTAGCAAAACCCCGCAGACGTTGTCCTGCCATGGAAGTTGATGTACTGCAGCGCCATCTAGCTCGAGTTATAACAAAGTCTATAGCTCGAAACTATTCTCCGTGCTCAAATACCTATACATAGGAATTTTCATCGGCGATCGATTGAACGGTATAGAAGTTAATGTGCTGCAGCGCTATCTAGTGGCGAGTTACAACAAAGTCGATAGCACAAAAACCTTCTCCATGAAAAAATACATATATGTGCCAACTTTCATGGTGATCGGTCAAATGGTGTCGAAGTCTATTAACATCAATACCAACATCCTGTTTATATATATATTAGGGTGTCCCTTATATGGGTGAAAAAAATTTTTTTTCGGATATCGAAATGCATACCCCCTAATTCTTTTTAAACTACCCAGACTTACTCAAATACAAAATTTTATCTTCCTACGTCAACATTAACCCGTGCCGACAGGGCTCTGAAGATTTTGAAAATTGCTCTTTTTAACCCTTTCCGTTATGTAGCTAAATCAATTGAAATATTTATATTTAATAAAAATAATCAAAAAGAAAGTTAGTAAATAGGTACTTATTTATTAAAAGAAGATAAAATTACAGATCAGCCAGGATATTTTTTTTTTGAGGGTCTCTTTTTTACAGTCTGGATACAGATTTCTATGCTCTTGCACATAGCGTAGCAACAATTGCTTTTCTTCTTCCTTTGCAGTGATCAAACCATGAAAATCTTGCATAAGTTTTACAGCTCTTTCAGCTGTATCATTAACTGCCCTTAAAGAAATAACCTGTCTTTTTGCCTCTAAATAGGCAAAATCTTCTTCCCACGTAGAAACGGGTTTCTGTAGGAAGTTCTCATCAATTTTTAATCGAGAAAATAAATTTGTGCTCTTGACAGACACAAAATCACTTAATAATTTTCCTGCAACAATATATAAAGCAGTATTATTATCAGTTTAGTGAAAACAGTGTAAAAAATAATACTATGTATTCCCACTTACCATACAAATAATCAGACATATCGTCTTTCGATGGAATGTATCTCTTCCCAGAATCATACAAACTCTCTCTTTGTAAGTTCATTACAATGTTTCCCTTGGTTTGTTCATCAACTTCATCATCAAAGAGTGATAAAACGGCAATTTCTTCTGACAAGTACCAAAGATGTTGACTAAACTTGCTCAGGGCTGCTTTGGAGATCAATTTGTCAACAGTTTCATATTCCTTAAGCCTCTTTAAAAAGCACAAATCTTGATTTGGTGCCTTCACCGCCAGACTACATCCAAGCCATGGTTTCACATATATAACCGCAATGAATAAACAAACGTCTTGAAGTGCTCGTTTATCCTTGTCGCTAATTTTGAGCTGGGATTGCAACAAACATATTTTTAAAGAGTAAATACCTCTAGCCATCCACCTTGCTTGATGCATCGCTCCAGAAGGTCTGATTTTAATTTTTTTCTCATTATCTCCTCCTAAGAAAATAATAGATAGTTCAATCAGTTCCCGATAATCGTCACGTACAATGGATTTTTGCAGTTCTTGATTATAAAATGTCAACAATTCTTCCATTGTTGTATTACAAAAATGTTGTGTGACGATATCGGTGCATGTTTCAATAGCAGCAGGATTAATAGTTTTCCAGTTGTCTCTAAACTTTTTGAACATCGGGATATCAGGGCTACTTGTGATTTGGTGGATTTTTGTTTCGAACACACATTTTAAAACCAGTTCGTAAACGTGATGGCGGCAAGCAAAGAGTACTAATTCTCTGTCTAATTTTTGTTCCAAAAGTACACAAGCTCCTTTCAATCCCCCTGTATTAGACGCAGTTGTATCACAGCACATTATTTGTACTTTGTCATTATTTGAGGTTCCAGTCATAAAGTGCGTTTAACACAGCTTTAGCTTGATCTTGACCAGAAGAGCTCTCCAGTTTGGGCACAGCCAGAAGTTGTTCCTTTTCTCCAAATGAAATAAGAATTGGCAGGCGTTCTTCTTTAGAACTTCTCACGTCCAGTCCAGGTAATAATTTCCCATCCCAGTGAACGGTCACCATTTCAGGCATATTATTCTGAAAATCTGATTTTATAGATTCCGCTCAATCTTTTCTACTCTGTGCACGAATGCGTTGAATGGACGATTTGTTTATCGGGAAATCATCACAGCTAAGATCTAGTGCTTCTATTACAGCTTGAAGTATATAGACAGAATCCCTTATGCTTAATTGACATCTATCTAAAGCTGCAACTAACTTAGGCGTGATAAAGTTTTTCCTTCCTCTTTTTGTAGTAGTTCCAGAACTTACCGTTTGAGATGTCGATGGCAAGGGTTCCTCAAGGCTTTCATCAGAGCTGGTAGGTTGATCGTGATGTCCTTGCGTTTGTATAAAATCTTGTGTAGTAAGAGATGACGATAAACTCTGGGAACACATTTGCTCATGTCTTTTTTCTCTTCTTTTAATTTTCTTTGACTTGCCCTTTCTTCTTTCTCGGCTAACTTTTTGTCTACACCCGCTAAACATCCTGGACGCCCTGGTTCTCTTTGTTTTTGTAAAAAGATTTTATCTTCGTCTATTTTCATCCGTTCCAAAGCATCGGCGTGTGCTATATCGAATAAATTATCTAAATTGTTTTGAAAGTCCTCCTCACGGCGCTCGTAAACACCTTGTGTTTTTTTGGATTTTTTTTGCAACTCTCTCCAAGCATGGTGAAGATCCACAAGTTTTTTTACACAGTTAGGTATAGCTCTGGTAGGGATTCTAGCTTTTTCCCAAAATATAATACACTCTCGAATGACGAGATTTGCGCTTTCACTAACAGTCATTTTAACTTCGCGAATGTTAAAAAAAAATACTGCAAGAACTTGACGTTTAGACGGTAACTTTGCGCCTGTTATTTGATAATTTACCTCACCAACTAAGAAAATACTTTTTTTATTGCTTCTTAATTCCACTGCCATCTTCTAAATGTAAAACAATGCGTGTTAATCACGAGAATAACTGAGAACAAATGACAAATACCGCCAGTACGCGCTGCTACTTCCGCGCAACTTGTATGAACATGATTCGATGCAAGTCGGCACGGGTTATCGTACTCCAAATAAGGTTAAAATTTATTTCCGAGTGTTTTAAGAGCAAATGAACAAAACTAAGGCCTATGCGTTAGAAAATAAAAACTTTGAAAAATAAGGGACACCCTAATATATATATATATATATATATATATAGATTATGTGTACTTAGTTAAGTCTATTTAAAGAAATTAACTGATCCTCAATGCTGCTCCTGTGCTCCAAGATGCTCGTGACATGACGTAAATGGATTGTTATTATAGATAATTAATTAATTTTATTGTTAAAATAATATTCCACACGTCATTAACGTATTAGGCTTTAATATTTCACTAAGAGGTAGGTATACTTACTTCTGAATGCTCTACGTTTGTATGGCATGTTTGTTTCTAAAACAGAGCTGGGATTTCCTTGTGATAATTCTAACATTCAACGGCTCCTTGCTCGCATGCGGGCTCAATAAACAAGAGACGTGCTTTGTCACGAAAATAGAGCGAAAATACGATAGACCAGACAATAGACCTAAACGTGCTATTACTAGCACGTATTTATTACTAGCATTCAATTTATTTATCGTTTCATTAATACCGTGTGTTGCGAGCACTCTCATACCCCCCTCGCGATGGGCGGAGATCTGTACCTGGGCGATTTTCCCACCAAGAGAGGTCTCTTCGCTATGCGCTACTGCGGGCAGGTCACGGGGGGTGAGCGGATTCCGCTTGTGTCAAACATTGACATCACCATAATGATTGTCAACTTTTGGTAAGAGACGGCACACAAATGCTTTAACTTGGATCAACCACAATGACCAAATCTTGTAAAAAAAACAGTCAGTGTAAACGGAATGATAAGGTAACGGAAGCCGGTTCGCCAAGAAGTCCGGTTCGACATAACATTTACAATTCAGATGGCGGCTCCCGCCATTTCATTACAAGTCCGCTTTCGAGCATGCGAACTAGACAGAAATGAGATTTCATCGGACCGCAGTGCAGTGGCTTATTGTAGGGAAAGAAAGGACGTATCTGCAAAAATATTATTTTTCAGACTATAACTAAAGACATATCTTTCAGCGATAGCAATTAACAATTTTGTTATGATAATGAATATCATACTTGCATGAAAGCATGGTAGTAATACCTACACGTAGAGTAGAAGTAAGTGCTAACCGTCATAATTGAATGTCGTACACACGGCAAAATAGATAAATTCGCATGCAATAGACTTTGTTCACGGACTATAGTTACGCCGTCGACAGATTACCGATTTGTCATATGTCAGGTTAATGTAACTGGTAATGATTATAGACGATCCTAGCAGCAGCATTAAATACCTTTAATAACAGATAATGATAATACTTTCGTTGATATGATGGATTAGAGAAATCGGAAATTTAAAAAATTACATTAGATTAAGATATGGTTTATTGAGTATTTTACACTATTCTTTGAATCAGAATCACGTGAACTACTGCTATTGTCGTCACTATCAGTTACTTGAATAATTATTTCATTGTAATTATGGAATCAATCGTATTACCGCGGCCATAGTCGACCAAAATTATTTTTGTTGTTTCTTTTAACTATTTTCGCCCTGTCGTCTTTTGTCTTTGTGCGTTTTTTGTGACAGAATAGAATATAATATCTTTATTTGACATCAACACACACAAATATACCAATATATTTATTATACATATACTCGTAGCACTGTGTTGAAAATCATAAAGGAAGTCAATTTGAAGTTTTATCTTTTATTTGGGCCCATATTAACTCGATGCCATTGTACTGACAGTGGTACCGCAGAGTTCGGAGAACGCGATGTCTGTGTGCTAGAGCCAGTTCGTCTATCTTGTATAGTTTTGTCGCCTTGTTCTCTTACACTAGTTTTATCAAATCTGCTTTTAGCATCTGGACATTGGTTTCAATGCCGTTTTATTCGAGTCAAGCAACCAGTTTTGCTTTTTTACTGGCCTGGGTAGGAGATTTTAATTGAGGATATTTTAATGGACTATTTATCCACTTGCATGGATAAATAGTCCATTAAAATAACTGAAGGCTCCGGCAGTCTGGGTAATAATTGATGTTCAAACCACTGTGTCAAAGTGTCAGCATTCATCTCCTCATGGTAGTCAAAAGTGCTCTTTGACTCGAAAGCCGGCAACGCGATCTCCACGAAACCGGATCTAGCAGAACCGGCGTGACAGATAATTAATCAATCGAGCTCCTTTGCCCATTGGCACTTTAACAGTGTGGTTTGCATTTAACCACGTTTCGTTGATAAACACCACGTTCTCCCAATTTGTAATTTTCTTCGCTTCCCTTAAAAACAGATTTCTTTTGAGTATTATGTCAAATCTCTGCATAACAATATTTCTCTTGTCAGTTTTATTGTATTCAAATCTAATCTTTTTTAATATTTGTGACAATGCCGTTTTTCCTCCACTAAATAAGCCAACCTCTTATAACGACATCAAAAGCATTCTTATATTCGTAAATTCATTTCTTGAATAATAATTGTAAATATGATTTCTGATAGCGTATTCATCAAAATTGTCACCATCCATAACAGGCTTTTATCTCTTTTTATTTGGTGTCCGTAACACATTTTCCTTGTTAGAAATGCGTAATTATCAATCCCTCGCATACGACTGGTTGTGGGCACATCCCTTTTGTACTGTCGCATCACTAGGCTACATGTCTGTCATTTTTATTGGTTGGTGATTGTCGTTTGTTCTTGTAATACATAAGATATGTTTTAGTCTAATAAATCTTTATTATTATATCTACTTAGTTTATATTAGATAAAGATTATAAACAGTAAACCCTGCGTTAGTTGAACCTTTATCAATAACCAACATTCTTCACTCCCAGATGGGCCGAATTTTTCTTTAATGATGTTGAAAAGTGTTACTGATTCCAAGCGCCTGCTAAACGCGCTCTTGTACTTGGGCAACAGTCACCAAAGGTCAGCCATTTTGCGACTCGCCCTCGAAATAGTTGAATAGAGATTAAATTTAATTATAAGCTCGCGGGATTTTCTATTTGAAGTTTGTCCACCTTTCAGCATTTTTATGCACTAAAACAACGCGTACAAAGTACATAGAATCAAAATGCAATTTCGCTCCAAGGTCAACATAATAAGCAGGAACAACAAACAGAATATAGCTGGGTCACAAAAAAAAACACCACACAATACGTAGTTTGTCCACACGGGTACGAACGACGGACGATTGATTGACTGACTGTTTTGCAGTCACAAAATGACAGCGCTAGTGCAGGTTGGAGTGACGATAGGCCCGTGATACCATTTTTTACCGATAATATTAAAAAAATGCAATGATTTAATGATCTCTGTACAATTTTTAAAAATCTTAATTGAGAATTTTAATCGTAAATTACCATATTGGTTCTGTCATAGCTTAATATTAGACTTATCAAATCACACAAAAGTAATAGAATTAGTAAATCCATACACTTCTAACATTTTACTCAGACTGCGTTACAAATATCCGGTATCGGTATTAAGTATCTTCACTACATCACTATCTTTAAAAACACAAAAAGTGACACGACGTAACATTATAACAGCGCGTCACGGATTGAAAAAAGTATAGTTTTCTTAGTTATTAAGTAATATTTAAGGCTCTAAATAATTACGTTTAGTTTAAAATTGGCTAACTCTATCATTTTTGCGTGAAATTTGTTTTATGAACGCGTAATAATGACAAAAATATTTGTCGTAATTTGTACGCCACTTTTTTTATGGACGAAGGCGGCAGACAGGCATACAGTCCACCTGATGGTAAGTGGATACTGTAGCCCATGGACATCCGCGGTATATGCCAACATTAGTCCAAAATGACAAACATTCACACGATACCCGGATGTGCTGTCTACCTTTGGAAATTAGGAATGGATTTGGTGAAAGGGTTTTGAAAAGGAGGAGGGATAGGGTGGAATGGGAATGGAATCTGGCATATCTCACTCAGTACCGAAACACGTACGTAGGTACATTGGGGAAATGCCATAAAGTGGAAAATGCAGTATATTTCAAGGTAGTCTTCTGTGAGAGAGCGGTAACATGGCCAGTTGCGCCCTGCTGGATTGGAGCGTGCACTTTCCTCCTCAAAGTTACCTTCAAAGTTACCTCAACCAACTGTTCATGAACTGTCAAATCGGTAATCTTTCGACGGTGTAATTATAGACGCTCAAACAACTCAACCTGAGTTCCGTGTATAGAAATCTAAATAATTCTTTTATTATTTAGATTTTTATAGTGCCGTGGGTGAAATATTGTTACACATTCAGTGAATCGGTTAACGTGTCCATTCTTTATTAAAAACTCATTAATAAGCATAAAAACGCATTATAAGTTTATACGCATTATAAAAATTACGATAATTAAGAAACTGATTTAAATAGATAAAAGTAGTTATTAAGAAAAGTTGCTTGAATAGATAAATATCCAACTAGCTATCTTTCTAATAGAGAGATTATTAGGCAAGATGGTCCATGAGTTAGATTTTATAATCATGCTCAAGCTAATTATTATATTATAAGCTAAGGGATTTAAAATGTTACATATCTACTAATGCCTAACAGACCCAGTATCTCAAATACATTGGTTTCTATGTGTAGTAAATTCCTTAAACTTTGACCGATGATAACGCTTCGCAAGCTAGTGAAGGAGATAAGTTGATTCTTATTTAGTTTCGTGCTTAACATAATTAAGTATAGTAGTGTCATTTAACAAGTGTATTCATAAGAATTGTTGTAACAGGAAATATACGTTTACTAGAACAGAACTTGAAGGATAATGAACGGTAAGAGAAAGAGTTGTACTGATCAAATTCTATTGATGTGGTGTCAGTCGGCTGTAGAAAATCAATATCCCATAACGCTTCTCGTAGAAGGAGCAAAGGCGACTAAGGATCAAATCTACATTTATATTTGTTGTAAATTTTGTTCAATTTTGTATTGTATATTAAAATATGGCTGTAAATACATACTCGTATAGTGTTGATAAAAAAAATGCCTGAAAATATTATTGATTTTAATATAGTTTATTTTTTCTCCAGGCATAACAACAGTGACATTGCAAGAAAGAACACTAATAGTACAATTTGAAGAGGGCTTGTCTATTCAATTCGAAGATTGCTGGTTGCGAGATCACTGCAGGTGATAAAATTATCTTATAAATCTTGCTGAGACAGCTGAGAAAATAAATAATAATAATGCAAGTTGTGATAAAAATAGTCATAGCCAACTGGCGGTCGGCAATTGTCGGATGGCACTAGATAGTCAAAGAGGGCCGGAGTTCTCTTAAACATACGTATAACGCACATTATGACAAGTTACGCACATTAAAATATTTCTTTGTGCCACGTAAATTCGTATGATTTCATTATATTAAATTCATGATCTATTTTATACATGATAATGAAAGAAACCGTGCCCAAAATTGAAACGTAATTTATTCCTACCTATTGCTTTTTTTGGTTTGGTCTAAATTGCTTCTTCAGAATTAAATTCTGAAAGAATGACTCCTTCAGAATTTTATAGTGATTTTTTATATCACAGTATTTTATAAACTTATTTTAAACCCAAAAATTCGCACAAAATTTAAGAGGATTTTAAGCGAACATTATCCGTTTACGTTCCCCAGAGTAAAGCCATTCATCAAGTATGTTTGCATAATTAATGCGATTTTTTTAAACAAATGACGCTTTAATCACAGGCTTGGGAATTTTTTTATGTTTATGAAAGGTTACTAATGCTATGTTTAATAAAATTTTCTGAAGTTTTGAAAAGTAAATAATATGAGTAATGAAAAATGATAAAAATGAAATCTCATTCGGGGTTTAATTTAATTGTAAAGTAATTATGTGTTGTTAGTTTTATAAAACTAAAAAATAGGAAGTTATTTTGAAAGAAGTAGATATTAATATCAGAAGTAATAAACTTGTTTGCTTAAATTCATTCAAATTCCTGCCTTCCTTTTGTCGTTAAACTCTTAGAAGACTTCAGAAAGAGGAGGAATTTCAAGTTGTATGATAATTATGCCTTTTTAGTTATGTCTATAGTCATTCTACCTCCGAAGTTAAATTTCCGAATATTAAAATTAAGTGAAATCCCTGTTTAGGTGTTCTACGTGTTACCACGCAGATACGTTCCAGAGAGCTCAGCATATTCTAGACATACCCGATGCTAAAGTGAACAAAATTGACTTCAATAGATCTGAGTTACGTATATTATGTAAGTTGAAATTATTTTAGAATTTTGTTTATTTATATACCTACTACAAAACCGTACTTACTATAATTAGGTATTGACTAACTGACAGATATTACACATTAATCTTATTAATGTTAATATCCCTGATTCCTGAACTATGGTAGACTTGTATCCCAGTAGTCAGTATTTTTCCAATACTTCCCAATACAGCTTAGCACATGCTGATACAATGTGGAATATGCTAGACATGCGCGATACAAAAATGAACAAAATTGACTTCAACAAATCTGAACTACGCATACATATCATGTAAGTAGTAATGATTATAAAAAGTTCCCTTTTTAACCAAAGCATTTTTCTGTAAATGGACCCAAATATATTGAATTTTCCTTTTTATTTATTTAATAATTTATTGTACACAAAAAACACGAAATAAATAAAAAGTAAGAAAAATATAAGGTGTACAAAAGACAAGCTATTTTATTTTTAATTCTGAATGGCTAGTGTAGTAAGTATTCAAGTATAGTGAGGGGACAGCCCAACGCTAGATAGCTACCGCCCAACGCAGCAGAATGTAATTAAAGTCCTTGTAATTAAATATATGTATATAGCTTATAATGCTTCTTGAATAAAATAAAATAAATATCAGTTGTATCGATACCGAAGGCCTCAGTGGAGTGCAGTAGGCACATCCTTCCGGATCAAATGATGGGTAGCAGAAGAGTCCGAGCACAGTGTTTGACGCTTAGAGAGAATTTGAATTTCGGTCTGCTTAGCGGCTAGTAAGGGTTCTTAGGGATTTGGTAGCAAGAAGTTCGGTAAAGGACAATAGTTTAATAAGTATTGTTACAATGTGACAATACGCTTAATTTTATATTAAGAACTTTAATATTTTCTAATTATAGCAACGTTTGTGTACTTGTTATTTTTTTAACAATATTAATGACACGATATACTATATGGTATTTCAGGGGACGACAAACACGAATCCATAATAAAGGCTGACTTTCTAATACAATTTGACTACAAAACTTGGACCGAGAGTAGGAAACTTAAACCTATTCTATGGCGTGGTAATGACGTCATTGAAAAAGTAAGCAGAGTGGGTGTCGATAAGTTTCTTAGCTCTACTGACGGAGCTAAGAGCGTGTTTCAATCGCTTCTAAACTACGGAGTGGCTTTGATTGACGGGGTAAGTTTCACGCCTAACATATGTAAATTGGATACTTAGTGTCGCTGGTGTTATGTAACATATATGTTGAGCATAATTTATTACACTTGTTTATGTTTCTGTGTCATAATTTTTTTCTTCGCGGTGTCTTCGTAAAGTGGGTTTTGTTTGTAGAAAAATAAATTTAAACTTTCTTTGTTTAGGGCTTAGTGTGTTGTTAAGGGCTCTGTATCATTCGTACTTTACACTGCAATGAATTATTCAAAACTTTTGTTGCGATTGTATTATATGTATACTTAGATATAATTAATCAATGAAAAATTCTTATTTCCTTCTCAGGTAGAATCCACTGTAGAAGCCACCGAGAGAGTGTGTAAAGCCTTAGGCGGTGTGCAACATACAATGTTTGGAGGGATGTGGACACTTGTCGCTAACGCTGAACGCGCTGACACTGCATATACCACTCTTCCTCTAGCAGCCCACAACGATAATACTTATTTCACTGAAGCTGCCGGGTGAGTGCCAGGTGACATTTCTGTGAGATGACATTGTATCAATACTTATATTGACTGCTCTGAACCACGGGCTAAACTTTCGCACTCGTCACAATTCAAAAAAATATTCCACATTCCGCACGTTATCACCAACTACATGAGAAACAGTTGTATAAACAGAGCTAGCACTGCAGTCAATTTTATGTGTTGATGAACGCAGTGACCTATTCCCTTGTAGTATTAAGGCAGTTAAATATCTGCTTACAAACAATTGTGCATTAGCGACAGTGACTATTATCATAATTGTATATAATAACAATATACATATAAACACTACTATAATATGTGTATTTATATGTTATTTACTATATATTCATTGCAGACAATTTCAGCAATGTCTATGAATAATTAGAGAATTAATAGAAATTGGAGTCTTTAGATCTTCAAAAAACGTTGCGATTTGCACAATAAAGGAGTCAGTTACTTTTCAAAGTGCCTGTCTGCGTGACCCACTTCAACCGGGGGTTTTCCCGTCATTATTATTTCAGGGTCTATTCGAAAAAGCTTTCGCTTGTTGGTTGCTTTCAAATCCTGTTTAACAATTCGTTCACGGCTGCTGAACCATTCAACGCTAACTCCTCGGTATAATATCTGGAGCTGGAGCTCAAATAATAGCGGTCTCAACCGTCCGCAATGAAATCCAGTCTCCAACGAAGAATAGAAGAAAAATCGTAATCACATGTAATTTTGCTCCAAAAAGCAGTAAAAGGCATACATTCTTTGAGTTTTCCTTTGAATAAAAGCCTTAAACGCGCCCTGAGAATTAAGCGTTCGCCAGGAAAATGAATGGCAGTATTAGATTTTGTCGCTTGCTAAGATTTATTTAAATTGCTTAAGCCTTTAATGAAATTGGTTTTTGGGAAGTTTTATGTTCGGCGATGATGATAGTATTTCCTTACTGTAAAATTAAAGGGAGTTAAAACGCAGATAAATTAGCATTAAATTAGCAAATTAAAATGTTTTTTTTTTATTGAAAACTATTTTTATTGTCATATTTCCTTATTCTTAAGTACGAAAATCGCCCTTTGACAATCTAATTATGGTGCATCTTTTTTTGTCTTCATAATACTGAAAGAGACGTATATAGGTCACACTGAAAATATTTAAAAAGTAATTACAATATTTGAAAATGGAACTCTTTGGTTGTAGAATAAAGTTTGTTTCATATAACAGTCATTCGTTTTTCATTGTGGCGTCATTTTAAAAATTGCGTGTCTGCAAGATGGATTTAACTCGTGAAAATTTTCGCTGTATGATTTTCTACGATTTTAAGTGTAATTTGACAGCTCAGCAGAGCTTCGCTCGGGTTCAAACTGCTTTTAGCGATGAAACACCAAGCAAGACGACAATTAATAGCTGGTTTACAGAATTCAAGCGCGGTCGTGTCAATCTCAGTGACGAATTTCGTGAAGGTCGTCAGTCCACCGCTGTCAACAACAAAAACATCGATGCTGTTCGCCATATGATCAAAACAGACAGGCATGTGACCTACCATGAGATTCGGGCATCCATAGTCATAGGCATGAGTCAGATACAATCAATATTACACAAACATTTGGCTGTGCGAAAGCCGTGCTCGCGGTGGATCCCACACAATTTAACTGAGGCTCAAAAACCGTAACGCGTCACTTGGTGCAATGCCATGCTTACCAGATTCAACGCAGAGGCGTCAAATTTGGTGTGGAACATAGTAACAGGTGACGAAACGCGTGTGCAAAGTGCGGCGAAGCAGAGATGATCGCTTCTTTTTTTAGAAAAACTGAACCTGTGGCTACTTTTACTCTGGAGAATCGTCTTACCGTGAATGATGATTAGTACACAACCATTTGCTTGCCGGAAGTTATTGACGAACTCCGTAGAAACAGCCGTAAACGCCGCATAATCTTGCACCATGACAATGTCAGGTCTCACACGTCCAAAGAGACAAACGACTTTTTGAAGGCGGAAAACGTTGAACTTATGAGCCATCCTCCATACAGTCCCGACTTGGCACCTTCTGACTTCTTCATGTGTCCAAAAATTAAGAACCCATTACGCGGTCAACGATTTTCATCGCCAGAAAAAAACATGTTTCCGAGGTCACCACGGAGGAGTGGAATAAATGTTATTGAAATTGGTTTATTTGTATTCGAATATTTTGAGAAACAATAAATTGATTTTTGTCCATTCATTGTAATTTTTTCTTATTCATTCTGGAAACTTTCAGTGTGACCCTCGTAGTATTAATTAAGTTGCCAAAATTAAATTTTCATCTTAGCCTTAAACGAGAATTGGGATTCTGGTAAGAAAGTCTGTAAAAGCATACTTAAAATATAAATGAAACACAAAATTAATTAAGAAAGCTGTGAATAGGATTTTACAAGGTCGGCGGCGTACTCGCATACCTCCTGATGTTGCAGGTGTCCATGAGCCCGCGACAGTAACACTTACCATGACGTGGGACCGCTTGCTCGTTGGCACATACCAATATAGAGATTATTATAGGTTAATAGCGGTTTAAAATAAACAATTTAAAATTAAAATTAAAATTTAAAATAAAGGTTACATTCGGCATGATACATTTGTAATTTCTTCAGAATCAGCTAGTTTGTCCCAGTTGAGAATACGGTATCGGCATCGCGTTGTCGGTACTTTTGATCGTATTATATTTAGATCGGGGCTATGCGTGCTGTGTATTGATAAGTATTGTTCTGAACGTTTTGACTTGTTTGGTTTAAAATTTATTCTAAGCAAATAATAGCACCTCTTTTGTTACAGTCTTCAAATTTTCCATTGTTTGGAGCATTCTAAAGGCAATGGTGGTGAAACTATTTTAGTAGACGGCTTCTACGGAGCTACCCGTTTGAAGGAAGAGCATCCAGAAGACTACGAGTTCCTTACTACCTACAATGTTGAAGCGGAGTTCCTTGATGACGAGCATCATTACAGGCATTCTGCACCCATGATACAGATTGATAGTGATACTAAAGAAATTAAACAAATGAGGTAAAGTTAGTGTAATTGCGTTATACCACGGCTTACAGCTTTAACAATTTGTTCACTCCACCAGCGTGGCGGCGATAAATTTTTATATCGGGTGGTGCAACCAAGCCTGGATAGTTATTGTTTCGCTGTTTGCAATGTGCAGTGTGAGTGTGCGCGTGTGTGCGCATTAGGATCTTGCCGTTTGTATGGAGCGCACTAGTTGTTATGTAGATGTTATACGCACTGTAGTTCTACATTAGGTGATTATTTTCTTATTTAGGAATGTACTTGTTCTTCTTTCTTCTTATGTTCATACACATAAGAAGAAAGAAGACCAAGTAGCCAATACTGTACTGTCGCCCATAGACATCTGTGTATATGGTGACAACAATAGAAAATAACATAGTTAAAGGAAAGTACTGAGCATTTTCCTTTTATTACGCCTATGTCTAACTACATCAAATTACCTTCAATTCCAGGTTCAATGTATACGACCGTTCCCCTATGGTTTTTCCCGATAGAGAAACATGCAGAACGTATTACCGCTCTTTGCGAAATTTAGCTCGGTATTACCGCGAACCGTTTAATCACTGGCAGTTTAAATTGCAACCAGGTATGTACTAACTTTATTAATTGAATCTTCCGGGCTACTTGGCCGAGGTCTTCTGGAATCTCTTCTCTTTCTTCCAAGAGAGGTCTTCTGGAATCTCTTCTCTTTCTTCCAAGAGAAAGAAAGAGAAGAGATTCCAGAAGACCTCGGCCAAGTAGCCCGGAAGATTCAATTAATATGGACACCGGCCGAGAAAGCCTACACTCCACTATGTACTAACTTTAATATTGTTTTAGCCGTGTGATGTCGGTCGGCTTTAGAATACCACCACCCCCTCTCTTCCCGCGGGTGTCGTAAAAGGCGACTAAGGTATCCCTTATAAGTATAACATAGCCACTACCACAAGCCCTGAGGAACTACATCACCTTTAAAAAACTTGACTCGCCAACGTGCTTGGCCAGCGCGAGCGTGGCGTTTTAACGTTATATACATCCCCCGTATACAAAACAATGTGCACGAGGAGGCAACCTTTCAAAATCGTAACTACAAACTACTTATCTTACCATATCTTACCTGACGTATACCATTTTTTATTTAGGGTAATTGCGGGACAGATGCCTAGTCGGGTGACAAGCCTAATTTTTCGAAAACAGGTTTTCTATATCCGAGACAGGCGCAATTGATTGAACTGATGGCGGATTCTGTGTAAAATGATGAACACGGCAAATAAAAATTAAGTTAAAATGATGATTTTTTTCCCTTTCATACTAGTGCATGTTGTAAGTAGTAAATTACTGTAGAAACTTATAACAAACAACTTTTTACTGTTAAGTCTGTACATTTTAGGTTATGATTACGCGCTTCTTTATCCAATAAAAAAATGTTATTGATTAAGAATGAAGGCTCTGTCTGTAGATTAAAAATGATGTCGGGCATCTCTCCCTAACAAAAAATACACTACCCTAGTTATTACCCTAGTAATAAATACATGAAAACAAACATAAACACTCGAAGAAAAAAACTTGCATATAGTCTTAAATATTGTTTTTAATTCTTTCCTGTTTCTTGTCTATAATTCTATAAAGTTCTATCCATTTTTTTTTCTTTTTTAGGTACTGTGATAGCCATAGACAACTTTAGAGTGCTACATGGCAGAACCGAATTTACTGGTAACCGATTGTTATGCGGCAGCTACGTGGCGCGTGCTGATTGGTTAAATAAAGCGCGAAAATTGAAGCTTATCCAATAACACTAGGATTTTATAATTAAAAAAAATTAACACTATGGTAAATAAAAGAGATATTTAGTCGTCATTGTCATCAATTATTATTTATTTTAAAGTCTCTTAGCATCTCGCTGATCGATATGGAAATAGACTAGATGACACATCATACGTTCATATCAAAGAAACCTGGTTGGAAATTTCTAGGAGGGGTGAAGCAGATGAATAGGGGTTTATTAAAAACTCAAATTTGAAACTTAAGTACCCCGTAAGAAAAATGTTCCATTTGCAAAACATATTTGAAGAAAGATTGCAAAACACATATGAAAGAATTATTCGAGATTCACTGAACATAGAACACTATTAGACTCCCACGTGCCTGCCCTAGAGTGCTTGTTTAACATATCTAACACGGGGGTGACATTGAAAGTTTTTTGAAATCTCAAAGTTTTTATTGCTTTTCGGAGAATTCTCCGCGACTATCGATACACTTTTTTATTCGATGAAACTATTGTGTGAAGCATTCAGCCCACCCTTATTTAGACACCTCTTCAACAGCCGTTTGGAAGGCCGTTACTTCTGCATTAATAAAACGTACTCTACTGAGTTTATCCTTAATTTTAGGGGAACAAATAAAAATCACGACCGTGCGGTCGGGACTGTATGGCGGATGACCCATTATCTTATAATTTACAGTACACAAAAAATCCTTCGTTTTATTCTGGCAGAGTGACCTGGGGCATTGTCGTGATGGAAGGTCTTTGTGCTTCGTGGGCGTCGTTCTTTTCCAAAACAAAAGGCAAACAGCTATTCACATTCCAGTCCGCAGTTATGAAGTTATAGTTGTAAAGTGGCCCGATCTGCCAAAGAAAGAGGCAATCATCTTCTTTTCAACACTCCGCCCTTTCGTCACTTTCTCGGCAAATCTTCCAAAGGATAGACCCACTGCACAGAATTGCCTCTTAGTTTCAGACTCATAGCGGTAGATCCAGCTTTCATCACCTGTTAAAGGATATCAAAAACAACATTTGATTGACCCTTGTCGAATTTTTCAAACATTCTCTAACATCGTCACTGAGATGGGTACGATCAGATTTAAATTCACTGAACCAGTTATAAACAGTGAAACTGTATGGGGCTACATCCCTAAATGCTAACTTAAGTCTTTCATAACTTTATTTCTTCTTTAGACCGCAATGAATGTCATAAAAAAACATTGAACCAAACATTGCAAACACTTAATTTTCAAATTTCCGCTAAAAATAAAAAACAAATGACAGTTTTGAAAATTTTATGGCGTTTGACAAGCAAAGAGTTCCAATTAAAATTCGAACTTTTTTTTTTTATCGTATTGTACAGTAGCCAGTTCTAAAAACTTTTAGTTTGATCTATCGTATGTATTCTCAAATCGATGATCTCGGTATAAATATTTTTCAGTAACTCAAGAAATGTAGTCGAGTTTTTGTTTGATTATTATAAAAAATGTTTATTGGGGTTAAAAATGTTTATTGTTATTTTATAAAACCTCAAAGTGTTTTTGTGCGCAATGTTTGGGATAATCAAATAAAACCATATGACTGCGTTTTCGTGTGCTTCCATGGAGTTCCAAGGAAACCTACTATCACTGTACTATCACTGTATCAGGAAACTTTTAACTTACTTCGACGAGATTGTAATATTGACGAAAACTCTACATTGGCACAGTGTGCTAATTGCGCTATTGTCATATAAGAGAAAACAGCATCCTGATGTAATAAAAATTATATTGTTATTAAAATTCTCAAATGCTTACGTTAATATTTTTACATTACAAATGGAAAATAAAATAACACTCGAAGTTAAAATTACACTTCTGAATTCTACTAGCTCCGAGCGTTTTTGTAAGTTCACGAACTGAATAATAACGAAACAGGGCAAACTATTCCAACAAAACTTTGTAATGAAACTATAGGTAATGGTACCTATAGTAAAGGTAACTATGGCATTTGGTACCTATAGCAGCTATAAGTACAATTAATGAACATAAAAACCTTAAGACAATGAAGAATAATGTTGCTTTCCACTGGTGATTTCGTCTAGACAATGGTGTCAAATTGTAGTCGTAAATCTTAGACGCCCTTTGGATTTTATTACTCTCTCTGTCGAATCACGAGGTGATACTTTATCTGATGTTACAACCATCGGTTGCAATATTAGCTCTCGTGAGCCGTCAGCTCCACAAGTCCAAGCCTTGTATTCTAAAATTAGCAGCTTATCGAAAGGTTCTCAATATTATGTCTGAAAGATGAATCAGCAAAACGACCAAGTTTGTAAGATGAAAAATGTACACAGTCATATTCAGGTATACGTTGTTAATACAAAATTTTTATTGTGTCCGAAAAGGGTCAAGATATAAAGGCATTGTGTTCACTACATCATATAAGAAGATTGGGTCACGGTCAGTGTCTGTCATTGAAAAATTGTTCATTATTTGGTCGTGGTCAATAGAATACTGCAAAGGTCATTTCTGTATTAAGAAAATCATGTATGATGATGTTGAATTGTTTTTACTGACATTGTCCTGTCAAAGTGGAATTGTTTTCGTGTCGTATGAATGCTCATGTCCGTGCATATTAATTTATTTACTCAGATAGCTAACAGGGTAACAATAAACCATTTAATACATAAAAAGACGTGGTAATTGTTCCCCCACATACAGATTATTATTACATGCGGCTACATTGTCGTACATACTTACATGCAATTCAGATTAAATTTATAATAGGCCAAAACAAAATTTGTACACAGCTGTGTATCGATTACGCGCGGCAAATCCTCGAACATTGCCGCGCGTGATCGATACCGTGTTGCCGCACGAGCCAATTCAAATGTTGCCTTGTTCGAACTTGCCGCGAGGCGAACAAAATCTTGGTCGGTTTTAGCCACGCGGCAAAGGCGCGTCTATACTTTGCTCGTGCTCAATTGGGACGGATATATCGCTGTTTTGATTCGCTCGCGCGGCAATGGGCGGCAACCGGCAATTCAATTAATAAATAATAAAAAAAACATACACTGATCGCTGGATGGATCATCTGCAGCCACAATGCATTATCTGCCAATTTGTCAAAAATGGCTCACGCTGCAAATAGGTTTGCCGCGCGCGAACATGACTCGCGCTTCTGACGTGCATAATCGATAGATAGGTTTAGTATAAAAAAGGAATGTTTTGGGAAAAATCAAAAACGAATGAAAAATATTATGCATGTTGTGTACCAGAATTATTACATCAAATAATAGATATTTTACATTTTCTTATTATGTTATCACTAGAGCCGTTATATTTTCTATTCCCAAACCTTTTTTCAAATTCTAACCCCCAAATCTCCAAAGGTTGGTAGAGTATCTGCGGACGTGTGAAACTTCGTCATTTTTGATTGATATTGCAATGTCTACTCGTCTGCCTTCTCTCTATAAAGAATATGTCCAAGGTGTCTTCAACTTTTTTGTTACAGATAATACTGTTCAAATATAATAAATCTGAAATGCGTTTAATATGGGCGTGAGTCAGCCAGTTCCCATCTAATATCGCATGTTTTATTAAAATCTTGCCCGTCGAAAGCAACATTAGAGGTAGCTTAAGATGAGTATGATAACGTGGATATTATGATCAATTTACATACATACATAATAGCTTTATGTATAGTTAAAATATTTTTCCAAGGAATTTAATCGAATAGGGATGATGTTTGTCATGGAATGACGAAAATTTTTCATTCCATTATACTGACTACTTCTCATTTTTCCCCATCATTTTTCCAAATTCTGATTGCTGACATTTCCAAAATACACTGCGCGGATGTGGTAATATTCGTCATTTTTACTTTATTGATGGGACTTTTTAGCGGGAATCCGAGATGTGGCCACTTACAGTTACCACTTACAGTGGCCAAGTTGAGTTTTTGTTTCTTTATTGTAACAATTGTATATTAAGCCTTTTGTGGTTGATTAGTGATAGTTTATTAAACTCCAAAGTGTTTTTCTTGCGTGGTGTTTGTGATAATCAAATAAAAGCGTGGAACAGCGTTTTTCTTGTGCTTCCAAGGAGTCCTCTTCTGTCCTCAGTAAAGCTACTGTCGCGTTACTTAGCGTCTCCTGACCTATGTCGACGGGACTCGACATTGACAGGATATGTTTTAGTCTTCGAAATTATTTATTACGAAGAAAACTTGATACTGGCATAATGTGCTCATTGTACCTTTGCCGTATATGAAGAAAAAATAACTTATATTGACATCGCCGCCAGGTGAATGATTTGTCACTAACTTGCTACTTTGTACAAACGCACTTTGTTTGTTTCATATGGAAAAAAAATATTGTTATAATTCCAAAGTTACCATATTTTTAGTTAAGTACAATCAATTGTAACCAATTTTATTAAGTGAATTTGCGATACTTTAAAAAAAAAACTTAAAAGATCTAGGCGAAGGTGGTGATCTCGATATGGTACATTCTATGTCTTATGTTTTATATCTATGTCATGTCTTATGTCTATGTGTTATGTCTATGTCTATAAACATAACACATAATCATAAGACTTAGGGCATAAGACGTGAGACATAATACAAGACATAAAAAATAAGACGTAAGACAAGACATAATACATAAGACTTTAGACCAGACATAATACTTAAGATATAAGACACAAGATATAAGACACAAGACATAAGACACAAGACATAGGACATAGGACATAAGACATACCACATAGGACATATGATATAGGGCATATAGACATACACATATTTACGTAGGCTTTTGGAAAAAAGGCATGCAGAGGATAGGACCGAGGTCGTCCCCCAAATAGTTTTCTTCTTCAACGCCACACTCCGTATCCTACACTAGGATTTATGAATTCAGACATGCAAAGGTAAAGACAATCTACCCAGATCCCGAACACACATTCATAACAGATGTTTATAAGTATGATTGGAAATCGATCCCGAGATCACTTTTTTAATCAATTTTAATCGCCCCTAGTTGTTATTATTGCCCCCAAAATGCACATTATTTATAGAAAAAAGGCAACAGAAGAACGGACAGTCCACACGGTGGTAAGTGGATACTGTCGCCCTGCGACATCCACGGTACATAGCCAACATCGCTTCAGAATGATAAACTTTACTATGCCTCCGAATGCGCTATATTACTTTTTAATTTTTTGGAATGGATTTGAAGAAAGGGTTTGAATGGATTTTGGAAAGGGTAGTAGGTATAGGATGGGATGGGAATGGGCTCTGGCATATCTCACTTACTACCGAAACAATTGAAGGAATAGTATAAATTGAGAAATGTACAAGGGGAAGTTCAAAGTTTCCGGCCTGACAAAGAAAAGGGACACTCAAGTTCATGAAACTATTTTTTATTTCAACATAGCCTCCGTCTATTTGAACATACTTTTCGGATAGTTTAATTAGCATTTCTGTGCTAAGATCAAATAGTAATCACTGGATGCCAAGTCAGGATTAAGGGTGGGTGGCGAATTTCCATGAAGACACACTTTGAAACTGCAACTTTCGCAACTGCGGCGGCGAGGACAGGTCGACCAGAGCGAAATTCGTCGTCGATAGACACTCGTCCTAAACGAAATTGGTTACACTAATCTTTGATGGTGGAAAATGATGTAGAAGAATCGGGGGATATCCCCGATATCCAACTACTAATACTATCCAAATACTACCCAACCTTTGTTTGATATCGGTCGGTCTGAGACCTTCCTTTGTAAGGAACTTAATCACGGAACGGTATTTCAGTTTAAACATTTTAAAGATTTTGTGAATTCCCGTTGTTTTAAGAGTCGAGGAATCAAAACTAATGAGGGTTGAACTCTAAAAATTATACACGAACTATCATGATTATTAGTCACGAATTAATGACAATTACAATGACGTATTTTTTATAGACATCTAGAAATATATCAGATCAGTAACATTTGGACCTCACTGGTAGATTTTATGGTAGTGTATCACATAATATACGTTATCACTTAATACGAGTATAGTAATTATTGGAGATATCACTAATAAATAAAATCCAATAATTCAACTCCATTTAAGTTTCCTCTGCCCTCGAAATATGAATCTCTCCCAATATACTTAATGGTTGTTAAGCAAAGAGAATCTTCCGGCGCTGAAATAAATACTGCCTATTTATATTCATAACGTCTGTCGTTCGCTATGGAGACAAATGCTGCGAAGACACCACCCGTCACCACGCTGTTCCTTTATAAAACCCTGTAATTCACGCCACGACCAAACGTCCTTTTGACTAAATCATAACAAATGAACAGTGGCATTCATAAGCGTTAACCGTTCAACGTCGAGGCAAGAATGATGGGAGTTGTTAAGTTAGAACAATTATATGTATTTATAAGATCGAAGAAGAAAAGGTATCTTCTCTGTACTCGGTGCAGCTGATGATTTTTGTTTATAATTCTTTAATATTAAGAATTTGAGTTACACTTGGTAGTGGTAGTGCTACGATAGCATATATAACATGTACGATGTTGCACATTGTTTTAGTGTGTGTAAACTTAGAACGCTTAGTTGGATCCCCGAACGCCTTTCCGAAAAAACGGCGATTTTTTTGACGTAAAGTGGTTTACAGTCAATATTTATTTTCGGCCGGTGAATACGTAGAAGATATATAAAATATAATTAAATAATGAAGTATAAGGGTTAATAAGCGAATTCAAAACAGTAGGATATTCAGAATATAGAAATTATAAAAAATACAGATGTTATAAAAGATAAGTAGCATATTGGGAAATTAAAAATAAACAAAGAAAGTAAACTATGGTTATTATGAATGTGTTATCGAAAATTCCATTTTTTTGTAGTACAAAGTCTGCAGACGAGCATACAGTCCACCTGGTAGTAAGTGAATACTGTCGTCCATGGACATCCGCGATACATGCCAACATCAGTTGGCATCGACCAGAATGACAATCGCTGGCACGCCTACCTTTTGAGATGTTGATTTAGAGAAAGGGTTGGGAAAATGAGGAGGGATAGGATGAGATGGGAATAGGCTCTGACATATCTCACTCAATACCTGATTTTAAATTAATGTTTTTTTTTTTGCATTTTTTTCGAATTTCTCTTGTACCTTTTTGGGAGGGCAGAATGTCATCTCCACTGTTGGATACAGTCCTCTTCCAAGGCATGGGACAACAATAAGGGTATGTACTCAATTATTTATTGATTGTTTACTTTCACTTTGCGCTCACGAGAGTCTGAGCGCCCAATCCACTTATCGATTCGATAAAAACAATATACGACAAATACGCACTCGAGGATTCCGAGAGTGTTATGCGGATGAAGCGGGGTGAAAGCCAAATCCCTTTCACGAGATTTGTTTGAAAGCCCTTAACAGGTTCGAAATGAAAAGCGTGGGTGGCTTATTGTTTTATGTGTAGAAGAATGAACTTAGGAGTGGTTGAGTGCCGTTTTTATTTTGGTGGACCGTCAACAAAAACTGAACATCGTTATTGTTTAATATGAGAAAACATTCTCAATTAAAAGCAAGTTTATGTATTACTAGCTGTGCCCGCGATTTCGTACGCGTAGAATTTTAGTTTTTAAAATCTAAATTGGGATTACTTTTCCCGTCGGCCGATTTCGATGAAACAAAGCCTATTCGAAGCGCCAAGCTAAGCTTAATTAACATGTGGAAACCCCATGAAAATCCGTTCAGTAGTTTTGGAGATTAGCGTGTTCGAACAGACAAACAGACAGACAAATAAAATTAAACATACAATTAGCATGTCTGTACACGCTGGTTCTACAGTCTACAGTTTTATTATTTGTATAGATATTTTACATGTGACGTTATCTGAACAAAATGATTTTATAGGGACTTTAGTTTTTATATATTGTTGTTTGAAGATTAAATAGAAACATTTGATTTTTAATACAAATTAATAAAAAGTTGTTTATTTTCTCCTATATTGTCTCAATATATAGGAAGAATCGACATTACGGTCCTTTTTCTCACATAATGTAATTTATATATGTAATGTATATATGTCTTGTTAATACTGCAAATATTAAGTAGGCTGTGGAATGAACTGCCTCAAGAGGTCTTTCCATTAAGCTACGATATAGGGTTCTTCAAGAGAGCTGTGAATAGGATTTTGCAAGGTCGGCGGCGCGCCCGCATACCCCCTGGTGTTGTAGGTGTCCATGGGCGGCGGTAACACTTACCATCACGTGGGACCGCTTGCTCGTCCGCCCACTAGTCTATAAAAAAAATATATTTATGTACTCTTATTTGTACTAATGTTTTATATTTACACCTCTCGCTTTCGGAGGTTGGCTGGAAAAAATCTCCATAAAAAATAAGTAATTTTTTTGTATTATATACATTCATTTTTGTATTTGTATTCATTTGTACCTTACAAAAGCATCTAAATAAACTTTTTGATATCCAGTTTTTTTCCGACAATTCTGGTAAAAAGCAGACAACAGTCATGCGTCGTCGCATTTATTCACCTTTAAGATGGAATTTGAATTATTTCACAGTATTTCATATTTCATGTTGACATTCCTTGTGTTGAAATTTGTGACATTGAAAATTTGAAATTGTAGCGACCTGATAACTATCTTACAAAATGAGTCCCGGAAAACGAAACTAGGTGAAATCTTCGTTCCGTTACACGGGCGAGAACACTTGCCGCAGGAGAATGTCTTGTAATAGCAAAAACCAATAGTCAAAATCACTGAGCGTGAAGATTGGACGAAATGCGATTTCTTTTTAATATTTCTAAGAGTATCAGTATATACTTGTAAAGGGAAAATATATTTGCAATAGAGTAGATTGCAATAAAGTAAAGTGTCAGGCATATACGAACATTCCATAAAATCCAATGGCTAGAATACACTTTATTGTATCCAATATATCAATGTGGTTATATTGATATCCAATATATCAATATAACCACATATACGTATATACATAGATCAACCCAAAGGTTAGCTAGTAGGGAATGCCGAAAGGCATTCAGCTCGCCTTTTGTACCATAATGTGCAATAAAGTTTGAAAATATAAAACTAAATATAACTATGCTGTTAGTTTCATTTTGATAAATTTGATAACAGTTTGTTTGATGATAAACAGTAGACTCAAAAACAACAGGCAGGCAGTCTGTGTTCTATCTTATTTTTACCGATAAAATTGTCGGTCGTCTGCGATTGGCCTTTGGAGATTTCTTCCAGCAAACGCGCCACCAATAATTATTCTCATCTAAAATCTACGTTGTATTTTGATTTTTGTGCATTTAACAATAATATAGTAACTAAAGTTGCAAAAATATTATTTTTTTCACTTAAAAATCATCCAATATTACAACGATAATTTTTGCCATGCAATGCGAGCAGCTCTTTCAGTTCCCACTGCTGGACACGGGCTTCCTCATGCACATTGATTGTTCATGAGGGATGTATGGCCTTAAAACATGAAGCTGGCCAAGCGGATTGGCAAGTCCGCTCTTTTAGAGGTGGTGTATTTCCTCAGAGCTTGTGGTAGCGGCTTTGTTATCCCCAAGTCGCCTTTTACGACACCCAAGGGAAGGGATGGGGTGGAGCTATTCGGCATATTCAACATTTATTAATATTTGGAAGATTTATTGAAGGAATACAATTAAACGTTCATGAACTGAACCGAAAAAGTGGATTTTTTCCCTAGTTAATAAGGGTCTTAGTGTCTTTGTAAGCTGATATGTAACTCTGTAACTCTAACAGTGTAAATTTAAACTTTTTGAAAATTGTTATGTTCTTCATGTACTTGCATGTTTTTGTAGGGGGATAGTGCACGCTGCATTCCCACAGCCGCTGGCTACACTCGGCGGACCACGTTACCTCTCTGTCACAGAAGACTATCGTATTTCTCCAATGTACGTACGTGTTTCGGCAGTGAGTGAGATATGCCAGAGACTATTCCCATCCCATCCTATCCCTCCCCATTTCCTCAACCCTTTCTTCCAATCCATTCCTTAATATGCAAAGGTAGCATATTCTCTCAATAGCCTTATTCGCATTACCAACATTCTAATATGTCTTGAACAAACAAAATACAAAATCTAATCATATTTCATCATCACTTGTTATCTTCACAAATATTTTAATTATAAACCAGTCCATAGATCTGTTCTAAATTAAACTGCAGAGGAGTAGACCGCACCGTATTCGTCCTTACTTTAATGAAGTGCCAGAGCAATTTTGCCTTTGTCTCCGAGACGTTGAGGAATTTATCTCATCATTGTGCTCATGGGGTGCTCTGTGCCCTAAGTGATCTTTCTTCGCATAAATTAAAGTCTGCGGGTTGTGGAGACCATAATGTAAGCGTCGAGTGCTCTTGTAACAATTTATGTTCAACTCTCGTATGTAAGGAACGTGTGTGTAGCAAATATATTCATTTTGTGTTCATTCAGTGATGTTATTAGGAGAGAACCGTCTGTCTTGTATCTACAGAGTACGAAAATTGTATTGTGAGTATATCTATGTGTGTGTTGGTAAGTTAATAATCGATTTTCGTTTATGTAATATGTATACAATAAACTGTTAGCTCCTTTCGTGTTATGAAAATATTGTAAATAAGATTACGTAATAACAGTCGACAATTTAAGGACCTCGTTCAAGTGCAAGACCACTGCTCGCACTACTACCGGGCACTCGTACAAATGCTAGTGATATTTAAATCATAAACCATTCGTATGACCGTACTGCACCTTCAACTGGATTATAATACCAATAGGCATGATGACGGATTTTGAAATCCGCTTCTATAATGTAGATTCACGTCTACTGTTTCCGAAAATAACATTATTTCAGCAATAAAATAACTTTTAACGCAAATTATGCATTTTTTTTCTATCTACTTTGAATTATGCGCGAAAACACTCGCAGGTGTCATGGCGTCGCTTGTGACGTTACACCTAGGTAAACGTAGGTAGGTAAATCAATGGAAGTTCAAGCGACACGGTGATATTCACTGAGGCGTGACGTCATTCGCTCTGATTGGCGTTTTAGTTAACATGGCCGAAGGCAGTATTTTATACTTTTATTTTATTGAAAATATTATTAATCTCAATGTTTACATTAAAACTGGTTAATTTATTAGAATTCTTTCAATATATTTTTTTCTCTAAATCATTTATTCTTTAATTCTTTGATACTGTCATCATGCCTATTGCCCGATGGCCAGTTGCCTTGGTTTTGGCTTACATTGTGCGCGAAGTCTCTTAGTTACTACTTGCACTTTGGTTTCCTTATATACTTTGAATTATCTAATAAATGATACCTAAAAGTATAGACAATAGACAACACTTTATTCCGCACAACACAACACACAATAATTTGTAACATCAATAATAAAGAGAAAACAAGATGGAAATATGCACGGAATAAGTGCCGCGGTACAGGAGGAAGTATAATCGTGCCGATGTTGCGATGCCGGAAATGGACTCCAATTCAGCACAGCGCTGGTTTTCAGTGGAGCCATCACGTCGCCAAGGACGTGAGACAGCAGTAAGAAAATATGATAAACAAATGAAACAAAGAATGTTTTCCAAAATAGCATAATAGGCAGAATAGCACGTGAAGACAAGGAGTCTAAATGAACAAACTTTTAAATAAAAAAATTATATCTCATTTTAATAAAGTAAAATGAGACAAAACTTTATTAATTTAATAAAAAATGTGTCGCGTTATCTCTTGAGCAAAATTCCAGCTTGAAGTTATAACGTTTTAATATTGTTCAATTTCATTCGCTTTATTCTACGTAATGAGTACGATAATTTGAATATTCTGTCTACGATGGCAACACATCGATCATCCGACAATTTGTGGTTAACTAGTAACGTAAGATTTCATACGCCAGTAAATCTTAAGATTTCTATGATACGAGAGATAAGAGATAGGAGAGAGTTGGATATTATCCTTAAAGAAATATGCCTATAATGTAATACAGGTTTTATATAAAAAAATCAAAATCAATTTTGTTAAAAAGATAATTTATTTGGTAACAAGTAGTAATTGTAGATATTATGAAAATCAAAACGAAAAAAATATTAGGAACAAAAATCTAAATTCTGGCAAAGCCCGCAATTATCAGATACGATAATACCGTGCCGGAAGTCGACAATAACGGTATTGCTTCTAATTTAATTTAAAATTATTTGTTTACATGGGTTCATACAAATAAATTTAAATTAAATTAGAAATGACATTTGAAGAGAAAAAATAAGTCAATGGTAAAAATAACACAAATCATAAAATACAACCTTGAAACGGCAAAGTCACACGCCAGTATTCGAAACTGTTGTTGGATAATTCCATAAAATGCTTTAGTTCATAGAGCAGTGGATCCTTCTCTTCTTCGATTTTATGGCAGTATCAATCGTCGACTCAAGCACGACGACTAATCTGAAAATGAACATGTAAATGAACTAAGGCATCAGAGTCGTTATCGATGGTAGCTGCTCCGACACCATGTCTATTAACGCTGGCGTCCCGCAAGGCTCCGTGCTGTCTCCAACTCTGTTCCGTCTGCATATCAACGACCTGTTGCAAATTGGTGACATACGTTGCTATGCGGATGACAGTACTGGAGACGCCTTGTACAGGGGCCGCGCCAACATCCCTCGGGTCAAAGTGGAAGAGAGTCGCGCCAGGCTTGTGTCTGAAATCGAAGACTCTTTAGATCTAGTCTCGATTTGGGGTTCTCTGAACTTAGTGGATTTCAACCCCAGTAAGACGCAAGTCTGTGCATTCACCGCTAAAAAAACCCCTTTTGTTGTAGCACCTCGCTTTCAGAGCATACCTCTTAAGATATTGGAGAGTATCGGGATCCTTGGTATCGACATCTCCAGCAAAGTCGAATTTAGGGGTCATCTGGAAAATAAGGCCAAAATGGCCTCCAAAAAGCTCGGTGTGCTGAACAGAGCGAAGCGGTACTTCAAACCTGGGCAACTCCTTATGCTTTACAAAGCTCAGGTGAGGCCCCATATGGAGTACTGCTCTCACCTCTGGGCCGGCACACCGAAATATCAATTGGACCCATTTGACTCCATCCAACGACGTGCTGTTCGTATTGTCGACGATCCCACTCTCACGGGCGGTTTAGAATCCCTCAGCATTCGGAGAGACGTTGCGTCTCTCTGTGTGTTCTACCGCCTGTACAATGGGGAATGCTCTGAAGAATTGTTTAATATAATTCCCACCTCGGGTTTCTACAACCGCACCTCCCGTCACAGATGGGGTTCTTCAAGAGAGCTGTGAATAGGATTTTGCAAGGTCGGCGGCGCGCCCGCATACCCTCTGGTGTTGCAGGTGTCCATGGGCGGCGGTAACACTTACCATCACGTGGGACCGCTTTCTCGTCCGCCCACTAATCTATAAAAAAAAAAACTGCAAGTAAAAATGGCGTCGTTCAGTAAAGCGATAGTAGGTTTACTGAGAACAGTTGGATCGGTTGGAAGGACATTAAAAACGCAGAAAACGAAAAACATGACACTTTGAACTTTAATAAACTATCACTATTAAACTATTATACAAAATTCACAATACATATTTTTTTATAATAATCAAACGAAAACTCAACGGCACTTCTCCAGCTCCAAAGAATCCGATCCTTCTCTTGTTCGAAGAAGTCTCCGTTACTTTGTTCTGAAATCGAGAAAAATCTTCAAATTTGTATGTATAGATTAAGAAAGTAATTACACACCATTTTATAATATGCTTAATAATGACGAACATTCAAAGAATAAAGATTTTCGTAAATAAATAACTTGTAATGGAAATCCATGTGAAGTATACTCGTAGGCTACGAGTACTTCACATGGTTGTTCACAACGCACTGATCGCCGCTGGTGCATTGCCTATTAGATTATTGCCTATTAGACTATGATATTACGCACTCAGGTGTCCTGTAACGTTATTTGTTTTTTTGGATAAGAGTGGGCACCACAGAACTGGAATTCAAATATTCCGCGGTGGGCACGGTATTATCAACCGCGCGCAACTATCCAATTCTCCCGTAATAATATGTTAAGATATAATAAGAATTGTTACTATTTTACCATTTAATCTGTTTGCACTCTGGAATTACAGTTCAAATTTGATCTAATTAATTGTATTTATGACATTTGTAAAAAGTTTCTACATGTCTGATAGTGAAATTGTATGACATTGTAATATACGACCAGGCGCGAGTTGTGCTTCATAAATAGACTAAAAATTTTGAACTCTTAGCGTAGAACTCGATATTTAATAGACTATTATGCTATCTAGCTGCTATTTATGAAGCGTCAAGACTTTTCATGAAGTACTAAATTACAGAAAGTAATTATAATATATAGACATGCGCGAGAAAATATTAATTTCATGTGATAAACACAAAGTGTGTATTCATGTCGTACTTTATTACTTATTTGTTCAAATAAAATATCTAATCTATACCCAATTAGAATTAATACTCAATCCTATGCCTTTCGGTTGTTATCTGGATACATTTTGCTATTGGCTACAATCAAATAATCTGGTTGTGTGTGTAACGTCATGTGTGTGGGTTTAAATAATATATTAATCAAATAAGTTCATGACATATTTATTTATTAAACGGATGTTTATTATTTTTATTTTATTCCACGTCTCGGCCGGAACACGCCGAATAAAATCAAAAGCTAAACATATGCGTTAATATCCGTTGAATAAAGAAATATGTGTTAAAAATCGTGAAAATCTCAATAGTTAAGTTCATGGCATAAAAAGTCCCGAACCTAACTCCTACGCCTATTTGAACTAGCATAATATGTGAATATAACATAAGATAGTGCGAGCGAATCATTCTCGTGACAAATGTCTACCGTGGTAAACGACTGCTCAAAAGAAAGAGGGTAAAACAGATACCTTTTATTTTCTCGGAAACGGGGTCGCTATAAACCGCAATGATTGTGAGCGATCTTCTCCAAAGCTAATTCTACTGCATTTTCCCTCGAAACGGCTGTCAGATCGAGTCGGCACTTTCTGTCGGCGCAAAGAAGTGGATTTCGCTTTGATCCTTATAAAATTAGCAGACATACTAGTTGCTCTATTATTTACAAAGCGAACTGCTACATGGCGGCCTTTCAGTCTAAATTCACAGTTGACTGTGTTAATTATACATAAATAAAATTGATTTTGTGTGGATTTAAAATACCGTGTCTTTCGATAAAAGCGTTCTATGTATACACTTTCATGGCAAATAGGTAAAATTACATACATGAACTTGGTTTTTCGTTTTTGCACCTCGCTATCATTGATTTCAATAATCATGCATATTTTTTGTCCCTTTATTTTATCCTTACTCTTGTCTGCAACCTTAGATAATCACATGTGGAAACTTCTAATTGTCGTCTCAACTCTTTGTTTACATATGGTTTTATTAATATTTAGTTTTCCATGTAAACATAAAATAATTACGACAACAATGTTGTTGGTTGGCTACCCTACAAGATCTTCCGATCTTCTATCCAGCCATCATCACTTGGTGGGCACCTGGCCCGAGTGCGTCCTACACTCTGATACCCGGTAGGTAGTCTCTTTTCAAGGATTCGTCTATCACATCGGTTGTCTTCCTGACGCAGATATTTATTATTTACCAAGCAATCTAACATCTAGAATCTCTACCTAACAAATATTAATAGGGCGATCAGACATTCATTTACTTTATACTGTCGGAAGGATTTGCGCACTTTCTTTTAATCTCGCCGTTGTTCGTGATTGCGGAGCTGGCGCTAGGATTACCTTTTTCAAGCTTCGAGATGCGTCATAAGTATATACCAACGTCTACTTATTATCAATAAACCAATGTCATTTTTTTGAACCTTTGTGCTTTTGAGATAAGATTCATTTCTTCTACGACTTATTAACCCTGACAAAGCCTTAAAGGCTTTGTCAGGGTTAAATTGATTAAAACTTTCTGATAAATTGTATTGTATGGTTTTATAGGTCCAGTGCAGTTATAAGTATATTAATAAATAATTTGAAACCTCTATTTAATTTCTCTAAAACTATTCTTATTATTTTTATTTTATTATCGTATTGATAATTTAATCTATTTGCAGTATCCTATATATAATATACTAATTGTCAATAATATTTGGAGTGAATTTACTTGATTTTAGTATATCCAAAATCCGAGATGAGGTTGCTCACAAAACTCTGAACTCACCAACAGTCGTTCTCAAATAACAAAAAATCTTAATATGATATTATGAAAATGAATGTACTTAATGAATATAACGTCAATTGTAATCCTATAGTTCAATCCAATAATCTCATTTGTCCAAGTGAGCGTTCGAAAAAATACAAACTTTCTTGCAGGTCATTATCAACCTATTCCTTAGATAGTTAGGAGGTGCCTGACACAAATACAGTGTTGTAGAACAAACCTTTACTTTCAGGCAGGAGCAACAAATAGGTATATGAACCTACATGTTACCCTAATAACTCGATTACGCACGCAAGTTTGCAATGGCGAGAGCCTTTTTTTATAATCGGTGGTGGGAATTCTCTCGACAAATCCTTTTCATATGTCATTGACAGAAATCTATTGGAGTTAAGAGTCACAACCCTTCTATAGCAATGTCCTGTTTGTTAGAGCGAGACAACATAATCGTTACCATTTCTATGACAATTTGCTAAGTAAGTGAATAATAAAGCGGCATGTTTATGAGACACTTCGTAGGGACCCTTCCTTTTGTTTACCGTCAATGTAATCTCAGTACCCTATGTATTTATATATAGCTGAATATAAACCGGAGGCATTTTCAATTATGATACTTCAATTGTATAAGAGATACGGGTATAATAGAAATATAATAATAGTAACTTGAGATACATGAATCCGTTGTTATCTACGCTCCACCGGTTTTATTATCTTACAGAATTTCCGACATGTTTCCAATTTTATTCATTGTTCAGCTTCCTGTTTTTTTTTATAGAAGTTGGTGAATGATTTTATGGTTGGTGAATGTGTGTTTGGACAAACCTGAAACTCAGGAACTCCTGAACTTGGACAACCATCAATAAAGAGTAAAATATAGAAGATTTTTTTGGATTGTGTCAGAGTTTGCACTTTTTTTTTTAACCGTGTATATGATGATCATCAATCAAGAGCATATAGAAGAGCATCTTGTAACACTGCATGTAGAAGGAACTTGTGGAATGTGACAAACGGTGCACTTCTTTTTTTTAACCCCGTATGTGACCATCAATCAAGAGGGTGCACTTATTTTTTATTTAACCTTATATCAATTATCTTCGAATCATTAAGAGAATACATAGATTCGGGCTTTGAGAAAGATTCTGACACATTCTGTATATTATGTTAACTCCCGCCAGAAATGATCAGTGTTACCGTACACCTGTATACCGCTGCCTATGGTGATGACATATTAAAGAAGTACATATAAAATGAAGCAAAATAACAGTTCGGCAGTGAACAAGACATATACAGCGAAATCCACGACGCAACTACGTCGTAAAACTTAACGGTTGACACGTAAACGCGGTAATGGGAGTTTGGCTCCCTTTTATTAAGACGGCCGACGAGGTATGGATTCCAGTTAACCTTAGTGGAATGGCTGGAATTCCTGTGTTCTCTCACAAAGTGCCTTGTAACAGGGATAAGTGTAAAGGTTGAAAAACTTATGCACGTGGGTACCGTAGTAATAATAATATTAACGTAATAATTAATCGTTAATATAAGGTGTATAGAATTAGGGTCGCAATGTGATGTAGATACTAGATATGTACATATAGGTATATGTAGTTATACCATGTATTTATACGAGTATTATTATGATGTGCTGAGTGGTGTTCACTAGCCATTGTAACATATTCTTTAGTTCAATTTTACCTATTGCCTAGTAACTTCTTTGCTATTCTAATCTAACAATGTCTAACAAGCCCTACTGGCTGCTAATGCAAACCTAAATTCAAATTCGCTCCAAATGTTAAATGCCTGCATTTTGACTCATTCCGTTACCTGCCGTTTGACCATGATGTCAGGAAGGAAGTTAGATGATCTTAAAAACAGTATTTATTACATTTTGAATAGTAGATGTTACTATGAGCGGTAACAATTAATAACTTTATATAGACTTAATCTACAGCTTTTATCTGGTGCTATAGGTGACAATAGTACTTAGCAATATCTGTGAAATATGTCTACATTACATTAGCAATTATTGGCTTAGTTAATACCTAATTAGAAAAGTGAATATACTATATTGAGAAAGTCTCAATGCAAGTTATCACCAGTCCGACCCAGTGCAGTTTGGTAGGTTCCACCTTTTTAAATTTGGTTTACACCATTTTTTGATGTTGTTCCTACCATCGAGAAACGTAGTAGTACCTTATGACAATAACTATGCTTAAGTATTCCCAACTATGTGTACTTATTATTTATAATATTACAAACAACATATTTGAGTGACGGAGTTTGCGGGATAAAGTATCCGACACGCAGAGGATCTCCAAAGAACGAGAGGCATCAACATAGGTCATAGAATTAGGGTGCTGAAGTGGCAATGGGCAGGTCATATCATATCTGCCACATGGCCAACAAAAGCACAGTATTCTATCTGGACGTCCCCCGTCCAGATGAACCGACAAATTAAAGAATTTCTCCGATAGTGGCTCAATGAGAAGAATTGACGGTCGTATGTGGTTGTGAGTCTTGGAGAAAGCCTACATCTAAGAGTAGGAAGACATATACTGATGGTGTGGTATGATACGAGTGATTCGCCTAGACATTCTCATTGCCCTTGTAATGACGCTTTAATTAAATATTCAAAAAATAAAAAATATACACACGATTATATTAAACAAATTAATACTTAATATAATCGAATAATAATATTTGAGCAAGCCCCAAGATTGTATTAGTCTGGAATTCAGACAAAGATGAAATATATTTGATTTTGACTGTAATTACAGCTACGAACTATGAGACATTTAACATTTTTGAGACATGTTGCTTTCGACGCAAATTGTCAGTAATTAATTCGATATAATTTTCTGTTGTTATCTCTGATGTCGACCGTGGCAAGGGAAATTTAACCTTAAAATCGTTAATAAATTTAGACGTTTAATAACTGTTATAGAACTTAACAATATTAATATGATAAAAGATCATCATTAACCACATCATCAACTTTTTCTCTTTATTGAGTTGTTGGACGGGCCGGCGGGCCATATGACGGTAAGTGGTCACCGCCGCCCATGGACACCTGCAACATCAGTATTTACAGCTGTAAATACTGATCAGCTAAGTAAATACTAAGTATCTGTTATTATGTTAAGGTTATTTTCCCTTGCCATTAGAGTTAACAGCAGAAAAATATATATAAAATTAATTACTGATTAATTACAGGCTGGTGACGGTACTTGTGTTCATGTGCATCATAGCACTGTGCTGGCAAAAAAGGCTAACACAAACGTACAACTAAAGGCATGAACGTAGACTGACAAATAAGGCCAGTCTCTTTCTTATGTCTTTCTGTAAACATTACGAGTATGTAGGTACTCGAAAATGACTACATGAAACAAATGTGTTTGCATACAAACGTTTCTACTATCACGTTTCGTTAGATTCCTTAAGGGGTCATCCATAAATTACGTCACATGTTAAGGGGGAGGGAGGGGGTCAACAAAGTGTGACAAGGAGGGGGGGGGGGGGACGAGTCATATGCTTCGTGACGTCACATGTATAAATCTAAAGTATTAAAACTAAACTTCAACTCTAATGAAACACTTTAAAATATTACCGACTCTATCAATATTATTATAAGATTGTTTTAACTTATAATTTCTATATTTAAAATTGAAAAATATGTGACGTCACACCAGGGGCGGGGGGGTCACACAAATGTGACCACCTGTGACAGGGACGGGGGAGTCACACAAATGTGACCACCTGTGACAGGGACGGGGGGGGGGGGGGCTTCAAAAATCATGAAATTCGTGTGACGTAATTTATGGATGGCCCCTAAACGGTTTTGAAGAGGAAAACGTGCTGTCAGTTTTAGCAATTGTAGAAGACGATTGTCAAGGAGAAGACACAAGACTATTTACTGCTTAAAATGTTGGATTTTCTTATGAAAATGCGCATATTATAAAAGTGGAAATGATTGTACCTTTCGTTCTTTACTCGCACTGGGTAAATCTGTATAAGTTTTCCATCGCAAAAGACTAACTAAAACTCGAAATGTGTAGCGAAACACTCAAGCCATGCCCCAATTTTTGTGTACACAGATGTGTCGCATACATAAAAACTCTAACAAGAAACCCAATATACCCATAATTGGTACACAAACCGCTCGAAGAAACAGGCAGCTGCGTAAGGGCCGTGATACACATGCCAGTAAAACAGCATGCCAGGCGGAAGTAGCTGGCATACTAATAACTATAGCAAGTGATGATGACTCAATATATGCTAGTAAGAAGAATGAAAATGGAGTTTCACAAAGAGATATGGCATGCGAGATACTGACAAACGCATTCCGACGTATGTTGGCATGCAAGTTCCCCCCCCTATTTCCCCGCAGTGAACACATACGAGTACATGCACACGAAAAATCAAACTGCTTCCGATTTACTAGCGTACCTATTATTAGGGGTTAAAGTATGAAATTGCCGATTTGTACTGAAAAATTAAAACTCGTTTTTTTCTAAAATGTAACATATTTATTTAATCAAAATATTTACCCTCATTATCTATACATTGTTGCCATCTAATCGGAAGTTCATTTATGCCTTTGCGATAGAACTCTGGGGACGTAGATTCGACAAACTGTGTGAAAGCATTTTGTACTGCCTCTTGGGAAGAAAATTTTTTACCACGTAGAAAATTGTCCAAATCACGAAAAAAATGGTAGTCCGTTGGAGCAAGGTCTGGCGAGTACGGAGGATGACGTAACTGCAAACTTTCTAACTGCAGCTCCTGTAGAGTTACAACGGTTTCTCGTGCAGTGTGAGGTCTTGCGTTATCATGGAGCAATAATGGTGAAGATCTATTCACGAGTCGGGGCTGTTTCACTGCTAGTTTCGCCATTATTGTTCGAAGTTCGGCACAGTAAACATCTGCTGTTATTGCTTGACCAGACCTGAGAAAGCTATAATGAATAACACCATGAATAGACCACCAAACAGTTACCATTACCTTTTTATTGGTAAGCTTTGCCTTAGGGCACTGTTGCGGCGTTTGACCTGGGGTCAGCCATTGCATTTTTCGCTTTCGGTTATCGTAAAGAATCCACTTTTCGTCACATGTCACAATTCGATCCAATATTCCTTCATTTCTGTACCGATTCAACAAGGCAACGCAAGTTTCAACACGCGTTTCTTTCTGCAGATCAGTCAAATCATGAGGCACCCATTTTTCATATTTTTTTATCTTATTGATTTGATGCAAATGAGTCAATATTGTAGGTAAGGTAACGTTAAACCATGCCGCTAATTCCTGGGTAGTTTGACTCGGATCGGCTTCCACCATCTCCTTTAATTCAGCGTTATTCACCTGTGTGGGCGGTCTTCCACGTGGTTCGTTCTACAAGTCGAAGTTTCCATTACGAAAGCGTTTAAACCAAAAACGCACGGTTCGTTCATTAGCAGTCTCCTCTCCAAACACAGCATTGATATTGCGAGCCGTTTCTGCCGCGTCGGAACTCGTATTCAAAGATTACTCGGATTTTCGAAGTATCCATCTTTCCCGTCTAAGCTGAATAAAAAAAACAATTGAAAGTCGAAAATCGAATGTTGCACATTTTTTAAAACAAGAACCTCATAGGTATCATGTGAAAAAAGTTTCACTGGAAAATCTCACACCATGAAGGTTTTATGTCAATTCAAAATATCTATTACTATAAAACGGCAATTTCATACTTTAACCCCTATTATTAAAACGCATGCTTTTGTCTGGCAAAATCTGAATACACATGCCAGTATCACGCATTTGCAAAGTATGCTTTTGTGCAAGTAACACTCATGTGTATCACTGCCCTAACTGGTGCATTCATAGACAAGCTATTTCATCTTTGACCTTCAATTGTACGGTTTCGCATTAGTGGCCCTGTTGGGCTAAGCCACGTTTAATTAGTCATAAAGTAGGTTGTTCGATGTCTCGCACTTAACCTACGCACACATGAAGTCGTCAAACAACATATAAATTTCTTTGCCACACCTTTGCCTTACTTGTCTGTCTTCCTGTCTGTGTCTTCTGTGATAAAACACAACATAATGCATAAACATAAAATATTTAAAAAAAGGCGCTCTTATCTCTAATAGCGAGCTCTTTCAGACAAAGAGAGTTTAGAGTAGGAAATTTACTGCTATAACATGTATAATATGAATGCTAATAAATATACATAATTCCCATGATGACCCAAGTCGGCACGGTTCGCCGTAATCCAAAAGTCATGAAACTTGATTTACGTGTGTTTTGATATAAGACAAAAATATAAGCGGGTATGTGTTCAAATAATACTTTAATCTTTTTGCGACACTTAGATATACATATATGGAAATTAATATTGGTATGAATATAAATACATACAGATATCGAAATGAGAGGTGAATAATATAAGAAGTATATTAATAAATCTATAAAACAATATGCCTTGAGAAGAATGGAGAGTTGGTGTAAGAATGTTATTGGTGTAAGATATTAATTCTCAAAGGTTTTAATGTATTTTTTATGAAAACTTGCCTACTATTCTTCACGAAATAACTGGTTGTGTAATAGGTGTTTGTATGTTAATAATTCCAGGTGAAATTAGATTCCAAGTGGGGAAAAAGGCGGGTAAATCCCGGTGTTAATTACCTGAACACCCCCCACCCTACCCCACTCCACCCCACTGTACGTATTATCTACCTATCTTAAACATTATATTACATAATGTATATCCCAACTTCCTTAATAAAGTCTCAGCATGCTCGTAACAATATCGACGCTATAAACAAGGTTCGAGGCGCCTTATTAAAGCACAACCACATCGACACAGTGGAGAGAGAAAAGGTATGTTTTCTACGTTTCAAAGTTTCCCTGTACTTCTGCCTGACCATATTGATGTCACCTAGTATTTACTAGTCGACACATCACATTGCAAAGTTAAGTCGCTATATAAAAGTATAGATAGTGTGAATGAACAAAGAATCGAAGCTGCTATATACCCATCATTGAAAGGAGGCGTTACGTCTTGGTATTTATTTATTTATTTATTTATTTATTTATTTATTTATGTAATCTACAGCCTTTTATGTAACTTATGTTGTTTAACAATTATGTTGCCAATGCTAATGGCCAATACAGATTACACTGACATTAAGTACAGTATTTAGTAGATTGTGGGCAAGTAAAGGATGATTCTTTATTATTAATAATGTTTGCGTTGGTGTGTCCGTTTGTGTGTGTTGTGTGTGAGTTTGTACCCAGTGTGAGGGTGTGTAGTGTGTGTGTGTATTTGATTAAGATGAACTTTAAAATATTTGTGAGGAAATGGGTTTCAGGAGGTATTATAATGATTTCGATGCTTTTTTATGATTTCCGTTTTTAATTTTTTCTTACTTAATAAAAATATATCAAGGTCTGCGTAATATGTATTGTAATTCTGCAGAATGCGAGAAAGGACTGAATTTTGGGCGTACCTTGTTTTGACAAGAGGAACATCAAACAACTCGGTGTGCCTAGTACGGCTAGTTGGCGCCCGTAAGGACACTTCGGTCAGTAGCTGGGGACAGTCGACTTCGCCTGACCATAATGCGCGCAAAAGCAAAATTCCATGTTGACGACGCCTAAGCTCCAATGGGTCAACATGGAAGAATTTACAGTTAGTTAGATAACAATCAACTGATTTATTATCTTTAAAACATAAGAATTTTATAAATTGTTTTTGAACATGTTCTACTGAGTCTATATAGGTTAAATATTGAGGTGACCAAATGCTACAAGCATACTCAAGTGTAGTACGCACATAAGTGAAATAAAGTGCCTTTATGCAGTCAAGGTCCCTAAAGGGTTTACAGACACGTTTGACAAACCCTAGCTGCTTGTATGCTTTATTACAAATTAAATTAATATGCTCTGCCAATTTCATCTTGGAATCCAAACGAACACCGAGATCCCTAATAGAATTAACGGATTCAATGACTGTGTTGTTTATTTTATATTGATAAGAAATAGGTTTAGTTTTCCGTGTAAAACTTACTTGGACACATTTCTTAACGTTCACAGTTATTCTATTTCTTTCATAGTACTTTGCTAGGTTATCTAGATCATTTTGTATTAATAAGCAGTCATTGATCGTTTTGATATTTAAATAAATCTTTTTATCATCGGCGAACATCAGAAACTTGGAATATTCAAAGCAGGTATATATATCGAAAAGGTAGGCATTATAGAGAAGAGGTCCTAAAATTGAACCCTGTGGAACTCCTGAGGATACATGAACATAATCACTACATGAGCTCCCGATCCTAACCGCCTGTCTTCTATTAGTGACGTAGGATAAGAACCATCGATGCAGGTTTCCGCGAATTCCAAGAACATGAAGCTTTTGGAGCAATATAATGTGATCCACTCGATCAAATGCCTTCTCGAAATCCGTGTAGATCGCATCGACCTGATGACCCCCATCCATGTTTTGATAAATATAGTTTGTAAACAGCGCTAAATTGGTTACCGTCGAACGTCCCTTCATGAAACCATGTTGTTGATCTGGTATTGACCTAGCTATTAAGGGATACACACTCGTCTTAATTATTTTTTCAAAAACTTTGGCTGGAACATTAAGGATTGATATGGGACGATAATTGAAAGGAGTATTTTAGTCATTGGTTGTTAGTCAACCGAAGCGTGAAGGTAAAATAAGTTTTGACGCCAAAATTATATACCTAGTTATAATTATTGACTTTTTAAGTGCATTTATTTGCTGTCTAGTTTATTGTATACGGGTTTATCGTGCCTTTAATGAAAGGATTATTATTTTTAGTTCAAGTAATAGATATTTCGCTCTTTACTACATGATATTTCATTCCGCATATTATAGGATAACAGCGCGCGTGAACAGATTGAATATATGAGAAAGTTTTTTTTTTTTTTTGCAAATAAATGAATTGTAAAATTTTAAAGTCAATGAACTCAAAATCATGAACGGATTACATACATAGTTTCGAGTTTTAGGTTATGCGCCATGTGGTGTCGACTAGCAATAGAATAGCATTACCCCAACTCTGCCCATGGGTGTCGTAAAAGGCGACTAAGGCATAACATCGCGCCACAAGCGCTGCGGATTTACACTGACTCTAAAAAAGTGGACTCGCCAAGCGTGGTCAGCGTGGCGTTTCAAGGTGCACAAGACAATTTGCATAAGCACGCCAATGTCCAGCAGTGGATACTGAATGAGCTGGTTGTATTGGTTGCGTTGGATAGTTTCGAGCTTTATGTATGGGTCGGTTACACCCGTACATGTGGTAGTAGTTCGTACTAACTTATGACGATAGTTCTTGCAAGTAGAAAGAGATGCAACAAGTTGGGCCATGCCCGCCCTTTCGCGCATTCACCTTTACCAAGAGGTGTACTCGTATCTTGGATGTAATAAAGATTCCTTACTGTTACTCTATAGCCTATGTGAAGACACCAGTCAAAGCGGCACGTGATGTCATAAAACGTCGTATAGCACGACGCAATCACCGTGTTTGTACAATGATTGCTTGTTGCGAAAAAACGACGTTAGCACGTTTCGTTACTTTTACGCGCCGAAGATGAAATGCATATAAGAATGGCGTATTGCAAAGCTGTTCTTATATCTTTTTAAAGGAATAGGTGATAGGGCATGTTAGTAGATACAAGTAGGTCAGGAGACTTATTCTATGAACTATCGTTTTACTTGAATTATTTTAATTTTATAGTCATAGTCTGATGCTAGACCTTTAAACGTAACCATTAAACTTAAAGGCTTCCGTAAACTAACCTTTCATATTAGATCAAGTTGTTGAATATCTAATCATCGCGGTTTGATTTGCAAGCTCCCAAAAGTTGTAAAACTGACTAGCAAAATGAATGGTTTAACGACTTATAAGAGATTAAGATTAAATTATTACATTTTCACTGAACACACAGTTAACCTGAACAAAAGTTAAAATTTTGTTGAAACAATGTCGTTGTCGGTTACTGATTGCCGGTACGTACGGTGAGTTCAGTTTTGAACTAAATTGATAATCCATTTCAAATTTCGTAGATATAAATTTGCGCACATCGAGATCTCAATAATTCTGCCAATGTCAATTATAGTAAACTCGGTTGGCGTTAAGAATGCAGTGAGTCATCGTTCAAGTTTAGATCGTTTGTGTGTATTTTTATGTATATGGGCATATGGTTGAAATAAATTCTTAATTATTATTATTATTTAACACGTTGCTACATAATTTTATTACGTTATTCATTTCGAATTAATCCCTCCATTGAGTTGAAAATGCGTCATGTCATGATGTACCTATATAGGAAAACGTCCGTCTAAATTTCTACGTATCGTCTATTGCGGAGGGGTCGATTGATTTATAGGCGAGACAAATGAAGCGTTTATTGGCTAGTCTAACGTATGAGCCTACAAGGCTGCAGTCACACTAGTCGGTCTTCTGCCAATAGCAACGTTTGATTAACAAAATAACACATACTTATATATTAATATTATAAACATTTATGCTAATTAAATTAATATTTATATATTGCATAAATTATGCAGTACCTATATAAAGATGTGGACAATGTGACAAGGTACACAACATGCTGTAAACATTACCACGTTGAAGCTTTGGTCACTGAGAGAGGTAATTCCTGGTTCTAGGGTCACCGATAGTGTCGAGAAGACACTTCCCTATGTATTTAAAAAGATTTTACACGTTAGGACACTACGAGCCTAGTGTTTAAATTAGATTAAAGGAATAAAAACAATAAGATTAGCATTTTATGTGTAAAGGTTTTTTTTAGCAAAGTATGTACCTATTTGGAGGTGGGATGAAGTCAAAGTGTCTAATCGTCTATTTTGTTTTTATTTATCAAATTATTTGTCAAAAAATACATATTACAATAATAGACACTCAAAATAACGGAGATTTGTTCAGAGTGAATATATTTCTACACAAACAAATATACGTTATAAGTTATAATATACTGCGCCGCGAAGAAAAAACGGAACAAGTGTCATTTTTACGACTGCGTTGACAGATAAGTAAGTAACATTAGGTATATTCGCAAATTAAAAATAAACATATGTAATAATCACCGATTATTTTCCTTGTTTCATCGCAAACTCGAAGAACGTAATTCGTAATTTCGTAGAAACTCGGGATAAGATATAAATTCTCTTTATGCAATATTACGGAACGAATCAAGTGATTTAGCGAAAACACAAATCGAGTATCGTGTCTTCGTGAAATGAATAGACCAGTTTAGTGGGATGACTTGTAAGTTGACCAAGTATAATCGAAGGAATAATCGAATGAGTTTTATTTGAAGTATAAAAAAATAAAACTTACCAAAAATCAGTCTTCAAGTCTAACTACCTTTTTTATAATTTTTAATATACCACTTGTTAATTGTTATTGGGTAATAAAAATAACTAAATATAATTGTTTTTCAATCAATCAATTGACAATTATCAACTTATTCAACTTTCCATGGCTGTGTCTGGAGGCAAAACGCAGATCTAAATTTCCACATACCATCTATAGTGAGACAATATATATTTATACGCCAGACAAATGAAACATTTATTGGATAGCGTTACGTATGAGCCCACGAGCCCGCAATTAAACTTGTCGGCTGTCGGCAAACAATGACACTTGCCCAACTAATTTCAGTCAGTTTGTTGAGACTTCGTGAGATGGGAAAGTTACCGACACCTGAGCCCGTATAATGATGTTGAATTGTAATTGCGAAGTGTGAATCGGTGATATTGTCATTAACTGAAGGTACTCCAGTTAATTTACTACCATAGTTACGATTTCTTTACATTTTTTTAAATTGTGATCAATTTAATAGCGTTCCTTCATGACATTTTAATGACAATAGATACTGATAGTAGTCGGGGGGACGACGGCTGTTCAGAGTAGGTTTAGCCCAAAATACGTGTCTGCTTTAGTGAGTGAGATATGCCAGAGCCCATTTCCATTCCATCCTATATCCCTCCCCACTTTCCCAACCCTTTCTACCAATCCATTCCTTAATCTGAAAAAGTAGGCAGCGCATCCTGGGGCGTGAAAACATTCGTCAATCTGGACTGACGTTGGATGTATCGAGGATGTGTCCAGTATTCTATTCATTCCAGGTCTGTATTCTCGTCTGCCGCCATTTTTCCATAAAGAAAACAAATAAATAATTGAAGATATAACCTGAAAAAAGTAGTCTACCGGCATAAAAGTTTAAAAGAGGCTAATACTCTTAATAGTTACAACCACTCATAGAATGTTCGAATTATTCACAGTGAGTATATCTTAATCTCCAGCTGTTCGCAGTTTCTGTTACTTGTAAACGTTATTATGTATAAAAAAAAAAGAAAAACTATTCATGAATGTATTTTTTCATGTGTAACTTTTATATATTATACAAAATTACTGAACGTAAATCGACCGTTTGTTACGAGCCTTAGATTCTGTGTGGTTTGTCCTTTTGGAAGGATTTTGAACTTTGCAGATTTTATGAAGGCCCAAAACTTTGATGGGGGACCACACCACACGGTCTCTATTAAATGTTTGTTGACGGGGGTTTAATTTAATTAGAAAATAAGTCCCCTCGACGTTACTACGAGTTGACACCACTTACTAGTTAATTATAAAAAGGAATGGAGATACATCTGAACTATTTTATTTAAGAGCTGATGTACCCACATGTATTGCATTGCATGTAACATTGCACTATTTTTCTTTCCCCATTTTTCTGGGAGAGATTTTAATTCCATTGCTATAAAATTTTTGAGGTTTCTGAGCGAAAAACTGATTTAAATTGTTTGTACAGGCTTCTCTTGAATGTAATTTTATTCCATTTAGAGAATTTTGTAAAGAGCAGAATAAATGATACTCCGAAGGTGCTATGTCTGGACTGTCCCATGTATGGAGGATGCATTAAAACTTTCCAGCCAAGGTCCATTATTCCATTTTAATTTTTGTTTAGTCATTTAGTCATTAAAAATGTATGCGGTCAAGCATTGTCGTGATGGAAAACTACACCTTTTCGATTCATTATTTGTGGGCGATTTTATTCAAGTGCTTGTTTCAATTTTAATTATTGATAACAGTAGACATCAAAATTAATTGCTTGGCCATGTGGCAAAACTTCGTAGTACATAATGCCTCTTAAGTCCCACCATACACATAACATGACTTTGTTCGGAGTGAGGCCTGAATTTGGGACTATTTGTGATGGCTCACCTCGCTTAGACCAAGATCGTTGTATAACATTGTTATCGTAGGTCATCCACTTCTCGTCGCCTGTTACCAATCATTTCGGAAATGGATCGATTTCATTTCGTTTAGCAACATCTCGCATATGGAAATTCAATTCACCAAGTTTCTGTCATTTCAATCACGAAACATCTAGCTTTTTTACAAAAGGTTCATGTAGGTGATCCACAACTGGTTAGTGGTGAATGCTAAGCTCTTCCGCAATTTGATGACTTATGCCTATCTGCTTCATTTTTTCAATGATAACATTTACCTTAATAGGACGACCACAGCGAGGAACATCATTCACATCAAAATTACCAGACCTGATTCGACTGAACCATTTTTTTGCAATAGTTTTAGATAAAGCATCTTTTCTGTAAACACTATAAACCTCTTTTCGAGCACTAGAAGCATTCACACCCTTGTCGAAAAAAAATTGTAAAACATCTGTAATTTTCTCCTTATTAACTTCCAATTTAAAAGTTTTAAAAAATATGAAAAGATAAAACTTATAACGTTTGTCATTTTGGACTAATGTTGGCATGTATCGCATGTAGCATCGCATGGGCGACAGTATCCACTTACCGTCAGGTGGACTGTATGCCGTCTGTGGCCTTTGTACATAAAAAAATAAGCAATTGAAACCGCTAAAACGATAGGGTTTTTTTACCAAAAAAATATGAAAAAGATTTTAACAAATAAAAGATAAGGATAGAAAAGCGGTTTATATCATCATTCGCCGGCAGTCTTAACATTAACTGCCTTATTATTAAACGATCTATAAAATAAAAGCTTTCATTTGAGGCATGTGTCTCAACTGTGTTGGTACATATTCATTTTTTCGATACATTTTACCCATCATGTGTTCATATTTCAACCCATTAAGAAATAGGCCCTGCAGAATGTCGGCATAACTTTTGTTACATATATATTTAACTGTGGAATTAGACTTTATAAAACCAGCAATCGTTTGCATTATCAGTATCTCTATGCATATATTCATTAGTGTTGTAACATAAGAGCACGTATTAATACCCGGCTTGTTAACTAAATTAGTGCTTAGTCAAGCTTAGTTCACGTTAATTGTGGTGTATCAGAGAGATTAATCAGGCCGGTATGACATGGCGTATTACCAACGCTCAAATAATAATCTACTGTTTATAAATATGTAGGAGTATTTTATATTTCTGCGTATTGTAATGTTTAGAGGTACCTTAGAAGTAAATTACACCATGCTTGGTGTAGTAAATCTAGCCAAAACGTCGAATCAAATAAATAAGGTAAACATACGCATTTCAATGGGAAGATAAGTGTAACATCGAGAAAATCTCACAAGTTAAATTTTATCGTGTCTATATAAAATCGTCTTTATATCGAAACAATGGAGTCTGTTCATATAATTAAAATCGTAACAGAGCCGTATCTGTTCATGGAATATTTAAAAATAAAATTATTGCAGTGTACTCTACGAACAATACAAAGCAATCAGCTTTAGATTCTAACGGAAGTTCACGGTTGAGCTACTGAGTGAGCTACTTGGTGCTAGTTGTAGGTGGTTGAGATTACTCAATTAATGTTACTATTGATGTGTCATTTCCTATTCATAAGGAGCCCAGTTTACCTACAAGTTTGGGAGAAAACATATATACATTATAACTTAATTTAGTAATAAATAAAGTAAACTTGATCGGTATTTCCGGATTGGCGAGCCCTAATAGCGTTGCCTGATTGATTAGATACAAGTTCAGAAGCCAGGAGTGATTAAATCTTTAATATTAGATAATGTGGCTTCCTCTTGTAGTTACGAGGAGGTTCGGTTATAATTCATTACGCGGACCCAGTGTGTATACTTGATTAGTGGCAAAAATGCCAAGCAAGTATAAAAAATTGGCGTTTTCTCAATGAAAATAGTAGACGCAGTTCGTATAAAACTACGAATTCTAGATTTTATTCAAAATTTTACACTCTGTATAATTATTTGTATTGCAGATTATTTATGCCAAGTTAATACAACCATATTTTTTTATTAGAATGCCATAGAAGGAAGCAATTGTTCAAATTGCATGTGGTTTCAGTGGTTTCGGTTGGGCGTACATTAATCAACCAGTCAGTCAGTCAGTCGGGACATTTCATAAGAAGAGTTTGTTTCTTTTTACATAATAAATGACAACTTTTATCCGGTTCATAATTATGTTGATAAATGGTTAGCGAATACAAAAAGTCCTTTTAAAGAAACTTACGATTTTTTATTTTTTTATACTTTTAAAAAATGCTAAGTCAACTTAAGTGAACTTAGTAACTGAAGACATTAAAAGGAACATTCAAATAAAAGATTATTAAAAGATACGATTTTATCACGTGAATAGTCGCGTAAAACAACGGTAAAACTTTTTACGCAGTTTGAGAGTATAAAGAGTCACTACGGGACGGGAAGTTCCTCATAATTTTCGTATTTGTGATGCTTTAATCTTTAAATTGTGTCGTAAAACATGTTATTTTGGGGTTTAACTGTCTCATTCGCGTTTCATCGCATCGTAATAATGTTTATTGACATTTATCTTTATAAGATACTAGTGACCCACCCCGGCTGTACGCAGCGATAATGAATATAGAAGATACAGTGATTACGCAGGTTAATTTAAATATACAGTGTGGGTAAATACCGACCTCCAAGATTTTAAAGATATGTTCTATGCTTCATTTATCCATAAAAAATAAAATGGGGTGAAACCCCATCCCCCAATAATTTAATTTATTTGTCGTCTAACCATGAACTTGAGTCTTGAAAGAAATATCTTTGGATGTAGGGGCCCTACAGAAATAAAAATAGACTCATTTGACAGCCAGAGAAATGTTTTATTAGGTAACAAATACAAAAAAAATGAGATAACAATTAAAAAAAAATAATGTGATATTAATAGTAAGAAAATTAATTATTTCTGTTTCTCTACTCTACGGTAAATTACATCAACCTTTTTTATATTTGATCGACGGCTACTGAACCATCCCAAAAATGACATGAAATTTTTAGTTCTATGTGCGTTGTTTTAGGTGTTATTGTTCTTTAAACCTGATTCTTGTCATTGGTTCTCGCGCTAGGGTCATTCCGTCTTACAATAACTTGGGATTCAAGAAAGCTGTAGGAAACTGCAAGATCGGCAGTGCACCTACATAAGTTTTGGTGCCGCAGGTGTTTATAGCCATTTACCATTATGTGAGCCGCCTGTCCGTTTGCCTCCTCTCCGATAAAGAAAGAAAAGAAATCCCCTACGAATCTACTAAGAGAGGCCTATGCCCTACAGTGGGACGTTATAGGCTATTATCGAATGTGGTCTTTGAACATTGCCATGCATCAACGATGTTTTCAGTGCTTTATGGAGAAACATAAATTGGGGATTAAATAAAAAAAAAAATGCTGCAAGAATTCCTACAACATTAAATTCGGGGCTTTTGACACCGCGTAGGTACACTCGCACCGATTTACATAGCTCTAATTATCTAATAGCAGCGATTCGATTAGCAGCTGTTTATGAATGGGGTGTGCAACGTTGTCGTTCGTAGTAGTGAGCAGGATAGAGTAAGAAAAGGACTTCATTTAAAAAAGAAAAAGGACGTGGAAAATATAAGTGCAGAAATTAGGCATAGCACAAAAGTTGTTAGTTTTATTAACAGATTTCCATTGTTAAGAGGGTGTAGATGTTTTTTTTTAAGCCTGCTGTGACCGTCAATCAAGAGTAAAATGTAGAACAAATTTTGGAATGTAACAGAAGAATATCTGTATTTATTAATTGCATTAGAGAAATCGTAATAGAAATGTAATATTGTTGTACTTTCTTATCACGTTCGCTGGTAAGTAGACACGCGTAAAGTCTTCAACGTGGAAGTGGCCGTAAAAATCATAAAAGCTCCTTTATGTTGATTATATTTTTCTTTACGGTTAAATAAAGAAAAAACAGGCAGGTTTTGTACAAGGTACAATAATAAGACCCTTTATGTATAAGAGAGGTTCAGCGGTATTTATATTCTGAATGGGGAATAATGCCGTGGACAATATGTTTAAGTATCCAGGGGGTAGTACATTTTAGGTAAAACGAAGATTTAGAAATTTTCTCCAGCACTAAAATATTTATAATTGATCAAAAAATTGTAGAACATTTTTTTATAGTAATAAGATGACAGACAGGCCATTAGTCCACATCCGTCAATAATGACTAATGTTGCCACATCCCCGGATGCGCTTATTCCTTAGGAGATTTACACATAGAAGTGGTTTAGAAAAAAAGAATGGGAAGGATATGGAATAAGGAATATTATGGCAGGAGGAGTCGTCCTCAACCCCTTACTCTTCCTCTTCTTTTTTATGAGCTGGAATGGAATTGAAAATGAGCTCTGCCCAATCTCACTCATTCCCTAAAATCCCGTGTGATACAGTTTGAGGCAGTTTTATGTAAGAGACAGAAGAAATGTTTAACTTTGGAAGATATCTAAATCTTTACAATTTTTTTTTCATATATGGCAATGGTGCAATTAGCACATTCTGCCAGTGTGAAGTTTTCTTTGTAATAAATAATTTCAAAGTCTAAAACGTATCCTGTCAATGTCCAGTTCCGTCGAAGTAAGTCAGGGGTCACTCAATAAAGACAGAAGGTTTACTAGGTTTACTAGACAGAAGGTAGGTTTACTGAGGACAGAAGAGGACTCCTTAGAAGCACATAAAAAACGCAGTCCCAGGCTTTTATTTGATTATCACAAACACCACCCACAAAAAAAGCACTTGGAAGTCTAATAAATCATTACTATTAAACCACAAAATGCTCAATACACAGTTTTTACAATAACCAAACAAAAACTCAATTTCACTTCACGAGCTCCCGGCAATAAGTCCCGGCAGTGTTTACAGTTTAACAATGACTTGTATTTAAACGAGGAGCAAAAAGTACTAAATGAGAAGCCAATCACGATCAACAAAGCAATATATTTTTGAGTAACAAAACAAAATAAATAATTTAAATCTACTAAGATCATTACCACTATGACGACGGAATCCGTTCTGAGTAACTCAAAGTTATTTATTGTCTCCAGAGAACCTAACCCACCTTTAAATTGGCTACCACCGATTTGCTGCTCAGCCAGTATCTTTGTTACTCATATGATTTCGGCTGCTTATTAAATTATTTCACTTTAAATAATTCGTAGTCATTTCTACAATAATTCGATGAAATAACTGCGTTGTTTTCGTCCGAGCACTCTGAAATGTCAATGGAAATATGACATAACTCTCGGGCATTTATTTAGGGTCTGTCGATTCGGATCCCTCCAAAACCCTTAGAACTTACACTAGATAGAAACGATTTATCTTGAAAAAATTTAGTAAAAAAGAAAATGACAAACAGAATCCGTTAAAAAGTAAAAATTATAAATAAATAATCTTCTCGAGTGCATTGATTCAACTTTTCTGTTTTTTCCACATTTTAGGACACATGTATCTGAATCTACCGCCCCCCGACAACCCTACTGATTCTAAAAGTAACTTTAAACTTCTCTGCGACAATAAATTCAAAGTGTGTTCAAAGTATGTACATAAAATGTAACACAATTTGCTCGAGATTAACCAGGAATGTTCAGTTCCGCCGTGATCACGCTTCACATATTCGTATTTGAACTGAAATATTGCTTATACAATATGGTTAAAAGTCGTGAATAATCCTTTCATATAACAATTATTGGATTTTAATTAAAAAAGTAATAAACAACAATCTGGTAATTTCATTTAATTTATTATTTTTATTTTTTTCTACAACCTTTATTCCTTTATAACTCCGCCAGGCTAGACTTGCGTAAATCTGGCCTGAAATAACAACTGTCCTGTTAAACGTAAGATTGATGGTGTGTATACCGCGTCAAATAAGCCGCTAAAGAAATTTCATTTGTTACCAAAGTTTACGTTTCATCACGTAGACGGCAAATTAAATAAGAAAATTACTGCATTTAAAAATAGTAGTTATTGTTTCAGTAAAAAACATAAAATGACAAGACGCGCAATATCAAATTTGAAGTGACAGAAATGTTTCTATCACGAATGTAAGGACACAGTGCACGCATAACGTGCACGGTGTTTTACGTTGTCAACAATTTGCGTTATATCGTCACTGTCCACACTGTACTTACCACGCTCCACGAGATCTATAGTTTTGTTTAATTCTTAAGATCATTTAAAATACTAAATTTATCATATACCTAAAACATATTATTATATCCTTCACAATGTTTTTTTTTATACAATGAAGCTGGCAGAGGTGAGGTGGACTTGGTAGTAACTAGATATTGTCGCCCATGGAGAACCGCGATGTAAGCCCCGGGTGCGCTGCTTACCTTTGGAATTTTAAAGGAACGGATTTGGAGGAAAGGTTGTGATTATAAGAAGGGATAGGTTAGGACGGGATGGGAATGGGCTCTGACATATTTCACTCACTACCGGAACACGTACGTACTTTGGGGAAATAGGATAAAGTGGGAAATGCAGCACATTTCAAGGTTGTCTTAAAAAATATTTATTTTTTACATTTGCATTGTGGAGAAAGAATAGAATACAGATAAAATTACAGGATACTGAAATTCTGCAAGACATTAGTCCAAGAATTAATAATTATGGTTCATAAATGGATTTTTCCAACACTTTTACGATATCAATACACGTTATCAACAAACTTGATACACTGTAGTGCACTATAAAACTTACAGTTATTAACAATCCCAGCTGTGTGATAATAAGCGTTATGACCCACAGCTGTATCCGCGATAATAGCCATTCGCCACTTGGCGGCGTGCCCAAAAACCATTCCCAGTTCCACGCTCCATTGATCCCAAGTAATTGTAATGGAATTCATAATCCAATGATTTATCCACGTGTCAATACCTACACAATTGCTATTATATTTGATATTATAGCAACCTGTTTAAAAATCAAATGTTATATTTATAAATACTTGACGACTTGATTTTATGGAAACATACTGTGAACGCGAGAGCTAAGCAATATAGCCGTACGCTAATCCACGTGCGGATCCATAGGTTTTATTGCTGATAAAAATATCCAAATAGAAAGCCTGACCTTATATGCCGAGATAAACTGTCTTCCGACCAAGCTTACGGTTGCCCTGTGTTCCCAGCCTGGTAGCGCTTCTTCTTGACTTTCCACTTGGTTTGAGCGGCCTTCGGTACTAAGCAGCGATGCGGGTTAGAACAGATATACTAACGGTATAGAAAGGGCACAGCGTGTGCCAATTCTGGGGTCCAGGAGACCACCCAAATATGCGGGTTTCACAATCGACCTGCTACGGGAGGGGTCGATCGCTAGACTGGCGGGTACGCACAAAGTGCAGCGATATAAAAATGATCGGTGAAGGGATTATTTAAAAATGTGAATTATAAAATATAATATTACCCTACAAAATAAAAGCACCAATGTTATTGGCGCGAACACATACTAATTACACAACCTACAAAATAGACAAACCGAAAGTTATATGAACCGCGACTCACCTAAAAAAAATGCCAATGTTTGGAACCCACCCTACGCCTTACATGAAAATAGTATTGTGTCGCTGCTACAGCATGGTCTCGTTTACGTAGCGTAGTATGCGAAGGGTTGTACAATTAAGAAAATAAGAAAAAATCCAGTATCCAGTGAAGATCGAAATTTTTAATAAGTAAGAATATGATAAACCAGAACACTAATACTTAAAATTAGATTAAATTATTTTTCTTTTGGGGCCCACCCAATATTCGCTCGTGACCTACCAGTGGGTCGCGACCCATACTTTGGGAAACACTAACATAGACCATTTGCGTTTCTGACCACCCTATACTAACCCGTTTTTGTTGTGAGTTTCTGTTGTTGTGAGTGACTATCTATAAATCTAGAAGTGTCTGTTATCCAAAAATCAGAACTCAACGAAATTGTAACAATACTCTTTCGATTAGCAGCATTTACCGAACTTCTTCCGACTAGAGCTAAATTCAAATTAACTTCAAACATTACAAATTTACTGGACAGTTTAATAGGCTTTAGCCTCCAATGTTTAGGATTTACTGGAGTGCCATAGGCACGTCCTTACGGAACAATCAAATAGATAGCAGAATGAACCAAAGTGCAGGCATTTGAAGTTAATAGCGAATTTAAATATAATACTTCCGACAAACTGTATTGAAGTTTGGCAGTTAAATTTTCTAAAAATGACATTTATATTATTTATGAATTATTATATGAATTATTCTAAAAATGAATATATTATTTATTATGGTTATTCATGAAAAATAGGGATTTAGTGGCAAGACGTTCGGGAAAGGACAATATTTACAATATGTCAATAAAGTCTTAAATCAGTCCAGACATAATGAGTATTATTTATCGAGTATTAGGTATTATCGGAAAAAATAGAACGCCATTGGTCAGCAATTACGTAGCCGGCTTACGTAGTTTGCGTACGTTATTATTATATCCTTTCAGTAAGTATGGTTATGTTATTTCATTTATTGTTACAACATAAATGGCGTAGCTGATAAAAGAATAGAAAGTAAAATAAATTCTGTAATAGAAAGTCCGCTTACGGTCTGTTCCGCCTACGCGCTACTAGACACGCTGCTACGTAGCTAAGAACCTACGTAGATGATAGCTACGTAGCGATAAAGACACTGCTCTCTCTTAGAGCTGATTCCCACTTGGTCGTGACGACACATTGTCGTCCCGGTAAAAGTATCGTGGCTTTTATATTTTAATGAAACTGTTCACAAATAGTCGGGCACGTTAAAACTGTCGTCCACGACAGTCTTACCGTGCGCTTTGTCAAGATTTTCTGTCGTATTTTATGTTATTGGCATATAGTTTCTTATTGCACTGTTCACACTTGTCGTGACTTTGCGATGTCTAAGCTAACGGCTATACTCTCACCTCTACTCTCAATGGCGGCAGCTCATCGGTGTGTAAAGTACACTAAAAGATCGCCAGCTAAACGCTCATGACGAAATCCGTATTGGCGATCGTTTACCAGCTGGCGATCCTCTAGTTGCCCAAGGAGTTGTGCGTTGATGACACTTTCCATCACCTTGGAAAGGAGGGACGTTATTGCTATTGGCCTGTAATTGGCCGATTACGATCGCTTTTTTTTGGCAACCGGAGGACTTGAGGTGGACGATCGACAGAAGTTATTCTCAGCAGCTTTGGCAAGCGACCAGAAAGCCCTACTCCCAGAAGGGTAATTCGCTAACTGATCACAAATTCCTCTAATGTGCTGCAACTTAACCTTGGCAGTCGTCCTCTTTTTGGACCTCGAGGCAGCATTGAACTCTTTCCTCAAATGGGAGACATTCGGATCGCCAGACGCCCGCGCTTCGGCCCTGGCCCTGTACGGGTCCCGTTTTTTACAGCGGGACTATTTACAGGATCGGTTAAACCAGGGCTGACTTCACCCACCAACGGAAACCACAGAACTAGGAATATGATATGATATCCCGAAGCACCACGTCAGCAACGGAATCCGCACAGACATCTGGGTCCTATGAAGAAAAACAAAGCCATCCCAGTCAGCTGACTTATAATGCCAGACTTACCTGTAAAATCTCAACAAAGTCAAGTCAAAAAGTGTTATAATGATAAAAGAGTAGTACGTGAACATCATTAAGTTAAAAAATTACACTAAAATCTTCTTTCAAAAACGTTTATATCTTTTACAGTAAAAAATGGGTTCACTAATGATCGGTTGCCATGTCCCAAAAAATACGGGCGGGAATGAACTGTCATCTGGATATAACGAGTTCTTTCACAGTTCTGCATTAGGCGGACCCTCATCACTTGGGGACAGCTCTAAGCTATGCCTATTCGGGGCAGACCCGGGTGGGCTTAACAAGTTTTATGTCTAGCTAGAGTACGTTAATCAATACGTTAGTCTTATCCCACTGAATAATATATCTAAGGAATTCGTGTCACTAGGTTTCAGACGCCTTTGTAGCAGGGCTTTTTATTTTGTAGGGAAAAGTTACAGAGATTAGAAGTGAGAAAACACGGATTTATTAAAGAATTATTGTTTTTTGTGTTCCTGAAATCTTTGGCTAAGTGTCTTTTAAGTATTTATGTAAGCCGACTTTGTATTATAAGAAATTCATGATTTATTGTAGCAGATTTTTACAGAAACATTCGGAAAAAAAACACTGGTGACGGACAAAAGTTGGCTGGCAAATTTTAAAACGTCTTAAGAAAAAGTATGTAAGCAAGAGTTTAGATACTTTGTCCTAAAACTTCCAACGACCATAATGTTTTCTAAACTATCCAGTGACGTATAATGTGTATGTATGCACGACCATAATGACTTTTGGGATTTTCTTAAAGTTTACAGTCCTAGTTTTAGAACTACTGAACCACTTTGGCTCATCATCAAACTCAACTGATATATCTAGATATCAGTATTTCTTTGCGAAATTTCATTTCAATTAGTTAAGTTTTTAGTTATCACGGAAGTCGTGACTTCCGTAATAGATATATATTTTTTAAATTTGTTTAAATACAGCACTAATTTAAATCCCGTGTAGTTATCAAGAATCGAAGTAGTCAAAAGGAGCAAATTGATGTGGTAATAAAGAAACCATATCAATTATTGTAGAACTAAAATTTTTGAATCAACTGCGTACTAATAGAGTTAACTTATAAGGAAGCGAAGGGGCCAATATTCAACTGATTTACATAGTCTGAAAAAGGCAAACCATGATCTTATTCTTAAGGAATCATCACTTTATCTAGTAAAACACATGTTTCGTCGCTGTATATTTTATAGATTACATACAACTCTTTTTAATTTTATAATATTAGGTTACAGCTGCCAGCGTAAATATAATTTGCTTAAATTTATAGGCAATAGCTCTCTTCCCTAGGGAATTTCTTATGAAGAAAAAATCTCCGTTTGACGTAATATGTCTATATTTTGTTAAGCTCCCACAACAAGGCAATGTTTATAAAGCATATTATTATTCAAGGACATTATGCTTTGCGTCGTATGAGTGTGAATGTGCCCTAAATAAATATGTATGAATGTGTAAACTAAACATAATGCGAAAGGATTAAAGTTACAATTTCTGAAGGAGGATCGAAAATTTCATGCAAATCGGGCTTCAAGCGTTCAAAACTTTTGCTGCGGTAAATAGTAGGTAGGTAACCACCGATTACGTGAAAACGAACTTTCGGAACAAACCTTATTCTTTCTTATCCATTGCTACTTTAGCTCAGGATAGTATTTGGTTGAACTGTGTAAAAGAAGCAATGTATTGGTGATATATGAAATAACGGTGCCTTCACTGTATCGTTTTTTGTGTTTCACAGTCACAGATAGTTTCGCGGGGTAAAGTCTTTATAAATGATAATTGTCAGGGTTGCGACCGGACTCATGTTAATTAGTTTAACAAATTTTGGTTTCGGACGACAAATGGTATGTAATTTTGAAGCGGGTGCTATTAGACCCGCTTAGAGAAATTATACGGAATCGGTGTCATAGTACGACTGTAAAACGTATGAAACGAGCAAGAGAAATCTCGCAATAATTTTATACGATAAATGAAATAATGTTAACTTTCTTTAACAAATTTGGTATTTGACTATGTTTATGTATAATTTTTGAAACATTTTTAAAATAGTCTAGACTCTAGATGATTAAAAATATTTATAAATGATTAAAATAAAAATATATCATTTTTAAAATAGTAATATTTTTTAATTAAATTCAAAATATTTTGAAGAACATCAATTATAAATAGAAACTGAACTCACTACAGAAAAATTCGTCATTTTTCAGTAGTAATTTTTATAGTAATAGCTTCTACTACTACTTCTCCACTTGAAATATAATCAAAGCTAATATCTACTACATACTTATTTTTGGCTTATTTTTAAACACGCAGCAAACATACTGAATGGGAAGTATATATCGCAAGAGGGAGAGTGCATGTGCATTCCCACAGCCGCTGGGCGTACTCGACTGTCCACGTTACCCGTCTCTCACAGAAGACTACCTTGAAATGTATTGTATTTCCTACTTTATCGTATTTCCAAAATATACGTACGTACGTGTTTCGGTAGTGAGTGAGATACGTGAGATAGTGAGTGAACTCATTACCATCCCATCCTATCCCTCCCCATTTTCCCAATCCATTCCTTAATCCGCAAAGGTAGGCGTCGCATCCGGGGGCATGCCAACGATTGTCATTCTGGACTGATGTTGGCATGTATCATGGATGTCTATAGACGACAGTATTCACTTACCATCAGGTGGACTGTATGCTCGTCTGCCGCCTTTTTTCTATAAACAAAAATAAAAAGTACTAAGGAGGACTGGTGGTTATGTTGCCGTCTTCCGTATAAGAATAGTTGCACTATGGTAAAGGCTTGCACACATTACAGCCGCGTCGCGCCGCAACGCACATTACACATGGGCTGCAACTCAATGCAATAATTTGATCAGTTAGTTGTTGATATTCAATTTTTCACGTCATCGCACAGCGAATAACGGTCGAATTATATCCGTTAACGATGGATGGACGCAGTTAACTGCGTCCATCCATCGCACACTGAGGCGGGTCGTGACGCAGGGCCGCGTCGCATAACATCGGCGACTGACTGACTAAAATGTGACTGACAAGTGAACCCGCAGTGCGCTGCGCTGAGGAGCGATGCGACCCGCCGGAAGTGTGCGATGGTTTATACAAAATGTATATAAATTATTCAGGAGAATTTTTGCAATATTATGCTCTACGCGAGCACGTTGGTCGCACAGCCAGTGTGTGGTTAAGTGGCAGAGTAGTCCCTACGTCCCTAAACCTAGAGCCCCACAAAGCCTCACCAATAAGATATATTCTTATACATGTTTATATAGGGATTCCTGCTGCCGTGAGACCTAAGGCAAACAGGAGGAAATAGGTATGAGAAAGGTATGTTTGTATTGTGGTTTTCTCATGCACAGTTAATCAGACTTACAGAAAGAATACAAGAAATACAGAAAGGTGTTTTGTCCACATGACGAAGATAATCAGTGCCGCCGAAATATTTTAAAGGCTCGCCTAAACGGTAAGAGCTAGGTGGGGGGGATTGCTTGAACAAATGCCATAGGGAACTAATAGCAGATTCCAGGGGGTATCACAAAAAATCGAAATTTGTAAAATCAAAATGGTCGCCATTCAAAATTCAATCGCTTCTATCTTGGAAACCGTAAGAGGTAAGTGGGAGGTGCAAATGTTATTCAGGAAACGTGGGCCTTCTCGTGGTCACAAAATTTTTCAAGATGGCGGATATAAAATGGCGGCCGTTTTCATGTTTGTCCGATTGGTATGAAAATTGGCGTACGGGGGTTTAAGGAGGCCCTGATTGAGAATTTCGGATCGGTTTTTCGATTCCGCATACTCGTGTAGTTGGTGGTTTGGGTGGTTGGTAGTGGATAGAAGTACTTTCAGAAAGTCGCTCTGAACGAGTACGTGGGATTAGGTGGTGGTAGTGTAAATGAGGCGACAATATAATAATTGCGTGTGATTTATTTTTATAAAAATATTCTGATATATACAAAATTACTGACTAACACATATGTAAAATTTCGGCCTCGCGCCAACCTATGTAACATAGCGTGATCTGACGCATGATCTGGGGCGTAATTTGCCACTCGTCAAAGAAAATAAATCGCCTATTCCCAATAAATCGTTCACACTAGGGTCCGCTGTGTACGTTGTGTGCGTTTCCGTGCTTTGCAGTTTAGATCTTTAGGTCACTGCTGACTATACTGATAATGACTGACTTGTAATTGGGCAACCCGGTCAGGGTTGAATAGGCAGTAAATCATTATCAACAAAAGTACTTATTTTTGATTAGCTGAAATAAATAATTGTGAGTTACTAAGAATACCGGAGAATACCAAGTCGACGGAGATCCGCTTCACGGAGACTCCTACATCTTTATTGTCACCAGAGAACGTAAACCTAACCCACCTTTAAATTTGCTACTCATTCAGTATTATTTTATTGCTCATTTAATTATTCCCTCTTATTTTTTAATGAATTTGTTTCCATTCATTCGTTTGTCGCATAAACAATAAAATTTCTATAAAGCCGTAATAAATCAAAGTCGACTTGCGGTGTGGGGTCTTAGTAAATGTTCCCCGCTGCCCGCGATTTCCTGCAACTCCAGGGGAAATACGGCTTTGATGCCGACTTTGTAGATAATTAGGCGGGCTCCCCTATTGAAGAGCTTCATGTTTTTTTATTTTTTTTTATTAACTACACGGACGTCGTTAGACTAAAGTGTCAATACATTTAGTGTCAATATTATGTAGGTACCTACTTAGTGAAATAAGTGCTCTAAAGATCACGAGAACAAAGTGACTTCCCCTTAACAGAGAGAGTAAGTAAAGTGTTATTGGACACGTTCTTAGTTTTACCCTACTTAACAACTTAGGTCAAATTTAAATTATTCGTTAGTCTTAGTATTATGGCTAGATCGTAATGTTAAATGTGATACCTCTTTATTAGGTATGTCCGTGTTAAATAAAAAAAAAATAGACCAAAGGGAATTTATTCTCGCTATTGACTTATTAACATAGGTTAATATGATGTTTTAAAAATCTGTTTAAATAGAAGCGTTCTCTAAGATTTTCTTTGCAATTATGTTATTTTTTTAAGATTTTACTACAACCTTATTAAGTAAGAAACTAAAATCGACAATAGGGTTTCTTTTCAAATGTATATATGTATATATTTTTACTTGATTTTGGAGCAGTTTTAGTGTTATTTATTTATTTATATAATATACAGTCTTTTATGTACTTAATTTATTTTAACAAATATATTGCTAGTGTTAATGGCAAATTACAAATTATACTGACATTTAAAAATAGTGTGTAATATATTGTCGGTGTGTAATAGATGTTTTTTATTATTAATAATACACGTAGATTTGTGTTTGCATTGGGATGTCCGGGTAAACAAACAACAAGCACATATAAGTGATATAAGTAAACAAACACATACAAGGCATTCTTTATTGAGGTGATAGATGGTGAGCCATTAATTCTTTATTCTTTACTTGTTATATACTTCAGGTAATCCAGTGCATACTCATATTTATGTTACGAGGAAGAATTTGAGTTTGTTGTTACGTACTTATTTGTTTTTATGTTTTTAATTTAGTGGTGCATATTGTAGCGCAATGTACAATTTGTAAAATTATAAATATTTTTTATATATCTACCAACATTAATTTACGCTTTTAAAGAATGAATTGAAAAACAAATTTGCCGATGCAAGAATTTTAATCGTTCACATCGGATGAGTTTCCTGATGGAGACCTTTTGACGAGTCACCCGTGAACGAGCTCTACGACAGACGTACATATTTCACTCGACGAATGAAATTTCCATAATGCGGCTGGAATTTATTGTGGCGGTCGACGCGTCCTCTGTAAATAAGAGGGGGTCGAAAACAACGAGTAATGTGAGTCCCTCGTTAAAAATGAGATACTGAGCGCTGCGTAATGAGTTTTTCTTTATTTTTTTCTCAATCAATTTATTTTTTAATTTATAGATTTTAGCCTTTTTTAACGTGCCTTTTAGAATACATGCCACCCCTAGTAATCACTAGCGCGGTGATAGCCTAGGGGTATCTTCTATTCTCGACTTTCATTCGTGTGGTAGTGAGTTCGAATCCTCGGCCCGTATCAATGAGATTTCATAATACTTAAGTACGAATTTAAAAAGAAATAGCACTAGCTGAAATTAAAAGACAAAATCAGGGGCATCTGCATCCATCAATCCGCACTGGGCCATGAATTAATTAATAAATATTCCATTAATTAATTGTAATCTTTTAATTTTTTTTTAATTTTTCTTCTTTTAAGATTAGGTTAACCTATCGAGCCTTGTGTTGCTTGTTCTCTTTTGTGCAAGGAATATTTTGAATTAGTGATCACTCAAGTCGCGCTTGAGTCCAGGAACTTATTGATAAACGTAAAAATAACTAAAACAACATATGAACATATAAAGCTAAATATTTTTCAAACTAACTGAAAGAAGAGAATTGGTTTACAACATTGTATTTGCGGTTGATGCCACCCACTACTACCTCACAGAAGACTATCTTGAAATGTACTGCATTTCCCACTCTATCCTATTTCCCCAATGTATGTACGTGTTTCGGTAGTGAGTAAGATATGCCAGAGCCCATTTCCATTCCATCCCTCCCCATTTTCCCCAACCCTTTCTCCAAATCCATTCCTATATTTCCATGGGTAGGCAGCGCATCTGGGAGCGTGCCAGATGCGTTTGTTTGTCATTTTGGAATAATGTTGGCATGTATCGCGAATGTCCTTGAGCTACGGTATCTACTTATTTTGAAAATAATGCCCAATAAGTTCATATTTCTTTCAATATAAGTATTCCTAAGTAAAATAACATAATAATTAATTTAATTTTAATTATGCATTGATTCTCACAATCTCTTCAACAGACCACTGTGAGGGAAGAGATTTAATCGCTGACAATATCTTACAAAAGTGGGCTTAAAAACCACTCAAACTAAACCAGGTATTGTAAATGTAGACCAGTTTACAATATCTGACTATGTAAGACAGCTAAAGAGGATCTAAGTAGTCAGGATTAGGTTAGCTACAAAATGAAGAGAGATACTTGATAAAAAGTATAACTGTGCCCGCCACGCATCTTAAAAAAAAACTAAAAAGCCTTTCAAAGCATCTTGAAAAAAATGACAAGCTTTGGGAGAGGCCTATATCCAGCAATGGAGGAAACACGGGCTGATAGTATGGAATGTTAAAAAAAATAGTTATAGTTTAGCTCGAGTCAAAACACTCCTAAGAGTTTCTTCGTGAGTCAGTGAGATACACAGCACTATTTGTAAATAGAATAAAACATATTCCTGTTGAAGTGTTTTGCGTGAAAGCCGCATGATCGCCCCGAGAAACCTTCTTTCAACAACCTAGTAGCTGATCCCAGTAGTCTTGGCAAAACAAATGAAGACTTATTCTCAAAGTATTCTGAAGATGTTGAGTTTTATGTATTTTTCTTTTGATATTTATTTATTAATAGTTAGCAGGAGATGTTGATTAGATACTATAGTTTCATCGAATCATATCATCAGTCATTAACTAAAATGTATATATTACAGCATGTAAAACTAGATTTCACTTATTGCATAAAGAAATACGAAATAAATAATAGGTACATACCTACATATCTAAAACTTCTTCAATTTAGATATGTTTCCGTTACACAGTCTTCATTCAAAGATTCACCTGCTCCATTGTTTGTCGGTCCATGTGTATTGTCGAGCTTTGAAAGAGGCCTATTTACGGCAGTGGGGAAACGTCGCCTAATGGTACTTTATGATCCGGGATATCCATAGTATATCTAAGAAATTAAATAAACACTATACTGCCCACTTAAGAATAAAGGCATTAACAACATTTTTAATTTAAGCATAAGTAAAATTATTATAATATTATTCTTTTTATTTTATCCAATTCTTTTTGTTTTCTTTTGCGTTTTTCTCAAATGTCATCAAGTTTCCTTATTACCTTAGGAGTCCAGTATAACCAGCCAATAGTCACCTGTCGTCGTTCATGGACATTACCATAGTAGCAACATCAGTAACGTCAGTCAAAAATAACAAACTGTGTTGCCTCCATTAGGAGGAAAGGAATGCGGATTAACCAACTAAACATTCGATTTGATGAAATGGGATGGACTTTATTTATTCTATTACGCTGACTATTGTACGGGATGGGACAGGGTGGGTAAATAGACTCTGGCAACTCACTCCCGAAACAAGTTGGTACCTTTCAAAAGACAAAAGAAAAAGATAATATACAAAGTTCGTGAAGCTTGATTAAATCTATTTAAAAACATATATTTTATAAATATTGACTTTAATTGGCCGTCGTTATTTTGATACTACTTACTGCATCTATTTAGTTCAACCGATTCATCCTGATTCAGTCTTAACATATATTTTATAAATATTGACTTTAATTGGCCGTCGTTATTTTGATACTACTTACTGCATCTATTTAGTTCATTAGATTCATCCTGAAAGTCTTAGGGCCTTTCTCAACATCTCCTGATAAAGTAACTGTTAACAATCTGCTAAATAAATTATTAGTTTAAATCTAGCTGATATTAAATCTATCTATACCTTATCAGAAGGTAATAAGAAAGGCCCTTAATCTCTACAAAAGGTAGATTTCTTCCAAACTCCCTAAAATGTATCCGCTTATGACAGCAAGGTTCAAATAAAATATTTTACCTTGATTAGTTGACAGAGTCACGTGCTCAGTTTAAGACCTGTCGTTATTAAATGCTTAATAAAGTTCACACTTACGAGTAGGTTAAAGCGTTTCCAGATGGCGGTGTCTATATCGTAGTCTTTGAGTTCTGTCTGGAAATGCAAAATCACCCTTCGCCAGTATTCATGCGAATTGCAAGTGAACTGCAGGTGGTAACTATACGAGAATATTAACTGGTATATTGGTTTGTAATTTTCCTTAACTACGTTGAGAAGGGATTAAATGTTTAGGTACAGGAGCTGACTCTCATTCGTATACACATCGAATTTTGACTCTTCAAATATTTATATAAATAACTTATTAGGTTCTAAGTTTGTTAAAAATATTACTTATAAATATTATTTTAAGCTGCTGGTTACCGTGCACTAAAATACTTATAATAAAATTTAGAGCGGTGTTCGCATACTCAATCTCTCTCCCACTTTACCTTGTTTAAATTCTAATTGTTTCCTTCCAAAATTAATGTATTTACTTTAATTAAATGTTCACATTTTGTAAAAATTGCATTATCTAACTTTATTGTTAGTTATGGTTGCATAATTGCATCATCTGATATTGTTATGGTCTCCTCACCACTCAAAGGTTTCTGGAAGAGATCGCTTTGGCGATAAGGCCACCCGTTGTACTTTTCCTGTTACTTATTTAAATTGTCCCTTTGCAACATGTATTGGCGTACAATAAAGAGATTATCTATCTACCTACCACTTACCACTCAAACATTGAATTGGTAAACTCAACATTGGTAGATAGATTATCTTCTCCTTACCACTCAAAGGTTGCTTTGGCAATAAGGGCACCTGTTGTACTTTTCGTGTTACTTACTTAAATTGTCTTTTTGCAATATGTATTGGTGAATAATAAAGAGCTTATCTATCTATCTACCTATCTATTTACTTTCTCCTTACCACTCAAAGGTTGCTATGGCAATAAGGGCGCCTGTTGTACTTTTCGTGTTACTTACTTAAGTTGACATTTTGCAACATGTGCTGGTGTACAAAAAAAGTATATCTATATAACAAAACTGTCCCGATTGTCATGGCGCCGTCGATTCGTACAATAATTAACAATAATTGTAACATACGTACGTATGTTACAATAATTTGCTTTCACATCTACGAGTATATAATTTTATCTTTATAGTCCACTCTTTTATAACTGATTTAACTGGTTTAATTAAAGTAAATATTACATAATACAAAAGTAAATGCTAATTCAAACTAAACGTTAGATATTAGCCTGCTCTGATTAAGGTTTATGTCGGATGTTGGTACAACTTTACCGGGGCTCAGACACGGTGTTTAGTGAAACTTTAATTAATCCGACTGGACTTTACAGCACCGACATTTGAATACTGGTAGTGAAACTCCAGTATTTGAATTTAATTTATGAATTTATATAAATCTTGTCGCTCTAATTGATGATGTCCGACGATGTTCGGCTCGGACACCAGCTCTTTCACTCTTCGAAATTAGCGCCTAGACTTCGTTTACTTGGTCACGTGGACAGAATGAGAAACGCTTGTACAGTAAAGCGGGTAAATGTAAGATGACCAATCGCAATTCCTAAGTATCGTTGGAGAAACGAAACGGAGTTCCAAATAGCCTGCTAACTAGAAGCTGCGTAGGACCTAAAATGATTGCATCTCTCAATGTAGGAGGCCCGGAAACTCAGTGACTCACTTCAGGTTGCTGAAATAGCACAATAACAAAGTAATAAATATTTAAATATTATTAGTGCGGCGTACCTCTTCTATAAACAATCACAGAGTCACGATGTTATAGAGTGCGCGACTCTGCGACGAGTGAGATGTAGTGTTACAAGCCTTGGCAATGCATTCACAAAATTTATATTTACAAAAAACGGGTCAAGCAGAAAAAATAGGGGCGCTACTAAAATATGCGTTATATGTAAATTATATTAAACAGTGTTATAATTAATGTTCTTTATTCTTACTAAAGGATAAAAATGACCATTTGTAATCAAATTAATTTAAATAAAAGGACAATTTGAAGTTATCCAACAATTAAACTGTCTTCAAAAATAGGTTATTCAATCATTTTCGAAGTTAGAACAAAAACATCGAACAAAATATCTTTGATTATAACCAATTTTATTTAGTGATTGCAAGCAATCTTTTACAATTTCCCGAAATATCTGGTTCGCGACGTTTATTTGCGTGTTTAATCTACATTTCTAACATTTTTTGGAATATTGACTACTGTTTGCTTTTTAAACTGTGCGGTCCGTAATAACTTCCATCTGGGTGAATACATTTTCGCCAATTCGACCACAGTTTACTGCTGGCGCAATTATTGTGTATTTGTTTTGATTTCGATTGAAACTGCGCTCCATTTCTCTTAGAAAATGGATGTTATGGTTGATAATCAGAAACAAACCTGACTACAAAACCTTATTTAATTTTATCTATGACTATACTTGTCATTTTATCAAATGACTCTGTCGGGTGTACCCGAGAGAGATTTCTCGAATCTATACGAAGAGAAATTCTAACCAAAATCTAATTGTAGGTATCTGGCAATCAGCAATTTGATTATAGCGTATTAAAGACAATCGGGTTTCTTGTTAAAATTACAAGTTGTCTTGTTCTATTTATTTAGTTTGTTTTAGAAACATTTCATTTGTTCCATAGTAATAATTTATTTCATTTCATCCATACATAACGTTAAATAAAAAATACCTGTAAATGATTAACATCAAATGTCCGTCTTCAAAACTAATAGTTTTTTATTCTACGATTTTTCTCTGAACTTGACGTTATCGTCAAGATTTTTTTTTTGTGTGTAATCTTCGGTTTTGTTACTCTATGCTACTCACTATACGCCACTACGTTCGCCGCACACTTCATTCATAAAGAGCTGCTTATCGAACTGTTACTATTAGATAGAGATACATTTGTGTAAATCACCTACGCACCGACGCAGTGAGTGGTTTGTGTAAAAAAGTGTGGAATTTAAAAATTCGTAGAACAAAAGTTGTTTGTTTTCACAAAGAATTTCAATGTTAAGAAGATGAAAGTATGTTTTATTTAATGCTGTATAAATTCAATTTAATTGGAAATACATTCAACAAGTCAATTTTAATTATACAAGCGCGTCGTGAATTTCTCTGTGTACCTCAGTTTTAAAAAAATGTTACTAGCTTGACGATGGGGGAAAACAAACTCGCGAGGAAACCCACATGCTCTAGAAATTAAAAAGAAATATTGGAGTGTGTGATCTACCAATCCGCACTAGGCCTGCGTGGTGGATTATGGCCCGAAATCCTGCAGTGATTTACTAGATGAGGCCCGTGCAATGCAGAGGGACGTTATAAGCTGATATAAGTACAAGAGTCTTCCCAGTATTAGGTTACTTTGCAAGTTTATTTTTGCAAATAACATTTTATTTGCAAAAATAACTGATTGTACAAGATATCCTGTCCCACGAAGCACATTAACTGTACCCCATAACGTTCAAGTTACGTGTCAGTGTAATTATGTGTTGAGATATAATTATGTGTCGAGATGGTGTCGCAATTAAACCGGGATCCCTGTGCGGCTTTATCTTGGACGCGTTAAATAATTATGATACGGGAAGTTCCACCTACGCGCTGTTTTAATGAACACGCGAGAAAAGGGGCGGTCTTCCACGTTATTCGATTATAGCCCTTTGTACCGCCAAAGGCCTTTCTAAATAGTGAAGTTTGCTTGTTTACCTGTGATGGAAGATATACAGTTTTAATAACATGTTTTGTTCTCTCAGAATTGTTTCAACTCAGTCGATTAAAATTTATCTCCGCTATTTACTGTGTTTATGTTATGGTAGAAGTGTACTACTGAACATATTTATGTATATTTTAACATTTCCTCATTGTTTCACCTGCTTGGAAGCCAATTTCTAGTTTGTAAGTATGTCAATGAAGTATATTTTTATATCAACATCTACCTCTTATGTTTAGCTAATGTGCGTATAACTTATAAGTAAAGAAGATTAATTCAAAGCATTCAAGCTGTTGAATTAAGATGTCGCTGTTAAAGGAAGAAAGGCCAGCATTTAACTTCAGCCAAATTAAGGTTAAATAATTAACTAAAAGAAACGAATGAAAGAAGACCATTTTACATAAGGAAAGAAGCATTTTCTTCACTAGGATTGTTCATTAGAAAGTGAGGTTGGATTTCGTTAATTTAATTTTGTGCGTATTTACATTGGCTAATTCCCTTTGGCGGCACTTTTAGAATTTCGACTTACTTATTTATACAAATAACTTACTAAATAATGGCGTAGTAAAGTATACATTTGTAATATTCAGCCCTTTTTGTATTCACTGCTGGATATGGGCTTCTTATCTTGTGTATGAGGAATGTATGGCCTTAAAACGGCACGCAGACCAGACAGGTTGAGAGTCTATTATTTTAGAGGTGGTGTAGTTCCGTGGGGCTTGTTTTAGCGGCTTTAATATCCCTCAGTTGCCTTTCACGACAACCACAGCAAGAGACGGAGTGGTGCTATTTTAAAGCCCGCAGACACCACGCGGCCCAATTTATTTTATTTTATTTGCAAACTAAACATTACACAAGAAAACGCGACATATTTAAATATCTTGGGTATTAAGTCAGAGGAACATTAAATTGATATTCTATAATTTCTTAAACTAACTTCTCTAATTCAGCTAACATAGTACTAACATATCTTACACTACTAGGAGCATAAACATACTATGAACATCTAATGTTTATCTATGAACATTGTGTTTTTTGCAAAATAAATTATTTGAATTGGAATGTGAATTCATTTTCCATTAAATTGTTTCATGTCACTCGTGGTTCATATTTTCAACAAAAATATATATTTTCAACATATCCAAACATATATTGGGTTGATCAGATATATACTACTTTTATTTATTTTTTTATCCAGTCATTTAAGTAAATGGAAAATTAGCGTTGGCTTTATTTATTCTTTACTATCAAACTCCAGTTCAATGTTACATTCGTTGTTTGTAACATGTCTAGGAAACTTAGTTTTAAACCTAGTTAGAGACCAATTGGACCTATAAATCAAAATAAACTTATTAGAGTCAAATTCTAGTTTGGATCAATCTTTACATTTCTCATTTCACTGTGACGTGGCTATAAGTTGGACGTAGAACTTGTCAGCAAACTACTGGATGGACATTGAAATAGTGAAATGTCTAAGGCGCTTATTGTCAAAATTCAATCAAATTATTCGCGCTAGGGACTCGGGGCGTCCCGCGATTAATTTGCAAATAGCCGGGCTACATTTGCGACATGCCGGTTAGAAGCTCTCAATTCAAATCGGACGCAATTTAGAGGCTCAACCGTACCTTATACGGTTGAGCCTCTAAATAGCGTCCGATTTGATTTGATTTATACCGTAGTAGATTATACTATACATGTAGGTACATTAAGCACTATATAATAAAATTACTTAAAAATATTTTTTTTTCAAATGGTTGTTTTGAATTATTTATTTTCGTTTATGTTCAGTTAATTTTTGGTTTTAGTTTAGTTCATTTTTGTCGCACAATCATGGTGAAAAAAAAAAACCTTAAATTGGCTCAAAAATTTACATCTGTTGTTCTATACACTCGATAACTTATTAACATACTCGCAATATCTGTTGTTTACAAGTTCCTGAATTTGAGTTCTGAATTCGTAATGTCACACATCGCATCAGAAAGTAAAGATACCAGGTACCTACTTTAGCTACAAATATTTTTAACTGGCTTTTACCCGTGGCACCTGTTTTTTTAAGATTTTTTAACACCTGTAAAAGCACCGATGCGATGAACCTCACGGATGGCCTCATTTTCAGTCTCTCTTTTGGTTTCTCTCATATTAAATACGTAGGTATTCATAGCCTCGTGGAGTATAAAGGTATGTCCAATGATGTTCCTCCTCCAAAATACAAAAAGATATCTTCCAAAAGTTGCTCACGCTCGTTACTGATTTCGGAAAGACAGGAAATTGATGTCCAAGTTGTATCGTTGCGGAAAACTACAGGGATTTTCGGAATTTTATTTCTTTAAAATTCGTTTTTTGAACCCAATATACACTTAACCCTTTTACTGTGCTATTATATGTATATATTACTTTGAGATATTATAAAGCAACATGTTTCTAGAACCAAAAAGGAACATTCAAAAGACATACATCAATGGAAAACACAAGGTAACTGTAACCGGCCCTTACATGGTCCATTGCTGGACATGGACCTCTTCGTGCACAATAGTGTATGAGGAATGTGTGTACGAGTGGTGGATAGCGGAGCGGATCTGTTATCCCTTAGTCTACTTTTGCGACATCCATGGGAAGAGAGATGGTGCGGTGCTATTTTAAAGCCGGCTGACATCACAAGGCCAAGCGTTTTTATTTCATATTAAGATTAATTAATTAAATTTAACTTCATTACTTAATCGAAACAAAACAAATATTGAACCTATGCTACTATACACTATATTTAGATCCCTATCCAGCAGTGAAGACATACGTGGATGGCAAATTTATAGTATGTCAATTACTACAGATTTATTACCGTTTCGTATTATTAAATTAAACATTAAGCATAGGTTTATAACAACGCGGACACGGGACTTGTTATAAAGAAACATTATAAAATTACTTGTTATAACTGTAATCGCCCGTGGGCCGCTAGGAGTAGGACCGAGGACCCCCTTATAAAGGTTTATGAATGACGGCATCCCCTTGAGGTCGGGAGTTATCACGAATCTGTATTTGTAAACTGATCGGTCAACATGGCATAAATACTTTTCACTTCACAATTACCTATTCTAAACTTCCAATTAAATATTGGTTGAAGTATTGATTTTAATAATCTTTCTATGACGTTATATTGTGCGAAAATATCCAAATATTAGATGTGAGGGTTGGTCATATGGAGAACAACGCCATTGTGTATCAGTGAACAGGTGGTATCCAATTTATAAAGTTGAATATTTAATATATGTAATTTATATGTAATTTACAAAAGATTTAAAGCTATTTAATCATGTCAGCTGTTGCTGAAACTAATATAAATCACAATGTAATGTCGTTGAAGTCTCTAAGGCCACAGTCCTACAGTCCGACGCACAAGTCATCCAACCGTGTCAGAATAGTATTCCGACGCTTAGGAAGCGTAACTAAACGATACAATTCCAAATAATGATAAATAATTAAGTTTTTATGTTATAATACTATGTCTTTTATGTTATATGTAATTGTCTGAGACAAATAAATCTATACAATTTACCATAATAAAGTACCAAAATAAATTACCATAATACATTACCATAATAATATATAGTTATAATAAAATATTAAAAGGGCTTTGTTTGTACATTGCATTTTTTTTAAAGTCTCCTGAAGCTAAAGAACCCAAAACTATTACTGGGAGACCTTCAGTTACGTGGATTATATCATATAATTAAAGGTTGTGGAAAGAACAACCCGGACATTTCCGAAACTAGATGAGCAACGTTTGGAATACTCGATAGATATTGGTAATTAATTAGACAGATAGTTATTTTAGATAGATTAAGATTAGATACCGACTTAGATTTAGAGACCGATAGATTTAAGTTAAATCTAAATGTAAGATCAAAAACATCGAGAAACAATATTAAGCTGCAGCAATAATTTCAGTAATCTTTTTTCTCTATCAACCTTGTTAAACAGAGTCGAAGGGAACTAACGATTCCTTAAAATTATCCTTCGCTACAGGAAAAGATTTCTTCGAGCGCTCCAATTTATTTCTCTCTTACTTTTTCTAGTTTCGCCTTGCTTTACGAGGAAATCGTTTCTAGGATTTAATGTATTTCGTACTGGTAGACAAAATTCATTTTTGAGTGAAGATATTTGTAAATGACTGAAAACAATGTCTTAACAATGGATTCACTGGTAGATTGGTTGACTGATAAACAAGGCATTAAGTCCTTCTCTGTACAATATAGTGCGGAAAGTGTAAATAAATAAATATATGTGAATACTAACCGTTCAATATGTTGTAGTATCCGAAAAAACTGAGATCATTATATCTTGAATTATTTTGACATCAGTAAACAGAGCAAGCAATACGTATGTTTCACTGTAAAAATTCGAAAGGGATGTCAAAGTTTAAAAATGACTATGTACCTACGCTTCTGTACATTCGCCGCTGCCGCCCACGCTGACGAGATAGTTAAGACACCGCGCGGCTATAAGCTAATAACTCAAGGGCGCGCGGGAGTCACTTCTATAGTTCGTGCCATTTTGCATGGCAATAGCTACACCTCCCTACAAATGTACTCGTATTTAGGATAGCGACACTTGCCGATGTTCCGCATAATGATCGAAAATAACTATCGCCAGCATATCGTGATAGCTGCCAAGTTGACATCGAGTTCATTCCCAGGGGCTGTAAAACATAATGCAATAAAATTAACCACCAAATTCATTAAATTATAACATTTAATTTTCTAAAATAAAATATGTATTCTAAATCATTATTTGTTATATGTATTCATAATGCTAAACAACTTTCTTAGAGGGACGCATATATAATTCGCGGAAAAAAATAATCAAACCGAGTTCTCGCTATGGTTCAGGCAGTGATTCCATGTTTCACTCTTTTGTACAAACGTAACAACAAATAACAAGTACCAACTAACAAACAACATTAACAAAGAAAAACAAACCAAACAAAAGCAACAAAAATAAAACACTTGATCACTTCTGAATCTTGACCGGTCGCAAGCCCACTCCGTCACAGAATGGCGGGTGGAGAAAGGTGACGCGCTCCTTGCACGACGAGATCGTAAAACAAAAAGGTGTAAATTTATTTTTGAGATACGCAGTTTATCTAATTTAAGCAGCAATTTAAAAAAAATGTAATTGTTTATATTTTGTTTTATTTATTAAAATAAACATATATTAGTACATACCTACACACTGGGTTTGAAACATTTTTTTTAATATAAAGTTTTATTTTGTAGAAATATTACATAATATTTATAAATTTTTCATTATAAAATAAGTATAGTATGTTAGAATTATGTAAAGAAAGTAATTGTAATTGTTTGGAATTGGCGCTAGCGTCTTTGCATACCCGCATATATTGAAGATTTCGAGGCAACATTTTTTGTCTGTGAATATTGAAGGCGGTTTGAGAATTTTTAGTATGACACGAGCTCGGCGGCGAGCAGAGGTTAAATTCACACCGCGGCCTCGGACAGTTGATTTTGTTATTCGCGCCTAGTAATAGGTCTTGTTCGCGGATATCCTGTGCCACGCGAGTGTTTTGGTTGGAATTGGAGTAAAGTTCACACCGCGGCCTCGGACAGTTGATTTTGTTATTCGCGCCTATTAATTGGTCTTGACCGCGGATATCCTTGTGCCACGCGAGTGTTTTGGGAGTTAAATTCACACCGCGGCCTCGGACAGTTGATTTTGTTATTCGCGCCTATTAATTGGTCTTGACCGCGGATATCCTTGTGCCACGTGAGTGTTTTGGGAGTTAAATTCACACCGCGGCCTCGGACAGTTGATTTTGTTATTCGCGCCTATTAATTGGTCTTGACCGCGGATATCCTTGTGCCACGCGAGTGTTTTGGGGGTTAAGTTCACATCGCGGCCTCGGACAGTTGATTGTGATTCGCGCCTATTAATTGGACTTGCACGCGGATATCCTTGAGCCACGCGAGAGAGTTGGTTGGACTTGGTTATTGTGATTGTGCTTGTGGTATTTGGAGTGATATCTCGAGGTGATTTTGCTGCCGTGTGTGAGTTGCGGAGCTATAGCGGCCACCGGCTCTCCACAGAACGAGACTTGGATTACTACACAAGTATCTATTGGGAATGTATGTATTTATTCAATCACACTAAGATAGGTCACGTCTAGTAGGGACTAGCGTAGGTACACTTTCCAGATTTGTGCGTGGGCAAAACCACCTGGGGTAAGTGAGACCTTTAAATTGTGTAAATTGTTGATTATTGTGCTTACCCACTATTTTGGTGGATATATTGAGTAAGTTTAAATTGGGCCCGAGTGCACATTCCTCGGGCTGCTTTCGCGTAACGCGAGGCAGGTGCGCCTAGTGTGCGCATCGTAAACAGTAATATTTACGACATGTAAATTCAAAGAGCGATTTTCCTCAATTTCATATTTTTTGCGATTAGGCTGTTTATGTCGTACCGAAGTATTATGATACCTAGCGATATGAGATTTGCAACTGATTAGAACTGATTAGCGATACTATCGTTAACAAATTGCAACATCGGGATAAAAGTCGAAACAAGGACCGCTATTGCCATGCTAAATGGCACGAACTATATTTATTTATTATTTATTCTTATGCTTTAGGCTTAATCCATAACTTCAAAGTCACTCAGCGAGCTATGCTCGGAATTTATCTGCGGGATAAGGTCCGAAGGAAGTGATTCGCCGAAGAACCAGTCTCCAACAAAGTAGCTTATAGAATATGCTGAAGTGGCAATTTTTTGTACGTTTCAGGAAAAAAATATTTAGTCAAAAATTGTAGAGCTTTAAGAGCTATATCCAACGATATATCTTTTATTTATAAGAACGCAGAAACTTTTTTGGGCTTTTTGAATAGTTTATACTTACTGTCATAAATTTGAAACTACTGAAATGAAAGTAATCAATTTGACTCATCTTGGATCATTTGATCGAGATATTATAGACCCAAATTATTTTTGTATCTATCGAATTTAATTTTTAATTGATGTTTTGGATTTGGTCACCCTTAGTTAAAGTTGTTTTTTTCCGAAATTCAAAAATTGAAATCTTCACAATAGGCCGATTCCTTCGAGATCACCCTCAAATTTAACGGAACATTAATAAAATAGGCTTTTTAAATTTACCTTTAAGAAAAGTTTGATACAGATTCATCACTCAATGTTGAAGGTAATCTGGCTGGTTATCCAAGTTTTTGTTATTATCTAAGTTATTTACTGTAATTAATGTACCATAGTATAATTGGAAACGTTTACTTCCAGAAGTCCGTTACTAAGAATCATTAATATCAACTTGAAATAAAGTTAACTTCGGCTTATTAAATTTACAATTTTACCCGTTCGCATCGAAAGTTCTATGAACGATTAAGCGTTTACAGAACTTACACGTTCATTTAACTTGTAATAGAAAGAAACTCGTTAAATGCGGTGAAATTACAAGCAAAGTGGCGAAGTTAAAATTCTCTTTGATTTAGCGGGATGATTTAAGTATCGGGAATTTTGAAAAAAGAATGCCCGCGAAAATGTCCACGTAAATATATATTGCTGTTAGGTTGGCACTATTGTAGCTAATTTTCATGTAATGTTTTGCCGCGATCTGTCAAATAGGTGTTTGAAAATTTTCATATTTGCCAGACGACTATTTTGGTTGATCCGTTCGCCCCATTTTGGTCGATGTTGTAAGTATGATTATTATCTGGGCGTCATGAGGCGATTACGAGAGAATATTCGTCGGAAAAGACCAGATTTGTGGAATAAAAATTCTTGGATACTCCACCACGACATTGCGCCATCTCACACCTCAATCATCGTATGGGAATTTTTAGGCAAAAATTCAACGAATGTCATCGACCAAAAGCACAATATTCGCCAGATATTGCCCCGTGTGACTTTTTCTCATTCCGCAGACTCTAACTACTTCTTGGCAGACGTTTTGAGTCTGTTGACGCAATATACCAAAATTCCCTTAAAGGCCATACTGGAAAGTGCCTATAAGAAGTATACGAATAATAAGACGAATGGATTATTCGCTAGCGAAAGTGTATTGCGTCAAATGGAGCCTATTTCGAGGGTGACAAAATAAATTTATAAAAAAGAAGAATATTTTTTCTTTTATTAAATAAATCCCGATACTCAGTAGTAGTATGGGAATAAATATTATCATAACTATGAATTTCAAATTGATTAAATTATTTTAAAGAGTATGAGTTTGAGTATAATCCTCCTTTCGCTTGTGTCCCCCTATGGTTCAGAAGGTTTACTAGGTTCAATTGTACTCACCTCGAAGACTAATAAAACTAATTTGAGGTGAAACTAAAATAATTATTTAACTATGTGAAACTTTATTTAAATAAACATTCACGTGTTGCCAATAAGTTGCACATACTCGTATTTCCTCGTAGAATGTCGATGGTATTTGCTGGCCGTTATAAATAAACAGATTACATTTATAAGACTGCGGACAGCGAGTTCTGAGAGGTGACATCCGAATTGATAAGGGTCGGACAAACTTTGATTGGATCGTGACGTGACGTACGCTACCCAACTTAGATGAACTAATTTGAATGTATTAAAAAACTTGTAATACGTTTGGCGGGATATGGCGTTCTTAGCTGTTTCAGTCATTATTTCCTTTAATTAAAACACTACTAAAGTAATCTATAAACTATGTTATTAAAAACAGTGATAGCCTAGGTGTATGTATTATCGACTCCCGGCCCGAAGGTCCCTGGTGATTTAGTATGAGAGAGCTGTGCCCTGCAGTTGGATGTTGTAGGATATACTCATAGTATTGGAAAAATGAGTGCTGAGAAGTCGACTTTAAAAGTTGAGTGCTGAAAGTACTCGTAGTTCAAAAAGTAGTTCAAATTAATTTTTTACAATCGTTTCTTATTACTTTTAGTGTATTTCATTCACAATATGTAAAAGCCGTGTAATGTTCGGCTTTAGAATAGTACCTCTATTATTGTATGTGTTGTATCTCGTATGACAACTAATAAGGGATAACAGAGGCGCTATCACTAGCCCTGTAGAACTACACCGCCTTTAAAAGAATGGCGTTTCAGAGCGGCACATGAGGAGTTCCATATCCAGCAGTAAACGATGTAAGGTTTGATCGCTACGGTTACAGATGTAAAAGCAAATTTATATAAAAAAAAGAAATCAAGAGTCGTCTTTAAAAATAACTTAAAAAAACCACGGCAGCTTAAAAAGGCGCCTTACGGGAGCAATTTCCCAGTGTTTCTATATCTAAATTAAATGGTAGGATAATCGGGTGGGCTTTTCGCAAGATAAAACCGAATTGCGATTATCAAAATTGAGGATTACGAGCCGGGGCCCCGCTTTAATTTCACTTGTTCGCTTTAACGTTCAATAAAATCTACCTTCAGTAGAGACCCTTGACTTAATCCCGCCAATATTTTTTATTAAGAATGCTGAGGGAATTGTTTAAATTCTTAACAATTCTATCAACTTAAATTATTTCAAAATACATAGACTGTCCATTTAGGTGTGTCTACTTCTTGGCTTGAGTTAAACTTTTTTTTTATAATGAAGTAGGCAGACGAGCAAACGGTCCCACGTGGTGGTAAGTGTTACCGCCGCAACACCAGGGGGCACGCGGGAGCACCGCCGACCTTGCAAAATACCCCATCTCCTCGACACCCCGTGGGTGTCGTAAAAGGTGACTAAGGCATAAATACTGTTGTATTTATGTCTAAGTCAGCCATAAGGAACTGCACCACACCTCTAGGGATGTATGGCCTTAAAATACCACGCTGGACTATTGACGTGTCCATTCTTTTAGAGGTGGTGTAGTCCCTCAGGGCTTATGGAGCTTTCTTATCTTTTAGCCGCGTTTTACGACATCCACGGAAAGAGATGGGGTGGTATTATTTTCAAGCTGGCCAACACCACATGGCCATATAATAAAGTACTTGGATATATTTTTTGTTAAACCTCCTGACTTTGGCATAATAATTAATTTCTTCATATTTTTTATCAAGTGTATTTTCGGTGAAGTTGATGAATTGATACCTATACTTAATTGGAATCAATCAAACTGTCTAATCAATCACTGTACGTGGCTGTTGCCAGACACATTTTATATTAGATCTTCTTTACAAAGTTGGTAGAAATATTGCTTCCTAACATTTTCCTGTGAGTTTGCCTTATGAAATGAAATTATCCAAACCTTTATTCCGAATTCTGATTCCTAAATCTCCTAATGTCATTTGTCATTTTAGGAATGGTCATTTGACAATAATATCATTTGTCATTTTAGGAATGGTCATTTGACAATAATGTCATTTGTCATTTTAGGAATGGTCATTTGTCTTAGGAAGGGCTAGATTTAATACATTAGAATTTCGGCGTTATTTTTCTATTATAATGATGTTAATTAAAGTGTTGCGGGGCAAGCTAACATTATTAACATTAGTTTAAGTTGTAACTTACTAACAATATCTATGAACATTGTACGAAATAAAGAAATTATTATTATTTTCATTGTTGTTGAGTTGTGTGTTGCTCTTTGTCGCGGATCGGTATATTAGCGCGTACTCATTACTTACTGGAAGAGGTTCCATCTCGTACTAACCTCCAACATAATGTACCGGGGTCACGTGCTATAATAAAATGTGAGCCGGGCGTAGTGGTATTGACGTTTTCTTCTCAAATGAACGGGTTCTGAGCATGAGCGGGTTCTATCCTGTGGAATTCTGAGAGAAATTGTTATAAATAATGTACGCATGGATTATTATAAACTGTGGCTTTTGTTCGTTTTTTTTTTTTTTTTTTTTTTTTTTTCAGCCCTTGGACGTCCACTGCTGGACATAGGCCTCCCCCATTGTCCGCCATTTAGACCTATCGGCAGCGACCTGCATCCAGCGGGTGCCCGCCACCTTTATGAGGTCGTCTGTCCATCTAGCAGATGGACGTCCTCGGCTTCGTCTGCCGGTACGTGGTCTCCACTCGAGAACCCTTCTGCCCCATCGGCCATCGGTTCTTCGTGCTATGTGCCCTGCCCACTGCCACTTCAGCTTGCTAACCCGAGAGGCTATGTCGGTGACTTTAGTTCGTCTACGGATCTCCTCATTCCTGATTCGATCACGTAGGGAAACCCCGAGCATAGCCCTCTCCATAGCTCGCTGTGCGACAGTGAGCTTATTTATGAGGCTCATAGTCAGAGACCACGTCTCGGTGCCGTAGGTCATCACTGGCAACACACACTGGTCGAAGACCTTCGTCTTCAAGCACTGAGGTATTTTGGACGAGAAGACGCTGCGTAGCTTCCCGAACGCTGCCCAGCCGAGTTGGATTCGTCGATTGACCTCTTTCTCGAAGTTGGACCTACCTAGTTGGACCGTTTGGCCTAGGTAGACGTACTCGTCAACAACTTCGAGAATCGAGCTCCCAACTGAAACTGGGGTGGGCACGACATGGACATTCGACATGATTTTCGTCTTGTCCATGTTCATTTTAAGGCCCACCTGTTGGGAAACTCGATTGAGGTCTCCGAGCATTGTGCTAAGATCCTCCAGCGATTCTGCCATGACCACGATATCGTCGGCAAATCGAAGGTGAGTGATGCATTCGCCATCAACGTTGATGCCGAGTCCTTTCCATTCCAGGAGCTTGAAAGCGTCTTCCATCGCATTGGTGAAGAGCTTCGGAGAGATCACATCTCCTTGTCTCACACCCCTCTGCAATGGAATCGGCTCCGTGCTCCCTTCCTGTACTCGGACTGACATGGTGGCGTTGTTATACAAACACTTCAACACTTCGATATACCGATAGTCAATATGGCACCGCTGGAGGGACTGTAGCACTGCCCAAGTCTCGATCGAATCAAAGGCTTTCTCATAGTCCACAAACGCTAAGCATAATGGCAAGTTATACTCCTCGGTCTTCTGTATAACTTGCCGCAGCGTATGGATGTGGTCTATGGTACTATAGCCTTTTCGGAAACCGGCTTGTTCGGGAGGCTGGAAGTCATCAAACCTGCGCTCGAGACGATTCGTGATAACCCTCGAAAACAGCTTATAAACATGGCTCAGAAGCGAGATGGGCCTATAGTTCTTCAACAAGGTCTTGTCACCTTTCTTGAAGAAGAGCACCACCACGCTTCTGTTCCATGCCTCCGGCGTAATACCTTCGAGCAAGACGGAATTAAAGAGCTTCTGAAGGACTTTCAGTACCGGTGTTCCACCCGCTTTCAGAAGCTCTGAAGTGATTCCGTCCTCACCCGGCGCCTTGTTGTTTCTAAGCTGTTTGAGGGCCATCCTAATCTCGTACAGGCTGATGTCCGGGATGTCTTCGGTATAGTGTCGGGTCAACTTGGCTCTTGGGTCTTTGGCCAAGTTGCCAACAGGTTTAGCGACCGAGGTATACAACTGTCCATAGAACTTCTCGATCTCCCTCAGTACCTCTTGTTTGTCGGAAGTGACACTGCCGTCCTCCCTCTTCAGCTTCGTCAACTGGCTCTGCCCAATAGATAAGTCTCTTGCGAACACTTTGGAGCCTTTATTCCGCTCTATCGTCTCCTTAATACGATTAGTATTGAAGAGACGGATGTCGTGACGCAAGGACTGGTGAATCCGTCTATTGAGCTGCCGATATGCTTCCGCGTCATCAGGAGTCTGCAGTGTCATCGAACGTCGTTCCGCCAACAGGTCGAGGGTGTGGTCGGTGAGCTTTTGGGGTCCATCTCTTCGACGATGTCTGAAGAATTTAGACCCCACCGTATGGACAGTTTCTACCAACCTGTTGTTGATATCGTCCACTGCAACGCAATCCTCTAGGCAATTGAAGCGATTTGACAATTCAAGCCGAAAGCTTTCGGGGTTTTGTATGTGGGCAGCAGTAGGTGCAGTAGGCAGAGTAGACTTCATCAGGCGGGACCTTTCCAACTTGACGTTTATATTCAATGTGCCTCTAACCATTCGGTGATCACTACCGGTTTTCACCCTGTGGATCACGGAGACATCATTGAATATTTGTCTCTTTGTGGCCATAATGAAGTCTATCTCATTTTTAACGGAACCGTCGGGGCTCATCCAGGTCCACTTCCTATGAGGCGGCTTCTTGAAGAAAGAGTTCATCATAAAGAGTCCCTCTTTCTCAAGAAAGTCGGCCAGCCTCTGGCCCCTCTGGTTCCGGTGCCCACATCCAAATTGCCCCACTCTCAACTCATCGTCGCCTCTTTTGCCCAGTTTCGCATTGAAATCCCCCATAACAATATTGTAGTGTGTTTTCGAAGCATGTATGGCTCTACTAATGTCCTCATACATTGCTTCCACTTCGTTATCCGGGTGTGCCGAGGTCGGTGCGTAGACCTGTATGACCTTCAACGAATATCTCTTGGATATTCTGAGTATAAGGTACGCGACCCTGCTCGACACACTCGTGATGGCTACAACATTATTTACGAGGGACTTGTGGACGATAAACCCGACACCACCTTGGGACTGCTGGTCGCCCTCCCGGTAATAGAACAAGTTGCCGGACTTCAGGGTTATCGTGTCCTCCCCCTCTCTTCGGATTTCTGATAACCCCAATATATCCCAGTGCAACTTGCCTATCTCCTCTTCCAGCTCAGCGATCTTCTCGTCTGTCCTCAAAGTGCGCGTGTTGTAAGTCACCAGTGACAACCTACGTCGGTAATCCGTATTAAAAGCCCTGGTCGTTTGACGGTGGAATCCCGCCCGGAGATTCTTAGCACCCCTGGCTCCAGCGCTCGACCAGCGCCCGTCGTCCACGCCGCTGTTGCGACTGGAGCCGCCGGGAACTTGGAGCCGTTTTACTTTTTCTGCCATAGGGGGGGGGGGGGGGGAGGGGGGTGGACCGTAACCCGCCGCGCTGGTCCAGTGCGTGGTGGCGGGTCGCCAGAGCCTCGTTCGTTGGTCGGCAGGGTGCACCACGAGCCGGTGAGGTTGGCTTGGGTCCCAGAGATGTAGGTTGGGACCCCTTACACCCCGGTTTACATAAATTAACATAAGTGTTCGGTTTACATAAATAAAATAAATCAATATTTGACTAAATTTGTCATACTACATTATATCGTATATGCTCATGGGTGACAGTCACCGCTTACCATTATACTGATTATGGGGTATTCTATAGTTTCTATAAAAAAGGCAAGAACATCAAACTTTATACAGAAATAACATTATTTTAATCTCAAAGAAGAAATAAAGAAAAGCTTAACTAAGAAATGTCGCGCAGAGTTTCACATCTGTGTTTCTCCAGTAATCGCTTACGTAAACAAAGGTGTTTGTCGCGATGTCCTTCGTTGTACGAATAATAATAATAATATCATAATAGGCAGTTCTCATGTTCGTACTAATATCATATAATTATTACGTAATAGTATTATGTAAGGACAATACAGTACAGTGTTAAATAGAGACAAAAAGTGGAATTACAGGGCCACAGAACCTTAACTGAAAATCATCGCTGTATTTTTATTTTTATAGTTGTGACATAATGTCAATTTAAGGATCTATTGATCCCGACTATTTTATTGCTTTTGTTATTTTAACATGTGTATTTATTTTTTAGTTTATTTTATTCTTTTAATTTTCATGCATAAAAACTTCATTGCACTTACTTGTCCAGAAGGTGAGCTAGGCATTCTAAACCAGCCAAGCTTTCAGTTGAACGAACAGAGGACACATTGGGAGGTGCTATGAAATGTATTTAATAAATATCACAAGTTTAACCTAGTTTGGGGTTCAAGGTAACAAGTATTTTTGTTAACACCTGCTATAAACAAATTAAGAATCATTATTATATAAACGATACAATTAATAAATATTTTCACTCAAATACTTATAATGAACATATTATATTATACTAAATATTTTTATTGAATACTGTTTTGAAGTCTTGCTCGAGGATAGAACAAAGATATATTTCTTGTCTTTTATTTTTAATGCTATATTTGAAGTTTTACCTATTACTACTACCTACTTACTACTAGGCAAATAACGTGTAAGAAATTAATAGAAAATGATCACGTAATTCCTACGGCGAAATAACTACAAACTATATGATACCTAGATTAATAAATAATTTACCAAAATATAAATTAACAAATATGAATATAAAACGAATATAAAAAATACTTTTGCGATAATATCACTACAAAATGCTGTCGATATTGTAGTAAAGTATAGATAATATTTGCATTTGCGGTAACAGATAAACGATAAAATACTAAATAGGACAAATATAAATACATAATTATATACAAACAAATACTTACATATACTTCGCCGGTCTCCAATGAAACAAACAGAAACTATAACATATATAAATTATAATAATATTGTTTGTTATTATACTAATATATAAATATAGATAATGTAAATACAAGTAATCATTTCATTTCATTCGCCGGTAGTGGCTGGATGAGAAGAACGGAAGACCGTGTGTGGTGGCGTTCCTTTGGAGAGGTCTATATTCAGCGGTGGAGAAACACAGGCTGATGGTATGTATGAATGTATTTCATTTACTACTCCACAAACGCATCAGGCTGAATCTCAGCGTAACAAAGCAGTCGAGCAATCGTTCCGCGAACAACAGACATGTAACTACCTACCTGTTCGTACCGTGCGGAGGCGCGTATACCTTCATAAGTGAAAAAGTTAAGAAAAATGCTTAAATCTTACCTGGGTAGAAAGTTTCAGACCGTGAGGAAGAATCGGATTTCTCGAAAAAGTTTCACAAAAACACAGGACTTACGAAAATGTCAGATAACACAGAAGCGCACGCTAGTAGCAGCAGAAGTCGACAGAGGTCGGGGGCATGATGATATTATGCATATGAAGATGTTGCCACGCTTTGAAAATCGCCTTACATCAATGAGTATTTTTAACTTTACCCCAACGCATCTTATGTAAATATACGGAGGTATGTGCAGCGTCTCATATTAGCCAGTAATAGTTTCAGAGCGTTAACAAAGTAAATTGTGTACCTACCATGATTTTGTATTATGAAATAAAAAAAAAAAAAAAAAATTGTATAATTTCGTAATTTATGTAAAAAAACATGTATTTTATGTTTCATCTCAAACTCAGAAATCGAACGCCCTTATGCCCTATGAAGCCTGATGCATTAATATTTCTAATATCTTCCAGTCTACTGTTCCGCTCATTAATACCGCATATTTTCGGTATTAATGAGCGGAACAGTAGTCGCACAAACGTAACTGTGCGTGCGTCAGAATTCGAAATTAATAATAACGGCCATTATTTGATATTTAGTTTTAGTCGAATATAATATTGCAAGAAGGACATTTCTATAAACTGTCCGCAAACATTCCAAAGTCACTAAAACATAAGTTCATTGTGATATTTATTGTTGAGTTTATTTAGTTTTAATGATACAGTTTATTAGTTTGACAGACTCAATTCAGTGTGGCTCGATATACTAAGATAGCCGGTTATACTTAACGCGGCATAAATATCTTTCGGCCTTAGTAACAACCGAAAAAGTCACTTATATGTGCACTTTAATACCCCTGCACTCAGAGAACATATCTTGACAATTGATTTCTCGCTTGTGGTGAATGTGTTACTGTTGATTTTTTCAGTTATTCTGAGAAATATTAAATGTAATTTATATTTTTGGGAGTGAGAGAGTGCATGCTGCAATCCAACAGCCGCTGGGCACGCTCGACTGGCCACGATACCCCTCTCTCACAGAAGACTACCTTGAAATGTACTGCATTTCCTATTTTATCTTATTTCCCTAATGCACGTACGTATTTTGGTAGTGAGTGAGATGTGCCAGAGCCCATTCCCATCCTATTGTCATTTTGGACAATGTTGGCATGTATCGCGGATGTCTATGGGCGAGAGTATCCACTTACCATCGGGTGGACTGCATGCTCGTCTGCCGCCTTTGTCCATAAAAAAATGTAATATGCAAGACTGAATTATTTACTCATTGTATGGATCTTCATAATTTTTATAAACAATGAGAGCTATACCCATTGAATGAGCAATTTATTTCCATTTTCAATTACAATAATTCTTTATTAAAATTTTTGAAAATTATTATTATTAGTCTTACTACCAGCGCCTCCAGCGCCATCAAACGCACGGTTATGTGTGTTGTCGTGTAACACGCCTCTCTCTTAAGACTCTCTGTTGATTGGCGATGAATAACCACTAAATCCCCGGGGCAATATCTCATTCTGCTTAATTAATATTTCAGACGTGTTCGTTACCAAATTTATAGTTACCCAATTAATGCTTAGGACACCGGTTTTCACTAAATATTCACAAGTAATAAGTTAGAATAGTTCGGTTTTACGCTTCGGTTCAAGTTGTGTTTATTTCGTGTTACTTTATATTGTATAGGATTATAGGAAAACAACTGCCAAATTCTCGGTGCCTACTAACATCAAAACATTACATTTTGTCGATCCGTGGTACTACCGGTTATACCACTCGTAGTACCGCAAGTATTAATTTTACCCGTATTACTACTGACATGTTTAGTAGTATCGCGGGAGATTTATTATACCCCTGTTACTACTGAAAAATTTCAAACTTTAATAAAAATCGAATTGATTAAAAATTTATTACGTACTCGTGCTCACTCTACTCGTCTTATTTCGTTATTCTTATTCACTTATGCAACTCATAAATAATGAGATTACATTAGAGCTGACAATAGGAAATTTGCGTAGATTTAGTTATGAAATAGTTTAATTTTTATTTATTAATTAGATGTTAAATAAACCCAGACTTTGTTTATTGTTACTTTGATAATAGATATTTAATCAGTTCTAGTCGTTTTGAATAGTATGGAATTTTTCAGTATTTACAGGGGTAAAATAAGTCTCCTGTGATACTACTAGATATGTCAGTAGTAATACGGGTAAAAAAATACTCGTGGTACTACGAGTGGTACAACCGGTAGTACCACTGGTAAGCGTTTTTGTTCCGTCACATTTTTTTCATTCTAACATGCACCTTAAAAAGTTATAAAATTTCTAATGGAGTCTGTAGTAAAAAACTACTTATAAAGTACATAAAACCGGTCAACGTGTGCTCACCACACGTGTTTACGTGCTTTGGTATGTTAGTTTATACGTGATACTCGTATAACACTTTATCATGTCATGTGTCACATATCATGAGTCAGGTTTAAACGCCATATAATTAAACTCTTTATCTTTCATTTCTACTTGACTATAAACTCTCACTGCAGGGGACAAGGCTGCCCTTATAATCACGAGAGGATTCACGGGCCTTGAAAAGCCGCTGCACACACCATTGTGAGTTTACTATTTACATAATTTTTGGGGTCATATAGGCGACACGGCTTGTGGTAGTAACCCCGGGAAGCCAGGTCGAGTTTTATAACAACAACAAAATTTTATAACAACTACACTTACCTTAATTTTAAACGGCGAATCGATTAGTTTTGGTTTTTGACATCTAATCACCGACTAATTCTGGATCTTTTCTATGTATTCTCGAGCTCTCGAGATTTAGCGTTAGCTTAGCTTATTCTGGCAGGCACACTCATACAATCATATAATACTTACTCTTTTTGGGAGTCATTTAAACGAATTATCGATTTTTTTTTACCTGTCCAGTCAGAATTCAAATCCCATATCCACCCACTCTTATGGCCTGGTCAGAATAAGGGACACAATAATTACAACATTTGCTATGAACCAAAATTTCTGGTCGCCTATGCTTATAGCCTTAAATGTGCGGAAAACTTGACTTTTGGCCTACAAAAGCCAGTGTCAACTACAAAAAAGGCGACTGCGTAAGTAACGATATCTTACTCAACTCGCTTTTTTCCTAGTACACCAACTACTGAGCCCTTTTGTTGTATTTGACAGCCTTTTTTCCGCTCGTGTGATTGTTTTGAATTGTTTCCTTTATTCTTTATGCCAAGTTTGTAAGGGTGTAAGGTGAGATTATTTTTCGTACCCAATTGTAAGTATTCTACATGATGGCAAGTGGTCACCGCCGTCCATGGACCCCTGCAACACCAGAGGGGTTGCGACGGAACTTGCAGAATACTTACAGTTCTGAGTGTTCTGATCATAAATCGTCAGTCGCTAGAGCAACGTAGAGTTAAAAAACTGTAAAAAGATGGATTACTTTTTTATTATTTTCTAATGAGTTTTTTTATATATATTATTAAAATAATAAAATCCTAATCATTATTATATTTTGTTCAGAAATATTTTTTACAGACTTATTCAAAAAATAAACATTTTTACACAACAACTAAAACGAATATTAGACGTTTTTTTTTCAAATTTGGCACCAAATTATTATGAAAAAGTGTGAATACGTATTTTAAACTGCACTTTAAATAATTGTAAAATCTAAATTTCGCCATAATAGACTTAGGACTTTGTTAGACTAAGGGTGCTATATCTACCTCAAACACATTGCAGACTTAAGACTTGACACAGAGAATTTTACTCGACATTAATTTCAAAGTCTCTGTTCGTAATAACACTGGAAATACGGGAAATTTTCATTTAAATTTAAATAAAATGACAGTTCACGCGTGAGTCCACGGCCTGATACGCATATGTGACTCGCTGGAGACATAATTTGCATTTAATTATCCATGTCTCGTAATACGTAGACATTTCGTATGACGACATCCAACATACACGGAATACCATACGAAGAATGAAACGCTTCAAAAAACATTTTGTTTTAAATGTTCAGCGCTAGAAATTGGTTGGAATCGTATTAAACTGAATTAAAAATACTGTCGTTTACATATCTCATCTTATCCTATCCGTCTTTATTTTGCCAAAACTTTTCCCAAATCCCTCAACCTAAACCCTCAAAGGTGGGCAGCGCATTCGGTGGATTTCAAACGTTTGTCATTCTGACTGATGTTGGTATGTATCGCGGATGTCCATGGGCGACGGTATCCACTTACTACCAGGTGGACTGTATGCTCATTTACTGACTTCTTTCTATAAAAAAATAACCTCGGCCAATCAATTCCACGCTTTCGTGCCCGTAATTACGAAATGAGCAATTATGAGAACGCTTTTAAGCAAACCTCGACTCATGCACCATGAAGTTAACCTATTTGTATATTTCGAGTTAAATCACACCATATCATCTGGTATGGCAATCAGATTGTGCCTTCACGTTACTGCTTATAACCTCTATCAAGGCTCATCATCACCAGGAGAGTTCATCTCATATAAGGATTACTATTTGGAACTATTACTTGTCTACGCTACACTACGCTACGAGTAGCTTGGGCGAAGTCATGGGCTGTCGCTAGTGTTGTTAGTACTTCTCACATTTTCTAGTCGATTAAAAACACTGTTTACTTAGATACTCGTATCGACTTTATCAAGTTTATCACTAACATTTATCAAGTTTCGTAACTAAATTATGCCACTGGCACTTTTCTGTTCGTCTTCAATCACTGTTAAAGATTTTCACTTCAGAATTTGTATCGTAATGTCGCAAACCATTACAGTTTAAATAGCCATAATTAAACCCAACCTAAAGAAGATTCAAGCTCAATCACTAAGAAATATTTAAGCGATTCCCTGAATGGCCTCCAAGGAATACCTGGCTAATCAAACAAAGTATAGGGAATATTTTATTTTTACTACCAACATTCCGGCTTGATGGTATCTCTGAACACCTGAAACGAGAATTTGACTTTAAATTACTTCTGAACTTTTCTTTAATTCATTAAGAATTTGCATAATGCCCGAGTCCTTTGGGTGCTTAGCGTACGCGAGTAAAGATTAAAGTAATTATTTTTGAAGGCAACATTCCTCTGAACAGTAGTTACCTGTTCTTTGGTTACGCCACAGAAAAGTAAAAATCTCTGTTAGATATTTCAATTAGGTAGGTACTTGGCATAGCACAAGCTGTGCCAAGTGTGGGGTAAAATAGCAAGTTCTGTAAATTACATTTTGTAAATCACGGATTAGTGACAGAGATAGCGATATTCCCCATTTCAAATTATCTTTAGTACTGGTTCTCTTTCTTCTCTTGTTGTTAAATGACTCATAGAATATATTAATTTCAGAAATATTCAACTAACGTACGAGTATAATAATATTCTTATCATTTTTACATAAATAATTATTTCTAACAGTATTCTAAGCGATGGTTGAATAGCTGACTAATATATTCCTTCTATAGTAAAAGTTAAAGTATAGTTAAAATAAAAGTATAGTAAAAACAAAAGTATAGTAAAAATAAAAGTATAGTAAAAATAAAAGTATAGTAAAAGTATAGTAAAAATAAAAGTATAGTAAAAGTAAAAGTATAGTGAAAATAAAAGTATAGTAAAAGTAAAAGTATAGTAAAAGTAAAAGTATAGTAAAAGTATGGATTGAGTGACGGCTGATTAGAAAAAAACTAACATATTACTCAAGGCTTTGTTCGTGTCGCTTCATTGTTTTGGGCACGATTTGGTCACGGCTTTTCAGCTCATGACAGATGACGACTGACATATGTCACCGGGCGAAAATTCGCATATTATTATAACGTCTCTTCGTAGCGCGCGTTCGTTTTGGTTGCCTTCCTCGGCATCACACAAGACCCCAGTGCAGTGGTTACAAAAGTGAGTGACCACGTCCTCGCCGGCTACTGGATAAGCTGCGGATGTAATTTTCCCGGTTACAGACATTTTCTGTCATTTACTATAATTAACATGTTTAAGGGCGACAGTATCCCCACTTACCATCAGGTGAACTGTATGTTAATCTGTCACTTTCTTTCCATAAAGATTATGAATCGTTTAGGGGGGTTAACTATACTTATGACTGCACACTTTGCTTTTAATACAGGGTTAATTAAAAAAAACCGTATACCCTCCAAACACTGAATTTCTATCATACTAAGAGAAATTAAAATTAACCAAAAATTACATAAAGTCTCAAGTTTCTCGAGTTCGGTCAATAGCTAGTATAAATAACAGTTATCATCATCTAATTCCTGTTAAAATCGGTTTATGTCATCATGTGAAGAGTTGTAGACGAGAATTGTATGTAGTTTGATCGCATACGAGAATCGTCTACAATATTCTCGTCTGAACCGTTCCATAAACTCTCCTTGTACAATATAAATGAACCTTTACTTTGTACTACTAACTATAGGCTCTGCTATTAATGGCAACACCGGATACTCTATTCAACTAATTGAACAGCTACTAATAGATATCTACCAATATATATATATATATATCCATGTACTGAATTTTAATAAAGTCGTAGAACAACAGAGTAGAAGAACGAAATAAGTTATGTATTAAGAGGGTATCAGGTATTTGTTATATTTAATCCTGTAAATATAAACAATTTTTTGTTGCTTTCTGAAATACCATTTTTTACGTCTTAACTTTGATATCAAAATCACAATTACAAAATCAAACGAAGCCTTATTCGAATTATCAAGAAAGCTCGTTATCAAATACCAGACATAACTCAAGCTTTTTAGTTATTGTAAATATGTGTTTAGCAAGTCAATAGACAAACAGTTGCCGTTTCGGACTTCCGAACAAAATAATTAATATGTTTTCTACAACTGGATAAGTAAACTAATAAACAAAAAATCAGATTCATTGAAGAGGTGGGGGGGGACCACATTTCCTCTGTCAGTCACGCGTTCTTGCAATGTTACTACGGTAATGATGCCATTAACACAGCAGTGCAGTCTTTTCCTAACCTGTGACTTCTAAGTCCTATAACATGATCATTCTTGGTTTTGATATCATGGATTTATTTCCTTAACTTAACTTTAACATTAAGTACATATAACGGTATATAATCTCGACTCTTATTCGTGAGTCCAATTCCACGGCCCGCACCACTGACTTTCAAATTAAGCAGATACGGTACTGTTTTCAGCTCGGGGGTGAAAAAAAATCCTGGAGCACGTGTATCCACCAATCCGCACTAGGCTCGCATGGTGAATTACGGCCCGAAACCCCTCAGTGATTCATTAAGCCAGTGCCCTGCAGTGGGACGTGTAAAAGACTGACACCAGCATCTAAAACAAGTAGAATTATAATTGAAATTTGTAACTCAAATAGCAAAACAACAAGCCCTAGCACAGACCGTAGGCCTATTTGGGTTGTTATTGCCTTTGTTCCAGGTACAACATTGGACGAATTTAGCTCGTTTAGCGATGAGTTTATAACTTAGCTTTCATTTCGGGTGTAAATTAGATAACAAACTTCATTGTATAATAATATAAATAACAAAAATATCCCACTAGCATTATAAATGCGAAAGTTCGGTTATTGTTTGTCCTTCAATTATGTCGAAACGACAAATACATGGCAAATACCTACGTAGATTGCAATCCAGATTATAATTTGTATAGACAGGCTAACAGGTTAACACAGGCTACTATTGTTATGCCTACTACTTCGTTCGCGTGGTCAATGATAAATAGTTTTAAAAAATTCTTTTCACCCAAAATAATTCAATATAAACACAAAATGGTTCACCCTGAAGCAACCATATTAGTTTATTATATTTTAGATATTAGTTCATTAGTCTAAAACCATATTAGTTTATTATATTTTAGACATTAGTTTATTAGTCTAAAACCATGTTAGTTTTAGATTATTATCTAACATTTACACTTTGCTAGTAATTAAGAACATGTTTACAAATTGATACGAATTTCCGCAGGTACGACATCCTGTGCGCGCTCTCAGTAGGCACCTATTCACTTCCCTGATGGAATTTCCCATTCATTAAGAAGTAGTAGGTACAACCTTTCGCTTCTATTATAACTCAATAAACCAACTCGAAGAGTGGTTTGGGACTTCCTGTAAATTACGTTATTCTTTTGAGGTATAGTATTAGATATAATATTAACTAATAGTATAGTGTACTATTATATACTATACATATAATACATGTATATATAATACAATAGATATCGTATAAAAAGCGAAAGTTACAAGGGTGTGCCAATAATTTACGCGATTCTACTTTTTGTTTCTTATTCGTTATCTTCATTGTATCTTTGTAATTGTGTATAAAGACCAAACTTTAAAACTCTTTATTGTGTTCTTTTGTCATCCACTGTTGGACATGCGTCTCCTCGTGCACATTGTTTTGTACGTGAGGGATGTATGGCCTTAAAACGGCACGCTGGCCAAGCGGATTGGCGATTTCACTCTATCCGAAATGGTTGTAGTTCCTCAGCAGGGCATGTGGTAGCGGATTTGTCATCTCTTAGTCGCCTTTTATGTCATTTACGGGGAAAATGGGGTAGCTATTTTGAAGCCGGCCGACACCACACTGCCAATTATAATCGTAAACACGACATTGTAAATACCTTGTTTTAATATTTTTTTCCAATTCTTTCTTCAAATCCATTCCTAAATCTACAAAGGTAGGCAGACATCCGGGTGCATGTTAACGTTTGTCATTCTGGACTGATGATGGCATCTATCGCGAATATCCATTGGCGATAGTATTCACTTACCATCAGATGGACTGTCTGCTCGTCTGGCACCTTCTTTAGATAGATAGGTAAAACTCTTTATTGAACACCAAAACAAAACAAGAGAGTAAAAACTCGCGCGTATTAAGGCGGAGCACATCGCAGTGCACCTTGAGGCTTTATTGAGACTTGAGGCAGGTGGCATCGCGCCGCAGCGGAACGCGCAGGCGGATCGCTTGCCAGTCGTATTTATGCGCCGATGTTATGCGCCGCGATGCGGCCCGCTTCAATGTGAGTTGAACGGGCGCAGTTAACAGACGTAATTCAAGAGTTATTCGCTGTACGACGACTTGAAAAATTGAACGTCAACAGCTAACTGACTTAAATTAACTTAATTTATTTGTAATGTGCGTTGTCCCAGCTTTGCAGTGCGACGACGACGCGCTACAGCGTGACACTGCTGTTATGTGCGCGAGCCTTTACAAACATTGTAAGACATGAAATGAACAAAAGGCGGTTATCGCTAATAGCGATCTTGGCCAGACAACCTTTGTCTAGAGGGGAAATACATAATCACAGGTTGACGATGTACAGTGGATTATGTATGGTGTATGTAGATTCCGTAAAAAATAGAAAATAATATCAGTGTAGTATCAACTGAATTATTTATTGTCGAACAATTTAGTTCCTGAAAACACAAAATACAAGATAGTTATCGAGGTCTGAGACAGTCAGTGTTGTGGCTTGTGGTTCTGACAAGGGTGTAATCCCCTTGGAACAACCCCAACAGAATATTATTTTACTAGAAGTTTCGACATCTTTCAATCAGTGGCTTAAAACGTTTACATAAATGCGCTACGACGAAATATTTATATATTTATAGCGTACCTTCGTCTGAAATAATATTATTGCTTTATGAACGACTAGCTTTGCCCGCGGCTTCGTCCGCGTGGAATTCGGTTATCGCGGTAAATACCCTAAGTCCGTCGCTGGAAAGTATCCTATGTCCGTCCCTGGGTTTCGATCTATCTCCGTATCAAATTTCATCAAAATCGGTTCAGTGGTTTAGCCGTGAAAAGGTAACAGACAGAGTCACTTTTTCTATTTATAATATTAGTAGGTATAGATGTCGCCTATGGCATATGTTTTCATAAAAAAATCAGGTACAACAATTTTATGGAAATATATAAGAACAGTTGTATATAAGAATCTACAAGGTTATTGAAAAAATAGGGTGAAAATAATTCTTGAACAATGAATAGGTTTACTTTTTTATATATCAATTTATATGATGTATAAATTGATGACCATCGGTATGTATTATATATGTCATGCTTCATTATATACATTACAATCATTATATATGTCATGCTTATCCTAAGGCCTGTCGTTATACACAACCTTTCATAATGCTATACAGAAATTGGCCACTTTTAACGTACTGGACATTATATAATATACATATACTGTAGCTACATTATCTATTACTATACCTTATATACAATATACTTACATTATACAATGTAATACTTACATTATACATTATATTACTAGCGTATTAAGATACCGATGGATATACGTCGATCTGTTTGCTGACTGTACATTACAAGCATATTAAATTATAAATTAATATGAGACTTTAGAGAGGCCTATATTCAGCAATGGAGAGACATAGGCTCATGTTGTGGTATGATATGGTACATATATAACTTTTAAACTTTCGCGTTTTTTAAACGCGTGCAGCTCCCATCCTGGACTACCCGCCTCTTCAGTCAACTCGTGACCACGGCTGGTGTAACCCAAGCCGAAACATCGAGTAGAAATAAAAGGTAAACAAATACCTTTAATTATTAATTATACCCGTTAATTATAATACGCGTTATTAGAGTTAATTATACGCGTTCAAACCCGATTTATAATATAAAATGGTATAAATTACTTACATACATTGAATATTTTTATATTATTTTAGACAGATTTTAAAGAATTTGTATAGAACACAACTTTCACAAGTATCAGCTCTGCAGTGAGATGTCAACAGGGAATTCTACTCAACATTAATATCGCCGCAGAAGGCTACGACGTCAATTTTCATTGAAGCCCCAACTAATTAACGGTCGAAATAACAATCTCGTGCGTGATGTACTAACAGATCTTATTTTTTTCTATTTTTATTAACAAACATGAAATATTTTTGGTATACCGTAAAGATTTTCGTTTTTCTTGGTATTAAAATAAAAAAATAATAATAGAAAAGTTTAAACTTCATCGAGTAATATTATATTGTAGTTTCCAACATGATTTATGACACTCTGCTGTCTACTTAATTATCTCAGTTTTATAAAATTGTGAAATACATTTACGGGCTTGATCTATTACATCCTCCCCACTCATCACAACTTGCACCCTTCGACTACCATTTATTTCGGTTACTGGACTATCTTTTCAAGAAAACGACTATTAGATATGTGATCTATATTGAAATTGACCTTTGGAATATTATTTTCTTCAAAAAACCAGGAATTTCATAGAGGAATTCAGGAGGTGTCATAGATCACGATGAAACTAGATATTACTCATAAAATGCAAACTTTTCTAATAATTTGTTTTTATTTTAATACCAAGAAAAACGAAATAGTTTCCGGTACAATGAAAAAGTAACGAAACGAAATAGGCCTTACTCATAGGCCTTATATTCGACAAGATGTCATTGAAGTTTTTACCGTTCATTTTAGGATTGAAGCAGGACCGTTTTACACCAAAGAGTTAAACTGTAACATTTAACAATTGCAAATATTACTAAGTAATAATTTAACTGCAGAAGTTCGTGGATCACAGTTAAGTATATAAGGCGATTTATAATAACATGAATATTCAATACGATAATTGACACTGGGAGAGTTCACAGAGAACTTCGCTCGTCTTACTTCATAAGCCCTTCTTAACAATATACTTGTACTTCTAAAATGTAAGGTCAGCTGCCTAAATAGATTATCAAAATTCAGCTGTGAGTTTCTAGTTTGAGAATACTTCAACCGTGATTCTTTTGAACTATGTTTGAGATAACACACATTTATCAAATAAAGTCCTACAAAAATGATGTGAAATATTTTATAATATGTTAAAATATTTCACAGTCTTATTCGAAAATGATAAGTTGGTAGATGGAACTTTAGAATTCTTCTCATTTTTTTTAAGGTATAAGAATAGCGAAATGTACCTTTTCTTTTTATACTTCCCTCTAATATTAATACCTATTAATACTTAATAATAATTAATAATTTGTATACGATAAACACTTTATATTCGATTAAATTAATGCTAGTGACCTCACAGTCTTGCAAAGTAAGACCTTTTGATATTTTTACTTTTATAAATTATTATATTTGTAACGTTGCGTTTCTGTTTCAAGGGGTTTTTTCAAGGCAATACATCACAAAACCGAAATGGGAAACACTGTCTGTGATGTAGTATGATTGTGCGTTTTCTTTTTTGCTGACTATACTTTCAATGCGTCACATTCCTTTATAATCTGTCTACAGATTACGAAGAGGAACAGCGAGTACCTATGTATGAATAACTAATAGCGTTGTAGTAAGGTCTCTTTAGAGCGGATTGTAAATGTTTTGTTACAATTATTCATCTTAATAATATTTTTCAGGATTCGGCTTGTTAAAAGTTTGACACTAGTTTAAGCCTGTTATTTTTTATATGAAGTCAAAAATGACAGATAACAAATTAGAATAATGTACAATACTAATATGTAATTATTGTATGTATTTTATGTTTTCTCTTTATGTGTACTTCGCCTACATGAAATTTGTTCGATAATTATAATAATTTAAGTAAAGCATACTATTTAAAGGGGGGAGAGGTGCACGTTGCAATCCTACAGCCGCTGGGCTCACTCGACTGGCTACAGTGAAATGTTCTGCATTTCCCACTTTATCCTATTTCTCCAATATACGTATGTGTTTTGATAATGAGTGAGATACCCCAGAGCTTATTCTCACCCCATCTTATTCTATTCCTTCCAATTTACCTAGTCTTTCCTCCAAATCCATTCCTTTAAATATCTTGCCAAGGTTTGTCACTCTGGACTGATGTTGGCATGTATCGCCGCTGTCCAATGTCCACGGGCGACTACTTATTTACTTACCACCAGATGGACAGTGTTCTTCTGCCGCATTTGTATATTAATATTATTTATATTATATTGAATTAATGTGGATGTTAAAAAAATATTAATTAAATTTTTAACATCTTCGTTCGTTCTAATTTCTTCTTTTTTTAGGGTCGTTAGATGAAAATTATTTACTCTTTATAAATGGCGTAAAATATTTAAATACGTATATATTTTATTAGTTTCAATTGCATTCAATCCAGATGATTCCATCAACGATTCCAGTTTTATGATTATAGCCTCTAAGAATAGTAATACTAGGGCCTTAACTTCTTCTAGGTTTTTATCACTTTGATGTCTTTTTAATTAAGCAAATGAACCACTGTTAAAAGAAAACAGTAATAAAAGCCTACCTGGCAGAGTTCTAAACTATAGCAATGTTTTTAATTATTAAAGACGATATAAGCGTCATCGCCAATGAAGCGCAATTATTCTTATAAATCTTGTTATTGTTCTGCCTCAGATAATGCCAGTTTAGATACTTCCAGTTACAATGATTGCTTTCAAAAATCCTAATGAATACGTCATCATGTTTCAATATCTTATTCTTGGAACTATAAGAACATTTTGTAGTTGTTAACGCGATTTTATATTTTGCCAACTTATTTTAGTGTTAGATGAAATATAAATACTTATATGTCAGAAGCGATCAATATGCCAGATCTACGAGTACAAAGTACACAGGAATTGACGACAGTTATTTCTGTGTAAAACGGTTAAGATTATTTTCAAAGTTCCTATTTGTTTATCTGGAAGTAATATTATTTTTGTTGACGCTTTACATCTCTCAGATTCTTTTCACTCGCAGTAAATCGCGATTTAGTTTGTCATTTCTCTGTTATTCAAGAAAACATAACTTCTGTGTACTATTGAGATCATCCTTGTGTACAGATATTTTCACATATTGCTGATTTTTAAATACATTTAACATAAAATTAGCACTACTGTCGTTGCCTTTTTTCAACATATTTCTTACTGTGCAAATAAAAGCAGATAAATACGGATCAAATGCAAAATAAATGCGATATCGCAGCCACTAGAATGCTCCTTAACTGAAATAGGTATATGTATTACATATTACGTTTATATTAGCCCCTTAGACCTCTTCACCTTTTGTATTTAAATCTCTCATAAGAGAAAGGTAATATATATCTCGACACTAAATCCCACAAGATAAGCTTATCATATCCTCAAAGCCCATCAGCCTTCAACTCCATCAGATTTACCACGTGTCCCATTATGGAGGCGTGTGCCTAGAAAATGGGATTTCCCATTCACTATGAAAGGATTAGGGGCTATCATTCACGTGTGTAATGGAAATGAGATGCGGCAGGTGGGTACGTAATTATATAACATACTGGGTAAAGTCTAAATCAATTTATTTCAATTGAAACCGAAATTATCTACAAAGGCTTCAAACTTGCCTCAAATAATTCAAAGTATATTCTTATTATATTAACAAATTATATTCGCGTGACGATGCAGAATATCAAGTTTAATGTCATACAATATACAATTTTAATTGTAAATATTTATTTTTATTTTTATACAATGTGTCGATGTTTTGCTTTACCATGGAAGGTTTTTAAACCTAAGCCTAAGCAATTTTAACATAAGCCTTAAAACAATGCATTGACCAATGTGAGTTGCGAATACACTATTATTTTGAAAGTATAATTTAATGTGTGGTTAATTATTCTCATGTCTGGTTATCACTACTCGATTTCCAATACTTATTGTGGTCTAATTGATAGTGTAGAAGACAAAACTAGAAAGACACGTGAACTGTGAACTGTGTCGATGAGGTGTGAACAGGATTCTGCAAGTTCAGCAGCGCACCCGCAAACCCCCTGGTATTGCAGGTGTCCATGGGCGACGGTGACCACTTACCATCCTGTAGCCGACCCGCCCGTCTGCCATATATTCTATAAAAAAATAATATATATATTAATGTTATGGTATGCTAATGTGTCAATGATCATGTGTGGAATCTTTTTTCATGGAAATTAAATTGGAATTGTCTCCCACAGTATTTAAAAATAATACTTAATTATATTTAAGAATTTTTTCCAAATCGGCGCGAAACCATTGCGTCTGTTATTGAATGAGTCTTAAACAATTAAGACTGAGTCGACAAACTGTGTTTAATAAGATTTTCAAAAGTGTCGCCGATGTTTTCAAAGTAACGAAACTTTAATAGTAACAATACTACGAATTAGTGACGAAACAAAAATTTCTTTGCTATTTTTGTAACAGTTAACATAGTTGTAGAAGTTGCCTTTAAAATATCAATTAGACTGCTAGCCACTGCAGGGATTGCATTACTTTTACACAAGAAAACATGAAAGCGAACTTTGTAATTAGGATTTGTAACATGTTATATAACTTTGTATTATGATATTTTACACAGCGTTTTACTCAATAGATAATAATGTAATGAATTAGCAATGCTCTCACTCAGCAACCACTCACTATTTACTTTAATATTAAAAATCTTCATTTTAAACTCATGGGAATAGAAGAAATATTAAATATTTTATAAAAAAACTCCCTAAGCGAAACAAACAAAGAAAAATCATAGGCAATACTTTTAGCAGTGTAAACGTAGACTGTTAATAACAGTAAAAGCTGGTTCAGGCCTCGGGTGAAGTTTCAGTATATGTATTTAATTCAGTAGCAGTAGTGTAAGCGGATTTCTGCGATGATTATTCAGATATACGAAATGTAGCATACATTCGCTAAAAACTTTTGTTCGATCTGTATAAGAGGCAAGTAAAATCAATGCAATACTTTATTTTGTTTATAACTATTTCTATAATTCGAAATAGAAGTTATTTATTAATGAAATTATTATTACTGACACACTAATATTGTACATTGATATTACTTATTATGTATTAACCAATTATCTTCACTCTATAAATTTTGTAATCAATTAAATATTTTCATGCTCTGGCGGCAGAGTGTTATACTATCCACATATAATTACATACTTGTAAAAAATTGTCCATTTGATTTGATAAATAGTTAGAATACATTTTTTGCGTATTTATAATGCACGACCAATATAAATGAGTAAATATTGCCCCTTAACACTTGAAACAACACTAATTACGTAAAGCCAAAGTGGTTGGTTCCGTGTTTGTATACATTTATCCTCTCACTAACTAACGCAGCTCATCTGCCTTAGAATTTTACTCATACGTTTTAGCATTTACACATATCAAAGTTATTAAAGAACCATTGTAAGCAGGTTAATTCAGTGCTTCAATGGCTGTGGTATTACGTCCTGTATCATTGAAAGTTTTTATTGTTCCTGCGAGTTTTCTTACGAAGTCAATCTCCACGATCAAACTATTGAAAATGGAATTTTAAATTTTAAGATTACTGATCATTTTATGTAAAAATATTTTTCGTATAGATATAGATAAGTATACATATTAGATAAAAAAATAACATTATTATTATTAGTTCATAAAGTGCAAAAAACCGTCAAAATACTGCAAATTCAGTACTGTTATTGGAATATTCTGGTTAAGTTTCAATATTCGTAATGGGGACTCGCGTGCGCGACCCCTACTTGTGTCTGGCTCAGCCTTGACTTCTCTTAATCAATTCAATGTCAATAACAACGCTGTTGTCTGGGTTGCGCTCATGCCAGATTTATATGTGCAGTCGTTAGGTAGGTATGTCGCAAGTAGCGGAGGTTACGTTTTTTAATAGAAGAAAATTTATGATAATGCATTAGTTTCGATTCCGAAAAGTGTAAAAAATTTCAAAATTCAATTTGAGCTGTTATAGCAAAATGAGCTTGTGTCGGGCACATGGCAAATTTCTCTCAGTGTATTAAGTCTTGAAAAATGTTTCTACATTATATTTGGATGTCACTGAGTGCAAAATGTACTGTTCAATTTGTACCGGCTTTGAAAGCTTTCTTAGACCGTCTGCTTTCACTTTGTAAAAGTAACACAGATTTCTTATGACTACATCAAAGTATATCGTACCCAAAACTCACTTTTGTACGATTTCTATAAAACGAAGATCTGGAGATCTCGTATCACTTCAATTAATCATTTTCTTTTAAAGATTCATCCACTTATATATTTTTTAATATATCCAATTTATTAATTGTCGTTGACGATGGTCCAACCTGTATCCTTTGTAAATCCTGTGAAGAATTCGATTTGTGTTGACGTACAGGATCTATGCCACCTCCACGGAACCTGCAGGAAGAATGGTCCAGCGGCAGAAGAAGCAAAGAATATCGGTCACGAAAACATTTATATTGCATTCAATAGTTCGGTCCCCTTGGACCGATTGCTCCGAGGGAGGTATTTATTTATATTATAAGACCCTTCCAACGCTCCTTGGAGGCAACACTGGCGCCTTGGCATCCAGGACATTAGGACTGATAATTATCTCGACAACGAATAAACTTAGCGATCCAGCGAGGTAATGTCGCTAGCATTCTGTCTACTTTGCCACAGGGATCAAAGTATATCATACTCAAAGTGCAATGAGCATGAAAATAAATACTCCGATGTAGTAGGGGTCAAACAGTTTGTCTTAGTTAGCACGCGGAGAATAAAAGATATACTAACTAGAATTGTACTATAGATCATGAAAAAAAATCTAAGTACTGTAAAAACTGATAGAATCTATTCCACTCTCGATATACATAACAAACTAATTTCAGCTTTCACGATTGTTTTTCTTCGTAGGTACATATATGGCAATGGTGCAATTAGCACATTATGCCAGTGTCAAGTTTTCTTCATAATAAACAATTTCAAGGTAGAAAACGTATCCTGTCAATGTGCTTCCTTTAACTTTTGATCTTCGTCAGTACAACAAACAAGTAGAAATCTTTGCACAATGATCCCCCTACAAACGTTTTCGTCGATACATTGAGTCAAACCACTATCCGACATTCCATCGTATATTGGATTCGGCGGTCTGTTTTTATTTTCCCAAACGGTTTATGAAGTGAATCCAAATTAAAACGTATCGTAGTTTTATTTAACAGTTATTTCAATATCTGTGACCAGGGCCGTCTTTACCAGGGGGTGCAAGGGGTGCGGTGCACCCCGGGCGCTCACCTTTTAAAGGTAATGAAAAAATATAGCGCTATAGTAAACAATTACACAATAGGATATTTGACTGTCATAGGATACACAATAGGATATTTGACTGTCATAGCATACACAATAGGATATTTGACTGTCATAGGATACACAATAGGATGTTTGACTGTCTTAGGATACACTCCCGCACCCCGGCGCAGAATAGACTTAAGACGGCCCTGAACTGTGACCTGCTTTTATTCTTTTTATATAATATGGCAATGGTGCAATTAGCACATTCTGTCAGTATCAAGTTTCATTCTATTAATTAATGATTTAAAAGTTCTGAAAAAAAAAAGACTTTTGGTGGGAACTCGAGAAGTGAAGTTGAGTTTTTTTTATTATTGCAAAAATTGTGTATTAGGCGTTTTGTGTTTTAATAGTGATAGTTTATTAAACTTAAGTGTTTTTCGTGCGTGGTGTTTGTGATTTTCAAAGTAAAGCAAATTGGAGTCGTTCAGTAAAATGATAGGTTTATCGAGGACGGAAGAGGACTCTTTGGAAGCACATAGTATACGCAGCAGTCCTATGTTTTTATATCATAAACATTACACACAAAAACACTTTGAAGTTTAATAAACTATCACTATTAAATCACAAAACGCACAATACTCAATTTTTATAATAATTAAACAAAAACTCGACTTAACTGCTCGAGTTCCCGCCAAAAAGTCCTCTGTGACCGGTGTACCTACCTACTATGCAGTTTTCGCCTATAACCGTAACTTCTGAGAGTGAATAATCGTATAAGATCTGACTAAGGAGATTCATCAGGGGAGAAACATGTGGTAGATATATATGCGCTAATGCGGTGGTATTATATGTCATGGTATGATCTTCTAAATGTACTATATAAACTTAACAGAATGAAAATAAATGAATTTCTGTGGAACGAACTGCCTCAAGAGGTCTTCCCATTAAACTACGACATGGGGTTCTTCAAGAGAGCTGTGAATAGGATTTTGCAAGGTCGGCGGCGCGCCCGCATACCCCCTGGTGTTGCAGGTGTCCATGGGCGGCGGTAACACTTACCATCACGTGAGACCGCTTGCTCGTCCGCCCTCGTCTCTATACAAAAAAAAAAACGACATTTTCCATATTACATTATTACTTTGTAAATGATTCATACATTTTTATAAATTTGCTAATTGCTGTTGCTTACTTAATTGTTTTTATATTCTAAATTTGTTTATTGACTATTATATTTGTTCAATCATGTCATTTTACGGCTAAGTAAACAACAAAAGAACCATAAGTTGAGTAGTTGTAACTTATTCATACCGTAACCAGGGGGTCTACTCCGAAAACACGAAAAACCAAGTTTCGTCCAATATTTCAGTAGATTCCTACCACGAAAATATTTACTACGATATATCGGTCCGAACGAACTTAATTTGACATTTGAAACTACTCCCATTGCACGAGACAACAATCGAAATATAGATTTTGGCAGGAGATACTTGGAGGTCAAACGTCAAATTTGACGATAACAATATCTCACCTTTTAAATAATTGGTATTACACGATATATAGAGCTAGGAACGAAGGAAAGTGAGAGTAGGGTTATAGCACTTCGTTCGTTGGAACTTCGTTCGGGCCCGAAACATCTGAATCGTAAAATCAGAGTAGACCCCCTGGCCATTTTATCGCCCTCTGTTGGACACGGGCCTTTTCGTGCACATTGTCTTGTGCATGACAAGCCTTAAAACACTTGGATGTACTGCCTTAAAACACCACACTGGCCAAGCGGGTTGGCCTCGGAGCTTGTGGTAGCGACTTTGTCATCTCTTGGACACTTTTTAAGGCATCCACGGGAATAGATGGTGTGGTACTATTTTAAAGCAAGCCGACACCACACGACGCAAACTGTTATTCATACGGTTATTAATTCTACTGTCTTATGATTTTTTGTTTCTACTGTGTTTCTACTTAATTGTTGATGTTTTAAATTCCTTTGACAGTTAGGTAAGTCTTAAAGTAAGTAATTGTCTTTTAATATCATCAAGAATGTCTTGTTGTTGACACTATTAACTTCATATCACTATTATTAATATTGACAAAGCGACAGTAAATTATATACATAGGTCGTAATTACGATAATAACATAAACAATTATGTATGTTTCTATATGATTATACTAATGAATCATTAAAATTAGTTCTCTTCTATCTAGATGACACGAGGCAAACTCTTTTTTATTTTTTTTTATAGAAGGCCACAGGATGGCAAGTGGTCACCACCGTCCGTAGACACTAGGGGGCTTGCGGGTGGGCTGCCAACGTTACAGAATCCTGTTCACAGCTCTCTTGAACACTTGATACACTTGACGTCGTGGCTGTAGTAACTGCGCCTCAAAGGTTGCGATATAAAGCAACAATATTTTGCACAATGCGATGTTTATATTTGGCAATCCTCGGGGATATTTTAGGTAGGTATGGGTTTTTACAAATAACATATAAATTGAAATATAAATAATCTATAATACTCGTAACTTATTGGATAAGTAACATTAAACTAGATAGGTAAACCTGTGACGAGCCATCTTATATTACAATAATAACAATAAAATACAATAATAAGAATAATTTTATTTATTTAATGCCAGCCAGTGTTTAATTACAATAGTATTTTACATTCATTGTACCTACTTATATAATTTTGATATATTTCATGACTCAAAGGAAATATAACCCTTGTAAATTTTAAATGGCAATACTTTTAATAGGATTTTTTTGCTTTTAACTTTTGTTCCAGGCGCTCTTTCCGATAAAATTGATATTTTTACACAAAATAATTTAGTAATTATTAATCATAGTTGTGTCAGACAAAATACATAGAATCAGGCTTCGAGAAATGGTTCGGACACACTATAATTACAACTTTACTCCCATCGATATTTATGTCCTCATGGTTGCGATGTAGATGCAGCTGCGTTGCGAAGTTATACTTTCCAAATTTATACTTTGCAATGCCTTTTTTAGGTGACCACTATCGCGAAAAGCATTACAAAACCTTAAAATATTGTTAGTTAAAAACATTGACATAAGATCAACTTTATATTAAACAATTGACGAGTGAGGCCAATTCCACATTCTCACAATATACAGAGCTTAAAAATATAACAATGATAAAAACTAGGTATTTTACAAAAGCATTAAAGAGGCAATTTGATAAAAAGGAAGCCCTTTTATATATGCGGCATAGTCGCACGTCAATAAATTATTTATTACCGTAAAACGTGCCAACTTTGCCCGCTTTAAGTGGATTAAGCGAATTATCTTAAAAAATATTTATAAAATATGAATATATTCAATATTGTGTTTGAACTACACAATCATAAATATACTCTTCTGATTATTCATTATCAAACAATTGCAGGAACATGTAAATTTATTTGTAAAAAAATCACTCAAGAATGTGGGCCAAAAATAGTAAACTTTTGGCAAGTTTGCCCACTTGCCATTATATTTCTGTAAGTTCGATATTATCAACCTTATGATCATTGGACTTGCGGACTATGCTATAGTACCTACTAGACAATGTCACAGAGTATCAGATTATGAAACATGTAAACATGCATATTGTCCACTAAAATTGAGTGGGCAAAGTCACAAAGAAATTTATGAAATTTTTCATACAAACAAGTCAATGAACTAGGGTTGTCGCTATTAATTTTATAGATGCTACAAAGAAAACAGTGAGGCATTTTGTAATGGATAGACAATTTTTATTGTTTATATATTTTTCTTATATTACTTTACTGCAAAAAGAGAAAGATGGGCGTTTCAAATAAATTTCTTTTATGGCATACTTTTTTGAGGGAAGTACGTAATAAACGAAATTACGTATTGTCACTAAACAATTTTTTACAAACAAAAAATTAATTTAGGTTATGCATCACCGGGCATTTTTTCATTAAAGATATCGGGATTTTTTTTGTAAATATTTAAAAACTAGCATTTTCACAGCCAATTTGGTCATTGGCCTATCATAGACCGCGGCAGCAATCAGTACATTGACTAGCTTTTTCTCTTCGTCTTTTGTTAACTTCTTTTGTCCCCTCGCCGGTTTCATATGTATCTTGTTTGCTTTATTTAATATCGTTCGCCTTTACAACCTGTCTACTAAAAATATTTCTTTTTTAATTTAGTCTATAACTTCTGGATCCTAGTATTCTTCAAATTATTTTTTCTTCCTAGTGGTGTGGAATTGTTGGTCCTTGTTGTTCATTCTGAAAATGAATATTTAAACAGTATTAGGTACAGCTAAATATAATACAATAAAACACATAATAATATACTTATAATATCAACCGGACTTTGAAACAAGCAATTTTTATAATAAACAAATCAATAAATATGTAGGTACTATATTAATTGAATCTTCCGGGCTACTTGGCCGAGGTCTTCTGGAATCTCTTCTCTTTCTTCCAAACGTATCGTCAACAACTGCGGTTGACATTTTCAGTGGCGACTGCTACGCCTTTTAAGTAAGGTAAGAACGCCCTGCTTAATAATATGCTATCTGCAAAGCTGTAAATAACATTAGTAACCCGAAATGCAGCATTCAAAACATTTTATTTAAAAAATAACAACCTACGTTTAAACGATTAAAGTTCAACCTACGTTGAATTAACGTGCCACCTACTCATAAATTAAAGATTTCTAGGTGACAACCCTAACAGTGATATTTTGGTGGGCAAAGTCGCCAACAGTGCTCCAGATACATGCAGGTGACATTGCCCACCACCATATCTTCGAATTTGAGAGAGATTTCACGTTAGTTATTTTGTTTATTTATTACAAAATAACTGTAATTAAAAAATTACTCACCTGCTGCAACTGCAACTATGATTTTTCGACAAAGTTTTGACTCTTGTTTTGGCCTGCGAAAAACACCACCTACTTTAACACCAGCTGGCAGACAACTGAAGTGAACTAGGAGACAATTCGGTACTTAATGTTGCCAGAGATATAATGAATTTTCTATCACTGGTTAAAAAAAAGGGTAACTACAAACATTTTCGATATTTTTCAAGCTAACTGAAAAATACCTTGCCGGGCAAACTGAGACCCATTGGGCAAAGTTGCCACGTTTTACGGTAATACTTACTCATTAATACTTCATTTTAACAACATGATCTGTTTTAAACATTTAAACATGTTTTTAAAACCAGTCATCTCATCTTTTTAACAGAATCTCAAATTACGTCAGAATTTATAAATTGTTTGTTTTATAAATTCTGACGTAATTCGTAAACAATAGAAAATATATATATCCGAATATTAACCGGATAAATACAAAATCTTACAAAATGTCTAAAATAAACTTTCGTGTATCACTATAAAGTAAGTAATTGCGTGAACGGTTTATTATTAGTCAACGTGTGAAGGTTGAATTCGTTTAAAAACTAACCTAACAACTCGAATCGACTCAGTCATTCACATAACTTCAATCTATGATAACGTGAAGTGTTTTTGATCACGAAAATAAAATTTCCGAGTCATAATAAATACCTAGTTTAAAGGGATAAAATCTATTTATAGACATTCAGACAGACGAATGTTTTCCTGTATGTAAAGATATTTGTTATAAGTAAAAATGTGGAAAAATGTGTAAAATAAAGTAAGTAAAATAAAATGAAATAAAAAAAAAGCAAAAATAAAGTGCTGGAGAAACTCATCATGAACAAATTAAAACTGATTAAGTGAAGTGTAATTATGGTGTAAGTGTATACCACTAGTGCAATAAATATCTTTATGCTGTAAAAGTACGATTGATAATTTTTAAAAGATAATATGATAATAAAACGCCACACATATGATATTGTATAAACAAATCGTTTTATTGATAACCACGAGCATCTATACCTAGTGTTTGAATTGAAAATTTTGGGTCAAAATATTGGATGTGTTTTTAAATCGCAATGCACACATTGAAGAGATCGTTTTTAAACTTATCAGCTTTAAACAATAATGTTATTCGGTAAGTGCTTTTTTTTTAATACCTATTTATAACAAGTGGCTTATCTACTGGGAAGTGGTCCCTGCCGTCGACGGGCACTTGCAACACGAAAGGAGATGTGGGTGCGCTGTCGACCATTAACCCCAATAACTCACCTGAAGAGGCCTACGTCACAGCTCCGTTATAAAATCATAAGATGGCATGTCATTTTAACGGAGAATTTACGGTGGAAATTCCACAATTTTTGAAGAAAAAAATTGTTTATGGAAAAAAGGTGACGGACGAGGCGACAGTACACGTGATGATAAGTGGATACATAGACATCAACGAAACATGCCAACATAAATCTAGATTGATAAACTTTGGAGATTTAAAGGAATAGATTTGGGGGAAGGGTTGGGAAAATGGGGAGGGATTGGATAGGATGGGATGGGAATGGACTTTAACAAATTTACTCACTGCTGAAACACGTACTTATGTATGCTGGGGAATTAAGATTAAGTGGGTAATGCAGTACATTTCAAGGTAGTCTTCTGTGAGAGAGGGGTAACGTGGCCAGTCGAGTGCGCCCAGCGGCTGTGGAAATGCAGTTTGCACTCTCCCTCTACCATTTCTAAGTTAATTTAAATTTATTTGTATGAACCCATGTAAGCAAACAATTTTAAATTAAATTACAAGCAATACCATTATTGTCGACCTCGGGCATGGTATTATCGTATCTGATATTGCCAGATACAAGGTGTCAAGGTGGTCTTTATTTATTTTCTATGCATTTATTTCATATATTAATATTTGACATTTTATATTTGGATAAGCACTTCACAAAACCGATTGTTGATTTGTCGGCGATGGAGTTAAAAATATTTTATTCTACTTTAATTTTATTATACAATTTATAACAGTTTAGGTAACATTGCTTACGATTCCCGTACATCGTTTATAAATATACCAAATATGTATAATAACTATGGGTATGAAAACAACACAGCAACGCGGTGGCTCGAGGCGGACGCGGCACAACCGGTTTCGCCAGTAAGCAGGTAAAAATCGCATACAGGTAGTTAGTACACGCACTGTGCGTGTAATTATGGGATGGGATACTACAGTTTGAAAGCTTTCGTTGTGGAAGTAGGCGGACGAGCAAGCGGTCACACGTGATGGTAAGTGTTACTGCCGCCCATGGACACCTGCAACACCAGGTATCATACAGTAAAATACATGATAATGCAACACACCTGCAATTTTACTTCATCATCAATAGGAAGAATTTTACAATATTTAAAATGGCCTTCTGTCCTCTTAGACCCCTCTTTCACACGTGACCAGTGCGGTGCGCCTTCTGGTTGTGGGATTGGGATTGGGCGTGTACCCTCCCTCTTCTAATTTTGTATAAATTAATAGCCAGTTTCAGAATGTAAGATTTATGTCATAAGAAAAGGAAACATATTAAATAATAGCTTGTTATGTTAAAAGCGTTGAAGTAATTTCTGACGTGTTTTAGGACTGTATCAGTAAACAGTGCTTCAGTTGGTGATTTCAAAGAAGAAAATTCGCAACTGAAATCATGGAAGGAGATCCCTGGACCGCCCACATTTCCAATTATAGGACAAATGCTTAGTTTTTTACCGGGTGGTAAGTTTCAATATAAACTAGATATAAACTGATAATACAATAATCTCTGACTAAAAATAGAAGGCATACAGACATGAACGTATAATGACTTAATAGTCATTAGTGTGCAGTAATATATAACATCAACGAAGAATAAGTCAATGTTGACGAGAGATAAAGTAACAAAGAGAAAGTATAGAATTTTGGAAGAAACGGGAAGAGATAGTTAAGAAAATAGATTCCAATTATTTCCGTTTAGAGATAATGTATTCCGCTCAACAACAATATCGATATGGAATATATTTACCTATATAATTTACCTCGAAAAAAAATGGACAGAAAGTATATTACAGAATATATTACTGTTACAAGTGAGTTTCTACAGCAGAAATGTTTTTTAGGGTCGTATTACAATATAACTGGTGAACAACTCGTCAACAAAATATATGCAGAGTTCGGCCCAATTGCAAGGTTACAGTCAGCAGTAGCGCCTACTTTCATAATACTGTTCGATCCGGAAAGTATAGCAAATGTAAGTTTATATTACTTTTAAAAAATCTAATATGACTGAAAATAAAACTAACCATTTCATTGGATGAACAAGTCACACTCTCAAACTCTCAATGATAAGACTAATCCTTCGACAATATTTTTGCGTACAATACCAAGTTGCCCGTTACAACTACAGTTTAGAACCAGTATTTAGGTTTCGTAGCACAGAGGGCTGTGAGCAGTATAAACTACGGTAACCGTTCTTACCGATGCAATAATACCGGTGCCTGCAATAATCGCATGAAATATTTTTGTAATTGCGTGAAAACATAAACGAGTATGAAAGGTTTTATTACAAGGAAAGTAATATTCTCCACCTTTCCTTGGTGTCAATGACGCCCTGAATTACTTGAACTTTTTTATATTTACGAGTACCAATGTGCTTATACGTACTTAAAGAAATCGTCGTCTTTTGGTAAAGTGCATTTTATTTTTTAGGTTCTTCGAGGAGAGAATTGGTTGCCGTCGAGACCTGGGTTTCCCTCCTTAGAGTATTTCAGAAAGGAATTCAATAAACCCAAGGACGCGTCACCCCAGCAAACAGGACTTTTGACTGAGTTTGTATTTTAATCGTCATCATGCACAATTACGTGTTTAACTAAAGCCCTATTTATAGAAAGAAGGCGGCATACAAGCCATCTTGTGGTAAGTGGATACTGTCGGCCATGGATATCCACTACACATCCCAACATCAGTCTAGAATGACAAACATTAGGATGCGCTGGCTACCTTTGGATATCTTATTCACTACCGAAACACGTCCATTTTTTAATTATTATTATAGAATGAAGGTGACATACAAGCATACAGTCCACCTGGTGGTAAGTGGAAACTGTCGCCCATAGACATCCGTGATACATGCCAAACATTAGTCCAGAATGACAAACGTTGGTACGCCCCCGGATACGCTGCCTACGGTTGGAGATGTAAGAATGGATTTGGAGAAAAATTTGGAGAAAATTGATAGGGATAAGATAGGAAAGAATGGGCTCTGGCATATCTCAGTTCCTACGGACACACGTACGTACATTGGGCAACAGGTTAAAGTGGGATGCAATACATTTGAAGGAAGTCTTCTGTATAGTACATTGTACATACGTGCATCACAGTACATTATGCAATCAACCCCCAAAAAGCTGTCAAAAGACGACTACGTGACCATGACGAGGTGGCAACTTGTTTTTTTGTGGACATGATATCTTTTGCATCATAAATGAAGGAAACATAGGAGTTGTTTCCATTCAAAGAGGGGAATGGGTAAATCCTTCAAAGCTACTCGCTTTTATTCACATTTTTTAGGTGCGATAACTTGGCTTGAAAATGAGTTCTAATAGGGTTGTTGGCTTGCTGAACTGGAATTCAGTGTCAAAATTAAGCCCCATCCTCTTCGGCCCTCGTAATTCCCCCCATTCGAGGGGATGTTTAGTGACATTTGTGGTGCAAGAGCTATCATTGATGCTGAGGCTATCATTTCAACAAAAAAAAAACACGTTGCCATCTCGTCGTGGTCACCTAGTAGAATTTTGAAGGATGTTTGGGGGATGATTGCAGTACTATTAGAGGAATAGGATAAAGTGAGAAATTTTGTACATTTCACGGTAGTCTTCTGTGAGAGATGAGTATCGTGTCCAGTCGAGTGCACCCAGCGGCTGAAGGGATTGCAGTGTTTACTCTCCCCCTCCATAAAACTACTAACACTATTAAATACCTAGTTTAAAATTTTCAAATCAATATTTTTATATTTTTAGAAATGGAGAAAAATGGAAGGAATTTAGGTCTGCTGTCAACCCCGTGATGCTACAACCAAAAACCATAAAGCTTTATAGCACTGCTCTGGATGAAGTAGCTTTAGACATGGTTGCAAGGTATACTATACAATACAATATAAATTCCTTAACTAAAATACGTTATATTCGATAATTATAATTCATATGACTTATAATTATAGTTCATATGACTTATAAAAACGTTATTTTTTGATATAATTTATATCGATTATTTTTGTTTTTTTTTTATTTTAGAATGAGGTCAATTCGAGATGAAAATAACATGATTAAAGGGAAATTAGACGTTGAAATGAACTTATGGGCCCTGGAGTCTATAGGATTGGTAGCGTTTGGAGAAAGATTGAACTGCTTCAATCCTAATCTGACTGAAGACTCACCAGCAAGAACATTGATTCGATGCGTTCATGACTTCTTTAATGTGACAGATCAATTAGATTTCAAGCCAAGCTTATGGAGATACTATCAAACCAAGGCATTTAAGGAAGGAATGAATGTTTATCAACGACAATCGAAGTAAGAACTTATTCATAATAATGTTAATTTCATTCTCATTTAGACAATATTTATACAATAAAAAATGTACTGAAAATTGGAAAAATTATACATAGGTTGCTTTCTAGTTATGTAGTAAACAAAATAACCATGAAAAATAATCTTGCTTTTCTCTCTCTCTAGTGCCGCTAAATATTTCGTTGATAAAGCTGTAAAGAAATTGAAAGAGAAAAATACAACCTCAATTGAAGAGAAACCTATACTAGAAAAGCTACTCGAAATAGACGAAGAGGTAGCTCACATTATGGCAATTGATATGTTAGTCGCTGGCGTCGATACGGTAATAGAAATATAATATATGTATATAGAACGATAATAGAAATATTTTTGAGGGGGAGAGTGCACGCTGCAATCCAACAACCGCTGGGCGCGCTCGACTGGCCACGTTACCCCTCTCTCACAGAAGACTACCCTGAAATGTACTGTACTGTACTATAAAATGTACTGCATTTCCCACTTTATCTTATTTCCCTAATGTACTTACGTGTTTCGGTAGTGAGTGAGATGTGCCAGAGCCCATTCCCATCCTCTCCCTCCTCATTTTCCCAATCCATTCTTTAATCTGCAAAGGTAGGTAGCGAATCCGGGGGCGTGCCAGCGTTTGTTATTTAGGACTAATGTTGGCATGTATGGCGGATGTCTATGGACGACAGTATCCGCTTACCATCAGGTGGACTGTATGCTCGCCTGCCGCCTTCGTCCATAAAAAAATAAAAATACAGCTTCTAAAGTAATCATATTTTAAATATCGAAACCGATATCTTTTTACATTTTCAAGGGTATTTGAGTAATTACAGATACATTACGAAAATATTGGGCATCGGCTAATCCGGAAACCCCCGAACGCGTCATTCACGTCTATGCAATAAAGTAATAAAATACGCAATATAAAGTTATAAAATACCTCGTGATAAAGTATGCAATTAGAGGTACGGTAATTCATAGACGTGGACGACACGTTCGAGTGTTTCCGGATTAGCCGATGCCCAATGTTTTCGTAATATATCTGTACGTTGTACACTTTTGATAAAATTATATTTTTTTCGGTTTTAAGGCTGCGAATTCAATTATTCTAACAATGTACCTCCTTGCGACCAACCCAGAGAAGCAAAACAAGTTGAGACAGGAAATATTATCAGGCGATGAGAAAAGACCATACCTGAAAGCATGCTTGAAGGAGTCATTCAGAATGATGCCGGTAGTGGGCGGGAATATGAGGAAAACATTGAAAGAATACAACCTAATGGGATATAGGATACCCAAAGATGTAAGTATTAGTTGCACAAAAGGAGGTTATAGATTAGTAATAAGAACATTTATGCGGATTTATTTATACAGTGATATATGCTAGAGCCCATTCCCATCCTATTCCTCTCCATTTTCCCAACCCATTCTCCCAATCCATTCCTTAATCTGCAAAAGTAGGCAGCACATCCGGGGGCGTGCCAACATTTGTCATCTGGACTGATGTTGGCATGTATCGCGGATGTCTATAGACGACAGTATCCATGTATCATCGGGTGGACTGCATGCTCGTCTGCCGCCTTTTTGCTTTAAAAAAAAAAACATTAATAAAGATTTCTGGATCATTAAATGTTGACTCCTACTTCTCATGTCTATATAATTTCAGATGAATGTATCTTTTGCGCATCAGTTTCTATCCATGTCAGAGAGTCAATTTCCGCGAGCTAAGGAATACCTGCCGGAGAGATGGATTGTCAAAAAAGAAGACCCTATTTACCATAAAAATGCTCATCCTTTTGCATACAGCCCCTTCGGTTTTGGCGTGCGTAGTTGTATAGGTAAGGTTTAAAAATTGATATAAATAAAGGAGAGTTCGTATAATATTTATTCTACTGTCAGTGAGGGGAATTGTCAATCTCTTACGAGTGTTTATACTGAATATTTCCGGAAAAAATAAGAAAAAATTACAATGAATGGCCAGAAATCAATTTATTAATTTATTATACTAATAAACCAATTTCCATAACATTTATTCCACTCCTCTGTGGTGACCTCGGAAACATGTTTTTCATACTCTTCGACAGCCTCTTCTGGTGATGAAAATCGTTGACCGCGTAATTAGTTCTAAATTTTTGGAAACAAGAAGAAGTCACAAGATGCCAAGTCGGGACTGTATGGAGGATGCGTAGTGAGTTCTACGTTTTTCGTCTTCAAAAAGTTATTTGTCTGTTTGGCCGTGTGAGAGCTGGCATTGTCATGGTGCAAGATTGGTTTAGTACATTTCAACTAAAGATTACTAAAGACCGATTCATTGTGTGATTGAAAAATGAGATTTCAGTATTATATCACGTTTCCATCCCACAGCAGTTTTAATATGTTACTTTTACAAATTGAAAATATGTTTTCAATGTTGAAAATATGTTTGAAGATATAGAAGTTTTAATATGTTACTTTAGATTTGAATTCGTAATTACAGGTCGCCGCATAGCAGAGATGGAGATGGAAACTTTGCTCGCGAGGGTCATTGAAAACTTTCACATTGAATGGTTCGGCGGACCTCCCAATATTAAAGCTATAACACTTAATTATGTCACTGGACCATTCAATTTTATATTCAAGGATGTTTAATTACGATGTTATTAAACATTATTATAAAAATAATAAATGAATTTCAATAAATTAAAATGATTAAAACTGAATTTCTGAAAATAAAAATTGAACTTATTTTTTAAAGTGTGATATATTGTTAGTTTATTTGTATTGTATTTATTTTTATTAATTTACATAATTGTCTAATCAACATTCAATTTATTAATAATTACTAAACGACTGTAATTTTTATCGACGGTTGTTTCTCATAAAACAAATGAATGTACCTAACAAAATAAGTAATAAAAACTGTTTATATTTTACTTTCTCCATTATTAACGTTACATCTTTTCATTAATTCATCTTATGTCGTTGTCATTACTTCATCTAATACTTGTCTATTGTCAAAACAACGATTTTTGTATTTTTTGTCTTACTGTCTGTCCGTCCGTCTGTCTTAACGCGTACACGCAAAATCCACTGGACGGATTTTAATTAAACTTGGCATAGTTATAGATTATCTATCAGGTTATCATGCAGGGTACATTTTATCCAGATCAATCATAACATTCCCACGGAAATCATGCTCACCACACATATTCCAACGTCACTAACTCTAGCGGCCACGGAGTCATAATAATAATAGGGGTCATAATAATAATAAAGTATGAAATTGCCGTTTTATAGTAATAGATACTTTGAATTGACATAAAACCTTCATGGTGTGAGATTTTCGAGTGAAACTTTTTTCACATGATGAGGTTCTTGTTTTAAAAAAATGTGCAACATTCGATTTTCGACTTACAATTGTTTTTTTTATTCAGCTTAGACGGGAAAGATGGATACTTCGAAAATCAGAGTAATCTTTGAATACGAGTTCCGACGCGGAACTAACGCGGCAGAAACGGCTCGCAATATCAATGCTGCGTTTGGAGAGGAGACTGCTAATGAACTAACCGTGCGTTTTTGGTTTAAACGCTTTCGTAATGGAAACTTCGACTTGAAGAACGAACCACGTGGAAGACCGCCCACACAGGTGAATAACGCTGAATTGAAGGAGATGGTGGAAGCCGATCCGAGTCAAACTACCCAGGAATTAGCGGCATGGTTTAACGTTACCTTACCTACAATATTGACTCATTTGCATCAAATCAATAAGATAAAAAAATATGAAAAATGGGTGCCTCATGATTTGACTGATCTGCAGAAAGAAACGCGTGTTGAAACTTGCGTTGCCTTGTTGAATCGGTACAGAAATGAAGGAATATTGGATCGAATTGTGACATGTGACGAAAAGTGGATTCTTTGCGATAACCGAAAGCGAAAAATGCAATGGCTGACCCCAGGTCAAATGCCGCAACAGTGCCCTAAGGCAAATTACCAATAAAAAGGTAATGGTAACTGTTTGGTGGTCTATTCATGGTGTTATTCACTATAGCTTTCTCAGGTCTGGTCAAGCAATAACAGCAGATGTTTACTGTGTCGAACTTCGAACAATGATGGCGAAACTAGTAGTGAAACAGCCCCGACTCGTGAATCGATCTTCACCATTATTGCTCCATGATAACGCAAGACCTCACACTGCACGAGAAACCGTTGTAACTCTACAGGAGCTGCAGTTAGAAACCATACGTCATCCTCCGTACTCGCCAGACCTTGCTTCAACGGACTACCATTTTTTTCGTGATTTGGACAATTTTCTACGTGGTAAAAAATGTTCTTCCCAAGAGGCAGTACAAAATGCTCTCACACAGTTTGTCGAATCTACATCCCCCGAGTTCTATCGCAAAGGCATAAATGAACTTCCGATTAGATGGCAACAATGTATAGGTAATGAGGGTATATATTTTGATTAAATAAATATGTTACATTTTAGAAAAAAACTAGTTTTAATTTTTCAGTACAAATCGGCAATTTCATACTTTAACCCCTAATATAAGTAAAATTATTTATACAAAAGCTTCAATGGAGTGCAGTAGGCATGAAAAAATATATAGCAGAATCAAAAGATTTGACGTGAGAGGGGACAGGATACATTCGATACATACGACAGAATAGGTACAGGATTTCATTAGCAGTCACTTCTTAGGGATATAGTTACAAGAATTTCGGTAAAGGACAATACTGGAATAATTCATACAATATTGTATTGTTAAGTAGTGTCAATACGTAAATAAGGAAACGTGTACACAAAATCGCAGTATCGTCGTCAACAACAGAGGTCAGCTTATCGTTCGTTAAAAGGAACGTGAGCAACCGTAAAGGAACCTTATTGAACATTTTACACAACATTAGAGTATGTTCAAGGAAGAGTTTAGAACTTCAGTTTCGTTCGACGCAATTCAAAAGATGGAGAAATCGATTCTCGATGTAGATGGGGTTTTCTGTTACATTGACCGTGTCCTTTATGGTGTTGATGCTAATGCAGAAATTTTCAAACGACTAAATGACAATTACTGTGTAGTTTGTGTCACAACACCAAATCAGCAGTCACCATCTTTTTAATAGTTACCATTCGTCTTCAGAACATGGTAAAACCAGCATTTCGAAGAAAACCTAAGCGCAATCACCTTTACAACCTAATAACAAAATAGAATTGAGGTCAGTTGCGAAACTAAATATGCCGGCGTCACCTGAGTCACCAGAGGTAGCGACAACACCAAATTCGCCCAATCAGCAGCTTACTAAAACAATTGCACGGCCGTCACGTCACATTCATAATTCACGTAGGCATCTTTTTTTTGCAAAAAAGAGTTTTTTTATTGTCTATACCAATTTTTCGTGCTAATTTGCTAAATTCGAAACGAAAAATTGTCATTTTTTACAAAAAATTCTTTATGTCTTTAGTATGTAGGTTCATGTAGATTTGTATTCATTGGGTATATATTAAGATAAATTTTACATACTGTTGCGGTTTAAGTTGTATTTACTTAAACTTTATTGCACAAGTAATCGTACAAATGGCGAACTTAATGCCACATGACATTTTCTACGGGCCAACATTATACATTATACATGTAATATTTCATTATACATATGTTATTTTTCATCACACCTTGCAATGTATTTCTACTCGTATGTTTAATTCAAAGCGTAGCTGGTAGAGAATGGCTTAACGCATTAAGAGCTCGCCTTTTGTACCACAATATGGAATAAAGTTTGTTATATGTATAAATAAAGGTAAATGGATAATAATATTAAATGTCAATTACCTCAGAATAACGGCCTATTTATATAATTCCAGCGTTACACGCGTCGGTAGGTATGTCGTCAATGTTGTGATGCAGATGCAACTGCTACTGCTATGAACACTTTATGACAGTGTAGTACCCATTGGAACTAGCAATTAGCGAGACTATTTATAATAATATATATATATATGTTTGAAAACGACATTCAATTGAATTGGTATTGGAATTAATTTTTTGGACAACTCAAACTTTAGAGACATTGATTTTATTAACATTGATACAGCATAATTTTTAAATTTTATTTCATTTTGGTAAATTCTTATAATTTCATTTTAATTTTTATATTATTGTGTAATTCTTATATTAAATCTAGTTTATTGTTTAATACTAATTGATTTGTATTTGTGGATTTATTTGGATTCAATTCGACTCGATATTTATTTGAATATGGATTGAATTAACATTAGAGATTGAAGTAACCTATTATTATATTTTTGCACGCATATAGAGGCAGAACATAATAGAAGATGTTTATAATTTCAATATAACATCACATTGTCTCGCATATGTTCTCGCAAAATGAATGAATTGAATTATTTTCATAACAGAAGGTTCATTTAAGGGAGAAACTAATATCGCCGCTAACTTTAGACTTACAGGCAGGAACCTAAATAAAATCTCACTTAGCACTTTAAACCGATTTATTCTCGTAGGAGCGCACCCAGCATCCCCTAAGCAGTTTCTCACAGTAGTTAATGTCGCCCTAACTTGTCTTAGTGTTGGCAAATGGGTGCAACTTCTATCTTATATCTTGCTATAATAAAGAAGTTAAGACTGAGACAGGTTTATTAGAAGCCAGTTACTATATATAGACTTTTCATCGACTGATAGTTTGATAGAGTTTTTATTTCCATGATATTATTAAAATTATTTTAATGTAAGTTCGATTTGAATATAAAAGGTTATGCTGTTGTTCACGGTTTCCACTTTATGGTTCATACAGTATACAGTAGGTTACTGCGTGAACGGAACTGACTATAGCCAACATGAGAAGATCGAATTCGATTTAAAATTAACCTAACAACTTGAATCAGTCATTCACATGGGCGTGGCCACGGTGGGACAGATTCGGGCGCTTGATCGCCCCCCCCCCCCCCCCCTCAACCAGAGGGGCATCGAGCATAGGAAATAATTGGTAACAGACTCTGCATTAGACTACCTCTATTTAAATTATAAGAAAATTGTTTGCTATTACCTATTCCAGTATATAGATAATATCTATTTATAAATGTTTGAATAAACAATTAATGTGTTCTTGTATTTAGAGCTATTTCTTATTAATGTCTAATAATTAGTGCTAGAGAACCTTGTCGGATACTACGTATGTGATCCTGTACAATATAAACTGAAAAACAAGTTAAAAATGATAAATTAAGTATAATAATGATGTATTTTTTGATTTCATTTATACTATTAATACAATAAATATATTTGTGCTGTGACACAAATATACTTTTGTATTTAGGTGATTCATTTCAAAAAGATATGTGTAAAGAAAGGTCATCCGTATTTATAAATAATTTGTTTTATTGATAATTACAGTAATAGAAGACTTTGAGTGCAAAACATTGAGCCATATCAAGTAGGATGCGCGGTGAGATAAAATAACGTTTGCATTATATGTCTTATTTATTTATGTAATACGATGATTAAAACTCCCCGTTCTGTTTATTATATTTCCGTTATATTCTCCATTTTTCCCAACCCTATGTCCAAATGCACTCCTAATTCTCCAATGGTTCTCGATGCGTCCGTGGACAAGCCGACGGTTGTCATTCTGTTGGCGTGTACTCGTATTTTGGGTATCCATGGGCGATAGTATCCGCTTATTAACAGGTGAATGGTCTATTCATCTGCCACCTTCTTTTCATAAAAATAAGAAAATAGTATACTTGTGTACACTATTTTTTAATTTTATGTGCAAGTGACCTCTTACTGTTATATATACTTGTGATTATCTAACAGTAAGAGGTCACTTACAACATAAAAGGCGATATAAGTGACCTTTAAGAACGCTAATAAGTCAGTTGAGCCCCACATCAGCGCTTTTATCGTCCACTGCAGGATAATAAATCTCCTCATGTAGATTTTCGTGTACATGAGAGATTATGCTCTCAAAACGCTACGTTAGCCAAGTGGGTTGACAAGTCCTCTCTTTTAGAAGTGGTGTAGTTCCTCAAAGCTTGTGGTAGCAATCTTATTATTAATGAAGGCTGTATACAGTCCACCTTGTACTAAATCAATACTGCGCTCATAAGCATCCACAATACACGACAACATCATTCTAGAATGACAAACATTAGCACGCCCCAGGGTGCGCAGCCTACCTTTGGGGATTTAGGAATTGATTTGAAGAAAGGAGAAAATTGAACGGTATGGAATAGAATGGGAATTGGCTCAGACATATCTCGTTCAATACGGAAACACGTACGATCATTAGAGGAATAGCAGCATTAAGTGAAAAATGGAGCATATTACACGGTAGTCTTCTGTGAGACAAATTTACGGTTTAACTAAAGGCTCCCAACACTATTAAATAAATTATTTTTATTCAACTGTTTATTTTTGAGCAGGGAATAGTAGGATTCTAGAGAATATCTATTTTCGACTTCTATTCTATTCGCGTTTTTCGATTATGACTTTCTTTTTTCTTCCTACCTCATATTTTCCTTCGTATTATATTGACTCACCTCTTTATTATAAATTTTATAAAAAGTGTATCATGAACTAAATTATGTTAGTCCTTTCAGTATCCACAGCTGGACGTGGACCTCCTCAGTCACATTGTCTCGTGCATGAGGGATGTAAGGTCTTAAAACGCCACGCTGTCCAAGCGGATTGGCGAGTCCAATCCTTTAGAGGCGGTGTAAGTTCCTCGGGGTGTGTGGTAGCCGCTTTATTATCCTTTACCATAATCGCCTTTTACGACGGCCACGGGACGAGATGGAGTGGTGCTGTTCTATAGCCGGCCCACACCACAAGGCACATACGAGTATGTTAATTTTGAATTGAGTGAGTGGATTTTTTATTTTCTAAATAAAGTCGAAAGACTTCATTTAGAAAACAAAAAATCCGCACACTAATGGCATTCACACTTACGAGTATTTCGTGTGAATTATGTATAACTCAACACATAACACATTGCAAGCTTATCTTGCGATACTGTCAAAATTAATAATATGGGTGTTTGGGATAAGATATTCGTACAATTCAAACATTAGGGATATTATATTCCTCACAAAATGTATGGATCCTCGTGCGACAAAACAGCAAACAACTAATTGAAACTATCCTTGACGAAACTATCAACTATCGTTTGTACACAATACGTTTACGTTTGAGTGAAGTTGTTCAAGGACTTCATCGTACGAGGCTTTGAATATTATTCCTATTAAATAGGTTGTATACGTTCTCATAATGCATTACTTACTTAATTACACATTAAAGTTAAATGGCCAATTCTAGGGACCATTTAAAATAAAAAATTTCATACTGTTCGCACAGATCGTTGTCATCGTCTTTAATTCAAAATACATATGTATTGGGGTATTGCTGAAGCTATTTTCACATCTTCAAGTAGTGCCTTAGAAACTGTAAAATGCAAATGTAGCTATCAATATAATCATTATTATAGAACGCTTTCAAAGTAATATGGTAAAGTAAAGTAATAGTGTTTTAAGTAACATATTACATTTGCAATTCGTTCTTACCTCACGAAAATAAGTAAGAGGTATGAAAGGGAGATGATTACAAATGTGGAGGCAGTTCTTTTATGATAGCAAATGTAATATAATATTTTATATGATTAAGATGCAAGACGAACAGACAGTTTTCTTGACGCTAAGCGATTATTATCTACTTTTAGACATTCGCATCATATAGCAACTTTCACCGATGTATATAACAGCAGATCCCGTCACCGATCCTCGGTTATAAAACTCGAAAAATGTAATGATAAATATAAAGTTTGAAAGGAAAAAGGATTTGTGAAAATGAGGACTAAGGTGCATAATGACTAATAATGAGAGAGGGGAGGGAAACGAGCTCTGGGAATTATTTCACTAATTATCATCATCATCTGATTGATAATCAGTATTATCATCTCAGAATTATTCTAGTGTGAATTAGTTATCTCACTTAATGTCACCACGGTTTTTTGTTGAAGTTCGTCGTGAAAATTGTTTGGTACATTTCAAGACACACTCTCTCAAAGACTATGCGATTATAAGACGAGATTTCACTGTGTGATTTGGAAACCTAAAGCAATATAGTATGATATTTTTAGAAACTGGAAATCAAATTTCTATTTACAGGTGGCGAACTGCATAGCAGAGAGAACTTTGCTCGCGAGGGTCATTAAAAACTTTCACATTGAATCGTTCGGAGGACCTCATAATATTAAAGCTAAAACACTTAGCAGGGGGAGAGTGCACGCTACAATCTAACAGCTGTTGGGCGCGCTCGACTGGCCACGTTACTCTTCTCTCACAGAAGACTACCTTGAAATGTACTCATTTCCTTTACCTCATCTCATCTACTTTATCTCATTTCCCTAATGTATTTATGTGTTTCCGTAGTGAGTGAGATGTCCCATCCTATCCCTCCCATTTTCTCAACCCTTTCTCCAAATCCATTCCTATATCTCCAAAGGTAGACACCGCATCCGGGGGCGTGCCAACGTTTGTCATTTTGGACTGATGTTGGCATGTATCGCGGATGTCTATGGGCGACAATATCCTCTTACCATCTAGTGGACTGTATGCTCGTCTGCCGCCTTCGTCAAAAAAAAAAAAAAACAATTATGTCACTGGACCATTTAATTTTAAATTTAAGGCTGTTTAATGATGGACGTTATTTATTTAAAGTCTGATATTTTATTAGTTTATTTGTATTGATTATATTCTCACGAATTTACTTAATTAAAATTAAATTTATTTATAAAAACTATAAGAGTGTAATTTTTATCGTCGTTTATCTCATAAAATAAATAAATGTAACAAAATTAAGTAAATGGGGTACGTCGTGCTGTTCTCTCTCTCTGTTCTGTTTCTCTTATTCAATTTTATTAAACCTAACGTAACAATTCATATCAGTCCTTCATATAACTTTAATCTTGTGATAACTTAAATCTACAATTATTTGATAAATATTATCTTGTTTATAGAAATATAGAGATATACATATACATTTTATTGATATTTAGAAGACACAAATGTTTCCCTGCATGCAGAGATATTTGATGTTAATGTCTAATAACTAGTTCTAGAGACTTGTCTGATACTCGTATTACGTTTTTGTTCCTATCGCAATGTACAAAGAAAAGTGATGGCGTAAAGTGTAATCATGATGTAATTTTTTTATTGATGCCGCTAGCTATAAATATCTTTGTGTTGTAACAGTCGTTACAAGGTCGTTACAAAGATATGTGTAAAAAAGTCACTCGTATTATACCTATTTAAAAATAGCTTTATTGATAACTACAGTACCTATTTGACTTTGAGTGCTAAATATTGGATGTGTTTCTAAATCGCAATGCACACATTGCACAGATCGTTTGTAAACTTATCAGCTGTAACTAATAATGTTATTCGGTAAGAGATTTTTTAATTTTTTTCTTATTTGATATATAAGTGCTGATTTTTAGAGGACAGCGCATTCTGTAATCCAACAATCCCCACGTGTACTCAACTGGCTGAGTTTCCACTTCCTTACAGAGGACTGCCGCAACATGTGCTATGTACGTGTTTCTGGAGTGAGTGAGATATATCAGAATCTATTTTCTATTCCATACTGTTGGAATAGAATAAAACGAACAACGACATTTTGACGTCTGTGGATATCGGATGAATAAAATAAATGAATGTAGTCAAGTCATAGTTTTGTTTTTTGAGTGTCGTTTAATTGGCTATCGTCATTACTGCGTGCTAATAATAAATATTATATATGGGTGTAGTACGCGTAGAAAATAAAAATTAAAAGAAGCATTATCAAAAGGAAGTTCTGTTTGTTACCCTTGTGTATTCTTCAGTTTATGGATTCTAACCCATTCAACTTCAATACATACTATGCCATCCCATCCTATGCCCATCCCATCATGTCTCTCCTGTCATACCAAGTAGAAATCATAATGAGATAAAAGAAACTAATTCATTATCGCTTACTTATTTATCCTTCTTGGGGAATGGGGTTAGATGTGGCGTGCAACGCGATGAGGTAAACTTCTCATTCCGTTATACTTCCTATTCTTCATATTTCCCAACCCTATCTCCAAATCCACTTCTAAATTTGTAAGTGGGCACGCCGACGTTTGTCATTCTGGACTGATTTAATAGTTGGCATGTATATCAGGTATCCAAGGACGACAGTATCCGCTTTATACAAAAAAAGAAAACGTGGCATAAGATTTAACAAGTTTACAAGATTGACCATCAGTATATGGTCACTTACAACACCAAAAGCGATATCAGTGACCTGTCAGAATGCTTATAACTCGTGTTGAAACTCTGGGTTAAAACTTTTTTTGATTTTTACTATAATATACTTAAAATAAGAAAAAAGTAAATAAAAGGAATTTTCAATGCAAATTGGTTTCTTACTCTGTAAATATGTCGTCGGATATAATTTATTAATTTCATTCGTTTTTCTTTAAGTCACTTGAAGAGCTCCGTGCCGTAACCAGCTCTTTTATCGTCCACTGCTGGATACGGGTCTCCTCATACTTCGTTCTCAAAATATCATATTCTCGAAGTCGTATCTCAAATAATCATTGTCATTCATGCGCATGGGGAATATATGGCGTTAAAACGCCACGCTGATCAAGCGGGTCGGTAAGTCCACTTTTTAGAGGTGGTGTAGTAACGGCTTTGTTAACCCTTAGTCGACTTTTATGACACCCACAGGTAAGAGATGCAGTGGTGCTATTCCAAAGTCGACCGACACCACACGACCGTGTGAAGCCATATGCTTCATATCGTAGCTTATTTGTAGAGCCTTCGACGGTAATTTGAAAAGTGGCGAGCAATGTTGACAACAGGACCAGTAATTTTCTGTGAAAATTTCACAATTTTGTTAACAGAAATTTCTCCCAAACATATTCTCCCTTACTTCTGAATTTCGAAGCACACTATTTCTACAGAACAAAACTACGAGGGAACACTACTCCTATGGAACATTATTTCAACAGAACACTACTCCGACAAATACACTACTTCGACAGAACAATACTTCGACTTGATACTATTTCGACAAGAATGAGATAACACTTCGCTTCGACAGGTCTGTGGTTCGACAGGACAGTACTTACATTGGATTATAGGAAAGGAAGGGTTTCAATTATAATAAGCGAATAATAATAGCTATAAATAGCCATTATTTCGATTCAACCTTAGCTGCTTGTTGTTGTCGTTTTATATAATAATTTTCAATGTAAGTACTGTCTTTTTGTGACCTGTCGAAGCGAAGCGTTATGTTACTCTCGTCGAAATAGTGTCAAGTCGAAGTATTGTACTGTCGAAGTAGTGTATCTGTAGGAGTAGTGTATCTGTCGGAGTAGTGTATCTGTCGGAATAGTGAAATAATGTTCTGTCGGAGTAGTGTTCCGTCGTAGTTTTGCAATCGAAGTAATGTTTTATCGAAATAATGTGCTCCGGACTGTAAGCACTCTAATTAATAGCCAGTTTTAGAATGTAAGTTGTATGTCGTAAGAAATGGAAACAGATTAAATAATAGCTTGTCATGTTAAAACCAGTGAAGTTATTTCTTGCGTGTTTTAGGACTGTATCGGTAAATAGCGCTTCAGTTGGTGATTTAAAAGAAAAAAAATCACAACTGAAATCATGGAAGGAGATCCCTGGACCGCCCACATTTCCAGTTATAGGACAAATGTTTAGTTTTTTACCGGGTGGTAAGTTTCAATATAAAATTTTTAATATAATACCGGCAATGTAAATGATACCCCTGAAAGTAAGAGAGTGGATACAAATAAGCCTTCGTGTATTTATTTATATGGTATATACCATATTATCAGCCTATGTCTCTCAACTACTTGATATAGTCTATTTTTTGTTCATGAAAGCACAATAAAGAATATTGAAAACTTTTCGATCTGAATTCGCTATTATTTTGTTCTCTGATAGACTGAATTTCGCGAAATTACAAGGAAATATGGTTGTATATCCTTGCACAAATACGTAAGTATATTTTAATGTACTTGTTATCTTTCCCTTTGCAGTGCGACTTATATGTTGTTAAGATAAAATATGAAATAATATAATGGAACTGACTCTTGTCCAATCTATATACATGGTAGATGCCAGTTGTTTCCCTTCAAAGATCTCTTTTTCCATTTAACATGAAGTAAAACGGTATGAAATGGTATAGTTTACCGCGAAATATATACGGAGCACATTTTATTTTATTTAGGAAACAAGTGGGTAATTTCATCGTATAAATTAATAAATATCGCTTAAATAAATATAAAATAGTAAAGATTCCTAAGTAGTTTCACAAATTAAAGTAATTAATTAAAATTAATAGTTATTTAAAATGTAATGTAATTAAAGTTTCACTTGATTGTGAATAAGTTGTAATTACTAAAAATTGAATATTTTAAACAATTACATATTCCATAATATAATTCAGAATTACACGAAAAACAACCAGTCGAAATTACAGACATTGGTATTGAATTTAGAATACAATAGAATATATTATAGATTATTGTAGAATATTTAATGCAATTACTGTCACAAATGAATCGCTACAGCAGAACTGTTTTCTAGGGCTGTATTACAATATAACTGGTGAACAACTCGTCAACAAAATATATGCAGACTTCGGCCCAATTGCAAGATTGCAGCCAGCAGTATCACCTACTGTCATAGTACTGTACGATCCGGAATGTATAGCTAATGTGAGTGTTTATTACTTTTTAAAAAACTAAAACTGGAGAAATTATAAAATAAAACTAAGCATTTCAATGGATGAACATTGAACAAGTCAACGCACTCTCGAATGGTGTGAACGTTGAAGAGATCACAGTATTTACGTATACATTTGCTGTAAGTTTCTTCACTTGGATTCTACAAACAGCTAACGGTAACATTTTTGAGTACAGGACTAAAATGTCAATAGGCCCACTGACATATGACTTACATTCATTATAACCACGGGTACGTCAATTTGGAGTATTCTACCAAAATTCGTCAAAAATTGCCGGTGTTGTATTATACACGGCTGTGAGTAGTAGGTATAAGCGAGTGTAACTATTACTACCAGGAAATTAGTATATGTAGTATGTGGTTACTGTGACTTTAATAATCTCATAAGCTACTACCAACAAAATTGTACTGAAAAATAGTAGTAGTAATAGCAGTGGTACGCTTTTCTGCCGTATGTGTGGCTCCCTGAACAGCATTTTCATATTTACCAACGGCCCTAATGACAATAACAATCGTCGCCGTTTGGTAAACTGTATTTTCCTTTCAGGTTCTTCGAGGCGAGAATTGGTTGCCATTGAGACCTGGGCTTCCGTCTTTAGAATATTTCAGAAAGGAGTTCAATAAACCTAAGGAAGCTTCACTCCGGCCAACAGGACTTTTGACTGAGTTTGTATCACTATACCTGCCTAACTAAAGACTCCGAACATTATTAAATAAATTGTTTCAAAAATTTTTCAAGGTAATATTTTTAATTATTTATAGTCATGGAGAAAAATGGAAGGAATTCCGGTCTGCTGTCAATCCAGTCATGCTACAATCAAAAACCATAAAGCTTTACAGTACTGTGCTGGATGAAGTGGCTTTAGACATGATTACAAGGTACATTCTTTTTGACTGGAATGCTATATGTTTGGTAATGTATATTGAATAAAATTGTTTTTATTTTATTTTAGAATGAGGTCAATTCGTGACGAAAATAACATGATTAAAGGAAAATTCGACGTTGAAATGAACTTATGGTCATTGGAGTCCATAGGATTGGTAGCGTTTGGAGAAAGATTAAACTGCTTTAATCCTAACTTGGCCGTAGACTCGCCGGCGAGAACATTGATACGTTGCGTTCATGACCTCTTTAATGTAACAGATCAATTTGATTTCAAGCCAAGCATATGGAGATACTATCAAACCAAAGCATTTAAGGAAGGAATGAAAGTATATGAACGACAAGCGAAGTAAGAATTTATAGATAATAGTCTGTATTATCATTCCTATTTAGAAAATACTCTAACAATAAGAAATAAACTGCAATTGGAAAATCTATATGAGATTGCTTCCTAGTTTTGTAGTAAACAAAATATCATAAAAAAATAAACTTGCTTTCTTTCTAGTGCCGCTAAATATTTCATCGATAAAGCTGTAAAAAAATTGAAGGAGAAAAATAAAAACTCAAATGAAGAGAAACCCATATTGGAAAAACTGCTCGAAATAGATGAAGAGGTTGCATATATTATGGCGATTGATATGTTACTTGCTGGTGTTGATACGGTAAAAGAAATACAATTTCTAAAGTAATCATAACATAAATATTGAAAAATGATATCTTTTTTTCATTTATCAAGGGTATTTGAATAATTATTTAGTTCACTATTGATGAAAATATACATCATCCGTGTGTTAACACGTTCACTGCAGTAAAAAAATCAGTAACTTTCATCCCGTGCGGTGGCAGTCTAAAAGGCCTCCGTAGTACTTTCTTATTGTGCGTGGCAGGCCTATTCGACCTGGTGCCACTAGTTGATAATAAAGCTTGAAAATCTTTGCGAAAGTATTATGTAACATTCATTTTCTTATTAATTTAAAATCCTCATGAACTACTTTGTTTAAAGTTGCCTTCGCGACGGCCTTCGACTAAAAGAAAGTGAGATATCATCAAATAAATATGTAAGATCTATAACGACTGATACCGCACTATAGAATAAATTTTATAGTGATGGGACAAGGGAAACCAACAAAATTATAATTATTTATCAGTAAAACATGAAGTTTCGTGTCACCGTGTCAGTTTTTTGTCACTTGGTTAAATTTCATAGCCTTTGCCAGTGTCACCATCACTATTAAGGTATTTTTGTGTTGCGGGAGGACGGATTTGTTTAATGACTAGAATTTGGACCTTACTTGTTGATGTTTGTTTTTGAATTAGGTGAATTGTTTTTTTAGGACTTTGGTGCTTGTTTGTAAATGTTGCTAATGAACTTTCGTCATCTTCTAATATTAACTTCTTACAACGTTTACGCTGCGCCCTAATTTCGAACGATAAATTACGAGTGTGTTAACACTAACAATACACTAACTGGTGGCTCGCCACCCGTGCGGCAACAGGTCAGTAGCGGTCATCCGCCTAAACAGACCTGCCGCCGTACTAGAGGTTGATTTTTTGCGTTCAGTGCGTGGCGATTGAATAGACCTGATGCGGTATTTTTAATGTATATGTCTACACTTGCAATCACAAGTCTAAAACTATATTCGTATCTATTTTACTATTAAAAATGCGTATGAAACACGTATCGCACCAGTGAGAAAATTCGCTTTTTGTCGTGCACCGAATGTAAGCACCGTATCTGGCCGATCGTGGATGATCCGCAGTGAACGTGTTAATACTAATTATTATCGGTTTTAAGGTTACAAATACAATGATTCTAACAATGTACCTTCTCGCTACAAACCCCGAGAAGCAAAACAAGTTGAGACAGGAAATATTATCGTGGGATGAGAAAAGACCGTACCTGAAAGCGTGTTTAAAGGAGTCATTTAGGAGGATGCCGGTAGTCAGCGGGAATGTCAGGAAAACAAATAAAGAATACAATATAATGGGATATAGGATACCCAAAGATGTAAGTATTAGTATAATAGCACCAAAACTGTGGCTCAAGTGTTCTTACCACTTACAAGTAGGTACGTACCTATGCGTGGAACTTTTATAGCTTTTATGAAAGTAATATGTTATATTTATTTTTGGTTTTTAGCTACTTTTTATCCTTAAAACAAGAAAACATAAAAATGAAGTAAAATAAGGAAATTTATGCAAATTTATACAACAGCAAAAAATAATAAAATTTTATTACTGATATACTGATTTCAGTGCATACTAAACAAAGTATGCACTGAAAATAATAAATAAGATAGTGGAATGTAGGCTTTCTCGGCCGGTGTCCATATTAATTGAATCTTCCGGGCTACTTGGCCGAGGTCTTCTGGAATTTCCCCTCTTTTTTCCAAACGTTTCGTCAACAACTGCAGTTGACATCTTCAGTGGCGACTGCGTTCACTTTCGGAGAGATGTTATCTCTTCGGCTTGCGCTCGAAACGCTTCGAATTGACAGTTCGTTGACCCGGGTCCCACATATCAACGAAGTGTGTAGAAAGGTAAACGCCTCACTATGATCCCTATATGAATTTAAAAATTTTCTTCCGATCGGCACTAAGACTCTGTTGGTACTATGTTTGTGGATCGTCTTATCAACAACTGTATTCGTTTCATTTTCGAACTTCGTAAATACGATCATATAACCTCATATCGTTCTCAGCTTAAATGGTCGCCCATCCGACAACGCAGATGTGTAAGAATGCTTTGCAATCTTTTTCTATCTCATACGATCCACGTTCCCCTGAAATGTTGTAGGTTTCAGTTTCAGAGGTACTCTCATGACCGTTATCTTCGTTTCGCTGAAAACTCCACACTCTGTGTCTCTTCTCATCGCACTGGTTTCATGACTAATTCATTCATAATTAATGGTTTCACTCATGCAGTAAGTCTGGAACTCGCTCCCCACTGACATAAGGAAGGGCACTTATAAAAACAGCGTCAAGAGCTTTGGGAACACTACCTCCGTAATTCACAGAGATAATGGTTTTTTTCCCCATTTTTCTCTATATTTATATTATTTGTATGTATGTATTATAATTATTATATTTATATGTATTTACTTATTCATATGTATGGTCTATATATTTAATATCTACTTTTTTAGTACGTATCTTTTGCGTATATTTATATATTTTATCGTATAAGTATATTATCAATGTATTATTATATTGCTATTATTATTTATAGAGGTGAATTAAGCTTTACTATTTGAGTTATTCTGCATCTCCTTAAATTTTTTCACATTTAACCAACAGTCGACTGGTAGAGAATGCCTTAAGGCATTAATTCCGCCTCTGTACAATATAGTGTATAAAGAGTACTTAAATAAATAAATGGTCTTTAGTTAGATAATATAATAATAGTTTTAGTGTACTGATTGACATATTAAAATATCCCACACTATTGTTATAGGACCTTATGTAAAAAAATCAAACATATATAACATGTTCTGCAATCTAACAGCCAAAAGTATCAAATATATGTGTTAGAAAGATCTAAAAGGAAATTTGAATCATTAAATATATATTCCTGTTTCTTCTGTATTTATTAACTTTCAGATGTATATGTTTTTTGCGCATCAGTTTCTATCTATGTCTGAAAGCCAATTTCCGCGACCTAAGGAATACCTGCCAGAGAGATGGATTGCCAAACAAGAGGACCCTATTTACCATAAAAATGCCCATCCCTTTGCATACAGTCCTTTCGGTTTTGGCGTGCGAAGTTGTATAGGTAAGTGTCCGTAACTTGAAATAGAAAACCTTTATTTAATACGGAGTGCCATGTATAGTTTTACGATCATGTGCATGGTGATTAATTGAGTTCTCTTAATGTACAACGTGTCACTGAAAAAATGCAAAACTTGAAACACGTGAACTAATTTAAAATATTTTAAACCGTTCTAGCGCAAAATGAAATAAATAAATCAAAAGTTACAAACGTGTATAGTTTTGTTGTTCTAGCTAAAACTTTCGTAGCACTCATTACTCGGGTAGTGTACAGGCGCGACCCGGGGTGAAGCGCGTAGAATAAAAGATATATATAGGAATTAATAATAACTTACGAAAAAATCTTGCAAAACTGGTAGAATTGATTGTACTCTCGATACTGGAGCAACCTATTTTCAACTTTTGCATTATTTCAGTGTACACATTGTATACCAAGGTCAAGGGCAATTGACGTTTCCTAATATCCTCAATACGAGCACACATTTCGTAGTACCAATTTCACAGTTTTGATCACAAATATAATTTATATGAATAATATGACAGATGAACAGATAGTCATTCTGAAGGTTAGCAATTATAGCCTTTAGATGGTGGCTTATCAGCAGATGCCATCACCTATCCCCGATTATAAAACTTGAGAAATGTAATAAGAAGTAGGTACAAAGGGTAAAAGGATTGGAGAGAATAATGCACAATGATAGAGGGTAAGAAAATGGACTCTGGTAATTCTCACTTGAATTAAGACAACTCACCGCAGTTTCCTGTTGAAGTTTGTCATGAAATATTTGGTACAATTCAAGAGAGATTCTTACAAAAAGCTGATTCATTGTGTGATGGAAAGACATGATTTGAAAACCTAAAGAAGTTATTACTCGTGCTATAAGTATAAGGATGTTACTTTTATAAATTACAGGTCGCCGCATAGCAGAGTTGGAGATGGAAACTTTGCTCGCGAGGGTCATTGAAAACTTTCACATTGAGTGGGTGGGCGAACCTCCTAATATTAAATATATGACACTTAATTATGTCACTCGACCATTTAACTTTAAATTCAAGGATGTTTAATTGTGGATGTTATTTATTTTAAGTGTTATATTTGGTTAGTTTGTTTATACTGATTTTAGTTTTATGAAATTAAATAATTAATCAAAATTAAATGTATTATAAATTACTCTACTACTATATTTTTATTGTTGTTTATTTCTTATTAAATAAATAATATAATAAAATACATATGTAATAAAAACTGCTCATGCTCATATTTCTTCCATATATGTAATATATATTTCTATTACCTATTTCAATTAATTTTATGTTGTGTTTGTGTGTTTTCAATCAAATAATAATCATTCATATGTAAACAGACGATAGTACCATTAAAATACACACGGTTTATTAAACATCTAAAAAGAACTGTAATGTGTCGCTTTAAAATAAAATATTGCTTGAATTCATTTACTATTTATAAAATAACAGTGGGTTACAAAATTGTGTGAAGGTCGCAATCAAAACCAAACGAATAACTAAAATCAGTTCACAATATCGTTTCAAATAGTAATAACGTAAATGTTTAAGGATACAAACTCTCCTATGTACAATACCTTATAAATTTTGCCCTGTTTTTTATAAATAAACAGTACGAGTTATTCTAATTCTCAAGAATCAATTAACTAATGCTACAGTCATATGTGTGATATACATCGTGATGATATACGTTGTAGTGATTTAAATTCATAGAACAGCATTAAATTTAAAAAGTGTAATAATGGTGTAGATAATATATTCTAATGTTTATCATTGGTGTATAAAAAAAAACTAGTTTCAGAAAACATGTTTTTAAGTATAAGTGTCCCGTAATAAATAGATAAATTATATTAATGAGAACAGTGAAAAAGAATAGGGATATAACATTTTTTCCAATACTAAAGCTTTGTAACCATTTACAAAGCACCATGCACAAATTAAACAGATCTTTTCTGAGATTAGTAGCGTTTAATAAAAAAAGTATTCGGTAAGTATTTTTGTAGAATAAATGTCTCAAAATAAATTAATTTAAAGGACCGGCAGTAATTAATAGATGCTGATAGTACAATAGTTTAAAAATTAATTGACATGAAAACATCTCTTAAAGGTAAAATAAATTAAGCAATATCTGCATATTTTAGGAGTGTAGCAGAAAAAAGTGCATCGATAGGTGATGTGAAAGAAGAAACCACACAACTGAAATCATGGAAGGAGATTCCTGGACCTCCCACTTTTCCAATTATAGGACAAATGCTTAGTTTTTTTCCGGGCGGTAAGTATAACTTACCCTTCATAGACCTCTTTGTCCGCATTTATTTTGGTAATTAATATAGTATTTAACTAGAAAGATATAAAGAAAATAAATTTGGGTTACGGTTAAGGTTTATTAACTTGTAATTCCGTATCTTCAAAATTCTGTTTAAATAGAAACATACTCTGATGTCTATTTTTTAAGATAAAGCAATAAATATTGTTGATTTTATAAGATTTCACTAAATTTAATGTCTGGGAAGTAGAAGTGACAATTGCTCTTCTCAGAAAAAATAAATAATAAATAATTGTCCCATAAATTCAAGAATAGACAAACATCAACTGTTATGAAATCAAAATTTAGTGTTCCCACCCATAGGGTATTTTCCCCAGAAATTAGGGTATTTTTGGTGATTAGGGGAATTTCTAAGGGTTAAAATTTCTTAGGGTATTTTTAGGACATCTTAGTATCTTACATTGTTAGGAACAAAACAGAACGCTTTAGAGGTTTGTGTCAAAGGCGTGTATACAATGGACGCTTTTCAAGACTGTATACATCCTTACGAGTACAAAATGGATATCGTAACTTAATATTTCTTTCATTTTTGAACTAAATTATTTAGTGGAAAGTTGCCCGAAAAGAGTTAAATTTGGGGAATTTTCACCAGAAGATGTGTTTGATGAAAAAGAAAATAATACTGATTTTTAAGTGTTTAATTTGTAATTACATAGGTCACTCACACTAAACATTTCCGGAACTGGTCACTTACATAAACAATATTTAAAAAGTAATTACAATATTTGAAAATGGAACTCTTTGGCTGTAGAATAAAGTTTGTTTCATCTATCAGTCATTCGTTTTTTCATTGTGGTGTCATTTTAAAAATTGCATGCATTAAGATGGATTTAACTCGTGAAAATTTTCGCTGTATGATTTTCTACAATTTTAAGTATAATTTGACAGTTCAGCAGAGCCTCGCTCGGCTTCAAACTGCTTTTGCCGATGAAGCACCAAGCAAGACGACAATTCATAGCTGGTCTTCAGAGTCACTTGGTGCAATGCTATGCTTACCAGATTCAACGAAAGGGCATAAAATTTGGTGTGGAACATAGTAACAGGTGACGAAACATGGATTTACAGCTACGATCCCGAAACAAAGCAGCAGTCGACCATTTGGGTTTTTCAATATGAGCCGAACCCCACCACAGTGGCGCGTGTGCAAAGTGGCGCGAAGCAGATGATCGCTTTTTTTATTAGAAAAACTGGACACGTGGCTAATGTTGTTTTGGAGAATCGTTGTACCGTGGATTATGATTGGTACACGATCATTTGCTTCCCGGAAGTTATTGACGAACTCCGTAAAATTAATTAAACTCCGCATAATCTTGCACGATGACAATGCCAGCTCTCACACGGCCATACAGACAAACGACTTTTTGAAGGCGAAAAACATAGAACTTATGAGTCATCCTCCAAACAGACCCGTACAGTACAGACCCGACTTGGCACCTTGTGATTTCTTCTTGTTTCCAAAAATTAAGAACCAATTACGGGGTCAACGATTTTCTTCGCCAGAAGAGGCTGTCGAAGAGTATGAAAAACATGTTTCCGAGGTGACCACGGAGGAGTGGAATAAATGTTATTTAAAATTGATTTATTCGTATGAAAATTTGTATTGACGCTCAAGGAGAATATTTTGAGAAACAATAAATTAATTTTTGCCCATTCATTGTAATTTTTTCTTATTCATTCCAGAAACTATCAGTGTGGCCCTCGTATATAAAGAATGTATTCGTTAATTACTTACGACCACTGTCTATAATTCAATCTTACCAATAATTATTATCATGTTATTGTAAAAAATAAAGTCAATTGACAGCATGATTTTGTGTATAAATAAGAAAAAAAATACCTACAATGTATAGGTACTAACCTCGTAACTTCATACAAGTAGAATTCATTCATACCAAAACTATGAAGCCATTCTACAAATAAACGCGTATGCGTATACTGTTTTTATAATACGTATTGGTCGAATACTTAAAAAGAGACAATTTGCAGCCTAGTGCATCAAATAAGTAGTTTAAATTCGTATGACAAGTATAATATAGCCAGCGGCCATCAAGGACATTAGTGGCGCCGGACGTACGCTACGGGCCAACGGGCCCTACCTATACTCGCAGCGTCATACAAATTGAAACCATGTGAATTGGAGATTCCAAAATATTAAAAAAAAAAACACTTAGGCTCTAACATTTGTAATATATGTACATAACAATACAATATCTATCCCATAATTATTGGCTATTGGCTATGTATATAAAAATCGTTACAGTATACGATTATTTATTCAATTCATATTTCATTCATTATAGAAACAACAAAAATCGTTGACTAGATAAAATTGTTTTTTTTTTATTTAAATAAAAGAAACTATTTATTGTCAATTGTAACTGCCAAGCTGCAGTACAGTTTGTCGGCAGTAAAGTAAACATGAAGTTCACTATTAAAATAACCCACTGGATACACCGCGCCGATATGTTGCCGTGACATGCTGTCGGTATTCCCATATTCTATTCCCTATTCCCATAGGGCCTTAGAACACCTACTGTTATTTTAACTGCTAAATAAGTAAATTTATCTGAAATTTTTTGTAGGGTCATTTTACGAAATGTCACGCGTAAAACAAATGCAAAAATTATATGCTAACTTCGGCCCAATTGTGAGAGTACAGCCAGCGCTTGCGCCTACTGTCATTGTACTGTACGACCCAGAAAGTATTGCACTTGTGAGTATCAATTAATTTTATAATACTACTCTAAAATGAAACTTAGCATTATTAACAAGACATCAGTTACTAAAGACATTGAAATTTCCATTACTTACTTACTTACTTTAATGAGTACTTATACTTTAATGAGAAATATAGTTTACATCATGATCTATGGCAAGCTGACATCTACGGGAAGAGTGAATATTCCAGTTTTAAAAAATCCTAGATTTTGAGAAAAAAATGTTGTTAAGGGTCGTTTTAACGTGATTCGTATGTTAAAAGAGGCTTGTATTTAAAAAAAAAATATTCTTGTGATTGAAATACATATGTATTACTCAATGTACAAACTCGACAACTTCAACATTTTTATTTTAATACCAACGAAAATGTAAAACATTCCGGTATATCTTATACACATACAAGCATATCAACTGTGAAAGAAACTAGTTGGGTTTATCATTTTTATTTACAACATAAAAAGTAAACGGCGCATCCGGAGTCGTGACCAATTTTTTTCTTTCTGGCCCGGTATAGGCATGTATTGAGGATGTCCCAGGGTAGCATTTACTACCGATACTGTCTTGCTGTAAAGCATATTTGAATTTGTTTTGCTTAAAGTGCAAATTACGTTTTGTGAAACTCGAGTGACATTTCCAATTCAATTAACAATATCTACAAATTGACTCCATTTTTAAGAAGCTTTATTAAAATGAGTCCATTGTAGATAAGTCAAGTTGTGTTAAGGAAGATAATCCGAGATACAATATTTTCCTCTGTGATAACCTAGTAATCGTAGTCGCGTCCGTTTGAACATTTATAAAGCAAGAAGTTTGACTTCTGTCGAACTGTCGAAGTTCTGTCGAACAGAACATCATATTTTAGGACATATTGGTGATTAAAATTTAGTGTTACGATCAGTAGTTGTATTATTATTAGCGCCTGCTCGTTTTAATAGCAACGTTCTATGTTTTATAGGGCAGTTTCTTTTAAGTGTGTTAGGACTTTGAGCTCATTCATTCTGTTTCAATATAATGTGCCGTTAACGTTCAATAAGACGTGCCTGAGACCTTTTATTTTCAAAATCCTCTCTTCCCGTCTACAGGGCATAAATATGACATGTCACAAACGATGAGTGTGCATTATTTGCTCCAGTGTTACTTGCTTCTATCAAATGAAAGTGTTTGTAATAAACTATATTTTTGTAGATCCTTCGAAGCGAGAATTGGCTGCCAATGAGGCCTGGGCTGATTTCCTTAGACTACTTCAGAAAACAATACAATAAACCCGAGGATGGTAGGCGTCGCCCAACGGGACTTTTGACAGAGTTTGTATAGTATTCTCAATACCATACCACATCATCAGCCATGTCTCTACACTTCTGGATATAGGCTGCCCCAAGGCTCTCTACCACACACAATCTTCGACTTTTCTCATCCAGCTACCAATGCGTAATTATTTAACGTCTCCTGCTTGTTGCCAATCAAGTTTAGCAAGTTTATTCGTGTGGGGTGTAAGTTCGAATCGGGCGGGGATCCGAACCATCCTTAATCTACACTTAAGTAATCATTTTTCAATTGACACGATCGAGGGGAAGGCAAATATCGTAAAAAAAGAACCCGCGTGCACGAGAATGTGTCCAATCGTCCCTCTCGTGATTTTTATAGATCAAATACTTACATTTTTCACAATACCGAGATTAATATTTACTTATATATTTGTAGACATGGAAAAGAGTGGAAGGAATTTCGATCCACTGTCAACCCAGTGATGATGCAGCCGAAAACCATAAAACTTTACAGTACTGCTCTGGATGAAGTAGCTTTAGACATGGTTGAAAGGTAATGTGCAAACATTGTTAAGTGTTATTATTTGTAGCAGGTTGACTTGTCACAGATTTACAATTATCATATAATAATAATCGTTTTATTTCAGACTAGACTTCATAAGTAGTTGTTAGTAACAATTATTTAAATTATAAGTAATGTTAGTATTTTATATTTAGCATTATTATACATTATTAAAAGCAACCTATGCTGCGTTTAATAATGTTATCACTTATCACTACCGTCACCCAATGTTGCTGGATAGGGCAGTCAAACCGTGCAGTAATAGTCTTCAGGATGCTGTTGCCGCTGTTCCACAGGCGCTCCAGTAGGGAGGCTGTTTTCTTGCGTATAACAGAAAGGAAATCATCCGAATGCGTCTCCGCAAACATACTTGAGGCGCTACAGAACCGCGGAAGCCCCAACAACATCCTAAAATCATTGTTGTACTGGATGCACAGGGCGCCGTTAGCTCGCCGCGTATATTCCACCCATATGACACTCGAGTAAAAATATTGCCAGTAGACCTTAAAGAGCGTTACCTTCACTTTTTCCGTACATCGAGCGAACCTGCGGGTGAATATATTGCTTCTCACCGCCAACACCCTGCACTCCCTCTCTATACGAGTACTCTCGTCATCCATGACGACGCTTGTCACTATATGACCCAAATACTTGAATCTGTTAACCAGCTTTAAATGTGTGAGCTGATATTTGCCTACTTTAAATATAAGTAATTCCCTCTTTCTAGAATTATATTTTAGCCCATGTGTCTCCGCATACGTCTCACATATAGACAATAGAGTTCTCAACGCCCTGATCGAGGGGCTCAGCAGCATCATGTCGTTTGCATAACTTATATTATTTACACTTGTTCCAGCAATAGTGATCAATAATCCAGCAAGCCGACACGAGTGACGCTGCATAGCAATCATACTAATTGTAAACTTGATTTTAATTACGGCAAGCCTATCAGTTGCGGCTTCATGCCTTTCATGGCTGCAACAGATGCCGTAATTTAGTAGCGATTTGATGATTTGTTGCATAGTTGTTAAGTAAAACAACAAATAAGCCTTATAATAATAATACTCGTATATAGTATAATAAAATACATTTGTTATATAATATTCTTCTCAAAGTAACTAATATTTTAGTATCCATTTAAAATAATAATAGAACAAATGTTATGACTGATTGATCATTGAATAATCCGTAACTTGGTATTGTTTGACATCATCATCGGCATAAAATATAATTATTCTGATATTATTTTAGAATGAGGTCAATTCGTGACGAAAATAACATGATTAAAAGGAATTTCGACGTTGAAATGAACTTATGGGCACTGGAGTCTATAGGATTGGTGGCATTAGGAGAAAGATTAAACTGCTTTAATCCTAACTTGGACGAAGACTCTCCAGCGAGAACATTGATAGGATGCGTTCATGACTTTTTTAAAGTAACAGATCAATTAGATTTTAAGCCAAGTATATGGAGATACTACCCGACCAAGGCATTTAAGGAAGGAATGAAAGTGTATGAACAGCATGCTAAGTAAGCAGACATTTACATTAACAAGTGTTATTTTATTTTGAAAATATCGAATAAGAAATTTCAAAATAATAAATCTTATGTCCTTTCTAGAACTGCTAAACATTTCATCGATAAAGCTGTGGAGACATTAAAGGACAAAGATAAAAACGCAAATGAAGAGAAGTCTATATTGGAGAAACTACTTGAAATTGATGAAGAGGCCGCATATATTATGGCAAATGATATGTTAGTTGGTGGCGTTGATACGGTAAAAGAAAAAGATGTTAATCATAATTTGTTGATCATACAGTTGTTGGCCTTGATCGAAATTGATATCTTTATTAACGTTCCGAGGGTATCCGAATTATTGGGGTGTAAGAGGCTCACCTACCATCTTTGGAGCCTAAGCCAACCTCACCTGCTAGTGGTGCACCCTGCTGATAACTAACGAGGCAATGGCGTTCCCTTTTTGCGGTGGGAGGGTTACTCCGTCGGCATAGCTACCACCCTTCCGTCGGAGTCCGCCGCCATAATGGTGCCCTATTAGCCGCGAGGCCCGCATCGTGTTCCGGCGGTGAGCGGTAGAAGCCGTCCCGAGAGAGAGATTGTTGCGTGTGGAAAGGAGGACCAGCGGTTGCGGAGAATTACAGACGCGCATGGGCGTGGCATGGTGGCGCGGGGATCAGGGAGACCCGGTGAAACGGTTGTCCGCTGACCGCCCGCGGGTTGTTGGGGGCCCGAGCCTGGGGATCTTACTTTAATCTCCACCCCAGGAGGCTGCCCCGCCGCACGCGAAAAATCCCTTGGGGTAGCAGTTCTGCCGGAGGGGACCGGAGTGGAACCCGACTGCTGCCCCCCGGGGGGAACCGGGGGCCCTTCCGTACCCCGTGCCAGCAAGTCACACAACCTTTGTGACCTGGTTTTTTCTCTGCTTCGTGCTTTGTCCTTTGATCCACATGCAACCATCTCTCTCTCCGTCCCCCCTTTTCTTATCTTGCCTATTCACACTCACTATGATGGCCAAGAAAAAGTATAATGTTCACTCAGTGGCCCATCCCGTAAGTTCCACACTACAAGTGGACTTTTGAAACATTAGAGGGATGCATAGTAACATCGACGCCGTCCACTACCACCTTGAGACGGCAAAGCCGGCCTTACTTTTCTTGACGGAGACACAGATTTCCTGCCCGGCCGATACATCATATCTTCATTACCCCGGTTACAAACTGGAGCACTGTTTTGTGCGACGTGCTGGGGTATGCATGTACGTCCGGGAGGATGTTTTTTCCGCCGCCTCAGCCATTTTGAAGACGGGGACCTGTCGATCCTCTGGGCGCGTATTGACTACGGATGTTCCACTAAAGTCTACGCTTGCTTTACAGGTCCCACAGCGGTGATACGGAAACGACTCGGTTTTTTGACCGTCTACAAGAGACGACTGACAGCGTGCTCGAGCAGTTCCCTTGCGCGGAAGTGGTGGTCCTCGGTGATTTCAACGCTCACCACGAAGAGTGGTTGGGATCCCGAACTACCGACCGCACAGGGAGAGCAGCCTACAACTTTGCCCTGGCCTATGGTTTCTCGCAGTTGGTGTCCTCACCCACGAGGATACCTGATATTGAGAGCCATACTCCCTCCTTATTGGACCTCCTGCTGACTACGCGGCCGAATGACTACAATGTTGTTGTTGATGCTCCGTTAGGATCATCAGACCATTGTATCGTTCGAACTGCTGTGCCAGCTAAACAATCCGCGCCGACCTATTCTCAGGGAACGCGCAACGTCTGGCACTACAAGTCTGCAGATTGGGATGGGTTGCGCGAATTTTACGCTTCTTATCCCTGGGGGCAGCTCTCTTTCTCGTCGGGTGATCCGGATACCTGTGCAGACTCCGTTGCCGACGTGGTGTTGCAGGGCATGGAATGTTATATTCCTTGTTCCGTGATACTCGTAGGCGGACGGAGCCAACCTTGGTTTAATCAGTCCTGTAGAGAGGCCCGCCGTAATAAGCGGGCTGCATACAGGACCTGGGCCAAAGCGCAGGTGTCTGAAGATCCGAATACCACCGACTTGAGGAAGAAATTTAACGCTGCTTCGAGGTGCAGTAAGAGGATCACTGTCAGAGCAAGGAATGAGCACACCCGCAGAATTGGCGATCGACTAGCAAGCTATCCTTCTGGAAGTCGGGCTTTCTGGTCGCTCGCTAAGGCTGCCGAGGGTAACTTCTGTCAGTCGTCACTTCCACCATTGCGGAAACTCGATGGCTCACTGGCCCATGAGGCGAAGGAGAAAGCCGATCTCCTGGGCAGTCTCTTCGCCTCAAACTCGACTCTGGACGATAGAGGTGCCTCACCACCGTCCACCTCGAGGTGCACAAGCTCTATGCCAGAAATCTGCTTCACTCAGCGTGAAGTCCGGCGAGCTCTAGCATCTCTTGATATCCGAAAGTCGAGTGGGCCAGATGGTATTCCTGCGGTGGTGCTCAAATTTTGCGCTTCCGAGTTGTCTCCGGTGCTTGCGCGACTCTTTAGGCTCTCATATTCCACAAAAAGCTTCCCGTCAGCATGGAAGGTAGCTCATGTTCACCCTTTGCCTAAAAAGGGTGACCGCACCGACCCGGCCAACTACAGCGATCACCAATAGCGATCACCTCCCTCCTCTCCAAAGTGATGGAGCGTGTTATAAACACACAGCTCCTTGGGTACCTAGAGGATCACCAGCTGATTAGCGACCGTCAATATGGATTTCGCAATAATCGTTCGGCTGGTGATCTTTTAGCGTATTTAACACATCGCTGGGCTGACGCCATTGAGAGTAGAGGCGAGGCTCTGGCTGTAAGCCTAGACATTGCGAAAGCTTTTGACGGGGTATGGCACAAATCGCTGCTTTCCATGTTACCATCTTTCGGGATACCCGAGGGACTATGCGAATGGGTTGCCAGTTTCCTGACTGGACGGAGCATCAGAGTCGTTATCGATGGTAGCTGCTCCGACACCATGTCTATTAACGCTGGCGTCCCGCAAGGCTCCGTGCTGTCTCCAACTCTGTTCCTTCTGCATATCAGCGAGCTGTTACAAATTGGTGACATACTATTGCTATGCGGATGACAGCACTGGAGACACCTTTTACAGGGGCCGCGCCAACATCCCTCGAGTCGGAGTGGAAGAGAGTCGCGCCTGGCTTGTGTCTGAAATCGAAGACTCCCTAAATCTAGTCTCGATTTGGGGTTCCCTGAACCTAGTGGATTTCAACCCCAGTAATACGCAAGTCTGTGCATTCACCGCTAAAAAAAACCCTTTTGTTGTAGCACCTCGCTTTCAGAGCATACCTCTTAAGATCTCGGAGAGTATTGGGATCCTTGATGTCGACATTTCCAGCAAAGTCGAATTTAGGGGTCATCTGGAAAGTAAGGCCAAAATGGCCTCCAAAAAGCTCGGTGTGCTGAACAGAGCGAAGCGGTACTTCACCCCTGGGCAACTCCTAATGCTTTACAAAGCTCAGGTGAGGCCCCATATGGAGTATAGCTCACATCTCTGGGCCGGCGCACCAAAATACCAATTGGACCCATTTGACTCCATCCAACGACGTGCCCAACGTATTGTCAACGATCCCACTCTCACGGGCAGTTTAGAACCCCTCAGCGTTCGGAGGGACGTTGCGTCTCTCTGTGTGTTCTACCGCCTGTACAATGGGGAATGCTCTGAAGAATTGTTCAATATAATTCCCACCTCGGGTTTCTACAGCCGCACCTCCCGTCACAGAAGTGCGGTCCATCCGCATTTCCTAGATACGGAGGTGTCGCGTACTGTTCGGTCCAAAAATTATTTTATATCGCGAACCCGTAGGCTGTGGAACGAACTGCCTCAAGAGGTCTTCCCATTAAACTACGACATGGGGTTCTTCAAGAGAGCTGTGAATAGGATTTTGCAAGGTCGGCGGCGCGCCCGCATACCCCCTGGTGTTGCAGGTGTCCATGGGCGGCGGTAACACTTACCATCACGTGAGACCGCTTGCTCGTCCGCCCTCATCTCTATAAAAAAAAAATCCGATTATTTATTTAAAATTTGCTCATAGTTATTCAACTTTCAGTTTAAATTTTTGTCCTATTAAGCTATATGACGTTTGAAATTGAATTGTTCTCTTTTGTATTAGAGGTGAGTTTGTATTAGACTTCGTTTGGGTCTAACCGAGATTTACTGGTCAAAAATTGTTCCAACATTATTATATTTACGGCATTTTATATTGATTTATTTGTTAAATTAAATACTCTTAGTCATATAAAAATTTCTCCAAATTTAGGTTACTGGTACACGCGCACGTTATGGACATATAGTGTGCACCAGATGTTCTCTATCCATCACAGTCAATATTTAAAATGTATAAAGAGAAATTATACTGTATAAAGTTATTAATTAAATATATATAAGTATAGCTGATATAATAATATGAAAGCACAATCCAATGAATTTAACCGTGATGCTAATGAATAATGAAATGATCATAATATTAATGTGTGAATACCAATCATTATTTATTTTAAGGTTGCGCATTCAATGATTGTAACAATGTACCTCCTTGCAACCAACCCAGAGAAGCAAAACAAGTTGAGACAGGAAATATTATCAGGCGATGAGAAAAGACCATACCTGAAAGCATGCTTGAAGGAGTCATTCAGAATGATGCCGGTAGTTGGAGAGAACATGAGGAGGACCTCGAAAGAATACAACTTAATTGGATATAGGATACCTAAGAATGTAAGTGGTAAATCTATTGCTACAAAATGGAGGTCTATCTTAGTTGTAAAGATATACAGCACCGATACAGACTTGTAAAATAAGTACCTACTATGTTTTCATTTCATTAAGTAATTGTTTGGTTGTATGATTTTATGTGTTGTTTGTGTAAAGTTCAAAAATAAAAAGGCTTATTCATAAACTACTTCCTACTAAATATCTTTGGAAGTGAAGCAACACAGTGTTCGACACACAACGACACGCTGTTTTATTTATATTAGATCCGTTTTTCATAGAGAGCTTTTCTGTGCATGCTGTGCTCGGCGTCGCGGGTCGCCAGTCGTCTCTCTCGAGCGCTGCCAACTACTTAGTTGGGATCCTTATTGGGTAGTTACCCAGTTCAGTTTTAATGTATACATGTGTTTAACCAATTTCAGTTGGAGGACGTTTGTAGTTAACTAATGAACCTTCTGATATAACGACAACATAATATATAATATAAGTATACTATAATCCTCTTTACTATGTATAAGACGATATGCCCGAGAATTAAAAAATATCTGAGGCATGAGCAATGTTCATCAATTCACGCTAACTCCGCATATTTGTTTGTGACGTCATAGACTAATATCGATCTATTTATTATCGTTTATTATTTATTAATATGACTGCTCGGTAAGTATTACGGGCTTATCTTGCGATAGTGTCAATGGCCATTATCGTGGGTATTATATGACAAGGTACCTACCGTTGAAATATTAGCGTTGAAAATTATATAATTTTCAACTATCTATCTATTAATTTATCTATCAAACGGGGCTAACCGTGTATATCCATATTTATTATTTTACTAAACGTTTCGGTACAGAGCGAGAATTTGAAAAGTTACGTTGAATATTATGCTTCCCAACATGTTTTAAGGATCCTCATGTGCCAAACAGCAAACAACTTATTGGAATGCGTAATTATCAACGATCTGCCTTTAAACTCACGCGTTTGCTAAGAATAAAATACCAAACCATACTATACCATCAGCTTGTGCCTATCTACTGCTGGATATAGACCTCTTCCAGGAACCGCTACCACACACGGTCTTATAATCTTCCCATCCAACCAATACCCACACTCCAGCTAGGCGAACTGATGACTTGAAGAATTTAATACCACTGTATTTAATGTTTAACCCAATGCATATGGGAATGTGTATCGAATGTGACAAAAATCTTCTAATTTCAGAAAAAATGAAAAAGGTACCAAAGATATTAGAAAGATCTAAGCAGATTTTTGGAGTCGTCAATTATCTGTCACTCGTATACCTATTTTCATATACTTTCAGATGGATATATCTTTTGCGCATCATTTTCTATCGACAACTGAGAGCCAATTTCCGCGAGCTAAGGAATACCTGCCCGAGAGATGGATTGTCAAAAAAGAAGACCCTATTCACTATAAAAATGCCCATCCCTTTGCATACAGCCCTTTTGGTTTCGGCGTGAGAAGTTGTATAGGTAATTGTCCATACCTTGGAAATCCAGGAGTCTTTGTCGAATTCTGATTATCGTTTGTATGTATACAGAGTGTAACTGAAACTTTCCTGAAACCTGAAACCATGCTTTCCGTTTGTGATTCCGAGTTCTTTGACATGGAAATTTTAAGAATCTTTATTTTGCATTTTTTTTTTGTTTTTACCATATTTTTCATACTTTGCTAAATTAATATTGCTCAAAAAATTAATATTTTTCCTAAAGAATACGTAACAATATATGTATGTATATGTCAATAAACTCATGGTCAGAATCGATTGTGTCAGGCCTCGGGGAAGTTTTGGTTAAGTACAGCCTGTATATATTTTTATAAGCATTATTTAACTGAAAAAAAGACTCTTTTCGGTATATCTATTATACCAAGCGTAAAGGCAGTTAGTTGATGGTTCTTTTACTGTGTCACAGTCCCACGCCAAAACTTTGAATAAAGAAACACTGCCAAATGTAACATCACTTTTCATAAAATCAATTTTGTAAATTACAAATCAGTATTTGATCACTACCAACATCTTTTTTTATAGTAAGAAGCTGGCAGACGAGCTGACTGTTTCCTTGTTTGTAAGCTTTATATTCGGTTTCAATCCAATTTGTCCAATATGTGAACAAACATGGCGGCCTGACATGGCAAAACATGACACAAACATGAGGTAACTGACACGGCCTTAAATTAAAGAAATATCTCAACATATTTTAGCTTTAAATCTAGGCAAAGTGGCACTGTTCAAATTGTCATACTCATACTCATGATATTATATAAATTACATCACATCACATCACAATTACATCACAATTTTACACCACACTATTTAATTAAAAGCCTATTGCTATTTAATTATTTAATTTGTTTAGATTTTGGACAAATTGGATTATAACTGAATATATTATGATGGTAAGCGATTGTAGTGGCCTATAGACATCAGTGTCACAGGCTAATTCTGCAGCAGTATGGATTTAAATACCTAATAATATTTTATACAGGTCGCCGCATAGCAGAGATGGAGTTGGAAATATTGCTCGCAAGGGTCATTGGAAACTTTCACATTGAATGGTTCGGCGGACCTCCCAATATTAAATCTATGACACTTAATTATGTCACTGGACCGTTTAATTTTAAATTCAGAGATGTTGAATAATGGATTTTATTTATTTAAAATGTGATATGTTGCTAGTTTATTTCTACGAATTTAATTCTTCTTCTTCTTCTCAGCCCTTGGACGTCCACTGTTGGACATAGGCCTCCCCCATTGTCCGCCATTTAGACCTATCGGCAGCGACCTGCATCCAGCGGGTGCCCGCAACCTTTATGAGGTCGTCTGTCCATCTAGCAGATGGACGTCTTAATTAAATAAGAATAATTAAATAAACTTGTAACACTGTAATAAAAAATGTGTTATATTTAATTAAATTAATTAAGTTTATTTAATTTCACTGGTTCATTTATTTTTTTATTTACTTGTTTGAGTGTTTTTAATAAATTTCTGTTTTCTGTGTTTTTAATGTTTCTGATTGCCATATAGCTACAAACAAAACGTCAACATTATGTATTCGTCAACATACATATTATATAGGCAAACAATAGTACGATTAGATTACTAACGTTATGATGTTAGATGTCCACGATATGAGTAGATTATATTATTAGTCACCGGATAAAGAACCTAACAAAATATTAAAATGAACTTTAACGTATCTATATAAGATATTATATTGCTTGAACTCATTTATTGTTTACAAAAGAAGCACGGTCATCGTATGAAGGTCGCATAAACTAACCTAACTACAGTTTGATAGTGAGTCAGTATTTTGTATAGTTTCAGCTTGTGATAACGTCGAGTTTTGACGATAATAAAGCTGATAAACATTGTATAATGTATATATTGAATTGTTTCTTATAATTATTATTACAGTTGCTATTCTTAATGTTGATTGACCAGTGCTGAGTGCTAGAGTCATTTATGCGATACTACGTTGTGTTGATATACATACCTCCATATATTTCCAGTGTAATAGACATTTTCGTGCTTTAGAATTGAGTAACTCTTTTTCAGAAAGACTTGTGTTAAAGTTTCTTTTTTCAGAAAATTACACGTAATAAATAATTGAGTAATTGAGAACAAATCGTTGTTTATGTTATAAATTATAATACACCATGTACATATTGAAGAGATCTTTCCTGAACCTAGCAACTTATAATAAAAATATCATACGGTAAGGAATTAGAGCTTTTCTTAATATTAATATTCGACTATTGTCATTTTTTACTATTGTTGACACGTTTCGCTGCTCTCCACGGGCTATCAGGTGCTATCTATTAGGTGGACTGTTTGCACATCTGTGTCATTTTTAATTATAAAAACTCTCAAATTAAATTCGTTAAAAATTTAATAATTCGATTATTACAACAATTAAAAAACTACAAAAAATACAAATAAAATACCTATTCGTTCTCACCGTAATGGTCATATTCTTACACTCCTATAGAATGTTCTTAACAAACCTTCTGCTCGTACCTACTTGCGTAACCGTTTCTTGTATATTCTTCCAAGACCTAGACTCCTTAGAACCCAAACCTTCTGCATATTAAAGATTTCTTCTCACAATTGTCGTAGCTGTGGGGATTCATTTTCGGTTCAAGCCGTACGTACGCTTGAATGCTCTCCCTCGAGATATGAGATAGAGCAACTTTTATTATTTTTAAAAACCAATTAAAAGAGCACTATTTGTCAATTTCCTAAATAGTCCGTATTGTATATAATATGTATAGTATTTATTATTTAGGTATATGTGTTTATATGTATTGTATATGTATATAAATATATATTTATGTATTTTGTTAATATTATTGTACTATTAAATTATTATACAACCAAAATTTTCCTTACGCACTACGCCTGCCTTTCTGTCTTAACCTATGTTTCACTTTCCCAGGTCTGCTGGAAGAAATCTCCGCAGGAGATAAGCTTGCCTTTTGTACATCTTTTCTTGTTTTCCTTTTTATTTGTTTTATGTCATGTGTGTGCAATAAAGTGTTAAATAAATAAAGTATCTATTAAAAACAACAACAAAACATATTAAATATTATATATTTTATGTATTCTACTACATTTAGGACTGTAGCAGTAAACAGTGCTTCAGTATGTGATGTAAAAGAACAAACCACAAAATTTAAATCTTGGAAGGAGATCCCTGGTCCGCCCACATTTCCAATTATAGGACAAATACCTAGCTTTATACCAGGAGGTAAATATAATCTCGTTTCTCAATTATTCAGTTAGAATCATTTGTCTACATATCTACATCAATTATATTAAATCTATTATCTATTAAACAGGTCTTAAACACTTATCATTATATTTTTTTTTATAGACTAGTGGGCGGACGAGCAAGCGGTCCCACGTGATGGTAAGTGTTACCGCCGCCCATGGACACCTGCAACACCAGGGGGTATGCAGGCGCGCCGCCGGCCTTGCAAAATCCTATTCACAGCTCTCTTGAAGAACCCCATATCGTAGCTCAATGGAAAAATTTCTTGAGGCAGTTCGTTCCACAGCCTACGGGTTCGTGGTATAAAATAGTTTTTGTACCGATCAGTGCGCGACGTCACGGCTGGGTTACAACACCAACCACGGTCGCGAGCTGTGTAATCCCCCACCCAGTTAAAACGTGGATTAAAAAAAAAGCATTTATATTTAAGACCCGTTTTAATATATGTTTTATATTAAATATATGTAACTATTAATAGCAAAAGTAGGAATTTTCATAAGTTTATTATTAATATAATAATTAAAATAACAATAATAGTAACTTCACAAAAACGTTCAGTCTGTATGTTGAAACAAACCGGTTTATAATAGCGGCAAACGCGTAGCGACATCTACCAGTATGATTTTAACTTGAGTATCCGTTTTATTCAATTGTGTCTGTAAATTTATTGTTTTTAAATTGTAATTATGTGTGATTGATATCTATTCTATCTAATAATTGTTATCTAAACAGGTTATTCACGATTTATTATTTATTTATTATAGTCGATATCCATCTTTGCGTGTGTGGTGATATTGTTAGTATAGTGTACAAGGAACTTAATCAATAAAAACAAGTTCAATGTGGGCAGGTGAATCAGAACTAACACGATGGAGGGTAGACAGATTTGTCTGTCAATAGCAACAACACGCTGACTCGCCTCCGCAGTCTCACCGCGACCGTGGTTCATGTAACTGGACCGAAATATCAGCTATAATATATAAATAATAAATCGTGAGTAAAACGTTTATGTATATAACATATATTATGTTCAACCACGATAACAAAAGTTTAAAATCTTAGCTGTTCTATCTGCTAATTGTAACAATATGAGGGGAATATGCAGAGTCCGTACAAACCAGTACTGGTTTATGGACCCCAATAAAATTAGACTGTATATCTATAGTGGAGTGTAGGCTTTCTCGGCCGGTGTCCATATTAATTGAATCTTCCGGGCTACTTGGCCGAGGTCTTCTGGAATCTTTTCTCTTTCTTTCAAACGTTTTGTCAACAACTACGGTTGACATCTTCAATGGCGACTGCGTTCACTTTCGGAGAGATGTTATCTCTTCGGCTTCTCGAGCGCAACTCAGTTGCGTAGACTTCGGCGCTTGACCTCGACCAAGTAGCCCGGAAGATTCAATTAATATGTATATCTATAGTTTATAAGAATAAATAGATAAGTGGTTTTAACAGCTAAATGAGTTTTACCTGAACAAATTATTTCATAGGGTCACTTTACAAATTGAGCGGTGATAAGCTTATAAACAAACTATGTGAAGACTACGGCCCAATAGTGAGGATACAGACAATGTTTTCTCCTCCTATCATTATGCTATTCGATGCGGAAAGTATAGGTCTTGTAAGTAACAAGTAATTTACTTATAACAGTCTTAAATCAACTGTATAATTAAGGCTCATTTACACAAAGAGAGTTTTTCGTACGGTTCGGACAAAAATATTGTACCTATACGTATGCGACCAAACTACATGCAATTCTCGCTGACAACTGTTCACGTGATGATAATATTTCGATGATGACAGAGATAACAGTGATCAGATGATTATAACAGTGGTTTATACTAGTTTATGCCCATGTTCCAGAAACTCTCCTTGTGTAAATGAGCCATTAATCTTATTTGATTTGTCACTTAATTAACAACATGTAACAATACATTAAAGTCGATCATATATCGTTAGTACACCCAGTGGCTGTTGGATTGCAGTATGTATTGATATAGGCCTATTACGTCCCACTGTGGGGCACATTTAGTAATCCTGAGGGGTTTTCTTACTACAATTCATTACTTGGGCCCATTTCAGCTTTGATACACACGCTTCAGCCTTTTTTAATTCTGGAATATGCGGATTTTCTTACCTTGTTTTCCATCACGGGCAAGATAATTGAATCACCGGGGATCGAATTCACGACCTCAGCAATGATGTATTGGGCACACTGTATCGTCTGCTCACGACAAGCTGTTAAGTCGACTTGACAGCTTGATAGAGAAACCAATCGCGACTAGCCGCCTATTGTTAGAACCGTTAGCGCCTTTATACATACCCTTAGTACATTTACACATACCCTTAGCGCCTCTATATATACCGTAACCGTAACGACCCGTTTTCGTCCCCTGCTGGACATGGGCCTCCTTATGCCCATTTTCTTGTGCATAAGGGAAATATGGCCTTAAGACGTCACGCTCGCCAGACACATTGGCGAATCCACTCTTTTATGTTTATGGTGCATACCTATAAACTAATAATACTAAAAGTCAACAGAATATCTACAGGTCTCTTGGTTTATATCTGCTGTTTACCCTCACAATATTTTAGGACTTCAACATGATGAGCAACAAGAATTTTTATAGTAGACTACAATTTTCTTTCAGATCCTTCGAAGCGAGAATTCGATGCCATCAAGACCGGGACTTGTATCCTTGGAGTACTTTAGAAAGAAATACAATAAACCTAAGGATGCTGTGCCTCGGCCAACGGGACTTTTGACTGAGTTTGTATTTTATCCATCATAAATGCAAAATTATCTGTTTTGTCTTCTGCTTGTCGCTAAGCAGGTTATGTAGGGTTACGCGAAGTGAGGCAATAAAGGTAGTTGTTGCAACAAAGGCCCATATAAGATATACATACCCACTACCTTAACCTAAGAATATATAGCATAAAAAACATTTGTCACTATTACTCGTAGGAATATTATTGTTCGCTTTGGCTTCCTGAAAGGAGCGGAACTTTATCCCCTCAGGCTAGAAGTGTGGCCTCAGCAACAGCTTCTGATGCACTGCAGCCACCCGGAGCACATAAGTATTTTAATTGCTAAACCTACATTTAGACTTCAGCTGCCGCACCTCCACGTTTGGTAACGTTCTTATTATCGGTGTGGAGTGGTTGAATGAATTCAATTTGCCTTTAGATTCGCATTTGAGATTACGTTAGTACGTAGTGCGTATCCTTCAATTGTTCTTTCTCTTTGTATTAGTGTCCCGATTGGGCCAAGCCGTGCTCAACCGGCCAAAAGGCTACCAATGGACATATGCGGCGGTAGTCACAATTTTGGTACATATTTGGTACATTTTTGGTACATATAAATAAAATATTCTGCCACTTTTTTTATGGACAAAGGCAGCAGACAAGCATACAGTCCACCTGATGGTAAGTGGATACTGTAGCCCATGGACATCCGCGATACATGCAAACATTAGTCCAAAATGAAAAACGTTGGTACCCCCTCAAATGCGCTGCCTGCCTACCTTTGAAGAAAGGGTTGGAAAAATGGGGAGGGATGAGAATGGACTCTGTCATATCTCACTTACTACCGAAACACGTACGTATATTGTGGAAATAGGATAAAGTGGCAAATACAGTACAATTCAAGGGTACAATTCTGTGAGAGAGGGGTAACGTGGCCTGTCGAGCGTGCCCAGCGTCTGTTGGATTGGAGCGTGCACTCTCCCACTTAAAAAATAATTGTCATTAATATAAATAGTGCCTTTTAGTGGCAGAACATTACGAAGTGTATTTCATCATCATCATCATCATCATCTCAGCCTTTAGACGTCCACTGCTGGACATAGGCCTCCCCCATTGTCCGCCATTTAGACCTATCGGCAGCGACCTGCATCCAGCGGGTGCCCGCAACCTTTATGAGGTCGTCTGTCCATCTAGCAGATGGACGTCCTCGGCTTCGTCCGCCGGTACGTGGTCTCCATTCGAGAACCCTTCTGCCCCATCGGCCATCGGTTCTTCGAGCTATGTGCCCTGCCCACTGCCACTTCAGCTTGCTAACCCGAGAGGCTATGTCGGTGACTTTAGTTCGTCTACGGATCTCCTCATTCCTGATTCGATCACGTAGGGAAACCCCGAGCATAGCCCTCTCCATAGCTCGCTGTGCGACAGTGAGCTTATTTATGAGGCCCATAGTCAGAGACCACGTCTCGGTGCCGTAGGTCATCACTGGCAACACACACTGGTCGAAGACCTTCGTCTTCAAGCACTGAGGTATTTTGGACGAGAAGACGCTGCGTAGCTTCCCGAACGCTGCCCAGCCGAGTTGGATTCGTCGACTGACCTCTTTCTCGAAGTTGGACCTACCTAGTTGGACCGTTTGGCCTAGGTAGACGTACTCGTCAACAACTTCGAGAATCGAGCTCCCAACTGAAACTGGGGTGGGCACGACATGGACATTCGACATGATTTTCGTCTTGTCCATGTTCATTTTAAGGCCCACCTGTTGGGAAACTCGATTGAGGTCTCCGAGCATTGTGCTAAGATCCTCCAGCGATTCTGCCATGACCACGATATCGTCGGCAAATCGAAGGTGAGTGATGCATTCGCCATCAACGTTGATGCCGAGTCCTTTCCATTCCAGGAGCTTGAAAGCGTCTTCCATCGCATTGGTGAAGAGCTTCGGAGAGATAACATCTCCTTGTCTCACACCCCTCTGCAATGGAATCGGCTCCGTGCTCCCTTCCTGTACTCGGACTGACATGGTGGCGTTGTTATACAAACACTTCAACACTTCGATATACCGATAGTCAATATGGCACCGTTGGAGGGACTGTAGCACTGCCCAAGTCTCGATCGAATCAAAGGCTTTCTCATAGTCCACAAATGCTAAGCATAATGGCAAGTTATACTCCTCGGTCTTCTGTATAACTTGCCGCAGCGTATGGATGTGGTCTATGGTACTATAGCCTTTTCGGAAACCGGCTTGTTCGTAAAGTGTATTTACGAAGTGCAAAATTATTTAAACGTTCTTCATTCGTTTATTGAATCACTACAAAATTCGAGGACAATAAATAAATAATTGACGACGTCGGGTCGACTTATTTATAATGATGCGGGAGGTAGACTCCGGATGAATTGATTCGTGCCGTTCATCGACATTTCTTACAAAGGCCACTTGTTTGTGAATGTTGTATTACGAGTATGTTTCATTTAACATTAAGGCTATACTGCCCTTCGAATCAATTTTCCTTCGGAAAAGAAGGACTCCACCAAAAGAAAGCTTTGTCCAAAGTAAATACAATTCTGTTAAGAAAACACTAACGTAATTTAGAAAGAATAAACATTTGTTATGAAGTAATTTTTATTCTCTTATGAACGTAAAAGAGAGATTTTGCGATCTCCGCGGCCACTAACTTTAACTAGTTCTAATAGGAACTCATTTGTAACAATATGGTGCCTAATAGTCATTAATCAATTGCAGTCCCATTATGACTTTGTTAATGGCAACTAAGGTTACATAAGGATTGTGTGAGGGGAACATGACTTTTAGTGCAGTCAAAATAGATATAACACCCAGGAATAATTCCGATGGAGCTAATTTCTTGTGTGAGCTTTCATACTATCTTTCTGAATGAAATATCAATAATATTTTGATATTTTAAAATATCAATGTCAAATGTTTAAAAAAAATTATATATCTCTTAAATGGTCAGTCGTATAGTAAAAATAGAAGTCTAAATAGGTAATTATTATTATTTAAATGAGATAAAAATGATTCAAGCTCAACTCAGTTACAGGACACTTTTAATAGGTAGGTACCGTAAAGACTTGGATGATAAATCATAACCTTGAGATAAACACAAAAAAATCAGAAATATTACAGTTTAGACCGTACCAGAAGGAACCAATATATTTAGAAACAGTAGTAAGCAATTTAAACATAAAAGAAATTTGACTTGTTAGGTATATTTTTTTTTATAGAAAAAATTGCGGCAGACGAGCATACAGTCCACCTGATGATAAGTGATGATCGCGGATGTCCTTAGACATCCGTGATATATGCCAACATCAGTCCAGAATGACAAATGGTACGCCGCCGGATGCGCTACCAACCTTTGCAGATTAAGGAATGGATTGGGAGAAAGGGTTGGGAAAATGGGGAGGGATAGGATGGGCTGGGAATGGGGTCTGGCATATCTCACTCTTTACCGAAGCACGTACAGTACGGCTAGAAATATAATGCGCATAGAAATCTTCGCCATACTTCGTATTTCCGACAAAAACCGAATCACAGGGCGGTAACGTGGTGATTAGGCCAATTGTCATTGAGTCTTGGCACCAACCGGACAGGTGCACTTCTTGTCACCGAATTCTATAGAGCTTCTAAAGAATTTCTATACACCTTTGCCGAAGTGTGGCGAAGATTCCTACGCGGATTATATTTCTAGCCGTACTGTACAATACTGTACATACATTGGGGAAATACGATAAAGTAAGAAATGCAGTACATTTCAAGGTAGATAGATTCACCTTTTTCCCACGCCATCTTCGAGGTCGAGCACTTGGCCCATTTTTTTAATGTTGTATGAATTACAATTCTTGACATCGCCATATCTCACCAACAGTCATTCCGATGAAAAAAATTTATTAAGGGCTTTCTATGGGAAATGATATGAGCTATAAATTTGGTAATAAACATTTTTTACCATAAGACATTTGAGAGATATTCGCAAAAATCGTTTTTTACTTTTGCCGTCCTGTATAATTTTTAGTAGTATACTGATCGATGGGGACTTTAGACATTTCAATTAGAACGATAGTATGAAAGCCCATTCAAAAATTACCTCAATTGAAATTATTCCTAGCTTGGTACCTTTTTTCGTACTTTTATGTCTATTTTGACTGAACTTTTTGTGATGTCATCGATGATGTATTGTGGCGCAAATATCTCTCCACATATCCTCCCATATGTCTCTACTATTATTCCGTTTTCCGTTAAGTATTTTTTTAAATATTCACTACAGTTTTCATTAGAAAACAGTGGAAAATTTGCTGTAAAATATATAATAATTTTAAAACAAATATTTAAGATTTATCTTATTACCAATTTGTAGTCATGGAGAAAACTGGAAGGAATTTCGTTCGACTGTCAATCCCGTGATGCTGCAGCCGAAAACTATAAGGCTTTACAGTACTGCTCTGGACGAAGTAGCTATAGACATGATTGCCAGGTATGTGTAGGTACTGTACAAACTCTATAGTACAGTTTATAAATATGGTCAATCAGGTGGGTAATTGTAACATACCGTAATTCACGCTTAGATCGCATGAAATTAAAATTAAAAATATCCTTTAGTCGCCATTAACATATATTTAGGCCAAATTATTTCATTGATGTGTTGCAGAATTAACAAATAACTAACAAAGTGACAAATTAAATGAATAACAATTTTCACTTTTAAATTAATAATAATAATTAGTAAAACATACAAATTCAAGCGTGTTTACATTTACTCCTGTTTACCCTGATTGACCGAAACTTGTCAATCGTTATGCACCATGAAATGAGTTGATAAACTAAAATTATTCGATTTTTTGTTTTAGAATGAGATCAATTCGTGATGAAAATGACGTGATTAAAGGGAAATTTGATGTTGAAATGAACTTATGGGCCCTGGAGTCTATAGGATTGGTGGCGTTTGGAGAAAGATTGAACTGCTTTAATCCCAACCTCGCTGAAGACTCACCAGCAAGAATATTAATACAATGTGTACATGATTTTTTTAAAACAACAGATCAATTAGATTTCAGACCAAGTATATGGAGATATTACCCAACTAAGGCTTTTAAAGAAGGAATGGACGTTTATGAACGGCATGCAAAGTAAGAATTCATATATAAATAATTATAATTATTATTTTTAATTTTGTATTTATGGAAAGAAGGCGGCAGACGAGCTGATAATCCACCTGATGGCAAATGGATACTGTCGTCCATGAACAACCGCGATACATGCCAACATTCATCCATCCATACATCTAGACCAGCTATACTCTAAGTGTGTTCCGCGGAACCCTAGGGTTCCGTGATACCTCTGTCGGGGTTCCGCAAGAATTTAGAAATAAAAAAATCAAAACACCTCTCTCTGGTCGCTCCGCGGCTGTGCGGACTCCGCGGCCGCGCGGAGACAAAACGCTATGAATGTTATTTATTTATTTATTTGTATTTGTATAAGCTTGTGTTACATTAGCTGGTACAATATCTCATAAGTTTGGTCTCAACAATTTTATACTTGTACAACGCGTTCGCTCTAAGTTTGCCGGTCTGTGGAATGCGCGTACCCTCCCCCACGTGACAACAAAACTTATAATGTGTCATAGTTTTACCCAAATATCTAACGTACACAATTTTTATTGTTACAATTAAATAAAAAATTTCGAACGTCATACACTCATACCTATCGCCAGCGGCAAACTTAAAACGAGCGGGTAGTATACTTGTAAGCGCTCAGTCTCTTTGATAAAAGCCGCCTCTGAATTAGACGCTATAGTTGTCAACTAGCGACTTTCGTCTCTAACTTCAAAGGATAAAGTCGATATTGTTTACAACGCTATTTTTAAATTTCTGTTTTTATTTTTGCTTTTTGTTTATCAAAGGTGCCGACTCGAGTATTTTCGAGAATATTTGAGATCGAGTCTAGGACTAAGTATAAAAGCGGCGATCGCGCGTTGGCGTCGTCAGTTGATGATTAGCGTTCGGAGCGATAAGTTACTACCTACTTACAAGCTCGCTAGCGAGAAACTAGTGTTCATTGTTTTACTGCCTGCTGTATTCTGTTGTCTCAGTTTTATACATTTCTTCCCTGTAGGTTCTAAATTTAGTCTCTTATACGCAGTAACGATTGTGCATTATTTAAACCCCACTATCCTGACTTGTAACATTATAAATAAAGAAGAATGGAACGTTGGCTTAAAGGTGTTAAACGTGTTCCAACAACATCTTCTAATGACGCTGAATGTTCAAAAGCAATGCGCGCGGAGAATTTAGCAATCACCGATCCAGAAGATGATGCCACGAGTGCCACGACGTCAAGCTCGACGGTTTCAAAGACGAAAAAAAGGAAGTATGATGAATCTTATATCAGTTTCGGATTTGTTGATTCCAACGGCTCACCTCTCTGCATGCTCTGTAGTAAACTGCTTCCTAATAGTTCCATGGCACCTGCCAAATTGCGTCGACATTTAGAAACCGTACACCCCGAGACTAAAGACAAGAATAAAGAATTTTTTGTTCGCAAAAAAGATCAGTTATTAGAAAGTCAAAAAAATATGATGCATGTAACACAAACTACCAACGAAAAGGCCACGGAGGCATCATACTTAGTTAGCTATCGCATTGCACAAGCAGGTGAAGCGCACACTATCGCTGAGAAATTAATAAAACCATGTGTATTAGACATAACAAAATGTATGCTTGATGAAAAATCTGCAAAGCATCTTTCTACTGTTCCGCTATCAAACGATACTGTTTCACGACGAATCCATGATCTGGCAAGCTACGTCAAACAAGAACTAGTTACACGTCTACAAAATACACGATTCGCTTTGCAAATGGACGAGTCGACTGATGTCGCTGGTTTGGCTATCCTGCTGGTTATTGTGAGATATCCATATAAAAGTTCTTTTGAAGAAGACATGCTTATGTGTTCATCGCTGCTTACAAACACTACCGGGGAAGAAATTTTTAATAAAATAAATATATTTTTTGAAGAACATAATCTCAGTTGGAACAATTGCATTGACATTTGTACAGATGGGGCCAAGGCGATGACAGGTAAAACAGCAGGAGCAGTGTCACGAATGAAAAATAAAGCGCCTAATTGTAGTTCCAGTCATTGTATTCTGCATAGACAAGCACTTGCGATGAAGCAAATGCCGTCTAATCTAAAATTAGTTATGGATGAAGCGGTAAAAATAATTAATTTTATCAAATCACGACCACTACAATCCCGATTGTTCTCATTATTGTGTGAAGATTATGGCAGCAAACATAAAACACTGCTGCTCCATACAGAAGTGCGATGGCTGTCTCGGGGAAAAACTTTAACAAGGCTATTTGAACTTAGAGCCGAGTTACAAATGTTTCTTTCAGCAGATACTTCTTTTAATTTGAAGGACCGTTTGTATGATAAAACTTGGTTGTTCCGATTGTCTTTTATGGCGGATATCTTTCAAAAACTTAACGAATTAAATTTATCGTTGCAAGGTAAACAGACAACAGTGTTTCAGGCCTATAATAAAATAACTGCTTTTAAAAGAAAATTAGATTTTTGGATCATTTGCATTGGTAAGAAAGAAATAGAAAGTTTTACGTTACTCAGTGAGTTTGTTAGCGAAAACGACTCAGAAATGTTTGAAGATAATGTGTTTGAAGAATTGGTCCAATATCTCAGTTCGATGCGCGCATCTTTTGAAAAGTATTTTCCCGAAGAACACAATACAAAAATTAAAGTGAACTCCTGGATTCATAATCCTTTTTTACCCAACTTGGAAAAGCCTGAAAACATGTCAAATGAGATATATGAATCTCTTTTAGAAATGTCATCAGACACAAGTATGGAGTCATTGTTCAAAACGACGCCTCTTAATGATTTTTGGTGCAGAATCCAAGATGAATATGCAATGCTTGGCCAAATGGCTCTGGATATTCTTCTCCCGTTCCCAACTACATATTTGTGCGAAACAGGATTCTCTACCTACGCAGCCACGAAAACAAAATATCGCAATAGACTGGACGCCGAAGCTGATATGAGACTCCAACTTTCTTCCATCAAACCTGATATCAAGCAATTGATGAAAAATAAAAAACAGTTTCATACCTCCCACTAGTTAGATTTTTTCTTTTTTAATGTTTTCTATTATTGTCCTTACCAAGTGGTGAAGTAAATAATAATTAGTAACTGATACATTGTACTTTTATTATGCTGATTAATATAGAATACACTTATAAAAATAATTGTTTTATTGTAGGGTTCCATCAAGTATTTTGCTTCCCAAAAGGGTTCCGTCATTTAAAAAGTTTGAGAACCACTGATCTAGACTAACAAACGTTGGCACACCTCCAGATGCGCTGCCCACCTTTATAGATTTAGAGGAATGAATTTGGAGAAAGGGTTGGGAAAACGGGGTGGGATATGATAGAATAGGAATGGACTTTGGCATATCTCACTCGCTACCGAGACACGTACTTACATTGGAGAAGTTGGTTAAAGTGGGAAATGTAGTACATTTCAAGGTAGTCTTCTATGAGGGAGTGGTAACCTGGCCAGCCGATTGTGTCCAGCGGCTGTGGGATTCAGCATGCACCCTCCCCTACAAAAAAATGGAATAAAAATACATATATATTTATTAAATTGTTAGAAAAGAAAAATAATAATAATATTTTTCTAACTACCCAATAACGATAACAAAAAATTTTGTTTTTCTAGAGTTGCTAAATATTTTATCCACAAAGCTGCGGACGCATTGAAAATCAAAGATAAAAACTCAAACGAAGAGAAGCCGATACTGCAAAAACTACTTGAAATAGACGAAGAGGTCGCACATATTATGGCACTTGATATGTTAGCCGCTGGCGTTGATACGGTAACCGAAATAAAATTTCTACAAGAAAATACTATGTATGAATAGGACAATCCTATGGTATTAATACAGAAACAAAATTGAAGTTACTGCTTTGATAACACTTTGATGGTAACTTTGATAATACCAAGGCACCTTGAAATCTTTTAAATGTATCTTATGGAAAAAAAGTATACCAACATTTATCCATCAAATGTTATAATGGGTATTTTTTTTTTAAGAACCTCGTTTATTGTAGTAAAATTTAATCAATGAATTTAACGGTCCTTAATCAAATTTAAGTTCACGGTCAATAAATTTGATGAAAATTTAACACCATTTGACGATTCTTACTATTCGACATATTCCCACCAATGTTTTTGATTTTAAGGCGGCAAATACAATGATGCTCACAATGTACCTACTGGCTATAAACCCAGAGAAGCAGAATAAACTGAGAGAGGAAATATTATCGAAAGATGAGAGAAGGCCGTACCTGAAAGCTTGTTTGAAAGAGTCAATAAGAATGATGCCAGTGGTCAGCGGCAATTTGAGGCAGACGACAAAAGAATATAACTTCTTGGGCTATAGAATACCTAAAGATGTAAGTAGTACTAGTATAAGAAATAAGATTATACCTTGCCACATATCTTGCGCCACGCTGTCAATGTCTATTTGTATCTAACGATAAGACACGATACCGTTAAGACATTATAAAACCATAAATCCCTCGTGGAAACGGATCCTAATTGACAACAACAGGACAATAATTGACAAACAACTATTTACAATTATCTGTGTCAAAATTATAAACGATCATTCGTACTTACATAACAGGTTTGGGTATGTGAGTTCCTTTCTCGTAACGAGGCTCTATATATTACATTCGAGATTTTCGCGTCTTTCACCCTTTTTTTATATAGAAAAAAGGCGGCAGACGATCATACAGTCCACCCGATGGTAAGTGGATACTGTCGACTATAGACATCCGCGATACATGCAAACATCAGTCCAGAACGACAAACGTTGGCACGCCCCCAGATGCGCTGCCTACCGTTGCAGATTCAGGAATGTATTGGGGAAATGGATAGGGAGAGGATGGGATGCGAATGGGCTCTGGCATATCTCACTCACTACCAAAACACGTACGTACATTGGGGAAATACGATAAAATAGGAAATGCAGTACATTTCAAGATAGTCTTCTGTGAGAGAGGCGTAACGTGACCAGCCGAGTGCGCCTAGCGGCTGTGGGATGCACTCTCCCCCTACCGACCTATTTAAACGGGTCGCGAATGTTTACCTTATTTATTTTACTCGAAGTTTCGGTTGGGTTGTCCCAACCATGGTATATATATATATATATAAACTGACTATATAGAGCAATATATATATATATATATATATGAATGAATGTTTCTTTATTTGTCCCGTATGCGTTCCTATACCATTCATCCGATTGCGATGAAACTTTGGTGAGTTGTGCGCGTGCTCGCAAAGGTTTGTGAATTAGTACAACCATTTTACAATAGGTGGCGCGCAATAAATTGAAGAGCACGCGAACGAAGTCGCGGGTAACAGCTAGTTATTTATATAATACTGGTATTAAATAGTGTGGTACCATTTTTAGAACTTGTCATGTTATATATTATTCTGATTAATTAAAAGTGATTACAGATGATTCAACTCTGGAACTTTTATTATGTTCATAATCCGTTTATCAGCGAATATATCTTCATATACGATATATCTTTAACATATTATATTTTGTGTAAACACTCCGGGTTACGAAGCACAGCTAACATTAATTTATTAGATATATTTAGAGAAATATTCTCTAAATTCATGTAGGTATCCGAGCGGAACTCCTGCATCATAAAAAACCTAACCATTTTTGCATTCTAAATGCTTTCAGATGAGAGTTGTTTTTGGGCATCATTTTCTATCATTGTCAGAGAGCCAATTTCCCCGAGCAAAAGAGTACCTTCCAGAGAGATGGATTGTCAAAAAAGAAGATCCTATTTACCATAGAAATGCCCATCCATTTGCATATAACCCTTTCGGTTTTGGCGTTCGTAGTTGTATAGGTAAGTTTCCGTCTTTTAGAAATTGAAAAACCTTCACTGAATGCTGAGTGTTAAGACTTCACTGACACGTCAAAAAGACCCTTTTCATAAACCACAAAGGCAAAGATTAGAGTCAACAAAAAATGCAGACTAAACCTACAGACAGGTTAGTTAGCTGATAAAGTAGTCTCTGATTAGTGATTAGTTTTTTTGAAGTGAGTTGACATACTGATGAAGAAAGTTGACGGTGCGGACTCCATATACGAGCGGGAACCCGCCAAAAAGTCGCTTAGGGACAACGAAACGTGACCACGTCGTTCTAATCTTTAGTTTCATATTTTTTCTATGTTTTTGAGATCGCTGAATACGAATCTAAAGTTAAGTTTTAATAAAAAATGTGGGAATATTGAACAAAAGTGGACAAAACAGATATTTAATTGATATTGCAGTTGCTATTGATGTGCACGAGTCCTGATACCCTTACTACAATATTCCGCCCACATCAAGTGCGCGCGCTCTGAATCATCACTGTTTAATATCGCCTTTTTTTCTATTGCATATTAGAATCTGAAACTTTCCAAAAAACTTCCTTATATGTATATTATATTTTATTATTAAATAGATAATAATTTCAAACTCGAAACTCCATCGCTCAACTTTTGCGATGCTTTGTAAGAACTCATGTGATCGTATGGGCAGATAGAACCCAATGGAGGAATTTAATCCGCACAGGGTTGCAAAATCACCAGGACCACGATCTTCAGCAATGAAGGAACGACTGGAGAGAGAGAGAGAGATCGTATGGGAAATTTTCAAAAATTCACCACACGGGTAAAATAGGGTAAAGAAGGTTCAAGCGGGTTTGGTTTTCTTCGGAATAGTTGAAGATTATCTAGTTAAAATTTCAAAAGGAAATCTATATAATTGCCAGAGATATAGAAAGTTGAACATGAAAAAGTAATGAATTTCTTTCCTTGTATTTTTCACTTAAACATCACTTCGTTCAATGTTTCCCCATTTTCGACCCGACTGCGGTACGCGAGGAAGGATATATAGGAGGATTATGTATGTATGTCCGTTTCTTTATTCCCTCGCAGAGCTTAAACGGAATGACCGATTTTAATGAACGATGTGTCGTTAGATCCGTCTCGATGTCGCGCGTGCTACTGGCATTTGCTTTGGTATGACAGTCGGGACCAGAATACAAAATGCATAAATAAATCCGTTCCCGACTGCTTTGAGTCTGATAATGAATTGTCAAAATAGTACAGTAATTCATTAAACAAAACAAACAAATTAGTTAGTATATATATGCAGTAAATCTAGAAACTTACTTGTTTCATCAATTGTAATTTATTTCAATATATATATGTTCATATAGGAGTTGGACGCAGTCGGGTTTTTTAAACTTAAATAATTAACTTAATATTAAAACATAACTTCAGATTCGTATCCAGCGAAACAAGAAAAACCTGTAACTAAAGATTAGAACGACCGTGTTCACTCACAGGTCATTTTAGAAAGGTCATTTATTTTAGTCATTCCCCGTTCATAATATAATAGTAATATTATATTTAATTAATTAGAATATAAACAGGATTAGTATTCACGCAGAAAACAAAAGAAATTAACAAAAGATATATAGAGTAAAAGTAAACCTTAACCATTTTTACTGAGTCGTAATTATTATACGTAAGTATTCAAATAATGCCTACAGAATAATTCATATCGAAATAGAATTATAGAAAAAAAAGAAAGGATAGGAAAGAAAAAGATTCTAAATGGTTTCTACAGAAATCAGAGAAAAGTAAATCATAGAGATCTACGGTTCGAGTCAATTATTTACAATACTTATTTTTTAAACTTTATGCGCTGATTTCGCAAATGAAAATTGGGAATTGCATTTGATTATTTTCTAATGTTTGACGTCAGAGTATGTAATAAGAGTAAATATATCTTCTTAGGTTTCGATAATAGTTACATATTACTCTACTCTCTAAAAGAAAATATTTTAGTAAACAAAGATTTTTTTTCGTGTATTTTGTGCAGCTTAATAATTTTAAATAAATATTATTTACAGAGAAGTTTTACTGGCTTTTGTAGATTATAAGATAACATCATTTACAATTAATTATGAGAGAAACAGTATACGATATAAATAGCTAAATAAGCGAGCAGTTTCTAGTTTAAAAGAAATCCACTAATAATTACAGAAGCTCACTGAAAATAGCAAAGTCAATAATTATTTTGTATTGAGCATAGAGCTACGATTGACTAATGGAATGACGTGTTGTGACTCTAGTCAATAGTTTGTCTATACAAACTAGGCGGTGCATGGGCGGTGCAACGCGCGATGAGCGGGTGGTACGCGTAGGCGCGGTGCTTGCAACCGCGCAGGCGAGTAGTCAGTTTATCTTGCTTGTCTCTAATACAATTCGTATCTACAGGTCGCCGTATAGCGGAGCTGGAGATGGAAACCTTCCTCGCGAGAATCATCGAGAACTTTCACATTGAATGGTTCGGTGGACCTATCAATATTAAAGCCGTGTCACTGAATTATGTGACTGAACCATTTAATTTTAAATTTAAAGATGTTTAGTATTAATTAAGTGACAAAGTTATTAAAATAGCTTATTTTTATATGAAAATATACAATATTGCCGCATCGATATTTTTAATTTTTTACCCTACACTGAATTTACTGTAGGTGCAGTTAAAATTACTCGTATGCTGTATCCGATTTTGTATAGACTTTTGTCATTCAACGTATAGAAAGAAAGAACTCTGTATTTGTATAGAAGTTTGTTTTTCGACTGTTTGTTTCATTGTATTAGTACGTACAAGAAATTATAAATGTATCTATTTATATAATAAGTATATAACTAGGTATGTAGCTATATATTCACTACAATGTAGATTACAGACATTACAGCATTTACAGAACCTTTTGTACACCGAGCCGTACTAAGAGTGTATATAAATATTGTTAGTGAATCTAGCCTAAAGAATTTTTTAGATAATTTTTCTAAAAATATATTGATATGTAAACATGAGCATTTACTGTACGTCTCTAGTTCCTTTTACAGCAGTGAATATCAGACATGATTTTCCCAAATATAAATTTCCCAATCGTTATTCTCCCGAGATGGGCAAGTATGCCCGGCGGGGAGTCTGCTCCGACATGTTTGTATGTTCCTAATAATACAAACTCGACATCTGGGTCGACATACAAACTATCTGTAACTACAATCCAACAAATTCATATTGCTCGAAAAGGAGGATATTTACGAAAAGAGATATAGTATTATGACAATATATTATAGTATTATAGCAATGGGATAAAATAAGGTTCCCTTGAATATTGACAAATGTATACACACAAAATTTACTAAAAAAATACATAGAATTTAAGACATAAAATAAATGGTCAGTTGCTTAGGAAGTCAAAGTGATTAAAGATTTGGGTGTCATCTTTGACAAAAACTTAAAACTTCAAATAGCATTTTGATCAGATTGTTTAAAAAGCAAATCGTGCTTTAGGTTTTATTTGTCGTAAAGGTTAATTTGCTTTAATTTGATTACTAATCAAATATAATATTACCCTATAAAATAAAAGCACCAATGTTATTGGCGCGAACATAATGAATTATGGTTTGGAGCTGGGATAGATCTGTGTAAAGGTTCATTTAATATGTTTAGAAAGGAATTGCTGATAGATCTTGATAAATTCTGAAAATAAGTATTTCCCTTTTTTGTTATTTTACTTTGATGTTGCGTTTTATTCTTTGGCTTGAATATATTAACTGTTAAAATCTTAAATATGTTAACATGAAACATTAAATTGTTGATTTTAATCATTTAGACTGATTTCGTCACGCACTCCGGCTTATCGGATTGTATTTCGATCACTTAACATGTTACAATATGAATGCTGTGTTTGCCTGTAAGTGGCTACCATATGTGTGTATTATAATGTTTATCATGTTCTTATGACCCTAGTGGCATTTTAAGAATCACCAGATGTGTTTAGTTTAGGTCGAATGCAGAAGGCGTTCAGAAACAAAACTGCGTTAAACGACCCCGAGGGCTCTGATAACCTAGGGCATTCATTAAGACATTAGGTGCACCTATGTTACACATGATAATATAAGCTCTACATTCGACGTATTTGAGCACACGCTACAACCAACACAGGAGAGCAACGCGGTTTAGAATGCCATTGTAAAAATTAAGGATCGTACCAACTAATCACTACTCGGCGCTACACACGCTCCAGAAATTTTTAATTTATATTTTCAAACTTTCTTCGTTGCCGAGAAGGGGATTATTTAAAAATCCGTACTTAAGTGAAAACTATGTGGAGAGGGCTGGGGTTTGTAGTCACGTACATACAAGCAATTTTTTTTCCACATTTACAATTCTTTGCTATTTGTTAGTCTTTGATTCCAGTGGAACTGAGAAGCCGTTTTATCTGCTATATTGAACTCTTCTTACGTCAATTTTTTCACTTATGACCTGAAATCTGGAGTATAAATAAAAGTTCCCTGAAACAATAGGGAAACAACAGCATTTAAAATCCAATTTACGATATAAATTATGTATAAAACGCCAAGTTATCTGCACCAATAAGCGTTATTATAAAAATTGATTATTAGTTATTTCATTTTCAATATTTTAGTCCAGAATACTCGTACTGATTCTCTTGGAAATAAGACTGTACTCTAAGTAGTATAGTGTACTTATATATTTTCTCTTTTTGAGAAAATATTAAGTTCCAAGGTTTTTTCCTCAATGAAGACACGTGGAAATATAATTGTAGAAAATTGTTTTTCGTAAACTCTTTTTAATAATGTTGTCACTGGCTTAATTGTATATCTCATAAAAAATAGATGAATATATATAAAACAATAAAAACGTCAAAATAGCAACCTTGGTCAAAGTATCGAAACATATTTGAAAACTTTCGGTTGTAAACAGACAGGTTACATAAGTACTCACTGCAATCTCATAAGTTTTAATCCCTTCGGACTCGACTTCGTTCAAACCATTTTGTCAGACTACGGTATAACACCTATTATTCGTGGTCAGATTGTTTGGTGCGACCACGAAACCAACAATTTATATACAAACATCCATGGATCACACTGACTGTGACATGGCATAAAAGTTCCTAAAAGAGAACAGATGAAATATAAAACCTCAAGAGACTATTTGTAACGAATCCACATTGAAATAACTTATGTGCAGCTTTATAACGCTTATTTTTTTTGTTTCGTTCTATCTCGAATTTATAAAAGTGCCTCATGTAGCAGTAATTACTTACATGTACACACGGTACAATAGTTAAGTTTACAGGCAACGCTCGTTACGTACAACCAACACACGCACACAGATAAGTATAACGTTAACTGATTCACCGAATGTGTAACAAAATTATGCTGCCGGCTCCATAACTTCCATATCGCAGTTGGTTGACCATCTAGTATGTGAACAAAATATATTGCATTCAAACTTAGCTATTTTGTCGTATGTACCAAAAGCGGTTTGTCAGAATGCAACTGCTTGAATACCTTTCTAATGCTAAAGTATATTCTGCATATTTAGAGGGTACTCACATGGATAACATAAAAAACCTTAAGAACAGACATAGATTCTAAAAGTAAAAGCTACGTACAAAAGACGTTTTGAATAGGTATAGAGATCTCGTAGCATGAAAATAAAATTCGGTACTAGAGGTGTTCCGGCGATTTTTATGTTGAAATCGACGCTTTTTCAAGGCCCGTCTCAATACTTATGAGCCTATGTCTCATTGCACGTCACAGGCCTGCCTTCGGGCCTGATTTCAGACTTTAAGCCACCACGGAAGGCCAAACACATGCTTCAGATTTTTCAGATGAATTTTCAGACATGTGCTAGTTAATAATTCGTACTTAATTAAAAACTCAGTGGTACGGTCCGAGGTTGAACTGGCGACCTTTCGAATGAGAGTCGAGAATTGATACTGTATGATATGTGACATCTGGGGCTTCGTTTACCTACCGCGTTCTTCTTACTTTAGGTACTGCAATTAAAAGTTGCTGAAAATCTACAACGAATATGTTGCGCTGCAAATGCTTCGAAAAACATATCACGGGAGTGGAGGAAACCGGTTTGGACTAATTCCCTTTCAGTGGTGTTCTCTCAGTCCGCCAACACGGACAGGTCAGCAGCCCTTATATAATCATGCGGGGGGATCGCAACTTCCATTCGCATCCTTCTGTTGACATAGCCCGTGACGTAATCGCAGACAGATAGGCTATCACCACAAGAGAAATACTTCGCGTCCAATAACAAAAACTTATGTAACAAAATGCTAGCAATAAAACGAAAGGAAGATCTAACCGCCCAATCGTACATAGTAACTACTCGTACAATGGGCGTCGGACCGTTACAAAGTGGGAAGAATAATGCTTAGTAGGTACACATCCGTTTGGGCCTATAAATTCCGAGAAGTGATTGGCAGAGAGAAATGACCTACCGTCCCAACGGACACACAATGGATTACATTTTCGCGGAAAAAAATCTTTGAAAATTACGTATCGAGTCGGCACTCAATATCGAACCGCAAAATTGCTTCCGAGACTTTGGGAATTTTTGAAATGTTGAGAGAAATGTGCATTATTATTTGTTGAGAATAAGTATTGATGAGTAAGTAAACACCTGCCTAATGGCAGGTATATAAAAAAAACATGCTTTCATCACGAATAACGCTATTGATTTTAAATAGGTAAGTGTTTATTATATGTATATAAAAGAAGAGATGGCAGACGGACGGGTGTTCCACCAGATGGCAAGTGATCACCGCCACCGCCTATGGATAACTGGCAGCATCAGATGAAATGCAGGTACGCTGTCGAACTTTCAAAATCGTATGCGCAGCTTTCTTTCGTAGCTTAACATAAAAGCTTTAGTAAATAGTTCATTCCACGACTCAAAAAGGTGAGTCTCTAATTTAAAAGTTCATCACTGTAATGGGCGTTAACTACTTAAAAACAGGTCATCTGCGTTCATAAAAAAACATCCTAAGAATGTAGTAGCCGACCTTTATTCTGTACTAGGCTATTGCCCTCGCCGGCAACTTTGCTCACTATTTTTCCACTCTAATTTTGACATCCTCTATCACCTCTTTAGGTATTTAATTTAGAGAAATTACTTCTTAATAAGTTTTTATGTCATAAAGAAAGCTACTGTCTAAATTTCATGTTTCCAGCTTCAGCGGTTTCGGGTCGCCGTTGATGAATCAGTCAGTCGGTCAGGACATATCTCTTTATATGTGTAGATAATACAGATCAGTAGTTACTGCCCGTATTATCTATACTCACAGCAACTAGAGTTGAATCCTCATACAAAAAGAACGCACAAACGCAATACAGGATAACACAACGGCGTACAAACACCACTGTAATAACAAAATCTGCGACATCCATGTTATTGTCCTGTATGTGTGTGTGTGTAAAGAGCACTCTATTGGACCCGTAGGTGTTGCCATACTGTTCCCTTTTACGACTGTGCCCTTAGCTCCTTTGATCCTCGGCTATTTATTACAAGCGTCGTTCGTGTGTTAATTTGACCCCGCTTTTATCTGACCTACTCCGTGACCCATTCAGACCTCTATTAAATCCATTCAAAACCGCGAGGACCAATTACCGGAATAGTTGGATTTGGGCTTCGTACAATTTAGTTGATAAAGACCGTAAACTATAAATACTATTGTACGTGTTACATTTTCATGTATGATTAGTTAATTACAAAGCTAATTGAATGCATTCATTACTATTCAGAGGAGCGCTCAAGATTGTCATTGCACTAAAATGGTATGTGGTATGTGGCATTTGTCGTGTACAAAACAATAAAAGTGTCCTATGTTTTGTCATACAAACGACGCCTATAATTGATACACGTAGAATCAGCAACAAGTCAACGAATACCCGTTGGTACCTTACCGTAATAAGGACTTGTAATAAGGACTAGAATCTGACGGTTGTGGGTACATTATCGTGTTGCTGGCTGTGCGGTGACATGTTTGTCAGGACTTCGAATCTCCCCAACCTATCCCCTCCTCCTCAACATCCTAAATTATGTACAATATTATTGAAATTGATAGTTCAGAATAGGCATGATGACGGATTTTGAAATCCGCTTCTATAATGTAGATTCACGTCTACTGTTTCCGAAAATAACATTATTTCAGCAATAAAATAAGTTTTAACGCAAATTATGCATTTTTTTTCTATCTACTTTGAGTTATGCGCGAAAACACTCGCAGGTGTCATGGCGTCGCTTGTGACGTTACACCTAGGTAAACGTAGGTAGGTAAATCAATCGAAGTTCAAGCGACACGGTGATGTTTACTGAGGCGTGACGTCATTCGCTCTGATTGGCGTTTTAGTTAACATGGCCGAAGGCAGTATTTTATACTTTTATTTTATTGAAAATATTATTAATCTCAATGTTTACATTAAAACTGGTTAATTTATTAAGTTAATTCTTTCAACATATTTTTTTCTCTAAAATCATTTATTCTTTAATTCTTTAATACTGTCATCATGCCTATTATAACGTTCACAGCCCTATGAACCAAATGAGGGTCATTAGATAGTCTATATTGTGCGTTCGGAATTCGGGATAGTAATTATCCCTATTATCGTTGGTATCCAGAGTATAAATTTGAAGAGATTTTTTTAACAATAAAAAATTTTCTTCGATCTTTTATGGGCTTATTTACCTCATTATTAAAAATAGGGCTTATTTATGAAAGGGTCTTCAACGCCTATATTTCCCTTTCTATTTTACTCGACGTTTCTTCGGTTAGGTTACACGAAATATGGTCAACGAGCTGATTAACAATAAGTATATAAAGTTGCTAACCATACATGGTTACTAAGATAAGGCTAATGTAATCATAATTGCGAACTCGTCGGCCATTCAAGTGTTTCTTGGTCCAATGGGAGTTGTGACTTCTCCGTTTGGGTCCATAATTATACACAACAGATTTATATCAACGTCACACGTGTAGTATAGCCGGCTGTTCAGTGGCAAGTGTCAGACGAGTCTTCGTCCGGCCACTCCCCACCCCGTGCCCCCCCCGCTCCCCGCCTCCGCGCGTACACATGTATTATACACGTATTATAAAATACAAAATAAGACAATGAACGATCGAAACTATTATAGGTTAAGTTATTTGCAGGATGTAATACGATAGCCTTAAACAATGTGTAAAATCTTATAATATTCAATACAAAACACGAAATGTGGGAATTGATATTTGTTAATATAGTTCCACCTCTTCGAATACTGAATCATTCCCACTAGACCAATTGTCTAGATACCGTCAAAATGATGTGATTTAGAGGTGAATAGCACCATATTTTAAAATCGAAGTGCGACTGATATCTCACTCGAGACAAGAACCACCTCGTACCAGCACCATGTTAGCGAGCGATTCAAAATAAATAATGTGAAAATGTTTCCAAAATGACCATAGTATGTCGTGATACGAATAGCGCAGGTATATCTTCTAAATACGTACGAATGATAAAATAAAAGTTTTTATTGAGTGGATTTTATTGAAATATTGCATAGTTACAACTCGTATTGTTCTTTTTGATGGTCATTGGTACTTTGGGACTAATACTTCGTCACGACATAATTATCGACTAAAATTTGTTAACATAAATAGATTTACGATACGTGACGTGTCAGTCAAAAGCTTTCTGATAAACACAACGTGGAAACAAAGTAAAAGCTGTAATAAATGAAGAAAAAAAGGGTGTTTAAGAGGCAGTTAAAATGCAATTGCTTCACATTCAATGCAAATGCTGTCGAACAAAGCGGGCGGCACCTTCACTGTTGCTGATCCGACGCCATTTACAATTTAAATCCTGAGCTATTTATTAGTCAGGAAAATAAAAGTACATTCCCTGCTAGTGAGCAAATTGGTTTGGAATGCAATCATTTGAAAAGCACTAACTCTGCAATAAAACGCCAATAAAGCCTTTCGTTTCTGCACCTTTCGTTTTCGCAGATTGGCCGGAAGAAACCTCTAAAGATTTTGTACTATGTAATCTTATATACAAATGATTATAAGCCAAAACACCTCCACTGTTGGGCGTCAAACACACGGTGTTGATGGTCGACGCGAACCAGATACGCGGCTGGTCACGTAGTCACGCCCCTGTTCGCTAATGGTAAGTCCCCACGTGCGTCCATGCTCGAAGTTTGTCGCTTCATTAGAGCAAGATAGATCGTGTAGACCACTGAAGTTCGATGCCAACAAGATACGAACAGTCGAATTTTTGATCGATGTTCGTAGCGAATATGATCGAAGCCGGGGATAGAGCTAGTTTTGTTACTTACAGAACTAGTGAAAAAAAATCTGATTTTGGTCATTATTTGGTCAACAGAACCGCAATGCAATGCAATCACTCCTTTCCGATTCTGCATATTTTATCTGTAGCTACCTACAAACATAAATTTGTTAACTTAAGACTATGTTGTATGGTAACTGTGGCTAAATAAACGCTTATTCTTTCTTTTTTTTTTTTCAGTATCCACTGGTGGACATGGGCCTCCTCGTGTACATTGTCTTTTGCATGGGGGATGTATCTCCCTAAACCGCTACGCTGGTCAAGCGCGTTATAGAGTGAGTCCACTCTTTTAGAGATGCTGTAGTTCCTCGGTGCTTATGGTAGCGGCTTTGTAATTCCTTAGTCACCTTTCACGACACCCACGAGGGTAGGTGGTAAGATAGGGTGGTGGCGGCCGACATCACACGGCACTATTCAAATAATGTAACTTTTTAATAAATTATTATTAACTATCTATCTAATTAAATATTAAAATTAGAGGCCACCAAGCGATATGAGTATGTAAATGTGTATTTGAATACTGTTTGGGATTTTTTTTCATAATATCAGGAACCTTTACAAGATTAAACCTGAAAGCTTTTCCATTTTACAGGCCTTCAACATTCATTAATCTTTGACATTATTCCGGACTCAACGTTCAGTAACTTTGCAAAACATAACATTATTGTATTACTTAAATATTGAACCATTATCTCAAGTTTGTTAACAAGAAATTTTCGAAGAAGAAATTTATCTTTTCTCTTCATTGGCGTTTACACAATTTGTAGAGAATAAGTATTTATATTATTTTCTTCGTAATGAAAAGTTCATCTTTTTTATGTTAATAATGTTAGGTTTTATTGTGGTTCTATTTAAATGCTGCTAAATATCTTTGAAGAGAGACGTCATAATTATGTCACGTCATTATTAATAAATTATTAACATTATTTTGCAACTTTTGGACACAAAATGCATGGAAATACAGTGAAGTGCATTAAATGCAGTGATGTATGTTAATTGTGACTGCAGACATGTTCAAAAATTCAGTATCAATATTAATTACTTGATCTTTATTTATTATTTGAGTCAATATAATATCAATACTTATCAATTATTTAATATTAGAGTAATTAGTTGGACTAAACGTAGCACTCGGGTAATACCGCCGATCATGTACCGATTGAGCATAGCATGGGACATCCGCCCCTACCAAGCCAGACAAGCCAATAAACTGAAAAGAATGGTGATCTGCCAGATGTTGACTAAATCAAGAGAATCATAAAACTTTAGAGAGGCCTGAACTTAAGAGTTCAGTAGTGGATAAAGAAGCCGATAACGAAGAAGATTTAATTAAAATTCATTTCATAAAAAATAGAATCAAACTATACAACACCACCGGTAGGTACCATAAAGAAGGAAACGTGAGTCAAAGGAAATCTGGAAACGCATTCGAAGTCTCAATTCAGGTATTTGATATAAGCTGTCTATATTCACGTCATGGCATCGTACGCCATGAATACTGAGTACACATCAGAGATTTAGTAGGATACGGGGCCCAATGGTATTACATATATTTTATACGGGTAGACCGTATAGCCGGGCCTGTCGACGCGAGACGGGTAACGCAAATAAATGCGTCTATTTAGTGGAAAAATGGATTGTGGCTTAACCTCGTCTCTAGATATTTAAAGGATAATATGTCGCTCTGTCGGTTTGTGTATTTATTTAGTTTTGATATGAACCTATGATGTCCCTACTGCAGGGCGCAGGTCTCCCTTAGTGCATTACTAGGGGGTAAGGGTCATGCATGATTCATCAAGCGTATCCAGTGCGGATTGGTAGATACACATATTCCGGAGATTTTTTAAATCTCTAGAATGAAGATTTCGTCACGATGTTTTCCTTCACCACCGAGCTAGTAAACTAAGTGTATCCTATTCTCGACTCCCATTCGTAAAGTTGTGAGTTCGACTCCTCAGTCCGTACCACCGAGTTTCCATCCAATTTACAAACATTTAATTCAATCAATGTATGTACGAGTATGTACGAGTATGTATTTCACAATCTAGAAGTAAACAGGTGAGTTCCCGATGATGCGTTAACATACGAGTAGATATCACCACAGAGTATAAAATCTCAGAAATGCGTCTGTTTGTATGTACTTATATACACGCATATGCACGCACGTACGCATACACGCGCACCCTCATACGCACATATCTCTTGTGATCGCAATAGATTGTAAGAAGTTTTTGCAAGGAGTGTGTATAATATGTTTGTAAGTAAGGATGATTATCTCTGTTGATACATGTGTATACTAAAGTAACTTGCGCCAGCATTAATTAATTATCTGTTGTATTGTTACTACTTCTATTGTTACTAGTATTATTGTGTATAATGATAGACTAATAATAAAATGATTATTGAGAAAATATTGACTCTTGCGATACAGACCATTTCAAGTATTAAAACTTATAACTTTAGTGTGAAAAATCAATCAATTAGTCAACCAGTCCGCCAATCAGTCTGTTAGTATTGTGATGAAATAAAAGTAAATTTAGTTGAATAAATTCATCAAAAATCCGTATCCCCCTGCAAAGTCGAGGCGAGTCACTAGCTATATAAATTTAATGTTGAGCCGTAAAAGTAGTATATTACTAAAAAAAATACAAGAAAACTTTGCGCAAAACAATTACTTCCTATGACCTTCTCAATTTATATACACGGGGAGTGGAATTCCCTAACAGAATTGTTTTCGAGTAAAAATCTAATTTGGACTTTCTGCCTGAACATCGCTTTTAAAAAATACACACTAATCAACTTTAGGTTATACTTTCAATATCAACTAAATTTGAAGCGAGGAAAGTTTGCGTAAAAAAGATCTTATTTTAACATCAGACAAGGTTTACAAACAGCCAAAAATTACAAAATCTCATTTATAGTACTGAATGGACTTTTCAAAACACTAATAGGTGTTGATATAGCTTACTGGTAAATCCGAAATTTATTGTTTCGTCTGACATCCTCATGTCCATTGTCTTGTGGTTGAGGAATGTATGGCCTTAAAACGACAATCCACTAATGCCAATGTCAATGCGAGTCCACATTTTAGAGGTGGTGTAGTCCTACAGGGCTTGTGGTAGCGGTTTTGTTATCCTTTAGTCGCCTTTAGAGTAAGAGTTAAGCATATTTAATTCATAACAAAAATGAGCCTAATTTTATTAACGTGTTTGTAAAAGGCAATAATAAACAATAAATCCTCTCGTAAGAGTGATTCATTTAGTTAAATATTTATACTCTAATACTTGGAAAGGGTCTGCTGAGGACTATGATAGTTCATTGTCCCCATTTAATAGCTATTTGTAATTGGTGTATTTAAATAGGGACACGATCAAATAAAGTAAACAAATGTAACAACCACCCACCACACACCCTACACACCCCGCACACCCCGCACCCACCAACAAATAGATTTAGCCCTAAGTCGTACACCGTCCTTCGAGCCGGATATGAATCAGCGACCTATGGATTTTTTGTACATATTATTATTTGCACGACCACAATTAAGTATATGGCCTTTTTAGATTACCATTAAAATATATGTTGACATCCATATATGGCCGGAATAAGTTGATAAGTCAAAATCAACTGTTCTTAATAGCAGAATTTAAGAGTTTAACACATTCGTTGCCTACAAAATAAATAAAAAATAATAGCTGGGAGCCAAAACTTTTTAAGGCGAATTTTGATTAAGTACATATGAATGTTTGAAAATATGGATAAATGTATATTGTTATTATTATTATTTCAATAAAAAAACACATTTTTCGGATCCGAGTGTTCGGCACACAGCGCGCTGGTTGCCGAACACTCGGATCCGAGCGCTAGGGATGGCAATGGTTTAGTTCACTAATATTATAGATATTTGTTCCACGATTGCATTTTTGCGTACTAATATGTCACAAGATTTTGACAAACCCGTGTTTTTTGATTAAATTCCATAATCTTAATCAAAATCATCAAAGAAACTAATCAAAACCAGTTTTTACCTTATTTTACTTCGGTTCTTGAGCAAAATCTTGTAACATATGACCGACACACACACACACACACACATAGGACACACACACAGGGCATACACACATATACATACATACATAACATACAGTTCAGACGTACCATCATCATGTAACGTGTCTCGTTATCTTTAAAAAAATAGTAAATAAAATATATGCATTTGGAGAATTATTTATTTAGGAAGACATTAACAAATCTGAGCAAAGTAGCGATACAATCAAAAGTATCAAAAATCAAATCAAAGCAATACAGTCAAAAGTATCAAAAAACATAATTATAAGTTTAATTAAAAATTTTGTTACTCTGAATGACAGTGAGATACTCAAAGAAAAGTACAAAGAACTGAAACAAAATCCGAATCTAAAAAAAATTGTCACTAGCAAAAATGAGTGATCTCTTGACATCAAAAAAATAAAATATAAAAAATGCAATTTCAAAAAACTTAAGAATGTGCTAGGCAGAAACATTTTGTGCAGAAACCCGGAGAACCTTCACATTGCTTACATTCGTATATTGTTTGCACCCTCTTTTTCTGTGCTTTGCAGCCTTTGCATTCTTTTCGGGCCACTTCGGTGGTTTCTTTCAGGATACTTCCTACTTTCTTTATTCTCGCTCGGGTCTTTTCTATTTTAGTGAGTTCGTGCTTCACTTTCAAAACATTGCGTCGATTGACTTCATTAGGATCAGGTAGAAGCGTTTCCAGTATCTTCAAACGGAAATCATATAGATTTGTTTTATCATTCGCCGAAAATTTGTTGTACAAGTAAAATGCATTACTGAGGCTCATTTGCAGCATATGCACAAACAGCTTCTTGTACCAGCGCAGCGTCTTTCTTTGGACTGGATAATAAGCCAGCATTTGATCTTGAAGATCTACGCCCGACATAAAATTATTATAATGGACGATTGCCATTGGTTTCAGTGCTACAGATCCCCTTTTGGAAGTAGTTTCCATCATCTCGTCATCATGTTCTGTGGAAATATACAGTACGTAACGTTTATCCCTCCATTTTCCGATATGAACACCATTCAAGAATAAGGATTTGTTTTCTCCTTTTTTCAATGAGATAGTCCCAATATCAACAGGATTATCTTTGCGGTTTTTTCTCAACGTTCCTGTGCAGTACGTCTGTCGATCTAGCAATTTCACAGCCAAACCATATGAGTTATAGTAATTATCCATATAAACATGGTGGCCAGAATCTAATCTCTCTTCTAGGAGTTTGAAGACGATCTTACTAGTATGTCCTTGACCTGATGTCTCATCGTTTACACCTGCGTAAACTTGGTATTTTAAAACGGTACCATCTGGCTCAGCTAGGACATAAAGCTTAATACCATATTTATGCCTTTTGTTCTTAATGTACTGTCTGAACAGCAATCGACCACGCCACAATACCATGGACTCATCCAACGACAACTGTTTACCCGGACAATAGATAGTGTTCATTTTATTGTTAAAATGATCCATAAATGGACGAATTTTTTTTAGACGGTCTTCCTCACTTGTTTCAGACGTAAAATGCAGGCATCGTAATATCAGTAAAAAACGGTTTCGAGACATGAATTGTCCGAAGCATGGAATATTAAATAAATAGTGTCGTTTCCAATAATCGCTTATACGGTTTAGTCGAATTGTTCCAGTGTGAAGAAGGAGCCCTAGAAATGTCAGCAGTTCTTCCCTAGTTAAATCTTTCCAATTTTTTATTCTTGATTTTTGCTTCACATTCTCTGCAGTACCCACTCTTAATGCGTATGCATTCGTCTCTCGAACAATAAGATCCAATAAATCGTCGTCAATTAATAAACGGAATGCTTCGTAAGGATCTGTTGGAGGTGGCACTAAAAGTTCCTGTTTCTTAGTAAAATCAATAATTTTCATTGAAATTGGATTACTGCTCCAGGTGCTAGTGGCTCCTTGACGAGAAGGTGAGTTATTGTGTGAATGGTCAGGTAATGGGACATCATCGTTATCACTTGGTAAGTTTGTAGAACTACATTCAGACCTCGGATCCGGCAAAGCAGAAGGAGAGGCATCATTACGCTCTGGCGACAAGTTTGGAGTGATCGCATCAGATCTCAGAAGAGATACGGTAGGCGTAGAACGGTTATCCGTGAATAGACTCTCTGGTATATCAGGAAGAAGATCTGCATAGTCTTGTACGATAGATGGCGATGTTGCACGACAGTCAATTTCGTAATTGAACTCAAAACTACCATTTCCGTCTAATTCTAGTTGGCGAGGCGCTGGCTTTGATGCTGAGGAACCAATATCTGAATCTGGTAACTTTGAAGATTGAGCAGATGTATCACGTGTACCTGGTGTATTCACTCTCGTGGGCCCATGTCTAAACATAGGTTTCAATCGCTTACATTGAATAATAGGGCTACCGTTTGACTCACTTAAACCTCGCTTTGATGCTGATGATCTTGAAGGTTGAGCTGGTGTATCATCAGCACGTGGTCTACGGCTGGTCGTCTTCGTTTTCAATCTTGAATCAAAAATACTTAAATCACTGTCGCTACCAGATCCTTCTGAACTTGAAGAAAACTCCTCTTCATGAACTCCTTGCGAATACACTTCTTCATCACTATATTCTCCAGAACCTTCCGAGTCATAATCATCACTTTGTCGACGCTTTTTTTGACCACGAGATGTTAAAATAATCGGTTTAATTTTACTTTTGGACGACCCAGCCTTACTGTCCATTTTGGCGCGAAAATACCTTCCGTACGATCGTGTGTACAAATCACTACCACACTGTAAGAATGAAACCAATACTCGTTTTCATAAGTTGACTATATTGCCAGAGTGGCCGCGCAAAGCAACGTTGACTCGCCTCAAACGTCTGCGGTTTGCTGACTACTACAAAATGAACGGGACGCTCGCTCGGATCCGAGTGGGAGGCGCCGCTACTATAGCCCCGCCCCACTCGGATCCGAGTGGTGAGCACGAAATGTGTTAATTTATCTGAAGCTATTTAGTTTTTTTTTTTGTGTAAATCCAAAGCGATAGAACTTCTTATTTCATACTAGTACTGCCCTCGACTTATAGAATATTACCTACTAATATTGTTTACCTGAATTCCTTGGTGAACTTTTATAATTTATCTGGATAAAAAGCATCCTAAATGTTAACCCGCCACATAAGTTATAACCATACTAAATTTCATTAAAATTTGTCCCGTGTTTTTTGATGGTTATTTTATTCAAACACACAGACGGACATACAGAGAAAAATTAAAAAAAAATGTTTTGGGCTCTGTATAGTTCGCACTTCACACTGCGACGACTTTTTAAAAAAAAATTAAATGACTTTCTTACAATTTTATTATATGCAGGTATAATATACCTTATATTTTTATATACCTCGAGTTATAAAGTTATGCCTGCCGTGCACGGATTAATTATTGAAAATATGACATTAGAAAATGAAAATATGTTATTCATTTGTAATCCTCATAATTTTTTACCCTCCAAAGCACTTTGTTATGATGCTTTCACAAATCAAATGCAAGTACCTGGAACTTAATTACCTACTTATAGAGCGCCCAATCCCAGCTGGAGAATAGCCTAGTTTGGATTTGAAATAACCTCAGAAAGTAATAATTCTGTTTACATTACTAAAGTAAGACGGCAAGAGAAATAAAATGTCTACCTTACAGGTTAACGATACGTTTATCTGTACCACTATTCAGGAATTACAGTTTAACGGCTACTTAATTTAAACTACTTAATTAGTTAATTTAATTAGTTAACTACTCTACTTAATTTAACTACGTCTTTAAACAGCTTTACAGCTATTTAAAGACGTAGGACGTCTTCTTTCCTTGGCGGTTTACCATTCACGAATCCACGAATGAGCCCGATTAAGCTTAAAATACGTTCCATATTTTTTATTTTACTCAACATTGTTTTTTTTTTGTAAAGTCCTGAATATGCCATATTGACATTTGTTAGTTATGAACGAAAAAACGGTATTCCGATAGAAATGAAATTAAATATTACTAAATATATCAGATTTTTTTGTTAATAATATAAACATATGATCTGCCATCGAGTCCTATCCTTTCACCCTCCATTCCACGCTTTCCACGCGTTAAACAATAGACTCACAGCATAAGCTTTCATTCTGACCTCCGATAAAAGCTTCCAAACAAATGCCTGAGAGAGGATTAGGTTCCTTTTTCACTCCACTGTTTAACGTCTTCCTAAGCCGTCTGCGTAGCGCTGGATATATATATAGTCAACTTCGTTTTGTTGCGTAATTGAATTACTGACTCTAAAAACAGTGCTCAATCCTTATTCTAATAAAATAGACTTTAAATTTTATTGACAAAATCAATGGATTAGTAAACTTAATCAATGTAAGTCAGAAATTTGGATTTTTAATTTATGACTGAAACGAAGAAAATTATACCACTGAAAAAGTCAAGTCAAGTATTTACAAGCGACTTGGGTGCAAAATGTCTCTTCTGTAACTTAAAGAGGACAATATTTGCAAAGGCAGTAATGAGGACGACGAGTTCATGATACACCTACTGTGCGAATGTGAAGGTATGCAGAATAGATCTTCTCGAGACGACGCGCCACGACGGGACGGGATTAAACGAGACAGGATGAGACGAGACGATACGATACGAGATTAGAATTAGACAATATGATGGCTGATTTTACAATTATATTTATACATATGTAGGTATGCTAATTTACTGTAGACCATGGATCGATATATACACGCAGCGTTACCAATAAGGTTAGATTAGGTAATGTTTTTAGCTACGTTGGCGTGTTGTCAACTGTACAGTGTAAACACATTAAAAATACTAATTAAAGTAGGATAATACTTATATCTAACTGTTATAATTATTTTGTGTATTATCCTAGCAACATAATAGCGTATTCAATTCGGTTCAATTTCAGGATCGATCTAACAGTAAAACAGTTATTCATTTCACTGAATATTTCTACGGTACTGTAGAGAATTACACAATGCATTTTGTGAAATTTCCCTCAATCAGATTGTCGACGCACGAACTGAGTTTGAAAGTTTTTTTCAATATTTGTATTCAATTTAGATATAATTCTTTTAAAGGGGTAGTTTATACATGTTCATAGTTACGGTCAATTTTAAATCCATGAGCGCATTTTGAAAATAGTTTCGATCATTCAAGTCTCAGTTAAGTTCGAAGATAAGTAATATGGGATTAATTTCGTTCTCTTCCTATTTTCATCTCTTGCGTGTTTTCTATTTCACGTCTCTACATTACTCTCCTCAAATGCGTTAATCAAAATTAAATAAAATAAATCAAAATTATGACAGTGTAAACTAACGCTGCCATCGGCATTTTTTGAAGTTATTCAGATTTGTGGTAGAATTCCTAAAGATCGCATCGTAATCGCCCGGTAATCCGTGTTCTATTTGTTCACCATTTAGCCCTACCCGGAAACACCTGTAGGGTGCCCTCCTATGAACGCCAACGACAGTTGCCCCCCACGTGTTAAATATATATAGATACATACTACATATGTCTCATAATATAAACAGCTCGCCACCACAAACGTAACGCTAAATATCGGGCTACCACTACCCGACTCCTGGTCTATCAGGACGGTTACCACAAACCGTGGGGCTTAAATAACTCCAAAAAGAGTGGACTTAGGAACTCGCAATGGCGAGCCCGGCATTTTAACTCTTCAAATTTTAAATAAAAAATACCTACATTATCATTGAATTTCTATCATTATACTCGAAAATAACAACTTTAAAAAAAAATGACGGCAACATCCATCACGGCGGGAGACGAAACTAATATTTGACATTTCTTTTATGAAATTGGTATTCTCTATGCTCTAACTTCCGCGAAACAACCTCGTCTTCGACGACATCCTAGCTCTCGTCCTCGATTTTAGTGTCAAACTGAAAAGTTAGTGATTTATTGCTATTTCTCAAGCGAATTTCAAAATGTTACAAACTGAAAACCGAAACAGTCTTGATAATTTGTTAAATAAATAAATGTGAGTATATGCACGTATATGAATATATGAGTATATACACGTATGCAAGTATTTATAAAGTTGTATTATGTAACTATTTTTCATTTTAGGTAGCCACGTCTCTCTTGCTTTTTATTCTAGCTTCAAGCTGCTGATCGAACCGCTACTATTAGATATTTACATAAATGTCCACGGTGCGACGTACACGGTATGTGTGAGTGATTGTGTGAAAAAGTGTTGAATTTAAAAAAATCGTAGAACAAAAGTTGTTACTTTTCACGAAAGAAAATCAGTATGAGAGGATGCATTCATTTTTTTATTTAAACATGTGTATATATATATATATATATATATATATATATATATAAAATATAGCAGTATCATCTCCGATTTCAAAATATAATTTTAGCTCTCCAGAAATTACTAATTGTAAGTCAAATGTTTTGATTTACACGCAGTTTTCGAACAAGTATTAGTAAATTGAGTTACAACTCGGTGAAACGAGCCAATTTCAATGTGTGCGCTAACGCTAAAGAAAATACTTATTTTCGCTGTAAATACTCCTAATAATACTTATTTGCACTTATAAATAAATATTAGGAAAATATTTCGATGAAATAACAGCACAGGTTTTTTTATTACTCGAATATATTGAAAATTTCAATCAAAATAAACACTTGAGTTCAGCATATTCTAAATCAGAGATGCGACCAACTTTTATATTTTTTTCTATATTGTAATAATGAGGTAAGGTAGGTTAAATGAAGATCAGCGCCGTGTAGGAGAACACTTACAGTATATATTGAGCCTGTGTCGTAGGTCGAGAGTGTAACGATACCCCTTAGGAGGCTTAGGCCTTAGTTTTTTTATATTTTCAATAGAATCTGAACGCGTATAACAAAGGTATCTGTTCACCTTTTATTTCTACTCAAATTTACACCAGCCGTGGTCACGAGTTGACCGAAGAGGCCGGTGGTCCAAAATAGGAGCTGCGAGCAGTTTTATTAACTACCCATATTTGATCTTCACATTCGGAAAGGTTGCGACACACTAACAATGTCCGAGGACGTATTCAGACCCGATTTACAACATAAAATGTCAACAAAACGCGAATGTTAAAAAGTTGCCCTAGTTGTGTAATCCGTGACGTGTTATTTTGTATGTCATCATATCGTTGTCTCGGCGTTCATCGGAATGTTAACCGTATGATATCTAAAGTAGATATCGCCCTGATGCATAAAAGTAGTACACTGAGTGAACAACTAAAAGGACATTTTAATTTATTAAAATTAAAATACTTAGTTTTAATTTCCTCTACGGCGACAGCCAACAGCGACGTAAGCACGGCAAGCGCCATCGACGGACGGGCGATGCTGTTCGTCATTTGTCACGGGAATTTAGATATAAACGCAATGTCAATGCCTTGCAAGACGAGACAAGTCAAGACAATGTACAAGAATATGTGGAAAATTATAGGTTATCCCCATCAGCGGGTCTCCATCACACCATCATAACCCAGCAAGCAATTTGATTAGGTTTATTTAATTATGTTCCTACTCAGCTCAATTAATATCACTTTGGCTTCTATTAGTGTTTTATTTAGGCATTTTTATTTACTGAATTATGAAATATTATTTGATTTGCTATAATAAAGTCCATAACTCGCTCTACGTGCTGATGTTGTTCGCATGATCCATCTAATCCTGCAGAATCCTTCGAAAATCTATTCTAGGATTAATTAATCACTTTTCATAATCACCCCATTTCATCCTGACTGCCTGGAACTTTCATACCTCTATCAATTATTCATAAAGTCCTAGTGGTTGCGAGAAATACATAATGTTTTATTACGGAGACCTCTGCATAGCATGCCGGATTCCAAGAGGCCTTCACCCGGACCACCTCTCCATCCGGCCCGCGTGTGGGATAGAGCGGGGTAGATACTGCCAGGAGTCTGCTCGTACTGCAACGACCCATCCGACTGTGTTCAGTTAGTACATGCACCCAGAGTACAGATCTTGTATTGTATTCTGAGTGTACTTATTTAATCGGCGTATATCTGACGATTTGTTGAGCCAGCTGCTCCTTGTAGTGACACGGTGTGGACTCATCGGGAGCCGACCGTGAGTCAGCTAAGTATTGTACGTGTGTGCGTGTTTGTATATAGTTTAAACAATTGACGATATTGCGAGACGGCTAGTATTTGCGGAATTCTAGGATTCGGTGTCTTGTGGATCCAGAGACACATACAAAGACGAACACAACACGTGAAAGAACAATATTGAGACATTCTACGAAATAATTTGAAAGATTACTTCACTGTTATTTATACATGGGCGATAGTATAAGTATCGAGCTATATGATGGCTATATTAAGCTAGTATAAGGACCGAGTATGGGCTGTGTGATATTGAACGGCATTAGAATACCACCATTCCAGCTAGAGAGCTGGTAGCTGGTGCGGGTAGAGACCCGTAGGAGTCGCAAAAGACGACTAAGGGATAACGAAGCCAGTACAACAAGGCTGGAGGAACTATACACCTCTAAAAGAGTGACTTGTGGCGAATGTAGCGTTTTAAGGCCATAAGTACATCCTTCTTGTACAAGACAATGTGCATGAGTAGGCCCGTGTTCAGTAGTGATATTAAAAGGGTTGGCGACAGTGACTTAGAAGGTTGTGTGTAGAACCCCGGCCCGCGGCACTAAGTTCCTACGTAATTATCAATTATTTATCATTAAACCTTCTTCGACCAGTTCAGGAGACCTGGTGTATACCTGCTTCAACTTTTTCCTATTTATTCATTGTGGGTAGTTAGAGACTAGTGGCTGCGCGGCACTCTCTTAATATCGACCTCCCCACTCTTTTACGGTCTCCCTATAGGTCTTCTGTATACAAGTTACACTTTCGTACCTCTTCTTCTTCTTCTTCTTCTCAGCCCTTGGACGTCCACTGCTGGACATAGGCCTCCCCCATTGTCCGCCATTTAGACCTATCGGCAGCGACCTGCATCCAGCGGGTGCCCGCAACCTTTATGAGGTCGTCTGTCCATCTAGCAGATGGACGTCCTCGGCTTCGTCCGCCGGTACGTGGTCTCCATTCGAGAACCCGTCTGCCCCATCGGCCATCGGTTCTTCGAGCTATGTGCCCTGCCCACTGCCACTTCAGCTTGCTAACCCGAGAGGCTATGTCGGTGACTTTAGTTCGTCTACGGATCTCCTCATTCCTGATTCGATCACGTAGAGAAACCCCGAGCATAGCCCTCTCCATAGCTCGCTGTGCGACAGTGAGCTTATTTATGAGGCCCATAGTCAGAGACCACGTCTCGGTGCCGTAGGTCATCACTGGCAACACACACTGGTCGAAGACCTTCGTCTTCAAGCACTGAGGTATTTTGGACGAGAAGACGCTGCGTAGCTTCCCGAACGCTGCCCAGCCGAGTTGGATTCGTCGATTGACCTCTTTCTCGAAGTTGGACCTACCTAGTTGGACCGTTTGGCCTAGGTAGACGTACTCGTCAACAACTTCGAGAATCGAGCTCCCGACTGAAACTGGGGTGGGCACGACATGGACATTCGACATGATTTTCGTCTTGTCCATGTTCATTTTAAGGCCCACCTGTTGGGAAACTCGATTGAGGTCTCCGAGCATTGTGCTAAGATCCTCCAGCGATTCTGCCATGACCACGATATCGTCGGCAAATCGAAGGTGAGTGATGCATTCGCCATCAACGTTGATGCCGAGTCCTTTCCATTCCAGGAGCTTGAAAGCGTCTTCCATCGCATTGGTGAAGAGCTTCGGAGAGATGACATCTCCTTGTCTCACACCCCTCTGCAATGGAATCGGCTCCGTGCTCCCTTCCTGTACTCGGACTGACATGGTGGCGTTGTTATACAAACACTTCAACACTTCGATATACCGATAGTCAATATGGCACCGCTGGAGGGACTGTAGCACTGCCCAAGTCTCGATCGAATCAAAGGCTTTCTCATAGTCCACAAACGCTAAGCATAATGGCAAGTTATACTCCTCGGTCTTCTGTATAACTTGCCGCAGCGTATGGATGTGGTCTATGGTACTATAGCCTTTTCGGAAACCGGCTTGTTCGGGAGGCTGGAAGTCATCAAACCTGCGCTCGAGACGATTCGTGACAACCCTCGAAAACAGCTTATAAACATGGCTCAGAAGCGAGATGGGCCTATAGTTCTTCAACAAGGTCTTGTCGCCTTTCTTGAAGAAGAGCACCACCACGCTTCTGTTCCATGCCTCCGGCGTAATACCTTCGAGCAAGACGGAATTAAAGAGCTTCTGAAGGACTTTCAGTACCGGTGTTCCACCCGCTTTCAGAAGCTCTGAAGTGATTCCGTCTTCACCCGGCGCCTTGTTGTTTTTAAGCTGTTTGAGGGCCATCCTAATCTCGTACAGGCTGATGTCCGGGATGTCTTCGGTATAGTGTCGGGTCAATTGGCTCTTGGGTCTTTGGCCAAGTTGCCAACAGGTTTAGCGACCGAGGTATACAACTGTCCATAGAACTTCTCGATCTCCCTCAGTACCTCTTGTTTGTCGGAAGTGACACTGCCGTCCTCCCTCTTCAGCTTCGTCAACTGGCTCTGCCCAATAGATAAGTCTCTTGCGAACACTTTGGAGCCTTTATTCCGCTCTATCGTCTCCTTAATACGATTAGTATTAAAGAGACGGATGTCGTGTCGCAAGGACTGGTGAATCCGTCTATTGAGCTGCCGATATGCTTCCGCGTCATCAGGAGTCTGCAGTGCCATCGAACGTCGTTCCGCCAAGAGGTCGAGGGTGTGGTCGGTGAGCTTTTGGGGTCCATCTCTTCGACGATGTCTGAAGAATTTAGACCCCACCGTATGGACAGTTTCTACCAACCTGTTGTTGATATCGTCCACTGCAACGCAATCCTCTAGGCAATCGAAGCGATTTGACAATTCAAGCTGAAAGCTTTCGGGGTTTTGTATGTGGGCAGCAGTAGGTCGGAGCGTAGACTTCATCAGGCGGGACCTTTCCAACTTGACGTTTATATTCAATGTGCCTCTAACCATTCGGTGATCACTACCGGTTTTCACCCTGTGGATCACGGAGACATCATTGAATATTTGTCTCTTTGTGGCCATAATGAAGTCTATCTCATTTTTAACGGAACCGTCGGGGCTCATCCAGGTCCACTTCCTATGAGGCGGCTTCTTGAAGAAAGAGTTCACCATAAAGAGTCCCTCTTTCTCAAGAAAGTCGGCCAGCCTCTGGCCCCTCTGGTTCTGGTGCCCACATCCAAATTGCCCCACTCTCAACTCATCGTCGCCTCTTTTGCCCAGTTTCGCGTTGAAATCCCCCATAACAATATTGTAGTGTGTTTTCGAAGCATGTATGGCTCTACTAATGTCCTCATACATTGCTTCCACTTCGTTATCCGGGTGTGCCGAGGTCGGTGCGTAGACCTGTATGACCTTCAACGAATATCTCTTGGATATTCTGAGTATAAGGTACGCGACCCTGCTCGACACACTCGTGATGGCTACAACATTATTTACGAGGGACTTGTGGACGATAAACCCGACACCACCTTGGGACTGCTGGTCGCCCTCCCGGTAATAGAACAAGTTGCCGGACTTCAGGGTTATCGTGTCCTCCCCCTCTCTTCGGATTTCTGATAACCCCAATATATCCCAGTGCAACTTGCCTATCTCCTCTTCCAGCTCAGCGATCTTCTCGTCTGTCCTCAAAGTGCGCGTGTTGTAAGTCACCAGTGACAACCTACGTCGGTAATCCGTTTTGAAAGCCCTGGTCGTTCGACGGTGGAATCCCGCCCGGAGATTCTTAGCACCCCTGGCTCCAGCGCTCGACCAGCGCCCGTCGTCCACGCCGGTGTTGCGACTGGAGCCGCCGGGAACTTGGGGCCGTTTTACTTTTTCTGCCATATGGGGGGGGGGGGGGGGTGGACCGTAGCCCGCCGCGCTGGTCCAGTGCGTGGTGGCGGGTCGAGGTTTCGTACCTACTACAATTTAACTACTTTTAAAAAATGACGAAACCTATGTCATCGTAAATCGTAAATTTAAATGTATGTATAATTCACAATCTTCTTGATTGCAAGAGCAAACTTACTAAAGAAAGCAAACTTAATAAGAAAATTCTAGTGAAGAACCAGCGCCCGCCATCTTTCAAGTCTCGCAACGAGGCTAACACAATGTAACGTGAGGATGGCTGTTGATATAAAACGAGTGCACTTAGTCAGTAATGGAGCAGAGTTACAGTGCAAGAGACTTACCCGGTAATGGTAGAGCAATTGGAAATACTGTACAAGTATTTAACTACTACTGATGAACTAACTACTGATGAATCTTGGATCTACAGCTACGACCCGTTTACAAAGCAACAATCCACACAATGGGTATTCGAAGAGGACGATTTACCCATCAAAGTTTTCACGGCCGAAGTGTAAATAAAAAAAATATTGTTGTTTGTTCCGACGTACTTTCGACCATCGACTTTTTAGCCACTAAGGGCGTTGTTACTCCATCCACCCTACAACACAGATTTGGCCCCGCGTGACTTTTTTATTTCCCACCAAAAAATAATGCTACGTGGACGAAAATTTAAAACTCAGATGAGGCTGTCGATGAATTTAGGCGAGTCTTTTTGAACTTTCGGCAAGCACCCTTTTTCAAAATGTTTCGAAAGCTGTTTCAGTCGAATGAACAAGTGCATAGAGGCTGGAGGGGAGTATTTTGAAAAACCTTTAATATTTTTTTTGATACACTTATTATTTTTCATTTCACTGACATTTTACGGAACTGACCAGGTATTGTGTCTTTTTTATAACTTATAACTATAATATATATATATATATATATATATATTTTATCGATTTCACGCTTCAATTATTGATTAATTGCGGAAGCCCTCAGACGATAATCAGGCTTCATCGACTTGTAATCGATTATATTGTGCTTCTCAGTCACACCTTTAGATAGCACTACAACCGCAAGAAAAACTAAAGGCGCCCGTCAAATTTTGCACACCGGCCCCTATCGATATACTGAGTGATCCAATGCCCCATCTCAAGAAACATATACCTTCACATCCAGCATAGTCTTATAGTCGCGATAAATTAAAGAATGCCGAAATTTCAATTGCGTAGTTAAGTTGGTACGTACATGGGACCCAGTGATTGAACTTTGTAAACCCAGAAAAATAGATGCGTTTTCAAACTCGCGTGAATGTGGTGATATTGTTAGTATAGTGTGCAAGGAACTTAATCAGCAAAAACAATTTCAGTGAGGGCAGGTGAATCAAAAATGAACACGACAGAGGGTAGACAGATTTGACTGTCAATAGCAACAACACCCTCACCCGCCTCCGCAATCTCGCCGCGACCGCGGTTGCAATAACTGGACCGAAATATCGGCTATAATAATAATAAATGAATAATAAATCGTGAGTAACCCGATTACATAACAATTATTGTGTTCAACCACGATAACATAAGTTTAAAATCATGTTCTCTTATTTTAGAAATACGCTGTATAAGAACATTTAAAGGGTATCTAAACTACTCTTTTAAATGAACCGCGAGTAACGGGTCATTCGAAGATATTAAGAAGGGGTGCGGAGATTGATCGCGCACTTAACCTACCAAATGCTTCGGATTTTCTAGACAAATTATCCACAGTTTCAGGGCTAATCTCCCCAAAGCCAGTCTTAGACCCCTTTAAATTTCAATTCTGGTGTGAGAAAATTTTATTTTTTTACAATTGTCCTTTATTTATCCACTGCTGGATATAGGCAGACTCGCCACCATATACAATCTTCTCGTCTTCTCATTCAGCTACTACCTACTTAGAGTTTGCATTTCACTAGTCCACCGGATTAGTCCCAGCAACAATCGACTTAGTGGACGAAGCCTTGAATAGAAACCACGTACTTACCGGGAAGCTAACTGTGGGACGCTCTGTGGTCAGGTGGACTGGTGACTTCCAAATTTCAAATAGTTAACAGTCTGTCTATTGTCCACGTTAGTGACTGTAGTTCTTAATTGAATCTCTTGTTTGCAGATTATCAAAATATTCCGCAAAGAAAATTGTAATTTCTTGATGTGCCCGTAGTAGATAGATATTCTTACATTACATGGACCAATACATTGTATATTGTTAACTTAGCAATTAATGAATTTTGCGACAATAACTTAGAAATAATGCGTACATAGTATGTACTTTCAGTTTGTAAATATGTAATTAATTATTCTAATAATTAAATCTAAGTATTGCAATTAAACAACTTTTAACGGTTTAAATCGCGTATATTTGACATGATTTATATCCCGACGTTTCGAACACTTTGCAGTGGACGTGGTCACGGGGTGACTAATTGATTTTATTTGTCACTTGAGTTATTAAGAAATTATTACTACCGTCTGAAATTTTTTGAACTACCGTCTGAAATTTTTTAATCATAACATTCCCTATGCACGCAGTATTCGCTCACGGTGTCCAGAGGTCTTGCAGTATGGCGTTGGCCTTGTGATTTAATTAATTTAATGACTGGATCCCAAGCTGGTGGTACTTGCCAACCATCTTCTCTATTGAAATTTGGGTGTTTCTTAATTTCAATAGCCTCGCGTAACATTCTTGGCATGTACCGGGTCTCTCTAGCGAGGATTTGTGGATTATCAAATCGAATGTAATGGTTGGGTTTGTCCAGAGCATGTTCACAAACTGCAGACTTGGTCGAGCGTCTGTTCTTCATGTCAGCTATGTGTTCTTTTATCCGGATACCGATGCTCCTCTTTGTTTGCCCAATGTATGATAACCCGCATTCACAATCAAGCTTGTAAACACCTGCATCTTGTAGGGGGATATTGCTCTTGACCGGTCTTAAAAATTGGCTAATCTTCTTGTGCGGCTTGAAGTAAGTTTTAATTGAAGCTCGTCTTAAGATATTTCCAATTTTGTCAGTGATGCCCTTGATGTATGGTAAGATGGCAGGTTGTCGGTGGGTACCATTACCATTTACCATTTACCCACCCATACAGATAAATATCTCAATGGTAACTCCCATCACCATCCATGTCAGTTGACTACCGTAGGCAAATCTTTGTTACAGAGAGCACACGGCATCTGTGACACTGACCACCTCGAGGAAGAGCTTCTGCATGTGAAACAAGTACTGCGAAGCAACAATCACAAACTCCCACGAATGCGTCACAGAAGCCGCCCCAAGCCTCCTACAGTTGAGCGACAACCTGCCATCTTACCATACATCAAGGGCATCACTGACAAAATTGGAAATATCTTAAGACGAGCTTCAATTAAAACTTACTTCAAGCCGCACAAGAAGATTAGCCAATTTTTAAGACCGGTCAAGAGCAATATCCCCCTACAAGATGCAGGTGTTTACAAGCTTGATTGTGAATGCGGGTTATCATACATTGGGCAAACAAAGAGGAGCATCGGTATCCGGATAAAAGAACACATAGCTGACATGAAGAACAGACGCTCGACCAAGTCTGCAGTTTGTGAACATGCTCTGGACAAACCCAACCATTACATTCGATTTGATAATCCACAAATCCTCGCTAGAGAGACCCGGTACATGCCAAGAATGTTACGCGAGGCTATTGAAATTAAGAAACACCCAAATTTCAATAGAGAAGATGGTTGGCAAGTACCACCAGCTTGGGATCCAGTCATTAAATTAATTAAATCACAAGGCCAACGCCATACTGCAAGACCTCTGGACACCGTGAGCGAATACTGCGTGCATAGGGAATGTTATGATTAAAAAATTTCAGACGGTAGTTCAAAAAATTTCAGACGGTAGTAATAATTTCTTAATAACTCAAGTGACAAATAAAATCAATTAGTCACCCCGTGACCACGTCCACTGCAAAGTGTTCGAAACGTCGGGATATAAATCATGTCAAATATACGCGATTTAAACCGTTAAAAGTTGTTTAATTGCAATGTATAGTAATCGCGAAAACCTAAGAAAATATTAAATCTAAGTAGTTGGTATGAGGAAGCCCATGCCCAACAGTAAATGTTAAAAGGGCTGGTTACGGTTACGATTAGTTCGTACTTCCTAAAGCCTTTAATCCTTAAGTAACTTTAATTAAACGATTCAGTTAGTTAAGCATGATAAATAGTAAAAAGAGTAAGTACAAAGACAAGTAGTCAGTGAGCTGTGAACTGTGACAGACATCGCTTGCTTGCGCTGACTTCATTCACTTCACTGGCATACTGACGCGCGACACCCTCGTTAACGCCGGTTCATTTACAGTGCTGACCTTTGAGGAAATGCACACATGCTTTATTGAACTGATTTATAAATCTATACACATAACAAAATCGTAACAAAGCAGTGTCTAAACATGAAATATTTTTTGAAAAATGTGAGTGCAAATATAAATGGTATAGAGCCTAAAACAACAATCTTAAGAATTTTTGTGATAAGAAGCACCGAGTGATCCAGACTATCCAGAAGTCCAGAAATACACGATAATGATAATTCGCAGATGTATCTGAAAACATCTTTAATCTAATTATCTATTACGATAATTGAAGCAGTCACAGAACAACAATCAATTTTTTTTTTTAAATTATAATCTATTTTACCAAAAATCACATATTTAAACTCTAATTACATCTTCAAATAATCAATGACCAGAGCATGCATCTACTCACTGGTAATGGTGTTTATGCTATAGTAGCCCTTATAGACCGGGGCCTGTGCGAAAGCTTACTACTTGAAATATACATGATTGTTGAGACATGGCGGCCCGAGTGCATTGGCGGTAACAAATAACATATTTTTATTATTATTACCGAAAGCAACAAATAAAACAAGATTTTAATATAACTAATAAAACCATGAAATTGAAGTCAGGTATTTGAAGACTACGTGGATGTCTTAGAATAAATCAAAGTAGTGCACTGCCCCGGATACAGGTTAGTTTCCAACGATTCAATTAAAGTCTAAGTAAAGGATCGCCTAAGAAACTTCGATTTAATGAACCTTCAAAGTCTCATGAGACTTCTTTCCGTCTTCTATTTTGATTTACTTTATCGTTTACTAAACTGCTACCCTTGGGAATCAATTTAGTAAATATCTTAGCTTAATTATTTTAAGTTCTATGGTTTATCTTGATAAATCGTTTTATCCAGTGAAAATCTGAAGAGCTTCAGGGGCCATCTCCACTTTACCAGAGGAGGTGGCCAGTTGTCAACACCGTAAGACACAACGGGTAAGGCCGGTCCCGGTCCCGGAACGACGTGCTCGTTGAACATGACTTTCTTCTTGCCTAAGTTCATCTAGAAACCAACGTATGAGATCAAATGAAGTCGCAATAAAATCCAGCTCAGATCCTCCAGAGTTTCTGGTGTGATAATAAATCATGTTGTCTGTGAACCGAAGGTATGAAATTCACTCACCGTTCACACTAATTGCTCGTTCTTTTTTTTATGGACGAAGGTGACAGACGAGCATACAGTCCACCTGATGGTAAGTGGATACTGTCGCCCATAGACATCCGCGATACATGCCAACATTAGTCCAAAATGACGAACGTTGGCACGCCCCGGATGCGGGGTTGGGAAAATGGGAAGGGATAGGATGGGAATGGGCTCTGGCACATCTCACTCTCTACTGAAACACGTATCTACGGACATTAGGGAAATCAGATAAAGTGGGAAATGCAGTCCATTTCAAGGTAGTCTTCTGTGAGAGAGAGGTAACGTGGCAAGTCGAGCGCGCCCAGCAACTATTGGATTTCAGTGTGCACTCTCCCTCTCAAAAACTTACACTCTCTACTCTTTACAAACTCTTTAGAGCCCAGTGACAATCCGGAAAATACCGTTATTCATGATTTTTAATTCTGCTATTTTCGGGACCAGAAATCGTTCGAGATACCGGGGCTGTATTCTCTAGTTCGAGCACACCGGAGCCTCGTCTTAATAAGTGCCTACCGACAGAGGTCCCTTCATTGCGCCTCACTGTACTTACTGACATTAAACCGACACGGCAACATTTGTGCCATTTCGTTTGATACACTGACCCCCTTTTATAGAACGTTTTGTAGCCTTTAAGTGGCAGGTACATTGGCCAGTTGTCGTCCAACGAAAAATCCGAAACTGTCATTAGACGCCTGTATGTTTTCTTTTTCATCCTCATTTTCGGCTGGGGTGCTGGTGTCAACCGTCGGTAATAAATACCTAGACGAACTGTCTTCATTCCATCTATTCTCCTATGTCCTTTTCGGGACGACACTTTCACATTGCGCTTCGTCGTCGTCGCTTTCCATCACAGTAAAAGGTTATCTTTTTAAGTGAATTTAATTTAAGTTTATCTTAAGTGCACACATAGAGTAATTGAATAGTCGCAACACAATCAGTAAGCATACCTACAGAATGATGCTAGCTCGATGAGAACATGGAAATGAAGAGCCATTTTAGGTTTGTATTATACTGACTAAAACATTGAAACACGTACTTGCCATACATATTATGCATATATATTATAATATTAGATATGATGGCGGTCGTATGAATGTAGCTATGTTGAATGTAGCTAGCTACATTCAACTATTGCAAATTGTAAACTTACATAAACATTATTCTTACTTTTTCATTTTAAACCTTCTCAAATGATTTTTTTTTAATTAGAGATTGCAAACCGTCGTCGAAGATATTTACAAAATCATTAAATTTGTGTTTTATTATAATTAATTAATAACGATAATGTTTCCAATACAACATTTCTTTTACTACACTCATTTCTTTCTGGACAGCGAAATTGTCAATATTTGTTATATTTTGCTATAAAACATACCACGATACCTAATATACTGGTTTAACAGCTACTACACTGGACATGGGGCCGCGGAGGACGGCGAGTTGAATTTTTTAGCAAACATACTTTGAAATTATATGTAACGTTATCTAGGAAAGTAGCTTAACAAATTTTTGTTAATATTTGCAAACATAAAATAAGATACTTTTTAAATAGGAACAAGCTCTAACACCCGGGTAACTAAAATGGAAGAAAAGGTCGCTTTTCTGAAATAATATTACAATCAATCTATTTTACTATAAATGTGAATCTCCTCACTTATGAATTATTTCTTATCCTGGGCTGTAACAACATTACTATCTATAAATACAAGCTGCTATATACCTAATCTAAACCTAAGATCAAAATAGAAGTTTATAAATAAATACTTATAAACTAGAAATATAACTATTCTAATGTATTATTATAGTTCATTTTATTCGCATATGTGAGTAATAATAGGTATAAACCCCTTTATTCGCCAATGATTTATTGTAGACAGTTTATATGGAACGGAAAGACATAAATCACACGATAGGTACAATAACTTTGTATGTTAACTACTCGATTATCTGATTTTCATTAGGATAATAACAGTATTAATAGTTTATATATTGCAATTCTAAATTACCTAATTATTAGAATAATTAGTAAATTATTACAATAGTGTACAAGAAATCAATAAATGTAGCTTACTGCCAGGCCTTATACAAACGTTCGAACAATAACAACGTCTGCTCTTGCGGTTCTCAAACAATTTATCTAATGTAACTAAGGTAGATTTTGGTGTGCTAAACCGAAAAATGTTGATGGTAATACAATATTGTTGCTGGCGTCAAGTGGCTGCATTCTAAATTAGTTGATAACGAGGTGCAAACGGACTTGTAATCTTATTTAATATTTTTGGTAGTTAATTGAGAGATTACTCTTGACGTTAATAAATGTGTGAAAAAATTAACGCGAACCGAGCTAAAAATCTGAATTTGAATTGCCGTTTGGTCATAAATTAAGTCCGTTTGCCAATTATGAAATCCTAATTTGGCTATATCTACTACTGTCCCGGAATGAGCTAAATGCGCGCGCGGTATGGGGTGTAGGGACACGAGCACTCCGAGCCGTCTCGCCGTACTTGTGCCGGCTAATTAAGTGATGCACTTGCTCGCTTTCTATTGTTTCTCTTGCATCATCGATATAACACCTGTTGGGTAGTTTTTTACTATACTTACTTGTTAAAATGAGCCACCAAACCTGATTCTGACTTGTCTGCATCAGGTGTTACAAGTGATGATTGTAGTGACTAATATTCATTCAAAACAATATGATAGTCTTTTGTGTCTTTTAGTACTTTTAAGTTATTTTTTATTATTATTAATAATGTAATGCGTAGTAGATTATTGTTGTTATAATATTGTTTTTTTTTTATATTTCTCTCAATTAGTAATTTTTTTCTTTTTGTTTTTTAGTAACTTTATTTTTCAAAACTAAATATTAAATACCTATTTAAAACTAAAAATTATGACTACCTACTTACTATATTATCTAATGTGTGATAAATAATAAATAAATAAATAATGAAAGTAAATAAAAATAGTAAAAAATGAGTGATGTTTTTTATAATTACACAGTCGTGTGTTTTATTTTTGACCGTGATATTTAAATTATAAATATTGAGCTTTACCAATATCGATATACCTATCTTTCATTATCATTGTAGTACAACACTAAAAACAAGTGACTTAAAACGGTCACATTCCTTCCGTGCGCATTCAACTCGTTCCGGGACTATAGTATAGATATTTATAACCCAAAACGTGTTCGTATATAGATACTAGTCGACGAACTTTATCAGTAATTATCACAGACGATGTCTTGATTTTACTTCCAATGATGGTTTTGGTACTTTTTTTAAATACAGGTGGTAGACGGGCGGGCGGTCCACATGGCCGTAAGTGATCATAACCGCCTGTGGACATCTGCAACACCTGGGTTGCGAGTGTATCGTCGATCCTGCAGTATCCTATTCACAGCAGTCTCGAAGAACCCGCAGCTCAGTGAAAAAACCTCAGCTGGCAATTCATTCCACAATTCACACTTGAAGGCCACACTGTACGCAATGTTCTAGTTTTTATGCGACATAAGACTGCGAAACTGTTCGCTCGAATGAATCGTCACAACGAACTCCCACGCGATGTGAAATGAGAAACAGATTATGGAGCGGAACTAAAAATATTTTCAGCAGAATTCACCTTTGTTCCACACTACCGGTGTACGGAACACGACTGATGACGTTGGAACAATATAGCCTTTGTAAGCTGAAACAGAAAGTATTTTAGCAATTTTCAGAGTGGAAGTGACAAAAATATTTAGAATTCATTTATTTGCAAAGTTGAAACAAATATGAAACGAGTCTATTCCTTCTATTTTGTTGAAAACTTGCATTTCTCGGTATTAATTTTTACAATATTCACTATCATTAAAGCACTGCAATACACATTAATAATAGTGTTAATAAATACTATTAACAGAAAGTTAACACATCACACCTAACGCGATTCTATCGTAACCATATCCGTAATCAGCCCTTTTTATCCACATGGGCCTTCTCATGCACATGGTCTTCTGCATGAGAGATGAATGGTCTTAAAACGCCACGCTGGTCTGTGGATTGGCCAGTCCATTCTTTTAGAGGTGGTGTAATTCCTCAGCGCTTGCGGTAGCGGCTTCGTTATCCTTTAGTCATCACGACACGACACCCACGGGAGGAGATAGAGTGGTGCTATTCTATAGTCATCCGATACTCCATTCTATATACAGCACACCTATCCTAATAATAGGATACATCAGTATAAAGTGTCTAACTTGGGTTCTTAGTTAGTAAAAGTCCACACTTTATTTGACACACTTTATTCACGTAGGTATGTCAAGATTTACAATTGCGATTTAGATTATTGAAGAAAGAGCATGAATTTTACACATAGGATGTCACTGATATGATAACGAATTATTAGGAATTGACTAGAACAAGATTGAATAGAAATTTATAATAAACAGAAACTAAGAATTGCGCATGCATTCGCCGTCGGATATCGGTAGTGACTGTGCGGCGCCCGCTCGCTCCGCTCTGCGCAAGCGCCTAAAGCGGCCGCGCGTAACGGTCTAAATAAATTTAGCATCGGCCGGCGGATTTGCTTGCCTAATTAAATTAATTGCAGTGTAGGCAAGGTTCCTACAAGTATATCTTATTATTAGGTACGAAATAACCAAACATTGTACCACAAATTAAACCAAAACCAAACCAAACTAACGTTTGATTCCCGCAAAAGAAGTGTGAAGAAGTGATGATACACGCAGTGTCAAGTTGTAGTACAAAATTCTAAAAGAAAAATCCCTTACTAAACTACATAAATACATACCGAATACTACAACAGACTGCTAATTTGTGAAATGTGATGTACAAAAGAAACTGTAGTTTGATGGTGTACCATAAAATAAAAATAAAATAAAAAGAAAGCCTTTTACGTACTGTAAGGGTTCGTTAATTGTGTTTTATTGTGGTCTTGTATGGAATGAATCGGGTAGAAGGAAATAGAAATGAAACGATTGAGTTAGTTGAATAGGAAAGACTGCACGTAAGTATGGGAAAGTCTTAGGTACGTTACCTTGAATAATGAATAAGTATGTCTGTATTAAGTAAGTTTATTATATAATATATAGTACGTAATACATAGTACATAGTATACATATTATGTAATAATAATATATACTAGTGTATAGTGTGTCTACTATAGATATAATGACGTCATAATACTGTGAATCTGCGGGTTCAGGGTGTTATTTGATCATTTGACTGGGTTACGTATTTTGTACGTGTACTGCAAGCCGCGCGAATTCACCAGCGGGAGCGAATATCGCCTAGGTACGCGTTTTATCGTTGTGTAAACGATACTATTAACAATGCCCCCAGAACCGCTATACGCGGGATATCGCTACCCGAAGCGGTAGCGAATATCGCCTATCTCTATCGTTACCGCAAGCGGCAGCGAATGTCACTTATATCTGAACAGCGCTTAACATCAAATATGGTAAAATTTATAAAGTGAACATACCTGTTAAGACGTTATGACGTTTAGCAGATAAATACGATGCCTACATCTTCAAATCCGTCATATAAGTAATGTCGCTTTAATTATTTTTAAAATATTAATTTGCAGAAAATACCATTATACATTAACTCCGCCTTCAATATACCTTCTAGGTATTTACGGTGAAACATGAATTTTTAAAAGTATTTTTAACAAATCTTTTATTTCCCTTGTAACCCCAGCGTCTTATTAAAAGAGTGTCATCGCATCGCTAAGATTTCGTAGCATCTCAGCATTATGAAATGTTTTTATCTCGAACAGAAATGATATGAAACTCAACAGTTCAATCAACAGTAAGCCAACAGAAGTTCATCGCCGCCAAATCCTCGCAAAGCTGAATAAAATGAAAGGCTACTCTTGTTTTCGTTTCTTGCGGACGGATCGAGAGCGCGGATCTGTGTGATGGGTCTCTCACTCAAAATGCAAACGGAGACTTGAGGGAGTTACTTAATACTCATATTCGTTTTGACTCATTCATCCTTATTCAAAGTCCAAGTTCAAGATCAATACTGTGGAACAACTTCTTGTACAAATTAGAAAATTCCCATCTGTACTGTACAAGACGATAGAAAAAAAACATTGAATTGAAGTCTATTTTTGAAAATTGAACTTGTTGCTTGTCAAACGCCATTAAATTTTCAAAGCTGTCATTTGTTTTTTACTCCTGGCGGCAATTTGAAAATTAAGCGCTTGCGAAAAAACGAATTTAACAAGAGAATATTTTCGTTCAATGATTTTTTATAACTTTCGTTGCGGTCTAAACCAGAAACAAAGTTTTAAAAGACTTAAGTTAGCATTTAGTGATGAAGCCCCATCCAGTGCCATTGTTTATATCTGGTTCATCAGTGCCATCAGTGACGATGTTAGAGAAGAACATTCTGTGACAGCGGTGCCGGAGGAAAACATCAAAACTGTGCGGCTCATGATTGAAGCAGACAAACGATTTACATATCAGCAGATACGGGCATCATTAGGTATTGGTATGAGTCAAGTTCAAAGCACCAGGTCAAAAGGCTAGCTCAACACAGGCGTGGCTAGAAAGGAATATTCCCGACTTCATTAGAGCTAAAGACTAGCCGTCATCTAGTCGCGATTTTAATCCGCTCGATTATAGGCTGTTTTAGAGAGCTTGGCATGCTCTAAATACCATGATAATATTGAATCCCTAAAACATTCCATAAGGGTAGCAGTTGCCAGTTTTTTCACGTAAAGGGTGCGTGTTTCACAATCGAAAACTGGCCACAATGTTTGAATTATTGTATAAAGGCAAATAAGGACCATTTCGAATAAACGTTATATTTTTAAAATGCTTACCTATTTATTTCTAAACTAACTCAAATTCTTCTAATAAAATGATAATGTAAAAAAAATATAACAATTTTTCTTTTTAACAATATTTAGGGCTATATATATTTACTTATACGTTTATATTTTAGGGTATATTATCTGCTGTATTTTGTTATACCTATGGTGTAGCCTTCTTTAAAATGACAACTCCTCTTGCTTATTCAAAGGTTGACTAGAAAGGTAATACTGTAATGCCTTTTGTAATAATTCATTTTAAGTACAATAAAAAGTAACAACAACAACAATTCCTTACTAATTCATTTTTGACATGTATAGTAAATAGAAATAAATTAGTTTTCGAAAGCTATGAAATGAACCATTCTGTGGTGTATTTGTGTTCATACTCGTAAGTAGAAAGCAGTAGTAGATACAACTGCAGTAATATTCAAAATATTGCAGAAGAATGTCAAAACTTAAGTAAAACTATCATCTAAATAATATATCTAATTCTAAACGTGAAACCCTTATTAAATTTTTATGAATATTAATAGACTGATAAATCAAAAAAAACATTTGTGACCATGCGCCTCATGTCAAAGATATATGCCTCATTATACTCGTTAAACAATTGTTACCTCATTCCTGAAAAAGCTGAGTATGAGGCATGAGGCAATAACCGTCTGGGCGCTAATTCTCGACCGGAATGCTGTGGCACGCGACACCCGAGCTTCATACGAACAATATTGAACATGCTTCGATTCCGTGCCATTAGAATACGTAATCCGGACTAGAGGAATGGATGTGTGCTCCTTTTATGAGTCAAATGTAATAGAAAATCTTGTACATACATATAACATAGTCACTTTGTTTAAACTCTATTTTTTCTTTCAAATTCTCATATTATGTATATATGTATGCATCTATGTATTATATGCATCTCAAGTAAGTATATATGTATAAAATAATTTATTTATGTTATAGTATGTTGTCATTATGTAAAATTACACCATTTTCCTTATTTAATATTATTATCTGTTTTCTCCTGACCACCCAAAGGTTGCCTGGAAGAGAGCGATTTGACGATATAACCGCCTGTTGTACTTTTCGTGTTACTTACTAAAATTATCTATCTATAGTATTAATATAATAAATACCTCAAAGTATTTATAATATGTAATGGCTGGGAGTGGCTGAATGAGAATAGCAGAGGGCCGAAAACCAAAAGAACAGAAGGCAATCGGTTATTATATGCTGGGTATAGGCCTCTGGATGTAGATCCAGTAGGGGACAAACGCAAGTTGACGGTATGGTATAAAATATATTGATTTTGAAATGAATTAATCAAAGGGGCAATCAAAGAACTAGAGTTGAAAGTAGTTAACTGGAGTCTAAATTGTTTTAAAACAAGGGGAAGATAATTTTCCAGGCCAAGAACGCTGTTAACGTTTTTGATTAGAGATTGCTGTTTACGTTCAACTAAATGAATTCCTTAATTTGTAATTCATATTGCGTAAATTGGAGCAAAGCTATAATTTCATTTCCCTTTCATTTGAATGATTTACTCGAGAGGTCGCCTTTAATTATTCTCAGTAGATATATTTAGATGCCATATTTAATTACGAAGTTTACAATTTAACAAACAATATTTAAATATTTAATACTCTATCTGTTAATTCGTTACTTGTTTCTTCTTGAATTCTAATTAGCATTTCTTTCGGTCGATCACGGAGGTGTTTCGAAAAGGGGGCTCGCAGGTGAATCCAGAAAACCCACTACTTAAAGACATTTTTTTGAAAATTGTGACAATAACACGGCGATGAAGAGTAACGTCGTATCATGCTCGAAAATTTAAAAATTAGAAAAAATTTAGAAAAATCATTGAAATTTATAGAATATTATCGATTTTTTCAAGTATTATGGAACCACAATCTCTAATTAAATAATAAATAAATTGCATTGAGACTTTAAGTAGATACATCAGCGACATAGAGTCTCCAGTACCAAATATCGAAAGGTGATTGCTAAGAGGAGGTGTTTTGTGGTTTTTGGCCCCACTATTTCCAAAAGCTTGTAGAAATTTGCTATAGACATTCGTGTGAAGTTTTAAAAAGGATGTCACCCTTAAAACTTATATATTAAAAGATAAAGCAATATTTAAAGATCCAAATCTTTTAATATAGCAAAATTTCCGTTTTTCAAATAATCTTACATCCAGATTCATCGCCACCGTTCATTAGATTTTTTCTTACACTCCTAAACACTAAATATGCCGCACTTATGATAGTTACAAGTTCAAACTGTAATGAAATTGACATTGTAATGAAAACTAAAGAAATGAAGGCGCATATTAGTGGATACGGTGAGCTGCATGCATCTTAAGACATTCAACTAATGCATGCGCTACGCAAGATGAAAGTTGAAAACGCACGAATGTGGACATACCTTACCTACGTATTAATTTCAGAAATATTCAATTATCATTTTGCTCCATTTTCTCGTTTTAGAATACAATTTCATACATTAGCTAGACCTATTTATTAGACACTGGCATATCATCAAACAGTAAACAGAAAAATCTATGAAAATACGTGCAAATTGAAGTAGACACAACTAATACACTTTTTTCCAGATTTTTCCTGGAAGCAATTTCGAGAACCGTTTTTTATTGATATATGCTGTGATATGCGTCAACTGTCACGTTCCAATATTTATCCCTTGTCATAACATAACATTCATAACGCCTTATAAAAATCGACCTTAGCTTCTCTCATAGCTTCACAGCTATGAGAGAAGTCATCTCGGATCGCAGGTGAGGCTTCTACTATTTAGGTTACGTAAGTTACGTAGCCGACTTAAGTTATGTAACTAAAATAATAAGACTTTAAATAGGAAAACTTTTGAACTTATTTAATTAAAATAATACTTACGTAGAGTTATGACGACACTCATTTTGGACCGGATGAGCTGCCTACCTTTGGAGAGGAATAGATTTGGAGAAAGATTCGTTAAAATGGGGATTATAGGATAGGATTGGATAGGAATGGACTCTGCATATCTGACTTATTACCGAAACATGTACGTAGATTGGGAGATAGGATAAAGTGGGAAATGCAGTAGGTACACTTTACGGTAGTTTTCTGTGATCTATCAGCTGCATTCCAATTTCAATTCAAATCTATATTCTTACTACATGTTTTAGGTCCAGCAACCACAGGTTCAGCAGTATATTTTAGATGCAGTCGAGACAGCGCCATTAAAACTTTTCAAACACAGATCAAAATTCACCAACTTACGAATTATGAACCTATGAACTTATTCACTTAACTTATTTCACTTAATCTAAGCGTGGTTTCTTTTTTAAATACTTTTCAAAGCAACTGGTCAAAAATACCGGCCATTATTTTGCGCAACGCATCATCCTTGTCATGCAGTGAGGTAATGCCGCCAGCATGTCATATACTAAATTGATCCAATTATACGTAGCATGGATCAAATTATATTGAGCACGTATTGAGCATGTTTGTATAAAATAATATATATATTGAGAATTATAAATAGATATAATATAACTAAAAATATATATGCACTTGGCATATTGAATAGCTAATATTTTTAATTAATCTAAATCAATTATATTCATCTTATATATAGATAGATATATATAGATAAATGTATAGATTTTATTAAAATAAAGTTTTACGTGTTTGGGTAAGATGAAGTCATCCTACCCAAACACTAAAAACAAGCAACACTAAAATCAACTACTAACACTAGCTAGTTAACAATTAAGCAAAGTTGCTTTCTTCAATAAAACGACATCATTTTTCAAACTAAATCGCGCCCCTGGCTGGTAGCCATCCTAAGTTTACCGCTTAAGGTAGATAGTTATCTTTGTTGCTTTGTTTCGGCAATTTATAAACGATATTAAGAACCAAACGATCTTCGTAATCGCTTATTTCATAAAAATACCTATAAACAATTCTTTACGAGCAAGAGACCCTTGGTTTTATGTGTCAGTTACAGCCTATAGAACGCTACAAAACGTTTTACTCCCGTTACCATCGCGTAACCAGTATTTTCACACCCTATGTGCTCAATCTCCCCTACAAAGATAGAGTTTTATTTTTATTACAAAGGCAGTGGAACGATAACATAATTTAAGGCCTTTATCGAGAGGTAGATCGTTTTTGCCGGGAAAATTCTGCTTTTTGGCTGTCGCATAGACGATATTTTTATAATATTCATTCACTATTCCGTTTATCGGTCCCTACGGCCCTTATAGAAAATGAACCTTCGATAAAGGATTTACTTTACCCTCTTATTGATTTAGGGGTTCTTAAAATGAAAAGGCAAAGTTCGGGGCTCTTTAAAATCTATTATTCTTGTGGAAAGTTACAAGAGGATAAGAAATGAGAGAAAATTCTGGCAAAAAATTAGAAGAGTGAATTCAGATTACGTCGTATGACGTGTATTTAACGTGTTACACACTTAACGCGGAATATCAACAGAAATATCAGCAATAATATAAGCTACAGCAGTCCAGAAGGCAGCTCCCAAATCTAGTTCTTCCGGACTTTCCACATTCATTGTATCACCTTCGGTGTGATGAAACCAGAAGTATCTTTCATTGGCGTTATAGAGACTAGCTCCTGGAACACCGGTGTTAACGATCACAGCAATATCGGATCCAGGACTATCAACTTCTAATAAAGTAGTAGCGTTTATTGATTCGAAAAGTTTTAATATTTCAGCCACAATGCAACGGGCTTCGGGACTTCCACCAACTTCCAGTCCAAGAGGAGCAAAAGTTCCCTCATCAGATTCCATTATGAAATTAATATTATCACTTTCATTCCTATGCTTTTCTTCATAATCGTATGCGCCAACTAAGCCCAATTCTTCTGCTGTCCAGAAAATTGACCTTATCGTCCTTTTGGGACGTAACTTTAACCGTTTCAGAATGACTGGAGTTGCCCAACTAATAAATATACCACCACCGTCATCCATTGCACCCTGTCCAACATCCCAACTATCAATATGACCTGAAACTATAACAAGTTTCTCAGGATTTTCCCGGCCTTTCAAATCAATGATCGTATTCCTTGAAGTCTTTGTGTCGTATGTTGATGACATTTTTATATCTAAAACGACTCTTTCGCCTCGATTATACATTCTTCTTATTAAATCTGCATCTTCAAGAGTAATTGCTGCTGTTGGTATTTTCGTGACATTTTCGCCGTAACTTTGAGCACCGGTGTGAGGTGAATTAATCGAGAATGGAGTGATCGATCGCACTAGGGACGCAACGGCACCCTTTTCTGCTGCTTTCGTCGCACCTTGGGTTCGATACACAACGGTGTCTCCGTACCTCGTAAACACAGGATCATATAACACAATCTTTCCTTTAATATCTTCATCGGATATTTTTGTTAATGAATCAAAATCAGAAACTACTATGACTTCAGCTGTGATACCTTCAGGTGACGTGCTTACACTTCGTCCAAGTCCTAGCACAGCAATGTCCTTCTCTCTTGGTTCCAGCATCCTTATTTTTTCCTCTCCCCTTACCCATTGTGGAACCTGCAATATTTAATTATCACTAATCAATTGAAATACCATTAAATATATTAGGGGTAAACATGTAGACTTAATCTGTATTGTACAGACTTACATCTGTGGCTATTCTATTTCTATCTAAAGCCTAGCCCAAATCTTATTGTTTTTTTCTGGGATTATGCATGTATTTATTATGTAAGTAATATCATTAAATTAATTAAGTAACTCGTTAATGGGACGATCAAATACTTTTCCATACAAATTTTGTCATCAGCCCTTTAGAACTGAATTTTGAGAAATTCCTACTTTACAGCATAAGAGGAAGCTATTGCTCCAAATGTCATGTTTATAGCTCAGTGGTTTCGGCTCGGCCTTAATGAGTCAAACAGCCATTCAGGACATTTCTGTTTGTATGTATGGATGTTTATCTTTCTTTATATAATTATTTAGATAAATGACTTAAAACATTAGAATTCAATGAGTGCAATCAAAATCAGAATATCTAAACAACAACTGAGTTGCAGATAGAAGAAGATGGTCACTACTATATAAAACAGTAGTATCATCACAAGCACATATGAATGGCAGAGATAAGGAATCTAGCCCCCCTGAAATATTCTCAATATCAAATCTACCTAATTTTATAATGAAACATTAGCTTAGTTAGCAGCAGTTAACTAAGCAAATGTTGAAGTAATTTAAAGTGTTACCTCTAACTCTTCAGTGACTATCTCATTTATGTCTTCTTCGCGAGTCAACTCAATCAAATAATCGATGGATTTTTCTAGAGCTTCCGAACCAGATGGTCGAGGTCCAAATTTATCCACGAATTTTGCCAATCTGTAAAACACATAAATTAAAACAATAAAATTATTAGTGATATGGAAGATACAATTTGTGACGGCACTTTTCAAGCACCTAGAAGGCACAGGTTTCCCCTAGCAAATCATTAGTATTGATCCACATGATCCAGATTTTTTTATTCTCGTGCACGCGGTTTTCGTCACGATGCTTTTCTTCATCGCCGACCTGTTCTCCGCAATGAGACGTTATAAGCTGACATTGAAAAAAATGCACTTAAATTGAAATTGCTGACTACATTCTCAATTTATTCTTATTAATTAAATGAGAAATGTCAAGGCCGGTATATAGGACAAGACTTTAAAATAAGGATTTGCAATCCTAACTTAACTTTAATCCTAATCCTAAATTAACAATAAACGCAAAAGTTTATTCGTATGTTAGTTTCTTTTACAACAAACAATGAATTCTTAGTAGCGATTTCAATATGAATCATGAGATTCGAATTCATATTGAACATATTCAAATATCACGAAAATTCGATCCACGAGATGAATTAACATATATGTACGAGTAGTATGTATAGTTTTAGCCCGGTCAATGCATATAAGTAATACCTAATCAATTCTTTTTTGACTGATACGATGAAATAACGACATAATTGTTGCAGAAAGATATAGTGCCCGCCGATATATACTGCGCATGGAGACTAAGAAAGAGATGTTGAGACACTGCATTGAGAGACGATACTCACACTAACATGGATTATGGAGATGACGTTCTGCATAAGCGAAAATAACAATTTCGTATAGATAACGATCTTTCTATTCGCATTTTGACGTGCTATATGTATCGTCTGGTAATGAAAAACGCAGAACGAATAAACCACATTGATGGCCATCATTGTTATTTTACTAATATTATTTTGTATTAATATAAACAACAAAAATCTATATAAGTATGTAAATAACATACTCACTCGTGGTAAGTTTTACCCCTGAAGTCGCCTTCTAACACGTACTCCAATATTTCATTTTTAACGTTTTCGTACGACGCGATTTCCGCCACTAACTCATCGCTTAACAGGGACTCGCAGACTTCCAAATTTTTCGGTAAAACTTTCGCTTCACTTGCAATAATGATAAAAAAGGCTGGCAATATGGAACTGAGGAGATACATTTTAAGCCGTATACTTGTATATTGAGATGTAGCGATAGCAATGAGGGCTTTTGTACAGAATTTGTAATCTTATCGATGGTTATTGTCAGATATCTTCGAATATACGATGCTCATCTCCTTAAGTCCCGTTTGATATCTTGTTATGGGAAACAATTTTGTTAAGGTATCTTATCTCTCTTAAAACGTCTGCGTATTTGCTAAATCATTCCTGAATTCTTTAAAATTTGACTTAACTAAATGCAATGAAAATAAATACAGAATGGAACTTGGAATTCCTTGTAATCAAATACTTGGTTATTGGGAAGAAACCGTAGTTTTACCTAATTTCTTTCCGGACAAATTAGATTTTCTCGGTAACAATACTTACTCGTCATATGTCTTCCCTTTGAACGGGCCGGTAACAGCGTAATCTATTATATCACCCACTACTGTATCATATGATGCTATTTCGTCTGCTAGAGGCCCGATATTACAGGACTTCAATTCGGAGTAACTTTTCTTCTTTGGAGCACTGTATACTTGAGTTATAAGTGTAAATATAAAAAAATGAGTCAGAGTTACTAACATTATAATAATTATCCTGACTTATCTTTCGATGCGTCTACTCACGGCTTGTGGCTATCAGGAAATGTTGAACAGATGTGCACTGGACATTGGCACACATTATGGTCGTGCACTGACAGCATAATAATGGAGAAATAAAATGTTGGATGGACAAACAATCAAGTACTTGGTAAATAAATCTCTGGTTCTTGTCAGTGCGTCGATAAATATTAAACAGTCACGTGACGTGCACGGTCGTTGTATCTTGCTACGCCTTCTTTTAGGGGGCAATATTGTTTCCTAAAAAGCAAACAGCTTTCATTAATTAATCCGTCCATAGTTTTGTAGCTGCCGATGAAAAATTAAACAAAAGAAAACAAAAAAGGTCAAATGTCAATTTTCTGGTGGTTATTAATAATCTTGTGGCATATATTCATGATCAGATGCAATAGGGTGGCGAGTGATAAAAGTTATCACAGCATGATCTGAAGAAACTTGACTCTTAAAGATTGCTTGAAAAACTCGCGATACACTATTTAAAGTATTGGTCAACTGAATGTTGGCACGATTGCAAACATTTTTGCGTTCGTATACGAGTTATTACGGTGAATGAGTTCATTTTCGTTCGTCTAACAGAATTAATAGATTGGTTCTATAACGTTATATTTGCAGTTGGCGATACTTAACGGTTTATTGAATAAATTGAAAATAAGCTGCAGAGCAATTTGTATTTACGCGAACCCTAGAGTGGCCGATACATTATCGCGGTCGATACTTATTCGATACTTTACTATTGTTCGACAACTGTAGCGTGATTTCATTCTTGATATGCGATTATCGTCTAAAAGTAAAAGCACGGCACAATTTAAAAATAAAATATAGGTACTACATATGAAACCTTTACAATTCGCCTTTTATGTCTACCATACGGCACAATGGGCCGTATTTAACGTTGATTCGAAAATTCGAGAATAACTACGGGTATTAATGGTGCACATCCGCTGTGGCGTACCACAATCCATTTGAGCTGAGCTGGTTGTCATCTGTGGCACTCGACCGCATTGACGTCGACAGCTGGCAGTATATCAAGCTATCAAACGCGTATCCAAGTACTTACGTAATTGCGCAACCACGTTGTGATAGATGTGGCTATTTTAGACTGTTCTAAAATTAGGAAATATCCTACTGTGGCCTAGATATCTTTAGGATTATATGATCTGTAGTCTAGACAACAAAATGAATTTCTCAGAAACAATTTGTTACAGAAAAGAAATAATTATTAATTTTATATTTTATTGTACGAGTATATAAAAAACAATGTATGTACTTATATACTTGATGAAATAAGAGAAGGTGTACAAAAGACAAGCTTATCTCCTGTGGAGACCCGTGAAAAGATTAGACCCGTGAGAGTAAAAGATTAGATCTTCTTCCAACAGACCCGTGAAAATATTAGAAAAGTGAAATAGAAGATTCAAAATCTCTAATGGAAAATGACCCACATTTGGCGTATTTTTTTCAATTCATCAATATTTTTCGCATTTTAGACTGCAATAACAATAATGAACCCACATTTACATCTGGTCTAATAGCATACTCTAGGGTAATTAGGAATAAAAATTAGGGAAAACTTTTGATAAGACGAGAGAATAGAAAGTGGAAATGGGTGGCGAATGGAAATAGAAAAATAGTATGGACTCTAGCAGCTCTCACTCACTTCCGAAACACGTAACTACATTCACAGCAGTGTTCTGTGACAGTAGGTTAACCCGGTCATTCGAACGAAACCCGTCGGCAGCAGAATGTAGCATCGAACATCAAACACGGTCGAGAACCAAGTTCTTTTTGGTTTATCCTCGCTTCTGAAAAGCATATACCGTTCCGTTCCGTATATAGGCCATTCCAATCTAATCTGCCGAAAACAAAACAAAATCAATGAAATATCTCAACATTTGCTTTAAATCTAGGGCTATCTCAATGAATCAAATTATGGATATGTAAACAATTATCACTTCACTATTTAATTTAAGGCCGTGTCGGTTACCTTCGGTCGCCATGTTTCTTTGCATTTAAGACAAATTGGATTGGAACGAGGTATACCCAAAACTTTACAATCGCTATCTCTTCCAAAGTCGCATAAAAGCAACAATTATATGGAATAAATCACACGAGTCGGGTCAGGTACGAGCGAGTGTTTGTTATTACTGTAATTAGTTAGAAGGTAATTAATGAATAGCAGTAATTTACTCGCGAGTCCAATTTGCGAGATAATTGCCTTAATCTGCGAAAATGTTCCCTTCTTCGTATGCTTAAGACTTATTATCCAATGGATAATAGAATTTGACATCTGAATATAGCCTTATTACGAAGACTTATGATTTCAAATTATCCACTGAAAGAGCCATTAGCTTTTTCTCTTTCAACTAATATTGTTGTAACTTTTATTGTCGATCAACTTTTTTCTGTAATTTGTATTTTTTTTTCTGTAAATACGTGCTCAAAAGCTTATTACATTCTAGAAACTTAACAGTTTCTGTCCATAATGTAACATATACTATTTATACTACGTTTTTTACTTCTAATTTCTCTCCTTATTTCCTCAGTTATAATTTATATTACTGGTATTTATATGTGTTTAATATTGGGCAACATATTCATATTGTATAGATATGTATTTTAACCGTATGTATATACAATTAATTAATATAGATATATTACATCCATATAAATATGCAATCTTATGTTTATTGCATGGACTATTCTTCTTATTTATCTTATATATTTGACGACAATTTGGTCACCTGGAACTCCTGGAAGAGATTGCTTTTAGCAATAAAGCCGTTCAACTATTTCTCAATTTTATGTAAAATATAACTTAAAGTTTAAACAGAGAAATAATGAAACCTTTCAATAAATAAATTCCATAAAATTTATTAATTTCAATAATAAAAAAAAAACTTGAATACGATGAAAAATAAAGCCATTCGGATACTCCAGACTAAATTAAAATGAAACTAACCAATGCACACCAGTAAATCTCAATTATCTTAAAAACCGAATCAATAAACGGAATAATATTCAATTCCATACAAATCGTATTTCTGTAGCACCGTCACCCGTTCAGTGAACGGTGCGACAAAATTTCACACCCTACTACGTGACTGAAATTCGAACGATATTTTTTATATTTTAAATGGATCATGTATGTACGCCGGATCTCCGCGGTATGTTTACTTAGGATACATTTACCGTGATTCTACATATCAGCCCTCATAAGGCATGCGGATATCGAATTTACTCGTTGGTTTGGTTTAACACTACCATTAATGGAGGTAGCAGGAAAAATGTTTCATGTTTCTCGCTGATGAAGATCTTTTGATTTAACTGGGTTATGGCTAAGCTACGCATTTCATTATATACACTTTGCCGCACAGAAATTGTAGGGCGGACTTATGCCTCAACCTTATGTTCAATACAGAATCGAAAATAGTAAACGTGTTTTATAGAACGCAATACCCCCCTGGGCCCTTCCCGCCGTCTCTCCTTTGGACTGCCATGTATGAATTACTCTTAAATGTTAGTCTTAGTACACCAAAAGTAAATAAAATTATTCTTAAACTTTAAATTCAATTTAAATTATTTCTATTCAATACTCTTACAAACTCAAATACACAACAACTTATGAGTACGAGTCGAAAAGATCAATACTATTAAACATTATTTTAAACACTACCAATAGATAATTCACAGTACAACGTCTTATCTAGTAAGAGGTCTCTCACAAGCGATTATTTGCATAGTGGGAACTATTTGTTTTATTTACTATAATAAGACGTTGACCTCTTTATCTTTAGTGATAAAGAAACATCGAATTTACACAAACGCTCAGTGTTTCTGTGATTCTTGACGCATATTGAATTTAACATGAACTTACTATGGACTTTATTAGTCTTAAGTTGTAAATATATAAGTGCAAATGTAATTATAAACCGCTTTGATGATGACGAATGTGTGTTAGATCACAAGCTAATTAAAGAAATAGCATCGTATAAAAATGTTACAAATAAAATCATTGAAGAGATTACATTGAGAGGATTGGGGAAGACAATGTATAAACAGTAAGTAATCAATTCTTCTTCGTAATATACAAAACTATTAGAGCTCCCGCAGACTTACAATTTCAAGTTGGCCAACTAAATCGCAGAGTATGCTAATAGGCATGGTGACATATGATAGCCCGCACACTTTATCCAACTAAATTGTCCAATTAAATTATTGGACACTGATCGGATCAGAACTCCAATTCCTTTCCGATTGTTTCCGATTAAAAAGTTGGCCAACTATCTGCCAACTGCATATTAGTACGGACACCTTATACAAGCTCGCAAACTATCCAACTTAGTTGGTCAGTCGTCTGGCAAGATGCAAGAAGGACATACACCTGCGCATGATTTTCCCGCGCCCGCGCCCGGGCCATCTCGATCACTAATTGCTAACGATAAAATCGAACAATTGATAGAGTAAGTAGAGAAAAGACCAGCACTTTATAAGAAAAATATTAAACAATACTCTGACATAAATTTAAAGAAGAAGTTATGGGAGGAAGTATGTGAAGTACTTATAAATAATTGGGGAGCGCTTGATGTGAACGAAAGGAAACAACAAGGTTAGTATTTAATTTTTATTTTATTTTGGCCACAAACAGTCATTCAGTTGTAGTTTATGTTTATATTATTGTGTTTTTATGCATTTCTATACTTTATCATACTGAAATGGAACAGATCCGTGGGGTTGAATAAAATAAGATGTCAAATACTGCCGTACATTAATACCATGTGTGATTGCTTCCCCTATTGTTTTCTGCGTCACTATATGTGTCTAAGGGACATTCGTACAATGTATCCTTAAAATGTATCCCGTCTTTTGTGCGAACGTAGTTGTGTAAAATGCACGCTGCTTTAATAATCTTTACGGCAAAATTTATGTTGACATTGATAGGGCGATGAAATATACGCCACTTGTTAGCTAAAATGCCAAATGTGCATTCTACTAGCCGACGTGCTCCAGTATGTCTATAGTTAAATATGCGTTTAGCGTGGGTCAAATTTTTCTTAGAGTAAGGACGTAATATGTAACTCGAAAGGCCAAAAGCTTCATCACCGACAACGTAAAATGGTATCACAGGCCCATCATTTTCATTAGGCAAGTGTTGTCCACTAGGAATGTTAAGTCGATTTTCAGTTAACAGTTTGCCCATTTGTGACGACTTAAATATCTCAGAATCACTACTGCTTCCATATGCACCTACATCAATATGGACAAACTTGTAGTCTGCATCGGTCCAAGCCATCAAAACGCAAGAAAAAAATTTTTTGTAGTTAAAAAATGCCGATCCTGACTTCTGTGGTTGAACGATCCGTATATGTTTTCCATCTATAGCCCCTACTACATTTGGAAAATTTCAAATTACGTTGGAAATTACAATTGGAATTATCAAATTGGAAATTACGTTCAAAGAATTCAGCAGCAATTCTAATCCAATCTTCTTCTGTTTTTTCTGGCATATATAGCGAATGAAGTACATTCCATATTTGTTCACAAGTAGATTTCACTATATCTCTGATTGTAGATTCACCAATTAAGTAATCTAACGAAAGTTGAGAGAAGTATGCCCCTGTTGCCAAATATCTGAAACAAAAACATTCATCACTATTATAAAAAAAAATTAAGACATTGGACAATACACTTTAAACTAAATTAACTGCTATGCAGGAGGGCTTGGGTTCGATTCCCGGGGTGGACAGAGTTCACCGTCTGGATGTATATATAGACTATAAGAACCATACGATGAACTCTATCCACCCCGGGATAAATATTATTTCATGTTATGTCATTGTATTACTTATTTGAATTATAATAATTATTATTATAAGTGTGTTGAATACAATTTAAATAGGTAATAAACACATATTTTTAATATCATTATTATTTTTAATATTAGGTTTATTGTTTTTATTTTAGGTCATGATATCCAAAGAAAGTGGAATAACTTGCGGACCTGCTTCGCTAGAGAACTGAAAGCACAAAAGTCAGTAAAATCTGGACAAGCAGCATCAAAACGGCGACCATATGTCTACTATGAGCGCATGTTGTTTTTGGCACCCTGCATGGAATCACGACCAAACGAAGGTAGAAATGCTGAATTAAACCAAGATGACACCGATATATCTGAAGAAACACAGTCACAATCACAACGAAAACGAAAAACTAAACAAAGCGGCTTTGATGAACAAATATTAAAGGCACTACAGTCTAGTGAAGATCACGATACTAATTATTGCTTGTCATTGGTTCCATTCATGAAAGAACTAACTTCGGACGAAAAATTAGAAGTCCGTATAAGAATTTTACAAATATTCCAAGACATGAAGAAAAGTAGATTGTTGCCAAACACATCTTATGCCATTCAGTCGAGATCTTCCAGACGAGCTCCAGCAACGTCTGTTCGGATTATTTCTGATCAAGTTATTCAGCCACAACACAGACGCCAAGTCCATTCCACAAATCAGGCAATTTTATCACAGCATCCGACAGAATTCAACAGCAATCTGTCTCTGTGCCACCAGATACCATACCATCTTTGCAGCAACTTTCAAGTCCATCTCCAGAAAGTCAAACGCCATCCCCGCAATGTCTAACTCCATCTTCATATGATGATGCCATTGCTTCATACTGGTCAAATTTTTCAGAGCCGTCGGATTCAGAACTGATTGACTTGTAAAAATAACAGATTTTTTCCACAGTCTGAATTTTGATAATAAAACATTAAAAAATAATAATAAACAAATATAAATATTTTTTTTTTACCCGACTTATGTACTTACCTTAGTGTTAAGCCAAGCCTCTCTGCAACTGTGATAGCAAGTCTCAAAGTTGTGTCCTGTTTGAATATTGCTGGCCCGATTAAATGCACAAGCTCATAAAACGATGAAATACTCATTCTGTAGAATGAAAAAAATTTATCTGGGTAAGATCTCAGTTTAGGATGTAAGGTATGATGTTGCCCATGTTCTAATCTGTCACTTATTACAGGATGCACCCAAAATTTTCTTTTCCGTTTTTGTCTTTTTTTTATCAATATTGCAATGATAGCGTTTCTTTTCCGCATTTTCACGCAAACGTCAACTGGTTAGCAACACTGACACCGTCTAAATCAGATAGATGTGCGACTGACAACCAATACAATTAAATTGACCGATTAAATTGTACAATAACACAATTTAGTTGTTTGATAGTTGGCCAACTTGAAATTGTAAGTCTGCGGGAGCTCTTAATGTAAGGCAACAAACACAATGTTGAAATTAAACTTACTTGAATTGAATACAAATCCCACGTTAATCATACTGATAATAATGCTTAGTGTCACTATAACTTACCAATGTGAAATTAATTATTTATAAATACTCATATGTTTTTCACAGATTCTCTGAATTTGTCGATAAATTCGGTCCACGTCCAGCTGGAAGTGAAACGTTAGAGAAATCAATCGATCACATGATAAAATTAACAATCGATTCCGGACTTTCAAATATTACTACAGAAGAACTAGATGTAAGATTTCTATAACAATACATGCAATAGTTGTAAGGAATTAAATAGGTACGCTCAAACAAAAGTTTACAATTTGTGATTTTTGTTCCACGTAACTTTCCATGTACAAACTTCTTTTCGTTTTTCAGGTCCCTCATTGGGTACGTGGTCACGAATCTATAATCATGATACAGCCCCGCCAAAAGAACATCGCTTTACTTGGACTTGGACAGAGCGTACTGTTATACCCTAGCGATGTTCATAAAAACACATTGTGAAGCCAAGACCGCTGAGACAGCGGTCTCGACTTAGAGACGGGCAACTGACTCATTGAGTGTAGCCAGTTGGCATAGATCGTTCTTCGCGTGCGGCTGCCCAAGGGTCCCCTTTTAATTCATGTAATTAATTGAAGTAATTAAAGTCCTTGTAACCATCATTTAGTTTTTTTTAAAACGCTTTCCTAAAGGGACCCTATAACATTTGGTGGCAGCGGTGGGATACGAAAATCCCCAGTGACCTAAAATAAATAAAAGTGCATTCATTATCCTTATGCAATCGGATTACGCCGCACTGTGAAAGTTACTAGTGAAAAATTGTGCTGTGCCAAACTCTTAAGAAAAAATTAAAATATAAATATCCAGTTACTTGTCTGTATCCCGAATGTACTGTGTGAAGACGAAGAATTTTGAATATCCTGCCTGAAGTTGGAAAACGACAACTTACCTGTGCCGCTAGGCGCCCTACCGAGACAGAAGGTCAGATTATCCTATTTCTACTTGCCGTGACGTGTATCCTGCTCGGAAAGAAGAATATCCACTTATCCGTCGTGCATCCTGTGTAGCGTGAAGAAGAATATCCTGAAAACAGATCGCTACTTCCAGTTCCGCCCGCATCTGAAATACCAAATCGTCCGGGAATGAATCACCTACCAACTCTAGTTATCAGTGCGTTGCTGTGTGTACAGTGAGTGACCTCAATCTAATTGTCCATATACACTTGACTGTTTAGTATTAATTAATTTTATAATTTTGTATAGCTCTTCTGCACAGATTCTATATCTAAAAAATGTCAAAAAGCTCCAGGCCCGAATTAAATGTGGCAGTACCAGTATCAGAAACAAACGTAGAATTTAAATCACCTAACCCATCACCAAACATTAATATGCCTAATTTAGATCTTGATCTAAACATCCTTATTAAATTTATAAAACCTTATGACGGAAATCGCGAAACCTTAAACTCCTTCATAATAAACTGCAACAACGCTTTCGAATTGGCTTCCGCACAACAAAAGCCAATCCTATTTAAATACATACAGTGCCAACTGCAAGGTAAGGCCGAAATAGCCTGTTCCATCAAAGATTTCAGTTCATGGGATCAACTAAAAGAATTTCTGAAAAACCAGTTTAGTGAACGGAAGCACTACTCCCATTTACTTACGGAACTCCAAGATAGTCGGCAAAGCAACCATGAGAACGTAAACCAGTTTTCATTCAAAATAGAAACCTGTTTGTCCCAACTGATTACCGAAGTTGCACTATCGAACTGTAAAAAGAAGGAGATAGATGGTAGGATTGCCGCCATGGAGGATTTAGCCCTCCATCACTTTCTCATGGGACTACAACCCCGTATTTCCAATATTGTCCGATGTAGAAACCCGAAAAGCTTGAATGAAGCAATTAACTTCGCTATCTCAGAGGACAAAATCCAACAGTCACTTTATAGGAAAAACATCTCACACCTTGAAACAAAACCCTCATCCACTTCTGCGCAAATTCGACGTCCCCAGAATATATTCCCAAAACCGAGTGTTAGTTTCCAACAATTTCCACGGCCAACTACTTCCGGCTTATTTTGTCGCTACTGCAAAACAACAGGGCACGACATCAAGGATTGTCAAAAACGTGAATTTTATAACAACAAGTTTCGTAACCCCTCACAACAGGGTAAAACTCCCCTGTTTAACAGGAATAATGCCTTTAGGGCAGTCCACCATGTTCAGGACTTGCCCGATGAAACATTCACGGAACCTACCTATAATGACGATAACATAACATACAATCCTGATGACAACACTTTAAACGAATGGGCGTCTCGTCCAGGTGTCGCACGAGACAGCGAAGAAAAGTAGACACCAATTGTAGAATATTATCCAGAAGTGCTACACAGCAGGGTAACCAGCCCCAAACCGGAAGCACCTCATCGAGATTCATTGAACCGATTCCTATATCCAGAAGTGCTACACAGCAGGGTAACCAGCCCCAAACCGGAAGCACCTCATCGAGATTCACTGAACCGATTCCTATATCCAGAAGTGTTACACAGCAGGGTAACCAGCCCCAAACCGGAAGCACCTCATCGAGATTCACTGAACCGATTCCTATATCCAAGAGTGCTACACAACAGGGTAACCAGCCCCAAAGCGGAAGCATCTCATCGAAATCCATTGAACCGATTTCTATATCCAAAAGCGTTACACAGCAGGGTAACCAGCCCCAAACCGGAAACGCCTCATTAGACACTAATAGTAGAATATCATCCAGGAGTGCTACACAACAGGGTAACCAGCCCCAAACGGCAAGCACCTCATCGAGACTCACCGAACCGATTCGTATATCCAAAGGCATTACACAGCAGGGTAACCAGCCCCAAACCGGAAACGCCTTACTAAATTCTGGTGAATCGATTTCTAGCAATACAAAAATATATGAAATTAACATTGACACATCCAACAGATTTCTACCACATATCCTTGTACATTCACCAGTCTCAAATATCCCGCTTACTCTGCTGGTCGACTCTGGCTCAGCGATATGTTTATTGAAACAATCCTCCATGTCGAGAAGTCCAACACTGACAAAAGAATTCATTAGACTTAAAGGCATTGACCCAGGAGACGAAACGACTCCTACTTTGGGTCACTGCCATATAAAACTACACTTCGCTAAAAACAAACAGCTCACACACAAATTCCATATCATAAAAAACATAAATTTGCCCTATGATGGCATAATCGGAAACGATTTCCTCACGTCCTTTGGTTGTAACATCGACTATACATCCGACACTCTGAAAGTAGGTAATACCAGTATTAAGCTCCATTTTTACGATCCTTTTTATATAATTCCCCCGCGTTCTGAAACCGTAATAGAATGTACTGTTCAAAACCCTGAGTTAAATGAAGGTGTCATTCTAGACCAGCACATATCGCCGTCATTGTTAGTTGCGAACTGTATAGTTAAAGTAAAGGAAAACAAGAGAGTTAATATATCCGTCGTAAATATATCCGAATCGCCTATGAATGTTAAATGTAATCTCAATTTGAAAATGGAAACCCTGAATACTTGCGCTGTTCAGATACAGGGTAACCAGTCAAAAAATATCCTCGATCGGACGCGCGAAGTAATGAAATCGCTACGAATATCCCATTTGAATCAGGAAGAGGCAGAAGCCCTTACTGATCTGTGCGCCGAGTATTCTGACATTTTTCTTCTACCCAATGATAAACTAACATTTACTAATGCCCTGAACCATGCAATTAGGACTAACACAGATATCCCTGTCCACACAAAATCATACAGGTTTCCCGAATGTCACAAAAAGGAAGTTGAGACACAAATCAATAAAATGCTAAACGAAAACATCATTGAACATTCTATATCACCCTGGAGCTCCCCAATTTGGGTGATCCCGAAAAAATTAGATTCAATAGGTCAAAGGAAATGGAGAGTCGTCATCGACTATAGGAACCTGAATAATATAACTATTGGCGAAATATATCCTATCCCTCAAATATCCGAAATACTTGACCAACTGGGAAACAGTAAATACTTCAGCACCCTTGACCTTGCATCCGGGTTCCATCAGATTCTTATTGATCCAAAGGACGCCCCCAAAACAGCTTTCTCCGTCCCACAGGGGCACTTCCAATTCAACAGAATGCCGTTCGGGCTTAAAAATGCCCCATCGACCTTCCAAAAATTAATGAATAACTGCCTTTCTGGTCTGCATGGCACTAGATGCTTCGTATATCTTGATGATATCGTTATTTATAGTCATGATCTCCCTTGTCACATTCGAAACTTAAAATCCGTATTCCAGAGGCTTCGAAATTTCAACTTAAAATTGCAACCTGAAAAATGTGAATTTCTGCGAAGAGAAGTAGGCTACCTTGGTCACATCATAAACGAGAACGGTGTCCAACCGAATCCAGACAAAATCCGGGCAGTTACTGAATTTCCTGTACCCAAATCCCCAAAAGACGTAAAATCGTTCTTGGGACTAGTTTCGTACTATAGACGTTTTATACATGATTTCTCAAAGCTGGCCAAACCTCTCACTTCTCTCCTTAAGAAGGACACATCTTTTAAATGGGAAAACACACAACAATTATCCTTTGAAACCCTCAAAGTAAAACTTGTCACATCACCGATCCTAGCATATCCTGATTTTAATCAACCATTTCTCCTCACCTGTGACGCTTCAAACTATGCCATATCCGCTATATTATCCCAAGGGCCCCTTGGCCAAGACCGTCCTATAGCATTTTCATCCCGTACTCTCAATAGGGCAGAATGCAACTATACCGTGACAGAAAAAGAATGCCTTGCAATAATATTCGGCACGAAGGTTTTCCGTCCTTACCTTTATGGTAATAAATTCACCATCCTTACTGACCATAAACCTCTGGAATGGCTATTTAGCTGCAAAGATCCTGGGTCCCGACTTATCCGATGGCGATTAAAACTTGAAGAATTCGATTATAATATTAAATACAAAAAAGGGAAGATTAACTCAAACGCTGACGCTTTATCGCGTTTTCCTGTTAACCCCATCCAACCTACCGAAGAAGAAGCGAACCCATTAACCGACAACATCCAAGCTGGGCCCGTATCCCCAGCACAAAGAATTGTCCCTCCAAGTCACGATGTCCCTGAAATACCAGACGTATTTCCCGCGGATTCTAATGAACCTTTCAGTCCGATCACTCTCGAAGACATCGGCGTCGATATCCCGCATTTTCCTCCAAGTCCCTACGATATAAATAGCAATGACCTACCATCCATTGGTCTCCTGGAAGGTGACGGAACTTTACCTAATTCCCCATCCGAAAACCAACCTGTGAGAGAGGAATCCGAAAATGAAACAAATAACCTACCCATATCTTTACCTAATCAGCCCGATGTCCCTAATGTCCAACCGGACGACTCGCTAACGCTATCCACGAGGTCACGTCCAGATGTATTGGTCGACGACTATTCCACCTTCCTGAAATCATTAACAAGCGGAAAAGAATCCTTTAATACAAACATAGAGGAACATAATGAAAGCTTACTGAAAAGCCCTGCAAAAATTATCCTAATCCCTACATCCATCGATCTGGACGAGTCAAACCCATACGTCTCAGAAATTTTAAGCGTACCTGAAATAAGTAATCATGTCCATAACACTGAAAGAGAACTTTTCTCGTTTAAGAGGAATGAATGGAATAATAAGATAATATATCTTTTGTTCGTCAAGGTGCATCATTTTGATGAACCGTCCTATCCCGAAATCTTCCAAACCCTGAAAAGAGTGCGGAATGAGTTAATAGTCATCGAAACTAGTAACGAATTGGGTATCTCAGATTTTAAAAATCCATTTGAAAAACACTCTTTCATAAAAATATATAATATTTTAGCTTACCTTTTCCACAACACTCAAATAAAAATTCTAATATATCATAATGATATCGTATATCCCGCACCATCCGAAATAAAGAAAATCTTATACGATAATCATGATACCCCTGCAGCCGGACACTTAGGTTCCAGCCGTATGTATAATAGAATAAAACAAATGTATTATTGGAAAGGGATGCGTAGCGACATCGAATCCTACGTAAAACGATGCACGTCCTGCCAAGAGAATAAAGCCCTTAGAAAAGTGAATCGAGCGCCGATGCAGATTACTAGTACTTCCACTGAACCATGTCAGAGAATATCCCTAGACATTGTTGGTCCGCTTCCTGAAGCAGGTCCCGCCAGATTAAAATTTATACTTACTGTCCAAGACGATCTCACTAAATTTTCCGCGGCTTATCCAACCCGAAGTACAACTGCCGAGGAAACCAGTGAATGTTTGTTACATTTTATCTCAATATTCGGCATACCCAAGACAATTTTGACAGATCAAGGAACAAATTTTACATCAGATTTATTCAAAAGCACATGCGATTTCCTCAAAATTAAGCAACTTTGGGCAACGCCTTACCATCCACAAACTCAAGGAGCTCTCGAAAGGAGCCATGCCACTCTAAAAGAATATCTAAAATCTTACGTTAATGAGGGACAGAATAACTGGCCTCGTTACGTTTATACGGCAATGCTCGCATACAACTCTGCAACACACTGTTCAACTAACTTTACACCTTTCGAACTAATGTTCGGACACAAACCTTTTATCCCAAACTCTATCTTCAACGAATCTTCTGGAACAACTTATCCTGAATATGTCCGCATGCTTCAAAACCGCTTAAAACACTCCCGAGAAAAGGCCCTGGAACATATCCAAAAATCGAAAACCATCTCCAAAACATATTATGATTCTCGAACTCGTCCTAAACAATACAAGATGGGAGATTTCGTCTACCTAAAAAATCACCTCAGGTTACGAAAAGCGTTATCACCTATATGGAAGGGCCCATATAAGGTGGTGAAAATACATGGCAACCACACTCTATCATTGTTAATTAATCGACGACACGTACGACACCACTACGATGAAGTCAAACTTGCGGAAGTTCCGGGAAACCCGTAACAATTTAATCAATATATATATCATTAAAATTAGATCCAATATACCGAAAAGGAAATCAACTTAGAATTAAAATACAATAATTATAAAATATCACGGATAAAATATTAAATGAAACGCTCAACCGGTGTAAACTCACTTTTATGTGAAACTCGAACCCGTCGCACCGTTGCCCTTGCACCGGACGTTGATAACAGAAACTCGCAAGACGCTAGGGTTATCAAACTCATTTCATTATAACATATTACATTAAGAATTAAATATTAGCCTTAAGTTTTCTTTGTTAATCTTAGTCTTGTTAATCTTAGATATTAACATATACATATATATATTCTTAGATATTAATCTTACATTGTTAATCTTAGATTTTATACTACTTTCTATATTAATAGGACTGGTGGGGACATATCGTATAAAACACTTAATTATATCATTTACAGTATTATTGCCGCTAAGCAAGACTACATACAACGAATTCAGACAAGCCCCGGACTATATTTTGATTACATCGGAGCCTTGAAAACTACGACTAACCAACTGAATGTAATATTACCAATAGATATTTCTCATTTTAGTACACACATCGAAAATATAAATGCAGGCCTAGGTACCATCAGATACCTATGCAAACAAACGGGTACATGGAGCGATGTAGAATGTCACAATGCTCTGGAACCGCTCTCAATCAGATACCAAGATATAGTTAAACAGTTCTCCTCTATCTCTCATTTAATAGACAATAGAAACAAACGCGGTGCTTGGATAGGTGGTATAGGTACAATAATAAAACAAGTATTCGGTAATCTTGACGAAAACGATGGACTAAAATATAACGAAATGATAGAATCTATACAGAGCGATGAAAAGAAACTAGCTTCACTAATGAAAGAAAACATCTTGATCACTAAATCAGTTATAAGTAAATTTAACGACAGCCTACAGAAAATGCAACTCAACGAAGGCCTTCTAAATGTAGCCCTCGATAAACTCTCTGTCGATATGGTTAATATGTCTATTTTAACAAACCGCCTCGAAGTAAAATATGAAATGGACTCTATCTTCAATATATTAGAAACTAATATTCTGACTATATCTCTTCAACTCGAAGACGTAATAAGTTCAACCCTATTCAGTAGCAAAAATGTATTACATCCTGCGATAATCACGCCACAGCAACTATACCAAGAACTCTCTGATAACATAAGGCACCTACATGGGAATGAACAACTACCTGTTAAGTTAGAAATAACCAATATATATATAATTATGAACATCTCTACCATAGGTTGCTACTTCAGTAATAATAGAATAATTTTTGTCTTACGAATTCCGTTGGTTCACCCAACGGATTACAAACTGCATCATGTACTAGCCCTACCAACACCTCATGACATCCGGAACCCAGATACCTACAGTATGATAATACCCAGTAATAAATACATAGCAATAACAAGAGATCAGTCGTATTATTGTATTATGAATAGTCTGGAGAAATGTATAACGATATATCCTCAGGTTTTCATATGTAATATTGCAAGTGTATACCGAACAACTGTAGACCCAACTTGTGAAATAGAACTCATGACCAGGCTTGTAAACACACTACCAGTGCAATGTAAAACCAAGTTCATTTCCGGAAATATTGATATTTGGAATCCGCTTTCAAACAATAGATGGATTTACGTTCAGTCAAACCCAACTAAAATCTCAATTGACTGCCCAGGCCTCGAATTATTTGAATCCAATATATTGGGCACGGGTTTACTTAAAGTCCCAGATAAATGCACCGCTTTCACAAAAAGCATGCAATTTATACCCAAATTTCCAAATACAAACATCACTATTTCCTCCTACAACCTAAACTTCAATCTCATAAATGACTCGTGTTGCAAATTTCCAAAAGTTAAGTTTAATAAAAGTAGCAGGACCCCTATCAAACTAATGCACATCAACTTAGATAACATCGACCCAGAAACCAAGAAACTATCAGACATCCTTAGCGATACAACTAAACTAATAGAAAACCAACACGCGATAAAATACGGGTCCCACTACCCAATAATAACAATAGTCTTAGCTTTAGTAACAATAATGTATTTCTTGTATAAGCTGTATATTCATTTTGTGAAACCTGGCAGCAGTCGCCTTCAAAATTCTCACGACCCAATTTCAAATCCAAATGTTGTTCAGCATCCAGAACCTGAATCAGAAAGGTCTGAAATGGATGTTGAACAAATTCCCTTGCCGTCTCTAAGAATCATGAAGTAAAACTTCGAGACCAAAAGTCCGAAGTTTTCTACTAGGGGGGAGGTGTTATACCCTAGCGATGTTCATAAAAACACATTGTGAAGCCAAGACCGCTGAGACAGCGGTCTCGACTTAGAGACGGGCAACTGACTCATTGAGTGTAGCCAGTTGGCATAGATCGTTCTTCGCGTGCGGCTGCCCAAGGGTCCCCTTTTAATTCATGTAATTAATTGAAGTAATTAAAGTCCTTGTAACCATCATTTAGTTTTTTTTAAAACGCTTTCCTAAAGGGACCCTATAACAGTACCTACACCACTGGAAGGTATAACAGCTGAAGTTATTGTAGTTAGAAGTTTTAAACAACTTGAAGAAATGGATGAAAAAAATATAAAAGGAAAAATAGTCGTCTTCGATGCTCATTATAAATCTTACGGAGAAACCGTAATATACAGATCTCAAGGTGCAACAAAAGCTGCGGCAAAAGGTGCCGTTGCCTCTTTAGTTAGAAGCATAACTCCATACTCTTTATACACACCACACACTGGTGCCCAATTTTATGGACAGAATGTCACGAAGATACCTACAGCAGCTATTACACATGAAGACGCAGATTTACTTCGAAGATTCCAAAACGAAGTAAAAAAAATAGTTCTAACAATAAATATGTCCAGTACGTTCGACATGAAGAAGTCTAGAAACACAATAATAGATGTTAAGGGAAGAAATAATCCTGAGAAAACAGTTATCGTATCAGGGCATATAGATAGTTGGGATGTAGGTCAGGGAGCCATGGATGATGGTGCTGGCATGATGATAAGTTGGCTGGCACCAGTTGCACTAAACCATTTACATTTGATACCGAGACGAACTGTTCGAGCAATATTATGGACATCTGAGGAACCTGGCCTAATTGGAGCAGCAGATTATCTGAAGAGACACGTCAATGAACTTACAAATATTAATTTTATTATGGAGTCTGACGAGGGTACATTTAAGCCCTTAGGACTTGTAGTAGCCGGATCAGCAAATGCTCGTTGCATAATAGCAGAAATACTAAAACTCTTTACACCGACTGATAAAATGGTTATAAGCGATGGTCCAGGCTCTGATATAACAATGATTATAAGAAAGGGTGTGCCTGGAGCATCACTATTAAATGCAAACGAGCGTTATTTCTGGTTTCACCACAGCGAAGCTGACACATTGGATGTGCTCAACGAGACTGATGTAATAAATTGTGCTGCATTTTGGACAGCTATGTCATATGTAATTGCAGACGTATCTGTTGATATACCACGTGAGTAGCGCCTACACCTGCGTTCATAACTAACAGTATTTTAATCTGCATACTGTTTATATAATAAATGTATAAGTCATAATTAACATTTTACTTGTTCTATCAAAACAAATACTACGTCAACATTTTTACTCTATTCCATCTGTATCCAAAATAAATTAACAAGACCTATAAGAATTAACATATCATAATATTTATTAAAAGTTGTTATCTGAACATCAAAATTCCTTTCGCACTATTTGATTTTTTTATACACGTACGCTTAAGTAATATTTGAAATGTTTTAAAATATAAAATAAATATTTGCATTTTTAATGTTACTAAAGGAATAATATTACAACCACTGCGATCTCCATTGCGCATAATAAGTAAAACTCGAGCGATTCGTTGATGAATATTTTAGTAGGTTGAAGTTGTTTAAATCTAATTTATTCCCAAGTTATCTAAATTAACTCCAGTTAGTTTCATCCTTTCAAACACCTTTTGTGGCACATCTTTGTTGTTCTTAAATACCTGTCTATTTTCTACAGAATTCTGACCTCTTTAAATTTCCATGGTGTTTTCGAAAAAAATCCTGCAATTTTCGCAAATTGTATGAACCTAATCCAACTTTGTTTTACTTAGAGTTGTTTGCCTTGTATAAAGAAGTTTGAAACAAAATTATTTTGAAGATTTTCCACGACGAATATTTGAAAAGAGGTGAAAGAGGCCTAACGAAGCGAGTTTTAGGAAGTTTTTTCTTGTCAGTACATTCTACGAAATAAAGTCTATTGTAAGTGAAAACCAGCCCTTACTTATATCTTTTCATTAAAAGTATTCAAACTATTTCTTCGACATTTTTACTTATACAGCAAAATACTTTTTGATAAATATTGGAATATAATGTTCATAATATATTTTAAAAGAAAATATAATAAGCTTAGTCATCATCACTTACCACCAGAGTTAGCTATTTTCAAAATGTTTTCAAATATATTATTGACTTTTTGGGGGGAACTCGAGAAGTGACGATAAGTTTTTATTTGATTAAATGTAAAAATTGTATATTATACGTTTTGTCGTTTAATAGTGATAGTTTATTAAACTTCAAAGTGTGTTTGTGATAGTCAAATAAAAGTATAGGACTGCGTTTTTCGTGTGCTTCCAAGGCGCCATATTCTGTCCTCAGTAAACCTACTATCAATTTATTGAGCTATTCCTGACTTACTCCGACGGGACTGGACATTGACAGGATAAGTTTCGACTTTAAAATTATTAATTATGATAAAAAACTTGACACTGGCAGAATGTGCTAGTTCCACCATTGCCATATATGAAAAGAAAAGAAATATATTATTAAAATACAAATTTTATTTTGCACAACTTTACACATAAGTGGAATAATACTCAAAAAGAACATCTCGAGGGAGACTGGATCTTTAAAAAGACATAGAAGTACAATCGTATATAAAATTCGTATGGAACATAATTTGAGTTACACGTGCCACATTTTATTTGTCTTGTATTTAATCAGATATTAGCCTATAGAGTCCCACTGGAGGTTATAAGCCTCATCTCTGTAGTCAAAAGGGTTTAAAGGCCTTAAAAGGCCACGCTGGCCATAAACTCCAAGGGAGCGCTTCTATAATAATATAAGAAAATAAACTGAACTTACCATTTCATATTTATCTACGCTAAATCTACGCTAGGTGCGCGAAGACCTAGGCGATCGCTAGTGTTGTTAGTGCTCTTCACATTTCTCACTCGATTAAACACAGCGTTTATAATAGATATACCATTGACTTCTTCTTCGTCCTCTTTCTATAATATATATAAATAGAACTCGATAGTCACGTCACGAGTTGAAGAACATAATATCGCTGTCTCGCTAATACATCGTCTCACATACATATTTACTGTTTGTACTTGAATTATAATCACATGGTAACTTCGTGAATGAATACGTCACTGTGTACCTATCGCAGATAAAAAATGTATACAGATGTAAGGTGTGTCAGCGAGACGATGTGTGAGCGAGACAGTGATATGTTCTTGAAATCGCGACGTTATAATCGAGCGGAAGATACAAGAATGACTCTACGTAGTAAACCCCGCTAAGCCATTAAACATGATATAACACACTATCAATTATGGACCGAATTGCTTCAGTTGTTTAATTATGTTTACAGCAGGAGTGATTGTGTCTACACGTTAAACATATAATTTACTCTGCACTGTTTGCTTCGAATTTGTTTATTCGCGTAACAAACTTCATTATTAACGTTTAGCTGGTATTTGTATTATGGTATTATTATTTATTGTCTTATCTCCAAACCGTAATTAATTAATTAGGTACTTACGTTGAGTTACGATATTTTCAAATCATGACATTTATTTTACTTAAAATACTTTATTGCACTTAATAGTACAAACGGCGAGCTTAATGCGTGGAGGCATTCTCTACCGGCCAACCTTTGGATTGACCATCGAGCCACGTTGGGAGGTGTGATGAAATGTATAAATATAATAAATTAAATATAATATAATTTAGTAAATGATTTACACAAATAATTGAAACAGTCCTACATATAAAAAGTATGATATTACAACTTAATCATAGAGACATAAATAAGTACATACATACAATCACATACAAACAAAAATATATAGTACATTGCTAGTTACACTACGCTCCTCTGCAGGCTTGTCCTATGACAAACTCCATTCATCGCATTAAATTAATAATAATATGTCGTCGCCATTTTGGTTTTCTACAAACGAAATCTTAAGCTAATAACAACTTTAGCAAACTAGATTTTACTGTTTTCATTATTTCTTGAATTTTATGGACGCAGTAATACTATGTAAATAAGGTAAGAAGCGTAAGGGTTATGCAGATTAGATAGGCATTTAGTTAGATTAGATAGGGCAATGCATATTATAGATATCGGCAAATTATATCCATTGTAGCTGAAACTGACCATTTTAATAAATTGTAACCAGATTTAACTAGATTTAACTTTATTTTAGTCCCCATGTACATTGTCTTGTGCATGATGGATGTATGTCCTAAAGACGCCACGCTGGCCAAGCGTGTCGACGAGTCCACTGATTTAGAGGTGGTATAGTTCCTCAGAGCTTGTGAAGTTTCTCAGCGGCTTTTATCCCTTAGTCGCCTTTTATGACACCGACGGGAAGAGATGGGGTGGGTCAGGTAACAATACTAGTCTTTAGTACTTGTCGGCCGTCTAGTACTAAAGACGGCCGACAGAACACGTCCTCCGGCAACTTAGTGTTATCCTGATTACTATTTCTTAGCAAACTAATGAACAAGGTATCGACAGCTGCAAAGCAGCCTGTACTTATTTAAAAAGACAATTTTAAAATCAAAAAGTATTGTTGATGGACTTACATCTTAAAAACCTTAACAAACTTATTTAAATAGTAAAATATAGTAATTAAGTATAGTAGTTATGTTTATATAATATAATAATTACCCCTAGGACTACGATATTCTTTTAAAATTTATTACTAATTGTCTAATAGCAGAATAATTGTCCCACTACAATATAAAGAGACAGTGCGTTATTCGCAATAAGTCGTTATTTAGAATGATTTACAAGATCAGTAACATAATCTCATCCCGAAAGAATGCTCACCGCATTTCGGGCGTTAAATTTAGCCTACCTCGTAACAATAATATTTATTTCAGTTGCCAGCAATCGTAATAAAAAGCGCAATTATGGCCATGTTGCCGCCCACCTCGGGAGTAGAAGAAGCGAGGTCAAAAGAAGATCATAAATTTTCTTTTAAATCGAGTTTTATTTTCACTAGCGTTCTTCACTGGCGTTGTATGCACGGGCTTTGTAATTTATTAATCGGTTTTGTATTTTTTATACCTTTTGTATCTTTGTATCTTTTGTATTTGTTTATTTTGGTTTTGTTTTGTTTTTTTTGTTTGTTAGTTGTTTTGTATCGGTATGTTTGGGTTAAATCCCTTTACCTAAATAGGCAATTACACATTATACTTCACTCGCCTTCCTAAAACACGTGTGAATTAATGGTTAGTAATTGATTAGTATGTATCTACCATGAATATATAAGTATACTTATAATATAGAAAGACATTATTTCCAAATCTACATCTAGCATCTACAGACTTCCCCTTATCACCCAAAAATTGCCTGGAACAATCGTTTCAGTTATATGAAAACCGGTTGTACTTCTAATTACTTTCAGTTTCTTTTTCTCTGTATATTTTGGTGTACAATAAAGTATCTAAATCCATTCTTACATCAACAAAGGCAGGCAGCGCATCCCGGGATCGTGCCAAAGTTAGTCATTCTGAACTAATGTTGGCATGTACCGCAGGTGTCCATGGGCTACAGTATCCACTTACCATCAGGTGGACTTTATGCTCGTTTGCCACCTTCTTTTTTATAAATATATATATATATATATATATATCTATCATATTTTTCAATCAATTGTAATTAAATCTAGTTGTACGATGACCATATATATCCTTGTCATTTTCATTTTTCTTCAGAGGAATAAAATCAATTTTTCACTAGTAGTCCTTATCAATAATAACAAACGTGCCAAATAATTTCAATTCATTTTTCGAGGACTGATTGAATCGCAGACAGAAAATGAGATATTATTTAGTTGGAGTGAATTCATTTCATATTTTTGCAAGTAAAAGCTCTTTTGTGCGGGAAATAATTTTATTCAACGATGATTGCGGTAGTTTGTTTCTTTTTAGGGTTCTAAGAAAACTAGTGAACTTTTATAATTTAGTTACGTTAGTTCGTCGCTCCGGAGGTTTAACTTATTTACACCAAAACAACACACTAAGTTCAACGAAATTTAAAGCAGTAGAAAACAGCTTTCCAAAACAAAATTGGAACCCTATTTTATGCACGACCGACACGCACTTGGCCTGTTTTTGTTTATTGAAATATCTTTTGTGTAGGACACATACTTTTTAGAAATAGTTGTTCCGTAGATATTTTCAGAAACAATTCGGTAAGGACAACTAATGTTTATTTACCTTTTAGCTGGGAGTTATTTACCTTTTAGCTGGGAGTTATTTACCTTTTAGTTGGAAGTTATTTACCTTTTAGCTAGGAATTACATATTTACCTTTTAGCTGGAAGTTCTTTACCTTTTAGCTGGGAGTTATTTACCTTTTAGCTGGAAGTTATTTACCTTTTAGCTGGGAGTTATTCACCTTTTAGCTGGGAGTTATTTACCTTTTAGCTGGGAGTTATTTGCCGTTTAGCTGGGAGTTATTTACCTTTTAGCTGGAAGTTATTTACCTTTTAGCTGGGAGTTATTTACCTTTTAGCTGGGAGTTATTTACCTTTTAGCTGGGAGTTATTTATCTTTTAGCTAGGAGTTATTTACCTTTTAGCTGGGAGTTATTTACCTTTTAGCTGGAAGTTATTTACCTTTTAGCTGGGAGTTATTCACCTTTTAGCTGGGAGTTATTTACCTTTTAGCTGGGAGTTATTTGCCCTTTAGCTGGGAGTTATTTACCTTTTAGCTGGGAGTTATTTACCTTTTAGCTGGGAGTTATTTACCTTTTAGCTAGGAGTTATTTTAGGCTGGAGATTTCAAATTGTTGTTCATTAGCAGACGGCTTGTTTTTTTGTAGAAATTCCTTACTTTCATTTTTCTATCACTTTTTGCGTGTTACAAATTAAATGTACTTAAACCGACCACAAAATATTCGAAATATCTTTTCTCTTATTACTACATTATTAAGGCACCCGTTAGTGTAGATTTACTTGTTTCTGCCCGTGACTGTTACGCGATTAAGTATTTGATTTCTTTTATCAATATTATCTTCCATAAAGTAATTGGTTATAACGGGTTTATTTAGTACCTATTGAGATTGCAGTTAATAATTAATCGTAAAAATATATCGTCGTTGTCATTACAAAATGTATAACATTGATAAAAAACCGCTTCAAAGTTCAGCCGTTTTAACGAAAAGTGGTTACAAACTGCTACATAAACATACTCGTACATATACACATTCTTAGACTCCAAGCGCATCTCCATTTCGTTTTGGATAAAAACGAAAACCATTAGTAATGGCTATCGACAGAAACTTTCTTAATGGTCGCACAAACATAATGTATTTGCCTCATTATGGCATTAAACAGCTAACGGCACTCGTTTGGCATATTTCGGTATAGCTTGCCAAGTTTCCGTCTTTAATTAAGGCTGTCATTATAAACCTCATCAATTTTATCAATCACTTTTATTATTATTTTTATTGAAAAACAGTTATATTAAATTGTATTTGAAATTAATAAATCAAAATTTAAAGAATAAATCACTATGTCAAAAACAAAGTGTCTAACTATTAAAACTTAATTGTCACTAGTTAAATAATAAAAATCAATACACGTACAATTGATTTTTATTATTTAATATATATCAAAATATCATCAACTGAACATGTTAACTGTCAAACTACCTATCTATTTATACCAAATCAAAGATATGTGATTCCATTACTTTTTTCAACTTTTTCCCACTACATGGCATAGCCCTCCCTTAGTAAATGACAAGGGTGTTTTGGGCCATAATCCACCACGTGGGCCCAGTGCGGATTGGACACATAATCCAGATTTTTTCATTTCAATTCATTCCATTTATCAAATTTATTTAGCCTTATATTTTACCCTATTTTGATCAAAATTATATTCCTACTATTGAGGCTAGCCCAAATGAAATTATTAAATTAGTAGGAATTATTAAATTAGACAACGAATAATGAGTCGGATGTTCTCTATTGAATATTAATAAACTTTTAACAAGATTACAAAATTATAGGTACAAATTTCGCTACAAGATAGGAATGCTCACATTATTCTTAACAACATTGTGAAAAAAGTCCTGCCAACATCGTATAACAAACTTTGGCAATTTAACAAAACGCGGGGGCAGACTTATTGCTTACGGTGTTGTATAGCGCCGCTGTTGGCATTCACTATATAGCGCTGTCTTAGAGGCGGCGGCGCTAGAAGGAGCTACGGTATGTGGTTCATATTGCCGCGTTATAGTATTTGATTTGTATCTTTAGCAACATTCCCATTCTCTGAAATACGCATCCAAATCGTTATGCTATCTTCTTTTGGTTCTCATCTGTAGACTTCTGCATATTTTCTAGGAGTACACACCAAAGCACACCAAAGAAGAATACATAATAGTGACACAAAAGTTAAAATAAATGGTATACAAAAGGTAGGCCTTATCGCTTAAGCCATCTCTCCAGGAAACCTTTGGACGGGAGGATATGTATGCGAACACCAGCATTATTTGACATTTGTTTGCAATTATTAGACATTAACTATAAGACATTTGTTTCTAGTAATTATTTTTTTTGGTCAAATAATAGGAATTTAATGAATTGTTACATTCTATAACCTGTAATGCAATTATAGAATGTAATTCTATAAATTAAAACTATAAATATAATACTTATTAAATAAAGCCAAGCGGCTGCATTTCCACAGCTGCTGGGCGCACTCGACTGGCCACGTTACCCATCTCTCACAGAAGACTACCTTGAAATGTACTGCATTGCTTACTTTATCATATTTCTACAATGTACGTACGGTTTCGATAGTGAGTGAGATATGCCAGAGTCCATTCCCATCTCATCCTATACTAACCCTCCCCATTTTCCAAACCCTTTCTCCCAATCCGCACAGGTAGGCAGCGCCATCCAGGGGCGTGTCAACGTTTGTCATTCTGGACTGAAGTTGACATATATCGCGGATGTCCATAGGCTACAGTGTCTACTTACCATCAGGTGGGCTGTATGCTAGGCTGCCGCCATTTTTCTATAAAAAAAATATGTAATTAATCCAGCTGAAATGAACATCCTACGTCTGTCTCTTGCTTCCGTTAACGTACCGGCTATCCTGGAGCCGAGAGGTATCGTGCGTGACAATGGCAAAATCCAGGATAGGATTAGACGTTATTTGTTCGGCTCAAATATAAAATTATATCCTAAATAAAAGGAAAATCGAAATTTAGTCCATAAACAATTAGCTTTTAGTATTTGTATCTATTATATCAACATATCTATTATCTTTACATTTAATACTAGCGTCCTGCCTTTTCGTTTTTATATGATGTTCAAACATACAGACAAACAAAAGACAAAACGTTGGGTACCTTGCCATAAGGTTCCAATCTTTGTACCAAATATATATTAAATAATAGTTTAATACTAAATATATAGATTTTCTACATTAATATTTAAGTATTTTGTAAGTTTATGTAAATAGTTATGTAAAGTTATATTCATAGTCATAGTTTATAGAATTACATTCTATAATTGCATTGTATTGCAATTTATAGAATGTAACAATTGATTAAATTCCTATTATCTGTCAAAAAAAATACTAGAAACAAATATCTAATTAATATATTTATATACGAAGACACTGTATATCAAATAAACCGTAAATAATATAATAAATAAATTGTAAATAATAATACATACCATACATAATAATATTGTTATACAAGGTAAATCAAGAAGCGATTACTAAAAAAATATTTTAAATTAGAAATGAATCCCAAAGGCCAAAATTATAAATGTCGTTCATATTTCTAAACATTTAGGTCCAGACCTTTATTGTTGTACGGAGCAATACAACCCCAGGGTGCTCGCCGCTAATTAATTACTGAATTAAAATTCTGTTTTTCCTGCCCCGAATTTGTTTACATGGGATATAATTTCATTTTATGGTCAACAGATTTGTTTTTATACTGCGTCACGAGAATAAAATAAATTATGTTGTTTCCTTCCTAAGTCAATAACAAATGTATGCGTTTTAATCCCAGGATACTTTACTAAAAAGGAAATGTCATATCTTCGGGGTAACAATGCAGTTTTAATACAAAGACATAATAAAAGAATTGACCCGTTAATGCTAAAATTACCCCATGCTTTACCTCATCTGGAAGGATGAGGTTAAAGGTGAAGCTGTATTTTAAACAAAATGCAAAACCATATTTGATATTTTTATGTGTCGGCATTTGTTTTTGCAAGCCGAGATTAACAAATTCATCTAGGACGAGTCTGTAGACAATTTTGGAAAATATAGCTTTAGGAAGACAAGCACAAAGACTAGCGATAAACTACCCAGATCCAAATTAACTTTTATCCCTAACCAAATATTTATCAAATTGAGGATCAAACTCGATATATAGCTCTTACACTATTTTATTAGGATATATTATACTAGCAAGATCCCTCAGACGTTGTTCTGCCATAAAAATTGACGTGCTGCAGCGCCATCTAGTGGCGAGTTATAACAAAGTCGATAGCTCAAAAATATTCTCCGTGCTCAAATACCTATGTATACCAATTTTCATGGCGATCGGTCGAACGGTATAGAAGTTAATTTGCTGCAGCGCCATCTAGTGGCGAGTTACAACAAAGTCAATAGCATAAAAACCTTCTCCATGAAATAATACATATATGTGCCAACTTTCATGGTGATCGGTCAAACGGTGTTGAAGTCTATTAACATCAAATATACCAACATTCATTTTTAATAGATTATTCCTTTTTTGTAATGAATTATGTGCCTAGTAATTATATCCAAAGTCATATATGAGTTTGAAGGAAATTCGTCACTGTTAGTTTGAAGGAATTTAGTTCTGTTTGAGTCAGATGGATAAAACAAATTTATTCTCAACTTTTACATTGACATAATTATCGTAATAACCATCGATCAACCAAAGTACATAGATCGATAATTCCTTCTGACAAAACTGTGTGCATAAGTGATGCCAGTGGTATAAATAAAATGTCATTGTCATGATAAACGAGTCGTGCTTAATTATTTTTTAAGTTTTTGTTTTATTTATTTAGGTAAAATCAATTAAGCAAACGTATTTACCGCGAAATATTACTACATTTTATGTTATGTTATGTTTTTCAATTATATATTATATATTTTTTTTAAATTGACAACACCGTTTCGGCGAAAATATTGCAGTCATTGTAAAAAGGGTAAACTATTAATAATACGTTTTTGGTAGTTTTCGCCGCCAAATGACATACTAGATTGACAGTAGGTAAATTTGACCAACTTGCAAATGCCACCTTCTTAGTTCTACCTACATGTCTGTATTTTGATAATGAAATTTTCCGTGAGTTGAACCCACGTTAACACAGTCCCCTTATGTTTCAGCTCATCTTGTCCCAAAGAAATGACACTAATATAAAATGGATCGTCATTTTAAGCTACGAGTATTACTTACCTCCTCGTCTCATTACCGCGGTTCATCGAGCAGAAGATGGGCCATCAGCCGCCGAGATTGGCTCCTTCATAAGCATCTGGTTCCTGTTTGAAGGCCTCTTGTAATCATTTTATCTAAATTAAACTTCCTTATTATCTGTCCTTTAACTGAGCCATTTTTGGCAAATATTTGATTGGCCATGTTTCTGAATATTGTAAGTTATTAGTGTTATTACATTTGAGATTTTCGCATTATTCACACATATTTATCTATTTAAACGGTTCCCGATGCGTATATTTACCTTATTTATTTTATTCGATAGTTTGGTTGGGTTGCACCAACCATGGTCATGAGTTGAAGAGGCGGATAGTCCACGTCGAGAATTGCGGGCAGTTTCCTCAACTACAAGTTTTCATAGTGTGGAAGTTAATTTTGTAAAGTAAGCTAAGCAGCAAAAATGTAATGACCCAATAGTGTGATGAGAATATATGTTTGAGAAACCTGTTTTTCACAAATCTCTCTTTAGTCATTCGCTCCATGCTGGGGATCGTGTACTCCTTTTGAAGCACCTCTCCCTTTTGATGTTTTTGACCGTTATTTTTGATGCTTTTCTTTCTATCAAAAGAAAAAAAGCCAGTCTCATAAAAATATTCAAGTAACTGTTATAATACATATTTATTTTCTCAAATTATTTATAAAGAAAGTATTTCAAGCGAATCGCTAGAACTACAAGTAGGCATAAAAAAAGTCCAATAAAGAAAAATATAAACGTGGTTTTGAATTAGAGAGACGAGATGTCTAACATTCGCTTTCTTGAGAGCATGTTACGACAATCATTTTTTTCTTTTCTTATAGTATGAAGACCCAATAATCTCAATAATAGTATCAATTATATATTTTTTTATAGAAAAATGGCGGCAGACGAACATAAAGTCCATCCGGTGGGAAGTGGATACGTCGTCCATAGACATCCGCGATGCCTACATCAGTCCAGAATGACAAACGTTGGCAGGCCGACGGATGTCTACTTTTTGAGATGTAGAAATTGATTTGGAGAAAGGGTTGGAAAACTTGGGAGTGACAGGATAGGATGGAATGAGAATGGGCCCCGACATATCTCACTCACTAACGAAACACGTACGTACATCGGGGAATAGGATAAAGTAGGAAATGTAGTAAATTTCAAGATAGTCTTCTGTGAGAGAGCGGTAACGTGGCCAGTCGAGTGCGCCCAGGGACTGTTGGATTGCAACGTGCACCCTTTGAAGTTTGTTTATTGTTTGTATCAAGAAATTCTCTGTTAACAATTGACGTCAGTATGTATTTATAGATTCTACGTCATACAGACGTTAATGCGTCGTTGAACCCTTGAAACCTTTTTGCTAAAAGATTCTTGAGAAAACCCTTTCCCGTGGGGCAACGTTGTAGGAACGAAACATTTGTAAAATAGTTTACCTATGACATTTAAAATAAAGGGTGATCCAATTCCAATTTCCTAACTTTTATTTAAGAAGAAACACACAAAATGTAACATTATCTTAATTTTTTTTTATTAATCGAATATTTGGTATTATTCATTAATTATGGAAAATGATGTTAGGAAAATGGCCGCCACTGGACCTTCTGCAGCAGTTGATTCGTTCGAGGTAATTTTCGATGACTTTTTCGTAAGTTTCGGGGGTTATCTCGACTATAACTTGGCGGATGTTAGTTTTTAGGTGCTCCAACGTTGCAGGTTTGTTGGCGTAGACGCGACTCTTAAGAAAACCCCTCAAAAAAAAAATCCAACGGCGTTAAATCGCATGATCTTGGCGGCCAGTTGACGTCACCGCAACGTGAAATAATGCGACCTCTGAACTTTTCACGCAAAACAGCTAACGTTGCACGCGATGTGTGGCAAGTTGCGCCGTCTTGCTGAACCCACATGTCTCCCACATCAATATCTTCGATTTCGTGCCAAAAATAACCGGTTATCATGCGCCTATAGCGCTCACCGTTGACTGTTACTGTCTGACTTTCATCGTTTTCAAAAAAGTAAGGCCGAATTACGCCGCCTGACCACAATGCGCACCATACAGTTACTTTTTGGGCATGCAAAAGTGTCTCGTGTATCACGTGAGGATTTTCATCACCCCATATGCGGCAATTTTGTTTATTAACATACCCAGAGAGTTGAAAATGTGCCTCATCAGAGAAGAAAATTTTATTAGAAAAATCGGCATCAACTTCCTGTTGCTCTAACACCCAATCTGCGTAAATTCTTCGCTGTCCATGATCTCTGGGCTTCAGTTCTTGTGTTAACTGAATTTTATACGGGTGAAGGTGCAAGTGCATATGCAAAATGCGCCAAAGGGAGCCATAAGAAAGGCCCAAACTCTACAAACGGCGACGGATCGATAATTCTGGGTCTTCGGCCATACTATCACTCACAACAGCAATATTCTCGCCTGAACGTGCGCCACGATGATGCATACGGCTTACCCTGTCTCCAATGCTTCCAGTTTCCTCAAATTTTTTCACTATGTTGCGAATTGTTCGCTCAGTAGGACGATTAGATTGACCATAATCTTCCCGTAAACGTCGATACACAGTTCGTACAGAATTGTTATTTCTGTAGAACAATTTAACAATTTTAACGCGTTGAGCGATGGTTAAGCGATCCATTTCGTAAATGTGTTGTTTCAAATTAACATCTGATGTTTCAAACACGTGCCATTATTGACAGCTGTCTAATTTACAGTGTTGCCAATATAGGAAACTCAAATTGGATCACCCTTTATAATACATACTAAGAGTATCCGCTCTTAGTATATATGATATATATGATGATCTTAGTGATTTATGATATCCACCATACCATAAACATATTACAAGCCGCATAATTTTGTTTTTACGCGGTAAAAAGGAATCTTAGGTATGTGAGTATCTTGTCATAATGTGCGTCATAGCAGTCCTTCTGTTGTGCCCAGTCCGTCGCCACCGATGCGGCTTACACTGAAAGTCAGTGTATGTCTCAGTTCACGCTACTATATCGCAGACAATGTTATTGTCTTTTACTTGTCTTTTATATTATACCTGCTGTATTTGTTGTAACAAAATGATTTTCTTTCTGAAAATAATATAAGAAACTCCGTGTAACAATTTATCGGAACTCCGATCCTCTTCTAATAATTGAAAACGTGTACCATTTGACAGTTGATTTTGAAACTTTCTCGCTTATGGTTTAAGTGTTATACATATACCTACTGAATAATAGCATGAACTATCTGATGATCGAATTAGATACTAATTCGAACCGGAGATGCCCATTTCGCCCAATGAACAGTAAGTAATTCATTGCTTGTCAGTTGGGTCCGAGTTACGGATTCGAGGATTGTTGAGCACAACTTCATGATAACTATAAGACGAAATAGTGGTTATCATCTATCGTATCTTTTTCGAATACAGTGACAATGCAAATAACATGATCGATCCAGATCTGAGTGTCTTAGGATCATTAAGTTATCCTGACTTATAAATGCGTAAATTGTTTTGTTCGTTGTTTACCTAATAACGCCAGCAACAAATACAAGCCAACTAAAATTATCAAAAATGGTATTGTAATTATCAGGTACTTCTATAAATATCAGGGTATAGCGCAGTAAAATCATACATTTATATCTAAGTTATTTAGTTTCTACCTAAATCTAAATAGTTAACTAAATTTAGTTTTATTTATTTAAGTGGATATAAGGAAAACCGTTCGGTTCAATGCCAACGAAACGTTAACGAATAAACACAATTCCGTTTATTGGGAAAAGTTTGAATCGATTGGTCGCGAATCTGGTTCGAGAGCTCGGTAAATTTACCCACAATCAGACCGAATAAGGACCACACACATATAGAGTAAACAGTAAGGTAAGTAAGTAAACAGGAGGTGAGAGCGAAGAGTTTAATTCTACTAGAGTTTACTCTCTGTTTCATTTCTACTGCACCAGATTTAATTTTTTACATTTAACCAACGGTCGACTGGTAGCGAATGCCTTAGGGCAATAATCTTGACTGTAGTCGGACTTAAGTCGGCCTCAGTACAATATAATGCAAAAAAACTGAATAATACTAATAATAAGAGTCTTATCAAAAATTGCGGAGGTCGCCCTATTGTTGCCGTTCTTGATTGATCCCTCGCAAGTCGTCGTCGTTTGCTTCTCTCATTTTGCGGCCTTGCTAATTTGACCTCTCGGTGTCTCTAGTGTAAGTTTCTATCCTTTGTAAATGTTATGTTGTTGTTGTTAAGACATAACAATATTATCATAATCACAAAGGCAGACTTATTCTTAGAAGAAATCTCTTCCAATCAACCTTGGAATAATTCAGAGGAGTTATGTTATTAAAAAGCAGACTACATATAATAAGAATGAAGAGATATACTTGTACATAAACACATGAAAATTAATATAAATAATTTAAGAGGATTTATATTTTCAATACGACGACCGCTAGGAGCGCTGCTTAATTTTCTGTATTAAAAAAAACAATTGATACAAACGCGATAGCAACATTTTGAAACGAAAAAACTTAAACTACGACTTCTGAACAATAGATCTCTGAATATCTCTGATCGTGTTTGATCAACAACATTGCCCACTACTCCTGCAATTTAGTTTCTTACTATACCTGCTTCTTGAAAATCAAATAATTTTGCAAAAGACTTTGTCGGAGGATTTACCATTAAAATGATGGCAACCCTTATTATGTCAGGAAGATCGAGAGGTTGAGAATAGCGTCGAGTTCCGCTACGAAATGCTTTAATGTACTGCGTGTGTACCTTAGGACTCCCATGAATGCCCACTCAGGAATCAGAATTCTCTTGAAACTCAATCCGATTTCAACTGCCATATTGTAATAAAATTTCAACTGTCATATTCTAATAAGGAACTTTCGAAATATTTCGACTTACTATTGATGTTTTAAAGACTATTTAAAGTTTGAATTACTTCTATGTTGATTTACAGCGTTTCATTGATCAGGCGGCCAATGTTTTAATATCATTTTAACTAGAAATATTTAGAATCGTACATATTTGGAAAATTCGAGAGATATGTTGAGAATCTTGAGAATGAGAATTATGACTGAGGTAAAAACGCATACAAGGTAGATAAGACGAAATAACCTCAACTACTTGAGGTTGGTCTTGGTTCTGTCTGAAAATCAGCGCTGTATACCGTTTTTAACGTATACAGCTTGTGATGAGACAGATGCCCTTTCGACACACGCGGGAACGCGCAGTTTTATCGCATTGTTTAATTTTAATTTTTTGTTACCTTAAATTATGTATGTTTAAGACATTTTAGAATAAAAAATTGTCATGTATGTAAAGAAAATATATTTCTTTCATTCGAATTTTGCCGCGCTCCGCGCTGGTAGAACTGTCATAGTGTCGGTAAAACAGTGTAGGCGTCAAGTGAAGAGAATCGTGCTGACTGTCAAATTGTAGGTAAAGATAAATAAGAATATTGTAAGGATTGTATTGTAAGGATAAATAATAGATTTTAAAAAGGATTAAAGAATAAATTTAATATGTCGTTTCTTTGAATATCGAAGCAACACCATATAGTTTGTTTCATTTTGAAGAGAAAATAATCGACCATATATGTATTATGTGTGTACGAAATCAAATTTCTATCTATTTAACTACCGTCAACGTCACCAGCCCTTATATTATCCACCGCTGGTTAATTACATAATTACCAGTTAATTACAGGTCTCCGCATATTGTTTTGTTTATGAGGAATGTTAAAAAACGCCACGCTGGCCAATCGGGTTGGCGAGTCCACTCTTTCAGAGGATGTGTAGTTCCTCAGCGCTTGTGATAGCCGCTTTGTTATCCAGTCGCCTTTTACGACACCCAACTGCACCTTCGAGTACCACCGCGTCTTCTTTTTTATATCTACATAGTTGTGGACGAGCGATTGATTGCCACCGCTTGTCAAGAACCAGCTTCATTGATTTATTAGCAGGTCTCAATGAAGTGGTAAAGAATAGACAGATGTCGTTGTGAAGGGCGACGCGTCAGAAGTATCGCGGAAGTAGCGCTCGAACGTTCGGCTATACAACATACGCAAAACTTCCTATCGGAAAATTTATATTACCGCTAATATAATTAAAATATAATTTCCCGCAATGCTATATTCATTCTTCTATTTTATTACGCCAAATTCCTTATTGTGCGTGCATTAGTGTCTTTAAGTGCCAACACAGGAGACCAAGGGCCGGCGCCGGCAGAAGACTTCGGTGCACCAGACAGCTTTCAGGTCAGTGAAGCTTTATTATTGTACGGCTACGGCAATTAATTGAAAATAATAAATAAAATCCCAAAATTACAGTCCACTTAAAAGTCTACCCTCCAAGTTGCTAGGTAAATATTTACAATGTATTTTCGTTGCATTTCAACATAAGTTCAAAGTAAATAAAGCGAATGTGACAATTTACAGTTCAACATCGCAGTTGTTGTTTAATTTTTAGTTTGTTTAATTTGTTCACGTATTTAGTTTGTACTTTAACCGCGACACACAGTATTTTTCGGTTCCATTTTCACTAGAATGTAGTTAGTTAATTTATGAAATAATTTAAGCGTATTACTAAATTTCAGTGTATGTAGCCACTAGCCCAAACAAGTGAATTTGTAAGTAGGTATACTTATATAATATACCTTTTACAGACTCTCGGATTAGTGTTTTTTTTATTCCAGAACAAGTAGAGATGTTACTAAACTTCGATAAATTAAAACATAGCGCTGTTTAAAGCACTGTTTTAAAACAGTATTATCAAACAATGTTTTAAAATGATTCTATATTTTGCAGTAAGTCCTAAGAGTACGTTTTGTATACAAAACATACCCACTCTATAGTTTCGACTTCAAGCCAGAATTATAATTGATTAAAATTGCGAATATTAATTTATTGAATAACTAATCGGATTATACCAATTGTATAAATAATCCGCAGAAATAATCCAATCGGATCCACTAAATTTATCGCTATTCGTTATACGAAATAAGTTTAATTAACTCGTGAAATCTTTAATATTCGAGTAAATTAACAAAACAAATTGTTCTATGACTTCATGATAGAGCAGTCTGAATACTACGTCGTATTTTCGGAGAACCCGAGTGTAACCAGGACACTCTTACAAAATTAGCCTAAACGCCACAGAAATTGTGGAAGGTTCGACTGGACAGCGTCCATCTAAACTTATTAGTAGTAGGTATTAATGAACTGGAGAGAAACAGTCATGAACAGTGTCACTCGACTACGTCATAACGCACTAGAAGCCGTAGAGTTATTCAATTTAATTTCAGACAAATCTCCATTCTTTATTTAATCTTAGTAACCATATATCTTAACCTAGTAGTAGTATTAAAGTATAGGGAACAATATTAAAATTAAGATGCCACAATCCAACCCTGCAACCATATACCGGCCACCGGCCGCTGGTGTATTCAAAATAAAAAACAACAAAACGGTATAAAATGAGAATGTTCAGAACATTTCTTGTTGCCGTACCGTCGACATCAAACCAAAAAAGTCTAACCCAACTCAAAGGTTATGAAAGAGAATGTTCGAAACTAATTTCCTTGTGCATAAACAAGTCCTTCAATATTTTACATTCTCAGATATAAAATAACTTTTAGTTTTATGAAATAAGTGGTAGACATACAAAGAAAACTCGACGAGTATATTAAAAAGCCTTCTCTAACTATTCATTTATTTATGTTTCTACCTATCCAACTAGTTGTCAGGCTCTTTATCGAACACTTAACTATATACCTACAACCTACAACTGTAATTAGGAAAAATAATAAGAAAAACATTGAATTTAAAAAATATAAGGTTGACATTTTTTTCATTTATTTATCAATTTAGTAAAAAAAAACACCATACAATAATAGACACTCAAAAAATCACAGAGGTTTTTTGAGTGTGAACATATTTCTGCACAAACAAATGTACGTTACGCAATATACTGTACCGGCAAGAAGAAACGGAACAAGTGTCATTTTTACAATAACGTCGGTAAGTAACGGTCAGCACAAACAATCAGTCAGAAATTAAAAATAAACCAATGCAATAAACACCGATTACTCTCTTTGTTTCATCGCAAACTCGAATAAAGACTTATTTGAATTTGATTTTATATTAATGAAAATTTTACCATGAGATTTTTGCACTTTTCTTAAATCTGATCAAAATGCACCCCCGCTCCCCCTCCTGCCAGCAAGGCAGCATAGTATATTTGTAAATAATCTAGTTGAAAGAGTATTTTAATCAAATTTTCATTAGACTAAACAAACATCCTTCAAATTACTTGTTTATTCAATATTATTAGTCTACATTTTTATGGCTTTGCTGTAGTCGTGGTAGAAAAAGACAAGTAGGTTATCTTCATGTCACACACAGCAAACTTACTTATACAATGTAGGAGTACGTTCCATTAGCATGGGTTTCTGTATAATTGTAAATACGAGTATACACGTAGCCACAATTGCACAGAAACTCACTATGTGGCGCGACACATTGCTCGATTCATCGATTCTATACTTTGTGCATATTTATTTACTTGCATCCATTGCATACGTGGTCTATATATAATGGGGTGTAGGATGTTTAAATTAATAGCTTTAGAATTACAATCATTATTTCTGAAAATAGGTACTTAACCTGCAGAGATATGAACATGGCACACACACTGTAAACCGTAAAGCCGGGACTCCAGCAGAGCAGCCTCGAGGTTGCTGCGTGCCGCGGCTTTAGTGATCGTCAATTTATTATTAAAAAAAGGCATAAACGGTGTGTGTTTCTGATGCCTAAACACCTTATGGTCTTTGTAGCTCTATAACTGAATAAGTTTACTAAACTTTACTTTATCCATTTTTGCTGCAACACAACCTAACACCTACGTCTCTACTTTCTAACTCCAGCGCGCACGTTTTATATTGAGGCGCATTTGAGAACGAACCAAAAATCGACTCGGCGCTACTGGCGCCGGCTCGGTACGAGCTGTAATTACCTCGCCTCGAGGCAATGTCTCCATTCGAGCATTCGATCACTGAGACAGAGCCACAGCCCGAGACTGCCTCTAATTTAACTGGTACGTTTCTATCAGAAAACCTACTTATTTCTTTTACAATGCTATAATTGCCTCAACAGAATCTACACATCCTATCATTCACAAACAATAGGAAGATAATGGATGACTTGAACACATGTCTGAACCATACAAAGGCGATAACCATTAGCATATGATTGAACTATATAATTACCATAACTTTTTGTTATGTGACTGGTCCATTAGGACCATTTGACGGAAGATTAAGTACCTACTTGGGAAAATACAAAATAAATACATTATTGTGGTAGCTTTGAAATTAACGGGTAAATTCTTTGTAAATCGGGTTCTAAGCGGAAGAAGTGGACGGAAAATATATTTTTTTATTAAAACGCATTTCAGGGATCGGTCGCAAAGTGTCGCCTGGTCGCAGCGAACCCGCGACAAAGCGACCAATAACCTTGAAAGTATTTACATGGACAGTGCAGTTACGGACTATGCGACATTCATTCGACATTTATACCTTAACTACTTTGTACGAAGGTAACAGTTACCACTCGTTTGTTACCACCTTTTGTCAAAGTAACATACTAACATACGGCAATAATGTTGAACCATTTGTCAACACTGGGAACAACTGGGAGATTTTTCTCAATCGTCACCATTGGAGACGGAACGGGTAATAACAAATGGGAATAGACGCAGATATGCAATTTCCTTACAAATATATTCCTTGACAAAGACAGTACAGTACAAATCGTTGATTTCGCACACACGCCCACTTTTCCTAAGTAGTTGTAATCTTAAAGAATAAATAAAACGAAACTATCTCTGCTTTATTTCTCGCCCAAGAAAAATGGATCCACACAATGTGTGACGGAGTCGTAAACGCTATTATAGAAATTCGAATATACAAATACCCCTGGTGTGCTTGGTGCAACCCAGTCAATACTTCGAGTGAAGTAAAGTGGAACACAATACTTATCTATTGAACTTGTCCTAAACATATACATTTAGTATATGTATATGGTACTGGTTTTTTAGATAAATATTCTTCAAACGTTCGGTCTTTAGCTTGGAAAAAGACTTTTCCAAGGTTCTTGGTCAGGTTAATGCGTGTATTTGTAACATGTACTTGAATCATATAAAAACTGAAACAGCAATAGTCACTTTGTACAATTTATGGCTAAGCTTAAATCTTTACTTGTGTAATGATATTATTTCTCTTTTTAAAACAACATAAAGTGATTGAAGTAAGTGTAAATATATGTCGTAATATTCTTAATAAAATTTATTATTTTACTAAACCAAAATGGCGAAGAAAGGGAAAATTAGCTTGGTTATTTAATGGTACAAATTTTGTTTTCTTAACAAAGCATACAGTGATGCGAATATTGCCAATCGACCGTGATTCGTGAACCACTAAAATATTCAATCACGAAATCAACTAATGCAGTGCTTAAAAAAAATATGTTACTGTTTACAGATGTTTATCGTATTATAATACCTATAGATCTTTATTGTAAACTTGTACACATTAATTCTACACTTAACTTGACTTTATTATACAAATAGTGTTAAGTTCAGTATAGTGTGGAGTTCTGCTGAGCTCAATATCAGACTCAAAGAAGTCGGGACTGCTTCGAGACTGATACTGAATTGTCAAAATAACAGAGTAATATTCCATAAAGTAAAACAAAGAAACCAGTTAGTGTATGCAGTAAATATGCATACATACTTGTGTTTTTATTTTTATTTTACTTTATTTTACTTATTTCATTTTTTAATTATTGTCTGCGAGGGAATAAAGACGCGGACATACATACATAACGGCGAGAAACATATCGGGTCCCCGCGTTCTGCAGTCGGGTTAAAATGACCGTTGAGCACTCCACACTCGAGTGCTGAGTGAGCGCTAATGAACCTTTAAGATTCGAACGTTAAACGCTCACGAGCGATACAGTCCAAGTTTTTATCGTGTGATGGTCTTAGACCCTAGACATTAAAAACTCGATTTTAATACGGTTTTATGATCAGAAATGGCTGCAATTCTGTTTTAAGATAACATCTTAAAATTATTTAAGTAGCTAGTCTTATTTATTACTACGTGATACCATCAGCAATTCCTGAACAAAACTTAAAACATTCACAAGATTTTTTTAAGAACAAAGACTTTATTGTTCTTTTTAATTTCAGGAATTAATGTTTCAAATAAATAGCCTTCCCCTTATAATTATATAAACTTATCTCGCCGAATCTCTCCTTGGAGACGGGTATTTCTTTTCATAACACTAAATATAAAAAGTAACGCTTTTCAACGAAAAACGAGTAACCGGAATTGATAAGACATATTGAAATGAACAAAAATAAAGGGAAATGATAGTAAATCAGAATAAAGTATATTTTTTTCTATAAATATAATTGAAAGAAGAAAAACAAAATATAAGAAGGCAGGTGTTTTTATAAAGATTAGAGATTAGATTTAAGATTCCGCTGTCATTTTTCCTGTGGAGCCTTTTCTTTTGTACGACGTCATAACGAATTTTGTTGAAGGACATTGAGTTCGTAAATGTCGTTACATGGTAGTGACATAACAAATACTTTGTCAGAAAAACGTATATTTATAATTTGATAAATTACGATGAAGTCTTTTTGAGTGATCTGAACTGTATACGAAAGTTGTTATGCTACATTCATGAAACTTGTACTTGTACTCGTATCATCCTATAACGTCCCACTGCAGGGCACAGGCCTCCCTCAGAATAAGTGTGGGATTTCGGGCCGTAATCCACCACGTGGGCCTAGCACATATTGGAGAATCATATTCTCCAGATATTTTTTAATTTCTGATGCATACACGATGTCATCCCTCACATTTAACATTTTTTTAAATCCGTAGGTACTTAAGAAGAAACTCAGTGGTACCGGCCGAAGATTTGAACTCACGGTCACACGAATGTGTGTTGAGTATAGATACCCCTAGGCCATCACCGCTCTACATATATACGAGGGCCACACTGAAAGTTTCCGGAATGAATAAGAAAAATTTACAATGAACGGCCAAAAATCAATTTATTGTTTCTCAAAATATTCTCCGTGAACGTCAATACACTTTTTCATACGAATAAACCAATTTCCACAACATTTATTCCACTCCTCTGTGGTGAACTCGGAAACATGTTTTTCATACTCTTCGACAGCCTCTTCTGGCGATGAAAATCGTTGACCGCGTAATTGGTTCTTAATTTTTTGAAACAAGAAGGTGCGAAATCGGGACTGTAAGGAGGATGGCTCATGAGTTCTACGTTTTTCGCCAAAGTCGTTTTTCTATTTGACCGTATGAGAGCTGGCATTGTCATTGTGCAAGATTATGCGGCGTTTACAGTTGGTTTTATGGAGTTCGTTAATAACTTCCGGCAAGCAAATGGTCGTGTACCAATCAGCATTCTCGGTACGACGTAGCCACGTGTTCAGTTTTTCTAAAAAAAGAAGCGATCGTCTGCTTCGCGGCCCTTTGCACATGCACTACTTTGGTGGGGTTCGGCTCATTTTGAAAAACCCAAATGGTCGATAAATTGTCGTCTTGCTCGGTGCTTCATCGCCAAAAACAGTTTGAAGCCGAATGAGGCACTGCTGAGCTGTCAAATTATACTTAAAATAGTAGAAAATCATACAGCGAAAATTTTCACGAGTTAAATCCATCGTGATGCAGACACGTAATTTTTGAAATGACGCCACAATGAAAAAAGAAATGACACGACTATATTCTACAGCTTATGAGTTTCCTTTTCAAAATATTCTACAGCTTATGACTTTCCTTTTCAAATATTGTAATCACTTTTTTAATATTGTTTATGTAAACAGCCAGTTTCGGAAATATTCATTGTGACCTATGTACATATAAAATGACACTAAACATACAGGCTATAATCGAATCTTTTCCGAAACCTGAAATCATCATGGTTATGTTATTTATGGCTGGAGAAGAACAGCGGAATACCTTATGTTGTAGCGAGCCTTGAGGCCCAAATCCAGTAGTGGAGAGACATGGGCTGATGGTATAGGCAGGCGTATTTATTTATTCATTTTTTTACTCTTTTGCACTATATTGTACAGGGGCGGATTTAATGTCTTAAGGCATTCTCTACCTGTTGGTTCAATGTGAAAAAATTTAAGCGGGCGCAAAAGAAATTAAACAGTAAAGCTTAATTCATGTGAATAAATAATAATAATAATATAATAATACATTAATAATTTACTTATACGAGAAAATAGCAATATCGATCTATAAAATGTATAGGGATTTTTTACTAACGGCACAAACTGATAACACATAAAAACAAAAAAATTAATAAAATATTGTTAATAAAATGTATAAATAAATAAATATTTATATTGTTAATAAAATTATATATATATATATATATATATATATATTTATATTTATATATACAATTAATATATATATATATATATTAAATACATGTTTATATTTAAATATATATATATTTCCCGGAAGTGATCTCTTTTATTGCAACTTTTTTCTTTTTCATTCGATTACATGACAGCCGTATGTGATCTAATATTTATTTCTTTTTAAGTCATGTTTAATTCATAAGATATCCTTTAAAAAATGATGCTTTGAATGTACTAACAATGTCCTGTATGTATTTAATAAATAAACCTTAAATAAATAATAATTATCTTTCGAAAAAAACGTTTTATTTCATTCAAATTTAAATACATCTAGATTCAGTTTCAATAAAATGGAAATAAACGTTTGGTTCTGAATTTCAATTTGTGATAGACTTCCATTTCTGACTCTTAGAAAGGTCAACAAAATATAAAATCGTGGCAAGACAAGTTTCTCCAGAAACACGAAGTCTTATTAATAGTAGCTAGAGTGGCGGGCGTCAGCTTTTCCTTTGTCTGAGGAAACCGGCGGCGCGCGATAAGGAGTTGCCGGGCGCTCCGACTGCACCGGCTGATAGCGCTCTCTAACATCAGAGGGCTTAATTGATTAGGCTTTAACGTTTGAGATTGAAGCTCTTCTGCAGTTTTTCTTTTATTTTGTCTTTTTATTTTATTCATTTATTTAGATACTTTGTATGTCATAATTTAGTAGTGTCGACCAGGTGCCGTGTGGTGCCGTCTATAGAATAGCACCACCTCATTTCTTCCTATTGATGTCGTGAAAGGTGACTAAGAGATCTTAAGGGCGACCACCTCTAAAAGAGTGGACTGATCAACCTGCTTCGCCGACGTGGCGTTATTAGGCCATACTCCCCTCGTGCACAAAACAAAGTGCATGAGGAAGCCCATGTCCAGCAGTGGATAGTTGGATATTGATAGGGCTGGTTGCATTTAAATACTTTATTGTATACACAAATGATGAAAAATATGTAGTTACAAAATAAAATACATACAAAAGGCGCGCTCATCCCCGTAGGGAATTTCTACCCGCAAACTCCCAGGTTAGGTTAGCAATGAAATGTGCAGATATAGTACGTACCTACATGAACTATTACAAACACTGTTTCTATAATATTTCGAACATTACGTACTAATAACATATTATTATTCTTTCCTTTTTGAATCTTAAACTGTCTTAAACAGTTTTGTTGTAACAGATGAAAATGTTGAGTGTTCAGTGAGAAACAAATTATCAAATTGATTGCAATCAATATGCTGCAACGTTATCCGAGTATGTGTTAATATTTGTCACATCACTATCTTGTCTTGTTTAGTTATGGTGCATGTAATTATATGACTGAGTAATGAGGCTTAAATACAAGTTATAATAATAATAATAAATACTCTTTAAGGCATTCAAATAGTTATTACATGTGCACAAATAATAAATGACAGAATACAATAGGCGACCTTATCGCTGAGGCGATCTCTTCCAGGGAACCTTAGGATAGAGAAAAATAAAAGGGATATAGGCAGTGCAAAATGACCGGAATCCACAGAATGTCTCATGATAATACCGACAATAATGATAATAAATATAGTATAATAAATACTTATAATAATAAATAACTTAATAATATATAAATACATACATACATATCTACATGTAGAATGCACCCAATATCAATTCACAAATAAAAATCAAAGTTGACAAGGATAGAGAGAATAAGAGGGAATTGAGGGCTCCAAGTGACGAAATAGAACAGGTTGGAAACAAAATAGTAGCGGGAGGAAATAATTTGGTAAAGGAAGTAAATAGAAAACCAAAGGAACTAACCAATAGAATAATGATTTCTAACTTGCCTTTTAAAACTAGACTGCAACTGGGCACGTCTAAACACAACCGATAAGGAATTCCCAAGCCTAGCAGCTTGCACAGTGAAAGAGTTAGTAAAGAAATTTGAAGAATGGGTAGGAAATTTAAGAAGTAAATCGTAGTAGTTAGTAAATCAAATAAATAAATTAGTGAGTAGTTATATCTCAGCACTTAAGATCTGATTCAATTGTAATGGTAGACAGAATGATGTAGATGGTATGATAATGAACAGCATTTCTCCTGTTTTTAGGATCCTGTCATAAACAGCTAGCGGCCGCTCCGACTATAATCAAAGCGTTCTGGGGTTTTAGAGGGTTTCCTTCTGAACGTTTTCTTGTATTATGAAATTTTTCCCTTTCACATGTCGAAGTCATAAAAGTTTTTTTTTGGTTTAAAGATGTTGGTGACGCGACGAAGACATAATTGTTCTACTTTGGGGTTGGTCTCTTTCTAATGTTTTTTTATGTATTCCAATAAATACAAATTTTGAAGAAGCTGTCATACAACGTCTCAAAATGATCGTGGATATGTTGAGTAATACAATAAATACAAATCAATCAATAATAATAATAATAATATAATAATACAAGCTTTTTTAATACAATCATCATATGTTCATTTCGAGTCGCTCGAAGTTCCTCGTAAGGGTATTAAAAAAAATCTATCTGATTTTGTGGCATACGAGGCATGCCTTTTAAGTTTTGTCGTTTGAAGAAAAAAACACAACTAGAATCTTATAGTACTTTTTATTGTTTTTCAAAGTATTCACCACGTAGCTTAATACACTTTTCCATTCGCTCAAACCAGTTATTATAACATTTATTCCACTCTAAAGTGGGGGTGTTCAAAATGGCTGACTTGAAAGCGTCGACTGCTTCTTCACCGGACTGGAACCTTTGACCACGAAGACTTTTCTTAATTTTAGGAAATGTAAAGAAACCGTTAGGGCTTAGGTCAGGACTGTATGGAGGATGGTCAAGAATTTCTACTTTTTCCTGCTTCAAATACTCAATCGTTTGACGAGCGCTGTGTGAGCTTGCGTTGTCATGGTGCAGGATGATGCGTCGCTTTGAGTTAGATTTTCGAAGTTCGGCGATGACTTGTGGTAAACAAACTGTGGTATACCACTCTGCGTTAACCGTTCTACGATGTTCAAGTGCAATAGTCGCAACATGGCCGGTTTTTCCAACGAACGTGGCCACCATCTTCTTTGAAGTGCTTCGAGAACGAACAACTTTAGTCGGCTTTGGCTCGTCTTGAAAGACCCAGATTGTAGATTGTTGTTTGGAATCAGGATCGTAGGCATAGATCCAAGATACGTCACCACTGATGATGTCGTAGACGTGATTTGACTCTCCTCGGTTGAACCTTTGCAGAGTTTTCTTACACCATCTGACGCGGGCCGCCTTGTGATCGTCGGAAAGCAGATACGGTATCCAACGGCAAACTAGCTTTCTCACACCAAGCGCTTCATGCAAGATCTTCTGAATGGTTGTCCCTGAGATGCCTAATAGAGCCTCTATCTCTCGATACGTCACATGACGATCTTCGAGAATTAGTTGTCTCACAGCAATGATGTTATCTTCAGTGAAGGCGGATTTTGGGCGTCCTTCGCGAGATTTGTCACTAAAACTAGTATGTCCACGCTGGAATTCTAAATACCAGCGTTCGACAGTCCGCAGACATGGGGCTTCATCACTGAACACAGATGTTAGCTCTTCAAAACACTGAAGCCGTGTCAGGCCTCTTCTAAAGTTGTAGAAAATTATTGCACGAACATTTTCCTTAGAAAGATTCATTTTCGTACGTAACCTGACAGATTCCAATCGACGCTGTGACTAAACAATAGCATTAATCCTAATACTTTCAACTGTTTTGAGATTCAAAATTTAAACACATTCGAATATAGAACAGTTCCAAATTCAAAATTGCCGGGAAATATGGAAACGACAGAACTTAAAAGGCATGCCTAGTATATGCCACAAGATACTTGTCACGTAAGTCGTGCGAGAACAAAAAGGGATTGACTGAGAAAAAGACATCAAAGAATATGCACGTTGACAATGAAACAAGAAAAATGGTTTTATGTTTTCTACCCGTTTTGTACATAATTTATATTTATTTAATTCTTATCAACCTTCTCTTTTTATAATAAGAAGGCGGCAGACGAGCATACTGTCCACCTGGATACTGTCTGTGTGTCACACGGGAAAGTAGATACTGTCGCCCACAGACATCCGCGATACATGCCTACATCAGTCCAGCTGCCTACCTTTTGAGATGTAGGAATTGATTAAGAAAAAGGGATAGCATAGGATGGTATGCGAATGATCTCTGGCATATCTCGCTCATTACTGAAACTCGTCCATACGAATTGGAGAATACGAAATGCAGTACATTTCAAGGTAGTCTTCTATGAGAGAGGGGTAACGTGGCCACTCCAGTGCGACCAGCGGCTGTTGAATAGCAGCGTGCACCCTACCCCTCCAACCTCATTATTGAATTTACATAGCCTTTATTTTTTGTAAAAAAAATTAAATATACAATAAAATGTGAAAGTAGCGTAGGCGGTAAGTAACGATTAAATTTATAACACTTCATTCTTTGAAACCAATGTAAATTACTCGTAAAGAAGAAAGTTAAAGTCCTTTTCAGCTTAGCCCTTCAAAGAGTTTATCTTAACAGGTTTTTTTAACTGTAAATTAATCGCTTAAAGAACACTTAACTAATTAGATAGTATAATGAACTGGTCGGCTTTAGATCGACATTGTTCTTTGGTATATAATTACTTGCTTAAGCTTCTTTATTTATAACTTGAATAATAATGCTTTTTAATTTCTTAACCTTTTCGTATTTTTTTTATATAAATAAGGTGGCTAACGAACAGGTAGTCAATCCACTTGGTGGTAAATCGAGAATGTCGCCTATGAACATAAGTCCAAAATGGCAGAAGTTGGCACGTCAGCAAATACGTGGCCTAACTCCAATCCCCATTGTTCGTAAAAGTGCCTCCGATAACTCACACGAGCAATAGTCCTAATCCCGCTGATCCTGGTCTGTCTATTGGTGTACATTTTTCAAGCATTCAAAAGAGAGGTGATACCACTTACCTTGACACGCCCTTGAGTCCAAGCCGCACATCATCCACTCCCAGGAGTCCAAAGCAGTCCAAATTGTCGTCTCACAACACAATTTATGACACATATAGATATTTAAATTGTCGAAATAATTAATAGCCGAATAAGAGAAATTGCACTGTCCGTCCATCACCGTTGCTTGTTACGACTCGACCACCGCGGGCCCCCCGCGGCCTGTCTTAGCTTATGGCATACCCTACTATGCTCTTTAAAAATATACCAACGCTCGAATACCCATTTTCCAAACCCTTTCTCCAAATGCATTCCAAAATCTATAAAGGTATGTTTGTCCACTTGCCACCACGCCAAGTCCAAAAATATTCTTTAAAATACATCAATATAAAATATTTCATAAAATGTCTCCAAGGGTCCTTCCTAACAGGGGAAATACGTAATAATGAACAAAGTAAAGGTTTTAACGCGCCATAAATATTTCATCGCTGATTCGATTCTCATGTTTATATAATAAGTACAAAGGAGAATTCTCGAAACGAGATTTCCTGAAATCGTGACTCGATCACTTTATTCGAGTGCGAATATCTAGAGAATTTCAATTTAATCTATAATGCATTCTGAAAGGCCAATCATCAATTCTGTGGAGGAAACTTTTATAGGATGGTAAAAATAAAGTTATTCACTGAATCCTGTGATACAATTGCATACCATTTCATCGGTGGTTCATAAATAGATAAGGATAGTTCATTTAACATTCATCATCATTCATCATTCAACTACTAATTACATAAGCAAAAGTTATGAGCAAACCGAGGGCGCGCTTTGGTCATAGGCATTAGTTAAATAAATGATATATAGTTTAGTCCTTGAAGCACTTGTTTATTTCTTTTACACAACATTCTTTACTCCACAAACATTTTGTTATTTCTTCTCAATAACTATAAGTGACTACAGACAGAATATCTAAAATTAGGAACCAACCATACAATGCCACTAGCTAATGATAAAGTAATATAGAGGTCATTCCTAACAGACATTACTCCTGATGTTTCGCAGTCGGTTTAATATTAATACAATTTTAATATTACTGCTTACCTAAAATTTTCAAATTATCGCTACTGAACCCCGTACATACCTGTTATTCCAATGGATTGAACATAATAATTGTTATATAAACGGGTCTCTATCGAATTTTATTTATTTTATACTCAAAATTTTAATCTAGTTGCATAAACCATGGTGACGGTGAGACTGCGGTGTTGTTACTATTGACAAAATAATCTTTACGCTCCGTCTTATTCCTTTATGATTCTGGTGCCCAAAAAATCTTGTCATAATCACCGTTCATGTAATCGAACCGAATTATCGGCTATAAAATAAATAAACGTCAAATTAAATAAATTAAAGTCGTGAGTAATCCGTTGATATAACAATTACACCGCTTCGATGTCAACCTACAACGTACCACTGTAGAGCACAGGCTTTACCAGGAATCATTTGCGGGTTTCGGGCCACAATTTACCACGGAGACCCAGTACATATTCGGCCCGAAGCGAGCTTCGGGGTTGTGGGGTTAAGTATTTCCTGTAAAGACAAAATTGCTCAAAGAAAAACATTGATAGACATTACTCGTATATAAACATTTTTGAAGTTTATCAAAACACGTCTTTAACTCACAAGTGAGTCGAAGAAAATACTGTTATTTTTGGCAGTATGATAGGTAAGAAGTTGATATTTTTATAAGTTCTTTTTTATGAAAGTATAAATGAGGAAAAATAAAAGGAAAAATAAAAATTTTGCATATACATAAATTCGCAGCTGAAACAGTAGGTTTGTTTTTGGATTATTGGATTATTGACTTGAAGAAAGTCGCCGTTAGTGACTGAATGAGAAGAGCAAATGACGGGCCAAAGTTATTGGAAGAGGCGTATATCCAGCAGTGGAGAGACACAGGTTGATGGTATGGTATGGACTAACATAATGACGGATAGATTGCCAGACATTGGTACTTCGATAATAGGGATTCCGTTGTTAGGGAGCTCTAACGCTCACACAATGATTAAAAATATATTTAGTTGTCATTACGAGTGCTTGAGATAGTTGGAGATTAATACAATACAGCTTCTCTAAAAGATATAGGAACAATATATAATATGTGTTTCTTCATATAAACACTAGCATTCGTAAATACGTTTATCTTTACTACTTGTTTCTCGCACTATACGTACGTATTACTAGAAGTACGTACATTACTAGAAGCTCGTATTTCGGGCTTCTAGTAATGTAAGAGAGGTGTTACTATGGTTTTTCTGTAACAACATTAGTTTTGTTCCGAAAAACAATAATTAATTATGATATATTTTATCAATTTGCCTGGGTAAAAGCGAGTCCGCATTATTTTCTGCTTCAAGTTATGAAACAAGGTTTCATAACATTAATAATATGAAATTAGTTTACCTTTACATTTAACAAATTAAAAAAAAAACATTTATTAGAAACATAATATAACATAAATATAAAAACATTTATATTTGAAATATATTAAAACATAATTCATAGTTTATATAACATTAGTAAACAAAAGTACTAAAACATAGTTTGTAACATAATACAGCATTTCTCATGATATACATAAATACATATAGTACAATAGACTACAATTAGTTTAAGCAGAGAGCAGTTCTGCCGACAAACTGTTCTGCAGTTTGGCAGACATTACTAAGTGATATATTGTATAATTATTTTTGTTATGAGGTTTAAAATAAATAACAATGTAGGGCATACAAAATTGTTAGTTAACATTTCATTATTTGGTGTGCATAACACACATTGTACAGCACTTTTAATGAAAGTAAATAGTCTTGTGATTGATAACAAGTTACACACCGTGAAATATCGTATACAACAGAATAGGCGATCTTATCGCAATTATGTAATCTCGTCTAGACAACCTGCGACAGCGTAATGTGATTAGGTACGTTATATATAAAAGATAGAAAGAGAATAATCGTAACTATACGTATCGTATTTTAGACAGATGTACATTCTTGCATAAAATAAATGTTATATAGAAATAATACATAATTATTCCAATACATAAATATGAATATACACACATAGATATACGTGTATGCATATGTGTGTGTATGCATATACTCCTGCATATGGGTATGTATATGCAGGAGTAAAGGCGAGAGGTATGTAGAAAATATAAAGGTCAAACGAATAACAACAGTAGTGGAGGAAATGTTGCTTAATTAGCTTCTGAAAGATTGGTAACTACTCTGCTTGTCTGATAGATGAAGGGAGTGAACTCCACAGCCTCTACAGTGAATAAGTTGGTGTAAAAGTTAGAAATGTGAAGAGGAAGGTTTTCAAATGAACGTAAGCGGTGTGGTGTTTTTTTTTTTTTTATAGATTAGTGGGCGGACGAGCAAGCGGTCCCACGTGATGGTAAGTGTTACCGCCGCCCATGGACACCTGCAACACCAGGGGGTATGCGGGCGTGCCGCCGACCTTGCAAAATCATATTCACAGCTCTCTTGAAGAACCCCATATCGTAGCTTAATGGAAAGACCTCTTCGGGTAGTTCGTTCCACAGTCGTATACCCGTACAGAGGTATACCCGTAGGGGTTCGCGGTATAAAATATTTTTCGGACCGAACAGTGCGCGACACCTCCATATCGAGGAAATGCGGATGGACCACACTTCTGTGACGGGAGGTGCGGTTGTAGAAACCCGAGGTGGGAATTATATTAAACGGTTCTTCAGAGCATTCCCCATTGTACAGGCGGTAGAACACACAGAGAGACGCAACGTCTCTCCGAATGCTGAGGGATTCTAAACCGCCCGTGAGAGTGGGATCGTCGACAAAACGAACAGCACGTCGTTGGATGGAGTGAAGTGGGCCCAATTGGTATTTCCGTGCGCCGGCCCAGAGATGAGAGCAATACTCCATATGGGGCCTCACCTGAGCTTTGTAAAGCATTAGGAGTTGCCCAGGGGTGAAGTACCGCTTCGCTCTGTTCAGCACACCGAGCTTTTTGGAGGCCATTTTGGCCTTATTTTCCAGATGACCCCTAAATTCGACTTTGCTGGAGATGTCGACACCAAGGATCCCGATACTCTCCGAGATCTTAAGAGGTATGCTCTGAAAGCGAGGTGCTACAACAATAGGTGTGTAGCGAAATGAAGACGTTCCTTCAAATATTCAGGAGTAAGCGAATTAAAAATAATAGAGGAAATAATCGAAGGAAGATAGGTGTTCCCGTGAATACCTTTGAACGCTTTGAAAATGCTTTAAATTATTATACCACAATCTTACCGAAAATACCTAATCAAATGAATTCGTGTAATTCTGGTGAAAGATAAATCCCCTATAATCTCATCATTTTTCTCCCTTATACCACTATAACTATTATATAGTGTGGGTCCACTTTTAATATGAATTCATAAATTAGTGAAAAACTCAGCTTGATATTGATTATTACGTATCGTTATAAGTATATCTGTTATGTTCTAATTACGGATTAATATACCCGTGTATGTCAAAAATAACCACTTTTTAATATTTGTTCACCTTAAGGATGGTAATGACGGGTCAACGTTCTTTGACTCGACATATAAGTCAAAATATAAAAACGCTTTTACGTGATCTACTCTAAAACATTTACTTTAAAAAATATGATTATTATTTATTTATTTATTTTCAACGGAACTTCAACATCTTGTGATATACGAGTATAAGTATACATGAAAATAATAACAAGTAACATACAGTCCACATCCGCGATACATGCCAACATCAGTCCAAAATGACAAACGTAGGCACGCCCCCGGACGCGCTGCCCACCTTCGCAGATTAAGGAATGGATTGGGAGAAAGGGTTGGGAAAGTGAAGAGGGATAGGATGAGATGGGAATGGGCGCTGGCATATCGCACTCACTACCGAAACACGTACGTACATTGGGGAAATACGATATAGTAGGAAATGCAGTACATTTCAAGGTAGTCTTCTGTGAGAGAGGGGTAACGTGGCCAGTCGAGTGCGTCCAGCGGCTATGGGAATGCAGCGTGCACTATAACAAATAAACGGTCAAACATACCTGTTGATTATATCTCTCTACAATTCCTATACGACTATATGCAGTCGCCATTACAGTTATTAAAAATAGTGAACGCAAAGCTTTTCTCTCTACGATTCTTAAAAACTTGGAGCGACATTTTGGCGCCTTTTACGGAAAGCGCTTTTAATTTTAGCGACTGTTGGGCACAGCAGCACCTACATTTTTTATAATGTTGTCCGTGTTTTACAGTGAAAATACATACCTATGTTTTTTGCCTATTTTTTGACTACACCTATTAGGTGTAGTATTTGCATACGTGTTTGAATAGGTGTAGTGCATCAGCTGCTTGGATCAATGTGTCGTTTACTTATTTTGTTTTTAAAAAAATGTACTTTGATTTGACAATTAAAATAAATGGCTCACTTAGACTATTCTTAAACGGACTTCTTGGAGTAAAATGTTATAACAGATGTTACGGAAGCGCGAAATAATTTAATCGAGTCCAAGCGTGTTAATGAATGTCGCTCATGTATATCAACTTTTTATTTACATGATAGTACCTCACTTGTTATTTTGTCCAAGAATTCCAGAAGTTAACGAATTTTCTATTAATTCATTAGTGGCAACAAACAAATCAAAGAAGTATTAAACTTACCAGAGCATCGATACAAATGGTAAGGGATAAGAACCTTTCAACTCGGAGCTATTTGTAACAGTCTCTCGTAAAACCTCTGGGTACCACTCGACAGTGAACCGATAACTTTCCCACTATCACAAGTGTTGCCACCGTTGCTGTTTTAATATAAAAAACGCCGATGGCAGTCACCAGTCTGACACGTAGATTTTGCCATTATATTTTAGAAAATAAGTGTTTAAACAAAAGTTATAGAGCTTTACGAATCCCATTCAACGACATAACTTGTATGTTTTTTTTATATTAAACGTGGCAAACAGGCAGTCGGCACACGCGGTGGTAAGTGGTTACTGTCGCCTATAGACGCCTGCAATATGAGAGGATTACAGACGCGCTGCCTACCCTGCAAATGTATATTTACAGCTCTCTTGAAGACCCCATATGGTAACGTAGCCGAAAAACCTTAGGAGATAATCCATGGGTTTGCGGTATGTATAGATGAATATATTTCTTTAGTACATTTTTAGTACTTTAGTACAGACAGACAAAAATTTTAAAAAGAAATATTTTTCACTCATACTTTATCCTCAATTGACCTTTTTTGAGAAAATATTTGTAAATATGGCTTGGTAACGAATTTATTATAATATGTATATATTATACCTAATCAACCGAAACAAAATATCAAGTCTTGATTCTGATGCCAAAAATATGTATTTTCAGAAACGCAATTTATTTTCTCAAATCGGAATTTTAAGGTTCGCTCATTAATATGTATTGCATTTGCGTAATAAATTCATAAAAAAAATCCTGCGCCTTTTCGCCGACAAAATTATGGCAAAATTCAAAACTGAAGTCGTATTTTTATTGCTCATTTTCTTGTATTATTTGTTTGAGTTCTGGTGTAAATTACTGTGCAGCTTATGAATTTGTATAAGCTGAGGTTGTTTTGGTCGTAAACAAAGCCATCAATCAATTTTTACTGTTTCTTATTTATGTTTCATTATACCTTATGGGCTGTGATAGCAACCTACCCTAAGGGTATGTACGAGTATCTACGCTATACCCTACAGGTGTGATGGAAGAACCTATTCCAGACTCTCTATGAGGTTATGATTTCAAATCCCTTATCAAAAAAGTTATTTCATTTAATTTGTAAGTAGTTCTTGTTAAAATCACTATTAACCCTTTTACATACACAACAGATACATACACATACACATTATCACACAATACACATAACAGCCGCCAACTAATTATTGTATTATTAACTTAGTGTTTATCTTATTTTTCAAATTGTGCGGTGTCGGCCAGTTTTAAATAACAACACTCCATGTCTTACTGTAGGCGACTAAGACATATGAACGTGACTAAGGCATAACAAAGACGCTATCACAAGCCCTGAGGAACTACATCACCTGTAAAAAAGTGTACACGCCAACCCGCTTGACAAACGTGAGGGTGTAAGGCCCATAACATCCCTCACGCATACGACATATGCATGAGGGATATTATAGGCGACCCATACATCTAGCAGTCGACAACAAAAGGGCTGGTTACGCTTACGGCTATTTACGTGTGGTATATGAAACAGCCTCCAGTCCGCACTAAACCCATGTGATGAGTGATGACATAAAACTCCTTTTAATAACATAAGCAGATTGTTATCAATAATTGATTAATAATGGGCGGTCTCCAGTGGGGTGTCATGGACGTGATATGAGCATTATGGACATAGGACCTTAGGTTGGTAACGTAGGTACATTTTTGAAATTTCTCTTGATTAACTAATAGGATTGTAATACTTCATGATGTGAATATTAAAGTTCTCTTAGAAAAAGTGAATTTTCATAGCTATCCTCCAAACGTTCAGTCTATGGTTATAACGGTATCAGAATACAACAATTACATAAGCGTTTTAAAATTAATTAATTCAACTATTTATAATGTGGGCTTTGCCCACCATAAAGCAAGCCAAGCGCAACGAAGCGAATGTAGCCTAATATTCTAAAACCTAGATAAAATAAGTTCGCGACATTGGCAGCATCTGGCGCTATACTTTCATAACTCCTGGTATCAAAATGGCCCACTGCCAATTTTCCTCAAATTCTATTAAAGCGAAATTCAATCTAGACTGACATTTCTTTTACTAACTGAAATTACCAACAAAACCAACAATCAAAGCGAAAACCGAGACCGCTCACTAGAAGCGAAATCTGAGAGGGTGGGAGTCCAGTAATTCCGAATGACATAATAAAATGTCGATACAATAGATCACGTTTGTTTATGTTTGTTTCATCCTGATTTTTAACTTTTGTGCACAGATTAAAAAATACTCTCTCTTTCCCTCTTACAGTAAATATTGTAAAAGGAATTGATATAAAAAGTTAAATTAGAGCTTAAATTGTCATCAAATTTCTGGTTTCGTCGCCACTACGAAAGAGATGAAAGTGACCCTAAGAGTTCCCGAAACAGCCAAGAGATTCATCCAAACGAAAAATTTGCTATTGATTTAATTTACTGTTAATTTGTTACGGTAAATAACCATATACGCTAAAATTAACCTATAGTTAATGTATTTAAAGCTTATTTTGAAGAACATAAAGTATCTTTTTAGGTGGCACTCACCACTACATACAACGCAGACGCTTGTTCAAGAGTTGCAAGAATTATACCTAAAAATAGAGGAAATACGAACTTAACAAGATTTAAATAAACACTGTACCTTCACAATGTGACATATATTTTTTTATTCGTACTTTTATTTTGGTACATAAAATAATTATACGACAAATACTTAGAAATAGTTTATATATATGTATGTTTTACTTTTGAAACAATTAACTCCAATGTTCACATATTCTATTATTCTATACAAGTAACAGTAAATATTTGGAATATTATGAACGGTTAATGTAACTGAATAGTTAAGGATGTTTGTGTTACATTTATGTTAACGGATATAAATATTTGTAATCATATGTCAAAGATGCAGCAATATAATAAATAATAATGATTGTAAAAATGAAATGAAATAATTATAAGAGTGTAAATAGTAAATAATCGAAAATGTAATGCAAAATTCTTTCTTATATTATGTTACAACTTAATTATCAATGGTATTAACCGCTTAGGGGAGTTCCCGTTTAAATTAATCGTTCAGTATAGTTTTATTAATGTCTAATAGGTATTCTAAGTTTCTATAAAATTATAACGTCTGAGATAATTATTAACTGACAATATTATCGACAATATGTTTAATTTTGTAATTATCTAGTCCTAAATTAAAAAAAATATATGTAACGGATTGACTACTGCTTTAATCAATTTATAAAAAAAATATTTATTATATTTATATTACTAGAAAAGTTCATTAACATATCGTTCTGATAATTATCACAAACGTGTATTAGTAATTTTTTTTTATCTTACATAATAATTTTATACACACACATACATTGGCACTTTTAATAAGTAATTAAACATCTGAACGCTCATTATAATCACACCAACCTACGTCTACGCCGTAGCGACGTAGCACAGTAGCACGATAACCGTTACGCTTAGCCGTCTTTCGTTATTCGTAGACCGTCTCGTAGCCACTCAGTCACCTCGCGTTGCCGACGCTGAATGTTCGTCCCGCCGCGGCATAGGACTACACGACTACATACGTAAACAAATAATTGTTTACATTCACCTAAATGTTTGTAACTATTTTTTTGAACTAGCATGAAATGTGAATTTATTATCGAGCAAGCTACGCAGTGGTTCAAAGGTAAATTTTATGAAGTTTGATGTGTCCAAGATCGCACTCTTCTACTCAACATTGAAAATCGTAAAGTCGTGTGAAATAAAAGTTTTACGGCATTTTTATATTGCCTCGATAAAGTTGTAAGTAGACATGAGTATTAGTGAATAACTGACTGCTTATAATAATAAACTTTATGTATATTTATTTATTAATAATACGTATATAATTCTTGTGAAGTTCTAAAAGCTTTAATAATAAAAATCAATAGAATGAATTTAATGTTTACGAGTACAACTTGTAGTAAATATTTTCATGTCAATCTCCATTTGGTTACTCAATTTTAATATTGGAATAAACAATGTAACAATAAAATAGTAAATAATACTGTTAACAAACAAATTATTCTAATGCTGAAAAAATGTTTAATTACCTGAATATACAAATAAACAAATCTAATCCTAAAAAGTGATTGATTTCAGGAAAAATACGTTTTACTTACGCTATCGGTCGCTCCATTTACATTTTCCATGTTCCTATTTTTTCGCATATTTCAAACATATCTAGTTTCAATAAATATATCGGCAAACCATTAATATGTGCCAGCGGCAATTAATTAATTTAATAAATTATACAAATCAACATGTATCGTGAAAAATCACACAAAATATAAATGTATAAACTACCAAAATATAATTCAACAAATCAACAGTTGATTTGAAAATAGATCTACGCACATTGACCATAACTATTTTGGTTTATCGTGTACATAATATTTTAACCACAAATACTTTTACTACAGTAATATTATTATTTGCAAAGAAATCACAAAGATTCGACGGCCATAGAGCGTCGGTACTTAAATAGAAAAATAAGCTTTTTGGCACGTCAATCCACAAAATTTAAATGTGGCGTATGTGGCCTAAATAAAGCTAAACATATTCATAAAAGTAAGAAAAAATGTATGACGCCTCTTTCATGTATGTGCCAGCACACATAATGACGAGCCTTAAAAGAAAGGTAAATATAAAAGAAAGCTAGTCTGTTTTCAATCCATCAAGCATAATGGATGGTTGGGTTCATAATGGCAGAAAATATTTGCTTAACATACCATTAATCAAGGCAAGTTTTTATTACTTTGCATTCTACTCCTTGAAAGGTAGGTTCATTGCAAAAGATTGATTTGGGTAAATAATGCGAAAGTATACGATTCTAAAGACGAAACCCAAGATTTCTACCAATAGTTTACTGACATTATGCTTAGAAATAATAAATGTTATATCAACATAGCTATGCTCAATTACTTCGTTTCAGGCTGATTCTCCAGAATTATGCATAAACTCATGGCTTGACTGATTTGAAAATAGCTTTTAACGACGAGAATTATAATTATTATTATAGGCAAATTTGTTTATAAATGTAACTTAACATTGTAACTTCGATTATATGTTTTATTGAACCAGTGATAATGAAAAGTCAGTGATTTAGGAACCACTTTGAAGAATCGTCTCTTATCGTCTGTTTCTTTTTATAACATTTATTTTTGTTACGCATATTGAGCATCAAAAATATCTTTAAAACGCGAAGTTTCTAGGAAATTTGACAATATTTATATTTATACATAAAAAACGGCGTCTTACAAGGTACTTCGATTTCAGTCAAATTCGAGCATTCAAAGCATATTTTCTTTGTAGAGATTTGCGTGTTTACAATATTTGAAAATTAATTCCAAGCATTATCTTCAATATTATAATAATAATAATGACCACATTAAAAAAGGCTTCCAGTTCGACGACCTTACTTACCAAATCTTATAATTTGTGTGGAATAGATGATATTAAACTCAATTCATTGATTGTCTCAAAATACGCAACACAAGTGTAATTAGAACGTTGATAAAATACTTTAGTGCACTCCAAAAATAAATGAGATAGACCATGAATGTTTTGCAAATAAAACTCAAACAAAATGGTCTTATCAATAAAACACTCCACCAGACAATTTTTGACTAGAAATAAATATAAGTATTATTAAAAACATGTCAGTGTGGAATAACTATAATTAATAATGTAACACAATGTAATTAAAAATAATGATTAAAATCTATATAAATACACATAAAGTAATGTAAATACCAAATGTGAATATTTTTATTTATTTAGTGTTATGTATATGTATTTTTGATATTGTGAGTTTGCTATTATAATTTATATACTATAATAAATAAAATAAATTCTTCCTTTATAATAAATTCCCAAATAATTTCATATATAAAAAAATAATAAATAATTCCAAATCTCTGTTTGCCGAAAAGCTGACTGGTAGAGAAGGCCATATGGCATTATTAAGACCGCCTTTTCGGTATTTACATACAATAATAAAGAATGAAAAAATAAATGTATAGAAATATTTAATACATATACAAGCGCTGGTAGAACTGAAGGAAGACATAGCGGTTAAGAAAAATCGTCTTTGGTACAACAAAATATAAACTTTTACTGCAATACTGCAACATTTTTATCTCAACAAAAACAAATAATGTGCAGGGCGAATGAACCGCGTTGCTACGCCTAAATCAATAATAACTGTATACCACATACTTGTTCAAAGCACGATAAATTTCATTTATAAAAACGACACATCATAAGGCTTATACTCTGCACAGGCTTATGATCATAAGATCATAAGCCTGAGGTTCTGACTCTAAATACAAACCGGGTCAGAATTTTCAGGTCACTCCAGAATGAGATAACATCTTCGTAGAATGAGTTTCGGAAACATCAGTCTGCATGCAGACTCTATCATAGAGAGTCGGAAATTTCAACTCACACACTCTACATCTATTTAAACGGGTGTGTTTATCATATTTATTTTTCTCGAAAATTTCAAATATTATATCCACATACTCTGCGACTGTCCGACTTCCGCGTCTAACTCATTTCTGGAAGGTTCCCTGTGGATCCCAGGTCCGATCAAAGCACTCGAACGTAGGACTATTGTTCATCGGGAGAGTGCACGCTGCAATCCAACAGTCGCTGGGCGCACTCAACTGGCCTCGTTACCCCTCTCTCACAGAATACCACCTTGAAATGTACTGCATTTCCCAATTTATCATATTCCCCAATGTATGTACGTGTTTCGGTAGTGAGTGAGATATGCCAGAGCCCATTCCCACCCTATCCCTTCCCACGTCCCCAACCCTTTCTCCAAATCCATTCTTTCATCAACAAAGGTAGGCAGCGCATCCGGGGGCGTGTCAAAGTTTGTCGTTTTTGATTAATGTTGGCATGTATGGCTGATATCTATGGGCGACAGTATCCACTTACCACCAGGTGGACTGTATACTTGTTTGTCACATTCTTTCTATAAAAAAAAATTTGGGTCTTGAGAATGAGCTTTGAGTTGGAAAGGTCACCTTTCAGGTCGCAGTGACGCTACTTATGATCCTTTTGGATCCAAGTAACCCTCATTTAAATAATAATAAAGACTCTATGAAAAAAGTTCTAACTTCTAATTGAAGAAAAGCCATTACTAATTATTCAACAACATTTCTGTCTACAAAATTTTGATAAATACCTGGCAGACTTTAATCCAGAATCCTATAACCGTGTTATCGAAAATCGTACAACTTTACAGCACTGAGAAGCCTGACGGGGGTATTGTTATGCAAAAGAACGCCATTCTTAAGCTAACTACGTAATATTAAGCCTAAGGCGGATGGAAGCCCATTTTCTCTGCACCCATTTCTGTCACTCTCAATTTTCTTTAAATTTAAATTTTCTTAGAACTTCTTAAGTCTGGATCTTTATTAAAATCTTGTGAGATATTATTAAAACGGTATGGGGATATTGTTTAGAATTCAAAACTCTTAAACTAATTTTCTAAATATTTTTCAAGCAATACATTGTAAATTCCTGTGCTTTTCTTTGAAACTTACCACTTTATTTTTTTAGAAAGGCGGCAAACGAGCATACAGTCCACCTGGTAGTAAGTGGATACTATCACCCATGGACATCCGCGATTCATGCCAACATCAGTCCAGAATGGCAAACGTTGGCACGCCTCCGGATGCGCTGACTTGCTAGTTTAAGGAATAGATTGGGAGAAAGGGTTAGGAAAATAAAGAGGAATAGGATAGGATGGGATGACAATAGACTCCGGCATATCTCTCTCACTGCCGAAACACGTACGTACATTGGGGGAATAAGATAAAGTAGGCAATGCAGTACATGTCAAGGTAATCTTCTGTAAGAGAGGGGTAACGTGGTCAGTAGGAATTTGGGAACGTGCTTTGAGAATACAGCGTGCACTCTCCTCCTGCAGCTTGTCGTGTCGTATCTTTTCGTATTTAGAATGGTTTTTTTTATCCGTAAAATTCAACAAATCATACGAACAAGAATTCAAACACGTTCTCCATAAGCGACAAAGAATCAACAGAACCAATAACAAATATCAATAGCATGAACAAAATATATCTACTGCTGTTAATCTATGTAATTCAAACTTATTTTCTCTTCTAGTTTTCAAATACTTTGTATTTTCAACCAACTGTTAAGTGGAATATATGTATTTTCAAAGTGGGAGTAGGGATGCCCGCTGTCTGGAAAATGTGCATGTGTGTAAATTTGAACATGTAGGGACATATTCACATCGGCACATCTCCCTAAAATACACTTACTCGTATTTTACAGAGTGGCTCTTGTTTTAGGTTTTTGTTTTCCACTCAATATCACACACATTCTAACAAATCGCACACACAATTAAAATATTCTTTGTAAAACATTTTTTTTTTTAATTATTTTACTTACTCTATGAAAGTAAATATAAGTCTTTCCATACTAAAAAGATCAAAATTACTCGTAAGAATCTGTAAATGTCCTGCTTCCAGGGAGTTCGAAAATTCTAACGCTATTCACACTCATTGCAAACAAAATTTTAAAAGAATCCTTGCAAGTTTAGTATAGAAAAAAGACATAAAAAAGTTCATTATTTTGACCTCCGACATTCAGTGAACAGGGGTTTTCAGGATTTTTCCAATAACCTTAGAGACAACTAGTTTATCATAAATGAATTGACTAAAGAAAAACCTGTAACGTCCTAGCATAAAACCCAAAAATCATTGGCAAAAATTAATAAAATTCATGGAATATTTTAAAATATTTTGATCGAATTCAGAATCCTTCAATTTCGCTCCAATATCTGAACGAAATAAAAGGCTTTTTTAAGATAAATTATCATTTCAAAGCTACACAAAAACTAGTCTAAGAAAAAGAATTAATGTATTCATAGGAACTTATTTCCTATTTTTTTTCTTTGGTTGACACTGAAATTCGTTTATAGTCTATCGACACCGTAAATAGACAAAGGAATTCGTCCCGCCGAAAATTTTTCTCCATACATCTTTTCTCACCGTACCTTCTCAACGGCTTTATGTCTGATTCCGTCGCTGCTCGAGCAGTAAATCTCTGGAATGCGCTCGCCACTGACATTAGAAAAGCCCCTAACAAAATTCTTTTAAATAATTCAAATACATTTTTCTTCGAAATATCAAATTAATTGATAATATTTTCTAGTATTTCCTGCTTTGATAAAATTACAAACTTTTGTAGTCTTTAGAATGTTATGAATAAATTAAACCTCTTTAAGTTTTGTAAAACTATTTGATATTTTTTTTTTTAAATACATGGATGGGTATGCATATATGAATTTGTAAATGTACATGTGAATTATATTTTATATTTATTGACTTGATTTATGTGGGAATTTTATAATTGATCTGGAAAGAAGTACTCTCAATGTTAACACAGTACATTAGTTAGAGCTGTTACAAGTTTCAATAAAATCCATTCAGTGGCTTTTGCATGATTCGCGATCAGACAGACAGACCAAAAATTAAAAATGGCTATTTTGAGCTCTATATCATTCGTATTTTATATTGCAATGAATTTTTTCAAAAAATATAATAATAATATGTAAAGCCACGGCATTATTAGGATTTTATAATATGTATAGATTTATATTAAATTATACTTTATTTAGGAATTGTATTCCGCCTGGTTCATTCTGTTAGACCTAGTTTTAACTAGGGAAAACTAGTTTTAACTAACATTCAAATTTGTTTGTTAGTAAATTTTCGTTTTAACTAGGAAAAACGTGTTTTTACTGAAAACCAGTTTTAACTCTAACATATACTCATACGTGAAACACGAACGAACACTTGTATCACGCTCACACACAAATCTACGTGATATCACGTAACATAGAATTTTATTCAAGGGCAAATAACTTGAATAAGCCTCGGGCCATAACTTATATAACTTATTCATAACTAGCCTGTGACCTTTGCGCATTAAATAAGATATACGTAATAAATTATTTTTATTTAAAAAACTTTATTGCACATTACGGTACAACTGGCGAGCTCAATGCTTTAAGGCACTCTATGCCAGCTAACGTTTGGCTTGATCAGAGAGATACAGTGGGAGGTGCGATAAATATGTAACTTAAGCTACAAACATAATAAATAACCTATGAATAAATTTACACGATGAATACATACAATGTCAATATCATACAATATGCTTACATATATACATTCCATACATACATATATATCATAATAAATACACACATAAATAAGTCATAGTAAATATAGATACGCACATAGCATATAATATACACATATACGATAGGTCAAACTAAGAGAAAAAACTAACTAGAAAAAAACCAATTTCGAATTTAGAAAATGGAAATTCACAAAATTTTCAAGGCTGTCATTTGTTTTTCATTTCTGGCGGCAATTTGAAAATTAAGTGTTTGCTGAAACAAATTTAACAAGAAAACATTTTCGTTCAATATTTATCTATGACTTTCGTCGCTGTCTAAACTAGAAACCTAGTTAGAAAGACTTAAGTTAGCATTTAGTGATTAAATCCTATCCAGCGCCACTGTTTATAACTGGTTCAGTGAATTTAAACGTGGTCGTACCCAGCTCAGCGAGGATGTTAGAGAAGGCGTCCTGCGGCGGAAGATCTTTCGTTACGCGCGACCACGGTGATACGTTGTATAAAACTATTGCAGATTGTAAACAAGACCGCTGACTGGTTTATATTTTTATTTTAACTCTCTCGTGTTTTTAATTTTCAGCTTTTCAGTTAAGTAACATCCAATCTTATCTTATCCAATCCCATCCCACCATTTCATCTATCAGGTTAGACAATGTGATGAAAGCAACACCCAGGGTTCGTAAAAATCCGATATTTATAATAAATATCAAACTATCCGATATTTGATACATATCGGATATACATATATCATATTTATAAAAAAGACGCGAATTTCACTCTGTAAGTGGTTATAATGTGTCAAAATTGTTAAATGAAACTCTGAGTTTAATCAATAGACTTATTTATGATAAAATAAAACAAAAAATAAGAGTAAAATTAGAGTAACAAAAATTTGAATCTTTGAGATTAATATAATCAGTCAACTTAATCAACATTCAACTAATTTATAATTATAATCTTTAGTGTTGGATAATTGGCAGTGGCAGTGATCCTAATTTTTATATAAGTTTTTATATTTTATATCAGTATAACAATTTAAAAGCGTGGTATCTGCCAAAATTCTAGTTTTAACGACAAACATCAATTGATATATCAATTGACATATATCAATATAAATATCAATTGATATATACCAATATAAATATCAATTGATATACGAGTATATCAATATAAATATCAATTGATATACGAGTATATCAATATAAATATCAATTGATATATACCAATATAAATATCAATTGATATACGAGTATATCAATATAAATATCAATTGATATACGAGTATATCAATATAAATATCAATTGATATATACCAATATAAATATCAATTGATATACAAGTATATCAATATAAATATCAATTGATATATATCAATATAAATATCAACTGATATATATCTGCTGATAGATATATGTCAGCGGACCCTGACAACACCATATCTCATTATGCAGAATATTTTCCATATGCAGCGCGCATGGTATTTAAATTTCACTATTATCTGCGTTACATGTCAACATCACTCAAAAATGACAAAAGTTGACACGTCCGCAGATGCGCTTAAGGAATAAGAATAAGGATCAGGAAAGTGAATTGTGATGGAAGGGGAATGAGATGTCTCATATCACCCAGTCCATCTCGCTTTCCTCAATCCACCGGATGAGGAAAACGAGATGGGATGCCATAAGATGGAAAAAGAAGGTGCTCGAGCTTTGACTACTTTCACTCACTTCCGAACACGTTTGCACTAAGCGGTCTTCTGTCAGTGTGAGAACTTAGCCAGTCAGATACGCCCAGTCTGTTATAATAACATACAGCATCATCCTCCCCTCTGTACTACTCGTGGAACTGTTCATCCAACTAAAACATTAAACATCGCCAAAAAATTAGTCCAAACATGATAGTTCTACTATCAAACTTCAAGGAGTTCCCTTATTCACCTTAAGCTCCAGCATTAGATGCTGGCGGTTATATGTATAATAATACACCTCTTTAACTATTCACTTCAGAAAGACGCATTCGAATAATTACATTCGTTGAGAAGTTATAAAGCATTGCAACTTTAACTTGATACAGCAGCGCCCGCTGGTGAGTTATAACCATAACACCTATCCTCAAACATGCTCCAAGGTACAATTATACGTTTACAAAAAACCGCTTCATAATCGGTCCCGCTATTTCAGAGAAAAGTGGTAACAAACGGGTACAAAAAAACTTACATAAGTACATTCTCTTTACCCCAAAGGCCATACGAGTACCATTTCCGTTCGATGGTAAGTAAACATTGTTTATGTCAGTTATACAAAAATATTATTATGCAGTTATTCAAAAATTGCTTATCATGATTTTTACAGCCCGTCTAGTACTTTTTCTCCGGTTGTTTAAGTACAAGCCTTTTATGATAAAATGAAAAACTTTTTAATACGGATTTATTATTTCTCTAGTTGTGGAATAAACCATGAAACTTATTAATTTCAACTACAAGTTGCGTTTCTGTTTTCTTGTTGCACTGTGATATTGATCCTGTATGGAGAGTAGTTTACGGAATCCGTTTTCAATTTATGCGGGATTGGGATTAGGGGTAAATATAATATCGTATCTATTCTATTATTTTCAACGGCCTCGCGCTCGAATATATTTTAAATCTCAGTAATCCAGTTAACAATACAACACCAAGGACATGAATTACGGCGTTCTAGATTTATTCCACTCTTTCCCAGATTAGCAATTTCTCTTTTAAAAAGTCCTGAATCAAATGCTTCAAAAATAACATGCATTGCTGTTTGTATTTGTACTTGCACTTGCACTTATAGTTGCACTAACGGCAGCAATATAATATATATTTACATAATTAATTAACATTATTGCACATTGCCATACAAAAGGCGAACTTAGCCAAGTTGCTTTATGTGCCGTTTCATATGTTATACGTGTATATCAGAGATATATATTGTATACCTACATTACATTTTTGAATTATACTTCTAATTAATATTACCATATTAAAGGTAATGAGGAGTAAAGTATCCCCTACACATTATAATTTGGAACGAAAATCGACCTCGAAACTTTTTAAATTAAATTCGTTATTTTAGATTTATTACAAATGCATATACGATAGGTCAAACTAAAATTTCTTAGAACTGATTACTATACAATACAATAGAAAAACACAAATTCTAATTTTTGAAAATGGAACTCTCAAACGCCATTAAATTTTCAAAGCTGTCATTTGTTTTTTATTTCTGGCTGCAATTTAAAAATTAAGTGTTTGCGAAAATGAACTTTTATGACTTTCGTTGCGGTCTAAACCAGGAACAAGTTATGAAAGACTTAGCATTTAGTGATGAAGCCCCCTCCAGTGTCACTGTTTATAACTGGTTTAGTGAATTAAAAAGTGGTCGTACCCACCTCGGTGACGATGTTAGAGAAGGGACTTATTCTGCGACGGCTGTGACGTAGGAATACATCAAAACTGTGCCGCTCATAATTGAAGCAGACAAACGAACAACATATCAGCAGATACGGGCAATATTAAGTATTAGTATGAGTCAAGTTCAAACTATTTTACACAATCACCTACGAGTAAGGAAGCTTTGTGTTAGATGGATTCCTCACATTTTGAGCGAAGCTCAAAAACACTGCCGCCTGGAATGGTGTCTCCAAATGCTTGAAAAATTCAACAATGGTCAATCAAATGCTATATGTGATATAGTAACAGGTGATGAAAGCTGGATCTACTGCTATGAGCCTGAAACTAACAGGCAATCTGCGCAATGGGTCTTTCTTTTCGAAGAGTTGCCGACGAAAGTGAAGAAACGGTGGAGTGATGAAAAGAAGATGTTTGCCTCTTTCATTGGAAGATCGGGCCATTTTGCTACTATAACTTTAGAAAATAAAAGAACAGTAACTGCGGACTGGTATTTGAACAACAGCTGCTTACCTTCTGTTCTAGAAAAAGTCAAAGAACGACGCCCACGAAGCAGAATGATCCTCCACCACGACAATACCCCAGCTCATTTCGCCAGACAAACGAAGCAATTTTTGCAATGTAATAAGATAATGGGTCATCCACCATATATACGCCCTGTGATTTTTTAAAATTAAGGATAAACTCAGAGGAATACCCTTTATGAATGCAGAAAAGGCAGTGACGGCCTTCGAAACGGCTGTTGAAGAGGTTCCTAAAGAACTGTAGACTGATTGCTACACACAATGGTTTCATCGCATGAAAAAGTGTATCGATTGTCGCGAAAATACTTCGAAAAGCAATAAAATCACTTCCATCTTTATATCTGATTTAATATTTGAGATTTTAAAAAGTTTCAGTCTCACCGACGTATCTTATGTTATGATACTCGATTAATTAAGACGAATAAATCGACTTTTCATTTTTTAAGATCAGTCCAGTAATTTAGGAGCTGCGGTGAAACTTCCATCCATACATAAACAGATAATATATACACATATACGAGTACATACATACCAGTATATACATACCAGTACATACATACCAGTACATACATACAAGTACATACATACCGGCATGCACATACATACATAGACTGGCAAATTCATAACCCGTCTTTTTGGCTTTGCCGTATTCGGGTAAAAATAGGCCTACTGTCTTAAGTACGAGAAATTGAGTGGCCTAATCCCACCGTGCTAGTTAAGTATTCATGTTTGGTGAGATGTTTCGGTATTGGTGGGAGTGGGGTTACAAATAGAACACTTATTACGATATAGAAATAGAACAATGGTTTATCTGCGGTTTTAAATGAAATAAAGCTAAGGATAATTAGTTGTCAAATAAACCTAAGAATAGAAGTAAGAAAGGAAAATAGAGAAAGAAGATGCAAGTAAAAACGAAATAAAAGAAGGAGTTACCGTAACGAATAAAGCTAAGAATTAGCGGCGCTTATGTCGCCTTGAAGGTCACATAGATAACAAAAATAGTACACTATTTTAGAGTAGTGGATTTTTATTAAAACAACATAAAAACAAAATTAACTACTTAAAAATATGACCAAAAAAAAATCAATAGCATAGAGCTTTGCGAGCTCTATTTTTCCTATCCGTCCCACCAGTGGCACAACCAGTGGCAAACCACGGGATAAATTTATCCAACAACATAATATAGTTCATATATTGTTCATATCGTTTTTTTTTATTTTTATCGTTTTATTTGTAACCTTTACGCAGTCATAATTTTAGAACTTCGAAACCGATTTGTTTCATTCACAAACTTAACCTATAGATTATCTATAGATACTTATCTTATCTATACTTATCTATAGATTTTAGTGCCGAAAATCATTTCAATCTTACGCTGCTTTACAATTCATATTAAATTAATAGGTTATACAACGTTATACTTACGGTTGGCGCTACCTAACCGCATATTGCATAGATTGATAATGAGCTGCAAAGCAGTTTGTAATTGTACTATGATTAAATGATGACTGTATTGTTTCAGATGAAGGCGTGGACGGCGCACGAGCAGGACACATCATTGCCCTGCTGTCGGACGCTGCACGTCAAACATACAGCCTATGCCAGTGCCCTCTATACTTTGGTAAAGAGTTTTTACTGTGAAACATATGCTGAAAAAGCAGATAGTTTGTTTATAAGACTAGTTTAGGTTGGATTGAAACGTTTAAAGAACCTTAATAATGTATCTATAAAGAGAAAAGAAAGACGTTTTTCCTGTAAAAAATAGTGTATATAATCTGTGTACCATCTATTCCATAACCCTATGCCATACTGAGTTAAACTGGAATTGCGCAGGAATCAAAATCCGTTTAAATGTTACTAATGTTCCCGGGCATACAATCAAGGTGCGTATCGTTCTGTCTCGTTAACCCGCGCCCGGAATTAATAAACGACAGATACGACAATTACGACAAATACACCAGATACGACAGTTTAACGTCCGCGATTACCATCTTTAAACGAAATTGCTTTTTCGTGACCTAAATGCATATTACGGGACATTGTTATCGTTCGGTGATGAATCAAAACGTTGTACTTATTTAAATATTTTCAATCTTGATGATAACGAAGTATTGTTCTCTAACATGCTATTGTAACATGTTTAACGTATTAAATTAATAGTATAAGTTATTACAGTTTATAATCTAGAAAAGAATAGAACGGCTAAATTAGCAGCAAATTATGGTCAATAAAATAAATTATTTTTAATGGAAGTCATTTTCCTAATATTTTCGAATACGACTTCCGAAATGACATTAATTCCGTTCGAAGAACTTTATTGGTTACATCGCTTCCGTTCTAAAAATTTTGACCTCAATAACGAATATCGCGGATGTCCGAAGAATAACGTTAAAAAAATGTAATGATTGTAGATACATTTTATCGTTTGACCATCGGTTTATTATACTACCGATATTTTGTAGAATTCACTGTAGAAAGAACAATTACAATAAGTTTACCAATGTCATAAACAATATGTGACTGAAATCACACAAAAACTGAAAATAGGTTGATTAGTACCGAAAGTAGAATCGATTCTACCAGTTCTTACAATAGGATTTTTCATAACTTATTTCATATCTTTTATTATACACGCAGCTGCATCGCCCGTGCTGCGCCGCCTGGACGGCCCTAGTTTACGCGCTACGAACGTTTTAGATAGAACAACAAAACTTTACATGTTGGTAACTTTTGATTTATTCCCTATTTTTTTTTCTAGAACGGTTTTATATATGTTTAAATCAATTGGCATGTTACGAGTTTTGAGTTATTTTAGTTGTTTAATTTCTTCCAATCTTTTCTTTCTACTTTCTTGCCATCTTCTGCGATCCCTGCCTACTCGTATATAAACAGAAATAGTGTTAATATACGTTTGAGTCTCCCGCCTTTCTTTCCTCTCCACATATTACCGTCATTAACCCTTTTTTATTAAGCGTACCAAAAACATTTTGACATTTTGAAATAACATTAAAAACCAAACAGAAACATAAAAAGTGGTATGTGGCTACCGAAATGCACTAGCTTTTAAAATTAGCAAGAAAAAGGGATGTATTAATGTGGACTATGCAATCCGAAGTGTTAATATCACAACAATTCCTAGGAAAGGGAGACGTACCTGGGAAGATTGCACGTTCCAATCCCATTAATAACCATTCCATTTTATTCAGACGTGCATTTCCAAAGAAATAAACCTATTAGTCAGCTTAATGAGTCGGCTCGTAACCACGGTCGGTGCAACCCAACCGATTAGTCGAGTATAATAAATAAGGTAAACATTCGCGTTGAGACCCGTTTAAATAGATACAGTTCACTGATCACTGACAGCAATCAATCAATCATTTCTTAGTGTAATGTGAATTTACAGGATGGTACAAATAATTTAATTAATAGTATATGTCACTCTAACCACTTCTGGCATAAAAATATAGTAATAATATTAACATAAAGTAAACAGTGCAAACAGTAATGATAACATATTTGAATTAACAAATTATACGAAAAGATGAATTCCCTAATATTACTTATTATCCATATTAACAAGTATTTTCCCAATATACGTACGTGTTTCGGTAGTGAGTGAGATATACCAGAGCCCATTCCCATCCCTTCCTATCACTCCCCGTTTTACCAACCCTTTCTCCCAATTCATTCCTTAATCTGCAATGGTAGGCATTCTGGACTGATGTTGGCATGTATCGCGGATGTCTATGGACGATAGTATCCACTTACCATCAGGTGGACTGTATGCTCATCTGCGGCCTTTTTCTATAAAAGAAAATTGTAGATATTTCAAAAACACATAATAGTGGTCTTACTTAACGTAAATGCACTGTGGTAAAAGCATCTTCCTCGACGTTATTAGACTTAAATCAGGTTAGTAGTTCCTACATGAAGCAGTTTCTGCCAGCACTAGAACACTCACCACAAAGTAAGAGCTCTTTACGAAGTTTGCTATTGAACAACGATTAAGGCTTCACTAAAATAAGAAGTTGCGTTAAAAATACAAAGGGATCGTTATTATAAGTTGGATGGCGGTTGTACAAACATTTTGTTTGAAATCAATTTTTTTCGGAATCTAGTTGTTCGTCTCTCTACGTATGTGTCTTTGGGTCCACAGGGAATTGCATACAATTAATAATGCCAAATAATGCCATAGCATTATTTGAGTTTTATTTAAAGGTCAATAGGTCACGCACCAGTTCAAGAAATAGATTTCGCTTCCTTTTGCAGAATTTAGGTAAAAACTTTATAAACAAAAGTTGCAGAAATTAATAAACCCTAAGCATCAAAAGATTTATTCGCATAAAGACAGATTCTCGAAAAGTCAGATACTAATTTAGTGCAAACTAATCTACTTTAATGAATTAAATATAGCGCAACCTAATCCTACGGTGTTATTTTTTGTTTGTTTACTACTGTATCCTGTCCTTTTGGTTATTTTCGTTTTTTCAAAATATCGATTCTTCATAATAACTTTGTTTTTATTTTTAATGATTTTTCTTTAGTTTTTAATCTCCATAATTTTGAAATTACTAAAGAATGGTTCTTTATCATCTACGAAACCGAAATTACAAACCAGGGACTTTCGAGAAAGAAAGTCCTCTCATAAACCCGTGGGTAAAACCGATTATATAAAATTAATTACCAAATTAAAATGTAATTTTTTCTCATGGTTCATTTTTTTTTTTTTTTATAGATTAGTGGGCGGACGAGCAAGCGGTCCCACGTGATGGTAAGAGTTACCGCCGCCCATGGGCACCTGCAACACCAGGGGGTATGCGGGTGCGCCGCCGACCTTGCAAAATCCTATTCACAGTACGCCTATTCATTCTAGTACGCAAAAACATCCTTACTTTTAATTTGACTTTATCAATGCAGTTTCTGGTTCCCTTTGAAGCATTATGTATCCACGTCAGCTCACTAACTCCAACCGCTTTACAAAAGGCAAAATCTAAAAGTATCTAGAAGAAATCCTGAGCACGCAACGATCAAAGTAATAGTCGACTTTGATCAAAAAAGAAAGGTCAAGTTAAGAGGTGATTGAGTAGAAATCTAAAAATACTTAGATTTTCACGTTTCTTTCACATAAAGGTATCTATAGATGGGGGGTCCTAGATTTGAAACGAGCGTTATTTAAAATAAGTATTTCGCTGCGGTTTTTCCCTCATGAAACTCCAATACCACCGGGATGTTTTTGGGAATCAGACGTGTTACCTAATGATAAACACTGCCACTTCATCTCTAAAGGTCAGCGGATGTGCCGCTTACCTCACCTCTAGATTGATTAGATTTGATGCGCTAGATTTAAATCTTTGATGCGTGCCGAGTCCGTGTTGTAGAGGAATACAGCCTAAAACCACCTGGAAATTATCATATAGCACATACAAAAACTGGATTTAAAATAGCTATAAAAGAAAAGAATTAAAAAATATAATATAAAAGAAAAGAATAGTTTAAGAGACCAGGGTTACTACAGAGGTTACTTAAAAACTACAGAGGTTATAAAGGATGAGCTATTGGAACAAATATGTAGGTATTACAAAATGTAGTTCATTTCAAGGCACCTAGTCTTCTGTAAGAGAGGGGTCGAATGCGCTCAGCAGCTGTGGGACTGCAGCCTGCACTTTCCTCCTCAAAAAAATCATACGAAAATAATTAATTAATTATTTTTAACTTGAATGAATCCTTTATGGATTTACCTTACGAGTATTTACAAATATTTAAATAATATAAACAACATTATGTTAAATTGTACGCGTTTGTGTGAGAGAGTGTGTGTACAGATACATTACGAAATAAAGCCATCGGCTAATCCGGAAACACCCGAACGCGTCATCCACGTCTTCGAATTACCGTACCTCTATTTGCATACTTTATTGCATAGACGTGGATGACGCATTCGGGTATTCCCGGATTAGCCGATGGCCAAAGTTTTCGTAATGTATCTGCTGTATATAGATATTCATGTATAATGCATATTTCAGAGTTTGTGGACGTGTCATTTTTAATGCTAATTTATTGTTCTCATAAATTAATAGTATTAAAAACTAATACAATTAACTAATTAAAATTTTTATGATTTTTATTTTAAAGATTGCTTTTATAAAAAGCAATTTAAATGAAAATACTAGTAGTTTCAATTTCACAATAATCACAACCGCTCAAAGGCTTCTCAGAAGTAATGAGAAATTTAATTATTGTCTTTGTTAAAATTAATTTCGTTCAAAACAAAACATATTTGAGTTAATTACGTTTCAAATATTTGAATAAAAGGGGCGTTTTGCTATGTTTTATAATTCATATTATGTAAATAGAAGGCTGGGTGACATAAATTAATGTTACTGAACACATTTGTATGTAAATTAAAGTCCGTTTAACTTTTTGTATGGACTTGTTAGGGCGTGGGACCATTGGAGACACTTTGACTTGAGACATATCTTCCTTACATAATGAGTGGAAAATACTGATATAACGCACAAAATCTATTAGTCATATTTTTTTATCACAATGAATTTACTGATGGAAATCAAAATATTTCATTATACGCTAAATGCTTCCTAATTCTCTAATTTAAAACAGACTTTAAATGTAGGTACGTCATGCTGAATATTTAACAACCGTCGCGGTGCGCAGTCGAATTCTAAATTTGAAGAGAAGTGCTTCGGACTTTTTAGCGGGAACTCAAAAAGTGACGTTCAGTTTTTGTTTGATTATTGTAAAAATTGTCTGTTAGGCGTTTTGTGTTTTAATAGTGATAGTTTATTAAACTTCAGTGTTTTTGTGCGTGATGTGACAATGAAATAAAAGCTTGGGCCGCGTTTTCACTACTATAGCTTTACTGAGTGACTCCTGACTTGCTTCGACGGGACTGAATCACCACTAGACATTGACAGCATATGTTTTAAACTGAAATTGTTTATTACGAAGAAAACTTTACACCGGCAGAATGTGCTAATTGCACCATTGCCATATATGAAGAAAAAGGTGTTGATAGAACAAGCGACGCGATGTGACATTTGACCGTCATATCCACGGATAGATGAGCCGCGTGTTAATGTGTCGAGAATAAAATATAATCACGACAAAACCAACATTAATTATTACTTATTTTAGCAGCCAAAAAAGCATTATAAAATTAAATGTGCCTATATATTGAACATGTTCTACAAATTTTATGCCTGTAGCAAGGTACCCAACATTCTGGCGGAATTACCTCACTGAATTGTTTGGATTGTTGGGCATAGCGCGAGATAATGTCCTTGTATGTATAAATACTTCCAAAAATACCTACAAATTATATACATAGGTATATAATTTACCCTTTTAAATCTAAAGAATAAGAACTGGCATATACTAGTAATTTATAACATTTCAGTTTAAAAAGTGACAGCACACAATAGCCTCTTTGTGTCGGTCATGTGTCGTGGCCGCCTTTTCCTTTTTTGCACTAATGAGCTAGGACAAGAACTAGCGTGCGTGATTTACTACACTTGACATTTAAAATTTTTAAGGCATTTGCGCACTAAAATGCGACAAGATGTAATTTAGTATACTGGTAACTAGTGTGGGCACGATCTTAAAATTAGGTTAGCCATCCAAATGTGACTGAAGAAAAAAGGCAAACTTATAAAACCTTATTTTGATAATATTCATTTTAATCAGAAACGAATTTGATATTATTGATTTTTTGCTCTTAAACTAAAGCGCGCGCCATGAGCAGAACCCCTCATATTTTATTGACCCTTAATATGAGGGGTCTAGTAAAGTGGTCGTTGTACGACGATTTCATACAAATCTCTTTACCGTCCAGTCTTCGCTGACCTCTTGACAATGACCGAGATTCTTTCTGCTCGTGGCGCGCGCTTTAATCTGAAATTGATACATAAAAGATTACAGAATAAAAAAACAACGGGCTACACACGCTGTAACCATATCTTTCCCAAAGCCTTGAATTCTGCTCATGATTCTGAGTTAATTGACATAAATAATGCTGCGTAGGTATTTTATTAATTTTGTAGAATTATCAATTTTGTGGAGCATGTGCGGTTTGATAAGCCTGTATGTAATATTTAGCGTGATTTTAGTATAGGTCCAGTTTACATTCAATAGTTTTAATAATAACTTGTATTATAATATATTGTAACAGGTATTATAATCATAATAATATATATAAGGAAGTCACCTAAATATGCCTGATGTCTACTTACTTAGCTTTTCAAATGCGCCACGAGCAAATGTGAAGTCTGTTCACAATTTTCTAATTCTCTCAAAAACACGCGAAAAATAATCCATTCTGCACACATCACCAGTATTAACAAGGGTGGTATGGATACTCCTGTACATGTGTATAAGCGACCTTTCAACTCCATTGTTTGCCCTTTGTTCTCGTGAACTACAGGGCCCTTAGGACTCTCAATCGGTAGAGAACTGTAAAATGTTTTTTTGTTTCAGAATATATCGATACTGGTGGTGCTGTTATATAGTTGGAGGATCGGTGTCAACGCGAAGCGGTACAAGGAGTTGGATGATGTGTATTATGGTGAGTATAATAAAGTATTAGATCCTTTTTGTTAATAATTGCTTGTATAAATAGAGAGTATATAGTATATACTCTCTATTTATACAAGTAATTGTTGACAAGTTAATACAAGACATCTTGTGGTAAGTGTATCCACTTACCACAAGATGTCTTGTATGCCGCCTTCTTTCTACAAATAGGGCTTTAGTTAAGCACGCAATTGTGCATGGTGACGATTAAAATACAAACTCAGTCAAAAGTCCTGTTTGCTGGGGTGACGCTTCCTTGGGTTTATTGAATTCCTTTCTGAAATACTCTAATGAGGGGGGAAACCCAGGTCTCGACGGCAACCAATTCTCGCCTCGAAGAACTTAAAACAGAAAATGCACTTTACCAAAAGACGACAATTTCTTTAAGTAAGGTGTCCGTATAAGCACATTAGTACTCGTAAATATGAAAAAGTTCTAGTAATTCAGGGAGTCATTGACACCAAGGAAAGGTGGAGAATATTACTTTCCTTGTAATAAAACCTTTCATACTTGTTTATGTTTTCACGCAATTACAAAAATATTTCATGCGATTATTGCAGGCACAGTGACCACTTACTACAGATTCTAGTCTCTCGGTAAGAACGGTTACCGTAGTTTATACTGCTCACAGCCCTCTGTGCTACGAAACCTACTCGTAAGTACCGGTTCTAAACTGTAGTAAAACAAACGAGCAACTTGGTATTGTACGCAAAAATATTGTCGAGCGATTAGTCTTATCATTGAGAGTTTGAGAGTACGACTTATTCATCCAATGAAATGCCTAGTTTTATTTTCAGTCATTTTTTTTTTTTTTATATTTTATAATATAACAATATATCATATAATATAATCATATTAAATATACTGCCAAGGATTTGTTATAATTTTAATATATAGAAGTATATAGAAACAATGCAAAAAAATGGATATGCACTGATTTGAATTGTCCAAGAGCGGTTTTCATAAGTTTTGGAACTGGACAGTATTAATGGTTGAGGAATGATTTAGTTTTGTTGCGTTTTATAATGATTAGCAGAATACGGCTTTAAATTAAACGTCTACTGAAATTAAAATACAGCTGAAACATAAATTGTACCTGTTAATGGATTTGATCCCCTGCATACGACTACTACCGTTTATCGAGTTTCATAATGTTGCACGCCTAATGTTGTGGAGATCTCTTAACCACAGAGGTATATCTACGTACAAAAGAGGGTAATTTGTACGTCACTGATTGCGACTTAAAAGGGTCATGAAAATGGTTAATATTTTTTCCTCGCTATACATTCAAAGGCTCCCGAAATTATTTGCAAAGTGGATTGATGGCCCACAAAGGAACCAAATTTGTTTCGCCAATGAAAAATGTCTCGTCAACCTTTAATCAACGGCTGGAACATAATTAATTCTCCCATCCTGTTTACATTTTTGTAAAAAAGCTGTATTATAAAAGCGAAATTCGGTTCGTAATCCGTGTTGATTTTGCTCCACTGCCTTCACTTGAAGGTCGGCTTAAACCGATTAGAGAAAAATAAAAAAGAACTCTATTTGAAAGGCCCATAAAAATAAATACTCTATAAAAATCGCTCTATAGAAATGAAACGGTATTCATTGTTTGTACAAATGTCAAGATATCACATTGTGCAACAGAGATCAACAATGTAAAAAGTGTGTTTGCTCTTCTATCAATTTCGGACTGAGTTGTATTAATAAAAAATAATTAATAACGTAAATTTTGATTTTAAGTTGATAATCAATCGGAACAACGTGTTTATTGTCACAAACTGGAGTTGGTACTTGTTCTTGAGTACAAAATACCAGAAACTATATTATTTTTATTTGTATAGTATTATATAATGATGTATTACTAAAGGTATTAATATTTAAACTAAAACTGCAGCCATGTCCTTTTGTTTGATCGAGCGGTAATTGCGATAATGCATAAAGTCTGAAGTTTAAAGAATAAATAAATAAATATAAATAATAAATATGTTTCAGTCAAATCCTGCACATCGATGTGTCAGTGTCGCATCTGTGTGAGTACAAGATATTTCAAACGATCGCTTAAAATTTCTTTACTGGGACCTAGTTCTACTGCGAGAAACATAAAGGAAAACAATTTCGCTGGTGAAAAAAGTGTAGATAACAGAAAAAGCCAATTACCAACTAATGAATCCCATACAAAGTTTCACTTTTCACGCCGTTTAGCTCATTATCTGATTTGTTTCCGTAATATTTTGCAGTAATGTTCCCATAATTTACTTCCCAATGTCCTTTTGGTGGATATTTACTACTGTTGCTTCTATACCGACATTTGGAACGAATAGCTTCGTAATTCGATTTAGATTCAAATTCAGATAGCACTGTGAATGCTGTTGTTGTTCATAATTAGTTTCAATTCGTAGAGACTTGACACTTTTTCGGTACTTTTGCATCTAGATTAGGAACGGGCTGCTACGGAAAATATTCTTTAATAATTTAGAATTTCCCGTGGATGTTATAAAAGGTGACTAGATTACAAAGCCGCTACCATAAACCCTGAAGGACTACACCACATCTAAAAAAGTGGACTCGCCAACCCACTTGGCCAGCTGGGCAGCTTAAGGTCATACATTCCTCATAAACAAGACAATGTGTACGTGGAGGCCCGTATCCAGCAGTGAACGAAAAGGGGTTAATTACGGAATTTAGAATATTTTTATATCAACTATGCCCATGAAGAGGTAGCAATGCTTGTGCGATGTTGGAGCACTGTCCGGGTAGTGGTTATTCTACTCATCCTGCGGACTTAGTCCGTAACTAGAGTTACCAACCGTCTCTCGAAGGCCCCATTTCTAGAGCCGTGAATGCGGTGCCCCTCATAAGCTACGTGCGGGCCGCTAATTATATGAGATTTCACGCATTGAATTTTTTAAAATTAAGCATATATGTAGAATGTTCTCCTCCCTCGACAACACCAACATCAGTCCAGAATGACAAACATTGGCACGTTTATAGATGCGCCACCTGCCTTTGAAGATTTAGAAACAGGAAAAGGGTTGGGAAGAATAGAGAAAAGTCAGGACAAGGAATTGTTGTCATCGGAAATGTACATTAATATTTTTTATCTTTTGAATAGAAAAAAAAATAAGGTAACAGTATATATTTATAATATTAGGACACATATTGAAATTTTCATTCGCCTACAATTAGAATACTTCGAGTGATACGTTTAATCAACTAATACGTAGTCATTAAAACTTTTTCAAATTAATTTGTTAATAAACTCACTAATACCAAAATTTCTTCAACTTTTCTCATTATCCTTTTGCCATTAAAAATAAAATGATGATTGCAGAAGTAGATAAGTAAATAAAATTATTAAACTTTGTTTACGGAGCCATATGACCTCACCCGACCGAAGTCGTTATGTTAATCTAGAGCACAACTCTGACGGCTCATGTGCGTGACATGCAGTTTATACATGTCATAACTTTTGGGAAATCAGACAAAAGGGGTTTATTTTAACTGTTATTAGTGAGTTTACTGTTACTAAAGAATTTACACAGAGAGAGACCTTATGGTCTCCGAGTCAATCTACACATCAGCCCTTGTTCACCAGGCCGTTCCTCCTCAAGTCAAAAGATTTTAATAGTTAATACAATCAAGAAGCTCACTTGTAAGTATAATCTTTACCAAAGTAACATTTGACACTATAAATCAGTAATTTCAATTATTAGATATAATAACTCACCGTATTTAGTTATAGGTATACAGGCAGCAGTATACTTCTATTACTAGATCACTACTAATGATCGATGTTAACATGATGGCGACCGGTTCGTAAAGAGACTGTCTTTTTTTTTTCGGAATGTCTAAATGCTTGTGACCCTAGTAGCCTTTCAAGAGTCACCGGTAGTGTTTGATTTAGGGCGAGCGCAGAAGGCGCTCAGCCAGGAACTAAATGTGTGTTGCAACGAGCCTAAGGGCTCCCCCGCCGGTAAACCGGCGGAAGGAACGGACCTCGGCTTAGGACATTGCATTGGGGGATACCGCGGGATCGCGAGTCAGCGATAAGCGCCCAGGCACGTGCCGATACCTAGTAAAAGTGTTAGCTGAGGGCCGGTGTGTGTTAACGGTGTAAAAAGAGACTGTCTGCTTCCTACCTTCGGCTTTTATAGAGCTGCTAACGAGCGGGAATAAAATGGGGTTGACAGAAGTGTGCGCTCCACTGGGTTATCACCCCAACGCCCTCTATTTCCTTCAACACAAGCGCCCTCTAGCATAAGGCGTGTTTACTAATTTTAAACTTTAGTTATAACCGTCTCAAGTTAACAAAATAATTAACAAACTATTTACCACTGACCATTCAATATAAGATTGTAAAATAATGACTCAACCGCGACAACTAGAGACATCTTCAGTCTATCTCCGACATACGAGTATATATTCGTATAGTTAACTCACATGAGCAAAACAGTGTTTCGTGTTTAAGTTGTCATTCCAAGTCTGTATTTACTTAATATTACCGAATACTGTCAACAGGGACGTAAACAGGGGGGGGCTGACGGGGCTTGTGCCCCGGGCGCCGGGTTTTCAGGGGCGCCAAAATAGCAATTGTTGTTTTCCAAAAAATACAAGTGGAAGATAAAAATAAATAAATAATATTAATAAAATTTTAAACTGGCGCTCCAAAGATTTGAGTTATTGCGTCATAAGGATATCTCCAGAGTCCAGAAAAGTCTGGAAATGTGAAGAAAGATTTAGAGCGCTGTGCGCGCCGGCGCGCGGGAAGGTACTCGATTTTGATTGGTCTATAGTCTATAGAGATCGTGCAAGTTGGCGATAATTTAAATGTGATTTATTTCTTATATTAGCAAGTAAGTAATCTATGGATGCTTAGTTTAAACATTATCTATTATATATTGCACTGGCTTCATCACACGATTTCATTATTTAAACACTTCTAGCTAGTGTTTTAACTTATTTAAACGCACAGGAACCATCTAGTGTTACACCAGATAGTTCCTGTGCGATCCCTGTTAAGCGAGGCACAGACCCACCAGCGGCAATTAGAGCAAAATTGTCGATGTAGTGCTATCCATGTGTGTAGGTGATACTGTTGTTGTGTGTCTTAAGAGCCATTTCACGTTTTAAGCGAATAATACAAGTTTTTGAGCTCTTCTATAGGTGAAATGAAAGTTGCTTTACATTTCTGAGTAAATATTTTAAATCGCTCATTGTTTTGTATTGACATCGAATATTTCGAAATATTTCTTTATTTATCCTGTAGTACTCAACGTCCCATATCATGTTTTAGCAAAAATGCGCCTTCAGAGCCGTTCTTTCCACTAAAATTCATTAATTCAACAACGAAAAAGTACAATTATACGTAATATATAAGTGTGCTGAACAGAGCGAAGCGGTACTTCACCCCTGGGCAACTCCTAATGCTTTACAAAGCTCAGGTGAGGCCCCATATGGAGTATTGCTCACATCTCTGGGCCGGCGCACCGAAATACCAATTGGACCCATTTGACTCCATCCAACGACGTGCTGTTCGTATTGTCAACGATCCCACTCTCACGGGCAGTTTAGAACCCCTCAGCGTTCGGAGAGACGTTGCATCTCTCTGTGTGTTCTACCGCCTGTACAATGGGGAATGCTCTGAAGAATTGTTTAATATAATTCCCACCTCGGGTTTCTACAACCGCACTTCCCGTCACAGAAGTGCGGTCCATCCGCATTTCCTAGATACGGAGGTATCGCGTACTGTTCGGTCCAAAAATTATTTTATATCGCGAACCCGTAGGCTGTGGAACGAACTGCCTCAAGAGGTCTTCCCATTAAACTACGACATGGGGTTCTTCAAGAAAGCTGTGAATAGGATTTTGCAAGGTCGGCGGCGCGCCCGCATACCCCCTGGTGTTGCAGGTGTCCATGGGCGGCGGTAACACTTACCATCACGTGAGACCGCTTGCTAGTCCGCCCTCTTCTCTATAAAAAAAAAAAAAAAATATTTCTGTAAATTAACACAAATCACGAGAAAAAATAAAATAATTGGCGTCAATTTCGACGTAAATCACCGGCATTTAACTGTATTTTTTTATCATTTATTAAAGAATTTTTTTAAGTACACAGAATAAAATCAATTTTGTACCTTTATTAAAACGAAAACAAGTATTTTTATAAATTATGATTTATTATATGTATTTATATGTACGTATTTATTATATTATATGTAGGTAAGTATATTAATCGGGGATTCTTGCGTCGGCCGATGGCGCGAGCGCTCATCGAGTTAATACTTATGCCAGTTTCACCGCGCTCCGATCGCACGCGTTTACGAAACATTATACAAGGGTTGCAACGTCTTGATCAATTGAGTTTTTTATTTTTTTGTTTAGTTGATATACTAAAATATTATAGTGGTCGGTTTTTGAAGTCTATTGCACATGTTTGATTTTTTTTTAACTAGGTATTGCGTAACAATATTTAAAAAAATTATTTGGTTTTAGCAATGGGGAGAAAAGATTCCGTATACCATTGTGTGAAAAGAGAAAAACGTCATAACTATGCAGCGTTAAAAAAAGCAACAGAAGCCAGATATAATAATAATAGAAAAATGTGGCGTTTTCATCAACGAAGAGTACTGTTTTTTATGGGCATCACCTGATGGGTTGTGTGATGAAAGTCTGGTTGAAGTAAAGTGCCCTAGCTCTGCTTTTAGAATGGATTCTATATAATTGCCATTAAAATGTTTCAAGTTGGACTGTCGATCTCAAATCGTTCTGAACCCAAACCACAAATTATTGGTATTTTCAAATTCAGGGCCAGTTGCACATTGCTAAAGAACTAAATGTTTGTTTGCAATGTGGACTGGTTCAGAATTTCAGAACAAGTAGTTTTATTTTAGACCTATAAATTTTCCAATACATATACTTCATTATTTTATAAAATGGTTTTTATTCAAAGTATAACACTTTTTTCCATAGTTACGCTATAGAGACGGGGGAATGAACTATCCCCAGTCGCGTTGCGTTGTAATTACCTTGCTTGGTAATTTTTGTGAAATGGCTCTTAAATCAACTTATACGTAATAAACGTATACGTCAAGTGTATTGTGTATGTCATACGGCATACCCTGCTCTGTGCTGTAAACTGTGCATTAATATAGATAAGTGTTCGGGACAACCGATGCGACAATAGTTTTAAGTCTTTGTTTGTATAGATTCCATAATTTTATTATTTAAGTTTTCTTGTAGTATCGATTTAATAGTTAACATTGTTATTGTTTGATTGGTTATTACGCAAATTACATTTTTTAGTTAATATTATAATTATAAGCCGTAAAGTACAAATTGTTTAGTAAATAAAAGATCAAAATTTTGTCATTTTGCTCGACCAATCAGAGAGCCGGAATTAACAGAGAAATGTAGCCGCTGTCATTGGACGACAGAATTAAAACAAGCTCTCTGATTGGTCGACATACTAAGCGAAAATTATATAAATATAGGAACAAATGTCCGTAGATTCATTCCGAGCTGTACAGTTGAACAATAAACAAGAAGAAAATTTTTGAATACAATAGAGCTAGTGTCTCATTACCATCCCCAATTAAGAGAGCACATTCTTCGACATAGGAAAGGTCAAGTGAGCTATTTTTCTCCTTACATACAGAACGAATTTTTAGATATCATTGCTGGTAAAATAAGAGAACACATATTTTTTGACATCAAAGCTTCAAAATACTTTTCCATCATGTTTGACTGCACGCCTGATATAAGTCATTCAGAACAAATGTCTTCGTTATGTGAAGATCACCGAAAATGTTCCAGAAATAATGGAAAGTTTCATTGATTTTGTGACAGTTACTGAGAAAACTGGATTAGCACTTTCTCGGGATATTTTAGAAAAAATCAATAACGATGGCTTGGACATAAGAAACTGTAGAGGACAGTGCTACGATAATGGCTCAAATATGGCTGGCATGTACAAGGGCGTTCAATCTCGAATTCTTGCAGGAAACAGTCTGGCGTATTTTGTGTCATGTGCAGCACATTCCCTAAACTTAGTTGGTGCAAATGCTTCTAGCTTGTCAGGGGAGGCAGAGTCCTACTTTGGCACACTTAATTGCTTGTATAATTTTTTTGCTTCCTCCACCAATAGATGAGAGATTCTAGTAAAACATGTCCCCCTATCTCTGAAACTGCAAAGTAATACCAGATGGTCCACTAAGAGAGAGGCTGTAAGTGTAATGTATAAGCACCTATGAAAAGTTATAGATGCTTTAAATGATCTCAGAACCAGCCCAATACCAACTGCTGAAACAAAAGCAGAAGCAAATTCTCTTCTGAAAAATGTAAAAACATTTGAATTTATTATCCTCTCCTGTTTTTGGTACAAGCAGTTAAGCCGTATCGACATTGTGAATAAGCTTTCACAAAGAGAGGACATCACTATTGAAAGATCAGCAAAACACATTAGTCGACGGATCTCTGAATTTGAATCAGAAAGGTCAAATTGTTCAAGTAACGCAGTAAAAGAAGCCAAAGAAATAGCAACACAGCTTAACATAGATCCACATTTTAAAGAAGTACGAAAGAGGAAGAAAAAGCGCATGTTTGATGAGAAGGGTGATGATGTAAGCCATGAATTCTCAGAGGAGAAGAAGTTCAAATTGTTAATGACGCAAATAGTTGATCGGATTCTAACTGAACTGAGGCAAAGGTTTCAATCTATTCAAAACATGAATGACTTGTTTGGTTTCCTCAATAAAGCGGGATTTGAAACATTGAATGGAGAGGAATTGAAGAATCGGGCTATTGAGTTAGCAGCCACGTATAATGATGATTTAGATAAAGACGAACTGGCTATAGAAGTGGAGAGTTTCAAGTACCACGCATTGGATTTAGGCCCTAACATGAAAACGGTCACTTCGTCTGATCTTCTTACATTAATATACCAAAACGGACTTGAAGATGCCTACCCCAACATTACTACTGCACTAAAAATTTTCCTGACAATACCAGTTTCAGTTGCCTCAAACGAAAGAAGTTTCAGTAAATTAAAAATAATAAATAATAATAAAAAATTATATCAGAAACTTGACAGGACAGCAACGACTTACCAACCATGGCATCATTTCCATAGAGCACCAAATAGCTTCTAAACTATCTTTTGACGAAATTGTAAGGACTTTTGCATCTACAAAAAGTCGTAAAGTAAAATTTTAGTTCATATTCAGGTTTTAAGTTTCACCAAAGTTTTTCACTATTTTTCAGAATACATAAATATAGGTACGTGTAAACTGTATAGGCCTAATACACTATGTAACTATTAATTGCGTAATTTCAATAACTATTAAATTAACTTTTTACCTTTGAAATCGAGCATTTACTTACCACCTACCCAAGTTAATTATGAAAAGTATAGTAAATGTTTGGTAACAATCTCAGGAGTGTTGTTTAGGAGAGTTTTCGTTTCATTGGTCATGCTTGGACATTCTTCGTTTAAGTGGGTGAAAGATGGGGGGGGGGGGGGCGCCAAAGTGAGGTATTGCCCCGGGTGATATTTAGCCTAGTTACGTCCCTGACTGTCAAAAACGATTTTTATATTATTTCATTCTTTTATGATTTCAGCCAAGAATGGAAAAGCCTTTCATTGCAGATGAACAAAACTCCATTACTTTACAAATACAAGTAGCACATGCGGCTGATAAAGAACGGCGAAAGGTCTTGTTATTGAGTGTCATCGTTTCGTGATAAAACTAAATTTTTCGCAAATAGATTGATTTCACAAAAGAATTACTACATATGCACTTACGTCTTAATTATAATATGGAGTGAGAAAGTTATAATAAATGAAGGTAATATAGCAGGGCGACCTTACTCGCGGCGATCATGGTTCGTGCGACTGAACAGAAATATCGACTAGAAAAATAAATACCAAAATAAGACGAGGCACATAAGGGACAAGGAAAATAAAGAGTTACACTAAGCAGATGGAAAGTCATATGTTTCTTAGCATTCACTCGTTACGAGCTGAATATCTAACTAATAAGAAAAAATAAAGACCATAAAAATAAAAATTCTATTTCTGAAACGCTTTTTCCTTGCAGAAACTACACAAAATTAAAAAAAAAAAAACGGGCAGAAAAAAATACTGAATGGGCAGCAAATCATGATCAACAAAACAAACTATTAAATGTACTAAGAATATAAAGACAATGTCGACGGTGTCCCGTGAAGCGCGCTATCCAGCTACGTCTTTATTGAGAACCTAAGTATAACCATAAGAATAAATAATAATACTTGTATTATTTATTATTCTTTTGACCTAACCATCGATATGTTAATAGACTATAATTGGGCCGTTCTAATAGGACGGATTTGACATATGACGAACCATATAATCCACCGATGTGAAATATTAATTGTCATAGACGCAACGCTTCCAAAAAAACGACGCTTAAAATTGATCGAGTTATATTACTAATATTACTCGATCAATTTTAAGCGTCGTTTTTTATAATATAATATGTATATCTATAATATAATATAAGTAATATAACTCGATCAATTTTAAGCGTTCGTCATATGTCAAATCCGACCTATTAGAACGGCCCAATTATAGGTGACACATCGTACGTTCTAATCAAAGAAACCTTGTTGGCAACTTCTACGGGGTGTGAAGCAGGTGAAGGGGTCATTAAAAAGTCAAAATTGAAACTTAAATAGGTACTACATAATGAGAATGTTAAAACTTCAAAACACATGTAAATTAAAGAATTCGAGACCTACTACTTTCTACCCACGACTTGTATATAGCTTGTATATATAGCTTATATATAGCTTGTATCAAGATGGATAGATAAACTGTTTATTGTACACCAACACATGTAATAACAGCAAAAAGACAATTTAAGTAACACGAAAAGTACAATAAGCGGCCTCATCGCTTGAGACGTGGAGTTATATGAAATAGTCGTCATCTTTCAAATATGACCGAAGTCACATTGTTTATTATGATATTTCAGATTTCATTATTTCACTTTTATTCTTTGAACATACTTCTTTGAACCGTAACCGTAATCTGCCCCCTTTTCTCGTCCACTCCTGTATATGAGACCGTCATACATTGTCTTGTACATGAGAGACGTATGGCCTTAAAAAGGCACGCTGAGTAAGCGGGTTAACATATCCTGTCTTATAGAAGTGGTGTAGTTCCTCGGGATTTGTGGCAGCGGCTTTGTTATCCCTTAGCCGCCTTTTACGACACCCGTGGGTAGAGATGTGGTGATGCTATTCTAAAGCCGGCCAACACTACACAGCCATGCTATGGTACAGTGGAATAACTACATCAATTAACATTCAAACTATCGATACGTGTGTTGCTATCTTCGTTGATAATTTTCTAATATAACTTATTTTTCGTTCAAGATAAATTCGAAAACAACAAAGTGAAGGATGTTTTTGTAAGCTAATAATATTTTTTCGGTTTTCCTTCTCTCCAGAAACCTTTAAATATTTAATGCTCTTTACATTTATATTTCATTTTTCAGTGCCCAGCTGCTTGTGAAATGTTTGTTTTGTAGCATCCGATTATGGCGTTTTATATTGTGACATAGCCTTAGATATTGTGTAGATAGATCTCTCTTCAATATAGAAAATAATTAATATAAGTACTAACATTTGTCCGCGAATTCATCTGCGTGGAATTAGGATTCAAACCCATCCTATATATTAATTTATCCCACGTACGAGTAATTATACTTTTGATAACGATTGTTTATTTTTTGTAGAAACATTAAATAACAAACAAGATAAATATTATAATACTTTATATTTTTCATGTATACTAAAGACAATGTATTTTGTAGACTTATCCGCCATATCCGGATTGAGTGAATTTTGATGTCATTTTCACTGTTATGTGAGATTATCTCATTAGATATTATTTATGCCTAGCTTCTAAGCGTTTCTTTTTTTATTAAAAGACTTTATGACTTAACTTTGATGACGAGTTTATACAAGGTGAAGAAAATTAAATCTCTTCTAAAATAATTTCTTCAGTTAAGAAGGGACAAGGTTTATAAAATATCATAAACTTTTTTCATATTTATAAAATTTTCAGCGCACTTGTCAGCGCGGATTCTAGGCGCTGCTCTGGTTTTATTATGAACGACTCCGTACGTGTCTGTACATTTTAATACAAACATTCATGACGCTAATCGGCGCCATCTGCCTGAAAGCAAGTATCCTCAAGCAAGTGAAAGCAACATTCTTTATGTTAGCACCCAGCTTCGTGAAACTCCGCGAGAATAAAAGGTAAACAATAAAGGTCAAAGGCCAAAACGCTTGAATGACGCATCCGGTTTTCTCGTAAATTGTATTAGGTTAGGTTAGCTTACCTATATCTTTCTGAATTACTTTCACGCTTGCCCTTTAATTAAAGGTAACTGTTTTATTTTCACTTAAAAGGCTACCTCATCAGTTTTATCAATTACGTTTTAAATTAGAAAATGGTTAACAACTAAGTTATTTCGGCAATTAGTAGTAAATTGCGTTGTTTAGTTGATTTAATAAATTGAACACAGCCAATAATGCAATAGTTAGCAGAAATGTAATAATCTGCATAACGCACATATTTTTTACTCTTATAGTTTTATATTGGGCAATATTATATTAATGAGAATCACTATAGTTTCTGGTCAAAATCTACCACACCGGCCCAGTGCATATTGGTGGATACACATGCTACATTTTTTTTTTATCTCGAACTCGAACTTTGCTCAAAATGCTTTCATTCAGCTGAAATGAACAAATGACAAATAAACTCAAACAAATGACACAAATGAAATCCAACTGAGTTAGTGACTTTTTTTTCAAAATCCATGCTTAAGTAGAAGTTCAGTGGTACGGGCTAAACATTTGACCACGCACTAGTCTGCACGTCTGTTATTCTGCTTGAGTCTCGCTCTCGATACTCGCACGCACACACACAGAGAGAGAAAGAGAAAGGCGTATGGAGGGGGTAAAAATCTTACGTGACGTTACATTTTCTCTCGAATCACACCTACCGCAAGCCGCGTAAAGGAACTTCGTTCCAATAAAAAGTAATGAATGGCAATCCGCCTATTAGATAGATGAAAGTTAGCCATGTTTAGATGAAATAACTTTCGACGTCTTATTTTTCTGTACAAACTGCAAAACACACCATCAGGTGAAAAATTCTCCGAATACGTCCCGAAAGAAAGAAAGAATTCGTATGTCCCATACGACAGAAAAAGTACAAAATATATTACAATTTGTCGAATAAACAGAACAAAAGGTTGTACAAGGCTAACAAACAGGACCGATGCAGCGGCGGACTAGATAAATAAAGTTTTATTTATTCAAAACCTCACGGAAGCTACTTTGAATTTCTAGTCGCGGCGTTGTGGAACATGTTCTTGCGCTACTGGGGACAGTTGGTGTAGCGGCGGACACATAGACACCCCCCCCCCCCCCCCCGCGCTTGACGCAAGCGACGTATCCATCTGCACGCAATTTATTCGTGAGTCCGAGTAGTTATTTGCGAATAGTTTATTTGGCAGGAAGAGTAGGCTCATGGAATTCATCGTTTAAAGAAGATTATTTTTGTCTTATTTATAAACTTTACAACTTATTACTTTACAAATTATTACTTTTGTCACAAATTACTACAAATTATGTGTGTTTTTATTCGGTTGATTGTAGTTCTTGTATTGGAAACAGTTTGAATAAACTTTTTTTAAACTTTGCATGTGACTTACTTGATGATGAAATGAGGAACTAAGTTTGAGTTACGGGCTGAGAACTGCCGTTAATGGAGTACGTGTATGTGTCAGCAGTGAGTTGAGATATGCCAGAGCCCATTTCTCATCCCATTGATTGAGGACTATAATGGTATAAGAGAGGTCTCTCATTCCATTATTTATATATTTGAACTTTATCCTACAGAAAGTGTACAGAGGACGGACATAATTACCAGTGGCATTCTCTGCCAGTCATCCTTTGCTTAAACATAAATGCATGAGGACGGTGCAAAGCAAATCCCCTTTCTTTTTATATCCCTTATATATATCTTATTATAAAGGGATATAGATTATATCCCTATCTTTATATTCCATCCCATCCCCTCCTGTTCCAAATACGCTAATATTCCCTATAAAATTCGTTATTTTTATTTGTATACATATTTACGTGTGCATCAAAATCTCGTCGCCAGTAAATTGTCAGTTAACAATAAACAACCATCTAACACTGAATCTGATTTATTGCTGACGTGATACGATATGACAATGACATTGACAACTTATGCACATCAGATTCCTACGTCCTCCTCCCAAAGGAAGATTGGGAAATGTAATGAGACGAGGGCTGTCTGCTTCTCTACCACGTTCCGGAGAAAAAAGTGAATAATCTCTGCTTGTTCATGTTCATGCCGGTTCGACTCGTGTTTTTTTTCTTAAATGTGAATCTGCCGAAAATTCTAGCGTGTTGTTTTCATTTATATGGTTATATTTATATGATTTATATGGAAATTTCGGTTAGGCTGACCAATCATTTGTGGTTTATCCCCACATGTTGCGGCCATTAATTTATTCTCATCACTTTATCATTGCGAATATATGTAATTCCCTCCGTCAGGCTAGTACGTCTAATGTTGAACGTGCAAGAAATACTCGTACTTTTGTTTATAGAAAAAAGGCGGCAAACGAGCATACAATCCACCTAATGGTAAGTGGATACTGTCGCCCATAGACATCCGCGATAAATGCCAACATCAGACCAGAATGACAAACGTTATCACGGCCCCGGATGCGGTGTCTACCTTTGCAGATTAAGGAATGAATTCAGAGGACAACTATAATAATAATTTATTGTAATTGAATATTATTCTTATTATTTATTCATTCAGACACATTAAACATCTCTACGTGGATGAATGTTCCGCCGGACAATGCCCTCGATTACTAACTTACATTTATTTGTGTATATATGAACTTATATTTACCATTTATAAATCCATAATACATTGTATATAAATTATGAAATATTAATTTATGATTATTCACTCTTTATTCTTATTTATTATTTTTTTAGTATAATGAAAATTTTCTAATTACGAGTAACTTATTATGAAGTAACTGTAATCGTAACCAGCCCTTTTATCGTCCACTGCTGGACGTGAGCCTCTCCATACACATTGTCATATGTATAAGGATTCCATGGCCAAACGCCATGCTGGTCGAGCGGGTTGGCGAGTCCACTCTTTTATGGTGGTGTAGCTCCCCAGGCTTGTGATAGCGGCACAAACCCTACCCTAGGGCTTGTGGTAGGGCTCGAGTTATCCTTAGTCGCCTTTTACGACATCCACTGGATGGTGCTATTTTAAAACCGGCCGACACCATACGCCCAATTATGACCAATTATTATGAAGAATAATTTTGAAAAACAGTTGAGAAATACATGTAATAGATGAGTTATTTGTGGATATAACTATATAAAACCTATATCGCGTGTAGCGTATGTACTCGTAATTGCCTATATCATCACTCAAACTGCAAAAGTTTTCAATATGCTAACAAATCGATTAAAATATTAATTATGAATGAGAGTTACATTATAATGACCAACATCTGTAATTTCCTGTTATATTTTTCGCACTTTCCGTCCAAATGAGATCATAAAGAACTTCTTCGCATAAAGTTTCTTTAAATAACGTCATATTTTATTCCCCCATTGCCCGGTCATACATCAAGAGCTTATGAAAATTAGAGGAGCTCGTGATGTATCGTGTTATAATTTAACGTTTGGAAAAAATTAAACCGCCCACGTGCTTCCTGCATTTGAATCACAACCTAGTGGAAAGAAGATAATAGATCACGTCTTTAACAGGCTGTCCTCACGATTTATTTAGTTCTCACTAACATACCGTCTAGGACCAAGAAGTGATTAATTTTGTGTTTACAATGTCAATGATGCCACATTGATTCATTATACCATACCATACCATTAGCCTGTGTCTCTCCTCTGTTGGATATAGCCCTCTTCCAGGGACCGCCACCACACACGGCCTTCCTCTCTTCTCATCCAGCCACTATCGCGACTTTCTTCAAATCGTCAGTCCACCTGGCCGGAGGGTGTCCCACACTACGATTCCCGGCACGTAGTCTCCATTCGAGGACTCGCCTCCCCCATCGGTTATCGGTCCTGCCGCATATATGGCCCGCTGACTCCCACTTCAGCTTGCTCACTAATCAATGCTTATACAGCGTAGAGCTAGGCTAGTCGTTGTTGTGATGATCTATGATTAACCGAATTGGCTGTGCATAAGGTCGCGAAATCACTGATTTCGTCATTTGGCTGTGACATAGGTATGTATGAATTTATATATATCTTATTCAAAATATATATATTTTGAAATTATGAAATAAGGCGGCAGACGAGCATAAAGTCCAAGAGATGGTAAGTGGATACTCCAAAGACATCCGCGATACATGCCAACATCAGTCGAGAGTGACAAACGTTGGCACGCCCCCGGATGCACTGCCTAACTTTGGAGATTATTTTAGAGAAAGGGTAGGGGAAATGGGGAAGTATAGGATAGGATGGGATGGAAATGGGTTCCTAGCATATCTCACTCACTGCCGAAACACATACGTACATACATTGGGGCAATAGGATAAAATAAGAATTGCAGTACATTTCAAGGTAGTATTGTACATTCCAATTTTATTATAGTAATTGCTTTTTTCCCACGGCTTCGTCCGCGTCGATTTTGTTTTAAAACTAATGGCTTCCCGGGAAAAAAATACCGGTTATAAAGTGTGCATGTCCTTTTCCCGGCTATTATCTACTATGCAAATTTCATGTTTCTAGCTTCAACGGTTTCGGCTCAGAGATTATGGATCAGTCAGTCAGTCAGTCAATCGGACCATTTCGTTTCATATGTATAGATAAATGGTAAAATAGATTATGAAAATCCCGAGGATTTTAATTACGCATAACAATCCTCAAATTTTTAGATATTTATTTATTTACTCTTTTTTGTATTACAAATTATACATTATAAATTATACAAATTGTATTAAATTATTACAAAAGGCAGAGTTAAGGCCCTGCAACAGTGTCTCCCAGTCAACCTTTTGGGCTATTCAGGATATGTCTGGATATTTTGGGTAAAAATCCCGTAAAATTGCACTACCTATTACAATTACTAGATATGGTTGAATATTGAATAATGAAGACTATAAGAATAATACAAAGATAACGGCAATTCCTACATCAAACCGTGACAAGAGCAGCATTTATTGTTCGTAGCTAACAAATTAGTCGAGCTAAGGAAATATTTCAAAACTACTTTCCTCTAATCAAATAAACGAACAGACGCAGCTTCGAAGCTAGATATTGAATCAACAATCTCTGGAGCTACGAGACAGCAATACTGCTTTGCAGGCTATACTAATAACTGTAGAATGAAATTCAACAGTGAGTTACCACAGTAAAGAGAAAAAGTAGTAACGCATCTATTTTCAAATGCCGTCTTTGAGTATAAAGGCACAGTGTAACAACAAGTTTACTTGTATAACTGCACCGTACATATATATATACTCGTATACACTTCCAAAAACGTAAGACATGAAATAAAGCTTACTCTAATTTACCATATTGTTGTAAGAACCATATGAGTGCGGACCGCTCGACGTTCGAGCGCGGAGTGAGTGCTAAAGTGTAAGATCGAGTCTTTATACGCTATTAAGCGTTATAGTCAAAACTTTTAACGTTTAATGATCTTAGACCCTTGTGGTTAAAACTCGAGTCTAAAGCAGATAGGGTTCGTTCTTAAGTTTTACTAGCGCTGGCTGAGCATTTGAGTTCTCAACAACGCTCACTTTTACAACACTAATTTACCACCAAATGTACCTTATTCAGTTCACAAATAAACCGGAAAAATACTACTTTGATTGTCACAGTGCGTTCATACACACTCATCGTATATCGACTTTAACACCATACGTTGGTGATCATTATTTTAATTAAGAACATACTACGAGGCAACTCGTACATTTTGCTGCGACAAGCTTTCTGTAACATGTGGCTTTATTTAGTCCATTGAAGACCATCATCCACGTCGCACGTCTACAATTTTCATAAACTATGACATACTTCTGTGCGGAATCACAACAAGCAGTAGCCTGCACATAATTTCGTCCTTCGAGCCGGATATATTGTAAATATATCATACTTAATACTTATAATACTTACTCATATTAACGTATGCGTCTGACAGTAGGAAAATAAGTCATTATATTTGGGTATAGCACTGAGTTGCGCTCCTGTTTCTTCTTCCATATCATGAAAGTATACACTATTTTTACCATTTTTAATATGTTTTAATATTAGAAAAATGTTTTAAAAGTTTAAACTTTGAACTTCTAATAAGTCTTAAAACTTCTTGTACTCGTATTTCTCTTTCTCTCGGTAATCTTAAATGACAAAAAACAGTATAGTCCACGGCTGTAGGACAGTCAAGGCTTCAGGCTCCAGTCATAAAAACCGGAATACGATAAGCGTATTATTGAACAGCACTGCCTTCTACACTTTCGACTGAAGCAAACCAATACAGAAATTCAATCGCTTCAGGTGGTTTTGGAAGCTGGTTGGAATTAACCCGTTTACTAAGGGTTAATCCGTTTAAACAGACTATCATGATTTTAATCGCTCCATATGTCGGTGACCTAGTACGTGAACTCGAGTTATTCTTCTAGAAGAATCTAAAAGAATTCATGATGATGCGGGACAGTAATTATTCTTATCTACTCCATTATGTGATCCGTCTGTCTCAGCAAATAAATAATTAGTATTCTTCTTCTTCTATAGTGCCCCCTACTAACGAAAGTTGGCAATCATCGTGGTTATTTGTACTTTAGAAACTGCAGCACGGAATAGTGATCGAGTGCTCTTGCAATGGAGTAAGTTCTTCATCCAGGATGTTCTTCTCCTTCCGGGCCTCCTCCTGCCCTGGATCTTGCCGTCTATAAGGAGTTGGAGAAGCTCTTATTTGTTGTTTCTCACTACATGACCGAAGTACCAGTTTCTTCACCTTATAAAATAGTGTAATTTGAAATTAGGTTATAGTACAAAACCCATTTAAACAGATTGAAATTTAAGGTAGACTATACAGTGATTGGCACACTAAACCCACAAACATTTGTTCATTAATTATTCATTTCATTAATGTTTGAAGTTCGAACGCGGAAGCCTGTTTACCAAATTCTCCTGTTATGAAGACTCTTGGCCAACACCTCTCTGGTGTCTAATAGGCGATATTTCGTCTCTCAACAATTAAACTAATGCATATTTATGAGTATAAACGTCTACCAACGACGGTATCCAGCTTCAGTTTTTGGCTCTATTGCCAATTCTATTTGCAAAGAGCTACAGAGACTTATTTATGACTATTGTGACAGTTTTCGACAAAACATCCCTTACTTAATAGTTTTAAAATATTAGGGTAAGTTATAAATGAACATAATTATAAAGTAAATTTGGTATCATATCCTTGTGACAGTTATTTTTTTTTTAAGTAGATGGTAAGTACATATAGGACGTGTGGTGTCGGCCGGCTTTAAAATTAACCCCCCCCCCCCCCCCCACCATCTCTTCCCGCTTCCCGCGGGTATCGTAAAATGCGACTAAGGAATAACAAAGCCGCTACTGCAAGTCGCAAGGAACTACTCAGAGTAAACCCTCCAACTCGCTCGTTCCAATTATGGCCAATTATGGATTCACTTTATAAATACCTAAATACTAAGAAGAAGAATAAATACCTAAGAGTAATAACGTGCGTGTGTGCGTGCTTTAGCGTGTGTGTGTATGTGTTGTGTAAGAGTGTGTGTATGCGAACTTGCGTTTATGCGTTGTACATGGTATATTCATGTTTTGTATTCAAGCATGTGGTATTTAAGGCAATAGATCCCTCATGCACAAGAGAATATGCAAGCCCATGTGCAGCAGTAAATGTTGAAAGAACTGATTACGGTGATATGGAGCCAGATCGTTATACTTTTCAGTAATAGCGTGCAAAATTAATATGAAACATAAAAATAAAAATACTTATACAAATACGCAATGAACACAGTCAAATAACCACATTACCAATTAGCTTTATATTTGTATCCCATTAACATTCTATACGGTATATTTACTTAAGTAAACAACAGAAGGTACATTACAGTTTATAAAAATCAATGCGTACATTCATTATAACGATTTCTCTAAGAATCTCACAGCATGCTCAGGACCGGCTCAGGACCGGCTCAGGACCGGCTCAGGACCGGCTCAGGACCGGCTCAGGACCGGCTCAGGACCGGCTCAGGACCGGCTCATTTGAGATAATATAAAATCACAGTAACAATAATGTTGGCATATTTGTAAATTACCTTAAATTTTTATTTCATTATGCACGGCATGTCAAAATTTAATTAAAAAATGTATATGTGGAAGAGAATAACAATAACTTTGATTAATTTATGACATTAATTTTGATAAGCGTATGAAAGTAATTGTTTTCCTATGTTACGAGTATATGCGTCATTATGTAGTTATTGTATAAAATAAATATTGAAATTTCAATTTCCAGCTTTAATCCTAGATACTGATTTTTATGCAATAGATTGCCGTCTGAATGGACATTCCTTGACAAAGAGACTGTATTATCCAATGAAATAAAAAAATAAAAGTTATTTCGCTAGGTACGGACTTATGCACATCTGAACGGATAATCTCAAAAAGATATGGATCATCTGTCTTGAGAAAGGGTCGTACTTAGACCTGAAACGCGTCGTCGATTTTTCAAACGTAAGGCTCATTTTCACAACGAGACTTTCTCGAACGGTTCGGGTGAGAATATTGTATACAATTCTGGTATGTTACAAAACTTCATACGATTCTCGCCTTCAAATGTTCACATGATGATAAAATCTCGCATCAATCCAGTGATAATCGAATACGAACGTTGAAGGCAAGAATCACCCATTAAATATTTAGTCGACGTTACGAATTTAGTCTTGTTTAAATGAATCGGTTTGAAGGACTTTTTGATGCGAGACTCGCCAGACGTGAACGAAATTTTATTAAGTATGGTCATTTTCAATTGTGGGATTTTTTTTTAATTCGGGTCACAAGATTATAATAGGTAGTCGGAAAAGTTCTCGGCTTTTTTGAACGTATGACTTTAGCGTGCTATATTTCTGATAACACTGATCATTGGCGTGAAACTGATATACCGTTTAACAGCTGACATTTTTTTTAAATTAAAAATTTTAAAGTTTTATCTTTTCATATTTTTAAACAATTTTAAAATGGAAGCTAATAAGGAGAAAATTGCATATGTTTCACATTTTTTTTTTCGACAAGGTCATGAATGCTTCTAGTGTTCTAAAAGAGATTTGTGGTGTTTACGGACAAGATGCTTTATCTAGAACTACTGCAAAAAAAATATTCAGTCGATTCAGGTGTGGTAATTTTGATGAGAATGATGTTCCTCGCTATGGTCGTCCTATCAATGTAAATGTTGATATTAACATTGAAAAAAATTAAACGAAAAAAATATAAAATTCGACTATAAGATAGTCGAATTAAATGGACAATATTGTTCAATGAACGTTTATGTAATACAAAAAAAGTCTTTATTATTTTGATTTTCGAGAGCCGAAACCGATTTTCTCTCCAGTTCACATTCGAGAAAAACTCCTTGTGTAAATGAGCCTTTATGCTTATTCGCTGTTGTTTAATGCGATAGTTAGCTGTACTTAATACAACTACGAAACTACGAAAGGAAACAAACCCAATATAAAAAATAATTTTATAAATTCTATAGAAAATTAAGTAGATATTACAACGAAGAATTATATTAATAACTAGTGACCCGCCCTCGCTTCGTATCGGTTTATAAGATTTTTTTTTTAAATTTCAAAATAAAATATAGCCTATATTAGACACGGATAATGTAGCTTCCTATTTGTGAAAGATTTTTTGAAATCGGTTCAGCCGTTCCAGAGATCACCCCCGACATACCCACAAACACACAATTTTACCTCTTTATATATTATTATAGACTAGCGACCCGCCCTCGCTTCGCTTCGGTTTATATTTTTTTTTTAAATTACAAAATAAAATATAACCTATGTTAGACACGGATAATGTGGCTTCCTATTTGTGAAAGAATTTTTGTAATCGGTTCAGTAGTTCCAGAGATCACCCCCAACATACCTACAAACACACAATTTTACCTTTTTATATATTAGTACGAGTATAGACATAGATATGGATAGCTAGTCTTCACTTTAGCAATTTATTTAAATGTATTTGTCATAAAATAAGAAAACACCTAACAGGGTGTTTTTATATATGTATAGTTGTACAGATGAAGCTGAGTACCATGCGTAAACAAACAACTTATACAGAAACAGTTATACAGAAAGATACGCAATACTGAAACAGAAAGCTGTACTGGATGGCAGTAGGCACGTCCTGATGGAGAAAAAACTAGATTTTATATTGTAAATCGGGTGCGAACGCGTAAAATTAAAGGCTTTTGTTAACCGTTTATTTGTCAACTCGTGACCACGACTGGTGTACCGTGCCGAGCCGTGCCGAAAAGTCGAGTAAAAATAAGAGGTAAACAACAATCTTTAATTTTACGAGTTCAAACCCATGGGCAAGTTAGGGAAGAATAAGTAACAGATTTACTACATTACACTACCCTGGATAAAATTGTTTGCTTTTGCCCCAGCCTGAATAAAATCGTGACTACGCCCTAGTTCAGAAAACGACAATACCCGAAAGAATATTGCTGTTAGACTGTTTGTTATGTTCATTAGAGTATTGTTATAATATGAATACATGAGGAGAGGACTTGTGAACTCTCTCTACCATTGAGCTAGGCTTTTGAGCTCATTATTATCAATAATGAAAAATCCATACTTAAGAGATTTAACGGTTCATAGGTGGATACTAAGTGGGTTGTTCGTCTTAAATTACACGTACAATAAAATAATAAAATACTGTGGACATATAAATGAAACAATTTCTTACCGAATAAATGGCGTCGCTTTACCCACGGCCCCGCCATTCGTCTCTCTCTTTGTCTCCTGTAGTAATTTTCGCCACCCAGATGTAGGTATATGACGTGCTATGTAGAAAAGTTTTAAGATTTAGAACGGCCATGTGTTAAAGATTTCTATTTCAATTGCTGTTGTATACTGTTTTGTTGTATATAGTAAGTGTTGTTGTTGTATATTGCTGGCCAGGGAATGTGGTATTATAAACCATAGTTTATTTAAACGAACATCTAAAAAATATTACCTAAATGTACAGCAAACCATTATCAACAAAATAATCTGGCATAAAGTAAAATAACAAAACATAATATATGTAAGGAGTGTGAATAAAATAAATAAATAAAATAAAACATAAATAAATAATAAATAAAATAATGAATAAAACATAAAATAAGTGTGAGGAGCTCCAGACGTGCGGTTGAGTAGATTACTATAAAATAAGTGTGAGGAGCTCCAGACGTGCGGTTGAGTATATTACTATAAAATAAGTGTGAGGAGCTCCAGACGTGCGGTTGAATAGATTACTATAAAATAAGTGTGAGGAGCTCCAGACGTGCGGTTGAGTAGATTACTATAAAATAAGTGTCAGGAGCTCCAGACGTGCGGTTGAGTAGATTACTATAAAATAAGTGTGAGGAGCTCCAGACGTGCGGTTGAGTAGATTACTATAAAATAAGTGGCAGGAGCTCCAGACGTGCGGTTGAGTAGATTACTATAAAAATTATGTATAATGGAATTTGTGGTTTAATAGTGACAGTTTATTAAAGTTTAAAGTATCATGTTTGTGCATAATGTTTGCGACAATCAAATAAAATCATAAGACAGCGTTTTTCGTGTCCTTCTAAGGAATCCAACAGTACTCAATAAACCTACTATCGCTTTACTGAGCGATGCCATATTTGCTTCAAATTTCTTTACATATGACATTGGCTAAATGGTCGTCGCGCTTGAGTCGACGACTGATGCTGCCATCAAACCGAAGGAGAGGAAGAACAAAATAAGTAGAACAGAAAGTTATATTTAATGAACTGATTCAGTACTGCGGTTAAACCCTGTAGGTTTTTGTAGTACCTATCTATATAGATTTAAAAAAGAATTTTGTATAATTTGTTAATGGTTAATAAAAATAACTGAAATAAATAATTTTAAATTACAAAGAATGTTATTACCAAAAGGACGGAGTCCCGCTTCGCGGAATTCCTGTCGAAAGCTCTACTTACTTTCTGAGATTTAGGAATGGTTTGCATAAGATGGGACGGGAATGGGCTCTGGTATATATCACTCACTACTGAAACACATACATTCATTACGCAGCTAAAAATCTAAAACTCTATCTAAAAATCAGTCGTTACGTAGAAACTACGTAGAAAGTCGAGCCGAGACTACATGCCACAAGGTTATTACGGTTCACATTTCATCTCATGAAAAATGTTACGCCAAATTTAATGACACATTTAACAAGCTTCGTTCTGGCTGTTTCATTATTTATCAGTAGCTTGACAATAAATGATCAAACTGTGACGCCTACATGTGTCGCCCACACTCGTCACGCCGAGTAGGCTTTCACATCTTAACCGCTTTGTTTCAATTTCCTAATATATAAACCCGTGGTAACATCTCGCCAATTGTAATGAAAAATTAAGATTGGTTTACATTTGCTTATCTTAAAAATACTAACAATGAAAAGTAAAAAGTAGTCATACGAAACTATCCTTATTAGTAGCGCCTTAAAGTCCTATTTGTGAAGGTTTCTTTATAGAAAGAATATGGCAGAAGAGCAGACACTCCACATGGTGGTAAGTGAACTCTATCGCCCATGGTCATCCGCAATACTTGCCAACATCAGTACAGAATGACAAACGTTGGCGCGCCACTTGATGCGCTACATAAATACGGAGATTTAGGAATGGATTTGGAAAAGGAGTTGTGAAATGGGGAGGAGTTTTCCTCTTCAGTAGACATAACAAAGAGTGTACGATGGGCCCGTGAAATGATGAGCAATTTCGAGTTCAAATTATCTGAAAAATCAGACAAAGGTAAAGTTATAAACATAAATTTGCTTTTTGTTTTAGAAATGCCAAATTGAAACTCAACCTTGAAGTGCTCATCAAAGTTTTTGGCCGACTGTACAAAAGCGATCTGTGTATTACGTGTTGATTCGGTTTTCTTATTATCCTATTAAGAAGCATATAAATATAACATATAAATAAAATCGTTATTTTGATTTAATAAGGCGACTTCTCGACCTAGAATATAATTGTACAATAATTGCATTGCACGATATAATAATTCAATAGAATTCAGCCTTGGACTCAAACAAGTTTGAATACACTCCCTAAACGATCAAGAACATTTGCGCAATGCGTAAAATTGTACAATATTAGTTTACAATACTCGTCTAGGGGCCCTCTAATGAAATTTGTTTTTGTTGTGTTATTTTTAAAATATACGATTTCATCAAATCCGGATATTGGGAAAAATTAAAGAATTCTAGTTAAATATGTTATCCGTAAATCGTGACCTGTGTAGGAATTTCAATATACCTATTAGGTATATTATTTTTAACGGAAAAAATTTTTTTCACGGATTTATTACACTGATTGCTTTTTGAGGCAACTTACATATACCACTATACCGCAAAATGTGAACGGAGAGCTGTGAACAGGATTTTGCGAGGTCGACAACGCATTGCTTCTATATTCTATAAAAAAAAAGTAATTAAACACAAACTGAGGGCAAGATAAATTCTTTGTCTTACTTTAGTATGAATTGTGTTTCCATAGAACTAACGTAGTCTACGTAGAGCCTAATTTCCAAACACTCAGTCTAATATAAGGCTTTGAAAGGTCTACTGTCCACATTCAAAAAGTAAACAGACTTGCAGAACGCTTCAGTATATTAAATTGGCATCAACTCGCGTGAGTAATAAAGGTGTAATGACACGCGTTGATGCTGCTGTTTTTAAACAATTGTCACAGATAAAATAACTTCACGTCGTCTCTGCCACTCTCAACCCTTCTTAAATTAGAAAAAGTAGTTTCAACTTAACATTTCCAACAAAGACCTCCCAATCGCACTACATTTCGCACTACCCAGAGACGACAAGCAAATACCCGCGGGGCAATCGATGTGAACGATTCGTCCCGATTTGTTTGTACACTTCAGAATCGATTACGTGACGCTAGTAAAAAGGTACTGTTTTCCTTTATTATCACTCTGTAATCTTACCTGTTGAATAAACATTAGCGTTATTTTTAGCCTTATAATTGGAGTTTGAAAACAAAAACAACCGTATTTTTATGACAGGAACTTTTCTACACCTTTTGTTATCGCCGATCCCTTAATAATTTTCTTTTATTTTAAGAGTCAGATTTCACTTCTCTAAATTTTACTTCTCTAATCTCTTTTCTCTTATCTTGTCTGACTTTCTTGTTATTGTGTAAAGGAGTTCATTCATTTCTATTTCAGATAGGCTCGCGCACGAGAGCGTATGTAAGATCAGTATTGCTTATAAGTTCGCACATGCGAGTTAAAACACGTATAAAATTTAATTTAAAAAAGAAATTAGAACACCCGTCGCAAAAAGAAGATTTGCGCGTGGCAACGGATTTAATAATACACAACACATACACAACTGACGCAACTTATAGTCATAACAATAGAGAATTCGCAATGTGCGCTAGTGAAATCCGTTTATTCCTATGTATTTATAACGTATCATACTTCGATTTATATATTTACATCATGTGGACACATGTGGACAACTTGTGGAGAGGAAAGGAATCGTAAAGTTCATTCTGCCCTACTAATAAATACAGTCGGGCGGTATGAAAAAAAAACCATTTCATTTCTGTTCTGTCGCACTGGTGGGACATACATGGTGAAGCAGGTACGAATAAACTGGGAAAGTAATTGAAAATACCGAAAACATACCTCCACGCGTCGTACAAATTGTGATTTCCTCAGTTTCAACTGCCCATTGTTCACTGTGAATTTCAATCCCATGCTGTATTTGTGATTACAGGCCCGGCTGTATTTCTCCCTCTTATTTAGACCATTTTTAACCTAAACTGATACTCCTTAATATCTGCGAGTATTGTACTTTACCACTATATATTATTATTTGTTTGTTACAGGTGTACAGATAGCGTATTTTGCAATAATAGGAACACAAATGTTCATGATAATGCTGAGCATATTCCTGTTTTATGGGATTTATAAAGTGAGTATGTACTGTGGTTTGTATAATATTCTAATCACAATAATCTGTGTATCACTACCAAAGCATTAGACAAAATCCTCATTTCAATGTGAAGGTCAGGTACCTACTTCATACAATACCTGATTCATGTGAAGCGCATAAAATCTAAATATCCTCAGGGTCTAAACGTCTCTTCCAAATAAATAGTATTCTCTTTTACTACTTAGTCTATGTTGAATCCAATTATTATTGATTGGATAGTCAGATTCATGATGCTCCTTAAAACAATATTTTAAAGCGTGTCTACCCTTTCAATTCAATACATTTATTTTGTAAGAACATAGGCAACATATGTCGTCTTAAATTATAAACATCTCCCATTATGTTCTGCCTCAATAGACGCGCAAAAACATGATAACTAAATGTTGCTATTCAATCCCTTGTGATAAAAGCAGGCGGGATAATATTATTAACTGTAGAAAACTTACATATAAATATATATCTCCTATATAAATCTAGTTATCCCTACTTATTTCCCATTTAATAATCATCAAAATGCATTTATCACGTTGAATTGAATTAGCAAATGACAAAAATCCCAGTATTTACAAAATTACAAGTAATTCACCTTTTATTCGTAACATTTGTTGTTATATTTTGGACTCATGCATTAGCACACATCGCATTTCGAGTCCGATCCTACATTTTGCAGGACCATGTAGTACCTAACCCATAAAACCGCAATCCGGAGGGTCCAGCTGATCTCGCTGCATTAAGAATTGTGAAGTGACCTTAACCCATTTCGTTTTAACCCTCTGGAAATCCCTTCTGATTATTTTATGCGCCCCCTTGTAAAACTGCCGTACGTAATGGTATCGGCGTCGTATAAAAGGGAATGAATGCCTCTATTATGCATGTATTGTGCCTATAGAATTGTCGGGTTTAAAATCATGATCTGAATTATAAAAGGCCTTAAAGTTTTATTACAAACAATATTTCACAGCGAAATCTTAAATACATTTAAACATTTAAAAAAATGTTTTCAACCACTTTGTTCTCAATCTCGTAATCTACGCGCTTCACATAACCTTCACCTTAATACTTCCATTGATACTTCAAACTACCACACTTAATCCTTTACAGTTCATTCAAATAAGCAGACTATGGAATCAATTACCACAATATATTAGGTGTCCTCGGTCGCTTGACATTTTTAAAAAACTCGTCAAAGCACATTTTAATACAATTATTTCTATGCCACTTATTCCTACTGCTCTGTTCACTACATGTGTATGTATGTATTTTGCATTATTGTATAGATATAGAATGTCATTATAATTATATTGTTTTATTAGTATTATTTTGTATTATATTATTGCATAGCCTACCTCGTCCTCTGAGTCATTTCACTGCTCGTTGGCTGCCAGGAAGAGATCGCTTTTAGCGATAAGGCTCCCTATTGCTTCTTTATAATATGTCATCATGTATAATGTAATTAATTAGTTACAACTGGAATGCAATAAAGAAGTTTCATTCATTCATTCATATTACGTATATGTATAATTTTCTCGTTTCAAATACATAAATACTAAGTATAATGGCGTGTTTATTTGCTATACCATTATCGGCACTTTAAGAGGAATCTGACCTTATTCTGTCTAAACCAATAAAGGCCCGCTTGAATGCTATCGACGCCATTTTCATCTAACGTAAATCAATAAAAATTATATATACTTTGAGCAATATTAAGTATAGAAGCTTTTTTACCAATCTCCTATTGTGTTTCACGCAATAAACGGTGGCGAGAAATAATTATTGGGCCAATATCCTTTATTTTGTTATTTATTTTCATTGAATTATATATTACGTTGTCGATTCTTGTTTAATAGTGCCAAATTACGAATAAAGTATAGTGGCTCAACGATTAAATATTGTGTATATGTACCTATGAGACTACATTTCTTCTTCTATACACCGTGTGACGTCATTTATTTGCTATTACCCTATTTTTTTGTTTCGTAGGAAAATGTCGCATTCTTGGTGCCTTGGGTAGTGGGCTGCATGACATTCATGGCGCTCGAAGCTATGGCGATGGTCTACTCCAATATACTTAGAGATCACGTTAACAAGGTAAGGCAATTTTCATAGTAAAATTCTTTACCTACACACATTTATATAGAATAGGATGGGGGTGGGAATGGGCTCTGGTATATCACACTCACTACCGAAATACGTACGTACAGTAGGGAATAGGATAAAGTAGGAAATGCAGTATATTTCAAGGTAGTCTTGTATAGGTATGTGCGACTAGTTCTAATGAATATCTTAGAGATTCTTCCACTGTTTGTACTTTAATATTCACTATCATATCATAATTCTTATCACAAATAACTTTAATTGTTAATAATCTAATATAATAAAACAGTACTAGGGTTGAGTCTATGAAACTACAGATCCAAAACAGCAGTTTTTAGAATTTTTGTCTGTATGTTTGTTTGTTGCGCGTTTTAGTCTACACAGACTCTAAAACAGTGCTAAAAGGATATGCGAAGGTTGGTTTAATAATTTGTGGTTAAACGCTTTTTACATGTTAATACAGACCTAATATATAGGTTTCGGTATTTGTCCATAGATGTCTCTGGATATTAATACAAATGAGTAATTTTTAGCACCGGCTTTGCGCGTGACCTCTGGTTTTTAGTGGAAAATTCCACTAATTTTTAGCTATTATATTTATTCATCTACTGTTTTATAGAAGACATGGCAGACGGACGGGCAACCAAAATGGTAAGTGGTTACCAACGCTTATGGACATCTACAATATCCGGGAGGTGCGGTTGCGCTGCCGACTTTGCGGAATTATATTCACAGCTTTCTTGAAGAGCCCCATGTCCTAAGTGGACATTTAACTTAGTGGTTTCACCTTCATTGCCATCTACGGCTACGACTACGGATAACTATGGCCCTGCGAACCACAATGAACAAGGAAAGAAATGTGCATATAATGGAAAAAATGGGTGCATAGAAATACACCTGAGCTTACTAAGTATAGAACGAATAAATGATTGGAAAAGATTCTACACTATTATATTGTGGACACTAGTCAGAATTCATTGTTTTCTGTTGACTTTCTTTGGGGTGCTAAAAACATATTATTAGAAAAATACTAGCAAAAATACATGGATAAACCATGAATAGCACTAAATTCACTCGTCTACTTACGGCCATGACAGACCAATATCTTATAGGAAGAGGTTGGGAAAAGGCATGCTCTCACTTCTGGATCGGTATACCAGCATATCTGTGAACCCATTTGAATGGACTATGGACCAACTATTAACTCTCAGTTCGAATATTCGACTACTCCATTCTCACAAGTTGTTCAGAACCCATTACCATCCGGAGAGACACTGCGTCTCTCCGCCTGTTCTACTGAATATACGCGATTGCTGTACAGAACTATTCTTTACAATGCCCATCTCTGGTTATTACAACCGTAGGTATCGAAGTGCACCCACCGTGCTCGCACAACTTTGACAAGGAGCCGTCACGTACAATCAGGTATACAAATCGATTTATATAACGTAACCAAAGGTTTTGATAAAAACTACCCTCTGCGTCTAAGTCACGACTTAGACATTTCCAAGAATTATGTTTCTCTGAAATCAGTAACGAGCATGTACAACTTTTGGAAGATATCCGATAGTGCTATGAAAGTATGTGTGGGTTATTTACATGGCATTTAGTTTTTCTGAAAACAGTGACGAGAAAGAACAGCATTTGGCATATAAATACCCCAGGAGGCTATGAATAGATACGAGAAAGGATAATATCTAGGCTAAAAGCGAGCGCATCCGTGAAAACCTTCACATCGGTGCTATTAAAGATGTTAAAAATCTTTTACGGCTGCTTGTTGTACGCGAGCGAAGCGGCGGGTAGACGCTAGTAAATATTATAAAATACACATTTATAATACTCAGGTTACCAAGTGACATGAGAAATCAATGTATAATTAGTCGTCTCTTCTTCCGAAACTGAGTCACTTTAGTTATATCTCCCTCTTTCACACACGTTCATGCATACACTTGTAATTCTATGTCCATTCATACATCGCGTTAGAATAACTTGATCATTTAACTTGAACGTTGCAACATCTCGCTGATGAGCGCCGTAACTCGTAGATTGCATGTCGTTAAGAGGTATACATTATGCAATAGAAGAAATCATAGAACAGCTTACGTTGTAAGAAATATTATGTTTTGTTTTATCTAAAGTTTACGGTAGTAGTTTAATAAATAAACAAAGAGAGAACTATTACATGGTCGACTTCATTTCATTGCGTCACCGACTTTATGAAATCGGAATAAATTTGTCGAATATTCTCGCAATACCAAAAACAGAGAACGGTCGATAAAAATTTCGAAAGTTACCATGACCAGCAACGAGAAGACTGCAAAACTCAAGAGAAGGAAAGTTGCAATAGCAAATATCCATAAAGGATTTGAAATAATTCAGTGAGAGAGTTGTATTCTTTGTTTTTTTCAAATATTTATTTAGATGGATTATTTTTGTAGATTACTAGCTGTACCCGGCAGACGTTGTCCTGCCTGTGTATATTTATTTACCTCTGTATATAAAATCACAAATTATTCTCTTTGGCCGTCGATATGATTTTTGCGATCGATTGAACGGTATAAAAGTTGATGTGCTGCAGCGCCATCTAGTGGTGAGTTACAACACAGTTCATAGCTTGAAAATATTCTCCGTGTTCAAATACCTATGTATACTAATTTTCATGGCGATCGGTTGAACGCTATAGAAGTTAATTTGCTGCAACGCCATCTAGTGGCTAGTTACAACAAAGTGGATAGCATAAAAACCTTCTCCATAAAAAAACACATATATGTGCCAACTTTCATGGTGATCGGTCAAACAGTGTCAAAGTCTATTAACATCAGATATACCAACATCCTCTTTTATATATGAATATACAGATTTAAAAATAAATAATTTAAACTTAAATATTAAATAGGCGAGTGGATATTATTTACTTTATTATTGACTGCCTTATCATTTGAATGCCTACCTTTGTGAGCATTATTAGTTTGACAGATAAGATGAAAGACAAAAACATATTTTGTCAATATATACAATATATCACCCGTTTCATTCCTCCTTTTGATTGCGAATATAATATTTTATGTGTCATTTGGCGCATGATGCTAACGACCGTTAGTAAGTAAATGGTTCCAACTATAGCCACAGATTAAAATATATTATCAACTGCAGCCAATGTAATGATAGCTCGAGATATATAAAATTTTAAATAAGAATGATTTAAAATTACTGCAACTGTGGCACGTAATCTACCTAAGAATGAGAAAAGGGAATTTATAATATTTTTAATTTAATAAATCCTCATCCGTAGTCTTGTGAAAATATGCCAAATACTTTAATTTGAATAAGTGAATGCGTCGACGCCCAAACTCACAATTTGTACGCTCCTAAAAATTTGAGGCGGGAAGCATTATTCGGAAGCGCAGTTGATTAGAAAACCTTCTCAGTTTGTTTTAATCGAATCACAATCAGTTGAAGTACGTGTTATTTATTTTAAAATTACACTAACATCTACTTACTTTGTTTTTACTAAAACGTTTTACTAAATATCCGAGAATGTTAGACAGAATTAACATGAACAAATATGAGTTTCTCAACATAAATTAGAGATAAATTAAGTTATCGTCTAGCTCTCTAGCAACGTTCTGATTTGACTGTACAATCAAATCATTTTATACTCATAGTATAATTAAATTCTAACTAATATTATAAATACGAAATTTGCTTTGTTTTGTTTTATTTGCAAAAAATTAATATCGATACCAAATTTATTCGTGAAGAAAAGCTTTTAATTTCTGAGATGGATTAACTTGCAGGAGATGTATTCCGGCCAGTCAATCAATTCTTTTGGGAAAAACCTAAACAGCATACAATAAGTCCACGTGTACAAACCATATTAGTTTTAGTAGTTATATGCATATTGAACTTTACCACTTATTTATACGAGTAAAACGATTCACATAACAGATGACGAGAGTTAACCACCAGACGGGAATTTTGAATTCAAGGCAATTTTGAATGTCCAACTCAACATTGTTGCACAAAACTATCAAGCGTAAATTAAAAAATATATAAAAACTGTTTTAACGACACGGAAATCTTGAGAAGAGAACGAAGGGGATAGCGGAAGCGGCCTTTAAGAAGGCTTCGCCAAAAGAAGATCGGTCAGAGATCCCAGTCAAAGAGGACAACCCTTATTACCAACACCAACGCTTAATCTCAAAGCTGCATAGCTACTCGTAGCTGATTGTGGTCGACCGGTTGCGACTACTCGATCGTCCTGTCCCATCGCGGAGCGCGTCTCTTCTATAAAAATTTGTCGCCCCTTGGTGTACCGATTTGATCGGGACAGGCTTGACCTGGCTGAGTGTGGTGCCTATATTCATGTTCAACCGTAACTAGCTCTTGTAGCTAAACATGGGGGATAAATGGCCTTCAAACGGTACGCTGGCCAAGCTAGTTGGCAGGTTTAGATATTCTTTTGGGGTTGGCGTAGTTAGTTCCTCAGGGGTTGCGATAACGGCTTTGTTATCCCTTAGTAGTCATTTATGGCACCCACGGGAAGAGATGGGATGGTCCTATTCTAAATCCGGCCGACACTACACGTCCGTAACAATTTACAGGCATTTAAATAAATAAAATATAAAAATTCTCTTTATTCATAAAACATAAAGAGAGTAAGCACAATATTTCCATGGTAAAAGTAGAAAATAACTTTTGACGACTTAAGTAAGTTTGCGAAAATATATTCGGTTCTTCTTACAAGAAGCTTTCAAGTGAACGTTTTGTAATATGTTTTGTAATTTGTACTAATTCGCGGATGACAATGTAAAAATAATTTTAGCATTAGGAGGGTAATTCTCGTAACCAACGATATAATATATTTATAAATAGGTTTATAGTTATTGCAAGTATTTGCGTAAAATATTTACTAATCATCTTTTAAGTTATATTTATTTCATGGCACCTCCCAACGTGTCTTTGTCTGTTCTACCCAAAGGTTGGCTAGTAGAGAATGCCGCCAGGCATTAAGCTCGCCTTTTGTACCTAATGAAGTTTTTTAAATCAAAAATAAATAAATAAACGAACCTTGAACCTTTAATATGCCGGGTATGGTGCCATATGAAGACTATATTCCCATCCTATACTCCCCTCCACGAAAGTATAGGGAATCTAAAGGATGTTCATAAGGAGACACAATCCAATTACCACATAGTGAACTGCCTGCTCGTCTGCCAGCTACTTTCTATAAAAAAAAAACCTAAAACAGAGTCTTTATACATCTACAATCATTATAAGCTTTCCGAAATGCGAGACATGGGAAATTGTTGAAGATGTCCAACACTTGTTGATTAAATGTGTTCGAACTAACTCTAATAAAGACTCTCTACGGGAAGAAAAATAAAGGCGATATAATATTTTATAAAATCCTTCTGCAAGAATAATTCCTTGCTGCATCCCTTCTTAATTCACAAGCAATATATAGTTTGTATAGATTTGTGAGAGCTAACTAGGGCCGAGTATTTTTTTATTGTTTATCCATCATACGTAAGACATGGGGCTCAAATCAATATGTTAATAGATATGGTATGATGTACAATCAGATTCTGTCGGATCTAGTCTACTATAATCGATGCTACTACAAGTATAATGGTAGGAAGTGTAGTTTCGTCATTAACATGCATCCACATGTTCGCAACGTCTGCAATGCACATCTACAAAGATAACGAGGTTCTACTATGTGAAGATGCATCACAATCCATGTTTTGTTTCAACATAATAGACAGAATTGTCTCTCTAGGTGCAACTACTTCGACTATTGTCTTATTTCACTGTTTAGTTTCAATAGAGATTCAACCTTTAACGTGAAATGTCGTTATAAGAGAATTTTCGGATTTAAGCGTAGGCAATTCTGTTGAAATATAGCAAAAAGCGTGAATAAAAGCGATATGAAAGAATATTACATTACTTTTGATGCCTAAGTTAACTTGGCGTTCTACTGAGAATAGTGATGGGCGACTGCGAGAGATTCTTATCGATTTTTCGATTGTTTAAACTATTCGAATATCTGGAATGCAAAATCTCTATAATAAAATCTCATTATGCATACATACGTACTTACAGATAAGTATACAAACCTTGCATGTGAAATTCCTCGGTATTGGGTAGTTACTTAACTGAGAAAGCCCTATGTAATTTAAATTAGTAGGTAATTGAATATTTAACAAATACAATTCTGAAAACAATTAATTCCATTGTTTGAACTATTCTAAAAACAATCAATATATATAAGGAAAATTTTGCGATAAGCAGTATTTCTGAGAAGCCGATATCAAATTTCCTCAAACCAAACCAACTCACACCTCTTCACGCCTAAAGAGGCGTGAAGAGGTGTGAGTTGGTCTAAAGAGAACCCTTAAAAATCACTAAATATTCGGTTCAGAAACCTGCCATTGTAGGTACAATTCACTCAATAACCAATGTTGACTCTTCAAAGCAATATAACCATCTTCGTTACAAATGGCTAATATTTATTTTCCATACTTCCATATTCCATATTCCATTTGTGTCTTTCACGCACCTCCAAATTGAACCTCTCTGATCAACCTAAAGCTGGTAGAGAATGCCTTAAGGCATTAAGCTCGCCTTTAGTAGGATATTGTGGAATGAAGTGTATAAATAAATAAATAACTACATACATATTTATGTGACGTATCCTCATCACTAAATAACAATACAATTTCAGACAAAGGCGTGCAATTCAATTGTAATTCACGTTGGTTAGAACACCAAAAAAGAAAATAGAAAAAGTAACAATTTGTAATACCTATGTATGTTTTATCTTTTGAAAACAAGCAAAAAAGAAAAGATAATCATGTCCACGTGTAATCTTCAAACTCATGAAAGTAATACCTTAACATAATACGTGTCGCTCGGTAACTGATTAAATGGTATGAGTTTAAGGCTCCCTTTGTTGTACTACAAAGGGCTATTGAAACAATTATCGCATGAAAATTACATGGAACAATTGCTTTTTTTTAATGCCGGGCTTTCGACGGCCTATTGTTGTATTTGGTATAATTTCCGACAATTTAAATCTACATACAAAGATTTGTAGTTTCTGCAGTACAAATCTTGCTCTCTTGTTTCTCATAGGTCAAAACATTGAGCGATTATAATTTATTTATTTTACTTGAGAAACATTCAAAACATTCTGAGATAATTTGTTACGTAAAAAAAATTAAAAACATAGGTAATCCAAAAGTTTCCCTAGTTAGAAAAATTGCAAAAGTAGGTATATCCCCAAGGTATATTCCTAAATATGGGCATAGCATCTGCGAATGTGCCAAAGTCCGTGGAAAACGACTGATTCCAATCTTTTATGGGTTTTGCTTTTCTTCGGTTGGTTGCTATCATTTTAGTGGCAATAATGCGAAATAATCACTTGTGTTTTTATAAAAACAAATACATTTCTTTCCTGTATTCTAGTTCATTTGTTTAGACTAAATAGGTTATTGGTCTAAGTTTAATGTTATTTTCACCGAATTTTGTTAAGTGTAATAAAACATAAGGCTGGCGGACTAGATGGACCAACGCCTTGAAGAAGTTCTTTGGTAGTGGTTGAATGAGAACAGCAAAACATCGTATATACCGGTCAGTCTTGGCCAACAGTACCAAGCAAGGACATTCTTCGAAGTCAGCAATTTCAGCTTTTTAACAGGTTATGAAATGGAAATGAATGGAATGTGATAGAACAAACTTTGCCACCTAAAAAGGCCAATAATAATCGTCTACAGCGAATGATTAGCTTAGGTACAAAAGTAAAAATTATGTCGAAAAATTACACCGTACAAATACCCACCAAGTTATAAGAAAAAATCGTTCCAGGAATTAAGAAATATATTTTATGGATAAGAATAATGAATGGATAAAAATGAGCATTAATATATACATAAATTACAATACCTTAAACCGATTAAAACAATGAATTTTGATTTAAAATGAATTTGTCACGACGCAGACATCAGAATCAATCCTCCGTCAATAACTGCGAACACAAAATTTTTATGGAACAAAACACATCTTGTCATTAGTATTGCCCGAGCACAACCGCCATTTAGTCGGCAACCTTAACTTGGTGAGAGCGTACATAAGTACTTAATTTTGTTTAACAATTTTTCAATAAATATCGTTCTTCACGGGTTTGTCACATAACGACTTGTGCAAAATTCTATTTATAAATACTGTGTGTTTTGAGTTGCGGATAAATGTATTAATACTAGTATGTATGAATTAAGTAAATTAAGAAAATTGTTAGCGAAAAATGTCTAAAATATTGATTTCGTCATTCCCTTACCCGGCATCCTCCGTTAAACGAAGTAACCGGGGAAACCGCTTAGCATTCCTAGTCCTACGTCACGACGTACTCGTAAGACTAGGACAAGGAATGCTGAGCAGCAGTGGGAATGACCACTGGTAATGGAACATTTTAACTAAAATAAAATAAAATAATAATAATGAAAAGGAGAATGAAAATAAACATAAAATAAAAAACAAAACAAAAAGAAACAAAAGTGCAACAAATGTGAAACAAAAGTGAAACAAAAATGAAATAAAATTAAAATAAACATAACTATAAAAATGAACAATATGTTATATTATGATTATTTTGATAATCCTCCTAAATGTAAATTTGCATTAACTTAATTTAATTAATTACATGTTAATTAATAATAATTAATTAAATGTTTTTGTTTGTTTGATTAGTTTTAATTGTTGATTAATTTGATTATATTTTTTTATTAATATTATTTATTTATTTGAATTGGTTTGATTGGTTAATTTGAGTTCGAATTTAAATAAGATTATAGTTTTATTCAATGAACTATATTTTTAATTATATTAATTTAGATCTGATTGATCAATTTTAATTAATTTCAATCCAAATTTCCGTCCTCCTCTCTCCTAATTGGTATGCCCTACAGGGTCCACAATGTTTTCATAGTTTAAGGTCACCAATTTCTAAATACATTGTAAAATGCAATAAAGTATTGACTATTGAAAAAAAACCTATTGCAAAACACTCGGCGAACCGTAAAGTCATTCCCGTTTTCACTACGGGGCATTACCCCGTTCACTTAGAAATTTCACCATTTCATAAGTAAAGATTTTTTTTTTGAAGGAGCCTTCGTGCTGAATATCATTTTTGTAGCATATAGAATATTTTTAGATACAAAAAGCATTGAAAATATTTTATTTTTTAATGTCGTAAAAATATATACAATTGCTCACCTTTTAAAGGCAAGTTGTGGCCGCTGGCCCCCTGGCACAGGAAAGAATAAGTAACAGACTTTCTGCACTACCTTTACTTAAACTTTACACTACCTCTAATTAAATTATAAGATAATTGTTTGTTTTGCCCCACCCTGGATATAATTGTTTGCTTTTGCCCAACGTGGATAAAATCCTGACTACGCTCTTGTTCTCATCACTACTCATCAGTGGAGAGATATAGATTAAACATGCAAAATAATAGCTATCACTATCTCATACTGCATTCGCGGACTATAATGTAATTCTCCGTCATCAGATGCACTATCTGCTTGATTATCTACAAAAAAATACCCGTTACCCCGCTAATGTAAGGATGCCTAGCTAGCCACAATTACACAAAAATTCCAATCATTTTTCTAAAATTCTAGATCTAGTTCACTACAAGGACTGAATATGAATGAAAACTATTATTATGAATAATGTAAATGGAAGGCGCACTTCACAGGTGAGATATACAGTTAGTAATGGCTGTAATATATCAACGCCACGTATTTGTCGTCGGCAAAGCCCACGGTACAGTAACAATAGTAGCGAGTCTTAGCAATATGTTCAAAATTATATAGTTGTTCCTTTGGGATTATTTCCTTTGCTCGAATAAAACACTGGTTGGACGGGTCACTGTCACCGGCCGTTTTATCGTCTACTGCTGGACATGGACCTCCTCATGCACATTATCTTGTGTATGAGGGATGTATGACCTTAAAACTCCACACTTACCGAGCGGGTAGGCGAGATAACTTCTTTAGAGATGTAGTTCCTCAAGACTTATGGTAGCGGCTTTGTTATCCCGTAATCGCCTTTAACGACACTTACGGGAAGAGATGGGATAATGCTATTATATAGCCGGCCGACGCCACACGGCCACGTTGAAAGAGGTTGAAAGAGAGCGTTGAAATTTTTTTTGGGAATGGGGTGGCAGACGAGGATCCACCGGGCAGTAAGTGTTGCCATCATTAGGCCAGAATGACAAACGTTGGCACGTCCCTAGATTCATCGTCTACCTTTGAAGATTTAGGAATGGATTTGGGAAGGATGAAGAATACGGCTTACAACGGGCCGAGGAATTTTCCTCGTGGCGTTACAGTTCCCAATCTGTTTTGGGGGATGGGATGTGATAGGTTGTTCATTATCGAAAGTAGAACCGATTGTACCAGTTTTTCAATACAATTTTGTCATAACTTATTCTTAATTTCTAGTATATATTTTATTCTACGCGTAGTTACGCAAAACAAATACACTAAAGGCAACTAGTTCCAACTACCAACTACTAAGCAACTAGTACTAAAAGCAATTACCGGATAGTGACAGGGCGCACCGCGCCGATTACTGAATAATGAGCTATGGAAGTTTCAGATAGAACGACAAAACTTTAAATGTTTGATTTATGCACTAAAATATTTTTATTTTTCATTGGAATGGTTTTAATTATTTTAAATTACTAGACGTGTTTTCAAGTTGTATAGACACACACATTTAGATAGTATCTCTAAATTTAAAATTGTATTTATACTTTATAGGTAATATAGTTATTTAACATCATTTTAACATTTTGCGTATATTGAACTGAAGTATTTTTTTGTGAAATTGTAAATATTATACAAGTATTCAAGTATTGTAAATTTAATTATGATTGAAAAGGATAAGTATAAAAGGTATTTGTGTATGTTGATATAAGCATTTCTGGCATTTGTATAAGTTACTATACTGTTTGTATTTATACTGGACGGTATAAAGATTGCGTAGATATATCATTTGTATTAGGTATCCAGGAGTATATAAAAGTAAGTACATGTAAAGCGTAACGTATTGCGTAGGCGTTAGTTTGTTTAGATTGTGTATAGATTTGTCTTTGTTCGCAAATTCGTGGTAACTTGGTTCGTGGTTAAGATGATTAACACGTAGGTAATGTTTACCATCTTCCGAGAATTTGAACCTTACTTTCACGTCAAATACCTATCCAGTACAGAGACCTTTGTGTATATTTTTTCCGTTTTGTGTAAGTTTACACTATAGTTCTTGTAGCTCGTAGCTCGGGAGCGCGAGTCAATATTCCCGATTATATATATTACATTCACCACATTGTAAATATGCCACATTTTTAAAAATACGTACATCGTTTGTATATTCGCTACAAGTTTAATTAATTATAAATATTTTTGTGTATATTCACTACGTGTGTATTACACACTTACAATCCCACTTTGTACAATTATCAAAAAAATGGTTTAAAAACAGTCTTCTACTTTTCTTTCGGACAATACTTTTCAAGATTCGTGACATAAACCTATGACGAATTAACACTCAATAACGGAACTCTGTGGTGAATTCCATATGTGGTAAATATACAGGAACCCAAACTTGCTTGTGGATAAAAGTGCGTATATGAGAAAAGTAATTTTCGCGTCTTAAATAACGAGCTTTGCGTAAAGTAAATATTGTAAAAGATTTAAGCGTTACACGTACGAATAATCATCACTACACAAATACGTAAATTGCAAGAACTTTTATACTGTCAATGTTTTTTTAATGAAGTTTTTAAGTTTCTTCATACGTCTTTGGGAGAAACCTATATCCGGAGTCTAGGCCAGCAGTGGAGGGACACAGGCTAATAGTATGGCATATGTAAATTAACTCAGAATCATGAGCAGAATTCATGGCTTCGGGAAAGGTTCGATTACACCCTATTTTCTTCTGAAACTTCTCCTTATCACCCAAAGGGTTTATTATTTACTGTGAGGTTGTAGAACATTTATTTATTTACTACATCCCCCCAATGTATTGTAATCATCGTTATGGGAATAGACTAGATGACACATTATACATTCTTATCAAATAATCCTGGTTGGCAACTTTTGGGGGAGGGTAGAGGAGGTGAAGCAAATAAGTAGAGGTTCATTAAAAAATCAAATTTGAAACTTATATACCGTCTTCTTCTCAGCCCTTGGACGTCCACTGCTGGACATAGGCCTCCCCCACGTACCATATACCGTACCTACTACTTAATAAGAATGTTCCATTTTCAAAACACACATAAATTAGAGAGCGTATAAGAATTCGAGAGCTAGTGAACATAGACTGCAACGCGCCTGCCCTCAAGTGATTGTATAACATATCTAATATGTATTCTCAATCGATGATTGTAGTAAATAAATAATTTTTCAATTGCTCTAACATCGCCATTGTAGCCACTTCGCCGCTGCGTGTGTCCAATATCGCCCGCATAAACATTTTATGTCACTATAACTGTCCTAAAAGCCGCATTGATTCGTATCTGTTTTTCCATTACAAGTTTATGGTAGAAATTTTACGACGTGTTTTTATTATCTTTCCAAATAGTGTCCGCGGTATTGGACATAAAAATGTCCATCGAACTGTGCAATTTAGACGACCACTAGACTAAGCGATATTTCGACTAAAATAAAGTATAACTTAAATGGACGTGCAGTCGAACTAGAACTCTAACAATACTAATAACTACAAAATAGACAATGTTAAAAGTGAGTGTTGCAACGCCACAGTTTAAAAAGATATTAAATTAATAAATGTTAATTAATTATTTAATTTAAATTCTAGTTTAAGTTTAAATGGCCAAAAAATAAAAGGTTTTTTTTACCAGTCACAAGTCTGTATACTATTCAAGAACGCAGTCGTTTGCCCAGGTTGTTATTGTTTTACATTTAACAACATAGGTATTATAATTATATTGTACCTATAAATTAACTTAGAACCTTAATTTGGTTTGCACCAGCTGCTGTAGTTGACGTTTCTTGTAATGGGAGCATTATTGTTTCCACGAACATCACATATACTAATATTTTTATATTAACTTGTGTGATCCTGTATTGTTTTATATTGTTAAAGTCTCCAAAGGCACGCAATACTAGGCTACGAATGTGCCTTCGGACTTTTTTGTTAATTCGTACGAAGTGTTTAGGACTGATGGGGTACAGTTCTTGTTGAACTGTTAAGCGCAGTTAAAACAATTACCTTGTACATAACTTTTACAGTTACAGTAAAAAAGCCCATCTATGCATTTAATGTCGGTTGAAGAAGCGATATATTGCTTTTCCATTCGTTTAGTTCGTGATTTACAATCCGGTGGTTCCGTACACTTTCCTGTTGTCGCCTTAGGTGAAAATACTTGCCACCTTCTTAACATATAGTCACGCAAGTAGTTACCATTCGTATATGTGATATACGAATAAATAAGTTGTATCTGTACATTGCTATTTTTGAAAAAAGTCGTTTGCCGTGTATATGTATGATTCAGAGCCTAACTATTTTTTTTTAAATTTTTGTGTTCTGTCTGAACATGCCTTACGCAAAAACCACTTGACAGATTTTAATTAAATATTCACATATTTAGTTTTATAACTTACTAGCTTTTGTCCGAGACTTCGTTCGCATGGTATTCAAGTACTAATTCAGAAACCTTCGAGTGCACGCGCACAACTCACCAAAGTTTTATCGCAATCGGACGAATGGTATAGGAACGCATACGGGACAAACAAAGAAACATTCGTTTTCATATGTTATAGATGTGCCCCGGGTTAACATTTAGGGTAATACATATTTACACATACTCTAATGTTGTCGCGAGCACTGGTAGTTTTTTTTATCTTCCTGCCTTTTAGAAACATGCCGTGGATTCACAACACTAAATTCTGGATTTGGACCGATGGCAAACCTAGATAAGTGTGTCTCATAGGCGATATTAGTTACCATTATTTTCACTTAACCCTTTGTATATGTCTTAGTTCCACACAATGAAATCTGTTAACGATGGCTGGTCTTTAATAATAGTGCAGTTAAATAATTCAATCAAATTTCAAAACTATATAGCGAACTATCATTATTTTACTTAAATAGCGGAGTCGGGGCTCTTATACTCGGCAAGTCCTTTACCGGTGTCCCAATTAACAAAAGATTAATTGTACTATCGCTAATTTATCGCAATAACTAGTGATCGCCCGTGCCTTCATCTACTATAGCATAATTTCAGTGTTGGCGGCAGATTAGCGTAATTTAAGAAAACGATTCTTTAATTTTATAGAAATGTAACTGAAAGTTTCCTGAAGCCTGAAAATCTAAATTCCGTTTAATGATTCTGAATACATTAACATTAACACTACATTAACATTTCACAATTTTTTTTTTATTTTTTTTGGAGTTATAATCAAATTCTTTTTCAGTATTGTTTCAGTATATTTTTACTGAAAAAATAATTGTTACATAGATTAATATTACGTAACTCATGAATAATTAAAATATCAGTATTCTGATTTGTCTATTAGTGAAAAACAAGTATAGACTCACTTTTAAACTATAGTTGAAGAAATAAGAAATAAAACGGATGGGCAAAAGTCAAAACGGCTTTTCTAATAGTAAATGGCGATATGTATTCTGTGTATGAAGAGAGTCCATGAATTATATTAATAAATTCGTTGTGTAATTTTTTGACTATTTCGTATAAACATACCTTTCTGCTATATGTATACTTCATGTAATATTTTATACTACAGATAATGAATTTAGATAGCAAGTTCTCAAATTCCAAACTCCAAAACAATACAGCAAACTACCATTATTTCACCTAAATAGCGAAGTCAGAGCTTCCGTGCTCCGCAGGTCCTTTCCCAGTGTCCCAGTTAACAAAAGACAAATTGTTTGTATTTGCATAGACGAGCCCACGCTCCGCACCCACTACCAAACCAATTGGGGTGGCCACGTCTTAGGCGAACGAGGGATAGACCGCGATATTAATTTTCCAAAAGGACTGTTAGGTTCGAGGTACACCGTCATTAATCCTGACAAGGGAAATAATTAGACTTTTATTACATTTATATGCGTATTGCGTTTATAGAACGATTTTAAACATTTATGAACAGTCTCATACAAGCAACAATCTAAGTAATGTTTCGGTAGTGGTGATATATACCCACGCCCATTCCCATCCTATCCTATCCCTCCCCAACCCATTCCTAAATATTCAAAAGTAAGCAGTGCAACCGGGCGTGTGTCAATGTTTGTCATTCTGGACTGATATTGTGGCATGTATAGCGAATGTCCATGGGCGACAGTATATACTTACCACCGGGTGGATTGTGTGCCCGTCTGTCACCATCTTTCTATAAAAAATAAAAACTGCGCTTATCATAATTATAACTTATCTACGTCAACATGGACGAACTGCACGCTCATATTTTATTTTATTTCGGCATAAACAGTATAATTGTACATATGAATACATAATAATTGTAACTAATTCATATACCAATTAAGCTACCACAATTTACATATTGCATAAACATTAACAAATGGGATACTAATATATTTATTACGTTTTAAGAAAGGGGTAATACATATATTCTTATTTTCCTTACAAAAGTATTAACAGTATTAGATATTGTCCTTGGTTAAAACATTCTTCATATAGGTGCCTCACTGCTTATACTTAGCCCCAAAATTAATACCCATAAACGTTATGTATAAACGTGTGGTGTCGGAAACTAGTGTTGTGAAAATGAGCGCTAAGCACTAAGACAGCGCTAATAAACCTTAGAAACCTTAACCATTAACTCGAGCTTTTAACTTTAAAGATTTAAGAACATCAAATGACACGTTTTTAATAATTATTTATCTAGCGATAATATTTAAAAAAATATTAGCTCGGCAGTAAGGGAAAACATCGTGATCAAACACACATGCTAAAGAAATAAATAAAAAAACTTGAGTATGTGTATCCACCACTCCGGACTGAGCCCACGTAGTCGATTATGGGAGGCCTGTTGAGAGGACAGTGGAACGATATAGGCTGATATTATCTGATCGTGTGAAATGTGATGTGACTGCATTATATTAGTATTCCAAAGAAACAAAAATGGGTTAAAATTACATACCCGCAAGTTCATTTTATCAAGAACTATATACATGTACTTGTATACATACTACATAAACTAAAAGGACCGAAATAATGGCTACCCTATCCACAGCTTATACTATTGTTCAAACACCTGAAATGAAAGAAGGACCGCTTGTTTGACGAGAAGAGGTCAACGGTGTTTGTCGTGCAATCACAAATGATTCATACCACCATATACTCTCATAATAAACACCATAAATCCTTATAATGAATTCATTGCTCACCTTTTACTCTTAAGAAACCTCGTTATGAAAATAAACACCTCTTATGCACGTCTTCTCGTTTATGATAATTTTTAATGCTCTTTATATGTGCAGTGCGCGCGTTCGCATGTGCGCGCACATTTGTGCGTTGGCGTGTGTGTCGTGAGCTTCAATCTCCGACTCACAACACTGAGCTTTTACTTCACTTGTAGCCACCATTACGCACTGGGCCCACGCGATAGATTATAGCCCGAAACTTCATAGTGATTTATTAGGGGAGGCCTGTTCCCTACAGTGGGACGTTGTAAGCTAATATCAACCTATCGACTCTTTTTCTGTAAAAGTTTTATAATTGTACGACTTTTTGTGTTTACTTTTTGTGTAAAAAGTTGTACGACAACTACAAAGTTTAATATAAAATTAAACTCAGTTTTTGTTATCTTCTGGAAACGATTCAATCCTTTTATTATTTATAAAGCATATTTTTATAGCTGTAGTAGATAAGGAACTTTCTCTAAAAAAATTTGCTAGTCTAGACCATCGTTTCTCAACCTTTTTAGTGTCGCGACCCCCTGAAAAGAACAAAAATTAAGTAAATAACCTGTCGACCTTTAACTAATATTTAGGTCCTAATTGTGTTTTATACAATTTAGCATTCGATTACTACTCATTAATTAATTTATATAAAGTTTCTGAACCTAAGCGCTTCACATACATGAGTATTTTTTCTGTTCATTAGTAATTTTTCCTAAATTTCTTAGATAAGTATTTTTTCCTGATCAATTAGGACATCCTGAAAATATGATGGCGATAAACGATGGTCTAGACTAATGCTGGCATATATTGCATATGTCCATAGGCAAGATTTATCCACACTTACCACCATTTGGACTATCCTCTAGTCTGTCACCTTCTTTCTATCTTTTTCTCATCAACAACTACTGTAATTGCCGAGAGCTAGGAGCTAGCGCACATTGTGCTAGATATATCGATTAGCGATTCTATCAGCTATTTCTAAAATAGCGAACTCGATCCATTTGCACAGGTTCATCATTTATACAACATAACGCGACATTAGTAGAGCTGTCCAACGACATATTACAGTTTCTAGAATGAAACTATTTTAGATTTTTTGAAATGTTTATATAATTATAAACCGAACTTAATAGAAATATAGAGTCAAACTGTTTCAACGAAATTAAAAAAATACTAAATTAATACCAAAAAGTGATGTATTTCCGAAAAATATATGTATACCTACGTTATAATTAGGTAACATTATGAATGTTAACAATCATGGGCAAAAATTATATTTCTGGCTTCGGGGAAGGTTCGGACACACCTTGTATATAGATTAGCATTTATTTATTTATATAACAATTATGATATTATACTTGAATAATAAGTAACATGTAAGTTATTGAAATAGATCATAATATTTTACGATCGGTTTTAATAACTATTATTGAGGCACATTTTTGTGAGGCACCAAAAAAGTTTAATCACTACCGTATGTGTTAATTATTAATCGTCATAACAGTCACTTATTATCGCTCTACTACCGTCCTGACCACTACAATTATTTACCATCATATACTAACACTATGCTATTTATGTCGATTACCGATTTTCGGACCTTGGAATCGTTTATGAATATTGTAAATCTCAGTTTCGACTTATGTTCGATGAGTCACGTTCCTTATTGGTTTTGTAATGATGATGGGTTTTATAATTACAGTGACGTTATTCAAAGTAAAAGTAAGACAGTCCATTTGCCTATTAATTAATAGTTCGCTACTACGCATAAAATGTTCTAAGACTCGACCCCGCTATATCTCTTTTTATAATTATAATAAATGCGAAAGTTTTTATGTTTGTTACTCAATCACGTCGACACGGCTGAATCGATTTCGTTGATACCTGGCAAATAGGTATATAGGTTGTAATCTGGATTAACACATAGGCTACTATTAGGTCCAATTAAACCTATTAAATTGCATTATTATCAATGCACTTTTGCCATTTGAATGCAGTTGATTGATGCCTCTGCTAGAGAACTCTCGGGGACGGGAATCGATGAATTCTCTGAAGGGGTTTTTCACTGCCTCGCCGGAGTTGAATTCTTACCCCCGTAAAAAGTTATTCACATTCCGAAAAAATGGGAATCAGTGGGGGCAAGGTCTGGCGAGTACTCCACTGCTGGATATAGGGCTCTCCCAAGGACCGCCACCACACACGGTCTTCTGCTTTTCTCATCCAGCCACTACCACTTTCTGCACGTAGTCAGTCAACCTGGCCGGAGGCCGTCCCACGCTACATTTCCCGGTACGTGGTCTTTATTCGAGAACTCTTCTTCCCCATCGGTTGTCGATTCTGTGGCATATGTGGCCGCCCGCTATATTCAGCTTGCTGATCCTTTGAGCTACATCGGCAACCTCCGCTTAGCATCCAACTCAAATCCATTATATAGAACATAATTAATTTATAAGTATAAGAATGTAAATAATTCGAATTCAGATACCTCTTTCTATTCAAGCTTGCAAGAAAAACACGCTTGCATCTCAAGATTTCCAAGAAGCCCTTTTATAGAAATGTGCACGAAAATCCTTTTCTTTACGAGGACTGACTTTTGTAGGTACCTGAAAAGTTATGGTATTGGCAGGGAAGTAGCTGACAACTTGCTAGTGTAGTTTTTGTCCCTTCTTCTTGTAAATGACAACTTTTGCCGCTTTAAATGCTAATTTAAAGCAAACCTTTTGTAAAAACAAGTTTAATCCACGCTAAAGTTACTTATTCACTTGTCAAGCTGTCAACTGCATACAGTGAACTAAGTTTTTATACCGCCGCCGCCATATTGAATTTACCGTTGTTCTACTTTGTTACTCTAAAACTAGGTACTTACCTAATAGAAGCCAATATACATAGACTATTTTTCAATTATCGCTAACTCAGTGATGAAAGAAAATATTAAAATACGTGTGTAATCAATACCGAGCTCGCGTGGAGAATTATGACCCGAAACCGCCTCGTGATTGCAAAGGAAAACCTGTGTCCTACAGAAGGACGTAGGATTTTAATACGAGTAGGTATAATTCAATTTATTATTAACTGGTGTCAAATCCCCCGTATTCCCCTCTATGGAATGCTAAAACTTCTTTCGTGAGCATCTATTTGTTAGATATGAAATAATGTATTTGTTAGCTATAAAATACACTATAGCTATATAGATTAGCTATGTTAGCTAACATAAAGAGGGTAAAGTTGCCTCATTCTTTTATTCCTGACTTTGAAATGTTACGTTTTATCAAAGAGTGAGAGCCTTTTGCTAAAGGAACAGTCCATTACAGTTATGTGCTTGGGAAAATTAATGATAGGGGTTAAAGTATGAAATTGCCGTTTTATAGTAATAGATACTTTGAATTGACATAAAACCTTCATGGTGTGAGATTTTCGACTGAAACTTTTTTCACATGATACCTATGAGGTTCTTGTTTTAAAAAATGTGCAACATTCGATTTTCAACGTTCAATTGTTTTTTTTATTCAGCTTAGACGGGAAAGATGGATACTTCGAAAATCCGAGTAATCTTTGAATACGAGTTCCGACGCGGAACTAGCGTGGCAGAAACGGCTCGCAATATCAATGCTGCGTTTGGAGAGGAGACTGCTAATGAACGAACCGTGCGTTTTTGGTTTAAACGCTTTCGTAATGGAAACTTCGACTTGAAGAACGAACCATGTGGTGAATAACGCTGAATTGAAGGAGATGGTGGAAGCCGATCCGAGTCAAACTACCCAGGAATTAGCGGCATGGTTTAACGGTATGTTTGTATTATAAATATTGACTCATTTGCATCAAATTAATAAAATAAAAAGATATGAAAAATGGGTGCCTCATGATTTAACTGATCTGCAGAAAGAAACGCGTGTTGAAACTTGCGTTGCCTTGTTGAATCGGTACAGAAATGAAGGAATATTGGATCGAATTGTGACATGTGACGAAAAGTGGATTCTTTACGATAACCGAAAGCGAAAAAGGCAATAGCTGACCCCAGGTCGAACGCCGCAACAGTGCCCTAAGGCAAACCTTACCAATAAAAAGGTAATGGTAACTGTTTGGTGGTGATTCATGGTGTTATTCACTATAGATTTCTCAGGTCTGGTCAAGCAATAACAGCAGATGTTTACTGTGCCGAACTTCGAACAATGATGGCGAAACTAGCAGTGAAATAGCCCCGACTCGTGAATCGATCTTCACCATTATTGCTCCATGATAACGCAAGACCTCACACTGCACGAGAAACCGTTGTAACTCTACAGGAACTGCAGTTAGAAACCATACGTCATCCTCCGTACTCGCCAGACCTTGCTCCAACGGACTACCATTTTTTTCGTGATTTGGACAATTTTCTACGTGGTAAAAAATTTTTTTCCCAAGAGGCAGTACAAAATGCTTTCACACAGTTTGTCGAATCTACATCCCCAGAGTTCTATCGCAAAGGCATAAATGAACTTCCGATTAGATGGCAACAATGTATAGATAATGAGGGTAAATATTTTGATTAAATAAATATGTTACATTTTAGAAAAAAACTAGTTTTAATTTTTCAGTACAAATCGGCAATTTCATACTTTAACTCCTAATATAAGATTAGTAGATTCATTGCGCCATGCGGGCATTGCCCGGCAGTAGGCCATTGCGGGAGGCCTATATCCAGCGGTGCAGAACCACATCTTTGTATGTTATTAGAAAATTAAGATCTCATATATTTAGATATCATTATATGGTATATCTCATACTCCTCAGCTCTTCAATCGGTGGTGTAACTCGTCCTGAAATTTTGAATAGAAATAAAAGACATAACCTTGAGTCTTGAACGCGTACAATTATACGTATTTGTGGCCTAATTTACAATATCAAATAAAGTCGTAATGTCCTTACGAGCCTCGATTTCATATAATCGTCCAAAAAAAAGTCACGACCTCTGCTAAAGAAAGTTCTTCGAAATGTACTTAATAGAGTGAAAGCAAATTTCTATGCCCTATCCTGGCCTATCCACCAACCTGAACAATACCAACCGGCCTACTAGTAATCAATTTAAACCTCCCAGATCCATATCACCTATAATGTCACAAAAGTTTATACTATTTGGGGAACCGACATGAAATTCCATTTATCAATGTCTCAGCTGTAATCAACTTTTGAAACGTTTGTAAATCACTGTGCCGCTAGTCGCATTGAAATATGAATAAGTCAAAAAGCCGTCACAGACTAAACATTCATAAATAACTCATACTAGGCGTGTTAGAATGAAAACAAGTTTAATGTTATGTTGAACAGTCTGTACAGTTTACGTCATACACAGTCGACTCCGTCAATGATAAAAACTGGAACGCTTAATCTGAAATTATAAATGTAAAATTTTATTATGAAAAACTTTTAAAAGCCGACATTTTTCATAAAGAAATAATTTCCAATTAATAGTTTGCCGGCGTAATGACAAATCATAAGGCGTTAGACAGATGTACTCGACGACTAAATGTATACATACCTATAATAACAGTAAACAGGTTGAGTCTGTAAATTGAGAATTTAAGGAGAATAAAATAGAGGGGTCTTTTTAGAACCCAAAATAGAAGAATCCCATTTTGGTCAGGTGGACCAATGACTTGAAAGACTTCGTCGGTGGTAGCTAAATGAGAAGGGCCGAAGACCGTGTCTGGTGGTAAGTTGTGGGAGACGCCTTTATTCAGCAGCGGAACGACATAGGCCGATGGTATGGTATGATACTCTCACAAGCCGTTTAGAACCCATTAGCATCCGGAGTGACATTACGTCGTTCCGCGTGTTCTACTAGATACAAAACGCGATTGCTGTTTAGAACTATTCGTTACAACGCTCATCTCGGGTTACAATAACCCTGCCTACCGTCATCAAAGTGCGATGTACTCCCACTTCTTTCATAAGAAACCGTCTCGCACGATGCCGCATATAAATTGATTTATATCACGTAATTAAAGGTTACGGAAAGAACAACCTCATTTTCAAGTCTTTTTAAAATCAGTAACGAATATGAGTAACTTTTGGTTAGATACCCGATAGGGCTGGGAAAGTATGCGTGTTTACTGGGAATTTAATATTTCTGAAACCAATGACGAGGAGGACCAACATTTGACATATACTCCAGGAGGCTATGAATATAGTATAAGAGAGAAGCGAGAAGATAATGTTCAGGATGAAAGCAAACACATCCGAAAGGTCCACCATATTGGTGCTTTTACAGCTGTTAAAAAATCTTTTTCCGCTGCTTAGTCTACGCTAACGAAGCCGCTTGTAGAGACTATTTAATAATATGAGAATATTCGTATCGTACAGACTTTGAGGACAATTTGCTTTTATCCACATATTCACGATTTTCAGCACGTATTCAGTTTAGTTGGCTGCTCATTCGCACTATGTATTTATTTGCTAATGAACTAGCGAAGTTGGTTAGGTCACGATAAATAAACAATTTTAACACCGTTCCATGTTTTAGACGTAGATCAAGTAATTCGAATTTAATCTCTATGCAGACTGCATAAGATCCTATTAAATATGGCTCGAACTAATTCTAAAACCGAAAAATGTCTATTCATCCGGCCCTTAACCTTACGTTGACAAAACGAATGAGGCGGCGACATTTCTCACAATTTCCTATAAGCCTAATTCTTTGCCTATATATTTGCAGGTCGCTGCCGATAGGTCTAAATGGCGGACAATGGGGGAGGCCTATGTCCTGCAGTGGACGTCCAAGGGCCGAAATGAATGAATGAATGAATGTGAAGAGTAATGTGTTAGACGTTTATACCATCGGACCTGTTGTTCATCACATTTCTTTGGCTAAAAGTCCACAGCATATGGTACGGCTTCGAGACACTTTATACCACGAACCCGAAAGTAGAATGAACTGACAACTGAGGTTTTCTTCTTTAAGCTAAGTCATGGATCGCTTAAAGAGAGTCGTGGATAGAATTATGCTAGATCATACATCTCCTACCATCCTTTTCTTATAGGTGTCCGTGAGCGACCATTGTCATCATATGAATCGTCCGCCCTTCCGCCTCCTCCACTCGTACTGCAAATAAAAAATCGCTCAAGTGTAATTCCATTTTTTCATTCAGCAGAAACCAAGTACAATGTTAAGAAATAAATAAAAGTTTTTCATCTTCGAAAACGCCTACGCTAGCTCCCAAAAAATAGGTCTCATCATTGTCAACGAGTTTTAACAATGTATGTTTTTGTTTCAGCAATTCGACGCGATGTGCAAAGCTGAAATATCGTTTTTAATACCAAGGATATTAATAAATGTAAGTATTTTAATTAACTTAAAGAAAGTAGCCGTTAGTGGCTACATGAGAAGAGCAGACAACCGTTTGTGGTGACGGTCCTTCTTTTGTTTTAACGAACTGCTTTGTAAGAAAAGTCGTTTTTCTAAGTGTGGGTTCAGAGGATTTCCGGAAGGAAGGTCCAAATCCTTGGACCTATCTGGCTAGGGTAGGTGTATGGCTATGGCTATGGTATGGCTCTGGCTATGGTATGGTAGGTGGCTACCTACCATACCATTAGCACCCCAGCAAGGTGGACTGCCGATTTGAAGAAGTTTGCTGGTGGTAGCTAGATGAGAAAAACTAAAGATCATGTGTGTGAACGAGGCGAGCAGTGAAAAGACAGGCTGACAGTATGGTATTTCTAATGATATCTCTATACATATAGAATACTGGAACCAAACTAATCCACTTATTAACATGACATGGCTATACAAAAAATCGTTGACAATATTTTCTACGTTCAAATAAAGTAGCAATACAACTACATATATATCGTAGTTATATTTCTTATTACATTATAATATTATTCACGAAATGTTGTATTAAGTTGAGCTATCATTAGCATATCTGCCAAGACTTCTAAATGTCTTTTGTGAGACTTACTCTGAGGAGTCTAACAAAAGCCACTTTTACTTTTCTTTTATCATGGTTTACGGTCTGTTGCACATGTGCAGCCTTGAATGTTAAGAGAGATACCTCCTATCTTAAGGGAACAGAAGGCTCTTTTTATATGAATAATATGCTTACAAACAGATAGTCCGCGTAATAAGCGAATACTAATGCTAGTTGACATCTACCGTACAAGGCAACCTCGGTAATAAATTACTAACATTGGCACATCGATGCCAATGTTAGAGAAGGGTAACTGGGTTGAAGTTAAAACTGTCATTCACTATCTAAAAACGCTAATATATTTCACAGGAGTATTTTCTTACCATGAAGTCATTCTAATGACTAGATACCTTCATTTGCAAGGGTAGGGCAGTTGACAAATTAAGAAATTATTAACTATCTATTAATGTACGAGTACTAATTAATTGGTCAGCCTACAGATATGCACAGCACAGCAATAAGATCAAATATTTCTGCACAAACTCCTTGACAACAGGATTGACACCCTATTTGCTAAATAAAGTATGTTTTATGTGTCCACGAGTAAATATTAGGAATAAAAACCAATTATTTATTTGATTTACTTCTTGCCCGATGTAACTATGCCAAAAAGTCATTTATCTATCGGTCTTGCAAGAGTTATAATGAACATTTCTCTAGCATTGACATTTTGTATCATTTCTCTTTTGTAAAAAGTATAATAAATTATAAAAGTATATAAATACTATAATATTATTAACTCGCGAGTAAAACACGTCGATATTTAATTCTTCTTTGCGTTTTTCACTTTTGTGTCGAAAATTGTGTGAATTAAAGTGACATACGTATATTAGGGTGTCCCATGACATAAGGTTTTTTTTTTGCGAAATCAGATACGCATACCCTCTATTTCTTTTTCCATTTCTCTATTCTATTAATAGAGGGTTCTATTTCTTTTTCCATTTGGTCCTAATTATTCGATTATGAAATATTATTGCCTTATACGTGAACCCGTGTCGACTTGATGTCAAACTTACAACTGGATAATTTATACTGAGGTACTATGGATTGACTTAAGAAATTCGTGTAGTTTTGGAAATGAAACACCAATTGTCCCAAATCGTACATTTGCTACTATTTTCCATTTAAAAAAATTAATTATGGACCATATTTTCTTTTCAAACTTTCTTTTTTACAGTCAGGAAAGATCTTTCCGTGCCAAGCCAGCTTTACAAAACTTGTACAATTTTACAAGCTTGTGTACAAAAATTGATTTTGTTCCTCCTCAACCGTAATCAAACCGTGAAAGTTTTGGATCAATTTTACAGTCCTTTCAGCTGTATCGTTTACTGCTCTAAGGGATGATACAGTATTTTTGGCTTCTAGAAACGAGGCGTTAGTCTTCCATATAGAAGGACAATCCTGGAGAAAACTGTCATCAATTCTGAGACGAGAGAACAAATACTTGCTCTTGACTGATATAAAATCATAGATGATTTTCTCTGAAATGAAAAAGAATAGTTAGCGTGCTATTACATAAGATAGACAGAAAACTACACCACTTATCTGTCAAACTAACCGTACAATGAACCACAAAGTTCTTTTTTCGAGGAGATGTATCGTTTCCCAGTAGTCTATATCTTTTCGTTAGTTAAATTTGCTACCATCTTTACTTTTTTTGTTCATTCATCTCATCGTCAAATAGTGACAGGACAGCTACTTCATCACTTAAATACCATAAGTGTTGGTTAAACTTCTGTAGAGCTGCTTTAGAGATACTTTTGTCAACGTTTTCATAAGCATTTAATGAATCCAGAGCACAAATCTTGGTAAGGAGAATTTATTGCCAAATTGCATTGAAGCCATTGGTTGACATAGGGTGTCACAATAAACAAGCAGACGTATAGCAGAGCCGCCTTGTCCTTACTGGTTATTTTGAACTGACAACTTAGTAACGATATTTTCAGGGAATAGATCGCTCACGCCATCCATGGTTTGGTACAGCTTGGTGCATGGCACCTGAGGGGTTAATTTTGAATTTTAGCTTCTGTCTCCATTAAAAATATGACCGACAGCTCTATTAACTCTTGATAGACATCTCTGACTATTTCTTTTGTCAATGCACAGCATCGATGTTTTGTTGTTGACAGTGGTAGACGGGCGCCTTCACGAAATTCGTCACTGAAATTGACACGACCGCGCTTGAATTCTGCAAACCAGCTATCAATTGTCGTCTTGGTTGGTGCTTCATCGCCAATAGCAGTTTGAAAATGAACGAGGCTCTGCTGAGCTGTTGAATTGCACTTAAAATCGTAGAAAATCATACAGCGAAAATTTTCACAAGTTGAATCCATCGTAATGCAGACAAGCAATTTTTAAAATGACGCCACAATGAAAAAACAAATGACTGTTAGATGAAATAAACTTTATTCTACAGCCAAAGAGTTCCATTTTCAAATATTGTAATTACTTTTTAAATATTGTTTATGTAAGTGGCCAGTTCCGGAAATTTTCAGTGTGACCTATGTAAAACAAAACTACGAGTACTTGTCCATTGGAGGGAAGTTTTAACCCCATTATTCGATATTTGACGTCCCTTACTAAAAAATATACCCTTTTTAGAACTTCGCAATTCCACTGACATGTTTATTGACTAAAAGCAATAAGTTTACTGACAATACAACTGGAAATCACATGCACGTCGACCCGTAAGCGCGCGCTCGCCTAAGTATGCAAGTACTGACATGTTTCTATGCAAGTCGGCACGGTTTGCCGTAGTCCAAGGTCATGAAATGTGATTGACGTGTTTTGATATAAGACAAAAAATAAATGGGTATGCGTTAAAAAGCGTACTTGGAACTTTTTGGGACAGCCTAACGGGTATGTTAGTGAAATATATTTATAGATAAATGACCATAACTCATAAAATCTAATAAGTTTGAAAAATACAATTTAATTCAATTGGGAGTTTTACACTTGGTCTCATTTTGCTTGGCTGGCCGAAATATTTTATAAAATTAAATAATTTCACTAGTATTTCAACAGGTTTCAGCATCTGTGTAATATACCTATCTAATATACCGGCATACCAATATATCAGCATCTATCTAATATACCTATATATATAACATAAGTTACAAAATGTGTGAGCTACCCGAGTAAAAAGGAATAACGTCTAATTTCTCAGTTGGATGAAAAATGTAATTTTCTAACTATACAAAATATGCTAAAACTAGTTGCGATCGACATGAACACATATTGCACATAATTTTACATTGCAGTAGTCCTAAATCTATACGTATCGTTATAAATACAGGGTGTACCGGACCTATCCCATTAACACGATGACTATTTCCCAACTGACAATTTAACGACCAATGTAAAAATTACGGTGTGCACTCAATACAAAGTGCCATCACATCCCCCATTAATGTCTACTAGCGTACTAAAATATTCATTCAAAACATCTAACATAAAAAGCATCCAGGTCAACAACAGTCCCCTTCAATGTTAAAACAATTACTTCATAATTACATTGCATCGATTGGTGACAATAACATATTTTGTTACAGTGCCTATGTATATGGTGCGTACTTCGGCTATATCATCTGCTCCGCGCCGGTGTCACGTGGAAAGGAGCAGCTGCCATCGAGCTGTGACTACTACCACCCGCACAGCGCAATTCCCTGAAAAACTCCCGCTCACTCCCTCGAGAGTCACTCCCGTGTGAGTCAACGCTACTCCTGGGCAACGCGGAGAGTGACACTGACGCGAGCCTCCACTCGCTTTGACGGCGTCTGAAAAGTACAATAATTGTTACGTGTGTAGTTGGACGTTAGTGTAACGACATGCCGCGATAGTGTTTCGTGGTGTTAAGTAGGAGATCGTTATTTAAGAGCCGCGTTTACACTGGTGTAGCAGCGCGGTTGCACTTGTAAACGCAGCATAAATGTGACGTAATCATATTTGTACCTACTGTGAGCATACATTTAATAATAAATATGTATTCTTAAGATGCAGTGAAAGTAACCTTAAAAGAATGTGGGCAGGTGTCACACTAACTGTATAAATGGAAAGAATTCGATAAGGATACACAGTGAATGCATGGCATTTTCGCTGCTATGTCAGTTTGTATGGCACTCATGCTGCCCTAACGCCATTGTGGCTGCGGCCTTAAAGAACCCTTTGTTGTTGTTTGTAAAGCTTGTTTATTTTTTGAAGAACCTGTAAATAAATACGCCTTATAATATTGTTCTGAAGGGCGATTTTGTATATAATTTAGATTTAAATTTATTGGCGAAAACGCTAAGTAAACGCGGGCATCTTGTTCCTCCGCTTGTAAATAAATATTTGGCTGTTTAGGCGCTCGCTACTGTAAATAACGAAATTGTCTATAATTCAAATTATATTTACTGTGTGATAAAGTTGTATAAATAACTATCATTGAAGTATATAAAATATGTTATGGAAATCTAATATTAAACGTCTAATAAAATAAATGTTGATATTATCATACATATGCTGTTTAGTGTTCTTTTACAGTCAAATAGATTCCCTTTGCCGAGAGGTATATTAATTAAACTTCGAATTTATTTCACATTTTATGTTGTTAACTATCATAGCTCACTATACCTCACCCCAAGGTTTGCCACATACCTCACACACGATCTTCCCTTTTGTCAACCGGCGAACTTTTCCAAGTCGTCATTCCACATGGCCGAGAGCGTCCCACACTACGCTTCCCGGTACGCGGTCTCCAGGACTCGTCTACCCCGTAAATTGTCGGTACTGCGAAATATATGACCTGCCTATTATCCATCAACGTAAAAACATAGGCTGATGGTATGATATTGTGTGACAATCATCACTGCAAAACAAAGACAGTAATCCAACTTGAAACCATTTAATATACTTTAAAAAAGAATTAACTTTAATGAAACGTTGCCTAGATTAAAGATAGCTATAAAAGTACTTTATACTGCTTTCGTCTTAACAATATCGTGCAACGTTATTGATAATAAAAAACAACGTATCTGACACCCATTTTATGAAATGATTGCGAGTTCCTAAATTCAGTCGTTGTTAAAATATTCCACTTGTTGTTACTCCATTTGTTTGCCTCGCCCAAATTGACCCGCGTAATAACTGTGACACGCGTAATGGACTTTGTGGTTCACGAACAATCTAACATGTCCCCACTTATATTATTTGTTTATATACTGTCATACGTGCCTTCTGCCCCAAATTTTCATCCATTTTTAATGTAATTGTACTGACGAACGTAAATGTTTTCTGGCTGTGAATGAAACCACAATTTTTCATACATTTCAAAAATAGCTTTAGATTGTTCTTAAATATTCTTGTCTACTAGGCAAGCCATAAAATTATATTTGACGTAACTGTAACTGAATAACTAATTTATTTTTTAAATAAATATATTTAGAGAGTTAGAGGTATCTACATTCATAGTAACATATAAATATTGCTAAATTAAGTTTGCCTTATTTTTCGTTTATAAAAGATGGCAGATGGGCAATCGGCCCAAGAGATGGTAAGTGGTCACCGCCGCCCATAGACACCTGCCATACCAAAGAGGATAAGGGCGCGCTGAAACCTTACAGAATCCTATTCACATTTTTAGGATTTCATAGTAATATTAGTAGTAGTAACCTTTGAGATGAACTTACACCACATAACATGTTATTATTCTAGCAATCGTTAGATAATTAATAATGTTATTAACCAAATCTGTTTCGACGACTTTTAATTTTTATATTGGTCTTTAAACATATAAAACAAGATATTAGTTGGTGTTAGTTGTTGCATGTGTCTCTTGACCCCTTGCATGGGGAATCCATTGAATTTAGTGTTACTTTTTATACTTTTTATCGACAAAAACAAATAACTCCGATTCGAACTGTCTCAATTAGAGTTTCGAAAGCTTGTTATACAAATTTTGCAACCTATGCGGGGTTAATGAATCAACTTTAGCGCGGATTTATAATTTGCAACGCCATTAAAAACTAAAGTTCCGCCTGCATTCTGAACAGAATTCATTTCACCGCTGTAGCTATATATAATACATTAATTTACAGTCACAAACATTGTTGGATTCGTCAATTATGTTAATTAATTATTATTAAATTCATTGCAAATGTAAGTATATAAAAAATATTAGACAATTTGTGAAGTTCTCTTCACTTAGAATAATGATCAACGAGAGTTAAATAATAATTATGTATTTCCATATTGCAAAATGTCAATAGATACATGCTGAAACGTCAAGTCGGGTTTATTTCCAATAATCATGGATTCTTTTATATTATACTTACAAGTTATGCATTCTAATATATACTCTTGTATATATTTATATGTGCCACTCCAATAGAACAATGTTGTAGCTCTAGCCTTAGTTTTTGTCATGTCAAAATTACAATCATGTATTTTTTGAATAATTGTTTTAATGACTCTGGAATATATATTCTCTTATTAATAAATAATAAGTTATCTTCAGAAGAAATCATATTTTTTAAAATTATAGTAGCTCTTTAACAAATTCTGGTTCTTTTGTTTGTTAATACGAGTTAAAAACTTTGGTTTTGTTAGCTAAAAACTAAAGTTGTGGTTTTTTAGCTACAGAATCTTCACAAAGTTTAAATCTGATTTAATTCAGTATATCATTTGATACACTGACAGAGTGGACAACTTCATTTAGGTCTTTGTCACAGTTATTACTTGCTAGTCACAGTCATAGGCGTATACCCTCATTATCTTATTGCCCCATCATTTTCCCACCTAAGAGCTTGCCAAATATCGTCTGCCAAAACGATTCGACTCTAATAACGACTCGAAGAAGTCTGTCATCCTCGACCACCCAAGAAATTGTTACCTGTGCCCCGCGCTCTTTAAAGGATTTAGGAGAGAACTTTAGCGCATTCCATATGCGCCCGCGCCGTTGTATATATATAATAAGTAAAGGTGACCACTCGTAAGTGGCTGTTGAAAATAAGTGTAGTGTGGTGCCCCCAGGAGCAGCAGGACTCGAAGAGGTACTCAGATAGACGCTTTTCCATAGTTCCATTTGTCACACTTTTATACCAGCAATCCTCATAGACACATTATTAGGTGCTTACCTATAAAATGACCGATTTGTATGAGAAACGGATTTTTCTTTTGTTTTAAAAATATTTATTATGTTAGTCGAAATATTAACCCATATTATCACCGCCTCACGGGCAGGTGATCGACGCCACTCGACGCCACTCGATGCACTCCTGTAAAAGTCTCGTGGACGGGTATCAATGAATTCTTAAAATGCTCTTATCACAGCTACTACAGAATCAATCCTTTCAAAAAGTTGTCCAAATTTCGAAAGAAATTTAAATATGTCAAGGTAAGGTCCGATGAGTTTTAAAACTGTCGTATGAGAAGTGTGAGAGCGGGCATTGTCATGAAGAAGAAGTGGAGATAAGTGATTGACCAAACTTGATTGCTTTTTTGCCAGCTTTTCCATCATCATCTGCAGCACCTTACAGTACACATCTGAATCAATCGTTAGAGGGGCTCGCAAGAAACTATAGTTCACAATACCGGCACAGGACCACCAAACTGATACCACTAGCTGTTTCTTAGTTATCTTGTGTTTTGGATGCTGTTGGGCTGCAATTCCTGGTTCCAGCCACTGATACGAACGTTTGCAGTTATCGTACAGGATCCATTTCTCATCACAAGTCACAATGCAATTCAAAATTCTTTCGTTTTTGTGACCGTTCAATAACATAGTGCACGAACGTCAGTGACAACAACGCGTCGAAACGCGTTGTGGTCGCTGACGTTCGTCCAGTTCATATAGTACCAACTTTTCATATAGTAGCGCAGTGTGGGGTGCGCGGGCGGGGGTGCCTGCCGCGCTTCGCGCCGCCTGCACGAAGAGGTATTTGCAGTTTTGCACTCATTTCATGCGGCCGGTATTTCAATACTGCATGATAATATGAGTATACGGAGTTGAATGAAAATATCTGCACCCTCTTAACACGGAATTTCTTTCGTGAAAACTAATAACATTTTTCTACGGCTTTTTAGAATTCAGCATTTTTTTCGCACATACTATTCAGTCGCACCACGTATGTATGCACGTACACTCACATCGATTTACTTAGATCTATTAGTAGCGGTTCGATTAGCAGCTTTTTATGAATGGGGTGTACGGCGTTGCGGTTCGTAGCACCTTATAGTGTGGTCGAAAAGAGTGGTCGTAATCAGAGTGCTGTAGTTTAGGATTTCATCTAAGAAGTGTCTCTAATTAAATCTCTAAATTAAATTCAAATTAGATTACGGCATTAGTGAACCTATTTCGAGTACCAAATATCTCTCCTAAGGTCGAATACTGAATATTAATATTGTCATATTTCTTATTAATGATTCAATATGAATCAGAATTATTTTCATAGCAGTTAGGTGAAGAACTCGATAGAATTTTGATTTGAAGGCCAATACCAATGCGATATTGGAATGGGAAATGCAAGTAGATCTTTGAATTTCATTATGTGAATTTCATCTGAATTTTAAAGTTCCGAAGAAATGAGACTTTTATTAATTACCTAAAGCTTTTCCACTGCATTGAGAAACCACTGAATGTACTCGTATGTATATTAGTTTATAACGTCCCACTGCAGGATACACCCCTTGTTTTCGGGACATAATCCGCCACGTAGACCTGATACGCCCCTTGTTTTCGGGACATAATCCTCCACGTAGGCCTAGTGTTGATTCATTGATACACAAAATGTCTGTCGTAAGAATGAGCGCTCGACGCTCCAGCACTGAATGATATTTTCTACCGCTAACCCGAAAGTTGTGGAATGAACTGCCAACTGAGATATTTCCGTAAAGTTACTTAAATGGGTTTTTCAAGAGAGCTGGGAACAGGATCCTGCAAGGTCGGCAGCGCACTCGCAAGCCCCCTGGTGTAGGAGGAGTCAATGAGCGGCGGTGATCACCCGTTCATCTGCCGCCTATTCTATAAAAAAACTTAGTTGTATAAACCGATGTAGGCATCCGCGTTCTCACGAATGTAAGCCGAAAATAAATCTATAGCCCTAGAGCCTAGACCATCACCGCTCTGAGTTACTGAATACTACTGAATATCTGAATATCGTAGTAAAATTGTCTACTTATAATACGGAAATAATACGGGAATCAAAAAATAATATTTGTGAGGTGAAGCGCCTCGGGACGGTTAAGATCTTTGCAGCGACAAAAAATATACATCATTAAAAGAACGCCCTTCGCGTTTCTTTTATTTATCTTTTCACTAGGTACGATTCGAAGAAACTACGAATGACTAGCCAACGTTTCTAGGTGTTTGTATAAATTGTTATATTTGTTATAGGGCCAAGAAAACGAGTTGAGATCACTATCTGCAGTTGGCAGCTAAAACCCTTCTGAGACTGGACACAAGAGCTCAAGGTGAAATATTGTGTAAGAAAAAAAAGGACTAGAATATATTCATATATTCTTTATTACTTACTTTACTTTATTTATATATTCTAAAACGTACATACTAGTTATATAATAATTTATTATATGTTTCTTTTAAGATACTTTCTTGTAAAAAGAAAGACACTGGTTTAAACAGAGTATCTAATTTTTCAATTTCCTCATATTGTTGCAACATCTAACGTTACGTTAGCGATCTTAATATTCTTTATGATCACTCATGTTATGGTAAGTTATGAGATCTCTTGAGAGCGATATAACATTACAAAGTCTACGAACGTCGTAGCGGGTCTACGAGATCGCTACAGAAATATGATCGTAGCAACTCTACGTGCACATAATCGTAGCAGCCAGAAATAGGGACTTTACACGAATATAATAGGCGAGTACTTATGTAATATTATGTGGTATATTTTTGTAACAAACATTTTCACACTATTACGTTTTCAATTGATTTTTTTCACACCGAACTTTTCATTCATATAGAAGTAGCAATAAGAAGTTTTATTAAAAAAATACCAGAAGAAGCAAAATATTTGCCTTAAAGTATTTTTGGCATTATTTGGAGCGCCAAAGAACGGCTATTGTTGAATTTATGTCTGGTAGTATCACGCAAAATTTACAAAACAAATTTCCAACTGATTTTTGCTATTAAAAAGTCAATTTCTTAGATTTTACCCAAATAGACGCTTTTGTTTTGAATTTATAAGCACGATAAGCATAAAAAATAGCACTCCAACTTGCTTCACACAAAGCTCCGAGAAAACATAATTTACGAATATTATAAATATGCTATAAAGAAAACAAACACTCAAATTCAAAATGTAATATTTTCATTTCATAAATTCCGAGACGTGTTTTCTGTTATCATTGCGGCATTACAACACAACCTCCCGCACTTCCGGTCGTCAGGGATAATATATCACAAAAAAATACATTAAAAAAATAAACATGAAAAAGAAAAATGAGCATTATTTTTTAATTACAAGGAAATGTTCAAGAAATTCAATTTTGTTTGAAACAACTGTATGTATGGTGGAAGTAGAATTATATATTCAATCGTATGGTCGGTGATGGAACGACACCTTGAAATGTACTGCATTTCCTACTTTATCGTATTTCCCCACTGTGCGGTACGCGTTTCGGTAGTGAGTGAGATATGCCAGCCCCATTCCCATCCCATTCTATCCTATCCGTCCCCATTTTCTTAACCCATTTTCTTTCTTAGCAGAGATTTCGGGGGCGTATCAACATTTGTCATTCTGGACTGATGCTGGCATGTATCGCGGATGTCTATGTTCCACAGTATCCACGTACCATCAGGTGGACTGTAAGCTCGTCTGACGCCTTCTTTCTATTAAAAAGATTAAATAAATGAAAACAGATGACAGCGTCAGTCAAACCTTATAGTCAACCTTATAGAAAAGAGCAGTAGGGTCATATTTACCGCAGGGCCGGTGACCGGTGGGGTAGACGTGTCCTCGGGTGAACAAAATTTGTAGAGCGTTAGTTATATTTATTTATTTATTAAATGTCACGAACAAAGTCTCCAATCATGTAAATGAAAGGGTTACATTCAAGAATGTTAATTATATAAATGTCACTCTACTTAAAGGCGACGATAAAACCCCTAACCGGCGACATTTATGTTGTATGAATTCTTCTTCTTTTTTATATCGTAAATTCAACTCTCGTGACCCTTAATGGAGATGTAGTGAAAATTTTCCGGAACTCTTATGTCTCCACAACAAGTAGATTATTTCAAAACCTCCCTAAATTTCCGATAGCAAGCCTATAGCAATACCCTCCATAAGGCCCCTCCCCTCAGATACTGTGACAAATAAACTCTAGGGATATTAACAGTATCTAGTCTTTACGTCATGGTTCTATTGACCACACTCGTCAAGTTCATACATGAATACTAAATAACCGAGGAAAGAGAGATAAGAGAGAAATCGTGTAGAAAAGATCTCAAATACGAGTATACGATAGTTCCTACTCTTAATGTCGTGATGCACTGTTCGCAATAATAAGGTATATCAATTTTTAATAAATTGCCAGTTAACTTAAAATATCTTATATACGAGTACAAAAGGAACGAGTTTAAAATTAAGTTAAGGACATTTCTTTTATCAGGTGTTTTATCTTTTATAATATTGATGACTTGGAAGTGATTGGTGATATTGAATTTTATTATTGATTTTTGATTTGTTATTAATTTTTATTTATATTATTATTGGTTTGATTATTATTATTGAGTTTGATTATTTATTTAATTTGTGACATGTGAATTATGTGATATATGACTTAGATAGTTTTTAGGATTTCTTTCTGGTATAATGTTTTATATTTTAATGCCGATAATTCTTGTAGGTAACCATATCAATATATAAATTTAATTGTTCAAATGAATACACAAAACAAAAAGTAATTAACTATATATACTAATATCACGCGAAGCCGCGAGCACAGCTATTGTACTAATACAAACATATATACAATATATAACTTTCACGTGGATCCTAACGCATCTTGGGATTAGCCCATTTATCCTAATGACAGATAGTTCATTAAGTCCAATTTATTCCATCAATCTCTTTCCTCACTAACAGGAATGGCACCTCCTACCCTAATCAGAGCTGCAACGATTTTTCTTACACCTAATCAAATATCTGCCCCACATGCTAGGGAAAATTGGTCGAGTTATTTCTAGGGGTTGTCTTAATTATTAAGTTTATATTCTATACAATAAGCTACACAACATGTCAATGAAATAATGCAAAAGCTGAAAATAGGTTGTCCTGTATCGAAAATAGAATCAACTTTACTAGTTTTTGCAATCGTTTTTTTTTATTCTATGGGCAGTTGTATTGTTCGCGCGTTGCTCACGCCGCCACATCTAAGCGCCCGGTCATTACCGGTCTGGAGTAATCAGCACTACGAATGCTTAGATATAATAACAAAAGTTCACATGTTCTTCTTCTTCTTCTTCTTTTTCAGCCCTTGGACGTCCACTGCTGGACATAGGCCTCCCCCATTGTCCGCCATTTAGACCTATCGGCAGCGACCTGCATCCAGCGGGTGCCCGAACCATGTTCATAACTTCATAATTTCCTAAAACAATTACCTGTAGCAAACCACGGAGTAAGTGATATTTTTCGCTGGAACGGTTTTATATATTTTAAATTAGTGACATATTTTGGTGACATATTGTATATGTCGTTGGTATGCTATACAATTTTTATCACTTTTTAAATACAAAAACGTAGAGAAATGTCCCTTTTATTTTTTGTTTTCGAAGTATTTTCAGAATTATTCATCCAAAATTGATGAAATCTTCACCAAAGTCTAACCAAGAAAGACATTGCTGAATACTTTTAATCTACGTCAACACTACGCTATGTGTCACTAAGACCGCCAGCAAATGATATTTTTTTTAATATACTGTTCATAACAGAATGGCGTATCTACCTGCATATCTTGCCTGGATGAGAAAACGCTTGAAGATATCAAACGGCACATCTAGGAGTGACTCCAAGGTCAGATCAGGGATGCGTCACTGAAGATGAAGCTGTAGCAGCTTGAGTTCAAATATAGGTTCAACAATTTTAAGATTTATGTACTCCGAGTTGTTGCAATGCATGAGAATCTATTCCTGAGTCCAAACTTGCCCGATGGGTAGTGTACCGACGCTTTAGGAAAGCGAATCCGAATAATAATACAATTTCATTAAGTTATAAGTATGTTTAGGATATTGCTATTTATTGTATAGGCCTTAGTTAACAATAAATAACTAGGCAATAAATGATTATACTAGAGGGTGACAGTGTATTAAATTTAAGTTTAAATTTTCATTGAAGAAGTTACCTCGGCACCACTCTGTATATAGATACTGACTATAGGGAATCGCCGAGTCTCGCTACGGAGGCATAAACCAAGCAAAACCTGAAAATATCAATGCATCGACGTAGAAAATTGCTCGCAAAGTGTTCGCGTTAGACTCTTAACAGACACACGATGTACGAGAAACTCCCAACGAGAATCTCGTCCATAGAAACACCCCCTTGACTACCTACGTATAGGTAGGCGAGGCCTCTAGGGGATATCTTAGCAAATATTTACTGGAGCGTCAAAAGGAAACGTCGTGACTAATGGCGCGAGGGCCGGCGCGCCGAGAGCGCAGTACAGAAGTATAATCAGTTTAAAATCTTTATAATTATCATCGCCCGAATAAGTCTTATAATGCGCATTACGCAGACGCAACCCTATATAAACAAAAGAAATACCTCGCCAATAATCTAATTTCCTTAAAAAACTTCTTGAAAGTTTTTTTATGAATACAATTTTCGACACAAAATATTCAGTGAACTTAATAAATTCATTTTATTTTAACGATTTGTTTAAGTTTTAAATAAAACCTTAATTTTATACAACGTGTCAGTAAAATAACGCAAAGACGAAAAATAATATTATTCTAGGGAATAAATCAAAAGTTACAAGTATAAGGTTTGATTGTTTTATTTAAAACATTTGTAGCTCTCATTATCCTCGGCCGCAGCGCAGTGTGAGCGATGGCAGCTCTCCGCATTGATTACGTAACTACCTGTAGAATAAAAGATATACTAAAAATTACCAATAGGTTATGGAAAAAAAAACATATTGCAAAAAAACTGGTAAAATTGATTCTACTCTCAATACCAAAGAACCAATTTAGGTTATTTCAGCTTTTGCGTTATGTCAATGACACGTGTATAGTTAATGAAATTAACAAAAAATTTGATATTAACAAATGTCGTCCAAGTGTTCAAAGAAAATCTTCCAAATTTTATTAAGATTACTGTTGCATTGAAATACCAATTTTTACCAAGTAGGCGTGTACTGCATTAAACGTATTTTATGTGTCTTCATGAACATTCTAAACTGATTACTTTCGTACACTGTGACAAGGGTGTCTCATTAGACCCACTCATCCAAAGACTCCGGGTTTCCACTCTTGCCATTTCAGAGATTCGCTCATTGTTCGATCGTCGAATGTTTTGGATATAAATCGATTTTCCACGCGAATTCGTTTTAAAGCATTTTGCTTGGTGTATTGTCTAAAATTAAATGGTGAACGAAACATTCGGAGATAAATAATTTTGTCACATTTCAAGTTGTTGAGCCAGAATTTTAACGGAAATTCTTACAGTATTTGTGTGTTGTTATTGAAATTGTTCTGAAATAAATTGGACGTAGTAATTTGCACAGAAATATTTTATTTTTTCCCTGTTTCATATACTCGAAATATCTCTTAACATATTACCTGTCATTACCTGAACACCATAAATACCATATATATTGACAGTTATAATTTTCCAGACACTAATATTTTTTGTGAAATCTTAAATAAAGAAACAACAATCACAGTATGACGGAAGTAGGATTCATTTGAAAATGAGAATATGACGTGAAAACTAGATAGGATAGCAATAGATGTAAAAAGAGAGTGGCATGCGATTGGATGGAATAGAAAGACAAAGACACGACAAGGACACTGGCAATTCTCACATATTCCTGATACATATGTTGATACATTTAACAATAAGCAGGAGCTGGTAACTTGTCCAGTCTCACGCGTCCAATCAAATATACTCGTAGGAAGCAGCAGTGCCTCTAGACTTGTATCGGCCTATAAGCACTGCAGGGCACAGGCTGTATTAGTAAATCACTGAGGGTTTTGGACTATAATCAACCATGTGAACCGAGTGCGGATTGGTGGATGGATACATACACTCCAGATTTATTTATTTCTCGACCATGCGGGGTTCCTCACTATGTGACAATTTTTTAAAATCCGTAAGTATTTAAGTAGAAATTCACTGGAACGGGCCGAGGATTTGAACTCACCATTCCACGAATGTGAGTCGAGTATAGATACCCCTAGGCTATCATAGTTCTTGCCTCTAGCCTATTTGACAAAACAATTAATTGACAATCAATTTGATAACGAATTTTTGAATAAATTTTGTAATTTCTAAATTCTACAACAAGGTAGCTCTTTACAGGATAATACTATATTATATTTATTTAGTAAATCATGGTTGATAATAACTTAACAACGACGCGTGAAACCTTGTAATAACTGCCGAGGTTGCTTCATAAGGAATTTGAAGTTATATACTACTCAGATAGATGAAGTTAGGCAAGCCTAATAGGCTGTATGAATGTGCCCTTCAAGTAGATAAATTTATAATTTATTCACACCTAAACCCACCTGTGAAGATATTACGTCACATAAGCACGGGAATAGCTAACATTATTTATAATACGCAATGACCTATGATTAGTTATTACTAACACGCAGAAGGATCAGGGTCTAATAAAAATACGTACAAAAAATACTTCACAAAATAATTCGCCATTCCGCGCATTAAATTAAATCTAGTCAACGGAGTGCGTTTATAGTTCAAATTACTCATCCATAGCATTCCCTACCATCAGCCTGTGTTTCTCTACTGCCGGATATAGGCCTCTCCCAAGGACCGCCATCACACATGGTCTTCAGCTCCTCTCATCCACCCACTACCGGCAATTTTCTATCGCCGGTAGTGGCAAGTTGTGAGTCCACGTGACCGTCGGGCGGGCGTCCCACGCTACGTTTCCCGGTACGTGGTCTCCGTCTATACATATAACAAAATCGTAACAAAGCCGTGTCTGTACAATAAGTATTTTTTTAAATCATTAGAACGCGTACTGTGAATGATACAGAATTCAAAACAATATTTTTTGGATATTTCGTCTGTATGAACGCGCATCACGCAAAAATCACTGGACGGATTTTAATGCAAACAAGCGTTATAGCGTTATATCGCCTTAAAATTTAGGGTATTTTTTATCCAAATACATTATAGAGTTCCCACGGGAATCATTATCTAGGCATGCGACATTGTACATGCAACAATGTTAAAGCTCACATGAAAACCACATTTATATATTATTAGAGATTACATAAATGTGGCTCGATCACAATTTTCTGTTTAAAGGAAAAAGATAAAAAATCGTTTTCACACCAAAAAGAGGTTTGTTCTAATTCTGACTTCCGCTTCCACTAACTATAAGTGTTATAAATTATTCTAAACACAGCTGTAGTGGGTCGCTAGAGTGCCGTAAAATAAATATACAAGCATAGTTCTAAGCCCAAAAACATGTCCGGTCCCTTATCCCTTGTTGGGATCGAACAAGAAGCGATAACTCGAAATAGAGTTATCGCATTTTAATTATCTAGTTTTCATCTTTCATTTTAGATAAACCATTTATTTGTAAGTAGTTTTTAGTAATTATTTGTAACGTGTATTTCTTTTGTTATAACGAAGTAATTCGATAGGTATCTCGCTATATAGAGATACCTTATCGATCGATAGGCTTCCCTCCAATCACGCGGTATAATAAAGTTTAATAAAAAATTTTAAAAAATGTCATAAACATTCGTATTGACGTGTAATTAAATGTGTAAAATTATATATTTTTTTTATTTTGAGCTTATAATACCCATTCATATTCCAATAATTATTCAACCATTTTTGATCCATTTTGGTCGAAAAATTTATTTGTGACTAGGTGTGTTATTAATTATTAGAATTTCTTTTTGTCACTAGAAACCAGACGTTTCTCTTCCAATCACAAGCACATTGTAACAAAATTTAACACAGTTATTAAGCTCAATAACAAAAATTTGTATTCATACATTAAATGGATTTTAAACGTCTATGTTTAATTATTTTATTTTTATTATTACCGTTTAATATATAAATAATTTAACGAAATGAATGTTTTAAATGAAAATTTTCATCCTATCCTATCCGTCCCAATTTTCCCAACCCTGTCTACCAATCCATTCCTTAATCTGCAAAAGTAGGCAGCGCATCCGGGGGCGTGTCAACATTTGTCATTCAGGACTGATGTTGGCATGTATCACGGATGTCTATGGACGACAGTATCCACGTACCATCGGGTGGACCGTATGCCAATCTGCTGCCTTTTTTCTATAAAATAACGAGTGAGATTAAATGTAAAACCGCTCATTTAATATTAAATTAGTGAAACTACAGCCACGTAAGACACTATTTGGCCTAAAACGGCGCACTGAAACTTAATTGCAAGACAAATACAAGTCGTTTGCGTTGAGTTCACTTCAGCTAAGTACACATTTCATCACAATAAAGATGAAGCACCGTATCGAATCTATATAAAAACTACAAAGGCTGGCTAAAAAACTAAACAGCTAATACTAACTAAAAACTAAATAGACAGCAGGCGTCCGTGGGATAAGTAGACTTTGATAGCTTTCGTGTGTTTTATTAAAAAAATATTTAGACACATATTGTACAATTTGATGGGTACTTTTAATATTTTTTATTGCTCTTTTAAACGAAATGTACCTAATGATTTTTTTTAAAGTCATAGTAATCGCGAAAACCTAAGAAAATATTATGTACTTCACGCTCACAGCGCTATTAAGATTTGGTCGCCAAAGTGAATTGGTTGAAGCAGGACACTCGACTTGGTGATATACTTAATAATTTAAAATTAATATCTTTAGTTATTCAAAAGTAGATTGTTTTATTGATCGTAATTATCTGCTGTATTAGTATTATTTTAGTATTGTTTAAATACAAGCCTTTGCTTTTTATTGTATAACAGAGGCCTTAATGTTCTCAGCAACATGCTCTGTAGTATGTGTTACAGATAGATATGTTAACCTGTAACTTTTGACATTTTCACAATTTTCACACATACAGGGATTTATTTATTAAACGTGTCTTAATGCGTACATGCGTATGATTTATATCTTTTTTTATTTTATGCGCCGTTTCGACTGCGTTACACTAATCATGACCACGAGCTGACTAAAAACGTCGACGACATGTCGCCTTATTAACCGTTTTATTAAATAGAAAATTTGTACCTGTTCGGAAAAATAAATCTATCTAGCGATCTTTTGAGCTTTAACTGTTTTCTTTTATATTATTGACCCTATCGAGGCAAGTGGCCCTTAATTTAGACGATAGTTTTGAGATTCGTTTCCGTTCTTTATCTGTGTCTTCATTTTATCGTGCCATGCCACTACCTCAGATCGCTCCAAACTAGAAGGTACGACTACTGAGAGAATAGCTCATAGCCATTGAGTAACTTTGCTTAACTCACTGCAATGAATAATAAATTGGCTCTAATGTACGAAATTGTTCCAAATACATGTTTAAGCAAATTTAGTTTAAGTTTTTTTTTTATAAATAAATTATAATTATTATACGACAAATAATTAAACTAATATTAAACAATATCAAAATAATATTATACAGGTATATGGTATAAAGATTGAGACCTTGTGGCAAGGTACCCAGCATACTGGCGGCATTACGCCGTTGGATGGTTATGCTTATGCTCTGAGCGAGGTAATTGCTGGCCCTGGGGTCACTTGGACTAGGGTCCCATGGGCCTAGGGTTTGGACACCAAAGGGAATAAAATATAGGTGGTGGGGATGTCCTGTATTTATGAATCTTGCGTTTTTCAGCCACTTCTGCGGCAGCACCAGCTTTCTCCATAGTACCCTGGAGATGGGATGGTGCCAGCGTGTCTACAATAAGTAGTGATTATTTATTCATCTGAATATTGGTAGTTTATATATTTTTGATAAAGATGCTGTGGTATTGACCGGCCTAATAGATAGCCAGAGAAATAACCAATATTCTGTACCATAAAGAACATTATTGGCTTCACAGCAACAACAAAATAGTTGTAAGTAGATAATAACGTTTCGGTGCGATGACACGTCGATGCAACTTAAGAGATTATTACATTTATTTACAGAATAAAAATCATAGACGAGCACACATTTCCATATGAAATTAAGTGGATAATGTAGCGTATGGACATCAGTCACGATTGACAGACACCGGCATGCTCCTGCTGCAAGAGAAGGTGCATTTTTTTTATGGACGAAGGCGGCAGACTAGCATACCGTCCACCCGATGATAAGTTGATACGGACGCCCATAGACATCCGCGATACATACCAACATTAGACCAAAATGACAAACGTTGGCACGCCGCCGAATGCGCTGCCTACCTTTGGAGATATAGGAATGGATTTGGAGAAAGGGTAGGGAAAATGGGGAGGGATAAGATGGAAATGGGCACTGGCACATCTCACTCACTACCGAAACATGTACGTACATTAGGAAAATAAGATAAAGTGGGAAATGCAGTACAACTCAAGGTAGCCTTCTGTGAAAGAGGGGTAACGGGGCCGGTCTACAGCGCCCAGCGGCTGTTGGATTGCAGCGTGGACTCTCCCCCTCAATAAATTGGAGGAGTGTAAAAATAAATTATTGAAAAGCAAACAATGACTCTTCAATCTCGATAATGATAATAAAAATTTATTATAAGAGTGGTTTGTCATTATGGACTGATAGTCTAATAGTGGACTATGCGATAGTCAGTTACCTTTTTTCTTTAAATAATAATAATAATATATCATTATACGAGTACACACTTTTATAACACGAGTACAAGTTTATAACTTTGCCCGATACCGATATTGGATCCAAAACTTTGACATTTTATTATGACAAGTTAAACTAACCACGTCTGCGCAACCTTTCGCATAAGTCCGTGATTTATACGAGTTGTGTAAATTTCGCAACTAGTTTCGAGATAGCGCACTTAATATACGTGGATAATCGGTGTAGGAACTACGAAATTCAGCACACGTACACACAAGGGTATAAGTATAAGTACAGTCGCATAAAGTATAAGTACGGGCCAAGTTTTGAACTCACGACTTCAAAATGTAAGTAAAGAATAAATTTCAGCTATTAGCTAGACGTATGATAGTACGACTGACTCCTATATAATTTCAGGGTCTAGTTATTGCAAGTGTACAGGGCGCGCGTCCGGCGCACACCCCGAGCGCCGCGTCCTGAAAGCTGCTTCTGCGTTCTCCGTCTCAAACATTGTCACTACAAATACGCGCGTCCCATCCGTTCACTATGTTATCTTATTACACTGAGTTGTATACAAATCAGCACCGCAGCATCGCACCTGCTCGGTGATCGTTTGCTATTTAATTTATTACATAAAGTGCCATACATTTTGTCTTCATCGCATCCAAATCGCACGCCCCGTACGCTTGTTACAGCAAGCTGACTAGACCCTTATCGATCGATCATGGTAAGTGGTCTTATCGCGTATCTTAGCGAGGACTAGCGTGACCACGCGACTAACCGTGTCGCTGATCATAACGCCGTATTTTTGATGTCTTAACTAATCAAAATGTAAGGTATGCCTTATATAGTTCTTATTATATATAGTACATACTGTTAACCGTAATCCAAAGGCAATCGGTACATTTACTAACAACTGTACATAGGTTTTCATGTTACCAATACCATACCATCAGTCTGTATCTCTCCACTGCTGAACATGGGCCTTTCCCAAGGATCTCCGGCACACACAATCTTCTCATCCAATCATTACAGGCAAACTTCTTCAAGTCATCGGTCCACCTGGGCGGAGAGCGGTCTCATTACTCTTCCCGGTCTCTATTCGAGGGCTATCGCTTCTTCGTTTCTCCGATCACATAGTCATTATGCCAGTTACAAATTATTCCACAAAAGTTCTCGAAATTTCTGTATGATTACACTAAGGGTTTAGTCCCATGTATTTGAAATTAATTTAAACCGTATTTTTAAAATTCCAAACTGTTTCTTCAGACACTATTTAGGAAATAAAAGGATCTCAGTTATGCGTAGAGACCTACTTCTGGTCCATTGTCACCCCTTTTATATATTAACGAGCTGGACTGGACTCTGCAGTTTGAATAGCCGGTATAATCCTTGCACTCGCTAAGCACTTGAAAATACAGTTTAAGCGTCTTATGCTCATAAAATTAAGGTTCATAGTTTCTCCTGTCTGTGTGATATATGAAAACTCGAAAAACAACGAGGCATACTGTATTGATTGTCAAGGTTAGCTTATTTCTACATTTTCAAGTGATAAACTTGGAAACATTTTCCTGCTAAACATGTTTCAATCTACTAATTGTATGTATACTAAAGCGTTGTTTTGTACGCAGTTATATTGATTGATATACTTTATTGATGAGTGTTTTGTATACTAAAAGAAACAACAAGAAGAAAGAAAGGGAGAATTATAAAAAGAGAAAAAAATAAAGCACTCAATTTAACAAATTCACCTTCTCCACTTCTATTTTAATGGAATCTATAACAACTAAGCAAAACCTTATCTGATAGAAGTGACCTTTACTAATCGTATTTCACTGATATTGCAATTTTTTTTTTAATAAAAAGAAAGTAACGACAATCAGTCAATTCGCTCGATGGAAGCAGCTACTTTCAGCCATAAACATTCGATTCATATTCCAACCCCCACTCAGAACGCCAAGAAACTTTCTATGTTGGTGGAGTTGCTCAATCAGTCGAATGTGCTAAATTTATAGTACAGCTTAGAATACAGCATTGTCCTTCCACTGTGAAATTATGAACCATTTTAAATTAATTAATTAAACAACTATTTATTGAACCTCACATTGAATCACAGCAAGCTGATTGATACCCACATTACCAATAGTATACACGAATACAGTCTTCAGTCTGTATAAATACCAGGAGTCATAAGTTATTCCAATCATGAGGCTGCGCTTTCACGGCACGCTGAATAGAAATCAATTAATAACTACGGATGGAGTTGCGTGCACGGCTTACGTACTTCGATCGTCTTTGTAGAGATACTGGAAGAGTTTCTAAACTGTTATATTTGTCGCTCTACAGCTACGAGTCACAAGTAATATAGTAAGGGTACCTACCATTAATTCACTTAAAATTTGAATTTATATCATACAATTTGTCCACTTAAACTAATGCTACAGTACACTCATACATAAACGAATGCAATAATGTCTTAAACTATTCTTAAAGGGTTGTACTAATGTAAACTAGTAATTAACTAGTCTTAAATACATGTCGCAATGTAAACTAGTAATTAACTAGTCTTAAATACATGTCGCAATGTAAACTAGTAATTAACTAGTCTTAAATACATGTCGCAATGTAAACTAGGAAGAAGGCGGTAGATGAGCATTTGTTAGAAATTTGTCGCCTATTCAAACGCACGATATGACTCAATCGTAACTATGTTTCTGGGACTTTGTGAAGTTGTGTTTTTGTTTGATTATTGTAAAAAATGCATATTAGGCGTTTTGTGGTTTAATAGTGATAGTTTATTGAACTTCAAAGTGTTTTCGTGCGTAGTGTTTGTGATAATTAAATAATAAAGTGGGACTGTGTTTTTCGTGTGTTCCAAAGAGACCTCTTCTGTCCTCAGTAAACCTACTATCGCTTTACTTTGACTTACTGTCAAAGTAACTCCTGACTTACTCTGAACGGTACTGGACATTTACAGGATACGTTTTAGACTTTGAAATTGTTTATTACGAAGAAAACTCGACACTGGCAGAATGTGCTAATTGCACAATTGTCATGTATGAAGAAAAAAAACATGTTTCTGATTTAAATTTTTATACCTACTATTAACGAGAGAAGTTACCGCGGATCTTCCTGTTTTATTTATTTATCTATTTACACTTTTTTGTTTGAACCAAAAGCGTACTTAATGCTATAAATCATTTTCTGCCAACCAACCTTGTCGCTATATAGTGATGGTATTAAATAAGTAATAATTAACATTTAAAATATAAATACCTTATTATATTATATATATATATACTCGTATATATACGAGGCGTATTCGAAAAGTAAGGGCCGTTTCGTCATAAAAAAAATTATAATCATATGAAATAGGTTTTATTAGCACATTTAGTTTACTACAAATCTACTTCACTTTTCCACATAATCGCCGTTCACTTCCAAGCATTTTTTGTACCGCTGCACCAGCTTCCTTAACCCCTCTGCATAGAAGCTCACCGCCTGCGAGTTGAACCAGTTTTCAACGGCGTTCTTAATTTCCTTGTCGTTTTCAAAGCGTTGTCCACCGAGCCATTTTTGTAAATGTAAGAAAAGGAAGTAGTCACTGGGTGCAAGGTCGGGACTGTACGGTGGATGGTTAAAAACTTCCCAACGTAAATCTTGAATTTTCTCTTGGGTCTTGGCTGCGGTATGAGGACGCGCATTGTCATGAAGGAGGATTACACCGGATGACAGTTTACCACGTCGTCGATTTTGGATCGCACGTCTTAGCTTATTGAACGTTTCACAATACGCGTCAGCTGTAATTGTTGTCCCACGTTCCATAAAATCAACCAAAAGAACACCTTTTTCGTCCCAAAAAACGGTAGCCATCATTTTTCGACTCGTGTAAGGAGTTTGCTTAATTTTTTTTGGTTTTGGTGAAGTTGAGTGGCGCCATTGCATTGATTGCTGTTTTGTTTCTGGATTGATGTAGGATATCCACGTCTCATCACCGGTAACAATGTGGGAAAACAAATCATCTCCATCTTGTCGGTAACGGTTCAAAAACTCTCGTCCACTGGACAGTCTTTGCTCTTTGTGCTGGTCGGTAAGCATTTTTGGTTACCGTAGTTTTTCCGTGACAATTGTGTAGACAGTAGTGCGTCCAAGATGAGGAAATTCATCAGCCAGGGCACTAATCGTCAACCGACGATCAGATCGCAGTTTTTGGTCCACCAGAGAAACAATTTCATCGGTTTGCATACTGGGCCTACCACTCCGCTCTTCGTCATGAACATTTGTTCGTCCAGTTTTGAAATCACGACACCATAGTCTAACCTTTCCTTCATTCATTACAGTAGGTCCATAAACTAGGCATAACTCTCGATGAATTTCAGCAGCTGAAGATCCTTTTGCACACAAAAATCTTATTACAGCGCGAACTTCACAGCTGGCGGGAGCAACGATTATCGCGGACATTGTTCACTGTACGCACAGATAGGCAAATGACTACTGAATCAAAACAACACCTGAAATAGCTGCACGAGTAGTGCACGTACAGATATGCACAAGTTTAAACGTGTTACGACTTGTCGATTTTGAAATATAAGCGAACGGCCCTTACTTTTCGAATACGCCTCGTACATAGATACAAATGATCAGACACACTATGCAAATAAAATTAATAAACGCTGTTTATTTGTAGATGTTCTTTCAATCTCCTCTCAAAACTATCCCGAGTAGGAGCTTTTCTGATACTGACGGGAAGTTCTTTCCAATGTCTTGTAGCCTGTACCTACAGCGAAAGAATTTGTTTGCCTATTCTTTACTTATCTTTGTGCTTAATCTTATGTGCATCTCCATAACCATTATTTAAAGTACTATAATATAGAATTATCCTAATAAACGTGTCATTATTTTCATTCAGCTTCCCCTACCAGACTCTAAATGTATTTAATTAACTTCCGTTCCAAATTTAATTCCGTGTTCTACTAATGACGTGAACTTATCAAGAGAGACCTTGTACATGGGAGAATACTTAATTCCGTCGGTGTTATGATTGATTGCTTCTCGATTGTTCATTGATTGCTCAATATACGATGGGCGTGATGTAAGCACCACGATATGGTATTCGCCCTGTTTACTTACAAGGGTTATTCAAATACACGTGAATATAAAATGTATGTTGTACATATACAACATAACGTCCACTTGTAAGTGACATGATGAGCTCCTAGACAGGAACTAGATTGAAATCACCCAGGTAAACGCAAGCATAGATGACTGATGGCATTCAATGATATCGAAAGCGCAGGAAATTAGTGTTACTTGGAGTAAAATAAAAAGCGCACTGAGATGGCCAACTAGAGAGATATTTAGCCATTATTTAAAATTCAAAATAAGAAGGTTTTTGTGTTGCCAAAAACAAATCCTATCTTTTTTTCTCGCATCGCCGAAAAACATCTGCATAAAATAAATGTTAAGATGTCTAGACAACCCATCGAGTTGTTGTTAACGACGATAAATTAACTTGTATTCGGAGTTAATATCTTAAAATGTGCAAGTGCTACACTGTTGAGAGCCATTAGTGACACGAATTCTATGGAATTCGCCTCTGCTTGATGCTTGACAAAAGTCGTAAATTTATAAAGGGGAGACAGTTTGTAAAAAATGATTGCATGTACGTGTAAGAGGCCCATGTGCCCACACGCACAAAAAAAATTATTATCGCGAGAATTCTGCCGCCAAATTTTTTCAGCGCCAAGACGCGGCACGGGGACGCTAAGATATGGACCAATCAGGAGCAAATAACTGGCTTTGATTTTTTCCCATTGGCAAGGAGCAGCATCAGGGCGTGGCTGGAGAGCTGGCTGCGCTTGAGACGAACATGAGGAGAGAGGACACAACGGTTTCATCCTTGGTCGAGCTCGCGCGCTTTTGCTCCCTGAAGGAACCAGATAGAAGTCTTGACTAGCTCACGCTAGCCCCATCTAGATAATAGTTCTTTATAGTGTGTGTAGTAGTAATAAAAGTTTTCCAATTTAATTTGTATAAGATAGGCGGGAATAATAAAATAAGTTGGACTAGAAAAGTTGTCTGGTAAAGTACAAACTATCATAATTATTTTAGTGCCTCATAACTTTGTACACAGTGTTATATAACTAACTGTCATTTGTAGCTAAACATAAACAAACAAGCTATTTGACAATGGATATAATATCTGATAAGGAATATGAATTATTGACTAACCACAGATCGTATTGGGAGATAGCAATTTCTTATATTTGTATTATAATAATTACCATAATTATACCTATTTACCAGATGCCGTCGAATAATAAAGACGAGAATGGTAAGAAATACCATTAGAGCCCATACAATCACCTAATTAAATATAATGAATTGATCAGCACTTACGATTCATGAAAGATACATTAAATTATGAACATGTGAACAAAGTTATGAGCAGATGTGTATATAAATGTGTATAAACTGTTTTAAATCATGTCTGTGTGAGATGAGGTGTGTAAATATCCAAAGATCATACTAAAATCCAGCTCAATAAAGAGTCTTCTCGAAATAATGTGCTTGGTAACAAATGATGATTAATTGAGTACATAATCATGTTATTCTAGTTCTAAACAAAACCACTCTCATGTATGTCGAGTCACTATTAAAATGATATTAATGAAAACCAACACACATATATATATATATACATATATATATCATTATGTACTGAGCCAATCGCTAGACATAAATTCAGGCAGGTTATCCTGGATTAAACTAGAGTTCAATCTTCAATTAAATAACACCTCACCGCATACACAATAAACGTGTAATTTACTATGTATGTTTCTTTTATTACGAATAGATCTAAGTCTTGTGTAAATAATTGTGTTAGAATTGAGTAATACGGCATATAGGGTTTTTTGTTTGGGTCTTCTTTTTCCCTATATACAAAGCCTAGGAATAGAAGGACTCGGTTAGATGTGACTTTAATCGGTCACATCTAATCTAAATAATCAACTCAGATTCGATTATAATTTGGTTATGAAATAAATAATTCTTAATTTCATATTTCTGCTATTTCAATGGTCTAGAGTTAATTCCCTTCCCCATTTGGCTAAGGTAAAATGGAGTTTTAAAGTATGATAATTATTCAGTTCATAAAATCACGCAGAACGCGAATTACATTATAAATAAAGTACATAAGTACAAGTTTCATCCACAAAACCCCATAGTACACGCCTAGGCTATTTTTACGAATTATACACGAAGCTAGAAATTCTATAATTGAGCTTGAAAGATGGATAAACCAAACTTCTATCCGATCTTAATTGAACAAAGCCAGTTCTGTCTAGGACTCAAGTAATAGCTCAAGCTATACTCGGACACTATGTAGCTTTTGGTAATCATAGAGTCTTGAAATTAATATCAAGCATACATTGCATATATAATTGGACTTTGAGCCGATGGTCTAAATTGAACACAAGACACGAGACAGATGGAGAGGCCGAGCTGTCGTAAGTATTAGTTTACTCTATAACAGATTTGGAGATCATAACCTATCTCAAAATATGGATACTGAATTCATTTAGTATATTTAATAAATTGCAAGACAGTGGTTATTTCAATGCTTATAGTCAAGGATAGCACATTTTATATGAACTAAGTTTGCATTAGTGTGGGAACTTAACACCACTAAAGGTGCAGACCGAGTGACGCTCCCTCGCGTGGATTCCGATGGACATCTACACGATAAAAGGATCTTCATTGTGTATCCATCGCCATAGCTGATCTTGAGATCGGCCTGAATTTAAGACGCAATTCTGGGTCAGAATTGAACTGTACAAAGGTTGTCGGCGGCTAGCTAGCAAATCTGGGTATCAGAACACACATTCCTCTCTTATCGAATCAACTCCGACCTCTATTCGGCCGAATAGAACCCTAACTGATATATACATATAATATAAAACTTTACCATGGTATCGGGGCAAGGCAGCTTTGTGCGCCTATAATTATCCATGTCCTAGGACGTGTTGATTTAACCGCTTCTCAGCGATGAAAAGGAGTTGAATTCGAGCCCTATAATTCCATGCGTGGAAGCCTTGAGCCAGGCCGTAGGAAATCCCCGTAAATGCCAGAGTGATTTGGGCAGCAAGATGGCTTTGCCATTGACTCAATTAACAGTCATATACGCGCGTCGGGGCACTTACTAGGCCTAATTTGCCTTTGTACATTACTAATTCGAGACAAGCTACTCTAGAGGTCTTAACGACCCCTTTCCGTAAATACCTAAAGGCCCATTTAAAGTAAGCCGAAGTGAATATATGACTTGTTATTTTGGGAATACCATCACTACATTGCACACTTGCATAATCAGACGCGATTGAATTAAATACATTTGCCACAAAGACTATCCTCATACTCATAAGCACTGAAGTTATCCTGTAATGAAGTAACTAAGCTCTTATACATAGATTCAAATATATAGACGATCACATATCTGGGCTTGAACCACCACAGAAAATGGTGCCGCAGACCAGCGATCCAACTACGTATTCGAAAAAACAATACGATTGGATTTATTAAATTTAACTTACTAAAAACACAACGTAGAACAAAAAAAAAAAAAGAATCGTGTATTTAGACGTAAAATAAGCCTTTCATTTACCGGAATATTGACCAATTGATAAGCAGGAATTATTGTGAATTATCGTGTGTATGACCTACACGATCTATATGGTTATGTGTAAATTATGTGTAACAATATGGAAAGGACGAATAGTAATATGATACGAACTTTCAGGTCGACAAAAAAAACCTAGGACGATAGGACTACTATTATATTACCCCGTTCCTAATCTTATACATTTTAAATTTTGCAATTTTGTGTCTCTACGAATTATTATTTTATCCCCTTTACAAATTTATGACTGCTAGAACACTGTCGTGAAACACGAAAGCGAAAGTAATAAACAAACGAAGGTCTAGGGTAGCCCTATTGTTATTGCAAGTTGTACGAGAATAGTTTAGTCGTAGAGATGTCTGAGAGACAAAGTAAAAGAGTGAAAGGGAGAGGAAGGACGAATGCGAGTGAAAGTGACGAACGAATTACGGAACCTTTAAATAATACGACGTTGGAATTGTTACTACAACGTATGGATGAATTTAACAAGAAGTTAGAGCAGTTGAGTAGCTCAAACAGTAGTGACGGACAGAAGGATACGACGAGCGTATCATCGCGCGGTACAGTAGAAGAAGAAGGTAGTCGCAGCGATGGAAACATAACGCAGGAATCCGCGAGCATTACATCTGAGAGTGTTAGCACATCATCCTCAACTACGCGCAACATATTTGTGATCCAACCCACGGTTAGCAAACCTATATTTGATGGAAAACCGCTGTCGAACCCAATTGGTTTTCTCAAGCGATTGAAAAAGTACATCAAGGCATTGAATGCTAATGATAGAGAGGTTGATACAGCACTAGAATGTGTCACGGAACATGCACGTAAGGTGATGGAATTATATTCCAAGGAATGGACCTCTTTTACGGACTTCGAGACGGACTTTCGTCGCAATTATTGGACCGAACAAATTCAGGAATCTGTCAGATATAGATTGATAAATACAACATATTCGGACGATTCGGGTGTTACTATGTCAGAACACTTTGCTGAGCAAGCCGAGACTATGCAATCACTCACGATAGCATTTAGCGAACGAGATCTCGTTAACTCGATAATGAGACATTACTCAGTAGACATTCAACGGTTGTGGTTCACGAGAGCAGAAGAACCTACTATCATGAATGGCGCTAAGTTCCTCCGAAGCTTAGAACAAAACATTATAATGAAACGGAAAAATGTCATGACGAATAACCTCAACAGGAACGACCGGAAGGATAGGCAGTTTAGACGGCCTATCACCGCGACAATGTCGGCGAATGTATGGCGTAATAGGAGAGGTGCGTACAGGGGGAGGGGACATCTACGTGGACGTTTGGGTTATAGAACCAACTTTAATCGGGTAGCACCGGCTATCACGAGGAAAAACGAAGCTACCGTTAATCGACCAGCTATCGATTTTGTCAAGGAAAGTGAACCTTCCACTTCGGCAAGACTTGTGGGGGAGGACAAGCAAACAAAAAACTAAAGTCTCCGGCACAAGGAAGTCATAATAGCCTATTATTATTTTGTGATGGAGGGACTACAGAGACTTCGCACCTTAGTGAGAAAAATATAGCCTATAACATACTCGTTGAAAAGGGATGGAAACCTGGACAAAAGCTTGGAACAAATGGAAGGGGTCTCAAATACCCATTAGGAACAAAATCACAAGACGAAGACCAACATTGCCAATCATTAGCAACAGGGATTGGAATCTTATTGGACAACCAGTTTTTCCACGTACAGGAGTGCGATGAGAAGGGTTCAGTGTGTGAATTTTGTACGAAGAGAGACAGAGGAGTGTACACTATTCTTCACGAAATCGACGAGATAGACGAGAGCGATGACGTATGTGAAAATTATTCGTTACCTAAGTTACCTGAAATATGTGTACAATTGTATGGTCGGCACATAAATGCGCTGATCGACACCGGAAGTCAAATAAGTGGTATAACGCGGGAGTTATACGATTCGATGAAGGAAGAGAGCGGAGAATTACCCGAGATTGCCATACCAGCTATACAGATACAAGGAGCGTTTGGTTCACGAAGCGAGAGCACAAACCGATTGGTATTGATAGAATTCAAGTTAGGTAATTCAATTGTAGAAGCACCTGTATTAATTATGCGGAAATTACCTAGATCTCTGATACTAGGTTATGACTGGCTAGAGAGAGTGAAAGGAATAGTGAATTGCGGTCAAGAACGGACACTGACGATAGAAAATTTAGGAGTTAGGTCTAGTGTTAGACTGAACTCAGATAGCGAGATCGAACGACTAGGGGGAGAGACGAACGCTACCATTATCAACACAATGCTGAATCGGATCACGCTACCAACAGAAGGCATCACGTCAAATAAAGAGGTGGAATGTAGAAACAAATGGACGGACCATTTCAACACGACTGACTTAAACTTAGAACAAAAGCGAATGTTGATACCTATATTAGAAAAGCATATTAAGGTATTTGCCGATGGTTTAGGACGAACAGACAAGTACGAGCATACTATAAAGTTATTAGATGACACACCATTTATCAAACGGAGTTATCCAGTACCGTTAGCACATAGGGAACAAGTAAGGAAGTTCCATAAGGAGATGAAAATAGAAACCTTGATTTCGGATAGAGGAGCGAACTTCACTTCGAAGATCTTTGATACTGGAGTGAGACAGTTGGGAATTGAGCTAACGCACACATCTGTTAGAAACCCAAGACCGAATTCTACTGAGAGAGTAAACAAGGAATTGGGGAGATTATTCAGGACTTATTGTGATAAATCACATCGTTCTTGGGTAGACTTGTTACCAAGAATAGAGGAGTGCTACAACCAAATTATCCACACTACCACAGGGTATACACCGGATGAGATAGTAAATGGGAGGACAACCACACTGTCTACCGATTTCTTGAACGGAAAATACAGCAGGAAGAGATATCAGGAGGAGGAAATACAGCAAATCCGTCAACAAGCGCGATTGAATGCCGCAAAAGCAGCTGCTATTCGCGAATCTCACTATAATAGGAATCATAAATTAATTCGATTTGAGATAGGTGACCTTGTAAAGTTAAAAGTCTTTGCCAAGTCCGACGCAGACAAGAAAATAACTCAAAAGTTTGTACGATTGTATGAAGGACCTTTCGTAATAGGAGCAGTACCATATGACAACGTCTATACTCTAATTGTCGAAAAAACCAATAAGATCAAAGGAAATTATAATGCAATACACCTGTTTCGTTATTACGTAACCAAACAAGTAAACAAATAACAAATAAAGAAAAAAGGGGGCTGCGTTGAATGGGAATGTTATCGAAAGCATAACAAAAGCGAACCCACACGAAAAAAAAAAATACGAAAAAAAAAAAACGGATGAATGAAAGGGAAGTTGGTGCTGTGAGAATAGTTTGTAAGGCGTGGGAACTGAGCCAGAATTAGTACAGTAGTCGATGGAAATAATTTTATTTTTTTATAGGATGAGGAGAAATATATTTTAAAACTTTGCTTATTGAAAATATCAGAAGGGAGAAGTCGAGTTTCAAAATCTATTTGGGGGAGTGTGAGATGGCCAACTAGAGAGATATTTAGCCATTATTTAAAATTCAAAATAAGAAGGTTTTTGTGTTGCCAAAAACAAATCCTATCTTTTTTTCTCGCATCGCCGAAAAACATCTGCATAAAATAAATGTTAAGATGTCTAGACAACCCATCGAGTTGTTGTTAACGACGATAAATTAACTTGTATTCGGAGTTAATATCTTAAAATGTGCAAGTGCTACACTGTTGAGAGCCATTAGTGACACGAATTCTATGGAATTCGCCTCTGCTTGATGCTTGACAAAAGTCGTAAATTTATAAAGGGGAGACAGTTTGTAAAAAATGATTGCATGTACGTGTAAGAGGCCCATGTGCCCACACGCACAAAAAAAATTATTATCGCGAGAATTCTGCCGCCAAATTTTTTCAGCGCCAAGACGCGGCACGGGGACGCTAAGATATGGACCAATCAGGAGCAAATAACTGGCTTTGATTTTTTCCCATTGGCAAGGAGCAGCATCAGGGCGTGGCTGGAGAGCTGGCTGCGCTTGAGACGAACATGAGGAGAGAGGACACAACGGTTTCATCCTTGGTCGAGCTCGCGCGCTTTTGCTCCCTGAAGGAACCAGATAGAAGTCTTGACTAGCTCACGCTAGCCCCATCTAGATAATAGTTCTTTATAGTGTGTGTAGTAGTAATAAAAGTTTTCCAATTTAATTTGTATAAGATAGGCGGGAATAATAAAATAAGTTGGACTAGAAAAGTTGTCTGGTAAAGTACAAACTATCATAATTATTTTAGTGCCTCATAACTTTGTACACAGTGTTATATAACTAACTGTCATTTGTAGCTAAACATAAACAAACAAGCTATTTGACAATGGATATAATATCTGATAAGGAATATGAATTATTGACTAACCACAGATCGTATTGGGAGATAGCAATTTCTTATATTTGTATTATAATAATTACCATAATTATACCTATTTACCAGATGCCGTCGAATAATAAAGACGAGAATGGTAAGAAATACCATTAGAGCCCATACAATCACCTAATTAAATATAATGAATTGATCAGCACTTACGATTCATGAAAGATACATTAAATTATGAACATGTGAACAAAGTTATGAGCAGATGTGTATATAAATGTGTATAAACTGTTTTAAATCATGTCTGTGTGAGATGAGGTGTGTAAATATCCAAAGATCATACTAAAATCCAGCTCAATAAAGAGTCTTCTCGAAATAATGTGCTTGGTAACAAATGATGATTAATTGAGTACATAATCATGTTATTCTAGTTCTAAACAAAACCACTCTCATGTATGTCGAGTCACTATTAAAATGATATTAATGAAAACCAACACACATATATATATATATACATATATATATCATTATGTACTGAGCCAATCGCTAGACATAAATTCAGGCAGGTTATCCTGGATTAAACTAGAGTTCAATCTTCAATTAAATAACACCTCACCGCATACACAATAAACGTGTAATTTACTATGTATGTTTCTTTTATTACGAATAGATCTAAGTCTTGTGTAAATAATTGTGTTAGAATTGAGTAATACGGCATATAGGGTTTTTTGTTTGGGTCTTCTTTTTCCCTATATACAAAGCCTAGGAATAGAAGGACTCGGTTAGATGTGACTTTAATCGGTCACATCTAATCTAAATAATCAACTCAGATTCGATTATAATTTGGTTATGAAATAAATAATTCTTAATTTCATATTTCTGCTATTTCAATGGTCTAGAGTTAATTCCCTTCCCCATTTGGCTAAGGTAAAATGGAGTTTTAAAGTATGATAATTATTCAGTTCATAAAATCACGCAGAACGCGAATTACATTATAAATAAAGTACATAAGTACAAGTTTCATCCACAAAACCCCATAGTACACGCCTAGGCTATTTTTACGAATTATACACGAAGCTAGAAATTCTATAATTGAGCTTGAAAGATGGATAAACCAAACTTCTATCCGATCTTAATTGAACAAAGCCAGTTCTGTCTAGGACTCAAGTAATAGCTCAAGCTATACTCGGACACTATGTAGCTTTTGGTAATCATAGAGTCTTGAAATTAATATCAAGCATACATTGCATATATAATTGGACTTTGAGCCGATGGTCTAAATTGAACACAAGACACGAGACAGATGGAGAGGCCGAGCTGTCGTAAGTATTAGTTTACTCTATAACAGATTTGGAGATCATAACCTATCTCAAAATATGGATACTGAATTCATTTAGTATATTTAATAAATTGCAAGACAGTGGTTATTTCAATGCTTATAGTCAAGGATAGCACATTTTATATGAACTAAGTTTGCATTAGTGTGGGAACTTAACACCACTAAAGGTGCAGACCGAGTGACGCTCCCTCGCGTGGATTCCGATGGACATCTACACGATAAAAGGATCTTCATTGTGTATCCATCGCCATAGCTGATCTTGAGATCGGCCTGAATTTAAGACGCAATTCTGGGTCAGAATTGAACTGTGCAAAGGTTGTCGGCGGCTAGCTAGCAAATCTGGGTATCAGAACACACATTCCTCTCTTATCGAATCAACTCCGACCTCTATTCGGCCGAATAGAACCCTAACTGATATATACATATAATATAAAACTTTACCATGGTATCGGGGCAAGGCAGCTTTGTGCGCCTATAATTATCCATGTCCTAGGACGTGTTGATTTAACCGCTTCTCAGCGATGAAAAGGAGTTGAATTCGAGCCCTATAATTCCATGCGTGGAAGCCTTGAGCCAGGCCGTAGGAAATCCCCGTAAATGCCAGAGTGATTTGGGCAGCAAGATGGCTTTGCCATTGACTCAATTAACAGTCATATACGCGCGTCGGGGCACTTACTAGGCCTAATTTGCCTTTGTACATTACTAATTCGAGACAAGCTACTCTAGAGGTCTTAACGACCCCTTTCCGTAAATACCTAAAGGCCCATTTAAAGTAAGCCGAAGTGAATATATGACTTGTTATTTTGGGAATACCATCACTACATTGCACACTTGCATAATCAGACGCGATTGAATTAAATACATTTGCCACAAAGACTATCCTCATACTCATAAGCACTGAAGTTATCCTGTAATGAAGTAACTAAGCTCTTATACATAGATTCAAATATATAGACGATCACATATCTGGGCTTGAACCACCACAGCACCCGGCCAAAAAGAAAGTAAAAAAGGATAAATTAACGTAATACGAGCCAATCAGTGGATACACCAAGTTCGACAAAACTTTGATATACGTGCAGGCTTTATTTCAGAGTACCATAGTAGCATGATTAGCATCCATTGACCTTCACCAATGGATATAGCCCTTTCCGTGCCTAGTAAAGAAGTCCAACTTCAGCAAGAAGGTGAACAAAAACATTCAACTCGGATGAGCAACATTTGAACCAACGCATCAGCTCTTCTCATCGCCTTCACCATAATGCTGGAATTCCTCATTCTCCTATACTCTATTCAATCATTCGTTTCGATATTTTTTCCATTCTATATCTCCAAAGATTCATTCGAGAGTATGCCGATGTTTATCCATGGACTACACCGGTAAGCGATTTAATGTCAGCTCGTTTCTATTTCGTGAAAAGAGCATAAACTGGAGGAAGCAGAGAATGTCACTAGACTTGAGCCTCGACGTATACAATATGAGACAAAGATTAGAGATTTTTCTTCAAGAAAACTGTGAATAGAATTTTGCAAGGTCGGCGGCGTACCCGCATACCTCCTGCGGTTGCAGGTATCCATGGGCGCCGGTAAAACTTACCCTCACGTGGGACCGCTTGCTCGTCCGCCTATTTCGTTATAAATAAAAATATGTGTTTTGTACACCTAATGAATTCTATGAAAACACATAAAAGTTACAAATTGTTTTCTTGTGTCGCAGATACATGGACACACAACAAGCTTAATCGATCCATGGAGCAAAAACCTTTATCTCTATAAAGGAATACGATTTAGAAGAATTGAAAATATTAGGATATTATGACTAAAACGTCCCATTACTTATTTTCTCTGGAATAACAAATATCGTACGCGAAGTTCTCAGTTTAAGAACACCCAAGTAATACCGCAAAAATTGCTTCCCTCTCGGTTCAGATGGAAATAATCTAGGGCGAGATATTAAGCATGAATTGTCTCTTCAGAAGTAGAATTTGAAGTCATTTGTTATATGTACGGTTAAATGAAAGGTAATTTTTCCTTTGCTTTCTGTTTAAGTCTTAACAATTTGTTGTAGATACATGTTACTGAGAATTTACTGCGTTGCTGTTAACAATTGGCCCTATACAAGATACAGGCCAGCCCTTGTAATCAAGAGGGGGTGTTTCACAATAATTCACCGAGCAGACCCAATACTCACATATTTATTATTGGAACGATAGGTCAGTTGTTAGGTCAGTCGGTGGAAGCTCTCCGTAAAGAATAGTTTTCTCTCCAGGGATGTAATAATAAGTGGTTTTCTTTTTTATAGGAAGAAAGTGGCAGTCAGTCCTACATCATTTAGGAATTTAGGCAGACAGATTTGGGAATGGATTTGAAAAAATATACTATTACAGCATCTAAATACACAAACAAGCGCTAGATATATTGAATACTCACATATACATAAATAACTGAAAGCTAGAACGGAATGCAACAGACACATCCTTACGGGTCAGATTAACAAATGAGTCAAAGTGCAAGTTAGTATTCAAAGTTTGGAGCAAATTTGAAATTACAAAAAAAATGTGGAAGGAATAGAAGCGCAGAATTATTTTTCGAAAGTTTGCAGTAGTGACCGGTAGGGATTTTCTAAGGCATTTAAAAGCAAGAAGTCTGGTAAAAGACAATGACCGAAAGAGTATTATTACATTATGTCAGTTAATAAATGGATGCCAATTCATACATTATCAATTATTGAGTTTTCTTCTATGCTAATTGACTCACGATATCTCTCGTAGCAGCCGTGGAGATAATTAAAAATGCTTAACTATAATACGTAGATACTGAACCTAATAGAAATCAGTATGAACGCAGGGCGCGGTCTTTATTGGTGGGTGTGTAGTGGAGAGAAATATTTTTTTATGTATAAAACATATAAGTATAATTGCACTGGTTGCATGCGTACCATTGAATCTCCAGAAGAGGCGACAATAACTAAAAAAAGTGTCGCTAAAAAAAGGCTAACATCAATCCACATTTGGCAAACAAAATCAAAGTTATTTTTATTAAGAAGGTGGCCAGCTAGCAGAAAGTCCGCCTGATGGTAAGTCATCACCAGTCAAGATTGTGTACCATTAAAATAAATAAAGGCACACCCAGTGGCCCTAGAACACTACGATTCGCTGTGTTGCAGGTCCAGAGAAACATTCAAAGACAAACCATCACCCAGACCCAAACAAACATTTGTCTTATAACATTTGAGATTTTCGCGTTTTTCACACATATTTATCTATTTCAACGGGTCTTAGTGCGAATGTTTACCTTATTTATTTTACTAGATGTTTCAGTAAATAAATAAAGTAAACATTCGCGTTAAGACCCGTTTAAATAGATAACTAAACATTGGTCTTTAAACAAATGAATGTCCAAACGGGAATCGAACACAGGATCTTTTACAAAGCAGGTGGGGGGGAAGAACAATTGAGTTGGGAATAGGCAATCCAACAATATAATCCCACTAACAATGGGATATTTTATTTATGTAAACTTTAATGCATGATAACCTTTTTTTTCTTAAGTATCATTAATTAATGAAACATTAATTAATGAAATATCATTAATTAATAAATCATTAATTATTGAAAGTATCATTAATTAAGGTAAACTAATTAGTTTACCTTCGAACATTTCAATTTAAATTGACACGCCCCCTGTTCTACATTTCAATTTAAATTGACACGCCCCATTTTTCTTCTACATTTCTCCAGAAATTGAGGTATAACGAATTAATTAGCACGCCAAACAACGGATGAACATTTAATTGGTAAAGACCCAGATCAGTCGCTTAATAAAACTTCTTACTTTCTATTAGAAGACAATAATTGTGTTTTTGCATTTTGCAAAGAACCTTTAGAACTCTTAGAACATTTAGAACGGTTACCTTATACAATTTTCCTTTGTAATTAAGTATTTAGGTGTTAAGAGACAATGACGTTATAATTATTTTCAGTCAGACAGGCCGATGACAACGGAAGGCATTAATAAAGGACTTTAGTTCCACAGTGGGACACAGACCTCCCCGGTGGCCGATTTGTTCTACTAGGCAGTATAACTAATTGGAATATTTTTGTCCAAATAGTTCTTCCAGTAGAACTCTTAGTAGGACTGTTTGGAATAAAGAATTGCGAATTAGCAAATCTACTGTTTTAGGGATTATTTAGTCCTTATTTAGTACTGAAGTTTAGGGGTGTAAGGGGTCCCAACCTACATCTCTGGGACCCAAGCCAACCTCACCGGCTCGTGGTGCACCCTGCCGACCAACGAACGAGGCTCTGACGACCCGCCACCACGCACTGGACCAGCGCGGCGGGTTACGGTCCACCCCCCCCCCCCCTCCCCCCCCATGGCAGAAAAAGTAAAACGGCCCCAAGTTCCCAGCGGCTCCAGTCGCAACACCGGCGTGGACGACGGGCGCTGGTCGAGCGCTGGAGCCAGGGGTGCTAAGAATCTCCGGGCGGGATTCCACCGTCGAACGACCAGGGCTTTTAAAACGGATTACCGACGTAGGTTGTCACTGGTGACTTACAACACGCGCACTTTGAGGACAGACGAGAAGATCGCTGAGCTGGAAGAGGAGATAGGCAAGTTGCACTGGGATATATTGGGGTTATCAGAAATCCGAAGAGAGGGGGAGGACACGATAACCCTGAAATCCGGCAACTTGTTCTATTACCGGGAGGGCGACCAGCAGTCCCAAGGTGGTGTCGGGTTTATCGTCCACAAGTCCCTCGTAAATAATGTTGTAGCCATCACGAGTGTGTCGAGCAGGGTCGCGTACCTTATACTCAGAATATCCAAGAGATATTCGTTGAAGGTCATACAGGTCTACGCACCGACCTCGGCACACCCGGATAACGAAGTGGAAGCAATGTATGAGGACATTAGTAGAGCCATACATGCTTCGAAAACACACTACAATATTGTTATGGGGGATTTCAACGCGAAACTGGGCAAAAGAGGCGACGATGAGTTGAGAGTGGGGCAATTTGGATGTGGGCACCAGAACCAGAGGGGCCAGAGGCTGGCCGACTTTTTTGAGAAAGAGGGACTCTTTATGATGAACTCTTTCTTCAAGAAGCCGCCTCATAGAAAGTGGACCTGGATGAGCCCCGACGGTTCCGTTAAAAATGAGATAGACTTCATTATGGCCACAAAGAGACAAATATTCAATGATGTCTCCGTGATCCACAGGGTGAAAACCGGTAGTGATCACCGAATGGTTAGAGGCACATTGAATATAAACGTCAAGTTGGAAAGGTCCCGCCTGATGAAGTCTACGCTCCGACCTACTGCTGCCCACATACAAAATCCCGAAAGCTTTCAGCTTGAATTATCAAATCGCTTCGATTGCCTAGGGGATTGCGTTGCAGTGGACGATATCAACAACAGGTTGGTAGAAACTGTCCATACGGTGGGGTCTAAATTCTTCAGACATCGTCGAAGAGATGGACCCCAAAAGCTCACCGACCACACCGTCGACCTCTTGGCGGAACGACGTTCGATGACACTGCAGACTCCTGATGACGCGGAAGCATATCGGCAGCTCAATAGACGGATTCACCAGTCCTTGCGACACGACATCCGTCTCTTTAATACTAATCGTATTAAGAAGACGATAGAGCGGAATAAAGGCTCCAAAGTGTTCGCAAGAGACTTGTCTATTGGGTAGAGCCAGTTGACGAAGCTGAAGAGGGAGGACGGCAGTGTCACTTCCGACAAACAAGAGGTACTGAGGGAGATCGAGAAGTTCTATGGACAGTTGTATACCTCGGTCGCTAAACCTGTTGGCAACTTGGCCAAAGACCCAAGAGCCAAGTTGACCCGACACTATACCGAAGACATCCCGGACATCAGCCTGTACGAGATTAGGATGGCCCTCAAACAGCTTAGAAACAACAAGGCGCCGGGTGAGGACGGGATCACTTCAGAGCTTCTGAAAGCGGGTGGAACACCGGTACTGAAAGTCCTTCAGAAGCTCTTTAATTCCGTCTTGCTCGAAGGTATTACGCCGGAGGCATGGAACAGAAGCGTGGTGGTGCTCTTCTTCAAGAAAGGCGACAAGACCTTGTTGAAGAACTATAGGCCCATCTCGCTTCTGAGCCATGTTTATAAGCTGTTTTCGAGGGTTATCACGAATCGTCTCGAGCGCAGGTTTGATGACTTCCAGCCTCCTGAACAAGCTGGTTTCCGAAAAGGCTATAGTACCATAGACCACATCCATACGCTGCGGCAAGTTATACAGAAGACCGAGGAGTATAACTTGCCATTATGCTTAGCGTTTGTGGACTATGAGAAAGCCTTTGATTCGATCGAGACTTGGGCAGTGCTACAGTCCCTCCAGCGGTGCCATATTGACTATCGGTATATCGAAGTATTGAAGTGTTTGTATAACAACGCCACCATGTCAGTCCGAGTACAAGAAGGGAGCACAGAGCCGATTCCATTGCAGAGGGGTGTGAGACAAGGAGATGTCATCTCTCCGAAGCTCTTCACCAATGCGATGGAAGACGCTTTCAAGCTCCTGGAATGGAAAGGACTCGGCATCAACGTTGATGGCGAATACATCACTCACCTTCGATTTGCCGACGATATCGTGGTCATGGCGGAATCGCTGGAGGATCTTAGCTCAATGCTCGGAGATCTCAATCGAGTTTCCCAACAGGTGGGCCTTAAAATGAACATGGACAAGACGAAAATCATGTCGAATGTCCATGTCGTGCCCACCCCAGTTTCAGTTGGGAGCTCGATTCTCAAAGTTGTTGACGAGTACGTCTACCTAGGCCAAACGGTCCAACTAGGTAGGTCCAACTTCGAGAAAGAGGTCAATCGACGAATCCAACTCGGCTGGGCAGCGTTCGGGAAGCTACGCAGCGTCTTCTCGTCCAAAATACCTCAGTGCTTGAAGACGAAGGTCTTCGACCAGTGTGTGTTGCCAGTGATGACCTACGGCACCGAGACGTGGTCTCTGACTATGGGCCTCATAAATAAGCTCACTGTCGCACAGCGAGCTAAGGAGAGGGCTATGCTCGGGGTTTCCCTACGTGATCGAATCAGGAATGAAGAGATCCGTAGACGAACTAAAGTCACCGACATATCCTCTCGGGTTAGCAAGCTGAAGTGGCAGTGGGCAGGGCACATAGCTCGAAGAACCGATGGCCGATGGGGCAGAGGGGTTTTCGAATGGAGACCACGTACCGGCGGACGAAGCCGAGGACGTCCATCTGCTAGATGGACAGACGACCTCATAAAGGTTGCGGGCACCCGCTGGATGCAGGTCGCTGCCGATAGGTCTAAATGGCGGACAATGGGGGAGGCCTATGTCCAGCAGTGGACGTCCAAGGGCTGAGATGATGATGATGATGATTAGTCCTGGCAAGTCAGCGGATCAGGTAGTCACGGGCGGGACTTTCGGCGTTGTGTTGTCCATTTAGCACCACCCGGAGGAGACGTGTAGGATGCCAAGGCCCAGTACCCACTGACGCCATTGCACGGTAAAGTATTTTTCTTTAACAAATCATAATGTACCCAAATAAAGTGTATTTATAGTTCAAATTTCAAAGACACTGGTATTTGTAGTATTCTTACTATCAAACGGCACGCATCAGCGGCGCACACTATTTAGTACCTACAGATAGTTTGTGAGCAAGGCTACGTTACATCGACAAAACACAATTGTGAACAAGGAACGAGCAAGATATCGACGGACGTTAGGGCATGCCGACGGATGTTTCAACCACCTAGTGGTCAGTCGAGGCCAGTTTGCCGTGCCGTGCCGTCAATGAGCATCAATAGGCCTAAGAGATAACCTACATGGAGGCGAGCAACATTTGCCTCCATGGCTTGGGTTTCAATTATTATTCAATAAAAATAAATCAAAGTGCCACAAGTGCCAAGTTTCGATAGCCAGAGTATAGGTACTTTAATGATTTTCATTCAAGTACACATATACCTAAATATTTCAATGAAAGTACGTATTATTACGGATCTTTCTCTCCGTTCCAAAGGCAAGCTTCAAACGGTGCGTGAACAGCGCGCCATTATACGGTATAAATCAAGTGTTTAAGCCATCAAAGGCCTCCAGTTGGCCCGAGGCAAAGTCCTCAGCCGCTCTTTGACGCTGTTATCAATTTGACCGTGCAAATCCGTTTGTTTTGTATCTCGTTTTACGACCGACGTGATTTCAAAAGATAGAAAAAGCTGCGTTCAGGGAAATTCTCTATAGCTATTTAGATAAAAATCCTGTCGAGTAGGGACATAAAGTGCGGATTTGCGATTTAGATTTTACAGTTCAGTGTGCAATGGGTTTTTTGCTTGCTAAGCTGGTAGTGACTTAGAGGAAATTTTGTTTTAAATAAATATGTAACGCCTATGTGTAACGAGATTTTTTTTTTTTGATATACCGATACATATGCAATTTTGATCCCTTTATTTTATATTATATTTGATCCACATCCTTGATGCCTATAAAAACTAAAAAATCTTAATAGTAAATTTTTATAGTAGTTTTAATTTTATAGTTTTATAATAAAGCTTTGTTATTCAAAAAGTTTAGTTGAACCCTGCTTTGAAAGTTAAAACTATTGAAAAGTAATTGAACCGCGGAGACCGCTACGCCATTTTGTTACATTTACTTATTGGACATTCAGTATTCGACAGTTCAAATCTTTTGAAAGAGTTAGGTTAGTATGTCATTAAAGCCAGTCTTCGTAAATCGCACAGTTCGAGACAGATCCCAATCCCTGGGGATTCCGTGGAGGCTAGATATTTATTGCTATCGTTTAATTGTATTCCGAAATTTATCTCCTATAGAAGTGTCCGTGTGCACTCGAAGTAATTTGATTTAGACATTAAACTGTGAGGGTAACGTGAAAGCTATCTCTTTTTCTCTTTGAAAAAGTTGGTTTATTTGTTACCTGATAACCCTGCATCAAATTGATAAATCGCTACCTTTCTCGTACGTATAATTCGTGGGACAGATTAACAAATAGAATAAGATAGTTTTTATCCTAATTCCATAGTAACAGATTTACTTTCAATAGAAATAAATCTATTAAATATAATCTTAATTAAATATCATGACACTAATTATTATTACTAATCTATGGATATAATCAAATACGTATAATATACATAATAATTATAAAGCTTAATTAATATATTAATTATAAACGTATTAATTTACACAGCTTAATAAACGAAAATTATACAGTCAACTGTTTAACCAAAAAACATTTTACTAAATATGCTAAATGCTAAAGAGTAGGCGGAATATAATAAGCGGATAAAACCTAATTCCAATTCTATTTATTTATTTATTCTATAAGCATTATTTTGAAACATTATCTCCCAGTTAATTTCTGGGCTGTGAAGAGATGATACGATAGGTGCAATAACAGATAAAATAAAGAAAATTATAACATTAAATGAAGCGAACATTCCAATACCAATTCTACCATTACCAAAAAAATAAATTTTTAAAAAGCAATATTTTTTCGAAAATTAATTTTTTGAAGTTTGCTATATTTTTCATACATAATTTCTAAATACGAAGCTCTAAAATTATAAATATATTTTATGAAAAAAAATACGGTTTTGATATTTTAGTAATTTATGTCTCAGGCTTCCGAAATAAACCCTGTTTAAACCTTAATCCCGTTTAAGTCCTGTATATAAATTTAACATTAAATTAATAGGTGTCACTAAATGCTATCCCAGCACCAAAATAGATTAACTAAGTTGATTTTTTCTAATCGCAAGTATGCTTATCTGAAATTGCAAGTTACTCCTGCTATCTGTAACTGTGATCATCGACTTCACTTTAACTACAGCAACTTGAGTCCAAGTACATTTGGAGTCGGATCTCAAGTGAATGAATCCTCCCAAATGAGAGTTGGAAAGTAATTTATTTGATATCAAGAAACGTAATTGTGGCTTATATTAATTGCTTTTACCTTTTACCTTCTTCACACCAAGCATCTTTGACCTTATCAAACTGTTTCGCGGTTTTGATAATTATAAATATGCACATGTCATTTTCAATTTGCTAATTGAGCCCTCCATTCGAGGACTAGTCTACCCCATCGGTTATCGCTCCTCGATACCACGCACCGAGAAGCGTAGTGTGGGACGCCCTCCTTCCAGATGGACCAACGACTTGAGAAAGTTAATAAATAAAGGAATAAATCATAAGTTACAAATATGCAAGGTTTTGTTGTCCTGTCTAAAAAGTTCGTGACGCTCATTACTCAAACCGGGCCCGTGCTCTCGGCTCGGGCGACGCGCGTAGAATTAACGATATTTATTTTATTTATTTATTTTTATGGAAGATTTACAGACATGTTAAAAACGAGAAAAGAAATGAGTAGACATGCCATTTAAAATCTCCACAAAAATATACCTGAATTGTATAATACTATAAATCGTGGGAAAAAAACCTATTATAAAAAATCGATTCTACTCTGGATACCGAGACAACGCTGAAACACAACCGATTTTCAACTTTTGTGTTATTTCGTTGCCACGTTGTATATGTCACTTCTATTTTGTACATGTTGTAATGATATAAAAGCAAAGAAAAGTACAAATAAAATTAAAATTAAATCTTAAACAACAAAGTAATTAACCTTAACTGAAAACGGAAGCAATTTTTACTTTATTAAATTAAAAGATTTCACTTTCATATAATATACTTTAGTATCTCATTAATTTGAGAACTTCCTTGTGATTTTTCTCATTCTTTCCACTTATTATTCCACTTATCTAGATACTTTATAAAATTCACCAACATTTTCGAAAGATGATATCTTTTCTATTATTAGAAATTTCACAAAAACAAAATATTGTAAAAGGCTAATTGAAAACATTTTTTCTTATGTTTTAGTAAATAATTGTTACATTTGTAACGGAATTTGTAACTGTACACAAGGAAATAATTAAAGTAATTAATTAGATATGGCCTTCTTCTTTCTTTAAGCAATTACTACAATTGATCTACCTATAGTTAGGGCTGCCATTTGTCCGGAATTCCCGGATTTGTCCTTGTTTGAAGGGCGTCCAGGGAGCGTCCGGGCGGAGTTTTCAATAGCGTATTAAAAGCGTATCAATAGCGTATTGAAAGCGTATCAATAGCGTTTCAATTGCTTATTTCAGTATAGTCTAAAAATAAAATATGTTTTAATAAAAAAGGACTATTACAAATAACCTAACTATTTAAACTTTTATTTTGTTAATCCTAATATTTATGTAACAGAAACTACATTTTTATATCTGATAACGCGGAAATTTCAATAAGTTCTCAAAATATTAAAAAAATGTGCCGCTTTCAAACCCAAAAGTCCATAGTGTTTGTCTTTGTCCCAAAGGTTTTTCTCTGAGTTTAATGATTTTATAAATGTCAGACTTACGTATAGTCGCATATAAATTAATAGATATTAGTTACCATAACAGAATAATTAGTTAAAAAATTAATATAAAATAGAATAAGTAAAGTCGCTCATACATTAATATTATAACGTGTAAAAACGTTGTATATGACATATAAATTAATGATACACATGTCAATGTCAATACACAATTTTATACAATTATTTATACCTATCATTACAAATAAATTATTGCTTCATACATGTGATCCCGTCGGCTACCCGTGATATATGGAAACGTCTCCCAAGATGATCTGATATCTACAGGTCTTTAAAGGTTTTATATGCCTTGACTTTGATTTTTTTGATAGGATAACCTCCAATAGATGATTTGTTTAAATTGAACATAAATTGTTTTTATGCATTAAGCATTCATGACGTTTGTGTACATTTGTAAGTATTATGCGTCGTAGAATAAAGAAAAACAAAAGACTGTTTGCATTTTAAATAGCATATTATGCGACGTTTGTGTCATATCAGCAAGAAGATCTTAAATCGATTCTCATACATTCTAGAATAGAGAATAGAAATATAAAAATGAATTTTTTTTTTGACTTTAAAAATGTAGGATTACACCATTTTTGAAAGCTAGTGTCATTAAAATCACTCTTCTTGTTAAACCGATTAACTGAAAAGTTACTGAAGGAAAATCCCATAAGGCTTTTCCACTTATTCTAATGCGATATCACTGTACTGTAGAGCACGGGCCACCCACACCCATAATCCACCACGAGGACTCGTATACTGCATTTTTAAATTGTCGAGTATGCCTGTTTCTTCACGATGTTTTCCTTCACCGCCAAGGTAATAATTATTTTATAAATCCGTACTTATGTAGAAACTCATTAGTATGGGCCGAGGATTTGAATCACGATCTCAAGTTTTTCTAATTATTCTAAAGTACTCTTATATTTATAATTACATAGATTCAGAGATATATCACTACCATTTTTTTGTTCTTTTTTTTACGGAAATAAATCGGCAGACGAGCATACAGTCCACCTGGTGGCGAGTGAATAAGTGCATACTATCGCCTATGAACACCCGCCATACATGCTAACATTGGTCCAGAATGACACGCCGCCAAATGCGCTGCCTACATTAGATAAATAGAAATGGATTTGGAGAAAGGATTGGTAGGGATAGGATAGGATGGAATGGGGATGGGCTCTAGCATATGTATCGCATTCACTACCGAAACTCATACTTTAGGGAGAATAGGATAAAGTGGGAAATGCAATGTATTTTATGGTAGTCTTCTGTGAAAGAGGGGTAACGTGGCTAGTCGAGTGCGTCCAGCGACTGTGGGATTGCGCCGTGCACCCTCCCCATCAAAGATTATTTTGGAAATCATTGCATTTACTTTTCTTTGTTACAACTGAAAGAAGGTATTTTTTGTACATAGTACCTACCGGTAAAGTAGCTTTCGCATTCATCTGAGTGATTTTGGCTACACGATTTCAACCCGATGACGTCATACTGATCGCTGCCTTGCGTGTGGATTAATGATAATTGAAACAGATACCTATACAAATATATATGCACATCACACTCCATTAAGGGAGGTAACCAAATATTTGAGTCGAGTGTTTCTCCCACCGAAAATTGTTTGTACTTAGGTATCTGTGTGGGTGTGTGTTGATTCCTATTGCTACTGACTGATATACTCGTATACTGGATGGGTTGGGTCCGTTTGATCACTTATTGTGATTTATTACAGAAAAATAATTGGCATATTTTGGGCACAGGTTAAAAAATTTAGACATAAGATATGCTTTAAAAATCTTAAAATTAATAGATTTTTTAACAAAATAAATATATTTCTTGCCTTTGACTCATCGTAAAAAAATTGTTAATTTTAATATTATAGTTATAATAAGATAACAAAGGTGGCAAAAGGAAGTGGGAAGAATGACCAAGGATGGGGATACACATTGTAGATAGTTATTAGTTTATTTTAATGTTACCTATTGCAGTTGTGGTGACACAGAAATTGCACTATCTACCTTTTTGTGTCTTCGATTTCCTCCTTACCACTCAAAGGTTATCTGAAAACATCCACTTTAGATCATTTTAATTACTTGCATTTTTGCAACATGTGTTGTTATAATTTTAAACATACAAAAACACAATAAGGCGTCTAACTATCTAAGTCAATACATATTTATTTAACACATAAACATAATGTAAACGTAAATACATATTATAACTAGCGACCCGCCCTCGATTCGCTTCGGTTTATAAGAGGGTTTTTTTTAAATTTCATAGTAAAATATAGTCTATATTAGACACGGATAGTGTAGCTTCCTATTTGTGAAAGAATTTTTGAAATCGGTTCAGTAGTTCCAGGGATTACCCCCAATATACAAACACAACACACAATTTTACCTCTTTATTATATTAATTATTATTATTATTATATTAGTATTAGTATAGATTAATAATTAATGTTTCATAACATAACACATACACATAATTCAATGCATTCGTAAACACATGGGTATTTTAAATGTTCTATACTAACACATACATGACATACACGCATAATGTAATGCAGTTGAAAATGAAGGTCTATCTGTCAATTAAGCTCCTTCAGTTACGTTACGACATGGATTTTTCAAGAAAGCTGTGAATAAGATTCTCCATGGGCGGCTGTGACCACTTACCAGCAATTGGCCGCCCGTTTGCCTTTTTTATAGAAAAAAGGGCGGCAGTCGAGCATACGGTCCACCTGATGGTAAGTGGATACTGTCGTCCATAGACATCCGCGATTCATTCGGTCATTCATGATTCATTCATTCATCCAGAATGACAAACGCGGGCACGCCCCCTGTTGCGCTGCCACTTTTGCAGATTGAGGAATGGATTGGGAGAAGGGATTAAGAAAATGAGAAGGGATAGGATGGGATGGGAATGGGCTCTGGCATACTAATACATTAGGGAAATACGATAAAGTAGGAAATGCATTACATTTCAAGGTAGTCTTCTGTGAGAGAGGGGTGTGAGAGAGCCCAGTCGAGTGGGCCCAGTGGCTTTGGGAATGCATCCTACACTCTCCCCCTCAATGCATTACAATGTAAATAAAAAGAATAATAAAAAAAACGTAAAAACGTGCAAAAAGAATAACTAACACGAATATAACATGATAGCATATAAAAAATTAACGACATACAAAAGCTAACAGATTAAACAAACAATGGCGTTACAACAATATTAATTACATCATTACTCTGTACAGTGAAACACAAAAGTATACCTACAACCTGTAAGTTTAAAAATTAATCCACACTATAGAACATGCTGTCGTATAACACGGTCACATCGTGTAACATTGCTATTAAACTTGGTTAATTCGTATAACAGAGACTAGGCGCATAGGGCCTTTGCGCGCTTATGTTTTTCAAATATCTCTCGAATCGCCTGGTCGACAGCATTGGCGACCCTAGAGTTAGCCATTATTTCAAGCAACGCATCAGTCTTGCCATCCCCCGAGGTAATGCCACGATGCCACCAGCATGCATGTGCTTTACCACAGTGAGCAATTTTTTTCAACATGTTCAATCCGGTATTTTGAGCATTTTGTATAATAAACGCCTACTATATTTTTAATATATATTTTAAGTTAGTTTTAACTTATTTTCTATTATAGTAGTTATTTGTAACTGTTTACATAAATGTTATAATGAACAGTATAACATTCCAATCGGAATGGATTCCTTTGCATTCTTTCCTTCGGTAATTAATATTCATAATTACCCTTACTAAAATCATTTGCGGTCTCAATGAATGATTATTATGCATTATTCTCACGTGGATTTCTTTGAAACCATAACAGAGAGACGAAATAAAAGAAGTTACGACGACATCGTGTGTGAGCAATTGTACGCTCGGGTAAAAATTGCGTCCCAAATCCTGAAATTTGTTTCACAAAGCAAGCGATAACCGCATATAATAACCCTTGTTGCCGTAACAACGGTGTTTGCGTAAATTATTTCCAGCCATCGCGTACGATACGTGGTTATGAGCCTTTGTGAGTTGCCTCAATAAAGATATTGAGGAAAGTATTAGTATAGAAAGGAAAGTATAGTAGGAAAGTTAAGTAGTGAGGAAAGTAGGATATGATATAAAGAGAAACGATTTGAAAGACGCTCTATTTTATGTATTTAATATATCAATATAATTGTATAATCAACAGTAACCAGCCCTTTATTATTATCCAATGCTAGGTCTTGTGTGGCCTTTAAACGTGACGTCGGCGGCGGGCGGCGGATTTGCGAGTCCACTCTTTTAGAGGTGGAGTAATTCCTCAGGGCTTGTGGTAGCGGCTTTGTTATCCCTTAGTTGCCTTTCCGAAACACTCACACTCACTCAGGACACAGTTATGTATTCCTACATTAAATACATATCTAAACGAGTAAGTCTGACTACATAATATACTTCATTCATTGCATACTTAAACAATGAATCTATATGGAATTAGACCATTCAGGGTTAAACACAAATTTCTAATAGAAAACGTTATGACTTATGACCCTATGACCTTTATTAGCTTACGTTGTCTTCCATGATAAGGATTTGAAGGTAACATAGATAAGATACATCTTTATCCTTCTAGTCTCCTGGTTTCGCATTCTAGAGTACCTTACATCTACAAAATTCTTCAAATTAAAAACTTATGTTACGATATCCTGCGCTCGGATATCGTCGGTCGAGCTCAGCTACCTTTAGTGGGAATCGGGCGCGGCCGACAATCGAGCACCGCAATAACTCGCTTAGCGGACAGCGACTAAAAATCATGTTTTTCAATCTTATTAATTGTATTATCTTAAATAAATATTCTAAGAGTAACCAGCGCCTTTTCTTTCCATCATTATAATCGTGCAACACACAATTTGACCAGTTTATGAGAAAAATGTGCTCCCTCGTCCTCAATATGAAACTCTCGGGAAACTCAGCCCTAGTACATTGATGCAAAGCGATTTGGCGTGTCATAAAGTAAATGATCCCGGCGCACCCGCCAGTGTGCGATACAGTGGATTTATGATGAGGAAATGCGAAGTGGTGGTTTGAATTACTATTGTTGATGTGGAGTATCCTTGATTATGTTCATATGAAGCAACCTTGAGCTTTCATATTAGCAAATACTTCGTATATTATACGTCGAAAATGGACAAATACACGCAATAAATTTAGAGCTACGTTTTCCATATTGTTAAATGTATAAGCTGGTGAACCTACTCTGGCGTCGCTCAGCTGGCTTAATGGTTTCCTAAAAAACCCAAACATAGCCTATTTAATATATATATATATATATATATATATTATATATATATATATATATAATATGTATATATATATATTATATGTGTATATATATATATATTTATTTATCTGCATTATTATACAGAGAGGCTATGTTCCCACAATATTAAAAAAAATCAAAATCGACCTATTAGTATATATAAGTTTGCCTCTTACATATGAATAAAAAAAACTCCATTTTTCTCATTATAATATTGATTTGGATATTTAAAGTAAAACACATGGTAATGTTTTTACTATATCTACACTTTTCATTTTTCCCCCCGATCTACTTTTTTTGCTACTAAGTCTATGTTTTTTCCATTCCATTTTGAAACTTTTTCATTTTGAATTTTTCAAAAATGGATTGAGAACAATATTTGCCTAATTATTATTCCACCTGATGCTGGGCATATTAAAAAATTATTACATCTCGTTTCTGTAGACTAATATGTAAATAAAACCTCGTGTATGAAAAACTTAATTAATGTTAACGCGACAGCTAAGCAATATAGCCGTACGCTAATCCAAGTGCGGATCCATAGGTTTATTGCTGATAAAATAGCCAAATAGAAAGCCTGACCTTATATGCCGAGAATAGCTGCCTTCCGGCCAAGCTTACGGTTGCCTTGTGTTCTTCCCAGCCTGGTAGCGCTTCTTCTCGGCTTCTTCTTAACCTTCCACTTGGTTTAAGCGTCCTTCGGTCCTAAGCAGCGATGCAGCTTAGAGCAGATATACTCGCGGTGTAGAAAGGGCACATCGTGTGCCATTTTTTTTTTTTTATATAGATAAGAGGGCGGACTAACAAGCGGTCTCACGTGATGGTTAGTGTTACCGCCGCCCATGGACACCTGCAACACCAGGGGGTATGCAGGCGCGCCGCCGACCTTGCAAAATCCCAATCACAGCTCTCTTGAAGAGCCCCATGTCGTAGTTTAATGGGAAGACCTCTTGAGGCAGTTCGTTTCACAGCCTACGGGTTCGTGATATAAAATAATTTTTGGACCAAACAGTACGCGACACCTCCGTATCTAGGAAAGGCGGATGGACCGTACTTCTGTGACGGGAGGTGCGGTTGCAGAAACCCGAGGTGGGAATTATATTGAACAATTCTTCAGAGCATTCCCCATTATACAGGCGGTAGAACACACAGAGAGACGCAATGTTCCTCCGAACGCTGAGGGGTTCTAAACTGCCCGTGAGAGTGGGATCGTTGACAATACGAACAGCACGTCGTTGGATGGAGTCAAATGGGTCCAATTGGTATTTCGGTGCGCCGGCCCAGAGATGTGAGCAATACTCCATATGGGGAATCACCTGAGCTTTGTAAAGCATTAGGAGTTGCCCAGGGGTGAAGTACCGCTTCGCTCTGTTCAGCACACCGAGCTTTTTGGAGGCCATTTTGGCCTTACTTTCCAGATGACCCCTAAATTCGACTTTGCTGGAAATGTCGACACCAAGGATCCCAATACTCTCCGAGATCTTAAGAGGTATGCTCTGAAAGCGAGGTGCTACGACAAAAGGGTTTTTTTAGCGGTGAATGCACAGACTTGCGTCTTACTGGGGTTGAAATCCACTAGGTTCAGGGAACCCCAAATCGAGACTAGATTTAAGGAGTCTTCGATTTCAGACACAAGCCTGGCGCGACTCTCTTCCACTCCGACTCGAGGGATGTTGGCGCGGCCCCTGTACAAGGCGTCTAAAGTGCTGTCATCCGCATAGCAACGTATGTCACCAATTTGTAACAGGTCGTTGATATGCAGAAGGAACAGAGTTGGAGACAGCACGGAGCCTTGCGGGACGCCAGCGTTAATAGACATGGTGTCGGAGCAGCTACCATCGATAACGACTCTGATGCTCCGTCCAGTCAGGAAACTGGTAACCCATTCGCATAGTCCCTCGGGTATCCCGAAAGATGGTAACTTGGAAAGCAGCGAATTGTGCCATACCCGGTCAAAAGCTTTCGCAATGTCTAGGCTTACAGCCAGAGCCTCGCCTCTACTCTCAATGGCGTCAGCCCAGCGATGTGTCAAATACGCTAAAAGATCACCAGCCGAGCGATTATGGCGAAATCCATATTGACGGTCGCTAATCAGCTGGTGATCCTCTAGGTACCCAAGGAGCTGTGTGTTTATAACACCCTCCATCACTTTGGAGAGGAGGGAGGTGATCGCTATTGGCCTGTAGTTGGCCGGGTCGGTGCGGTCACCCTTTTTAGGCAAAGGGTGAACATGAGCTACCTTCCATGCTGACGGGAAGCTTTTTGTGGAATATGAGAGCCTAAAGAGTCGCGTAAGCACCGGAGACAACTCGGGAGCGCAAAATTTGAGCACCACCGCAGGAATACCATCTGGCCCACTCGACTTTCGGATATCAAGAGAGGCTAGAGCTCGCCGGCCTTCACGCTGGGTGAAGCAGATTTCTGGCATGAAGCTTGTGCACCTCGAGGTGGACGGTGGTGAGGCACCTCTATCGTCCAGAGTCGAGTTTGAGGCGAAGAGACTGCCCAGGAGATCGGCTTTCTCCTTCGCCTCATGGGCCAGTGAGCCATCGAGTTTCCGCAGTGGTGGAAGTGGGAAAGTTAAGGAATTCCGGGGTCCAGGAGACCACCCAAATATGTGAGTTTCACAATCGACCGGCGACGGGAGGAGTCGATCGCTAGACTGGCGGGTACGCACAAGGTGCAGCGATATAAAGGATCGGTGGAAGTGATTATTTAAAAATGTGGGTAATAAAATATAATCTTACCCTACAAAATAAAACCACCAATGTTATTGGTGCGAACAATTAATAATGTATTAATGAGGAAATGGTATTTTTTAGTAAATCTAAAACCCCCAATATAAACCTTTTTACTCCTAAAAATATATTTTTAGACTACATACATCAATCAACCGAAATAGGGAGATGGATAATTCCTTGTGTTGAAAGTGATTTTTATTTTTATAATTTATTTGGCCACTGGCATAGCCATTGGTTCACATACTTATCAAATAATAAAACAGAATTATTTTTATCACGTCATTGTCCAGTCAGTCAGCAGGAGTCACCCAGTAAAGTTATAGTAGGTTTACTGAGTACAGAGTTGGACTTCTTGGAAGAACACGAAAAATCCAATCTCACACTTTTATGTAATTTTCACAAACATTATGCATTAACACTAGACACTTTGAAGTTTAATAAACCATCACTATTAAACCACAAATTTACTTCTCGGGTTCCCGCCAAAAAGTCGTTAAAAATGATCGACATGAGTTGATACAAGTGACATAAATAAAACATTAAGTACTATTTATTACCAAAAACTAGTTGTGATAATTACGTGTTTAAGAGTATTTTGTTTATTAACTTAAAATTAATTTCGTAAACATATTTACCGCGAAATATTGATATTATTTCGGTTTTTATGTAAAAAGTATTGTTTTTGAATTATTTCTTATACTTTTTACGTTGACAAGACACCATTACGTCAAAAATATTGTAGAGACTTTTTGGCTGGAACTCAAGAAGTGGAGTTTTTGTTTGATAATTGTAAAAATTGTGTAGGTTTAATAGTAATAGTTTACTAAACTTCAAAGTGTTTATTCAAAGTGTTTGAATGTAATTTTACTCCATTTAGAGGATTCTGTAAAGAGCGGAACAAAAGATAATCCGAAGGTCTGGACTGTATTGGGGATGCATTACAACTTCCCAGCCAAGGTCCATACATTTTCGTTCAGTCATCAAAGATGTATGCGGTCGAGCATTGTCATGATGGAAAACTACACCTTTTCTTTTCATTGATGCCGGACGTTTTTCTTCAAGTGCTTGTTTCAATTTTACTAATTGGGTTTTTGAAAAAAAAATTTTTTTATCATTAATGGAAAGATCATATACACATTTTAGAACAAAACTATTTTTAGTTTTTTTTTTTTTCGCTTTAATTAAAAAAGTTATATTTAATTACAAATAAATTTTTGAATCCATTTTTGAAAACACGCGGACAGTTCCCGAACAAACCCGAGCGCGTGTGACGTCACAATGTTAATTTCTACTCATTGTAGCACACAGCTGATACAGTATTTTGATTATTAATCGATTAAATCTTGTTATTATCGTCAATATATTAATAAATATATCGAAAATGTCTAACCTTAAAAGTTATCGTGCTTGCTTCGCACCATTATGTACGAATACTACAGAAACAACTCCTGAAAAAATGTTTTTAAATGTTCCACAAAATGTTAAACGTCGAAATAAATGGTTCCAAGCAGTGCGACGACCTAATTCCAAAACAACATCAAATTATATTTAATGACGAATAAATCATTTAATATTTTAATTTACAATATTATTATTTTATAAACTTACCTTGATGCTTTAGCACCTCGAACTTCAGCTGAATTAAACCGAATATCATTTTTAAGAAAATCTGTTATCATAAATATATCCACATCAGGTATATTATCGGAATTAGCCTTTATAAATCCTTTATCACACATAACTAAATAAAAGTAGTTAATATAAATAATTTTTTAAACTAAATGTCGGATATTTGTCGTCAATTTACATGTAGAAGCCTGTGATACTGTACTATCGAGAAATCCTTTTAACATTATGACGTCACAAACATGGCGACCAATCGTAGCGCGTTTGTAGTCACGTGATTCTTTTTAAAATTTTATCAATTTTACATTGTTTATAATAAATTAAATAAACATTTTTTAAGAGTATTTCGCATCGATTATTAATATAATTTATGATAAAGTTTTAAAATACATAAAAAAAATCGATATTTTTGTTTTTTCAAATACCCAATTGCTGACAGTAGACATCAGAATTAATCGTTTGGTCATGTGGCAAAAGCTCGTCATACACAATGCGATTCCAATCCCACAATACACATAACGTGAATTTCTTCGAAGTTAGACCTGGCTTTCGGACTATTTGTGATAGCTCACCTGGCTTAGACCAAGATCGTTTTCGATCATTGTTATCGTAGGTGATCCACTTCTCATCGCCCATTACCAATCTCTTCAGAAATGCATAGATTTCATTTCGTTTTAGCAACAACTCGCGTATGGAAATTCTATTCACCAAGTTTCTGTCATTTAAGTCATGAGACACACAAACATGTAACTTTTTTATAAAATTCAATTTATGCAGGTGATCCAAAACTGTTGAGTGGTGAGTGCTAAGTAAGCTCATCCGCAATTGTATAACTACTTATGTGTCGATCTGCTTCAATTTTCTCAATGATAACATCAACATTTACCTTAATAGGACGACCACAGCGACGAACGTCATTCACATCAAAATTACCACACCTGAATCGACTGAATCATTTCACTAATCTTGTCACTAAACACGACAAATCTCTTTTCGAGCACTAGAAGCATTCACATTGTCGAAAAAATTGTGAAACATATAGTTTTCTGCTTAACAATTTTAAAATTTTTAAAAATTATGAAAAGATAAAACTGAACTTGTAATTTAATTTTGCTGCCGTTACAAAAAAGTTAGTTGTCAGTTAGTTAGTTGTCACTTTCCCGCAGTGATCAGTGTTACTAGAAATATAACACGCTAAATCATACGTTCAAAAAGTCCGCGATCTTTTCCGTCTACCCATTATGTACGTTCTTGGTAGATTTTTACTATCAAAAATTGAAAATCGATTAAAATCTCTCTCTCTTTTGGTCGATCGATAACTTATAAAACTGAATCAATTAATAGCATAAGCTCAGATATACAAAACCCAAACAAAACTCAAAAAGGAATAGTTAAGTGAGTAAATAAAATCGACAAACATCCACATTTCTCCAGGACCACTCACCGCGGCCCTCTTGTAAAGGGTCGCAGGGAATCACAATGAACGAAAGGAAACGAATACGAACGCAAACCTCTCAGCTTTCCAACGATACTCAAGAAGATATTACTGAAGCCTTTTAATACTGCCGAATATTGAGATGCGTATGCTGTGTACATATTTATCTTACAAAACATACGTAAGTTGTTAGAAAACAGTACTTAGCATGAATTAAGCGAGTATTCGCACGACTACAAGATTTTTTGTGTTTGTAAACGAGTTGTTATGATGGCTTAAACTCTACAACGTGTCACAGTAGTAACTAATTACCTGAAACACGGCAACTTATTTAAAATATATAACACAGTTCTGGCGAAAAATAAATAAATAACTCTAATTCACAAAGAAGCATTGTACAGGAGGCGGACTTGTACCCAGTGGCATTCTCTGCCAGCCAACCTTTGGTTAAACAGAAATACGAAAGGCGGTGCATCGTGCAATCAATAACAAATAACTACAAACAATACATATAATACAATACAGGTATAATAAACAGTTCTTCTTCTTCTTCTTTCTCAGCCCTTGGACGTCCACTGCTGGGCATAGGCCTCCCCCATTGTCCGCCATTTAGACCTATCGGCAGCGACCTGCATCCAGCGGGTGCCCGCAACCTTTATGAGGTCGTCTGTCCATTAATTATAAACCATCCATTAATTAATTAATAAACAGTTAATTAATATAAATTATAATAAATTTATTTAAAACAATCGAAGTAATAATGTAGCTCTTCAATCCTATGATATGCGTTTGTAACAAAAACCGTAAGTATCTTGTATTTATTCGAGTACTGTTTTTGGCTTCGTGAAATAAATGGTCTAAAATCAAAGCCAGGACTTTATTTAACCTATCAAACTCTATGACTTTCAATTGTTATCTTTTATATTAGTGACGTTAATGGATCGACCACCCTTGACTAGACAATTTTGGTTTTAAAAATTTCCCGTTGTAACATATCTTGACAATACTTACATAAACTTCACTTCTTACATAAACTTAATGTCCCAATGGACTTGTAAACTAATAGGTAGAGACCGACTACCATAATACCATACCAACCCTTTGCTGAATATGGGCCCCCTTATGCACATTGTCTTGTTGTGTGCCTAAAGCTCAGGTGAGGCCCCATATGGAGTACTGCTCATATATCTGGGCCGGCGCCCTGAAATATCAATTGGACCCATTAGATTCAACGACGTGCTGTTCGAATTGTCGACGACCCCGCTCTTATGGGCAGTTTAGAACCCCTCGGCGTTCGGAGAGACGTTGCGTCTCTCTGTTTGTTCTACCGCCTGTACACTGGGGAATGCTCTGAAGAATTGTTCAATATAATTCCCACCTCGGGTATCTCTACAACCGCACCGCCCGCCATAGAAGTGCGATCCATTCGCATTTCCTCGATATGGAGGTGTCGCGTACTGTTCGGTTCAAAAATCATTTTATAGAGCGAACCCGTAGGCTGTGAAACGAACTCCCTCACGACGTCTTTCCATTACGCTACGATATGGGGTTCTTCAAGAAAGCTGTCAATAGGATTTTGCAAACTCGGCGGCGTACCCACATACCTCCTGGTGTTGCAGGTGTCCATGGACGGCATTAACACTTACCATCACGTGGGACCGCTTGCTCGTCCGTCTACTTCCCTACATAAAAAAAAGAATGCATGGCCTTAAAACGCTACGCAAGCGGGTTGGCAAGTTCACTCTTGGGCAAGATATGGTGTAAGTTCCTCAGGGCTTGTCATGGATTCCATAATGGCTAGAATTATTAATATCTAAAAGGCACGTAATGTGAATTTCATAATAACTTCCTTCTCGCTAACCTCACAGCTTGACATTACTGAAGACATTCAATATTTGTGTTCGCGAACAATCTTGAGACTAATTTTCGCGCGACACATGTGACTGATTACTTCCAAGAAAACTTAGACCTGTAAAACCAAATCATTATGATCCACGTCGTCAAAATACTCAAAATATTCGACGTGTCAAGTTAGACTGGTGGGTAATAATTAAGTTATAATTTCTTGTACCTCACGTGGATACGTTACATGTGTTTCGGAAACTTTGTCAGGAATTGCCAGCGGCACTTAAACTTCAGTACAGTAATTGTAGGTACTTTGCCTAACGAGGAATAATTTGTGGTAACTTGCTAGTAAGTATTATTTATTAAACTCGTACTTACATACTCTGAAATTTCATACGTCTAATCTGGTTATAATGCCGAAATAGGCATAAGATACTCCTGAAAAACGAAAAATTTTCGTCATCTCTCAAAGCAAAGTTACCGACATAGGTCACAAACAGAGGTTAGACCATCATTAAATTATAACCAGACCATCACGTTAATTTATTTTGAATCATCTTGAATTATGAATTCGTTTATATCGTCTAATTTAACTTTTAGTAATAAGTAGTAGTTGTAGCAGTTTTGCAGAAATGACAGAATGTGTCCTCAAGTGGGACGCACTCCAACCCAAGTGAACTGAAGAATTAAAGGAAGTTCCCAGTTCTGGATGAGAAGAACAATGAACGGAAATTACTTAATAATTCTCAGTAAACATTAATAACATTAAAAGGCTTCTTTTCCATTTCGTTGGTATTGGTAGTTCTAAAAAATCTTTTGGAACAGGTAAAATTAATGAATGCTTTCCAACTGGGAAGTACAAATGCGTATTTAAAATTTTATTCATTACTCATTTGCATTCCAGTTCAAGCCATTGAGGAGGCTTAACCCTTAAGAAGCTTTACTTATTTCTGGGTTTTGTCCTTTTTTTGAGTCGTTTTGATACCATTTGTAAAGGAATTTTATGAAAATTGCCTCAGTTAATTCAACTAATGGTACCTTCGCGTGAGCGCTTTAGATACGAGTAGATACTTATATTATATTTCTCTTCACGCACCTTTTGAATAACTGAAATTGTTATCATCATCAAAAAAGTATTATTATTTGATTACAAAGCGATTGAGATCCAATTTAGGTTGTCATATAACTCGGCTGCAGTGTTCCACATAAATGTTCATTTTATTGTATACTAAACTCTATTTATGACTTTGTTGGTACTAAGAAAGGAGATAAGTGTTGCAACTATCTTTTACCAAGCAGCTATCAGAAAAGGAGATTTTTTACAACTAGGTGAAGAGTATAGATAAGACTAATGTACTCGCATATCAAATAACAAACGAGAAAACAAACGACAAACTCGACGTTTCGGTTGGTCATGGTCACCAATCATGGTCACGAGCTGACTCAAGAATCACTTGAATTTATAAGAATTACTCAAGAACTTAAAACAAAATTAGTGTGCAAATAATGAGTAATTAAACTATTACTAGGTACATAATAATCTTATGCAGTGTTTCCCAACCTTTTTTTACCAGCAACAAATATTTTCAAATTCGATAAATCCAACTGCTTGTTGGATTTTATCGACATATTATTAACAGAAATTACATACCAAGAGATTGTAGATACAATATTCAACATACCAATACATACAAGATACATACCAATATCCATTCATAGGGATATTGTGGAGTCATTTCTTTGTATTATTACCTATATTCCCTATATCCGCGACCTTCACCTTATCCATAGTCACACTACAACTTCAACATTGGATATTGTGGAACCTCGGCATGGATTTTTCCTCCGTTATTCCACCAGCTCTTCGCTGCATGTGAGCACCTACCTTTTCATTTGTGTTTCGCATTTATTGTTTTTGCTTTATTTTGTTGTTTGTGTTTGTTGTTATCTGCAGTACTACCACGTTAAAAAACTCTTTACTAAGGACACTTATAGATTTCGCATGTCACTACACATATGTTACGAATATTACAACCGTTTTACAAAAATGTTTACGGTGTATTAGTAAACGCTATTAGTAACATGCCCTACATGTTAATACATTGACAAAATAAATGCAATTTAAATAACATAAATTATTTACAATCAATTAATTTAGTCCTACGCATGGTTGAATTTATCTACTATAATTTTTGAAAGAATTAAGTAATAAACAAATATGTGAATGTCAGAACAACTTTGTGTATGTAATTATTTGTAACAACCTACTGTATATTAAGATGTTCCATGCAAATAAATTTCGTTTCAAAGATTTTGTACCACGTCAAAATGTCATTAACGTAAAAATCAATGTAATAAATATGACCGAACAAAAAGAAACATATTTTTAGGGTGAGGGAAGTTAACGCAAACTTTTTTGTACAAAAGTTTTTTAATTACAGCGTTTAGTGGATATAGAAAATATCGTTTAGCATTCTATGTATCTTAGTTTTTAGTAGGATTTTTTTTGTTGCTAATGAATTCGATTGTTTGAAATAATTTTAAAACGATTTTTAAATTAATTACTCGATGTTTTAATCTGATCTTTGAATTACCTTGTTTATAGGCTAAAGAAATTCATTATAGAGAATATTTTAGGTACACAAAATCACCCAGGAAGACCTTATGAAGGAACCTCACTAACGACTAGGGTTGTCACATTACTGAAACTTTAGCCATATTTTAATTAAATATTAGCGGGGGCAACAATTGTCCCGTAATTTAAACATTCGTACCTACAAAAGCATATGTAGCCAGACTAATCCATCACACATCGTCAGCTGCCAATGAGAATATTTCATGAAGATCTTCAATGACAACGAACCTGTTTTAATGTTTTAATACAACTATACTTGTACTAAACTAAACAAATTCAATTTTCGTTCGCACTAGATAAGTCCAACTTCAACCGAGAGGTCAACAAACGCCATCAGCTCGGCTGAATAACATTTAAACAATATTACTTGAAAGCGAAAGTTTTCAGTCATCGGATCCTGTCATTCTGGCCAGATAATCATTCGTCCATATTTCAATGCCAAAATATAGACTCTGATAGTGAACCCCATCCACAAGTTCAAAGCGATTAGCGAATGATGGAAGGAGTTATAGTGTTATAGAGTTATAGGGTTCGGTGTGTCTTTGCTGGACAAAATCCGGAACGATGAATTAATTACACGAAGAACAATGTTTTCCTCAGTGTAGATAATAATAATAATAGTGCAAGATCTCTTCTGTACCACATCCACATATATTGTAGTTCTTACAAAACTTCATATTAAACAGTCTCGTTCTAAAACAATCGTGAGTGGCAATGGGCAGTGAGCAGGCCGTAACTGACACAGGTGTAGTAATATACAGGATAGATGAGTCCTCGAATGGAGATCATGTACAGGGAAACGTAGAGTCTGACGCCCACCGGTCAAGTGAACTGCTGACTTGAGAAAATCATCATTAGTAGCTGGATAAAAAGAGCGGAAAATTACGAAATTCCTTTTTTATTTTTGTCCATTTAGTTTTGTTCAATATTACCTAAAAATAATCTGGTAACCCTACACAAAAAGATACAGCGAATGTTCATTCTCACTACCGCTTCACAATACTACCTAATGTCGTAATCAACCATAATTATAAGGCGCATTTTCTTTACCGTATATTAATATATATCTGCTGTGTTACTTTTAGAGACTGAATATCCTCAATTACTCCCTGAGGCAGTATCTAATAATATTTCGGATGTTACGACAGGCAGTGAGACAAAATTAATTTGCCATGGCCGACATGACACAAGATACATGATACTCGTAACGGATCCATGTTTTGTCACTGGCTTTTATTGGTACACATATGACTATGATTGAGGTCGATTCAGTAATAAGGATATATTAGAAGGAGCATTCAACATTAGAGGTCTCCATCGTATAAGAGTTACATTAATACCTTGTTATATGTACATTTATCTTTAGCTTGACAGAGAATATAATGAGAAAGCATTGCTTGTTAACTTAGTTTTTGCGAGGCAATGCATTTCAGTATCCACTGCTGAAAACGGGACTCCTTATGCACATTGTCTAGTGTATGAGGGATATACTGCCTTAAAATACCATTCTAGCCAAGCGAGTTGGCGAATCCATTTTCCTCAGATCTTGTGGTAGCCGCTTTATTATGCCTTAGTCTCCTTTTACAGTCGCGGGAGTCCACGAGAGGGATGGGTGTCCACGGGAATAGTGCTATTCTAGAGCCGGCCGACACCACACGGCACACTTACTTATTATTACTCTTAACTCGGTAATGATGACAAGTAAACATTACTTAAACATTATTGGTGTCAGTTCAATAAGTAAACTTTTACCATGAATCGCTTTTACTCTAAGTTCTGGATATTAGTATCGAAAATATATCAAAAAACAGACCGGACAACATAGTTTGTGTGCTATAGAAACATTCGCCATCTCTCTTTGCGTTTATTTTTTTAAATACTTCGAATTAAAAGTGTAAGCAGTTATCTACATCTCATTAAAGACGTGTGATTAATACTACCAGCTACTATTACACAGTAGTGACACCGGCCGGCGGCCTGACACAGACCTCTATAATCAGTATAGGTTTCAGCACGATCACGTATGCCCAGTATAAATTGGCGGTTAATAAATGTGCCAATTATTTTTAAATTCGCAGATTATTATTCGAAGTTAATCACAATGTCTTCCTACATAGGCGTAGGTACTAACAACCAGAAAATTTCGTAATTAAATTTCAGAAACACTGAAACGAGTTGAGGTTATAACGTCTCTCAAACTTAATCGTGCATGAATCACAATCACAGATAATCACACATACTAATTTTCCTGCAGAACCTTGTATTTACTTACATCTTAATACATTTTAATTAATATTTAACAATGGGGGCGGATTGTCACAATTGTCGTGTCCACTTCGTTACACCAAGCGCTCGGAGTAAATGAGGCGTCCTCCAGCGAGATTAATGAAGGGGCCATCACCCACTAGTCTGAGCACATGATGCACAGTATGTGGAGGTAACCAGTGTATAATATGCAGTGTATAGTTCAAGACTGCTTACTCTTTCAGCGATAACTGTAATGAGCGGGTGGGTGATCGCTTGAGCTTGCTGATCCTCACATTCCCAACGGAACATTATCACTCTTCTGATGATGTTGTTAATTCCATGTTAGACTCGCCATTAAGTCTGCAAACCTTGGACGGCTGACACTCCTTATTCTTCTGAAGGAATATGTATAGTGTTAGGTATAATAAATACCTACTATATGGTAAGACGATCGCCTTGGTCATCTGCGATACCTGTCAACGTAAGTCGAAATTGATGAATGTTGTCACGTATGTAAGGATTAAGGATTTAGGAACAAGGAATGTAACGGAAAGTTAAGCAACGCAACATTATACTCCGTCCACTATGTTATTTTCTCGATGACAGATTGCTTCATACCGATTCGATTATCGATACAATTCTAGTAGGTACAATTAGTATTTGCTTTTATACTCGTAGATTCGATTTATTAAAAATATTTGTCATAAATAATAGCAAAAATGTATATAATACGAAAAAAATTTAATAAATCGATTGTATTATATGTAAACAATAAAATCATAAGTAAGAAATACGAAACTTGATAGGCATGTAACGTCAAATAGAAAATAACATAGTGGGTGGAGTATAGACAGTTTTCTTACTGATGTTGAGTTTTTTTTTATGGAAATGGGTGGCAGATGAGCTTACAGTCCATCTGGTGGTAAGTGGATATTGTAGCCCATAGACATCCGCGATACATGCCAACATTAGTCCAAAATGACAAACGTAGGCACGCCCCCGAATGCGCTGCCTACCTTTGGAGATACAGGAATGTATTTGAGTGGAAAGGTTTTGAAAATGGGGAAGGATAGGACAGGATGGGATGGAAATGGGCTCCGGCAGATATCTCTCACTACTGAAACACGTACGTTTTTGGGGAAAAAAGGAAATTGCGTTACTTAAATTCTGCTTACCGAGAGATTGCCAGTGGCGTAGGCGATGGACCATGAGGTAATTGCGACTACTATTCAAAAATCTATTCTACATATAACACACATAGGAAAGACACATACAAAATGCAACGCTAATACGAATTCTGATGAATGACCACGGACAAATTAAATTACAGTTTAATTGCACAAATTATGGTTTATTGTGTTCTGGCTCAATAGGTGTGCAAAGATCAATTTTCCATTTTACTTCTGACATTTTAGTACTTACGTATTACTGTTAGTTCATATTCATATTCAGTCTTTTCTATCTAGATAATCATTATAAAAACTTTATATTAGGTATAAAAACAATTACATATTTAAAAATTATATTCTTTACGGTATATCTCCGTTTACTGTGCTCCAAGTGGTTTGAAATAAGGAAATGTAGGTAGTTCTAAAATGCTACCCGTACATACGAGTATCTATCATCCAGTCATTTTGCTAAGTAGTTCTAGTAATTAATTTAGGTGTTGCTTTTGTCATGACGTTACGCAGCGGAATTTATACACTTAATTAGAAAAATATAATACCCTTTAGCATGTGGTCTTAATTGTTGATGTTGTTGATGGGTCGATTGCCTTATTAAAAGTTATTAATCACCAACACAAAAAGTGTTATGTGTTTGACGTGTATGTTTGTCTGTTTGACTGACTCCCCAAATGTCTTGGTAATTTTGTCGTGCATTGACCGTCAATAATATTTATCAATATCGACAATGCCCACTTAAGGTTGGACAAAATTCGCGGAAAAAATATTATGATCGATATCGCCCACTGCATATTGGACAGTGTCAACATTGTCCTAATAAAAGCGGGCAAAGCCGACAGATTAACAATCTTTACTGACATTGCCCAGCATTGCCGAACAGTGCTGACTCTACACACGAAACGGACTCTGTCCGTAACATATACATACGTAGTTTTGTGTTACACTGCTTACTTATCATTACAAAAATTATCACATAAACATATTTATAATGCTGACTGTACCAAAAGCGCAGTGTGGCAGAAGAATATTCCCGGGTAAAATAAGAAAAGTATATACCCAAACTATTGATATTATTCATGTGTGTACTGTAGGTAATCTATATACAGGTACGAGTACATTACGAAAACATTGGCCATCGGCTAATACGGAAACACCCGAACGCGTCATCTCGTCTATGAATAACCGTACCTCTAATTGCATACTTTATAACGAGATAAATACAAAACTTTATGAACAAGTCACGAGTCAGTACAGAGATATATCTGGAGCTGTTATTTTCCCTTGAAAAACTAATGACATTGCACCTTTACTAAATAAGTCATTATATTGCTAGCTAATCGTATTACATTTTTTCTACTTAGGTGTTATTTATTTACTTATGTATATTTGCATACTATATAATTAATTATAATAAGTAATGTATGTAGATCTAACTCTATATTGCGTTTAATATATCTTCAAATTATATCTTAAAAATCAGCACCTATATCACAACATCTACATGATATAGTGATATAGTATACATCTACATCTACGTGAGATATCAATCAGCGGTCAAACGTTTCAGATCATTTAGGAGATTTTGGTTAATCTCTGGTGATATGTATTCAATAATAGTAGTCTTCATCGTCAGTTGTAAATCTAATCTAATCTTGTCTTGTTGTTTCTTGTCAAAATAGTTTTTCTCGGAACGTATTTTTTTATTTTGCTCGATCAGTTAAAAAATAAAGATATATATTAAAAATAATTTCTCCGGCTTGTTTATTTATGGGTTTTCCTTGTCTTGAAACCGTCAGCATCTTTATGAAAACATCTCTTATAATTGGTTCACTGTAGTGGTAATGGTAATGTGGCTTTTTATAGCGTTAGTGAAAGATTTTGACGTCCATCACGACACCATTATATTAATACCTTTTTGAAAATTAAATATAAAAAGGTAATTAAAATGATACATATAAAATTTATTATCTATTGAAAATATTATTTTAGAGGTATTAGTAGCTCTATATATTTGTGAATTCGATGTTTGGCGAAGATGCCCGAATATTCCCGATGATCAATGTTTTCGTGCAAGATCTATACATATAATAAAATTTTATTCTTATATACAAGAAATATTTTTCGAAAAAAATCATTTCAGTGTTCTATACGAACAATACAGTGCCAAAAACTACCACTTCTATATTTGTTGTCTGCCTGAACGCGTATCACGCAAAAACTACTGGAAAGATTTTAACTAAATTTGGCATAGTTTTAGCTTATGTGCTGGGTTAACATTTAAGGTGCTTTTTATCTAGATCCTTTACAGAGTTCCAACGGGAATCAATCTAAAGTTCACGAGAACGAAGTCGCTAGCGCCACTAGTTTTTAATAACTAAATTAATTTCACTCGCTCTATACACACGGGAGCATTTTTTAAATGTTGACGTATGACCGACCTATCACAGTATCGTATTGACTAGATTGCAAAATACAAATAGTCAACAAAATATATCTAAATCGATGTATATGATCTCAAAAAGACTATTGATAGTATAATGACGTATTAGCAAAATGTGAAATTTGAATTATTTATTTTAATTGAATTTGAAGACAATATCATATTCATTAAGAATTACAAAGATTTAGATTTTTTGTTAAGCTAAAAATATAATTACTAGGAAGTTCTCTTTAGTTCAACATCTGAAATTTCATTTCAAAAAACAAAACATTAAAGATAATTTTTTAGTATATTTCATTTTATACAATTAAAACTAACTGTACCTAACATTTCATATAACGATTTGTTCATTTAACGATATAGATATGTGGATTACTTGGTCATTTTGCGATCTATGTGTCCATGGGCGGCGGTAACACTTACCATCACGTGGGACCGCTTGCTCGTCCGCCCACTAGTCTATAAAAAAAACCTACCAAATGATTACGGGATTACGGTAGGTTTTTTCTTCATATATGGCAATAGTGCAATTAGCACATTCCGCCAGTGTCAAGTTTTCTTCGTAATAAAGAAGTTCAAAGTGTGGAAACATTTAAATATTAGGGGATGATTATATGATCATCCCCTAGTATTTAAAATTTAGGTAGTTATATAACTACCTTCCGGCTAATACCGTCGACGAAGCGTAAATAGTTCAATGTTATTATAGTTATCAATAACAACAAAAGGCTGATCCAATTTGTGCGTGATGAAAGATAAACAAATTAGTATGCTCTATCCTAATTGAATGATATCGATGTTATCGCGCTCTATGTCATAAAATGTAATCAAATATTATATATAATTAATATTACTAGTAATAAATCAGTGAGTAATTAATAATATTATATTTATATAGCTATCTATGTATATTTGTAGGCCTAACGCCAGTCAGAGGATTTTTCGCAATGCGTTTTGTTAACGTAACCTATGTTCTACAAATAAATAAATTTGAATTTGAGGAAAGAGAAATATTGACTTCTGACAAACGTAAGAAGAGTCCTCTGAATAAGAATAAGTCTCTGCAGAATAATTATTTCTCTATATTAAAGGGCCACAAATAGCTCGAGTAGGTTAAACAAGAAAAACTCCGTCCGTGATGGATTACGGCCGGCGAAGTTTGCTGAAAGTAAGCTTGTAGCCGTTGTATTTAGTTCACAATACTTTTACCAGTTTCTTCAACACAACTGTTGCTTTACTTCATATATAAGTGTAAACACAGTTTGTTATTGTTGGAGTGCAATGAAATAAATAATGTCTTTACGTCTCTGGACCAATATTTTTATGCTGTGTCTGACTACTTATAGAATAGGTTAACATAAATTTCACAGTTTTATAGTTGTATATTTCTTCTTTTCCGTAGATGTTTATAGCAAATCCTCTTGTCAATTTATCAACGTTAGAGCGCGTAAGGTTTGCTCGTCCTGAAAGGTAGTCCATTTCGTTATTTATAAGTACAGACTAGCATTGCGGACTAGCACAGCTCTTGTAGTAATACTTGGAACCTAGAGAGGATACGCTACACCATTCTGTTAACCATTGTAAACATGTATTAGCATATAACGTCTCACTGCAGAGCACAGGCCTCCCCTAGTAAATCACTGATGGGTTTAAGGCCACCACTCGGGCCTAGTGCGGATTAGTGGATCACATACTCCAGATTTTTTTTTAAATAGACTTACATTGTACCTGCACAGCATTGCACTAGGCACGGCTACTTACTGCTTACTGCTAGGGCACAGTAAAGAGAGCCCTAGCAGGGAACTTTTTCTCCTAAAACATATAATCGCACTGTCTAATAATCCAATTGTGTAATTTATAAGTGTATAAGTGTTTTAAGTTTAAAATATTATGATTTTATTTAAATGTTTTAATATTCCATTAAATCTAAATATCTATTAGTCAAATGTGAAGATTTAATTAACAGCATTTATCACGTATTATAACATTTGTATTTTGTATGGAAATAATGTTAAAAGTCGTAGAACAAAAGTTGTGGTGTATAGGTATACGCTATGCGAAGGAGTGAGTGGTTTGTGTGGAAAGAAATGTGTTAAATGTTAAAAAGTCGTATAAAAAATGTGTAGTGTATTTACGCGGTGCGACTGAGTGAGTGACATGTGAGAAATAAATGTGTTGAATGTTAAAAAGTTGTAGAACAAATGTTGTAGTGTATATACGCGGTGCGAGTGAGTGATTTGTGTGGAAAGAAATGTGTTGAATGTTAAAATCGTAGAACAAAAGTTGTAGAATATATGCGCGGTGCGAGTGAGTGAGTGGTATGTGTGGAAAGAAATGTGTTGAATGTTAAAAGTCGTATAAAAAATGTTGTAGTGTATTTACGCGGTGCGACTGAGTGAGTGACATGTGTGGAAAGAAATGTGTTGCATGTTAAAAGTCGTACAACAAAAGTTGGAGTGTATATGTTACGGTTAGTATGATTAATTGCAAACTATTAATAATTACCGGTAATTATTAATACCAACCAACACACAGGGTTGAAGTGATAAATTTATCTCATTTACCAGTAATTATTAATAATTTTCACATACCCATGGTAAATATAATAAATTTTAAGCCTATTTTTATAGTACTGCGCCGCTCTCTATTGAGAATGCGACGCGTCAGTAGTGAGTTAAACACGGTTATGGTCTGTCACGTTGCGTTGCGGCGAGCAGTCGAGAGGCTAATGTGGAGACTAATAGAAAATTATGGACGCTCGAGATTCTGCTAAACAGTCGCTGGAAAAACAAGCCGAAAAAATGTTGAAACGTTCGAATGCTAAATTTCTGATTGCTCTGACCTCTGACTGAGGTTGTTAATTTTCACGGAAGTAATTCAATGTTAAATGTTCTAGGTATTTTTTATATAACCGTGTATGATAATCGAGGTGCCGTGTGGTGTCGGTCAGCTTTAGATTAGCACTACCTCCATCTCTTCCCGCGGGTTTTGTAAAAGGCGACAAAGTGACAACAAAACGATTACCAGAAGCCCTGAGAAACTACACCACCTCTAAAAGAGCGGACTCGCCCTCTTGATTTACCCTCTTGACCAACGTCGTGTTTTAAGGCCATACATGCACAAGATAATATAAACTGTCCCGACACGGTCGCAACAGTCTGCTGCACATAGAGTACACATCTATAATTATTAAATTAAAATTAAAACCCCTTGACGTGACCATTGCACAAACTCGTTTGAAACTTTGAATTTCTCTCGCGAGGGTACGTGAGATATATTTAGATTTTTGTTTTAAGTAAATTTGTGTTTTGTGGAAATATAATATCCAAACTTTTGTAATCAATCGCTTACCCGGAATATAAATTACACGTAATTATTTGTTTCAAAATTATTTATAAACGTGGTAAGTGTAATTACGTAGGTATTGTATTATATAACTATTACCTACTCATGTTCAAAGGAAGGAGGAGAATGCACGCTGAAATTCCACAGTCGCTGGGAGCACCTGACTCGTCTCTCCCCGCTACCCCGCTCTCACAGAAGACTAACGGTCAAACATGTACTCGTACATGTTTTGTGAATGAGTGAGATGTATGCCAGTTCCCATCCCTCATCTCATCACATCCATCCATTTGAGGTATATCTTAAGTTCAAATTCCAATTCAAATGTATTTATTTGCATAAGATGGTTTACAAGATGTTACTAACATCATCTAATTAGCTCATGTTACATAAAAACGATGTGCAAATTTAAATTCTAGCAGCTGCTGTTGCAAACATAATTCTATCAAATTGTGTTTGTACTTGTTGTTTCAGAACACTTTTATCCACCGGTAAATTCACAAAGTAAATTTACACAAAGTTAATTCGTAAAGTAACACTTACCATCACGTGAGACCGCTTGCTCGTCCGCCCTCTTCTCTATAAAAAAAAAAAGTAAAGGACTCATCAAGTATCATTTAACAATCTCAGAATATGTACCTACTCGTATATGTATAAATATCTATTATAGGGAATGAAAGAGATGGAATGAATCATTAATGAATCTGGCATTCAACAAAATTAATTAATTTTACCTTTCGTTTAATTCCAGGAAAGCGATTAATTTGTATCTCATCTAAAATAAAAACTAATTTTAAGACTTTTAATTTTCCATTGCGTAGTTTAGCTTTCCTTTCCTGTCCACTGTTGTCTAAAAATAAATCGGCAAATTTATATAAATTTCGAGAGAGTCCATCCCACGCAAATATATTACAAAGCATTCTCAGAAAGATAACTTATATCTTATTTGATAACTTGACTTACACTTTCATAACTCAATTTTCACCAGTTTTTACTTATAAATTCAGCACATCAGAGACGCAAAACTTTTCAAGTTAGGAGTGCTTACAGAAACTTACTGAAACTTTCTGTAAGTAGTTTATATCCAATGTCTAGCTTGAATAAATAATACGAATAAGTTGGGTTTCCTTTCACTCCTTCAATAAGAACGTTTTCAAAATACGTGACGTTCGGATTGTATTTTACGCTAGTAGTGTAATGATAGTGGGTGTCGTAAAAGGCGACTATGGCATAACAAAGCTGCTGCCACAAACGATGAGGAACTACACCACCTCTAAAAGAGTGGACTCGCCAACACACTTGGCCAACGAGGCATTTTATACATCCCTCATGTGCACTATGTGCAAAAAACCCCATAAAGGTGCCACGAAAAATTTTTCATCAATTTATGCTAATTTTGGATGCAAATATAGTAATTTAACATATTTGCAATGCACTTCATGTTTCGGTTTTATATCGTTTTGATTTAATTCGGAAAAAACCAAAAAGTGTTTTTTTTCGTTTTTACGGTTAAGGATTTCAGTATATTGTAATGTTAAGCACTGATATTATCAAACAAACTATTTTCTTTCGAATGAAGCTTATTTGATTGAAATCCGTTCATATTTGCCTAAGATATAAGCGAAAAACCTAATTTGTAGGGTCATGTTTGAGAGGTCATTGCTCCGAACGCACAGCGAATAGGTGAGGCGCACTTATGCTGTAGCTTTGAGACTATCTGAGGTATAGTTGGTATAAGTTTGAGCCACCTATTCGTTGTGCGTTCCGAGAAATCACATTTTAAACGAACTGGTTGAAAATCGCTGATCTATGAGGGGTTAGGTGTTGCAAAACCAGCTGTTTGATCTAGAATATTGTATATAAAGAATATAGAATATTCCAGTTCGTTTAAAATGTGATTTCTCGGAACGCACAACGAATAGGTGGCTCAAACTTATACCAGCTATACCTCAGATAGTCTCAAAGCTACAACATAAGTGCGCCCCACCTATTCGCTGTGCGTTCGGAGCAATGACCTCTCAAACATGACCCTACAAATTAGGTTTTTCGCTTATATCTTAGGCAAATATGAACGGATTTCAATCAAATAAGCTTCATTCGAAAGAAAATAGTTTGTTTGATAATATCAGTGCTTAACATTACAGCATACTGAAATCCTTAACCGTAAAAACGAAAAAAACCACTTTTTTGGTTTTTTCCGAATTAAATCAAAACGATATAAAACCGAAACATGAAGTACATTGCAAATATGTTAAATTACTATATTTGCATATCCAAAAATAGCATAAATTGATGAAAAAATTTTCGTGGCACCTTTATGGGGTTTTTTGCACATAGTGATGTGTAAGCAGTAAGACAATATGCTTCAGAGACCCGTGTCCAGTAGCGGACGATAAAAACCCTTCTAGTTACCGTTTCCACCTATAATATTATATCTTACTAGTGTACTAGTGTATATAGTTACATGTACATAGTACATAGTGTACTAGTTACAAGTGTTACTAGTGTACATATATGTTTTTAGATAGACATCTATAGATACATTACGAAAACAGTGGCCATCGGCTAATCCGGAAACACCCGAACGCGTCATCCACGTCTACGAATTACCGTACGAGTACCTCTAATTGCATACTTTATTACGAGATACTTTATTGCATAGATATGGATGACGCGTTCGGGTCTTTCCGGATTAGCCGATTGCCAATGTTTTCGTAATGTATGACATATTTATAAGTCCGTGGAGTCTGTCATAGTACGTTATTGATTAATGCGGTGACCATCACAGCTAGTCAGTGCATTGGCCGTGAAATGACTGCACAGAAATACAACCAGCATATTGCCAATACATTTCCAACTTTATCTATAGGAAAATTGGATCTAAAATCGTTAATTACTTTAGGAAACTAATCGCTGAGAAGCGAGAAGTGGTAGGGTCGCCATCCTGTTGGAAAATTGTATTCCAGGCTGGATAGGTTGTGACGACATATGTGTAAATATGTATATAAAATATCTACATAATTATGATTAGGATACAGCGTATTACGATTGTGTTACACTATTTTTGTCTGTTTCTATAGACAGAAATATTACACGGAAAATGCCAGGGATTTTATTAATTGGAGGCGAAGAGAACGGGCGGCAATTTCATATTAAATTACCACTGGGATAGGCGCCGCTGGATAATCTGTTAATACCTTTAAGTCACGTGATCAGAAACAGAAAATACAAAATGGTATCGCAGCTATCAAACGTTACTTTGATTCTTTTCTTATAAAACTCTAGTTTAACTTTCCTGCATCTTTTTAGTAGAATAGTCTGTCGACTGCCTTATATTCCACCTTAAGGTAAGTAACTTGTTACAATAACCTTTTCAACCCCAAATAGTTATGTAACATTCCCTATACGCCCTCGGGAAGTAACGCCTTCTTTCTTCTTCTTGACATTTTAAATGATTTCAAAAATAAATTAAGTTAAGAAGTTTTAATCTACATAAAGTTATAGCATTCTGAGAAACAGTTTTTCGTCCAGCAATTGTCATTCTATGTTAATTTATTCAAATGCTATGCTAATTTAATGAATAAATTCTTCTGTTAAAGTTCTCTATTTATATAATCTGTGTCGTCGTTGATTTTCTATGAATAACTAAATGAAAGGGAAAGTAATATACAAACTACCGCATAATTTGCTGCGACTGTTTTTATTTATAAAAAAGATAAACATAATAACATCACGTCAGCCGTGAACATATATTTAATGAGATATTTTATATTATTATTTTGTATGGTCGGAAATAGCAAATTCCTTAGTTCCTTAGTATTGTAGCTGTCAGCTCTGGCAAACCTTAACAACCTTAACCGTTTTAGACGCGGCCTTTTAGCCTCATGGGTTTAAAACATTAAAAGAACCATAAAGCTCACGGGTGTTTAACGCTAGACTCTTAAACATTAATTAACGCTCACTCAACGCTTATTTTTATCACAATTATCTAGTAGTTTTTAAGTTTAACTTTTACAAATACATTTATAAACTCACAGTATCTCTTATAATATTATTCAGTATCGATAACAAAAAACAAATATCCCGTGTAAACCTCTTAAAGACTTATCCAATTAAAATAAGTGAAAGACCCATTTCGCGATGTAAGTTAGTGTACCATTTCCAAGTTCCGGCTAGCGTATCGTTTGCGAAGAGAAATTGACTTTGGAAAGTTTGATAGTGCCCGGATATTGAAACTTGGAGCGTTGCATGTTGCGCGCAACCTTTAACACACGAGGGAACTTGCTATAAAATCCTACGGTTTAAATTTTGAGAATTATTCATAGAAAAGTATATAAACCTACGGAGAATTCAATATGAATGAGAAAAAAAGGAATAAAGAAGAAAAGCGTAGGAGTAGTATACTGCCCTCCTTAGAAGATAAGGCACAAGTGCCTTTTGAGGACATTAGAGAGAATGTAAGAAATATTGTTAAAAAAATTTATTTATTTAAAATCAAGCTACGAAATTTTAATGAAACAAAAAGAATAACTATTTCCCAATATGTTAGTTATGCTTTCGTTAAAAATGTTACGTACTACTGCCTTTTCTTATAGGTCAGTATTCTACTGTTTCGAACTATTCTACTGTTTATTCCAACTTTATACGACCATATTTTTTATAACTCTCGCAACTTGAGCCCGTTAGTGCAGATTCCCTAAAATTTTGTAAAATTGGTACAATATTTATATATTCTCAACATACGTAAGTAATACATAAACAAAACACTTCTCTTGTCATATTTCAAAATATACACATGTTTTTCGTAAAATTCGAAGTTTCTATTTAACTGATACAAAGTGAAAGTCATAAAAAAGGTTCGCTGTGTAAAAGATATTGAAATATTGTACCGATAACAAATTCAATGCACTCGCTGGCTCCACGGTTTTCGAAATAAAGGAATATTTGCTTCAATATTAAAATATTGCACGAATACAAAAATACATATATGTATACGAGTATATGGGTCGAACGTACTTTGCTTCTCAAATTATATCTTGCATTTTCGTTTTGTTTCCTTTCGCGTAATATCCACGAGTTACTTTCGAAACCAAATATTTTGTAAAATGAAATATTATGACATCTATCTTTCTTATTTAAATATGTAGTATAATATTTTCACAGTGTTATTTAGAAGTAAGTTAAAATTATTAATTACCATTAGAAACATTTATTGTATAAAATATTCAAAGGTACTGAACATACTGAACATGCCGTATCTTTGTGTTTGGTGTATGTGGCAATTTGACAACTCACCATGCTGAGATGACATTACCTTAACTCATGATAATAAGATTACTAAAATATATTTTACGACACCCGCGGGAAGAGATGGAGCGCTATTATAAGCCGGCCGACACCAGCAGGCCAAATTGACGATGTCGCTATATTACCCAAGAAATATGCAATATTAATATGCATCACTATTCGCTATAGCTTTACTTAATATTAACTTAAACTTGGCGCGGTAGGTGCCTACCGCGCCATCTCTGTGGCATAGGCCAAAGAATGACTGAGAGATAATGCTTTTAAGCATTAAGTCCGCTTTTTGTCACTTTGTGCAACAAAGAATAAATGGAATCTATAATCTGATGACGTAGGTACCAAAATTATTATGAAAATAACTTCGCACTCCGGGTGTATTGTACCCGCCAACGAGCAACGTCTGTCCAGACGAGAATGCATTCAACGAAAGTGGAATATGGCATAAAAGGTTAGGACAAGCGTTTACATGTATCATATTACTACCTACATACTCAAAATGTGAATTAATATTAATAAAAGAGAATATAACTAGATCTTATCGCTTTGTCTCTTCGAGACAGCCCTGAGAAAGGGAATTAGGTAATTCTGAGGTAATAACGTAGCTGGTGCAAATATTTACATACAGAGGAAATTATTTTGATACAAATATAAGAAAAAATTGATTACATACAGACTAAGTACAGTGATCGAATCAGGAATGAGGAGATCCGTAGACGAACTAAAGTCACCGACATAGCCTCTCGGGTTAGCAAGCTGAAGTGGCAGTGGGCAGGGCACATAGCTCGAAGAACCGATGGCCGATGGGGCAGAGGGGTTCTCGAATGGAGACCACGTACCGGCGGACGAAGCCGAGGACGTCCATCTGCTAGATGGACAGACGACCTCATAAAGGTTGCGGGCACCCGCTGGATGCAGGTCGCTGCCGATAGGTCTAAATGGCGGACAATGGGGGAGGCCTGTGTCCAGCAGTGGACGTCCAAGGGCTGAGAAAGAAAGAAGAAGAAAAAGTACAAAGTATTTGAGTAAATAGTAGGTTGTAAAAAGAGTGCTGAGCGTCGAATGCTGTCTTAATAAATCTTTAAGACACGAGCATTATAAGCTCGTGAGCCTTATAGACTCGGGCGTTAAAATCTTGGATTATTAATAAAAATACGACTTTTAAGACTCACTTTTAACGCTCGTTTGCGTTAAAAGTTAAAAGTGAGTCTTAAACGCCCGCGAACATAAAAACTGTACTGCAATGTACATTACAGACGCGGCTCAACACAATCATTTGAGTCTGTTAGCTGTTGACATACAATTCTTCACGTCATGGCACAGCGAATAACTCTCGATTTACGTTCGTTAACTGCAGCTATTCGCACATAACATCGATGCATAAACACGGCTGGCAAGCGATCCGCCAGTGCGCTGCGCTGCGGCGCGATGCGGCGCGATGCGGCGCGATGCGGCGCGATGCGGCCCGCCTCAAGTATGCGATGGTGTATACATAATGCATAAAAGTGATTCAGGAGGATTTTTGCAATGTTATGCGCTTCGAAGGGGCCCGCCGTAATATGCGAGAGCTTAAAAGTTCATTATCGTTAATACAGCGCTCGACGCTCAGAGGTCATTTTTCTAACACAATATAAGAGACTCAAAATAATAATAAAGAACTTGTTATAAATTCAGCGTCAGGTATCTGCAGATCTTTCTAGAAGTCTGGATCATACGAAAGCATTTCAAGTTCAGTACGTGCCGGAACTATAGAAGTGACTAAAACGTGGTTGCATTGCGCTTTGAGAGATGCACGTGTCGAGAAAACTCAAAGAATACGTTCCACATAAGAGCCACGTCTGTCTGCCTGTTTGTTTGTTTGAAACTAATCGATATCAACCTATAATATGCCTAATAGGCCACAGGCAATTATCGCCTGTGATGTTCTTTCTAAACACATTATCCAAATATTCATAAAAATGAAGCTGTTATTTAATAGAGATATTCTACCAAAACTTACCAGTCTTATTCTTAAACTGTAAGTGAACTGTATAATGGTCAATAAGATTCTGTTGATTCCCAAAATAAATTTTTTCTTAATTTTTTTATAAAACTCATCATTTTGTCACGGGCAAAAATTGTCTAACTTTTAGAAAATTCCTTTTTCTTGGAATGACAGTAGCCCCCGCCCCAGGCTTGATGTGTATGTTTATGGTCGCGGTTGGCGATTCCGATAATCTAGTATTCGAATAACCTTGGAGTGGTTCGGATAATAGAGGTTCTTCCTCGAAGTTATAATCGAGGTGCAGAAGTTTTTGCGAAACAAAGTTATGGAATTTTCCTACTTCCCAGGCAAAATAGAATTTGATTTGTCTTTATAGATAGAAAGGTGACAAACCAGCAGTCAGTCTACTTGGTGGTAGCGACACATGCCAACATCAGTCCAGAATGATGACAGTTGTTTGCACGCTCCCGTCCGTTTGCACGTCGCCTACCTTTGGAGATTTGCTGTTGTGGAATTGCTGTTGTCTTTACATATTGGTTTTGAGTAAAATCAATTGTCGTTATTCTTTGAGTATTTATTTTGGACGGAACTAATTGTCAAATCTCAAATACCTTTTTTGGGTTTTTGGGTTGTAAACATTAAAGAGCGGATTAGGAAAAAGGATTAAAAAAATGGTGAATAGAGAGTATTACTGGGTGAAGATGTTTCTTCATCCCATTACACTCGTATTTGGACATCCTATTTTTATTTGAAGAATATAATATACTCCATATTCGTTGGCATTGGTATAAACAAAGCCGCGATAAACTCTAGCTTGAAGTAAATCGCTTTCGAAAGAACATAAGTTTGGATGGGTGTAAGTTTTGAAGATATTGCAGTTTTTAAGGCGGACGGAAATACGCTCGCAAACAGATCTGCTCGAACATCGCCAAGAATTGTATTCACAAATCAGCTTATTCAGAAGAAAATAAAATTTCGTTACCACAAGTAGAACGAAACTGGTCTTGGAAAATAAAATATCTATTGAGACTTGGATAGCTGGTACGAATATAAATTCAATTTATTACAAGTATTTCTTGAGGAATAGGGAATGGAGAGTTTTGGTTAGTGGCTTACAACACTAGAATTCGGAACGTAAAAATTCGACGAAAATCCAAGGTTTCCGACATAGCTCAAAGAATCAGCATACTGAAGTGGCAATGGGTAACCCATATTTGTCTTAGGACCGATAACCGAAGCTATTCCTTCCTTGAATGAAAACCACTGACCGAGAGATGTTGCACGCTAAATGTTGAACGCCTTCTGACCTGGTGGATTATCTTAAAGAAAATTGCAAATAATGGCTGGATGACACGAGCAGAAAGAATATCGTATGTAGTCGCAGGTCATAAGAGAGACTTATATGGTATTGACGACGTTAGCTCAGTCTATCTGCTTCTATCTGCTGTGCAGATTAAGGCCTGATCGAACAAACATTGGTTTAAAAAATGAATTATTTTTCGCAATCTGTTCGTTTTTATCTATGTAGTATGTCACTAGACCCAAAAGGTCATCGTTCTTCGTAAGTGGAATTACCGGAGATTGTAGTGTGAGTGTGAACATTAAATTTACTGTTATTGTTTATAGAATAGATAGCAGACGAGCGGGCGGGCCACATGATGGTAAGTGGTCGCCGCAACCATGGATTATTGTGGAATTATGCACTTCTTGCGAAAACTTGTTATTTATACTTACATAAATAACAATTTTGTGATTATAAAAGTATAGCGCTCCGTCTGGCCGATGTATAAATTAATCATTTAGACATCGGGTACACAGGGCGTTTGATTGGAACGAGCACGTGAAGGCTGGTCGCTTGATCTGATCGCTCAATTGGACAACAGCGCGACGCCCTGTGAACAAATTCAATCGACCTCATACTTTCCACATTCCCCAGACCAGAGCGGCGTCCGTATGTGCCCGACTGAACACTTTACTGTCATTCATCTCACAGGTATAATGTTGAAGTGCATTATCATATTTAACTCATTTTTAAATGAATCAAATAGGTACATATTTCATATAAAAAACTACCTTCAAAACTTGATTATTTGATTATTCCAAAAGCAATGTCTGTAATTTTCATCAGTTTATTTAGTTTTTCTTGTAATTCTGATTTAAATTACGTAGTATGTAATTGGTTAAAATAATCAATTGTTACAATTAAAATAATAAGTATATTTTTAAGTACCTACTTACATTAGTAATTTGTGGATACTACTTAGAATTTTTTTGTATTTTATTGTATTTGGGTTCACTAATCATATATTATTATCCGTTTGTTTACTAAATAAAATAGATAATAATTCTATCCATTTTTTCTAGATTTTTCCCCACTTTTCGATATAAATTTTTCACTTAATTCACAGCCTACACTTCCACCGCCACATCGCCAAACAACGTGATATCTGCGTTAACGTATTTATCGCGTCTAAATAAATTGCCGCGCCACAAATCAGATAAACTGTTATTTAGTGCTACGGTTACACACTTAAGTGGACACTTTAACACATAACTCCTACTTACCAGTACATGACCTATATAATGGTTGGAGCACTGTTATCACTGCCGTAGATTTAAAAAAAAAAAAATTCAATGTTATTGAAAATATATCGGTCAACCTCTCGATATTAATTTTCAAATTTCAATGAACTTAATTTATTCTATGATTTAACTAATTGTCATTTTATTTCCTTCATACAAAGATTAATCATTTATATTGATACAGGGTAAGAGAAAAGTGGAGAAAGAGAAGATAACTTGGCTCAGAAACCTTTGCCAATAGAAAAAAGTATCAGTTTATTTTTATTTTTTTGTTTTATGTTTACATGGAAAACTAAGCACTCATAAAACAATATGCAAACAAAGAGTAGAGATGTACAGACAATTAAAGGGCGACAATTAAACAAAATGCGTGATTTTTGAAAAAAATTCTAGCGAGGTGGAGAACCGAAATTTTTTAGAGAGAAGATTATTGTTTCGAACTGCTGTGCTGCTGGTTCATTTTTAAGGACAAGAATTATTTTCGCATGTATGGATCAATTCCATATATTGTGATGCATTTAATTATATTTGTAAATTTAATTTTTTGGTATGTCAATAATAGTAATTTCAAGTTAAACCTATGCAAAACTACTAACAAACACTAAACGAAACGAGGTTGCATTGAAAAATTTAAGAGAACTTAAATTACTGGCAAGTACCACCGGCTTGGGATCCAGTCATTAAATTAATTAAATCACAAGGCCAACGCAATACTGCAAGACCTCTGGACACCGTGAGCGAATACTGCGTGCATAGGGAATGTTATGATTAAAAAATTTCAGACGGTAGTTCAAAAAATTTCAGACGGTAGTAATAATTTCTTAATAACTCAAGTGACAAATAAAATCAATTAGTCACCCCGTGACCACGTCCACTGCAAAGTGTTCGAAACGTCGGGATATAAATAATGTCAAATATACGCGATTTAAACCGTTAAAAGTTGTTTAATTGCTATGTATAGTAATCGCGAAAACCTAAGAAAATATTAAGAGAACTTATTTCTAATTATTTTGCAGTCTTATAAAATAAGTGAAAAGTGAACTTTCATTTCTCTCCAATGTCTAAATTGAACGTACCTCCTAATTGGACCTCTATGATCAATCCAAAGATTGGCTGGTAGAGAATGTTTTTAGGCATTACGATATTGCGCACTTTGATGCAATATTGCGCACTAAATAAATGTCATCAAAATGTGGTTGGGTCTTTTTTCTAAGGGGGGCAGAATTTGGTTAGTTCCTTGAATTTGTTCACATTTTAAATGTATTGTTTAACTAAATACACGTATAGTACGTATGTTGACCCTCTGTAGAGATCACTAAATGAATTAGCAACCGCAAAACGACGGAGCCGCTTTGAATTATTCATAGCATCTGCTGTAAACCTTTGTCTCTACTCGCACAAACTCCACTAAATCAGTGGTAATTCTCATGATCTTTGCAAAAAAGCTATAGTCCCTTGTATAAAAATAAGAGTTTCAATAATATAGTAATAGCTGAACGAATTAACTGCAAACCTTTTAGAAGTTCTTTTTACTGTATTAAAAATAACTGCACTTCCCAAATAATTAGACAATTCATTTGGAAATTCGATTGTAGAGGTAAATACAGAGAGCTTAACGAATTCTTTCTTTCCATCCACTGCTGGACATGGAACTCCCTGTTATCTTCTGCCTGAGGGATGTATGGTCTTAAAACGCGACACTGGGTAAGAGTGTTGACGAGTCCACACGTTTAGAGTGGTGTAGGACTTGTGGTAGCCGCTTTGTTATCCATTAGTCGTCTTTTACAACATCCACAAGAAGAGATGGGATTGTGCACACGACCAACACAAAAGCATACACAGCAATTACTAAACCTTAAACGTTTAGTAATTGACATTGACGGAAAATATATCAAATATCCTAGAAATACACAACTTTCCAATTCTCACTAATAAAAATGACGTGAGCTTTCAAAGTTCAAAAATAATCCGAGAGAAGCATCAAATTCGACATTCCATTAGGCTATCAAATTATTTATGCTCCTCCGTGATTTGATTTCGTTCGTACCTTATTTATTTAGGGCTTTAAATGTCGATAAAATCAAATTTATATCGATACAGAAGCCAACAGGTTATTTTTAGAGACAAGATTCTACAGCGCTAGAGAATAAAAGAAAAAATTACCTACCGTGTAATTACATGTCTTTTTATTACATATCAGATATATTTAATAAAGAATTGCTCAATTACCTACAGGTTTACAAATTGAATCTCAACTAATTAGCTATATCAACAAACAATTATCAATCACTTATCTACCTTAACCACGTCATCATAAAAAAGATAAATCGGTTGTCTTCATAAGTACACGAATCATTGCTTGCACGAAAGCATGACGTGCTTCAAAGCCACTTTCTTAGTGTTTCCTTGCTGAAGTTCAGGCGGCAAGCCATCACCGGGTGTTGCAGGTATGCATGGGCAGCGGTGAAAACTTACCATCATGTGGCCCGCCCGCTCGTCTGCCACCTATTCCGCAATTCCGCTAGAAAAGTACAAAATAATTGAGGAATTGAAAGGACATTGGTATTTTATTGGGCGAACTATATAATTAGTTGATTATTGCATTTAATAAGAATCAGTAAAGTGATGAGATAGCAGAAGTAACATTACGCAAAACTACACAGAATATCATTGAATGTTACAGTGCGCCGCGTCACTGTGATATCTTGGTTTTGTACAAACGGTAAAATGGATAAGTTTGCAAGCAACTGGGTTTGATCACTATTACAACAACACACGCACACATAGATACGACGTTAACTGATTCACTGAATATGTAATAAAATTTTACAGGCGGCTCTAAAAGCCTCCGTAACTTAATTAACGGTCTTGTCTTTGAACAAAGTTATCTATTTAGCCGTTTGTACAAAACCCATTTCGCATCAAGCAAGCAGTGACTCGTACCTTTCTAGAAATATAAATTACTCGTCAGTTTCCACTGCGATGTCACTGAGCAGCCAGCTGAGTTCCTGTATGGGATTAAAAGAACCAAACATCAGAACCTTTTCACCGCCTCAAATAAATAAATAAATAATACCATACCGAAAATCCTAGTGTAGGCCACTAGGATTCCCAATATCGTCAAGAGACTTAAGAAGACAAACACCAACCCACTCAAATATCAAATAACACACGTCTTTGCTGACATTTGTTTAAATACATCAAACATTTGTATTTACCTGTAAACAAATATTTGTTCAACTGTGTATACAGTCTGAAAGCCTGCCATCGAGAGGTTTGCAAGGTTACAAAAGTAAAAATCCATACACATCGAATACTGAAATTGAAAAATACTCGCAACACCATATTCTCATAAGCAGGTATCCTGCGATCACGAAATGCTGAGCAATATGATTTAGGGCTGTTTCATTATTCATTAATTGATATAATATGATAGCGAAGGGTACCTAAAGGTAGAAGTTACTGCGACCTCTATAATTATATACTTAATTTCAGATAACTGTTATGCATTACTACCGTTTGTGAAACAGTTCCTGATATCCTTTCCGTTTTTTTTAGAAACAGTTAAGCAACTAGTTTATTGGTAGCAATGTTGAATACATCGTTCACACATCAATAGTGTTACAAAAATATATGCTTTCACTTCTTAGCCGGTTTGTAAGTAAATTGATAAATTCAGACAGCTAACCTAGGGATATGTGAGATGGCGCTGTTACCTTGAAAAGCTAAATGAGAAACTAATACATAGCCGTAGAACTTGGTTACTCCGACCCTCATCCAATTATAACTTCTTTTGTAATAGTAAGTTATAAGTTCTGTTGTAATTTCTACAATAGTTCTTAAATTTTAAACTCATAATTTTGGAACTGCTACACCGATTTGACCCTTTTCAGGAATTTAACTGGGATAATTATATGCAATATACTCCCAAATTCGAAAGCCACGATCATTGCAATAGATAAATCCCTTAGATATACTCCTAAAAAACAATGTGTGTGGTATATTCTATACATAAATCCACACGTTACAAGTCTCTTTTATCGTCCATTACTGCACACGGGCCCCCTGATGGACATTGTCTCGTGCGTGAGGAATGTATGGCCTCAAAACGCCACGCTCACCAAGCGGATTGGCGAGACCACTGTTTTAGAGGAGGTGTGATTGATTCCTCAGGGTTTATGATAGCAGCTTTGTGATAGTTATCTCTGGAGAAATAGAGTGATGCTATTCTGCAGCCTCACCCACACCACACCGCCATGAACCACATACATACAAATATTCCCTTTTGTGATTTTTAATTTCACGTTCATGTGAATGCCATACATATCGTTCCGTTCAAACACCTCAATTTACATGACGTAACCCGAGTTACACTAACGAGCATGATATATTAATTAGTCTGCGTATTTACATATCTGGTAATTGGCTGATAGGCTGAAACCAATTTCCAATTTAAATTCCAAATAAATTAAAGTAGACACAACTCAATAATTTATGGTAATTGATCGCGGTAATTCTGATTACAAATTTTGTTTCGCTTATTTAGTTTTTAAATTAAATAAATCAAATTAATATCACGACACAAAGATCCTGAAAAGAATTCCCTGTCTCATAGATAGGATCAAAGATAATATATCCACAGAGATACCTACTGAGATAGATACAGATCCAATGCAAAATTGTGTTATTAAAAATATATTTTTTTCCGATCGAGAATAATGGGAAACTATATATCCTTAGTCCCCTGTTATATGAAACATAGAACGATGAGCGCCTAGAAGATTCTCAACTCTTGTGCTTGAGACCGTGAGTCGAACCCTAGGCCGCACCAATGAATTTGAACTTAAGTACGTATTCTTTAAAATTATTACTATCTAGGCAAAAGAAAGGCTTGTAAAACCAAATCACATGGAGCACGAGTCGTAAATTAATGTTCAAAACACCCATGCAATTGGAAAGGGAGTCTTGTATCGTACAGTGAGACATTGTAGGCCGATATCAAATACCTATATTACTATGTACCTACTACAGCATTTAATGTAATAAATAAAAAAAATATTAGGATTGTAATTACAAAATGAGAATTATTTAATTTAGATATAAAAAAATATATTTCATTATTTAAAAAAATATTATTATAAAAAATACGAATTAAATTAAACGAAGTGTATATTTCTGAAAAGACAGAAAATGTTGATGTTCGAAAATTAAAATAGAATTAAAAGATTGTAAAATATCGAATAATGACATCGATAATCAACAGGCATGTCCACGACTGGCGCATATTATGTTTGAATCAACTTTTATGATAACTAAAGAGCGAGGCGAGACGTTGTAACTAACGCATGTAACACAAATGTGGAAACAAACAAATCCTCAGAGCAGAATAATCGTAGAACAACGATAATGCATAAGGAAAACCGTAACATAGCATAATAAAAGGATAGCTCCGTCTAAAAGGGTTGACAGGCACGTTATCGTATGCTGCAGAGGAAACAACTTGAGTTAATATAAAATTAATGGATCTACCCTCGGTATATTTAAATACCTAATCAGGTACATACATCTTCCCGCTTGCCTAGGCTAAGCTTATCTTATTTTTAATAGAAAGAAGGTAGCAAACAATGCGCCTGATGGTGATGGTATACCATCGTTTGTCATTCTGGGCAGATCTAGAATGATGAACGTTGGTATGCCCCTGGATGCGATGCCTACCTTTGGAGATTTAGGAATTTGACATTGGCAAAACGGTTGAGAAAATGGGAAATAGGAACGCGTATAGCGGAACGAGGAGTTTTCTACATTCCATGTACAATCCTTCTTGAGCGAGATGAGGTGAAATGGGAAGTCAAGAGAATTTTGTTATCTTTACAAGTTGCATAAATAAACAAGTTGGTCTATTTTTCCTTACGAATAAAACAATAAGAATTGGTCTTACTCCTACTGGGAAATGGCAATACTATACAAATAGTGCATGAATAGTTTTCTTTTTATTTCATCGATATGTTTTCCACAATTAGTCGATAAGAACGATTATTATGTAAGAACCTTTCCACGAGCCTTCTACTCAAGAATAATCTCGAAACTCGAGACTCCTTGAATTATATAGTCCAAAACAACAAGACCGATTAGGCCAGTTGGTAGTCCAGTTGGTGCTTTCTGTAAAGGTCCCGGGGTCGATTCCCGATCGGACATTCATTTGTTTAAAGACAAATGTTTGTTCGAGACTGGTTGAGGTGTTCGTCTATGTATGTGTCTCTGGGCCATTGAGTGTGGCGTTATTATTTAAAATAAGTAATTGTAATGCAAAAAATATTATTACAAATAAATCTACTAGTAAAGTGCATGTAGCTTTTAAATGTTCTTTTGTATTTAAATATGTAATGTTTTAAATATGATATAGGTACTAAAGCTACAAGCTTCCCGAATAAATAAATAATAATTGTAAATTTTAAAAATTGTTTTTGTTTACACAGTCTTGTCCATTTATTTCACACTGGTGCAGGAAAACAGCGGTTTTTAATGGGGGTCGCGAACAGAACATATCTCTTGGGACGCACTTTAAAACAATGTGTAAAAGTTTGTATGGGCTTGTCCTTTATTCCGCGTACTAACTTTGAGAACTTATGCAATTACGACAATAAGGGAGTGGAGATAACGCGGAATTGATGGCCTGTTTCGTGTCTGTTAACATTATCGCTGAACTTTCCAGGTATTATTATGTACAATAATATGCCTTTTTTGTATCCATAGTGGGAAACTCCCGCCCTGTATTTTACGATGATTACCACTCAGTTACATAGAATTCATAGAGAGAAGCTTGCTGCGAAATTAGCTAATTACCTATTTCATGCATAGACCTCTCAAAGCGACTGGTCGACAGCACTAACGCCCATAGGGGCTTGTTCCGGTCTGATCACGCAATCAGTTTCTTGTTATATCTGATCACGGCGTAAGTTTCCTTTCTGATCGCGCCATTAGATATATCCGCTAAAATAAATACTGAAAATTCTGATGAAATTAGATATTGTAGCGACAGCTCTTACGTCTCTTATAAATAAGTAGCTTCCTCAACACTACTGCCCTCCATAAAGCGCTACGCAGCATACACTAGCGATATTATTTTGTGTGTTGCCATCGATTTGTGTCTATCGGAACAAGTATCACGCAAAAACCCCTGAATAAATTTTAATAAAACTTGGCATAGTTATATGGTATAGTCTTGTATGTATATCCAGTATATATATACTATACTATATATACTTTATATCCCGAGTCATGACAAGCTTCCTTGAATATTATTACAACGCAGGGTAATATGGAATATAAAATGAGGTATTATATTACTCTCACTATACACACCTATTACACATCCTGCGATGGGATGGGACGAGATTACATTATGGATGGGATGAGATTGAGTGAGATGGGATGGGATATGATAGAACGGGGTAGGAGTACAACAAACATATAACGAAGTCGCGGACACTCGTAGTAATTTTATAAAAAAAACTAGCTAAATAGGTACTTATACAAGGTAAACAAAGCACTGACCTCGTAAGAGGTCATTACACACCCCAAAAAATTGCTGGAGTATTTTCATTTCACAGGCAATTATTTAATTTGGTGGGATTAGCGAGTTATGTCGATTGCGCGATAACGGGTCGTTTGGACGCGAGCCCATGACCTTGATGTTGCCTGCACACGCGAGACGCTCTTACCACGGATTATCTACATATTCTTCACACAACATTCACATAACTTTTTGTACGCTTAAGACATTTGACCCTGATAGACATTTGATAGATATTTGACCCTTTTAAAATAATTAAACATCCTCTAATCAAGGCATTAAGAAATTTTATACCCACGCTAAGATTCCTTGTGTCATGGATCCAGAGACACATACGAAGACTAACGCTATAAATGCAACACCCAGACATGAATAAAGACTTGTCTTTAAACAAATGATTGTACGACCAGGAATCGAACCCGGAAGCTTTTGCACAGCAGGCAGATGCACCACTAACTAATTAGGACTAATTGGTCGTCATTTTTTTTTAAATATTTATATTACAGTAAAGATACTAAAAATCGATCCCTTAAATCAAAATCAAAATATCTAGAGAAATGACCGAGTTATAAAATAAGTCAAAGTTAGAAAAGGATCGGGCTATTGGGTTAATGACGCCACTGATACAGTAGCGCCATCATAACCATTCATTGAAGACAGCAGTGTTAAGAAAGTTATGTATTTACAATTATTTACAAGAGACGTAGGAGGTGTCGCTACAACATCAATTAAAATTAAAGTCAACTGCCGTATTCCCTTTAGGGAATAAATCGCCTCTTATATGGTTATATAAGGGAGTTTCGCACCTTAATGTTCATTTACACAAGGAGAATGTCTCGAACAACAGCCAAATGCCAATGGTATGTATGTACTTTGGTCCCATATGCGAATCGTATACAATATTCTCGCGGGAACCGTTCAAGAAACTCTCCTTGTTAAAAACCATTAATCCACCACGCAACACCAATGTAGATGGTTCCAAAATGTATTCAAAATATGTAAATATAGATATTATCCCAGTTTTCTCAAACATTGTCTTCATGCAATGACTTTTTTACCAAAATATAAACTCGTGGTAAGGGCAGCTGTCCATTAGGATTATTAAAAAGTCAACCTTGCCCCTCACGTAATAATAGAGCTAGTGCTTACATCGATTGCAATTCTCTAAATAGCAGCTGACCTGGAAAACAGTAGAATTTGTTTTGGATATTTCATTTATTTTATACATTCTCTAGTAATAAATGAATTAATCTATTGCACGCTGTAGAAAAAGCGGCATAATCGGATATAGTGCAATACGGCATTTCCCAATTTATCGTATTCCCTTAGTGTATGTATATGTTTCGGTAGTGAATAAGATATCCCAGAGCCCATTCCTATCCTATCCCCTATCCCTTCTATCCCTCGAAAGCACGGATCATTGAAATTCAGTTTTTAGTATAAATAAAATTGTTTACCAAGCGTCCTCAAACCAACTATAAGTTTCACAAACAACAGCCTTCGTTAATGATACGGATGGTATTAAATAATAATAAACAAATAAAAGATATTTACACGCTTAGTGCGATACTACACGGGCGGTTCTCCCGCCGCGGGAATCCGCTTGCAAACCGTCGCAAACACAATTTAACATATAAGTTATATGACGCATACTACACTAAGCGGTTTCCCGCCGCGGTTCACCGGCGGGAGCAAATAGACCGCCTCATGCAGCGTCAAACCGCAGCTGATAATCGCTCGTTCAAACTACACGACGGCGGTTTCCCGCGATTGCGTCATTCTGCGCAAGAGCTTCTGCGAGGGCGGTGGTCGTGACTCGTGTTACAACATGTTCGATACAGAGCGATTTATTGTAGAAACACAAGATCGGCCTGCTTTATATGATGTAAAGTTGAAGGAATACGCCAATCGAGAATTGAAAGCAAAACTATGGATGAAGATAGGACAGGAAGTGGTGGCTGGTTGGTCTGATTTAGGCGCAGAAGATAAAAACAAAGCTAGTAAGTTGACTTTTTATTTTTAATTAGGTACAATTATAAACACAATCGTGACAACTAGGTACATACAGATTGTAAAACAACGAAAGGCATGTTCATCAAATTTCTAACCTCATCTTATTTTTTAATTTTTTTATTATGATGTTTACGAATTTGCAGGTTATTTCATTTGCAATTTGTGCAGCTCATCTTACAGGCTAATGTAATTTTAACTGGTACAAAAAAAAAATATTTTGTGGTTTGCCATTTGTTGTTACAATCTCTAGAAAATAAAAATTAAACATAAAACGTAAACATAAAAGTATGATTTTTATTTTATTGAATCATCCTGTTTTGCCAAGGAATGGCACCAGGACCATTGAAATATCGAACAAATGAATCTCTTACTGTAATGCCACTAGATCGGCCTCCAACTGCCTGGACTCCATCGAATTCTTCCATATCACATCGAATCGTGTCTTCAAATCGATACCCATCTCTGCGTCTTACGAAGTTGTGTAGCACACAAGCTGCTTTTATGATTGGAATGGCACTCGGGGGATGGATCGTGATGCTTGAATGAAAAATTCTCCACTTATTGCTTAGAATACCAAATGCACATTCCACAAAACGGCGAGCTCTAGACAATCGATAATTATAAATTTTCTTGGGCATTGTTATGTTTCGTAAAGAAAATGGTCTCATTACATTTGTACTTATACCAAATCCAGCGTCACCTACAAAAACAAAAGGTACAGGAAGTTCTCCTATATTGTTAGGAAGATGAGCTGGCTCTGGTAAATCTAACTGAGAACGTATTAACTTTTGCCCAAAATTTGAACTCTTGAAGATTGATGAGTCACCTTCTCGACCTGGGGCACCAACGTCAATGGCTGTAAAACAGTAGTCCGCATCCACTACTCCTAATAAAATAAAAGAATGATATTTTTTTTTGTTATAATATCGAGAGCCAACATTCGGAGGGCAAATAATTCTAATATGTTTGCCGTCTATGGCGTCAACACAATTAGGGAAGTTCGCTTCTTGGTAAAATTTCTCAGCAATATTGATCCATCTTTCTTTATTTAGTTTTCGCATTTCTAAAGGTCCCAGTTCTTGCCAAATAGCTAGACAGGTTTCTTTTACAATGAACGGTATGGTTTTTCGTGAAATTTGGAAATCATATTCCAAATCTGTGAATGTTCCCCCCGAAGCCAAATATCTGAAAAAAGAAATAGGTACGTAATAAATATATTACTTCTTTTTTACAGTAAAAGATCTAATGAAGAAGTGGAAGAACATCAGAGATAGTTATATGAAAGAAGTAAAATCAGAAACTACCACAGTGTCGGGACAATCAGCACCAAAAAAAACCCGATATATTTATTTTGACCTTTTGTCCATTTTACGCCCTACTGCCGCCATCAGTACTTCAAACGAACGTGAGTCTAATATATCGCCTTCACCTTCGACAAGAAATCAGGACATTGAAGACGATATTTTGATGAGACCACCTCGACAAAAAAAAGTTCCTACAAAGAAAAACCAAAAGGAAATAATCGAAATTCCTTCTAATAACAAAACTTTTGAACGAAAGTTTGCAATTACAAAAAGATAATAAAGATAGTGATGCAAAAGGAAATCGAGCATTTCTTCTGTCGTTTGTGCCCATTATGAATTCAATGACTCCAGATTTGGCTATGGAAACCAGATATCAAATTACGAATTTATTCAGAAATATACAAAGAAAAGAAACAAACTCCAGTATTCCAACAGAAACAAACCCCAGTATTCCTAGCAACTTGTCTGAATTCATTTACCGGAGGAACCAGGACTCACCTGGGAGCTCTGGCTCTGCACCATATTCTGAAGCATTTTCTCCAAGTAGTGTCACATCGCCACAGAACGATGCTGCTTCCACGATTATTTTTCCATGATTCCATTATTTCCATGATTTTAATTATTTTAATCAATGGAAAATGATGATTATTTTAATGTTGTCTCTTACCTACCTCTTAACTAAATAAATTACACTGATTTACATTTAATGTGATTTTATTTACCTGAGTGTTACAGCCAAACGTTCTGCAGGTTTGATGGATCGTCGCATATTTGTGTCTTGTTTGTTAATACGATGGCTCACAATTGATAGAAGTGCATCAAACGAGTTCACAGATATTCTGTAGTACGAGAAGAACATGTGAGGATTATCTCGGTGTACACTAAACATTGAATGAAATATTCCTGCAGTTAAACGATTACTTAATACTGGTTCCACCCAAACACTGCGCCCTTTTTTATTTGTCGATAACTCTATTAAAATAAGCGCTGCAAGAGTAGTGATCATTGGCGGGTCCATTTTTAGAATGAACAAAAGATAGCGGTAAACCGCAACCCGTGTAGTTTGATGGTCCGCGACAGCTTTCTCGAGCGGATTCCCGCGACGGGAGAACCGCCCGTGTAGCATCACACTTAATATCTATGCATTTAAAAGAGATTTTATTTACATACCCATAAATACGAATAGATCTCATTTTTATCATCTTTCGTAGATAAAACAGGAGACAGGATTAATTATACATTTGCAGAATTAAAATTTACTAAAGCATTAAAATTAAGCAAATCAAGACTAAATTAAGTTTAAAAATATAATTTTCTCCGTAAATATAAAAAACACGACACATCAATTATTTATTATAAAGAAACGTTAGTCAATTTTAGCAAAAATTTATTGATGATAATTTTTTAAACAACATTTTTTTTTGTAAATTATACACTAGCGCAGAACATTGTCCATGCAGAAATTAATGGTCTCTTCAGCAGTCTAGTTAAGAAGTCAGTTAAGTGATCCCAACCGCAGTTCTGAGTGCCTTCAATAACTCAGAAATGAGGCGAAACTCATTACTTGGAAGCGCAATTCTCCCATCTTTAATTGGAATGAGTTCGAGAACACTTGTACTTCATTATATAATATACTAATTGCCTCACACACCCACACACAGCAATGAAAACGTATTGGCTAATTCAATTTAATTTCATTTTAATTTCAAAATAAGTGTTTCATTGAATGACAAATAAAATATTTAATGCAACATATTGTGGTGGTTCAAGCCCAGATATGTGATCGTCTATATATTTGAATCTATGTATAAGAGCTTAGTTGCTTCATTACAGGATAACTTCAGTGCTTATGAGTATGAGGATAGTCTTTGTGGCAGATGTAATTAATTCAATCGCGTCCGATTATGCAAGTGTGCAATGTAGTGATGGTATTCCCAAAATAACAAGTCATATATTCACTTCGGCTTACTTTAAATGGGCCTTTAGGTATTTACGGAAAGGGGTCGTTAAGACCTCTAGAGTAGCTTGTCTCGAATTAGTAATGTACAAAGGCAAATTAGGCCTAGTAAGTGCCCCGACGCGCGTATATGACTGTTAATTGAGTCAATGGCAAAGCCATCTTGCTGCCCAAATCACTCTGGCATTTACGGGGATTTCCTACGGCCTGGCTCAAGGCTTCCACGCATGGAATTATGGGGCTCGAATTCAACTCCTTTTCATCGCTGAGAAGCGGTTAAATCAACACGTCCTAGGACATGGATAATTATAGGCGCACAAAGCTGCCTTGCCCCGATACCATGGTAAAGTTTTATATTATATGTATATATCAGTTAGGGTTCTATTCGGCCGAATAGAGGTCGGAGTTGATTCGATAAGAGAGGAATGTGTGTTCTGATACCCAGATTTGCTAGCTAGCCGCCGACAACCTTTGCACAGTTCAATTCTGACCCAGAATTGCGTCTTAAATTCAGGCCGATCTCAAGATCAGCTATGGCGATGGATACACAATGAAGATCCTTTTATCGTGTAGATGTCCATCGGAATCCACGCGAGGGAGCGTCTCTCGGTCTGCGCCTTTAGTGGTGTTAAGTTCCCACACTAATGCAAACTTAGTTCATATAAAATGTGCTATCCTTGACTATAAGCATTGAAATAACCACTGTCTTGCAATTTATTAAATATACTAAATGAATTCAGTATCCAGATTTTGAGATAGGTTATGATCTCCAAATCTGTTATAGAGTAAACTAATACTTTCGACAGCTCGGCCTCTCCATCTGTCTCGTGTCTTGTGTTCAATTGAGACCATCGGCTCAAAGTCCAATTATATATGCAATGTATGCTTGATATTAATTTCAAGACTCTATGATTACCAAAAGCTACATAGTGTCCGAGTATAGCTTGAGCTATTACTTGAGTCCTAGACAGAACTGGCTTTGTTCAATTAAGATCGGATAGAAGTTAGGTTTATCCATCTTTCAAGCTCAATTATAGAATTTCTAGCTTCGTGTATAATTCGTAAAAATAGCCTAGGCGTGTACTATGGGGTTTTGTGGATGAAACTTGTACTTATGTACTTTATTTATAATGTAATTCGCGTTCTGCGTGATTTTATGAACTGAATAATTATCATACTTTAAAACTCCATTTTACCTTAGCCAAATGGGGAAGGGAATTAACTCTAGACCATTGAAATAGCAGAAATATGAAATTAAGAATTATTTATTTCATAACCAAATTATAATCGAATCTGAGTTGATTATTTAGATTAGATGTGACCGATTAAAGTCACATCTAACCGAGTCCTTCTATTCCTAGGCTTTGTGTATAGGGAAAAAGAAGACCCAAACAAAAAACCCTATATGCCGTATTACTTAATTCTAACACAATTATTTACACAAGACTTAGATCTATTCGTAATAAAAGAAACATACATAGTAAATTACACGTTTATTGTGTATGCGGTGAGGTGTTATTTAATTGAAGATTGAACTCTAGTTTAATCCAGGATAACCTGCCTGAATTTATGTCTGGCAATTGGCTCAGTACATAATGATATATATATGTATATATATATATATGTGTGTTGGTTTTCATTAATATCATTTTAATAGTGACTCGACATACATGAGAGTGGTTTTGTTTAGAACTAGAATAACATGATTATGTACTCAATTAATCATCATTTGTTACCAAGCACATTATTTCGAGAAGACTCTTTATTGAGCTGGATTTTAGTATGATCTTTGGATATTTACACACCTCATCTCACACAGACATGATTTAAAACAGTTTATACACATTTATATACACATCTGCTCATAACTTTGTTCACATGTTCATAATTTAATGTATCTTTCATGAATCGTAAGTGCTGATCAATTCATTATATTTAATTAGGTGATTGTATGGGCTCTAATGGTATTTCTTACCATTCTCGTCTTTATTATTCGACGGCATCTGGTAAATAGGTATAATTATGGTAATTATTATAATACAAATATAAGAAATTGCTATCTCCCAATACGATCTGTGGTTAGTCAATAATTCATATTCCTTATCAGATATTATATCCATTGTCAAATAGCTTGTTTGTTTATGTTTAGCTACAAATGACAGTTAGTTATATAACACTGTGTACAAAGTTATGAGGCACTAAAATAATTATGATAGTTTGTACTTTACCAGACAACTTTTCTAGTCCAACTTATTTTATTATTCCCGCCTATCTTATACAAATTAAATTGGAAAACTTTTATTACTACTACACACACTATAAAGAACTATTATCTAGATCGGGCTAGCGTGAGCTAGTCAAGACTTCTATCTGGTTCCTTCAGGGAGCAAAAGCGCGCGAGCTCGACCAAGGATGAAACCGTTGTGTCCTCTCTCCTCATGTTCGTCTCAAGCGCAGCCAGCTCTCCAGCCACGCCCTGATGCTGCTCCTTGCCAATGGGAAAAAATCAAAGCCAGTCATTCGCTCCTGATTGGTCCGTATCTTAGCGTCACCGTGCCGCGTCTTGGCGCTAAAAAAAATTAGCGGCAGAATTCTCGCGATAATAATTTCTTTTGTGCGTGTCGACCCATGGGCGTTCTACACGTGCATGCAATCATTTTTTACAAACTGTCTCCCCTTTATAAATTTACGACTTTTGTCAAGCATCAAGCAGAGGCGAATTCCATAGAATTTGTGTTACTAATGGCTCTCAACAGTGTAGCACTTGCACATTTTAAGATATTAACTCCGAATACAAGTTAATTTATCGTCGTTAACAACAACTCGATGGGTTGTCTAGACATCTTAACATTTATTTTATGCAGATGTTTTTCGGCGATGAGAGAAAAAAAGATAGGATTTGTTTTTGGCAACACAAAAACCTTCTTATTTTGAATTTTAAATAATGGCTAAATATCTCTCTAGTTGGCCATCTCACACTCCCCCAAATAGATTTTGAAACTTGACTTCTCCCTTCTGATATTTTCAATAAGCAAAGTTTTAAAATATATTTCTCCTCATCCTATAAAAAATAAAATTATTTCCATCGACTACTGCACTAATTCTGGCTCAGTTCCCACGCCTTACAAACTATTCTCACAGCACCAACTTCCCTTTCATTCATCCGTTTTTTTTTTTCGTGGTTTTTTTTTTCGTGTGGGTTCGCTTTTGTTATGCTTTCGATAACATTCCCATTCAACGCCGCCCCTTTTTCTTTATTTGTTATTTGTTTACTTGTTTGGTTACGTAATAACGAAACAGGTGTATTGCATTATAATTTCCTTTGATCTTATTGGTTTTTTCGTCAATTAGAGTATAGACGTTGTCATATGGTACTGCTCCTATTACGAAAGGTCCTTCATACAATCGTACAAACTTTTGAGTTATTTTCTTGTCTGCGTCGGACTTGGCAAAGACTTTTAACTTTACAAGGTCACCTATCTCATAACTTCTTTAACACTTGATCTAGATGTCCTATATGTAGCTGTAGGCTTCCTGTGGTAAATACTATAATGTCATCTAGGTAATTCAAACAAAACTCCCGCACTTCCTCTAATATAATGTCCATGGCTCTGGAAAATCCAGCTACAGACGTCTTTAAACCCTTCCTTACTTGTTCCCTATGTGCTAACGGTACTGGATAACTCCGTTTGATAAATGGTGTGTCATATAATAACTTTATAGTATGCTCGTACTTGTCTGTTCGTCCTAAACCATCGGCAAATACCTTAATATGCTTTTCTAATATAGGTATCAACATTCGCTTTTGTTCTAAGTTTAAGTCAGTCGTGTTTAAATGGTCCGTCCATTTGTTTCTACATTCCACCTCTTTATTTGACGTGATGCCTTCTGTTGGTAGCGTGATCCGATTCAGCATTGTGTTGATAATGGTAGCGTTCGTCTCTCCCCCTAGTCATTCGATCTCGCTATCTGAGTTCAGTCTAACACTAGACCTAACTCCTAAATTTTCTATCGTCAGTGTCCGTTCTTGACCGCAATTCACTATTCCTTTCACTCTCTCTAGCCAGTCATAACCTAGTATTAGAGATCTAGGTAATTTCCGCATAATTAATACAGGTGTTTCTACAATTGAATTACCTAACTTGAATTCTATCAATACCAATCGGTTTGTGCTCTCGCTTCGTGAACCAAACGCTCCTTGTATCTGTATAGCTGGTATGGCAATCTCGGGTAATTCTCCGCTCTCTTCCTTCATCGAATCGTATAACTCCCGCGTTATACCACTTATTTGACTTCCGGTGTCGATCAGCGCATTTATGTGCCGACCATACAATTGTACACATATTTCAGGTAACTTAGGTAACGAATAATTTTCACATACGTCATCGCTCTCGTCTATCTTGTCGATTTCGTGAAAAATAGTGTACACTCCTCTGTCTCTCTTCGTACAAAATTCACACACTGAACCCTTCTCATCGCACTCCTGTACGTGGCAAAACTGGTTGTCCAATAAGATTCCGATCCCTGTTGCTAATGATTGGCAATGTTGGTCTTCGTCTTGTGATTTTGTTCCTAATGGGTATTTGAGACCCCTTCCATTTGTTCCAAGCTTTTGTCCAGGTTTCCATCCCTTTCCAACGAGTATGTTATAGGCTATATTTTTCTCACTAAGGTGCGAAGTCTCTGTAGTCTCTCCATCACAAAATAATAATAGGCTATTATGACTTCCTTGTGCCGGAGACTTTAGTTTTTTGTTTGCTTGTCCTCCCCCACAAGTCTTGCCGAAGTGGAAGGTTCACTTTCCTTGACAAAATCGATAGCTGGTCGATTAACGGTAGCTTCGTTTTTCCTCGTGATAGCCGGTGCTACCCGATTAAAGTTGGTTCTATAACCCAAACGTCCACGTAGATGTCCCCTCCCCCTGTACGCACCTCTCCTATTACGCCATACATTCGCCGACATTGTCGCGGTGATAGGCCGTCTAAACTGCCTATCCTTCCGGTCGTTCCTGTTGAGGTTATTCGTCATGACATTTTTCCGTTTCATTATAATGTTTTGTTCTAAGCTTCGGAGGAACTTAGCGCCATTCATGATAGTAGGTTCTTCTGCTCTCGTGAACCACAACCGTTGAATGTCTACTGAGTAATGTCTCATTATCGAGTTAACGAGATCTCGTTCGCTAAATGCTATCGTGAGTGATTGCATAGTCTCGGCTTGCTCAGCAAAGTGTTCTGACATAGTAACACCCGAATCGTCCGAATATGTTGTATTTATCAATCTATATCTGACAGATTCCTGAATTTGTTCGGTCCAATAATTGCGACGAAAGTCCGTCTCGAAGTCCGTAAAAGAGGTCCATTCCTTGGAATATAATTCCATCACCTTACGTGCATGTCCCGTGACACATTCTAGGGCTATATCAACCTCTCTATCATTAGCATTCAATGCCTTGATGTACTTTTTCAATCGCTTGAGAAAACCAATTGGGTTCGACAGCGGTTTTCCATCAAATATAGGTTTGCTAACCGTGGGTTGGATCACAAATATGTTGCGCGTAGTTGAGGATGATGTGCTAACACTCTCAGATGTAATGCTCGCGGATTCCTGCGTCATGTTTCCATCGCTGCGACTACCTTCTTCTTCTACTGTACCGCGCGATGATACGCTCGTCGTATCCTTCTGTCCGTCACTACTGTTTGAGCTACTCAACTGCTCTAACTTCTTGTTAAATTCATCCATACGTTGTAGTAACAATTCCAACGTCGTATTATTTAAAGGTTCCGTAATTCGTTCGTCACTTTCACTCGCATTCGTCCTTCCTCTCCCTTTCACTCTTTTACTTTGTCTCTCGGACATCTCTACGACTAAACTATTCTAGTACAACTTGCAATAACAATAGGGCTACCCTAGACCTTCGTTTGTTTATTACTTTCGCTTTCGTGTTTCACGACAGTGTTCTAGCAGTCATAAATTTGTAAAGGGGATAAAATAATAATTCGTAGAGACACAAAATTGCAAAATTTAAAATGTATAAGATTAGGAACGGGGTAATATAATAGTAGTCCTATCGTCCTAGGTTTTTTTTGTCGACCTGAAAGTTCGTATCATATTACTATTCGTCCTTTCCATATTGTTACACATAATTTACACATAACCATATAGATCGTGTAGGTCATACACACGATAATTCACAATAATTCCTGCTTATCAATTGGTCAATATTCCCGTAAATGAAAGGCTTATTTTACGTCTAAATACACGATTCTTTTTTTTTTTTTTTTTTTTTTTTGTTCTACGTTGTGTTTTTAGTAAGTTAAATTTAATAAATCCAATCGTATTGTTTTTTCGAATACGTAGTTGGATCCTGGTCTGCGGCACCATTTTCTGTGGTGGTTCAAGCCCAGATATGTGATCGTCTATATATTTGAATCTATGTATAAGAGCTTAGTTGCTTCATTACAGGATAACTTCAGTGCTTATGAGTATGAGGATAGTCTTTGTGGCAGATGTAATTAATTCAATCGCGTCCGATTATGCAAGTGTGCAATGTAGTGATGGTATTCCCAAAATAACAAGTCATATATTCACTTCGGCTTACTTTAAATGGGCCTTTAGGTATTTACGGAAAGGGGTCGTTAAGACCTCTAGAGTAGCTTGTCTCGAATTAGTAATGTACAAAGGCAAATTAGGCCTAGTAAGTGCCCCGACGCGCGTATATGACTGTTAATTGAGTCAATGGCAAAGCCATCTTGCTGCCCAAATCACTCTGGCATTTACGGGGATTTCCTACGGCCTGGCTCAAGGCTTCCACGCATGGAATTATGGGGCTCGAATTCAACTCCTTTTCATCGCTGAGAAGCGGTTAAATCAACACGTCCTAGGACATGGATAATTATAGGCGCACAAAGCTGCCTTGCCCCGATACCATGGTAAAGTTTTATATTATATGTATATATCAGTTAGGGTTCTATTCGGCCGAATAGAGGTCGGAGTTGATTCGATAAGAGAGGAATGTGTGTTCTGATACCCAGATTTGCTAGCTAGCCGCCGACAACCTTTGCACAGTTCAATTCTGACCCAGAATTGCGTCTTAAATTCAGGCCGATCTCAAGATCAGCTATGGCGATGGATACACAATGAAGATCCTTTTATCGTGTAGATGTCCATCGGAATCCACGCGAGGGAGCGTCTCTCGGTCTGCGCCTTTAGTGGTGTTAAGTTCCCACACTAATGCAAACTTAGTTCATATAAAATGTGCTATCCTTGACTATAAGCATTGAAATAACCACTGTCTTGCAATTTATTAAATATACTAAATGAATTCAGTATCCAGATTTTGAGATAGGTTATGATCTCCAAATCTGTTATAGAGTAAACTAATACTTTCGACAGCTCGGCCTCTCCATCTGTCTCGTGTCTTGTGTTCAATTGAGACCATCGGCTCAAAGTCCAATTATATATGCAATGTATGCTTGATATTAATTTCAAGACTCTATGATTACCAAAAGCTACATAGTGTCCGAGTATAGCTTGAGCTATTACTTGAGTCCTAGACAGAACTGGCTTTGTTCAATTAAGATCGGATAGAAGTTAGGTTTATCCATCTTTCAAGCTCAATTATAGAATTTCTAGCTTCGTGTATAATTCGTAAAAATAGCCTAGGCGTGTACTATGGGGTTTTGTGGATGAAACTTGTACTTATGTACTTTATTTATAATGTAATTCGCGTTCTGCGTGATTTTATGAACTGAATAATTATCATACTTTAAAACTCCATTTTACCTTAGCCAAATGGGGAAGGGAATTAACTCTAGACCATTGAAATAGCAGAAATATGAAATTAAGAATTATTTATTTCATAACCAAATTATAATCGAATCTGAGTTGATTATTTAGATTAGATGTGACCGATTAAAGTCACATCTAACCGAGTCCTTCTATTCCTAGGCTTTGTGTATAGGGAAAAAGAAGACCCAAACAAAAAACCCTATATGCCGTATTACTTAATTCTAACACAATTATTTACACAAGACTTAGATCTATTCGTAATAAAAGAAACATACATAGTAAATTACACGTTTATTGTGTATGCGGTGAGGTGTTATTTAATTGAAGATTGAACTCTAGTTTAATCCAGGATAACCTGCCTGAATTTATGTCTGGCAATTGGCTCAGTACATAATGATATATATATGTATATATATATATATGTGTGTTGGTTTTCATTAATATCATTTTAATAGTGACTCGACATACATGAGAGTGGTTTTGTTTAGAACTAGAATAACATGATTATGTACTCAATTAATCATCATTTGTTACCAAGCACATTATTTCGAGAAGACTCTTTATTGAGCTGGATTTTAGTATGATCTTTGGATATTTACACACCTCATCTCACACAGACATGATTTAAAACAGTTTATACACATTTATATACACATCTGCTCATAACTTTGTTCACATGTTCATAATTTAATGTATCTTTCATGAATCGTAAGTGCTGATCAATTCATTATATTTAATTAGGTGATTGTATGGGCTCTAATGGTATTTCTTACCATTCTCGTCTTTATTATTCGACGGCATCTGGTAAATAGGTATAATTATGGTAATTATTATAATACAAATATAAGAAATTGCTATCTCCCAATACGATCTGTGGTTAGTCAATAATTCATATTCCTTATCAGATATTATATCCATTGTCAAATAGCTTGTTTGTTTATGTTTAGCTACAAATGACAGTTAGTTATATAACACTGTGTACAAAGTTATGAGGCACTAAAATAATTATGATAGTTTGTACTTTACCAGACAACTTTTCTAGTCCAACTTATTTTATTATTCCCGCCTATCTTATACAAATTAAATTGGAAAACTTTTATTACTACTACACACACTATAAAGAACTATTATCTAGATCGGGCTAGCGTGAGCTAGTCAAGACTTCTATCTGGTTCCTTCAGGGAGCAAAAGCGCGCGAGCTCGACCAAGGATGAAACCGTTGTGTCCTCTCTCCTCATGTTCGTCTCAAGCGCAGCCAGCTCTCCAGCCACGCCCTGATGCTGCTCCTTGCCAATGGGAAAAAATCAAAGCCAGTCATTCGCTCCTGATTGGTCCGTATCTTAGCGTCACCGTGCCGCGTCTTGGCGCTAAAAAAAATTAGCGGCAGAATTCTCGCGATAATAATTTCTTTTGTGCGTGTCGACCCATGGGCGTTCTACACGTGCATGCAATCATTTTTTACAAACTGTCTCCCCTTTATAAATTTACGACTTTTGTCAAGCATCAAGCAGAGGCGAATTCCATAGAATTTGTGTTACTAATGGCTCTCAACAGTGTAGCACTTGCACATTTTAAGATATTAACTCCGAATACAAGTTAATTTATCGTCGTTAACAACAACTCGATGGGTTGTCTAGACATCTTAACATTTATTTTATGCAGATGTTTTTCGGCGATGAGAGAAAAAAAGATAGGATTTGTTTTTGGCAACACAAAAACCTTCTTATTTTGAATTTTAAATAATGGCTAAATATCTCTCTAGTTGGCCATCTCAATATCACGCAGCTTCACTTCTCTCTACAGAAGAAATGTCTTTGCTGAACATCGATGTTATTCTTCTAAAACGAAAGGTCTATGCGCACTGAACCCCCACGGGCCTAGGATTCGGACACTAAAGGGAATAAAAGTGTAATTAGTGCCGATGTCCCTATATTTATGGTCCTTGCGTTTTTCAATCACTTCTGCGGCAGCATTCATACATACATAATATAAAATTATGTGCATACTTTATACTAGCTCCTACCCGCGACTTCGCTCGCGTAGACTAAACAGTTGTAATAATGTAGCTACTGTTCGAGCACCGATATGATTGTACCTAATGGATGCACTCGCATTCAGCTTCAACATTTTCTTCTCGTTCCTCTCGTATTTATTCATAGCCTCCTGGAGTATATTATATCCATTGTTGTTCCACCTCGTCAGTGCTTTCAGAAATACTAAATTCCGAGTAATCGCACATACTTTCACAGTCCTACCGGGTAGGTTTCGTGCATTTTGATGACGGAAGGCACGGTATTATAATCAGAGGTGGGCATCGTAACGAATAGCACAGCAATTGCGTTGTATGTCTAGTAGAACACGCGAAAAGACTCAACATCTCTATGGGTGTTAATGGATTCCACCAGCTTGTGAGAGTATCATCGGACATAAGACAATGGACAGTCTCACTACCAGGTTTATCCTCGTATTTTTGCCAGTATTTTTCTCGTAAATATCTTTGTCAGGATCGCCAAGAAAGTCAACCGAAAACAATAAATCCTTCTAGTGTCCACAATCTGTTTAAAATATTTTCCATGATTTATTTATTCCATAGTGTGCTTAGGTATATTTCTATGCACCCAAACTGGATTTTTCGTTGTTGAATTATAACTTTTAGACGAAGTGCGTCTCGTAACGTTTCCTTGTGCGGTGTCGTCGGCAGTTTTCGTGATCGGTGGAGCGGCAGGTGCGTCCAAACGCCCACACTTTTCCCACCGGGGCGCAAGCCCTGTCACTAGAGACAGACTCTGAAGACGTGAAGACGTGACGTGACCTGACACACGTGAAGCATCACGAAGCCTTAGCTATCTACAGCTGTAGCCGTAATTGGTATAGTAACTGAATTCATTAAGAATACTGTTGTGAATAGAATTCTGCAAGATTGGAAGCTCACGTGCACCCCTGATGTTGCAGTACGAATGCAGGATATTTTTGTTTGTATGGGTATATTGCATCGATCCAAATCGTAACTATGTGATACAATATTAAATGTATAATATGTATAATAAGTTATAAGGTATATGTAAACATCTATTGACAAATAGCGAAACTTATTTAATAGATTTGTGTCAACGTGTAACGAAGTGTTTAACCACAAATTTGTCACTGTTATTTTATTTCAATAATTAAATACTGAACTGGAACTGACTTCGTAAAATATATAGTATAGGGACTTTTTCGGCGTCATTGCATCGTACTACAATGCATTAATACTTACAATGATATTGATATTATTTACAATTTTGTGTTTTTTTCTCTGCTGCTTAATTTCCCGATGTTACAGCGAGATGCCACCCACACACTCCAGATGTCATTCCGGATAATAAGCTATCCGGATAGCGAAAATCCTAATTCATTACATATGTTTTTGCACAGAGTCAATTATTATCCTTTTTTTAATTCAATATTTATAATAGGGGTTAAAGTATGAAATTGCCGTTTTATAGTAATAGATACTTTGAATTGACTAAAACCTTCATGGTGTGAGATTTTCGAGTGAAACTTTTTCACATGATACCTATGAGGTTCTTGTTTTAAAAAATGTGCAACATTCATTTTCGACTTTCAATTGTTTTTTTTATTCAGCTTAGACGGGAAAGATGGATACGTCGAAAATCCGAGTAATCTTTGAAAGACGAGTTCCGACGCGGAACTAACGCGGCAGAAACGGCTCGCAATATCAATGCTGCGTTTGGAGAGGAGACTGCTAATGAACGAACCGTGCGTTTTTGGTTTAAACGCTTTCGTAATGGAAACTTCGACTTGAAGAACGAACCATGTGGTGAATGACGCTGAATTGAAGGAGATGGTGGAAGCCGATCCGAGTCAAACTACCCAGGAATTAGCGGCATGGTTTAACGTTACCTTACCTATAATATTGACTCATTTGCATCAAATGAATAAGATAAAAAAATATGAAAAATGGGTGCCTCATGATTTGACTGATCTGCAGAAAGAAACGCGTGTTAAAACTTGCGTTGCCTTGTTGAATCGGTACAGAAATGAAGGAATATTGAATCGAATTGTGACATGTGACGATAAGTGGATTCCTTACGATAACCGAAAGCGAAAAATGCAATGGCTGACCCCAGGTCAAACGCCGCAACAGTGCCCTAAGGCAAAGCTTACCAATAAAAAGGTAATGGTAACTGTTTGGTGGTCTATTCATGGTGTTATTCGCTATAGCTTACTCAGGTCTGGTCAGGCAATAACAGCAGATGTTTACTGTGCCGAACTTCGAACAATGATGGCGAAACTAGCAGTGAAACAGCCCCGACTCGTGAATCGATCTTCACCATTATTGCTCCATGATAACGCAAGACCTCACACTGCACGAAAAACCGTTGTAACTCTACAGGAGCTGCAGTTATAAACCATACGTCATCCTCCGTACTCGCCAGACCTTGCTCCAACGGACTACCATTTTTTTCGTGATTTGGACAATTTTCTACGTGGTAAAAAAATTTCTTCCCAAGAGGCAGTACAAAATGCTTTCACACAGTTTGTCGAATCTACATCCCCAGAGTTCTATCGCAAAGGCATAAATGAACTTCCGATTAGATGGCAACAATGTATAGATAATGAGGGTAAATATTTTGATTAAATAAATATGTTACATTTTAGAAAAAATCGAGTTTTAATTTTTCAGTATCAATCGGCAATTTCATACTTGAACCCCTAATATAACGTAATGAAAGATAAGATTTTGGCGCTGTTATTAGACTGCATACTGAACTACACAGGGAAACCTTATTAATATACATACAGTAGTTTGTGAGTAATTATATTAAAAGTATTTTAATTTTATGGTAGAGTCTTCTATAACTCATCTTCCTCGTGCCATATGAAGATGACCCTAGTTTTCCTTTTTTTTTATAGAGAAGAGAGCGGACGAGCAAGCGGTCTCACGTGATGGTAAGTGTTACCGCCGCCCATGGACACCTGCAACACCAGGGGGTATGCGGGCGCGCCGCCGACCTTGCAAAATCCTATTCACAGCTTTCTCGAAGAACCCCATGTCGTAGTTTAATGGGAAGACCTCTTGAGGCAGTTTGTTCCACAGCCTACGGGTTCGCGATATAAAATAATTTTTGGACCGAACAGTACGTATCTAGGAAATGCGGATGGACCGCACTTCTATGACGGGAGGTGCAGTTGTAGAAACTCGAGGTGGGAATTATATTCAACAATCCTTCTGGACACTTAGTTGTACTTTAGTGAAAACCCCATCAAATCCGTTTAGTAGATTTTACGTTATGCTGGAACAACAGATATATAGACAAACATATAGACATCAATTTGCGAAAAATGTTTTGGGTTCTGTTTCTGTATCTGTATGTTGGTTCTAAAAAATCCTCATATTTTTAATTTACTCAATGAACGTTGACTTTTTCAATGACTTCTCAATGACTGAACGTTTTCCTGTTTTATTAGATATGGATACATACCTACTATTAACATTATTAAACTCTATATCATTTATTAAATTTTGTCACAAATCTGTTGAAACATGTTGAATTTTCCAATACTTTAACGGCATTGTAAGTCCTCTTTTCTCTTTGTTGAAGCAACAACTCGTCTCCAAGCCGAAAACAAAACATCACGTTCAATCAATCCAATACTTTTACAAATACAAATCGTATTTACGTTCAATTTATCCTGTACAATAGACGTTAAGGGTCGACAAAAGAGTTTAACAATAATTCTTATACGATTTTCCATTCGGCTTTGTTGAATATTGCTGTGAATGAGAGTGTCGCCATGATATATTCCGAATTTAATCCCACATTTATTCATTTTGGTTTCAATATTGTTTTATTAATTTTACGTTCATTCTAATGAAACAGTAATCTTTACTTTCAGATAATATGACAATAAGTCTACACTATATTGTCTTTTTAACTTTATAGAAAGAGTAAATTAAAAATAACACAATAAATCTATATTATTTGTTGCTACCGAACACTATTCAAAAGCCCCAAGGTTGACTGGTAGAAACTGTTGCTTAACATTAAGACCGTATCATTAGCATTAAGTAAACATGCAATAAAGTATAAATAAAAAACGTAATAATAATTTCTAATACTTATTAGACCTCCTTTATCTTGTTTATCATGGCCTTATCGCAAAACTTGTTACTATCTTCAGCCGAGAAATTCTAAACTTTTTGTTTGTTAACAATGTATCTTATATCCTTTTATCTGTATTCGACATTAATAAGGACCTTTCTTACCACCTTCTGACAAGGTATCAGCAGGTATCAGAAAGTCCGTTATACATACTTTATCAGAAAGTCAATATTAACTCGATTTAATTGGCAGATAATTTAACTATCAGATTTTAACAATTACTTTATCACGGGGTGGTGAGAAAGGCCCTTAATCTTATAATAGTGATAGATGGAGATTTCACAACCTCAAAGAGTGGACTGGTATTCAAAATGTTATAGAACTCTTCAGAAAAAGAAGAAAGAAGATCTGACTGCTAACATTCAAATACAATAAATTTAAGTTTTTTTGTCATAGATGGCAATGGTGGAATTAGCACATTCTGCCAGTGTCAAATGTTCTTCGCAATAAACAATTTCATAGTCTAAAACGTATCCTGTCAATGTCCAGTCCCGTCGGAGTAAGTCAGGAGTCGCTCAGTAAAGTGATAGTAGGTTTACTGAGGTTAGAATAGGAAGCACACGAAAAACGCAGTCTTATGCTTTTATTTTGTTATCACAGACATTACGCACAAAAATCACTTTGAAGTTTAATAAACTATCACTATATACTATACAATTCACAATTTTTATAATAAATAATGAAACAAAAAGTCAATTTCCCTTTTCGAGTTCCCGCCAAAAAGTCCCGTCTTCAATGTTATTGAGGATGCTTTTTCTTCAATTTATATATCTGCTAATCTAGATATCTATTAATCGCATTTTTCGTGGTTTTCTCTGTTACGTAGGATATTAATCGCAGAAGGTTTTTGAGTATTATTAATCAAAGTCTGTCAAATAATTTGAAAATATAGCAGATTTTGTTAAATAAGGTAGATAATCCATATTTAACGATAAATAGGTGAAGCGAAATAAAAAAGAGTAAAATGCTAGTAACACGATGGAGTTTTTAAAATTCAGAAGTGTACCGATGAAGTAGCGTACATGTTTTTGACGCAGGATTAATGATCCCTTGTTTATTCGCAAACGTGACATAATTCCTCAAAACTAACTAATTAGCTGTATTGAAGTCACTAATTGGCAATCAGGGCGTGCTTAATAAACACGACACGAATTACTGTCAGAGAGTTACAATTTGTATTGACATGAATCTTTAATAAGGAATGTCTTGGAATTGATAACGAAATGTTTGTGTAGCGTTGTGGAAATTCACGGAAATTATTTTAAGGGCATATTCACATAGACAAAGTCGGAATGAATGGATTATTGTCAATAATCAAACTGTGAGCTACTTCACTCATAATTTCAATCATCATTTCAATCTTGCATAGATAGCTAATTATAATCTTATATAGGTAGATTTCATATGTTTTCATTTCATTGTAAACACATAATATGCACAAAAGGCGATCTTATCGCTGAAAGTGACCTCTGCCAGACAACCTTTGGGTAGAGATGAATCTTATTTTAATCACAATATTTTAATGCGGACCAAATTATTTCTCAGTTATGAATTACTCAATGATTGCAAGACGTGAAGACACAAGTTTTCATTACATAGAAATATTTCCTTGTTTAATATAAATAGAGAAAGAAGAATTTAATATCCTACACATGGAAGCGCTTGTATTGATTTTGAGTTTACTGCCAGTAATGACATTCCATCGGGGAACTCAGCCAAAATTGCCCCTTGTAATTTGTTTGTAACGACTTTATAACGGTAATGAATTCATTTGATTGTACACTTATTTCATTACAATCATCAACTTGGGTATTTCCACTATGCGATAATTTACTTAGTCTTTTTACAATAAGCAAAAGACACAAAAGAAAAGTGAATGCCTCACAGTATTCACTACGCTGCTCGATATGTAATCTTCATTTAAAAAGTCAAAAGTCGTTCACGAGTAGCAATTAATATAATAATTATTAAAATTGTCGCGAATATTCCAAGCAGTTCTTTGTTTACTTCAAGAAGGTGGCAGAGGAGCGAGCAGTCTACTTGGTGGTAAGTGGATACTGTCGCTCATGGACATTCGCGATACATGCCAAAATCAGTCATCCAATTTCATTACCCTTTCTATCTTTGAAGAGATGGATGAAGACTTGGAGATTTAGGAAAGGATTTGAAATAAATGTTAATCTGAACAACTTGATTAACTATAAAATTGCATATTTACATTTCTCCTTGACATTAATTTACCTACATTTATATTTGAAATTTACGCAGCAAGCCATACTTCCATGTAATTTAAAAACTTTACCACTTTCCATTTTGATGACGTTTGAAAGCTCACGAAAAGTTGCTCAAACTCAATATACGATGGGTTCGTTGATATGGCTCGATCGATTCGGAAGTCGATGTGAAAATGCCAGTCCATTTGTTGCGGGGTACGTGAATGTCGGACATTCCTATTTTCAATCAATATGAAATCAATCGACGTACTGCCACTTTTTTTTTATAGAAAGAGGTGACAGATGAACTGACAGTCAACCTGATTAACGGATGTAACGGATATACGCATCCGCACCCGCTACTGCGGATTGTCCTCGTCAAATAGACCCTCCTCTTTTAATTTTCAAATATTATTTCAAAGGATATTTACAAATATATTTTCGAATTTAGATATTTAAGTAAGATAATTCAAATTAAGTAAAATATTCAAGCAAGATGAAATCCAAGTCAAGTAAGATAGGTGCGGTGCTTACTTATGAAATGACCGATTTTATTACTGGCCACTTTGAGTTTCGATATATTCTGTTCGAATTCGAATTTCAAAATAAATCAAAATGCATCTAATAGCTACGATGTTCTTATTTCAAAAACAGTATTTTATTTGTTTTTCTGTAGCTAAATTATGTTCATGTGATTGTCTTGAAAATAAAATGGATAAGTTGAAAATTCGTGCTATTTTTTAATACGAGTTTCGTCGCGGCACCAATGCAAGTCAGACGGCTCACAATATTAATAGTATGTAGGGGCCAAACACCACAAACGATCGCACCATAGGTCGATGGTTTGAACGCTTCCGTTCTAGAAATTTCGATCTTCAGGATGAGCCCGGACGACATACGACTAAGATTAATAACGATGAATTAAAGGCTATAGTGGAAGCAGATCCATCTCAAAGTACAGCTAAGTTAGCAGCAGGGTTTGATGTTCGTGATAAAACAATGTTGGTTCATCTGCGTCACATCGGCAAAATAAAAAAAGCTCGAAAAGTGGTTACCGTATGAACTGTACGAACGAACGTCAGCGACAACAACTCGTCGAAGTGTGCACTGTGTTATTAAACCGTCACAAAAACTAAGGAATTTTGAATCTCATCGTGACTTGTGATGAAAAATGGATCCTGTAACCGCAAACGTTCTTATCGGTGGCTGGATCCAGGAATTGTAGCCCAACAATGTCCAAAGCGCAAGATAACTAAGAAAAAGCTACTGGTATCAGTTTGATGGTCCTGTGCCAATATTATCCACTACAGTTTCTTGCGAGTCGGTCAAACAATTGATGCAGATGTGTACTGTAAGGAGCTGCAGATGATGATGGAAAAGCTGGCAACAAAGCAACCAAGTTTGGTTAATCGCTCATCTCCACTTCTTCTTCATGACAATGCCCACCTCACACTTTAAACTTACGACGGTTTAAAAACTTCAAGAGCTGGACCTGGAGACTCTCCCTCACCCACCATACTCATCGAACCTTGCCCCGACAGATTTCCAATTCTTTCGAAATTTGGACAACTTTATGCAAAGAAATAATTTTATTCTGAAGTAGCTGTGATTAGGGTTTTAAAGAATTCATTGATACCAGTTCATTGATTGTCCACGAGGCTTTTACAGGAGTGCATCGAGTGGCATCAATCAACTGCCCGTGAGGTGGCGAAAGTGTGTAGATAATATTGCTCAATATGTCGACTAACATAATAAATATTTTTATAACAAAAGACTTTTCTTTAAGTTTCTCATACAAATCGGTCATTTCAAAGGTAAGCACCTAATAATATCTAATAGTAATAAATCACTCCCATGATTTATTACTTAACAAATAATTTACATACTTATCTTCGGATATTGATGAACATCAATATCCTCAATCCCCATCCTAATCCGCAATCGCAAGCTAAAAATTTTTACATCCTTATCCTCATCCTCTATACAACATCCGTTACATTCCTAAACCTGATGATGGTAAGTGGATACTGTCACCCATGAATATATATGTATTTGGAATACACTCCAACATTAGTAAAAAATAACCGACATTCGCACCATTCATATAATTGATAACATGTAATGTTTAGTTTATAAACGGTTAACATGTAATGTATTAAAGATTACCTATTCTTTAATACATTATGTACATTAATTAATAAATTAATCAATTTTTTCAGATCATACTTAAATGTTCGGTTTCCTCGAATTGCACTTTTTTTTATTTTGAGCGTCGAATTTTGTTCTCTGAATAATCATCTAACCTGTCTATTTCCTTTACATTGTGTGGTCAGACATCTCTTATAAACTGTCTGGACTCTTTTTACTTGGACGCCCACATACGAGTATTATCTTTGGTATATTGTGTGTAACTACGTTAGATATAAGAATGTGTATATGTGTGCGTGATAGAATTGCAGTTGAAGGACCGTCCATTAATTTTGTACCGATGGACTATTCCAATAACTTCCGAGACACTGTTTGCTCACCCATTGTACTCTACGCCCGCCACTTCCAACTGAATAAAAATAACGTTATGATGGAGACAGATATAACTAAACTACACATATACATTTCCCAGCTCTTATTAGTATCACGGTAAGGTGCTTATTCGTATAGTTCGACTTGCGCTCTAGTACAAACTTAATCCAGCAAAACCTAATCCGTCTTATTATATAAATTAAACAAGGGTTTTAAGCACTATGTAACAAATGTCTAAAGTGTCTTTCTCCCAATCAAATTCGTTAAACGCCTCTTATATCATGATTTAAAAACGTGTTAATTTTCGGAACAATTTGAAGTTATTCTACTATTGCATAAATCATGATGTTCGAATTTCTGACAAATTCACTGCAACCACACAACCTTCCCAGCCCTTACCAGCGCGCAACCGTAACCAGCCCTTTAACAGCCACTACTGGATAATACCTTTTCAGTCACATAGTCTCATGCATGAAAGTTGTATTGCCTTAATTAAACTCTATGGAGAGTGAAATGAAATTTGACATTACAATAATTTAGTTTCGGTTTAAAATAATTTAATTTCAGTCAAATGAATCAAATCAGCACTATACTTTCAAAATTACGACGGTATAAACATTCTTAAAAATCCACAAATAATTGTACCTATATTAAACAATATATTTTGGATAGGACTCGAAATTTTACATTTGCCAAGACATTTTTTTAAATGTAATAATATCTAAATTTCCGATTGGTTTATGTTTGTGTTCTAATGGAAGTTACAATATCCAAAATAATAAAATATTAGACAAAAAACTGTTCAATGTTCCTCCTAAATTCCTACAACAGGTCTTAGGTCCTAGAACCTATTGTAGGAATTCTATGTAGGATTAGAAAGGAAAACATAAAAGGGAATAATAAATTTTGGAAACCACAATTGAGACTCGCACTTGAACGCCAAGTAAAATACAACATTATATTGTCAACAAAATTTATATCGCCGTTCACGAACTTTTCTAATAACTGTAGGTACTTCAAAAAACTTTTCCAATATCAAGTTAAAATGAGACGAAAACGTTTTATCTGTGTAGAACATATGATCATTATTTACTTTACTAAAACAAAGACTAAACTATATACTAGTCGGTGTATTAATTGTTGCTGTTAATTAATAATAGCAATTAAGTTAATTAATTAAGTATTAATGTTTCCAACGATTACATTTTGCTAGCCGGTAAGTTAGTGAAGCAATTCATTTATGTTGTATGGTGAGCAGTGTCATCATTTTCGGTTCGGCCCACCGCTATGGTATAATTAGTTTTCGGATGGTTGCCATACACTCTTATTCTTCTTTTTCCAGATGTTATTCGAGAAATAATTAAATAAGCAACATGTAAGGTACAGAAAGTACTGAAGAAACAGCAAATATACGGTAGCAAATGTAAAGGTGGGTTGGGTGTAGTTGGGTGTAGGGTAAAATAGTAGTCCCAATGTCATCACGAAGTCGAAGCAGGACTCTGTCGACTTTGCGTTGACATTCTTAGCATTTTAACATTATTTACTTCACTTATTTAAAAATAGGTCGTTTAGCTGATCGTTATAAGCAGGTTTGTATTTTTTTGATAAGTGATATCTTCGTGATAAGCAGGTGATAATGATTTAGTATTTTCTTGCAGCGCTTTAAGTACAATCCATTTTTTTCTTCGTACACCACCCGCTCTGCTACTCCTCTTTTCTTTTCTTTGTATACCATCCGCTCTGCAACTCCTCTTTTCTTCTTACAGCACCAGCTCTGCTACTCCATTTTTCTTCGTACATCACCCGCTCTCCTACTCGTCTTCTTCGTCCATCACCCGCTCTGCTATTCCTCTTTTCTTCGTACACCACCCGCTCTGCTACTCATCTTTTCTTCGTACACCACCCGCTCTGTTACTCCACTTTTCTTCGTACACTACCCGCTCTCCTACTCCTTTTTTCTTTTCTTTGTATACCACCCGCTCTGCAACTCCTCTTTTCTTCTTACAGCACCAGCTCTGCTACTCCATTTTTCTTCGTACATCACCCGCTCTCCTACTCGTCTTCTTCGTCCATCACCCGCTCTGCTAATCATCTTTTCTTCGTACACCACCCGCTCTGTTACTCCACTTTTCTTGGTACACTACCCGCTCTCCTACTCCTCTTCTTCATACACCACTCGCTTTGCTACTTCTCTTTTCATTGCTTAATTGTTGACCTTCTATCTTTTTATAGATTTAGAATACGATAGCTGACTGTTTACAGAATAATTTCCAATATTTTTAATTACCTAATTATATAATTATCTAAAATCAGTCAAACATTGAATCAAACCGTTTGAACCGTTTGAATCAAACATTCAAACGGTCAATAACCTCCACGAAGACAGTCACTGTAGTTATACTGAAAAAACGCTTTTGTTACCTAAAAGGTCAGTGTCACCTAATCATTTTGTTCTGCTCTTTGTCCTTGATCCTTGATTTCGTTCAAAGACAAAGACTGAGAAACAAGATAATTATTTTCTCCTGGGCATATTATAGATAAAGATCATAACAGTGTATAGATAAAGTTCAACTACATTCCAAAGTTCAATTCAGTTCAAAGGTCATTGACAAAGGTTTAATGCAATAGTATCGCTCCTAATGACGTCCTTGTGAAAACTAAGTTTCATATCAGCAGCGTTCATCTCCAAATGTCGTGCCTACAATGAGAACTGTCATTATCGTTACCCCTTGACACGACGACGATGGTGAGTATTGGTTGACCGCTTTTCACATAGGAACGAAACGTCACGATTGCGTTACAAAATATGAAAATGTTTGCATATTAAAGCTTATTTATGTACTCTCTTGAACTTCATAAATCTATGATCTGAACTACTTTAACTTTTAATGGAGAGAATTGTAATATTTTTTACCCAATTACTGTGCGGTCAAAAAGGAAGGGTTATGATTTTGCCAGCCTAGGTATATATGATAAAAGGCGACTAAGGGATAACAAAGTCGCTACTATAAGCCTTCAAGAACTTCACCACCTCTAAAAGAGTAAACGCGCCAACCCACTTGGCTAGTGTGGCGTTTTAAGGCCATACATACCTCATGTATGTATATCTGTCTGAATTTTCCATCCCAATTTCAGATCTCAGCAAATGAGGTGTCAATCTATTCGCCTTAATCAGCCGAGTATATTTTTTGGAATAAATCCAAAATGTAAAAAATAAATCATACAAAACGTATATCCGTTCACAGCGACGACGTGTGAATGTGGAAAACAGCTTACTGACTCTGACAGAGAAAACAGCCCTGAACGGAATACGCGTGAAGTCCGCGAAAACCGTCCACACTCGCGTTCGTAGCTGTTCACGGCGTGAGTCTAGAGTCGGCTTAACCATAATACAATAAATTGGTCGATCATTAACTTCATTAAATGATAAGACAAGCAAGCTAACTCGACGTACTCGAAAATAATATGAAACTATTATAATGGTTCCGTGAACATCTACATTATTTTTTAATTTTACATAAGTTCAATATGAAACAGACATTAAATCGCTAGATCATTGACGTTAAGAGTATTTTTTACACGACGAATGATACAATACAGTTATATTGCAGTACTCAACATCGCTGATAAACTGATAATAACATTCTAATATTGTTGTGTTGATTTCTTTTTTTTAAATTATATATGGGTCATTTTTCAAGTGCAGATTAAAATTTAATTACTAATTACGTATTCAATATTATATGTAATGTGAGATTATCTTTCCTACAACAGAAAGTGAGTTCAATTCATGAGTATAATGTTCTGAGTTATTTCGTTACGGGTCAGTGTGATACAGGAGGAATTGTATTAAACCGGTGGAAACGTGAGCGGAGTGTGGATAGTATCAAATGTTTTCCGATAACATTCCGCCTCGATTGGAACCTGTGCTTGTGGATTGACTCGTATTCTATTTTATACGACAGATTAGTGTTTAATAAATAATGTATCATACCATGCCATCAACTTGTATCTTTGAATTCACCATACCATGCTACTGATGGAATAAGACATTTTTTTTATTGGTGATACGTAATATATATAGACAAAAATTGAAGTTAAAAACCAAGGCCTATACAACATCACACTAAATAGTTATTAAATATATCTAGCCATATTGAGATGACAGCAAATTGCCGTCGGTCATACCTGCTCAATACAAAACCATAATACATAATACCTATGATACTATAATATCCTATATTCCATGTATGCATATGTATGTATATTCGTGCGTCGTGCCATCAACTTGTATTTTTGAATTCCTAGTAAGGCGCACGCCCAGAATGATGTAAAGCGGGCACTACTGCCAGCTGGAAACAGCGGTAGGATTGGGCAACGGAGGCCCGGCGTAACAGGCGGCGCCCAGCAAGAGCACCAACGCCCAAAGAGCGACGGACCAGAGCTGCGGTGGCCGGCGAGAGTAGTGGCCCAGATGATGTGTCCAGGACAGCTGAGTCCCGGGAGTGATTCTTCCAAACGTCCTCCCTTGATCGCTCCCAAAACAAAAAGTGTCCTTGCGGCCCCTTAGATTTTCCTTTTTTTATTTTTTTTTCGGGACAGGCGTGTGATTTCTTCAAAACGTCTTCCTTTGATTGCTCCCAAAACAAAAACTGTCCATGCGGCCCCTTAGATTTTTATCTTTTTCTTCATTGTCAGAATTTTGTCAGATTTACAAATTTCAGAATTTTCTTTTACGTCGAGCAGTTTCCAGCCAGTGCTATTTATTTCGGCCAGTGTGTTTATTCATGAAGATGGGTAATGTGTTTCAGTGGTTAATACATAACTAATATAAAACCATTAAATATTTAATTACAGAATACAGATAAAAAAAATACAGAGTTTATAAAAGTGAGCTATTGCAACAAATAATGTTACAGGCAACACGTTCATAATTAAAATTCCTTCCAGAGCGAAGCCTCAAAGAGATGGATTAGGTAGTGGTTCTGCCGAAGCGATACTTTACACTATTGTTTCGAGTTTTTTTTTATTGCAAGAAAGCGGCAGGCTAGCATACAGTCCACCTTTTGGTAAGTGCATATTGTCGCCTACAGTCATCCGTGGTACATGCCAACTTCAGTCCAGAATGACAAATGTTGGCACGCCTCCGGATAGGCTACCTACCTTTTCAGGTCGTGTACAATTTTTCTTTTCAGAGTTGTTCTCTAAAAATGTTGATACGAAAAAGGACGGTTATTACGTACACGAATCGAAAAAGCGAACATAACGAAGCCGCGATTTATAGCCTTTGTCTACGTGTCAATTATTGCAATCCCGTGTTTTTGATCTTCGTTATTTACGACACCGTTTATTTTCTTTGATGCCTTTTACACTTTGTTCGTCATTTCTTCCCTGTTGTTGGCTTTAACTAAGGTCAGCAGTTTCATTAATCGCTAAAAAGATTTCTAATAAAAATTGGTCACATTTTAATGGTTTTAGAACTTCCTCGGTAGGTGTTTCTGATTTCGATAATGAGGGCCACATATGTTACAGAACCGATAAAAGCAATAGGATTAGACGCGTGCTCGAATGGAGACCAAATACCTAGAAACGTACCGTGGCACACTCTCTGGCCAGGTGGACTGACGACTTGAAGAAAATCGCCGGTAGGGACTGGATGAGAAGAGCAGAAGCCCTAGTGTGGTGGCGGTCTTTGGGAGAGGCCTATATCCAACAAGCTGATGGTATGATTTCTGATTTTATCACCAACTTTAAAATTGAAGTAATAATCCTTCGCCTTGGGTGTCTTAATACAGAGGTACGCTAGGTATAGTAGGCTAGGCTGTATACAGAGGTTAATTTATTATAAACGAGTGTCTGCTTCAGTGAAATATAAATACCCGCACACCAATATTATAAATCCGAAAGTGAGTTCCTCTGTCTATCTATTTGTTTGTTACGTCTTCACGAAAAAACTACTAAACCAACTTCAATGAAATTTGGCAAGTAGGCAATTTTGCCTGAAAAGCAAAGAAGGACATAGGATACTAAAACAAAATCAGATTCTAAAACAACAGATATTCTACAGAACCACACTACAACAGATCACACAACAATAAATAATGTAATATTTGCTTAAAACTGAAAGTCTCTATTAAGTCTCTATCCTTTATTAATTATATTTCTATTACCTATGAAAAAAGGGAATAACTTGGCCATTAGACTACACGCCTGTATTATTATACAAGTGTAGGAGTATTTTCCTCTATTTTCAACAACAAAGTTAATTAACTAAAGCGAACTCATTTTTTACCGTAATCGCTACACGATCAAAGTAAACATTGGACCAAAAGACTTTTAATAAGTATGCTAATCCAATTTGCGATACCCTTTCTCCCGAGTTCTATTTTACTTTAAATGAATATCAAGTTATTTAGCCATAATTGACTGGCGTTGTGGACAAAAAGAAAAATTCTGCTCAAGTAGAATTTAAAAATGATTGCATTAACTTCGTTAATAGTAATTAACAAGGTTTCTTTGCGTTACTTCACGATTTTTTATCGAGGTCAGATTAATGCCGCTAAGGAAAACTTTCGTCAACTATATATTTAATATACATACTACATACGTATCTGCTATTATATAAGTACAAATAAGTAGCGAATCTAACAGTTCAAATATAACTTTAGATACTCCTAGTGTAACAATACTCTTTGGAGTATTGTCCTTTACCGAACTTCTTATTATCAATCCTTAAGAACCTCTACTAGCCGCCAATACACATCTAATAAAAATAAAAATACACCTAATAGTTATATATATATTTATAATTTTGTGTAGGAAGTTGAGATTCATGTGTAAACAAGCGATCTGAAGGCTTTACTGTGGTGCAGCAGGAACATCTTTGCGGATCATAAAATAGACAGCAGAATAAGTCAGGCCGCAAAGATTTACAGCAAATTTAGATTTGCATAGGCGCCAGTTTTTAAGGATTTAGTAGCAAGAAGTTCGGTAAACGACAACACTCGAAAAAGTATTGTTGCATTAGACCCGAATAAAGACTAAAAACACGGAGTTGTTTTTATGATTCCTTGTGCACTCTAATTCTTAGAAAAAATCTCTCTCTCTCTCTCTTTTCGCTCTACAGGCCGGGGTGGGCCTTGGCCTGATATAGCAAGTTTTTCCAGATCATTCTGTTCATGGTCTTAGTCCTCAAATCTGCAATTCTAACTGCTTTAAAATCTCTGTGTATTCCATCTCAACCGGGGCCTGCCACAGTTTCGACTTTCCTCCGGCCTGCTCGTTAGGGCTTTTTTGGCAATCTTTCCTCATCCATGCGCTGCACGTATCCAGCCCATCGCATTCGACCAACTTTAATATGTCTTCCTTTGTCTGGTTTTGGATACATGTCATAAAGCTCGTGGTTGTAGCGGATGCTCCATTGATCCTCGCATTTCATGGCTCCATATATTATTCGGAAAATCTTCAATTTAAAGACCCGGAGGCTGTTTTCATCTTTTTTAGTCAGAACCCTCCTATCAAATCAAAAACGTGTGTCCAGTACAATAGTTTATTAGAGACTGGCAGACAGCTGCAAGTGCACCCACACATACGTAATACGTAACACCTCCATTCCGAACCATATGTCAGCACCGGTCTTAATATAGGTTTATACGGCATTTTTGACAACGTTTTTGACATTGAGTATTTAAGAAGTCCGAAGTAGAGTGCTACCGCCGCTAATTGCCACTAGTAAGTGTACTAGCGGCAATTATTCGTCACTGAATTTCTGCACTTACATTAGCTTCGTTCGCGGTAAGGATTCAGAACTGATTCGGAACTATACGCATGCGCAGTTCAAATAATGCCGTTCGCGGAACACACAATTCAGAATTTCTAGTTACAGTTCTGTGTTCGCGGAACCGTCGAACTCGATTCAGGATCGGTTCAGAATCAGTTCTATCAGTTCTATAACTTTGGCAAGAATCCGTAGTTCCAGACATGCGCAAGTTTTACCTAACGACATTTGACATACATGCTGCGGCTATATTCAGTTGGTTAGAAACTAATAAACTGGTTAAATAGTTAAATAAAATATAAATTTTATTAATTTATTAAGGGTTAAATAAAATATGGTTAGTTTTGTTTGTTGTTTATATAAATAAGTTTCTATAATACTCTAATAAGAGTAATGTGTTTTGGTGGGTCCACTTAAATACTTGCCAACTTAGGAGTTTTCCCCCCCAAATTTAGGGGGTAAATAAGTGGGATGGGTTTTTTTTAGGGGTTTTATATTTTTAGGGATTTTTTGACTCTTCATATATTTTTTTGAATATATATTTTTCATATATTATGTGAAAGTATAGGCCCTGGGACAATCCAAACTATAATAGCTAATCATATTTATTTGTTGACCTAGCGACTTAACGACATCTAGTACAAATATATTACAACTACTCTGTGGTGACTGGTGGTTATTGTGCCTATGTATAGGCCTATGTGCCTATACATATGTACGTTGATTATTGTTTACTTGTTTAATTCGATTTTGTTGTTGTACTGCTGTGCCGACAAGCAATTTTTTAATGATGCCTAAAGAAACTAAAAATAAAAAAATGTACAGTCAGAAGTACACGTAGATTTGGGAAACAGATCCAGATTTAAAAGGTAAAGAAATCTCATTGCATTTTTGTAATTTATATTTTTTCTTTTATTATATATTTTTTTAGAGGGATTTCTAAGTAATTGGGGCGATTTTGGGGGTTTTTGACTTAAGCTTTAGGGATAAATATTTTTGAGAGTTGGTAATTTAGTGGAAATAAAACGACACTCAAATTTTAACTTTTTCTTGACAGGTAGTCTTATGTTTACATTACCGAGCGGCGGGTTCGACTGCTCGCTCTTATCAGCGATCGCGCATCGCTGCCGTGCGCAGCTTAACTATATACAATAATAATCTGCATGTCCGTTTGTACCAAATATATATTATTTTTGCATTATCGGAAACATGCAGATTATAATTGCCATACGCTACATCACCCCCCTCCAGCCCTTTAAGGGCGATAGTAATCAGGGAACCGTACTTTACGGCCTGAACGAGTCCTGATAATGCTCCTGTCAGGGTCGGGAGTATCAGTGTCTGTATGTGGAGGTGTAGTGTGTGTTGTTGTGTTTGTGGTAGGCAATATGTAGGCTGGTTTGAGCCAGTCTATCGATACTGCGACTTTTTTGCCCTTGATTAAAAGTTTAAAAACTTTGTCACTGCGCTCCGCTACTTGATAAGGTCCTGTGTAAGCTGGTTTGAGAGAACCGCCTGTTGTGTCATCTCGGAGAAAGACATGAGAGGCCGTTTCCGTATCTTTAAAGATAAATGTAGGACGATGTTGTGGGTGGTGGGATGCTGGCGACGGACGTAACACCTGGACGGCTTTGCGAAGTCGTGACAGATAGTCCGTCACATCAACGGTTTCATCGGGTGTTGATTGGAAAAAATCGCCTGGGAGACGTAATGGTTGTCCGTAAACGAGCTCAGCGGCTGAAGCTTGTCGGTCCTCTTTGAAAGCGCTACGAATTCCTAGCAAAACAAGGGGAAGACATTCGACCCAATTTTCGTTTGCATGGCAGACTATAGCGGCTTTTAACTGACGATGGAACCTTTCAATCAATCCGTTGCAAGCTGGGTGATATGCTGTTGTCTGCCTTTGCCGAAAACCTGCGAGCTGCGACAAATGTTTAAATAGTGCAGATTCGAACTGCCGTCCTCTATCGGATACGATGTCAGTGGGGCATCCGAACCTAGAAATCCAGCCACTCAACAAGGCTTTTGCCACTGTTTCGGCTGTTATATCAGGCAGAGGTATTGACTCAGGCCATCGCGTGAAGCGATCGATGGCTGTGAGACAGTAGCGATAGCCTTCAGATATCGGCAGTGGGCCGATCAGGTCTATATGTACGAACGAAAATCTGGTTCGTGGCAATTTAAAGTTACCTAGCGGTGAATGGATGTGTCGTGTGACCTTTGACCGCTGACACGCGAGGCATGAACGTGACCACTCTCTACAGTCTTTTCGCACTCTAGGCCATATGTATCGCTCAGCAACAAGTCTGGCTGAAGCGTTGGCTCCTGGGTGGCTAAGTGAATGCAGGCTGTCAAATACCTGGCAGCGCATATCTTTCACTACAAAAGGTCTCAAACCGTCACTGCTTTCGTCACAAAACAATTCGACGCGAGTACCGGGCAATTCAACCTTTCTAAATTGGAGCGAACAATTACCCGCAAGCAACTCCTTAAGTTCGCAGTCTGTTTGTTGACGCAAGGCTAACTGTTCTAGATTGATAGGCTGCGTGATTTCCTCCACTCGTGATAAGGTGTCTGCAACCACGTTGTCTTTTCCTGAAATGTGCCTAATGTCAGAGCTGAATTGCGAAATGAAATCGAAATGTCGAAATTGCCTTGGTGAACATGTATCTTTTCTAGTGGAAAATGCATAGGTCAGAGGTTTGTGGTCTGTGTAAATGATGAAATCCCTAGCCTCTACCATATGGCGAAAGTACTTTATACTCTCGTGTATAGCCAGTAGTTCTCGGTCGTAAGCTGAGTATTTCTGCTGTGCCGGGCTAAGCTTATGCGAAAAGAATGCCAGTGGCTGCCAATATTTACCTATTCGCTGCTGTAAAATAGCGCCAATCGCTTTGTCTGATGCATCGGTGACCAACGCGAGTTTTGCGTTGCATTCAGGATGCGCTAGCATGGCCGCCTGACAAAGGCTCTCCTTGCAATCTTGAAAGGCCTTTTGTTCCTTGTCCGTGAAATTGACCGGGAGCGAACCTTTAACTGAGCCAGTAAGCAAATCGTTAAGGGGTGCTTGGAGTGTTGCGGCTTCTGGGATGAACCTTCGGTAATAGTTCACCATACCCAAAAATCTACGCAGCTCTCGTACAGTCTTTGGGGTTGGAAAATTCTTAACGGCGTCCACTTTAGACGACAATGGCTTGGTTCCTTCAGACGAGATCGTATAGCCAAGAAATGTAACTTGGGAGACGCCAAACACACATTTAGAAGTATTGACTACCATGCCGTATTCTTTTAGCCTTGAGAAAACCTGCTGTAGATGCTGTTTATGAGTGTCATGGTCTTTAGTAAATATTAAAAAATCGTCTAAATAACAGTATGTAAAATCCAATCCCTGGAGCATTTCATCGACAAATCGTTGAAATGTCTGTCCGGCATTACGTAGCCCGAAGGTCATATAAGGGAACTCGTAAAGTCCGAACGGCGTTGTGATGGCTGTCTTCGGGATATCCTCTGGATAAACAGGGATCTGATTGTACGCCTTAACTAAGTCAATTGTAGAGAAGACGCTGCAACCTGAAATACTGTGAGCAAAGTCGTGTATGTGTCTAATCGGGTACTTGTCAGGGATGGTACGTGCGTTCAACATTCGGTAGTCACCACAAGGTCGCCACCCGTTGTCTTTTTTGGGTGCGAGGTGGAGAGGTGATGCCCAAGGTGAACGGGAGGGACGGCAAGTACCGTTTTGTAACATGGCTTGGAACTCAGCTCGTGCTATTTTTAATTTATCAGGCGCCAGCCTGCGAGGGCTACAAGATACCGGTGGGCCAGAAGTTGTGTGTACGTGGTGTTGAGTATTGTGTGTAGGTGTATTATGTACTCCGGACGGTTTAGTTATTTCTGGAAACTGTGCGAGTATATCGTGGTACATAGTATTTCCTGATACTACCTTCACTGAAGGAACACCATTAAAAGATCGAACAAACAAACCCGTGGTTGATAGGGTTGTATTATTGTCAATTAAGCGCTTATTACGTACATCTACAATTAAATTATAATAAGATAAAAAATCTACGCCTATGATTGCCTTAGTTACATCGGCGACGATAAATCGCCAGGCAAAGTCACGGCGCAGGCCTATATCTAACAATAAATGTGTGTACCCGTAAGTGTTAATTATTGTCCCATTCGCCGCACACAGTTCGAAATTGGTTTTAAACCGTTGTTGCTTAAGGGAATGTCTGGGAAACACGCACACATCACTACCCGTGTCCACTAAAAACTGCACTTTTGTTCTTTGGTCCGTCACGAATAAGCGACCCGTACCTGGGCAGTCGCCGGTCGCCATAATCGACTGCCCTACCGGTTTCCCGCAGCGTAATCGCACGGTTTGGTGCACTTGTTGGCCTTTGGCCCAAACTTGTAATGGTACCAACACCTAGGGAATTTTTTGTACCTGGACGGGGACCTTCCAGATGATGAGCGTCCACGGCTACGGCTGCTGGCATCTGTCAGGCGTCTTACGCGTGACATCCTGTCCATTTTGAGTTGTAGGACCTGTACTAGCCTGGTGAGCTCCGCGATTTGGGTGTGCATGGAGTCTGGAGATTCATGCGTTGTCCTCGATGACGAAACTACAGCTACATGCGGACTGGGTGATACGACGTCATGAAACTTATCCGCCAACTCAGCCACTTCTGCCAGTGGAGCTTTGGCCTGCGATGCAATGATGGACTGGGTGCTGCTAGGGAGGCGACTGATCCAAATCGTTCTCATGAATTCCTCTGGAACATCAGGTCCTGCCAGCTATTTTAGATGCCTAAGGAATTGGGAAGGTGTTCTGTCTCCTAGTTCCTCGCGAGTCAGCAACTGCATCACCTTCTTCTCCCGCGATGCAGACAGTCGCTTCACCAACTCCGTCTTCAGCCTCTCATATTTGTTGACGACGGTAGTGTCAGTAATTATATCCTCTACTTCAGCTGCGTAGATGTTGTCGAGGTTGCTCATCGTATGATGAAACTTTGTAATGTCCAAGGTGATATTGGCCAGAATGAATTGGCTTTCCAGCTGAGCGAACCACAACGCTGGTCTTTGAGGGTAGAAGGGTGGTACGCGCACGCCGACCCGACATAAGTCACTCGATGAGCCCGTGGCTTTGTCCGCATCACAGCTGCCTGCGTAATCTGTTCTCCCTTTTTCGCTCATGGCGTGTCCAGATTTGGGGTCACCAGTTTAGTGGAAATAAAACGACACTCAAATTTTAACTTTTTCTTGACAGGTAGTCTTATGTTTACATTACCGAGCGGCGGGTTCGACTGCTCGCTCTTATCAGCGATCGCGCATCGCTGCCGTGCGCAGCTTAACTATATACAATAATAATCTGCATGTCCGTTTGTATCAAATATATATTATTTTTGCATTATCGTAAACATGCAGATTATAATTGCCATACGCTACAGTAACACTGCCGATGACAGTAGATCGTACGCAGTTTGGTTCCGAAATCGTTCGCGGAAATAAAAATCACGAATCGGTCTATAACCGAGCATGCGCTCTACTACGATTCCAAATTAGTTCAGTACTAGTTCCGAATTAGTTCTGAATCCTTACCGCGAACAAAGCTATTATTGTCATTAGTTACTAACGTGCCCAGATACACAGACTCTTTGATTTTAGGAAAGCTGCATTTCCCTATTGCGACTTGCTCTTGTGGTTGGTTTTGCACGCTGAAACTGCCCTATACATGGTTTTTGCTGATTTACTGTTAGTCCTGCACGTCGTGAGCTTCGTTCTATATCCATGTACGCATCCTTCATGGCCGAGAGAGTCCTTCCTACAAGGTCGATGTCATCTGCGTATCCAACCATATAGTATGTAGTGCCTATAGTTTCTTTACTATAGTAACTTTGGAATCACGGATGTATTTCTCCAATGTAATGTTAAATAGGATGCAGAAAAGGGTTGGCGAAGACCATTGTGCGTTATAAAAGGTTCGGACACGGCTTTTTGTATTTTCACTCTGTTCCGGGTCTTTTTCAGGGTGATTTTAGTAAGCCGTATAAGCTTATTCGGAATATTAAATTCCTTCATGGCTGTATAAAGAAATGAGCGGTTGATGCTATCGTATGCAGATTTAAAATCAATAAAGAGGTGGTACGTGTCTATGTTAAATTCATGAGACTTTTCCAAAAATTGTCTAAGTGTAAATATTTAGTCTGTAGTTGAGTAGTTCGGTCTGAATCCACAGTGGTATATGCCAAGGCTAGATTCTACATATGGTTGCAGCATATTACAAAGAATGTTTGCAAAGATTTTATAAGTTGTATTCAGCAAGATTATACCTCCATAATCTTTGCATAATAAAACCTCGTCCTTTTTGTGTATTGGACAAATAGTACCTGTGTTCCACTCATCAGGCATGATCTACGCGGCCCAAATTGGTTTTATAAGTTGGTGTATTTGGCTTCGGAGTCGTATTCCACCATATTTTATCAACTCGCCCACGATATTATTAAAGCCCGGAGATTCACTATTTTTTACCCCCGTTATGGCGTTCAGCACCCCTTCCAACGTTGGGCACTCGTCGGCTTCATGTACTACATAATTGTGGTCATCGTTTATGTCGATTTCTCCTGTTTCTGCACCTCCTATCTCTCCAATAAGTAATTCCCTGAAATGCTCACATAACCTTTGCAGGACTCATTCTCTGTTTAACAAGCTCTTTATGCTTATTTCTATATGTTGTAGTTTTTGTTTCGGTTGTTTACGACCTCTATTTATTCTTTTATAAAACTTCCTTGTTTCGTTCTTACTATATTCCTCTTGTAGACTTGTGAGCTCATCCTGTTCATATTGTTTCTTCTTTTTCCTAATCAAATTGTGTTCCTTTCTTCGCACTTCTCTATATAATTCCCTGCCCGCGTATTTACTTGCTGCATCTTGCGGTATATGCTGTTTTTATGGTATGTAAGTTTTGCGCACTCCTCATAAAACCACATTTTCCTAATTTCCCGTTCTTGTACTTTCAGTATTTCATTTTCTGCTTTTAATACTACACTCTAAATCCTTTTCCAACTCTGCTCAATATTATCACTATCTTCCGATTCCGTCTCGTTGAGTACTCTACAAACAGTGTCCATATACTTAAGATTCAAGCCTTAAGAATTTTAAGACTTTTAAGACTTTTGTGTTGTATCTAATGAATCCTTCCTTCCTTTCTTCGTATTTATATATTGATATTCTAGCTCTGATTCGACAACGGCTCAGTAATGATCTGAATCGATATTAGCGCCTCTGTGGGTTCACACGTCTAACAGGTTGGAAAACTGTGAAAAAAGTGGAAAATATATCTATCTACCTATATATCCCATCTATCCGACCCCTTATAACTTAGTGTTGGTGATAGAGCTTATTAATATTGCAATCACTTAATCTAAAAACCTCCAATTTCGATTAAACAATTGATCGAGTAAATTATACATCTATTTACTAACTTTTCCAATTAACTTCACATAGTATTTTATGTACACCATTTAAAAGGAGCATAACCGCGAAGTTTGATACGAGATGGAAGTTGAAGCATAAATTGTGGACTGGGCAAGTGTTAAAGTGTCGTTTGGCAGAACCGTAATAAAATAGTCGGAGGACGGTGCGAAGATCGTGACTTCTATAAACTGCCTGAACATTTAACAAACAAATAAAGTTGAAAATGTCTGTCTGTGATTTGCGAATATTTCGGCTGCGAAGGCAAACTTCAATTATGATATTCTTTATATGGTATATTCAATAGTATAGTATATTCAAATATGATATTTCTTTATGATATGATATTCTATATTTCTTAATCGCAATACTACTGCTATATTAATACAAATGTTATTAGTAATATTTGTTAATGTTCGCAAAGCTATGAATAAATTACCAAAAAGAATAAAAATAAATCAATTTATCAAATATATTGATAAACTACGTTGCACTCTTTTTGCACTACATTGTATAGAAAGAAGACTTGACGCGTGACAATTTTCTCTACCAATCGATTGTTCGGTTATAACATATTTATGTATATTTTTACTACAGAACAGAATAAAACACAAGTCCAATTGACATTATTACTGTTTCTAAAACTCTATGTCCAAGTTATGTCGTATATGAACATTCGAATATTACTGCAATGATTTTTATAAAACTTGCAACAATATTCATAACGTTAGAACTACTTAACTAAATCGGTTAAGCGGCCATTTTCTATATAGACCCACAAACTACTTTTGTGCCGAATTTCATTTCAATTGGTCAAATGTGCGCTACAGTTCTTCAATAAACTTCTTTTCCTTTCCATATAAAATATACAAAACATATCGATGACAAAAATTTCAAATGGCATGAGACAAAAATCACAACTTTTCAAGACGAGCTGAAAACAATTTTCTATTTAAAATTATTTGTAACTTTATCAGTTTTATAGCTATTGTTTTGACTTTAAGGGTTTTAAGATTAAAATAATAACTCTATTGTTAATAAAGTTATTGTAAAACGAATTATTTTTACTGACCCCGAAAAATGTCGGTATTTCCCTCACATCAATTGAAATTTCCACCATCGCTATAGCTTCAGAGAGATTAATAAACTTCAGAACTGATTATTGTTTTGAATTCATATTCAGGAAATTCAGAAGTCGTCATCTCTGCAATAAATAGATTACTTCAAAATACCCATAAGTTTGTTAAAAATTTGCCTAATAGTTTTATTCAAAACTTCCCTAAATCTATAATTATCCACATGGGCGAAGCCGCCGAAAAACTAAAGGGTTTCAATCGCATATATTGCGATTGAACCCCTCAAACCCGATCAATTTGGTGGATATGGTGGATATTTCCTAACACATTCTATAAGAATCCTCATAAATTCATATCGACACTAACCTCAAGGGCGTACACACCAAAATCTTTGCAAGTCACTTCACGTACTCGTTACAAGGGAACGGAAATATGTGAAAATGGATCGTGTATACTGACCCTTATATTGGAAACCTTGGAACATGGAAACCATGAAGATATGATAACAATACCTAAAAACTTTTAGTAAATCCATTATACTCGTAGTTAATGCTACAAAGCATTTCAATTCCATTACTTACGCGTACAACAAAAATATACCTATCAGATAAATATGTCAACGCACAGTTACGTATAACTTTGTGGTGTCCACGCAGATACTATGTCCTGATGTTATCACCTGATGTTATCACCGAATATATGTATATCAATAAATACAAGAGACAGAGTATATGTGGTGTAGAAGCGCTCTCCGTGCCTTGCATGTATGCGCTGGATGCGCTGGATAAGGGCTGGATGCGGTGCAGATGATCTGAGAAGAAATAAGAAGTGATCTAGGAGAGGCGAGTCGATAGAGTTGATGTGACTGATTTGAGTCGTCGACTTACCATCCAGCAGTTTTATTCTTTATATTGTTTTTTTTTTTTTTTTTCATTTTTATTCTTTTTCATATTTTTAAGGGGACATTTACGCAACTGCCTCCTTCTACATAGGGTGTATAATTTATTGTTAGCAATTGCATTCGAGCTCAAACTCGCACGGACACAGTAATGTCACCCACTTGACATTAACGTATACACCAGGAGGTACCTAACCGTATTATATGGTTAATGTATGTCTTCTATGGTATTCAATGTACCATCTATAAAAAAGGCTGCGGATGCCTGTCTCTATAGGTATCTAATGTACCATCCACAAAATGCTACGGATGCTTTGATGTTCAATCACAATCGAAGATGAAGTCCGTTAAGGCCTGTTCCGATATAAGCGATATTCGTTTCCGCTTATGGTAGCGATATTTGCGTGGGTATAATTATTCATCCAGACATAGGCGATATTCGCTAACCGCTGCGAGTAGCGATATACCGCGTATAGCGGCCTGGGCCTAGTATCGCTATATTGCTATAGTAACCGTAACGCTTACCCAAGCGGTAAAACGCGTGCATACAAAATACCGGGCAAGATATCACCTAGATTTTGTCGTTACCGGAGGCGGCAGCAAATATCGCTTATATCTGATCAAGCCTTAAAGAAGTGTAGCGCATCGACATCGGCGCAGTGCCGCTTGTTCACGTTACTATGATGACGACAGCTGCGCGCGTTCCGGCGCAAGCCACCTGCCTCCACCCACACACCCGGCAACTGTCGTAGGAATAACCCGCGTCGCTCGTAATCATTTGTCCCGTAGGCGTACATTTAGTGTGGCAATGGACATCCTGTTAGGCATATGACAACTTATGAGAACAGTATGGAGGTGCAGAAAATGATCTATCGTTGTTTAATTGAAGAGTACACACACGCCTTATTGAAGTTAGGGAGTTTTTAGTTATTATTTTAGTTTTTTTAACCCCTAAAAATGAATTTTATTAATACTCATAAAAGGACCACTCAAAGAATACTACAGTAAAATGTGCAGTAAAGTGTTTCGGTATTGAGTGAGATATTGCAGAGCCCATTCCCATCCCAGCCTATGTTATCTCTCTCCATTTTTCCAACCCTATTCCCAAATCCATTCCTAAATCTCCAATGTAAGCAGCGCATCCGATGGCGTGCCAAAGGAGTGCTAATGGAAATAAAGCTTATTTAGGATCATTTAGATTAAGATTAAGTTGTCATATCCAGTTTCCTTCCATGGTCCGAGCGAAAACCCTCGTATCTTTTGTAGACTGTTTCCCAAATATTACCAGAATCGCTAAAATGCCTCCAAGATTCAATATCGAAGGCCGAAGGGCCACGGACGGGCGCCCATTGTGCAGAAACGGTTTGTAGCGATTTATCACATTCCTTATTTTTAACCGTTCATTTAATCAGAGTGACGGTAATAAATTGACGGGTGTTTTTGTAAAAGAAGTGTAGGCGGGTTGGCATTTCAATCGAATAGAAAATACTACAATGCGAGCGATCTTCTAATCTTTTAGGAGAATGTTTTAAATGACTGTGTTCAATAAACCTCATAGAAATTCACACGCGTATAAAGTTCAGTGTAATCTTACAAAAAGGCTAGGTTTAAGTCTGAATAACTTCATTTTTTTTACAATCGTTCCGAGGTGTAACGACTTTCTAAGCTTATTTAATGTATTAAAATGTGAACTTTATCAAGGCAAGGCTTGAACTTTTGAAGAGGCAAGGCAAGCACACGCTTCGAAATTGCATTTGTATACTCATACTAATACATTCACGCAACATTGTTCCCGTGGGTAATATTTACAAAGGCATATTAAGTACGTACTCAAATTATGGCTTCATTTATAATGATTTCCCTGAGGTCCAAATATGAGTTCACGCTATATTAAAATATTTTCATATTTTAATTGCACATTATTTACATTGCATTGTAAATAATTGCACATTTTTTTTTTTTGAATATTTCAATTTTTTTTTGAACATATTTTATCTTTTCATCATTATCTTTAAAATTTGAACAAGATTTATCAATTCTTGTTAAGGATCTCCATCTCTTCATCCACATACCATAATATCAGCCTATATCTCTCCACTGCGGAAGACAGGCCTCTCCCAAGGCTAGCCGCTACATACGATCATTAATTCTTCTTAGTATGTCAGTTCATAACAACCGTGAGAGACACCTGTGGCATTAAGAGTTGCGAATCTTAGCTAATCAACACTAGACGGCGTTAATAAAAGTTCATAAACGGTTTTAAAAAATTAATAGAATTCGGAAATGGAATTCTAAAATAAAGGGAAAAAAGGAAAAGGAGAATAAAAAAGGGAGCCCCTGCATAAATAATGATTTCCTATATTCCTGTACGATTACGGTTATCGTAATATACCTAACATAAAAGTTTAAAACCTCTACATCTCATTTCGTTTATAAATTCAACGCAAATAGGGTTTCATTCAAACTCCTCGGGTTACTGGAACCCCTACTGGAACTTTAATCAATCGACTCTCAACTTGCGCAAAACTTATACACGTGGCACTTTACTAATAAATGTATTTAATGTTAAATCCACCTTTATTTTCAACTTTAACTCGTACAATTCTTCACATAAATATTAGGGGTTAAAGTATGAAATTGCCGATTTGTACTGAAAAATTAAAACTCGTTTTTTTTCTAAAATGTAACATATTTATTTTGTCAAAATATTTACCCTCATTATCTATACATTGTTGCCATCTAATCGGAAGTTCATTTATACCTTTGCGATAGAACTCTGGGGATGTAGATTCGACAAACTGTGTGAAAGCATTTTGTACTGCCTCTTGGGAAGAAAATTTTTTACCACGTAGAAAATTGTCCAAATCACGAAAAATATGGTAGTCCGTTGGAGCAAGGTCTGGCGAGTACGGAGGATGACGTATGGTTTCTAACTGCAGCTCCTGTAGAGTTACAACGATTTCTCGTGCAGTGTGAGGTCTTGCGTTATCATGGAGCAATAATGGTGAAGATCGATTCACGAGTCGGGTCTGTTTCACTGCTGGTTTCGCCATCATTGTTCGAAGTTCGGCACAGTAAACATCTGCTGTTATTGCTTGACCAGACCTGAGAAAGCTATAGTGAATAACACCATGAATAGACCACCAAACAGTTACCATTACCTTTTTATTGGTAAGCTTTGCCTAGGGCACTGTTGCGGCGTTTGACCTGGGGTCAGCCATTGCATTTTTCACTTTTCGTCACATGTCACATTTCGATCCAATATTCCTTCATTTCTGTACCGATTCAACAAGGCAACGCAAGTTTCAACACGCGTTTCTTTCTGCAGATCAGTCAAATCATGAGGCACCCATTTTTCATATTTTTTTATTTTATTAATTTGATGCAAATGAGTCAATATTGTAGGTAAGGTAACGTTAAACCATGCCGCTAATTCCTGGGTAGTTTGACTCGGATCGGTTTCCACCATCTCCTTTAATTCAGCGTTATTCACCTGTGTGGGCGGTCTTCCACGTGGTTCGTTCTTCAAGTCTAAGTTTCCATTACGAAAGCGTTTAAACCAAAAACGCACGGTTCGTTCATTAGCAGTCTCCTCTCCAAACGCAGCATTGATATTGCGAGCCGTTTCTGCCGCGTTAGTTCCGCGTCGGAACTCGTATTCAAAGATTACTCGGATTTTCGAAGTATCCATTTTTCCCGTCTAAGCTGAATAAAAAATACAATTCAAAGTCGAAAATCGAATGTTGCACATTTTTTAAAACAAGAACCTCATAGGTATCATGTGAAAAAAGTTTCACTCGAAAATCTCACACCATGAAGGTTTTATGTCAATTCAAAGTATCTATTACTATAAAACGGCAATTTCATACTTTAACCCCTATTATTAATTAAGTCTGTTTGAACTTAGTGAAGTTGACAAACGTAAATGTATGACATCACAATATCAAATACCCAATGATTTAATTTCAGACTTAAATATCGTACATCATGAAATAGATATTTAATTATAAACATAATCCAAAACCCTTTGAATACCACTCCTTGGAGGTAGGAGTCTAAACAATGTTAGAAGTATATACGAACTCAAATTAATTCAAACAGTTACGACAATGTTGTAAAAATGAGCGCTAAGTCACTGCTAATTAATGAACCTTAAGAACCGTAAACATTTGGACTCGAGCTTTTGACCTCATGTACTTTAGAACCATCAAACGTTAAAAACTTGGACTCCATAGTCCATGTTTTAGTCCAAGTTTTTAATATTTGATGGTTTTGACGTTGAACGTTTGGCGTTAACCACTTATGAGCATAAGCGGTTAACGTTCGAGTCATTAGTTCTTACTCATGCAATCGAACGTCGAGCGCTCAGCGCTCAGTTTTACAATACTAAGCTGTGATCAATAAGAATTCTCTTTTTATCTATAAATTTTTCAAAGTTCAAAGAAACTTGAAACATCCAAATTAAGAGTATTAAACACGCTTCAAAATACATAAACTCGAGCACTTTAAATAAATGTATTTCATAACGTTCTGTTACCAACTGTAGTACCTAGGACCTACCTACGTAATACTTAAAGTTAAAATGAAAACATACTAAAATCCAAGTAAATAAAAATAAGTTGCAAGAAAAATGTACCAAGACCAAGTGATTTCAATTTCTAAAAAGTTTTCCTTTAAACTTGAACGTTAAATAAACAGTAACGAATTCCGACCGACGAAGTTGGGTTTACAAGAAATTTAAACATGTTTCTGTTTTCTTGATCTTAGCAGCGATTTAAATGCTGCTTGATTTATGCATGCTACGCTGTAAAAAGTAAAGACCTCGCAATTTGTCTTGTTTATCCTAACAGAGTTCCTTCTTTATAAATCCTAATACATTATCCCATAAAATGGTTTCATAATGAACAAAAATATTCCTATTACTTTACTTACTTATCTCTTCAAGTATCAATTTCTTCTTCAGATATTGAAGAAAGAAAATTATTTATAAAATATTATTTTCATGCGGTAAGTACGTGAATAAAAACGTTTTTACAGTTCACTATTTCTTAATATCGATTTACTCGAGTGTTCTAACACTTGAACAAATCTTCATCTTGTCATTAACTCTAGCTAAAACGATTTCTTGTAAGAACACAATGTAGAAAGTCACGTTTCATACTCGTTAAAAAAACTTATCGGCGGAGTCGCCTTTTTTGTCTGGTTATAATATAATATAATATTTATTAACTTGATTTTGTGTAAGCACGTCGACGCTCCCTGGCTTTCTTCACAATTTTTTACCTCTACATTATTAATGAAAGGGAACGTCCGCCTAGATTTTATATGTTAATACTCGTGTTTGTTGGCAAATTTCAGGAATTCACGTCGAAGCAGTGTTATGAGGGATTACGTTACATTGTTAAACTCGTTAAACTAATACACCTCGTGTACGTGCTTAGTTCATGTTTTAAAAGATTTATTTAGGAAATCTGTGCAAAAAACATTGAATTTCCAAACGCAAACAAATCGTTTTACCTTTTTTACCTTTAATTATTTTTACCTTTCTTTTAACAAAAATATTCTTTAGTAAAAACGTCTAGCAAAACTAGGTAATTGATATTGAAAGTTATAGTAAAGTAGAGTAAAATAAAATAGGTAATGATCGCGTTTTGAAAACCGTTTAACATGCTGGTTGTTTTTTTCCAAAAACCACAAGGTTTCCTTTTTAAAAATAGGACAAGTTGTATGCAGTTACTTTCAAACAAATGTCTTGTATCATATACCAACTTTCGGCTAAGTTTCGTTAGACGTACTGGCTATAATTCGACATAACAATGTTCCAATATCAAAGAAGCAAAGAACGATATTATATGCTCAACTCAAGAAAAAGAAAGAAATAAATTCAAATAAGTTTTGTAAATAACTTGCAAATAAGTACGGACGTTTTATACTAGCGAGAACGTCTTACGACAGTTCTAGTACTCTGATTCTTTTGTTTGAAGTAATATTCTCTGTTCTCTTACACATTTCCACGACAAACGATCACGGAGTAAAGCAGATGATAATTTAAATTTTTAATTATGCCTCTATATTTGTTAATGTAGTTATGTATTTAGTCTGTGTTAAGCTCGAACATCAAATAGGAACGTGAACGACAGGCAAAGTAAAGAGCTTCCCAGAAAAGAGGCCGTTGTAAAGAGACGTTATTCCTAGGTATAATAAATACTCGTGAGCATTGTAAGCATACAATAAGATTCAATGCTAAGAGTCTTATGTTGTATTCACAAAAAATGTACGTAAATGATATTGTGTCTATCCGAAGATTTTGTAGGCTGTTTCTAGCAAAACTTATGTAAGAATTATTTGAAAGTTAGCAAGGTATTCATAAAATGATGATAATAGACAATTTATACCTATACATACAAAAAGAGATGTCCTGACTGACAGATTCGTCATCGGCGAGCCGTAAACCGATGAAGTTAGGAACATGAAATTTGAACAGTACCTAGATTTTATGACATACGTTTCCACTAAGGAAGAATTTTTAGATATTTTACTGGTAAGAGGGGAAAAAAATGGGAGATTTTTTTTATGCAACCCTCGTATCTCAAGAACTGTTTAAGTTAGAGACATGAAATTTAACATACAAACATCTCATTTAAAACAATTTAATAGGTACATGTATCTGCGTGTTTTAATATTTGACTTAAATGGGGGCATAATAGGGGGGGGGTTTTCGACGCATAAAAGGGTGCTGCCAATGCAAACGGCTGAACTACCGATTATCACCAAAATCTATAATTGAACTTATAACTAATCATAATCGGCTTTGATTTAACTGAGCCGAAATATCAGCTATACAAGATAAATATAATTATTTTTACAAATATTATGTTCAACCACGATAACGGAAATTTAAAACAAACACCATATACCCCAACCATCATTACTCGATCGGATTGCTCTCAGTCGCGTTGTTTAATCTAGACAGAAACGAATGGAAACAATGTACAAAGTAACAAATTCAATTTCCTCTCACTAACTCCCAGTAGACATTCGTATTTCCCCTTTTAAAACTTGCCCATGGATAAGTATATAGGTCAGTTTGGACTTCACAAGAAAGTTAGGGGATTTTTAGGCCCTACTAGCGTGAAAGAGTCTCCGGAACTTTTAATGTAATTTCAACTTCTGCCTTTCCTTGTTCAAATTAGGTTAGTGAAGCGAGATGTAGAATGTTATAGATTTTAATGGAAAATAATAGATAATTTTAAATAGGCTACAAATTTCAATGGAAAATAAACAATATTAACGATACAATTAAAATTTAAATTACTATCGAACTCTAATACTGGAGTTATTCATTAAAATCAATATTTTTATAGAAAGATGGTGGCAAACTAACAGTTCACTTGATGGTGAGTGGATACTGTCGCTCACGGCCACGGACGCCGCTCCGGAAAAATTAATACAAAAAAATAGCAAAATTCCATCGTAAGATTTCTAAATTCAATTATTTATTCCTTTACAATTAATATTCTCATTTGGTATTTTTTGGTAGACTTTTTTTCATATAATTTTTATTGTGTAGTTCCAGCCTCAACTTAACCTTAGATACAAGATGAAAGGCTAAAAAACCATAAATTAATTATTTTCCGGATGACGACGTGAAGTTAAAGACACTTCAGCATATTTTCCAGCATTTAGGAGAAGCTACAATTTAGGCGAGGCTTTACCCAGAGTTCTCAGAAGGAAAGCAAGTAAACGCTTAAAAATTTTTCGTCGTTTTAATTTGACGAATAATTTAACTACTCAGACCTTTAAATTTCCTAATGAAAAGAAATCTCGTGACAATATTTATACTTATTTTCGTATTTACAGTAATAATGACATATTTTAAGAATGTTTACCATGTATGTCAATTCTTTTGTTATATATTATTTACAATACGTCAAGTCTAATTCAGGGGGTCATCTGGAAAATAAAGCCCAAATGGCCTCCAAAAACCTCGGTGTCCTGAACAAAGCGAAGCGGTATTTCACCCCCAGGCAAATTCTGACGTCCTACAAAGTTCAGGTTAGGCCCCATATGGAGTATTGCTCACATCTCTAGGCCGGCGCACCGATATATCAATTATACCCATTTGACTCCATCCAACGACGTTCTATTTGAATTGTCGACAACGGCACTCTCGCGGGCGATCTAGAACCCCTCAGCGTTCGGAGAGACGTTGCGTCTGTCTGCATGTTCTACCGCCTGTACAGTGGGAATTCCTCTGAAATATTGTTCAAAATAATTCCCAGTTCGGGTTTCTAGAGTCGCACCTCCCATCACAGAAGTGCCGTGTATCCCCAATACCTGAATTCGATACCGAGGTGTCGCGTACTGTTCGGTTCAAAAGCCACGAACCAGTACTATGTGGAACGAACTGCCTCAAGAGGTCTTCCATTACGCTACGATATGGGGTTCTTGGAGAAAGCTATGAATTGGATTTTTCAAGGTCTGCAGCGTACCCGCATACCTCCTGATGTTGCAGGTGTCCATAGGCAGCGGTAACATTTACCATCACGTGAGCCTGCTTGCTCGTCCGGCTACTTCACTATAAAAAAATACCATACCATCAACCTATATCTCTCCACTTCCGGATATAGGTCTCTCCCAAGGACACTACGGCACGCAGTCTCCTGCTCTTCTCCACTATTGGCTACTTTCTTCAAGTCGCCATTCCTCCTGGCCCGGGGACGTTCTACGTACCAGGAAACGTAGCGTCTAAGTAACATAGATGTATCTATGTTACTTAGACATTGTTTCTTCTATGGGCAATGTAACAATGTTTGGATGTAGTTGTCGGCAAATTACAAACAATAAGAGATTTAATCTGCAGGATTGTATCGGGTCAATGTCGTCTCTAATAATATAAAACTGCCATAATTTCGCCACCTGCCCTGGAAGTTCCATGTGGAGCTGGCTTCATAGAACTACTGGTAAAGGGTTTTGTTCACTGCTGGTCATGGGCCTCCTCATGAGCATTGTCTTGTTCATGAGGAATAGCCTTAAAACCTCCAAGTTTAAAGCCTTAGTTCCTCAGGGTTTGTGGTAGCAGCTTCGTTAACCTTTAACGACACCCACGAGAGGAGATGGGGTGATGTTATTCTAAAGTCAGGCGACACCTCACGGCCATAAACGTATCCATATTACTATGTGGTAAATCGAACGAGCTGAATAAAGAAACTTTCATTCATCTACGGCAACTTTCAATGTAATTTATGGACAGTAGTTTTTTGAATTACAAGTTGTTGCGGTGCTAATGAGCCGTGTGTTCCTCGAGAACTTAGCGAGATTAGTAGTGTGCCTGAATACAAAAAGTAAACAGTACTGTAGTATTGTCTCGAATCGAATACTACCTTTATTTACCCTATTGGGAGCATAACAGTAACTTTAACGGAATAAATTCTAATCTTAGTCAATAGTCCACCAAAATTTGGATAGTTATTCAGAAATTTATATTCAGATATCTCAAAACAGAGAGAGAATTGAAGTCAGGCAAATTCTTATAAATTACTCATTGATTTTCAACTTACGAGTATAAATGATACGAACCACAGAATTGGGATTTCCCTATAAATACGAACAGATATTTACAGTCTAGATAATAAAGTAAATCTCATTGGTTTAAATTGGTTGGAACATCTCAAACCAATTTAAAAAAACTCGTATATATTTTGGAAATAAATTAATAAACAACAGGAAGAACATCAGAGAAGCAGGCAGCTTCTTCACATCACAATCACGAAACCACTTCATGATTTCAAAAAGAGTTCAAGGACACGTTATTGACTGATATCAATCGATTAGAGGGCAAAATCAGATAAAAACTTTGAAATCGGTACTTTTTGTAAGCGTCAATCCGCCAATCTACAATTGATCACTTATTTATTATTATTATTTACAAATTACAAAATTAAAAAAGTTTTAAAAGTTACTACCTTTTCAGAATTATCACATTATCTTCTTTTAATAAAAACAGTACAAGCAAGCATATTATGATAAATGTCAAATTATTTATTTATTTTGTCTACATAAACTTACTTGTGCATCATAAATTCATTAGTAGAGCGATAACAATGTTCAAACAGCCATTTATATAATTTTGCTTTAAATGATTTTAATGCAGCCTCTTTTATATCATTGGGAATTTTGTTGAATACTTTTACACACATAGCTTAACAATCTTTTAAGTAAAATTTAGTTTTGAGTACTTTAGGTAGTTCTGATCTATTGGGGTCCCGTCTGCGTGGGCAAATATTCATAACTGTGCTAAAAAAATGTGGATGTTTTTTAACACAGTGACACAATTCATAGATATATATACACGGTAGCAGCAATATACCAGTTTTATAAAGTGAGGCCTATAAGTGTCATACAAATACTCTGCTTATTTAAAATAAGTTTCCCCAGAGAATTAGCCCATAACGCACTACAGTGGAGACAACCGTGGTAGGGGGTAATGGCAGTTTGTGGTAATGTTGTCTTTCTAATTTTATTCCGTAGGAAAACAAATTTATTGATTTTTGTGCATACTATATCAATGTGCGCTTTCCCTTCTGATTTTTTATCTAATCTAATTTTCACGGATATTTACATTATTATAGTTTATATTTAGATTAGGTAACATATTTTTGTGTGTTTTAGTAAACTGAATAAAATTTGTTATAGTTAAATTTATTTGTAAATTATATCTGTCTAGATAATTTATTATAGACTGAATTACATTTTTAATGGCAATTTCATGTCATGTCTATTTTTATTACATATCACAAGAATAGAAAACAAACAATGTACAGTCCTTATCAATTATTTCGGGAAGATCATTTATATAGATTAAAAATAATAATGGTCCAAGGACGCTTCCTTGAAGCACGCCGAATAATGAGTATAATGGTAAATCATTAGTAGTATTAAGGCTAGATATTTGTACACATTGTTAGCGTTCCGTCAGGTATCCAGTACTAGGCTATTCCTCTTATTCCATAGTTTTGACAAGTAATTTTTTGTAGTAAGATGTCATGGAATACAAAGTCAAAAGACTTAGTCATATCAAAAATTTTTACAGATGTAAAATTCACTGAATCTAGATAGTTAAACTAGCTAGTTTTAACCTTATTAATAGAATAATATGATAACCTAGATTCAGGAAATCTTACATCTCTAAAAATTTGTAAAAATTGTAAATTTGTAAAAATTGTCTAGCTAGACTGGTGGATTTATTTATTTGGAAACCGTTTTGTTTCGTCTTTATAACATTGAACTTGTTATAGAAAGCAGTTAGTCTAGCATGCATAGCTTTTTCAAATAGTTTAGATATAATAGGCATAAGAGTTATAGAACGGTCGTTATTGGGGTCTTTTCATCCCCTTTTTTGTATATACGTTTAAGAATAGATATCTTTAAACGTTTGGGAAAGCACCGCATTCGAATAACAAATTAATGAGGTGAGTTAGTATAGGTGTCAGTTCGCAATATACTACACTATATACAAGATAATGCGCATGAAAAGCTCCATGTGCAGCAGTGAATGTTAAAAGGGTTAGTTACGGTATAGGACCTATAAACAACCGCTTACTGCGAGTACAAATGAGAGTTTGAAACTTTAGCTAAAAATACATACTGAAAACTTCGTATCTGTGTGCAAAAATGTGTTTTCCACACTTTGTATAGTTACACTACTTCTAACTCCTACATTCTTGCCTGCTCACTTGCCGCAAGTTTGTTTCTAGCTGAACCAAGTTTTGGACTCGTATAAATTTTCCACGGCGTGTTAATGCGCTAACAGCTTTCAGAGAAAGTTTAGTAACGTGACTGTAGGAAAATAAAATGTTTGTGCCAGAATACGAGTAGTTTATTAGTATAAACGATACACACCAAAGGCTCACAGAATCCGTAAACTAGCTTCTGGTGTTTAACCAACTTTCCTTTTTTTTATAGAAAGAATGTGTTGACACATACTTTCTATAAAAAAAATAAAAAGCATACAGTCCACCTGATGGTAAGTGGACACTGTCGCCCTTAGAACAGTCCACCTGATGGTAAGTGGACACTGTCGCCCATAGACATCCGTGGGACATGATAACATCTGTCCAAAATTACAAACGTTGGCATGCCTGCGAATGCGCTGCCTACCTTTGGAGATGTAGGAATAGATTTGAAGAAATGGTTGGGAAATATTGGGAGGGATAGGATAGGAAGGAATGGGAATGGGCTATGGTATATCTCACCCACTACCGAAACATGTACATACATTGGGGATAAGGTTAAAGTGGAAAATACGAGTCTTCAAGGTATCAAGGTTCATTTCTGTGAGAGAGGAGTAACGAGGCCAGTCGAGGGCGCCCAGCAGCTTTTAGATTGGCAGCGTGCACCCACCCCCTTCCTTTAAGTAGGGCTCGAATAAAATTTTCAATTTAAGCTATAAAATGCTAATTCAATATTAAATTTAAGCTAATTCAACTAATAATCTTGCTATAATTCATAATTTAAATTCTTCTTTACCACAAAACCAAACGCAGTTTTAAAACAGTATTCAAAGTGTCCAACAGATTCTTAACCAATCAGATTCCTTAGACGTTTCTTAAAAGATTGCTTTAATTGGCATTTTTTTCATCTTACGGAAAAATGAATCTATCTATAAGTTTCTGAAGTAGTAGAGACAGTTCAGACTTTTCAAATCAAGTGCCTGAATCCAACATCTATTTATAAAGTGTCTATCTCTTGTTGTAAGAGGGTATTTGTTTTAGAGTTTCATTGTATGTGATATTGTATATAATTGTAATATTGTATATAGATGTACTTAATCCCAACGAAGGGATTGAGTAATTTTATATGTCTTTCGACATGTCAAATTTCGTTCTAGTCCCGTTCCCTCACCATCATTAAATAAATAACATTCCTTCTTTCACCAATACATGGCAAAAATTTGGTAAATTACAAAAATGTATTGATCGGGTGCTTAATAAGTGGGACAAGGAATGACTCTAATAGACACTCTTAAGGTTAAAGGTCTTGAAAATGAAATTTCATACAAATTAGTGGCAGTAAATATTTTCTTAATTCTCCTCTAAGATTCCCAGTTTCCATTAACATTCATCATTCCTGTCTGCGGTTCATAAACTAGCCCATTAATAATTTAGTACCATCCGTACCGCCTCATAATATGGTTACAGCAACTTGGGGCACATCTAATTTATTTCAAACATAATTTCAATTAGTCTAGACTTAACTGCTCCTTAAATTGCAAAGTAAGCTACTGTTCATTTAGATAATTATGATTTAACAGTTATTAAATTTCTAGGATTTTCTCAAAGAAAATGTAATTTTCTCATATTTAAGAGATTTATGACACATTAAATACACGCGTATATAATTTCTTGAAATGACTTGTAAGACTCACTATCTTGAAACGAACGCCACCCTTAAAAAATAAGACATTTAAAAAACATCTGCATGTTTTTGCAAACCCGAAATGTCGCTAGAATAGACTATCCTGACCCGTATCTACAGGAAACCTTCTATATATGCTATTATAGCGATTTCCTTCATTTTTTTCTGAAATACAGTGTATTTCCACTGCTTCATATATATTGCTTAATACGAGTACTATAAGTATATTGTCTTGTTCACTTACTTGATGGCGTAAATAAAAGACTGAGGGGTAATACAATCAGTTTCATTTAAGAGCGGTACTGCTGATTCCAAAAGGTATACGTAAAAGATCTGAAGGTATTACAATCATTGAAGTGGATAGATTGACCATGGAAGTAGATGTATCCATATTTGTAAAATAGAATAGGAAAGTATCAGCTTTTGTAGCACCTAGTCAACAAGCCGTTGAACTCGGCAAATTAGATTATATGCGTCAATATGACGTAAAAAATATGTTACATTATAAATAGCATGTACATTTTAATTAATAAACCTTTTATTTTGCAAACACGGCGTTTCTATAGTCTCCAAAAGTTCATTACCACAATTACCTATGTTTATTTTCCTCTAGCATTAGGTAAAAAGGTTTTTCCAACAGTAGCATAATGTTACGAATTTGCTGGTTCGCTGTTCCATTTCATAATCCGTCTTTTTCCTTTAGTGCCAAATGTCGTTCATCGGAGTGAACAAAGGTTAGCCGTCGTGTTCCATATATTCATGAAGGACGCAGTGTTGGGTTATTTATGAGGTAACTCGAATGAGCTTCTTGGTGAGTTACGAAGAGGTGTGCCAACACAATCAAAGTCTGAACAATTTTACGATTTGGACGTTATCCTCCTGAGTCTACTTAAACCTGCTTGAGCCTAGTTTAACTGGATATTTTAATATGTAAAACACGTAATGTATTACGAGTAATATACCGAGTTTAACTTGGAACGGCGTCACTACATTCGCCGTCACTCCAAGTTTACGAGATTAGAGAATAAGATATAAATTGCAAAGTTAACACACAAAAAAACTTCGCAAAAGTTACATTAGGAGTACTTGGACGGTACTTGAAGTCATTCTGGAAAACGCCCTTCAAATAAAATTGTCTAAAGTAAGTTGAATAAAATTAATGTAACACATATCGTACACATGTACGATATGGTTTTATTAACCAAATTAACGTTTACTCTCCTCATGTTTCCTTTGCCACTCACTCCCACTTCTTTTATTTGAAATTTACTGACTCTTAATATCATTGTATTTAATTTATGTTGTATTTATTGTACCTAGTATAACAGTATTTGATATGTGTGGTATTTAAAATGTATTAATGTTAATATTATTCGGAATTTATTTCATGGTTTATTGGTATGTTATATAATTATATTTATCACATATTTCTTTCTAGTAATTATAATATATGCACCATGTACCTATTATTCTTGTGTTCGCATACATCTGCTCCCGTCCAAAAGTTGCCTGGAAAAGTCGCTTTAGCATAAGGCCCATTTGTATGCGTAGTTATTTAAACTTTTTTATCACTATAACTGTATTCTTTGAAGTGCAATAAAGTGTACTTACTGACTTACATGTATCCTCATTTCTTCACTTCAGGAAGACGTTATCAATCATGGCGTGAAACGAGTTTCGCATCCTCATTTTAAGATGCCGCATCACCCAGCACTAAAAGGGACGCGATTCGGTACACACCTGCCCGCAATTTACGGTTGCTCTCCGCACTAAAGCTGCGTTCATACATACATACAGAACGTCCTCACAAATTATGCCGCCCGCGTTATGTTCAATTACTTGGAATAAATATGCGCGCTTTGACTTTTTAAATTGTGCGCGCATTTTGTGTATGGAATAGCTAATAGCAACATTTGCTAAAACAATGGAAATTGCTGATGCAGATAATCTTCAATTGTTTCAAAACAATTGAGCTAATAAGTAATGACACTCTCATAAGCAGGTTAAATAAATTACCAAAAACTTGCCGCAAAGCAATAAGTAGTGCCACATTGCAGCGCGGGTGTAAGTTACGTTGATGTACGTTGATGTTGATGTAAGTTACGTGTAAATCGAGAATGTTTTCTGAACTTAAGTTTTTGACTCAAACACATTAAATTTTCTGTTCTCTTGTGTATTATTTATGTACACTATTTTCTTATTTAGAAACTGAAATTCCTTAGTTTGTTAGAATTCCATTTGCAATTCTAATTGAACTGAAATCAAACGTGCTTGCAATTTGCCTATTTGTCAAATTTTCAAATTTCATATAAAAAACTCCTAGTGTAAAACATTCCCTGATGTTTATGAAGATACACGTTGTTTCCCGCTACCTGTAATAGCTTATAAAAAATGTATGCGTGTTGAAAGCCGAGAATTTGTCTTGTGGTATAGTTGTAAATGTTGGGCGTTGTCAATTCGGTTGTCGATACTAAGACGTCCTTTAATTGTTTCAACCTTTATAAATATTATGTACTAATAGCTATCATTAATTAAATTAAAGATTTAAGAGTAAAGATTAAAGATAAGTCTTTAAAGAGTTTATATCGTTTACTAGATACCGCACTAAGCATCGCCGTTCTTAGTCTATTGCGCGAAAGCGGCACACCATATATTAGGTTTCATAAAAACGACTTCAGAATTTGTTGTGATTATCCCAAACAAAATAAGTATCTTTTCTTCTTGGTGATTTTAATACAGATTTGCCAGGAATAATTTGTCTTTGGTGACAAGAAAAATCGTCTTGTCATTTCCTCACACTTTTAAAAATCATATTCATTGTTTGTCTTTAACAATGGCGAGAAAATTTCAAGTTCGCTCACGATAAATAATATCCTTGAGCCTCAAGGTATTTCACGAAAAAAGATTATATTATTATGTATACGAGATGAAAATGTCGGTATTTATATTGAGGCACGTACCACATCATTATTACGATATATGGCGAAATCTCGCGTCTATTTGTGATTTATGGAGCTTACCTTTCCAAATAACTACGGGTTATAAATCATGAGCCGTACAATTCGTTTGTATAGCATTTCACAATACCTTACGGAGGTGGAAATAATTTTTAGGTGTCGACGAAAGGTGGTAACAATCTTAGAGTGTGGTCTAAAATCCCTTACGTACGTTACGTAGCTTACGTTTTAAAGTATCATATAAATAAGTTAATCATATAAAGAACAAAAAACCCGCCTCCATCCAGCTCCAATATGTGTTCATTTAGGAGTTGGACGCTGGTGGGATGTTTAATCTTGAAATTATTTATTTATTTTTTAATCATATTTTTGCTAATTGATGTACAACTTGTTGGCAAAATTTACGACATTTTTACAAGCATTTGACTATAATTTCGAAACGTAAATACCATGTCATATTTACGTTTGGTAAATACCATGTCATACCATCAGCCTGTTTTTCCTCTGCTGGATATAGGCCTCACGCTCTCCGCCGCACACGACCAATACGACCATGTACCCGTACTTAACTCTCCTCATCCAGTTACTATGGTATAACCAGCCCTTTCAGTATCCACTGGCGGACGTGTGCCTCCTCGTACACATTGACTTAGACATCAGAGATGTTTAGGCTTAAAACGCCACGCTGCACTGGCCAAGCGTGTTAGCAAGCGTATTTTATATTTCAATTTATTTCTTACTCTCGTCAGATTGCTGGAGGTTTTTTATATCATTTGTTCAAATTAACCCGCCTAAATTAAACGGTTGAAGCGAGCTTTTGAAATTTTATCCACGATCTGATGATCGTCGGATTTTTATAGTGTTCATCGGAGGTCTCTCTGTACGACCTTATATAATCCTTATGATTATATATATTATTATTATATATAGTACCATTTTGAATCAAATGGTCTTTTCCAGTGCAAGTTTTATGGGAGCCCGTACACAGTCAAACTGGATCGCGATCCTATACCTCCCTCTCACCTCTGATCGCGATCACGGATCACAGGATCACGTCTCAACATTACACGTTCAATCCTGATTTCATCAGTCCATGCATCGAAACCGCCGCGTTAACACCCCTTATAATGGATTTAGATGAAGTTAAAGCTGTTGTAGCCTTAGTTTTAGGCCTAACTTCGAAGAAACGAGTTCGAAGAAGGCGCTGGGTTAAACAGTGGTTACGGAAAAGACAATACTATACTTATTTAAATCTACTTAAAGAAATACGACTAACTGCTGAAGATGAGGACTATAAAAATTACTTCAGGATGGGGGGAAAAATGTTTTGATGAGTTGTTACAAATGATAACTCCATATAAAAATTAAGCGTAGACTGACGCGATCGGCGCGATCCTGTGCATACAATCTTGATCACGATCAGCGGATCGCAGTCTTGATTTCAAAATATCTAGAAATCTTGCGATCTGATGTATCAATCTACTTCATACACAGTCAATCTGGATCGCGATCACGGATTGTGATCACGGATCGCGATCCAGATTGACTGTCTACGGGCCCGCTATGTCAATCAACAGACCAACAACATTGATATAAATTATATTCAATTTCGCGGAAGAAGTCGGTCTAAATACTAGTATAGTTGCCGTCAGATAAAAAGAACTCTGAGATCGTACCTGCGCAATAGGCGATTTATCGATCTATTTGGTGGTAAGAAGTGAAACGCGAGGGCGGGCACGCCCCGAATGCCTTATCCCGTCGCGCCTATTGGTTCGTCAGTCCATCTTTGCTTCCTGCGCTGTGTCCACTTTTCGTTTGCTCCCGGAGTACAGTTGTACCTACACAAAAGTTTCTTTTGATTACGTAATATTGTTTTACATACTTGGAAAACTAATGCTGTAAGATGGTTTTACATAGAAAAGAGAGAAGAATGATTGATAATATATATTGTTTAATGAAGAGAGAGGCTGACAGTGGGTCAATAAATTATTTAGAACAATGTATAAAACGGACCGCAGAGGCAACAAAAACATCCGAGAAGAATTACTAGTTGTATTTCGCACTCCAGGGAAAAACAAAAGGATTAAGTCAAAACCTATAACAGATACTGATCGTTTTAATAAGGGTGTTATTAGAAGGACCATCCACAATTTTCATGAAACAGAGAAAGAATTGCCTACTTTAGCAAAACTGAAAGTTAAATTACAAAATAATATCAATATCCAGGGCTCTGAAGCAAGTCTTAGACGAATTATAAAAGAATTGGGTTTTAAATGGAAAAGGACTGAAAACAATAGAAAACTTTTAATTGAACAGTCCCATATCAGGCTTCAAAGAATTGGTTATTTACAAAAAATAAAAAATATAGAGAAGAAGGAAGACCCATAATATACACTGACTAATCACATGTAGATAGCTCACATGCGTCTCACCATTCTTGGTCAGACAGTTCTAGAAAGACGTAAAAAAAAAATCAAAAGGTAGCCGCTTGGTTATAGTACACGCTGACGGTGAAACGGGTTTTGTGCCGAACGCTTTATTAACTTTCAAAGCTGGCACAAAATCCGGAAACTATCATGATAGCATGAACTATGAAAATTATGAAAAATGGCTACATACCAAGTTGATACCAAATTTACCACCTAATGCTGTTGTGATTTTTGATAATGAATCATATCATAATAAACAACTTGAAGCTGCACCAACATCTACTTCTAGAAAAGCAGATATGCAAAGCGGGTTAACAGAAAAAGGGATACAATTTAACCAAACAATGCTGAAACCCAAGCTTTATGCCTTAATCAAAAAACATAAATAACAATTAAAAAAAAAAATATTTTAGATAAGATAAGATTTTAGCCGACAAAGGCTACACTGCCCTCCGCTTGCCGCCTTACCATCCTGACCTTAATCCAATTGAAATGGCGTGGTCGCAAATCAAAGGATATGTGGTCAGTAAGAATATCAGTTGGAATATCACCCGCGTGACAGAATTCGTACATGAAAAAGTGAATTTAAGGGGAGAGAGAGATTGGGAGAAATTATGTTCTAAAGTAAAAAATATAAAAGAAGAATATAGAAAAATGATCACGTGGTGGATATGATGGCGGAGACATTTATAATTCGCGTTGATGATGACTCCAGTTCAGATGGTGATGATGACAATGATAGCTCAAGTGATGACAACAGTGAAGATGAAACAGCCATGGCCACTACTAGCACTAATATCGCGTCCACATCTGGCTTTCAAGTAACCCAAGATGATTTAATGGAAGGTGTGTTACGCTTATCTTAAGATTATAAAAAAAGTCTTGAGTTATACTGTAATGTAAGATCGAAATCAAAAATAAACATACTTAAGTTAAACGTATTTTTAATTCCTAAACTATTGAAATACATTTTCATACAATAAACATTAAATTTATATGATTAAATAAATCAATAGGCCAGCACTTTCGTGCGTGACAGTACTCATGCGCAGACACATCCCCTGCACTGTCACCCAGAGCTCTTTTTACCTGACGGCATCTGTAATATACTTTTTTTGGAATGGCCTTTTCAAGATCTTTAATTTGATACCCCACTCAATGAGTTTCATAAACTTTTGAATAAACTCAATACTTTTGAAGCAAACAATATGGCACCTAAAATCCGCCATTTAGATTTTTTTTTAAGAAATCGAATACACTTGTAGCACTTGCGACAGCAAGACGAATCTCACGACACCTCGTTCATTAAAATTGGTCGGTCCGCTTAAGCTCTGCGAGGGAATAAGGTAACTAACATACATAACGATGAAAAACATATCCCTCCTCGCGCTCCGCATTGGGGAAAAAAGAAACTACTCTAGTCGTACCATGTCCTAAGAGACCGTCAGCCACTGACAGACTTCTGATAGACCACCTACTCTTTGATGGTTTTTTATCGCATATAAACTACCACTCTTCTCATCGATCCACTAGCAACCCTATGAAAGGCGTCCCGCATTATGATCAGTGATGCCAAATGAGAGCTTTCAGCTCTAGATCTTTTGGCTCTCTTAGTGCCCAACAAACTTACTTAACGCCTAACGCCCATTGTAGCGCTTCTTTTTAATAATGTCCTCTTCATTGAAATGAGGGATTACTATCTACGTGCAACGAAATATAATTCCAAAATAATATACGATTAGACTGACTCTAAAGAACAAGAAACCAGAGCCGTAAAACCAATCCGCCCTCTCCGACACGTCCGTCAAATATTTAATAGGAACTTTCTTTTCATATCAGCTATGATTAATATGATTATTTATTTATTAAAATTTGATAATATAAAAATTTCCTTTTATTTTTCAATGTTTTATTAGTTTCAACGCGTTTTTCCGAAAAACATACCAAACTAGCGCTTTTTAACGCCAACTCGGCACACTGTCGTTACAGAGCATTGGCAACTCAGACTATTATTCCCAGTGCGTAAATCTATTTGATATTCTACTCTTGGATATCGTCTTTTGAATTTGAATATCCAAACTTAAAAATACGATCAATTATTCAAACTTTCCATAATTTATGTTGTCCATAATTTCTTTATAAACACTCATTGGGTTGAATCTCAGTAAGAAAGTTTTATAAACTATCGTTGAACGATTGTACCTAGCTGATCAACAGATTTTTTAAAATAAAATATTATTATTTAAAACATTATGTATTTCATGAGAACCCGTAAAAATAAGAAGCGTAATATTCAGTTTCATAGAATTTAATCCCTAGAGATTTTTCATCAATATTACTTAATTATTTCCTAAAAGTAAGAAACTATAAAATAATAGGTATTAATGCCAGTTTCTTAGAATTTCAACTTTGTAGCTAGTTTCAATCCCGACCTAACAAATAAACAAAATGGAATTAATTTATTTCACTACAATGCGCGTTTTCTTTATATTATGTTTTTGTTGTCGTATTTTTTTCTTCTAATAAATAACTAAAAGGTTATCTAAAAAGTCTGATTATGGAACACTACCTACTTTAATAATATTTTTGAAAAATGAGGTAAGGCTTGAAACTGAAATTAGTTGTATCTTTAATCCAAAAATACGAATAAGATTTGTAAAGAAAGGAAAAAGATTTTTAACATTATATTGCGCCTGACACGTGTGGGTGCCCGGTTTTATTACTTACCTATGAAACGTCTGCAAATGTCAGATTTCGTGTTATTGCCATAACCGTTGGAGTTACGCTTGGTGGGGTTTCACTTATCTTCCGTATAATGAAATTCTAACTTCTTGTTGGCATTTTGGGATGTTGTTATGAAATTTCATGATTATAATGGTTGATATTGTTGCCTCCAATATGGCGCAAGTCTAAGAAGAAAGAGAAAAGAAGACATTAGTAACATTTTCTTAGGTTTTCGCGATTACTATACATAGCAATTAAACAACTTTGAACGGTTTAAATCGCGTATATTTAACATTATTTATATCCCGACGTTTCGAACACTTTGCAGTGGACGTGGTCACGGGGTGACTCACAGTCAAATTGCTACAATTAATTGCTTACATTAATTTACAATTTAATTGCTACATTAGTAACATTTTTAAAGAAACTTATTTGGAAATTTAAAATAAACAGAGAGCATAAAAATAAATAAATAAGAGAATAAATGTTTTATCCAAAACTCCAAGTTTCTAGTTTGATTTTAAATTAATGAAAACTTTATCAAATTAATTACACTTTCTTTAATGTCATCAAAATGCAGTTGTTAAATAAAGCCGAATAATTGCTGACAGAGGTTCAAACTACATACTATCTTATGGAATGACACACAGGATAATCTGCCAGTCGTCCTAGAACCTTACAATATATCGTATATTGTAAGGTTACTTACAGCCAACTCAAGAAAAAAAAAGTAGTGGCAGTGACGACACCAACTTAACATTCGTAGGAGTTGCGGACACCACCGAACGCTTGAGATTTCATCGACCACGTGGACGGCGGCTCTCGGCCCGTATAGACAGACGTGTTAATGAGTGTAGTGTTGATGTTCGGTGCTATTTGCCAGGTATTTCATAATAGCTTTTCTTAGTGGGACTCTAAAATCATTTTTTAAGTGGATAGATTTTGTTTTCAATTGTAATAAATAATTGTTGATAACAATTTGTTTTTTCTTTAATAAATCTTACTTCTGATTCCTACAAATTTATAATAATCTATTTGTGCGGGCTTGTATTACCCGCACTTGTGTTGTGCTGGGATTGTGAAGAAAGAAAAAACGCAGTGAACCACTCTTGCGATTTATATTCAATACAGATTTAACTATTTGTTAGACATGCGTTTAATGTGGTGACTTCGAGTTGACTGCAGTGGGCTGGGATTCGCCCCTATTTATATTGATACAACGAGAGATGCTAGAGTTGGGCTTCTATTGTTACGATGACCAATAGTGCGCTGTTTCAGCCTACGTGCCCGTTACGGTGCACATGTGCAAGCCGTTCGTCTGGGATGCAATTTCTGTTCCTTTGTCTTTTCAATGTCAATAGTGAAGATGTGTAAACCGTTAGGTCGGAACGCGCTTTCTTGTCCTTTGTCTCATTCAATGTTTATGGCGGAAGCGTAAACCGTCAGTTTGTTATGCAATGTCTTTTGTCTTATTCAATCTTTATGGCGGAAGCGTGAACCGTTAGTTTATGATACCATTTCTCGTCCTTTGTCCAACTCCAACATCCCTTTACAATGAATGAAATAACTGTCTGTATGGAACGAACAAACAAAGGTAATTTAACTTTAGTATCCTACCTTAACCTATTGTTATATTATACATTATACACTTATAAACTTATGTGCTATGTACGAATTATGAGCCGGTCGTCGCGAACACTATTATTAGTATGTAATAACCATATTATAAAAGTTTATAGTAGTTTATTTATATGTACACTATGTGTGCCCATTTCATTTGTCACGTATCACTCTCGCAAGTTTGCTGGTAGAAATCTCCTAAAGGGGATTAGCTCGCCTTTTGTATGTATTTTCTTTTGTAACTATTTTTATCCTTTGTGTGTACAATAAATTATATAAAACAAATAAAAAATATAATTTATAGCTATAAAACATATCGTACATCCAAACGACCATTTTTTTTATTTTGTCAGACATTAACGTAACCTTTTATAGATAGTTACAATAAGATAACATAGAACGCCGACATGCCCAACGAACTAGAACTAATGCACTAGTCGCAACCACAAGAATACATATACGGAGCGATACTGCTTAAGTGCAAGGAAGCGAAAGCTTATTGTTGGTTCCGCTTCATTAGCAGCAACTGATGCAAAATGTTTGCGTGATCTGAGCGGATTCTTTATCACCATATTTTTCTGTACAGAATCTGGTTGTAAAGTTTTATTGTTAATGTACTTGCCGAAAACACAAAAGTACAATACATATATCTATATTTACATATGTAGGTATACAACGTGTCACGGAAATAACACACAAACTGAAAATTGCTTGTTCGATATCGAGAGTAGACTCGATTCTATCAGTATTTACAATAAGTTTTTTCATAACTTATAGTTCATTTCTAGTATATCTTTTATTCTACGCGTAGTTGCATTCTATGTTCATTGCCCGCGCCGCGCCCGCTCACTATCCTGTACTGAGTAATAAGCGCTAAGAACGTTTTAGATAGAACAACAAAACTTTCCATGATTGCAACTTTTGATTCATTCCCTACAATAATTATATTTTTCGTTAAAATGGTTTTATACGTATATTTCAAATTACTTGACGTGTTTCAGTGTGTTTCAGTGAAACTACTCGAATTCGAGAAAGCGCTCGTTGTTGTCTAAACATAGCTGTAACCAAGGATTGGGTATGCTCTGAGTTCATTATATGTCACGATGTTTTGCTAAATGTTTTGATTAGGAAACTATATCTATATTTAGATATAGATATAGTTACATTGTTAGTACACTGACAGTAATCACATGTGTACATATGGGTACATATTTGCAGTAAGCTATACTGCTATAATTCAAGGAAACGATGTTGATTTTGGTTCCACTTCATTAGCCGCTAGTGAAGCAAACAATTTATGTATGATGTGAGCGGACGTGATGATAGCTGAGATAGTAGGTATATTTCGTATTATTGTTAGTTAGAGGCAATGATTGTGATCCGTAAGTATTTAAACATAAAAGAAAGAGTAAATAATAATAAGATTTAATATTTATCGTTGACTGTATTCGCAGAGTACATAAGCCTAGTACATGTTATAAACCCACTTAAATCAGACATACAATAATAAGTCTTATATGTATATGTTACATTGAGCCGGTCGTATGGTATCGGCCGGCTTTAAAATTGCACCACCCCATCTCTTCTCGTGGGATTCGTAAAAGGCGACTAAGGTATAACAAAGCGGCTACCACGAGCCTTGAGGAACTACACCACCTCTAAAGGAATGGACTCGCCAACCCGCTTGACCAGCGATACATCCCTCATGCGCGAAATAATATGCATGGGGGTCCTTATTCGACCTTAGTGGACGATAAAAGGGCAGATAACGATTTCTTTATCTGAGCTTATATTTTCGGTATGGATTAGTATCGCTTCGGTATGAATATTTGATTAAGATTTTCTAACTTAAAATTTTGCTGTTTAAAGATTCCGTTTAAATATTCTGTAAGGCTATTTGTATGGAGCGTATGTCTATGTAGGTTGTATATATTCTATGGTGGCATGCAAAAAAAAAGCTGTGTACCCAAGGAGCTGTGTGTTAATAACACGCTCCATCATCTTGGAAAGGAGGGAGGTGATCGCTATTAGCCTGTAATTGGCCGAGTCGATGCGGTCACCCATTTTAGGCAAAGGGTAACCATGAACTACCTTCCATGCTGACGGGAAGCTTTATGTGGAGTATGAGAGCCGAAAAGTCGCGTAAGCACCGGAGACAACTCAGGAGCACATAATTTTAGCACCTCTGATAGAATACCATCTGGCCCACTCGACTTTCGGATATCAAGAGATGCTAGAGCTCGCCGGACTTCATGCTGAGTGAAACAGTTTTGCGACACGGAGCTTGTGCACCGCGCGATTGACGGCGATGAGGCACTACTATCTATCATCTAGAGTTGAGTTTGAAGCAAAGAGATAGCCCAGAAGATCGGCTTTCTCCTTCGGCACAGTGAGCCATCGGTTTTTCGCAGTAGTGGGCGGGATGACTGACAGAAATTACCCTCAGCAGCCTTGGCGAGTGACCAGAAAGCTCAGCTTCCAGAAGAAGAGCTTGTTAGTCGATCGCCAATTCTACGAATGTGCTCATTCCTTGCTTGACAGTGATCCTCTTACTGTACTTCGAGGCAGCGTTAAATTTCTTCCTGAAATGGGTGGAATTCGGTACTTCGGATTCCTGTGCTTTGGCCTAAGTCCTGTATGCAACCCGTTTGTTATTGCGGACCTATCTGCAGGATTGATCAAACCGAGGTTGGCTTCGTCCACCTACAGGTATCTGGAACAGGGAATATAACAATCTATACCCTGGATCACCCGACGAGAAACAGAGCTGCCTCTAGTGATAGGAAGCGTAAAATTCTCGCAACGCATCCCAATCTGCTGACTTGTAGTGCCAGACATTGAACTTTCCCTGTGAACGAGTCAGCACAGATTTCTCAGCTGGCACAGCAGTTTGATCGATACAATGGTCGGATGACCCCAATGAAGCATGAACAACAACATTGTTCGGCCGCGTAGTCAGCAGGTTGTCGAGTAAGGAGAGAGTGTGGCCCTCGATATCAGGTATCCTCGTTGGTGAGTACACCAAGTGCGAAAAAACATAAGGCAAGGCAAAATTATAGGCTGCTCTCCCTGCGCGGTCGGTAGTTCGGAATCCCGACCATTCTTCGTGGTCCACCTGGAAGTGGAACAAAGTTCTTGTTTCATACAAAGATAGTTGTACGAAACTTCATCTACTCGATAAATTTAATTCTTATATTAGGTCGAACTTTATATGACGCCATTGTACTGTTTGCTGATCGTATTTATATTTCTTCTTTTCTTTTGTTTTTCTCATCCATTTGTATATTTATATGCTCAATTAGTAGTGTTGTGAGGTGTAATGTATGTATATGTATGTGCTAATGTGTGAGTGTGTTGCCCACAAATATGTAAATGTGGTGGATTTAGATTATAGGACTGTGCGAGAAAACCATCGCTGGTTCAGTTTGCGGCTAGCATACGCTGACGCACAATCCCATGGCCGGTAAATTAGATATAAGTAATTAAATGTAAATGATTAATAAATCATTATAGGCCATAAAGAGCGTTTTTTATTTATTTATTATTACTTAGTCCTATAGTTCTTTAGTCTGGTCTTTTTATTCTTTGGAGGGAGGGGGACGCTACAATCCTATCGCCGCTTTGGGTACACTCAACTGGCCACGTTACTCCCCTCTCTCGCAGAAAACTACCGAAAAATGTACTTATACGTCTCCCATTTTATTCTATTCCCCGAATGTATGTTCGCGTTTCGGCAGTGATTTACCAAAGCCCATTCCCATCCTATCCCTCACCATTTTCCCTGTTTTCAAAGACAGCCAGAGCATCCGGGTGAATGCCAAAGTTTAGTTTGTTAGACTAATGTTGACATGAATGCGGAAGTCCATAGGGGATATTATCTACTTACCACCAGGTAGACTGTTTGTTTGTCAGCCGCCTTCTACTTATCTATAAAAAAACCTAACCGGAGAGCGTATAAAAAAATCTAGATCGGTGACGTAGATCATCACCCAGATCATCAGCCTGTGCTTCCCGGTGCGTGGTCTCTATTCGATAAAAGTGATACCCACATACAGTTTCTATCATCGGTCATCACAAAGGAACTCCAAAATACACGTTTATGCCCATTCAATATCTTCGTTATATAAATGTAAAAATTGTTATTGTGGGACATTTCCACGGTAAACTATAGCCATTATCTGTTTTTTCACCATTAGCCCAAACACATTTGTTACGCAGACACTAATGAGTATAATGATCAATCGCTCAATAGCTCGTTAGACAAACGTGTGTTTCTGTTGCTTTTAAACGATGTTTAACTGTAGTTTTAAAATACATACAAGTAAGTATCTTAGCAGTTTGTGCTTCTATATTTCTTTAGATTGGTACAAATACAATTATCCAAAGAAGACTCAACGGAATATCTCAAATTTTATCGGAGCAGTTTGGAAGTGCCACTATAACAAATTATGCGAAGTACATTGCTGCCTTTTAAAGGAATATCAAGCATCACCTGATAGTTTGGAAGAAGTAACATCTAATTTGATGACACCTCTACACCCTAATAGTTGTTACTTACATTTACGAATCCAGTCACCTTTGGAAAGATTATAAAATTATTTATTAATCTTCAGAATCAACTATAGTCAATTTCGCTGTCTGAATCATGTACAGAAGTTGCATTCTTAGCTAGACTCATAAGAAAAGAGATAAACTAGGAGGAGCTTACTATCTCTCGTTATATTCCAGGTGCCTCGTTATATTATGTACACATTAACTCTATATGCCTCGTCCTCGTTATATTCGATTACACAATGGAAACACTAAATTTGCTCCCTTTATGTTCAAGCAACTCGCACCAATCTAAGACGTTCATCTCCCCTTAACAGATTGACCGCTGTAGCAAATAAATATCATGATAAATTTGACATTTGATATTTTCCATGATTCTTTGGCCTTAATCAAAAAAAACAATATTAACCTTACAATTATAAGGCAATAGCGAACTTCGATTGCCTAAGATATTTCATAATTTGTTTATCTTCTTGTAAATATAGTGCATGCTATGTTTACTAGTAACGAACTTATATACAGTATAAGATTTTAAACTTTCGTTATCGTGGTTAAATTTATTTCTTATAGCCGATATTACATGCGAAGTTGAGTCCAATAAGACTATCACGTTCCTGGATGTGAAAGTCAGATGGGGCATTGAGTCACTCAGTACATCAAAAGCCAACACACACTGATAGATAGGTACCTACACGGAACTTACCATCACCACCCAAGACACTTAGTGTCTGTTATCACATCATTTACCAATCGCGCCTACGTACTATGCGATGAGAAACATCTGTCGGCTGAGTTACATGTGGATGGAGCGTTACGGAAGAATGGTCACACAAAGGCGTTCAAAATACCACGGTGAAGACCTAAGCAAGATGAACTGATACAGTTGATTGACAGTCGGCATATCTTCCTTATATAACAGGAGTAACCGATAATATTGGCAAGGTTTTAAGGAGTAAATACGATATAAAAACTATTTTCCCCGTGTCAAAAAGTGTTGCAAGCTGCTTGCGTTCTCCTATCAACTTGCCCTATCAGTGCGCTGGATCCTACAAAGAGAACAATTGAACCATAGCAATCCGTGTAAAGGAACACATAACCGCCATGAAAAATAATAACCCACACAAGTCTGCAATAGCACAGCACATATTAGAGGCAGGAACCAATCATTGGATTGAATTACACAAACCAAAAGTAATTTCAACTAAACGCCATTACATACCCCGTTTGATCCGAGAGGCAATAAAAATTTTAAAATGCCGAAATTTCAATCGCGAGGATGAATTTAAGTTGGCACGTATATGGGACCCAGTGATTGAACTTTGCAAACCCAGAAAAGTAGATGCGTTTTCAAACTCGCGTGTGTGTAGTGATATTGTTAGTATAGTGTGCAAGGAACATAATCAACAAAAACAAGTTCAGTGTGGGTAGATGAATCAAAAAAGAACACGACAGAGGGTAGACAGATTTGTCTGTCAATAGCAACAACACCTTCACCCGCCTCCGCAGTCTTGCCGCGACCGCGGTTCATGTAGGTATTTGGACCGAAAGATGGTATAATAAATGGTAAGTAATCCATTTACATAACAATTAATATATACCGTATGTAATGTATATGCTGCATGACTACTATTATTTTCGTTTGTTTATCTGTGTGTGTTACCGCTAAAGTACAGAAATCAGTTATTCTACAGATTTTCTAGGTAATGTGCAGATTAACTAGGGTGATCCGTTAAAGTGCCGAAAATTGTTTCATTTCTCAAATTACCTAGGTAATCTGCAAATTACATAGATAATCATCTGCACATTACCTACTAGGCACTCGTTAAAGTGAAAATAAGATCTTTGCTGGAACAACAGCAACGTTTCTGTACGCTTATTATCTTCAGAGCACTCTTACTCTGCAAACTTTTGAACTTTAACGATACGGAAGCCGTTAATGTGTACATTACCCAGGTAAAATGCGGAAAACTCTTGATTCCGCACGTTAACGTAGCAAATCAGTTAATCTGCAGATTAGCTAGGTAATGTGCACATTAACGGCTTTCGAGCTTTAGCGGTAACATATGTACCATTTGTAAACCATTTGAAATAAAATAAAATAAAAATATCAAGTGAATACAGACTTATGAAAATATTTCTTTCAATAACAGAAAAAAAGGAATTTCTTAAAGTAGGTATACTTACAGTATTTGTATATTGAATTCAATTCGATATTGGAACTTGCGCGCCCACTTTGCAAATTGAATTGTACAATTCGACTTTCATTCTCGGAATATTGAAAATAAAACACGGATCTTTCTTACCTATACGAAAAATAATATCGTTGCTGATTATATTATTCACAGAGCACCTACTAGGATAACATTTTATTTACAAATATAAAATTAGTTTCAACTAGGTACTGTGATTTAAGTATAAAGGGTGAAGAACTATACCTAACTATAATAGATAAACAAAGATATACCATACCATCAACCCACGTCTCTCCTCTCTACTGCTGGCTATCCTAACAAAAACAATGTTTCATGGATCTCTCTCTCATAAATATTGTTTTAAGTTTTTAGTAATAATTTATAAATAAATTTAAAGAAATCAATTTAATTCGTTTTATTTATTTCAATCTACTGATTTACTAAGATTTGATTTTGATAGTGGTAATTAACCCGATATATTGATATATTTTTTTCGATATTTCTGATTTAAATTCATATTCAAATATATCAATACGATATACTCACTGTCAAATAGGTATCGGGAATTTTGAAAAAAAGAATGCCCGCGTAAGTTCCACGCGTTGTTAGGTTGACAATATTGTAGCTAATTTTCATGTAATGTTTAGTCGCGATCTGTCAAATAGTTGTTTGAAAATTTTCATATTTTCAAGAGGACCTCGAGTGTACTTTGTGAATTTTACAATGGATAAAAATATCCAACAAAGAATTTGCCTCAAATTTTGTATTGATAACAATATTTCTTGTGCGGAATCATTGAAAATGTTAGAGAAGGCCTACGGTGAGTCGACTTTGTCAAAAACAAGAGCATATGAGTGATAAAAAGCATTCAAAGAAGGCCGAGAAGTGGTTGAAGACTTGTCTCGTTCGGGTCGACCTTCAACGTCTTAAACTGAAAAAAATATCAACAAGGTGAAAGACATGGTGATGGTAAATCATCGCACTAGCTGAGAGATAGCTCAGGAAGTTGACATGTGTCACGAATCCGTTCGCACCATTTTAGTTGATGTTTTACTTTGATATTATTGTATGATATTATAACAATATATTTGATATTGTTGATATTAAGTATGAAACGCGTCGCGGTAGGGCTTATTCCGAAGGAACCGAATTTTCTTCAATAGATACCCGCCAACAGGTCGCTACAGACATGCTTGAACGAGCCAATGCGGATCCCACATTCATTAAACGCATCATAACGCGCGACGAAACGTGGGTTTTTGAGTTTGACATGCAAACCAGCTGACAAGCTACGGAATGACGGTTCGATAGACCGAAATAAACCACGTCAAAGCCACTCAAAAACCAGTCATGTGGACTGTTTTCTTTAATTATCATGGTCCACTCGAAATTCCTTCCGGAGTGTTAAACAGTCATACATTTTTATCTGGGCGTCATGAGACGATTACGAGAGAATATTCGTCGGAAAAGACCAGATTTGTGAAACAACAATTCTTGGAGACTGCGCCACGAGAATGCGCCGTCTTACACCTCAATCATAATACAGGAATTTTTAGCCAAAAATTCAACGAAGGTCATCGAACAAGCACCATATTCGTCAGATATGGCCCTGAGTGACTTTTTCTTCCCCAGACTCAAATTACCACTTCGTGGCAGCCGTTTTATCTATCTATCAGTCCGTTGATAGATAGATAGATAGACATTTTTATTTCATACACACAAGTGATCGCAATAACGTGACAATGTCTTATTCTAAAAATTAATTAAACATAGTTGTGCAAACAAAAAAATGAAATTAAAACAAGGCGATAAAACTGCGCGGTCCCATGTGTGTCGAAAGAGTATCCGTCTCAGCACAAGCTGTCTATCGTAGAAACAGCATACAGCGCTGATTTTCAGGCGGAACCAAGACGCGTGAATCGGGTGTAACAGTAGTGTGCGCCGTTGAACATAATTCTTGGACCTATAAGGTGTATAGATATGTAAATTATAATTATGAGAGTGAGTGGTCAAATGCATATGTACATTGTACATATTACATTACAATATTTAATATAGAGAAGAAAACACGTATATATAGGATTTTGCAAGGTCGGCGGCGCGCCCGCATACCCCCTGGTGTTGCAGGTGTCCATGGGCGGCGGTAACAGTTACCATCACGTGAGACCGCATGCTCGTCCGCCCACTAGTCTATAAAAATATATATATATACAGATATACATAATATATAAATATAGACAAATATATTTACTTTTATGCTGCAATATAGTAGTACCTCAAACAGTCAAATATTAGTTGCAGTACAAATAACCGTTTTATAGCAGTGGTTTAGCAACATCAAGCTTTAATGGAATAGTTACCAGTTTTATAGTTTTCAAGATTTTTTGAACGTCAGTGAGAAAAGCTTTGAATTTAACTCTGAAACAATTTAAACTAATCGACTGTCTAATAGGTGGGGGAATATTGTTCCAACACTTGGTCGCAGTGTATTTGAAGCTTCCTCTGAATGCAGTTGAACTGTTTCGCCGAACACAAAGTGGTGGTGTACACAGACGAATGGTTCGTCCGGCATGTTCCCCTAACCACGTCAACTTGTTAAAGAAATAACTAGGTTGTTTATATTTAACGACCCCAAATAGGAGACAAGACATATGCAACTTTCTTCTCGACCTTATATTCAAGGAATTACACTGATTTAAATGAGATGTGACATGATGTCGTGGCAGGATCGAGAAACAAAACCTTGCGCATGCGTTCTATACGAATTGAATTAGCTTTTGACTCCTGAATAGAAGTCGGGGCGGGGACCATACACAACATCAACCGTAAACAACCGTTGACGTAATAAAACAAAATTCGCTACAAGAGCTAAAGGCCATACCGGAAAGTGCTATAAGATGTGTTTCGACGAATGGATTATTCGCTAGTGAAACTGTATTGCATCAAATGGAGCCCGTTTTGAGGGCGACAAAATAAATTTAGACGATTGAAGCAATATTTTTTGTTTTATTAAAAAAATCCCGACTGATTTAACAGAGTAGTAGATATATCAATACTTTTTAACAACTCTGACATACCTATATCTTTTTAAACCTTTTTTTTTCACTTCATATATGGCAATGGCGCAATTAGCACATTTTCCCAGCGCCAATTTTTCTTCGTAATTAACAATTTCAAAGTGTAAACGTATCTTGCCAATGTCCAGTGCCGTCGGCGTCGAAGTAAATTGGGAGTCTCTCACTTCTCTTAGTAAATTGTAGGTTTACTGAGGACAGAAGAGTCAATTTCATGTATCGAAAACACTTAATCGCACGGAAAATGCAGTCTTACACTTTTATTTACTTATCACAAACATTATGTTCTAACACTATGCACTTAGAAGTTTAATAAACTATCACTATTGAACTACAAATCCCACAATACACAATTTTTACATTATCAATCAAAAACTCAACTTTAATTCTCGGGTTCCCGCCAAAAAGTCCGTCAGTTTGATGATTATCTAGGGATGCAAAGTAATTGAAATATCGATATTTATATCGGTGGCAGGTAAATATCGATAACTGATATATCGACCGTTCCAAAGCGATATTATCGATATTTTTGGTATTTCTTTAAATTATTCCATAAAAAGTAGTAAAATCAAACCTAAATTATAATGAAAGAAGATTTATTTAAAAAAGAGTCACATTTCCTAACATGTTTTGTCAACTGAACCTAAAAATAGTAATTGAGACAATCTTTTCCCAAGTAGTCGATTCCTGTTCTGTATGACTGTAGCTCCCGCCTTCGACAAGAGACGTTCGGCTGGCACCGATGTGGCGACGATGGGAAGATGGCTGATAGCTATTTTAAATAGGTTAGGGTATGAACCTTGCATCTCGAGCCATATGTCCAACACATTCGTTTTCAGAGTGCTCACTGGAGCTGAGAGATATAATGCCAACTCGTTGTCACCATCAGTTTTTCTTCTCTTTATTTGGGTATGTGCCAACGATTTAAGATGCTTCCAAAAATCAAAATCCTTGTTTTCTTCGTCTTCAGATGATGTGGATAACACCGAAGCCGCTTGCTTGTTTTCAACTATCATTTTTCGTACTTTCGACATAGCCTTGGCTCATGCATCAGACTTTTTGAAATGTAAGTTTTTAAATCGTGGATCTAACAAAGTTGACACTACCAATAATGATGAAAATTCAAGTTGTCCAAACCGCTTTTCTATTTCTTGCAAGATATTCATCTTCAAATCGGCCGCAATCGAAGAAGTGCTTTTAATTTCATTGTACTGATCTATGGCACAACTGACCATAGGCACTACTTTGGAAACAGTGATATATTGTTCTGCGGATGCTTCTCTGGTCATAGCCCCAAGTGGTCGCATGATATGGATTATATCTTTGATACTTGCAAGCTCAACTGCTGTCAGCATTGTAGGTGCATCAATTTTACCAAAAATCACTTCGCTCATATAAGGTGCAAGTTCAATAAACCTGGTTAGCATATAATACAATGAGTTCCAGCGCGTTTTCACGTCTATAATGACTTTTAAAGTTTATCCTTCTGATACTTTATTTTCCAATTGTTTTATTTTTAAATCACCTGAGGCATCTACTCTTTTTTTAATGTATTTTATTATGGTCCTTACATGGTCAATAACACTGCTCAACCTTTGAGTTTTCTTTATGGCATCCTCGGCAATCAAATTTATCATATGAGCAAAACATGGTATATGTTTGCCTGTCCCAAATGTGTCTCTGATAGCTTTGACCATGTTGGCACCAGAATCTGTCACGATGGCGACCACTTTTTCAGACTCAATGCCCCAATTCGTTAAGATCTCTGACAACTGTTGGCCAATATAAACCCCAGTATGACTTTCACTTAACTCGAATACACCAATCATTAATGATTGCAACTCGATTTTCACTATAAAATGAATCGTAACGCCCAGATAACTCGTGTTACTCATAGTCTCAGTCCAGATATCCGTAGTGATACAAAAATGCTTAATATGTTTTAGTTTCTTCTTCAAGACAGAGATTTTATTGTATTTTTCATCAATTTATCCTTTGATTGTTTCTCGCGATGGTACTTTGTATAAAGGCGCCACTTGTTTCATTAAATGTCTGAAACCTTTTCCTTCAACTAAGTTGAATGGTCTGTTATCAACACAGATGAAATATGCAATTACAGCAGTTATGCGATTATATTTTGAACCACCCTTAGAATATTAAAATACGCTGTCAAAAGCTTTATTAATTTTTTGCCTACCGCGAGATGATCCTTCATTAAACTTCGGCTTTTCGTTACATGCGTTTGATGTACTTGCACCATTAAACCACCATGCACCACCATGTAACTGCACCATTTTGCTTATCGAGAATCTCACCGAAATTATTTTCTGTTGATGTTGACTGTGATATACAATTGTCGAGGGTACTGAAAAACAAATGAAAAGTATAAGATATCAATTCATCGATATCTGTTATCAATGTACATTCATTCGGTACAACACTAGTACAAACAAAAACTAATCTAAAAATATACAACTGGCTCACATAACGTAAATTTAAACTTGACAGGCTACTCAGTTTCAGTATTACCTATTAATTTCGAGGCACAAATTGACTAAAACAAAACTAAATTACCTTTGTGATGGAGATGGATCATAAGTTTTATGGTGTTTCGAGTGAGAGGCTAGGTTAGATGTATTGCCTGAAGTTTTAACATGTTTGTTACACATATTGCAGACAGCTCCATTCGGCTCTTTTTTGAAATAGGTCCACAGCTTGCTTTTTTTCATATTTCTCGAAATTCCCAAATGAGTTTAGTTTTATTTACACTCAATTTAAACACATCGAACGGTAGATAGAACTCAACCATAGGTTATAACAAGAACGAACCAACGAACGGAATCATAGACAGATTACACAGACCTTAGATAGATAAAATATGTTAAAACAGAAATTAGAATGAATTTATAACTTACCCAACTGGATATGGGATTCTTTCGATATTTCTTGTTTTTCGATATCGATATTATCGTATCGACAATTATAATATATCGATATTTTGGTATCGATATTATCGGTTTTTCGATATATCATGCAAGCCTATTTATAATGTCACTCGACTAGGTAATGTCAAATAAACGTGATATTTTATTTTTTGTCACATAAAAATCTATTCATTCTCATAACCACCTTAAATAGTTAATTCTATTACGTATACAATTAAATCAAAATGAAGATATCAGAGGTACGTACAAAAAACGATATAAAAAAAACAAAAAATTTCAAACCTGTCCTCAGTACTGCTATTGTATTGTTTAGTCCTACGTTTCAGACTGGTCTAAACTTTATACCTGGGTTACATATGTATATTACAGTTTAGTTTTGGAGAACTTTAACCTATGTCTTCACTGCTGGATACAGGACCTCTTGTATCACTCATCCACCCACTATTGGCCTAGTTATTACTTAATTTGACCGCTTATTGCATATTTTATATAGATTTATGATATGTATGTATTATTATAAATGTGTATTGTACGTGGTTATACATACTGTACACCATCTACCTGTAATTAAAATAGTTATTTCCTCTGTACCCAAAGATTATCTGGCAGAGATAGCTTCTTAACTATAATAACATCTTTTGTACATTTCATTTGTTTACAATATTTATTATGATGTTGTTTTTGTGTGCAATAAAGAGTGTTATGTATCTACCAGCAACTTTGTTCAAGTTATTGGTCCACATGGCATTATTAGGAATATTTATAATAAATATGAGCTCCACTGATTATACAACATAAGGCCCGAAAGCTAGTGGTATGGCAAAAGCACTGTCACTATTTCGTACAAATAGTCAAGATAACCAATTTTCATTCGAAGATGGCACTACAAGAAGTTTATAATAAATTTATACACTATATTTTCAGTTGCCTGGTGATGATGATTCTGGACCCACATGTCGCACTTATGTCTTCCAAAACGAAAGCCACACACTAGGAAATGCTTTAAAATGCATTATAAGCAAATAGTGAGTATAATAAATAATTAGTAACAATCATGTAAATAGATAATAAATAAAGATTTATATCTAGGAATACTTCAAATTTATCCTAATGGATAAATTACATTAAATAATGTAGAAAAGAGGCCTTAAACTACCATGCTGACCAAGCGAGTGCACTCTTTTAGAGGTGGTCTAGATCTAGTCTTGTACATGTGGAATGTATGGACTAAGTAGGTTGGTGAGACCACTTTGTTAGAGATGCTGTAGTGCCTCATGGCTTGTGGTAGAGGCTTTTTTATCCCTTAGTCGCCTTTTACGACACTGACAGGAAAAGGGGTAGTGCTATTCTAAAGACTCAACACCATAGCTTTATATCAACCAATGGTTTTGGGTATTCAAATTCACTCAATATTGCTCATATTTTATTTGAGAAAAGGAACCTTGTTGTTAGTCCTACTTTCTCAAATGTTAACTTAAAACATTTTAAATGTTTTATCTTAAAATTCAGATATTATATGTTTGTATTATATAGTTAATAGAAACTTGAAGTGCAGCAACAAATTAGTTAAGTTAGTTAATTAAGTTAAAAAAGTATTAACAAAAGTTAATAAGAGAACAATAAGTTCCCTTTGCACAGATAAATTTGAATAATATGTCTATGGTCCAATATAAATACAGTATAAATATTATTCACCGACTCGCGATTTTGCGGTACCCTCCCAAAGGAACGCCCTAAGCAGAGATCCATTCCTTCCGCCGGTCTACGGCGGGGGAGGCCTTAGGCTCGTTGCTGCATACTCTTTGCTCCTGGCCAAGCACCTTCTGCACTCGCCCTAAACTATACATGTCTGGTGACTCTTGAAATGCTATTAGGGCCACAGGAATTTAGCCGTTCCGAAAAAAATTTTTTTTTTTTTTTTTATTACATTTTTTCAAAGTACTCTCTACTTGCATCTATACCAATTTTAAAAATATTTTTTCTACTCAGGTACCTCTTTCACAGCCCCTTCGAACATAGCCTGTGCTTTTCTGGTGACGAAAACTGATTCCCTTTTAGTTGTAATTTTGGGAAATAAAAAACACCCGGTGCCAAGTCAGGACTGTAAGGATGATGGCATAAAACTTAACTGCAGTATTCTCCAAAAAGTCTCTTGTTTTAAGCACTGAGTGAGTGGGCCCATTGTTGTGGTGCAACAGCAGTCCACGGAGACCTGTTTGGACAGTCGTTACTCACTGCAGTAAAAACGTTTGGCAAGCACGTGATTACGTACCATTCAGCATGAATGCTGCTTTAATTTCGTAAAGGTACAGTTTCTTGCTCTATTCACTTTGGTAGGTGTTGGCTCCTGTCAATTTCCAGTCCCGCCGAAGTAAGTCAGGAGTCAGCCAGTAAAGTGATAGTAGGTATACTGACAAAAAAAGGACTCCTTGGAAACAGGAAAAACTGAGTTCTATGCTTTTATTTGATTATCACAAACGCTACGCACGAAAAACACTGAAGTTTAATAAACCATCACTATTAAACCACAAAAGGACTAATACACAATTTTTTACAATAATCAAACAAAAACTGAACTTCAGTCCTGAGTTCTCGCCAATCTGTTTTTATGTTATAGATAGTTTTAATTGACATTATAACCACCCAGTGTTCCATAGATAAAAACTCTTTGTTGCAAAACATTCCGAGTAGCCTGGTACAATTGTATAAATTATTCCCTTTACAATTTGTTCCAGCCCCGATGTTCAATATTGTGGCTACACTGTCCCACATCCAGCTGAAGACAAAATGCACTTTAGGATACAGGCAGAAGAGACTGCAGCACTAGAAATATTAAAACGAGGTCTTAAAGACTTGGAGAAAGTTTGCAATCACACTATAGATTTATTTCAAAGAGAAGTAAAGGAATTTAATAAAACTTAGCCAATCCAAAATGTATTTCATTGTATACCTATTATCGTATCTTATTTCCCCAATGTACGTACGTTTTTCGGTAGTGAGTGAGATATGCCAGAGCTCATTGCCATTCTATCCCTCTCCATTTTCCCAACCCCTTCTCCCAATCCATTCCTTAGTCTGCAAAGGTAGGCAGCGCATCCGAAGGGGCGTGCCAACGTTTGTCATGCTGGGCTGATGGGCACATGTATGATTGGCATGTATCACAGATGTATATGGACTACAGTATCTACTTACCATCGGGTGGACTGTATACTAATTTGCCACCTTTTTACTATAAAAAAAAACTCAGGCAGACGTTTTTATCAGTATATCTGTACCTAAACACGTAGACAATTATTTTATTTGTAGTTAATTATTCAATAAGTTTTGATTCGCACGAATCACCCCTGTTATCAGTTATTTTATAGTTAGCAATTTCAAACAAATTAAAATTAGGACCCTAAAATGACAATTCTTTTACAAAATATGGTACCTAGGCTATTATAGTTGTAACAAAATACTTCGCTCGCAAATTAGTGTATTGTCCGCAGGTGGTGGTAACAGGAAACTAAAAACGGCGTCCCCTTCGCCACCAGCGGTAACAAATAGGTAACAGCCAGTTTATTATCTTGCGTTTAGGAATAATCTTGAGATTACGCCGCAATTATAAAAACCATGAATTTTATACTTCTAAAAAACATTCTAAAGCACATACAGGTTATGTAAAAAAAAAGAGGTAAAGAGCTTCAATAGTTAATTAAAATTTTCCTGTTATAAATAAACTATTCTCTCATAGAAGTAGTAGTTCCACCTTACTTGTGTAAGTGTGAATTTAAATTTAGAGATACATAACATTTACTATATATTTAAAATATAACAAATAAAAGTCAGATATAACTTCTCAAAGTAGTTTTATTCATCATTCAGCATTTAGACTTTGAATTCAGAGTAGGGCGACTTGGTAAGTGGGATGTCCTTCCACAAATCAGGAGTGAGGTATGCATAGGTCTTGGCAATAGCCGCATATGTGGCTTTTGCAAAGTTTCCAAGAGTGCCAGTTGAACCACGGGCCGATGTGTAGCAATCTTGTACTCCAGCCATCTGCAACAGCTTTTTAGGGACAGGTGCAGATACAATACCAGTACCACGAGGAGCGGGGATCAATCTCACAGTAACAGAACCGCACTTGCCAGTAACCTGAAAAGGGATATTTAAATTTTGCATTAGTGACAAGAAGGTCAAGTCAATACTATGATAAGGTGGGCATTTGAATCAGACGCGTAATAAAACATCATTGGTCTCAGGGGATACCACGAATGAATTTATCAGTTTTCATCATAAAAGCTACGATACAGTTTTAAACAAGGCTGGTTGTGTATGTAAACTATTTAATAAAAATATTTACCTTGCAAGGCACTGTATGAGGTTTGCCGATCTTGTTACCCCAGTAACCTCTGCGGACAGGAAGAACAGACAGTTTGGCGAGAATGATAGCTCCACGAATAGCAGTTGCCACTTCCTTGCTGCATTTCACACCTAAACCAATATGTCCATTGTTGTCTCCGATGGCCACAAACGCCTTGAAACGCGTGCGCTGACCGGCACGTGTTTGCTTCTGTACGGGCATGATCTTCAACACCTCATCATTAAGGGATGGCCCAAGGAAGAAATCGATGATTTCAAACTCCTTTATGGGCAGAGAGAACAGATAGATACTCTCTAGCTTATCGATCTTTCCCTCTTTAACAAGGCGTCCGAGTTTTGTGACCGGCACCCACTCTTTTTGGTCTTCCTTGCCGCGTCCACGGCCACGACCGCGACCGCGTCCTCGGCCACGAGGGCCGCCGCGGCCGCGGTCACCGCCACGGGAACCAAAGCCGCCACGGAATCCGCCACGTCCACCGGCTGGAGCTGCGTCCGCCATTCTGTAATGAAGTCTTTCTTTTAGACTATTGCTAAGTTATGTACATAACCTTGTTATATAAGTGTCGAAATATTTCGAGAAATCAGACTTGTTAAAAGGCCATCACTGTGTAAACACTATGTACCGCGAAGGAAATGGTTTCTATTTCATCACGAAAGAAAACCACGTGGTGAATAGGTTAGAAAACAATTTTAGATAAAGTTAAATAATGACTAACGTACATATTAAGAAAAGGAATTAATAGAAAAGGTGCTAAAAATTTGTTAAATTGTAAAAATAATTAAAAATTTAACAAGTTAATTGTCTACTTACGTTGTAACGTGAGCGTTGAAAGACGGTCAATTACAAAATGGCCGATATTTGGAACTCGTTTCTTTTTTCAAGCACAAAGAATCGACTAGTGATGTCCTCAGTATCGGTTTTTTATTTCAGATAAGTACCAAGGTATTCATTTGTAATATCTTTCTTGTACATAACTAATAGGCACTGTTTAAAAAAATAAATAAAAAGCAGCGTAATCATTTTACCAGTCGCTACATATCTCATCTTAAGTCGTAAGTCGTGACTGACATCCATATGTTGTGAGGTTGTGACTGACACCTACTATAAAAAATTTTGGTCATTCTGTATCTGAGGTATGAAACACCTTACCTATTTTAATTGACTTTTTGGCGGGAATCCGAGAAGTGAAGTTGAGTTTTTCTTTTATTATTATAAAAATGTGTATTAGGCGCTCTAGGGTATAGTTGTGATAATTTATTAAACTTTAGTGTTGTTTGTGCGCGGTATTTGTGATAATCAAATAAAAGCGTTAGACTGCATTTTTCCTGTGCTTATGTAGGGGAACCCGGGGTGGAACGGGGTAGCTAAGCTTTGGTCACAATTTGTGAGAGTTTGAATGAAACAACACCATTATTTGGCAATTTGTAGGTTTACTTCTTTCTCTACAAGGAAATTAAAGCTAAACTTATCTAAATTAATGATCACTTTGAAAAAATATTGTTTGAAAAATAAAGGGAAATTTCCCATTCTGCCCCACCCCCCGGGGTACAATGGGAAATGAACCCGGGGCACGATGGGGTACTAATTATTGGCATAGTTCACAGATGAGAACACTGTCATCGTCGTCACTATCTAGACCAGCACAAATGTGCCCATTTTTTACAAATGCTACAAGACCACTAGCCTTCATTGGACTTGGAGTATAAATCATGGCAATACAAGCAGATCGCGTCTTCATCTTCCGAGCTTTCTTCAGATTCAGTTCCGATTCTTTTTTGTTTCTTTCTTCTTGTTTCTTCTTTGTTTTTGTTTAAAATTTTCTACGTCTTCTGAGTGTTCTTCAGGTTTAGTTCTGATTCTTTTTTGTTTCTTTGGCTTAGCTTTCATTCCTTTAGGTATGTCTTCTTTACCTTTTAACGTCAGTTTTGTTTATTTTTTTCTACTTTCGCTTTATTGATATTTTGTGTCTTTTTAATAGATTCTTCTAATTCAGTCTTGGAAGGTGAAGCGGTCAGGATTGCCGTTTTTCCACCCTTTCTTGTAACTCTTTTCATTCCAGCTTTCACTTTTGGCAACGGGATTAGCAATGTAGACCAGGACAGGACTGTCGGCTGGTTTTTCTTATATATGAACGCACCATCTGCAGATGAAATAAAAATGCGTATTTATATGAGAAGTACAAATATTTAAGGGGCGGAACGGGGTATTCCCCATTGTGCCCCACCCATTGTGCCCCGACGCACCGTTCACGTAAACACGAGTGTTATGACCGGTTATATTTATTGGACTTGAGTTATCACTAGACGTTTAGTTAGTCAAAAGTATGTTTAAACAAACATGTAATGTTAATATCCGAACAAAGAATAGTGTATAGTGTAATTACCTTGGTATTGCATAGCAAAATTAAAATCTGCAAGCTTTCTCGTCGACCTTCGATAAAATCCAAACTAAGCGCACTCTCACACTGACAGCGGCCACTCCGTATAGCGCAGCACAGCGGACCGAACGTTGTGCGCGATGGTCACGCATCTCTGTCGCCTGTAGCGAGCACAACGCCTCTTTCCCGTTCCGCCCCGGTACCCCGTTCTACCCCTGGTTCCCCTACTTTTTAGGATGTTCAATATACAAGGATATATATCGATATTGCTGAAATATCGATATTAATATCCAAATATCGATAATGACAACTTTTAAATATCGAAATATCTCTACTTCAAACTTATATAAGAAACTTAATTCAAACAAGTTAAGAACTTTTTTTCTTAATTTGTTTTATTTTTAATTTTTAATATAATTATTAGAAAAAAATATTATGTCTATTATTTTCTTGTATAATTAACACTTACCTAAGTTACAATTGATCATGGTCTCCTGGTATTTAGTATGCATTTAAATTAAAGTGTTAGAAACCGTCGATATTAAAAAATATCGATATTTTGTGGTCGATAATATCGGAATATCGATATTAAGCTATTGATATTAATATTTTAACAATATCGCTCATTCTTAAAAAAAGTATTCTTCTGTCCTCAGTAAACCTACTAAGTACTATCGCTTTTCTGAGCAACTCCTGACTTGCTCCGACGGGGCTGGACATTGAGAGGATAAGCTTTAGAATTTGAGGTTGTTTTTACGAAGAAAACTTTACACTGGCAGAATGTGCTAACTTCACCATCATTTGATTTTGAAAACTATTTTAATTTTGAATGAACCTTTGCAGCCTAGCAAAAATGTTTCTTGGACTCCTCCATAATATAAATGAACAAATGAATCTGACAAATGGAACGCAGTACAAAACAATAGGTTTATCTTCTTATAATTCCTTTCTGAATTCACTTATTTCAGTTCCATTGTAATTTTTATTAAATCGTTTTTCTATTAAAAATTATTAAGCTAAAGATATATATTTTTAAGTACCTACGGTCTTTTCTTATTCCATATTTCAACTATCAGACTTAATTCTACAAGTAGGAAGAAAACTCGTACTATTTTTTAGTAATTTAATTTAATTTACTACCTACTACTTATTTAATAAAATAAAAATACTTCATAAATTATTGTTGTATAATTTATTTTATATAAATCAACATGTAACTGTAACAATATCAGCATTATCATGATTCTTGTCTTGTACAACGAAGGGGAATGTGGTTATGCCATGGCATGCAGCTCCATACAGCCCTTCTTTGGTTACAGCTATCACAGCGCCCATGAAAGTTGGATAGTGTTCAGCTATCCTCTGTATAGCGGTCTTAGCAGCCGCACTAGGTGATGCTCCGCGGCGCATTTCTTCTACTGTTAAAAAGCTGAAATAAAAGATTCCATAATTACTTGTTGTCCTCTAACATAATGATCTGATACATATAACTATATTGTATCAGATTTTTGGTCATTATTTTTAAAGGGCTGTTTTTGATTCCCAGAAATTAAAACCATGGATTCTATTTATAATTCAGAAATTGATATAAAATCTTATTTATTTTCTTGTAAAAAATATATTTTTGTAATTACATATTGTAATTGTATATGTATTCTTGTAACAATTTCTTGTAATTTTTGTGCTTGGTATTTAGCAAAATTATTTTACAGAAAAAATATTTTTTTCTTGTCAATTAACTTACAATCATGAACTGAATCCATCGAGAACAATCAAAATACAGAGATGGATAATTCCTTGTGACAAAAGTGATTCACGTGAGTGGTAAAAGTGACATACTCGTAAATAAAATTACTATTACCAAAAACGAGTTGTGATAATTACGTTTTTATGTCTTTTCTTTACTAATTTACTTAAAATTAACTTCGTAAATGTATTTAGCGTGAAATATTGTATCATTGATATTATTTTGATTTATATATATAATGTACATATTTGATTTATATATATATGTACAATAATTTCTAACGTTTGATTAAATAAATTATTTGATCAGTAGTTCTCACTGAATAGTTCTGAATTTTGGTTATTAGTACTATTTAAATTGTTAAAATGACTATAAAAAAAGATAATACATTGCATACCTACTAGAAAAAAAGTAACATAATACTAGAATTGTTGTATTATGAACTAAAAAAAATATTTTGATTAATAGGTATATTTCTTATGTTTTTTGCATTGACATCGTTACGTTAAAAATATTGCAAACAAATAAAAAAATACTAATAGTTGCTATTACCACCAAATGACAGTTTGAATTGAATGCGGTCAAAATGACCGATTTGCAAATGCCAATTTTATAGCACCGTATTGCTACTGTATTTTGGTTGATCAATGATCCAAGATTGCAGTCTTTGAGATTGCTTTAAATACACTAGTTAATTTTTTTTATATCATGCAATAACATCACCACAGATAATAAAATACGTGAAAAAAAATTGTACTGAATAATGATTTTCACATAAACTTATTAAAATAAGCAATGACATTGTACGAAGGAGGAAGGTTCAAATCCTCCTGACACGTGTGGCTATTCAGTATTGTACTGGTAAAGACTGATTGTATCACAAAAAATAAGCGGCATATTTAATCAGCTGAATTTCTCTTTGAATCTGTTTCTGAATGGATTTGTTTTAAAACAGAAAATATGTACCTATAATTGGAACGTTCTTATAGGTCGGATTTGACATATGACGAACCATATAATCAACCGATGTTAATAATAATGGATCGAGATAAAATGTACCCAAATGTTAACCCAGGTTATAAACTATAATTGTGCTAAGCATAATTAAATACTGTCCCATGGCTTATGCGTGATGCGCGTTCAGACACTGAAGAAACTCTAAAAACATTTTTGAGTTCTGTGTCGTTCATAGAGTACACTACAATGATTTTTTTTCAAAAAATATTTCATGTAGAGACGCGGCTCTGTTACGATTTAATTATATTTATAGATGCAATCTCCATAGAGGTTAGCTTCCAGCGACATGGTCTAAATCTAAGCAAAGCACGGACTTAGAATCGTCTATTTAAGGCACCTTGGTAGAAATCTAAGCATAATATCGCCTTCTCCAGTAGCGGCTGCGGCCCCAACGGTGTTATCGGCATACGCACCCGACCCTGGGACTGGAGAGTCACCAATTCTCCTGTAAAATAAATAAAAAAATATATTTACAGAAAAGAATAAATTTATAAGTTAAATAATTAAACGAGCAACAGAAAACAGAAAATCTTCTCATCCACCTAATACTGGTGACATTCTTCAAGTCGTCAGTTCACCTGACCGGAGGGCGATGCACGCTACGTTTCCCGGTACGTGAATAAAAGATAAAAAAAATAACACAATTTACCCAGGTATTTTAAATTTTGCTCCATTTGTAGAGGTTCCAGCGGCTATATTACTATCTTTGTCAATTGCCACCATGCCAATGGTGTCATGGTTAAATCTATCCACTTGCATTATTCTCCGTTCATATTGCTTAGATTTAGTAATGCTGCTTTCAGACTTGCTGTATGGTCCACAGTATTTCGTTGGATCTGGTAAAACATCCTAATGATAAAAGCTTTCATGTATTTTCTAAAGTAGGTATAAAAAGGCAAAGAATATTAATTCAACGGCAGCAAAGTAAATCAAAGTAAAACAAAAATGTCATTTTACAAGAAAGCAGTTTGGACAAAAATATTTGACTTTTCGTTCAAATAATTTCGTCTAAACTGCGTTCTATAGGTTGAGTATATATTTTTTGATAAAGTTGTGTATATATTTTTTGATGGTTGAGTATATATTTTTTGGTGGTTGAGTATATATTTGTTAGTCACTAGACTCAGTATTAGTGCAGTTGTATTAATTTTGCATCTGTCCGTTTCTACTTTGCTGCGATCGACCTGTTATCAATAAGTATTGGCTTTGCTCATATCTAGGGCATGATATCTCTGCCTACCTTATCAGGTACAAACATTGAGAGCAATGTTTACATATTGACATACTTGAGGTGACTTCAGATATGATAATATAATTCATATAATACTGAATGCCACAAGACTTGCAGAGATCTGTTTATTTTAATGCTTTATCTCAAAGATGTAAGTAAATACTTTAATATATTTGAAGTTACTTTATGTTTATATGCAGTTACTCATGAAAATTATTGTAATACATTAACTTCTCGAGATATATTTGCACAAACCTTTATGATGATCAACCAAAATACAAGGACCCTTTACTTTTTTTACTGCAATTTATAGCGCTTTTGCAGTAAAAAGACATTTTTGTTTTTTCACACTGACAAATCATTTCTGTCTATAATTTTAACAACACATTTTAAATCACAATTTAAGAACATGAGGCTTTTAAAAGCACTTTTTAAAATTCAAAATTTAAGCGAACATAAAGGTTGCTACAGGCTCTATGATATTACCATCCAAAAGTTAGGTTGACAATGGTCTTCATTATGCCACATCATCCATAATTTCTTTGTTTCTTTTGTTGTCAGGGATTCTTCATGGAAACCCATTTGCACAGCAAACTGTGTGGCCAATTCCCCTACAAGAAAGGAATGTTCAGTGTGTTCTAACACACGTCTGGCCACTGATATGGCACTTTTGATTCTACGTAAAGCTCCCACGGCACCCACATTCATTGTTTTTCTGGAAAAAAAACCAAAAGCTTTTGAACAAATAAATTTTATAATTGTTTGTTATATTTTTACTGGTAAACTTATTAGAATACGTGTTTGCTATATTTCTACTGATAGAATTAATAAAATATTTTAGACAGTAGGTAATTTATCTCATTAGCGGTTATAAAAAAATCCCATGTATATTATGAAAATGAAATAACATTCTTTAAAAGTTCGTCGTTTTATAGCCACTGGTAAAACTTTAAAAAGATAATCATAAAGGGTCAAAGGTCAAACAAATGTCTGAGAGCAGTCCAATTAAGCGCCTGACCTTTGATGGTCTGTCTATTGTTTGCTCATCTGCAGGAACCCCCAAGACGCTAAATTAGTTTAAAATAATATATTATATAACAATTTTTTAGATATTTTTTTCTATGTATTTTTTTTTTATACTCGACATAGTACGAGGCTTGTCCCAAAAGTAAGGTCTCCAAGCTCCTAGCGGCCAAGGGAAATTTTATTTCTCTAAGTTAGTACCACTGCTGTGACTGTTAGTTTCTTCTCTTTCTAAGAAAATTTGAACTGGCCGGATCGGACATTTAGTACCTTCATGACACGCGAACAAGATGAGCGCGTCAACGTCGTCAGCGTCCGCCTCCTTATCTGTCCATGCTCAGTGTGAGCTTCGCGCGGTGGCATTTTTGGACTCAATAGTGACAGGGGGGATGAAACGTGGGTCTACCACTTCACACCAGAATCGAAACAAAAGTTAATGGAGTGGAGGCATTCATTTTCCCCCAAAAATAGGAAATTTAAAGTGACGCAGTCTGCCAGAAAAATTAGAAAAATTGGTCGAGCGTCTGTTCTTCATGTCAGCTATGTGTTCTTTGACGCTCGACATGAAGAACAGACGCTCGACCAAGTCTGCAGTTTGTGAACATGCTCTGGACAAACCCAACCATTACATTCGATTTAATAATCCACAAATCCTCGCTAGAGAGACCCGATTCATGCCAAGAATGTTACGCGAGGCTATTGAAATCAAGAAACACCCAAATTTCAATAGAGAAGATGGTTGGCAAGTACCACCGGCTTGGGATCCAGTCATTAAATTAATTAAATCCCAAAGCCAACGCAATACTGCAAGACCTCTGGACACCGTGAGTGAATACTGCATGCATAGGGAATGTTATGATTAAAAAATCCAGACGGTAGTTCAAAAAATTTCAGAGGGTAGTCCAAATAATTTCTTAATAACTTAAGTGACAAATAAAATCAATTAGTCACCCCGTGACCACGTCCACTGCAAAGTGTTCGAAACGTCGGGATATAAATAATGTCAAATATACGCGATTTAAACCCTTCAAAGTTGTTTAATTGCTATGTATAGTAATCGCGAAAACCTAAGAAAATATAATATTTTTTGTTTTATTAAAAAAATCTCGAAATTTATTTGACAGAGTAGTATTACCCATCCATTATAAGAGCATCAAGAGTAGTTTCCCCATGTTCATCAGGGCTTCCTCCATAACCCACGGTCCCATCACACTGCTGCTCCTCACAGACTGATGCTCCTTGTTCTATAGCATCCAATGCAGGACCACCTTCTCTGAGAACATCCCATGCTGTAATTTAAAAATACAATACATCAATACACATTTTAACAAAATAGAAGAAACAAAGTGGCTACCACATGCCCTTAGGAACTACATCATCTCTAAAAGTAAAAGTAAACAAAGTGGCCACCAAATGCTCTAAGGATACACACCACCTCTACACCACTTGCCAACCGGTTTAGACAGTGTGGCATTGTAAGGCCATATATCATTTGTGCACAAGACAATGTGTATAGACAATGTGCAGAACTTATGGTATCAAAGTCTAAATTGACACTATATTTGGATGATAAGCTATGGGTTAAGGAAAGGGATTTTAGGAAATTCATAAATTTTAAAAGAAACGCCGAGAAGGTATTTGATATAAATCTACAGCAGAAGAAGCAATCTGGTGTAGTGACAAGTAAACAACAGATTTTTTTTATGGATATAGTCCCCTTAGGAGTTATAACTTTGCAAGTTTCAATTGTAACCTTTTATGCAGGTCCATGGGATATTATCGGCCTTCAAGAGATGTGGTTATTACCTCACGACCTACCATAGCTCAATGTCATTACTCATTGATGAGGAATGTGGTTGTACAGACACGTCTGTGAAGGACAGTGGTTTTGATGACTGGCAGACCTCATGGGGGTGTGGTTATTACCATGATGGATTGTGACAACACACGTGTCACGGCAACTAAAGTACTGTTAAATAATCAATTGTTCTTGTTTTTCAGTGTTTATATGCCTGTTAACTCTGTGAAGAATTTACCTATTTTCACAGATTGCTCGAGTTCCATTAGTGCTATTATAGAGTAGTGGTATTGAGTCTGCTTATATTATAGGCAATTTTAACGAACATCCAGGCGAGTTATTTAATAATATTAATATTAAACTTCTACAATGAACAAGAAAAAAGGTCATGCTATCGATAAGTAATCAATACTTGGACAAATGAATAACAATTCCATGGAACAATTAAGGGATTCTGCTCGCTCGCGGTTTCAACTCTTTTCATTCATTAATTCCGGAGTTACCCATCACTATCACAATCACACAAATGTGAGCCAAGTGTAGATACCCCTAGCTAGAGTATCACATAATAAACAGAATCCTGTTTATTCTGTGGACAAAAATACTCTTGTGCAATTCTATACAGTTTATAAACATCAATATATTAAATATTTACTGAAATGCAATCAACATCTAAAGAATGTATTTTAAAGGTCTTAATATAAATTTTATTTGTAATAGTAATTTTAATGCACATACCTCGAACTGTAGCGTTAACAAAGTTCCAAGTTGTTATTACAATGGGTATATTTTGTTCACTATTTACTGCAATTAAAGTTAAGCTACATACTAGTATAGAAATTATTTTTATCATTTTTTACAAGCAACCATCAAACAATTCATAGAATAATTAATAGTTAGAAAGAAAGCTACTTAGAATATACGTAAACAACAAACAGGTGATTTTACTGACTGACGGCCCTTACGTTACGGATAATAAAGAGTGACGGTTGTAGGTTGACTTGTTTCAAGAATCACCGTCCACCGGCCCGCAAATGAGGTGAGTCTATCTATGTAGGTAAATATTATTTGTTCCGTGACGATATCCGGAATCCATCTTGAGTCAAGCTCCTGTCTTTTTCACGTTTTTCGTCCTAGCAACTTCCCCTCTTCGACTTCCGGCGCCACTGTCGCCTCGTTTTATCGTTTCAGATGGCGGCGACCCGCATGGCGCTCGGCTTTTACCTCATTATAGCGTCGTTTTTCGTAGCGTTAACACGTCTTAGCAATCATTATTTTAATTTTCATTTAATTAAATCTAATAATTTAACGTAAATTGCATACGTAGTGAAAAAACCCTCTCGTAATGGAGGACGAAATATATTTTGATAAACAAAGTGATGGTGAACACGTGTCACGGAAGAGAAGTCGTTCTTCAAGTTCGAGCAGTACATCATCGGAGGAGTCTAGCCCGGATAAAAGGAGAAAAAGGCGGTCTAACCATGTAAGTGACGCACAGTTTGAATTCCTTTCTCAACAAGTGGCTTTTCTAACGAATTTGATTTCGCAAAAACACGGTGAGCCTCAAACGAGTACTTCGTGGGTTGCCGAGGTAATAAATGGACCCAACAATGATACAACAAACGAGTTGGGCTTACGCCCACCGCCGAGCACGAGTGATGCGGATAATCAACAGCTCCAATTGTCAGAGCTATCAACTACGTTAAAAGATCCGCCATTCCCTAAGTCTGATGATAAACATTTAGAAAAGATAACCCAATTACAGCGTTTTAAATGTAATGACTGGCATGCAATTCGTTTTTCCGAAGCTCAGAAAAAGTACGTCACTACTCCGGGTTTTATAGAACTCAATGTAAACGATGAACTGAGACGTTTCAATGCGTCTAGGTCTAACGATGATCGTTTGTACTTGATAGAGAGAACTTTTGCAGCTTTATCCAATGCTATACTGACTCAAAAAGACTAATTGCGCACAACTTTGCAAGGTTTAGTCGAATGGTCTAATGATAAGAGTACAACACTTACACCACGATCTCTTTTCGATAAGATTGAACAAATGTTTAATAAAGATTCGAGCTATACAAAAGTGACCGATGATATTTTACAAATATCTTGCGGCCGTCGAGCCGACTGCATTAGCATGCGCAGGGATTTATTAATTAAGAAAATTTCGGAGGAATATCACTGTGGGGCGTTGCAAAAAATTCCACCCAGTGCTGAGCAATTGTTTGACAACGATATGCTTACAGCCTACCTTCAAAGAATTGGGGGGGCCGAAAAACTAACCACTTGCTTCCAGCCAACGCAGCAAACTGCAGCTACAGCTACCGGCCAGAGGCGTGCGTATTATAACCAGTCGAAACCATCGACAAGCAAGCAAGAGAGTGAAAACTTTTTTCGTAAAAATACCTCAGCGTCGAAAGATAAGTTCAAAGGTCACTCGAGGGCATCCGGCAACAAGACTTCCAATGGCAAGAACAAACACCACAATTCGTCAAGAGGTAAGAAATCAAATTACAACTCATCAAATAGAAACAATCGATCATGACTCGCAATCATTTCGGGGCGGCTGTCTAAAGCAATATATACATGCATGGGAGAACTTAGGTGCGCCCAACCACATATGCAAACTTCTCAAGGGAATACGTATTCCTTTCGTGATGAAGCCGCCCCTTATATATCCAAATCAATCTGTCATAATAAATTACGAGACAAAGCAGAGTTATCATATGACACAGCTAATAAAAAATATGATAGACACGCATGTACTAGAAAAAGCCGAGATCAATCCCAGCTACCTATCAACATTTTTTCTAGTTCCGAAAACGGACGGATCGTTTCGCCCAATCTTCAATTTGAAGAGACTAAACCGTTTTGTCAAACTAAAAGGTTTTCAGCTTTTCAGTCATTTCCGAATTCCAAGCTTTTTACAGAGCAACGATTGGATGGTGAAGGTAGATCTGAGCCAGGCATATTTTCACCTTCCCATAGCCGAAGAACACAGGCGATTTCTGAGACTCAGCTACAAAGGCCAACTTCTACAAATGACGTGCCTTCCCTTCGGCCTTTCATCAGCGCCACGAACGTTCACATCCTTGACGAACTGGGTAGCCGAGTTCCTGAGAAGGCGAAATATGAGGTGCGTGGTATACCTAGACGATTTTTTAGTAGTGAATCAGTCCTGTCAAGTTTTACGCGAACACATTACATTTATGGTGAACCTAATGAGACACCTCGGCTGGGCTATCAATATGGACAAGTCTGTACTGGTTCCGATACAACGCCTGGAGTTTCTGGGTGTTACATGGGACACCAAACTCAACACGAAGTCCCTGTCGAAACCGAAGTGCGAAACGCTACGCAAAGCACTTCTCAGTCAGATGTCCAGAGGCAGTTGGTCCCTCAGACAGGCCCAGTCCCTTCTGGGGAGACTCAACTTCGCCTCTTTTGTAATACGCAGAGGGAGGTTACATTGTCGAACCCTGCAATTTCACAATCGATACCTTCCCACGGAACACCCCTACAAACAAGTGAAATTGCCACAACCGGTACTCTCCGAAATGCGATGGTGGTTAAAGGCAGCACAGGGCTCACTTCCTATACATACAAACTCGATCTCTCATCTGCTCACGACGGATGCATCGGATTTCGGCTGGGGAGCTCAGCTGGGCGACACGAAAATGTCAGGACAGTGGACAAAACGGCAACAGTCATGGCATGTCTATCTCAAAGAGCTGTTTGCTGTCTACGCGGCAATACAACAAGAGAACAGCCTGCTTCACAATGCTCACATTTTACTGCAAACAGACAACCGAACAGTCGTAGCTTACATAAACAAGGAAGGCGGAACGAAATCGAAGAAGCTTCTGAACCTCACACGGCAACTATTGAAGGTGATGGACCACTTAAATCTACAACTGACGGCTCAGTACTTTCCGGGCCGATTCAATTGCGAAGTAGATGCCCTATCACGCGGCAAGGTCTGCCCCGAGTGGCACCTACTCTCTACAGCAACGGACAACATATTCAAGATGTGGGGCACACCGCAAGTAGACTTATTTGCGTCGGAAACAGCTCACGTAGTAATGAGGTATGTATCGCTGGACACGCAAGACCAGCAGGCTCTGTTTCACAACGCATTCCTTCACCAGTGGGACTACGAACTTGCGTGGCTATTTCCTCCACCGAACCTAATACCCCAAGTATTGTCTCACCTGAACACAGCGAACGGTCAGTACATCTTGATCGCTCCGAAGTGGAAAATGGTATTTTGGCAAGCAGACCTACAAGCCCGGACCATTCAAGAACCTTATCACATCCCGCTCCTTCCACAAGTTCTGATCGACACGAAAACCGGAATGCACCCGCCAGAGATTCAAGACATTCATTTGGAAGCCTGGCTGGTTTTGGGTGGACAGACGAAATCAAAGAATGGTCAGTAGAAGAAAGATCACTGTTATTGTCAAGTTGGCGGCGATCTACAATAAACACCTACATGCCAGCATGGAACAAATGGAAGATATGGTGCTCCTCTAACAATTCTTCTTACAGAGATCCGAGTCCAGAACAAGTTGCTCGTTACCTGGCGTATTTACACAACAGCGAAGGTCTGGCTTATCGAACTATACTAGTCCATAAATCTGTTATTTCTACTTTTACCAAATTATCAGGTAATACTACATTGGCATCTAACTTTCTTATTAAACATATTTTAAAAGCTATTTCAGTTGCAAAGGACAAGAAAATAAAACCACCTATTTGGAATGTAAAGAATGTATTACAATACTTAGAAAATAATACACCAGATGAAAATAATTTGTACCAAGTATCCAGACGTGCCGCTATATTACTTTTGCTAGCGGCAAGACGACGAGTACACGACCTGACACTGCTGAGGATCAATGCCGACCAATATATAGATGAGGGCAATTCTATTGTCATGTGGCCTTGTTTTGGATCGAAGACGGATGACGCTAACAACAGGCAATCTGGATGGAAACTAAAAGCACATCCGAACAAAAATCTCGACTGTGTATTTTGGACTCGTCAATTAATCGGTACTTCACAAGATCGTCGGAAATCAGGTATGCTGTCAGAACTTTTTATAACTAATAGAGGTGATCCAAAACCAGCTTCTAGAACTGTAATCAGTGGCTGGATCAAATCTGTTCTAAAGGACGCGGGTGTCGATGCCACGCCAGGCTCAGTACGCTCTGCCGTAGCCTCTCTCAATTGGCTAGAAAAGTTTCCTATTGATCAGATTCTTCAGACTGGAAATTGGCGGCAAGAACATACTTTTAGAACATACTATCAAAGAGAGCTAGCGAATCAATCCAGAAATAATGATTTTACGACGTCAGTTTCCTTGTCAAATTTCTTTGAACCTGTGCGATAACAATGATTTGGTTAATTTGATGATCAAAACTGTATGATTCATATATAACATTGAATAAATATTGTTTACTTTTCAATAACTTATTATAATTTAATTTTTTATTTTACATAACACATTATAGCATCTACATAATTATTGTAATAATTATGGGCATACCAGGAGATAACAAACATATCACTCAAGATGGATTCCGGATATCGTCACGGAACAAATAATAGAGAGTTTTAACTAACAATAAAACTTACCTATTATTTTTCCGACGATATCCGGAATCCAGGTAATACCTACCTGGTACATCGTGAGTAAGTATAATGAGGTAAAAGCCGAGCGTCATGCGGGTCGCCGCCATCTGAAACGATAAAACGAGGCGACAGTGGCGCCGGAAGTCGAAGAGGGGAAGTTGCTAGGACGAAAAACGTGAAAAAGACAGGAGCTTGACTCAAGATGGATTCCGGATATCGTCGGAAAAATAATAGGTAAGTTTTATTGTTAGTTAAAACTCTCTATTATTCGTCTCTAGACAATAAGGCTTTTTATGCTGTATTTTACTCTGTTTCGTTTCATACTGTCTGAATAACAACCGGTATTCTCCGGTTTCTTTGTTTACCGGTTTCTGTAACTCCAGGTGGTAAATGCGAAGCTCTAATGTCACGTCAGTCTCCGTTTGTTTTGAAATTTTAAAAGCAACTTTAATTTTGATTTGTATTGTTTAACCACTATTATAATTTTTATTAATTTGTTCTGTAGCTCGATAAATTTTAGAATGGATTTTGACGTATTTTGTCGTGAGCTGCCTAAAATTGTAAGCAAATCCATCACACTATCTAAATAAGCGCAATATATACCTATATATATTTAATCACTACTTTGTGTTTATGAGAAATAAAAATTATAACCTGTATTTTTAGGAGCTCCATGCTCATTTAAATGGGTCTCTAAGCCGCTCTACAATGGTACAACTAAAAAGGTATCACGCTGACGCCGGCATTGAAGACAAAACAAACACCTTTTTCGATGAATTCCAAATAGGGGCTGGAGACACCAGGAATCTTAAAGAGTTTGTATTTAGATTACATTTACATTACAGAAAAAACAAAGTAATCTGATATTTTGATATTATATTTCTTGTTTATCAATAAGCTAAGTTTTTAAAAACATAAATTCAAATAGGTATGTACATATTTGCGTATTCTCTATAAATCGACCTTGAAAACTTATCTCATCGCTTAGTCATTTGTTTATTTTCGGTCTGTAATAAATTATGTATCACGCTCTACATATTTTCAATAACTTTATTAGGCAAGTATATCTTAGTAGGTAAAACTGTGTTTTTAATGTAGCTGACTGCACTTGAAATGTAATATTTCATGACTTACCTATTCGAAAACTAGTCACGAAAATAAATCCATATCATAAATATTTTTTTAAATGCATTAGAAAATTAGATATAAGCTTATAAATATTAGAGTTGGGCAGCTATTGCTATCTTTCACACTCGCATATGAATGTAATGACATTACTGTGTTAGCAACGTCATTAACACAGTGGCACGGTCCTTTCCTAGTTGAAAAATATTGATACATACAAATTAATTTTGTTTTTGTAGGTCAAACGAAATAAATAGTTATCTCCATTTCCAGATGTTTCCAAGTATTCAGCATAGCACATTCATTAACTAGCATCCCTGAAGCTTTAGCCATAGCGACTTCACTAACATTGCAAGAATTTCAAGACAATGGATGCTGTTACATTGAGTTGAGGAGCACACCTCGGGATACATCGCATATGACCAAAAGCCAGTATATTGAAACCATTGTACAGAGCATTATGTAAGTTCACTATTTTGCAAACAAACTGTTTCATGACAAGTATTTAAGACAAACATAAAATAAAAACATTTGCAAGATTTATACCTTGAGAAGTAAAATGTAAGTACTATAGTGAAGTGTAAGTTAAATAGTATCCTAAAATGTAGTAAGTTCCTTGCTTGTGAAGTAGTAAAGTGTAAGTCAGTGTAAGTAAAAACAGTATACTGTCTTTCCTTTATGCTGGTTTTACTAAATTCATCATTTAATTTCATAAGAAACAAACTTGGTAAATAAAGAATTTGCTAAAACCATGCCTGATTGCCCAAGATAGCTCAAGAGGCGTCACATAATGTAGCTAAACAGGATTAGGCTTGCTGAAGAAAAGAAATATTTGATTAAACGTTTGCTTTACACTAGTGGTGGATAATCAAGACTTCTCGTTAACTCCGGAGTTACCCATCACTACTCTGCACATACCTTCCAAAGCATCTGCTTAAAATCGAAAACTGCTCGTAGATTTTGAGGCATGCAAAAAAAAAAACAAGCGAAGCAATTTATTTGCAGTAAGGGTGAAATATTTTTATAAGCCTTTATTGTATTGTCCATACAACACGGAACTGTGAATCAGACATTGGTGCCCTTATTCTTAGCAGTTTACCCCTCGGTAAAATCCTCCTCCACAGTCCTCCACACCTTCTGTCCTGAGCCTTTGTTGTACATAATATCACCCCTACTGTTTAATTCAACCTGTATTAATTTCAGAAACTCTTCAGTTCATCTCACAATAATATCACGGCTCATCATTTCAATAGACAGAAGATCCACACCAGAAGTGGCAGAAAGTATAGCAGACCTAGCCATAGAATACTATAAGAAATACCCTCAAGTTGTAGTGGGGATTGAACTTAGTGGTGACCCTACTGTTGGCAAATTCCAGGACTTTATTCCAGCATTAACAAAGGCTAGGAAAGCAGGATTAAAGGTAAAACCCACAGATAATCGATTATGCCACTAAAGGGACCATAAGCAATATAGATGTAATTACAATAAACATAAAGTTTAATTTCTATTTCAGGTAACATTACATTGTGGTGAAGTGTGCAACCCACAGGAAGTACAGGAAATGCTTCAGTTTAAACCTGATAGGATCGGACACGGAATTTGCATTCATCCAAAATATGGTGGCACCAAGACCATATGGTCAATGTTGTGTGAAATGAAGATTCCTGTTGGTTAGTAGAGGATAAGTGAGGCGAAATGCCATACATTTTAGTACCCCTATTTTATAATTATTATTGTAATTGCAAATATGTTTTTGAAATAGTTTATACAGAGTTAATTAAAAAATATCTACACCCTACAGGGTTTATGTACTGAAACTGAATTTATATCAATAAAACTAACAACTTTCGTTCTACATCCTTTTTCTGAACAAAAAGTTGTAGAACAAAAGTTGCTAGTTTCCACGAAAGAAATATGTTATTTTTTTATTTAATACTGTATACACTATTTTTAAGATATCATTTGCAATTACAATAATAATGTTAGTTTTGTACACGTTGGATACTACATTTTTATATACGAAGTAGCAGTGGCTGCGACTTCTTATCGTAGACCTGTACCTCGATTCCCATGGGAACTGTACAATTTATCCGGTCATGAAAAACATCAAAAACATGAAATTTACAGACACGGCTTTGTTATAGTTTTATTATATTATGTATAGATAAAGTGTAATTTGTATAAAAAAAGGTAATATTTTGTTTCAGAAGTGTGTCTAACCAGCAATGTGAATACAAAAGCAACTCCAGACTATGATTCTCATCACTTCAAAGATCTTTATGATGCTAATGTGCCTACTGTAATTTGTGTAAGTATTAATGAAAGTAAACATCGCATTATATAAAAAAATAACATTATTAAAAATCAGATGTTAAAGCATGTTTCTATTTAAATAGAATCTTGAAACAACGTAATTTTAAGTTAAAAAATCTTAATCTAAATCTTAACCCTTTGTTCATGTAACAGTGAAAATGTTTTCTCTACCAATACTTAACAAAGAACTTCCAATTAATATAATATTTAGAAAATAATATAATCGCAACAACTGATAATAGTAATCAATCTAAATCGTCGTTTCTTAACCTTTTTAGTGTTGCGACGCCCTGAAAAGGCCCAAAATAAAGTAAATGACTAATAATTAGGTCCTAATTATATTTTTTACCGTTTAATATCTGATTATAAATAAATAATTAATAAAGGGTTTTTTCGTACATAAGTGCTTAATTTGTCCTGACCAACTGTAACCCCCCTGTATACATATACATGCTGGCGACGCCTAGGTTGAGAAACATTGATCTAATTAATGTTTAACGTGCTTAAATATTGTATAATATTTAGGCACGGCCATAATTATGAATGTCGCTTAATTATGAATGTCGCTTATCCTATTTCTCCTTTCAAGCGTCTATATACTCTCCTTAGTTGTCCGACCGCTAAATCTTGAAAGTCTTACCCATTTCCTTTATACTTTCTTCTTACCGATTAACGCTCTTTGTTTTTTACAGACTGACGATAAAGGCGTTTTCGCAACTTCCCTTTCGCAAGAATACAGATTATGCGCAGAGACATTCAATCTGGACCAATCCCAGCTGGCTAGATTAGCTCTCAACTCGTGCCAATATGTATTTTCTGAGGACTCGCATAAAGTTCTTAATGATAAACTTCTTAATTTTATAGACAAAAATGCCTTGTAATTTATATTTTGTGAATAAAGTAGTGTTGACCAAATATTTATTTTCGACATTCGTGGGGGTTTTGCGTGCTAATTATCCCGTTATACGAGATTTCTCGCTTTGAAAATTATTAAAAAGTATTGGGTGTGGACTAGACATGGCAGTTTGATATTTATCTATCTACTCAAATAAACCTACTATGGCCGATTCAACAAGTTTCGTTGATAGACAGATCTAACTACCTGCATCATTGTACACTAACGGAAACTACAAGTATTATTATTATATACAGATGAATTAAGGTCACTGTTTTAATTTCTACGTGATGCAGATCATTCTGCTTCGTGGCCGTCGTTCTTTTCCATAACAGAAGGCAAGCAGCTGTTCATATGAGTATATGAACAGTTGCTTGCAGTTAGTTCTTTTATTTTCTAGATAAAGTAGTAATTTAGTTCCCTTCATAGACTACAAAACGATTAATACACATTTTTTTACATTCAAATAAAAGCTCAACTTCACTTCTCGAGTTCCCGCCAAAAAGTTGGAACGATTTTGTCCCAGCCCGCAAATGAGCGGCTAAATCTTACAATGTTGAATGTGAAATATTAAGTGACTAATATTGGATTTCCGTGTTCTTAATGTCTTAGGAAAATAAGTCATTTGCGGTATTACAATACAACTTTCAGTTTAGAGACAATTAACAACAGTGGTTTCACTACAATTAGGTAATGAATGTCAATTAATAACGGTCGAATAATAACTATCTTTAGGAATATTACTTTGTTGAGTAATATGCTAGGTACATTACACCAGATAGTATTTACAATTATTCGTATTTAATTTTGCCAAATTTCATTAAAATTGGTTTAGTAGTTTAGTCGTGAAGGAGTAACAAACAGACACACCTTCGGATAATATTAGTTTGGATAAATAAAGATTTTCTGATTTTGTACATTTTAATTTAGCTAAGTTTAGTCAAATAGTATTGTATTTTTTTTTTGTTTCATTTTATTTTAAGAATATATTTTTTTATTCATATTGTGGTTTTATTTATTAACTGGGGAATGCCCGCTGCTTCATCTATAATCTTTATAATATATCTATAATAAAACATCTATTTTACGACACCCGTACCCTTTTAAGTGCATTCAGTTGTGTTCTTTGTATATGGTAGTGTTTGAAAGGGGCTTTACGATTGTATAACAAAACAACTTTGTAGTGGTACTGTTTTTATTTTAATAAGTCGTAAACATGACACATGGGAATTTTGCTTGCAATTATCAACAAAGTAGTTTTAACCGAAAATTCTCTTTTTATTTTTGTTTGTATTGTATCAGTTAGGATCAACAACTGGCGCTTCAACAGCAAACTTGTGTAAATATTTATCTTAGAATGAAATAAAAAACGTTTCGTATGGGTTAGAGCATTTAATGAAGAGAGACAGACGTGTTTTTCAACTCCGTACTCAATGGGCTATATATACTCCACCCGCAGTCCTCGGCTAACTCACATTCGCATTTATAATATTAGTGTGCACCAGAATTAATTCCTCGCTTATCCTTGGAAGCGATAACGACACACTCGACTCTTCGTTTACATTTCGTCACAGCATTTTTGTTGGCAACGTAAGAATTTGTGTTATACTTCATTTGAAAGAGAATAAAATTTCCTAATTGACGATATTAAAAACAAAAAGGAAAGGAAAATAATCACCACGATAAAAACCAATTGTAAATGAATATTTCTTTTCTCGTACGTTATCATTTCTCGGAAATTTAAGTATTCTTCGAACATCTTGCAATAATGTACCAACTTTATTTACATCCATCAAATGTATATTTAATAGGGCTTCTAATAATACCTATATTTCAGTATTGGGGGATGTAGTTCAATCACAGTTATTATTTGTTTGAACGCATAAGTTCACGATTTGTGAAATTTTAAATTTCGAACGTCTTTGCCTAAAACGAAGCTCAAATAGGTTGGTACGTCATCTGTCATCGCAAATGAGTGGGTAGATAGGAAATCAGTCCATTTTAAAAAAATAACTAACCACAAAAGTGTAGCACCAGTTGGCTACACTTGTGGTAAGGACTATAAAATTGTAAAAACTTCACACTGGCAGAATTTTCTAATATATGAAAAAACCATTGCCATATATGAAAAGAAAAAAAAAAAGATAAAACCTCAGTCTCAGTCCAGTTTTATTAACAAGTCCATGGATTGAATTTATTGAATACTAACCTATTTAGAAATTATAGTTATTATTTCTAGTTTAAAAAGTAAATAGAATTATGAGCGACCTATCAGATTTCTCTAGCTCCAAAGGCGGAGATTCTGAACTTCAGGACTTTCTTATGGCGGAAAAGCAAAAAGCTCAATTTCACGCACAGGTAAACTCGTAAATTTAATTTACTGTTGTGTAATAAAATAATATGACAATATAAAGGAAGAATACGTTAAACTAATAAACGACATTTTTATTTCCAGATTCACGAATTTAATGATTTTTGCTGGGACAAATGCGTCGATAAGCCAAGTGCAAAATTGGACTCCCGTACTGAAACTTGCATTTCTAACTGCGTGGAAAGGTTCATAGATGTATCACTGCTGATTACAAATCGATTTGCACAGATGCTCGAAAAGGGAGGTGGAATGCATTAAGTTTTTTTTTTAAATGTTAGTTTATACAGACTATTGTAATAATGGAAGAGCAGAGGTGATATTTTACATTATTCTTTCATTGTATTATCTTACAGCACTACTGTATACTTTATCTATACTACACATAAGCAAGCATAATTAATACCTCAGGCAGATGGAAGGTTTGTTGGAGTTTCATACATTCTTTAAAATTTTGTAGAGCAGAGCATCCTTTTTAGACGATTGCTATGTAATCAATCATGCAAAATAGGTATACTATCAAAACAGCTAACTGATGTCAGTTACTAGTTATATACCAAAAAGAAATTACATATAGAAATTAAAACACCTGAAATACTATAAACTGTTTTATTTTGTATCTAAATACAAATTTCAAACCAGTTCTATTAAGACACAAACATCCTTATACTTATATTACTGTAATAAATCATTTTTGTGGAATTAATGGACATCTTTAATTTTGAAGATAAACACAACCACACATTGTGAACAAAGTGTGAGTTACACATTCCTGCTTTTTGGAAAAATAAATATTAATACAGACATATACTAAAATAAAATGTACAATACAAATTAATTTCTGTAAAGTTAAACTTCAGGATGAGAAATAAAACATGTCCAACAAAGCAAAATTATCTGCCAACTTTGCCAAGCTTTGTATCAGTTCTAGGATCAGCTGTGACGGTTTGAACAGCTACCAAAGCTTCATTGATCTTAGTCTGCAAGTCTCTCAGATCTTGCACAAACAGTAGCTTCAACACATCAGATGGTTGCTGTATGACATTAGCTTCACTTTGAGGGGGCTCAGGGTGGGTGGATGTCTTCAAAATTTTGGCCAAAGCTGCCATTCGCATTTTAGGATCAAGGTGTGGTCCAATACCAGCTATTGTACATACTCTTTCAACTCCCGACTTGAACGCCGGACTGGAAACTGAAATGTAATAAATAATAATAGATTAAGTTTGTCACATGAAAGGTTCTAGATATGATCCTCGTTACACACTGTAATCAGCCTTTTTATCATTCACTTGTGGTAAAATGTATATATATTAATATGGATATACCCCGGCATTCTGAATCTGGTTGTTAATCCTATTGTACCTACTTGCAACTATGCCTGCCTATACTATTGTGTGTGTGTGTGTATTTGATTATCAAAAATAGACACATTTTATATACCATTTTTTAATTACAAGGCTTATAGTTCATAGTGAGGATATCAAGAAAACTGATATAGGTTAAAAATATATTTGTTACAGTAAACCCAGTTACATAGCAAAATAAACTTAGGTACTTAGAATATGATTCCAAAAAAAAGAAAGTCTATATTAATTTTAATGCAAATTCCAAAATCACATGACATAACCTGAACCTCTGATTATGACTAATAAGGATGACAGTTATTTGTGCCAGTAATTTTTTAATCTCTGACTGGCCGAGTGTCAAGCGCTATCAGAAATGGCGTGCCCTTTGTATGCCAGACGATTACGCGCGTACTCCACGCGCGAGTTGTGCACTTAATAATTGCGTACTTAATAATGAAATTGAATTGTAATTATACAAAAATCGAAATAATAAATGTTACTTTTTTTTAAAAAGATAAATGTTATTTTTATGTGGAAAGCATTGCACTATAATTTTTACATAACCATTCAGAAATTGTAAAATAGGTCAATCAAACTAATTGAGTGCCAGAGCACTAATTAGTGCTCCAGCACACGAAGGAAGCACCAAATGAGTGCATGATAATGTGCTCCGGCATAACAGAGGTTAATCATAACCAGGCTCAGAACTTCAATCCATCCTCAAATTATTTTTTTGCAAAAAAACAAATTATTTGTTTTTATACAAATATTTCTTTAAGGTCTGGGTAATTTGTTCCTTTATAACTAGAAATATTGTATTTACAATCACACTCATACTTACAGTCTAAATTGTCCAATGGGTTGGAAGATACAACATTTGGAGCTGCCTGCTTTGGTTGTTCCACTTTTGCATTCTTGTATTTATCAACTAAAACCAATAAATTATCCTATAATATTTCACATTAAACCAATAAATAGTAATACTTTATACCTAATTAATTATCATACTAAACCAATCATACTTGGGAGTCTCAGGTGGAGATAAATAGATAATTCTCAGTCTTAGAATAGTCACAGTTGTATTTTATATTAGTTCCAATGACACAGTCTAAATTTAAACAAAGGGACCCATATTAGCATCATCTATTTATCTGAACCATAAAATTTAATGTTCTAGATCCTGGAGATTTAGTGCCTCAAGATACATTTACAATTTAAAGAATTTAACCTTCTAAGGTTCTACTATAGTAGGCTACAAGTTTTTCTATGAGTTTGAAGATTTTATTGAGTTTCATTTAAAAATAGCAAAGAAAGGTTTGAAGGTAGTGTTGTAAAACAAATAAAACATACCATTATCAGCGTATTCCAATCGAACGGCATAAGACAGAAGCCAGTTTAGTTGTTCATTGGGTGTTCCATCTGCAGCAGGACTCATTAGGTCCCTCTGATACATATTGTATGCTTCTTTCCAACCATCATCTTCGATATTTCGAAGTCCTTCCCGTTCTTCGATTTTATAGTGTCTTATCTTTTGGTCCTCGAGCCACAGGACCACACTTCTATATTCTTTTTCATCTGTAAATATGTTCAGCAAAAATAAAATATACATTGCATTTTAGCGACGCATAGGTGAAGCAAGATTTTTAAAATGTAATAAAGTAATGGTCACACACTTACCGTCACAGTTAAAGCTATCTGGATTGGGATGGCCCAAAGCGGTTAATTTTAGTTTAAACATGGTATTCATAGTTGTTATAGAAAATTGTATAAATAACAAAAAAAACTAGAAGGAAGGGAGTATAGACCTACAGACGCAACTTTGTCGGTGGTCAATTTAAGAACTAAATTTGACATCTGTCAAAACTTATATTTCATTCGGCTGTGACGTTTGATTTCTCGTGTGATTTTATTGCTCTAAAAAAGTGATGGACAGTGTTACCAACTCTCAAAAATATTTATCCCTAAAGCTTAAGTCAAAAACCCCCAAAATCGCCCCAATTACTTAGAAATCCCCCTAAAAAAATATATAATAAAAGAAAAAATATAAATTACAAAAATGCAATGAAATTTCTTTACCTTTTAAATCTGGATCTGCTTCCCAAATCTACGTGTACTTCTGACTACATTTTTTTATTTTTAGTTTCTTTAGGCATCATTAACAAATTGCTTGTCGGCACAGCAGTACAACAACAAAATCGAATTAAACAAGTAAACAATAATCAACGTACATATGTATTTCCAGTAAGCATAGGCACAATAACCACCAGTCACCACAGAGTAGTTGTAATATATTTGTACTAGATATCGTTAAGTCGCTAGGTCAACAAGTAAATATGATTAGCTATTATAGTTTGGATTGTCCCGGGGCCTATACTTTCACATAATATATGAATAATATATATTCAAAAAAATATATGAAGAGTCAAAAAATCCCTAAAAATACCCCTAAAAATATAAAACCCCTAAAAAAAAACCATCCCACTTATTTACCCCCTAAATTTGGGGGAAAAACCTCTAAGTTGGCAACCGTGGTGATGGACGAGTTTGTGCAGCTACAAAAGTGTTACCATATTAAAGATATAAACTTCCACTTGTTATTGATTAACTGTGGTGGACTTTTGGGTATTTTTGTTTTACAAAAACTAAGAACTTTTCTTTTGATGTTTGAATATAAATTTTAATGCTCTTAATCATTACACATTTTAATAAAAATAATAGAATACTTTTAATATTCTTAAATTTTCATTTGTGTAATACATTTAAATTGTTCTCGATGTTTTTTATACTAATTGATAAGTTTTTTTATTGTCATAGCGATACAGCGTGTTTATGTATCTTTATTATACTTTTCACAGTCACCGTAAAATATGTTAATAGTGATAACTAGATTTAATTTTAATATAGCTTTATTTTACTTCATTAAATTATAAATGAAAATATTTTTTTTATTTTTCTTTCTTTTCAGGAGTATCTGAACATGAGTACGTACAATTTGGAACATAAATCATGAGGGCGAGGTAGCTGCAATTACTTCTACTCCTGGGAAAAAAAGAAACCGTAAAGAGAAGATTGTTGTGGATGATTTCGATCTTTGTTTGATTCGCAGGAATATTATTGAGTTTTACGCAATAAAAAAAGAAATCCCCACGATTGCAAAGCTCTTGACTACATTAAAAAAGTACATTAATTTCTAAGGTAGTCGCGAAAAACTACGCAAAGTAGTGAAACAGCTCAGGTTTCAATACAAAAAGTCAAAATCAAATCGTGGTGGAAATGGTTTTGTTCAAGGAGCAGCATTGGTATTTAAATCTCAACAAAAAATAGAAGATTACCACAATGAAATGAATGCGGAAAATTTCAAAAAATAGTTGACGGAGAAACTTCTTCCAAATTTGAAAGAGCGTTTGATAATCATTATTGACAATGCACCCTATCATTCCGTCTCAGTAAACAAAGCACCAAGCTCTAATGCTCTAAAAAAGGATATGTGCCAGTGGTTGTCTACAAGTAATGTACAGTTTTCTATAGAAATGACGAAACCTCAATTATATGAGATAATTAAAAAAAATAAACCGGACCGTGAAGTTGACACTATTGTTGCTCAACACGGTCACGTTTTGTTAAGGCTTCCTCCTTATGGGTGTGATTTAAATCATATCGAAATGGTATGGGGTTCAATGAAGAGGATTGTTGCAGAACATAATGTAGGTGGGAATACCAAAGAAATGCTTCAATTAGTTTTAAATGCATTTACACAGATACAAGCAACAGAGTGGAAAAACTATTGTGACCACGTTAAAATAATCAAAGGTGAATACCGCCCGAGAGACCATGTTATGGATGAAAAATTTTTCATTGAATTAAATAGTGATAGTAGTAATGTTTCATCTGATTTTTGTGAAAGCGATTCTGATGAGGATATAGGTGTTCGCCCCATTTATTTGGAGGATCATAATTATTATAAAAAAATATAAAATGTATTTTTTTTTATGTTTCTTTATTTTTATCTCAATTATATCCAATCAATGTTTTTTTTTTATCGGAAGAATATGGCTGACGAGCAGAAGAGCTGTGATACATGCAAAAAAGAGGTAGATAAGTATGTTACCGACACATGAAATGCTAAAATTAAAAAACGAACACCCAATTGTGACGTCACATTGCTATCTTGTTTAGTATCGTACTTTCCGTATCATCTTACACATTATGTGTGATAATGTCGATCGTGGAATCCATAAAGTATTGAACGTAACATCTTGCTTTACCCATAAATTGAGTAAAATGTTTATAATAGTAACACTGTTGTCGATCGCAATGACATCGTTGATCGGTAAAGTTATGTTATGTCTGTACATATATTAATGCGGAGTGTTTATCTCTTTGGAAGGGAGAATCGAATCAGTGTTTCCGCTGGCCACATGTTAGGTTACCTTATACAAAAGGAAAAAATACCGTTGTTAAAATAAAAATTGCCGTATACATATGTTTAATATTATTATTATATTATATTATATAAAGCTCGATTTAAGTATAAAAATTAAATACATTTTACTCTTCGCTCCCCATTAAATCTTCAACATTTTTTGAAGAATCTTCATCTTTCTCATAATCTAATGGATTTTTCGTATTTTTTCCGGGGCCAGTTTAAAGTTCGTATAATTACAATTCGATTTTTTGCGAATACACTGTTTCGTAAATGATAAATGACAAAGGAAACTTGACACTGGCAGAATGTGCGAATTGCACTATTGTCATTTATGAAAAAAAAGAAATATCAACATTCAACATAAATTAATAAATAAAATTAAATGAAATTGTTCACCCAAATGAGAAATACGTGTATCTATTATTTTCACCACAGGTTTTCTATACCAAAAATATATACAGTTATATTTCAACAAAGAAAATAAAAGCATTGAACCACATCATGTCGTGGATAAAAGAAAATTGTGTATCCTTTTTTGAATTCTTCTGCATAAGAGTTCTAAAGACCGGCCGCATTCCGCAGCATATTGCTTTTATAATGGACGGGAACCGGAGATTTGCGAAAAAGCATAGTGTGAACAAAAGTGAGGGGCATTACAAAGGTTTTGATAAACTTTCAGAGACTTTGAAGGTTGGTATTATTTTATATTTAATTTTTTTCTGGCCGACTATATCAAAAAGCCAAAGGAGCAAACCCTGCATATTAAGCCTTTTTAGATTACATATCAACCTAGTCAAGTCAAAAATTCAGTCAAAGCCCACCTAGCACCATCATCATTCCTTCATTTAAAAAGTACATTATAATAAGGTTACATTATACAAACATTCCATTATCCTTATTACATCATTATACTCTACTCCTACTCAGTGGAAAAGGAGTGGATGGGACAGAATATAGGAAATATGAGGGACCTCTTTTATGCCATTGTCTTTTTGACTTGATGAGATGTAATGCTAAATGGGTTCTGGCATATTTTGCTCACTATCTCAACACATATTTTACGACCGAGTTCCGTGAGACTTCTTATTTCTTTAGTTATAGGCTTACAAATACATAAACATATGTACAAAGCTAATTGGTTCAGGTTTTACTGCATAATATCCATGAATGATGGAAATACGTTGATAAGTCAAAATTGATAATTTTTAAGGGCATAATAATTATAAAGTATGTTTTCACTTTAAGAGTACTTCAAACTTTTTATTCTATTTTGTACTCCAATTAGATTTATGGGATATGGGCTAAGTCAGATTTATATGACAGAGAAGCATTATTTTTTTTTCGGAATGACTAAATTATTTTGGCCTTAATGGCCTTTCAAGAGTCACCGAACATGTATATCGGAAGTGGGAAGAGACAGGGCCTAGAACTATGAGTGCCATCCCTGGAAAAAGATACGGCTGCAATTTTCTCTGGGTTTTTCTTGGTTTCTCTTTGGTATTATCCACCTCACAAACCACTTACCTAGTGCGGTGGCTGCATGTTGAAGGCATAGAGATACGTTATAGTTCCTATCTGAGGTGTAGAGGGTGGTGTCATCCGCAAAGAGGGCAAGCCCTATTCCAGGGAGTGGGGGATACCATTGGTGTAGACTGTGTAGAGGGAATAGAGTATGGGTGCTAGAACGGAGCCCTGAGGGACTCGAGTTCTGATTGGGTGAGAACTGGATAGAGTGCCTTCAATGCTGTAGCAAACTGTGCTATTGGTTAGGTAGTCTCGAATGATAAGAATTACTTTTAGGCACCCTCCAGTTGATACAGTTTATAGATTCAACTGTTGTGTCAGACCTTATCAGAAGCCTTCACTAGTCGCAGAAGACAGCAGGGTTTTGAAGGGTCTCCTTTGGTTGAGACCTGTGAGAATGTGCTTAATGATCTAGTACACCTGCTGGCAGTGGCGTAACTATACCGCTGAGGCGAGGCCCAGCCCAGACCCGTGGCAAATTCATAAGATGGGGCCCTCCCTCAATGTAAAGAAGCTCATCCAAAGTTGTAGTTTTTTTTCAATAAATCACAAGGGTAACGTATGTCCAAAACGCTGTTACAATATTTTTCGATAATTTTCTAGTAACTCCTAATTTAAAGGGCGTAGGTATTGGATTGAAATAACAATTTTATTTTAATCAGAATTATAATTATTAAAATTCCTTTTTTCGGGCTTTCTGTTCAGCAAAAGTGGTAATGACATTGTCAAAGTTTAAATTTCGAGCCTGGACTGTTCTATGGATAAAATAGCCAAATTTTGTAATCATAGAATTGCCCCATTGAATTTCTGAAGAATATTTATATCAATTTTAATTTTGAAAAAGATCGCTCGGCACTAGTCGTAGTCACAGGAATGGTTAGAAATAGCACACTTCAGGAAAGCTTGAAGACATGAAATGATTCTTTATGATTAGTAGATCAGCAAGTTCTCTTAAAGAAGATGACTTTTCGATTTCGTGTCTAAAAGTGGATCGAAAACTAAGAATACTATAGAAAACTAATCTACGAGACAGATATGTCTTTTTTATATAAATCAACAAATTGTAAAGCCTTTTCCAATAAATCGGCGTCATTTAAATTTTGCAGTGGCAGGTTGCAAGACACTGAAATTGGATACAATTTCATTCATTCCCAGGAAACACCATCTCATTTGATTAATGAGGATGTCCAATACTATTAATTGAATATTACCATATTTTCAATTAATTTCCAGTTTTCAACTAATTGAAATATTCCAATATTTCAATTAATTGAAAACAAAACTATTTCATATGAATTTTATAAAAATAAATGTCAGGATGCTCCCGTGCTCGCGGCCCTCTCGGGTTGGGGGCCCCCTCTGGCCGGGGCCTGTGGCATTTTGCCCGCTATGCCACCCTATTGTTACGCCACTGCCTGCTGGACACTAGAGTGGTTGGCTCTAAAGCTGAACTGTTCATTGATAAGTAGGCCCTTTGACTTGACGTGACTCAGTGGGTGAGAAAAGTGAATTCTTTCATAGATTTTAGTCATTGTATTCAATAGGCTATTGAGTGGAACTAGAGGATTTAGAGTGGTGTTTACACGGTTTGTGAATCCCGATATTGATGGCTTCTTTCCAAGCTGCTGGAAAGAGACGATGTTTCATTGCAGCATTGTAAATAGACACGAGAAGTGCAATCAAGTTGATCAATATTATACAAAATACACAATGATTGTAGTAATAATTGTTGTATTGTCTGAAAGTCTCATTCTCATCATTTGAGACTACCTTACCAATCAGACCTTTCGCTACAAAAGGCACTCTTACCAGTTCCCGCCAAATCAGAGCTGGAGTGGGGACTCCAGCAGGGCTCCGTTTTAGCACCCATACTCTATTCCTGTCTACACCAATGACATCCCCCACTCCCCTGGAATAGAGCTTGCCCTCTTTGCGGATGACACCGCTCTCTACGCCTCAGATCAGATAATCTACGGTGTGTCTCTCTACGCCTCCAACGCACAGTCACCGTCCTAAGCGAGTGATTTATGAGGTGGAGGATTGAGGACAACCCCGTGAAAAGTGCAGCCATGTGCTTCCCTTTTCCCATGGGTGGCATAGCTGTAGTAGCTCTAGGCCCAGTCTTTTCCCACTCCCAAAGGGATACCTTTTCGGTCAAACTATCCTTTCGGCTAGGAAGATATCTCGGAGTCACTCTAGACCATCAACTGATCTTATGAGAACATAAAAACTGCCCAAACCCGAGCCGCCTTTGTACTCGGTCGCCTCAACCTTCTCATAGGCGGGAGAAGTAAAATGTCGCTCAGAATTAAGCTGACATACAAAATCTGCGTATGTCCCATAATGACCTTCGCTAGAGTTGTCTTTGCACACACAGCCCCCTCCAACATTAAAATACTCCAAACCTTGCCATATAGATTCACGCGTTAGGTGTGACTGCTCCATGGTACTCTCCTAATGTCGACCTCTACAAGTACTTGGAACTTCACTTTATCTTCAAATACGTGAAAAACTCCGCCCGACGCTACTACGACAGAGTCCCTCACCATCGCAACCCCCTAGTAGTAGCCAGCCTAACCTATGTCCCCAATAGGAATGACCTTCCCCGTTACGGTCGTCGTCTTCAGCACGTCTTAGACGAACCCGACCACCCAATTACTGCTGCCAATGCGGTTCTTAGATTACAGCCACAGGCTACAAATATACACCATCCCCGCCGGCGGAGACGAAAACGTCACCCGTGAACACAACGCTTCTCACCGTCTCGCGATTTCGCGGTACCCTCCCAAAGCAACGCCCTAAGCCGAGGTCCGTTCCTTCCGCCGGTCTATCGGCGGGGGAGCCCTTAGGCTCGTTGTTGCACACACTTTTTGCTCCTGGCCGAGCACCTTCTGCGTTCGCCCTAAACCATACCTGTCCGGTGACTCTTGAAAGGTCATTAGGGCCACAAGAATTTCGCCATTCCGAAAAGAAAAAAACAGAATGACGCTAAACCTAACCCACCCTTTAATTTGCCACAGTTCTGATCATTCAGTATTTTTTTGCTGGTCATTTAAATATTTCTTTTTTTTAATTCAATATCTCATGTAACATTTTATTGTTTACAGTGGTGCCTCGATTTTGGCATTCCAGAAGTGACAGTTTATGCATTCAGCATTGAAAACTTTAAAAGAAGTGATGATGAAGTTGACGCGCTGATGGATTTATCCCGTGAAAAGTTCAAAAAGCTCTTAGAAGACATGTGAGCACATTTTATCTTTAAAATCTAAAAACAAACAATATTTAGTGTCAACTGATTAGTTCAGTTGGTAGTACTTCTATAAGCCATATAAAAGTTTCCAGATTCAGTTCCTGGTTAGACATTAATTTGTTTAAAGACAAATATTTGTGTCTCTGGTCCCACATGGGAAATCCGGGTATGAACAGTGAAGTTTGTGCTGTTTAAAAAAAAACCTTTTGAAACCATAGCCCCCAAAGGCTCCTAGTACACAAAATCTTTTAATGACATTAATTAAGGATTGGGGTCTCATATCACAGTGACTATTGTTCATTTATTGTAATGTGATCACATATTTAAGGACATAGTGAAACATCTGATCTATTCATCTATTCAACAGGGTAATGCAGCCAACGTGCTGGTCCCAAGGTCTTTATTAATAGATATCCTATATAATAAATTTTAGGTTGTACACAAAAAATTAAAAGCAGACAACTAAAAAATACATATAGAGAAAAGTTTGTTATAGGTGAGAAACTAGTAGAAATAAAATAGCTATAAAAACCCTTCAACTTTCTATACTAATATTAAAAATAAGAAAAGAATTTTATCGAGGTAATTACAGAGATTGTCATACCATACTAGATGCTTTGCTATGGGCAGATGCCCATGTCTGTCCACTGCTAGATATAAGCCTTTCACACTACACAAGATCTTCTGCTCTTCTCATCCAGCCACTACTGGCAAACTTCTTTCAGTCATTGGTCCACCTGACCGGAGGGCGTCCTATGGTGCGTTTTTCACAGCGCACCACAATTGCTGAACCAATTTTGATGATGTTAAATGCTTCCTTATATTTGTATATAATGAAGAAACTCCAGGCGGGTGCTAGTAAAGGTTTTACATTCACCCCGTGAAATCCTCGAACAGCCGTGGACTCGAGTGTGGATGGAGAGGCGTTCTCGTGGCGCGTAGTTTACAGCGTGAGTCTAAAGCCGCCTTAAGGAATATGATGAGAGATATGTTTTTATCAGTTTAATAAATGTGGACCGTTTTAAGCATGAATTAAGGTATAGTTCTTGTAACTCACGAGCGTGCGTCTGTCTCGCTTGTAGTGGCGAGTGTATGTCCTTCACAATCATTAATATGAGAATTCTCATATGGATGTTCACAATATACCTTTAAATACATGGGCGTGAGTTACTTTTCTCATATATGGATGTATTCACCAAGAACAATATTCACCTTCTACCCACAAACTTTTCTTTTTATTCTTATGATAGAGTTCTGTTTTTTGTCTAGTGATCAAATAAATGAATGGGGTGTTCGGTTCCACGTAGCTGGGAGGTTATCATTGCTGCCGGAAGACTTACGAGCTCTCGTGTCCCGCGCTATGCTGGCCACCAGACACAACAACAAGTTACGGCTAAACATTGCTTATGCCTACACAGGTAAACATTGTTTTTTCATACATGTAAGGGTGGCAGGTGGCCTCCTATGATTCTAAGACAACCACAGAAATAGGCTGTGAATGTTAGTTCACTTTTTATAGTACTACAATTATTTGGTAACCAACCACCCAGCTACATTAAAATTTACCATCCTTTGCAAACTGTTCATTACAGAGTACGGTTACGACAAACAGCGAAATTTTGTAATGCATGAAGCATCAAAATTACCATGTATGTATTCTTAGTACCTTAAATAAATTTAAAAAAAAACATGTAAACAGTAACCAGTCCGTTTAACATTCACTGCTGGACCTGGGCCTCCTCATGCACATTGTCTTGTGCATGACGTGTATATGGCTTAACAGCATTCTGGCAAAGCGAGTTGGCGAGTCCACTCTTTTAGATTCCTCAGGGCTTGTGGTAGCAGCTTTGTTATCCCTTGGTCCAAGCTACTTGACCAACAGTCAATTGTTCTGGTTTGTATTACTAAAAAAAGGGTGGTGGCCACGGGTGGAGCAGTGCTAGTTTACTCAGAATTTTAACTAATAATTAAAGATCTTTAAACCCCAGCTAGTAGTAGATTTGTGATTGTTTAGGAGGGAGGTTTCCCATCCTGGCCCGAATTATTGTCCCTGTAGCAACGTGGCTCGATATTTTAAATTTGAACATGTCTCAAATTGTCGGAGCAGGTGTTTTGACATCATATGTGATGCGGCGTGGAACAGGGGTGAGTTAGTCCTGTTATTCAAGAACAGGGCCTTATTGATGAACTATAGACCTATATCTCTCCTGAGCCACCTATATAATCTGTTCTCGAGGGTAATTACGTTTTGTTTCATCCTGAGGTCTCACGAGTTCCAGCCGCCGGAACAGGTTGGGCTTCGAAAAGGCTACGGCACCGTGGACCACATTTACACATTGAGGCAGATTATACAGAAGGCCGAAGAATATAATCAGCCTTTGTATTTTGTCTTTGTGGACTACGAGAAAGCTTTCGACTCTATCGGGACCTGGGCTATTTTGGAATGTTTACAGCGGTGACATGTCGATTATATCGAGGTGCTGAGATGTCTGTATAACACTACGAGCATGATGGTCTGCATCCAGGACCAGCACACAATACCGAACCAGCTGCGTCGAGGAGTTGGACACTCCAATCTCTGATCACACCAAAACTCCGCACCGATCTATATTTCCGAAACTGCTCACAAACGCGCTGGAAGATGCATTTAGGATGCTGGACTTGGCAGGAGGTAGAATAAATGTGAATGATGAGTACATCTCGCATCTTCGTTTCGCCGATGGCATAGTCATCATGGCAGAATCGCTGGATGATTTGAACGACCTTAACGCCGCATCGCGATGTGTCGATCTCAGAATGAACATAGATAAGACAAAAATCATGTTCAATGAATATATTCTTTCGTGACCGGTAAGCGTCGAAGGCGTGGCACTCGAAATTATTGACCATTATGCCTACCTTGGGCAAACCATCCAACTAGGCAATTCCAACTTCAGCAAGAAGGTAGCTTTGGGAAAATGTGTCTGCTCTTCTCGTCTCGTATGTATAACACAATACTTGAAGGCGAAAGTCTTAGACGTTATGACTGTTATGAATTATATGACTTATGGTCCCGAAACGTGGCTTCTAACAGTCTGATCCATAAGTTCAAAGTTACTTAGTCAACTATGGAGAGAGCTGTGCTCGGAGTTTCTTTGCGGCATACGATCTGAAACGTAGACATTCGCCAAAGAACTAAAGTCACCAACATGGTTTGTAGAATCGGCATGTTGAAATGGCTTTGGGCAGGTCAGATTTGCCGCAGGACCGATGGGATAGATGAGTCCTCAAATGGAGGCCAAGTACCGGAAAACGCAGTGCAGGACGCCCTTCGGCCAGGTGGACTTCTGTTTCTGTTTTAATTACATTAAAACATTATTTGAAACCTCAAAACCATTGATGTCAATTTTTTTAAACCTACAGTATCCTTAAATACGAAAAATATCGCAATTACGATATTCGTAATATTATAATACCTGTTTTAGTAAAAGGGGTATTGTGACCCCTACGCGCCCCCGCCGCGCCGATAAATACCTGCTACGCATAAAGCATCCTGGCTGCCACAGCATAAATTAGTAAATAAATATAAAAATTACTGCATTATATATAAATAAATATTAATTATATAAAAAATGTGTATCTACACTAATATTATAAAGAGTTTGGATGTAGGAGGTAATCGTCGAAACTAATAATCCGATTTCAAAAATTCTTTCACCATTTGAAAGGTACGTTATTTCAGATGAACATAGGCTATAATTATGTGTAAAAGAATTGAAGGGCATGCAACGCATGCCGGGCACAGCTAGTTTAATATAAAATTGTACATATTTACAGTACAATATAAAATATACAGTACAATTTATATATAATATAAAATATTATCAGTTATAATTATAAGTGAATCCATCAAATATTGTGGAATGACATCAAGATGTTGAAATAGTGAATTAAAAAAAACTTGTAACATTTTTATAAGACTAGTTTAATGAAACTGTATTTTTATCGTATGATCTGTGACTATTTGCAGTTATCTTAAAACAATTTTTGAAACATATTAATTGAAAATTTATTAACGAAAACATAATCACTGTTTTAAGTGCTGGTCGAAAAGTTACTACAAGACCAAATTGACCTTTGAAATGACTTTAGGAAATATTGTGTGATTCCATTGAAGTTATTTCTTTCTTCTTAGCTATTTTAAGCATTTTAATTAAAAATACAGTTTTAAATAACCTTTGGTTAACACTTAAAAACATGTTTACATTATATCTCAAATTCCTCTCATGAATAATAATAATTTATTAACCTTCAGGTCGCGATGAGATCAGCAGAGCGGTGTCGCATATAGTCGATGGTGTGAAGAACAATGAGATATCATCGGAGTGCATTGACCCGAGCCTTATATCTGAGATGCTGGAACTCGGAGAACCCGAGTTACTGGTCAGGACTTCAGGGGAAGTGAGACTGTCTGATTTTATGTTGTGGCAGGTAAGATATACCAGTGAAGTCCAAAAGTTTCTGGCCTGACATATTTCTAGATGTCTAAAAAAAACAAATTATACATAATTGTAATTATAAACAAATTATACATTGACCGGATATGGCACAAATCGCTGCTTTCCAAGTTACCATCTTTCGGGATACCCGAGGGATTATGCGAATGGGTTGCCAGGTTCCCGACTGGACAGAGTATCAGAGTCGTTATCGATGGTAGCTGCTCCGACACCATGTCTATTAACGTTGGCGTCCGCAAGGCTCCGTGCTGTCCCCAACTCTGTTCCTTCTGCATATAAACGACCTGTTGCAAATTAGTGACATACGTTGCTATGCAGATGACTATACTGGAGACGCCTTGTACAGGGGCTGCGCCAACATCCCACGGGTCGAAGCGGAAGAGTGTCGCCAGGCTTGTGTTTGAAATCGAAGACTAGTCTCGATTTAGGGTTCTCTGAACCTAGTGGATTTCAACCCCAGTAAGATACAAGTCTGTGCATTCATTCCTGTGGCGGTTTAGAATCCCTCAGTATTCGGAGAGACGTTGCGTCTATCTGTGTGTTCTATCGCCTGTACAATGGGGAATGCTCTGAAGAATTGTTTAATATAATTCTCACCTCGGCTTTCTACAACCGCACCTCCCGTCACAGAAGTGCGGTCCATCCGCATTTCCTCGATACGGAGGTGTCGCGCACTGTTCGGTCCAAAAAATATTTTATACCGCGAACCCGTAGGCTGTGGAACGAACTGCCTCAAGAGGTCTTTCCATTAAGCTACGATATGGGGTTCTTCAAGAGAGCTGTGAATAGGATTTTGCAAGGTCGGCGGCGCGCCCGCTTACCCCCTGGTGTTGCAGGTGTCCATGGGCGGCGATAACACTTAACATCACGTGGGAACGCTTGTTCATCCGCCCACTAGTCTATAAAAAAAAAGTCATTTATCCTGCTGATTCGTGTATAATTTTTAGAGTTCAACTCTCATTAGTTTTGATTCCTCGACTCTTGGAACAACAGGAGGTCGCAAAATGTTTAAACTGGAATATTGTTCTGTGATTAAATTCCTTACAAAGGCAGGTGTTAGCCCAACCGATATCAAACCGGTTGGATACGGGGTATGGGTACGGTGTACGGGGATTCTTCTCCATCATGTGTACGTCAAATATTGATGTAAGCAGTTGCGTTTAGGATGAGAGTCCATCAACAACGAACCTCGTTCCGGTCGACCCGTTGAGGCACTCCAACAACATCAAAAGAAATAGCAGCAAATACCGGACTTTCAAAAACTACAGCCCTTAGGATTCCTCATGAATAAAGTTAGTGCGAGGGGGGTGCCAAAACATCTGTCAAGTGTGCAGTCAACTGAACGAGTAGCATGCTCTAAGGAAATTTTGGAGGCCTTTCAGAGAAACTGAAACGATTTTTTGAGTCAATTCTTACTGGGGATGAATCTATGGTTCTTTACTATGATCCCCTTTCCAAAAGGGAGTCGATGGAGTGGCGTCGTTTTGGTGAAGCACCGCCTAGAAAGGCAAAGGTACTCAGTCCACCAAAAAATATTATGGCTTCGATATTATGGAATTGTCAAAGAATATCGCTTATAGACATAAAAGAACGCAATACTATGGTAACTGAAAGCTATTACGCTAACCTTATAGGGCAATTACGTGAAGCAATCAAGCAGAAACGTCGCGGTCGTGAAAAACTAAGCAAAGGTGTGCCTCTTCTCCATGACAATGCACTCGTCCACGCCGCCCCAGTTGCGAAAGCTGTTGTTTCAAAGTGTGGCTTCATGGAAATTCCTCACCCACCCCTAAGTCCTAACTTGGCTTCCAATGATTACTATTTGTTCTCAAAACTTAAGGCGGACTTAACGGGTGGGGAGATTTTCCACCGATGATGAAGTGACCGCTACGGTTTTGGCCCATTACGGTTTTCGACAAAACTGACTATTTTTATACTAGTATAGAAATGCTAATTAAACGATCCGAAAAGTGCTCAAATTGACGGAGAGTATATTGAAAAATAAAAATAGTTTCAATGAACTTGGGTATCCTTTTTCTTTGTCAGGCCGGAAACTTTGGACCTCCCCTCGTAACATAACTCTTAAATACTTATATTTTAACAAAACGTTCAATTTAAATATATATTTTTTTCTAAATTAATTGACGCTATATAAAACCTCCATACAAAGAATTCAAATAGGGTACATTAGTAACAATTAACAAATTGACTGTTGACAACAGCCAACAATTATGAAGAAAATATCCTGGATGACTGGCTTTAGAATAGTCTCATCTCTTCCCGTGTGTGTCGTGTGGTGACGACTAAAAGATAGCAAAACCGTACAACAAATCCTGAGAAACTATACCACCTCTAAAGGAGTGGATTCATCAACCCGCCGCCAGCTTGACGTTGTAAGGCATACATCCTTTATGGGCTTTAAAAGAGTGGTCAGCAGTGGACGAAAATAAAAAGGCTGGTTACGGTTAATGACTCATTTAAGTTTACTTGTTAAAGTGCTAATTAAGATAACAAGATATCTGATGTTGTATAGAGGTATTACATGAAGTCAATGCCATATAAGCCCATTCTCTCATGGGTTGGCATGGTTTCGACGCAGTACGTATTTAGCAAATGTCGAACCGATTCTTTAATGGCCAGCCTTGCACACGGCATCTGCATGCTGACGGAATTTTTTTGTCAGATTACCTTAGTAGAAGGCGGAAAATCAAAGAAGAAATATGTCTAGTGGCTCTGGTGCTGCAGGTCTTGTTGTACTTTATACTTATTTAAAACGAAAAATCAAGAGATTTTGGGTGTATCCCATATATTCAATGCAACTATGACAACAGACTATTTGTAGCATCAAGAGAATTCGGCGTAGATGTTGCGAAGTTCAAATTGAAGTATAGAATGTCAAAAAAATACTTTTATGGAGCTAACCAGGCTTGTTAGGCCATTGATAACCAGACAAATTACGCAAAGTTATAAAATTTCTTCCTGAAAATGTCGCGAGGCGGCTGAGCGTTGATGCCGCGTGCCCGCATGCCGAGTGCAAGCTGCGCCGCGTCATTGTCGCACCGACCCGTGTGGGAGCCTCATAGAAAATATATATACAGCAATTACCAATGGGCATTCTGTATGGATATCGAGCGCAGTTTTTGCTCAAAGCTTACCGACCCGTGAGAGAGCGCGTTAAATTCGCTTATTATATTGCGAAATGTACAGAATAAGACTCCTTTCTTGTTACTGCTGCATAATTCAAACTACCTAGATGTTTGTCCGACAACGTTTGTGCAAGTAGACTGGCACAAATGTATGTCTAGTATCATCAAACTGGGGTCCTTTTGCACAGCAAAGACAGGTAATATTGACTTGACTAATCCGTCGTCAAAAATGTGACTAGAAATAATTCTTTTCCAGGTAGCAAACACAGTATTATACTTCACCGGTGTTCTATGGCCAGAGTTCACAATATGGAATTTTATGGCTGCGATTATTTATTACCAAAGGAATGCGCCGAACTGTTTAAGAGAGGAGGAGAAACTGAGTGAGGGGAAACTACAATTTTTGGAAGAAAGTAGAAACTCAAGATGGAAGGAGCTTGAGAAATATAGCTTGAGTAGTTGCTGATGATATATTTTTGAAGTCCAATTAAGTGGTGTTAAAAAGAGGGTACTGGTCTACAAAAAAGGGTGAAAATGAAACGAAATATTTTAATAGGAATTTTTAAAAATTCATTAGAAAATTAGTTCGGTATATGGTAAACTTATGAACATTTGCAGTTAAAATTTATGGGTAGAGAGCTGCTGTTACAATATTTGTCACTCATGCGTGGTTGTAATGGAATTATAGAAAAACGCACTCATTGTTCTATATCCGCTCCTTTTTTCACTTGTGGCTATTAAATACTTTATCCCAGTCGTTTTTCAACATATTTTGTTTTCACAGATTAGTTTTTAGTATATTTAATCATTTAATTATACATTTTATGTAATTTTAAACAGTCAAGTATCCTATTGTCTAAGGCCTAGAATAAAAGTGCAATATTTTTGTTAGCATTATTTCTTTTTGTTAGAATGTGTCCCAACATTCGTCCTCAACGTTCAACGTTTTGGCGACAGTTTGATCTTTACGTAATCTATTTGCATTCATATTATACGAGTATTCATACAAATTGTTCAATGTTATGAAACAATTTTACTGAAAGTTAAGTAAAATATATTTATAAACGTTGTTCAACATTTAGGAAGTCGTTCTAAACTTATCACTTTTTTCGTCAAAATAATGCTATTTTTATTCTGTAAATCCAAAAATTACATAACTAAAATGGGGTTGCGACATTTTTGTGTGGACCCTGGCATACCTACTTTCCGCCATTTCGATAAAATCTCTATTTTGCGGCCACCAACCAAACAATAAATAGACAGAGGACGTCAAAATGTCTTCTATTAATTAATTAATTTTATTAAGGACAAACATACAATGCCCTTTGGTAAAATCTAAAACGTCTCGGAACTGAAATAATCGAGGTCAAAATTAGAACTTTCAATATTGTCTCTGTTTCTCGACGTTTTAGATTTTTTTTGTTTAGAACATTTTTTGTAACCTGGTATATCATCTATGTTAGTATATATTAATTAGTTATTATTAGCTCTGTGGTGAAGGAAAACATTGTGAGTAAACTCCACTTGGTTCGGACCCTTTCTCGCTCATGGTGAATTAATTTACTATTTAAACCCATGCTTTTTTCTCTTTGAGATAAGCCAAAAAGTTCTACATCAGATGTATTTCATGGTATGGTATATCCCACACTTTTGCGCCTAAGTAATTGAGGTGATAATATATATTAGTAATAGGTTGATTATTACGTTGAATAGTAAGACTGCCTTCCGTAACGTGCGAAAATTACTTTTTGACAAATCTAATTATATCTTTACAATGTAGAAAAGGACGCAGCATAAATTAAATTATCCGAAACGATTTTCGCACGTTTTGAAACTCAGCCTCGTTAATCATCCCTCAGTGATGGTAATGCGAACGGGCCTTAATCTTTGTTTTCGCTAGATGAAGCCGAAGAAAACATACCCCGGTGTTCTTTAATTAGTTGTACGTAATTTTTCTCTAAATTCTTTATCACATACAACTGGAATAACACTACACAGTCTCTTTCCATTAATGTCATAAAAGCAGATTATGGGTTATCCATATAGGCCTTATTAAAATAAGCGTCGACATAAACCCTATATTTTTAGGCTCTAATCGATATCAGATAGTTGAGCCCTTTCGCCTTTTCACCGCAGAATTATTTGATAGGTGGGTGATAATTTATGGAATATTTAGAGAAGTTTATTTATTTATGAAATAAAAGAGTTGCTGTGTGTATATATTGTTTTATTGCCTACTTGGTGCATTTATTGCATTTTTCAGTCGGAATTACATTCGTACGCCACGCCAGAATACACTACAGTGTATTAATACGGGTAGTATAAGAAGACTGTTCTATTCGTCTGGAAGCGTAACATCCAAATGTTAAAAAATCCAATGAGTTATAATGTTCATATGTCAATGTCCAAGAGTCAAAGCGCCCTAGTGTCATAAATTAAGGTCTAATTGTTAAAATGAAAAAGTACACTTAACAACTTAAAACCTAACCTATGTAACATAAAATCGAAACGTCTATTTAAATCTCTTACTAAAACCTCTTTAAACTTTATTGTAGGAATAAGTACTATCATTTCCTGAAAACATCGTTGGTATTTGGAACCCCACCCCCGACATTTTCAGGCTAGCATTTCTTAGATATAAAATTTAAAAAATATTGAAATACTAATTACTGTAGCGTTTATAGGTACAAACACATGGGCGTTTTGTCCTTTGGACATTGTGGCATATTGACTGTTATAACCCATAGGATTTTAACATTTGGACGTTCACTTCCGGCGATCTTATCACTCAGATTCTTCCGGACAACCCTTAGAAAGGGAGTTGTGAAAGGAGAAATGAGAAATTCTGCATTCTGTATAAAATTTTCTATCATTGTAATAAATAATAACAATATCATTGACACCGTGTAGCCAACCACTTCCTTAACTAAAGATTGTTTCTAAAGTTAACTTGTGTAATATCTATTTTCCTTTAATTGTATACTTTGAATATATTTTAGTGGGATCATATGGCTCCCATCTTGAAGCGGGGAAAATGTGCTTGTTTCTCTCGTACCATGATCTGAAAAATAAATAATGCCGCTTAATGGTCCACACTACGATTGACCCCAATATAAAACAAAAGGTGTAATTAGTTTGCATTTAGCCGACAGTTCACCTGGTGGTAAGTGGAGACTGTCGCCGAGCGGCATCGATCCATGCCAACATCAGTCCAGAATAACAAACGTCGGCATGGCACGCCCCCGGATTTATACGCTTCTTATGGAGATTTAGGAGTCGATTTGGAGAAAGGGTTGTGAAAACTGCGAGGTTTTGAGGCCACTGCGAGGAATGAGCTCTGGCATATCCCACTCACTATCGAAACACGTACGCACATTAAGCAAATAGGATAAAGTGTGAAATGCAGTACATTTGACGGTAGCGTTCTGTGAGTGTGGGGTAATGCGCCCAGCGGCTGTGGGATTGCAGCGTACTCTACCCCCTCTAAATATGTTGTAATCCAATGTAATTAGTTTGCCACGACGATTTACATTGACACTAACCTGAGCAATACTTTCCCCGCGTGCGAGTCTTGCTTCTCCTGAGTGGCGTCGTTCACTAATCTGACGTCATCTGACGCGTCAAATTGGAACAACGGCCCGCTCTTACCACGAGCCTAAAACAGTAAAAAATATACCGTATCCGTCCCGTCCACTGCTGGCCAAGGGCCTCCTCGTGCACGTCGTCTTGTGCATGAGGGATATATGGCCTTAAAACGCCATGTCGGCCGAACGAGTCTACTCCAACTAAGATGCGCCAAGTTGGAGTTTAGTATAGGTGTAATTCTTCAAGGCTTGTGGTAGCCGCTTTGTTATCTCTGAGTCGCCTTTTACGACACCCACTGGAAAAGATAGAATAGTGCTTTTCTAAAGCTGGGGACACTACCGACCATCATAAAATTAGAACAAATATTAATTAATTTAAAGTATCAAAAATTTCGCTCCTACTCATATTCTCATACCTATACATAGGTATAGATATGAAGATATGCTCATACTGTCCTGTTCAGCTTATAACGCATTAATATCAATCCTATCGTTTCAGAGTTGTATAATTTATTAGTGAAATCAGTAGAACGTATTTTTTTATAGAGTGGGTGGTGGGCGAGCATACAGTCCACCTGGCGGTAAGTGAGTGGATACAGTCTCCTTTGGATATCCGCGATACATGCCAACCACAGTCCAGAATGATAAACGTTGACATGCCCCCAGATGCGTCGCTTACCTTTGGCGATTTAAAAGTTACTTTTGAATTTTTTTTTTACATATTTCTCATTATACCTCATACTATATTTTACATTACGTATTATATAAATTATTAATACTTTATGACCCAGATAAAGACGATTTTTGGGCATAGAATTAGTAGGTGCTGTGTAATCTGCATAAAGGCTAATTTTCAACAACTATCTCGGTCTAAGCTATCTCACTATATCTTTGAAGGTTGATTTAAACATTCCAGTAAGATGAGAGGAATTACAAAATCCAGACAGGAAATTCAAGATTAATTCTAACAAAATGAAATAATAAAGTGGACTTTACCTTGGTGACAATAAAATCATAGAATGTGTAGTGGTGCGGCAGTATGAGGTCCTCCTTCACATACATGAGCTGGTCAGCGGAAACTGTCTTCAGCTCACTGAATTCTGGACGTAAAGTGTCTAGGCAGCGTTGTAGGAATTGGTATATTGAGTTACCTGAAATTTTATTCTTTATTTATTTCATTTCATGAAGTCAGATTTAATAGGTCCAGTACATAAAGGAAAAGCACACAAATTGGCATAAAGGCATACAGAATAGATGACTTACGGCTACCCCGCAGCTGGCTATCCAGCCGCATTCATAACATGTAATTTGATGAACCTACCGAAGACTGCACACTGCACTGTGAGGACTGTCTGTCAGCAAATACACTCAGGAGGCTGCTGGATCTTCGCAACCAGTGCACTATTGAGGCAACTTTCTTACGCATAATGGCAAAGAATTCATCTGCGCGTGCCGTAGCAAACGCCTAGGGCACTACAGTGGCCAGGGTGCCCCTCAATGCTTCGAATGCATGATTGTATTGTAAAAGTCTTTAATAAGTACATCCTGCCCGTTATGATGACGTATGGTGCCGAAACGTGGTCTCTGTCAGCAGGCCTGATTCACAAATTCAAAATCGCTCAGCGAGCGATTGGAGCTATGCTCGGAGTTTCTTTGCTGGACAAAATCCGTAATGAGGAGATTCGCCGAATAATTAAGGTTGCCGACATAGTTCAAAGGATCAGCAAGTTAAAGTGGCAGTGGGCGTGCCATATATGTCACAGGATCGATAAATGAGGGAGGCGAGTCCTCGAATGGGGACCACGTATCGGGGAAACGTAGCGTGGGGCACCTCCGGCCAGGTGGACTGACGACTTAAAGAAAGTTGGAGGTAGTGGGTGGATGAGAAGAGCGGAGCACCGTGTGTGGTGGCGTTCCTTAGGAGTGGCCTATATCCAGCAGTGGGGAGACACGGGCTGATGGTATGGTATATAGGGTATGCTTATTACGGATTTTTATTTTGTTGAGCATTTTCCTAATTTTTTATTATTATTTCTTGAGTTACCTTTTTTTAAAGTAACATTTCTCCTGTGTCCCGAACCATCCCAATAACTGAAGGTTACAGTGATAGGTTCATCTTTGAGACTGGCCTGTGTCATGACCCATTCCAGCCTCAGTTCCTCTCTGAGTTTCAGGTCGGTTTCTTCTCTCTCCCTATCTGGTAGGAATGATGTGTCCACATCCGGGTTTTTGCGGATTTTCTTTAGTTGCTGTAAAAAGGGGTTGAAAAAGATTTGCTTACATTAAGAACATTTTATATGCTCTTGATTATTTCTGTAGCCGAGAAGTAAAAGTTATGATTTTTTAAAAATGCTATCCATTTACAGTTATGAGTTCTCAAAGGGCTACTTTATTATACGCTAAAAAGAAATAAATTTTATAAGCATTAGTTTTAAATAGGGGAACTTAAAGCCCACTTAAAGAGTTCAAATACATTTTGATTCAATTAGGAATATCCAAGGATGATTATATCTAATCACTAAAATTCAATTATTAGTTTTTATGTGACTCTTAGGTAGACATAATTATTGGTTTGGATTTTTATACTAAAAAATAATCGCACAAGCTTGTTTATAGCATTTTGTAGGACAAGTCTACATTATATAAAATATGTATGTGTAAAAATGTGTATATGTTATTAGAGTTACCTAAAAAAGAAAGAAGAAGAAAAGAGGGCGCTGGAGCGAACGACACTTGCTTGTGAGAGGCCGCTGGAGTGCGGTGACATTTGACATTTGCTTCAAGCAAACATTACTCGCTAGGCTCGTCCATTTTGGTCTTGGATCGCCGAGTGTCCAGACGTGTTTTACTGCGTTGTGCCTTGTTTTTTTCGAAACGACTAAATTATTGTGGGCCTAATGGCCTTTCAAGAGTCACTGGACATGTATGGTTTAGAGCGAGCGCAGAAAGCGCTCAGCTAGGAGAAAAAAGTGTGTGCAGCAAGGAACCTAAGGGCTCCCCCGCCGGTAGACCAGCGGAAGGTACGGACCTCGGCTTAGGGCGTTGCTTTGGGAGGGTATCGCGAGTTGATGAGCAGCGTTTAGCCAATACCTGGTAACAGTGTTGGCTGAAGGCTGGTGTGTGTTCACGGTGTAGTGAGGGGGACTTCCTCGTCTCCGGCTGTGGGGACGGTGCATAAGTGTAGCCTGAGAGCGTAGTGTAAGAACCGCGTTGGCAACAGTAATTTGGTCGTTGGGGTTGTCTAGGACGTGCCGAGGACAACAACAACAGTAAGGGGGAGACAGGTTCATTGTGCCTCTTAACAAAAAAATTCGTTATTACGAATATATTGGTGTTAACATTTTCCTATTTTGTTATTTAGTAGTTTCAAAGATTATTGTAAAATCTAGTAATAAAAGGTATAATCATTAATTAGATTTTTTTATAATATTATTCGTTAATTTGATTTATAAAAATGTTTGTAAGTTGGACAGGCTCAAAGAAATATAGAGTATACACATAGCATCCCACACAACAAGAGCTTCCCATAATGGAATAATTAACAAAATTACAACAGCTACATACTGGTTCATCTTTTTCTCTCCAAGACTTTTTTGGCTTTTCACTTCCAGAGTCTTCCTCTTCATCACCTTCTTCTTGGTTCATGTCAAATGAAAGAGCTTGGATCTGTAGAAATTGACAAAATTATTAAATAATATTGAAGTTCATGTACAAATGTAGTGAGAAAACCTTATCCATTGGAAATATTCATGTCCACAATGATTTCGGAATACATAAATAGATTATTGTTCAACTTCAACTTTCACCTATTATAACTGGCTTCTATTGTGACAGCCACAATAATTCCGCCATGATCAGGTTGACAACACAGTGGGTAAGCTAATTTCAGTGTATAGATAATTTTGTGTCAGAGTTGTAGGAATGGTTTAAAACAAAGGAGAATACAACATTAAGAGTTAGTAATGTTAGTAGTTTATAACAGTAAATATATATGATTATAAATATAAGTGAACATATTTAAATATACCTATGTTTATAATCTAAGATTGTTAAGTGTTTATAAATTTACTTAAAATATTTACATAAGGTGTATTTACAAGGGATATGAGACATTTGAGATTAATAGGATGTGGGATGTTGGGAGGGAGGACATTATAAAGGGAATAAATAGTGTAGGACATACAAAGAAGATATGATCAAGGATTCCTTCATCTATTCCACACTCGATAAAGAGTCTCTCACATCCCACTATTAATTTAGCTAAGTGAACCGGTTTACACGCATGACCTAATCTGAGACCGCAGATAGTAGAGGTGACCGATATGGACACATCACAACAGCGAAAGAAGCAAAAGAATATTTGGTTGGACTTCCCCATAATATTTACCCTTAAGCCCCTTAAAACAGGGGATATAATAGATTTAGAATGGAAAGGGACAGACATTACAGAGTATGGACAGCTAAGGGAGTCTGAAAAAATGATAGTCTGGTTTAAGCCTAATATGACGACCGCTTCTCCAGTAAAGACTGTGATTATTCGGAGACACTGACTGAATTTTACTCAGTTTAGATAAAGCAACCCTTTAAAATTGGAAAACTTTAAAAACCCTTTAGATTGCTTTAAAAGAAAGCAACCATTGTCAAAATAATGATATTAGTGTATTAATGTTAGATAGTATGGTGTTAAAATTGACACATTCGGAAATCATCCTGGGCACGAATATTTCTGATGGGTAAGGTTTTCTCACTAAATCCATACTTTATTTATGGAATAAGATATTAAATTATGAAGTCATTATGCAATGCAATAATGAAAGTTACAGAAAATTAAACCAGTAAGTCCAATTATAATTACTCAATATTGTTCAAATGCAAGTGTAAATCAAGAACTGTTTATTATTCAGTTACTATTGTAGATAACTAGCTATTCATAGAAAAGTACTAACCACAAAAAAATACAAACCAACCAGTCCCCCGTGGCAGCCTCTCCATGAGAGGGTGGTTGTGCTAATGTGCATAGTTTGCTTTAAGTTTTCTAAATGGTATACCTAGTGATGACAGCATGTGTATAAATAAGCCCAACCTAGTGAACATGTCCCACCTATTAAAGTATTGAATACTATATTAAAGTTGTTTAAAATTCAATTAATTAGGTTTACATTTACCAGACTAATCATATTTGTTTGTTTTTTATATTTTTATTATTAGATATTTGTTTGACAAACATTTATTTAAAGGGAGGCGTTTGTTCGGGTCTGGGTGTTGCATGTATTGTGCTCATCTTTGTATGTGTCTCTGGACCATGACACAGGGAATCCTAGTGTGGATCATTGAGTGTGGCATTATTACTATTATTGGATAGACTTTCTAGAGTCTCAATACAACATACCATTGGCGTACGCTGAAGTGCCCAATCTGGTTTTATCACTTGTGCATCTGTTTAGCATCGTATCTGTATAGCCAGTTCTTGAACTGGATCAAAGAATCTGAATGTTTTCTGGTAACTGATTCCACTCATTCCACTCAACTACATGGTTCAATATATAAAATGTTTATAGGAATTAGAGTAACTATGGTTCAAATTCATTTTATGTGCTCTTAGATATTTGTTTTTACTTTTCTTGTACATCACTTCCAAGTTCAGTACGTAATATTGGTTCGTAAGGATCTTGAAAATTTCTATGTTTTAGTCCTTAAAACTTTTACGAATTAGAAGCTTACGTAAAATAAGAGCCATTGTTAAGATTTATTTCGTCACATGTTAATTAATGTAGGATTACCTGTCGCTTCTGTTTATTCTTTTGTGCCTGTTTGGCTTCAATTTCCTTCTGCCTCTCCATTTCTTTCTCCGCTTTCTTTTGTGCCAGTTTCTTCTCCCTTTCACGTACTATGTGCTCTTGTTTTGCTTTCATTTCGTCGAGGGTCACCAGACCGATGGTAGAGCTTTTTAGTTGCTGTTCCACGGCATCATAGTGCGTTGCGAATTTGTTTTCTATATTGTCTATTTTGAGGTCCTCTTCGATCTTCTTTTTGCGAAGTTCTATCTCCTGTTGGGCTTTCTCTCTCTTCTTCATTAGGTGCATGGCTCTGCCAGCCTCCGATGCAGCTCCTTTGTAGTGTGCCATGGCTGTTTATTAATTGCAAATAAATTTGTGTAAAAACGCTATTGTTATTGAAATAATGCTAAAATCCAGGAAAATATGTCTTGTTTAACTTTCACCTAAGTGGCCTTTATTATGACAGCTACAATAATTCCGTCACGATAACATAATTGACAAACCACGGTGGGGAAGATGTGCCTCGCTTGTCAAGATTCAAAATCATAGGAAGATCGCTGACAGTTGAATGATAACAATAGTATCTCTTTTGTTTACGTCTTTGATACATAAGCCCTTCTCTTTTCTGTTAGACAGTGAGGGAAGATATCACTAAGTCTATAGGTTTTTCTGTCTACGGTCAACGCCTTTTGCGCTTGCTCTAAATTAAACATGTTTGGTGACTCTTGTAGGGGACTTTTTGGCGGGAACTTGACTAATGATTTAATGAAATAAAATAGTCATTCCGAAGAAAAAAAATATTTACATACAGCACACACAAATGGACACACCAATGCAAACATAGATCAGCATGCTTTATTAATAAAGAATCCTTTACTTGCTCAGAATCTATTAAATACTATAAAAGGCTGTAGATTACATAAATAAATAAATTTGCTTAGATTGAGCGAAAATCTCATGTTTTGGAACACAACCCAGGGAATATTAGGACCAATCGTTGAACCGGGTGTGGACCAATAGCTATGCCAGTGTCCAAATAAATAATTATAATATTTGCTAATGTCAAATGAAATGTCAACAAAAATTACATTTGCCTATTAGTTTGCCGGTTGCCAATCCCACATGCTTCATCTGTATTATTTGTTTTTTTCTATTTTTCGAGGGTCTTGGTTCTAAAACAACAAAATAGTACTTATAGTACTGTGTGATCATGGACGAAACAATTTTATTCCCATCTCCTAATTGGTTCCAAGTCTCTGGATTAGCACTATCTAAAGATGGATGGATGTTTTACGGAGGTCCAAGCAAGAGCCTGTGTATAATGGAACCTCTGGCACCAGAAATTGAGGGCGTCCTGCAAGGAGGTCAGAGATATCAGGCGCATGTAGTTAACAGGGCGCACGCTGAAAAGTAAGATCTTTTAGTTCGTAACGCATAATTTTAATTTTTCAATTCTACCTTGTGCGATGAAAGTTATTTTATGCATTTACTTATTAATTTTAAATCTAAGAATTTTTGTTTTATAAAACAATCATTATATGATAATGTTTATTGAATACATAATAAAGATAGATGAATTTAATTTTAATTATAATCTCTATACCTATGTATGGTAACCATTTGGAATTTAAATTTCTAGACAGTTGAGGGTTGATTTATATTCAGCAGTGCAGTCACACACTCATTTACTTCATTTCATTACTCATTACTTCATTACTCTTATAAAGTGGACATCTAATAACATTTGTAGGCCATATTCTAAAAAGGTGCTTATTCCCTGTCTGTTTCATTTCTTACTATCACATATCTATCTTATCTGCAATCTCCTTTTAGTTTCCCTGCAGACCTGAAGTTGCATCTAAATCAACCCTTAGTCTTATAAATGTCTGCTCTTAAGAAGAATTAGTGCTGATTAAATAGCTGTCCGTAGTATAGCCTAATGATAGCCTAATGATCACGAGTAAGCTACATTGTACAATAAAATTAAAATGTTTAAAAAAGTCTATCTTATAACCGGTCCTCATTAAATTAAAAAAAAATAGTATACCATTATTTGTTTAGGATGTAGGTTTATCTGTTGTATTATTGATATCTACTGAATTGGCTGACATGAAGTTATGATTACAGTTATAAGCATAATCAGATATTTACCTGAATATCTCTTAAAATCTCAAATATTATAACCAAGCAACTGAAAGTCGTAAATATCTACATGTTTTATATCTTTTCATAGGATTGTATCTGTAGATATCTCTCCTGAATGGCCTATCAAGAAGTGTGTAATAACTGGCAGTCAAGATGGCACTGTTAAACACTGGAGACTAGAGAGGGAAAACAATAAAATGAGTATAAAATCAACCCTTAGTCATGACAGTCATACAAAAAATAAGGAGGTAGTGTAATATCTTTTCTTAACCTTATTTAGGGTTTGTTGTTAAATCGTTACAATATAGAAAATTCTAAAGGAATTTTTATGTTGTTTTGAGTGGCTAAAGCCTCCATGAGAAATAAATTATACAATCCTTATAGTGTAATTTCCATATCCTCCTTGCCCCTTGGCAAAGGTCAAATCAAAAGTTTATTAATGAATTATCGTTTTAGAAAATAGATTACTATGTTGCAGAATCATTCCTAAAATTTATATTTTCCTTGTTTGTCTGTTTGAATACTAGAAATACTAGTGTATTCTTTAAAAAACAATAATTGATTTTACACAAGAAATGTTGCATACAGATAACTATTTAAATTCATTACACAACATTGAGTAATTCTTTTTGAACAGCACTTTAATATCAGTTAAGCTTCTGAACCAGAAAGGTTTTGACTTGTTGTCTACCCACTCGAATCATTTATTTTAGCTTTTTTAATTACCATACCATACTATCAGCCTATGTCTCTCCAAGGTTTCTCCCGAGGCTTGTCACTACACACAATCTGCGGCTCTTCTCATCCAACCACCATAGGCAAACTTTATTTAATTACACACATCTAATTTAATCTAGAATCTGGATTCTATGTACTTCTGTTATCCTGTAATCAGGTAGCATATCTACCAGTCCCAAACATTAGTAATGTACCTAGAAATTTAGCAGTGATTTTTTCCAACACATATATTTGTCTAGAAGGGGAGGGGACATATTGCAATCCTACAACTGCTATGGAAGACTATAATGGGAAATCATACTGCATTTTCCACTTTATCCCATTCCCCAATGTATGTACATGATTTGGTAGTGAGTGAGTTAACCCATCCCATTTTCTCATCTCTTTTAATACATTCCTACATCTTTGTCATTGTGCCAAATTTTATCAATCTGGACTGATGTTGGCATGTATCATAGATGTCAATGTGTGACAGTATCCACTTACCATTAGGTGGACTGTCTGCTCGTCTGCTGCTTTCTTTCTATAAAAAAAACTTCACATTTTTAGCAAGGCCAGACTTGTATATAAAACAGATTTATAAATCATTACATAGAATATTTTTTTCTACAGGAAGTTATTGGTGTGGGTTATACTACCGAAGTTTTCACAATATCAGTTGGCAGCTTTGGTGATATTGCTAAATGGGACCTAAATGCAAATGTAGTTAAAGGCTACAGTCAAATGTTAAAAAATTTCAAACCGTCATGCATGTCATGTTCTCCACACATACCTTTTCATGTTGCTGTTGGCACTAAACAAGGAGTCGTTTTTGTTTTGAATGTAGAAGGTACAAATTTCAGTTCATAGTGAGATATTTTACTTCCTATACTCGATACTTTATTGCCTTTATATTTTATTTACCTATTAGCTACCTACCTATCTATTTAGATTTACTAGTGTGATAATTTTATTTATACTGTTACTTTTTTGGCATATATATTAGGTATTCATTCATCTATCTATATGTGACATTATCTGAGCGAAGGAGCTTATTGTCAGTATGGACTTATTGATTTTCGTTAAGATTGTCTAACTTAAAATTTCATTTTTTCAAGAGTTGGTTTGCTATGGTATAGTGAAATTCACTTAGGGCATTTAAATTACAAAAAAAACTATCAGGGCAATTTTAGGTTTGAAGCAAATGGATAGATGGATGGATAGAGAACATTTTAAAAACTTAGGTATACTTACTCTTCCTGCTCTTTATGTTTTATGAGACTAGTAAAACACAATGTGGAGTATTTTAAAATTTGTGAAAATGAATAAGAATAAATATGACATTTTGTCCATCCAACATGCTTTGAAAACTGTCATTATAAATAATAAAAATATATTTGTGTCAGTTACTAAACTATACAATAACTTATCAGACAACATGAGATTTTAAATTGTCACTTTAAAAAGAAAATGTTTGTAACTAAATCTTATTATAATATCAATGATTTTCTAGAATAGTTTCTTTTTAATATTGCTAATTAATTTATCTTTATATAAGACTTTATAATATTGTACACCTGCACGGCAAGTTATATTGATGTACCTATGCTTTCTCAACATCTTTTCAAACCTATAACTATGCAATAAATCATTAGACTTTTTGACTTAAAAGGCACTTTTCTCAGACATTGTCAGATATATTTTACTCTATCTATATTTTCTAAAATTCCAGGCGAAGGCAAAACTATATATAAAATCCGGGCCCAGGATGATGAACTGTTAAATGTCAGTTGGTGCCCACAATATGAAGTAGTTGTTAGCAAAACTATTTATGAAATTGCTAATAAAAAATCAGTAAATGACAGATTAAAGCAGATAAGAGAGGGAGACAAACAAAATGAGGCTCTAAATGAATCAGGTGTTACAAATGACCTTCCAGATGATAGTTTTCAGGATTTAGCTGTTAAAATAGCAGATGGCAATGGTAATAATGGGGATAATGCTTCTGAAAATTTGGTTAGTGATGGAGCTGCTAATGTGGGTGAGAAGATTGTAAAAAGTGATGAAGAAGATTTAAATTCCTCTGGAGTAAACAAGGAAACGGCCTCGGCTTCAGAAATTGTAGCTGATGATGATATATTTGACATTTACAAAGATCATGAAGCTGATGAATTTGGCCATAAAAAGTATCAGTCAGAGGAAATTTATGTTCGAGTTAAGAAAGAAGAAGAAAAAGAGATTGATTTTCTAACAGAATGTTCGAAATTGAAGGCAGAAATACTAAAGGAGGACAAGGAACCTGACTCCATAAATGCTTTAGTTGAGGCAATAGAAAAAACTCATTTAGATATCCAGAATAAAAAAACGACAGCTAAGTGTGAGAGCAAAGTAGCTGATACTAAAAGCGAACTTGAGGCTAGTAGCCATATACAAAAGCATTTGCTAGCTACTATTGGGAAATATGGGTAAGTAAAGATGTACTAATTTAAAGAACATTTTGTTTCATATTTGTTTATTTTTTAGTGTATCTGTTGTTCTTTTTAGTCCGGTTTGGTCCTTCCTTTAATATGAATTCATTGGTAATATGGCTGGGTTTGTTTCCATTAGATATGGACTCTGGTGACCAGCTCACCTCATGCTTACTTCAATAAAAGTAAACTCATGTTTACTTCAATCAACATGCAACAGTTACATATTAACTGATTGACTGCCTGATATTTCACACTATTATTATGAGGCTCTGACTCCTGGACTAGTGTAGACCTAATAATTGTTATGTAAACGGTTTACTCACGATTTATTATAGCCGATATTTCAATCCAGTTACAAGGAGTAACCAATGAGATTGGTAAGCTTTTAAAAATAAATCTGATATAAAGACACTGTATTTTCTCATTGTAAAAAAGTAGGAAGCTGCCTGCGTTCTCCTAAGGATAACTTATAGGGCAGTACCTTGGAGTCTTCAAAGTGGACTGTAGCTATGGAAGCTCATAAATTGGGCAAACCAAGCGAATCATAACAATCCGTGTAACAAGGAACACATAACCGTCGTGAAGAATAATAACTCACACAAGTCTGCAATAGCAGAGCACCTATTAGAGGCAGGAACCAATCATTGAATTAAACAAACCAAAATTAATTTCAACTGAATGCCATTGCCCATTACATGCTGCGTTTGGTCCCAGAGACAATAGATATTAAAAAAATAGCGAAATTTTAATTGCCAAGATGGATTTATGTTGGCACATACACCCAATGATTGAATTTTGCATACCCAGAAAAGTAGATGCGTTATCAAACTCGCGTGTGTGCGTGTGGTGATATAGTTACTATAGCGTGCAAGGAACTTATTCAACAAAAACAAGTTCGGTGTGGGCAGGTGAATAAAAAACGAACATGACGGAGGGTAGATAGATTTGTTTTTTTTTTTACAGAATGGCTAAGTTCTTGTGGCCCTAATAGACTTCCCCATAAGAATCCTCGGACATATATGGTTTAGGACGAGCACAGAAGGCGCTCAGCCAGGAACAAAAAGTGTGTGCAGCAATGAGCCTAAGGGCTCCCTCGCTGTTAGACCGGCGGCGGAAGGAATGGATCTCGGCTTAGGGCGTTGCTTTTCCCAAAGCAACGCCCGCGGGATTGCGAGTCTGAGAGAAGCACCCAGGCACGTGCTGATACCTGGTAAAAGTGTTGTCTGAAGGCCGGTGTTTGCAGGTGAATCAAAAACGAATACGACGAAGGGTGGACAGATTTGTCACTCGCCACGGTTCATGTAACGGGACCAAAATATCCGCTATAATAAATAAATAAATCACGAGTAACCCATTTACATAACAATTATTATGTTCAACCACAATAACAAAAGTTTAAAATATTGGAGATCTTAGGTATACATAGATTTAAAAATATAATCTTCATCATTTTTTCATTAAAATTGTAAATACAGTTGTTTGTATAATAAGAAATTCATATTTGTTTTTATTTGTTGGTTAGATTGGTTTTCATAAATTATAATAGGACAAAAGATCAATTTAATAAAGATTTCAATATTATAGTAATATTAATCAATTAGTAATTTAAGTAGTCTCTTTTTTAATAAATTTATAAAGACTTGAATATTATAGTAATATTAGTCAATTAGTAATTTAAGTAGTCTCTTTTTTAATAAATTTATAAAGACTTCAATATTATAGTAATATTAGTCAATTGGTAATTTAAGTAGTCTCTTTTTTAATAAATTTATATTAATTCCTCCAAGCTAACTATGTATTATACAACGCATCATTGAAATAACGCAAAAGCAGAAAATATATAATTCAACATCGAGAGTAAAACCCATATATATTTTTTATTATTTAATGGAGGTGGCAAACGAGCATACAGTTCACCTGGTGGTAAGTGGATATTGTCGCCCATAGACATCCGCGATACATGCCAACATTAATTTTGTTGATGGAGGATGCATTAAAACTTCCCAGCCAACATCCATCAATTTTTGTTTAGTCATCAAAGATATATGCGGTCGGACATTGTCGTGATGGAAAACTACATCTTTTCTATTAATTAATTCTGGGCGTTTTTCCTTTCTCTAATTGCTGACAGTAGACATCAGAATTACTCACTTGATAGGTGATCCACTTCTCCACGTAGGTGTTACTTCAGAAATGGAGTGATTTCATTTTGTTTTAGCAACATCTAGCATATGAAAATTCTATTCGCCAAGTTTCTGTCATTTAAATCATGCGGCATTCAAACATCTAGATTTTTTACAAAAATCAGTTTATGCAGGTAATCCAAAACTGTTGAGTGGAATTACCAGGAAATTACCAGACCTGAATCAACTGAACCATTTTTTTGCTTTAGAAGTTTTAGAAGCACCTCCGTGAACACCACAAATCTCATTTCGAGCATTCATACCCTTATCGAAAAAAAAATTGTAATACATATATAATTTTCTCCTTATTAACTTCCATTTTAAAATTATTTCAAAATATGAAATGATAAAACTTTTAACTTGTAATATCAATTACCATTACAAAAAGTCAGCTGTCAAACGAAATATATCACTTTGACGCCAGTGATCAGTATTGCCAGAAATATAGCACGCTAAAGTCATTCCTTCAAAAAGGCCGCGCACTTTTCCGACCACTTATTACTTTACATGTTTTAGGTTTTGCGTTATTTCGGTGACCACATTGTATATTATAGCCATGCTATATTATGCACCGTTGCTATACAACTTTATCCTTTGTGGTGGAATATAAAATTTGTTATTCCTACTTTTTATATTTGTTTTCTTACGACCGCTTATAAGGAGTCCATAGTATCAAATATTCTATTTGTGGTTTCTCTAACATGGCAGGGCTTTCCGAATATGGTCTAAAACGGGAAAATTGGTAGCAAGTGGTTATGTTTATCACGCAAGTAAAAATCAGAAGGTCAAAACTCAGATATCAGCGTGGTCCACTTTATTGTGGTACAGGCCCGATGTTCTTCTAATAGCCGACGGGAAGGCCCAGCTGCTGGAATGTAACCCGCTTAAAATTGATTCGTAAGTGTCATTCTAAAAGTACATTTTTAAACCATTTTATGTTTATAGTATTTTATTTATTAACGCTATTTACATTTATATAAGCCTATAACATCCTGTAATGTTCTACTGCAGGGCACAGGCCTCCCGTAGTAAATCACTTCGGGCCATAATCCGTGATTGCAAACGGTGGATTCACATGTTCCAAATATTGTTTATAATTATCGAGCATATCGATTTCCTCACGATGTTTCCTTTCACTACCTGGGGATAATTTTTAAAATCTGTCCTTAAGTAGAAAATCAGTGGTCCAATGACTTGAACTCATTAATGAGAGTCTCATTAATGTCTCAGTAATGTTTCTCAAATAATATCACAAATGCTCCATTGACTTAAATAATTACATTCTTTAAAAATGTTGTATAAAGATTTCTAAAATAATACTTAGCTTTTGTCTGGTTCATTCCGTTAGACCTAGTTTTCCCCAGTTAAAACTTGTTTTAACTAACATTAAAATTTGTTTGAAAAACTAGTTCTAACGAAGGCATTCGGTCAAAACTATTTTAATAGGAAAAACTACGTAGTTGTAACGAAGGCGTTCAGTCAAAACTCATTTTTACTAGGAAAAATTAGTTGTAACTAAGGCGTTCGGTCAAAACTAGTTGTAACTAGGAAAACCTAGTTGTAACGAAGGCGTTCAGTCAAAACTAGTTTGCAATTAAACAACTTTTAACGGTTTAAATCGCGTATATTTGACATGATTTATATCCCGACGTTTCGAACATTTTGCAGTGGACGTGGTCACGGGGTGACTAATTGATTTTATTTGTCACTTGAGTTATTAAGAAATTATTACTACCGTCTGAAATAGGGAATAGGTCTGAATAGGTCCCGTGCGTGCATAGGGAATGTTATGATTAAAAAATTTCAGACGGTAGTTCAAAAAATTTCAGACGGTAGTAATAATTTCTTAATAACTCAAGTGACAAATAAAATCAATTAGTCACCCCGTGACCACGTCCACTGCAAAGTGTTCGAAACGTCGGGATATAAATCATGTCAAATATACGCGATTTAAACCGTTAAAAGTTGTTTAATTGCAATGTATAGTAATCGCGAAAACCTAAGAAAATATCAAAACTAGTTTTTAGTAGGAAAAACTAGTAACGATGGCGGTCAGTCGAAACTAATTTTTAGTAGGAAAAACTAGTAACGAAGGCGTTCAGTCAAAACTCATTTTTTCTAGGAAAACCTAGTTGTAACGAAGGCGTTCAGTCAAAACTACTTTTTAGTAGGAAAAACTAGAAACGAAGGCGTTCAGTCAAAATTAATTTTTAGTAGGACATATTTGTAACGAAGGCGTTCAGTTAAAACTAGTTGTTATTAGGAAAAACGGGTTTTAACTCTAACATATGTATATAGTGAGCATACAATTATGGGAAAATTTGGATATATCAGGTCGGTGTATTTGGGTTTAATATATGATTGTGACTTTGATAAAGAAATTTTAAATACACAGTTCATGATTAAAAAAAAATGTCTACGAAAATAATTGTATACATTATACTCACCACACATTCCGAATTTTCAAATGGATATAATTATTGACCGTATAATATATTGGAATGCATCAATCCAACACATTACACGGTCATTCTGATTATTATACGATCAATGATCGTGATCCACGGATCGTGATCTACGGATCGTGATCCACAGATCGTGATATAGATTGATTGTGTAATGGACACCTTGTTCCTAAAATAAATCTACAGTCGAAATAAATTGGAATGGAAGACAATTCACTCACACCACAAGCGAGGTCTATTTTGCATTGCCACAAACGCTCCCAGAGTCCAAATCCCCGATATGGACAGAACTGGTTGGCTCGTGTGGACAGCCGCACAGGAACGGACAATCTTATGCTATTCCATTGAAGACAACCGAGTGATTACTATGCATACTACATGTGGAGGATTTTTGTATAATATGCAGGCTTGTCCGTATGATGCACGGAGGTAAGTTATGTTTTTCTTTTAAATATTATTTGTTTTGTACATAGGTCACACTGAAAATTTTCGGAACTGGCCACTTACATAAACAATATTTAAAAAGTAATTACAATATTTGAAAATGGAACTCTTTGGCTATAGAATAAAGTTTGTTTCATCTAATCTAACAGCCATATGATCGAAACAGACAGGTATGTGACCTACCATGAGATTCGGGTATACTTAGGCATAGGCATGAGTCAGATACAATTAATCTTACACAAACATTTGGCTGTGCGAAAGCTGTGCTCGCGGTGGATCCCACACAATTTGACTGAGGCTCAAAAACGGAACGCGTCACCTGGTGCTATGCCATGGAAACTGGACACGTGGCTGCTGTTGCTTTGGAGAATCGTCGTACCGTGAATACTGATTGGTACACGACCATTTGCTTGCCGGAAGTTATTGACGAACTCCGTAAAAACAACCGTAAACGCCGCATAATCTTGCACCATGACAATACCAGCTCTCACACGGTCAAACAGACAAACGACTTTTTGAAGGCGAAAAACGTAGAACTCATGATGAGCCATCCTCCATACAGTCCCGACTTGACACCTTGTGACTTCTTGTTTCCAATAATTAAGAACCAACTACGCGGTCAACGATTTTCATCGCCAGAAGGGGGCTGTCGAAGAGTATGAACAACATGTTTCCGAGGTCACCACGGAGGAGTGGAATAAATGTTATTGAAATTGGTTTATTCGTATGAAAAAGTGTATTGACGCTCATACAGAATATTTTGAGAAATAATAAATTGATTTTAGGCCATTCATTGTATTTTTTTCTTATTCATTCCGGAAACTTTCAGTGTGGGCTTCGTATGTATCCATTAGATACGTTTAAGACTATATTGTTTAAATATTTATTATATTGTTGTATTTTGTACCTTTCAATGTATCTCTCTGTTTTAACTCATAGGTCTCTTTCCGCGTAGAGAATCACTTGGATTTTGTGTTTTGTATGTATTTTGTACAATGTGTCAATAAGGATTTTTTAACTGTCATTAGTAAACTCGTAGAAATATTCAGTTTTTTTATAAGTAACATACTACTGTGTCAAATAAGTATCGGGATTTTTTTTTAATAAAACAAAAAATATTGCTTCAATCGCCTAAATTTATTTTGTCGCCCTCGAAATAGGCTCCATTTGACGCAATACACTTTCGCCAGCGAATAATAGGTACATTTGTTGAAACACTTCTTATAGGCACTTTCCGGTGTGGCCTTTTGCTCTTTTAGCGAATTTTGTTTTATTACGTCAACGGACTCATAACGTCTGCCACGAAGTGGTAATTTGAGCCTGGGAATTAAGAAAAAGTCACACGGATCAATATCTGGCGAATATGGTGCTTGGTCGATGACATTCGTTGAATTTTTGGCTAAAAATTTTCGTAGGATGATTGAGGTGTGAGACGGCGCATTGACGTGGTGCAGTATCTAAGAATTGTTGTTCCACAATTCTGGTCTTTTCCGACGAATATTCTCTCGTTATAGCCTCATGATGTCCAGATAATAATATTTATAGACTGTTTGACCCTCCGGAAGGAATTTTGAGTGGACAACACCATGATAATCCAAGAAACAGTCAATATGACTTTGATTTTTGAGTGGCTTTGACGTGTTTTTTTTTCGGTTTCGGTTCGCTATCGAAGCGCAATTCCGAAGCTTGTTGGTTGATTTCCATGTCAAACTCATAAACCCATATTTCGTCACCTGTTATGATGTGTTTCATGAATGTGGGATCCGCATTGGCTCTTTCAAGCATATCTGTAACAACGTGCTGGCAGGTATCTTTTTGTAGAAAAATCAGTTCTTTCTTAACAACCCGTGCCGCGACGCGTTTCATACTTAAAACATCAACCAAAATGGTGAGAACGGATTCGTGACACGTGTCAACTTCCTGAGCTATCTCTCTTAAGTTAGCGCGACGATTTACCATCACCATGTCCTTCACCCTGTTGATATTTTTTTCAGTTTAAGACGTTAAAGGTCGACCAGAAGTCTTCAACTACTTCTCGGCCTTCTTTGAATGCTTTGTACCACTCATATGCTCTTGTTTTTGATAAAGTCGACTCACCGTAGGCCTTCTCTAACATTTTCAATGATTCCGCACAAGAAATATTGTTGTCAACACAAAATTTGAGCAAATTCTTTGTTGGATATTTTTATCCATTGTAAAATTCGCAAAGTACACTCGATGTTGTCTAGCAAATATGAAAATTTTCCAACAACTATTTGACAGATCGCGCTAAAACGTTACTTGAAAATTAGCTACATACAATAGTGTCAACCTAACAACAATATATTTTTATGCAGGAATTTTACGCGGCCATTCATTTTTCAAAATTCGCGAAACTTATTTGACAGTATGTAAGTCCTATTAATGGTATAATGGCAAGCGTTTTATGAATTTGTATCAGAAAGTTTCATTACCACAACATTCGTCAATATCTTGTCAATAGATTATAATAAGATTAATAACATAGTTCCATGTACTTAGTACAGTTACATAGGTCACCGCTATGGATTTATTTTTAACTTACAAAAATTTGAGTTGTTTACTGAACTTATGGTAATCATATGTCAGGCATTTGTGGACCACTATGAAGAATAATGAAAGTGGACTCGCCAACGCGCTTGGCTATTTTAAGGCCATACATCCCACTTGCACAAGACAATGTGAGGCCTGTATCCAGCAGTGGACGATGAAAGGGTTGATTACAGTTACAGTGAAGAGTTACTCACCTCCTAAAACCCGATATTTTCAGAGTGGCAATAAGTGTAGGCGACGGGACAGTTCGTGTTTGGGAAGCGGATACGGCCTTAGAAGATGAAAGTAAACTAGTAACTGAAAGTGTTTCCACATATTGGCAGAATGTGCAAGGGAAAGTGTTGACCGTCGCTTGGCACCCTACTAAGGAGAATATACTTGCATTCGCCACTGCTGAGTCCAGGGTAAGCATCAATTTTGTAAAAAAAAAAAAAACAAATTTTATCGCTTTTGACAATTTTATTAGAAAGTTAAGTAGTTTTAATAACAATCTATTTTTTAAGTAAAGCAATAGTCAACCGACCGTTCTCACAATTACAAACATTTTATGCGTTTTCAAACAAGTTATTGGTTATGTGATGTGATTCATATTCCTTCCTCTAACTGAATGAATTTGTTTGTTCTACATTCCCGGTTGGCGCTATGAAACCATATAGTGAATAAGTTGATTACGAGTTTCAAAGGAGTTCTGTGCCGGTTGGCCACTACTCTACAATATTTTAGGAACGTTACTTGCATTGTGCCTTTAAGGAAATTCCGCTATTCTGTATGTTTTAGAAAAACATGTGTAGACAAACGTACAGCTTCATAAACACGATATACTGTTTGTATGTAAATATATCGTGACGTCACTCGGTGCTCGGTCAACTTTGAAAGACATCTTCGTAATTTTTAAAGATATCTATCGTAAAAACATATCTGTTTTTTAGTTAAAAACCCTCCCAGTGATTTACTAGGGGAGGCCTGTGCCCTGCAGTGGGACGTTATGATACAAGTACAAGTATAAGAAATTAAAAAATTGGCGAACTTCTCTATTTAGTCTATTTGTGAAACCAAACTCGTTTCGAATATTTAGAGATGCGTTAGTTTGATTCTTGGCATCTAAATGGTGTAAAAAAGTTAGAGATCCATTTTATATAATTAGCCTTTTAGACTGATATTTTTTGTAATTATAATTAGACTTGTATTTTTTATAATGAGACTTGTATTTCCGCAAGGTGGGTATAATAGACACGGGCGGTAAGAGCGAGAAGTCGGCGAGGGCGTTAATGCCGGCGCCGCGCGGGGGGGTGTACGCGCTATGCTGGGGCGACGGCCAGCTGTACGCGAGCGCGGGCGGCAGCCTCGTCATCTACCCGCCGAGTAATTACCACGCGGGTCAGTACATGCCAATGACATTGTCCTAAATAAACATACTGATTTCCTGTGGTTTTAGAGCTGTGGCATAATTATTCTATTAGGGAAGTGCTATCAATATATTTTGGCGCATTCAGCTGTACGCGAGGATTGGCGACGGCTTTGTCATCTACCCGCCGGATAATTAAGACACGGGTCAGTACATGACACTGTCTTAAATATACATGCTGATTTTTTAGAGTTGGTTTTAGAACAGTGATCTAATTACTCTATTAGGGAAGTGCTATCAATACGTTTTAGTGTCGAAACGTGGTCTCTAACTGTAGATCTGATCCATAAGTTCACAGTCACTCAACGAGCTATGGAGAGGGGCTATAGCTCCGAGCATTGACTTGTGTTCTGTGTACGCGGCGGGTAAATATCTACCTGCCGGTAACTACGAAGCGGGTCAGTACATGCACAAGCTACTGGTAAAGATAAGGTCCTACAATAGTGTGGAATGTTTTAATATATCCATCAGTACACTAAAACTGTTATGTCTAACTAAAAATTAACATGTATTTCAATTTCATTACTTTAAAAATTTATTTATTTATTTGTATTTGCATGACACATTATGTATATCTACCCACATTATGTTGTTGTATGTTGTAATTATGTACCTTTCCTCTAAACTCTAAATCCATTCCATCCAGTCCTAGAATGGATTTAACATCCACATCCGGGGCGTGCTAACGTTTGTCATTGTGGACTGAAGCCGGTATGTATCACGGGTGTCCATGAGCAACAGTATCCACTTACCATCGGGTGGACTGTATGCTCGTCTGCCGCCTCCTTTCTATAAAAAAAGTTGATACCTACTTACAATTACTAACAGAAGCGGACCCGTTCAAAGATCATAGACCTAAGCCAGTGTGGATAGTGTTTTGAAGGTTTTGTTTTCCTTTTAACAGCTCCCATCCCAATACCAGTGGTAGTGGATGGTCAGCCACTGAAAGTGTCTTCGTTAAAATGGGAACCGATGGGGCTACTGGTGGGAAGTCTTGCTGGGAGTGTTGTACTGATGTCTGTCACCGAACCACACACTGTGCAAGCTGTGGCGTTTGTTTTCAAGTTAGTATGGTTTCATTAGTTGTTTAGTCCTCTTGAACTAAACTCACCGACATATATCGTAGAATTTGCATGTTGAGGTGGCAATGGGCAGGTCATATTTGCCGCAGGACCGATCGCCGCTGGGGGACCGACTACCTACTTAAAGAATTTCGCCGGTGGTGATTGGATAAGAAAAGCCGAGGATCGTGTGTGGTGGCGAGCCTTGGGAGAGGTCTATATCCAGCAGTGGAGAGACACAGGCTGATGGTATGTATAATGTATATACATATTATTATGGTTTCATTCTCATCAGTGAGTAGTTCTATAAATACCTTATAGTACCCGGCGATATATACTGCATGTTGTAAATGAGAAAGAGAATATTCTCGCTTTTGTTCAGCATCTGTTCCATTTTTGACCATCGAGTGCTGTATTTCATTAATAATAAATAAATAACACATTCAATGGTCCACTAGGCTTACTTGTATCGTGGGTCAAGAGACACACAAAGACGATCACACTACCGAGACACGAATAAATATTTGTCTTTAACCAAATGAATATCTGATTGAGAATTGAACCCTTTGCCCAGTAGATAAGGCCACTATCAACTGAGCTAATTGGTCGTCCAAATGCTCCAATTCAGTCGGTTTTGCCAACGTTTGTCATTTTGGAATAACGTTGGCATGTATCGCGTACGTCACACCAACAGGTGGACTGTCTGCTTATCTGACACCTTCTTTCTATATAAAATATATATACGAAGATATTGCCAGTTATTCTTTTTAATTACATGTTTGTTCACTTTATATATGCTCATTAAACCATCTTCCGCAGCTTTTCTACTTTTTAAGGATACATAAATTTCTTCACAGTAAAATGATCCACGCAATGCAGTGGCATCCGCAGCAAACGTCAGATTCCAATGAAGAATCTCCACTTAAGAATCTCATTGCAGTTTCTTCCCTCGACAAAAAATGCGATATTGTTATAATGCAGCTTGAGGAAAAGGGTATGTTCTTATAACCTGTGCACACTATGGTCAAAAAGACTATCGGTCGTGTTAAATTATACAGGGTTAAATGAAATTCAGCACATTTCTTCACACAAACCATTTACTCGATTAACGGCTGTTTATGAATAGAATGTGCGACGTTACCGTTCGTAGTAACCTGTAGTGAATAGTATAAAGTAACAAAGTCAGAGATTTCATTTAAAAAAGAAAAAAAAAAACGGACGGTAGCACGATCGGGTCGTGCCTCAATTTTAAACAGGGAACTCTTCTACTTTTTTTATAGAATTTCTTTTAACCCACGGTTGAACGGAAATATTTTGTAAAATAGTTATGTTTCTTATTGCTTATATGATGTCTCTATAATTTCAAATCTACTAACTTTCACCGAATGTGACTGAGGCTTCTTTACAGTCTATCTAGGAGTACAACGTGCTCATTTCTGAAACATATAGTAGCACCATCTCTCTTTGGTAATCTGGCCGCAACTTTCGGAGTCTTTTTGGCTGAGTTCTCGTGGCCCGATTGCGATGAATTTTGGCACAATCGATTCTTCTTGCCTCGTTTAGTACTCACAATTCTTATCCGAGGCGATGATGACATCACCCCACTTATATTGGTTTGCTGTTCTCAATTTTCGTCGCAAAAGCAACTTCGGAGGCCTAGATGGCTGGCTTCTCGTAGGCCGATTGCAATGATTTTTGACTTAATCGATGCCTTTTAGCCTGTTCTCTGTTTTTAGCTTTATTTGCTTCGATTTTTGATGCATCCCTGTCAGTATTCTTCGATTTTGGGCGCGTCATGGCTATTTTCAAAACTTAAACGGCTCATAGTTTCCAAAGTTCACGAGGCGGTTTTTAAATTTATTATATCAATAGATTAACTATTTAATGCACTTTACAACGACACCGCATTTATAACTGTAGCACGACAATTAACAAAGTTAGCTGCGTTTGCAATTTTGTTCACAACGAATTTTTTTCTAAAAAGTCACTTGTATGCAATGACTAATAACTTGTGACGTCACTACCGAATACGAATTCAATTGTTCTTTGTGTGATTGCGCAACTCTCCTCTAGCGATAGACACTTCTTGCGCGGTGCTCGGCCCGCGGGCGGCTGAAGGGGACGCGGTCAAACGTGCTTATTATTTGGTGTCGGTTTTCGTCAGCGCGACCCAGTCACAGACCGAGCGTGGAAGACGGGGTTTCCTGTCAAAATGGGGGAAATATCAATTATAATTTACGATACGCTGCCGAGGAATATTGTGGAGGCAGCTACAAATGTCTGTTTTAAAATACAAAATTTTTGGCTGACACAGACTACACATTCAATAAGTATTTTACTGATAATATTGTATGAGATAATAGGCATTATGATAGTTATTTAGTGATAGGCAGTGTGACATTACATTGATATCTTGACATCCTTATTTGGTTAAGTGGGTGCGCGTATAATTATTAATCCTGTATAATTCAGTGTTAAGTGGGTGCGCGTATAATTATTAATCCTGTATAATTCAGTGTTAAGTGGGTGCAGGTATAATTATTAATCCTGTATAATTCAGTGTTAAGTGGGTGCAGGTATAATTATTAATCCTGTATAATTCAGTGTTAAGTGGGTGCAGGTATAATTATTAACCCTGTATAATTCAGTGTTAAGTGGGTGCAGGTATAATTATTAATCCTGTATAATTCAGTGTTAAGTGGGTGCAGGTATAATTATTAATCCTGTATAATTCAGTGTTAAGTGGGTGCAGGTATAATTATTAATCCTGTATAATTCAGTGTTAAGTGGGTGCAGGTATAATTATTAATCCTGTATAATTCAGTGTTAAGTGGGTGCGCGTTTAATTATTAATCCTGTATAATTCAGTGTTAAGTGGGTGCAGGTATAATTATTAATCCTGTATAATTCAGTGTTAACTGGGTGCAGGTATAATTATTAACCCTGTATAATTCAGTGTTAAGTGACCAACCAAACCGTAAATAAAACCCGTTACAGCTGTGTGAGTCGCTTCTATTGTACAGGTGATTCAAAGTTTCGCATTTTTGTTTCCAGACGGTACAAAGAAGCTAAACAAATGGAAGACTCTGAGTGGTCACACAATGCCAGTACTTGAGTTATCATGGAACCCACACAGAGACAACTTACTACTTTCAACATCACAGGATAGCACAGTCAGGGTGAGTCATTAAAAATCATTATGATAGGTACGTAAAATTAATATGAATGTATGTATATTGATTTCAGAATTCAGAATATATTAATTCTAATCAATATATTCTGATTCTGATCAATATATTCTGAATTCTGAAATGAAGGTTATCAACAATTATTATCATCTATAGTGAAAATAATAATTCGACCATCTTTCGCCATTTTTGTGCCAGATCCATTATCCCATCGCTACAAAAGATTTGCGGTTTCTGAGCGAAAAACTGATTTAAATGCTCTTGAATGTAATTTTACACCATTTAGAGAATTTTGTATACATCGGAATAAATGATAATCCGAAGGTGCTGTCTGGACTGTATGGAGGATGCATTAAAACTTCCCAGCCAAGGTCCATCAATTTTTGTTTAGTCATCAAAGATGTATGGGGTTGAACATTGTCGTGATGGAAAACTACATCTTTTCTATTAATTAATTCTGGGCGTTTTGCTTCAATTGCTTGTTTCAATTTTTCTAATGGCTGACAGTAGACATCATAATTAATCGTTTGACCATGTGGCACAAGCTCGTAATACACAATGCTTTTCCAATCCCACCATACACATAACATGTTTTTTTTTGGAGTGAGTCCGACCTCACCTCACTTAGACCAAGATCGTTTTTGAAAATTGTTATCGTGGGTAATCCACTTCTTATCGCCTGTTACCAAGCTCTTCAGAAATGGATCGATATCTTTTCGTTTTAGCAACATCTCGCATATGGAAATTCTATTTACCAAGTTTCTGTCATTTAAATTATGCGGCATCCAAACATCTAGCTTTTTTACAAAATTCAGTTTATGCAGGTAATCCAAAACTGTTGAATGGTGAATGCTAAGCTCTTCCGCAATTTGATAACTGCTTTTGTATCGATCTGCTTCCAATTTTTTCAATGATAACATCAACATTTATCTTAATAGGACAACCACAGCCAGAAACATCATTCACATCGAAATTACCAGACCTGAATCGTCTCAACCATTTTTTTTGCAGTATTTTTAGATAAGGCATCTTCTCCGTAAACACCACAAATTTCATTTCGAGCACTAGAAGCATTCATACCCTTGTCGAAAAAAAATTATAAACCATATCTAATTTTTAAAATGGTTAAAAAATATGAAAATACACTCAAAACTGTCTATAGCGAATCTCAAGCGACCAAACAATTTGTTTCGTTATAATGAGTTTACGTTATTCAGAGAGAGGCAAAAATCAAAACGTTTTTCGCGATATTTACATGTTTAATTCAAAAAGTAAAGTATGTATGTAGTAATTACACATTAATACTAATTATAAATAAAAACTTAAAAAACAATCCTTTAAAATAATCGGTCATCATAGTTTGAACTTCTTTGCTGTGCCAAAATAGTTCTCGATGTTCTCCATTAATATGCGTCTCGCATATTAATGGAGACTTTGCTATCCGATTCGATTATTGACAACAACAATTTCCTTCTATAGTGGCCTTTCAGGCTTTTTATCACGCTCTGACCCATCGGTTGTAAAACACTTGTGGTGTTCTTCTTCTTCTTTTCAGCCCTTGGACGTCCACTGCTGGACATAGGCCTCCCCCATTGTCCGCCATTTAGACCTATCGGCAGCGATATTGTGGTGTTAGCTGGGAAAAATGCTAACTCAATATTCCGGAGGTTGGACAGAGAAGGGTGAACAGGACAGTTGTCCACCAGCAGCAAAATTTTCCATCCCTTCAACTTGGCATCCCATTTTCGTTTTTTTTCGGAATGGATAATTTTTTGTGGCCCTAATGGCCTTTCAAGAGTTATCCCATTTTCGTAGTTCTTCTTCAAACAGCTGTGAAGTCATCCCAGCCGACTTGTTGGCTTTTTATGTGACAGGCAATTGTTTAAAGTTCTTGAAACAGTGTGGATTTTGTGGTTTTCCTATTACCATAAACTTCCTTTCCTGTGCTACTCATATTGGCGGCTACAAGCACGGTGACCACGCATTTCTCTTCTTTCAACTTCAGACTTTTGTCCGGCGTCATTTTGTAAAAAATATCCGTTTCATCAGCATTGAAAATGTCATTCGGAAAGTACTTTTCCTTAAATCTTAGCCACACTTTATCTAGCCAAACATTACTGACATTTTTATCCACATCTCGTGCTTGTCTATTAATTTCACCATGGTTTAAATCCTAATTTAGCCTAATAGTTTAAATAATAATAGTAGTTTCCTAATAGTTTAAATCTATAGCCGATTTTTAAATCTGCTTAGCCATCCTTCTGAAGTTTGGAAATTCATCCAGATGTCCAGATGTCCAGCTGTCCAGCAAGTTCAGCAAATGTCCAAAAGATGTCCAGCAAATTTCTCAGCCTGAGCTTCACAATCGGCCCACCCACTGGCACATTATTAGAGCATTGTTTTTAAAATCACGCCAGCATTGCCTTGTTCAAATCTTCAAATTTCGGTTTTCTTATTTTCTTGCAAGAGCTTTCTTCCATTTCAGCCTTCAGAATTTTTTCTTTACACTTCCACACGGTAGCCACGGTAGATGCACTAAGGCAGAAGCGTTTAACGACATCACTTTTCTTTTCTCCCTGTTCTTTGGCACGTATCAAAGCTATTTTTTGATTAACACACAGACTTTCTTTTAGAAACCATTTTCACTTCACTCTTAGACTGCCGAGTTACGACTGATAATCTCTTTAAAATATAATCCTAAGTAAGTCTATTCATTCAGCTTTATGAACCTATTGGCTTGTTTTCGGTGTAAAGTGCAATAAAACAATCTTTTTGTCGGACTTTCCATCCGCCAGTAAAAATTAAATCACGCAATAGACAAAAGAAACAGATGTTCAAGAATGCATTGTCTGCTTTGGGCTGGCTATCCCGATAACAAGTTTGAACTTACCTATGGCAAATAATTGCTGATATTACACAGGTGTGCGTTCAAAAATGTGGTATTGTTTTATGTTAAAACGGGTGACCAATGTGTCGTTATAACGAATAATCAATGTATGAAACAAATAGCAGACCAAACAAATGCATGTGATATTGATGTTAAAGTGAGTTTTTCGTAATATTGAGTTTCGCTATAGCGGGTTTTGACTGTATAAAACTTTTAACTTGTAATTTCAATTTGCTGCCATTATAAAATTCAGCTGTCAAACGATATGTCACTTTCCAGTGATCAGTGTTGCCAGAAATATATTTCTGATTACCTATTATTAACTCTTATTGAGAAATTGAGGAAATCTCTTCTGTATTATGTAAAAATTATGTATTCTTATATATAAGATATATTAAATATTGTTTATTTCCCGAAAAAAAAAACGAATAAATAAATCTCTATTATCTACCATTTCTGGCATATAGATTTTGAAATCGATATACATGACAATATTTTACGAAATAATTATGTTTATGTCACCAATTTTGCATTTTAAGTCACTAATTTTACATTTTAAGTAAAAAAAAGCTTCAAAGTTACTGCTGAGTTTTGAAGCCCTGTTGCACTACCACCCTACAACAGTTATGTTCATAATACGTCCATATGTAGGTGTGGGACGTAACACAAGGTGTTTGCACGTCGATATTCGCGAACCACGTGCAGTGCTCGTTGTGTGCCATCTGGAGCCCTTTGCCGTTGTTACACGACAAGGTTTTGTCCGGTGGAGCCGACTGTTGTCTACGGATGTGGGACATAAATCAGCATCCGGCGCACGCTTACACTGAAGGTAAATTTAAAACAGATCTAATCTATACCTTTCTTTACATTTATTTAAGATCTTTTAACTATTTCAAGTTATATAAGTTATATACGAAGTTTTACTACTTGTAACAGTCTAAGTTTTGTATATTTTATTATATAATATTTTTTTCCCATGTTGGCAGATACACTTACATGAGGTAACAATTTTGTGTCTGTCTGAACGCACGTCACGCGTATACGGATTTTAATGAAACTTGGTATAGTTGTAGCTTATGTGCCCTGTTAATATTTAGGGTATTTTTTACTCTAAATATTAACTAATATTTGGATTCATTACAGAGTTTCTACGGGAATTAAGTTAACTACACATACTCCGTATGCAGTATGCCTGCCTTTCTGCCTTGACCTAAATTCCTGTTTCCCAGCTCTGCTGCATGAAATCTCCGCAGGAGATAAACTTGCCTTTTATATATATTTTCTTCCTTTTTATTTATTTCATGTTGTGTGTACAATAAATTATTAAATAAATAAATACTGTAACGCACACGCGCACGCAGACGCGGCCACTACTAGATGAACAATAAATCATTAATTGCATTGTATAATATGATTGATCTTAAGCTGTCTCGATCTTATGTCTCATTATTAAGGCCGTTTCTAATCACATTGTATAGTAGGATCACTTACACAATACACATACACAAAATCTTCAAATTGAAATTCATTTATTTGTGGATTTTTCTTTTTTTTACACCTACCTACAAGGTGTAAAAAAAGCTGCCAAACATATATACGATCTCTACATGCTGCCAAATTAGCATACAAATTACATGGTTATTACAATAGTATGACATTATTACTTAATTGTGTGTATAATAAAAAATAATCAACATAAATAGCCAACATATATACACTCATATATTATAATTATATATTACATCCTTAACATTGAAATATAATAACCATCAAACTCTAAGGTTGGTGATTGCAAAACAAGTCGAACTTTAGGCTTTTGTAAATAACACAAGCACGGATTTTCTGGCGACAAATTCTAAATCAAGAAGGAAAAAATAGAATAAACCTGTATCACGTTTTTGTCATAAGTAGAAACGCACAGTTATATTGCCAATTATACATTTTGACAGTGATCCAGCCGTCCAAGAAGAAACCCAAGAAGGAAACTAAAAAGATTACTAAAAAGGAATCAAAACGGGGAGAAATCGATAACAAGTCTGAAGAGTCACAAGACGAAGATTCAGAAAGTCAAGTCGCGACCTCTGTCGAAAATATAACAAAAACTTCCAAGAAATTTCTACTTCCTATACTGCAAAAGCAGTCCTCGAATTGCAAAGCGTCGGCGGTTAAAATAATATTCGAAAACTATCTAGAAAAAAACGGTCATTTGAAGGTAGAGAAACAAAATGATGATGATGAAGTTTATGATGTTGATTTCCTCAAGGTGTTTGGTACTGCCAGTGAGCTGACTGAATATTTGGATAAGGAGAGTAAGTATTCATTTTGTTATCGTATGAAGGTTGTGTAAGTGGGGTATAAACAGGGTAAACATTTAGATTATTCTTAATGATAATTATCGGGTGCCAACCGATCTTTACTTGGGTGAACATTATTACCAACTTCCACGCTAGCGTAGGCAATACTAATATTATAAAGAAGAAATGTTTGTTTGTTTGTAGAAAGTAATTTTAGTAACAATTACTCAACCGATTTAAAAAGAAATATTTTAATAGATTTTTAATAAATTGAAATCTTACTGATCAAACTTCAAGAGTAAACAATACAAATGTCAGATCATACAAAACAAAAACCGGCGAAACCTCCGTTATAAACGTCAAATGGGGTGCGTACCGATATACGCAATCGTTTTAATTCGTTGAATGTAAAGGAGAGATTGACGAGTGGCGAATGAAATATTTTTGACTTTAATTCCGTAAATTATGAAGCCCATTATCAAAACTTATCTTGATTATCTTGATATTTGTCAAGATATCATTTCCACCCTTGGACGTAAATCAACAATTTTTGACAATGGGCAGGCCATATGTAACATATTAGAAAATTACGTAGATATTAGCTTGAGACTATTAAAAGGCAGTGACACAGTGGCAGGCTTTTGCCACCCATGCTTGGTTTTAATGACACTATAGAACAATGACGTCATTGCTCCATATCGCGTCTTGTTCTTCTAAGCTCTTTATCTGCAATTTTTCAAGATATTTTGATTTCACGAATTACTTAAATTATATAAATTCTTAATGTATTAGGTAGTCTGATAAGTTCGCGGCCTTTTTATAGTGAAAATGATAAAGACCTTTCTTGTATTACATCAATATTTATTGAACCGAATATTAGTCCATTTAATTCTTTCTATCGTTTTAAAATCTTCTTCTTCTTCTTCTTCTCAGCCCTTGGACGTCCACTGCTGGACATAGGCCTCCCTCATTGTCCGCCATTTAGACCTATCGGCAGCGACCTGCATCCAGCGGGTGCCCGCAACCTTTATGAGTTTTAAGTTTTAAAATCTATCTTCTATAAAATCTATAACACTATCTTTCGCCATTTTTCTTGCAGAGTCAATATCCTATCGTTTTAAAATTTTTGTGATTTCTGAGTGAAAACCTTATTTATATGGTTTATACAGGCTCTCTTGATTGTAATTTTACTCCATTTAGAGAATTTTGTAAAGGTCTGGACTGTATGGAGGACGCATTAAAACTTCCCAGCCAAGGTCCATCAATTTTTGTTTAGTCATCAAAGATGTATGCAGTCGAGCATTGTCGTGATTGAAAACTATACCTTTTCTATTAATTAATTTTGAGCGTTTTACTTCAATTGTTTGTTTCAATTTTACTAATTGCTGACAGTAGACATCAGAATTGATCGTTTGGTCATGTGGCAAAAGCTCGTTATACACAATGCCTTTCCAGTCCCACCATACACATACTTTGTTCGGAGTGAGGTCTCTCGGTTTGGGACTATTTGTGATGACTGGCTCACCTCGCTTAGACCAAGATTGTTTTCGAAAATTGTTATCGTTGGTGATTCACTTCTCATCGTCTGTTACCAATCTCTTCAGAAATGGATCTATTTCATTTCGTTTTAGCAACATCTCGCATATTGGAATTCTATTTACCAAGTTTCTGTCATTTAAATCATGCGACACCCAAACATCTAGCTTTTTTACAAAATTCAGTTTATGCAGGTGATCCAAAACTGTTGAGTGGAATTACCAGGAAATTACCAGACCTGAATCGACTGAACCATTTTTTTGCAGTAGTTTTAGAAGCATATTCTCCGTGAACACCACAAATTTCATTTCGAGCACTAGAAGCATTCATACCCTTGTCGAAAAAAAATTATAAACCATATCTAATTTTTAAAATGGTTAAAAAATATGAAAATACACTCAAAACTGTCTATAGCGAATCTCAAGCGACCAAACAATTTGTTTCGTTATAATGAGTTTACGTTATTCAGAGAGAGGCAAAAATCAAAACGTTTTTCGCGATATTTACATGTTTAATTCAAAAAGTAAAGTATGTATGTAGTAATTACACATTAATACTAATTATAAATAAAAACTTAAAGAACAATCCTTTAAAATAATCGGTCATCATAGTTTGAACTTCTTTGCTGTGCCAATCTCATTTCGAGCACTAGAAGCATTCATTCATACCCTTGTCGAAAAAAAATTGTAAAACATATCTAATTTTCTCCTTATTAACTTCCATTTTAAAATTATTTAACGCTATGAAATGATAAAACTTTTAACTTGTAATATCAATTACCATTACAAAAAGTCAGCTGTCAAACGAGATATATCACTTTGACGCCAGTGATCAGTATTGCCAGAAATATAGCACGCTAAAGTCATTCCTTCAAAATGACCGCGAACTTTTCCGACCACCTATTATATTTTTTTATGTTTTGGTGTACGTATTGAAACATTAATACATAGGAGGTCATATTTCTCTGCAGCTGACCGTATAACAAAGTGTATCTACCTACCCTATTCACACTCCAGTAATCTGGAGTCCTTATAAGCTTTCAATACAATAATTTCTGAATATTATTATTTCATTGTTGTGTGTTTTTATTTTATACTTTTGCACTGTTATCCTTCTACGTAACATGACATACCTGACATTGTTATTACCGATGCCAACTTTTTTTACGCTAAGGGTCCATCTATAAATTACGTCACAACATTTCGTGATTTTTTAACTTTCAGTATTTCTGCTGTTCATTTAATTATTTCTCATAAATAATTTGAATTTTAGGGGATAATCACCAATTAATGGGTTCGTTTGATTCGTGGGTGATGCTGGCCATATTCCGTGGTCACATCGACGCAGTGATACAATTCGCCCTACGAAGGGACCATCTGTGCCCCTATCTACTTAGCTTGACGCCTTGCGTCTCATTTAAGTAAGTAGCCTTCAAAATTTGATTTGAGAAAATTTAAATATTTTTGATATATCGATTCTAGTCGTCCTTATTGTCCTTACCTTATTGTCGATTCTAGTTTTCCAGGTGTTGGTACTTTCGTGTAATCTTTAAAAGTAATGTCAATTTTATTTCTTTATATTAAAAATGAGATCTTACAGCATGTTTCTATTTAACCAGCAACGACATTTAAAGCTAGAAATTCTTAATTATTCATGTAAAATGTTGCCAGAAATAATTACCAATGGCCTCCACACACGAACAGTTAAAACTGACCGTGTGTAAAGTGAAAATTGGCAGTTTTCCATACTAGGAAGGTTAGTTTTAAATGTCAGTATTTCATACTAGGAAAGTTAGTTTTAACTGCATTTTTTTTTCATAATACGAAGGTCAGCTTTAACTGCCAGTGTTTCATACTAAGAAAGACAGTTTTAAGTGTCCGTTTTCCATACTAGGAAGGTCAGTTTTAACTGATCCTGTGTGGCGGTCATAGTATTGTAGGTTGCTAAATAATTCGATCTGAAACTTAGCCTCGTCACACTCTACCTACCTAATTACCTAGTTAATAATAAGTAATAAGTTAACTAAGTAATAAGTAAGTAGCATAGTTAGTTAATAAGTAGCAACTAAATATATTACAAAAGTATTTACATTTAAATAATATTTTCAGGTATTGGAAGGACGTCACTCAGCTTTATTTAGCACAAATCGACCGACTCGTGGCTAAAGAGGAAGAGGAAAAATTAGCTGGTAAGTGTAAAAGTAAAGTTTAATCATCATCGTGTCTACCACCTATATTTACAAATAAGTAATTTCATTTAAAAGGAAAAAAGTAAAAGTGTTTAAGTGGTTAGTGATTAGACTTGTTGGTTACCTTATTTACGCGATGGAGTGAAACACGCGGGTGGTGACAAACCGAAACTTAGGGATTTGCTATCTTACATTAACATCTTTAATATTAAAACATCTGCTTCGTCTGCCCATAAATATCGTTACAATAAAGAAATAAATTACATTTGAATTTGAAATCTGTCATTCTCACGTGAAAAATAAATGTTTTTTCTCATTTAGCGCCAATCATTATTAAATATTGTACTAATATTAAAATGAAGTGGGGTGATAACGGATACCGCTATTGCTGTAACGAATCCGCTTGGTGTTATAGACAACACTTTATTTCGACATACACCAACACACGTACAATATAAATATAACAATAACCAAAAGAGAAAATAAAAATAAAATCACAAATAAAAAAAAATACAAGAGTTAACAAAAAATATATTAATTAAAATATGTCACATTGCTATTTCATGCATGTGAGTGTTGTGATGCCGGAAAAGATCTCACACTCGGCATATGCTGTGACTGAATGTCAGTCAAAGCGCTGATTACATAGAGTCGCAGTTTTTTTACTTTTTGGTTCATGACTCGTGGTTTCACCCATGAACCAAAAGTCGGAAGTTTTATAACTTTTAGGTTCATGTCTCGTGGTCCCACCCATATATCAAAAAGTCGACGATTTTAACTTTCTGGTTCATGACTCGTGGTCCCACTCATAAACCATAAAGTCGACGTTTTTGCAGAAAACAAAAACTACGGTGGTCCTGTGTATCGCAAGGTCGCCACGTTGCTGAGTGTCCACGATGTGAAGGCGGCTGTAAACACGCTTAAACAGGCCAAGCTCTACAAGGAGGCCTACGTGTTGTGCAAAATCAGGTATACACATCGTAATTATAAAATGTACTTAAAAATAATAACATTTAATTCAAGCAACAACGACTCATACTTACACAATAACAAATCTATATAATAAATAATAATATACATAGTTACACTAAACTATTATCAACAGGGCCGTCTTTAACCTATTGGAGGCCCTGGGCAATTTAGGATAATGGGGCCCCTATGATTATGACAGAACTATTTTATTTTTAGAACTTATAGACGTACTTTTAGAACTTGATAGAATATGTAACATCCAGATTCGAATAATAAAAAACGTATTAGTAGATTAAAAAAACAGGATTCGTTGTAACAAAAATTATAAGTTGTTGCATAATAAGTTGAAGATATTACCAGTTCACGAAAAAGTAAAATACTTAATGTCTATTGATGATTATGGCCAGGATAGCATTAAAACATGTAGAATACCGATACGCAACCTTAGAGAAAACTCGCAAAGAAGATATGTAGAATATAATATGACAATTACTGTGGCAAAAGAACTCGTAAATACATGATTCTTAAATTATTTAACCAAATTAGTCCAACTGTGGAACAGTGCAGTGGTAAACAGGTATTTTAAAAAAGGCTAAAAGCTATACTGTTAAATAAATTAAATATAGATACCTAGAAGTGTACTTACTGTTTGATGTAGTACTCGTGGGTTGTACATATATATACTTGTTCACGTCGTAGACAAGTTGTCAATTAGTTAAGCTAACCTAAGATGTTATGTGAGTAGGTAAGACACGGAAAGTTAAAAGTTGAGAGCGCACTATTCGCCAACAAACTGCCATCAGTTTGCCGGAAATATATGTATACCTACTATTTAAGTTTCTTTTGAATAAATAAATAAAAAAAAAAACGCAACAGGAGTATATAAGCGAAATTGTAGATTTATTCAACTGTTATTTTTATTTCTTTACAGTCACATTAAATGAATAGGTAATTGTAATATAATAATATTATAATATACATTCACTATACACAGGTTAGTGCTTAAAAATCTATGTTGATTGAAGAGGTACCCACCCTTCTAGCTTTGAGATAAGCAAAATCGTCAATCATTTCTTCTAAGTCACCAGAGAACCTAAACTTTTAAAATTGCTGCCATCGATCAGCTGCCACCTTCAGTATTGCTCTGCTGCTCATTTAATTATTTCCCATTCAAATATAATTGTAAAATTAAATTAAATACCGTACCATATCATGGCAGTGTCTCTCCGCTGCAGAGTACACGCTTTATACGGTTTAATAAAAAATACTTTCATTCTCTTAAAACAGAATTTATTTCCTGTAAACTAATAACATTTGTTCTACCGACTTTTTAAAATTCAGCATTTATTTTGCACACAAAAACACACACACATTTAAGTATTTTAGAATTAAATAAATATAATATAAATTAAGGTGAAATTGTTATCAACATAATTTAACTCATTAATTAAATTAACTATTCGAGGAGGGCTTTTTTTGAGACTTTGCACTTCTTCCTTAAAAACTTTTGCCGTGGGTTTTGCCAAAAAGCTTACAGATATTTATTTCACGTGAACGAAGCTGTGGGTAGAAGCTAATTGATTGTAAATTAATTCTATATGTCATTGTTTGTGTTTTTGCGTAATAAATGTGCTTAATATGTGGGATTTGAGAAAAGGCAAACCAATGTAAACTTTTATTTTTAACTTTTTAAATCCTTTTTTGTTTTTCAATCATAAAATAATATTTCATAACTTAATTTTGTTTTCTTCGTACGTACATATTTCATGTTATTATTTTCATTCATACTCTACTTTCATCTTACAAAAAATCCAATATACAAACGTCACATTCGACCAATCACGACACACGTCTCTTGTTTTACTATCATTTAAATTTTAAATCAATTATACGTCATTTATTCATTACTGCCAACATAAATCAGTTTAAATTTTCGCGTCGTAGACCTATCCACATGTATATTTTTCACACATAAATATCCACATGTATATTTTTCAGGTACATGGACAGTATACGTCATTTATTCATTACTGCCAACATAAATCAGTTTAAATTTTCGCGTCGTAGACCTATCCACATGTATATTTTTCACACATAAATATCCACATGTATATTTTTCAGGTACATGGACAGTATACGTCATTTATTCATTACTGCCAACATAAATCAGTTTAAATTTTCGCGTCGTAGACCTATCCACATGTATATTTTTCACACATAAATATCCACATGTATATTTTTCAGGTACATGGACAGTATACGTCATTTATTCATTACTGCCAACATAAATCAGTTTAAATTTTCGCGTCGTAGACCTATCCACATGTATATTTTTCACACATAAATATCTACATGTATATTTTTCAGGTACATGGACAGTATGTTAGAGGAGACATTACAATTATGGGCAGAAGAAAGCGTCTACAACGGCACTTGGGTTTTGGCCTGCGTAATGTGAGTACACATTAATTTCAATTATTTATATTTATCTATTTCATTATGAGCAATAAAGTTTGAGGGTGTGGGTGCACGCTGCAACCCCTCAGCTGCTGGACCGCACTCTATTGGCGACGTGACCTATCCTCTATCCGTGACGTAACTCACAACCCTATCCTCACATGCAGGGCCGCACCAAGCGTGACTTGCGCCCTGTGGCCGGAAAATCATATCTCTTGCGACACGGCGTCTCTATTCCTGTGAATCGAACACCTTGAATTAGCAGTTCCTGTGAATCTTTTTACATAAATAACTATCTTTTTTTCAGTAACATTGCCTTGGGAAATCTGGCACAAGCGGCGAGTTTCCTAGCTAGGTCCAAGGACGAGCACTGCCTAAGTCTGGCCGCAGATATAGCCAAATTTGCCGGTCAAAATAGCCTGGCTGATCACGTGGTCGAGAAAAAAGAAGAAATAATGCAACAGCAAGCTAACACTGAAAAATTATTGCAGCAATTACCTTCTAGAATTGAACTGCTTTTGAAAGATAGTAACGAAAATAATCTTAATGGCAATGCCAAAAGTGACGTAACTGTCAGAAGTGACACAAAGGATGGAAATGGTACTGGCGAAAGTGACAGTAAGGAATAAAATGACACATTAGTAGCCGTGGAGTGAAAATGTATCTCAGTGTCTTAAGTTTAAACAATGTATTAATCACACTTTCATAATGCATGTATTAAATTTTGGTCGTTTGATAATTTTTATAGATAATGTTTCAAAAATAAGAAAATCCTATATCTGTTGTCAGCTTTTTTATCTAAGTAATCGCTAAATAATTCCTGTGAGATGGGGGGATATTGTTTCTTTAAGAGTTGTTTTTAGCTTATAGTTTTAGGTTATACCGTTTTTGGCGTTTTAATTCGGTCTAATAAAGGTGTTTTATTTTTGATCATATAATTTTCTTTTCCCTTTAAACACATATCATACACTAGATTAAGAATTCCAAAACTGCGTGAATGTAAGTGATTTTTTTTATCTTCATAATACAGAAAGAAATGCTTAAAGTATGAATTATAGTGTCAAAAACCGGTTTTCGCACGTTTTGGAACTCTAAACTCTTTGTCTTAACAAAGACATTAAGGTCCGTATCAATAGATGATTCTAAAACCATTGTCATAAACCGGAATTTTTTAGTTCGCATTCTCTCCACGTATATTTTACTATTGGATTGAATAAGTATATATATAAAAATTGTGAATGAACATTTCTATAGCACAGCTAAACAGTTTTAAATAAGGCCTAATAAGTTATTAAGAATCAGTATTTTTTTACATTTATACCGTAAACTAAAAATAATTGTTATTTTATATTTTAGATTTCAAACTAATCCAGTACAGAAAAATGTCAGCATGCTGTTAATGACCCAAAAAGAAACTAGTGTGTAGTAAACACTTACTACGAAGTAATTTTATTGAAGTTCAACCCTTCACAAGGTGAAACTGAGTATAAAATGTGTTGAAAATTGAATAAATGTAATGAATACTGCATATTAATGTGATTAAGATCTGCCCGTTATTGACGCATTACATGAAAAATAGTTAGTTTTATATCCGCGAATGAAGAACTTTTTACCTGCGAATACAGGAAGTGGTCAGTTTTTTTTAATTCGCGAATACTGAAAACGGGAGTAACGGAACCGTGAATAAGGAGCTTGGACTGTACTCCAAACCCTCCAAAATAGATTCGTGCGTAATGCCGTGGCTGACCCATGGTACTCCCGCAACGTCGACCTCCACAAGGACTTTGAACTTCCCCCCATCGTCAAATACGTGAAAGACTCCGCCCGACGCTACTATAACAGAGTCCCTCACCATCCCAACTCCCTAATAATTGACAGTCTAACTTATGTAGGGATGTGACATTGAATGAAAAAAATCGATTAATTAATAATCGATTTTGCTTCGTTACTTATAAATCGATTTTTAAAAAATCGATTTTTTTTTTCGTAAAATACTATATAATAATAAAACCAAGCTTAAGGTCTTAAGACGAAGGAATATGGGTATCAATAATTGGGTTGGGTTGGGTATCTATCTATGATAGCTTTTTCCCAGGACAAAGAAGTACTCACGGGTTACTAGGAAATAATCACCATCGGCCTCAGCCGTCATGTTTTATAAACGTTAGTTTTAAGGAATATACGACATAGAAAATATACTAATACTTTATTATAATAAAAATAAACGGAAACGAAATAAATAAAAAAAAAACATCTCTCCTCTTAACTAAAAACACCATTCAAACACCAGCTGTTTGATATTAATTGTGTGAATTATTTATATTAATGAAAGTTATTGTGTTTTTACGTACCGGCGGACGAAGCCGAGGACGTCCATCTGCTAGATGGACAGACGACCTCATAAAGGCTGCGGGCACCCGCTGGATGCAGGTCGCTGCCGATAGGTCTAAATGGCGGACAATGGGAGAGGCCTATGTCCAGCAGTGGACGTCCAAGGGCTGAAAAGAAGAAGATTGTGTTTTCGAGCTCAGTGTTTATTTTGGTCGCTTTATTTTTGTCCCTAGCTTGGACAACAAAAAGATAACTACAAGTGAAAATACTTATTTTAAAAAGTGTATAAACAAGTACGAAAAGAATCAGTTATGTAGATTTTAATATTTTTGTAACAAAATACGACATACTCTAACTTTGATACTAACACGTAGTAAAAAGATGTTGTATTTTTAATTTATTCCGAGTGCTGTGTACCTGTGAATGTAGAAAAGTGAGTAAAGTAATTATTTGCGAACATTTTCATGTATAGCGAAAACGGAGTACCTTTAGTTACCCTGTCTGTATGAGCCCTAAAGATGACGTCACAATGGCGTCGACAGGTAGAGAAATTAGGCGATAACTTTTGAAAAATTATGATTTGTCAACTCTAAACATGATATTTCGTAATGATCTATACATGAAAATGTTCGCAAATTGGCTAGTACTTTAGTTTAATTACTACTAATTACTTTAGTAATTGGCTAGTCTGTACCGCTTTACCGATGGTACCTACCCCTAGCCCTACCTATTTCAAACATATACATACAGATGGCGCCGTTCGACTTATTTGTTCCCGTTAAGTGAACGGGAACAATTTCTTTCATCCAGCGCATAGATGGCGATGTATACAAAAATCGATTAAAATGTGTATTTTACATAATCGATTTTTAAAATTCGATTATTTAAAAAATAATCGATTAATATTAAAATCGATTATTTTTTCATATCCCTAAACTTATGTCCCCCGACAGGATTGCCCCTCCCCGCTACCGTCTTTCTCGGCATGTAGACGATCCAATTACCGCTGCTAATGCGGTTCTTACACTACTCTACACAGATACACAGTCCCCGGCGGCGGAGATGAGGACGTCACTCTCGCTACTTCGTCAACACACACCGGTCTTCAGCAAATACTTTTACCAGGTATCGGTACGTGTCTGGGCGCTGGTCACCGACTCGCGATTACGCGGTGGTACCCTCCAAAAGCAACGCCCTAAGCAGAGGTCTTTTCCTTCCGCGGATCTATCAGGGCGAGGGACTGCCTTAGTTTCGTTGCTTCACACACTTTTTGCTCCTAGGTGAGCGCCTTCTGCGCTCGCACTTAACCATACATGTACGGTGACTTGAAAGGCCAGTACGGCCACAAGTTTTTTGCCATTTCGAAAAAAGTTTCAAAGTAAAAGCAAATACCTACCATAGATACGGACTCGTACATATATACTGTTTGGGAAGTCTGCAAATATGGTGCTCAAATAAGAATAAATAAAAAAGCTCAAATGAATAAGAAAAACAAAACATAAAAATCAAATCATTTATTTCAATATTGTACAAAACAGGTACCATTAACAATATTATTACATTTTCTAAAGTTATTAGAATCATTTAGTTATGAAATTATACTATTATAAACTATTCTGAATTATTCTGAATCATAATAATCAATATATTCTGTAAAAACAATGTGCCTGTTGTAATAACTTATGAAAATATTACTACAAAGCAATTTTTATAGATAGGCCTCTATTTTGTTATTGTTAAAGGTATTAAAACTGTAAAGATCAACATTTTACATTGTCAAAATAATCTTAATTTTGTTTCATACTTGTTGCATAATTTCCACTATTTTTTTTATTTTATTGTTTCATTGTCCGATACCATTAGGAGAAATAGCTATTGATTATTAGTAAACATATTTTAAGGGTGACCATTTTCGTTGGTTACAAGTTTAATAACTAATAGAAAAACTTTAAATTTTTGGAAAGTACCGACTTTATGCAAACCGTGCAGGTTGTCTAAACGCATTTCCAGGAAGCAAATATGAAAATTAAAAGAAAAAATATAACATTCAGTACTGTGGGTATATTTCACCATTAAATATTTGCACAATAACATTAACCGGATTTCACGTCATTACTCATTATATTAATCATTTAAATTAGGCACCTCGATATTTTAAGTACTTAAATTATAATACTAAATATTGCGCAATGAAAGACATAGTAATTTACAATAGCAGCGTGTACTTCGCACAAGAAACTACCAGCGTTTGGGACAAAAGTACTGAGATCCTAATGTAATAAGGACTCTAACGTTCAAATATTTAAAATTTTACGTTGTCCAAGGTACGTTGGTTGTCCAACGTCAGCAAGTCAGCAAACGTACAATATTGCCGAACATGACCCGTTTTGATATAATTCTCATCATGCATTGCCGTTCCAAAATGTATGCAATTCGTTCTTGATTATCTAAATAATGCCGCGTCTCTTTCTGTATTATGAAGATAGAAAAAGATTAGATCGGCAAAATTATATTATCGTAATTAGATTATCAAGAACGATTTTCGCATGTCGAGTTGTCACTGTGTTCAAACAAATTAGTCATACTATTTCCTCCCGCAAAGGTGAAAAACAATCTTGTAGGAAAAAAAGACGTCGCCGATCCAAAGCCAAACGGGCTTTGATTATTCAATAAGTGATTTGATTACCCACCAGTTCAATAGAACTACATGGATTAGCGTATTTTACATTGAAACTGAAATTAGAAAAACAGTTGCCTACATTTGTTGCTGTAGAAATAGAGTAATAATAATAAGCAGACCAAAATAAATTTTACCACTTGCAAAAATAGTTTTAAATCTCACATTTCGCCACTTTATTACTTAAATTGCTGCAACTGTAGAATAACTTTAAAGCTGACCAATCGTTATTCTCTTTGCTGATCAAAAGTGGCTGCTAAATTGACTATATTTGCGGGCAGAATGCATTTAAGACCAAAGCCATTTAATAATAGGACCGAGCGTTTAAATGATAGCCATTTAATAATAGGACCGAGCGTTTAAATGATAGCCATTTAATAATAGGACCGAGCGTTTAAATGATAGCCATTTAATAATAGGATCGTGTACAATAGAATTTTTATTTTAAAGAGGTATTATTTTCTTATATGAAAAGGTGACAAACAAGTAGACAGTCCACCTGGTGTTAATTGGATATTATCATTTATGGACATCCGCGGTCCATAGGAAGTCTTGTACGGCGCATGCACATGCCAAAATATTAAACAAGTATGACGACGTACGCTTGCTCCCAAATGCGGAGATTAGAAGTTCCTTTGGTCATTTAAAAGTAGAAGTAGATTTATAAATTATAATAAAAATATCTCAAAAAAATCGACTATCTTACACTATAATGTTTACAGTTACCCGTGTGTAAACATTTTTTTTTAAATATTTTAAGTAGAAATTGTGATGCGTTTTGGAACATAATTCTTCAGATTTTTAGGACGGTCTGTTTCAGTTTATAAAAAATCTGATATATTGTTATTAAAGAAACTGTTTTTGTCACGGTCATAATCACTGGTATGTCATAATAATTAAGTAGCTAGCTTTCAAGCTAACTATTATACGTCAAAATTACGAAATAAACTTGGGCCTAACTTTTATGCAGACAACCGGGTTGATGTCTGTTGTAATCAGAAAATATCGGGGACGGGCTTGCGGTTTCATCGATTTTTCTTTCGATTAAAGATTGGATTGTGATCGTCGCTCGTTGAAGGTAGTCTTTGTAAACAATTCGGTGAACAAGTGTTGTGTTAAACAATACGGATGTCGTTTTTTTCCATTGTTGTTTTTCGCAGGAAAGTGCGTAAATGTAGGTAAAAATCTATTATTGGGTTGAGTTCTTAAACAATATTATCACGCATCTTATACTATAATGGCACCAATACTCACAACGTTCAATTTCGAATATTAAGCAGTTTTAAATGCATGTTGGAATGTTTGGAACATTCAGTCTTAATTCATTCGTTATAAAATTAAAATTTAACTGCAACATATTTATACAGGATGTAATCTCAATTAATCCCCGAAGTTTGAAACTACGAATTATACTCACGATGAGTCAATTGACTTAAATATTACGTATTCTTTTTATTAAAATATCAGTTTTATAGGCTTTTTATTTAGTAAATATATATGAAAAAATTATCCGTTTCTTTTTCATAAATGAAAATCATGTCAGGCTTCGGGAACATATTTAATACATGCTGTATATTAAAGGGCTCTTAAACGTATTTATACATGTTTTACTCAACATTTAACAACCAGCCTTTTCAGTATCCACTGTTGGACATGGCCCCCTCGGGTACATTGTCATGTGCACGTCATATTACACTAGTATAATAGAATGAATAGTTAAAATTATATGTTTAAGTGCCCTTTAAAATATTAATATTTGTGCAAAATGTGATTTAATTGTAACATTTCAGGTATAAGTGGTTTTATAATCGTATGGCTAAAAATTTTCGCCCGAACTTAAGCACTGCTTAATTATTCCTTTATAATCAAAGTTTAAAATTAACTAAGAACACAAATTATTCGATACGGAGTGAAATAAAAAGATTTTTACAAAGCAATTTTTATAGTAATCAAAGTTGCACTTTTATTAAAACATTATAAATGAACTCTATGCGCAAAAAAAAAAATATTTATTACTTTTACATTAAATAGATCTGTGTGAGATGGCGGTACTTTTACAGAAGTCCAAAAACAAACCGACTTACCTAACAAGTCACAAACCAAATATATTGGATAGTTATGATATCCCCTTAGTGGCAAAACCGATTACCTGACACCATGACTGAGATAACGCTATTTGAAACTTTGCCGACTAGAACAAGAGGGTACTTAAAGTATTTTTTTTTCTATGTTATCAATCAGTATGAATAGATAATTTGTGTATGGCCTGTTAAAAACAAATAACAAAAACTGAACAATCAAGAAAAAAACAATAATAGGATTTGTGTTTTTTTTCTCTCTCAATATCTCGGAAATGTAAATGGTAGCAAAAATCCGAATTTACCAGTATAAGCAGCTCAAAAAGCTACATCTTTTGTAAATAAGTCATTTTGGGGAAAGTTGTCGGATAATCGGTTTTGCCCCTAAGGGGACGAGTTGTACTATTATAACTACAGTCAAAAACTATAGCGTTCGTTTGTTTTATACCAATGGCAATATTATGGCAATGGCTAGAATGACATATAATGGCAATGGCTACTTGAGATTTGTAAGCCGGGCCTTTGTGGAAAAGTATCTAATCTCACATTAATAAAATTCGACGTCTAACAACCTCCGGATATATATATATTATAAAGTGGAATTATGAATCAATTAACTATAAAGTGTCTTGTTAGTAGTCAACATTGCTACATGTAAAAATAGACCTTACACACTTCACAATAGAACTATAAATACAATGAGTGGAAACTATGGTCATATAGCTAAGGCTAGTAAAAAATTTGTGCCCATCACAATATTTAAAATTAAACATTTATGAGTATTTTAAAAATTATTTCGATTAATGACATTCAATTTGTATCCATGCGACATTATTAAATAGTCTAATTTTCTCCACAGGAGACTACTCAGTCGCGAATGTGAATCTGATACGCAGATTCAAAAAATGGCTAAATTATGAAACATAATTTCAAAATAAATATTAATTAATTTTAGCTCTGTTCGGAAGGGTCGTCGTTTTCTCTGTTAGACAATTTGCCCCGTTTCTTGCAAATGGTTATTAATTTGGCGTTGACCTTCTTCAGTTTTTGGTTCTCTTTCATTATGTCTGTTATTTGTTGGTTCTGTGGAAATAAATAAAAAAATGACCAATAACTAGTGTTGTAAAAGTAAGTGTCGAAGACGCTCGGGCGCTGAATGGGCGCTCATGATTTTTAAGAAATTTTTAATGTTTGATGGTCTTAAACCCTTGTAGCTCGATTAAGGTTAAGGTTCAATAGCACTAACATAGCGCACCAGCGCTCGTTTTAACAATACTATAAATACGCTACACTCGATGGATTCTCACAAGGATTCCCTGTGTCGTGGGTTCGGAAACACCATATAGGTTGTCCTAGTGCATGGGCCCCCACGTCTTCATTTATTGTGTTGAAAGGATATGTGCTTATTAGCAAAATAAAAGATTTATAAAAAAAAAAAAAAACCGATAACAATGAAATTTGGAGATCTGGAGAAGGGTTGGATAATTTTTATCCCAGAAAATTGATTGACCGTTTTTTTAGAGGTTTCAACTCTTGCACAATAACGATCTTGTATGGATGGAAACGCATATCCTTCCGAATAATGCGATGCACCGTGGATTTATGCATATTCAGGAAAGCCGTGCGCAAGCGTAATGATTGTCTTGGATCAGCCATAACAGACTAACGTACACGCTCGGCATTCTCACTCGCCCTTGATGTTCTTATGCGTCCTGTTGGTTTACTAGGCATTGTGTTTCCGGTCTCTTCAAACTTGCGGACCCAATGCTTAATTAAATTTGCACTTGGAACATTTCTCATTGACGGCAAATTGAAATGTGTTTTGTAAAGACGTCGAGTAAGAATATAAGATTCGCCATTTTTGTAAAACGCGCGAACGCAAAATGCGTGCTGCGGTCAAGTGTAACGCTCTATGGCTACTAAAATAAAACAGGTCACCCGGGCGTTTCACATAGGTCCCTAGGCCCCTGCGTGTGGCGTGAGACGGCGATAACAACAGCGAAAATATTTCTAAGACACTTTACATTGATATATTGCGTAGTTAGTCCTTAACCAGCCTTTATATCGCCCACTGCTGGACATGGGCTTCCTCATACACGTTATCTCGTGCATGAGCGATGTATGTATGACCTTAACGGCTCGCGCATATTACGACAGGCCTCAACCGCAGCGCATAACATTGCAAAAATCCTCCTGAATCATTCTCATACATTTTATATAAATATAATGTTAATATAATTTATATAATGCGGGCCGCGTGGCGCGTCGCGGCGCAGGGCATTGGCGAATCACTCGTCAGCCGTATTTATGCGCTGCGACGCGGCCCGCCTCGATGTGCGTAGAACGGGCGCAGCTAACGGGCGTAATTGGATAGTTATTCGCTGTGCGACGACGCGAAGAATTGAATGCAACTGACTTAAATTATTGCCCGCCGCATCTGTAATGTGCGTTGTCGCAGTTTTTCAGTGCGACCAGCTGTGGTGCGACGCGGCTATAATGTACGCGAGCCTTAAAACGGCACGCTGGCCAAGCGGGTTGGCGAGTCCACTCTTGTAGAGGTGTTGTGGTTTCTCAGGGCTTGTGGTAGCGGCTTTGTTGTCCCTTAGTCGCCATGACATGACAAGGGGAGTAGATGGGGTGGTGCTATTGCTATTCTAAACGTGGTTTGGTACTGAGTGATATATGCCCAGAACCCATTCCGATTTCATCCTATTTCTCCACATTTTTCTAATCCTTCCTCCAAATCCAATAAATCTCAAAAGGTAGGCAGCGCATCCGGGGCCGTGCCAACATTTGTCGTAGAATGATGTTGGCATGTATCACGCTGTCTCGCAGGGCGACAGTATCCACTTACCACCGTGTGGACTGTCTGTTCGTCTGTCGCCTTCTGTCTTTTTTTATGACCGGTCGAGCTTACAATCCATCTAGTTGCAAATAAATATTGTCGCCCTACGGCATCCGCGGTACATGCTCACATCAGTCCAGAATGACAAACGTCGGCACGCCCCCGAATACGCTGCCTACCTTTGGAGATTTAGGAATACATTTGGGGAAAGGGTTAGGAAAATGGGGAGGGATAGAATAGTATGTGATGGGCTCTGGCATATCTCACTCACTACCGAAATACACATTGAGGAAATAGGAAAAAAAAGCCACAGAATACGAAACGGACAATTCCGTGGTTAGTACAGTAGTATTGTGCATAGACAGTACCTGTATGATGGCGCTTCCGGTGGCGACGTATAAGGGATGTTGTGCAGCTGCCATTGTGCTCATCAGTTGATGTTCCAGCGCTGCCTTCTGCTGCGACAGCTGGTGGACCGCCTGCAAACAATACTTGTACTCGTACAAACTTTCGTAAAAAGTTATTATTGACTTTGTAAAATAAATTCTTTCTACAACTAATGTCTTAACATTGGTTGATGGATAGATTTTCTAAAAATCTATATATATAATAAAATCTTAACAGAGCCGGGTCTGTACATGGAATATAAAAAAAAAGTCATTGCATGTGATACACTTGTGTGTACATGTGATACAGAGGCCAAAACAACATTTTTTTTGGAATTTTTGTGTCTGTCTGAACGCGCATCACGCAAAAACCGCTGGACGGATTTTAATGAAACTTGGTATAGTTATAACTTATAAGCTAGGTTAACATTTAGGGTACTTTTTATTAAGATTAATTATAAACTTACGGGAAAGACAAGTTCAGGTGAACGATGTCGCTGGCACCGCTATTACAGAGTATACTAAAGTCGGAATTTTAATTCGATTCCAGATTTGACAATTTCAGTGTTGCAACGTTATGACAAGTACTAAATAGTAACGTTGCGAAATTATTCGATACGGAAATGGAATATTTCCGGATCGATTCTTCTCGTTTATAATTTTATTCTCGTAAACTAAGTATATCAGGAAATTAAATATTTGTGAACGGATAATTTAGTTATGACGATTAATTTTATTACGGATCTGAGAGTTTTCTTTAATAATTGTGTGTGAAATAAATAAATAAATGTGATCATGAAGGAACATGAGAAATAAAACAAATAGATGTATTATGGTAATATTTTATTTTATAAATCGTCGCCGTCATCGCTATCGCTATCGCTGTCACTTTCTGTAACATTTATTATAAATGTGTCTGTGATATTGTCAATTAACATATCTAGCCTACTCATTTTTTCCTCTTCTTTGACAACATGGGATACGCATTTAGACCATTCGGTGGCCGTAATTTTTTGAATGCCTTCCTCAAATAAATTTCTCACGTCTGTCAATTTGAAGGTTTTATTATTTTGAGCTACATGCCCCTTTACCTGAGCCCATATCAATTCGATAGGGTTCAGCTCGCAATGGTAAGGGGGCAGTCTTAAAACCGTGATCCCATGTTGTGCTGCCATTTCGTCTACAGCGTACTTATTAAAAGACTGGTTATGTGGAATCAGTTCTAAAAGCGTAGCTTTAACCATATCTGGTTCGTAATGAATATTTTTATTTAAAAGCCAGTCTTGAATAGCAGCTTTTTTCCAGCTCATTTTTGGTGCCGTTTCCAATTTTCGGGAGTGGTAAGGTGCATTATCCATCACCACAATTGAGTTTGGTCTTAATTTTGGTGACTCCAGCGAACCACTCCTCAAAACAAACTGCATTCATCTCATCATGGTAATCTTCACAATTTTTCTTTGCTTCAAAAATCATGAGCCCCTCTTCCAGGAAGCCTTCTTCACTACCTATATGGCTAATTATGAGACGTTTGCCTTTTCCAGATGGGTTTTTTAATCTAGTGGTCAGTCCCTCCAAAAACGCTTGCCGAGATGATGTGACTTGCTTGTCCACCCAAGTTTTTTTTACAGTATGACCTTAAATCACATATAGTAGATGAACATTCAATATTACTATTAAATTTAATGTAAATGTATATTAATTCAAAATGTTAGCCTTACCTGCGTTAACCCAAATTTCATCTTGATAATATATATGTCTCCCTTCTCGTCGAAACTGACATATAGATCGCAAGTAACGCTGGCGCCATGTTATTATATCATTTCGATCAATAAGTGTGCTCTTGCGTGACCGTGCAACAAATTTAAAATTAAGATGCTTCAAAATTTTTCTGAGGGTGTCTTTGGAAACCTTGGGCATTTCTGGATCATCGTTCATCACTTGTAAAATCTGAAATAGTAAATTTTATAATAGTTTGGAATCATTACTTATATATAAAAGACGTAGGTATAAAATAATACTGTCTGACTGATTGACTAACCTTTGCAATGGTTGGAGGTTCATTTCGGTAAAAGAACTGATGAACTATTCGTCGTATTGCGGAGAATGTAAATTCATCAATTTTATCTTTGAAACTTCGCTTTGGTCCAGTTTTTTTAGGGGGAGTTGGCGGCGCAACTTTACTTCCTTCAAAACGTTACAAACAGAGCGTGAGGTTATTCCCAATATGTGAGCAACTTTGTTCATACATTCATTTTCTTCCACAACTTCAAAGGCCTCCAATTGCGCAGAAGTTTCATTTTTCACGTACTTATATGCGTTGCGGATCATTACTTCTTCAGTAACAGTGAAAGCTTTTCGTGGACGTTTTTTTCTTGGAGACAAGAAAACATCCACGTCTTTTTGTGATGTACTTGGCGGAGGATCCATTTTGATGGAAAACCAAAACAAATAGATTCACTCAAAGTTCACAAAAAACTATAAACGTAACAACAAACACAACGTAACAAAACTTTAACAAAATAACAAAATATCGATTCGCAATGAAACGAGATATTCGTGCAGTCAGACTAGGAGAATGAAGCCGAATGACAAGATAAACAAAATGGCGATAGCTGCACGAGCGCGCACGGGTTGCCAATACAGAAAACTATCTAGGCTCTTTTATTATAAGTTTTGTTTTTAATATAAAAAAAAAACAAAAATATTAACTTTTTATAAAATAAAGCAGCGGTTACTAATTAATAAATAATTGTTATGAATAATTATGTATTTATTTAAATAAAAATCAATAATTTAGTCTTTAATTGGCACACCAATATTATGATTACATAAACATAAATCGCGATTGTTTATCGATTTTTGTGTTCATCACTACACTATTATATGTGGTATCATTATTTTACAAAATGACAGTAGCTAATGTCAAATGTGGAATCGAATTATAATTCCGACTATAGAGTCTAGACTAATCTCGCGGCTATCTAATGGCTCATTTACACAAGGAGAGCTTCTTGAACGGGAGTTTCTCGAGCATCGAGTATAAATAACTGTTATCATCATGTGAACAGTTGTAGGCGAGAATTCTATGATGTAGTTGGGTCGCATACGAGAGACGTATAAAATATTCTCGCCCGAACCGTTCGAGATACTCTCCTCGTGTAAATAAACCATAACTCTAGTGTTCTATCGTGGACGAGGGGCGGTTACGGCGGAAAATACACAGCAGTCAATGTTACACACAGTTGGTAAAGTTATTTACGGCTAAGGCAAATCGGCAGTAAACATTACATAATATGCTATAATAAATATAACGTATATGTATATATTGTGCATTGTTTGCTGGGAGTTTCCTCGCCATTATATTTAGTGGGAAGACCCTCAGCAATCTACAGCCTATCAAAAATGTTTTTTAATATATTTTTATAACATAGCATAGAGCAGTGCGGAAATCGTAACTCATTTGGAAAATCATTCAAAATTCAAGGCGCCAGGTATTTTTTGTTCTTTTTCCAAAATAATAGCTAGATTTTTAAGCGACCGGGCTATCCGCCCACAGAAGATCAGCAGTTCGATCTTCTTTGGGCGGAAGTTAGATAGAAATAAAATATTTTTGTGTAGATTTTTCGGTAAGACACCGCTAACAAATGTATTTCATTCTACATATTATTAACTCAAGTCAACTCAATTTGCCGTTGAACAAGAATGTCTTTAGACTTTTATCTCGTAATTAGGGTATATTTTCCTTGCAGAAGGCAGAATCAATGTTTTTTTTACATAAAAACATTGAAAACATTGAAATAAGATTTCGATTGAAGTGAGTTCTATGGTCTTACCAGTTTAAGGTGTTGCAATTCTTGTTGTTGGACTGTCGAGAGCTCTTGCTGGGAGCTCGTGTCGCATTCCGCTTGATAACCGAGTACATCTGGAATCAGATTATAATGATAAATTACATCACTAAGCAAAATGGTGATATTTAATAAATTTAGAAAAACAGAATGTGTTTTAAAAACATTTTTTTTTATGTAAAGAAGATGGCAGACGAGCCATGCAGTTCACCCGGTGGTAAGTGGATACTGTCGCCCTGCGTCATGTCAACATCATGACCCACCTCCACCCATGGTCCTACCAACCTTTTGGTTATACGGACCAAATCGTCGGGAGGTACGCGCCGTTCGCCTGCTAGGGCTATGTTGCGGCGCGTATCTGCTCTGCCTCCCTACAAGTATTTTCTTTTGCCTGTGTCCCATAAGCACTCTCCCCTTTTTGGGGCTGTTTTACTCCACAAGACGATGTACTTCAGTGCCGAACAGCTCTTTCGGGCTCCTTTTCCTGTGCCATCGGTGTGCAAACTCTCTGAGCCCGCGGAAGTTCGCTTCGGAGGAGACGAGGTCGCAGTAGTATGCCGGTCCCTCCTCCCGCCGTACAATCCTCTCTAGCATGCTCCGTCGATATTCCTCGTATAGAGGACAGGACCATAGAACATGGTGCAAGTCCTCCTCTGCCATGCCACACTCACACTGACTACTCTCACACAGCTTCATATCATGCAGTCGCTTTCGAAAGCAGCCATGCCCAGTGAGTATCTGGGAAGTTTCATAGTCCGGTTCGACCCAACGCGACTTGAGTCGAACCGCCACGTCCGGGAAGAACCTGAACAGCTCTCTGCCTTTGCTCTCGCCAACCCACCTTTCCTGCCAGCTAGCCACTGTCTCGTTCCAAATGGCCTGTTTCCCAGCACGCGCCTCCTCCCTGGTCGCAAGTAAACGCGCCAGATCCATCCTGCTAGCGCGGATCACCTCAAGGTCCGCTGGAAGCACGCCCGCCAGTACCGGTAGGGCGAGCGTGCTGACCGATCTATATGCTTTCGTCAATAGGATCAACGAAGGCCGCTGAGTGCGCAGAAGGACGCTCCGAACTACATGCAAGGACGCACGCTCAAACCAGCACGCCATGTCAACATCAGTTCAGAATTGTTAAAATTGATAAAGTATTGATTCATTTTTGCTTTTTTTACATTTAGTAATGCTACATGTAAAATTTGTCGTTCCCCATCATTTCGCGCGGATGCTGAGTCGTGTCAACTAAGGGATAACAAAGCGGCTACCACAAGCACTGAGGAACTACGCCGCCCGTACACAGGACAACGTTGTGAGGGCACACATCCCTCGTGCACAAGACAATTGCGCATGCAGAGGCCAGATGAGAAAACGGCTGGTTACGGTAATCGATAAGTTCTCGAGTGGAGATCGCATAGCGGAAAACGTAGTGTGGGATATTCTTCGGCCAGGTGGACTGACGGCTTCAAGAAGGTTACAGGTAGTGGTTAGATGAGAAAAGGGGAAAAAACGGAATTTGGTATGCTTTGGGAGAGACCTCTATCCAGCAATGGAGTCACAGTGGTAGTATTAGGCTGCGGTCGGAGTGCTCTAGACTCTAGGGCGATACAGCGGAAGTTGCTGCGTATTTTTCAAACATAATATATATCTCGTCAAATCCTGATCATCCGTGCCGAAACGTGGAGTAGGAATAAAAGGTAAACAAATACCTTTATTATTGATTTAGAATATAATAATAATGTATATCTGCTAAGGGGGTGATCGATGTGAATGAGTGCGGATTCTGCGTCGACACTTGTTATAGTTTGCGCAAGAGCGGACAGTTCAATGAAGAAATCCCCCGCATGTTATTTCATGTTTGTTAGTTTCTAATACAATTTTGACGTTTTTCGAGTTTGTCATAATATCGCAAGTAAAAATTGAGTAAAATTATTTCCAAATCAAATATTGAGTGAGCCATTGCCTATACAAGATAAAGACTCTTCCATAGCGAGAAACGCTCGAACTGCGGACACTTTATAAGAATACTTAGACAATGTGTCACTGAAATAACGAAAAATACGTTGCTTCAGTATCGAAACAGCCTATTTTCAGCTAAAGCGCGCGCGCATTATTGAACCTTAATATGAAGGGTCTAGTAAAATGGTCGGGGAATCGACGATTTCATACAAATTTCTTTACCGTCTAATCTTGGGTGATCTCATGTCAATGACCGAAATTCTTACTATTCGTGGCGCGCGTTTTAGTAGAATCAATTCTATCAGTTTTTACAATTGTTTCTTTTTGCATGATATATGAGGGCAATTATCTTATATTCTAGGCGGCCGGGTATAAGTAATGAGTACTACGAACATTTTAGATAGGACAACAGAATCTTAAATGTTTAAACTTTTGATTTATTCCTTAAAAAAATGCATTTTTCTTGGAACGGTTTCATACATTTTAAATTGGTGGAAATGTTTCATGATTTGCGTTTTTTCGGTGACACGTTGTATATACAGTATGCTTTCTATGCTTTAGAATTTGTTAAGCTATAATTATGTCTGTAATAATAATAAATAACTAAATAATAATTAATTAGAAATACAATTAATAATTCATTCATAAATATATCGTATAATTTAATAATGTAATATTTAATGTATGTATTTTTACCTATTTATATTTCAATTGCTGTGTCCTTACAGGCTGTTGTATGTCCTTAGATATGTAAGTTTAATGTTACCTATAACTTGCAATCAATAAATAAAGTCAGCATTCATTTGAGCAACATACCGTCGGTGGTGTCAGTGGTGGCGTCAGCGAGCAGAACCGCAGAGTCTCTGTTCTGGTCGTGAATACTGTGTCGTTTCTTACGAGCCGCTTCGTGAGAGCTCCCGTGCTCCTGTAACTCTTCTAGCTTCGCCTGCGTAAAACGGAAAAACGTGTGTAAATACATCAGATACATAGGCATTCGATATTGTTATCTGTTTTCTCCTTAACACCTAAAGGTTGCCTGGAAGAGACGCTTTGGCGATAAGATCGCTTGTTGTACTTTTCGTGTTACTTACTTGAATTGTCTTTTTGCAACATGTTTCGGTGTACAATAATGAGTTTATATATCTCTATCTATGCACACATAATTTCCGAATGTGAAGACCAAATGTGGATATTGATAAAACTGTTCGCAGTTCCCATTCTGGACTGGGTAGTCCAGAATGAAGTTTAGCGGCAGGTGCCGCTTCAGTCAACTCGTGACTACCGCTGGTGTAACGTTGAGTTGAAATAAAAGGTAAACAAAAGCCTTTAATTTTACGCGTTTATACCCGATTTAAAATATAAAATATGTACAAAACGCGAAAGTTTATTGATCGGTTACACCCTGAATAAAAATAGATACATCAATACACATTTTACAAATAGATATCGCACGCTTAATAAGCGAGAATAACTCAAAATTCTAAGTGTATAAAATGAAGTTTAAAATTGTTGTAATTAGTATGGCTCCCACTTTAGATTACTATATTTTTCAATTCATTGAATTAAGCATTGCAATTTCAAGCAGCCCTTTCAGTAACCACTGCTGCACATGAGCCTCCTCGTGCACATTGTGTTGTAAGCGTAACGTAAGCGATAGGGCGTTACTAATTTTTGTGTAACAGAGTACCGTTTATTGTGTCCTCTACTATGAAATATGTAATGACAATATTTTATCGTTATATTGTATGTAAACGACACAAAATAATCGCTAGGTATTGAAAATTTTGGTACCGGCCTATTTTTCGCTGCTCTCCTGCCGTTTAGCATAGAATATATATTTTTATTTTACTCTACATACATAAACCTTGTTATAATGTTAATGAGAACAAAAAAAGGTAATTACATTTTGAATTTTTCGGGTAATATTCATTATCATTATCGAGTAAAGAAAATGACATTAAATAATTAAGCCGACCTAATCAATTATATTTTTCCTTAAAAATAACATTAAGAACAAATTTTCTTACGAAACCCTAAATCTATTCATTTTTCCCTCAAGTTCAGTTATTAAAATCCCTGGATGGGTAAGTCCACCGTAATATTTCGTGGAAATAAGTGGAGTTTAGATATATAGACACTCGAATTTCCTATCACTAGTTATCACTGTGGAAAACATTAGTGAAGCTAGCCATTTTAGTATTAAAATGATTGTCAAAACTTGTTAATGATTGTTAACAGTAAAAAGCATTAGCTTTTTCTATCTTTGTCTTTCACGTAATTTTGAGCGTTGTAAAAAAGAGAGCTTATAAACAGAATTATACCACTTTTTGATTGCAACTAAGATTCCACGAATGTTGGTTAGTATTTAAAACTTTATTGCACAAAGTACAATGGGCGGGATTAATGCTACATGGCATTGTCTTCCAGTCAACCTTCGGGAGAGAAAAGATAATAATGACAGCGGCGCAATCAACGAAGGGGAAAAACAAAAGGAAAATAGAAAATAAATAAAAAGAATAACGGAAGTATTATTAAAATAAACTTCGGTTTATTATTAAGCGAGCGATATATTTAAATCTGACCTCCAAAGCAGACTTCGCCTCCTTCAAGCCGGCGATCTGTTCATCCCTCTCCTGTATATATTCGCCGCATATCTCGCACTCGGAGTCCAGTTCTTTGACGCGCTCATTTAGCACTTCTATAGTTTGCTTACACTTCTCCAATTCCAATTTTGTCGCTTCTAACTCCCTGTAATAATTAATCAATTTATATCAATATAACATTTTGATAAGCGATATTAGTATAGGTTAAATGGGATACAGATACAACTACAGATGGGGACTACGTTCGTGGCGGTCGGGGAATGAGGTACGCGCGAGGCGGACGCCGCAGCACTCCCCCGCTTCTCCACTTGTGCCGCCCGCGCTAGTACCGGCAGCAAAGTTCTCCAACATCGTTCATGTCGATATATTGAACTAGCATTGAGTAAAATCAAGAGGATTGTCCGAGAACATTACGTGCATGCAGATATATCGTTTCAAATAATTGACTTTAGATCTTTAGACTTTAGATGCAATTTCTCAAGTAAATACAAATGACTGGGAAGGTTATTTTTGACAAGGTTGTTTTAAAAGAAAGATAGAATGGAAATATATTTATTCATTATCACAACACCATAATTACGTATATATAGTGATACATTAAATGAAAACATCTAAATATATTGTGTCGCGACAATAAAATGGAACTGCCTCAATAAACGTTGCAGATAATCCACAATACTGATATTCTGCCATCACCTATATACATATGTGCTCACGGACAGGCAAAGAAGTAGACAACCTTACCTCAAAATAAAAATATACTCAATTAGTGAAATTAAAAGTAAAAAGAGAATGAAATACAGAAAAAATAAAAGAGATTTTTATCCTTATAATTTACAACAAACATGTTAAAGCTGCATAAAAAATTGGTTGTTGGCTAATTATTATTATTAAATATATATTCAGCATTAGAATAAATGAGTGTAATTAGAGAAATAAAAACCAAGGCATTTAAACAAATTCAGAACACGTCGTATGAATGAATTCCTCTTTTTACTGTTCCAACAAATAATTACATAACTTAATTTTTGAAACAAGACATTGTATTGAACTGACAGACTGGTGGCGGCAGATTGTTCCAGCATTTAGTTGTCAGATAACGAAAACTTTAAGACATGTTATATCTGTTGAAGAGCAATAATGGAAGAGTGACGCATGAATGGACAACACAATAGACGAACTTATCATACTATTGGCAGGCAGTGATAGCGAGGACGAAAGTAGGGAAAATTCTGATTCAGACTCAATAGTAATACTCCATTAATAGTATTGCTATGTAACTTTAGATATTAATGAAAACAAATATATATTTTTTTAATTTATTTTGTATTGATTTACTATCGATTATCGATATGTTAACCTGGACGAGCGTGCCGCACTAGCGGCATTCCTCGCGTCGGCCACGAACGTAGTCCCCAACTTCATACTGTAATGTATTTGGTCTTTACCTATGCTGCTCTCCTTAGAAAAAAGACACAAGTGCATTTTGACGACATTCGAGAAAAAATTAAAAAATGTTGGTAAAATTTTCATTAATATATAATCAAGCTACAAAATTAAAAATTAAATTAATTATGCGGAAATTAAAAATAAGCGTTGATTATTTTGAATTTCCGAATATATTGTTATTAATGCCTTCATTTAAATATGTTACTATGGCTTTTCTTAGGAGGGCACAATGAGGTTGCAGTTTTGGTTGCAGTTGTTTCTTGAACTTTGAACTTGGCTGTCTCTGGGTTGACTTGGAATGGCGAATTCAAATAAAATTTAATTTAAAGTTTTTATAATATTAGTATAGATAGACAATGATAACATTAGAAAAACTGTCAATTTCCAAAGGATAAGGTGCAGAATGTGGAATTCCCAAAATGTTCGTTTAACGAAAAACAAAGCCAAAGTTCATTAAACAAGGTATATAATGTCATCTGTGTAAAAAAAAAACAAAATTATGGGGTCTCTCTAAAATAATATATTTTATTTTCGTACCTATATTTTCAATAATTTAGAGGTACAACATAAAAACCGGATTGTCTTGATGCACAATATTTTTGTTCGTATCGAATAGTAACGATCCGATCCTCCATATAAGGTATCGAATCAAATACTTTTTAATTTAAGCAACAGTTTATTTGTTATTTAGTTAAAATAAAAATATAAAATTATGAAAAATTTGTCTAGTAAGCCTTTTTGAGAGTTAAAACAAAATTATAGTTCGAATCCTAAAATTTTAGCTTAATAATAGTCTTGATTAAGGGTCTGAATCTAATCTATTTCTAGTCCTAGTCTCAGTTAAGGTATGTCCCGTCGAAGAACATAACGACATTCTGATGGAACTGAAGTTGCCAAATAACCGCTACCACTGGTAAACAACGTGGGGCTCCAATCGATCCGATACTAATACCTTTCTATCGATTCAAGTCTATCGTATTTGTTTGTATTGATTCAAAATATCGAAGTATGTTGTATCGATACTGGAAAGTATTGTATCGGGTTGTGCATCCCTAGTTGACTGTCACTCACTTGGCCATCCCGGTGTAATCCATACCACCGTTCTTCTTCTCAAAAGCCTTTTGCATTTTGAAGACGTTGGCTTTCAGCGAATGGTTTTTGGCGCGGAACTCTTCCAGTGCTTTTGTCAACTTTTTGTTTTTGTCCACTTCCGCATCATACGACATCCGGTCCACAACTACTGAGTGTAGGTTTGCCCAATCTACAATAATAAATATAATAACAAAGTAGTTTCAACGACAGGAGTGATAGGTTATAACAAGGATATTTAGTATGTATAGTAACTTAAGGGCCTTTCTCACCACCTCGCTAATTCTTTATCAGAAGGATTTTTGGTTTTTATCTGATACTTTATCTCCTGATAAAGTAACTGTTAAGAATCTAATAGATGTTTCACGGACTCGCGATCCTGCGGTACCCTCTCAAAGCAACGCCCTAAGCTGAGGTCCGTTCCTTCCGCCGGCCTACCAGCAGGGAACCCTTAGGCTCGTTGCTGCATACACTCTTTACACCAGGCTGAGCGCCTTCTGCGCTCGCCCTAAACCATACATGTCCGGCGACTCTTGAAAGGCCATTAGGGCCACAAGAATTTAGCCATTCCGAAAAAAAAAAGAAAAAACTGTATTATCTGCCAATTAAATCTAGTTGATAATGACTTTCTGATAAAGTATCAGGAGGTGGTGATAAGGCCCTAAATATCATAGATTTGGGTAACTGTAAGGACTGTAAAAGATACCTAATCACATTTCTCAATTCTAATCATGAAGTCAAGTTACAACATATTGGTTCTAAAAATCACCAACGACATAGTGATACAGGATATTTTATTTGATTTCAGTGATTAATAAAATATGTAGAAAACAAATGGCTTTCGATATTGCAAAAAAAAATCAGAGATACTGGAAATTTCAAATTGGAAATGTAAAAATTTGGAAATATTATTAAATATATTTGAAAATTAAATATATTTGGAATATTATGATAATGGTTCTGAATGAGTCGGAGAATTAAACTAAAGAACGTACCTTCATCCGTGTTAACAAAAGCATCAGCAAAACTACGCACAGTTTGCTGGTTAAGATTTGAATTTCCAGATTGTAATTGTTTGCTAAGTTCAATGACTTGATTCTGAAAAAGAAAATACGATTATTTAGATAAAAATATACCGCTCCACACACTGCTTAAGGTATGGCACATTCTTGATTCAGAAAAAGGGTTATTGGCATTGCATTGAGAGACATTACATTGAAATGAGAATAATACGGTAGATGTAATCAAGAAAATCAAGAAAACAATCTCATTATAAAAATATTTTTTTCAAATTTATTAAATATTTCGGTATATTTGAGCTCATGCTCATATGTATCCATATGCTTATATGTATGATCATGAATATTTGAAGTTAGAAGCTATCACTATGAGATATCTTGAACTCCGAAAGGCTACTCGATCATTATTTAAGATCTTGATTTTACGGAAGGATTTCTAGCATCATACGAGTAAGATTCATGTTATAGTAATATTTAAAAAGAGACGAGGACCCCGGGCGACAATTAATAACGGAGAAAATCCCATACATAAAATACCCCCAGCGCCTAGGACTATCGAGTTGTTTTGTACGTATATATATGTTGTACTCGTATATAGTGTGTATTTATATTATGTATCTACATATATTGATATGTATGTGTTATATGTAATTATGGATACTGTACACCATCTATGATTGAAATGTTTATTTCCTCTCTGCCCTAAGGTTGTTTGGCAGGCATCGTTTTTCGATAAAACTGCCTTTTGTGCATTTCGTGTGTTGCGATATTTGTTACTATCTTATTTTATTTTCATGTGTAATAAAGAGTTTTATCCATATATATATGTGTGTGTGTGTGTTTAAACGTATGTAAGTACGAATATGTATATGTTCGTATGTATTTACCTCCAACGCAGCCTTTTCCTTCTTAAGTCGCGCGCACTGTTCGTCTCTCTCGTGCAAGTATTCTGCGCAAGTTTCACATTCCTCGTCCAATTCTTTGTATCTCTCCTTTAATTCCTCAAGTTCTTGATGACAGGCGGCCAATTGCTTTTTTAGTTGGCAAACTTCACTGTGGTTATTTATTTTATATATTAATGGCGAAATATGTCAAACATGAGAAGCTATTGTGTTATACATTTTTAGTAAAGTAAAGCATGTATCGTATATTTGTACCAATTAGTAAGTTCGCGTTCAATTCAATGACAAAATCAAAATTATGTTTTTTTTTAATAATCACTCGATTTTTAATAAAGAAAAACATGGGGGTACGAACCAGGGATGGCACAATTCTAACAAAGTGTTTTAAAACACTTGTTTTTATCAGGGTTTCTAACAAATGTATTAAAAACAAGTTTAAAATGGACTGTCAAAAACACTGTTTCTAACAAATAAAAACATGAAAAAACCCATTTCAAACACCTGTGAGTTTTGTCTAAGGACAGTGACTTTTCTTTGCTGTTCTCATATAATATGTATATAATGTGTATATCATGTGGGAGCAAGTGATATGTAGCTATTATGTAGTGTAGGGTAGGTATTATAAGTAAAGAGAGGGTATCTGATCTATCTGCCCTCGTATTATGAGCTCCTATTTCCAGGCAACTTCCGTTGCCAGACCCTGTACCTTGATTTTTGCAATACCCACGTAGGTAAATCTAACGTTAACTGGCTTCCTTGTTCATTGGATGTACTTTTAAACAAGCCAGTAAACTTAACTTATTATGTTCGTGATGAAAAATATCAAGGATCAAAATTGATCGTGGACAATTCAAACAGCACGTCGTTGGAGTCAAATGGGTCCAATTGGTATTTCGGTACGCCGGCCCAGAGATGTGAGCAGTACTCCCTATGGGGCCTAACCTAAGCTTTGTAGAGCATTAGGAGTTGCCCAGGGGTGAAGTACCGCTTCGCTCTGTTCAGCACACCGAGCTTTTTGGAGGCCATTTTGGCCTTATTTTCCAGATGACCCCTAAATTCGACTTTGCTGGAGATGTCGACACCAAGGATCCCGATACTCTCCGAGATCTTAAGAAGTATGTTCTGGTACTAAGACAAAGGTTTTTTTTAGCGGTGAATGCACAGACTTGCGTCTTACTGGGGTTGAAATCCACTAGGTTTAGAGAACCCCAAATCGAGACTAGATCTAAGCGTCTTCGATTTCAGACACAACTAACGTTGTACAGTAGACAATTCTAAGAACTTTTAGTTTGGCCTATCGTATGCTACGGTCTTCCAAGCAGAGACATATGCAATAATTACTTGCGTTAGGGAGATAATGAGTAGACTTCCCAACAATAAAACTATTAATATTCTCAGTGACAGTCAAGCTACTCTATAGGCGCTCATGTCTTATAAAATCGATTACAGGTTGGTGCTCAATTGTGTTAAAGACCTTGATAATCTAGATAAACGCAATAGGGTGAATCTTATTTGGGTGCCGGGACATGAGGGTTTTAAAGGTAATGAAAAGGCAGATGAACTGGCAAAAAAAGGATTAGAGACCAAATTCATTGGACCAGATTTATAGGTTTTATAGGTCTTGCATTAGGAACAATAAATAAGGTATTAGAGAACTCTAAATGGTTTAAAGCATGCAAAAAAGTTCCTTAAAGACATAAATCCAGTTTGGATAAGGAAAATTTTATCTTCCAGCAACGCCAACTGACTGGAGTATTCACGGGATACTTCAGTACAAAAAGCCTCCTTTGCAGAATTAAGAATGAAAATGAGGGGGAAGGGTCCACGACATCTTTTGTGCGAATGTGACGATTTGGCGAGATGCAGAATGAGTCTTCTAGGCAACCATAATCCAGAGCCAGAAGACTACAGGCTTCTATGGCCGGATATCCTGAAGTATATGGATATAAAATTCGGGGAGCAAGAGTAGAAGATAAGGTTAGGAGAACACAAACGATCCCGTTGGGTCGAAGTGATAGGGAATCCAAATGGATAACCACCCCTGATAAGATGATAAAAGCACGGCTATAGGAATATAGATACAGCAGTATTTTTGCTCTTGTATCGGAAAAAAATAGTATAAAACTGTGATTTGTTCATGTGTAGCTTATAATTTAACATGCTTTTATGTATATAAATATCACAATTCGTGTACAAATACTAATGAAATATTAGTTTTATTGTACTTTTATTATTTTCCGTAATTTTGGTTGATTTGTCAATGAATTTTAAAATTCTTATACCCCAAATTATCTTAACCAGCCCTTTTAGTATCACTGCTGGATATGGACCTCCTTATGCACATTGTCTTGCGCACGACGAATGTTTTGCTAGACAGGCGGTTTGGCGAGTTCACTCTTTTAGAGGCGGTGTAGTTCCTCAGGATTTGTGATAGCCGCTTTGTTATCTCTTAGTCGCATCTTACGACACCCATATTTTACGACTCCATATCTTACGATATTAAAGAGACGGCAGACACCACATAAGTCAAATTATTTCCAGAAAACTCTTATATATTATATTTTAATTACGCACAAAAAACACGAAGTTTAATAAACTGTCACTATTAAACCATAAAACGCACAATACACATTTTGTTTAATAAATCAAACAGAAACTCAACCTCACTTTCCGTTCGAGTTTCCGCCAAAAAGTGCAAGACAATGTTTCGCGTCTCTCTCTAGAGATAAAAAGCAACCGCTTTGCTGTTAAATGTTCTATTTACACATTGCAAAAAAGCCACTATAAGACATTACAAAAAATATTTTACGACAGCAGATATTACGCACCTGTGTGAGTTTTCGTCTTGTTTAGTGTTGCTCAGCTCATCTTTCAAACTGTCATGACCTGTAAAATAATGCATTTATATTACAATGGGTATATCAATTGCATTCCTTGTGTAAATGCATAATCGTAATGAACTTGCGAATAATACTACTTGTGTGCATTATGAAGCTGCAAGCTTGAGTTTTGTTACATGTATATATATATAACTATACTAGCGGTACCAGTAACTTCGTACGCATGAACTTCAGAGCGATTCCCGTGCGAACTCTATAATTAATCTAGATAAAAAGTACCCTAAATGTTGACCAAGGCTTACCTTTTTATCCATTTATTTATAATTTGTGTCACTTCCACTGTGTTCTTTGGAGTGCAATAAAGTGTACCTACTCGCATGACAACCGGTTGGTTCAGTTAGCAGCACTCCAATCCAAAATGTAAAAGATCCCTGATTGGTTCCGTGATTCGGGTAAACATGTGCGATCTGTATAGTTTGTGTCGGTTTTTGTGTGTATGTATCTGTGTGTTATTCATTAAATTACCTTCTCGCTCGCCGTCGATGGATTGCGTTGTGACGCTTCTGTGCAAATCGTGCGTGCTTTGTCGGCGGCGGCGCGCAGCCTGTACGCTACCCGGGCGGGAAGGCGGACACTCTTCCTACACGTATTTTATAATCTTAGTTTTCGCAAAACCTAATAATCGCGTATCAATATACGCAACGTTAGCATATGGCCATTAACGATAATTCGTTAATGGCCATATGTTAACCTTATGTCTAGTAATTTACCTAATAAGTAATCTAACTAAGTATGAAAGAAAATACCTGCATGGGTAATATTTTTTTATTTTTCAATATAGTCTCCTGCGACTGTTATGCACTTTTTACATTTGTCAACAAGTGACATCAAACCATTAAAAATATTCTTACGTTTATTGGTCAAAATAATCATTCACAGCGGTCGTCATCTCCGCATCAGTCGAAAATCTGTACTCCCTTAATTTGTTTTTTTAATCTATAGGAGAGGCATAAATCAACTTCCACTAAAATAGCAATAGTACATTGATAATAATGGACTTTGATTAACTAAATATATAACTTTAATACAAAAAATATATTTATTTTTTTCATATAAAACAGGAATTTCATAGGTAAGGATAGGTCCTTACCTATGAAATTCCTAATTTCTACGAGGACAATTTTCTACGTGGTAAAAAATTTTCTTCCCAAGAGGCAGTACAAAATGCTTTCACACAGTTTGTCGAATCTACATCTCCAGAGTTCTATCGCAAAGGCATAAATGAACTTCCGATCATGTTGCCATCTAGGCAACAATGTATAGATAATGAGGGTAAATATTTTGATTAAATAAATATGTTACATTTTAGAAAAAAAACGAGTTTTAATTTTTCAGTACAAATCGGCAATTTCATACTTTAACCCCTATTACATTATCCATACAGGGTTGAATAAAAAAAGATGCGGGGTACGCTCTTAATACTAAATTTCTTTCGAGAAAAGTAATAATTTTTGTTCGTTTTAAAATTCAGCGCTTTTTTTCACGCAAAAAACTCACTAACTTTTACTCACTCGAACCGCGTACGTACACTCGCACCGATTTACATAGGTATAGGTATCTAATAGTAGCAGTTCCATTAGCAGCTGTTTATGCGTATAGCGTATAGTGAGTAGTATAAAGTATAGTGAGTAGTATAGAGTAAGAGTAAGATAGAGTAATAAAATTTCACGTTCGGAAAAAAGAGAAATAATTAAATAGGAGCAGTAGTAAAGTATGAATGGACAGCAAATCGTTAACAGAAAATTTGAAGGGGAAATAAGAATCGGTCGACTTTGTGACGAGATAATTTAAAATTATCTCGGTTAAATTATTATATTTATTTCAGTTAATAATAAATTGTTTTGTTGGCCTGATTTGCTGCCCCATTTAGTATTTTTTCCTCTTAGATTAAATAAAAGTCCAGAAAAAAGTTGTTTTAATGATAGAAATTCAGTGTTAATCTTTGCACACTTTTAGGGATGTGTACTGGGGTTGTCAGGGACACGATATTTCGGATTCGGAAACAGAGTTATTGTACATTCTTTTACCGGTTTCAGTTACAGATACGGACATGACATTATTTCTTTCTTATTGAACTTTTAAGAAATGCATTAACTAATATGCTAATATTGCTAACTAATATATTAACTATTAACTAATATTAGATATGAATTAACTGAAAGCAAAGAAAAATAAAACCAAATATAAATAATTATTATTGCAACATTACTCTCATAAAGAACGAACGAAAAATCTATCAAACCAAATGCAAGCAGCAAGAACTTTCTAAAACTCACCTCGTTTAATTTCCGCCCCTAACAGCAACGAATAAAATTAATTGTAATAAAATTCGAATCCTTTATTTCGGTTTGGAATATTTTTTTAATTCGGATCTCCGATAGTTTTGGTTACGGAGCTCCATAACGTCCCTAATATATACATCCCAGCAAACAATAGAAATGTCAAAAGTTGCATGACAGGTTAAGTAGGTGCAGGTATTTTTTATTTAAACATGTACTAGGGTGAATAGAATAGTTCTTAGAAACGCATGTTAATAAAAAATTTGGAGGATTTTTTTTATTTTAAAGAGTCACTCACTATCACACAATATTTATGTCAAGTGTCAAGTAATTATTTTGTGTAACGAGTTGTTAAAACATCCTATTATGGAAAAAGCGAGTTAATTACAGTAATAAAGTACCTGTCACAAAAAAATATTCCATGATTTTTTTTGGACATCCAGCAAAGATTAAGGGCTGATGATGCTTTACCCTATTCCACGGTCGCTTACTGGGTTGTTGAATTTAAAAGGCGCAGATCGAGCCGTGAAGATAATTCCCATTCTGGTTGGCCTTCCACCTCCGTCACGGAAGAAAGCGTCAGAAAAGGGAAGAAATTGATTTTAGACGACAGAACAATCACGATAAAATATTTTGCCGAGACTAAATATTTCACTTGGCAGTGTTGAATCCATTTTAACGCACACTTTAGGATTTTGAAAAAGTATTAGCAAGATGGGTTCCGCGAATGTTAACTGAAGAAAACAAAAATCGACGTTTTGAAGTTTCAAAGTGCAATCTCAAAATCTTACAGCATGATTATGATGTTTTATAATCATGGATGAAACGTGGGTCCACCATTTTGATCCTGAAACGAAGAAACAAAGCATGTCTTGGAAACAGCCATCTTCTCCACCCATGACAAAATTTCGAATTGCTCCGACCGCAAGTAAAGTTATGGCTTCTGTGTTAGGGGATTTTGAAGGAATCCCTTTTATTGACTACATGCAGAAAGAAAAATCGATAACAGGTGCCTATTATGCAGATTTGATCCCAAAAGAGCGTGAAGGGATTAAAGAAATACGTCGAGGAAAATTATCCTTGGGCGTGTTGTTTCACAACGATTCACCACCACTCACGGAAAGCTGGCTTCGAAATTTTTAATCATTCACTATATTCACCGGACTTAGGCCATAGTGATTTTCACATACATATTTCCAAAATTAATGGAGCATATTCATGACACTAAATTTATGCAATAGAGTTATGGGTGCCGTAGAGTTTTTAGGAAAATGATGATATTTAGGAAGGAATAAGGAAATTAGAAAAACTTTATAACTAAATGTATCGAGTACAAGGAGATTACGTAGAAAATATTCTTTTTTTTTATTTGTATATCTTTGTGGTTTAATGACGATTCTAAGAAGTTTTTGATTCACCCTCGTATATACAAGTATTTATAGCACATACCTCTTGTTTCGAGAGACTGTCGCGGCCTCTACTAAGTCTTATTGGCGTACTTCGATTGGAACTGCCATCTTCCACATCCATGAAAAGGTCATCCGGCTTCTGCCGACTTGCGAATATTTCATCCGCTTTGTATTGTTCTGGAAAATAAATTTATTTGACTTTACTATGTGGAACTACATTTATACAATATAAATTCGAAATATTTAATATAAGGAGACTAAATACCGACAGTTTTCAGGAACTGACGTCACGATAGGAGACATAACCCCCGATAACATGATATTTACTGCAGTTTTTTTTTCCGAACAATTGGGGTATTTGAATATTTTTAGGTCATTTCATAGGCAAGCACCTAATAATATAAAATTGTGAGTCTATACATTAATGTCATCTAATAAATATTCATTGATAACATTTGGTTCCTAATATTATTTTTTTAGTTTTATTTTAAATTATCTATAAGTCAGTCCCTTTCTGGAGTCAGGTAATTTATTAAGTAATTTAGAAGCTAATACAAATGGAGTTTTTTCATAAAATGTCATATTAGGGTGATGTTGCGGTTGTACTTCAATAATATTCCTTCTTCCCCGTGGATGTGTAATTTCTATGAACTTGAAATTATTTAGTGGATTCTTTTCCTTCTTTTCCCATACGCCACAGTACCGGGGATGGACCACTTTCATTCTTTTTTTTTCATAAACGGCAATGGTACAATTAGCACATTCTGTCAGTGTCAAGTTTTTTTTCGTAATAAACAATTTCAAAATCTAAAACGTATAGTGTCAATGTCCAGTTGCGTCGAAGTAAGTCGAAGTCGAAGCACAAAAAGCACTGAAATTTAATAAACTATGACATCAGCACACACTATTAAACCACAAAACCACAATATACAAGTTTCATAATAAGGAACTCAACTTCACTCTTCGAGTTCCTGCCAAAACGATGAAACAGTTTTTAGTTTATAAAAACTTACCATCATAATCGTTGCCGTCGTCAGTGAACATTCGCTTGGAGTCGTGTATGCTCTGCCTGCGACGCCGCGAATTCTCCGCGATCGCTTCTACTGATAAGCGAGACTTGGGCCCGTTCAACTCACACGATGCCTGTCCCTAAATACATATTAAACGTTATTTTTATTTTTCGATTTTCGCGTTTTGTACACATCTTATAAAATCTTATCTTATACACATCTTATCTTATAAAACGACATATTTTCATGTTTCTACAAGTTGCTGACAAGCGTTACACTGGTCATGGTCACGTACACTACGAAACATCAAAACATCGAATAGAAATAAAAGGTAAACAGAAGTCTTTAATGGTACGCGTTTAGAACCGATTTACAATATAAAACGACATTTTTGTTTGAGATTTTTTAGAATCTGTTAAAGATCTATATTTTGTAAACGAAAGCAGATTAAGACTTGAAGAACATTTGAGTAGATTTATTATTTTACCAGTAACTTGTAGAAAGAGGGAAATATAGTTACGATTTGTTGCAAATTATAATAATGATGACTTCCATTGATAAATATTTTATTTAAAATTACTATATCCATCTATGATGATCTATGACTATTCAGTGACTATGACTATTGATAAGTATTCAGTGTTATCTATGAAACTTAATATTTAATTTTAGCTAACAGAATTAGTATTATCCTTTTATAGTTACATGCGTATGTTAAAAAAACATATATGTAATGCAGTGTTTCCCAAAGTATGGGTCGCGACACACTGGTATTGAATCACTGGTCAATATTGGGTGGGTCCCGAAAAAATAAATTTAATCTAATTTTAAGTATAGTGTTCTGATTTATCTTATTTTTACTTATTAAAAATTTCGATTATCACTGGATACTGGATTTTTTTTATTTTCTTAGTTGTAAAACCCTTCATATAACTACGCTACGTAAACGAGAATATGCTGCAGCAGTGACACAATGCTGTACATGAAAAATGTAAGGCAGTATGTAAGGCGTAAGCCAAAATGTAAGGCGTGGGTGGGTCCCGAACTTTGTCATTTTTTTAGGTGAATCGCGGTTCATTTGGAAATCACTGATGTAATGTATTGACTTTCGATAAAGAGCAACTGAGAGTATGGGTACTACAATGTAAGAGCATAAGTCGCATTGTTTTTTAAAGATTAAGTGAAAATAGAATAAACTACGATGTGTGAGACAGAGACATTATAAAGTAGTGTGGAAAGAAGTGCTGTAAACTTACTTCAAAATAATCCTTATTTTTTTTTAATTTTTTGATTTCTTCTTCCAGAGTATTAATATTGGCTTTCAAAGCATCACATTCTATTTGCGAAGTCGCGAATTGTTTTGTTATATTCTCAATCTGTTTGTCCTTTTCATTAACAACTTCTTCTTTTTGCTTTTGTAGTCTGAAAGAATAAAGTATGTTATAAAATAAGGTAGTTTATGTATTTGTTTAGAAACACTTCCACTGCAACTTCCCGATTGGGAAGTGTATTCGACTTCCTTAAAAAAATTCTTTATTGAGTAAATATTTGTGTAATATCAAGTTCCCAAGTCGTAAAAAAAAATGTTAATTTTAATCATAGAGATGGTGCAGGTACTTTTTATTTGACCCCTGTATAATAAATTTTATTTTCGTGTATTCCAAGTCTGGTCTTTTTTGTTCGAATGTCCTTCACAGAGATATAAAAAAAGTATCCATAATATTAGTATATTTAGAGTTTTAAATGCCAAACAAAATATGGAAATAGTGCTTAGTATAGGTAACAAACATTTGCATACCTTAGAATCATGTTGCTTTGTATTTCAACAGTTTTCTCGTGCGTTTTAATGTTGATCTCCAATCGTGCACAATCACGAGACCTCTCTTCAAACTGCTTCCCCAACCGTGTATTTTGCTCTAATAATGACTTCGCTTCAGACTTTAAATTCTCAATCACAGATGTGTTTTCTTTGATAAACTTCTTCAGTATTAAAACATCTGACGTCACTTTAGTTATTTCACTATTATTGCGTTTGATAGTTTCGTTTGACTTTTCTAACTCGGAAGCATAGCTTTCTTTCTCTTTTGTGATTATGTGATTAATTGATTTTAAACTCTCATTTCCCCGTTTTAATTCCTCTATTGCATTCATGAGTTCTGTTATTTTAGATTCATTTTCTGTCAGCACCTTCTGTTTTACCACTTCATTTTCCAAAATCATTACAGCTTTTTCTTTTTCAGAAATAACCACCTTTAACATTTTATTTTCCTGCGATAATTCTTCTACTAACTGTACGAAGACTTTATTCTCCTCTATTTTTGTCTCGTAAATTTTGTTCAATTCGTCATATAAAGATATTTGTGTATTTAGTTCCTTCCCTTTTTCAACTAGATCCAAAGTGAGAACTGAATTTATTTCATGCATTTTCTCTTTTTGCATTTTTAATAATTCTAACTCTTTCTCTAGGGCATTTTTTATTTGCAACAGGTTATTTTCTCTTTCTTGATTCGCTATTAGAATGCTTTTTCCTGTTTTCAATTCACTAAGAAGCCGTTCCAGGAATACTTCTGTAACATTAGTCAGGGGCGAAGAAGTCAAATCGACTTCCTCAGGACTGACAATATTAAGCTCAATCAATTGCTTACAACATTCAGCTATGGTTTTGTTCCATTCCTGATCTCTTCTTACTAGGTCTAAGGTAACTGCATTTGCTATTTCGTGGATTCTTTCCTTTTGAGTTCTCAATAGATTATATTCATTTTCTTTATCAGTTAGTTTACATTTGGTTTCTTGTAAATTATTGTTAGCAGCATTGAGTTTTGCACTCAGTTCATTAACAGATTCTTGTAAATTTGTGTATTGTTCCACAACTTTAGTCAACTCATTCTGGTTTTTGGATATAATATGACCAATGAACGATTCGAAAACAATAGCAGTAGATAAATCAAATTCCATGTCAAGTTTATGTAAAATATCTTTGAAGTTGGTACCAATTTCACAATTTGTATGTGTATCAATAGATTTTAAGATTTCTTCATTTATGACGTTTACGTTATTCCTTATTGTGGACAAAGTATTTTTCACAGATTCCATATTGTTATTCTGTTTTTCTAAATCTTTAGTAACCTTTGCAAGACTCGATGTTATATCATTAACTTGTAATTGCAGGTGATTTTTTGTTTCTTCAAAGCATTTCATTTTATTTGTCAAGTTTTCTACCTCATTACCGTGTTTTGTTACAATGTCTGTATAAAGCATCTTCATAATATCTATGATTTTGACATTAAGATTAAGATCGTCTTTCTGAATACCCGTTTTCTCGGTATAATAATTTAAACAGTCTAATTTATCGAGAGTATAGATATCTTGCTGGCATTCTTCTGGAATATGGGGCATGTAAGTAGAACTTGCTTGGGGATCAAAATCTTTGGTAAATGTGGAGAATACGTTTGTTTCTCCTAAACTGTCATCCAAATCCATAGCAGATAAATTACTGTATTCCAGTTGATTTTTTATGGTTGCAATATTCTCTGTAAGTTTTTTGCAATCATCTCGACTAGCGTGCAATTCATTCTGTAAAGTGCATATTTTGTTATATCTAGATGAACTGTCAGAGTCACTATGACTTCTGTTTAATTTTGAATGTAACTCTGGTGCAGGCCTAATTTGTAAGGATTGTATGATTTCATCTTTTAGTTGGCATTGTTGGCAGTATGTAGTTATATTTTCTTTATTTGCACTTTTAGATTCTGATAACAGTTGCTCTAGTTGGTTGCATTTATCAATTATTGTTTTGTTTTTTTCGTTCCGAATACACAGTTCTTTTCTAAGATCGTCACACTCACTGATACTTTCCATAATTTGAGTAGATAATGTGTCATTTTCTTCTTGCAATTGTTGAAGCTCCTCATTTTTAATTTTAAATGCATGTGTCAGTTTTTCAACTTCACGAGTTTTAATGTTTAATTCTTGTTCCAAAACGTTATATTTTTCCAATAAGTTATTTGCATTTTTGTTAGCCTTTTGCATTTCAAGCATGACATTATTATATTTCTTCTCAATATGTTCTTTTTGACACTTCATATCTGATGAATCTTTCAACATCAATGTTACTTCTACTGATAGTTTCTCATGTGCTGATCGTAACTCATCCACATGAGAACAATTTTCGCATACAAAGTTGTTGGAGGTGTCAGTGTGAGGTCGTGTACCGTCAGCATTATTGTTTATTTTAGTAATATTTTTCTCCGAATATTTTTCAGGTTGTTCCTTTCGATTTTCTTCCTTTAAAATGTCCATTTCTTGAAACACATTTAAATAATTGCTTGACAAAAATCCGATTTCATTATTCAAATTTGCTTCTCTCACTTGGTTGTTTTCATAAGTAGCTTCGTTATTGCAACAAACATGAGTGATTTCCAAACATGTTTGATCATTTGTTAAAGTATTATCCATTGTTGTCAATGTTACATTTGTGTCCAACATCAATAAATCACCATCTAGAGTAGACTCATTCTTTAAACTAGTTACTGTTGAATTTTTATCTAATAATACATCTGGCAACGACAATGCCTGCATACTATCTAATGGTCTGGTAATTAAGGAGTCTTCTTGTAATACAGTTTGAAGTTTGTGTAACTGTTTCTTAAGAGCAGGTATGTCTCTTTGGCATACCATATGAAAGCGTCTGTGATGATGATGCAGAACCTTTAATTGCGACTGCAATAGTTTGTTTTCAGCAAAAGTTGTTGCAGTTAATGTTGACAGAATAGTTCTGTGGTTTAATATTTTCTTTTGCAACTCTTTAGCTGGTTCCATTAACAGCTGAAGTTCTTCCCTAACTTGTTCTTGCTCATTCTTCAAATCTTGATTTTCTGATTCTAAATGATACATACTATTTCTAAGTTCGGAATATTGTTTTTTCAGAACCTTTAATTCCGATGACAGTTCAATACATTTGCAGTGACTAGTTTGGTTCACTGATTTAAATATTTCTGAGTTAGTGCTTGAACATAATGGTGTAACTGTATTACTATTGTCTTTAGGGTACATTGCATCTATTAAAGAATTGAAACATAGCGTTAATAACTTTTGTGGTGAGTTAGTTTTTACGATTTCTTTCACTATATGAGATTCTGTTCTGGCCATTTTATCTATTTCCAATACTCTCTTGTCTACCTCTAAATACTGGCATTTATGTTTCGCATTTTCAATCTGCAGTTCTTCTACTTTCTTGTTATTTAATTCCTTGAGTCTTACAAATTGGTCTTTTAACTCATTCATTTTAATGGTCATCTTTTCTATTTCGTTTGTTTTCTTGTTCAATTCCAATTTCAAAAATTCCATCAACTCCTTTGCTTTCTGTAGCTCTTTTCTTAATGCTTCTAATTCTGTCCGCAATTTTTGATCATTTTGGGAAATATTTTGACATTTTTCGTTGTTTTTTATAAAGTCGGTTGACTTGTACTGTGTAACGTCTCCAATTTCGCTTGTAACCTCGGACGAGACCATTTGATGCTTATTATTTCCTTCAATATCTGATGATTTAGACAGAATAATATGGTTACCAATTATAGCCAACGATTGAAGAGTTTCTTCATAAAGATTGGAATTTCCAAATGCACCAGTGAGTGGATTTTTGATATCAGATTTAGACAATAAATCAATAATTTTGTGTGAAATGGTCTTTAATTTTTGATCTTTATCTTCTACAGAGTTCTTTATTTTCTGCATATCACTAGTCATTTTTATATCCCTTTCTTTTAGTCTCGCTTCAATTTTAGATAACTGACTTTTCAATTCAAAAATCTCATCGGTTTTGGTTTGAATTATTTGGCTGTATGATTTCTTTTCTTCTTCTAAAAACTGTTGTAATTTTTTTATCTCCAGTTGGAAACTGTCATGGCTCAGGTTTCTTTCTTTTTGTAATAATTCTATTTCCAAATACAGAGAGCTTTCCTTTCCTTTTACATTTTCCTTAGACAGTAGTTCGTCGCGTTGATTCACATAACTTTGGTTAGCTTCTAACAATTTTGATTCTAAATCTTTTACCTCCTGTGTCTTTGCGTTTAACTCATTGCTAATTTGGTTAATATTACTATCTAATTGTACTTTCTGTAAAGCTAATTTTTCATTCTGAATATGAACTTGGTCTAGGGTTTGGTTGACAGTTTCTATTTGTGTCTTAAGTGTTGCGATTTCTTTGTTTAGTTTGCCTATCGAAGTTGCGAGATCATTTATAAGTTTTTCTTTGGCTTCTATTATAGCATTCTTATTATCCACAGTTTCAACAATCAGAGTTTTTAAGAAATCGCTTAATGTAATAAATATCGTTTCAATATTGTTAGTATCTTCAGGAATCTCTTGAGGCTCATCTGTCAATACCGAGATAATGTCACGTATTGTATATAACATTTTCTTGCCAGTACAAAATTGTTCTTGTATTTTTTGTTTGTTACTCTTTTCCAATGTTGTATTTTTTTCAGTTATAATAGTTATTTGCTTCAAAAGATCTTCATTTGTTTTTGAAATATCTACAATTTTAGTTTCTTTCTCTGTAATTTCGAGTGTGAGCTTTTCTAAATTCTTTTTGAAATTGTCTATTTGTCTAAAATGTTCTTCATTAATTTGTTCTAATTTTTCATTTTCTGCCTCCATAACTTGATTTAACTGTTCTTGTAATTGCTTTACTTCTTCATGTAAGGTTGTAATTTGAAATTCTTTATGAATAAGTTCTTTACTCAAGATTTTTTCTGTTGAATTCGTAACATCTCTCACTGTTTCTTTCAATGATTCTATTTCTTTATTTCGATAATCAAGAAGACTTATAACTTTCTCTATAATTTCTTTTACATTTTCATTATTGGTGATAAACTGTTCTTCATTTGCAAACATTTTTTCTATTGTGATATTGTCAATATTTATGTTTTCGTTGTCATTTAATTTAATTTGCAATTCCTGGATCATGTGGTTATAAGATTGTAAGTCAATATTTGCTGATTTCAAGTTTTCTTCTTGGTTCTCTATTGTGAAATTCAAAGTTTCTATCTTGGATTTAAGTAATGAATTTTCAGCAGTTAAATTGTTAATTTGTGCGATAGAAGTATCGATTATTCCTTGGAGTTCTAGCTTTGATTTTTCTAATGACATATTTTTCTGTCTGTATTTGAATAACGTGGCATTAAAGTCACATGTAAATTTATCAGTTGTTGATTTATGGGATTGCATAGATACTATTAGATCTTGTAATTCAGATGTAGGTTCATTTTCATCAAAACTATTGTCACTATCAGTGTTTATTAGAGGTATATCTTTAGACATGTCCATAAATTCAGATAACTCTTTCTCATACGCTTTTATTGTTTGATCTGTAATTATCAAAGTAGAAAATATATTGTGAGTTATTGTAAGGTATTTGTTTTTTTAAATACTAATAAATGAATTTGTTTAAAAAAGCAAAATATAACAAGCAAAAATGATATTGCATGAAAATATGTGTAGGTCAGCAAATGCATATTACTGATTTCTTGGAAATGAACTCTGTGTATGAATTATATCAAATTAAAAAGTAATACAATAATAACTAGTGACTGGAAATTCGGGCGTCTATATACCCAACTTCTCTTTTTTCTTCAAGAAATGTAGTAAATAGCATGGACATGCCCATCTGAATAAAATAATCTATTTATTTTTATCGACAATAATACCGGGATTCAGAAAACATTGTAATGAATGAACGGTTTCAAATTGCCGAATATTTTCTCCGAAATTTAAAATAATACGTGTCCATGCGCGCGTTGTTGCCAGTTCAGTCGGTTTGTGGCGTTCTCGGTCTCAGTCTAATGCTGTCCTTGTCTAATGCGTTAGCGTTGTCCTGCACCTACCACGTTATTTTGTATCATGATTTTAATTTTTTGATCTTGGCTTGTTTAATGTTTAAAAGTATCCTTCTTTACTCTACGACTACGGCTTCAATTAACGAACTTTGATTTAAATGAGAAATTAGAAATATTTTTTGACCGCCTGGATTTAGTGGAGAGCTTATTAACGACTACGATTGTTTTGTTGGTGGTTGGTGTGATTTGATTTTTAGTGAATTTGAGAAAATTGGTAACTATATCTTTAATTTGTATATTAATTTAACTATCTATTGTTTCTTTACTTGAGCTCGAATAACAGTTGGTTCTGTTTCTCTTCGATTAGGGCTCGATTATAGAATGAGCCATTCAGACCCATTCAAATTGTAATTAGAAATATAGAAAAACATAACATGTCTACAACGCAAACATTCGAAATTTTCGACGAAGTTAGAACAGTCACGAATTGGACATTGAACAAATCCTTAATTGACAAAATGGAGTGTCATGGGTAGAAACCCGGATTTGAACGTTCTTCGAGAAATAATTGAAATAATCAACGATACTGAATCATCTAATCAAGATTTGGCACATTTACGATTTTTTTTTATATATTATTTTATAGAAAAAAGGCGGCTGACGAGCATACAGTTCACCTGATGGTAAGTGAATACTGTCGTCCATAGACATCACATCCGTAATACATGCCAACATCAGTCCAGAATGACAAACGTTGACACGCCCCCGGTTGCGGTGCCTACTATTACAGATTAATGCAGATGTAATTTACTCAGGAGCGATTTTACAGTAACCACTTGTTTCTCAACTAAATGAAAGTCATGTATTTTTCGTCGAATCAATTGATAATCAAAATCATCTAGTTGTAGGCGATGATTTTTTTTGGGCGTACTGAACGTAGAGCTTGTACTTGTTGATGCACCTAGAGATTCTGCGCTCTTTTAAAATCCAAATATTTTTTTGTAGAAATGTCGGCCCGCTTGGGATGTCCGTTTAATAAAACTAAAATTACTTTACTTTACTAAAACTAATCTTTATTAAAATCTTGATTCTTATCTGCCTGTGATTCTTTTCCCAGAAATCGGTGAACATTTAAAATAAGATTTTAATCTTTTAAGAGAAGTCATAATAAATGTCAGTAATCGCTTTATTTGTCACTCAGTGTAATATCGTCGGAGCCACGTAGATTCAGGGTGCAATCTGAGAGTCGACTAATGGACAAGATGGTGGCCGGCGCACGACACGACCGGCCGCGATTTACAGCGAAAACGATTGACGAATAATGGTGCAAGATTTCGGGGCGCGATATATTCAACATTGCCATTGGTGGAATGGTGTTTACCGCGCTCCTAAAATGTATTTACTGCGCAGGTACATCGGAGAGACTTATTTTTGTGGTAATCCCGTACATAAGTGGATGTCGAGAAACTATATTTTCTATATCTAAGTGGATTTTGCATATTAAAAAAATCGATTGAGTTTTGAACATAGAATAAAATATGAAAATTTATTTAAATTCTTCGGGTATTGACAGTGTTGCTGATGTTGCATCCCATTCTTTCGAGTTTGATGATCTCGATGCAGACGTAACTGCGGCGCCGTGTTCATTTTACGGATTGTTTTGAGATTTTTATGACCATTTTATATTTAACCCATACATGACTACTTAAAGGCGACATATTCAGATGACAGGAGCTTAGACCGGTCCCCCATCATCAGGACAAAATTTGAGATCATCAGGATGGACGTAATCGGGACAACAGAAAGTGACGTCATTGATCCGTGTTTCGGTAGTGAGTGAGATATGCCAGAGCCCAATTCCATTCTATCGTATCCCACCCCATTTTCCCAAACCTTTCTCCAAATCGATTTCTATATCTGCAAAGGTAGGGAGTGCATCTGGGGGTGTGTCAATGTTTGTCATTCTGACCATGTTGGCATGTATCGCGGATGTCTATAGATGACAGTATTTAGTTACCATCAGGTGGACTGTATGCTTGTCTGACGCCTTTTTCCTTAAAAAAAGTCACTGGTCAATCTTAAATTATTTAATATCAATACCAAAGGAGAGTAAATAGGCTAACAGCAATCTGATTGACGAATATTTTTTAATTTTACGCCACATAATAAACCTTGTTATAATGGTAACTAGAACAAAATGGCATTAAATAATTAAGCCAACCTAATCAATTTAATTTTTTCTTAAACTTAAAAATAACATTTATAACAAGTTTTGTACGAAACCCTAAATCTATTAATTTTTCCTTTAAGCACCGGTATTAAAATCCCGGGCTTTGTATGTCCACACTTCGTGGATAAAGGAGCAGTTTAGGTGTATAGACACCCGAATTTCCCATCACTAATAATAACAAAGTAAAAATGTATTTATGTATAAGAGATTAATATTATATAATAATAATTATACAAAGAGTATAATAACATTAATAATTATACAGTAAGTGATTTTATTAAATTATTATTTATATAATAACTAGGATGATCATCACTTACTGCTTTGGGATTTTTTGTTTTGTTCTTCTAAAAGGGATAGTAACTCCTTTTCTCTTCCGTCTGCTTTCTTTTTGTGTGTATCATAACAAACTTCCAAATCCGTTATTTTTGTATTTAGATCCTTGCAGAGTATTTCTAGTTCAATCTACAAATAAAATTAACGAAAATAAATAACAAGATGGAGTCATTTAATACGTCATTAAGTAATTTTCAAAACTATAAGTTTTACCTTTTTATTGGTCAAAGTTTTAACTTCCTGTTCAGTTTCAAGTAGCTTTATTTTTAATTTGTCAAATTCTGATTCTTTGTCTTTTTCGTTGAGATTCTTGATTTTTTCTTCCAATTCTTTAATAGTACTAGTTTTTTTCTTTACCTCTTCGATTAACTCAATCTAAAACCGAAATATATCTCCATAAATTAAACAACTATCTTTAAGAGGTGGGGTTATTTTATACAAATATATATTTGTCAGAATTTTGAAAATAATATTTTTATTATTATTACCAAATTTACCAAGAATACGTATAAAGCTAACATAACTGTATCTAATAAACCATATAGATTTGTCTAAGATACAAGTACTGCTGAAATCAGTAGTCGAGATGTTGATTCACGTAAGGTCGAGTTTCGCTTGATTGATTTACTATGCAATGAAAGACGTGTTCTGTTCAACAATCTATTGGACACTACATACTACTATAAAAACATACTAACACAAACTCAACAGAGACATTAAAAACCTACCTGTGAGCAGTGAACAAATTATAATTTGGGCAAGAAACATCTTCCCAATTTATATTTTAAATAATTTTCGCAGTGCTCTTTATGCTTGTTGACTGTTCACTTACACAAGCAATTGTTGTTGCACGGTGATCCACCAGTACAACGACAAGCGTCGACGAGTACGGAACCAGCGTCGGCATACGCGCGAAGATGAGGTCAATATACGATTTTGTTACATAGGTAACAATCTCTGGTTTCAATACGGGTATAGTCAGATATGCCACAGCTCAGTCCGCACTCGGCAAGCACATTTAGGTATGATTTCTTATACTGTGAGGTAGTTTTAAGGTTAATATTAATGTCACCGGCGAGTAACAAATTATCGTTGAGGTATGCGTTATGCGAATGTAGGAATTTGTGTAATTCTTTAACAAACAAGTTCTTATTTGTGTTGGGTGGTCTATAAATAGCACGCACAGTTATGGTTTGGTTATATAATTTTTTTAATGTTACAGAAACCTTTTCAAACGTGGAAGTTTTGATTGAATGTTGATACCTTAATGTTATTTTTTATATATAAAATTGCAACCACGATTAGTTCGAAGCTGTGTGTGCATTATATATCCCGGAATCTGAAATAATTAAGACATCATCCGATATAGCTGCTTCAGTTACAATAATAACATCAATAGGCATTATGGCGCAACTGATTATTTGATGTACTTTAGAAACATTTTTAGATAAGGACCTTTTGTTGACATGCAGACATATAAATGTAATTTTACTAATAGGGTCATGTATTCGTTTAATAAACGAGTTAACGCTCACACAATCAAACAGTTCCTGAACATTAGGTTCGTTGTTCATGAGTTACTAAGAGAAAGTAATAAAATATACCTACAAGACAAAGGGTAACAAAATTGTAGGGCCACCTTAATTTTTCTGATTTATTCTATTTAATAAATTTTGAATATCAGGAAGTGAGCGAATGTGGAATACTTTTGAATTAGGTTTTAGTCTAGCTAAAACTTTTCCGTCTTTGCACCACACAAACTTGTAGGGTCCTCGGAGCTGCGTCCTTGCGTTATAGTAGAGATTTATCGTACGACGGGTAAGGGCTTCACGGATATAAACGCGTTCGTTCTCCTTTCCCTCGGGTACCTTATCCAGTAATCCTCCTACTTTCAGGACTGTCCGTTTCCCAGCGGCAATCCAGTGATCGCGGGTCTTCTTTGTTTTTAGCTCCACAATTACTGGACTGGTCTTTTTTTGATGGTAAACGACGAACATCCTGCACCTCACTTGGGTCTACCTCCAGTTTAGCGGCCACAGAGATCACGAAGCTTGATGGGTCCTGGTTGGCAGTCAACGATATGCCGGAAATCTCAAGGGCGTTCAAGAGAAGTTTCTGGTTCGTTTCTTCCAACTGTTGTTCCAAAGACGCGACACGTAGTTCAAGGTTTTTATTCTTATTAGATAGGTCTAGGCGTTTGTTCTCAACTGACTTTATTTTTTCGTTTTGATTTTTTAATGTTTCTTCAAGATTAGAACACTGGTCGCTTATAATGTCAAGTGACTGTTGAAATTTTTTTAATTCCTCTCTCACCGACTTTTTTAGGTTACTGCTAAGTCCTATATCAATTTCTTTACCGCAATTCCGTCAGTTGTTCGACGGGTATTGGTTATGCTGCCTTCTTCAGATTCGTCGTCCGAAACCACAAAAGATGATCTTCTCGTGAGGTGGCTCAGGCAATCGTCACAGCTTCAGTCAATTCCATCTGCGTAACACAATGCCTGCAGTTGGCTATTGTTTAGGCTCACACAAATGGAACTGGCATGAATAGTTTTGTTACATCTGCTGCATTCAAGTGCGGGATTTGTCTTTGTTATGTTATTATTACAACTAGTACACTTTTTTGCGACCATTATAGAAATAATTAAAAACAAATTAAAGGTGTAAGGTAGGTTTAATTTTAGCAACACGTAAATACGAGGGCGGAGTGATAAGTCTGGTAAAAATGAAACAAGGAGTCAACTTTATTTAAAAATTATGATTTATTTTTCAACGTAGTTTCCTTTTAACTCAATGCACTTCATCCAGCGTTTCTCTAGCTTTTTGATCCCTTCCATAAAATACGACTTAGGCAACCCTTCGAAATAGGCATTGGATTCGTGCATGATCTCTTCGTTGGAGCTAAATCTTTTCCCAGCGAGCCATTTTTTTAAATTCGGAAACAGAAAATAGTCGCAAGGGGCTAAATCTGGCGAATATGGTGGGTGAGATAGCAACTCATATCGCAACTCGTGGATTTTGGCCATGGATATCGCGCAGGTGTGCACTCGTGCGTTGTCTTGGTGGAAGAGGATTTTCTTCTTAGCCAAATGCGGTCGTTTGTCAGGTAAAATTTTGTTAAATTGGTCCAATAAATTGGCATAATATTCGCCATTAATCGTTTTACCCTTCTCTAGGTAGTCAATATGGATTACCCCACGTGCATCCCAAAATACTGTAGCCATCACTTTATTGGCCGATAAAACTGCTTTGGCCTTCTTCGGAGCTGGTTCCCCCGTAGCAATACACTGTTTCGATTGTTGCTTGGTTTCTAGTGTATGGTGGTGGATCCCTGTTTCGTCTACCGTTATAAAACGACGTAAAAATTCAGTTTTATCCCGTTGAAACAACGCCAAACCTGCCTCCGAAGTGGTAACTCGCATGCGTTTTTGATCAACAGTCAGTAAACGCGGCACCCATCGCGCGGAGAGCTTCTTCATATCTAAATGTTGGTGTAAGATATTGCGCACACGTTCGTCTGAGATGCCTACTATTTCGACTATCTCGCTCACTTTTACTCTTCGGTCGTTCAACACTATGTCATGGATTTTAGCGATCATCTCTGGAGTAGTGACCTCAACTGGGCGTCCTGGGAGTTCAGCATCACTTGTGCTTGTACGACCACACCGAAAATCCGTAAACCATTTATGAATCATTTTAATCGACGCAGCAGAATCTCCATAATATTTATCAAGTCTTTGTTTCGTTTCCGTAATAGTTTTTTTGCGCAAAAAATAATGTTTAATCAACACACGAAATTCACTTTTCTCCATCTTTGCGAAAATGCGTTTAATTGTTTTTATTTAATGGCTGTCAAAAAAAAACTAACGGGCGGTATTGGCTGAAAATTTTAATTTAGTCCTTCAAAAGAGTTGGTGAACAAGGAAGTTTCATGCAATTTGCGATAATTTTATTCCAAAATAGATTTTTACCAGACTTATCACTCCGCCCTCGTATAAGATACGCGATACATCGACTGTATGAGATCGCTACGCGCGCACGTCTAGCGCGCACATGCATGTCTAGGTTTCGGGCATCAACTTGACTGAGAAGACAATTTCTATGTCCGCTAATTTCTATTTTTTTTACATATGGAATGGCAATTGTATATCGTGAAGAATTTATGTGGGCTTTCAAACATTAAGGGACTAAGTACCGACCTCAAGTTTCCAATAAATTCACATTATCGTATAATTTTGACTTTCATTAAATATAAAATATTTATTTTCAGTTTCATAACACAAACATTCCCGTAAGTTCTATTAAAACCAAAAAAAATTAAAGTATAGTTAAAATTTTATTTAAATTTTACTTCAATTTTTAAACTATAATAATATATTATTGTATAAAAATTTAATTCTGAAGTATGAAGTAAATTTCATGTGGTCAAGCAAGTTTTATAATCTACCCTTAACTCAATATCCCACTGATAGATCATTTTTGTTGGAAGCTCACTTGTTTAAAAATTGCTTAAATAACTCACCACTTCGGGAGTGTACATCTTCTCTATCTCAGTATAATCGAGAATATCCTTTAGTTTTTCTTCTGCTTGTTTTGCGTTTTTCCTTAATATACACGGAGGAGTTTTTGACGAGCCTGAAAATATATTGTATTTTTTATGTCTTGAAGTGACACGTGTGCAGTTTCAATTATAACAGTGCATAATAATGACTGCATAGCAGCAGTGATTATGACATTGATAGTGGAAGGATGGTGAGTCCGTCGGTGTTTGAGCTTACCAAGAAATTGCTCGACTTGGAGCAACGCTCGGTGATAAACTTCCTCACAAAAGGGAAGAAGCCGAAAGAAATCTTTGAGCTTAAGCCACCATAATATGAACCATAAACCATATTATGAGTATATGGGGAATTTGCGTCTTCAGAATACAAAGTAAAATTTTGGAGTGAGCAATTCAAGTGGAGCAGAGGCCATATAGGATGATGCTCACACTGGGCGGCCCGTAACCACAACGACTTCGGAAATGTGCAAAGATGCCGAAGATTTTATTGTGGTAGACAGGTAGGTGAAGAGCTGACGCTCTTCCATACTCCATACTGTGCCCAGTATGGAACATCATTCATAACCATTTGGAGATGTGCAAGTGCGATGTGATGTGCGAGATAGTCAGTGCAAGATAGGTTCCGCGCTTGTTCACACCATTTCAGAAGGATGCACGGCATCAATGTTGTCAAGAGAGCTCGGAGTTGCTTGGTGAGGACCGAGTAACTTTTTTCGGCGTTTGGTGACTGGTGACGTGAGTTTTTCATAGAGATCCTGAGTCAAAAATGCAGTTTATGCAGTGGAAGCACAAAAGTTCTCCTACGCCTACGAAGTTGAAAGTCGAAAAATCGAGCGGGAAGGTGATGGCAACAGTTTTCTGGGATGAGGAGGGACTTTTGCTACTGAAGTTCATGCCAGTTAAGACGAACATAACAGGAGAGAGCTACGCTAACACAGTGACTGCTTTGCGCGAAACCATCAAGAAGAAAAGACGTGTAAAGCTCAAATCAAACGTGCAGCTCCTTACGACAATACATCGGTGCTCATGTCAGCAAAAGCGCAGACTGCTATCAGTCTGCGAGTTTCAGCAGCTGAATCATTCACCCTACAACCCTGACCTGGCTATCTCTGATTACTTTCTGTTCCGAAACTTGAAAAAAATTAAAGGAGAGCAGCGTTTTTCGAACGATGAAGAAATCAAGGCGGCAGCAACAGCCTGGTTTGCACAGCAACTGAACGATTTTTTTTAAAGGGTGAACGTAGTGGAGTGCAGGAGTAGTGGTTAAAGTGTATTTAACTATCGAAAAATAAAAATAAATCCGTTCTATTCTGCAATCATTTTTTATTTAGGTCTATATATTATTAAACGATCCTCGTATATTAAAAAGTTCTAAACGGCAAAAATGAAATTAATACACACCATAACATTTATGATACGGTGAACAAGCTTGCGCATCTAACGATTCGTCATCATCATCACTGTCTGAAAGGAAATGTTATTTATATGTATTTATTCTTATATTATTTTATTATATGCGTAAAATATTATTTATATGTATAATAAACGTTATATGTAGTTATGAAATGCACAAGTTAATTAAAGGCATTGATAATTATGAATTAATTCAACTCTTATTGAGTTAATTCTCTTTCATTTGAACATATTTGGAAGGGACTAAGATTAGTGAAAGTCAAAGACATTGATTTATTTAAAATCATTGATGTAGGATTTGTTACTAACTGCAAAGATCACAATGAGCGAGATAAAATTCAAACGGGTATGATTTATTTGTGTGTTCTATTCAAGTTTTGATCAGTGCTAAATACAAATTGATAAGCGAAAATGATTGATTGATTCTTTGTGATTCTTTTTTTTTCCAGTAGAAATTGGCATGGTAGTACAGGTCTTGCAACGAGAGGCGAGGTGAACACAATACTCGCGCAGACGCATTTCTAGGATACAGGGGATGTATCAAAGTTACCGTGTGATATATTTTTTTACATACACTCATGTACATTTTTTTTGGAATAAGCTTTTATTTGTCAATCTTATAATAAATAATAACTAAGTATACATATAAATTTGTAAACTGTATCTGTGACAATAAAACTAAAAATACAGTTTTATTGTTGTAAAATTAAAAATACATAGGTAAACATTAACCATCATTTTTCGCGACTCTGTCCATGTAATGTTTTGCCTCGCCCCGTCTTAGCAGGTGAGTCCACGAATTTTATATGTGGGGCAAGTGCAAAACAAAATAAAAATATTGCACTGTAATATGTATTTTGTAGGGGGAGAGTGCATGTTGCATTCCCACAGCCGCTGGACGTGCAGGACTGGCCACGTTACCCCTCTCTCACAGAAGACTACCTTGAAATATACTGCATTTCCCCACTTTCCCCCAATGTATGTACGTTTCGATATTGAGTGAGATATGCCAGAGTCCATTCCCGTCCCATCCTATCCTTCCCCGTTTTCACAATCCATTCCTTAATCTGCAAAGGTAGGCAGCGCCTCCGGGGGCGTGCCATCGATTGTCATTCTGGACTGATGTTGACATGTATCGCGGATGTCTATGGACGACAGTATCCACTTACCATCAGGTGGACTGTAGGCTCGTCTGCCGCCTTTTTTCTAAAAAAAAAACTAAATAAACACCGTTAACACCTTTAAAAATGATAATAAAATTCACTCGAATAATTAACACGTGATCACGTCACAGCAATACGTCAGATAACCTATTAAACTTATTAAATTAATGTGTGTTTAATTTGTACATTTCTCACGACACAATTCACGTATCCTACGTACGTACCTTAAGGTACAATTACTAATAATTGTTTTGACAATAAAGTTCCTAATGATTTACAAGTAAAACTTAATAATAGACACTTTGTTAATATCAATGTTGTGTTCACCTTAAATTGTGCACATATAAGAATGTAATATTTTAATTTTGTAACTGATGTATATATGTAACACCAACACTAACACACATAAACCTACGCATGTGTTGCTCGCCTCAACTCTCGATGCGAGACCTGTACTTGCAGCTACTTTTCAATCATGACTTGTTTCTAATTGTACAGTCAGCAACAGCTTAACGTATACCCAACGGTACTCTAATACGCTGTTGTGGAAAGAAGGCGGCGGCGACGAGCTAACATTCCATCCGATGGTAAATGGATACTGTCGCTCATAGACACCTGCGATACATGCCAACATTAGTCAAAAAAAAACATTCAACAGTCATTCCGCTCCGGATCGCGCTAGCGATCGGACGTCTCCCGCTCCGCTGCGCTTGCCGTAGCCGCCGCCGTCGTAGCTGCCGTCGTAGCGCCGTAGCGCTGAAGCCCGCGATTGCAATCAAAAGTTGCCTTTCTCAAGGCAGCGGCTGATTCCGCCAAAAACCACTGCAGTTCCGCAACTGCAGTTTTGCCCCTTCTGGGAAAACCCACAGTTTCGTGGTCCTCGGTGGTAACCTAACGGTGCCAACGAACCGAGTGGGGTGTTGACCCAATCACACCCGCCGAGCCCCTTCAGGGTGAGGCAGTCAATTGGACGGGAGCTAGCAAACCGGCCTTGGGGGGTCTCCTAGTCGGCCTAGTCTCTGTTTTCCCTCCACAGCTTGCACCTAGAGTCGGTCGGGTGTGTTACACCCTTCGCTCTAGACCCCGTAGGGCTCCGTCGCACAATAAGATTGGCGACGGATTACAAGCTTAGGGCTCACCAGTAGGCACTCACCTCCCTGCTTCACCCGCAGGGAGGGTTACACAACCCCGGGCGTACCTACCCGGGAAGACAGAGATAGCGACAAGCACGCTATCTCTTTCCCTCTCTCTCCCCCACCCCAGCCAGCTATGGCGTCGCTACTGAGCGACGCAGCGATAGTTGCGCATCTAAAGGCTTCCAGTCCGGAATACTTTCACTCCCTCTGCGTGGAAATAGCCCTCGCGACCTCCAAACCCGCACCCGCGGCTCCAGCGGCTCCATCCGAGAGCCCCGCGTCCCCCGACTCTGCCCGCGAGCATGAATCCGACTCCCGAGACACCTCCCAGGAGGACATGGACATAGTCCAGCCCTCCGACTCCGATTCCGACTCCGCATCTGAGGCGGAGCATTCCCCAGCCGAATCTTCCGACGACGGCTTCACCGTCGTCGGCAAGAAACGGAAAAGGTCCATAAAGACCTCCTCCCCCCCCCCCCCGCTGCACCCCCGAAGTCCGCTAAGTCGGACATCGTAGCCCAGCCTGGCGCGGCTTCCCGCTCTCGCCAGAGCACCCCTCAGCCCCCACCCGCGGTCCCCCGCACCGAAAAGCCCCCACCCCCTGTCTTTGTCCAAGACAAGGCCCGTTGGGAGCACGTCCGCGCCGCCATGGAGATGTTGAAAATCTCCTTCACAAAGGCAACCAACACCGCTGTGGCCATTAAGGTCCGGGTCCCCTCCTCCAAGGACTTCAGGTCCCTAACTGCCTATCTTCGGAAGGAGAAAATCTCCTTCCACACCTACGCCACCGAGGAGGAGCGTCGTCTCCGAGTCGTGGCCCGTGGCCTCCCTCCCCAATTGGGAGAAGATGAGATCCTAGAGGATCTCAAATCCCAAAACCTCCCGGTGCTAGAAGTGCACCGCCTTTACAAGGGGCGCGATAAAACCCCTTTCAACCTAGTACTGGTTGTCCTTCCTCTCACCATCGAGGGGAAGAAAATCTTCGACACCCGCACTATCTGCGGGCTCTCCGGCCTCTCCTTTGAGACCCCCCACAAGCGTGGCGGTATTGGGCAATGCCACAATTGCCAATACTACGGCCACGCAGCGCGTAACTGCTACGCGAAATCCCGTTGCGTTAAGTGCCTGGGTGACCACGGCACTAGCGACTGCACCCGTCCCAAGGGCGCCGAGGACCCCCCTGGCTGTATCCTCTGCGGACAGCTGGGGCATCCCGCGAGTTATCGCGGATGCCCTAAAGCGCCGCGGTGGCCTTCCAGGAGGGTCCCCGCTAGACCCCCCCCCCCCCCGCCAAGCGCTTTCCTACGCAGGCGCCCCTGGCCCCCCTTATGTCGGTGCAAACTAAAGCACCATTCCCCGCGCCTTCTGCGCAACCCACCTCAGCCGCAGTGCTCACACCCGCGAGCTTCCCCTCGCTCCCACCCAAACCTGCGCCGCAATCCTGGCGCAGGACCACTTCAGCCGCCCCCGCGCAGCAATCTTGGAGGATCACTCCAGCCGCCCCTGCGCCGGCCCCCAAACCCGTCCCTAACGCCACCTCCTTCCAAAGCCAGGCTAGTCCTGGGCTAATGGAGGACCTGGCTCTAGTCCGCCGCTTCCTAGGGGCCATAAACCCCCAGGAAATTAAAAACCTAGCCCAAGCGCTCAGGTCCACTGACGGAGACGCTCTAGCCCGTCTAGACCTTGTCTTTAAGTACGAGCACGTACTTAGCGCCCTCGGCCTCTTCAAGGCCTGCCCCTGAACCCTCTTAAAAGAACTCCAATGGCTAACACAGCTCGAATAAAGCCCTCTTCCCTGTCCGTCGCGTTTTACAACGCTGACGGCTACGGCTCCCAACGCACCCAGATCCAAGATTTCCTCAGAAATCATCAAATCGACATAATGCTAGTGCAAGAGACCTTCTTGAAACCTAGCAAACGCGATCCCAAAATCGCCCAGTACAACATTGTACGTAATGACAGATTGGCCAGCCGAGGAGGCGGCACCCTCATTTACTACAGAAGGTCTCTGCACTGCATTCCGATTCCTACCCCTCCACTGACTAACATGGAGGCCTCGGTCTGTCGTATAGCTATGACAGGTCATCAACCTGTCACTCTGGCATCTGTTTATCTCCCCCCCCCCGACAGAGTACTGCTCAGGACTGATCTCGAGTCGCTTCTCGACTTAGGTAACTCAGTCATCCTGGCAGGAGATCTCAATTGTAAGCACCCCAGCTTCAATAGTCATACCTCCACCACTAACGGTAATCGCCTTAACAGACTCATTGACCTACTCGACTTTGACGTGATAGCTCCAATGACGCCAACTCATTACCCTGGTACTGTTACCCACAGACCCGACGTCCTTGACATTGCCCTTTTCAAAAACGTTGCCCTACGTCTAAACTCGCTAGAACCCCTCTCCGAGACTCCGGAGACTCCGATCATCGCCCCGTAGTCATGAAACTAGGACGACAGACCGATCCACCTCTCCAAGACAAGACGATTATTAACTGGACCAAGCTGAAAGAAGCCCTTAAGGCTTCCAGCTCTCCCCACCTCGACTCTATCCCCGACTGCCTGACCAGTGCGGATGACACAAACACGGCGGTCTCTGGCCTCGGCAGCCACCTTAAGGATTTAATCCAAAGCTCCTCCAGGCGAGTCCCAGCGGCGAACGATCGCCGCTGGGAGTTGCCTGAGGACATAAGGGAGCTGATAAGAGACAAGAACGCAGCCATCCGTGCTTATGACTCTTTCCCCTGTGACGAGAATAGGCGTAGAATGCGAGCCTTACAAAGGGAAGTAAAGCATCGCATCGCTGAATTCAAAAATCACAGTTGGGAATCCCTGTTGTCAGAGATTTCGCCATCACACACTGCCTACTGGCGGATGGCGAAGTCTATGAAAACAGACAATACAGCCTCGTTTCCCCCACTGACAAGACCAAACGGATCTCCCGCATTTGACGATGCAGAGAAGGCCGAATGCCTAGCCGACAGTTTGGAGGCCCAGTGCTCCCTTAGCCGTCAGCCGGTGGACGAATCCCACGTCGACACGGTTGACGGAGAGGTGGGGCGTCGAGCCTCCATCCCCCCCTCTGACTCCCTTCTACCGGTTACGGTAACAGAAATCCAGGAGATTATCCAAAATCTCAAAATCAAAAAATCTCCTGGAATCGACGGAATACCCAACAAGGTGTTCAAAAGCCTCCCTATCCATCTGATCGCTCTCCTCGTGGCCATCCTCAATGCCGCCATGAGAAATCATCTCTTTCCAGTCGCCTGGAAAGAAGCCGTCGTCATCGGCATCCCCAAACCGCGCAAACATCGCTCTGATCCCTCTAGTTACAGACCCATTAGCCTATTGAATACAATGGCTAAAATCTACGAAAAAGTCCTCCATTCTCGCCTGCTGAGTTACATTAACTCAAAAAGGCTTCTCATTGACGAGCAGTTCGGCTTTAGAGCCAAGCACTCGTGTGTCCAACAGGTGCACCGAATAACGGAGCACATACTCCCGCGTCTCAATCAAAAGAGGCCCTTCCGAACCCTAGCTGTCTTCTTCGACGTAGCGAAGGCCTTCGACAAGGTCTGGCACAACGGTTTAATTTATAAACTGTACCAACTGGAGGTGCCAGAAAGTCTCATTCTCATCATCAGAGACTTCCTTACCGATCGCACTTTTCGCTACAGAGTCGAAGGCACTCTGTCTAGCCCCCGCCCAATCAGAGCTGGAGTCCCACAAGGCTCCGTTCTAGCACCCACGCTCTATTCCCTCTACACTAACGACATCCCCCACACCCCAGGAATAGAGCTCGCCCTTTTCGCGGATGACACCGCCCTCTACGCCTCAGATAGGAACCTACGAATGGTATCTCTACGCCTCCAGCGCGCAGTCACCGCCCTAGGTGAGTGGTTTGCGAGGTGGAGGATAGAGATAAACCCGACGAAAAGTGCAGCCATGTGCTTCCCTTTTCCCATGGCTAACGCTCGTAGGCCTAAGCTGTCCCCGCTCCCGATAACCCTTTTCGGTCAAACAATTCCTCTCGTCAGGAAGACCAAGTATCTCGGAGTCACTCTAGACCATAGACTGACCTTCCGAGAACACGTCAAAACCGTCCGCAACCGAGCCGCCTTTGTGCTCGGTCGCCTCAACCCCCCTCGTAGGCGGGAGAAGTAAAATGTCGCTTAGAAATAAGTTGACATTGTACAAAACTCTCGTCCGTCCCATTATGACATATGCTAGCGTTGTGTTCGCACACGCAGCTCCCTCCATCATTGCAATCCTCCAAAAATTGCAAAATAGATTCATGCGCAAGGCCGTGGCCGCACCATGGTACATGCGCAACGTTGACCTCCACAAGGACTTGGAGCTTCCCTCCATCGTCAAATACATAACAGACACTGCCCGACGCTACTATGACGCTATCCCAAACCATCCCAACCCCCTGATTGTCTCTTCCCTCACCTACATACCGGACAGGAGTGCCCCTCCGCGCTATCGTCGCCCGCGGCACATCCTGGACGATCCCGACGACCCGATCACCGCTGCCAATGCGGTTCTCACACAAACCACAGTACACAGACACCGTCCCCGCCGGCCGAGACGTGGACGTCCCCCTCGTTACACCGTTAACACACACCGGCCCTCAGCCAACACTTTCACTAGGCATCGACACATGCCTGGGCGCTTCTCGCCGACACGCGATCCCGCGGTATCCCCCCAATGCAACGCCCTAAGCCGAGGTCCGTTCCTTCCGCCGGTTTACCGGCGGGGGAGCCCTTAGGCTGTTGCAACGCACACTTTTCTCCTGGCTGAGCGCCTTCTGCGCTCGCCCTACATCAACGCGACCGGTGACTCTTGAAAGGCCACTAGGGCCACAAGAACTATGCATACACGATGTTGAGGCAATCAGGTTTTTTAGTCGGTAGGAGTCCGACACCACCTGGTACCACCTAGGCTGGCCCAGCCAGACTAGATGGTACCAGGTGTCCCATGCAGGATTTTTCCTGATTGTCTCTCCTAACAAAAAAAAAAAAAAAAAAGCCAACATTAGTCCAGAATGACTAACGTTAGCACGCCCTCGGAAGCGTCGCCTACCTTTGGAGATTTATAGGAATGGATTTGAAGGAAGGGTTGGGAAGTTAAGGAGGGATAAAATGGGATGGCAATGGGCTTTGGCTTGCTCACTCCCTACCAAAACATATACTTACATTGGGGAAGTAGAATAAAGTGGGAAATTCAGTGTGGAAATGCAAGGTAGTCTTCTGTGAGAGGGGTAACGTGGACAGTCGAGTGCACTCAGTGGATGTTGGATTAGTGTGCATCCTCCCCCTCCATTAAAATATACTTATTCAAATTCTGAATCCCACAGCCGTTGTCGCACTCGACTGGACATGATACCCCTCTCTCGCAGAAGACTATCTTGAAATGTACTGCATTTCTCACTTTATCCTACTTCCCCAGTGTAAGTATATGTTTTGGTAGGGAGTGAGCAAGCCAGAGCCCATTCCCATCCCACATTATCCCTCCTCATCTTTCCAACCCTTCCTTCAAATTCATTCCTATATATTTCCAAAGGTAGGCAGTGCAGCCAGGAGCGTGCCAACGTTTGTTATTCTGACTGAAGTTAGCACATATCGCGGATATCAATAGGTAACATACAGACCACCAGGTAGACTGTATGCTCGTCTGCCGACTTCTTCCAATAAAAAAGTAACATAAATATAACACCAAATCCATAATCACATATTTGAATCGATAACATGGTAATAATGACTGAATGACTCATGCATGACATAAAAGTTGTCACATTTAGTTTCTAGTCGACTGACAGAAAAGCTAAGTGTGTGTGTGTGTGTGTCTGTAAAAAATATATTTTGTAATGGTTAATTTGACATTGTGTATCTTATCGGTGTATCATTTACTACATATGTGAAATGAATTAATATTACCCAGTTACACTTACCCAGTGTAATGATTTCGTCGCTGAAATTAACCTTCTTGTCCTTTTTGGGGGAGGTCATCTTATTGCTGAGTACTTCTTCAGAAACGCTTGGTAAACGAGCACTTTGGTTTTGTAGGAATTCCATCGCTCCCGGTGTAGTTAAAGGACTATAGTAATTATACAACACATGAGATTTACTTACAAAACCTAGTAAAATATAACAAGATATGGGTTGGTATCATAATGTCTAGATCTCAATAAGACGAAATCTAAAAAAAATATGCATTCCCAGAATGACGAAGTAGTAGCAGAAAGATCAAAATGACTACATCGTCAATTGATTAGATGTCAATATGATTGATTAGATAGCCAAATGACAGGTGTTCGGTATTGGTCGGGGACTGCGGGGTGAGGGGTGAATTCAAGTGCTGTGCGGGCGCGGATCGCTCATTAGTTAGCTTTTGACCCTTCGGCGGCTCGGGTAGGCCATTGATCCTTGTGCGATACGATCGCAATTTGTTGTTGTGCAAGTAGGCTGCACATTTTTGGGAGACCTTGGGGCACGCGAGTGGCCATAGTTGGATAATAAGTGTATGGCAGTGACAGTGAAAACAGTGAACGACGACCTTGCAACGGCGCTATTAAACGCATCCCTGTTCAGCAGTCCCGGGGGCCCCCAGGAAGATCGAGAGTGAGTGAACAGGAGGTTACAAGGTCAGAACTTTTGGATTCCTTTTTTAACTTTGACTCCGCGTATCGCGGATAAAACAACTGGATTGTAGTTTTGGAGTAGTTTTTGGACTTACAGTTGGGTTGGTATCATGCTAAATGATAATGCTTTGGAACAGATAATAATTATGTAATAGATAGGGGAGAAAGTCTTTTCGTATTTTGAACGTATGAAGTTGTAATTAAATCTCTTTGGTTGTGCTATTTGTATTCACAACTTGTGCTATTAATTTGTAATATTTTACAACCAGCCGGTTGTAATACCATTAAAACTAAACATTCTAAAAAAAATATTTTCAGCCAGTTTTCCATTGTTTTCCAGTATGAAATGATTGAGTATGAAAATGAGTGAAAGTAACGAAGAAATTTGCTACATTTTGAAATTTTATTACAAAAATAAAACAATCAACTTATTATTTTATATTAGTCTCTAATAATTTAATTTTAAATAGATATTTCATAAGTTGATTTTATTCTATTAGATTAATTAGTCTCCTGTACAACAAGGTATAATGACATCGGTGAACGTAAAAAGCTTGGAAACATTCCCACCGCTCGATTATGGCGCAACGAAGTGTTCTGCGGTGGGCGGGGCTTAAAACAAGCGTGCGGAATAACTCGGCTTTAGTTCAGTCGCGACGGCAAGTGAGTAAGGACGATTTATCGATACTGTTTTTCGATTAAAATGTCTTCTTGTGTAGTAAAGTGGTATAGGCGTCATCCAGATAATCATCCCAAGGATACTGAGATCACTTTCCACGTTTGTACATCCAAGCACGCGGCGCCCAATGGCAGAGCTGTTTGTTACTTATTAACAAAAGAACGTAACTATTGCAGCGTACAAGCTAGTAACAATCTCGAATTGTTGCGCGTAAGGTTGATTTTTATGCGGATGATAGTTCAGTGTAGTATTACTTTGGTTCTATGTGCGTACTTGTGTTTGTATTTGTGTGAGTTGTAGGGCCGATAATCAACCGTAGCTAGTATGAGAGGACTGCTTCCATGTTTTTTACTTTCACCGAATGACATAGATGTTTTCTTTTTAAATTAATAGGTTCTGAGCAGGTATGCTGTGGAATTCTTAGAAAAATCGTTACAAAGAATGTACGCATCAGTTTTTGTAAACTGTATTGTACCTTCTGTTATGTTTAAATAAATAAATAATTTTCCCCGTAAGTAATACTTACTTATATTTTAGGCTGGGTGTACAAAATTTTGGTATTGAAGTGGTTGGCTCCTCTTCCACAGTATGAAGAACGGATATTGTCTGTCTTCTGGGAGCGCACCATGTTTTCCTGCGATTTACTGTATTTATGTTGCTTTTATCGAAACCGTTTAAGATAAGTCGTTGCAAGGCAGTGATTTGCTTTGTCAAGTTGAAATTATCTTGCTGTAAAAGAAAATGTTTTACTATTTTCAATGTATTTTTTTAAAAACATCAGATTTTTTTTGGCTTTGAATTTAGCAAATATTGGTAAAAAAATTCAAAAAATCTATTTTGTACTATTGTCATGTTAATAAACTCAGAATCAGGAAAGTAATCCATAGTTTCGAAAATTATCGGTCACACTGTGTATATGTTTTTTACTGGCTACTTCTTTGTTACCAAAAAAGTATCAGTTTTTAAAGTAACGAAACAGAAGTTGGTTAAGGGTGTAGATCGTGAAAATCACCGAAAAGAGTGTTACGATTTTTCATATTTAACCTATTTACATATGATTGATATCAATGATAATTTGTATATATTACAATCAAAGACCAATAAGTATGTTCATGCTTATATTAAACTCTTAAACCTAATAGTTGTTATATAATAAACGTCAACAAACGCACAAAATTGAGTAAAAATGCAAAAACATGACTTCGTATTTTTCAGATTTAACCCCATAAATCAACACAAATTGATAAAAAGAAACACTTTTTGAACACTGAAGAAACCAATAAGTATAGCTGTATACTTCTTTTTATACCTTTACAAACAAAGACTTCCTCTTTTAAAGCCCTAAAATCTAGATATATTTTAAGGTAAATTTTTCATACACAAATGTATGGGATAAAACGTTCGTTTCATTCGTGCAATCTCGGTGGTCTGCAGCGGTAGTTCCTTTCTGTAAGTGAACGCGACACCACGCTTGTCGGCTGCAGACAGCAGAATTACGTATTGTGAATTTGTGTTTTTTGTAAAAAACTGTAAGTATAACATTTTTATAATTAATTTATTTTCAGTTAGTAGAAAGTATCGATATAATGAATGTCTGAAAGAAAATCATGATGGAACTAGATATAAATCGTAAAAAATACAATATCTACACTAATAGGTATTATAAAGAGGAAAGATTTGGATTTTTGTATGTAACGAATAAACTCAAAAAGTACTGGACTGATTTTAATAATTCTTTTATCATTCGAAAGCTACATTATCACTGAGTAACATAGGCTATTTTTTTCGCAGGACTGATTGAATTTGAGTGGCATGCCAGGGAAAAGAAAGTTTTGTACGCATTATAAAAATATGAAAGCCAAAAGATCTCGGAATAAAATGTAAGTTCCTCCCTACTTATTTATTATCGCATTTGAACAGGGTACATTACAAAGCTAATACAATATGTCATATGATTTAGATCGCCCGATTCAGACATATACCTACAATAACATGTAAATATTGGTTTGTATTATCTATATCTATACTGATAAATAAAATTGAAGTATCTGTATGTAATATCAAAATAATAGGATTTTTAAAAAAAAAAAAAGGCGATACGGAGTTCGCCGGGTCGGCTAGTATTGTCTAAATATCAAATTGTGGAAGTAGGTAGGCGACAGCGCAACTTTGTCGACATACCTATACCGTCAAACAGACGCGAGGCGCCTAGCGTCTGGCTTAGGGTTGTACAAAATAAATAAAAAGTGGATAATATTGATGAATAATATTTCCAGTATTGAAAATAAAGAAAACCTTGGGGCCGAGACTCTGAGCAACAATGCTACGCGCTGTATAGAGGTAAGTTTTTATACGTAATTCTTGTAGACTTGTTACATAAATAAACAAACTACTTAGTTAGTGATGGGCGAAGACAAAATCTCAATACCTACCTATAGATTTTTCTTGCAATATTTATTATTTTCATCGAGAGACAAACACCTTAGTACCGAAATACTTCTCAATTACTTTCTCAAAAGAAAATTTACGTTCAAATAGGTGACGTCATAAAAAAACAATACCTAATGCGTAAAGAAATTATAATTTCTATTCATCAGGAACCTAATATTGTATTAATTCTTTTGCATTTTTTTAAATTTTTAATTATTTTTTATAAAAAAAATCAAGCCATTATCTTTCTTTACAGGAACTAGTTATTGAAAACGACCAAGAGGGAAAGGTGGATGAAATGGAAGTTGGGCGTAGAGTTGTAGACGTTTCTTTTTTTTTTAAAGCTCTTCAGGCCATAGGGGACCACGGTCCAATGGATTGTAAGTTAAGTTACCTCAGTATAATAGGTGAAGTAAAAGTTGGTCTGGACTCAAAACTCATCATGAAATGTAGTATGTGTAGTATGAAATTTACTGTGTGTTTGATTGAAAAGAAAGAAGATAGAATGGAAGTGAATCATCAAATTGTATCTGGTATCATATCATCTGGTGGGAGCTACTATCAGTTAAAAACATTAACTGCCGCAGTAGCCCTACCAATCATGTCACCTTCATTATACAATGAAATTAATAATACGGTTTGCGATTGGTGGGAAAAGACAGCAGCACATTCCATGGCAGAAGCTGTCAAGGAAGAAGCGGAGTACGCAGTGTCTATAGGTAGTGTTGATAAAAATGGTACACCATTAATATCTGTTGCTGTTGACGGTTGTTGGAGCAAGAGATCTTATGGTAAGAATTTTTCCGCCTTGTCCGGCGCAGCTGCGATAATTGGCATTAAAACTAATAAAGTATTGTTTTTTGGAGTTAAAAATAAATACTGCGTAGTTTGTGCACGAGCCGCAAAGAACGACAGTCAGCCCTCGGAACACCGTTGTTTCAAGAATTATTCGGGATCATCTACCGGTATGGAATCGACCATAATAGTTGAGGGGTTTAAACGTTCCATTGTTGATCACGGTGTAATTTATAATAAATTTGTAGCAGACGGCGATTCCAGTACTTATAAAAAAATATTAGATTCGCGACCGTACGGTAATTTAACAGTAGAGAAAATTGAATGCAAAAATCATCTTTTACGAAACTACTGCAATAGCTTGGAGAAACTGTCGAAAGACACTAAGTATCCTTGCGAATTGCGGAAATTCCTAAAAGAAAGGTATTTGCGTTTAAGAACGGGTGTAAAATGCGCTATTAAATATTGGGGCGATCAAAATCAGTCACTCGAAGAAAAAATAAAAAATCTTAGTGAAGATATCCTAAATGGTCCACAACACGTATTTGGTAATCACCAATATTGCAAGGAGTATTTCTGTAGACCTGATACTCGTCGAATAGAACCTGTTGGGTTGCTTCCAGCAATTGTTGGATGCGGATTAATGGACGCGGTACACATTTTAAGTAAAAGACTGTCATATCATTCTAGAAGTTTAATTCATAATTGTACAAGTAATATAGTTGAAAATTTTAACGCAGTGATTGCCAAATTAGTAGGGGGTAAGCGTGTAAATTATTCTTCCCGTGGTTCTTATGCGGGCCGATGCGCAGCTGCTGTTGTGTCTTTTAATACAGGATCGATTCATAGTAAAACTCATGAAGTAATATTTAAATCTAGTCCTAATCCTTTGATCGCGAAAGTGGAAAATTGTAATCGTAGAATCCGTTTAATTGCTAAACCTAAATTAAGATTGAAAAAGAGCCACAGCGCTGTATCGAAAGACGCTCACTATGGACCAAACTGCGAAAAACCTGATCTGAGTCCAGAATTATATGAGAAAGCCAAGTCATCTTTTTTAGCCGATTTAAAGTTGTCTTGTGCTGAAAGAGAGGAGCTTGAAAGGTCGACCCATTTGCAAAGAAGTAGTTCTGAGTGGATGAGTACAAGGAGAAAATTACTAACCTCATCATCGTTCGGGGAAGTTTGTAAAAAACGAGAGAGCACAAGTTGTGCTGTTCTTGTTCGTAAAATCGTTTATGGTAGTAATATCTCCAGTTTGCCTGCTGTACGGTACGGTATCGAAAACGAAGAAACCGCAATTAAACAGTTAGAAATTCAAGAGAATATTAGTATACAAGGTTGCGGTTTGTTCGTCGACGATCAATATGAATTTCTTGGTACTACACCAGATGGCATTTATGCAAACGGTTTAATTGAAATTAAGTGCCCACATTCTTTAGCTGGCATGACTCTTGATGAAGCAATGGCCAAACATACCTTTTGGGTTAAGGACAAGGCTTCCAAGGGTTATGTCATAAATAAAAATCATAACTGGTATTTCCAAATTCAGGGACAGGTACATATTACTAAAAGAAACGTTTGCATGCTTGGCATCTGGTTTGGTGCTACTGTACCTATGAAAGTTTATATTATAGAAAAGGACGACAAATTTTGGGAGGAGAAAATGGAGATGAAATTAGTTAGGTTTTATTACGATTGCCTACTTCCAGAATTAGTTGATCCTCGGCAGTCACGAAGCATGCCCATTCGTGACGCGCCCAGTATCATAGAGGCTATGAAAGAGAGGAAAGAAAGAGCTTTACGTGTTATGAAAGAGAAGAACGAGTAATGATTTTGAAAGATACAGGTAACTTAACTACCCAGCCAGTCGATTCACGTAAACACGCCAGTCCAAAAGTCGTTTTAACTTAGGAACTTAGAAATCGCCTTTTGGTTTTCTGTTTTAAACGCACTTACTTATCTAGTCTTGGATTGTCATAAATCTTCCAATAGCTCAATTACTATACAATTTCTGAGTTACCTGGTGTAAAGAATCATAAAAATTGGTTCAAAAATACAGCGAATTGAGAATTCTCCTTTTTTTAAGTCGGTTAAAAGGGCTAAATTTGCAAAAAACGAAGTGACGTCACTGCGCTACGGTTTTTATTACTTACGTGAATCGGGCAGCTGGTAACGTTTTCATTCTGATAGGTTTTGTGATAGCCATTGATTTTATCATCAAATTAGCAGAAATCAGAACTTGATCCGTAATCGAATGAAAAACCACTAGAATTTTGAACTCATATTTCGTTATTGTTTAATTACATACTTTTAATTAGAATATTAATAATTTACAAACTTCTGTTAAAATTAGTAAATAAATGAATTATTTACTAATTTTTGTACAACCCTAGCACGCTTTTGAGATAGCGAGTAATGGCGACTCATATTTGTTATTGTGTAGTAAATAAATCATTTTTATACTTGTTTCATTTATTGACATTTTTTTTAAAACCCTAGGATTTTTTTTAGATATCGACGAGGTGATCGTAAACAAAAAGTAAGTATTTGAGTTTACGCAATAGGCACATTTCCTTGCGTAGAGATAAACACACTTCCTACTGAATTTGCAATTATTTTATTGAATGAATATTTTACGAATTAGAATAAATTTTGGTAGTGAAATTACAAATAAATAAATAGTTGGAATTTTAGGTAAGTAGAATACAAAAATGTCAGATGTCAAATGATAGAAAAACATAAAAATTGTGTCTCAACTACTCTTATTAATCTATTAAAAAGAATCAACAGCTAGTTTCCAAAAATTCAACGTTATTGTTATGCTGTAAATATTCAAGTTCAATAACAATTTCTCAACGTGGAACGTTTGTTGCAAAACATTTTGAAAATCGCGCTCTCTAGGTCATTCATCCGCCCCGTCGGATGTTACATTAAACTTTGGCGCTGCGGTCGCTCGAAATCGAGATCTCAGGCCAACAATCTACACCCTTAACCAGAAATTTAGTTTTTTAAATAAAAAATTTAGACACCAATAACTTGAACACTAGACACTCAATTTCGACCTTACAAAGAAAGATAATATACATTTTAATTAATATGAAATATAAAATATTTTTATAGTGATTCTGAGTCAAATTAGGAAATTTGGCTGGTGACTAAAAGTAATCCAGTAAATGGAGTGTGTCTAGTGCTGTCTTACCTCCAGGTGTTTCTTGTTTTCCAGTTGTGACTGCAATTTCGACAGCTGTTTAGTGAGACTCTGTATCATGGTGGCGTTTGTTGCCACAGCATTCACTTCTGGCTTGTTCTTTATCGCTTTAGCTCTATTAGCAAATCTGAAAAGGTTTTTTAATAAATAACAAATATTTGTGTTGTGTTAAAGCAATATACATATGTACTACCCGTGCACACGAACTTGCGACTTGACCTTCGTGACACGACTTCACTTCGACTTCACGAAAAATAATGCACCTGTAGTATATGGACTATATTAAGGGGTATATTATCATAACAAATTAAATATTTACTGCAATGTGGAGATGGTTTCCTCAACTGCTGCCGGGGTGACAGCGCATATGATACTTGTTTTGGCGTTGCCACCTAAAGAGTTCTGAAGTATGCGCGTCAGTTTACTGTCGCGGTAGTTCGCGTATCTGAAAATTTAAAATAAATACATATATAATTTATGAATAAAGACAATGTGGAGTAAGATGTGTGTAAACATGTGTAAGTAAATAATATGAGTGTTTGTGTGTGAATAGTATTTAAACGCGAGAAATATTAAGTTATTTTCCTTGTTATATTACAGATTTTTAGAGCACTACGAATAATTTTGGAGGTAATAACATATAACACTTATCTATACAGTTCCCATATAAGGCAATAGGCTTAATATATTTACGAAATGACAACCATAGAGTACGCGGGCGTTCAGGGGTACAAAGAAATTGTGCGGCATCAGTCTTACTACCACTTCATTAGAGTGGTCAATCAACGGAATCGATTACCTAAAGAAGCCATATCATGGGAGAACAATTCAAAAGTAGACTCGATTAATATTTTAAAAAGATATAGACGCATCAGTGCAAGCTGCTTGTCTATTATACCAAGTCTAGCCATAAATATTGTTACAAATAAAACATTGATATATTTTTTTACATTATCATTTAATTAGAAGAATTTGTGTAATTTAAAAAAAAAATGGGTATGCATTTGCTTTTATACAATCTTTCAAACGTGGGCAGTTTTCGATTGAAACACGCACCTTTTCCATGGGAAAATTAGCAATTAATGGAGTGTTTTAGGGATTCAATATTATCATGGTGTTTAGAGCATGGCATTGCTCTCTAAAACAGACCATCATAAATCAGAATCGAGCGGATTAAGATAGGGACTAGATGTCGGCCAGTTGCTCTAATGAAGTCGGGAATATTCATTGAGCGGGCGTTATTACCTGGTGCTGTCTTAATGATAGGAGTTGGTTATAGAACAGGGTGTTGTTAAGAGGATTTACGACCTTCTCAAGAATCGTATCTTAATACATTTGAGCCGACGTTTTAATACCTTTGTCACAAAAATACCACCAAACCATCAATGAAGTCGGATAATGGCCAGGCTGTATCCTATTGTCCAATTGAGTAGCTTCTCTAGAGTTAGGAGCATGAACGCGATCATTCTGCTTGTTAAAATGTTCCTTTCTTTCTTCACATTTTCTCATCCGTAAATAAGATTTGACTGTGAGCTCCCTTTACGTACCGCTGAAGAAGTTGTTTTGATTTGTCAACCCTATTATTCTTCTGTTAAGATATGACCAGTATGTAGTATGTAAGCAGCAAGTCGTAAGTCGTCTTTTGAAATACGTGACATGGTTCTGGGTGCTATATTTATCTCTCTGGATAAAATCATTTGCTTCTTGACGGGATTTCTTCAGATTCTCTCCTTCACAGTTTTATAAACGTCTGTTTAGTATGAATAGTGCTTGGACGGCCAGACCTTTTTCTGTCACAAACAGAGGATGTTTAATATACCTCCCAATGGCCCGGAGTACACAAATATTCTGCTTAAAACAAGCGTTGGAGTTTTAAAAATTAAATTGCATTTGGCTCCATGGCTACATTGTGTACTGCAATTACAGCAATACGGTTATCACCCCACTTAATCATTTCATTTTAATAATTGTACAATATTTAATAATAATTGGCACGAAATGAGGATAAACATTTATTTTTCCCGTGAGAATGACAGATTCCAAATTCAAACGTATTTTTTTTCTTTATTGTAACAGTATTTATGGCCAGACTAAGTATAATAATAATGGACAAGTACTCACTTGTTAGGATCTTCTGATAGTTGTTTGATGACGAGTGCAAGTACAGACAGGGATTTGTTTATATGCGTGCCCTCTTTGAATCTTCGCCCTGTTGCCCCGGTCTGACCAGCCCGCTCTGAACCAGCCAAATCTACAAGGTTCAGCTGGGATACATTCACGCATCCTGCTACTTCCTCGCCCTCAATGTGCTCCCGGGATTCTATCGTCTAAACAAATTTACAATGGGATATTTTTTTTAATAGATAGAAGGTGACACTTGGTGGTCACAAATTACCACAAATAAGTCTCCTCGATGTACCTGCGCAGTAGACACATTTTAGTAGCGCGGTAAACATCATTCCACCAATGGCAACATTGGATATTTCGCACGCTGAAATCTTGCGTCATTATTGGTCGATCGATTTCGCGGTAAATCGCGGCCGGTCGTGTCGTGCGGCAGGCGCCATCTTGTTAAGTTGTCCGACAGTGTACGAATGATGTGAACGGGGCAGAGCGGGATGCACGGCAAGTAATATTCTGCCATTAGCGCTTGCAAATAAAGTTCAATGTGAATTGTTTACACGTTCGGCTATTGTCGGAATTCGGTCTGAATTTTTTTGCGTAAACGAAAACTGTCGAGAGGACTTACTTTTGTGGTAATGGTGTAAGTGGATACTGTCGCTTTGCGACATGCGCGATAGATGCCAATAGGAGTCCAAAGTGACTATTGAAAACGTTGGATGCACTGCCTACCTTCGGAAATTCAGGAATAGATTTGGAATGGGTGGCGACAATCGGGAGTGATAGGTAGTATGAAATGAGAATGGACTTTGGCATATCTCACTCACGTATGAGGGAATAGGATAAGGGGGAAATGCAGTTAATTTTACAGTAGTCTTCTATGAGGTCAGGGTAACTAGCCCAATCGAGTCTGCGGGATTGCAATGTGCATCATCCTTTCTCAGTTCACGATAATGTTAATTTTGTTCTTTTTAAATACTAATGTAACTTAATAGTCTAAGATACTAGAAATCGATCCATTACATCAAAATCAAAATATTAAAAAAAAAAATTGAGTTATAGGTCTTAAAAGTCACAAGTTTGAAAAGGACTGTAAAATCATGTTATGAACAGTAGCCTGCAAAAATGCCTTTTTGGCCAATACTGACAGAAATTATTAATTCTGATGAAACAAGATACTTAATACTTTTAATTAATAATTTGATTTGAACGTTATCAGAAATATAAAAAATAATAGATTGTTATTAAAATTTGGGTAAAAACAAAGTAGATAAATAGTTCATTTTACTTTGTTTATGATTTTACATAACTTACAATTTGAAATATTGAATGTGATCTGCTGCTTTCTTCGTTCATATTGGTGGCACCAATGTGTCTGTTAGCTTCGCCCTAAAAACATGAAATAAGTATTGAGGTCAGTGTTGTGATATCACATGGCAAAAGTAGATTGATACGTCACTGAAATACATAATGCAAAAACTGTAAATGGATTGTTTAGTAGCGATAGTAGGATTCTAACAATTTTTACACCGGGTCTTTTTCATAACTTATTGTTTATTTCTAGTACATCTTTTATTCTACGCATAGTTGCACTCCACTAGCGCCGCACGGTTTTATAACCTAGCACAAAAATAGGTATAAAATTCATGGCTTTATAATTTCATGAAAATACATTTATTTATCTAATTATTTATTTAAAGCCCACGCAATAAACATCTGAAAAGAAGACATCAAAACCGGGTCGTTGAGTCGAGACTAGTTCATAAAAAAAGGGGTTATACAAAGGGGGCAGTCATTGTTTGTGCTGGAGTAGAACGGTTGTGTCATTGTGAATACATAAAAAGAGGCTACAGTTGTTATTGAATATGGAAATGGAGGGTACCTACCGTTAATTTTAATTCTTTTTTAGTTTCTAGTGTCTTATTTTTTTACTGTAATGAATTTCCAAACTTAAGCAAAACTAACAATTAAATAAACTATGTCAGAAAGTTCTATATGCTAGACATGTATTGTTATGTACTGTTAGATACTGACTAATATACATCATTTAATAAGTAATTTACTTATGAATGAAATTGTATAGTTTTCATGCTCAACCTCTTGCAGCTGTAATGTCAGGAGGCTAAAAAGTTGACATACTGAGAATATGGTGCATTCTACTTGTTACAACAATTATTTTAATTGTTTAAAATTTTTGTTACTGTTAGAACTAATGACTGTTTTTTAGAATGTAGGTGATTTTAATGCAGCTATAGTCAATAATGGTTATACGATGGTGGATTAAAAAGTTCTTGGCCTAGTCAAGAAAACAGAATCTAGTTCTATGCACTTCTTCCATCTGTTTTCCAAAGCTGCCATGGCGATTTTAAAAAAAGATTCCTCGAGGGCTTCATTTGATCATCCTCTTCTCTTTTGATCTGGACACTGAGGTGTTTTTTTAAGGTTTGGAAACAGATGAAATTCCGACGGCGGCAAATCAGGAGAATAAGCCGAGTAGGGCAGCAATTCGAATCCAGTCACGAATTTGAGCCATGGATTCGACAGACCTGTGAACGCGAGCGTTGTCCTGATGCAACAACACTTTCTCAGTAATCCTGAGCGTTTCTCTTGAATTTCCTGACGTAAACGACGCAAAAGGATGCAGTAGTATGCAGTTTATTGTTTCGCCCTTCGGAAGGTAGTCCACCGTGATGACATCGTTAGAATCCCAAAAAACTAACGGCATCACCTTGAACCGCCTACGACAGAATTGCCTTAGCTTTCTTTGGGGTACGTTCACCAGATTTTTTCCACTACTTGGATTGTTGTTTCGACTCTCGAGTATCGTGGTGAACCTAGGATTCATTTATTGCCACAAACCTGTTAAGAAAATCGGAAAGTCACAAAGCGGATTAGCCTCAAGCATCTCCAAACAGTCACGAGAAATTGTGAGTCGAATTCGTTTTTGCTCAACTGAAAGCAATCTGGGCCACCTAGCGGAAACCTTAGAAAATCAGAGTTCGTTGACAAAGATGTTTTGCGTTCGTTCATACGAGATGCCTATAGTGCCAGCAATCTCCCTGATAGTCAATGTACGGTCTTCTAATATGAGATCACACACTTTGCCGATGTTTTCTTTAGTTGTAGACGTCGTAGGCCGCCGGGGTGAGGGTCATCTTCGATGCTCTCTCGTACACGTTAACTTCTGCAACCCGTTTTTTCACAGTGGAATACGACGAGCCTATCCTAAGGTCGTTTTCATGTCATCGTGGATCTCTTTTGGTGTTAACCTTTTTTTAAACAAGTACTGGATGACCGCACGTTGTTCAATTTTCTCCATTTCCCAAAAACGCTGCATTTGGTCTCACTTAAGACGCTCTAACTTAAAAACCGCAAATTGTATACTAATAGAATTTTACAGTGTCAACCGAAGAAAGTATGAACTTAATGAGGGTAGTTTTTAGTATTTAAATTATTTTTATGTGAGGCCGCGAACTTTTAAATCCCCCCTCGTATATTGTTAACTTAGTCACTTTACGATTTTTTAGATACTCTGAGAATTCGCCGACAAGACCTTTTTGATCGTCTAAAGCCGTGGTCATTAAACTGCGGCCCGAATGGAAGATTCGTGCGGCCCGCGGCCCTCAGCCTTATTTTATAAGGCCTACTTAGCAGCTAAGTTAACTAGAATAACACTTGCAGTAACTAAAGTGAACAATAATGTCAGAAACTGAATTTGCGTACGATATAGTTAAATATTTTATAATTTTTTGTTTATCTTATGTTTGGATATAACTTCGATGTCTCAATGCTCATTATTTGTGCGTTACTGCGTAAACGACGGGTAGAAGAAGACTTCTAAGCCGTCATAACCATGAATGATCACAAAAAAGTTCTGATTTTATGGATGCAATGATGGATTTTATAGGGAAAAACTGTACACCTATGAGTAATTTAATATTAGTGTGTACAGATGGCTGTCCAGCCATTTATGGGCGTGAACAATGGTTTAATTGCCTTAATTAAGAGGGAATGGAATTTGCCGAATTCACTATCAATTCACTGCTTACTGCATCAAGAAAGTTTGGCATGTTAAATTTCAAATTGAAGTATGTCATGAAACCCATCATTAGCTTTATAAATTTCACTTGTGCAAGTGAACTTATGAAAATTTAAAGAATTACTTGAGGAATTACAAGCCAGTTATGGTGGTGTTGTCCTACATACTGCTGTTAGATGGTTAAGCAAAGGAAAAATGCTGGATCAGTTTCTCAATCTAAAATCTGAAATAATTTTATTCTTACAAAGCAGTAAAGGTTATCCTGAACTGTCCTGCGAGTGTGTTTTTTTGTGCGATATTACACAGATGTTTAAGAAACTTAATTTAAGAGTTGCAAGGACCAAACAAAACAATTGGACAAGAACAAATAAAATGGTTGCATTCGAAGCTAAACCCCAGAATGTGCTCCTCTCGCCGTTTTGTCGCGCCAAACATTAAATTTGTTCCACTGTGCGCCGTCCGCACCGTGGCGGGCACTACCTTGTACAGTGAGTGCTACGAATGTCTTAGATAAAACAACAAAATCTATTTTTCGCTAAAATGGTTTTATATTTTACTGTTTGCTTTAAATTTTGCATTATTTAAGTAATATATATTATTGTTCACAAACCATTTTCATGATATTAAGCACTTCTTCGGGAGATGAAGCAACTTTTTCACTGGCATCTACCCTCACACCTTGCACTGTCTCATGGATCTTAATTTTCTCTTTCTCAACATCCAACAGGTCTCTCAGAGATTCATTGTAGATCTCTATATATGACACTCTGCAAGAAAAAATACCACTAATTACATCAGTTACTTTAGATGATAACAAAACATTGGCATTTTCACAGTGATATAAAATTACATTAGATTTCTTATAGTAAAATCAATCATATTATTAGATATGTTTTCAATTCACCCATAATCATTTTTTCATCACTATTTTCAGTGTACAATGACAATAAAAAATTGTAATCTTGCTTTAAACTTCAGGCCACAAGAATTTAGCTATTTCAAAAAAAAAGCTTTAAAATATGAAGTTGATGATAAGGATAAGTGAATGTATGTAAGTGTATATAAATGGCAAGTTGCCTAGTTAGTTGGACACAAATTTCTGGGCCACCTTTAATATCTATTACTTATTAATTTTTCACCATGTTTAATTATGTAACCTTTACAATGTTTACTGAATGGCCTTTTATCTATAATTATATTTAGGGTCAAAACTGGATATTATTTAGTACATTTTATTATTAACGTACAACTATGTCCCACCGTTGGGTTTAGTCAGTTTATGAGGTATATGTATGGGTTGTGCATTCTACAGGGTTGGCTTTTTGTAGCATACTAGCGACCCGCCTTCGCTTCGCTTCGGTTTATGGTTTTTTTTTACAATTGTTTTTCAAAATTTTAAAATAAAATATACCTAGTCTCTTTATTATAGTAGTATAGATTTATCTAACTTATAAATCTAATAAGTATAGCTAATAAATGTCCCATACACCTGAATAGAGCCACCTTGTATTTTCAGTTTTGATGGCTTGAAGATTAAAAAAAAATTATTGATCAATCAAAAATTTTTTATACAGTTTTGAATCTGGCATACTAACCATCATTTCAGTATGCCATCGTTCCAATTTTGAATTCAGGGTACTGAAAAAATTGAGTTTAAGTGTAATAAGTTGTGTGTCCGCATTTCTAATGGGGAAGACTTGTATTGAATTTTTGAAGAAAACAATAGTTTATTTTAAAAAATCGTTTATTCAGTAAGTTGTGTTGCCTCCAAGAGCTTTTATGACGGCCGTCATGCGGTTTGGCATGGAATCAATCAACGTCACTATGACATGTTGTGGAATATTCTCCCATTCTTCCTCAATGGCAGTTTTCACCTCCTGCAAGGTCTGCGCAGCTGGGTGTTGAGCTTGAACACACCTCTTTAGCTCATTCCATAAATGCTCTATGGGATTCATCTCTGGGCTTCAAGCTGGCCATTCCATGACGGTGATACGGACGTTATGAAGGTATTCCCCGACGATTCCCGCAGTGTGCGCTCTTGCACTATCACAGATAAAAATGAAATCTTAGCCAACAAACCCTTTTGGCTGTTGGCCAACAACAATGGCATCACATGAGTCTTTAGGCATTGACAAATGTAATGGTGGCCATGGTCCCGTCAAAACCTAAACTCCAGTTTTGCCTTCCGCGGAATTCCTCCCCAGACTGTCCATAACTTCCTTTCTCTTCAATACAGCACTGCAAAAAACGCTCTCCCTGTCTTTGGTACACCTTCCTCCTTCCATCATTACCATACAGCATAATCTTGGATTCATCAGTGAAGAGTACCAGGCTCCATTGATGTTGAGTCCAATAAAAATGTTTGCATGCAAACTGAAGGCGCGCCATTTGGTGAGCTCTTGACAGTTTGGTCCCATTTGGTGGCTTCTATGGTTTTATATCTCATTCTTCAAGTGTTCTTTTAACAGTCTGAGTGCTAGCAGTTACTCTCATGAAAGTCTTGAAGCTTTTCTTGGATCTGTACTGAACAATTTTGTAGTGACAATTTTGTAAGCTGGTTGTGAAGATAAACCAGTCTTGTCTTTTCGTCCTCACTCGGAATCATGGTCCTCCTGTACGGAGAACGAAGCCACCAGTCTCTAGGTATCAATGGTACACCATTTGAACAGCAGAATGGCTTAAATGAAGTTGTGCACTCATTTTTCGCTGACTAACCCCAGACTGAAGAAGTGTCACAGCTTGCACAGCTACGTCAGGAGCAGTATCCATAATTTTAAGGTCAAAATTGGTTTAAATCTCAGGAAAAACAATTTAATGAAACTTTTATTGAAAAACAACTTTTAAATCAATAAAACTGCTCCAATTCAAACTTTCTGCTCACTTATTTATTTCAAAACAATGAACTGACTCTGCTTTTCTTCTATAGTTTAAATTTGAGAATTCAAATTTGAAACAATAGCAGCACACCACAATGATGGTGAATATGCCAGCTTCAAAACTGGATAAAAACTTTTTCTTTGACCTAAAATTATTTTATGTTTGAGGCCTTTATAAATAAAAATGCAGGGTGGCTCCATTCATGTGTCAGGGGATGTATAACATATTTCATCAAACAGTCACAAAAGTCAATAGTTTGACTATACATACATACATATATACAATAGGGTGTCCCTTATATGGGTGAAAAAAATATTTTTTTCGGATATCGAAATGCATACCCCCTAATTCTTTTTAAACTACCCAGACTTACTCAAATACAAAATTTTATCTTCCTACGTCAACATTAACCTGTGCCGACATGGCTCTGAAGATTTTGAAAATTGCTGTTTTTAACCTTTTCCGTTATGTAGCTAAATCAATTGAAATATTTATATTTTAGAAAAATAATAATCAAAAGGAAAGTTAGTAAATACCTATTTATTTAGGTAGGAAAAGGTAGGTATTTAGTTAGTTAGGAAAGTTAGTAAGTACCTACTTATTTATTAAAAGAAGATAAAATTACAGATCAACCAGGATATTTTCTTTTGAGGGTCTCTTTTTTACAGTCTGGATACAGATTTCTATGCTCTTGCACACAGCGTAGCTAAAATTGCTTTTGTTTTGCAAAAAGCAAAAAATCCTTTGCAGTGATTAAACCATGAAAATCTTGCATAAGTTTCACAGCTCTTTCAGCTGTATCATTAACTGCCCTTAAAGAAATAACCTTTCTTTTTGCCTCTAAATAGGCAACATCTTCCCACGTAGAAACGGGTTTCTGGAGGAAGTTCTCATCAATTTTTAATCGAGAAAATAAATTTGTGCTCTTGACAGACACAAAATCACTTAATAATTTTCCTGCAACAATAAATAAGGCAGTATTATTATCAGTTTAGTGAAAACAGTGTAAAAAATAATACTATGTATTCCCACTTACCATACAAATAATCAGACATATCTTCTTTCGATGGAATGTATCTCTTCCCAGAATCATACAAACTCTCTCTTTGTAAGTTTATTACAATGTTTTCCTTGGTTTGTTCATCAACTTCATCATCAAAGAGTGATAAAACGGCAATTTCTTCTGACAAGTACCAAAGATGTTGCCTAAACTTGCTCAGGGCTGCTTTGGAAATCAATTTGTCAACAGTTTCATATTCCTTAAGCCTCTTTAAAAAGCACAAATCTTGATTTGGTGCCTTCACCGCCAGACTACATCCAAACCATGGTTTCACATATATAACCGCAATGAATAAACAAACGTCTTGAAGTGCTCGTTTGTCCTTGTCGCTAATTTTGTGCTGGGATTGCAACAAAACATATTTTTAAAGAGTAAATAGCTCTAGCCATCCACCTTGCTTGATGCACCGCTCCAGGAGGTCTGATTTTAATTTTTTTCTCATTATCTCCTTCTAAGAAAATAATAGATAGTTCAATCAGTTCCCGATAATCGTCACGTACAATGAATTTTTGCAGTTCTTGATTATAAAATGTCAACAATTCTTCTATTGTTGTAATACAAAAATGTTGTGTGACGATATCGGTGTATGTTTCAGTAGCAGCAGGATTAATATTTTTCCAGTTATCTCTAAACTTTTTGAATATTGGGATATCTGGCCTACTTGTGATTTGGTGGATTTTTGTTTCGAACACACATTTTAAACCAGTTCGTAAATGTGATGGCGGCAAGCAAAGAGTACTAATTCCCTGTCTAATTTTTGTTCCAAAAGTACACAAGCTCCTTTCAATCGCCCTGATTAGACGCAGTTGTATCACAGCATATTATTTGTACTTTGTCATCGAGGTTCTAGTCATAAAGTGCGTTTAACACAGCTTTAGCTTGATCTTGACCAGAAGAGCTCTCCAGTGTGGGCACAGCCAGAAGTTGTTTCTTTTCTCCAAATGAAATAAGAATTGGCAGGCGTTCTTCTTTAGAACTTCTCACGTCCACTCCAGGTAATAATTTCCCATCCCAGTGAACGGTCACCATTTCAGGCATATATTCTGAAAATCTGATTTTATAGATTCCGCTCTATCTTTTCTACTCTGTGTACGAATGCGTTGAATGGACGATTTGTTTATCGGGAAATCATCACAGCTAAGATCTAGTGCTTCTACTACAGCCTGAAGTATATAGACAGAATCCCTTATGCTTAATTGACATCTATCTAAAGCTGCAACTAACTTAGGCGTGATAAAGTCTTTCCTTCCTCTTTTTGTAGTAGTTCCAGAACTTACGTTTGAGATGTCGATGACAAGGGTTCCTCAAGTCTTTCATCAGAGCTGGTAGGTTGATCGTGATGTCCTTGCGTTTGTATAAAATCTTGTGTAGTAAGAGATGACGATAAACTCTGGGAACACATTTGCTCATGTCTTTTTTTCTCTTCTTTTAATTTTCTCTGTCTTGCCCTTTCTTCTTTCTCGGCTAACTTTTTGTCTACACCCGCTAAACATCCTGGACGCCCTGGTTCTCTTTGTTTTTGTAAAAAGATTTTATCTTCCTCTATTTTCATCCGTTCCACAGCATCGGCGTGTGCTATATCGAATAAATTATCTAAATTGTTTTGAAAGTCCTCCTCACGGCGCTCGTAAACATCTTGTGTATTTTTGGAATTTTTTTGAAACTCTCTCCAAGCATGGTGAAGATCCACAAGTTTTTTTACACAGTTAAGTATAGCTCTGGTAGGGATTCTAGCTTTTTCCCAAAATATAATACACTCTCGAATGACGAGATTTGCGCTTTCACTAACAGTCAATTTAACTTCGCGAATGTTAGAAAAAAGTACTGCAAGAACTTGACGTTTAGACGGTAACTTTGCGCCTGTTATTTGATAATTTACCTCACCAACTAAGAAAATACTTTTTTTATTGCTTCTTAATTCCACTGCCATCTTCTAAATGTAAAACAATGCGTGTTAATCACGAGAATAATTGAGAACAAATGACAAATACTGCGAGTACGCGCTGCTACTTCCGCGCAACTTGTATGAACATGATTCGATGCAAGTCGGCACGGGTTATCGTACTCCAAATAAGGTTAAAATTTATTTCCGAGTGTTTTAAGAGCAAATGAACAAAACTAAGACCTATGCGTTAGAAAATAAAAACTTTGAAAAATAAGGGACACCCTAATATACAATATATGTATTTTAGATAAATTAGGTATTGCTCTTTTTGAATACCTAATTTAAATCTATTACAACATAACACAGACTGTCTTCAAGGTTAAGAGTTAACAAGTTTTTTCCTAAATTAAATCAAAATGAATCATTTCTAAATTTAAATGTTACATGCTTAAAGGAGTATTGAATAGTGATGCAACAGAGATGTTATATCAGAAGGGAAAATAATAGATGTCTTATTTTTCTTATTAAACAGAAGCAGACTATTTTATTACATTTTTTATATACAGAGGTATATACAAAATGCACAGCAGCACCAGAAATGGAGGTCCATTACATCACTGCTATTGAGATAATTCTCATTACAAAAGCTCGTAAATATTATTGTACTTTGGTTTTGTTTTTCAATAGAAAGAAAGTGGCAGGTGAGCAAATAGTTTACCTAAAAATGAGCAGAACTGTTGCCTCACATGCCAACATTTGACAAACACTACCATTTCACCATGGGGTGTAAGGGGTCCCAACCTACATCTTTGGGACCCAAGCCAACCTCACCGGCTCGCACTGGACCAGCGCGGCGGGTTACGGTCCACCCCCCCCCTATGGCAGAAAAAGTAAAACGGCCCCAAGTTCCCGGTGGCTCCAGTCGCAACACCGGCGTGGACGACGGGCGCTGGTCGAGCGCTGGAGCCAGGGGTGCTAAGAATCTCCGGGATTCCACCGTCGAACGACCAGGGCTTTGGGCTTTTAACACGGATTACCGACGTAGGTTGTCACTGGTGACTTACAACACGCGCACTTTGAGGACAGACTTGAAGATCGCTGAGCTGGAAGAGGAGATAGGCAAGTTGCACTGGGATATCTTGGGGTTATCAGAAATCCGAAGAGAGGGGGAGGACACGATAACCCTGAAATCCGGCAACTTGTTCTACTACCGGGAGGGCGACCAGCAGTCCCAAGGTGGTGTCGGGTTTATCGTCCACAAGTCCCTCGTAAACAATGTTGTAGCCATCACGAGTGTGTCGAGCAGGGTCGCGTACCTTATACTCAGAATATCCAAGAGATATTCGTTGAAGGTCATACAGGTCGGATAACGAAGTGGAAGCAATGTATGAGGACATTAGTAGAGCCATACATGCTTCGAAAACACACTACAATATTGTTATGGGGGATTTCAACGCGAAACTGGGCAAAAGAGGCGACGATGAGTTGAGAGTGGGGCAATTTGGATGTGGGCACCGGAACCAGAGGGGCCAGAGGCTGGCCGACTTTCTTGAGAAAGAGGGACTCTTTACGATGAACTCTTTCTTCAAGAAGCCGCCTCATAGGAAGTGGACCTGGATGAGCCCCGACGGTTCCGTTAAAAATGAGATAGACTTCATTATGGCCACAAAGAGACAAATATTCAATGATGTCTCCGTGATCCACAGGGTGAAAACCGGTAGTGATCACCGAATGGTTAGAGGCACATTGAATATAAACGTCAAGTTGGAAAGGTCCCGCCTGATGAAGTCTACGCTCCGACCTACTGCTGCCCACATACAAAATCCCGAAAGCTTTCAGCTTGAATTGTCAAATCGCTTCGATTGCCTAGAGGATTGCGTTGCAGTGGACGATATCAACAACAGGTTGGTAGAAACTGTCCATACGGTGGGGTCTAAATTCTTCAGACATCGTCGAAGAGATGGACCCCAAAAGCTCACCGACCACACCCTCGACCTCTTGGCGGAACGACGTTCGATGACACTGCAGACTCCTGATGACGCGGAAGCATATCGGCAGCTCAACAGACGGATTCACCAGTCCTTGCGACACGACATCCGTCTCTTTAATACTAATCGTGTTAAGGAGACGATAGAGCGGAATAAAGGCTCCAAAGTGTTCGCAAGAGACTTATCTATTGGGCAGAGCCAGTTGACGAAGCTGAAGAGGGAGGACGGCAGTGTCACTTCCGACAAACAAGAGGTACTGAGGGAGATCGAGAAGTTCTATGGACAGTTGTATACCTCGGTCGCTAAACCTGTTGGCAACTTGGCCAAAGACCCAAGAGCCAAGTTGACCCGACACTATACCGAAGACATCCCGGACATCAGCCTGTACGAGATTAGGATGGCCCTCAAACAGCTTAGAAACAACAAGGCGCCGGGTGAGGACGGAATCACTTCAGAGCTTCTGAGAGTGGGTGGAACACCTGTACTGAAAGTCCTTCAGAAGCTCTTTAATTCCGTCTTGCTCGAAGGTATTACGCCAGAGGCATGGAACAGAAGCGTGGTGGTGCTCTTCTTCAAGAAAGGTGACAAGACCTTGTTGAAGAACTATAGGCCCATCTCGCTTCTGAGCCATGTTTATAAGCTGTTTTCGAGGGTTATCACGAATCGTCTCGAGCGCAGGTTTGATGACTTCCAGCCTCCCGAACAAGCCGGTTTCCGAAAAGGCTATAGTACCATAGACCACATCCATACGCTGCGGCAAGTTATACAGAAGACCGAGGAGTATAACTTGCCATTATGCTTAGCGTTTGTGGACTATGAGAAAGCCTTTGATTCGATTGAGACTTGGGCAGTGCTACAGTCCCTCCAGCGGTGCCATATTGACTATCGGTATATCGAAGTGTTGAAGTGTTTGTATAACAACGCCACCATGTCAGTCCGAGGGGTGTGAGACAAGGAGATGTCATCTCTCCAAAGCTCTTCACCAATGCAATGGAAGACGCTTTCAAGCTCCTGGAATGGAAAGGACTCGGCATCAACGTTGATGGCGAATGCATCATTCACCTTCGATTTGCCGACAATATCGTGGTCATGGCAGAATCGCTGGAGAATCTTAGCACAATGCTCGGAGACCTCAATCGAGTTTCCCAACAGGTGGGCCTTAAAATGAACATGGACAAGACGAAAATCATGTCGAATGTCCATGTCGTGCCCACCCCAGTTTCAGTTGGGAGCTTGATTCTCGGAGTTGTTGACGAGTACGTCTACCTAGGCCAAACGGTCCAACTAGGTAGGTCCAACTTCGAGAAAGAGGTCAATCGACGAATCCAACTCGGCTGGGCAGCTTTTGGGAAGCTACGCAGAGTCTTCTCGTCCAAAATACCTCAGTGCTTGAAGACGAAGGTCTTCAACCAGTGTGTGTTGCCAGTGATGACCTACGGCACCGAGACGTGGTCTCTGACTATGGGCCTCATAAATAAGCTCACTGTCGCACAGCGAGCTATGGAGAGGGCTATGCTCGGGGTTTCCCTACGTGATCGAATCAGGAATGAGGAGATCCGTAGACGAACTAAAGTCACCGACATAGCCTCTCGGGTTAGCAAGCTGAAGTGGCAGTGGGCAGTGCACATAGCTCGAAGAACCGATGGCCGATGGGGCAGAAGGGTTCTCGAGTGGAGACCATGTACCGGTAGACGAAGCCGAGGACGTCCATCTACTAGATGGACAGACAACCTCATAAAGGTTGCGGACACCCGCTGGATGCAGGTCGCTGCCGATAGGTCTAAATGGCGGACAATGGGGGAGGCCTATGTCCAGCAGTGGATGTCCAAGGGCTGAAATGATGATGATGATGATGATGATGACCATTTCACCAGACGCAACACCTTAGCATACTTAGGGAGTGGAAAAGGGTTGAGACAGATAGAGAATAGGGAGTATTATGAGTATTACTCATCCCATTATGTACCCTACTTGGGGGGAGAAAAAAATACAGGCATATGGAGTTTATACTCCATTATCGGATTATCCATCCCGTGTGCCATTATTGGCAAAATGGGTGTCATTCAATAGGACAATAGAGCTACACTTAAATTCTCTTCTATGTTTCTGTCTAACTTTCGTAAATAAAAGAAATTGAATAATTAAAAAATATAAATTAATTACCTATTAAGTAAAGTTGATAATTAACACAAGTGAAGAGATGCATGAATACTTAGACCTGCTGCTACATAATATGAAGTAGGTAGGTAGTGTTTATAGCAGAGGTTAAAGAGATTTTACAATTTGGGCCTTACTTTCAAGTTTGTGCTGTTAACTATTTGCACCTTATATCTATATCTAGATTAAGTACTGTTGATTACTGTACTGTAAGATGTATATACATCACTGGATACTATAAGAAGTTCCATAATGCTTACCTCACCAAGAAGTCTCTGTCTGGAATCCTTTTGATCATTTCAAACAAGTCAAGCACCGCTAACTGGATTATACCAGGAGACTCAACTGCTCCGGTCATAGTGTATGTCTTTCCTGAAGAGGTCTGTCCATATGCAAATATAGTACCGTTGAAGCCGGCAATTGCCGCTTCAACGATTGGCTTCGCAATGTCGGTGTAAACATGGCTAGTCTTTGTGTCTTTGTCATACACCTTGTCTGAAAATGAATTGGAAGATATAGTGTTTGGGGCCTTCGTCTGTGACGTAGATGTTTGGAATTAAAAATTACAACAAATTACGGTAAGACAAAAGGTGTATTTACCAAATGTGAAGCATGGTCCACTTTCCCTTCCATTGAGATCCAGTTGGTATAAGGTATCGTTTCTTACGCGCCATTGGTAGGTGAGTTTTTCTTCTATTTCGCGAGAAATTAGGGGTCTAACTTTGACAACTACTTTTATATTGTCACTCATTTTTCGTTTACGGAAAACTTAGTCTAGAATAGTATTAAATTTCGCCTATTCAACATTTTCATAATAAGCGATGTAAGAAAACAAACATTGGCTTGCAATTACAACAAGGAACTATCAACAATGCAACATGCATGAACATTTGAACAAAAATAACTGACGAAATAAAAATTTCAATTCAATGACAAATGCGAGTGCGAGTGCTAGTTTTTATTTTTAGGATTTATGGCATAGATTCAAGTTAATTAAGCCACATCTAGGGCTTGGAAACGGTATATATATATATATATTTTTATTATACTTCTTTCAACTTAAAATATGACATTACAATTTTTTCTCTAACACTTCTAATGGCTTCACAATATTTTTTAAAGTTTCGAAAAAAGCCCGCTCGCTTTTCCGTGAAAGATTGGTGTCGCCCGGTGTGACGTCTACTGTTGCCAACGTAGGCGATTTATCGCCATTTAGGCTACTCAGGACGAGAATCGGCGACGAAAAAATCTGAATGGCGACTGGTCGCCTATTAGGGTACTTATAATCGTCAGAATTGATGGCAGCAGGGACAAGGTATTTAAATTAACCGAATCACTAATGAGCTGAAGAAAAAAGCAACGCCCACGCAAATGTAAAAGGTCTGTGATATTAAGAAAAAAGAGGGCCTTCCTATTTGTTTATGGTTGGTTAGTTTCGGGAAATACCCCAAATTTGTCTTGCTATTATGTAACCAAATTCAGTATACAATAAAGTGATATGTATTCATTTTGCTGTTAATACTACCACAATTATCTATATTATACTGACTAAATAGTTCGGGTAAATTCGGGTTAATTTTTGTCACTTTCGCTTTGTGACTTCTACGTAAGTGCATGTTCATATTAAATTAGTTCCAAAATTCAATTCAAAGGCATTGTTTCTGTGACAAAAACATGGGAAAACACGGAAAATATGTGAAATATTATCGCGATGAATGGGAAAAAATACCAGTATTTAAAAGTAAGTAAAACTAATAGAGAGAGCATCGAGTACGAACAAATGATTGCTTTTATGATACCTATGTATGACGACTGCTGTTGTCTAGGGATTAACACTTCTAGACATAACGCAGGGGTCGCGCGCGGGTTCGAGTCCCGCATGGGACAATATTTTTTAGATTTGTCCCAGTCCGATTAGGATGTAGTAGGCAGGCTGATCACCTAGACAACTGTCAAGAAATATGATCACCAACTAACTCGCACTTGTCCAGCGAGGTAGGTTATTTATTTTATTTCACATATTTCTTTTATAGATTGGCTTACTCGAGCACCTGTTGAACTGACGGATAATGGTAAAGGTGAGGCGTTTTGTAAATTATGTATCACACCACTCCGTGCGCACAAAACCGATTTGGAAAAGCACATGAAAACTAAAAGACATAGAGACAAGGAATTGAGGTTTTCAAAAAAGCAACCCAAGCTTATATCATTTGGCTACTCTTTAGCTAGTGACAGTTCAAAAGAAAAAGAAATGGACATAAAAATTTCTGCTTATATCGCTGCTCATAGCTCCAACCGCAGTATTGATCATCTGACAGAAGTGTTAAAAACCTTTGGGACAGGAAGTCCTCTTGAAAACATTCGATTACATAAAACAAAGTGTTCTGCCATTATAAAGAATGTCCTGGAACCAGCCATGCTTAAAGAACTTTTAGAAGAAGTTGGTAACCAAAGTTATTCTATAATACTGGATGAATCCACCGATGTGACAATAGAAAAGTACATGGCATATTGCATCCGATATTATAATTCAAAACTGGAAAAAATTGTTGTTGATTTTTTAGGCTTTCAAGAAGTGTTCGAAGCAACAGCTGATGCCCTTTATAGATTATAGCCCTTTATAGATCATTCAAGAGCTTTTTGTCAAAAATGGGTTTAAATCTTCAAAATGTAATTGCAATAGGAACTGATGGAGCAAGTAACCTCTGTGGCAAACATCATTTCCTTTTCACTCTTTTGCAAGCAGATATACCGCATTTACAGCTATTGAAGTGTGTGTACCACTCTCTTAGTTTATGTGCATCCAAAGCTTGCACTGAATTACCGTCTTCTCTGGAATATTTACTTAGAGAAACCAGAAATTGATTTGCCCACAGTCCACTGCGAATGAAAGTCTATCAGACCTTATTTGAAACTATTAATGATGGCAAAAAACCCTTGAATCTAACTCAACTATCCACAACCAGATGGTTGGCGTTTTATGCAGCTGTTAATACAAACATTAACCAGTAGCTTGAGCTAAAAACTCACTTTAATATGGTGAAATCATCAGGAGAGAGATGTTATACAGCAAGGGAGCTTACTGACATGTATAATGATGACACAAATTTATTATATTTGTTGTTTCTGTCTCCCATATTAAAAGAAGTAACAAACGTAAATGTTAGGTATAGTATTTCAAGCAAGTGATGCAAATATCACAAAAATATACAACGACCTCCGGATTCTTCTTGTTTCCACTGCTAGACGTGTTTTCAAACCAGTATTCCTTAGAGGTCGAAGTCTATCTGAAAACGCCTCATTAACAATGCTTCATGAAGCAGATATAGCAGCTGTTAAGCGGACCCCAAAAATAATAATCATCGGTCATCTGCATATTATTTTTGGGGTCCCTTTTTATTGCCTACCTTCCCAAATGTTATTCACATTGGTCTACTCATATGTCATATAATCCTACAACTAACAGTATTATTAAGTTATAAGTAAATAAAAATATCTTTGATTAGCATAATAGTTTATTCTGTAAAGTCCTTAAACACATATTTTTGGATAAATAGCGTTACGCCAAAACTCTAAGCATTTTTCCAATAAATTTCTGCAATAGTTTTCGTCATAATCAATATATTTGAATCTGCTTAGAAACTTCAAAGTCGGGTCGAGCAATACAAAATAACATGCTTTATTTTCTGTTTGCAAAATATATTTGCATTTGTATTTGTGCTAAATGTCGGGCAGAGGGTTTACGGTCCAACTCCATATATTTTTTAAACGAGTTTTCGTTAACAGGACATTTGATTTCTAGTGTATAATCATCACTAATTCCATTGGGAGATGCCCCAAAGACTGGCTGGTCCTTTATTAATATAATGCCTTGTTTTCTAAATTTTATGCCAGTTTGAACTTGAATTTCAGCGAATACAAGGGTCTCTAAAACTTGTCCTCTTTTCATGGCTGTAGTGACTTTGATACTCTTTGCTCCAAGGATAGATTCCAGCAGCGATCCATTCAAAGTTTTACATTGGGTCATTTGGTAGGCCTTCGAGGCTGTGATCCGACCGTAATGTATTTCGTGCCATAACGGACTATCAGCTTGTTATATTGTTTGTTTGGAGATAACGTTGCAAGGAGGTAACTATCCATATTATCCGAACAGTATTTTAGGAACAGATTGTCATCGAAATTATTTGTTGCAGTTTTAAAGCTATGGTACAATGAATGGATCGAAAGTTTAATCAGAATGGAAGAGTCATTGTAATATTTACTTGACTGTGTTTAATTTTTCTTTTTTGCATTCTTCCATTACAGACTATAAATAACTGCCATGATTTGTACTTGTTGATGTTTCTGGTATTTCTTTTATTTTTTAAATTTTGCAACTGAGCCCACGGATGATAATTTAGCCTTAGACCAGTAGTACTTAACTCAAGTAGGAGCTGATTCTTCATTCCTACAATGTACCCATGACAAAAGTGCTATGGCATGCTTACGGTTGTAAGCATGCTAGCACTCGCGGTACAGTCATGTAAGGTCCGACCGAGATCTCGGTCTCGGTCTCGGTCTCGGCTATTCTCGGCTAAAAATCTGGCCGAGTAGTTCGGTCTCGGTTCTCGGCTAAAACGCCGAGATTCTCGGCCATGGCCGAGACTAAGCAATTTGAATTTACCAAGCCACATTAGACATTTCTTCGGACTCGTCTTGTGTGTCAATGATAATACCGTTAGTGGCAATGCTAAATGGAAAACTAAACCCAACACAAGTTCTCAATTGATAATGATTCAATAGATGATTATCAAAATCATGCTGAGGTAATGAAAAGCAAATTGCTGTCCGCACTAAATCATCGCTTTGCGTTTTTAAAAAGTAGTTGGCCTTGTATTGCCGGAACACTCATCGACCCGAGATTTAAAACTAAATATCTTACCGAAAAGAAATTGTCTTAGCTAAAATTAAAATTTTTGAATCAATTAATAGAAATTTACAGTCACCGACAACGGAGAGGGATACATCTACCTCTGCTTCAACTTCTTTCACAAGTTCACATATAAATGAGTCCAATCTTTGGGCAGCTCATGATTCTATTAATTCGGATGATGGCCCAATGTTCGATGAAAGAGACGCAAACGTGGCGATAGAACAAGCGCTCGATAGCTTTCTTAGAGAACCAAGGCTTCAAAGAAATGCCAACATTTTTGAATACTGGCATTCATCTCCATATAAAATCTTAAAACAGGCAGCTAACAAGTTTCTATCAGCACCTCCAACGAGTGTCGCTAGTGAACAGCTTTTTAGTAGAGCTGGACAGTTGTATGACGAAAGACGGCATAACTTAAAAGGATATAATGCTGAAAAATTACTTTTCTTATCTTATAATATAGCACTGTTTAATTTTGAGTATTAAACAATTTTATTACGAAATTGATGTTTTTTGTGTATTTTATTTTCTAAGTTTTCTTTTTTCAATTATGTTTCATTTCATTTTATATGATTGCCTTGCTTAAACGTAACATATCATAGACAGAGATTTAGGCCGGCTCCCTGCCAACACCGGTTCACAGAGTAGCTACGGACCTTCCTTTTAAGGTTTTGTCAAGTCTCGGTCTCGGTCTCGGCCGAGAAATTATTTCTTTCTCGGTCTCGGTCTCGGTCTCGGCCGAGACTAAAAACCCAGGTTCGGTCGGATCTTACAGTCATGATACTGAACGCCTTTAATGATGGACTCCTTTTCATCATATTGCGTCTATTTTCGATAGATTACTTGATTCTCCTTGGACAAAATGTCTCAGTCATTCTTAAAGGTGATTAGAGTATTTTTTTATAAATTTTATTCACAATTTAGGGTAATCTTGAAAAAGAAATGTGGAAACTTATCACAATAACCAATTACACTATGTATCAACAACTACCATGTCATATGTATTTTCTGTGGGGATCGCTTCAGCTTCATTTTGCTGATTTCGTTCGTAATGTAAATTTTGAATTAAAATATCTTGTCATTTCATAAAATTTATATTTATACTATATACCAAAACAAGGGAAACGGTTTAAATCCTTTTATTTGCTGCGTATGGACCAATCACTATAGCGGTGTCCAAATAAATTATAAAAAATAAAATGTCATCCCACTGACGTCGGACAGCGTCAACGGTCAAGAAGAAACAAATTTCACGTGTTGAGTTAATTTATGTATCCAATCCAACAATTTACTTGAATTTTAGAGTACAATTATTCTTTTTTAAAATGCAACATGACGATGTAAGTACTTGTCGATTGATTTTTTAAAGATAATTTAATTAGATCAAAGATATTACAACAGTATTTAATGTTTTGTTTTAGGTTGTTTGGGCTATTATCAATAAAACACATTGCTCTCACAAAGTAACGTAAGTAACAATTATAAATACATCCAGAATAACGAAAAATTCCTTTCATGTAGTATGTTTTAATTAATACAGTTTCTTTTCAGAACAAAAACCCAACATTTTTGTCGGAATGAATATAACCTCACTGGACTGTGCAGTCGGGCGTCTTGCCCGCTTGCAAACAGCAAGTATGCAACGGTCAGGGAAGAAAACGGAATTATTTATTTATATATGAAGACAGCTGAAAGGTGTGAACTTTTTACCTAGTCTATTTCTAGTTTCATAGTTTCACAATGATTTAAACTAATTAATTATTTAAATAATTGATGTTAATGTTCTATTCTTGACATTGTTTCATCAGTTGATTTTCAAACTTGAGAGACTCTGTTTTCAAGCCTTGGTACGTACCATAACAATAGCCTATGTGCCTCTACTGCTATAGGCCACCTGGTCGGAGGCCATCTCAATTTGCTCACTGTATCTTCCCATAATTCCATAATAATCAGAGGTCTTCCCATTAAACTACGACATGGGGTTCTTCAAAAAAGCTGTGAATAGGATTTTGCAAGGTCGGCGGCGCGCCCGCATACCCTCTGGTGTTGCAGGTGTCCATGGGCGGCGGTAACACTTACCATCACGTGAGACCGCTTGCTCGTCCGCCCTCTTCTCTATAAAAAAAAAATAATCAGAGGTCAGAATTAGGTAGTGTGATTTATGTACTTGCAACGAAATGTTGATATGAACATGGACATTTCTGGGATTTTCTGAATAATAATCCTAGGAACTGTAACTTATTGTCATTAGTATATTTATTTAATCTTAAGGTACCATGATGGTTTTTAGGGTTGTATCGTGATGGTTTTTAGGGTTGTATCGTGATGGTTTTTAGGGTTGTATCGATATCTCAGAGATAAGATAAATTAAACAAAATTATTCAATAGTACTTAATATGTATATTGAGCGTGAATTTAAGAGATATGTAAATAAAATAAAGGTTGGTTTCAGATCTGATTCTTATGTTCGTTAAACAATAGGCAAGAATAAATAAGAAAAACAATTTCTCTTAGTTTTTTGAAATACCACCCCCCTTCATGGGGACAACCCTCCCAACTGGGCAAAAGCTTTTTTCCAATTACTCAAAAAGTACTCGACCGATTTGGATGAATTTTTTTTTAAAATACATAGAAATAAATTATCTAGGTGGGTTTTTTTACAAAATTTGCAAATTTCGAACTCCATCACTCAAAAAAAATCAAAATTTTGAAAAAACCTTGACCTTTGACCTTCATTGAGGTCAGATGCTGATTATAGTGAAATTTAGTGGTTAAAAAGCTGCTAAAGTAGTATTTAACCCAAAATTAAAAAAACTGGGAAAAATTTTTTTTTTTCAATACCACCCATTTCAAAAAACTAAGAGAAATTGTTTTTCTTATTTATTCTTGCCTATTATTTAACGAATATAAGAATCAGATCTGAAACCAACCTTTATTTTATTTACATATCTCTTAAATTCACGCTCTATTAATGATTTACACATGTTCACATTCAGTGATTAATTATATACAATACTTTTTAATAGACTAAAAATCATTTTATTACTTTGCAAATCATTGGATTTTTAATAAACTTTAAACTGAAATCCCAGGATTTGAGGAATATCCATATTCTTCTTTTGCTCTATGATATCATTGCAAGTACATAAATCACACTACCTAATTCCGACCTCTGGTAATAATGCATGAATGAAATAACTTACTTAGAACTATGTATCATTATGCTTTCAGGGTGTTTAGTAAATGATGTATTTTAAATTGTAAATTTGACACCAATAACCTGTGTTTCAGAGTAATGTTTCCAGCCAAACAGTGGGAGAAAGTGAAGTTATCGAGAAATTTTGAAAAAGCGATCTACCAGATAAATGAAAATTTGCTTTACTGGCCAGCTTTCATCAAGGCAAAGTGCAAACAGAGATTTGTTAAGATTACACAGTATCTCATACGTATGAGAAAACTCAAATTGAGAAGAGTGTAAGTATATCTAAATTTCTTGACTTATAGAATATATCTGTGTGTCATCTAGAAGGTTTCAAGTCATAATTCACCACCATGGGCTCAGTGTGGGTTGGTGGATACACAGCTACTGACTGTATTAAACCCTCTAGTAATGGGAATTATAGGATGATATTGATAATGACACCATAATTTCATGGTGTGAAAACAAAATACAACCATTGCCTGGTATAATACCTTCATTATTCCTATATGATAATTGTGTGTGTATTTTAATAAGGTGAATTTCCACCTCGCTTTGAAATAATGATGTGCAAATTTTGAAAACCTTAAAAGTGCATTTGACCAAATTTTTTAGGAGGAATAAATAATATGTTAGTGTTTGCTCTCATAAAGATACTTTAAATTATATTATTTGATTATGAGACTATGCTATCAATATTTAACTCACATCATATATATTGTTTATATAAACTGTATAATGGTATCTTGTATAATTTTATACAGGCTTAATTGAAAAATACCTGCATCTTAATACTGAAATTCACAGAAAAAATCTTGAAAAAGAATTTCAACAACTTTTGCATAAACATTTTTTTAAACACAAAATAGGGAAATCCTCCTTGCCAATTGTCTTTTTATTTTCTTCTTGTTACCTTTTCTTTATATATGACAATGGTGCAATTAGCACATTATGCCAGTGTCAAGTTTTCTTCGTAATAAACAATTTTAGTCTAAAATGTATCCTGTTCAGTCAGTTCTGTTGAAGTAAGTCAGGAATCGCTCAGTAAAGTGATAGTAGATTTTCTCATTACAGAAGAGGACTCCTCCGAAGGACACGAAAAAAGTGGTCCCATGCTTTTATTTGTTTATCACAAACATCACACACACACTTTGAAGTTTAATAAACTATCACTGTTAAACCACAAAACGCCCAATACACAATTTGTACAATAATCAAACAATAACTCAACTTCCCGCCAAAAAGTCCTTGTTACCTTTAGATTTGTTATTTCAGTAAAGAAATAGTGCCCATACAGCGTAAGATAGAGAGAAGAGAAAGACGAAGAGAACAAAAGGCATTGGTAGCTGCTAGAATAGACAATGCCATTGAGAAACAATTGTTAGAGAGACTGAAGAAGGGTACAGTAAGTATAATTGTTTTAAAAATTATTACACTCATAATTGGTTCTCTCATAAAGTAGCTTAGTGCAAGTGTGTATAATAATGCAGCATTCAATTCAGGTGACTGCTCCATTTTCCCAATAAATTTTAAATTGAAAGAAGCCAAGTAATTAATAATGGAAACTAAACTAAACCACTTACCATCATGTGGTCCCCCACTTTCGTCTGCCATCTGTTCTAAAAAAAAAAGAAATCATTCCTAGGTAATCTAAGTTACATTTACCTAGGTATGATCTTATTCTAATCTATATCTCTGTCCTTCTGTTATATTATTGGGGGGGGGGGGGGGGGGGGGTAAGGAATTAAAAGTTATGTTTGTCCGGTTTTCCCCCTCTTATGTCAGGTTTTATGATTTGTGGCATTCTCTACCTCTATCTCGCATTGTATTGTTAGCAGACAAATTACTACTAATAATACTTAATATATATTATCTTTTTATATCTTTCTAGTACAATGATATCTACAACTTCCCACAAATGGCGTTCGACGCTGCACTTAGAGCAGAGGAAGTTTCTGGCGAAAGTGAAAGCGAAAAGGAAGATGAAGAGGAAAAACAAATGGAGATTGAGCCGGAGCTGGAGAGGGAGTTAGAGAAGACTGTGGAAGAGACAGATGAGTTTGTTGAAGGAGATAGTGATGAGGTAATTAATATAAAATATCTCATCTTGAAACTGTTTCAAACAAAGATCTATCAAATTGTATCTACATACTACACAATACAACTTGTCACCGAAATTTCATAAAACCTGAATAATGTCAACTAATTTAAAATATATATAAAACCGCTTTAGCGGCAAATATATTTTAAGGAATAAATCAAAAGGTACACACATGTTAAGTTTTGTTGTTCTTATATAAAACGTTTGTAGTGCTCATTACTCAGTACAGGGTAATGACCGGGCTCCGGTAGTTGCAACAAGTATTTTTGTTTTGCGCGTAGAATAAAAAATATACCAGAAATGTACAATAAGTTATAAAAAAATATGTATTGCAAAACTGGTAGAATCAGGTCTATACTCAATAATGAACAACTTACGAGTATGTTTAGCTTCTGCGTTATTTTAGTTACACGTTCTGTATTTTATTAGATTGATTTCAAAGAAATCCACTTAATGTGAAGATACAATTTTCGGATTTAAAAAAAAAAATCACTATTGATTAAGAATAAATATGAATCAGTTTCGTAGATTTTTTGGCAAAATTGGTACTAATGGGTATAGGTTGGCCTGTTGCGGACTGTACGTGTCATGAAATTTTCAATTTTTTCTAAACTTTTTAAATTTTTTTTTCTCTTTTCAAAATCTTTCTTCTGACAGGTGTGGGCGCGTGCCATCAGTCTTTTTTAAATGTATACATATAAATGGCCTCTTGTGTACATAATGCTAAGTTAAAGTCGATATCAATTTACTTCATATTTTCACTGTGCACGTTTTTTTCTAATTATAGGATAGTGACTCCGGCGGGAAAGAGAATGTGGATGTTGGAAGTGATTTTGAATCTGAAACTTCAGATATTGAGGTAAGGGGTTCGAAATTTTTGTAGTATAGTTCTAAATCGCCATTTTGTTTTTTTTTTTTTCAAAACTGCCACGCACGATGGACCTACATATATCGATAGACAAACAATGCATAGACAAACATAAATATATAATAATATTATGTCTTAAGTCTTAAGTGTTACGTTACCGAGATATTACGATTGAAAGATCACTATATAATCGTATGACCTTAGCAAATCTTACCTGAGTGTATAAACAAAATGTACAAATCACGTGCTTCTACTTATTAAATTGTTAACAAATAACTGTTTTGCTTATTTTTATATCTGTTGGTAAAAATATCTTAATCTTAACTGGAATATCTTAACTGGATTGACTGACTAACTTGCCAACGTCAAGCCCCAACTACTGAAGCTAAGCTAAGCTAACTTGAAATTTGGACAGTAGCTTCCATTTATGACGTAAACACTAAGAAGGTATTCTTTGAAATTCAACTAAGAGGTTAAAACGGCGTGTCTTAAGTTTTCAAATAAAATAAATATTCTCTTTATTGTGTACACAACAAACAAAAACAAAATATACACATACTTAAGATACAATTGGCGGCCTTATAGTTTAATCTTCTAGCCAACCTTAACTTCCAGGTATTCGAGGCTGTCAATTTTGTATGGAAGCACAAATTAACGCAATTAAATTCACGCGAGCGAAGCCAAGGACAACAGCTAGTAAATAAATAAAAAACAGTTGAGTGTCACTGGAAAAAGTGTTAGTTGTCCAATCACACGCCTGTATGTTTGAGAAATTAGATCGATTTTGATATCTCATCTATTTTTAGAATGGACCAAAATATTATAGTAACGCTTTTCGTAATAATAATAACAATTAAAAGAAATTGACTAATACGCATAAGGCTCGCACGGTCAGTTATGGGCCTATACTGTTTCTTGATTATAATGGGAGGCCTGTGCTCTAACAGTAGGACATTGCAGGAAAAATTACATCAATAAATGATCTTCATCATGGATTTACAAAGAGAAATTATTATTCTCGAGAAATATTATAAAAATAATATCGTTTATTCAGTACCTAACTTGTATTGCCTCCAAGAGCCTTTACGACGGCCGTCATGCGGTGTGGCATCGAATCGATCGTCACTGACCTGTCGTGAATTCTTCCTCAATGTCTGTTTTCAGCTCCTGCAAGGTCTGCAGTGCTGGGTGGTGAGTTTGAACACACCTCTTTAGCTCATCCCATAAATGCTCTATGGGATTCATATCTGGGCTACTTGCTGGCCATTCCATGACAATGATACCGACGATATGAAGGTATTCCCTGAAGATTCCCGCAGTGTGCGCTCATGCATAAAAATGAAATCTTGGCCAACAAACCCAACATATGGCATCATAGGCTATTCTCTTCTATATCATCTCTAAGCATTGTCGAATGTAATGGTGGCCATCTAGTGGTGGCAGCCGTAGTCCCGTCACAACCTGAAGTCCAGTTTTGCCTTCCCCGGAAATTCTATGACTCCCCAGACTGTCCATGACACCCTGCCATAACTCATTTTCTCTTCAATACAGAACTGCTTAAAACGTTCTCCCTGTCTTCGGTACACCTTCCTCCTTCCATCATTACCATACAGCATAATCTTGGAGTCATCAGTGAAGAGTACCTGGCTCCATTGACGTTGAGCCCAATGCAAATATTCGCGCGCAAACTGAAAGCGCGACGCCATTCGCTCGTGTCGGTTTGGTTCCATTGGCTGGCTTCTGTGGTCTTATATCACGTTATTCGAGTGTCCTTCTAACAGTCTGAACGCTAACAGCCCATGAACTCCACTGAACTCCATGAAAGTCTCGAAGCTGTTCCTGGATCTGTACTGAGGTCAGGAGACGATTTCGTAAACTGGTCGTGATGATAAACCGATCTTGTCTTTCGGTCGTCACTCGGAATAGTGGTCCTCATAGACGGCGAATGAAGCCGCCAGTCTCTAGATATCGATGGTACACTCTTTGAACAGTAGAACAGATTAAATGAAGTTGTGCACTCACATTTCGCTGACTAAGCCCAGACTGATGAAGTGCCACAGCTTGCGCGGTCAATTAATCTTAAGGCTTTTAATAATTGTAAGGTCAAAATGGTTCAAATCTCAGGAAAAACAATTTAATGAAACCTTTATTGACAAACAACACCATTCAATCAACAAAACTGCTCCAATTCAAACTTTCTGCTTCCTTATTTTTTCAAAACAATGAACGGACTCGGCTTTTCTTCTGTGATTAAAATTTGGAACAATAGCACACCAAAAAGATGGTGAATATGCCAGCTTCAAAACTGCATAAAAACTTTTTCTTTGACCTAACATTGTTTTTACATTTCAGGCCTTTATACATAAAAATGCAGGGTGCCTCGATTCAGGTGTCCGGGAGTGTATTAAATGATGAATTTGTTGACTTAAAGTTTCGTTTTTTGATTTTCAGGACGTCGCCGAAAGGATGACAAGAAGGAAACCGCGCGTGGAAATTGAATACGAGACGGAACCAACCACTGTATTTAGCAAGAAAATAAAAAATTGAATCTTTTATTTGCTGTTTTATTCTTACTAATTGCCATTCATAGATCTAGAAGTATTCACTTGGTTCACTGTAATTTGTAAGTCTATTCATTCTCTAATAATATAATTGCCGTCATATTTTTGATGTACAGTCAGCAACACGTTAATGTACCCAAAACGGTTCGATTCTAGTCCACAATTTTATCATCCATACATTACCTTGTTGCTGACTTTACCTATAAATAAATAAATATCTTCTAGTAATCACAAGGGGTTTTTGGGCCGTAATACAGAACGTCGACCCATTGAGGACATATGCCCTTTTAAATTGTTGAGTTTGCCTGTTTCCCCACGATGTTTTCCTTCATCTCATAATAAATGGAACAAATTGTATTTAAATAGAAACTCCCTGAAATCGGCACTCTTACTAACGCGTTAACGCCACGAATAAGTGTCGAGAATAGATTCTAAGCTATAGCCGATCTTCACATTTTTAATGAACTCAAAATATACCGCACAGAATACTCATTGTGCTACAGACAGACCTATACAACCAAAGAGTTAAAACTTAAAATTTTCTCGAAACAAAAAATCGAAGTTGACACTGTATAAAAAGGATTGTACTCAGTATCTCACCAATGAGAGTCGAGAATAGATACCGTTAGGCTATCACCGCTCTCAAATCACCACAGGGTGGTGATAGCTTAGGGGTTTCAATTCTTGATTTTAGTTTGTGAGGTTGTTAGCTCAAATTCTCAGCCCATTGAATTTCGTACGTTTTTTTTTTAATTTATCACTAACACGAATGTTCCAGACATAAAATGATTTTTTTTCCTGTGTCGTGTCGGCCGGCTGTAGAATAGCATCACTCCTCTTCCTGTGGATGTCGTAAAAAACGACTAAAGGATACCATAAGCGTTGAGTAACTATACCACCTGTAAAAGAGTGGACTCGCCAACCCGCTTGGCCAGCGAGGCGTTTCAAAGCCATACATCCCTCATACACAAGATAATGTGCATGAGCAGTTCTGTCCAGTGAACGATAAAAGGGCTGGTAACAGTTGCGGTAGGTATGGATTTTTCATTTATCACCAGCTCGGCGATGAAGGAAAACATCGAGAAGAAGAAACCTGCATTAACAAAAATCTGTGCCATTTGTATCCACAAATCCACACTACGACCGCGTGGTGAATTATAGTCTGATATCTCCTAGTGACATACTAGGAGAGGTATGCGCCCTAAAGTGGGACGTTATAAGCTGATATCGATATCAATGTGTGTGTCGGATGCCCACCGAATGGGTTTTCAATTTTTTTTCATAAAATCCAAACCGTTTATGTAAGTAACACATTTTAACAAATACCATTATTAAAAAGTAACTACAATAAATTCCCTTCGTCTGTCTCCTTGTACGCAAGGATATTAATAGACACCTATCAAACTGTATTCTTTAGATGACAAAAGTCGTTCCTATTCAAATTAAATTAAATCTCAATTCGTGAGTTGAATGTGGAGGCTTCAATTGTATAGGGCGCCTCCCAGATAAAATATCTTGAAGTTCGTCAAGGGTGCCACTTTGTTCCCGAGTTAATTACACTCATCTGTTAATTAAGAAAGTTATTTTCTGCGCAATCTTTGCTTTCATTGTGTCCTCTATTGCCTGCCGAGATATTGCATTTCACTTTAGTCAGTGATCAGTTTTCATTTCTCCAGTAATTCAAGAAATTGATAATAATCATTCATTGTTCTCCTCTTTATATTTGACAGGTGTTTGTTACAGGTAGATAAATGTAAGTCGATTCCCTTAAAAAAACAATAATTATTTAAAAAAAATCACTCAGTCACTAATAAGGAGAAATTAGTTCTGTACCTGAGATGTAAAGAATAATAAATATCAAAAATAAAATACCCCGGCGAGTACCAGTACTTAATCGGAACTCAACTGTTCTGTTGAGACATGTTTTATTTTTACGGTTTTATTCAAAATAATTAATTATAGTATGTTGTTATAAAATATCCATTTGGAAACCCAGAACCGTTAAATCACAGTATAAAAAACTGAACTTTATCTTTGACAATTTGTTTCTTATTTTATTACAGGTTATTAAAAAACTATTCAGAATGACTAGTAGAGTAGTATGTAGAATGCAGAGTAGTCACGATATCTTATAAGATTTGGTAACTACAGGCTTTTTTGATAACTACTGTTTCGACTTTCCGTCAATTACTTCTATGCCACATTTTAAAATAAATATGATTTTAATATATTTTATTATAATACTTGAGTCTATAATTATTGAAAGTAAACTCAATTCCTCACAGATACTCAATACCGTGTCATGTTGGCCGGCTATAGAAGAGTACCACCCCATCTATTCTCGTGGCTGTCATAAAAGGCGATTACGGCATAATAAAGCGGCTACCACAAACCCTGAGGAACTACACCACCTCGAAAAGCCAACCCGCTTGGCCAGCGTGGCGTTTTAAAGCCATACATCCCTCATGTACAAGACAGTGTGCATGAGGAAGCCCATGTCCAGCAGCGGATATATAAAGGGCTGGTTGCAAACTCAATCAGTATTATGTTATTATCTGTTTTTATAACCATCATTCAAACCTTTTATAAGTATTATGGAAGTGTAATGTGACTTTAATAACAGACAATAAAATGAAAAGTAGTTTCTTATTTTTATTTGGAATATTTGGTTACACAATAATCACAATAACCAAACTAAAAAATGAAACGCCCTTATTTAAAACAAATACGACACGCTGGAGTGGAAAATCGCTTTACAAAGAGTAGGTAGAAATCACGGAGGACTTACTAACATGCTCCGTGGTAAAAATAGGCTCCGTTTTTAAAGAATCCTTTTCGATGAAATATTGAAATATTTCACAGATCTCAAACATGTTTATTAATGTACTGATATGGAAATAGGCTAGTAGATACTATTGACGACTAATTAGCCCAGTTGATAGTGCCTGTGCAATAGGTCCCGGGTTCGATTCCCGGTCGGACAATCATTTGTCAAAAGACAGGTCATGACAGGTGTTTGTTCGGGTCTGGATATTGCACCTGTTGTGTTCGTCTTTGTATGTGTCTCTGGACCCACGACAGGGAATCCTAGTGTGGACCCTTGAGTGTGGTGTTATTTATTACTACGATGCTGAATATCAATAAAACATACATATAACATTAATAAGCAACCTGATTTCGAAAACGACGATTTCTTAAAAATAATTGGGCTCCATACGAGCTTTGATAATTGATCACAAAATTGACAATAATAATTATGAAAATAAAACATTAAATACACAATATCTACGAAGATAATTGCGCTTTCAAACTTGAAAATTAATTAAACGTCTTCGAAGAGTTTCAAACATTTTGTTTCTAAATTTTCTATTGTTTCCTAATTTAACAAGTTTTAATTTAACAAATCATGAAACAAAATTCGGCGTTCATTGGGAGGATGTGATCGGACTATCACTGAGAATTAGGTAATATTAATTAAAACGTTTCCCGATTCTTAACTTTAGTTCGTCGAACGAACATTGGCCAAGGAACTTTATTATCTGCTAGAGATCTGAATGTCGATTTTGTATTTTTATAGAAGTAGGTATTGTTAAAGAGACGGCCGCATTGACTCTTACTGACTATTGACACTGGAAAATTTATCTCGAAGTCGAAATGTATAAGTTTAAAGTGTTTACTTTAAACTACGAGTACCACTTGGTGCCGCTGTTAGCTGAAGAAGTTTTTTTTGATTACTTTATTCAGTAATTTACACAAGTCTTTGTCTTTGTGGAGTAAGGTACTCATAAACTTTTATGTATTTTTATTAAAATTGCTTCGACGTCAGGCATGTTATTTAATAAGTTTTGTACTGTGTTTGTAGTTAATATAAAATCATTACCGGGACTGTTGGACTTTTGATTCAACCTAAAGCCTTACCTGAACACGCTACACTCACACATAATTTACACGGCCAGTTTAAAAAAAAGTATTTACCTATTAATATTTCCCGACACACATCGCTCTCTAAATATAGCAGTGGTAAATTCGAAAACGCTTCGTAATATCCAAGTCGAAACTCACAAACTCAACAAGAAAATTTTATTCGCGGTCTCATAAATTAAGTTTCGACTTCCAGCTAAGTTCGTTGCGTACGCAAAAATGTTTTGCGAATAATTAATATCTGATTGGCCATTCATTTGCTGAACGAGGGAGTTTTGATTGCGACCGTCTTCATTTTGCTGTAAAATCAATTCGCTCTTATTCATTTTAACGTGATTTTGAACCGTAACCTGTATTCGGGTTTTTCTTAAAATGTCTTCGTGTGTCATGTCTTTTATGAAATTCTTGCCAGTTACATGTATGTATTTTTAAGCCTTTTGACAGGACGTTGACCTCTCCTAGTAAATCACTAGACGGTATCGGGTCATAATCCACCACGAAGGCTAAGTGTAGATTGGTGGATACACACGCTCTATTTATTTTTAAATTCTGGAACATGAGTGCCTGTGACATTTTTTAAAAATCTGTACGAAACTTTGTTATACGGGCTGAGGTTTTGAATTCACGACATCATTTTTTTTTTTTTTTTTTTTTTTTTATACATTAGTGGGCGGACGAGCAAGCGGTCCCACGTGGTGATAAGTGTTACCGCCGCCCATGGGCACCTGCAACACCAGGGGGTATGCGGGTGCGCCGCCGACCTTGCAAAATCCTATTCACAGCTCTCTTGAAGAACCCCATATCGTAGCTCAATGGAAAGACCTCTTGAGGCAGTTCGTTCCACAACCTACGGGTTCGCGGTAAAAAATAATTTTTGGACCGAACAGTGCGCGACACCTCCGTATCGAGGAAATGCGGATGGACCGCACTTCTGTGACGGGAGGTGCGGTTGTAGAAACCCGAGGTGGGAATTATATTAAACAATTCTTCAGAGCATTCCCCATTGTACAGGCGGTAGAACACACAGAGAGACGCAACGTCTCTCCGAATGCTGAGGGATTCTAAACCGCCCGTGAGAGTGGGATCGTCGACAATACGAACAGCACGTCGTTGGATGGAGTCCAATGGGTCCAATTGGTATTTCGGTGCGCCGGCCCAGAGATGAGAGCAGTACTCCATATGGGGCCTCACCTGAGCTTTGTAAAGCATAAGGAGTTGCCCAGGTTTGAAGTACCGCTTCGCTCTGTTCAGCACACCGAGCTTTTTGGAGGCCATTTTGGCCTTATTTTCCAGATGACCCCTGAATTCGACTTTGCTGGAGATGTCGATACCAAGGATCCCGATACTCTCCAAGATCTTAAGAGGTATGCTCTGAAAGCGAGGTGCTACAACAAAAGGGGTTTTTTTAGCGGTGAATGCACAGACTTGCGTCTTACTGGGGTTGAAATCCACTAGGTTTAGAGAACCCCAAATCGAGACTAGATCTAAAGAGTCTTCGATTTCAGACACAAGCCTGGCTCGACTCTCTTCCACTTCGACCCGAGGGATGTTGGCGCGGCCCTTGTACAAGACGTCTCCAGTACTGTCATCTGCATAGCAACGTATGTCACCAATTTGCAACAGGTCGTTGATATGCAGAAGGAACAGAGTTGGAGACAGCACGGAGCCTTGCGGGACGCCAGCGTTAATAGACATGGTGTCGGAGCAGCTACCATCGATAACGACTCTGATGCTCCGTCCAGTCAGGAAACTGGCAACCCATTCGCATAATCCCTCGGGTATCCCGAAAGATGGTAACTTGGAAAGCAGCGATTTGTGCCATACCCGGTCAAAAGCTTTCGCAATGTCTAGGCCTACAGCCAGAGCCTCGCCTCTACTCTCAATTGCGTCAGCCCAGCGGTGTGTTAAAGAATAAGAGTCGAGAATAGATACTCCTTAGTTATTACTAAATAATTAATACCTAGATACAGTAGGTATATGAAAACCGGGGATCCGGAGAACCGTGTGTATTGTGCGCTATGCAGATTGTTGAGTACTAGTAACGATGCATTATAATGCACAGCTCTTTGCGACGGAGGTCCGTTGTCACATGAGCTCCTTCAACTGCCGCCAGCAGTGCCGGCATTAGCGGTTTCGTCACCTTGTACAAGATGTTTGAAGTAGGGGTACTTGCGTCTACGCCCGTATGGCTGTGTAGGGCGCCTCCAATTCATGATGGAGTCCGCCTCCGCCATGGCGCCTTCCGGACCTCCGGCACCCTGTGCGGCCGCACGGGTCACACACCCCTAAAGCCGGCACTGGCCGCCAGCTTACCGGCTAGGTAGCGTGCGGCATAAGGGACGGCATAAAGGACCACTAGCAACCAACGACCAAGAGAGGTTGACCAAGGGGTCAAAGTGGTGGAACTGAGGTAAGAGAGATGTTTCGACTCATCGGCGATTGGTTTACCATTGCTAAAATTTACTCGTGATGTGACACGCTTGGTTTCCATACAATTCTACGAATTTACGTTGTCTATGTCCTATGGACATCTCATAAAATTGTTACGTTGCTCTTCCGTTGTAGCACTTGTATCAGTCAGTACATACTGCTCGTATTTTCGCAAAGGACTGCAAATTCCCAACCCGCCACCCTAACACACTTCCACATCTTAATTTACCTCTGAATATGAAAAGGGTAACCATTTGACATTTATCCAAGAAAAACCCTTGTTTGTTAAGTACGAACCCTTTTCGGCTCCAAATCTTTTACTATTTTTATTTCTTTGAATGTCAAAGTGAATTACTTCTACTTAGTGAGCTGTTAGTCATTTCCGATCACAGAAAATGGTAGAGGCTGGAAATATAAGATTAAATGAATACCCAATGGTAGCCTAACGGTCGTCTAGACTATTCAACGCTAGAAGTGCAGGAAAGTTAAACTTTCGTCAGAAAGATGTAATTAGAAATGTGGGAACTTTAAGATATGATATTTTTTAATACTTATTCATCCTAATTATAGGGTGCGAACGTCCGTTTTTAGATTTTAAAATTCTTATTTTCTTAACTTACTTTTGTTTAAGATTGCAATAACTCTATGCGCCGATTAGCACGTATCGTACACGTATCTATATGTACTAACTCTACAAGCTCGGTGCACTATTAGTCGATTAAAAGTGCATTGTGCTAAGGTTTTAAACAAGTTTACCTAGATTTTAAAATGGACTTGTACAAAGCAAGTCGCGTATGACGTTCGAGAGTAGATTAAAAATGTAATTTCCGATCCGTCTCGTCACTTCCTCGGCGAGAACAACGTCGGACAGTACACATGATGTATTATGTTCCCGTCAGGATAGGAATCGGGTAAAGAATGATGTCACCAGGTGCACTTTGTTACACAACAGGTTCAAATAATCGGAACCTAATAACATCGTCATATTGCTGTTGTAGTCTGTTGCAGTTTGTTGTAAAATGTCGATATTCTGCGGTGGTTGAAGAATAACTGTATAATTATGTATAATTTTGAAAATGACTTCTATGTATTCTACTAGACAAGCAATGCAGTATTGAAAAATTGCACATTACGTTACGATAAATTGTCCACAACCAACACATGTTACTATAGGCCGGAGCGCCGCGCTGGTCGCTTGATGTATATGTGGCCGATTGGTAGTGAGCGCATCCATTTTTTGACAAAGTTTACTATTTTTGTGATTTTATTTTCAAATTGTTATAGATTTGACATTTTCTTAGTATTATTTTAATAATATGATAGGTAGGTATAGCAAATTATATTACTATAATAATAAACATTGGAAGATTCGTGGGAATGATTGCAACTAAAACAAAAGAATTTTACATGTACCAAAATAAAAAATATTTTTATTAACCCGCCGATTTGATTACAATTTTTGAGAAGAATTGGCAGGAAACTCAAAACTGGTATAGTAATTTATTTAAGTAGGTGCCATATTTATTATAAACACATAACTGCCTGTATAAATTATTATTTTAGTAAAGTTTTTATATAAATAAATATTATTATTTTATATTATAATAATAATAATAATTTATGATATTATTATAATAATAAATATTATTATGTATAAATTATTATTTTAGTTTTAGTATTTATTTAGTTCATAATAAAGTATTAGATTTATTTATAGGTATGACAAATGACACAAAGAAAAGAAAATACTTAAACCGAAAAACTAATCTAAACTTATTTGTAAAATAACATAAAACTAACTTATAAATATTAAAAATATAATATAATATAGTATTTGTTTATTGTACAAAATGCTCAAAATATAGGATTATATATTGAGCATGTTGTACAAATTTGGTTCCTGTGGTATGCTACCAAGTGGTGGTACCAAATTTGTATATGCATACATACTGGTATGCTGGCGGTATTATCTCGCTGGATGGCAAGACTGATGCGTTGCGCCAGATAATGGTCTGCCCTAGGGTTGCAGGTGCTGTCAACCAGGCGCTTAATAAGATCTTTGAATAACGAAAGCGTGCTAAGATCCCACAGACCTATGTCCCTTGCGAGGTTTTTATAGATCGTGTAATATTTTATTAATATATTTATAATTTCGAAAAACTATTAAACAACATATTTTGTCTCATAATATGAAGTATTAACCACATCTCACCTGACACAAAAATTCAATTTAAAAGCTACTCCAGAATTTATAAGTCAAAAATTCTCAAAGAGGGCGCATTTCAAACGCTCGCTAGTCACGCACAGAGGTGCACATAACAGTAAGAAACGATTGCTTACGATATTGTTATTGCGCAGCGTTCCCCGTAAACATAACACGTAGCTTTACTTACCTTTTGCCGAGATTATTGCCCAGAAAAAGGTGAGAAAATACAAAAAAAGTCACCAAGCAATGTGATGAGAGAATTATCTCATCAGTTGTTTATTTATGGAAGAGTTGGTGCCTCAATTTATAGTAAGTGACGCCTGATAATCTAGGCATATTGAGAAAATGCGAATGCACTGCCGGTTGTGTAGAACACAAGTAGTTCCTAGTTCCTTGCATCGATTTGAGAGTATAATCCCATATCCGACAAATGTATGTTGTAGCTTATGGAAAAACCTGAGATAGCAGCATGGAGTTGTTTCACCTGTGATGAGTCTTGCAAGCCAAAAGTAAATCGTAAAGTAAAGCGTTCATAAATCTCTACATTTGTACACTTTTTTAAAAACGTTTGTAAAATAGAGTAATCTCCGTTCCGACTACCATCGGTTTCTCTTTTTTATAGAATAGAATGGCAGTCGAGTGGGCAGGCCACATGATGATAAGTGGTCACCGCCGCCCATGGACATCTGTAACACCAAGAGGCTTTCGAGTGCACTGCCGATCTTGCTGACTCCTGTTTACAGCTCTCTTAAAGAGCCCCATATCGTAGCGTAATGGAAAAACTTCGGCTGGCAGTTCATTCCACAACTTTCTAGTTCACGGTATAAAGTGTCTTTTTGACCGCAATGTACGCACGACTCTATGTCAAGGGAGTGTGGATAAACCGCACGACGATGACGAGTAGTAGTATGATGGTAAAAACCCGAAGTTGGGATAAAGTTGAACAGTTTTTTAGAACATTCCCCATTATATAGGCGGTAGAAAACGCAGATAGAAGTAACATCTCTTCAGATGCTGAGCGCTTTTAGACCACATGTGAGAGTGTGATCGTCGACAATTTGGACTGCACGGTTTTTTTATTTTCTAAAGTCCATTGGATTACTCGTAGAATAAACATTATTTTTGTGATTGAGTCGAGATTTAATAGATTTATTATGTTTTTCAATAAACTTCAATATCACTTTGTATGGACAAACAACGGTAATTTACTTATCGATTGTAGGAATTAACCGTTATCATAATCAAGATATAAATTTAAAACTATAAACCATGATTGATATTGATTGGTATTACGCATTAGTCATTAAGATCAAAGCGAATAACAGGATTTTGGCTGTTAAACTTGCTTATTAATAATTACTGATCTTATCAATGTTTATTGTTTTAAATATAGATTTAAAGATAGGGGGATATACCTTTTTTCAACTATTTTCTGATTATTGAAGTTCGGTTCATTTAGAAGAAAGTTGGTAAACATTTTAACATTCCTGTGCCAATTTTTTTCCAAGAAATATTTTACATGACGTGTAGTTCATTATTTGAAAATATTTTACCATGACATATATATTACATTTTAACAGTAATATATGAATATAGTTTATCCTATTTAAAGAAAAATGTTGTTTTGAGTAAAATTTACTATAAGTACCGTACCTATTCAATATTTAAGGTAATTTTGCTAGAGACCGATCGTTTTTCGGCGTACCTATGTATACCACCCTTCTATATTATATACTTCTGTATTTAGTAAACGCAAAGAAAAGGAAACGACATAATATTAAATGATTGCGCTAGTAGTAATGATTGCATTGGTGGAAAACTTTAATAATGTGCTTATTACAAAGTATTTTGTAATAGTAATGCTTATATTTTGTGTTTAGACTATTAATATTATTTATCTGCATCCTATTGTTGCATTTCAATAAACCATAAAACTGTCCTCGTTCCTGTGAGGCGGTATAACATTGATTTTTTTTATGAACATACGTACCGTGATACATGACAACATCAGTCCAGAATGACAAAGGTTGGCACACCATCTGATGCGCTGCATACCTATGGCAATTTAGGCAAAAAAATTGGATAAACGATTGGGAAAATAGTGAGGGATAGGATAGGGAATGGAATGAGTTCTAAGGACGAGTGAAATAAATTTTCCAAATTTACCTGTTAGACGGAAACCGGTTTCGTAATTTTTCTGTCAACCAACTATCCCATTATATACCCATTTGTTTAAAAATATGTTATCATATACGAGTAAAAGTATAATCGCTCTACAGTGTTAACATACAGAGACTTTACCCGCCCCGCTTAAAATAAAGGATTAAAAGGATTCGCTTCCTTTACACTAAAATATAGTACCTTCAAGTGTAAGTGCCTCAACTTGTTCTTGGGGGGAAGTAAATAAAATTACGCTGGCGAGTGGATCGCCAAGGTCAGTAATTCGATAAAGTAAAAAGAGGATGTTTGGCCGAGCTAAATTGATTTGTGGTTGTTTATACGATACACTTGTTTGAAGAATAACCCGACTGACAGTGTCCATAATGTAATCAAATAGAAGTAAATAGTAACTGTAACGCAATGGATATATCATATATATATATTAAGATCAAGATATCAACTCATATATCAAGATTTTGAGAAAGATGTAATGCATATTTCAGTATTTCTCACAAAGGTCACTATCAAACGATACATATACCTGATCGATAGATATACTTGATATATTTGTACCTATATATCTGTTAATCGATAATATTATCCTATAACGTCCACTGCAAGACATAAGCCTTATTTTGTGTTCTCTATAGACTATTGTGCCAAACATCTACCACTGCGATCCTGATGCAAATTTACATTCTTGGATGGTCTTTCCTGTTTTACTTTTACCATCAAACTAATAAATTACACCCCTAAATTATAACTTTAAATTAAACTAAACACCCTTGCGATGCGAGTCTAGAATTGGTACCTCTTGGCTATCACCACTGCTCTAGATAATACAAACGTGTCCATTTTTCCCACAGATCTAATATTTCTGCTACTCTTCTATTATTTTTTCAAAATAATTATGTCTATTCTTTTCAAATGTCATATGAACAGAATGCGATGTATCGAATGATTTTAAACGATGGCATGGACCTAATGTTTTTTGAATGAATTTAAGTACAACGTTTACTTGTTTCATATGAACACTATGGTTTGTTACAAAATATTGTTACAAAAACACACCCAGAAAATATCTCGTCAGGATAGGACAGAAAAGTGTTCATAATCTTTCTCACTTTCGCGGCGAGCCGACACACATACCTGCCAGCGATAGTGTCATTAATCTAAGACGGTCACGCGGGACCTTGGAGGTAACGATTCTAGGGACGCACGAGCTGCCAACATCCGACTTCCGCATGTCGCAAAAGATATTTGAGCATCTCGCGATATCCCAGAAGGTGATAATGATAATTGAGGACATTAAATCCGTATATTATCCGTACAGCTCTAGTCAAATCGAGATCTAGTCATATCGAGATTTAGTGATAATGGCTACCTAGACATTTTGAGAAAGATTTAAAACTCAAAAGTTATTAATTTATTAATCATTTTTTAATTTTTATTTTAGCAGGATGCATGCTCTCGTTTCATTTCCATCGATCAAGAACTCCTTAGACCGGGTCTCGACTTGGAGTAATCGCAATTTGGTCCAATTTAACCCCAGTAAGACACAAGTCTGTGCATTCAGCGCTAAGAAAGCTCCTAAGCTCCTTTTGTAGTGGAATCTTGATTTCAGAACATTCCTCTTAAGATCTACGAGAGTTTTGGGATCCTTGGCGTCGATATTTCGAACAAAGTCGGGTTTCGGAGTTATTTGGAGAGCAAGATAAAACTTGATGAACAGAGCGAAGCAGTACTTCACTCCGGGGCTTGTCTCTTTATAAAGCTCAAGTTAGACTCCACATGGACTACTGCTCACAATTCTGGGCCAATGTACTGAAATACCAGCTGGACCTTTTTCACTTCGTCCAGCGATGTGCTGCTGAATTGTCAACGATCCCACTCTTACAGGTAGTCTAGAATCGCTCAGCATTCGAAGAAATGTGGCGTCTCTCTACGTTTTCTACCGTCTATTTAATGGGGTATGTTTTGAAGAACTGTTCAATTTTATGACAACTTCAGGATTTTACCATCGCACCATCATCGTGTAGTTCATCCGCACTTCCTTTACATAGAGTCGCTGCGTACTGTGCGATCGCAAAGACATTTTATACAGGGAACCCCTAATTTGTGGAATGAACTGTCAGCCGAGGTTTTTGTTCTAGGAAAAACACTACGACATGGGCTCATAAAAAGAGCTGTGAACAGGATTCTTCAAGGTCGACAGTGCACCTGCAAGCCTGCTGGTGTTGCAGGTCTTCATGGGCGGCGGTGACCACTTCATGTGGTCCGCTGCTCCCGCTCGTCTACCATAATGTATTCTATAAAAAAATATTGCTCACTTCTATTTTGACGTTCCTCTTCGCAGTCATATTTAACCCCATTATTTAATAATGACCCTACCTTAAAAATAAAATGAAGGAGAAAATTATAACTATTCTCCATTTGGCGTCCTTGAACTTAACAATCGACATTTGTTTTGGACAACAAACTAAGCATATTCCACAATGATAGTAAATACATAGGCTGCGTTCGTATTGTCATCAACAGTGTACTATAATTACTATTAGACTTCTACATTTTAGACTTTATACTTAAGATATTCGATTTCTTGACTTCTAGTACCGTAGTCAGTTCTTTTATCATCCACTGCTGGACATCTTCATGCATGTTGTGCATGACGGATGTATAAGAGGTATGCATTCTATCAGACTATTTTTTCAATGCAACTTGTTCCTGAACATACATGTTTGTCAGAAAAATCTTCTCTAAATTCTCAAATACATTTTCAAAATTCAAAAGTAAAACATGCCTTTGCTCGTCGGCAGCCGCAATGTGCTCAGGTGGCGTCATTTGCCGCGTCCTCGGGTTTCAAGACATAAAGGCCTCGTTAACTTGCACCGACTGACTAATGAGTTATGAGAGTAAGTTTAACCGTGCGTATTCTCTAACCAACATGTTGCACACTATATGTTTTCATTCTGTTTACATTGACTTGTATTAAAACGAGCAGCAAAAAAATACTAAATGAGCAGCAAATTGTGATACACAACTACCCATTTGTGAATAATTAAAGTGAATAATTTTAAATTACAAGGGATATCACTTAGATCAAATCAAAAGGATGAAGATACGTTACCCACTTACCGCGCGTGGTCCTACAAAACCGAGTCCAATGGACCTGCTTCGTTTAGTCACCGATAGAACAGCGACTTGTTTACACGTGATACATTCACACGGTGACCACTGTTTTGTAGTGGAAAATATATTAAAAATGCCTTCCTGTGCATTTATTCAGTGCAGAAATCACTCAATCACACGACACAGACACATGAAATCACTTTTCACGCGTAAGTACACCAAAAAGTAATAATTTATAGAAGTTTATTAAAATTATTAGTTTATATTCGGCCATTAATGAGTAAGCGAGATAAAACTATACGAAACATGTGCGAGCGACACATTTAGCTTGTCTCACTCTTGCTACTATCCAAGCTCATCGCTCTATCTCTGTCTTTCGGTATCGTACAACGTGACTTCAATTATAACTGAACGAGTTTGCGTGTTAGTTGTGCATTTGAGCCTATTTTCAGTTGACGCAATGTCAACTGAACTGATATTGATATTGAGTTGACGCAATGATATTGTATCTAAAAGGGTCTTAGTTTTTTATATATAGAAGGCCGCAGATGAGTGGACATTTCACATGTTGGTAAATACTTATGTCCGTGGACATCCACGATATATGCCAACATCAGTCCAAAATGACAAATGTTGGCACGCCTTCTGATGCTCTGCCGCTGCTTACTTTTAGAGATTTAGGAATGGATTCTAAGAAAGTGTTGGGAAAATGTTGAATGGGGAATATAAAGGTACTTAGAGTTTTATTCATTTTCCTTAGGGGACTATGGAGTAGGATGGATAGTCAAGAGTACGAATAATCTATACTTATAGAATAAGTTTATGAATAGTATAAGAGAGTATCCACCTATTAAGGCGTTTTTAATATTACCTACTCCACAGATCTGGCATCTACATTCATATATTCCATGGCAAAATATAAAAACACATTTCCGTTTACAACCACCATCCACCACTAAAGTGTACTGAATCATATGGCTAAGTGATAACTAGCTATGTATTTGCTAACTTTACTGGTGTTACTACATAAAACCACTATAACATACTACGGTAAAACTAAGCACGTGTAGAATGACATTGGCCGCCCTTGACCTACCTCTGGCCCTTCAGCCGACTCACCGGTAACAATAATCGTAACTAGAGTAATGAAGTTGGAGTTTTCCTGGCCTGTCATTACTCTGTCATGTTGCTTTTAATTATTTTGAAACAAAATATTTAACTTTCCACAGTTTGCTTAGGAGTTGTAAATTTCTTGACTAAGGTTCCCAAAGTCCATTAAAGTAACTGTATTCTCTAATGGAGAGTCAACATTAAACAGTTTACAGTTTTTGGTTTCAAATTTAAAGTTATTTAAAGGACAAAGAAAGTAGTGGTAATACTCGTGGTAAGTACAATTTATTGCGCACACTAGAGGATACAGTGAAAGGAAAAAAAAAGTTTAAATAAATAGGTACCTATTCAAAATGTGGACGTTGTCGCTAAAGAAATCTCTTCCAGGTAACCTTTGGGCGGGAGGAGATAAGAATAATAGGTAGATGGTGCTCATATCATAATTACTAGAAACAATGTAATAAATATATGTGTTTATCTACACTTTTGGCAACACTACACTTTACAGAAATTACGATTTTCCAATTTCGGACAAATTTCATTAATAGTAACAAAAGATCAAAAGCTCCACAACTTTTGTTAATTTTTTTTTCTAAAACGTATAGAAAAGAGCTAAATCTTTTTTTTATAGACAAATGATATGTACGCGTCTTGTGACACTCTGTTGTAGCTCGATTGTCATTAGGTTTCATAATTTAGTTAGCCATGAGCTGTTTAAGTTATTGTAGACTGTAACAAACATGAAGTCAAAAATATTTGAGTTTGAATAACGTAGAGCGTCACCATGTGTGTGAACAAAAGCTTTATAATGTTCTCAATACCTACTTATGTATTCCCAAACGGTTCAATGAGGAATTTACGTGCGGCTAATTGCGCTACCTCTCGCTCAGTGTAAAGGGCGTCTCAACGAGAACTGAAATGCGAATCGCCGCCATGTGCGATTGTCAATTGTTCTGTCAGCCATATTTGGTACTTGTTAATTGAAACATTAACATTTTGAAAATGCCGCGTTACACAAAAATGTAGAAAATTTTACAGTAATAATTCGCAAGTTATGTGATCATTTTGTTGTGCATAATCGACCGTTGCGGCCCCCAATATAAATTTCAGTCTGGAAATTCGAGCGGACGTTTTCATTGAAGATGAGAGATACCTTACCTGTCATCGCCCTAAAAGAACTCTTGAAAACATCGCGGCTGTGAGTGTCAGTGTCGTAGAACTACCAAACACTTTCATCCGGCATCGCTTCCAGGAATTAGACCACCATCGCAGATCTGTCGAACGGATTTTAACTAAAGATTTGCAGCTTTGTGCTTACAAGATCTAGCTTACTCGGGAACCGAAGCCTACAGACCATAGACAGCGTAGGAATTTTACCAATTGAACCTTGGAACCTGCATGTTGACTATGAATTTTAGAACAAAATCATTTTCAGAACAAAAATAGTGACGAGGCTCATTTCCACCTCAACGGCTTCATTAACAAGCAGATAATGGTAACGTTCCCGGATCTGAGGATCAGAAAATCCTCATGCTTTGCATGAGCTACCGATGCATCCCCAAAAAGTGACAGTTTGATGTGCCATGGTGTGCCTTCTGCCCAGAAGGGATCATCGGACCATACTTTTTGAAAATGATGAAGGTGTCTGGGTGACTGTCAATGGCGATCGCTATTGTCACAAGTTGACAAATAAGTATTCTGAAATTTCGACGAAAGAATCCATGTTGTTAAAGGTGTATGCCGATTTGGCGATCGGGTGTTGGCTCAGCAATCTGGCTCTGAGAACCAGATGTTAAAGTTGCACGCCGATGGCTATCGAAGGCCAATGTTGCAGGCCACACGTCATAGCTTTAACAGGGGGTATAGGGATTTAGGCTTTGCCGGTCTTGATGTTGGTGCAGGGATCTCGGCAGATCAGGTGTTGGGGTGAATACGGAAATAAAACGCCGCTCTGGTTTACATTAAAACACAGGGTTGCGGAGGGAGCGGCGACGGGCAGCAAGCTCACTTTTCTTCTTATGTTTTTCTCTATACAAGTGGTGAGGACGAACTGGCTTGCTGGCTGTTAGGCCTTTCCCTTTTTATAGAAGTTTGCTGCCCCAGCGATCCCCCCGTTCCCTGAGGAAGATTTAATGCTATTAGCTCTCCACTTTTGTACATAATATCTAGGTTACAAGTCTTATTTATCTGGGTCGGTCCTCTTATTGCACGGAGGATAAAGACTATTTTCGGTGGCGAAGTTTAGGTATTTTCCTTTTAATTTCCTTTTTTTCTTATCGTTCCTCCCCCCCTCTGTGAGTAGCAAGAGGTGTGGGAGGACCGGGGGTGCACGGCTTTTCAGTGGCGCCGATACCGGAACTACGCCACCTAGCCCGCAACTTGTTGTTCTAGAACTTATCCTAAATGATGAAACACACTGCGGGCGGTAGTCTTTATTTTAAACCTTATTCTAATTCCCTGACTTATAACCTAGGTATCCTAGCACTTTGGAGAGCGAGAATAAGACATATAAAACACAAGCAAATCGTACATAAAAATATAAAATGTAAAGGTAAAGAAACAATAATATAACACATATTTAACCTTAACTAAACATTTTACATAATATCAATATTCTATTTATTTTATACATAATATCGACATTTTATGATAACGGTAATGTATGTGTTAACATTTTATTATTTCGGAGGAAGGGCACGTGAATTTCACTCTTGACCAAAATTCCGCCGCTTAAATTTTACTGTTTGCGGAACTCTGTTTAGACGGCCCTCTTTTCCTCCGAAATGTGTGATGTTAGCACGTACATATTTCGCGCACTGAGTTTATATTGTACACATAGGTATATAGGCACCGCACTTTCACTATTCACTATTCTGTCGTGCACACATGTCTGCCAACGAAGTCACAGTAGTAATTTGATCGACATTTTATTTCACGTGTAATGTTAAGAATTGATCTATTTATGTAAATAAAAATTTCTATGAAATTCATTCAATTTTATTCTTGAATTTTGAATAAATGTATAAATACTACAAATTCTTGTTGAGACACCCTTTACTTCCTGTTTCAACTTCTTTGTTTTATATATTGGCATGCTTTCACGTTTATTAGACACTAATTATAGACACGCTTTCACGTTTATTTGAAAGTGAAAATATTCCGAGTGGGCCAGTTTGGGTATGGTATGGATGTCGTAATTATTTGCCGTATTTAAATTGTTTTCGACATATATATCCCTTTGTATAATTGGAGCTATTTCTTTTATTTGGAGATTCTGATCTGATTAACTATCAGTGTTTTCCGATTTCTATGTTTACCAATTTTTCCGGTAATTTTTAAAACCTTTGTAAAGCCCTAGTTTGCAATGGTTGCAAAGAAACAAATGCTTTTGTACAGACGTATTCACAATCATCTGTTAGGTTATTAATTACAAACCTATCCCTAAAACGGCACAAACACCAGTTGTTTGCAACTTCCCCCCTCCCGGTTATTTGTTCATCATTACATTAATTAGTGTGCCGGGTAACGATTGATGAAGCTACGAAATTCATTCAAAGTAGATATTTGATTTTGGGAGTGTTCGGGCAACGGCCAAGATAAATAAAACTGCTTCTTAAATAATTATTTCCAGATGAGCTTATATTTAAATTAACACGGTTCCCAATTCCAAATATCTTGGCTAAGCCGTAAATTTAAGTGAAGAATATTGAGTAAGACAGATAGGCAAAACGTTGTAAGAGACAAAAGTTTTCAATTCTTCTTCTCGTTTTCAGCTCGCGACGGTTTGTGCACATTTGTAATCAGTAAATTTACTTATACGAAAGATGAATGTATAAATAAAAGTTACTAAACGTTTATAAACACTTTTTTGTAAAAAATATTTATTACTTCATGGTCGTAATATCTATTTGGCTTATACGACCTTAGAAAAGGGGGGTTTTAAGACCATTTAAAACGTAAACAATTTACATCCTAGGCAAAAAAATGTATTTATAGTCATAATTTTTGTAAAAAGTTAAAAAAAAGTTTTTAAAAAATGTAGTAAAAACTTTGTGCGAATATCATCTTTTTTTTAAATATACAGTTCAACAGAGCGTAAAAATCTGAACAAAATTATGAACTTTCGCCAAAATGGCTTTTACGTCAATTGGATCGCAAGGTGTCGATATGTATATATTAATATTATATTATACATTATTTATACACTATGATATCGTTTATCCTATACCACCGAAAAGTGTTTTGAATGTGTATAAAAACAAATGTATACACATTATCGTAATCACCGCCATCTATGGACACCTGCAACGCCATCAGAGGGGTTGCGAGTGCGCCGATGACCGTGCATGATCCTATACACAGCTCTCGTAAAGAACTTCATGTCGTAGCTTATTGGAAAACCTCAATCGGCAGTTCATTCCACAACTTATGGGTTCGCGATATAAAGTCTGTCGAAGACCGCACATCGAGGTATTTTAATTTTTTATTGCATAATCATATAGAGCAGTGGTTCTCAAACTTTTTAAATGACGGAACCCTTTTGGGAAGCAAAATACTTGATGGAACCCTACAATAAAACAATTATTTTTATAAGTGTATTCTATATTAATCAGCATAATAAAAGTACAATGTATCAGTTACTAATTATTATTTACTTCACCACTTGGTAAGGACAATAATAGAAAACATTAAAAAAGAAAAAATCTAACTAGTGGGAGGTATGAAACTGTTTTTTATTTTTCATCAATTGCTTGATATCAGGTTTGATGGAAGAAAGTTGGAGTCTCATATCAGCTTCGGCGTCCAGTCTATTGCGATATTTTGTTTTCGTGGCTGCGTAGGTAGAGAATCCTGTTTCGCACAAATATGTAGTTGGGAACGGGAGAAGAATATCCAGAGCCATTTGGCCAAGCATTGCATATTCATCTTGGATTCTGCACCAAAAATCATTAAGAGGCGTCGTTTTGAACAATGACTCCATACTTGTGTCTGATGACATTTCTAAAAGAGATTCATATATCTCATTTGACATGTTTTCAGGCTTTTCCAAGTTGGGTAAAAAAGGATTATGAATCCAGGAGTTCACTTTAATTTTTGTATTGTGTTCTTCGGGAAAATACTTTTCAAAAGATGCGCGCATCGAACTGAGATATTGGACCAATTCTTCAAACACATTATCTTCAAACATTTCTGAGTCGTTTTCGCTAACAAACTCACTGAGTAACGTAAAACTTTCTATTTCTTTCTTACCAATGCAAATGATCCAAAAATCTAATTTTCTTTTAAAAGCAGTTATTTTATTATAGGCCTGAAACACTGTTGTCTGTTTACCTTGCAACGATAAATTTAATTCGTTAAGTTTTTGAAAGATATCCGCCATAAAAGACAATCGGAACAACCAAGTTTTATCATACAAACGGTCCTTCAAATTAAAAGAAGTATCTGCTGAAAGAAACATTTGTAACTCGGCTCTAAGTTCAAATAGCCTTGTTAAAGTTTTTCCCCGAGACAGCCATCGCACTTCTGTATGGAGCAGCAGTGTTTTATGTTTGCTGCCATAATCTTCACACAATAATGAGAACAATCGGGATTGTAGTGGTCGTGATTTGATAAAATTAATTATTTTTACCGCTTCATCCATAACTAATTTTAGATTAGACGGCATTTGCTTCATCGCAAGTGCTTGTCTATGCAGAATACAATGACTGGAACTACAATTAGGCGCTTTATTTTTCATTCGTGACACTGCTCCTGCTGTTTTACCTGTCATCGCCTTGGCCCCATCTGTACAAATGTCAATGCAATTGTTCCAACTGAGATTATGTTCTTCAAAAAATATATTTATTTTATTAAAAATTTCTTCCCCGGTAGTGTTTGTAAGCAGCGATGAACACATAAGCATGTCTTCTTCAAAAGAACTTTTATATGGATATCTCACAATAACCAGCAGGATAGCCAAACCAGCGACATCAGTCGACTCGTCCATTTGCAAAGCGAATCGTGTATTTTGTAGACGTGTAACTAGTTCTTGTTTGACGTAGCTTGCCAGATCATGGATTCGTCGTGAAACAGTATCGTTTGATAGCGGAACAGTAGAAAGATGCTTTGCAGATTTTTCATCAAGCATACATTTTGTTATGTCTAATACACATGGTTTTATTAATTTCTCAGCGATAGTGTGCGCTTCACCTGCTTGTGCAATGCGATAGCTAACTAAGTATGATGCCTCCGTGGCCTTTTCGTTGGTAGTTTGTGTTACATGCATCATATTTTTTTGACTTTCTAATAACTGATCTTTTTTGCGAACAAAAAATTCTTTATTCTTGTCTTTAGTCTCGGGGTGTACGGTTTCTAAATGTCGACGCAATTTGGCAGGTGCCATGGAACTATTAGGAAGCAGTTTACTACAGAGCATGCAGAGAGGTGAGCCGTTGGAATCAACAAATCCGAAACTGATATAAGATTCATCATACTTCCTTTTTTTCGTCTTTGAAACCGTCGAGCTTGACGTCGTGGCACTCGTGGCATCATCTTCTGGATCGGTGATTGCTAAATTCTCCGCGCGCATTGCTTTTGAACATTCAGCGTCATTAGAAGATGTTGTTGGAACACGTTTAACACCTTTAAGCCAACGTTCCATTCTTCTTTATTTATAATGTTACAAGTCAGGATAGTGGGGTTTAAATAATGCACAATCGTTACTGCGTATAAGAGACTAAATTTAGAACCTACAGGGAAGAAATGTATAAAACTGAGACAACAGAATACAGCAGGCAGTAAAACAATGAACACTAGTTTCTCGCTAGCGAGCTTGTAAGTAGGTAGTAACTTATCGCTCCGAACGCTAATCATCAACTGACGACGCCAACGCGCGATCGCCGCTTTTATACTTAGTCCTAGACTCGATCTCAAATATTCTCGAAAATACTCGAGTCGGCACCTTTGATAAACAAAAAGCAAAAATAAAAACAGAAATTTAAAAATAGCGTTGTAAACAATATCGACTTTATCCTTTGAAGTTAGAGACGAAAGTCGCTAGTTGACAACTATAGCGTCTAATTCAGAGGCGGCTTTTATCAAAGAGACTGAGCGCTTACAAGTATACTACCCGCTCGTTTTAAGTTTGCCGCTGGCGATAGGTATGAGTGTATGACGTTCGAAATTTTTTATTTAATTGTAACAATAAAAATTGTGTACGTTAGATATTTGGGTAAAACTATGACACATTATAAGTTTTGTTGTCACGTGGGGGAGGGTACGCGCATTCCACAGACCGGCAAACTTAGAGCGAACGCGTTGTACAAGTATAAAATTGTTGAGACCAAACTTATGAGATATTGTACCAGCTAATGTAACACAAGCTTATACAAATACAAATAAATAAATAAATAACATTCATAGCGTTTTGTCTCCGCGCGGCCGCGGAGTCCGCACAGCCGCGGAGCGACCAGAGAGAGGTGTTTTGATTTTTTTATTTCTAAATTCTTGCGGAACCCCGACAGAGGTATCACGGAACCCTAGGGTTCCGCGGAACACACTTAGAGTATAGCTGATATAGAGGACTGCGATATAGCGACATGCGACATATGCGCGATATAGCGACATTAACAGCATTAATTAATTGGTTCAGCTGAACACATAATAACTTCATATTATAGCATAATATATGACAACTGTGCCTTTGTATTTTTATAAGTATCTATTCATACCTATGTACTTATATGTAGGTATACGCTTGTATCAAAAGTGCAGTGTGCTGTGTTGTAATATGAATGTCGTTCCAATTTACGAGTGGCATAGTCGCACGACGTTGTATACTATATCAAGGTGATCTATTTGCTTCTCCAAAACCCTGTTTTAACAAAGACGCTGTCAGTTACCAAGTTTTACCTATTAAAAACTCGATACAATCTCAATCGATCCGGCCTTCAGAAAGCCGGTATGCTTTGATGAGTTACAGACATTTCAAAGTGAAAAATTCTTTTTACACCTACGAATTGCTGTTTTTCATAAAGCAACTTTTTAGGGACTGATTTATGTCGAAATTGGATATTTTATGGCGGTATCCTTTACTTTCCCTTTATATAATGTTCCAGGTGTTAGTGTTTTAGGTTAGAAGTTTTTTATGAAACAGGCCTGAGAATATTTAGAACGAGACGATGTGTGTAATCAACGAAAAACGATTTGTTTGTTACGAAAGTATTATAGTACGAACTGTCCGACTCTATTAGTTGTGACGTGTACTGAAGACTGTTTATTGTTGAATGACCTTCCTCTGGATCATAAGAGTTCCAAACTTATTTTGATTACCGTCCCCTTTTCATAAAACCACATTCTCTGTGCCCCCTGTACTATATTATTTATGTGACTAGAGAAAAAGAAGTAGTGATAAATATGCACACAGATTCTGTTGAGATTCACACCCCTTCGAATATTTTTTACGTTGTTCATGTTACTTTTTACCGGCTTCGGAAAACACTAACACAATTCAAAACTTATAACTTGTACCACAAAAATAAAACACATCTTTGTATATTTAGTGCTGGTCTAAAAAGGTTCACAGCCTATATATAAAAAGAAATGCCATATGCTCTGGAAGGAGCATTTTGATGAAAAATCCCGAGAAAAGTGCATATGGTATAAAACCATTCAGTGTGAGCTTCCTCATATATGTACCTTGGTTTTCTGAAACCAAGTTAAATAGAAGATACACGGTTTTAGCATTCAGGCTGCGTTCTGGACACGTGCCACTCAATAAGTTTGGATACCTTATGAAAAAGACTAGCTCTCCAAATTGCGATATATGTGGAATTGTTGAAGATGTCCAACACTTGTTGGTGGAGTATGTCCGGAACCAACAGGAACGAAAGGCCTTAGTGAGGGCTCTCGATCTGAACAGGAATGATGTTTGTATGTTCGATACGATACTAGGAGAACCTAATTCACGAGCAGCATTTAGTGTGTACAGATTCGTGAGCTCTCACTAGGGCTGATATATTGGTACCTACATTAATGTAGAATGTACTAAGTTTAGGGTACGATGGAACTGACATGTGCCAAGGCATAAAAGTTCCTTAAAAAGAAGAAAAAAAAGAAGCCCATCAGATTTAGATACTAATTAATTAAAACAGTTTTCTTTATTGATTATTATTTTCTTAAAGATCACATTTATTGTATTATTTTTTAATTGAATTTATTGCTCATTGCTTACATTTGCATGTCCTTGATTAGAGGTGGAATATTTTATTGAATATTGACAACTATTTCTATATGTATATTCGGAAAATGATTTGAATTCGAATTTTGAAACATGTAATTGTTTGCCGAAATATACGTTTTGCGTCTTCAAATATTACAAAATGAACTTGAAACGAATAAAAGGTCATTGTCGCGGTTCAATAACAAAAGAGACAAAAGCCTTCAATTCCTGTAACAGGGGACCGTGTATTTATTTTACTTTCTCTTTACTATTATATCCACGAATGCGTCATTGTCATTATAATATTATTGGGGATAAAAATGTATATTAATATTTTCTTAGGTTTTCGCGATTACTATACATAGCAATTAAACAACTTTGAACGGTTTAAATCGCGTATATTTGACATTATTTATATCCCGACGTTTCGAACACTTTGCAGTGGACGTGGTCACGGGGTGACTAATTGATTTTATTTGTCACTTGAGTTATTAAGAAATTATTTGGACTACCGTCTGAAATTTTTTGAACTACCGTCTGGATTTTTTAATCATAACATTCCCTATGCACGCAGTATTCACTCACGGTGTCCAGAGGTCTTGCAGTATTGCGTTGGCCTTGGGATTTAATTAATTTAATGACTGGATCCCAAGCCGGTGGTATTTGCCAACCATCTTCTCTATTGAAATTTGGGTGTTTCTTGATTTCAATAGCAATCAATGTCAAATATACGCGATTTAAACCGTTCAAAAATGTATATTCCCATATCAATGCGAGAGGTGATATTCAGTCGTCAATCGAATATAAATACAGTCTATTCCAATAAATAGTACAGGCGATTCCTATATGAAATTGAACCAGAATAAACACATAGCCTCATTTCTCATGAGTTGTCGCCCAATAAAAGGCGAACTATATAGTTGTAATTAAACGGGATATTAATACAGAACTAGTGAGATGCCTTGGCGTCGGTATGCCGATATTGCGAGCCGTATTGGTGATCGTTCAAGTGATACGGAATGTTCGGGATAGCTCTAACATCATTAAGTTAGTCTCCTGCCTTAATTTTTTTAGGTCACTGAAGAAGTGATAGATTTCCTATGATCGGTTTTTTTTTATAAATTACATAATTTTTGCGGCTCTAGTAGCCTTTCAAGAATCACCGGACGTGTATAGTTTATGGCGAGCGTTAAAGGCGCTTAACCAATAACAGTGTGTAGTGTTACGAGCCTAAGGTTTTCCCGCACTGCTTTGGGAGCACAGTGCGGGATCGGCGAGAAGCGTTCAGGTATCCTGTTGAAGTGTTGTCTAAAGATCGGTGTTAAAGGTGTCGATAGGGGGCGTACTCGTCTCTAGTCAGGAGATGAGAACGACAACGTCTACGGAGAATTACGTACAGAAAAATAAATATGAGTTTTTAATAGTTTTATGTTCATTCTTATTTCCGATGGCTTTTTTATCCTATTCTCTGCCACACCTTACGTTACTCTGTCGATTAATCTTGCGGAAAGTGAATCAATCCCCAATTCAGAAAGAGTTTTGCCATTTCAATACTTTAGCCGCGTTGAACGGGATTAAAGTGTTTTTTATTGGACATACGATATTAGGGGTTGATCTCAAGTTGTATAGATAGCATTATGACTGAACAAGGAAAGTACCTAAGTGGCAAAATAACTAGATCTAATCGGACTTCTGGATTCTAATCGGATTCGGTTTCCACAAATTTTCTGTTAAATTACTTTGAGGATTGCACTAATACGCAATGAAATTTTGCCTAAATACATGAATCTCATTTCGATGTCGAGATGTGGCAATCGTAAAATGATTCCGTATCGATTCCGTATCGGATGATTCCTGGCCATTATTATATTGGTACCTTTAAGTATTACTTTGGTTCGGATTAAAACTACTTTAATTACTTCCTATAATTACTTTGAATTAAGTTGAATTCAACTTTTTCATTGTTACTCTTTTTTGATTGGAAAGAAAAGGTATAAATAATATATTAAGAAAGTAATGTTGTTATGTATAAATAACGTTTCTAACTTAATTCATCTAATAGTTTATTTGATAAGACACACGCAGGTATCTCTAATTAATTGCTCATCAGACGTCGTGATTCGGTTCGTGTCAATTTACATACCAAACTACGAGTTATGTGCGAGTTATATCTACATAGTGATTACTAGGAGTCTACAATTTCAGAATTACAACTGTAATAATGAATTACAAGTAATAAGGAGTGCATAATGATTGTATATGATCTGGGGTTTATACGTCCCACTGTAGGATGTAAGCTGTCCCTTGTAATCAGGAGTGGGTTACGGGTCATAACATAATCCACCTTGCTGTCAAAGTCAGAATATTGGTTAGATCTCTGTAGACGTACTTATATGCCTAGATTAGGCAATGTCTAGTAAAACATTTATCAAAATTATTAGGTAGGCAATCGTGTTCTAGTTACGGCGGGGCTAGACATGTATCAAAACATATGAATGGCATATTTAGGTATACTACACGTATTCATGAAAGTCGAAGAAGAGATAGCGATATATTTATTTAAATTCTAAGATTTTTTTATGGGCGAAGGCGGCAGACGAACATACAGTCCACCTGATGATAAGTGGATACTGTCGCCCATAGACATCCGCGGATACATGCCAACATTAGTCCAAAATGACAAACGTTGGCACGCCCCCGGATGCGCTGCCTACCTTTGGAGATATAGGAATGGATTTGGAGAAAGTATCGGGAAAATGGAGAGGGATAGGATGGGAATGGGCTCTTGCACATCTCACTTATTATCGAAACACGTGCATTAGGGAAATAAAATAAAGCGGGAAATGCAGTACATTTCAAGGTAGTCTTCTGTGAGAGAGGGGTAAAGTGGCCAGTCGAGCGCGCCCAGCAGCTGTTGGATTGCAGCATGCACTCTCCCCCTCAAATACCACAACTCAAAATTATCACAATTAAGAAAATAGGTGGTAAAAACATGTTTCTTTAAACATTAATACATTAAAATACATAATTCAATAACTACGTCCATCACTTTGACAAACGAACGGGTATCGCTAAGGGGCCACAGAACCCTAATAAATAAAATGAGAGAAAAATCGGTAGCGTGCAAACGGTGCGAGTAGAGATGGGCAATTGGTATGAGTAAGAGTGACTTAAAATAGTTTAATTTTATTCGTTACATTTTTGAGTGACTTGAAAGAATTTGCTGTAAAACGTTGCTATCTATTGACTAGTGATGAGATTTAATTTACAGGACTGGTTGGATTAGAGAGGCCAATGTCAACAGGTTAAGATAAGAAACTACCCTTAAACAAACAACGAATGAAGCGAGTCGACGCGCGACGTTATATGTTGCATGCTGTTTTGTTTCTAACGCTTCGCCTCACTAACACTAAGAGGTCCTATAGATGATCAATTAAATTGGGCAATTATAAGGATTGAGCAATGTTTTCGATCGTTTAGGAAGTATAGTGAAACTCGTTTGGGTGGAATGCGCGATTCAATAATATCGTGCAATGACATTATTGTAGGTCTAGGGGCCACTTTATATAAATAAATATTCTCCTGATCTTATTCTAAAGCAGCCAATAACCGACACTTGACAATACCACTTTATACGAGACGGTGATTCGTATTTACTATGATAAATCCGGACCAGTCTATCTCGATAGTATTACTAGTAAGACTAGTAATACTATCGAGTAATATCCAGTAATACCTAATCTAGTAATCTAGTAATACTACTGGGAATAAAGAATCCCAGTAGTCTTACTATAATAAAATAGATTTTTTTAGCGGTATAGCATCGATTTGAGAGTACATATAGATATGGCATGTAAGCACCCTGGGACAGGCACTGGGGAGTCTAATATTCTCTTCGTTTGTCATTTATCATTGTCTATTCGTATTTTAGTTTATTTTTGTAAGACTACCGGAAACAAATTAAGATCTAGTAGTCTTGTAGCATAGTCTTACTACAACTAATGGGATTTTTTTTTTCAATAGTCTTACTAGTAGAACTATCTAGTAAGACTACTGGGAACGGTCCAATCTACCGGCTCTGCTGTCATCGACCTATTGGCTCATGGTATGGTGAGGTCTTTTACACGTATCTGAATAAGTGCTTTCCTCATTTTCATTTTGAAAATGGTCAATAACCGACACTATGCGAGTGCAACACCACTCTCTACGAGTCGGTAATCCGTATTTACTGCGATAAATCTACAGGCCCAGCTAAATTTACTGCTTCACTCGATGGATATTTATAGAGAGTAGTGATTTTTAATTGCGCGATCATTATGTGAACAATCGTTATAGCATTTCTCTAATTTCCACTACTGATTTTATAAAGCATGAACCCCGCCGCGAACTATACAATTTTCTTGTTTAGTTCTTGATGCAATTGCAGCTTAGCTTCCCTGCCTCATCAGTAGAAACAGACTATGAAAATAACTTAATTTTAATGTATTATGTATTCTGTGCTAATATTATGTGAACTAAGCTAAACTCTAAATACAATAACTTACTTCAAGCAACACATTTGTTAAATAAGTTACATAAAACGCTGTAGATTACATAAATAAATAACCTCCTTCTGGATTGAAAGCGAATATTGTTCCAGGTGGTACCTCGTCCCTTAATTTAACTTTTGCCTTCTTGCGCTTAAAAATTATAAGCGGTGGCACAAAATATCCAGCAGTACTAGCACAACATACAGCTGTGGTTATTACGCCTCGTTCCCCACTAGTCATTGCATCGACGTGGCGCTTGCCTTTTCTTAGCTTTCTCTGGACGGTTGACAAGCCTGTCACATCCATATTGAATTAGCGCTGAGCATAATTTATATCATGTTTGTTCATAACGGCCTGCAATTTCTCAAAAAAGTCTAACAGTTGGATTATTGAGTCCAGTAGCCCTAAAGATAAACAAATATTCATAACTTATTATTACAGATGTAATAATAAATGCAATGTAATAATAATAATTATATGTAATCACAAATAAACTTGCAAATGTTTTAGATCAGTACACTTAAACAATCATCCTCAGGCGTCTTTTGGGATACATCCCAGAAAATGTGGTAATGACAGTAGAGAGATAGAGGCTTATATGGTATGGTAGGTACTGAGTATTTTAAAATTTAAAACATAAATTTATAAGCTTTACTGTTAACGTATAATAATATAACGAATTAGTAATATTTAGAGGTAGGTATTTACATACAATTGATTACAATTGATTAAATCAATTTGCGCATGGCTTTTTGATAACCTTGATGTTACCAAATCCAAATTATGATCTTTACTTTCATGACGCATGTCACGTGTCATGAACATTCATATTTAATGGTATGTTAATACCTTTACAACGCATTAAATTACACTGTTTTTCAAGCAATTTAAGATTTTTATTGATAATGCAGTTTTGAAGTAAAGCGCCTCAAGGTTATTGGTCGATTGAAAAAAGTACCGGAATAATCTATTGAAAATCAATAAGAGATAACAAAAAATTGCCAAAGCTTAAAAGCCGATTGGTCTATTCTTATCATACGTATGTACAGTAGGTGTTAGGTGTGTTCACCTATTGATGTTAATATCGCACACAAAAACAAATTTTACACAACAATAATAATCGCATAAAATATTTGCACGTAGCCCTTATTAATCTTTCACTTTATTTAATTAATTTTCGAGTATTTTATCTAAAGGAAGCTTGTAGATATTTGCAGATAGGTAGGTATTTTAATCTATTGCGATTTAATCAATTATTTATTATTTAAAAACTTAATTGCTTGTTATTGTATAAAATTAGAGCTTAATGCTTTGAGATATTACCTAACCCGCAATTTAAACTGCATTTGGGTTAAGAAGAGATATGCTAGGAAGTGCAGTTAAAGAAATATAAATGTAAAACTTAAAAGATAATTATAATAATAATTGTATCTATAATAACTATAATAAGTCCTCAAGGCTGTGAACACCGGCCGACTGGCATTCAGCCACGCGTCGTTTCGAATCTTTTTTTTTTGCAAAAAAAATATTTTTCTGAGATAATACCAAATTTTTCGTGGAAATTTGCTAAATAAAGAGCCTAAAATTGCCATTTATACAAAAAAACTTAATATTATATGTTAATTATCGCAGAATCATTAGCACAACCCAGGGTTCCAGAGTTCGGCAAAGGTTCAGTTACAACCTGTATACATGTATATGATTTAACAATTACGTATATATAATTTCATTCCACATATATGTCTACATACATATAATATCACATGAATACATATAAAATAACTAATAATAACCGTGTAAGTTATAATATAAGAACAAAAAAAAAACACTCAAGTATCTGATGATATTAGGAATATTCATTAACCCATTTAAAGTAAATATTTCGGCATAGAAAAAAGGTTCTAACCTCGATAATGCGTATTATGTTTTCAATACATAAAAGTATAATTTACTTATTTAGTTTCATCTCGTCGAGACGGAATTTAATTAATTCCCAGTTAATTGCGGCCTGACGGGATAAAATCTAGACGAACTTGAAGCCGAGAAGTAAACGTATATTATTAGAGACGTCTATTTCAAAAGGTATGAGTATAATGAACAGCGGCTACTTTATAAGGGTTATTTTGCTTTACACATCTAGGTACCTACTTGTTTTGATTCATAAGTTTCTTTGTAATTTTATTAGGTGTAAGTATGTAGCTTAGGATTTTAGCCAGGCTATTTTGCTACCATCTGTTGCAAAATAAATCCAAAACACATTTATTTATGACTCCAATATCAGTCTATAACGTCTCACTGAAGAGTTCAAGCCTCCCCTAGTAAACCACTAGAGGGTTTCGAACCGTAATCCACCATGCGGGCTCAGATTTTGTTTTTTAATTCTCAAGCATGCTAGGTGATGGCACGCCTGTCATTATTATGTCTCAATACAGCAGAAAGTGTTGAAAACTAAGTATCGAACAAAGTAAGTATGCGCTTATGTTTCAAGTAAAACGTGACTATTAAACCACTTTTCCGTTATTCCAAGCTTATTATTGAAACGTTTGTTGTCGCCGCAAATGGTATAATATCTTTTTCATCCCCCTATCTCGGAAAGAGTATTTTTGCTCTTCGATATCTGAGTGCAAAAGCCGTTTTTATCCGCTAGAGGATAAAGTAAATTGAATTTAGAACATCGTGTGCACTAAGTTTGTGAATTCAAAACATCATTAAACCTATTTACTTCTACCTCCATGGTGCCGAATTTATCATACAACCTTTTTTAATTTGTTAAAAACTCAGACTCGGAACCTTCTTGGTGTACTTTTTTTTTTGCATTTAGTCATTTCCTCGCTGAGGTGGGATGAAAAGTTACGTGTTGCACTCGAGTGCAAAGATTTTTCACCTCGTGCTCTTTTGATTCCCTCGCTAACGCTCAGGATTCTAATTTTTGAATCACTCGCTGCGCTCGTGATTCAATTTTAGAATCCTTCGCTTGCTCGGTCATCAAAATTGAGCACGCGGTTAAAAAGCAACTTTGCACTCTTGTATAACAAATAACTATTAAACGTGTTACATAAATTTAACTTATAAGATAATGGGCATCAGGCCACAATAGAATATTGAATCAGCGCTTTTCCTCGATCGGTGAAACAGCGTACTGAGGTGGGGACATATTTTTTCCACATCATGTACCTACCCTCTTAGTGTATTCTGTGGTCACAAATAAATGTATTTTCTTTGTTTCTTTATTTACGGTATTCCAAAACTTCGCCACTCCTTCCGTGCATTTGTATCGAAAATGTCAACGATTTTGCGCAATGCATTTACTCAATTGGTGTGTGGTGTTTAAGTTGATTTTGAATATCATAGGTACATAGCTTCACATCGTTATATTTGTAGTGTGAAGCGAGCAGCAATGTAAACATATCCTAGAGCTCATCAACTCGAGATTGGCTCTACTAATTATATCAACTCGGTAGTGACACGCTCCTCGGGCGTCTATGCGTATGACGAAATCAGTTAATATTAATTTTATACTTTGGCGAACGCAAATATTGTTAGAGGAACTGGAATAATACAATTCAATTCAGTTATGAAATTGAAAGCCCAGCGTGTTATATTCCATAGTAGCCTTCACATATCCTGAAACTCAATACTTCATGTCATTATATTTCGCATGCGTTTGCTCTCGCCAGAGTAGTCCTGATTATTCATTATGTTGGATAACTGCGCACTACCGTTTCTTTGAACGAAGACGGCAGACGTACATACTATAGATACCACCTGATGGTAAGTGGATACTGTCGCCTATAAACATCCGCGGTACATGCCGCGACACATACCTATCGTGTCTCTTAATAATTCATGTAATTATTTAGAGCAATTATATACAATATTCGACCATTTTAATGGTGAGTATCAATAGTATTCACCATACCACCGCAGTACTCACCGCAGTACTCACCGCAGTACTCACCGCAGTACTCACCGCAGTACTCACCGCAGTACTCACCGCAGTACTCACTGCAGTACTCACCGTAGTATTCACCGTAGTATTCACTATAGTATTCACTGGGCACAAATTTCACTGATTGTTCAACGTTTCTAATATTGAACACCAAATTAAAAATATCGTTGTAGTCATAATAAAAACCACTTCGTTACGTTAAACTGTGTATTTCTTTCCTAGGCCAGGGATCTTCTGAGAATGATCCCTTTTCAAAATAATCTAAATCATGTTAATAATATAATTGAGTCAAAAAGTAAATATAAGAACATAAATCGCTAAAGTTTAAGTAAGTAATCTGGGATAAAGTAAGTAAGTAGTCCAAAAGTCTTTAACAATATCTTTACTTTTGTTTAAACCGAATGTTAATTCTAGATGTGTAGATATTATAAGTTGTTGTGGTAACTTCCTATTTAGATAGAGTTTGTGTAAACACGCTTTAAGCTGCTCCAGATTAACTTGAAAATTCCAGACATTTGCTACCTACACCTTTGGAAATGGAATATTTTTCGCTCATCGTTTGTTTAAGTAAAAGCTTGATGAAAATGAAAAAAGTTTTGTAAGACTAATTAAATGATCTCGCTCGTCATTAGACAGATGTTCGCTTTAAAAACTCGTAACAATTAAATTACTATATAAGAAGTAGAAATGAGTATATTTATTATTTATATATCACTAGCATTCGCTATGGCTTCATCCGCTAAGGATATAATTTCGGTTGGGTATCGTTATACGAGTAGATCTACCAATAGCTTTAGGCTCGCTTGGTGGTTTATGGGCCGAAATCCTTCAGTGATTGTAAAGGATGGCCTGTGTGTGCCACGTACAACGTGAAAATGTCGATCGTTGATATTGAAATATACCCGCGTTTCAAGCTCGAAAGTATTCGAAGTATTAGAGCTCTTTGTTCGTGTTTGATGATTCTACAAATAACTAGAGCTTAGTTTAGACTGAATACCAATAATACTCGTAGGTATAAGTATAGTGAAATGATTGGTATGTTTGTGTATAACTCGTTATCCAAGTATACGCTAGACTTTACTATCGCATAAAATATCACATACGGTTACCGTTTTCCTGTTCGTTGAGTCAAGAAATTTGCTTCGCAGCACTGTCTGTTGCCCGCGCAATGTTTCCAAACGGGAAAGACAATGTTGAGGGTGAACGACCTATGCAGGTACGAGTACCTATGTTTGTATCAACTTTGTTATGATTATTGCATGCGAATTCTTGGCAAACATGCATAAATCATGCATAATTCCCAAGAATTTCCTTCATTTCTGAGCTGGTGAGATATTTTTAATTTTTAGGTGCTTATATAATGTAAGAAACAGCGTTTAATTTACTTTCTACGTAAACTATTCATTAAACTATATTGCTGTATATATGTTACATATATACTGTATATATGTTACATATATACTGTATATATGTATATATATACTGTATATATGTTACATGTATATATGTTACTCGTACAGTACGAGTATATATCGAAAATCACTTTAAAAGTATAAAAGTTAATGCATAACCTGTAGACTTGGTAGACTGGAATCTATTCTGAAGCTCGCCAGCACACACAATCTGCTCTTTACATGTAACTAATACTGATTTAGAATATATTTATATCAGTCTAAAACAGGGCAGGCTGTAGGGCTCAGGCACTCCTCTAGAAAATCACTAAGAGATGTCGGTCATAACCCACCACGTGGGCCCAGTGCTGAATGGTGAATCGGTTGATACCATTATCATTCCAAAAATAACGATATTTTGTCTATTAGACAGATGGTGAGTTCGTTTTTTATATGTCAAACTCAAAAACTACAAAACTGATTTTTAAAAATCCTTTCACTTTTAGAAAGTTAAAGTAATGCTTGGCTATATTTGAGTTCCCCAAGAAACCTGAGTGAAGTCAGGGCGGGCACCTAGTTTTATATAAAGGTATTGCAATATATTAGGTCCTTAACTATGAAATTGCCGTTATATATGGAAAAACTCTAATATTTTTTTGTATGAAAATTATATATATATAATGAATCAATGTATTGTCCAATATTATCAATGCACTTTTGCCCTTTTAATAGAAGTTGATTGATGCCTCTACTATAAGAACTCCCAGGGACAGGAATTGACGAATTCTCTGAAGGCGTTTTTCAATGTATCATAGGAGTAGAATTTTTTCCCCTGTTAAAAGTTACTCAAATTCAGAAAAAATAAACGGTGGGTGACGGAGAGCTTCCAGTCTAAGCTTCTGTAACTTTGAGACTGTCTGTCGTGGAGTGTGTGGGCGAGCGTTATCATAGAGAAATTTGGGACATTGTTTGGCTGTGTCTCTAAGGGTTCAAACATTGTGACGAACGTTTACGATTATCATACAGGATCCACTTCTTATTCTTATCACTTCTTATTTCTTTTCCGAGCTTCTTCCCTCCCCGATTTGTGGCAAATGAATCTACTCGTATATCGTTTTGTCACTTATGCCGAAGGCTGGTGCTAACTTAGACGTACGTGGTTTGAGATGAATCCGCTTCCACTCTTAATTTCAATTCGTCGTTATCGACTTTAGTCTCGGGTCGTCCACGGGGCTTGTTTTTGCGGTCGAAATTTCCAGAACGGAAACGATCGATCCGTAAAAGCACCGTGCGTTCGACTGCGGTGTTTGGTCCGCACACATCGTTGATATTGTATACCGTCGCTGCTGAGTTGTTGCCACGACGGCACTCGTATTCGATAATAACGCAATTTTTTAACTTTACCATGGTCGCAAATACAACGAATATGTGAGCAAAAAGTCGATTCACAGAAAAATAAATGAATAACTTGAAAAAGAATGTCAGCTTTAAATTGAAATTAATTTGAATTTGGAATTCCAAGCCAAACGCAAAATAACTATGTTCAAATTGACCACTATGAACAAACGGCAGTTTCATAGGTAAGGCCCTGATACAACATTCTTATATTATACAGCATTATGATGGCCGCGTGGTGTCGTTAAAGACAACTAAGGGATATTTGATCCACCACAAGCCCTGTGGAACTACACCACTTCTAAAAAGGTGGACTCACCAATCCACTTGGCCAGCGTGGCGTTTTAAGATCACACATTAACGTGCACGAGGAAGCCCATGCCCAGCAGTGGACGATTAAAAGGCTGGTTATGGTTACAGTATATAACATTCTTACGTTATAAACCATTATGATGCTTAGATTTCAGTCGGTAAAGAGGTAATAGTGAAGCCGGTCGCCGGAAAAGTTCTACATAAAACCCTCGTTATATTCATTAAATTAATTAAGCACCCGAAGAAAATTTAAGTCAAATCGCCTTTTCTTTTTACCTTCTGAAACTAATTCACTGGATCGTAAAACGTTGGCATTATTCAGAATAGAATAGTTGAAGAAATGAAATACACTTTGCGTTGTAAGGTCTGAATTCACACACATGCCACATGCATTTTGATTTGTTTTATTTTATTTAATGTTTACAAATAAAGGATTCATGAAGACATTTCTTGGTGTCATAAAACCGTGTGAGTTCATTACAGCACTGAGTTTATTACTTTCGTTCGTTTAGTTAAAATTGATAGGTGTTTGACCGGTTTAAGCCTGCTCGTACGTTAAAATCTTACAGAAGACTACCTTTAAATGTACTGCATTTTCTACTTTATCCTATTTCTCCAAAGTACGTAGGTACATGTTTTGGTAATGTGTGAGATACGCCAGAGCCCATTCCCATCCCATCTTATTCGATCCCTCCCCATTTTCTTAAACCTTTCTCCAAATTAATTCCTAAATCCTCGAAGGTTTTTTTTTTTTTTTATGGATTAGTGGGCGGACGAGCAAGCGGTCCCACGTGATGGTAAGTGTCACCGCCACCCATGGACACCTGCAACACCAGGGGGTATGCGGGCGCGCCGCCGACCTTGCAAAATCCTATTCACAGCTCTCTTGAAGAACTCCATATCGTAGCTCAATGGAAAGACCTCTTGAGGCAGTTCGTTCCACAGCCTACGGGTTCGCGGTATAAAATAATTTTTGGACCGAACAGTGCGCGACACCTCCGTATCGAGGAAATGCGGATGGACCGCATTTCTGTGACGGGAGGTGCGGTTGTAGAAACCCGAGGTGGGAATTATATTAAACAATTCTTCAGAGCATTCCCCATTGTACAGGCGGTAGAACACACAGAGAGAAGCAATGTCTCTCCGAATGCTGAGGGATTCTAAACCGCCCGTGAGAGTGGGATCGTCGACAATACGAACAGCACGTCGTTGGATGGAGTCAAATGGGTCCAGTTGGTATTTCGGTGCGCCGGCCCAGAGATGAGAGCAGTACTCCATATGGGGCCTCACCTGAGCTTTGTAGAGCATAAGGAGTTGCCCAGGTTTGAAGTACCGCTTCGCTCTGTTCAGCACACCGAGCTTTTTGTAGGCCATTTTGGCCTTATTTTCCAGATGACCCCTAAATTCGACTTTGCTGGAGATGTCGATACCAAGGATCCCGATACTCTCCAAGATCTTTAGAGGTATGCTCTGAAAGCGAGGTGCTACAACAAAAGAGGTTTTTTTAGGGGTGAATGCACAGACTTGCGTCTTACTGGGGTTGAAATCCACTAGGTTCAGAGAATCCCAAATCGAGACTAGATCTAAAGAGTCTTCGATTTCAGACACAAGCCTGGCGCGACTCTCTTCCACTTCGACCCGAGGGATGTTGGCGCGGCCCCTGTACAAGGCGTCTCCAGTACTGTCATCTGCATAGCAACGTATGTCACCAATTTGCAACAGGTCGTTGATATGCAGAAGGAACAGAGTTGGGTACAGCACGGAGCCTTGCGGGACACCAGCGTTAATAGACATGGTGTCGGAGCAGCTACCATCGATAACGACTCTAATGCTCCGTCCAGTCAGGAAACTGGCAACCCATTCGCATAATCGCTCGGGTATCCCGAAAGATGGTAACTTGGAAAACAGCGATTTGTGCCATACCCGGTCAAAAGCTTTCGCAATGTCTAGGCCTACAGCCAGAGCCTCGCCTCTACTCTCAATGGCGTCAGCCCAGCGGTGTGTTAAATACGCTAAAAGATCACCAGTGGAGCGATTATGGCGAAATCCATATTGACGGTCGCTAATCAGCTGGTGATCCTCTAGGTACCCAAGGAGCTGTGTGTTTATGACACGCTCCATCACCTTTGAGAGGAGGGAGGTGATAGCTATTGGCCTGTAGTTGGCCGGGTCTGTGCGGTCACCCTTTTTAGGCAAAGGGTGAACATGAGCTACCTTCCATGTTGACGGGAAGCTTTTTGTAGAGTATGAGAGCCTAAAGAGCCGTAAGCACCGGGGACAACTCGGGAGCGCAAAATTTAAGCACCACTGCAGGAATACCATCTGGCCCACTCGACTTTCGGATATCAAGAGATGCTAGAGCTCGCCGGACTTCACGCTGTGTGAAACATATTTCCAGCATGGAGCTTGTGCACCTTGAGATAGACGGTGGTGGGGCACCTCTATCGTCCAGTGTCGAGTTTGAGGCAAAGAGATAGCCCAAGAGATCGGCTTTCTCCTTCGCCCCATGGGCCAGTGACTCATCGAGTTTCCGCAGTGGAGGGAGTGAGGACTGACAGAAGTTAAGTACTCGTAGGTACTCGTAGGCAAAGGGGGCGTGCCAACGTTTAACATTATCGACTCATGTTGCCATGTATCGCGCATGTCGCGGGGCTACAGTATCCATTTACCATCAGGTGGAATGTATGCTCGTCTGCCGCCTTACTTCCATAAAAACACATACTTTTGTACAGTACTTTTTATCCAAGGAACCCAACTCTTCTGTATTCAGTAAACCAATTATCACTTTACTAAAGGCGACTAAGGGATAACAAAGCGGCTTTTACACCACCTCGACAAAGAGTGGACTCGCCCATCTGTTTGGCCAGCGTGGCGTTTTAAGGCCATCCCTCATGCACGAGACAATGTGCATGCGAAGGCCCATGTCCAGCAGTGGATACTGCAAGGGCTGGGTGCATTGCGTACGAATCCCCTAAAATATATCCCCCAAGACGATCGAATTATCTGCGTGGACTTTAGCGATGTGATGCGCTGCAGCTCAACCCGTCGATATTATGTACGAGCCTTTACATTCGGGAGGGTATGAAATTGTAATATTTGCCATGAGATTGCTATTTGCTTCTGGATATAGATATGTTAACATGAAGAATCTGGCTTAATAAAATAGATCATTTGTAATATACGGAGGATATTATTATTCGCAATAAAAATTGGAAAGTTACAAGATATCAAATAGATATGAAATGGTTTTCCATTATAGAAACAAGAGTCATCCATTTAATCGCTCGTGTCTTTCTCTAAAAAGTGTATATTGGTCAGTAGCATTACCTACGAGGATTTTAGAATTCATTTTTATATGTGCCTTCATTTATAAGTTCCTGAAGATAGATTCGTTGAAACATCAAAACAATTATGTAGTATCATAATTTGAATTATAATTTGATCTGTATATATACATTATAATCTGTTATAATTTGAAAAGTTGATAGTAAAATTCAATAAAGAATATTTTGGAATATCTATGGTTGGAAAAGATATTTAAACGGACTGAAAATTAATATGTATTTGGTCAGCTATAAAATATGTATTGGCAAAAAAAAAATATGGGATGGAAGAAAATCGATATCAGCTTACAATGCGTTTATTATCAGCAGAATTTTACTATTTTAAGCAGCCGTTAATTAGGGACGACAGCTAAAAAATAAAAGCATGTAGGAATTTATAATGTTCCATCAGATTAATATGATCAATACGACTAAAACAGGTATCTATAATACTAACATTTAGATCCTTATTTATAATTTGTTCAGGAAATAATATGAATTAGTATCTAAATACACATTATGACTTATTTAGTTTCAACAATGCTTCTTAAAATCATTGAAATGATGTCATAAATAGTTCTAAGAAGCTGTAGTGGATAATACCCGCACAGGACCACTACCACCATACATTCACCACGAGCTTCTTTTGACTCAGTTTACGTTTGGGATATTGTTCGGCGATTACGATTATCAAACAGGATCCACTTCTCATCACAAGTACTCATCACATACGATTCAGAATCATTTTTCCCTTCATTTTTATGACGGTTCAGCAAAGTAAGGCGAGCTTTGACGCGTGTATGCAGCTTCCATTAATTTTAATTCATTGAGCTCATAACATTAACTTTCCGAGCTTGATTCTCGATTTGACGCAAATGAATCTACAACGATATCTAAGCAAAAAGTCGTTTGACGGCAAAAAAAAAATGAATAACTGATTTTGAAAAAGAATATAACATTCTTATTCATTTTTTTGCCTTTAAATTGAAATTAATTTGAATATGAAATTCCAAGCCACAGGCAAGATAACTAAGTTCAAAGTGGCCACAATGAACAATCGGCAATTTCATAGGTGAGGCCCAAATAATCATTTCAAATCACTGTTACTCCTACTTCTGTATGGTTATAATTTAAAGGAGCTTTAATATAAATATTATTTTCGGCCAGTATGAAAAAACAAATTGTGTATTTACTAAAAGATAGGATGGTAAAATATGAGCAGTAAAAAAATGTAAACGAGGAGCAACACATCTTGAAATGACTGAATGTATGAAAATTCGATTGGGAAATAAAATGAATTGAATTGAAAATGATTGGGCAATAACGCCTGACCACTGAGCAGTTATTAAATAGAAATTGGTCCGCTAGAAATATTGAGATGATTAGTAAATAAATAACATATTAATTATTTCTAACAAATTGTGTCTGGGTAGAAAGGGATTTCGCGTAGTTTAAAAAAAAAATGCAATAATTCATTTAATGAAAGTAACCATTCGTTAATTCGTTTAATGAAGAAACAATTCGTTTAATGAAAGAAACAACTCGTTTAATGAAGAAACAATTCGTTTAATGAAAGAAACTATTCGTTTGATGAAAGAAACAGTTCGTTTTATAAAAGAAACAACAATCAAATTTTATTGCTAAATCAAAGCTGTTTTACTGTTCGTAAACTGTAGGACCGACCGGGTTTTCTTTTTTGACTTATGTATATATTTTTTGCTTCCATAATACCGTCTTTTTCATGAAATTTAGATTTCAAGAAATAAAAATGGAAACTTTTAGTTTCCAGAAGTATATTTAAATACTGTCAGAAATATACTTTTGGCTGAAATCATATAGAAGACATCATAGAAATAATGCAGTCAAATATATAAAATTTGCTGCCGAGTCATGATTTTCGCTGATAAGTCACATTTTTAAAGCCTATATATAAATTATGGTGATTCGTATTTTTGGTATATATTTTTGCTTTTCTTTTTGGATTATTCTGTTGCTAACATGTTGTAAACGGGATAAATTATTTGCTGTTATTAAATTTTCTTGCCGAGTAGTTCTTTTATTAGTGAGTATTTTTTTTTAATTGGGTGCAGTATTCATCTGCTGCCATAAAAAAATGTACCGCTCTGGAAACACGGGGATTGCTGCTTTATATGCAGCTGGAGTTATAGAGAGAATATAGTCTGAAATTTTCTAAAATATGCAATCAGAAGTCGTGGTGTTGAGGAGCTGCATAAATAATATTATCGATAAATGACATATCTATAAAAGATAAAACACCAATGAATTCATAGTTTGGGTCCATATCTTGGTTAAGTTCAAAGATAAGCTAAATCGGTACAAAGTTCTGAAATTAAGACACATTTGGCCACATTTGAAACATAATTGGACCTAAATCAACGTAAAAATAAAATTCAAACAATGTGTTGGATAGAGCTCGTAAAATTCTACAATTTTAGTCCATACACGTTTTTCTAAAAGGAACGAAAAATAACGAAATCTCCGTTCCGATTGATAGCATTGCTATCAGTTTTTTTAAATTCTCGAACACGCGGGTTTCCTCGTGATGTTTTTTTTCACCGAACTCACAATCTTACGAGTGTGAGTTGAGAATAGATATCCGAGTAACCACCGCCGTTCTAAAATTAAAATCTTTAAATTTAAGTAAGTTACAAACTTTACTTTTTCATTATAGGAAAAAGGCTGCAGAGGAGCAAACAGTCCACCTGATGGTAAGTGGATACTGTGGTCCATAGACATCCGCGATACATGCCAACATCAATCCAGAATGACAAACGTCGGCACGCCCCTGGATGCGCTGCCAAAACTACCGAAACACTAGTTACTTTCAATTAAATAATGCCAACGCTGTCTAAAGAATAACTATAGGTTCATACCTATTATATATGTGTGTATTATAAGTAAGTATATAATAATAATAAATTTCGAGTAAATTTAATAAAAGGTTTGGGATACAGTCGCTGCTGTATCTCCTCGCCTTATTCATTAACGTCAAACGGATTGCGGCGGTTAATTGTAAGGATGAAATTAAATTCATATTTTTGCATAAAAGATTTTGTAAGCCAATGCGGCATGAAATATCAAGATTTTACGAGAACTTCGCCGTTTCTAGAGTTATAATGAAAACGTCTATATGCCAATAGATATATGTTTGTTTGTGTGCGCAAATTTTGAAAACCACTATTTGAAATACTTGTACACAAGCCCCGAGGAACTACATCACCTTTAAAAGAATGGTCTTACCAACCCGCTAGGGTAGTGTGGCGTTTTGAGGTCATACATCGGTCGTGCGCGACACAATGTGTACCAGGAGGTCCATGTTGGTCTCTGTAATTTCTGAGAAGCAATGCAACAATGTTCAATTAAAAGAACTAAAATGCCCAGTCCGCTGGGAATTGTAATGTGGACGATAATGCCGCTGCAGCTGACTGAATGCGTCCGAGTTGCCGAGATCCTCCCACAGATGACTGCTGTGAAACATACCGATATGTTACGACGATGGGTGATTGCACTCGATGCTACTGGGTTGAAATATGGACTCTAGCAAATATTACTTATTCCTGAAACACGTACGTTTTACGGCAGTCTTCTCTGAGAGAAGCAGGTAGTTGAGCAGACTCACCTGGTTGTTGGATGCAGCATCAACTTGCCACTTGAATACACATTCATTTGTATTGGGTGGGTATGTGTGTCTCTCTTCCTCTAAACAGTCCTTAGAGTTAATTAACTTAGTTGTAAGTCCTTTATAAATTAAGCGACTACTAATTACAACTTAAATTAGTATGCGAAAGTGCGCTCTTTCTTCAAGTGGTTGACTGTTTAATCAGAGTGCGGATTGTTTAGTTAACAGGGCCCTTTTAGAAGAAGCCTGAAAAACCAGTATGAAGGATCGTTCAGATGGAGAGTTACTTAATAAATACTATTTAAATTTAGAACTAAGTGGTAATGAAACAAAAGTTCAGATTTAAAAGACAAAATATTGTTTGTATTAAACGGTCCAACACACTTTTAAAGTTAACATTTCATTTTTATTATGCCTGATAGTTATATATATATATGTCGTTTTCTCCGAGAAACAGCTTTGCTGGTTGGAGATAGTTACAGATTTTTTATGTATTATGTTAAATAATGTACAGGCATTTATGTATTATCTTTAGACTTAATAAATAAAACAAGGGAATCTTAAGTGACTAGAAGTCAGTAACATTAAGCTATGTTACTTTTGGACCCTCAGCGGATCGCCCTAAATCTATTTTCTTTTAATAAACTTACATAATTTTGAAAACTGCCAATACAGTTGTTAGTCTTCTTAAAATGTTTCATTTAATGACGGATAATATTATAATACGTAAAAAATGTACGAAAATTAAAGGGCTATTTCGATGTTAACTTATATTGAATCAAAATTTGACTCTCGAGTTCCTGCCATTTATCATATAGTTTTATTTCAATACATATTTTTCTCAGAGAAAAAAACAATGATCAGTATGTGACATACTGAATGTAAACATTTAAATATTTACAAATCTAAAATTCAAGTTCAAATCTAAAACAGAGGATTATAAATATTCACATTGAATAACAATCCGCCACTGTGAAAAGTTTTAATGCCTACAATAAATCTTAACAATAAATAAAACAATAAATTTGTAAAAAAAAGATACATAGTTAGATACATAGAAGATAGAAAAAAATAGAATAGAACAATATACATAGAAAATAGACATAGAAAAAAAGATACATAGAAAAACATAGTCCGCACAGTTTACAATATTTGTACAATATTAACATGTAAAAAATATACATAGACTGTCACTATGTCAAATTCTATAGATACTTTATTAATTCTATACTCGTGATGGAGTACCACTCCATCACGAGTGAGGCACAAAGAGACATTTTTGGGATCGGTCTCTTCTTCTCATACATTTTTTTGCTAATCGCAGTTATTTTCCCTGTGAACATTACTTTCTACGTTTTTATCACATCAATTGAACTAGTGGAAATGTAGGAAGATATTAGGTGCGGATCAATACAATCAATATTTTTGAAGGTTATACGAGTAAGTTCCATTTAATGTGATAATGTGTCTATCAAGCAATAAAAAATGTGAATCCCCCGAATTATCAAAACACGATATAGATCTTTCATCAGTTAATGTGGTTATCGTGTAATTAATTGTAATTGTTTGATAGTAACTTTGCTGATGATATCTAGGATGTTTGTATATAATGTTCTTAACAATCGGAGGCAGTGTCTTATCATCAGTAAGCGCGAATATGTTGAAAACGTTGCTCTTCCTTGTAGCGGGTGCCGCTTGTAAGATTTTTTTTTTATATTTCATTATAATTTACAGTTCGTTAAATCTCACTGTAATGTAATCCCAAGAAAATTGACAACTTGATATTTCTACATTTGTATTAGTTCAAAAAACTTGTGAATAAGCTGCCAATGATTTCCAGTTAAAATCTTTATCGACTTTGTAAAGAATTAAATTTTAATATTTCACGCAGATTTTACTAGTCATTGAGTTTATAAAACGATCTCCTAATAATCATATTTCATCATCTTCATTTAGAATTCGATCTTTGTTCATATTCAAATAACTAGCGGTGCCAGCAATTTCGTTCGGGTGAACTTTAGAATGATTCCCGTGGGAACTCTCCAACAGATCGGGATAAAATAGTTAACCCAAATGTTAACCCAAGTCATATCCTATAACTGTGCTAAGTTTCATTGAATTCTGTCTAGTGGTTTTTGCGTGATGCGCTTTCAGACAGACGGATAGATAGACATAAATTTCAAAAAAAATGTTTTGGGCTCTATATCATTCGTATGTTAAATGGCAGTCACTTTTCTCAAAAATTATTTCCTGTACAGACACGGCGTTGTTAAAATTTTATTATATGTATAGATGTCGAATCCTATAATCATTTGATGAATGATTGATCACTGAATCATTTAGCATTAACTTTTATACCAGTTTTATTATCTATTTTTAACTTTTTTGCAGTGTGCAATGGCGCCAATATTCCAGAGATTGACGCAAGAACAGGTCAGCGTATAGCCCTCAGCACTCTACGCTATCAAGTTTATACCAAGTATATAATTGTATTCAATTCAAATGAGTAAAATATAATTTTAAAAATTAAGTTATGGGGTCCTTATTATTATTTTATTTATATATTTTTAGAGAAAATCATCGTCAAGCGGTGGATCTCGATCTTGAAGACATTGAGGAGTCTCTTGTGCTTGGTCGGACAGTCGTTATTCTTGTTCATGGAATTCAAGGTCACGAGAGTGGCATTTCCACGTTCTACACAGTCTTAAAAGATGGTAACAATAATAATATAATCCATAATTATTAATATCGATTGTTAGGATATTTTGACGGCTTCTAATAACTTAGAAATTTATGTTTTCAGCGTTCTTAACTGGGGATCCAAATCTTAACATCATTACCTTGGATTGGTCCGTCTACGCCTCTCTTGGTTATGCAACTGCTACAGCATTTGTACCGACCGTTGCCGGGGATTTAGCCCGCGTCATCACAAAATTAGTCGACTATGAAGGAGAGCCAGGAGTGGAGCCTGACGATTTGTTTAGTCTAAGTAAAATTCATTTAGTCGGTTTTGATGTTGGTGCGCATTTAGTTGGTCAGGCTGGTAGGTCGCTGGGTGGAGTTGCTAGGATTACAGGTAACTGCATATTCTTTATTTATCATATTTCATTATTGTCTTACCTAATTGCACAAGGCAACTCTGGTTGTTAGATAAATAGTCATATATCATGAGTTTTCCTGATTATGGGAACCTTTAAGTGACAAATACATAGTTATTAATATTTTTTTGGGGAGTTTATATTTATTAATTGTAAACATTGTCGCACAGAGGTATAATTCTGTACCAATATTTGTATAACGGTACCAAAATGAAGCTTTGTCTTATTATATTACAAGCAGTTTAATTATTCCTCATAATATCTTCATATGTAATAACCTCAGATGAAAAGTTGTATAAAGTTTGTGGTTTAAAGGGGATGCTATATCTTACAATTTTGTCGGTGAAATATTATTATTATCTTATTATTTTTCCAGCTTTGGACCCCGCTCGCACCAACTGGGGAACCGGTTCCGAACGCCTGAGGGATTCTGATGCGAATTATGTGGAGGTCATTCACACTGACATCGGCACTGCCGCAGCGGCTTTAGGCATTATCGAGAGCATAGGCAGTGCTGATTTCTATCCTAACGGAGGAGTAACCCAACCGGGTTGTACCAACAATCTTTGCAACCACGATAGAGCCTGGGAGTTGTTCGCGGCTTCTCTGTCCCATGTGCAGTTGTCAGGCAATCGCTGTTTGACTATGGCGCAGATGACGAGTAACATATGCACCATGGGTCCGGTGACTCATATGGGCAACAACGACTTGAACAAATTTGCGTAAGATAACGTTTTATAACAACACCCCTAAGATAATTTGCCTTGTCTAATTTGTTAAATTTCAATCGTGAAAATCGCGGTTGATTCATTAATTATTCTCATTCTAATGTAATGACTCCTTTATTCAAGAATGTGAAAAAGAGGATAAAACAAATTTCACATTTAAAATTTCTACGTGAACAAATTTCAAATTAAATCGGTCATCCTAGCCAAGAGGGCCTCGACTATCATTCGCGAGATCGTGATTTCAAATAGGTGCCATATCGTTAACGTTTTACTGAATGAATTGCAAACTTTTTCATCAAATAGAGCGGTGATAGCCTAGGGGTATCTATACTCGACTCACATTCGTGTGATGGTGAGTTCAAATCCTCGGCCCGTATAATTCAGCTACTATGAGCTTAAGTACGGATTTTTTACAATTGTCAATAGTTCTGCGGTGAGAAGAAAACGTGAAGAAACCCATTCACCAATACACTCTGGGCCCACGTAGTGGATTACGGCACGACCCCCGCCCCCCCCACTTTTTTACCAGGGGAGACCTGTGCCCTGCAGTGGGATGTTATAGGCTGATACAAGTAATTTATATTCGATATAATTTCGATATGTGTGTCCACTAATCCGCACGGGGCTCGCGTGGTGGGTTATGACCTTTTACTAGGGAAGGCCTGTATTCGTGTGGATTTATTATGCAAATAAAATTTAAAATAAATCATAATATTTGGTTGTTTCCAGGTGGGACATCATTCGCGTCAACACGGGAAGAGTTTACCCCTATGAAGTTTAAACACATTGTATATTATTGATACTATTAATAAAAACGTTTTCTTTCTGTAACATTTATTTTATTTTCTCTTTGATCCCGTGTAAACATAACGACTAGGCCAAAGGCTGGTTCTATTGCGATGCATTTATATTTTTATTTATTTGTAACTGTAACCAGCCCTGTTTTCATCCACTGCTCTACGCGGGCCTTCTCATGCACATTGTCTTGTACTCGAGCGATGTGGGGGCCTTAAAACGGCACGTTGGCCAAGCGGGTTGGCGAGTCCACCCTTTTAGAAGTGGTGTAGTTCCTCAGGGCATGTGGTAGCAGTTTTATTAACCATTAGGCGCCTTTACAACACCCACAGGAAGAGCTGGTGCTATTCTAAAGTCGGCGGACACCTCACGAGTATCATTTGCTTATAAGTATTAGGTCTTTACCTATGAAATTGCAGTTTAATATGGAAGAAATCAAATAATTATATATGAAAATTATATATTTAATTATTGGAAGTATTGTCCATTATTATTAATGCACTTTTGCCATTTTAATGAAAGTTGATTGATGCCTCTGCTATAGAATTCCCGGGGACGGGAATCGATGAATTCTCTGAAGGCGTTTTTCACTCGTCATCATCGGAGTTGAATTTGTTTTCCTGTAAAAAGTTATCGACATTCCGGAAAAAAATGGAAATCCGCACGGGCAAGGTCTGGCGAGTACGGTGGGCGACGGAAAGTTTCTAGTCGAAGCTCCTGTAACTTCGAGACTGTCTGTTATGCAGTGTGTGGGCGAGCGGTATCATGGAGAAGCAGTGGACTAGAGTGATTGACCAGACTCGATTGTTTGATCTGCACACATCTGCATTCATAATTGTGCTAGATCTAGAGAAGCTGTAGTGGATAATACCAACGCAGGACCACCATCAGTCACCATGAGATTCTTTTGACTCAAGTTTATGTTTGGGAGATATTTGTTTGGCTTTGTCTCCTGGGTTTAACCATTGTGACGAACATTTACGATTATCATATAGGATCTACTTCTCATCACAAGTGACAATACGATTCAGAATTCCTTCATTTTTGTGCCGGTTCTGCAAAGTAAGGCAAGCTTCGACGCGTATTTGCAGCTGACTTTCATTAACCTTATACTCGTACGCTACTCTTTCTCAGAGCGTCTTCATTTTCCCTATTTGACGCAAATGAATCAATGTCTTTTTGTCACATACGTCGAAGGCTGCTGCTAACTCAGACGTGGTTTGAGATGAATCCGCTTCCACTATTGTTTTTAATACGTCATTATCGACTTTAGTCTCCGGTCGTCAACGGGGCTTGTTCTTGAAGTCGAAACTTCCAGAACAGAAACGATCAAGTCAAAAACACACCCTGCGTTTGTTTGTGGTGTTTGGTCTATACACATCTTTGATATTGCGTGTCGTCTGTGCTGCCATTATGGAACTCATATTCGAAAATAATGCGGTTTTTTAAATTTTCTGAGATCGCATACACAACGATATCGAAGCATAAAGTCGTTTGATGGAAAAACAAATGAGTAACTGATTTTGAAGAAGAATGCCATACTTTTAAATTAACCTCAATTTGAATTTGGAATTCCAAGTTAAACGCAAGATAACTAAGTTCAAAGTGGCCACTATGAACAAACGGCCATTTCACAGGTAAGACCCTGAAAATAATTTTAAATCAATCTTACTTCACTCTTTATGGCTATGATTTAAAGGAAAGAAATTGTGTGTTTACTAACAGATTGGACGGTCAAATATGAGTAGTAAAAAAAATGGAAACGAGGAGACACATCTTGAAATGACTAACTCAATAAATATTTGAATGTATGAAAATTCGATTGGGCAATAAAATGAATAATTAGGCAGTAATGGTTGAGCATTGAGTAGTTACTAAATAGAAATGAGTTCCTTTGAAATATGTATTCATGAAAACAAATGAAAGTGAGTTCCGGCTCCGCTGATTACCATTCATTTTCTTTCGGATAAATGAGAGTACACCCAATATAATGTGTATATAATCATATAATCACATCGCAATGAATTAAATCGAAGTAGTAATATTCCTGTTTACATATTATTTTAGCATTTTGAATTAAAGAGTTATTATATGATAATCTGTGTAAAGGAACCTTATTATAGGTATTCACTTATTGACTCCAGTTAAGTTTTTCTAACTCAAAAGTTAAAGTTTTCGATTAAAGATTACGTTTGAATCAAAACAAGTTCTAACATTTGTATTTTTTTTATATTTTAAAGTCTCAATATTTGGGAAACTACCACTAACAATAAGGTTCAGTTTTTCAGATAATGTCACATTTCTTTCAGATCGATGTCACGTCATATATTTATTTATGTACCTACCTAATTTAAAAAAAATAGTTTTTTATGGGATAATACTTTTTTTTTTGGAAAAAAGGCGGCAGACGAGCCGACAGTTCACCTAGTGGTAAGTAGTGGATACTGTCGCCTAATGTCATCCGCGATACATGCCAACATCAGTCCAGACTGACAAACGCGGGCAGATCTTCGGATGCGCTGCCTACCATTGCAGATTTCAGGGTATTGGATTTCGATAAAGGGTTGGGAAAATGAGGAGGGATAGAATAGGATGAGATGAGAATGGGCTCTGGTATATCTCACTCATTACTTAAATACGTAGGTACGTTGGAAAAATAGGATAAAGTGGGAAATACAGTACATTTTACAGTAGACTTCGCTGAGAGAGGGGTAACATGCACACTCTCTCCTCAAAGTCATTTTTATTAAAGACTGAAATTAGCTGAATAACGTTATCTAAATAATTTGCTGTACAAATGCCAGATGGGTTCCCTCTAATCTGGATTTTTCAAAAATTTACTTTTAGGCATGTGGTGTCTGTCGTTCGACTATTATAGAATAGCACTACCGCATCAGCTCTTCTCGTGGGTGTCGTAAAAGGCGCCTGACGGTTAATAAATCCGCTACCACCAGCTCCGAGGAACTACAACACCACCTCTAAAAGAGTGGACCCGCCAACCTCCCTGCCCTTTAAGGCCAGGCCAAGTCCAGCACATCTCCCATGAACAAGACAGTGTGCACGAGGGAGGCTCATGTCCAGCAGTGGACCTTAAAAGGGCCGGTTACGGTTATTATAGATTAATATCGTCTGATATTTCGTCTAACTTCGAATTATTAACGCGTTAAAAAAAGAGAATTGAATAGTTTAGAAGTCAATGCCTACTAGAAACCGGAATTTAATAAATAAAGCACACTCGTCTCATTGCTCCCTAAATAAACAGAAGTTAGAAGGGTCGCGAGGATACTCGATTTGTCTTTTATACCAACTTATAAATCGAAACTGTGTCGCAACTTTGAGGAAATGTACTTGGAAGACACGTTTCTTTCGATTGTCCTATGCTACTTGGAACTTTATCGTGTGAACAAAGAATTAATCTTTTGACGACTTTGATGCGGTAGATGCTCTGAAAGAAAATTTACTAACGGAAAACAAAACATTTCAGATTTAAAATAAACTTATAAAGTAGTTATTACATATCGTGCTCAATATATCTATCTGTATCTGTGTTCAGCATATTGTATAAATTTAGTCCCTGTGGATGTGACAGGGTACAGTCAGCACACAGTTTTTTGTGATTGTTTTTTTCCATTCAAAAGAATTGAAGTCGTGAAAAAGCCTAATTCTAAATAGTGATTAATATTGGGCTGATATCTATATAAATTTTAAAATTGTACACAAATAAACATATATGATATATATTTAGCTACATACATACATAACATACAATACATACATTAATGCATATAAAAACTAGTATAAATATTTGTTTATATGCAGATATTCTATATGGTGATATATTACAAAAAAATCAAATTATATTAAATACAACATTTTTTATACCTATCCGCACGCCAAGTAACGTAAGTAAGTAGGTAAGTACACCTTATGGCACACTAAAGGATACAGTGAAAGTGACACAAAGTTTAAATGAATAGGTATACAAAGGGTAGGCCTTATGTTATATGTATACTTAGGTTAAAAGTGTGTTATATATTTAGGTTTAATTTTGTTCATTTGTTATATGTTTAATTTCGTTTTATTTTTATTTTGTTAGTTTTAATTTAGAGAGACTAATACATTTTGTCCAATAATTCAAAGTCTTTTATACTAGTTTATAATAATAGTTTATTTAAGTAGTTCTTTAATAAATTTGATTTTGATTTTTGTAGATTAACATTGATTGTTATTTGGTTGATAGGTTTTAATAAATTCCGGTAGATAGTTATACAGTCTTGGAAGTATAGCTGTATAATGTCGGCGTCCGATTCCCGTTGTTGTAAGTGGAACCAGACATCTGTACTTTGTGGAGCCTGGTCTTTCTGGGGCAATGCCCCAGAAATAGATAGGTGTGGGCTGTAATTTTTGCAAACTTACTGACAACTGTAGTATAATTTCTCTAAAATAAATTTTACATGGGGTTAATACTTTACATAATTCCAAAAATGCACGAGTACAATACAATTCTTTCTTTTTTTATTTATTAGCCCATTACTTAATTATTTTCAAATTGAGTTTTGTGCTTTGTCCAATTAATTCATTATATATGTAGTTTGCATATGTTCCCATGCAGATATACCGTGCATAATTAATGCTTGTGTTAATGGAAAGTACATTCGCATGAGAAGTTAACGTCTATTATATTTCTGAGTTCTCTATAGATAAACCCGAACTTTCTTAGTTTGTTAGATAGTTGTGCTACATGTTCATCGCAAAGCAATTGTTGCTCGAAATAACAGAAATATATATGAATATAGGTAAATTATATACCTATATATTGATAATTAATATATTAAATAATAAATAAAAACTAATACATAAATAAGGAAATGCTTTTGACACAATACAGAAGTATTTGCAGAGAGTAGCAAAGAGATATGAAAAAAAGAAAGATGCCCCGATGTTGTATTAACGACATAAAGTAACGATGACGAAGCTGTTTTATACAAATTCAAAAAACGTTTCAAATAATTCAAATAACTAAATATTCTCTACATTGAAATGTATTTTCAACTAGCTGAAGCTGAATTATGCATAAATCTAGAGAAACATAACACCTCGGTATATTTCACAGTAGTTTTTTCATAGTTGTATAACTATGTCTGTTGAATGCTAGTCTGCTATAGATTGCAACCTCGTCCTTCCCATAAAAGACACGTAGGTACCCAAATAGTGATTCCCCTCTATCATAAACAGTATATCATGATCAGATAAATATCGCAGTGTTATCTTCATCAACATCAATTACATACACAAAATGTTTGTCAATTACAATAAAACTTTTAATCATTATTGGATAACATCAGTTCACTATCTGTTAAGGTTCTTTTTATATAAAAAGTTCATCAGCAATGTACTACCACAGTGTTGTAAGTTTTCCCAGTACGTAACGCCGAATATGTTGATATACATATATTATGTGCTTCTTCTTAGCGCAGGGCTTGTCTGTAAGTGTCTTTAGTTTGATAATTTGTTTTCTATATAAATTTATTATTTCTACTTAGGTTAGCACACATATTTATTATACGAAACGGTTCTTAAAAGCGTAAATTTATGCAAATGGCATATACTAAATATGTATAATCATAATTCTCACCCAGCTACTGCTACCAATTCTTTTCAAGTTATTGGTCCAGCTGGTTGGATGAGAAGGACGGAAAATTGAATGGTGTCGACTCTAAGGACGGGCTCTAAGGACCACAAACATATACAGAGTGTGTATGAACCTTTCCCGACGTCTGAACTCATTAATATGAATTAATTGACAGAATATAATATTACGTATTTATTTTGCATATCAATATCAATTATTTGGGCTTCGTATTTAGCAATTTTATTTTATGTGGTGTCATGACCGGATCGCGTTGACCTTCGACTATAAATATGCCGACATAGGAACTATTAGCTATACTGGAGGTAAAGACTAGGCAGTTAATTATAACATACCATATATATACTTCTTTATTTCTTTCAGTGTGCGAAGATAAAGCTTTGTCATTTCGTGCTACTCGCGTGGGTGAACTCAACAAGTACATTTTGTGCACAAGGTAATTGATTTAAACATTAAGGCTGAGCTCCAGAAGGTGCGAAAATCGCATATTACGTCTCTTACTGTATTTTAAAAAAGAAAAGAATGCAACTTAAATAAAGGTAATCCAACGTAATAAAAAAAAATTAACAAAAATAGTTTTGTGCTCATTTCGAAAAATTCAACTCCAATAAACGAGTAATTGCTATTTCAAGATTACACTGTTACTTCTAAATTTTTATGGTCGTTAATTGTTATTCTTTTAAGTGGATTGTAACCTGTTGTGTCTTTATTGGTAAACGCTCTTCATACTTTAACAATGGCTAAAAATATTTTTTTTTTTCTAATAATTGGAACATCAAACAGATTAGAAAGTTACAAAAAAAATAGCAATGATTACAAAACTTTTATAAGGGATAAATATAGATGGCTTCCATGTGTTTTGAGTACTTCTTTATCAAATCAATATATATTTTCTTCACGTTTTAGATCCAATCGTAATGGAGAGCAAATAACGGCCAATTCAAATAAAGTGGATGTAACTAAAAACTTAATCGTCCTCGTCCACGGACATGGAGGAAGTGCAGATTCAACGTTCAATACTTTGACTAGAGATGGTATGTAATCTACACAACGTTTAATAGTTAGGAAATATTTGAATATAAAGTATATATATATTACATTTGAATATATTTAATATATATATTAAATATCGTGTCGAAAATCAATGGGCGTATATTAATATGGTTTGTTCAAAATGATAGTGAAAGCCAAACCTTTGTTGGTGATGACAAAAGTAAAATGGGAAACATTGGTTCTTTAATGTGTACTTAATTTTTTACTAGGGAATTACATTTGTTTAATTCATATCAAATTAATGTCCTCCATTATCAAATATTCATCTTTATCAAAGTAAGTATTTTAATTGTATTATATTATATTACATTATTTACAGAGTTTTTAGTAAGTAGTATTGACATCGCCGTACTAATTGTGGACTGGTCCGTATACGCAAGCTTTCCTTACGTCAGCGCTGCTGGTGTCGCCACTGCTATAGGCCAAGGACTAGGTGAATTTATAGACTCATTCAACGATGGACTACTGGACAACCTTCACTTGGTTGGCTATGATCTTGGTGCCCACGTCGTAGGTGCTGCAGGAAGGTATCTAGACGGAAAAGTTGCAAGAATTACTGGTGAGTTTATAAAATGAATTCTGCTTATTATGCTAAACCATAATGTTCTTGCAACAACAGAACAGAAATTCTCTTTATGATGATACTACTACTTCTTAATATTAATCTCTGACAGAGACTATTTCAATGAGTTCTGTTTTTTATTGCTAGTTCTGTATGTCAATCAATAATTAAAAGTACTGTTATGTAAACAGCAATAAAATTATATCCAATATAAATTACTTGTATCAGCCTATAACATCTCACTGCAGGGCACAGGTCTCCCCTGGTAAAAAAGTGGTGGGGGGGGGGGGGGGGGTCGTGCCGTAATCCACTACGTGGGCCCAGCGTGTATTGGTGAATAGATATATTCCAGATGATTTTTATTTGTGGAGCATGTGGGTTTCTTCGCGATTCCTTGTCACCGCCGAGCTAGTGACAATTTTTAAAAATCCTTACACGAGTGTGAGTCGAGTATATGGTAGATACCGCATAAATGTAGAAATACAAATATTAATATAAATTAACTTTGTAATATTTGATATCGTTAATAACCATTACTTTTACAGGCCTGGACCCAACGAGCGCCAATTTTGACAGCAACTCCCAGAGATTAAGGGCATCAGATGCCAAATATGTGGAAGTGATCCACACAGACACAACTGGCACACAGGCAATTGGTACCAGCGACAGATTGGGTCACGTAGACTTCTTCCCCAACGGTGGCACCGCTCAGCCTGGATGCTCTAATAACCTTTGCAATCACGAACGGGCTTATGAGCTCTTCTCCGCTACCATAAACAACGACAAACTTGTTGGAAACCTTTGCTACACTACCACGCAACTTACTACGAATGCTTGCACAAGTTTCGCGCTCAATATGGGCAATAGCGCTTTGGACAAGATTGGGTAATTAGATTTTCCTTTTTGACTTGGAGTCAAACTAACTTTTTGGTGAATAATAATATATAATAGTAATAATAATTAACAATACTTAAGTGACTTGGGCTCGATCGAATTCATGACTTCACGACCTCATGACCTCAGCTGTAACAAGCAACGTTGAAATAATAACCTTATTATTGTTACAGGTCTGGAATATTTCGGCTTATCACTGGCAGGACATATCCCTACGAATCTTAACAAGTAAACCAATAAGTCCTTGTAATTTGTTTACAATGAAAATAAAGTTGTTGAATTAATACCAATTTGTTTATATTTAATAAAGACACGATGCGATTGCTCTTCTGGACCTAGTTTTTTTTATATAAAGAAGATTGTGGAAGAGTGAATAGTTCACCTGGTAGTAATAGCTCAGTTCCTCAGTTCCTATCATGCTCCTTAATAACCTTATGGTTATTTGGATGGCCGGCGTCCTGTTTCTGTTATTTATTTACACTTTATTATTTTAACAAAAGGCGGACTTAATGCTATGAACCATTTCCTCCCAGCCAACAATGGCGCCACATAGGGCAGGTATGGTAAGTGTAAGTGAAACAACATTATAAAAAATAAAATTTGGAATAGATGAAATATACAAATATAATAAACACTTAAAATATACATACATACATACATATTCGAATAATTAATTAATATATCCTTTCTAATACGACCTTCTACAAATTCACTGTTCCTTCTCTTTTTGCAATTCTTTCATTTCTGGGGCTTGACTACATGATTACGCCTCCGGTGTTCAGTCTGCCAACGCTGTGCAAACTCTCTTAACAGTCAGAAGTTCGCATCTGAAGTAACAAGGTCCTGTTATTATATCGGGGTCCTCATCGTAGCGCTTTGACATCTTTTCTCACACGTCATAGAGAGGACATACCCATAGTGCGTATTGTAGGCCCTCATCTTCTATTCCGCATTTACATATGCTGCAGTCGTTCAGATTCTTATCAATAAGCTTCTTGTGGAAACAGCCATGCCCAGTGAGGATCTGCGATGTTTCGTTGTCTGGTTCCACTCAACCAGACTTGAACCGAATTAACACGTCCAGGAAAAATTGATTAGGCTCTATTCCTGAGGATCATTCATTCATCTTTTTTGGCATTCTTCCATTCTGCCCAGATGCCTTGCTTCCGAGTATAAAATTCTTCTCTAATCTTGAGCAAAATTCCTTAACCTCGAGGTTCTCAGGCGTGGTCTCAATTCAGAACGATCTGACCACATCAATAACTTAGTTGCATAGTCAGGATTAAAGTATTGCTTAAAAAAGTGTTAGTATTGCTTTTTATTACATCTTTGTACCTCGCAATGTTTCTCCGCTAAAGAGTCAATATATTTTAATCGTGTTCACTGCGATAAAATTATTGGAATTGGGAAATGGTTCTGGTTTAGGAGACAAGATCGCGAGCACTGGTGATGCCGTGGTGCTAAACGACCTGAAGGCTTTCATAAATAAAATGAATAAAGGGTGGGCAATATTCTTTTATGTTCTGGTAAGTGCATACATACTGTCGCCTATAGACATCGGTGACATGCCAACGTCAATGAATAATAACGAACGTTGGCACGTCATCGGATGAGCCGTTTACCTTTAGAAGGTTTAAATGAGTGGATATGGAAAAAAAATCGGTTAAGATAGGAGTATAACCTGACGAGGAGCTTTCCACATTCAACATTGTTCCTCTGAGTTATGAGAAGTAAAGAGTATTAGTAGAGAGAAGTAGATTAGTGGTGTCTTTTATCAATTTCTCTCACTCTGTAGTTGATGGAGTGGTGATATCTTAGGGGTATAGTGATATTTACCTATTTAAGCGGGTCCCGATGCGTATGTTTACCCTATTTATTTTATTCGACGTTTCGGTTGGGTTGCACCAACCATGGTCACGAGCTGACTGAAGAGTCTATTGTAGTTCACGTCGAGAATTGCCAGCAGTTTCATCAACTACCCGCATTTGGTCTTCATAGTCCGGAAAGTTGCGGCACACAGCACTCACAATATCTGAAGTAGCGTCAGACCAAAAATTATGAGGTCTAATTCTATTAAATTTAATTATCACTGGATTTCATGTCGAGAACAATTTGTATCCATTTTCTTCATTGAACGTCGGAAACCCAACCGAAACTTCGAGTAAAATAAATAAGGTAAACGTGCGCGTTGAGACCCGTTTAAATAGATAAGTATGTGCGAAAATGGCGAAAATCTCAAATGGTATAATGGTGATAGCCTAGCGGTATCAATACTCAACTCACATTCGTGTGATTATGAGTTCAAATCCTTGATCCGTACCACTGAGTTTCTATTTAATTACGGATTTTTGAAAATTGTCCGTAGTTCGGCGGTGAGAGAGAAACATCGTGAGGAAACGCGTATGCTCCGTACTAGTGGAAGTATTTGTAAATTGTGGAGTATGTGTATCTACCAATCCGTACTAGGCCAGCGTGGTGGATTACGGTCCGAAACCCTGATTTACTAGGTACTAGGTATGATTTACTAGGGGAGGCCTGTGCCCAGCAGTGAGATTATTAAAGGCTGATACAAGTGCTTGATAGAATAATGGAATAGAATAGAATATGTTTTATTTGTTCTAAGTACGGTACATCAGTTAGTAAGACAATATAAACATGCATCGTCCACGTAATTAACCGCCTCCGGTATACAAATTAACAATTATATTATTATTTACAAATTACAAAATTAATTAAAATTATCAATCTTTATTATAAATCACATATTACAAAATTAAAAAGTTTTTAAAATTATAATCATTTTCAGAATTAAGACTATCATATTTTAATACAAACAGTACAACCATATTATAAATGTCAGATTATTTCTTTATTTAATCTACATAAATTTATTTGTGCACCATGAATTCATGATGGAGTAAGAAATATGATAGGATGAAAGATTTCCCAGGAACAGGGTGAGATGGAAAATATCTTTTAGCGATTTGCAATCACAAGTGGGTATTACACTCTCTTTATGCTTTCAATGCGCCCTTCTTAGTTATAGGTACTACCTTAATTAATAATTCATATTCCAAGTATGTATGTGTGTAGATATTTATCGTTCTTTATATATAACACTAAAATTTAATTAATAAAAGTAGATAATTGATGTTTTTATATTACCAATAACTATAAATAATAATAATAATAACGTCGTGTCTGTCTGTACCTACATGGAATGTTTTTATAAAGATTCACCATTTTGTATGTTACGAATGATATAGAAAACAAAATAATTAGAATTATTCCACTCCTGTCCCTCAAACCTGGCCCGTATTATTATTATTATCTATATATTTAAAACAGTGTAAATGTGCGACTTTTTTTTTATAGAGAAGAGGGCGGACGAGCAAGCGGTCTCACGTGATGGTAAGTGTTACCGCCGCCCATGGACACCTGCAACACCAGGGGGTATGCGGGCGCGCCGGCGACCTTGCAAAATCCTATTCACAGCTTTCTTGAAGAACCCCATGTCGTAGTTTAATGGGAAGACCTCTTGCGGCAGTTCGTTCCACAGCCTACGGGTTCGCGATATAAAATAATTTTTGGACCGAACAGTACGCGACACCTCCGTATCTAGGAAATGCGGATGGACCGAACTTCTGTGACGGGAGGTGCGGTTGTAGAAACCCGAGGTGGGAATTATATTGAACAATTCTTCAGAGCATTCCCCATTGTACAGGCGGTAGAACACACAGAGAGATGCAACGTCTCTCCGAACGCTGAGGGGTTCTAAACTGCCCGTGAGAGTGGGATCGTTGACAATACGAACAGCACGTCGTTGGATGGAGTCAAATGGGTCCAATTGGTATTTCGGTGCGCCGTCCTAGAGATGTGAGCAATACTCCATATGGGGCCTCACCTGAGCTTTGTAGAGCATTAGGAGTTGCCCAGGGGTGAAGTACCGCTTCGCTCTGTTCAGCACACCGAGCTAACCGACTTACTCTAACATGTAACATTTATTTAGTCATTAATAGAAATTAATAGAACGCTATGCTCGGCCAGCACGGAATTTTAAAGACATATACATCCCTCATGCACAAGACACAATTTGTTGGTTACGGTTATTGTAAAAGTTGATTCTGCGATTATAAAAAAATATCTAGATTTATTTGACATTGTGCCATTTGCCTAATAGGTATACATACCCGTAGATAAAGTTAAAAGCTCATATAAATCTAGAATCAGATTATGGTTTGATAATAAAATATGAAGGTGTTAATGATAATGACTGAAAGATAATCATTAGTATATAAATAGAAATCATTTCATAGTTCGTCAGTCTTTTGTTAAAAATTACAGTGAGCATTAAGTACATAACAATGTACGGTTTCAAAGAATTTCTAGTACTATCAGTGGTATTCGCATGTAAGTGATATTGTTATTTAAGTATAGTTTTTGCGCTACTGCCTTCCTTGAAGTAGTGTCCGTACGCTTAAAAAGAGACTTCGTATTCTTATAGACCGAAAAATAATTTTGATACTTGAATTTAATTCAAGCCTAGCATTGAATTAACGTATCATAAATTTTAAATATTTGAATTCAATGCTATTTGCCATACTATATATTAGGGGTTAAAGTATGAAATTTCCGATTTGCACTGAAAAATTAAAACTCGTTTTTTTCTAAAATGTAACATATTTATTTAATCAAAATATTTACCCTCATTATCTATACATTGTTGCCATCTAATGGGAAGTTCATTTATGCCTTTGCGATAGAACTCTGGAGATGTAGATTCGACAAACTGTGTGAAAGCATTTTGTACTGCCTCTTGGGAAGAAATTTTTTTACCACGTAGAAAATTGTCCAAATCACAAAAAAAATGGTAGTCCGTTGGAGCAAGGTCTGGCGAGTACGGAGGATGACGTATGGTTTCTAACTGCAGCTCCTGTAGAGTTACAACGGTTTCTCGTGCAGTGTGAGGTCTTGCGTTATCATGGAGCAATAATGGTGAAGATCGATTCACGAGTCGGGGCTGTTTCACTGCTAGTTTCGCCATCATTGTTCGAAGTTCGGCACAGTAAACATCTGCTGTTATTGCTTGACCAGACCTGAGAAAGCTATAGTGAATAACACCATGAATAGACCACCAAACAGTTAACATTACCTTTTTATTGGTAAGCTTTGCCTTGGGGCACTGTTGCGGCGTTTGACCTGGGGTCAGCCATTGCGTTTTTCGCTTTCGGTTATCGTAAAGAATCCACTTTTCGTCACATGTCACAATTCCATCCAAGGCAAAGCAAGTTTCAACATGCGTTTCTTTCTGCAGATCAGTCAAATCATGAGGCACCCATTTTTCATATTTTTTTAACTTATTGATTTGATGCAAATGAGTCAATATTGTAGGTAAGGTAACGTTAAACCATGCCGCTAATTCCTGGGTAGTTTGACTCGGATCGACTTCCATCATCTCCTTCAATTCAGCGTTATTCACCTGTGTGGGCGGCCTTCCACGTGGTTCGTTCTTCAAGTCGAAGTTTTCATTGCGAAAGCGTTTAAATCAAAAACGCACGGTTCGTTCATTAGCAGTCTCCTCTCCAAACGCAGCATTGATATTGCGAGCCGTTTCTGCCGTGTTAGTTCCGCGTCGGAACTCGTATTCAAAGATTACTCGGATTTTCGAAGTATCCATCTTTCCCGTCTAAGCTGAATAAAAAAAACAATTGAAAGTCGAAAATCGGGTGTTGCACATTTTTTAAAACAAGAACCTCATAGGTATCATGTGAAAAAAGTTTCACTCGAAAATCTCACACCATGAAGGTTTTATGTCAATTCAAATTATCTATTACTATAAAACGGCAATTTCATACTTTAACCCCTATTATATTCATACAACCACATTTGTCACGCGCTGATTATAGTTCTGGCACTAGGTATACTAAATATGATTTAAAATGAATCAAAACATTTTATCGAAAAATTATAAAATTATCCGTTGAAAATAAAAATGAAATTTGAAGTCAAAAAGTAAAAAGTATAATTATTAAGACGCAATAGATTATGAAACAATGATTTTCAATGATATTATCATTAATAATAATGATTCTAATAAAAACAACCTAGTAAAGCTGTTGGAAATAGAACTAGATCGCAGAAGTAGAAATAGAGATACATAGAAGAAAGTAATGGAAGTAACAATGTAAGGGCTTATTTTTTGTTGGTTTTTTCAGTATGCCAAGGAGGTGGTGTGGAGCTAGCAAATGCTCGAATGGGAAGGATCTATGGCCCCCTCAACAGATATTACATATATAACGAGTAAGATGTTTTTTCTTGTCGACTTCGCATTCCATATAGAAGAACATAAATATTTAAGCTACTCACCTCTCCAGTTTCTATGATATTCTATATTCTATGACGTGATGATGGAAAAAAGCACACACACTGGGATTCGTTGAGTTTACAATGTAGAAATTATTTCATATAAAATATGGAAATTAATTTTACAACTCCAGTAAAAAGCTGTAAGACGCATTTTAAGGATATCCCTCTTCTCTAATCTCTACATCGACTATTCTTCAAACAATCTGGGAATATGTGGCGTATTATAATTTTAATGAAAATTATAGCGGGCACTCTTCCTAATAAGTTTTGCAGATATTTAGAAAAATAAATGTTTCTTAAATTATACCCAACATAATTGATTCGGGTATTATTTTACGAAAGTTGGTATCAGTGAGGTATCTTTGGTATTACACAGGCACATAGGTAACTTGTGAATGTTTATAAATAAGGACACACTTCCAACATTTGCAGGAACCTGAGGAACCCTGTTACTGTGAGCAGCACTACAGTCTCCACTGTTACTCTCCCACTTCGCGCTACTGAAGGAACTGTTATTATAGCACATGAGGGCGGTGGCTCTTTTCAGTCTACACTAAATTCTTGGCTTAAAGACGGTAGGTATTTTACAGTCACTCTAATTTGGCTTTTAATGTGATCAAGAACGATTAATAAGACTGCGTTGTTAATATCAATTTGTTTTCCAGCATTCCTAACAAATGAGAACTTAGATATCATCATCCTGGACTGGGAGCATGTAGCAGGTTTTAGCGACGATACAGTTCAATCGGCTATGGATTTCGTCGCTCGAGATTTGTTTGAAGTGATAAATACACTTATCGGCTTAGGAGTAGTCAGTCTGGACACTCTTCACCTAGTTGGCTTCGATCATGGCGCCCATCTAGTAGGCATGGCTGGTAGACTTTTTTTAGATGAAAAAGTTGCTAGGATTACTGGTGAGTTAATTTTTTTAAAAAGGAAGCTTGGTAGATGTGTGGTGTTTCACAGATTGTAAACGATCAAAGGAACCCATGGACATTTTAAATTGAAAATAAATAAATAAAATCCTTGAAGTTGAAACCTTTAGGCTCATTGCATTCCATACTGTTTCTTTGGCTAAGTGGTTCTTTCTAAATTATGCACGCCAGGTAACTTTTAAAAGGCTATTAAGGCCAAGTCTGTATTTTCCAAAAAAAAAAAAACAAAAAATACCCAGGAGAGTTCTAGAATTCTATAAATAATTTGTGAAATATTATCAATTTTAACTTTCAAAACATTCTAGGCTACCAGGACGAGTGCTACCACTATGTTATATAAATGTAGGTAGATATACAACGTGTCACTGAAATAAACCAATACCTGAAAATAGGTTGTTCGGTATAAAGAGTAGAATCGGTTCTACCAGTTTTAATAATACGTTTTTTTTCATGATTTATAGGAGAATTCTAGCGTATCTTTTATTCTACGCGCTTTGCTCGGGCCGCGTTGAGCGCACCGCCCAGGCGCCCGCTCTGAGTAATGAGGAATACGAACGTTTTAGACAGAATAACAAAATTGTAAGGTTTTACATGTTTGTAACTTTTGAATTCTTCCTTAAAATAATTTTATTTTTCAGTTGAACGGTTCTCTATATTTTAAGTTGGACGACATGTTTCAGGTCTTGCGTTATTTCAATGACATGTTGTAGGTATTTTTAAATCTAAGCAATTCTATAGATCAGACAAAATTTTGATCTAAATTTAGCATTAAAGAAAATTGACATATAAATATTTTGATGCAGGCCTGGATCCATCTGGCGGCAACTGGGCCACTAGTTCGCGCCGCTTAGCTGCGACTGATGCGGAGTACGTCGAAGTAATTCACACTGATGGCAGTGGGACTCGAGCAAATGGCATCGGGGTTGCTTTAGGCCACGCAGACTTTTTCCCCAACGGTGGAACAAGCCAGCCTGGATGCTCTAACAACCTCTGTAACCATAATCGTGCTTGGGAGTTGTTCTCGGCATCCCTCACTAACGGGGGACTGATTGCGAACCGTTGTGTTGACATGAACGAAGTGTCGAGGAATCGTTGCACCGGATTCACTTTGGAACTAGGAACGAGTAGACTTGACAAACAGGGGTGAGTCGATCTTAACTAAAATGACAAATTATTTTAATCTTGAATTTTAATCAAGACGTACTTATCTTAGCAAATGCCTATAGCATCTAGTAAATGACATGGCAATGTAAAATGTTCAGTTTCACATTAGTTTTAGAATAGAAAATATTTTTTCCTTTTTATTTTACTTATATTTAGGGGCTTTTACATTTTTGTATATGTCAGCCCCATCGTACCCTAAAGGTTACAGTTCTTTACTTAACACTAACTTGTCTATGGCTCATATAGCGACGCACAAATTCTCATAGAATGTTTGCAGCTTTCATTGTTGGCTCGGACAAAATTTTATGGAATATGCCTGCATCACACCTGCTCGGATTTAGAACATTAAACAACATTAATATCCAAGGTGTAAATATTGAATGGGTTTTTATGGCTCGTAATCTTGATTTACAAGTTGATGCGGAACTTTGTTTCGAAAAGCATGTTACTGAAATCATACAAATGTGTTTCTTCTGCCTGAAAATATTGTATAAGGGGCGCGCAAATACCTATCTGAGGATCTCCGGATAACGTTGGTCGAAACTCTAATATTGTTCAAATTAAATTATGTCGATGTTGTGTATGGTTCCCGACTCCTGTCCAGGACTCGAAGGTTAATTCAACGCGTACAGAACGTATGCGCAAGGTTTTGTTTGTCGATCCGGTGACGACATCACGTCACACCATAAATCAGTTTAATTTAAATTTAGTTTAAGTTTAGTTTAACGACATTTAAATCAGGTTAATCTGTTGAATATAAACAATTAACACAGTTAGGAGAACATGCCAAACGAACCATTCGTCTGTGTACACCACCGCTTTGTGTTCCGCGAAACAGTTCAGCTGCATTCAGAGGAAGTTTCTAATATACCGCGACCGAGTGTTGGAACAATATTCCCCCACTAGACCTCCGATTAGTTTGAATTTCTTCACAGTTAAATTCAAAGCTTTTATCATTGACGTTCAGTTAGGAAGTTAGGAAGTAGAAAGAATGTTACATACCGTCGTAAGTGGCGATTGATAATTGATAGTGGTCGTGATATTTTGTCGTGTGGTGTCAGCTGGCTTTAGAATAGCACCAAAAGCGGCTACCACAAACCCTGGGGAACTACACCCTGTAAAAGAGTGGACTCTTTAACCCGCTTGTCCAGCTTGGCATTATTAAGGCCATACATTCCTCATGCACAAGACTATGTGCACGAGGAGGCCCATGTCCAGCAGTGAATGCTAAGCGGGCTGGATACGGTTACGGTAACTGGATGAGAAGAGTAGGTACAGTACGAACATCAGGTGGAGACAGCGGCGGAGAGACAATATTACAAAGTAAACATTGCGAGTCGGCCATCTTCGTAGTTACGTTATTTCTAACCGCAACTAAATGCCGACTGATGTATAAAACACAGAGTGGTTACAACCAAATGTAATAAATTCTGAAGATGTGTTTGGGTGTTTGTTTCTTTTTTACTTATTATCTCTTCATATTTGTTCGGAATACGAAGATGGCCGTATACGAATATTTAATTAGTGGTGTATATTAATTAGTAATAAGCTATAACTTTTTTACAGATCGGGATTGTACCGTGTGAACACTGGAAGAGTCTATCCGTACCTCAACTAAAGTACAGCGAAGCGACTTTGTAAAGAGATATGTAACTATGTAAAGGTCTTGTAATTTAGAAAGGGTTTTTGTAAAATAAAAATTACACATCATAACTTACTTTTTGTTCTTAATTACCGATTTCAGTTAACTATGTGCGTTAAATAATAATAATAACATTGATTTCGAGCAACAGAGGCATGAGCCTCTGTTAACTATGAAGTTAACATACATAATAACTATGTTAACTATGTTGTAACATAATACATAATACTGTTAACTATGTTGATAACTATGAAGTTATACATACATAATAGTAATATATGTATATAGAACAATAATAATATTATATTAGTATTGATGTATATACTAATATACACTTGGTATGTCTTCACAAAATTAATTGTGACAAAAGATTGTGACTTCTATAAACCAGATAAGGGACTAAAGTAAGAGACTACTTTACTCACTGATGAAGATAATTCTACACCAATATATACACTTAACTACATACGAGTATAATATTATAAGTCCGAAAGTGTGCTTGTTTGTCTGTCTATTTGTTGAAACATTTTCACGACTAAACTACTGAATTGATTTCGATGAAATTTGGCAGAGAGGTAGTCAAAATTCGCAGTAGGACATATAAATTTGTATCATGAATTAATGATTCGTTTGCAAGGGGAGCTAAATACTTCTAAAACAATATACACGTCACTTATGCCAAAGGCTGCTGCTAACTCAGACGTGGTTTGAGATGAATCTTCTTCCACTATTTATTTCAATTGGTCATTGTCGACTTTAGTCTCCGGTCGTCAATGGGGCTTGTTTTTGAGTTTGAAATTTAAAGAACGGATACGATCAGATCAACGCCGGTCAGTGCGTTCGTTTGTGGTGTTTGATCCGTACATATCGCCGATATTGCGTGCCGTCTGTGCTGAGATGCAACCACGACGGAACTCATATTCGAAAATAATGTGAAGTTTATCTTTCATGGTTGCAAATACAGAATTTGGAATTCCAAGCCAAACGCAAGATAACTAAGTTCAAATTAGTCACTATGAACAAACGGCGAGTTCATAGGTACAGGACCGCGGTCCGCAACTTGCTGTCCGTTGGTATATAGTCATACGTGATAGTAAGGCGTTCATTTAGATAGCAAACTGCGATTCAACACAAGTATGTATACAATATATGTAGACAAAATAGTTACCAGAGATTTTAAAATGTTACGATTTGTATTAGGAAACTGCAATTATTTCAAGCATTCTTAAACAGAAATAATTATTTATAACACACTTGTACGTTCTGGTCTTGAATATTGCAGCCAAGTATCCTCTTCACTCTATTTATGCTCAAAAATTAGCACATCCAAAAGAGATTTCTGTGCCATTTCTCTTTTTAGGAAGGAGTGATTCAGCGGCCTCCCTATTATAAAAAGCGCCTTAAACATTCCAAACTACTTACTTTGAAAGACAGGAGACGCATACTTATTTCTCTCTTATTCACTTATTCTTTTCTTATTTGTTTCAAACTCGTTCTCATTTCTTTTCAAACTCATTATTGGCTTAATACATTGTCTGCAGCTGGTGGAATCGATTAAAATCAACACCCCTTTCAGAATTCCATGTCCTCAAATATGTTCCTTTTATAATAGTTTGGCAGCATCTAAAAACAGACTTGGTCACCACTCAATCACTAATGGGATGTTTCGCCAGTACAACTCTTGAACTCTCGGGTAAAAAAAGTGACCTCGATGTTTTCTCTAATACTTTCAATAAATTTAAGCATCACCTTATAGATTCTCTTAACACTCTCACTGCCACGCATAAATAAGAACATTCTACTTGAGTAGGCCACGTGGACGGCGCGCATACTTTCACAGCAGGAAACCTAACAAAAATTGAATTTTCTGTAGCATGCCAAGTGGTCTGCGCGCGGGGCACGCCAATATTTCTTGAAAAGGGTTTGGCTCGAAAAACGGTGGGTTGTGCGACGCCCACGCGGCCTGCTCTAATAGTTTCCATTCCGTTGTTGATGGTGTGCTACGCTCGAACTCACGTGAGCCGCCACGTGATCACGTGGCGGTGAGAGTGTTAAATATAATTGCTAGCACCTATTAAGTTACAATTGTCATACTAAGCTCGGTCTTGTTTCTCGTCATCTACTACCGCTATCTTCATTGTGTACTATTGCACACATATATAAATATATACAATATATATAATTTATTTATTTATTTAATCTACAGCGTTTTATGTAACTTATTTAACAAATATGTTGCTAGTGCTAATGGCCAAATGCAGAATATACTGACATTACATACGGTATTTAATAGATTGTCGGCAAGTCGAGGGTGTGTATGTATGATTTTGTACGTATTTATTTAAGATGAGCTTTAAAATATTTATGGGGAAATGGGTTTTTGGAGATATTGTAATGATTTTGATGCCTTTTTATGATTTCAGTTTTTAATTTTTTCTTACTTAATAAATATATATAGAGGTCTGCGTAGTATTTATTGTAATTTTGCAGAATGCGAGAGAGGACTGAATTTTGGGCGTACCTTGGCCTTACCGTACGTGGGCGGACCAAAGGAACATCAAACAAAAAGTAAAACAAGCAAAAGTAAAATTCCATATTGACAACGCCTAAGCTCCAGTGGGTCCGTATAAAAGAGTGTACAGTTAGTGAAATAACAATCAGCTGATTTATTATCCTTAAAACACAAGAGTTTTATAAATTGTTTCTGGACATGTTCTACTCTGTCTGTATACACTAAATATTGAGGTGACCAAATGCTACAAGCATACTCAAGTGTAGTACACACATAAGTGAATTAAAGTGCCTTGATACAGTCAAGGTCCTTAAAGGGCTTACAGATACGTTTAATAAAACCTAGCTGCTTGTATGCTTTATTACTAATTATGGTAACATGCTGTGAAATCAACCAAACCAAACTGAACGAACTAAACGAACGAAGATCCCTAATAGATTTCAATGGATTAAATGACTGTGTTGTTTATTTTATATTGATAAGAAAGAGGTTTAGTCTTCCGTGTAAAACTTACTTGGACTCACTTGTTAACATTCACAGTTAGGTATTCTATTTCCTTCATAGTACTTTGCTAGGTTATCTAGATTATTTTGTACTAGCATGCAGTCATTGATCGTTTTAATATTCAGATAAATCTTTTTATCATCGGCGAACATCAGAATCTTCAAAGCTAGTACATATATATATATATATATATATATATTGAAAAGGTAGGCATTATAGAGAAGAGGTCCTAAAATTAAGCCCTGTGTGACTCCTGAGGATACTTGAACATAATCACAACATAAGCTGCCAATCGTAATCGCCTGTCTTCTATCAGTGATGTAAGATAAGAACCATAGATTCAGGTTTTCGCGAATTCCAATTACATGAAGCTTCTGGAGCAAGATAATGTGATACACATGGTCAAATGCTTTAGATCACATCAACCCGATGATCTCCATCCATGCTATGATGAACATAGTTTGTAAACAGAGCTAAATTTGTTACCGTCGAACGTCCCTTCATGAAACCATGTTGCTGATCCGGTATTGACCTAGCTATTAAGGGATAAACACTCGTTTTAATTATTTTTTTGAAAACTTTGACTAGAATATTAGTTATCGATATGGGACGATACTGCTCCATTCTAATTTTAGATCCATTATTATGTATAGGAACAATTAAAGCTTCTTTCCAAATAGAAGGGAATGCTTGATAAGAATTGATTGATTTGTTAAAGGCTATTGAAAGATGCTTAGCCAGACTGGTAGCGTAATTTTTATAAAAGAATGCTGAGATTTTCTCACTCCCAGGAGCCTTGTTGGGATCTTGTTGGATCAGAAATTTCTATACTGTAGATTCAGATATAATTAAATCATGTAGAGTATCTGGGTGGTTAATATCTGGTAAATTTATCCTAGTATGTGAGAGTTCAGACTTCATGAACACATGAACAAAGAATTTATTAAATCCTGAACAAATTCCATCTATATTATTGTATGTTTCTTTCCCGAGTTTCATAATATTTGGATAACCGATATCATTGTTACGCAATGTTTTTAGATATTTAGGCCCATAAATAGACCATACATATTTTCGGTTCTGTTTCAACGAAGTTTGAATTTTATCAATATGATTTTTGTAGTATTTTTGCTGTAACATTTTTTGTCTAGCCCGTATAATCTAGAATTCGTCTTTCCACCGGCGATGAGTAAGAATATATGTATATCTTCCTGCACAAGTCCCCACTCACCGCGACACATATCCAACAACAAGTCACTGAAAATTAGATTTAAAATATTATTACTAACATTTGCTATTGTTATGTTGCGGGAGACCTACTAGACCACATGTTTTTTTTTATGGACTAACGTTTTTATGGAAGGGCAGACGAGTATGCTCGTCCACCTGATGGTAAGTGGATACTGTCGCCCATAGACATCCGCGATACATGCCAACATTAGTCCAAAATGACAAACATTGGCACGACCCCGGATGTGCTGCCTACCTTTGGAGATATAGGAATGGATTTTGAGAAGGTGTTGGGAAAATGGGAAGGGATAGGATGGGAATGGGCTCTTGCACTTTTCACTGATTACCGAAACACGTACGTACATTAGGGAAATAAGGTAATGTGGGAAATGCAGTACATTTCATGGTAGTCTTCATGGTAGTGAGGCAGGGGTAATTTGGCCAGTCTAGTGCGCCCAGTATCGAACATCCAACATCGAACGGAATACTTGAGGTATAAGAGGCGTTGGGAAATAAAATATATTTAATTTTTTTGAAGAAAGTATGTAGTATTCTAACTTGCACAGTCTCGATATGAATAAGTAAAGACTAAATACCTACAAAGAGAAAAAACAACATCTATTAATTTCAGGGTATCATTATTTTGATATTTTATATAACAATCAGACGGACTGATGACGAATTCAGGGACTTTTCTGTAATTTCCACATATAGTGCCAAAAATGATAAAGGTATAGATCTAGGGCTAGATAATTACCCTGATAATAATGATAATACTTTTGTATAAATATGATTCAGATTACTGTTTATTATTATATATTTTTAAAAGTGTAAATCGACAATGTTAGCAACAAAAGTGATTTTAGTAGTAGCCACAACGCTTTTGTGTAAGTACAATATTGATACATTGTAATTCTGGTAATGTATAAGCTATTTTATGTCTAATTTACTATCAATATAGAAGACTCCTTCATGAGCTTAATAAGCAACCAAGAATCATGTTATCGTCATATAGCGCTTGTACTATAATGGTTATAGTAACTTTTGTTCCAATACTAAAATTGTTGAACGAACTGCCAACTCAGGTTTTTCCACTTAGTTATGATATGTGGTTCTTTAAGAAAGCTGGGAACAGGTTGCTGTAAAGTCGGTGCGCTGCCGGTCATTTTCCATGGCCGAGCACCGCCATGAACACCTGTCCATGGCGGTGATCATCTCGTGGATGGCCCGTCCGTATGCAACTCTCCTCTATGTAAAAAAACTGTTATGTCACCCCGTGGAAGGTAATATAGAGAGTTACACTTGCCTCTCCTCGTCATCTCTGTCGGTTAAGTTGTAGTTAGTCGGTAAAGTTCAGGGTTATACATATATTGCTTTGTTACCATACATTTTTCATGTTTTCCTATTTTGTTATACAGAAAGAAGGTGGAAGGGAGCAGAGAGTCCAACTGGTGGTAGGTGGATACTTTCGCCCATGGACATCAACGATATATGCCAACGTCAGTCCAGAATAACAAACGTTACACGCCCCCGGATGCGTTGTCTACTTTTAGAGATTTAGGAATATATTTGGAATTAGGTCGGGAAAATGGTGTAGAAAGGATAGGATGGGATGGAAATAGGCTCTGGCATATCTTACTCTAAGATAGGGTCAGGATAACACAAAATATTTAATTGAATCGTAAGGAATGGGAATTCTGAAGGGTTTTCTCGATACTACCATACCATCAGTGTGTTTCTCTACTGCTGGTATAGGCCTTTACCAAGGCTTGCCACCACACAAGATATTTGGCCCTTGCTCATTCAACCATTACCGCTGACTTTCAAGTGCGTAGCCTCCATTCGAGGACTCTCGTCTACCCCAATGGTTATCCGTCCTGCTAATTGCTAACTATAGAATCTAATTATAGATGCTGCTAATTATATAATCATTTGGTAGCTCATACGGCTATCAATTAAATATACTACAATATAAGGTAATTGTGAATTTCCAGGGTGCCAAGGACATGTGTCTTCTATAGATGATTCTAACACCAGACTAAATATCGACTATGGCGTACTCAATAAATACTTCGTTTATAATTTGTAAGATATTTGTTTTTGTTCCTAAAATCGAATAACTTTTTCCAATGTTACTACATGCATGTACTTATTTCGGAGATTTTCATATAGCTCTTGAGGATTCCGAGAATGGAATTCACAAGAGACACAAGTTGTGGCTTAATGAGGATCATATATTTAGTTTGCAACATTTGATTTATCTTCAATGTTGAAGTTAATTATTAAATTTTATCTCAAGAATTTTACCACATTTTATTTTTTGCATTTGATAGAAAATTAATCTTTCACAATACATATCTGTTTTTTATTTACAGGAGAAACCCACGGAATCCGTTTGTATTAACTAGTTCCACTATTAGTTCAGCTCCAATTTCTAGCACTAGAAATACGGCTGTTCTAGTCCACGGATTGAAAGGAAGCTACCAAAACTCATTTAGCATAGTTCTTAAAGACGGTAAGAGTATATTATATATAAGTGAGTATATAAGACTTATATATAAGACGGTAAGAGTATATGTATACATTTATTTGATCTGGAAACCATACTTAATTTACATAAATTAGTGAATATTAATTTTTGTTTTTGAGATTTTACGAGTAATTTTCAGAATATAACCTAAGTACGTATTGTCAAGACAATATAAGCACTGTTTAAACTTTAATAAGATAAACGAAACATTTTCAGCGTTCTTAACTCATGATGCAAACAATGAAGATATTGAAATTGACATCATCGTGCTGGACTGGGAACACGTGTCAACTCTTAGTAATGCCCTAGAACTTGTACCACAAGTAGCCAATGCTTTAGCTGATATTCTACGTCAACTAGAAGCAGCGGATCTTGTGAATCTGTCGCAGCTTCATCTGGTAGGCTTTGGTTTTGGAGCTCATCTTGTAGGGATAACTGGTAGAATACTAAATGGCCAAGTTGCTAGAATAACTGGTAAGAATTATTTTTACGTTATTTTTTGTCTTAGGCCTAAGCATAGATGTCGCTTTATATCATCACAATAATATACAGTAATGGCTGGGAATAATCAATTAAATATAAAACGAGAGAATATCAACACAATGAAAAGATTTTGATTTGGAAACTCAGATCTATATTGCAATGGCTGAAATTAACTCCAAATCAATATTCGCTGCTGATAGATAGACCATAACATTGATAATCAGTTTATCCAATATAGATTACAAGTATATCATATATACTTGTGATCTATATATATATATATATATATATATATATATATATATATATATATATATATATATATATGTGTATATAAAAGAGGATGTTGGTATATCTGATGTTCATAGATTTCGACACCGTTTGACCGATCACCATGAAAGTTAGTACATATATGTGTTTTTTCATGGAGAAGGTTCTTATGCTATCGACTTTGTTGTCATTTGCCACTAGATGGCGCTGCAGCACATCAACTTCTATGCCGTTCAACCGATCGCCATGAAAATTGGTATACATAGGTATTTGAGCACGGAGAATATTTTAGAGCTATTGAATTTCTAATAATTCGCCACTAGATGGCGCTGCAGCACATCAACTTCTATACCGTTCAACCGATCGCAAAAATCATATTGACGTCAAAACAGAATAATTTGTGATTTTATATACGATGATTATATGTGTATATACGATATCCGATACAAGATTTATATGTGATTTTAGAAGTAAATAAATTTTAGAAGTAAGTATACACAGGCTGTCGTCTGTCGGGTTTTGCTAGTTATATATACTTATTGACGTTATTTAAACACATGAATTTTTATGCCAATAAGTGCAATAAAGCACAAAAGTTCGTTGTTACTGCCATTGTCTTTCCTTTTCTAGTTTATTTTTCGGAAACGCATGTTGTGTGTGATGCTTCCTCACAGCACAGCGCCACCAACATCGATCGCGATCAAACATGACGGATTGTAACGTACGTCAAACGTACATAATGTACCTAACTGTGTGAAATAACTGTACGTGTGAAAGTTAACGAAAAAATTAAAATTGATTGTGGCGGCGGGAGAGTATGTGCCAATGACATTTGTTTCTATTTTCTTATGTAAATCAATGTACGAACGATGTTTATTATATACATATCGAAAAAAAACATCGATGTCCCAAAGAATTTTATTTTATTTAAGTTCATGAAATTGACGTTCAAAACACCTGAGTATTTTAGATTCTCAAATCAAAACATTGTGTTTACCTAAAATTTGGACTTTTTGGCGGGAACTCAAGAAGTGAAGTTGAGTTTATGTTTGATTACTATAAAAGTTGTGTAAATAAAAGCATAGGACTGCGTTTTTCGTGTTCTTCGAAGGAGTCCTCTTTTGACCTCAGTAAACAAACCTACTATCATTTTACTAAGCGACTCCTGACGGGACTGGACATTGACATAATACGTTTTAGACTTTAAAATTGTTTATTACGAAGAAAACTTGACACTGACAGAATCTGCTAATTGCACCATTGCTAGGAGTTTTCAACGTCAAATCCATTATCTGAAATAAAGTAAAATTCTTTCGGTTATAAATGTTTTTTTCAATATGTACATAATAAACAACGTTCGTACATTGATTGAAATCAGAAAATAATAGCAAATGTCATTGTTAAGTATAAGTACTGAGATGGCGAAACCAACAACGTTTATTTTCTCCTTAACTGGTGTAGTACGTACAGTTATTTCCGTCTAAAGTAGGTACATTATGTACGTTTAACGTACGTTACAATCCGTTATGTCTGATCGCGATCGATGATGGTGGCAATGCGAGGGAGTATCACACTCGGTAAGAAGAAAGCTTTGGCAGTAAAGTAAAGTAGACAGTAGGTAAATATAGAGATACATTTTGATAGTTCTTTGGTAGAAGGAGTTCCTTGGTAGAAGTTACGACCTCCTCAAATTTGAGGGTGAGAGTGCACCCTGCAATCCAACAGCCGCTGGGCGCGTTCTACTGGCCACCTTACCCCTCTCTCACAGAAGACTACCTTGAAATGTACTGCATTTCCCACTTTACCTTATTTCCCTAATGTACGTATGTGTTTCGGTAGTGAGTGAGATGTGCCAGAGCCCATTCCCATCCTATCCCACCCTATTTTCCCAACCCCTTCTCTAAATTCATTCCTATATCTCCAAAGGTAGGCAGCATATCCGGGGTCGTGCCAATGTTTATCATTTTGGACTAATGTTGTCATGTATCGCGGATGTCTAGGGGCGACAATATCCACTTACCATCAGATGGACTATATGCTCGTCTGCTTTCTTTGTCCATAAAAATAAATAAATAGAAATAAACGACAAATAAAAGCATCTATCCTGCGCGCGGCCGCTCTTCACTTTAAAGGGTCTAAGTTCAAAATACATACAAATGACAGTCTGTAATTGTTACAAAATCTTTCAAACATTTTAGGTCTTGACCCCTCCGGTGGTGATTGGAAAGGTAATGCCCAACAGTTAGGTCCGGGTGACGCACGTTACGTTGAAGTTATCCACACCGACATGCTTGGCAGAAGATCGTTGGGCACTGAGGAGGCTTTAGGCCATGTGGACTTTTATCCCAATGGCGGCATTTTGCAGCCTGGCTGCTTCAGACACACATGCTACCACGAACGCGCTTGGGAATTGTTCGCGGCGACTTTGACGCATCCAAATACACTAGTGGCGAACCGCTGTGAAACAATTACACAAGTTGTTGAGCATGACTGGGGCTGTACTGGGATTAGCTTGGAAATGGGTGGCAGTATACTTTATAAACTCGAGTAAGTGGATATTTTTATTAATTTAGTATATCTATAGTCGAATTTTTATTAGATTTTATTATTGCAGTTAGAATTGTCAAATAGAGTGAAATTTGTACGGAGATACACTTTATTGACAATTCTACATATTATATCCCTGACTCGAATAAAAAATCCGACTATAGGTATTACGTACTTTTTAAGTTATTTATTTTTTAATTTTTAACTCACTGAAATGTTCTCACCTTAAATAAGAATACAATATTTTGTAAGATTAGACGAGAATAAATCATACTTACCTATTAGACGTACGATGTCAACTGTCACAGCTATACCAAAAATCTCATATTCTAGTGTCTGTGAGATTTGTGATAATATCCGTTTAGGGATCCCATCCTTTTAAATGAAATAAAAGGGAAAGAGAATGAAATCATTTAAATGGGGAATTCTTTGGGTTGATCAGAGCAGTTCAATTAGGAGGTGCATGAAAATCACAATTTAGATGGTGCGGTAAAATAAATATAATACATTATTACATATAAATACATACAAACTTACACACATACATATATACATAAGAATAAATATAATACATACAAGGTATACATAATCAATGAATACGTTAATGTGTAAGTTTCCAGATTAAGTCAATTACTCACGTATGTACATTGCGCAGCTTAGTATTGTCAATATGTAAAATTTAAGAAATTGTTTCCGTATTTATTACCAATAAAAGAGAACGCTTTCACAAAATGTACTTTTATAAATTGAATAACAGGAGTTAAGCCCGGTTCAAAAATCTCTTAATTAATGAAATGTTCAAGACGAATAGTAAAAATGTAAATGTAACTGCATTAAATATTAAAAACAGAATTGGTACGCTGGAACACATTCAGAGCGCATTTACTCCAATTATACACCAAATATTTTTATCGGTAATAATTTCTAACGGGTTAAACACTAGTGTCAACAAAGCATAATTTTCCTATATTTATAAAATGTTTTATTTAGAACCCAATCTTTCAAATTAATATAAAAATAGAAAGAACTATAGATATTCTTTAATAGCAATTGCTTCGATTAGCAAAAGTGAAACTAAATTAACGAAAAATATGAGTGAAAAGCTCAGTGTCCCATTTTATATTTATCTGTGAAAACTGTATTAATTTGGATCATCCTGTAACTTTACAATCATAGACAGAACTCGATACCATTATAGTTCACTGTGTTATTTTCCTTGTAAACTTATAAATGAGAACAAAATATTGTAAATAATCGCACCACTCTGTTTCACAGGTTGATAAGGTTCTAAAATCATTGAAATCGTGACTCATTTGACAATTCCTGCCGATTCTTTCTCACTTATGCTGAACGTGCTTTGGTTTATATTCTCTCTCGCATGCTCTGTATATCTAGCGGTAGCAGAAACATTAGATCTGTGCAATAAATTTATGCGTATCTAATTTTAAAATAATTACGGCGTTTCTCACCACCTCCTGATAAAGTAACTGTTAACAATCGGATTGATAAATTGTCTGTCAATTAAATCTAGCTGATTACTGGCTTTATGATAAAGTATAACTGACTTTCAGATACCTCCTGATACCTTATCAGAGGTGGCCCTTAATCAGTTTAATTAATTTAATTTAATTAATTAAGAGTTGTTCAATTTGATGACAACTTTGGGTTTCACCATTGCATTCCCGTCATCGAGGTGCGGTTCATCTTCACTTCGCTGCGTGCAGTACGGTCATCAAGACACAATACCGCCAAACCGAAAGTAATCTTCGAAAAAGGTCGGCAGCGCACCCGTATCCCCCGTGGTGTTGCACGTGTCCATGGGCAGCGGTCATCAATTGCCATTTGGTGGACCCCCGACAGTGACACTTTTTGCATAAAAAATATAAGATGTTGTCCATCCCTTGATGAACGATATTGAACATTCTAGCCTTCTTAATGAAAATATGACAGTCCTTATTGGATGTTTAAAAATGGAAAATTAAACAATAAGATATTAGTGGGAAGAAAATGTTCAGTCAATGCTCAATATGAAAACGATATGTTTATTTTTTTACAGATTCGGACTGTTTCGTATTAATACCGGAAGCGTCTACCCTTACAATTTAAATTAATACCATTGTCTAAAATGTCGATTAAATAAATTCGTAAACATTTTATTTACGAATTGTCCTTTAATGTAATTTAAGAATTGTTAAACAATGAAGTACAAAATTAATAATCATTAAATTGGCTGTATTTTTTTAAGAAATAAACGCATTATGAATAAATATACTTTTATTTAATAGCCTCTACTCATCCCTCTAATTTTGCCCCGGGATGTGAAAATTCAGCTTACTTTAATTTAGTACACGAGTTTGAACTCTTGATGCGTATGAAATATTCGCGCTGAAAAGCCGTTTAATTATTATTAGATTAAACGTATCACAATGTACGGCAATGCCTTGCCTATTGGCATATACAAGAATATATGTGTACAATATGTATTGACACATACCATGTATATATACCATTATTCGTCATTAACGATTAATACCGGTATTTGCAGTATGTCATTTTTATCCTTTGATCCCAGTAGTTTCGTTTATTTGTACTACTAGGAATAGTATTTTCCATTAGTTTCATTATCTGATTTGTTAGTGTACACTACAGAATAGTGAGTGCATGAACAAGTAACAGCGTCATGTGTAAAAAATGTATATAGAACAATGTGCTAAGGGAAATGGACTGTAAACTGCAATAAGAAAGTGTAAATAGTGCATACGTGAAAAGTGTCGTAGTTTCAAATCAGTGCGTGTAGGAAAAAAGGAGTTGTCTAAATGAAATTACGCAATGGGTAAATAGCGTCGGGAGCGCTTCTGTGCATGCGCAGTAAAAACATAAGAAAGTTTGAACCTCTTTTCTCCCAGACTATGTGATATTATGCCTATTTATTATAGAGAGTGTTTATAATGTCATGTGTTTATGTATATAATAATAATATTGTTATGTATATATTAATATTGTTGTTTGTTGCAGATTAGCTAGTCAGGTTTGAGAGTCGAGGGATTGACTTTTTAAAAAGACGACACGTCTTCACAGTACGACCGTTCTTTATTAAGTGTTCTACAATGGTTTCTTGTGGTATAAGGTCCACTCGCAGGTGGGGACTTAGACTAAACAATAAACATTCTATTGCAACGTTGCATTAGATTACTCTTGACACGTATGTCCTTTATACAATGTTGCAATCAGATTCTGCTGACGCGGATGTTATTCGTAAGTGTAGGGTGCATAATTAGCTCCCTTATTGTGTCTATTTTAATTCTTGTCAATGTTTGTGTTTATGTCAATGTTTGTTTGCCTTTTGCTATCCATTTATTTACATTTGTGTCTGCCGAGGTTATATGTTAGGTCTTAAATACAGTCTAGGAACAAATAAAAACTACGTTTGCTGTGTGTTGTATTCTAGAAATAACAGAAATTGTTGTCCCAACAACATAAAGTAGCGAACTAGATAGAGAAAGTCAAGTGCCAACGCGGCGATTCCCCTTGCGACTTGGTAATAAAAGTTATGATTCTTCAAAAGGGCTATCAATTTCTGTCTTTCAATATGGAAATTAGATGTAATTAATGTGCAAAACTATGATTGACTAATGTTTACATGTACATGTTTCATAAAATATAACCTAAATACAATAAGGATAAGCGAATAGTAAATAAATTCCTCAGTGTACGGAGGGATCGCAAGGTAACTTGCTGGGCAGTGCGAACCTTTCCGACACAATACGATTTGTACAATCGCCCAGTTAGTAGTTAGTAGGTAAAATCTCTGCCCGAAAGTGAGTTTATTTGTTGCCCACTGCCACTCCCCATGCACCCCCCTTCAGTTTGTGTGAAATTAAGCGGCGTTTTATTTTCTGTATTTCTCCTAAAGCGAGCAAACGACGACATGCCGCCGCTGCCCTGCTTGAAGGATACGTGTTATTTTTTTTAAACTAGGTCTGTTATCTATGATGAGCTCGGTTACTCGCTTCACCCCGTACCACCAAACACGTATCGATACTAGTTGAGCGACAGATTTGTATGGCGTTGACAGTTGGGATGATTATCGGTTTCGTTCCCAGTACAGGTATGTTAATGACCGAAATTCTTCCTACTAGTGGCGTGCGCTTTAGCTTTATACTGTAAAATATATTAAAACAAAACGTTCGTACCTATAGCTGTACCGGCTTTAAAATTTGGCCGGTTTTTACACTTTGTTAGTTTTTTTTTGGTTTGTGTTCAAAGAATCAGCAAAATACTAAATGAGTAGTAAATCACGATCAACAAAATAACCTATTATTGTATGAGTAAAGTTATTAATTTGAAATTCCTAAGACCGCCATAATGAAGTCGACGTAGTTGTGCTTCTTTATTGTTACCAGAGAACCTAAACCAAACCCATCTTCAATTTGCTGCCTTTCAATATTTTTTTTGTTACTCATTTAATTATATCTCTTTTTTTTAGAAGAGATGTCAATAGAACCGACGCGCCACATGATGGTGAATGGTCACCGCCGCCAATGGATACCTGGAATAGCAGGGACATGGAGTATAATTACCTTGGATGTAGTATGTCGCATTTGGACATACTTGGAGGAGTCTCCACTCCTGCGCCACCTTGAGTTATTAGCCTACGCTCGGCGTCTTAGCTGTCTGCTAGATACTACTCGTACTACTATGGTCACGCGGGAGTCCTTTCTACTTTAGTTATTATTTATTCTTATGTCCAACCTAAAAAGTCAGAGACTCCATTTAAAAGAATTACCCTTTTTGGGGATAGTTTTAATGATAGAAATTCAGTGTTTAATTCAGTTGTAATTTTACTTAAAATATATTATAATAAATTACAGATGTTATTTGTTGCAATGTAATTACATATGTTATTTATTATGTTATAATTAAGTAGGTCTGTTATTTGTTACCTTCTGTTTGAAGTTTGTCGCACTTGAATTTGCCGTTAAAACGCACTCAGCAATCCAAGTTCCTTACAGTCTGTGATGCATGTAATTGGCTTGCAAGTGTTTTTCGCAATCGAATTCTTAATCATGGAACTATGATAATTGAAAGTCAATTTGAAGGAACTCTCCAAATATTCACGATACTATGCGTCATTTTGATAAGGTGTTGACAAAATGACGGATGGTAAATGTTTTCAATAAAAAAATTACTTATTGATTGATTGACTGACTACTAATGTATTTATTCACGTACGTATACTCACTTACACCCTTACTATATTCTTCTATATTCAACTCAAGTGCGACTTTTGCAGATATCAAACTGATCTTCATAGTGGTGTGAGCGATCTAATCACAATTTTCGACTAAAATAATTAATTTTGCAAGGTTATTATAATAAGATGATATTAGTTGCTTTAATTTCTTGAAACAAAGAAGTAATTTAATTAAACTTCGGAGTCACTTGCCACGATCCTTTAAAGGTTCAAATAAATATAGCAGAAAAACAGTAATTTGCTGATGATAAAATCATAGACGTGTGGTGTTGTCCGGCTTGAGAATAGCACCATCGCAAGAGCATCGCACCATCGTAAGAGGCGACTAGGAAATAACGAAGTGGCTACCACCAGCGCTGAGGAATTACACCACCTCCAAAACAGTGCACTTGTCAACCTCCTTAGCCAGCGTGACGTTTTGAAGCCATACATCCCCCATACACTAGATATGCAGTTCCATGTCAAGCAGTGGCTGACACTAAGCTTGGGTATGGTTATGTTAAAGTCATGTTCAACTTACATATCAATGGCAATAATATTTCGCCTGCATCGCCTTGCATCGCCCACCGACGCAAACCACGTTTAAATCCGATGAGGCGACATAGCTAAAGTGGATGCTTTCGCTTCTGTATCTTCTGTAAAAGTAAATAGGGTAATGAATTATAATTAATTTTAAAGTACGACACATTATATAAAATTATATTTATGAACACAATTATAAATTTTGCGTATCCCTAGCCCACAGTAGCGTATGGTCAGGGATGCTTGTATTCAGGACTGTCTGTTCAGTGAAATAAGTATTTAAAAAAATACCAAATTATTATTTATCAGATTGTCTATATTAAATATATAGTCGTTTAATCAAGCATTTCTTTTTGCAGAAAACTTCTTTTACCTACCTACTATGCACATTGGGTTTTAACTGGTTGATTAGTATTCCAGTATTCGTTTAGGAAATCAAGAATACGAATACTAGAAAACTGGTGATTATTCACCAAAAACGAATAAGAATATTGGGAACATCTCTAGTATAACTAATGTTTTCTGTTGTTATTTTAGCGTGGCTTCTTTGCTTTTAGCTTTCTGTGTTAGTCACTCTTCGACTATCTAATCTACATATAATAATGATGACAATAAATGATTAATTAGTCGAAAAAAACAAATAAGCAATAAAAAAAGATATTAATATATGGTGCATCCTTTTTATCTCAATTAAGGAGCTCTGTAACCGTAACCGAAACTATCGGTAATCCGACTTAAAAGAATACTTGAAATCGAAACTGAATCTTAAATAAATTCATTACCGTTAGGGGCGGAATTTGAAAGAGGTGAGTTTTGGCAAGTTCTTGCTGCTTGCATTTGATTTAATAGTTCCTTTTTTATTTTATTTTTTATTGCAATTATTCCCTATTTGGTTTTATTTTTCTTTGCTTTTACGTTGGTAATACAACTTCATTAAAAACATATCCGTCACCGAAACCGTATTCGAGAACATATCCGAAATAATTTCATATCCGTATCAAGAACTGAAGCCGGTAAAAGAGTATACAATATATCCGTATGCGGATCCGAAATATTGTATCCCTAGCAACTCTAATTTCAATAATAGTGCATTTGGATTGTTAAAGAGCGGTTTTCACATGTTTTGGAATTAAATGTTTGGGGAACGGTTCAGTTTTGTTGCGTATTATAATGATTAGTAGAATACGGTTTTAATTTAAAGTGGAAAGTCTACTGAAACTGAATCATAAACGGTATATGTTTAGTAGAATTGCGCATCAGTAGTCCCCGAGCGCGAACAAGATTGCTACAGCTACATTAATATTAAATAGATTTATTTTAAAAGTTTTTTTTTTGTTTTGTAGTTATAAAAAATGCACAAATAAATGGTGTTGCTGGTGTCCATGGGCGGCGGTGGTCACTTACCATCATGCGCCCGCATCTGTCATTCATCCCCATTCATCTGTCATCTATTCTATAATATATGTATAAAAAATAAAATAAAAAATATATGTGGGTGACTCCACAGGAAAAGTTAGTATTAACATCGCTTTCATTCATCTACTATGCGTAGATACCGATAACTCTTGTGGACACGCCTCGTTTTATTAACGATAAAGAAATGAAACATAATAATGATAAATAATAATTAGTCAAATCTCATTTGTAACTCTTTGGTGTGCCGACAGATAATTTTTACAGGTCACAATAAAGTAAGGTAATTTCTTTTGAGCATGTTAAAATTATTGAAAATTCAATGTCAATCAATGTCTTTAAGCAAAAACAAGTAAAAAAACTGTAAAGATTTTCTCACACTTATTGCTTTTTATGATTTATGGACAAAACAGGCCGTGTAGAGGCAATTACAGCGAGCTGTTTTAACAATCTGCAAGTACATAGAATATGTAGGTATAATAGACACTTTATGATAAATTCTTGCTGTATAATATAAACTTGTTCATACAACCAATTTATGTGTTGTTACACTATAATATATTTTAGAATTTGTTAAAAAATAATTAATGTTTTCACATACAAAATGGTGTATGTAATATTTATTTATTTATTAATAGAAAATCACAGCATATCAATGCAATTGGACTTTCTGATTAATTTATTATTTTCATACAGCCATGTCAATAAAACAACTGAAAACTACACACACTTTTACTCCAGTGAAAGGGCAAACAAAAAAAATTACAAGTCATATGTTATGCTTCCAAAACGAAACGAAACCGCGTTTTAGTAATCGAGATAACGCTATATGTTTGGTCATCGAGACAGCGTCATCTATCTTACAATTGTCGGAACTAAAATAACTTCATTCTTAACATCCCGCGCGCTAAAGGACGATAAAATATGTCCTTATTAAGGACTCCTTAACAATGAACTATGGGGTCTTTTAAAAGGGAGGCTCGATTTTTAAAAGCCATTTATATGGCAAACGTTCATCCATAAGTAGTACACTAATACCTACATATATGTCAGGACCTTAGATCATTTGTACCGCTGTTGCAATGTGGTTGTCAGATTGGCAGCGTCGCTACAAACTTTGTAGCATGTGCATGTGTTGAGTCATTTTTTTAAGGGATTAGCGAGCGTTGAAATATTGAAATAGCAATATTTCAATTCTCTCCGAAATTACGTGTACCTACGGAATTACACAATTTCGCCATTTTTGTATAATGTTCACAACAGTAAAAATTCAGTTCGTTTGTGAGAAACAAAACAAAAAAATCCAAATTAAAATAAAATGTCCCAGAATACTAGAAAAATGACAGTCTCAGAACGAATACAACAATTGAAAAGTTTTTTAGCCCAAAATTACTAAAAAATGTCAGCCCTAAAAGGTTTATTTTCATTATTTTTTTTAAAGAGGCAGACGGTCAAGCGGCCCACTTGATGGTAAGTGGTTACCGCCATACATGGACACCAGCAATACCAGGGGGTATGTGGGTGCGCTGCCGGCCTTGCAGAATCCAATAAGCAGCTTTCTTGAAGAACCCTATATCGTAGCATAAGCGGAAGACTTCACGAGGCAGTTCGTTCCACAGTCTACAGGTTCGCGGTGAAACGATTATTAAACCGTACAGTGCACGACACCTCCGTATCAAAGAAATGCGGATGCACCGCACTTCTGTCACGGGCGGTGCGCTTGTAGAAACCCGAGTTGACTGGCTATTAAACCATGATTATAATGACACCGAATCCTTACTTATACCAATACCTTAAATTATTCTTAACAACCTGTACTTAACATTTTTAGTATCAGTAACTCTTATTCACACACATCCATACATCAACTCACACTCAATTACTTACATTATTGACTCTATGCTAAATTTTTCTAAAATTGGATATCACAAACCACACTCCCATTTATAAATATACATATTCATATACAGACTTACTTACATAAAATACGCACAACGTACATAATATTATACACAATTATTATGACCTGTATAAACTGTTTTATTAAATAACTGTAACTTATAATAAAATAATAGATGTATGGGAAGGCGTTGACAGCTGTAAAACAAATTATTCTAGTACAGATGTCAGCACACATTGTCCTTATGAATACCTACTTGTAAATTTGCTGTTTTTGTAAACTACATTATAAGTGACAATTACCGTATAGAAAATATATAAATGTCTTATTATTATTATTTTTTTTTTATAGAGAAGAGGGCGGACGAGCAAGCGGTCTCACGTGATGGTAAGTGTTACCGCCGCCCATGGACACCTGCAACACCAGGGGGTATGCGGGCGCGCCGCCGACCTTGCAAAATCCTATTCACAGCTCTCTTGAAGAACCCCATGTCGTAGTTTAATGGGAAGACCTCTTGAGGCAGTTCGTTCCAGAGCCTACGGGTTCGCGATATAAAATAATTTTTGGACCGAACAGTACGCGACACCTCCGTATCTAGGAAATGCGGATGGATCGCACTTCTGTGACGGGAGGTGCGGTTGTAGAATCCCGAGGTGGGAATTATATTGAATAATTCCTCAGAGCATTCCCCATTGTACAGGCGGTAGAACACACAGAGAGACGCAACGTCCCTCCGAACGCTGAGGGGTTCTAAACTGCCCGTGAGAGTGGGATCGTTGACAATACGAACAGCACGTCGTTGGATGGAGTCAAATGGGTACAATTGGTATTTCGGTGCGCCGACCCAGAGATGTGAGCAATACTCCATATGGGGCCTCACCTGAGCTTTGTAAAGTATTAGCAGTTGCCCAGGGGTGAAGTACCGCTTCGCTCTGTTCAGCACACCGAGCTTTTTGGAGGCCATTTTGGCCTTACTTTCCAGATGACCCCTAAATTCGACTTTGCTGGAAATGTCGACACCAAGGAACCCAATACTCTCCGAGATCTTAAGAGGTATGCTCTGAAAGCGAGGTGCTACGACAAAAGGGTTTTTTTTAGCGGTGAATGCACAGACTTGCGTCTTACTGGGGTTGAAATCCACTAGGTTCAGGGAACCCCAAATCGAGACTAGATTTAGGGAGTCTTTGATTTCAGACACAAGCCTGGCGCGACTCTCTTCCACTCCGACTCGAGGGATGTTGGCGCGGCCCCTGTACAAGGCGTCTCCAGTGCTGTCATCCGCATAGCAACGTATGTCACCAATTTGTAACAGGTCGTTGATATGCAGAAGGAACAGAATTGGAGACAGCACGGAGCCTTGCGGGACGCCAGCGTTAATAGACATGGTGTCGGAGCAGCTACCATCGATAACGACTCTGATGCTCCGTCCAGTCAGGAAACTGGCAACCCATTCGCATAGTCCCTCGGGTATCCCGAAAGATGGTAACTTGGAAAGCAGCGATTTGTGCCATACCCGGTCAAAAGCTTTCGCAATGTCTAGGCCTACAGCCAGAGCCTCGCCTCTACTCTCAATGGCGTCAGCCCAGCGATGTATCAAATACGCTAAAAGATCACCAGCCGAGCGATTATGGCGAAATCCATATTGACGGTCGCTAATCAGCTGGTAATCCTTTAGGTATCCAAGAAGCTGTGTGTTTATAACATGCTCCATCACTTTGGAGAGGAGGGAGGTGATCGCTATTGGCCTGTAGTTGGCCGGGTCGGTGCGGTCACCCTTTTTAGGCAAAGGGTGAACATGAGCTACCTTCCATGCTGACGGGAAGCTTTTTGTGGAATATGAGAGCCTAAAGAGTCGCGTAAGCACCAGAGACAACTCGGGAGCGCAAAATTTGAGCACCACCACAGGAATACCATCTGGCCCACTCGACTTTCGGATTCTCTCAAGTCGGTGGTATTCGGATCTTCAGACACCTGCGCTTTAGCCCAGGCCCTGTATGCAGCCCGCTTATTACGGCGGGCCTCTCTACAGGACTGATTAAACGAAGGTTGGGTCCGTCCGCCTACGGGTATCCCGGAACAAGGAATATAACATTCCATGCCCTGCAACACCACGCAACGGAGTCTGCACAGGTATCCATATCACCCGACGAGAAACAGAGCTGCCCCCAGGGATAAGGAGCGTAAAATTCGCGCAACCCATCCCAATCTGCAGACTTGTAGTGCCAGACGTTGCGCGTTCCCTGAGAATAGGTCGGCGCGGATTGTTTAGCTGGCACAGCAGTTCGAACGATACAATGGTCTGATGATCCTAACGGAGCATCAACAACAACATTGTAGTCATTCGGCCGCGTAGTCAGCAGGAGGTCCAATAAGGAGGGAGTATGGCTCTCGATATCAGGTATCCTCGTGGGTAAGGACACCAACTGCGAGAAACCATAGGCCAGGGCAAAGTTGTAGGCTGCTCTCCCTGCGCGGTCGGTTATTCGGGATCCCAACCACTCTTCGTGGTGAGCGTTGAAATCACCGAGGACCACCACTTCCGCGCAAGGGAACTGCTCGAGCACGCTGTCAGAAATTATTATTATTATATTGGAGCAACCTTTATGCAGGCGGTAAAACACGCAGAGGGACCCAACGTCTCTGCGGACGCAAACCGTCTGTTGGATGGAGTCCAGTGGATCCTACTGATACTTCTGTGCACCGGCCCAGAGATGTGAGCAGTAATCCATATAGGTCCGAAGCTGAACTTTGTAGAACATCAGACGTAGCTCCGAGGTGAAGTATTGCTTTGCTCTGTTCAGCACACCGAGCGATCTTAAGAAGTATGCTCCGAAAGCGAGGCGCTACGACAAAAGGGGCTTTTTTAGGGCTGAAGGCGCAGACTTAGTGGGGTTGAAATCAACCAGATTCAGAGAATTCCAAAGACGGTAGCTTGGAAAGTAGCACTTTGTACCATACCCGGTCGAAGGCTTTGGCGATGTCTAGACTGACAGCCAGAACCTCGCCTCTACTGTCGAGGGCATCAGCCCAACGTTGTATAAAGTATGCTAAAAGATCAACAGCCAAACGATTTTGACAAAACCCATGGAGGTCGCTAAACAGCTGGTGATCCTCTAGGTATCCAAGGAGCTGTGTGTTTATAACGTACACAAAACACGTGAAAATTTTCTAAGCCTCTAATTAATCCTTAAAATTTTAACAAGTTCTAAATTCAACAATTTTGCCCCAAGTCTGTTTTAGATAATAAAATTTTAGAAGCTCACAATGCTAGGATTTTTTTCTAAGTCTCTTACCGATTACCAATGTTCATTGCACTAAGTCCAAAACGCTTTAAATTTTTTATTTCACTACATATTTGCTATTAAACCATTTTAAACTCCGGATCTGAAGTACCGATGAATAAAAACAACTGAGAGCTGCTACACCACCTCTAAAGGTGGACTGGCCAACCCGTTCGGCCAGAGTGGCGTGCACGAGGAGGCCCGTGCCCAGCAGTGGACGAAAATTGGATTGGTTACGGTTATGATTGTTGTAAAAGTAGATTCTGAGTTTAAAAGAAATATCTAATTTAATTTGACATTGTGCCAATTGCCTAATAAAGGTAGATAAAGTTAAAAGCTGATATAAATCTAGGATCAGATTATCGTTTGTTAATAAAAATTGAAGGTGTTAATGATAATGACTGTCGGATAATCATTAGTATATAAATAGAAATCATTTCATTGTTCGTCAGTATTTTGTTAAAATTTACAGTGAGCATAAAGTACATAACAATGTACGGATTAAAAGAATTTCTAGTACTATCAGTGGCATTCGCATGTAAGTGATATTTTTATTTAAGTATAGTTTTTGCGCTACTGCCTTCCTTGAAGTAGTGTCCGTACGCTTAAAAAGAGACTTTATATTCTTATAAACGAAAAAATAATTTTGATACTTGAATTCAATGCTATTTGCCAGACTATACACATTTATTCAAACCAATTTTGTCTCTCGCTAATTATAATTCTTGCACAATGTATACTAAAGACGATTAAAAACGAATCGAAACATTTTATCGAAAAAATATAAAATTATCTGTTGAAAATAAAAGTGAAATTTGAAGTCAAAAAATGAAGTGTACGATTATTAAGACGCAATAGATTGTGAAACAATGATTTTCAATGATAGTATCATTAATAATAATAATTCTAATAAAAACAACCTAGTAAAGCTGTTGGAAATAGAACTAGATCGCAGAAGTAGAAATAGAGATACGTAGAAGAAAGTAATGGAAGTAACAATGTAAGGGCTTATTTGTTGTTGGTTTTTTCAGTATGCCAAGGAGGTGGTGTGGAGCTAGCAAATGCTCGAATGGGAAGGATCTATGGCCCACTCAACAAATATTACATATATAACGAGTAAGATGTTTTTTCTTGTCGACTTCGTAATCCATATAAAAGTACATAAAATAATTGGAAGAAACATAACTTTTGAGCTATAGATATACATCACGATAACATTGGCCACCGGATAACCCGGAAACACCCGAACGCGTCATCCACGTTTAAGAATTACCGTACTTCTAATTGCATATTTTATTACGAGATAAATATAAAACTTCATGAACATGCCAATACCCGAATATTCCCGATGGCCAATGTTTTCGTGCAAGATCTGTACAGTCTATACCTTTCCAGTTTCTATACATAGCACGTGATGACCGAAAAAAATCACACACATTTGAGTGGGATTCATTGAGTTTACAATGTAGAAATTATTTTATTTAAAATATGCAATCCGGTAAAGACCTGTGACACTTATTTAAGGACATCTCTCAACTTTAATCTTTACATCAATTATTCTTCAAATAATCTGGAAATATGTGGCGTATAGTGATTTTAATGAAAATTTTAGCGAGCACTGTAGTGTTTCTAATAAGTTTCTTTTGCAGTTATTTAGAATTTTTTTTTGTTAATTATTCCTAACATGAGAGTTGACATAAGCGAGTATTATCAATACTCGACTCACATTCGTGTGATCCTGAGTTCAAATCCAGGGCCCGCACCACTGAGTTTCAACATTTAAAAGAAAATATCACTATCTCGGCGGCGAGGGAAAACATCGTGAGGCAGAAACCCGCATGTGGCAGAAATCAAAAATAAATAAATCTGGAGTAAGTAATCTACCAATCCGCAATGGGCATGCGTGGTGGATTACGGCCCGCGGGGAGGCCTGCAGTGGGACGTTATAGGGTGATACAAGTATTCCCAACATCATGGAATTGGGTGTTATTTTGCGAAAGTTGGTATCAGTGAGGTATCTTTGGTATTACACAGACACATAGGTAACTTGTGAAATGTTTGTAAATAACGACACACTTCCAACATTTGCAGGAACCTGAGGAACCCTGTTACTGTGGACAGCACTACAGTCTCCACTGTTACTCTCCCACTTCGCGCTACTGAAGGAACTGTTATTATAGCACACGAAAGCGGTGGCTCTTTTCAGTCTACACTAAATTCTTGGCTTAAAGATGGTAGGTATTTTACAGCCACTCTAATTTGGCTTTCAATGTGATCAAGAACGATTAATAAGACTGCGTTGTTAATATCAATTTGTTTTCCAGCATTCCTAACAAATGAGAACTTAGATATAATCATCCTGGACTGGGAACATGTAGCAGGTTTTAGCGATGAAACAGTTCAATCGGCTATGGATTTCGTCGCTCGAGATTTATTTGACGTAATAAATACACTTATCGGCTTAGGGGTAGTCAGTCTGGACACCCTTCACCTGGTTGGCTTCGATCATGGCGCCCATCTAGTAGGCATGGCTGGTAGACTTTTTTTAGATGAAAAAGCTGCTAGGATTACTGGTGAGTTAATTTTTTTAAGAAGGAAGCTTGGTAGATGTATGGTGTTTCACAAGATTGTAAATGATCAAAGGAACCCATGGACATTTTAAACTGAAAACTCGTTGCACTCCATGCTGTTTTTTATGGATAAGTGGTTCTTTCTAAATTATGCACGCCCGGTAACTTTTGAAAGGCTATTAAAGCCAATTCAGTATTTTCCAAAAAAAAAATAGGAAATATACCCAGGAGAGTTCTAGAATTCTATAAATAATTTGTGAAATATTATCAATTTTAACTTTCAAAACATTCTAGGCTACCAGGACGAGTGCTAGTACTATGTTATATATATATGTAGATATACAACGTGTTACTGAAATAAACCAAAACCTGAAAATAGATTGTTCAGTATAGAGAGTAGAATCGGTTCTACCAGTTTTAACAATAAGTCTTTTTTTCATGATTTATAGGAGAATTCTAATATATCTTTTATTCTACGCGCATCAATTCTTCAACAATTCGTTACACGTTTATAACTTTTAATTTTTTCCTTAAAATAATTTTATTTTTCACTTGAACGGTTCTTTATACTTTCAGTTGGGCGACATGTTTCAGATCTTGCGTTATTTCGATGACACATTGTAGGTATTTTTAAATCTAAGCAATTCTACAGACCAGACAAAATTTAGATCTGAATTTAGCATTAAAAAAAATTGCCATAATTATTTTGATGCAGCCCTGGATCCATCTGGCGGCAACTGGGCCACTAGTTCGCGCCGCTTAGCTGCGACTGATGCGGAGTACGTCGAAGTAATTCACACTGATGGCAGTGGGACTCGAGCAAATGGCATCGGGGTTGCTTTAGGCCACGTAGACTTCTTCCCCAACGGTGGAACAAGCCAGCCTGGATGCTCTAACAACCTCTGTAACCATAATCGTGCTTGGGAGTTGTTCTCGGCATCCCTCACTAACGGGGGACTGATTGCGAACCGTTGTGTTGACATGACCGAAGTGTCGAGGAATCGTTGCACCGGATTCACTTTGGAACTAGGAACGAGTAGACTTGACAAACAGGGGTGAGTCGATCTTCAATGACTTCTATGTATTCTATTAGACAAGCAATTCTAAAGAAAAACTTTGCCACAGCGCGGGTTGTACCGGCTAAGGTGCAGAGAGCGGGAGGGTAGAATTTGATGCAGTGATTAACCGAACTCCCACGCAGATGCGACACGAAACAATCTTTGCTTATTTCCTTTTTGTCTCTGAGATATAATATAATTTCAGTTATTACAATACACATATATGCACGTTATACATATACTGAAATATGTATCACTATTTTTTATAGTATATTTGCAAAGCGCCCGTTTTTTTTGCAAAGGAGTGTATTTGCAAAAGAGATGGTAGTTAAGAGTTAGTAATTTAAATACGTACTTATGAAATGCTATGCACTCAGAAGACTTCTTTGTCCCTCGAGAATATTTTTAGCAATATAGAAGTATACAATTCGGGGTTTTTATAAATATGCTGTTTCCATTAACCAATATCTAAACAAAAAGAAACATAATCAACAATCTGCATTGTTAAACTTCCATTGTTAGGAAATTGTCCCATCTGTATGAGTGTTTCTTATATTCTATGTCAATGTGATTGGTGGTAGTCGCTCTCGCTACTCGCACTTACATGAATAATGTAAGAGTAATAGATAAAGACATACTAAGATGGCTGATGAATGATATTAATTTACGGTACTATAATATATTTTGGTTTTGTAGGAAAATACAAAATAAATGAGTTAATTACATGAAATGAACTTCAAATTACTTAAATACAGTGCACATGTAAATAATAACAACGTTATATTTGTCATATTAAACTAAACACGAAATATCGTCGATTGCAGCGTTTGATAAAACAAAACACTTCTTCTCTCCCTTGCGCGCGATGGAGTAAAGGAGTTGTGGACAATTGACCGTGAAGTAATGAGCAATTTTTTTGTACAGGATTGCTTGTCTTGTAAAATACGTGGAATTGATATTTACTGAAATTACATACTATTTTGATCTTATCTTTTAATCAACACGTACTTATCTTAACAAATACATGCCAATAGAGTATAGCAAATGAAACGACAATATAATGTTGTTAACGAATGAGTACAAAAATTAGCTAATTAAAATTCGTTCTCAATTCACTTGTTTCACACTCATATTAGTTTTATATCATAAAATATATTTTCCCTTTTTATTTTATTTATTAGTTACGAGCTTTAACACTCTGTATGTCAGGCTGTTGGCCTGACAAAATTTTAGGGAAAATCCCTGCATCACACCTGCTCACATTTAGAATCCTTATCAGAGTTAGGAAGTAGAAAGAACGTTACATATCGTGATAAGTGGTCATTGATAGTTGATAGTGGTCGTGATAACTTGGTGGTCGACAATTGGTGTGGGCCGGTTTTAGAATAGCGCCATTACATCTTTTCACGTGGGTGTCGTGTCGTGTCGTGGCGACTAAGGGATAACAAAGCGGCTACCACAAGGCTTGGGGAACTACACCACCTCTAAAAGAGTGAACTCTCTAACCCACTTGTCCAGCGTGGGCATTATTAAGGCAATACATCCCTCATGCATAGGACTATGTGCACGAGGAGGCCCATGTCCAGCAGCGGACGTTAAACAGGCTGGATACGGTTACGGTAACTGCATGAGAAGAGTACAAGTACGGACATGACGTGGCGATAGAGTAGAGATAGCAGCGGAGAGACAATATTGCAAATTAAACATTGCCAGTGTTATTTCTGACCGTAACTGAATGCCGAGTGATGTAATATATATAACAAAGAGTGGTTACAACCGAACGCAAGAAACTTTGAATGTGTGTTTGACCGTAACTGAATGCTGAGTGATGTATATACTCGTAACAAAGAGTGGTTACAACCGAACGCAAGAAACTTTGAATGTGTGTTTGGATATTTTTCGTTTTGACTCATCTCTTTGTATTTCTTCGGAATACGAAGATGGCCGACCAGCATTATTTAATTAGTGATATATTGTATTAAGCTATAACTTTTTTACAGAACGGGATTGTTCCGTGTAAACACTGGAAGAGTCTACCCGTACCTCAACTAAAGTACAGCGAAGCGACTTTGTAAAGAGATATGTAACTATGTAAACGTCAAGAACTATTATGTACATTAGAAAAAATTTTTGTAAAATAAAAATTGCATATTATATCATAATTTACTTCTTGTTCTTAATTACAAATTTCAGTTAGTGATGGGCGTACAACAATACTAATAACATTTATTTCGAGCAAACAGAGGCTCATAGTTACATATATAATAATACTAATACTATTATAACACAACAATTTCAATACAATATACATACTAGGTGTTTAAAAAACGAATTCGTGTAAAAAATAAGAGACTATAGTAACATACTATTTTATTCATTGATGAAGATAATTTTACACCAGCATATACTTAAACCGAAAGCATATCATTCTAAGTCCGAAAGTGTGTTTGTTTGTCTGTTTATTTCTTGAAAACATTTTTCACGACTAAACTACTGAACCGACTTCAATGAAAATGGCAGAGGGGCAGTCTAAAATCCGGAGAAGCACATAGATACTTTTATCCTGAAAAAATAATTCGTTTGCAAGGGGAGCTAGTTACTTTTAAAACAAAATCCAGGCAGACGAAATCGCATACAAAAGCTAGTTCTCTAATACACGGATTTTCTCCATATGTTTTCTTTCACAGTTGAGTAATATTTGAAAAGTTCGAACTCATGATCCTATGACTCTGAAGATGATCAAAGTTATCAAAAATGAAATCAGATGTAACGATGGAAGTAGTTTTATTGCTTTTCTAAGTATTATCCGCGACAATCAATACACTTTCATGCGATGAAACCATTGTGTGAAGCATTCAGCCCAACCTTCATTAGGCACCTCTTCAATAGCCGTTTGGAAAGGAAATTGGAAAGGAACGTTCATAAAACGTATTTCTCTGAGTTTATAATTAATTTTAGAGAATAAATAAAAATCCCAGTGTACAAGATAGGGACTGTATGGCGGATGACCCATTAACTATACATTTACAGTACTCAAAAATAACTTCGTTTGTGAGGCGGGGTGAGCTGGTGCATTGTCGTGACAAAGGATCATTCTGCTTCGTGGGCGTCGTTCTTTGATTTTTTCCAAAACAGTAGGCAAGCAGGTGTTTACATACCAATCAACAGTTACTGTTCTTTTATTTTATAAAGCTATAGTAGCAAAGTGGCCCGATCTGCAAAAAAAGGAGGCAATCATCTTCTTTTCAGCACTCCGTCTTCGAACTCTTCAACTCAACTCTTCGAAAGGAAAGACCCACTGCGCAATACAGTTCCGACCTTGCGCCCTGTGATTTTTATTTATTCCCTAAAATTAAAGATAAACTGAAAAGAATACATTTTATGAATGCAGAAGAGGCAGTAAGGACTTTCCAAATGGCCGTTGAAGAGATGCCTAAAGAAGGATGGGTTGAATGCTTCATACAATGGTTTCATCGCATGAAAAAATTTATGGATTGTCGCGGAGAATACTTCGAAAAGTAATAAAACAACTTCCATCTTTATGTCTGATTTAATTTTTGAGATTCTAAAAACTATTAGTGTCACCCACGGATATTGAAGACATTAACTTTGTTAACAGTTAAAGTAACTGTTGACAATCTGATCGATAAATTGTCTGCAATTAAATCTAGCTGATACTGAATTTCCGATAAAGTATAACTGACTTTCTGATACCTCCCGATACCTTATCAGAATTAATTAATCAGAATCCCTTAATCTCTTAATTTACATAACTAAGAATTATTCAATTTGATGTCAACTTCGGTTTTTTACCATTGCATTCTCATCGACGTGCGGTTCATCCTCACTTCGCTGCTTGCAGTACAGTCATCAAGGTACAATACCGCGAAACCGAAAATAATCTTCGAAAAAGGATTCCCCGCAAGGTCGGCAGCGCACACGTATCCCTCGTGGTGTTGCACGTGTCCATGGGTAGCGGAGAACAATTGCCATTTGGTGGACTCCCGACAGTGACACTTTTTGCATAAAAAAATACAATATGTCGTCCATCCCTTGATGAACGATATTGAAGATTCTGGCCTTCTTAATGAAAATATGACAGTCCTTATTGGATGCTTAAAAATGGAAAATTAAACAATAAGATATTAGTGGCAAGAAAATGTTCAGTCCATGCTCAATATGAAAACGATATGTTTATTTTTTTACAGATCCGGACTGTTTCGTATTAATACCGGAAGCGTCTACCCTTACAATTTAAATTAATACCATTGTCTAAAATATCGATTAAATAAAAAAGGGAACACATTCTATTGACGAATTGTCCTTTAATATAATTAAAGAATTGTAAAACAATAAAGTACAAAATTAATAATAATAAAATAGGCTGTTTTTCTTTTTAAGAAATAAACGCCTTATGAAGAAATATACTTATAGACACGATATGTGAATATACATATTATATGTACAATATGTATTGACATATACGATAATCAGTATTATTTGTCATTGATGATTAATACCGGTATTTTCCGTATATTATTAATATTCTCTGTTCCCGGTAGTTTTAGGAAAGTATTAGGAACTTTAGGAAAGTATTTTCAAAAAGGTACGGGTACTTTACAGGGTAGTTTAAATAGGGATAGAGGAGGGCTGAAACACTAAGCAGTGCCTCCCTAAAGACACTAAGTAATATACGAGTAGTATATAAAATATACTACTAGACAAAATATTAATCAATCAATGACCTTTGACTTTGAGTATTGTTTGCTGGGATTTATAAATCCTCAATGCGTCTTAAAGGTTAAACTATGATCGAACATAATAATAATAATTAATGACAATAATATTGAGAAAATTGTTTTGTGAACGTTAATCATACAAATCTTTCCGGACGATGGTAAATATTCGATGTGAGAGCACCTTTATATAGTCTGTTTCAATTCAATTTGCCGAAAACAAAACCTAATCAATTAAATATCTCAACATTTAGTTTTAAATCTACGACAAACTTGCAGTTTTGATGAATCAAATTATAGACCGATATGTAAACAATTATCACCTCACTATTTCATTTAAGGCGGTTTCAGCTCAAGCCGCTATGTTTGTTTACGTTATGGATAAATTGGATTGGAATGGACTTTACATTTGTTTCGTTGTTCTTTGTTAATAACATTCGCAGTTGCCATCGCGACACGTTCCTCCAGCATAGTGCAATCTATGACAGATTTCGTCACACTTAACAATATCACACGTGAGAGGAGATAACTGCTTCAGTCTGTCTGTGAACAAGAATTCATTAGTAATATCTGCCTATAAAGCCTCTTCTTGCAATAGAAGTTCACTTTTTTTTATTTCTTAGCTAAAACTGGTTTGAGTGATTTCGTGAAATCTAATGACCTCTGGACCTGAGCATGCCTCCTTGAGGTATGGCCTTGAAACGCCACGTTAGCCAAGCGGTTAACTTTATTAAATATTAGTTTCAAACTTTAAAATGTAACAAAACTGTAGAGGTTTGAAAATTTGACTGGGATTCAAACTTTGTTAGTTTCTCTTTGATTTGTATTTAAACTATCAGCAAAAATACTAAATGAGTAGTAATTCATGATCAAAAAAATAACCTCAAAATATAGTATTTTTGAACGATTATATCAAATAAATTTAAATTCCTAAGACCGCTATAATCAAGTCGACGGAGTGGTACTTCTTTATTGTTACCAGATATTGTCAGTAGAACCGGAAGTCACATGATGGTAAATGCTCACCGCTGCCAATGGGTACCTGCAATAGCAGGGATTTGAAGTATAGTTAGTTACCTTGAATCTGAAGCAGTATGTCGCATTTGCATTGATCGCCGACACACACTCCGCCATTGAAACCGATGCGACGACAGAGTTGTTCACATTCGAGAAGGTTGCAACCGCTCAGCGAAGGAGATGATACTTCAGCTTTGACTGTAAAATTATTTTTTAACAGATTGCAGAAGGGAAGTTTATTTATTTATTTATATACTTTGACAAATGATAAAAATACTTTTAAAAGATAATACATATAAAAGTCGTAGTTATCCCGTTGGGAGATTTCTACCAGCAAACCTGGGAGAGCGATGGGTGAGCAATGAAATGGGCAGACATAGTGAACTAAATATTACAAACACTGTGTCGTATGTTCTAGTATAAGACTTTTTTTAATTGTCTGGGCGTAAACTGACTTGGATTGTCTGGCGAAATGACTTGTTGCATTCATAATCATTGAAAATGTTTTTTAGTTAGTGTTGTTAAAATGAACACTGAGGAGTCTGGCGTTCGAGCGCTAGTATACATCAAGGATCGTTAAACGTTAAAAACTTGAACTATAACGGTCCTTACCGTTTAACACTCAAGCCTGAGTTTAATCTGAATCAGTAGTTTCCAAATTACAATATTGTAAACTTTTAAAAAATTGGAATAAATAATTAAGCATTGTAAAACAAACGTTTTTTGTTGGAAATTTTCTCGTAAAAAACTAGAAGTTGAGTCTAAAAAAATTCAAGTCCCTTCCAACTCCAACTGGTTTTGTTTTCATTGTTGGCGACATCAGTATCTCAAATGGATTCAGGAAATGCGGTTTATTGTTTTAAATTGCCTATTTATTACGGTCGCAGCTCCTTGTCGATGAGTTAATTAAGTTACTGATTTAATTAATTTGATTAATATTGATTTGATTTAAATTATCTTTAACACGTCTATTTAAATACCATGTTTGTGAAGTATGCCAGTGCATTCACAGTTGTCGCCGAAACATGTCCCCGCAGCGAAGCCTAACGCGCGACACTCGCTGTCGCACTGCGCGCTGTCGCAACCGCTTAGTGTATTGGATTCATAATTTTGATTGCGGTCTGAAATGATGTTTTATAAAAAATATCTGTACTTCTTAACAATGAATTTCTTTCGTGAAACTGACAACTTTTTTCTACGACTTTTCGAAATTGAGCACTTTTTATTTTGACATAAATTACAACACAGTCACTAGCACCGCGTACGTGCACTCGCAACGATTTACACAGTTATAGGTACCTAATAGTAGTGGTTAGATTAGCTGCTGTTTATGAATGGACTGTGCGGGTTGCCTTTCGTAGCAGTGCCTCTGTTGTTCCTAATTGCAAAGGTGAGCATTGTAAACTAACGGCGCCAGCGACTTCGTTTGCGTGAACTTGTGATTCCCCTAAGAACTTTATAATTAATCTGGATAAAAAATACCCTATATGTTAACCCAGCTTATAAGTTATAAGTAACTGTAGGTACCAAATTTTATTAAAATCTGTGCAGCGGTTTTTGCGTGATGCGCGTTCAGTCAGACAGACAAAAAATCCAAAACTTGTTGTTTTGGGCTCTGTATCACAAGTACACTCATTTCACACTCCAATAACTCCTTTTTAAATATTTAATGTACAGTAGGTACAGATGTTATACATCGTTTCACGTAAAAAGAGCGCTAAAGCTCAACCTGCGCAGTAAGCGATTTATTTACTTTTTTTTGGTGGTACGAGGTAAGACACGACGGGGGGATTACATGTCACATGGCAGTACCGTCGCGCTATTGGTTCGTCAGTTGACCTTTGCTTCCTGCATTGAGTAGACGTTTCGTTCGCTTTCAAAGTACAGTCGCGCACAAAACTTTTTGTTAATTAAGAATATTACAAGATAGTTAAGCATAGGAAAGTAAGAAACATGGTTTACAACGTATATTGTTTTGTGAAAAGAGATGCTGATAATAGTGAAGTGATTAATTTAAAACAATTTATGAAATGAACCGCAGCGGCAACGCATACTTCTGAGGCCACTGTGAGACGAATTGTAAAAGATGCAAAAGATTCCGAATTTCTCACAGTTTTTCGAACGCCTGGTAAATACAAAAGGCATAAATCACATTAAAAAAATATATTACGGATCTTTTTTTTTTAGTATCAAACAAACATTTACTCTAAAGTATTGAAATATAATACAATAAAATAATAAGTAATTTTGTGCGCAACTATACCGATGCGCGGACTCATCGCTTCCACAGACGTGCAGCCCTCTTTTTACGTGACGATAGCTATACGTTTAGATTATAGACGAATTTTAATCTCTATTCAGCCGAAATATTTAATCGTAGAAAAGTGATTTTCACACGAGAAGTTGACGGACTTCTCGCTTGAAAAGCATATTTCATGTATCTTCGAGTTTCACAGAACATTTTCGTTCTGGTATCCATCTCCGTACCACATATCCAATTTCACAACTTTTGTTTAACTTTAGTCTGTCACTTAAACCATAATTTTTTAATAATCTTAGTGGAACACATACTAGGAAATAGTTTATTTTTATATTGATTATATATAACTATTATTCTATTTGTCTGTCTAAATTCTTTGCCGCTGATTTTACTTAAATAAATATGTATAGACTAGCCGTGTGTCCGATGAGATTTCTCATCGGCAACATCTCAGGAACCATCCGACTTTTCTCCCATACAAACTTTCGTCCCTTAATTTACACCGTTAGGGGCTGAATTTCCAAAAATCCTTTCTCAGTGCTCATCTACGTTATATAAGGAACTCTTGTGCAAAATTTCATGCTTCCAGAGCCACCGGCTTAGGCTGTGCCTTGTCTGTCAGTCACTCAGATTTTTATTAAGTACGATATAGATGAATGTAAGCATGTTTACAATTAGTGTGGTTCATCTTATTTTCTTGGAATGTATTGACATTTGTCTTTTAGAATACTCATCTGTTACACGTATTGCATTAAATAAATGTATTTAGATGTAAACGGCATTGTAAATACATAGTCCGAAAAATAAAATGAATTTGTAGTAGCGTCTAGTAAGTAGTCCAAAGTAACAATGTCAGAAGAATTACCCTTTGGGGTTGAATATCAAGTTCAGAAAAAAGTCGTAAAACTTAAAATTGTTAATTTTAATGATGAAAATTCAGTGTTAGGAGTTAGGACGATGCAATTTTACGTAAAATACATTACAGATGTTGTTTGTTGCAATGTTATAACTACATATGTTATTTATTATGTTATAATTAAGTAAGTACGTTATTTGTTACCTTCTGTTTGAAGTTTGTCGCACTCGCATTTGCCATCAATACAGGCACCTGCCGGCAATCCAAGTTTCTTACAAACTGTGATGCATGTAATTGGCTCGCAAGTGTTCTTCGCAATCGAATTCTTAATCATGGAACCTGAAAATAGAAAGTTAATTTGAAGGAACCCTCCAAATATTCACGATACTATGCATCATTGTAATAAGGTGTTGTCAAAATGACGGATGGTATAAATATTTTTCCACAAAAAAATAAACTTTTATTGATTGACCAACTAACTACTAATGTATTTATTTAAGTAGGTACATTGGTACACTCATTTACGCCCCTGGTCACTTACAGTTATTTATAGGTCCTTCGGGTTAATTATCACTTGTGGCGACTCAAGCACAACGACTATTTTACAAGTCGAGTTAATGAACGATATTGATATTTTCTTTAATGTTTGTTATTATTTGTAATCAGAAACATTATCGTGGGGCAGAAAAAAATTAACTCCAAGTTATAGGTTTTCTATGTTAATTTTAATTTTCGACGAGAAAATATTACTCGAGAGGTTTTGGGTCTCTGTTTTAAATGTGTTTCAAAATAAAGATTTTATAGTCGGATTTTTTATTCGAATCAGGTTTATTTGTTATACTGGTGACACTGAGTCGTGTTGCGTCAACTGTCAATCTCACCAAGTATTTTGTATTTTAAATTTATACGAGTACAAACAAACATACAACAGACCCGCGAAAACATACCACTTCGGCGTAATCGGATAAATTACATAAATAAATCATCAATCAGATAATTTTTTTAGATGGATTCATTTACCTTGTAATATACAGAAAATATTTAAATGTATCCTGGTAACACAAACGGATATTGGTTGAGGTATTGCGTTCCAATTCATCGGTACATATTAAAAACGAAATATATATATTAAAAATAGTAAAATATTTTTACTTAAGTACCTATGAACCGAAACTCTGCTTTCCTTTATCGTTTTTGGGAACAGTTTTTACGGTGTTTAACAACACAAGATGGCATTGTGAAAAATATTACGTAACACACACGCGACGCACAATCTGTACGACGACGCTTTGTTTCACACTGATTTAAATTTTTATTTGCTCTTGAATTGGTATTCGTTTTATTGGCCGCATTCCTGTGTTCCGCGCGTGGTATCTGCCTATTTCTTCTAATCTTGATTTCATAGTGATCTAATAGCATAACGAGTAAAGTAATTGATTTCATGATAATAAGATGATATTAAGTTACTTTTTGTTTCTTGAAACAAAAAGTACCTTACATAGCAATTAGACAACTTTGAACGGTTTAAATCGCGTATATTTAACATTATTTATATCCCGACGTTTCGAACACTTTGCAGTGGACGTGGTCACGGGGTGACTCCCCCCGTGACCAGTCACCCTCTCTCCAGTCACCCCAGTCTCCCTCAGTCACCTCATGACCACGTCCACTGCAAAGTGTTCGAAACGTCGGGATATAAATAATGTTAAATATACACGATTTAAACCGTTCAAAGTTGTTTAATTGCTATGTATAGTAATCGCGAAAACCTAAGAAAATAAAAAGTACCTTATTTAATCAAAGTTCTCGTTCTCTGTTGCAACGCTCCTTACAAAGAAATATAGCAGGAAAACTGGAATTTGTCCATACTAAAGTCAAGGACGTGTGGCCTTCGGCCGGTTTGAGAATACCACCACCGCATCTCTTCCTGTGGGTGTCTAAAGATTAAGGTATAACAAAGCCGCTACAGCTTTGTAGCGCTACACAAGCGTTGAGAAACTACACCACTGAGCTTAGTAGGCGTAGCATTTTAAAGTCATACATCCCTCATGCACAAGGCGATGTGCATGAGAAGACCCATGTCCAGCAGTGGACAATGCAAGGGCTGGTTATGGCAAATTCGTGGTCAACTTACTTATCAATGGCAAGATTATGTCGCACTTGCATCGGCCGCCGACGCAAATTCCACCTTTAAATCCGATACGGCGACACAGCTGCTCACATTCACGTATGTCGCAACTGCTCAACGAAGTCGAAGTTTTTGCTTCTGTATCTTCTGTGAAAGTAGATAGGTTAATAAATTATAATTAAATTGTGAAGTAAATTCAAATTCAAATTAAATTTATTTGCTTAAAACTACAGATGACATTCAAATAATTGCACAGCTGTTTTACCTTAACAAGAAAGGTCAGGTCTTTTAAGTAAAAAGAACAAGAAGTAAATAAATCATTAACTTATTATTAATATTATTAACTATTTATATATTTCAATAGTGTCACTTAATTAAACTAATTTCTAAAATGTCACAACTCAAAGACACTCGTGAAACAAAAATAAACTATAAATTAGGAAATAATGTTTAATCAATAGCCTAGGTCCAGTTATAATATATTTACAATAAATGGAAAACTTAATGTTTAAAAATAAATGGAACCGTTACTATGACAACAGAAGACCACATGTACTGGTATAATATATAATTTCTAACACGTATATAATATAATATATCTTTTAGATTTTTACGACAACACTGATCATAATGCAGCATATAAATGCGTAGGTTTTCTACAAGATAATGAAGGCTTTATGTAGGTACCTACCGTTATCTTTTAAATTTCTAATACGATGTTCTGTGTTAGTGTCATCATAATTTCTCAGAATTGTAGAGTTAACTCCGCTACCTTTAAAATGTAAAAGCCACACGAATATTTTCGAAGAAAATCCTCAATAGAATAAAAGCTCTCTTGGATTAGCCATTTACGAAGGGTACAATAAAACTTAGTACACGGTAGATCTGTTAATTTATATCTGTTAAGTACGACAAATTAATGACTTTGTAATATAAGAAACACATTTCTCAACAGTTTTCCGGATGTGGCCGCATGAGAAGAGTCGAAGATTTTGTGGCAACAGTTTAACAGAGGCTTATATCCTATAATATGGAGACAGTATGGTTGTCGACAATCTCGTCCCTGCTGAACTTTTTTTAGATAATAAAAATACATTTCCATCATGCTTTTAATACAATCGTTGTATCTCCCCATTGTTGCAAATAGGCTTCTCCAAAACCATACCATTTGAAAATTTATGAAAGTTCTATTTGTCATAGAAGTTTGCTTTAATATTAATATAATTAATAGTCAATAATTTAGAATTTTAAAAGTTAAATTGCTTATATGTATTTTGGTAATTTCAGTAATATAATAAGTTGTCTCTGTGGGATTCCTAAATGACGCCGTTTTCTAACCTTGTTCAATCATGAGGGATTTTTGGGTTATATTATAACCTATTAGGCGAAGCTATAGCGGTTTGGTGGCGCCAGCCTAACTCAGTTTTGTTTTGTTTTTCGGGTACGTGGGTTTCCTCACAATGGTTTCCTTCATCGCCGAGCTAGTGCTGACTGAAAAATTAGAACTAAAGTAAAAATTTCATAGTGTGGGCTGGGGTTCAAGAGGCCCTGGATTGAGACGTTATGGGCATGCTTGTTATCTTTGTTATGGAGCATGCCAGTGCACTGGCAACTGTCGCCGAAGCAAGTGCCTGCAGAAAAGCCCATCGCGCGACATTCCATGTCGCACTGTACGCTGTCGCAGCCGTTTAATGCATAGTCCTTTTCACGATCTGGAATAGTTAAGTTAGAAATATTTATTACGTTAGAAGATTTATGTTTGAGAATAATAGGCTATGGGAACATTATATTATTTTACTCATTAGTTTTAGTAATATTGAAATTTCCCAATAATAAAGTCACATCCATAAAATGTCATGTTTTCCTTAAAGTCTTTGGAATCGTAAGTTCTTTATTTATTTTGTAGAACAGCCAATAAGAAATACATTGAAGCATATGCACTATGGTAAATAGAATGCTATGAACTAATGTTGTTTACAGGCTGTCACCGCAGAGCAAAAGAGGAACGTTGACATTTTAGGGAATACATTGTACGAGTATTATGCGTGTTAGTTGAACCAATAGTTGAAGCGAATACTGCTTACAAATTCACAAAAACGTACAAAAAAGAAATACATATGTACAAACAGTTTTCGTAACACCAACAATGTTAACATTATGAGGTATCCATTACTAAGTACTAGTTTAGCGTAATGGATATTGGCGGATAGATGGGTATTGTTCAGCGTATTTGACCCGAAACTCTCTCGTGATTGCAAGGGAAGCTTGTGCCCTTGCAGTGGGGCGATATCGATCAACACTGTTACCTATCTATTTTTACAAGAAGAATCATGAAATATCGAATTCCCGTCTTTAGACTTGGTAGAAAATTGAGAAAAAATAACTAGAAACATAAGATCTCAAAGAACCTGTTTATTTTAAAGAACATCATTTCGATTACACGTCTGCCACCACAGACGAGCAGACGGTCAATCTGGTCGTAAGTGGTACCTACTGGGGTTATTCGTGATACATGCCAACATCCGTCCATAATGGCAAATGTTCTCACGTCACCGTATGGCCGCTTACTTTTGGAAATTTAGGAGTGGATTTCAATATATGACAGTACTTGTAGTAAAGAATAATTACTTACGTATTAGTGGCTGTATTATGTCGCATCTGCATACGCCGTGGACACACACTCCTCCTTTGAACCCGAGACGGCGACACAGTTGGTCGCATTCACGCATATCGCAACCGTCGAGAGACTGGGAGACTTTAGTTTCACTAACTGTAAAAATGGATGATATCGTTTTTACATGACATTGTTTTAGGAATGTGTAAAAAAATCTACCAATCAGGACTTTGGAATTTCGGAATAAATGGTTAAGTGATGGTTTGGTGGGGTGTTAACTATCAAGGAGTGACTGAACCACGTGGGCTCAAGTGCCTCTTAACAACACCCTGTCGGTCGGATGTCCCAAGCAACGCTGGAGAGACGAGGCCGAGAGGGACCTGCTCAGGGGCTCAGGACATGCTTGTTGGCACAAAGCTGCGCAGGACCGAAATAGAAATGCAGTGGAAATATTCAAATGTTTTTTTATATACATATTTCCTAAAGATGGCTTCATTAAAGCTAAGTGGATAGTGGATACTGGACAAGATGAAAAATTGGCATCCCACTCTCTTAATATTGTTGATTTTCAGCTCAATCAGAGAAATTTTAAAAATTGATACCATCTTGAAAAAAGTTATGCTTACTGGAAATATATCAAAATGCCCCACGGTTGATAGGATAGGCCCTACGATGCCCTATTAGTTGATAGGAACTAGGCTGTGAACTTAAGTCCCAAATGTAATGATTGCAAACAATGAGTCAGTGTTCCAACGCGCTATTTATAGTAGGTATTACGCACAAAAAATGTAGACCTACCTACCCATTGTTTGTTTCCTTGTATTACATTAGCTATAGCGCAATGTTGGACGATCGGCCACCTTACCTTAACATATCCAGTAGGTAATTGATCAAAAAGTATATTAAATTTATGTTAAATATACAACACAGAGAAGATTCAGACCTCGTGATTCAGTTGTTTAGAAGTGTTTGAACCCTAATGCCTTAAGACCGAAGTATTAATAAATGTATTAAAACGGCCTACTCTTTCACATAGTAATCAGTAATCACTAATAACTGTATATAAGTTTTATGTATTTTTTTGTATTTCATTTCAGATTTGTCACTATAGGAAATAAACTGTTGTTCCATTCTTTCTAGGTGTGTTTCTTTCCCTAGGTTCTTTTCTGATTTCTACGTCCGTACCCCAAACCCGTGCTCGACGTTCGTCTGTATACCTACATATATCTCGCATTGACTTTTTAAATTTAAATAATTGTATGAGCAGCAGAAATACTGAGAGTGGTAGCAAATTTAATGGTGGGTTAGGTTTAGGTAAGGGTTTCTGATTTCTCGACCTTTTCGATTTCCCGGGCTCGAGAATTCCCATAAGTCTGTTCTCGGGAGTTCTCGGGAAATCGAGAAATATGGACCTTTTAAATCAAACTTTAATATTTATTATTGTTTAAAATAATTACAGTTTGATATTTATCCAGTTCTTTACTGACCATACCATCGGCCTATGTCTTTCCACTGCTGGATACAGGCCTCTCCCAAGGGTCGTTACCATACACGATCCTCGGCACCTCTGATTCAACCACCACCGGTGAATTTCTTTAAGTCATCGGTCCACCTTCAGTTCCCGGTTAAATTCTTTACTTAACAAAAATAATATTCAATGACTATAATAAAATGTCCTTCTACTCTTATCTTGTAAATAACATTTTTAGCAATTATCTACACATAACATTATTTAAAAAACAAAACCAAAATATAAAATGTACCCTTCTCATCGTAATGGTCGATTTCTTTGCAGAAACACAACAATAAGTTATTATTTTATAAGTTATGAGCCTGTTAATCGCTTTATCAAACAATCGACTTTTGAATTTGGTTATTGCATTGTCCGATATTGAGAAAACCCTTTCATTTTCAGTTGAAGTGGGTTTCCCGCTAACAGTCCCTTATAGATTGCATCTATATTAAGAGTGCGTTTACCCGTCGTCCATTCGTACAACTGAAGCTCTTTCTTAAATAATTTTTTTATTAAATTTAACTGTGATGATTTTTGTCCGAATCAGATAAAGAATATATTTATTGTAAACTTCAACAATTAAATATAGAGTTGTTGCCGGGCGTACAATATTTACATAGTATTGATGTCATTCTTATTAAATATTACAATAATCTTATTTAATACATACACCAAACCCGATCAAAATCTGATCAGTATTTTTTGCGTGATGCCACCACAAACAGATGTACAGACAATATTCCAAAAAAAAAAACACTTGTGTTCTGTAGCTTCTATGTTTATTCTATAGACCTTCCGTGACTATTTTTCTTTATTTAATTCAATGTAAAAACTTAATCCGTTTTATCATTTGTATAGATAACGGTAAACAGGAAGAACTTACCATCATCTTTATCAAGAATATTAACTATCACAGTAGAGTTAACCGCACACAAGGAAATTACAAATATGACTGTTCTAAACAACATTTTACACGTTATATATTTCAAAAACTAATATTGTACTAACCCGATGCACATCTGAATTATTCTTTTTATACAGATACTGCTTTAAGACGGGACTTCACCGATTAGTTCCAATGTACATTATATGTTTTACTTCTATCTCTTTCACTTATGTTAGCTTGTTGTGTGGGAAAGAGATGGGAAATAGGGACTTTTATGCATTGATAGGAACGGAAATATTAATCAGCGTTACATATCTTTATATATAATAAAACTGTAGAACGAGCGTGTCTGTACATTGAATATATATACCAAACATGTAATATAGATAGACTAGCTGTGTCCGCGAATTCATACGCGTGGAATTTTAGTTTTTAAACTTTAAATTGGGATATCTTTTCTTCCCGTCAGCTGATTTGGATGAAACAAAGCCTATTCGAAGCGCCAAGCTAAGCTTAATTAACCCGCGGAAACCCTATGAAAATCCGTTTCGTAGTTTTGTAGATTAGTGTGTTCGAACAGACAGACAAAAAATTTCAAAATCATCTTTTTGTATTCTGATACTCTTCTTTCATCGCCCCCAATCAGTTTTAGATAAATATATTCAATGTACAAACACATGAATATGGTGATGAACATGGCGATGAAAGAAGAGTATCAGAATACAAAAGACGATTTTGAAAATTTTTGTCTGTTTGTCTGTCTGTTTGTCTGTTCGAACACGCTTATCTCCAAAACTACTGAACGGATTTTCATATGGTTTCCACAGGTTAATTAAGCTTAGCTTGGCGCTTCGAATAGGCTTTGTTTCACTAAAATTAGTCTTTAAATAGCTAGTCTTTAAATATTTCTATTGTCAGTTCCGTATTTGTAACGGTTTTGGTTTATATGCTTAATTAATGTTGGATATCCTTTGTCAAACTTTACTGAGCAAGCCTGGGATTACACGGCAGGAGGAGGGACCGGAATTTTACTGCGACCTCATCTCCTCAGAAGCGAACTTCCTCGGACTACGAGAGTTTGTACACCGCTGGCACAAGAGAAGGAGCCCAAAACAGCTGCTCGGCGCTGAAGTAACGTTATGTGGAGTACAGCCCCAGAAAGGTGAGAGAGGCTAAGGGACACGGGTAATAACATTATTTGTAGGGAGGCAGAGCTGATACGCGCTCGAACATAGCCAAAAACAAGCGAGTACGGCGCGTACCTTCCAATGATTTGGTCCGTATAACCAAAAGGTTGGTAGGACTATGGGCGGAGGTGGGACATGTCCAGATTTACTGGCAAGTCTTCGGCAGAAACTCATTGAGAGTGGTGATAAGTCTGGTAGCACGTTATGGATTAAGATAATAGTGTGATATGCTACTTAATGAATCTTGGGAGTGGGAGATTATATGCTGTAACCACACAGTTGATGGGCGCACTCGACTGGCCACGTTACTAAAGAACCATTTCCCACTTATCCCGTTCCCCCAATATACGTACGTGTTTCGGTAGTGAGTGGGATATGTCGGAGTCCATTCCCATCTCATCCTATCTCTCCTCATTTTCCAAACCTTTTCTCCAAATCCATTCCAATATCTCCAAAGGTAGGCAGTATCCGGGAGCGCGCTAACGTTTATCATTCTGGACTAATGGTGGCATGTATCTTGTTTGTACTTGAACGACAGTATCCACTTACCACCAGTTGAACTGTATGTTCGTCTGCGTCCTTCTTTTCATTGCAAAAGTCAGCAACAGGTTAACATATACTCATTCGGGAAAAGATGAGATTGTTGCCTAAAAATTACTGGGGCCAAAGATTACAGTCTTTGAGCATTGTGCGACTTTGAAACTTTGAGCAGGATTATGCAATGTGAATATTGAATACGAGTATGTTTCACGTACACATTAATATTTACAGTATATTTATATATATTATACTACATTGTACCATTATACCATGTGTATTTAAGGTGTTACAGAGAAAAATAATCAGTGCAAACATTAGTGACGCAATGCTTGTTGCATTACACATAACAAATACGTACTCCCATATTGACATTTTTGAATACTGAGAAACTTATCGTTCAGATACGAGTAAATAAGTATGGATCTATCTATACATGCAATATCTATATGATCTATATCTATATTGTATCGTCAGGGGAAAGATATTACAGATTATTTTTATATATTTTTGTTTATATAAAATTGTTTTGATTTTAAGATTAGGCAATAGTTATAGTTTTTATTTTTATAAAAAACATTTTACTTGACATAAAAATATTATTTTTCTTATTCTTTACATGTGCCATGGTGCAATTAGCACATTCTGACAGTGTCAAGTTTTCTTCGTAATAAATAAATTCAAAGTCTAAAATGTATCCTGTCAATGTCCAGTCCCGTCGAAGTAAGTCAGGATTCGCTCAGTAAAGTGATAGTAGGTTTACTGAAGACAGAAGAGGACTACTTGGAAACACATGAAAAACACAGGAAACACATGAAAATTTTTTATTTGATTATCACACAGACCACTCAAGAAAAATACTTTGAAGTAAACTTCATAAACTATCACTACGAAACCACAACAAGCCCAATATATTTTTATTATAATAATCAAATAAAAATTCAACTTCACTTCTCGAGTTCCCGCCAAAAAGTTCATTAAATATTGGTTTGGTATCAATCGATAATAAACACTAAACGAATGATTTGATTTCGCACCTTCATCATTTACAATGAATGAATACCATATAGAATGAATGAAAACCATGAAAACAGGTGGCTTCAAGTAATGATTACGTCTGACGTTAGATGGCGGTGTAATGAAATATAAGTTTTGGGAAAGAATTTTTCACAGGTTTCAGTAACCATGGAATAATACGAATGTAAATTGTGCAAAAGTACATAAATTGTACACAAAATGATTAAATTTTCCACGCTTGGTGTGAACACTTGGTATTAAAATTCTGATCAAACTAAAAATCAGTGTTTAAAAAAAATATTGGTTTATCATATGTAAAAAGGTGCGGTGTTCAGTGCTATTACAATCATTGTTATTGTAATTGACACGGATAAAAATGAAAATAGATTTCTTCATTATTCTTATCGCTTTTATTGTGACTATTGGATTTCAAGGTAAATTGTACATGTTTTATAAAATACATTATTGGTAATAAGTAATAAGTCTAAAAATAGGTAGGTATCGTGGCTTTTTATTTAATACCTTGTATTTTATAGATTAAATTTAAATATCAAATTATGGAGATCAAAATACAGAGACAAACTTGCCATCTCTTTGCCGGGTAATCTTTCGATATTAACTGTAAGAAGAAGAGATATTTGCATTAAAAATTTAAAAGATTCTTGCCTCCATTAAAAACGTTTGATTCTGTTGTATATTAAATAATTCTATAACATGTTGTTTACACAATTGGAAATATAAGCCCGTTAATAGTTTGTTGTGTCGTACAGTTTGTTTGCTAAATGAAGTACCTACGGTTGTTTTAGGTGTTTTAATTATTTATCAAAACGTATTTTTAATTGCTGAACATTATTGTATATTGTTTAATATCTTAAATATTGTAATTTATGTTCGACCTGAGTATTAAATATTGATTTTCTTGGCGGAAGATTGGTGGAACATAGTGGAATTCACGAATGTGGAATTCACGAATATCTCTATTCACGAATGTACCCAGGGGAAGATAGTTGCCCCCTTCTTATTTAGACTATTTGAAATGTCAAAAAATTAAATACGGATTTCTTAATATTTATTGAGGAAACACACAGTCATAGCAATTAAACAACTTTGAACGGTTTAAATCGCGTATATTTGACATTATTTATATCCCGACGTTTCGAACACTTTGCAGTGGACGTGGTCACGGGGTGACTAATTGATTTTATTTGTCACTTGAGTTATTAAGAAATTATTTGGACTACCGTCTGAAATTTTTTTTTTTTTTAACTACCGTCTGGATTTAAACTTTTATTTAAACCGTTCAAAGTTGTTTAATTGCTATGTATAGTAATCGCGAAAACCTAAGAAAATATAACACACAGTCATCCCACGAGCAAAATATGTTTCAATAGAAATTTTATTTCTTTTGCTCACTCTTTTTTGCCTCACTAGTAATAGTATTAGTAAATCACTAGGGATTTTCGGGCCATAATCCACCACGTGGGCCTAGTGCGGATTGGTGGATACACATGTTCCAGATTTTTTTGTTCTGTAACATGGACTTTTTTAACAAAATAAAGTTCCTTAATTTAAATCCAGTTACAGTTAAATAACAGATGAGATCGATGAGTAGTGAAACAAAAATGTTATTATAAAATCTTACGAATACTTTAGTTTATAACTTTACTTTATAATACTTTAGAATTTCTTACGAACATGAATAAACAATTTGAAAACATACTTCTTAAGAAATTTTAACGTGAGATGAAATTAGTCATGTCTCAGTCTTGATTTCTAACCAAAACCCTTGCTATGTCATGACATGTCGCTACATGTCGCGACATGTCGCTATTTATGAAACATTTACCAGTGTGCCTGTCTGTTCGAGTCGAGGCAATTTCAAACCGAAATCGGTTGGGAGGCAACTTTTCATAGTAAATATATATTCAGGAAGGCCTCTCAATAATTAAACGGTAGGTATCTGAATTTATTTTCTTATCAGGACTTTATCGTAACAAGGATTAGTATACACACATAATTATACTTGTACGTGGGTGACATTGAAAGTTTTTAGAATATCAAAAATGAAATTAGATATAAAGATGGAAGTTGTTTTATTGCTTTTCGAAGTATTCTCCGCGACAATCGATACACTTTTCATACGATGAAACCATTGTGTGAAGCAATAAGTCCACCCTTCTTATGGCACCTCTTCAACAGCCGTTTGGAAGGCCTTTACTGCGTCTTCTGCATTCATAAAACGTATTCCTCTAAATTCCTCTAAGCGGATGAGCCATTAACTCTCCATTTACAGTACTCAAAAATTGCTTCGTTTGTCTGGCGGAGTGAGCTGGGCCATTGTGATGGAGGATCATTCTGCTTCGTGGGCGTTGTTCTTTGACTTTTTCCAAAACAAAGGGCCAGCAACTGTTCACATAACCATCGGCAGTTACTGTTCTTTTATTTTCTAAACTTCTAGTAGCAAAGTGGCCCGATCTGCCAGAGAAGGAGGGAATAATCTTCTTTTCAGCACTTCGAAAGGAAAGATCAACAGCGCAAATTGTCACTTAGTTTCAGGCTCATAGCAGTAGATCCAGCTTTGATCACCTGTTACATATCAAAAACAGCATTTGAATGACCATTTTCGAATTTTTCAAGCGAATTTCACATTTTTCGATTTCGCGGCAGTGTTTTTGAGTTTTGCTCAAATTGTGAGGAATACACACATACACAAAGCTTCCTTACCTTTAGGTGATCGTGTAAAATAGTTTAAACTTGACTCATACCAATATCTAATGATGCCCGTATCTGCTGATATCAGCAGATACGTGGACACGGTGGCCTGAGGTAATTGTCATTGTCTTAAATTAAATAGTTAGGTGATAATTGTTTAAATATCCATAACTAGATTCATCGAGACTGCAAGTTTGTCACAGATAGGAAGCTAAATGTTGAGATATTTAATTGATTTTGTTTTTTGGATTGAAACGGTCACAGCTTGTATATACAGGTAGGAACTTATACTTAACAATGAAACTATCGGAATTTATTTTCTTATCACGACGTCGTTATTGTAAAGAAAATTGTAATTGAACAAGAAAATAAAAAATTTCGCCACGATGCGTAAAATAATAGAACATTAGTTCTTTTACTTTAACATTTTTAACAACTTTTACTTCTTCTTTAACATCTTTTACTGACAACACTATGAATGCTATGAAAGAAGCAAATGCGGCGCCCCCACAGCAAGTTTTTTATTTTTCTGGTCAGGCTTTAACAAAGATGTTATTCAAAATCTCCGAATTTATTCGGGGATTTTGAATAACATCCGATATTTTCCGGTTTCTACGTTTACCTGTAATTTCTGAATCGGTATAATGCTTTAGTCTAGCTAACCGGTTGCAACCGTTGACGGCTTTTATATAATTATATTTCCTAACAGTGTGATAAGATAGATAACACACACTCATAATAACAAATACTACGATGCGCCGATATCAGCTTCTAACATCTCACTGCAGGATTCAGGCGTTCCCTAGTAATTACGAGTACTAGAAGTTTTTATAATGCATAACAAGTACTGCATCAGTTACGTAACTCTTGTGTCTTGATTTATTTATCAATTAGGCACGAAAATTACACGACATTTTGAACATGATTCCACAGATTGTTTTTTTTTTATTATTGTATGTTATTTAATTAAATAATAATCTAAAGAGAGTCAAATACAACGTGTTCTCAGGTGTCTACTCGGCGGTGAAGCTCCATCGGCCGTGCAAAGTGGAGTGCGAAGAAATGTGCGCGCTGCGCGGCCTCAGCGCCGGATACTGCGTTCACGCAACATGCAGATGCACTTCTGTTGTTGAGCCCTAGTTATTAAATAAGGTGGGTAATTAGTATAGAGTTATAAGTTAGAAAATCTTATATCATACATCATCATCAATATATCATAAAGCTCAGATATTTCACTAAATGTATAATTATTTATGTTGTCCACAATTTACCATAGACAAATAATACAGCGAATTTCAAGGCTGGTTTGGTTTAATGTTCTCTGGTTCTTGACTTGTTGATGACATCAAAGACATGTTTTGTTGATCATGTGTAGGATGCATAAAGCATGCAATAAATCTATTTGTTACAATCTTTTATTAGCTATCGATATAAATATATATTCACGTGTTATTCGATGCAATGCCAAGGTATATCTGTGTCGTGCGAACATGCTATCACTACTTTTATGTCGTCGTATCACGAGGGAAAATCCCTTCCCATATGCATGCGCATTACCCAGTGACAACGAGGGAAGGGCGGACTAATCCAAAAATAGCATGTGTGTACAGTCAATTAAAATACTTGTAATATTATGAAAATACTAATTAACTATTTTATTTATAATTTTAAATGACTTTTTAATTATCTTAAATTCTTACACATGATTTGCTGCCTATTTACACTATTATTGTATTAGCTGCTCATTGATACACGAGTCTTCACTATATCCGGGGATATGAAATGTCCAAATTATAGTAAAAAAATCAAACAGAATAAATAGCAATACATCATAATTAAAAAAAAAAATTGTATGTTGAAATAGTACTTTTAGCAATTTGTTTGTGTCATTATCAGTTATGCAGTAGGTACTCGTATACTTAGTACAACACTATGAATCTCTAACATTCTGTGTTACACAGAAATTCTTTGGTAGTAAATAGAGTTGAAAAATAATAATAAGTAGTATGAAAGTTTGTAAATTTGCGAGCAGAATACTAAACAGTTGAGTAATTGCCGAATGCCTAAAAGTATTTAGTTGTAGTTTCGATTTGCCTAGAGCGAAAACAACTTTGTTTTTCTCACACATTTCTTGTTCAGAAGAAACTTTTAGGTTCGCCGTACGTTGAGAATAATTTTATTTATACCCACTCAGAAAACGATGTAAATAAATAATTAGTAATTTTGAAATTAAAGTCAACACAGTTTTTTATATAGATTTCAGACGGGTTGGCAGCCCATCTGATGGTAAGTAGTCATCATTGCCCATGGACCTACACCTGCATAAACGGACACTAAGGAAATGAGGGTGCGCTGCCGAACTTATTATCATTCTGTAAAATGTACTGCATTTTGCCACTTTATCATATTCCCCAAATGTACGTATAGGCACGTGTTTCGGTAGTGAGTGAGATATGTCAAAGCCCATTTCCGTTCCATTTTAGCGTATCCCTCCCAATTCTCCCAACCTTTTATGCAAATCAATTCCTAAATCTCCAAAGGCGGAAAGCGCATCTGGGGGCGTGCTAACGTTTGTCATTCTGGACTAATGTTGGCATGTTTCGCGGCTGTCTATGGACGACAGTATTCACTTACCACTAGCTTGACTGTATGTTAGTCTGCCGCCTTCTTACTATAAAAAAATGTCCACAATTTTAACGTTGTCAAAGAGTAAAAAAATATGTCATTACTGGCGTTCTTCCCAGCCCTATTTTTCCCAGTCCGAAACAAGTGTTGATGGACACACGTATGAGAACAAGGAAACTAATTAGGATCACTTTTTGCTCTGACTCCTGAAACTTCGCTTTTACCCTGCAAATTGAGTTTCATGGGAACATTCACCCCAAACATAGCTTTTAATCCTAAAATTGTTATAAGTCGATGCCTCAACTCTGTGTACTGTCACGTTTTCATATTACAACGAAAATCATATTCCAGCTTATAAGCACAAGCATACGTTCATGTTTATTCATGTTACACAAGCATTTATTATACTGGATGAGGAGTGCGGAAGATTATGACAATCTGTAATGGAACCTTGAGAGAGGAATAGTGATATCTGGAAGTAGAAAAAGAGAAGCTCGTAGTATGGTATTAGACATATTAACAGTTTTTAAACAATCTTATTCAACATCATTCTATCAATACTTGTTAATTAGTTATTTCAAAATATAAATTATGTTTTTTTTCTATGTGCCATATAAAATTTGAAAATTTGAACAAATTACGTTATTCTCGTACCTACCTTAATAAATTACCTTAAGAAACAGATAAATTCTCTTATTCACGTTATTTGTTGCTGACTTACCTCTATCATCTTACAAGAAATAAGAGTAGGTCATTCTAACTACCAGGCACACTGTATAAATACGAGAAGAAATTATCATATATGTATTTTAAATCAGTTGACGGGGTTCAGGTTATCCGTTTTTTCAGTGTCTTATATATCTGAGTCGTAAAATGTTACTTAAAAAAGACACTTTCCATACTTTGTTGTATACGATGGTCTAATTTTTACTTCGCTTAAGAATAAAAATAAATATTCAGATAAGTAACTACTAATGCAGTGTTAATATGAGTGTTGTCAATCTCAAGGCTAGATAACAAACATTATCGGGAAGCCCCTCTTTGATTTGTATGATCGTAGCGCGAAATTAATCACTATACTAGCGGAACTCAATATAAAGGTTATTGAACGGCGATACGGACTAGATTACGCAATAAATTGATTGTCTTTTTTATTTTGCCATATTTATATTGATGTTGTAGATTTGATTTTACATAAAGTTATACAGCACTTAAAAAGCAAAACAAGTATTTTAAGCCTAAATTAAAAGCAATTTTGCTGCCAATAATAAAGTTATTTTTTTTGTTCTTTGAATAATGTTATTAATAAAATATGTAATATGTAAATAAACATAAATATGTAAGTACTTTATATGTTATGTATTCGTATTCTTATGTATATGTGTAGGTTTACATATACGTAAGTATAGATAATAATACATTATATTTTGTGTATTTTATATTTATTTTCCGCACCATCTAATGTGTCTTTCACGCATCTCCAAATTGAACTTCTCTGTTGATTTTTTTCAGCCAACCCAAAGGTTGCCTGGTAGAAAATGTTTAAATTCATTAAGTTCGTCTTTTGTACGCTATTGTGCAATGAAGTGTATAAATAAATTGTTGTAGTTATTTAATATTAGGTTATAAATAATATTATGGATTGTCATACATAAGAATACTTTCAAATTTTTAGACTTTTAGATATAAAGACAGCCTTACATCTTTGAAGGAGTTCAATGAATGAACATTTTTCATTATTCGAGTATGTTTTGCATATGATCCAATTTTGTTCATAATTATAATTCGTGTGCGTGCATGTGTAAATGTTAGTTTTTGTCTTCTGCTTCGTCCTTTCTTCGTTCGGGAATTATTCGGTTTCGACAACTAGTATGCTTTAAATGCATCGACACAAATATTACTTTTCGCGTATGCGGACGTTTATTGACAGGTAACGTTGACGCGGGCTCGTGAATTGCGACAACCGTAAGAACTAAATTAATGTATCGTCACAAGATTTTTAAAGAGAAATAGAGCTTTATTATATTAGAGCTTTAGATATTTCTATTTACTTATTAGATGATAGATTAGCCCAGTTGGTAGTGACGCTATTTACTATTCTTTCAATTCCCGGTCGGACATTCATTTGTTTATAACAAATGATTGTTTAGGTGTGGGTGGTGTGTTCATCTGTGTATGCGTCTCTGGACCGACGACAAAGGAATCCTAGTAGAACCATAGAGTGTAGTGTTATTTATTTATTTCTATATGTGTGTGTGTTTGTGTGAGTGTGTCTGTGTTTGTGTGAGTGTGTGTGTGTGTGCATATATGTTTTTATGTAAGAAGGACACTTAAAGACTACTGGACCTATTTTTAAAGTTCATTCAGTTTTAGAAGCTCAACTAATGTAAAGGGCATAGGTTATGTTTGGTTTCCTTAGGAAATCATTATGGCTCGTGGGAGAAGCCAGGACAAGTCGCTAGTTATAAATAATTACGTACATATTACAACGGTTTATTGTGAATCTCTTTTCTTATAGTAAGAAGGCGGCAGACGAGCATACGGAAGTGGTTACTGTCGTCCATAGACATCCGCGGTTCATGACAACATCAGTCCAGAATGACAAACGCTGATAAGCTCCCGTTTCCGCTGGATACCTTTTGAGATATAAGAATTGATTTGGAGAAAGGTCCGGGAAAATGGGGAGGTATGGGATAGGATGGGATGGCAATAAAGGCAATATAGAAAGCAATTGAAATTATTTTAATATAACTTTCTTGGAACCCTTAATACATGAAAAGAAGTGCGATAATAATGGATATTAATAGCGTATGGGAATGACTTCGGTATCGCGGATTTCTATGGGCGACAGTATCCACTTACTACTAGGTGGGCTGTCTTCTTTCTATAAATGAAAAAAAATATTGTTTTTTTTATGTCTTCGACATATCTCGTACGATAGGCATGTTGAAGTGGCAATGGGCAAGCCATATTAGCCGCAGGACCGATAACCGATGGGTAAACCTGTCCTCGAATGGAGGTTACGTACCGGGAAGCGCAGTGTGGGTCGCCCTTCGGCCAGGTGGAGCGGCGACTTAAAGGAATTCGCCACCTCCACCCATGGTCCTACCAACCTTTTGGTTATATGGACCAAATCGTCGGGAGGTAGGCGCCGTTCGCTTGCTAGGGCTATGTTGCGGCGCGTATCTGCTCTGCCTCCCTACAAGTATTTTCTTTTGCCTGTGTCCCATAAGCACTCTCCCCTTTCTGGGGCTGTTTTACTCCACAAGACGATGTACTTCAGTGCCGAACAGCTCTTTCGGGCTCCTTTTCCTGTGCCATCGGTGTGCAAACTCTCTGAGCCCGCGGAAGTTCGCTTCGACTTAAAGAAATCCGCCAGTGATAGTTGGACGAGAGGGGCCGAGTATCGTGTGTGGGGGCGAGTCTTGGGAGAGGCCTTATAACCAGCGGCGGAGAGACACAGGCCAATGGTGTGGTGTTGCAATTAATAATATATTAATTGTTTTATGACGATTTCTCCTAAAATTTTCACATAATACTAATTGTAATTGTAACGTCTTCCTATTAATTAATTTTAGACTTTTAAGTATGTGGATATAATGGAATTCTGACACTGAAACAAGGTAGTTAGTTGGTGAGGTGATAAATAACCAATACAAATTTCACGATAACAGGACCATACCTTGATAAATATTTATAATGACACAAGCATTGATGGCATAATTATTTAATGATTATTTTAATGATCATACTTTTAACATGGATATGACATAACATGGAAAAGTAACATAATTGAAACTAACTGCACTTTTTAAATATATTATTAAATATACATATACTGGGTGTTACTCAATCTTATCCGTTGCTTATAACTATGGATTCTAAATTCATTGATTGAAAATGTTACGACTTTTTGCCAAGAATTTAATTACTTACCATTTTTTGAATTTTTATCATATTCATACCTAAATACAAAGCCCAAAAATTTATATTTTTATAATAAAACATGACATTATATGTCAATTAATTCATGAACAATGAAGAAAATCCATGGTTTCAGAGTTTGAAAAGATCGGTTACACGATTAGGTTTTTTTTATGTTCGAAGGCGGCAGACGGGTATACAGTTCACCTGATGGTAAGTACAGTTCGCGCATAGACATCTGCGATACATGCTAACATTAGTCCAAAATGATACACGTTGGCACGCTCCCGGATGCGCTGCCTACCTTTGGAGATATAGGAATGGATTTGGAGAAAGGGTTGGGAAAATGGGGAGGGATAGGATGGGAATGGGCTCTGGCACATCTCACTTACTACCGAAATACGTACGTACATTGGGGAAATAAGATAAAGTGGGAAATGCAGTACATTTCAAGGTAGTCTTCTGTGAGAGAGGGGTAACGTGGCCAGTCGAGCGCGCCCACCGGCTGTTGGATTGCACCGTGCCCTTTAAAAGATACTTTAGACACAGATACAAGATACAAGTTTACGATACTTGTAGACATTAGGCGACAGACGAATTACAACAGAGCACAGGCATTCCCTTGTAATCACTAGGCTGTTTCGGGTAATATTAATGCGAGCTCAATACGTGTATTGATTTGATTTTCTTCACGATGTTTTTCTTTACTTCCAGTGATGATTTGATATTTGTAGATAAGTAGAACCGATTCACGAAGCTGAAACTGTTAAGCTATTACAGCTCGATGATAGTGCTAATTCGTAAAATTTATCAAAATTGCTTTGCTGCTACTAATTCGTACCAGAGATGGTTCCGGTAGACAAAGACAAAATGTTTCGTTTAGACAATGATAGTTGTTGATTGCTGTTGAAGACAATGATGACAATGATAATGAAAACGTTGCGAAGGAAAAGTGTGCAGAGATTTGAAAAGAAATATTTCGGATACACGATACTTATCATGTTAAATAATTATAGTTGCTAGATGATAAAATTAGTATAGAAATAGAATGATGTAATGATTCACTCTGTATATATCCTCATTACTCTGTATTAAGATTAACTCATCATAAATGACTTTGGTGCTAAAGCATGCATTATCGCGAGTACATCCCCTACCACAAGTGTTTGATGATTTATTTACTCATTTATATGACACCTGTCATATAAGTAACTCATATATAAGGGGTCTCTTGAAAAATTACATCGTTATTCCATATTAGACACTGAATAATTGCTAACAATGAAAAACCTACATTACATTTTTGGCTTTCTGTCATGTATTTACATTTGTACGCAAGGAGTTTGCGGCCAAGAGGTCAATAGTAAGTTTAATTTTTTTAAATTTATTTTTAGACAATTTATATGTGTTATTTATGTTCTATAAACTTGAGTATTATTATTATTAACTATTCATTTTTATAACTGCGGGCAATACCTTTATTTATTCAATCAATTCTCTGTCCAATAGTTGTCGGGAAGAGATCGCTTAAGTGAAAAGGCCGCCATTTGTGTCTGTCCAACTTTATATTAAGTATGTGTATATTATTATGTTCCGGTTTTTTGTGTGAGCTATAAAGAGTATTATTATTTATACAACGCAACAGCGCTGGGCTTGTGAAATCAGACAAATGTTTATTGTCGAAATCGCGATTCATTTATTTCGAGTCCTATTTTAATTTCGAATACCTATAGATATCTGTAAAATCCCTTTTTTTGCAGAAAAAGGTAAATAGTAATATTTTCCTAATAAAATATCAAAAAACGGATTTTTGAGATATAATATTCGACCTCATAAAAAGGCTCGAAATGAATGAAGAATGACGATTTCGAAAAAAAACGTTTGTCCGGTTTTGCAGGCGCAGTGACGATAAAGTATATTATGGTATATACATATTCAAGTATACTGGTATGCAATATTTTCATATATTATTTCCCATTATTACTGTAACTAGAATAATATTTTCAAATTTTGGTTCAAAGTATATGTGAACGCGACAGCTAAACAATATAGCCGTACGCTAATCCACGTGCAGATCCAGATCCAATGTTATTGGCGCGAACAGTATACAAATTAGGCAATTAGATTGAATTAAGTTATATTATCTAAATATAAGTTATAACTACGAGTATAACATGTAAAAATGATTCTTTTCAGAAGACTACAATTTCCCCAATGATACAAGTAACAAAGCCTACAATGTGGGTATCGACATGGGAATAATTAATCCCGAAAAGTATCCGTGGGAATCATTTCTTCGAGACGAAGATAATGTCTTCAGAGATTTGTACGAAGAATACAAGGCGCTGAATGGCAGTGAGCAAATTAATTATCAGGAGTGGCTTATTATGAACAACTACGGAATACTGCCCGATACACAGAGATCTCTCCTTGAAAGGAAGATCAGTAAATGCAGTACAGCTGATAACAAGAGGCGTTTTGTAAACACGGTTAGGAAAGGAGATATTTTGATCACTGGACGAGGAATTGGCGGTCTAGTTGGACATGCAGCGATCATGACATCAGATTACTGGGTGCTTGAAATGCCTGGAGGTAAAGGTTGGCAGAACGGGATAAAAAGCAATAATCGACAAATCAGTAAAGACAAGTGGTTCGATAAACACGCTTCTGATTGGACGACAGTTTATCGCTGCCCCGATAGAGCTGCAGCGAATGCAGCGGCTGTATGGGCAGATCGCACTTACTATAACCCATCAGGTGGCGCTAAGAAAACCAAACACATAACATACCAAATAAGTACAAACATATGGTCGACCAATCCCAGTTATTGCTCGAAACTTGTGATCCAAGCATACTACTTTGGAACAGGGAGGAAGAAGGTCATAAGAGACTTAAAACTGGCAGGACGAATAATAGTTCCATCAACGATACCGTCTTACTTCTTACATCCTTATAAGCTACAAAATAAAGGGAAATATTGAACAATTGTCTTCACAGTTAATATCTTTACCTTAGAAAAGTATTTACTAGTACTTATTTACAGTAATTAAGTATTTTTAATAGTAACATTAAAAGATACATCGATATTTGTACACTGTACCATAGTATGCCGTCAGTCTGTATCTCTTCACTGTTAGATGTAAGCTTCTCCCAAGGCCCGCTATCACGTGATTTTTTACTATTCTCAGCCCGTCACGACCCACTCGTATCTCAAGCTGCTCGTATCTTTCACTGTTCAAGGTTTCCATTTGTAGAGTTTCTGAAAAGTTTTTTTGTGAAATTTTAGTGTGTTCCTTGAAGAGCAAAATTAAAATTGGAAGTGAATTACATTTACTTGACTAATATTATTTACTAATACGGTTATTAATATAATAATAACGCATGGCTGCGAACTGTGAGACAGGCCTATGTCCGAACAGAGGGGGTACATAGGTTGAGTGATTGTACTGGAATATCAAAATATAAGCACAAGAATATTAATATTTGAGGAGGAGAGTGCACGCTGCAATCCAACAGCCGCTGGGCGCGCTCGACTAGCCACGTTACCCCTCTCTCACAGAAGACTACCTTGAAATTTACTGCATTTCCCACGTTATCTTATTTATTTACCGTACGTACGTGTTTCGGTAGTGAGTGACATGTGCTAGAGCCCATTCCCATCCTATCCCTCCCCATTTTCCCAACCCTTTCTCCAAACCCATTCCTACATCTCCAAGGTAGGCAGCGCATCCGGGGGCGCGCCAACGTTTGTCATTTTGGACTAATGTTAGCATATATCGTGGATGTCTATGGACGATAGTATCCACTTACTATCAGGTGGACTGTATGCTTGTCTGCCACCCTTTTCTATAAAAATAAACTAATGGAATAGTAAGAGTCCGATATAAATAGGAGATAAAGTCGATTTTCTACAAAAAGAAATATTTTTAAGAGTAAACATTCATTTGAAAATCAGTTACGTATTGTTAATGAGATAATGAGTTTTTAATGATTAATTAAATATCCATTTTTTGATGAGACACAATATTTTGATTCAACTCGTGAAAATATGTAGGGAATTTGAATTTATGTTTTTTTTCATATATGGCAATGGTGCAATTAGCACATTCTACAAGTGTCAAGTTTTTTCGTAGTAAACAATTTCAAATTCTAAAACTCATCCTATCAATGTCCAGTCCCGTCGAAGTCAAATGATTAGGTTTACTGAGGACAGAAGAGGTTTCCTTGGAAGCACACGAAAAACGCAGTCCCACGTTTTTATTTGATTATCACACACGGCACGCACTAAAAACACGCATTAAAAGTTTAATAAACTATCACTATTAAACCACACAACGCCCAATACACAATTTTTACAATAATCAATCAAAACTCATCTTCACTTCTCGAGTTACCGCCAAAAATTATTTTATAGAGAATCATAGTTATAATATTTTCTTAGGTTTTCGCGATTACTATACATTGCAATTAAACAACTTTTAACGGTTTAAATCGCGTATATTTGACATGATTTATATCCCGACGTTTCGAACACTTTGCAGTGGACGTGGTCACGGGGTGACTAATTGATTTTATTTGTCACTTGAGTTATTAAGAAATTATTACTACCGTCTGAAATTTTTTTTTGAACTACCGTCTGAAATTTTTTAATCATAACATTCCCTATGCACGCAGTATTCGCTCACGGTGTCCAGAGGTCTTGCAGTATGGCGTTGGCCTTGTGATTTAATTAATTTAATGACTGGATCCCAAGCTGGTGGTACTTGCCAACCATCTTCTCTATTGAAATTTGGGTGTTTCTTAATTTCAATAGCCTCGCGTAACATTCTTGGCATGTACCGGGTCTCTCTAGCGAGGATTTGTGGATTATCAAATCGAATGTAATGGTTGGGTTTGTCCAGAGCATGTTCACAAACTGCAGACTTGGTCGAGCGTCTGTTCTTCATGTCAGCTATGTGTTCTTTTATCCGGATACCGATGCTCCTCTTTGTTTGCCCAATGTATGATAACCCGCATTCACAATCAAGCTTGTAAACACCTGCATCTTGTAGGGGGATATTGCTCTTGACCGGTCTTAAAAATTGGCTAATCTTCTTGTGCGGCTTGAAGTAAGTTTTAATTGAAGCTCGTCTTAAGATATTGCCAATTTTGTCAGTGATGCCCTTGATGTATGGTAAGATGGCAGGTTGTCGCTCAACTGTAGGAGGCTTGGGGCGGCTTCTGTGACGCATTCGTGGGAGTTTGTGATTGTTGCTTCGCAGTACTTGTTTCACATGCAGAAGCTCTTCCTCGAGGTGGTCAGTATTAGTCGAGGATTTATTGACTCAGACTGGAGTCTGAGGTCAATAAATCCTTGGCTTTCCTTGACATTTCAGTCATCAGAAATCCTGACAACTCTCTTGGTCATACTGTGTATAGGAAACCCACCCATACAGATAAATATCTCAATGGTAACTCCCATCACCATCCATGTCAGTTGACTACCGTAGGCAAATCTTTGTTACAGAGAGCACACGGCATCTGTGACACTGACCACCTCGAGGAAGAGCTTCTGCATGTGAAACAAGTACTGCGAAGCAACAATCACAAACTCCCACGAATGCGTCACAGAAGCCGCCCCAAGCCTCCTACAGTTGAGCGACAACCTGCCATCTTACCATACATCAAGGGCATCACTGACAAAATTGGCAATATCTTAAGACGAGCTTCAATTAAAACTTACTTCAAGCCGCACAAGAAGATTAGCCAATTTTTAAGACCGGTCAAGAGCAATATCCCCCTACAAGATGCAGGTGTTTACAAGCTTGATTATGAATGCGGGTTATCATACATTGGGCAAATAAAGAGGAGCATCGGTATCCGGATAAAAGAACACATAGCTGATATGAAGAACAGACGCTCGACCAAGTCTGCAGTTTGTGAACATGCTCTGGACAAACCCAACCATTACATTCGATTTGATAATCCACAAATCCTCGCTAGAGAGACCCGGTACATGCCAAGAATGTTACGCGAGGCTATTGAAATTAAGAAACACCCAAATTTCAATAGAGAAGATGGTTGGCAAGTACCACCAGCTTGGGATCCAGTCATTAAATTAATTAAATCACAAGGCCAACGCCATACTGCAAGACCTCTGGACACCGTGAGCGAATACTGCGTGCATAGGGAATGTTATGATTAAAAAATTTCAGACGGTAGTTCAAAAAATTTCAGACGGTAGTAATAATTTCTTAATAACTCAAGTGACAAATAAAATCAATTAGTCACCCCGTGACCACGTCCACTGCAAAGTGTTCGAAACGTCGGGATATAAATCATGTCAAATATACGCGATTTAAACCGTTAAAAGTTGTTTAATTGCAATCATAGTTATAATTGATATCAAAACCAGTCAGTGTTCCATAGATAAAAGCTCTTTGTCGCAAAACATTCGGGTATGTTGCCTTGATTTTTCGAAAATTCTTATACTGATATACAGCATAAATCTTCCATTCAGAACACATGTCTATGATTTAGAAGTTGGATGAACTTCTATGATCTAGTACGAGAAGTTTGGAACTTCAGGTAAAAACACCTGAGAATGTTATTCTTGTTGTAGTTTTGATACAAATAAAACAGGTATTTGATTAACAATAAGTTATTTTATTTTCATATGGAAATTTATTACTTTAAAAATATTGATGGATAACACATAATCACTAAAAGCTTTTTAAATAAAGTTAATTATTTAAATAACTAGCTGTGCCCGCGTGGAATTCACTTATCGCGATAAATACTCTAAGTCCGTATCTGGAAAGTATCCTATGTCCGTCCATGCGTTTCGATCTATCTCCATACCAAAGTTCATCAAAATCGGTTCAGTGGTTTAGCCGTGAAGAGGTAACAGACAGAGTTACTTTTTCGCATTTTTATTATTATAGTATAGATAAGGCTCGTATTATATGGTTTGTTGCTATATAAGTACTGTACGATTCAGTATAATTCAGTAAAATTGAAAACCGTAAGATAGTAAACAAAGTTTTCGTTGATCTAAGGATAGGATTAAAAGTTCCCAGACGAGATTACAATAAAATAAAAATTAGTTTAAGATACTTATTTAAGTGACTTAGTTGTCACTTACAATTCTACCCTGGGTTGCTTATAATTCAGACCTTTGTTGTGTAAGGTGACATTGTGAACCAATTTATTAGGTTATATCAACAGTGCATCTCAATTGATTTTAGGCAATATATTCACGGTTCCATTCTAAATACGTAAAGTACAATTTGTATGCGAATTCAATAGATACGCATATTTATGATTTGGACTTAGGTTACTTACAATCATGACATACTGCTTACAATTTGTGACTTAGTTTGTTTATAATTCGCACTTGCTTTATATCAACGAAGACACAGGCCTCCGTTCATATTTCAATACCCTCCACTTTTATGCAGTTTTTACTTTCTACATACAGAGCATTTTTTCTCAATCTTTTTAGTATTGCGACCCCTTGAAAGTGATTACAAATCAGTAATTTATTAATAAAAGGTATTTCGTAAATAAGAGCTTATTTTTCCTTGACCATCTACGAACTCCTTCCTATACACGTGATGGCGACCCCAGGTTGAGGAACGATACTCTAGAGAATATGTTAACGACTCCGATAATTTGTGTCCGAATATAACGCTTTTATAATTCGATTTTAGGTTGCTTTTTTTTGTAAGCAATTGGGTCTAAATTCTACTTAATTGCTTACAATTGAGGACTGGGTTGTTAACAATTTAAATTTGTGTTATAATATAATTATCGGAGACACACGCATCCGTTTATAGTGCAGTACCCCCCACTCTTGTACCCCTTCTGCTTGCAGCCAGCGGTGCATTCGTAGAAGACACATTGTGGTTTAGGCGGGTCTATGTGGATGGTATCTCTGCGCCCTAACTCTCTACGTAATATATTGTGTGGCGATTCTGAAAAAAAAAAAACGTTGAGTTAGGCTAGGTAAAAATAAATAAATGTGTCATATTGCGGAAACAGGGACGATTGGGAGGATAAGGATGTACGCTGCAATCGCACAGCCACCACGTGAACTCGACTGGCAAAATTACCCCTCACTTAAAGAAAATTATCTAGGCACCATAAAATAATTCGCATTTCTCACTTTATTTCTATTGCTCCTATGTACGTAAGTGTTGCGGTAGCGAGTGAGATATGCCAGAGTCCAATTCCATCCCTTCCCATTTACCTAACCCGTTCTCCAAATTATTTTTTAAGTTTTCAAAGGTAGGCAGCGCATCTGGGGGCGTGCCAACATTTGTCATTCTGGACTTATGTTGGCATTTATCGCGGATGTCTATGGACGATAGTATCCACTTACCATCAGGTGGACTGTACGCTTGTCTGCCACCTTATTCTATAAAAAAAACTAATGGAATAGTAAGAGTCCCATATAAATAGGAGATAAAATCGATTTTCTACAAAAAGAAATCATTTTAAGAGTAAACATTCATTTGAAAATCAGTTACGTATCCGATTTTTTTAGTTTAATTAGTAAGTGGATGTATAGTTTCATTTTTAGTTAGGCAGATTTAAAGCAACAGGATACTTACGGATTGAACTAAAAAAATATTAATAGCACTAACTTTAAATTAAACTACAAATTACATACTTACTAATTTTACAAATGCGTGCTTAGTAGGTTAGGTACTATTCGCAAATAGCGGGGCACGTTATTCGCTATTCGTATTAGCGAATAGTGATTATTGGCTATTCGAAACATCCCTAGTTCACACAGATAGACAAAAATTTCAAATACTTTTGTCTCTATGTCATTCATACTTTAAATTGCAATCACTTTAAAAAAAATCACGTAGGCACCGACAGACACGGTTTTATTGCGATTATATGTAAGGATAATAATTTTTATGTTCCTTTCTGATTTGTTAGCTCTAAAATCAGATGTGAAACATTTGCAATTTGAATTGAATTTTGCATAGCTGACGAATGGCGGTCACATGGTCAGAAATAGAGCAGACCTTAGTCATTAGCGGACACATTGACATCCATTGATGGTGCAGTACCCTCTGTTCTTGTATCCTCTATGTCTACAATTGGCAATGCATTCGTGAAACACACAGCTGTGCGGCAGCTTTGCAAAGATTGTGTCTCTACGTTCTATATTGTGCGGTGACTCTGAAAGTAAATTTGACGACTGTTTGATTTCAGATTTATTACAATTTTTAAGCGATTCCTAGATTCTTTAGGGATTTTTTTTATTCCGTATCCGAATGACCTATTAACAAAATGCCCTACGTATTAAAATGCCCATTTTAAAATTCTAACATACAAGTTATTTATATTAATTTTGTTTTGCAGTTATTGTTAGTTTTGTTAATAACGATAAAATATGAATATGACATATGAGAATAATATCAAATATGACATGGTATAAATTTTATTAGTTATTATTATTAGTTACAATTTATAATAACGCAATGCCCTAGCAGGACCATGTACTTAGTCTAAGTCTCTGCCCGTGTAGGTACACGATAACAATGAATAAATAAACAAATAGTTCTTTACCGAGTAGACATGCTTCAAATTACAAAAAGCACTATTCGCAAATACAAATACGCATAATTTGTACCTGATCTATTACGCACGCACTTACCAAGCTAGTAGGTACTTAAGTACTTTTTAGTTGAATTTCAAGTTAGTATTATTTAGTTAATTTAGTAAGAAATTTTTAGTTTTTATTTTTAGATTAGTTTTTAGTTATTTTTACGTTTAGTTCATTAATAAGTAATTTTTAGATCATTAATAAGTAACGTTTAGTTCATTAATAAATAACTTTTAGTTAATTAGTAAGTAATTTTTAGTTCAATTTAAAGTTGTAAGTATTTTTTAGTTCATTAATAAGTAATGTTTAGTTCATCAATAAGTATTTTTTTGTTCATTAATAAGTAATTTTTAGTTCATCAATAAGTAACGTTTAGTTCATTAATAAATAACTTTTAGTTAATTAGTAAGTAATTTTTAGTTCAATTTAAAGTTGTAAGTATTTTTTAGTTCATTAATAAGTCATTTTTAGTTCATCAATAAGTAATTTTTAGTTCATTAATAAGTAATTTTTAGTTCATCAATAAGTAACGTTTAGTTCATTAATAAATAACTTTTAGTTAATTAGTAAGTAATTTTTAGTTCAATTTAAAGTTGTAAGTATTTTTTAGTTCATTAATAAGTCATTTTTAGTTCATCAATAAGTAATTTTTAGGTCATTAATAAGTAATTTTTAGTTCATCAATAAGTAATTTTTAGTTCATTAATAAGTAATTTTTAGTTCTTTAATGAGTAAACTTTAATTTTTTTTTTGGTATTTAGTAATTTTAATACTTAGTAAGACAGAGTAATTTTAGAATCAATTTAGAATTCAAAGGTTATTTACTGCTATCAATAGCAGTAAATGGATAATAAATAGTTCAATCCCTACAGAGGTAAATAATAAAATAAAAATATTATCCCAAACATACCTACTAGATAAATATTTACAAATAAGATTTAAGGCTGATGTACCCGTAATATTTGACTAATCGCGTCAGTTTTTGTTGTTTGAAAATCTTTGTAAAGAATGAAAAGAGTAAACGGTAGAGTATGACGTCATGAATCAGTAACATAGATACAGGCTTCCTCAGCAACATTATCTTCTCTCAAAACTGTTTTATTTAGACATTAAGCACAGAAGGAGTAAAAAAAATACCAATCGAGATACTGACCTAATCCCTCTTCTCTTTCAGCCGAAGCCGCAGCGGCTAAAGCAACAAACAAAAATGCAATAACTAAACACGCCTTCATAGTTGCAAACGGTATTAATTGTGCAAAACCTCAAAAACAAACTTCTTATTTATACTCATAATGGATCGCCTAGAATGTTTAAAATTCTACCACGAGATTTTCAATGATTCCATTAACTTTAATTTCATACTTACATTTCTGATAAATCAAGCGAAATAAACTTGTTCGCATAGTAGAACGAACTAAAAACAAGCAATGTACAGTGCACAATTCATCTTACACAATCACTCGCTCTGAGTAAATAAATATTGGAACTGGAGTGAATACCCTAAGCCAATTTCACTGGCACAGAATCTCAAGTAATAAATCTACTCCTTAGCTAGACTAATTTACACTTTATGCTTGACATATAGAGTATAAATTTGCCTGGTGTGAAGTTGACTCGATTTTGAAGAATGTTTATTCAAATGCGGGTGATAAGATATCGAGTGCATTGTAACTATTTACACGGTTTACTTCCAGGAATAGTCCTGTAACATCGTGGTCACGTTTACATTCAATTCATTATGTAAAATTTTCCTCATATTGTGCTCAAATTTCCTCATTTTGTGCTGTGCTGTACTTTTATAATAGATTTTGATGTACGAATTTGATGTAAATTGATAGGATTTACAGTTTCTAGTTGTAACTGAAGAAAGCAAAGTCATTTTTAAAATAGATTTTAAATTTATTGGAAAAAAACTAGATATGAGCTTATTAAAATTTGACATATAAGCTATGGCTATTAATGTCGCTTACGCTGAAATGTAATGTCGTTACTGTATTACCGGCATCATTGACATAGGAGTACGGTCCTTTTCCAATTTCTGACTTCTAAGTCATTATAAGCCACTCATAATATTTTAAAATATTTTAATTTTGATTTCACAGATCGATTTTTAGTTATAATATTATTTAATTATAATAATATCATTATTTAAAAAGTGTCACATATATCCTATATATAAAATACAACCTATTAATATCTGAATAACAAGGTCGTTTCGTGTTCAGATAAGCAGAAAATAATGTCGATAAACTAGTAGTTCTAAAGTTCAAAATTGATATGACATAGCACACAGGATAAACAGAAACTGACAAATATATCGCATAATACGTCTAATCTGATCCAACTCACAACTAACCGATCAAAATGACATTCTAATATCTAACACAAAAACTGAAGACGCTTGGGAACAGCAAAATAAAGGTCGCTTTTTAATCGCGTACGTAGTCTTAAAGAATAATTAAAAGCTAATAAATTAACTGATAAAAGCCATAACTGAGTTGTCAAAATAACAATTTAATACCTAACACATAAACGCAGAGCTGTCACAGCTCACTTGACCCTCGAACGTAGACGCTCGATCCCCAATAAATTATCGTCAATATTGCCATAAAAATATGCTGATTCCGTCTTCACAGAGAAAAATGTAGGCATCCGTGGCGAATATTCGACGTACGTCGTACTCTTGAAAGACGTTTGACCTCAATTTTTGGAGGCACTTATTTTGGGACTACCAATTGTGTCAAATATTTTAATAACTAAATATGTTTCGGTGACTATGATAATAATTAGAAATATCGAAACCTGGCCTTGTTCCATTTGTACTTCTTAAAGATAAGTAAGTAAGTACACTTTATTGCACATCAAAGAATACACTGAAAGCGATGCAAAAGCTTAAATAAAAATAGGTTTATACACGGTGGTCTTTATGGCTAAAGTGTAATAAATTTCAGGCAACCTTTGGGCGGTAAGAGATGTATGCGAACACTAGAATGTTAGGTACCTAGATGGTGTACGTATTATAATTATTATTAGGAACAATTATTACTGTTGGATTATTACTGCAATCCAACAGCCACTGGGCGCGCTCGACTGGCCACATTACCCCTCTCTCACAGAAGACTACCTTGAAATGTACATTTCCCACTTTATCTTATTTCCCTAATGTGCGTACGTGTTTCGGTAATGAGTGAGATGTGCCAGAGCCCATTCCCATCCTATCTCTCGCCATTTTCCCAATCCTTTCTCTAAATCCATTCCTATATCTCGAAAGGTAGTTGGCATGTATTGCGGATGTCTCTGGGCGACAGTATCCACTTACCATCAGGTGAACTGTATGCTAGTCTGCCACCTTCGTCCATAAAAAAAAATGTGTAATAAATATATTTATAGACACACTATATACCAATAAACGAAGAAATAAATTCCAAATAATAATAATACATATTAAATACCATACATAATAATACCATACATACATACATAACCATACATATTATACTAGGTAATTCGAGAAGATAATAGTGACAATATAAATTAATCGCAAGAATATTTAGTCAGTAAACTGAAAATAAAAAGTGGGAGAAGTAAGAGATCATCAACATGGAATCATCCTGGAAAATATTTTTGATATCAGCCCATATAACGTCCCATTTATATGTCCCCATCGCCTTGCAATCCCGAGGGGGTTTCTGGTTATAATCCTCCACACGGACCCAGTGCGGATTGTGGATATCATTACACATATTATTTACACTAGCGGTGCCAGCGACTCCGTTCTCGCTTTAGAAGGTGCTCTAGCTCTAGTGCTTTCGCGGTGCTCGCTCCGTTTTTAACTTTAAATTGATTCCCGTGGGAACTTTCTAACGCATCGGGATATAATGCACCCTAAATATTAACCCAAGTCATAGCCTATAATTATGTCGCGTTTCATTAAATTCTGTGGAGTGGTTCTTGCTTGATTCATGTTCAGACAAAAAATTCAAAAATTGATGTTTTGGGCTCTATATCATTCCTACTTTTTATTGCAATCACTTTCATCGAAAAATATTTCATGTACAGACACGCCTCTGTTACGATTTTATTATATGTATAAATTAAATAGTTTATTACTTATTTTTTAATTCTTGGGAACAGAGGTTTCCTTGCGATGTTTTCCTTTACCTTTTTTTGTTATTGATAATTGAAAAAATCCGTATTCACGTAGAAAGATAGTGATATGATCAGTATTTAAAACGCGCGAACTCGCGTATGTTATTCGAGAATATATCACGATTCTTCAATCGCGACATCAACGCGAAATATAATTTAAACACTAATATTAAAACATGTTTCGCTAGAGTCATTTGTCCTAAATACATATTTTATCAGATTTTACATGTAAGAGAAAGTTTATTTATATTCATAACTCATTAGTCATTATACTAGGGTCGATTTCACGAGACGAATTAATTTGACACTTTTTTTTCGCTATCTGCAATAGCCCTTTTTATTGCTAACTGACGGTCTATAACGTTTACTTTAATAAAGTTATGTACGCAAAATGTAAAATTACGGTCCGCTTCTACTTAAAAGTGACAAAAAATCAAGATCAGGGTAACATGAATGAGTTACCTGGGAACACGAATGAAATACTAATAATACGAATGAAGTCTGCATGACCCTAATGATATTGGCTAACTGAACCATATATTTTAGGATAAGGATATTTTTTTAATAGGTAATGCTCAAGAAATATTTATATAATTACATTTTAGGAGAGGTGACAACAAAAATAAAAATAAGTATTTTTATTTGAGCTTTTAATCAAATTTTGACTTTATAAAAAAAAAACAAATATTAATTATAACACGATTATGTAACAAAATTTCTTTTTGTGATTAACAAAATATAATTAATATAAGTAATAAACTTTTTGGAATATATTTTCTCATATTTGTTTTTCTACCTTATTACTTTTCTTTATTTATTCAGTTATTTTGGACAGGTAACCTTCTATTAATACCTAGTTAAATCTTTATTGGTTTCTTATTCAATCTTTTTGTTTCTTAATTCTTTGGTTATTTTCCTATAGTCTTAATTATATAATCAGTCTTGATCATGTTTTAAAGGTACAATCACTTCTTCTTCTATTCTTCCATTTTTGTTCTTATTCTTTTTCTTATTCTGTATTCTCAAAAGACCGTTCATTAATAAAGCGGAGGAAAGCCTCTTGATGTTCACCAGACACCTTCTGTTGGGTGTTTATGAATGCCTGATTTGTCCAATGAAATTTTACATCTTCAAGTCTTATTACATCTTCTTTCTTTCTAGATTTTCTAACTTTGCGCAAAGTTTCGGAAGTTGCCGGATTATTGTTCCGATTATAATACTGGATGGATACATCGTTCAACACTGTAATTCATTTGCTTGGTGGAATAACTTTTATATTTTGGACAGCCGATTCGATGACACTCTTATAGATTTTATGTAATTGCATATGTTTATCCTCATGTTCGCAGATTTTATCGCTACATAGAAAGCAGCTTAGTTTTCGAAACTCAAGAAACTCGGATCCAGAGTTCCAGATCACTTGGTGAACTAACATAGTTCCCTTGAATGGCGAAATATCCTTGGGAAGAAGAAGTTCTTTTTCAATAATTTCATGCTCCTCTACTACTTTTATCTCAACATTTTTAACATTTTCGCGAACAACTGCAAGGAATGTTGAGAAATCCCCGACGTCACGACCACATTTAACTTGACTATCAGCTGTCCGCTTAACCACAGCGCCAACGCCGTCGGGGGCGCCTTTGCCATGACCACTTTCTTGGTAATTCCATGTAACTAACTTCAAAGACGGGAAGGTATAGCGGAGCTCAGTCAGTATGTAAAATATTTGTTTATTTCGGTATTGGCTTGTTGGACTATCTGTTAAAATATGTGCGGTGGTACTATGGGGACATTTTTCGAATACAAATTCTAACGCCTTCTGTAAGTGCGCCCATACTGCAGGGGAATCATGCCGGGTGCATTCGCTGACCGTGCATAGACAATAGTGAACAGTCTCCTTTCCTTCCTTGAGATAAGCCACCACGGTATGGAGAGACACTTGTCCACGGCTACCTCCAAAGTGTATATTCTGCACCTCTTCAGCAAATTTGTAACTATAATTTTCTGAAAAGTCCATGTGGAGAATTGTTTCGGGATTGTTTCAATAGAGTAACAGCATGGTATTGATTGAGGATGTTCACAGTATGATTAAGGAATTTTGGCAGGGAATGCTCAAGTTTACATATCAGGTCTTTAGGCTTAATTTTCCTTGTAATTTTTTTCACTATATTTATTATTTTGGAGTCCACATTCTTTTTATCTCTGCACCATTCATGGTAGTCAATTTCTTCCTCATTATTAAATTCTTTGTACGGTATAACTCTGTTTTTACAAGTTTCACATTCTCTACCAACGCACTTTGTATTGTAGTTGTCGCAACAAAGAACGTGCAGCATGTCCTGATAATTCTTAATATCAACAATTTTATTTTTCTTTAGAGCGAAAATCATTAATCTATATTTGTATGTGCCGTACATGCACATGTTTCCCTGTCATCTCGTGGCAAATAGACCCAAAATGGGCGTAGCCTTGTAAACGTTACATAACTAATCACTATGTTCGGATTGTCTTCAAGAAATTTTTTATGCAATTTTTTAACGGAGTCCAGCAGATACCGTTTTTGTTTCAGTATTCCGTATTTTTTTACATATTGCTTCTTTCCTGTACCAATGCGACTGTTAATGTCATCTTCATAAAATTGTTTTATTAATTCTTGGACATTGCCACTGACTTTCTTAATCTTTTGCTGAAATCTGTCTTTTAGACACTTTTTACGAAGCTCTAAACTAGGTCTACGTTTCATATTGCCAGCGGACTTTAAAATAACTTGTTCGGTTGTTGTTTCTTTGGCAGCATCGGGGCTATTCGATATATCAATAGGCGCTTGAGAAGGTAATGCAACGTTTCCTTCAAAACCAGTATATGCCTGATTTTGTTTAATTTTATTTAATTTCTTTGTTAAAATTCTGCAGCGGTATTGGTACTTCTTAATTAATAAGGTCATTTCTTTTTTTTCCATAGCATGATTTAACTTTAAGGCTTTAATTTTACGTTGGAATGTTATTTTCTTACTTTCTTTATTCACCTCTTTTTCTACATTTTCCTCGTACAAAGGATCAGATAACTCTTCATCATTTATTTTTCCGTGAGCTTCGAGCACTTGAGAAATAGTTATTTCTTGTATGTTCCGTTCTTTTGCTTTCTTCTCCAGGTATCGCTTAGAATTTTCTCTCCAACGTTTTCTTTGTGCCCTTCGTTCCCTTGGGGACATTTGGTTAATATTTTTGACTTTCTTCTCGCTTTTCCTTTTTAAATAAGCTTCCTTTTTTTTTATTCCTTTCAACGGCATATTTTTCAGGGTCGCTTTTTATTCTTTTATATTTTTCCCTTCTTGCAATCCTTCTCCTTTCTAATTCATCTTCATTTTTCTTACATTTTTCTTTCGCCATTTTAAACCTTAAACAATTTACCATATACTATAAGAAAAACTATCTAATAATTTTAACAAAGAAATTATTGGTAATTATCATGGGAGACACATAAATGAGAGAAAACTTGAAGTTTGCAAATAAAAATAAGGTTTTTAAACCAAATTTGACAACACAACAAGCAAAGAATCATAACCCTTCTTTTTCGTAGTCATGTAATAAACCGTTTCATTCGTGTCGAATAAAATTTCATTAGTGTTACTCAAAAATATGACACTAATGAAGTGACAAGAATGAAATTTTCAACAAAAAATCTAATTTAATTGCGTCGTAGAATATTCTAGGACACCATTGAAGGCCGCAAAATATCCCGTTTATTTGTTGCTAATCTACGTGCATTATAAAGAATTCATTGTTCATACACTCATTACCACACTATTATAAACACGAATGATTAAATTTTCGTATTAAGCACAGAAATCCAATAAAATAGCGATTTCTTACCAGAATAATGAAGCGTGCTCTGCTGTCGCCGAAGGTTTACACGTGCCACTATAGTCGCTTACGCAGCGGAGAAGTGAGGATGGCGGTTTTGCACAGGATTGTTCTTAATGATGAACATTTATTTAGTCGACACTAATGATTGAAAAAAGTAATCACAAAATAAAACGCAGAGAAATCGTGTCATATTTTGTATTAATTTAATACTATTAGCGTAACTTGAGTTTATGGTTATTAATCTGTGACCAGAATAAAAAAAAATACAATTTCCCAGAGTATTTTTTTTTATAATTAAAGTTTTATTGAAAAATCGGGAAAATTACCGGTGACACAAATGAAAAAATAGATAGTTTATTATAATTATCTCGAATATTAAATATGATAGTTTAATATTTTTAACTGTATTATATTGTGATGTAATGTAAACATCGCAATAAATAGAAATTACGTGTATTCCAACAATATTATAGGAGTTATTTCATATACCCACTTTTTACGGTTGGTTTGAAATCGACCCACTAGACATACCTAATACTAGACTCCGTAACGACACGTGGTAGGTATAGTTATACAACTAAGTGGATGGTATATACATTCGAGAGCAAAAAATACGACTCAAGCTTTGTTTTCATATATTTGAGGAAATATTTCAATGATATAAATATGACTACTGACATTATGTATATCATTTTAAAGGTATGAATTCACTTGCGAATACAGCGAATAATATTGTTAAAAATATCATAATTTATATGTAATAAAATTAAAACGACAGAGACCCATTTTCGCTCGCTCAGCTACGTACGAGGTAGATTTCAATCCTCTAAATGCAATCTGGTCCATGAAAAACCGGCTCCAAATGATAAGGGATAGGGGAGGTAATACCAAGTAGGTACTCAAGTTTAGGTTTTTGTAATTGAATTCGTTTGGTTTTGTTTAAAAATTGTTTTTCCTTTCTTTTAAATTCTGTTTTTTATTTTCGCATTTTCACTATTTCTAATTTTAAACAATTTATTCAGTAAATGCTGAATGAATACAATGATTTTTTTTACCACTGGAAACGGCTTAAAGCCAGCCAGAATAATAAATAAATCCAATAATAAAATATATTATAATGCATAAACATTATAATTACAAATCCGTATTATATACGTAGGTGGAAAAGTTTTAAGTCGATTTTTTTGCTCGCAAGTGTAATTACATGTGGCGGTATAATTGGCCGTGTGGTTTAAAATAACACCATCTCTCTTACCGTGGGTGTTGTCCTAAACGGTGACTAAGGGATTAGCCGCTACCACATGCCCCGAGGACGTATACCAGCTCTCCAAGATTTGGCCAGCATGTCGTTTTAAGGTCATACACTCCTCATGCACAAGACGATGTGCATGAAGAGGTCCATGTCATGCAGTGGACGATAAAAGATCTTGTCTACGACCATGAATTATCACGAACCGTCTTGCCCAGAAGTGGGACAAGTTCCAACCTCCGAAACAGTCTGATTATCCAAAAGGCTACACATTCACACCTAGCGACAAATTACACATTAGACTAACGACTATAATCGGCCAATTTGTCTCATATTTGTGGACTACAAAAATAGCCTTTGACTTAATTGAAACCTTGGCTGTTCTGGAATCCTTGCAGCGATGCCAATCCAAGACCAGCCGACTAACCAAATCCATCCACATCGTCGGCGAGTGAAACGGGAGGATGTATTATCCCCAAAACTGTTCACAAACGCACTGGAGGACGCGCTTGAGCTACTGGACTGGATATCTACGAGTATGATTATTGATTTCTGTAGTTGCCACATACCTATTTACCTACCTTTTTAGATAGATAGATAGAATTTTTATTTTATACACACAAGTGATCGCAATAACGTGACAATGTCTTATTTTAAAAACTAATTAAACATAGTTATGCAAACAAAAAAATGAATTTTTTTTTTTTAAAGTCAGTGAGTAAAGCTTTGAATTTAACTCTGAAACAATTAAAACTAATCGACTGTGTAATAAGTGGGGGAATATTGTTCCAACACTCGGTCGCGGTGTATTTGAAGCTTCCTCTGAATGCAGCTGAACTGTTTCGCGGAACTGTTCGTGGTGGTGAACAGAGACGAATGGTTCTTCCGGCATGTTCCCCCAACCACGTCAACTTGTTAAAGATATACTAGGTTGTTTATATTTAACGACCCCAAATAGGAGACAAGCCATATGCAACTTTCTTCTCGACCTCATATTCAAGGAATTAAACCGATTTAAATAAGGTGTGACATGATGTCGTGTCGGGATCGAGAAACAAAACTTTGCACATGCTATCTGTACGCGTTGAATTAGCTTTTGAGTCCTGAATAGGAGTCGGGGACTATACACCACATCGGTATAATTTAATTTAGACAATACAAGTGTTTCAATCAATCGTATCCGGAGATCCTCAGAGAGGTATTTGCGCACTTTATATAATACTTTTAGGCAGGAGAAACACATTTGCGCCATTTTAGTAACATGCTTTTCAAAACGAAGCTCCGCATCAACTTGTAAACCAAGATTACGAGCCGTAAAAACCCGTTCAATATTTACACGTTCCATATTTATATTGCTCTTATGAGTATTTATGCAAATATTTATGCATCTAAGCTGATTTTTGGTACCAAATATTACGTAGTTAGTTTTATTGGGATTTAAGACCAATGAGTTCCGAACTGTTGCACTCTGTGTCAGATAAGAGACAGTGCGGTGTAACTGTATTGACAAAAAGGTCTGTAGCAGCATACTCGTATATGCTGCAACACCAATGAGGGTTACATACATTCTGGTGCTTAGTAAATAAATATTCTGTTCCATAATTATAATCCTTACTTTTCATTTTGGTTTTTAGTCGGATAAGTATTAAAAGCAAATAATATCTTGGATTTTTCAGGGGGAAATCTTAGTTTAATGTGTTGTTTTACAGAAAATGTTACTATACAAAAAACACATTACTCAAATTGGAATTGTATTTAATTTAATTTCAGAATCAAAGAATTCCTAGATGGCGCGACGAGGGAGTCTCGCGACAATTTTAATTTATCAATGGGTAACCACTACATTCAGTTTGCAGTAGGGTTATCAGTTTAGCGGCTAAATGTCCGTCTGTTCTAGTCTATTTCACGGCTTTAACCACAATAGAAATATGAGCAGTAACTAAAATAAATTGTAACTATGAAACTGTTATTCTCGACACTTAATGACAATAAAACGTTATACCTGTTTATGTGTTGTCGTGACTTTGTTAGTAATAACATTTATGATAAATCCTTTTTAAAGGTTTCAGTAACATGATACCAATCATTATTTCTTTAAGATCTATGACCTGTATAAAAGTATAGCGAAATATTTATGAAATATTCAGCTTTATTTCTATAAAGCTGACATCTCTTCTGTATAAAAATATTCTATAAGTTAAAAAAAAATCGAATATTTATAAATATTCGTAATAAATAAGTATTTGGCGACAACCCTCTATGGTGTTACACAACAATCATTTTCATATAGCATAGTGTGGCTGACACCTGTCAGTTGACTGTGACTAGTGATGTGCGGAACTCGAGTCGTAACCATGTTATACGATGTTCATTGTGAACTGTTTGTAATCAATCGACGACTACTCGATCATTAATTGAAAAAAAAGAAGTTGTTATATGTTTATTTTCTTATATGTTATATGTTTACTTTTATTTTACTACACATAACTATTACAATATTAATTGTTCTACGCAAATGCAATATGTAAAATATTTGTTCGTATATCTATAATAAATAAATATAATAGTATCTGTTTAACGTAATTCAAATTATAAAAATCTCTCTTGATTACTGTCTTAACACTATATATATAAATAAAAATAAACCCGTTCCCTTCAATTTATTGTTTTACATTTGATTATTCAACGATTTTTTTGTCGCGTCACTATTGACTCTCGATTTGTTTATCCGGAGTCATATTGACTCCGGATAAACAGGCCATTGAATAAACTAACATACATAATATGATTTTCACTGGTAAAAAATATAAGACAGGGAAATAATCTAATTATTTTATACTCTGAGTCATATTATAGCGTTTTGTAACTGTTTATATTTTATAAAAGATAAATTACAAAACTTTTCTACCTTTTATTTTAAGTAAACACTTTATATTCTGTGTATAGTTATATTCTATGGCACCTGTCACCCGCACCATGCTTCGTGAAAAATATAATAACACATGTTTATCCCTGGAGAATACAAAATTCTGAATTTGTGCGCGTGATACGTATTTTACGCTTTTGTATGAAGTTAGCTTACTGTTCTATCGCGGTTTCAACTTAATGCCATTGGATTAACTAGAGCCCGCCACTGACGTCTAAGAATATTAGCTTCTAAATAAAACTAGTCTTTGATTAAGGTCATAAACTGGTTTCGGAGATAAGTTGAAATCAGCTTGCGAGCTGTAATAGGATTTAAAGTGTAAAGGAGATGGCGAGTGTCTGAGAAAGTATCTTAATTCAGAGGACAAAGTATAGAAGTAATCCATGTTGTTGTTTTAGGTTTATATTATAGCTATCAGACATGTTTATTAGACATGATAATTAATCGATTGAATAAATGTTATAAAATGTGACAATTCTAGTTTCCATTTTACGTAAAACATTTTTGTGTCAGACATTTTACGTTTGTTTCTGTTGGGTATATGTTATAATAAGAATATGTAGGATATTGTATATATCCTATATATATCCTATATATATAGGGTATGCTATAATAAGAAATCGATAGGTTAACTATATTATATGCTGTAATAAATAATTAGTAGATAAAATCTTAAGATTAATGCGAAGGTAGTTTTTTGGTAATGTTGCGGTTAATGGTTTATTCAATGATTAAAGTAGAGTCAATTTAATAGGCCACTTTTGCCAAGTGTCAAACTGCTTGTCATAGTGAGGTAATCTAACAGAAATTATAGATTAAAGACAAAAATCGATACATAAGTCGTAATATTAGTGAATCGATTTTAGTGTTCAGAAAAAAATAATTCTCCAGTAATATTTTTAGAGTATACACAGCATTAGAAACCTTCTACACATTCCACATGACCTCAAAGTTAAGTGTAATTATGGGAAATATAATGAAACCAGTTTATATATGTAATCAATTATTATTTATTAGTTGGAACTATCAGATTCGTTGAAACTGCTATCGTTGCTATTATTATCAATTCTTAAATCACATTAAAAATCTTCCATTATATGTTTTTTGTTTTTTTCTACTACTTTCTTCCAATCATCTTTGGAAACATTTGTACACGCAGTTTTTATTAAAAATGATATTCCATCAGAAAATAAGCCTGCTTTTTTTAATGAACATAAATGTTTTTTTCTAGATGGATATTCTTTTCACAATAATAGATAACCATAAATGTGGTTGTGAATTGCATCGGCATTAAAACTATCGACATAGACAACTGGCATAATTCTTTTCCTTTTCTTCCTTTTTCTTTTTAATTTCAGATATAGTTTTAATATATTAAATGAGGTATAGATATATTAATTTAATTACATATATCTTTTTAATGTATTTACTAATTAATAATTGTATTTATTTAAATTACGTCAATTATTTAATAATTTTATTGTTCTCTTAATTTGTTTATTTATCGTAACGGTAATTTTCTTCGATATTCCTTTCTCTCTACAAGTTACTTGGATTATAAAGATCACATCCCTATTATTAAAAAAGAAAAAATGTATACAGGCGTAACCTTGTAGTGGGGTTCGAATTTCTTGAAATATAAATTAATAATGATGTTTAGCAACCAAATTAACCTTCGAACTTATTAAATTTGATATAAAAAGACAAGTTTATATTTTCTGATTAAAAATGTTACATATTTTTGGTGTTCAGTAATGCATTTATAAACTTAAATTGATTTATTGGACCGATGCAAAGTTATATCGTCACAAAGTCAATGAAATGTGAAAAGTGGCCTATTAAATTGACTCTACTGTATGTACCTACTATTAAATCATTAATGTCAATTTATTTTGTATTCTGATAACCTGAAATAGACAGTGAATCAAAGTTTAAATTTTAGACTTTTACTATGTATTTATATTAATTATGTTAATCGTTTATACTAACAAAATTTAAATTGCTTTCAAAATTTTGGCACTAGATTGATTTTTAATTTTAACTGTTAATCTCAGGGAGATCGTGTGTGGTGGCGAGTCGTGGGCGAGGCCTATGATAGCAGTGGAGAGACATAGGTTGATGTTGGTGTGGTTACGTAGTGTATGGAGATTTCAATACCTAATGCTACTCTTCTGGTATAAATAAATATTGTTCGAAAACTTAGATTGACATAGATAAGCAACGATAACGAAGTGAGTGCCCTGGACGTTGATGCCTTGTCGATCGCGTGAGCGATCGCTTTGTTGGCCTTGTTCGCCCATAGAGATGGACCGTCCCGAAATGTTGGCGGTTTGAAAGTTCAAAGCACAATTTAGTATGTCACTACACAATACATAAATAAATAATAAGGACCTTTAGCAGAATAATAAAATTTCTGACATAAACTGTCGGCACCTCAAAAGAACATTAAAGCTATTCAAATCTCAATATTATATTATTGACTCAAAATCCACAACTTGAAAATTTTTATCAACTTCTAACGCCCACTGCACCACACAGGCCTCCCCTTACTAGGGGGTGATTACTAATCACCGGGGGGTTTTCGGGCCATAATCCACCACGCGGGTCCAGTACGGATTGGTGGATTACGTATTCCAGATTTTTTTTATTTATTTTTATTGGATTTCCTCACGATGTCAGAATAAATTGAGATTAATGATTTAATAGTACATAATCATTGAATAAATCATAAGTCAAATTATTGACATTTTTTTTTTAAATTGAAAATTTATTTCCCCCAATTTATGGTGAATTGACACACTCATTATATTCATGATATCAGTCTATAAAGACCCACTGCAGGGCACAGGCCTCCCCTAGCAAATTACTGGGGGGCAATGGGTTATAATCCACTACGCGAGCTCAGTTTGGATTGGTGGATACACATATTCCAGATTTTTTTTTTATTTCTCAGGGCATATTTCTCAATCATGCGGGTTTACTCACGATGTTTTACCTTACCGCCGAACTATTGACCATTTTATTTACAAATCCTCAAGTGTTACGGGTGTTAAGTGTTAAGTAAAAACTCAGCGTTACGGGCCGAGGATTTGAACTCACGATCATACGAATGTGAGTCGAGTATAAATTCCCCAGACTATCACCGCTGTCTATTCATGCGTGTACTTATAAAGGGTGATTCAATTGGAGGTTACAATTTAAATGTGAAATAAAATGCATTGGTTTTTTATAAACGGTTGATATATATATTTTAATTTAATGTTCAGACATGAAACATGAAACATGAAAAATGATGTCAGCCAAATGACCACCACGGGCGGTCTTGCAGACATTCACCCTTTTAAGAAATTTTCCATCACTTTTCGACATAAGTCATGAGGTATGTCACGAATAACACGTGAAATTTCAACTTTTAACTCTGGTATAGTTTTTGGGTCGTTAACATACACCTTTTGCTTTACATAACCCCAAAGAAAAAAGTCTAACGGCGTGATATCACATGATCTTGGGGGCCAGTTCTGATCGCCGAACCGAGAGATAACGCGACCGGGAAATTTTGTTTGCAACAATTGCATTGTTTCTCTAGCTGTGTGGCAGGTCGCACCGTCTTGTTGGAACCACATTTGCCCCACTTCAATACCATCAAATTTATGGCACAAGTAAGTGAGGAATCATGGATCATGGAAGTTGAGGGATTGTCACGAACACTATCACTCACTGCGGCGATATTTTCGAGTGCCCGGCCACTACGGGGATTTGCACATCTAACTCTGATCCGGTTCGGTAAATTTTTTCGATTATTTTTTTAATCGCGGCACGTGACGGGCGATTATGATTACCGAACTCATCATTTCGCAATGCACGAATCGTATTGGTAAAATTTTCTCCATTTTGGAGATGGATTTTAACAATTAAAATGCGTTTTTGTGTTGAATATCTCTCCATAATAGCAAATGTCGGTATTTTTATAATCACAAAAGGAAAATGACAGTCATTTATTTTTGATAGATAAAAAGTGTTGCCCGATTTAAATTGTAACCTCCAATTGAATCACCCATTAATTCAGTCAATAGGGGATAAAAAGACCTTTACCTAGCAAAAGGTGGGTAGTAGCGATTATTTTATATATGTTGTTTAGGTCAGGTCATTAATGAAAAATCTAAGCTTTCGACCTCGGGTGAGGGTCGTTTCAGGCTCCGCCCTATGCGTAGCTCGACCTTCGGCCTCGCGTAACTTACAATGTTGCTTGATTACTGGGGGCCCGAAATTCAGGACGGAGGATTTTTTAAAAATTTATTCATTTTGAGTCCACCATTTTGATTTTTTTTCTGGCTATTTGGCCGATAGACCAGAACTTCCGATAAGGGGGCGCTCAGGGCTGCGCCCCACGTTGAGCTCGGCCTACGGTCTCGCAAAGGCCCGTGGAAACCAAAATTGAAATTTCCCGTCTGTATGGACATCTTGAATAATGGTGGATTCGGAAAAATGTTTCCAAAATTAGTAATTTGGGTCCCACGACGAATCGCATCTTGATTTCGTAATTTTGAAAAAAAAAATATAATCGCTCAGTGGAAGGACACTCGCTATATAACCTTATTGTAATAGTCCAAGATCTCACCGCGTGATTTCTACGTCCATCTGTTACTTAATCAAAATACAATTTTTATAGATAATTATTAATAGAGAAATACGGTTCTGCCGGGTTGCCTATCAAAATATGGCCGCAAATACTTTAAATTAAAAAATTTTTTTTTTTTCGTACAATTTCGGCTACTTGTTTTGAAGATAAAATATAATCCATTTCAAAGAGAGATATGTAAAGAACTTAAAAAGTTTGGGTAGCCGTTTCCCAATTGGCCGCAACCCCTTGTCAACCAGATGTAAACAGGTATAACTTCGTTAAATTTATACGTTCATAACGTATCTTAATAAATTATATATTAAATTATTATATATCAATTTTTATCTATACACGATGGGATATAGTTGCTTATGTAAAAGTGCCCGCAAATAGGGATTGCCAACTCTGTTAAAGATACATAAGAGCGAGAGAGAATTAGCGCACCACACCGTCTATCAGACAAGGACGCAGTGTGCCAGCTATCCTCGTTTGATTTTTATACATCTACATATCTATATATATAATAAAACTGTAGAACCAGCGTGTCTGTACATTGAATATATTTACCAAAAACTGATTATAGGCGACGAAAGAAGAGTATCCGAATACAAAAAGACGATTTTGAAATTTTTGGTCTGTCTGTCTGTTTGCCTATTCGAACACGCTAATCTCCAAAACTACGTAACGGCTTTTCATAGGGATATCCTCAGGTTAATTAAGCTTAGCTTGGCGCTTCGAATGGACTTTGTTTCATTGAAATCGGCTAACGGGAAGAAAATATATTCCAATTTAGAGTTTAAAAACTAAAATTCCACGTGTACGATGTCGCGGGCACAGCTATCTCCCATACATATAATAAAACTGTAGAACCAGCGTGTCTGTACATTGAATATATGTATTTATCAAAAACTGATGGGGGGCGATGAAGGAAGAGTATCAGAATATAAAAAGACGTCTGTCTGTTTGTTTGTTCGAACAACCTAATCTCCAAAACTACTGAATGGATTTTCATGCGGTTTCCAGAGATTAATTAGGCTTAGCTTGGCGCTTCGAATAGGCTTTGTTTCATTAATATCATTTTTCAATTTAAAGTTTAAAAACTAAAATTCCACGTATACGAAGTCGCGGGCACAGCTAGTATTACCATAAAATAACAGTGTTTCACAACTTTAGATTTTTTTTTCACCTTTTCACCGCTATACCTCGATAACTATTAGAGATACAAAAAAAAATGTTGATACATAAATTGTCAGCAATTAGATATACTTTAATTGTGTATATCAATATTCTGTTCGTAAGATTAACCGTTCGCGACTTATTTCGCATAAAACTTATTCGTTACGTCTTTAATGCAAGATGGCGGCTCGCGCCTCCTTCACCCACGGTCGAAAACATCGATTTTTCAATAAGGACCCGAATTAAACAACATATATCAAAATCGCTACTATCCCACCTTTGCATAGAAAAAGTCCCTATTGACTGGATAGTATTAATGCAAATATAATTTTATGAGTAATACACGAATTTATTTCACTTTTTCAGAGCAAATGTTACACCGGGGGGCGCTTTAATTGTGAAAAATTGTAGCAGACGCAAATAAAATAAAAATAAAATAAAATTTTAAAACTTGTAATTAAAGCATTTGTTAATTGTAGCCATTTTTAATGTAGCCAGTGAAAACACCCACTAAAATCTGTCAGTGACCTATATGACGAAAATTTATAGCGTATCCTAGCACGGGCTCTTTGCCTATTTGGATAACTATGGTTTATGCACCCTTTCTGTGTGTTGACGTGTGCTTGTCTTTAAAATTGAAGTGTAAATGGTCCGTAAGTTGTGGATGAAATAAATAAAAAAATATAATATTTATTTCACTAAAATTATTTAAAAAAATTAGACTAATAGTCATTGTAAGGAAATAGTAGGAAAGAAATGTTGAGATGCCATTCTCAGGTTCAATAAGTTGTATCGTAATTATCTGATGTAAAATTTTAAAAATATTCTATCATCAATTCCTCATATCAATGTTTGAATTTTAAGTTCCAAATCTTATTTTTAAATACATTCTAATTTACTAATTTCGGTATGTAGTGCTGCTTAGCTTTACTAACGTTTGTGTGAACGAGCTCTTTGACAATTATCCCGAGACCTGTCTTGGGATTTTTTCATCTTGCGTCGCGGCCAGTGTAAACAAACAGTTCGGGAACAAAATCTAAAGTTCGTCAACAGATCTGTTGCAATTGTTTTTTATACCTTGTTTATATAGCCGACTGTACCTCCAATATCCGGGCTGTTGACCCCTAAGTTAAATAAGTGATTAAAATGAAACTACTTGAATATTTAACAGAAACAAAAATAAAAACTTTCTTATCAGTGCTTGATAAGGTAATGTTGGAATTGTCATTAATAAGACTTTTCGTTGATTTTCTATTCAAGGACACATAAGTAATCCCCACAACCTCCAATTGAACCATGTAAGTGTTTTTAGATCTATTTATTTGTATGTATAACGATTGCGTTTTGGGGATCATACCTGGGAATCGATAAACGAATGATGTCAGGTTAAGTTGTACAACAATTGTAAATACAGTTCGGGCATTTGTAAAAGGAAATTGAAGAAATTATAACGATTTGAAGGGTATCCCTCAATTGTAATTCCGTTGTATTTAGAAAAAATGTACAAGTGCTCACCTATTAAAATAGAAAGAGGTCTTGTTCGCTGCTAAAACTACAAAACTTAATTATAGAGATAATAAAGTACTAATAATAAGTAATAGAGTGTGAACGATATAACTGCATTCTCTGAACGATTTGAATTAAGTCAAATTGCAACTATCCTGCATTATCGGATTGTGACAGCCGTAAGTTTGTGAAAAATGTTTCACGAATGTGGAACGGTTCTCGTTTTATTTCGGGACGGAAACCCAAGAAAGAAGAAAGAAAGTTTAAGCGAAAGAAATTTAGATGTGCAATTAAAGCGAGCGGCCGGTGATTTGGCGAACGATGTCTATTAGAAAGGGGGGGGGGGGGGAAAGGTCTGCAAAGGGGAGAGTTATGAACAAGTTGCGAAGACCTCATCACGGTTTCATTCCTTTGCAAACCAGTAACGACGAGGCGTACCCGTAATGTGCGTAGCTCCATCAAGAACTAAGGACTAATTTTAGGATTCTGTAACAAAGGCCCAATGGTTAATACAGTTGTATTGTTCTGTTTAGTATATGTCTATCTTGTTTCAGTAAAGGATAGACTAATAGATTGACATAGTACAACATTTGATATTTTATTTCTAATTTTTTTTATTAGGATTTCCGTCTTGCAGTTTGACAGTAAAATTCTGTCAAACTATGAACAAGTAAATTCTAATATTAGTATGTATAAGTGTGACATAAATATGTTTACAATAATTTAAGACTCTTCGGATCACTTGTATATCTTTTGGTCTTCTATCATCTAGTAGGGGCTTTAATTGGCAATGGAAATGGAAACATATCTACCGATTTTGATCCTTTATATCGGCTTACAATAGTTACAAAGTCACTAATATTGTTTACTACTACGCTCTAACTTTGCTTAGGTGGTATAAGGATGTCCTAAGGTACGTAAACATTTAATCTATGTTCATCTGTGCTAATTGGACCTTTTATTTTAATAGGAGAAGGCGGCAATCGAGCATACAGTCCATCTGGTGGTAAGTGGATACTGTCGCCCTAGACACCCGCGGTACATGCCAACTTCAGTCCCGAATGACAAACGTTGGCACGCCCCCTGGATGCGATGGCTGACTATGAAGATGTATGAATTGATTTAGAGGAAGAGTTGGCGCATCTCACTCACTATCGAAAGAAAGCTTAGCTTTTTTAGCTTCCTAAAGTTAAAGAATATTCAATTTCGTTCCAGTAGTTTTCGAGTTTACCCCTTGTATATAAATTATATTATTATATAAATTTTTCAATGTTGTTTTTAGTATCTACATTATGTATTGTTTATTTTTATCCAATAAAGCGTATCTGTTATTATTATTACAAAGAAACAAATAGCTCACAATCCATCTTTAGAATATTAGTACAGATTGAGAATATTCTGCAAAAAATCTGCGTCACCTTTTTGTAAAAAAACCTTTGTAAATATCTAAAATTGATCCCGTAAAAAGTTACAGTTTTAACTACACCTAAATGTTCTACCGAAATACGAACAGTGAACTGTATTACCCGCAAGTCAAAGCCGGTTCGGAAAGTCCTCGGAAGCGTAAAAACTCTGAACAAAAGCCGAACAAAACCTAGTAGGCAGGACTGACGTCGACTTGTCCCCACTAATTGTTCGGGACAAAAAAACGAGTGTGACTTACTCGCTTGGCGAATGTGGGCGAAATAGGGATGTGAGGTGAATGAGGCCTGTTATAAACTTGGAGCGTGTATGTGTGTGGAATGAGGAATAAACAGTAGCAGGTTTAAAATAATGTGAAATACCTTTTCAATAAGAAGGGGTTATAGTTGAATGGGTTGTATATATGTAGGTGATGACATATGGCGCGGCGTGTGGAGTGGTTCACAAATTAAAAGCTGTTCAGGGAGCTATGAAGAGAGTTTTTTAGGGATAAATTCCGGAACTTTGTTACTTAATTACTTAATTCGCCTAAGAACAAAAGGGTAGAGAATGGTATCGTATATTGTTACATTGGTGTTATATCAGAAAGTTGATTAATTAAACGAAAAATCTCCTCTAATTGGTTAAGTATTTTTTTTTTTATGGACGAAGGTGGCAAACGAGCATACAGTCCACCTGATGGTAAGTGGATACTGTAGCCCATGGACATTCGTGATACATGCCAACATTAGTCCAAAATGACAAACGTTGGCACGCCCCCGGATGCGCTGCCTACCTTTGGATGTAGGACTGGATTTGGAGAAAGGGTTGGGGAAATGGGGAGGGATAGGATGGGAATGGGCTCTGACACATCTCACTCACTACCGAAATACGTACGTACATTAGGGAAATAAGATTAAGTGGGAAATGCAGTACATTTCAAGGTAGTCTTCTGTGAGAGAGGGGTAACGTGGCCAGTCGAGTGCGCCCAGCGGCTGTTGGATTGCAGCGTGCACTCTCCCCCTCATAAAGTCAATACATTGTCAATAAATATGTCAATACATTTGAATTGAACTACTTAGTTGGGAGTATAGGAACGACTGGCGACCGCCAAACATAAAATTCGGTATCACTAGAAGCTCTATACTGAAAAAAATGTTGTTATAAAATACGCATGACACATAAATAAAACACAATGTCGTCGTGTTTCGAGTATATCTTTACATATTAAGGTGCTACAAAAATAGTGTGAAATATTTTAATATGTCAATCAATACACCGAAATTTCGATATTTTAAAAAAAATAACATGTATAAGCAATAAAAAATACACAATAAAAACATAATAAAAAGAAATATGATTTTACTCGTATGCCAATTCGTATGGCGCATAACATAATCCACATTCGCTCGCTTAATTCTTTGTCCTTTGAACGCACCCGTTTCTGTTAGTAAGTATACACATATAAACGTATGTATAAATGTATAAACTAGGTATAAAGTACAAGTATGTATAAACTATGTGTTATGCATACACGAGTAAATTAATCACGAATTATTTATTTGCAATGTAATAAAAAAGACATGAAATACATGATATTTTTTAGTTAGATATAATGTAAACAAGTATTAAGATATTTGCATTATATTAACAAGTAATTCCTATTAAATGTGTACATGATGGTATGGTGTACACAAATTTCCTATTTATATTCCTATTGAGAACTTTATTTATTACTAATAAAATTAAAATATTATTTAGTGCATAGTTGCAGTAAAAAATATCGCACTAACTATACTCCTATGTTTTAGACATTCAAAACGTAACCGTTGCCAAATACGTTCGCGCACCGGTCTCTAATTTAAAATTTCAAGTCAGACGTCGCGTCCACTGCCTTTGCAATTTATCAAACGTAATTCCAGTGCTGAAAGGTATAGGTCGCGGTGACAACCAAAGAAATGTTACCCGTAATATCGGGGTAACGCGACGCGACAAAAAGGCAATCGATCACGTTTCCACCGGGGGCAAAGACTTCGAACGCGTGATACGAACTAACTACGAATGTGTTGCACCCAATTCTCTACTTTACGAAACCAATTTTAAGGTACAGTTTCAGTGAAATACTGAACTATGTTTGAGGATTTGTTTAAACTTAGTTGAGTTTGACGTTTGTATAGTATTTAATAAATGAAATGAAATGCAAAGGCAAATAAAAAAACATATATATTGTACCCATCGACGCCAACTCAGCAATTAATTTTGTCGCAGAGTGTACTGCGACACGCGCTGATTTTCAGTTGGAGGCGTAGCGATGGCCACGGACTGTCCGCAGCAGAAATAGTGTCATTTTTATACCAAACCTTGCCTAAGCATGTAAATTAGTACACTTTATTGCATACCAAAGAATACAAAGTGATACAAAAGTTTAAATATCTCTCTTTCAGGCAACCTTTGGGCGGGAGGAGATGTTTGCGAACACAAACATAATATGATGCACATATTATAATTACTGGAAACAAATATGGTAAAAAACAAAGAAATAAATTAATTTATGTACATTACGTACCTGTACTAATAAATCGAGAAATAAATTCCAAATAATAATAATAATAATACGTAGTTCATACCTACTTACGCCTACTACGTAAACAGAAGCGGGCGCGTTCAAGGGTCAAAGACCGAAGCGAGCGAGTGTGGATAGTGTTGTACCATAAGAATATAATAATATCAATTATTTATTTTTCATATACTAAAATAAATCATCAAATACATGTTAATTTTTTAGTTAAATATGACAGTTTTAGTCTCCTGATTGACATATTAAAATATCATCCATTATTTTTGAAAGACCTTTTATATGAACACGATAATATGACAATGAATAAAGATAAGATAAAATACCGATCTCTTTTGTGTAGTACCTGCCTACAGGAAATATTCACCCGTGGATAGGTACACGACAGTTAAACTTATTATTGTTATGGTTTTGGTTTAATTTGATTTAAATGAGTTTAGTTTGATTTAGATAATTAATATATTATATAGAAAAATGCAATTTGATTTATTTATTTTCATTTTACATTAATACGATGTAACTTGATTGTAAATATGGAACGATTAATTTCTGAAATTAAGTTTTATTATAATTATTATCAAAACAAACAGGGTAAATTAAAAATGGTAAATCGATTTAAATACATGGGGAATTATGTTATCGATAACCTTCACGATTATGTAGACATTGAGGGGGAATGCGGGGCGTTGGCGGCGAGGTGTAACATGCTGGCTTGCAGGTTTGCCCGTTCCAGCAAAGAAGTCAAAAGGTAACACTGTTTAAGGCCTACTGCCAGACTTTATATACGGGTGGCTCGTGGACCAGCTATACGCAAAGATAACTCGACGCCCTGCGTGTCCAATACAGCTACTGATTCAGGATGCTGATGGGGCTGCTTCGCTTCTGCAGCGCCTCGGGTATGTTCGAGGATAAATATGAGGCCCCTGTTATTGGGCATTTCGTTAGAATGTTAATTAAGTAAAATACCGACTCGTATTTGATTAGCGTCCGAGCTGAAGTGATTGTGTCACTTTTTAGTTTTTTGTTTAATATCTTTTAGTTTGTAGCACTAAGGCAGTTTTATAAGTCTTTTTCTTCTTTTTATTATACTAACACTTGCTTTTGATCTGTGTTGTCCGATTAAACAAATAAACACAAAGCAAAACAATATATAAATAACTGTAGTATATACCATAATATACACAATATTATGGTATCAGTGACAGATACTCCAATACTTGTCTTAGTTGTTGGTTTTATTATTGTTTGATGCAAACGGGCGACAGATATATTGGAGCCCGTTACTCTGAGTTATTAATAATTAAGTACATAGTCTTATAGTAAAAGCCATTTTTAACGATTGACTATATACTCGTAGGTATTACCTGTATCATATTATACGGGGCCATTGATGTCCAGGGCCCGGTACAGCTGTACCCGCAGTCCGCCCCCATTGCGCCGTGCCTGGTGAGCAGCAAAAGTTTACTTTAGCAGCTTTTCAGTCATTTACTTGTCAATGGTGTCCACAAACTTTAGTGTAATAAATTGGTCAGTTTAGTGTTATCGCTTGAACTTCAATTCAAATGAAACTAAGCCGTTATTCATTACACCTGAACAGTATAATCGTTTCAAACAATATCCGCGCAAATCCACTTAGCCGAAGCTGGGCAAAACTGGCGGAGTTATAAATTGTTGGGAATTGATTTATGCCGACATTCCCCCTCATTTGGAACATTAATCAAACGCTTCCATTCACAATTCGAAGTACACCCACGCGACTAATCTTCACAATACAGTACCAGGATCTGGGGAGTTCATGAATTAAGACACTGGAAGAGACTGAGAGAAACTGAAAAATATCTTTTTTTTAATTTCTATATCAGTCATCGATTTGAGAATACATACTAGATACGTTAAACAATCACTCTAGGGCAGGCACGTTACAGTCTAATAGTGTGCACTCGAATTATTTGATTCATGTGTTTTGAAAATGGAACATTCTTATTACGTGATAATTAAGTTTCAAATTTGACTTTTTAATGAACGCGCCCATCTGCTTCACCCCCCATAGAAGTTGTCAACGAGGTTTCTTTGATAAGAACGTATGATGTGTCATCTAGTCTATTCCCATATGGATGATGTCAGTGGATCATTCGAGCCGAATAGAAATAGACATAACATTTTCTGTCTCTAATACGGGTAAAAATTATGAAATTAAATTAAATTATTTTTCTTACTTGTAGATAAAGTAGGATGTAGTGGAGTGGTATCAACCGGCTTTAGAATAAAATTAGAATTAGAATCTCTTCCCGTGGGTGTTGTAAAAGGCAACTAAGTAATACAAAGCCGCTACCACTACACCCCAGGAGCCACACCACCTCTAAAATAATGGATTCGCTAAGCCGCTTGGCTAACGTGCCGTTTTACGGCCATACATCCATCATTAATCAATGTGTGAACTTAACTCCAACTCACGATCTATATAAAAAAAAACAAAATTCTTCAATATATAAACAGCTACATTCATACAACACATGTATACTCATATGTAAAATATTAAAGAAGGACACTCATTCAAACATTACTCTTAATCAACGAACACACAAAATTCAACTGACGATAATAAACTAGAACAACGTACACATTACAACAACGTGTAAGGTGTACAAACAACAACTAGAACAACGTACACATTACAACAACGTGTAAGGTGTACAACACATTACAACAACGTGTAAGGTGTACAAACAACAACTAGAACAACGTACACATTACAACAACGTGTAAGGTGTACAAACAACAACTAGAACAACGTGTTTCGGTAGTGAGTGAGATATGCCAGAGCCCATTCCCATCCCATTCTATCCCTCCCCATTTTCCCAAACCTTTCTTCCAATCCATTCCTTTATCTGCAAAGGTGGGCAGCGCATCCGGGGGCGTGCCAACGTTTGTCACTCTGGACTGATGTTGCCTATGGACGACAGTATCACTTACCATCAGGTGGACTGTATGCCTGTCTGCCGCTTTATTCTATAAAAACAAACGTAGAACTAATTATGGTAAAAGAAACTTACGTTATGTTATGAGTTATGAGTGCAGTTATCCGACAATTTGCCTAACAACATTCAAGAAATAGAGGAACTAAACGTTTCTAAAAACCGTTTACGGGACTATATTTAACACTATATAATATAACTACCTACACTAATAGTCTAATATATGTATATAATTATAGTGTCTCTGTTCTGGAGTATTGTAAACTTAAGTTAATCATAAGTTTTCTCATTAAGTGTGAAATATTTAATGTTCTTTAAGAAATAAATTTCTTTAAATCGAAGGAGGCTCATATCCAACAATGAATATTACGGTTACTAATAATTATAGATAATTTTGAATCTAAGTTGGTTTTAATACAGTTAAAAGGGTGCTTTATACTCAATAAATATTGCCCTTAATAGTTTATGCTCACGAATATAGGAGGTCTATGTAATTGTACTGAGAACAATCTACCTGTAGTTTTCTATAGCTTCGAAGTCTTGATATCTTTTGACAATATATCTTACCTCGTAGTCGAAAGTAAACAGAAACCTTTTAATTACATTATACAAAATATAAAATGTGTGCAAAACTTAATAATCTAATCTTCTAAACTAAATTTACTGTAGAACACTCGCCATGTAATGGACTCCAGTGACATTTGAAGCGAGTAACTAAGCCTAATCAATCAATACGGGAATCTATGTCGTTTTCCAAATTGGAGAGCCCAAATGCAATCCTATTGGTTCCATTCAAAAGGGAATTCGAAAGCATTTCAAATTGAGTTGTGTTTCCGTTTACGTGGTTTACTGAAACTTGTTTTCATTTATAAATTAGGTGATTGAAAAAACGTCCCATACGATGACAAGTGGTTCACTTGCTATTATTCAATATATGATACTTACGAGTACTATCCTCTAATAACCAGAGGGTTCCATTGGTTATTGATATTGATCTATTTCAGCCCGGTGACAGGATCATGTTGGTGTAAAATGGGGTAGGTACTCAAAAATGTACGAAGGACATTAGTTTTATTGTACATACACAACATATAGTAAAAAAGCTGCAAACAATACAGTCACTAGAGATACTAGAGATCACGTGACGTATTTGTTCTTGCGCACACATGCAAGATGCCCAACACTTCGGTTCCTTAGCACATACCCTTTGTCACTTCTGTTCTCCAATATTTGTTCAGTGTTAAGTCACAAATGTTCCTACGTTCTATAGAACTATCACCTATCACCATTACTTTTAATTCTTTCGGTACAGGTTATTCTTTCGGTTTTATATCAATGTCTTTCAGAATATTCCAGTTTTATGCGCAACGAAATTGCAAATCACAGAATAAAGATCTCCGGGTGATGTTTAAGCTCGTATTTCATTGTATTGTTCAACACAATATAAAACGGGGTAAAATAGTAGGGACACAATATTAATAAAAGGGAATAGTATGTAATCTAAGCATTATTAAAAATTACACACATCTACACTAACTGGAGCAGAAGTGGACGAGTAATCGCTCCGTAATCGACGCTTTGCAATATCTTTGCTCCTGTGCAGTGATTACGAATGTGATCTACGACGCTCGTGTGCGTGTAGCGTAATAAACGCTGGTTTATATGAGATTATGTACTGTTCTTTTTTAATCTATCATGGCAGGGATGTCAGAAACTTTTACGACAGCTTCTTCGGTCGGAGTCCGACATGTAACCACGTATTTACCCGAGCGATTTCAAATTGCACTCCCCGGTTTACTGGTTATGGAAAGTGGATATGAGACTTTTACCACATTTTACCATACCATTTTGTCCGTGTACTATAAAAATACCGGAATAGTCAATGTAATTTGTTTAATGTCGGGGTTTACGAATTATAACTATTAGGCATAATGCGGCTAGTTAAAATTAACAATGAAATTGACCAGTTAAGTGCACTAATACAATTGAATTGGCGACTTCAATTTGAGGCCAAAGATCATATATTCGAAGCTTGATTTTATACTACATTTATTCTATTTCTCAGGTTCGCGGGTAACTTTTTGTAATTACCGTAATGAAGTAATTGAAAAGCTGAAATTATTTATGTAAAATAAATCGAATCATACATAAAAAACATAGGACTTTGTATTTTCAAGTCAGTTGATATGGTGGATAATACAATGAGTAATTACAACGGGTAACTATAATATCAGAACTTACGAAGAATGAATTACTCTTGCTATACTCTTCATTTGATCTGAATTTAATGCCGATTCTCTGTATCTTAATTTAAGTATGTATGACACTATGTATGACCCAAGGTACAGACTCTGTCTAATTTGATGATGACCAGATATTAATTACACAGCTTGAAGTTTTAATGTGTATATTACTTGAAGTTACTTGAAGTTTATTCATTTTGTAAAATAAATACAATAAATCAATAAATATATGTACCTACTTGTATTTTGTGAACACCGTATGTAGTTTACCTTAAGTCATGCAATAAATGATTTGATTTGAGGGTGCACGCTGCGTTTTCACATCCACGTTACTTTCTCCTGAAATGTACTGCAATTTACGTACGTACGTGTTTCCGTACTGAATGAGATATGCGAGAGTCCATTCCTATCCTATCCTATTTTTCCCCACTTTCCCAAACCTTTTTCAAAATCCATTCCTAAATCTCCAAAGGTGATGTATCAACTATTATCATTCTAGATTGATGTTAGCACGTATAGGGGATATCCAAGGACTAGTGTTTAATTACAACTGGGTGCATTGTATGCTCGTCTGCCTCCCTCATTCTATAAAAAAATACCACACCATCAGCCTTTGTCCCTCCACTGCTACATAGACTAGAAGGCCTCTCCCAAGGACCGCAACCACACAGAGTCTTCCGCTCTTCTGATCTAGCCACTTCCGGCTGTTACTTCTTTTGAATGTTGAATTTTACTTTTTACAAGCTTCATTCAACTCGACTTGTTAGTATGTGTGGGTCAAATTTTGCAACTGAATTTTAAACCGGTTCCACCTAACCGATTGAGCTCAAATTTTACACACACTTTTGGGGCTGCTGACAATACAATTCAGTATACTCAGTTATGTATGTTTTTCAAAATGGCCGCCGCCTCAAGGTGGCGGATTACTTATTTCTTCACAACCTCCTTGACATGGGTATCAAATTAAAGGGTTTGTCAAGCAGAATACGTGAAGTCATTCTAAATTAAATAAAATAATATAAAAAGACATTTTTTAAAAACTAGCTTTTATGCAAGCCATGTACTAAAACGAATAAAATAAGTTTATACTGAATTATTTGTTCTCAACAAGCTTGCCGCGCGAATTGTAAATGGTACCTACTTTTGTGAATATTTCGCGACAAGCTTACGGAATTAAGCTACGCAATATCAAAGCCTAGATTAGTCCTAGCCGTTGCTTTAATTATCTTTGTTTTCGGCACACCGAGTCGTGGCCACACGACGAGCGGTCAAGCGAAAGGCCTTCGAGAACTAACAGGTCAATGTAGATAACGTAGTAACCTGTTATCTAGTAACGGAACTGAGACCTAGAGACTGGGCAATTACACCCAAATTCATAATTCAGTTACCTTCCGTCTGCAGACGTTTATACAGATAGGTATGGTAACTGACATGTCATATAATTGAATTACTTGTGATGATATTGTGTGGATTAAGCTAAGTTACCTCCAAATGGTTATATACTCGTACTAATTGGATGACGATGGATTCAACTTATCAAATTTAATAAATTTTAATTAATATATTAATTTATTACTGCGTGTTAGTCAATATCACTTTTCTTGTGAAAAAGTCTGTTTATACTTGTGCAAATTTATCGAATTATTCTATTAGGTGACGATAGTCACTATAATATTATCATTTTTTTTCAACCGGTGTTAAGTCACCAATAAAAATTGATTTGCTTACACCTCCATAGAGGGCGTTGTGCACTCTGTCTAGTTCGCGGTGTTAAGATTCTCCGCCAAAACATGACCCGCGGTGAATATTTAAAATTAAAAGCTTTTGTCCTGAGCAAGGTGTTTTCTTTGGAGTTTCCATAAACACCTTGCAGACTCCTCGGGGCTTTTTTTGGAAATCTGTACAATCGCGATCGCAAATGAAGGTATTCCTGTTTTGGACGCAGAAAAGATCGACAAAATGTTTCTAGTCTTTTAGACATGCGTAGTCTGAAAGCTGCGGATGGCAATGGTAAGTTACAACCAGGTGAGATGCAATGAAGGTATTAAAGAAGTTCGTCGGGGGTGACTGGTGACTGGGTGAAGAGCCGATCTGTGGTGTCGAGCCTTTTAAGAGGCCTATATCCAGCAATAGAGAGACAGAAACCTAGGCCGGTGGTATGCTATACAGAACAGAACATAATGTAGAGTTGGGGCGTGCATCCCATATAAGCAAATAAGTAGAGTTTATCATTAATACTTATCTAAGCAAAAACTATTTAGCACAGGCGAAGTCACGGGCAATCGCTAGTGTTAATAGTACTGCTTACATTTTCCAGTCGATTAAAAGCAATTTCTATATAGATAGCTCCATAAATCCATTTATCTTGATCAAGCGGTAACCAATACACGGCACTGATGTAGAGTTATTTTTGTTACTTATATTTTTACAAAATTAATTATATGATTTGATATAGCAGGTAAACTTATATGTATACATGTGTAGTTCGCCACCCGAGGCGGTCGTTATTAGCCTATCACCGACGTGTCAATTAGTTCTCGATAGGGTCAGCCCTTGGCCTGATTAATGAAATGTGGATTCTGGCCGTATTCACGCCATTATTGTCGGGCACAATGGGGAATTGTAATGGTCGTTTAGGAGAATGAGTAATATTGCTAACGTAAGTTCTGGATGATTGTTGTATCATTTCGGGAGAGGAGATAATAATCTATTATTTATTAGCGAGATTTTCATTGTTTTACATATTATAGTCATATTATATTTTATTGTGTACGATCAATTTATCAAATTCGACGATCGTTTGTATCTAACTGAAGAAAAATATTTTAAGAAAATCCAAGCGACTAAATACCGATTTAAAGAAAAATGTATTTGTAGGAAAAAATCGGGAGTCGAGCGAAACGGTTCACCCAGTGAATATTGTCGCCCATGAACATCCCAGGTACACGCCATGATGTTAACGATAACAAATTTAATGTCTTCATCTTTGGGTATAGAGAAAATAATTGGGCAGGACAGGAGTATAACGGTACGAGGTATGTTTTCATCCCATTACATTCACTATTCTTCATTGGTGGAGTGAGATAGAATAAGAAGTAAGGAATATAATAGGAAGAGGTGTTTCCTTTATACAGTTACATCCTATACTCGAGGGGATGAGATGGGAAATAATGGGGAGTAAGGAATGTAATGGGGTGAAAAATCTTTTTCCACTGAAACACGTACACGGTACATTTGACGCTAGTCTTCTGTGAAAGAGGGGTAATTCGATCAATCCAGCACACCTAGCAGCTGTGAGATTGCAGCATGCGCCATCTCTTTATAAGTTATTTTTTGTATTAGTAGCACTGTTGGGACTAGGGCTGCTATCCCTCCGAGTTTGACCCTGAGTCTCCGGGTTTGGAGGATGCTTATCCGGGCTACGGGTTAACATCGTAAATCTCCGGAAGGCACGGCTGTGACGATGAACATTTAAAAATCTCAGAAATAATAGAAATATGATTTTTTAACCGAATCAGGTGTTTAATGTTAAAGCTCAATGAGTAGTGTCGAAAGACATCCTTAAATATCTATTGGAAATTCTATCTGGCCAACTTAAATCGAGTGCCAAAGACCTTGTAATCTGTAAACTGAGTTAGCCGGCGCAGGCACAATTCCTGAGGCGCTGAGTCTGAAACGTTTCGCTCCGACATGGAAGCGCACTTCATTCACTTAAATATGCGGCGAAGCTCTTCGCTCCTTCAATGATTTCTCAAGACATCTGACTCGCTTCAAGATCATTTATCAGCTTTGAAAACTCGATATCGTTTAATTATTTTATCGATTTTTTGGGAATGTGAATGATACTCTTGGCAGTCTCAGAAAAAGGTTAAAATTTAATTTAAGTGGAGTATTTAACGATATGAAAATTGAACATTAAACTATTTGGCCGCTGAACCTCATTCAATAGTTGCTATTCAGACTATCTAATCCCTAGTATATCAGGCTAGAATTCAAGTATTTAATCTATACGTATATAATCAAATCGTAACAGAGTCGTGACTGGACATTTAATTAAGAAAAATAAACAATTGCAGTGTAGTGGATGGGGACGGCAAACGCATCCTGGGAGAGGCTTTATCCTGTAGTGGACAGATACGGGCTGACAAGGAAGGAAGGATGCATCATAAATCGAATAGATATGTGTTGCTGAAGATCGAAAGTTCAAAGATTTTAGAACAGTTTCTTGCAATACTTGTGTATTGATTGTACATCTGTGGTATAGCAAATAAATTTTTATAGAAATAATTACGGTAAAATTTCACCAATTTGGTCTGTTTTATATAAACATAATGAAATATAGCATAAATGTGATATGGATATTTTCTCTAATAAAATAGGCTCCTTTAAAAATAAATTTGTAATGGCTCCTCCACAGTCTGTTAATCTAATTTACTCTATTCTTCTGTGTTAATTATATTGTTATGTATTTTGCTAGCTTCTTCTATAAGTATTGTGTTGTAATATTCAAATACTTTTTAAAAATTTTAGGTATTGCTTTAAGTTTAGTCACTTTGTTAAGTTTAGTCTTCTTTTTCTTCATGTTGTAAAATTAGGCAAATTTTGTTCCTGTCGTTTGTGTTCGTTCTTATTAATGTACACTGTTGTCTATGAACGTTGGCCTATGTGTAATTCAAGCACATATAGAAGAAGCTTTTGTTATGTAATTTAGTTAATAAATGTTTGTATGTATTTAGTACGCCTCATAAAATAAATAAATAAATCTTCCAGTTTGTCTATTACATAGCATTATTGCATTACATGGAAGCCATGTAATGTATTGGGTATATGATATGTATGAATATCAAGGGCGGTAGATGTAAACCATCTGTATACATCTACCCTCAAGCGTATTGTGCTCCGCGTCTTTCAGTCGCGAATAAAGGACGTGTAACCAAGTTACGTTTTTCAATTATGTTCTCGTATTTATCAGTATGCATGTAATGAATATGCCAATGCTATTCCATAAGATTATATTATAGACTTCAAGAACGTCTCATGTGTTTAATTTTGCGGCTATGTTACGAGTCTCCGTGAGGATCTCGAAACTCGAGTATTGTGTTAGGATCATTTACACAAACTACCGGCGTTTATCTAGTTACATGCCTTATCCGTGGTCTTTTCTGTAGCTGACCTTCGATTCTCGAGGAAGAGCAATAAATATAATTTAAGCGAGGTTTATTTTGTGTGCTTGTGGCTTTTAAAGGTTTCTTAAAAATTATATTTTTTATTGTAGCTACGTGTTGTTGTACAAATTTGGTTTCTATGGCAATGCATTTACTTCATTGGATTGCTAAGTTAATACGTTGTGCTAGGTAATGGCCATTCCTAGGATCGTTAGTCTATATCGCACTATATGTGCTTTGATAGGTCCTTAAAAAATAAGGCCCCTTGGAGCAGGAGCTTTCGACAGCGAAAGCAATATAATGAATTCGGGATCAAAATCCCATTATTTAATAGTCTTACGCCTCTCTGCTGCTTCTGCCGCTGCACCAGCCTTCTTGAGGTTCCATGGAGATAGGATGGATCTAGTTTAGCAATGCAAGTCGCATGCCAAACTACGGATCGGCTCTACTTTAATAATGATTACAGATTATTAAAAATGTGCATAGATTTTTTTTGGATAAAGGTTAATATTAAAAAGACGCGCGAATGAGAATTTAAACTGCATCACGTTCATCATAAGCAGAATGTAAACGAGAAATATAGTCAGGACTAAATATCAAATGGCACGTATTATCAGGGGGCTGGAGCGCTGTCATACATGTCTTACGGATTAACTTTTGTTTGAGGTAGATCTGAATTGGATACCACTTGTAGTGTGAACCTCCTGTTCATTGTGGTATATTACGCTCACTTAAATAAGCGGTTTTATGCTGCGCTGTATTTGCCTTTGGCTGTCTTGATGATGATGTTGAACAACGGAGATGTCAATATAGAAGACTGTGAAAAAATCATTCGAATAGAGTTTTCTATAGTTGATTAAACTTCCGCAATATAGGTACCTATTATGACAATTCTGCAACAGATGCCACTCGTGCAGTGGGGCATATCTTTCTTTGTAAAAAGACATCTAATACAGCTCTTTTGTCCATCAACCCGCAGTCTGTATATCTCAGAAGTGAATTGATTGAGGTGTTTCGAGCATATAACTTCATTTTTTCTTTCTGGGAAAAATATGCAAAATACTCTTCTTGAAAGTTGTATTAAAAGTTGTTGCGTATTGATGAATATACAAATGGAGTATGTATATTCATCAAAACGTACTGGGACCGCGTGGTGGGTTATGTCCCTGAACCCCCAGTAATTTACTAGGGGAGGCCTGTGCCTTGCAGTGGGACGTTATAGGCTGATACAAGTAAATGTAGGTTAAATAAATTGAATGAAATATAATATTATATCCACTAATTCATTAATTGTGAATCTCTATTTACTTATATATGTAAAATAATTTCAAAAATAGCCACAATCCATTCATTAAACTCAATTTTGAACTATAATTACACACATACCCTCAAACGGTTTTTCCAACGCTAATTCAATCCGGATCCTTCGCCGTCACGATGACTTCGAGTAATTGACACAGGCTGTAACAGCTTACTTTGTTATGGTACTTTTACACTTTGAAAATAATCGCTACGTACGCGTGTAGTCTTTCTGCGAGTATCTATACTCGCAGAAAGATTACATGCGTTTTGGTTTATTGTTTATTATTTGCACGTCGTAATGATAATGATATATATACAACATTACTATGATATATAATGTTGTATATAGATAGATTAGGACTAGAGCTTGTATAAAACGAGTGCAACATATTTTGTGTGAAATATTAACATAATTTTAATACGAAACAGAGGGAAAAATATTCACATAATGATGATTAGGTAGGCCACACTCATAAATAAAGCTGTTAACATCTTGAATTATAAAATTCTAAGTAGATAACACACAGAGAAGTTTTGTTATCGACTGCGGCGTCCCTCCGCGACGTCTGAGGCACAAGAGAGGCTCGCGCCTCTGCAGTCGCCGCGCGGCGCGCCCACGCGCACTCTACAATACTGATTCAAACAAATAATATCTGTATCTGTTTCATTACATCAGTTCAAAGCACAGGTGGCATTGTTCTTATTTCATTCATCTCCATACATAACCATCAAATATACCCATAGAATTAGATTTATATTTTTTACAACGATCAACAAAACAAAGTAGCAAGAGTTTGTGTATGTGAAACGTTTGTAAAGGAACAAAATAACCAACTAACTATCAAGTAACATCATAATATGTTTTAAAGTAGTCAAGTGCGTCTTTTGTAGTATAATAGGCTCGGCGGCTGTCTTCTTTCTTTTTTCGAAAAATTGCTCATATACAAATATTACGATCTCCTAGGGAACCCAAACGAAGTCTACTTGCAGCCTATGTGCATTAGTTTAGCTTCAAGTTAAATAATTTTCAAAATTTTAAATTAGTAAGTTTATGTTTTGTGTTATTAGATTTTGCACGGCCACGCACTAGTCTGCACGTCTGTTATTCTGATTGAGTCTCGCTCTCAATACTCGCACATACACACACACACACACACACAGAAAGAGAAAGGCGATGGAGGGGGTAAAAATCTTACGTGACGTTACATTTTCTCTCGAATCACACCTACCGCAAGCCGCGTAAAGGAACTTCGTTCCAAAATATTTTATTCAGTAATACTTTTATAATAATTAAATCGTTAATCGTTTAAGTAATTTATCGTCTTTATTTATATGCTACTTTTTCATAATTAGGTGCTTAGAGAAATGCTGCGTAAAATCACTTATGTGTGAAAACCTCTTAACACCAATCGAATCGTAGTAGGCATGGGTAGCTACGTGATCAATTGGCACAGACACCCCACCCTTTTGTCGAGGAAACAATAAGCGTAAATGCCTTCGGATAGATCCGAAGATAACTCACATTCGTGCGTGAGCACTGAAAGAATTGGAGGTATTGTTTTGTTATCTACCCACATTTATAATTACTGTTAGAGCGCCGATGGTCTGAGAGAAGAGAGAGGGAGCAGTATTCGATTTATACGTGGGATTATTGATTTATAATCCGATCCGTACCGATCTTTATTAGCTTAAAGTACGTTTTACTACAGAAAGTAAGGAGTTATTTTCGCTGGTTAACCGGTGAATGATAATAGCGAGAAGCCTACATGGAAAACTTAAAGGACTGCGGAAGTCGACGAATTGACATACCACTCTATACAATATTGCCGGCCTGTGTCTCTTCACTCTAGGATGTTGCCTTTTCTAAGACTTGTCCTCAGGTTCGGTCTTCCTCTATTCACATTATGCTATTGAGTATTTATTGTATCAATAATTAATCCTTACTGGATTCACGCCCCATTGCCCTTTACTGGGAAGTTATACGCTAATGTTAAATTGGTCTGTTTAGCAAAGTCCGTGATTTTAGGCTTGATGACAATATAAAGTATGCGAATACAATTTCTACTGTACTTTAATGACACGTTAAAAAGGACATGATCCTATTACGCCTATGGTACTGCCAATCCTACGGTTATGCGGATCGGACAGCGGGAGATGCGCGCTGTACTGCGTTGGTTCCTTACCACGCGCATCTACTCTACCTCCTTACATACTTTCGTCTCCATCTTAGTCTTTATGCGTCGCTGCATGAGTGCTTCACCCACAGTCTGAGGTCCTGGTATCTGCGCACCAGGGGTAATATCCTCCCAAACGACTTTGCTACTCGTTCTCTGATCTGTATTGCGTGCTTTAGAAAGGGACAGCTGCGTAAAATTTGTTTCGTTAAATGTAGAGCCGTCGAGAGTCCCACATTCAAAGCGCCGCCGAGCGACGCTTCTGTTTTTTAATATAAACATTTGGTGTTGATATAGTATTTATAATTTCGCTGAAAGACGCCTCTTAACATAATTAAAAGTTATTTATTCGTCCGTGGTTCCATCGCTGTAGTTCGGTAGGAATGAACACAGTAAACGAGCGAGCTATAAGAGTTGTAAGCGTAAGAATGGAAAAATCTTTATATATTTATTTAAAAAATCTTTATATATTTGTTTTTGCTGTATTTATAATCATTTTACTTTTACAATTTAATTTAGTAATCTTTTTTCCATATACATATTTTTCCAATTCTTCTCAATTCTTCTTCCAATTCTTCTTCCATAATCCCAGAAATACAAGTGATATTTAACTCGTAAATCAATATAAACTTTAGCCTGTTGTGTGCTTGTTATTGTCTTCTATGGTATTAGCGGCACCATTTGAGAATAAATTAATTTAAATGGTTTATTATTGTCCAATACTGGCAAGGACATTATTATATTTCGTTCCAATTCCATTTGTCCAAAATGTAAACATTTTGGTAATTATAAATGTAATTTATAAAGTCATCCAAATGTCTTAGCACTTTAATAAATTTGAGAGTGTGCTAGTGTACAAATAATTAAAGTATTTTACACATTGACCTAGAAGAATGAATAAAATAAAAACTAACTAAACTATTTTAACTACATTTTTACTTACCTATAATATAATTGCTATGTATGCTTCTTGAGTAGTTTTCAATTTTTATAACTCGGAAACTATAAGCATATTTAAAATGAAAGTAAGACCAAAAAATAGAGAAAAAAGCTTGCGTTTTATGCCAAAGTGTTATTTAATGAATTTTCGCTCTACAGGGCCGAGATAGTCCACGTCACAAGTGGATACTGCCGCCTATGGACATAGGCGAAACATTAATATCTACAAACATTGGCACGACCTCGTTGATGATGCACCTTTGGCATCTTTGGACATGTGGGAGTTTTCGCATGGAAAGGTCTGTTCCGTGCGAAAACTCTCACATATCCAAAGATAGTCAGTCAGTCATGAGTGGGCCTACAAAAACAGTCATGTTTTCAAAGACCCGGTGATAGGTGGGAACCTCTGTAATTTAAAATTTTATGTCCTATGGGTCCTATCTAACAATAATGATAAATTTAAAGTAAGTTTATTTACAAGAGTTTGCTCTAGAGTTCGCTCCAAGGTTAAAAAAGTGTTTTGAATATTAAAACAAAACTTTTTATTACAACTACATACAAGATATCCCAACGATAAGCGGTGAAGCTTAGGAGACATATCAATATTCGGAGACTTACTAGTGGGTCTTTGGACACATATTTGTTTTCGAGGGTAGTGTGGGTAATGTGAGCTCGATGGGTCGTCGGAGACAAGACTGGAGTTTTCTTGAAGAACCCCTTGTCGAAGCATAACGTAAATACCCTTTGAAGCAATTCGAATACAGAGAACGTACGTTTAAAAAAATCCGAATTTGAATCGGAAATTCACAGATGCCTTTAACGGAAAAGCAGCGGAGGGACAGTTCGTTTAAACGTTAATAAATTTGTCGGACGATTGGGAAATTATTAATGAGTTACTGCGAAAAATGGTACCCTGGAGATTAAAATATCGAATTTATGGGCATTTGTTTTATTGACAGACCGTCCCCGCTTGTTTATTATGGCAGTGTAAATAAAGTATTTATGAACAGCAATATCATTTTTCATATTTTGTCCCTGTGGTGTCAACCTCAATCCCATCTCTTCCCGTGTATGTCGTAAAAGGCAATTAAGGGATAACAAAGTCGTTACTTCACCTCTAAAAACTAGACTCGCCAACCTGTTTGGCTAGTGTTTGAGGCCCTACATTCCTCATATCAAGCATATTTATATACGTTTTTCTACGTTTGTGGAACCTGAAGTTGACTGTCGCAGTCCTGTCACAAATATACTTACCCTTCAACGATCAATCAAAAATGATTTATGATCTGATGAATTAATGCTTAGGGCCTTAATCACCACCTCTTGATACTTTAACAGAAGATATCAGAAAGTCAGCTTGATTTAATTGGCAAACAATTTATCTATCAGATTATTAACAGTTCCTTTATCAAGAGGTGATGAGAAAAGCCCTAAGAACGTTTCTCATACCTTCTGATAAAGTATCAGGGGGTGGTGAAAAAGACCCAAGTCTACTAATAGTTTTACTCTGGGCTTTGCAAAGCTAATTAACAGCCAATCAAATATATTTTGACGTCTGTGGTATTAATTTTGTTCATACTGGTAGGCAAGAAGCTGAGGGGCACTCACGGTAGCACGTGACCAATCGCCGTGACGTGACGCGCGGCCATCATCGGCGAGTTTCAATTGCACTTCAATCGAATAGCGGTATTCGATTGTCCACGTTTCATTCACATATATATAGAATTTATGATTTATATTTTACGATGGACAAATTTTAGAGTGTGGATTTTGTTTAGGTGGTTATTCTGGGAACTCCATTTGATTACATAAATTGTATTGCCACAGAAGCAACCAGTTCTTCAAATGAGGTTTCGCCTAGTTTAAGATTCGGTTGTGATATTTCAGTTGTATCCTTTTGGCCAAAACAAATTATTATTCGTAAACATTGTGAAACATTCTAAACATGTACAGTTTTGTTGTTCTATTGAAATCGTTCGTAGCGCTCATTTCTAAATACATATGTCGCGGGCGATGGGCATAGAATTTAACTTTACGTAAGAATAAAAGATATAGTAGAAATGAACAATAAATTATGAAAAAATAAAACTATTGTAAAAACTTTTATAATCGATTCTACTCTCGATACTGCCGACCTATTTTCAGTTTTAGAAAAAAAATTAGAACTATCAATTCTCACTGGGCCCGCGTTGTGGTTTATGGCCCGAAACCCCCAGTAATTTTTCTAGGGATGGCCTGTGCACTGCAATGGGACGTTACAGGCTGACACAAGTACAAAAAATAGATAAGGACACAGGCATCCCGTAGTAAATCAGTGGGGCGTTTCGGATTATAATCCACCACGCAACCTAGTGTACATTGTACAGATTTTTTAAAATTCTCGAGCATGCGGGTTTCCTCACAATGTTTTCTCTCACAATCGAGCTAGAGATTATTCAGAAAATCCGTACTTAATTAGACGCCCAGTGGTACGGGTCGAGGATTTGAACTTAGTTCCCCACGAATGTGACTATAGAATAGATTACACCGATCTCTGTTTTTCCGCTTACGCCCCAAATATTTGGTCTCATTTTTTTATTAATTAATCAATTGTTTTAGGAATATTTATTTCTTATAAAAAATGTACACGGCAGATTGATAAGGATAAAATTAACTTCTGTTTAACTTTTGTCCCTTTTCATTTTTGTACTTACAACAATAAATATAACATTTTTGCTAGTATTACACATAGGGCTGGGTATTTAAATTTATTTAATTCAGACAGTGTATAAGATAATAATACATATACGTATATGCACGACATCATTACTTAGAATCATTTTTTTTTTCACTTCTTGTGCATATCACCCAGTGTCTGAACATCGGGCAATACCATGCATATAATATTCTGAAACGGCGATAGAATTTCTCAGTCAGTCAGTTCTCAGTCAGGTATTTGTAAAAAAAATCAAGTCTTCAACTAAATAATTTGTGTTTGATTTTTTAAGTAAAAACATTGAGGGACTAAAATAACTGATCCAATTAGTAAATTCTCTCGTAGAAGCCATACCAATTTGCCTAAGTTAGGCAAACAAGGATAAAGTCGTTTATTTCCGTCATGCAAGGTCCCGAGAAAATATCGTTGTTGGCACACAAAGGGTGTGTACGTATAGGTATCGTTATGAGTGAGAGTAAACAAAATGGTAGTAAATAAGTGAGGGTAGGATTAATACAGGATGCTCGGGTGGGTACCGAAAAATCGCCTTTGTACGGTGTAGTACGTTGTTGTCCGTATTTTATGACCTTCGGCTAGGCTCGTATTATTCAGCTGCTGAGTATTGTGTTGTAAGGAATGAGAATGCTAAACCACGAAAGGGATTTGTTTGGTTTTGTGGTTGATATATTAAATAATACAATATATGTAAGTCGGTATGCTTAGGAAAGCAGATTTAGTAGCAGCATTGATTTAGAATGATCTATAGCTTCTCATCTAAAGTAAGATTATTTTTGTAGGGAAGAGTGCACGCTGCAATCCAACAGCCGCTGGGCGCGCTGGATTGGCCACGTTACCCCTCTCTCAAAAAAGACTATCTTCAAATGTCCAACAACTGTCAAATGTCAAGGCAAATGTTCAAATGTCCAAGGCATTTCCAACTTTTATTTTATTTCCCTAATGTATGTACGTGTTTCAGTAGTGAGTGAGATGTGCCAGAGCCGATTCCCATCCTATCCCTACCTATTTTCCCAACCCTTTCTACAAATCCATTCCTATATCTCCAAAGGTAGGCAGCGCATTCAGGGGCGTGCCAACATTTGTCATTTTAGACTAATGTTGGCATGTATTGCGGATGTCTATGGGCGATAGTATCCACTTACCATCAGGTGGACTCGTCTGCCGCCATCGTCCATAAAAAAAAATCTCAACTTGCCAGATGTATGTTTGTAAGTGCCCAGTTAATTCATTCTATTTAAATAAACAATGTTACCCTAATTAGCCTTTTTATTGTCTACTCCTTATTGTCACCTGCACTTTGTATTGTGCATGAGGAATGTATGGCTTTAAAACGCCATGCTTCAAGCGGCCAAGCGGATGGGTTAGTCCACTCTAGGTGTTATAATTCTACAAGGCTTGTGGTAGCGGCATTGTACTACAAAAGATGGGATGGCGCTATTTTAAAGCTAGCCCACCCTGCATGGCCATTAACCCGTTTATTAAAAGTAAAAGTAATTTTATATGCGCGGTTTGTCATTATGTGTAAGGCAGAGTTAACAGAACTCGCAGCATCTTTTAAAATGTGTACTTCTTGATCGTTGGTACTGTAGCGTTGTAAAAATAAACACCGAGCGCTCGACGTTCGAGTGTTGACAGCGTTATTGAACCTTTTAACGTTTGATGGTTTTAAACTCTTTAGGTTAAAATGGTTTATGATAAGGTTCTCAAGGTTCATTACCGCTTAAGAGCTCAGCGCTTATTTGTAGTTTATAGTTCTTTCATCTTAAGACGGCGGGTCACGCTTAGTAGAGGCTGTAGTACACGTACATTGTTTGAGTGAGCGCCGTGGCGTCGGAAACCCAACTGAGCGTTGTCAAGGTTACGCACAATCAGACAATGTATATACTCGTACATGTACGAGCACAATCACTACTAAGCTTAACCTGCCTTCGTTAAATAAATGAGACAACTATACAACACTATAGTACTGTCCTTGTCGTTTTTAAATGTGCTAACGATTTGATTCCCCACTGGCAAATTTTATCGACCTAATTTATAAAATAGTTTAATGTATTCAAGACACAATAGCAAGACGGCAAACAGAGATAGGGCAGGAAACTTACATTGGCTCAAACAAACCGAGTAAAGTGTTATCGCGGACAAACAAACAGCTTACAACTTTCGCGTATCTTTTGTCTAAACAGCCGTGTTCCGCGATTGTTTCTTTGCAGTTTAGTCTCTCGTTCGTCTGGTAAAGGGTGTTGATACTACAAACAAGTCATTGTGTATAACATGAGATATTATAGATACAGATACATTACGAAAACATTGGCCATCGGCTAATCCGGAAACATCTGAATGCGTCATCCCCGTCTATGAAATACAGTAATAAAGTATGCAATTAGAGGTACGGTAATACAAAGACGTGGATGGCGCGTTAGAGTGTTTTCGGATTAGCCGATGGCCAATGTTTTCGTAATGTAGGTATCTGTACTTAAAATTTATGTCAGCGGTTGTAGCCACACTGGGTGTGCTATGTTCACACGCATAATACTATCTTGATATTGGTGGACAAAATTATACTATTATAAACGGTGACTATTTTGATCACAATAACCTTTCAGAATCAAAGGATATAATAATTATTAATATAATTGGTTTCAAAGTTAACAATAGATGTCAAACACAATAAAGCAATTAATAGATGACGTACAGAATTATATAATCATTTTCGGTATGTAATAACAATTATTGTGGATTAAATACATATAAGATTAAATAATGTCAATTTTATTGTCAATTTCGATCTTGGATTCGGTTTGGTTCTATATAATAAATACATATATCATAATCGAAAATAGGCGATCACGACAGTTCAACTCTTTCCCATTCATGAAGTGTCAACAATGTCTCCGGATACTGTACAGTCATAGCAAACAGTTGTTTCAAATCACGGTAAGGTCTAAACGCGTTTGTCTTATCTTTATTCGCTCTACCTTTTTTGAGCACAAAAAGATAAAAATATTATTCAAGGGTTACATAAGCAAAATGTAAGTAGCCTTCCTCCTCAAGGAAACTTAACTTAAAGCGTACCGACGTGAAACATTGCCTAAATCACTTTACGTGAGAAAAAGCTCGGAAAAGCTCGAATTAAACTGTCGACGCGATGAGGCGAGGGCTTTTACCCTTTTAGGGGGTAGCTTGTAACAACACCTGCGTTGCTTAAATTATGTAAATATTTTTTTTCTCTCATAGTCCCTTGCGTTTACGTTGACTCGAGTTTTACGAAATTGAGGACGCTTTGATGTATCATTTAAGTAATGCCGAGCGAAATAATTGAGCGTAAGAAATTCAAGAAATTCTTACAAAACAACGTCACGAGATACCATCTTTTATACTTTTTTTTCTATAACTATAAGAATAATTACACTTCATGTCCTGCTCAAAGGTTGATTGTGAGATTACGCTGTGAAGCATTAATTCCACGTTTTGTAATAATTTTGAGTAGTTTTGTGAGCAGATGGGCCACCTGTTGGTAAGTGGATACTGTCGCACATGGACATCCGCTATACATGTCAATATCAGTCCAGAATTAAAAACACTGGTACGTCCCAATTATCACTGTACTGCCTACTTTTGAATATTTACGATATTTCGAGGAAGGGTTGGGTAAATAAAAAGGGATAGGATAGGATTGGATGGGAATCGGCTCTGGCATATCTTACTCACTACCAAACACGTAGATTGGGGGCAAAGGATAAGGTGAGACTAATTAAGTTTAGTCAGCCGAGTGCGCCCAGCGGCTGTGGGAATACAGAGTGCACCCTCCTCTTTCCTTTCAGTAAGATATCTTACTGATAAAATCTCTTTTAGAAAGTAAAGTAACAAAATAAACTGATTTTCAGAAAATAAAACAAAACCTAAAACATATGTATGCTCATTGTATGGAGAAATCATACAAAAAGAGTACAATAAATAACAATGTTCGCCCACTAGTGATAGTTCCCTTAAAACTTCACAGAGCTCGGGAGACTTGGGAGCTGTTTTTGCATCTCCCCTTTCTCTGTAATTAATCAAAGTGGTACTCGGCTTAAAAGGTACTGGTCTGCTAAATATTTAAACATAATAATAATATACCAAATCTTTATTTCAAGTAATAACGACTCATATGGCAAAATTACAAAAAAGAAATGGAATTATAACATAAACATAAAATACACATATATTTATTCTAGGAGTTTTTGCCAAGTATGACTCCTACCCAGCGTCACATGGTAACAAACGATATTTTTTCCATAAAAATGAACGTGCGATGTTAATTTGTAGGCGACTATATACACCTACACTTTATGTAAGTTTTTCACACAAGAATTAATGTGGTTAAGAAGTATTAAGTATTAAGAATTAACAGTGGTGTGGTACCGCGATGGAACAACATACACACAATCACGTTTCATAGTGAGAAATCGAAGTCTCGGGAATATCTCTCGCTCCCCCTTACGGGGGACGAAGGAAATAGTGCTGGGAACCCTTTCTGTAGTGTGCGCTTCTGTCCGCCAATACCGACAGGTCCCTGGAGTGGCCCTTTTGGGTCGTGGTACCGACTCGGAATAATTCACGCCGTCCTCGCGGTACTAGCCTATCGGGAGGAAAGCCCAGTGAGCGATCAGTGTAGACGGCAACTGAAGCGCCATCGGTTGACGCACCATCGGGCGCGATCAGGTCGTGTGGAAAGGCATTGTCATCGGGCGGCCGTGCGTGAGTGAGAAACGTCACAGCAATCTCGAATTAATGGGTAATGTTCTGAAGAACCGATCAATTATATGCCAGACTTTTTTACCATTGCATCTCGTCATCGTCGTGCGGTTCATCCGCACTTCCTTGACAGAGCGTCGCTGCGTACAGTGCGGTCAAAAATACACTTCATACCGCGAACCAGAAAGTTGTGGAATGAACTGACAGTCGAGCACTTTCCATTATGCTACGATATGGGGCTCTTCAAAAGAGCAATGAACAGGATTCTGCAACGTCGGCAGCGTACCGGCATGCCCCCTGGTGTTGCAGCTGTCCATAGGCGGCAGTGACCACTTACATGCCCACATGATGAGCCCACCCACTCGTCTGCCATCAATCCTATAAAAAAAATAAACATTTACCCGACACCAATTTCTATTTACGAGTTGTAGGTTATCTGCTGTCTATTACGCCCTTGTGTGAAAATACCGGGCCGCAAAAGTATTTGGGCGTTTTCGGTTAATATTAAGCCAAGGTACGCGAACGAGCCGACGCATCTCGCATACACATACCGAGCTTTATTATCAACATATAGAGCCTTACAATTCTATTTGTGCCGTCCCGGAATGCAATATAACGGAGAAACAATGGAGTCCTCGACGTTTTTGATGTTCAATTGTTTGTTTATGGTTTTACGTTTATATACAGAGTTACAAATTACAAAACAATTTGTTACTATTATACACAGACTCTATTAGGGTGTAGCAAATAGCAGAGGGTGGCATCTCTATATTAAACCTGTGAAACAATGACCTTTGACCTTTCTGTTGTATGCTGGGATGTATACATCCCTAAAAGTGTGAAAAGGTTAATGACAAAATCTAACTTAACATTATATACAGTAAACTATTACATACAGGGTGTAATTAATCAATTTCTGACGCCCGAAACCTTAGAATCCACTCATGATTCCTAGTTAAATGACATATAATATTAAGTATTTTCATGTTAAAGTATATCTTTGTTTCGTAATTGCATAGTTTATATAGAAGGAAGATTGTAGACAAGCGGTGAGTGCACCTGGAGGTAAGTGGAAATTGTCTCTCATGTATATATCCGCGACATATAGTATGTCAAGTATTTAGCACTTTTGTATGACACAGTTAGTAAACATTGAAAAAAAAAAATTCTTACAAAAAACTTTGAATTCTTATGCAGCTGAGGTAAGCGAAGCTTATCATTTGACGTTTATCTACATATATATTAAACCTAACATTTTTCAGTCTGTTATTTTTTTTTATGTTACGAAGGTATTTGTGTACTGCCTTATCTGTAATATTAATACTACATTTCCGGCCTTCAGCCAACACTTTTACCAGGTATCGGCACGTACCTGGGCGCTTTTCATCGACTCGCGATCCCGCGGTACCCTCCCAAAGCAACGCCCAAAGTAAGCCGAGGTTCATTCCGATGGTCTACCGGCGGAAGAGCCCTTAGGCTCGTTGCTGCACACACTCTTTGCTCCAGGCTGAGCGCCTTCTTCGCTCGCCCTAACCTATACATGTCCGGTCACTTTTGAAAGGCCATTAGGGCCACAAGAATTTAGCCATACCGAAAAAACAATTCTAATACTATATTTTGTTGAGGCACTTTTAGTAGCTACCGTATTTTGTTTTTCAGACAATAATTATATTTTAATGCCCGTTGCATAAAAATGAGGCAACCCGAATAAACGAAATAGTTCGTGATATTAGAGCCATATTGTATCCGTAGAAAACATTACAACAAAACATAAGACCGTGATGCATTCAATTCTACTACGAATAAAATATCATTGCTCAAACAATTGCATATTTTTGGAACTTGATAAATGCCTCTTGAATCAAAATTAATTGTTACAACGAAATATGTAGTTGTTACAATCATTTCAATTGCTGCAATGGAATCAATTACTGGAAACTGATTGATGATATAGCTTTAAAAGGGTTCGAAGAAAAAGTACGTAATTTTGAATGAAAAACGTCCGAATGTGAAATGTCAATGGGTTATCGAGCAAAGACTTTTACTTTTCCTGCCTTTGTTGTTATTTAAATAAAAGTTATTGTTTGTGCTATTCAATGTAGGTACACAATTATTTATTTAAACTTTATTGCATAAACAAAATCTACAAAGGGCGGACAAAGGCGAAGGGCAAGCACCGAGTCATGATCAAGAATAGGAATTGTAAGGTTGGTATTATGAAAATCGGATAATAACGTTACTAACAAATATTTTTGTTATTTTCAGTTTGATCTGTCAGTAGACAGGCAGTAGTCAGTAGACTGGTACGGCATGAAGTCCGCCATTTGTATACGTCAAGTACTTGTGCAATGAAGTACCTACATGTAAATAAATAAATAAATATATATAAAAAAACAGGTAGAATAATATACTTACAGTGTATAAAGCATGTAATGTGATAATCGTAAAGGACATCATTATTTCTCTATACAAGTCTGGCATCATTTATTTTTGGATGCGGTCAGTAATTATATTTGGAGTATTCAAAGACTATGTAAAACCTATTCAAATACTACACAAACGATTTTTTTTCTTATAGGTAAAATAAGAGTTATGTTGTTTTTTTTTTGGTAAAAATAAGAATTACATTGATTAAAAACCAACTAGTTTTTATTTTTGTTATTTTTTATTATTTTAAAGTAGTTACATAATAGTTTTACATTTTTTATTGTAGACGCATGAATAGTATAAAAGATAAATATACAATAGGTATAAATTATGCCACATATTTGAAAAAAAAAGTAGTCCAAAGCATGTCTGGTTCCGTGGTGTAGTGGTTAGGTTACATACAAAGGTTGTTTTTTTGTTTGTTTTCAGGACTGGTTAAAAAACTGGTTAAATACGCATATAAAACTAGTAATTAGCTCCCAATAAAGTTCATAGAAGGCTACGGATTCCTATTAATGCGTCTCCGATACACTCTTGACCGGTTATTTAATTATTCAAAATCATACTCCAATCTACAGTCCTTTACTTGTTTGTAAGAATCGATATAACTATTGTGCTATCTGAACAACGAAGTTATATATGTATACCTAAAGAAATCAATGTAACGTTTAAGTAAGCTAAAATAAAATAAAATGTATACCATTAGAATAGGTTTCAAATAGTCTATCGATCGCCCAAATATCGTTGATGGCCGCATACAAAAAAAAATTGTGCCAGATATAATGATGTCCTTTATCATTCCCTAAAAGAACAAAAATATTTCTTAATTATAAAAAGTCGTATATCTTTATGTTACAACAATCACTAAATTTTATAAAATTACTACACTAATGTGTGTGTGTAATTCTGAGAGGTTTAATTCTATTCGATGTATACCATTAAACATTTCAGAACAAATATACTACAAAACAGTAAAATTATATCAGTTGTTATATCAGACTAGCGCAATACAAACGAGAAACTTTATGCCGCATAATATATGTAAAATGGATATGGATATAATATGGATTTTATGTCACTTTTCAAAAATATACATTACTAGCTATTTGCCCACGAAATCGCCCGCGTGGATTTTGTTTTAAAAGTAATGGACTCCCCGTGAAAATCATAACAAACATGAAATATTTCTTGAAATAATAACAAATAAATGGACAGACAACACAGTCTCGTATTTAAAATATTAGTGTGAATAAGGCCAGTCCATATGGAGTATTAACCAATACAGCGGCGATGGGATTTCTGCGTCCCGCAAACAATAGATTAACAATGAAGGTCAAAGGTCATTGCTTCATTGGTTAATTGGCAAAACCCGCGAAACATGCAGATAAGGGCTTAAACAACACTTTTTTGTAAATGGATATTTTTTATTTTACAAATTTTAACACTGCTCCGTTAGTATGAATTTAATTGCGTTTGTCGCGTGATACTTGGCATAGCAAAAAAAAAACATTTATTCGCATCATATTATGTCCTTTTCGTGGCAAACAGCATAAAGAACATATTCCGATAAATATTCCCATAATATGCTGAATTTTAACCTCTTGACACAATCTTACGAAACGGTAGAACACGTGTTTAATTACTTGTACTGGAGAATATTTACATCAAGTTTCAAAATTAATAGGACCATAAATTTTTTATCATACAAACTTTGATACCCCGATTCGCCCTTTAGGGGTTGAATTTCGAGAAGTCCTTACTGTGTAAAAGAAAGCTTACTCTAGCTCAATGAACAATTACAACCATAGTGGAATTGGATGATAATACTCCATATTCCCCATCTTTCCTAGTCTATATTGATCATTCATCATAATACTTGACTGTTGGCATGTGATTTAATACATAGTTATATACGTAATACGTAAGTTCAATTACAATTTCTAAGTCTCTAATTTAAAAAGTTTTTGTGATACAGATTTGCCATATAAAATTATCCCCTGCATTTTTGCCCCCTTCTAAGGAAAAATATCAAAAAACCCCGACATTCGTGTTAAATTATTATTTTAAGGGAATAGTATATATACCAAATTTAATTACGCAACTTAAATTTTTTTTTTTTTTTTTTATAGATTAGTGGGCGGACGAGCAAGCGGTCCCACGTGGTGATAAGTGTTACCGCCGCCCATGGGCACCTGCAACACCAGGGGGTATGCGGGTGCGCCGCCGACCTTGCAAAATCCTATTCACAGCTCTCTTGAAGAACCCCATATCGTAGCTCAATGGAAAGACCTCTTGAGGCAGTTCGTTCCACAACCTACGGGTTCGCGGTATAAAATAATTTTTGGACCGAACAGTGCGCGACACCTCCGTATCGAGGAAATGCGGATGGACCGCACTTCTGTGACGGGAGGTGCGGTTGTAGAAACCCGAGGTGGGAATTATATTAAACAATTCTTCAGAGCATTCCCCATTGTACAGGCGGTAGAACACACAGAGAGACGCAACGTCTCTCCGAATGCTGAGGGATTCTAAACCGCCCGTGAGAGTGGGATCGTCGACAATACGAACAGCACGTCGTTGGATGGAGTCAAATGGGTCCAATTGGTATTTCGGTGCGCCGGCCCAGAGATGAGAGCAGTACTCCATATGGGGCCTCACCTGAGCTTTGTAAAGCATAAGGAGTTGCCCAGGTTTGAAGTACCGCTTCGCTCTGTTCAGCACACCGAGCTTTTTGGAGGCCATTTTGGCCTTATTTTCCAGATGACCCCTGAATTCGACTTTGCTGGAGATGTCGATACCAAGGATCCCGATACTCTCCAAGATCTTAAGAGGTATGCTCTGAAAGCGAGGTGCTACAACAAAAGGGGTTTTTTAGCGGTGAATGCACAGACTTGCGTCTTACTGGGGTTGAAATCCACTAGGTTTAGAGAACCCCAAATCGAGACTAGATCTAAAGAGTCTTCAATTTCAGACACAAGCCTGGCGCGACTCTCTTCCACTTCGACCCGAGGGATGTTGGCGCGGCCCTTGTACAAGGCGTCTCCAGTACTGTCATCTGCATAGCAACGTATGTCACCAATTTGCAACAGGTCGTTGATATGCAGAAGGAACAGAGTTGGAGACAGCACGGAGCCTTGCGGGACGCCAGCGTTAATAGACATGGTGTCGGAGCAGCTACCATCGATAACGACTCTGATGCTCCGTCCAGTCAGGAAACTGGCAACCCATTCGCATAATCCCTCGGGTATCCCGAAAGATGGTAACTTGGAAAGCAGCGATTTGTGCCATACCCGGTCAAAAGCTTTCGCAATGTCTAGGCCTACAGCCAGAGCGTCGCCTCTACTCTCAATGGCGTCAGCCCAGCGGTGTGTTAAATACGCTAAAAGATCACCAGCGGAGCGATTATGGCGAAATCCATATTGACGGTCGCTAATCAGCTGGTGATCCTCTAGGTACCCAAGGAGCTGTGTGTTTATGACACGCTCCATCACCTTGGAGAGGAGGGAGGTGATCGCTATTGGCCTGTAGTTGGCCGGGTCTGTGCGGTCACCCTTTTTAGGTAAAGGGTGAACATGAGCTACCTTCCATGTTGACGGGAAGCTTTTTGTAGAGTATGAGAGCCTAAAGAGTCGCGTAAGCACCGGGGACAACTCGGGAGCGCAAAATTTAAGCACCACTGCAGGAATACCATCAGGCCCACTCGATTTTCGGACATCAAGAGATGCTAGAGCTCGCCGGACTTCACGCTGTGTGAAACAGATTTCCGGCATGGAGCTTGTGCACCTTGAGATAGACTGTGGTGAGGCACCTCTATCGTCCAGTGTCGAGTTTGAGGCAAAGAGATAGCCCAAGAGATCGGCTTTCTCCTTCGCCCCATGGGCCAGTGACTCATCGAGTTTCCGCAGTGGAGGGAGTGACGACTGGCAGAAGTTACCTTCAGCAGCCTTAGCGAGCGACCAGAAAGCCCGGCTTCCAGAAGGATAGCTAGCTAGTCGGTCGCCAATTCTGCGGATGTGCTCATTCTTTGCTCTGATAATGATCTTCTTACTGCACCTCGAGGTAGCGTTAAATTTCTTCCTCAAGTCGGAGGTATTCGGATCTTCGGACACCTGTGCTCTGGCCCAGGCCCTGTATGCGGCCCGTTTATTACGACGGGCCTCTCTGCAGGACTGATTGAACCATGGTTGGCTCCGTCCGCCTACCGGTATCGCGGTGCAAGGAATATAACATTCCATGCCCTGCAACACCACGTCGGTAACGGAGTCTGCACAGGTATCCGGATCTCCCGACGAGAAACAAAGCTGCCTCCAGGGATAAGAGGCGTAAAATTCGCGCAACCCATCCCAATCTGCTGACTTGTAGTGCCAGACTTTGCGCGTTCCCTGTGAATGGGTCCGCACGGATTGCTTGGCTGGCACAGCAGTTCGAATGATACAATGGTCGGATGATCCTAACGGGGCATCAACAACAACATTGTAGTCATTCGGCCGCGTAGTCAGCAGGAGGTCCAGTAAGGAGGGAGTATGGCTCTCGATATCAGGTATCCTCGTAGGTGAGGACACCAACTGCGAGAAACCATAGGCCAGTGCAAAGTTATAGGCTGCTCTCCCTGCGCGGTCGGTAGTTCGGGATCCCAACCACTCTTCGTGGTGAGCGTTGAAATCACCAAGGATCACCACTTCCGCGCAAGGGAACTGCTCGAGCACTCTGTCAGTCGTTTCTTGTAGACGCTCAAAAAAACGAGTCGTCTCCGTATCACCGCTGTGGGTGATACGGTTTTTATGCCCTAAGTCAAATATAAAAAATGCCGATACACGTATTTAATTATTGTAAATGAGAAGTTTATATGCTATACAGTTTATATGCTATACAGTTTATATGTTATACAGTTTATATGAGATACAGGCATTGCATAAAAAAAATTCCCCCCCTTTTTACCCCCTCTTGCCAGTAAGATTTCTAAAAATCTTTCCTTAGTGGATACGTATGCCACAAAACCTATCCACTGAGCAAATTTCATGTTTCTAGCTTCAGCGGTTCAGGCACGGCGATGATGAATCAGTCAGTCAGTCAATCAGGATGTGTAATAAGTATAGATCGGACTTTTGGGTGCTATTGACAAAATATGTCATCAAAAGTATGGATACGACCAAAAAAATCCCGGGAAAAATTCCGTGTCTCGGAATTACATATATCACTGGGATATCGAATGTGGATGAATGTCGGAATCACGAGTACGACTATTATGTAAAGAATGGATACGACTAAAAAAATTCTTCAATGCTTAAGAATGTGGTATTTAGTAATAGATGTAATATTAATGATGAGATTCCGAATAGGATAATTGTTTACTAAATAAAACACTCATATAAATGTACAGGGTATAATTTCTTGATTTAAAATACAAACAAAACATAAAATCTCTTAGGTATATAAAATATATCAGAATAAGATAGTACTCACCAAAAGTATGTTTTCGGGAAAAAACATATTTAAATACTTGTCCAGTTGCAATAATCTTAGTCCGTTTTTCAAGCCAAAAATGTCAAGTTATACAGTTAAATCCAAAATCCAGGTAACGCGCAGGGGTCAACAAATAATGGCACAAAACACACGGATAGCAAACTGAACAGCACCCGACAAACCGAAGTAAGCGAATGAGTCAAAAAATGCTCGCGATTAGAGATGGGTCAACTCAAGCGCTCAGTTCGAGTTAACTTGATTCGGATCTCACGAACTCAAGTTCTTCGACTTGCGGTTTCACCTAACCCGTGGGAAAAACGGGATAAAAAGTAGTTTATGTATTAATCCAGGTCTCCAGCTCAGTTCCAAAGTAACAAAATTTTAAATTTAGGGCCACGGCTCTAGAATTTACAAAATAATGTTACATTACAATTTTGTAAGGGTAATTTTTTAAACATTTATTATTTTCGAATTCGTCAGGCATCTTGTTCGAAATCAACAAATCAGGAAATTAACAATTCGATTTACGTGAATTACGACCAGTCATGTTTTTTCAAAGCTGGCACATCACTAGTTGCAACAAGAGAGCGATATGTATGTTTGTCTTTTTTTTTCTATTTTATGGTAGGTACGCTAAAAAAGAATACAGTAGAACCTCGCAAAGGAAGGAGATAGTTGAAAACCTCTACAATTCCAAAATCTCTTGTTCCCTTTAAGCCCCAAAACCTCCATTTCGAGAATTTTAATTCTCGATAATTCGAAATAATCAGTCTTTTCCTACAACTATTTTAGTACATATTTAACCTCCGTAAATCGAAAAAATTGTGTATATCTTTCATATCTCGAACATACAGAAATGGATCTACTACCTCTATAACTCCAATATTTTAAATAAATAACAGCGATAGCTCGAAGAAAAATAACAAATATACCTACCGCCTTTGAAATATTGCCGACAATAGTGACAGTAGGTATGCTCAATAGTTTTCTAGGTATTTTGGAAGAGATAAGCAATTTTTATGACTGTCGTCAAAAGGTTCCTTTTGTTGAATTTTGGGTACCTATTTATGGTTATTGTTAACTTAAAATTGTGAGATTGCATGTATGAAAAAAACTCAGTAGGTATACCACTTTATGCTTTAAATTCTAAAATATTTGTTAATAATATTTTTCTAAAATTAATACAATTTCTAAACATTTTTCAAAACTCTAATAAGGTTTAAAAAGAAATATCGGGATTACGGAATTTCCAATTCCCGAATGTCATATCCATGTTTGTGACAACGTTCGAATAGCACCCAAAAGTCCGATCTATAGTAATAAGATATAAAGGTATTATTAAAGTACGAGTATTAGTGCGCTCGAATCGTCGGTTTTACAGCGAGCTATACCCGGCGAGGATTACCGAGCTATTCAAGCAGCGGTCGAGCGCGCTCAGCCCGCGGTAAACGATTAAGGCCGGTTGAGCTACTCGGGGCCATCACGGCCCGATACGTCCGTCCGATCGTTCGCCCGAAAATATAAGTATGTGACTTTGAGGTTTTTGTTATTTAGCTTTTAATAGCCCTTCTAAAGCAAAGTCACTAAGTTTTCAAATTACATCAAATTCATTTATTATAGTGTTCTTTGAGCTTAGGGACTTTATTATCGGTGTCGGCTGATTGTTTTTTTTTTAATGACTGTTTATAGACTCCTGAATTAAAAATTTCGTTGTTGCATGATTGTCTTTAAATTAAAAATAAAGTTAATAAATGTATAGTATTACTTGTATTAGTAAGTCTTGCATTTAATTCCGAATATTTCAGCAAGCCCTAATTTTGGTAATGATTAAAAATATACTGAGGAAACTTGCAGATAACTTGGAACACCTTGGAAGAGTGATTGATAATAATTGATAATAATAACAGGCCTATAATAATCGTGAATTAGCAACAAATTAAGATAGCATGCAAAGATCGTTTTTTAACGAGACAGTCGAAATCCTTGGCCCCACTGCGCATAATCTCTTTAAAGACTTAGTGAAGCGCCTGGTTGACACCACCGATAGCCCCGGGGCCGACAATTACCTTGATTAGCGCTTATGTATTACTTGCCTTGTGGAAAAAAGGCGGCAAACGAGCATACAGTCCACCTAATGGTAAGTGGATACTGTCGTCCATAGACATCCTCGATTCATGCCAACATCAGTCCAGAATGACAAACGCTGGCACGGCCCCGGATGCGCTGGCTACCTTTGCAGATTAGGAATAGATTGGGAGAAAGGGTTGGGAAAATAAGGAAGGACAGGATTGGATGGGATGGGAATGGGCTCTGGCATATCTCACTCACTACCGAAACACGTATGTACATTATAGAGATACTATAAAGTAGGAAACGCAGTACATGTCAAAGTAGTCTTCTGTGAGAGAGGGGTAACGTGGCCAGTCGAGTGCGTCCAGCGGCTGCGAATGCGGTGTGTGCTCTCCACCTGAAAAAGGGTGATGCTCTATCTAAAGGAGTGATGCTGTTAGCATGTATGAGTACTTTGTCCCAAGGTTCTAATCTTTATAATATGTGCGATATATTAATTTAAGTTTGATTACTTTCAATGGCTTATTTAAGTGATATATTCTTATAGTTACTTTTGTCAATAAAAATTCGATATTCATTTACGATAACACATTTATTAAGTGATACATTACTTTCATTGGATAAATAATAAAAATAAACAACATTATCATTAGTCGCATACTTGGTAAAAATGATAAAATATGATTTATTTATTACTTGATTTAGATTAGTGTGAACAGAAAAGAGTTCTTTATATAAGTAAATTTGCATTTGGTTTCCAACTGGGCTAATTTACTAATTTTAGACGCCCATATCTAGGATATATATCTACGAATCTAGGAATATATTTCTATAGCACTAGGTGAAGACATCTTTGTTAGTTAATTCTGTAGGATTTTCTAAAGGAAAAATATTAAAAAAGTCATCCATACATTTAAAGTGTGTTAGATTTTAGGCAATGATAAATTAGAAGGGTAAAACTCATTATAATAAAAACCTGCTAAAGGTATTGCTTCATAGTCGTTTGTGAACTTGTAAGCTTTATTTATCAAAAAGATGTACAAAAACGTTTCAATTATATTTGACAAATTTAAATAGAGAATGAAGTGATTACAAGAGGAGGCTTGTGCCCCACATTTTGATAAAAAAAAAAGATATCAATTTTCTTATCCTGTTTGACTTGAGTTAGAAACGATCGCAATCACATTTTTCGCCGACACACGCCCCACCAGGGAACCCGAGGCGACGACAAGTCTGCTCGCAATTCTTGAGATCACAGCTTGCCCTGCGTACGCGTTCAAGTAGTGATGCCGGTTCCAAATCGCCTTCTGTAAGGAAAACGGAGTTTGTTATAAAAATCGTGTTTAACAGTGTAAGATAATACGGATCCATTGTTTTGACTAATTGATGAAGACAATCAAATTAAAGACGAAAGCGCTATTTAGTGAAACAGTTGTATCCGCTCCGGTTTTGCTCGAATGGAATAAAACATATTAAAATTATAGTTAAAGTTTTATGTTAGTCTAGATAGCCTTTAGATGTTATTTTTCTTCGAGACTCATACCATACCATACCATCAGCCTATGTCTTTCCACTGTTGTATTCGTATATACATAAATTCTCCCAAGACTTACCAATTACGAGATCATTCTCAATTATTATTTCTAAGATACCATGCATTAAATATATTATTCTTAATATGTTTATTGCATTAAAACCTTTGAATATATGTATTCTAATTAATGATGCAAATTGCATCAAAATCTGTTGCAAAATTTTTGACTTCATATTAAACTTCATACTCCGAAATGACGGTAATAGATATAATTTCATTTTAGACAATTTATTTCGGTTCAAGCTGCATTCATGGGATTGTTAAATATTAGAGGAAAATATACTACCTACTACTATAGATTTATATCTATCTACACTATCTATGTATACTATCTATTGTATACTACTACTATACAATAGATAATTATAGGTTTTTTTGTCCGTGAAATATTTGAGTACTTTATTATTATTTACCTCCAGGCACCGAAGCAGCGAAAGATAAGGCGATGAAAGCCAGGAGCAAAGCAAAAACAAGGAAATAACCCTTCATTTTGAACTCAATTTGTTTAAGTCGCTCTAAGAATTTAGCAATGACTGCGTTTATGCCTGAACGAGACCTATTTATATACAAAAGTTGAAAGTTTTTAAATTCCAACAAACTAATATTTCCCATTTTAATATAAAACATTTGTTCAATTATAACCTTTATATTATAGCACGTAAGTGTTTCCTAATAGTTTATTGATAGCAAAGTTGGCGACGGGTATGACATGAATAGCAATGTAATCGGTGAATTACCTAGGTGATGTTTCTGTGTATTTTAACTGTTTGTTTTGCTAATAATATTGATAACCCAGCGACACGAGAATGTTGATTATGTAAAGCTTCCTGACAAATATTATAAAACGTTCCTTAACGTTGAACAAGGTTTTTATACGTTTGTACTCGTAAATGTGTCAATGTTTGTCAGAATTCAAGAATATTCACGAATCTCAACGTTGAAAAACTTCTGTTCTAAGTAATTTTAAGTGTTAGTTTTAATTATTGTTCTATTATAAGCGATTTATCTTCAACATTTTAAAGCAATTGTTGTAAATTGTTGCTTATGTGATTGTAAACATTGCCCAACGTTGCGGAACAAATTTTTACGCGAACGCTGGGATAAATTTAATGTGGAAGCGAAATTTCGGGTGCAAATAAGTTGTTGTCAGCAGTTCTTCTTCTATGATTCCTTAAATATGTTAATCTTTTTAGGGGTTCATTTATATTGTCTGCAGTCCTACAGTTTCTTGGCATTAAAAAAAAATATGCGGTAGCTTTTAGTAGACACATAAAACCGTTAAAGTAGGGGTGTAGAGAAAGGATCATCTGTAGATTTTTTAGATTTTTTTCAATTAGATTTTTTAAGACGAACCAACGGTCTACGCGTTGCTGAATGACAACCATCTACAAGGACACGCACTACTATCGTTCGGATGTGACTTTGATAAACTCGACCTTGCTTGCTTCGACCGACTTTGGCAAAACATTGCGTACCTTATTACATCCCACAGCTAATTGGGCGCATTTGACCGACCGAATTACCACACTCTCACAGACGACAGAAGGGAAACTTGCTAATATGTTTCAGGAGTGCGAGAGAGTTATAACAGCCGTTTCCCTTACCTTTTAATAAATCCCATTCAACTATAGCAAATGCCAACCATCAAGTAGACTTTTACTGTATAAAAATGACCCACGTCGTTATATCTCATATCGTCAGATGTGGAATATGTGCTTTGACAACTTCTTCAAACTTTGTCAAAGAACCTGTTTACCTCACTATTTTTTTATATTTTTTTATTTATTTGTTGAGGTACATACCGTCATCAACCCTTTTATAGTTCACTGCTGGACATGTATCTCTTTATGAACATTGTCTTGTGCAAGAGGGATATATAGCTTTAAAACGCCATGCTGGCCAAACGCATTGACGAGTCCACTCTTTAAGAGGTGGTGGAATCAATGTGAATGGTGAGTATATCTAGCATCTTCGTTTCGCCGATGACATAGTCGTCATGGTAGAATCGCTAGAAGATTTAAGCTGGTTGCTAAACGACCTTAACGCAACATCACGACGAGTCGGTCTCAGAATGAACATAGATAAAACATAAATGATATTCAATGAACATATACTTTTGGGACTGAGAGACCTCGAAGCGTGGCCCTCAGATGTTGTTGAGCATTATGTTTACCTTGGGCAAACAATCCAACTAGGCAACTCCAACTTTATCAAGGAGATCGATTCAACTTGGTATTTGGGACGTAAGGTCTTCTCGTCGTCTATATCACAATGCATGAAGACTTCAATCAGTGCCTCCTGACAGTTGTAACGTATGGTGCTGAAACGTAGTCTCTAACGGTGGACCTGATCCATAAGTTCAAAGTCACTCAGTGAGCTACTGATAGAACTATGCTCGGAGTTTAGTTGCAGGTTGTGCATGAAACGACACAGAACTAAAGTAACCGATATAGCTCGTAAAATCGGCATGTTGAAGTGACAACGGGTAGGTCTTATTTGCCGCAGGACCGACAGCCGCTGGGGTAGACGAGTAGACGCACCGGTAAGTGCAGCGAGGGTCGCCCTCCGCCCAGGTGATGACCTAAAGAAATTCGCCGGTGGTGGTTGGATGAGAGGAGCCGAGGATCGTGTAAGATGACGAGCCTTGTGAGAGACCTATATCCAGCGGTGGGGAGACATAGACTGATGATATGGTATGATAGTTCCTCAGAGCTTGTGGTAGCTGATTTATTATCCCTTAGTCACCTTTCACAGCATCTACGGTCAGATATGGGCTGGTGCGGTTCTAAAGCCGGCGCGCGGCCCGAATCTTAGAATTGTATAAAAGCTCAAGTTATTAATTTTAAATTGAACAAGTAAATTACGTTTTTAATACAAAATATATAATAGCAAACACTTTTATTAATTATTTAAATAATATATAAACAAGACCTGACATTATTAATTTATTAGTTAATTAATATAATCTAAGACGTTACGGTAGAACATGCCTTGAGCTAATGGAGTTTGACTTGTAAGCACGCAGTGACGTCACAAACTATGTAGTCAGTGATCGTCTTTGAATAATTTTGTATCATGTATTTGAGAATATTAATATTCATCTGGAGTTAATATTCTAACTAAATAAAATAATATTTTTAATAAAAACCTCGAGTATATGTCCACAAACATGCACCGGGCTCGCGGAGTGGACTAAAGCCCGAAACCTCCAAGTGATATTCTAGGGGAGACGTGTGCCCTGCAGTGGAAATATAATAGGGTTAAAATATGAATATTCAGGGCAATTAATAATATTCTTACATTGAAACAATTATACTACCTTTGTTTTTCAGTAAATAATTCAAAAGGTTCCCTTTTTATCTTTTAATAACGAAGGTACGAGTAATAATTACGTAATAATCGTTATGTTATATTATAAACGGGTTACTTACGATTTAATATTTATTACAAATTTCATTTTAATCAGTAACTCGTTTTACATAACAATTATTATGTTCAACTACAATAACAAAACTTTAAAATCTTATATAATTTTATTTCGTTTGGCGTACTGTTTTCGAGTTCTAGTAAATACTTCCTTATCATATAGGTACTTCACTTCACGTTATCTGTCACTATTAATATTGCTATCAGCACATATTTTGTAGGTTTATTTAATAATATTAATATACATAATTATATGTAGATTTAAGTACCATTATTATAAGTTATGTAAGTACATCATCTACCTTATTTTTTATCAACTGCAGTGATAGTATCAAAGGTGATAGTATTATACTAGTATTTGAACCGTTTTTATCATATTGTGCTCCGTATTTTCTTTATTTATGGTGTACAATAAAGAAGGGGCACGCTGCATTCCCACAGCCGCTGGGCGCACTCGACTGGCCTCGTTACCCCTCTCTCACAGAAGACTACCATGAAATGTACTGCATTTCCCTTTTTATCGTATTTCCCCAATGTACGTATGTGTTTCGGTAGTGAGTGAGTTATGCCAGAGCCCATTCCCATCCCATCATATCCTATCCCAGTCCATTTTCCCAACCTTTTCTCCCAATCCATTCCTTAATCTGCAAAGACAGGCACCGCATCCGGGGGCGGGCCAACGATTCTCATTCTGGTCTGATGTTGGCATGTGTCACGGATGTCTATGGACGGCATTATCCATTTGTCATCAGGAGGGCCCGTATGAAGCCATTTTTCTAAAAAAAAGGATACTTTTGAGCAAAAATGTTATGCTCCTAGAAAGATACAAAAAAGAATTTTGTAATGTAGTGTAATCTATCTATACTCGTATAGGGAAAAGATGTCGTCGTCACATCGCAATGAAAATGGCGTTTCTTAAAATGGAATTTCAATCTCCAATTACATATTTTCAAGTGAATAACACTCCATCTTTGTGGTTTCGCAGGAGGCATATAGAAATTCTTGTAATAAGATCTCTGAATATCGTTTTATATCGCGTCTGAGGGAATGTTTCAGATGAAACTGGAACCATTCCATGATCTTCAGAAATATGTGGCACTAGCGGTGCCAGCGACGTCATTCGTGTGAACTTTAAAGTGATTCCTGTAGGAACTCTATAACGAATCAGCATAAAATTTACGCTAAATGTTAACTCAATGCATAAGCAATACCTGTGCCAAGTTTTATTATGTCGTCTGTCGAGTGGTTCTTGAGTGATGAGCGGTCATACATACGAACAAATATACCAAAAATTGTTGTTTTTAATTCAATGTTATTCGTACTTTATATTACAAATATTTTATATTACAAATACTGCGATTTCCTTCGCGTGGACTTCACTGATTCCCGTGGGAACTCTTTTAACGGATCAGAATAATATGTACTATAAATGTTAACCCAAGGCGACTAAGGGGTAACAAAGCTGCTATCACAAGCGCTCAGGAACTGCACCACCTCTAAGACTGGACTCGATAAGGGCTGATTGCACTGCATTTATTACCTTAATAAAGGTATTTATGGACTACAATTGTTTTTTGAGATAAAGATCTTAAAAATCAACAGAATCTATGGTTTCAGGTTTCGAGATGGGATTGGACACACCCTGTATACACAGTTATATAATTCATACCGACAATAAGGTCCCAGGTAAAGTTGCTGCAGGTAACGTCAAATAATGTAGTGAGTAATAAGACGGTAGGTTTTATGGAGGATGATATCATTTCCCTGACAGGCAGAGGACAGATAGACAGACAGACACACAGACAGGGGTAAAAGAACATTTATTACCGCGAACTCATAGGCTGTGAAACGAACTGCCTTTACACCACGGTATGGAGTTCTTCAAGAAAGCTGTGAATAGGATTTTGCAAGATCGGCGACGTACTCGCATACCTGCTGGTGTTGCAGGTGTCAAAGGGCGGTGGTAATCACTTGCCATCACGTGGGCCGCTTGCTCGTCCCACTACTCACCTATAAAAAAAGACAGATCTGTAAAGATTCCAATGATTGTATGCTGATAAATATTTTGTACTCTTCTATGCATCACGGGGCCCTCAAACTGGAAACCAATTACAAAATTCCTGTGTCCGTCCGTTCGCCTTACTTTAGAATTATTCAAGTACCATTATTTATGTAGTCGTCACTACAATCTAGCTTCCGTGGCATTCCATGTCAAGAATGACTATCAAAACTTGCTCCTGGCCGCTCATGAATATTTGAATTTCAAAAAAATTTTAAAAACAGAATTACATATAATAGTTTGTAGTGGGATCGTTTGTCAACTCATCTATCGCATTGAAAACTGAATTATCGCGAAATGGTGGTGATTTTTTTACGATTTCAAAGTCGCTTTCAAGGGTGCAATTCTCGACTTCAACCGCATTGAGCACTGTGAGGCATTGGATTAAAGGTTTTCTAGAATTAACTAGCGGATAAATCTAAACACTTAAACTAACTAAATCGTCAAATAAAATGTTAAAGTGGAAAATATTTGGCTTCGCTCGTGGCATAAAGGCATCAACAAACATTTCAATGCATACGACTGGGTCCTCTTAAAATTGTCCACATTCTACTTACACCCAGGGCCCTTCTATATTGTAATAATAACTTCGTACTTATTATGTCCGGGATAGGCACTGTTTAACATTTTACATAAACCTTTTTCAAACGCATAGTGACTTATGGAAGTGGTAGTTTAAAAGAAATACATATTAATTAAATTTACTGAAAAAATTTGGAAGGGGAGGGTGCACGCTCCAATCCTACAGCCGCTGGGTGCACCTCATTGGTGACGTCATCCCTCTCTCACAGAAGATTACAGTAAAATAGACGTGTTTCAGTAGTGAGTGAGATATGCCAGAGCCCATTCCGGATGGGCTATATTATTCTATATCTCCCCATTTTCTCACTCTTTTCTCCAAATCCATTTCTCCAAAGCGCGACCGGGGTCGTGACAATGTTCATTATTCTGGACTGGTGTTGGAATACATCTCGAATGTCCATGGACGACATTATCCACTTACCACGAGGTGGACTGTTTGCTCGTCTGTCGTCTTCTTAATATACAGGGAAAAAATGGAGAAAAAATATTTCTTAACTGATTTAACAATTGGAGCTTAGAAATTTTGAGTGTGCATGCGTTGATGCCAACATGAAAACGTTGGAAACTAAGGCTAGGGTTGACCTGTTTTATGTCTTTCAACGTTCTCTCTCCCACTGAAAATTTCAGAGGATTTTCAGTCTTTTGCAGTGATTCTTTTCATGTGCGTAGCTTTTATATAGTGAGTCAGACGGTCGACCCGGTAGATAATGACATACCTTTATATTGCTTTTGCAGGCTTTTTTAAGTATCTACTGATAGATAACCTGTTATATTTTTTATTTTATTTATTTATCTCATGCTAAGACCCTTAGAATTGTAGAGAATGGACCAATATAAACGGGAATTTTCATTGTTCGAATTTGTTACCTTAAAATGGCAGGCTAACAGTATCGAATGAGGAACAGCTTTTAATTAACTATTACAGTCTAGTTTACAAAGTCACTAGGCTTATAGTCGAGCTTCATACCATCAGCCCATGTCTCTTACCTGCTGGATATTGGCTTCTCGCCATTACACACGGTCGCTGTTTTCATTCAGCCATACCGGGAAACTTCTTCAAGCTGCTGGTTCATCTGGACGGAGGACGTTCAACGCATCGCTTTCCGGTAGATGGAGTCGAACTGCTGCAATTTCACTTTTAGCGACGTGTCCTCAATCCGACGCAGGAATCTGTTCTGTATGTGCCGCTTAATATGTATTTTCAAACATTGTCTCCTTATGTAGACGAGATAGGTACTCGTAGATATCTAACATCATACTCAGTAGCACTGTTAATGTCATATTTACAGATACGGCTTCTCTTCAAGTACCTGATTATTGCATGATGTCAAAAACTTGTTTTATTTCTTTTATTGTTGTTGTTCTGTGACTATTTCAATTATTGTCATAGTTGACAGATTGAAAATATTTTCAAATATGACACCGAAGTATCATTACCGTGGATTTCTGGATAATGTGTAACCTCTAGTAAATCCCCGGGGGGGGGGGGGGGGGTTGGGACGTAATCCACCACGTGGGTCCAGTGCAGATCGGTGGATCAAATACTCCAGTTTTTTTTTTAATTTCTGGAGCATGTGAGATTCCTCACGATATTTTCATTCACCGATACTATACATTTCCTCTCTACCTAAAGATTGTCCTGACAGAGATCGCTATTGTTGTGCATTTCGTGTGTTACAATGTTTGTTATTGTTTCGTTTTGGTTTGTTGCGATTTTTATTTTCATTTTTTCATTTATTTATCAATCGATGCGCGTAGTCACGTACTTGAAGACAAGCTAATAAAAGCATTTCGAAATATTATATTTACAATTTTGAGCTGAACAAAACATAAGAACTTAGGAGCATTATTAAATGTTTCTTCCAGTACACTTTATATCTGTTTTCTACCCGAACACTGGCTGAGTGGAGATATAATAAATTCCCGTCCCACCTGGCAGCTGGGGTCGCCTTTCTAAGACACAAAAATTGCTGAAAAACGCACCTTTTTGTCCTATATTAGTCTTAAAAATTTATATACAAGCCGCGTCTAAATATATTTCTTGTATGACATATAGTTTATTTAGTTTTATTCCTACGAGTAGCATTATCTTTAACGTTTGATTTGCTTTTATAATTTTCAGAATTCTTGCAATGCAATGCAACCAGCTCTTTAAGTATCCAATACTGGACACGGGCTTCCTGATGCGCATTGTCTCGTGCGTAAAGGATGTATGGTCTTAACACGCCACGCTAGCTAAGCTGGTAGTTCCTCATGGCGTGTGGTAGCTGCTGTGTTATCCCTTAAACGCCTTTTAGGACATACATGGAAAGAGATGGGATGATGGTATTGTATAGCCGACTGACACCACACCACACGCCACACTCCCAGAATTCCTACTGGGGGACAATTGTATTAACATGAACTGTTTATGTTTCAGTTGTGTTTCTGTTTCAGTAGAGACTTGACTTTGAATGTAAAAACTGTATTCAATTATAAAATAATTATAAAATATTATAAATTATAATTATAAAAAAAAGAAGGTCTTCAACAATTCCCGTGCTGTTTTCAAACAGTTTGTGGCAAACCTGCAAATTTTATACGTTGATAATTGGCTTTATTTTGTAAAAAAATCATCTGTCAATACCTTTTGTGAGAAATTACTCATAAGAGGAAAACGACAATCAATTTAATAAGGCAGATTAACGAGGTACTTGTATTTTGTTTGAGTCCTTCCTTGTAGCTCGAGGTTCATTCCCTAATGATATTATAAAATTTTGATAGACAATGCGTGTTTGCACAATGTTATGTAAGTATATATTATGTAATATGTAGTAATTATGCACGAGACATCGTTCGAGTGTACTTTTACGTAGATTTATAAATGCTATGTTTGGCAGCAATATCGATTTTCGTATTTCGGAAAAATGTTACTACATTTCCACTACATTCCAGCTCTCATTTCAAAAATGTGTACAGGGTATACCTAATAAAAAATATTAGAACCCTTTTGACATTAAATATATTTCCTGAAAACTAACATTTGTTCTCATAAAATTAACAGAAAAATACTAAAACAAGTTTAAAGCCAATTTCTGTAAGAAAATTTTATACGTAAAATAATTATTAGATGTAAAATTTGTATTTAATTCGCACTTTGTATAGGTACTTTGTTATCAAATTCGTGAAAATATTGGGTAAGCACCAAGTTTTTTAGAAATCTTTTTCGTATACATGAAATAGAAATCTTAGTTCTGAAGATTGAATTTCTGAACGCTACTATAGTTTAGAAATAGTTTGTAAACTTCGTTAGTTTGTCATTGAACAATGCAAGTTTGCTATTAACTATGAAAGGAATGATATATGCCTCGAGCCTTCCTCGCAACAATAATCGCAGACGAACAGAAAGTAAGAGCACCATTTTGTTCTAGGATGAAGGCGGTTTACGAGCAGATAGTTCTCGCCTATGAACATCCGTGACACATGCCAACATAATTAGGAATTGATTTGGAGAAATAAGAAAATGGGGGGAAAGTTGGGAAAATGGGAGGTATAGTGTAGGATGGTATGGGAATGGGCACTGGCATATCTCACTCACTACCAAAACAAATAAATACATTAAGGGAATAGCATCAAGTGAGAAATGCATGTTACCGGTGGCCAACTTTAGTCCAGAGTGACAAATGTTGGCACGTCCGCTGATTTTCTCTTTACTTTTAGAGATTTTGTATATACATATATCGATATTATCGATTTACAATATTCTTTTGATAGAAAGCTAATTCTTGATATGTTTTTTTTGTACTTTAAATTATATTCTTTACGATTAAACAGAATCCTCTACAATTAGGGTAAGGATTGAATCCTACATTGTGAATGTTTGTTCTTAGGATCTTAGGGAGATTGTATTCCAAAGATCCAGCGTTATGTTGTTCGTATTATGAGTGTAAGTGCCACAAAGGTTAATTTTCGATATTTAATGACAAATTGCACGCGTTGCAAATGAATACACGACGGCATCCTTAGACTTAATACATATTCTCGTTTAGGCTATGAATACATGTACTGTCTACCCGTACAATTAGGTTATAGATAAGGTCATGGTAATTAGTAACTCAACTGCTTTTGACAATTTGTTCAGCCTTTTTTATTTCAACCAGTTTTCTAAAAAAGTGGTCTAGTCAAGAATCATAAATTGTAAATACTTACAAGTAAAGGTTTTTACTCAGTGATGTCAAAATTTTATTAATATTATTCATGTTATTCGATGTATTGACTTTCGATATTTATTCGTTTATTAAAACTTTATTTCAAATACAAATTGAATAAAGGGCAGATTAAATGCCATAAGACATTCTCTACCAGTCAACCTTTGGGCAAACAGAGAATCGAGAGGGTGCATTATAAAGTTGGTATTATATTTGTAAAATTACAAAATATAATAAATGTAATAAATATATAACAATATACATAACAATACAGGTGCATACGATATGGCGTATTCACATTTTTGTATTTCAATATCTAGTTAACTATACGTTTATTTTCCACTTCAACCTCTTGGGATTGCGAGGGTAGCGCTACGTATTAAGAAGTCAAATATTTTATTTACTAAATCGTAAGGCTCAAATTGGGCAGAAATTTGTGTGACAAATGAAAAAAGTTTTTGCGTACGAACTTTTAGTTTTACGTTTTCTTTCACAAAGGCTTTTCGAAGGTTTTAGTACAAATAGTAATACGGTGTTCAGGATACGCGACAATTTGCTTTGACATCGGTTTTGTTTTCGAATTCAATACGAAGTTCCTAAATTTTGGGTTATGAAAACCGGAGGCCTTCGACAGGCATGGTCGTCTTCTTCTGTCATTCTTTTCAAATGCTTTTTTGATAAGGTAATTATTAAAGTTTGCTTTTTGTGTGTCAAAAACTTGTGTAATGACATTAAAAGAATAAAAAAAGTGGTATTCATCTTATATGCATAATAATTGTGAAAGTTTTTTATAGAAAAAGGCGGCGGACGATCATACAGTCCACCTGATGGATATTGTCGTCCACAGACATCCACGATACATGGCCAACATCAGTCCAGAATGACAAACGCTGGCACGCCCCCGGATGCGCTGCCCACCTTTGCAGATTAAGGAATGGATTGGGAAAATGGGGAGGGATGGGAATGGGTTATAGCATATCTCACTCACAACCGAATCACGTACGTACACTGGGGAAATACGATAAAGTAGGAATGCAGTACAGTGGTCAGTCGAGTGGGGCCCAGCGGCTGTGGGAATGCAGCGTGCACCCTCCCCCAAAGTTAGATAATTATAGAATGTATCTATGTAAACATACGTACCTATAGAGCTATGACATATGATAGTGATATAATATGAAAACATGATAGTGGATTTATGATGCTTGTAATAATATACATAATTAGTTTGATACAGTATTGGTTTGAGATCGTACGGTTTTATAATGTTTTAGTAAACGGAAAAAGTTACTGAATTTCCGTATACGCGTTTATTACACATCCATTTTATTCATTAAAGCTGGCTTCAAACGCACATTTTTCCTGTTTCTTATTTTTCAGGAAATTTCGGATGGTTTAAACCAACCATGGTCAGCTCAGTCAGCTAGTGATCATAGTTGCTGTAACTAAGTCAAAACTTTTAGTAAAATGAAGAAGAGAAACTGTTTTTTATTTTACGAGATTTATTTTAAGAGAGAAAAATTGATAAATACTCGTATTTTATTACTCTATTACAAACTCATTTAACAACTTCTAATTTTGCGAAGTTAGTCCCAAGATTAGACCGCTCCTATTGTTTCCCAATCCAATTTGTCGAGAACAAGTAGGACACAGTCTAAACACATCCACCAAATGTTTGCTCAATTTTCCGAGCCAACTAACTCAAATGGGTCATCAATTACACTCGTACATCACCTATGAAAGCTTATTTGCCAATAAATTATGTACAAGGTTGTATTAATACACATAGAGTTGCCAAAATGTATCTAACAAAGTGCTCACACAATGAGTTTCATATTTCATTAAATATGAAAGGCTCTGCATCATTTTGCTGGGATTAAATTCGTCTGTCACATTGTCTGAAGGCTTAATGTTGGGAATGCAATGCATAATGCACAATATTAAAATATTAAAGGAGCCGGCGAGGACTGCGGCCGGGCGCGGCGCCAACTGCTTTCATCTCTTAGCCGCACATCACCTATTTTAAACTGTGACCATAGACTAAGTTTAAAGTTTCGAGATATGCCAAAGTAATTATGTGCAATCTATGAATTTACAGCTTTGAAGAGTCATTTTGAATTCATCAATTTTGATATCGTATACGTAAAATTTTGCAGAGTTAATTAATGTAATAAGCTAATATTGTTGACCTATGTCTCTTCATCGCTGATAGAGGTCGCTCCCAAAGTTTGCCATGCCAGATCTTCTGCTGTTCTTACCCAGTTACTACCACTAAACTGTCACAACACGTTTATAGTTTTTTTTTAATGTGAAGGTATTTAAGGTTTTAACGGCGTAGTTTGTTACCGCTTTCATATAAATTCTGACCTTTGGCCCGTGGATCTATTAGTATGGTTCTTTCGTATGTGTGTGGCAAAAGTATAATTAATTTATATAAACTTAATTTATATTTATATAAGGTTTATATAAACGTTACTAATATTGATTAACCAAAAATCAGCATTGCGTTGCTCTTTGACACGTACGTCACAATTAATATTATATAGGTATTATAAATGAAAGACACGACTTCGTATTAATTTAACTGAGTGCTTTGTATGGAGTAGTGACGTATGTAGTAGTGACATATGGCTAAAATTTCACTTACTTTTTTGATTTAACTCGAACCTAACATGAAATATGTCACATTTGTTGTTAACTAAACAATGAAAAATGCATAGGTTCATGCGTTCCCGATAGACAGTTTTGAAGGCGCGCTGGCAATACAATAAAATATCTTTTGATGTTTTTCCAATATGTTACGCATATTATATTGGGTTGGGGAGGGTGCGAGCTGCAATCGTACAGTTGATGGCTACACACGATCCTCCCTCTCACTGGATACTACCGTAAATTCAAATTTAGTCTACTCTCCAAATGTACGTGTTTTATCAATGAGTGAGATATGCCAGAGCCCATTCCTATCTCATCCCATCCTATCGTATGGCATTTACCTAACCTTTTCTCTAAATATAGTCCTAAATCACCAAAAGTCAGCAGAACTTCAAACGATGATGGGCAAGCTCGCTATTAAACAACCGAGTCTGGTCAATCGCTCTAGTCCACTGCTTCTCTATGATAACACTCGCTCACACTCTGCACGACACACAGTCTCAAAGTTACAGAAGCTTCGACTGGAAACTCTCCGTCACCCACCGCACTGGCCAGACTTTGCCACTACTGATTTAAATTTTTTTCGGAATTTCGATAACTTTTTACAGGGAAGAAAACTCAACTCCGATGAGGCAGCGAAAGAAAGAACGCCTTTAAAGAATTCATCGATTCCCGTCCCCAGGAGTTCTATAGCAGAGGTATCAATCCTTTAAAATGGCAAAGTGCATTGATAATAATGGACAATACTTTGATTAATTAAATACCTATATATAATTTTCATACAAAAAATATTGTTTCTTTTTCGATATAAAATGGCATTTTCATAGGTAAGGACCCTAACACTATAAATATAATGACAAAGAATTCGTCACAATAAGACACTACCAATGCAAAATACTACCTTAAAATACAGGACAACGTAGATAGTATGCAACTGTGCTCGCTTGTATTTTTATGGTGTGAATAATTACAATTCGAAAAGCATAATAACTATTAATATTGTGAGATTAATAACAGCTGTATCAAGTGAAATGAAAGGTCACGTAGCAACGTCCATCTATAGAGAGATAAGAAAATAAAACGACCCAAAATGGTTGACATACATACAGGAAAGCATTGGAACTCTCAATTATTCAAGTACCGCTATCTTGTACAATTTACAGTACATATTTTTATCGTGTTCGGTATCAAGATCCCGGCCCCGTGGATTGATATTTTAAAGAGCTATCTGTACATCTATTTTATAGGTTATGCCTAACCAGGACTATGATGAAGAGGCCAATTCTTGACCGTTTTTGATTAACTAAACTCAATTCTTCTTAATTCATCGTTCTTTCGAGGCGTTTAAAAAAATGATGCGGTGGTGATAAATGCGTCCAACCTCTAAAAAAATACGGGTAAATTACCATTTTCTATTCCCTCGCGAGATTATGCGCGATTTACTTATATTTACTGATAATTATTCAAAGCTGTTAAACTCATACAAATTATTGTATTCAGTGAAACATGGTTTTAATTCCGCCAACGCTGGGGACAAATTGGGTGGGCGGTAGGTAATACTACCAATTTTGCCGCTGAATATATAATGTTGATGGCTTTTTTAAAAACCAAATTTGCATTGATATTGCGTAAATTATGCGAGTAGCCGCGTAAAATCCTCACTTGATATCAACAAAAAAATATTATGCAAACTAACTCGACAGGATTGTATTTCTTATTCTTTTAATTGAAAAGGAATATCCATCATCGTCATCGTGCTATTATCGGGCCTCCTTACACACATTGTACTGTGGATGAGGGATGTATGAGTGTTATTATAAAGCCGGTCGACACTACACGGCCCTATACAGGTACAGAGCAAATGGAACTACCAAGGAAAGGAATAGCAAATGTATAGGATTGTTCCGACTGGCTCGGGCGTCTGCCATATGATTTTACCTATGATACCTGCTTTATATAGTTCAAGACTGAATCAAATTACGTATATTTGATGATTAAAATTAGTGGTGGATAAAAGGCATGACAGCTGTTTTTTCAAGATATCTTAAATTCTTATTAGTATTATTATTAGTTGTATTTATTATTAGTTACAATACATAACAATACCCATTCTGTTCTCACTGTCTGTATGACTGTCATTTCTACTCGTACATATCGTTTTTGCATTCTACCTAAATGAAATAGTCCCTGAAAGCTGGCTATCTCTATCCATTATCTAACCTATCTCATAAAAAATAAAAATTCGATTAAATCACGGAGACAAACAAACCTATAAATATATCCGTACAACCAACCGCTCAACAACTAGACTCACGCAGCCAGCGTGATATAGAGTTAGTCTCTGATTTGTTTTAAACTTACAGTTATGATGTAAAACTCGGTCTGCAGTTATTTACACGTTAGTACATTGAGGTTTGGTGTAAGTTATAAACGGTTTAAACTGAAATAAATGACTTACTACAAGTATTACAATAAATAATGAATATAAGTACTGTACTTATTTCAATAAGGAGTCACGAGTACTGTACTAAAATGACAGAGATAAAACAAAAACGCAATTTAAAGAATTACCGTTTGTGATGTTAACAAAGTTAAAAACTTTCGTTTCCGTTAGAATAAAAAAATCCATTTCCCACTTAACATTCCTAAAACTTAATTATTTAATAAATATAATGAAGTGGAGTGACAAATTACAAAAGAGAAATAGAAAAGTAGTAAACATGAATAAAAAAGAGAAGTGAATAAAAAATAAAAATAAACTTAGTTTGTTCATTGATTTTATGCTCTGTAGTTGTTTTAAAATATTTCATCAATTTCTTTTTGAATTTTACAAAAAAAACATTAAACATGTTATATTATATGCCACAAGCATTCTTTCATACGCTTCCGTTCAATGCAAGGTTTATGCTCGCTCGGCATTTGTTAATTACGCCACTGAGTAATGTCTATAGCACTCTAGTATTTTAACGTTGTATCTAGTTTATGAAACTAACATGAATCGTTGCTTGGAGATTGTTGATGTTTATGTCTGGATCTAGTCCAGAAGTTAAATGTATCTAGTTTCAAATTTATTAACGCGGGGCATTGCGGTATTTTTTATTCGTGTTCATATTTGTGAGAGTATTAGAGGAAGTTGAAATAAACCAATAGTTATCTTCATATAAAGGATTTTTTTATAGCGATAAGGTCCTAAAAGAAACGCTAAATTTCTGACTATGACTATTACTAAGTATCTATACATATAATAAAAACATAACAGAGCCATTGCAGTGTACCCTACGAACGATATGGAGCCCTAAACCACCATTTTTAAAATTTTTGTCTGTCTGTCTGTCTGGACGCCCATCACGCAAGAACCACTGGAATTAATGTAATAAATTAATGAAACTTGACATAATTATAGCTTAAGAGTTGGGTTAACATTTACGGTACATTTTAATCCGATCCCTTACAGAGTTTCCGCGGAAATCCCTCAAAAGTTCACACGAACAAAGTCGCTGGCACCGCTGGTTAGTAATAAATTTCTTGATTTTATCTGAGAAAATGTCATATTAAAAGTAATTATTATCGAGTAAAAGCCTCGAATTGGGGCCATAGATTCATTGAACAAACAAATAGAGAGAATACTGGAGAGACTAGATGAATACAATGTAGAGAGACCAGTAAAGATATACGACATGAAACGGAGAACTTATGTGAGCATCCGTATGAGTTTCTCATAAATATTGACATATCACCGTCGAGTGACTTCACTATTCATAGCATGTGTTCGCTGATAGTGACCCTTTTTTGCTATATCTATTCAGTGCCATTGGTGTGAGTAGTCTTGCGAAGTAGATAATATTGTTACATGTTAATAATACTCGTGACTCTATTTTCGATTTAGATTCTGTATTTGTCACAGTACAGGTATATCATAGATGTTATAAATAATTAGTCGAGTCCACACAATATTCTGCCTCGTCGGCGTACAAATTACAGCAAAGCGAGGCGGAAGTGGCAAGCTGTGCAACGCGGCAGCGACACTGCATGACACGTTCGGGTGTTTCCGGATTAGCCGATGGCCAATGTTTTGTACCCCAGTTAAGAATAATTCTTAGATTATATTTTCGTCAATGTACATTTGTAAGACAACTGTTGGAAAACGAAATTAAAGAAGAACACTTTTTTTTCGTTTTGGGTTCTGCTTTAATTGTTGAAAAAGCAATAACATTGATTTCGCTTACTGGTAAATGGCAACACCGATTTAAAAATAATGTCTTACAGCTGATGCTTTTATGGTATCTTGATAATTAAGTACCAGGGTGGCATGATTACTAGGAACATTCGCTCGAAAATAAACAAGAATGCGAGGAAGTAAAACAACGGATCACAGTAAAGCAAGTTTTCATGGAGTACTAAAGGCGGCGGATCTCTTGGGAATTTAAAACATTTAAACAACTGTGTAAAAGCAATGTTATAAAATATCCAGAATTAGATTTTTATAGTGAATGTTTATCGCGAGTTTTAAAGCTTTGTTCAGGGTCGGGAATCGAACCCGTTTTACGAGGTCCAAGTTATAAACTAACTCGAACGAGCTTGCTTATGGCCGTTAAAAAGTATTACAAAATGGTACTTACTTCGGTTATGTTGAAATTCGGACCATAAAGTAGACATCTAAGCTACTGGAGTCATCAAATAAGGCCTTTTGTCTCTCCGTGCGCAATGTGCACGGGTGTCGTGAAAAGCGACTAAGAGATAACAAAGACAAAGTCGCTACCATATGCCCAGAGGAGTACGAGTCAATGTGCGTGAGGAAGCCCATATGTAGCAGTGGATGTTACAAGGGCTGGTTACTGTTTTACATGTTCTTTAACTTGTACTAACAATATACGAAGATACAATATAAGCGTTGATGAATATTCTATAACGATGCCCCATGACCGACAGTATTCACTTCCCACCAGGCGGACTGTAAGCTCGTCGGCAGCCTTCTTAAAATAAAAAAAAAAACAAGACTGTTAATGCCTCATTCCATCAATTTGCGAATACATTGCAAAACATTGTTAAAGTTTTACACTGCTCATGCAAATATGGATGATGTGAAGTGCATTTAATAATGCTAGACCTAAGTGTAATCAATATTACAAAGTTTAGTTTTAGTTTCCGTGCACTTGTAATAGACAATTGTAATGGTAATAGTATTAGAAGTGCTTAATTTTGGTCGTATTATGGTTGCGAAAATATTTGAGGTGAAGGAGATTGGTATTTTTAAAGACAGTTTATTTACTATATATTTAATTTAGTGCTCTAAGTTGTACAAAGGCGGACTTAATGTTTAATGACATGGTCTACTTACCTGTCAAGCCACGATTATGTTGAGAAATTAACACGGTTACAGAATAATATGAAAACGATTTGAACGTTTACTGAAATAACTTCAAATAAACGTTTACTCTATATGTAGGTACACTTTGTATTGCAATATTTCGATTGCTCAATATTCTTTGTTCTTTTCATATATGGCGATGGGTGCAATTAGCACATTCTGCCGGTGTCTTTTTTTATTTTCATATATGACAATGGCGCAATGTCATTCTGCCAATCGTGTCAGGGGAACAGTGCACGCTGCAATTCAACAGCCGCTGGGCGCGCTCGACTGGCCACTCGCTCTCACAGAAGACTACCTTGAAATGTACTGCATTTCCGACTTTATCTTATTTTCCTAATGTATGTACGTGTTTCGGTAGTGAGTGAGATGTGCCAGAGCTCATTCCCATCCTATCCCCATTTTCACAAGACTTTCTTCAAATCCATTTCTATATCTCCAAAGGTAGGCAGCGCGTCCGGGAGCGTGCCGACGTTTGTCATAATGACTAATGTTGGCATGTATCACGGATGTCTATGGGCGAGAGTATCCACTTACCATCAGGCGGACTGTATGCTATTCTGCCGCCTTCGTACATAAAAAAAAAATTACAGTCTAAAGTTTAACCAATTTAAAATACATCTTGTCAATGTCCAGTCACGTCGAGGCAAATTAGAGGTCGCTCAGTAAAGTATGTTTACTGAGGACAAAAGGGACTTCTTGGCAGCACACAAATAACGCAGTCGTATGCTTTTATTTGATTATCACAAACATTACGCATAAGTGAGAAAACACTTTGAAGTTTAAAAACTGTCATTATTAAATCTTAAAACCCCTTAAATTATACACAATTTTTATAATATTCAAATGAAAACTCGTGTTTTTCATGGTTCCCGCCAAAAGTTCCTACGAGGTAATTAATGTACATATCTATTGTTTAAAAATACATATATCAAATTCTTTTACATGTAAATGTACTATTCTCCTCATTAAACAGCAAGAAAAATTGAAGCCCAAACCCACATAAAAAGGTCCAATGAGTATTTTTAATCATTTAATTTTACAAGCGACCCAAAAACGCATAAAAAGGGACCCACTTTTTAATTAGGGGAAGCAATTCCACGAGGCCGAATGGCGCCTTAATATATAACAATATGATGTGTTGCGTTTCTGAAGGCATACATACACATAACTATATGAAGTCTTTTTCCAGTATGGAAAAGTCTGTAACTATTAGAAATAGAGAAATTTGTTCTAAGGAACCATGGTGTCGATTTTGTTCATTTCCTTTTAAAAAGTCGTAAGTTAAACAACTTTGAACGGTTTAAATCGCGTATATTTAACATTATTTATATCCGACGTTTCGAACACTTTGCAGTGGACGTGGTCACGGGGTGACTAATTGTCACCGAGTTCGAAAATGACTAATTGTCAGCAAAGTGTTCGAAACGTCGGGATATAAATAATGTTAAATATACGCGATTTAAACCGTTCAAAGTTGTTTAATTGCTATGTAGGGGAGAACGGGGTAAACAGAGCTAGCGGGTAATGGGAGCTACTACAATTTACACACACAGGAACGTACAAGTCGCGCCGAAATGACACGAACGGCTTCGGGAACCTTCGATTATGCAACGTGATCGCCGCTGGCCAGCTCAGTAGCACGCGTATAGCGGTGACGAGAAGAAGTTAGTTTTGTGAGTCATCCTTGTAAAAAATATCAAATCTCGTAACCAAAGTAAGTACCTGAACTTTTATCATTCTGTTGTGTTTTGTGTTTATTAAATGCCTTATTTCATAAATTTTACAATATAAGTGGAAGATAGATGATTTAGCAAAGTTTGTTTATGTTAGTTTTATTAATTCGAGATGTTTAACATTTGGGTAATGGGAGCTAGAAGCGCTCCCATTACCCCGCCATGGCTACTATTACCCCTTTCGAAAAACGTAATTCTAATCTAATGAAACATGCTTTATTTTATTTTTTAGATGCCAAGAACTAGACAGCGAACGACATCAAAGGCCAGTTGGACCTCGGCTTCGTTAGAGAGTGCAATAGAAACTATTACGAAAGGAAGGAATATCAGTTAATAAAGCGGCACAGCAATTTAAAATACCCTATAGCATGCTCAAGAAACGGTTCAGGTTAGCAAATAGTGATGTTATTACTTACAGTCGTTCTCCGCTGCTTGGGAGAAAACCTGTGATCACTAGTGAACAGGAACATACCATTGTTAACCATATCATTGATATGTCTAATATGTTTTATGGTTTAACCGGCAGTCAACTGCGTAAAATATGCTATAATATGGCTGTGAATATTGGTGTTGAAAAAATATTTAACACTGAAAAAAAAATTGCTGGAAAAGATTGGTTGTTTGGGTTCATGAGCCGACACCCTGAGCTCAGTATTAGAAAGCCAGAAGCGACTAGCATTAATAGATCGTAACTCTGTTCTACCTTCAGAAACAATAGCTACAGTTACTTCACAATCATTGACATCCTCTCAAAAGCCCCTGCAAATGCCTACTACCACGTCACAAAATACCAGCAACCAACCATCACAATATTCTCCACAGCCATCTACAAGCTTTGCTGATATCTTAAATGTTGTAAGTCCTCGTCCACAAATATTAAAAAACTCTGCAAAGACTAATAGAAACAAGCAGCATTCAGAAGTTTTGACTGGTACCCCCATGAAGAAAATTTTCGAGGAGAAGAGAGAAAAAAGAACAAAAAGGAAAATAGACCGAAGAAAATCCAAAAAAAGAAATCTAAGAATATAAAATTAAAGACTAAGAATAAATCATTTAAAAAAAACATAAAGAAGGCAACCAGAAATTTGTTCCAAGACAACACAACTGAGGAATCATCTGTTGATGAAAATAATATGGTGTGATGATGATTCTGAATACTCAGAGGAGGAAAATGAATGCATCATATGTAACGATGTTGGTAAAAATAAAGAGCTATGGTACCGTTGCAGAGCCTGTGGAAAATGGGCCCATTCCGAGTGTTCGGGTTGCAATGACCCCATAGATTATATTTGCAATTTTTGTTTAGATCCCTAGAATACCCTATGTTATATATTTAACTTTTAGAAAAGCTTTATTTTTGTTGATTATTATGTTCTGTTGATTACTTTATAACTGTGATTTGTTTAAGTTCCTATTACGTGAACCAAAGTAAGTTTCATTTTGTTTAGTATTAAGTGATGGCTCTCATTACACACATGGAGGTTTTTTGGCTCTCGTTACCCGATGTGTGGGGTAATGCGAGCGAAACTAATATTTATAAAAAAAGTCATTTTCACTAACTAAGAGTTAGTTTTTAATTTTTTTTTTAGCAATTACTGAAAGACAGATAAATAAAAGACTAATTAGTGTCTAAAAAAATGAATGATTACAACATAAACTCGTATTTTTTTAAACTTTTCCTTACATGGCTCCAATTCCCCCACTCTCCCCTATAGTAATCGCGAAAACCTAAGAAAATATTAAGTCGTAAGTTATTTTATTCTTTTCCCAAGAGTCTTTATTATATTAAAATGAAATATATATATCGAAATATGCGTTATTATTATTATTTACATATATGTTATAGCGTCGTCGGCCTTAATTGTAAGACCATTATACTCACGCCGTGATTTCCCATCAACAAAATAACGAGTCACGTATCAACGCTTAATTGTTATAAAGTGTATGTAATTCGCTCCTAACGTCATTCTCATTCCACTCACGGGTTAGACAGTAACAGCCAAGTTTCATACACCGAGCTGAACAAACTTGTATGAGGGCATGAGCTCAACTTTGTTCCGAGTTGGACTTCTACTGGAAGCTACTATGTGGTTAGGTTGCATTAGCTTTGATAATCAAATATGTATTCCTCAACATTACTACTGCAACCACCTGTATTATCAGAGTTTGTCTCTAAACTGCTGGATATATTATAGGCCTTTCTTAAGGCACACTACACGCCACTCCAGTCTTTCGCTTTTCTTCCAATAAGAAGAGCGGGAAACGCACCGTAGGCCAGGTGGACTGATGACTTAGAAATTCGCTAATTTCTTTAAGTCATCAGTTCACCTGGCCCATGCTATGATTCCCGGTACGTGGTCTCTATTCGAGAACCCGCCCAGATCATTCAATAATAATTGTCCTGCAACAAACAATGCGATAAGTATTGCGACAATACTGCCATACCTGTCGAACTCTTCTCACTGACTTGTATTTATTTATTTATATTTAATTGCAAGAAAATCTTTTGCATAAATAAGGGTTTTAGAAAAAACTAGAAAAAGCTATAATAGATTATGGCCCGAAAACCCTTTGTGATTACAAGAGGAGGTCTGTGACCTACAAAGGAATTTTAAAGGTTGATAATCATATATATATATATATATTGATAAGCATATATTTTTATATAGTAAGAAGGCGGCAGGAAAACATGCACTCCACCTGATGATAAGTGGATTCTGTCGCTCATGGACATCGGCAATACATGCCAACAGCAAATCCAGAATGACAAACGTTGCCACCCCCCGGATGTGCGCTGCCATTTAGGAATATACTTTGAACATTTAGGAATATATTTGGAGAAAGGGTTGAGAAAATGGGGAGGGATATAGGATAGGATGGGATGGAAATGGGCTCTGTCATATTTCACTCACTACAGAAACACATTGGGAACGAAATAGGAAAAAGTATGAAGTGTCAGTACCTTACAAGGTAAAGCCCAGCGGCTGTGGGATTACAGAGTGCACCTTGCCTCTCAAAATATAAAACCTTCTGAATATACAAAACAAAAATGAGAAAGCAATTTACTCGGTAATTTTAATTAGATTAAACATTAATTTCGGGTAAGGCGGTGGACATTGAAATGTAAATTAAAACAGTTTCATTAACTACGCGCATAAATTATAATGTAATGTGAGTCGTTATTATACTGAACCCGCTCTGGCGATGTTCAGGCAGGTTGCTTTTATGGTGTTATTACGCACATAATAATGTTATTATATTGTTATTCATAAGAACATTGTTGCTTATGGTCTTAACAATATAATAACAGTTGTTTCAATGAGGTGACCTGTCTAATTGAGTTAAAAATCAAAGCTAACAATGAATATGTTTAGTGTTTATGTTGGATAAATTACTTACATTTGTGTAATCGTAATCAGCCCGTTTTTTTGGTCTGCTGCTGGATATAGGCCTTCTTAAGGTCTTGTCTACTCTTTCACAGATTTTGTAGTTCCTCAGGGCTTGTCAAGGACTAAGGAGCCGCTCTTTACGACACACGCGTGAAAAGATGGGGTGGAGCAATTCTAAGGCCGGCTGTGTCAGCCGGTGTCCCGCACGGCCAAACTTTTAATGAGTTATATTAGTTAACAATGTGTTAATGAATTGAGTGACCGGTTATTTCTTAACTTATTGGTGTATTTTTTATTAAAACCGGTAAAGTAATTATGAAAAATAGTACAATAGATTCTGTAGAACAAATAAATGATATCACACTCTGTGGCTCACACTAGAATTCCTTGTGTCGTAGTTTCAGAGACACATACAAAGACAAACCATCCAGCCCCGAAAATACTTTGTTATTAAACGATTTTTTGTCAAATTATGAATTAAAATCAGAACTTTTTGCGAAGCACACAGTGGTATCACTAACTGGGCAAATAATGTATTCACAAATAATTTCCTACAGATGACATAAAAACAAGATGGATTTATGTCACTCCAAATATACTTATTTAATTTTCTAAATATAATTGGTTATTAAATCTATAAAATACATGTAAATTCTGAACAATTGAAGAGTCATCTCGTCTAATATTCAGTTCAAGAGTTCATTCAAGCTGATGAAGTTTATTATATATTAAACTGACTTACATATTTTGTCTCCTGTTTTACCCAGATAATAGAATTTAGAATAGAATAATTTTTTTTTTAATTTATGAACCACCATCAGATTATACAAAATTCGTATTAAAATCTATATAAATAATACAAAAACCACCAGGGTTTAACTGTAGTACCGAAGCTGTTCCTTGAATATAACTTTCTGAACCCACTTATTGTTAAAAAATGTTTTTTAATAAAAAAAATTTTTTGTCGTCATTCATATATAGGTATTTTTCCTGTAGGTTGCCAAATCAGATAACATGTAACAGGTACATACTTTTGTCATGTACATTATTAACTTTGGGTAGTTTATAATTGGCGTTTGTCCTTTTCTGGCGTAAATAACTGGGCCTTACAACTTTAGTCAGGGGATGTCTATTTCGCTGTTCTTCTCATTGAAAACATTAACAAGTTTGCAATATTTAAACATACCTACCTAAACATACCTATTGTAGTTTGTATTTTTATGTCAATTTTTAACTTTTTTTGGCACTATTAATTTCAACAATTGAATTTGTATTCTGTATATGCTTTCAATATAGCTTCTATATGTTCTTCCAAAGGCGCTTATCCCATAGCCGACGACAGAATCCGCTAGGGCTAAATATAACAGTCTAAGTGTACGTTATTTTATATTTTAAAATATAAATATGATTTATGATCTTAACTTGTCGCAAATGTAGTTTATGTGGAGTTCTCCAATTAAATCTGTTGTCAACTATGAGATTTACATATTTGATAGAATCTACCAACTCTAGTGGCTTACACTGTCAACTTAAGATATGTAAATGCAGACATTGATGTTCATGAGTGACGATGAAAATTCAATTTAATAATAGAGTAATTTTTGACAAGTCCTTGAACGAAGACCATGCACCGGGAAGCACAGTGTGAAACATGGTAGTGTTAGACATGGTAGATAGTGGTAGTTAGTGACTGGGCGAGTAGAGTGGAAGACTGTGTGTGGTGTGGTGGTGAGCCTTGGGAGAAGCCTATATCCAGCAGTGGGGAGACATAATATGCTTAAATGTGATAAACACAGCTACGTACTCGGAACCGGATTTAAACCACTTTATCACGAAGCGCCCGGATATTCTGTTGTTTCCCGGTTTTGACTGAGTAATGGCGGCGATTTCAATATTTTAATATTTATAAGCGATTCGGCGTTACGCCGTTGCTGCCGATGGCAATGCTCCTGGATTTAGACTTTTATTTTAAGGGATGTGGAAGAGGAGTACAGCCACGTTCTTTTCGACTCATTTTCTTTTATATCAGTAGGTACTTATCATATAATTATATGTGATGTTATTTGAATAAAAGAATTATTATTGTTATTGTTGGTATGGTCTTATTGATTTTTAGTAAGATTTTCTAACTTAAAATAGATGCTAAGGATGGGCGCTTTCCCCCTGGCATAGAGAAGTTATAAGTGACAGACTTTCTGCATTAAATAATCTATATCTATACTAATATATAAAGAGGTAAAATTGTGTGTTTGTTTGTGGGTATGTTGGGGGTAATCTCTGGAACTACTGAACCGATTTGAAAAATTCTTACACAAATAGGAAGCTACATTATTCGTGTCTAATATAGGTTATATTTTATATTGAAATTTAAAAAAAAAAATTGAAAAAAAAAACATAACCCGAAGCGAAGTGAGGGCGGGTCGCTAGTCTATACATAAAATTATAAGAAAATTATTTGCATTGCCCCCAACAGGATAAAATCCTGACTATGCCCTTGCCTAAAAGTATCGCAGGATAGTTTTTGCAGCGAGTTGGTGGAACTCTTCCGATTTTAGTAGATGAGCGTCTTTCATACATGTGAAAAATTTGACTTATCACGACGAAATGGATCTCTTTTTAATACTTTTTCTTTTATTAGAGGTATTTTATATTAAATGATAAAAATAGGTGTAATTAGAATGAGTCGTAATTAAGTTTCATAATAGGATATGTTTTTAGTATAAGTTAAAAATGTGCTATAAAACAATTTATTTAATTTTCGGGATCCTCTTCATTTTCTGTGCCACCATAGCGTTTATTTACGGGTATAAATTAGCTTCTCAAAAGCTGGCTTAACACGTAAGCAGTCCTATCTTTGTTGGGTAATGACAGTTGACGGGTTGGTGTCATCATACGGTACCATGAACATCGGCTATATGAATTGAAAGAGAAATTGATGTTTTAGTATCTAGCGTCAAAAAGTCTAGCAAAACGTCTCTTCATTATATACCGTAAGTAATTCGGTCACCGAGGCAGTTTATACCGCTAACCCCGAAAGTTCGAGGAATGAACTGCCAGCCGAGGCTTTTCCGCCATGCTACGACGTAGGGCTCTTTAAGAGAGCTGTAAATAGGATTCTGCAAGGTCGGTAGCACACCGTATGCCTTCTGGTGTTACAAGTGTCCATGGACGGCGGTGACAATTTACCATCATGTGGCCTGCCCGTTCGTCTGCGATATCTTCTATAACACAAAAAAAACGTAAATAAGATAGATGCTAAGAGTGTATATCTCTTTAATCTTTGGAAATATTACATAATATGATTCATCTTCGCAATAACAAATACTCAAACTTCTAGGTCTGTTAATTAGTTAAGGTTGTTGACCCCGCACGAGTAGATCCGCCATCTTGCGAGCGTCTTTACATTGTGCTACTCATTATCTTAGAGTGACAAGACTATTAAAGTCCCTCCCAATTGATAAGAATTTCTTCATTTACAGTATAATAAATATTTTTGAATTTAATATCTCATAAAAGAGCCACAATATCCACTTACAAAGTGATAATATAGGCATGACATTAGAAAAAATATTTGCAAAGGATGCGTTCATATTTTTTACTTCACGACATCATTGTTGTATATATTTTGTCACATTTATTAAGTCTCGCCACCATGTTCTGCCGATGTGCTCGAATGAAAAGCAGAAGTAACCGAAGTATGTGTTCCGATCAGTCGGAACGACTACATAACAAGGGTTGCTACTACTAGTTTACAATACTTCGTTCGTTTGTAAATTTAACGCATGTATCTTTCGCTGTGAGTAACTGTAGCTAATCGCTTTTGCATCCAGTACTGAACATAGGCCTCCTTTTGCAGTTCATGAGGGAGTATGGCCCTAAAACACCACGCTGGCCAAGCGGGTTGCGAGTCCACTCTTTTAGAGGTAATTCCTTAGGGTTTGTGGTAGAGCATTTCATTCCTTTTTTTTTATAGACTAGTGGGCGAACGAGCAAGCGGTCCCACGTGATGGTAAGTGTTACCGCCGCCCATGGACACCTGCAACACCAAGGGGTATGCGCCGACCTTGCAAAATCCTATTCACAGCTCTCTTGAAGAATCCCATATCGAAGCTTAATGGAAAGACCTCTTGAGGCAGTTCGTTCCACAGCCTACCTGTTAGTTATTTGACTTCGTGAACCGGGAATATCATTAAATCGTGTCAAATGTTTAATAGTATAAACGGATTGAGACACAAATCATGCTCTCAACGTAATCGACTTAATTTAGTGTACGTAATTAATAACGTACAATGTAATAACGTTGACGAGTGATACACAATACGTCATGGCAATTGTAGGCTGTGTTTGTGTTTTGTTTGAATAGAATTTGCGTTGATTGAAGTAGTAATGGAGAAGATAATTACGAAAATATCTTTCTATAAGAAACTGTACCCGCTTAAAATGCATCTATCAATAACTGATACAGATAACATGATATGATACTATACTTATTGTACTTTAAATTAATATGTTAAAAGATTTTTCCCGTGTTAAAAGAATTTTTCAAATTCATTAGAAACTTATATAGATTTGAGCTTGAGAATATTTCAGTTTTTAGTATTGTTCTATACTAGTAATAATCTAGATCTGCTTCTATACTGTTCTACCTGAGTATTAGAACAGTAGGTACTGTGTTTCAAAATTATTTTTAGAAGTGACACCAAAGTTAATTAATTAAACCTTTTTCTTTAGCGAATATTTACACGAGTGAATGGATCAGCCTTCTTTATTAAAATTTACATTTTAACCAGAAAAATAAAGGGAAATACGGCGATAATTTGCTCACTACAAAAAATATGAATTTCTTTTCCCCATTTCATGAGGGTGACAGCTTGTCAGGCAGCGCCGCTCGTTCAGACCGCGCTTGGACATGGCAGTCGGACTCACACTTTAATATTTCAGACGAAATTAACGGTTAATTTTTCACTTGTTTATTGTGCTAAAATATTTCTTATCCTGTTTGTCGTTGTGTTTATCCGGCTAAATATGTAAGGTGTTGAGGGACCTAACCTAATGTTCCTATATTCTAGGTATTTGATATATATATCTATAAATACCTACAAAACGCAAATCCAACGATTCGAAATAATTTATTTTACAAAATGGTAGGTGATATGGATATGGATATTCATTTAGAATATCTATAGAATTGTATTATGTTGTGACTAAATAGGTGTGTACAATTTTTCTTTTTTAAATTCAACCTTTAAGATATGGAACTACATTTCTCAAAATAGTTTGTCTGAGATTTCACAGCTACTGGGTTTTTCTTTACATTGATAAGAAAATGGAAACTATGGTTTGTATGAGGCTGAGATATTTATTTATCAGTTAGTTTAAAAAATAATTACGAAACAATGTAGCTTTTAGCCAAAACGTAACTATTACATTCGCGTTTAAATTACTTCTGTTCCAAAAGTTAAAAAAGACTGACGACGAAAGCTGCTGGCTGGAATACTTAAAGTGAAACTCTGGAAGGTTTTCGTTACTTTATGAAGCAACTAATTAAAAAGGAGTTTTTCTTTGAAGCATTAATTACGAGCGAGTTAATTTAGCAGGTTCTGTTCGGGCTTCCTATAACTTTGTTTTGCGACAGCTTGCGAGTTGCAGGTAGATGTAAAAATCCCCTACAATAGTTAGTAATAACATCGATCGAGAGCTTATAATCTTTGAATGAAAACGAAGTGAATAAGTTTAATAAAACAAAAAATATTGCTTCAATCGTCTAAATTTATTTTGTCGCCCTCGAAATAGGCTCCATTTGATGGAATACACTTTCGCCAGCGAATAATCCATTCGTCGAAACATTTATTATAGGCACTTTGCGGTATGGCCTTTAGCTTTTTAGCAAATTTTGTTTTATTACGTCAGCGGACTCAAAACCTCTCCCAGGCAGTAGTAATTTGAGTCTGGGGAATAAGAAAAAGTCACACGGTGCCATATCTGGCGAATGTGGTGCTCGGTCGATTTTTGGCTAAAAATTTCCGTACGATAATTGAGGTGGAAGACGGCGCATTGTCGTGGTACAGTATCCAAGAATTGTTGTTCCACAAATCTGGTCTTTTCCGACGCATATTGTCTCGTAATCGCCTCATGACGCCCAGATAATAATGTTTATTGACTGTTTGACCCTCCGGAAGGAATTCTGAGTGGACAACACCATGATAATTAAAGAAAACAGTCAATATGACTTTGATTTTTAAGTGGCTTTCGGTTTCGGTTCGTTATCGAAGAGCCATTCCCAAGTTTGTTGGCTGATTTGCATGTTAAACTCATAAACCCACGTTTCGTAAATTTTTTTCGTGGTGCCAATTTTTCGAAAAATCAAAAAGGAGCCAATATCTCGAAAATCGAGCGACTTTCACTGAAATCAAATTGTGGTCATCTGATAGGTCATGCGCTAGCCTACCGACAGTTAATCGCCTATCGACAAGCTTGGCCACTATTTACTGACCAATTTTTTCATGGATATTTTAATTTTACATCGAAAAATTTTCATTAATCTCAAGTATCATCAAAGAGATAAATGCTTAACAAAACTGGGCCGAGATTAAAGCCAACTCTTAACTTTTGCGTAACAAAGTTCAAAGTAAATTAATTTAAGTGGAAAAGTGGAGAATTAATTTGTACTTAAAATATGCATATTCTGTAATATTACCTACGATTAGAAAACCTAACCTGCTTATCTAAAACCTTCTTGCCGATGATTAAATATATTCTACATATTTTTTGGGGTGAAATTGGATTGGAATGGATTTGTTAGAATAAAGAGGAGCTACGTTTAAGGGTAACCACCCAATCATCCTAAATCATACTAAAATATTATATATGCACTTAGTGTAAGATTCAATCAAAAATATCGAACCAAGAATTTGTTTCAAATTTTGTGTTGGCAACAATATTGAACATGTTAGAGATGGCCTACGGTGAGTCGCCTTTATTAAAAACAAGTGCATATGAGCTAACAGGTTGCTACAGACATGCTTGAACGAGCCAATGCGGATCTCACATTCATGAAACGCATCATAACGGGTGATGAAACGTGGGTTTATGAGTTTAACACTTGTACACTTAGAAGTCCTTCCGGAGGGTCAAACAGTCAATAAACATTATTATCTGGGCGTCATGAGGCGATTACGAGAGAATATTCGTCGGAAAAGACCAGATTCCTGGATACTACATCACGACAATGCGCCGTCTCATACCTCAATCATCGTACGGGAATTTTTGGCCAAAAATTCAACAAATGTCATCGAACTAGCACCATATTCACTAGATATGGCCTCGTGTGACTTTCTCTTATTCCCTAGACGCAAATTATCACTTCGTGGCAGACGTTTTGAGTCCATTGACGTAATAAAACAAAATTCGCTGAAAGGGCAAAAAGCCATACCGGAAAGTGCCTATAATAAATGTTTCGACGAATCTATTATTCGCTGCCGAAAGTGTATTGCGTCAAATGGAGCCTATTTCGAGGGCGACAAAATAAATTTAGACGAATGAAGCAATATTTTTTGTTTTATTAAAAAAGTCACGAAACTTATTTGACAGAGTAGTAAATTGTCTTAGTCTATAATGTCTCAGAGAACACGTACTTAATCAGAGTGTCGTAAATCCGCATTACTTCACGGCACATCGCCCCTCATGACACCACCGCACCGTGACGCCACGCTGCAATGAACGCATTGTACGCGTCACACAATACCCACTAATGGATTACGGGGAATGTCAGCTGCAGGTTTAGAGTTAGATTCAGTATTGAGTTGTAGTAATTACTAACTTTGCCAGCAATTGCTGGCATTTATCGGGGTGAAAATTATCCTGTGTTAATTCGTGCCACGAACTACTATTATCTATTTAAGATCAGTCATAAAACAAAACATAAACAAGGCAACTTCTATAGATAAACAATTACAAACGTTTAAAAATGGCTCCTCACACCACAGGGACATATTTAATTTTATTGCAATGATCTATGCCTATTTTTCAATCTAGGATGCTTGGGTTTTCTCATATTTCCAGCCTTGTCGTTTGGTAATTAAAGAAATATTAGAAGTCTTCTTTTTATTGACCTCCTGTATAATTGAGAACTATCCTGCTTCACTGTAAACTCAATCTTATTGGACAGTGACCTGACGACCTAGTACATATATCTACTATTTATCATACTTAACCGTTACTTAAGGAGCTACTTAACAAATTGAGTCTAGACTGAAAGCACTTTCTGTAAATAACTGTAACATCACAACTTAAGTTTATAGATGGTTATCATTAAGTATCTACGTAATTTGACTTGAGAAATCTGTTATAACATTATACAAATTATTCCTAAGACAAGGTGACTTTCCATTCTAATAGGTCGTTTTCTTGGCCTTCTTAAAAATTCCGTCTATTAGATATATGTACGTGGATGACACAGAATCTTAAAAATGAAATCAGACATAAAGATGGAAGTTGTTTTATTGCTTTTTTGTTTGTATTTATGTAACCATTATGTGAAGCATTCGGGCCACCTCTTTAACAGCCCTTTGCAATGCCGTTACTGCCTCTTCTGCATTCATATTTCTCTGAGTTTAACTTTAATGAATAAATAAAAATCACTATTCACAAGGTCGGGACTGTATGGCGGATGATCCATTAACTTTACATTTACAGTACTCAATAATTGCTTCGATTGTCTGCCGGCATTCTCGTGCTGGAGGATCATTTTGATTCGTAGGCATCATTCTTTGACATTTTCAAAAACAGAATTCAAGTAGCTGTTTACAAACCAGTCGGCAGTTATTGTTCTTTTATTTTTCAAGCATTTGAAGACATCATTCCACGTGGCCGTGTTTTTGAGCTTTGCTAAAATTGTGATGAGTCCATCTAGCACAAAGCATCTTTACGTATAAAATATCGTATAAATATCGTATAATGATCGTATAAAATAGGTTGAATTTGACTCATACCAATACCTAACGATGACCGTATCTGCTGATATGTCGTTCGATTGTCTGCTTCAATCATGAGCCGCACAGTTTTGATGTTTTCCTCCGTCACTAATCGTTACTAAGGTGGGCACGACTACGTTTAAATTCACTGAACAATAGGCATGATGACGGATTTTGAAATCCGCTTCTATAATGTAGATTCACGTCTACTGTTTCCGAAAATAACATTATTTCAGCAATAAAATAAGTTTTAACGCAAATTATGCATTTTTTTCTATCTACTTTGAATTATGCGCGAAAACACTCGCAGGTGTCATGGCGTCGCTTGTGACGTTACACCTAGGTAAACGTAGGTAGGTAAATCCATCGAAGTTCAAGCGACACGGTGATGTTTCATGAGGCGTGACGTCATTCGCTCTGATTGGCGTTTTAGTTAACATGGCCGAATGCAGTATTTTATACTTTTATTTTATTGAAAATATTATTAATCTCAATGTTTACATTAAAACTGGTTAATTTATTAGAATTCTTTCAACATATTTTTTTCTCTAAAATCATTTATTCTTTAATTCTTTAATACTGTCATCATGCCTATTGTAAACAGTGGCACTGGATGGGGCTTCATCATTAAATGCTACCATAAGTCTTTCATAACTTTGTTTCTGGTTAAGGCCGCAACGAAAGTCATAAAAAATCATTGAACGTAAATTTTCTCTTGTTAAATTCATTTCTCTACAAACCTTAATTATCAAATTGCCGTCACAAATAAAAAACAAATGACAGCTTCGAAAATTTAATGACGTCTGACAAGCAAAGAGTTCCATTTTCAAAATTCGAATTTGTTTTCTTCTAGCGTATTGTACAATAGCCAGTTCTACGAACTTTTATTTTGATCTATCGTATACGTTAATGTTTATATGGGTAGCATAGAGTGCAGTTCAATGAGCCCTCCCAAGCGCGGAACTTCAAGATTTTTTATGTAAAATACTTATGATGTTGATTGTTTTATTTGCTAAAAGCAAATAAGTACTATTAATTATTGTGGTAATCTATGGCTGATTAAAGAAATAAATAATTATAGTTTCTGATCAATGGTATATGGCATTTATTAAGGGATTAAAAAAATTAATGAAACTTTGGTATAGAGATATGACAAGAACTAAAATTTCATTTTCAGATTAGGATATTTAAATACTGTTTAGAACTTTGATTGTAACATTTACAAGCCGCAAGAAATTAAACTAAAGTTCTTTAATGCTCAATTATAAGTTTTATCTAAGTAATGTTATAATATCGCATTGCATTTCTCTGGCTATAGGTTCTCATACGTATTGTCTGCTTTGTAATGTACGATTTATACAAGTATGTTGTATAACACTAATTTTTCAATGACTGTATGACGTCAGATGTCGATCTTGTACCACTAAATCTATGGAAAATAAAGTAAAAAGAAATATATAGTCATAATTTTACTGAGAATAGAGAGGAAAAATCAAATAGAAAATGTAACTGAAATATTAAAATAACTTTTTTAGTTCACATTCCTAATAATACCGACTTATCCCACTCAATATTATAATATAAAAACCTGGAACATAAATTTATCTCTTGAACGATACCTGCGCTCAATATCGGATGCTGCAAGGAAGTCATCTAGAGGCATATCGTTACTCGTCTGCGACATTCGATCAGATGCTCTGAAAATTCGATAGAAATAGGGACGATATTCCAGTAAACTTCTACGAGTTGCGGAGTGGATTGAAGTGTCAATTTTAATGATCGGTAAAATGATTAAATTAGGGAATTTTATAAGAAATAAGTGTACATTTTCATTAGAAATCTGACGTTTAAACAAATAGAGAAATGATCAACTAATTATAACGAGTCCACGAATTTCCAATGAAATCATTTCAATGAAAATGTTACAATGTGCATATTGAAACCTTACATTGCTGGTATATGTTTACACAAATATTGCGCGTACTACATAAAGAGATTTACGTCATAATTTTCTTCCATAAAACTAACATAAATTTCGTCTAAATTACCTTAAATAGCTTGGACGTTAGAATTCCATCAGTTTACTTTCTGATTACTCTTCTACTAATTGGCGAAAAAGTCTGCTTTCGATAGTTCAAAAGAAACTTAACATATTAACAAGAAGGTAATCATGAGTTGGACTGGACAGTAAGTACTTGGATCACTCTCTGTTTTCAGATATGTAAATTTGAAATATTTGGCAGATAACTACTACATTTTACCTCCAGGCAAGCTACGCAAAAGCCAACTAAACAACACACGACCTGTAGTGACCTGCCACCTGATGTTCACTTGCGGGAATGTATGAAATATTCATGAGAGGAATCAAAATCAGCCGCAGAGGTGCAGTCGACTGCATCCGGTACCCGGCAGGTGATCCGAGCGACGTCCGGTTTGTAGGCAACCCGTATTTACATGTGCAGCTCAAAGATGCACACGGCTTTAGGATTGTATCTTGGACGTAGCTTTAGGGTCGTAACTTCAAAAAGAAGATATAACGAATTTTAATAATATAAGTGATCCATTCACTTTAAGTGTTCATAATATCCAATGCAATGGAATGCAACCAGCTCTTTCAGTACCGACCGCTGGACATGGGCCTCTTCAATACCATTGTTTATTTTTTATTTGTTACCCGTAACAAGTGTCGGAATAATATGTATGTACAAACTTCAAAGAAAAGTAAAAGAAAACGTGCATTAAAGAAAAAAGATACAATGTATTAAGTAGTTATCAGATTGTAGCATTTTATGTTTTTGTGTAAAACTAAGAATCCTTGAAAATATCCATATCGATATCACTGTATATACCCATTATATGATGCAGATAAGCAATAAAAGGGAGATGACATGCCTAGTTTTGTACTGTATGTTTTAGTATGGAATGTTTCTGAATGGGTATTTCTAGCGTACAGCGTCGGTACCTTAAACAGGATTTTTTCTAGGAGTTGGGGAGCGGCTATCTCATTGCAAGTTATTAATTTACATAAGAGTGCAATATCAAGGTTTTTTTTTGTATTAATTAACATTAATAAAAAATAAAATAATACATTATAAAATCCTAATAAAATAAACTTAATTTTTATCTTAATATCAAATTATATGATCTTTGTATGCTACATTTTTTCTTGTGTCAGTGGCTCTATTGGGCCAGAGTTTGATTGATCAACCTAGTACGGATTGTGGTAGGTATACAGGAATACAGATGTTTGTTATATCTTGGACTTTAGTAATTAATTCTGAGCTACATATAATTGTATTCGCAGCAATTAATAAAAGTTTCGATTTTATGACGTCACGAATTCCAATCTAGACAAATATCAGCAGTCTTACCAAACCTACTAGAAAAAACTTGCTTCTTTCACAAAGGATTACCTACTTCTTTATAATAACTATATAATACAAATAAATAGTCAATAATTGATTGTAATTAACTGAGAGCTTTATTCACTTCTCTCGGTGTCAATCAACATAAATTAATAACATAATATATTACAAAATCTGTGCGAATTAGGAATGAATAACTATCAATTTCATTGTATATAACTATGTAGATGCAAAACTATGATGCAAATATGACCTTAGAATTTTATTAAAATATATATATTATTAATATTATGCAAAATATTCTACGAACAACATATCAGACATAACTTTTATGTCTGATGTTTTGTGTTCAATTTCAAAAGAAGATTAAAATTTTGTCTTGTACATAAAGCATGTGTGGCCTTAAAACGCCAAGCGGGTTGGCGAGTCCAATCTTTTAGAGGAGGTGCAGTTCCTCAGAGCTTATGGTAGCCGCTTTGATATCCCATAATCGCCTTTCACGAGACCGATGGGGAGAGATGGGGTGATGCTATTCTATAGGCGGCCGACACAATACTCACAATGTTCACAATATCCAACTTTAAGTAAATTGGATTCTGATATACCTTTAATTTTTGATTTCGGAATATCGATAAGCGAGTTTGAAAATCCGCAGATAATCCTTGCGCAGCATATGACCTGTTCATTGCCCACTACAGTGTGCTTATTCCACGTGTGAATAGGAATTTGCAGGGTCGGCGGCGTACCCGCATACCTCCTGGTGTTGGTAACACTTACCATCACGTGGGACCGCTCGCCTACGTCCCTATAATAAAAAAGAGCTATATCGATGACTTAAGTTCTTTAGCGAATCTCTTCGTTTCAAATTTTATCCGGCGAAGTAACTCCGAGCATAACTCTCTCCATAGTTCGTTAAGTGTCTTTAAAATAGAACTAAAAGTTGTATTTAGAAAATAATGTGAAACAATACACAGTCGTAATTTTGGAACTACTGAACCGATTTGACCCATTTACGAAGTTAATCGAGATATTGATCTAAACTATTATTTGTTGCCGAATTTCATTCAGATTCAGCTAGCGACACATACTCGTGTAGTCGAGATGTACAGGTAGATTTCCAAAATTCTAAAATCTCTTAATAATTACTTTTAAGTTGCTATTGTGTTACAATTCCTCGCACTGTTGCCACCTACGCTGGCCGTTCGCCGATCTTGAGACAGCTTCATCATCTCTCCATACCGCTCTCGCGGTGGACGGCCTAGGCGCAGGTGGCAACAGACCAGTGAAATGCCGAGGACTGAGGGCCCAACCCAGTGTCCGTGTTGGCGGACAGATGCCACTGTAGGGGACTCTGTCCCGAACAGTTAGTTACCTCCACAAGGTTAATTAGGAATAGCAAAGACAAATCCACATTGCATAAAATATTACATAGATATTCCTTTTTTAACAAAAAAATATATCTAATTATAATAAGAAAGACCTTTTAATTAAAAAAGGTCTATTTATATCAGCATTAACATACTCGTATCACGATATAAGCTGTCTATTTCAATTTCAGTACATAAAGGTGAAGCGGGTCGCATCTCATTTATCTTTTCACTCTTCTATCTACCGGCTCGCTTTGAAAATTGAAGCCGCGGGCGAAAATATCACAATAGGGATATGAACAGTATGCTCTAACATAGGTGTTGCAATAATGTGAGCTAAGCGCTCGATGTTCTAGCGCTGAGTGAGTGCTAATGAATCTATAAGGCTATAGCGTTAATTTCTCGTGTGCGTTATACTAGTAGTTCAAGTTTTTAAAGTTTAACGGTCACTTAAGCTTTTTTTAAACACTTAAGCTTAAAAACTTGAGTCTAAAATGGTTAACATTAAAGTTCTTAAGGTTTTAAGGTTTATTAACGATGGCTTAGTACTCAAGCGCACAACACTAGCTCGAGCTTTTGGAAATAGCTATATTCGTTAGAAAAAATATTAATCTATTAGAATATGACTAAAATGAGCGCCGTAAAATAAAACCAGTCCTTCCGATATCCAAACTAAAAATGTTTAAAAACAGCTCACAATATCGATGTCTAAACAATGAAAATACCTGATTGTCTAAACCTCGAAAATAAGAACCGAACTTTCCAGAAATAACTTAAATCTATTCCGATAGAAAAATGTCATTGCAATATAGAGCAATTCATGAGCGTTAAATGCATAAATTATAAATAAATAGATTAAGTAATAGAATACGGTAAATAAATACATTTAAAATAGTTTAATAGCAAAGACGTTGTTTGGTAATTGTAACTTACGACGCACGATTACATTTCGACAGGTGTATTTAGAATCTATAAAAATACTACACATTTCTTGTATTTATTTCCTGTTATCTTGCAAACACAAGAGCGGTGACAGCGTAGTGGTATGTAGTCCTAGTAATTATCAATTGTTGACGTGAAACGTCTTTAAAATCACACCGAAACATACGAGTAGGACCAGAAAAGTGAACCGTAACGAAAGGGTCTATATCGTCTCACCTTAATAATTACAAAACTATTAGTCTTAGAGGCATAAATCTAGTGTCATTATTTAGCTTATATAGTCAGCTCGCTGTTACAACCTTGAGTTTGCGTCGGGGCCGGGCAGGTTGGCCGGGAAGGGGCACTGCGTAGAAGTGCCGAAACCGGCGCTCTCGCTCCTTTCTATTCAGTGTAGCTCACGACTCAGACGTGATAGCGCGGTAATTCGTGCGCGTGTGTATAGAGTTTATCTAGACCGATTGATTTAAGCAAAAATTAGTGTGATTTAGATAATATTTATAGGTGAAAATAACAAGTAAGTCTATAAAAAAGTATTGAAATAGAATATGTCGGCTTCAGCCTTTGTAAGAGCCAGTCGAAAATATAAATCACGCCTATCGTTGGAAAGAGGAGGTTATGGGCCCCAATGTCCGGTGCTGAGCGAGCGAGGCGGTTCCGGGAGCGTCGAAAAGCTATCACAGCACGTTTAGTGAACGACGCCGACTCCGCGAGTACCTCTACTTCTGCTGTACCTGTACCAATGGACATAACGTGTGAAGATACCATCGAGATAAAAGCGACTCGCCGACATAGACGTTTCACGTTAAACCAACGGCCGTGTGCCCCGACACAGCCGCACTCGACTTTGTTTTATAAATCCATTGTTCCACTGGGACAAAAATCTCCATGGTACAACTAGCCGTTGTAGTTACTACGGGGTAATGGGTGGATTCATGTTAGTTGAAACCTTGACCCCTATCATTAAATTTCTAATTTAGTATAGATCTTTAAATTTACACTAGCTCGGCAGTAAAGGAAAACATCGACAATACCCGCATGTCAGGGAACTAAAATGAATCTGAAGCAAGTGCAACCCTCTATCTGTATTGAACCCCCGTGGTAGATTATGATCCGAAATCTTGTCGTAACTACTAAAGAATACCCCTGTACAGTGATACGTTATAGGATAATATCGTATCACACAAAGACATGAAATTTCTTAGTTGTAGAGTCGCGGACTTAAATCAAAGCAAACCTCCTTTTGATTTGATCTAAGTTCGCGGACGCGTTCTCGCTGTAGTTAATGTGCGAATGTGTACACTTAAGATTTTTTTTTATTTGTGTTGTGTGGCTCAGATTTTGGATTATTATATAAAGTTTGCTTACCAATCTACTGTGAAAATACGCCTGTTTTGGCTCCACTCGTAAGTGGCACTCCACTTGAAGCGGAGTGCGGTGATTTCGACGATCCGCTGAGATAATAGGCGATCCGGTTCCATGAGTGTATTGAGATAAATAAATGTTGATTGAGTACTTTTTTGTATTTTGTATAAAACAAAGTAAGTACAGGAATTCGTTGTAAACAATTCACAGGTGCTGGTAATATACTTTGAACTTTTGAAAATATTGCCAACAGGTCGATAGACGCGTTCAGTTCGGCTTGGCAGCATTTGAGAAAACTTGTTGGTTTCTCTCGTCGTCTATACCACAATGCTCGAAGAAGTCTTCAATCAGGGCGTGCTCTGACGGTGGGTCTGGTCCATAAGTTCAATATATGTAAATGAGATAAAAAAATAAGTTTTCCATTAAAATAGGAAATGTAGTACATTTCCTAATAGGATTCCTAATAATTCCTAATAGGTTCAAATAGGAGAGATAGTTTGAAATGGCAGACACGCAGCAGTGAAGGGACAAGCTGTCATACAAATACAACAACATTGTCGACAATTGAACAATTGACAATTAACAATTGAATACCTATTGTACAAGAGAAAAGCTATTTTTAGCTAATATTTAACTATATGATACATTAATTGTTTTGATTTAATCTGGTATAAAGAGGTTGAAACATAAATTAATATTAGCAGTCCATTCGATTTGTTATATTAGATCTGACACGCGTATAATTAGAACATTGGGTGTGTGTCAGAAAAAAACAAATCTTAATCTTTGAAAAGCCCTTATAACTTTTATTAATATTAACCGTTAATAAATTTATTCCGAATAAACAGTTTCTTCCTTAAATAAGCGTACTAGTGTTTAGACTATACTTAAATAAGTGTACTAGTATTTAGACTATACATAAATAAGTGTACTAGTGTTTAGACTATATGTAGGTACTTAAATGAGTGTACTAGTGTTTAGACTATATGCAGGTACTTAAATAAGTGTACTAGTGTTTAGACTAAACTACCACTAAAACTTCTAAGAGATATCTAGAACATTAACCGAGATAAAACTATTGTTCCTACTTCTTAAAAAAATAAAGTGATTTCCTCGCTTCCACTGGGGCCGTACTTTCCCAGCGTCTGCTATCGTCCTCGTAAACACGGCGCCCTGTCAAGGCGTATCTCGCCAACCCAAAGATTTAGGGACATTGTTAATCGCGGTTTAGCTAAATAATAACCGGGGTTTTCTTTGGTAATATTACTTTGTGGGTTAAATGAGATTACTAAAAGGATATTTTTGGCGCCGGTCAATCTGCTAATCTTAGCTGGCTGCATGAACCCGGGAAGAGGATTTTTCTATGGGATATTTCGAGGTATTTCATTAGTACAGGTAATTATATTTGTTGTTTTTCTCAGATTGTGATTATCTCTGATTATTCTAATTGGGGTAAGAGCTCTTAAGTGTTAGGTAAGTGCTCCTAATAGAAAAAAAATTTGCAGCATGAAACAATATACATCCTTCAGGCATCCTCCAACAACATTTGAATTAGAATATTTTGAGGACTAATTGATGCGGTATTGTAAACTTTCAACACTTTCAATACACTAATGAAAGAAAGGGCCTTAACCATAATCTTATAAATACATATGCTTATCTATAATAATGGATGTTGGTATATCTGATGTTAATAGACTTCGACACCGTTTGACCGATCACCATGAAAGTTGGCACATTCATATTTTTTCAAGGAGAAGGTTTTTATGGTATCGACTTTGTTGTAACTCGCCACTAGATGGCGCTGCAGTACATCAACTTTTATACCGTTCAACCGATCGCAAAAATCACGTCGACAGCAAAACAGAATAATTTGTGATTTTACATACAGAGGTAAATAAAGATACACAGGCAGGACAACGTCTGCCGGGTACAGCTAGTAAGATATAAAGCATTATTATAACTGAGGTATTTCCGTTACGCTATGATATGGGGCTTTTCAAGAGAGCTGTGAACAGAATTCTGCAAGGTTGGCAGTGCACCCGCAAACCCGGTGTTGTCGGTGTCCATGGGCGGTGGTGATCACTTACTATCATGTGGCCCGCCCGTTCGTCTGTCAGCTATTCTATAAAAAAGACTTTTAATTTGGTACAGCAGCGGCCCCTGGTGAGTTAGAATCACAATACCCATCCACAAACACGCTACATAGTACGATTATATGTTTACAAGAAACTACCGCAGAATCGGTCCAGCTGTTGCAGAGAAAGTACTTAGTTATAAAGGGGTACATAAACATACATACACACATTCTCTTACCCCACATGGGTAAAAATGACAAACGCACAATGTTACTGACGTAGCAGAAACAATCTCTACTCGACTGTGCCTGATTTATTACAATGTGTGTACAATGTTTATTGAAATTGCGATCCTCTGCGACTAATTGAATATGTATATCATTTAACAATTATTTCTGTCTGTTTCCCGCTTATGGTGAACGTAATAGAGTATAGGTTTGAATTTTCTCTTGTATGTTTTGTAAATGTATGGTGTTCGCTTCAGAGTTTGGTCCTTGCATGAATATTAAGGCGAAATAATTAGCAAAAATACTGCATGGGCAGCAAATAGACAGCAGCAAAACTTATGTGCGTTAGGTTTATGTTCTTTGGAAGACAATACAGACGTTGGTAAGAGTCAATGTTAAGCAGATCATTCATTATTATGCGGGTATAATATATATGAACTATTTTTAAAGATATTGGTTACCATAGCATTTTTTAGATAGCATATTCGGTAAATAATCCAAATCCGGACGTTCGGGTGGAAGTGTTCGTACTTTTAAGGTACAACAATTTTTATTAATAAGGTTTTATGAACACGCAGTTACCATTAAACTTATTACCATTAAAAAATGTTATTATGTCCCCCTTCTTTAAATTACACCTAGGCTTATTGCTTTTTGGCTATAAGCAAGCTATTTATGAGAACTGCACTGCGGCGCTGTTATAAAGTTAAAAAAAAACAGTCGTATTAAGCTTGCAAGCTTTGGAAAGAGTTCCACCGGGTATTATTTTGCCAAAACTCTAAAGGATTATGAGCAAGAACCTCGATAGAAATCTTTGGTGAAATTGTCAATACCACAATTTGAAATTTTAATCATTTTCAATGGACGAAAGGCGCTTAGCGTTGTATTTATATTGGATACGAAGATATTAATGTTTTTTTTAAATAGGTGGTGGTAATCGGGCTAGTCATCCACGCCGGGATGGTCAGTGGTCACTACCGACCATGGACATTTGCAATACCAGAGGGAAAGGGGTTGCGTTGGCCAACCTTGGGCAATTCAAGGCCTACTTGAAGTGCTTTTAAAAATTCAAAGTCCAGTTTCGTTCGTCGGCCTATTCAGTCATGTGTAGACATGAGAGCTTAAATTTTACGTTTTACGATGCCATTGGAGCCATAAGAGTGTTATATAAAATCTTATACGACAAAATTGCCACCAGTCCACGTGAATTTTTTACAACAACTCTCGAGAGCCTGTGAATAGGCACTTAATAAAAATTCAACGATGCCGTAAGACAATCGGATGTTTTTATGTTTCCGTCGCCACTTCGGTTTTATTTGATATGTCTTCCTGTGCACCACTTCAATTTGTCCCACAATTGAATGAAAATATAAAATGTCATTGATATGGGAACAAAGAAAGGAGTTTCACTCTTGTTTAAAGCTCCCCGAGTTGTTTCTTCCTTTTTATTTCTTATTCCTCAAAGGAAAGTTTCAATTCAGGAGTCTTACTCATATTTCACGCAGATGCGTAATACGGCGAATCTGGAATCGAATGCGAGGAAGAATCGTCTGCAGGAGAGGAGAATTTTATTTAATTCTTTATTTTTAGAAAAGAACAACAGTGTTCATTAACATCTTTAGGATGGAGCTTAAGAGTGGTCCAAAAAAACTTCGCCCTTGGTGTTGTGTTAATAGTAACCCAACTAGACCGAGGTCTCTGCTTGGGATCACAATTAAAAGTCGTTCAAATTTAAAATGTCTAAACTACGCGGTTCTACTTCCGATAATTATATGCTTCTTTTTTTAAATTTAGAATAATAATGTAACGAAATTAAGGTACGTAAAGTTAATTATATAATGTAGGTAAGATTTTAAATAGGTTAGAATTAATACCTGATATCTGGTGCTACCTGATGATGGAAAAAACTATAGAATACACCAACTATAGATAGAATAATATAAGTAAAAACATAGGCCGGTAAAGTTTCCTGATGTTACAAAATTATATAGTTTAAAGGTCGGGTGACGAAAAAAGAGTATAATAAAAATGGTTAATAGGTATCAAATTAGGTAATTAAAGTATCTTTGTTTTATATTACAACATTAGTTTTGGTTTCAGGATATTTTTTAATTTATTTAGATGTATATTAAAGCGATCTATCTATATTATAAAAATCTTCATTATAATTATAACAACTCCTATTTGAGGAAGAGTTTTTAAGCATTGCATACAGAAACTAAAAATATTTTTTTATCGAGTTTAGGAGTTGGAGATATTTTCTCGCAAGTATGGGGAATCTAAATTAATGATTTTAAAAAGAAATATAAGGTCTCTATAGTTTCTTTTTTTTTCGAGTTTCTCTGAGGGTTCTACGTTGGGAATTATTATTTCGGTATTTAGTGTATGTTATAAATTGGTTTTGTATACTCTGCAGTTTTGTTTTACGAATTTGATAACAAGGATTCCAAATTGTGGAGGCGAATTTGAGATGACTTCTAACTAAGGAGTTGAATAAAATATTATAAATAAGTTGGGAGTTAAAAACTTGGTTGTTCCTGAGAACAAAACTCAGGGCCCTATAAGCGTTTGTGCGTATTGATTCGATATGGGGAGTGAAGGTCAGTCCGCTGTCCAAAATAACGCCTTTAAGTTAAGGAGATCTAAAGTTAAGGAGAGAAGGAGAAGAACAAATATTTAGTAGTGTTTTAGTACTACTTTCATTTATTTCTGTTGAACTACCACAAGCCCTGAGGAACTAGACCAGGTCTAAAAGAGTGGACTCGCCAACCCGCTTGGTCAGCGTGGAGTTTTCAGGCCTTACATTCCTCACGCACCAGTCAGTGTGCAAGAGGCCCAAAGGGCTAGTTGCATTGTAACAGCAGATACTGTGTACACTTGTCTGAATTAGTTTAAATTTGGCAAATTCCCAATTGTATAATTGTTATTATATTGATATTTATTAACAATTAAATTAGCTGTTAAAAATATAGTTACACATATTGGAATAATAATTAATGAATTATACAAAATTTTATCCTAAATGCTCTAACAAAAATGTTCCCATTTGACGCTAAAAACCAAAGTTTTTAAATTCATTTAAACAGATGACGTTTCATGTCACTCTTTGTCTAGTGCTGACCTGATTTCTACCTCATAATAACATGTGTTATGTTACTTTAAACCACTAGACGCTGTTTCCATGAGTGGATGTGTCACACAACAAGATGTTGGCAGTAATTAAACGAGGTGACGTAACATCGCAATGAAGTAAATAAATGTGGTGTTCTTAAATATGCTTCTTCCTTGTAAGTGTACAGAGTTAGGAAACAGTGTGCGGTATATGAGAACGCCTCAAATACGGAAGCTCACAAATGCGCTGCTTCGTTGTGTTCTCGTAAGGAACAATCGCCAAACTCACAGAAGCCTACCTTGAAATGTGCATTTCCTGCTTTATCGTATTTCCCCAATTTCCATATTTCCGTACGTATCTCAGTAGTGAGCGAGATATGCCAGAGCCCATTCCCATCGCATCCTATCTCTCCCCATTTTCCCAATTCATTCCTTAATCTGCAAAGGTGGGCAGCGTATCTGGGGGCGTGCCAACGTTCGTCATTCTGGACTGTAGTTGGCATGTATCGCGGATGTCAATGAGCTACAGTATCCACTTACGATCAGGTGGACTGTATGCTCGTCAGCCGCCTTTTTTCTATAAAAAAAATTGGTCTCTATATTTGTTCCGTACGACAATTCTCTCAAATATTATATTAAGATTACTTAAACAAAATATTTGTGACCCGCGGCTTCGCTTGGGTAGATTAAGCAAATGCAAAAAAAAATAACACCTCTAAAATCACCGATATGATGAACTTCACGGATACGCTCGCTTTCAGCCCCGACATTATCTTCTCATTTCTTTCGCATTTATTCATAGCTTCCTGGAGTTTTGTGATGACATTGTAATCCATATCGGTCGAATGCAAGACAATGTTTCACTCATTAGATTCGTACTTAAAATTTTGGTTTGAATTTGTTTTACAATTGCCCTATGCGCAGATTGAGCGTAGGTACAACGTTAAGATCCTTTACTGTTAATATCATCTGTATTGTGCCCATACGTGGAATTGCTGTAATTAATTTGGTCTCGGTAAAATTTCTTGACTGTGCAAAGTTAAAATTTGTTCCGTGGTTAGGATGAAAGTTATGCGTAAACTCAAATGTTTAAACCGAGCCAAGGAATGCTCGATTTAATGTTAACTATGTCGGAAATTAAACGTTATTTTGCTAAATAGTGGTTTGGTAAGTGGCTACGCTAAACAAAATTTAGCGCTGACTAAGCTACGAATTTATGCACTTCAACGTTATGCTTTCACGAAATTAACTGTTGCTAGCGTCTTTGTTGTCATCAATATATTATAAGTTGTTTTAGGACGTTATTGGTAAACGGACATTATATTAGTGTGGCATTGTTAATATTATGGTAATCTAGAATATTGTTTAACAAAACTGATGACATTTTTTAATAATTGACATTCATATATATATATATATATTTTATAGATGAATGGCGGCAGACTAGAATACAGTCCACCTGATGGTAAGTGGATACTGTCGTAGATAGACATCCGTGATATATGTCAACATCAGTCCAGAATGACAAACGTTCGCACGCCTCCGGATGCGCTGCCTACTTTTGCAGATTTAAGGAATGGATTGGGAAAATGGGGAGGGAGAGGATGGGATGGGAATGAGCTCTGGCGTATCTCAGTCACTACGGAAACATCTACGTACATTGGGAAAGTACGTTAAAGTAGGGAATTCAATACATTTCAAGGTAGTCTTCCGTGGGTGAGGGGTAATGGGGTGCAAGCATGCACTCACCCCCTACCTATCATATTTATTCTTACAATGTAGATCTTACATCTTCTTTGTTTAATTTAATTTCGCATGGTCCTATTTTATTTAAATTTTATGAGATGACACACACTGCTGGAGCATTGCAATATAGGCAATATGCAAAGGCAATATTCAATATCTTTTGTTAGTTAACTAGTAATATGTATGACAATATTAAATATTTGCATTCCATGAATGTTAATGTGACGATCTAATGTACCAATAGCATCTCTTGTACTCACATTGTGCAAATAAAGAATTTGACATCAAGTATATTTGCTATATCCAGAGTTAAGATTCCACTTCTCAATTCAGTCAATACGAGTCGCTTTGTCATAATGTAGGTGCTTTTATTAATTATGAAACCAGGTGTTTTGATATTGTTTCAACTCCATATTAAGCAATAGAATCACGTCTCGACGCGCGCACCCTTTTATTTTAATTTAGGGTATGTTCCAAGTTCCCCCACCACATTAGCATAGAACGCGTGTAAGTTAATATGTATCAAGTCTCCTACATCTCGAACAGCTCCGTTACATGGCGCTGTCATGTCGCGGCGTGTTATGTTACAAATACATTATACCCGCAAATCATATTACCTGTTTTTTTATACGTAGTTTGAATGGCAGATGAGTGGGCTGGCCATATAACGGTACGTGGTCACCGCAAGCCCATGGACATCTACAATACCAGGAGGTTTGTGGGTGCGCTGCCGACCTTGCAGAATCATGTTCACAGCTCTCTTGAACCATATCGTGGCATAGCGGAAATACCTCAGCTCGCAGTTCATTCAACAATTTTGGCGAGTCCACTCTTTTAAAGGTCGTATAGTTCCTCAGCGCTTGTAGTAGCGCAGTTACTAAACCCACGGGAAGAGATGGGTAGCACCAACCCATCCCGTCGGTCGACATACATGGCCAAATATTAATATGAATACTAGAGTTAATGTGAATAAAGTCGAATTTCTAAAAAAATGTTTTTCTTAGACCAGAGACTTATTGACTTATGGTATTTCTTCATAGTGATCCATAATTATCTAACTACTGATTATCAAGTTTATCAAACTTGGTAAAGAACACTTAAAAAAAATTAAGTCTTAAATATAAATTAGTAGCGGTGTCTTATGTAACTGCAGTAAGCATGTCAATACCTTAATGTGCTGACATGATAATGAAATACAAGGTAATGAAACTTTATAAAACACAAATTTTAAAACACGTATCATTACCGGTTACAGGATTTCTGTTGTTATTTATAAAATATAATGCGAAATGTTTTAGGGTTAATAATCAATCAAGGTTTGGGATATTTTTCGTCATTAAAATCTATTTTCAAACAGTTCAGGTCACAATACGCACAATACTGGAGAAACACCCACCCAAAATAAACGAAACTAAACAAGAATCCAATCAAATACTTTGTTGAGTAAACATTTTCTTAAAAACGGGTTGGAAAGTACTTGGAACAGGAATCGTGTTTCAACAAGCACTTAAAGAGGTTTCTTTTTCTATTGATGATCAAATAAAAATACAAGGAACAATGACTGAAATAGATACTGCTTTGATTTTCCTGTTTTTCCTGTTCAGTGGGAGTGTATTGAGCTCCTTAAAAAAAAGCAAGCAACAAATCAGTTCGGCGAGACTTCGCAGAAATCTACTAAAGAGACCACAACTTTGGAATTTCGGAATAATTTAACAGTTTGTATTTACACGGGCTAACAAACTAAGGGATAACAATGCGGCTACCACAAGCCCTAAGGAACTACACCACCTCTAAAAGAGTGGACTTGCCAACCCGCTTGGCCTCATGCACGAGCCACGCATGAGGAGGGCCATGTCCAGCTAGTGGATACTGAAAGGGCTGGTTGCATTGCATTTAAACGGGCAGCAAAAAAATACTAAATGGGCAACAAATATTGATCAACAACACAACCAATTATTGAATAACTAAAGTAAATGAATTAGAATCGGCATGTTTAAGTAACATTGGGCCGGTCGTACTTGCAAGACAGATGGCCGTTGGCCGTTGGGATAGACGAGTTCTTGAATGGAGGCCACGTACCAGGTATATATTATGTCACTGTCACTGTTTATATACATATAATGTGTGGTAGGTAATATGCATTTTGACAGTCTGTAACCCCACTATTAAACATGTAACGTAAATTCCGGGTTTCACTGTTCAAATATCATTAAAAACTGAAAAATAACTTTTTAAAATCTATCTCGGCTGCTTAACAAATAATTCTCAGTAATTTTTGTGCCCGTTCAAATGAAACCTTAAGTCGTTAGTCGTTCAGTAATCGTTAAAAGTCACTCTTAATACATAGGCGGACTCTCACTTGTGTATATTTTGAATTTTGATTCATTAAATAAAAGAGTCGTATCGCTCAGAAAAAATATCATAATTGTAGTTTCATGGTGAAAGTCTTGGAACACAAATCGGCATAACTACTGTAGGTACTTGATAAAGAAGTCGTGATGAAGGGCATAGGGCAATCTCGTTCCACCAAAGAACAATCTAATTGTATTTATTTAGACTGTATACAATTGAAAATCGGCCTGTGTTCATACCTATGTATGGTATCTTAGAAAGTTAGAAAAATAGGTAATAGAAAAAAATAGAAATTCAAATCCAATAAGATTTCGAATGTTAATATCTAAACTTTAATTATAAATCCCGCGTTGCTTTCCAATTTAGTGAGATAAGTAAATGTTGATAAAGTTCCGTGATCCGGTTAGTTTAGAAGTCCCCTGGCGAGGGTCTGGACCAATATAAATTTGATAATTATTTGAACAAACTTCTCTCAAAGCGTTGTGAATATTTTGTGTAATGTGATTTGGACTGGCTCGTTTTTAATTAGTCTCAATATTATGGTTAAATTTGATCTATATATTGCGGAAGGGGAAAACAAAATGTGTAGATCTCACTAGTTTATTTTAACTGTTATTAGTGAGCTTCTTCGATCGGTATTTAGTTCGTTTACATAACAATTATTATGATTGTGAGTATCGTAACCAGCTATTTTATCGTCCACTGCTGCACATGGGCTTTCTCATGTACATTGTTTTGTTCATGAGGGATAGTTCTTCAGGACTTGTGGTAGCCCTTTGTTATCCCTTAATCGTCTTTCACGGGAAGAGATGGGGTGGTCCTAAAGCCGACCGATGCCACGCGGCCAATCTCCGTTTGTAACCGCACGGCCAATCTCCGTCCGTAACCACACGACCAATCTCCGTCCGTAACCACACGGCCAATCTCCGTCCGTAACCACAAGCTCTATCTCCGTCCGTCCACATGGCCTAAACTTTAAACTAATTAGTAATTTTGTAATATAAAGCTACATAAAAATTATAAAAATCATCAGGATTCTGCAATAACGGCGCGCACTTGCATGCTCCCTGGTGTTGCAGGTATCTATGGGCGGCGGTGACCACTTACCATCGTATGGCCCGCCCGCTCGTCTGCCATCTATTTTGTATAAAAAATATATTATCAGAGGAGAGAAGACATCAATGTAAAAATCATTGGCAAAATGTAACATATTGAAATGTTCCTCCAATCATTCAGAACAAAACGTGGGCCGAATTATTCATATCACAGATATTTGGTTATAATGTACTGGAAATAAGTACTGGAGATGCTTAGGGCGCATTACTTGTTACTGGGGGCTTAGTGAATTTGTATTTTTTCCCCTTGCATTAACCATTCTCTTCGACTTATTATTACACTTGACATGGTACCTTTTACCCTGAATTTGTCTGTTAGCTATCTATTCTATATGTATTATTTGGTAGTATATATATATAGATATATATATGAATTTATTTATGTATGTATTAAGTTCCAATATCGTAGTATTTGTAAGTAGATTCATAGTTGTATAAAATATATTTACTAATCATTTTTTAATATTTATTTTATACATTTAAATAAATAAATAATTAAGTCTGCCTGTTTATGGTAAAATAAGTGACCAAATGCTAATATGTGACATTTACGGGATACTTAATGCTAAATAATGTTTTTTTTTATAATGTATAAAATTTAACTAGAATGCCTTGTTAATATTTTACGAGCAAGGAAACTGTAAAGAATAAAAGTAGCTTGGCAATGAACACACAGGAGCGCCGTTGAAATTTTTATTATGCCTTAGGGAAATAGTTTACTAGAAAATCATCTCCGACCGCTATAAAGACTGAATAACTACATCGAGAGATAAGCTTGACAATTTATGGACTGTTTTTGTAAGAAATTGCTAAGAATTTATAATGGTGTTTTCATGTAAAACGATCCTTCTGCCTCGCAGCTTACACTTATTGCTGGGTTAATAAGATGGAGTGAAGGTAGTTATGATGCAACAGTTCGCGAAAGAAAAAGATAAAACTATCTCTGTGAGAGTTCATAATGTTATCTATATAATTTATGGTGAGAATGGAGAGAGAGAAGACTTCATTGACCTGTACTGCATTTCTCACTTAATTCTATTCCGCAATGTACGTACGTGTTTCAGTAGTGAGTGAGATATGCCTAGGCTCATTTTCATCCCATCCTATTCTGTCCCTTCTCATTTTCCCCACCCCTTCTCCAAATCCATTCTTATATTTCCAAAGGTGGACAGCACATCCTGGGGCGTGCCGACATTTTTCATTCTGGACTGAAGTTGGCATGTACCGCGGATGTCCATGAGCGATACAATCCATTTACCACCAGGTGGACTGTATCCTAGTCAGCGGCCTTCTTCCTATAAAAAAAATATAATTCTCTATTTGCTCAAAGGTTGAAGAACGCCACAAGGCATTCAGACAACTTATTGTATATTATTTTGGTGCCCTACATAAATAAAATTAACAGGAAACCGGCGGCTCGCGGCCATCGGAAAGTTGAATTTAAACGAAACCGGCGGATCGCGGCCATCGGAAAGGTGAATTTAAACGAAACCGGCGGATCGCGGCCATCGGAAAGGTGAATTTAAACGAAACCGGCGGCTCGCGGCCATCGGAAAGGTGAATTTAAACGAAACCGGCGGCTCGCGGCCATCGGAAAGGTGAATTTAAACGAAACCGGCGGCTCGTTGCCATTAGAAAGGTGAATTTAAACGAAATCGGTGGCTCGCGGCCATCGGAAAGGTGAATTTAAACGAAACCGGCGGCTCGTGGCCATTAGAAAGGTGAATTTAAACGAAATCGGTGGCTCGCGGCCATCGGAAAGGTGAATTTAAACGAAACCGGCGGCTCGCACCCATCGGAAAGGTGAATTTAAACGAAACCGGCGGGCCGCGCCCATCGGAAAGGCGAATTTAAACGAAATCGGCGGCTCGCGGCCATCGGAAAGGTGAATTTAAACGAAACCGGCGGCTCGTGGCCATTAGAAAGGTGAATTTAAACGAAATCGGTGGCTCGCGGCCATCGGAAAGGTGAATTTAAACGAAACCGGCGGCTCGCACCCATCGGAAAGGTGAATTTAAACGAAACCGGCGGGCCGCACCCATCGGAAAGGTGAATTTAAACGAAATCGGCGGCTCGCGGCCATCGGAAAGGTGAATTTAAACGAAACCGGCGGCTCGTGGCCATTAGAAAGGTGAATTTAAACGAAATCGGTGGCTCGCGGCCATCGGAAAGGTGAATTTAAACGAAACCGGCGGCTCGCACCCATCGGAAAGGTGAATTTAAACGAAACCGGCGGGCCGCGCCCATCGGAAAGGTGAATTTAAACGAAATCGGTGGCTCGCGGCCATCGGAAAGGTGAATTTAAACGAAATCGGCGGCTCGCGGCCATTGGAAAGGTGAATTTCAATACTAATTTCAACGACTCGTCTATCGCATTGAAATAAAAATCAATTCGAAATTTTTGCTTGTATTACTTTACTCACTCTTTAGAATTTCACTCACATAAGCAGACCAGGGATACAGCGACGTAAGCACAGATATTAGTTATTTCCAGTGCCGGGTGGTTGTAATGTGCGACACGTGGCCGATTGGGCGTGCATAAGATCAGAATGGGGCCTACTACTGTGTACGCTTTTAGACAGATTTCGTAGAAAATTATTGCAAATATCAAAAGGCTTTTAGAAGTCTTACAGAAAAATTGTTTTATTTAATAAACTTTATTGCACATTATGGTTCAAAAGGCGAGCCAAATGCCTCAACGCATTATCTACCAGCTAACCTTTGGGTTAAATATTGGGATACATTGGGAGGTGCGATGAGAGGTATAAATATATACCCACCTATAATAACTTAGATAAGATAGTATTTACTGAAAGAGGAAACTATTGATTTGGCTTAAGTTGACTAAAGGAGATATTGTATGTTTGTATGTTAAGTATTACTATGTACTATGTATTAGTAGTATAGATGCTATGTATTATATTATGGCATTGAATTTAATATGTTCGCGTTATTTAGTAATTTAATTTATAGAGTTTCTTTTTACAGACAAGTGGGCTGACGAGCGAGCGGTCCCACATGATGGTAAATGTTACCGCCGCCTATGGACACCTGTACGGACCGTTACATAACTAGCAAATCAAAGACGTGTATCCAGTACAATCGTGTATTAGAGACTGGCGCACAGCTGCAAGTGCACCCACACATACGTAATACATAACAATAACAAGTTAAATTCGACTGTTCCTTATTCGACAAAATGATTAGCTTTTGACAGAAAATGTACTCGTACATTGAAGAATGCGTTACGGTTTGAAATTCAATAGGCCAATAGAAAATTATTTAGTTTCAACAAATTAGGATACCTGTTGGTCGTGTGGTGTCGGTCGACTAAAAAAAACAGAAACAATTAAACAGGCAAAACAGTCAGTGATTGATTACAACTTACAAAGAATAAAAATCCCCAGCTTAATGTCAGATAATGACAAATTATAGAATAAAAGGTGACCGAGGGATAACAAAATTGCTACCATCAGCCATGAAGCACCTGTTAAAAAGGTAGACTCGCCAACCCATTTGTCCAGCGTTGCGTTTTAAGGCAATACATCCCTCATGCACAAGACAATGTGGTTATTATACTGGTTACGGTTTCTATAAAACATCATTAAAGATTATAAAAATTAAAGTTTATATTATAAGCCACATTTTCTTTGAACAATATCTGTCGCTTCCATAGGAACAAAGCAGTTTAAAGTGAAACAGATGTCCAATAACAATTGAGTAGCACTCGGAGAGGGTAGCCATTAGGTACCCGCTAGTGGTGCGGAATATTTATTATTTTTAGCGATAGCGGTTAGTGGAAAGGGGAAAGTTGTACTACAGTAAGGTACACAAAGTTTTTTATAGCTGGCCCTTTGTGGTTTATACTGTTCCTTGTTTTTAGTTTATTTGTTAGTGCGTTAAATCCGTCAGTCACCTTTTAAAAGTTCGTTGTGTTACTTGGGAATGGTTTGAGTGCGATTTTAGAACGATTCACATTACCATTAAAATATTTCTCTTGACTAATTTATTTGTATTATAGTTGCTAACTCTGTAACTTTTTTTAGAAAATAATCGATTATATTAAAATCGAAATCACGGTGTTCTCGAATACACAAAAGATTTTTTTTTTAAATTTTGTGTGGGGCCTACTTGAATAGTTTGGCCAAAGAAAGTTGGCATAACGGTATACATATTCGAAATTTTTTACATGGTTACATTTTTAAATAGCAAATGGAATAGCGAAACATAAACAACTCGATATTTTCGATTTACTTGTTGTTTCTTTCGTATCAAATGATTATGTGATTACGGATCACGTACATTTACATGTTGAAATTGACAAATTATGTAAATGATTTTATTTATTATTTTTATAACGTCATACTCAATGGCCCACACTAGGATTCCCTGTGTCGTGGGTGCAGAGACACATACAAAGACAAACACAAACACACACCCAGACCCGAACATACATTTGTCTTTTTGTTTTTTAAATAAATGTATGTCCGACCGGAAATGAACCCAGGACCTTTTGCACAGCGAGCAGGGTCACTACTAACGGCGCCAATCGGTCGGTCTAATTATGATGATGAATTAAAAATGAACGATGCGTATAATTAATTTAATTGATACTGAAAATGATGATAATATTAATATTAATGATACATGTGATAATTAATATATAGTAAAAGAGAATTTTGTACGTCAGAAAGACAGAATTTAATAGGACATATGTTTTGAAACCTGTGTTCTTGATCGGTTCATGATAAATTATTACAAGATTGTGATTGATTAATAAACAACAGAATAATTAAACGGAAGCAGAGTTGGAAAAATTAATATTTTTATAAATTATAAAAAATAAAGTTGTTTTTTCTGTTTTTTGTTGTCTATATTGATAGCTAACAACACATTATTTTTTTAATTTGTCATCTCTTGTGCCACGTTTCATAATCCAGACTATATTCCGTTACATTCCTTGTTATCGGGAATATTCTGAGGAGTTGTTCAATCTTATTGAACAGCTTCAGGTTTTTATCATAGCACCTTTCATCACCAAAGGCCGGTTCATCGACACTTATTTGTATAGATCGGACTTTTGGGTGCTATTCGAACGTTGTCACGAACATGGATATGACATTCGGGAATTGGAAATTCCGTAATTCCGATATTTCTTTTTAAACTTTATTAGAGTTTTGAAAAATGTTTAGAAATTGTATTAATTTTAGAAAAATATTATTAACAAATATTTTAGAATTTTAAGCATAAAGTGGTATACCTACTGAGTTTTTTTCATACATGCAATCTCACAATTTTAAGTTAACAATAACCATAAATAGGTACCCAAAATTGAACAAAAGGAACCTTTTGACGACAGCCATAAAAATTGCTTATCTCTTGCAAAATACCTAGAAAACTATTGAGCATACCTACTGTCACTATTGACGGCAATATTTCAAAGGCGGTAGGTATATTTGTTATTTTTCTTCGAGCTATCGCGGTTATTTATTTAAAATATTGGAGTTATAGAGGTAGTAGATCCATTTCTGTATGTTCGAGATATGAAAGATATACACAATTTTTTCGATTTACGAAAATTTCGATTTCGATTTATTTCGGGTTAAATATGTACTAAAATAGTTGTAGGGAAAGACTGATTATTTCGAATTATCGAGAATTAAAATTCGCGAAATGGAGGTTTTGGGGCTTAAAGGGAACAAGAGATTTTGGAATTGTAGAGGTTTTCAACTATCTCCTTTGCGAGGTTCTACTGTATTCTTTTTTAGCGTACCTACCATAAAATAGAAAAAAAAAGACAAACATACATATCGCTCTCTTGTTGCAACTAGTGATGTGCCAGCTTTGAAAAAACATGACTGGTCGTAATTCACGTAAATCGAATTGTTAATTTCCTGAATTGTTGATTTCGAACAAGATGCCTGACGAATTCGAAAATAATAAATATTTAAAAAATTACCCTTATAAAATTATAATGTAACATTATTTTGTAAATTCTAGAGCCGTGGCCCTAAATTTTAAATTTTGTTACTTTGGAACTGAGCTGAAGACCTGGATTAATACATAAACTACTTTTTATCCCGTTTTTCCCACGGCTTAGGTGAAACCGCAAGTCGAAGAACTTGAGTTCGTGAGATCCGAATCAAGTTAACTCGAACTGAGCGCTTGAGATGACCCATCTCTAATCGCGAGCATTTTTTGACTCACTCGCTTACTTCGGTTTGTCGAGTGCTGTTCAGTTTGCTATCCGTGTGTTTTGTGCCATTATTTGTTGACCCCTGCGCGTTACCTGGATTTTGGATTTAACTGCATAACTTGACATTTTTGGCTTGAAAAACGGACTACGATTATTGCAACTGGACAAGTATTTAAATATGTTTTTTCCCGAAAACATACTTTTGGTGAGTACTATCTTATTCTGATATATTTTATATACCTAAGAGATTTTATGTTTTGTTTGTATTTTAAATCAAGAAATTATACCCTGTACATTTATATGAGTGTTTTATTTAGTAAACAATTATCCTATTCGGAATCTCATCATTAATATTTTTACATCTATTACTAAATACCACATTCTTAAGCATGAAGAATTTTTTTAGTCGTATCCATTCTTTACATAATAGTCGTACTCGTGATTCCGACATTCATCCATATTCGATATCCCAGTGATATATGTAATTCTGAGACACGGAATTTTTCCCGGGATTTTTTTGGTCGTATCCATACTTTTGATGACATATTTTGTCAATAGCACCCAAAAGTCCGATCTATACTTATTTGACAGAGAGCTAATGCGTTTTCAAGTGACTTTGTACTGCGAACCCGAAAATAATGAAATTAACTGTCTACTGAGGTTTTTCTGCTCAGTTCCAACTTGCATTGCTTCAAGAAGGCTGTGAATAGGATTTTACAGCGCACCCGCACATTCCCAATGTTGCAGGTAGTGGGCCGCCCGCCGTCTGTCACCTCTGTTATAAAAAAAAGCTTTATACGGTTTCGAACTTCAGCAGCGCATAATGTTTTATGTCATCATGAATTGACCATTCGTTTGAAGTATCTGTTCTATTTCATGAAAAAAAAAAATATCGCAGACAAGCAAACAATCCGCTTGTTGACAAGCGAATAATGAACATGTTTTTCAAGCCAACATCAGGCCATAATGTCAAACGTTGACAAACGTCTGTAGATGGGTTGCCTTATATCGTACTAATAATATAAATGCAAAAGTTGGGATGTTCGTTACTCAATCACGTTGAGGGGATTGAATCGATTTCGTTGAAATTTGGCATAGGCTATTTATTAACACCAAGGGAAATTGTAGGCAAAAGCTAACATAAAAAATACTTATATAGAAGTGCATTCAATACTCTCAGTTCTTGATAAGAGCACACTTCTAAATTACTTTCTCTGGAATTAATATCTTAAGATTTAAATAAAATAAATCCCGTCAAATTCAACGATTTCATACATAAATTTATAAAGCGATTATAGTACCGAAATTATATTTTGATACTCCAGCTAGAACGATTTCAATTGAAATTCATATTACATTTGCACATTAAAACAGAACAAAATGTAATGACATTTTAAAAATAAATTTAACTTATGTACTTGTCTTTAATTCAACTTCGTTTAGAGCAGTTTTATCAAACCATATTTTATACGATTAACGAACGTTTTATGGTTAACTTTTAATTACACCAAACTTGTCACAGTTTTCGTTTAATGTTAAGCTGGTTAGCGAGTCCACTTATTTAGAGGTGGTGTATCCTCAGCGCTTTTTACAACACTCACGCGAAGAAATCTATATATTTACGCGCGTTGTCTATATATTTACCGAAAGATCTTAAGTTTGCACCAACTCGGTTTAGTGCATATTTTTTTGGATTTGTCGAACTCCGTAATACGGGAAATCTTATCAATACGTATAATAAAATAGTAACAAAGCCGAGTTTGTACGTACATGGAACGATACGAAGCCCTAAACAACCATTTTTATAAATGTTGTCTGCCTATCTGAATACGCATCACGCAAAAAATAATTTTAATTTAATGAGAACGGATTTTAATGAGACTTGGCGTAATTTTAGTGTATGTGCCGTGCCGGATTGACATTTAGGGTACCTTTTATCTAGATCCTTTATAGAGTCTCAACGGGAATCAATCTAAAGTTCCCGCGAACGAAGTCGCTGGCACCGCTAGTTATGGAATATGACAACGTGTTGCCCTTTGTTTAATAATTGTTTATCCTTTATGCTTAAATTACAAAAAATACACAATTATTTTATTAGTGTTTTAGAAACACAATAATACAGCTCTAGCAACTTTTCCGTGAACGATAGTGCTAATATCATTCGGTTTCAGCGTTTCCCCGTGGGACGTATCACAACTTTATTTTTCGCCCGAGCGGCCAGCCCAATCAATGAGTGTCGGGCATCAGGCCGGCACAACGGAAATATTGACAAACTTTATATATTGGAGTTGCTATCGACTTGGGAGGTACTTGGAAGGCTCTATTGTGCGTTCGACAGATTAGTGTGACTGTTTTGATAGATTTATTGTCTGTAGTAATAGACCACCAACAGTACATCTACCTCTCCATCTCTTTCCATGCGTTTCATAAAAGACGACTAAGGGGTAACAAAGACTATCACAACTTCTGAGAAACTACGCAGGTCCGTTGACAAGGAAAGCGCACAGTCTGGCACTACGGGTCATTAGTCTGGGATGGGCTGCGTGAATTTTACGCTTTCTATCCTTGGAGGCATGTTTGTTTCTCATCGGATGGTCTAGATGCTTGTGCCGACTCCGTTGTCGCTGTGGTGTTGCAGGTCATAGAATTTTATATCCCTTGCTCTGTGTACCCGTAGGTGGATGGAGTCAATCAACAGTGAGCGATAAAAGGGCTGGTTACGATACGAAAATCTAGTAGTTTTAATTTTATGTCGTTGCGTTTATTAAAAAACAACAATAATGTTGGTGCATCCTAAAGCCAGAGTTTAACTATGTATTTTTACTATCTCACGTTTAGTAACAAAAATGGTTGCCCGGAAGTAGGTAATCACTTTAGCGCTAAGGTCGCCGGTTGTACTTCTAATTACTTGTACTTTATTTTTCTCTGTATGTTTTTGGTGTATAATAAAGTGTATCTATCTAATCTACCGTTGTTGGAGCTCAAACTTTTAGTTGCTTAGAAAATGAAACAAGGCATTAAACACATTTTGTGTTAAACATCATTTGTTTTGTTACTCACGTTCTTATTTATTTTTGATGACATCTCAGTAAACCTTTTTTGATAAATGAATGAACATTGATAACTTTCTATTGAATCCTATTGATAGTTACTCGTAATTGAGTCTTCATTTTGATATTCCAGAAATCTATGTCCATTAATTAATTCCACGAATGAAACAGTCCACGAGGAAACAGCGCAAATATCACAAAATTATTTATATATAATAGTATTACAAATGAAATATAATGAAAAGAAATACTTGCGAATATACAAAACAAAAGATGTACAAAAGTTGTGGATATTATTTAAAAAATACGGAATATTAACCTTCACATCTTTATATAGTTTAGAAATTAGCATTTTTAATACGCTTATATTGTTAAAAAGCACATACACAATATGCTTTCACAGTATTCCTGCCTTGAAAATTTAAGACCTCAAAAAGACGAACTTTATTTAATTCTAAATGGATCACACTTAAAAAATACAGAATACTAACACTCACATCTTTTTTTTTAATATCTTTTTTTTATGCGGCAGTTTGCACACAGTCCACCTGATGGTAAGTGGATACTGTCGTTCAAAGACTTATGCGATACATGCCAACATCAGTCCAGAATGACAAACATTGGTACGCCACCGGATCCGCGATTAACCTTTGCAGATTAAAGAATAGATTGGGGAAATGGGGAGGGATAGAATGGGATGGGAATGGGCTCTGGCATATCTCACTCACTACCGAAACACGTACGTACATTGGGAAAATACGAGAAAGTAGGAAAGGCAGTACATTTCAAGGTAGTCTTCTGTAAGACAGGGGTAACATGGCCAGTTGATTGCGCTCAGCGGCTGTGGGAATGCAGCATGTACTCTCCCCCTACATATACATACGAGTACATGCAAATCTTTATATAGTTTAGAAATTTGCATTTTTAATACGCCTTTATTGTTAATAAGTACATCTACAGTATGTTTTCATAGGATGCCCGCCTTGAAAATTTATGACCTCAAAAAATATTTAATTTAGCCCTTACGTAATGTGAATTAAAATAAAATACCTAAAATACCAAAATGAACAAAAAATAAATACCCCTAAAAGTTTTTCAATGATAAAGATGAATTGCAAATATTATTGAATACAATAAGTCTAATAATTTGTTAGTGAAATTATAAATAATTATTTACTCGATTAAGTAATGAATATACAAAATAATATGTTGTAAGTTTTATTTAATTATTGACATAATTATTTCAATTGAACCGATAAGATAATTATAATTATTGAAATTAATTAATTTTAAATATATGTCTATTAGCGCTAAAATTGCGTTGCCCTGAAAGGGATTATATTGAATTTGGACTTTTATACTAACAACATGAATGTAATAAAGAATCGAATATTTATCAAATAAAAAAAAAAACAATAAAAAGTATCATGGAACAGAGCGAAGAACACTGCTAAGGAATCAATACTAATGTACATCTTTCATACAGTAAAAATAACCGCAGTTTACTTTAAAAATAATAATGTTCAGAGATCGGGTTAGTTCGTGCACTCTGACGGCAGTGACGCCACACGAGCTGATCGGGAGATTTATCGTCGCGCATGAAGCGAATCAGGTGCGCGACCAAACAAAATGCGTTAGACCTCTGCCCTGTATTTATCTATGTTTATACTGATACACCGTTACGTGAAGAACGTTGAAACTGGAAATACTTTTGATGTGTTCTTTATTACGGTTGATTACTTTATTGTCGTAGGAAATGGTTTATTGGGTGGTATGAAAAGAGAGTATTAAACAGAAAATTATTTGTATTCCTTAACATGCCATATCATACCGTCAGACTTTGTCTCTCATGTCTTTCCACTGCTGTATATAAGGCTCACCACTGTACACAATCTTCCATTATTTTCTCGAGCTACTACCGCGAACCTTTTTCAAGTCGTCGATCCACCCGATCGTTTATCAATGGTAATTAATGGTTTATCAATCGATTATGGTAAACGATCAATATGAGTTTCACTAGTGCGATACCATCATCTAGGGTTTCTACAGCTGGATTATAGGTCTCTCGCGGACCGTCCTCACAAAAGCTATACCACTCTTCTCATCCAGACACTACTGGCAACTTTGTTATTGATCAATTGATCGTTCTACCTCACAGGAGTACAGAGTAATCAATTACTTTATCAGAACAGAACTAACTTATCTTATCAAAGAATCTGATAGAAACCAATGTTGAAATAACTGTTGAACCAATGTTTAATGTTTATATACGATAGTTCATGATTTTGACTTTATTTTGATATACACGTATTCTGTCGAGAGGTTATGGTTCCAATAACCTAGTAATAGGTTATTGGATTTTTGTTGTTGCAATCGCTTGTTATCGAACATTATGTGAACCGTCGTCGTCGGTGTTGAGAGTAAGTTTGAATTTTTCATTTGTGGAATCATGTGTTCCTTTTATTCCTTTGCTATTCAGTTAAGAGTATTCATTTCATTTAAGTCCTGCTGATCCTAAAACGGTAAGAAGATCGATCATTACTTATTTAATTTTTCATAAGCTTTTTTCAATCACTTTCCTCTCTCTTAAAGGCTCAAGGAAAATATTTCGTAAATCAACTGAATTATCGTAATAGCATTTTTGATAAAAGTCGCTATCTCTTTGGCCGTATGAATTATAAATCAAGTATTTTTCCTGTCGGTCAGACCGATAGCTACATGGGACGTTTCACCACCGCTCGATATTACTCGGGACTCATTGATGAGAAGACTGGCCACGGATGTTTGTTTCGAATCAATTCTTCAAATATTTACAACTTCTCCCCGGTGGTTCTCCTGATTTAGAAAACTGAGACTTTCAACTTGATTAATTGAAGATTCCTTCCAATAAAAATACTACTTTATCCTCTCCCATAAAGGAATTATAAAATAATTTAAATTGTTCCTATAAAAACCTATGTCAAATGTGTTATGAAAGTATTTCATAGACAATTTTATGTTGCTAAAAAATATCAGCGTTCGTTCAAATTTTTATAATTGTTTCGGTAAATTGAATTCCGTTGCTACTTTGTAAATTGAATAAAGCCACTCAAATGGAATTATTTTAATTCTTTTTTTTAATAGAATGGATGGCAGACAAGTGGGCGGGGCCCACATGATGGTAAGTGGTTACCCCCGGCCACGTCCACCTGCAACGTCAGGGGCTTGCGCTTCCGACCTTGCAGAATTCTGTTCACAGCTTTCTTGAAGAGCCGCATGTCGTAGCCGGTAGCGTAATAGAAAAACGTCGGCTGGCAGTTCATTCCACAACTTTCGGGTTCGCGGTAAAGTAACTCTCAAGTAAGTGCGGATGAACCCTCACAACGATGACGAGCGGTGCGATGGTAAAAACCCGAAGTTGGCATCAAATTGAACAGTTCTTCAGAACATTCCTCATTCCAACATAGGCAGTAACGCAGAGAGACCAACATCTCTTCGGATGCTGAGCGCTTCTAGACTACCTGTGAGAGTGGCACCATCGACAATTCGGACTATTATTATTTTATTTATTTCGCATCACAAAGCAAGATTTCATATAATATATCAATGTACAATTTAATCTAGTATGTATGTGTACAGAAGTGTTTAATGTAAAATCAGACCTCTGATCCATGAGGCTTGCGGCTTGCGGCATGCGTCTTGCGTCGATTGCGACTGTACTTGTCACTATGGGATTGTATGGAACCCCTTTCGAGCAATGCGTCATCGCCGCATGCGACGGTGCCGCGGACCATAGTCGCGCGGCCATGATGCAGCGAGAAAAGTATCGATGCATGAGCCGCGCGGCCATATCACGCGAATAAAGTCGGATTATGTATTCGAGCCAGGGATATGACATATAGAACCGTCAAACAGAGTGTAATTTGTACGGAGATGACACTTTATTGACAGTTCTACATGTCACATGTCATCCCTGACTCGAATGAATAATCCAACTTTAGTGGTTTTTGTTGAAAAAAGTCACAATGAAGGAATTTTTGTGTCAAGATGAGCATATTTGATTAATTTGGTTGCTAGATATCCCTGTCTCTGCGACAGATCGAATTCAAATTACAAAAATTCTAATATACAATATGACAGAACGTAGGTAATATAAATAAAAGTAAATGGTCGTTTTCTTCCTCTTGAATATTGTCTTCTCTCTTCTCTATTTTGAATATTTAAAGGCATTGAACCACCCATTGTACACGAAAAACTGGTCAATTCAAACGAGTATCGCATGACGCGAAGTCACTGACGCATTGATCGAAAGTCACCTCTGCGTCGTACGGCTATTGCAACGCGATCATGCCTCGACTCGAGCCACATAGATCGGAATTCTACTTTAGACATATTGTATTGATAAGATAAGTTATTCACCAATACATATTTAGTTTATATAAAAAGGAAATGCTGTGCATAATATTTAATAATACGTGTTTCTTTAACTTCTAATAATAATCGTCACATTATATTTCACAACGAACTTTCGACGGAGTGAGATAACGCCTGCAATGGTTATTCCGTCTCACTCCCAATCTATAACGACTATTTGCACAACTGTACTTGGGCGAATTGTTAAAACTTGGACGGAATAAATGGGTTTTATTAAGTGTTTGGGATGAGCAAATAAGTTTGATTAAGTGGTTCGGGGAAAATATCTGTTACATAATGGTAGTATGACGTCACGGCGTACGTCGATTTTCTTTGAAGTTGCTGTTCTGAGAAATAGTGATGAAAGGACAATATTGTTACAATAGTTAAGTCTATTTTAAGGGATATCACTATCTTAATAATTTTCCTAGAATTTTAACAAATAGGCCAAATTTCTATCAAGCTATATGATCGTTGACCTTCAATTATTCACTTTTCTATGTATTAGTGGACCTATTGGGTCAAGCCGCGCTTGACTGGTCAAGGTTACTAAACATTGGCATTGAACAGAACAAGAGGCGAATTCTACTAACATGTGCTGTTTATGTTTCAGTTTCGATAGACCGAAATGCAACAAAACTGAATCGATCTCCGACCATTACGGTTCAGTTTTAAAACGTGTGAAAACATTCTTTGACAATTCAAATCATTCCATATCCCTTTTGTTGTATTAAGAATAGAAAAGGACGCAACATTATTAATATATTACTTTTATTTTATTGTTTATTCTTTTTTTATTCCTCTAATAAATCATCTATTGTCATTATTATTATAGTTAGATAGTCGGGGAGGGGGAGAGTGCATGCTGCAATCCAACAGCCGTTGGGAGCGCTCGACTGGCCATGGTACCCCCCTCTCACAGAAGACTACCTTGAAATGTACTGCATTTCCCACTTTATCTTATTTCCCTAATGAACGTACGTGTTTCGGTAGTGATTCCCTCCCCATTTTCCCAACTCTTTCTCCAAATCCAAACCTATATCTCCAAAGGTGGCAGCGCATCCAGGGTCGTGCCAACGTTTGTTATTTTGTACTAATGTTGGCAGGTATCGCGGATGTCTATGGGCGACAGTATCCACTTACCATCAGGTGGACTGTATGTTCGTCTGCCGCCTTCGCCCATAAAAAAAAATGATTTTCGCATGTTTGGAAACTCCGTTTTAATGCCAATCTATTTATGTGTTTAAATGTCAATTAATGTCATCATAGTGTCATTTTGTATAGAGTTTATCGACAGAATCGAACTGATTCCGCTTCGATTCACTTTACATTTAGTCAGTTTCATATTAAACCCCTCAGAGCAGTCACTTTTAAAATAATAACAGAAGCACATTACGTCATCATTAAAAATGTTATCCAGATTAACCGCCAATGACCTTTAGCATCAAAATAACAGTTCCCCAAGGTAACAGCGATTTTAATATCACGTAATTAGTAGCAAAGTTAACCCAGTCATTAGGGGAGGCACTGCTCACGGTAAGTGGCCTTTGTGAATGCAAATAAGTTGAAATCTAAGCGAAAAATCTAGCCAGCGTCGCCAGTGCGAGCGAAATTAGGTATTACAATATAATAATGGCCCCGCATTACATGAAAGGATTTCTTTAATCGACACTTAGTTAACGTTATGGGATATTCGAGTAGTCGTGATTAAGGATTCGTGACATATATTGTAAAGTATTTCAATGACAGAGATAGGTAAGGAGTAGAATTATAATTATTATTTCATTTGATTATTGGTATATATATTATATTAGCTGTTGCCCGCGACTTCGTTCACGTGGTCTTCAATTTAATGCGATAATATATTTGTTGAAACGACTCGCGCGCCACCTATTGTAAAATGGTTATACTAATTCAGAAACCTTCGCGGGCGTGCGCACAACAACTCACCAAAGTTTCATCGCAATCGGATCAATGGTATAGGAAAGCATACGAGACAAACAAAGAAACATTCATTTGTATATACATAGATTTTAATAATTGGTATGACTATTTACTTGCTAAAATCGATGAATGATATTTAATAATGTACCTAAAATGAATGTATCTAAAATTGCAGTGCCCTAACAGGGTTCATTTTGAACGACTATTAATATATTTCTGAAATCTGTATGTTATTGACATGAGTGCAATAAACAATTAAAATTGAAATGAAAAAAATATTTTAAAGATTTTTTTTCTTATGTTGGAAATGAAAGGATACAAAAATATTTTTTAATAATAAATTGAATGTGTTAAAAGAACAGTAATTTTCTAGGAATATCTATTCTTGATTCACATTCGTGAAGATGTGAATTCAAACTCCGGCCCTCATTTAGAGTACAATTTTTTCTACTTAAATACAAACCTTTTTGGATAAATGCACTTGTGTTTCTCTTTAAGTATGGATTTTTTTTTTCAATTTTAACTAGTTCCATGGTAAAAGAAAATATCACGAGGTGTGTCTGAAAATTAAAAAAAAAATCTGCTGTATTCACCAATCCGCATTGAGTCCACCTAGTGATTAATCTCATGAAACCCGTCATGATTTCAATGAGGTCTGTACGTTGTAGTGGGGCTTTATAGATAAAAACTAGGTTTCGGCGGCGCCCCCCGGGCGCCGGCCTCCCCCTAATGGGGGGGACGCTCCGGGCTTCGCCCTGCGCGGAGCTCGGCCTTCGGCCTCGCGTAAATTACACGCTGAGAGAGATCGCTGTAGTTGATGTTGTGCGGGATCTGCATAAGAATTCCAAATCCCTAACCAGCCTCCCCCGAACCCCCCGGATATCAATTTTCATCCGGATCGGATGAATTCGAAAAATGGCCGCCATCTTGGATTCGCGATCTTAAAAAAATTTTTACCTCAATAGAAAAGATCGTCATGATAAACAATATTAGTTTGAGCACCGATCCGATATGTCTACCCGTTTCGGAGATGTCTTCCGAAGAATTTTGTGTGGCGGCCATCTTGGAAATAACCATAAATCCTTAATCAGGCTCCCCTGAACCCCCCAGATATCAATTTTCATCCAGATCGGACAACTTGAAATTTTGGTGGTGCGGTAGTCCGGTCGCTCCGGGCTTCGCCCTACGCGTATCTCGGCCTGCGGCCTCGTTAGACGCAGCTCGGCCTTCGGCCTCGCGTAAGTTACACAGAGTACGCGACTGGTGGTGCGGTAGTCCGGTCGCTCCGAGCTTCGCTCTACGCGGATCTCGGCCTGCGGCCTCGTCAGACGCAGCTCGGCCTACGGCCTCGCGTAAGTTACACATGGTGCGCGGCGGCTGGTGGTGCCGTAGTCCGGTCGCTCCGGGCTTCGCCCTACGCGGATCTCGGCCTTCGGCCTCGCGTAAGTTACACAGTGATCGAATTCGGACGCTCCGGGCTTCGCCCTACGCGGAGCTCGGCCTGCGGCCTCGCTGTATAGCCGCCATCTTCAAAAAGGGTTGAATATAAATAATAATTCCAAATCCTTAGTCAGGATCCCCTAAACCCCCCAGATATCGATTTTTATCCGAATCGGATGAATTTGGAAACATAGCCGCCATCTTGGATTCGCCATCTTGAAAAAAAATTTTCCCCTCAGTGGAATGAAATCGTCATGATAAACAATATTAGTTTGAGCACCAACCCGATATCTCTAACCGTTTCGGAGCTGTCGCTGAGAGAATTTCGTATGGCGGCCATCTTGGAAAATTTCGGCACCTACCCTAAATCCTCAAATTTCCTCCTCGATTTTCCACCTCGAAACACATTCGCTCAGAAATTTCTAAATTTCCCAAAGTTTTTTTTAAATTTCCGCCATTTTGTGTCCGCCATCTTGGATTTTTTTTTCCGCCTAATTTCCCCATAGACCAGAGTTTCCAACGAGGGGAAATTCCACCTCGCGTCCCTTGCCCGATTCGAGCTACCGCCTCGGAAATGCCCTCGGACCCCAAAATCGAAATTTCCACTTTGTATGGCAGCCATCTTGAAAAATGGCGGAATTAAAAAAATGTTCCAAAATCCCGAATCAGGGTCCCCTGAACTCCCCGGGTATGAAATTTCATCCCGATCGGAGGAATTTTAAAAATGGCCGCCATCTTGGATTCGCCATCTTGGAAAAAAAAATTGGTCCAGTGGAAGGACATCGACTCGCCCCACCACATTAGTTCGAGCCCCGATCCGATATCTCCGACCGTTCGGGAGCGACGGTCGAAATAAATTTGTATGGCGGCCATCTTGAATCCGCCATTTTGAATTTTCACCGCGCTCTCGTCAAAGTGCCGGCGGTTCTCTATGACATTCGGTCGAGCACCACGTGACTATCTCTCACCGTTCAGGCAGGCCGTCGACCGTCGAGCTGAAGGTCCACCGGACGAGGACGGGCCCGCTCCCGGTGCAAGTCCCGGGCGAGCTCGGCCTGCGGCCTCGCGGGAGTTATGGGCGATCGAAATTTGAAATTTCAATTGACGGCCGCCATCTTGAAATGGGCGGAATCGAAAAACCAACCCGAAATTCTCAATCAGGGCCCCCACGACCCCCCGGGTGTCGATTTCCACCTCCCTCGGACAAACTTGAAAATCGGCCGCCATCTTGAATCGGCCATTTTGAAAAAATTTTTCATCCACGAAAAAGCTTACCCCTTCCCGAATGACATTTGGTCGAGCACCTCCGACTTACCTCTTACCGTTTCCGAGCTACGAGCGATTTCATTTTGTATGGAGGCGACGCTGGACGTTCGAAATTCAAATTTTCGCGACGCGCTCTAGCATCTGCCGGCAGTTCCCTATGACATTCGGTCGAGCACCCCCCGCGTAGCTGTTACCGTTGGGTCTGGCCGTTCTAATTTTTCATCAGGTATGGTCAACTCGAAGAAGTCGGATTTTTCTGGTGCTCACCGACCCCGAGGGTTTACTTTCTCATTCAAAGTTTCTCACCCACCGGGGGGGAACTGGGAGAACAATTATGTCAGTCAGTCAGTCAGTGAGTCAGTGGTAATCCAGCTTTATATATATACGGAATACGGAATACGGAATACGGAATACGGAATACGGAATAATACGGAATAATAATAACATTTATTTCAGTAAGGTACACACAAGAATTAGTAGACAGGATAGAAACAGCGAATAATAAAACAAATTTGACAAAGGAATTCCGCGTGACGAGCGCTATACTGAAGGAGTGTTCAGCTCAGCACTATTTTCAGCTGAAGCCCAGAGTGAAGTTTTTTATTATATATAGGTTGTTAAATATTTATTTCATATAGTTTCATTTTAAGATAATTTGTTAATCAAAATTCATTAGCCAACATTCTTTATATGATTGTTATTAATCTAAACCTTAATCTAAACTTACTATTTAGATGAAAAACATTTCTAATGCTTTCAATTTTACTGTCCAAAGTCACAATCAATGTACCATCATTGAAAATTCTTAGGCGCAAAAACACTGCGTTTAAAAATATACTCTACTGTGAAGAACTTGAAGTTTGTTTATGGATAGTTTTCTGGAGTCCGTAAAGAAGAGTGTCAGCTGGGTAACTTTGATGGGCGTCGCGTGTAGCGGTCGGGACAGCTGACTTTAATTGTCTACTGTGTTCTGGGCGGGACGAGTAGTGTGGTGTAAGTAATATGCGAACATATTACCTATTCATTTATTTTATTTATTTACTCTTTATGCACTATAAAGGCGGACTTAATGCCTTAAGGCATTCTCTACCTAGTCGATCATTAGTTAACTGTAAAAAAATTAAGCAGGTGCAGAAGAACTAAAATAGTAAAGCTTAATTAATGTCAATCAATAACAATAATAATATTAAAAAATTTATAATATAGTTATTGGATAAAATATATAAATATACGTACTGAAAATAGATATTAAATATATAGATTATAAATTTGAATAAGATAATATAAATATAATACATAGAAATAGTATAAATATAAAGAAAAAAGGTGAACCTTAGCTCTGTGAATTACAGAAGTAGTGTTCCCAAAGCTTCCCTTTGGGGCTGTTTTTATTATGTGGTCTGCCTTATTTCAGTGGGGAGCGAGTTCCAGTGTCTTACTGCCTAAGCCGCGAAGTAATTAGTCATGAGACCAGTGCGATTAGAAGAGACATAGAGTATGGAGTTTTCAGCGGAACGGAGATACCACCCCAAGCGTTGAGTTGATATTTTTGAATTAGAAACAAACAGATTTCACATAATCATATTTTAATTAAAAGAATTATAATTAAGTTGACACTGAACAGTTTGATTGTAACCTATTAATGAACACAGATTTTAAAACACAATTTTTTACACAAAACACAATTATTCATAACAATCGGGCAATTTTACACTATAAAAAATATTTTTTTGTAAAGAGTAATTATTAATTACTCTTAAGTATTGATCGCAGCTTGATTACAGACATTTATAACAAATTTATATAATATAAAGTTACTTTTTATAAAGTGAATGAAACAAATATACGTACGAAACAATATAATCAAAATAAATACACTTATGTACCTACTTACAAACTATTTTTACAGAAGTAAGCATTAACTGAATGATCATAAAAAAAGGACTAAAACTGTTCATTTTATCATAATTTTTTATTCCAAATTTTAAAACAGATAAATAAATTTGATTATCCCAATTGTTGATTAACTGTACGGCCCTCGGTAGAAATTGGGTCGGATCATCGAGGTATCAATAGCTAGTCTTCTTTAACTTGTGTAGTATTTAAGCTTTCGAATATGTGCCATGGATGAAATAGTGCAACCGGAAGTGGCTGGTCGAAGCGGAAACTTTTCACATATCCGTACTGACGTTACCAACTTAAAGTATTTCTATTTAAGTTTAATTAACTTAAATTAAATTAACTTAAAGTTTAATTTGTGCGTGCTTAACATATTATCTATCGATATATTATCTATATATCGATTATGCTGGTATATCTGATGTTAATAGACTTCGACACTGTTTGACCGATCACCATGAAAGTTGGCACATATATGTATTTTTTTATGGAGAAGGTTTTCATGCTCTCGGCTTTGTTATAACTCGCCACTAGATGGCGCTGCAGCACTTCAACTTCTATACCGTTTAACCTATCGCAAAAATCATATCGACGGCAAAACAGAATAATTTGTGATTTATACAGAGGTAAATAAATATACACAGGCAGGACAACGTCTGCCGGGTACAACTAGTATATTATAAGAAAGTATATACATATTACGGTACATCAAGTGACGCAATTAGTATCATTGTTGCATAATTCGAATGTTTTCATCTTAATAATATAAATAATTATATAAATCGTTATAAAGAATGTACGCATTAGTTTTTATAACTGTAATGTATCTTCTATTATATTTAAATAAATAAAATAAATATTGATAGCAAAATAAGAAGTATTGGTAGTATTGAAAAGTGCTTATTTACTTTAAACATATAGATAAATATGTGTGAAAAACGCAAAATAAATCTCTCTCATCTCAAATGTTATATAACATGTTATATATTAAAAAATCTTAAATGTCAGTATGTATTTGTAAACCGAACCATGGTAAATATTTCCATGAAATACGATAAATGACACGAAGTTTTCGCTAAGATAAAAAAAAAATCTAACATAAGAACGCCTTGTAGAGTTTAATCCAATTCACTTAAGATTTAATAGTTAAGTAATCTTGTTTAAATCTATTTTTACCCTTTCCTGAGAGGAAAGGGTAAAGGAACTCGGAAATTGAACGAGTAGGAGGGAGTCTATTAGCATTAAAATTATGAAACAGCCCGCTTTTAGGTGAAGTACTTTAAAATCCATGGCTGGTAGGTAAAACGTGGGATGCGATTAAAATATAATGTAACTTTTCTATTGGTACATAATCAGAATGCTAATCAAACACTGAATGCAAGAATGATTTTGCATGCATTTTGCATTCACAGTATGAATTCGCGGTTGTTAAAGAAAATAATGCCGATCACAGCTGACTTGTGAGTGAGGTAGAGTAGCCAATTAAAGTATTTTTTATTTTTATTTTCATTTACTCGCAGGCGTGGACGTGAACGTCTCCAGGGAACCTGTGTGTTTGATTAATGAAAGAAATCTGGGCCCCCGTCTTGTGTTATGGTCCGAAACCCCCTCACATTACAAGGGGAGGTCTAGGGCTTGGAGTGGGATAGAATAGTGATATAGAATGATGATGATGAGTGATATAGAAATAGGCGTTGAAGACCAGAAAATTATTTATTTATTACATAGATAAATAAATACTGTCTATTAATTTAGGTCCATTGAATATATTAATTAAAACATCAATTTACTTATAAATAACTGCTTAATTATTTCATTTCTAGCTATAAATATACTTTAGACATTTTGTAGTACTTTTAACTTTAGGCACCTACTTTTAACTTTAGATTTAGTAGATTTAGATATTGATTAGTATTTCTTTGTAACGTAACAGTGAAGTTAACAAAAATGTTGTGTACACCTGTAATAGGCAATTAAAAACGTATCCTTATGATCCAGATGTGTAATGTATAATTGTTACACATATTATACATTGTGCGAAACTATAATATGTTTAACAATAGGTGTTCTTGAAATAAAATGAAAAAAAAATATCAATTAGATGCGTTGTATCGAGTATTATGAGTGAAATATCTTTAAAAGTTATCTTTTTCTGGCAACTACGAACTCTAGTCCCTTTAAAGAAAAAAAGAAATAAAATTCTGTCACTTACTACGCATTGTTAAAGTCACGTATTTATTAAAAAGCAAACCTCGTAATAAATTGCTAGCAAATGCCCATTAAATCCATTCGCGGGCTTTATGAAAACCCTGACAGGTTTATTGTAATCCCGGATTAAGAGGAGAAAGTTAATTAGTTCACTCTGAAAATGTAACATTTTGTTAGGAATATACCTAAGTAATATATTAGAACTAGCGTTTGACCGCGGCTTGGCATTCATATTCATTAATTTTTAAGACATCTATTTTAATAAAAACACATTTAATTTACTTGATACTGAAACTTTAGCTCAGTAATAGAGGTTCTACGTAAATAATACAAACAATCTTCAAGAAATAAAAAAAACACAAATTAAGACGACGTTTTTATATACATATATATAACGGTACATCACTACAAACGCTTTACCAGCTGTGAGTTTATTTACAAATAATATTGAAGCTGAATTAATGATTTAGCGGAGTGCAGTAAGCACGTCCTTACGGATCAAACGATATATAAGAAATGAGTCAATTTGACGTTTGGAGATCACATTAAATTAAAAAAAAAACATAGTAGTAGAAGGAATCGTAAAAGGAATGGAATCAAGGAATCACGAAGGTTTGTATTAGCGGCCACCACGGAGAGGTTCTTTGGAATTTAGTAGCAATAAGTCGACTGTTATTAATCGAGTAAAAGATTAGTATTAATTGACTAATGGAAATATTACTGTTAATTAACTAATGGAATAAAAATTGTCCCGCCCCTTATTCAATTATATTCATAACTTTGTAGGGACACAGTGTTGACACATTGCACGCAGAACGTCCACGGCAGCAATGTCAGTAATTTTCAGTATAGCGTCACTGTCGACAATGTTCTTACCAGTCGTCTCCCGCACGCCAAGAAGATGTATAATTTTAGTTAATTCTTGTGACCATTCAATAAAATAGTACAGAGGACAATGAAAGTTATTTATCGGACCTTCTGAAGCTTATTTATCCATTTTTAATCATAACCACCACAACTCCCCATCCCACACCATCCCCTGCAACAAAATTTGTTAGGTGTAAAAGGATGAAGGAAGCCCGTCGTCCCTTTATACTTCATACAACCCCTTTTCCTAAGCTTTTCTCATCCGGTGGCTTGCCAACGTTTGTCATTCTGGACTGATATTGGCATGTATCGCGGATTTCCATGGAGAACAGTATTCTCTTACCACCAGATGGACGGTATGCCCATTTGTATATATAAAAAAATAAAAACAAAAAATAAAATAATATATTAACTCCTGTTCAAACAAATGTAACGTCTATCCTTTTTACTCATTTGCCATTTTTTAATGACAAATGAGTACAATGCCGCAACGTTTTGTTACAGAATCATCATAATGCCGTAATTATCCAAAAATGACTTTAAAAATGTTTCAAAAGTAAACAAAACCTTTTCGCTTCGCCGCGAAATGCGAAGACAACTGCCGCAGTAACAATAAATGAAAAAAGAAAAACATTCTAAATCCCCCATTATACATGATAAAAGCTGTTTTAAACGCTTCCCTCACGCAAACATGCGAAGTGATGACGTTAACTGTTTAAATTACCCTATTAATGGGCATTAACGGTCTGGGTTGGGACGTGACTAATGAGTTGCTTCATATCGATGTTTTAAATTGACTGAAAATGAAAGAGTAACTCTATATTCTCATTGTTTGGAGCAGAGCTTGCTTTGTAAGTACAGTATTGTCTAATCGAGCGTTCGCATAAACACAAACTCTTTTGCAGCCCATTATCGATTTATTCAATAAGCGGTTAGATAACGCCAACCGAAAATATAACGTTGTAGAACAAACCTATTTATTCAGTTAGAGTTATGAATATGAAATTTAAAATCACTGGAATAACTCGTTTACGATCTTAAATAAATTTTGTAATCGTGCTAACACTCCGTGCCAATGATTTAGGTACGACTAGGGTTTTTTTCTTCATATTTGGCAATGGTGCAATTAGTACATTCTGCCAGTGTCAAGTTTTCTTCGTAATAAACAATTTCAAAGTTTAAAACGTATCCTATCAATGTCCAGTCCCGTCGGAGTAAGTCGAAGTCACTCAGTAAAACGACAGTAGGTTTACTAAGGACAGAAGAGGACTCCTTAGAAGCACATGAAAAACGCAGTTCCACCCTTTTATTTATTATCACAAACACCACGCACGAAAAGGACTTTGAAGTTTAATAAACCATCACTATTTAACCACAAAAGGCCTTTTACATAATTTTTACAATAATCAAACAGAATTCAACTTCACTTCTCGAGTCCCAATTAAAAATTCCTACGACTAGGACTGCTATTTGCAAAATTATCAAACCCACATTAAGAGCTCGAATACTTCGAACTTTTGGGCTTGAAATCTGGACATTTTATAGAATATATTTACGATTGAAATATTTCACATCAATTGTCAGATAAAAAAACACGTTATCAGATAAAAAAGCACACATGAAAACGCTCCTGTACAATTTAGTTGTAAACTAATGACATTTTATAATAAGCACTAATGTGACGAAGAATACCGTCGTTTTCACTAAAATTTTTGAAAAATCTTAATTAAGCAGATACTCAGTGATACGGGGCGAGGGATTGAACTCACAATCACACATCCCAACACTAGGCAACGGCAATTTGGCCGAAAGTCGCATGCTCGGCTAAGCGAGTGTCCGATTGGCTCTGTGTAATCCTATTACAAATTCTGTGTGTGTGGCTTACTACAAAATCAGGCGTCCGGGGTGATATATCATCCTGCAAGAGTGAATTGTATTACAGTCACGCATGAAATAGTCAAAAGTTCAATTTGATAAAAGAAAATTAGTCGTATTTACATTTTCCGGTTTTTATTGAATGACTAATATTATATTTTATTTTGCAAAGGAGTTAAAAAAAGGCTTCGAATTTTTTTATATAATTTATTTGGACACTGGCATAGCCATTGTTCCACACACATAGTAAATAATAAAACAGAATTGTTTTTATCACGTCATTGTCCAGTCCCATCGAAGTAGGAGTCGTCCAGTAAAGTGATAGTAGGTTTTCTAAGGACCGAGTTGGACTCCTTGGAAGAACACGAAAAATGCAGATTTTTCAATTATCAGGAACATTATGCACTAACACTAGGCACTTTTAAGTTTAATAAACTATCACCATTAAACTATAAATCCCACGAGATACAAGTTTTACATTAATCAAACAAAAACTTAACTTTAATTCTCGGGTTCCCGCCGAAAAGTCCTGAGTTGAAATTAATTATTTGGGTAAATCTTAAGACGGTTTGTAAATCGTTGACAAGCTCGGTAGAGAATATACTCGAATTTTTATGTTAGATAACAATTTGGAGTAAGTACCCCACGTTATTAATAGTAGGTATATGAATCCTCTCTGATTTTCTGATAAGATTTCAGATTATGGCATTAAAAAGCCGCTATAACAATACTTTTTTTTGCGATTTTTTGAAAAGTATGTCTATTTTAGTGTATTTCCAAATGCAAGTACAACATAGTTAATTTAGAAGTAGTAAATAATGTAACAGAACTTTTATATGACAACTTTTAAAAAAACAATTTTTATTTTCATCGTTAAACATTTAATTAAATAACCGTTTTCTTTGATTTATATGCTTAGTTCTCTAGTATCACCAATTTTCTCTACAATTTTCAAAGTTTTGTAGATTTTGTAGATGTATTTGTTTAGAAATACAATGATTTAGACAGAATTCAACATATGACTACTAAATATGACTACTCAATAAAAAAATGGAAGAGTAGAGCACAGCAGAGCAGCGTAGAGCAAGGCAGCACACAAGAGAACAGAACAGAAGGTAACAGAAGAGAGCAGAAGGCCGCAGAAGAGAGCAGAAGAAAACAGAAGAGAACAGAACAGAAGGTAACAGAAGAGAGCAGAAGACGTCAGAAGAGAGCAGAAGAGAGCAGAAGAGAACAGAACAGAACGTAAGGTAGGAAGGTTGAGTAGAGTAGAATATTTTTTATTTGTTCTGATAATTTAATAATATTGACTTTATTATAATCTAATCTGATTTTATTTAATAATATTGACGAATATCACGAATTGATTCAGCGAGAAAATCGCAAGAAAATGGGAGCCTATGAAATGCTTCATGTTACAAGTTGTCTGCAAATGATAATGACTTCTATAACTATTTGAACAATATTCAATCAACGGTTCGATGTAAAAACTTTATAAATTAAGACTTAGTGCTAATCTATAGTTGCACAACTTTGGTTAAACTTTTCAGACTAATAAAGTTTAGCGATGCATAAACACATTTATTTACGAACACTTAAGGCATTACGTTAGACGATTACAGATTGAAACACTTTAGAAGATTACAAGATTTTGGCCCTCTTTCTTTGTTTGAGGCGCTACTACAGTGATACGTTAAATTATATTAAATTAATCTTTATTTCAAGCAAAGTTCAAATAACAGTAAAACACAAAAACAAACTTGTACAAGTTTGTTTACAAGGTACAAGGTAAACATAATGGTAATAATTATAAAAAGGCAACAAAGTAGTAAATTCCTGAAACTGAAGGGTGCTTTAGAGGGGGAGGGTAGTCGATGCAATCCTGGGCTGGGCGCACTCGATTGGCCACTGTACTCCGATCTCCTATAAAACTACTGTAAAATATACTTAATTTTCCACTTTATTATAATCGTTTTATATATTTCAATAGTGAATGAGACTTCCAATTTACTTCGACGTGACTGGACATTGGCGAGATGTGTTTTAAGTTTTGAATTTAAAAATGGTAATTACGAACAACTTAATGGTAAAAACTTAACATTGGCACAATGTGCCAAACTGCCATATAAGAAAATAACGAATTAAGGTATCGTAACACAAAATAACTTTCAAACCCAACTAAAACCAAAACCACCCAAATTCACAATTGGGAGTTGGATCGCTGCAGTCTAGCTTACCTATTTCCAATAGGAAAAGTGGCTTTTATCGATGTCTAGGAAACTGGGTCGACATTTTAGGCTCACTTGTGACCTCGCTTTGTGATGTTTGGCAATATATTGTGTGTATTTTTGTATTTGTGTGTGGAAATTGCGTTTGTCGAATTTATTTCAGCTGTTCGTTAGGATGTAATAGAAATTGGTTTGTAATAGAAAATGTTGCTCTTTATGTTTAAACATATTTTTGTAATGGTTAAGTGATGTTGCTTGTAGGAATATGACGACATGAAAGAAGCTCTTCATTTTATTATACTCCGTATACTCGCAATATACTAATATATTGCGATATACTATACGCAATATACTATATACTCGTATACTGTTACCTATATCTCAAAGGAAAGCAGCGGGTTTTTGGCGTATGGACGTTCGCCATTTTTGCCTGAAGTAGGAATACTTCACAGATATCCATATACAGCAGTGTTATACGGACTTACCATTGGGTAAGTCCCACCGGACACCTATTTCATATTCTTATGATAATAAAGAAAAACTATAATTATGAAATTAATAAAATAAATAATATCGACCGATTAGGCTAGTAGGTAATATGTATTTCTTCTATTGGCTGTGCAGAATTCATTCATTGTTTAAAGACAAAAAAATAACTTTTTAACTCGCGTACACATTTTATATTATAAATCGGGTCTCAACGCGTATAATAAAGGTACAATTTGTTTACCTTTTATTCCTACTCAACGTTTCGGCGCGGGCGCACGGGTTACAGCAGCCGTGGTCACGAGTTGACTGAAACGGGGGGGTAGTGCCGGTATAATAAATAATAAAGGCCAAAAATAAAGGTTACAAATACTGAGAGGGAATTATATTTTTTTAAGGGGCAGAGTGCACGCTGCAATTTAACAACCGCTGGGCGCGCTCGACTGGCCACGTTATCCCTCCTCAGAGAAGACTACCTTGAATGTACTGCATTTCCCAATTTATCTTATTTCCCTAATGTAAGCACGTGTTTCGGTAGTGAGTCAGATGTGCCAGAGCCCATTCTCATCTTATCCCTCTCCATTTTCCCAACCCATTCTTGAAATACATTCCTATAGCTCCAAAGGTAGGCAACGTATCCGGGGTCGTGCCAACGCGACGTTTGTCATTTTGTACTAGTGTTGGCATGTATCGCGGATGTCTATGGGAGATAGTATCCACTTACCATCAGGTGGACTGTACGCTCATCTGCCGCCTTTGTACATAAAAAAAACATTATACGCGTTCAGACCCGATTTAGAATGTACAAAGACAAATGTTTGTTACAATATGAGTGGTTTATACACATCTTTGTATGTCTTTGGAAACAACAATGCCATCTCTGGAGTGACGTTATTTATTCTTTGTTGCACATTTAATGTTCAAACAGGTAAGAAAGACGTAAATTATGTGATTCCAGAATAGTATCGAGCTCCCACAGGGTTTCTTATATTCTGTTTTTTATTACTCCACTCTGATACATTATTGTTCCGTAAAAACTCATCGGTCCCTGGCGAACCTAGATCCACACGAGGAGCAATTCGCAATATTTCCTCAGTAATAGAAAAAAAATACAATACTCGTAAATAAAGGTACGTACCTATGACGTCATAAAATGTTCTAGTTCCAGTATCCTTAAGGGAATCGACTCATATCGTATAAAAGAATGAATCGATTGTCCGTCCATTTCATCTCAGCTCGAGGGATCTCTATCATTTTCTTTATAAAATGTGAAGTACCTATCACTATTACAGTTTGTATCTAATTTCTAGGTCTTCAATTTATACATTATTAACTGTCGTCCGTTTTTTTTATTGGATTCAATTGCTTTTAATTGTAGCAAACAGCACTAATAGCCTTTGAATATTTAACTATTACGTCGGCGCATTGCCACCAGTAAATCTTTAAACAAAAGAAAACATATCAACTATGTCAATAGTCTGAATGGTTAAGTAATATTTTACTGATATTTTTTTAAATTCTGGGGCATGCCGATTTCCTTACAATGTTTTCCTTCATAACTTTTTTATTGGATGATTTGGAAAAGGCCTCATTTTACGAGTATACAGATCACCTGATGGTAATTCGACACTGTCGTCCATGGACATCTGCGATACATGCCAATGTCAGTCCAAAATGACAAACGTTGGTACGCTCCCGGATGCACTGTCTACCTTTGGAGATATCGGAATGTATTTGGAGAAAGCGTTGGGAAAATGGGTAGGAATAACATAGAATGGGATAGGAATGGGTTCGCGCATATCTCATTCACTGCCGAAACACGTATGTATGTTGGAGAAATAATTTAAAATAAAGTTAGGTAAACTAGGATAAGCAGTACCTACGTTTGAAAGTAGTCTTCCGTGAGGAAGGAGTAACGTGACCAGTCGAATGCGCCCAGAGGCTGTGGAAACTCATTGGTACGTGCCAAGGTTTGAACTCACGGCCTGAAATGAGACTCGAGAATAGATACCTCTAGGCCATCATCGCTTTTATTGCCCTGTACATTTTATAACAGCGATCCCAAGCGGTTTATTGGTGGAGGGTATTATAGAGGATAATTTGATGAGGTTTCTCATTCCTGTTACTAGCCGTTTTATTAACAAATATCTGCAGTAATATTTGGACTAGCGTTGACGGGGCGTTGGCAACATAACGAAGTATATGTTAAATACTAAACTGGCAAGTAGTGGTAAATAAGCGTTAAAAACTTGAAAACAGAGAAGTTAAAGAAGATAAAGCTGTGAATAGAATTTTGCAAGGTCGGCGGCTCACCCGCATACCTTCTAGTGTTGCAAGTGTCGATGGGCGACGGTAACACTTACCATCACGTGGGACAGCTTGCTCGTCCGCCCACTTGCTTATATAAAAAAAAAGATAAAATTAAAAAGGTTGAAAATCCTCCGACGCGTTAAACATTCTTCACGAGATGAATGATCATTTTTTACGGGGAATAATTAAATGGCAGTATCGATTTTCTGAATTGGTAGCAAATTTAAATATGGGTTTGATTTAGGTTCTCTTGATACAATCTGTTGGCTGTAAACTGGTAAATAGTGGTGAACATCAAAAACTTGACAACAGAGAAAGTAGTTAAAGAAGATAAAATTAAAAACTTTGAAAATCCTCCGACGGTAAAACATTTTTTAACGAGCTGAATGGATCACTTTTTGGTAACAAATAAATGGTAGCAAATTTAAAGGTGGGTTCGATTCACGTTCCCTTGTAACAATCCGTTGGCTTGGTAATGAATCTTAGTAATTTAAAAGTACTTACTTCAGTTATTCAAAATAGGTTGTTTTGTCGATCGTGGTTCGCTGCCCATTTAGTATTTTTTACCACTCGTTTATATACAAGTTTTTTTTACACTCGATCATTAAATACATTCATTAAGCTCTAGGATGGTGACAGATAAAATTCAATTATTACAAATTCTCTAAACAACTGGTTTACGTTTTTATTTCACTCTTTTTAAGGTTTTATTTAACTAGAAATTTATAAATTTTAATACTTAAATTTAATATTTATATAATATTTAAAAAAAAAATCTTTTGGCAATAATTTTGTTTCAGAGAAAACTGGTATCTACACAAATAAACTCACGAACACACATTACGTTACCCCATAACATCGATTTGAGAATACATACTGGATATGTGATACAAGCACTATAGGACAGGCATGTTAGAGTGTAGTAGTATTCTATATTCAGTAGCTCTCGAATTATTTAATAATTATTCACATGTGTTTTGAAAATGAAACAATCTTATTACGTAGTAGTTAAGTTTCAAATTCCACTTGTTGCCAACCACGTTTCCTTGATAAGAACGTATGTCCCAAACATATATATCATCTAGGTTCCGTAGTGTGTAAAAAGTTGAACTGTTCCTCGGCAACACCGTTTTAATATGACTTTTATAAAACGTTTGTTTGCACTCAAGCCGAAGACGATGTGAAAATTTTAATTAGTTATCAAGCAGTTTCCTTATCGAACTTCCAGTATTAATACACCGAATATAAAAATATTATTGAGGCCATAGAAAATAAACATTATCTACCAGATATATATCGCATCTACCTCGGAAATCCGTCCCTAGCAGCACAAGGGAAAGGTTAGGGCACTTTTATCACATCCTGACACAATTATGTTCGATTCACGTCTCGAACTCGAGTGCTCACTTACGTCTCATATTGAGGCGTGAGTGCCATTGCTTCAATAGAAATGTCATCGCCGTACGACAGTTTTGTATCTGAGAACGGAACATATTTTAGGGATGGAACATTTTTTTAGGATTACTGAGTCTTTAAATATTTCTCTAGTATATATTGTAAATTAACTCGCGTGTCGGCCGGCTAAAATAGCACCCCCCCCCCCCCCCCCCACACACACATTATCCCGTGGGTGTTGAAAAAGGCGATTACGGGATAACAAGAGGCTGCCATAATCCCTGAGAGAATGACTTCTAAAAGAGTGATCAAAAACTCGCTTGACCAGCGTAGCGTTTTAAGGACTTAAACCCCTCATGCACACGACAATGTGCAGAAGGCGGCCCATGTCCAGCAGCGGATACTGCAAGGGCTGGTGGTATATGCTCTTGAAGTAAAATATTTAAACGACGGAAAAAACGTAACTATTTTTTAAATCGCTTTAATTTTAACTAGATTTTTAACCCTGGCTTCGATATGTGCCAGGCTATATATGTGCCATAATTATTTTATAGATAACCTAAACACAGTCTATGTCAATAAGTATCAGTTTATATTCCTAAATGTAAAATAATTGTAAAAGTGAGAGAGAAACAGGACTTTTAGTATTGATACAGTGGTTTTTCTGTAGGAAGCCTCTACGCTTAACCTTTGACTCATTTTCCTCTTATTACATTTTATTATAGGGGCTAAATATACATACTCTATATATGTAATTCTATTAAATGGTTAAATTATAATATTAAATTATTTTAGGATTAGAATTTTCTTCTTTCATTTCTTTATATTAGAGTGACATCTACCATAAGCCACTTTTAAATTTTGAAATAGTTATGTGTATAAATATTGACAATTTTTGGAACGAAGTTCCTTTAAGCGGCTTGCGGGAGGTGTGATTGGAGAAAAAATGTAACGTTACATAAGATTTTTACCCCCTCCATACGCCTTTCTCTTTCTCTGTGTGTGTGTGTGCGTGCGAGTATCGAGAGCGAGACTCAAGCAGAATAACAGACGTGCAGATAGTGCGTGGCCGGTTGTGTAACCTAAATACTAAACACGAAACAATATATTTGGATAAAATTGAATTTCAAATATATGTATCTTATTATAGTTACCATAAGCCGATAATTACCATGTTAGAATATAATGATAAGACTTAAAGTATTGTACCTATTTTTCAACAAAGAAAATGAATATTTTTCCTAATATATTTAATGGAACTTTTTGATTTTTGATTTGATTTCTTATTTTAAATTATTTGCATTGAAAATATGATTACAAAATAAAAAAAAAAATACATGAACTATACAGATTTTATTTCGAATTACATTTGAAGTTTAAAAAAAAATGCGTCAGTATCTTCGTTCCTGACGGGGGGTCTCCTGACCGCACACTTTTTTTTTTACCTGTAATTACACAAACAGTGATCATTCCTTCCTAGAATTTCGTAAAAAGGAAAATCTCCCAAATCCTATTACTAGATTCGATACTCAATTTCATGTCTCATAGGAATGTCATCGAGATATGACAGTCTTGTACTAAAGAAGTATGACACAGATCTTCTTACCCTAGTTTTACGAGTATACCCTACAAGGGTTTTTGAATACCTACAGAGGAATGTGCCTTTGTTTGTTTCCAGTGATTACGCGGCTGGATGACTTTTTAAAGCGAAACTCTACAGGATTCGCTCCTACACGGAAGTAGGTACCGAGTGGAAGGCATTATGCAAATTTAGGATTACGGAAAAATAGGACACCATGTTTGTATTCTCCGTGTGATCCGAGTGGATTTTGCTGTCTACAAGGTTAGCTAAATCAGCTTTCAATATAAAGGGACGTGTTGTTTGAGTTTTGGTGAAAATGGAAAAAAATAAGTCATATTTGTGTTTATTGAAATAAGAGACAAATGGGAATTCTCTTCGGCGTTTTTAGCTTTGACTGATATATATGTCGAAAGGGAATGGCGAAATCACGCTTGATGTCCAATAATTCAATTGAGAAGAATAAAACTTAATGGGAAAGTAAGTTCTCTGGGTAGGAATAACTATTGCGTTGTTTTAAAAAAATAACAACGTAGAGTCCAAGTCGAATTATTTATTGCGTAGTTGTAGGTTTGAAAAGATGTTGAGAAATCATAGGTACATAACTATAAAATCTCACCGACTCGCGATCCCGCGGCACCCTCCCAATGCAACGCCCTAATCCGAGGTCCGTTCCTTCCGCCGGTCTACCGGCGGGGGAAACCACACATGTCCGGTGACTCTTGAAAGGCCATTAGGGCCATAACAATTTAGCCATTCCGAAAAAAAACAAAAAAATAGCCATAACTTGCCGTCTAGCCATAACAATATTTTAAAGTCTTAAATAAAGATATTAAAAAAAACTATTACATTCTTAATTTAGTAACACAATAAACTAATAAACGAACACAATTTCATAAATTTAGTTTATTTAGTTACAAGCATTTCAAACAGTTCCTAGAACTTAGTCTTAAGTGTTTTTTTAATATAGTCTTATTTCTCACCTAAATAAGCCAAATTCGTTTCGGGGTAAGAAAAATTTACATAAACAAAAAATCCCAACATCGCATTTAGTTTTATCATTTTCACCTATTTCTATAAGTCAGTTGACTCACTGTGTGATGTGAATCAGTCTACACTAACGACATCCATTTTATTATTTTCACCTATTTCTATAAGTCAGTTGACTCACTGTGTGATATGAATCAGTCTACAATAACAACATTCATTTTATTATTTTCACCTATTTCTATAAGTCAGTTGACTCACTGTGTGATGTGAATCAGTCTACACTAACGACATCCATTTTATTATTTTCACCTATTTCTATAAGTCAGTTGACTCACTGTGTGATATGAATCAGTCTACACTAACAACATGCATTTTATTATTTTCACCTATTTCTATGAGTCAGTTGACTCACTGTGTGATATGAATCAGTCTACACTAACAACATGCATTTTATTATTTTCACCTATTTCTATGAGTCAGTTGACTCACTATGTGACGTGAATCAGTCTACACTTACGACATCCATTTTTTCTGTAAAATGAATTAATCAATTGTAGTATTGAACATTATCTGTGATTTCGTGATATTCCTAGGGATTTCGAGAAATCCTTGATTTCGTAATTTCTTTTGCGATTCAGACTGGTGACCGACGAATACCCCAGGGAGAATAATACCATCTCATTTAAATTTAAAATGTTTTCACACCACAATTACATAACCATATGTAAAAACGTGTTGAAAAAATGTGTTTTAGTGTGTAATGAGACGAGATTGTTTATTCAAGATGTTTTCTTTTATAATGGATAGATAAGTGCTTCATAAATTTAATGTAAAAACTAGTGATGGACCGAATGTGGATTCTGTCGAATATCGAGTTCTGCCGAATATTCGGTTAAAACACGTGCCAAAGCCGAACTTCGGTCGAACTTTGGTTGAATTTCGCGCGCCGGTATGAAAGCGACAGTCCTTCAGTCCTCTTCTATCCTCAGTAAACCTACTATCACTTTATTCCTGACTTACTTTGACGAGACTAGATATTGACAAAATACGTTTTAGATTTTAAAAATGTTTATTGCTAAGAAAATTTGACATTGGCAAAATTGCTATTGCAAAGTGCAAATTTTCATATATAAGTTGCCTATAAATAGAAAAATAACCTATCACGTTTATAAGATAATATTAAATTTAATAAAGGATAATTTGTGATACATAATGTGGCATTACTTAATCTATACGTATAATAATACTGTAAAAAAGTTAAGTCTGTACATTGGGTTAATTTAAAAATACAGGGTTTTTTAGAGGCTACAGAACCCAACACAGAAGTTTTTAGAATTAATGCCTGTATGTTTGTTTTTTTGTCTTTAAGTCTGTTTATTACCGCATCATGTTAAACTACTGAACGGATTTTAATCAGGTTTTCACTAACGTATAGCTAAGTGTCCAGAAGGAAAGCTGGTGTATGTGTCATTTTCATATGACACAAGGAGTGGTTAAAAAATCTTTTAAAGCTGCTTAGTATACGCGAGCAAAGCCGCGGGTAGCAGCTAGTATTATATAATCGTTATAGTATACTTCATTTTAGTTGGCAGAATACAGGCTAGGCAGGCTACTAGTCTAGTCAATAATGTTAGTTCACGCTAATGAATGTTCGGCACATGAACTGAGTTTCGGCTCATGAACCGAAATTCGGCCGAATGCCGAAATTTGGTAAAAGCTGACGAATTTCGGCATTATCGAATATAAAATGAATTTTGGTCCATCTCTAGTAAAAACCGTTATAAAGTTGTCACCCACAAGTGTAGATGTATTTTTTATCGAAAGCAAGCGGCAGATGAGCGTACAGTAGGCCCGGGGGTAAGCGTGGACATGTTTTTGGATGGTTTGGTGAGTAAACTCTTTTAGAGGTGGTCTAGTTTCTCAGGCTTGGTGATAGCGGCAATTGTTATCCTTTCGTCTGTTTTTACGACACCCACGACGTGCTATAAAATATATACTTAAACATTATTTAATGAATAAGTATACATTTTGTAAGTACACTTAAAATATAAGTATAAACGTACTTAGAGATACTTACAATACCTACTTATACTTATCATCATTATTTAATGAGTAATTAATTATATATTCTGAAAGCATACAGCAGTTGAAACACATCTGGTTCTTTATGCTACTTATAGAGGCCACTTATAATGGATGCACGCATCGATTTGATGGATAGTCAGTCTCTTTTGAGGGTACAGTCATCATTAAAAGAGTATATCTGTAAACACTAACTTTAATGTTGCTACGCTGGCTTTCACAACTCTGAGACTGAAAGCCTTCAAGAAGAAATAGACATCAAAGCAACGCTTATACATTGCTGTCAGTCCAACGTAAAAGGTCTTGTTGGTAGTTGAATATAGAAGAAATTCTAGCCGCGATTACGTATTGAGTCTTATCGACTGAACGAGTTAGCAAATATTGACAGTGAAGAGTGAAAGCAAATGGGTCCGTGTTATGAAGGTCTCTAGAGGGAATAACAGGCGATGTAATAGGTTCAAGGTTATTACAACGTATAAATATATGGATGTAAATATTTCATAAGTATTCTTAGCGATTCTTCCTCAACTTAACCATTCCTAAGACAAAATGTAGTATTTAACACATATACGAATATTAAACTATAGTAGGTAGGTATATTGCTTTGTGATGCACCGCAATATATTGTGCTTGCAATTTGCGTTGTATTGTATTGAAAATATTACCTAAAATTATAACTAAACAATTTGTATATTACAACGACCTCGCATTTTTATTTTAAAAAATGCAAAGAATTTTGATTTTCAGATATTTTGAGCCTACCTATCAAATTGATACACGTTGTATTAAAATACAAGAGTCACTGCGCCGTTGAGCGGATGACGGAAATCGGACCGTGGTCACAGCATATGTATCTAAAGCTGTGCTGTAATCCTCATAGAGCATCTATAGTAAATATGTATGTATTTGGTTAAAAGATGACGCTGTACAAAATGTCCATATATAAATCCTATAGCCTAAATAGAACATACATACATTTATTATTCATGAGTTGTGATATAACGAGCGCTCAACGCTCAAGGCTCATCATATAATTAACACAAATTAAATTAATTCATCAACACTCGAGCGCTAAGTCGACGCCTGTATCTCTATGGTTCTTAAGAGTTAGACTCAAGTTTTTAAGTTCAAGGGTTTAATTGAGACCATCAAATTTTAAAAACTTGGACTGTGTCGTTTAACCTTTAAAAATATTCATTAGCGCTCGCGCAACCAGCGCTTAGCCCTCTTTTATACAACACTATTCGTGAATTTCTAACAAGTCCACGTTTTCGTTTTAGCTTTCGTATTCCAAATATCTTACTTTAAATTTTTTGTTTTTTAACGTAGAGACACAATAAGAGTATTGCGTAGAGATTAATTGCTGTAATTGTATAAAAGAAAATTAAATTAAATGAATGAGAAAACATTCACAATTTTTGTGAGATTAATAAATCTTCGGACTTTCAAAACAAGTCGTACAATATTGTGATGGATTATAGTTTAATCTTTTAAGCTTTTTAAAGGATTATTTGAGTGTCAAACGATATCAAGTCATGATCTCGAAAAATGAAATGACTGCTATTACGTTTTCTGTTACTATATCGATGGCCCGCCAGATGGTGATGGTGATGGTGATGGTGATGGTGATGGTGATGGCCATTGTCGACCCTATCTCTTCCCGTGGGTGTTGTTAAAGGCAACTAAGAGATAACAAAGCCCCTACCCACAAATCCTGCGGAATTACACCACCTTTAAAAGAGTGGACACGCCAACCCACTTGACCAAAGTGGCCTTTTAAGGCGATACATCTCTCATACACAAAACAATGAGCCTCATGTCCAGCCGTGGACGGTGGACGGTCGTAGTTACGGGTTACTAGATCCGTAGTCAATGTTTCTGTAGACAATAAACAGTTAGGTATTAGCACAAAGAATAATAATTATTATCATCAATGATAGAGTTTTTTTTATTTATTAAGCATGATATCGGATTTTGACATAATTATTTTTTTAATATGGATACTACAAACACCTCTAGGCTTACTCTAGGCTCTAAGCGTACTAACGTAACCGTTCCTTAAATACTCGTATAACTAGATTTTCCTAGATACGGAGGTGTCGCGTACTGTTCGGTCCAAAAATTATTTTATATCGCGAACCCGTAGGCTGTGGAGCGAACTACCTCAAGAGGTCTTCCCATTAAACTACGTACGGTCGGCGGCGCGCCCGCATACTCCCTGGTGTTGCAGGTGTCCATGGGCGGCGGTAACACTTACCATCACGTGAGACCGCTTGCTCGTCCGCCCTTTTCTCTATAAAAAAAAAAAACTTTTTGTTTTACTCATTGTTAACACATGTTTCATTTATTTATTTACTTTTATTACAACTCATATTAATTTTCGCATTATCATAATAGGTATATGGGGTCAATGGGCATGCAATTAGAAAATACGTACGTTACTGAAAATACCTTGAAAGGGTTCTAAACTAATCTGAATTTTACCGAAACTCAACAATTTGAGGAACCTACGATAAGAAAAGTTTAGGGTTCGGCAGTTTCGGGACTGAATTTGATAAAGGGCGAAGTTTTGTTTAGCCAAAGTTGTTTTTGGGTTCGACAAAAAAACCAATCAGGTGTGCGATAGACGGTAAGAAAGAAAGTGGTATAATTTGTTAATGATTCAGTTTTTCGTGTAAATTCTATTGGAAAAGAATTTAATCAAAATTATGAAGGAATTTAATTAAAATTGAAATAAATACACCAAATGCTCTACAATAAAATCTCACACTCATGCAATAAATTGCTTCTGTTGTTGTCCATAACTTTAAGTTAGGCATATATATATATAATATATTCTACTAAATAAAATTAATTAATTTATTTAAACTTCATTGTACAAGTATTTGACATGCTCTTTTTGGCGGGAACTCGAGAAGTGAAGTTGAGTTTTTGTTTAATTATTATTGTAAAAAAATGTATATTAGGCGTTTTGTGGTTTAATAGTGATAGTTTATAAACTTCAAAATGTTTTTCGTGCGTGATGTTTGCCATAATCAAATAAAAGCGTGTGACTGCGTTTTTCCTGTCCTCAGTAAATCGATTTACTATCGATTTACTGAGCGACTCCTGAATTACTACGACGAGACTGGACATTGACAGGACATTGATGTTTTAAACTTGGAAATTGATTATTACTAATAAAACTTGACACTGGCAGAATGTGCTAATTGTACCATTGGCATATATGAAGAAAGAAAAGTATTTGACATGTCAAATGACTTAATGCCCTACGGCAATGCTCTACCAGTCAACCACCAGATCAATCAGAAACTAAAAATAAACACAGGTGCAGTCTAGTTTAAACAGATAGTCTTATAGTATTATACATACATATATATATAAAAATAATGACGTACATAATATAATAAATGCAAACATATATACATTCACGCATACTTTATATACAATAGATATACTTACATGCATACTAATATAATACATAATCCATAATATTGTATTTAAGGTTTCTGTATGTATTCTAGTTAACTCCTAATACCGGGATCGTGTAGTAGATTGTGGCCCAGAGCCACCTTGTGACCGCAAAGGGAAGCCCGTGCCCTCGAGTGGGAAGTTATAGGTCGAGCCTATAACGAATAGAAAAACATGCGTAGTCAATTCTTGAATGTTTTCAATATTATGAATATTTGAGTTCCGGTGTTTACTAACTTAATTAATACATTTTGCCATTTACTTTTTCGAAGGACTTTCTTTAAAATCAGAGAGAAAAGTTTAAAGACAATTATTAGTTTGGCAATAATTAGATGATGAGCAACTTGAAAACGCTTTTAACGAAAGAAAGAAAGAAAATTATGCATTAGGTTTTGAAAATTATGTATTGAAATAAGATACAGTTGTTTACTTGAATGCCCATTAAGGTATACTCGTACATAATTCATTTTGATTTACACAATCTTCTCAGCTTATGAAACACTATGAATGCTTATGAAAGGGTTGGGTCTGTACATAGACATATACAACTCGATTGCTGTACAGAACTATTCTTTACAACGCTCAACCGTAGGTATCGATACAATGTACTCGCACTTCTTTGACTAAGAGGCGTCACGTACGATGAGGTATAAACATTTGAGATTTTCGCTATTTTCACACATTTTTATCTATTTAAACGACTGCATATTTATTGCTACATTGAGTCATAAATAAGATAAAAATTCGCGTTAAGACCCGTTTAAATAGACATATATACCATGAGGTACTTAACTTAACTTACAAATTAATTACATCAAGTAACTAAAGGTTGTGGAAAGTACTACCCACTCCTGCGGTTTTCTACTACGCTACAACTTGGACATCTTCAAGAATTACGGTTTTCTGAAATCAGTAACGAGTATGAACAACTTTTGGAAGATATTCGATAGTGTTATGGAAGTATGCGTGGATTAAGTGGATTTAGTTTTTCTAAAAATAATGACGAGGAGGAACAGCATTTGATATATAATTACCTCTAGAGGCTATGAATAAATACGAGAAATGATAATATCTAGGCTGAAAGCGAGCGCATCCGTGAAATTCAACGTGTCGATGCTTTTACTGGTGTTAAAAATCTTTTACAGCTGCTTTTACGCTGCTCCATGCGAGCGAAGCCGCAGGATAACAGCCAGTTTTTTTAAATAAATTATATTGTTCTAAGTTATTTCCCTGTATCTACCGGAGAAAAACGGTAGGTGACGAAGAACTTGGAGTGCCGATTATTATGATAACGTATCGATTTGCCGTAACTTAAAAGAACCCTTTTCTGCGAATTTTTTACGATGCTCCGAGAGTAGATATATGAGACAGGCCGATTCGCCCGCAGGTGACTGATAAGTCAGAAACGTGCTTCGGCATAAATCGTGGCTTTCCGTCGTGATCGGCATAACGTTACATGTACTGCAAACTTGTTTAGGTGGATTCAAAAAAAATTTGGAAATTTGAAATATCTAAAACAGAAACCTTTATTAGTGGGATGAAACAGAGATACTTGGTTAATGCATACGTTCTTCTATTTATTAGTTCCTATATTATGTATGTATGTTGTGTTTGTATATTTATATATTGTATGTATCTTAAGTATATTATATATGCTACAGTCACGACAAATGAGTAGTAATAATTACGTTTTTAAGTCTTTCCTTTATTATTAATTTCTCAAAATCAATAACGCAAACACATTTATCGCGATTTTTGATTTTTTTTATTAGCCTATGTTTGTGACCCACTGTTGAGCAAAGGCCTCCCCTCTTTATTGGCAGACCGCTCTGCTTAACGCCACGCTCCGCCAAGTCCCGTGGTATGCATCTAAGTCGTCCCGCCATCTCTTCGGTCTGCCTCTACGACGGTGTGCACTTTGTAGCCTCCACTCGGTAACAGTCTTCGTCCACCTTTCTGGATGCATGCGACAGACGTGTCCCAGGCCCAGGCCCATTTCAGTTTACCGCGAAAATTAATACTATATTTTGGGTTTAAAGGTATTTGGCCTTTGAACGTACGCCATTTACGCAGTTTATAAGCTACTGACGCGTACTTAATAAATTGAACTTTTAATCAGTTGGTAGTTTGATTGGAATTTTAATTTTCTATCACACTTTCACAGGCTTTGAATTTATTAATTGGCTTTCAAATTAATGTAATTTCTTATAAATATTATCAGTATAACCCATTGAATGACACACTAGAATACTTTACTTTTCACATGCACTATATTAATTACAATATTAATTATATTGAAATAAGTAATCCTTTACACTATTTTACTTTACACATGCACTATATTAATTTAATATTAATTATATTGAAATAAGTAATCCTATGTTGCAGAACAATCGCATATTATTTCAAAGGTGATTAACCTGATTTTATAATAATTTATCTCCACACACTCATGTTTGCGAGTATTTTCCAGGGCACCGCAAAGCGTTCATCTCGCATATTACGTGCCTGCCACATCTTGCGCTACCTTAATATGTCTCTCGCGTTCATAATTCCCTTCATTCCTATTCGTTGGTTCCTTCTTACTGCAGGCATGCTCACCGCAGATTTTATGTTTATATTTTCTGAAATGAGCTTGAATATTAAATGTTTTTCTATACAATATCATTGACGAATTTCAAATACATGCCATCAAAAGAAACATAAATCTAACAATATCTAATAATTAATATCTACTATCGATATATATATATATATATAATGATATTATGGTCTTTGAATAGAAAATAAAGACAAAACTGCGTTTCTCTGTAAAGACAAAAGAAACAACATTTAATGCCTTTAATTCAGGTCTCTTTATATTTTAACAAATACGGAAAAATTCTCCTCTCAATGAGTAGTTATAAAAATTAAATGTCACTACTGTCAGTTGTGGCATCTTTGTCGATAGCCAATATTCTTGTCGACCAATAAGCGGTGACGCGGCAAATTCAAATTGGTGAAAAGCACACGAGTGAGGTGATTTTCTTTACATCTCCCCCCCTAAAAGACAACAATTACAAGTGGTTAAGTACGTAATTGTTCATTTAGTAACAAACACTGGAGACAGTTTTGTAATGTGGTAGAGGTTTGATTCTGCTTTTTTGTGTCCAGTATCAACTTTATAGATTGAATTTGAAATCTTCTTCACAATTTTGTATGGTCCAATCCTTAATTCATCCATTTTCTTTCTATTTAGTCGGTTTCCGTTTTCAACATAGACTCTATCTCCTACTTTCAATTTATAGTCTTCTCTGTGCAGATCGAATAGTTTTTTATTATAATAGTGAGATGTTTTTGTGTTTTCAAGAGCTAGTTTTCTATCTCTTTTCAGATCTTCTTTTGTACATTTGGTTTTCAATTCTATTGGTAGAATATTCACATTTTCGCCTTCTAAAAGATATTTTGGAGCAAACTTTGTCACTGTATGTTCTGTTTCGTTATATTTTTCTACACATTTCTGTGCAATAGTAGTCCATGCTGTCTTTTTATCGCTTTCATTTATTTTACATCTTATCTTATTGACTAAAGTTTGGTTTAGCCTTTCATTAAGTCCGTTTGAAAATGGTGTATCCACAGCAGTGAAAATCATTTTTATGTTTTCATTCTTCAGGTATTCTTTAAATTCTTTGGAATTTATGCCAGGGTATTGGTCTGTTAATACCATACCAATATTGTAACTCTGTGTCACATTTTTTATTAGTTTAATGAAATCACTGGAGCTTTGATTTTTGGATGTGAGAATATAAGCATATCTTGTAAAGTGATCAACCAGTAGATGTAAGTATCTTTTTGTTGACCGTGATCCTCCAAACCCTCCAATGGTATCAATAGATATGATTTCAAATGGGCGTGTTGCCGGACCTAAATGTGACATTAGGCCATATTTTGAATACCGCCTTGATTTGTTTTTTAAACAAATTTCACATCCATCAGTTATTTGTTTAATGTTTGCAATAATATTCTTTGCTGTGTAGAATGGTGTTATTTTATTTATCATCTGGGTTCTCCCAATGTGGCAGTAGGTATCGTGGACATCTTTGATTAAAGATTTGCATAATTTTTCTGACAGTATGATTTTTTTTCTTCTATTATTTTTTTTATAGTAAATTTCATTCTCTAATATATGTTTTTTATTTTGAACATCTGTATTTGTGTGTTGGTCTTCTTTTATATCTTTTAGGCTTATTAAATTTACTACTTTTAAAAAATCTTCAGTATTATCATAGGGTTCTAGAACTGGGTTTCTGCTTAAACAGTCTGCTTCTTGGTTTGTTTTTCCTGGGTTATATTTGATTGTGAAATTATATTGGGATAAATAATACATCAAATCTCCTAGCTCTTCATCAGTTCTTGCCTTGATATTCATATTTTCTAATGGTTTATGATCTGAGTATACCACAAATTCTTTTCCTATTAGCCAATGCTGCCAATATTTCACTGCTTCTTTTATTGCCAGGCATTCTAGATATATTGCCTTTTTCTTTTTTTGTGCGTCAGTGAGTTTTTTTGAAAAATAAGCAACTGGCTTACTGTTTCCATGTTCATCTTCTTGTTTCAACACTGCACCCACTCCTTTGATACTTGCATCCGTGTATATGTTTATTGGTAGTTCTGGGTTAAAGATATTCAGTAATGGTTCTGAACATAGCAATGCTTTAATTTTATCAAATGATTCCTGACATTCCGCAGTCCATATGAATTTCACATCTTTCCGTAATAGGTTATGTAACGGGTCCAGGATAATTGCACTGTGAGGTAGAAATTTATGATGAGTTTATTTTTCCCAGGAATTGTCTTATATTTTTTCTTGTTTCTGGTACTGGAAATTTTTTAACAGCGGTTAAATAATCTTTCAAAGGTCTGATTGAATTGTTTTCTATTATGTGGCCTAAATATTTGGCATGTTTATTTGCAAATGCACATTTCGAAAATTTTAGTCTAAATCCTTCTTTTTGTATTGCCTCCAGTAATCTTGATAGATGTAGTATATGTTCTTCAAAAGTTTTCGAGAAAATTAAGATGTCGTCTATGAAATTTACTGCAAAACTAGACAGATTGTGTTTTCTTATAATGTTGCTCAGTATTCTTTGAAAAATGGCTGGAGCAGTCTTTAGTCCAAATGGGAGACACGTCCATTGATAATGGCCTTCTTGTGTAACAAATGCTGTTTTATATCTATCTTCTATTTTCAATGGAATTGACCAAAATGCTGAGTTTATGTCAAAAGTAGAAAAATACTTACAGTTTACAGTTTTTATCATTAAATCCTCAATCAACGGGAAAGGTTGTGATTGTGGGACAACGATTTTGTTCAATTCCCTGAAATCTATACATAACCTTGTTTTCTTTTCATCTTCTTTTTTATATGCCATAGTTACTGGAGCAGCAAAAGGGCTATAAGATTCCTCAATCAAATTCTTCTTCAGTAGTTTTGAAATTTGATTTTCTATTTCTCTTCTATCTTCAATTGTGCATCTGTATGGGCGTTTATAACAGTATTTATCCACCATTAAGTCAATATGAGCTTCATAATCTCGTACAGTACCGATATCATATTTATCCTTAGCGAAGACTGGTTTATACATTTCTATCAACTTCTCTATTTTAGATTGTTGATATGAATCTAGATGGTTTACTAACATTTCAAATTCATCTGAGTTTAAGTGTTCATTGAAATTTATTTCATATTTAATAATGTGGTTTTCTCCTTGTTTTAATTCTTTTGTGCTTGAAGAGATTTCTTCTTCAATTTTGTCACCAAGTACATCTGGAATTATGACATTTGTTATATTTTGTGAATAATTTTTTTCCTTTTCTTTCACATTGTTATTTTGTGTGATCTTCAATTCTTCATTTTGAATTAATTTGAATTTTTTTATACAATCCAAACCAATTAAAAAATCATATTTGAAATTTTCATTATCTACTACAAAAATATCCACAGTTTTTTCTATATTGTAGATTTTTATTTTTAGTGATACCATTCCTTTTGTTTTTTTCTCACCATTAATAGTCTTCAAGTTTACCATTTGAATATCACTTGTATTTTGTACTGGTTGTATTTTCAATAATTTTGCATTAATTAATGATACATTTGAACCTGAATCATAAATTCCTGTAACTTTTAAAGTATCATTTAATAGTAACTTTACTTCTATTAATGGTGGCACCTCTAGATTTTTGGGTTCTTCTCATTCAGTTTTATTTCCAATTCTGAGTTATTTACTGATTTTACAACTGCTTTGTGATTTTTTTCTTTAAACCAGCAACTTTCTTCAGGATGGTAACGCTTTCCTTTTTTCTCATTCATGCAAATTGGGCAGGGTTTTTTTTCTTCAAGTTTTTTGGTTTTATTGTCTAAATTTATGGTACTTTTTCTTTCATACTTATTTTTCCCAACCAGATGTTCTAATTTTCCTATTTCATTGTAAAGATCTTCAGTTCCTTGTAATGTTTCTCTGTCAATTTTATCAGATACATAATTTGGTAAGCCGAATGCTATAAGGTCTATAAGTGTCCCAGTATCAATTGATTTTCTCACTTCTAGTAACAACTTTTCTTTTTTTAAAGCATATTCAAGTAACGTACCTGCTTGGTATTTAAAGGCTAGTGCATATCTAATGGGTGACCATCCTTTATTGGCAAACGTCTCACAAAAATGTTTCTCCCATCTGTTCCATTCCGAGTCCACTGTAAGTTTCATAAGCATGCAGTTGTACCAATCTAGACTGCATTGTTCCATAAAGTTTTTCAATAATTCTATTTTCTTTGTATCTTCATTGATTTGAAAACGTTCACATTCCTTGTTGAAATCTGTAATCCACTGGTAAGCATTTGTGTTTCTGCCAGTGAATTTCTCAATCATAAAACCTTTCGCAATTATCCCTAAATTTTGTGTTTCAGATTTTGATTGTTTATCTTCAAGTAATTTCTCTAACAGTTTCTCCAACGTTTGATTTGAGGTACTAGGTATAGGTTCAGCGATATTTGGTTTTTCTAAGTTTTCTTCAAGGTAAAAGTCTTTGAATTGTAAGTTTTGTTCTTCATCCAAATAAACTTTTGATATATCATCTGTTAGGGTTACCCATATTTTCCTTGTTTGATGTCTTTTATTTAATGTTTTTCTGATCTTGACATAGTTTGAAGTTTTTGTTATTTCTTGGTGTAGTTGTGCTGGTTGGTACTCCTCTGGTACAGCAAAAACATGTCCATCTGGTGTAGCTATCGAGGTTATACAAATGACGTTTGATTTTCCATCTTCTGTTTGTTTCACAACAAAATCAAACCTCAACTTTTCCATGTTTCGTGTGTTGTATGCAGAAAATGTTGTTTTATAATGATATTATGGTCTTTGAATAGAAAATAAAGACAAAACTGCGTTTCTCTGTAAAGACAAAAGAAACAACATTTAATGCCTTTAATTCAGGTCTCTTTATATTTTAACAAATACGGAAAAATTCTCCTCTCAATGAGTAGTTATAAAAATTAAATGTCACTACTGTCAGTTGTGGCATCTTTGTCGATAGCCAATATTCTTGTCGACCAATAAGCGGTGACGCGGCAAATTCAAATTGGTGAAAAGCACACGAGTGAGGTGATTTTCTTTACATATATATATATATATATACATATTCTATTGTGTTTATATACTGATACTTAGCTACTTACACTAGTTCTTCTTTTATCTTTTAGATTTGTTCCATTTATTTACTACCAGCTCATTTTCGCTACCAGTTCATGTCATGTCCTGCATAGCCCAAAGGTTGACTGGGAGATAATGCTGTAAGGCGGACTCATTAGTCCGCCTTTTGTAATAATTTACAAAGAAGAGTAAATATAAATACGCAGATTTATTAGATTTATTAACTTTTGTTTCGGTTTTCTATTCAACTGCTTTCCAAGAGCAATCGCTCCTCCAAATACAACCGAGTCGAATCTAATTCCCCATTCAGTTTAATATAAGTCCAGGGAATTCTCCTCCTTCTAAATACGTGTTTGCATTGTGTTTAATGACGGAGACTGGTGTTGTACAAATGAGCGCTCAGCTTGGAGCGCGAGCGCTGAGAGCGCGCTCAAATTTAGCGCGTTCTTGTGAAACGCTCGAGTTCGAGCGTGCACTCAAGCATTTTGTAAGGTGTTCGAGCGCGAACTCGAACGTTTTAACGTCGACTCTGTAACATTTGTTGCAATAGCTCACTTTTTTAAACTCTGTATTTCATTTATATCTGTATTCTGTAATTCAATATTTAATGTTTTTATATTAGCTATGTATTAACCACTGATAATTAACAACACATTACCATTAACACATTACCCATCTTCATGAATAAATACACTGGCCGAAATAAATAGCACTGGCTGGAAACTGCTCGATGAAAAAGAAAATTCCAAAATTTGCAAATCTGACAAATTTCTGACAATGTGGATAAAGAAACAAAATCTAAGGGGCCGCACGGACATTTTTTGTTTTGGGAGCGATCAAGGAAGGACGTTTGGAAGAAATCACACGCCTGTCCAGGGACTCAGCTGTTCTGGACACAACATCTGGGCTACTACTCTCGCCGGCCACTGCAGCTTTGGTCCATTGCCCTTTGGGCGCTGGTGCTCTTGCTGGCGCCGCCTGTTACGCCTGGCCTCCATCGCCCCGTCTGACCGCTGTTTCTACATCATTCTGGGCGTGCTCCTTACTAGGCGCCGCTTCTCCTGCCGACTAACCGTGAGTTTTTGGTGCTTCGAAAACTAGGAAACAGACACTTTTACAGACTCTTTATTTTCCGGACTATTTTTTCTAAATTTATCTCAAATTTTGAATTAGGTTTTTCGTAAAATATAATGAGCTATTGAAAGAAATCTTACCTCTTTACTTTCTAGTAGAAGTTGTTTACTCCTTTTTTAGCTGTAGGCTACTTTCCTACACAGCACATCACATAATAATCGCCAGCTGGTCGATGTCCTGAATCGATATCTCTTATCGACCTGTACCGCAGCACTAATCGCCGCGGCGCAAGCGCACCGACAACCTTGGTCAGGTGAAAGTCAGCGCCAGTCAAAACTCACTCGCGACGCGGAGCGCACGCAACTCGCGTCCATTATTCACAATTATTATACGTTCCTAATACACGTATCTACTCGTTATAACAAGTTGTTTATTACTCGTCCCTCGACGCACACCACCATCCTCCATCCATACATCCTAAATAGCTATCTCTTAGGGTAACACGACAACTCGAAGGTTAAAAAAATATTTAAAAAACATTCTGACAATTTTTGACGGAGGAAGTGGGATGTTTGTATGATAAATATTAACGTTTGTACTTGTTAGAATAATATCCCATGCAAAAGTATTTTCAATCAATTTCTCTCGTCTGAACTGCTCGAATGATTTCTCTATGCATTTCTCTATTTTTCTCTAAGTGTTAAGGGTTTTTTAGTTTACGGAACCGATTTGTTTACAACCTAAAAATTAAAGCATATTCAGATGCTTTCACGTTTTAATTTATCCGTTTCGGAGAATTATTAAATCCTTATGTCATATACAATTTAATTTTAAACATTAATTCCTTGATGCTAATTCTTAATCCGGGATCATGGCGGCAGGGTGTACAACAGATGTCCAGAAAATTTAATTTAATATAATCCTCGTTTCACTTTCTTTTAATATTATATCGGTTGAAGGACGACTCAAATCTCATCCCTCAAGACAATTCGATGTAAATTCAATTTAATATAAGCCGACTTTCTGCATGGAATTTTGGAATATTATTCAAGGCGCAGACAGTTTAAATTGCAAAATTTTTAATTAACGTAGACCTAGCGGTCTCAGAATTTGCGAGCTCTTCATCTTTAAACATATAGGAAGTTCTAGGCCTGATAAAGTGACTTGACAATTTGGTAGTTCGTGATCAAAGTCCACTGCTAGTCCACTGCTGGACATGGACAAGGACTGGCCTTCTCATTCACATTGTGTTATGCATGAGGAATGTATGGTCTCACATACCGGCTTTGATTTTGATATCGGCAAAATATGAAAATTAATATTAAAAAAATAATACAAGCCTACTAAAATTAAAAATACATAAAATGTAGAAAACGCTGGCGAGCTACAAATTTGTCGCAAAAATCTAATTAACTTTGAAGTGTGTCACAGGTAAAGAAAGGTAGAGACATACTGCTTTAGAATTTGCTATTTGTTTCTACCATCTGCGTCTGAACTTTTAATATCAATACCAACGTATTGATCACAAAGATCAATACGACGAAATGATAAACGATCACAAACGTAATCAAGTAACTAAAGTAACACATTATCCAGTGAAAGTACTATATATTTTATGGGTTATAAATTATGATTTTGAAATATTAAACATACATACATGTTTGGAATGATTTCTTAAAGTCGTTGCAAATACAAATATGTACATGTCAGTACTTAAAAAACAGGAGAACATGCCATATTTTTAACCCTGAACAAATTGGTCCCTTCCTAAACAAGAAGGCAAACAAAGTTGTCCGTGTATAAATCAGACATAGCATGTAACCGCGGAAACTTCCCGCCGCTTGCTCATGACAAGACAGCCTGAGGGTTCCACTCCTTCAACTTTTGAACGGGGAATTTATCTTTCTCTTTGAAAACCTACATCCGATTTCGCGGCTTCTTACATTTACGCTTTTACTCCGCCACGGTAAACTACCGTAATCTTGGACATACGCGTTGTACCGAATGGAATTAGTGTATGTCATAGTTACAGATAGACGACGCAATATTGTGAAATTCTATGGAATCAAGCGTGTCACTTATTTTGTATCTATGACTAAGTCACGAGTAAATTTTGTATCTACGACTAAATTTCACGAGTCAATCTTATATCTACGACTAAATCACGAGTTTTAAAGATGGGAAACTACTCTATGAAACGAAATATCTCCCTTGACGCTGTTCATCTTCTGACGAATTTTTACAATTATGCATTTTGTGTTTTGTAACAACGATGAGCAGCGCGAGAGGTAGGAGCTTGGCGCCGATTTCGGGACAAGCAGCGATAGACAGCTTGCGTTATATATCCCTCTATATCTGTGGTGTATACATTCGGTTTTGTGGTTCCATGTAATTGCTTTTTCTCCGTCACGTCAAACCTCGAGCGAGACGCACGTGATCTCCGTGACCCATCGATGTATCATTAACTCTAGCCTGTGCTTCAGCCGTTACACGTGTGGGTATTAAAAAAGCGACGTTCACTGAAATATAAGCCCCCCTCCCCGATAGAATTTATGATTTCAATTTAGCTCGCACAATACAGTGAACTTGTTTTGGTAGGTGTACTAAGAATTCAATGATCTGTATTTAGCCCGCAATGGTAAACTACTACATTTCTGACATACGTGTAGCATTGTATACAACCATTTTAGAGGGGAAGGGCGCAAGCTGCCATCTCATAGCCATTGGTCGTTCCGACTGGTCTAGCTGACTGATTTCTGGTCCCGGAAATGTGCAATAAAATGTTTCGGGAGCGAGTGCTCATTTCCCATTCCACCAAGTAAGGAGTATAATGGTATAAGAGAGGTCTTTCATTTCATTGCCTTATCATCTCATTCCTCCTTGTTCCATACAGTAGAAAGTATGTATAACGAATGAGATAAAGGAATCTCCTTAACACACTATACTCTTTATTCCACCGTAATCAGCACTTTAATTGTCCTTGCTGAATGTGGACCTCTTCATACACATTATCTTGTGTAAGAATGATGTATGGTCTTACAACAAGAAACTGATTAAGCGGGTTGATAAGTTCACTCGTTTAAGGGTGATGTAGTTAGTGAGCTTTTTTTTTTTTGGACGAGTATACAGTCCACCTGATGGTAAGTGAGTACTGTCGCCCATAGACATCCGCGATACATACCAACATTAAACCAAAATGACAAACGTTGGCACGCCCCCGGATGCGCTGTCTACCTTTGGATATAGGATTGGATTTGGAGAAAGGATTGGAGAAATGGAGAGGGATAGGATGGGAATGGGCTCTGGCACATCTCACTCACTACCGAAACACGTACGTACATTAGGGAAATAAGATTAAGTGGGAAATGCAGTACATTTCAAGGTAGTCTTCTGTGAGCGAGGGGTAACGTGGCCAGTCGAGTGCGCCCAGCGGCTGTTGGATTGCAGCGTGCACTCTCCCCCTCACTGCACTCTCCCCCTCCCTCGCATTTGTGGTAGTGGCTTTGTTATCACTTAGTCACCTTTCACGACACCCAACGGTGGTGCTTTTCTAAAACCGGCCGATACTACACGGTCAATTACGTTCCTCCGAATGAGAGATGCAATGGGATGATACACTTCGGTAATCTTTTTTTCCAAATCCACTGCTAAACTTCCAAAGGTAGCCGGCTCATTCAGGATATGCTAACGTTTGTCATTCTGAACTGATGTTGGCATGTATTGTTGATGTCTATGGTCGACCGGATCCACTTACCACCAGATAGAACGTCAGCTCGTCTACTATATTCTTTTCAAATATAAAATATAATTGTTAATATTTCTTTCGGTTTCGAGGTTCCTTCTTCAACTAGCGCATTTAGAACCAAAGTACGTGTCGAAGTACGGTCGCAATGAGAGTGCTCTGTTCCGCGGTTTCGTTCGTTTACGCGGTGAACTAATAAATATACTTCGGATACACGTGTCAAATTGAATGAAACCGTAATTAGTGAATTAGTGCTTTCAGTGTCGCGGTTATGTGCACATGCGCTTTTATCTCATCACCACATTCCTTAGCTGTAACCACCTCTTTTATCGTCCACTGTTGAACACGGGCTTCCTCATGCACATTGTCTTGTGCATGAGGGTTGTATTGCTACAAAACGCCACGCTGGCTAAGCGGGTTGGCGTGTTCACTCGTTTAGAAGTGGTGTAGTTCCTTAGGGTTTGTGGTAGCCACTGTGCTGTCCCTTGGTCACCTTTTACGACACCCAGGGGCAGAGATGGACTGTTGCTGTACTGAAGTCACCCGACATCACACGCCTTGGACACACGCGTTAAATTGTAATTATCGATGTGTTGTGTTTAAGAGCAATGCTAGCTTAGGGATTTCTATTCTCGGCTCTCATTTGTGAGGTTGCGTGTTCAAATCGTTAGATTGCACCAGATTCAACTTAAGTACGGAATTTTTAAAAGTTATCACTACATCGGCGGTGGAGGAAAACAAATCAAAAAGAAACAAATAGTGAGCAAACTCACATGTTCCCCCAACTTATTGAAATTTGATAAAAGGTCAACAATTAAGAGTACGTTCTCAAACATCCCTGTTACGTTGTCTCGTAATGACTTATGTCATTTGTATTGTACAAATATCAAAGCTAACCAATCCCCATGTCGCGTGATTAGGCCTAAATGAAAGCAATTTCCTAGAACAAAACGAGCCCAGCGCCTACAAATATTATGTTGGAACAAATGCCAAGCGTTTCTGAAGCGCTAATGTAAACACAGAGCGGGGCGCGGATTACTCCACGTTAATTTTTGATTAAGCCCGAATCCTATGTAGGCCTCATTCATGAAATATAAAGGTCAGATGAAAGAGTACACACTTCTCGTAATAAGCTTAAAGTGAACGAAAGTCGACTTTTCCCTTGCCTACTCCGGGTTTTTCAGAAAATGTCTCAGAACATGAATACTCTGTGGAGTTGTTTGACGCGACAGCTTTATTTTAAATAAGAAGTAATAACTTAACCTTAGGGTAGAATATCTATTGAAATTTGCTAAAATAATTGAACGATGATTAAAATTTGAGGTCCAATATTATGCGGTATAATTTAAAAACCTCAAGGGTTACAAATGGTATAAAATTGCAATTAGATATGTTTTTTTATTAAAATAAATCCAACAAGAAACAAAGAAATATTTAACATTTGAGATTTTCATCTTTTCCACTTATCTATTATGGTGAGGCATGCGTTTACCTTATTTATTTTACCCGACTATGGTTGCACCAACCGTGGTCAGCTCGTGACCGTGGTTTGGTGCAACCCAACCGAAACTTCTAGTAAAATTGTTGAGGGTAGGTTTAACATAAAATATATAGTGTGAGTTGAGGGTATGTAGATGAATAATGTCAAGGTGATGTCAGTTGAATAAAGATCAGTCATCACGTACACCTCGTTTTTTTATAACATTCCAAGGACATGACGCAAGCGTCCGCGCCACTGTCTAGTTTAAATTTTATTTGAACACCGTCCACTTTAATATTCGCAGACCAAGATTCGCGAGAATAGTCCGACGACGCCTCAATGTTTATATTATACATGATTAACTCACCGGTCACCGCGTAATCGTGCTCACCGTGACTGTACTGGTGCTTCTCATTCTCCTCGTAGCTGTCGTTCACCATTTCCCGCGTAACCCGTACGCGACAGCACTTGCAAAGTGACCGATCTTATCACATCGGTAACATTTTACTGAATAAGCGCTGCACCTATCACTCACACTGTGCCACAGATCACACTTTTCGCACCGAGCAACACCACGACGACGTTGTAAAACTGGTTGCAGGTGGTCTCGCCCACCTCGTCCTCCACGGCCTGGGCGGATAGCAGCCCATCGACCGTTGGCGCCGGCCGGACCCGCGCTCCACATATGTTCGACATTCCCTGCAATCGCCTGATGCGAGTTGCAGGCTGCTGCCTGCTCGCTGGCACGCTCCGCCGCTCGTAACCACAAACTTGCTTCTTCCAGAGTTAGGGTAGACTTGGCCAATAATTTCTCTTGCATTTGACCATCTTTTAGTCCACGAATCAATTGAGTTAATATGAGACTGTTTTTCAAAGAGTCAAACTTACAACTCTTAGCTTCAAATTTTGAGGATCCCAAAAACTTATCAATATTTAAATCGTTCTGATAACTTTCAAAAAACATATGTCGCTGGTAATTAATGTTTATTTTTGGATCACAATATTAACTAAATTTTTGGCATAACGTTTTATAATCGTATTTCTCTGAGTCACTCACGTCCAGCTCCTCATAAATTTCTCGTCCATGTTTACCAATTATATGCATAAATAAAGCACATGTTTCTTTAGAGGCTACCGATTCCTTCCCCGATACAATTAAAAAATAATCAAAGGCAGATTTCCAATCCCTCCAATCCCGCCATGTTACCGTCTCCTGATAACGGTGACGGTTGTTGTATCGCAACATAATATGCCCCATCATCTTTACTCGTTTTAGCCATTATGGCACGCTATAACAAATCACTTCCTAATTAACACATTGACTTGTACGAATCCCACTTGAACTGGTTACTTTTTCACATTTTACGACACCTGACACCACGTAGTAGTGTAAGGGTCCAAATTAAACGAGGTGTACGTGATGACTGATCTTTATTTAACTGTACACAGTGACCGTACACACACAGTACACAGCTATACACAGTATACAGCTCGTACACAGTGACCCGCAGTGGACGAGTTGTGCGTCCGCCTTCCTACTTTCAATGCAATTTTCTAATGAAGGAACCTTCATCCCTTCTCTTTCCTATTTAAACAGAACAACAAAATTTCTAAAGCAGTCAGTTAGCCAAGGATTAGCAATTACTAAATGTATTATAGTCTAATTACCTAGTTGAACTTTTATCTGGTGTTTTTCGTCACATAAACTAGATTTTCCATCTGACAACGTAAAAGTTTAATCATTTATATTTAACCATTTAAGCAGCAATGATAATTCCTTTGTCTGCATTGAATTTAATTTTATATATAGAGGATGTGATGTGATGTTAAATAGCAATATGATAGTTATATATAGAGGACGTGATGTGATGTTAAATAGTAATTTAAGTAAATTTATTATATGGAAAGGGAGATGTTGAGGGTAGGTTTAACATAAAATACGAGTATATAGTGTGAGTTGAGGGTATGTAAATGAATAATGTCAAGGTGATGTCAGTTGAATAAAGACCAGTCATCACGTACACCTCGTTTAACTTGGACCCTTACACTACTACAAAAATAAATAAGGCAAAAATACGCGTTGAGACTCGTTTAAACAGATGAATAAATATTTATTGAACCAGATGCATAAAGCACACAAATGCCTGAGACAAGCATGCTGCGTTGATTGTTAGCTATAGGCCTTGGTGACGTACAGACGTAAGTGGGATGTACCTACTTGTATCGGCCTTTTAATGTCTCTCTGCAGGGCACAGGCCACCCCTAGTAAATCACTTGTGGTTCAGACTGTAATCTACCACGCGAGTCCAGTGCAGATTGGTAAATACACATATCTAATCCAGACTTTTTTTTATTACTGGAGCATGCGTGTTTCCTCACGATGTTTTCGTCTCAACGCGGAACTAGTGACAGTTCTTAAAAGTCCGTACTTAAGTAGAAACTCGGTTTTACTGGCAGAGGATTTCATCTCACGATCACACGAATCCGAGTGGAATACCTATAGATACTCCTAGGCTATCACCGCTCTCAATATACATCTATATAAATAAAAATGTAAACGTTCCTTTGTTCAAAATCTTAAATCTCGGAAAGTTCTTCACCGATTGCTTTGAAATTTTGACACAACGTTGTATTCGATTACGGGCGTGTTTTATATACCTATCACAGGTGAAAACACTGTAAGCGCCATCTGTTGGGCAGCCACAGCAACGCGTGGCCGGGCACAGCTAGTATTGTAATAAATTGAAATGAATAAAAGAAAAACAGACATTACAATATAAATATATTAATTAAATACTTATTTGAACTAATAATATCTACAGAGAGTATAGGATATATTTATACTGAATATGAAATATAAAAACCTATGAAGTATAGATGAACATATACAGCATATATGAGAAGAAAGCAGCAGACGAGCGGACATCCGCGATACATGCTGATATCAGTGAAGAATGACACACGTTAGCAAGTCCTTAGATGAAACGTTTTCATTAGGAGATTTAAGGGTGAATTTGGAAAATAATTGTGGGGGTTGGGGAATAGACAGTATAATGAAAGACGATTCTTTTCTCATCCCACGACAATTTCCATGGTTATTACTTTATTGATTTGATTAAGTTGAGAAAAGGGTAGGTATGATGGAAAATTTCTATGGGCTAAGAAGAAGTTGGATAAGAGGGATGGGATTTTCCATTACTATTTAGTAATGGAAGGAGATTTCCTTCATCCCAGAATACTTTCTACTTATTGGAATTTAATTAAATTTGATGCAAATTTTTGAAGACTGTAATACGCTGAAATTGTACATTTTAAGCGGCAGGCTTGTCACTCCTACGTCCTAAGATTTTGACACATCTCGGAAGCTCATAGAAACAAACTTAAACTTGCTGTCACGTCTAAGTGTGATGAAGTTTCGTAGCAGGTCCCCTTAATGTCAATCAACTGTCACGCTTACGAGGTCCATAAATTTAGTACTGAGTTTAACAACCGCGATAATGTCAGCCTTTCGACTAATGAACATTATTATTAAACTCTTAAGTCTGTAATGTAATCTTTTAAATGCTCAAAGTATATAAAGGTACAAATATCCTACAGTAATACATTTAGTAGGTAAAGTGTTGGCCAATCAAGCGTTCGCATAAATACAAACTCATTTGCAGCTCATTATCATTTTATTCATTCAGTTAGATTAACAAAAATGAACTTTAAAAATCACCGTAATAACTCGTTTAAAAACTCAAAAATAGCTTGTAATCGTGCGTACGCTTGGTTGGTCAGCATGGCTCTGGCGAACACAGTAATTTTTAAGCTATACCATATACAGACTGAGATTCATTGAAATTTGTCATTAATGAAATTGTCTATATTCTATATAATATAATATACTCGTATATATATATAACAAAGCTGTAAAGTACGAGTTGTTTGTCGGGGTCGATTATGAGTGGAACTGTATTGAATTTAATACTGGCGGGATTTTACTGCAATGGCAAAAATGGGGAGAAAATATAGGGATAATATATGGGGCGGTATATTAGTTGAAACTTCTCGATTAACTGCTGTAGCAGGACAATAGTGAAGCGTCACTGACCTGAAAGCTATCTTCCGGTACTCCGAGGTACGAGGTCTTCTGCCGGCGCCGGCTGTTGTATACCTTGCGATAAGCACATGCATAGAAGTTATCATATCAGCGGAAAAGAAATATCTATTAAATTGATAGGTGATTTATTGCGCACTGAGCGGTAGGAAGTTTATTAGCGTATAGGGATAAACGTCTCGTCCCGCTGTCTATTGGAATGCGCATCACGTGTAATCCACTGGACGGATTTTAATGACTTTTTATCCAGATCAATTATAAAGTTCCCACGGGAATTAAGTTAACCACACATACTCTAAAGTCTACGCGCACTAAGTTGTGAACACAGAGAGTGTAATATAATTTACCAATTAGAAATCATTTTAGAAGTTTAAGGAATGTTTCATAATTTCATTCGTTTTTAATGTTTCTGATAATGTGTTATAAAGTGTTACGAACAACGCAAGTGACACTGAACTAAATAATTAATTTGGACTAAATAATTACATTTCAACCTAATTTTAATTTGGACTGATTTTCATCATGACTCGTTAGTGATTAATATTTTATAAATACCTAATTTTATACGGCTCTTTGTGACTTAAAAAGAGGTAATTGGTGTAGCCGCTTTCTTATCCCTTAGGCGCTTTTATCAATGCCGCAGTCGAATACCAATCAAAATAAAGTTTGATAAAAAAAAACTATAGTCAGTGAATTCGACTGTCAACAACAGCGACATAAAGCATGTGTTGCAACTGTTCTAACAAAAATGGATTTTGTGCGTTTGTAAAAAAAGATTAAGGCATGCACCAATAGGAAACATACATTTCGGTATTATCTGTGCGTATCGCTTTAATTTTTTTTTGGCATTTGTAAAAAGTTCAGGAATTGTATTGTTGAAACTACTAAACTGATTTGATTCATCTACGAACCTTTATAACGTACGAATTTTACTATATTTTTTTTTTATGAGGGGCAATGGTACATGTAACTGGACTGAAAATTCCGCTTCATAAAATAAATAAAAACTGCGAATATCAAATTTCACAAATTATTGCGGGCGTTGACCGTGTGGCCTGGTCCGGCTTTAGATTCATCACCTTAGTGATGACCTCGTCATCACTTCCCGTGGATGTCGTAAAAGGTGACTAAGGGATAACAAAGTCGCTACCACAAGCTCCGAGAAAGTACACCACCTCTGATAGAGTGGATTCCCCAACCCACTTGGCTAGTGTGGCGTTTTAAGGTAATACATTCCTCGTGCACCAGGCAATGTGCACGAGGAGACCCATGTCTAGCAGTGGATGATAAAAAGTCTGGTTACAGTATTACGGGTGTTAAAATTGCAAAAATGATGGTAATTTCTCTATAATCTTTCTATTATCTATGAAAAAGAATCTTGTTGGTGTATTTGTTGAATACACGGAAAATACTGTTCCTTTAAACTAACGTTAATGTAAAAATCTTTTCAGACTTTTGTGACTGGAATTAGGACGAAGGTTGACATACATCTATCCCCGACGGGCTCACCGGAGGAAAAAAAAAACTTATAAAAGGGCAAGCATAATATGACGTGAGAAAGACAAGATATTTTATTTTTGCCTTGCGGCTGCCCTGCGGATTCAGTTATTCTTTATTTAGCTGATGAGACAGTAAAATAGTTGAATAATTAATATTCGTGGAAATGCTCAAAATATGATTTAAAATTCAATACTTTGGTGTTATTAAATAAAGTTTTCTATGTTTATTTTGCAATTTATACGTACATACATAATTCTGTTAGTGTGAATGTCCGAAATGATACACACAGAAACTCCACATTTGAACCTTTGAACATTTGAACCTCCACATTTTCTATCATTTAAATAATGATTTGTCTTAATACAGATTTACGTTTTTATCCTTACTAAATGATATAACTTACTAGTATGACTACTTATTGGTTTTGTATCTAAAGTATATATTGTGAATCGGGTCATTTATATGAAAACTTTGATAATGATGTCTTTGCTTTTTAGTTGATTGCAGTAAGTGGCATTGCATGATCGTGGTAGATCCAGCCCGGGAAAAACATCAAGAAAAGTAAAGCGTAAACAAGAAACTTAAATTGAACGCATATTAGACTCCATTTACAATATTAGACATCTTCTAATTCATCCAGTACGTTACAATATGAAGCTGTATTTATTTTAGACAGGTTACTGATACTGAGAAGTGTCTTATTGTTCACACAATAACAATCATAATTCTATCTTCTCTAGACTAGACATTTTGATGTCAACGTTCTTGAACGGACTAAAATTGAAAAGAAAAGGCTAACACTTTTCTTTGAGGGGTGTAACGTAATTTATTGTAAAAGATCCAAGGTCACGTTAAATTGGGGTCTGCAATGTTTGACGTTAAGCCCTCTGCCCATGATCGGATGTTTTGTAATGAAGGACTTTTCAAATCAGTTTTTGCATTTAAAATGAATTTCCACAGCATATCATCAGGCCTATATAGGCCTATATCAGGCATATAGGCCTATCTCGCAATGTGCCACCACACACGATCTTTGGGTCTTCTCGTCCAGCCACCACGGGCGTACTTCTTCAAGTTGTGGGTTTATCTGGCCGGAGGGCGGCCCACATTGTAGTTCTCTGTATGTGGAATTGAGGACTCATCTACACCAACGGTATTGCGGGAAATATGACTTGACGAAAATGAAATTCGTCAAACTAAATATAATTTGCAATTAAACAACTTTTAACGGTTTAAATCGCGTATATTTGACATGATTTATATCCCGACGTTTCGAACACTTTGCAGTGGACGTGGTCACGGGGTGACTAATTGATTTTATTTGTCACTTGAGTTATTAAGAAATTATTACTACCGTCTGAAATTTTTTTTTTTTTGAACTACCGTCTGAAATTTTTTAATCATAACATTCCCTATGCACGCAGTATTCGCTCACGGTGTCCAGAGGTCTTGCAGTATGGCGTTGGCCTTGTGATTTAATTAATTTAATGACTGGATCCCAAGCTGGTGGTACTTGCCAACCATCTTCTCTATTGAAATTTGGGTGTTTCTTAATTTCAATAGCCTCGCGTAACATTCTTGGCATGTACCGGGTCTCTCTAGCGAGGATTTGTGGATTATCAAATCGAATGTAATGGTTGGGTTTGTCCAGAGCATGTTCACAAACTGCAGACTTGGTCGAGCGTCTGTTCTTCATGTCAGCTATGTGTTCTTTTATCCGGATACCGATGCTCCTCTTTGTTTGCCCAATGTATGATAACCCGCATTCACAATCAAGCTTGTAAACACCTGCATCTTGTAGGGGGATATTGCTCTTGACCGGTCTTAAAAATTGGCTAATCTTCTTGTGCGGCTTGAAGTAAGTTTTAATTGAAGCTCGTCTTAAGATATTGCCAATTTAGTCAGTGATGCCCTTGATGTATGGTAAGATGGCAGGTTGTCGCTCAACTGTAGGAGGCTTGGGGCGGCTTCTGTGACGCATTCGTGGGAGTTTGTGATTGTTGCTTCGCAGTACTTGTTTCACATGCAGAAGCTCTTCCTCGAGGTGGTCAGTGTCACAGATGCCGTGTGCTCTCTGTAACAAAGATTTGCCTACGGTAGTCAACTGACATGGATGGTGATGGGAGTTACCATTGAGATATTTATCTGTATGGGTGGGTTTCCTATACACAGTATGACCAAGAGAGTTGTCAGGATTTCTGATGACTGAAATGTCAAGGAAAGCCAAGGATTTATTGACCTCAGACTCCATAGTAAATTGGATTTTATCATGTAAGTATGGACTATGGAGTCTGAGGTCAATAAATCCTTGGCTTTCCTTGACATTTCAGTCATCAGAAATCCTGACAACTCTCTTGGTCATACTGTGTATAGGAAACCCACCCATACAGATAAATATCTCAATGGTAACTCCCATCACCATCCATGTCAGTTGACTACCGTAGGCAAATCTTTGTTACAGAGAGCACACGGCATCTGTGACACTGACCACCTCGAGGAAGAGCTTCTGCATGTGAAACAAGTACTGCGAAGCAACAATCACAAACTCCCACGAATGCGTCACAGAAGCCGCCCCAAGCCTCCTACAGTTGAGCGACAACCTGCCATCTTACCATACATCAAGGGCATCACTGACAAAATTGGCAATATCTTAAGACGAGCTTCAATTAAAACTTACTTCAAGCCGCACAAGAAGATTAGCCAATTTTTAAGACCGGTCAAGAGCAATATCCCCCTACAAGATGCAGGTGTTTACAAGCTTGATTGTGAATGCGGGTTATCATACATTGGGCAAACAAAGAGGAGCATCGGTATCCGGATAAAAGAACACATAGCTGACATGAAGAACAGACGCTCGACCAAGTCTGCAGTTTGTGAACATGCTCTGGACAAACCCAACCATTACATTCGATTTGATAATCCACAAATCCTCGCTAGAGAGACCCGGTACATGCCAAGAATGTTACGCGAGGCTATTGAAATTAAGAAACACCCAAATTTCAATAGAGAAGATGGTTGGCAAGTACCACCAGCTTGGGATCCAGTCATTAAATTAATTAAATCACAAGGCCAACGCCATACTGCAAGACCTCTGGACACCGTGAGCGAATACTGCGTGCATAGGGAATGTTATGATTAAAAAATTTCAGACGGTAGTTCAAAAAAAAATTTCAGACGGTAGTAATAATTTCTTAATAACTCAAGTGACAAATAAAATCAATTAGTCACCCCGTGACCACGTCCACTGCAAAGTGTTCGAAACGTCGGGATATAAATCATGTCAAATATACGCGATTTAAACCGTTAAAAGTTGTTTAATTGCAATGTATAGTAATCGCGAAAACCTAAGAAAATATTAAATATAATTTGTATGCATCACGGTATGCAATATGTAACATAAGAGTATACATATGAGTATAATCGCACATTCTAGGGCAATTACCCCCTAAAAACCGTTAAAAGTTGACTAGGTGACCACGACGATGTGGCAACTTGTTTTTTTTTTTATGAAAAGATTGCTTTTGCATCGTAGATGAAGGAACGATATTTTTTTTTCGATTCAAATGGGGAATGGGGTAAATGTAGCTCGATACTACACATCCGAGTGATTCAGTACCTTCGATCGGTTTAGTGGTGTTTGTGTAGCCGGCCTTACAGCTAGGGTTGTGAACATTCCGATCACGTGCGTGTCTAACCGTGACTCGTAACGAGGATCGCGATACTAATGGTTAACGAAAAAGCGCAAAGGTATCTGTTACGTTTAATGTTAACAGTCAGATAGGAGTACATTGATTCGATTAGGGAGTAGTAATCTTGACTAATAATCTCTGACAATGTCTCAGAAAAGGGACCCTATTGCCGTCTCTAGTTACTAAAATATTGAGAATTTTCTGAAATTAAGAAAAATAAGTTATATTTTGTTTAATCCTGTATATTTTTTTTAGAATGGAAGGCTGACGAGCAGTCGGGTCATATGATGGTAAGTGATCACCGCTGCCCATGGACACCTGCAACACCGGGAGGCGTGCGGGTGCGCTGCCGACCTTACAGAATTCTATTCACAGCTTTCTTGAAGGGCCCCATGTCCTTCGTGGATATTGGGCTCAGTGATTTCGACTTCTTTATCAACTACGGATAACTACGACCCTGTGAACCACAATGAACAAAGAAAGAACCAGTCTGGGTGCATAGGTATGTACCTAATTATAGAACAAGTAAATTATTGGAAAATATTCTACGCACTTAGCCAGAACTCATTGTTTTTTGTTGACTTCCTTGAGGATGCTAGGAAAACATATGTATCAGAATAATACTAGCAAAAAACATGGATAAGCCATGAATACCACTAAATGCACTCGAATTCTTACGACCGATACACACTGATATCTTTAGGAATAGGTTGGCAAAATAATAGGTAGTCGGAAAAGTTCGCGGCCTTTTTAAACGTATGAATTTACCGTGCTATATTTCTGGCAACACTGATCACTGGCGGGAAAGTCACATACCGTTCGACAGCTGACTTCTTTGTAATGGCGGCAAATTGAAATTACAAGTTAAGAGTTTTATCTTTTCATATTTTTAAACAATTTTAAAATGGAAGTTAATAACAAGAAAATTAGATATGTTTTACAATTTTTTTCTGAATATTTCGGAAAGGATTGAATGCTTCTAGGGCTCAAAAGGATATTTGTGGATATTTTTACGGAGCATATTCAAGTCTGGTAATGTTGATGTGAATGATGTTCCTCGCTGTGGTAAGTGTGGTAAGTGGTACTCGTAAGTGTGTGGTCCTATTAAGGTAAATATTGATGTAATCATTGAAAAAAATTAAGCAGATCGACATATAAGCAGTAATCAAATTGCGAAAGAGCTTAACATTCACCACTCAACCAGTTTTGGATTACCCGCATAAACTGATTTTTGTGAAAAACTAGATGTGTGTTTTCTGCATGATTTATATGACAGAAACTTGGTGAATAGCATTTCCATATTCGAGATGTTGCGAAAACAAAATGAAATAGATCCATTTCTGAAGAGATTGAAACAGGCGATGAGAAGTGGATCAGCTACGGGTAACAATGTTCGAAAACGATCTTGATATAAGCGAGGTGAGCCATCACAAACAGTCCTAAAGTCAGGTCTCACACCGAACAAAGTCATGTTATGTGAGGTTTTGCCACATGGCCAAACGATTAATTCTGCTGTCTTCTTCTTCTTCTTCTTTTCAGCCCTTGGACGTCCACTGCTGGACATAGGCCTCTCCCATTGTCCGCCATTTAGACCTATCGGCAGCGACCTGCATCCAGCGGGTGCCCGCAACCTTTCTGCTGTCTACTGTCAGCAATTAGTGAAATTGAAACAAGCAATAACTATAGCACAATAACAAAGAACTATAGCAGTAAACTACCACAGTTACAATATTAATAAATATGAATCGTGAGTAACCATAAGTGTACATAAGAATTATAACGTAAAATACATGTGCAAAACATATTATTTACCTTTGCAATTTCGACTTCGTACTGTGAAAATTCCAACAACACACGAGCGTGTGTTTTCAATATTTCATCGATTCCGAATTGTTCCAATAACTTGCGTCTGTCAAAATGGCGTTAGAGTCCGGACATTCAATAACTGTGGAGAAAAAAAAAAGCTGTTTTTACGGCCGCAGTATCATTGAATAAAGGCCACTTGTTCCTCTTACGTTTAATTAATAAATCAATTTACATTATGACATTAGGTTTACGAGTATATTAAGTTCACTTACATTTGTATCGCTAAGTGCACTAAACAAGTGATAATTACTTTATTTGTTTATAGAAAAAAATACGGTAGACGAACATAGTGACGACATTCTGAATAGATTATCTGTCTACATTTATATTTTTTTACACCCTATCAAGTTATATTATGATCTTTTATTTTTAATTGTTCTGTTTAAGTCAAGCTGTGCTTGACTGATAAATACTGAGTTATTGATAATTCCCTAAATCAGCCCTTTTAATATATCTGTAGGAGGTATATCTAGTATATCTATATCTAGTATAGGTATATCTAGGTATATTTTAGTATATCTGTTTTAGTATATCGCTGGCCACGCAGGTTGCAGAGGCCATTTTTTGTGGTTCCTCAGGGATTGTGGTAGCCGCTTTGTTATTCTTTAGTTACTAATAAACTATTAAAAAATATGAAATCGAACATATTACCTTTAAATCCGCTATGAGTACTATGGAAGTAAAAATTGTAAAGAAAAATAATGGGGGTAGCTTTCAAAAATTAACCTCATTTTTCATAGCATTTCACCCGTAGCAGAATTATAAACCGGCTACGCTATTAGCGCAATATAAAAGGTCGGGTATTCAGGAGTGCGCTTAGAAGAATAGAGTTTGCCACGGATCGTTAGCTAGCACTACGGGTACACTACACGGCAATTTAGCTTTAAAACCAGCAACGGTTATTGAAACTTTTGGATGTTGCTAAAACGCGAATAAAAATATTTTCCTATAATAGAATGGGTCATGACATTTTTGGTGGCATAGTTAATTATAATATTGATTGACGATTATTTAGGCCAATCGGTAGTGCTTTTGCAGCTATCTGCGAAAAGTCTCGGGTTCGTTCTGGGCTAGACAAACATTTGCTTAAAAAACTATTTTGTTCGGAACCTGGGTGATTTATGTTCGCCTTCGTATGTATATCTCAAAGTACTCCCGTATTGATAATGGTGTTTTTTCATTTGTTTAAACTATTTACTATCGTTTGAGTTTTACCAAGAAAAAACAAAAAAAAATCGCGATAAGCGCCTGGTCATGCAATTGAATTAGTTGAAAGCAAATACACGTCGACTGTTAGTGGTTTATCTGGCATCGCGCCAGGTGGTTTGAACTTGCCAATATCTGACCAACGTTTTGCCTTACAAGTCCTTTTAGAGGGATAAGAACACTTGAAATAAAGTTAGTATTAGTAGTTGGAAAATATCTTTGGCGTTTGTTTGCGAAAAATTCTTTAAGACTTTTGAAGAATTGGAAAACTCACGCATGCTGTGTTTACTCTTTTCTCTCGTATGATCATCTTCATTACTCATAATGATAATCAATAAATTTTCAGAATCTTACACTTAGATAATATTCCAACAATTCTAGTGTTTAAGACGGTGTGAGAATATTATTCATATAGTTGTCATTATTTTATTTATTTATTTATTTCGACCAACTTAGGATCATAACATTTTTACATAATTTATTGTTAATAAGAACTTACTTTAAAAATTAGAATATAAATAAAATATAAATTAGAATTATGCTGATTTATTTATCAGCACAAGTACTCTACAACAACGCTTCTGTACTGACAATCGAACCTGCTCGAAAACATTTCCAGGATAATGTTGGCGTTGGCCCGGACCCTGCGCATCAGGGATGCACACCGTTTGCGCATGATCGCGTGAAAACAATCTGGGTAGATTATATTACTTCTATATAATAATTATATTTCCCATTATATTACTTTTTTTTTATCAGCTTGGGCTAATCATATTTGCCGCAGGTCTGAAAACCGATGAGATAGACCAGTTATTGAATGAAGAAAACGTAGCAGGAAGCGCACAGGTCGCACACAACGCCTAAATAAATTGACAACCTAATGTAAATTTTGATAGCACGGCGCGAAATATCGTAAAATGGGTCTCTTAAGATTTCTTAAGATGGGATTATCATAATAGCCTTCTGGTTCACTATTCTAAGAGATGTCCTGGTGATAAAACAACTATAAGCCCCGAATATATAGAAGATATTTATGTTGGCTAAGCCGTTTTTTCTACCCATAGAATTGCATTCTGCTTGTCATGAGATAGAAGAGATGTGCTTTTTTTTAAAGAAAAATAGGCAGTGGACGAGCATACAGTCCACCTGATGGTAAGTGGATACTGTCGTCCATAGACATCCGCGATACATGCCAACATCAGTCCAGAATGAAAACCTTTGGCACGCCCCCGAATGCGCTGCCTACCTTTGCAGATTAAAGAATGGATTGGAATAATGAGGAGGGATAAGATGGGATGAGAATGGGCTCTGGCATATCTCACTCACTACCGAAACACGTACCTACATTGGGGAAATACGATAAGGTAGGAAATGCAGTGCATTCCAAGTTAGACTTCTGTGAGAGAGGGGTAACGTGGCCAGTCGAGTGCGCCCAGCGGCTGTGGGAATGCAGCGTACACTCTCCCCCTAACAAAGAGATTGCTGCTAAAATGATTTACGTTAATCATGTTGTTTCAGCAGAAGGCATCGCCGTAAGCAAAGTGCATGTTGCGAACGTTATATAGACCGAGCAAATATTTATTTTTCCGCGATTCCCATTGAGAGAGTCCACTCTTTTATTTATTGCTTTCATTTCAGTTCGATTGTGTTTTAAATTACTCGTGTGATTGTCAGATAATTTGTGACCGCCGGGCTTTTCGTAGGTTTAAAAACAATGTGCTCGATTCTTTTTACGTCAGTTGTGAATGGGTTGCGTTTCACTGCAAAATATGTGCCATTGTGACTAGACAATTTGTATGGCAAACACGAAAATATTCGACGTAGAACTTCTGAACTTCAAAGAATCAGTTGAAGTGGTAGTGGGCAGACCATATTTGAAGCAGAAATGATGTAACCGATAGGCCAAACGAGTCTTCGAATGGAGACCACGTGCTGACAATAGAGAAAACTATTTTCTATTTTCATTTTTTTTTTCACTTTAAAAACTAATTTCAGGAATGGAGAATATTAGAACTCCATCTGAGAAGTCTGAGGTTGTTTATTCAAAATTAAACCCGTGTGACTAATGAAGGAAAGTAAGCAAAGAAATAAACAATTGGTTTTTGGATATTATGACGTCAGCTTATGTCTCTCCACTGCTGAATATAGCTCACTAAAACAAGGTTCATCACTAGATACGATGTGCCTCTCTTTTCATTCAGCCACTATCGGTAAATTTCTTCAAGTTGTCGATCTATCTGACCGTAGAGAGTGTCACACTGTGCTGTCCGTTATGTGGTTTTCATTTCGGAACTACTCCAACAGATGTTATATAAGATTTTTAAGCGATATTGCCGTATATAAAATAAGCTTTAAAATTCAAACCTTAAAAGGTAAAAATTCCACGCAACGTTAAGGAGAATCTCAGAAATATCTTTAAGAAGATCCTTAGCAAAGGCAAAGGGAAAATTTTATATATCATTGTTTTACATTTCATAGAGGAATATTTTATATTTTATAAATCAACATCAGTTTCGGACATCTGTTACTGGGGAATATAATTACGAGCTAAACGACGTTTCAAATTGAATTGATTATAATCAATTGAATATACTCGTATTATCGATTATTGGGTAGATATAATAGGTAGATACAGTTTATTGTACGTCAAAAACATACAGAGAAATACAAAGTATAAGTAATTAGAAGTATAACCAGCGGGGTTATCGCTAAGGCGATTTCTTCCAAGCAACGTTTGAATGATAAGGAGAACTCGGTAGACGAATTTAATCAGCAATATAATTTTTATCTCTATTTTCATGAATAAAGGGACCAATCTGAGGTATGATTACCACCATGTCTATACATAAAGTTTAATAAAATCGTGACGAAGCTGTCTGTAGGTATATGAAACATTTAAACAAAAAAGTCGATGCAATGCAAAGTATGAATGTTACGTGCCCAAAACAATTTGTTTTGGAATTTTCATCTGTCTGAACGCGCGTCACAAGAATTTTAATCTTGGCATGGTTATACTCATATGCCGGGTTAACATTTAGAATACTTTGTGTCCAAATCCAAAAAGTTCCCATGGGAATCACTTTAAAACACGCAAACGATGTTGCGGCACCGCTAGTATGACATAAAACTTGTGGCCTTTGGCCTTTACACAATTTCAAAGGTCTGCAAATGTTCTGTCGAACTTTTGTCTATTATGAATCGCAGATAAAAAAACTAACAATTTTTTATTACTTATTGTTGGTTTAGTTTTGGTTTAATTCTTTTTTCGAAATGGTTGCAAACAGCGAATTTTTTTACAATTCGTCCTTCAGTGGAAACTCAGTGGTACGGGCTGAGGATTTGAACTCACAATCACACGGACGTAATACAAAAAAACGGCCAATAGCTCAGCGGTGAGGGACGACGTCGCGAGGAAACCTGCAAGCTCCAAATATTTAAAGAAAAATCTGAAGTATGTGATCCACCAATGCGCACTGGGCCCGCGTGGGAGATAACCCGAAACCCCCCAGTGACTCAGTGATTTACTAGGGAAGGTCTGTGCCCTGCAGTAGGACGTTATAGGCTGATACAATTGAAAACAGCAATTATGTTTTAAATGCACGGACTTGAACGTTAAGGATGTTAGATACCATCTTCAGTGACAACGCTTTACAACTGACAACTGTACAACTGACTAAGAAATTTTGGTGCCTGATATTGACGGAAATGTATTCCAGCTCAAAATTTCTTAATTGGGTCTCTTGTTGTTACTTCGCTTCCTTCATTAAGTGTAAATGGAATCGTTCAATGGAGAAAAAGCATGTCTTCTTACAGTTGCCACTTTTAATGAAAGACTGAAACTGGAGGCGAGGTGACGGCGTTCTGTTTCCTTTGTCATAGTTCGTTAATTAAGGCTGCATCCCGATACTTTAAAATGAAAGCAAAATAGGTATTGTTTGTAGGCATTTCTAAAGCAATTTTTCAATGAGCAGATGAATAACGAGTCATCTTTGAATATATACCCTTAATGGGATATACGCTAAACTATACCATTATATTCTTGAATATTGTCCTTGGTCTTCCAACACCTTTAATCTACGTACTTCCTTCAGTTATACAGAAATCTACAATGTACACTATTCATTATTACATGACCAATCTTAATGAAGCTATGAGTGATGATATGAATAAGATATGAGGCAAGATTTTATTATGAGTAATCTCGACCCCCAAGGTATTTTGCACAAAATACGAAGTAAAATAACATTGCAATATTAGTTAAGATAATTACTTACATAACGTTAGATTTCTATGTTAGCTTAACACTATGTAGTTTAGCAGAATTCACTTCGTATTCGACCACACTTAACTTGCCAATCTCGTTTTTATTACGAAACTAGCGATGCCAGCGACTTTGTTTGCGTGAACTCTAGAGTAATTCCAGTGGGAAATGTGTAACGGATCGGGATAAAACGTTTCCTAACTGTTAACCCAATTCATAAGTTATTACTATGCCAAGTTTCATTAAAATCCGTCAAGCGGTTTTTGCGCGATGCGCGTTCAGATAGACCGACAGACAGACGGAAGACAGACATACAGACAAAAATTACAAAAATGTTGTTCTGGGCTCTGTATGACATGTACTCCATACTGCAATGAATTTTTCACTTTCGCTTCGCTACGATTTTATTATATGTACCTACAGGTATAGAATAGATTAAGAAGTTAATAAAACATACCAATCTCGTAATCCTCATTTGTCAGAATGTATAAAACTGAAATAAAAAGGGAATAAATCTAGAATGAATCAGAGTATTTATTTCACTTCAATCAGGGGAATTCTTTGCCGAATTGTACAGCTAAGTGTCGAAACACACTATGCCGAAAATACGCGACCGAAGTTCGGCGTGACTACGCCTGCAATGTATTTTAAATGACTGACGCCACACAATGCCGAAATTACGTCGCGTTATAGCGTACAGCCGAACTTCGGTCGGGCGTAAGTTCGGCAGCGATTCGGCGGCAATGTTTTGTATAGCAACACATTATAAGCGACTGAAGTTCAGTTCGATTGCCGACGTAGATCCAGGGGCGGGTAGCAGCGGGGAGGCAGTAATGCCCGCGCTCCGCGTGTCCGCCCGTAGTGTTTCTGTCTGCGCCCCTTCTGTCTGCGCATGACGCACGTGATTTGTTGTGTCATTAAAACATAGGTACGCCATGTTTGATTCAGAAAAAATAATTATCGCGGTTGAGTCGCGACCGTGTCTATGGAATAATGGAGATGCAAGCTATAGTGATCGACCAATGAGAAAAATTGCTTGGGAACAAATAGGTGAAGGATTTTACGAAGATTGGAGTACTTATAATGCCAAAAAGAAAAATGAAACCAGTAAGTTTATTGATTTTATTAAATACTTTTATTATTTATCACAAGCAATCAATGTACAATGCGGTCCTGCCAAGCTACCCTCCCTTCATTGTTGAAATATTCCATAAACTTTTGCCTTACAATAGTGGCATTAGTGATATTCTGATGTGACGATTCTGATGATATTGATTCTAAGTTCAAATAATTGATCCCTAAAGTTGTATCCATCACGTTTTCTGACGAAGTTGTGAAGTACGCAAACTGCTTTTACAATATGAGTTGCAAAATCAGGAGAAGTCAAAATTGGAGTATGTAGGATTCTCCATTTATTACACAAAACACCAAATGTACATTCTACACACCTTCGTGCCCTGCTGAGACGATAGTTAAATGTGCGTTTTTCTCCGGTTAAATTGTTACCTGGAAATGGTCTCATTAAATGTTTGTCAAGAGCAAACGCTTCATCGCCTACTATTACAAATGGAAGCCTTGGTTCATTTGTGTTAGGTAGTTCTCTATTAACTGGTAAATTTAATGTTTCTCTTCTCAATCGCATTCCTAAATTTGATCTTTTGAAAATGGCACTGTCTCCCTCCCTGCCGTAAGCACCTACATCAACTACAATGAAATTTAGATTGGCGTCAGCAAGTGCCAACAATACAATTAAAAAAAATTTTTTATAATTGAAAAAACGAGAACCTGATAGTGCTGGGCACTCAATCCGCACGTGCTTGCCGTCTAGGGCACCTATGCAATTTGGAAAATTTGTTGTAGAAAAAAAACTTTCTGCAATGTCGAGCCACATTTCTTCGGTAGGTTCAGGCATTTCAAATGGTTGTAATATCTTCCAAATTACAACACACGTTTCTTGAACTATATGAGCAATAGTTGATCGGCCTATTAAAAAATCCTCTGATAAACTTTGGAAGGTCATTCCAGTTGACAAATACCTGTGAACAAAAATAAAATTTATTTTTTTATTTCAGTTGATGACTTATAAAAAAAATGGAAACATTTGAGAGATTACTACGTAAGAGAGAAGAAAAAAGACAGTTTGAAGAGTGGTAGTGCCGCGCCAGCCAAGAAAAGAAACAATTCATATTTTCAGATGTTGTCATTTTTGGATATTACTATAGAACATCGAAATAGTGATGGCAATCTCAGTTTACCCGAAGATGAAATAGATGAAAATAGTACCAGTTGTGATTCGCAACCACCAACTACTAGTCCACCGCTAGTCACTACTCCACCATCTCTACCGTCGAACGCACTGACCAATTCCCAGCGTAAGAATAAAAGTTTGACACCATTTCAAAAATCTATATTAAATAGAATGTCTGTCAATGAAGAAAATGATCCCGATAAAAATTTTTTGCTTTCATTATTACCTGACATGAAAACAATGACAGACAGTGAAAAATTTGATTTTAAATTTGAAATTATGACTGCAATAAAACGAATAAAGTATAGCAAACCTATACCATTGACATTAACTCCATCTACCAGTACGTATGAATATGTACCAAGATCAACTGTGCAATATACTCATGATTACGTGAACGATAATGACGACTCACCCACACATTCACATTATTCAAATGACCTTGAAGATATATTACAAACTCAGAATATTGACACCCAATCAGGCCTATTGCCTATTAACAACCCTGAAAGCGAATCATAAACAGTGAAGAGATGACGTGAGCCATAAACAAGTTGATTATAGTTGATAAGAGGCGGAATGGTGTCCAATCAGCGGAGAAAACCTAATTTAACATTTGATTGATTCATGTGTTATTTTGAAAAAGTCGAATATTATTGTGCAGGTAGTTTGATATAGGTATAGTACTTCGTTTGCTTCCGCCGGCAGATCATACAAACTTGCAATGAAAACTTATAAATGTAAAATCAGCCGCGGAACTTCGGTCGCGTACTTTCGGCATAGTGTGTTTAGACACTTAGACTCATTACTTATAGAGAGCATGAAGAGTCACATTAGTCATTACAGAAATGAAAAATCATCTATAGTAGGCGTACTACAATCTGAGTGTCATACAATGTAAGCGCACATTTTCTAGACGTCTGCACAAGTCATGTCATACGTGGATGCTTATCGCTCACTAATTGCCAACTTGATGCGAACTCTGCTTTCGCTTTGCTGCAATCGGGGACTTTACGAACCACTATGTTTGTCATTATGCTTTGCGCTAAGTGAAAGGTTGGGGACCCGTTGAACTCTTGTACACATAAGAGTATAAAATAACGTTTCTTATCTCTTTAAACTAACCTTTTATCTGATTAATTTCGCATTTAAATACCTTCGATATGAGCCTATAACGTCCCACTGTGGGGCACAAGCCTCCCTTGGTAAATCACTAGGGAGTATCGACCCATAATCCATGACGCAGGTCCAGTACGAATTGGTGCATTGAGTATATCCACCCAGTATTCTCGAGCATGCGAGTTTCCCTTTATCTTAATCGCCGATTATTTTGTAAATCCGTACTTCAATAGAAACATAGTGATATGTGCTGATGATCCGAAATCATGACCTCACGAATGAGAACCGAGAACAGAGATATCCCTAAGTCATCGTTTCTCAACCTGGGTTACTTTGTATTTATTTTTTTATTTATTTATACCTGATACACTAGTGAATAGGGTGTTGAACACCGTGTTAAAGGTGTGTTTGTTTTTATGATGATGAAGGGGTTAAAGTTTATAAATTAGATTCTTTTTTATTTTACCTTTCATTTAATTTTATCGTTCAAGTGGCAGATCAAAAAAAATGGACAGGCTGCGTCATAGAAGACCTTACCAAATCAAAGAAAATCACCTGGATGACAGAGGCAAGGGACTGTATGAAATAGAAGATGATAGTGGAGGAGGTCACAAATCCACAAAGGATTGTAGCGCAAAATGGTAGATTGGAGAAGCGGGTAGTCCAAGTCGAGAATTACAAGCAGTTTTAGTCAGATCATGACTATGGTTCGATAAAATAAATAAGGTCGCGTTAAGACCCGTTTAAATAAATAATTATGTGTCAAAAACGCGAAAATCTCAAATGTTAATCCTATCTATCTATTATCTATTCTATCTCAATCCTATACCTCCCCATTTTCCCAACCCATTCTCCAAATCCATTTTTATATCTCCAAAGGTAGGCAGCGCATGTTGGCATGTATTGCGGATGTCCATGGTCGACAGTGTCCACTTACCATGAGGTGGACTCTGTGCTCGTCTGCCACCTTTTTTACATAAAAGAAAAAAAAAATAATGATTTTTCTACCATTTCGCCATTCAAAAAGCAATTGAACAACTTCCGAATGAAAGGCCTGGTTAAATGAATGGTTGTTTGATTGAAAACTTTTCACTAGGTACTATTAAGGATTCAATGAACTGGGATGTTTAAATGCAAGTTTTCAATATAACTTCCGGTAGTTTCGAATATCTCACTTCTCAAACTTGTATCGGTATTTATAAATAGAATGACCAAAGGATAAATAGGGTCAAACTGGAAATAAACTCAATGCAATAGTTTTAGTAGCATTTCTATGCTACCAGCTATTTGTTTGTATGTACAGTTGATTAGTTCGCAGGGTATCCTAGTGCATAGTAGGTCATTCAGAGAGTGTTAGTTTCACAAATTTTATTATTTTTTAATGTTTATTGTGGACTGTTTATGATCATTTTAATATTTGTACATGTTGAAAATATGAATAAGACAAATTTTGTCTTCTAAGTATTTAAAAAAATACTACTAATATAAATGAGTCATATGTAACCGTAATCGTAACCACCCCTTATTCATACACTGCGGAACATGGGTCTCGTCATGCATATTGTCTCGTGCATGAGGGATGTATGGCTTGAAAACGTCAAGCTGGCCAAGCGGGTTGGCGTGGTGTAGTTTCTCAGCTCTTGTGGTGGCGACTTTGTTATCCCTTAATCTCCTTTTACGAGACTCACAGAAATAGATAGTGAGGTGCTGTTCTAAGGCCGGCTGACATTACACGCCCATTATATGTTAATAGTCTTAAAATTCAGCTATGAGGATCATTGTATTAAACACGGTATTGAAAATGCTTATATCGTACTTAAATTGTAAATGCCTATAATCTTAACTTGTGGCCCTATACTGGATATTATTAGGATATTCTAACTTTGGACCGTCACTTGATATTTCACACAGATTTATTTTTATTTCATTTAAACACAGTTTACTGTCATTTAAACACCAAAAACATAAAGCAGAGCACACGTCAATAGATTAATATCAGTGTTTTGCGATAGCAGGCCTTATAGACCGCTCCCTGTGCAAGGGCTTACTATTGCTTGCTATATTTTAAATGTCAAATGAATTTAAGGCAGTCGCAACAGTAGTTGAATGTAACAAGTATATGATCAATAAATAAATAGAAGCGTTAATGTACGTATGTATTAAAAATACGTACGAGTATATATAAATAATTTTACATATTAGTATTTAGTAGTGTCAAATGCAATATAATAATTAATATACTATAATATATGCATTATTGTTTATGATCTTTAATCTATTGTTTAAATGTTAAATGTCACACTGAGTTACAGGATGCTAATGTTCTTGGCGTTAAATGGCGATTAACGCCATTAATTTGGCCATTACTAAAATAAATTGAAAATATGAAGTGTTATTAGAGGAAGTTTGTCATGAATTTCATGACTTAATGTGGTGATAATTACATGACTTAATTTAATTGCGTCACGAAACGCTAAGCCGATTTATCGTATACGATATAATATTCTATACTTTCTATATCGACATTAAAATAAATTTAGCGATAAAAATGTTGTTTGCGATACATGCCACATTGTTTTGGTTCAAATACGAGTATGGAGGGATTCTATATAGTAAAATTTTGCGTTATAAATGTTGTTTTTAATACATGCCACATTGTTCTGGTTCCAATATGAAGGGATTCTATATAGTCACGGATGGTTCAAGAACTTGATCTCATAAGCAATAGCTTTTCTATTTTAGAACTTGCGGAAATTGGATCCCTAACACTTACAATTAAAGACTTTTGTTCACCTTTTGATTCTTCTCACGTTTCGGCAATTAAGCCTTTAATTGTACGCCTTTAAGAATGGATTTGCAAGATAAAATATGTATAGAACGGAAAATATATTGTTTCTTATTTGCATTTCAGAATTTGTCCCTCATGATATCGCAGAGCTCGTTGGCATCTTAATAGATATACTCGTATTTCAGAATTCAGGTCTTTAACCCTGTCATCCCTTCTAGTTTTATTTGATATTGAGTTATTTATTATAACGATGTTTCTTTAGACATCTAAGCTGTAGGCTGACAAGCGATTGGTCGTGTGGTGTCGTGTGACTCAGAATCACCGCATCCGTTTCCTTGGGTGTCGTAAATGGCGACTAAGGAATAACAAAGCCACTATCACAAGCCGTGAGGAACTACACCACCTCTAATAGAGTGGACTCGTCAAACTGCTTGACCAGCGTATTGTTTAAGCGTATTAACCTATTTTTTCTACAGTTCACGCTATTTTTGTATGTGTTAAAAGTTTTTGTTATGCTATTTTTGTTTTCTATAAAAAATATATATAAATAACTAAATAAAGATCTAATAAAGACTGAAAAAATATTATTGCCAATCTATTTAAACTACATGTTGCTGGATAGGGCTTATCAATTTTTAAAACTTCTATCTAAATTCAGATAAAAGTAGTATAACAAAAATTGGTAGTTTTATTGATCAAAATTTAATAGGGTGCAATTACTTTTATTGACTTTGTACAGAAATCCCATATAGAAAGAAAGTAAGAAGAATGTCAAAGTAATGTCAAAGTAGAAAGTCAAAGTAATATTGACGATTTGGACATTATCGATAGTGTATAGGCAGTATCTGTGTGCACACAGAATTTGATATTATAAGCTAAAACAATTCTCAAATCAATGCGTTGACCGATAGTCTGCAATGCGGAGTCTCTCGGGATTTTGTCGACTAAGCCTCGTTTTAGACCTAGACACACATTCATTCGTTTATCCGCAGGCGGACAGATGGACGCATTACCATAAATATGTCTGCGAAAGTGGACGGGTTTGACCCATTTCAGCACCGAATCTAAAATGTCCCTGAATGTCATTGACATCGCTCAGTACGGCTCCATCCGACGTTAAGGACGAATCCTCTATGGCTCCATGCAATGACAGAAATGAATTAGCTTTAACATCAGGCATTTGATGCTGTAGAGAAGTATCGAGCGCTTCGTTGAATTTGAACTGGACGTCTATATCTTTACACAAGTCAATGCAGTTACAGCCTTTGCATCATCCCTAAAAGTCGACAGTAAGAATAGTGGAATATAAGGTCCTACCAAATGGTGTAAAATATACTAGTAGGTACGTTATTTGGAAGGTTATAGTAATAATATTTAGAAAAAATATATAAGAATTTACATTAATTTAAGTTTAAAGCTAGGAAAAGTGTAATGATAAATTAAAATCACAATCAAACTGTCAACTGATTAACAGTTCAATTTACTGAGTACGCATAAGTAGATAAAAACTACGTAAACTGAAGCGGGTGCGTTCAAAGTCACAAACTTAAGCGTGCGAGTGCGGGATAGTGTTATGCATATAAGTTCATCACTAATTATTATTTTTAATATAGATACATAATGAAACAAATCATGAAGTACATGTCATAATAATTTTTAGTTAGAGATAATGGTTTTAGTGTACTGATGATATATTAAAATATTTACATTATGTATATTTATACTATATACGAGTATACTAATATTTTACACTATTTCTTGTAGAAGCTTCTATTTGAGCATTCATTACTTTTTTTTAGAGTTTTCGGATTGCGGTATGTTACGCGATACACGAGAAATGCTTTTATGAGAGAACATTTTCACCCATGAATGTATGTACGAGTACATTTGGGGTAAGAGAATGTATGTATGTATGTTTGTGTACCCCTTTGTTACCATATTTCTCTGAAACGGCTGGACCGATTCTAAAGCAGTTTCTTCAATAGTTTAACTGTACCTTGGAGAGTGTTTAAGCATGGGCGTTATGGTTGTAACTTAACCAAGGGTGCTGCTGTGCCACTTCTAAATGTACTTATTTATTCGAATGCGCTTTTCTGAAGTGAATAGTTAAAGAGGTGTATATTATACACTTAACCGTCAGCATCTGCTGCTGAAAACTGAGGGAACTCCTTGAAATTTGACAGTAGAACTATTTTGTTTCTACTATTTTTTTGGCGATGTTTAGTTCGATGAACAGTTCTAGTACAAAAAAGATAACATTACTATACAGTAATGTTATCTTTTCTGCTTCGCGACCGAGGTATAACATACGTTATACCTCGGTCGCTAAGCAAGAAGAATTTCGTACAATGACCTTTGTACCTCATTGTATGGCCAGCCAGTGGCCAGTGGTCATAAACATTTTTAGATAAAGTGCAAATCTATAAAATATTGCCATTGCCGCATATTGGCCGCGTCTGACTCGCCGAGTCTTCTCACTCTCACAGAAGACCGTTATGTACAAATGTGTTTAGAAGTAAGTGAAAGCTGTTAAAAAATCTCATGTCATCTCGTCTCGTTTTCCTCATCCGGTGGATCGTGGAAAGCGAGATGGACGGGGTAATATGAGATATCCCATTCCTTCCCAATTCTCTTTTCTAATCCTTATTCTTAATTCCCAAATGTAGGCAGCGCATTTGCGGACGTGTTAACTTTTGTCATTTTTGACTGATGATGACATATAACACGGATATGGGGTTCTTCAAGAAAGCTGTGAATAGGATTTTGCAAGGTCGGCGGCGCGCCTGCATACCCCCTGGTGTTGCAGGTGTCCATGGGCGGCGGTAACACTTACCATCACGCGGGACCGCTTGCTCGTCCGCCCTCTTGTCTATAAAAAAAAAATGCTAGAGCCTATTCTCATCTCGTCCTATTCTATCCCTTCCCATTTTCCCAACTCTTTCTCCAAATCCATTCCTACATCAACAAAGGTAGGCAGCGCATGTGGCAGGTGAACTGCATGCTCGTCTGCCAGCTTATTTCCATATAAAAAAAGATTATAGCGAAATGTAAATATCACCCACTGCACGCGGCGCATGGAATACGAGTATATACGGCATAACGAGATATGGTATTGCCTTCGTCAGTTTATATTACCTGATACATGAAATGGATGGGATTGGATAAGTTTGGATGTTTCCTAACTAAAAAGCTGAAAATAAAAAAACAAAATGAAAATTTTTGATAAAAACAGTTAAAAAAAACTAGTTTTGAAGTATTGCAGAGTTTGACTTTGAAAAGGTTAAAATAAAAATATAAAATCAGCAATAGTTTAATACAACCTATCACCGTCGTCGCAGGTAACGAAAGATCTTGTTTATTTTATTGGTTACTGTTTCGTTTCTTGTTTTGATAAACATTTGTCACGCGCAACAACGTTAATGGGCTGTATTAAACTATTCCAGATTGTCGACAAGACTGCTGATAACAGTATATAAACAGTTCCACCAGATGAACGTTCGTCTACCAACTGCTTTTAATAAAAAAGTTGAATGGCTCAATATGCCCAATTCACAAAGTTTATTTTATCCTACACAAATTCCACGACAGCTCTGTTTTTGTAATCAACAGTAATGTTATTATTTGTTGTTTGCCCAGAACGTCATCAGATACGCTCACCCAATGTGCATCCAACATTCGGATGCGTGATTAATACGAGAACATTTTTAAACATGACGCTACGTGATAGTTATCTATGGCTCTTTTAATTTCGACGAAAGCCTCGCCTTTGATACTACACACAGATTTAGGTACCTATAAAATTAAAAAAGACACGGTCCACAGTAGCCGAATGTTTTTTAAAGAGTGTTTTTTTATGTCCCTCTGGTCTGCAAAGAGCGTTTTTTCCATGTTCAGTCTTTTGGAATCTAATTACTCTGTGAGTTTTATTTTTTGCTTCACGTGCACATACGCCGATGTGTAAAATTGGTGATTTTCACGCTCAGACACATGAAGCGCTAAAATTGTGTTGTTCATGCAATGGCCTTCAATTTAAGTTTTCAGCACCAAAAATGTTATTTTTGTAAACTGCGTTTTGGATTTTTTATTAAGTTAATCATTGTGATGGAAAGATAATGGAAACCGAAGTTGAGGTGGATCATTATGAACCTAGTAGGAATATAATAATAATTTCAAGAAAATTTTAATTAATTATTTTTATATTTGTGGCTAGTGGATTTCAAATGTAGATAGACAGAGTAATACAAAGTACAAGTTATTGGAAGTGCAACCGGCGGCCTTATCGTTAAAGCGATTTCTTCCAGGCAACCTTTGGGAGGTGAAGAGAAGTCAGTAGAGGAAATAGAGGTAGATTGTGCAATAAGAGAATAATGTCTGTATATACATTGATAGATACATACATACAGAAATATATAGATACATTAAATATATAGGCATTAATTAATATATACATGAATTAATACATATAAATACATATATACATACAGAAAGATAATGAAAATAATGTAATGTATAATAAACACAAAAGATACAGAACATAGGAAAGGATCTTTATATACTGTATAGTACTGTATATACTGTACTGTAATAGTAGTATAATATAGATAACTTAGATAAAAATAAGTTGGTTAGGTTAATCTCTGTCTAGGGACTACTTTTGTTTAAAAAAATATTTCTTTTTACTTAACTGGTATATTTCTAGAGACATGACAAGTATATCTTTGAATATCTGTATATTTTTGAAACGTCTCAACCCCCTCCTCCCCAATGTACCGATTCAGACTAATTATGCTTTTTGATACAATCGCCGCAATAAGTTTTATGTGTACAGGACAAATAATATGCTTCGAACAGACTTGACATGTGTGGGTAGTTTTGCGATCCTTTTAGTAGCACACACTTGATTTCTTTTTTAAACATTGGATATTTTTGCTAGTTGTTTGATAGCGAACTTGTCCATCATCGTTTGCAGTTCTTCACAGCACACATATGCGTTAATTGTTGTGTCAGATCTCAAGAAGCTGTAGTGAATAATACCGGCAGAGGACCACCATGAGCTTCTTTTGACTCAGTTTACGTTTGGCACACTGTTTGGCTGTGTCTCCTGGGTTCAACCACTGTGACGAACGTTTACGATTATCATACAGGATCTACTTCTCATCACAAATGACAATACGACTCAGAATCCCTTCATTTTTGTGCCGGTACAGCAAGGTAAGGTCAATCCGCAAGATAAAGCTGCTGTTAACTCAGACGTGGTTTGAGATGAATCCTCTTCCACTATTGATTTCAATTCGTCTTTAGTCTCCGGTCCTCCACGGGGCTTGTTCTTGAGGTCAAAATTTCCAGTACGAAACGATCAATCCAAAACGCACGGTGCGTCCGTATGCGGTGTAAACACCACACACAATCCGTACACATCGTTGATATTGCATGCCATCTGTGCTGCGTTGCTGCCACGATGGAACTTATATTGGAAAATAACGAGAAATTTTAACTTTTCCATGGTCGCAAACACAACGATATCTAAGCAAAAAGTCGTTTTTTTTATGGGCAAAGGCGGCAGGCGAGCGTACACTCCACTTGATGGTAAGCAGATACTGTCGCCCATAGACATCAGCGATACATGCCAACATTAGTTCATAATGACAAACGTTGGCATGCGAATGCGCTTGGAGATATAGGAATGGATTCAGAGAAAGGGTTGGGAAAATGAGGAGGGATGGGATGGGAATGGGCTCTGGCACATCTCACTCACTACCAAAACACGTATGTACATTAGGGAAATAAGATAAAGTGGGAAATGCATTACATTTCAAGGTAGTCTTCTGTGAGAGAGCGGTAACGTAGCCAGTCGAGCGCGCCCAGCGGCTGTTGGATTGCAGCGTGTACTCTCAAAGATATTGAGACTAGTGAAATCTAAAAAAAAATCTATATTACGAGCATGTTTTTATTTAAACCTGCGTGCACTCTCCCCCTCCCAAAAATTGCCGAAAAACAAATGAATAACTGATTTCGAAAAAGCATGTCATAGCTTTAAATTGAAATTAATTTGAATTTGGAAATCCAAGTCATATGATTACCTTTAATTCCCACTCGACGTTTCTTACGACATTGTTAGCGTAGTGTGTCGCAGCCTTTCCGAATGTTCAGATCAATTGTGGGTAGTTGATAAAACTGTTCGCAGCTCCCATCTTGGATTACCCGATTCTTCAGGCAACTCGTGACTACAGCTGGTGTAACCCGTGCCTAAATATCGAGTGTAATACACAATATAATTCAAGATAAACAATAAATAAATAAGTATAATAATAATAAATAAGTGTAATAAATAAAGGTAAACAATAGTAGTTTATGAAACTGTTGTATAATGAGGGGTATTAAAACACGAGCGTGTGCTTAAAAACCGAGCCGTAGGCGATGTTTTTAATAGTATCACACGAGTGTACGTATGAAACTGCAAATAACTAGGTATTAAACCTAGTTATTTGCAGTTTCATACACCACTTTATCTACTCTCATACATTGGTGTTGAACCTACTAAATAAAAGATCAAAGTTAAAAGAGTAAGAAATAATAATAATTTATTATACAGTGTAAACTCTATATAGCGACACTGAAGGAACTGCGCATTTTATGGCGTTATTGAGAGTTGTCGTTAAATGGAGAGAAAAAAAAAACAATATTATTTTGCTATTATAATATTATTTACTAATAAAGTATATATAACATTTACAAACAACAAACATTAATAGTGATACAATACGAGCACTGTAAGGAGCTACAGACGATGATGGAAAAGCTGGCAACAAAGCAACCGAGTTTGGTCAATCGCTCATCTCCACTTCTTCTTCATGACAATGCCCGCCTTCACACTTCTCCTACGACAGTTTTAAAACTTCAAGAGCTAAACCTTCTCACCAAGACTCTCCCTCACCCACCATACTCACCGAATCTTGCCCCGACAGATTCCTATTTCTTTCGAAATTTGGACAACTTTTTGCAAGGAAAAAATACTTTATTCTGTAGTAGCTGTGATTAGGGGTTTTGAAGAATTCATTGATACCAGTCCACGAGACTTTTAGAGGAGTGGCAACCATCAACTGCCCGTGAGGTGGCGAGAGTGTGTAGATAATATGGGTCAATATTTCAACTTACGTAATAAATATTTTTATAACAAAAAACATTTTTCAGTTTCTCATACAAGTCGGACATTCCATAGGTAAGGGCATAATAATTCATATTATGTCATAGAATGTAACGTAAAGATGAATACATTGTATAAAAACGAGACCTAGTATACCCTTTAATAATTATTCTATAATATTGTCTTAAAATGCAATCAAGGTCAAAGGAACATACTGAGCTGTAGCCTGTTGTTGAACACCAGTAGGCGCATAACACCATCCATTCAAGAGATCAATGTATCCTGGCGGACACATATTGGGTCTCTGCGGAGTAACATAACCAGACTTACGACCCACGCTCACTTGATTGCTGTTATAGTTTGAATTTTGGTTAACCATGTTTCCGTGAACGTCTAATTTATGAATCCCGATAACTACCCCAATTATCGATAATAATAAAATCAAAATTAGGCGACTCATAATAGAGTTATCTCTCTCCGTCACTGTTGTGAAGTGGTGAAAGTACGAACATGCAGATATTTATATAAAATACCAACGGTGATAAATAACTGAAGTAAGTAGGTACATGACGCAAATATTTATTTAAAACCCATTCGTTGTGGGGTCAAGTGCATAGAAACTTATTAACCCCACGATTGATCTATTAGTCATACTTAATTCGTACGAGTAATTTTGCATTTAAGGCAAACACAAATAGTGAAATGAATATTATTTTTTGGTATCAAGAATTCCGTAAAAACGAAACCAGTATTAACTAGCCGTAACTAACCCACCATATCTATTCACTGCTTTCATTCCCTTTCATTCACTACTGGACACGGACCTCCTCATGCACAAGGCAATGTATAGCTTTGAAACGCTATACATCTTTTAGAGGTGGAACAGTTCCTTAGGCCTTTGTTATTTCTCTTTTATAGAAATAGAAATTTTGTATAGAAAGAAGGTTGCAAACGAGCATACAGTCCACCTGGTGGTAAGTGGTTACTGTCGCCAATGGACCTACATGCCAACATTAGTTCAGAAAGATCCAGCACGCCCCCGGATGCGGTGCCTACCTTTGTTGATATAAGAATGGATTTGGAGAAAGGGTTAGGGAAAAGGGAGGGTATTCCTTATTCACCTTTATGACACCTACGGAAAGAGATTGGATAGGACGGGCTGGAATGGCGTGGAACGAGAGGGGTATAATGAACTAACCAGAAATACTCTAAAGTTCACGCCAAAGAAGTCGCTGAATAGCTAGAGCAGTAAAACTACCACTCTTTAAAAAAATACTGTACAACATTTTAATTGACAAATCATATAACATTATGACATTAATAAATACTTTTTTAGAAGATATTAACATTATTAAATTCCTTGTTTTGACACATTTCATTGTAACATTGCCATTATTTAATGTTATATATTATTAGGGCCTTACCAATGAAATTGCCGTTTGTTCATAGTGGCCAGTTTGAACTTAGTTATCTTGCGATAGGCTTAGAATTCCAAATTCAAATTAATTTCAATTTAAAGCTATGACATCATTTTTCCAAATCAGTCATTCATTTCTTTTTCCGTTAAACGACTTTTTGCTTAGACATCGTAGTGTTTGCGACCATGGAAAAGATAAAAATTGGCTTTAATTTCGAATATGAGTTCCGTCGTGGATGCAACACACCACAGACGGCACGCAATATTTATGATGTACGAGTATACGGACTAAATAACGCAAACGAAAGCACGGCACGTTTGATCGTTTCGGTTCTGAAAATTTCAACCTCAAGAACAAGTCCCGTAGATGACCGGAGATTAAAGTTGATAATGACGAATTGAAAGCGATATTGGAATCGGGATCATATTAAACCGTGTCTGATTTAGCACCAGCCTTACCCGTATGAGTTTAATGAAAATCAGCTGCAAACACGCGTTTACTTCGCTAAACCGGCACAAAAATGACGGGACTCAGAATCGTATTGTCACTTGTAATTAGAAGTAGATTCTGTATGATAACCGTAAACGTTCGTCACAGTGGTTAAACCCAGAAGACACAGTCAAACAATGTCCCAAATGTGTCTATGATAACGCTCTCACACACACTGCTCGATGGATACTCTTAAAGTTATAGGAGCTTAGACTGGAAACTCTCCGCTACCCACCATACTCGCCAGGCCTTGCCTATACTGATTTCCATTTTTTAACGGAATTAGAAGAACTTTTTACTCAAAAACTTAACTCCTATAAGGCAGCGAAAAACCCCTTCAGATAATTTATTGATTACCGTCCCCGGGAGTTCAAAATGACCTATTGCATTGATTATAATGGACAATACTTCGATTAACAAAATAAATAATTTTTATACAAAAGAAATATTTGAATGTTTCCTTATAAAACGGCAATATTATAAGTAAGGACCTAATAATAAAAGAAAAAAGTAGTCTGGTCAAATGTTTTCTAAAAATCAATATTTACGTCGGTGCAATCCGTCTTAATAATTTACCCCTTGTGAACCCTGGGGTTGCACCGTTTAAAAGGTTCATATGAACTTAGAATCTGAGCAATCATCTTAAAAACTTGGCCGCGATCAATTGCTCACAGCGTGAGTTCACACGGATTAAATATGATAACTTTTACTATTATAATGAAGAACTTTTGACAAATGTTAGCAAGAAAATGTAAAAGTTTGTACTGCAGCTCTTAACGTAGTAGGTTAAACGTAATAATATAATACGGGTTAGCACTACCTGTTTCACCTGCAAAAGTGTATTTAAAAAAAGTGTACGACGCTATATGCAAGTAAGAGTGAGAACACTAGAACACGACAAAATTTTTATTAACCTATTTCGTCTATTTTTTATTTATACGTGTAGAAACAGAGATATGGTAGAAACAGAGATCAGATCAAATATGTGGATCTCGTAGTTGACAACAGATTTAATTGGAGAACTCACATTTGCGACAAGTTGAGATGAATATTAAGTCAAATTTCTGTTTTAAGATATAAAATGTCGTACAGTACATTAAGACTGTCATATTTAGCATTAGCGGATTCTGTTGTCGATTTATGTTATAAGCGCCTATGGAAAAATATGTAGAAGCTATATTGAAAGCCTAGACAAAATACGAATTCAATTGTTAAAATTAATAGCTCCAAAATAAGTTTCTAAATAATGAACATAAAAATACCAAGTACCTACACTGGTTTGTTTAAATATTGCAAACTCGTTAAAGTTTTCAATACTTCAGAATTATTTGTCCTCATTGAGGATTTTGTGAAATAGACATTCATTGACTAAAATTGTAAGGTCCAGTTAGTTACGTCAGAAAAGGACAAACTTTAATTATGAACTACCCAAAGTTATCTACCGAAAATCTACGCACACCCAAGATAGGACTGCAGCTGTAGTAGTTCCTATATAGGCCAAACTAAGCGTACTGTTGCGAAAAGGGTCAACGAACACATCGCAGCTGAAAGAAACCATCAAATGAGTAAAACCGCAATAGCAGAACACAGTTTCAACGCTGCGATTAATCATTAGATAGAACTCTGCACTCCCAAAATCCTCTCCATTGATGTCACTATTATCCCAGTATTGTACGTTAAGCGATTGAAATTAACAAATGTAATTTCAATCGGGAAGATGGATATAAACTGTTGTCAACGTAAAATGCAGTGATTAACAAATTTAAACGCTGCGATTTACCATCGAATAAATCCGCGGACATTGTTAGTGTAGTACAGGGGTGCTCAAACTTGAACTGCTGGCGATCTATCTCAATATTGTTAGACTACGATCGATCTACTCTGAGAGGCTGCACGTATGTGTGATGCAGGATTGTCGTCTAGGTAGGGTGTATCGTGGCATAGATATTAGTTTTCCGCACAATATGCATTTTTTTAGTCAAGGTAAGTCGGTCGAGCACTTATGTTTGAGTTATGTTTGCACTTACCGTTTGAGCACCCCTGGTATAGTATGTCGCAGTCTTTCGGAATGTGAAGATCAAATGTTGTAAAAATGAAGTTTAAGCTTTATTATACGCGTTCAGACCAGATTTGTCATATAAAAAATACCCAAAATTAATAAAGTACATAGCACACAAATGTGACAATACATGTTACCTGATTTGGCCAACGAACCTGCAGGAAAAAAAAATATATAAAATATACGAATGACGTGAAAATAAAACTTTTACGGAAAAAAACAATTTTCAACAATAAATGGAACAGAAAATTATATTTAAGGAAGAGTTTCGGAACTACGGTTAAAGCCTGGAGTTTTTTGTAGTATATATAGATTTAAAAAAATATTTTTGTAAAAATCTGATTATGGTTAATAAAATAAATATAAAAAATTAGGAAAGCATTATAGAGGTTGCGGTTAAAGATTTATTGAAGTCACGCCGGGGTATTGAGTTTATTACACGAAACGTTGATCCTTTGTTTGAAGTTGTTTCATATCTCAAAGGAACTCAAATCCCTTTGAGAATTTTTTCAGGTTGTCAGCGCACTTTGATTTACTCATGAGAAATTTATGAAAACACAGTTAACAAGCTGCAGCTGCCAAAATATTATGCGCACCGTTTTATTTACTTATATTTGTCTCGTTTGTTCTGGTCTGGGTCTGTGTTTATCTTGGCGTGTGTCTCAGGACCCACGATAAAGAGAATCCTGGTGTCTGCCATTGAGTGAGGCGTTATTTAGTTATTTATTCTGCAAGGAATGTTTACCATACCATACCATCAACCTCCACTTCAACCCATGTCTCTCCACTACTGGGTATGTTAGGATAGGATTAAAAATACGGTTACAATGTTCCAATTTACAGGGTATTTTGTGGAAAAACTACGGGCAAACTGTCGACTAGATTCTAGATTTTTTATAAATCAGCATTTATTTATTTGATATTGCTTCTGTATTTATTTATTTTTTTATTTATTTGATTTCGGCATATCTCACTCACTTCCAAAACTCATACTGCAACATTAGATGGTAGGAGTTTCTCGAATAATGATCACCGAACAATCCTCACTTAAACTATTTATTTGTTTTTTATGGAAGAAGGCGGCAGACGAGCATCCACCTGATGGTAAATGGATACTATCGCTCATGGACATACGCAATAGATGCCAACATCAGTTCAGAATGATAAAACCTGGCACACCCCCGGTTGCGCTGCCTACTTTTGGTGATTTAGGAATTTCTTTGGAGAAAGGGTTGGGTAAGTGTGGAGGAATAAGATAGGATGGGCTGGAAATAGGCTCTGGAAATAGGTATTTAAACGTAAATGAAGTAATAATAATAAAAAACATCGAAACTATAAACTTCACGAATGAAACTAACTATTAATAACGTGAAGTGTATGAATGGAAAACCAGTCTATTCTTTTTCTTCATCCTGTTAATAAATCCTGTAGTGTAAGCTGTAATAAACATTGTAAATACGTACTTGCCCAGATAATTGGGCCAAAATGCATGGAAAAATAAAATACAAAATAAAAAAAATGAAGTATCTGTAGAGGCGTCGGGTCAGTAGTTAGACTCCACTGATGAATCGACATGTTCGCAGTCGCTGTAAGCTATTTTCCAATGCCGTATTTTACGGGGAACGGGCGACATGCGATTGCGAAATATGATGATACGGATTTTCAGCTTATTCTATCGGATTTAAGTGAAATATTGGTCGTATTTATTGTTTCTATCCAAAAACATTAGATAAACCCCAAAGGATTATTTAATCTTTAGCAAGTTACATACTCGTATTTCAGTTTGTGAATTGTTTTGTCACTTTTTTATCATTCGTCTTTCCAATTTCTCAATTTTTAGTTAAAAATCGTTTAATATTCCTCGAAATGTCATTTTAGTGACACTGGCGTATTATTTGGTCCGCTGACGTTCGTAATTTCAGTTTTGTTAGGTATTCACATTTTAAAACTAGGAGTTGCTAGCGACTTCGCTTGAAGACCGATTTCTAAATCAATTTTCAGTGTGTCTATATAAGTATAGATAGAAAGATACAACGAATGTTCACTGGCACCGCACAAGGGAACTTTGCTCCGCTGGGGATCCTACGAGTACATACACGTTGTCTTTTATCCATTGCCTATAATAACTTTATTATTCATTTAAATTAATTTGTAGATATTCCACATTTTAAAGCTTTTTTTTTTTTTTTTTTTTTTTTTTTTTGTTAGGAGAGACAATCAGGAAAAATCCTGCATGGGACACCTGGTACCATCTAGCCTGGCTGGGCCAGCCTAGGTGGTACCAGGTAGTGTCGGACTCCTACCAACTAAAAAACCTGATTGTCTCAACATCGTGTTGTTTTGACTAATTCTTGTGGCTGTGCGGCCTTTTAAGAGTCACCGGTCGCGTTGATGTAGGGCGAGCGCAGAAGGCGCTCAGCCAGGAGAAAGGTGTGCGTTGCAACAGCCTAAGGGCTCCCCCGCCGGTAAACCGGCGGAAGGAACGAACCTCGGCTTAGGGCGTTGCATTGGGGGATACCGCGGGATCGCGTGTCGGCGGGAAGCGCCAGGCATGTGTCAATGCCTAGTGAAGGTGTTGGCTGAGGGCCAGTGTGTTTTCGGTGTAACGATGGGGACGTCCACGTCTCCGCCGGCGGGGACGGTGTCTGTGTGCTGTGTTTGAGTTTAGGGGGACGCCTTGAAGAGGCCAAGGGCGCTAAGTACGGACTCGTACTTGATTATAAGGTCCAGACGGGCCAAAGGGTTACCGTCAGTGGTCCTTAGGGCTTGGGCCAGGTCTTTGATTTCCTGGGGGTTTATGACTCCCAGGAAGTTTCTGACTAGGGCCAGATCCTCCATTATACCAGGACTAGCCTGGCTTTGGGAGGAGGTAGCCTTAGGGGCGGGACCTGGGGGCCGGCGCAGTTGTGGCTGGAGTGGTCCTCCGCCAAGATTGCGGCTCGGGGGCGGCTGGGGTGATCCTGCGCCAAGATTGCGGCGCAGGTTTGGGTGGAAGCGAGGGGAAGCTCGCGGGTGTGAGCACTGCGGCTGGGGTGGGTTGTGCAGAAGGCACGGGTACTGGTGCTTTCACTTGCACCGACATGAGGGGGGCCAGTAGCGCCTGTGTAGGAGAGCGCTTGGCGGGGGGGTGGGGGCATAGCGGGGGCCCTCCTGTTGCACCTCCGCGGCGCTTTGGGGCATCCGCGATAATTCGCAGGATGCCCCAGTTGTCCGCAGAGGATACAGCCAGGGGGGTCCTCGGCGCCCTTGGGACGGGTGCAGCTGCTGGTGCCGTGGTTGCCCAGGCACTTTACGCAGCGGGGTCGCGCGTAACAGTTACGAGCTGCGTGGCCATAATGTTGGCAATTGTGGCATTGCCCGATGCCGCCACGCCTATGGGGGGCCTCAAAGGAGAGGCCGGAGAGCCCGCAGATAGTGCGGGTGTCGAAGATTTTCTTCCCCTCGGAGGTGAGGGGAAGGACAACCAATACTAGGTTGAAAGGGGTTCTATCACGCCCCTTATAGAGACGGTGCACTTCCAGCACCGGGAGATCGAGGGATTTGAGATCCTCGAGGATCTCGTCTTCTCCCAGTTGGGGAGGGAGGCCACGGACCACAACGCGGAGACGACGCTCCTCTTCAGTGGCGTACGTGTGAAAGTCGATTTTTTCCTTACGGAGAAATAAGGTGAGGGATCTAAAGTCCCTTGAAGAGGGGACTTGGACTTTGATGGCCACCGGGGAGTTGGTAGCCTTTGTGAAGGAGATCTTTTGCGTCTCCATAGTGGCGCGGATGTGTCCCCAACGGGCCTTGTCTTGAATGAAGACAGGGGGAGGGGGCTTCTCGGTGCGGGGGACCGCGGGCGGGGGGGTGCTCTGGCGGGAGCAGGAGGCCGTGCCGGGCTGGGCTACGGGGGTCGGTTTTGCAGCCTTAGGTGGTGCGGAGGAGATAGGGGAGGAGGTCTTAATGGGCCTCTTCCTTCTGCTGACAATGGTGAAGCCATTGTGGTGCTGAGACTCGTTGTCGGGTTCGGACTCGCATTCTGAGGATTCGGGGGGGGGGAAATTCCGCCTCAGGTGCGGAGTCGGAGTCTGAGGAGGGCTGGACTATGTCCATGTCCTCCTGTGAGGTTTCGCAGGTTTCGCACTGCGAGAGGACGGGGGCGGGGGACACAGGGCTCTCAAGCGGAGCCGCGGGTGCGGGTTTGGAATGGCCAGTGGCCAAGAAATGGCAAACAGCTTCGAAGTATTCCGGACGGGAAGCCTTCAAGTGCGCAACTATCACTGCGTCGCTCAGTAGCGACGCCATAGCTGGCTGGGGTGGGGGAGAGAGAGAGAAAGAGATAGCGTGCTTGTCGCTATCTCTGTCTTCCCGGGTAGGTGCGCCCGGGGTTGTGTAACCCTCCCTGCGGGTGAAGCAGGGAGGTGAGTGCCTAAGGTGAGCCCTAAGCTTGTAATCCGTCGCCAATCTTATTGTGCGACGGAGCCCTACGGGGTCTAGTGCGAAGGGTGTAGACACACCCGACCGACACTAGGTGCAAGCTGTGGAAGGAAAACAGAGACTAGGCCGACTAGGAGACCCCCCAAGGCCGGTTTGCTAGCTCCCGTCCAACTGACTGCCTCACCCTGAAGGGGCTCGGCGGGTGTGATTGGGTCAACACCCCACTCGGTTCGTCGGCTCCGTTAGGTGTCCACCGAGGACCACGAAACTGTGGATTTTCCCAGAAGGGGCAAAACTGCAGTTGCGGAACTGCAGCGGTTTTTGGCGGAATCAGCCGCTGCCTTGAGAAAGGCAACTTTTGATTTCTAATCGCGGGCTTCGGCGCTACGGCGCTACGGCGGCAGCTACGACGGCGGCTACGCGAGGGCAGCTACGACGGTTCGGCTACGGCAAGCGCAGCGGAGCAGGAGACGTCCGATCGCTAGGGCGATCGGGAGCGGAATCCTGTTGCTAGTCACATTTTAAAGCATTGTTAATTTGTAGATATTAAACATTTTAAAGCATTATTAATTTGTAGATATTCCACATTTTAAAGCATTATGAATTTGTAGATATTCCACATTTTAAACATTATGAAATTGTAAATATTCCACATTTTAAAGCATTATGAATTTGTATATATTCCACATTTTAAAGCATTATGAAATTGTAGATATTCCACATTTTAAAGCATTATGAATTTGTATATATTCCACATTTTAAAGCATTATGAATTTGTAGATATTCCACATTTTAAGGCATTATGAATTTGTAGATATATCACATTTTAAAGCATTATTCTTCCTTAAATATTACACAGCACACTCTTTCAATTGATTTTAATATGTTTGACAATGTTGGGGAATTTAGAAAGTATGGAACTACTAATCTGCAGTCATTCGTCAATGGTCTTCTTTGGGGCACCCCTTGAACTGGTCCTCCATCCATAGGCCTCTGGGTTCTTGTAGATGTTTAAACTTTCTGCACTAACACGGTCAGTAAGGTTTTTTAGAATTTTATTGAAATGACGTATAGACGACGTGACACATGTGAAATGCGAAAGAAAAGACAATCGTTGTCAAGGTATGTTTAATAGTCTTTTTGCGGTGTTGAACGATATAATATGGCGACACCAGTATGGATATTCGGATGTTGCGACTTGTTCATTCCAGTGATAATGAAAAGAAATAATAGCTTAGAAGCTTAGCTTAGAGAAAATTAGAAGTTGGTAATTTGTGCTAAGACTACTATCGGAGTCAAATGCGTATGATAAAGTATAAAGTAAAAGATAAAGTATATTAAATGATAATAATTCTAGGAATCGGAACTGATTGAAGTATAACAGACATTCAACCATCACCACCCTTGAAATCCTTTGTTAATCTATCGGAAGAGAATCCTTTGCGTGTTGTTTTACGCAAAACATCAGAAACGTAAACAGAAATAAATCGTCGATATAAATCAGCGTTAATTTTGTGTGCCAGCAGTCCTCTCGAACCACTATTTATGTATATAGATACATTTATGTATTGTATATAAATACATACATGTATATAATACATCTGTGTACGTGGGCGTGTCTTGCGTGGATTTGTAATGTAAACATGTTCAAAAACAATTTCTGATAATGTCTATAATGCGGTACGTGGAATAAATTAAATATCAGGATTAAAGTTTATCTGTAGCTTTATCTTTGAATAAACATTAATGTATTTTGTTTGTAATATTCTGGATTATACAAATATGAATGGATACATGATGTTATCAGTCAAAATCTGGCTGTATGAATATTACCGTAACAAGCCTTTTTTTAAGATCCACTTCATGCACATCGTCTCGAGCACGAGAAATGTATGGCTTTAAAGCGCCACGCTGGCTATACTCTTTTAGTGGTTGTGTAGTACCTACAGGGTTTGTGGTAACGACTTTGTTATCCCTTAATTTTATTTTTATAGAAAAAAAGACGGCAGACGGTAAAGGGATACTGTAGCCCCATGGACATCCGCGATGCTTACCAACTTCAGTCAAGAATGACAAACATTGGCACGCCCCCGGATGCGCTGCCTACCTTTGGGGATTAAGGAATGGATTGGGAGAAAGGGTTGGGAAAATGGGGAGGAATAGGGTAGGATGGGATGGGCATGGGCTTTGGCATATCTCACCCACTTTCATCGAAACATGTGCGCACATTGGGGTAATGCGATAAAGTAGGAAATGCAGTATATTTCTAGTCTTTTGTGAGAGACAGGGAAACGTGGCCAGTCTGGTGCGAGTGCATGCACTGGCCCCCTACATCTTTTACGATACCCACGCGAAATGGTGGGGTAGTGCTATTATAAAGTTGGCCGACACCACATCGCCAAATATGAATACTAGTAATATTAAACTGCATATTACAGCCCAAACTGCCCGAGTTGCTCCTTTTTTTATGCAGCACGGTATACGGCGGGCAGTTAATGTTCACTTAGATTCCATAAGAAAAGAATCTCTTACTCGCCATCGGGAACACTAATACATTTTGGAAAAGCCTATAATTCCGTAATAACATTAATACAATACCAAAAATACAAATAATTTATTTGTAGGATGCGTCAGTCGATAGCAATCAGTCGGTTATATGTATTTGGTGCTATGGCACGGGTTTATCCTACATAAAGACTAAAAAGTTAAGTACCAGATAAATATATATATTTTTACATATTACAGGTTACGCAGCTCGCAACAATACGGCTGCGCCATTCATTATTAATAAAATGTTGAACCTGCTAAAAGAAGCCTGTGAGAAGGTCACAAAAGACGACTGGGCGAGAGTAGTTGAAAAAACAAGAAAATTTATTTTGAATGACTATGACCGCTATATTGATTCCATTGATATAGCATTGATTCCATATTGACAATGAAATAATTTTTCAAGTAACTGATAGTGACGACGACAGCAGTAGTTCACGTGATTCTGATTCAGAATAGTATAAAATACTCAATAAAACATATTTAACCACAATGGCATTTTTTTATTTCCGTATTCCCTATTCTATCACATCAATGAAAGTATAATCGTTATTTGTTAATAAAAGTATTTAGTACTACTACACTGCTACGATTGTCTATAGTCACATTACTAGTTACATTAATCTGACATATGTCAAATCAGTAAACTTTCGACGGCGTAACTTTAATATAAATTAGGTACGGTAAAGAACAGTTTGACCCGTATTTATGGGCGCCTTCATATTAACACTAGAAAGGCCGCGCGCCGCTGGGTCAATTAGTCCTGGCGGAAGATTCGTGTATCCATTATTCTGGTTTTAGCCTAAGGCCTTGAATATTATTGACTTTTAATGAATTATTGTTCACTACAATGACAGGCGCTTCCCTTAAGCTTAAGGATAAAATGATAGTGCAATGATATGAGGTTCCTCAAGAAAACTGTGAATAGGATTGGGCAAGGTCGGCGGCGCGTCCGCGTACCCCCTGGTGTTGCAGGTGTCCTTGGGCGGCGGTAACACTTACCATCACGCGGGACCGCTTGCTCGTCCGCCAATTTGTCTATAAAAAAGGCGGTTTGAATCTATTCAATGCAATTGTTTTTGAAAAAAAATCCAAATTTACCTAGAACCGCCGCCGGGACAGCTTTGTCCCGTTAAGTGTAATGTTGGCACCTTACTGTGTGGACACGAAATTTTTATTTAAATACATTAAATACATTTGGGGTGTAAGAGGCTCACCTACCATCTTTGGAGCCTAAGCCAACCTCACCTGCTTGTGGTGCATCCTGCTGTTAACTGACGAGGCGTTCCCTTTTTGCGGTGGGAGGGTTACTCCGTCGGCATTGCTACCACCCTTCCGTCGGAGTCCGCCGCCATAATGATGCCTTATAAGCCGCGAGGCCCGCATCGTGTTCCGGCGGTGAGCGGAAGAAGCCGTCCCGAGAGAGGGATTGTTGCGTGTGGAAATGAGGACCGGCGGTTGCGGGGAATTACAGACGCGCATGGGCGTGACATGGTGGCGCGGGGATCAGGGAGACCCGGTGAAACGGTTGTCCGCTGACCGCCCGCGTGTTGTTGGGGGCCCGAACCCGGGGATCTTACTTTAATCTCCACCCCAGGAGGCTGCCCCGCCGCACGTGAAAAATCCCTTGGGGTAGCAGTTGTGCCGGAGGAGACCGGAGTGGAACCCGACTGCTGCCCTCGGGGGGGGGACCGGGGGCCCTTCCGTACCCCGCGCCAGCAAGTCACACAACCTTTGTGACCTGATTTTTTCTCCGCCCCGTGCTTTGTCCTTTGATCCACATGCGACCATTTCTCTCTCCGTCCCCCCTCTTCTTATTTTTCCTATTCACACTCACAATGGCCAGGAACAAGAAAATGTATAATGTGGACTCAGCGGCCCATCCTGTAAGTTCCACATTTAAAGTGGACTTTTGCAACATTAGAGGGATGCATAGTAACATCGACGCCGTCCACTACCACCTTGAGACGGCAAAGCCGGCCTTACTTTTCTTGACGGAGACACAGATTTCCTGCCCGGCCGATACATCATATCTTCATTACCCCGGTTATAAACTGGAGCACTGTTTTGTGCGATGTGCCGGGGTATGCATGTACGTCCGGGAGGATGTTTGTTGCCGCCGCCTCAGCCATTTTGAAGACGGGGACCTGTCGATTCTCTGGGCGCGTATTGACTACGGACGTTCCACTAAAGTCTACGCTTGCCTTTACAGGTCCCACAGCGGTGATACGGAGACGACTCGTTTTTTTGAGCGTCTACAAGAAACGACTGACAGAGTGCTCGAGCAGTTCCCTTGCGCGGAAGTGGTGATCCTTGGTGATTTCAACGCTCACCACGAAGAGTGGTTGGGATCCCGAACTACCGACCGCGCAGGGAGAGCAGCCTATAACTTTGCACTGGCCTATGGTTTCTCGCAGTTGTTGTCCTCACCTACGACGATACCTGATATCGAGAGCCATACTCCCTCCTTACTGGACCTCCTGCTGACTACGCGGCCGAATGACTACAATGTTGTTGTTGATGCCCCGTTAGGATCATCCGACCATTGTATCATTCGAACTGCTGTGCCAGCCAAGCAATCCGTGCGGACCCATTCACAGGGAACGCGCAAAGTCTGGCACTACAAGTCAGCAGATTGGGATGGGTTGCGCGAATTTTACGCCTCTTATCCCTGGAGGCAGCTTTGTTTCTCGTCGGGAGATCCGGATACCTGTGCAGACTCCGTTACCGACGTGGTGTTGCAGGGCATGGAATGTTATATTCCTTGCACCGCGATACCGGTAGGCGGACGGAGCCAACCATGGTTCAATCAGTCCTGCAGAGAGGCCCGTCGTAATAAACGGGCCGCATACAGGGCCTGGGCCAGAGCACAGGTGTCCGAAGATCCGAATACCTCCGACTTGAGGAAGAAATTTAACGCCACCTCGAGGTGCAGTAAGAAGATCATTGTCAGAGCAAAGAATGAGCACATCCGCAGAATTGGCGACCGACTAGCTAGCTATCCTTCTGGAAGCCGGGCTTTCTGGTCGCTCGCTAAGGCTGCTGAAGGTAACTTCTGTCAGTCGTCACTCCCTCCACTGCGGAAACTCGATGAGTCACTGGCCCATGGGGCGAAGGAGAAAGCCGATCTCTTGGGCTATCTCTTTGCCTCAAACTCGACACTGGACGATAGAGGTGCCTCACCACAGTCTATCTCAAGGTGCACAAGCTCCATGCCGGAAATCTGTTTCACACAGCGTGAAGTCCGGCGAGCTCTAGCATCTCTTGATGTCCGAAAATCGAGTGGGCCTGATGGTATTCCTGCAGTGGTGCTTAAATTTTGCGCTCCCGAGTTGTCTCCGGTGCTTACGCGACTCTTTAGGCTCTCATACTCTACAAAAAGCTTCCCGTCAACATGGAAGGTAGCTCATGTTCACCCTTTACCTAAAAAGGGTGACCGCACAGACCCGGCCAACTACAGGCCAATAGCGATCACCTCCCTCCTCTCCAAGGTGATGGAGCGTGTCATAAACACACAGCTCCTTGGGTACCTAGAGGATCACCAGCTGATTAGCGACCGTCAATATGGATTTCGCCATAATCGCTCCGCTGGTGATCTTTTAGCGTATTTAACACACCGCTGGGCTGACGCCATTGAGAGTAGAGGCGAGGCTCTGGCTGTAGGCCTAAACATTGCGAAAGCTTTTGACCGGGTATGGCACAAATCGCTGCTTTCCAAGTTACCATCTTTCGGGATACCCGAGGGATTATGCGAATGGGTTGCCAGTTTCCTGACTGGACGGAGCATCAGAGTCGTTATCGATGGTAGCTGCTCCGACACCATGTCTATTAACGCTGGCGTCCCGCAAGGCTCCGTGCTGTCTCCAACTCTGTTCCTTCTGCATATCAACGACCTGTTGCAAATTGGTGACATACGTTGCTATGCAGATGACAGTACTGGAGACGCCTTGTACAAGGGCCGCGCCAACATCCCTCGGGTCGAAGTGGAAGAGAGTCGCGCCAGGCTTGTGTCTGAAATCGAAGACTCTTTAGATCTAGTCTCGATTTGGGGTTCTCTAAACCTAGTGGATTTCAACCCCAGTAAGACGCAAGTCTGTGCATTCACCGCTAAAAAACCCCTTTTGTTGTAGCACCTCGCTTTCAGAGCATACCTCTTAAGATCTTGGAGAGTATCGGGATCCTTGGTATCGACATCTCCAGCAAAGTCGAATTCAGGGGTCATCTGGAAAATAAGGCCAAAATGGCCTCCAAAAAGCTCGGTGTGCTGAACAGAGCGAAGCGGTACTTCAAACCTGGGCAACTCCTTATTCTTTACAAAGCTCAGGTGAGGCCCCATATGGAGTACTGCTCTCATCTCTGGGCCGGCGCACCGAAATACCAATTGGACCCATTTGACTCCATCCAACGACGTGCTGTTCGTATTGTCGACGATCCCACTCTCACGGGCGGTTTAGAATCCCTCAGCATTCGGAGAGACGTTGCGTCTCTCTGTGTGTTCTACCGCCTGTACAATGGGGAATGCTCTGAAGAATTGTTTAATATAATTCCCACCTCGGGTTTCTACAACCGCACCTCCCGTCACAGAAGTGCGGTCCATCCGCATTTCCTCGATACGGAGGTGTCGCGCACTGTTCGGTCCAAAAATTATTTTATACCGCGAACCCGTAGGTTGTGGAACGAACTGCCTCAAGAGGTCTTTCCATTGAGCTACGATATGGGGTTCTTCAAGAGAGCTGTGAATAGGATTTTGCAAGGTCGGCGGCGCACCCGCATACCCCCTGGTGTTGCAGGTGCCCATGGGCGGCGGTAACACTTATCACCACGTGGGACCGCTTGCTCGTCCGCCCACTAATCTATAAAAAAAAAAAAAAAAACTTTATTTTTATGATATTGTCTCCGTACGGTCTGGCGTTAGTAGCAATTGGACAAAGAAATACATTCATTGCTCATTTGCATTAGCAGGGGATAATCGTTTTTCTGTTTCATTTAGGTACCCCGAATAAAAGTAAATTTCTCTCAAAGTATAATTTTTGTATTATTTAATTTACGAGTTTCAAATCAAATACGTACGCACAAAAACTAATGAATGTAGAAACACCAATTACATAATCTTCTAGAAGATTACAATTACGATGAGGTAAACTTATATCAATAAGAAGTGAAATGTTATTTATGATACTTTTTTTCATTACGTTATCTGTGTCCGAACAATTGGGTTTTTGAAAAAAAAAATTATCAATTTTTTTTATGTATTTTAAAACTTTATCATAAATTATATTAATAATCGATGCGAAATACTCTTAAAAAATGTTTATTTAATTTATTATAAACAATTTAAAATTGATAAAATTTTAAAAAGAATCACGTGACTACAAACGCGCTACGATTGGTCGCCATGTTTGTGACGTCATAATGTTAAAAGGATTTCTCGATAGTACAGTATCACAGGCTTCTACATGTAAATTGACGACAAATATCCGACTTTTAGTTTAAAAAAATATTTATATTAACTACTTTTATTTAGTTATGTGTGATAAAGGATTTACGAGTATAAAGGCTAATTCCGATAATATACCTGATGTGGATATATTTATGATAACAGATTTTCTTAAAAATGATATTCGGTTTAATTCAGCTGAAGTTCAAGGTGCTAAAGCATCAAGGTAAGTTTATAAAAAAATAATATTGTAAATTAAAATATTAAATGATTTATTCGTCATTAAATATAATTAATTTTTATTTATCGAATGCTATTTATTTCATTTATACGTTTACATAAATATTTTTTAATTACTATATTATTATAAAATACTTACATCAAAATAATCTTCACAACAAAAAAAAAATGATGTTGTTTTGGAATTAGGTCGTCGCACTGCTTGGAACCATTTATTTCGACGTTTAACATTTTGTGGAACATTTAAAAACATTTTTTCAGGAGTTGTTTTAGTATTCGTACATAATGGTACGAAGCAAGCACGATAACTTTTAAGGTTAGACATTTTCGATATATTTATTAATATATTGACGATAATAACAAAACAAGATTTAATCGATTAATAGTCAAAATACTGTATCAGCTGTGTAGCACACAATGAGTAGAAATTAACATTGTGACGTCACACGCGCTCGGGGTTGTTCGGGAACTGTCCGCGTGTTATCGGTACTGGATTCAAAAATTTATTTGTAATTAAATATAACTTTTTAATTAAAGCGAAAAAATAAACTAAAAATAGTTTTGTTATAAAATATGTATATGATCTTTCCATTAATGATAAAAAAATTTTTTTTTCAAAAACCCAATTGAGTGTAATTAAATGTCGTCCACTAATCCATAATATACGTGGTGGATTATGCCCTGCAACCCCCTCGTATTTTGATTTCAAAGAGAGAGCTGTGCCCCAGAGTGTGAATATCAATACATACCAGTGTATATCAACATGTGTTATGAACTTTTGTTATTGAATAATAATATATGTTATGATTCATAAATCACAATATTATATTTACATAAAATAATTAGGCATTAAGGTCAAGTTTTGCTACTGACATTATCAAACTTACTGCTCTAGCTGTTCAGCTACCTCCTTCGTGTGGACTTTAGAGTATGTTAGAGTGTGGTTAGTTCGTTATACCCCTTTAGTTCCACGCCATTCCAGCCCGTCCTATCCAATCTCTTTCCGTAGATCTCGTAAAGGCGATTAAGGAATTCCCTCTCTTTTCCCTAACCTTTACTCCGAACTCATTTTTATATCAACAAAGGTAGACAGCGCATCCGGAGGCGTAGTGGATCATTCTGAACTAATGTTGACATGCGAGTGTCCATGGGCGACAGTATCCACTTACCACCAGGTGGATTGCATGCTCGTTGGCCACCTTCTTTCTATATAAAAAAACAGTAACAAAGCAGCTACCACAAGCCCTGGGGAACTATACCACCTCTAAAAAAATAGACTCGCCAACATAGATTTCTCATGCACAAGACAATGTGCATGACGAGGCCCGTGTCCAGCACTGGTTAAAAACAGGGGGTTAGTAACGATTAGCCAATAGCGGTTTCGTTTTGACAGAATTCTAGAAAGCAAAAAATAATATTCCATTCATTATCCTTAAATGCAAAATTACAATTTAAGTATGACTAATGGGTCAATCGTGAGGTTAATAAGTTTCTATGCACTAGCTACGCACCAACGAATGGGTTATAAATAAATATATGCGTCATATACCTACTTACCTCAGTTATCAACGCATGTATTTTATATAAATATCTGCATCTTCGTACTCTCACCACTTCACAACAGTGACAGTGAGAAATAACTGTTGAAATAGAAATTGTGAAAATATAAGCTCTATTATGAGTCGTCTAATTATGATTTTTTTATTATCGATAATAGGGTAGTTATCGGGAATCGTGACTTGGACGTTCACGGAAACATGGATAACGAAAATTCAAACAGTAACAGCAATCAAGTGAGCGTGGGTCATGGGTCTCGTCATGTTACTCCGGAGAGACCCAATATGTGTCAGCCAGGATACATTGATCACTTGGATGGATGGTGTTATTCGCCTACTGATGCTCAAGAACAGGCTGCAGTTCAGTATGTTCCTTTGACTGACGCGGCACTTTAAGTGAGAATATTATTTTCAAACGTTAATGATATACCAAATTTAAGACTATAATGAAAAGTTTATAACAGTTGACAGCTACTAGAGTAACGAATATTAATACGAAGCATCTGGAAAAATATTGTGTTTGATTTCAGTCAATAGCAAACTATTTATGAATTCAGTATAATAGTCGTTAAGAGAACCTATAGTTATCTGTATATCGGTATATATATACAGATAACTTTAGAGAGTGTTCTTAAAAATGATAAAGACTCTTAACGGTAACAACGACACTGTCTAATAGGATAATGGCATAACATGTTTCGGTGGTCAATAAGAGTACCCACAGGGCTGTACCGATATCCCATTCCGAATCGTATTATTTTTTAAAGGACTGTAAAAATAGATAAAAGTTCTGTGTTCAATTCATATGTGGGTTTATATGGATTTATTTTCCTGATTTTTTTTTAATAGCACTAGATTTAATCACATGGAGTTTTTCAAAAAATAATTCTTGTAGCCAGTGTAGTATGTAAACCACCTTTCATCAAAATTTGTTAAATTGTTTTGTGGTAATCAGGAAGCACATTATACACATTAGTCCTCCAAGTACGCATAGTATAAATATTGAAGACAGAAGAAGACCGTGGTGTATTCACAGCAGACTGGACACGTTCGACTAGCCGATTTACCCTATCCTTACCGAAGATTACCATGAAAAGTATCAACGTGTTTAGGGAGTGAGTGAAAATGAATCCGATGCGCCTTATTTGTACTGGAAAATACTACTTCTTATCGGCGTGGTTACCTTAGGAAGCTACGTAAGATTGCAATTGCAATCAAACAATTCATCGGGGCTCGGCTTTTCCCACTACTTTTATGTTGCGGGCATTATTATACACTTCTTGCCGCCACATTTTTAAGTATTTTATATTTGAAAGAAAAAACTATATATTTTTATAATCGTATTGTCACACTGAGTGTGTTACCTTTGCCTTTCTAGGCGGTGCTTCACCAGAACGACGCCACTCCATCGACTGCCTTTTTCATAGTGAAGAGGGCGGATGAGCAAGCGGTCTCACGTGATGGTAAGTGTTACCGCCGCTCATGGACACCTGTAACACCGGGAGCTATGCGGGTTCGCCGCCGACCTTGCAAAATTATATTCACGGAAAGGGGGTCATAATAAAGAACCACAGTATCATGCCTAGTAACAATTGACTCCAAAAAATTTATTCCGTTTTTTTTGAAAGGCCTCCAAAAGTTCCTTAGAGCACGCTATTCGTTCACTTCACTGCACAATTGAAAGAAGTTTTGGCACTAACTTTATTCATATGTTCATGAATAATCCTAAGAACTGTGGGTTTTGAAAACCCTGTCCTTGCTGCTATTACTTTCGTCTTTAGCCGTCGGTCGCTCAGAACTTCTTCTTCCACTAATTTGATGTTGTTTGGAGTGAGTGTCTTAACGGGCCGATCGGAGCGAGATTCGTCGTCGATGGACTCTTGTCCTAAACGAAATTGCTTACACCAATGTTTGACGCTGGAAAATGATGCAGAAGAATCCACGTACCTTTGTGTGATATCGGTTTGATCCAAATCACGGAACGACTATTTAACCAGTTTAAACATTTTAAAGATTTTGCTACTTCCTCTTGTTCTAAGAGTCGAGGAAACACAACGAGGGTTGAACTCTAAAAATTATACACGAATTAGCGGCATCAATGACAATTACAATGACGTATAATTTGTTTTTTTAGACATCTAGAAATATGACAGACCAGCTACATATGGACTTCACGGGTATGTTGTAGATAGTACATAACATATCGAATTAAATTCATTGTCCTTTTTTGATACAACGTACAATGCGCGTCATCAAGGCATTAAATGTTATCAGAAAGAAACAATTGCTTGTCGTTTTCATAATAAAGTATGTTTTCAGTGTTTACGCCTTTTGTTATAACGGTTATTTCTGCGGAACACAAATAAATATTTTTTATTGATGTATTGTCATTATGTCAATGAGTGAACGAGGCGACAACGGGTTTCCAGAACATATGAATTCCAACCTCATTGTTAAAATTCGTATTGAGAATGCGTGTCTTGAAATTTGGATTCGCTGTTGTCAATGTCGTTTCCTTGCTTTGTACATCTAATTTGAAAGTTTTTGCTCCTGTTCTTTGGATTTCGTAAAGGCTCGTAAAAGAAGAATCAGAATTTTTTTAAGCTGGACCCCAGCGCAGGAAACGTAGTCAGAACATAAGATGTCTCGTTCCCATCTCATGACGCTGGCGCAGTCAGTTGACGAAGTTTGAAAATCCTCTTTCCAGGCATTTCTTATACATAGGAACATGCATGGAGGGGCTTATGTGCTTTGAAGATTGTTGTGTCGCATATTGCCGCTTATAGTTGAGGGTGCAGTTGTCGGGAAATGTTTGGCAGCGGTGCGGGAACTGTGAGGAACTCCTTAAGGCTTGTTGTAGTGGCTTTGTTATCCCTTAGTCGTGTTCTATGACACACACGGCAAGAGGTGGGGTGATGAATCGCCACTGGTGATATTCTAAAGCTGGCAGACACCTTACGATGAGCTCACCATCAGACAATCTTCTCACCTGTCACGTTTAATATCCGAAACCTACAACTTTCAAAAATTTTGTTTTGTTTTATTTTGAATTAAACCTAACAATAAATAAACATTATTCATTAACTTCCTCTTAAACGCACGAATATCAATTGAGGCTAGTAAAACCGGTGACTCTTAAAAGGCCACAAGGCCATAAGAATTTAGACCTACACGATGTTGAGGCAATCAAGGTTTTTTAGCCGGTAGGAGTCCGGCACTACCTGGTACCACCTAGACTAGCCTAGCTAGACTAGATGGTACCAAGTGGCCATGCAGGGTTTTCCTTGATTGTCGTCTTTCCTATAAAAAAAAAAATGAGGCTAGTAAACAGTAAATGATATTAGTGCTATCTCTAATTCTTTATCTACGCAGATATTTATAAACGCATGTATTTTATATAAATATCTGCGTGTGCGTAAACTCATCAATTGTCAACAGTGACAGTGAGACATAAATGTTGCAATAGAAATTGTGAAAATATTATGCTCCATTATGAGTCGCCTAATTGTGATTTTGTTATTATCGATAATAGTTGTAGTTATTGGGTCGCGTAATATAAATATTGGACAAAGCGTGTATAACACTCTTCCAAACTATAACACCGGTCAAGTTGTAATGGGTCGTGGCTTTCGTCGTGTACTTCCTGAATCGAGCAACGTTTGTCCGCGTGGATACCGTAAAGGCTTGGATGGATGGTGTTATGCGCAAGTTCCTATTTACAGAAGTGGCAATACAAGTGCAAGTATCAGATTAGCCCAAGCAGTTTCAAGCTAAACCTAGCAATAATAACTATTTAGAAATTGAGAGCTATTAAACGTACGAGAGAGGTACGAAATATACCTTATGTAATCACATTAATATACAGCATATTGAAAAAGAAGTGTGTTTGATTTCAAATAACAACAATAATTATCTATGAATATATTTATCTACTTTTACTTATTCATTTACCTAACCTACGACATGGGGTTCTTCAAGAAAGCTGCGAATAGGATTTTGCAAGGTCGGCGGCGCACCCGCATGCCCCCTGGTATTGCAGGTGTCCATGGGCGGCGGTAACACTTACCATCACCTCTTGTCTATAAAAAAAATCATATATCTACCTATTTCATCATGTCGGGCCGTCTGTCAGTATGTTCCAGACCAATCACTCTCTCATTTTCGCACCTATTGTGACCAAATACGTTGAAAAGTCGTGCATACAAAATTCCAAATCCATATCCAAAATTCAAATTTGGATCCAAATATGAAAAGAATTTGATTCTTCTTCCCACAGTGAAAGTAGCGCAAAATAAAACGACCTCATCGAGTGAGTGTTAAAAATATACGAAGTTGTTTCAAATTATTAAAACTTAAGTTTAAAATTGTTTCGATACTAATACTAATGAATACTGATACTAATACTGATGAATACTAATGAAAGTAATTTGAATGACGAATTTAACGATGTTTCACTAGATATCTATATTTCATGCATCTATATAGGTTGTGCCAAACTTCTTGTTCGCATGAAACTTTGTGTAAATGCAAGTGGAGAGTACTTTGAAAAAAGTATGTTTCCATAATCACAAACTTTATACTTAAAAATACATACGTGTCATAATAAAAAATCGTGGTTTCATACAAATAATTACATTACGTCCATTTAAAACACCACTTGGATTTATTATTTAATTGTCAAAAATTACCCCGACTTTAGGGATATTTTTTGTACTGTTAATATTCTTCATCAAATTGGTGTTAATAGAATAAAAAAAACTCTCTGATATAGAAACAAAACTATTTTTTTTGATTAAATAATCTGGTAGTCTATTTTCGTAATTGACTTCAATCGAATAATTAAAATAAAGGCACTTAAAAACGTATTTTTCATTACACGATTTTATTTATCTTTGTCAACTCTTGTCAATCATTTTTGTCACGAGGAATTATGAAATGACCCGGTGTCAAGGAAGTAGTGTTACGCTGCGGCCTTGATTTCCCTAAATTACGGAAGCGTCTACAAAACACTACGACTGTTGTAAGCTTGGTCAAAGACGAAAATTTGTCCAAGATAGATTCTTCAACTGAGACACAATGCACCCTTATTTCTTCCAAATTCGTGCTAATACCCTTTGGTTTTTCATAAGAAATTTCCTTCTTGTAAAGAAACTCAGGACCGTCCCAAGTTCCCGAAATTGGCAGCTCCCAAGCATTGTGTTGGCTAAATAGTCGTGTTAGGATTAGACCTTGGGAAATATATTTATTTATTATAGCTGTAATAATTGGTTAAGCAGCGTACTCAGATGCGCCCAATCTGGTTTTCGTCACTTGTGCGTGTGTTTAACATAGTAGAGTACCTATAGGATTAGGTTTGGAGAAAGGGTTGGTGAAACACGGAGAGATAGGATGGGATGGGAATGGGCTCTGACGTATCTCAAAACACGTACCTATATTACGGAAGTTGGATAAAGTGGGGATTGCAGTACATTTCAAGTAGCCTTCTCTGAGAGCGGGGTAACATGGCCAGTTGAGTGCGCCCAGAGGCTGCGGGAACTTCTTTATAATCAAACTATAAACACATACATACTTAAATATATATGAATTATTATAGGCAGTACATATACATCGACTAAATAGTTTTATTTTGTTAGTTTAAATTACACCTATAGATTATAAATTCATGAAATTTTAATCACAACCTAATCGAATTTCCAGTACACGATTCTTGGGATACAGAGGTAATTTCCGCCCCCCTAAAGCTTTCTAGCACACCCTTACCAAAATGGTTTTTGTATTCGCAACATGAAAATTATTATTTATGCCTTTCATTGTCGTAAATGCAAAACCCGATGGCGTGCGCAAGTCGGAAAGGTGGATTCGCTATTTTTAATACATTTAAAAAATGCTTATAAAGAAGTTATATACTATACGAGATCTTGAATTACATTTTCCGGGATTTTCTGGAAAAGATTGTTCATTTATTTCATAGGAAGCCCATATTTAAACTAGGTAAATGTACATTATGTTGGTACTTGTGTAACAGAATCATAAAATATGTATTTATTGTGTACATGCGCTTCCATCTGCCACAGAAAATAAGAGCGTTAACTGCCCTGCACTACAAATGCAAGCGAACGCGCTTGCATTTGAATTGCAGGGGTGTGTCAACTTTTCAGTGCTAAATAATTCTACTTTTCACTCGAATACTACATTGCACAAAAAAAATAGTCATGCTTTCACGCATCTAGTGTAGGAAACTTAAGCAGTGGATGAAAATGAAAAAAAATATGTAGTTAAAATAAATTTAACTATAGTAATAAATTTAAGTAGGTCGAAACTAATTATAGTTCAAACTACTAAAAGGATTTGGCCCATCGACGAATTTAAATTTAACGACGAATTTACATACATTAACGAAAACTTAATGCATGTAGTTAACAATTTGTGGCGTTTGTGGTTGTGTATTTGTGACGTTTGTGGTTGTGTATTTGTGGAGTTTGTGGTTGTGTATTTGTGGCGTTTGTGGTCGTGTATTTAATGGCAAGTGTCACACTTTTGTGGCAATTTAACGATTGAAAAAAAATACAACTAACATTGTATACCATAAGTACAACATCTATTGTAACCCGTACTCTGGGAAATAAATGATATGAATCTAAACTATTTAATATTGTAGTCATTTTATTTCAATAACTGACCTATTTGCAGTTACGTCATTGTTTTTGAAAGAAAATGTAAGTTTTGATTTAAAAATGATTTTGATTTTTTTTAACAATGATAATGTTTAAAAAAAATCAAGACGACACATTAATCTTAATATCAAATAGGTATGTCGTTCTTTACCAAAATATGTAACCAACATAAGCGTCATAATATGGTTTGTGTCAGTATTAGGAATATAATTTTGATCGGCATTTTGACGTATGTCTGAAGTCTTGTGATTTTTTATAAGTTTTGTATGTTTTTTTATTACCAACGCTTAAAGAGTATGCCAAAAACTAAACTTTGATAAATATTTTTCATGTTTTTTTGTTAATTTCGTCAGATTATGTTTACTACAGGGGGTTACTATGTTTACTATTTTTTGAGGAGGAGAGTGCACGCTGCAATCCAACAGCTGCTGGGCGCGCTCGACTGGTAACGTTACCCCTCTCTCACAGAAGACTACCTTAAATTGTACTGCATTTCCCACTTTATCTTATTTCTCTAATGTGCGTACGTGTTTCGGTAGTAAGTGAGATGTACCAGAGCCGATTCTCATCCTATCCCTCCCCATTTTCCCAACCCTTTCTCCAAATCCATTCCTATATATCCGAAGGTAGGCAGCACATCCGGGGGCGTGCCAACGTTTGTCATTTTGGACTAATGTTGACATGTATCGCGGATGTCCACGGGCGACAGTATCCACTTACCATCAGGTGTACTGTATGCTCGTCGGTCGCCTTCGTACACAAAAAAAAAACTACAGTATTTTTTTTTTATTTATACAGTTGTCACTGTCCAATTAAGGCTGCAACCTAATGAATGTGTATTGTGAAATCATGTCGGTATTATGTATAAATTCCCGAATTTTTTCATCCCGAAGAAATACAGAGAATTGAACATTAATATTATTATCTCCGTATTTAAAAGCGTTCACTGAACCATTACGAATGGGATATTCGTTGACCTTTTTACGTTTCATTTTGAAATGGTACGTCGTTTCCCAAAATAATCGACCCACTTCCGAAAGCCACATAGCCTTATCGAATTCGATATTAAAATTGAACTTAGTCCTCGCGTTTTCCGATCTAACATTGGAATCACCACATTAAGTGAGGTAAACAAGGGCGTTCATTTATTTTGGGCACGTGGTCTCGGAAATTGTGTTCCTTATTGAATGTCATAAATCATAACGCGGCAAGGTGCTGAAGCTCGTAAGTGCACGCGGAGTTTTGGAACCTTTTTGGTATAAGGATTTGTTGATAGAAGAGTAGTAGATGTGCAGTAGAAATATAAGTATCGGCCAATCGAGCGTTCGCAAAAATAGAACTTCTTTGCAGCTCCTTATGTATAATTCAATAAGCATTAAATAAGCGGTTAGTAAGCACCAACCGCAAATACAGCGCTGTGGAGCAAACCTGTTCAATTAATTAGAAAATGAACTTTAAAATCACCGGAACTATTATGGAATAACAATTTACGAATACAAAAAAGGTTTGTAATGTTGGATGTAATTAAATTTTTCTATATGTAGCACAACTTATGTTAGATTTTATCAACGAAGAGACCTTATTCTGAGTGGTATTTTCCAAGATTTTACGGTCGAAGGCGGCAGACGTGCATACGTCCATCTAATGGTATGTGGATACTGTCGCCCATAGACATCCGCGATACATAGCAACATTAGTCCAAAATGACAAACGTTGGCACGCCCATGGATGCGCTGCCTACCTTTGGAGATATAGGAATGGATTTGGAGAAAGGGTTGGGAAAATGGGGAAGGATAGGATGAGAATCGGCTTTGGCACATCTCGCTCATTGGGAAATTGGGACTCACTGGCTCACACATTAGGGAAATAAGATAAAGTGGGAAATGCAGCACATTTCAAAGTAGTATTCTGTGAGAGAGGGGTAACGTGGCCAGTCGAGCGCGCCCAGCGGCTGTTAGATTGCAGCGTGCACTCTCCCCCTTAAAGATATTGAGACTTGAGTGAAATCTAAAAAAAAAATCTATATTACGAGCATGTTTCTATTTAAACATAATTTTGAAAAAATGAAACTTTAATTTAGAAACTCGTAATCGGACTTTTTGGCGGGATCTCCAGAAGTGAAGTTGAGTTTTTGTTTGATTTATTTAAAAATTGTTTATAGTGGGTTTTGTCATTAAATAGTGATAGTTTATTAAACTTCAAAGTGTATTTTGTGCGAAATGTTTGTGATAATCAAATAAATGCATGGGGCTGCGTTTTTCGTGCGCTTCCAAGGAGTCCCATCCTGTCCTCAGTAAACTTGAGTGATTTCTCACTTACTACGACGGGACTGGACATTGACAGGATACGTTTTAGACTTCGAAATGATTTAATACGAAGAAAAACTTGATAAAATTTTTATAATAGACCACTACCAATAATTATACCCATGCATCATGAGTCTTGATATAAAAAAATCTATAAGCTGTGTTATATTATATACGTGTTAGAAATTCTATATTATACCAGCACATGTGGTCTTCTGTTGTCATAGTAACGGTTCCATTTATTTGTAGACATCCAATTATTATCTATATAAATAAAAATTAAATGCTGTTCGTTGGTAAGCGCATCACTTGAGAATGGCTGGACCGCTTTGGCTATTTTTTTAAATGTTCTTAATAGTCCGAATAAGGTTTTTAGGAAAAGAAAAATTGGAAAAGTTGTCCGGAAAATTGGAAAATTCGGGAAAAAGAGAAAGTGTTTTTTCTATGGGATTTTTGTACGAACTCAAGACCACTCACGATTCGAACGATGGCTATGCGTAATTCTTTTTTTGTTTTGTTCGTTATGATCCTGGAAAAGAACAAAAATATTTATTACAATTTGAAATTATCGATTTGGACAGGACAACGTCTGTCGCATCGGCTAGTTATAAATATATTATAACTGTGCACCGGCTATTGAAGAAACATTACCTATTTCTTAATTTATAATTTATTTAAGTTTGTTTCACGAGTGTCTTTGAGTTATGACGTTTTAGAAAATAGTTTAATTAAGATACACTATTGAAATATATAAATAGTTAATAATACATAATAAACTAATGATAAGTAATACATGATTTAAGTTTAGTTCTTGTTCTTTTTACTTAAAAATTGTACGAGAGGGCAAGACAGCTGTGCAATAATTTGAATGTCATCTGGCATTACCTGTTTTAATTGAATAAATTTAATTTGAATAAATGTACTTTACAAAATACAAAAGGCCGATGTATTTTCTTAAGTGATTTAAAAAAAAGAATTTCTTTGTTAAAATGGAATATTTTTTCCCATGAATAAAACCGGATATCTCTTAGAGCTTTGTAATTAGAGCCGGATAATAATGCAGATTAAAAAAGCAAGTATGTTACAGTGAAACACACAGAGCTCATGTCTCGTTGATTTCACTGTAACGAATTTTGACTTGATGAATTATGCATAAACATTAAAAAAGGTAATAGCATATTTTAATTTAATTCTAACGAAGGGTAATAAGTTAATAGATGACGTCAAATAGAGATACATGTCTGTTAACAATGCACTTAAACGACATCACGAAATTAGGCCACGCCCCCTAATTTCCAGGCAAACGTCGTCAGTAAAGTAGTAATCTAGGTTGGGCAAATAGCTATCTTTTACTGAAGCATTTGGCACCCCATAGCCAATGAAAAAATGTGTCATTTTTGTACTTATTCTATTTTGTATTATTTCAATATTATTTCTTTGTTATTGTTTTCGTTATACTTTCTTTATTGTCATTATCACTTTAGTATTCCTTTTGATACAAACTTAGAATAAGCTATTAATTAACAGTAAATATTAACTTAGTAAGTAAGTTAATAAGAATAAGTACCCATTGTTCTGCCAATTATGTCAAACTGCAAAGTTAATAATGTATAAAATCAAAATAGAGAACAGAACAATGGGAAAAAATGTATAATTAAGAAATTATGTAAAATCCTGTAGCAGGATCCAGCAGAAACGTATTAAAGCATTTTTCTCGCCGATTTTTTATTCCCCTGAATATCACATGGAGATATACTTGCTACAGGAAAGCTCTGCCAACATTTCCTTATCATTTAGATATGGAAATATCCAGTATTATATAAACAAATAAGGTTGTAAGAAAACCCGCGAAAGTTGGCAGATCTTTTAAAAGTGGCAGTAATATACTGTAAAATTGTAAATAAAATATGTAACAATGTAAATAATATGTGTAAAATAATAATAGGAAAAATAAATAAAGACGGTTGAAGGGGGAGGGGTGGTGAAGAGAGACGGGATAACGGTCATTAACGGCTTAACGGAAAAAACCACCAACGGCTCTCCTTACGGTAACGCCGTAACCCTAATAAGCGGCTAAGGAAAAATGGAAAATAACGGCAAAGATCAAAACATCAGAACATCTTCAAACGGCAAAGATCAAATACGTCATCAGACGTCTCCTAAGATAGGAACAACGGTTCCAAATACGTCACCAGACGTCTTCTAAAAGAAGCAAGGGAAATCCAATACGTCATCAGACGTCTTCTAAGGAAGGAAATTAAGGGAAATCCACTACGTCTACGGACGTCTTCTATATGAAGCAAAGTCAGCACCGTCTCGAACACCACCGCAAGCCCTAAAGCCAATTAAGAAAATCAACACAAGACCTTTTATTCACGTGATCCCCTCAACCCAGCAGATAGTTCCGGCTCCGCCACTCTACGAGCCCGGTGGATTGAATAGCGCCGCGGAAATTATTTACAAAAATATTTACAACAATGTCGTTTGATACAGAATACAAAATTAAATTAATTTCACTTTAAATCCGTTGAGGTTTTGATAACAAAAAAAAACAAGTAGTTTTTTGCGTATATTATTATAAGTATACTAGATACTATTCTATGATTACTTCAAATCAGCCCAAGTCAGTGTTTTTGTAAATTGAATTGATAAAACAAATATTGTACATTGAACTTCTGAGCTTTTAAATAAATATTTATAAATAGTTCAATAAAACAATTTACCATTTGAATTTCATATACCAGGATATAACTATTGTGGTCCTGAAACCAAGTTGAAAGAGAGACTTGCTCGAGAAGATAAAGGAATTAATCAATTAGACGAATATTGTAAACAACATGATACTAATTCTAAAGACCTGCAAATAGTCATAAAGCATATATAATTCTTAGAGAAATGTCTAAAACGAGACAAAAGTCTTCGGATGCAAGTCTTGGTGAAAAAATAGTTTCTAGTCTCGTTCATAACATTATGGAGGAGTAGTTAAGTTTAGAGCTGAATTATTTTTCAAACAATATTTTAAGTCTATTATTTTTCAAACAATAAAACACATTGGGGGGGGGGGAGTGCACGCTGCAATCCAACAGCTGCTGGGCGCGCTCGACTGGCCACGTTAAACCTCTCTCACAGAAGAGTACCTTAAAATGTAATGCATTTCCTACTTTATCTTATTTCCCTAATGTACGTACGTATTTCGGTAGTGAGTGAGATGTGCCAGAGCCCATTTCCATCCCATCCTGTCCTATTCCTTCCCATTTTCGTAACCCTTCCTCCTGGTCCATCCCTTAACCTTAACTTTATTAAACAAATGGTGGAATGATAATAAAATATTTGATGACTAATTTTTTGTTTTATTTTATCGCTTTAAGTACTTTCAACAAAGTGTTTTACTGCGAACCTTATTTTTCACTGATAAAATAATTTCTAGTCAGTTTTCAGAGAAAATTCTTAAATATGAAAGGGACCTTCATAAAATATATCATCTTTACACGAATGTGATTTAATTAATGTTAATTATTTGCTTAATTTAATTGTTATTTAATCGTTATTAACGAGTATTTAATACGCAGTATTTGAGCAGATAAAAAAGAGATAAATATAGTTGATCATCAAAAACTATGAAATATTTTAATAAATAATTCAATAACTTTGTCGAAACTATGATTCGTCGGGTTACGAATTCCAGTCCAGCTAAATACGAGTAGGTATATCAAATAATAATATATTAAAAAATAAAACAGATATGGTCGATTACAAAAAAATATTGATTAAAATAAATTCCACTATCCGTGTATACCTACAAACTTTCTAAATCTCACAATGGGCTGATAATACATACGAGTACTTTATTCATAGTAATAACAATTGATATCTATTGGAATGTAAAACACTTGGCGTCCGTCATTGCAAGATTAATTCAGAATTCTTTAAAATCATTCTTTTTAAAAATTATGGTATTGTATTCGATTTATACTAGATGGCACATGGCACTGCATTTTTTTATAGAATAGATGGCAGACGAACGGGCGGGCTACATGATGGTAAGTGGTCACCGCCGCCCATGAACACCGGCAACACTAGGGGGCTCGCAGAATCCTGTTCACAGTTTTCTTGAAGAGCCCCATATCGTAGCGTAACGGAAATACCTCGGCTGGCAGTTCATTCCACAACTTTCGGGTTGGCGGTATAAAGTGTCGCTGTACGCAGCGACTCTATGTCAAGGAAGTGTGAATGAACCACACGACGATGATGAGTAGTTCTTCATCAAATTGAATAGTTCTTCAGAACATTCTCCATTATAGAAAACGCAGAAAATGCACGAAAAAAAAGAAATTATAAATACTAGTAGAAGTCATTACATCCTCATAATGCTACTTAAGTTGCCTCGGCCGTCCTCAACCACGCTAACGAAGTTTTCTCGATGGTTTGTATAAATAGAATATTCAATACTTGTATCGTCGTAACAGCTCTCAAGCTCGTGTAAGAAACTACTGTTAATCTGTTAAGTAACAAGTGTTATATCTATCCAAGGTGAACAGTTGGGAACGCACTGCCCACGGACAGCCCGAGAAGTGGGCCAACTTTATTTGAAATAAAAAATGTTGAAAAGTAATAAATTAATGAAAAATAAAAAGTAGAAATTGATACACGTCGTCACATAGTCTCGATCGTTTGTGTCTTTGTTTCCACAGTTGCAAATGAGCGGATTTTTCGCGAAACGATGAAATTGAAACACAAACATGTAATTTGGAACGAATTAATACCACGTGTCAGCTTAATAACGTTTGCTGACTACTTAGCTTCGCATCCGATAGGCAAATAGTAGGTGTTGATACAAATTTGTTACGAATCGATTATAGCCGAGATTGAAAACAAAACGGGCGAAAAAAAAATTCCCCCTAAAATTGAGAGTCTCGTTGCTTGTATTAATTCCACGAAAGAAATTTCAGTTCATTCTTGAGTTCCGACCGGGGGAATCGTTAAGCCTGAGTTTACAGTCTTCTTTTAAACAATAAAAGCAAATTGAATAAGGAGCGGACTTTCCTTATAGGGTATTTCAGGAGCTGCGAGGTTTTAATTGAGAGAAGTGTCTTAAAGTCATTTTGGAGGGAAAAATGTGCTGAGTCATGATTTTCAATTAGCAATTTAATCGGTGCATTTATTTTAACTGAGGTTAGTGTAACTATCGCCACATTTTTTATTTTTTTTTTAGAATTTTCCAAAAATTGTAGAGGAAAGGCAGATTTTATGATGACTGTTTCATTCAATTATCATATGCCAATTCCTGCCAAGAGGGATCAAGGTTTGTTTATTGAACTTTTATGTATCGAACTTGAACTTGGGGCAGAGATAGGGAGGACAAAATGGGGAGAGAACGGAAATCAACACTAAAAAGAATCAAAGTAGGTTATAATTTTAATTTTACCAAAATATTGTAAATTTTGGTTTCAATAATTTGAAGTTTCTAAAAGCAAAATTAGAAAAGTTGGAAAGTATTGTTAGAAAATCGTAAACAAAGTTAATATGTTGGAATAGGTAAGTACAATAGTAGCGACAATAAGCTTCCTTTACTTACATGACGTCACATGTGTATAAATATATTCTACGCATTACCAAAAGCGACAAAATTGAGAACGAAACCCTTGTCCCGATTATACTAAAATATTTTGCAATAAACGTTTAGAATTTTGGACATTACTAACCCCTTTCCCTTAATATGGGAATCTAATTTAATTTTATTAATATTTCAGACATGTTTACGTCGTCCATTTAGGTTTAGGGAATAATATGTTACTACAAATTAGAGAGAATCACACCCGAGTAAACAATATGAGATTTCATTACGATAAGGCATGTTTTGCACAAGAAACTCGCACGTTCGACCTACATTGAATAAAGTAAATGTCACCATATCACAAAGTTAAATAATGGTGATAAATTTACATTTTTTTTTAAGTTTTCAAACTAGCGCTTCGATATTCATTTATAAATAGAGTTTAGTTTCCTGTATCTATGAAATTAATCTATATTCTATATCTATTCTATAGTATAATATATAAAGGGGTAAAATTGTGTGTTTGTGGGTATGTTGGGGGTAATCTCTGCAACTACTGAATCAATTTCAAATATTCTTTCACAAATAGGAAGCTACATTATCCATGTCTAATTATAGGCTATATTTTATTTTGAATTTCGAAAAAAAAAAACATAAATCGAAGCGAAGCGAGGGCGGGTCGCTAGTACTTAATATGTTGACCTATTTCTTCTCGTGGGTGTCATAAAAGCCGACTAAGAGATAACAAAGCCCTTGGACTTTTTGGCGGGAACTCGAGAAGTGAAGTTAAGTTTTCGTTTGATTATAGTGGAGTGTACGCTTTGCGTTGCGGAGCCAGTTGCACTCGAGAAGCCGAAGAGATAACATCTCTCCGAAAGTGAACGCAGTCGCCACTGAAGATGTCAACCGCAATTGTTGACGAAACGTTTGGAAGAAAGAGAAGAGATTCCAGAAGACCTCGGCCAAGTAGCCCGGAAGATTCAGTTAATAATTTGTTTGATTATTTTAAAAAATGTGTATTAGGCTTTAATATTGTGGTCTTTAATATATAGTATTGTGGTTTAATAGTGATAGTTTATTAAACTGCAAAGTGTTTTCGTGCGTATTGTTTGTGATAATCAAATAAAAGCGTCGGATTGTGTTTTACGTGTGCTTCCAAGGAGTCCTCCTCTGTCCTCAGTAAACTCACTGTTGCCTTACTGAGCGACTTTTAACTTACTACGACGGAACTGGACATTGACAGGATGCGTTTTTGACTTTGATGTTGTTTATTACAAAGGAAACTTGACATTGTCAAAATGTCAAAATGACATTGTCAATTGCACCATTGCCATATATGAAAATTAAACGGTCTGAGAAACTACCCCACCTCTAAAGCAGGCTCTTTGGGGGGGAGAGTGTACGGTGCAATCCAACAGCCACTGGGCGCGCTCGACTGGCCACGTCATCCCTCTCTCACAGAAGACTACCTTGAAATGTACTGGAAATGCAGTATATTCATACTCATTCGTACAATAAGTATTATTAACATTGTAAATAACAGATGAGTAAGGAACTGACATGGATTCGACATCACACATAAAGCATAAAAGTTTTAGTGATATTTTATATAGTTAATAACTTGTACAATGCAAACATCCATAAATAAAAATAACAAGAGTGAATTTTTTGGTATTAAGAACGCTTACATTCAGATTATATTCTGATATTTATCTGTATTGTGCTACGAAAGTACATAATAAAAATAATCATGAAGTACATGTTCTTTTTTAATTATTATTGTCCTTTTTTTGTTATTGTTTACTTTAAGAGTTAGTGTCAAGTAATTGAGGGGGAGAGTGCCCTCTGCAATCCAACAGTCGCTGGGCGCGCTCGACTGGTCACGTTACCCTCTCTCACAGAAAACTACCTTGAAATGTACTGCACTTCCCACTTTATCTTATTTCCCCAATGTACGTTACGTGTTTCGGTAGTGAGTTAGATGTGCCAGAGCACATTCCCATCCTATGACTCCCCAGTTTCTCAACCCTTTCTCCAAATCCATTCCTATATTTCTCAAGGTAGTCAGAACGTCCGGGGGCGTGCCAACGTTTGTCATTTTGGACTAATGTTGGCATGTATCGCGGATGTCTATCGGCGAGAGTATGCACTTACCATCAGGTGGACTGTATGCTTGTCTGCCTTCGCACATAAAAAAAAGGGCTCTGAGTGAAAAATGATGGGAAATAGTTAAAATGAATGGAGTCAAAACTAGTAAAATAAGTTTGACCTTCCATTAAATAATTGTTTCATTGTATAACTTTTTAAACTTTCGCATTGTGGATGTGTTGCTCCACTTCTTCGTCTACTTCCTTTGACGATGTTGAAGATGTCATCAACATACCTGTTAAAATGTCGCACTATGTTTGGTCCAACACTGAGTACTCTCTCTTCAAAGTGTTCCATCAATATATTCACAATTACTGGTGCAACAGGACCATAGTGAAGCCATCTATCTGGAGATAGTATTGACCTTGATATAGGAAGTAATTGCCTTCCAGACAGTGTGTTCCAATAAAGCAATATAACCTGTATTGCAATATAACTGGTGTAACCCACGCTGAAACCTTGATAAAAGTTAAACAAATATTTTTATTATACGCGATCAGACCCGATTTAAAATATAAGAAATAGTTTCATTGTAATGGCAGCAGTTTTCAAACCTATTTTCACTCGTTCAGCCGCTTCGGTCGCCTCTTTATTGGTGACAGTATATAACAATAAATGCATTTTACGCTTGCGAATCATCACACGCAGCTAAAATAAAACTCTTATATGTACACCAACACAATAACAAATTATAAATACCTACATATGAGTAAAATTCACAAAAGGCGATCTAGTCGCGAAAAGCCAGACAACTTAACTTACTCGTAGGTACATTTGATACTTACTTTCCGTACGGACGAAGGAATTTTATTAACATAGGAATATAAGGAATATAAACATTTTATATGTTTTCCATAGAAACGGTAGTGGCGGTCGTATATATATTATATAAGGTCGGGGAAAAAGTTTCTTCGTATTTTATATACAAATTCAAGACTTTTCAAGATACATATACGAGTATTATAGAAATTACTTGTGCACTGGCGTTTTTCTGAGTTGTTATACATATTTATAATTTTATTTCTGTATAACAATTTAGTCTCCAACAATAAGATTCCTTGAGCTTTCACTGACGTTTTTCTAACGTTTCATGTGCAGATAATCAAACTTTCTTGCTTTCAAAGACCGACCTTTCTTGCTTCCATTTCCAAGGTCGTCAGCTAAGTCGTCAGCATAAACGATCACCTTATGCTGTCCATTCAATGATACTCCGTCATCTAACATTATTATTTACTGATGGAGACAATACCTACAACGGGAATTCAAAATTTGAAATCTGGGCTACACTATAACTGCTACTAACACGAGTGAAGAATAAATAGATATACTTGTTCAAAATACTGTCAGGTGTAGTGCAGCTCTCCACTGGGGATTAACGTCTAGGTTATTAAGCAGGAACACCATGTATATAATTATAAATATGGCATTAGTGGTGTATGGATGCGGGACGTGGACGCTGACGCAAAAAGAAGAAATGAAACTTCTAGTCTGTTACTTTTAGGAAAAATTATGAGACCGAAAAGGAGAGGAGATGGTAGATGGAGGGTAAGGAGCGACAAGGACTTGGAAGAGCTGCTATCCGAGCCGACTGTCATCGGTGAGGTTGAAGCGGCCAGACTCCGTTGGCTCGGTCACGCGGAGAGGATGGGGGAGGATCGCGCCGTAAAGCAGGTGTATGTCGCACAACCAAGTGGTCGACGACCGGTCGGACCCCTAAGTACCGCTGGAGAGACGAAACGGAGAAAGACCTGGAATAGCCTGTTGGCACGAAGCTGCGCATGACCGTCAAGAGATGGCGTCTTTTGATGTTGGAGGCCAAGATCCACTTCGGGTTGCGGAGCCAACGGAGTAAATAAATATATAAATTTAGTGTGGGTACACTAAAAGAAAATAGTATAAATAAGTTTTTAAGTTGATGTTTTTCAATTTATTTTTCGTTACTGAAATATCTACGGCATGGAAATTGAAGATCTTAAATAATATAGGTTTTTGTTTTAATGCTAGAAATATCATATTTATTTTCTGAATCTTAATCAAATTGTTTGTATAATTTGTCATTGATTTGATTTTTGGAACGAAAGATATTTTTTTTAAACCATTGGTCTTTAAGAATTGAGTATTTGCTTGGTGTCCCACCTGATACCTATGTAAGCTTGAGATAGCGAGTGGTGCTAAGGGTTAATATTATTATCCAATTAATTTATGTTAAAGTTGAAATCTTTTTCTCTTTATCATTATTAATTTTTAGAATTTTAATAACGTTTTGCGCCACTGTGATATTTACGGTCGTCATTGGCAACTACAAAAGTTTTTACTTAATTAATTTGCTCGAACTTTCTACATGGCTCCGTGTTTAAAAGATTATCTTCTTTGATTAATGAGAGTAAACTTTGATTTTAGATATTTGGTGTCAAGGATTCGCGTTCAAATTAAAAAAAAATGTTGATATACCAGGTATTACGCAAATTTCGCAGGAAACTCCGAGATATTTTATATCACATCGTATGAAAGATTTGAATTAAATGTTGAATGGTTGTGTCGTGTCGGCCGGCTTGCTTGTAGCAATAAAATTTTAAATATGTAGCAAATCGTGATCAACGAACAAACTAATTTTGAATAATTGATATAAACAGTTTTCATCTCCTTTATCTTTACTCTCACCGGAGAACCTAAACCTAATTCACCAAAATTTCTGTCATTTTGGTCATTTCATTATTTCCTCTTTACAATGGCACCAGTACATCTCCAGTCGTGAAGGGCGACTGAGGGATAACAAAGCCGCTATCACAAGCCCCGAAGAACTACACTACAAAAGACTGGACTCTAAAACCCGCTTGATCAGCGTGGCGTTATAAGGTCACACAACCCTCATGCATGAGACAATGTGCATGCGGAGGCCCATATCCAGTAGTGGACTATAAAAGGTTTGGTTATGTATAAGTATGCAAATGTTGTAAAGCTAATTACAAAACAAAAAATACACTATTCTTTTATTCCTAATACATAATTAAAACAAAAAACAAAAGGCATTCTTTGAACGTGTTTGAACCAGCAATTAAATTATTATTTGTGTTTAACTGTAGTATTATTATTAACTGTAGCGTCCTCTTCATTACAAACGTAACAATGTAAAAAGTTTGAGAATTCCATTTTATTATTAACTGTAGCATTCTCTTCATTGCAAATGTAACAATGTAAAAAGTATGAGAATTCCATTTTATTATTAACTGTAGCGTTCTCTTCATTGCAAACGTAACAATGTAAGAAGTTGGAAAATTCCATTTTATTATTAACTGTAGCGTTCTCTTCATTGCAAACGTAACAATGTAAACAGAATAACACCACATTAATTCATTATAATGATCACGTATTCTTTGGAATCGTTCTACTACTGCGATTCAAGACTTCTTCAATAGACTCTTTCTTGGAATTAAGGGCAATATCTGTAAGTGATTTTAAGAATTTTGATATCCAGTGAACGACAGACGAGTGGGTTATTTTCGCTGCTCATTTGGTGTTCGAAACCTCGGTCCATAGTATTGACTTTCTACTCAAGTAAGTATTTTTGAGAGTGATGGTAGCCTAGTGGTATTTATATTCGATTCATATTCATTGGATCGTGAGTTCAAACCTTCGTCGGCCCGTACCACTGAGTTTCTACTTAATTACAGATTTTAAAAAAAATTACCCTTGCTCGGCGGTGACGAAAAACATCGTGAGTAAACCTTCAAGAAATAAACAAATCTGAAGTATGTGTATCTACCAATTTGCATTGACACTGTGTGGTAGATTAGGGCCCGAAATCCCCCCCGGGATTTACTTGGGGAGCCCTGTGTGGCCAGCAGTACGACGTTCTAGGCTGTTACAAATACAAGTATTTTTGAATTATCACTAGCTCGGCGGTGAGCGAAAATCTATTAAGTAACATCCTGACATTGCAACAAAAATAAGGCTTTGGTGATGACACAAACACAAAAAAAGAAATTATTACATTTTACTGATTGAAGGAAGAAAATTAAAAAAGGCACTGTTTTTCGCTTAGCATGCACCGGTCAAAATAATTCATTTGGCAAGGCAATCTGAATATGAAAGGAATCTGACTTTTGCATTTTCTTTAATAATATTACGCAAAGTAGTGTCACCAACAGCATTAATGGTACTGTTAAATGGTACTAGTGATACTAAAGCAATACAGGAGAATCAAGTAGAGAATAATCGAATATAAAAGTGATCAAGTGTACGTCATTTTGTGTTATCGTGTTATTATAATATTAAAAAAATGATTCAGGAAAAATACTTAAGAAATAGGCTAGTAATACAGATGCTTATAACTTGAGATTATCTTGCATGAGGACTTTGATATAACATTTGAGATTTTTGCATTTTTCACACATTTTTGTATCTAGTTAAACGGGTTTTAACGCGAATTCGGTTGGGAAACTATGATCACGAGCTAACTAACTGAAGAGGCGGGTAGTCCACGTCGAGAGTTGCGAGCAGTTTCATCAACTACCCGCATTCTGTCTTAATATTCCGGAAAGTAGAATAAATAAAGTACGAGTAAACATTCGCTTTAATACCGGTTTAAATGATGACTATGACGACATCAAAATATATTTTTTTCTTTTTTATAAATGCTAATAATTGGAATAATAATTATTTAGCGCCATGACAATTATTAAAATTGATTTGAACGGCTCTATTTTATATCACTTTCAATTTTATTTATTTCACATTTTTGTTATATTTTGTCAAATTACATAACATTTTTATTATTATTATTTAGATTGACATATTTATCGATTGTTGTTGACATTTTTAGAAATTGATTATGACAAGTGTTTAATGTGTAACTGTTAATTCAGTTTATATATTTACAATTATTTTTTGCACGCCTGTCGGGGCGGAACATAATGGGTCATATTTGTAATTAACATTATATTTGTTACCTATGTTTTTGCAAAACAAATGATTTGATACCATAATGTAAAATTAAATTAAATTTCTGTAACTATAAACTTCCAATCTCGAAAGCATAAATGCTACACGAAATTCAAATTTGCAGAATCGCCTTCAAATAACTTGTTGGTTAAAAGCGGTAAGTACATGTTAGGTTCTGCTCGCAGCTCTGCAGATGCAATCTGGTATTTCGAATTACGAGTTCTCGTTGGGTAAGGTTAACGAAAACAGTGGGCAAGGTTGGCATATATTCATGGAGCAGTGCTCGCAAGTTCGTGCGTTCCCATGTTAACTAGGTAGTCGGATAAGTTCGCGGCCTTTTTATAGTGAAAATAATAAAGACTTTTTTGTATTATATAAATATTTATTGAACGGAATATTGTCCACTTAATTCGATTATCTTTCGCCATTTTTCTGTCAAAGCCATTATCCCATCGGTATAATATTTTTGGGGTTTCTGAGCAAAAAACTGACTTAAATGGTTTGTACAGGCTTATTTTGAATGTAATTTTACTCCATTTAGAGAACGGACAGATAGACAGACAAATATTCCAAAAAATGTTGTTTTGGGCTCTATATCATTCGCACTCTTCATTACGTTTTTTTTTAAATTATTAAACGTTTATTCACTGCTTTGTTACGATTTTATTATACATATGTATGTAAAGATATAGCATAGATTACGTTATACAAATCGTTTTGTGGACGGGACGTAATGTTCCAATTTTGTTCTACAACTTATTTTACGTGGCTTTCCAAATGTTGTATTGAGACTGTGAAAATATATTTCAAATTTTAGTTTGCCAAATTTTAAACCGTAAAATAAGGATTTGTAAACCGAAAGAGGTCGCACCGTAAACTTTAATAGGACGTCTTGCGAAAAATAAAGTAACCATATTTAATTTAATACAAATAAATAGTTTTCTCATAAAAATAGTAAAATTAGTTACGTAGAACTTTATAGATATAATTACTTTTTTAAAAAACAATCCCAAATTTTTAAATAATTCAGAAAATACAGGTACAATAGGCATTCTTATTTATCTCTTTGCAGAAATATCTTCCAGAATGGAAGATTATGGACCTTATGGAAGGGATTTATGACTGAGTGTTCCTAATTCTGGGTGGGCAACAGTTTAGGATAATTCTGACTAGGTAAACATTGGTCGAAATTAGCTGCAAAGAAAGCAAATTAGTCGACTCGCAGTTTTAAAGTTATGACGTTTTCGTGGAATTGCCAGAATAATAGGTAAATAAACAGAATAAAAGAGAAATTATACATATATTTTTATCTATTTAAACGGGTCCTAACGCGAATGTTTACCTTACTTATTGTACTCGACGTCTCGGTATATATTGACTAGTATAAAGGAATTAAAATTGTATCTTTCATATTTATATATTTAAAACATTTAAATAATAGTAATTTACACGTAATTTTCTGCATGTGAAATAGTAGTATATTTTTTCCTTTTTTAAGTAATGGTCTTACGTTTCGTTCATAAATAATTATTTTTTGAGTACACGTTCTGTTTCTTAGAGAATGCTATGCTGGAATATGGTGGAATTATATCCCTCCGCCCATCAGGTTCCTACAAAGTAGAGGTGCTTTCAAGAAACGACTTAAGGCTTATTCACTAGATGCACAAAAGAAGGCAACTACCTGACTACTTTTATTAATTATTTCACAATTGATTTAATCAACACGTCGGCGTTTGGATTTCAACAGCCGAGCAAACAACAAACAAACAATAGAAGGTTCCAAAGGTCAAAGATTGATAACTAACCATAGTTAATTAGTAAAGGTAGTATATTTTTTTTGATGTTATCTCAATTGAACGTATAAATTTGTATATGTATATATTAATTTGGTATATGTGTGTGTATGTGGGTGTAGATATTTATAGATTATTATTATTAGATTTATATATATATATTTGTATGGAGTATAAATTTATAAATTACACCTAAGTAACCTAAGTAACATTTTATTGTGTCTTTATTACTTTATTTTAATTGTATTACACGAGTTATATCTGTCACCTCCATCCGAACGTCACTCTGGACTTCAGCTGAAAATTAGCGTCGGAAATCATTAAGTGGTTTCGGACATACTCGTAGTGCTGAGCTGAACACCATTTCGGCGTGGCGCTGCGACACGCGGAATTGTCAAACTAGTTTTATTATTCTCCGCCCTTGTTCTGTGTACTAATTATGGTATGTAATGTGCCCTACTGAAATAAATGTTCTTTCTTTCTTTCTTTCTTTTTATATATTAAGTAGAACCTCAAATTTAGTTAATTTCTACTTTTAAAATCGGTATGTGCCTTGCATCTCGATCTTGTGCATGGAATAAGTTATAATGGTATCATCTTATGAAATCTCCATTGAGTATTGATGGCTGGAATCATTTGATCTGTGGCCACGTCTATCTAGGTAAGTACGGGAAGACGAGTCCTAGAATTGAGACCACGTACCGGGAAACATAGCGTGAGCCGCCTTCCAACCATGTGGACTGGCGACTTGAAGAAAGTCACAGGTAATGGCTTGGTGAGAAGAACAAAAGACCGTGTGCGATTTCGGTCCTTGAGAGACGCCTATATCCAGCAGTGGTGTGACGCAGGCTGATGGTATGGTAAGTCTTATATAGTAGGATAAATTGATACAGTCTCTACATCAAGTAACATACAATTACCGCGCCCAAATTGCCGCGTGGGTTCGATCAATTACATACGTACAACAATATCGTCTACGTACAGCACAGAAATCTCATTTGCATAGTAATAGTAACATCCGGTACATAATGTTTAACTTATGTACGATATCTGGCCGTGGGAAAACTAGTGCCGCCGATAAAATTACTCTCATGAATATTTAATAGAATGTTGATGAACTGGCGGTAGTGGAAACTTTTGTTTTAATTACTAATGATATTTCGAATATTAATTGATCAACTGTTAAATAATAGAAGAAAGTAAATGGATAAAAGACGTGTGACGTCATTATACAACAACTTACAATACTTTAACAATGACCTTCGAAAATATGAACTCTGAGTGAGTCTTATACACCAAGTTTTTAATGTTTGATGGTAAACCCTCGTTAAAAGCTTAAGATTGAGATTCTTAAGATTCACTGTCACTAACTTAGCGTTCGAGCGCTAAGTACATTTTTACAACCCCACACTTGACTTTCAATTGTTTTCATTCGTATTGGGCTAAATTCGCGCTTGATTGGTCAATAATATAGTTAATACATAGTTGAGTTACATTTAAATTGCCAGTTTCGTAATCTACTCGTTAGAGTATAAGCTGAAATTCTAATGTAATAGAACATCTCTTTCGAATATTCCCCATTGTACAGGCCGCAGAAAAGCAGAGGCACCCAACAAACATTTGTCGAACATTGAGAGATGCTAAACCGTTTATGATAGTTGTAACATCGACAATTCGGAGAGTATGCCGTTGGGTGTCAAACATTACTTAATATAGTGGCAATTCATAAACGATGCAGTGTCCATACATATATTCAATGTTGCCATTCTCGGAAAAATATTCGTTGGTGTTCTATGTATTTGTGTCTGCTATTTGTATCTGATTCATTTTTTTTTATTATATAGGTATGGGTCGCGTCTGCATACGATACGTGGGCATGGTATGATACGATAAAGCGTATAGGATCTCGGTACTTTTGTACATTACCATGTCTGTTTGGTAATAGAGAGTAGGCAGTGGGACGAATAAAAAGAAAACTGAGAATGAAATGAAACTGACCATGTCTGTTCATCGGGTATCTTTAGAATTTATTAATCGGTATCTAAGTATTACTTATTATATAATTAAGTTCGTTATTATATAACAGCGCAAGGAATAGTAGTCGTATTATCGGAGTACTCTACTCTGGAATTGCTGGAATTTTACTAGTACCATATTATTTATTCCATCTTTCCATCATTATACTGTCTAGTCTAACCCATACTAGCCCATGCCATCGAAGTGAAACTTTAATGGAATGAGGAAATTTCTTATATCGTCATATGTCCCATTCTTTCCCATCCTCACTCTTAAATCTCCAAAAGTCTGCAACGTAAAGTATATGATGACAATCGCACATTTCGTCTGATGTAGACATTTATCGCAGTGATTGAGGGGTTGAATCTACTTAGTGTGGTTGCCTAGCACAAAGTGGACTCTCAGCTCGTCTGCCACCTTTATCAGATAAATGAAAACATTTCACACACATTAAATAGAGCACGATAAAATATTTGTATATAATATTCGTGACGACTTGACGACCTCTCTCTGTGACATGACGCTCTCGAATGTGGAATTTAATACCTCCGTGTAAACACTCACGCATACAAACATATATACACACACGCGCGCGCGTATTCACAGCTGCTTACAAACATATATTACCACATACCACTAACTTAAACATACATAATTTTTTTATAAACTTAATCATTCGTACAATAAGTATTATTAACATTGTAAATAGCAGATAAGTAAGGAACTGACATGGATTCGACATCACACATAAAACATAAAAGTTTTAGTGATATTTTATATAGTTAATAACTTGTACAATGTAAAAATCCATAAATAAAAATAACAAGAGTTAATTTTTTGGTATTAAGAACGCTTACATTCAGATTATATTCTGATCTTTATCTGTATTGTGCTTCGAAAGTACATAATAAAAATAATCATGAAGTACATGTTCTTTTTTAATTATTATTGTCCTTTTTTTGTTATTGTTTACTTTGAGAGTTAGTGTCAAGTAATTGAGGGGGAGAGTGCCCTCTGCAATCCAACAGTCGCTGGGCGCGCTCGACTGGTCACGTTACCCTCTCTCACAGAAAACTACCTTGAAATGTACTGCACTTCCCACTTTATCTTATTTCCCCAATGTACGTTACGTGTTTTGGTAGTGAGTTAGATGTGCCAGAGCACATTCCCATCCTTTCCCTCCCCAGTTTCCCAACCCTTTCTCCAAATCCATTCCTATATTTCTCAAGGTAGGCAGAACGTCCGGGGGCGTGCCAATGTTTGTCATTTTGGACTAATATTGGCATGTATCGCGGATGTCTGTTGACGACAGTATCCACTTACCATCAGATGGACTGTATGCTCGTCTGCAGCCTTCCTCCATAAAAAGAAATTAGATAAAATGGTTTTTAGTGCACAGATATTAAAATATTTTTCTCTATTTTGTAGAACCTTCTATTGGAGTACTCATTACTGTTTTTAGAGTTTTCAAATTAAAGTACGTTACGCGATATGCAGTTTACACGAGAAATGACTTTATGAGTGAACATGTTCACTTTCAAAATCTTTAAAACGCCACGCTGCTGACAAGTTGATTGGCGAGTCCACTGCGGCAAATACTCATGTCATTTCAGTTTGCTAATTTTATAAACTATGTCAGTGACTTTAGTCAAAGAACAAGACTCAACTCAGACTTAATTTGACCTGAATATTTGTGCACCTTGAATCATAATTTCATACAACGTGCGAACACAAACCAAAATTCGTCAACAGTTGCATCACGTTTCCAATATCTTGACACCGTGTTATTCGGTTCATAAATTCTGCGTCTCGTGAGTAATAGAGTCGCCTCCGTGCCAGGTTTGTCGACAGCATACATTATGTGAATCCTAATATACTGTATGACGGAATACATAATTGTACGGTATAAATACCAACTTAGATTTGCGCACAAACAAAACCCTTACCACTTTTGCAACAAAGTCTATCACTGAGTTCAGAAATCGCATGGATACCTTTGCTGGTTTCCACGACATGTGTATAAGACACTTTGTGACATGAGACGTATAAGTGGTTGCATATAGTATTATCACTAAGATAACCTACGTCATGTACTTGTCACGAGTCTGACATACTTGTGTCATCTTTACGTTATGCATAAAATTAGGTGGGAATTATACTGCCATTAAAAGCTAACACGAGTGTTTCTATCTACGATCTAAAGCAGAATTTCGTACATTTTGATTTTTCATTTACTAAATATGTGGACTAATTAAAGAAAATTTAAGTAATGAATACTTTATGAATTATGAATTTATTTTATAAATACTTTAATAGTGGAAACTTTGGGAGTCTTAGAAACTTTTAGAGTCTATGTTTACATTGTCTCTGGCATATTGCACTCACTTCCGAAACACATTCTGCAATGTTAACTTAAATTGTAGGAGTTCTTGGATAAAAGAACACCAGCCAATCCTTACTTCAGCGATTTAATTAAACGTACTTAAATGTAATAAATAATAATAGATAAAATTGAAACAATAAGTTTTAACTAATGAAACTAACTTTTAAAAATGCAAACAATGTGCATATAAAACCAGTATATGTATACTTTAATACTCTTCATTCTATTATAAGCTGAAATAAATATTGCAAATTAAAAAAATATAAATTTTACATTCACACTTGCCCAGATAATTGGGCCAAAATGCATGCGAAGAGAATATAAAAAAAATAACAAAAAATGGGGTCCGTAGAAGCGTCAGGTCCAGTAATTAGATTCCACCGGTGAATCGACAGGTCGCTTTTAGCTACATATTTATCGATGCTGTATTTTACTGGCAACGGGCGACATGCTACCGCGAAATATGGTGATACGGATTTTCGGCTTATCCTATCGGATCCTACTACCTACAGAATTGGCTGTATTTTTTGTTTCTGTCGAAAAAAACATTATTAAAACGTCAAAGGATTATTTAATATTTAACAAGTCACTCGTATTTCAGTTTGTGAATTGTTTTGTCACTTTTTAATTATCGCTTTATGCGTCTTTTCGTCTTTACGAATTTCTCGATTTTCAGTTATCTAATAATTATTTAATTTTCCATCAAGTGTCATTTCAGTGGCACTGGCGTATTATTTGGTCCGCTGGCGTTGGTAATTTCAGTTTTGTTGGATATTCCCATTTTAAGACTAGGATTTGCCAGCGACTTCGCTTGGATGTCGATATCTAAATATTTTTTTAGTGAATTCTGTAAGTATAGATTATAGATAGATAGAATGAATGTGGACGTTCGCTTGCACTACTTGTACTTGGCCGAGCCAGGGATATTACATAGGCGTTGTCTTTTACCCATTATTTATCTATAATAAATTAACTTGTAAATGTTCCACATTTTTAAGCATAATTTTTCCTTAAATATTAAATAGCGCATCCTTCACTTGATTTAAATATGATTGATTGTGTAGGACAATTTAAAAGTATGGAACCATGAAGTCATTCAGCGATGGTCTTCTTTGGGTTACCCCTTTGATCCGGTCTTCCATCCATATGTCTCTGGGTTCTTGAAGACTCTTAGATTTTATGCACTAGCATAGCTAGTAAAGTATGGTTTTTAGAATTTTAGAGAAATAACGATACGACGCGACGCTTGTGAAATTTGAAAGAAAAGACAATCGTTGTCAAGATATGAAAATAATCTTTTGCGGTGTTGAACAATATAATATGGCGGCACCAGATAGATAAAACGCTTTATTGCACACCAAAACAAAACAAGACACTAACATGCATTGTAACATATGAAATGCACAAAAGGCGGTGTTATCGCTATTAGCGATCTCTGCCAGACAACCTTTGTGACTTGTACAAGTGTACATTCCAGTATTAATGAAAATAAATAGGAATTTTAAAATTAGATATTCGGTAATTTGTGCCAAGAGTATTAAAGGAATAAACTGCGTACGTTAAAATACAGAACATATTAAATGACAACAATTCTCGAAATCGGAACTACTTGAAGTAAAATAAAAACAGTAGAAACGTTTAACCATCACCGCCCTTGAGACCCGTTGTTAATTTATCGGAAGAGTCCTTTGCGTGTTGTTTACGCAAAACATCAGAACCGAAAGCTGTTATCAGAAATAAGTCGTCGATATAAATCAACGTTAATCTTGTTTGCCAGTCGCGATCGAACCACTGGTTTTGCATATAAATATATTTATTCTGTGTACGTGGGCGTGTCTTGCGTAGATTTGTAATGTAAACATGTTCAAAAATAATTTTTGATAATCCGTATAATGCGCTACGTGGGATCCATTTGATATCAGGATTAATGTTAATCTTTAGCTTTCTGATACACAACTATGTTGATTTTAAAGCCTTTGAACAAATATTAATTTTGTTTGTAATATTCTGGATCCGTATTATGAATATGAATATAATGAATATGACGTTGCAGTTAAAACCTGACTGTATAAATTCTACCGTTACCATAACCGGCCCTTTTGTCATTCACTGGCCACTGCAGTTCACTTTTGCCTTAAAACGAAACGTTGACCAAGCGGGTTGGCGAGCCCACTCTTTTTGAGGTGGTGTGGTTCCTCAGGGCTTGCGGTAGCGACTATGTTTAACTCTTAATCACCTTAGTCACACTCACGCGAAGAGATGAGATAATGATATTCTAAAGTCTTCTGACACCACATGGCCAAATATGAATATGAATACTAGTAATATTAAACTGCATATTACAGCCGAAACTGCCCGAGTTGCTCATTTTTTTATGCAGCACGGTATACCGCGGGCAATTAATGTTGACTTCGATTCCATAAGATTTGAATCCCTCACGCGCCATCGGGAATACCAATAGGCTTTGGAATTTATCCCAATGCATTTTGGAAAGGCCTATAACTCTGTAACAACATTGATACAACACTAAAAATACAAGTAACTTATTTGTAGGAGGTGTGGTTGCATAATACGAGTACCTACTGACAGCACGTAAACAATATTTAAACCGATGAGCAGCAAAACAGTATCATCTAGAATAGCGAAAAAGACAAAATATTTTAGAATTTGTATATCTAACGTTTTAACGAGGTTTTACATTACTTCATGGAGAATCGTTTAATAAAAGTAAGAAAACAGCTTCAGGGCTGTTATTTGGATATTCTCAAGTGTTACAATTAGGTATGGATTAAGTGCGGTGAACAGCAGTTTGACCAGTACTAGTGGACGCCTTCGTATTAAGGACTGGAATAAAATTGTACATCTATTCTTCTTCTTCCATTTTTATTTATTTCATGTTGTGTGTACAATAGATCTACTTAATAAAAATCTAACACTGACTGACTGACAGACAACGCACAAACCGGTGGGTCTAGAATCATGAAATTTTGAACAGAAGTTCCTTATATAGCGTAGGTGAGCACTAAGAAAGGGTTTATGAAAATTCATCCCTTAAGGGTGTAAAAGTTCCTGAGATGTTGCCGATGAGATTTCTCATCTGGCATACGGCTAGTTATTAAATAAAATACAATAGCCACGGATTAGGTTAATAATGTATTAATGAAAAAATAATCTTTTAACAGCAGCTTGATGAATATGTCTTCATGACTGCCAGTTCCAAATTAAAGTGCGTTTGACAGTGACTTCACAAATGAGAAGCTCCTAATAGGTGAAAAAGGTTTAGTAAATTATGTTAATGGACTAAAACAGTTCTATGCATTATGTAGAAAATACGTATTTTGTAATATTATGTACATAACCAATTATATGATTATTTCCATTTATGATTATTGTTTGAAATTGGCGCGAGCGTCTTGGCATACCCGCATATAGTAAAGATTATTTCGAAGCAACATTTTTTTGTCCCCGAATATTGAAGGCGGTTTGATATTTTAGTATGACACGCGCTCGGCGGCGAGCAGAGGTAAAATTCACATCGCGGCCTCGGACAGTTGATTTTGTTATTCGCGCCTATTAATTGGTCTTGAACGCGGATATCCTTGAGCCACGCGAGTGTTTTGGTTGGACTTGGTTATTGTGATTGTGCTTGTGGTATTTGGAGTGATATCTCGAGGTGATTTTGCTGCCGTGTGTGAGTTGCGGAGCTATAGCGGCCACCGGCTCACCACAGAACGAGACTTGGATTACTACACAAGTATCTATTGGGAATGTATGTATTTATTCAATCACACTAAGATAGGTCACGTCTAGTAGGGACTAGCGTAGGTACACTTTCCAGATTTGTGCGTGGGCAAAACCACCTGGGGTAAGTGAGACATTTAAATTGTGTAAATTGTTGATTATTGTGCTTACCCACCATTTTGGTGGATATATTGAGTAAGCTTTAATTGGGCTCGAGTGCATATTCCTCGAGCTGCTTTCGCGGAACGCGAGACAAATGCGCCTAGTGTGCGCATCGTAAACAATTATTATACATTAGTTACTACATGCTCGATTTTTGATTAGTTACAATGAGATGTTTTTGTTTCATATCGTTTATTGTTATTCATATTGTTGATTAGTTACAGTTGTTTTATCATAGCATTAAGGTCAAGTTATACTCGTACTGAGAAGTAATATTAAACGTTTTCCTATTTAAAAAAATAGTGTTTTAAAAAAATTGGTTGCATGGTGTCCGCCGACTTTAGCACTGTCTCATCTCTTCCAGTAGTTTTATATAAGGAGACTAAGTGAAACAAAGCTGCTACCACAAACCCTACGGATCTGAGAAATAGGCCCCAAGAAATACCACTTCTAAAAGACTGGACTCGCCAATCCGCTTGGCCAGCATGGCGTTTCAGGAGGAGAGGATGGCTGAAGCGTATTTCAAAAGTAGGTATTTTTACTTCCTTTTACTGTTTCTGGGCCAGATATTGAGCAGAGATATTGAGAGATAGAGACAGCTGCATTTCGAGCTGATAATACCTATAAAAATTCCAGAAAATCGAGGTTTCGTATTCCCCCGTTTCCTCCTCCAAAAATGGATCGATTTTTTTTCTGATCTGCGTAAGGATTAGTGTCTCTATCTCTACATTTTGTTTTTAAATAAGAGTTGTTAAATTTTGCTCACTGGGCCTTTTTCTGGAACGTTTCATTTTAGGAGCAACTTTTTTGATTTTATCAGGGTCCTAGCTCCTATAAGAAACAATTAATCAAAGAAATCAAAACGTAGGGACACGCTCATGGTAGACAGCTGGAAATTATTAAAAAATATTTGCCCCATTGCCGGAATTCAGAGAGAAAACAGGCGAATACTTTTGTACGAACAAGTCGCTATTGTTGTCCTCTCTTAAGGCCATAGAACCGTCGTGTACAAAACAATGTGTAGCGAGAACATATGGATAGAAGTGGAACCATGTGTCTAAAATGACGTGTAAACTTTAAGTGACAAAATGCAATTTCTATCAATAGGTAGTTAAAGAGAATAAAGTTATATTTCTAGATAATTATATGTAATTTGGATAATGTTGCACGATATGCACGATAATGTTGGATGATTCATCGAATGACGTTGAAGCGCCATCCTACGTAACAATTACGACCAGCCGATTTCATAATGAGAAATAATTAAATAAACAGCAGATAATACTGAATGGGCAGCACATCGATGATAGCAAACAGGTTTAGGTTCTGTGATGACAATAAAGAAATGGAATGCCGTCGACTTTGTTATGTCGCTCTTAGAAATTTAAACGAATTTATTTCATTTCTTTCAATTATTCAGAAAATATTTTGTTTTGTTAATTATGATTTACTGCTCATTTAATACTTTTTTGACTACTGCTTACTTCCGACGCGCTCATCTATGTAACATTACTTGGGAAATATTTTCGTATTTCCTGTCTAATGTCAACGTAATCAACAAAGGATTCCTGGACTAACATTCATTTTATTATTAGGCTCACGTATTGTGCCAGTTGTAAATAAAATATACTAAGTCATACTTAATCACTAATCCTATGCTCGTGCCAGGAAGCATAGCACATCATGGCTGATTATTGCTTGGCCCGGTACATTAACACGTCTAAAATACAGTCCTTTCCGATCTTTAATATAATCATATCGACCTTTGTGTAATATAAAGTCATTAATCCCGTAGGAAGTAAAAATTTACAGCAGATGACCTAATATAAGATATCTTTGGATATTATGACGTCTGAATAAGACGTCTTAAGCCAGTTTCAATGTGTATCATCAAGAATATCTCACAGTCCAAAAAAAACTTCGACATTACATAGTATTTTATTTCAACGGATACTACAGGATATTGCGTTGTTCATTTATATATAAGTAGATTTTGCAAAAACACATCTGCCTTTTAAACGAAAGGACTTCATGTATCTAACGAAGCATCAAGTATATCTAATAAGTAATAATACTGATATTATATATATATATATAATCCTTTATTTTTGCTCCAATTACTCTACAGCGAATATTTTCAATATAAATATCTGCCTATGCCTAGATACATCACTTCTCAACATTGAGATTGTGAGGTAACAGGCGCAGTTTAAGTGTAGTCATGATTCGTCTAATTTTAATTTCGTTATTTTCGATATCGGAGATAGTTAACGGGTTGAACGAACATTATGAGGTGAGTAATAATGTAGTGAGTGTCCATTATCTTCATCCTGAGGCACATCTGGTTTACGTTTGTCCACCAGGGTACTTGAAAAGCCACGATAGATTGTGTCACTCACAAGTTCATGATAACGTTGATTTAGCTGTCGAAGAGAACGACTTTGATGAAATTGTTGAAGAACCTGCCTCGCAGCCTCTTTCGCCACCAGCATCGCTTACTTCCGTATCAGCATCACCGGTAAACCACCACGATGAAAGTCGAGAAACAGATTCGAACCTAATTCCTACTAACCCTGTCGAGCGTCAATGTCCGGTGGGATACCGTAAAGGCTTTGATGGATGGTGTTACGCTCAAGTTCCTATTAACAGACGTTGGAGTTCCCTTATATGGATATAAATAAATAATGTCAATATTTCGTCAGGGCGAAGTGTAAGTAGCAACAGAAACAGCCAACAAGTTCATAACCTTAAAAAATAAAGAGAACCTCTCTTAAACAATCGTTTTCATTTCTAAACATAAGAAGCCACCAGCAAAAAAAACTTGGTAAAGTAAACGTAACGGCACACGCTCGACGACGCTTTATAACACCGAAGCTAGCCGATCATAATCGATGTGTATTACTTGCGGCCGTTTACTGTAATAACTTTAGAAAGTTACAATTTATACACGCTCGACGACGCTTTATAACACCGAAGCTAGCCGATCATAATCGATGTGTATTACTTGCGGCCGTTTACTGTAATAACTTTAGAAAGTTACAATTTATACACGCTCGACGACGCTTTATAAACACCGAAGCTAGCCGAACATAATCGATGTGTATTACTTGCGGCCGTTTACTGTAATAACTTTAGAAAGTTACAATTTATATAAATACACAGATTATTTATTAAATGGATCGTATTCAAACGAGCTGGTCAAAATTTTAAATGAGCTGTAAATTATCTATCCTCTATACATAAAATAATAATATAATAAAACAGTAAAAGGGTTTGAGTATTGAGGGGTATTTTTAGAAGCTACAGAACCCTAAACAGATTAACTGAACAATTAGCTATACACTAGTGGAAACCGGATCGAAATTCGTTCAGTAGTTTCTACGTTATATTAAAAAACAGACAAACAGACCTACAGACAGACATACAGACAAAACTTCAATAACTTCTGTTTTAGGTTCTGTAGCTTCTAAAAAGAACCCCTCATTTTTTTAATTTACTCACTGGTCAGACTCAGCACTTTTATTCAGCACAGATTGAAAACCTCTGTATGTAATTTTGGCTCGATAGTTTAGTATTTTTTTTCAGTTCTGAATTAAGTTACGCAGTAAGTAGTCGATTAAATTTTATATTGTTTTTAAATAGGTAATTTCAGCATTCACGCACTGAAACTCATTTTAAGTAAACTATTAATTTGCGGAAACTGCATAGGAATATTGTATTTTCTTATATTTACGTTCATATCTAATGTTTGTTTCCTAAATGAAATAAAAATAAATATTGTTAATGTTGAGCATTAATCATAGTGACTGCCGCTCATCTTGTCGTGTCACTGCATTCCCTAATAAAGTGTCGCCAAGCGATATTATCTGTCGGCTATCGATGTCGTCGGTAGGTGGCGTTTGCTGTTGTCATCTGTCGGATTCGCTTGTCACTGTCGCCGCCCTCGGAAATTATAAGATAACGTGTACGAGAGGAAGCCCATGTCCATGAGTAGATCTTAAAAGCGCCGATTACGGTCACGGAAATATTTCAAGAAGTCCTATAGTTTGTCAACGACATATAAATAGTTTGTCTGTGCATACAAACTATGTGTCATCGGATAGGGCTAGTGAAGCTCTGCAACTTATGTATGAACATTCTGTTTCTAAAACATACAAAAAATAGCCAATCTCCCACTGGCGTCGCCGTCTCTCTTCTTAACTTTAGTTATAATTTTATTTTATAATAAAAAACTAAAATTGTAGACCTACGTATATTCAAGATATCCATATTATTATATGCTATATCTAATTTCGAAATTAAATTCCCAATATGGTGTGAAAATCGATTATATGTTTATTTCCATGTATTATTATATATTTTTTACTGATTACACGCTCAATTTTACACCGGTTAAAGGTACACGATTTACTTAAAATCGATATTTTCAGGTACATAATCTATGCATATTAAATTATAATATTATATGTTCATAAAATAAATAAGCATTAAGGTTAAGTTCTGTTACTGTCATTAAACTTACTGCGCTAGCTGAGCCTGCGACTTCCTTGGCGTGGACTTTAGACTATCTATAATTAGTCCATTGTACCCCTCTCGTTCCACGCCATTCCAGCCCGTCCTATCCAATCTCTCTCTCTCACCTATCCAATTTATCGTAAAAGGCGACTAAGGAATAACAAAGCCGCTACCACAAGTCCTGAGGAACTATATCACCTCTAAAAGAGCGACAATCCACTTAGGCAGCGTGGCGTTTTGAAGCCATACATTCCTCATGAACAAGACGATGCATTAAGATACACTAGATTAATCTGACATATGTCAAATCGGTAATGTTTTGACGGCGTAACTTTAGCAACAAATATTCACGTTTACAGCGAAATAACATATGTGACACAATCATCCTTTATAAAGGGTTGCCGAACTTTTAATGCTCTAAACATACGAAAATTCGGAATGTAAGTCCCGGTTCAGCATAATAAAATACCTGTCAAATGTCACTTTTAACAAGTAACAGAGAAAAGCTGCTGCAAGTGATTATTGTGCTATAAATTTATGGATATTTAAACATAAAAATTGTATTGAATATCTGAATTATTAATCGTGGTAACACTTTAAAAGTAATGGATGATCAGCGACATCTATCGGTACGATTTGACGCGCTCCCCGTCTTTCGGGTCTCGTTTTTTTTATGATTCGCACAGCGGGGTGAAGGTAGCGGAGGAAAGGCAGTCGTTGTTCGCACGTCGAGGAGAAAGGGGGATTTCACAGCATAAGAGAGTAAATCAAGTCCGATAAAGTGAGAATTGCCTAATAGTTCAGCCGAAGCGACTCAACGTAATTGTCACTTAAAAGCATATTAATAGTTATTAGTGTATGTATACTAGAATTCCATAAAGTATCCTTAATAAATGTTTCAAGTATTGAACGTCATATCATTTCAATTGCTTAAAATTGTTTCTATAAACAATTTAAGTGTAAAGAAGGTACTTGTAAATACTTGTAAGATATTTGTAAATAAATCAACTTTCCACCGGACAGCATATTATAAAAATAAAAATATATAGTCTATTAAATAATATTTTCGACTTCATTTTGATTTCATTGCCTTCCTCTAAACAATAATCTGAGTAATAGTATTCAATGAATGAATTACATGGGTGTATAATTCTTTATTTACGCTCTTACTTACACATGCGTATTATATAAATATCTGCAAGTATATATTCTCATCATTTCTCAACAGTGGCAGTGAGAGATAACTGTTGAATTCAAAATTGTGGATATATATACACATACTCGTACTCTATGATGATTCGCCCTATTGTAATTTTGATCTTGTCAATAATAGCACTAGTTATAGGGCGGTATGATACAAGTATTGAACGAAGTATGAATAACATTGATCCGATGTTATACACAAGTCAGGGTGTTCTGGATCGTAGGTATGTTCGTGTATTTCCGAGTTTGTACAACACATGTCCAGCAGGATATCGTAAAGGCTCGGATGGATGGTGTTATGAGCACGTTGGTATTCCCCGACGTACAGCTTTTGACGCGGGCTGTGTGCGATCACAAATAAGGGTTAACGGGACATGTGTTGATATACATAAGTAGACATCTTATTATTAAATTATAACTACATCTTACTTTTTGTATTAATTATAATTTCTTTATATGTATTGTATAAATAATCCTGATCTGTAATACTGTCTATTATATAAAGGTTGTCTGGCAGAGATCGCTTTTGGCCATGGACCGCCTTTAATGCATTTTGTGTCTACAATATATGTAATTGTTTTCTTTGATTTTGCAATAAAGAGTTTGATCATCTTGTAACATTTGTTGCAATAGCTCAATTTCGTACTCTGTATTTTTACTATGTATTTTGATATCTGTATTCTGATTCAATATTTATAACGTCTGTAACAAATTACCCATCTACACAAAGAATAGCACTGGCTGGAAACTTTACGAGATGATAAAAATCTGAAATTCAAATAAGGAATAAATCTAAGAATTATGTCAAAGAAAAACAAGAGTGAAAAAGTTTTCCAATAATCACTTTTCATAATAATCCTTTTTATATCGCTGCACCTTTGCATGCAAGAACAGTCTTTGGCTCGACCTCGTCGCAGCCGGGTCCCTTCCCTCTCGAGAAGAAACCGCGTGGTCGTGGGCTCTGTCCACGACTATAATTACGCTGATTAAATAGTCTAGCGATCGACCCCTCCCGTAGCCGGTAGTAGTGAAACCCGCGTATTTGGTGTTCTCCTGGATCCCAGAATTTGCACACGCTGTGCCCTTTCTATACTGCTAGTGTAGCCTCTTAGTGCCGAAGGACGCTCAAACCAAGTGGAGGGTCAAGAAGCCAAGAAGAAGCGCTATCAGGCTGGGAACCACAAGGAAACCGTAAACTTGGTCGAAAGACAGCGATTCTCGGCATATAAAGTCAGGCTCTCTATTTTGACTGTTTATTTTATCACCAAAACCTATGGATCCGCACGGGGATTAGCGTACGGCTATATCGCTTAGCTGTCGCGTTCTCAGAGATGATGTGTATTGTTAGAAAACTCATCCCAAGAATTTTTGACGTCTTGGGGAACAGGCTCATCCCAGTCGATTTTCAGGAGCCATAATTTTTGTAGAATCATTTTTGGTTGGATAATGCATGGACTTAGAAGTCCCAGGGGATCGAAAAATTTAAATACATTAGACATTATGATCGCTTTGTAACATTACAATTATCAATGGAGAAACGTTTTATGGGGAAGTGTAGATTATCTTCCTTTGGATCCCACCCTAACCCGTGAGTGCTCGTCGATTCACTCCAAATTAATTTGTCGTTTGTTGAATTACTTTCGATATCTTCAAAGAGACTTGGTGAGTTGTTCTTGTACTTTCGAAGAGGAAAACATGCTGACTGTAATGCGTCAGAGACAGACTTCTGTATGTATCGTAAGTCATCCTCATCATTTGCTCCGGTTATTAAATCATCGACATAAAAGTCGTCTTTTATTATTGATTGGATCCGACTATCCTTACACTCCTCTCCAACTTGCCACAAACACCTCGTGCTTAATTTGCACGTTCGGGCCATCCATAAGGATATCGTTGAGTGAGTACCCGGAGGAAGTAGGTGCAGAGACAGCCCTGGTTTTTGATGATTCGCTGCCTTCTCGGAACACAGCATGATGACATAAAAAATATCATGTGGTCGGATTGGGATAGGGAGGCACAGATAAATGGCCTAGTTCGGCATATTCACGAATAAATTCTGTGTACTGTGATTTGAGATCAGTATTCTTCCGAAAACGCTTTTCTAAATTGAGCAGGCGTTTTTTAGCCATGCCGTAGGACTCACCTAGGCAATCAGGGTTGTTTTTTAAAGGTAGCTTGACGCAAAATTGTTATTGTTATTGTTGGCTGCAAAATTGGAAGTATTATTAATCGTTTGATTGGATGCACGATTGTATGAATGGTTGCATTGAATATATTTAGCAGAACTTGCAGGGATAGATCCGGCTATTAGCCAACCAAATTTCGAGTTTATTAGCTTTGGGTTCTTGGGCCCTAATGACTGTTGTTCAGAACACAAGACATCCCAAAATATGTTCGCCCCAAGGAGGACATCGATCTTTGCCCGTAGGTCAAAGTTAGGATCGGTCAATTTTATATTATGAGGTAAGTTAATATTTTGTATATTTATAGATGCATTTGGCAAATCGTCTGTTATTTCTTCAAGTACTAAGCAGGGTAAGGTTGCCTCGTATGGAATGTTTCTTGATTGTATTTGTATGGTAGAACTTTCAACTACTTTATTGCATGAATTGTTTCCTATTCCTATGATGTTTATTGCTTCTATTTTTTGTGTATTTAACAGCAATTTCTGTTTCAGATTTTCCGTGATGAAAGATGATTGACTGCTGCAGTCTAGGAGTGCGTGTGTGTCAACGGGTTCGAGACTTCGATAACCGCTGTGGATAAAATAGATTCACCAGGACCTTCTTTACAAAAGTTCGCTACGGACTCCGCCGAAGTGGAAGGGATCGGAAATGAATCGGAATGAATCATTGTATTGTGTTTCTTATTACATACTCTGCATGATCGTAACCGACATTCCGAAAGTTGGTGACCCTGCCGTAAACAATTGCTACATAAATTGTATTTTTTAACACCAGCCAGCTTATCATTTATGTTTTTATTTTTAAATATAGGACAATTATAAATGCGGTGTGCATCCTTGCAAATGATGCACGCTATTTTCTTTTGTATAAGTTGACTTCTACTTGCGAACGTTTTAATAAAGGGAGTTCTTACTGGTTTATTATTAAAATTCGTGTTTTGTTTATTAAAACTCTGTTTGTTTTGTGTGTTTGTATTTTACCTATATAAACTCTGACTAGGGCGAGAGGCGCTTTGTTGCATTGCGTTAAACTTGTCGTGCTTACTACGAGTCAAGGCTTCTAGAAAATCAGCTCGTTCAGTCAAAAACTTGTTGAACTGATTTAGGGTTGGAACATCTTTGAAAGTATTAAGAAGTTCTTCTCACTTCATTAAGGTGTGACTATCTAATTTCGATGACAACATAAAAATAAGTAGAATGTCCCACTTGTCTGTTGGTTGTCCTTAACTAGACAATACGCGTAAGTTCATCGTTACATGGTCGACCAGGAATCGTAAAGAGCGTTCGGATTCATGTGTGATTGGTTGCATGTTGAACAGCGCAGTAAGATGCTGATTTATAAGCACTCGCTTGTTATCGTAGCATTCACAAAGCAACGACCATGCATTCGCATAGTTCGATGATGACACTTCGAGATTGGATATGATTCGTGCTGCGTCTCCTTCTAAATAAGAGACTAAATAATGGAATTTATGTATGTCAGATATACGGTCGTTTTTGTCCACCAGCGTCAAAAACGCATCACGAAATTACATCCAACGAAAATAATCGCCGTTAAATTTCGAGATTTCAATTTTCGGTAATTTGAAGTTGGAACTTGAACTCTGATCATGACCGTAGAGTGATGACATGGAGATTCTGTTACAACAGACTTGCGACGGGTTTCTATCTGAATATTTGTATCTTCAATCAAAACTTTAGCATTTGCAATGCAAGAAATAATGTCACTTTCAATGTCTTCCCTCTCGTCAATCTCAGTGTCCAAACATTGAGAATTTAAGACCTCAATCTCAGTTTGAAGAGTATCAAACTTGCCAGCCAATGATTCAAACTTGCTTAGTTTAAGAGAAAGCTCGGCTAATTCGAAGCTAGTTAGTTCTGATGATTTTAATAATCAAAGGTAGTTTTTGAATTTCGTAATTTGACCGTTCACTGAACTGCGTTTTATGTTTAATTATATTTTATTTATTTATGTTATGTTATATTATTTATTATATGTTAACACTACATTTTATTGAATTAGTAGTCATGATTTTAGTTAATTAATTTTACTATGAATTTATATAGAAAGAACTTGTATTTATGTAAATATGATTGATTTAACTTTAGCTAATCGTGTATGTGAAACGTAGGTACTGTTAAAATAAATGTAATTTAAATGTTAGGCAACTAAAATCATAACACTTTCTCCGACTTAGCTGCAATCGGGTAATGTCTCACTCTCCCCCTTTGGTGACAGCTTGCCGCAGGAATCCAGGTCCAGGCGGCACCCGCCGGCCGACAGCGCGATCAGCTGACTGGTCGAAGTTAGATATTCAAGAATCTTGACACCGGGGCGCCCCGGGTTATGTCTGTAGATATCGGCGAATCGGGTGAAAAGAAAGAAATGACTATAATGATTAATATGGGGAACTGCTGATTCATGAATCAACTTGTATTGTTGTATTTATAGAAGGTTATGATGGGTACAAATAAACTTGAAATAATTGAATGAATAGGTAGAAATAATTTTGCACTTTAATGTCGAGATGTTTGTATGAATGTATCGAGATTGCCTTCGTGTGACTCTTTGAAGCCTTTATTACACTGTGGACGCAATAACAGATAATTTTGATGATTAATATTTGGGTACGTGTGAAGGACAAAGGAAGGACACTTATCTTTTTGGAAGCCCATTTCCGTGATCGTGGCGAAGTTTCACTGCTTGTGCTTCGCTGTCGGACCTGCTCTTGTCCAATTGTGTGATCCTTCAACTCCGGAGATTGCCTTATGGATTGATTGGATTCGACGCCGTTTGCTGGCGCTAACTTGGCACGTCGATGATTCTCGTCCTGTCACGGTTGCCAAAAAAAAAAAACTATGTCTTCGCTAGGAGACACTGCGAGTTTTACTCCTTTGGCACTTTGGAAATACAACCCGAAAGGTTTGCTTGTAATGACTGGTTTTATTAGTGGATGCAATGTTAGTGCGTCTCAGCTCACGATTTCGATTGACTGACACTTTGTATGTAAAAACATGTAGGTAAGCACCAAAACGGCAGGCTACCCATATTTAGTGACAGTAGTTAAATAAAAATTAAAAATGTTGAAGCGGCGATGTGGAGCCGCGACACGCAGCAGTTTTCCCTCGTTAGAGTTTTAGGTGGGAAACTTCCACAGTATTTAATAACAGATCTAAATTTATAACCCTGCGAGGTACAGAATTCCATAATTATAAAGGAAGAAGTTGGAAGCAATTCCATAAAAGTGTGTTTCGAGAGCTAATGCTCAGGTTATCTTGAAATACAAGACAATCATACTGATATTATATATGTATAATCCTTTATTTTTGCTCCAATTACTCTACAGCGAATATTTTCAATATAAATATCTGCCTATGCCTAAGTACATCACTTCTCAACATTGAGATTGCGAGGTAATAGGCGCAGTTTAAGTGTAGTCATGATTCGTCTAATTTTAACTTCGTTATTTTCGATATCGGGGATAGTTAACGGGTTGAACGAACATTATGAGGTGAGTAATAATGTAGTGGGTGTCCATTATCTTCGTCCTGAGGCACATCTGGTTTACGTTTGTCCACCAGGGTACTTGGAAAGCCACGATAGATTGTGTCACTCACAAGTTCATGATAACGTTGATTTAGCTGTCGAAGAGAACGACTTTGATGAAACTGTTGAAGAACCTGCCTCGCAGCCTCTTTCGCCACCAGCATCGCTTACTTCCGTATCAGCATCACCGGTAAACCACCACGATGAAAGTCAAGAAATAGATTCGAATCTAATTCCTACTAACCCCGTCGAGCGTCAATGTCCGGTAGGATACCGTAAAGGCTTTGATGGATGTTTTTTTTTTTTTGTTAGGAAGGACGATCAAGGAAAATCCTCATATGGACACCTGGGAATGGGGCCCAGGTAGTGCCGGACTCTTACCGGCTAAAAAACCTTGATTTGTCTTAACATCGTGAATGTCTAAATTTTTTTGGCCCTAATGGCCTTTCAAGAGTCACCGGTCGTGTTTGATTTAGGACGAGCACAGAAGGCGCTCAGCCAGGAACAAAGTGTGTGTTGCAACGAGCCAAAGGTCTCCCCTGCCGGTAAACCGGCGGGAGGAATGGACCTCGGCTTAGGACGTTGCATTGGGGGGATACCGCAGGATCGCGAGTCGGCGAGAAGCGCCCAGGCACGTGCCGGTACCTAGTAAAAGTGTTAGCTGAGGGCCGGTGTGTGTTAACGGTGTAACGATGGGACGTCCACGTCTCCGCCGTGGGGGCGATCGGTGTCTGTGTGCTGTGTTTGAGTGCAGTGTGAAAACCGCATTGGCAGCGGTGATCGGGTCGTCGGGATCGTCCAGGATGTGCCGCGGGCGACGATAGCGGGGAGGGGCACTCCTGTCCGCTATGTAGGTGAGGGAGGAGACAATCAGAGGGTTCAGATGGTGTGGAATAGCGTCAAAGTAGCGTCGGGCGGTGTCTTTTATGTATTTGACGATGGAGGGAACTTCCAAGTCCTTGTGGAGGTCGACGTTACGCAAGTACCATGGTGCAGCCACGGGCTTGCGCACGAATCTGTTTTGAAGTTTTTGAAGGATTTTAATGTTGGAGGAAGCTGCGTGTGCGAACACAACGCTAACATAGGTCATAATGGGTCGGACGAGAGTTGTGTATAATGTCAACTTATTTCTAAGCGACATTTTACTTCTCCCGCCTATGAGGGGGTTGAGGCGACTGAGCACAAAGGCGGCTCGGTTTCGGACAGTTTTAATGTGTTCTCGGAAAGTTAGTCTATGGTCTAGAGTGACTCCGAGATATTTGGTCTTTTTGACGAGAGGAATTGTTTGACCGAAAAGGGTTATCGGGTGAGGGGAGAGATTAGGCTTACGACAGTCAGCCCTGGGAAAAGGGAAGCACATGGCTGCACTTTTCGCCGGGTTTATCTCTATCCTCCACCTCGCAAACCACTCGCCTAGGGCGGTGACTGCGCGCTGGAGGCGTAGAGAGACCATGCGTAGGTTCCTATCTGGGGCGTAGCGGGCGGTGTCATCCGCGAAGAGGGCGAGCTTTATTCTTAGGGTGAGGGGGATGTCATTAGTGTAGAGGGAATAGAGCGTGGGTGTTAGAACGGAGCCCTGTGGGACTCCAGCTCTGATTGGGCGGGGGCTGGACAGAGTGCCTTCGACTCTGTAGCGAAAAGTGCGATCGGTAAGGAAATCTCTGATGATGAGAATGAGACTTTCTGGCACCTCCAGTTGGTACAGTTTATAGATTAAACCGTTGTGCCATACTTTATCGAAATCCTTCGCTACATCGAAGAAGACAGCTAGGGTTCGGAAGGGTCTCTTTTGGTTGAGACCCGGGAGTATGTGCTCCGTTATTCGGTGCACCTGTTGGACGCACGAGTGGTTGGCTCTAAACCGAACTGCTCGTCAATGAGAAGCCTTTTTGAGTTAATGTGACTCAGCAGGCGAGAATGGAGGACTTTTTCATAGATTTTAGCCATTGTATTCAATAGGCTAATGGGTCTGTAACTGGAGGGATCCGAGCGGTGTTTGCCCGGTTTGGGGATACCGATGACGACGGCTTCTTTCCAGGCGACTGGAAAGAGATGATTTCGCATGGCAGCATTGAAGATGTCCACGAGAAGAGCAATCAGATGGATCGGGAGGCTTTTGAACACCTTGTTGGGTATTCCGTCTATTCCAGGAGATTTTGTAATTTTGAGATTTTGGATAATCTTCTGGATTGCTGTTACCGTAACCGGTAGAAGGGAGTCTGAGGGGGGGATGGAGGCTCGACGCCCCACCTCTCCGTCAACCGAGTCGACGTGGGCTTCGTCCACCGGCTGACGGCTAAGGGAGCATTGAGCCTCCAAGCTGTCAGTTAGGCGCCAATGATCGCATTCAAACCGGGCCTATTTATATTTCGGATCTAAGTATCTCAACTAGCTTCTGCTGGTTATTGACAGTGGTTAGCACAGCTAGCACAGGGTTCACTGTTTATTTAATATACACTAAGAAGACATAATAGACAGAATATATTAGTTATTTATTACAAGGCTAAAACATGTTTTGCGTAGTAAAAGAACAAACGACGATCAGTGAAAAATAACAACTGAATAACGTATAGCCTAGTGATGTGACACGACAACAGTGATGTGCCCATCACCACTCTTATGCGAGGGATTGAGAAATACTCATTTCCAACAGCTTCTACGGTAGCGAGAGGATTCGTGTATCGGCCGACTGAGGGCGCCTCAGGCTGTCTTTATTTAATACATACATGGGAGCGAGATACCACATGATAAGGACAGACTATTTTAGACAAGGACAACAACAATAACATTGACGCTTACATTCTGAGTTCTACAACTCGCGTCATTCTTCGGAGTTACATTTAATTTCCATCGTTATCTTTATTTACAAAACACATACTACACACAAATATATGTAAATGAAGATCTTCGCACTTCATTCCGAATTCACTATGGCTCTGTGGAGTTTGTGCCAGTCTATGGTTACTCTATGGTTGAAGCAATGGAGGTTTGACAGAAGGGTTTGTCTTTTTTATATCTAATATTATTCTAAGTTTACAATTGAATCTAGTGACCAAATACAATAAAGGGATTTGTTTACTTATGTTGAAATAAACTTCATAGAGAGATAGTGAGAATTAAATAGAGAATCAATAGCTTTAAATGTTGTATCTCTTTTCAGGTAAGATTTGTACACCTTATAAATTGATGTCAAAAGTATTGCCACATTGGGTTTAATAACAACAATCTCTTTTCAGAACAACGCAATTTGGTTTTGATTTCGAGATTCCTACATTGTCTCTAGTGTTTGTTAAAGCACATTATATATACACATTATATATGTATATATACACAAATTCTTAATAATAACAGGGCATCAAAACTATATTTACAAATACATCTTACGTTGCTAACTTGAGGCGTCATTGTTAACAATTGTATTTTCATATACATATTTACGTTCATATCTAATGTTTGTTGCCTAAATGAAATAAAAATAAATATTGATAATGTTGAGCATTAATCATAGTGACTGCCGCTCATCTTGTCGTGTCACTGCATTCCCTAATAAAGTGTCGCCAAGCGATATTATCTGTCGGCTATCGATGTCGTCGGTAGGTGGCGTTTGCTGTTGTCATCTGTCGGTGTCGCTTGTCACTGTCGCCGCCCTCGGAAATTATAAGACAACGTGTACGAGAGGAAGCCCATGTCCATCAGTGGATGTTAAAAGCGCCGATTACGGTCACGGAAATATTTCAAAAAGTCCTATAGTTTGTCAACGACATATCAATAGTTTGTCTGTGCATACAAACTATGTGTCATCGGATAGGGCTAGTGAAGCTCTGCAACTTATGTATGAACATTCTGTTTCTAAAACATACAAAAAATAGCCAATCTCCCACTGACGTCGCCGTCTCTCTTCTTAACTTTCGTTATAATTTTATTTTATAATAAAAAAACTAAAATTGTAGAACTACGTATATTCAAGATATCCATATTATTATATGCTATATCTAATTTCGAAATTAACTTCCTAATGTGGTGTGAAAATCTATTATATGTTTATTTCCATGTATTATTATATATTTATTACTGATTACACGCTCAATTTTACACCGGTTAAAGGTACACGATTTACTTAAAATCGATATTTTCAGGTACATAATCTATGCATCGTAAATCATAATATTATATTTTCATAAAATAAATAAGCATTAAGGTCAAGTTCTGTTACTGTCATTAAAATTACTGCACTAGCTGAGCCCGCGACTTCCTTGGCGTGGACTTTAGACTATGTATAGTTAGTCCATTGTACCCCTCTCGTTCCACGCCATTCCAGCCCGTCCTATCCAATCTCTCTCTCTCACCTATCCAATTTATCGTAAAAGGCGACTAAGGAATAACAAAGCCGCTACCACAAGTCCTGAGGAACTATATCACCTCTAAAAGAGCGACAATCCACTTAGGCAGCGTGGCGTTTTGAAGCCATACATTCCTCATGAACAAGACGATGCATTAAGATACACTAGATTAATCTGACATATGTCAAATCGGTAATCTTTCGACGGCGTAACTTTAGCAACAAATATTCACGTTCACAACGAAATAACATTTGTGACACTATCATCCTTTATGAAGGGTTGCCGAATTTTTAATGCTTTAAACATACGAAAATTCGGAACGTAAGTCCCACTTCAGCATAATAAAACAACTGTCAAATGTCACTTTTAACAAGTAACAGAGAAAAGCTGCTGCAAGTGATTACTGTGTTATAAATTTATGGATATTTAAACATAAAAATTGTATTGGATATCTGAATTATTAATCGTGGTAACACTTTAAAAGTAATGGATGACTAGCGACATCTATCGGTACGATTTGAGGCGCTCCCCGTCTTTCGGGTCTCGTTTTTTTTATGATTCGCACAGCGGGGTGAAGGTAGCGGAGGAAAGGCAGTCGTTGTTCGCACGTCGAGGAGAAAGGGGGATTTCACAGCATAAGAGAGTAAATCAAGTCCGATAAAGTGAGAATTGCCTAATAGTTCAGCCGAAGCGACTCAACGTAATTGTCACTTAAAAGCATATTAATAGTTATTAGTGTATGTATACTAGAATTCCATAAAGTATCCTTAATAAATCTTTCAAGTATTGAACGTCATATCATTTCAATTGCTTAAAATTGTTTCTGTAAACAATTTAAGTGTAAAGAAGATAATACTTGTAAATATTTGTAAATAAATCAACTTTCCACTGGACAGCATATTATAAAAATAAAAATATATAGTCTATTAAATAATATTTTCGACTTCATTTTGATTTCATTGCCTTCCTCTAAACAATAATCTGAGTAATAGTATTCAATAAATGAATTACATGCGTGTATAATTCTTTATTTACGCTGTTACTTACACATGCGTATTATATAAATATCTGCAAGTATATATTCTCATCATTTCTTAACAGTGGCAGTGAGAGATAACTGTTGAATTCAAAATTGTGGATATATAAACACATACTCGTACTCTATGATGATTCGCCCTATTGTAATTTTGATCCTGTCAATAATAACACTAGTTATAGGGCGGTATGATATAAGTATTGAACGAAGCATGAATAACATTGATCCGATGTTATACACAAGTCAGGGTGTTCTGGATCGTAGGTATGTTCGTGTATTTCCGAGTTTGTACAACATATGTCCAGAAGGATATCGTAAAGGCTCGGATGGATGGTGTTATGAGCAAGTTGGTATTCCCCGACGTACAGCATTTGAAGGGCGCTGTTTGAAACCACAAATGAGGCATCCTAACGGGACATGTATTACTCCATTTGATTTCGAGTAGACATGTTATTATTAAATTATAACTACATCTTACTTTTTGTATTAATTATAATTTCTTTATATGTATTGTATAAATAATCCTGATGTGTAATATTGTCTATTAAATAAAGGTTGTCTGGCAGAGATCGCTTTCAGCCATGGACCGCCTTTAATGCATTTTGTCTCTACAATATATGTAATTGTTTTCTTTGGTTTTGCAATAAAGAGTTTGATCTATCTATATATCTACAGTTTGTATTCAAGTACCTGTCAACGTACGCTTTATTTATCTTGTTGTTGTTATATGACTGTTTCAATTTTCATACAATACATCTCCGAATTGCTATTACCCTGTAATACAAAATTTCCCCTTTACGCTTATCTAAGTCAGCACACGTGAAGTCGTGGGCACTGCTAAAGTTAAATATCTATGCACTATACATAACCGACGAGGTAAACAAGTCCTCGAGTGGAGGCCACGTATCCGGAACCGCAGTGTGGGACGCCCTCTAGCCAGGTGGACCGACTACTTAAGCGAGGATCGCCGGTGGTGGTTGGATGGGAAGGGCCCAGGATCGTGTGTGGTGGCGAGCTTTGGGAGAGGCCTACATCAAGCAATGGAGAGACATAGGCCGATGGTATACATATACGTATATAAAATATAAAGGTAATGTAATATCTAATATAATATATTTTATACATCCGATTGTGTACAACCAGACTTTATTCCCGTATATTAAGTGTCAAGATGAACCATTACGGTTCAAGATGAATGCCAGGTAATTTCGAATATGCAATTAAAATGGGGAAAATAGCCGAGCAATTATTCCCCATTTCCTCAGCAGTGCATTAAAGAAAAGGGGATGGATAATTTTTGGGTCAATTATAAATCCACCGAGAGGGAGGCCCGGGTAACCGATTTTTGATGAAAGGAATTTTATATTTTTATTCCAGTAATTTGCTTTAGGGAGTCACCACGCCTCGAACATAGAATTTGTGGATGACAAGGATTATTTGACTTATTTCTCACTCTTTTTGGCGTTATTTAAAATTAAAACATTAATGAATTTCTTAGTTTTAAAAAAATCGCTATAGAACTCTGATACCTAAAATAGAGGGGAAATAAAGAAAACATCATTTTTAAAAGTAACATAAAAAAACAACTTCATTAGTTTGTTGTGTGCATATTGAATAAAAACTTTATAATGAACACGCCTTTGTCAGATAAGCGTATTAAAGTAAATATGAAAATTAAATTTACCCGACGTTACTTTTACATTTTTCCTGTCGCAATATTCTTAATGCCGAACAAACATTTTTAAAATGCTCGTACGCAAAAGCCATTTCAACTCGTTCGTCGATAAATATTATTTCTAGGGCTTCGACCTGGGGCGCTCTAATTTTTCAATTTACGCAGCAGTTTTCTCTCGTAAAACAAACCGTTAGAGTTTTAGGTGGGAAACTTCCACAGTATCTGATAACAGATCTAAATTTATAACCCTGCGAGGTACAGAATTCCATAATTATAAAGAAAGAAGTTGGAGGCAACTCCACGAAAGTGTGTTTCGAGACTTAATGCTCAGGTTATCTTGAAATACAATATTTCTCTCTCGCGATAATCCAATGCTTATTTATTCAGTTTTTTTTCACAGTTTTATCTGATACTCGACTTTTATTTTAAGAGCCATATCTGCGATTCTCATCGGATTAGATTCAACAATGTTCTGTGTAGGAACTTGTCACGATTTACATTTTCTTGTACCTATTAAAAGTACCATTCACTATGCCATACCAGACGATTATAAAAGCGATTAAATCTGCACCGTTAACTCAGATGGTAGGAGAATTTTCAGAAATAATAACATTCAAATCTCACTTCGGCAATGAGAGACTCGTGAGACTAACTACTATACGAGTATATATATATAAAAACCGGCCAATTCATAAACTATTTACATTACGAGTATCTAAGGTGTTTTTTTATATATTCATAGTTTTGCAGATGAAATTGGCTACCATGCGCAAACAAGCGGTCAATGAGATATTCACAGATATACGCTATGCTGATACAGAAGGCTTTATTGAAGTGCAGTAAGCAAATAAAAAAAAACGGATCAAAATATAAATAGCAGAATGATGAGTCAGAGCAGGCGTTTGACATTTGGAGCTGATTTGAATTTAGGTTTTGTATTAGCAGCCAGTACGAGTAAGTACATATGTACACTCATTAAGTATCAATGAATATTTTTTTAATGTTTCGTTTAAAAATCAAATCGATGACGAATTATAAATGTAGAAAAATAATTTGATTAAGATTTATGAAATAAAAAATATATTTCTAGCATCCAAACAATAATCCACCTATTTAAGATCTTCAGCTTTAATTCCCTAATTTGATAACGAAAAAAAAAACTTAAAACATCAACATGGAAACTTATTTATACTATGTTTGGAATTGGCGCGAGCATCTTTGCATACCCGCATACATTGATTATTTGAAGCAACATTTTTTTTGTCCCCGCCATATTAAAGGCGGTTTGAGAATTTGATATTTTTGAGTAGTAACACGCGCTCGGCGGCGAGCAGAGTTAAATTGAGATAAATTCACACCGCGGCTTCGGACAGTTGTTATTTGTTATTAGCGCCTAGTAATAGGTCTTGTTCGCTGATATCCTGTGCCACGCGAGTGTTTTGGTTGGATTTGTTGTGATTGTGCTTGTGGTTTGGAAGTGATTCTCGAGGTGATTTGCTGCCGGGTGTGAGTTGCCGAACTGTAGCGGCCACCGGCTCACCACGGAACGAGACTTGGATTACTACACAAGTATCTATTGGGAATGTATGTATATATTCAATCACACTAAGATAGGTCACGTCTAGTAGGGACTAGCGTAGGTACACTTTCCAGATTTGTGTGTGGGCAAAACCACCTGGGGTAAGTGAGACCTCTAAATTGTATAAATTGTTGATTATTGTGCTTACCCACCATCTTGGTGGAGAGATATTGAGTAAGTTTACTACATTTGGGCCCGAGTGCACATTCCTCGGGCTGCTTTCGCGTAACGCGAGGCAGGTGCGCGCCTAGTGTGCGCATCGTAAACATACTATTTTCTCTTAGTGTATTCGCACTGAATTGTTATACAAAAACAAAATTATAAATAATAGGTCGGGGAGAATAATAGGTAGGTAAATAATAATAGAGTCATTTCGTATTTTGTACACATGAAGTTGTAATCAAATCTCTGCGGTTGTACTATTTGTACCTGGCTGGTTCTAATACCATTAAACTTTGACATTCTAAAAAAAATATTAAAAGAAGAACTATTTTCTGCCATTGTTCCATTCCATTGTTTTCCAGTCGCTACATTTTTAAATTTAATTACAAAAAAGGCAAAAGTGCGACACAAGCCGCAAAAAAATTTGTGGCGTTTATGGATCTAATGCGGTATCGTTAAGGGCTATCCCTTAACGTTGTTGGTTAAGGCAAAGTTGGTTCAAGCGTTTTTAGTTGTTTCAGTTTTAGTTTCGTTTCAGTTTTTACTGAGGAACTGGGTATTAATCACAAAACGGTTTTAAGTAATTTGAAAATGTCTGGGTATCAGAAAGAGCTCGATACTTGGGTGCCACGTGATCTTACGGAAAGAAACCTCATAAACCGTGTTTTCATTTGCGATTCTCTGTTAAAACGATACGAAACCGAACCATTTTTGAAACGATTGATCACGGATGACGAGAAGTGGATCACTTACGTCAAGAACGTCCGGAAAAAGATCGTGGTTAAAGCACGGACAGGCTCCACAAACAGTGGCAAAACCCGGCTTAACTCGAAACAAGGTGATGTTGGGTGTATAGTGGGATTGGAAAGGTGTCGTTCATTATGAGCTTTTACCGCCAGGAGAAACTATTGATTCTGACCTCTACTGCCAGCAACTGATGAGATTATAGCGAGCAATTGAGACGAAACGGCCTGAGCTGATAAATAGAAAGGATGTGATCTTTCACCATGATAACACCAGAGCATACACATCTTTAACCAATCAGCAAAAATTGTGAGAGCTTGGCTGGGAAGTGTTGATGCATCCACCGCATAGCCCTGACCTTGCCCCCTCAGATTTTTATCTTCTTCGGTCACTACAGAACTCTTTAAGTAGCGTAAGGTTGACATCAAGAGAGGACTGTCAAAACTACTTGTCGCAATTTTTTGGCCGGAAATCCCAGAATTTCTACAGCGATGGGATCACGACACTATCTACAAGATGGCAATAAGTTATCGATCAAAACACATCGATAATAAAGGCACATATTTATTATAAGTAAATGTAAACTTTATAAAAAATGTGTCTTGAATAACTATAGCAAATACGAAGAAACTTTCTGCCCGACCTCATACAGAATATCATCAGTGCAGACATAATCTCTATTTACGTATGAAAATAAGTAGTTTTTAGTTCGAGTCTAGTTTTAGTTAGTTTTTTAGTTTAGTTTTATGCAGATTTTTTTATAAAAACAAGGTGACAAGGTTGTGTTTTTAATGTAATTTGTAACTTTAATATGAAATTTGCTTATATGTAAATCTTAAATAATAATAAAGTGGATGGACATCCGCAATACATGACGATATCAGTCCAGAATGACAAACATTGGCACGCCTCCGAATGCGCTGCCTACCTTTGGACATTTAGGAATGGATTTGGGAAATTGGGGAGGGAACGGATAGAATGGACTAGGAATGGACTCTGCCATATTCCACTCATTACAGTAATGCGTGCGGTACATTGGAGGAATAGAATAATGGAAAATGGAATAGACATTTTACGGAAGTGTTCTGTGAGTGCGGGATAACTCGGCCAGTCGAGTGCGCCAAGCGGCTATGGGATTACAGTGTGCACCCTCCGGAGGAGCCTAGGCAGGACCCTGCAGTCTTGATATATATATATGCAAATAACTTGCAAAACTGAAGGAAATTATAAATGGTAATACTTTCCCAATATACCTAAACAACTACCCTCGTCGGGGACCCAAGTTCTTCTGCATCGTATACCTCGTGAACGAAAAGCAGTGTGCAAACCGGTTTACTCGTACGTTCATTGGTGCAAACATGCGCGTGATAACTGTCCTGCGCATGTTTGCACACTGCGAGCACTTTGAAAGTACGTACTGTAATCAATAATTGGAAAGTACACAGATATTCAACTGCATACATAAGAAGCATACTCGAAAATTTGTATAATGGGAGGACTCTACTCGCCCATGATTGTTGCTTAAGGTATATTTCCCCCCATTCATTTCTAAAATTCCGTTATAATCTGAAAAATACTGGAATACAGGTATTAGTAAAATAAAATGAAAGAGTTTATTTGCTTTAGTGGAACGTTTTTTTATAGAACAAAAATAAATTGTCACGGTGGAATAGTTTTTATCATGTATGACATAATGTCTAAAGGAAAGTTATCCCGAAATAGTTACGGAATACTATCATGTATGTGGTCGACACGCTCTTAGCCTTTTTTAGTGAGAGAAACGGGCGATGAAAGCATGTTTATGTGTCAGCCCTAAATTTTAACTGAACCGAGTTTCTAGGGAACTTTAAATCTTGTTTTATGTACGAATTGTGGGAAGTTGCGAATAGTCCTTTTTAAAGTTATTTTTATAGGTACCTATGTAAAATTTCATAAAATGTAAAACAATCTTTTGAAATGTTTTTCTCAGCGCTGGGTCTCCCTCTATCCGAGGGCTCATCGTTGTTGTTGGTCACAAAACAGATGTTTATTTGGTTACTGCCACTTTAGCAGTGTTTAGTGACCAATGTTTAGTTATCGACTCAATTAAAAGGTTGACAGCGCACCCGTATCTCCCCTGGTGTTGCAGGTGTCCATGGGAGGCGGTGACCACTTGCCATCTCACGGACCGCCCACTTGTCTGCCATTTCTTCTATAAAAAGATATTAATCTAGCTAGACTGGTCATTCTTTTATCTAAACCAGTTCTAGATACTTTCTAGTTCTAGATTCTAGTTCTAGTGCTAGATTAGAGTTCTAGATACCTCTAATTGCATACTTTATTAAGAGATACTTTATTGCATAGACGTGGATGACGCGTTCGGATATTTCCGGATTAGCCGATGGCCAATGTTGTTGTAATATATCTGTACTAAATGTTTACTTTCATATTAACAAAACATCTTAATTGGTAATCAGCCCTTTGATCGTTCTCAACTGGACATTAGCCTCCTTCTGCACATTGTCTTGTACACGAGGGATGTACGGCCTTAATACGCTATTTATACTGGCCAAGTGGATAAGCGATAGTCGCCATTACAACTCCCGTGGGAGTCTTAAGTGGCTACTAAGGGAGGACAAAGCCGCCACCACAAGTCCTAAAAAGCTACCACCACCTCCAAAAAGTAGACTCGCCAACCCGCCAGCGACGCTTTTCCAGGCATTCATTTTCCTTCATGCACAAGACACTGTGCATGAGAGTGGATACTGAAAGGGCTGGTTGCATTGCATTACATTCCATTGCGTAACAATAATAATAACGCCACTGTCAATGGCCCACACTAGGATTCCCCGTGTCGTGGGTCCAGAGACACATACACATATATATATATTTACCACATGCCTGCCCATCATTTCAATAATTAATTTAATAAATTGTTAAGTAAAGTTCGAATGTCATTATAATAAAAGCTTTTAAATCTAATTATCTAATCTAACATGGTCTTTGCGAGAAGTCAATTAGTGAGGGTCGATTAGTGTGAAGTTGCCCGTAGTGTATATCTTTTGGGGGAATGTAGTGAATTAATCCCTTCAATATATAGCTTATGTTTAGCTTTATTACATGTATAATAAGTTCATATTACTGTTTTGCTGTGGGTATTTTGTTCACAAATGAATTATTTATATATATATTATTTGCTCTTTTTTCACTTTAACTACATGCTACATGCGCCATGAAACGTCGCCTGGAGAAGGAAGGAAGGGTTGCCGGAGTAAAAACTCAAAATCTCCCCTCTGTGATTGTCTGGGGATACTGTTACATCAAAACTGCTGAACCAATTTCGTTGAAACTTGGCAAATATGTAGAATGTAATCCGGATTATCAGATATGCACGTAGAAGTAATGAGTAGAAGAAGAAATAGAAGAAGCAGGTAGGCACGTATTCACGTAGAAGACGCAAACAAAGTATTGTTTTGCTAATAATAGCTTACAACAGCCCTTTATTTTTTTTTATTAGTCTGTGGTAAGCTTATTTAACCTTTGGGTCTTTAAATATTCAAACTTTTTGTTTTTGCCTTTTTGTCTTTCTTTGGCCACCTAAAGATATGGTGAGCGTATGTTGTTAAAAACCTCAAAACATTTTATTATTTCATAAAATTAAAACTGCAAGACCATTTGATAAAGATTTATTCCACTGTCATTAATAATATCTTAAGCTAGCATAGTCTATAGGCCTATGCCTAGGCCTATGTTGCAGCAGCCTAAAATTCCTATGAATTTCCAACTAAATGGTAAAACAAATACGAATTCTTTTTCTTTAATCTAAATATAAATTGAACTTCCCTGATCACCCCAATAGGGTGGCTCGTAGAGATTGCCTTTAGGCAATAAGCATTTATCTGTCCACTATAATTGATAGAAATCGAATAAAAATTAGGTTAATGTGAATACCATCTGTTACTGCTTATATTTCAAATAAATAGACTTCAGTAGATGGCTACATAGTTTAATTATTTGAAACTATGTGTGACCAAAGAAATAAATAAAAAAAATCTGTATAGGCAATAAATTACATCAACGACCTTTTACCTTTGACGTAGCTAGTAACTCTCATCTATGCACATAGGTCCCAAAATGATTACCGCCTTCAGTTACCGTACAATTGCCTCTTTGAAGTTAACAACATTGCATATTGTAAGGCATTCCCCATAACAAAGACCTCGAATTTATTGTAATTGGTAATTAGTACGACAGGCACAATAAGTGCCTGTTGTTTCCAACAAAGGGAAGATAATTGTGTTTTCATATGCGCGATACACCTTTTATGCTAAGCTATGTTCACAAAACATAACTTTATTTTACCATGAAATATGATATTGGGAACACAAACACGACGAAATGGGGTCAACTAAACTTGTCGGAGATTACAATCTTTATTACTGTTCATATTTTATGAACAAATTCAATAAACTGCCGGGTGGTGATTTGGCATATACGAGTACATCATGTTTTCATAAAAGAATTTTGACAAATATTGGCGGAATTAGCAGTTTATTTTGGAAAAAATTGGCATCAGTCCATTTCTTTCTGAGTGTATCATAAAGCAGAATGAGTCGGAGAATGTATTTGAATTTAAGTTTGTATTAGTAGCCAGTAAGGCTCCTTAGGGATTGAGCAGCAAGAAGTTTGGCTAAGGAGTGTTGTTCAAAAGAGTATTGTTACAAAACTATTTTAGGTTATACTAGATTTGCCACAGCCGCAAACAGTGAGCTTGCTAGAGTGAAGCAAATTTAAAAACTTTCTCTGCGTGTCCCTTTGAAACTGAGGGCATTCGTAGAAACACGGACGGTCTTCGGGTGTCCCTCTGTTGGGCGGAAGGTAATAAAAGAAGTAAAGGTGAATAGTCCTGGGATGCCGCAGACATCCTAGTGAAAATAGGGTTACCCAGGTACAGGGACACTGCCTGGGTGGACGGCGTTTCTTTCCCCATGGGCCGGCGAACATCAGTCCGAGGCCCGCACTGGCGGGCCGCCACCGCTGGGGTCGCGGACGAGTGCTAAAGCGTTCCCGTAACCTCGGCACTTGGTGGAGAGAGGGTAGTCGTGGGCTATTAGTCCGTAAGAATCCGGCATACTCTCCCGCCAAGGTGTAGGCAGGGGGGGTATCTAGGAGGATTTTCCCACGTAAAATAAAAAATAAAAGGTGATACTAGATTAGCTACCGCCCCCCATCTTAAACAGTGAGCCTGTTAGAGTGAAGCAAATTAAAAAAAAAATAAGGCAGATGTTCTTCTGTTCGTTGTATATATTGAAGTTAGATCACAGGTGTATAAATTCTCAATGACTCTCCAAGTTATATATAAACAAAACTAAGCTCGAAACTTCGGCGGTGGCTGCATTGGGAGGTTGTAAATCAAAATGTTCATAATCCAGCTTGTCGTGTTACCCTAAGAGATATAGTTAAAAAGGGTAATCAATTTCTACTAGAGTGGAAAGAGGTAAGATTTGTTACAATAGCTCCTTATAATTTACAGAAAACCTAATACAAAATTTTAGAAAGAGGGAATCTAGTACGATACTTATGCAAAGAGTCTATAAATGTTTGTTTCTAAATTCACGAGCACCAAAAACTCACGGACAGGGTGTAGGAGAGGCGGCGCTTAGTAGGGCGCACGCCCAGAGTGATGAAGAGCGGGCACTACCGCCGACTGGAAGCAGCGGTCGGACGGGGCGATGGCGGCCAGGCGCAAGAAGCGGCGCCCGGGTAGAGCACCAGCGCCCAAAGAGCGACGGACCAGAGTTGCGGCGGCCGGGAGTAGTGGCCCAGATGTGATGTCCAGGACAGCTCAGTCCCCGGAACAGGCGTGTGACTTTTTCCAAAACGTCTTCCCTGGTCGCTCTTCAAACAAAAACTATCCGTGCGGCGCCTTAGATTTTCCACCCTTCTTTTCTTGATAGAATTCTCATGGATTTATGAATTTTGAATATCGGTTTTTATGATCTCGGACAGTTTCCAGCCAGTGCTATTCTTCTTGTAGATGAGTAATGTGTTACAGACGTTATAAATATTGAATTAGAATACAGATATCAAAATACATAGTAAAAAATACAGAGTACAAAATTGATGTATTGCAACAAATGTTACAAGGTCGGAGGCAAGTTTCGCGAGCACCGAATGATAACATTTATTTCAGAGAGTACTGAATGATACAATACATAGATAAGTAATATGAAATGTCCATAGTAACCGCAAAGGGATGCTTACACACACACACACGTATACACACACACACACACACACGTATACACACACACACACACACACGTATACACACACACGGGCACGCATGCACGTACGCACGCATATAACATGTATTAGCCTATAACGCCCCATAGGCCTATAGTAAATCACTTGGTTCGGGCCACCAAGCGGGGCCAGTACGGATTGGTGAATTATTTTTTTGTTTCTGGAGCATGTCGGTTTCCTCACAATGTTTTCCCTCACCGTCGAGCTGGTGACAATTTTTAAAGTTATTTCTTATGCAATATTTTAACAAAATTCTGAAAATAATGTGGATAAAAGAGCACTAACGCAGGAAAATTAAAAGGTTCAACAAAAGGAAGATGAATTTTAAATTTCCCGAGAGAGGTTTTTTCAAGTAATTAATCGCACTTAAAATTAGGGAAGTATAATTTTATATCTGAAATGAAAAGAGAGTAATAATTATAAGTTGTTTTTATTGAATTATGAATGTCGTTGCCTTTTTTACCATTCTTCAAGGTCATTAATGGAATGTGTTATTAATACATTACGTACGAGAGTAGAAATGGAATCTACATAAAATTGGACACTTATTCTATTTCAAATCGAGTATTTATTCGTGTCAGAGACTAATGTATATTAATAACGTAAAACTTGATAAATGAGCTATTGATACCCAAATAATATAAATAAAGACAAAAATAATATAAATAATATAAACAAAAATAAAGACTACAAGAGGCTTGTATCACCCGCCGTGGCTAATTCCTGGTTCTGAAAACATGTGGTTAGTTTTTTTATGTGAACGACAAAATTGACACAGATTGAAGAGACCACATTTCTACAAGAAGATAATTCAATTTCTAACCACCAAATTGGGAGATAACCAAACAATGATTAATAGCACAATCGAGTTACCCTTCATAAATTATAATATGCTGGAGGATAATACTACTGTTTGAAAGACTGCCCGTCGGATTATGGAGGGTCTCCTGAATTTATTGAGTACCGAAGACTTAATTCCTGTTCGGATTTTTAAGGTTGTAGTTGATTACGGGAAGTAGAAAATTTATTGGAAACGCTTATTGGTTACGTTAAAACTAACCGTAACAAGCCCTTCTACTATCCACAGCTGGATATGGGCGTCCTCTCATTGTCTTGTGCATTAGGGATGTATATTCATAAAACGCTACGCTGGCCAAGCGGGTTTGTTTTTAGAGGTGATCTAGTTCCTCGGGGCTTGTGGTGGCAGCTTTATTATCCACTACCTGTGCCCGGCATGCGTTGCATGCCTGTCAACCTTTTTGCACATAATATATATACATAACATATAGCCTATGTCCATCTGGAATAATGTACCTTTCAAATGGTGAAAGAATTTTTGAAATCGAATTAGTAGTTTCGGAGATTACCTCCTACATCCAAACTTACAAACGTTACGTCTTCATAATATTATTATTATTAGTCGCCTTTTAAGACAGTCATGGGAAGAGATGGGATGACGCCATTATAGACTCGGCGATTCTAACACAAACAACAAATAGTTAAAATTATTTGTCATATATTTACAATATTAGGTACATGTTGATTAATACGATCAACATTTGTCACTCAAAAATAACTTATGATGTCAATGGGCAGTTTCAAAAGAGCAGAAATAGTTATGAAAAGAGCTTCGAAATAACTAATTCAAAAAACACCTATTTATAGTCAAGCATATCTTTACATGTACATTGTACATGTAAAGTCGATAACATTGTAGTTGATAAAGACAGAAATGAGTACGGATGAGAACCCAGCTCTATGAAGTATAGCTTGTATCCATTGCTCAGGACTCGCCATCACAAACGATCTTCCACTTTTCTCTTTCAGCCATCACCGTCGAAGTTCTGCATGTCGTCGGTCCACGTAGCCTGAGCGCGTCCCGTACTGCGCTTCCCGGTAAGTAGTCTCGATTCAAGGACTCGTCTACCCACGATTAAGACAGGTCTATGTATGGCAATATTGAAAAACACATAAAAGCCGTATTCCTAAAAAAATATTGAAATCCTATTGCGTTCCTACTGCTTATACAAAGAAACCACACAAGTGCCACACACGAACTACTAACTTCAAACGGAATCTACTATGTATACCCATCTACTCTCATATGTGCCATCTATTGAACTAAAGCTCTATTTCGATGCGACGCTTTCATGTAGGATAGTTTTGTTCGTCTCTAGAACAGCCGTAACTTCGCAATTCTAAAAGATTTTTTCAATAATATTACTTGCATTGCTACATAAATATAATACGGTAGATTTATTAATATTTAATAAAAATAAATAACACAATTTGTATTATGTTGAGCGCTCTTTTAAAAAACCCATAATATAAAATACCTTAATGGAATTCACTACCATTTATGATAGAAATTGAAGGCCGTCATAAATAAAGAAATCACATAATACTACGAGTATGTATCATAAGATTATATTTTTCCTCAAATTACAAGCTGATATTAAACGAATGTGATAACATCTATAATTTACGTGACTGATATAACAAACATAACCTATCATACAAACATACATACAAACATTTCTATCATATATAATTACAATAGGTGAAACTAAATGTTCTTAGAACTGACTACTGTACAATACGATAGAAAAAAAAAATACAAATTCGAATTTTGAAAATGGAACTCTTTGCTTGCCAAACGCGATTAAATTTTCAAAGCTGTCATTTGGTTTTTATTTCTGGCGGCAATTTGAAAATGAAATGTTTGCGAAAAAAGGAATTTAAACAAGAGAATCTTTTCCTTAAATTATTTTTTATGACTTTCGTTGCCGTTGTAAACAAAGTTGTAAAAGAATTAAATTAGCATTTAGTGGTGAAGTCCCATCCAGTGTCACTGTTTATAACTAATTTAGATAATTTAAACGTGGTCGTACCCACCTCAGAGAATTTTAGAGAACGGCCTGCCACGGCGGTGACGCACGAATACATCAAAACTGTGCGGCTCATTGTTGAAGCTGACAAACAATCGACATATCAGCAGATACGGGCATAATTAGGTATTGGTTTGAGTTAAGTTCAAATAATTTCACACGATGACCCACGGGTAAGGAAGCTTTGTGCTAGATAGATTCCTCACAATTTGAGCGAAGGTCAAAAACACTGCCGCGTGGAATGGTGTCTACAAATGCTTGAAAAATTCGACAATGGTCAATCAAATGCTGTTTTTGAGACAGGAATAGGTGATGAAAGCTGGATCCACTGCAATGAGCCAGAAACTAAGAGACAATCTGCATTGTGGTCTTTCCTTTCGAAGAGTTGCAGAGAACTTTAAGAAACAACGGAGTGCTGAATAGAAGATGATTGATTGCCTCCTTCTTTGGCATCGGTCCACTTTTCTATCATAACTTTAGAAAATAAACGAACAGTAACTGCAGAATGGTGTGTGAATAGCTGCTTGCCTTCGGTTTTGGAAAAAAACAAAGAACCAGACCCACGAAGCAGGATGATTTTCCATCACGACAATGCCCCAGCTCACCCCACCAGACAAACGAAGTAATGTTTGAGTACTGTAAATGTAGAGTTAATGGGTCATCCATCATACAGTCCTGACCTTGCATCCCTTGATTTTTATTTATTCGTTAAAGTTAAGGATAAACTCAGAGGAATTCGTTTTATGAATGCAGAAGAGGCAGTAACGGCCTTCTAAATGGCTGTTGAAGAGGTGCCTAAAGAAGGTTAAAGTTAAAAGTTAACTGGTAGTTAAAAATGACTACATTTTTTATGAAAAACGTATGACTGAATATATAATCCCAGTTCTGATAAATGATCTAAAGATTGATCTACGACAAATCCTAAAAATATTAAAAAGCTAATAAAATATTTATTTGAGAAATTTAAAAAAATCACCTGTATACGATGCTTACCTGCTCACCTGTGAGACCGGTTCTGCCGCGCCCGCGCCGAGCACCCACCAAGTTGTGTTGTTTTCACACCCATCGTTATTATATTATAAGTGATATAATATAGTGAATCTTGAGTAATGTTACCTTAGCTATTAATAAATTGTATACACAAAATTAACGTGGAATAAAATATTTTTAACTATATCGCAGACAAATCGACATTCGGCTTTGTGATGTGTTTATCCAAATATAAAATGTCAAATATGAATATTAGAAATAAATAAATAAAAAAAGTGTGGGCCGAATGCTTCACACAATGGTTTCATCGCATGAAAAAGTGTATCGATTGTGAACACTTCGAAAAGTAATAAAACAACTTTCACCATCTGATTTCATTATTGAGATTCTAAAAACTTTCAGTGTCACCCACGTATTACATGTAAAATTATGATTTCAACCTGTAAAATTAGTACTTATTTAAAACAAATGACAATTATCAAAATGAAATAATATTAAAATTGCATTAATCCACCAAGCTACCAACATGTGTTTTAAAAGATAATACAAGTGTTATTTTGAGATAACAAATACACTAACAAGAATACGTTCTTCTCTTTTCTTTATACACTACACTTGAATACACACTTCAATATACTTGATACACACAGGGTGACAACTTGACATGTTCAACGCACGTGTTATTATTGTAATTTCTAAGAAAATGTGTTTTTGTTTATTATTATACATTTATTAATTTATTTATTTAAATTATAATTATTGTATTAATTGAATCTTCCGGGCTACTTGGCCGAGGTCTTCTGGAATCTGGAATTTCTGGAATTGTCTGTGTACAGACACACAGACAATTACAACTACCCTCGCCCACTATAAATATCGGTGCGCCACAGTCGTCGAGTCAGTTGCGCTCGAGAAGCCGAAGAGATAACATCTCTCCGAAAGTAAACGCAGTCGCCACTGAAGATGTCAACCGCAGTTGTTGACGAAACGTTTGGATAAAATAAAAGAGATTCCAGAAGACCTCGGCCAAGTAGCCGGGAAGATTCAATTAATATGGACACCGGCCGAGAAAGCCTACACTCCACTATATAATTATTGTTAATAGTAACATTGATGGATGTTGTTTATGATTATATTTATAACAATTACCCAAGTATGCCAGGTGTGTTGCTAATATTAATATTATGATAATTGCAGAGGGATAATGTATGTCAGAATGGCGGGTGTGAGCATCACACAGAATTCAATACCGAATTATATACAGAATAAACCGTAACTGGTGCAAACCCTATCAACAAAAAAAAAACGTACCATTTTCTATGTAAAGTGATTTTTAAAAAAGGTACACGCGCCATTCTGACGTACACATAGGTGCAGTACATTTCCCGAATGCTATTTACCTGTATGCCACTCATTCTATATGAAACCACCCTAACTTTGCCGTCGATTTAGTCTAATAAATTTTTTATAAAGATAAACGATAAATAACGATAAACGGACGGTCCATAAAATATTTTTTTGCTCCGATGTGACCACGGCATAACCAAGCGTGGCCGTCCGCCGTGTAACTACTGCGTTTGACACTCCTTTGTTCGCTTCTTTGCCGCTCAATATCTGAAAACACTGAAGGGAGGCACGGCTTCAAACCTTGTTGACATACACATATATATATATAATTGCGAATGGAAGTGAGTTCTCTATATGTACATACTCTATGTCTAAGATATAATTTTTATAAAAAGGTGACAGACGAGCGGACTATTCACCTGATGATGACATCGTCTGTGGATGCGTCAACTACGGTCAAAAATTATAAATGTTGATGCGTTCACATACGCACTGTTTATCTTCACATATACTCGTATACGACTCTGTATTTAAAATAACGATTGGAAACGATGGGGAATTGGGCAGTATAATGAACAATTTTGATGGAATAATAGGATAAGACGCTTTTCACCTTTCTTGTATTCGAGTCCTATATAGACAGTTCCTTTCAGGTACCTGAATATCCTTTTCACCTGTTGTATATTACTCTTGCTAGGTTTATCTAGGTTTCGTGACACTACCCCGACTGCATAAGCAATGTCTGGTCTTGTGCCAACTATCAGATATGACAAGGACCCAACAGCTTTCCGATAAGGAAAATCTTGCAATTGATCAGAACTCTCTTTTTATTATAGGCGTCCTAACTTCTTTAGAATTGCTCATTCCATACTTTTCTAACAACTTTTTAGTGTAAGCAGTTTGGTGGACTCTAATAGTACAATCTCTGCGTTGTTCTATTTCCAGGCCAAGAAAATAGGACGGTGCTTCAGTGGTAATTTTAAAACGTCCTTTTAATTCATTTTGAATGAAGTCATCAGCCTCTTTCACATCTGACGCTGCCAGTAATCCGTCATCTACATAGAGTGCAAGCAGTATTTTCTTTTCTTCTCTTTCTCTGACATAGACACAGGGATCTGCTTCGCTCTGGATGAAACCTGATTCCATAAGAAAATCATGGATACACTCATTCCAACATTTAGGTGCCTGTTTCAATCCGTATAAGCTACGTCTTAGTCTGCATACACGACCAGTCTCGTCATCATATCGTTCCGGCTGTCTCATAAATATTTCTTCTTTTACAGTACCGTATAGAAAGGCTGTAGCGACGTCAAACTGTCTGAGTACTAAACCCTCATTTGCAGCAATACTCAACAGAATTCGGATTGTGCTCATTTTGGCGACTGGACTAAATTAATGGTCATAGTCGATTCCCTTCTTTTGTGTATATCCAACAGCTACTAATGGCGCTTTGTACTTATCAACAGTACCATCAGGGTTCCTTTTAATTTTAAATACCCATTTGCAGCGCAGTGCTTTTCTATTTTTTGGTAGGTTCCTCAGTTCCCATGTTTGATAATCTTGTAAAGATTTTATTTCATTACTCATCGCTTCTATCCACTTATCTTTTTCAGGGCTTCGCATGACGTCTTGATATGAAGTCGGTTCAGGGGTAGATATAGCCTCACTAACAAACTGCTCAAAGCTAAACCGCTGTGGAGGTCTAATCTGACTTCGATCACGTAGTTGTCGTATCGCATTAGGCTGTGTTGGCTCTGTATCAGCTGTTTTATCTTCCTCCAATGAGTCATAATCCTCTTTATCGGATCTGGCATTATCTTCGACGCTTTCATTTACCTCTGAAGATGAACGGGACTGTCTCTCCTCGCGAGTAGATTCAGAGTCTGTAAGAGGCAATGGGAGCTCGTAGGTACTTATTTCAGGTTCAGATGATTGTGAAGTTACATCAATCTTGTTTTTCTCCAGTAAAGCCATTTCATCAAAGACAACATCTCGAGATCTGATTAGTTTTAGCTCCTTTACATCAAAGACTCGATATCCTTCGTCACCGTCATAACCGATAAGTATTCCTTTCTCAGCTTTCCTCGCTATCTTACTTGTTTTCTTCTGTCTTGGGACACGCACAAAGCAATCGCATCAAATGATTTTCAGGTGATTGATCCTTGGCTTTCTGCCGTACCAGAGCTCATGCGGAGACCTTCCTTCAACAGGAGTAGGTCTCGTTCTGTTTAGAATATAAACAGAAGCTTTGGATATCTCAGCCCATAAACCTTCTGGTATCTTGTCATGTGCGTGCATTATTGCTCGTGTCATCTCCACGATCGTACGGTTCCCTCTTTCACACGAACCATTTTGTTGTGCTGTGTATGGCATTGTAAACCTATGTTTAACGCCATATTGTCTCAAAGTGTTGCATACTTGTTTGTTATCGAACTCGCCTCCATTATCGCTCAATAACTCCTGCACGACGTGTTCGGAAGTCTTGGCTTCAGCTAGAAAGTCCTTCAAGCGTGCGTGAACTTCAGACTTTTGTCTCAGAAAGTAGATCCAAAAATATTTAGAGTAGGTATCTTTAAACAGAACGTAGTATCTTGACTTTGAGATCGTGTAAGGGAATAGCCCATATACATCAGTGCTGATTAGCTCTCCAGGCTTAGTTGCTCTTGGTTTCTCTCCAAACTTCTGCCTATGGCTCTTGCCGAAGACGCAGCCTTCACAGATATCAGCAGAACTTGAGTCTATTTTTACTCCAAGCTCTTTTTGTATCAGTTTTGCTACATGTCTTTTGTTCTGATGTCCTAGGCGTTCATGGAAGAGTTGAAGATTTTGTGACGTCGTTAGTTGGTTTATCTCATGCTTAGGCATCAATACTTTAACGTTAAATTTGTATAGACCACCGTACTTGTCGCGATTCCCGATTAAAATAACTTTGCCATCATTTTTCACAATGCATTTTTCAGCAGTTGATTCAAAGTTGCTATTCTTTAGCGTATCTTGTGCGGCTAGCACAGAAAATAAATTCCTTTCAATGCTTGGGAACGTACCATACGTTTGTTAAGACCAGTAACTCTTTGTGGCCGTTAACGTCAGCTTCAATTTGAATAGAGTCTTTTCCGATGGCATCGATTATCTCTCCATTAGCTGTCATAACTTTATGCGGATCACCAAAGTTTTCGAAGATGTGGAATATATCTCTTCTATTGGTGACATGGCTTGTCGCACCATTATCCACATAAAACGAGTCTTTCTCTGTAGTCTTACTCTCGCATGTTAAAGCTAGGCCTGTCAACATCCCAATATTTGATGATTGCTTTGGAGGTTTGGGAGGTTTACCGTTCGCAATCCACTTCTTGCATGATCTGACTTTATGAAGGCCTTCTCCACAATAATTGCATTTCTTCCATTACTTTTTGCTTTGCCCTTGCTTCTCATACCGTTTCTCATCTCTGAGCAAAGAAGTTCATTGCTTCTTCCGCCTTCTTCTAAATTCCTTTGTTGAAGAGATCTTTCGTAAGCACATACTTGTGTGGTCAAGTTTTCTATATTTCGATCACTTTTATTCATCAATAGCCAACTTGATTTGAAACTGAAATATTGTTCAGGAAGTGTATCCAATATTTTACATATCAATAAAATTTCAGGCAGATCATTTCCTTCAATTTCATTGTTCAAGTCGTACCATACAGTTTTGAGAGTCGAAATATGAGTGGCCATATCATGCTCTTCGCTTTTCTGGTAGCGGAAGAACTTCATACAGAGATCGTAACTCCTGTCTTCCTTTGCCCCATCATAAAGCCTATGAAGCTCTTTCCACATATCACATGACGTTCGACATCGCATTACCTTTTGTAACGTTTCTTCAGTCATATTGGTTGTAAGAATAAGAAGAGGCGACTGTCACATTTTTGAAACAATTGCATTTCATGATCATACTTTTGTATATCTTCAGGTTTTCCCGTTTCTCCTAGATCTTTTGGCTTAGTCAACTTGCCTTCGACTGCTTCTAGCGTACCCTGAGTACTTTTAAGTAAGAGTTTTACCTTGTACCTCCATGTATGCCAGTTAGTGGGGCCGTCGAGCCGACTGATCTCGATTTTTACGCTTGCCGTTTGCATATTCGAGTTCTACGTCCACTATTGCACCGAATAAACAATCGTTAATCTATTTAACTACGCTCTGCTATCATATTAAGAAATAACAAGAAATTGTTTCTTTATAAAATGTATATTTGTTAAGTCTAATTGAATAACAGAAAACATAACCATGGCAACGTAACATTTTTTTAATTAATTTGTAAAGGATATAAAAAGGCACGAAGCGCTGTGTACTGGAAGTGCTTTCCTAACATCTATCAGAGACTACGAGCTATGTCGGTGACTTTGGTTCTTTGGCGAATGTATTCGTTTCGGATCTTATTCCGCAAAGAAACTCCAAGCATAGCCCTACATAGATAGGTACATAGTACATAGTTATACTTATTTTCTCATCTGTGCCATTACCACAATGAAATAGCTAGATCCCAATTTACAATACTTACGTTTAAACTTACACAGCTAAAAATCTATCCAACGTCTACCTACGTTATTTGCTTTGAATTTTGCACCACAGTAGCTGACTATACAGCCAGCGAAGCGGCCGCTTTCAAGCGCTTAACGCTTGAACATGTTTACGGTAGAGAGATAGTATCCACAATGCCTGTTATTTACTCCGCTAAAGTGCAGTGAGCTGGCGACTTTGTGTAGTGCTGCTTGCGTAAGTTCACCTGAATGTCACGTTGTTGTGTATAAAAGGACGTAAGATATTTTTTTATTTTAATTACTAGTTGGACGGACGATTAAGTATGATTAATTATAAGATTTGGTCGTCTGGTAGTGACTAATTTTACAACAGCGCCACCACGTAAAAGGCGACTGAAGGATGACAAAGCCGCTAGCTACCATACGCCCTCGGGAAAAACCTCACCACCTCTAAAAGAGTGGACTCACCAACCTGATGGTCAGTGTAGCCTTTTAAGGCCATACATCTTCCATGCACAAGACAATGTTTTTTGAGGAGGTCCACGACAAGCAGTCGACGAAAAAAGAGCTGGTTACAGTTTGGAAATTATAAGATGGTTATAAGGTTAAATAATAGTTCATCTGAATTAATCCAGGGGATTCTAAAGAATAAAATATATTATATTACACAGACCGATTCAAACTAATCTGTATTGTGTAGTTAAATACACTACAAGATGTTGTGTTTTAAATATGATTCCATAACACAAAAAGACCTCCAGAATACTAACGCCAATAAAACCACCATATTTCCGCCCGCATCCGTGACAAAATTAGAGGTATTAGTAAAAAATCTCCCATGGCGGGACGTCACTTATATCCAAGGAGAAATGTCGTCAGTCGTCGATCACCGCCCGGGGGACATTATTCAACGAGCGATAAGTTCAGACTTACCTGAGAGTTGCTACTGAAAGGATGTCTTCCCGGTAAACTAGTTATAAGCTAAGAGCGATTTTGAATTTTTTCCACTTAAAATATATTTTTATGGTGAAGGTGGCAGCCGGCTGTAATTGGCTACCATCGCCCGTGGATACCTGCAACACCAGGGGGAATGCGGGTGCGCTGTCGGCCTTATAAAATCCTATTCTCCATGATGTAGCGTAGCGGGAAAACCTCAGGTGGCAATTCATTCAAATATCTTAACAATGAACTTGAAGTTACAAAATATTTAATGGACATACCGACATCAAACAAACATAAACTGGTTCTACTATGTAGTACACAAATCGCCACGCTAGCCATCTTACCTTAGGTAGATATCTAGAATTAGGATTAATTAATATTTATCTATTAAGCGCGACATAAAAAACGAAAAATTCTTTAAAAAAAATATCCCTAATAGAATTATTTTTCTTGTTGTTTGTTTGTTATTGTTCATTTGTTGTAGTTGTTGTATCTGCCCTACAACAAATGAAGAGATTTTCTATTGCTAAAAGAGAGAGATCTCTCTCTTGGAGACGTTTGTGTTATCTAAAACGCTTTACGGTTTCAGCACAAGCGCTGCCAATAAGAAATATCTGACAATGAATCGGGCCGCGAATGTGAGCCTGAGATTGCTGTATAAATTTGGATTTGAGCTCCATATATTTGTAGACTATGTTATTGTAGCAAAGTGTGTTTTTCTATCCAAGAAGTAAGTAAATCTATAAGTACCTATCTTTTTGTAATCTACACGTATTGTATGAACACTATTTAGTGTATTTGTAAATTTTGTAATAACTGAAAATGTAAATAAATCCCCTGGCTGTACATGATTTTATTAAACAATAGATCTTACCATCTTATTGTGTAAGTGTAATACGAATCTGTCCAACGTCGAAACCTTCTGTTACCGATTGCAAGCTAAATAACTCTAATAGTCTTCTCCCTGGGCATTCGGGGCAGCTGAGCCCCGGGTCAGACCCGTGATGTTTATTCCGAGTGTTCATGACTCATCAGTAGACTCAAGACAACAGGCGGTCCCTTAGTTTTTTCTGACGTCCTGCCAGAATCCGTCCATTTCTATTTTAACGTTTTGATTTTTATGGATGTAAATTCTTTTACAGCCAGCATCTATTGTTTTCGGCCAGTGTTATTTAATTATGCCAAGAAGATAAGATAAGGACACATTATGCCGGCCTCCAGCGCACCCGAATCCTCGATGCGGCGACGGCAGTGCAGCCCCGTCGTTCTGCTCACGTTACTGCTCTCATCGGCCGTCGCAGCTACTGGTCCGCCGCGCTCTGGGAGTTGGTGCTTCTGCTGGGCGCCACCTTTTGCATCTGGCCGGCACCACTCCCTCTAACTGCCGCTGCTTCTTGCTGGCGGTAGTGCTGCTCTCCGTCGCTGGGACCATCTTAGAGCGCCTCCCCCAGCCGCAGGAGCGAAAAGTGAGTCGAACTTGTGTTTGTGCTTGTTAGGTTTTCTACTTAGCTCTCTTGTGAATCTGGTGTTTTTTTAATATATAGCTATTGGAACAACTTACCTCATTTTTTGAATAATTAGCTATTAAAAAAATATTTTTTTTTTGTACCTGTGTGTTAAACGACAACTGCTTAGTCTAAGCGAGTGAAACCGCGGCTAGAAGCTCGTACTAAATATAAGTAGAAAACGGCACAGGACGTTTCAAAACGGGAGATTGTGTTCCAAAACGCATGTATTGCAACCCAGCTTAATAACCCACTTAAGCTGCGTTTTAAAACGTTTTATTAGGTAGTCGGATAAGTTCGTGGCCTTTTTGTAATGAAAATAATAAAGACTTTTTTGTATTACATACATATTTATTGAACGGAATATTGTCCATTTAATTCGACTGTCTTTCGTCATTTTTCTGGCAGAGCCATTATCCCATCGCTATAAAATGTTTGGAGTTTTTGAGCCAAAAACTGATATAAATTAATACATAAGACTTAAGATTTAGTTTTGAAAGTAAAATGTGTGTCGCTTATCCCATTTCTCCTTTCCACCGTCGATATATGTTTATAATATTTGAGACATTTACATATTTTATATATGGTAATCGTCACTTATAATGTAGTTTACAAAAACATCAAATTTACAAGTAGGTATACATAAGGACAATATGTGCTGACATCTGTACTAGAATAAACTGTTTTACAGCTGCCAACTAGCTGTCCCTATATCTATTCTTAGTATTAAGTTACAGTTATTTAAGAAAACAGTTTAATCAGGTGATAATTATTGTGTGTAATGTGTACATTGAGTGTGAGTTGATGTATGGTTGTGTGTTAATAAGAGTTACCGATGCTAAAAATGTAACGTAGGTACACCTGTAAGAATAATTTAGCGCATTGGTATAAGTAACGATTCGGTGTCATTATAATGATAGTTTAATAGCTAGTTATCAATTTTGTTTTTAGTTTAATATCTAGTCAGGTGATAAATCCGCATTTTTATTATATAAGAAAGGTACAAGGAAACATGGCTGTCGCCGGATAAAGCAAGTTTTATATGTCGTTGTGTTGCACACAATATCGGTTCTGCGTTTGTTACACTGTACTTTAGGATCGAAAGGAAGAGTACTGTAGAGATTAAGAAGAGAATTCAGTATGTATAGTTGACGTACAGTAAGAGTTTGCATTCCGAATAGTGTCCAAATTGGAAAATTAAATTTTCTGAAAATGGACAAAATGGACCTAATTTATAAATGTATGAGGTGAGTTGTTGCAGCTCCTCCCCAGAAATATATATGCAATAACTTATTACAGATTGGCAGATAACGATATAAATGGTTTGTAGAAGTTTAGGATTAACAACATTACGAAGCTTCTTAAATACCCATGTCAATTTTCTAACTCGAGATGTTAGAAGATCGATGTGCGGTTTCCACGTTAGGAGTAGCGAACGGTGGGAATAGATTCTAGGTTAGGGCATGCACAGTTTGTCATCAAAGAGGTATCTATGCCACAATTATGGGCTTTTAGAACTAAATGTAGTGGAGGTTTTGTAGTTTTACGCAGAGAGAAGGTCATAAATTTAGTCTTTGTCACTGTAATTGTTAGTAGGTTACTACGAAACCAGTTCATTACAGTATGGAGTCCCTTCTCAGCATATTTGTATGTATGTTCCCACGTATCTCCGTGAAACACAATAGCCGTGTCATTGGCGAATGTAACAATGCTGCCTTGATCTAGCGTCATCTGACAGAGCTCAGTGATATATAGGAATTAGAAAGAGTGTGGGATCCAATATACTGCCTTGAGGGACTCCATACGTCACAGACGCCAAATTGCTTGCAAACTTGGCAATGTTTAGCTTTCATCGTCTATTTTTTAGGTAATCTTTAAATATGTCTAAATAATGACCTCTGACACATAGGCACTCTAATTTCTTAAGAAGAATGGGGACGGAAACAATGTTAAACGCCTTTGTCAGATCAAGAAATTGCCAAACATCTGTTTTTACTTACTGTCAAGAATTTCAGCAACAAGGTTAACTAACTTTACAATTGCATGCTCAGTCGATCGATGCACTTTGAAGACAAACTGTGTTTCTGCGAGAAAATTACTGTGTTCTAAAAATTTACTAAACCTGTAATTAAGATTTTAGAGATTGACGGCAATATACTCGTAGATATAGGCCTATAATTGTTTATGTTGTTTTCGTCGCCTCCCTTGTATATGGGATATATAAAAGATATTTTAACGGAGTTATTGAACTGTCTGTCCCCTTTCCAGGCAAAGATTACAGATTTTGGTCAATACCGGAATTATTACATCACCAACTATTTTTAACAATTTAGATGGAAATCCATCCTATCCAACAGCACAGTTGACTTTAAGGTTTCTAATTATGGATGTGATTTCTGATTCGTCTGTTGGGAGGAGAATAATTAAATTATTGTTTGAAACATTTTGAGTTAACTTGTTGCTTGAAGGAAGGGTTGTTTATTATGTTTTCAGCAAGCATACGTCAAATTTTAGCGAAATAACTATTGACTCTCTCTTCTGAATTGGTTGGGGTAACTTCAACACTTAAAAGGTCACTTAATTAATTTATCCTCAATGTGGTTAATAATATATTAGTAATTTTCTTAATATTTTACCACGTCTTTTTTATGTATTTCGACGACATTTCCAGTTTGTGGTTCGTTTTTGGTATAATGAGTCTATTATTAATAAAGTTCCTATATCTGCAGTAGGTAGCCTTAAGGATAAAATTATTTGGACACTTTTTAGTTTTGTTGTGCAGCCGGTCTCCATTATTTATTCATCGAATCAAACCTGCTATCATCCAAGGCTTGATCTTGCATTGTTGCTTAGGAACTTTTATTTTACTGATATTATTTTCTATAACATAATAACAAGTGCATCAAATGCGAGGCTAGGGTCACTATTTCGAATAACAGACATAAAATTTGGAATACAGGGGTGTAAGAGGCTTACCTACCATCTTCAGAGCCCACGCCAACCTCACCTGCTCGTGATGCACTCTGCTGTTAACTAACGCGGAAATGGCGCTCCCTTTTTGCGGTGGGAGGTTTATCTGTCGGCATAGCTACCACCGTTCCGTTGGAGTCCGCTGCCATAATGGTACTGAATTAGCCGCGAGGCCCGCATCGTTTTTCGGCGGTGCGCGGAAGAAGCCGGAAGAGATTGTTGCATGTGGAGCCAACATTCTGTTAGGATGATGACATCACAAGAGTATTTTAGCCTGGATAGTAGAATGTCAAACTCAGGCATATTTTTACATATTATGCTACTAATATTTAGGGATATTAATTACATTTAAGTTTTTGTCAGCTTTTATAAGACCATTATTGATACATTGAAGGTAATCATCTCGGGTACATTCAATAGAAGTCTAATAGATAGAGATTTAATAGGCTATGTGTAATGAATCAATTTCAGCGTGATGGTAATCATCATCACGGGGTGTTTTGGCTAGGTGTGTATCAGAAAGTGTATTTAAAGATCTTTGAATGTGATCTTTGGTTTGAGCGAATGTCTTAGTAACCGTTGCTTCTTTGGAACATATTTGTGTGATGTTGCGGCCATAGTTATGGTTATTACTAATTATATGAGAGAACGACGGGGAATGTTGTGAGGTGTATTATACTTCCCATTTCCCTAATTCGAAGTACGATTAACTAATTAAAATTACTCTTTCGAGAAATAAATAAAAATATCTTACTTTTGTTGATCCCTTTAATTTTCATGCGTTAGAAAAGTTTAATTTCCCAGTGGTCTTTTTTTCACGTTAATGTATTTTATTTCTATGTTGCCATTTTGTTACTAATGTCATGAAGACATGAAGTCACCAAGAAATGATTAGTTTCTACTCTAGTTACTAATTATAATGACGGAATATTAAGGAAGTTATCAATTACATTAAAAATTAATATTTAATGATATACCTATACTACTTTTGTAACACATTATTTTTAGAATTATGCTAAAATATTGGATTAGAAATAACTTTAAAAAATGTCACTGGGCCTGAATGGTGGACTAAGGCCCGAAACCACCCATTGATTTATTAGGGGAAGTCTGTACTCTGATGTGGGACGTTATAGTCTGATACAAGTACGTGCATGCGTGCCCGTGTATACGTTTGTGTGTGTGTGTGTTCAAGCATCCCTTTGCGGTTACTATGGACATTTCATAATCTATGTATTGTGTCATTCAGTACTCTCAGTTGCCTCCAAGCTGGATTATGAACATTTTGATTTACAACTTCCCAATACAGCGACCGCCGAAGTTTCGAGCTTAGTTTTGTTTATGTATAACTTGGAGAGAGTCATTGAGAATTACTACACCTGTGATCTAACTTCAATATAGACAGCGAACAGAAGTAAATCTTTTCTGAAGTTTTGAAATTTGCTTCACACACTCTCACACGGAAGCTCACTGTTTAAGACAGGCGGTGGCGACTAATCTAATATAACCTAAACTGACCTAAAATAACATTGTAACAGTACTCTTTTGAACAATACTCCTTCGCCGAACTTCTTGCTACTAAATCCTTAAGGACTTACTGGCGGCTAATATAAACCTAAATTTATATCCACCCCAAACCTCAAATGTCTGCTCTGTCTCATTCAGCTTTACGGCACATGGGAGAAGATGGGGTGGTACCAAATTCTACCAAAATATAAACTTTAGAGTTTATAGTTTTTATAGTTTATATTCTTTAGTTCTTTATAGTTCTTTAGAGAAAACATAATGAATATGCCAAGTCACCACCCAGTAGTTTATTGAATTTGTTCATAAAATATGAACAGTAATAAACTTTGTAACCTCCGACAATTTTAGTTGACCCCATTTCGTCGTGTTTTTGTTCCCAATATCGTATTTCATGGTAAAATAAAGTTATGTTTTGTGAAGTTACTACTCAACATAAAAGGTGAATCGCGCATATGATAACACTATTATCTTCCGTTTGTTGGAATACAGCGAGTTTAATAAGTCGTCCCAATTACCTGTTACAATAAATTCGAGCTTTTTGTTATGGGGAATGCCTTACAATATGCAATGTCCGCCTTTTGTGCAACGTTTGTTTGTGCAGTAAAGTTTAAATAAAAACAAAAAAAAAATGTTGTTTACTTCAAAGATGCAATTGTCGGCGGTAATCACATTGGGATGTATTGTAATCACGTGTGTAGTTGAGATTTACTAGCTACATGAAAAGTTAAAGGTTTTTGATGTAGTTTCACGGTCGTAGCTAGGGGGGGGGGGGGGCATTGTGGGGCAATGCCCTACCTTAAAAAATACTATCAACTAAGGTATAATATGATAAATAAATTGTTTAGATAAAAAATGAACTATTAATTTACTACTAGCGACATCTATTTAAACAATTCCGAATTAACGACGTTTTGTCACAATAATTAAAGATAAGAATTTTTACTTCCGCCCTACCTGAAGCTACCGCTGCCCTATCTTCAACTCTAGCTACCCTGCAACGGCCCTGTGTAGTTTACTGCCTGTATAGTGTTTTTAATTCATTTCTTTAGTCACAAAATATATTTTCAAATAATTAAACTATGTAGCTATTAAACTACCGAAAGCTGCGAGGTATGCACGTATGGCGAGCCGTTCATTCTTTATATGTTTATTATTTATTTATACAAAAGGCGAGCTTAGTGCCTTAAGGTATTCTCTACCAGCCACCAGGGTTGAAGTTCAATTTATATTTTGGTTAAGGAAAAATAATTCGTGTTTGCCATTTTTATTTGATCTGCCTATAAGCTCTGAAATATAGTTGGCAATTCATCGGTAATTAAGGCTGCTGCTATGCTATGCCTATAGACTAAGCTAGCTTTTGCCCGATTTTGTTTTCGTGCTCTGCGTGAATAGGGTGTGATAATCAGGATTACACTCTACTCGTGTTTGTCAAGTTTCAACGAAATTGGTTTAGTAGTTTTGACGTGTAACAAACATCCAAACCTTTGCATTTATAATATTAGTGGGATGCCTATGCTATGCTATTCTACTATATATAGTATATGTATGTTTATACTCCAATTTCTTTGTACCATAAACATGATCTTATATTAATAGGTAAGATTAATATCAATAGTGACGATCGTTTAAGAGGAGCGGTGTACGCTGCAATCTCACAGACGCTGGGCGCACTCGACTGGCCATGTTGCCAGTCTCTCTCAGAAGACTATGTTGAAATGTACTGCATTTCCTACTTTATCCTATTCCTTTAATGTACTTATGCCTCACTATCATATTCCTCCTCATTTTCCCAACCGTTTCTTCGAATCCATTCCTAAATCTCGAGGCAGCGCATCCGGGGGCGTGCCAACGCTTGTCACTCTGGACTGATGTTGGCATGTATCGCGGATGTCTATGGACAGCAGTATCCAATTATCAGAAGGTGTGACTCGTCCGTCACCTATAAAAAAAAAAACCCACTAGCGACGAACTTCACACTTCAAAATTTTCTTGGTTCTTCATAAAAGTGACATATAATCGAAAACATTATTATATATTGTTCTGACATTCAAATACATATTCTCTCAACATAACGTAATGGGCGAAGTTCCCAGCGCGGGCACAACTCGAGCGGTTGAACGTAAATCATCGCCAATCTTTTGTTTACGAGCGCAGATAACTGCCGACAGCACTTTTGCAGCAACTTGCGAGCCAAGCCTTCCTTTTTAGAGCTATATGTCGAATGTGAATTTTGTAACTGTTTGGGAATAATTACTTGGCACTTTGAATAGTTCTTTCATTTTTCAGTTCTGACTGTTAGAAAGACACTGTTATATATAGCAACAATTATGGTATATACTCGTATAGTTCAACTATCTACGGTTTTACAGTACTATTCTATAAGCATAGTTCGACATAGAACTCGAAAATGAAGTGAACATCTCAGCAAGTGTTAAGACTCATTTACTTAAGGAAGTATCTTGAACGGTTCGAGACACTCTCCTTGTGCAAATGAGTCTTTATTCATTATATCCTATGTCGACATTGATATGTCAATGAAGGCAATGACAATTCTATAATATTACTGAATACTAAAGTTGATTGGATATGTGCCTAAAATCCAGAGAGCACTGGCAGTGTTCTTTGAGTTCGCGCGTCCAGCCTCTTAGCATCACTTAGGCTCAGTGGGTTTTCTAAAAGGTCAGGTCGGAAACTTCATCTTTTGATAGTCAATAATTAGAAATATAATGTTCTGTCCAAAGGGACGTTATTAAAGAATTCGCGCGATTCATTTTTTTTTTATGTAGAATTCTGAGAATTTTACGTGATGTTATAAAAAACATGCGATACAATTATCCAACATACAGTTTATATACATTTAGTGTTAATAATTAGTAATACCTCATCTCCTCCCTTGGGTGTCATAAATGGCGACTAAGAAATAACAAAGCCGCTAGCACAAGCCCTATAGAGCTACACCACGTCTAAAACAGAGGAGTCTTCAATCCGCTTGACTAGTGTACCAATGTCTACTAAGACAAGACAAGGTGCAAAAGGAGGCCAATGTCCAGTAGAGGATGATTACCTATTAAGCTATATTGTTTATTTGAAACTAAACATTCGGTACTGCTCTTTGCGTACACTTATGAGGATATAACGAATTCAAATTCCTTGAAAAGAAAGAACAAATTCAATTCACAGCCCTCTGTAAACAGGCGACATGCTAAAAGAGAAACGTGTTAACAGCGAGAGAACAAACATTACAAACAACAAACGAAACCAAGCATCAACATCTCAGCTGCCACATTTAACACCGCTGCGCAAACACATACAAAACCTGACGTAAAAGGCATGGAAAAGGTAGGATTACACTAGGATAGCAGGTCACTTTAGTGCTTTTTGTCACTTTTTTGTATTGATGATGAAGGTGAGTGTGCTTTATGAGATATGTACAAGTGAAATAAAAAAAAAAATCATATGCGAATGTTCAATTTTTATAACAAAGATTGCATCACCGCCACCAGCCGTTTTTCATTGCACATTGTCCTGTGCATGACGAATATATGGCATTAAAACGCGATCTTAGCCAGCAGGTTGCAGAGTCCACTGTTTTAGAGGTGGTCTAGATCCTCAGGGCTTTTTTTTTTTTTTTATAGACTAGGGGCGGACGAGCAAGCGGTCCCACGTGATGGTAAGTGTTACCGCCGCCCATGGGCACCTGCAACACCAGGGGGCATGCGGGCGCGCCGCCGACCTTGCAAAATCCTATTCACAGCTCTCTTGAAGAACCCCATATCGTAGCTCAATGGAAAGACCTCTTGAGGCAGTTCGTTCCACAGCCTACGGGTTCGCGGTATAAAATAGTTTTTGGACCGCATAGTGCGCGACACCTCCGTATCGAGGAAATGCGGATGGACCGCACTTCTGTGACGGGAGGTGCGGTTGTAGAAACCCGAGGTGGGAATTATATTAAACAATTCTTCAGAGCATTCCCCATTGTACAGGCGGTAGAACACACAGAGAGACGCAACGTCTCTCCGAATGCTGAGGGATTCTAAACCGCCCGTGAGAGTGGGATCGTCGACAATACGAACAGCACGTCGTTGGATTGAGTCAAATGGGTCCAATTGGTATTTCGGTGCGCCGGCCCAGAGATGAGAGCAGTACTCCATATGGGGCCTCACCTGAGCTTTGTAAAGCATAAGGAGTTGCCCAGGTTTGAAGTACCGCTTCGCTCTGTTCAGCACACCGAGCTTTTTGGAGGCCATTTTGGCCTTATTGTCCAGATGACCCCTAAATTCGACTTTGCTGGAGATGTCGATACCAAGGATCCCGATACTCTCCAAGATCTCAAGAGGTATGCTCTGAAAGCGAGGTGATACAACAAAAGGGGTTTTTTTAGCGGTGAATGCACAGACTTGCGTCTTACTGGGGTTGAAATCCACTAGGTTCATAGAACCCCAAATCGAGACTAGATCTAAAGAGTCTTCGATTTCAGACACAAGCCTGGCGCGACTCTCTTCCACTTCGACCCGAGGGATGTTGGCGCGGCCCCTGTACAAGGCGTCTCCAGTACTGTCATCTGCATAGCAACGTATGTCACCAATTTGCAACAGGTCGTTGATATGCAGAAGGAACAGAGTTGGGGACAACACGGAGCCTTGCGGGACGCCAGCGTTAATAGACATGGTGTCGGAGCAGCTACCATCGATAACGTCTCTGATGCTCCGTCCAGTCAGGAAACTGGCAACCCATTCGCATAATCCCTCGGGTATCCCGAAAGATGGTAACTTGGAAAGCAGCGATTTGTGCCATACCCGGTCAAAAGCTTTCGCAATGTTTAGGCCTACAGCCAGAGCCTCGCCTTTACTCTCAATGGCGTCAGCCCAGCGGTGTGTTAAATACGCTAAAAGATCACCAGCCGAGCGATTATGGCGAAATCCATATTGACGGTCGCTAATCAGCTGGTGATCCTCTAGGTACCCAAGGAGCTGTGTGTTTATAACACGTTCCATCACTTTGGAGAGGAGGGAGGTGATCGCTATTGGCCTGTAGTTGGCCGGGTCGGTGCGGTCACCCTTTTTAGGCAAAGGGTGAACATGAGCTACCTTCCATGCCGACGGGAAGCTTTTTGCGGAATATGAGAGCCTAAAGAGTCGCGTAAGCACCGGAGACAACTCGGGAGCGCAAAATTTGAGCACCACCGCAGGAATACCATCTGGCCCACTCGACTTTCGGATATCAAGAGATGCTAGAGCTCGCCGAACTTCACGCTGGGTGAAGCAGATTTCTGGCATGGAGCTTGTGCACCTTGAGGTGGACGGTGGTGAGGCACCTCTATCGTCCAGAGTCGAGTTTGAGGCGAAGAGACTGCCCAGGAGATCGGCTTTCTCTTTCGCCCCATGGGCCAGTGAGCCATCGAGTTTCCGCAGTGGTGGAAGTGACGACTGACAGAAGTTACCCTCGGCAGCCTTAGCGAGCGACCAGAAAGCCCGACTTCCAGAAGGATAGCTTGCTAGTCGATCGCCAATTCTGCGGATGTGCTCATTCCTTGCCCCGACAGTGATCCTCTTACTGCACCTCGAGGCAGCGTTAAATTACTTCCTCAAGTCGGTGGTATTCGGATCTTCAGACACCTGCGCTTTGGCCCAGGCCCTGTATGCAGCCCGCTTATTACGGCGGGCCTCTCTACAGGACCGATTAAACCAAGGCTGGCTCCGTCCGCCTACGGGTATCACGGAACAAGGAATATAACATTCCATGCCCTGCAACACCACGTCGGCAACGGAGTCTGCACAGGTATCCGGATCACCCGACGAGAAACAGAGCTGCCCCCAGGGATAAGAAGCGTAAAATTCACGCAACCCATCCCAATCTGCAGACTTGTAGTGCCAGACGTTGCGCGTTCCTCGAGAATAGGTCGGCGCAGATTGTTTAGCCGGCACAGCAGTTCGAATGATACAATGGTCTGATGATCCTAACGGAGCATCAACAACAACATTGTAGTCATTCGGCCGCGTAGTCAGCAGGAGGTCCAATAAGGAGGGGGTATGGCTCTCGATATCAGGTATCCTCGTGGGTGAGGATACCAACTGCGAGAAACCATAGGTCAGGGCAAAGTTGTAGGCTGCTCTCCCTGCGCGGTCGGTTATTCGGGATCCCAACCACTCTTCGTGATGAGCGTTGAAATCACCGAGGACCACCACTTCCGCGCAAGGGAACTGCTCGAGCACGCTGTCAGTCGTCTCTTGTAGACGCTCAAAAAAACGAGTCGTCTCCGTATCACCGCTGTGGGACCTGTAAAGGCAAGCGTAGACTTTAGTGGAACATCCATAGTCAGTACGCGCCCAGAGGATCGACAGGTCCCTGTCTTCAAAATGGCTGAGGCGGCGGCAACAAACATCCTCCCGGACGTACATGCATACCCCGGCACGTCGCACAAAACAGTGCTCCAGTTTGTAACCGGGGTAATGAAGATATGATGTATCGGCCGGGCAGGAAATCTGTGCCTCCGTCAAGAAAAGTAAGGCCGGCTTTGCCGTCTCAAGGTGGTAGTGGACGGCGTCGATGTTACTATGCATCCCTCTGATGTTGCAAAAGTCCACTTGAAACGTGGAACTTGAGGGGTGGGCCGCTGAGTAAACATTGTACTTTTTCTTTTTCCTGGCCATTGTATGTGAGTAGGTGTGAATAGGGGAAAGAGGAAGAAGAAGAAAAGGGGGGACGGAGAGAGAGATGGTTGCATGCGGATCAAAGGATAAAGCACGGAGCAGAGAAAAAACCAGGTCACAACGGTTGTGTGACTTGCTGGCACGGGGTACGGAAGGGCCCCCGGTCCCCCCCCCGGGGGCAGCAGTCGGGTTCCACTCCGGTCCCCTCCGGCACAACTGCTACCCCAAGGGATTTTTCGCGTGCGGCGGGGCAGCCTCCTGGGGTGGAGATTAAAGTAAGATCCCCAGGTTCGGGCCGCCTACAACCCGCGGGCGGTCAGCGGATAACCGTTTCACCGGGTCTCCCTGATCCCCGCGCCACCATGCCACGCCGATGCACGTCTGTAATTCTCCGCAACCGCTGGTCCTCCTTTCCACACGCAACAATCTCTCTCTCGGGACGGCTTCTTCCGCTCACCGCCGGAACACAATGCGGGCCTCGCGGCTAATAGGGCACCATTATGGCGGCGGACTCCGACGGAAGGGTGGTAGCTATGCCGACGGAGTAACCCTCCCACCGCAAAAGGGAACGCCATTGCCTCGTTAGTTAACAGCAGGGTGCACCACTAGCAGGTGAGGTTGGCTTAGGCTCCAAAGATGGTAGGTGAGCCTCTTACACCCAAAGGCTTGTAGTCGCCTTTTATGACATCCACGGTAGGAGATAGGGTAGTGCTAATCACATGACAGGCACCAGACGACACCATAAGCTTGTATGGAAGGACAATATGTTTTATGGCCTAATCAATAACTACTGATAAAGACTAAATTATTTTGTATGTTTGATGTTCATTAAAATGCATATATGTTTAGAATCTCTATATATCTCTCTAAAAGGTATATATTTGATTATTCACGTTCGGGTCTACCCTTGTGTATACGCTGTACTGTACACACAGCTCAAAGAGGTGATTCCTCTGTGCATTTCTCACAATTCAGAACGATTAAATGCAAAATATTTGTTCTGACAGCTGAGACCACGCTAAATTCAATGTGATAAAATAAATTGTGAACATCTAGCGCGACTGAATCTATTGGTCCGGTATAAGCTTCTTTTACACGTTCTCTATTACAAATAAGGGGCCATCCATAAATTACGTCACACGAATTTCATGATTTTTGTAGTCGCCCCCCCCCCCGCCCCCATCCTTCACACAGTGGTCACAGTCACACTTCACAGTCACAGGTGGTCACATTTGTGTGAGCCCCCCCCCCACCCCTGGTGTGACGTCACATATTTTACAATTGTAAATTTAAAAATTATTAAATTAAAACAACCTTATAATAATATATTGATAGAGTTAGTAATATTTTAAAGTTTTTCGTTAGAGTTGAAGTTTAGTTTTAATACTTTAGATTTATACATGTGACGTCACGAAGCTTATGACTCGTCTTTGTCACACGATGTCACACCTTGTTAACCCCCTCCCTCCCCCTTAACGTGTGACGTAATTTATGAATGACCCCTAAGTGTAAAAAATGTACCAAAGGTTTCTGTCGCCTTAGTTTTTGTTCGTACGCAGAAAAATAGAAGTATATTTCTTTTGAAGTGGAAAATTTAGGAGACATTCATTAAAAAATTGAGAATATTGCGCTGATGTTTTTTGTTGTATTCTACTATGAGTTAAAAACATTCTGGAATATATTTACGTAAATATAAAATGGAGACTTTACAAAGTAATGTTTTGAGGAAACTATATTTAACCTATTTTTATTATTTACCCGCTTGCTTTTGCCAATGAACCTTAAAAGGGAATCCTTAAAAGAAACAGTTTCAATAAAGATTCGAATATAGATTTTGAGTTAAGTACGAAAACACAAAAGTCACAATAATTATTTGTAATAAATATTTAAAACTTATTTGTAAGAACAATTTTCACTTTGTAATATCGTTATATTAATATAATATAATAAATTATATTAAAATATTTACGTCTAGAGCTGACGCTGAGCGTGACAGCATGCAGACCAGTGGTTCGCTGTTGAACAGGCAGGCAGGAGCCGGGAACCCGAAAATGCCACAGCCGATCATAGCAATCATGCCAGGGATGTACCCACAGTCTCAGCCGGTGCATTGGAACTGACCATAAATATTAATAATGAAGATGCAAGAAGAAAGTGGTCCCAAGAGAAATTACACGAACTTAAGTTTTGCTATTATAAAGTTAAATCAGAAGGAATAGGATACATAAACAGATTTGACCCACATCTTATAGACACAAGCAGCCATACACAGAGTGACGATAGTTTAAAAAGTTTTGGGTGAAGAAATTGGGAGAGCCGAACCTTCTCTTCCTTGAGGGACTCGGGGCGGAAGGTACGGAAAATATCCAAGAGGTCAAGAAGCGAAACAAATTAATATAATGTAATGATATAGGTTGAGCACAGTATTTAATTTTCGCGCTTTTTGTTGTTTGGCCGTTGGCAACTCTGGTTTGTTTATAGATCTCACGTATGACAATTGCAATTAGTCAACATGGAACGCTACATGAAAGAGAAATTCAGTATGGATTTTATAGTAGTATGAAGTGGACCATCATTTTGGCGAAAAAATCATCTTTAGTGACGAGGCCCATTTTCACCTGGACGGATACGTCAATAAGTAAAATTGTTGTATTTGAGGCTTGGAGATTCCCCATGAGATTAATGAAAAATGGATTCATCCTCAAAGAGTTACAGTTTGATGCGGCTTTCGGTTGAGCGGGATCATAGCGCCATTTTTTTTAGGTATCGGTATTTAGGTAGGCATAGAGAGGTATCGGAACATGCTACAGGATTTTTTTGGCACCAAGTGGAAGATATGAACCTCGGTCAACTGTGGTTCCAACGGGACGGTACCACATGTCACACAGCCGGAACTGCCTCAAGAGGTCTTTCCATTAAGCTACAATGTGGGGTTCTTCAAGAAAGCTGTGAATAAGATTGTGCTCGGCGGCGCACCCGCATACACCCTGGTGTACGTGGTATTTCTTCACAAAATGTATTGTGACAAAAGATTGTGACTTCTATAAACCAGATAAGGGACTAAGGTAAGAGACTATGACCCACTGATGAAGATAATTCTACACTAATATATACACTTAAACTACATACGAGGTTGGAAGGTCGGTGGCGCGCCCGCTAACACCCTGGTGTTGCAGGTGTCTATGGGCGGCAGGTGTCTATGGCAGGTGTCTATTGCACCATCACGTGGGACCGCCTACTCGTCCGCGCACTTCTCTTTAAACAAAAACAATGACATTATTTTTTTTCTAAATTAAATCCGGCGCTCAATAAATTTACATCTTATATGGTTACAACACTAAGGTAACCTCGCAGATAAGCAGTAGTGTTTTCCAGTAGAATTCCTTTTCACTCACTTTCTAAACACGTTGATACTTTTTATGGCAGTCTTCGGTAAGGATAGAATAACTCGGCTAGTCGAACGCGTCCAGTGTGCTATGAATACAGCATCGTTTTCTTCAGTCTTTAATATTTGTACTGATTACCACCTGATTACCACAAAACTATTTATTAAATTTTAATGAAAGCTCTTCAATGATAACAATAATTATTTTTTTGAAAAGTTCCATGTGAGCCGACCGAGTGCTTTTCAAAAAATCAGGAAAATAAATGCATACAAACCTACGATTGAACAGAGAACTTTTCTCCATTTTTTTCAGTCGATTAAAAAAGAATAGGATTCGGGATGGGATATCGGTGTACCTACTCTTACTGACCACCGCAACATGTTATGTCATTCTTCTATTAGAACACGTCGTCGTTACCGTTAAGAGAATTTATCATTTTTACCAGAACTCTAAAGTGATCTGTAAGGTATCTGTACATTTCTACTGAATTCAGAAACAGTTTGTTATTAACTGAAATCAAACATAGTATTTTTCTCAGATGCTGTGTATTAACCGTTGTCAACCGTTAAACACTTTTTATTGTTGTCGTCAGTTTGGTATACAATTAACGTTTGTAATTGAAACCCTCACTTAAATATTCAACTCTGCTCATAGGAACTGGCGCATAACACCATCCATCTGAGCTTTTACTGTATCCTAAGGGACACATATTCATCAACTCCGGAAGAACACGACGAAAGTCCACTTGAACTTGGTTCTGGTTATTGTTGGAGTCACTGTTCTTCACGTTTGCTTCAACGCCTACATCACGGAATCCAAGAGGGTTAGGCAATCCGATAACTGCCACTATTATCGATAATAATAACAAAATCAAACTTAGGCGACTCATAATACAGCTTATATTTTCACAATTTCTATTTCAACAGTTATCCCTCACTGTCACCGTTGAGAAGTGGTGAAAGTATGAAGATGGAGATATTTATATAAAATACATGCGGTAATAAATAACTGAGGTGCGTAGGTACATGACGCAAATATTTATTTAAAACCCATTCGTTGTGGAGTTGCTAGTGCAATGGAAACTTATTAACCCCACGATTGACCTATTAGTCATACTTAATTCGTACGAGTAATTTTGCATTTAATGCAAACAGAAGTGGCGAACGGAACATTATTTGTTGGTTTCTAGAATTATAGAAAACCAAACAACTATTGGCTAACCGTAACCAGCCCCTTTTTCAACAACTACCAGACACGTGCCTCCCAATGCATCGTCTTGTGCATGAGGAATGTATGGCTTCAAAACGCCACGCTGGCTAAGGTTTGGTGAGTTTACTTTTTTAGAGGTGGCATAGTTCCTAGAGTTTGTGGTAGCCGCCTTTATGACACCCACAAACAGAGATTGGATAGGACGGGTTGGAATAGCGTGTAACGAGAGGGGTATAATGAACTAACCACATATACTTTAAAGTCCACGCCAAGGAAGTCGCGGGCTCAGCCAGCGCAGTAAGTTGAATAATGTCAGTAGAAAAACTTGACCTTAATGCTTAATTATTTTATATAAATATAATGTTATGATTTATGATGCATACATGACGCACCTGAAAATATCGATTATGGGTAAATCGTGTACCTTTAACCGATGTATAATTGAGCGTGTAATAAGTAATAAATACATAATAATAAATGAATATTATCGATTTTGACAACTTAATAAATGTTTACACCACATTAGGAAGTTAATTTAAAAATCAGATATATCATATAATAATATGGATATCTTGAACATACATACATGGGGTGATATATTCAATTTTTGTTTTTATTAAACTACAAAATTAAATAAAATTATTATTGAAGTTATGAGGACAGAAGATGGCAGCGCCAATCGGAAATTTGGCTATTTCTCGTACGTTCAAAAAAAAATGTTGTAGAGTTTTACGATTCCTATGCGACGACATGTAATTATAGAGTTTTATGATAATACAAAAAGAGTTTAGGTACTCATATTTAAGTCAGGTACAACCGGCCGCAGGACGTGACTCCACTATTTTTACACTATACAGCGTTGCAGGTGGTCAGTAGCTGGGTCACATCGTGTCTGAGGAGCTCAGTGACCATCCTGATATTAAGAGGGAGCGCAGAGCGTTGACGGTCAGAGACAACATGATGATCTGCGGGTTTGATGATAAGCAGAGGTAAGGGGTTAGATAGTGTGATTTTGGTACTTATGACAAAATGCATATATGAATATACCCCGGGATTCCAGGGATTCTGAGTCTGATTGCTAATGATTTTGTACCTGCTTGCAACTATGTCTATACTATTGTGTGTGTATCGGATTATCGAAAATATACACATTTAATAAAAGCTTAAGTGACATCTAAAAACATCATTATTTGTGGTGGAGCTTGATAGGTGAAACTGAACAACTACTTCACCACTTTGATGTTACAGAAGCTAATTATAAAAAGGCTTGGGAAACCTAAGTGATATTATCGTCAATACTATTTTCAATAGTTTTCTCAATCACAAAAAAGTCGGAACCGAAAGTTCTAAAGGACTGAAAGAACCATGTTTACGATGCGCACACTAGGCGCGCACCTGCCTCGCGTTACGCGAAAGCAGCCCGAGGAATGTGCACTCGGGCCCAAATGTAGTAAACTTACTCAATATATCCACCGCGATGGTGGGTAAGCACAATAATTAACAATTTATACAATTTAGAGGTCTCACTTACCCCAGGTGGTTTTACCCACACACAAATCTGGAAAGTGTACCTACGCTAGTCCCTACTAGACGTGACCTATCTTAGTGTAATTAATAAATACATAAATTCCCAATAAATACTTGTGTAGTAATCCAAGTCTCGTCCTGTGGTGAGCCGGTGGCCGCTATCGTTCGGCAACTCACACCCGGCAGCAAATCACCTCGAGAATCACTTCCAAACCACAAGCACAATCACAACAAATCCAACCAAAACACTCGCGTGGCACAGGATATCAGCGAACAAGACCTATTACTAGGCGCTAATAACAAATAACAACTGTCCGAAGCCGCGGTGTGAATTTTACTCAATTTAACTCTGTTCGCCGCCGAGCGCGTGTTACTACTCAAAAAATATCCAATTCTCAAACCGCCTTCAATATGGCGGGGACAAAAAAATGTTGCTTCAAAATATTCAATGTATGCGGGTATGCAAAGACGCTCGCGCCAATCTCAAACAAACCAATTAACACTACAAATGAATGTATCAGTAGTCTCAATAACTTAGAAATTGATACCAAAACTTAGGATCCTTTTATAGTTGCGTGATTCTACAGTCCTTTCATGAATGCCCGAATCTTGAGTGAAATTTACTAGGGTAAATCAAATATAAACGGTATTTTTTTTTATACATTTATTGAATAACGTTATACACAAATCATTGTTTTAACATTTTTCAATATAGTCTCCTGCGTGATCTACACATTTTTGCCACCGATTTGGAATATTCAGTATTCCCTGGTCATAGAAAGTTTGAGGGCGAGTTGTAAGCCAATTGCGCACGTGCTCTTCGACTTCTTCATTGCTTCCAAATCGTTTCCCTCCCAGTGATTCCTTCATAGGCGCGAACAAAAAATAGTCACAGGGGGACAAGTCAGGGCTATAAGGAGGGTGCTCGAGGGTTTCCCAGCCCATTTCTTCCAGTGTATTCCTTGTCAAGGCCGCAGTGTGAGGCCTGGCGTTATCGTGGAGGAGAATGACATCTCTGATGGGCATGTCTAGTCTTTTGTTTCGATAGGCGGCTTTTGCCGACCGTAACAACTGGCAGTAGTAAGCCGCATTCACTGTACGTTGATCGTGTAGAAAATCGATCAGTAAAATTGTCACGGGTATTGTCATCTGTAAGGCTTGTCCTTGGGCGTCGATCATGACTTTCGTTTTCAACACGTTCTCGTCCGCCCTTAAATTCTCTCGCCCACGTATACACACGATTCTGAGACAGTGTACTGTCCCCAAACTGTGCCTTCAAACGAGTTAAAATTTCTGACGGTTTAAGGCCTTCATTGGTTAAAAACTTTATGATAATCCGTTGCGCAACAGATGAATGTACCTCTTGCTCGGTCATGGCTGTACTGACGACAAAGCCGACCATGCGCGGACCCAAGGCCGGTTCCCTTACTTCTAATAAACCAAACATTTACTCCACACAACATCATGTAGCTCGGAACTGCATTCTAAGAAGAATAGCAAAATTACCGTTTATATTTGATTTACCCTCGTACTTTTGGTTAGCTTTAACGTAGGTTAAAAAAGGTTATCCTTCTAGAGTTGCACTATAGATATTCTGTCCATCATGGTAAATTAGTAGGATCTAAACAAAAGACAAAAACTGAAGTCAACGACGGAAAAGATCCATCTACTAATTTTAGTGTTTACGAGGGGTATAAAGACTTTTAAAAATCCGTTGAACTTTTTCAGCACAACAAACCATGATTGATGGTAGTTAGCCGGCGAGTGACGGGCGACACTACAATGTTTTTTCTCGGCCCTAATTGCGCTTTGTTAACATCTTTTTATAATTTTCCTCACTAGTGATTTTCTATTGTTTTCCTTCCCTTTTATTTTCTAACGTTGTTCTTAAAATATTCCTGTACAAATTACCTCTATTACAGGGTACAAATTACTGCTGGATATAGATATATAGGCTGGATATATAGGCCCCTTCCAAGGACTGCCACAATATATGGTGTTCTTCTCAACCACCCACTATCGTCTTTCGATGCTACTTTTTAAGATACATGGTCTCCGTAATACCTAGTCTTTCTGTCTCCATTACTTTATCATATTAATGAACACCGAATACAGACCGGGACGGGGACTGAATACAGGGAAACGTCTTCCGGCTAGGTGAATCGATTGCATCTCTAGTCACTACCGAGGCCCCCTTAGGGCCTCACGATTGTAGTAGGTGGCCGCCCTACTACAATCGTTCAGATCTTGTTATGAGAAGATGAGATGAGAAGGTTATATGAGAAGAACGGAAGACCGTGTGTGGTGGTATGCCTTAGAAGATGCTAGATAAAACAGTAGAGAGACACAGTTAAACTAATTTCATTTATAGAAGTAAAAAAATATTTTACAAAAATTCATCGCACTGTGAAACTGCGACAATGCACATTACCGACGTGACGGGCCGCAGCTCAGTGCAATAATTTAAGTCAGCTGTTCACATTCAATTCTTCACGTCGTCGACCAGCGAATAACTCTCGAATTATGTCCGTTAACTGCGCTCGTTTAACGCACATTGAGGCGAGCCGCATCGCTACTGGCAAAATACGGCTGGCAAGCGATCCGCCAGTGCGCTGCGCTGCGGCCCGCCTGAAATGTGCGATGGTTTATACAAAATGTATGAAAATGATTCAGGAGGATTTTTGCAATGTTATGCTCTGTGGTGCGGCCCGCCATAATATGCGCGAGCCTTAAAAAGAAACAATAATTTGGTTAAAATAGTTTTTAGACCATAATTATCCATAAAATTGTTTAAAAAAAAGGTCTTATAAACCGAAGCGAAGCGAGGGCGGGTCGCTAGTTTGATATACAATTAATTAATAGATGTACTGACCAAGTTACCTCTCTCTCATAGGCAGTGCAACCGGGAGCGTATCAATATTTGTAATTCTGGACTGATATTGGCATGTATAGCGGATGTATAGTCACAGGGCGATAGTATCCATTTACCACCCGGTGGATTGTAAGCTCACTTGCCGCCTTCTTTCCATAAAAATACAGTTATTACTAAGTAGTACCTAATAATATAAATGTAGGGGTTGTGACCTACACCTATATTGTGGAAAATTGAAACAGAAATGTAAAATAAAATGTTATTTATTCTTATAGTTTATTGATTTTATATTTGTCTCGTATCTGCTAATGTTTTTTATTAGTATGAAATGATTGTGAGTGTTAAGAATGCACCCGGTTTGTTTGGTACCCGAAAATGAACTTTGTTGGTTGCGTTGTTTGTTTTGTTATTGTGTTCCGTGAGTGCACCCGTCACGTTCGCCGATCGAAGTTGCACTGAAGTAAGTGACGTATGCGCCCGAGGTGCTCAGGAACCGAACAAATGATCATTTGATTGAAATGATTTTAAAATCGTTATTCAATTAATTGATACGGAAGTTAAAATTAAGTTTCTTTCTCTTTCTATATTTTTTGTATTACTCTTTACAACGTTTTGTGACCCTGTAATATTTAGGGTTGTCATTGGCAACTACAAAAGTTTTTAATTAATTTGCCCAAACTTTCTACATGGCTCCGTGTTTACAAGATTATCGTCTTTGATTAATGAAGTGTAAACGTTGATTTCCGATATTTGGTGTCAAGGATTCTCGTTTAAATTAAAATATTTTCCTATAACAGATATTACACAGACTTCGTTGGAAACTGAATATCTTTCATAACCACATCGTAAGAAAGATTACATATAATTAAAATTAATTGCATTTAAAATGTCGTAAAATTGTTGTATGATCGTGTGGTGATCGGCTTTAGAATAGCACCCCGCCCCACCTCTTGCCGTGGACGATACCCACGATACATATAATATGTTTTTCTATACAATTGGCATTCTTATTTATCTCTTTACAGCAATATCTTCCAGACAACCTTGGGAAAAGGATTTGCGACTGAGTGTCCCTAATTCTGGGTGGGCCACAGTAATGGATAATTCTGATTAGACCTGTAATAAAAATTGGTCGCAAAGAAAGCAGAATTAGTCGATTTGCAGTTTAAAAGTTATTAAGATATACTGCAGTTTACTGTATATTAAGGGTGCTTTGGTGGCCTTACCAGAATAATAGGTGGTATATATGGTATACTAAGAGAGTAATTATAGATTAATTGGTATAAAGAAATTAACATTATTCGTTTATATGTATACATTTAAAATATTAAACAGTATAAGATTTTAGGAAAATAAGGTTGACAGACACGTGATTTTTTTTTTCTCTTTTTTTACGTAGGTAAAGGTCTTACATTTAATTCATACGTTACTCTTTTTTGAGCTCATATTCTGTTTCTATGACAATGCTAGCACATCTGTAATTTAAATACAGATGTGCTGTAATTATTTTAATACAGATTTAAATAGTTACTGTTTTAATAATGTCCTTAATTATTTATTAGATAAATTTAATAATTAAATAAAGAAATAAAATTTAATGTCCAAGTCTAATTATTCTAAATCCATATATTTTGTAAAGTATTGGACCTTAATGTTGGTACCTATGGACTTTAGTTAAGAATATATAACTTTAAATTTAGTTGCTTCGAGATTGTACTTATATAGAAACATGCTCTAACATCTGATTTTTAAGATATAGCAATAATATTGTTATTTATAAAATTTAAACTATTATCTAACAATAACTGATAAATTATAACGGATAATCTCACAAATATACCTAACTAATAAAATTTGCAATAAGTATATTTTTTAAGTAATAGGCGACCGATTGACGCAGTTAATTCGATTCCCGGTCGGACATTCATTTGTTTAAAGACAAATATTTATTCGAATTTGGGTGTGTATTTTTTTTTGTGAGTATCTCCTGAACCCATGACATAGGAAATCCTAATATGGGCTATTGAGTGTGGCGTTTATAAATAGTATAAGATTTTGAATGTACCTAAGGTTTACTCGTATTTTCAATACCTAATTCCGAACTAAACTGTTACGTTCTTAGAATTTATAAAGTACAGTTTAGTTGGCGAGTACGTAGACATAACTTCGAACATTATCATCTCGATAAATGAACACGTTACGCCAAACTACGTCAATAATGGGGAAATTGATGATCGCAATTCTGGGCGCACCATTATAATGGTATTCTACGCGACAGTCTCGCTCGGTATGTCGGCAACCTGACACAGGTAGCTCCATTACTCACACTAACCTTACCATGGTTTCTAGAAGTCACTTGAAATGAAATGTTAATCGTTACTCGACGTTAACGGGCGTACTCGACTGGCCTTGTTACACCTCTCTCAGAGAAAACTACCATGAAATGTACTGCATTTCCCACTTTATCCTATTCCGAAATGTATTTTCGTGTTTCAGTTGTGAGTGAGATATGCCAGAGGCCATTCCCATTCTATCCGTCCGCATTTTCCCCACCTTTCTCCAAATTGATTTTTACATCTCCAAAGGTAGGCAGTGCATCCGGGAGCGTGCCAACGTTAGTCATTCTGGACTGATGTTGACATGTACGACAGGTGTCCATGAGCGTCAATATCCACTTAACACCAGATAAACTGTAAGCTCGTCTGCCGCCTTTTTACTGTAACGAAAAAAATAATAAAACAAATCTGTCTGTAAATTAATAATTTCTTAAAACATACATTGTAGTTGTTTTCTTAATATTTATTTCAATTTATAAATAGCTGTGCCATAAATAACTTATAAATAATTTCGGTCGCGTGGACTTTTGAACTTGAATGTCTGAATAGTTAATCAGTTTATTAGTTAGTGTGTCAGCTAGTCGGTCTGCTCGCATCTGACTGACCGAGTTGCCCAACTCTTAAAGAAAACTATGGACTTTTTTTTTATTTTTTGTATTTAGTTTTTCTCCCACGTGTTCGGCGCGTGAATCTCTCTGCCTCTGGATCTCGGGTATGGTAGTAATGAGGTGCTTCGGTTTATAGAAAGAAGCCCGTTCCCTGTCTGCTATAATGGGCGAGTGGACCTCACCGTCCATCGGGTATGTGGTGTGTTTTTTGAGTTGGCTTGTTCATTTTTGATTCAAAGGTCATCGGAAAATTGAGCACCCATGCACATTTTTTTCAAAATATATTTTATGTACAAACGCGGCTCGGCTCTGTTATGATTTTATTATAATATGTGTATAGATAGGTTTATATTTGATTCTTTTAAAATACGTTGATTTTTATACATATAAAACTTTGATAGATATAATTATTATTTAAATTACTTTTGCAGTTTTTAATTTTAATTTCTCTGACGCACTTATTAAAATTATTAAATTCGTTAGTAGTGGCTACTAACTGCGAACTAGATAGGTAACTATAGGTTGGCGCTAGTTCCTGTAACATCAACCATGTCGGGTCACAGGTTACCCATCTGCATAACAACTAGACAAGGCTGTACAAGACAGTGTCGTATCCTAATTATATTTATGTATGTATATACCGCTGAAGTAAAATCTCAAGTTTAGTTAATTTCTACTTTAAAAATCGGTATGGCACTTGTACTTGCATGGAGTATGTTATAAAGATATCATCTTGTAAAATGCCCATTGAGCATTGAGGGCTGTAGCCATGTGGGCAGTGGCCACGTCTATTTACGTAAGTACGAAGGACCGCACATCGTACAATCAAAAAGTATATGGAAGTATATGCTACATATGAAAGTATTAGTCAACTTTATCGGCAAGTTAAAGCGGTGGAGGGTAGGTCGTACATACGTGTACCGCAGAAGCGATGGCAGAGACGAGTTCTCTAATGGAAATCACGTACCGGAAATGTACGTGGGCTGCCTTCTAACCATGTGGACTGATGACTTGAAGAAAGTCGCAGATGGTAGCTGGATGAGAAGAACAGATGACCGTATGTGATGGCGGTCCTTGGGAGATGCCTGTATTCAGCAGTGGAGGGGTATGGTATGATAAATCTTAAGAAGTTAACAATCTGGACAAATTACTACCGTATTAACATCAAGTAACATACAATTATCGCACCCAATCTGCCGCGTGGATTCGATCAATTGCATCTCAATAAAAATATTTCTGTAAAATGTTGCCAATCCTCGCGACTGTTTCACCAAAAAAGTTATGAGATCTAAAAGTCACCAAGACTCGTTTAATGGAATTTTATTTCGTTTCCATTCGTGTATCTCTACCATTGATCCCTTATGTGGACAGTCTTGGTTAGAAATGTGTTAGAAATGGACAGTATGCCTTTGGATAGAGTCAAATGTTACTTAATCTCACGATGATCCATAAACAATGCATTGGCCATACATAAAAAATTCAATGTTGCCATACTCGGAAAAATACTCGTTAGTGATACATGTTTACATTTGTATCTGATTCGATCTTCAGTGACATGAATAATACGATGTCGATTACACTAGCAGCGTAATGGTTCAATATTGGTACAGGTCGCGTTTGCACACAATACGTGACCACGGTATCATACATTAAAGCGTATAGGATCTCAGAGTAATTTTTGTGAATTACTATGTCTATTTGGGGTAAAAGAGAAGAGACAGTGAGATGAATAAATAGAAAACGGAGAATGAAATGAAACTGTTCAGTAGCGTAACTTTGGTATTTATTGATAAGTTAGACACGTCGTTGCTGCTTGTTATAATTTATCCAATTTCATCTCAATAATAGAACATTGATAATTACTCGTATTTATTGGACTACTCTACTCTGTAATTACTGGAATTCTACTAATATTTTACTCTTTACTCCATCCGTCCATTAGTATACATTATTATCCCATGCCATTAAAGTGGGACTTTAATGGAAATTTCATATCCCGTTGTATTCCCCGTTTCCCATTCTTCCCAATCCTCATTACTAAATCTTCAAAAGTCGCCAAATTAAAGAATCTGCTGACATGCGTACATTTCGACTGACGTAGACGTTTAGCGATGAACGGCTGAATCTACTTAACACAAAATGGACTGCTAGCTTGTATGCCAAATTTATTAGATAAAAAAAATCATCTAATATGTAATGTATTGACCACTTACCTCTCACAGTGACACAGTGCTCTCAAATGCGGACTTTTATAACTCTGCGCAAACACATTAATAACCGACGCATATATACACGTACATACATACATACGCATTCACAACTATTTACAAACATGCATATATATACATATATATAATGTATAAATACATAAATAAATATTGCGTACTAATAAGTAAGAAACTGATTGATTCGAGATGTCGAAAAAAAGGTTTTTGTGATAACTAATTCATTCAAATAAACTATACAATGTAAAATAGGATCCATGAAAAAATATATGTTTACTGTTTTGTATTTTACGACGCTTTGATTCAGATTATATTCTGATTTTCATCTGTATTGTGCTAGGAAAGTGCACAAGACTCTCTAATGGGCTCTCAAAGCGCATAATGTTCGCACGACACCGTGTTACGTATTTGCGGTCACTTCCTTAATAGATAGTAATGCTGGGCTTGAAGAGACTCCTGGCTTGGTGTAAAATTAGTTAGTGTACATTGAGTGTGATAAAAAGATTTTATAGATATTCTGATTTCGTCAAAGATAAGATAAATTGTGATGGTTTCTGAACAAAGGGACCTTATTGTATGGACTTATTTCTTTTGGTTAAAGTTTTCTAAACTAAAATTCCCTTGTTTCATGATTCTGTTTAATTAATATTTGAGCAAGTTACTCGTATTTCAATTTGTGAACTGTTTTGTCACTTTTTAATTATCGCTTTATTATGGAGTCTTCTCTTCCCTAATTTCTCAATTTTTTATTATTTTTTAATTTTAGTCCATTTGTCATTACAGTGAAATTGGAATATTATTGGGTCAGCTGGCGTTAGTAATTTCACTTTTGTCAGGTATTTCCATTTGAGTACTAGGATTCAAACGACTTTGGCTATTTGAATTTAGACTTTTGTCTAAGTACAATAGAAAACTTTATAAAATATTGGTGCGATATTATATAATTGCCTATAAATGTCTATAAATATATTCGTCTTATATTTATGTTACGAAAATACTCAACAGAGCCGGGAAAGTATTTAGTATTTACCTACTATTAATTTAGTATTTCTGAAAGCAGGTAATGAGAAGGAACAACATTTGACATATACTCCAGGAGGTTATGAATATACCTATTATGTGAGAGAAGCGAGAAGATATTGTCCAGCCCGAAAGCAAGCGCATCCGTGAAATCCGTCATATCATTGTTTTTACAGATACATTTTTTTTGGACAGCTGCGTAATCTACGCAAGCGAAGACGCGAGTAGATGCTAGTCATCGATATAAATCAGCGGTAATTTTGTTTGCCAGTCGCGATTTAACCACTGTTTCTGCATATATATATATTCTGTGTATATAAGCGTGTATAGTGTTGATTTGTACTGTAAACATGTACAAAAATATTTTATGATAATATCTGTAATGCGCTACGTGGGATTAATTTGATATCAGGATTATTGTTTATCTTTAGCCTTCTGAAACAGGACTATGTTGATCGTAAATTTGAATAAACATTTCTGGATCAGTCTTAACAGATATGAATAGAAATCTGATGTTTTCAGTCAAAACCTGGCTGTGTGAATACTACCGTAACTAGCTCTTTTTTATCCGTAACTAGCACTTGGGCCACCTCATGCGAATCATCTTGTGTACGAGAAATGTATGGTCTTAAAATGCAACGCTGCCTAAACGGGTAGGCTTTTTAGTGGTGTACCCACACTCTTTTAGTGGTGGTGTAGTACCTCAGAGCTTGAGGTAACGACTTTATTATCCCTTGGGGTAGTGCTATTCTAAATTCGGTTGACACACATGGCCAAGTATTAATACGAATACTAGTATTAAATTGAATATTGCCCAAACTGCGTTTAAAACGTTGCAGATTTCTTTATTCAGTGGGGTGTATCGCGGGCAGTTAATATTGACTTCTATTCCCTAGGATTAGAATATTTCACACGCCATCGGGAATACCAATAGGCTTTGGAATTTATCCCAATGCATTTTAGAAATGCCTATAATTCTACGGAATCGTTACGACAACATTAATACAATACAAATAATTTATTTGTAGGATGCGTGGTTGAATAATGCGATTACAGACAGCATATAAACATTATTTAAACTGGTTAGCCGCAAAACAGTATCAGCTAGAATAGCGAAAATGACAAAATATTTTGGAATATGCGTAACGTTTTAACAAGGTTTCACACTATTTTATCGTTTAAGTTAAGAAAAAATCTTCAGGGCTGTTATTCGGACATCTTCAAGTGTTGAAGTTCGGAATAGATTAGGTACATTAAACAACAGTTTGATCAGTACTCATGGGCACCTTCGTATTAAGGAGTTGAATAGAATTGTAACTACATCTACTCTTCTATTCTTCTGCTCTCTTTTTTATTTATTTCATGTTATGAAGCACGGACTGAGGTATAATACAGGGAAGAGTGTAGTACTCATACTTAAGTCTGGAAACAATAGACCAAAGGACGTGTCTCTATTATTTTGAAACAATACAGCCTTGCTGGTGGTCAGCAGCTTTAAATATTTGGGCCACATCGTGTCCGAGGATCTCAGTGATGATCTTGATATAGAGAGGGTGCTCGGGCATTGGCCGTCAGAGGCAACATGGCGGTTCGCAGGTTTGCTCTATGTTCAAAGGATTTAAAATTACACCTGTCAAGGCGTATTGCCAATCACTTTGCTCGAGTGGCCTGTGAATAAGGCATACGCTGAAGGCCGTCAAGGTCTTGCGTGTACAATAAAATAATGATTTCAGGATGCTGCCACGAACATTGCAGTGCTTCTGCAATGTTCGTGGAGTCGCTGCAGACCCCACGAAACTCCTGCGTTGCAAGTGCACGCAACGCATATAGGCTTTATTATACCACATTATAGGTCTATATAGGCTTTATTATACCCTATTATAGGCTTGGATGGATTGTGTTATGTCGATATTTCGGTGAACCTGCGGACGTCAAAATTTAAGTGATAATATTATTTTAGATTGTTAATTGTACTCGTATACCAAACTGAAGAAAATAATGAAAAGTTTTTAAAGGTTGACAACTATTAGAGTAAAGAATATTAAGACACAGCATTTGAGAAGATATTGTGTTTGATTTCAATGAATAACAAACTATTTATGAATTCAGTATAAAAGTACAGATACCTTACATATAACTTTAGATGATTCTCTTAAAAGTGATCAATCCTCTTAACTAACAGTAACGACGGTGGCTAATAGAAGATGGTCATAAAATATACCAACATGTTTCGGTGGTCAGTAAGAGCACCTAGAGCCCTACCGATATCCCGCCCCGAATCCTATTCTTTTTTAATCGACTAACGGAGAAAGGTTCTATTTTCAATTCCCATCGACGGTAGAAAGGAGAAATGGAACGAGGAACGTTAAGGATTGTCTTGAGACGGGTAAATATTTTCTAGTTTAAAGAAATACCCATCTTAATGTTAGTAACTTGGGAATTATTTACAGTGATTTATTCCTAAAATTCTACAATACCTATATATTTTTTTATGAGTAATCAAAAATTAACAAGGTACCTACATGTTAAAGGACACAAATTAAATAGATAGCATAAATCCATTGAATCCCACCTTAGCAGATTACCTTCACAATATCAAAGATTCTTGTGATGACGATTAGGGTGATCTTGAAGTAACCGTATTGCCTCCAGACGAAGTAGACGAAATGATCGACATGGAAGAGGGTCCTGACGACGGTGTGGGAGTTTTGCCGGTGTCAGATGTGATCTAGTGGAATTTTCATGTACAGTTAATAACGTCTATTAACTATCAAGTAGCATCCCGTACAGACAAAACGGGGACCTAGCGTAAGTGTAATCCAGTTTATTCCGAAATACTAAATGAGTCTAATAGTGTTAAACAACATTTGGAAAATATGATTAAGGAGTTGGTCAACAACCGAGATATTTTGTAAATTACTATGTGACGAGATATGTACATGTACTATGTACATTTTAAAATTACAAACTACAAATTCTAAAAATTATTTAAATTTCAATCCAACCGTCGAGGAGTTAAAAGTGTTTATAGGGATATTAATTTTGTCCTCGTATCCAAAAGAGTAAAGAAAAAAATCTTGCCACAAAATAAACTTTATTGATCTAGATGTACATACCCCATTTGTTGAACAACCAATGTCTCGAAATCAATTCCATGAAATAAAATGTTATTTACATTTATAGGGGTGTAGGTAAGTTATTAGTTTTGGATATGTCTCTAGTGAATGCATGGATCGTTTATAATTACGTAAATACAGATGACACTATCCTTCTTCTAGATTTTAGAAGAAGTGTATGTTTTTCTTGGATTAAAAACCTGAAGGTAGGCAAATAAACCAACTCCGAGGACTTCTGTAGCTCTTTTAGAACCTGACAGGTTTGATAATTTGGAACATTAGGTATATGATGAAAAGGGACAAACAGAGGACAAGGGTGCAAAAAAAAACTTTTTGCGGATAATGTGAAAAAACACTTTGCAGTTATTGTTTTTTACCCTATCACACCAAATAATATTATTTAGTAATGGTTGTTTATTTTTAAAATGTTCGTATCAACAATTTTAAAATAAAGTTTTTTTTTCCCATAAAAATGATTTCTCTTGTTTTGTTAGATACCCTATAATCCCATCGTCACATTTATAGGACAAGCTGATTTAGCAACCACGGATTAAATTATTTATTTTATATTTCATATTCTTTTTTCCTAATGCATTAATGACTAGATTTATAAATATGAATATAAAAAATCGCACGTTTTCGATAATTGGGAAGTAAATGGGTTAATTACTAACACTTCTTATTTTAAATGTCTTTGTATCTTCTTTATTGTATAAAGGGATAATACATGTACTTTAACACTTTCGAATTAGCAAATTGCCAGATTATGAGGAAGATTTTCATAAAACAAATCTGTTGTTCCACTTTTGAGTTTAATGCTTTTGTCGTCTCTAAAAGGGTTCTAGTTCGTATGTTTTTGTTTCTGTCGAGGTTGAGAGATTAACAATGAGGCAGTTTAGAATTCAACAATGAAATGTTTCTGCGAAGTGACGATTTGTGTGGAATCGTATTATTGTTGATTAACTTTAATTAGTTCTGTTAATTTAACTATTTAAATAATATGGAAATAATTTATTATTTATTTATATAACTTTGCCTATCTCTCACTTTCACTTACCCAGGTCGGCTCGAAGAAATCTCCGCAGGAGATAAACTTGCCTTTTGTACATATTTCCTCTTTCTTCCTTTTTATTTGTTTCATATTATGTGTGTACAATAAATTGTAGTCAGTTCATAGTCAGATATACGCTTCAAATTAGTGTTGTCAAAATGATGCTGAGCGCTAGACGCTCAAGCGCTGATTGAACGGTAATGAACCTTTGAGATTCGACCGTCAAACGCTCGTGAGCGATATAGTCTAAGTTTTAACATATTGTGATGATCTTAATTAAATCCTTGGGGTTGAAAATTCTAGTAACGGTAAAGATAGATAGATACACTTTATTGCACACCAAAAACGTACAGAGTAATACAAAGTATTAGAAGTTAGAAGTAGTTTAAGTAGTAGAAGTATTAGAAGAACTTTTATTAGAAGTAGAACTGGCGGCCTTATCGCTAAAGCCAAGCCAAGGCTAAGGCCTTATCGCTTCCAACCTTTGGCAACCTTTGGGTGATGAAGAGAAGTAGAGGTAGATGGTGCATTAAGGAAATAATGTTTGTATATACATTCATAGCTACATACATACAGAAATATATACATACCTACAGGTATCCACATATAGTAAATGTATAGTAAAGGTACCTACCTTCTTACGATTCTCTAGCTTTTGACTACAATTTCGTTCGCGTGGTGTTCCTGATTTATAATATTATATAGTAGGCTATATGTTAATTCGGATTATAATCTATCTATTCAACAAGTTTCAACTAAATCAGTTTAGCCGTTTCGACGTGTTTGAGTAACAAACATCCAAACATCAAAACTTTCGCTTTTATAATATTAGTGGGATTAGCGCTGACTTAGCGCCTGAACGCTCAGCGCTAACCTTTACAACACTACTGCCGTACAAATACTACAGCGCCGTAATAGCAAAATCGCGCTTTCGAGATAAACGTACAAAACTTTGAATAAAACTACTTTCTTGTTACATTTGGTATTTTTTTGGATAGAATAAAGAAGGCACGTACGTAGAAGATAATAAATATAAAAATAATTGGAAATTATCTTTATTCAAATAATTATGGCGAAGATATTTCATTTTTATTTTTACTGCAACTGGAGGATAGATATTTAAGTGGACTGTAATTTGGCGTAATAAAATAGAACAATGGATATAGCGTTGCGGGAAATTATATTTGTATTATATTAGCGGTAATTTATGTAAATTTTCCTGTAGGAAGTTTTGCGTATGTTGTGTAGCCGAACGTTTGAGCGCTACTTCCGAGATACTTCTGACGCGTCGCCCTTCACAACGACATCTGTCTATTCCTTACCACTTCATTGAGACCTGCTAATAAATCAATGAAGCTGGTTCTTAACAAGCGGAGGCAAGCAATCGCTCGTCCAGAAACATTTATTTTTGGTGCAAACCGATTAAAATGCAACATCTACACACATTACTGCAATCGACTGTACATATTGTTATTTGATTTTACATATTAAAACGCAGTATATGCTCTATTATTTTGTATTCTAGTCTAATTTTCTAGTACATTTCTACAAGCACTATAGAAACGCTGTCTTTCAGGTAATTAAAAAACATTCTTAAGCCATCAATAATTATGAAATTATTCAGTGAGGATGCACTAAATCAGTAAAAAGGTTACTGCATTTTAGGTCTCTATCCATGGGAGTTCAACCGAATTTTAGTTCATAAATCACATAATATCTTTTTGCATTAGTTGCTTTTAGCGCATTTTCATTGGTATTCTTCATAATAAACTACTCTATGTGCCTTAGACAGAGTATTTAACATCGGAGAGAAGATTAAGTAAGTTACACTTGAAACTAGAATCGCCCTGATTACGGTTCAATAAACAACTCAAAAACGTCAAAGTGCCATAACGGCGGTTTAACGTTTGCAAGGCAGACTGCGTGCTCCAATCTCATTTATATTTTACGACATATTCTTCTTTCTACTCTCTCTCCCAAAATTTAAAATTAATATTCACAAATGTCTGTAGTATATAGTTTTCTTTCTTAAATATTTTATTATTTAACATTTTTTTGCAGTAACTTTCATTGGAATAGAATAGTATACAATTATGTTCTATATAATTCCAAAATACATTAACTGGGACAATAGGGATTCATTTTGATACCATTATCACTAATGGTACAGATTAATGGATTATACGCGGACCCAAATATATTTTTTGCTAATTCTCGGCAGTTTTCCTTATGGTGCTTTCTTTCAGCACGTGGTATATTAATTATACTCTTAACCCCCTAGAGATACAATAATTCTCTCTGCCCGTGTTCACGTGTGATTTTTCTATTGTTTTGATCTCTCCGAAACCAGCTCTTTTAGCATCCACTGCTAGACGCGGGCGCCCTCATGAACAATGAGTGCCTTGTGCATGCGGGATGCATGGCCTTAAGACCCCACGTTGGCCAAGCGGGTTATCCAGTACATTCGTTTAGTTTCTTAGGGCTTACAGTAACCACTTTATCCTTCAGTCGCCTTTTACGACACTTACAGGAAGACATGGGAAAATCATTATCTCTCCATTTCCAAAAAAACGTCACACTTTTAATTGGTTTACATATTTTTATCAACAATCTGCGACACAGATGGTGAGAGAGAAAATGAAATTATGTGACCCTTATACAGTATTTTCAAAAAGAAAATCATTGTAAATTCACAAAATTAAAATAAACAGACGAAAGGAAAGGTTACAACACGCGGCGTGCGGCTACCGAAAGTAGGAAGGAAAATTAAAAAATATTTCGGCATTTGGGCGCCTCCACTAACGAGTCCTCGCCTGATTTGCGCCATTTGCATTTTTTTAGCGACGAAAATCGGCTGGTTGTGATTTTGACTGAAAACTGAAGACAATGTTAAATGAATTTTTTTGTAACTATGATTTACCAGTTGTTTCCACACAGGGCATGTCTTCATCATGGGAACAGTGAATACGACTAACAATAAAATTCTTAGTTGTCGTGAACGGCTAGCGTCCATCCCTGTAATGATTGATAATAAAATGTATTTTAATTTAAAACAATATAAGGATAACAACATAAGATATATACATTTATTTTATAAGATTTTAAGTTTCAATGCATATTACTACAATATATTAATCAAACAGTAAACCTTATTGCTATTTATAATATATACGTGTATATAATATAATTATATGTGTAATATTATGTATATAAATTAATATGGATGTATGATTGTGAATTATATAACTTTATTTTAGATAAACGTAACATTCTACAATAATAATAAAAAATAAATAATAATAATGATTTATGATATTCATATAGTACTTAATAAGGCGTATATTGTATACTTATTCAATATACATAATGATATTCAATATATTAAGACACAGTAGTTTTAGTTTGATCGTAAGTCAGTGTCATTAGCTATTTAAGAATTCGGGATTTTGCTCGTTTTACAGAACATTATTTGATGTCACTCACTTTTACAACAGCGTTATTAATATGGAAAGTAATAAAAGGTTTAATACGCTTAGCAAAAAATAATTTATAGTAGGGACTTGAATTTTAAAATATGCGTTTACTAAGCGTATACTAATAATTTTCTAAACTTAGGACTATTTTATTTCCCAACAGGACAATTCTAAGAATATAGGTTTGGCGTACATTAATCATTCCGAATTCATTGTAAACAGTTATCGTACTATATTACAGAGCACTGAGCTCTCTCTAACCGTGTCACATGTATTTTGGCTACCCCAGCCACTAGCTGGGGTATTACACTACGTAATTAGCTAGTGACATAAAGCAAAGTAGACGAGTTTTAATGTGTCTATATTTGCCGCTCTGCGTAGATGTTTCATTATACGAGTAGGAATTATCTTACGTCAATGTGCTGGATATGGGATTTAACATTAACTTTTGAATCTATAATATCAGCTTCAAGGATATGCTGACAGTTACGTGTGTTTTTACAAACATGTATTTTTATACCCGAAGAGGAAAACGGTGCACTGTATCGGTCTCAAGTTTTTTAATGAGTATGGTAACGGATACAGTATCAAAGGCTTTAGCTAGGTCTAATAAAACACTTCAATGCTTCGTTGCTTGTTATAGAGGTGAGGTGAAATTTAGTAGTCAGTAACTATACGGCATCCTCGGTAGATTTACCCCGCCTAAACCTAAATTACCTTTGCGACCAAAAGCATCTGAACTCAAGGTAATTGACCAGTCGTTTGTTCAATCTTTAGAATACGTAGTAAGTAGTTGCAAAAGTTACGGTACCGTTAATAGATTATTTTTAAAATCGAATTCTCTATCATTTCTAAATTGAATAAGGAGGCGATCCCTATGTTTCATACATCGTATTAGACCTGGTGTAATCCATGGTTTGATGCATATCTGAGAGCGGTTTACTTTTTTTTTTATAGACATGTAGGCGGACGAACAAGCGGTCCTACGTGATTTTAAGTGTTACCGCTGTCCATGGACACATCCAACACCAGGGGGTATGCGGATGCGCCGTCGACCTTCCAAAATCCTATTCACAGCTTTCTTGAAGAACCCCTTATGGTAGCTTAATGGAAATATCTCTTGAGGCAGTTTGTTCCACAGCCTACGGGTCGCGAACACGTAGTAATAATTTTTAAACCGAACAGTACGCGACACCCCCGTATCGAGGAAATGCAGATGGACCGCACTTCTGTGACATGAGGTGCGGTTGTAGAAACTCGAGGTGGGAATTATATTGAACAATTCTTCAGAGCATTCCCCATTTTACAGGCGGTAGAACACACAGATAGACGCAACGTCTCTCCGAATGCCGAGGGGTTCTAAACCGCCCGTGAGAGTGTGATCGCCGACAATGTGACCAGCACGTCGTTGGATGGAGTCAAATGGGTCCAATTGGTATTTACGTTATCAAACTTGTCAAGTGCTTCAAATTAGGAGATTTCAATAAATTTAAATCAGTTTCACAAACGACGAATGCTGTGATAATAACGCCAAGTGGTATGATCGTGCGCCGCGTAATCAATATAAGTGAACTTGAAGTTCGTCGCGGGAAGTAGCACCCAGAAGAGTCATAAATATTTGTATCACGTGGCGATTTTCAATCCTCTTGGCGTATAGTGCAAGGCAACCATTACCACTACAACTGTCACGGGTTCGAGCCCAACCGGCAGTTAATGATTTTTTTTTATATGTTTGATTTCTCATCTCGACACCCCTGATGGTTGAGTACGACGGCGATGAACATATACTTGTTTCTCTCTCGCCCCGCCTAGTAGGTCCCTAGTCCCTCCATACAAAGTCTTGAAGCTAGACAAGGAATTTTTCATGTTTGACCAATCACGATTTTCATGATAATTTGCAAGAAAATAATTAGTAACAGCGCGACACGCGTCCGTCTTCCAAGCTATCCGAGCGACGAATCAAGCATCAAAGAACTAGTCTTTTTTCACGCATTTATCGTTTGGCTTCTGTTTTATAAAAATCGTTTTTTTTTTGTTGCTGAATACGTTACTGAACTAGTTATGCTCGCTACTTCGTTCGCATGCACTTTAGAGTCTGCTAAAGTCCATAGGAACTTTACTAAAGTATAGACTTTGGAATATTCTTAAATTCATCACATGCTATCCGATCATATCCAATCCTATCCCACCTAATCCTATTCCATTCAATCCTATCACATCCGATTCCGCTACGTCTCATCTCTCATTCAATTGCACATCCAATTTATTCCCATAATCAAAATTTCATCCCATTCCATTGAATAAAATGGAATTAGAGTATCTTCTCATCTCATAATATTTCATACTAGCTGTTCCCCGCGACTTCGTCCACGTGGACTTTAGTTAATAAACACCGTCTTTATTCGACGTCATTCTTTAAATTCATATAACTTTTTTATTTATGAACTGATTAAAATAATCATCATCATCATCATCATTTCAGCCCTTGGACGTCCACTGCTGGACATAGGCCTCCCCCATTGTCCGCCATTTAGACCTATCGGCAGCGACCTGCATCCAGCGGGTGCCCGCAACCTTTATGAGGTCGTCTGTCCATCTAGCAGATGGACGTCCTCGGCTTCGTCTACCGGTACGTGGTCTCCACTCGAGAACCCTTCTGCCCCATCGGCCATCGGTTCTTCGAGCTATGTGCCCTGCCCACTGCCACTTCAGGTTGCTAACCCGAGAGGCTATGTCGGTGATTAAAATAAAGCAAACACTAAATTTTAAGTGAAGCTTACCACAATACATTAGTGAAAACCGCACCCAAATCGAATAAGCTGTTTCTAAGATTAGCGCGCACAAACGAACAGACAAACAGATCAGACAAACAGACAAAAATTCTAACAATCATTGTTTTGGGTTCTATTGCGTTGATAAAGGCCCCCAATAATAGTTTTTCTCATATATCCTCCATGTACAGACAGCGATCAGTTACATTTTTATTATATGTATAGATATAGATTTCTCCATTACAGTGCTTGCATGAACTTCATAACTGGAGGGTAGAATTTTAAGTGGACTGTAATTTGTTTTTTTTTATTTATTTTCGATTAATTGCCGTAGCCGTACAATAATAAAGCTTTACTGACACCGAAGTCTACTGCCGGTGCCGACCCTTGGTTCTCCTGTGTTGGTACTTAAAGACACTACTGCACGCACAATAAGGAATTTGGCGTAAAAATAGAAGAATGAATATAGCGAAGCGTGAAATTAACTTTTTATTATATTTGCGGTAATTTATGTAAACTTTCCGGTAGGAAGTTTTGCGTATGTTGCGGAACCGAACGTCCCAGCGATACTTCCGCGATACTATTGTCGCGTCGTCGTTCACAACGACATCTGTCTATTTTTTACCACTTCATTGAAACTTGCTAATAAATCAATGAAGCTGGTTCTTGACAAGCGGCGGCAATCAATCGCTCGTCCAATAACTATGGCAAGATTAATTAAAATCTGTCTAGTCGTTTTGCGTTCTGACGGACCGGACCGACACACGAATTTCAACTACCGTTTTTGGGGCCGTTTGATATTTGTAGTTCACCTGCAACGACTTTTTTCAATAAGAGTTTCATGCATACAGAAACGGGCCTTGTTTATATTTACTTAAATAAATATTGTTTCTTTAATTACTATTTCTAATTTTGTACGTTATACGGTACAGAGTTAATCATTTAAACCGTGTGTTTGATGTTAATGGAATGTAATTAAAATGGTTTAAACGATAATTTAATTTATTGCTAACTTTACATAATAAATGACGGAAAATTGATAATGTACGTTTATTTGGTAACGTAAATTAAATCACAGATATTGAGGGTTGTTTGCTAATCCGTTATTTGCTGTCGAAATTTAAATTTCGACATAATTTCGTAATAGACGTTACACAGTTTATATATGAGGACCCCAGAGGTCAATGGGTCTAAGTGACATTTTCGAAAGAATTGAGTTAGATGCAGTAACAGACTGTTAAAATACTATTCTTTTTAGTGGTGAGGTGATCCAAGTGATTTCCCTGACAGGTGCTGCTACCTAGTGTGTTGCCCCTTCACCACTAGTAGTGCATGCTAACACTGCTTAGAGCGCTAAGGTCTAAGCTGCTTGGTCTAAGTACACATTATCTACCTTTTATTACCTATAAATGTAACACAGGTGATTTTAATAATCTATTGTTAGTACTAATTAGAAGCAAATGGCCAAAGTGTTGGCCTAAAATGGTCAAAACAAAAAAAAAATAACTTTTCCTCTTACAAAATTTTGTTGTCCTTTGGTTCAATTATCTCAAAACATAAATTTTGTCACTTAGACCTCTTTACCTCTGGGGTCCTCATATATAATTCCATAACATAACATCAACGTTGTAAGTTCATATGCAGTGACTAATCCGAGGGGGGAGTTATGATTGTAAAAATGAAGGTGATTGTAAAAACTAGCAGAATATATTTCATATAACATGAGATGCAGTGACTCATCCAAGCGGAAGTTACGACTCATAAAGTTTATTGTAAAAACTTGCAGAATGTATTTTATATAACATGAGATGCAGTGATTTATCCAAGAGGGAAGTTATGACTCATGAAGTTTATTGTAAAAACTTGCAGAATGTATTTTATATAACATGAGATGCAGTGACTCATCCAAGGGAAAGTTACGACTCATGAAGTTTATTGTAAAAACTTGCAGAATGTATTTTATATAACATGAGATGCAGTGATTCATCCAAGGGGAGAGTTACGACTCATGAAGTTTATTGTAAAAACTTGCAGAATGTATTTTATATAACATGAGATGCAGTGACTCATCCAAGGGGAAGTTACGACTCATGAAGTTTATTGTAAAAACTTGCAGAATGTATTTTATATAACATGAGATGCAGTGACTCATCCAAGGGGAAGTTACGACTCATGAAGTTTATTGTAAAAACTTGCAGAATGTATTTTATATAACATGAGATGCAGTGATTCATCCAAGGGGAGAGTTACGACTCATGAAGTTTATTGTAAAAACTTGCAGAATGTATTTTATATAACATGAGATGCAGTGACTCATCCAAGGGGAGAGTTACGACTCATGAAGTTTATTGTAAAAACTTGCAGAATGTATTTTATATAACATGAGATGCAGTGATTCATCCAAGGGGAGAGTTACGACTCATGAAGTTTATTGTAAAAACTTGCAGAATGTATTTTATATAACATGAGATGCAGTGATTCATCCAAGGGGAGAGTTACGACTCACGAAGTTTATTGTAAAAACTTGTAGAATATATTTTATATAACATGAAATGCAGTGACTCATCCAAGGGGAAGTAACGACTCATGAAGTATATTGTAAAAACTTGCAGAATGTGTTTTATATAACATGAGATGCAGTGATTTATCCAAGAGGGAAGTTACGACTCATGAAGTTTATTGTAAAAACTTGCAGAATGTATTTTATATAACATGAGATCCAGTGATTTATCCAAGAGGGAAGTTACGACTCATAAAGTTTATTGTAAAAACTTGCAGAATGTGTTTTATATAACATGAGATGCAGTGATTTATCCAAGAGGGAAGTTACGACTCATGAAGTTTATTGTAAAAACTTGCAGAATGTATTTTATATAACATGAGATGCAGTGACTCATCCAAGGGGAAGTTACGACTCATGAAGTTTATTGTAAAAACTTGCAGAATGTATTTTATATAATATGAGATGCAGTGATTTATCCAAGAGGGAAGTTATGACTCATGAAGTTTATTGTAAAAACTTGCAGAATGTATTTTATATAACATGAGATGCAGTGACTCATCCAAGGGGAAGTTACGACTCATGAAGTTTATTGTAAAAACTTGCAGAATGTATTTTATATAACATGAGATGCAGTGATTTATCCAAGAGGGAAGTTATGACTCATGAAGTTTATTGTAAAAACTTGCAGAATGTATTTTATATAACATGAGATGCAGTGACTCATCCAAGGGGAAGTTACGACTCATGAAGTTTATTGTAAAAACTTGCAGAATGTATTTTATATAATATGAGATGCAGTGATTTATCCAAGAGGGAAGTTATGACTCATGAAGTTTATTGTAAAAACTTGCAGAATGTATTTTATATAACATGAGATGCTGTGACTCATCCAAGGGGAAGTTACGACTCATGAAGTTTATTGTAAATACTTGCAGAATGTATTTTATATAACATGAGATGCAGTGATTCATCCAAGGGGAGAGTTACGACTCATGAAGTTTATTGTAAAAACTTGCAGAATGTATTTTATATAACATGAGATGCAGTGATTCATCCAAGGGGAGAGTTACGACTCATGAAGTTTATTGTAAAAACTTCCAGAATGTATTTTATATAACATGAGATGCAGTGACTCATCCAAGGGGAGAGTTACGACTCATGAAGTTTATTGTAAAAACTTGCAGAATGTATTTTATATAACATGAGATGCAGTGACTCATCCAAGGGGGAAGTTATGATTCTTGAAGGCGATTGTAAAAACTTGCAGAATGTATTTATATAACATATATAAAACCTACCCACTCCTTTGTCCTGAAACTGTGTGACCACTCCCTCAAATTCCTAGCAATGGACCCACCCAGTTGTAAGTACTTTGGTAGCTCTAGATAGGGCACTCACCGAGCCACTTCATCACTACGAGGAGACCACTGATGTCGCCACCACAAGTGCTGTTCTTTAATCCTCCTTACTATACCCATGGTTGAGTATTGAAGGAAGAGAGGTAATTTTATTACATCCTTAATCTCATTATGGTATTGCCTTTGGCGGGTTGTAAGTTCTGCCAAATTTTGTGCACCAGCTTGGTGAAACTGGTTTATCTTAAGGATCATTATACGGATGGTTTCTTGTTTGGAAAAATCTTATTTATAACTGATTGGAAGTAGTGTTTGATTTTTTATTTAGCCGGCTTGCCGGTATAGCTGGAACACAGGAGTGTTGGATGACGCTAGTTGGAATACGGGAGTGTCTAACTCTTTTTCATCTTATCATTAGTAAAATAACGCAAATTTTGAGAATCCAGAAACTTTTCAAGATTGATAATACTTACGGGGCACGCCCCTATCACAATCCTATCGCTAATATAATGCTTACATAATGCCATCATTATCCTCTTAGTTAACAATGCCTACTTCATGAAAGACATGGTGACACATCATGTCATCCACAGATTCAATCTAGATTATTGGTATTCCCTTGGTAGTTCACCGTGTCAATTCAGTCTTCGCCACAATGGGGAGCGTTATTTGCGGTTATGCACCGGTTTGCGGCGAGCCCTCACAAATCAGTTCTATTGTTGTAGGTGGTAAGCCCTGGCTATTGTATTACATATGCACCTATGTGTATTTGCCGATACGTTTCGTAAGTGTCAACCAGACAATGTTGACTTACCAGTACTATTCCAATCTATAAAGGAACTTTAAAGATTGGAAATGTTACTTACTAATTCAATTTTGTAATCAGAGTATTTCATTGGCGAAACTTATAAATTTTATTGCTAGATATTTTTTCATATTTTTATTATTATTTTTAATTAGACTCCTTTTATTTTGTTTATTGTATATCCTAAAAGTATTTAATTATTTTTTTAGTTTCGTAAAAGGGGCGTATCATGGGTTATTCCTAAAGATTATTCTTTATATGTATATATGTGTAATGATACATATTGTATATTTTATTCACCATTTTATCAATAACTGGTAGAGAATGCCCGAAGGTAATTAAGTTCACTTTTTACCATGATGTGCAATAAAGTGTGTAATACAATAATTAATACTAACTTATTATTAGAAACAATAAAAAAGCAGGAACTAAGTTGAGGAATTTATTTAGTCTTAATGCCTTAATGTGGACTTAGTGCCTTAAGCCCTTCTCTACCAGTCGACCTTTGGTTAAATGTAAAAATTAACCAACAGATGTAAAAATTATCGACAAGTATGCGGACCATAATCATTTTTAAAAAAATCAGTGGTGTTTGAAATATGTCGAGGTTATTAATAAATTTAATATTACTTTTGTGGTAAAAGATAAAAACATTTTCCCATACAAATAATATTAATATTATTTTTGTGTTGAAATATCATATTGTGTATATATTGTCACGAGTATAATCTTTTGCGAAGCGCTGCTATATAATAGGATTATACATTCATATTTCACCAAGGTATAGGATGGCGCAAATTGTATTTCCTGTTTATCCCTTCGCTGCGTAATAATACACGGAGATTTGTTGCGAAATTCCGTATCTGGTGGGGAATAAATATATCTTGGGAAAATGTTATGCTGACTTTCTTAAACATTTCTTATTGATCATTAGGCAAAGTTGTGTCAATGTGACCGGTCATTAACGTGCGTTTAAGAATAAGCCATGCACTTATTTTCTGTACTTTCTCGCGCTTATATCGAAGATACAACAAATATTCTACAAGAACTCCTGACGCTAGTAATGAGTATTTTAATTAAACGAAGGCAGGTACTTTTAAAACTGATTCATAAAGTGGCCAAAAAATAATATTTAACAGTGTGTGTGTGTGAAATATATCATGATAGGCACGGCGCACACACATATGCGATTTCTTTATAATTCCACGATGATTGGATACATCATATTGTACAGATATTAAAATATATCTATTAAAAATACTATATGAATAATTGATAGTCAAATGTTCTCATTTACCAACTCCTAAAGCTTATTTCTACTGACTTAAATCAGTCCCAACGCAACTCAAAATTTCACTTATTAATATTCAGTTTAAATTCGAAATGCAATTATTGTAAGAATTCTTACCACGCGTACGAAATTGTTCGAGACATGGCGAAAGATTAAGAATTATTTAAATATTAAACGAACATAGATTTTACGAGTAAAGTAAAGTAAAGTCAAAATTATTTTTAATACTATTTTGAAATGATATGATATGAAACGTTGAGTAGAAATAAAAGGTAAACAAATACCTTTGTTATACGCGTTCAGACCCCATGTACAATGTAAGGTCAATAAAATGGATACAAAACGCAAAAGTTTAAAAGTTTTGATATATTTTGATATTTAATTGAATGATTAACTTGTTATTGTATCTCGATTAACACCTGCTCGCCAGTGAATTGGTAGTGTGTATAGTTTTATAAAACTTAACGTAAGACTTATATTAGATGTAAAAAAATAAATATTTTTTAGACTTCTCCTTTTTTTAATTACTTAGTTAGGTATTTATTATACGATAAACAGATTTACAGTAATAAAAATTTCAATTGTATCAATCTTAATAAATAAATTTGTTGAACTTCTGACCCCCAAACTAGACAATAAACCTGTATTTATTATTCTCGAGTATCTTGAGAATAATAAATACAGGTTTAAATAATAAATATTTATTTTCTTGAGGGCCAACGTTCTCCTTGATTATGTTACAGAACTTGATAAATGTTACACAATCTATCCATTTCCTAAGCAATAGAAAAACCTTATATTTTTTAAACACTTCATAATGCACAGAAGCAAATTTCAGTTCATTAAAGATGGAGCGAGCGTTCGAAATGCGCTTGAAACTTCAATGCGAATAACTGCGAATAATGGCGAGCTAGATGATTCGAACGATGGAAATATCAACGGCGTTTCATTTAACGATCTTTTATCCGGAAAACCTTTTTGCACTTCGTCAAACATAGTTGTATAAAAGTTTTATTGTCAATAAATTCCCATTAGCAGCAGACACTGGCAATAACTCTTTAGAGAATTGTTGTTGTGGCTTTTATTCAGTCATTATTGGTTTTAGGGGAGCACTTTCGGAATATATGGGGTATTTCGATATGTGGTGGTCTATAAAGTATTCCCTTTGGCTGAAATTCTATTCTCAACTTTCACTATAGCTAAGGGTACTTTGGACACAGTCTAGCAACGCATCAAGTAGTTATTTGGTACGAGCAACAAGGTTAGACCTAGGAACTTAAATTATAAGATTATGAAGTTTAAACAGTTGCTAAGAGTCCACATCGCTGAGAAGACTACGAAGCTTCTTGAAGACTTTTTTTATAGAAGGAAGGTGACAGACGAGCATACAATCCACCTGATGGTAAGTGGACACTGTCGTCTATAGAAATCCACGATACATGCCAACATCAATCCAAAATGACAAACGTTGGCACGCCCCCGGATGCGCTGCCTACCTTTTGAGATGTAGAAATAGATTGGGCGAAAGGGTTGGGAAAATCTCACAGGGAAGGGATAGGATAGGATGCGATGGGAACGGGCTCTGGCAAATCCCGCTCACTAGCGAAACACGTACCTATATGTCATTCTTTTTACAGGTTTTAAAACGGCATTTCTTTCTGGAATTATTGACATCAAATGTATTTGTTGAATCTGGTCGCAAGATAACACACTAAATTTTAACCATCGACAAGAAGGTTCTATATTTGGCCAGCATGAATTCTGGTACAGTTGTTTCGGGGATATTGGAAGGTAAACTATAATTGTAGTAGTAAAACTTACCACCAGGCGAACCGTCTGCTCAACTGCCGTTTTCTTTAAAACACTTCAAACCCTAAAACTTTTACTTTTAAAACGCAACTTGATTCATTTCCAATCCTATAAGATATTTTAGCAATTACCGCATGTTTTTATGAATTGGTTGACGACAAATTAGTGTCTTTTCTGGTTGTGATGAAAATTGCCCTTAGTGACGACATACAGGTTTTAAAATTAAAGAGGATTTTTTACGGGCATACCCAAGTCACTTAGCAATGTGATCACATTTTAGTGGTTGGTATTTTTGTAGCCAGGGGCGGGATACTTTTCCCTTTTAATTAAAAGCCGGTACAGAGTGTCGGAAAAATAGGTCACCTCTCTGCGTGCGATCCCGGCCATTCCAGGGATGGACTAGATAATGCGAGTTCGATAATTTTTTGCTAGCAAGTATATGCTTTTACATTATATTTGTGGGTAAAAGTAATTATCTAATATCTTAGTTGCTTACTTTTTGATGACAAAAAATGTTCAGCACTTTTTGTAAAACAAGCAATATTTTGAGCCTTGTATTAAGCAAAGAATGATTGGTCGTTTTGGCCGCTATGCAATGCCATGCAAAAAGCCATTACAGAATCCACTGCTGAATATGGGCCTCCTCGTGCACATTGTCTCGTGCATGAGGAGTGTAGGGCCTTAAAACGTCACGCTGGCCAAGAAACTTGGCGAGTCCACTCTTTTAGAAGTGGTGTAGTTCCTCGGGGCTTGTGATAGCCGCTTTGTTATCCCTTAGTCGCCTTTTACTACACCCATGGGAACAGATGGGATGGTGTTATTCTATAGTCGGCCGACACCACACGGCACTAATAACATATGTATAACATAACACCTAACTAATAACATGGCACTAATACCATATATAAAACATAACATCTAACTAATTACACGGCACTAGTAACATATGTATAACATAACATCTAACTAATAACACGGCACTAATACCATATGTATAACATAACACCTAACTAATAACACGGCACTAATAACATATGTGTAACATAACACCTAACTAATAACATGGCACTAATACCATATATAAAACATAACATCTAACTAATTACACGGCACTAGTAACATATGTATAACATAACATCTAACTAATAACACGGCACTAATACCATATGTATAACATAACACCTAACTAATAACACGGCACTAATAACATATGTGTAACATAACACCTAACTAATAACATGGCACTAATACCATATATAAAACATAACATCTAACTAATTACACGGCACTAGTAACATATGTATAACATAACATCTAACTAATAACACGGCACTAATACCATATGTATAACATAACACCTAACTAATAACACGGCACTAATAACATATGTATAACATAACACCTAACTAATAACATGGCACTAATACCATATATAAAACATAACATCTAACTAATTACACGGCACTAGTAACATATGTATAACATAACATCTAACTAATAACACGGCACTAATACCATATGTATAACATAACACCTAACTAATAACACGGCACTAATAACATATGTGTAACAACATAACACCTAACTGATAACACAGCACTATTAACATATGTATATCATAACACCTAACTAATAACATATGTATAACATAACACCTGGACGAGCGATTGATTGCCGCCGCTTGTCAAGAACTAGCTTCATTGATTTATTAGCAAGTCTCAATGAGGTGTTAAAAATATAGACAGATATCGTTGTGAACGACGACGCGACAGTTGCATCGCGGAAGTATCGCGGAGACGTTCGGCTAGACAACATACGCAAAACTTCCTACCGAGAAGTTACATAAATTACCGCTAATATAATTAAAATATAATTTCCCGCAACGCTATATTCAATCTTCCATTTTATTACGCCAAATTCCTTATTGTGCGTGCATTAGTGTCTTTAAGTGCCAACACAGGAAAACCAAGGGCCGGCGCCGGCAGAAGACTTCGGTGCACCAGACAGCTTTCAGGTCAGTGAAGCTTTATTATTGTACGGCTACGGCAATTAATCAAAAATAATAAATAAAACCCCAAAATTACAGTCCACTTAAAAATCTACCCTCCAACACCTAACTAATAACGCGGCACTAATAACATATGTATAACATAACACCTAACTAATAACATGGCATTATTAACATTTGGCTGGTATATCGCTTAAAAACCACATGTATACCAATACCATACCAATGTATACAATGTATACGCTTTTAACATAAGCTTCAATTTTAGCATAAACATAAGTCTAAAGTACGGGGAAAATGAGATATCTGTATTACACGTATCTCAAAAATGTATAAGTATACTAACGTACACTATATATACTATAATATATAGTGGTCCCTAGGTGGTTCTGTGAAGAGACGTAGTTGAGAGGACTTTTCTATCCAGGGTGCCTAATTTGGTATGAGACCATCTGAGCACGCCAAAGGTTGTACATGAGAGCAGCCATGACCCAATCGTTATAAGCCTGGAACTTATTAAGGAGCGAATTTTACTATTAAGTTCTTTATTTACCAGGCACTATTTTTATAGAAACCCCATTAAGTTGGGAAACAGATTATTCATTTATGGTAACCGCAGGTTATAGTCAATAACATGCATATGTACATTACAATTGTATTCGTGGTCAGTCTAAGATTCATACAAAAGTGCTCATCATTCTTTGTATGAAAAATTTAGTAAAAATCCTTTTTTTTTTTTGCAAAAAAAGATTCGCATTAAATTTCAGGTCTATCAACTGAGAATCATAAACAGAATCCATAGTTTCATGCTTTGGGAAAGGAAAGGATTTATAGTCCTAAAAAATAGTCTATAAAATATTTTAATATTTCAATCAGTATACTAAAAGTATCTGTAACTAAAAATTAACATGCATTTCATGTTTTTTTTATTACATAACACGTTGTAATTCATACCTACTCGTACTTACGCGTACTCACGAATTATTCCACATGCTAACAGAAGCGAATGAGCGCGTTTGAAGGTCAAAGACCTAACGAGCGAGTATGGATAGTGTTATGTACTAATTAATCACCAATTATTTATTTTCAATGTAATAAACAATCATGAAGTACATATTAATTTTCAGTTAGATATTATAATTTTAGTGTACTGACTGACATATTAAAATATTTTTATTCTATATCAGAACTGATGTCAAATCAAATTGAGTCAATGTCTGTATTTCAGATACCAGTTATTCAAATCCGTTCAGTAACTTACCTTAAAACACTGCCAGCTGTAATTTCCACAAAGTAAATTTTTCACAAAGAACACAGCTGTCTATTGCAAATAAGACTGTAATTTGAAAGATTAAATATATCTTCGCCATAAAACTGCTCCTTGGATTAGATATTCTTTAGGGAGAGTTGGTATTTGGAGCTTATAAATAAGAGCCAGCTTTCGGGGAACATATGAGAAAGTTTGGCTATATCTCAGTGACGTCGGGAAATACTCCCGCGTGGGCGAAGTTATAAGAGGATGACGCAAACATTTGTTTTATTTTTTTCTTCTATACATATAAAGAGAAATATCTTAACGACTGACTGATTCATCAACCGCCGATACATATTTTTTTTCTGTTTATTTCTCTGTCCACTCAATATACAGTAGCGGCTTTGGTGTTCCTTAGTCGTCTTTTAGGAGACCTACAAGAAGAGATAGAGTGGTGTTATTCTGTAGGCGGCAGACACGACACGACACAAAGCCACTACATAAGCGCTGAGGACCTTCCACACCTTTAAAGGGCGCCAACTACACGAGCAAGTCTCTCGCGGCGATATTCTCGTCCGTGCCACTAATTTCAATTCAAGTCCGTCTACACACGGCGGATATCGGCGGCGTATGGCCGTGTGCAGACGCACTCGGCGATAGCCATTATAATTACTATTGAAATTAGTAGCACGGCCGAGAATATCGCCACGAGAGACTCGCTCGTGTAGTTGGAGCCAATGAGTGAACTCGCCAAACCGCTTGGCCAGCGTGACGTTTTTAGGCCAGACATCCCTCATGCACAAGACTATGTGCTTGAGGAGGCCCATGCCCAGCAGTGGACACTGAAGGGGCATTGTATTACACAATATACAGTAACAAAAAGCTATGTAGCCATCTATTGAAACCGATAAGTTTTATGCGTATTTTTTTATAGTGAAGTAGGCGGACAAGCAAGCTGTCCCACGCGATGGTAAGTATTACCGCCGCCCATGGACACCTGCAACACCAGGAGGTATGCGGGTGCGCCGCCGACCTTGCAAAATCCTATTCACAGCTATACCTATTGACAAACCGTTGTATATTTCTAATTTATTTAAATAAAATATGTTAAATATTTATATTTAGGTTAGCGAACAAGGACTTAGCTTCCTTTTATGACACAAAAGGCATTTTTCGAAATTTCTATACATATGAAGGGAAAATTTAATGACCCGACTGACTGACCCATTATCATCAATGAAGCTAAAAACATGACATTTGGAGAATAGCTTTGACCAAATGTATTTTCTTTGACGAAAATACTTTCTAAGAAATTGTTTCTCAACCAACAAACTCCCGAAATTCAACCCCTAAATTGGTAAATGTTTATATAGGTAAGCTTATATGTCAAAGTTTATATAGAAAATAACATTCGGTCCTAGTAAGTAGATATTTGCGGTAAATATTCTACAATAATACATATAATTATTTGTAAACAAATAATTTTGAAGACAGTAAAACACGTGTTTACTGAATTAGTAAACACTTGTTTTACCGTTTTTAAAATTGTATCAGGACGTTAAAAGCTATGGTGTCAAATTTTGTATGAAACCACTTATATTATACAAAGATCACTGGGATAACGCGAAACTTGGAAATAGGTTGTTTTAAAATCGCTTTACCAGTTTTTAAAATAAGTTCTTTTTCATCACTCATTTCTATCATATCTTTTATTCTAATGTTTTATTATATGGTGCTGGTTTATTGGAAGAGTGCACGCAGCATTCCCACAGCCGCTAAAAGCACTCAACTGGCCACGTTACCCTTCTCTCACAGAAAAACCTTGAAATGTACTACAATTCCCAATTTATCGTATTTCCCCAATGTACGTACGTGTTTCGGTCGTGAGTGAGATATGCCAGAGCCCATTCCCATCTTATCCTATTCTATCCCTCCCCATTTTCCTAACCTTTTCTCCCAATCCGCTCCTTAATCTTTGAAGATTAAGGAGCATCCTTTGCATTCGGGGGCGTAGCTACGTTTGTCATTCTGGACAGATGTTGGCATGAACCGCGGATGTCTATGGACGACACTATCCATTTACCATAAGATGTACTTACTGTAAGCTCGTTTGCCGTCTTTTTTATATATAAATAAAAATTAAGGAATAAATTAAAAGTAACATGTAAGGTTTTATTGTTCTATCTAAAACGTTCATAGCGCTCATTATTCAGAACATGGTGATGATGCTCCTGGGCCCCTAAGCAGGCGTAGCGTCTGGATCGCGCGTTGATTGCAACCACGTGTAGAATAAATTAGAGAGGAACAATAAGTTATGAATAAAATATGTTGAAAAACTGGTAGAATCGATTCTACTCTGGACAATGAACAGAATTTTTTCAGCTTTTTCTTGTGTGGAATATGGAATGTTGTATGAAATAAGACTTTTTTAGATGTTGTCGCTTATGAATTGCGTCAGAAACCAACATACTTTGAATAATATGCTGCAGCTCATGTGCTTGCGTTCATCTGACTTGTTATAACTAACTATTTCGGGCTTCACTCCGCCGTATAAGTTTATACAATCTTACTAACTTAGAAGTATACATATTATTATATGTTACTGTAAAAGTTCGAATGATGGTTAACATTAGGTCTGTAAATCTTATAATTTACCAATATGAATTAATAAATGTTAGGATTGAGAAAAATGAAACGGATTTTTGGTACGAGGTAGGATTTAACAATAGCGATTGATAAAAGTTTAAATGATAAAAAAGGTAAATGTTTAATACTCACATCGATTTAAATAAAATACACAGACAGAAACCATAAAAATATATAATTAACCCAAAACTTCTCGGGCACTGGTGATATCACGTGACAAACCTGCGCATTAGCTTATTTTTTGGAGCGTTTGGTGGTGCGGGCTGGAATGCGATGGAGGAATTATTTAAAATATGTTCGCAAGTTCGAGCGAGACGCAACAATAACTTCCTACTCGCACACTTGCCATATTGAGTGTTGTTTGAAATTGTGGGAGGGACATTCGCAGACTGCGATTGAAACGATTGAAAGTGACTTATAAAAGGAGCTAAGATTTTGCACAAGAGTGCAAGTAGGTACGAAAACAAGGCATGCAGGTCTTAACATGACTTATGTATCTGACGTAAAATATAAGATTTATCAGTTAAAGCTGACAAAAGTATGAAAAAAACAACAATTTCACAATTTTTGAGGTTTTACCGATATTTTAGTACCAGTATGTGTTATTGGAAAATCTTAGGATTTACTATTGTTCGAACTTTTATAGTAACATATACATACATACATATACAAATTGTGTTTCTATAATGCGGTATCTAGCAATTTTTTGTAACACAACAGCTCATTCACTTGAAGTTTTGCCCGCGTATGAATTCTATTCAGAACATTTTTTAATTGAAAAAAAGTGGCAACATTTTATTCAGAATGGCAAACGTTAGGACATCCACAGATGCGCTGCCTATCTTGAGATACAGGAGACCAGAGTACAGCAGCAGAAGTTTCCTCATATCATTAGACTCCCTATTCCTCCTTAGGAGAATGGGGTGGGATAAACGAAATAAGCAGTTTCTTTTTTCCCATTATACACTCAATTTGACAGGACAGAAGGGGACAGTATGGGATGTGATAAGTTAGGATGGGATGGGAAATAGATTTTGGCATATTCCGCTCACTACTGTGACAGAAGGTTATCTCGACTATTTGGGAGCGACCAAAGAGTGTGTGTGGATGTGGGATTGCAGCGTACAGCCTCTCCCTCTATATAGAAGTTTTCTGACGTTTCTAATAGAAAATTAACTATTTGTTCCACGATATAACCTAAAAAGTAGTGGCAGATGACAAATAGCTAGACGCATAAAGACTTCATAATAATAAGTCGACAGTAAATCAAGCTCAGTGCGATTTATAGCCGTGTACGATACTAAGCGAACAATGTCCAGAATTGCTGTACCGGGAAAGATATTAATTTCTCAAGTTGGACGATGGAGGGCAATTAAAAGTTAGAAACAGAACCGTGGAGAAAGACGGCCAACTCTTAATTCTTTTCCATTTAATTTCATCTTCCCGTCGCTGATCAGAAATACGGATGTTTTCAAAATTACATTATAGGGACTGCGTAATACGATTTTGTTGGAAGCGGAATTTTCTGATGTTACTGAAGGTTGCTTATTTTATCGCGGTGATTTATTAAGTTCACTGAATGAGTATATTTATACCTGATATTTTCGCTGGCTTTGTTCCTTTAAACTTTATATTAAAGAAATCCAGTTTCATTAATATTTGCTATTTTGTGAAAATCACGGCATTAATTTTGATGAAAATATATTGAAACCTTCCGGAATAAATACTTTATCCAACATTGAAAACCGCAATAATATCCGGCTAGTATTTTTTTTATATAAGAAAGAAGCGGCAGATGAGCATACAGTCCACCCGGTGGCAAGTGGATACTGTCGTCTATGGACATCTACGGTACATGCCAACTTCAGCCCACAATGACAAACATTGGCACGCCCCCAAATGCGCTACCTGTTTTCGAAGATGTAGAAATTATCGGGACTAAACCAACAGACAGACAAACAGACAGACGTTGACGAGCATTGATCTTTGTACTATACTACCTTTTTAGGAAATAGGCACGAGTGCATTTTGATTCAAAAAATTTTGGAATAATTTTCATTTTCAATTAGCTGTACCCGGCGTGCGATGCAATGCGTTAGATTTTTTTTACCATAAACCTTCGCGGGCGCACGCACAATAGCTCACCAAAGTTTCGTCGAAATCGTATGAATGGTTTAGGAAAGCATAGAAGACGAACAAACAAACATTATTTTTTAAATATTAGATTATCAATGGATTTTTAATAATGAATTTAGTAATGTTTCAATTTTTAATTCATGTATTAACACTTAAATTATATGTTTTCATAAAATTATATATTTATCGTAAACATTGAAGATGCAATACAATGCAATGAAATCAGCCGTTCAGTATCCACTGCAGGACATGGGCTTCCTTATGCACATTGTCGTGTGCATAAGGGATATATTATGGCCTTAAAACGTCACGCTGATCAAACAGCTTAGCTAGCCAACTTAGCCCACTCTTTCAGAGGTGGTGTAATTCCTCGGCGCTGGTGGTAGCGACTTCGTTATCTCTTTAAGATAGACTAAGATAGATACATAAAATTAAGATAGATTTAAGTTAGATATATTAAGATATGATATAACAGATATAGCATTAAGTTATTATTACATTTGACATCTTCTTCTTCTTCTGGTGCCTCTCCAACAAGTGGAGGTTGGCAATCAGCTCCAAATATTTTGCCGTGTCTCTAGCGAGGCGAAACAGTTCGGCAGCACTCGCGATACCAGTCCACTCCCGTATGGTACTCAGCCATGGCTCTTTCCTGCGACCAACACGCCTCTTTCCGGCAATCTTGCCTATCATAATTAATTACAAAAGTTCGTATCTTTCATGCCCTAGCGCGTGACCCAGATAGGCAACTTTTCTGCACTTGACGGTGTACAAGAGTTCGCATTTCCCGTCTACTTGTCGCAGGACTTCCTCATTGGTGACCTTCTGCATTCAACTACAGAAGGGTTCAACTGCGTTCAACTTCTGCGTTCAACTGATGGCCAGCATACACCCACATTTCGAACGCTGCCATACGTTTATTAAGTTTCTTCTATACGTTCATTGTCTAGGACTCGCAGGTCTATTTCTATACGGGTGTGAGTCAGATATAACATTTAAGATAAGTACATAAAATTGGTATAGAACATTGGTTTCGCATGGACACATTTTGATATCAACAAGGGCATACATACACACAAGTCGTTTATTATGTTGCCTAGTATTAGATTACAGACAGATTAGTGTTCGTCTAATGTCCGATGAAGATGCATTGCACGGAATCGACAGGTGGCCGGCACTGTGACATGATTGATGCCAACCGAGCCGTGTATCAAGCAAACGGGAGGCATAGAGTAAACAAAACACTGATAGATACTCAAAAGTGATTGGGAAGACTTCATCACTGATGATGCCTGATATCCCTGATGCCAAATGTGCCTGCTATTTTTAAGCGACTTGCGATTGTAGAATGAGAATACATAGGTAGATACAATACGAAGTATAATTCGAAACTGAATTTCAACTACCACAAGTAGGTATAATGTACAGTTAGTAACTACTTACTCGATCCTAACAAGTATCCTAGCAGCTTGGCAATCCGCCAGTTTATGCATTGTTTCATTATTCGCTTAATTCTAGTAAATTAGAATCGATGAAATGCAATCAGCCATTTCAGTATCGACAGCAGGACATGGGCCTCCTCATAAGGCAATCATCTTGTGCATAAGGGATATATGGCCTTACAATGCCACGCTGGCCAAATGGGTTGGCGAGTCCACTCTTTCAGAGGTGGTGCAGTTCCCCAGTAATTGTGGTAACGGCTTTGTAATCCCATAGTCGTTTCTTACGATACCGGCAGAAAGAGATGGGGTAGTGCTGGTCTATAGTCGGCACCACATGGCACAATTAGCATCGGTAGTCAAGTTAATTAGAATCAATGTGAAATGTTCTCGTTTAGTAAATTAACGTCAATGTGAACCTACTATTCAGGAAAAAGTAGAAATTATAAATTAAAAACTATTGATGCCTAAGAAAATATTCAGTCTCTATGAAAGGAGCACTTTCTAGGCACGTTTCTGAAAGAAAAAAACTTCGCGAATACATATATGAATAGTACATAACCTAGTAAGTACTACTGTAAAATGATTAAGTATTTTTTTAGTTAAATTAGTAAGTATTTATATTAGTCCCATTTAAAGTTAGATGAATTAGTAGATAAGTGATTTTGAAATAAACTTACTTAATCTTAAACTTCACGGTAGGCCGGTCGGTAAGATCCGACCGAACCTGGATTTTTAGTCTCGGCCGAGACCGAGACCGAGACCGAGAAAGAAATAATTTCTCGGCCGAGACAGAGACCGAGACTTGACAAAACCTTAAAAGGGAGGTCCGTAGCTACTCTGTGAACCGGTGTTGGCAGGGAGCCGGCCTAAATCCCTGTCTATGATATGTTACGTTTAAGCAAGGCAATCATACAAAATGAAATGAAACATAATTGAAAAAAGAAAACTTAGAAAATAAAATACACAAAAAACATCAATTTCGTAATAAAATCGTTTAATACTCAAAATTAATTGCTCAAATTGCTTAGTCTCGGCCATGGCCGAGAATCTCGGCGTTTTAGCCGAGAACCGAGACCGAACTACTCGGTCAGATTTTTAGCCGAGAATAGCCGAGACCGAGACCGAGATCTCGGTCGGACCTTACCGGTCGGTCACACAATAATGGCTCATATTCACAAGCAGAATTTTTCGAACGCGAGTTCTCGAACATCGGTCAAAAGCTAATTTGAACAACTGGTATCATCATCTGAACACTGTTATCCCTGTTATTATCGAGTTTTTATCATGTGAACAGTTGTAAGCGAGAATTGTATGTAGTTTGGTTGCATACGCGAATCGTTTACAATATTCTCGCCCAAACCGTACGAGAATTCTTCTCCTAGTGTAAATGAGCTTAGAGGGAGCCTATATAACAGATTCTAAATATAATGTCAAAACAGGGAAAGGAGTATGAAAATAAACTACCAAAAAAAATCTATACAGTACCATCTGTACCCGCGTTCTGGTAATTGACTTGTAGAGAATGCCGTTAGGTTAGTCCGTTAGTCCGCCTTTTGTACATGTCAAATACTTGTGCAATGAAGTTCAAATAGATAATACTTGTGCAATGAAGTTTAAATATATAAATAAACTGATAATCGAACTGTCGCTTCTGTTTTCATAATATTAGTCAAAGTATCTTATATAGGCCACTAGTACAATTTGTACATGAATGAGCACTATTGACATTGATAGGTAGTAATTTATATATCGTTGCTAAAACAACAATCGATTAGGATTGATTGTATGTCTGAAGATTAATTATTGATTTTTTCAATTATTACCTTACATTCAAGAGCATTGATTACTAATTACATGGTACATTACTATAAACGAATGAGTTTTATAGTTTCACATTTGGTAAATTTTGTTTTTGTGGTTATTTCTTGTACTTGGGATAAAATTCAATTTATTAGAATCAAATCGCTGCAGTAGCAATGGGTGGGTCATATCTGCTGCAGGACCGTCAACCGACGGGGTAGACCAGTGCTTGAACGGAGACCACGAAGCGCAGTGTGGGATGCCCTGCGGCCACGTGGACCGCCCACTTGAAGTAGTTTGCCGACAGTGCGTGTATGGGATGAGCCGAAGATCGTGTAAGGTAGCGAGACTCGGCAGAGGCCTATATCCACCAGTGGAGAGACATTTTACATAAAACACACACAACTTACATATTATACACAATAATTACCACCCGAATAAACTATCTTCTTAAATAACTGTGACTTAGTACTAAGAATAGATCTACCAGTGGAGAGACTTTTTACATAAAACACACACAACTTACATATTATACACAATAATTACCACCCGAATAAACTATTTTCTTAAATAACTGTGACTTAGTACTAAGAATAGATCTACCAGTGGAGAGACTTTTTACATAAAACACACACAACTTACATATTATACACAATAATTACCACCCGAATAAACTACTTTCTTAAATAACTGTGACTTAGTACTAAGAATAGATATAAGGGAAGGAGCTGGCAGCTGTAAAACAAATCATTCTAGTACAGATGTCAGCACACATTGTCCTTGTGAATACCTACTCGTAAATTTGATGTTATGTAAACCACATTTTATGTGATAATTGCCGTATAAAAAATATGTAAATGTTTTAAATAAATAATAGGCTGACAGTATCGTACGGAATAAGGTTAAGTTTATTTACATAATTTCCTTTTATTTTACTAAATTTTATTATTCCGTATATATATAAAAAGCTCGATTACCACTCACTCACTGACTGACTGACATAATTGTTCTCCCAGTTGCCGCTTGGTGGGTGAGAAACTTTGAATGAGAAAGTAAACCCTCGGGGTCGGTGAGCACCAGAAAAATCCGACTTCTTCGAGTTGCCCAAACCTGATGAAAAATTTCAACGGCCAGCACAAACGGTAACAGATGCGCGGGGGGTGCTCGACCGAATGTCATAGGGAACCGCCGGCAGATGCCAGAGCGCGTGGCGAAAATTTGAATTTCGAACGTCCAGCGTCGCCTCCATACAAAATGAAATCGCTCGTAGCTCGGAAACGGTGAGAGGTAAGTCGGGGGTGCTCGACCAAATGTCATTCGGGAAGGTGTAAGCTTTATTGTGGATACAAAATTTTTTCAAAATGGCCGATTCAAGATGGCGGCCGATTTTCAAGTTTGTCCGAGGGGGGTGGAAATCGGCACCCGGGGGGTCGTGGGGGCCCTGATTGAGAATTTCGGGTCGGTTTTTCGATCCCGCTATTTCCAAGATGGCGGCCGTCAATTGAATTTTGAAATTTCGATCGGCCATAACTCCCGCGAGGCCGGAGGCCGAGCGGCACGGGCGAGGCCGCAGGCCGAGCTCGCTCGGGAGCTGCATCCCGAGCGGGCCCGTCCGCATCCGGTGGACCTTCAGCTCGACGGTCGACGGCCTGCCTGAACGGTGAGAGATAGGCCCATGGTGCTCGACCGAATGTCATAAAGAACTGCCGGCACTATGACGAGAGCGCGATGAAAATTCAAAATGGCGGATTCAAGATGGCCGCCATACAAATTTATTTTGACCGTCGCTCCCGAACGGTTGGAGATATCGGATCGGGGCTCAAACTAATGTGGTGGGGCAAGTCGATGTCCTTCCACTGGACCAATTTTTTTTTCCAAGATGGCGAAGCCAAGATGGCGGCCATTTTTAAAATTCCTCCGATCAGGATGAAATTTAATACCTGGGGAGTTCAGGGGACCCTGATTTGGGATTTTGAAACTTTTTTTTTATTCCGCCATTTTTCAAGATGGCTGCCATACAAAGTGGAAATTTCGATTTTGGGGTCCGAGGGCATTTCCGAGGCCGTAGCTCGAATTGGGCAAGGGGCGCGGGGTGGAATTCCCCCTCGTTGGAAACTCTGGTCTATGGGGAAATTAGGCGGAAAAAAAAATCCAAGATGGCGGACACAGAATGGCTGAAATTTAAAAAAAACTTTGGGAAATTTAAAAATTTCTGAGTGAATGTGTTTCGAGGTGGAAAATCGAGGAGGAAATTGGCTTTCGGAGGGTTCCGATTGAGGATTTAGGATAGGTGCCGAAATTTTCCAAGATGGCCGCCATACGAAATTCTTTGGGCGACAGCTCCGAAACGGTTAGAGATATCGGATTGGTGCTCAAACTAATATAGTTTATCATGACGATTTCTTTCTACTGAGGGGAAATTTCTTTTCAAGATGGCGAATCCAAGATGGCGGCCTTTTTCCAAATTCATCCGATTCGGATAAAAATTGATATCTGGGGGGTTTAGGGGATCCTGACTAAGGATTTGGAATTATTATTTATATTCAAACCTTTTTGAAGATGGCGGCTATACAGCGAGGCCGTAGGCCGAGCTCCGCGTAGGGCGAAGCCCGGAGCGTCCGAATTCGATCACTGTGTAACTTACGCGAGGTCGAAGGCCGAGCTGCGTGTAACGAGGCCGCAGGCCGAGATCCGCGTAGGGCGAAGCCCGGAGCGACCGGACTACGGCACCACCAGCCGCTGCGCACGATGTGTAACTTACGCGAGGCCGAAGGCCGAGCTGCGTCTAACGAGGCCGCAGGCCGAGATCCGCGTAGGGCGAAGCCCGGAGCGACCGGACTACTGCACCACCAGCCGCGTACTCTGTGTAACTTACGCGAGGCCGAAGGCCGAGCTGCGTCTAACGAGGCTGCAGGCCGAGATCCGCGTAGGGCGAAGCCCGGAGCGACCGGACTACGGCACCACCAGCCGCCGCGCACGATGTGTAACTTACGCGAGGCCGAAGGCCGAGCTGCGTCTAACGAGGCCGCAGGCCGAGATCCGCGTAGGGCGAAGCCCGGAGCGACCGGACTACGGCACCACCAAAGTTTCAAGTTGTCCGATCTGGATGAAAATTGATATCTGACGGGTTCAGGGGACCCTGATTAAGGATTTGTGGTTATTTTTTTTAGGTACTGAGGTAAAAAATTTTTTCAAGATGGCGAATCCAAGATGGCGGCAATTTTTCGAATTTATCCGATCCGGATGAAAATTGATATCTGGGGAGTTCGGGGGAGGCTGGTTAGGGATTTGGAATTCTCATTTCGATTCCACCGTTTTTGAAGATGGCTGCCATGTAGGTTCCGCACAACATCAACTACAGCGATCTCTCTTAGTGTGTAATTTACGCGAGGCCGCAGGCCGAGCTCCGCGCAGGGCGAAGCCCGGAGCGTCCCTCCCCCATTAGGGGGAGGCCGGCGCCCGGGGGGCGCCGCCGAAACCTAGTATAATTCATATTATGCATTTATATGCATATGCATTCAGCCAGTATTGCTAAAATTTATTTTAATAATAATTATAATAATTATATTATAATTATTATTTATATGTAAATACATATATTTTTTTTTACTTAATTATAATTAAGTAAAAAAAAATATATATATATTTACATAATTTTTCATAATGTTCGCTTAAAACAGAATAGAACCTACCGATTCTGTACGAAAGTTATTTCATTTAAAGGACATTTTTCTTGTTGCAGTTGTACCATTTCTCAGCCTTACTTCTCAGTTTCTCAGCAAAATAATTTAAGAGGAACAATGAATTCGATAAATATAACTCATAAAATAGGTTTTAAAAGAGCTAGGTGAGTACATAAAACCTTTGTAATATTGTAGGTACAAGAGATTGTTTAACAGTTATATAAGTAAATACTTTTTTTAGACAACATTTTCTTAACTCCTCGAATTATTTTTAGCATTATCTCAGAAATAAAATTTAATTAATTATAATTCATTACTAAAACTAGTAGATGATTAAAACGTAATTTGCTACTTATATTTCATTACTAAGACTAGTAGATGATTGAAACGTAATTTGCTACTTCTTTATAAATTTCTTATTTGTTTATTTTCTTAAAGTTTATTTGATATTTGCTTTATGGTTATTATTTGTTTATCTACGAGTATATATATAAAAATGAATGTTAGTTTGTTTGTTTGTCCTCTGTGCGTTCCAAAACATTTCGTCCGATTTCAATAATAAATAAATTAAATGGACAGCTAAAAACATTGAATAGGTAGCAAATCGATGACAGAAAATTTACAGGTGAGTTAAAATCTATTTAGTAAATCTAGGGGTCCGTGGCATTTTAAGGCCCTCATGTACGAGACAACGTGCATGAGAATAATGAAAGGAAAATGTGCAGTAATAGATAATGAAAAGGCTGATTGCAAAGAAAAGGGGGTGTTCTCACTCCTCTTAATAGCTTTCTTAGTTGCTTAATAGACAGACTGTTTCAAAAACTAGCCAAAAATAAAGTAATTTAAAATAAAATCATCAAACGTTTCTTTAAATCACTTATTCCACGACTAAACCAAGTTTAAAGCCAACCTAAATCAATATACCCTAATAAAAGGCCACTAATATGCCGCTGAGGTTATTGTAAGTATTCCCTGTGGCTACCTGACCCACCTACCTAATGGGGCATTACCGTTAAAACGGGCCTTTAGATTCCCAAAGCGATGCAGTTTCAATGTAACACACGTTCGTACAAAACTAATGGGGAATAGATATACTCGTAAGTGTGGGACATTATAGCTTTTAAAAAATAATACATATTTTTTTACATTAATCGAGCAAAAACTCAACCTTCACCTTCAAAGTCCGACTTTTGACTTTGTTTTATTACTTATCATTATATAACGCAACGAAACTGAACCGTTCCCCAAACATTGCCGTTTATTTCCAAAACCCCTCTTTGACAATCTCTAATTTTTTGTATTATAAAAAATGGATGATAACTTAGTTTTATTTTTGATGATTATTCGCTTCTTATGCCTTCAATAAATCATTTATTGACATTTTTACTATATTCAGATAGTCAACGAGTGCTTTTCGCATGTTTCGGAACTCTGCTTCACATCAATCGATCGATGTGATTTTCAGCTCTGCTTCAATGTTCAATTAATCAATCAATGGACATATGTGCACGGTTTTAATACAAAATTGTTAATGTTATTATAGTTTAATTTTATATACAGTTTTTAACTGAATCAAAACTGAACTGTTGTAGAGAGATGAGATAAAATTCTTTATTGTACACCAAAATAAAACAAAATAATAATCGATATCTCTGTCAGACAACTTCAGGGTAGAGAGGAAATAAATATTTTAATCACGAAAGATGCTATTTAGTACCTACAGTGCCCCTGTGGTTTAGCTTACGTTTAGTCAGATGCCCCCTGAGCAGTCTCAGAAGCCAAGCCAAAAAAAGAAAGGGGAAAGTGCTTAAGGGTTACTGTTACAAATTACAGAACAAATATTTACGTGAAAATTAACAAAATAAAATTTAAACGTAAATTATTGTGTAACGTGTGAATGTTCGTAAAAATGAAACTTAAGAATTAAGTATTGTAGTTAAATTGAAATCAAAAAATTGTACATATAACATATCTGACTAAATTATGTACCGTCAACTGGGGTGACATTGATTAAGTTTCGAGAAAAAGACTATTAAAAAAACTGTAAAAATCTGAAGAACTGAAAAAATCTCAAAAAAAATACATATTGATGGGAAGATACTGCAGAGTAGGTATTAATAATATAAAAAATATGCACTTTATAGATTCTGAGATAAAAAATGAAAACTCCGCTATCAACTTTGTATGTGATGTGGGGTGACTTTGATACATCTAGTTTTTAATTCGAAACTAGAAAGTCACCCTTATAAAGATCACAAATATGAAATAAAAAAATACTCTGCCTCATAACTATTAAGTTATGGGAGAATTAGATTGCTGGGCGAATTTGATTAAAGGGGTTTAGTTGATTTTGCATCTGGTATGTCTTTTATGATATTATTATGGTAAAAACAATCAAAAAAAGAAAAAAAATACCTGAAAATTGTCAAAAATCTTTATTTATGTACACTTAATAATAATAAAAAATCCTAAACTAATCTCAAAATCAACAACAACTACTTAAATTTATAAGTTACATGAAACTGCAAAAAAATAACTTCACAATAATTAAGGCTAATCAGACTATCATTGAGATCAATAAAATATTAAAAATGGAATCAACAGTCTCATAGACATTAGGTTGTTACTCTTACTGGCTACCTAAAGTTCTAGGACATTAACATTGACGGGGAAAACGTATAAAAGGAAAAAGTTGTCTCCTATAATAACCTTTCGGCCATCAAGCTTATTTGCATGTGGCAAATATGCGGTTGTAAACCAATCTCTGAAAGTTGGGCCATCAATCCAGCCAGTTTGAGTTCGATTGTATCGTGAACCTCTGCTGCAACAAGACTCAGCACAGCAAGGTTCTCCTACAATACCTCGTTCCTTCCAGGTATCATAAAGGTGGGTACTTTTATAAATCACATATGGAGGCAAGAGTGTTCCATGAGCACTTCCACATACCATGACAGTTGTGCAGCTTTTTGAATGATTCAGAGCACGCTCGGGATATTTTACTTCCCTCCTATAGATACATCGCTTCTTACCAGAGTCGTCCGAGAGGTTTGACTCATCGTAATTGAAAATATTACTCGGTGGCACATTTTCGACTTCTTTCTCCAAATGATAGACAATGACTTTCTCCAATGACTAGTTATTTGCAAACTTTTTGACAGTTTTACCCTGTCTATCTAAAAACGCCTTGGCAGTCATGCGTAAATCAAATGTCGCTAAGGGAAAACCCCAGTCCGAGCATATACCGGCTGCTTTTAACATTGATTTTTCTTCTTCAAATGTGAAAAATGTTTGACCACCAGCAGGCCTCCCATGCAACCCCTTGTAGCGATTATAAAGCGTTCCAAATGGAATATTATACGCATTAGAAGCTGCGCTGATGGCCATTTCGCCATCGGTGATTTTCTGGAGAGCTTCTTCCACGGTCTCCTCTGTATAATTTTTATAATTCCGAGACCCCGATGTTTTCTTATACTTTCGCACCATCCTCCATTAGATTCTAAAAAGAAAAATAGGGGTGAAATTGATAATCAATACAAAACTCTAGAGAATTAATTACATTCCCAGAAGGGGTTACTTTGATAGCTATCAATGTAGCCCCGTACCTCCCATCAAAGTCACTCCACATACTAAACATATCAATGTAGTCAAACATGGCAGGCAAATACAGAAAACAAAAACGGGTTTAGATTAACAATAAAACAAATAATAAGTCAAGTTAGTATCATGTGTCTAGGTTCAACAGATTACGATGCACATTTAGAGTTATTCAGAAATGTATTTCTTACCTTATTTCCCACTGAACTTTAATTATTTTTTCTAATCTAATGGAATGTTCCAGCGCACAAAACATCAACTGACAAGATGGCCGAAATGTCAAAGTTGCCAGAATAAAAAATATATTTGGGCTGCATTCCGTTTTAAACAAGATATGGAGCAAATTGCAAAAAATATATTAATCATCAAATTCGCCCCTTCATTTGAAAGTTGACGGTATAACGTGAAATTCTTTTGTATATTATGCTTACACATAAATTAAATGAGTAAAAGGAAATCAATTCAGTAATTTTATATATATAATTATCCTTTGCTGACCCTGCTGCACGCCCTTGTTTAACCTTGGACAAATAAATGCCAAATACCAAGTAAATAAATCAATTACCATGTCACTGAACGCGTACAACTAACTTGGTACCAACGTCAATGTCACCAACATGTTTTTCAATGTAACTCACTTAAAGGAATTCCAAATAATGCAATGTAAGGAACTCCACTTCCAATAATATGGTTCGTTTCCAATAACGCAAGCAAATCAATTCTAAAGGCGGCGTGTAAAGCAAAATTTCAATTAAACCCCTGAAGCAAATTACGTACCATATGTTCCCGGATTCTTTTCACATATTAACCGCGAGTTTCATCTAGGTCCCTATTTGCGTTCCGGCACAATGACGGTATAAAGAGCTCTCTCTTGAATTGTATATTCTGTACGATAATAAAAGAGGGAAGCTTTGTATTATTCAGAGTGTAGACGGTGCCTCGACGAAGATGTAATACGCACTCGGAGCTACGAATTAGTGGAGTCCGATTGTGGAACGATAATTTGCTTTTTCCGATGTTTGTACAGACAACAGTTATTAGTTGGTTAAATCTACAAGCAGGTAGAGACGTCACGTTAAGAGTTTAGCAAAAAAAAAAATGTATATTATGGTTTCTTCGCTGCTACTTTGTAAATTTAAACTAACCAAGTAGGTCGTGTATTTTAGCCGCAAACTGAGTTTTCGGCGGAAATTCGAGAAATGAAGTTTGAGTTTATGCTTAATTATTATAAAAATTTTGTATTTCGGGTCCTGTGGTTTAATAGTGATAGTTTACTAAACTTCATATGTTTGTGATAATAAAATAAACACACAAGACTGCAATTTTCGTGTTCTTCCAAGGAACCCAACTCTTCTGTCCTCAGTAAATCCACTATGACTTCACTGAGTGAATCCTAACTTGCATTGTAGGGACTGGACATTGAGAAGACGACGTGTTTTGAATTTTCATTTTGAATTTGTTAATTATGGAGAAAACAGGACACTGGCATAATTGGCATTACTTATAAGAAACAAAACTGGCACAACGTGCTAATTGCGTTATTGCCATATTATAAAAATTAAAATAAGACCCTCAATTGTTGCATAAAGTCGTCGCCACCACTGAAGTCCGATAGACGCGGCGCTCAAATCGCGTAATGAAATGTTGCCAGCAAGACGGGCAATAATTTACCCCTTCTAAAAGGCAACCTGTCGCGGCTCCACATCGCCGCTTCAACATTTTTTTTATTATAATATCAACCATTCTTGCATTTCCGATTTAAGGTTGGACACTGTTGGAGGTTTATTAATCTGCGTGGAGTGATAAGGTGCATTATCCATCACCACCAAAGATTTTTCAGGAAGATTTGGTACTACCTTTTCCGTCACCCATTTCAAAAAGTTTGTGGCATTCATATCATCGTGATAATCTGCAGATTGAAATTGTGATCTGAAAATCAACAATGCATTCTGCACAAATCAATTTTCTGATCCAGCATGTGCAATAATGAACCGTTTTCCAGCTGATTCCGAGACCAATTGTCCATTTTCGTCTGCGCTTTGCCAACAACTCTTCCCATGATAAGTAGGATGAATGTAGGTTTCATCTAAATACACCACAGGTCTCCTGTCAATTAATCTATTTCTCTTTATTCTTTCAATATATCTGGCACGCCAAGCGGTAATATCATAGCGTTCCATCAAAACCTTGCGTTTAGACTGACAGCGTTTGAATCGGAAGTCTAACTTTTTTAATATTCTTCGTAGCGTTGTATTACTGCCTTGAAAATTGATATCTTGTTTTAGTTCCAAACGCAGTTTGTTTACCGTTGGTATTTCTTTCTTCACTACATAGAAAAAGTGGATTTTTTGACGTATAGCACATAAATCGAAATCATCCAAATCAATCCTTTTTGGCTGCGGACGGCTTTTTCCAGGGGTGACAATTTTCTTTGACGAGCTTGCCGCTACTTTTCCTTCTTTAGTAATTCGTGAAACCGTTTTCACGGAAACACCTGAAATAAACAAATATATTATTTTCTGTAAATTAATCCATTATGATATTTCTATGTTCAATCATAATTTTGCATAAAATACAATGAACTATATCGTCCATTGGACAAAGTTAGGCCTTTTTTTGAGTAATAGTTTTTATTCGACTAATAATATTTTACCCATTTATTAGGTAAACACTTAAACTCTGGCATCCCTAAAATTTACCTGTCATGGCAGCGACTCGCATTTGTACATTATTTAACGGGATCAATACTCCTTTACTCTTCTGCTCCAATTCACAAAATTCCTTCACTTTAAGGATCATTTCCCGGGCTGCACTTTTTACAACTTTACGCGACATGATCAATTTAATTTCAATGTAATTTCAAGAAAATCCACGAACGATAGTCTCCACGCACACTCCTGACAAACTACAAGATGGCGGAGTTGTCAAATTTAGTTCCAATTTTTGTCGGAAGACTTGGTGGCGAGGACTCTACCGTCTAAATCAGCTAGATGGACTTTTTGGAGGGAACTCAACAAGGGAAGTTGGGTTTCTATGAGAGTACTATAAAAATAGTATATTAGGCGTTTTATGGTATAATAGTGATACTTTATTAAACTTCAAAGTGTTGAAGTGCGTGGGGTTTGTGATAATCAAATAAAAGCGTGGGACTGCGTTTTTCGTGTGTTTCTAAGGAGTCCTCTTTTGTCCTCGGTATACCTACTATCGCTTTACTGAGCGACTCCTGACTTACTTCAACGGGACAGGACATTGACAGGATACGTTTTAGACTTTGAAAATGTTTATTACGAATAAAACTTGATGGTTCTAATTGTACCTTTGCCATATATGAAAAAGAAACCAGCTATAGTCCGATTATTTATTCGAGTCATGGATATAACATGTAGAACTGTCAATAAAGTATCATATCCGTACAAATTAAAAATTTTACAAATTTTAAATCTTATGACAGTTCTATACGTCATATCTCTGACTCGAATAAATAATTCGACTTTAGATGGCATTGAATGAGAATTGTCAAAAGTTACACGTATTTACTCATAGAGTACCTATGGTACGAGTAGGGATAGTTCTTGCTACTCACGAAAGAGCGTCTGCCTTAATGTAGTGTCTATAAATGTACAAAAATACCTAATATACCTTATGGTATACCTTTAGGTCAATACATTGGTAAATATATGGACATATATTCACAAGCAAAGTTGAAGAAATATATTAGGTTACAACATACGCATTGCGGTAGTATACTAAACGGTTATTTTCCGATAACTGTTCTGTTGGTGATTCGAACCTTATATTATACCTAAAATGATTGTATTAATACTTCAAACGTCAATCAGGGCGTGTTCCCCGCACGTATTTTTCCCCATTAAATTTTAAAGGACCAATTATCGAAAAACACGAGTCCATTAAATCGAATACACTCGATTTTTGAAAATTCTGAAATGACCGCAAACCAGTAAAACTATAACATTAATTCTTATTGAACGTTTTACACTTCCTGCTAACTGAAATACTTTAATTAAGTGTTATAGTATTTTAAAGACTCCTTTAATAAATCATAGTTTCATGCTTTTACATGATGAGAGTTGAAAATGCATAAAATATTGTAAAATAGTGTCTATTAAATTAACAGTGGCACAAGAAAATACCTTCAAAACTTGTCTTAATTTCTTTCTGAATTCACTATTGTTTCATTTTTATACAAAATACAAAGTAATAAATTTGTTTCTTTCTTTATGCAAGTGAAGGTACTGAATGTAAAAACGACCATTACAAAAGGAATTAAAATTAACAAACTACTGAAATGCTTGATTCAAACTAATACATTGAATTCAGCCGCTGGTGTACCAAATGGTGCAATTAACGTGAGTAGCGTATCTAGTATCACAATAGAAATATTAATAGTAATCTAACGCGTTATTTAAAAATTGTTACTCTCAATTGCAATGAAATGTCAGTAGTAATTAGAAGTTTAAAAAGAAACACACTCAGTTATAATTAAAGTTATTATATATATATATATATATATATATATATATATATATATATATATATATATATAATGTAGGTAGATATATAAAACTCTTTATTGCACACAAAAAACAAAACAAAATAATAACAAACATTGTAGAGCGTAACATAATATTTTCTTAGGTTTTCGCTATTACTATACATAGCAATTAAACAACTTTGAACGGTTTAAATCGCGTATATTTAACATTATTTATATCCCGACGTTTTGAAAACCGTTCAAATGCTAAATGTTAATGTCAAATGTTTTTAATGTTAAATATACGCGATTTAAACCGTTCAAAGTTGTTTAATTGCTATGTATAGTAATCGCGAAAACCTAAGAAAATATTAGTTATTATTAGTAAATTATTAGTAATTTATTAGTTTAATATATATTGAACTTATTTTTATGTATACATGTATTTTTGTAGGTTTGTATGTATTTATTATATATATAATAATACAGTATATTTATGTATTTCTCCCAATTGAACCTCTCTAATCGGCTCAAAGGTTAGCTGGCAGAGAATGTTTTAAGACATTAAACTCGCCTTTTGTACGATAACATTATGTGTATAGTGGAGTTTATAATAAATAAACAAATAAGTTATCTTTTACAATTTCTATGTTTGTTACAATCATTATCAAGAGAATCTGTAAAGCACAGTAAAACAAGAGATTTCGGGGCGATACGGCGTGGATTCGACTAAATAGACCTGCTAATTCCCACTATGGTGTATACTTACGAAAAAGTATTTCAAATGTTTCCTCGCCATGCCATGTGTGTGTGTGTGCCTGCGTGCGTACATTTCCCACTGTTGCGTGAAGTTAACTTACCGTTTACTGTGTAACGTTACGCAAATAGCACTCGGATACATTGGAAATTGGAAACGTACCTTTGTGCCGGGAGGACTGTGCTGCACTCACTCCACTTTATATAGCGACAATGTGTAATGGATACTTGCATACAGAAGTGTTATTGTTTTGTTTGTGCCTACACTTATTAATTATTGACTGCAGTCAGAAGGGTCAGATTATTGCAGTGTTAGTTCGGCGGTTAGTCTGGTTTTATAATTGCCGTTTGTTTTTGGTAATGGCAATGTGGTTATATTTTGAGGTTGTAACAACAACATTGAAATCAACTAAATATATTTAAATTTTTTGTATATTTTGATGAGCTTTATAAAAAATAATAGATGTTGAGAGGGTAGGATGGCTGAAGCGGATTTCAAAAAGGTATTTTTACAATTTGTTGTTGTCTCGGCAGCGAGCGATGCGGCTTCTCTGAGAGAAAGGGACAGTTGAACTTCGAGCTCATATATTTATTTATTTTTTATAGAGAAGAGGGCGGACGAGCAAGCGGTCTCACGTGATGGTAAGTGTTACCGCCGCCCATGGACACCTGCAACACCAGGGGGAATGCGGGCGCGCTGTCGACCTTGCAAAATCCTATTCACAGCTTTCTTGAAGAACCCCATGTCGTAGTTTAATGGGAAGACCTCTTGAGGCAGTTCGTTCCACAGCCTACGGGTTCGCGATATAAATAGTAGTACTCGTAGTACTACTATTTATACTCGTAGTAGTACATAGTACTCGTACCTATAATAATTCGAGAAAATCGAGATTCCTATTCGTATAAATAACAACATCTTATTAAGTGCGCATTCACGTTAACATCGTTTGTGATAAAATTTATGAATACCCATCTCTTTCGATAAAATTTTACAAGTTGGCTTCAGAATTTGTGTAGTTAAAGTAGCTGTATGAAATTAAATTATTTGTAATATAGTTTTCAATGAAGGTATGAAAATCGATATCGTCCTTAATTTGAGACGTTTGACTACAATTTTTGTTAGTTATACCAAGCTAGTTTCAGTTTGATGACAGTTTCTAAAGCTTATAAATCTAAACAGTTGTACTAAGTTCGTACCAAAAGGCTAAATTTACAGTTAAATCAACACCAGGAACTATCATTTATGTTAAAGCACAACAAGATGGAACTTCAAACTGATGCGAGTGGGTAATCTAATCCGAAACCTCTCTGCTGCTGGCCGACGGTTTCGAGCAAACGACACTTGAAATTGGTAAGGCTGCTTCTATACAAAGTAGTATGTATGTGTGGTATGTATATAAGTATGCATGTATATATACGTTTATATATATTATGCTATTTAATTAACATGCGTCACTATTAACTATAGTTTTACTTAATATTACCTATCGTTGCACCTACCGCGCCGTCTCTGTATAGCCCAAAGGTTGACTGGGAAATTATGCTTCTAAGCATTAAGTCCGCCTTTTATCACTTTAAGCAATAAATCATTAAATAAATAAGTAGTAAGAATAGATAGATAAACTCCTGACTGCATACCAAATCAAATTAAAACGATAACAAAAATTGTATCACTAAAACCGATTTCTACAAGATATACTTTGGGTAGTAAGGAAATGAATACTTTTATCACAGATAGATGGTAAACAGTATATATAATTACATAATATAATACATACATATCATAGATCTCTAAAGGATCTACTAAAAGATAGAAAAGTAAATAACACCAAACTGTTATGCGGTATACTGAGTGTAGCGTTACTAAGATTACCTCTTAAAAGACTGCAATCCACCCAGTAAAACGTCTGTCATATAGAACTCGAAACTTCGACTTCGAACTCGGAAGTTTTTGGACAGTTCACTAGTGTACAAAGTGGTCTACAAGTTTAGAATAATAAGTATCTGCAATTAGAACAAGCGTACTACCAAGTATAAGTGTTATCAAATACGATATGAATAAACTGATGTTAAATTAATATCTTATAAACCTATCTATACTTATGTTGTAAAGTTTTGTTAATTTGATAATTGTCTCTAGAGGATTTTGGTAGGGGGAAAGTGTGCGCTGCATTCTCACAGCCGCTGGGCGCACTCGACTGGCCACGTTACCCCTCACTCACAGAAGACTATCTTGAAATACATTTCCTACTTCGTATTTCTCCAATGTACGTACGTGTTTCGGTAGTCAGTGAGATATGCCAGAGTCCATTCCCATCCCATTCTCTCCCTCCGTATTTTTCCAATCCATTCCTTAATCTGCAAAGGTAGGCAGCGCATCTGGGGGCGTGCCGACGTTTGTCATTCTGAACTGATGTTGGCATGTATCAGTGGGACCGTATGCTCGTCTGTCGCCTTTTTTCTATATAAACAAAAATATTACGTGGGTATTTCCTGAAAAAGCACATTGTTTTTGAAGAGACGTTTATGAAGTGTGACTTTTAGAATACCGAAAATCTCATGGCAGTTAATACCACAAAATCCAATTTAATTTAGTAATTCTCTTTATAGAAGCCATTATCTCCCGAATTCTTCGATTTAATGTTAATAATTATTAAAGCAAAGTTAAAGTGGCAGGTCATGTGGCTCGTATGGATGATAACTGCTGGTCACATAGGGTCTGTTGTGGAGACTGCGCGCAGGCAAAAATGTTAGTCCGATGATGTGAAGGCTACTGCAGGAGCCCAGCATATTTCAAAGACTTACCATCATTCAAATTTGAGACATAATTTGGATGAGGCCTATATCCAGCAGTGGATGTGAAATGATGATGATAAATGTTTATAATATTCGATTGCTAAGGAAACTGTATATCAGCCATTGCGAGATATAGAAAGTAAATGTGAAAGGTTCGAAATTATCACAATACCAGATAAAAGCACCCAGATTAGAGACAATAGAAGAACATTGTATAGGCAAAGCATGAATGCACAACACCGTCCATTGTGTCACGCCAGTTGGACACACATGATGTGTGAGAAGACACACGAGGCAAACAACAAAGAGGAACTCAGACCTAAAAGCCAGTAAAATAGAGAAAAATGTAATAAAGATTTCAAAGTTAATGAGTTCGCTATGAATAAAGTTGTACTTGTACTGTATGACCCATATGTAATATGCCACTGCCATATGTAATATCCCCTAGTAAATCACTGGGGGGTTTCGGGCCGTAATCCACCACGCGAGCCTAATGCGGATTGGTGCGGATTCTAATATTACACCTACACCTTCTTTACGCAACATATACATTCCCAAGAATTACACGTAAATAGAATCCGTGTAAAGATTCCATAGAACTGCTGATTCCATAGAAAATGTGAAAATTCTTTTCAAACCTGAAAATACATATAAGTAACATTAAATTCCTAAAAATCATAGGCATTTTTATTTACATTTCCCGGAGTAATCGTTACTTAATGAATTTACATTTCATGTATCAAGAGTGATATTCCACAAGATCCTCAGAGTTTTCTTAAATTACGATTTTTCCTACCTTAGATTTAGATTAGAAACAAATGAAAATTAATGAAACAAGTAAGTTTGCATATTTGCTGCATACACTAACTGATTTGTTTGTTATGTTTTATAAATCTCTGTAGTATTTTGACAATTCAGTACTACACTCACAGCAATCAAACCAGATTTATTTGTTTTGGTACTGGTCAACAAAACTCTTTTTCGTTTTCAAACTGTTTCAGTATCTCTCATTCAATTATTACTTAAAACTCTCTGACGTAGATCTTAAATACCAGGAGCCAGTTAGAAAGGCAGATTTTGTCATATTTCGTATGTTTTATTAAAAAAATATATTTAGGTTAAAGTTGCAGATTTTGATGAGTCCTATACAATATCACATCATTAAGATTACCTTAAGATTACCTTAAAAATAATGGGGATGGTGCAATTTTTTCAACAGACTGATTTTTGTGTATTTTATATGGAGTAGACCAGTATAGATTGAACCACAAAGTGGCAGCATTAGAAAGATGATAAACGCAGAGTTATAACATTTTATAGTCTTCATTTATTAAAAGTATCGTGACGTCACAATAACGGCTGCATGGAAGACTTGTCATTGGTCTTCATGTAAGTACTCTACAATTACACATGTATAAATTTAAATTAGTGGAATTTGCCCATACAAATGGAATAGCAACATTCAGTTGTGCAGTTTCGAATGCAATATTTTTGTAAATAACCAGAAATTCAAGCTCAGAATGAAAGAAAACAAACCGCAGTCAGTTCTCAACAAAGACATATATCATTGCGTTATGTTTTTGTTCGTTTGTCTCGATGATAGGTGACAGTGAAGTTTATTTTGATCTGTGCTGATATTTTTTTTATATATTATGACACAAAAGTAACTAACAATCCATACAGCCCTAACTGTGTGGTCATCACCTATATTTCATAAAAAAATCCTTTGAAAAAAAAAATTGAATTCCTATGAGATCTTGTACATATCTAATTCTTTCGAAAAATTATTAAATAATGAATCATTAATAAATACTCCAACCTCATTGCTATCGTTAATACTAACAACTTTTGTTCTACTACTTTCACTAAATTTGATATTTTCCCCAAAGAAAAAAGTAAAATTAAATCTCTGATCTTGTTACTCTATGTATAAGTGTTTCTCCGAAATGTCTCTAACGAGTAAACAAGTTCCACGTGAATCATTCGATGTATCAATATTCAAAAGAGTTTTGAGCAAACTACTTTTAAAATTTTAATTTCAAAGTAAATAAATAAAATTAAGTAAATAAATAAAAGTAAGTAACCTTAGAATTGTAAGTGCCATTACTTCAACTCTATTCCATCGCTTAAAGGACGCAAATAGAGTATGAAGCGTCATTTATCACGACCCTGACACAACTAGTTCCCTTGCAATCATTAATCCTCTGCATCCATCCACTACTTTACGAATACTCCTCTTAATAAAAATTAATCCAGTTTAAAGAGATATCTTTGTATTTGAAATACAAACTTGCGATGTGATTTATTTACATTGCGCGTTTTTATAGATGATTCCATTGTTGGTCCTACAAAGAGAATTTATAGTAAAACGTCTAAAACGTCGGCCGGCTATATAGTCGGATTGCTTATTCAAGTCAGCGATATGACAATAAATGTCAATTGTCAATAAAGTGTCATCTCCGCACAAATTTCACTCTGTTTGAAAGTTCTATATGCACGCCTTTAAGCCTGGACATAGTGGGAAGTATTTGTATTGTTACATCTTATGATTACATTTGATACATTTGACATTTGATTTAATGCAAAAATAAATGAATAAGTCGTTCGAAGTCTAGTTCTCTGGGGAGTAGGTGTCCCGTATTAAACATTTATAATCTTATTTAAATTATTTAAATAAGATGGTTAAAATGTTTGCTTTGACAAAAACAACTTTACGCAAAAACAATAGCATTTTACCAAGAAAGGGTTTATAATCTGTGAAAAGACAAAATTAATCCGATGTCCCCTATTGATGCAATATTAGATCGGCTTCTCTTCTTTGTATACAATGAGGTCCTATCATAACAAGGATTATTCCCACAATGTAAATCGGTGACAGTATCTGAAAATGTTCTCGTGGAACACAATATGCAAAGCAAAGAGTAGTTTATCTTATTGCCAATGCTGGAAATTTACAAAACACGCACAAAAGTGGCCGAACCGATTGCCCGGTTTTGGAGAATTTTAGGAAGATATTTATGCTAGGAAACATGAAACATGACATACTCTTTGTATGTACGAATTCGTCCATAAATTATTGTGTGAAGATTAACTACTGTTTCCTCCAGGTACGATGTCCGTAATCTGACGTCGTGTAATCGAACTACGAATACGCATGGCAGATTTATTCCTGCTGAGTCATCGCGAGGATCGCTCGACCCGATGTGATTTGCGGTCAGGACTCCTCGTAAGCAGTATTTGATTGAATGTCCAACTGCTGATTCGGCCGGTTAGTTTGTGCAAGGTGTATGGAATATACATGAGCTGATTCAGATCAAGGCCAAGGTAAAGCGGCACTTTATTTAGCTGTGAAGCTTGCGAATTGACCTCTGTACGATGGAAAGGAACTTCATTGAGTGTCTCTTCGTATGCGCTACGAACGAATGTTGTTAGCGTTTTTTAGTCACTTTAGTTTCAATTGCAGTTACTACATCGGTAGCATGTACTAGCTTTTACCTGCGGCTTTGGCTGCGTGCTTATTACTCCACACTTTAGTACGGACGCTTTATTAAGCTATATAAGCTAATCAGATATAACGATAACCAATATAAAGTGTTGAGGAACAGGGTTCTTGATCACTTATTCTTTTCTATTAGTGAAAGTCCACACTTTATTTACCTCACTTTATTTAAGTACGTATATAAAAAATTTACAATCGACAAAAGTCAAAAAATTCGCATGCATTCGCCGTAGGATGTGGGTAGCGACTGCGCGGCGCCCACTCGCTTGGCTCTGCGCAAGCGCCTTCTACAAGCGGCCGCGCGTACATTCCCTAAGCAAATTTAGCATCGGCCGGCGGGTTTGCTTGCCTAATTAAATTAATTACTCTGTAGGCAAGGTTCCTACAAATATATTATATGTTATAGTGTCCGTTCGAACTGTTAATACATAATATTTTTATGACCTTCCATTATTATTTTTTAAAAGTATTCATTATCATCAACACTGATGTCAATTTGGAATACATAGGATATAATGGAGTTTAAGCGAAACTGGAATGTTTGCAACCCTGTTCCGTCCCCCTTGTATCCCCGAAATAAACTTATCCGTCGATCAGCCTCGCAGTGAATTCGAGGTAAACTAGATTTTCCACTGAAAAATATAGAAGTTACGTATCCAGTGTAAACATTCAAATCCGACAGACCTAAGGAGTTGAAGCAGAACTTTTGGTACGGAATGCAATTTCGTATCGGATCCAATTACGGGCATTCCGTGCGCTTCTATATTTGTACGAATGCCGTGCGATGTCGTACACTTCACATTTGCATGCTTATTTTGTGTTAGGATGAGTCAAGCTAGGCATTGGAGTTTAAATCTACCGTACACCATGTACACATGTAGACAATCCAAAGGTTGTCTGGCAGAGATCGCTTACTAAAGTAAATATATATAAATATAGCTATAAAGTCGCCTGTTGTGAATTTTGTGTGAACAATGTCTGTTATTGATTTGTTTTGGTGTTTGGTGCCTGAGAAGTTATTTTCAGTTCTGGAGAGACATAAACTGATGGTATGGTATGATCTAATGTACTTTAAAATTGATAGATACCACATAGTAACGCCTGAATTGTAATAAATTGTAAGAAATATTTATATAGGAGATAGCGAAACCGTTGACATCACGAAAAACGTCTCGTTGAAATGAACATTTATATTCCAAAAGAAAATAAACTTAAAAAGGTCTAAATAAACCTTGTAAATGATAAAATCAGTTCAGTACTTACAATAAAAGTGTCAGCGAGAAGATAATAATCTAGCAACAAGTCGATTATAACCTTTTAAAAGCTACTGCTGCGAGGCGAGCGGTTAATTTGACGGCCGTAAAAGAAAATTATATATTTTTTATGTAACAAAAATGTGTACCATACATAGCAGCAACAAATACGAGTATAAAGGATTAGAATATGTTAAAATACATTTATTTATTAGAAACTGAAATAGCGATTATATTTATTTATTGCACAAAATTAGAAAAGTCAGACTTAATGCTTAGACGCATTATCTCCCAGTCAACCTTGGAGTAATGCAGAGATAGCACGGTAAGTGCAATACTTGTTAAGATTAATTAAATACCATAATATAAATAATAATAAACATACACGCATACATACATAGATATGTACATATATATAGTACATACGTTTAATAATACTTCCTCTAATTGGCTTGTCTTAGCGAAATTCTCCAGTTTCAGTACATGTTCCCTGTGTTTGTTCTTAAAACTTGCACACGATTATTTTCAATTAAATTATTTAATTAAAAATATAAATTTTATGAATCTGGGCTAGGAAGCCTGTAGGCGGTTCAGTTTTGACTGACGTCGAGAGGAAAAGAGAGGTGAGCGGACGGGAGAATAAGATCAAGTGGGATCAAAATAAGGGTTTACGTTAGTAGACAGTATATTTAGTGACATACATATATTTATATAATACACATAATACACGAAATATACGACGAGAGTATATAAGGTGTGAATTATATGACAAACTAGCGGTGCCAGCGACTTTGTTCATGTGAACTTGTGACTCCCGTGGGAACTTCAAAATTAATTTGCATAAAAATACCCTACATGTTAACCCAGCATATAAGTTATAACTGTACCAAGTTTCATTAGAATTTGTCTAGCACTTCTTACGTGACAGTTAAACAGACTGTCACGCAAAAAGCGCAGACAGACAGACTTCATAAATTCCATAAAATTCTCCCTTTTAGAAAACAATATTTCATGTGCAGGCAGACACGACTCTGTTACTATTAATAGTATAGAATAGAGTATAGTTACTACAGAATAGTAATTGAATGAAAAAGTAATATATACATATATATAAGAATTAAAATAATAATATATTTTGGAAATTAAGTTAAGGAAAAATTATTACATTTTCAGATAGAGTCATTACTTTAAAACAAAATCCACGCGGGCTAATCCGCGGAAAAAAACTATTCTTGAATAAAAAGATATTTGAAACATGATTTTATAAAATTGTATAAGCATTTTTTTACTTCTCACTGAATGTTCGCAGCAGCTGCTCGTGAAACTAACTCAGTCAATTTTCACCGATTATAATCCGTCGACATCGGATCGTCACTATGGAACTGAAACCGCACGTCACGTCTGTTCACTGATTAACTGCGGATTAAAACTGTACGTGAGCTGCGACTTCAAAGGCGATGAAGGTAAATGAATACTTAGTTTATAAGCTATATTTTAGAACACACAATATTAATATTGCTTTTCGAAAACGTGCCAACTTTGTTAGTGACTCAACCTTTATACTCTTATATCAATTTTATTACATTTATTTTATTCTCCAATGTTTCTATTGCTATCAATTTTTTTTCGACTTTGCTTTGAAATGTGATTAAAATACTAGTAATAATTTTGACGTTAGGAACGCCCTATAGCCAGATGTATCGATGGCTTGAAGAAGTTCATTGCAGACCGTCAAGTGCAGAAAAGTTGCGTATTTGGTTCACGTTATGTTGGGCAAGATTGCCGGAAAGATGAGTGTTGGTCGCAGGAAAAAGTCATGGCTGCGTAACATACAGGATTGGACTGGTATCGCGAGTGCTGCCGAACTGTTTTGCCTCGCGAGAGACGGCAAAATATTCGGAGCTGATTGCCAACCTCTACTAATTGGAGAGGCACCAGAAGAAGAAGAGAAGAGTCCATATATTAGAATGGACATTTTATCATCATTAATCACAATAGTCAATTTCAAAATTAACCAATAAGATGAGAGAAATTTTCATATATATTTGCACCGTCTACCTATTATTGTGTATGTATACATCTCCCGCCCAAAGGTTGCCTAGAAGAGATCGATTTAGCAATAAGGCCTACCTTTTGTAGACACATTTATTTAAACTTTGTGTCACTTTCACTGTATTCTTTGGTGTGCAATAATGTGTACTTACTTTCTTAAATCTCTTGAAATTGTAGGAGGTTTATTAATTAAATCATTTACCGTTCACTATTAAATTTTACAGTTTAATTTCTAAACAATTCGCTTCAGTTACCACTTGTTTACTTTCCTATTTTTATAAAGAGAAAGCAGAAGACGATCATACACTGTATGATACCACTAGATACCATTAGATGCACTGGTATATAGTGGTAAGTGGATATTGTCGTCCGTGGACATCCGCGATAGATGCCAAGATCAGTCCAGAATGATATACATTGACACGCTCTCGAATGCTTGTTTACCTTTTTATTTAGAGAATAGGTTGGGTAAATGGGAAGGGACAGTATGGGAGCGAAACACGGACGTAGGTACATTGGGGGAATAGGATAAAGCGTTTCCTCAAATCGCTGTCACTTATCTCTTCGCTCAACACTAACATAGCATCCGATGTGCCCTAAAACACGTGCGATTAACGACGACAGTCCGCAGACGAGTGCTGGTACTACATTATAATTTAATAGCTTCGGTCCACGCAGCAGTTCGGTAGTTCGTGACTGACTTGACTGAACCACATCGCCATGCTGTTGTAGGTATCCGAACAAGTTTATGGCTGGGTCCTGTGACCTATATTTATTCTCATATCTGCTATTAAAAGAGACAGAAGAAATGACGTAGATTCATTTAGCACTTATATCAATAGATATTGGCCCATAACGTCTCATTGCATGGTGTAAGTATCCCCTAATTAACGCCTAGGGAGATTTCCAGCTATACCACTCAGGACCAGTGCAGATTGTTTTTTATTCTATATTAATGGAGGCAGACTGGCAAACGGCAAACATCATGGTAAGTGGCTACCGCCGCCCATGGACACGTGCATCACCAGGAGTATGCAGGTGCGCGCCGTTCTTGCAGAATCCTATTTACAGCTTTCTTGAAGAACCCCATGTCATAGCACAAGGGGAAGACCTCTCGAGGCAGATCGTTCCACAGCCTTAGGGTTCGGGGTAAAAAACGATTTTTAGACCGTACAGTGCGCGACACCTCCGTGTCGAAGAATGCGGATGAACCGCACTTGTGTGACGGGCGGTGCGGTTGTAGAAACCCTAGAAGGGAGTCATATCGAACAGTTCTTCTGAGTATTCCCCGTTATAGAGGCGGTAATACAAACACACTGTAAGAGTGGGATTGGTTGGTTGTGAGTTGGTAGATACACCAAGGCAATAAAAATGAGAATATGAATATACATGAGAAAATCGTAAGTTGTTTTTTGCACAAATTGATAATGTAAGTTGTAAATAATAAATCTTTCTAAGAAACCTTGTGTGTAGAATTAAAAAAACCTGATCGGAGGGTGTCCCACACTGCGCATCTCGGTACATTCTTTAGAGGACTCGTCTACAGCAACGGTTATAGTCGTAGATCCTGCGGCAAATATGACCTGCTCATTGCCACTTCAGCATCCAGATAAGTAGATAAATATTCTCTGCAATAACTATATAAATAGAAATCTCCTTAAACGACTAACTATACCTGCATGTTTGTTTAGGGGGAGAGTACACGGTGCATTCCCACAGCCGCTGGGCGCACTCGACTGGCCACGTTACCCCTCTCTCACAGAAGACTACCTTGAAATGTATTGTGTTCGCGCCAATAACATTGGTGCTTTTATTTTTGTAGGGTAATATTATATTTTATTACCCACATTTTCAAATAATCACTCCGCCGATACTTTTTATATCGCTGCACCTTTGCATATCCGAACAGTCTAGCGATCGACCCCTCCCGTAGCTGGTCGAATGTGAAACCCGCGTATTTGGGTGGTCCCCTGGACCCCAGAATTGGCACACGCTGTGCCCTTTCTATACCGCTAGTATAGCTGCTTAGTGCCGAAGGACGCTTAAACCAAGTAGAAGGTCAAGAAGAAACCGAGAAGAAGCGCTACCAGACTGAGAACAACACAAGGCAACCGTAAGCTTGGTCGGAAGACAGCGATTCTTGGCATATAAGGTCAGGCTTTCTATTTTGGCTATTTTATCAGCAAAAGCCTATGGATCCGCGCGTGGATTAGCGTACGGCTATATCGCTTAGCTGTCGCGTTCACATATTGCATTTCCTTATCGTATTTCCCCAATGTACGTACGTGTTTCGTTAGTGAATGAGATATGTCAGAGCCCATTCTCATGCCATCCTCTCCCTCCCCATTTTCCCAATCCATTCCTTAATCTGCAAAGGTGCGCAGTGCATCCGGGGCCGTGCCAACGTCTGTCATTCTGGACTGATGTTGGCATGTATGGCGGATGTCTATGGACGACAGTATCCAGTTATCATCAGATGGACTATACAGTCCAGTCGACGAGCATACGCTCGTCGGCAGCCTTTTTTTTCTGTATAAAAAAAGTTGTAATATCGCTAAAAATTCCTCGCGCGCACCACAAAACTCGTCAAATTTTATATCAAAATACAGCGTAATGCGTCCAAAATTAAACGACTTATAAGCCCATCACGCTCAACCGCGGATGCAGCGCTCAATTTCGCCGGTTACAAGAGCCTGTCAAATTAAAACGGAGGCTCGCCAAAGTGTGAGGCTCTCACGCCTTCATCCGCGTCGCATTACAGTCAAATGGCGTTTTGACAACGACCCGCGTCACTCTGACAGATAAAAGTGTCTTCATTGTACTCATAAATATATCCTCTTGTATTAAAGTGGTTGCTTTCTTATAGCATAATCGCTCTTACTCGCGCAAAACTGCTTTTGATTTGATTGACTTTGTTGCGTTTAATTGGATTTTAGTTTAGTAGATTTTTGGGTACCAATTTTTTATTAAATTTAACATAGTACTTTTGAGAGTTCCTTCAAGTCCCTTACATCTGAAGACCGTAATCTGGCGAACTCGATTGACTAGCTGGAGTTAATTACTCGGAAACGGTTTGAACTCATTGAGTTCCATTGTCGCCTTCAACATGTCTTACTGTAAGTTGGCGATCGACCTAGAATTCTTTTGTCTCGTGTGTTATCAAAAATGACCAATCATTCGAAATTTTCTGGTCGTCTGTTAATGTGAACGACATAATATGCCATGTAAATATTCTGGGTCGATTTTTCCAGGTCCGAAACGGGCGAAGCCGCCATTTATATAGAGAGGTGAGTAATAGATATGGTTTTAAACAAATGATTGTCTTTAAAATTTTCACAATAGTGACCGTATTTACCTCTCAAGAGTATCATGTCTCTCCACTGCTAGATAGGCTTTCTTCCCAAGCCACACCCGACTTCCTATCCTACTCATAGAAGCAGTATAATAAGTTTCTTCAATAAATACAACTTAGAATTATGGCCAATATGCCACTTGAATGATTTTATTAAAGAACCAATATCATGCAACGTTATCAAAAATATTTAATAATATAATAAAGAAATAAGCGAAACACCTATTGTTTGGTACAGTCTTACATAGTGTTATGTTTTCTTCAACAATTTTTTTTTGTCTACGCCGGAAGCTTTGAAATTATTACACTTTATTTACTGTCGACTGTGACTACACAACACTTGGTTATAACCGCACAATACACAAAACATGTAAATGTGCCGTCACAAGTTTGCCAACCTTTGGCACAGAACTCGGTGTACCTTACCACACCAGTAGCACACGAAACTAACGCGCATTTGAAGTCTGCACTTAATTAGCTTCCTTGAAGGTTTACCAGACCCTCTTATTTATTTTAGCCGTGAGTTTGGTGTACTTGCGTCCTAATCGTACCGTTTGTTTGTAAGGGACCGGCGCCTATTTGCTCCGACTTTATTGGAAAGTGACGGAAAGTTTGTATTAGCATACGTGTCTTGGTGTGTCGAGACTGAAGCGCCGTTTGAATAAATGCGAAACAGCAAATGAATAAGCAATCGACATTAGAAGTTGTGCCATGTGGTCTCGGCCGCCTATAGAATAACCGGCTTCCCGTGGGTGTCGTAAAAGGCGACTAAGAGACAATAGAGCGACTACCACAAGTCCCGAGGAACTACACCATATCTAAAAGAGTAGACTCGCCAACTCGTTTTTCGAACGTGGCGTTTAAAAGCCATACATCCCTCACGTACAAGACAATAAGCATAAGGAGGTCTATGTCTAGCAATGGACGATAAAAGGGCTGGTTGTGGTTCAACTGGCCGGCGTGTATAGTCTGCTACCTTTTACGGTATACGCTCTCTATCGAAAGACGTCAGTATCTAAAGACGGCTTTGTTATCCCTTAGTCGCCACAGGTCGCCACCACATCCACAGGAAGAGATGGGATGGTGTTATTCTAAAGCTGGCCGAGACCACACGTCCAATTCAATAGTGGTGTGTATTTGAACATATCATGCAAGCAGAACTAGTCAGCATCTACATGCTTATCCAATTCATTTCCAAGTGATAAGAGAGTGCTTATTGTGAGATTTCAAGAGCTTTGTTTATGATAGGCTGGTTTGGATGCAAAATTCATGTATATATTACTCCACTTGTAGCTTAGATTTCCTGCAAATAAGAAATCAGGTATTTCTTTATAAATCTTCCATAGGTGTCTGTTCTCTCCGACTTGCACATATGTAGCTGCGAACATATTTGCAACACAAATACGAGTATAACAGTGTTAATTTGTTCTCAATACATTATTATTTAAATATGATTCTGAACCATTCCGTCTCTCTCTCGGTGAGTCAAAATGAGAGAGAGCCAGTGTTTAAATTTCCAAAAAGATCCCGAGGAATCAGCAAGGTATTTATGGAAGCTCCAAAGAAAACACCGAGCTCAGGACAAAGGCATTTAATTCCTGAGGCCGTCTCTCGCACCCCCTTATAGGGAGGCGGAGGAAACAATTCCGGGATTTCTCCCTTAATGTGGTTTCGCCTCTGTCCGTTAATACGGACAGGTCCTTGGGGTGACCCTAGTGGGTCATTGGTCGTTTATCCTTGATAAGGATTATTTGCGGCTTCGTTGCTAGCTCCCGCCCTTTTTTGAGGGGCGGTGTCTTAAGAGGCCCCGACGTTTGACTCGTCCGCAGGCGTGATTAGGTCGCGTGGAAAGGGGCCTTGAAATCGGGCGGCAGGGCGTGCAGCGGCGCCAGCCCTCTGATGTGAGCGAGGCGCGATGCATCAGCGTGAGGCATTTAATTCCTGAGGCCGTCTCTCGCACCCCATTATAGAGAGGCGGAGGAAACAATTCCGGGATTTCTCCCTTAATGTGGTTTCGCCTCTGTCCGTTAATACGGACAGGTCCTTGGGGTGACCCTATTGGGTCTTCGGTCATTTATCCTTGATAGGGATTATTTGAGGCTTTGTTGCTAGCTTCCGCCCCTTTTTGGGCGGCGGTGTCTTAAAAGGCCCCGACGTTTGACTCGTCCGCAGGCATGATCAGGTCGCGTGGGAAGGCCTTGCCATCGGGCGGCCGCGCGTGCAGCGGCGCCAGCCCTCTGATGCGAGCGAGGCGCGATGGATCAGCGCGGGCGAACATAGTTGTGGCAAGGCGGCCGATGAATTCTGTCAGGCTCTCCATGTGTAGGTCCCTCTGGATCGTGGCGTTCCTCACGCAGCGTGGGGCACCGACGATGATACGCAGGGCAAGGAATTGCTGAGCTTACAGGGCTTGTCTGATGGCATTTAATTCTTGACATTCACAGCGGGTCATGTTTTGGCGGAGAATCTTAACACCGCGAACCAGACAGAGGGCACAACGCCCTTTATGGAAGTGTAAGCAAATCAAATCTTATATTGGTGACTTAACAGCCAGTATAACCTCAGGCGCATACATAGTCAGCCGGGGTTCAGGACCCCTCTCCCTAGAGAGAAACAGGCGACAGGCGCGGTATCTAGCAGCACTGTCTTTTGCGTTTCGTTGAGAGCCAGTCGCCATGGAAGACCAACTGCCTCAAATTATTCCCGAGACTGGAAGGGATTAACCAGTTTACGAACAAGACGACTGGAATTATTTACGTCGACGTCTCGCTTCTCATGGCGCGTGACATTATTATTATTTTTATTTCTAAGTTTTGTTTTTTCCCATTTCTGGGGTAAACGCTAACGCGGGTTTGTTGGCAAACGAGAGCGGGTGACAGTGAGTGAGTGTGTGGTATGGGATGATAAAGTGACAACGGAAGTGTGTCTGAGAGTAGATGTCGTGAGCGTCGTTACGTATGTTATGTGTGTATGGAGAAGAATTTGCGAACGATTCTGTATATGTTCAGAATAGCTGCTTTTTGCAGAAGGATGTACGAGTATCTGAGTTATTATTATTATTAAGCGGTTGGCATTGCTCTGACGCGTGAATTCAAATTATACCTTTATTCTATTTCGAACAACGTGGGAAGCCTACAAATATCCTTGTCAAAAACGTGATTGAATAGAAGGCCGTTATATTTATGAATGACAATCGAAAGGAAGAAAATCAGCGGACCAAAAGTGGAGGTTGACAGAGGTTCAAATATCTATTTAGATCTGAACGAATTCCTTTTGTAAAATACTCCTATACCTCCTATTATCGAGAACGTACCTTATGGGGGTTGATACTTCTATATAGGGCCTTTCTCACCACCTTATGATAAGGTATCAGTAGGTCGTAACAAAAAACAAGTAACTGTTAATAATCTGATAGATAAATTATATTTCAATTAAATCTAGCTGATACTGACTTTGGGACAAAGTATAACTGACTTTCTGATACCTTTTGATAAAGTATCAGGAGGTGGTGAGAAACGCTTTTAATGTTAAATTTAACGTTAAGTCACTTGAAATGGGTTCTACTCAAGTGTTTTTCTGTATATAAAATCATTTGCTCATAAAAAGACATCCATATAATACTTGTAATATAATAAGATTTCTTGAAACAAAATGGAAGTTTTGTGTCCAATTTTCACAATCACTAGAGTATATCGTTCGAGAATATTCGACTTTTATTGCTGATATGAACATTTATATAATCTTACTAACACAGAATTCGCTCCGTTAACATAACGATTTCGAATTTCGATATATCCTATATCCAATTGTTTTAGTTTCATTTCCCAAATTTTTGAAAATCGATCCAATAGTTCTTAAATAAAAGCTTCTTAAATAAAAACAATATAAAAAAGCTAAGCTACGGTCCCTTTTTATAAATTTAGTAAAGGTACTTAAAGGTAAAGTAAAGGTGAAGACATCTTCAGTTCCACATCGAAATATGACTTTGATTAATTGGCCAAGTTATAGTACTAAGCTCCTTCCTCTCTATGGATTGTACCAAATTAGTTAACAGAACAATCCTAGCAGCTAATACAGACATTCGCGAACAACTTATTTTAATTTATAAAAAAGTGACAGACGAACAGATAGCTTCCTAGGTTGCAAATGGGTATTGCCACTACTGGATATCCGCGATATATGCCAAGATAAGTCAAGAATGACAAACGATAGCACGCTCTTGGATGCGCAGCTAAGATTTAGGAGTAGACTTGTAAAAAGGACTGGGAAGGTATGTGTATAGGCGAGGGAGACGAGATGAGGAGTTTTATTTAATACATTAAAATCCTCATTCTTCATGAAGAATGGGGGCGGGGGGGGGGGGGGGGGGCATGGGATGCGATTTTCTGTAATGTATATCGTATATCGTAAATAGACTGCAATGACATGCTTAGTAATTTTAAATTATTTATTTCAGTTATTCAAAAATAGTTTATTTTGTTGATCTAGATTTGTAGTAAAAAAGGAGCACCTCTGAATATAAGTATTTTTAAATTCTTTATTATATTTTGTATATATAGATATCAGTAATTAGACTGATCCTAACTCTTTCTTAGACAGTTTGATTTTGATGTTCCTTTAAACCCTTCACCTACCTACTTCAAAGTTTAATGAGCTGGAATTATTAAATCAAATTATAAACTTTTTAAGGATGAGCTACTGTCAATGTTTTTGACAGTTTAATGACTTTGTTTAATGAGGTATTGTTTTGATTAGCTTTTCATATAACTTTTTACTTTATTTTACAAAAATCCATTTAAGTTAGGGACACTGAGGTCTGCTATGAACTTTGGTTCAACGTTTTCTGCAATAAGTCAACAAATTCAGTTTGATGGAAAGTAACAAAAAGGAATGCACTGTAAAAATAATACTTCATAGGTACGCCTCGAAATTCGGTGTCAAAATTAGTTTTACTTCACAAATCGATTTAATAAACACAATTGTACATATGCTAGATAGAACCGCTTATGTACACACTTGTATGTTTAATACCACATCATCAGCCTATGTCTCTCCACTGCTCTCTCCCAAGGCTCGCTACCACACACGATCCTCGGCTCTTCTCATTCAACCAAAATCAGCGAATTTCTTTAAGTCGTTCTTTAAGTTCTTTAAGTCAACCTGGCCCGAGGGCGTCCTATACTGCGATAATAGCTTTGCTAATACAACACAAACAGATACAATAAAAATAGTTTGTAGTATACTTCTATAATGTAATTCGTATCAGCTCGCATAGCTGATACGAATTACATTATAGAACAAAGTAATACAACAAAGTATACTAAGTTTAAAAAGGAATGAGTTATACTTCTATTCCCTATTCTATTATATCGCGTTCCATCCCGTCCCATCCCGTTCCATCCCGTTCACACATTTTTTTACACTATTTTGCACAATATCGTACAAAAGGCGAGCTTAAGAATGCTTAAGAAGCATTGATCAGCCAACCTTTAGGTTGATCAGAGAAGTTCAACTATGAGGTGCATTAATGACACAATATAGATGGTGAGAGAAAATAAATATAATACATTATTATATCTGTTTTATCCTGTTCTACCCTGTCCTGTCCCGCGCTGTCCCGTGCTCTCCTGTGCTGTCTCATTTTGTCCCGTGTTGTTCCGTGGTGTCCCGTGCTGTCCCGTGATATCCTGTTCTGTCCTGTTTTGTTCTGTTCTGTTCTGTTTCCATTATACTTCATATTCCCTATTTTTTCCGAAATAATTTTTCATCCATTCCTAAATCTTTCAAGGTTGGTAACGCTTTCAGACGCGTACCAATGGTTGTTATTCTGAATAATTGATGTTGTCATGTATCGCAGATGACAATGGTCATGGATAATGATGGACGACAGTATCCACTTACCGTCAGATGGACTGTTTGTCCCAAATATCAGTAGCCCCGTACGATACCGAAGCCGCCTTCTTTGTATATAATAAAATATTATAGTTCCTTAGGTGGCGCATTATGAAACGATGTGGCCGTGTGGTGTCGGTTTACCGTGGACGCCCACGTCTTCCTGTGGGTATCGTAAACGGCGACAAAGGGCCACATCTGAAAGAGTGGACTCGCCAACCCGCTTTATTTTATTTACATCTATTATTACTTCATTTACATTTATGACTATTTAGAGATTATGCTTATTATATATCTATATTATGTTATTTTAAGATATTTAGTGGATATTCTTGTAAGTTTCTATTAAACAGTTTCTATTGATATCTGCAGGTCACATGTATACTGTGGCGAACCATACACGACACTTGTAATATAACCACGTTTGATGCAAATAAAGATTTCTTCAAACAAAACTTAAACCAAATACATAACTTAAACCATAGGTTCGTTTATCAAGATAATTACCTTCATGTAATACACTAAATCGTACATACCCGAAAATAGTAGACAACTAAACATTTGCGTATTTTGAAGCTGGGGTGTAAAATAAAAACGTCCAATAAGATAAACATGATATAGGTGATATGCAATACGAGCAATTTTACGAAGAATTGGAGGAGAGCGGTAAAATTTACGATTTAGACGGATTTTATTGTCCTACGTATAGACCGACAAATTTATCTTTGCGTGTAGCTGTTACGCTACTATCAGATTAGCGTTGCAAGAAGAAAAAAACGTTTTTCAAATTTAATTCAACTTATCAACGCATTGCCAGTACATAATTGCCAGAAAATTGGCAATTTACAGAGATTAAGAAATAAGTACACATAACAAGATGGATGCAGACAATGAGAACATTGTAGCAGAACAGTGTGTGATAATTTCTGTACGATTTTACAAAACTGTCAGCCATAGGTAACATTTAAAATTAGGCCACAGGAAATTCACGAAGTTGAACTTTACTCAGTAAAGATATAGAAGTCTACGTTAAAAAAAATATTCGTTTAAAACTATTATGAATAATTGAAGCTTTTTAAATTGATTTTTTTAATCTAATCGTAATTTAGTGCGTTTAAAAAACGAATGCAGAGCTCAAATTAATTATGTATTACAGAGCTCGAATAGTAAGTACAATGGCGATTAATTCAGAATTTAGCCGCATGCACAGTTAAATTTGTCAGAGTATAGTAGCGTAGAGAGATATCTCTGAAATTGGATGTGTTTAACTCACACATGCAATTGTGTTAGTCGTGTCCTTGTCGTTTTCTTTATGGATTGTTTTCATTGTTCTTTCTAAATGCTACGTCGCGACATGTTACTCTTGCAATATGTTTACCTCTATATGTCCTTTAGATATTATGTCTATGTTTAGATATCTATGTCCTGTTAGATTCCTATTAGATAGTTATGTCTATCTATGTTAGATAATATCCTGTATTTTGGGATATTTAAATAATGAGAATACGGAATATATGTTACACGTTTAATTGTCGGCCACAGACTGCTCTCGTACGCTACCCACATATCGGATATCTCACAGTCTGCGCATAGCTACACTACAGATAGATATTCGTAGCACAATACATTTGCGTTAAGAAATAAAGACTGTAAAATTGAACGAGCAAATTTGTTAATTTAACACAATGTCCAATTGTTAAAAATAAGATATTTAATGCTTTTATTATTAATTTCGAGTGTCAAAATTATTTTTCCAACGTGTTTTAGTGATAACCTATTTTTTTTTATTTGCGGCGCTTTTTCAGTGTCAACTTCCATTTGCTAGAAACTAGCACACCAAAGTATTTATAACGCCCTTAATAAGACTTAGTTTTGTGTCTAACGATATTTAGTTGTAATGCTCATAAGTATTATAATTGAAGAAAGTCGTCGGTAGTGGCTGGATGAGATGAGCCGAACGCCATGTGTGGTTTCGGTCCTTGGGAGACGCCTTTATCTAGCACTGAAGAGACACGGGCTGATTGTATGGTAATGTAGAAACTATATACATTTTTACACTTTAATACCAAATCTCACTGATGAAATGTAGTGGCTATAAATTTCAACCACCGATAAGAGCCAACATCTGTTGTGTAAAAGGTTCCCGATTAGATTCAAATATTTATTGATGGACCAACTGAGTGATTTGTGTTCTGCTTTGGTGTGTCATTCGACTCAGGATATCCTATTGGTCATTAAGTGTTATGTAATTTGTAAAAAAGGAATTGATTGATAGCGAGTAATACAGTATATAGATACAGTAATAAATTAATACAGGTAAGAGCGGTGATAGTCTAGGGATATCTATTTTCAACTCTTACTTAGAATACGTATTTTTAGAATCATTACTAGCTCGACGGTGAAGGGAAATATCGAGAGGAAACCAGCATGTTCGAAAATTAAAAAAAATCTAGAGTCGGGTGTTTCCACCAGCTCGCACTGGGCCCGCATAGTGGATTGTGGCCCGAAATCATGTGATTTGCTAGGGGAGGCCAGTGGGACATTAAAGGCTGATATCGAACACAGCAATGTCCTATCACCTATGCTAATACAAGTACAATTATTATCACAGAAATAGGAACTGTTGTCATATATTAATTAGTCCTAATTTAAACAATGCTTACGGAATCAACGAAATTGTCCATTGACGTCAAAGGTAAAAATAAACTATGCGAGTTTATTGTTTTTTAATTGAACTTGGTTGTGAGTGTTTTACACTTTAAGACCGTTCAATTGAATATTTGAAGACGGTTGTTGTAAACGGTTCATGGCTGATGATATAATGGCAGAATAATTGCTATTATTATTCGCTAATAATAGTAAAATCGGTTTGTTTTCGTAGAATCTGTTCAATACCTCAGTTTGTATGGTTATTTTTAAAACGTAATTGTATTTTGTCAATATATTTCCTTCCATTTATCTACTTCCTAAGATTTTGTTTACTTTAGCAGTTGAGCAACATTCTCCAACTTGCGAGTCAATCAGTACGTCCATTTATCTGTTATTAAGCGTTTTTGCTAGTCCCAAAATCCAAATCTAGTAGATTTTTTATCGATCGATAGATTTTACGACATCAGCCTATAAAGTCCCATTACAGGACAGAGCCCCTGTTCAATCACAGGGGCTTTCGGACTTTAATCTCGGATGCGAACCCGATGTAGATTGGTAGATATTGTACATGTTGCAGTTTAATTTCAATTTTCGGATTCCTTTCTATGCTTTTCTTATTGATGGTATTCTTATTGATCTTACCGATGGTATTGAACCAATTTGACGGAAAAGTCAAATTGGTTCAGTATACCATGATGGTGTACTATCATATTTCAAAATGCTTGAAAATCTGCACGTCAATTTAAATAAACGATATTAATATGTTATGTGAATGGGTTATAACTAAATAAGCAGTAGAAATACTGACAACTAGAAAGTGTCAGCAAATCGATGGCAACAAATTTAGAGGTTCTCTGGTGACAATAAAGACATAGGAATCCCGCTCCGACGACTTTTATGTCGACATTCTTAGTACTTAAAAACTGTTTATTTCAGTTATTCAAAAATAGATTATTTATGCTCATCATTATTTGCTGCATTATTTTATTATTTGTTGCATTTTTTGCATTATTGCATTATTTATCTCATCATCATTATTTTATTTATGTCGGATGCACGCTTAATCCTGTCGCTCGGCTTAATCCCGTCGCCGTCGCTCGGCGCACTAGTTAAGGGTAGCAACTCTTGCTACATCAGCTTCGTCAGCACATCCAGTAGAATTAAAGTCTAACAATACGTTATGACTGTGTTCGCGCGGCCTACTCTCGGATTGGCTGACTAGGCTTATTTTAGTATATAAAAGTAGTTGTTAAGATAGATTAAGTGTTCATTATATGCTGTAAATTAGGTTCGATTTTGGTAATATTTTTTTCAGTTTTTTGTTCCTATTAATTAACTCTCTCGACTGGCCACGTTGCCCCTCTCTCACAGAAGACTACCTTGAAATTTACTACATTTCCTTCTGTGTCCAACTTCCTCAATGTAAATATACATGTTTCGGTTGTGAGTCACATATGTCAGAGCTCATTCCCATTCTATCCTATCCCATCCAATTTTCCTCACCCTTCCTTCAAATCGATTCCTCGAAATCTTCAAAGCGCATTCGGGGGCGAACCAACGTTTGTTGGTCTGGACTGATATCGGCATGTATCGCGGAAGTTCATGGGTGACAGTATCCACTTCATCTGTGGGCTGTCAGCTCGTCTGCTGCCTTCATTCAATAAATAAAAAATATATTATTGGATAGGCTTCTTATAATATAAAATATTCTTACAATATAAAAAAAATATAATTGACTAAAATTGCCGTGACAATATTGTGACGTCTATTTTAGTCAATTATATTTTATTTATTTCAGTATTTCATTTTTATGAAGTTTTCATCTATTTTATTGCTTCGAATTAACGTAAAAATAAAAAAAGAAAACATTTTTTCAATCTTTTTTCAAGCCTACAGAGACATTTATTATTAAATTTTCTCATTTTACTGAAGCCGAGTAAAGAAATACGAATTATTTTTTTTTGTATTAGGTACACCGTTAGGCAAAGGTCAAAAGGTAGTCAAAATCAGCCAATACGTACTACTGCATATATTCCGATTTTTTATAGAAATACTGGCAGACGAGCAGGTGTCCCACCTGCAACACCAGGATGCACGCATGTGCATGCGGACCTCGTGAAATCCTGTTCACAACCTTCTTTCTAATCCCATATCGTAGCATAACGGCAAAACATCATCTGGCACTTCATTTCACAACTACTCACTGTATGAAACGTCTTTTTAATGACTGCCACCTCTTCTATATAAAAAATAAAAATTTTGGGGGTGGTAGCCTAGCTAGGCGTATCTATTCTTCATTTAATTTATCTTAAAGGATTGAACTTTTAATTAAATAATGTAGCGATTTGTTAAACAAACATTGTTACTAACCAGTAATGCTAATTGGTTATCGAATACGTCTTGATCCTATCGTCAATATAGTACAATTAATTTATAGCGTACTAAGCGGTAGGACAAGGTTTATACATCCACTCAAAACTTAGAAGCGAAAGGTCATTACTGGCAGGGTCATTGTGTAAACGAAGATAGATAATAGATAGATAAACTCTTTATTGTACACCAATACATGTTGCAAAAGATAATTTAAGTAAGTATCGCGAAAAGTACAATAGGCGGCCTCATCGCCAAAGCGATCTCTTCCCGGTAACCTTTGGGAGATAAGGAGAAAACAGTTAACAATATCAAAAATAGGTAGATGGTACATACACACATATATATATATATATATATATAGTTAATTAAATACTTTATTATATATGTATATATATATAAAAATAAACGAACTTTATTTTTAGTTGCCCTACAAAGGTTAAACAACACGTAGCCAGTAGCGGATGATTTATTTCGGTAATAAGTGTCGTGTTAGGCTACGCCATTACCGGCGAGGTCCCGCAGTCGGCGGACTTAACTGTGGTACAAGACACGAACTTTTGGCCCACTATAAATAAATGATAGACCGAATTCTGTTTTTATTTTTGGAAAGTAACCTGATGATAAGTGGATACTGTTGAGCATGGACTATCCACGATACATGCCAACATCGGTCCAGAATGACACACGTTTCACGCCCCCGGATGCGCTGCCCACCTTTGCAGATTAAGAAATGGATTTGGAGAAAGGGTTGGGAAGATGGGGAGGGATAGGATGGGATGGGAATGGGTTTTGGCATATCTCACTCCCCACTAAAGTACGAACGTGCATTGGAGGAATCGGATAAAGTAGGAAATGCATTTTACGATAGGTTTCTGTGAATTGGGTTTCAGGCAACTTGAACTGCACTTATTTTAAATTGGGTATATGACAATTTTTTCAATAAAAATTGAATAAGTATTACTTCAAATTATTTCATTATTATTAAAACTGAGTCATTATCACGTTTTTATGAAGTAAAGTCAATATACTTGTATTTGAGTTTCTTGTTACACGGACCATCGTATTTACATAATTTACCAAATTATGTTCCATACTGTCGAATGCTCTATCCTATATCATAGTTATGGGTATACATCTCGTTTAAGATCAAAGATGTGCCTAATCGGTTCCGTAGCAAAATTACAACGATGTAACTTCACAAACAATCCCAAAAACAATCCTGGCATATATCATAAGATATGTCATTCGACGCGTTTCATCAAGCTCCGAAGCACTGCCTAATCGAGCTTTAGCACAATTAATTTTTTTTTGCGTTCGTTAACAAGTTATTACGGCGATTTAAAGTTCATTTTCATTGCTATAACTGAATGAATAGATTTGTTCAAAAACGTTATAGTTGCGATTAGGGCTTATTGAATATGTTGATAATGAGTTGCAAATAAGTTTGTATTTGAATGCTCGATAACTTTATAATTTTTGTGTGAACAGTTTTTTTTTATAAAATGTACAGAAAATGGGATATCTCCCCTCCGATTTTAAAAAAAAAATCGCTAGTTACAGATTTTTATTTGACATAACATAGTTACGAATCCCCTAACTCCCGAAGTAGGAGAACCTGTATCACAGGAGCTAGTGTCTTCCCCAATAATATGTCAATATCAGTATTTTGTGCATAGCCATTAATTACATAATTTAATGCTATTGTTTGTTTGTTTGCCTATAATGTCTTAGTGCACGGTACAGGCCTCCCCTTGTAAATCTCCGGTATCCGAAATACACCACGCGAGCCCGGTGGGAATTGGTGGATCACATACTCCAGGTTTTTTTATTTCTGGTGCACGATGTTTTCGCTTAACGCCAAGCTAGTGACATTTTAAAAAAAAAGACCGTTATTATTGTAAATAGAATCTCAAAGGTACGGGCCGAGGATTTCAACGATCACACGAACGTGAATCGAGTATAGATAGATACCCCTACACTATAAACAAAGTTTGTTTAATTGTTTAACAAATTGTTAAACAAATTGTTTATAAATATTGTTTATATTATGAAAAAACGAAAGTTGCTTGCTTGATTGGGGCTGCCGCACTATTTTTATTGTTCCACAATAAAACGTTTCACGTGTAGACTAGTTACCTCGAAAATCAAAAATATTCTTCTTACTTACGCCATAAAAAAGTCGAGGTCGAAAGGAACAATGTTTATAACGTTTATTAGGCAAGCGGCTATGATTGACGTCCATTTAATAAAAGGCAAAGAGTGTCTCGGTTTTTGAAACTTGTTTTTGTTGACTCCAAAGGTGCGTTTGACGCTTAATTTCACTCGGGATTTTGATAATCTGTTCTTAACGATTTGACTAATAACATTTTTTTTTCTTTTTCATATATGGCAATGGTGCAATTAGCACATTCTTCCAGTGCCAAGTTATTTTTCGTAATAAACAATTTCAAAGTCCAAAACGTATCCTGTCAATGTCCAGTTCCGTCGAAGTAAGTCAGGAGTCGCTCTGTAAAGCGATAGTAAGTTTACTGAGGACTCCTTGGAAGCACGCGAAAAACTCAGTCCCACGCTTTTATTTGATTATCACAAACACCACGCACAAAAAACATTTTTAAGTTTAATAATAAACTATCATTATTAAACCACAAAACGCTTAATACACAATTTTTACAATAATCAAACAAAAACTCAACTTCATTTCTTGAGTTCCTGTCAAATACTTGACTAATAACGTTAGGAAATTATTTTTAAGATTATTTTTTCGTATTATTTTTTGGGGACCTTTGTCTTAACAAGACATGTCAGTCTCATTGTATATTATGCACAACATATACTACAAAATATTCAAACAATCTACTTATATTAAAATTAAACACATTTATTTAACTAGGTGGTTAAATAAATGTATTCAGACCCTCCCAAAATTATAAATAGCGTCACCGCTGCATGAACAGGTCGTTCACCATTTTTGTTGCGTCATATGTGGGTTTGGTCAAAATACTTTGAAATTTAGCCACATCTGAACGATTTAATCGTAACGAACTTATCAGTACTTCTCTCAGAATATATATAACAAGCAGTGTTCGGGACAACGTGCGCGTTGACGTTAGAGCGTGTATTGTTTGCTTGATTTCAATGGGATCTCGATAAAAAATATCCTAAATGTTAACCCTTGAGCAATAACTGTGCCAAGTTTTATTATTATCCAGTTTTCAGTGGATAATACGTAGTGCGCTTTCAGACAGACAGACAAATATGCCAGAAAAAATGTTGTTTTGACCTCTGTATGACACGTATTTTAGACTGCAATGGCTTTTCTTCAAAAAACATTAACCACTAAATATACAGACGTGTCTCTACGACCGATTTTATTGAACGAATGAATAAAATTTTATTTGGTTCTTACACAGAATATATAATTTAGAATTTTAAATATACATATAAATTGCAGTAAAATGAAAACATCCGGGCTGCAGTGTGATGTTAAAAGGTAGCTCCACTCAGCATTTATGCCGCAGCAGAAGGATATGACGCTGGTTTTCAGTGGAGCCCCATGTGAAACACGGTTAGTGACAGCATTTTCCAAGATGTACCTACCGATTTTTCATTTTTATTGTTGATATCTTCACAGGTTATATATATATACCTATGTACCTATAGGTAAATAGATTATAGTCACCTATCTTATCTGTTAGTATCAGAGAGATTTGTCTCTCGTTGGCTTTGTATGACAGGTTGTCTAGTTATTTCTTAAATGTGAAATATTTTATCTAGATACCAGGTGATTCTCTAGAACTATATAAAATTTATGACTTAAGTTACTTGGAAATAGCTGTGGTATATTTTGACGTCTGTAACTTGTGTATCATTTGTAAACTAGAGATAAGTCATAGTCCACGGCCGGTAGTGCAGCTTGTCAACGGTTATGTCGATAATTGTCGTGTCTATAGTGTCCTTGTATTATGTCGAGTCAAATACCGTTTATATCAGTTATTACAATGAAGTGTTTTACTGGATGAAATCATCCACGAACCCACCACTCGGAAGACCGCCCCCCCGTAGACGAATACTGATTTTAATTACCTTGTACACAAATTACAATGGGGAAAAAATGTATGGATGTCGTCCCAACATATCAACAAACATAAAATTAGTGACAGTGTATTCGTTATCATTTACGATCTACCATAATCGCTATAAGAAATTGTAACTGCTGAAGCGTTGGGAATTTTTATACTTAAAAAATATGAAAATGATTTTAACAAAAAACAAAGGCTTCATTACCGCAACCTTCTATTGTCTTCTAAGTTCAAAGACTGATAATGATATCTATTTTCCGAATACTTAGTATCAAAGACTCATTACCATAACCTTCTGTCGTCAGCATTATGTCAGTACATCGGGAGACCTTCTCGTACTTAATTCTATTACTGCCCACCACTATTGATATATTTTTAATAGATACATAAACATTATATAATATAAATAAATCTTTCAACAAAAGCTCGTGGTAACAAAAGTCAGTGATTTGTGGACCACTTTTTACGGTGTTAGCGACAATTATATGCTCGGTTGTATGCCGCGAAATATCGCATGAATGATAAATAATAAATTAATGAAATGAGCTTGTATTCGAATTTAATTTCTCTCGAAATTGCTGCCGTCAGTAATTCTCGATAATTAAAAACTACAGTTTTGGCGCCGCTTTAATTACGATGGATTGTGGAATCAAAAATTAACAGGTTTTTGAATTTATCCTTTGATCTTTTGAATTATATATTCAATGCCTATTTAGAGTGAGCATCAGTACCTGCCACTGAACAAGAAATGGATTAAAATATAAAAGAACTATAATAAAATCGCTTATTGAATAAATATTACCTAACTTATACCTATAATAATACTGCTAACGCCTATACTAATGCTAATACCTCAACCTAATATACCTAATACCTATTTGCTTTTAAATTCAACAATTATGTTGGTACTTTTTGAAATTAATAGATAATTCGGCGAACTCGTTCATGGATATTTGCGATCCATGACATGACTAATATTCTTAAGTCTCCAAAGATAGGCATCTGGAAACGTGCCAACGTTTTTCATTCTAGACTGATGTCGTCATATATCGCGCATGTCCATGGCCGAATTCATTACCAAGATGTGAACTGTCAATTCGTCTGCCATCTCCTTGTCGTTAAAAAACGTTGGTACTACTCTATAATGAATCACTGATGAGTTCCAAAGACAAATAGTAAGGCTTGTGTTCAGGCTCAGCGTCAAAAAAGTAGGCCACCAAATTAATTCGAGGACGTTCGACCGGCACTAAACCGATAACCGTCACCCTGCCTCCCTCTATTCTTGGAAAAGTCGATCTCCGAGGGGAGGCTTGGTATAATGAAGGAGTTTGTTCACAAAATTGACACCCGTAAATGAAGCTTGACGCGTCAATGGAGTGCGAAGTGAAATGAGTGGAACTTAGGCGTGTTTCGCGGGAGTTAACACCATTGTTAATGGCTCAGATTGTGCTATTGGTCATTTATATTGCTGCTCCAGCGGCTTTCGCGGTAATTAAACAGGTGAAAGGGGTGTAATTTGAACGCGACTTAAGTCAGATTTGGAAAGTCGGTAAGATAATTAGTGAGACAGATTTACAGTTTTGTCGTTCACTGATACTTAGAAAATTGAATTGTGGCTTTCTGATTGATGTGGAGAAGTATCTGTTTATTTTACTTGAAGATTGTTGGTTGAAAACATTTCGGTACTTACTACTAAAATAAAATCTAAAATGGTATGTAATTAATGTTTGTACCTGACAAAGGACATCATTATTTCTCCATACAAGTCTGGCATTATTTTTTTTTAATGCGGCCAGCAATTATAATTAGAAGATTGAAAGACTATTTAAAATCTATTCCAATGATACACAAACGAATTTTTTATTTTGGGTAAAATGAGAATTACATTGATTAAAAACCAGTTTTAGTTTTTGTTATTTTTATATTATTTTAAAGTAGTTACATAACAGTTTTACATTTTTTATTTTAGACGCATGAATAGTATAAAAGATAAAGATAAAATAGGTATCAAATAAAATAAGTTCATAGATGATGATAATGTTCACGGACATTTTGCAATAAAATAAAGAGATATCGGCTAACTCGTAATTAGCTCCCAATAAAGTTCATAGAAGGCTACGGAACCCTATTAGTGCGTCTCCGACACACTCTTGGCCGGTTATTTAATTATTCCAAAATCATACTCCAATCTACAGTCCTTTACTTGTTGATAAGAATCGATATAACTTTTGTGTTATCTAAACAACGAAGTCTAAATCAAGTCGAAGATCTAAATTTATGTATGCCTTAATAAACGTATGTAATTCTTATGTTACCTAGAATAAAAGAATCATTTGTATACCATTAGAATAGGTTTCACATAGTCTTTCGATCATCCAAACGTCATGGCCGGCCGCATCCAAAAAAAAATGATGCCAGATATAATAATGTCCTTTTGTAAATAGGTATTCATAACCTACTTCTCATAAAAAGTAAATGTACTTAAAAATAATTTCGTTAAAACAATATTTACGTATTCATTCACTACATTATGATATTTTAATATAAACTTTCTTTGACAAGCAACTTGTTTTATACATTTTCCATTACAAATTCTGAATTCAGTGAGATTATATCTGAAGGAAATGGAAATGCTTTCATACGTGCAATGTATGTGATGCAATTTAAAATATAAACTTAGCTTTATACTACCTGGGTTTGGTTTTACTGTGAAGTTTTTATATTTTCTATGCTTCTGTGTGAAGTAAACATGTTGTTATTTCTGAAAACTGAAAAAAAAAGAGTTCTTTTAAATAAGAAACGAGGCCGTTAGGCAAGCAGCCCACGATGGTAAATGGCTACCGCCGCCCATGGACACATGCAACACCAAGAAGCATGCTGACCTTACAGAATCCTGTTTATGGAAGAAGAGCCCCATAGTAGTCAATTGGCTGTTCATTTCACAACTTTAGGATTCATGGTATAAAGTGACTTAATGATCGCACTGTGCGCAGCCACTCTTTGTTAAGGAAGTGCAAATAAAATGCACGGCGATGCTGGGAGATGGGAAGATAAAATCCTGAAATTTGCATCGAATTGAACAGCTCTCAAGAGCTGTTCAATTTTCTCTCGTCTTCCTCCTCCACTTTCCTCCTTCAGAACATTCCCCTTTATACAGAACAGGAGGCAGAAGGGCAACCCGCATGGTGGTAAGTGGATGTCGCCGCCAATGGACGCCTGCAATTTCCGGGGAAATGCGAGTACGCTGCCGACCTTTCATAATCCTATTTACAGCTTTCTTAAAGAACCCCATGTCATAGAATACGTACCATCGATACCAATAGCATATCAAGTAACCAAGTGTACCTACATACCGAGTAAGTAGATATTTACCAAGTAGATTGAAACCGAAATATGGCGCCGATACGTGCCGGTGGTAAAGGGAATTTTTGCTGATTTCCGTGTTTTTATTTATATTCAGGTACGAGTACAATACAATTGGAAAGTATAAATCAAAGGTCAATAAAAAGCCAGCGTGGTGTTTTAAGACCATACATCCCTCATGCACAAGACAATGTGCCCAACAATGACTGGGGGCCCATGCCCAACAGTGGATACTGAAAGTGTTGCTTGAATTAGATTGAAATTTGAAATCGGGTCTGAACTCGTAAAAGTAATGGTTTTAATTTACCTTTTATTTCTACTCCATGTTTCGGCACGGGTTACACCAGACGTGGTCGCGACTTAACTGAAGAGGCGGGTAGGCCAGGATGGGATCTGTGAGCAGTTTTATTAACTACCCACATTTGATCTTCACATTCGGAAAGGCTAACACTAACAATGTCCGCGGACGTATTCGAAGGTAAAACCATTATTTTTTCGCGTTCAGACCCAATTTACCATATAAAATGTGTGCAAAACAGGAAATTATGAAAAAAAATAATGTATTTAACAACATTAATATTACAAATAATTTAAAAAATAATTATATAGGTAACTGATTAGATAAGACTGATAAGATTGTATTGATAAAACTTGCCATAAATTGGAATGTAGGTGCTTACCTAAATTACCCAGCTGTCAGTCGTGGCGGTGACCCTTTTTATAAATAGAGGAGAGAAGAGATATTTTTATAGATGAGCAGATAGCTAACTTGGTGATAGACGGTTATTTTTGTAGTTATATATCTGCGATACAAGCCAACTTCGGTCAATAATTTTATGTTGAAACATTCATAAATGCGTTTTTATGATCAGATCACATTTCCATCCTATCCTATACCTCCTCATTTTCTCAACCTTGGAATCCATTCCTAAATCTCCAAATGTGAGCAGTGCATCCAGGGGCGTGCGGACGCATACCATTCTTAATGTAACCCAAATCCCAAGAACACTCCTAACACAGATGTACACGAACATATCCTAAAGAGACCTACGTTCTATAAAAGAACAGATTAGATTGAATGCACAAATGTGAAATCGGTTACACAAATTAAGCTTCGGTTATTTTTTTTTTCTGTTTTTCCATACAGGTAATTAGATTTCGTTCAAATAAAAACGAAAACGATAGTTTCTGTTTAACAATGGATTTCAATTAGCGCAACAAACGGATCGGTGTCGTTATTGCGCATGCTTCACAGAGTAAACAGTAGCTCAACTCAGTTCTCAGTACTACTCGAAATAATTATGCACATTGGAACGGAGATTATGTTTTCTCGCTAATTGGATCCGTAATAAGCTTCATAGCTTGAGTGCTTGACTAGTGTTATTTTGTTGTATTTTGATAATTTTAGCTTTAATACTGATAAATTTATATTAAAATAATGATTATATTTCAAATTCGCTACCTGATATACATTCACAAATCAAACATTGATATGATTGATACTATTTGATGTACGTATTAATAATTCACACTATTATTGATATTCCTTGAAATTAATCTGTGTTTCGATGTCCATTTTGCATACTGTTTTGACAGTAGGAAGTGTAGCGTCTGATTTGAAATGTCACCTATGTCGTACTGTGGTGGTTCAAGCCCAGATATGTGATCGTCTATATATTTGAATCTATGTATAAGAGCTTAGTTACTTCATTACAGGATAACTTCAGTGCTTATGAGTATGAGGATAGTCTTTGTGGCAAATGTAATTAATTCAATCGCGTCTGATTATGCAAGTGTGCAATGTAGTGATGGTATTCCCAAAATAACAAGTCATATATTCACTTCGGCTTACTTTAAATGGGCCTTTAGGTATTTACGGAAAGGGGTCGTTAAGACCTCTAGAGTAGCTTGTCTCGAATTAGTAATGTACAGAGGCAAATTAGGCCTAGTAAGTGCCCCGACGCGCGTATATGACTGTTAATTGAGTCAATGGCAAAGCCATCTTGCTGCCCAAATCACTCTGGCATTTACGGGGATTTCCTACGGCCTGGCTCAAGGCTTCCACGCATGGAATTATGGGGCTCGAATTCAACTCCTTTTCATCGCTGAGAAGCGGTTAAATCAACATGGATAATTATAGGCGCACAAAGCTGCCTTGCCCCGATACCATGGTAAAGTTTTATATTATATGTATATCAGTTAGGGTTCTATTCGGCCGAATAGAGGTCGGAGTTGATTCGATAAGAGAGGAATGTGTGTGTTCTGATGCCCAGATTTGCTAGCTAGCCGCCGACAACCTTTGCACAGTTCAATTCTGACCCAGAATTGCGTCTTAAATTCAGGCCGATCTCAAGATCAGCTATGGCGATGGATACACAATGAAGATCCTTTTATCGTGTAGATGTCCATCGGAATCCACGCGAGGGAGCGTCTCTCGGTCTGCGCCTTTAGTGGTGTTAAGTTCCCACACTAATGCAAACTTAGTTCATATAAAATGTGCTATCCTTGACTATAAGCATTGAAATAACCACTGTCTTGCAATTTATTAAATATACTAAATGAATTCAGTATCCAGATTTTGAGATAGCTTATGATCTCCAAATCTGTTATAGAGTAAACTAATACTTTCGACAGCTCGGCCTCTCCATCTGTCTCGTGTCTTGTGTTCAATTGAGACCATCGGCTCAAAGTCCAATTATATATGCAATGTATGCTTGATATTAATTTCAAGACTCTATGATTACCAAAAGCTACATAGTGTCCGAGTATAGCTTGAGCTATTACTTGAGTCCTAGACAGAACTGGCTTTGTTCAATTAAGATCGGATAGAAGTTTGGTTTATCCATCTTTCAAGCTCAATTATAGAATTTCTAGCTTCGTGTATAATTCGTAAAAATAGCCTAGGCGTGTACTATGGGGTTTTGTGGATGAAACTTGTACTTATGTACTTTATTTATAATGTAATTCGCGTGCTGCGTGATTTTATGAACTGAATAATTATCATACTTTAAAACTCCATTTTACCTTAGCCAAATGGGGAAGGGAATTAACTCTAGACCATTGAAATAGCAGAAATATGAAATTAAGAATTATTTATTTCATAACCAAATTATAATCGAATCTGAGTTGATTATTTAGATTAGATGTGACCGATTAAAGTCACATCTAACCGAGTCCTTCTATTCCTAGGCTTTGTATATAGGGAAAAAGAAGACCCAAACAAAAAACCCTATATGCCGTATTACTTAATTCTAACACAATTATTTACACAAGACTTAGATCTATTCGTAATAAAAGAAACATACATAGTAAATTACACGTTTATTGTGTATGCGGTGAGGTGTTATTTAATTGAAGATTGAACTCTAGTTTAATCCAGGATAACCTGACTGAATTTATGTCTGGCAATTGGCTCAGTACATAATGATATATATATGTATATATATATATATATATATATATATATGTGTGTTGATTTTCATTAATATCATTTTAATAGTGACTCGGCATACATGAGAGTGGTTTTGTTTAGAACTAGAATAACATGATTATGTACTCAATTAATCATCATTTGTTACCAAGCACATTATTTCGAGAAGACTCTTTATTGAGCTGGATTTTAGTATGATCTTTGGATATTTATACACCTCATCTCACACAGACATGATTTATAACAGTTTATACACATTTATATACACATCTGCTCATAACTTTGTTCACATGTCCATAATTTAATGTATCTTTCATGAATCGTAAGTGCTGATCAATCCATTATATTTAATTAGGTGATTGTATGGGCTCTAATGGTATTTCTTAACATTCTCGTCTTTATTATTCGACGGCATCTGGTAAATAGGCATAATTATGGTAATTATTATAATACAAATATAAGAAATTGCCATCTCCCAATACGATCTGTGGTTAGTCAATAATTCATATTCCTTATCAGATATTATATCCATTGTCAAATAGCTTGTTTGTTTATGTTTAGCTACAAATGACAGTTAGTTATATAACACTGTGTACAAAGTTATGAGGCACTAAAATAATTATGATAGTTTGTACTTTACCAGACAACTTTTATGGTTCAACTTATTTTATTATTCCCGCCTATCTTATACAAATTAAATTGGAAAACTTTTATTACTACTACACACACTATAAAGAACTATTATCTAGATCGGGCTAGCGTGAGCTAGTCAAGACTTCTATCTGGTTCCTTCAGGGAGCAAAAGCGCGCGAGCTCGACCAAGGATGAAACCGTTCTGTCCTCTCTCCTCATGTTCGTCTCAAGCGCAGCCAGCTCTCCAGCCACGCCCTGATGCTGCTCCTTGCCAATGGGAAAAAATCAAAGCCAGTTATTTGCTCCTGATTGGTCCGTATCTTAGCGTCACCGTGCCGCGTCTTGGCGCTGAAAAAATTTGGCGGCAGAATTCTCGCGATAATAATTTTTTTGTGCGTGTCGACCCATGGGCCTCTTACACGTACATGCAATCATTTTTACAAACTGTCTCCCCTTTATAAATTTACGACTTTTGTCAAGCATCAAGCATAGGCGAATTCCATAGAATTCGTGTCACTAATGGCTCTCAACAGTGTAGCACTTGCACATTTTAAGATATTAACTCCGGATACAAGTTAATTTATCGTCGTTAACAACAACTCGATGGGTTGTCTAGACATCTTAACATTTATTTTATGCAGATGTTTTTTCGGCGATGAGAGAAAAAAAGATAGGTTTTGTTTTTGGCAACAAAAACCCTTCTTAATTTTGTATTTTAAATAATGGCTAAATATCTCTCTAATTGGCCATCTCAGTACTTACTCACATTTTCGCAAATAAACTATTGTTATTATTATTATTATTACTATTCGGTGTCAACGTGAGGTGTTGTGAAAAATAACAGTTTATTGTTTATACTGTGGTCGCCGCAAAAGACCGGAGATTGCTTTTCTAATTATGTGCAGTAGGAGGGCGAGCCAATCGGGCGTACTATGTAATTTGTCTAGCTGATAACTAGGCCGTCGCTACCAGCTGATGAACCGACCGATTCTCAGCTAAAGTGACGCTATAGTTAGAACTAGCGTCTGCGACTTCGTTCGCGTGAATTTGTGATTCCCGTGGGAACTCTATAATCAATCTGGATAAAAAATACCCTAAATGTTAACACGGCACATAAGATGTAACTATAAAAAGCTTCATTAAAATCTATAAAAAGCTTCATTAGATAGACAGACAAAAATTTCAAAAAATGTTATTTTGGGCTTTGTGTCACAGTACTGTCACTGCAATGACTTTTTAAAAAATATGTTACGATTTTATTATGTACTAGCTATGCCCGCGACTTCGTAAGCTTGCAATTTTAGTTTGATTTATAAAACTTTGTATACAGCATCTTTTCTTTCCGTCAGCCGATTTCGATGAAACAAAGCCTATTCGAAGCGCCAAGCTAAGCTTAATTAAACTGTGGACACCCCATGAAAATCCGTTCAGTAGTTTTGGAGATTAGCGTGTTCGAACAGGCAAACAGACAGAGAGACAAACAAAAATTTTCAAAATCGTCTTTTTGTATTCTGATACTCTTCCTTCATCGCCCCCAATCAGTTTTTGGTAAATATATTCAATGTACAGACACGTTGGTTGTACCGTTTTATTATATACTAGCTGCGCCGACAGACGTTGTCCAGTTCAAATTTGAAAAATTAGCCAATTCGGTGGAGCCGTTCTCAAGTGATGCGCGCACCAACGAACACCATTTAATTTTTATTTATATAGATAGATATAGATATATAGAATTTCGTAACTCTATTAATTAGCTGTCGATTGTGGTTTTGATAACAAGACACTGAATTATTACCCTGTTTACCCTGTTTTTCCAAAATATACTTGATGTGCAACATTAGGACAAGGGCATTAATTTCCCCTGGTAATTGAAATATATGTAATTATTATATATAACTTCTTATTATAACAGTTATTTCTATAAAATTAAAATTATTATATTCCAATTCGATTGACATTAAAGTAAACATTACCATTTAATAGAACACCCGAAAAGATTTTCAATTAAATATAAATATAAAAAAAAATGGCCAGTCAAGAGCGGCTTGGCCCAACAGGGACATAAATATAGTATGTTGTAAAAGAAAACAATTAAATGTCAAAATCCATATGGCTTTTTTATTTACTCTCAAAAACACTTATAACACGTGTAATACATAGTCTTCAACCAAACCGCTTAGCAATTTATGGGCTTGATATGTTGATTAGGTTCACCTGAGGTAATCCTAGTTATCAGTTGAATTTACTATTTCAATCGGGACTCACAAAGATGAGTCGAAACTACCTCTAGCCTACCAAGCCTAGAAGTAGCATCGACTCATCTTTGTGAGATCAAACCCGGTCCTTAAGTGCAGATTTTACAACTATCTCTTGATCTACTGTGAAGAAAAACATCGTGAGGAAATCCGCATGCCCGGGTATTAAAAGAAATCTGTAGCATGAAACGTACATGGCCATCAATCGTACATGGCTCCACGTGGTAGATAATGGCCCGAAATCCCATGTGATTACAAGAGTAGGCCAGTACCACGAATTAGGACCTTTTAGACTAATACTGAATGTTAATTAATAAATAACAAAATATGTATTCATGAACACGTGGATACTTTATTTATCTTCAATTCATTTTTTTTTATTTATTAATTATAACAAATCCTTAATCCTATTTGTTTTCTTCCAAATTTTATTGGGCTTAATAGCATTTTACTGCTAGCGATTGCTCGCATTATAAACAGAAAAGAGCCCGACATACGCCACAATAGAGAAATTATGAACAGTATATTGACATAATTATTATTCTGTAAATTTTATTTAACCAGCCCAATTGCTAGGGATGTTAGATACCATTACACATTAATCTTAATCTTAATCGTAACTAATATTATAAACCCAAAAGTTGACTTGATTAATATCTATTAACTCTGCACGAAATCAACGAATCGCCAGACCAAGTGTTAGACGAAGGCGCGGGTAAAGGGTAATTGAAAATATCTTAGTAAAATAATAATTTTGTATTGACCAGTTAGGCACGGCTTGATTCTGTAGGGCTACTAACACAAAAGAGAACAATTAAGGGTCAAAAGTCATATAGATTAGTAGGTTAATAAATATATTAAAATTAATAGTGTTCAGTATTTATTAATTAATTTTGTTTATCAAAATTACTCGACTCGCTCATAATTACCTCCATTTGAAAAAAATATCACTTATATAATAATATATCACTTATCTGATAGACATACCTATGCCTAAAGTTTTACATTCGACGAGGCAAACATTCACCGTAGCAACACAATCGCGAACACCACAAGTCTTCAACGAGCGTGTAAATGTGCATGTGTGTGCGTGATCACTTTTTTCATATGCATAAAGTTAACCTACCGTTTTATAGTGCACACGCCATATAGTGAGTATAAAACTGAGCTATTAAGAAGGCCATTGAAGTTGTAAAACGGAACGGCACAAAGGGAGTGAGGCACTTGCGGATACTTAGTGGTACGCTTTCTTGGCATCATTTCAAGTCTGTTTGACCCCACCTCGCCGACGTAGTGTTAACCACGTAAGGAGAGGTGGAATACAGATATTAATTTGAATTGATTAATTAGATTTGATAATTTGATTTGATGGTAGGTTGTAAATACGTGCTTTACCAATATACCAATATACTGACTGACTTGACCAATATTTTTCTATACATATACAACTTATTACTTTTCCTGTAGGTTGTAATGTTACAATAAACAGTGTTCGCAGTGCTTCAAAGCGCTTTGCATATTTATCATTGCGACCTATGGTCTATTTTTTGTATCCATATATTAAAAATTTATTTCCAACAATATTAATATTCTACATTTTCTTTGTGGTGACAGCCTGTAAGTAAGGCAACACTTAATTGTACCGTAGTAGTTAGCCGAGTATTTACTCTTATTTCGTTGCATGTTTATTGTATTGGCTGTTCTACAAAATAAATACAAAAATACAGTGGTCAACACATGATGGTGACCACTTACCATCATATGGCCCGCCCGCTCATTTGCTATTTTAATAAAAAAAAGAATTGTTATACAAAACGATATTCTTAGAAATATAATTTTATGCTTTCAATTTAAAGTAAAAAAAGTGAGATGTCAGTTTGATTAGCATATCAAATATACTTCGCTGTTTTGTCGTATATTTTATTTGAATTATGCAACAATTTAGGAGTACATAATCTATCAAAATTTTTACTCAAAAAGTTACCGGCTCATTACTTTATCTTTTTTCGTTTCGTCATATTTGCAATCAACATACATTTTTAGTAAGAAATTAGTACAGGTAGTCCGTCAGGTGGATATTAGTAAGAAATTAGTACAGGTAGTCCGTCAGGTGGATATTAGTAAGAAATTAGTACAGGTGGTCCGTCAGGTGGATATTAGTAAGAAATTAGTACAGGTAGTCCGTCAGGTGGATATTAGTAAGAAATTAGTACAGGTGGTCCGTCAGGTGGATATTAGTAAGAAATTAGTACAGGTAGTCCGTCAGGTGGATATTAGTAAGAAATTAGTACAGGTGGTCCGTCAGGTGGATATTATCGCTCATGGACAGTCGTGAAATGTGCCAACATCAGTCCGGAATGCCCCCTAATACTCTCTACTCCTTATATAGAAAGAGATGGGATGGAAAGTAAGGAGGATTATGGGACTAGATATTTCCGTCATATATTGTAGATACCAGTTTATAGGATCCCTCCGCAGTGCATAGTAGACTAAAATATGGAGACACTAGTATCTAACTATTCATATTCGCAGATGCACTAGAAATTACTCAGTACCAAAGACAAAGTTTAAAAAAACAATAAACAATTTTAACTTAAAAATCAATGAATGTCACCCTATCACGGGCTATTAAAATCCAATACCACTTTTAAAAGCGTGGTTTTCAAACCGTCAAACCAATTTGTTTGTTGTACAGGAAAATTGTATTGCGTGTAGTTTTCATCGAATGAGTGAGATAGTAGCTTATCTGATCAGCCTGTCCCCGGTCTCGGCTGAATAGCCCGCCAGTCTTTCAAATTAATATATTTTGCTAGCTTTCTTCTGATTTGGCTGCTAAATAAATATCTATGTATACCGATGTATTATGTTAGGCAGATATACATATATTTGCTGGAGACTGTTATTGTGAATGTAATATCTATTTCAGCATATGAAGACTACTTTTGTATACTATGTAGGTATGTATATGTTTATTTATCTATCTGTATGTGGCCCCATGTGGTGTCTGTCGGCTATAGAATAGCACCACTCCATTTCCCGTCTGCGTCGGTGGCTACCACAAGCCATGAGGAACTAAATATGTACATCAAATCTAAAAGAGTGGGCACGCCAATCCGCTTGGCCAGCGTGGCGTTTCAAGGTTCACATCCCTCACGCATGAAGAGGCCCATGTCCAGCAGTTCTGAAAGGGCTGGTTGCATTGCACTATCGGTACGATTTTATTGCGATATTCTCTATCTAAATCAACGTGTGAATCCTACTTAATTGCTGTGTGATGACCGCCTAATAAAAAAATATTTATGAAGTTAATTAGATTGAAAATCTAGCTTGATGCTTAGAATCAATAGAACTTCATAGATTTTTTGCCTATCCAAAAGCCTCTGTGAATAAGAAATAATACACAAAACAAATGAAATTGTGTTAATTGTTACGTCTAAACGGCCAATCACTAAAGAAATAACTACAAAGGAGGGTAAAATCATTGTAACAGAGGAAAGTAAGTAAAGCGTAATGCCGCAATACAATTCACTAGATGTTTTACTGTACCCGGATAAGAGCGAATCGCAGTCACTTATCCGTTTCCGTACAGTGCATTCTAGCTCGTTGCTGCCGTCTTGATTCTTTGCGACAGCATAAAATTTATAGACGACCTTTAAAACATAATTTAATACAGTAAGCATAAGCAGACCATTTGGTTGGTCATGGGCCTCATACACATTGTAAATATACATGTACACGAGAGGTACATGGTCTTAAAACTCCATGCTGTTCAAGTGGGCCAGCAAGTATTTTATAGGTGGTGTAGCTCCTCAAGGCTTGTGGTAGCGGCTTTGTTGTCCCTTAGTAGCCTTTTACGACACCCACGAGAAGAAAAGGGCTGTTGATATTCTGATGCCGTTCGACATCACAGGATCAGTAATAAAGCCATATTATTATGGTTTAAGTATGAATTCAAGAACAGCCGGACAGCATCTAAATTGTTTCTTACCGACTCTCCTACTCCCCCAAAGCAACCCTCTAAACTGAGGCTCGTTCTTTCTATCGGTGATCCAACTGGATAGCTCTTAGGACCATTGCATCATACACTTTCTCTTCGTTAAGCATCTTCAGCGCTTTTTCTCTGTCTCCATGTCTTTGACTCTTGAAAGGCCAGTGAGCTGCGACATAATCGAATAAAAAGCTTTAAGAGGGGACGATGAGCGGAATCGGAATTACGATAGCAGCGTCTTGTAAACGTAAATGTACTTCCCTAATAGGGCAATTATTTTTTAATATGTTACAGATATCTACCGTGAGCATAAGATTTCTGGAGCACACTTTTTAAATAGCTTCGATTTCTGTGTAATGTAACGTTCGAGCGAACTATAAATTACATTTTAATCAAATGATCAAACAACTGGCACAATAGGGCCACTAATGTAAAACATCTCAATTCAAGGTCAAAAGTTATAAAGCCTGATAAAAAGGAGGCATGCCTATACATTTCATATTGGTCACAGTTGATTCCCGCTCCGCCCATTGGATTGCCTTCAAATTTGATACTTTTAGTTCGCGCGGACATCTCTCGTGCGCTATTTTATTTGTGAGACCAATGAAAATGTACGGTCTGTTGAATTTTGTGAGAAATATTGTTCGAAGGATTTAAGCTATGCGAATCGAGCTGTGAAACACTTCTGCACCGTCGACGTAAACCATCAGCACCTTTTAAAAGTCAAGTCAGGCGATCTAATATAACTCTTTTTGAGCCATTGATCGCCTGGTCGAGACGACTAGCGACGTTGATACCCTGTGCCAAACGCCTTATTGTTGATGGCATGGCATGGAATAAAGGGTATTCTTTACTCCATCCCAGAGAGAGATTCTTTATCCTATTATACTCTCTACTCTACAGGAGTGGTTGTTTTGAGATGAAACATAACATCGTAGTACAGTAACGATTTTTTTTATATGCCAGTTTTCTTCTTTAGTAGACACTAGAAGGGGGAACAATTTAAACAATTTTCATAAATAAGTAACTTCAAATTGCTTGAAAATGAAACTGAAACAATGCTAAGTATAGCTATCAATAATTTACGACACTACTTTATCTTGTACCTTGAATATTTTACTGACATTCCGTTTTTACTTCATAGTTGCTTTTTGTTTAATGTCTCAAAAATTTAAGTGCATTGACAGTATTGCATGTCTGCAAACTACATGCAAAGAATAACATTGCTGTAATGCGATTAGAGTTGCCTTAAGATTTAGTTACACGGACGCTCAAATAGCGCGTTGCTTGAGGAGTAAAAGCGCTGAAGCACCAGCTAAATCGCTGGGTATTAAATATATTTAAATAACTCATAACGTAGAGCATTATTTTTTTTCTTTACCCGAAGAAGGCGGCAGACGAGATTATAGTCTACTTGGTGTTAAGTGGATACTGTAGCTCATGGACACCTGTGGTACATATCAACTTCAGTCCAGAATGACAAACGTTGTCACGCACCCAGATGCGCTGCCATTTGCAGGTGTAGGAATGGGATGGGAATGTAATCTGGCAATATAATAACGCATATATAGCAACATGTGAAAAAGCAAAATATCCGTAAACTTTCGCATTCGGTTTTTTCTTTGGTTATTTTTATTGCACAATTTTTAGTGAATATTTTTATACTAGACGGACGTAATTACAGTTACGTCTTCAATTACAGTTACGTGTATATTGTTCACTGACGCGTAATTTGATGGAATTTCGTACTCGTCTGCTTGATACTTCGTATTATTTCAAAATTCAATCAAAACAATACTGCGTATTTTATTTTATCGCTAACTTAATGTTTACTACTAAAAATTGTGGTCAGATGTTATAAAATTTACAAAAAAAAAATCGCTTTCGCAATGTCATGTATTTTCATTTCGCTTTTATTATAGGTACCTATATTTTTTTTTCATTATACCGGTAATACAATAAGTATAACGCGACAAGCCAATCCAAACTCATCGGAACGTTATCATGCTGGTAATGAGAGCTAAAATCCAATGGTTATATAAGCGTGTTCCCGACTAGTCATACCGAGGAAAGCGTATATCAATCCCTTAACAAGCAAAAGCTGGAGTTCGAATTACCTTACGTAGTCCATTTCTGAATATTGTCTAACGACTGTTAGTTCTGAATAATAAGAAGTTACAGTCATGTTACAGAATTGCTACCGTCATCGTATGAAATAGTTTTCGTCTTCAACTGACCTTTATGGGTAGACGAGTCGTTGAATGGAGTCCATGTCCCGGGAAGCGTAATGTGGGACGCTCTCCGGCAAGGTAGACTGAAGACTTCAAGAAGTTGGATGAGGAACTTTGGGAGAGGCCTATATCCTATTGATATATGGAGAGATATAAGCTTATAGTATGGTACAATCATATTTGTAAATCGAGTCTATAATGGACATCAGCTGATATCGTCCCCATTGCAAAAGCCTCACCTTGAAATAAAGTCGGGGTTTCGGATCATCACAACGCGAATATTTTTTTTTAATTCGAGGGGTCATGTTCATGGTCAGGTTAATGATAATTTAAAAAATCTGTATTTTAATCTGTATTTTGTCGTAGAAACTAGTTGGAGGGTCCGGGATTAGCACTCACAATCGAGAGTCAATAACAGATAGCCCTAAGTTATCTTCGGTCTTCCTAGACTGTCACCGTATTACACTTACGTACTTTTATACTTACTAAACTGACTAAAAATCATATTCGTATTCTCACTTGGACTCTACCAAGTCAGTGCAGACTGAGCAAACATTTTCACAAAATAGTTCTTCCAGAAACATCAATCTGCAGATACTGTCATGGAGACAGAATCTCCAACCAGAAAGTCCCATAATCTTTGACTATCCAGTGTTGGTACACAGAATTAGTTGTTTACTGAGAGGTCATCTCATGATCCCAAATTTGATCAAAGGATTATCAAAAATGATCCATACAGTAGAGTTAATGATGCACACATGTTTTGTAGGATGTGCTGTAATTCAGAGGGATCTCAATAGATCTTCTAGGTCGTAGAGAAGCTATTGTGAGTATTTAGTATCAAGCATCTCTCTCTCGCCAAAGCAAGCAAATATTCGGCTGTGTGGTGTTGGCCGATTTTAGAATAGCATCACCACATCTCTTCGCATCTCTTCTCGTAAAAGGCGACTAAAGGATACTAAATCCGTTGCCACAAGCGCTGTGGAACTACACCACCTCTACAAGAGTGGAATCGCCAACTCGTTTGGGCAGCGTGGCATTTCAAGGCCATATATCCCTCACGCTCAAATAGGGTGCACGAGGAGCCATATCGAACAGTGGACTTTAAGGCCATACACCCCTCATACTCAAAACGAGGTGCATGAGGAGCCATTTTCAGCACTGTATTTAAGACCATACATCCCTCATACATACTTTTGCTCAAAACAAGGTGCATGAGAAGCTATATCGCGCAGTGGATTTTAAAAGGGAAGGTTACGGTTATCCCTCTCTTAATATAATACTAATAATATGTACCTTTTTGTTCAGAGGTAATGTGTCATATGATTTGTTTTCTTATTACGTAGTTTCATAATTAAATTTCCTTGTCTTTAAATTAACTAAAACACTACAAAAATATCGCTCGGTAAACGATGCAGTTTCATTTAAGATTACCTGCAATCACCGAGGTCAATAGCTACTTAACTCTACTTACAGTTTCGAAATGAACTGAATACCACGTAGAACGATAACGCTCTATTTTATCCCGATTCTCGGCACCGCTTCAAAGAATTAAACCGCTTTAATTGCGAAGAAGTTTCCAGAAGCATTTGTCGCTTTCGCCCGCAAACTGTCGACGAGTATTTACTTCAATTGTTTTGTAAAAGGTGGGTTTTCCGCATTAGAGACGCTCTTAAGGGTCTTAAGTTTGCTTCGTACTTCTCAACACTCAATTTGAGGAACCCATTGCCCGGATCTTCATTAAATTGTCTATTGATGTTTTAAGTGTATTGCAGAGTTTAGGTTTTCAATAAACATCGCATGATTTATCAATGATTTCATCAATACAATACCTACTCGTATTGATGTATTTAGATTACAAACTGATAGGAAAATTTGGTTGTTTTGTAACCTATCCATCTTTTACTTGCATATCCGACTCCACGAAATTATTTGACTGTATCAATAATCTTGATTACACATTCCCGCTTATCTATTATATACCTATATACATACATACATACATACACACACACACACACACACACACACATATATATATATATATATATATATATATATAAATGGATGTTGGTATATGTGATGTTAATAGACTTCGACACCGTTTAACCGATCACAATGAAAGTTGGCACATATATGTATTTTTTCATGAAGAAGGTTTTTATGCTATTAACTTTGTTGTAACTCGCCACTAGATGGCGCTGCAGCACATCAACTTCTATGGTGGGACAACGTCTGCGGGGTTTTGCTAGTGTAATATAAAAATAGATTTAATGTTAATGATTCCGTCAATACTTATTAATACTATACGATCAAATGTTTATTTTTATTTCCTGTTTTAATTTGTCTATATTATATGTTTTGCGCTTTCTTGTAAAATTTGTTAAAAATACTTACTAGGATTTAATATGAGGCAGCCGAAGTGTGATGATTTAAAAATCTGTACTAACTAAAAATTAATTTAAGGTTACGTGCTAGGGTTTGAACTCATGACGTAACGCACCTAAGTCAATTTGAGAGACCTTTAGGCTATCTTCGCCCTTTATGTACACCACCACGTTTATTTACAATTTCCAAATTACTCGACTCTATTGTAACAAGTTTTCAGTCGGTAGTTAATTAACGCAAACCACAACGTTCTGTGTTGTCTAGTTTTGTAACGGTTCAATTTATAAGCTGAACGCTTGTAATATGCCAAATAATAATACTCGTAGCTCAGCCTATAATTGGTGTAACTTACCCGAAATGTCGAGTAAAAAAAGGTACACACACGTGTTAAGACCTGTTTAATATATAAATGAGCAATAGTTTCATCTTGAAGTCGTGACGTGACGTGTCGTGGTGTAATCTAAACTTAGGATTTATTTTAGGTCAAAGGATCACATAGTTTGTGATTTTTTCTGATGCAATCACTGTTAAATAAAAGCATACTACACTTCTTTCAGTTATCACTTGCTTAGTGGTGAATATAACAAATGTGGCATGTGTAATATCCACTAATTATATTGGGTCAGCATGGTGGATTGTGGCCCGATATCGGCTTGTGCCATCACAAGTGGAGGCCTGTGCCATGCTGAAGGTTGTTATAGGCTGATTGATAACCATCAATACCACACTTTAAAAATGTTTTATCCCATGTTTCATGTTCATATTACTCGTATTAGAAACTATTCTAAGTCTAGGTGAAATAGGATATCGGTAAAGAATATCAGGTGACGTAGTAAATTTTTTAGTTCCGGTTTCGTACAATTCCATTAAAAAGTTCACGCGGGAATCATTAAAAAGTTCATAAGCACGGACGAATCTGTGGTCGCAGTCCGTTCATTAAATAAACTACACACAATAACACGCTGCTTCCTATCACTTAGGCCAAACAAAAACAATGAGCATTCGCGTGGGAGCGCCACGGCTCACACAAACAACTCGCCAAGCAAAGGGGTTAGGAAATACAGTCTTATTCCTGCACACAAAATCACCCTTGTCAGCTTAGTAATAAAGTTGAAAATGGCATGGTCTTGTAAATGAGATTTTGTTGTAAGAAAGGCTGGAATATGTCGGGAGATCGGGAGATAGCCTTGCGCTGATTGTGGCGAACTTGAAAATTGTATTTGTGCTAAACTGAGGATAATATATTATTTCTCTATTCAAATTGTGTTTTATCTACTATAATCAGTTGGTATTTCTGTGTAAACATTTTTCCAACACATACGATGAACGGTGTTAGTCTAGGAGTACCTAGATATTCTTTTACATTCAGAAAATTTACGGATTTACGGATTTACGTACCAATAGGTATTAATGATATTTTTAATTGTATATTGTAAAATTATTGTATTGTAGTTGTAAATCCAGTATTTTAGAGGTCTTTTTACGACGTCCACGGGAAAAGAATAGGATAACACCACCCTATTGTTAAGCCGACACCACACAGCGACATTACATAAAGCGGCTCGCATTACATAATATATAATACGAGTATTATGCGAGTATTCACAGAAATTAGCGCACACATCAAAAGAGGACACATTTCACTTGGTCTAGTTCATACAATCTACTATTATTGGGTAACAATCTACTATTATTGCTTTAGGTATTTTATTCATATTAATTAGAAGAAATTTCACTGAACTTACAATTTCTTAGGTTCCACGCTTTTCATTAAATATTACCTTTTTTTTATGGACGAAGGTGGCAGACGAGCATACAGTCCACCTGATGGTAAGTGGATACTGTAGCCCATAGACATTGGTGAAACGAAAATGACAAACGTTGGCACGCCCTCGGATGCGCTGCCCACCTTTGGAGATATAGGAATGGATTTGGAGAAAGGGTTGGGAAAATGGGGAGGGATAGGATGGGAATGGGCTCTGGCACATCTTACTCACTACCAAAACACGTACGTACATTGGGGAAATAAGGTAAAGAGTGAAATGCAGTACATTTCAAGGTAGTCTTCTGTGAGAGAGGGGTAACGTGGCCAGTCGAGTGCGCCCAGCGGCTGTTGGATTGCCGCGTGCACTCTCCCCCTTATAATTTAAATCATTTTATTTTAAAATATTCTGTGTTAACTAAAATGTGTCTGAATACGTAATTATTGCGTATTTCTCGTAAATACAGTAAATATACATTTAATTACATTAAATATATTAATGATTGGTTTATGTAACTTTGAAGTGTATTATAAGATGTGTATAATTATGTTTGTGCTGACTTAACCGACAACAGGAGAGCAGCAACAAATCACCATAATGAAAGTGAAAAATGTGATAAAAATGAAATCAAAAATCTTTAAATCCCACCATTATTAATACTTAAAACAAACGTACTACTTACTAAAATTAATGATAATGGAAAAAAAACTAAATTAAACTATTAAACTAAAATAGTACCTTCCCATATTTCCAAACGTGTACTCTGAAGGTAGTCCAGATCGACGAGTTGAAAGTAAGTCACCTAGGCAAATGGTAACCTAATTCAAAGAATCAGCAAGTTGAAGTGGCGGTGGGCCTACAGTGCTACAGGAGCAATAACTAATGACGGTTAAACAATTTATCACGGCAAAGAGGGGTCATAAAAATCTATTCGATTATAAACAAGTAAATCCTCAGAATCTATTGTAGCACCAATAACCGATGACACAAGTCATCCAATAGAGACCGAGTGCAGTGAAACTCTGAGGCTCTACGTTCGTGTGAACTGACGACTTAATAAAAGAAAGCCGCTGGTATGAGCTAAATGAGAACAATGGAAAATCCTGCATGGTAGCGCATTTTGGGAAGGGTTTATATCCAGTGGCGGAGATACTAGCTGGTATTTACTTATTACATTTGTTGACGACCGGCGCACTAATAATGGCTCGGCGGGCCGACCGGTCGTATACGAGCGAAAGACGCGCTAGTGCTCGCGGCGGCGGGTGACGACAGACGGGCAACTGAGTGCCTAACTGAATGGTAGTATGCCGCTCTTCATGTATGTGGGGGCTCTTGAGGTCGGCTAGTCGGAGGGTTTTCTTGAGGTGCCGGGTGGTCGAAGTGATACTCGTAGGACTGCTGTTTGACGACTGTGTATTTCGGCCAGATTGGCCCCATTTATATTCTCAATACAAGCTGCTCAACAAGGGATGTTTGCAACCGAGGGTTTCCGCCCTTTTGTCCAATAGCACGCTACCTCGCGCAGTCCCCATTGTTACGGCGAGCCGTTTCCGGAATCGCCGTAACGGTACTCTCGTCTTGTCTTGCTCCCCCACGTGGGAAGCGCCCATGCGTGCCTCTCGCTCTAGCGCGTTGGTTTCTACACGACCTAATTCCGAGAAAACGCCATGCGCCAGATGTTGTACTCGGCGTCGCTCCTCCCGCGTGAGAAGCGCCCGCATGGGATTTGTTTTCTATCAATATTTAACTTTCTGCATTTATTTACTCAGTAACTATTTGTATGGGGTTTTAGGTCGTGTAGGCACCTCAGGTTAGTGTAGCGTGCTATCTCTAATCTCTCATGTACGTAGGCCCTCAGTTATAACACCTCCCTCGCATCTCTCTTTATTGAGCAACTTGTATCAAATTCTCTTTATTTACTACATCTTACGTTACTATACACAATTATCCTTACATCCTATACATATACATAAGGTTCTTAAGCTACACACGGTACATAATAGGCTTATTCTAGACATAGTGCGTACTTATCGCTACACAATTATACATTATATACATAGTTACGTATCTACGCAATCACTGCACATCACAATACACTGGTTTCACTCATGTCATTTTTGGCTGTCCGCAACAACATTCATGACCGCAGCTATTAATAATTATGAGGCATGATAATAGCACGGGGCACAGCAATCTAATACAAATAAATTATATACATATATAATTCAAAGTAATAGATTTAAATTAAATGTCAAATTATTCAGTTATACACAATATATGTCAAGGCGAGAGTAGATTAAATTGTCACTGTAAGTTAATTCAATTATTAAACCGTTCATTACCTAATCATAAAAATGGATGTTGGTATATCTGAGATTAATAGACGTCGACATCGATCAACCGATTACCGTAAAAGTTGGCACATATATGCATTTTTTTCATGGAAAAGGTTTCTATGCTATCTACTTTGTTATAACTCGCCACTAGATGACGCTGCAACATATCAACTTCTATACCGTTCAACCGATCGCCATGAAAATTGGTATACGTATTTGAGCACGGAGAATATTTTCGAGCTATCGACTTCGTTGTAACATCAACTTCTATACCGTTCAACCGATCGAAAAAATCATATCGACGGCAAAACAGAATAATTTGTGATTTTATATACAGAGGTAAATAAATATACACACACAGGCGGGACAACGTCAGGCAGGACTACGAGGATCGATCAAAAAGTTTCCAGAATCGGATATTTCTAGTTACTCGTATGATATATGAATACCTACTTTTAATGAATAGTCGGAAAAGTTCGCGGCCTTTATGAACGTACGAATTTAGCGTGCTATATTTCTGGCAGCACTGATTCACTGGCGGGAAAGTGATATACCGTTTGACAACTGACTTTTTTGTAATGGCGGCAAATTGAAATTACAAGTTAATAATTTTATCTTTTCATATTTTTTAACAATTTTAAAATGGAAGTTAATACCAGTAAATTACGTAGATTTTATAATTTCTTTTCAACAAGGGTATCAATCCTTCTAGTGCTCGAAAATATATTTGTGGTATTTACGGAGATGCTTTATATAAAATTACTGTAAAAATAGTTCAGTCGATTCGGGTCTGGTAATTTTGATGTGAATAATGTTCCTCGCTGTGGTCGTCCTATTAAGGTAAATGTTGATGTTATTATTGAATAAATTGAAGCAGATCGACACGTAAACAGTCATCAAATTGCGGAAGAGCTTAGCCTTCACCACTCGACTGTTTTGGATCACCTGCATAAACTGAATTTTGTAAAAAAGAGAGAAGTTTGGGTGCCGCATGATTTAAATAACAGAAACTGGTGAATAGAATTTCAATATGAGAGGTGTTGCTAAAACGAAATGAAATCGATCCATTTCTGTAGAGATTGGTAACAGGTTATGAGAAATGGATTACGATAACAATGTTCGAAAACCATATTGGTCTTAGCGAGGTGAGCCATCACAAATAGTCCCAAAGTAAGGCCTCACTCCGAACAAAGTCATGTTATGTGTATGTTGGGACTGGAAAGGCATTGTGTATTACCAGCTTCTGCCATATGGAAAAACGATTAATTCTGATGTCTACTGTCAGCAATTAGTAAAATTAAAATAAACACTTAAAGAAAAACGCCCCGAATTAATGAATAGAAAAGGTGTAGTTGTCCATAACGACAATGCTCGACCGCATACATCTTTGATGACTAACCAAAAATTGATGGACCTTGACTGGGAAGTTTTAATGCATCCTCCATATAGTCCAGACATTACATCTTCCAATTATCATTTATTCCGTTTTTTACAAAATTCTCTAAATGGAGTAAAATTACATTTAAGAGAAGCCTGTATAAACCACTTAAGTCAGTTCTTCGCTCAGAAAGACAAAAAAAAAATATTAATGGGATAATGGCTCTGCCAGAAACAATCGAAAAATAGTCGAATTGAATGGACAATATTACCTACGTTTAATAAATATTTATTGTAATACAAAAAAGTCTTTATTATTGTCACTATATTTATTTTTTTATATATTTATTTATGTAATCTACAGCCTTTTATGTAACTTGTTAAACAATTATGTTGCCAGTGTTAATGGCCAATACAGATTACACTGACATTATATACAGTATTTAATAGATTGTGAGCAAGAAAAGGGTGATTCTTTATTAATAAAGCGTGCTGATTTGTGTTTGCATTGGTGTGTCCGTTTGTGTGTGTTGTGTGCGTGTGTATACCCAGTGTGAGGGTGTGTATGTGGGTGTGTGTGTATTTGTTTAAGATATAAAAAATATAAATATAAAAATATATAAATATAAATATAAAAAAAAGAAACTATATATAAAAAAGCCACTGACTTATCCGACTAACTAATATACCAAAAATTACTTCCACTTTATTAGCTACGACGGAAAACAATATTCTAACAAGACCTTCATCATAACTAATCGAAAATTACTACTTAAGTGTTAGCGTTGGATTTAATTAAAAAATTTCGGAGATACATTTACGTATTATGAGCCTTATTATTTTAAGGCGCCGCTAAGTAATCAGGCTTTTATCTCGGCCTACATAAATTTCGTCAGGTGCGGGCATAACGATCGTCCACCCACTGGCAGGTGGCGAGTTTTTGTCTCTAGACAAATGATGATACGAGTCATTATTCACATTACATACTTTAAAATACGTCCATTGGGAGACAATAATTTTTGACGCTTTTAAATTACATGTAATATATTACATAATACTTAAAGGTCAAAAGTATCGATATATTTAAGACCTTATTTTTATTTATTCACAATTTCACAATTTGTAACAATATTGCCAGGGGTCCCTGCACTAGGCTTCGCCTGTATCGCGAGGAACCAGTTAAAAATTACATAGCAGAATTTACAAAGTTACATAGGTACATTCAATTATTTAAACTTATTTATTATTAAAAATTTAAAATACAACGTTTCGTACTTAATGACTGGTACTTCGTAAGTCTAAGGCGCTATATTTTATTAGCTCAAATTACATCATTCTTTTCAAATTATTATATTTTCTTTTAATTATAATTATTCATATACTTTTAATTATTTAATTACTACTGTTATTTTGTTTAACGTCACGTATACTGTTTTCAAATGACAACGGTCTTTTGTTTTCCTTCTTCTACAACGTAAAATACGTCACGCGTACATACAGCACTACAAGCAGCAGCGTACAATTACACAAAATTAATCAACTGGCCGTGATCATAACCAGAAAATCAAGCACAAGAGTTATAAAATGTAAAGAACTATAGATATAGTTCTTTACATTTTATAACTCTTTGCGGGCACCCGCTGGATGCAGGTCGCTGCCGATAGGTCTAAATGGCGGACAATGGGGGAGGCCTATGTCCAGCAGTGGACGTCCAAGGGCTGAGATGATGATGATGATGATAGATATCAGAACATATTGAGTGACTGTAGTGTGATTGGCTTGCAATGAACGCGTGGTGAGACTCACCTCCATACTTGTCCGTGCCTCTGGCGACAATGACACGCGACGTCGGGATTATTGATTAGATCAATATATTTATCGGTTTACCTACATACAGTGGTGGAGACTACATACACTGGTTGACTGATAGAAAATGCTTCTAGAGATTATTATGTTATTTATTTAAATAAATAAAAATATAATAGGTATTACAGGGACGATGCAAATATCACCAGCACTCGACAGGATTGCACCTGAGCGACTACATCCATTCTATTTTGCATTAACATTTTTTTTTATTTCCATAACACGAGGTTTGACAAAGACAAAATGTCACAAGTGAGCGCAGGCTTTAATGAACCATCGTGATTTACAGAAATGATGCTGTCGTTTTAAATATTTATACCCGCAACTCAACTGGCCAGTATTAAGTGGATCCCATGGCACTTTGTATAGAGCGTTCATGGAATTTATTATGTACGAGTCACAGACTATAGGTATAAGACTATAAATATACGGTTTTATCAATGAACAAAAAACTGAAGTAGCCTTTGTAAGAATGTGTCACTTTTTAAAAACTTTTCTATTCATCGTAATGGGAGTCGACATAGTGTGTGTGTGTGTGTGTGCATGTGCATGGGAGTGTGTGCGCGACATAGTTAGAATTGTCCCTTCATTAAATGGAGGCATTAGGTCTATATTTATTTCTTAAAATAACAGTCTGGGGTAAGTTGTGAAGGGTTAACAAATCAGTACTTTTGATCTAACATAATAATTCATACATCAAAAAAACACTTTCAAACTTTTTACATTATAAGTTCGCGAGACACAGCATGTCTTTTAACCTACTCCGTTATTTATATGTCTTTGACCTTCCATTGTGCTTATATCAGTGGTATTCTTGAACCTAGCGGCAATTTTTTGGCTTATTGACTGCACGACATATATTTTTAAATTATGGGTACTATATTATATTGAAATTGTGCTTCAAAAATTAGGGAAATAACTTTAAAAAAATATAGAAAAGAATTTCACCCTTTCGGGGAACATTAACCATCTCATCATCTCGCAACATTCTAAAAATAGCTACCAAGGAGCACTTGGAGACGTCAGTCGAATTACATCTTCCTTTGAAATGACATGTAACATGCACATGTAAAGGATCGTAAAGTATTCGTCATCATTTTTGAATGGATTTGAATTAGTAAATTGTAATTTAGAAAAAATATGATGTTTTGTATTTTTCTATGTAGAGAGACAATTCAGCCCATTCTAAAATATATAAAAATGAAACGATGTCTGTTTGTTTGTTTGAAATGCTTTCACGCATCAATAAATGAACATATTGAGCTGAAATTTTACATGTACCTTCTCGGGAACCATGAAAAGAAATTAATAGTATAATTATCGCGTATAGTCATTTCCATTGTAATTGATAACTATTCAAAAGTAATTTTCAAAAGACAAACGTATGTCGGGGTCATAATAAACAAACAATAAATAACCACTGAAGTAATTTCCCGCAGGTGCAAGAGCCTCCCTTAGACCATCACTTATTAATTTTACAGGCTGCGCAATGTTTTTGATCGTTTAGGGAGTGTATTGAAATTCGTTTGAGTGCAAGGCGATCGCGCCTTGCACAATATTAATGAATCGTCATTAATATCGTGCAATGACATTATTGTACAATTTTCTTGTAGATCTAAGAACCGACTAACTTGATCATTCTGATCAGTTAGACGCTTCCTCAAATATTGTTTAAAAGCATATATATTTAAATTTAATAAAACACCATTCCCTCCTCGCATTTATTTAGGGCCTAAATAATAATGAAATCCAATCGCAGAAAAACACAAAAGGCAAAACAAAAAGACGGTTGTTCCTGCACATAATGTAGGGCATTTCAACAAAAAGAAAAGGTTGAGAAAAGCTTACATGTACTGTAACTATAGGACTCGCAAAAGGGATGGCGAAGGTACAAATTCCAATAAGGTACAATACCCCAGGTAACGCACTCCTAAGAGAATCATGTACACACTATTCTAGACTTTATTGCCACAGAAAACTGTGTATAATAGCGTGGATATTTTTGAAGGTTGCATCGTAATTGTGTGCCAGACTGTTCCACGTAAAGCGAGTGAATAAGCAGACTACATTTGAGTCGACCGTTCGCTTTTCTATTCTAATTTGGGCAAATTTCTATTTTGTGACATGAACAAATTGGAATGGTCCCTTTGAAACGTACTGGGTCCCGATGTTGACGCTAAATTGTATGGGCGTTTTGGGAAATGATGAATTCGATATTTCAACAAATAAACGCTGTTGGAATTTGTAATGCCTTTGGGAGTGGTATTAAAAATGAGAGTTAATTTACCATTTGTTTGATAAATTTTATTTCACTCAGTGAACTGAGTGAAAAGGTTAAAATAAATTTCGTTGGAATATTTTTAGAGCAGCTTTATCGCTTCTGTGGAATCTCTTTGTATTGGATTTGTCCAACAGAGACACATAAATTACAGCTCTTTCCATCGTTATTTAAGAGGCCTTGAGCATATGAATCAGAATTCCTCGCAGACTCGATGTTTCGAGTAACTGTCAGGCGTTTTTTTTTAATTTATTTCGTTTTCCTAAATATTACAACTTAAAATAGATACAATTTGAAAGTCGATAGTTATTAGGTAGGAAAAACAAGCTGAACGATTTATATGTTACCCCGGCATCTGCACTAGGCTTGCCTGTGTCGCAGTGGCCCGTGCTCTACCAAGTGAACAATTTGTGTACAGGTCGTCGCTCCGCGTCTCACAAAATCTTTATGTATGTGGTGTGTGCGTGTGCGCGAGACTATGCCTCTCTCATGCTCCGTGTGTGTGTATGTGTGAGTTGGTTTTCATTTTTATTGAAAACTAGTAGCAGGTGGCACATACTCGTAATTGTCTAGGTCAACAAAACATAGTCTCACTCTATCTGAATTAGTTTTACTTCCCGAAAATAAAATAATTTTCAAAATCTGTCCAGTATTTTTTGAGTTTACCTCTTATGTGAAAACAGGTAAAAAAAACAAACAACCTCTTTCTTTTTCCAGCAAAGAACATACATTTGCGGATTAGTGCATATTGCATATGCCTTGGCTTTGTATATTTTAAAATCTCGGGCACGCGGATTTCCTGGCAAAGTTTTTCGTTACAGACGAGTGAAAGGAAAGATAACTGAATATCTCTTTGAAATAGTTAGGGGTTAGATGACACAACCCCACGAATAGTAGTCGAGAGTGAAATTGAAAAAGAATTTGATAATTATTAATATAGTTGAAAACTTGAATAATCATCGAAAATTAAAAAATCGGTACTAAAGTAGAAACCTCACGAAAGTATATCGAGAAATATTTAAAAACTTCAAATTCTAATGCTTTTTAGAAACACAATTCAAGAAAACAAATTAATAACAAGCAATACTTTTTGCACGCACAGAAGTCTGCACTTCAGATGCAGCGGACGATAAGTTATAAATTAATCCTAGCTCGGTTCAAACATAGTAAGACTTATAATAGTAGAGAAACTTCTTACATATTCTCAGCAGACCAACAAACAGACCCAAAGACAACACAGCAAACATATAACCTCTACACGGTCAAATTTCTCCATACTATTTTCACTCAAACAAATCGTCCAGATCATTTACTCGCATCAGAATTGCGCGAGTGTGCGTAATCTACTTTTGTGTAATAGTTTCTGACATTCGTACTAACTTTCTCTACTGTGTATATCTGTACAGTGACTCAGCTCTCGTAAGATTCTGTGTATAGCAGTTAATTAAAAGGCTGTAAGCTATAGACAGCCTCTAGAGCGTCGGATTTTATGTGTCAATAAATTACTGAAGTTTTCCAATTTGAAATGTCATACAGCGGATATGTACGTAGTTTTATTTGTTAAGAGTTACTTTAAAGTTTTGTACTTCGAAATTAACACAAGCGTTAAGTTGTGATGTGATGAGTTTGTTGTACCTAATAGTATGGCGAGTAGTAAATTTCCCACATACTCCTACTTTAGTAGATAGGATGGGATGGGGAGTTAGGAATATAATAGGGTTCCTTCCTTTATTAAAAAATATTTATCATTTAATAACATTATTTATCTTTTGTTCTTTTATTGTTTCCGGATTGAAAATAAGCTGTTTATGCATACTTCTCTTTCACTTTTCGGTTTGTTTACTTTCTTTCTGATTTGACCGTTATTATTACAATGCAGCTTTCTGAATATTGGCTGAAAATTGATGTCTTATAGCAAGAAATCCACTTGTAATGCCTTGTGCCATAACGTCAACGAAGAAGAAAAATCCTGGACTTAAAAATGTATTAATATTGCGAACCAGTTTTTTTATCTTTCAAAGTAAAATTTAAATAACTATTATATTCACATAAAACGTTTGCGTTTCGGTAAATAATTATGAACATTAGAGGAAAAACGTGTTATATCGGTTACCTCTGTAACTGATATATACCGTGGTATGAATAATACAATATAACTAATATAACACGGGGTTTCTTGTATGAATAGCAGCTGGAGACTTTAATTTCGGTCTAAGCTCTCTCTATGATACCACGCTTGCTCGTCACGTGTTCTGTTTATGAAATTCGTTTAATCAAATTTCTATCACCCCGATGTTCACGTGAACATAATCCGGAATTTACCGCTTCCCCATCTAACTTAGATTTTTTATGACGTAGGTTGCCAAAATGTGGTCTTGACGATTAGCCTTATTCAGTTCAAAGTCGCTCAGTGAGTAATATAGCGAGTCTTTTTTGTGCGATTAGATAATCGCCAAAGATCGAGACTCACCGACGCATCTCATTTAATAAGCATGCTGCAGTGGCATTGGACAAATCATATTTGCCAGTCACGTATGGAGGTCACGGTGGTTAAGGAATGGAAGTCACGTAGTGAAAAGCACAGTCCTGCCGGGTGGACAATGACTTTGAGGAAGGTCGCCGGCAGTGGATAGATAAAAGTAGAGCCGAACAACGTGGACTGTGGCGAGCCATGGAACAGGCTCCTGATATCCAGCAGTGGAAAGACACGGGTTATGAGCGGCCTGAAATCACTGAATAATCCGAAATAAAAAAAACAATTAAACCCAATATAAACCATCAGTAAATTTGAAACCGGTCTCAAACCTTGCACATATACCAAAGGTGTGTGCATAGGTGTCATACCTACTATAGTAATTGCTGAATTTGTCAAAGGTGTATTTCATCAAAAAACGCACTTTTGACTAAAAACGGTTTGATGAAATGCGCCGTTGACAATTGCAGTATTTTGCCAAAAAGCCCCATTGGCCATCCATCTCAGAATTTACCATAGATTTTATCTCGGAGCTGCTCAAGCATTCACACCACATTTCCCTGCTCATACTTCCGTAAAGGTTAATGCAATTCAAACGTTAAGAAGCGTATATTTATGGCGGTAATCAGTCGAGGTGCGCTCAATAAATCCGGCACTCACGGGGATATATCGATGCGCATAACATCTTGGGTAACGCGTCTCGGTATAACGGTTTACAAATTGATGCCAGTTCCCTCATAATGTTGTTTACGTGATGTGGATTTTGAGTTTTGGCGAGTAAAAATTTTATGGGATTGATTTTATGACTGAAAGTCTACACGGGACTTCCTATAATAAAATAGTGCCTTAGAATTTATAATGAAACATTAGTCACTCAGTGAAATTTTTAGAGTTCGTTGAGAATGAAAATCATCAAATAAAAAAATAAATGTCATTTCGCAAAAGGTCTGTTTACTGGCTAATTTCAAGTACTGGTAAACTGGGTCACTAATTTAAAAGGGAATAATTGAAGGTCAAAGGTTAATAAAACCTAGATACTATAAGCCAAGGTCAGCAATACAATGTCTGTATACACGCTGTTGGGTGTATTTAAGCGAGATCGAGTTGATAAACAAAGAAAACATTGCCACTTATATACGCAATTTACTTTACTACCTACATGTTTGTTAACAGTAAAACGCCGGCCATTTTCTAATTAAATTCGCATAAAACTAGAACGTTATTGTACACGAATCGTTTTTCCATTCCCTTCCAAACGTTTGTGCAATTTCGAAATATATAGTACATTGAAATTACGCTACATTTTCAGTTCACGGAGTTATTTAAAAATGTAATAACTTTTCACTGGATATTGAACATTATAAAAAGTGCACCGTGCATCCTTAAACGCCAGTTTGCGTGACTACAGATTGGCTCTGATTTTATTGGTGTTGTAATGGGGTTTGTTATTTTTGTTAAATTATAAAAACTGTGGTGTAATTTTTGTACAATATTAAACACAAGTCTATTTGCGACGTTGTCTGAATACAGGGACCTTAATGTCAATGTACGAGATCCTCATTAATTGGACTGCATATATGTGAATGTGTGAATGTGCATATATGTGTGTATGTGAATGAGGTAAAGTCCGTTTGTTGTAATGAAAAACGTGTTTACTTGTATATTTCAAGTATTTCTGTGTTTTTACACAATAATAGTTTTCCACGCCTACATGGCTTTTGTGTAAGAAGTACTCATAAGTAAAAGCGAGATAGCTAGCCCGAAGGAGAGGGAAAGGAGAGCGTCGCGTTTATGTTTAGATGTATAATTATTTGTATTTAGTGCACATTTAAAAATATGCTTAATAATTTGTAGTTTATTTAATTTTTTATGTATTTAAATTTACTAAATTATGTATATTTTTACGTGAATATTGAACAGTAGATTTTGCCTTTTTGAGTTTAGTTAAGATGTTACATTATAAAATTTCGTTGTTTCAACATCTTTCTTAACGATTTTTAACATTTCATTAAAGTGTCAATATTTATTAAAGTGTAGGACAATTGGGCGAAGTACAACTATGATTTTACAATAATATACTTAAGAGTTCGTGATTTCAAGAAAAGCTAAATTTTGACGCTATAAGGGACGTAATTGTCTTGTTCATATGTACGAGAATGACCTTAAAACGCCACGCTGCCCAAGCGGGATGACTAGTCCACTCTTTTTGAGATGGTGCAGTTGGTCAGAGTTTGAGGTACGCGTCGCGGCGAGTGCACGATACTAGCTACTAGCACGATAAAGTCTGACGAGTACTGACTTAACGATGAGTGAAAAGGACCTCATCGTGTCTTTCTAGTTCACGACTCACCATACTGTACTTTTTACTGTAATTAGTTATTGTAAAACATAATATAGAAATGCGGAAAAATGTTAAAAGTACATATGTATTTGTATTTTCAAACCAGTTTGTTACGAAACGATCGCATAGACAGTAAAAGTATTGTATGCTTTTCACTCTTCACTTTGAAAACTTTTCCATTTAATTGGATTGCTGTTTCAATATATAGGATGTAAACGATCAATTCCCGAAGCCTGGAATCATGTATTCTGTTCGTGATTTTTGTTACATTTATACGATATTACATAAACATAAAATAATAAATAATTCGTAAAACATAAAATATCTAATGTCTTATTGCGAATTACCTGTTGTCATCTCATTTTCATAGATATGACATGTTTCTATAGTCTAAGCGGGGCCGCTTCTATGCTATTTTACATAAATATTTACATTCATACTCCATTATCAGTTACAGGAACTAGCTTCAAATCGAAGTTTTTTGGCCGACATTTCACTGACCACGCATTTGGTCACGCGAATCGCCGCTTAAGATTTTTTTTCATTCGTTTCATTCGCCCAAAGAAAGGTATTTCAACCGTACCCACTTTATGGAATTCCTTTGACATGGCATCCGACCATTAGATTGGTTGATTGCTACGGCTTAGCGCTACGGCGTAGAGGTGCTACGTGCGTAGACGCGGTTACAGCATTGTGTGAAAATAAAAATTAAACGTATTATTGCTATTTATTGCCCATGGCTTCTAGAACTATTCTATTTATCTTTTATATTTTTATATATTTCATTGTACACAGAAGACTACATAACTATACATAATTGAATGGGAAAAGATATACAAAATGTAAGCGCGCCTGTGGAGATGTTTTCCAGCAGATCGTTAAATAAAGATATATATAGATCGGAACAAAACAGGCATGCGTAGTGCATAATTAAACATAAGTAATAATAATACATGTATGAAATATATGTATTATTATAAATTTAATTTAAATAAAATATATAGATAAACATTTAAAAACTAATCCTACTTGTTAATCCGTCCCACGAACTAGGTACAACAAATTTGGCTGACTCAACGTTCGTATTAAATTTGTTATACTTAATATGTTTGTTTATATTTTTTTGACGAGCAAATTAGCCCAGTTGATAATGCCCCTGCGTGCTGTTCAAGAAGTCGTGGGTTCGATTCCCAGTCGGAAATTCACGCTTGATCCTTGGCCCAACAGATCCACTACTACAGAAGAGAACAATTGAAAGGGGTCATCTTATAACTTCATAGATAAACACGATATTTTTAATTTACTAGTACAGTAGTAGAAAAATAAATTAGAAGTCGCAGTTTAATTAGCAATCTTTAAATATTTGTTTTCTCCAAAACACGGCGTAGTACGAGTAAATATATCTTATCTTTACAAACTTTTGGAATTTGTGCGAAGTGGGTAAGCAATACTTGCGCGAGACTTTGACAGTACCTACTTCTGAACAAACAACAATTTCCAGAAAATTTACTCAATTACTTTTACATACAACCTACTTATAGCTACAGTCTAGAGAATTCTGTAATATAAAACAGCACTGTTATCGCTGTTTTGTTATCACAAACAAAATATACAGTGTGTTTATCTGTATAGTCAAACATATAGTCTGTACCTATTCTAAAGGCAAGTAATACACTCAATTTTATTGATAAACATACCCCCAATATATGGATCATAAACCAACCCCCTTCGATGATTTTTTTTTTTTAATTTTTAGTTCGGCGTATTCAAGGTGTGAGTGTTTAAACTCCAAAACGATGGCAGTTGAGGTGTTATCGGTGTAAAAAATGACGTTTAATAGACAAACATGTAATCTATTCACCGTGTAACTCATACGTGCATATTATTTGGTGTAACATTTTGAAAAAAAAAAAGATAAAGTTAAATGTTAATATTAATATTAACATATTATTTTATTATTTTCTAACTAACTGCAAAAACCGTTTAAGTACTAATCTTATCCACTCATTTATCAGTTTTTGAGCCATTCCAAAAAACGACATCAAAGTTTAGATAGAGCTTATGTCTACTAGTTTATGAGTTACTAGCGACCCGCCCTCGTTTCGCTTCGGTTTATAAGTTTTTTTTTCAAAATTACAAAATATAATATAGCCTATATTAGACATGGATAATGTAGCTTCCTATTTGTGAAAGAATTTTTGAAACCGGTTCAGTAGTTCCAGAGATTACCCCCAATATACCCGCAAACACACAAGTTTACCTCTTTATTTATTAATTTATTTATTTATATATATATTGATATAGATTAATATTTTCTTAGGTTTTCGCGATTACTATACATTGCAATTAAACAACTTTTAACGGTTTAAATCGCGTATATTTGACATGATTTATATCCCGACGTTTCGAACACTTTGCAGTGGACGTGGTCACGGGGTGACTGTTGATATAGATTGTTGATTGAACATAGCTCCTTTTGTCTATTAAATGGCATATTTTACGTCGATAACGTTTGAACTTCTAAAAATATTTCAGTTTGAGTTTACACACCTGTAATACGCTGAATTAAAAATAATAAATGACATTCACAGAGGGTTGGTCTATGGCCCACATATGGGTATATCTATCAATAAAGTTGAGTGTACAGTAGTACTAAGAATTAGTACTACTAAGACTACTAGTTAGTAGCCCTAAGAATTTGTATTGACCATAACTAAACAGTGTATATTTTTGTACCGAAGAGAAGAAACAATGATTGTTTTTAATTTTATATTTTGCAGTTTCCCTAACTTTCTTTTTACTTGCAATATTTTAATATCAGCCCATAACATCCCACTGCAGGGTCCAGGCCTCCCCTATTAGATCTCTAGGGGGTTTCGGATCATAATCTAACACGCAGGCCCCAGTGCTGATCGGTAGGTATGTGGTAGGTATTTCTTGAGCTTGCGGGTTTCGTCACGATATTTTCCTTTACCGCCGTACCTTTACCTTGGTCTTCGGCCAGTACTGAGTTCATATTTAAGAACGAATTTAAAAAAAAAATTATTACTGTAGTTCTTGGTGGTGTAGTTCCTCTGGGCTTGTGGTAGCCGCTTTGTTGTCCCTTAGTCACCTTTTACGAGACCCACGGGAGGAGATGGGATGGGTGCTGTGCTATAGCCGGCCCACATCACGCGGCACATAGGCTGATATTGAAATATAGATAGTATTTGTATGATAAGCGATTATTGTTAGCCACTGCGGGTAGATAAAACATTATTTTAATTTATAAATGAAATACATCCAATTTAATTTTCCATATCCGATCAATCACATACCGATAACTGCCTATACCCTTATAAAATTGAATTCAAATAAAAACCACCACTGTTAACGTTTTAATTAAATCCAAACACATTTTACTTTTATTGATGGATTCCTTGAAATGTTTTCTATCGTGCGACCGAATAAAATATTTAGATTTACGACGTGAAAGAAAAATTTTTCAGGCACAATAAACAATAAACAAAGGTTTCAATAAACAAAGAGCGAAGTAATGGTATTTCGTTAATTATGTAGGTAACTAGGCGAAAAAGAAAATAGTTTTAGGAAAAATATTATTTTGTAACAGTGGTGTGATGATCGATGACAAAGAAAGAAGAAAGTCAGCGAACAGACAGAAGCGTTTTATTTTGAACTATACATATATGGTTTACAAATACTTATTACTATGGTTATAGCTATAACTAAGCGGTCCGTTAGTAGATAGCGTTTGTCAAGCTACATTCGTACGTACTTAATGTTATTGATCTTATCGTGTCGGTCCGATAAGATCCAGATATTGCATGTACACCAGTACATTGACCCTATTGGGATTACAACAGAGCAATGTTACGATGAGCGAGTCCGCTATGTGTCCGCGAGCGCGAAGCACACTTCCAGACAGAGAAGTACTAAGTACGCAAATGGTCCAGATCTATCTAACGAATTGTACGCAAGGGTAGGTATCGAACGCACGATGTAACTAACTCACACTGAACAATATCAATTTGATCTTATAAATAAATCTTAAAACGAAACTTTTTTATGATTATGAAGGAACTAACGTTTTACATAAACTTCATCGTGTTACATTATTATTATTGGCTCTATAGTGTGTATTGTCTCACTACAGTATTTAGGACTACCAATAAAAGCTGGAGCAGACGAGTGGACAAGTGGAGGCCACGTGCTGGAAAGCGCAGTGTGGGTCGTCCCCCGACTAGATAGACCGATGACCTGAAGAGGGAAGCATTGAAAGGACTGGATGGGGAAAGCAAACGATAGAATATTTGATTTGGGAGAGGCCCATATGAAAATGAAAATAGACAATTTAATAATCTAAGTTGAAGCGATTTCTGCCCAGGAGACTTTCTCGAACACAGATTTCTCGAAACTTCGGCCAACAGCCTAGTATCAGCATCTGTTATCATCATCTGATCACGTTGTTATCATTGAGTTTTTATCATCATATATGAATAGTTGTGGGCGAGAATTGTATGTACTCGTAGTGAATGGGATACAACATTCTAGCCGCAACCGTTCAGGAAACTCTCAAAAGAGTCTCTAGTTGTCAGACGGTCGACGGAGTTGTGTGAAATCGGCTACATGTTATACGTGGAAGTATCGAACTACCGAGGTCGTTGCTAGCTCATGGACGTCAAAAGGGTTCGGTGGCATAATATATTAAAGACAATAATTTGCTTACAAATGATTTTTTATGGAGCGATCGTTGCAAATTTAATATTATGAATCGGGTAGCATAAATATAAGCCTTTATTTATATTATACTCAACCCTATAACCTATTTTTATTATTATTATAAATATAAAACTTTATTATATAAAACCCAATTTGTATCAACAAAAAAACAAAGAAGTAATAAAGAAATTATTTACGTTAAAGGCTAGACTAATGACATCTAAAGGCGATGTGTCATCAAAAATCGTTTTAAGGGTAATGACACAAAAGGTGATTCACAGTATGAATCAAAAGTATTGTGTGAATTTTAATGTATTAATAATAATATGTATTTCTATACGCATTTATTATTTAAAGGAATTTAAATTTAAGGGAAGCGACCAGTGACTGGCATAGGCCAGTCACTGGTCGCAAGAGAGATTTCGCTATTTACTGTTAGTTTTAGAAAAAACTGAACTGGTTCATCTGGAGATTTAACTGAGATACAGATTCCTGCTAAATATAGTTTCAGTCTGTTAAGAAATCTTGACCCGGTGGTCACAAATTTCGTTCTATATACAAGTTGTCACTGAAAAGAAAAGCTATCTTCGATATCGAGAGTAGAATTTATTCTACCAGTTTTTTCAATAGGTTAATTTTTTCCATGATTTTTATTACAATTCTAGTATATCTTTTGTTCTACGCGCGTCACACGAGTCGCGTCACGAGCGCCGCCTAAGCGTCCAGTCTGAGTAATGAGCGCTACGAACGTTTTAGACAGGACAACAAAGAATTACATGTTCGTAACTTTTAATTTATTCCTTAGAATAATATTATTTTTCACTAGAATGGTCTATATATTTTAAATTGGTTGAAATTTTTCAGGTTTTGAGCTTTCCGTGACATTTCCGTGACACGTTGTATATAATGAAATTTGTGGACATCAGCTGATCACCCTTAGTAGATATGTGAAATTGTCCCAAATTTGGAAGTTGTCAAGTCGTAACCCCCACAATAGGTATATTTCTGATACAGACAAGTTACTGCCGCTACTACTTCATAAAGTAACCCGCCAGTTTTTGAGCGAAGGAATGGTCATACATTTTTATTATGGTCTCACGAGAGATTCTCAAAGGAGAGAGAAGATACCAAATGTCAGACGTTAAACTCAGTGGAATAGTCAAACGATCATATTTCAATGACCGATTACATTATGATTTAATGAATGCAAGTGTAAAGGAGAAATCGTTCGTGAAGTCGTGAATTCAAATCCTCGGCCCGTACCACTAAATTTCTTTACTCAAGTACTAATTTTTAAAATTATTACCATCTCGGCGATGATGAAAAATATCGTAAGGAAACCGGAATACTCGAGAATAAATAAAACTGGAGCAAGTGTATCTACCAATCAGTACTGCGCCCGCGTGATGGCCCGAAACGCCCACAATTTACCACGAGAGTGCCAGTGTCCTGTAGTGAGACCTTTTAGGCTGTACCAACATCTATACACACCGGAGCTTTAAAAATATAGTCAAAAAAAAAGCATAGTATTCACAACCAGGACCACATATGGACCCAGATCCGGCTGGTGGATTACGGTTCGAAACTTTCTCATAACTGTAAGGAGAGGTTAGTGATTTACTGTGGGATGTTTTTTTTATGAAGGAAGGCGGCAGTCGAGCATATAGTCCACCTGGTGGGAAGTGGATACTGTCGCCCATAGACGTCCGCGATACATGCCAACATTAGTCCAAAATGACAAACGTTGGCACGCCCCCGGATGCGCTGCCTACCTTTGGAGATATAGGAATGAATTTGGAAAAAGGGATGGGAAAATGGGGAGGGATAGGATGGGATCGGGCTCTAGCACATCTCACTCACTACCGAAACACGATAAAGATAAAGTATATTGGAGAAATAAGATAAAGTGGAAAATGCAGTACATTTCAAGGTAGTCTTCTGTGACAAGGTAGTCAGGGTAGTACACCTAAATCTGAAATTACTACTACATCCGAGTATATCTTTATCGTCGTGCTGTTCATCTGCACTTCCTTGACAAAAAGTCTCTGCGTAACTTTACACCGCAAACCCGAAAATTGTGGAATGAAAGAACAGCTGAAGTTTTTTCGCTATGTTTTGACGTGATGCTCTTCAAGAGAGCTGAGAACAGGATTCTTAAACGTTGGCGCGCACTCACATACCTCCTAGTGTTGCAGGCGTCCATGGGTGGTAGTGACCACTTACCAACATGTGGTCCGCCCGATTTGTATTCACGTGACTACACTATTTCTAGAAAACAGTATGAAATTTAACTATTCAACCAGCACACGTAACGTTAAATGTAAAACCTCATTACTGGCTTATAATCTACGTCTACATTACTGCAGGTTCAAGATATGGGGATATTGACCCCTCCGAAATAACTAGAAACACGCGATCCTTACAATAATGTCGGGAAAAACTGTTTCACTCATATTACGACGTTTTGTTTAATTGCAGCGGTGGCAAGTAATTTTAAATTGGATGTTTTAGTTTAACAGTGTTATGACTGTCATGATACCGCCATGAGTCATGGCCACATTTTAAAAGAAAGTAGATTTCGCTAGTTTTGTTTTAGAAAATTGTTTAAACAAATATTGTAGATCTTCATAAGCACTATCCATTAACATACAAATTTGTATGTACGAGTACATATAGGAGTCAAATATTTCTTATTTTTTTAGAAAGTTAACCCATTTTTGTAACTTCTGAATCGATTTGGCCCATAAATTTATTTATTGTATTTTTATTGTACTGTCCTAGGCATCTGTTGGTATAGGTACATATGAATTGGGCCTATTCTTGAGTCAAAAAAATAGTTCATGTACTTCATTATTCGGTGTTGTTTAAATGGTAGTTGTTACAAAAATGTTTACCGAAGAGTGATGATGTAGCCGGTTTCTACGTGTTTTTGACGACGACTAAGCATATGTGGCTTAGAAAAAATACTGGCAACTTCTCGATATCGAATTCGTGACCTTAAAATAATGATCTGACCTTTTGTTTTACGGCTTTTCTCTATTGTTAACGTACAAACTAAAAACTTATATAATGTTTTGTTCCATAATTATGTGTTATATAATGACAGCTAATGTGGTAGAAGAGTCCTCGAATGGAGATTATTTACCAGGAAGCGGAGCGTGGGACAGACTACAAAAAGTTTGTCAGTAGTGGCTGGATGAGAAGAGCGTAAGACAGTGTGTGAGGACTAACATTACTACTCCTAATTTGTGACGTCACTAACTCTATAACACAGATAACTACAGTATACTCAACTAAAGATACAGCAATATAATCATTATTGCCTTGAAGTTCTACAAAGTAATTCAATATTTATTAAATTACAATTAGGTTGAGTTTCTAACTAGAAGGACGAGTCGTGTTAGCCGTGTGATGTAGGCCGGCGTTAGAATAGCAGCATTCCATTTCTTCTACCAAAACTTCTACTTTCTACCATTTCTTCCAAAGCGGCTACCAAAAGCCCTGAAGAACTACACCACCTCTAAAAAGAGTGTACTCGCTAACCGGCTTGGCCAGCCAGGCCATACATCCCTCATGCACAAAACAATGTGCATTAGGACTAGCAGAGCCCAGCACAGGATACTGAAAGGGCTGGTTACCGTTAGGCCCACACACAAACACATTTCTATTTCTTGACTTGGATGAGTCTTCAATAGCATTGGTACTAATATTACACAACATAAGTACACAACATATTTACATTTTGTAAATTATGGGTTGACTAATCTAGCGATCATTTGTTACCTCTAACGATGACCTCACCCGACAGACGATTGGATTCTAATCACCGACTGATCGATCTATAGCACATTATAATCTTTTATTTATGTGAATGATAATAATACTTATAGATAATATACATTGATTTTGAAATCACTAATCTACATAAGTATCTACTAAGGGTAGGTTTCTTTGCTAACTGTAAAGTCGCTGGTGGTGATTGGATGAGAACAGCCGAGGATCGTGTGTGGTAGCGAGCCTTGGGAGAGGTCTATATCCACCAGTGGAGAGACGTAGGCTGATGGTGTGGTAACTCCAAAGATCAGAATACAGAGTGCGAGCGCTGAATGTGCTAGATCTGGAATGGAAGAAGTGAATGCAAACCACAGTACGTGTGCTGTTGCATTTATTTGTATTTTATTGTAGATAAAGAACATACCATGTAGAATACAGATACAATTAAACACACTTAAATTTTGGAAATCGCAAAATTATTTCTGTGTTATATTTGCACGAAAAGTTAAATTGCAGTAAGAGGTCCTCGAAAAACCAATTATTATCTTAATTGCTCCACAAAATCCCGAAGTCTTAAACTATGTAAATAAATACCGCAATCATCTTGGCTACTCGATCGATAAATTGTTTAAAACAAGAATCTTAACAAAATAATGGCTTTTATCGCAATGCCTTAAGGACCAGTCGCTCGATCTGACATTGACAACAATACACAGTACAAGCAGTAGTACAAGTTTTATTGTATGAGAAACTTATAAACTCGTTTCTATTCAAATACTAATATTCGGGAGGGGGAGAGTGCATGCTGCAACCCAACAGCCGCTGGGCGCGCTCTATTGGCCAGGTTACCCCTCTCTCACAGAAGACTACCTTGGAATGTACTGCATTTCACACTTTATCTTATTTCCGTACGTAATGTACGTACGCGTTTCGGTAGTGAGTGAGATGTGCTAGAGCCCATTCCCATCCTGTCCCCCCCCCCCCCCATTTTCCTTTCCAAAGGTAGGCAGCACATTTGGGCACATTTTGGACTAATGTTGGCATGTATCGCGGATGTCTATGGGCGACAGTATCCACTTACCATCAGGTGGACTGTATACTCGTCTGCCGCCTTCGTCCATAAAAAAAATATGCAATCAGCACTTACAATACACTGCTGAAATTGGGTCCCTGCTCATGCATGTTTTCTGGATGAGGCATGTGTGACCTTAAAACGGCACACTGTCCAAGCGGGTTGGCGAGATCACTCTTTTAGACCTACGTCGGTTAATCGTGCAACGTGGACGACACCACGCGGCATATATCTATGTATTTCATTTTCATGTGTATGTATGTATCTATGTAAAATCAGCGTTCTAGACGTGCCCTAGTGGTTTTTTGAATGTTCATAAATAATTATTATTTCGTAAAACTGCTTGGTAGCGAAAAAGAAAAAATGCCTGAGCGGAAACCAAAATCACGTGTATTATTAACTAGTGGCGAGTGTTAAGTTCGAATTAGAACATATTTCAATGTAAACTGAATTTTGAAACAACGAAATTTTCAAATTTGAATATTTTAACCTAATTCAATTGACACATAGCGACACATACTATTTCTACGTAGCGCGGTGGTCTTAATACACTAAATGAACGGATTTCAGTCACATCCGGATTTTTTTCTTTTTGTACGCAGCGTTGTATTAAGGCTCATATTACGGCGGGTCGCACCAAATAATTACAAAAATTTACAAAAATTCTTCTGAATCAGTTTCATACATTTTGTATAAACCATCACACACTTCAGACGGGGCGCATCGCGCCGCAGCGCAACGCACTGGCGGATCGCTCGCCAGCGGCATTTATGCGCCGATGTTATGTGCTGCGACGGGGCCCGCCTTAATGTGCGATGTACGGGCGCAGTTAACAGACGTAATTCGAAAGTTATTCGCTGTGCGATAGCCTGAAAAATTGAATAAGCAACAGCTAAGTGACTTAAATTGCGTTGAGCTGCGGCCCGCCGCGTCTGAAATGTGCGGTGTCGTAGTTTTGCAATGTGACGCGTTGCACCGTAACGCGGCTGTAAAGTGCGGTGTCGCAGTTTTGCAATGTGACGCGTTGCACCGTAACGCGGCTGTAAAGTGCGGTGTCGCAGTTTTGCAATGTGACGCGTTGCACCGTAACGCGGCTGTAAAGTGCGGTGTCGCAGTTTTGCAATGTGACGCGTTGCACCGTAACGCGGCTGTAATGTGCGGTGTCGCAGTTTTGCAATGTGACGCGTTGCACCGTAACGCGGCTGTAAAGTGCGGTGTCGCAGTTTTGCAATGTGACGCGTTGCACCGTAACGCGGCTGTAAAGTGCGGTGTCGCAGTTTTGCAATGTGACGCGTTGCACCGTAACGCGGCTGTAAAGTGCGGTGTCGCAGTTTTGCAATGTGACGCGTTGCACCGTAACGCGGCTGTAAAGTGCGGTGTCGCAGTTTTGCAATGTGACGCGTTGCACCGTAACGCGGCTGTAAAGTGCGGTGTCGCAGTTTTGCAATGTGACGCGTTGCACCGTAACGCGGCTGTAATGTGCGGTGTCGCAGTTTTGCAATGTGACGCGTTGCACCGTATCGCGGCTGTAAAGTGCGGTGTCGCAGTTTTGCAATGTGACGCGTTGCACCGTAACGCGGCTGTAAAGTGCGGTGTCGCAGTTTTGCAATGTGACGCGTTGCACCGTATCGCGGCTGTAAAGTGCGGTGTCGCAGTTTTGCAATGTGACGCGTTGCACCGTAACGCGGCTGTAAAGTGCGGTGTCGCAGTTTTGCAATGTGACGCGTTGCACCGTAACGCGGCTGTAAAGTGCGGTGTCGTAGTTTTGCAATGTGACGCGTTGCACCGTAACGCGGCTGTAAAGTGCGGTGTCGCAGTTTTGCAATGTGACGCGTTGCACCGTAACGCGGCTGTAATGTGCGGTGTCGCAGTTTTGCAATGTGACGCGTTGCACCGTAACGCGGCTGTAATGTGCGGTGTCGCAGTTTTGCAATGTGACGCGTTGCACCGTAACGCGGCTGTAAAGTGCGGTGTCGCAGTTTTGCAATGTGACGCGTTGCACCGTAACGCGGCTGTAAAGTGCGGTGTCGCAGTTTTGCAATGTGACGCGTTGCACCGTAACGCGGCTGTAATGTGCGCGAGCCATAACGCTACTGTTTATTCCATGTGCTTTGAACCGCGGGTTGGCTTAATCAAATTATTCAAATAAAGCAGAATCTGCTCGCCTCGAAGGCGCCCGTCGTATTTGACGACTAGTATATTTACTAAAGCGACCTTACTGAATCCAATAACTGTTAAGAAATAATTCTTATTTGTAAAAGAATAATTTATTGTATTTCTTTAAGAAAATTTACTGCACATTCTCGTACATAATGCCTTAAGGTATTCTCTACCAGCTATGGGCAGATTAAATGCGAGATGAGAAGCTTTATATGTAGAACTTAAACGACAACAGTAAGTATAGGTATATAATTTCCTTAAATATACCTAATGAATACATAACATACATATAAGTATTATATAAAAAATTAGATATACAAACACATTTGGTACAAATGTGGTAGGGACACATTCCCACAGCCGCTGGGCGCACTCGACTGGCTACATCACCCATCTCTCACAGAAGAATACCCTAAAATGTACTGCATTTCCTACTTTATCGTATTTCCCCAATGTACGTACGTGTTTCGGTAGTGAGTGAGATATACCAGAGCCCATTCCCATCTCATCCTCTCTCTCCCCATTTTTACAATCCATTCCTTAATCTGCATAGGTAGGCAGCGCATCCGGGGGCGTCCCAACGTTTATCATTCTGCACTGATGTTGACATGTATGGTGGATGTCTGTGGACGACAGTATCCACTAACCACATACCCTTAGGTGGACTGTATGCTCGTCTCATGATGCTGCGATCCCATCCCCGCGATCACAAATCAAGAAAAAATAACAACATTTTTACGACAAAGCCCTTTATTAATTATTTAATAATTGATAATTAAATGTTAAACGGTAAAAAACATAGGTTATTAGGAATAAATTATTAGTAAGGGGGTGGTGAGGTTATTTACTTTATTTTTGGCCTCTTTATGGTGTCGCGATACTAAGAAAGTTGGGAAACGATGATATAAGGTATAATGTTTCATGTGATAATTAGCTACAAACAGGTGGCATCGTTACTTGTGAGGATAAATATCACACGGTTCTGTTAAAATTTTATTATTTGTATTTTATGCATTTGTGAAGCACTTATGACGTTATTCGACTGATTTTGTTATCTAATTGCAGTGTGGGAGATGAGTGCTAAAGATAAAGAAACTAATTCATTTCAAAAATTATCAATAACTAAACTGATAAACTATTAACCACCTACATGTAAGTACTGCAACATTGCGTCTCTACAACTAGATATATATACCTTTACTAGCTTTTGCGCGCGACTTCCTTCTCGTGGTCTACATGAACAGTAGTAGCCGATGTGTTAATCTGAATTACAACGCGATTACTCGTAAGTAACAAACATGCAAACATACAAACTTTCGTATTTATAATATTAGTGAGATATTTCGTAAAGAGGTCTTCTGTTTTTTATAAAAGCAACTCTCAAAAATTTAACTACTTTTACGATTTACAATTCATTGGATCCATTAAATCAGTGAACTAAGCGATGTCGGTTTCCAATTATCTTGTTTTTATTTCCATTGCCTGTCGTTCCGTCACGCGAGTTGATTTATACTAATGACAATTTGATAATTCAACGAAACAATAAAATACTCTTTACCAAAATGAGTTGAAACTACTGTCCACAAGTGAAAATACTTTTTTGGTTGTTATACTTTTACGGGTAGATCGTACATGGTTTATAGGTTAAACTAGAACCTAAGTTTGTCGCCGAGTGTATTTACAACGTGTGCAATTTGTATTTGATGATTTATCTCGAAAATAAATCAGTGGAGCACGGCAGTATGGTGTCGACCGGCTTTAGAATGCCCCTGCCCCCATCTCTTCGGGTGGATGTTGTACAAGGCGATTAAGGAATAAAAGCGGCTACCACAAGCAACAGATTGGACTCGCTAAGCCGCTTGGCCAGTGTGGCGTTTTAAGGCCATACATACTTCATGCACGAGACAATTTGCACGGAGAGGCCTATATCCAGCAGTGGATGTTAAAAGGGCCGATTATGGTTACGGTCGCAAAAACACTCAACAAATGTGTTTTATTTAACATCTACGCTCATATACACAATGCTGGATCCTAAGCACACTAGGCACTAGGCATCCTAGGCAACGTGCCTCGAATCCTAACGATAATAACAACTAACATTCCTTCAACGTACGTTTCAAATCCTACAATACTTTACCTACAATTACATATCGTGCTTTGAATGTTACAGATTTGATTCCTTATTTTTCCTCACTAAATGCTTTGTTAAGCTATTCAATTGCTTCCAATTATTTCTTTTCTTGTGTTCTTTTATAAAAAAAAAAGTGATGGACGAGCAGATAGTCCACCCGATGGTAAGTGTATACTGTCACTCATGGACATTTGTGAATCATGTCAACATTGATATGTCTTATCTTGATATGATATGTTAGATACACGGCTTATTATTAGAAATTTTATAGATTTTGGAAATGGATTCGGAAAATGGCGAAAATAACATGATAAGAGGTTTTCTCTTCCCTTTAAACAACCCTCTCTTTCTTGTAATAATGGGGGAAGGGATAATGAAGAGAAAATATAACAGGTTTCCTCTACCCTATTACACTCTACACTTTAAGGTATAAATAAAATGGGAATATAATGGAAAGGAGAGTAGAAAATATAACAAGACAGAAGACGATCTTCCCTTATTCTATTATACTATTCACTCGACGGGGTGAGATGGGTAATGGGTTCTATTAACTCTTACTCTTTCCTGAAACTTTCTGAAACTCCTGAAAAACGTGTTAATATTGAAGCTATCAGTAAGTATTTGCTTAATTGAGATTTCGTGGCAATATTTCAATAATTTAACTAATTCTCCCAGTTCGCATATTAATATTCAATTTTCAATATTAATTCGAACCAAACTACGTTAAATTCAATACCTAATGAGATGAAACCGTTATCAGTGCGGCTCATTACATTTTATGCTTTCTAAACTTAACCCCATTTGAGCAATACCAAAGGATTGTAACCTTTATGCAAATGTAATTAGGTTGATTCCATTGTCAGTGGACTGTGGTAATCAATTCAGGCTCCATGTGGAAAATCTCCCAACGGTTGCTTTGTTTGGTATATATTTAAAATGTCTCGTTGGCGTTAGGACTAGAATATGTTTTGTGGACCATTGTTTGGTCGATATTAGCCAGATTCGTTTAATTAGGTATGTATGTAAATATGAACGTTTAGCTATCATCCGAAAGTTTTAGAAGAAAGTGTTTAAACAAGAGTTGAAGAGATTTACAAGTCCTTTCCAACAACATAATAACATACATAGTTTCTATGTATAAACGTCGAAGTATAATATTTTTATATTTTTTGATAGTCATAATTCTGGAACTACTGAACCGATTTGACTCACATTCGAGCCATTCATCTGATGGTGGGGTCTGTCGTACATGGATATTGTCAACATCAGTCAAGAACGAGGAACGTTGGTATGCCTCCGATGCCTGACTTACCTTTGGATAATCAAGAGTAATTTGGAAAGAGGGTTTGAAAAGATCCGAAATATGAAGTATATGGGATATAGAGTATTCCAAATTCCACTACACTGCCCATTCTTCCTTGATTGGGGTAGGGGGGTGGAATGACAAGAAATCGGAAATAAAGAGGCAATGGAAGAGCATAAGGTACTAGTACTAGCGGCAATGGAAGAGCATAAGGTACTAGTACTAGCGGCAATGGAAGAGCATAAGGTACTAGCTAGTACTAGTACCTTCTCTTTATGCTCTTCTATTGTCTCTTTATTTCCGAGACCTTGCCTCGCCTTTATCGCCTCTTTATTTTTATTTTTACAAGAGTATACTTTTAGTTTACTTTACTTAGTTATTTTAGTTTACTCTTGCATAGTCTTGTCATTTACTTATCCCGTTATGTAGTTATTCATTCTTCTCGACGGTATTGAATGGTATGGGTTGGAGAGTACGGAATCTATACGATGGGAAATGAGCTCTCTGTTTATATACATATGTAAGTTACTATTAATTGTTTACTCAATGTTATTTTTCAATTTTGAATTTTTTACCGACATCAATTTCAGATTAGTGTTCGTTTTCTCTATGATTATAACAACAGTTATCTTTTTCTCAAATTCAGCAGTCCAGGTTAGGATTCCTTGATTATTATCAATTAAGTTTACCGAGCTGAGAAAGCTAACACAGATATATGTTAGCTTTCTGATCTCAGTATGCTTAAAGATAAAATGAATTATAAAGTTATTATAAAATGAATATTCAGTTTCACTTACTTTCATTTAGCTAAACTCTGTACTAATTACAGGAAATTATGAGGATGAACCCATCAATGGAATGATTAACCCCTTTTGTTTTCTGCTGTTTTGTATAATTTTACGCGTGAATTGGTTCGTTCAGAATACAAAACATAATACAAATATGTTTATTCTATTTCCGCCTTTATGTCGACGCAACAAGATTTACTATTAAACATCGATCAACCAAAACACACAGATGAATAATCCCTTGTAAAACTGTTTACATGAGTAATACTGGTGGTATAAATAATGTTACTGTCACGATAAAAGAGTACTAATAATTACGTTTTTAAAAGTCCTTGCTTTCTTTATTTACTTAAAATCAGTTATGCAAACAGATTTACCATAAAATATGACATGATAAATATTATTTCGGAGTTTGTTTTAAGTTATTTATTTAAGTTTTGTTTTTCAATTGTTTCTAAATTTAGTATATTTTTTTACGTTGACTACACCGTTACGTCAAAAATATTTTTTTTCTTTTATGTGGCAATGGTGCAAATAGGTACATTCTGCTAGTGTCATGTTTTCTTCGTAATAAACAATTTCAAAGTCTTAAACATGTCGTGTCGATGTCCAGTCCCGTCGAAGTAAGTCAGTAGCCGCTCAATAGCGATAGTAGGTTCTACTAAACTAGCGATAGCGATAGTGCTTCCAGCACACGAAAATCACAGTCCCACGGTTTTATTTGATTATCACAAACACCACGCACGAAAAACACTTTGAAGTTTAATAAACTATCACTATTAAACCACAAAACGTCTAGTACGCAATGTTTACAGTAATCAAACAAAAACTCAACTTCAATTCTAGAGTTCCCGCCTAATCAAAAATATTGCAATTATATAATTAATACGTTGTTGGGAATTACTAATATGCCGCGAAATGGCAGAGTAAGTTGACAATAGATTTTGACCGTCTTGCTAATGCTTCGCTTTTAGGGCCGTAATGCTACAATATCTGTGTATTGTAGATAATGGATGCTATTAAAATACACTTAATGTGCTGTATTCCGTTAAAAGGTAGCTAATAATGAGCAAAATCATCTCCTTTGTACGATTATCTATACAGATTCAGTATCTACGGTAGTACGGTAAACTAATGTCATACGGTAAAGTATGTAAATTGTAAGCTCAAAATGTGGATTACGCACACAGTCAACAATTTAAATGCATGGCGGCGATGTCCAGTAACACGCATTCGGAAGTGTAAAGACTCGCGCACATTACAGCCGCGTTACGCCGCTGCGGGTGGTACTGCCAAACTGTGACAACGCACATTATAGACACGGCGGGCATTATAGGCGCAACTCAACGCAATAATTTAGATAAATTAGCTGTTGACATTCAAACTCTCGATTTGTGTCCGTTAACTGCGCCAGTCCATCGCACATTAAGGTGGACTGCGTAGCAGCACATAACATCAGGGCATAAATACGGCTGGCAAGCGATAAGCCAGTGCGCTACGCTGCGGCGCGATGCGGTCCGTCTGAAGTGTGCGATGGTTTATACAAAATGTATGAAAATGTTTCAGGAGGATTTTTGCAATGTTTTGGATTTTTGCGCATCCCTTAAAACTGCATTTTTTTTTATAGAAAAGGCGCGGTATGTCACCCTGTTTGTAAGTGTCCACAGATATCTGCAATACATGTCAACATCGGTCCAGAATGACAAACGTTGGCACGCCCCCAAATGCGATACCTACCTTTGCAGAAAGAGATGGGGCTGGTTATGGTTTTAATGAAAATCGTATACATATCGAGGCCACCAATAGCTACAGTTCTTATAGGGGGATATTGCACGCTCCATTCCCCAGCCGCTGGGCCTAGCCCTGGCACAAATCCGGGGTCGTGCTAACGTTAGTTATTCTGGACTGATGTTTTGGCATGTAACGCGGATGCATATGATCGACAGTATCCACTTACCATCAGGTGGACAGAATGTTCGTCTGTCGCCTTTTTCTATAATAAAATATGAATAAAATTACATGTCTAAGTAACAATAAACTTAGCTTACTGTTCATATTTCTGTTGTGGTACAAACAGTGCTTAGTAACAGTCAACGTAGTGCTTAGTAGAGTTTATCTTCATTTCAATGAAAAGCCTTTGTCGGTATAGATTTACTGGTAAACCTAAAAAGGATCTTGAAGCCTTTGAATGGCTTAGTAGTCGCATTCAGCAGGTCGAATCCGACTATGAAGTGTATTTTACGCCTTAATTAAGATTCTACTATAAACCATGTAGGTAGGTATGTAAGTATGAGTGTATTACTATACTTATGTTATGTTGTATCCTGTTATCCATGGCATCCATGGTTGTATCCTTGGCAGCCATATTGTAACTTTTAATTCCGTTTATTATAGGAAGTATTAAAAAATAAGGAGTTGTATAATTAATTCTCCTTAACTAAATTTCGGCATATTTTAGTAAATACCTAATACTTAAAAATAAATTCACTTAGCTGCCTTTGATAATAAAGTTGCATTTGATTTCATAAAGTAGTGGACTTAGCTGATTTCGTTAGTGATATCCGTCATGATTACGTCACGAAACTAGTGATTATTTAATCAGAAAAAATGATAAAGAATAGAAACTACTTTTTTAATCGTTTTTGAGTAGATATTTCATTAGTAATTAAAGAGAAATATTTAACAATAAATCAAAAATAACTCTGAACGGGCAGCAAATCAATGGTAGCAAATTTAAAGGTATTTAGGTTTTTTTTTTTTTATAGATTAGTGGGCGGACGAGCAAGCGGTCCCACGTGATGGTAAGTGTTACCGCCGCCCATGGGCACCTGCAACACCAGGGGGTATGCGGGCGCGCCGCCGACCTTGCAAAATCCTATTCACAGCTCTCTTGAAGAATCCCATATCGTAGCTCAATGGAAAGACCTCTTGAGGCAGTTCGTTCCACAGCCTACGGGTTCGCGGTATAAAATAATTTTTGGACCGAGCAGTGCGCGACACCTCCGTATCGAGGAAATGCGTTTAGGTTCTTCTGTAATAACTATACTATAAATTCTATAATAACTTCTATAAATAACTGGAATACGCCATCGACTTGGTGATGACAGTCTTAGTAATTTAAAATTATTAATTTCAGTTGTAAAAAATATGTTGTTTTGTTGATCACGATTTGCTGCCCATTTAGAATTTTTTTTTCGAAATGGCTAAATTTTTGTGGCCCTAATGGCCTTTCAAGAGTCACCAGATATGTATGGTTTAGGGCGAGCGCAGAAGGCGCTCAGCCAGGAAAAAAGAGTGTGTGCAGCAACGAACCTAAGGGCTCCCCGCCGGTATACCGGCGGAAGGAACGGACCTCGGCTTAGGGCGTTGCTTTGGGAGGGTACAGCGAGATCGCGAGTCGGTGAAATAACCGACTGACGGACTGACGAATACCGACATCAAATATGTAAGCACGTTTGACCGCGTCTACTTCAGGCGCCCGCGAGCCCAGCACCGCGCAATAAGTGTCTATTGCTAGAGGAGAGTTCACACAAAGAACAATTGAATTTGTATCCGGTAGTGACGTCACAAGTTATTAGTCATCGCATACAAGTGACTTTTTTTGCTGCTCATTAAATACAAGTCAATTGATTAAAAACCTATCAGCATTTTTGAAAAATCTGTAAACAACATTTCTATATATGTATGTTCATATATTAAATAAACATTTCTTCTGATACACATTAAATCACAATTTTAATTTTTAAATTATTAAATCCGTCGTTTCTTCCCTTATTTCGCAATAATTATCTTCATCGTCTTCTTGAGAAATTGGCCCCCTAGTTATATTTAAATTAAATTGTAATTCCTGCTTTTCCTCCCAATCATTCCCATAGTGTTTTTTTAGCCACAATCACTGCTTTCTATGAGAACCGCCATATTGAAATTCCAAAATAGAGCGACGTGATTGGTCCCTCACGGCACGTAGCTGTGTTTGATTTTGAACGGCTGTACTTAAACGTCTTTGATTCGGGCGAATGTGAACTACGAATTCGAATTTACGAATTGGATTTAGCTGTATTAGTTTGTTTCTTATTTGAGGAATGAGTTTAAATTACCCGCACTGTGTTGTGCTGGGATTGTGAAGAAGGAAAAAACGCAGTGAACCACTCTTGAGACTTATATTCAGTACAGACTTAACTATTTGTTAGACATGCGTTTATGGTACTGTGGTGACTACGAGTTGACTGCCGTGGGCTGAGACTCGCCCTTATTTATATTGATACAATGAGAGACGCTGGTGGATGACATTATATATATTTAAACTAAAACTACATCCGCTTTCTGTTTTCTGTTTAATCTGATGTTTAACTTGTAGAGAATGCCGTAAGGCATTAAATCCGCCTTTTGTAGACGTCATATACTTGTCACATACGTCACATAATAAAAATAATAACTAATATTAATGTAATGTTAAAATCAGTTTGCATTAGTAGGTCAATAGTAACGAACACACGCGTTTGCATACTACAGATTAGTTTAATGAAGAAAAATGCAATCGATCGGGACAAATATGCTTCTAGATATTGTCACGGCAGTAATTACTTTCTCTGCGATATTTCCTTGACACAATGAATAGTTACCTCATTAATCATTTGCAATCTTTTCTCCTTTTCTTTATTAAGGCAAATGATGTATCAAAGATTAATTAAAGCCAAAGACTCGGGGCCTTACTAACCACCTTCTGTTAAAGAAAGTATTAGGAGGTGGTGACAAAGGCATTAAAATGTCATTAAAATTTTAATTTCTGGAGCACGCGGGTTTCCTCATGATGTTTCCCTCACCGCACAGCTAGTGTAAATTTTCCAATAAACAAAAAATACATACATAAATAAATCACAAAATACAAACATATCACATGCCGATGACAAGAAAGAGATTTGTAGACAAAGAGAACTGAATAGAAAAATTAAAGAATAATTAACTTTTTGTGAAAACCAGATAGCATACATGTGCCTATTTTTACTATATACTTAGTCGAATAACAATTCCACATAAAGGTTTCCACACTTATACAGCTCGACAAATTATATTATTTGTTCAGACTATGTTTTCAGACATGTTACAATTTAAATAAGAAAGAAAGAAAAATTCGTTTATTCAGCCGCAATTAAAACACAATTTTAATTTTACATTTGTACAGGTAATATAAATATTTGTATTGCTGCCTGTGTGTCGTTATTGCGCCAAATGGGTGTCGGAGCTTAATTCTAACTGTGAGCTCGCGAGGATTCACAACACTGATTTTCAATTGAAATTTTCAACTGTGTATGTATCGTACCAGTAGTTCTAAAAGGGTAGCATAGAGGTTACTTAGTCCAACATACGTATAACTATAAATGCGAATCCATTATTCAAATGAACACAATTCAATACAGGAAAATATTTCTAGAAAATAAAAACGAACAACGGGACGACTTCATATCTTATTCCAGGTTCCATCGTATTTTAATTCAATTATGAAAAATGTTCGGTAATATTTTCAACTACTAGCAATTTCTTCAGAGCTGCGAATCACGTTTCTTTTGTTTACTTGTTTTGTATTTAAATAGAACCTTTTTTATTTAAATCAATAGACTTCAACGGTCTTAACCGCAGAATTGGGATTTCTACGTTCAATTCAGTGGTAATTGATAGTTCTTACAGAGGATTATGAATTTTGTTGTGTGATATCGGCTGGCTTTAGAATAACTACCGCATCTCTTCCCATGGGTGTCTTAAATGGTAACTAAGGGATGGCGGCTACCGCAAGCTCTGGGGAACATACACCACCTCCAAAATAATGGACTCGCCAACCCGCTTGATCAGAGCGACGTTTTAAGGCCATACATTCCTTATGGACATGACATCGTATGTTCAGTATGCAGATGCCCATGTTCAGCAGTGAACGATAAACGAACTGGTAATTGTGTCTTTCCACTGCTGGATATGCCTGTGTCCTTTCCCAAGGTTCGCCACCACACACGATGTTCTGTTCTTCTAATCCAGTTACTTACCGACATCTTTCTTCAAGTCGGCTGTCCACTTGACTGGAGTGCGTACCGCCGCGTACCACACTACTTTTCGTCTTCCCATATGGTAGCGTAATGGAAAGACCTCTTGAAAAAATTCGTTTCACAGTCAACGAGTTCGCGGTTTTTGAACAGCACAGTACGCGACACCTAAATATCTAGAAAATGCGAATTCACTACGCTTCTTTCACAAGAGGTGTGCTTGTAGAAATTCTAGGTGGGAATTGTGTCGAACAATTTGTTCAAAGTATTCCCTATTGTACAGGCGGTGTAACAAGCAGACGCTGAGGGGTTTACGACCGCATGTGAGCGTGGGATTGTCGACAACACAAACAGCGCGTCGTTAGTTGGAGCCAAATGGGTGCAATTGATACTGGAAGAAAGGCGGCAGACGAACATAAAGTTTATCTGATGGTAAGTGGATACAGTCGTCCATAGACATAAGCGATACATGCCAACATCAGTCCAGAATGATAAATGTTAGCATGCCCCTGGATGCGCTTTAGGAGATTAAGAAATGGGTTGGGAAAATGGGGCATATTGAAATTTACCGACATACTTTAAAGATTCATCAAGTTAAAGTGACAGTGAGTAGATCATGTCTGTGACAGAATCAATACATGATGTGCTAATGTCAGTGAACCCACGTTAATAGGTTTGGAAGCCATAGTTGTAAATGTTGATACAATATGAATAACATCAGTGATTAGTATAAAGGCAACTAAGCCGATATAAATCGTTACTTGTGTTACAGTTAATCCTTGACTAATTACTTGTCTAATGTGGTAATAAAACGATATGTAGTAGCATTTAGTTTCTAAGAGGCTTACAGTGGTGACTTATTGTATGAACACTAATCTAGAGTTCGTGCGAGTATATTACCTAAGATTGAACTAGTAAAGCGGGTATAATATAATAGATAAGATATACCTAGCCACTATTAGACCTTCTTGTCTAGGAAAAGGTGGCAGACTAGCATACAGTCCACCAGATGATAAGTGGACACTATCAACCGTGTACATCCGCAATACATGCCAAAATCAGTCAATGCGACAAATGTTGGCATGTCCCTAGATGCGCTGTCTACCTTTGGAGATGTAGGAATGGATTTTGAGAATGGGTTGGGAAAATGGGAAGGATGGAATGGTATTGGAGAATAGGATAGGATAAAGTGGAAGATGCAGTACATTTCAAGGTAGTCCTCTATGAGAGAGAAGTAACGCGGCCAGTCGTGGGCGCCCAGCGGCTGCGGGAATAAAGCGTGCTTTCTTCCCCTCCAGAGACTAATTAGATTGGCCTTCAGTCTTAATTAGACTAGAAAAGCCTTTTTAGAAATGTTTGTATATGTAATTGTTTCGCAGTAATGTCACCTTTTTGCGTATTAAACATTATGCGTATTGAACATTAAACATTATTGTAGGGTGTACTCACCGAGAGCGGACGCGCCCCAGTAACAACTATCCATTTTCTATCTTTACATTTATTTGTGATTTATATTGTACAGTGATTGTAATTAAAGACTCTTCATCTAACTTGCTTTTCGGCTTCTGTAGTAATATATATGTACTGAATTTTGAATACCAATTGAATTTTAATCATTTTTGATTGACCTTCAATAAATGTTTTATTGTCTCTAAGAATAACGCCATATTCAATGTCCCACACTAGGTTTTTCTGTGTCGTGGGTCTTGAGACACCTACAAACACAGACATATACTGATCCGAACAAACATTTGTCTTTAAACTATTTTTTATTCTAGTGGAAATTGAAGCCAGAGGGGTCTCTGCAGAGTAAGTACAAATTGGACTAATCGGTCATCTTTGGAATGTACGATTCTATGTGATTTAGCTGGAAGATATTTTTTTGATAAACTGTGTCGATTGTCGGCTATGTTAGGTTGTTACCATAGACTGCCGCAAAATATTACGTTGTACTGAATCATTTGTACAAATCCTAGAAATAGATTATTAAAAGTCGATAGTTGAAACTATCAAATGGATTATTGATATTGAATAAAGAAATTGCTCATAATTTGCAAATAAAGTTATTAGAACAATGGAACCTTCTAAATTTCCCTAACAATAAATTCTCTTTCAAAAATCAGCCTGGCTAAAAATAAACGAGTTTTTCCATTACTATTTCACAAAGGAAATTCTAATAATATGTAAATAACTTCCTTCCGGGTTAGACTCAACATCAGTTGGCATTATGGTAATGACACAACGAGTCGTCGCTTCCAAAACCGCGTTTAATCAGGTTATAAGGCTATGAGAACGTTACAAATTATAGCAGTTCCAGCGCTTACATAAACAAACAAATTTATCCCTTACTTTGTCCTCGAAAATACTCTATTTCTATACTGAAAGAAGGTCGCAGACGAGCAAACTGTTATAATGATAAGCATGCAAAAATTGACGATCAAAAGTGACAAAGGTTTAATATGCCTTACATGTGGGCGGTACTGAAAGATAAGTCCTACCGACGCGAACAATAGTTGCCTCCATTATACCTGAGACTAATGTACTAATGTTGGCATGTATTGCGGATGTCCATGGACGACAGTATCCACTTACGGACTGTAAGTTCGTCTGCCGCCTTCTTCTAATAAAAGAAAACTGAAAAACTGCAAAAACAATTTGAAGAAAGAATGAATAATGAAAGAAGTACAGAATAAAATGCACAATTGTGTCTCGTATTTTTTATTGCCTTGTACTAGACAAGCATAGTCTGAAATCATTTGTCTTACAAAACAAATTTATTTCCAGAAATTCTAGAATATTGATTGAACTAAAGGGTTTTTCAGATCTCCATGTAAAATCGAACATATTATTTATAGATATGAGGTGGAAGGTAAACTGCAGATATTCCATCTGGTGGTAAGTGGTAAGTGGACGCCCATAGGCATCCGCAATCATGCTAAAATTATTCAAGTATGACAAGAAATAATTTGTGTCGCCTACTATTGAAGATTTAAAACATAAATTTAAAAGACATTTAAATTAATGGAAAAATTTAATTCATTGGAAACAAATAACATAATTTTCAAACTAGGTATTGCTTGCTGACTTAAGTATTTAAAAAAATACTTTTGTTACTGGCATCAAAGCAAATACCTAGGTTTCTAACAAATTCAGATCACAACCATTTAGGAAATCAAAATTCCAATCAGGCCCACTTTATCGACATAAATATGCAGAACAATTTTTGGATTATTTTCAAAATGACCGCTCGAGAAAGTAAAGTGAGAATCATGTTCTGAGAATCGTTCAGAATAATTAATTTCAACGTCAAGGTATATTTTTAAAATATTTCTATTAGCTAGGTATTTATTTATAACATTGTACAAATGTGTTATTTAGTGATGGAAAATAATATATTTCATTTTACAATACAATACTTAAACAAAATTTACAAGAGACTAATTTTAACTAATGAGTGTACATTGTACATGCTTAATATAGTTACAAATTTGGTCTCTGTAGCAAGGTAGGCCAGTAAACTGGCTGCATTGCTTCACTGGATCGCGTTGTGCAAAATACTTTTTTTTATAGAAACAAGGCCGAAATCTAGCAGACAGTCCACCTGGTGATAAGTGATACTGTCGCCCATGAACAACCGCGATGCATGCCAACATCAGTCCAGAGTGACAAATGTTGATACACCCCCGGATACGCTGCCTATCTTTTGAGATTAAGAAATGAATTTAGAGAAAGGATTGGTCAAATGTAGAGATATGTTAGGATGGGACGAGAATCTGCTCTGGCATATCTCACTCACTATTGAAACACTTACATACATTTGGTCCCCCAAAAAACGGTAAAGTGGGTAATGACTGCAATACCCACTGACATTTAAATTGACTGACACTGACATTCGTAAAATGTACTGACATTTTACGGTACTGTTCTGTGAGAGAGGGGTGTAACGATCGAAAATAATTATAAACAATCTCGATAAGTGGTAGGTAATAAGCCATGCATTTATGTGGGCAGTCCGCGAGTCACTGAAGCGGCTACAACTGAAAATCAGCGCTGAAATTTTTGCTGCAGTACATACTAAGTTGTATGTAGCCCGTTTGTCCAGGGGCAATACATATCTTTGTGTTAAATAGGCTATAATATAGTTTATGTTTTTATGTTAATAGTGTGTTGTGTTACATTACATGGAGCTAATAAATTTTATTCCTTCTTTCTTTCAGCGTGCACCCTGAAAGAAAGAAAGCAGAAGGGAGGGTGAATACTGCAATTCAACAGCCGCTGGGCGCAATCGACTGGCCACGTTAGCGCTCTCTCACAGAACATTACCTTGGAATAAACTATTTTGTACTATATTAAATTCTCCAATGTACCAATGTGTTTCGGTGAATGAGTGAGATATGCCAGAGCCCATTCCCATCCCATTATATCCCTCCCCATTTTTCCAACCCTTTCTCCAAATCAATTCCTACATCTCAAAAGGTAGGCAGCGCATCCGGGTGTGCCAGTGTCTGGACAGCGACGGTTTCCATTTACCACCAGATGGACTGTATGCTCGTCCACCGCCTTCTTACTAAAACCCTGACTGACTTCTCCTTATACTTCTAATGACTAACTCTAAAGTCACCAGTGCCGTCAACCAGGCGTTTTGTAATATCCAGAAAAAATGCGCACTAGAATACGAACTGTCAAAACGTGTTCTCGTATGCAATTCTGGAGATTCTTAGTTTGAAGTGTATGTTGTATGACGTATCTTCAGAAGGTGCGATAAATAACTTCCATTGTACTCCATACTGTTTTATTAAATGATCACAAGGATTAATTGAAAGTATGCATTTATAGGAGACGACTGGCGAGCACGGTGACAATGTCAAACACTGTGCGCGTTCTACCGTGCACTGTGTCGACACTGTGTCAGTACACAGTAACAATATATTCGAGACCAATATCTGATTACATAATATCAACTGCACGTATTTTAAGCTTGTTTAAATTTTCACTAAGTGTCACTATTTAATGTGAAACTTTGTAATCAAGTATCCCTTTACAAACAACGTTAATAGACTTGGAACTTCATACATAGGTATTGTGTACTTAGTTTATACTCTTGTACTGAAGACGAAGTTGTAGATTAGAAACATATCTCTGTTATTTTTTAAGTGTAAAAAAATTTCTATTTCAGACTATCATCTGTTTTACTGTGCATTTTGAACACAAACGATTAGGTAATCCACCCGATAGCCTAACATCAGGTGGATAGAATGTCAACTAGTCTGCTTGACCCGGCACCAAACAGACTGTTTGACATGTTTACGATACATGCCAATATGACAGATATTGCTACATTATGATTTGGTTAAGCAACCAATTTGTAGCACCTATGTGGATTGGGGAATTAGAATCTGAAAAATGAATGTAGTTACCATAAGCGAATCCTATACCATGCCATCACGCTTTCCTCATTTCATAACGGGCAATATTGAATTTGTTTGTCTAGTTTATAGTTTTAACCTAAATATGCTTTATAGCCCTTAGTATTCTCGAATTTCACGGCCCGTACAACTGAGTTTCAACTTAAGTACGGATTTTTAAACTATCACTAACTCAGCTGTGAAGAAAAACATCGCGACAAAATCCACATACTCGAGAATTAAAAAAATCTAACCTACTATCACGTGGGACTGCATGCTCGTCCGCCTACTTCCCTATAAAAAAATATTTCATCACGTTTCTTTATTGCTTGATTTTTGTAAAGGAAAGTCTGCTTCATAAAATAACACTAAATTGAAATAGTAAGTAGACTAACATTTCTTTTGTAGCCTATTTACCCAAGATCGAAGTATAATTCAAGAAAAAGGCAGAAGAATCAATACGAACAGGCCGAACGGCCTTAGCTCCGACCGTCGAACCTACGTGACCCGCTTCAGAAAGTATTTCAGTAAATAATTATTATTATATCCCAACTTTTGTAGAGCAGTGGGCTTCTAATAATTGTCTTGAGTTCCCGAGAAAATGGCTCTTCTTGAGACATACGCAATTTATTATCCATTTTCAAGAATTTAGCGCTTCTGCGTGCTGGCAGTTCTTTCGTAGTCTAAATTTATTGTCGGACCTTGAAAATGTAAATTTATCGCCCGAGAGCGCTTAAAAGCAAATCTTGCTTTTTATAGAAAGAAGGTGTACAGACAGTTTAACTTGTAGTAAGTGGATACTGTCGCTAATGTACATTCAGGATATATGCCAACATCAGTCAAGAATGACAATGTTTGGGATGCTCCTAGTTGCGCCGCCTATTTTTGGAACATTAGAACTGGATTAAGAAGAAGCTTAGGATGAATGTGGAATAACGCGATGAGGAATTGAGATGTATACATATTTCTTACAGTTATAAATAAAATTTATCAATGCAAAATTGTAAAAAAAATTCACAAATAGGAATCCCTTGATTCATGGTCATCATGTTCCAGTCAAATTTTAAGATTTCTTTACCCACATTCAGCTCAAACATCGAACATTGTCTGGCAGAGATCGCTGATAGCGATAAGACCGCCTTTTGTGCATTTCATATGTTACAATGCCTGTTACTGTCTTGTTTTGCTTTCGTGTGCAATAAGGAGTTTTATCTGTCTGTCTTATTGTATCTAAAATATATATGCCTACCTCTTTAACTATTAACCACAGAAAGACGCATTCGAACAAGTGCATTCATTTAGAAATTATAAAGCATTACAACTCAAAAATTGGCCCAAAATCGCCGTCAGGCGAGTAAAAGCCACAACATCCTGAAAACGCCCCGAAGTGTGATCGAACGTTTAAAGAAAATGGCATCAAACTTACTTCAGTCGTTTCAGAGAAAAGTGGTTACTTAGTGTAACACGAAAATTCTCTTATTCCAGAGGCACACATTTCCGTTCCGTTCGTGTGTAAAAAGTTCATTAATGAAATAAGTAACGCAACTAAATGAAACCTTTTACTGCACACAAATTAAACTGTCAATCTATTTGCTCCGGCAGATGGATCGTTTCCCGGCTAGTTATTACAACCGACTAGTATAAGCTGAGCCCTGTCATTTCACGGCATTTCGTTGCAGCGCTAATGTTGTAATGTAGTACAGTAACTGTAATACTAAACCACGGCCGCCGAACTGCCGATCACGCACACAAATGTAAAAATGGACTCAAATGTAAAAGTGAAGTTTGTCAGGGGATCCATTACCAATATTTTAAGGGATTGTTATCCACTTATTTTTATCGACAAATACACCTTCCTACCTACTCCCACCCTCCACCTTCTTGAATGGCGGCCATCTTATTTTTTAATAGGCCGAATAAAATGCACTAAACTGACCTCTAAAAGCAAATAACTTGTAGAAAATTAAAATATATCGCCTGATGCAATGTGAGCAGAACAGAGAAGTAAGAGATTTCTTTTTTATTTCCAAATTTATAATTTTTATCTGGAAACTTAACGAACTTAGCTGTGCAGCATCTTAACGAAGTCATTTTCAGATGTGGCCAAGATGTTGTACATCTTAGCCAAATAATCTTAGTGGTGTTATCACGCAGCTGACATGTCCGAATATGGATAAAAGTACCTACCATAATGAGAGAATAAGAAAGTAAATCTGATTATGAATATTCTATTGTTACTTATAATACAATAATTAAATAAAATTGTTTCACAACAAAGGCGTTGGTTTCAACATCTACGCCGCCGTACGCCGTCTATAGCGATGGTAATTTCAAACATGATTGAGTCAAAAAAAGGTTTATAAATGATAACTGTATTTATAACATCTGTTTGACGTATTTTCATTACATACCGTAATAAAACATTCTTAGAAATAAAATATTTGCTAAAAAGAAATAATACTTATTACTTTTAAATATAAAAACGTTGCCAGCCCGTTTTTACATTTTAATTTAAGTAAAACAGTCTTTATTATACTTTTTATTTGTTACTTGTCTTCATAAAAATAAATTGCAGAGAAACATAAAACCATTTTAAGGAAACAATTAAAAGTTACAAACATGTAGTAAGGTTTTGTTGTCCTGTCTAAAATGTTCGTTTTTTTTTATAGAATAATGGGCGGTCGAGCAAGCGGTCCCACGTGTAAGTGTTACCGCGACCCATGGACACCTGCAACACCAGGGGGTAAGCGGGCGAGCCGCCGACCTTGCAAAATCCTACTCACAGCTCTCTTGAAGAACCCCATATCGTAGCTTAATGGAAAGACCTCTTGAGGCAGTTCGTTCCACAGCCTACGGGTTCGCTGTATAAAATAGTTTTTGGACGGATCAGTGCGCGACACTTCCGTATCGAGGAAATGCAGATGGATTGCACTTCTGTGACGGGAGGTGCGGTTGTAGAAACCCAGGTGGGAATTATATTAAACAATTCTTCAGAGCATTCCCGATTGTACAGGTGGTAGAACACACAGAGAGACGCAACGTCTCTCCGAATGCTGAGGGATTCTAAACCGCCCGTGAGAGTGGGATCGTCGACAATACGAACAGCACGTCGTTGAATGGAGTCAAAGGGGTCCAATTGGTATTTCGGTACGCCGGCCCAGAGATGAGAGCAATACTCCATATGGGGCCTCACCTGAGCTTTGTAAAGCATTGCAAAGGCCCGGGGACGAAGTACCGCTTCGCTCTGTTCAGCACACCGAGCTTTTTGGAGGCCATTTTGGCCTTATTTTCCAGATGACCCCTAAATTCGACTTTGCTGGAGATGTCGATACCAAGGATCCCGATACTCTCCAAGATCTTAAGAGGTATGCTCTGAAAGCGAGGTGCTACAACAAAAGGGGTTTTTTAGCGGTGAATGCACAGACTTGCGTCTTACTGGGATTGAAATCCACTAGGTTCAGAGAACCCCAAATCGAGACTAGATCTAAAGAGTCTTCGATTTCAGACACAAGCCTGGCGCGACTCTCTTCCACTTCGACCCGAGGGATGTTGGCGTGGCCCCTGTATAAGGCGTCTCCAGTACTGTCATCTGCATAGCAACCTACGTCACCAATTTGCAACAGGTCGTTGATATGCAGAAGGAACAGAGTTGGGGACGGCATGGAGCCTTGCGGCACGCCAGCGTTAATAGACATGATGTCGGAGCAGCTACCATCGATAATGATTCTGATGCTCCGTCCAGTCAGGAAACTGGCAACCCATTCGCATAATCCCTCGGGTATCCCGAAAGATGGTAATTTGGAAAGCAGCGATTTGTGCCATACCCGGTCAAAAGCTTTCGCAATGTCTAGGCCTACAGCCAGAGCCTCGCCTCTACTCTCAATGGCGTCAGCCCAGCGGTGTGTTAAATACGCTAAAAGATCACCAGCCGAGCGATTATGGCGAAATCCATATTGATGGTCGCTAATCAGTTGGTGATCCTCTAGGTACTCAAGGAGCTGTGTGTTCATGACACGCTCCATCACCTTGGAGAGGAGGGAGGTGATCGCTATTGGCCTGTAGTTGGCCGGGTCTGTGCGGTCACCCTTTTTAGGCAAAGGGTGAACATGAGCTACCTTCCATGCTGACCGGAAGCTTTTTGTGGAGTATGAGATCCTAAAGAGTCGCGTGAACACCGGGTACAACTCGGGAGCGTAAAATTTAAGCACCACTGCAGGAATACCATCTGGCCCACTCGACTTTCGGATATCAAGAGATGCTAGAGCTCGCCGGACTTCACGCTGGGTGAAACAGATTTCCGGCATGGAGCTTGTGTAGGGGAAGGCCGGGCAAGATGGGGTAGTTAAGGATCAAATCTCAATTATTCACAGTTTAGTAGTTTTAGAATCGTATTTATTTTTATTCAGTTATTTTGTTATCAGTCTTGAATAATTACATGAAATCAGGAACATCTAACCATTGCACTGGTAATTAAATTACAATATATAGAACACTAGATATCACCCCATCTTACCCGAACTATCGGGCAAGATGGGGTACACTCATTCTTTTGTTCTAAGGACGACATAACTCACAAATAGGTGTTGCTTCAGCATCCTCGTCATCAACACCCGCACAGCTACAATGTGCCCACTTAAAACACAACGAACAAGCTATCCAACCTTCATTAGAGTCCAAGTATCGTCCTGAGAAATAAAAACATGGAGTGTTTTCCGTTTCATCACTATCCATCTCTTTAGAAGATGACTTTTAGTACGTTTCTTTGCTTTAGATTTTGTGCCTTTTGTCTTGAGTTGTTTTTCCTCCTTCTTTCTGTGTTTAATTTCCTTCTTTTTCTTTTTTAACTCTTCTGCGTCACTTTTCCTTTTTATCATTTCTTCTAACTCCCGTTTAAAAGGTGATGAGGTTATGATAGCTGTCTTACCACGTCTTCTTGTAACTCTTGATGTTTTTTTGGTCACTGGAAGGGGCATCAATTGTTTTGGACTGACCAAAGTAACGTTACTTTGATCTGAGACTGGGTCAGACCAGTGAGAGCACCCTGCGGATGGAATAGCTGTAGTTGTCATTGCTGTTGTTGTAGCAGGAGATGTACTAATAGCTGCAGCAGTCGTTACTGTTGTTGTGACAATAGTTGCTGCCACGGTATATGTTGTTATGGTAGTGGCTAGAGTTGTTGATAGCCTCACTTCTCCAGACTCCTGATTTGTAGTGGAAGGACATTCCTCATTAAAAGGAATCTCGGTTGTTAAAGAGGCCATGAAATCGCTGTCTGTAAAAACGTTGGGGTCATGTGGCCAAATACCAGTAGTTTTAAAGCCATTGATAGCTGTTGGCATGGTAGCAGCTTGAACAAAAGCTTTGCCAAACAGTTCAGCAACTTGATGTATGGTGACTACCATTCCTGGATTGGTGCGGAGCCATGTCGATACAGTTTGGTCATAGTATATGCTCAATGGCCTCATCAAAACCATATCAGCAGGTTGAAGACGATGAGTGGTGTGCGGCGGGAAACATAAAATTATGACTCCATTTGCTCTAGCTTCATTAATTAAGTCTATATTCTGAGTATGTGTGCTGTGTCCATCCAATAGTAATAATACTGGTTGATCTACTGACGCACCACTAAATTTAACAAACTGCTTAAACCATTCCAGAAAACGTTCGGTTGTCATCCATCCGGAATCAGTGCATACACCCCAAGACCCCGGTGCAGCATTGAGCATCAATTCAGGGTTCATCCTCTTTCTTGGGAACACTAACATCGGTGGCATATAATGCCCGGCGGCATTGAAGCAAACTTCGACTGTAACAGTCGTTCATCTTTCAGCAGACACTATTGTACCGACTTGTTTTCGGCCTTTTCTAGCTATAATTTTTGATCTAGTTTTAGGTACCACTGATACACCCGTCTCATCACAGTTATATATTAGATCTGGGGTCAATTTGTGCTCATCGTAAACGTTTGCCAAAAAATTGAAAAAATCTGTGACAACTACTTTGTTGAAACCGGCAGCTCTTGCGGCTGAGGTGTTTTCCGGTTTCCTGACAGACAATTCTGAATGTCTTGCCAAGAAATTCCTAAGCCAGTCCTTCCCAGCTTCAGTCTTATTACTATTAAATGGACAAGGCTTATTATTTCGTGCAGCAAGTTGAAAAACCATTTGCTTCAAATCTTTGGTCGTAAGGCCATAAAACCTGCTCTCCATATCTAGTAAATAATTCACAAGCTCATCCTCTTCTTTTTGTGAAAATACAGGTAGTCTGGGCCCCAATGGTACCTTCACCTATTTCATTATTGTTTTCACGAGCCTGTTTTACTTTTTTCTCCAATGTGGTTTGTGGGACTAAAAAGGACTTAGCAGCCAACATGTATCCCATTTTTCCCTCTAGAACCGCTTCTACCGCCTTTTTCATTGTCTCTTCAGACCATTTCCCTCTCTCCGATTTTCTTTTATAATTATATACCATCCTTAAACAACAACAAAACAGATATAAAATTAAAATCACTGTGATGGGCAAGATGGGGTACCCCATACCCCGTCTTGCCCGTTAATCAGTTCTGAAATTTAAAATTAAATATAAAATTTACAACGAATATTTTATAGAAAAACAAGTTTTTACCTGTTACTACAGTCTCCTGTTGATAAGATTCGCCTAAAAGCCGCAGAAAACTCACAAGTTCTAATACTTTCGCAGTACCAAACTTATAGTGACGAAATTTTAGTGCAAACTAGCTAATTCAATTTTTTGCAATAACAACAACAATTGACTAGCGGTCGTGTTGGTACTCGTACGACTGAGAGCTGTCATGGCGGCAAGTAGTTCGACGCTAGAACGAACGTGATTGGTTGATTCGAATCACCTGAATAGCCTAGTACCCTGTCTTGCCTACCACCCCGTCTTACCCGGCCTTCCCCTACCTCGAGATAGACGGTGGTGAGGCACCTCTATCGTCCAGAGTCGAGTTTGAGGCAAAGAGATAGCCCAGGAGATCGGATTTCTCCTTCGCCCCATGGGCCAGTGACCCATCGAGTTTCCGCAGTGGTGGGAGTGACGACTGACAGAAGTTACCTTTCGCTCGCCACGACCAGAAAGCTCCGTTTCCAGAAGGACAGCTAGCTAGTCGATCGCCAATTCTGCGGATGTGCTCATTCCTTGCTCTGACAATGATCTTCTTACTGCACCTCGTAACACTTATTACTCACACCAGGCGCTAGAATTGTACAAATCATCAAAACATGAAAACATAAAAGAAATCATGAAAACAAAAGATAGTGTGTACCAATCGTAATGGTAGACAACATACACAGTCTTCTCATAAAGGGGACATTTTGACGGGAACTCGAGGTGAAATTGAGGTTTTATTTGATTTTTTATTTGATTATTATAAAGTACTGTGTGCGTCTTGTGGTATAATAGTGATAATTTATTAAACTTCAAAGTGTTTTTGTGAGTAATATTTATGATAATCAAATAATAGAATAGGACAACGTTTTTCGGGCGCTTCCAAGGAGTCCTCTTCTGTTCTCAGTAAATTTACTATCAATTTACTGAGCGACTCCTGACTAACTTCGACGAGACTGGACATTCACAGGATACGTTTTTGACTTCAAAATTGTGTAATAGGAAGAAAAATTGATATTGGCAGAATGTGCTAATTGCACCATTGCCACCTTTGAAAAAAAATCCAAAGTGCCGATCTTATTTTTCTTTTTTTCTTCGTATATGACACCAGTGCAATTAGCATATTCTGCCAGTGAATTAAGTTTTCTTCGAAATAAACAATTTCAAAGTCTAAAATGTATCCTGTCAATGTCCATTCCCGTTGAAGTAAGTTAGGGAGTCACTCAGTAAAGCGATAGTAGGTTTACTGAGGATAGAAGAGGACTCCTTCGAGCACACAACGAACGCAGTCCCACGCATTCATTTGATTATCACAAACACCACGCACGAAAAACACTTTGAAATTTAATAAATTATCACTATTAAACCACAAAACGCCTATTATACATTTTTATACAATAATCAAACATTAACTCAACTTCACTGCTCGTGTTCCCCCAAAAAGTCCAGCGCTGCACTTACCATACTGTTCACATCTCTACTATGAACGAGAGGGTGAATCGGTTCTGGTCGGTCGGTATAGACATGGCACGTCAGTTTTGGCGGATCGCAGTCGGAAGTCCGAGGTCACGTGACGCTCGCGGCCTGTATCCGGTAACAAGTTAGGGGAGCTATTGAAGGTTTGAATATCACCATAAACGTATATGATCGTGCATACGTTCGGAACGATACGTATATATCTCCTCACCACTATTTTAGTGGTAAAAATTATATTATTAGATCAAAATCAGGAAATCTCCATCTCGGGATAGTTTTAAGAGGAGATTGAAAGATCACCTCCTGCAAATAGACACCATTTAGTTATTTTTTTTGTATTTGATCATTTGTATCTATGTATTAATTATTTATTTTAATACACATAATATTTATTTTCATTTGATATGTATGTGTATATATATGTATGTATATTTTGAGTGTTTATCATGATATGTTATGTTTTTATATATAATAATTCATTCAAAATTTGATTTAATTTTAGTATTGTTGATCACTTGCGCCTACCAAACCAATACCGTCACTATATAGCCCCAAGGTTGGCTGGAAGAAAATACTTTTTAGCATTAAGTTCGCCTATTGTTAAAACAAAAAAAATGTAAATAATTACTTAATAAATTATTATTATTATTTATTATACAGGTGAATTAAGCCCAGTTTAATTTCTACTGCACTTGATTTAATTTATCTCTTTTTAACCAACGGTCGACTGGTATAGTATGCCTTGAGGCATTGAGGTATAAAAATGTTAGTACATTTTTATAAACATCAATCTTGAAATCTTCCACGTATTTATTGAAATACGTAATTTATAGGTTTCAAGATTGATGTTATATGTTATACGTATGTAAGTTATACGTTTTTGAAATTACTTAAAGTTTGACAGAATTGTCAAATTATTTGTATCAAAAAGGTCACATATTTTTACTGTCATAATACATATATACCCGTACCATACCAGTGTGTCACTACACTATTGGATATAGTACTCGTATAGTAAAATATACTATATGTCTCCTGAGGCTCCGCACCACACATGATCATCGGCACTTCTCATCCAGCCACTACTAAGACTAACAAAATTTCTGATATAGTCTTCTATAAAATAATTCACATTTAGAAACGTTTATAGGAGAGTTTCACAAACGCGTGCAGGAGAATAAATCGGTCAAAAGTTAGTACATGCTACTGTTATCATCATGTGATCAGTAAATCGGTCAAAAGTTAGTACATGCTACTGTTATCATCATGTGATCAGTAAATCTGTCAAAAGTTAGTACATGCTACTTACTGTTATCATCATGTGATCAGTAAATCGGTCAAAAGTTAGTACATGCTACTGTTATCATCATGTGATCAGTAAATCGGTCAAAAGTTAGTACATGCTACTGTTATCATCATGTGATCAGTAAATCGGTCAAAAATTAGTACACGCTACTGTTATCATCATGTGATCAGTAAATCGGTCAAAAGTTAGTACATGCTACTGTTATCATTACGTGATCAGTAAATCGGTCAAAAGTTAGTACATGCTACTGTTATCATCATGTGATCAGTAAATCGGTCAAAAGTTAGTACATGCTACTGTTATCATCATGTGATCAGTAAATCGGTCAAAAGTTAGTACATGCTACAGTTATCATCACGTGATCAGTAAATTGGTCAAAAGTTAGTACATGCTACTGTTATCATCATGTGATCACTGTTATCACTGTTGCCATCGAGTTTTTAGCACTACGTGAACAGTTGCAGTCGAGAATTGTATGAAATTTTATACCATACTCTCGCCTGAACCGTTCGAGAAACTCCTCTTGTGTAAATGAGTCATAAGTGTAATAAATGTAAATTACAAAATTGAGGAGCGCCTATTCGAAGTACTAAAATTAACCAGATGTTACGCTAACGCTCACATGATAACCAATATGAACATACATATGAATATATAAATATTCTTAAGTATGTGTCTACATGTATTACAGATATATCTTCTATTGTTTTATTATACATATACTAGAGGCTGCTTTTTAATGACATAACTCCTCTCGGTTATTCTAAGGTCAACTGGAAGAGATTCCTTCTAGGAATAACTCCGATTTTACGGTTGCATTTTGTTTTATAATAAATAACGCCACACTCAGTGGCCCACACTAGGATGCCCTTTGTCTTAGGTTCAGAGACACAGACAAAGATAAATATACACCTAGACCCGAACAAACATTTGTCTTTGAACAAATAAATGTCCGACCAGGAATCGAACCCGGGGTACCAAGCCTGCTGTGCAAAATCGCCCACCAACAGAGCCGATCTGTCGCCAAAGTATTGTATTGTCTTATTGTAAGAATTAACTATAAGTACCTACAATAAAGAGCAACAACATCAACAACAACATTCATGCAACGCAATATTCACTTTGAACATATAGCTTTGTAAGACGATATGGTTAGAACCTCAGTCTTTTGTGTAATTCTCTTTTCGCCGTTCGCCCTCCCCACAGAAACGTATAGGGTTTTATGTTTTATCAACGCTGACGTAAGCACTGTTTGCCTTCCACTCCCCGGGGCATATGGCGACATATTTGTAACTATAGCAAAGCTATCTACGGATAAAATCTAAATTGTACACAAACTCATCGCTGTCGCTCGGAAACATTGACTACAGGGATTTGCTGCCAACGCTGTATACGAATACCTTATCATTCTAGTTGTTGTTCTATAATAAATTAAGAATAGAAATCCGAAAATCCCCATTCGTGGCCTACTTCGAGAATTAGTGAATTGTCTTGTAACGTTACATATGTCTTCCAATTCAAATCTCTTAATAAATATGGTTTCATCGATTATTCTGCCAACGTCAAGGTTAAATGAGACAATAAAAAAGGAAGAAAATAAAAACCACGAAAATTATGCTGACATATGATCAGCATACTAAAATATTTAAAAGGAATGAAAGAGGTAGTATAATCCCTAACCGCGACATTTCAATAAGCTGATGCACACTGAATCCGCCTTAAGCCTAAACACGGACGAATGGTATATTTAAATTACGACTATATGTGGCGAGAACATAATACTCGAAGACATTAAAAATGCAAGAAATTTTTAAATTGTGAGAAAAATGTATATAACGGTAAAATCAAAACTATGATTTTATTTATTCATGTAATAGAGTCATAAGAAAGCCGTGTAAATACATTTTTTTTAAAAAAGTCGTTGCTTTGGAAATGACGAATGGTATAAAGCCCAAAACGATATTTTTTTAAATTTTTCTTGTCGGTTTGAACGCGCATCACGCAAAAACCACTAGAAGGGTTTTAATGAAACTTGGGTATAGTTATAACATGGAAGCCGGGTTAACGTTTAAAGTACTTTTTATTCCCACGGGAATCAAGCTAACCACACATACTCTAACGCCTCCACACACGAAGTAGCGGGCTCTGCTAGATAATTAATATTTTATTCCATACGTATTTTGAAAATATCATAACCTAAATTCCCAAAAAGTTTTGATATTAAATTGTACCAACAAACTACCGAGGCGTTTTCAAATAAAAACTCGAACGTAATACGATCTTCCAGAAATAGGAATATAAACTTTTTTCTCTACGATATTCAAACCTAAGATTATTCCCTGATGTTTCACATAAAATTACTAAAAACGGAGGGTCAAAGGGTGCCCCGAGGATTGTTATTGTTGAAGATATGCAATATCACAAGTGGAGCCTGGAGACAGGGGACACTGAGAAAAATATTGGGGTACACTCATGGAATGACTATGAATGACCATTGGATGCTGACCCCTACTTACTCATTACATAACTCCTTCTTTCTTTCCTTTTGTAACAATTCGTTATCATCCAAAAGGTTCAATTTATGCTGGTTTTGTTTAAAGCAATTTCTCTGATTCGGTCAAATGTGTCTCCCTTTTATTTAGTAATGTTAAAGCGTAAAAAATGATCTCCACGGCTTTTGTGAACTCCTGCCCATCATTCTTGGTGTTATTTAAACCATAAAGTTTCCCCTCTTTTCATTATACTTCCCCCTGCAGTCGAAAGATTGACGAGATTTGGTATGTTCGCATTTAAATGGGTGAATATTTTTCTTTTCGACGACAGTTATTGTTTTATGTATTCCAAATACAATAAAATGTTTAATTTATTTTTTATATTAAGGCATAAATATTAGTTTGGAGAAGAGATTTACGTTTTTAATTTTGTGTTAATATTTTTGGTACCTAGTTATTTCTTTTTAGTGTATTTTAGCTTTAAATTTTATTCGTAACTAGCAGTGCACCTGCTTTCGTTCGCATGGACTTCAGAGTAAGTGTGGTTAATTTATGATTCCCGCGGGATCTGTATTAATAGATCTGGATAAAAGAGGACTCTAAACATTAATCCGACACATAATCTCTAAGCTTCATTACAATCCAATCCAGTGGAATTTGCGTGATGGACATCTGAACGCGTTTTGTTTGCCTGTCTGAATAAACAAATAAAATTTCCAAGAAAGGTTGTTTTTCAGTTCTGTGTTACAGTACTTTTACAGTGCGATACCTGTTTCAAAAAATATTTCATAAGACCCGGCTCTATTATGATTTTGTTATAAAGGGTGTTTTTTTTAGAGGTATACAAATTCAATATGAAATAAAACACTTGAAGCTAATGTTAATGTCTATGATATTAGCTTTATTTAATAGATAATTTTATGCCATTAGTGTTTAAATATTATTTCGGGCAGTGGACGTCCAAGGGCTGAGAAAGAAGAAAGAAAGAAGAAGATGCGCGGCACGGCTAGCTCGAATAAAGCGCAATCGTGAAGTCAAATTTTCGACAACTTTATCGAGCAACTGGGGCCGTATATCAGCAATAACACGGCGAATGTTGACTTCCAAATCGTCCAACGTTACTGGTTTATCGGCATAGACTAGTGACTTCACATACCTCCAAAGAAAGTAATCTAAAGGTGTGAGATCACAGGATCGTGGAGGCCAGTTCACAGGTCCATTACGCGAAATTATGCGCTCAGCAAATGTTTCCCGCAATAAATTGATGGAGTCGCGCGCCTTGTGGCATGTTGCGCCATCTTGTTGAAACCAAAGCTCTGTCACGTCAATGCCATTCAACTGAGGAACGAAGAAGTCAGAAATCATGTTTCTATAGCGCTCTCCATTGACGGTAACATTCTGGCCGGCATCGTCGTTAAAGAAATATGGGCCGATGATTCCACCAGCCCATAAAGCACACCAAACAGTGAGTTTTAATGGATGTAAGGGCGTCTCGACAAAGGCTTCTGGGTTTTCTCCATTCCAAATTCGGCAATTTTGTTTATTTACATATTTACCAATTACATATTTAACCAAAAATGGGCCTCATCGGAGAACAAAATTTTGTGTTGAAAATGAGGATCAAGCTGAATCATGTTTTCGGCCCATTCACCGAACATACGACGCGTATAATGGTCACGCGGGTTTCAACTTGTGCTTTGTGCAAGAGCACAAGCTGGATCTTATAATCTTTTAAGCGAAGATCTTTCCGTAAAATCTTCCACAAAGTGGATGGGCATAGCTCCAATTGCTGTGCACGATGGCGAATCGACTCATTCGGATTCTCCTCAACACTGCGCTCCACAACGGCAATAACTTCTTCTGTTCGCACTGTTTGTCGTCTTTGGGGATGCGTATTATCCACTAGAGTGTACGTGGTGCGAAAACGTTTCATCGTGTTCCGAATAACTTGCTCAGATGGACGATTATGTCGACCGTAAAATAGACGTAGCGTTAAATAAGTTTGGCGAACCGAACCATGGTTTTCAAAATAAGTTTGCACAATTTGCACGCGTTGTTCTGGCGTTAATCTATCCATCGTAAAATGGCAAAACGTACTAACCACAAATCAACTTTCAACTGTCAAATTGACAATCTGTAGAAACAGTGTTGCCAGTTTAAAAACCAAACCTCTAAAAAAACAACACACATTATATACATGTACGATATGTTAATTAAAATCTATCCCAACATAAGTATTTATGTAAAAATGTTGCCAATCCTCGCGACTGTTTGGCCGAAGAAAATGGTATATTATACGATATTAGTTAATATATTTGGTAAAGAAATATATCGATATTTCAAGATAGATCACGCGCAACTAGAACACTGTGCTACAAATGGTGACACAGATAATTCAACCAATGACACCTCACGAACTTAAAAGGGGTCGAAACTTGCGGTAATCAATGGAGTTGTAATCCCCGTTGTTCCGGAGTGGTCGATAGAAAGTTGTAATCCACTGGATGTAGTAGGAACAGTACGTGAGGGTTGATTGGCTTAGAGAAAGGATCTTCCGTGCAATTTGGTTAATCGCTACTCGGTAATCAAACGCGGTGGTTCAATCAGTCGCTTACGTGGGTCGAGCGCTCTCCCGATACCTTGTCAGATCTGTATTAAGTACTCTAGATAATTATATAAGATTTGCAGTTCACGACGAAATAGAGAAACTTTTATACAATAACCAAAAAAAATCTTCTGAACTGATTTATCTCTATACCAAACCTATTTAAGGACTATCAATGAATCAAAGTACTAAAGTTATCGACATAGCTCATGGAATCAGCATGCTGTAATGGCAATGGGCTGGTCATATTTGCCGCAGGATCGACGACTATGGGGTAACCGAGTTCTCAAATGGAGGCCACGTACCGCGAACAGGAGTGTGGGATGCCTTTCGGCCAGGTGAATCGACGTCGTGAAGAAGTTGGCCAATGGTGGTCGGATGAGAAGAGCCGAAGATCGTGTGTTGTGGCGAGCTCTGGTCTTCCAGTATCCAACATATCCTATATCCAACAGTGAAGAGGCATACGCTGATGATATGGTATAATACAATGGGAGCTATGAGAGAATAACGAAAATATTTACAAGTCTACTATTTTTTCGTCAACAATTTCATCTCTTCCTTGATATTTGTTCTCTTGGGAGTCGAATTTCAAAGGTCCTTTCTTAGTAGAACTTCTACGTGGACAGAATATTTTTTCGGAACATATTGTTTTGATATGTTAGTACTTAAGTAAGGGAAAATACATTTGTATGAGTTTACGTGTAACGCATACGTATTTAGAGAATCGACTACTAAATGTTCAGACGATTACAAACATCGTTGCGCTTTCCAAACATATTTTTTTAGTGATGTAGGCAGATGGACACACGGCTCACGTGATGGTAAGGGGATACCGTTACTGATGGCCACCACAACTTTAGGTTCGTAGTATAAAGGTCTAGAATCTATACAGTAAGATCATCTAGACTCTAAATGACCTTACTGTAAGCGACTTTGTGTCAAGAAAGTGCGGATGAACCGTACGACAATGATGGTCGATCGCTGGCGATCATATGATCGTCCTCAATTGGAATAACGCGTCGCAAGATGAAGTGAACTAATTCCAATTGATAACTAATTTAAATTTAACCTTTATATCCCTTGCTACAATTAAAAAACAGATATGTTTTGCAACTTTGTTTTTATTGCTGGCGTTTTATTATTTCAAATAATAATAATATTAAAATAAAATAAATAAATAACGCCACACTCAAGGGCCCACACTAGGATTCCCTGTGTTGTCGTGGGTCCAGAGATACATACAAAGACAAACATACACCCAGACCCGAACATACATTTGTTTTTTTTTAAATGTATGGCTGACCGGGAATCGAAACCGAGACCTTCTGCACAGCAAACAGAGTCACTACAGTGCCAATGGGTTGATCAATATTATAAATATATTAACTATTACTGAGAATTTAAAAAATCCGTGATAGATTTTGGCATTTACTAAAACAAGGAGACTGGAGACTGAATATTACTAAACAAGGAGAGCCTCCCCTGACACGCCAGAATTATTTTTATATCGAATGGTAAAAATCCTCAATAATAATTCGTCACAACGATTTGCGTAAGTGGAATTGTAATTACCACAATAATGGAATAAAACTTCGCTTTAAACTAATTGTTGTTTAACCGTCCTCGTGACAATAACAATTTCACGCCGTTTTAATTATGTACCCTCATTTTTGTTCCTGGATATCAGAACTTTTGTCTGTCGGTTTTATGATTGCAACTTTGTTTTCGGCAACTTTGTTATTTTGAAAGCGTTTCATACTTTAAAAAGTATTCAACCTAACTGGTTTTCTCGAGTACCCTCTTTTTAAATCTGAAGCGGACTGTTCAAAGATGGTAAAATTTATATAGAGGGTGAAACAAACGAATGGACTCGTCTCATTCGCCCTGAATAATTGTGGAAAACAAATCACTATTTCTTTTCGTCAATAATGTATTTAGTCAACAATGTAGGGGCAAGTGCTGTACCTGTGGACGGTTTTACCTATGGACATGTCGTATAACTCGTAAACTAAAAAGAGAAAAAATAAAAACAGAACGCAACCGTAAAGCTATGTTATTGTATTGCAACACTGACTAACTGTCATTTTTCTATTGTCACATAATGTGATCTCTGGCGGCGAGTAAAGTATTTCGTTGTGAAAAGTAAGTTTTTTTACCCATTTCTAGAGCATTTTATGCATGAATGACAGTAATTATTTGCTTATTAAGAGTTTGATTAAAGAAATAAATTATAAGAAAAATATTTAATCATGTTTTTGATAGTTTTAGATAACATTTGTAGCAGACACACCTATTTCAGGTTATGTTGTGAATTATTGTACCTGTGGACTAGTCCGTGTTTGTACCTATGGACTGTCCACAGGTACAACAAACTGCAAGTATCTGTGGACAGTTTAATGTATCGCCTTTTTGTTTGTTTGTACAGTGCCCCGAAGCAAAGAAGGAAATACAAGGACTAAAATATGCCCAGAAGCTCTTACAAATGCTATTAACGAAGTTAAGAGAGGGTGTAAAATACGAGAAGCTGCAAAAATGTTTCATATTCCAAAATCTACTGTTTTTAAATATTTAAAGTTGAACGAAAACAACGATCTCACTCAAACGACTGTTTCTCTTTTAAGAAATGATGTTAAAAAAGTATTTTCTGCAGAAGAAGAGTTTATTCTTTTCGAATATTTAAAGAAAGCTGCATATTTACAGTCGGGATTAAGCAGTACTCAAGTCAGACAGCTTGCATATGAATATGCTGTAATAAATGAAAAAAAAATCCCTCCGATATGGCGTGATTCTCAATTAGCTGGTGAAGGATGGTTAAAAGGTTTTCGACAAAGGTTTCCTCAATTATCATTATGTAAGCCTGAAGCAAATAGTTTAGCTAGAGCTACTAGTTTTAACAAAACGAATGTCACAAGTTTCTTCGATAATCTTGAAAAAGTTATCACAAGGTATATTTTCACACCTGAATCTATTTATAATCTTGATGAAACAGGTGTTTCATCCGTACATAAGCCTGGAAAAGTTATTGCACCAAAATCAATCAGAAAATTGGGCAAAATAACATCTGGAGAAAGAGGAGTAAATCACACAATAAAAGCTTGTGTAAATGCTACTGGTAATTCGGTCCCTCCTTTGATTGTGTTCCCTAGGGTTCATTTTAAAGATTATATGTTAAAAGGAGCTCCGCCAGGTGCAAAGGGTACAGCAAACTCATCAGGTTGGTCCACAGAACCTATTTTCAGACAGTTTTTAGATCATTTCATCGATTTTGTTAAACCTTCAAAAGAAAAACCAGTATTACTTGTAATGGACAATCATGAAACTCATATTTCTCTTCAAATAATTAATAAAGCCAGAGATAATGGAATTGTTCTACTGACATTACCACCACATACATCAGATCACCTTCAACCACTAGATAAAACTGTTTTTGGTGTTTTCAAAACACAATACAATAAATCAGCTGACAAATGGATGCTCAGTCACCCTGGAAAACCTATTTCATTATATGATATATCTGAAATAATAGGTGAAGCATATACATCATCATTTACACCAAAAAATATAATAAAAGGCTTTCAGGTAACAGCAATATGCCCTTTCAATAGAGATATATTTTCAGATGAAGATTTCTTATGTTCCTACATAACAGACCGACCTTTAGAAACTCCTCATCTTGAAAATCCAACAGTTGTACGCAGTTACAATTTAATGCCTGAACAAAATATAGATCAATCCCCAAAACCTGATCCAATGCCGCTCAATTCAGTGGACCTGAATAAACCCGAAACTTTCACCGCACCTTTAATCATAACACCAGAAGCTGTGCGACCTTTTCCTAAGGCACCACCTAGAAAAAATATAGGACGTCGAGGAAGGAAACCCGGGAAAACCAGGCTATTAACTGATACCCCGGAAAAAAACTCTGTCATGGATGAATGTCTAAGAAGACAGACAAAAAAGCAAGAAACAGATGAAAGGAAACGTAAAAAGAAAATTCCCATTCTTAAGTTTGAGCTGAAAACGGACAGAAGCAAGATATCGGAAAACGAGATTCCCAGCACAAGCAAAACTAAAAATATTAGGATCATAGATGATATTAGTTTGGTGATGTGTACGGGCTGCCAACGATATGAAGACAAACGTAAAGTATTAAAATGTAGTCTCTGTCAAGGATACTATCATTCTAATTGCATTTCAAAATCTCACAAGGAAAATTATGATTCTGATGATGAATCTTCCTTTATTTGCCAAAGATGTTATGTGCTAGCTGATGAGTCTGATGAAAGTAATAATTCATCTATTATGGAATTATATGAAGCTGTTCTTAATGCCAAAACGTACTAATATTGTATTTTCATATTAATTAGAGTTTATTTAAGTTATTTCTTTTTCTTTATGTTTATATAAAATATATATGTCCATAGGTACAAACGTGTCCACAGGTACGTTTATGCTTGTCCATAGGTATATCATGCAGATGTACGTGTGGACAAAAATGTGTTTTTTAAAAAATGTGCCATAAAACAAAAATTACTATACTTAAGTTCTTAAGACATGTCGATTTATAAAGTTTCATTATTCCTTAAATTATCCTAATACTTGTTAAAGCCAAATAAACAAAAGGTTTTCCAAAAAAAAATGATTTATTTAGAAATCTGGGATATGTCCACAGGTACAACACTTGCCCCTATGTATTATTCAATAATGTATGTATTTAGTCAATAATGTACCAAAATTCTTTTATGCGTTACATTTAAATTTTGCATGTCATTTTTATGACAGATATGTAGAACTTCTGTATTTTTTTCCATCTTATTATTACCATGTTATAGCAAATAAATTAAGAATAAAAAAAACAAAAGATAGAAACATCGACATACTGAATTGTACATTTTGCTAACATAAAAGTCAATGGTAACAAATCATAAAGTTTAATCATTTGCGACAGGACCAACAGTATCTGATAGAATCAATAATAATTCTCAATTTGTAAAATACTGATATTAAGTATTGAAATGTAAATTGATGTGATTTTGCGTTTCATTTATTTATTGAATCGATTAACCATCAATATGAATCAATAAGCACAATATATGAAAACGTAAGTATATTTTTAATAAGAATTGGTATGTTATTGCAGGCATATACAGCGATAAAATTTTAAGATATATTTTACATTACAACATTACACGTAAAATCTTTATGAAATATAACGGAGAATGAAAACTTAAAAAAAAACATACAAATACAATACAAACGAAAAAGATAATTAAGGTTCTTTAGTGACTAGTCTTTAATTAAAATTTATCACAAAAATGTGCGGCAATTTATAAAATAATCATCTAAAAAATTTGATGACACAACATCATCTGCTGGACATGGGCCTCCTCGTGCACTTTGTCCCATGCATGAGGGATTTATGGCCTCAAAACGCCACGCTGGCCAAGCGGGTTGGTAACTCCACTCTTTTAGAGGTGCTGTAGTTCCTCAGGGCCTGTGGTAGCGGCTTTATTATCCCTTAATAGTTTTTCTATAGATAACACTATCTACTAAAACTATACACTATACTACCTACTATAGATATACTATCTACTAAAAATGCTTAGGTACATTAATAATTCCAAATGAGCTCACTGGGATAACCGTCTACGATTCAAATGTTTGGATCCAACATCATACGTGTCGCGTGTCCTGTATCACTTCGCTAAAACCGTTTGTTTTTGTTTTCATCAGCTCGGGGAAATACGCAATATAATCGCATAACATACGTAATTTATTTACGATCCGAAAACGGATTTTGTTTGTATTTACGAAAATGTCTAATTAAAGGGTTTGTAACTACGTATTGGATTTATTATTAGGTATTACGTATTGACATGACTCTTGAGATCATTAGTAAACATTTTGAATCTATACTTTGCGGAATGTTTATTTGTAATTTGTTATTTTCTTTTTGCTCCTATTATTATTATACCATACCATATAAGCCTGTGTCTGTTTAGTACTAGATATCCACTACCAGAGAATTTGTTCAAGAGGTCAGTCCACTGTACCGAAAGGCGTCTGGGTGTCCGTTTTTTTCGGTATGGCTAAATTGGTGTCGCTTTAATGGCCTTTCAAGAGTTTAGGGCGAGCTCAGCCATGAGCAAAAAGTGTGTGCAGCAACGAGTCTGAGGGCTCCCTCCGCCGGAGCCGCCGCCGCCGTATAGTCTTTATTTAAGAACTCATCTACTCCATTATCAGTTGTCCGTGGTGTACAACATGACATTGTCACTCAAAATGCTAATTTTATGATATATGTCAATGAAATTCGTTCTACGGTGAATTTTTTCGTTAAAGATCTTATCCCTCTTCGAGTATCCGACGATGATGCGTACCTACTGTACAAGTCTATGCAGAGACAGACTCAATTGATACCTTGGGGAATCAAGACTAGGTTGAGGAATTTGTGTTAACATCGATAGTCTTTACCAATAATCTATGCGTTTTAAGTACGAACATAATTTTCTAATTTCCAGTACATTTTGATAAAGAAACGAGAGTACCCGCCTGCGCGGTTGCAGGGGTGACGGGGCGTGGGGACGTTGTACAGCGCGCCCGCTCTCCGTACAATCCCCGCGTTGGCCCACCCCCGCACCCCTGCAGCTGCGCAGGCCAGGACTAAGTGGACTAAGTATCTTGTTATTATATAAATATTTACGCCTAGAACTCCCCTAGTAATCCTAGTAACTCCTAGACTAGTAACTCCGAGACTTGCGTATACTGGATAATACAGGTATACATTTATAGATATTTAATGTAAATAATAAAATTCGTCAGTATGCTTTCACTGGATTTTGAAAACAAAATAAAATATTTTAGCAGGAACTGAATGAGGAAGTCTTCATTACATTACGTGTTCAAAGAACTTTAGAATTTCTCTAGAATCCAAGGAATCAATGAAAAAAAGAGTATCTTTAATCCGAAGGGCCGATCAGAATATTCTAAAACTAACAGCCGGTAGGTACGGAAGGGCGGATACGTATCAGTTCATGTTATTGCTTTGACCTCGAATCGCGTATTCAGGTTCTGGATACACTGGGAGTAGTTTTTTAAGCATTTCTGGAAACAGAAGTTTAATTGTCATTACTTTAAAATAAATTGTGTGCCATCCTGACGTGGATATTTAATTGGCATAATAAAACTTGTGTTTCGTCACAATAGAATGATAGAAACTAAAATTATTGAAATTGGTTTCTTCACTCCATAGGATCCAGAAAAATTCACACAGAATTAAGATAATACATTACAATAGCTGAATGAATTAGCAATGCTGCAAGAATGATAATCACTGCTACATGGGTAGACAAATCTGCTCATGAAGATATACAGTTTGACATTGACCATTTAGATATTTACAAAACGTAGAAATTACTAATCGAGTTAAGTAATAAGAGCTACTACGTCACTAAAGACGAAATAAAATGAGCAAATAGCTGTACTAACAAACTTTATTCATTTTAACTAATTCTCATCTCAATATGAGGGGTCTAGTAAAATGGTCCGTTGTCGATGATTTCATACAAATCTCTTTTCCGTTCAGTCTTGGCAGATCTCATGTGAATGACCGAAATTATTCTTGCTCGTTTTATTATGTATTAAAACCTATTGACCTTGATTTGATTAATGCATGACTAATAAATTTATTTAATTTCAGGCATTATCAGCATTCGCTCCAGTTATGCTTCGAGGTTTACGCAGCGCCTAGTATAGCAAGTCACGCGGCCCAATTTGGTGAAACGCCGCTCGTGGCTATAAGGAAATAGGCCCCGAAAGTGGTCGATGGGGGTCATTATATCAGACTAGCGTTTTGCAAGTTTGTACTGAATTTGTGTGGGTGTTTTGAACGATGTAAACAATTTTATGCTTTTTGTAAGGCTGAAAAGTTAAATAAAGTGTATTTTAAGATTATTATAGTGGTTTGTCTATTTTTTTGATTTCTTTTAGGTCAAAAAAGCAGCTGGAGCTGGTAATTAGAATCATAATAAAAATCTTCAAAAATATGTACCTAAATTTACAATCTTCATGTCACCATTAGCTTATACATACTTGTAGATAGATAACTATACTTTATTGTATACCAAAACATACAGAAGAGAAACACAATAATACAAGTAAAAATAGAAACACAACCGGGAGCCTTATCGCTAAAGCGATTTCTTCCAAGCAACCTTTCGGTAAGACGAATAGAGGTAGATGGTTCAATAAAGAAATAATATCTCTATATAAATACATACATAATGCATACATATATACATACCTACATACAGAAAGAACTAAGAAACTAGAAAAGAAAAAGTTATCGGTCGTAAAAGATCCGTTATCTGGGAAATAGCGTTCCTTCACGAGTCTTGGCGTCACGTCATACATGTCACCATTGGCGGGTTTTGGTTTTACTGTTAATGCATAGTTAGTACAAATTTATCAACTTTAGCATCTGGTGAAAATGGTTCATGGTGATTCCAAAACTATTTTTGCAAGTCGCGCTTTGGTGTGACGTCGATATTAAAATAAAAAAAGAAATACACAGAAACAAAACCTTCCTATAGAAACAATGGGTCGAGGGTAAAAAATCAAGACTGTCGCAAAGCACGTGAGCTTACGATTTGAACGGATAACAATTTCGTGCGCCTAAGTTACTTTGGCTGCCTCGTTTGTCGATAGGGCTCATTTTGTTCTACGCGGCGAACTATCAAAGGAGTGGAAAATTGACTTGAAATCAATTGCTATAAATTCTTTACTATATGGAGCAATCTGTTTTTAGTTAATTATACAGTCTGTGTCTGAACCTATTCCGAAACCTAATACCCTAGGTTATTGAAAATTCTTTTTTTGCAGAATTTATAGTTAATGATGATATAATAATACTTAAAATATAGGTACCAAAATCATAATATGTATAAAAATAAATTTATTCAATATGTTTACTTATAGGTTATAGTCATTTTCTTAACATCGTTTTACTACAGCAGCATACAAAATTTGATTCAAAGAAATGTCTGTTTTTTGTTTTTAATTGTTATCAAAATGTGACTGGAAGGCATAGTTTATATGTCTTTTTCAGTGGATTAAAATGTTTTAATGCTTTTGTGTTTATTCCTATAACAGATACTTATAATAAACTTTACTACTATATGATAGAGATTCCATTCCGCTCCGTTTCGCTATGTATTAAATGAGTGCATTTTTAATTGAAAGCATTTTGCAATTGCAACATTTTTAATTTGTAATATTCTTTAATTTAAAAAAGGAATATCTAAAATAAAATAAATACTAGTTAAGGAAATTCAAAGGTATAAGGAGATCAGAATCATGTAGCATTTCGTTTATATAAATTTAATAATGAAAATAGGAAAAGAAATCGTGTTCGGGGATAAAACAAATTGTCCCCTAAAACTTTGATGGACGCTTTTCGCGCCGCCCGATATCGTGTGCCACTCGGTAATTTTAGTGTTCACATTATACGTGCGTGCCACAAATATTAGATTCGATAATGATAAAATATCAAAGTAAGCATCGACTTTAGTAAGTTTAGTGACTTTAGTTCACAACGAAATGGATTCAACTAAAACTTTGGATATTTGGCGACGATGTTTCATCACACCTGTTTTTTTGGTTAGATTTAATAATTTTATCATTCTTACTTTGCTCTGTATTTGTGTTTATTGTATGTACCATATAATAGATTTGACATATATCTTAACCGAATTGAAACGTTGCATTGTCGTATGGGGTTTGCGTAAATTAACGATAGAACTGTCACTTCTGTTCATTTCAGTTAAAATTATATGAGACTGTATAGTTTAGACTCCAGACTATAAAGGGTGCAACGAAAGTTTTGCCGAAGTCAGTAACCTTGGTTTTTGCATATATTTAAAAAAATGAGTAATGTACATATGAAAAATTTGGGAAAATCTTAAATTCTCTGGCCAGGTCATATCTGCCAAACGATGTGTCAATAAAGCGCAGTGTGGAATAAGCTCTGACCACATAAACCAGCGCTAATTTCTTGGTAATTGCTAGATAAATGTAAATCGTGTGTGGTGGCGAACCTTGGTAGAGGTATATTCAGCAGTGGAGAGACATTGTTTTTTATAAATGAAAATTTAAGTATCGCATTTTAAAATTATAATAAATATGTATTAATTATACAAACATTTAATTTTAATTTTTACAGTTCAAAAACGAAAATATTTCTGAGACAGCCTTTATTTAAACTACATAAACTGTGCTGACATCGTGTAAATTTGAAAGGCGTTATTAAGCGAAATAATTTTACACAGCCTGTAGTAATTATAATTACATTACAGCTAAAAATGACACCATGTTTATACAATATATTAACGATTTCCCGTGACACAGTGAAAAGGGATAATTCGATTCAATACAGGGTCGGTATTTTCCTTTACAAAACTCGACCTATGTAGCATGCAAATAAGTCTACGCGAATTAGGCAAGATATCTTTCATCTTTGTTCAATGCGATTAGATATTCATAAGGCGCCCCTACTTTCCCACTCCTACAAACATTTTTGTTTCTGCCTGCATGTAAACAAAAAGTTTTGTTGTTCGGTCATATGAATCTATAATGCGCTATTCTACTTTTCTTTACCCCCGGTTATATATGTTTCATCCCCCTTGCCGGCATATATTATGTTGTTATGTAAATGTTTGTTAGTTACAAAAGCGGTTATGAAGTTGGATTTATGTGGTATTATCGTCTTTAGGTGTTGTTTACTCGATGCTTTGATTTAGCTTTGATATTAATTTTGGCACTACGAATGCATCGTAGTTTTACGTTATTTTAATTTTCAATCTCTATCAAAATAATGGAATCATCTAGATTTAACATTTCTAGACAAGATTCTTTAGAATTATATTGACGCCCAGATCTATTATCAAGTTTTCACGTAAATGTACCGTATAGGTATCCAAGAAAGCCTGTGAAACTCTTTTCAGCCCCACTGCGAAGAACTTTGATTTGCTCTAATTCTCCCGTTTTGCGTCTCTCGAAATTAATGAATAGCTATAACGACTCTGTAGACATTTTTGCGGACCCTTTGGCTACATTTAAGATACGGGTTTTGTTGTAGTAGGAACTAATTGGTTTATGCTTAAAGTAATTGCGTCTTAATAAGGTCTTAAAAATTGTTGTTCTATTTATAGTAAATACACATACTCTTTATAATGCATGCGGAGTCCACTCACTACGTTGTGCATTTATAATGCACGCGGAGTCCACTCACTACGTTGTGCATTTAAGATAAGTATTTTATGTACTCGTATCAATAATGTATTAGTGTAACATCTGCTTGTGAACTAAATAATAAATATAACACACAAAATATTCACATGTTTCTTTGTACAGATTTTTGTGATTTTCACTTGGTGGTAAGTGGGTACTTTCGCTCATGGACATTCTTGATACATGCCAGAATGACAAACGCTGGCACGCCTCCGGATGTGCCGATTACATTTCGAGATTAAAGAGTAGATTTAGAAAAATGTTTATGAAGGATTTCTAATAGGAAGAATAACGGGACGAAGGATTTTCCCTATCGCATTTCAAGCCTTTCCTCTATGTCTAAAGTGTAAACTATATCTAAAGGACATTCCTTTTCGGCAGGATGACTGTTTATTACATATAAAGAAAAAAAGAAAGAGAGAAAGAAAGAAAATCATTTATTTGTACACACAAAACACCATAATACATAAAATTTCACATACAACACAAGAGATAGTGCGGTGTAATACCATACTATCAGCCTGTGTCTTTCTACTGCTAAATATAGGTCTGTCCCAAGGACCGCCATCTCACAATCTTCTCATCCAGAAACTACCGGCGACATTCTCCAAGTCGGCAGTCCACATGGCAGGAGTGCAACGTTTTTCGGTTTAGAATACTCGTCTCCTCCAGTCTGGTGGTAAGGGCATACTTCCTAATACCATAGAACAAAAGTAGCTGACATAGAGGTATGTAAATGCAATAATTAAAAAAAATTAACTGAAGATATATAAAGATCGTTTTCATTATATAGTGAAGTCTATAAATTAGCCTACGTCATAGCTTATGGCTCGCATATTTCAACGCATATTCTATATTTAGATGTGTGTTAAGTGGCCCCGATTTCACCCTTAGCGTTCCAGCACCCTCTTTAAGTGAGTTAAAGTATTGAATGTTATTGGCCTAGTTAAAATCATTAACGATCGTTTTGTATTGAGAACGTAAAACAAGTTTTATTACGTATCAGATTTTTGAAACTATTATTAACCGAAACATTATTAATCGTCTATGAATTCATAGTCTTTAGCCAAAATTATTTTTCAATAATTAACTGAAATCGTGGGCTGAAGAAATAGTTATTTAATTTGCATACTGCATCCGTATTTGAATATAGTTAATATTTAGTTTTATTTCATATGTATAGATATATGTGTGTGTATGTATATTTTTAGTATTTATTATTACATTATTTATATTCGTATGCACGTGTGGGGATGAAAAAAGTAACCCTCGTTTCTAACTAACCTGGTTATGTAAAATTTATATCTCTGGTAACTAATTTTGCTTACATGACTACCCAATTATACGTCCATAGATACAATGAGGTCCTATTTCACAGGTTTCTTGGTATATTAATTTACATAACCAATGAAATCCACTAAACGTGGATACATTTAGTGGTTTTCATACCTAAATACCTATTTATTTATTGATTTATCAACTTAAAAATAAATACAGATTACACTAACTAGTTACAACGGGTGTCGGTTGGGAAGCCACAATCACACATAGGGTACCTTTTGGTAGGACTCGGGAAGAAGGACCAGCGTGATTCGGAGTGCAAAATAATTTGAGAAAAATAGCCGAAATGAAATAATTATAGTAGATGTCTAATACGTACCCAGGAGGCTCCAGGCGCAGCACTTCCAGGGCAGCCGGCGATCTTGACGTTATTCATTCGCTATCACTAGGATCGCCATTCGATTAATATTGGTTGATTAAGAAATTTGCACTGGGGTTTTTCGAGGTGCCGGCGATGGCAATTGAACGATTTTCTGCGGCGCGCGTTCAAAAACGTGGCCAAAACAGTGGAGTGGCGCGAGCAATATTTGTGTATTTAATGTACTTATTACAATTTTTGTTTTCTACTATATTGTTTCATTTGCATCTACCATACCATCATTAAATATCCCCAAGTTTGATTGGCAGAAGATGATTTATAGCATTAAGTTCGGCTTTTGTTAAAACAGTAAAGTGCAAAAAAAAGTAGAAAAACTCATGATATTTTCACATTGCGGAGTCCTATGCATTTATCCGCCTTGCTAATCTCATCACGTAGCGTGCTGTAGAAGATGCCAGGTTTTAGCACTAACGGCTTACTAGAAGAGCTTAAGTAGAATAATTGTTACCGTGAGGTCCAAATGGGCTCACGATACCAAGGTTTTTTTTCATTGTACCGTAGGTAAACTTTTGATATCGAAATTGCACGAAGTATCGTTAAAAAGATTGTTACTGCTGATTTTTAACGATCGGTATGAATGAACTGAAACTTATCAATCGCATCGAAAGTGATTTTATAATCTGGTAACCCTACGTCCAGCAATCGAGAGACAGATTGGTGGGTATGGCGCCAAAATAAAAGAGTTAAATCATAGAAGGAAAAATAAACCTGCCGATATAATGATTATAAAGTAATGACTGAAAGAAAACGCAATTGTTTTTTTAAAACTTTAATGTTTCTTTATAATATTTTATTACACATGTAATATAGTGCATCGTACCGCACTTTCAGGTATCATACATACAACAAGTTTTTTTAATACTATTGTTACCTGTATACAATAATAAACTTTCGACATAATAATAACTGGTTATATTAATCGCCTTCTGTCATATAATACCCTAAATTCGAGAAAAAACATTTCAATGAAACAGTTTTTTTCGTTTTCACATCAACATATCCGGTTTAGCGAGAATGTATTTGGACAGTAGTATGTACAATCTATTTCATAATACTTAAAGTTGAATAAAAAATAGGAAAAATTAACACGCCACTGTCAACACTGAAATTGTTTAACTATGATGACATTCTAGATATTTATAAATATCAGTTTTAAGATTAACCTCTTTGAAAATTTCATCTACTACGTATCACAAAGACAGTAATAAAAGCAGCGATTATATCTTAATCGTAATTCAGTTTTTAAAGACAGCATCTGTCTCAAAAGCACTTTAATTCTCGACCTTATAGTCATGCGATTGTTTTAGTAAATAAACACACTGGGACGGGAAATAACACTACATTTTGTACAAAGAAACTGCTTCCAAAGTAAATACAAAAAATAACGTGACTTTAATAAAACTAAGCTTCAATGTTTTAAGCAACTTATAAAGAAGAAACTTTCAACAAACAATGCTCAGGACTGTCTTGTACACACAGCAAATTGAAATTATATTTCGTTTCTAACTAACCTGGTTATGTAAAATTTATATCTCTGGTAACTAATTTTGCTTACATGACTACCCAATTATACGTCCATAGATACGATGAGGTCCTATTTCACAGGTTTCTTGGTATATTAATTTACATAACCAATGAAATCTACCTATCTCCAGTAACTCCAATTTCATTTAAATTTCATTCGTTTAATATTTCCCATAAAAAACTCCAAGCCACTTGTGTAGTAAGTCCTCTTTATATGGTATATTTACATAATCCATAAAATTAATTACTAAAAACTTACTTACAATTTACATAACTTAGAACAGACAGAGTAAAGCTAGATAGAATGATTCGTATATCTTTAATCGTTATAAATATATACAGTTCTTGCATTTTCCTAAACATTTGTGTTTTATTATAGTATTGTCAGCTGTTTTTACATTCCTGTGTCACTATCATTATTTTCTCTCAATGGATAATCCACATTTCTTCGTCTAATCTATTTTTGAACAAATATAATTCACCAATTTGTGAATTTTAATTTTCTACATAAAACGCATCCTTTACTCGTTTGTTGTAAATTAAATTTAGAGAGATTACTGAGGACGTTACGAGCAATGAAAACACAAGAGTGACATAATATTTATCAATTATCATTTTTACAGTATAAAACAAAACACAGTAAATATGCATAGCCTTATATTACACTATATACAAATCTATACTAAACAAGCACTTCAGCTACTTGCTCAGGGATTTTAAATTTATATTGTACATAACACAACCCACACTATAAAATAGCAATTATTTTGCTCCAACTGCCCATAATGACATATGCGAATTCGAGGAAACTTGAACATTTTTATCACTTTCAAAACTTGAACTATTAGATGGCGGGAAGTACACAATTTCAGTTTGTTTGATTTTATGTTCAGTTTTGCAGATATAGAGCGCAATGGTAACCACTTTAGATTCAATTGTAATAATTTTATTTTAAATCCGATTCACTTGTTCATGTTTCAGAATTCAATTCTTTTAGTCTGTTATCGTGTCAACTGGCTTTATAAGTGATTCTCCATCACAAGGGTCATTATGTGTAGATGGAATCGATAAAACTCTTCTATTTACATTGATAACATCATCGGTATGTGTCAAGAGAGCGCTATGAAGAGACACGCAGCCAGGACCAAGCAGTGCGTAGGCGATGTTGGGGCAAAGGCTTGTCCCCCTCGCTGCATGGCCGCAGGGTACTCGCCTGATAAAGGGAAAATCGAATTTGCTTCTTTGGCAAAAATTAAAACTGTTCTGAACAACAACATAGCAAATAATTTTAATGTTTTGTAATGAGTTACACAGGCAATTAGAATTGGAATAAAATTGGAATAGATATTGGAATAGATATTCCAATTTTATGGGTCTTGTAGTGGAATTACCTTATTACATATACAAATGCAACAAATAAATTAACCATATTCGAAATATTACAGATACCTTGCGATTTAATTGGCGTAATAGCCAAAAGGCTACTTTTGAGGAGAAGCAAAAATCGAAATAAAAAAAACATTATATAACTATTTTGTTTTTATAGCTTTGAAAAAATTCTATACATGAATAATGTTTGTCCTTCTGTGATCTATAGCAATCTAAACACTAAATTTCAATATGTGTAGTATTATAAATAATGAATGTGTTTTACGCTCGAAATATTGTTATTTTTTGGCGTTTACGTCCCGGTCAAACTCATGGCAAAAAAACGTTTTCTTTAACGTCATCATTTCTGTGAAAATCTTGTCTACGGCACGCAGAAAAAGTGAGTAGTTTTTACTGCCTTTTGCCATTATTTTTTTCTAATTTCGAAATTTTAGATGGTAAAAAACTGATCAAAACTGTCTAAATTACTCATTTTCGCCAAAATGTCTTTTACGCCAATTGAGTCGCAAGGTTAATCGTTATGATTAAACTTTTTAATTGTTGGAAAGTTATTTAAAAATATGTGACGTTATCTGTGCAAGACCTTACAGTCTGACATTATTGACGGTATGGGTTTAACGGTGTTTTGTAACTTAAAATTCTGTTGTTTCAAGATTTTGTTTAATATCTGGTTTTCAAAATAAAACAATCAGCTATATGCTATTTTTTTATATTTCTCTACGGTTTCAATATATGAACAATTTTAACCGACAATAAAATTATTTTTTTCAGATAATATCACTTATACGAGGGCCACACTGAAAGTTTCCGGAATGAATAAGAAAAAATTACAATGAATGGGAAAAAAACAATTTCCTGTTTCTCAAAATATTCTTCGTGAGCGTCAATACACTTTTTCATACGAATAAACCAATTTCCGTAACATTTATTCCACTCCTCCGTGGTCACTTCCGTGGTCGTGTTCTCTTCGACAGCCTCTTTTGGCGATGAAAATCGTTAACCGCGTAATGGGTTCTTAATTTCTGGAAACAAGAAGAAGTCACAAGGTGTCAAGTTGGGACTGTATGGAGGATGGCTCATGAGTTCTACGTTTTTCGCGTTCAAAAAGTCGTTAGTCTGTTTGGCTGTGTGAGAGCTGGCATTGTCACGGTGCAAGATTATGCGACGTTTACGGTTGTTTTTACGGAGTTCGTCAATAACTTCCGATAAGCAAATGGTCGTGTACCAATCAGCATTTACGGTACAACGATTCTCAAAAGCAATAGCACCCACGTGTCAAGTTTTTCTAAAAAAAGATGCGATCATCTGCTTCGCGGCATTTTGCACATGCGCCACTTTGGTGGGGTTCGGCTCATCTTGAAAGACCCAAATGGTCGATTACTGCTTTGTTTCGGGGTCGTAGCTGTAGATCCATCCTTCGTCACCTGCTACTATGTTTCACAACAAATTTGACATGGCATTGCAACAAGTGACGCGTTCCGTTTTTGAGCCTCAGTAAAATTGTGTGGGATCCACCGCGAGCACAGCCAAATGTCTGTGTAAGATTGATTGTATCTGAATCATGCATATGCCTAAGGATGCCCAAATCTCATGGTAGGTCACATGCCTGTCTGTTTCGATCATATGTCACACAGAATCGATGTTTTTGTTGTTGACAGCAGTGGACGGGCGACCTTTAAGGCATCCGTCACAGAGATTGATACGATTGCGTTTGAATTCTGCAAACCAGCTATAAATTGTCGTCTCGCTTTGTGCTTCATTACCCATAGCAGCCCATAGGCTGAATTATCAAATTACACTTAAAATCGTAACAAATCATACAGCGAAAATTTTCACGAGTTAAATCCATCGTAATGCAGACACGCATTTTTTTAAATGACGACACAATGAAAAAACAAACGACTGTTAGAAAAAAACTTTATTCTACAGCCAAAGAGTTTCATTTTCAAACATTGTAATTACTTTTTAAATTTTATATAAATAATTATATTATTTTATATTATATATTAAATTATATATTAATTATATTATATTTAAATTTTATATAATATTTTATATTATATAAATATATAAATAATACATAAGGAAGTGGCCAGTTCCGGAAATTTTCAGTGTGACCTATGTATGTATATATCTAAGAAAAAAACCAAAAAAATGCATTTAGAGAAAACAAATTTAATGCAAATTTTATTATTTAATATTTTTCAATATTTTCTGACGATTTAAAAGTACCTATATACTCCTAATACGTAGTTTTGGCTTAGCGTCACATCAATTAGAACGATTTTTGATGTAATTGGTTGCGACGTTTCACTAAAAGCAATCGATTCTAAAAAAAAATATTCCGAGCAAAATTGTTTCAAAGAGAAAACAAAACCAAATAAAGATGTTAACAAACACATCTGCTTAATTTACGAGCATTAAGCGACAAGCTCTTAATTATAATTTCGTTCTAATAAAAATATTAACGCAAGCATTCCGTGAATATTTCATTTTTTCGGTGATTTATTGCTATCGTTGTTTTTAATGTTTTAATCCATCTCGGCTTTTTACTCTTCCCTGGGATTTTTAATGCGTTTCCTTTTCGCTATCTCACTGTAGTCGTTTATCAAGCGGATTGGACTGCCTTTAGCCTGTCCAGAGTTTGGAAGATAGAGTTCTAATAAATCGTTATCCAATATCCCAATGTTTGTTTGAATTGTGTCTTTAAGTTGAGGAATTGGGTATAAACTGTTTGGCAGCTAAATGTAAAAAGAGTGTTCTTTCTCATGTTTTTCATTAAGATCTCTAAACTGTCTTTCTTTCTTTTCACAATGTGTTCTTTACACATTTTTCTTTCCATTTCTCCGTCACTCCGCATCATTAAATTGAGTGAAAACTGTTAAAGTTTAATTTTACTCTATGTAATTACTCTAATTTTGTTGTAATTGCTTCTGTAGTCTTTGTATGAAATATTATTTTTGTTTTCCAAATAATTAATCAAATACAATCATCAAACATAAGCCAAAAGAAAACAAAATTACAAAACAGGAATAAAGTTTTATATTCCAATATAATTAAGGCCTTCGCAGGGGATCTTCACGTTTCGAGATCATTCAATATTCACGTAGTCTTAAGTGTACTATTAGGTAAAGTATATTATTACTATGGTTATAGGTGGCTCGTTACTTGTTTTCTCTTGACACCTGTCACTTGTGCGTACAACTGACAGGTGTCAGTTAATACACGACACCATCTTAGGGCATAGTGATACAAGTATGACCGTATCATTACAGCATTTCCGCTTGTTTGTTAATGATGCTGTTTTCAGTTTTCTGTTTCAACATCGCAAGTGTCACATCACTATTACATTAACGATTTGAAAATATTTATGTGAATGAAGGTATTGCCCATGTCGCTTGAGAAATAAATCAGAATTTTTCAAACAAGGTTAAATTTTTATTTTCTCACCTAAAAGTACTGGATTCCTGTTTAACATACTTTACTGGCTAAGGCAGCCCCTAGATCTACAATAAAACTGTACAATAATGTAATTGCACAATATAACTGATTGTTTGAGGCCTCTAAGGTATAAATAATACGTCTACGTGTTTTAGTAATAATAATATATTTTAATATTAATCAGCCAAAAAAAAATTGTTTATAACGATATTAAAGTAATAATAATCAACTGCCACTCACCATTTAATACATGAACCACAATGCTCTTAGATTGTGCGTTACTCGGGTTACACTGATAGGTCCCCGAGTCGGAGGGCCTCGCTTGTTGTATGAGGAGGAAAGACGTCGTGGTCTCCCCCTTCTCCGTCACCACCGAAACACCCCCTCGGGGGGAGTCGTAGCTTATAATCTGTTGAAGTATCACTATATTAAATTACTGGTAACAAAATATTGTTATAAACTGTGAGTAAATCGGGAAAGCATAAATGTTATATACGAGTGGATACAAACGTTACTAGGCAAACAGAAGAAAAGTCTAGGATATTCCTTAAGTATTAAAAAAAATCTATCTATACATACAGGTTGTATCTAGGACCATTCCCGAAGTCTTAAACTATGGACTCTGTTCATAATTCCGAGTTCATAGATATAAAATGTTACATATTTAAAAGAAATAATTGGGTTTTGGGCTATATATTTGGCAGTATGTACGAAAAATTGGGCAAGAAATAAAAAAAAAAACCTCTATAAACTCAGAATCGTGATTTTAATCCTGACTGACACACCTTGTACAATATCAAAAATAAAAATCTAAACCGACTTATTATTTATCTCAGTTTAGTTTATCTTAATTTACATTACTTTAAGAATCTAAAATATTAACATGTATTAACATCTTAAACCTAAATTTACATTTACAATAGTAGGTACATCTAACGAAGATAATTCTAAATGTAAAGTGTAATGAAAAATACATACCGCATCATTATGGTTCCAGAATATATAAGCTGGTGGTTCGGGGGAATAGAGAACCACACACGTCAAGTTGATGGTACTCCCCCTGTCGATGTACAGGTCTGGGCCACCAATGATTTCTGTTGTTGGTTCTGAAAGATAACACTTGATAAAGTAAAAGTCATCTCTGTTAAACATTCCCAATTCCAATTAACAATTTTGACGTCAACTGATCCTATCCCTCCCCATTGTATATTATTATAGAGTTACGGATTTACGGGGTTATTATAAATGGGTACCTATGTTATTTAAAGCTAAGACCCTATTTAACTATTTAACATTAAAAAGAAAAATTAAAGATGGAACCATTTACATGAATGAAACGTTTTGATTTTTTTTTATGGATGAAGGCGTCAGACGAGCATACAGTCCACCTGATGGTAAGTAGATACTGTCGCCCATAAACATCCGCTATACATGCCAACGTTAGATCTTTAGAGATATAGGAATGGATTTGGAGAACGGGTTGGGAAAATGGGAAGGCATAGGACAGGAATGGGCTCTGGCACATCTCACTTTCTACCGAAACACGAACGTACATTAGGGAAATATGATAAAGTGGGAAATGTAGCACATTTCAAGGTAGTCTTCTGTGAGAGAGGGGTAACGTTGGCCAGTCGAGTGCGCCCAGCGGCTGTTGGAATACAGCGTGCACCCCCCCCCCCCCCTCCTTACATAACTACATATATAAATCGACAGTTAAAAAGCAAAACGGCTTAAATGACATACAACTTACATACTTTAAAATGAAGATTAAGATGTCGATGTTAAAGTTTAGTTTCGAAATCAAAGTGTATATACATTGAGCCATATTATTTATCAACCGTCGTAATATAGGGAGTTCGATTCGCTTTTTATTTTCATAAAAATAAAATAGTATGACATGAAAACAGCGTAACAACATCTAAGTACCTATTGTCCTTGAAATTCCAATATCTAAAAAATGACAATCATTTTTTAATAATTTCTAAATATAGTAACATAATTACAATTTAATTTAAAATGAATTCATACTAAATAACATAATTACAATTTAATTTAAAATGAATTCACATTTTCCCAAAACACCCTGATAATAAAAATACAAATAACAAAAACACAAAAGGCCGCTCTGTTTTCGTAGCAATATAAGAAATTAATGTTAAGCGCTGGCGTACAACTTTTATTACCCCTTGGTTACTGTCTGACGTTTTATTATTTAATAATAAATGTGTCGCAATAAAATCATTAATTTGGGAAATCTATACATCTATTATATGGGGAAAGTTTAACATATTATGTTTTTTGTCGAATACGTTGAGAGTGACAATTGAAGGATAATCATGTACGAGTATATAAGTAATTCAAATGTAAGGTGTAAACTTTCCACTTCGGTCATCATCATCATTCTAGGTCTCTAGTAATCAGCTATCCCATATAAAAACCTAGTAAGTATTTTTACAAATTTTACAGGAGAGCCCCAAATAAACATTCAAACAGCTGAGGTAAAAATCAGGAAGTTACAATTATTACACACAATACAAGAATATAGACATTATATATTGTATAAGATTTTTTTTATTTATGAGTAGTTTTTATAAATTTGTTCTTTACTGGGTTTGGGTATGGGCAGCCGTAATCATGGGGAAGTATCGAGCCATAATTCATCACGCTGGCGCGGTGTTCATTGGTGTATAAATATATCAAAGATTTTTTTTAAATTCCTGAATATGCTGGTTGTCTAGCTAGTTAAATTCGTATTTAAATAGGATCTCGGTGGATATTATACTCGGTCGATTATAGCTCATAGCCCTAGACTATCACCGCTCTTTTTATTTAGTATCCCGATGTGATAAATATTTAAAGGATCGATACAAAAATCGATAATAAAGCCAATAACTTGCTACGATAACATAACACGCCTGTTCAATACCATGGAGCATGTTTTAACAGAAGATGTATACAATATTGTAAAGGTGACTGATGAGCAGATAGTCAACCTGATGGTGGATCGCCCATGGATATCCACTGGACATGCCAACATACACGCACATATGCATTTCATACGGATAGTGAAAATCACAACGCGACTCTTATAGTAAATAGGTACGCCACGATACTCAATCTACTTCAATATTATCCTGTATTCTATGAAGTAAATAAAATGTAGATATAAATGCCAATAAAGGATAAATAAGGTTCCCTAGTAACAAAGAAAATAAAAAGAAAAGATGTGAACCAGGTACTTATCTAAACAAAGCAATAAAAAGAACACGAATTTTGTAGAAAGTTTTGCCCGTGGAAAATGCTCACTTAAAATATTAAAGGCACTCTAGTTAAAAGGAACCGGCATCGTCACTGTTATCATAGTTTTCAGAATAATGAGCGCGATTATTTAAAACAAAAATCTTTCCATTTACACGCGAATGAAAGTTGTAACAAAAAAGGATTTTCTAATAGTTATCGATTAACTTAATAAATTATTTTTGTATTTTAGTTTCCAACAATAATAGCTTAAGATAATAATTGTAATGACATTCTTAAAAAAATAAAAGTCACATTGTGGCCCGGTTATCGAGCGTTGACAGTTCTGTATTCAAGTTATTTTATGTAAATACCGTTTCTTTCTTAAACCATAACATAACACAATAAAATAGAAAAAATATATTGAATTATGTGAGATTTATGTGAGCTGTCATAGCTCTTCCTATAATAACAGACTCATAACTGAAGTTTTATCTCATACTTTAGAATGGTTCTCAACTTGTCCAATTATTTTTTATTTATTTATTATTTTATAAGAAAAGCAGACAGTACACTTGGTGAATTCAGTGGATATCCGCAGAACATACCAACAAAGTCCAGAATGACAAACATTAGTACGTTGGCAGGATGCGGTGCCTACCTTTGGATATATAGGAATGAATTTGGAAAAAGGTTAAGAAGAATGGAGAATAGGAAGTAAAATAGAACTGGAAGTTCTCATCTCATTTGCACCAGCCATTCTTCCTCGTGTAACGAGATCAGGAAATTCTTTTATTCCATTATAATCTCCACTCATTAGGACAGAAGAATATGGGATTGAACAGCTTAATGGGTAGATAGAAGGATATATATCCATTCACGGTAGGAATAACTCGATAACTCGAGATATATTTATATTTAGGTCGAGGAGAAAGTTTCTTCGTATTTTCTATAGAAACTAAGACATTTTATTTTAAAGTTTAATTACATTTACTTATAATAAATATGTGCCGTTTTGATCATTCAAAAATGGTTCGATTTCATTTCGTGTTAACAGAGAATCGCAAATGGAAGCACGGTTTATGAGGTTTCTTTCCGTGAGATCATGTGGTAACCAAATATCAAGCTTCTTCTGTTACCCAGACTTTTTCAAATGACTTAAAACCGTTTTGTCATCAATACCCAGTTTCTCAGCAATGTCATAACTACTGATGTGGTCGATCTTGCTCCACTTTTTCACAGATGGCATTGACTTTATCGCTAACAAGACCGAGCTGAAGCTTTCACGTTAAAATTTCCAGACTGAAAATACTTGAACCAACTTTGTGCTACTCTTACCGATACCACATAAGATCCTTAAACAGCACAATATTTTTTTGCGGCTTGTGTCGCATTTTGGCTTTTTCGTAATAAAATTTCAAAATGTATCGAATTTCTTCGTTACTTTCACTCATTTTCACAATCTGGAAAACAATGGAAAGGGGCCACCCCCTTATTTTTTTTTAAAATGTCAACTTTTAATGGTATTACGAGTACAACCAGCCAGGTACAGATAGTAGAACTAAAGAGATTTGTTTACAACTTCATACGTACAGAAAGGACTTTCTCCCCGACCTATTATAATTTTATATAAGAAGTTCTAGTACGTTGTATTACTTTCCTTTTACAATAAAAAAACACTTTCAATATTTGATAGCTTTAGAGAAATTGACTTCAGCATTAAAGTTATTATCTTGATATTCAAAGGGAAAATACAAACATTAAAGTTTTAAATTGTGCCCTTGAAAAACAGCTCATTTTAACTTACAAACTTACTCCAAACAAATAACATTCATATTCCAACAATTAAAACAATTAGCTGATAGTATGGTATACGTATCTTAATTTGGTTTTGTTTTCATTAGGAATATCAAATTGTTGACTAAGGAACATCAAAGTTTTTGTTTTTCTTAGCGCTTTTAAACTTGCGTGCGTGACTTTAATAAGCCACACTTACTTAACCCAAACAAACGGCAACTTAACAAAGTTTTGTGACGCAAATGGTTGCGTCGCACAAACAAACCATAGGTATATTGAATTTAGATAAGCATATTCTCTTTCGTCTATGAAAAGAAGTGAGTATTCTTCTCTGTATATTGTATGTAGTGTGTGTATCCTTTGAAGATCAAAATCAAATTTGCGTTCTAAAATAAGAATACAACAGTATATTATTATAGAAATGTGGCCGAATAATTATGTCCCAATGCTTAAAATAATATTGGAAATTAGGTCAATGTGCTATGATTTTTTTTTTTACATCGTTTAGAAGATTTGCAGATTAAGTAACATCTAGTAACTCTCCTACTATATTAAATTAAAAATTAAAATTATTCTAAAAGATTATATTCGTAGGGGTTTTTAATTGAGTTCTGTTGAGTTTAGCATTAAGAATATTAATTGTAAGAAAAATTTAATGACACCTATACATATATATACTAAATTGAATAAATATAAACTGTCATATCATTAACTCAGAATCGTAATGAAATCTAGAGTTTTAGCCTTCTGCAATGTAAGGGTTATCCCTTTCCTATATAATAAAGCGATTCAGTTTTAAAATGTATTACTTATGTTCAAAGAGTTTGCGCAATTAATACAATATGATTACTAATCACCGCGGTAGCAACAATAATAAACGAAAATTACACTGAAAATTATAGGTAATCATCTCCTTAAAAACAATTACAACTCACCCACAACACCTAAGTGTATAAAATGACTCATGTGAGGCGTCGTCGATATTTGACATTCATAGATCCCGGAGTCTCTGTGCTGCGGATACTTAATCTGAAACAAAAATATTTTCTCTCATTGTTGTCCCGCGAAAATAAAATTCAACAAGACTGAATTTATTAACACAACACAACTCAATTTTCTAGTCTGCTGAGTATGAGTTAAATTTTGTTTTATTGTCTTTTTACAACCCCGTATATAATGAAATTTTTCCAAGGGCCTTTGTTTATATTATCTGCTTTATTATACTTTAGATTTTTCCCGCTACGTTGTCTTTTTTTTCAAAAGCAATATAAATTATTTATGTAATAACTCGAGATAATGTTTTGGAATGAAATACGTTTCGTTAACGAACATGTTAAATTTAAACAATAGCCTAAATAAATAAGTATTAGGAATTTCCAATTTTTATGATTATTGTTCTAATTAATGTTATTGTAAATTAATATGTTCCTTGGCTTATTTTACAATTAGAGAAGAAAAAGGCACTAGTATCATAAAGAATTTTTCAAATTCCTTCAAAGAATTGGGTAGATTAAGGTGAGGAACTGTTGCTACATCTGTCACTCGCGCATAGAAAAGTCAATATTGTGTTAGGAACATCATTATCGCAATAGCACTTTCAATTTTGACATTGATTTATAAGCCCTATAACCGAATAATTAATTTATCAAAACATTTTGAATTTGATTTCACTGACACGGCCTCAAGTATAATACTTTAAAGACTGAAATGGTAGTTTTTCGATCAGGTGCAGGTCCGACGACGGTTCCGCCGGTGTTTCTGGATGGGTCGCCGGTTCGGGTTGTCAGAAGCTTTAAATACTTGGGACATATTCTCATGGACAACTTGAGTGATGACGCAAGGGCATCACTGCAAGGGCAGGCCTTGCAGTGATGCCCTTGTTGCTCGCGCGGAGATTTGCTCGTTGTACTGACGAAGTAAAAGTCACTTTATTCAAAGCATTTTGTCAATGTTTTTATAGATGCCAACTATGGATAAAGTTTACAAAAAGGTCACTTAATGTGTTGAGAGTCCAGTACAATGATGCATTTCGTATCCTTATGAAAAAACCGCGGTATTGCAGCGCTAAGGGTATGTTCGCGGACGCGAGGGTGCCTGAATGGCTTTTGTTCCATCCTAAGGACAAAGACGGCATCCTTTTGGGATCGATTACGCAGTAGTAATAATGGGATATTAAAGACAATCGCCGATGATGTCACAAATCCCAATCACATTGGTAGTCTCTGTATAGGACTGAGAACAGCAAAATTTGTTAAGTCAGACTAGTGTACATTTACGCATTTCTTATGCACTCAGTGTTAATTCTAAGCTATCTATATGTTATATTTTTATATCTTGTATATTTCTGATATGGGTTATTGCCTGAAATAAATGCTCATTATTATTAATATTAATGTGTCATTCAAATAACGCAAAAGCTGAAAATAGATTGTTCACTATCGAATCGATCGATTTTACCAGTTTTATTTCATGATTTATATTACAATTCTAGTAGGTATATCGTTTATTTTCTACGTGCGTCGCCTAAGCCGCGTCGAGTGCGACGTCGCCGCCGCGTTGTCGATGCCCGGTCTGAGTAATGAAAGCTACGAACATTTTAGACAGGACAACAAAACCTTACCTGTGTCTGTAACTTTTAATTTATTCCTTAAAATAATTTTATTTTTCGCAAGAACCGTTTTATATATTGTAAATTAGTTGACATGTTCCAGATTTTGCGTTATTTTGGTGAGATATTGTTATAATTTTAGAATGAAATATAAATAAATTATTATTATTAATTATTGAAATAGTCTAATAATATATCCTATTGAAAATAAATTTCGCCTCTGTATGTCAACCCATTAGCTAAATTCTGCAATTTAGAACTCTATCTAAAATATATCATAGTGTTTAATTGCCTATGTGACATCTACAATAGAATTGTTTAATGAAGATGCAATGAATGGTAACTATTCATTCAAACTATTTACAACATATAAAACGTGTCACAGGTCAACTAATTTGAAATATATAAAACAGCTTTAGCAAAAATAAAATTATTATAGGAAATAAATCGATAGTTATATATAAACTTTATAAAGTTTCTTGTTCTATCTAAAACGTTCCTAGCGCTTCTCACTCAGTATGAACGAGCGCTCGGGGTAATGACCGGGTGGCCAGATGGCTCAGGCGCGGCGCGTCCGACATGCGCAGAATACAACTGGGCGGGGAATACACCTACTAGAAATAAACAGTAAATGATGAATAAAATACCTATTGCAAATATTGGTAGAATCGATTCTACTCTCCACATTGAACATCCTATTTTCAGCTTAACATTCAGTGACAGGGACATCCCTGTACTACAGGTAGGTACATACCTATATTTACAATTTTTAATATAAATAACATTGAAGATAAACTGTAAACTTCGTCTCTCTAATGACATTAGTTTAAGTTCTGCAATTTAAATTACATTTGGAGATTTCGTAGTGCACATTAATTTCGCCTCAGTTTATCGAGTTAGCAAATATCGCGTCTAAGTGATTTTGAATTCAATCGATTCATCAGATTAAACTGTATTTCGATGGTGGAAAGGAGAAGTGGAAAACAATGCGTAAGAATTAAGGTTTAGTTTCGACAGTAAAATGTGTGTCGCGTATCTCATTTCTCCTTTCCACCGTCGATTTGAATAGTCACAACACCGTTCAAACTGGTAAATGTTCCCTAAATATTTGCGTCTAATAATATCTGCGAATATCGATTGTTTATTACGAGACGTACGAAATTGCGTCTTCTGAAAATGGAATTAAGATTCAATGCCATTGTTTAACTAGATCAATAGTAATAAAACGGTCAACATCACTGCTTGAGAACTCAATTAATATGTACCTAATTGTATCTGTTTCTGTCGTATAATTACACTCTATAATTAATAGTAAACAATTGTTCTATAATTGTAAGCCCTCAAAATTACATAGACATTTTATTTATTGTGAAATTGATGATTGTGAAGACACCTTTACATGTAAAAGGTTTCAAATAATATAAGGTTTCATGGGAGGAGGAGAGTGCACGCAGCAATCTAACAGCCGCTGGGCGCGCTCGTCTGGCCACGTTACCCCTCTCACACAGAACTACCTTGAAATGTACTGCATTTCCCACTTTATCATATTTCCTTAATGTACGTACGTGTTTCGGTAGTGAGTGAGATGTGCCAGAGCCCATTCCCATCCTGTGCCTCCCCCTTTCCCAACTCTTTCTCCAAATCCATTCCTATATCTCCAAAGGTAGGCAGCGCATCCGGGGTCGTGCCAACGTTTGTAATTTTGGACTAACGTTGGCATATATCGCGGATGTCTATGAGCGAGAGTATCCACTTACCATCAGGTGGAATGTATGTCGTCTGCCGCCTTCGTCCATAAAAAAAAATGTTAAATTTCACGACTAATAATTTATTTAATAATTATAAATAACGCAAGCGTTATTTTTATAAATTATTCCCTTTTTTTAAATTTCACCATTTATATAGACATACCAAATTGAGTCTTCATTTTAGTTACCTGTAAAGTCCAATCTTCGGAATGCGGCAAATGTATTGCTCTGAATCGCTGGTCGCTTGTGTAGGTGTACCGACCAACAGTAAGCAGATGGATGTCTCTGTGTCTAACCCACGATACTTGCATATTCAACTGTAACAAAAAAAATAAAGTAACTTAAAACAAAACATATATCTAGCGACTACGGTCTCACATTACATTGCATAGCCTAGCTTTGTAGCTCTATCAAGTAACTCGTAAATACGAATAAGTTGTATTGTTCGAGGTTATTATTAAACGAACGGTTCTCACAAAATTGACATATGAAATTTAAACCTCTATTGGGTAACGACTATCTTTCTGTATCCGCTTAATAAAATAAAATAGAAATCATAAAAAAAAAATAACTGCCGACGTTATGATTTTCACAATTTGAAAATTGTGTTTTTAACGAATCGGGGATTTTTTATAGACTAGTGGGCGGACGAGCAAGCGGTCCCACGTGATGGTAAGTGTTACCGCCGCCCATGGACACCTGCATTGAAGTTATTTCAGTGATAATACCTTTTTTTACACGTGACGAAAATGTCTTACCTCTATAAATCGTTTGGAATTTAAACTGTGTTTCAATGCAGACGACAATTTCAAGGATGAGGCCATCGACACCTTACTTGTAAAATACACTTTCAATTTAACAAATTCTGAGAAGACGATTTCGTTCACAATTGCTTTAAATTCAATCAAAACTTCTCTCTGTATAGTACAAATACTGTTAAATTCTATTTATTGTGTCACTTGTTAAAGATACACGATGAAATAATATTGGTTTTAGGCTTAAACTTTAAGCTGAAGATAGTTGACAATGTACTTTGGTGGTTACAAATGGACTGGTAGAAAATCAAAATTAATACAACTCGTATCTACCTACCTACTGTATTTTATCATATAATGTCATTTTTAGTGGAACAGTTTCATTAAAGTTTTATTTGCTTAATCAGTTAATCACACAAATTACATAATATTATTATTTTATATAATTCTCCAATCTCAAGGGATGGGGTAGATGAGTTATGAAGTGAAGATCACATGCCGGGATACATAGAGAAGGGATACAGATGCATTAAGGTTAGGTGGACATACAGATCTGGTGGTGATCTTCGAAAAATGTTTATTTCTATTCAGCAGTGGAGAGATACAGGCTCGCGATATGGTACGATGGTATATACCAGCTATCATTCAACTAATATAATGGTATATACCCGGGAAGTCCCGACCGAGTCGCGACTTCTATTTCTTCGTTATCACCAAAAAATCCAAACCTAACTGCTGCTATCGATTTGTTCCACGTTTAATTCTTGTTCTTTTCGTAAACACAGTAAAATAATTTTAACGTCATTTCAGTCTTATACACAAATGTGACACGGGGCTTTATTTAAGCTGAAGTAAGAGCAAAAATGTCAAGGTCGCAATATATTAGTGAAGTTACCGGAATCTTTCTGACATATAAAGAAAATCTTATAAACATAGAACAGATATATCATGTTTCCCCTTTAATATATGTTTTAATAAATGTTTTTTTTTCTTACAGTCGAATGGATATGACTTAAAGAAAGTTGACGGTAGTGGCGTGATGATAGAGCGGGAGATTGGGGTGATTTAGCGAGCCTTATATGATGCCTGTATCCAGTAGTGGAGAAAGTTTTCTTATTGGCAATACCAAATAACAAACTGTTTAAAAAATATTTTCCTATTATTGATTTATTTAAAAAATCAGATGTTACAGCACGTCTCTAAACAGAATCTGGAACAAGGAGTTTGAAGGTAGAAAATCTTAAGCAACACAATTATATTATGTGCATGTGAAATTCGTGAAATTAATCGGTACCAAGTAGGTAATTATTACGGTTAGTTATTGGGCATTGGGTATCTACCGAATATTGCATGACACGACTAATTAAATGCATGACTTTTTGTCACAGTTTGTTATTGTGTGCCTACCGACACTTTCACGAATCTACTAATTGTGCGAATAATTGTCACAGTTTATTATTATGTGCCTACCGACTACTTTCACGAATCTACCAATTGTGCGAATAATTGTTACAGTTTGTTATTGTGTGCCTACCGACTACTTTCACGAATCTACTAATTGTGCGAATAATTGTCACAGTTTGTTATTGTGTGCCTACCGACTACTTTCACGAATCTACTAATTGTGCGAATAATTGTCACAGTTTGTTATTGTGTGCCTACCGACTACTTTCACGAATCTACTAATTGTGGGAAGAATTGTTACAGGTTGTTATTGTGTGCCTACCGACTACTTTCACGAATCTACTAATTGTGGATATAATTGTCACAGTTTGTTATTGGGTACCTACCGACTAATTGTACAAATAACATAATTGTTACATTATCTGAGCAAACGGATGTTATTGTCGATATGAATTTACTGATTTTAGTTAATATTTTCTAAGTTAAAATTTCGTTATCTGCTCTTATATATGATGTTCAAGACAAAGCAATAAAAAAAATGTTATTTTCCTATTTTACTTAATTCTTATCAGAGAATAGGGACCACATGGTCCCTATTCTCTGATAATGTCGCAAGTTCTGTCCATTTTTGATTTAAATACATGAGTTTTATGGTATTTCATTAAGTCAATTTTAATTATTATTCTTTAATACATTTAGGCAACTGGTGGAAAATCAAACAACAAGGGTAACTGATAACATTTAAGTGTATACATTTCATAACATTCAAGGATCCAAAGTCCAAATGTTACAGTAGTAAGAAAAAATGTGTTTTTGTCTATAAATACTTATTTATTTTTATCTAAAATTTATTTTCCAAGAAATTATGAAAAAAATCGACGAAAGAACTGAACAAACAAAGGTCAAGATAAAGGATATTTATTTTTATGAAATAAGCTAGCGCTCCTATTACTAAAGAAGAAAATACTAGCACAATCTCGTTAGTGTGTTATGTGGAAGGAAATGAGATCTCTAATGGTGAATCTGTGTAGTTCCCTGCACTGACTACCATACTACATTATCGTGGGTAATTACAAAGCCCAGGACTCTTTGTGGTATTAAAAGAAAATAGGCAAGTGTCCCAAAAAAAATAACATATACATTGTACAGTCACAATATTTATTTGTTGAGCAATGCAACGCAATCGGCCCTTTCGGTATCCACTGCAGGACATGAGTATCCCCATGCACATTGTCTTACTCATAAGGAGTATATGGCCTTGGAGTATGCAATTCTGTTGTCGGCGGAGACCACACGAATTGTTTCCTTTATTAGGCAATTTTGGACAAATCGACAACATACTAATATAATTACAGACATCGCGTGGCAGGCGTACTTAGTTTTCTCAGATAATGTCACATAAATCTGATTTTTAAAAACATGTTATTGTTATTATTACTTTAATGGCAGACATTTTGATAAATAACAGACAGAAACATTGGAGAACCTTTTGCATAGCTCCTGATGTTTTTTGGTTGGATGAGGATCAACTTTTTCAACAAACGAGTGTAAGGTAAAAAATAACTTGAACATTCATTTAAGCTTGTACTACTCGTACAATTCATCAACCGTGAAATTATAATTTAAAGAGAGGTTTCTGCGTAATTTCTTACGGCATGATGAAAGTAATTTTACGTGTAAAATATTTTTAGAAAAGACAGTTTATTATGGTATTATGTGCAGTGTATTTTTTATAGTCTGCCTCGTGTAAGCGGTTACTGTCGTCTATGGACATTTGCGATGCATAGCAACATTGGTTAGTAATGGAGAATGCGCTCCCTTGGCGAATATAGAAATCATAATTTGAAATACCTACTCAATGGAAAATAAAATGAGATTATATGTGTGTAATCAATGGAAATTTATATGTGTGTGATGAGAGCAGTATATAATGTAGAGTGATGATAACTTAACATAATGAACTATGAAAGTGTGTTAGGATGTATGTTTTTTTTATGGTGAAAAACTAAAATTTATATTCGGTCACTAATACGAAGATGGCGGCACGATTGAGTTAGTAGCGATGTAGTTTTTTTAGTCAAATACCGATCATTATTCCATATATAGCTACCGAAATGTAGTACATAAAATAGATATATCAACCTGTTTTTTAATTCTATTGTCAATATCATAATCATATTTATCTAGCTTTTTCTCACAGCTTCATTAACTTACAATTAATTCTTACAACACCAGCTAGCTTTACAAAGCCATTTGTCAAATGTCAATACACATCAAAATTTTGCAGCTAAACTACAATAAGAAACAAAATAATAAAAAAAGCTTTTATTTCTCAGACTACTACGAAATTTTACTACCATTGGCAATATTAAACTTCATTCATTAAAACTGTCATCATTTAAAAAGCTAATAATCAAATTCGAATCAAAACCCACACAATGTCGATTTTATGAAATAGATTTTGTCTGTTGATATGAAATAAACATTGCTTTTAAGATCATTTCAAAACAATGCCTGAATACAAATGAAATTTCCATTATACGTTAGCATTTCTCATTCCAATTACCACGTAAATTTAAGACTGAGATAGTTATGCCAGTTTTAAAGGTCTCGGGGGAGCACGACAGATATATCCCGTTAGCTTGTTATTTATGTGGATGATGCGGCGACGCGATCTAATGAGAATTTTATTTATAAAGTCAGTCCCACAATAGCGGCTTTAAACTTGCATTGCGCCATTGTTGTGTTTCATTTTGAGCTGGATGTTTCTGGTACACCGCATGTAACTTGGACGGTGTATAACGGGGCCTCGTTAGTGAGATCGTGTGCACTCTAGTTGTACGTCTCCATTATGAAGGTGAGTACGAGCCGGTATTATTTACATTCTCGTGTTTAATCTAACGTACTCGCAATGTAACAGGCTTGTAACGATAATACTCTTTCGAGCATTGCCTGTTACTACTCTCCTTGCTGCTACATTCAAGTACACAATGCTCACTGGCCGTTAATGCTTCAATATTGAATATCCGTGTTTTAGTAGCTTATTGAGCAATTAGAGATAAATGCAGACACAGATTAAATATAATCTTTCCAAAATAAACTAGATGAAAGATAAGTTTGATGTTTTGTTTTAGCAGTTAATTAAAAAAAAGTGTAATTTTAGTATTAATTTCTATATTGCAACTATAAGCAATTAGGAATCCGTTCTACCACATTCGGATAGGTAAGAGAAGCAGTTTCTAATACCCACTGAAGTACATTTTTAAAATAAAATATTCGTTTGGACAATCTGACTCACAACGAAACGCTGGTCAGATTGCGTAAATCGCGGCCTCTTGTACGGGATGGACATATTGAGCGTATTTCATAAGAAAGTGCGCCACAAATAGTGACAGGTTGCATTCTATAACGGAGAAGATCATGAGCCATGGTGGATACGAAAGGGATAGATAGTGTGTAGAGGAAGATCTGGGGAGTATGAGAAGAATATCATCCTGGGAAGAGAGAGGTCAAAGTTAGAACCAAATGAAGGAGACCAAGATCCTTAATGATTTGTAGTGCCGCAAAAAGATAAACATTTATATTTATTTAACGCAGAAAGGTAAACAATATGAACTGCATTATGGTGTCGTAACGTGCGAAGTCATAGCATACTCTTATGAGGCACTGTAGCATTTGCTACGAAATCGTAGCATGAGCAGTACCGTAGCTGTGCTACGATGTAGTATTGCGGAAAAGTATTTAAAGTAGTATTCAAAGTATTTCAAGGGATCTTTCGATTACGCTAGGACATGGGGTTCTTCCAATAGGCTGTGAATATAATTTTGCAAGGTCGGCGGCGTATCCGCATACCTCCTATTGTTGCAGATGTCCATGGGCGGCGGTAGCCACTTACCATCACGTGGGCCACTTGCCCGTCCGCCTCCTTTCATATATAAAAAGACCTAACATACTCAAATCGTGTCGTGCTGTTGGCAGTATCAGAATATATATAAATAGCACGCACATGGCACCGGAGTTACCAGTACCGTAACATGTCCTACAAAATAGCATTTATAGTATGTATTAAACCTACAATAGGATGTCGGAATATCTCAGAATTAAAGTAGGTTCGGCGGCGCACCCGCATACGCCCTGGTGTTGCAGGTGTCCATCGGCCGCGATAACACTTACCATCACGTGAGACCGCTCGCTCCTCTGCCTACTTCACTATAAAAAACAGGATTTACAGCACATGTAAATATTTTGTAAACAAAAAACTAATCAAACAAGTCTTCAATGTTAAAACACAAAGAGAAACTTCGTTTGCGTACTGAAATTATGACATGGACGAATTATGTCAGACCTTTATTTTAAACCAAAAGATGCCATGTTTCGAGCTCCATGTTTAATTCTAACAACAAGAAATTATATTTCGGTGAAAACGTGTCTTTGTTATAACCTAGAACAACTAGTACAAGGACACTCAGTACAATATAGGACGGGTTATGTAATTTCTAATATTATACAGTACTTGCTGATATAATTTTCTATGTAAAAAGTGCCTTAGGCTCTGTGAAACCCCACTCATAACAAGCCAAAGGATAAACTAGTAATTGAGGAATTTCTACGAAATAGGCGGCACGTGATAAGTAGGTAGATTAAAAATAAGTCCCTGAATAAATCTACAAACATTAAGTAACAAATATTCCGCCCACTTTAACTCTTCTAGATAAGGACCATTAAAAATGTCTTCCATACAGAGAAAAAAAATTTATAAGAATAAGTTCCTTTATAAACCAACATATTTTGCACTAATATGATTACTCGAAAGGGTTAAGCTATCTCAACGATAGCTTAATGTAACTTCCCCAGCAGTAGATGTTCAAGTTCAATTGTGATCACAAGCGACTCGGATCACTTCGACTTTATCACTTCGACCAAATGGGATCTTTTGTGTTTCCCTACGTTTATCTTATACTCTTGCTCCTCGAATATTATATCCATATACTTCAGGATATCTGGCAGTAGTAGAAGCCTGTAGTCTTGTGGCTCCTTATTATGGTTGCCTAAAATTTTCCTTGTCCCGAATAGATTTATGTCTTTGAGGAACTTTTTTGCTTGCTTAAGCCATTGAGAGCCGTCCATTGCTGTTGAGCCCTTTGTGCGATTGTTCTCTAAATGACTTATTTATTGTTCATAATGCAAGACAAACAAAAGGTTTTGATCCAATTAATTTGGTCTCTGATTTCTTGTCATTTCATGTGCCTTTTCATTAAAATCCTCACGTCCGGGGAGCCAAATAAGCTTCATCCTAGCGTCACCAAATAAGCGTTACCTAGATTATTTAGGTTTTTGACGCTGTTCGGTATTGTTCAGGGGCTGCGGGGTGTGGGGTGAATTCAAGTGCTGCGCGGGCGCGGTTCGCCCGTCAGTTAGCCTTTGACCCTTCGGCGGCTCGGGGCGGCCATTGATCCTTGTGCGGTACGATCGCAATCTGTTGTTGTACAAGTAGGCTGCACATTTTTGAGAGACCTTGGTACGCGAGTGTCCATAGCTGGTATATAACGGTGAAGACAGTGTAGTGTAACGACGACCTTGCAAGGGCGCTATTAAGCGCATCCCTGTTCAGCAGTCCCGGGGGACCCCCAGGAATATCAAGAGTGGGTGAGCAGGAGGTTACAAGGTCAGAACTTTTGGTTTCATTTTTAACTTTGACTCCGGGTATCGCGGATAAAACAGACGCAATTGAGAACCAACCTGGAATCGATTTTATAGAACATGAGCACCTGTCATAACAACAGCTTGACTATCACCGAGAATATAAATAGTCTTATTCTTGGGAAGTCTAATCATTATTTCCTTAACGCAAGTAGTTATTGCATGTATTATTGCAATGCATACAGCCATAGTGGCTGATTTTAGTATGGTCATTATACGAGTATATGCCTGCTCCTGTACCGGACTTGTCGACCAATCCGTGTACCATATTTGACTATCACTTTTTGGTCGTTCTAGTCCTTACTTCCATTCTTCTATGGATGGAATTCGTGATTTAAAGTTTCTTTTGAAGATGTACGATAAACGTTGTTTAGATGGGAATCTGCATCATCCTATCGAGATCCTTATTGAACTCTATTTTAGTGTGATTAGTCATCGGTATGTTCGGTTTCCATAGACCATTGCACAGACATACATGATGCATATGATACACATGAATTAAATCTAGGTATTTCCTACCTATTTTATACATGATGGGGCTTTTCTAATACTGACAGGCAGAATATTCCAGAGCCTGGCGAGCAATATGGCGAAGGAGTCAGAGAGAAAATCAATACGGTGCGTGTGGATCTGAAGTTTAGTAGTGACTTTCGGGACGCACACCTTCACAGTAGGTCTACTGATCGTATATTATAGAAAGGAACAATTAAAATGTGAAGTTAATAAAAGGAGAAGAGGGAATATAGAAAAATAAACCAAGGCTACCAGCTTAAAATTAAAGTTTCTAGAAAGAGGGAGTGAACTCACCGTTTTATTCCCTAAATTTTTCACTCGGCAGTTCAGATACGCTGTCTTCCCTAACAATGCGGTTACGTTCTTCGACGCCGCCATGTCAAAGTATGGTCCGGTGCGAGGCGTCGGACGCGGGCTGTCGACGGTGGCGACACCGGAGCGGATGGCGTTGTCGGCTGCTGGTGGGACGGTGACTGAGGTGTTTGACGGCGGACCTTTGCCAACCTCCCGTTGCGCTGACGATACTGGGGGCAAATGAAAAAATGGTTAAAGTCAAGGAAATGTAGACAAATCTCAACACGGTTAGAGGATTAAAGCGATTTATGCTGTAATAAAGTCGCTATCACAAGTACGTAGGAACTACACCACCTCTAAAAGAGTATAGTCGCCAACCCCGCTTCACCAGCGTGGCGTTTCAAGGCCATACATCCTTCATAAACAATTTCACATTGACTGTAAATGAACAAACGCAAAATGAATGTTTGCCCGCCTACTGAGACAGCATTATTTAATTACCAATGTACACTATGTGTACAAACATAAAAATTTTATCAGTTTTCCCTATTAGCCCGAAAAGAACTAATCTGAATTAGATACAATTCGATGGCTTGTGGTACGCTTTAGGCTGCAGGAAAACCCAGTTAACATCACGTTATATCGATTCCTGATCGGACTTTAAAAATGGGTCAAACAAGGTCAGAAATTGGGCCAAATTATTACGTAATTTCGCAGGTTATTGTTAAGTTCATTAGAAGATCATTCGGAGTTGGAGAAGAAGGTACGTGTGGAAGCTCTCTGATATTATCTTAAGTTAGATTAGACCAGTCTCGGATAATAATTTGATTGTATTGAAGAGAAAAGTAGTCATAATTTTATGTATTAAGTATTTGATTTAAGAATTTCAATGAATAATAACTAAGATCTTATAAGAAAGTTGTTTTAATAAAATATGTACCGTAAACGAAATCACGACATTTTTAGAATAGTTTTAGATATTTTTAGAGGTATTTCAAACAGAAATTTTACAAAATCTCGTTATCTTCTTGATTTTACCTTTAAGTAGCTTTACACTTCAGAGCTCGGTAAAGCTACTTCACTATCTCAGTATCAACTAAGGTACTGAAATGATCATTATGAAAAAAACAGACCGCGGTGTAATTACCACATCCAAATTAACTGGAATTATATTTAATTGAAAATTATATTAATTTAAATTATAATTCACTGAATATAAATTTTACAATGCCTACATCAAAAGCAATAAGCCGTGTAAAGGCGAAGATATAATATTTTGGATAGAGAAGTAATAAATGTGCCGCAAATCGATGGAAACAAATGTGAAGGTTGGGTAGCTTTATGTTCTAATGACTCCGTCGGCTGGGTACTAATTTTCTTAGTAGTTTAACATTACTTACTTCAGTTATTAGTATAAAAATTGTTTTGTTGACCATAATTTGCTGCTTATTTAGTATTTTTGGCTGCTCATTAAAATACAAGCCTTTTAGAAACCATTGTACTTCTAGTTCATACACGAGTAAGTATCCTGGACTAAAATATCCACCTAAGCGGAGCAATGTATACAATACAACATAAAGTTACTTAGTAACAAGAAACAGTAAACACTTCCCAAAAGGTCATTAGACTAGACATCTTCAACTACTATCAGGAATCCAAATTACTGTACCCTCAACAGTCGGCAACAGTATTTGGAATATGACAGTAATTAATATCTATTTTCACAACTCGCGTACAGAATTTTGATTGATCCTACGACATGTAGGTAAGTTTACTAATAATGTATTGTTCGAGTCCCTTAAATATAGTTCCAACGTCCCAAATGTACGCTTAGTTTATTATCCGAGACTGCTCAAACGGAAACTTGGTGAAGCCGATCACGTGTAAACGCACATCAGTTTGGGTCGCCACACTGCCCACACTGTTTTCTGGACGTGTCACCGATCCTACGTTTAGGGATATTGTAAACTCGCAAAATGTAAAGTAAATTGTACGGTAGGCAGTACTTAAAAGCGGTAATACCTTAAAGGTACTTAAAGGTACGGTAATAGCCTGTCACTTGCGAGGATGTGAGTTAAAATCCTCGGCAATCAGTTCAATCAACTGAGTTTCTACTTAAGCACGGATTTCTTTAAAAAATATCACCAGTTCGGTTCGTTGAAGGAAAACATCGTGAGTAAAGAACCTTTAATTGTACGCGTTTAAACCCGGTTCATAATATATAATGTGCAGGAAAGTGTAAACATTTTTTTATAGTTGATGTTAAGTTAATTTTGATGTTTTATTTTTGATAGTTGATTGTGTAAGCATTATCAGAGATTTTTTGATGTTCGTATTTTAAAATAAAATTACAATATTATTTTTAAAACGTTTGTATTGCTACAATATTTATAGGTTGTTTATTTCGTTGTGCAGGAATTTAGTTCAAGAAAAAAATTTTGGAATTGGCTAATCAATTTCTTTTTACTTTAAAGGTTCCATCATTATTGCTTTAAAATAGAGCTCGACTGTATATTATTGATAAAAAAAACAAGCCCAGAAAATAACCCACGTGGTTTTTATGTTATTAAAATAAAATAAGCAAACATTATTATTTTAAGAGAAAAAATCGAATAGAAAAACACCGCTTTATTGTTGGCTCGCGAGTTGCCTTACATAATGATTATACGCGTTATATCAAAACGATTGAACGTTTTGCTAATAAAATACTCCTACTTTCTTCTGTAAATTTGTAAGTACACATGCAGTTGATTTTTAAGTGGCGATATAGTGTACCTATGTGTAAGAGGGTTTTTCAACATAAATATATATTAGCATCGGAACGGACATATCGCGCTATTTTCTCATTCTATACAAGAAATTTCAATACGTTCTATTTGTCAACTATTATATAAAAATCTTTCACAAATGCAAATCAGTGACCGTTCTGACAATATATTATCTCGGTGACCGGTGACGTACGCGGGCTGGGGTGAATTATTTATGTCACGGGCGTGTGCTGATACAGCCCAAAATAAATTATTATAAATATGCTATCCTTTAAACGACTGGGTAATACTGAAAATTAGATAACAGTAATCAGCCTTTTTATCGTCTACTGCTGGATACGAGCCTCCACATGCATATTCTCATGCCAAGCGTGACAGTTTAAAGATGTATGCCCTAAAATGTCACGCTGGCCAAGCAGGTATTGTAAAGTCTACCGACAGCACAGGACAGACAATTAGGTAATACTGAAGGACTGGGTCTAACTACCAATTATTATTAAGACCGAAAAATTAAGACATTTTGATATAAGATCAGCATCCTAATTGTATTACAAATAAGTTCAGTAGAATTAGAATAAAGTTAGTTATTTTAATGAAGCTGTTAATTCAACTTAAAATAAGGCTAAAACTCTTACTCTATTTCCACCTCTTTATGTCCAACACTAAATGTTATGAATGACATCCAGTTTTATACAACTTTATTAACACTTAATTTGGATTTTAGCAGAATAAAATTCAGAGTAGTGTCAGGAAAGTATCTATTATCTATTTTTAGAATTAATATATCTTATGTTCATGTTTTTATACTTAATAGTATTAAATGTACAGGTTTTTATTTTGATACTGTTTAAATAAATTGAAATTTTAAAATTTGTCCTTAGTTTTTTGGTGGCGTATCCTGAGGAATAATTTTAATTTTTAGGCATATTTTAAAAAGTACAGAAATTTCATTTTTTTAATAGTTAGGAGTCGGTAGACGTGCATATAGTCCCCCTGGTGGTAAGTGGATACTGTCGTCCATAGACATCTGCAATACATGCCAACATCAGTCCAGAATGATAATTTAAAGATTATTAGAATTAAAAGTTAAATTCAGAGTAGATTCTCAAAAAACTTTTTCCCTTCTCTCTCTAAAAATGGAGTTTATATCTTGGAATGAATGGTTATCCATCTATACCAGAAGTCTGAAACCATGGATTTCGTTCAAGATTCTGAGTTAATTTATATAAAAATTTAGGTACGTTTTTTACACAAAATTCTTGTTTTTTTAAATATTTTTTGCCTTTAATTCAAAATCATGAGTAGAATAATTAGTTTCAGGCTTCGGGAATGGTTTGGTTACGTTCTGTATATAGTCGTATTTATTTGGTGTATGTTCAAAAATATATAGATTTCTTTGTAATTGAAAATTCCAGTGAACTCGTCCATGAACGCAACAAGCTTTAATTTTGTCAGTGAATGAGTTCGTACTCATTCTATATTACATTCTCACATTGTCCTTCATTCGTTTCTTCTACATTCCAGATAATTGGCGTGATTTAACTTTCGCCATTTTCTTTCTTTGAATCTACACATACATAAGAGATTTGGATTTCCACCGTATGTTTTTTGAAAGAAACAAAATAAATGTAAGTGATTAAATTTCATTATCAGAAATATTAATATCTCTTTATTTTTTGTGTGCAAGAGTTATTGCAAATGCAAATTTATTTGTAAATGTGAATATTGTCATCCTCGCTTGCGTTAGCTTAGACAATATTGGGTTCACCTAATTGAGCAATCAAGTGAGCAGTTGTCCCAATGGGCCATTGGTACAAAAAAGAAACATAGTAATAACGCCGCTACAACAAGCCCACGGGAACTACACCACCTCTAAAAGAGTGGACTCGCTAACCCGCGCAGCCAGCGTGGTGTTTTAAGATGCATCCCTCATTTCCATAAGGAGACCCACAAGCAGCAGTGGACGAAAAAGGGGCTGGTTACGTTTTGTTATGCTCGTATTATTCGTATGGTATGTACATATATGGTATATATATACGTATGGTATTACAACATATATTTATGAGCTCCGTTAATTAATATGTAGCTTTATTACTCCAGAGTTATAACTTCATTTCTCAAGGTTGTCTGGAGGAATTCTATAAACCTACTATATATTCCGACTGTTTGTATTCTCGTCATAAAATATCGTATTTAAATTTTATCAAAACATATCATTTATAAAGTAAGTTTTATGTATTGAAAGCCTTTAAAGCCTAGAAAGGCTTTTAATATGCCATTATGTTTTTTTCTGTAATTATTCCTAATAAATGATATGTAACACGCTCCGCCCGCTTAGATAGGGGGAGCTTGAGATCGCTTGAGGGGGATAGTGCACGCTGCAATCCAACAGCTGCTGGGCGCTCTCGACTGGCCACGTTACCCTTCTCTCACAGAAGACTACCTTAAAATGTACTGCATTTCCCCCACTTATCTTATTTCCCTAATGTACGTACGTGTTTCGGTAGTGAGTGAGATGTGCCAGAGCACATTCCCATCCTATTTTCTCTCCATTTTCCCTCTCCATTTTCCCAACCCTTTCTCTAAATATATTCCTATATTTCCAAAGGTGCCATCCGGGGGCGTGCCAACGTTTGTGATTTTGGACTAATGTTGGCATGTATCGCGGATGTCTATGGGCGACAGTATCCACTTACCATCAGGTGGACAATATGCTCGTCTGCCGCCTTCGTCCATAAAAAAAACCGGTTTCGTCCAGGGAATTGTTTAAATTTTTTTTTTTTAATTAAAAATTTTTTTCACAACGTTAGGTTTTTACTAGATTATTTTACTTTTAAAAGGAAAACTGTTGAAAACGTTTTAAATCCATAACCCTTCAGAATAGGCGCCCTACAAAAAATTTGACTAGCAATTCACGAGATTATTACTCAGTAACACAATACAGTGTATCAAAACGTGGAGAGGTTAGTTTTGCCAGAAGTTAAATATATATGTAGGTCAACTTTGTATTTTATATTTGCTTGTTACTTTCAAAGTTTTGACCGAGTTCAAGTCTGAAGGGAAATTGATCTTACTCGTAACCTCGACGAGAAGTCAAAAGATTTGATATGAGAAAATTTTAACCCGTGTTGTATTTTAGGTTAGGCCAAGGCCAAAGAATGAAAAGTTAAACTCCCCACGGTAGCTTCTGAAATATCTGGAAAATAACTTACAAAATTATATAAAAGGATACTTTTTTTACTGGCCAAGAAAATATTATTCTTCGTTGTGAATAGATTATACTATTTCTTCACTTAATGCTAATATGGATACACGATAATAGAGTAGGACGGCCGCAGGGCGTTGTTATTGTCGACGGTATCGAATATCACAAAATGGCGGCGTACAACGGATCGAATGGAGCAAAACACAAACCCAGAGCTACAAGGAAGGGTTGCGATGGGAGAATTTTATATGAAAAACGCTAACATATTTTTACAACCAACCTCGATGGCAAAGTATCGGAACTACATTACGTAGTACGTGCCTTTTTATACTGCTGAAACTCGTAAAAACATATAAATTGTGAGGAGATTTTCCTCGCAGATTGTAAACAGCTACAGGATGTTTGGCAAATATAATAACAGTATAGAATCAAATATCCCATCAAATACTACGAGTATTTATATCAATATCTATAATAATCAATATATAGGTAGTTTATATTTTATGAATTTGAATAATAAATAAGTAGATACTACAAAATATTACGAAATTATTTTGACAGATTATTTCATCGATTTATTAATTTATTTTACAGGTTTATTTATTTCGAATTCAATTATTACAAATATTCATAATTATTTATTTAAATGAAAATTCGAATTTCTATTATTTATTTCGAACAGATATCATTTAAAACTAACATTAAGTGATAATGAAAGTAAATAAATGTTTATTGTACAAAATGCTGGAAGTACTTTGTACTTTTATTATATTGAAGATGTACAAATGTTGTATCTGTAGCATGGTACCCAACACGCTGGCGGCACCAGTACTTCGCTGGATGATACGTTTGATGCGTTGGGCGAAATAATGGCCAGCCCTCTAAAATCACCAATGCCGCCAAGCAATTGGAAAAGCGTTTAAAGAAAGGATCCACGGCCCGACACAGAAACCGGAACTATTAGATAAACTAGTCAAATAGTGAACAAAAGCAATCCATTTCTCAATCATCGCAAACTGAAGCAACATCGAATCTGCCGAGAACAGTGGAAAGCAATTTTCTGCGCAATTGAAAAACAAACAACTCGCTAGACCGTATTGCTGGCATAACATTAACCCCGGCATAATTCATAGAACGCTAACGGAATCAAATAAAACAGTAAACGGGTAGCTATAAAACTGACCATTGCCGAAGTAAACAATATTAGAGAAAGAGTCGTAGCTATAAATCTTAACAGAAATGCTCCACTAGCGATAGCAAGCCAAATTGTGGCGAAGGGAGCCACAATAGATACGTATTACGCAAGTTAGATTACGTCCTCCGGGATTTTGGCTCATGTAGATAACGCTTGTTTTTGTAAATAGGAAATCGGGGCACGACAATCTAATTAGTAGAACGGCGGATCAATTTTGTAAGTTGTTTTCAAGTTTGCTACAGAGAACTAAATTTAGTATTACAATTTATAAACAGGTTTCGTTTATTAAACATAAGGCCAGACTCAGTGGGGTATATTATATGGTATCATATAATATAATATTGACATATAATATAATTTGATCGACCGATTGGCGCAGTTGGTAGTGACTCTTCTTGCTGTGCAAAGGGTCCCGGGTTCGATTCCCGGTCGGACATTAGTTTAAAAAAAATGTATGTTCGGATCTGGGCGTGTGTCTTTGTATGTGTCTCTGGACCCACGACACAGGGAACCCTAGTATGGGCCATTGAGTGTGGCGTTATTTATTATTATTATTTATTAATATCATATAATAGATATGTATTCATTTATCCATACATTTTTAAGTTACTTATTATTATAAGTAGGTATTATATTACATTTATTACTGACATACTTAGTCGGTACACTCGTATTTTGAAGATAATTCTATGTGTAAATTTCAATCCTTTTCAATCCCAAGGTTGCCAGGAAGAGGTCGCCTTAGCAATAAGGTCGCCTATTGTATTCTGTCATTAAAATTATTATGTAAATTATTTCATAATATGATACTGTATTTATCAATAAGGTTTATTTAAAAAGAAAATTATATATACTGTTTGGCGTTCATGGTATGTTATATGTATTTTATATCTATCATCGCACAAATCAATATCTCTCTGTTTATCCCAGAGATTAGATGGTAGAGAATATGCTTTCTCTTAGGGCAAAGGTATCGAGTTCGTCTTTTGTATGTTAATGGCAATATTTAATTTATATAAAAAGACTCAATTTTAGATTCCATGTGTCGTGGGTCCAGAGACACAAACACAAACATTTCAGATGTGCATAAACATTGTTAAACCGTTTAAAATATTTTATGGCACCCAACCCGAATATACACCAGGAAACAATATAACTAGGCTAATTCGGAACTCAAAATCTGTATTTTATATTGATTTATGTTAAAGTTCCTTTCATATTATCAAGATATTTAAGTAAATATGTCGATTTCTTAAGACATTTAGGTTACATTTAAGATAAAATTGAAATAGTATAAGATAATCCAACAAACAGTAATTAAGTTTGAAAACAATAACAATATATAAACTAAAATTGTTTCCATTAATATTCGAAGTTAGCATTCAAATATTCCTTTAAACTCCATTGTTTACGTATATTGCAAGAAAATTAATTCTAATCAAATTATAACGAGGCAAGCCTTGACAAGAACTATGTTTTCAACAAATTGAACGAAATCTGAACTATGTATGTATTTCAGTAGGCCGCTGAACAATATCACTTACAGACTCTGAAGTCTACTAAGTTTTCAATCTTATGTAAAAGCAATATTGGTTGTATTGGTTTGTATAATACTGAAGGTGAGATTACGTACAGTGTTCACGATCGTACGATCAATACCACAAACCAACGTACGCTTATGATTAATTAATCTAAATTCTCACATAATTAAACCTCGGTATAAACGTTAGAACTCATAAATCTTCGCCCGAATGCCGTCTTCGCTTCAAATTATATTTAAATGTAGGAAACCAGAAAATATTGCTGGCGTAATTCTGCAAGAGAACAAATCGAATAATATATTATTATTATTATTTGAGCTTTATATTTAACTAAATTAATAGCTACCTAGGATATATGTAGATAATATAAAGACATGTATCTTTTATATTATTAAACAAATCAAACAAGTATTCAAACAAACAAACAAATACACCTGGTAGTAAGTGGATACTGTAGCCCATGGAAATCTTCGATGCATGCCAACATCAGTTCAAAGTGACATACGGTGGCATGCCCTTGATGCGCTGCCAACTTTTGGAGATTTAGGAATGGATTTCGATAAACGGTCGAGAAAATGGGGAGGAATAGGATAGAATGAGAATGGGCGCCAGCAAATCTCACTCGCTACCTACCGAAACACGTACGCACGTTGGGGGAATAGGATAAAGTGGGAAATGTAGTTTACATTTAATCTTGATTAGGCGGTAAATTTAAATTTGTTTAAAGGTAAAAAGTAACATTCAAAATTTAATAAAAACGGACGACCGATAGACCAGCTACTAAAATGTAATAACTAATTGAAACCAGGCAATTTGCGTAAATCTAGAATAGAAGTGAAATAAGCATGGTTAAAGGAAATAATTTAGTTGAGAAAGTCCATGCTAAATAATCGAGAAAGAAACTAAACGAACTGGAGAATTGCGCTGCAATCAAATGCTCGTTCGTTCTGCAAATGTTCAGGAATGAATTCCGGTTTACTCTACTCTACCAGAGCGAATGACAATTCCTTCTCTAGACAGACAGTATATAGAAATAACAGTAGAGCATGTTAGCATTATTGTTAAATTTATAATCTACTGTCAGTGATGTGATTTCGCTATTGGAACTTATTCAGAGACTTAGTCGGACGCATCTCGCGAAATACTACTTTATTACTAAAATATTAATAAAAAAGTAAATATGTAGGGAAACAGTAGTAATTGTAAATAGTAGTAATGTTACAGACAACTTCGCTGCAGTTCAATCTCAGTAGGTACCTTGCCACCGCGATTTATATTCACATTATACAATGTCTTCCATAATATGTTAACTTTCAAACTGGAAATATTCTATATTCTCTAGCTTCTCAAAAGCCGATCAAAATCCTTTCAGTAGTTTTTACGTGATGCTCAAACAAACAAAACAAAATTCTAAAAACTAATGTTTTGGGTTCTGAAGCTACTATAGAAACATCCCATTTTTTTAAAAATTAAGTCTATGTCTAAGACTGTTTGCTGTCAGACTTTACAGACCCTTTTACTGTTTTATTATATGTATACATACAGTTTATTTAGTATTTTGTTTTTTAGGCTCTATATTATGTGCAAAAAAATTGACGGGCATGCAACGCATGCCGGACACAGCTAGTGAAGTATAAAGATATTATAGTATAAAGATTTATAACATTACTATTTAAGTATTATTGTGAGATTTCGCCATGGTGACTTTTCAAGATAAATACTTTGTGATACGCATCTCAAGTAATTTTAACGCTCATAAAAAGTATATTTTCAACGAGTAAGTAAGCTACTGTTTTTTTCATTTAGTGTACTAGATAGCTTCCGTACGTGAGCGAATGCATGTTTAGTGCACGCTCGGGAAAATAATAGGTAGAAAATGAGTTCATGTCCCTAATTTACACCGTTAGTGCATAGTGTTGCAAAATATTGCTACGTTGTGTTTAAGTGAAAATGTTAATAACAGTATTTAAGGACATAATGACGGGAATTAAATGTAGAATTGTATTTCGTTATTTAGGACGAATCGGATGTGGGACGAGCCATTGAACTAGCCGCTTTTTTGCTAATCGAAAAGGTCAACACAGCGTGCGAGCAAGAACAATAGCACGGTCACTATAGTCGAGAGAGACAGAAGCTACTGTCAAATGGCACACGTTTTCAGTTAGCCGGTGAGGCTCGGTGTTCTTTTCGGTGTATAACTCGGTGTATAACAAAGGTGCTTATGGATATTTTAATAGGCGCCGTCACGCAAATTACGACAAATCAAGCACACTCACTCAATCAAAATATTTTTGACGCCACGTCAAATTTGAGGTTAATCCGTCTAGTAATATATTAATATGATTATTTTTAATAGAAAACAAAATATTCAATTTACCATTAAACGCTTAAAATCTAGAATTTAAAATAGAGTTTTGAATAAATAAACAAGTGAAGAGGTTAGGATCAAAAGGAAACATTAGCAACTTTTGCAAAGGCTTCAATCGTTTTTTTTTGTCTACGTTCGTACTCCAATCCTTCGATACAAGTCATAACTGAAATTATTTGCATCGAAAAGCGTCTAATTCTGTACAAAGAGTGATCACGAATTTGTGTCAAAGAATAAATTACTTTGTGTCAATCGTTATAAAATATATTTATATATTTCGGTATAAAAATGGCAAAGTTGAAGTGTCACCTTTTGGTCCTAAGCTCCTCAAGTGTGTTTTTTTCTATCACTGTCCTTAAAACGCGTCTTAAATGACGTAGGAATGTTTAATATATTCATCTGAGTGGCGTAGTTAAAAAACACGTCACCAACAGAAACACGTATAAAATAAAACCGAAGAACAGTCTCTAGATGTTTGGATAGACGCTAATCTAACTTCTCCAAGTTAATATAACTTTCCTTGTTTCGTATTCGCATGAACATATTTTAGGGAGGCATGAATAATAATTTTATGAAAATGGGTCCATCATTACACTTGCGGAACAAAATCGAAAATTCACATGCACGAACATACCGGAGTGGCGCTTCAGTGTGAGTATAAAATTTTATGATTACGTACGTAAACATTGAAGTTACGCTTATAGAAGCGTGCAAAATAATTTCTGTAGCGATACTTAAAAACATATTGTTCTGCTGATGATGTTTTGTTGATAAATAAGCGAAATTTATTGACTTTAATTGTCTGTCCATCTCAACTCTTTATTTGCATATTGTTTTGTTTCTGCTTGGTTTTCCATGTAAACATAAAAATTAAAAAAAATACACGCGTATTAAAAATAAATTCAAGATCAAATTCAAATTTATTTTAAAGAACATTGGTAGTTAAGTTGACAGAAATATTTTCCCAAATATCCACTATAAATATGTAGTGCGTACTTAATTATTAATGTTAAATTATGATTTATAAAAATTTAAATTATAACTGGAACCAGTGTTGAAATTAAACAGTAACAGTTAACGAGTAAGACGGTGTTGATTATGTATAATTAATCTACATAATATACCATTATTCAATTTTTTTTCTTCCTCTGGTAAAACGGCGATCGTGGATGCATGTTGCAATCCCACAGCCGCAGAGCACGCTCGACTGGCCACGTTATCCCTCTCTCACAGAAATATAACTGCATTTTCCGCAATGTATTATTCCGCCATTCTATTACCCAATGTGCGTATTTCGGTAGTGAGTGAGTTACGACAGAGCCCATACCCATCCCATCCTGTTCTGTCCCTACCCTTTATCCCAACTCTCATCAAATACAACACTTACCATCAGATGAACTGTATCCTCGTCAGTCTCCTTCGTTCCTTCAAAAAATCTTTAAAGTTCACTTAGACTAAAGTACCTACTCCATAAGCGTGCGTTGTGGATTGAACCACTAAAAGCAGAATCAATGGTAAGGAGATATTTGAAAACTAAAATAATAACAAAACTAATACATCACTATTAATGTTTAATAAATATCAATAACAATTAGGTACCTATATATATTAACTAAGTCAATATTTCGCGTGCAGAGTATCTGTTTATTCACATTACATCATAAATAGCCGGACGAATCTATTACGGGTATGATACGATCATTTTTCTCACTTTGCCCTAGACGGTCGAAGAAAACCGGTAATGTAAAGGGCGTGGCTTTGGCGCTCAACGTGTTGTGACCAAGGATAAAGTTGTTTAGTGACGTATTTTTACTTCTTAACATTATTCACATATTTTGTTACACAAAACCTAAATTCCCGCGACATGTGGTTGGCTTGATTCCCGTGGGTACCTAAAATTGATCTGGCCAAAAAGTACCCTAGATGTTAACCTATACTATATACATACCTATATACTATATACTATATACTAATTAAATTTAATTAAAACTTTAATTAAATTTAATTAAAATCAGTCCCGTGGATTTTATGTTATTCGCGTTCAGACAGACATACTTATATTTATATTAAAAATTTAAATGTAAAATTTAGTAAGAAAAAAATCTAGAGTATTTGATCCATCAAATCGCACTGGGCCCGTCCGAAATCCCCCGTGATTCACTAGGGGAGGCATGAGTCCAATAGTGGGACGCTATAGGCTGATACAAAAAAATAGTGCTATTTTATATGCTTGCAACGACACCGTATAGAGTCACATATATACATATACATACTCATACATGGTATGAGTATACTCATACTCATACATATACACCGTATATACATACTCATAGATAAGTATGGCGTGTCAGTCTTTGAATCATAACCTTGAAGACTGTGTGTTTATGTCAAAAAGATGTAAATGATCTGATTAAAATATTGGTTCTGTTTGGAGGTTTTAGTTCAAGGTCTCGAAGGATAGGACCAGAGTTCCTTGAAGTGATTGTGTACTTATAATACAATATGCAACTTTATGTATCCTACTAGCCCTCGCTTCGCTACGGTTTATAAGTTTTTTCTACAATTTTTTTTTCAAAATTTCAAAATAAAATATAGCCTATATTAGACACGGATAATGTAGCTTCCTATTTGTAAAAGAATTTTTGAAATCGGTTCAGTAGTTCTCAAGATTACCCTCAACATACCTACAAACACACTTCTTCTTCTTCTTCTTTCTCAGCCCTTGGACGTCCACTGCTGGACATAGGCCTCCCCCATTGTCCGCCATTTAGACCTATCGGCAGCGACCTGCATCCAGCGGGTGCCCGCAACCTTTATGAGGTACAAACACACAATTTTACCATAACATTTGTATAGATGACAAATCTTCGACTGCGCTTTCATCCGTGTAGAATTTTATTTTTTACAGAATCTTGATGCGAATGCCTCTTAGTTCTTGATGTTAGGAAATTATACTCGGACTTACTACAAATATTGTCCAATATTCCATTTCACATGAGAACCATATAGATTTTTTTATAGAGGTCATTGATTTTTTTCAAAAAATATTCAATGTACAGAAACAACTTCTTAACTATTATTATTAGTTATATAATGGGTATAATTTTATATTATGGCCTTAAGTAGATTAAGTTTCCGCTTAAGTATCTCTAGAATATCTCTAGCTCGGCGGTGAAGGAAAACATCGCGAAAAACCTGCGTGCCTGAAATTAAACAAAAATGAGGCATGTGAGGCCAACCCGCACTGAGGTTGGATGGTTGTGGGAATGAGACCAATTGGTGCAGAAGACTAGTTATAATAAAGAGTAGTTATGGAATATGACGTAATAATTACAATGACGTACAGGTGGTCTCAGGCTAGCTGGACCGAACCACTTGAAAAAGTTCGCCTATGGTGGTTGGATGAGAAGTGCCGAGGATCGTGTGTGGTGGCGAGCCTTGGGAGAGCCCTATACACAGCAGTGGAGATACATAGGCTGATGGTATAGTATAGGGAAAGAAACAATATAGTCAATATAACGAGTACCTAGGTTTCATAACCGTTTGGATAATGGTCCGAAACCCTCTCGTGATTACTAAGGGAGGCTTGGGCCCTGCAATGACACTTCCTAGAGTTATATCGATAGACTATAGATTATTGCATTATGGATTAAAATTTAACTGTGCGTGCTAAGCTTCAGTGTACCCTGTAGGTATACACTACCGCAGTGCCGTAAGCCATTCCCTACAATTTGGTTAATCGCCTCGCACGACTAAAGCTACGTGTGTAATATATAAAGCAAGCAGTAGCCTACTTGTTGCTGCTGTCAAAACAGTTATCTCTGAACTCATGAAACAGACAGTAATAAGCCTATGGAAAGCACCAAGCAGAAAGGTAGATTTTACTCTATTCCGTGCCTATATCTTCCAGTCAACCTTAGAATAACTGAAAGGAATTATGTCATTAAAAGCAGAAACAGACGTTGATTCCTTGATTGCTTCCAGCATAATACATCCTGTCACCGCACTATTGCGTTGTCTTTTATGTCTATAAGCAATATTCCTTGACAATCCCAGAATATCGAAGCCATATAATATTTTTGGCAGACTGAGTCACGTTTTCCTTTCAAGGCGGTGCTTCACCAGAACGACGCCACTCCACCGACTCTCCTTTGGAAAGGGAATCATAGTAAGGAACCATGGTTGCGAGAAACAGTGTTGTGAGAAAAGTTATAGTTTTTTTTATACCTATTCAACGATATATGTTTATATAATATACTAGCTTTAATAACTTAAATAGTTCTTGAGATATATATTGTGCGTCCCTCCCTTTTATGGCCCCTTCCAAGTCAAATATTAAAAAACGTCGATAGACGTCTTAATTATTTTAAATGCGAAGTCTATATGCTAAATTTCATGTCTCCAACTCAAATAGTTCTTGAGATACCAGGCACTGCATAAAAAATCTTCTATTTCCACTATTTCCCCCTCTTCCCAGTAAGATTTCTAAAAGCCCTTCCTCAGTAGATACGTATGTCAAAACCTATCCACTGTGCAAATTTCATGTTTCTAGCTTCAGCGGTTTAGGCTTGGCGATGATGAATCAGTCAGTCAATTGGGACATCTCTTTCTATATGTATAGATTGGTATTTAACTGTTAAAGGATTTTTAGAAATCCTCTAAAAACTACAGATCACCGTCGTATTTTTGAAACTACTGAATTAATTTGACTAACTATACCTTCCGACATCCACTCATGATACTATTACACTGGGATTTTTTTTTCAAAACAAATATCCCTTGCCTTACGAGGGTTAACATATACGAGTACTTCAGTAACAAATAAATATGTTGATATACCTTTTGATGTTAAAGATACTAATTAATTTTTAAGCTTCTTGACTACGTTAAACTGATGATTTAAAGCAAAGGTGAGTTAAACTACTGTTTTCTGTAGTGCTGTAGTTTGAGTGAGGTGTTCAGCGCGGGGGTAAGGCTGCGTGACTCCGTACGAAGTTGAACTGAATTACAGAAGCACTCGGCTCTAGCGCTATTGTAAGGTAATTCACATCAAAGTTGCTCGATAGACAGGCTTGATTGCACTGTTACGTAAAGGTGAGGATGCGGAAAGTTGAAGGTAAAATTGCGTTCAAAGTCCTTGACGATATACAGAAGTGAGACTTTCTTCGGCGATTATCGCGCTAATAGAGTTGAAGAAGTTTCTTCTGATGCAGAATAATTGTCATTATAAGGATAACGCACTGTAGGGACACAATGTTGAAATAGTGTACACAGAATGCGCACGGTGTTTTACGGTGTCACCAATTTGCGGTAGAGCGTCACTTGTCACAGTGTTCTCGCCACTCGCGTTCCCAATGCCTCACGATATGTATATTTAAATATTTCACTCTGCGATAATTTCATAAAATAGTATGGACGACAAAGAAAGTTATTTTACGCAACTTTCTGAAGATACACCATCCATCTAAAACTTAGAACCTCCACACTAAAAGAAATTTTGATAATAAATCAAAAGAAAATGAAGCAGTATCTCATTTCGCTTCTGCAACTCTTGAATTCCTTGCGAGACGCAAGTGCCTAACCGCAAAAAGAGTTTCTTAATTACTTGTAGCAATTTCAAAGAATTATAAATGTCTCATTGTCAATGTATTGTTAACCTATCAAATAACAATATATGACCTTCACTTGTGCTATATAGGGCCAACCTAATTTTGCACAGAAGCGTTTGACTGGTCAATAGAATAAAGACACATCCATGATTGTACGTTTACTGTATTTAATAGTTTACCATGTGTAAAAGTTCTTGAAGAATGATATATAGATTAGATTATTACATACACAATATATATTACATACTTACCAATACAATATTTTTATGTTTACAATTAAGAGACTATGTGTGTGTATTAAACTTACAAAAACTTTTGTTTTATTTCTTCATTAGACCCCCGGCTGTATATTTTTATTAATTACAATTTCGTATCTTACTTTTACATAAAAATACTATCATTTATATCGTAATTTTGCATTCCCGTCACGCTTTGAATGTTGTATCTTCAAAGCGATGAGCGGTATCGCATTGAAAAAATGCTCATAATTTTCGTATTTCGTCTTGAAACTACATGAAATAACTGTCGTCCTTGACACGGGATCGAGGAAAGGGCAAAGGTGAGTTTATTTCTACAAAGGTACTTTCAAATTGTATCTATTTTTTCCATCTATACATATAAGAATGTCTCTACGTTTTACTAATACTATACATTACATAGGTATATAAACTCACGGTGCAGAAACTTTCCCAAGGCATGATACAATGGATCTGGTCATGATTTTGAGTGAATTATTTAGTGAGTGAATCATTATTTAGTTTTTTTTTTGTAAAAATATCTATTTTATGAGTTTCGTATTAGCAATTACATTTAATGAAAAAATTGGTATAAATTAAAAATAAAATAGTTTCTAAAAAAATAGATTGCAAAGTATTATAAATGATTCATTACCAATGCAATGGCATTGTTAATCTATCAAGTTATTTTATGTTTGACATATAATTTTTCTCTTTTGTGTTAGTGGTCCTGGCCATGTATCGGCCGGTTTAGAATAGCACTACTCCATCTCTTCCTGTGGGTACGATGAAAATGTAGATAAGAGATGGAGTGGCCACTAAGGGATAACAAAGCCGTTATCGACAGATACATTATGAAAAAAAATCTGCTGCTAAAAGGATATCATTTTCCAAATAAGGAATAGCAAAACTGAAGGAAAATGACTACCACATTTTGTTACTATCTTTCCAAAATAACCGATAGCATGTACGAAATATGTTACTTTAACAACTTGCAATCTTCCATGACGACCTACTCGTGTTGGGACTTGTATAACATCATTTTAAAACTTAGAAGCTTTTGTGATTGCTGCACATAAACAAGTGGGAGAGCGTTACCGAGCATTTCGACTTTTATGCTTTTAAAATTTCATTTTATTTTATTGAAGTACCTAATTTGTATCACTAAAACGAACAACTTTTATCCTACGACTTCTTTTTCACGGGTAAATAAAAATATTATTATGTTACCTATTTCTGTAATCTACTCTGTAAACAGGCTTGCCAACTTTTCATTTCAGTTTTCCACGACCGGATAGATACTGAAGAGCGCGGGGGGGGGGGGGGGTCATTGATCAATTGACGCGGTAGAAGTGGTAACTTCCAACGAAAAATTAAATATTCCCAAAAACTAGGCGGCACCTAATTAGTTTATAACTTGTTCGTAAGGACAACATTTTTTTTTCTTCGTTTATGTAATTTAGAGGAGTATATTTTTTCTTATTTAATTTAAAGGAAAAATGATTGTGTGGATGTGAAAAGAAAAGAACTATTCCCGCGTAAACTGCTGTCTGTACAGCCAAAAAATACGCAACGTCGTTATACTGTTGAGAAACAGAAATTGCAAGCGGTTAGACAAAGACGAAAAAACAAAACAGTAACAAAGTCAGAGCCTTCATTAAAAAAAAACTTATTTTGGGGAAAATATGAATTTCGTAACACAATGTCAGTGTTAAGACGGTTAAAAACATATAAAAACGTATAGATATGATACTCCACATAGGTTTTGAAAATAAAACATTTTTCGACTTGGATTATTTCAAATCAAATTAAGATAAAACGTCTAACATACGGGTAATCAAGACGAACAGACTTTCGCATGTATGTAGGGTATACATACGAAAGTCTATAATTCATAAAGCCCCTAAACTAACCATTTGTGACTCAATATTACACAGAAAACACTCATCAACACTACACGTAAATAACAAAATCACCAATAATCTCAATTTAATATATTATTCGAAACGATGCGATATTATCAGTTTTCATAGTGGCTGTTACCTTCAATCCACTAACTCTAATAGAGTTTGCTTGACCTAGATTTTGTTTGTTACCAACGAACGAAGTGAACGGCTCTATGTTGTTTAAATTTACTTGCGTTAGTTTGTTTAATAAGGCATCGTCTATATTCACAATTGCTGTAATTAGAGACTGACCAACGAATTATAGTCACGACAAAATTAACCCGTAACCGCAACCAAACCCTTCTTTTTCGTTCACTGCTGGACATGGCCGTCCTCGTGTGTACAATTTGATGTGCATGAGGGATGAGGGTGCATGAGGCCTTAAGATGCCACATTAGAGAATCAGATTGGTGAGTCCACCCTTTTAGAGCCTTTACGCCTTTTACGACACCTACGACAAAAAATAGGGTAGAGTTATTCTAAAGTCGGCGGGCACCAAACGGCACAAATGAACTTGACCTTTTACAATTTCTAAAACTATTCTAATTCTCTTCTCCAATTTATTTTCTGTTAATTATTCCGTAGTCAATATTTAATATTTTTTAAAATAATTGTATTATTTTATTAGACACAATAACAATGAAAATATTACGTTTTAAATAAAAAAAAATCGTACAGTACACCGTAAAAAAATAACAGTGATAAATTTGCACATTAATGACAGCTGTGCATTTCGGCATTCATATAACGAGAAAACAAAGTTACAGTTTTTTAACAGTTAAGCTCATCATAGTATGAGTAGATTCAAAAATAACAATTCGGTGTTTAACATATGTGGTTAAAATAATTTTATTATATTGACTTGAAATTAGTTTATGTTGTGATGAAAGATATCTGAATTCGTTCCAATGTCGGCGTATTGTATCTTTCGAACCGTGTAGTCCACTTTCCATAAAGTCCATTTCTTAGGTCGTTTTCCTAAAAACACCTGAAAACACTATTTCTATCTCATCTACCTCCAAGTTCCAAAAGGACCACTTCCTAATAAGACTATTTCCTTAATTTCCTACCCGTAAAACGACCACTACATTAAAATTCTAAACAACAATTTTTGTGAAGCAATTTATTGAAACGAAAACTTGCACTATGTTTGAAATTGGCGCGAACGTCTTGGCATACCCGCATATAGTGAATATTTCGAAGCAACATTTTTTTGTCCCCGAATATTGAAGGCGGTTTGAGATATATTTCAGTAGTAACACGCGCTCGGCGGCGAGCAGAGTTAAATTGAGATAAATTCACACCGCGGCTTCGGGCAGTTGATTTTGGGATTCGCGCCTATTAACTGGACTTGCACGCGGATCTCCTGGAGCCACGCGAGTGTTTTGGTTGGACTTGGTGACTGTGATTGTGCTTGTGGTACTTGGAAGTGACATCTCGAGGTGATTTGCTGCCGTGTGTGAGTTGCCGAACTGTAGCGGCCACCGGCTCACCACAGGACGAGACTTGGATTACTACACAAGTATCTATTGGGAATGTATGTATTTATTCAATCACACTAAGATAGGTCACGTCTAGTAGGGACTAGCGTAGGTACACTTTCCAGATTTGTGTGTGGGCAAAACCACCTGGGGTAAGTGAGGCCTTTTGTTGTTCATTGTGCTTACCCACCATTTTGGTGGATATATTGAGTAAGTTTACTACATTTGGGCCCGAGTGCACATTCCTCGGGCTGCTTTCGCGTAACGCGAGGCAGGTGCGCGCCTAGTGTGCGCATCGTAAACATCTGTTGTAACTCCACGTGTTGAGGGCCGGGCCTTGCGTATATTGGGTCCACGCTCCTGCTACATCGTAAACATCTGGTAGCATAGCGTGGTTAATAACGTTATCAACCATTCTTTGTCATTATTCAATTTTTTTTGTAACTTCACGTGTTGAGGGCCTTGAATATATTGGGTCCACGCTCTTACACTATAATTCTTACACTATTCTATTCTATTATACTATTATACTATTCTTACACTATAAACGAAAAATTGCTCTTACATTGTATACAAAGACTTTGAAAATCTTAAGCTGTGTATCGATTACGCTCGGCAAATCCTCGAACTCGCGGTATCCTGATCGATACCGTTTTGTCGCGCGAGCCAATTCAAATTTTGTCGCGCTCGAACATGCCACTCGGCAAACCTAACTCGGTCGGCTAACCTAACCTAACCTAACTCGCGGCAAAGGCGCGTCTGTACTTTACTCGCGTGTAGTTGACACGGATGTGGCGTCGTTTGGATTCGCAGCGTGGCAACTGGCGGTAACCCGCAACTCAATTGGTAACTCACGAACACTGATCGTTGGGAGGATCGCATGTCGCGGCAGTCGCGCTGTGTCCAAAAAAAGGTATCAAAAATGGCTCACGAGGCAAATAATCAGGTCATAGTCGATTCACTGCTTTATATTAAAATTTCAACTTAAAATACACATTTTTCTAAAGAAAATTATTAACCGATAAGTGCTTCGTTTCTAGGCAGATTTTTTCAGCCATTCAGGTTGAAATTCTCGCTTGCAAGCTGTTCCTTATTAACAAATAACTCGTCATGTTTTCGTAAACATCGAAACGGTCCATTTAAGTCCAAAAATAGCTATCGAGTTACGAATCGAGAAATACGGTCACCTCCATATCACACACTCGGTTTAGCCGGCCACATAATCGCTCCATTGCGTGAGCCTTATTCGGGTCATATTTTTATTTTAGCTTTAATTATATTTATTGGGCAACTCGGAACGTTCTTTACGACTATTGTAATAAACCCAAGTCCTTATTTATTACGGTACACTAACTTTCACAATTTCCGAAAGTTATAAGGGGAATGCTCACTACACTGGTACCGCTTATTATAAATTTCGTTCCATTATTGTTCGTAACATTGCAAAGACAATAATAATTAGTAACACTGAAACTTCTTACAGGCGTAGACAATTATTATGAATTATGTGCTGTAATTGGTAAAGTTTTCTGCTCATTAAGGAAGGAGGATGATTGCAGCAATTTTAGTTTTGGGTCTTACAAAAGCTTCATTAATCGTAACTCTTTTGAATTAACTCCGGCCAATGTAAAAAATAAGCTATCGATAAAAATTCCGATAAAAATTACAAATTTTTGTGTAAATATCATGAAATAACACGAACCAGTTGAAAGCAATTGTGTAGCCGCTTGTTAATTAAATTACTATTTAAATAGTTTTGACAACTGAACTCTGTGTGATACTGAAGTAATAATCTTAATGTGATGTCCCATAGAGTTTCTTTGATGAGTAAGGATCACTAATTCAGTGGTGCAGGAAAACATTGCGAGGAATTGCGTGTTTAAGAATTAAGAAAAAGAAAGAAAGAATAAGAAAAAGACATGCGTAATACCCGCACTAGATCCGCATAGATGCACATTATAACCCAAAACCTCCTTGAAACTACGTCCTGCGATGGGACGTTATTGGCCTGAATCCACTACTAAATCTTCAAAGGGAGACGACGCATCCTAGAGCGTGCCAATGCTCATCATTCTGGACGGATGTTGGCATGTATCGCAGATGTCCACAGGCGACAGGATTCACTTACCACCAGGTGGACTGTCAGGTGGACTGTCTGGCATCTTCTTTCTACATAAAAAAAATATTATATATAGCAAAATGTTTAATTTAACGTCTTATTACTTTTGTTCTCATTAGTGTTTACTTTATTTGAAGAAAACCAAACCAAACATACTACGCAACATACTTAATATCGGTATATTTTTTTATAAAATAGATCGTATTATTGTCATATAGATCCAATTAAAGCAATTTTACAATATGATCAAAAATAGTGTCTCATGTTATTCTAAATTTTATTGCATAACGAGTTACATTCAACTTTGTCGATCTCATATCTTCAGCTTCACGTAAACGTACTCCTGGGATGTAAAAGCGTGTCTATGAAGCAATAATCTTTCCCTCGGGGCTCATTACGAACATAAATTGCCGCTTGACTGGTGTATGTTCAGCCCCTCGACTCTTTTAAGTGTGATTCGGCTGTTCGTGTAATTTCTTTTTAGTAACGGCTCTCTTTGATTTAAAAACAGTTACTGTTTTAATGACTAAAATTTGTATATGACATTTCGAGAGCTGTTCATTTCTTTTTTTTGCCTTCATAACATACTTCTTTCATATACACTTCATGAATATCGTCGTAAAGGCGAACGAGGCGGAGATGGCGGGACGACTTAGACGTTTGGGACCACGGGAGTTGGCGGAGCGTGGTGTTGAGCAGAGCGGTCTGGCATAAAAGATGGGAGGCCTATGCTCAACATTGGGACACAAATACAGGTCTAATAAAAACAAACATTGAACCATTAGAAATACAGTCAAGGCTCCTTATACGTCGTGAATAAGGAAACTTTAAGGTAAAATGTATGAGATTATAAGAAATACGTTCCACATTTACGAAATGACAAATTAATAATGATAAAAAATGCGTTTAATTAAAGTTTCTTAACAAAATTAACATCTTAGGCAGTGGCTTATAAAATTTAGCTATATTTTCTTGTTTTGCAGCTTTTAAAGATCTTGTAGTTCAGACATTCGGCGGTGGTTTGATCAATTTTACCTTTGGAAAAAAAGTTTCTGTCAATAGATGGATCATTTTTTATGAAAAAGTCACAAAGGTCATTAGATATTTTTAGATAGACCATATGCTCGTCTGCCGCGTTCGTCCATAAAAAAAAACAATTTGTAGTCCTGCACTCATCGAGAACAACAGCTTCTATCAATGAATAAAATTGTGCTTGTGTTTACCGACACTCTCAAGACAGCATCGACAGGTGGCGTTATGTCAAAGGGCAATTGTGTTTTAATAGCTACGCTATTTATAGCTGCGTTTTAATAGTGTAGTACATCGTAAGTGGGTCGGATGCTTTGTGTTTATTTACCTAAAAAAAAATATGTATCAATATATCGACCGCAATAAATGAGTTAGTTTTGATCCGCGAATAATTGAATTCTTATCCGCGAGTGCAGTAATAGGTCACAGTTATTTTCCCCACGAATGTTGAAACCGCGAATCCGTGAGTAAGGCGCCTTAACAGTATCAAAATAACTCCAGAAACTAATGACTTAAGAGACTTAGAATCTACAAGTTAGAAATTGACTATATTGAGATTGATTGCCTACTAATCTTTTTTCATTTCATTATAAAACTTTTATGCGTTTTACCTAATTTTTTTCTACAAATTTCTCGAACATAAAGACCTAAAATTAGTTTTTTCTAGAATCCTGAGCATAATCTATGGTTTTAGGCTTCGGGAATAGTCTGAAAAAACTCTGTATAATATAAATTTTGAAAATGATAGGTTTTGAATTCAGCTGTTCACCCTTAGTCGAGATGAAGTGAAAAAGTCGTGATCTCCGCAAGATAATTTTTTTCGAAACCTACCTTTTTATTTATTTATCCCACGTTCTATATATACCTATATGCTTTCTTTTTAATTCTTCCAGTTCACCCTTGAAGTAGATCCCGGCTTACAATCAGCACTCGCGCACGTGCTCGCCTCCCAATATTCTTCCGGATACGAGGTAATCCACGGCTTCTCGGTAATGGTAAGTTCTATAGCGTAAACTCTTGATACCCATTGTGCGAGGGGCGAGTTTATTATCTAGGTGGGAAGGAACTTTGCTAAAATTTAAGGCTTTTTTATTAGGCAATGAAAGATGACTAATAATATTCTTGTAAGCTTAAACCTTATCATTGTCATCATCTTAATAACACTGCATTTAAGCACATATTTTGGTACTTTGTGACACTATTGGCCCTACTCAAACTTTCTTGAGGTGGAAAAATCTTAGAGAGTAACTCAATTCGAGGTATAAAGCAGTTTGAAAGGGCACAGTTCTTAAATACTTCCTTGTCTAGAAAGTGAAGTTTTATGGCATTGGTCATCACCACTCATCAGTGCGGTTATAGAATCTCATTGTGAGCAATAAGCAGAACAGTTCTTTAGCACTTCTCATTCTATCTATGACATGGCATAGTCGACATATCGATGAATAAAATAGAGATAATATAAAGAACAATGGGATGAGATATTTCCTTCATCGTGAATTTGAAATGTGACGGGCTCGGGCAAATCTCACTCACTGCTTAAACACCAACATAACACTTCAGACATCGGTGAAAGTGGGTTCTTTTCCCCTATAAACGCACCCAGTCAACCTTCGCCAGTTCAATACACACCGTAACCAGTCCTTTTAAAGATGGATATGGGCCTCCTCAAACAAATTGTCTTGTGCATGAGAAATGAATGGAAACAAAACGCCACACTGGACAAGCGGGTTGGCGTTTAGAGGTGGTGTAGTTCCTCTGAGCTTTATGGGCTTTGTTACTCGTTAGTTGCGTTTTACGACACCTGGTGCTATTCTAAAGTCAGTGTACAATACGGTCAATATAATTTTTTTATTATTTAAAAATGACGAACAAAGTTGGCACAAATCATATATTTATATCAATTAAAAAATAATAATGGTTATGTTTATAGACATAAAATAATATTGAAAACTACAAAACCACTTAATTGATACAAAACCACATAGGGTAAAGCCACCAAAGAGTACGCACTTTTTAAACATTTATTTTTAGAAAAATCAACTTTGACATTACACTTTGTCCTTCTTACTTTAATTAAACTTTGGTCCCTTAGGAACATTTATGAAAAAATAAAACATAAGTAACAATCTCAGGTAATACAAAAATGTCTTAAACTTAGAACTTGTCCCATGCGCACTCTTTGGGTGCTATGTAACAAAGAGTACGCGGTGAAAACCTTCCATAGAAGCTAAGAGTGCGCGTGAGACAGAAGTGAGATCTTCAGCCCCGGCAACTGTCACAGGTGAAGGTCCCAAGCCCGATATAGTCTGTGCACTCATCATGCCACCAGGCTTCACACTTATTACACTGGATCCAGTCTTCGTGGGGTGGTTCAACGTATTGTTCAAGGCAAAGAGGGCATCTAATTATTTCTCTTCCAGTACTTGTATTCAAACATCGTGGAGTATTTTTAGCCGTTTTATTTTTCTTATTTGTTGCTTTCTTACTTTTATTCCTTTCTTCTTTCTTCTTTTCTTCTTCTTTGAGTTGGTTTTTATACGGTGAGCTTGTTAAAATCTCAGATTTCTTGCGTTTCAGATTTCTCTTTGTTTGATGGGTTGCCTTTGGTAAAGGTCGAAAATCGGAAGCTTTAATAAATCCCGATGTGGATGGTGTAGGCTCAACGGTAGACACAGTTTGAAAAACATCAACTAATGCAGGGAGGTCTGGAGTCTTTTGAGTGTGACGTAGTTCTTCAGTGCCTATAAAAGTCGATGTTTCTATCAACGATTGTGACGACTGTGTTTCAGAAGCTTGTATACTATTTGTTTCAGTCTGCGTTGTTTCAATAGCTTGAAGATCAGATGTTTCAGAAATTTGAACAACAGAACTTGTTGTCTCAGGCTCAGAGATACGATCAATAGGAGGAACTTGATTTTCAATTGTATCTGCTGGTAAATACGGACGATCAGTTACGTCTGCTGGGGCGAAATCTTCATCTGTAAACAGTTGGTCATTAAATGGCCAGATACCGCAGGTTTCAAAGGACTTTCTTGCTCGTTCTACTGAAGCAACCTTTGAGTATGCTGTGCCAAATAACCGGGCAACTTGGAACTGTGTAATAACACGCCCAGGATTTGAAACTTGCCAGTTATCGCAGGCAACAGCATACGCTTTTTTTAGGGGCCCAAAGAAGCCTGTATCCAGTGATTGCATACGATGACTCGTGTGTGGCGCTAAACTCAAAAGAACTACTCCATTTTCACACGCTAGTTCTATTGCAGCTAAACTCAAATGTGATGAATGGTTATCCAGAACCAATAGAACAGGCGTGTCTTTGGATGATCTAACCATCGTGATGAAATGCTTGAGCCACAGTAGAAACAAATCGGAATTCATGTACCCAGAATCCGATACAAGTAGCAACGAGTCTTCTGGAGCTCCGTCAATCAACTCTTGTTTTTGTCGCTTCCTAGGAAAAATTAATGCTGGTGGTACAAATGATCCAGTAGCGCTCATGCAGCAGACAGCTGTCACTGTTTGCCCTCTTTCCGCAGACACTATTTTGCCGACTATCTTCTTCCCTTTCTTTGCATAAACTTTGGGTAGTTTATTTGGGACCGTTTGTAGCCCAGTTTCGTCCATATTATAAATTTGTCTGCCAACAAATTTGTATTCAATCATGACCTCTTTGAGATTCATATAAAACCTTTGTACTTGGACACGGTTAAAGCCAGCAGCACGTGCCAAACTGGTTTTTTCTGGCTGGCGTAGACTGAGCTGATGTTTTCTCGCAAAATTTTCCACCCATTGTTTACTGGCTTGTTTCTTTTCTCGATTAAATCTATGATCAAGATTATTCTTCTCTGCAAGATCGTATGCAATTCTTCCAAATTCTTTCTTTGTTAGTCCATAGAAACATGCATCTAATTTCCTGCAATGGTCTGCCAAGCAATTTTCTAAATCGGTGTTAAACACGCTCTTAAATCTGCCGAGGGACGCAGGAACGGTGTCTGCTTTTAATCTTTTTCTTAATGTTGCTTCCGAAATATTTAATGATTCCGCAATAGATCTCTTGCTTTGACCCCTTGCTATTTTTTCTTTCACTTCTTTTAGAATTTGCTCAGTGAAGACTAACTTCCTGTCGGATTTTCTTTTATATTTACCCATGATGTCAATCCTGTAAAATAATCAAGAAAAATAAACTCATAAAAACTATTACAACCTGTTAATTTTTACTTCATACAAGCTAAGAGTACGCGTGCGCACTCTTTGGGTGCGTACTGTTACCTAATGTGTGTGTTGGGCTAAGACCATAAAATTCTTTAAAAATAATTAAAATGGCGTCATAACCTCTCAATAAAAATGAAATTTAGAACATAAATTACAAGTTTAATAACATTCGTTGGTTGTGTATTAATCACAAACCTTACAAAGCGTGTTTTAAATTGGTGAAAAATTAGATCAAATACATTTAAAATCTATTATTACATATAAAATTATAAATAAATACCTTAACGAAGAAAGTAGTCGTCCAACAGCTTGACAAGTCAAACTTCACTGATTGGTTAAACAGTGTTGCCAATATAACAAACAAAAGTACAAATTTGAGGCACCGCGTACTCTTTGGTAGCGCGTACTCTTTGGTGGCTCTACCCTACATCTAATGATAATGTGGTTTGATACATTAATGTGATTAGTAAAATACAAAATTGCTAAATTTATTCATCGAAAATAAGACCAACACATTAAATTGTAGCTTCAAACGCTTTGAGCTTCATACAGCTTGATTATAAAGGGAGGGTCGCAGCTCGAGGGAGTCGTTCGACATGCTTTCGATAAATTCTCTCTGGAGACTCCCTTCGTTCGGACAGCTCGTAACACGGAATATAGAAAAATTAGTAAGGGAACTCAACATATTTTTTATTACATATACGACCAGAAGCAATATCAACCGATAACATACAAGATAGAGACCTCCTTTTCTATTCGTTAGAGGTTGAAACCCTATTGACCACAATAGCTTTCAGCTGAAACCCGTCACGTGATGAACCACGTAAACTGGATGCGGATTGGTAGCTGCTGTACAGAGTTCAGATTTATTTTTAATTTTCGTACACTCAAATTTGCTTGTGATATTTTCCTTCACCGCCGACTAATTCAGAAATATGCTAAAAACAATTTAAGTAGGTACCATATTCAATTAGAAGTTGTAGTACATTATTTCATCAGAGTCAAGAGTCTGCTGTCACCATTGGGAGATGTAAACTATCATCGACGACCAAGATACGAGCTCTAATTGTGTCAATTTTCTTCGTGAGCATTTCCTTGACTTCTTACTTTGATCTGGCCCATGTAATTGCATACCTACCAACAAGCCACGAAGCTAGAAAAGCCGAGCGCATTCAAAGATCAAATGTACTACAATTCTTATTAAAACTAAAAACTAAGATCAATTTAAGATTTTAAACTAAGATTTTCGATAGGTAGTTAACATTCTATAAAATATGACTGTTGACATTGAAATTGTGTTTTGTCATAAACCTATTATTTACAGAAAATGTTTAACAAAGTACTCTTTCCTGTAAGAACCTTTTACACGTTACGATATATTGCAATATCAACGACTATAAAAATGATTACATCATAATAGTGGTATATTTCCATCACACATACACCACATACATCACATACATCACATACATCACATGGTATACACCACGTGTACGGCATCCTTAAACAGTGTATGTGTGCGTGCCGCGCATTTCGAGTACTTTGATAAAGACGATCTACCGTTCTTTCTACGTACTCTTAAATCGTACTAAATTAGAGAATTTGTAATTTAGGTAACTCGCCAGTAATTCAAATAGGCAATTATCCGAATTACATACTCCTGGGACGTGTGGTTTTATCATTATTTTCCTTTTAGCTGCTCCACGAGCGTTTATTTTTACGGCACATTGTGTAAACAACGAGCGCCAGTATATTTGTTTAAGAGAAGAGCTGCTGTAAATAAATACGTTTGTAAATACGTTAATGTTTAGAAATGCAGGAGACTTGTCGCAAAGTGGCAAACATAAACCTATCCAGAAAACTGCACTAGACTGCCGTGGTAGATTGCGTCCGGAAATAAGTAAACATATCATAGGGTGTCATCTTCAAGTATAATTTTGGTGATCAGCTGGTAAAATTTCCGTCTGTCTTTCGCTAGAGAGACCAGGTTGTCGGCAGGAGCTGTCATTTACCGATCAATTCCAATTCAAATTAATTTTTTACATTTATCAGTGAGGTCTAAATGTTTCTGGCCTGACATATATCTAGATGTCTAAAAAAACAAATGATATATCATTGTAATTGTCATTTATTCTGCTAATTCCTGTATATTTTGTAGAGTTCAACCCTCGTTAGTTTTGATTCCTTGACTCTTAGAACAACAAGAAGTCGCAACATCTTTAAAATATTTATACTGGAATATCGTTCCTTGATTAAGTTCCTAACAAAATAAGGTGTTAGCCCGACCGATATCAAACAAAGGTACAAGATAATGTGTACAAGAATTTTCTCCATCATTTTCCACCGTCAAAGATTGGTGTAAGCAATTTCGTTTAGGACGAGCATCCATCGACGACGAACCTCGCTCCGGTTGAACTTCGTTCACACGGTTGAACATCAAATTAGTGGAAGAAGAAGTTCTGAGCGACCGACGGCTAAAGACGGCTAAAGAAATGGGAGCAAGGACAGGGCTTTCGAAAACTACAGTTCTTAGGATTCTTCATGAACATCTTCATATAAATAAAGTGCGAGGTGGGTGTCAAAACTTCTTTCAAGCGTGCAGCGAAATGAACGATTAGTGAACTTTTGGATGCCTTTCAGAGAAACAGAAATGATTTTTTGAAGTCAATTGTTACTGGGGATGAAGCTATGTTTCTTTACCACGATCCCGTTTCCAAAAGGGAGTCGATGAAATGGCGTCGTTCTGGTGAAGTAGTGCCCGGAAAGGCAAAGGTGACCCAGTCCACCAAAAAGATTATGGTTGCGATATTCTGGGATTGTCAAGAAATATTGCTTATAGACATAAAAGAACGCTACTGTGACTGGAAGCTATAATGCTAACCTTATAGAGCAATTACGAGAAGCAATCCAACAGAAACGTCGTGGAAAACTAAGCAAAGGAGTGCGGCTTCTCCGTGACAATGCACTCGTCCATGCCGCCGCAGTTACGAAAACTGCTGTTTCAAAGTGTAGCTTCACGGAAATTCGCCGCCCACCCTATAGTCCTGACTTGGCTCCCAGTCATTGTTATTTGTTGTCAAAACTTAAGGCGGACTTAAGGGTAGAAGATTTTACACTGATGATGACCAAGTGACCGCTGCGGTTTTCGACTATTTTGAAGACAAGACTTCTGACTATTTTTATACTGGGATAGAAATGTTAATTAAACGATCCGAAAAGTGTGTTCAAATAGACGTAGACTACATTGAAAAATAAAATCAGTTTCATGAACTTGAATGTCCTCTTCATAGTGGAGTGTAGGCTTCCTCGGCCGGTGTCCATATTAATTGAATTTTCCGGGCTACTACTTCGACAAACACAACAACAACTGACAAACACAACTACCCTCGCCCACTATAAATACCGGTGCGCCACAGTCGTCGAGTCAGTTGCGCTCGAGAAGCCGGAGAGATAACGTCTCTCTGAAAGTGAACGCAGTCGCCACTGAAGATGTCAACCGCAGTTGTTGACGAAACGTTTGGATGAAAAAGAAGAGATTCCAGAAGACCTCGGCCAAGTAGCCCGGAAGATTCAATTAAAATGTCCTCTTTCTTTGTCAGGCCGTACATTTTTGGACCTCCCCTCGTATGTTGACAAAAATAGTTTGAAAAAAATCTTCTGTCTGACCGTTAGGCATGTAAATATAAAGAAATTATTAATGTCAAGAAATTACTTATTAAATTTAAATTATTATTGTAATTATAAATACAACCAAGTACAATAATAATTATCAAATATTACAATATTGTAACAGTTCCAGAAAAAAAATATTATATAAGAATAGACTCGCCTTACAATTAACGATACATAAAATTTCACTGTCATAAAAGGAAATTTGACTTTTCGAGTGTATTGTAAGAGGATAGATACCTCTGTAAGTTTCCAACGTTGATCCTAGAAGGCAGGATCCCCGGAAAAAGAACACCAGGTCGCCAGGCAAGGTGATGGATGGACGACATTAAAGAATGGTCTGGCTTCAAGTAGCACGAGTTAAAGTTATCATATAGGCAATATTTTCAATGCATGTCGCGACAGTATTCATTTACTCTTTGCTCATCTGCAATCTTACAATAAAGCGTTCGCTTTTATCAAGCATCAATCTCTTAATATTCTTATCTAACCACTGCCGATTGCAGTTTTAACTGACAGTATTTCATTAAAAGGTATTCCTAATCCCGCTGATACTGGTCTTTCTACTGGTATATTTTTTTAGGCATTGGCATGTTCAAAATAACAGGTGATACCACTTACCTTTACGCGCCTTAGTTCATGGCATACCCTCTTATTTCCAGATAATATACTAATGCCCTAGTAAATATACTGTAAAAATATTTATGAATACGTATGTAGTGTTACGTTTAATGTGCGGTCGTCGGTACCAAAGTTTGACGTCAGCAAAAATAAATTTTGGACCTGAATACGACGAGCGGCCGAATAGTCTCATACCTTATTCACCGAGTTTATTTCGCCCCGACCTCGGGTAAACGAAAAGTTAGTCGTTGAATGGCCCAAAAATATATTTAGAGTGAAAGTGCTGTACATATTATAAGAGTCTTACATTTGTACTTAAAACATGTGTAGTTTAACGAATTTTATTTTCTCAAAAGAATAGATAAATATTTTCATTTTCATTCTGAATATTTTTTATTCATAACTAGATACGTTAATTTATATATGAAAAGGGATAGACGAACATGTTGTCCACATGATGGTAAGTGGCTACTGCTATCCACGGACACCTACTACACCAAGTGGGATGCTGGTACGCTACCGATCTTTCGAGAGTCATTTGCGATCTTCTTAATGAACCCGTTAAGATATTTGTAGACTTCTTAAAGACGTTTTGCAAATCCACTCATATGTCTCCAAAGTTAAGCGGTGCAGCCGGGGACGTGTAAACGTTCGTCATTCTTAACTGACCGCCAGATGTCGAAGATATCTTACCGCCACTATCATAGTATCCACTTACCACCATGTGGACTGTTAGTTCATCTGCCGCATTGTTTCTATAAAAAATACCGCATTAATATTCAACTTCCGATAAGTAACAAAACATGAAAGAACCGGAATTGGACATTGAATTTACGCTCTTTTGTAAGGTTGTAATTTAATAATTCTATTACATATTTGATATCCCTTCCTGTGTTGAATATTTACCGAGGGAGGGACAAAAGTTTTGGACGTCCTTGTTAAATTAACAATCATAATTTGGATGTATGTGTTTGGAAGGACACATTCTCTTTGAACGTAAAAGTAAAATAATTTATTCCAGTGAATTGTTCTGAAAAGAAAAACATACTTCAGTTCACTTGTTGCCCATTTTATACAAACACGAGTATATTAATATGTTAGAGCATTTCACAACGTTTTTAGTGTCGCTTCCCCTTAAAAATGTAATATATAAAATAATAATTAATTAATTAATTTTCGCACAATAAGGTTTTTTCTTGCTTAACTAAAATACAGATATGTAGATAGCATTACAGCTCTAAAAGCGTGGTATTTGCAAGCCCGTCAAATTTACAGACTATCAAATTCAGTGTCATTTGGCGGCAAAAGACTACTAAGAACGTATTATTGATAATTTACTTTTATTACAATAACTGGTATATTTTTGACGAAGCGGTGTTGTCAATGTAAAAAATATAAGAAATATAGAAATAATTTAAAAACATTTTTTTTATAGATATAATACGAAATAATATCGATTTTAAGTAAATTTAATAGATGTTAAGTAAATAAATAAAGCGAAGACTCTGAAATATTAATTATTACTTGTTTTTCGCGTCAGTAACATTTTATTTATACCACTGGTATCATTCACGTAAACAGTTAGGTAACAAGGAATTATCCATATATGTCTGTTATTGTCGATGTTCGAACAATGTTGCACAGTGAGAAAATAACAGATTAATATTGATGAAGAAACTGATTTCTAGTCTTAATATTTTTAGGTCTGTTTCATCACACAGATCAATATTTATGCGAACCGATAACTAGAACCGATACGCGAACCGATAACTAATTAAAGAAGTAAAAGAATAATTTAGCAAGTATTATTTATTTACTGTCGTTTACTCGTATTAATTGGACACGATGACCGTTATAAATGTTTAATACTCTTTTTTTATAGAAAATAGGTGTCAGAATTACATAAAGTCCACTGGATGGTAAGTGGATACAGTCGCACATCGATATTCACAATATATGCTAACATTATTCTAGAATAACACACGGTGGCACGCCCCAGGATGCAAATGCCTACCTTACACAATTCGATGAAATTATCGCGAAAAATAGTAGCGTACCGACTCGAACTAGTCGAACCGAAAAACTATAGCAGGCCATCATTTCTGGGAAATTGTTTATAGGACAGTCGTATCATGAATGTGGGCCATTGAAATTGAACAAAAGAAGCTCTTTAACCTCCAGCTATTATCGTCGTCTGCTGTTTATTACGCAGCATGAATGATGACCTTATTTTGATTGAAAAGAACGCTCTGAGCGATGCGAATATTCCACTACATTTTTAATTGTGTACGAGTGTGTACCACTTATTTAAAGTTCATATGATATGCAAGAAAAGGTTTTATTCCATAATTCAGGGTAAAACCTATGCCATAATAAATGCGTATGTTCGCGATAAATTCTAATAGCTATAAATTGTAATAGATTTTTATGTAATTTGATTTTAATATCACTGAATTATGGTATGCAAGTGTTATTAAAATTATCCACTAGGCTTGAGCCCTGCAGTGGGACGATAGAAAAGGTTGAAAAAGAAAGAAAAAATAAGGGTATGAAAATTGAATGTATGTATAACTGAATTACTAAAGATAAGCGGTGTGTCCAGGGAAGTATCAACGTTTGGCATTCTTAGACGTGGATGGACGATAGTGTTCACATACCGCCTGCTGGATTGTCTGTTCGTCTGCCACCTTCTTTACATAAAAAGTATAAATCAAAGATTTAAGTATATCTTCTTAAATGTTATAATCTATTTAGTATCCCTGACTTGGTAACGGGAGGTGCGAGCGCACGTCTGCACACGCCCGTGATTCTTTTGTCAATGACGCTTGACGTCTATCTGACGTTACGCCCCACCAACATGCACACGAAACATATTGATTACATCGATATCAATATGGATCTACCTCCATACACTATATTCTATTTTCGAGAATACAATTGGATTTGTATGGTGAAGTTCAATGGTTATTTGATCTTAAAGGATTATGCGAATTCCAGTATACGGTTCGAAATAAATATTCTCGAATCTAAGCCCGACATATTGAACAAAATCACGCGTATACATAGATTATTTATTGATATTTCATATTAATTGCTCCAAGTTACGCTTCATTTATGCCAATGATGTGGAGCATGAAATTGTCAAAGTTTAATTACATGAAATTTGATTAATTTAATTTAATTATTAGCAGTGTGGTTTGTTTTTTTGCGTTTTTTGCGACACGATAGTTTCATTGATTTTTCTACTTACTAGAGATCCAAACTATGAGTATGTGATACCGAAGAACAGAGAATATTTTTTCAATTGATCGTAACGGATTGACACTGTCGCCGAGGGAATCCGGCGTGACGGCGAATATGACGACCTCGATGTTTAGGCAAATATGACGACCTCGATGTTTAGGCAAATATGACGACCTCGATGTTTAGGCAAATATGACGACCTCGATGTTTAGGCAAATATGACGACCTCGATGTTTAGGCAAATATGACGACCTCGATGTTTAGGCAAATATGACGACCTCGATGTTTAGGCAAATATGACGACCTCGATGTTTAGGCAAATATGACGACCTCGATGTTTAGGCAAATATGACGACCTCGATGTTTAGGCAAATATGACGACCTCGATGTTTAGGCAAATATGACGACCTCGATGTTTAGGCAAATATGACGACCTCGATGTTTAGGCAAATATGACGACCTCGATGTTTGGGCAAATATGACGACCTCGATGTTTAGGCAAATATGACGACCTCGATGTTTAGGCAAATATGACGACCTCGATGTTTAGGCAAATATGACGACCTCGATGTTTAGGCAAATATGACGACCTCGATGTTTGGGCAAATATGACGACCTCGATGTTTAGGCAAATATGACGACCTCGATGTTTTTGTAAAGAAGGCCGGAGGTAACTGCAGGCCGAAATGCATTAAAGGGAATGGGGCAGATCTTTACCCCCAGCAGTATACAGTGTGATTGGTTATAGTCAGTACAAATTCTAAGGGCAAGTAGTACTCTCAATTTTAACAATAAATATTATGTGGGTCATAAACCAACCCCCTCTGAATGACAATCATTTTTAGCTTTAGTTCGAGTTATTCCAAAGGAAGAAGTTGAAGTGTTGTCAACGTAAAAAAATGTCATTTAGGAAAATATCGTTTCCGACTGTCGCGTCCGATCGGCATTTCTCAAGTTTGTATGGGAGATGCGTTATAATTCAAACTCTAAACAAAGTCAAAGAGTAATCAAAAATCAAGTGTTACATTCTATATTACTTGTATACGTTGTATAAGTACCAACTGTAGTTACAATTGAGTACAATGTGACATACAGTGTAAGTACATTCAACCGACTGCACATTGCACAAAGACTGTAGTGAGCGGTGGCTATAGATTCATTACCGATGCTGCGTTTTCCTTATACTCTATATACAAACACCACTCTTTCAGTTATGAAGTTTCTCGCGAACGTTGCGCGTGACTCGACTGTTAATATATTTTTCTATATGTTTTCTGTGCCGCGCACGAACGAATTCGCAAATAATAAAAATTGATTTATTATGAGTGTCTGTTTCGGAATGGCTTACGTTTTCGTTATTACTAAGTGAAATGTACCGTTTTTATGCTAAAAGTTTGTATGCCAGACACATTCCGAGTGTCTTTGCAAACACTCGCATATCTCGAGAGAAGACAATCCAGTGGAAAAGTTTATACGTAACCCTTTCCGAATTTTATGTGTTATAAGAAAAAAATTGTGTATTTTTTTTTGGCACTCACACTTAACACGTCTCAAGTATCAAAGATCATTGAAGTCTCCTTGACAGTGTCTGCTTACGATTCTGTAGGACCTAATCAACTCTTTCTTTATAATAACTATTAGTTACATTAATACGCAGTGTGGTGTCGGCCGCTTTAGAATATCACAACCCCATTAGACTAAGGAACAACAAAGCCGTAAGTATTACTACACAACCTCTAAAGAGTCGCCAACCCACTTGGCCCCACTTGGCTAGTGTGGCGTTTTAATAATATATATGCCTCATACAAGGCAATGTACATCAGGAGGCTCATGATAAAAGGGCTGTTTATAGTATATAATAATAGAAAAATATAGATAGATCTCTTCAAATACGTGTTGTATTGTATTGTAGCTTGTATTTAAAAAAAAAACTGTATAAATATTTTTTCATATTAATTTGAATTTAAATTGCGGAATAATGCAGATTAGTTTTACTACACTTCATATAAAATGTACGGAGACTAGCACAGTGTGCGACGACCTCTAACCAATGGACCAAGACTCAAAGAAGTTCTCAGGAAGCGGTTGGATGTGAAGACCGGTTGATCGTGTGTACTGGCGAGCCTTGGGTGAGACCTATATCTAGCAGTGGAGAGACATAGGCTGATGGTATGTATGTACTTATATGTATGTATGTATGTGTACATTGAATATTGTACATCAGAATAACATTTGAGATTTTCGCGTTTTTTACAATGTTTATCTATTTAAACGGGTGTTTACCTTATTTATTATACTCGGCGTTTCGGTTGGGTTGAACCAACCATGGTCCCGAGCTGACTGAAGAAGCAGGTAGTCCACGTTTGCCACGACCCACGAGAATTGCGAACAGTTTCATCAACAATAAGGTAAACAAACGCGTTGAGACCCTTTTAAATATATAAATATTGTACATCAGTGCTTAACTTACTGGACCAATTTCAACAAGATACATTAGCTGATTGACATTATGTTGCTGTATGTGGGACATTATACTTGCTCAATGTTAATTTGAACATGAAAAGATTAATGAATTTCTTATCAACTAAACATACAATTTTTTTAATACGCTACTGTCAGAAAATTTCAGGGTTGAATGCGATAATTTAGTTTCCACGAATTAGACTAAATTATTTGATGGAGAACAACATTCTGCGAACATGTAGGTACACTAATAAATGTAATACAAATACTCATGACTAATTATGTTGATAAATGATAGTTTGTACAAAGTAAACTTTAATATGTATAGTCAATTAGACTACCTGTATTCTTGGAATTGAAACTAAAACTTAGTCTTTCGGTAATACACATAAAAATAAATGGTAGGTAGTATCGATTACTGTATCGGCTACCAGAAATATGGAAGTTACTGATGATAAAGGCAATCATCAATTAGATTTAACACAAAATAAGTTTTAACATAACGACAATAGTGTACTCGATTATACTTAAGATATGACTATGACTATATGATTGTGACTATAATCTGACTATATTTTATATACTTAATATGATACATTTCATGAAAATAAACTCCCTACAAAAATATTTTTTCAAATTCATTAGAAAACCATAAAGATAGAAGCTTAAAAACATTTGAGGGGATGAGCTATTGCTATTTCTATCACTCTAGCTCAACTGTAATGATACTACTCTGATAATGACGTCATCAACACAGTAGTGCGCGCCTATTCCAACTTGTGATTTCCAAGCACTATAACTCATTTATTTTTGAAGATTTTAAGTTTAATTTCACAGTTTTTTTTATAGAAGCGGTCGAGCAAGCGGTCCCACGTGATGGTAAATGTTACCGCCGCCCATAGACACCTGCAACACCGGCGAGCACCCGCCGACCTTGCAAAATCCTATTCACAGCTTTCTTGAAGAACCCCATATCGTAGCTTATGTAAAAGTTATCTAAAACTTGTCAAATACTCTATTAGCTGCGCATAAATACTCATTAAATACTAAATACGCATAAAATATTAAGTAGGAGTCTAGTATGTATAAATGGTTATTTGTTTATATACGGCATCTATATAAAAGTATATACTTAAAATCATCATATAAAACTTCTATGAAAGCTAAAACAACTTGATAGAAGTAGGATAGAATGACTATATAACATTTGAGATTTTCGCGTTTTTCACACATATTTAAACGGGTCTTAACGTCTAGTAAAATAAATAAAGTAAACATTCGCGTTAAGATACGTTTAAATACATAAATAAGATAAAAAGACGTCTGCAAGAATGAATAAAACAAATAAAAAAAAAAACAATATTGTATAAATAAAGAAGTGTTTAAGTTTTATATTGTTATTGGTATCATGTGGGTTGGTATTGCTTTGAACATATTGTGAGACTTACATAGAGGAAACAAACAAAAGAAATTAATTATAACCGTAAACTTGTTGTCATTTAGTAAAAAAAAGAAAAAAAGATAACCGTACTTGAGAGTTTTGTTGAATTTTCCGCAAGATACCTATCAATATTGAAAAGACTCCCACAAAACTAAAGGTGTTTTCGATCGGCGGTATCGCAAAAGTGTTTCGAAGAGATCGTTGAGTTGCTCCATTCGCTCCGGACACGTAATGTAACGTGCAAATTTTATTATCCGCTGGAATACCACCGCGCACCTTGTAACCTCCGTTCAGTGCGAAAACGTCCTTACCACGGACCGATTTTATCGAATTATCAGCTGTTCACAATTCGATTCGAACGCGTAACTCGATTTTGATCTATGTTTATTTTACCCAATTACGTACATACGTATCTTAAAGGGCTTTTAGAACGTCCGGCGTCAAAATTCGTCCGAACAAAACTAGTTTTGACCCGGCTAAATTTGTTAGTAAAACGTTGGAAAGGAACTCGGAAGCCCACGCAAAATTTCGGGTTCGGCCCAGGATAATTGGGTTTTGGAACAATTTGCCTGGACCGGTTAGTCTTTGTGGATGTTGAAACAGAACGAGCATATTATGTCGGTTTGTAAAGTTTTAAGTATTGTTCAACTAATGTTCAGGTTATTTGTGTGCTCAACAAACTGGCGTCGGAATATTTGAGATCCGTGTACGTTTTTGTGTTCCAAAGTTATTTTAGGACAACCTAAATTTTATCGTGATTAAATTTTGTAAGTTGTTTTGAATGATTTGTTTGTTACTCCTGTATCGAAATAATCAAAACAACTTGGAACATTACCACAAGCTAGGAAACAATGTTACTAGATAAATACATTTTCGGCAGTATTTATTACCAACCCCTGAAATCTTGTGGAATTTATTTTAAATTCCGATCCATTAAAAGAATGGGAATTGATTTCCATTCTTTTTTCAAAACCAATCAAATTAAGAAATTCACCAAAAGAATAAATATTACACGTAATGATATGACTGAACTCGCATTAGATATTTTTTATAGAAACAAGGTGGTAGATGAAGGGACAGTCCATCTGGTGGTAAGTGGATACTGTCGTCCATGGCACACAATACATGCCAACATTCCAGAATGACAAATGCTGGCCCCCAGATGCCTATATCTTTGGAGATATAGGAATGGATTTCGAGAATGGGTTGGGAAAATGGGAAGGGATAGGATAGTATGGGATAGGAAAGCATGGGCTATGGCATATCTCAGTCACTACCGAAACACGTACGTACATTGGAAAAATAGGATCATTTGACGGTAATTGGATACTGTCGCCCAGTTATGAAGACAAATCTTTCGCCGCTGCGCAACGTAGAGATTCAGGAGTGAATTACGGAAAGTATTAAGGGAGATGGGAGATACAACGGTATTTTTAGTCTTCCTCGTGCTATAATTATATTATACTCCTATACTATAATTATACTCGTAAACTTATACTATAATTATATATTATACTCGTGCCAGTACCCATTCTTCCCCGGGAAGAGCATGAAAATGAGAAAATCCACTTCCACAAAATTTACGTTCTCTTTAGAAATTTTGAAATAACTTTGTGTGCAGAACTGTCGACGATACGGGATGATCTCTAAAGGAATGTTTTGTTGTACATGTGACTTTTGTTGGGCATGACGACGGTACAAAGAGTTGTGTGGGTTCTGTACATAAATAAACAGGGAAGTGTCTTTATTGTTTGCAAATGGAGTTCTCTTTCTTTGATTCACACAGTAACTTGTTGTTGAGGAAACTTGGTTCTGAGCGTTTGATCTTTAATTAAATTAATTTAATACACGCGAGAAATCTGATGGATAGAAGCGCTTGCGGCATTTGTGGTATCTTTCCTATTGCTGGAATTTCCTCTTCCTTTTCTTTCTTTCCTTGACTTTTCTAATTTAGTTTATTTTAAATTCGGGAAATAGCTTCCTTAGCTTTTTTCATTAACAGACGATGATTTTTATTTAATATGATTAATGTGAACTATTGTGAAATCTAAAAATTCTCAATATATCGTTGAAATTATTTTGTAATAAAAAACATCATATGTACATTTTTTTTACTCGTGATTTGATAATAATTAATCAATATAAAATTTAGCGCATACATTTTTTTTAAAAGTGCATTAAATGCTTTATATTTTATGCATATTTTATTCTTCACATATTTACCATTTCAGTGTATTTTTTCATTACATGTCGTAATCTAAAATATCAATCCAACTAAATATTAATAAATTAATTGATGTATCAACTAATATGGATTTAATGGTAATTATATCAAATTTGATATAGTATTTTAAAAAAATTGGAAATGTCAATAACTTCATACAGATTTACTTTTAAAACTATTTTTATCAACTCACCGTACTCCGGACATATGATACAGAACGCTACAGCCAAGAAGAAGCCAACCACCTCGCCTCCGAAACCTTTGACGGCCATTTTATCTTCTTGTCTAACCCACGTTGCTTTTTATCGACATTTTCACGTCTATTCCGTACAATTTCACTGAACACTGTTACCGCCCATTGTTCTTTGTTCAGCAATTAATTTTGTGCGCGACATTTTGTCCTGCGGTCATTTGTAGGTTTGGTTTTTTGTTACTCGATGTGGTCACATCTGAAACAAGAGATACACCTGTTAGTACTACGAAATGTTACTAAATTAAAGTATTTATCGTATAAAGTACGAGTTGTCATCTTAACTTATATGTTACGATATATATGTCTATGTCATATTTAATTTTAAGAGCCAAATAAGTTCATAATTCTTACGCAAGATATAGTTCGAATTGTTGAAAATTGATCAATCTGTTTTATAATAACAATCTTTATTTCGAAGAACTGTGTCCATGTTTATATTTTTGATGTGTATATTAACTGTATTAATGAAAATTATTAATATATAGTTACTATCCTTATAGTAATATATAATAGTAATCCTTAATATATAGGTATCATACCAAAAGCTTTTATATCTCTCCACTGCTGAATATAGGTGCCTAAGGCGCGCCGTTATATTTATTCACAATATTTTTTATATTATTTTTGCAACACATAATGAAGAAATTTTTATCCAAATAAATTACAATATTTACTTATTGTTTTAACACAAGGCGGAAGAAATGCTAAAAATCGTTTTCAGCCAGGCAACCTTGGGCCTATTAAATGATGGTAAGGTGTTTTTCTAGAATATTTTCGTACTTACAAGTTTACCCTGACGTTAAAAATATACCTACCTTCGAATATAGTTTGTCTATATTCGAATATCTAATATCTAGTTTGTCAGTTTTAAAAAATAGTCAATTAAAGTAGACCCAATATTCAAAATAATTGAAATAATAATTACAGATATTAAAATATGACGCAGAGAAACAGTTAAATGAACAGACGATTTAGAAAGCTTTCGGAGTCTCCAGCGAAGCCTCAACTTCAAAAAAATCATTTAATCTAATAAATAATTTACAATTTCTACTGTAACATTAACATTTATGCTCAACACCGCCTAATCCTCTCAGAAGGGAACATTTTAACAAAATAACACGTATTTTTTTCAGACAATAGACGAAGCAGAATAATGATTATTATTTGTTGAGCATGTAAGTGGAAATGACCTGAAAACACACTTGTATAGAGGCACGATGCGACACATAAATTGTAGGCACCCATTGTATGTCATTGCTTTGTCCAAGAGTGTCACTTCTGTTCCCCATGCCCATTCTTTGTATAGTGCTTCTTGCGTGTTGAACTGCATCTTTTGTCCATTCAGATGCATCTATTATTTAGTACGTTTGTGTTTTTAGTTTACTTGGTTTTAAATGGGAAAATTTACCTTTAGATCTAGTTAATTTAAACTTTCCAAGAAGTTTATATTTCAACTTCAACTTCATTTAACCCTCGAGCGGATCAGTATTTATATTCCTGCTATAACTTTGCCTTTACTCTGAATAGGATTATTTAAAAGTAAACTTCACAAATTATATAGCATAATTATTTTCTCATAAAAGTCTAACTTGCCCGTAGATATCGATCTATTTTGTATCAGTATTGCGGGTAATGGGTAGGTATCAAAAAAGTGATTTCACGGTACTTCTGGAAATAATTATAGTGTCTAACACTTAAGTTATCTCAAAAGTCTCAAAATCATCACTAGACAAACACTTGAATAATTTTGATATTTTAAATGTAATATTGTTTTAGTCTAAGTATTTGTCATCAATATTTTCAGTTTTATACCTAATTATTATTAACATAATTGTATTTTATTTTTTATTAATCTATAAATCTTCCTATTAGAAATATATAATTAAAATTGTTATGAGACCAGCGCCATTCTAGTATACCGTCATCGTCTGAGAAATAAATATTCGTTGTGAAAATTCAAGAAAAGAAAAGAACTTCAGTTTTTACTATCCAGCCAGCGTTTTGGCGACCTTCTGCAAGGCCCCTATAATTTGTGGGTGCAACATGATTCACGTTACGTTTAATGATTAGAAATATGTATAAGATAGTGCTTCGGTTGCGATTTTTAATTTAAAGAAACCTCTATTTAACTTTAAATATTCGGTTTGTAGTTATTAAGCACATTATCTGAATAAGTTGTACTTTCTTACTGCCCATCGTGACCAGCCCGTTTTTCGTCCACTGCTAGATATGGGCATCTTCGTGAAGATGTCTAGTTCATGAGAGATGCGCGACTCTAAAACGCCACGCGGGCCAAACGGGTTGGCAAGTTCACTTTTTAGAGGTGGTGTAATTCCTCAGGATTTGTGGTAGCGGCTTTGTAGTCGTTTACCCTTCAGTAGCCGTTTACGACACCTACGGCCATAAATACCGTTACAATGAAGAAAAATAAATAAATTACATTTGAATTTGGAATCTGCCATTCTCACATGAAAATATAATGTTTTTTATCTACTCTCACATCGTAAAATTCGAATTACAAACTTCAAAACGAATTTATATTTACATACTTTATAAACACAATACCGAAATTTAAAAATAGAATCATATTATAACACCTTTTCTCAAACAAAATGATGTTTTTTTTTTTTTTTTTCACTACGATACAGTTTTACTTGTCTGTGGCAGCGCCCACTTTAGCGCATGCGCGGTGATATGCTGGGTTTTGGCGACATTCATATGTTTTTTGTACTGAATTTCGTGGAAATATTGTTATTTTTGCTTAAAAATGTCCGATAGCAGTGATTGTGAAGAAAATTTGACTCCGCCCGATATTTTGAATGCGGCGACGGAAATGACTAATAAATAATCTATTACCAGCAAAGTCGAGAAAATTATATGATAAATGCCTGCCCAGCAATACATATACAATTCCATAATTGCAACATACAAAACTTGAATAATTATTATAAATAATAAATTATTTCTTACTCTTTTAACTTTGATCTTTTATTTAGTAGGTTCAACACCAATGTATGAGAGTAGATAAAGTAGTGTATGAAACTGCACATAACTAGGTATTAAAACACTCGTGTGATACTATTAAAAACCTCGGCTACGGCTCGGTTTTTAAACACACACTCGTGTTTTAATACCCCTCATTATGCAACAGTTTCATAAACTACTATTTACATTTTAGCGCTAACCATTATTAAATATTTTACTAATATTAAAATGGAGCGGGGTGATAACGAAAACCGTATTGATGTAATTGCATTACACGAAGTAGGCATGGAGAGCCAAATGCAATTTTTAAAACTCTCCATCCGCTTAGAACTAGCCGAATGTTTGTGTACCGGGCTATTGATACATTTATTTAAAATAACTAGGTTCAAAGTCGCCAGCCACTATGAACAAACGGCAATTTCATAGGTAAGGTATTATTAACGTATTAATGTCAAATGTATATATAACACAATACTGCCACTTTATTACAGCAAGCTTAAATTAAAACATGTAAATATTTTTTATTCTCACTTCCATGTTCAACAGCGTGAAAAGAAATCCTTAATAATTTCAGGGTAAGAACTGAAAAACTATAATTTATGTAATGAAAGAAATTCCAATTTATTAAGTAAATGTAAATTGACGTTACGCCAAAATTTATTGGAGTTAGACAACACGATCCCTTTGAAAGTTGGTTAACTCATGGGCGATAAACTACTAGATTGCTAAAGTAAATTTAATTACTGGTTTCAAAGTCAAACAAATAGGTATTGTGATTGAGAACTTATAAATGAATTTGTTTTATTCTTCTATTGCCGTAGAAGGTTATATTTAAATTAAAAATACTCTTAATCATATGAGATATCATAATTAATATATTATAACACTCAATACATTGTTAAGCTGCACCAGTGGAGATGACTTAAGTTCAACTACTCGTCAATAGATGGCAGTGTATCTAAAGACTAGAAAGCGCTATGGTTTCGTTTTCGTATAACCACTACTAGACGCGCCGATCTTAAACCGTGGGTTTATAAAGGTGATTACACAATCGTCACTATGCGACACCCTGCTGCGTAGTAGTGCGTAGTACTTAGGCAGGCACGGCACCGGGCACTAGCATTGTCTCTGCCCGAGGAGTGCCAGTTAGGACACCCTACGACCTATCGTGGATTTCGGAAGAGACCTTCTTGAAACCTAGTCACCGCGATTACAAAATCGCGACCTATCGTGGATGCCGTTGCGTTTTTTAAAGCTGACGGCATCCGCTCCCAACGCACCCATATTCGTTAGAAATCACCAAACAGATATAATACTAGTGCAAGAGACCTTCTTGAAACCTAGTCACCGCGATCGCAAAATCGCTCAGTACGACATAGTACAAAAAAACAGATTGACCAGCCGAGGAGACGGCACCCTCATTTACTACAGAAGGTCCTTGCACTGCATTCCCATACCCACGTCTCCGCTGAATAACATGGAGGCCTCGGTCTGCCTCATAGCTATGACAGGTCATCCACCTGTCACTCTGAGATATGTTTACGTCTCCCCCGATAGAGAACTGCTCAGGACTGACCTAGAGTCACTCTTCGATTTGGGTAACTCAGTCATCCTGGCAGGTGATCTCAACTAAAAAACATCCTAGTTCTAATAGCCACACGTACATCCAGAATGGTAATCGCCTTAACAGATCCATTAACCTTGACTTTGACAACATACTAGAATATCCTCCTGTACGAGACTATGTGTGTGAGAAGGCCTATATCCAGCAGTGGACTATAAAAGAGTTGGTTACGGTATAGCGGTATACTTAAAACATTTATAGAAATGTTTGCGGACGGGGATATGTTTGATAATAGGTAGGAAGTAAGGAAATGTATTGGAGAAGAAAATTTTCCATATCCATCATAAGCTACGATATGGGGTTCTTCAAGACACCTGTGAATAAGATTTTGCAAGGTCGGCGGCGCACCCGCATGGACGACCCCTGGTGTTGCAGGTGTTGCATGGGCGGCGGTAACAGTTACCATCACGTGGGACCGCTTGCTCATCCGCCCAATACTCTATAAAAAAAACCTAGTAGTATTCCTTATTTCCTTCATAATCCTTATCCCAGTTCACTTCTAATTCTCCAAATGTAGGCAATGCATCCGGAATAATCCGGATACATGACAGCGTTTGTTATTCTTGACTAATGTTGGCATGCATCGCGGATTTTTATGGCGACAGTATCCACAAACAATTTGGAAGACTGTCTGTTCATCTACCACATACATTAGCATATATACCACATACATTGTTATAGTAACATATAGTATATTATAATAATAGACACAAAAAAAAAACACGGAGGTTAGTCCAAATAAAAAAAAAAGTATAAAGTCGTGCAATGATTTATAAGGAATATATGCACGAAAAAAGAAGTAATAACGAATAAATTGGTTTCGCATAAATCGACAATATTATAATTAGAGAACTAATAAATGGAAAAATGCGAAAGTACGCTTAACTTCAAACTGACAACTAAGAGTCGAAGAAAATCTTATTTGCATTTTTTACGCACCACTTAGGAAAGTCTGCAATTTAACTAATCCTAATGAAGTAATAAAAATAATGGAAGGTGGAGAAACAAAAAAATGAAGCGGCCTGTGATTACTCAAAGGGACAGCGAAATCCTATCATTTCTCTCCCTTTTTTGTTTCAATTTGTCTAAAATGTTAATGTAGTGAAAATAAGGTTTTTGTTAGAGTTACAGCAATTGTAGAAAAACAATGTTTCGTCGAAACAATGAAAATGGTTTATGACATTGTCTATCGCGGTTCGTTGGCGAATGTTAATTTTGATTTCTTTTATTGCTGATTTCCATTTTGATTCGAGTATAATAAAAGAACAAAACAAATGTTAATTGTTTTTTGAGGTTCTGTGGTTACAATCTGTTGTAGTATGGGAAAGGGGAATGAGTCACCAAAATTTAAAAGAGTATTTATTTCATACATATGGAAAGGGCTATTCTTTGCGGATCCAAAACGTAGACAATCGCCAAAGATCTAAAGTCACCTACATAGCTCATACAATCGGCACATTGAATGGGCAATGGGCATGGGCATTGAATGGGAAATCATACAATGGCAATGGGTAGGTCACATTTGCCGCAGGGGCGATGGCCGTTGGGGTAGACGAGTCCTCGAATGGAGGCCACGTACTGGGAAGCGCAGTGTGAGACACCCTCCGACCAGGTGAACCGACGACTAAAAGAAATTCGCCGGTGATGTAGCAATATATAGGAAATACCCAACAAAAATCAATAACAACTAGTCAAAATTCCCAAAAATATATATCTAGGTTACCACTTACCATCATGTGGCCCGCCCGCTCGTCTGCCATCTATTCTATTAAAAAACAATCTGTTTAAAACTCGACTCAACTGAACATTTAGAACTCACTATTAAAATGTTATTAATCTCATATGCTATGTGAATCAATAATAGTTGTGTGCAAAAAATCACCACCCGGAGCCAATGCAGATTGGTGGATAATTACCATACAATCAGCCTGGCTCTATCCACTTCTGGATATAGGCCTCTTCCAAGTCTCGCTACTATACACGGCCTTCTGATCTCATCCAGTCATTATGGCATTTTTTTTAATTTTCAATCATGCATTTTTTCTAATGATGTTTTTCTTCACCGCCGTGACAGTGATAATAATTGGTACCCACTGAAATAGAAGTTAAGTAGCACGGATCGGAACTCAGTGCGCGTCGAGAAGAGATAAATATCCTTAGAGGTTCCCTCGACATTCAAATTATGGTGCAATTATACGAATTACGCAATGTTTTAGACCGTGTATCAAGTGTATTGAAACTCGCTTAAGTGCAAGGGGCGATTCAATAATATTGTACAATTACATTATTGTACAATTTTATTGTAGGTCTAGGGGCCGCCTTAGATATCTGTAATTGTTATTGACAATTGATATGTACTTCACAATCTGATCGATCAGTCATGCGCGGCTGGTCCAATATAATGGGATCCAAGCCCAAAATAGATATAATAAAAAAGAGCAATTGGAATCGAAGGGTCATTTGACTTGATTCAAAGGTCATATAACTTGATTCTAACGTAAATCATAATAACATCCATACGTAATAGGCCAGTACGCTCAATAGGGCGATACAAAAGGCTTTATGCTATAGGCAAAAGCAACTCAAGTAGGTCAGGACGTAGAATAGATCCCCCGAGGTTTCTCCACTTATGACATAGGTTCTTAATAAAACCTTGAAAAGGGTTCAGGTCAAGGACCTAAACTCTTGAATTAGACTTGTGAGAGACAACCATGTTACTCAAATGTGTCGTACCTATATACAGATAAATGTACTCGTATTACACGATATGTAAAAGAGGCATATAGCAAAATTAAGATTATAGTTCCTTTTAGAACCGATCACGAAGTGTTCTGGCAATTAACTAACGCCACAATGCATTGAGAATAATTTGAAAATGTTGAAACGGCAAGAGAGCATTAGAGAATTTCGAGTATAAGTTACAAATCAGTTAGAAGATCGGCGACAAATATGAAGCACATTTCTCTTTATATAAGCACAATATAACAATCTGGAACTGCGCTTTTACTAAACTCGTCTACATTTCCGTATAAAACATCAAAATCGTAGCTAATTTACTTAAAATACTCACTCATTTATGATACAATAGTCTCTGTAAAAATGTAACATCATCGAAGTAGTAATAATAGCAGAAAATGAATTGGAGTCGTAAACACATGAAAATTATGACCGAAATTGATCTAAATGGAAGAGTACAAAAATAATTTCAAGATCACCCATATCCGTCAATAGGCACCCATATTCTTCATTGGAGGCGATAAAAATAAGTTTTGTACTGAGCATAAAACATTTTATGATTCCCCTGTTACCTACTTCAACGAAAGACACGGAGAAACACTGTGCCCTATTTCTTATTGTCAATTGAAACTCACAGCTGAAATAGATAAACTTTTTTGACACGGTTCTCTGGCGTTTGCAGCTGGAAATCTTGTTAATTTGATAAACTTATTACTTGGAGCGTTGATAGCGCCCTAGTTCTTAGAAAGAGTCTCATAGTGACAACACATTTCGTTTAGGTATGTATGTACATTTTCGTTATAACACTTTTATGGGTAAATAACTTGTTTCTTAATAAATACAAGGACGTCTTTTAATTATTATATCCAATAGTGATATAAGAAAACGTATAGAGAAAATGAAGGAAAACCATATTACATTGGAAAACGAAATCGAAAGCGATGAACTCCAAATCCAAATTATACAAAAAAAAACGCGGCACAAACCAATTTTATACCGTCTCCGTCAGTGATAAAAAGAAAAAATAATGAAAAAGAAACGTTTTAAAAAAAAAAACATTTATAAAAGCACGAAGAAAATAAACATAGAAGTCACAGTTAATTAAATAAACAAATCCCATAAATCTAATCATTATGTTAGTGTTTTTATGTGATTTAAAAGCTTGTTGCGAGTTTGTAAATGCTGATTTTTAAAAAGTTTTTTTACGTTTAATTTATTCACTCTTTTTTATATTTGGGCACAAATATATATTTATATATATATAAATATAACTAATTCAGCTACCAATTTTCAGCTAGCACAAATTACATATAACATTAACAAGTGGGATACTTAACAATTGGGGGGGATTAATCCTCTTGTTAAGTGTTAAGGAGTTGGTGCAGAAATATTTGATCTTTAACAGTGCGTTGGCTTTGAAGACTGGATTTTTAGTAGGTACCAATACTAACGACGCCCATCTCGCCGAACTAGACAGTCAAGCTCATGTCGCTAACTTTTTGTCATCAAAATTGCGAACCCGTCATAACGAGTACAAACACAACGGGTCTACTGTTCGACGTTGAGGAGTACCACGGTGTGCTGACCTTCTTGGCTGCACTATCAGGTCAAAGTCGTGACACTAAGGTGTTGCCATTAAAACTGTGAGCCCAAACACGACGTGCCTACTGTTCGACGTTTGAGAAGTTCCACAGTTTGCTGCCTATCCTAGCTGCAGCATCGGGTTAAGGTAATGAACTAAGGTGTTGTCATTAAAATCACACACACATGTCCAGTGTAGCCTTCCTGGTTGTAGCATCAGGTCAAGGTCATCAGATTATTGTATTGTGATCGGTTTTATATACTTGTGTCAAATTTCAAGAGAATATGGACTTGCAAGATTTGACTAACAAACTAACAAACATGTGAATTTAAATAAAAAAATGTAAAAATAAGGAGTTTATCATACGTTTAAATGAGCATTTCACATCACAGATAAGCATAATATATAAAAAAAAACATTTCACAATGAAAATAATGCAAGCGAAAAATCAAATGTACTTGCATGTAGTTTATATTTCGCTAATCTTTCGTATATTGCGAAAGAAAATATTCTTTGTATGGCTAAAAAATATTTTTTTGAACTTGCGCCAAACAGTCACAAAGTGGAAAATCAAACATCATGTACGAATATAATACTTTGTTATGTTGCGAAAGCGAATATAACCGACATCCCTAGAAATAATATTGTAAACTTGCGCCAACACAATCACAAAATGGAAAATTTTCCATCAATTTTATTTTTCAACTCACAAGGACCTATTTACAAGGAGGAAACTCCAAAAAGATTAGACTTGTCATTTTCCGTTATAAAACTGTTAAGTTTTAAGATTTAAGAGAACAGTCCACAGTTAGGAAGTAATTTGCATTATAACACCGTAAGTTGGACTGATGTAAAAACTTCACAATCCTCGGACAACTAAGTGAATTTATGGTGGGCAATATCTTTGAGTTACATGCAGTTATGGCCTCGGTTTTTCTTGTTAGCAGATGTCCGGGGAAAATGAGATATCTGGTTGAAGAGAGATCTTAAAAAGAAAGAGGTCATGCAAAAAAAAAAACAGAATTTAATTTAATTATATTTAATTAATTAATTATGTATGCTGTGGATATGCTTATGGATATGTATGTATTATATGGAATTATGTATACCATACACCATCTACCTGTGATTAAATTATTTATTTCCTCTATACCCAAATGTTGTCCGGCAGAGATCGCTATTTTTAATAGAAATAGACGGCGGACGAGCATACACTCCACCTGATGGTAAGTGGCTACTGTCGTCCATAGATATCCACTGTCCATACCAACATTGGTCCAGAATGACAAACATTGGTAAGCCCATAGATGCGCTGCCTACTTTTGCAGATTACGGAATAGATTGGGAGAAAGGGTTGGGAAAATGGGTAGGGATAGAATCACGTACGTTAATTGAGGAAATACGATAAAGTTTGAAATGCAGTACATTTCAAGGTAGTCTTCTGAGAGCGAGAAGACCGCCTTATTACTGTTACTGTCTTGTTTTATTTGGGTGTGCAATAAAAGAGTTTTATCTATCTATCTGAATTGTTTAATTTCTATAGTTAACGGCGGCAGAGCGTGTTTTGTTCCTTTCCCAAAAATGTACTATTTAGTGTTTCTTTTTGAAAACACTAAATCTATTCTATATACATATAATAAATTCATAATTGTAATAAAATCGTAACAAGGCCGTGTTTGAACACCTAAAAAAAGTTTTTTAAAAAATTTGATGCAGTGTAAGTACGAGTGATACAGAGCCCAAAACACTAAATTTAGAATTTTTTGTTTGTCTGTCTGACCGTATGTCTGTCTGCTATCAAGTATCTGATATTGACATTTTCGATAACTCCTTTTATAAGTTTATATATTTTGTGTAGAAAGAAAATATTTGGGGAAAAAAGATGTGTTTAAGATCACTGGGGATTACTTACTTATTACTAAATTTATATTAATTCAGTTAAAGCTTTTTTTTAATTACAATTAATTTTCTAAATATAATACTTTGTCTTTAGTCCAATTTTTATTTTTAAACGTATTACTTTTATATCGTATATATCGGGTATATCGCCAGTGTCCTTTCCAGGAGAACTATCTTTTTTTTTAATTTTCTTGTATCCTGCTGCACCCACCTATGGTAATATTTATTATTATGTATTGGAACATGTTGATGCTTTCTGTTATAATAATAATGTGACTGAATGTTTGCAAAGTAAAGTAAATAAATTAAATTATAAATTTACCACGGGAATCAAGCTGACCACAGATTCTTTAACGACAGCGTGTCTATAATAGAAACAAAATGTACAATGACAAACAAAGGTTGTTTAGAATCAAATTATTTTTAGAATTAATTTATTATGTACATAGAAACACACTAATTTGTACACAGAATCCTCTTGTTCAACCTTGAGCACTAACATAATTTTTTTAAAAAACCTTCCTGTGTTTCATATTGAGTAAAGTATTACGGTGAAACCAATTAAATAACGTAAGTAACATGTAACATTGTAAGTTTTATTTTACGACCAAGTCATAAAATAAAATCGGTATAACTCACTGCGTATACCAAAAGCTACAAAACTTATGACTGAAATGTGCATTTATGAAAAAAATGTCAGTCGCGTTTTCAAATGAAGTTAGTTAACTTTGTATTCAACATTTGTGTTGTTCTCTTTATATCGCTTTGTGATTTATGACATATTTTAAAGAGAATTAGAATACTATCTTGATACAACTAAATGCGAATGTCTTTGAAGTTTTTGAAGTTTGAAATCTGTTGACATGCTTGCAATTTTATTTGCGTCCATTAATTTGCTATTATAAATACTGAATAATTCAAAAGCTTAAAGTAGGTTGTGCAAAATCGACTTTACCAGTTTTTACAATAATTTGTTCTTTTCATAACTTATTGTTCATTTTTAATATTATATTTAATTCTACGCACAGATACGCCCTGAATAGGTACTGACCATTACGAACTTTATAGATAGAACTACAAAACATTACATGTTTGAAACTTTGGTTTTCTTCCCTAGAATTATTTTAGTTTTCGTTAGAACGATTTTATTTTAAACTAGTAAAACCCGGCAGACGTTGTCCTGCTTGTGTATATTTATTTACCTCTGTATATAAAATCACAAATTATTCCGTTTTGCCGTCGATATGATTTTTGATATGACGATATGATCGGTTGAACGGTATAGAAGTTGATGTGCTGCAGCGCCATCTAGTGGCGAGTTATAACAAAGTCGATAGCTCGAAAATGTTCTCCGTGCTGAAATACCTATGTATACCAATTTTCATGGTGATCGGTTGAATGATATAGAAGTTGATGTGCTGCAGCGCCATCTAGTGGCAAGTTGCAACAAAGTCGATAGCACAAAAACCTTCTCCATGAAAAAATACATATATGTGCTAACTTTCATGGTGATCGGTCAAACGGTGTCGAAGTCTATTAACATCGCATATACCAACATCCTCTTTTATTTATATAGATAGATTAGTTGATGTGATATATTTCAAGTTTTGCGTTATTTCAGTGATACGGCGTATAATATTATAATATACATATACTCGTATACAATTTTTTTAAGTCTTTATCGTCATTTTAGAGACTGCTCATGGTTGAATGAAGTTTTTCTGTGTAAAAATGATTGTGTCCGTGTACAAATTAAATTCATTTTAGTGATAAGTCTCAAATATGGTAGAAGGTACCCACCCACCTTTTAAATGTAAGTAAATGTAGTATTCTCATAGTGGACTGTTCCCTATGAACGATCCTCTGTTTGCTACGTTATTACATGGCTTCACTTAGCCGGTCTAGACTATCGTAGTATAAGTTTACACAATTCTATTTTACTTTATTACAATATTGGTATGAGGAGGAGGGTATACGTTGCAATCCCACAGCTACTGGGCGTATTTCATTGATTTTCTTTAGGGTGATGACGAGAGTAAAGGATCATTACACAAGGATAGTTTGTCGAACGGTTCGGACGAGAATATAGTGTACGATTCTCGTATGCGACCAAAGTACATACAAATCTCGCCAACAACAACATGATGATAAAAACTCGATGATAACAGTGATCAGATGATGATAACAGTTTAGCAATTAAACAACTTTGAACGGTTTAAATCGCGTATATTTTAGAGAACGTTGATTAAAAAAAAAAAATTCAGACGGTAGAACAAATAATTTCTTAATAACTCAAGTGACAAATAAAATCAATTAGTCACCCCGTGACTGTTGATGTTATGTTTAAAAAAAAATTCAGATGGTAGTTTAAATAATTTCTTAATTACTCAAGTGACAAACAAAATCAATTAGTCACCCCGTGACCACGTCCACTGCAAAGTGTTCGAAACGTCGGGATATAAATAATGTTAAATATACGCGATTTAAACCGTTCAAAGTTGTTTAATTGCTATGTATAGTAATCGCGAAAACCTAAGAAAATATGATGATAACAGTTGTTTATACAACCTTGTGTAAATGAGCCCTAACGATCGCAATATACATTTCTGTAGGACCCCACGAAAATTTACCAGGTCCCAATTCATTCCCATTTCACACGAAGCCTGTAGCAAGGGTAACTTTTAAATGATTGTTCTATTCTTTGTGCCAAAGCATATTTTCGTGTCTAAATAAGTTTGTCATTTACACGGTTAAATGCTCTCTCATAGTCGATAAAACAGACATATTTACTTGTATCAGTCTATAACGTCCCACTGCAAGGCACAGACCTCGCCTAGTAAATCACTGGGGGGTTTCAGGCTGTAGTCCACCACGCGGGCCCAGTACGTATTGGTGGATGGATACAGACACACCAGATTTTTTTTATTTCTCGAACAATCTGTTTCCCTCACGAAGTTTGCCCTTACCGCCGAGCTACAGACAATTTCTAAAAATCCGTATTAAAGTAGAAAATCGGTGGTACGGGCTTTTGATTTGAACTCACGATCAAACAAATGTGTGTCACGTATAGATATCCCTAGACTATCACCGCCCTGGAGGACCATGTCAGGATCAAACCCGCGACCTTCGAGCTGCTAGCACAAAGACATATACAATTATTTAATATACAGAACCATAAATAGTCGATCACTATCGATCAACTCTTCTCAATCACGATATACTTATTATATCGTCGTTTACCTAACAAAAAATCACTTATATAATGCTGAGTTTAACCAGAAAAACAAACATAGAGATGTTACACTTTATAATGTAAAAATAAAAGATAAAGACTCAGAGATGTGTGAAATCCATCACCTTTTAAATCACATCTAACATATTCAGTACTTTACATAACACCTACTCGAGCATGCCTATTTCTGGAAGAAAGGCAAGAAAGGTACAGTGAAGCGAGAAATACGTCAGACAGCCGCACGAGTGCGCAGCACCAATTCTAACCCGCGAATCAGGCCGCGTAGAGACGCGAGTTAGAATTGGCACGTCTGTACGTGGAATATCAAATGACACCTCTGCAACTTGATATATGAAAACTCTGATGATTCTCTACATGTGCTTGAAATATTGCATTTCTTTGGACGTGAAAATAAGTGATCCAGAATGACTAAGAATAAATAGGACCTTTTCCCCTCCACGCTTCGAAAACTCCACATTATGGTTAAAATGTATTTATAACAGCTACTAAATTATACAATAAGCCAGGACTTGAAATTGCTACTTATTTAAAAAAACTATTTGACATGCTTGTAATTAAATCTTATTATAACATCAATGAATTTCTAGAATCGGACTAAATTAAGAAATTGTGTTATGTTACGTGTATGTTTGAAATGTGTTTAAGTAATATTTTATCTTTAAGTAACACATTATAATTGTATGCTGGCACGACAATATATATTCTATTCCATTGCAATTTGTTCTAAATGTAAAGAAACATGGCGGCCTTAGGTAACTGACACGGCCTTACATTATAACGAGGTGATGATGAAGTTAAATGTCGAAATATTCCATCGAGATATAGGTTTTGTTTTCGGCTAATTGTAATTGGAACGGACTGTATAATGATACATATAACCTATGCTTTCTCAATACATATTTTCTTTTCATTTCAAACCTATAATTATGCAATAAATCATTTCGACTTTGAAAAAAAAAATTGCTACCCGCATATAAAGAATACGATGACATAAGTGGAATGAGAAGCCACATTGACACTGCTAAAGGCGCACAGATAAACCCGTAGCCGAAACCGTAACGGAATCTCAGGAATCTTGGAGTCTGAGAGAGATTTTTATATACAGTATTCTGAACTTCGCTCCTGAATATTCTGACGATTTCAGGCAAATGGAGTCGAAAATGCCGCTTTTATATGTACTCCAATGTATTCTGGAAAGTAGGCGTAAATTTAGCAGAATGAGATAAGAGTATAAATAGAATATACGACTTCCATCGTATCAAAACGGGTACAAATGAGTCAATTTCCATACGAACTAAAAATATGTGTAAGGAACAGAAAATATGTAACATAAATGTATATCTGTACACATATATTATTTTACGCTATTTTTAACACAATAATGTTGAAGATTATTTAGATGTAATAAATAAAATCATAAATTCAATACATAATATATACACACATACATATATCAGTCTGATAAAAGAAGAATTAACATTTTATTAGTCTGGTATTTTTTAACGGATTAACCATAAACTAAGAATCAACACTAGATCAACCACTTTTATATTATTATTATATTTATTAGAAAGGAACGTAAAATTGTTTCTTTTCATATCGATTTTTGCTTATTACATGTGTAACATGTTGGTGACAAACAATGCAAACGTTGTTACACAAAATTGCTTTTGTATTAAACAATACTTATTGTGATTTCTTGTAGCTGTATCGTAATATCGGGAAATATAATTAGGTATAGCTATTAACATTCCATAGTGCATCAGACAATCAGAAGCGGCTGATATAATAATCCGTCAATGGTGAAATTATGCATCGATGGTGAAATTATCTATCGATGGTGAAATTATCCATCGATGGTGAAATTATCCATCGATAGTGAAATTATCGATAAATGATAAAGTGAATGTTACGTTACATAACTGATTAAATTAATGAATAATAACATGTAGCGTCATTCTCTGTCCACGGATCAACTTACTGAAACAGAAAATATAACTTGACATGTTCCTTATGAAGGAAACTCAAAGAATGTCACAGATAAGGACAACAAAGTTTCTTGTAAAGATAATAACATAAGAGACGTGACGTTAGATCTGAGTAATCCCAAACTCAAAGATTATAAGAATACTTGTCTTGTTGTCTTTCAAGATGATGCGGCAAGAATTTGTTTGATATTGTAATGTATTGTTCGATTCGCACACAAGTTACGACATTGAGATTTATTATTATTATGTTTTGTTTTGTATTATACCTGCCTGGGGGATATATCCTGTAGACATTTTATTTTATTTGTTTCGTCTTAATTTATTAATATTTAGTTGTTAATTTTCATTTCATTTCATTTGTCTTTGACTTATTTATATGTATATTCTTTAATTTTGATGTAATTTTAAATACCTATATGGAATTTATGCATCCCGAAATAAAAAGTATTATTATTATTATTAAATAAAGAAAACACAAAAATGTTTCATTTCGACATTTGCAAGTTTCTAGAAGTTTCCTTTAAAAATAAAACGGATGAGTTAACGTCTATATGATTTACGAGTACATTGTACATACACCCTAGGGTTCGCTTGTTCTCATCCTATTCGGTTACGTATTTCGAAAATGGTATACAGAATAATTAGTCATACAAATTTTAACATCAGGTATCTATACCTATATTCTGTTCTATCCTACCATGAATTCTGTTCACGACTTTTCCGTACCAAAGAATTTTTTATGAGAAAATTCTGTTTCTGAACTGTTAGTAAATTTTCAAATCAGTTTTTCCACTGTTGACCAGCTTGTTCAAGTCGTCAATCCACATTGCGCTTCCCGGTACATGACGTCCATTTAAACATTTTTGCTAAATATAAAGATCAAGAAACTTAGATTTTATATTTATGTGAATATGGTGGTATTTGTATTGAATCGTATAGCATTGTCCAACAGAGCGATTAAATCAATCGCAAGATTAGTCTTTTATGGATTCCTAACGAGTATAATAATGACTAACGTTTGGAACTCTTATTACTCTAATTATAATTATAGGTTTGTTCTACATTGTTATATTTGCGATCGGCGCCTCTTATCTGTATATTGAATTAGCCGATAATAAGCTGCTAATACAAGTACCTACTGTAGGAAATAATTACAACATGTGTATTAATTAAAAGAAAAATAATAATTTAGTGTATTAAAATTTATCTTTTAATAATTATTAATTCCTTATTAAAAATAAGTTTTCATGCAGGTTGTATTATGTTTATTGTGTATTTATTTTCTTTAGTTTAGTATTAAAGGAAATTCATAGTGGAACATTTAATATTTTTTAATATTGTAAAAATCTGTATCAAACAATGTGAAAGAAAAGCGAATGTCTTTAGAGTAGATACGAGTGTATTATTCTGCACGGAGCTCATTATGGTAAAACATTCCAATGTTTATTTCACGCGTTAATACTAACGCAATAACTTCAAGATTACTTAAGAGAGGAGGGAACGTCTACAAAATGGCGGCGATTACTCTTCTCTGCGACTGTTATTTTTCCTCCCAACATTTTATTCGAGTTTTATTTCAAAATTTCAAGGCTAAAGGTATCGTTACTAATGCGGACTAAGCCACCCAAATAACCGTGTTAATTAGAGAGATGGCGTCGAAGTGAAAGTAAAAGAGATTACACAAAATGGCCGCCAAGCGGAGATAAATTAATTTCATATTATTTCGCTTCGGGGCATTAAGGAAAACTAAATTAAGGGAGACGCGGTAGGAATCACACAGTAATTCATTCTTTGTGGATTTTGCGATTGTAATTTATATTATTCGTAATTTTCTGAAAGATCCCGAGCTTCATTTCATTCATTGTTTTGACTTGAATGCGCAAATTCTCTTGCGTAATGAACACTTCTGCCTTCAAAGACAAGAAATTACTAAAATGAGTCGCGGCGCTTTCATAATGACTCACATTGTAATGCAATATATTTAATTTTAAAGGAAATGAATATTTTTCAAACATCAAACATTTAAAGATTATTATTATTAAAAATTATACATTGATTGATATTAGTACATAACATATTGCAGGGCCCATACGTCCCTCATACATAAGACAATTGCATAAGCATGTGCAGGCCCATAACAGCAGTGCAGTCTAAAAGGGCTGGTTGCAAAATACTGCAGGGCACGGGGTTGGTTTATAATTATAAGGTGAATTATTTATTTGTACAAATAAATAAAATCAAATATACTGGCCGAGTGTATAAACCAATAGAATTATACATAGAATAACCCGTAGAATTATACATAAACCATTCAATGAATATGTTTTTAGATAACCTTCACTTAGTTTCGACATATAGTTCTTCGTTCTCTTAGGGCAGACTTACCCAGTCTGGATAGTTTCCTAACACTGGATCTAAGTCATAGAAGGGTCTAAACGTTGATTTATTTCGGCCCTAGTTCTTCGTAAAGGCAATCGTATGAGTAACTCTTATGGTCGATTGCGGACACATTTCTTGGAAGCAAATTGAATCAATAAATCCGATCACGATTCCTTAGGCTGAACCCAATAACAATAAATTGTTGAACATACAGAAAATCAACTCGGAGAATCGCGACATAGGAAGAAAAAGTTTAGGAAACTGCTATTAAAATGTTTAATTGTGAACAATACAATAATAAAGAGCACAGTTGTAATAAATAAGTATAGGCGTACGAACTGTGTATGGAGGTCTATACAAACAAAGGAAAGCAGCAGTCGGCAGGTTGATTTCGCTATTTCCCATGTTATAGAAATAAGTGTTTAGACAAAAGTTGTAGAATTTTACGTGCCGTGGCTATGGTATGCTATGCTATGGTATGATATGTCAGTTTGTATGCGTAGATGTCAAAACATTTATTTGGTGATTTTTGAAAAGTTTACATCGTCATAATTTTTGAACTATTGAACCGATTTGGCTCATCTTGGGGGAGAGTGCACGCTGCATTCCCACAGCCGCTGGGCACACTCGACTGGCCACGTTACCCCTCTCTCACAGAAGACTATCTTGAAATGTACTGTATTTCCTACTATATCGTATTTCCCCAAGTACGTACGTGTTTCGGTAGTGAGTGAGATATGCCAGAGCCCATTCCTATCCCATCCTATCTCTCCCCATTTTCCCAATCCATTCCTTAATCGGCAAAGGTTTGTCATTCTGGACTGATGTGGGCATGTATAGCGTATGTCTATCGACGGTATTTAGGTATACAGTATACATTTAGGTACCATCAGTTGGACTGTACGCTCGTCTGTGGCCTTTTTATAAAAAAAAAAGATTAACTTAACCGAGATATAAGCCCAAGTTATTTCTTTTGCCAAATTCATTAGATATACGCCGGGTTTATGCACATACAAGTAAAGCATTGCCGTACAAAATTCTATAGCCCATAACAATTTGTACTGTATAGCGACCAGCGAAAATACATTACGATAACAATCTGTATACAGCACACTTTAAAAAATAGTATCAGTTTAAACCAGTAGGTACTTAGGAGTTAATTTACGTTCTGTATACGATAGTTTGCTTCATTTTGTCTTTAGGAAGTTATCGTATAGTGTAGTTTCCATTTTCAGGGCACGATATTATTCAATAAGCATTATTGAATTACGCAAGCTATGCGTACTATCATACTTACAACTTGCGTAACGAAATCTCAGATATTACACTTAATCCCGTGGGATTTATAACTCAATAGCGTACGCACGATCTCAGCGTACGTGACAACGTGGCGCTTAAAAGCAATACGCGATTTATTATGATTTAGTATTGTCTAGTTAACCCTCAAATCGGTCCCAAAACAGCGACTTGTGGCAAAACTAACCTAAATTTTCGGCTATTAATATGAATTACAAAGATTTACAATACGACAGGGAGTTAAATTGCCGTTATTTCCTTCGTACAATGTATAGAGGCATTATAATAACTGTTCCGTTTGCCCTTAACGTGTTTTAACATCAATTCCAATTATTTATTGTTCTCGTCTGTAATAGAGTTAGGCAAAGCTTTTAAAGGCTGTATTAATTATTCCGAAATAAACCTCAAAATGTTCTGAATAGCTCGTTCATCTTAATGCAATATTGCTTGGGATAATTATTTCTTTTTGTATAAAAAGTTTAAGAGGTTACAGAAGAACAGAAAATCATGTAACTTTACGATCATAAGAAATTATTTTTTAATAAAAAGAAATTCTTTCTAATTATACAATTCATTTTCAGAATCTACATTATCTATATTAAAGGTCTTACTTTTTCTTAATTAAACTTAAAACGTGATCGAAATCTCATGACTTTTGATACACTCTTGATACACTTAATTTGTGACACCTGTTATGATTCCTTTTGTTAAGAGGAAATTACGTAACAAACCGAACTGCCGTAGCGGATTTTAATGGTACTTTTTCAATAAAAAGGGTCATTGCCCACACGACCCAACATCGTAATACCGGTGGGCTGGGTGCCAAAGATAGAGAGATTTGGATTCATCCCGAATGGGGAGGTCTGAAATATGGGCGCCAGCCGTTGCCCAAATCGTGTCCATTTCTTAGGAAACGAAAAGAAACTTAAGGAAAACAGATCTCAGAAAACAAGTGATAGAACTGTTACGTCATTAATCGAACCGTTGAAATTTCCGAGTTCGTTAGTGACAGATCACTAAACGACATAATTTAACAAGTTATACAAATGTCGGAATTGTTAGCAGAAATAATTCGAATTTGGATTTCATCTATATATATATAAATGGATGTTGGTATATCTGAAATTAATAGACTTCGACGCCGTTTGACTGATCACTATGAAAGTTGGCACATATATGTATTTTTTCACAGAGGTTTTTATGCTATCCATTTTGTTGTAACTCGCCACTAGATAGCGCCATCAACTTCTATACCGTTCAACCGATCGCCATGAATATTTGTAAATATATAGGTATTTGAGTACGGAGAATATTTTCGAGCTATCGACTTTGTTGTAACTCACCACTAGATGGCGCTGCAGCACATCAACTTCTATACCGTTCAACCGATCGCAACCTTATTTCACAATCAGATGAAAAATATGCAGTTTAGATATAGTTTTAGGTAAAAATAATATTGATAAAGAAATAAGAGAGATAGTCTAAGAGCATCTTATTCTGAACTTTTGTTCAGTCAGAATCAGTGAGTTTTCTTGAAGTACGATTTTGAATGCAGGTAGCTCAACGGCGAAGAAAAACATAGTGAGGAAATACACGTATCCAAGATAAAAAATGGGCCAAATGTAATATCGATTAATCCGCACAGAGTCTGTGTGGTGTCTTATAATTACAAAATACCCTCGTAATTGCAAAGGAAGGTATATGTCGTGTAATTCTTAAGTTATAGACTGATATTGAACGATATTAAAAAAAGAAAATAACAATAATTTTTAGTTAAGTTTCGCCCATGATGTTATGGGCGAAATATTAGTAAAAATCAGTAAGTAAAGTATTAGCCGATCGCTACAATTTAAGTAAACGCTTACACAGAAGAGAATAAATCATTTACAGCGTATTAAGTTATTGGTAAATATGGTGAGTTTCATTTCATCTGCTAATACTTTACATGCGAAGGAACCTGAATTTAAATAAGAGAGAAAAGTGAAAAATCGTTGATGATACTTTAAAATATGAACAGTAATCTATTATTTAAATATCTGGATATTCAAATAAAATTTTTAACAGTGTATTGTATACATATTTACTCGTACAGGCATTGACACAGAATATGACCCATTTGCATTCACAATATAGTCTGCAAAAGTAATCGTATGTATAAAGATACATGTATAAAAGTATAAAGATACCATAGATGAGAATAAGGTTTTGAATGAATAGAAATTTCTTGTGACAGACCTATTGTGACTTCATATATTCACAACAGACATACAATACACGAGGTTTTATAGAACTGGGTCTATTTCTATTACAAATAGTCTATTACGTCCCAGTTAATGTTATTAATAATATAAATATTAGAGCCATGAAATAAATTAAATACATAGTAGATACAGACAACAAATTTTGGGGGCAATTACGCTAAAATTTGTCACCAACGCACGCTATTAAGACAAGAGATACAAAGAAATATCAAATGTATGTCAAATATTGTTATGCACGACAAGTATTGAACAATTTTTCTTTTATGATATTAGGTTATGTTAATACATAACTTATAAATTATATATGTATAGATAATTTGTGTGGTTTTTTTTTATGTACGAAGGCGGCAGACGAGCATACAGTCCACCTGATGGTAAGTGGATACTGTCGCCCATAGACATCCGCGACACATGCCAACATTAGTCCAGAATGACAAACGTAGGCACGCCCCCGGATGCGCTGCCTACCTTTACAGATTAAGGAATTAAGAACTGGGCTCTGGCATATCTCACTCACTACCGAAACACGTATGTACATTGGGGAAATAGGATAAAGTGACAAACGCAGTACATTTAAAGAGTCTTCTGTGAGAGAGGGGTAACGTGGCCACTCGAGTGCGGCCAGCGGCTGTGGGAATGCAGCATGCACTCTTCCTCTACCAAGAATTATTACTCCTACCAGCTGAAATCTCATATGTGATAAACAAATAATGATTTAAATAACAATGCCAAATGATGAAACTGTTTCACTAAGAGAGTTGTGTGCTTAATCGAAACATGAAACGTGTTGGTGGAAATTTAGGAATATTCGTCAAGTAAATAAAATCGGCAATATTTCTAGGAGCAATGAGTGATCGTATGTGGAGCCGTGGACCTGAAAAAAGCTTTGCTTATAATATACCCACTCGTCATATTATGATAGCAAGAAGCTATAATGAACTTTTTTTTCCGAAACTTGAAAATGTCAACAAATTTAATATTTCTGCTATTTTGTCCCATGATGTAACATGTATTTTTTTTTCGTTACGTCAATATATTGATGAAAAAAACAACAACAGTAAACTATACTTAGATTTTTCTTTATAAATACGAAAACAGTCACGTTTGTACAATTTAAATAAAAATTATGGACCTTATTTCTATATGTACAAACACTCAAAGTTAGGTAATATTTTTTCACCTATGCTACTAGAATATTTTCTGGTTGTCTGTACGAGTTCGCTGTGTCAACTCATCTCATAGCAAATATGTACCCAAGCGTGTAAGGACGCGTCCTAGTTGAACATCTTGTAAAGGCTCCCACCCACTTTACCCAAATCCTCTTTGAAAAAAACTCTATTCAAACATGCTTTTCTTAACTATTCAGTTTTGATCGCAACATTGATAGTACGCTCTTCGTTACCGAGTAAGATTATAATGTCGTCAATATAGGTTACAAAAAACTTCCGAAATGATTATTAACAATTATTATGTAAATAAATTGTATGCCTATTTAATAAATGTAATACTTTAAGCACCTTACTTCATTAAATATTCCTCAATATTTTTTAAAAGTCAGTTACAAGAGAAGATATTTGTTGTTTATTTACACGATTAAAGTCTGATACACTGGTAACGTCATCAGAAGTTAATATTGTTGATACTTAGCTCAGTTTCTCAATTAAATTGGTGTTTACAAGTTTCCATTGTTTTTTTTTAATTGTATTATTATTATTTTAAACTGCATTGCATAACAGTTTCTTTTTTATTATTTGTACGACTAACATCTGTTATATCGCTATATAAGTTGTTTATTATCTAAAAACATCTCACATAAGAATATCCTTTACAAGATAACACCGTGTCAAGTTAGCAGGTTCTGATCCATCCCTCCTACTTTATGTAACTTAGTTACTTCGAATGAAAGTTAACGAACCGTATCTTGATCTTGCTAGGGGATTCCATCAAATCAGCGACTTAGACAAAGTTTTATGTTTGCAGCATAAGCCTAGGTCATTTATTACTTTGGTGGCGCAGTTATGAACTCCAAATAAATTAAATTTTATTTTGAAGGTTTGTCATGTTTGTTGATGTCCTCTATTATGTTTTGCATCCATTTAATCATTTACCGAATTTAATCAGAGTGGATCCAACCCACATTCATGTAGTTTTAAGATGTTGGAGCATTTTGCAAAATATACACAAATATAAAAACAAAATATTGTGGTAAAGTACGATATATGAATTCCAAGGTCGTTTATCTTTTGATTTGATTGTAAGATTTAATAAAATCTTTTCATTGTCATGTAGCAGGAAAACATTTTTTTCCGGAGCACTTAATTCACCGAAACTATTCATTAACAGTAATTGCTAATCAGAGTAAATGGATGTCTCGTATCACATCGCGTTTGTATGATGGCGTGTTGGTGTCGTAATTTCACAATAAAACATAAAAATCACATTATACTCGTAGATTCTATTAATTTTGAATGATATTAAGAGTCATACACTCGACGCACTTCGTTTGATTAATTTTTACTATCTTTAAAATATAAACTGCTCTGATAAATTAGATTCACAGAAATCCACTGCATGCGCAGAAATATTAGAATAATTAGAACGATGAAATCATCTATCCACAGATGTAAGATGTAATTTTTTTTTTTCAAATATTTCTATTATAATAAATGATAATAAAAATATTTGAAAAAAAAAATTAGACTAAATTGTTCTTGTACTTCATGTACTTTTTCACCATTCTTAGTCATCACTCTCATGCTTACGCTATCAAAGCTATAAGCTATCAAATTTTCCCCTCTGAACGCCTTCAAGTGTTCCTCCAAGAGACGCAATTTCCTTAAGCTGAATTTCATGAGCCATATACCTTATATATATATCACACTGTTTCTGCTAGCGGCCAAAGATTTTAACCCATTTTTCTTGTAACTGCTCTTATTGATGTTGATTGTAGATGTAACGAACTTTTTATAGCTGCCAAAAGCATTTAGGTAAATTGTTAATAAATAATACTAAATGTAGATTACAAAAACTATTAACGATTTGACGACATGTGCTGATCTACAGTGGCAACAATACGTTACTATAAAAGTTATTAATTAGGCAATTATTTACATTGGAAATGCCAATAACATTATTTTGTCTAATAAAGTCAGCAAGTGTAGTCGGGTTTCGGTACAAATTATCAGTTCGTAGGTACAAGTCACAAATTGAGATATTCCCGCAAAGCTCGACTCATTTGTTTACTCATTTGCGTTGCAACGTTCATTGTGTTCTGTAATATTACCCGACGTAAACATAACGTAGCTGATTCGCCTTAAGCGAGTTGAGCGAGCTCGGTAACTGCCACTTAAATAAATGTGTCACTTTACGCGCCCGTATTATTATTGCTTATAACGCTACGTGTAATGTGTTGCTGAATATTTTATGTCCTATTTTGTGTTACGGCCACATATGATGTTGTCCTTAAGTACTAAATAGTGACAGTTGCGGTTGACGTCGTAACGCCACCGCGCCGGTTAGATTTAAGGATATTCAAGATGAGAAATGGAAGCCGACGTAGAAGGAAGATGCGAGTCCGAGTAGTCCGACAAAGCGGCTTTATTCAATTTAAGTCTATCTTGTGGTGGCGTAATCTAGTAAAGGGCAGACGGAGTAAGTGCTGTAATTTAATCTTTTACAACTGTTTTAAACAAACAAGCAATTTAAACTTTCCCGCTTTTTTATTATTAAATAAAATTCATTCGTTTACCTTTATAACAGAAAAAATCTAGTTAGACACCATCAAATTATTCCATGTATTTATTTAATGATCGAAATTTCTTCGGCGTACCTAAATAAATATTGTCAAGTAGCTGTGCCCGCGACTTTGTACGCGTGAAATTTTAGTTTTTAAACTCTAAATTGGGATATATTTTCTTCCCGTCAGACGATTTCGATGAAACAAAGCCTATTCGAAGCGCCAAGCTAAGATTAATTAACCTATGGAAACCCCATGAAAATCCGTTTAGTAGTTTTGGAGATTTTTTTTATAGACTTTATATAGATTTTATATATATATATATATATATATATATATTATAGTTTGGAGGGAGGACGAGTAAGCGGTCCCACGTGATGTAAAATGTTACCGCCGCCCATGGACACCTGCAACACCAGGGGGTATGCGAGTGCACCGCCGACCTTGCAAAATCCTATTCACAGCTCTCTTGAAGAACCCCACATCGTAGCTTAATGGAAAGACCTCTTAAGGCAGTTCATTCCACAGCCTACGGGTTCGCGGTATAAAATAATTTTTGGACCGAACAGTGCGCGACACCTCCGTATCGTGGAAATGCGGATGGACCGCACTTCTGTGACGGGAGGTGCGGTTGTAGAAACCCGAGGTGGGAATTATATTAAACAATTCTTCAGAGCATTCCCCATTGTATAGGCGGTAGAACACACAGAGAGACGCAACGTCTCTCCGAATACTGAGGGATTCTAAACCGCCCGTGAGAGTGGAGTCGTCGACAATACGAACAGCTCGTCGTTGGATGGAGTCAAATGGGTCCAATTGGTATTTCGGTGCGCCGGCCCAGATATGAGAGCAATACTCCATATGGGGCCTCACCTGAGTTTTGTAAAGCATAAGGAGTTGGCCAGGGGTGAAGTACCGCTTCGCTCTGTTCAGCACACCGAGCTTTTTGGAGGCCATATTGGTCTTATTTTCCAGATGACCCCTAAATTCGACTTTGCTGGAGATGTCGACACCAAGGATCCCGATACTCTCCGAGATCTTAAGAGGTATGCTCTGAAAGCGAGGTGCTACAAGAAAAGGGGTTTTTTTTAGCGGTGAATGCACAGACTTGCGTCTTACTGGGGTTGAAATCCACTAGGTTCAGAGAACCCCAAATCGAGACTAGATCTAAAGAGCCTTCGATTTCAGACACAAGCCTGGCACGACTCTTTTCCACTTTGACCCGCGGGATGTTGGCGTGGCCCCTGTACAAAGCGTCTCCAGTACTGTCATCTGCATAGCTACGTATGTCACCAATTTGCAATAGGTCGTTGATATGCAGAAGGAACAGAGTTGGGGACAGCACGGAGCCTTGCGGGACGCCGGCGTTAAAAGACATGGTGTCGGAGCAGCTACCATTGATAACGACTCTGATGCTCCGTCCAGTCAGGAAACTGGCAACCCATTTGCATAATCCCTCGGGTATCCCGAAAGATGGTAACTTGGAAAGTAGCGATTTATGCCAAACCCGGTCAAAAGCTTTCTAGACCTACTACTAGGCCACAAAGGTTGTGTGACTTCCTGGCGCGGGGTACGAAGGGTCCCCGGTCCCCCCTGGGGGCAGCAGTCGAGTTCCACCCCGGTCTCCTCCGGTACAACTGTTACCCCAAGGGACTTTTCGCATGCGGCGGGGCAGCCTCCTGAGGTGGAGATTATAGAGAGATCCCCGGGTTCAGGCCCCCAACAACCCGCAGGCGGCCAGCGGACAACCGTTTCACCGAGTCTCCCTGATCCCCGCGCCACCATGTCACGCCTATGCGCCTGTAAGTCCCCGCAACCGCTGGTCCTCCTTTCCACACGCAACAATCTCCCTCTCGGGACGACTTCTTCCGCGCACCGCCGGAACACGATGCGGACCTCGCGGCTTATGGCACCATTATGGCAGCGGATTATGTATAGAAGAGCACTTAGTGGTAAATAACAAAATACATTCACCTTTACACATGTAATGCTGTGTATAGATAATATATAAGTATTACGTATGTCTACTTCTACTCACATAACTCAGTGACCATTTGACCTCACGAAATGTGTTGCTACATAAGCACGGATTCAAATAAAAATAAACAAAATACAAAGAAACAAAAATAATCAAATAATTATAAACAAAATAGGAACAAATGAGCATACGATTTTCAAAATGATATATCCTGGCAGAACATGTAATTTGTTATTTTGAGTTCACACTTTCATTTCAATAGAAAATCATAATTCAAAATAATTCAAATAACACGAAAAATTACCTCACACTGATCCACTGAGTTTTTTTTTTCGGAATGACTAATATCTTGGGCCCTAATGGCCTTTCAAGAGTCACCGGACGCCTAAGAGTCATCGGGCAACTACTGAGTTTGGTGTCACTGAGTGATAGGTAAATATTTTCAAAACAAATATTTCCAAATTTACCGTTATGTTACTTTTTGTTGTTCATATTCAAGTTCGTTTTATGAAGATGATATATTGATTCATTATGAACAGCGAACCTTTTGAAGCATGCAATGAATAATCTTTAAAGCAAACACACGTATTACAATGTGACCTACATATTGAAGCAGGTGATCCAAATGTATTCAGTATACCCACATCAAAATCTAACACAATTACGAACCAATGGACCGAAAATGTCATCTCGATTAAGCACAGGTAAACAACTCCGAATACGCAACTTTACGGAGGGTGTCATAACACCTTTCCTTTATTAGAACTCGAAAAGTTTCCAACATAATACGACCTCCACGAATTTCTTACATTCCCGTCATCTCTATGTGTAAAGAAACACCACAAAGGAGTTGAAGGTCAAAATAAATTGGACGTTGCTCATTTCTCTCCGTTTTCCTGCTATAAAACATAGATTAATACCTACAATGGAGTTGACATCCCTTTATTCTCGTTTATTTATTTCAAAAGAACAGCTACATGTTTGGATAAAAAAAAATCCAGTTTAATATTTGTAAATACATATTAAAATTATAAGAGACTCGATATCTGTGGAAATATAAACCGGGATAATCGACTCGATTTTAAAACATAAAACCTGCATATTTTTTAGAAACTATTCCGGCCTCATTTAACAACACATATTGAGCAAATATTAGCCCAATAAGATTACTATGGATTACAAATACGATAGAAAACAAAAGTTAAAGTCAGATTGCTTAAATTATCAATGCGATCAAAATTTTAATACTAAAGATTTGTTGGAATTTTGCCACCGGAATACTCGGTTAAATTTGAAATAAAACGGAGTTATTTAATCAATCAAACGGAATTAAATAAATATGAGGAAACTCTCACGCAACCAGACTCATATAAATGTAATGTTTTATCTTGTAAATTTTCAAACACCGTTTCGAATTTCCACCACATTTTAAATAACAGTTTTACAATTTTGAATAGCATCATACCGTTGCCGTGTGGTGTCGGCTGACTTTAGAATAGCATCATCAAATCTCTTCTTGTGGGTGTCGTAAATGGCGACTAAGGGATAATAAAACCGCTACCGCAAGCCCTGAAGAACTACACCATCTCTAAAAGAGTAGAATCGCAAACCAGCTTTGTCAATGTGGCGTATTACGGCCATACATCTATTATGCACAAGATAACGTGCATGAGGAACCCGTGTAAAACTAGTGTTCAGCAGTAGATGTTACAAGGTCTGGTTAAAGTTACAATTACCATGTTTGAACATACCAGTATGTATCATGTCTATAGCTTCGTCAGAGACAAATACAATAGTTCCTTTTTCTTAACAGCCTTTATTACTTCCAGAAAACATTCTACAGCACATAAACTCTTTATCCTCTTCAGGAAAACACCTATTATCATGTACGGAAGAGTTCATGACAAAGTAATCGATGTTTTCGCTAGGCACCAGTCCAATGAACCGTTTAGCCGTTGCGTGTACAAGAATTGTCTTCCGTGCCCAACGAGGGGTAACTGACAAAATATTAGGGGTGGAGCGTGGTCGCCTAGCGTAACGATTGTGTAGTCAATCAAAGGAATTGAGGTAAGCGACAGATGGCGCTTTGTGCGGCGTCATGCATGAAAGTGAAATTGACTGAGGTTTTTCTTTATTCTGATTATCTGGAAGGAATATTTCCATAAATACCGGCAATTATTAGTCATTTGGTGTATTATGACAGACACAGAACATAGACTGTGACTTAAATTCGACCCGTTCCCCGTAATACAACCGCTATGTCCAACTAGTTGAATCATGGGAATTTTTTTTCCCCGTGGTACAACTGATCTAAAGAACAACCAATAATTATTTTAATGTGTTCCTCGTTGCACAACTTTGTGAATTTATACAAGGTTAGTAGAAATATGGATAGTAATATTTATTGAAGGGGAGAGTGCAGGTTGTAATCTCACAGCCGCTGGGCGCACTCGACTGGCCACGTTACACCTCTCTCACACAAGACTGCCTTGAAATGTACTGCGTTTGTCACTGTCTTATTTCCCCAATGTACGTACGTGTTTCCGTAGTGAGTGAGATATGCCAGAGCCCATTTCCATCCCATCCTATCGCTCTCCATTTTCCCAAACCTTTCCCCAAATACATCTTAAATCTCCAAAGCTAGGCAGCGCATTCAGGGGCGTGCCAACGTTTGTCATTCTGGACTGATGTTGGCAGGTACCTTGAATAATATTTTCTTAGATTTTCGCGATTACTATACATAGCAATTAAACAACTTTGAACGGTTTAAATCGCGTATATTTAACATTATTTTTATCCCGACGTTTCGAACACTTTGCAGTGGACGTGGTCACGGGGTGACTAATTGATTTTATTTGTGACTTGAGTTATTAAGAAATTATTTGAACTACCGTCTGAATTTTTTTTTAATATAACGTTCCCTATGCACGCAGTATTCGCGTAACATTCTTGGCATGAACCGGGTCTCTCTAGCGAGGATGAATGTTAGCCAAGAATGTTACGCGAGGCTATGTAAATCAAGAAACACCCAAATTTCAATAGAGAAGATGTTTGGCAAGTACCACCGGCTTGGGATCCAGTCATTAAATTAATTAAATCCCAAGGCCAACGCAATACTGCAAGACCTATGGACACCGTGAGCGAATACTGCGTGCATAGGGAATGTTATGATTAAAAAAAAATTCAGACGGTAGTTTAAATAATTTCTTAATAACTCAAGTGACAAATAAAATCAATTAGTCACCCCGTGACCACGTCCACTGCAAAGTGTTCGAAACGTCGGGATAAAAATAATGTTAAATATACGCGATTTAAACCGTTCAAAGTTGTTTAATTGCTAGGTGCCTTGGATGTCCATAGGTTTGGTTGGATGGTATCCATTTACTGTAAGTTCGTCCGCTGCCTTCACTAAATAAAATAAAAATCTAAGAATTGGTAACGTATGTAATGGCATATGTAATTATTATTTACATAATACAAACATGTTCATATCCTTAAAATAAAACTTAAAATTAAAAAGCTGAAGTCTTGTTTGACGAATTAAACCTCTCAACCAAGCTATTATTAAGCAAATATTTGTACTAATGGGCATAGATATACACTCCGCGATAGTACAACTGGAACCAAGTTGTTGTAGCACGGCGAAAAAATACCCTTTATATTTTAGACATTGTAAAAAAGATAAAAAATAATTGATAGTTCACTAATTATTTCTTAGTGAAAGAAAAGTATAAGAGAGTAATAAAAATTAAACGTAGTTAAATAAAAATGTGATTTAAATAAAAAAGATGTTCAATAAATTTAAAAGAAAAGGGGTTAAAATTATTTGCAAAATAGCTAAGTAATTAGTTTACCGAAGCTTTTATAAAATTAACTGACTGATTGACATTTGTGATGGATTGGATAATATTCTGATAACGTAGGGCTTTAAAAAGATTAAGACAAATTCAAGGAATTATGGAATAAGTTATTCATAGATTATTGTATATAAGAAATGGGTGGTTTGTATATAAGAACAAGATTGTTGTATGTAACTAATAATATATTGAGATAAAAAGTAAGATGTTTTTTCCATATTTTTTATTATTATTACATGGTCTTAACGCGAATGTTTACTTTATTTATTTTACTCGACGTTTCGGTTGGGTTGCACCAACCGTGGTCACGAGCTGACTGAAGAGGCGGGTAGTCCACGTCGAGAGTTGCGAACAGTTTCATCAACTACCCGCATTTGGTGTTCATAGTCCGTAAAGTTGCGGCACGCAACACTCACAATATCAGAAGTAGCGTCAGACGAAAAATCGAGAGGTTTAATTTTATTAATTTATTAATCACTGGATTCCATGTCGAGGACAAAATGTATAATTCTTCTCGATTAAAATTTTTATGGTTTTTTGATTTCAATTGCTTCACACACAATCCTGGAGAAATAGTGGCGATCAGTGGATAAGTTTTTGGACTATAGAGTTCTATCCAGTGATTGATCCCGGTATTGAGTACCTACACGGTCCGCTGTAGCCGATTTATTCGTCTAACTATTAATTTATCATTTATTCGTATTAACCATTATTATTTATTCAGTTCAGATAGTTGCGTCACCCACAAAATGTAAAGAAAACATCCAGTAAAATAAAAAAAAGGTATACATACGCGTTAATAATGTTACACGTTAATTTTAATTATGTTAATAAAATTGGCTAATAAAACAAACATTTTGCAGTTTGACTGATTTTTTCAATAACGATTGATTAAAAATATACAACAATTTATAACTTATAACTTAATAATAAACTAGAAAACTTTTGTTCTATAATTATTACTTATGTTTGCACCAAATATTTAATTGAAAGATCAATATTTATTTACGGAAAACAAAATACATACATATCTTAGTTTACTTTAAAAAATACATAAACGTAGAATTTAAAACATTTTTTTTATTATTTAATGCGTTTATTTATTATTTTATTCAAATAACTATAATCAATGTTATCTATACATAATGGTGCATCCGATTTTGTTATGGGTGTAGTAAATAACAATATAATTGATTGATATTGTATGCCTGATGAGGTTAAAATGTAAGTTCCACCTTAGGATTAAGGATCTGGCTTAAGCACTAAGGATCGCATTACAAAATTAATTATTCTGATAATAAGTAGATGTATTTGTATGAAAAACGCGGCAATCCGATTAGTAAATGATAATGACATACTTATGTCAGGAAAGTTCCTTTTAAATTATTCCTAATGCTATAGGTACATGTTCGTTCACTACAAATGTATCGTGATGACTGTAATATTTATTTTGTCTTGTTTACTGTAAGGGAATGGAAAATAATAAATCAAATTCCAACATACATTCAAACAACGTAACGACTGAATTACGTGATAATACGAGTAATATTGTATCGACTGTGATCGATTAGGTTTTTCCCACCATATTTATACCTTATTACTCTTGTATTCAGAGAAACTTTGTTTTATTATATACACTTATGACAATAAATAATAAATGTTAATTCTATGAACTGTTAAAAAACTAATTAATGATGATTTTATGTTTTTTATGTTTTATGAGTCCCGAAAGCGGCACAATACACTTACGTTTAGATAATCCACAAAAATATAACAAAAGCAAGCATAGTATTATAGTATATTGACACACATTGTTATTTTCTATTTATTGCATTTATCAGCAATTTACTAAAATCCCTCGCGAATTTTCCAAACGGAGCTGTTTTTCTCTATTTGCGCTCGTTCCATACGTAATGCTTTGGGAGGAAAAAGCTCGGTTGTGACAAGACGATGACTCTGCATTCTTTTACTCAATCCTCAGACGTTTTTTCTTCCAATACGCTGCGTCACTGAGCATTATCGTGCCTTACATTGTGGAGTGATTCTTAAACACGATGATTGTCTTTATTGTTCATAACGACTATTTTGGTCCGAACTGGTACAAACGATGAAATAGATAAGTTTGCTTGCAATACTAAGAAATAAGAGATCAGCGATTTTTTTAACGAGTCTAAGTATTATTAGGTATATTCGGAAATTAAAAATCAACACTAAGAATTTAAAACAATTGCTATTCTTGTTCTTTTATCCAATATTTTTCTAGTTTAATTTATTTTTCTTTATATTTTTTAAATTCCTGAAAATTATACCAAATATTTTTGCAATTTTCTCGTATTTCATTAAATTATACTTGTGCCTATTTTTTGTAAGGAGGGCAGAATAGACTGTTCACAGACTAGACGCTCAACCAACTGAGCTACGGAAGCTATGATAGCCGTCAGTAAAATTTTGTTACACATTCAGTGAAACGTCATGTCTATTTGTGTGTGCGTGTTGTTGTATCGTAGTGAGCAAGGCCTACAAACTTATCTATTTTGCCGTGTGTACTAAAGCGTCGAAATTAGTTAATTTGAAGTTGGAATCCTCGAAATCTCTGTCAACCCTAATTTTCACGGTACTTAGTTTTCTGGATAAGATGGAACGCTTATTGTGTGAGCAAGCTGGCTAAATGCCAAAATGAATCTGAGATGCCATATTACTATTTGCCATCGACTGCACGTCTTCGTGAATGCGTTTTCACGAGACAGTAATTACTGGATGTCGCAAGTACAGTTGCGTAACAAGAAAATCTATACAAATAATAAAATCATAATAAAATGGTGTCGTTTTTTTTAGAAAAAAAAATATATTGCAGTGATACAGAGACAAAAGAACAATTTTTGGAATTTATGTCTGTATGTCTGAACGTGCATCACGCAAAAAGCACTAAACTGATTTTAATGAAACCGCAAGCGCGCTGATGTTGCAGGTGTGCATGGGCGACGGTGACCACTTATCAGCATGTGTCCCGCCCGCTCGTCTGCCATCTATTCTATAAAAAAAAAAGAACTTGGTATAATTATAACTTGTGCCGCGTTAACATTTAAGGTTCCTTTTATCCAGATCAATTATAAAGTTTTCTTGGAAATCAAGCTGGCCGTCTGCTACTATTAAATACAATTTTTATGTAAACGAGTAATGAGAAAAGCGAAATACCGTGGGTGGTGGCGTTCCTTAGGAGAGGCCAATATCCAGTAGTGGAGAGACACAGGCTGATGGTATGTTTGTATGTAAACAAGTTATAGCACTACATCATCTCTTGCGTTAGGCGCCCTAAAAGGCGACTAAAGGATAACAAAGCTGGTACCACAGGCGCTGAAGAACTATCTCACCTCTAAAACAGTGGACTCGCCGCACAGTGGGCAGAGTGTCTTTTTAATGTCATACATCCCTTGTGCATAAGCCATTGTGTGTGAGGAGGCCCATGTCCTGCTGACTAGGGATACTGAAAGGGCTAGTTGCAATGGGTAGGTACTAACATTTTGGCAATATGGTTCTTCCGCCACTGTGTCGAAACAATACCATGAGCTTATGTATCTTCACTACTAATTGCATGGCTAATTGCATTGCAACTTCAAACAAGTTACAATATTTATTTCTTGCCTTTAGACCATATTTCGATCCAGTTACACGAACAGTGGTCCACGCCGTAACTGCGAGTCGTGAGGAACTTATTTAGGTACTTGTGCAATCAAATGAACAAAAGTTTAGAATCTTATAAAAAAAATACAGTAACAGTACGAAGTACTAACATGGACCGAAAAAAAGAGAAACAGATAATTTTGATCAAAAGTGATAATTTAATTAATATTGAAATAACTCTATTATTCTCTTAGAATAATTAGAATTCTCGAAATAATTCTCTTAGAATATATACATATAATTGAATAGTAACAGAGCCGTGTCTGTACATATAATATTTTAAAAAAAAGTGAATGCAATATAAAGTATGAATGATACAGAGCCCAAATAATTTTTTTTAGAATTTTTGCATATCTAACAAAAAAATATATAATAGTCATGAGGTTAACAAAAAAAGACCGGACGTAGGAGAAATCCAACAATTACTGGATGTCACAATTGCAGATGTGTAACATGAAAATCTATACAAATAATCAAATCGTAATAAGCCGTGTTGTTTCATAGCAAAATAGTGTACACTATGAGTGATACAGAGTCCAAAATAACAATTTTTAACATTTACGTCTGTTTGTTTGAATTGTACGTTAGGTTTGTACGTGTGTTGTACGTCTGTTTTACGCATCACGCAAAAATCACTGGACAAATTTTAATGAAACTTGTCATAGGATTAGTTATAGCTCATATAACATTAGGGGTACTTCTTATCCAGATCCATTATAAAGTTCCCACGGGAATGGCTACAATCTTCAGGCGAACGAAGCCGCGGGCATCAGCTGGTTATAAAATAAAAATATAATCCTAATAATTACTCATAAAAATGTGTTCGTATTCAAATATAAAACTGTTCCATTATGTTTTATTTTATAAGCTTGGTGTTATTAGATTCAGTCTATTACGATTATTTCTCTGTTTGGAAACAATAACAAGACGCCCGACCTGAATACATAATTAAATTTGGCTGTGTTAGAGCAGTTTTTATGACGTATATTTTTACAGTATTTTGAAATAACTAGGGTAAGTATGGAGCCAATTAAGTTGGAGGGTAAGTTGGCCGTGTGGTGTTGGCCGGCTTCAGAATGCCACCACCCCACCTCTTACCGTGTGTGTCATAAATGGTGAGTAAGGGATAGTAAAGCCCTGCCACAAGCCCTGAGGAACTACACCATCTATCTAAAAGAGTGGTCTTGTCAACCGGCTTGGCCAGCGTGGAGTTTTAAGGCTACACGTTCCCGGTTACATTTATGGAACCAAAAGAGTTAATGACCTTGGGATATCGTGAAATCGTGAGTTCATGTCTTCGGACCGTACCAGAGCGTTTCTACTTAAGTGCGGATTTTCAAAATTATCACTAGATCGGTGGCGAAGGAAAACATCGTAAGAAAAAGATCTGGAGCATTTATAACCACCAATCCGGACTAGACTTTCTTTTTTATAGATTAGTGGGCGGACGAGCAAGCGGTCCCACGTGATGGTAAGTGTTACCGCCGCCCATGGACACCTGCAACACCAGGGGGTATGCGGGCGCACCGCCGACCTTGCAAGATCCTATTCACAGCTCTCTTGAAGAACCCCATATCGCAGCTTAATGGAAAGACCTCTACAGGCAGTTCGTTCCACAGCCTACGGGTTCGCGGTATAAAATATTTTTTGGAGTGCGCGACACCTCCGTATCGAGGAAATGCGGATGGACCGCACTTCCGCAAGACTTGCGCAGTACACAGCCCAAAATCTTCTAGTGACTTGCTAAGGAAGGACTGCACTCGGCAGTGAGACGTTGGTGGGTAACATTGATGATGGAGCCAAGAGTATAATATTTTTTTTTACTTAAATTGAGTGGTACTATACTCTTAAAAAAGTATAGATAAAGTAGTTTATAAAAAAAACGAAAACAAGAAAGGTAAGTACCTGAGAAAAATGACCTTTTCCCCGTTCTAGTTACTTCATTTTTCCTTTTTATTATTGCTTCATTTTTTATGGACGAAGGCGGCAGACGAGCATACAGTCCACCTGATGGTAAATGGATAATGTCGCCCATAGACATCCGCGATACATGCCAACATTATTACAAAACGCCAAACGTTGACACGACCCCGGATGGGCTGCCTAACTTTGGTGATATGGAAATTGATTTAGAAAAAGGGTTGGGAAAAGTGGGAGGGATAGGATGGGAATGGGCTCTGGCACATCTCACTCACTACCGAAACACATACCTACGTACCTTAAGGAAATAAGATAAAGTGGGCATTGCAGTACACTTCATTGTAGTGAGAGAGGGGTAACGTGGCCAGTCGAGCGCGCCCAGCGGCTGTTGAATTGCAGCGTGTACTCTCCCCCTCCTTAAAATTTTTATAAACGCCTTATTCTTCATCTACTTAAATGCTTTCAAAACGGAAACTTTGTCAATTACACTGGAATAATTTAGTTAATAAATTAGTAGAAAGTACTTAAGTCTTGTTAAGTTAAACAAAGAACGAACCAATTAGACAGAGTTCTAATCATTCTCAATAAACTAAACAACATATTTCAACTTAATAACCCAAATGAGAGCCAGATTTACAAACCCAACTACAGCAGTGAATTGGCAAAGTTTTAATTTATAAGTTTTGGAAACAATACAATCTGCTGGAGTTTCCAATTAACGAAGCAAAGTTAACAATATCAATATAGCTGAAACTGAAATACAAGAACAGAACTATCTATGTACATACTTAATTCGTACTTGTTCTACACAAATAGCGTACCATATTATCGACCTATATCTTTTTTAGTGCTGAATGAACAAGTAGTACTCTTACCACTTCGATCCTTAAGTTGCCTAAATACAATCTATTTATTTAAAAGACATTTTTGTCAACTATACTAAATACGAAACATAAAAAAAACGATAAAAATAATAATTAATTGGGTGCAGCCTAACTATATTATTACCACAAGACCTGAGAAACGACACCACCTTAAAAAAAGTGTACTCACCAACAAGCTTGGCTGTTTGACTTTTTAATGCCATTCGAGGCCCATTTCGAGCAACCTATACTAATTTAGAGAGGTAAAATTGTGTGTTTGTTTGTTACCCACAAACATTGGTAAAATTGTAGGGGGTAATCACTGGAACTAATGAACTAATTTCAAAAATTCTTTCACAAATAGGAAACTACGTTATTCGTGTCTAATGTAGGCTATATTTTATTTTGAAATTTTGAAAAAAAATAACTTATAAACCGAAGCGAAGCGAGGGCGGGGGTCGCTAGTAGATGATAAAAGAGCTCGTTACGGCTAAGATACCCTGTAAATACGCCAGTATTAATGCCAAGATAAATTAAGGACATAATTTAAAAAAAAATACAAATATACAGTAAAACACACCACACACCCTTTTTTTCCAGCCCTTGCCTTTATTCGCTCGGCTTGAACGAACCATTATAAATCTCAGCCAAAGTACTACGTGACTCAGTGGGTCAATGTTTTCAGTTGACATCAAACAACTAAGGTTGGGCATTGTAGGGCTGAGGGCCGGATAAATATTTATTTGATTCCCTGCTTTATCCTTGTACGGAATCCTGTTTTTAGGGAATTTGTGTAGTCTGCATAGAGCTTTGTTTACAAGCGCTAGGTCGAGATAGAAAGGTTTTGAAAATATTTATTCATCTCAGCTAGGGACCGAATAATACAAAGAATTGAGATTAGCAAATGTTGGAGGTCTTCCACACATTCACAAACATTGCTATTGGGAGACTACTTTTTCATTAAACATCCATTTTTCTTTCATGGATAATGCTGATTGAGAACGTAATCTAAATGCTATTTTAAGTTAAGATCTATTTATTTTCAGTACAGAAAACCAAAGTATTCGAGGTTTGTTTAATTTACATAAGAAAATATTTTAAAATGTAATACAATATTTTAAACATGCCAATTTTATTTTTGAGTTCAACCCTGAATTTAAACCAACGAGTCTATTCAACCTTGCCCTCTACGTCAAGAATGACTAAACAATTCTCTTTAACGTCCCTAAAAATCGATATGACAACGAAATATTTTTAGTGAACATTAATCAACCTTTGTTTAAACACTGGCCTTTGTCTGTTCCGACTAATTTATTATGAGGCAGGTGGATAAATGTAGGACTCATTTAAGTAGGATTCGGAGGAATTTCATCTTTATCATTACAATCATGTACAAATAATGGCTCGTTTACACAAGGAGAGTTTCTCGAACGGTTCGCGGGAGAATACTGTATATATACAATTCTCGTATGTGACCAAACCACATACAATTCTCCCCTACAATGATAAAAACTCGATGATAACTGATCAGGTGATGATAACAGTTGTTTATACTAACGTTTGGTCGATGTTTGAAAAGTCGCGTTCAAGAAACTCTCCCTGTGTAAATGAGCCATAAGTGTAGCCATAAGTGAGTGGGTTGAAAGTTACAAGCACCAAATATATATCAAAGAACAAAGAGACAATATAATGTAAGGAACTTGGGAAAGCAGTATTTTATTCGGTACGTTTATAGTGCTTTCATACTAGCTCAGCTAGTGAATTCAGTTGATATGTGACTAAAGGTTTGCTTGTTTGTGTGGGAGTTTAGTGTATATATGGACATATTAAAGGTAACCTAACCTAACGGTAAATTGTTCTTTATTTGCTTAGTTAAAGGCATCTCTGTATTTATTTGTGCGAAGGCTCGATTGATCATGAGCTCATACATACAATACTGGCGTCTACTCTAATTTTACGCTTCCCAAGTTTCCGGTCCGATCGAAGTTCGAACGAACGTAGTGCTGCTATAACCCTACTCTGACTTCCCTTCGTTCGGAGCTCTATATATCGGGTATCTCCGATGTTTTAAAAGGCGAGATATTGTTATCGTGAAATTTGACGTTTTATCCCGAAGTATCTTTTGTCAAAGCCTATATTCGACGGTTGTCTCGTGCGATCGGAGTTCAACTATGAAATGAACGTTCTGGCCGATATATCGAGTGAACGTTTTCATGGTAGAAATCAATCGAAATATCGGCCGAAACTTGGTTTTCGTGTTTTCGGAGGTGACCCCCAGATACGTAATCTTTGCCCGCACGCATTCATGCACAGTATGTCCGCACGCTTGACCGCACTCACGCACACACACTCGCATATGCACGCACCCACGCACGCACCCACGCACGCACCCACTGGTCTGTCTGATTAAGTGTAGAGACTACGCATCGGAAACTTCACACAAATCAACATAATACCGTCGTTTCAAATTAACTGTATTTTTATTCGACACACAGGGCACTGTCCAAACACTGGTGGGCGGGGACCACCCTCCACCCTTCACCCTTCAGCCAATCCATTTCGATTCTTATCTCCATGCGCCTCCGATATTAACTCCTACAATATTAACTTTGGCAATTTATCGTCTTGTTAATAACTTTTATTCTAGGTATATGTCGACATATCGGTAACGTCATTATTTTGATTGTGGATGATTGTATCTCTGTAACGAATGAAACGTTTCAGAGGTTCTCTTTTGTATGAATGGTATTGTTGTGTGAAACCGCGCTTGACATGTCAAAAATAATAATAATATTTGATAGTTTTATAAGAATATAGAAAAAAACTGTACTAAAGCAGAAAATCAGTAGTGTTAATCGCGTATACCTATAGAGGTTAAACAGCGGGGGTTTTACAGTCACACCTCTTGTCCCAAAAGTGCATTGCATTCACTTTTCCTCGATGAGGTGTCCCGCACAGTGCGATCTAAAAATGGTCTTATACCGCAAACCTGTAAGTTTAACTTTCGGAATTGCTAAATTCTTGTGACCTTAAGGGCCATTTAAGAGTCACCGGGTATGTATGGTTTAGGGCGAGCGCAGAAGGCGCTCAGCCAGGACCAAAAAGTTTGTGCAGCAACGAGCTTAAGGGCTCCCCCACCGGTAGAACGGCAGCAGGAACGGACCTCGCCGTAGACCTTGCTTTGGGAGGGCACCGCGCGATCGCGAGTAGGTAAGAAGCGACCAGACACGTGCCAATACCTAGTAAAAGTGTTGGCTGAAGGCCGGTGTATTCACGGTGCAGAGAGGGGACCTGTAAATTATGGAACGAACTGCCTCACGGGGATTTTTCACTGCGCTCCGACATGGAGTTGTTCAAGAAAGCTAAGCGGTCCTGCAAAGTCAGCAGCGTACCCTCATGCACTCTGGTGTTGCAGGTGTCCATAGGCGGCGGTGACCACTTACCATCTTGTTGGCAGCATTCGAGCCTGTCTCCTTTTCCAATAATAATAGAAAACTTCTAAGCGATCTCAAATATACTAATAATACCCGTAATAGATCTGATAGAATCAATTTCAAAGCTTTTATTACGCTTTGAAATTGATTTTATTTCAGTAGCTATTTGATTTATTTGTTTTCAATCCAATATTCATAGTCCACAATAATCTACAAATCGGATAAACCAAAAATATAAAATCACAACATTGTCGAAAATTTCAATCAACCTACGTTCATAGGTGGTTGAACTGTGAACAAGAAAAATCAATTAGGCAAAGGGCCTATCACAAAAACAATTTCCAAATCGAAAGCACGTATTAACTCCTGAAGTTACGGCATTCATGACAAAGTCCATTTCACGACACAAAGAGCAGACAGTGGCAAGTTTAACACTTAAAAGCCACGTATCTACACAGCTTAGAGGTAGTTATTTAATACTTGTAATAAATATTACATTTGCTTATTAAATACAATAACATTCTTGCTAAAATGTGTTCAAATTGCTCAATGTCATAAAATATACGAGAAATATTTTATTTTTGGTTTTCAATAAAAAATATAACAGAACCGTGAAGTATAATTTTATATACTAAAATGTTATATAACTTTTGTTTTTTTTTTAAAATGTTGCGTAATATTTATTAACTTCCCGAGGATGTTATCAAGCTTCAATATAACTCCGCTACCTTGTGTAATTGTGTGATGTTATCTAAGCAAAGGGAAGCCCTTTGCTACAATAAGAATGAATTACAATAAGGTTAATTTACAATAAGGTTAATGTCGATATGGACTTATTAACTTTGGTGAACATTTTCTAACATAAATTTTCGTTGTTTCAAGATTAAGTTTTAGTAGAAACATGGTCTAACGTCTGATTATTAAGATGTTACTTTTTTATAGATTTTACTAACGTCTCTGTATCTGGGAATCCGGAACAGATAGTCTATTTTCTCAGTGTGGGGGGGTACCATAAGGAATAGAAACTCATAGAAATGCTGCCGTGTATGCTAAACCAATCACCGGAAGAGACAGATCCTTATTGTCACGAATGACCTTATTTTTGTTCAGTTATTAATTCATAAAAGATTTTTGAAATAATGAATATATTAGACGAGGATACCGTCCGCCCGGTGATAGCTAGATATTGGACATACATGCCAATATCAGTGCAGAATGATGATCGTTGGCGCCGGAAACCTATGGAGATTTTGGAATGAATTCAGAAAAAGTATTAGATGCTATGCATGGTCCAGAAATAAAATAAAAACTAAAGTATGTGTATAGTATCTGGAGTACTGGACCGCACTGGAACCACGTGGCGAATTACGGTCCGATACCCCCCAGTGAATTACTAGGGGAGGCTCATGCCCTGCAGTGGGACATTAAATGCTGTACACTAGATGGGGAATAGGAAGCGTAACGCGATGAAAAGTTTCCTCATCCCATTAGACCCTGCATTCTTCCTCCAGAGGGTGGGACAGAATGGGAGTAGAGAATAATTAATTCCCTTTGTCTTATAATGTATTCAATCTATTCGATGTAGTGGGATGGCAATGAAAGTATAATGAGGTGAAAGATTTACCTTATTATACCTTATTGGAATTAATGCGATACATGCCAACAACGGTAAAAAAATGTATGTTGTAACAATCTCAAATACGCTGTAGTCAACGTATTCTACGTATCCTAAAGGTAGTCCTTTGGGGACCCTAAAATAGGAGTTGCAAAAAGATTTAGAATTTGATGAGGGAAAAGAATTTAGGTTGGGGAACTAACCCAGTCGAATTAAACAACGTTGAACGGTTTAAATCGCGTATATTTAACATTATTTATATCTCGACGTTTCGAACATTTTGCAGTGGACGTGGTCACGGGGTGACTAATTGATTTTATTTGTCACTTGAGTTATTAAGAAATTATTTGAACTACCGTCTGATGTCAGATGCGTCGTAGTCAGATGCGTCTAGTCAGATGCAACTGATTCTGGCCAGCGAGGTCAAGGTGACTTCATCCAAAGTCAGTAAAATTTTCTTAACACTTTTGTATCGCAGATGGCATAGATGTCAAACTTGTAACCACCAGTTGGGTCATATTCTTGTTTGTAACCTTGTCAAAAAAATAGGTGTTGATTTTACTCACTGCATGTTTTGTATTACGAGCGCGGTGACTCGACGCAATGCGCGTACAACCGACAACGTCATAAAACTATGACTTCGTGCAAACTTTACATTTCTGTGATGTGTGAAAGGGTGTACACTAATACGGTGCCGCGAATTAATGTATTAATCAAGATTCTACGATAATAGTGTCGCAGTGTTGTTACTTTGTTTTATGTAATTATTACGAAACTTTGAAAAGCCTCCTACATGACTTGCATGCCATTGAATGCGAATGATAAAGCGTAGAAAACAGCGAATCTATCATAAAATAGTGTTGAATTTTTAACTCCAATAAAATAATTTGGAACATGTTTAAATTCCATCAATCCACATTTGGTCCACGTACTGCATTATGACCCGAAACCCCCTCCCCTCAAGAGAAGCCTGTGCCCAGCAGTAGTGGAACGCCATAAGATGATGTCGATTATGAAAAAAAGTTTATTTGTTCGCTTTTCTTTGTTATTATTATTTGTTGTTCTTCGGGGATATCTCAGAAACTACTCCTTAAACTGCCTTTGACTAAAGCAATATACTTGCGTACCTTTTCTGCACTCACAGATGCAAAGCCGTGGACTATAGCTAGATTTTAAGTAGAATTATTTTAAACGTAATTTCGAAGTTGGGATGGAATTTATTAATTATTATTTTAATAAACGGCTAAAAATATTCTCAAGGAAGCAGTGCAAATGAAAATAACAAGATTAATTTGGATTTATCTACTCGGAAAATTGCGCATTGAGTTATTTATACCAGACGGCAACAAGTTTCTGTGAAATAATTTATTTAAAGTAAACAAAACATGAAAAAAATAATCAAAATGCACTATAGCTTTTTTATGGAAAACAGTTGGCAGACGAGCATCTGCTCCTAGACTATCTAGTCCACCTAGTGATTATTGGATTCTGTCGCCAAGGGACATCTCTGTCCAGAATGACAAATGTTGGGACGCCCCCGAATGCGCTGCCTATCTTTTTTGGTTTTGGATGTGAAGGACTTTGTAGGACAGGATGGGATGTGAATAGGCTTTGGCTTATCTCTATACCGAAGCACGTACATACAATGTGGAAATAGGGTAGAGTTGGAAATGCAGTACTAAGACTGGGTGCCTCGCGGCTCCGGCCACGTGCGTAGAATAAATGACATATAGAATACATCTATACTAATTAATATAATAAAGAGGTAAAATTGTGTGTTTGTGGGTATGTTGGGGGTAATCTCTGGAATTACTAAACCGATTTCAAAAATTCTTTCACAAATAGGAAGCTCCATTATCCGTGTCTAATATAGACTATATTTTATTTTGAAATTTAGAAAAAAACTTAGATGCAAACCGAAGCGAAGCGAGGGCGGGTCGCTAGTATAGGATACTAACATTGTATTATAAATAATAAAAATAAAATAAAAGAACTGGATGAATTGATTCTACAACGTGAAAAAACGGGTAGTTTTTTTCTACTCTCGATGCTGAATAACCTAGTCGTATTTTCAGCCTTTTCCTTATTTCAGTGACACACTAACGTTTCACTCACGAAATAACTTTCACGCTAATTAATGTGAATTTTGTCAATATGTGCGTATAATTATTGTAGTAACGTTATAAATAATAGACCAATATATTATATCAGTCGCGATGTTAAATTTAATCTAAGACTAATTTTATCTTCAGTCATAAAATCTTGTTAGAAACTCGTAATTATATGCACGTTGTCTTATACGTAAAGGATGATAGCCATGATTTTATTTGACAACCATCAAATGTAGGGCAAAAACGAATTTTACTCCATTGAGGATTTAGTCGTTTCTATTAGATACACAATAGCGGACCGTGGCATAAAATAACAAAGTTTGCTGTAAATAAATGTAAACACTACAAAAGAAAACGTACAAAAAAGAATTGTGTAGGGGGAGATAGCGCGTGCATTCCCACAGCCGCTGGGAGCACTCGACTGGCCACATTACACATTTCCTACTTCCCCAATATACGTACGTGTTTCGGTACTGAGCGAGATATCCATTTCCATCCCTTTCTTCCAATCCATTCCTTAATCTGCAAAGGTGGGCAGTGCATGCGCGCATGCGCATGCACGTTCGCAGGGGCGTGTCAACGTTTGTCATTCTGGACTGATGTTGCCCTGATTCGCAGATGTCTATGGATCCATCAGTATCCACTTACCCTCAGGTGCATTGTATGCTCGTCTGCCGCCTTTTTTCTATAATAATTTTAAAAAAATGTTATCTTTTTGTTAAACAAAGAGACAAATAACAAAAAGTAATAAATAAAAAGAATCAATATTAGTCTTTTTAAAAAAATATATCCCGCCGTTAGAAGGTTACATTGTTAAGTAAAGAACGCCAGCTCTAGTAGTCGGTAAAAGTGTAAGAAAGACCATTTGGTTGAGATTTAGCATATTCAATTTAGCATAACGCCATCTATCTCAAGTTAGTGTAATTTCTAAAGCCTTTAAAATATTTTTGAATCCCTACTTCTATTTTACAACATATTTTAGTACTAATCCAAACGCCTTGTAAGAAAAATATATTTTCTTGATACGCAGAATTAGTCCATGCGCTAAGTTTCATGTAGATACGCTTATACGCATATAAGCGTATACGCATTTAGATACGCAATTCGGGCCAAGCAACCGAATTACCATGCGGTTATACAAAAATACTAATTGCGCGCATACACAATTTTCGGTATGCGTTTTTACATCCGTATAATTCAATCGTCATTCTTCATACATCTTTTAAATAATTTTGATCACTTATTTTTTTGTACGCTTCTTACTCAACTCGTATACTTAGACAAACAAAGCTTATAAAGCTCAGATCCGACCAGAGCCGGTGCACCGAAATATCGATTGGAGCCCCTTGACTCCGTCCAAATTCGCGCTGGTCGTATTGTCGACGATCCCACTCTCTCAGGCGGATTGCAACCACTCTGCGTTCACAGAGACGTTGCGTCATTCTGTGTGTTCTACCGCCTGTAAACGGGCCGTGTTATGTGGGCCGCTTGGCCGGCTGCCTTCATTAATTTATAAAAAAAAACTTCTCAGTTTTTAACATGGCACCCCTTGTGACCGAATGGCGGTTCATCTGCACTTCCTTGACAGAGAGCTCCTGTCTGAGGAGAATCCTACTGACATTTTCTTGAATTATACTGACAGAGAGCTGCGATAATGGAGCATTGTGCGGTCTTCATGATAGTTTATACCGCGAACTTGAATGTAGTGGAATGAATGAACTGAGGTTTTTCCTCTAACCTACGACACGGGACTCGTAAAGAGAGTTATTAAAGGGAGTCTTCAAGGTCAGCAGCGCACCGTATTCCAGCGTCTCCACCAGCGTCCCTGGGTTGCAGGTTTTTTTTTTTTTTTTTTTATAGATAGTGGGCGGACGAGCAAGCGGTCCCACGTGGTGGTAAGTGTAACCGCCGCCCATGGGCACCTATAACACCAGGGGGTATGCGGGTGCGCCGCCGACCTTGCAAAATCCTATTCACAGCTCTCTTGAAGAATCCCATATCGTAGCTCAATGGAAAGACCTCTTGAGGCAGTTCGTTCCACAACCTACGGGTTCGCGGTATAAAATAATTTTTGGACCGAACAGTGCGCGACACTTCCGTATCGAGGAAATGCGGATGGACCGCACTTCTGTGAGGGGAGGTGCGGTTGTAGAAACCCGAGGTGGGAATTATATTAAACAATTCTTCAGAGCATTCCCCATTGTACAGGCGGTAGAACACACAGAGAGACGCAACGTCTGTGTGCAGGTGTCCGTGGGCAGTAACCTCTTGAAATCTCAGTAGACCGCTCCGCCGCTCGCCTGTCTGCCACATTTTCTATGAAAAAATCATTCACAATATTATACAATTAAATAAAGTGACTTTTCGATATACATTACTAGTCCATATGACAGAAACTGGAACATAGGCTATAAATGCGTATCTAAACGGCGATATTGCAAGAACGAAAATGTAATTAAATAGGTAAATAAATGTATTCTATTTCAATATGCAATATGGATAAAATTATCGTATATTGACACATATCTGTATATCTTTTGAATAGCCCAGCACAAGTACAAATACAAAATCGCCGCTCCTGTAAAATTTCAATTTGGTCGTTTAGACTAGTTTACCATAAATCTATGCGTGCATCTATATTCGATTGCGATAATCGATTACAAGACGTTTAATACATTTTTTTTTTATTGAACTATAACGGTCAAAAGCGTTTAACGTTCGATTCTTAAAGGTTCATTGACGCTCACTTAGCGTTTGAGCGCCGACCGCTCAGCACTCATATTTACAACACTAATTGTGGTGCCTGCTACTACATATCTGTTCCACATTTCATTCCAAATTTGGTTAAAGCACTGGAGCTTTACAAAAGAGCGGCTGTTTGACCACTGCGACTTCGGCACGCAATTTAACAACCCTAGTGTTCCCTTTATTCCCAACAAGGAAACTTTTCCAATAAGCTGTTTGAAGTGGCGATTATAAACGAAGCGCACTCGTAAAACAAAATTCAAAATGTCGTAGAACCGCTGACACATTAATAAATGTTTGCTTTTAAAATGAATGCGCTTTAAAATAAAGGGAATATAATATTTGGCTCACCCTTTGGGTTTGTGCAAAGAATGATGTTGGTATACGATTTTTAAGAATTGGCAAACCTCCCAATGCACGAGTTGGGTCGATATACATGTGCTTTGAATATCAAAAGCACATTGGGAAACCAACACTATACGGATTTCTGGACAATATATAATTTTTTAACTTAAGATTAAGAAATAAAATCTAATTTATTTCATGCTCTAATTTCTAATAACAGAGGCCATTAACCATTCTAATAACTCCAAAAGTCGGCAGCGCATCGGGTGCGTGCCAACATTTGTCATTCTGGACTGATGTTGCATCGCGACAGAATCCACTTACCACGAAGTTCCGATTGTTTTCCATAAAAGAATAAAACCCTATCGTCCGATATTTAATTTAATTTATTTTATTTTATTTTATTTAATAATTAGAAAAATAATTACCGCTAGTATTTTGGAATGCCATTTCGTGCATGTTATCTGTCGTTCGACCTTTAGAATGGCCCCAGGAAATCTTTTCCCGTGGGCGTCGTAAAAGGCGACTAAGGTATGACAAAACCCCCATCGTCACAAGCATTGAGGAATCACACTACCTCTAAAGGAGTGGACTCGTCAACCCGTTGGATCAGTGTGGCATTTTAATGCCACATATCCCTCATGCACAGGACAAAGTGCTTGAGGAAGCCCACATCCAGCAGTAAATATTAAAAGGGCTGGTATGACATATTTGTAAGATTTCCATAACTACTTTCCGTTGATAGATAGATATAGTTCATGACTTACAATGTAGATATTAGTTCGGATAACAAGCTATATGTCCGACATACTACAATAGTCAGGTAAAAATTATATAGTGATATTTTTATTACACGATAAGAAATAAAAACAATAAAGTATGCGACAAAAGCAACCGTTCTTTAAAAAAATATTAATTACAAAACTCTACTTACAATCTAAAATTAGTAAAGATCTTGTCGAAGATAAGAGAAATGTCCATTTCTTTTACAAAAGATCCGAAGAAATCTAAATTTAGTTTATTGTTTCTAACGAAATATGTTAAGGAGTTAGCGAAAATAGAAGTCCCAATGAGCAAAAGCTAGGGCTCGTGGTAAAGAGAAACACAACATGAATTACCAGTACCTATAATAAATACAAAGTCAATATGAACCTCGTGGAAAAAGGTAATAAAGAACATACGGCGTAGCCTAAAGGTTTTCCAACATGAAAGACTTTTCGAAAAAGGTCACTGATCAGAGCCTAAGTAACTACAAGAGCTCGTAAATGTACTCATATTAAAGGTTTTTCACCCATACTGGATCAGACCATAAGTTCTTTACATGTAAATTATTAAATGTTATGTTATGGTTGTGTTGAATAGTAACATTTCATGTCGAAGTGTAGTTAAATACAGTATAGTATCACTGTCACAATATATATAATATAGAGTGGTTACAACTCTTAAATTGTGTTTGGATGTTTGTTTCTATCTTTACTCATCTTCGTGTTTGTTCCGAATATGAATATTGTCAACGGGCATTATTTAATTGATAGTACCTGTACTATTTTGTTCTCTCAGTAAGTTATGTAAGAGTAATTATCAATACAACATTTTAAACTTTCCCGTTTTGTACACACTTTATATTGTAAATAGGATTTGAACGCGTAAAATTAAAGGTTTTGTTTACCTTTTATTTCTACTCGACGTTTCGGCACGACGTTTACACCAGCTGTGGTCACGAGTTGCCTCCGTGATCTTTAATTTTTCTCGTTCAGACCCAATTTATAATATAAGAAGTTTCATTTATTATGCCCTTTCTACATTGGTTTTCGTATCATCAATAATTCACCTACATCATTTGAAACCCTCGTATCTAGCACACATATGAACATACGGTGGGCCGTAGCAATTCTTAAATGACAGCATTATATATTCAAGACCCACAAAAGCTCTTCATATTAAAAGTCGATTTCTATCTTTAATTATTAAAGAATATCGATGGTCTGTAGAATAATTATCACCTGCTTTCTAAAACTGGTCTATACTAAACCTGCCATTCTAAACATATTAAAGAGGCAACGGGCTGATCACATTTACCGCAACATCGATGGGTAAATGTGTTGCCTATCTGATGGAGTAGACTTGTTCTCGAATGGAGCCCGCTTACTTGGAAGCGCCATGTGGCACGCCCCTCGGCCAGGTAGACTGAACGACTTGAAGAAGTTCGCAGGTGGTGGTTGATTGAGAAGAGCGGGTGTGGTGGAGAATCTTAGGAGCGGCCTATATCCAGCAGTGAAGAGACATAGGCTGAGGGTAATATTTCGACACAGTGGTGGTAGAACCATATCGTCAAAATTTCAGTACCTATGCAATGGAGCCAGCCCTTTCAGTATCAACTGATAAATATTGGCCTTCTCACGCATGAGGTATGCCAAGCGCGTTGATGGGTCCAATGTTTTAGTGGTGGTGTAGTTCCTCAGGGCCCGTGGCAGCCCCTTACGTTATACCATAGTCTCTTTACGACACCCACGCGAAAGAAACAGGTACCTACCTACATGAGATAAAAAAAAATGAATGTATAAAAACCAGACATATTTAAAAGTCTATTTTACCATTCATTTAGCCGGATTCCAAAAATATTTATCGATGCAATGATTGCGATGTGTATTAAGTCCTGGGTTAGTGAAATTCTAAAATCAACTCATTGCTCACTTGAGCACCAGAATTTATAATAACCTGTTTATGACTGGAATGGGTGACTGGTGACAATACGAGAGAATATTTATACATTACTATTTAAATTGTTATAATTCCCGACGCCTTAGTTGATTACTGTAATGTTACAAATGTAAAAAGAAATAAATAAATTTTCTCAGTTACTACGAGTTAATTCAGGTTTGATAGTTTCTTCAACTTTCTCTGCATAAAGATCTCATTATTAACTTCTTCTTCTTCTCCTGTATCCAAATGTAGGCAGCAGCCTTCCACATATATGCAAACATTCGTGATACTTGGCTGCTATCGCATATGAGTGACACTGAATGACAGCAAACATTAAACGGGCTTTCTACTCGTGTCACTTAATTTGTAATTATAAAAAGGCTGTTAAGAATTAAAGTCTCTATTTAATACAGTGAAGCGTTTGTTTCGTTCCGTGATATTGTTATTAACAGTATGCTGCAGTAATAATTGTTGCAAGTAATATTATATATTACTATAAAAAAACTATATTATATTAAATAACACCAAATTGTACCCCGATCGACATCGACTCAGAAGCAAATTATAAAATTAGACAGGTAGGTAAATTCATGAAACAAAATATTGTGCCCGGGAAGTATGGGACTCTTACAAAAATCGGGCCATAAATGTATAAACGGCAAAATAGATATGTTTGCACGCATAGACTGTTCACAAACTAGACGTTCAATCAGCTGATCTACGGAAGCTGTTTACGGAAGCGGAACATTTAAACTGTAAAAATTGTAAACTGTAAAATTTTGATACACATTCATTGAATCAGTTAACGTCGTAGCTATCTATATGTGTTTGTGTTGTTTTATAAAATTATCCTATTTTGCCGTCTATACAAGATAAAATTTTGAAAATATTATGTAGATTCTCTCTAAATTTTATCTACAATATTAATTTAACTAAAGTATCGAAGCAATTCGAGTACCTATTCATCTACTTTCTGATATTAAAATAAACAAGAATAACCCATATATCGTATAATCCGTCTGTCTGTCTGTTACCTTTTCAATCATCGATAAAAGAATGAACTTATAAATAAATGTTTTCAATAAATAAATATCGTGAAACGAAATTATCAATATATTTTGGTAAACGCGTTGGTTTTATATCGGTTGAATCTCTGTCACTTTCGTGTATTGATAAAACGTCAGATACAAATGACATCTAGAGTATGTATTTATAGAATAATATTTTCTGTCAATAAACCTCGAAACTTTTGCGTTAATAATGTACGTAATCTCTAAAAATAACTTCTTTATGTTTGATGTTCCCTATTTTTTTGTTGTTGTTAAATATTGTACTGAAACCACTTTGTGTTGTGTGCGAAGCTGCAGACTTATCTTCTTAAAGCACTACTTAAATTTTGTTCTTTAAACTTTAATATTTCGTAGAAAATCTCTCAAAGAGCTACGTTAGTTACTCGCAACTAATGCATTGAAAAATGTATCCACTCATTAACACGACTATTATGCAAAAGCGACCGATTGGCGCAGTTGCTAGTGACTCTGCTTGCTGTGCAAAAGGTTCCGGGTTGAATTCCTGGTTGGACATACATTTGTTAAAAAAAAGACAAGTGTATGTTCGGATCTGGGTGTGTGTTTATGATTGTCTATGTATGTGTCTCTGGACCTACGACACAGCGAATGCTAGTTATAGGTCATTGAGTGTGGCGTTATTTATTATTTATTAATAAAATGTTGTATTAATATTATTTATTAAGCTGTGAATAGGATTTTGCAAGGTCGGCGGCGCGCCCGCATACCCCCTGGTGTTGCAGGTGTCCATGGGCAGCGGTAACACTTACCATCACGTGAGACCGCTTGCTCGTCCGCCCTCTTCTCTATAAAAAAAAAACGTCATTTGATTCGTTTATAACGAATGACGGCGTATAATAATGATCATTTATTATAAGTTTTATGAAATACTCCGAGTTGAGGAAAACATCGAGAGGAAAGCCTCGAAATGTTATCAGAATAAATTCACAATTTGTTTGGAGTAATAGGAATATAAAACAATATATCAAATACACGATCCTGTTAGTGTTATTATAAAAACAGAAAAAAAAAATAAGGAACCACAGACCAAAACGGTTTTACACAGATGAATAACAAGGTTTGAATTAATTAACATTTAGAATAATGTATATTTTAGAATAAGCATATTTAAAAAAATTAATTACGTCACAGTTTATAACAGCTATGAATATTTGTATTGGAATCCACCACCACAAAATTGACTCAAAACTAACTCTTGAAATAGCCTAGGGGTATGGTATTCAACATTCGTATGATCGTGAGTTCAAATCCTCGGCCCGTACCACTGAGTAACTACTCAAGTACGGATTTAAAAAAAAAATGTCACTTGCTCAGCGGTGAGGGTAAACATCGTGAGCGAAGCCGCATGCTCCAGTAATAAAAAATCTGGAGTATGTGATCCACCAATCGGAGTCCACGTGGTGCATTGCGGCCCGAGAACCCCCAATGATTTACTAGGGGAGACTTCTGCCCTGCAGTGGGACGTTATAGGCTGATACAAGTAACTCTTGAAAAAATCGAATTAAAAGTTTAGTTAAATCGTATCGTGTTTTGTTTCATTAATTTAAATTTAAATTAATTAAATAAAACACGATACGATAGCAGCCTGTAACATAACTACAGGGTACGGGGCTTCCTTTTCAATGCATTCAAGAGCAATAATTCAGCTCATAATCCAATACGCGGATACAGTCCAAATTGGTGGACCATTCAAATGTCTCAGATTTATATTTGTTTTCTCTGCGTATCCTCAAAGCGATTTTCTTCACCACAGAGCCTAGTCTTTCCCACTTGAAAAAATCCATATTTAAATAGATACTTCGTAAAATGGAACGGAATTCGAACTCACGATCAAATGATTCCAAATTAAAATCAAAAATATAGATAGAGCTGCGTTAAACGTAATGATATGAGCAAAGATTACACTTTTATTCCCATCGGAGTCAAATCCTAGTCTCCAGTCGACCGACCAAATGAAACTAACATATACATAGAAACTAATATAAGCCTTGAAACACATGCTGTTAAAAACAGCCATGTAAAAAACGTAATTTTTGCTGTATCAAAATTTTACAAGCACCCTATGAAAGTATAACGCAAATTTTATGCCTGAAGGCGTAAGCGCTAATTAATTACCATTTTTCCAAACTTGGCAGGAAGTTGAACAATGTATGGTAATTTCGCAAACATTTTTTTTTATTTATAGAAAAATAACAATAATTTGGAAAGTTCTTAACGTACAGCGTCGGAGTTTCGAGTGCATTTTGCTGATATAAAATGTAGTTCATTAACAGATTTTCAGATCACAACCTCAATAATAAAATGGCTTTTCCTTTATTTATAAAAATAGCGATTATTAACGGTCTTTTTGCAATTGTCAACGCATTTTTGTTATTAAATAGAGAAGATATCAGGGAGGTGTCAATTTGTAGAAAATTTTAAGACAGACAAAAAAGCCATAAAATTGTAGCGAAAAATTTTTCGCTATTTCCAAATGTTTATTACAAAATTAAATAAATAATAAATGTTCCCATAGTGCACAAATTTGCGCATAATGATATCTTTAATTATCATCTTTTTCACTATTTGTTCCAAAAAAATTGCCTCTTCGTCGGTTTGTCCTATTCTGAAGCCTTTTCGGTCGTCCGTCGACTGGATTATAGATCTGTGGGGTTCTAATGCACAAAATCTTTTTAAAGACATAAAAATGCCTACACATAGTTTATTCAACAGCTTAATGCGGCTAAAATGTTGAATACTTTGCTACAAGGCCACAACTTTTATAATACATGCAATATATAAATATGAGTTTAATTCACGGAGCTTGTATTAATTATTATGATTTGATCAATTCCAACTTTGTAACTTAGGTATCGAAGAAAATAGCAGAAACATAAGTAATTATATGAACGACGAAACTCGCACTATCGCCAAAAGTTTGTTGCGTGACCTGCTTTTCGTCGGCTCCTCCTAGTCATTATAAGTTATCAAAAGTTGATATCGTTTGGGTAAGTATGCAACTTTCAGCCTCTTAAACTGCTCTCGAAATCTCTTTTCCGAAGTTCTATTGTCATTTCCCGAAGTGAGTTTTGTTGTGATAGGATAACATTTAAAAGAGGCAAATAAAAAAAAGTTGGTTTATCAAAATAAAGAATAGAGATAAAATTGTAACTTAAACGTGGAAATTTCATTTCTGATTTTAGGAGTATTATAATTTATAATGTATTTGCTAAAAAGTGGTAATATTAAGATTAATTAACATTAAAATTAACAAAAGTTCTTTCGTCAGAAATTTGTCATGCTAACTTTAAATGTAATTAATGCATAAATAAATATCTCTGATGTCGATACTTTATTCTTGTTAGTTTAGTTAGTTTGATTGATTAGTTAAGTCCATTATTTCAAGCCTAAGTTAGAGACGGGGATTGAATGTATCCCACGACACGAGTAATCTTGGGAATAGGACATTCATTAATGTATGTTGTCATATGCATGTTTTTAAAATAAATAAGGGAAATAATTAGACGAGCAACAAAAATACCTACTGAATGAGCAGGAAATTTAAAGTTGGTTTCGGTGTAGGTTCTCTGGTGACAATAATTATTGTCACCAGTTCTCATTCAGTAGGTATTTTTGTTGCTCGTCTACAGGCGTTCCGCGATCATCGGAAAGGTGATTAAAGATACAGGCGTCTCTGGTGACAATAATTATTGTCACCAGAGAACTTAAACCGAAACCAACTTTAAATTTCCTGCTCATTCAGTAGGTATTTTTGTTGCTCGTCTACAGGCGTCCCGCGATCATCGGCATGGTGATTAAAGATACAGGCGTCCCGCGATCGTCGGCATGGTGATGAAAGTTTTAGTAAGTTAAAATTACTCACTAGTTATTCACAAACAGGTTGTTTAATTGACCATGATTTAGTATTTTCTGACTGCCTGTTTAAATATAAGCCAATAAATAATAACAGGTTACGAATAAAGTATTCCTATGTCTTTAAACACATAGTATGTCCCCTATATCATAAACAATAGATAGCATTAGATTATTTTTCTTTATAATTCTCAAAGAAACTCAATCTAGTTCTTTAAAAACTATAGCTATTAGAATTACAATTATCGCTGAGAAGCGATGTCTAAAAAACGCTTAGCTATTTGGATGGATTTCAATTAATTTTTATTCAAATCAATTATAATTTGTTTCTTTTGTTAACAACGAACCCGACCGGGTTCTTCTTTTAAGTGTCCTTACCGTCTGTAGATGAGGTTCTCTTTTCTCGCTTTTCGTTTGACGAAGTCTACAAAAAGCTTGCAAGTACTTATATCATTTTTTTTAAGACATCGAATAATTTTCATTTTGTTGTCAAACAGATGGGATTCAATAATCCCGGACAAAGACCGTTGTCATTGTCGGTTTGCTTTTCAACCCTGCTGTTTAGGTACACAAATTAATTCCAAGCAAAGTTTCCAAACAGACAGTTTCCTTTAAACTTCTCACCACAAATATCTCAACTGCTCGAACAAATTTTGAATTATTCAACTGAAAACTTCACTTCCGTATTCGAATTTCGAAAGACACAATTCTAACTGCTTTTGTTATAAAGATATTATCTGAGTCGCAATTTCGCCTATCTAATTGGGTTATAGAATAATTGCTCTTCGCGAAATTGACTATTGTCATAATTCCATGAATGTGTAATCTAGGCCGTAGGTAGCAAGACTGAATGTTATGATTTCGAAATAGGTGTCCTGATCTCATTGAACTCAATCGTAACGCGTCAATTTTTCGTCCGCTGTTGGACATGGGCCACCTCATGCAAATGTCTTGTCTTGAATAATCTTAAAACGCCACATTGTCCAAGCGGTTTGGCGAGTCCACTCTTTTAAAGATGGTGTAGTTTCTCAGCGCTTGTGGTGGAGGGGTTGGGGGGGGATGGGATGGGGTGGTGCTATTTTAAAGCCGGTCGACATCACACGGCCAAAATGCGATAAAGTCCTTTGTAATGGGTACTCTATAACGTCTAGTTTAACGTTATTAACTTAGCATACCTACATATATTCAGGTTGAGTCCTATTACATATATCCCGACGCCCAAATAAAACCATGGATTCTGCTCATATATGTTATATATTTTTCTAAACACAAATTACTTTTCAGCTTTATATTTGTCAATTTTGTATGAAATATTGTATAAAAATTAAATATTTTATGAACTCAGGATCATGTATGAAATCAACGGTTCCAGTCTTCGGGTATAGTCAGTTCGGACATATCCCGTATATTACGTCTATTCCCGCTTCTTACCACCTGTTACGTCAACAGATTATTATATTATATATAAAATAATATAACAAACTTAAATAATATATAAATTTAATATAACTTACTTGGCCATTAAAGGCTCATTTACACATGGAGAGATCTCGAACGGTTCGAACGAAAATATTGTACACAGTTCTCGTATGCGACCAAATTACATACAAATCTCGCCTACAACTGTTCATATGATGATATAGACTCGATGATAAGATGAAGATTATAAGTGAACAGATGATGATAACAGTTGTTTATACTGGCTTTTGAACGATGTTTAAGAAACTCGCATTCGAGAAACTGTCCTTTTAAAATGAGCCATTAAGTGTCTAGCAGAATAGAGAAAGCTGACAGAAATATTAAATCTACTCGTAATTCCCGAATTGTTTTCCAAGATATCCAAATAAAGGGATACATTTCGAAGAAAAACAAGAATTCAGTGGAGGAACAATTGGATTGAAGTTACACAAACTCTCTTACTAGCAACCTCTAAAAGGTGGAAAATTCGCAAAAATTCACAAGTTAAAAGAAAACCAATTCGTAGAAAAAATGATTTCTTCATTTGTTGAAGGGGGGGGGGGGGGGGGGTGCACAGTGCAATTCCATGATCGCTGGCCGCACTCGACTGGCCAAGTGACCCCTCTCTCGCGGAAGACTAACTTGAAATATACTGTATTCCCCACTTTATCATATTCCCCAATGTACGTACGTATTTCGGTAGTGAGTGAGATATGCCAGAGCCCGTTCCTATCCAACCCTGTCCTATTTTTCCTAACCCTTTCTCTTTCTGTTCTGTGAGGGAAGGGTAACGAGGCCAGTCGAGTGCGCCCAACGGCTGTTGGATTGCCACGTACAACACATAAACGCACGTTCGCATACACACACTCACCCACAACACTGTCACGCACGCCCCCACACGTACGCACAAACACACGCACGCACAAACACACGCACGCACAAACACACGCATATACACACGCAAACACGAAATTGTGGGCAAAGGTGAGTCATGATAACTTTTCTTTTTTTTTTCTTTTTTGAATTGTAGATACATACTTTTATCCGCAACATCATATTGCGTGTATTATCATAATCACAATTTATCATAATCGTGATTTATCATAATCTGTTAAGATCATCATAGATCATTGTTTATTTCTGAATAATTACTGTTATTCTATTCTATTTTCATAGATGTTAACATTTTATAGTTTGGTTTATATGAAGCAAATCCATAAATGGCCATTAGCTTAAACATATTAAATTTATGTGTAATATTTATCCTAAACGCTGTGGATTTTGTATATCAAATAAATAGATAAATAAATCATATATCAGTGGAAATTACCTATTTGGTCCAGGTGGAAATAACCACCTGGTTATAATAGTTTCTCTTCAGCATACCTACAATACAACAAAATGAATCACAATCAACCTTATTTTATTTCTGCTTAACTGACTATTTAAATACCAATGCTTTTTAATCATGTTCTTAAACCATTTTTTAAACCATTGTTTAGTAGAAAAATCATAAAATGAGATTTGTCAAACTCAAAATGTTTCTTAAATCAGTTTCCCTCTATAGCATTATATAATTTTTACAGAGATGTAGTAGACATGTTTACCAAATAAATGTAAATGATTATTGCCTGCCTTTGGCGTCTAATCAATCAAAGTGCCGCCGACCTTTAATATAATATAATCCAATTAGAACCACAAAAGAATCCATGCGCCCATCCTCATTGGGTGTTCTGATTTGACATATTTACAGGGGAGAGCGATCTTGCATACTACGGCCATTGAGCACGTCTGACTGCCCAAGCTACACCATTCTGACAAGAAGTGGCGTAGAATATATGAATAATGAAAATAATGAATGTGACATGTTCGAGACTGATGTTGTTTTCAGTTAACTGTATTTTGTGAATTGGGGTCAAAAGTTAGGTAAAAGTTAGTTGTGTGTGTGTGTGTATAATAAAAGAGGGCTTACTTGTGTTATATTCTGTATTTGCTGGTTTTAAATAATTACATCAATTGTTACGCCGACATAACTGAAAGCCTGCGCTGTAAGTAAGATGTGAGTGAGACAACTAGCCCGAGAGAGAGAGGCAAGTGACGTCGAGTAGAGTGCATTCGGACGTAACTAATATTATGTTAAAGATACAGATGTTACAGATGTTAAAGTATACTTATAGTAGATATGTAATTTATTTAGTTTTTTAAATGAATTTAGGTTTATTAAAATAAGCACATATATTTTTTAAATTGTTTCTGTGAATATTGAACATGATATATGAATATGAACTATATGTCTCGACAGTGAGTGAGAGTTGCCAGAGGTAGCATCTTCCATTGCATTTCATTTCCAATTCTCTTCCTTCGTTACATTATCTTCCTGATTCCTATATTCCTAAAGGTAGGCAAGGAATGTGCGAATGTGCTATTTTAAGTCATGATACTCATAATTTATAACAGAGTCAGTGCGGATTAGTAGTCATATTTGATCCAAATTATTTTTAATTCTCGGGCATGCATGTTCCGCCACGATGTTTTCCTCAACACCGAACTAACGATAATTAAAAAAAATCGTACTTAGGTAGAAATTTAGACTGTGGGCCGAGGATTTGAACTCACGCTTTCACGAATGAGAGTCAAGTATAAATAACGCTGGACTATCACTGTTCTGACAAATAAAGGCGTGAAATATAGCAATGTGTTTTGACAAAGTTTGGTACTTGACAGAGGCAGACCATCTCGTTTCTCAACTCATACCATTATCTCCCTTCATCATTACCCTCTCTATTGCCTCTCTAGTAATGAGGTAACCCATCATTACCCGCTCATCTATTCTAATCACGTAAATTAAGTCCGATTAAACCAACTGACTGTGGATTAGCTAAGTAGTGACTCTGACCGCTGGTTACTTTTCAATTCCCGCTCTAACAAATGTTTACTTATTAATTTTACACTTCCTTGCATAATTTCATACAAAAGGCGAGCTTAATGCCTTAAGGCATTCTCTGCCAGCCAACCTTTGGGTTGATCAGAGAAGTTCAATTTGGAGGTGTATGAAAGACGCAATTTAGATGGTGTGATATTACTACATATACATACTAAATTATTATAAATACATATACATACATATAAAGTTACACACTTGCACAAGAATAAGTATAATACATACAAGGATACATTATTAATGAATACGTTTGTTTGGGTCTGGGTGTTTTGTGCACGTCTCTGTGTGGCTTTAAACCCACGACACATTAGGTCTAGTCGCGCTAGTGGCGGTAATAGAATGTGGCATTATTTATTTATTCAAATTCCTAAATACTGGATATATACGGCAACGTATTTGCGGATGTGCCAATATTAATCATTTATGACCGATGATGACGTAAAGCACAAATGTTTATGAGAAATAGTATCCACTCACCAGCAAGCGGATTTCGGATGTTCGTATGCCACCCTCTTTCTTAAAAAGAAGACATAAAGTTGCTTTTCGCCTTTTGTACATTTGCCCCACGCTGAGATACATCCTACGGCGCTTTGTGCAATAGGCTTGCGACTTTTTCGAATACGAGCGTACAATAATCGAACGTCAACTAAAACTCGTCTACACCCAGCTATGATTGTCGAAGACGAGTTTTTTGTTCTACACTCGTAGGCAAGTCGCGCCGCTCTCATGCCATACGAGCCGAGCCTTTATTGGCGACGGTAGGTAAAATCACACTTAGGTTACTATTACAATAACAAATTTTACAATCACAATACAATAACAAATGTTGCAGAATTTTACCAATTCGGAAACGGAAGTGTGTGATACTACTGCAGTCGAAATCCTTAAGAAACCTACAGTTTCGACTGTATTACACCAACCATAGTCGCGAGATAACTGAAGAGGTGGGTAGTAGTCCAAGTCACAAGCTGCGGACATCTTTTTCAACTACCCGGTTCAAAAGGTCTTTGTATTTGGTTTCCGTAATTCAGAAAGTTGCCGTTTACAAGACTTACAGCATCTAAAGTAACGTCAGACGATAAAAAAGTTAAATATTTGTCATTAAGCCCCGTTTAATGGATGTATATTTATGAAAAGCGTGAAAATCTTAAAGGTTAAATAGGACAAGGCCAAAAGACATAGAATCCACGTCAAAACTTCTATAAAAAAATATAACCTGTCCACATTGCGTGCTTAGGAATTACGCAACGTATCTTTACACGTACCTATGTACTAGACGTGTTACCTGTCCATCAATCCCCTACTAAACTCTATGTAAGTATAAGACAGAAAATCATTTGAACCTAAATCGCGAATGTGAACATACATATTAAATTCGGAAAATAGAATTAATAATAATAATTTATTAATCCGCAGAAATCATTCTAGTTGATAACACCTCTATTATTCCGTGTAATTAAGAAAGAGGAATCCAATATTAACTGGTATAAGGCTTGAAAAACCGGTTATGTATATAATTAAACCGGTTTCGATTCATGCACTTACATACGATGTTTCTGAGTATATTCTTGAAATTAATTACAAAAATTCAAGTTTAAGAGCTTTTTTATCCATTTACTTTTGTTTTAATTAATACATAACATTTATGATTATAAGAATCACGGTAGATTACGAAACAATACTTCTCACAACTGACTGGGCGCATCCCACGGGCTTAGTTTCACCAAGTAATAGATGGTGGCTGCCGTGAAACGTACTAGCGTTTCACGGTAAGTGAAAGTTACCAAAACCCTTTTCCCATTCCAGCCATTCTATCCCACCTCATCCCGTCTTCTCAATTCTTATTGAAAATCTTTACTTCTAAACTCGTCGCGCAATCGTTTTTCATTTAACTGATGTTGGCCAAATGCCCCACATGTCCATAGATAGACAAGAGTATCCGCATACTGCCAGAATTTATGCTGTCCACATACTATGTTCAATAAAAATATTACATACTAGCGACCCGCCCTCGTTTCGCTTCGGTTTATGTTTTTTTATTTTCAAATTATTTTGTTTAATTTAAAAATAAAATATGGCCTATAGTGGACACGGATAATGTAGCTTCCTATTTGTGAAAGAATTTTTGAAATCGGTTCCGTAGTTCCAGAGATTACCCCCCAACATACCTACAAACACACAATTTTACCTCTTTATTATATTAGTATAGGTTAAAATACTCGTTCATCTGTCGACTCGTAGTAACATGCTTTAACATAAAATATGTTCGTCTTCAATCTTCTTTCAAAATATTGTTTATACGTGTACTAAATTGGGCTATAATTAATCTTAATTTCATTAACTTTACCGTCGAGTACTAAAGTTTCCCAACGGGTTATATAATATCTAGAGATTACTTAATTAGGTCAATTAGTTAAGATTACAGGCCGCGGTTTGTAGACTTAATGATTAGAGTGGTTGGGCATCCGATAATACAGGATTTGAAATAAAAACTGCATCCTCGGGATCAAAAATTGCTGTTCTTCGTCTAATAACTCAAGATAGCGTTTACGATTCACTTACGATACGATCTAACGCCTCACGATTAGTTAAATTGAAACGTAACCAATCCCGTTACTATGCTAATTTTATTACTGAAAACACTACACACTTACCGGAAGCAATTTCAGCGATTGCACCCAGAACCTGCAACCACGAACACGAACTCGCCACGAACTCACTTAGCTGCACGCAAGCACATTACAAAAAAATCACAAGTCACTGAAATATGTTCACTATGGCAGGTCTCCGACGCACGCATGTGCAATGGAACACTGTTTCACGTCACTGGCACTATATGGTTTTTTTGTTAGTATGTCCGTAACAGGCGTTCGTTCACTCGCCCCAGCTTCAACTGGCTGGGGGCGACTCCACCGCGCGTGTCTCTAGCCCTTGCACCCGCGCGCCTCCCCGCATACCTCGCGGTACGAGCAAATAGAAATTAAGTATGCGCCGTAAGTACAGAACGTGAAAGAAAAAACGGATCTGTATGCCTGCAGGGCGAGTTAGTTAGATACGAATTTCAAAGACTTACAGTGTTCTTTGGATTAAGTTGTGAGGTTAATCAAGGGTTCTGTGCGTACGGCGTTGTATATATAAATATAATTGAGGCGTGGTCCGAGCTTTTTATACCGCATTCATTTAAAAAGTTCTCTTTTATTTATTTTATTTATTTAGTTCTAAAATTCCTCAACAGATTTTCCTGGTAGGTATAATATATTTTATAACATTCTGCAATCAAATATTATTCAAGTGTTAACACTTTTAAAGAGCTTTGTTAATCTAACTGAAGTTTAATATAAATTCAGTTTTATTATAATATAAATAATATTCAGTGCAAAAGAAAGTCTATAGTAATATTATCTTGTCAATTTAGCGTAATTCAAAATTTATTTAAGACAATTTACTGTCAAACTGTCAAACAACGTTCCAATTAGTACTTCAAATTAAACTTCAACATTTATATAAATTATCCGTAGTCGTAGAACTTTTTGCGGACAACAGTAGTCCCTTTACCATAAGCGAAAGTGTCTGAAGAAACCGTCATTAGGTCAGTACGCGTTTTTAACTACTCGGAGAATCCGTCCATATAAACTGTGTATTAGGAAATGGCTTATGGTGTTAAGTCACGCACATTATGACAAGTTACGCACACTCGAGCAATTAAATATATAAAATATTGATATATTTGTTCTACGTGAAATTTGACAATATAATAATATAATATGTCTATGGAAATGGTAATTAAGAGGGATAGGTAATAGCCTAATAGGTTATATAACCCTAAATAAGCTTAGGATATATTTTCCTAATAGATATCCCTAGGTTGTACTTTTAATTTTGGAAAAAATAACATGGTGATTATTTCGATATTGATACAGTCGCCTAGATGTATTTACTTCCTACTTTAATTCGTACTGAATTTTATAAAATCGTAATTAAATAATAAAATCTCTAAATGATAAACAAACGTAGGTACATCGCGAAAATTTTGAAAATCTGCGGCATGTATATCCACCAATCTGCTGTTGGTCTGCATGGTGAATTATAGCCCGAAATCCCACTCGCGATTGACAAGGGAGATCTGTAGCCCACAGGATGGTAAAGTCTCATTAAATGTCTCATTAAAATTATCCTCTCATTATTCTTACGGTTATAATTTATAATTTTGCATAACCACAGGTGAGATACTTGAGAAAACATAAACTGAGTGTCAGTGACGACCGTCTAGCTCAATTGGTAGGTTGTGTGAAAGGTCCCAGGTTCGATTACCGGGACGATATTTATTTGTTTAGAGACAAATGTTTCTTTGGGTCTGGATGGTGGTTTCTGGACCTTTCACTCGGCGAATCCTAGTGTGAGCTAGTGAGCGATCTTTGTATAATATTGTTGTTGTTATTAAAAAAAATAAGAAAAAAACATGTCCAGTGTTCACACATGTGCAGTTCGCTAATTTAACCTCTTTGGGGCTCGTTCACTTGATGTGAGTCAATTGGACCCCGTGGGCAGTTCAGCTCAGTTATATTAGCAGGTAGGCGGGCTTCAACCTGACACCAGTATTCAAAGAATACTCCCACGTTATTTGCTCTACTTATTTTAAGGTCAACATAAACATTTTATCCAGGAGCCAAAATGTTTACATGACAATGCCCTCAAAATTCCGCAGGTCCGTTTTATCTAAGGCTTAACGAGGTCCGACCTATTTATCTAACTCGCAAAGTTTACATTTCCTTAGAATGGTCATGAGAGCTTAAACATTGTCGCCAAAGGAAAGGTCTATAATTAATTCCTTAAAACGATTACTTTAATATAATCAAAGTAATCATTTTACTTTGATTAAATTAAAGTAATCATTTTACATTGATTAAATTAAAGTAATCATTTTACATTGATTAAATTAAAGTAATCATTTTAGTTTGATTAAATTAAAGTAATCATTTTAGTTTGATTAAATATTTTAATCCCTCGTAGTATTGGATAAATTTTCTATTAGACAAATTCAAATCCAATCAAATTCTTTATTTACATCATTTTTGGTTTGTTTGGTTAATGAAAGCCGTTAAATGGGCACTAATGTGAATGGACACATGATCCTGTGTGAAATTTTGATCTCTAATATAATTGTTATCAAAAATATCACTGTGTCTATATTTTGTAAGTAAGTGTAAGTTTTGTAAGTAATTTTGTAAGTGCACAGATAGTGCAACATTATTTCCTACACTATATTGTAGCAAAATTCTGGCTAAAAAAATGTCATGCACTTTTTAACTACACTTCAGTTATATTTCTCCATGTTGGGTAGCCAAACTTAAGTGCATCTTCTAAATCAGCTTTATTACAGCGTTAAATTTCACACTAGATGAAGAAAAACGCCTCAGATTAATTTTAATTACATTGGGCATAAATTTACTCTATATAAAGTTATTTTCCTCAGCAAACTTAGGCTTAGAGGCAATTAATATTATGCGTGGGCTTAGTCGTAGCTTGCTACGACATATCGTAGCGCTCGTAGCACGTATCAATTTCTCGTAGACGTTGACCACTTGAAAGGTTTACAAGGTTTTGAATGTTGAATTCCAAAATTAGGATTTCTAGAATACATTAGAATTATGAATTAAAACTCATTTTATTTATCAATAGTGTTTTATTAAATTATGAACTTGGCAAATTACTTAAGTACTTATTAGTTTCGGAATATACTTCATACGTATACTTATATTTTAACCTAATTTTCTGGTACTAATTCAAATACTACACTGGTATTACTACAGCTCTCTTCAATTTTCATGGTAATACTTTAAGGTAATGTATTATTATAATATTATTCATATGAAATTAATGCCATTATTTTATGCGTAACGACGATAAAGTATATAATTAAGGGATTTTCCACGGATCCTAAAAATGTATGTAGTTATAAAATTGGATTGTTAAAGTGTTATTTTTCTAAAACCTTTTATGTGTTTGTACAAATATTTTTATAACCTATTCCAATTTTAAGTAGTATACGTGACATATTTTCGTATTCAAATTTCTCGTAGTAAAATCACTCTCATTTCGTCTGGTGCAGAATATGTCAAGCTGTTTAAGGATGACAATCTTTTACACACGACTTCGTACACATGTAAAAAGATGTAATATTTTTCAGTCTCAAACTCAACATCGGTAAGACGGTAGGTACTATAAAATTTCTTTAGATATCTTCAAATTACTTTATATATTTTATAACAGGAGTACACAGAGAGATAAACTTCGCGTGTGACATTTTATGTTACATTTAATATAAATGTAATTATATTAGCGTAACATGTCATAAGGAAATTTGTGTCTCGCATTTTTACAGCGAAATACTTTGTTCGCACAGGAGATCAACACATATTTCTTAGAGACATTGATATAAAAAAAGCACTGGATATGGTAAAGGCTTGTGGTAGCCGCTCTAATAAGTCAGAGCATCCCGTTGAGTTGTCCCGCTTTCGACGTTACAAACAATATCAATAATAATAAATATTACTGCAAGCAGTCGTAACTTAAAGTCGCTCCACTATTTGTACACTTATAAATATATATATATATAAAGGGTTTTATAAAGGATTGTGGAGTGAAACAAACTTATTTGGTGTTGCTTTGATATTCAAAGAAACGACATATAATGTTTAATCTTCAATCCTTTTTTAAAATCTATTATTTTATGTCTACCTACAACTTTACAATTTTGTCTACCTACAGAACAATTCTCTTCACTTGACGCCCACACTGTTTTACCGACACCATAATACGAGTAGCTATACCGACAGCGCGGAGCGCCGCAAAACTCAGATGAAAGAAATATATTTTCTTTACATATATATAAAAATGAATGTTTCTTTGTTTGTCCCGTATGCGTTGTCGTGCGCACGCCCGCGAAGGATTTTGAATTAGTACAACCATTTTACAATACACTCATTTGTTGAAACGACTCGCGCCCCACCAAATAAAGCTCGCACTAATTATATTATCGCATTAAATTCAAGGCCACGCGAACGAAGTCGCGGGAAAGCACTAGTAACAAATAAAAAAGATACACTAACATGGAATAAGTCGCATGATATTGTATTAAAATATGATAATCAATATCAAGTGGAGAACCCGACATGGCTGATTAAAATTGCGCTACACAAATCACCCAGTGTGAAACACACAAGATCCAAGAAATTGTTATTATTATTTTTTGCTCGTTAGAACTCATTCAAGTCTTCTTTATTCTACTACCTATTCAAATCTTTTTCAGTTTTAATTAGACACAAAGAGAATCTTATTTATACGACCGCATATACTCGACTAATGTCGTTAGATGGGTTCGGGATGTCCTTCCTTCCTTTCATTCTCCAAATGTGTTAATGAAACCCTCAGGAAAAGGGCGAATCAAGTCGAAAGGTAGAGGGATGTAAACGAAAACATGGTTGTAAGTCATGCCATGTACATTTAACAACAACTTAAAATACCCAAAAATATTTAATTCAAACTCTTATTGCTAAAGCATTAAATCTCCGGAGAGTGTAGATTGTCCTGTTTACGCGACTACAGAGATACGAAAATTTTTTTTTTTTTACACAAAATATTTTTTACACGTCATTTGTATGCATTTTTTGCTAGGATTCTATGTTGATAACATAGGGGTATTAAAAAAACTTAGTGGTACAGGCCGACGTCAGAACGTGTGATCTCGAGAATATAAGTCTGAAATAGATACAATCAGGCAGTCACCGGTCGTTTTGTGATTGATAGAGATTAATCTGTTTTTCTGCTGAAATACATTGGTTTTACATTTACAATTCTTACTCCCCGCAAATGAAATGACATATCACATATCTACAAAATAAAGCTATACCATTCAACCGATCGCCATGAAAATTGGTATACATAGGTATTTGAGCACGGAGAATATTTTCGAGCTATCGATCGAGCTAACTCGCCACTAGATGGCGCTGCAGTACATCAACTTTCATGGCAGAATAACGTCTGCCGGATTTTGCTAGTATTTATATAAAATCATTGTCTAGAACCAAACTTTGCACAAAATTGTTATTATAATTAATCGACAAATATGACTAGCGCAACCTTCCAACTTTTTTTTTATAGAAAAAAGAAGGTAGACGTACGTACAGTCCACCCGATGATAAGTGGATACTGTCGTCCATAGACGTCCGGGATACATGCCAACATCAGTCCAGAACAACAAACGTCGGCACGTGCCCGGATGCGCTGCCTACCTTTGCAGTTTAAGGAATGGATTGAGAAAATGGGGAGGGATGGCAATATGAGTATCAACTTATTGAACCTTCAAGAGTCCGTCCTGTTTTGTATTAGTTTAATCATCATCATCATCATCTCAGCCTTTGGACGTCCACTGCTGGACATAGGCCTCCCCCAATGTCCGCCATTTAGACCTATCGGCAGCGACCTGCATCCAGCGGGTGCCCGCAACCTTTATGAGGTCGTCTGTCCATCTAGCAGATGGACGTCCTCGGCTTCGTCCGCCGGTACGTGGTCTCCATTCGAGAACCCTTCTGCCCCATCGGCCATCGGTTCTTCGAGCTATGTGCCCTACCCACTGCCACTTCAGCTTGCTAACCCGAGAGGCTATGTCGGTGACTTTAGTTCGTCTACGGATCTCCTTATTCCTGATTCGATCACGTAGGGAAACCCCGAGCATAGCCCTCTCCATAGCTCGCTGTGCGACAGTGAGCTTATTTATGAGGCCCATAGTCAGAGACCACGTCTCGGTGCCGTAGGTCATCACTGGCAACACACACTGGTCGAAGACCTTCGTCTTCAAGCACTGAGGTATTTTGGACGAGAAGACGCTGCGTAGCTTCCCGAACGCTAGGCACAGATTGCCTAGTCAGTTATAACAACTTTAACTTATAATTACTTTTACCCTCATTTCTCATTTCGAAATATGTAGGTTAAGCTTTAAATAATATGTGTTGTTTATTTGTGTCGTAATCGAACTACGAGTATGTGAAGGTTACTCTAATTACGTCGTAAAACAATTGATTTATTATTACCGCTTTCTGTTTGTAATGAACTTATAATTTATGCTGTTATTTTTAACCTGCTAAGACCGTATGCAGGATTATTGCCTTTTGCTCACTCATTGATAAGATGAAGAAGCGGACACTGTTGTGGTAAATGTCAAGACCAAATTATTTCTTTATTTAGAAAAAAGGTGCTAGTAAACAGACATCCCACCTGGTGGTAGGTGATTGGAATTAGGAAAGATTGGGAAAATGGAGAAGGATAGGTTATCGACATAACGTTCCTTTCTTAATCATATTTCTTTTAAACAATTAATTTTATAACAGTTATAACATTAATAAACAACAATACAAAACATAAAATAATTTTACTTACTAAAGGTGATTACTTGTATTACTGTACAGCTAATTTTCTACAATTTTTATAACTTAAATTCAATAGAATATTTTATGTGTAGATAACAAAAAGTCATGTATAATGTACCATGTACCATACATGTATAATTGTACACTGTACAGTCCCTGACATATTATTAAATTTAAAAAATAGTCGAGAGTAATTTCCATTATAATCGTTTCCAATCACTATGACAGTTACTTCCGAATAAAAGGTAATAACCTTAAATGGTCTACTTAATTGATGTTTTAAAACGAGTGATTTTTTACCTACATCAAGACATGTTCAAATCTTATAACATATTTTCAAAGCTAACCAATTTGAAAGAAAGAAAACGTATGATACGAGATTTATATCTTGACCACCCTCCACGGTTATTTTTTATCATTTACTTTGAATTTCAATATTTTCATTTACAAACAAAATACCTGGCAAAAACATTAAACCGAATTATTTTTAAACCGAAGAAGAAATAATATTGAATTATATTAACTAGAAATCGCTTTGATATTTAGTTACTTGCTACTTTTGACATCATTAAAACTTTTTATATGTATTCGTAGTATATTATGCTATTCATTTCTATGCACTTAGGCTGTTTCTTCCATTGCTCATACTGGTTCACACGAAACACTTGTGATTAACGTGTATTGAAGCGATTAACTACAGATTATTATTGGGCTTATAATAATAAACATAGATTAAAATCTAGTAGAACCATCTGTTTTCGCAAAAAACCTCATTTTTTAATTTAAATAAAAAATATTTTGTTCCGATGATTTAATACTAGAATAAACTGACTCCGAACATAATATATAGGCATCTTCGTAGCATCGTTTAGTCATACAACGTAGATGGAGTAGGTACTGTATTGTGATATTGTCTTCTGGCCGACGTGCAAATAATAGGGGTTAAAGTATGAAATTGCCGTTTTATAGTAATAGATACTTTGAATTGACATAAAACCTTCATAGTGTGAGATTTTCGAGTGAAACTTTTTTCACATGATACCTATGAGGTTCTTGTTTTAAAAAATGTGCAACATTCGATTTTCGACTTTCAATTGTTTTTTTTTATTCAGCTTAGACGGGAAAGATAGATACTTCGAAAATCCGAGTAATCTTTGAATACGAGTTCCGACGCGGAACTAACGCGGCAGAAACGGCTCGCAATATCAATGCTGCGTTTGGAGAGGAGACTGCTAATGAACGAACCGTGCGTTTTTGGTTTAAACGCTTTCGTAATGGAAACTTCGACTTGAAGAACGAACCACGTGGAAGACCGCCCACACAGGTGAATAACGCTGAATTGAAGGAGATGGTGGAAGCCGATCCGAGTCAAACTACCCAGGAATTAGCGGCATGGTTTAACGTTACCTTACCTACAATATTGACTCATTTGCATCAAATCAATAAGATAAAAAAATATGAAAAATGGGTGCCTCATGATTTGACTGATCTGCAGAAAGAAACGTGTGTTGAAACTTGCGTTGCCTTGTTGAATCGGTACAGAAATGAAGGAATATTGGATCGAATTGTGACATGTGACGAAAAGTGGATTCTTTACGATAACCGAAAGCGACAAATGCAATGGCTGACCCCAGGTCAAACGCCGCAACAAAGCTTACCAATAAAAAGGTAATGGTGACTGTTTGGTGGTCTATTCATGGTGTTATTCACTATAGCTTTCTCAGGTCTGGTCAAGCAATAACAGCAGATGTTTACTGTGCCGAACTTCGAACAATGATGGCGAAACTAGCAGTGAAACAGCCCCGACTCGTGAATCGATCTTCACCATTATTGCTCTATGATAACGCAAAACCTCACACTGCACGAGAAACCGTTGTAACTCTACAGGAGTTGCAGTTAGAAACCATACGTCATCCTCCGTACTCGCCAGACCTTGCTCCAACGGACTACCATTTTTTTCGTGATTTGGACAATTTTCTACGTGGTAAAAAATTTTCTTCCCAAGAGGCAGTACAAAATGCTTTCACACAGTTTGTTGAATCTTCATCCCCAGAGTTCTATCGCAAAGGCATAAATGAACTTCCGATTTAACAATGTATAGATAATGAGGGTAAATATTTTGATTAAATAAATATGTTACATTTTAGAAAAATACGAGTTTTAATTTTTCAGTACAAATCGGCAATTTCATACTTTAACCCCTATGCTACTATTTGCATGCTACTATTTATGTCCCTATGCTATTTAGTACTATGCTACGTTAAGAAAGGGACAAAAAGCAGAAGTTTACAGATTGTTAATAATACATACGCGAGCTTAAACGTCGCCATAAACTAGGTACTTGATTTTATTGGTGTCCAAGGCCTCCATTGACAAATACCGAAACGTATTTTTTTTAATAGTTTAAATGTTCATTTAAATAATATAAGTGAATAGGGACTTCCTGGACGTCATTCCGTTCTGGAAATAAAGATCATTGAGACCCTTGTAATGGGCATTGATTTTGTTTACATGTTTTTTTCTCTACTGCTCACTTTCCTAATGGCATAGTGAGATGCCACCACATTCCAGATTTCCTTTCGGATAATAAGCTATTCAACAGGGAAAATCTTAAGTCAGTACGAATAATAGTTTTTGCACAAAGAGACAATTAATATTTTCAACTTTTTTCAACCCACTCTTGATGCAACCCATTTAATTATAATATATTGGCGCTGTTATTAGAGTAGATATTGAGCTACACAACAGTGAAAATCTCGTTAAAATTCATTCAGTAATAATTCAATTAAAAGTATTCTTTTTATTTTCCTCTATAACTCAACATCCTTGTGTCCTATGAACATAATACATACACGAGTTTTCCCTCTGAACAAATAGCTATACACTAGTGGAAACATGATCAAAATCTGTTCTGTAGTTTTTACGTGATACTCAAACAAATAGATATACAGACAAAAATTCTAGAAACCTCTGTTTTGGGTTCTGTAGCTTCTAAAAAGACCGCTCAATTTTTTTTTAATTTACTTAAATTTCTGTATTCAACCCTTTTACTGTTTTATTATGTGTATAGATAGATATCGATAAGCGCTAGCTAGATAGATAAATATTAAAACTTTAAAGGGAACACGAACATAGCAAGAAATACTAACTTCACCAAAACGTGATTCGTTTAATATCGATTTGTGTGAACCAAACTAAGTGGATAAATAGTATCTGTTGTTAAGTCGGGTCTTCAGTTAAGGCAAAATGTATTATGTACAGTGACGCCCTCGCTCCGCTTCCGTTTATTATTATTATTTTTTTTCAAATTTCAAAATAAAATATAGCCTATATTAGACACGGATAATGTAGCTTCCTATTTGTGAAAGAATTTTTGATATCGGATCAGTAGTTCCAGAGATTACCCCCAATATATCCACAAACACACAATTTTACCTCTTTATAAGTATAGACTATAGTGTATAGAAGTGAAATTAAATCTGTTGCTCATCAGACTAAGAGGTTTCATTGCATTAGGTTTCAATCATAGTAAGCTAAAGTGTCGATGTCAGTATATAACTTCTCTCTGCAAGGCACAGGCCCATATAATTAATTACAATAGGAATTTCAGGCCATAATCGTACGTGAGCTCAGTGCAGATTGATGAATATCAGACATGGCAAAGATTTTTTTTAATATTGGAGAGGTTTCCTCACGATGTTTTTCTTCATCGCCTTATTGATATAAAAAACGATAAGTAAGGTTGAAAAATATATGTAAGGAGATGATCGCGCCAAAATTCGCACTCACGAGATCATGAATCGAGTCAATAATAAATACTTCTACTCGTAGATCCATTGTTTCTCAATCTTTATAGTACTGTGACCCCCTCAATACAGTCCACGGATAAGTGGTAAGTGGATACTGTCGTCCATAGACATTCGCGATACATGCCAACATCAGTCCAAAATTACAAACGTTGGCACACTCCCCAGGATGCGCTGCCCACCTTTGCAGGTTAAGGAATGGATTGGGAAAATTGGGAGGGATAGGATGGGATGGGAATGGGCTCTGGCATATCTCACTAACTACCGAAACACATACGTACATTGGGGAAATACGATAAAGTAGGAAATGCAGTACGTTTCAATGTAGTTTTCTGTGAGAGTCGAGTGCACCTAGCGGCTGTGGGAATGCAGCATGCACTTTCTCCCTCTCAAATACTGAAGGGGCTGGTTGCATTACAAGTTAATGTCCCATTGTATAAGAAATGTTTTGTAAAGGTATTTAGCAATTACAGTCGGTGATTGATTTTCAGAAGGCAATTCGTTCTATTTCCATCCGATTCACTGTATACACCGTTATGCTATGTTTATGGTAAAAAAAATTTTTAAAGTGTTTTAGTTGCACAGAGAAATATCTGAAAAAGTAAAAAATAAAAGAACTCTCGACAAAGGTTTCCAATTCGCAGTCAGGTTTTAGTTTTCCGAACTAACTTCCAGCACAATTCTGTATCTGGTCTCTTTAAAACTACTCGCGAGTCTGTATCAGATAAGACGTGCATCCAAGACGAGAAATCTCATTTCGACAACTTTCTATTCAAAAGGCGATAATATTTTTCATAGAAGAAAGAGAAATTACAATGAAGCGTCGCAAGACCAGGGGGCTAATTATATTAATAAAAAGCCTGAACTGAACTGCATCGGAAACTGCATTAGATTGTTTTTAGATGTCATTTAGATTAGATTAGATTAGTCATTTAGATTTTAGATGTCATTAGACATTTAGATGTCATCTTTCGTATCATGTAGGCTGTGTGCAGTGGAAAGTCCGTTTTATTGTAGTGGGAAACGTTTATTCATAAGATTCAAATCTTGCTAAATGACGCTCCTTTCCACAGGTAAAACACTACTGATTACTAACGCCCGCAGTTCAATTAAAAGTGTAGATGTCAACTCCTCCGCAGTCTGCTTTTCTAAGGGTATGGACCCCCAAGCAGATCGAAAGTATTTAAAAAGCTCGGGCAAAGCCATAAGTATGTTTGTTATAAACATTTTATCCAATAAAGGCTCACCAGCTTTAAGTTGTTTATTATTTCGTCCAGCCTGCACGACATCGATTCACCTTGATACGCACACGTGAAGAATTTATGTTGCAGCAGATGTATGTTCCCCACAAATTCCTTGTCATAAACAGATTTTAACTTAGACCACATATCTTTTGAAGCAGCAGTGCAAGACAAAAGATGTGTAAGAGATTCCTTCTCTTTCTTCTAATTTCACCCACTCTTTTTTGGCTGACCCTTCTGCTCTCTTAAAATGACTTCAGGTTCAGGCTTTAATCCAATGACAATCTCGTGCAGTCCTCTATCTCTTAAAACGACTTCGGTTTGAAATGGCCAAACGGCCCAATTCTCTGCTCTAATCAGCTTAAGACTTGTACTCGAGTCCATCTTCAAATAATTTCTGGGCCGCGCCCCTTCTTAGAAACTTCACCACGTTTGCACGCAATACAAATACATCTGCAAAAACAGACAAGGTTGGAGCCTGGGCCCATAACCTGTCGTGCAGGGTATGCGCTGTGGAAAGTTAGTTTTATTATAGTGGGAAACGCTTATTCATAACACTCTATTACAACTGATTTTAATAAAAACAGCACAATACATTAACGCTGAGTGTCACGCTTTCGACGTCTATCAGTCCCAGAATAACATCTTCATTGAATATTACTTTTGTTTTATCTAAGTAAATTTCGTGATTGACGCGTCGTGTCACTACGTCGAAGAGTAAGACTGTTCACAAACGCGCTGGACGATACATTTAGAATGCTGGACTGGAAAGCACGTGGAATGAATATCAACAGTGAGTACATCTCGCATCTTCGTTTCGCCGATGACCTAATCATCAGGGCAGAATCGCTGGAAGATTTAATTTTACTTCAGTGAGGTTTAATTTTTCGATCCAATTTTAAATGGGACATGCAGTAGTAATATCCAAAAAGTAATTATATATCTGCCAACCCTATTCGTTAGCTGGTGTGTGCGTGTTCGTCCACTAATGAAAACGCATTTGAAGAGCAAAGTTTCAGCGAATCGCTAGTAGGTATAATCGACGTCTATAACACATCACTGCGCATAAACTTGAATAGAAGAAAATGAAGAGACGTTAAAAACCCACAAACTATCTCGCTGCTATATTTTTCTGGAGCCATTCTGTAATTGCTTTGGCCCAGTTCCCCTTTTGGCATGCGGCGAGCATGTCCAAACCAGTTCACCTTACGACTTCTTGACGGCCATTTGCATTTTGGAACGTTTTGTTGTTAGAAGCAATAAATTTCAATTGCTGATTGCTCGGCAACGTTTGAAGATGCGCTTTGGAATTTTAACATCTTTGGAATTTTATATTTACTGAAGTAACTAAATTCACTTTTATTGACATAGAATGTTTCTTAAAAGTAGTTAATTATTTAGAAACATTTAGAAACAGTGGAGGAGGTACGATAATTAATTAATTTCAGATTTCTTTGAAGTCTTGATATATATTTTTAGAAGTTTCGGATTCTTAAAGGTCATCGTTATATTTCTGAGATAATTTCGATAGTTATTAATGAAGGAATACAATATTTGAAGCGAAATCAAAGCTGTTTAAAAATAGGTTTATATATTGAATGTCTTAAAAGTCAGCTAATATATAATATAGTATAATTATATATAATACCTATATTCTATTATACAGTGCTTTCGAAAAGTAACGAATATATTCATTATTTCTGAAATTGAGAGTTTTTCGAAAAAATCCTCCGAGACGTCGATTTTGTTTTAAACAAAGACACTTTTTGACATACGACCCATATTTGTGACGTCATCGTTGTTCGAGATATGACGTCATCGACATTTTTTTTAAATAGCAACCCCCAATTTCGGCCACGCCATTTGAAAGAGCGTGTCATTCAAATTGAATTTAACCATTCAAATTTCAATTTCATTTCACTTACAACAGTTTTGTTCACTTGTGTAAATCACTTTGGTTATTGATCACTAGTTAATTATTTCACTATCAATCCGTCCAAGAGTTGGTCGTTGACAATTACGACACAATTTATTTTATACTGACGATTCACTTTGCTTAGGTGGCAACCCAAAACCTGTGCGCCATTTATATAGTTAAATTATTTGGAAAAAAAATTGAAATCAACTTTGTAGTATTTAAGTTTACCTCTTACATGTCATAGTCTCTCTTTATAATATTAGTATATTATAAATATTAGTATATATAAAGTATATGTTATCGCAATACAATTTTTGTATATTCACTTGTAGTAATATGGAACCGAACGAAATAAAATAAAAATATGTCCATGGACGACAGTATCCACTTATCAGCAGGTGGACTGTATGCTCGTCTGCTGCCTTTTTTCTATCAAAGAAAACTATTTCATTTTACACAAATAAGAAAGTAATAAATATACTGAATGGCTCACAATCTTTCGTGGATCCATAGATGTGTATAAAGACAAATAAATTAACCAGAATCTAAACAATGTCATAATCTTTGCTATGTATTTATGAAGTTTGTTGTTGAACACTCTTGTTTCGCTCGAAATGTAGTATTTAATTAGCGTTGAATATAATATAATTAGTGTATTAGCATTGTAATGTACGACGAGTAGAATGTTATAGTTTAATGTTTAAATGTCAATATTAAATGTTAAAATGCACCGTGGAGTGCATATCCAGGCTACATCCGGCTCGAAGGACCAAAATGTATGGTCAGTTGCCCAACATTCTTGTAATTGGTATATTTTCGTAATTTTATGTTATATACATACAACATACATTATTGTAGTTGTAAAGATACAAATAATTGTCTTCAGTGACTTTATTGTACTAAGTATAACACAGTAACTTATATTGTATGTATACTAATTTGTATGTACAATTCGTACAATAACATTTGTCCCATCGAGAATCGAATCCGTGATTATTTACGCAGCAAGGATTAGCAGAACCGACTGAGCTAATCACTAATGAAAATAAATTATTATTTTATAATAAAAACATTTCTTAAAGAAATATGGCTTTCTACTCTTTTCTCTACATTTATAATACGCAACGTTTGTCTGTCTCTTCGTGTATAATTTGGATTCTACTGGATAGATTTGGATGCGGTTTGATTGTCATGTAAGTTATTTTTTCGGAAAGTTTTTAGTATACATGTATACTATAATATGCATATAAGACTCGCCTTATATACAATAGGTATATAAAGTGAGCAGGCAAAAGGCCAGTAGCAATTAATATAAAGTGGTTTGATTCTTTAAGTACACTCGCAGAAATTATTTCCCTCAATACAATATCAATTAACTTTTGCTACATCGAATAAAAATATGAATATTAAATTAATCAAACAAAAATATACATAATAAAATTAAACATCGAAACAGCCCATGCTATTTACCGCATATTCAATGTAATCAACATGAGTAATTATTGAATGGGAAAGTTCATTTAAAGTACCTCTCTTAATTTTATTGGTCGAACAAACCACTTTTCATTGTCCGTAATACAACAGGGAATACCTCCCTAAATGGAATGCAAAGCAAGATTGATGCCTCCACAAAGGGATTTTAAACTTCTTGATCACAATATAGGATAGACTTTGGTGTAAGTAACGAGAAGTTTCGGGTTATTTTTAGTTGTGATCCATACTGCTCTGCTCGGCTCAGTAATATCAATTTTATCGTTAAGTGAACTATTATTGTATATGTTATACTGTTTAATAAAGTATATTATCTCATCTTTTGTACCTGTGTATCTCTCGTTTCTTTGCAATATCGGGACTACTGGATTCGTGATTAAATAACAAGAAAAAAATAGTAACAAAAAAAATTTTGAGCGTGATGGGTAGTAAAGGGTATAATTCAATAAGTTTGTTTTATCTCTACTCGATAGGACAGAAGGGAATAAGATGGGATGGAATAGGATGACTCACTCCCGAAACACATACATAAATAAATTCATTTTTAAGTGATCCGTTCGTGTAAAGAGACTTGTACGCGTTGTAGGTAAAAGGTATAATGGAAAGGCGTACCCTAATTTTAATTAATCCAAGGGCATATTCGAAGGGGTATAAGCGGGTTTTTTATGTCAGTTTTATCTCATTCATTCTATTTCATTTTTATCTCTCATTTCAAGTTTATCACTACTCAATGAGTGAAAAGGGGGCAAGAACACCGAAACACATGCATATTATGTCTTCTAGAGACCATATCATGACACTGACATAGTACCCACTAAATAAAATCATCAAACAATTTTGAAAACTTTGGCTTAAAAGTGGCTTATACCACAAAAACAGGCATGTTCGAATAAAACGAGACGGAAATAAAATCGAGAAAGATGGACGATGGCGGAGTGCTCCCAGTATGGACCAGCCATAGTATAGCATCTCACACAAAAGCTGTAACTAAATGTCGCACATATGAAACAGTGCACTCGTTTGGTTGGCCTTAATAGGAAATAGTTTTCGCAACACGGCTTTGTAATTCTTTGTCAGTGAAAAGTATTTATGCATGAGCATTACCCACACCGCCAATATATGAACATTGACATTGTGGAGTCAGCCGAGTTTAGAACAGTTCGACTCCACCTCTTCCCGTGGTTGTCCAAAAAGGCGACTAAAGGTGGAAAGGCTAGGAACTATACTACACTAAAACAGTGGACTCGCCAACTCGTTGTCAATGTAATAAAGCCACATTATTATCCACCACAGTTAACTACAAGAGTCGATTTCATAAAGATGCCGAAGAATTCAAGATAAGGAAAATCCATAAAAAAAACAAGCCGGTGAAATTATTTATAATATATATTTATTTTTTAACATGTAAATTTTTTTGACGTTTTGTGGTTTGATGGTGATAGTTTAATAGATTTAATAGGTGATAGTTTAATTTAGTGTTTTTCATGCATGGTGTTTGTGATAATCAAATAAAAGTGTGGGACTGCGTTTTTCGTGTGCTTTCAAGAAATCCTCTTCTGTCCTCAGTAAACAAATTATCGTTTTACTGAGCGACTGACTTGGACGGGACTGGACATTGACAATTTCGTTTTTAAAAATTGAAGTTTTAGATTTTAATATTGTTTATTTCGAAGAAGATTTGACACTGACAGAATGCACTAATTGCACCATTGTCATATATAAAGAAACAAAAATAAATTTCTCAATCTTTTTAGCACAACAATTGAGTATTCTTTCGGTTCATAGAGCAGGTATATTACTGGTAACATAAAATATTTTTATTTTGTATGAAAAGAAACTGTTGAATTTTAAAGTCTTAAAACAAAATTTGTTAGTTTTCATTAAAGAAATTCAGTATTAACAAGTTGCACGTATTTTTAATTTAACCTTATATAAACTATAAGCATATAAATTTTATTATTTTATATAAACACATAAAATACAATTATAAACATATGTCGTGCATTATAGTTGAGAATAAACTTTTATTTTTATTTTGACAACTCTGTTGAGATTCCCCACTGCAAGTTGATTTATATCAGCCGTGGTTAATGGGCATCAGAGGGAGACGTCGATAACGAGAGAAAAGGCAATAATCGATCCCACATTAACGAAACAAATCGAATAGAAACGGAAGCTTAATTAATTGTCCTTTATTAATTTGATTCGATACACCGCACGTGCTGCCTTTGATCAAACTCACGCTGATTTCATTTGGTTTGTTGTTATTTTCGGGTTTCAGTGAAAGAGGAAAAAATATATGAATCGTATTTATTTCATTACTCTTTTAGTAATATGTTTTAATGCAAATTTGTTTCGTTTTCACATCTTTTTCAACGTTTTTGAATGACTGGAAGAACGGGGGGGGCGACTAATATCATCATTATTTTTGCTTCATTTTATAATTAAGGACGATTTACTAATGAAGGATTTCTCCAAATTCAACGCCTAATGCAGTGAAACAACGCCTAAATCAGTGAAACGGGGTGTGTCGTTTATAAGCAAAAAAGCGAGCTAGGCTGCGAGAAAGGCTCTCTCACAGAAGATTACAGGAAAATGTAATGTATTTCCAACTTTAAGTTATTCCCCCGATGTACGTATGTATTTCGGTAGTGAGTATCGACGAATTTATCAATTTGAGTAAATGACGTGACTTGTATTTAAAGATACATATTAACTTAAATAAGTAACAAATTTGTACATCAACTTGTGTACATCAATATATGAACTGTATCAATATAATTTTAATTTCAATATTTAAAAAATAATTGACCTGTAATGATAAATAATTATTATCTATGCAATAAATAAGTATACCAGGGACCAATTCTATCCCACCCTATCCTATCCTTCCCCATTTTCCCAACCCATTCTCCAAAACTCTCAAATTTCCAAATCGGATTTGAAACCAAAGATTATAGATATATAAATCAGGATTATAGAAAAAGGCGGCAAACTAACATATAGTCCACCTTATGGTGGATCATACTAAAGCTGCAGCTACACCAGTATCTCCACACTATCATACTATTTAAAATAATATTTATCATACTGTATGTGAGTATTATAATATGTTTAAAACGGTGGGTAGTTGCTAATTTCTATTATTAACGGCGTAGAGTATTACATTTCTATATTTCGAAACCCTAGTGTTTTTTTTTAAATGTGTTATGGGAAAATGAAGTGTACGTAAATAAAACTAATTGACTAAAAATGTAGGTACTGTGTGTGTCCTTTAACGATGTGGTTCTGTCTGGACGACATTTAGATTTGTATTCAAATGAAATCTACTTTCGGATAATATAATCGTAACAGGCCGTTTTATCATCTACTGTTCGACATGGGCCTCCTTGATGCACGTCTCGTGCATGAGCGGATGTATTGGGAAAATGGGGAGGGATATGATGCGATTGAAATGGGTTCTGGCATAACGCCGCGCCAGCCAAGCGGGATGGCAAATCCACTCTTTTAGAGATGGTGTAGTTCCACCTATCTCTTATCCGCCTTTTACGACACCCAGGGAAAGAGATGAGATAGTGTTATTCCAAAGCCGACCCTGCACGGCTGTGACACCACATAATCGAACTGTCAAAACATAAATATATAAAAACAGATAAAATCATTTTTATTATCCGTCTCCCAAATGCGTTAACATTTTGAAAATACCTACTCTAAAGACCATTGATGTGTTATTTTTTAGTATATTTATTTCAATAACAATTTACGAACTAGTTTACAAGCCAAATTAACAGCCGCACACACATCAGTAGAAAGGGTGCATGATTTAATAGCTATCAAAAAAAGGTAAAAGCCTGTGATAGAGTACGCTGAATTATTTTGACACATAACTCTCCGACAGATTTCACAGTGGGAGTTTACATTGAAAAATTGTTGTTAAAAATTGTTTATACATTTTATTTCTAAATTGAATAGCATACGTGTATGTAGGTATAATAGATGTATGTACAAGTATATGTATACAAGATTATTATGTCATACCATCAGCACTGCTGGATATAGGCCTCTCCCATGGCTCACCACCACTCGGCTCTTCTAATCCAGCCGCCACCATAAAATATACATTCACGAAAGATATTCACTGTGAAGAAGATGCAGATATTGTTTATTTAACCCATATTAGGAAAATATGTATAATAAAGTCATCTAGATACGGACAAAATAATTGCGAAATCACATTCTAAATAGACGAAATCGTGGACAAATACTATATAAATAATGAATTCCAAGATTAGAGCACTGAGTGCCCACTTGTATTTGTAATATCAACACAAATTTCTTTCCAAGAAACTTAGCACTAACTTCTTCAACAAAAAAGGTCCATTGTTCCCAAAATAATACGCTATAATATTATGCTAAGAAGTGGTAGCTGAGACACCTATCCCAGAAGACAACGGCCCTTCCTTACTTTATTAATATTTCATCTAAAGGACTGCGAGTGTCAATATCACACAACGTTGGGTCGAAGGGTCGATTCAAGATGTTTGTACTCCTCTTCGCACGTATAAATTTTTTGATGACATCTCTTTTCTATGCAAACCCTCACAAAAGCGGTTCGTTTTGTCTTTAATTTTTTTAAGTACAAAAACAATTAAATGTTTGATTGTAGGGAATGGAAGTAAGGACTGCGCAGGTGCTTTTGGTCTGGAAAATATTATTGTTTTTGATGAACAAAGGAATATGAAATGTTTCAGGTGTAAATTCCAATCCCGACCGTATGGCGTGGGACCACGGTGGACTTACTATTGACTTATATATGTCTACTAAAAGTGTCTAAAATTTTCGACTTCTTCATGGCGTGCAACTAGCGCCTATGCATAGATTATGTAGTAAAAATAATTATGTCTATACTGTAATGTTAATTAATTACATAATTAAGAAAGCACGATTTACAACGACGTTTCATGAAATGACTAAAATTATTTACGCGGATATTGTAATGTCGTTGCGTACTTCGTATTTTGAGACTTAGAACGTTTAATGTGCTTGCTTGTGTGGAACGTATGCTAGCTAACTTGTGTGGAAAATTCTCTGGTAAAGCTTTTGTCATACTATGTATCACTCATAGATGTGTGTGCTAGAACACAAATTTATGCGTAGACGCTTTGTATAGAAATCGATTCTTAGCAGGCTATCACGGTATCTGGCTGCACTTCATGAATTGTTCAGACTCTTCATTCCGCGGAATCCAATTCATGAAATATCTAGACACTTCAAAAAATTAAGCACTCATAGAGTTCATGTCTATGTCTATGTACACTTTAGGGGTTGCACATCCACTCGGCAGACTTGACTGGTCACGTTACCCCTCTCTCACAGAAGACTAACTTGAAATATACTGAATTTCCCACTTTATCCTGTTTCCCCAATGTACGTACGTGTTTCGGTAGTGAGTGACATGTGCCAGAGCCCATTCCCATCCCATGCCTCCTCATTTTCCCAACCCTTCATCCAAATTAATTCCTATAACTCCGTAGGTAGGCAGTCATTCATCTGAGGTGTGTCATTCTGGACTGATGTTGGCATGTATCGTGGATGTCTATGGATGACGGTATCCACTTACCATCAGGTGGACTGTAGGCTCGTCTGCTGCCTTATTTCCATACAAAAGTTATAAATTGAACAAGTGGCTACGACATACATATATATGGAGTCACCGTTTTTAACCAACCCGGTTTTCATAAACAGGTATTCCAGACAGGTGCTGCGAGCAATTTTATCAACTACCCGCTTTTAGTATTGTATACGAATATCGTAATAAATGTGTTGCGATACACTAGCACTGTCTGCAGATGTATTCAGTGATAAATGGCGAGATAATGATACTATATTAATATTAACATTTTTTTCATACAAAATTTAATAAAGTTTTTTTTTATAAGTAACTGTTATATAAGTGGTTACTCAAGCTTATTTATTAATTTAGTAGAAGACTAGTTGAAGCGACGACTTAAAGAAAGTTGGTAGTGGCTGTTGGATTTTAGCGTTTTTGCGGCTGTTTTAGAGTGGGAACTCTTTATTGTCTAAAATTAAATATCGAGATTTAACCGGCGTTTTTCCATTAAGTCTGTATTTTCACACTATTCCAATAAAATTTTCAATCACTGCTTTATTTGTCAAGTTCATTCCATTTAAAATAAAAACAAAATCCGTATTGCAGAACTGCCAAAGCCACAGTAGTAAATTTAATATATATCAGGAAATTTCTAACAGTTTTCTTACTGTCGGCGACTTTGTACGAGTATATAACCTTAAGAGATATTGTTAAACTGTCTGTCACAAATAAAGTACTTAACTTCTTTTTTTTCTCGATTATCCTCAATTATCCAAATGGGGACTTTTAATACACCATAATTGTGATGGATTCCTTATTATTATTCTTCATTTAATTTTTGGATCCAAACGGTTAATTTTTTCTATAAATTTTCTACAACGTCATGTTCCGACTAACACCCTATTTCCTTACGTCACCGTCGGATTCTCTCATAAAGGCTTTTGACACCACTATAAAATTTTTATTTGATTTCGTTTGGTATTTATTATTGTGCACTCGTGATCGCTACTTTCTTCGATCGGTATTAATTAAATTTCAAGATCCTGAGGATTACTTATTTTGGCTTTTTACACACGCATCCTTAAACAAATAAATATTAACAGTTCCTCTTCAGGCGGAAGTATACATGTTAACGTGTTTTATATTAATACACGTTTTTACTGAGTTACATCAACCATGGTCAACTACGGTCAGGGTCAGCTTGTATCCTTAGCTAACTCATTGGAAATGTAAAACTTTCTTTAATAACACTAATAAACTTATATTTTGAAATCAATGTACCGAGCACATATACTTTGTAATAAATAGAGAAGTACCTAGAATTACATGTGATCCGAAACATCTGTGTCATTTCCTCAATATCCAACCAGTGCGGCCTATGAACGTTAGATAAGGCTCTGCGCTTGTTGTGAAGAAAAGCTGCCGCGTTAGCGGTGTGGTGTCAATTAGAATGTGGTTTTCTATCAATTTTAAGATTTACGTGTCACTTTTGTATCAAATCGTAAGTAAAACAAAAATTATTTTATTTTATAAAATCTAAAGTTCTTAAAGACGTATGTTAGTACCAATCCGAGACATTTTCACAAAGAACTGGGCTTAGTATTATATTATAATCTATGTCTGGAGTTTCCTTGTAATAATAATATGAATGTATAATTTACTTATTACGTTTATATAGTAACATAGATTAATTTATCGTTACATATAGTATTATAAAAATACTGCTCATTGTATTTTTTTAATTTTATTTTTATAGACACGCGTTTTTTTTCTTAATTTTCAAAGGTTCCTAACCAATGCATATTGACATTAAGATTTACGCAGATTACAACATCAGCCTTCATACGTAATACTCTGTATGCCAAAGGTATTCGCGGTTCTTATTATCGCGAGTGGGTATTGTGTCATAAGCGGCCCGCCCGTATATTGTTTCAGGGAGCGATATGTTAAACATACATATAAACTTTTATTAATAAACAATTTCCAAAAAAAAATTGTGAGTAAGTAAGTAAATTATAAATTGTAAATTAGTAAGAGATTGTACTACATCTTTTGATTCAGTTTATCTGAATCTAAAAATAAACTCCGATTCCTTCGTTCCCGCAACGTAAATAGTGCACCCGCTCCGCTCAAGCACCGTGACCTCACTTTAACGAATGTTATATAACAGGTCTCAAACTGCTGGGAAGGCGGAATAATACGCTGCCGCTACGCTCAGCCGATACAACTTGGCGGAAATTAACAGCTTCTGCCCCAGGAGCGGAGAGGAGCGGAACTGCAGCCCGATTTATCGCTCACAGCCGTGTATTTGTCGTTCAGTGCTGTACGTGTTTAATCTTGACCGAAATTGAGTCTTAATAATGTAAAGAGCTAGATTTAGACTTAAAAATCCATTAGCCGGATTGTAAACTTCTCTAAAAGATCTGAACCTAATTTTTATGTGAAAATTATCTGTGTTTGGAACGAGTTCCATTAGCATCCCGGCGCGTCGCGTCGGGAACCCGACTGAGCATTTTCAAGTATACCCACACTAAAATAATGTATATGGTATGTACGAGCACAACGACTACTAAACGTAACCCGCCTCCGTGAGATGAAAGAACTGTACAAGTAATACCACTAAACAATTTGTATTTTCAGTAATTACACAAACGTAGATGACGAAAGCTGTCAATAGACGATAGCAAAACACGCAACAGCAACAAGCTATTGACTACGAGTATTAACAGGACATTGAGTATTTATCATCACAAAACCAATAGTGACGCTTCATTAGCGGACTGGAATGGTCCAATTAATTGGTTCATAGAAATGCCCGACATTCGAGGAATTAACTTCACATTTTTTTAGAGCGAATATACCTATGGAGGCATTACTTTTTAGTACGGGTCAGCAGGAGTGAACTGCGTCATATAGACCATTTACGACATCCACTTCATGTTTTCTATTCATATTTCTTGAAAATACAAATAAATAATTTGTAAATTTCGTTATAGTTTATTAAACAAATTCATTATTTTGTTCAATCAAATTATAAAAGTAAAATAAATAAGTTAATTAAAAACACGAGTACTATTTGTAATTCCTTTTAAGAGAGAGGGAACTTGGTTAATTAAAAAATAAAGCGAGCAAAATTATTACTGTATTGAATACGTTACTTCGAAAATTTAATACTCTGTAGATAGTTAAATAATAAATGTTCAGGAAAACGTTAGAAGTTTACAAATATCTATAAATGAAAACTCAACTTAAAGTTCGTCGGGTAAAAGACCGCGTAATAATTCAACACTATGGTAACGCGATACTGCCAATGATAAAAGAATTCACTGTTCACGTAGAAAAAGTTCCTTTTTCTCTGACACAGTCCCGTCTCATCACATCCTACGAAAAACCTTTGTATGCGACTCTTCTCGCTAAGTACATTATGTAAATGTAATACTGGAGGCAGGGACTGCTCGCTCCTTGTACATTGTTAAAACCACACCCATATAGTTAAAACATAGTGTAGAAAAACGCGAACAGTCACACTCACGAAATATCAGTGTATAATCTATGATTTACACACTTTTTTAGTCTATCATAGTGGGGCATCATGAGTAGTTATAATGTAGGGAATCATAAAAACGCAGGGGTAGACGCCGCGCCGTGTGTTGAATGATTTTAAACTTTATAAGTACATAGTCCAAAATTCCACGTACACTGCCATTTTAAGGTATGTTACGTAGTTATAGCTTATTTTTAAAACCAAAACGTACTAAATCACGGCAAGAGCAACACAAATTTATGTCCAGTTTGTTGTATGATGTTTTTATCTATTCTTCCCTCTCGGCACGCCATTTTAGAGCATGCTTTAAAAGGAATATTACTGCATATCAATGATTGTAGTGTTATAAAAAAATTTCCTACATAACATGCTTAGTGAGAATGCAACCTACTAATTTGTGCTGTGGTCGAACTAAAGTTTAAATCTAATTGTAAAGAAATGGTGTCGATATCAATATATATTTTTTTATCATTGACAGTGTCATTTGTGAAAGTTTTATACAATGTGCAACACATTTAGAGCTACACGCAACATTTCTAAATGACGACAACAAACAACGAAAACATTATCTAGCTATGACATATTGAGATAACACTAATACAAGTAATACTGTAAATTAACTTAATTGTGTTTTGAATCTAGACAGAGGATCCACCAATGATCTATTGATAAATACGAGTATTACAACGCCAATTTCTCCTCTATAGAACCTCTTTTGCTACGTTATGAACCACTTTATCGGAACGGAAATATTTTTGAAATGCTTTATCGGAATCATTTATTTGCCAGAGATTTTGAGTAGCTAGATTAGCGTAGAAATTTGGTTACATTAAAGTGTACAAATATTAAATAAGTAAGGCAAATCGCATTTAATAAAATTTAAACGTAGAAATAAAACTAAATATAATTACATATTTAAACACCCGCCTGTCTTCATTCCATTGCCGCGCCTTAAAGGGCTCATATTATGTGGTACATTTATTATTGTAAAATATATTTATTATAACCATATGAAAGCAATAAATGTATTGAGCATTATTCTTGTTAACAATTTCAATATTAAAAAACCTCTTTAATGTTAACATTTCTCCATTTGAATAATTAATTCACCGCTAATTTCAGCCACTTGGACGTCGATGCATAGTGCGATGTTTACGTAATCACGCGGTTAACAGGAATGCAAATCGATTTACTATGTTAACTTGTCTTACAATATTCCATTAATGTTGTAGGTAAATTGGATGCAATTGAACACACAGAGATTGCCTGCCACGAGATATGTCAACCACAGTCACCATGCAGTTACTGTGACGTTTATTTTGCGGACCAAAAGGTCTGATTTTATAAGTTACGGCGGTGTGTTATTTTTGCCAGACGCTTGATAGTTTCGCTAGAGATCTATAATCGGTATGCAAGTTTTAATTCAGAACAACTTTGGAGAGCGATCGCATTGGGAGGACAGATAAAACTGTTTATTTTGATAGTGAATATATTTTCTGCTAGAAAACTGTAATTTAAAAAGTAATTTATACAAATAATAATTTGACAATACTCAACGAGCTCGAAATGATTTATAAACCACTTTAATTTACAAAAAAATATTATTTTGCAAGTATTATTTTCTTACTAAATTATTTCATTAAAAGTAGTAAAAACAACACTTAAAAATTTTGTAGGTAAGAAATTTATAGGTGCTATACTATATCTATGCTTATCTATATATACACTTGACCGTATGGTTTCATCCCGTGGATGACGTAAGAGGCGACTAAGAAAGTATTTCTCTCACGAAAAATTCAATTGAACTATATTTAGTAGTCACAGCATGTATTTTCAAATCAATGGCCAGAACCGAGTCCCATCCTATCCCATTCTATCCTTCCCCATTTTCCCAACCCTTTCTTCAAATCCATTCCTATATCTCCAAAGGTAGGCTGATGCTGAGGCGGATGAGTTATCCAAGGGCGTGCGAACGTTTACCATCCTGGACTGATGTTGGCATGTATCGCGGATGTCAACGGACGACAATATCCACTTACCATCAGGTGGACTGGCAGCTCATTTGCCGCCGTTTTTCATAAAACAATCGATATGCTTATTATTAAAACAATATATGATATTTCTCCTGTGTGATCACGAAAGTGTATTTTTACTGACTTTTATCCATTTCAATTTATAAAACTAAGTGAGTAACATAAAGAAAATGAGAAGTTTGCAACAATCTATTCCCTTAGGTAAGGGATAATCTCCATCGTATAAGTCTAAATCGAACAAGCCACATTCTTAATGTGCCTTTCCATTTAGGATAAAAACAGCGGCGACAAGGTCAAAATATTCTGAAAAACATAGTTTGCAAACTCTTTTTTATCCGTGAAATATGGGGAAGGTGTACGCTGTCGCCCCCACAGCCGCTGGACCCACTTGACTTGCCACGTTACCCCTATCACAGAATACTAAAGTTAAATGTACTCTTTTTCTCGATATACTCGTACCCGTTTCGTACTTGTACCGAAAATACGCGTTTCGATAGTTTGTGAGATACGCCACTGTCTTATTATATTATACCTATATTATTATATTTCTGCCCATTTTATCAACCCTTTCTCCAAATACATTCTTAAATCTCCAACGGTAGGCAGCGCAACCGCAAGAGTGCCAACGCTTGTCATTCGGGACTGATTGATGCAGTTGGACTGATGCTTGCATGTATCGCTGATGTCTTTGAGCGACAGTATCTACTGGTAACCAGTATGGTGGTAACCAGACGGACTCTCTGCTCATCTGCCATCTTTTTTGTATAAAAAAAATTAGCGAAACGCTTCTTTTGTCTATGCGCGGTCTCCACATCAGGACCTTATGGACAAGCGGTTATTGTTTTTATGAGCCCTATATCCAACCCATTGCTACTTCAGCTTTGATATATGCTAAAATTTTATTAAAAAGTGTAATAACTATTTTCATCTCATTTTAAAGACTTTTCATTAGATAGTTAATGTTAAATGAAAAAGATAGTTAAGTGAGGTAAAAATAAGAATAAAGTATTTTTAGAATAATAGAATTTGACGGTGATAATTTTTTTTTTCACGTCTGTATTACTATTGAAAGATTTTCGAATTGCACATTTTGCAAATAGCACATTTCGCGATTTGCAAAATATGCTTATATGAAATAACAGAATCGTTTTTATCGGAATATTCGATTAAATTATTAACAGTGGTCTCCCTGAATTAGAATGGTGTCGCCACAGTATTTGTCGGCCAGTGGAAAAGCACAGATGTACCAATTGGATTTATTTAGCCACTCACTAAAAGTCTGTCATGAATAATATACGTACTCATCCGATTTATCGCAGAAAAGTCTACAGTTCTAAAGGGATTAAAGAATCCACTCAGCAACTCAGATCATTGAGAGTGGGAAGGAAAACATCGTAAAATTTAAATGCGAAATTCCCTTTATTTACATTTCCTTTGATTTATACGTACCCAGGTACGAGTAGCTGTCGGCGATACATTCGAGTGAACAAGTTTTAATCCTCCTTGCCGACGGCAATCGAGCGGTAAGTCGTTTTAAATTAAAACTTGTCGACGATCTCGATCCTACGGATTTATGGCGAAGTTTACGCCCGAAGAAAAAAGTTTATCGATCCCTTAGACGGCGCTCATACATACGTAATTGCCTTCGCAGCTTGAAAGTTGGATTACGATAAGGTTTGGACTGTTTGCTAGGATACAGGAACTTCATTTGGGTCATGAAGATTCTTAATTTCTAAATTCAAATAGGTTATCGCATTTATGTGGGCGTGGGTATTGAGAGCAATGACCAGACTGACAATTTTCAAGTCTTACAAGCCAAATTTAACGCAGCACAAATAAATCTCGTACTCCAGTGTGAGTAATTTGCCATGATGTGTGTAACGTTTAAAGTTTAACCGTTAAAATCTTAACCGGCACTCTTTTCTTTTAGGATGAATTTTAAGATCTAGATCCTCCATTCTAGGTTCGTTGGGTTTGCATCGTTTTGACATATTGTTTTAAATGTAATATTTTTTAAATATTTTCATTTAATTTTTTTTTTTTAAATTCAACAATTGATTAACAGATACTATTAAATTTTAAATGTCAAACATACCATAACCAGCCCTTTTTATTTTTGTTTCTCGTCCACTGCTTGAGATGCACATTATCTGATGCATGAGAGATCTATGGTCTTGAAACGCCACACTGGCCAAGCTAGTTGACGAGTTGGCTCTTTCGATGTGGTGTAGTTCCATAGGGTTTGTGGTAACAACTTTGTTAAACCTTAGTCACCTTCTACGACACCCATGGGATGAGATTGGGTGGTGCTATTGTAATGCCAACCGACATCACACGGCTAAAACATTATATACAATAATTAGAATATATGCACTAACTACGCAAAAGTAATTGAATAATTTCTCACTACGACTGTAGGAAACCTTGATTATACTACGACTGTAAGAAACCTTGATTATTTTATTCTTAAAATAGCCCGAACAAGGGCAAAGACAATAGGAAAGTTAGTTCATTATCCATACCAATGATTATATTAGTTTAAATGAACGTAATTACTTCGCTAACGCTGCTCTCAGAATTTGTAATCGGATTGTAGGAATGGTAACTAAAAAGCGCTATAAAACTGCTGAAACGCTTAGAGACAAAGAGGCCAGACTGACCTATCTCTTTACACCAGCCGTGGTTACGAGTTGACTGAAGAGGCAGGTAATCCAGGATGGGAGCTACCTGTAGTTTTATCAACTGCCCACATTTTATCTTATCACATTTCGGAAAAGCTGCCACACACTACACTAACCATATCCGCAAAAATAAAAACGCAAAATTAAAACGCAAAAATCATAATTTTTACCCGTTCAAACCCGATTTACAATATAAATTGACCATCTCCGTGTTAATAAAAAGGATGTTTCTTATTCCTAGTCGAATCTTCATTTCTCGTTTTTATTATAGAATGTATTTACATTGATGATTTTTATTTCTTTACACTGGACACGGTATTCGGCATATCGTCAGACAGCAAGTAAACCACGTGCACGTAGAGGGGGAGAGTGCACGCTGCATTCTCACAGCCCCCGGGCATTCAACGGGCCATTTCCATCCTATCCTATTTCTCCCCATTTTCCCAACCCTTTCTCCCAATCCATTTTTTAATCCGCAAAAGTAGACAGCGCATCCGGGGGCGTACCACCGTTTGTCATTCTGGACTGAAGTTCGTATGTATCGCGGATGTCCATGGGCTACAGTTACCACTTATCCATTTACCATCAGCAGGACTGTATGCACGTCTGCAGACTTTTATAAGCATGCAATGTTATCATGTAATTCGAAGATAAATTCTTATTTACATGATGTCGTAATGCGTCGTACATGTCGTAAAAAAATGTCAATACATGAATTTAACATATTAAGTAAGGGTTGTGCAAGAACGCATAATACATCGTCATTATTCCACATGCTCCCCAAATATGTGTATCCATTTGCGCACAGTCCAGTAGCACTTCGTTCCCATATCAAATTTTAAGCGTCCTTTCTCCTCATTATCTTTCTGCATAAAAGTAAAGAAAGATTAAAAAATAACGGCGCATAAAGGTCAGCGTGCACCTGCTGGAAAACATACTATACCATTTTTCGAGTGACCTTTACCAAAAGGAAAATGACTAAACTGGCTTAAAATCGCTGACCTTTATGGAGTAGATCCATGTAGATCCCCATATTTCGCATTAAATATTTGTCTAAAATTCAAATATTTCAAAAATTTGAAACGTATTGCAGATTCCTCTCTATATCAGAGCAAATATTATGCTACTTTTAAAAAAACGAATAAATAACTTTTAATGATCTACATACATCTGTCAACTCTTCCCCTGGGAGTTGTAAAAGGCGACTATGAGATAACAAAACGGTTATTACAAGCCTTGAGGGACTACACCTATAAAAGAGTAGACCCGCTAAACTACATGTGGCCAGTGTGAGATTTTAACGTCATACATCCCTCATGCACAGTGTCTTGTGTATGGCATGAGGGACGTATGATCTCATGTGCATGAGACCCATGTTCGGCAGTGGACGATAAAAGGTCTGGTTACGATCAAAGAATGATGGACACTTTTATACGAAACCTGTCCTGACCACCAATACAAATGTAATGTATATCAACTCATTGACAATAACCTGCAGTTACCATAAATCTATGTTTTGTTTCCCAGATTAATGGGAAACTTAATGGTAAAAATCGGGTCTTAATAAGATCCGTGCCTATAACGGCTGGATCACGCCCGCTCTCACGTACACCTTTTGGGTGCTTAGATGGTCTCAGACCAAATTACACACCCTGGATAGAACAAGATGAACCGCCCAAAGTCGAAACTTAGGTGGTCGAACCCTAAACCGAAGTCCTAGGGCAGTGAACCTCTGCTGATTATGCTTCCGCCTGTGGTTCTCTCCCTCATACATTTTTGAGATACTTGTAAGGCAGATACCCTGTATTTATCCTGTATTTTTGGAGCTTGATGCAATAATAAAAATTTGAATAGTTTTAAAAGCTTTAATTTGGTAGTCATGTGTTATTTATTGGGTATACCGGCCAAAATGAAGCATAATTCTTTAGAGATCCATGTACGATTCAACACGAATCAAGTCTTGCATGGATCTGTATAAATAAATAGTGCAATTTTGTTCAAGCTACTCAATATTCATTGGCTTGAATGATACTGTATTTGGTATTTTGGCTTTTATTTGTTAATTTCAAATTAATCTGTATAGGTACTAATAAGACCTTAAGGGTGTAGATCGTGAAAATCACCGAAAAGAGTGTTACGATTTTTCATATTTAACCTATTTACATATGATTGATATCAATGATAATTTGTATATATTACAATCAAAGACCAATAAGTATGTTCATGCTTATATTAAACTCTTAAACCTAATAGTTGTTATATAATAAACGTCAACAAACGCACAAAATTGAGTAAAAATGCAAAAACATGACTTCGTATTTTTCAGATTTAACCCCATAAATCAACACAAATTGATAAAAAGAAACACTTTTTGAACACTGAAGAAACCAATAAGTATAGCTGTATACTTCTTTTTATACCTTTACAAACAAAGACTTCCTCTTTTAAAGCCCTAAAATCTAGATATATTTTAAGGTAAATTTTTCATACACAAATGTATGGGATAAAACGTTCGTTTCATTCGTGCAATCTCGGTGGTCTGCAGCGGCAGTTCCTTTCTGTAAGTGAACGCGACACCACGCTTGTCGGCTGCAGACAGCAGAATTACGTATTGTGAATTTGTGTTTTTTGTAAAAAACTGTAAGTATAACATTTTTATAATTAATTTATTTTCAGTTAGTAGAAAGTATCGATATAATGAATGTCTGAAAGAAAACCATGATGGAACTAGATATAAATCGTAAAAAATACAATATCTACACTAATAGGTATTATAAAGAGGAAAGATTTGGATTTTTGTATGTAACGAATAAACTCAAAAAGTACTGGACTGATTTTAATAATTCTTTTATCATTCGAAAGCTACATTATCACTGAGTAACATAGGCTATTTTTTTCGCAGGACTGATTGAATTTGAGTGGCATGCCAGGGAAAAGAAAGTTTTGTACGCATTATAAAAATATGAAAGCCAAAAGATCTCGGAATAAAATGTAAGTTCCTCCCTACTTATTTATTATCGCATTTGAACAGGGTACATTACAAAGCTAATACAATATGTCATATGATTTAGATCGCCCGATTCAGACATATACCTACAATAACATGTAAATATTGGTTTGTATTATCTATATCTATACTGATAAATAAAATTGAAGTATCTGTATGTAATATCAAAATAATAGGATTTTTAAAAAAAAAAAAAAGGCGATACGGAGTTCGCCGGGTCGGCTAGTATTGTCTAAATATCAAATTGTGGAAGTAGGTAGGCGACAGCGCAACTTTGTCGACATACCTATACCGCCAAACAGACGCGAGGCGCCTAGCGTCTGGCTTAGGGTTGTACAAAATAAATAAAAAGTGGATAATATTGATGAATAATATTTCCAGTATTGAAAATAAAGAAAACCTTGGGGCCGAGACTCTGAGCAACAATGCTACGCGCTGTATAGAGGTAAGTTGTTATACGTAATTCTTGTAGACTTGTTACATAAATAAACAAACTACTTAGTTAGTGATGGGCGAAGACAAAATCTCAATACCTACCTATAGATTTTTCTTGCAATATTTATTATTTTCATCGAGAGACAAACACCTTAGTACCGAAATACTTCTCAATTACTTTCTCAAAAGAAAATTTACGTTCAAATAGGTGACGTCATAAAAAAACAATACCTAATGCGTAAAGAAATTATAATTTCTATTCATCAGGAACCTAATATTGTATTAATTCTTTTGCATTTTTTTAAATTTTTAATTATTTTTTATAAAAAAAATCAAGCCATTATCTTTCTTTACAGGAACTAGTTATTGAAAACGACCAAGAGGGAAAGGTGGATGAAATGGAAGTTGGGCGTAGAGTTGTAGACGTTTCTTTTTTTTTTAAAGCTCTTCAGGCCATAGGGGACCACGGTCCAATGGATTGTAAGTTAAGTTACCTCAGTATAATAGGTGAAGTAAAAGTTGGTCTGGACTCAAAACTCATCATGAAATGTAGTATGTGTAGTATGAAATTTACTGTGTGTTTGATTGAAAAGAAAGAAGATAGAATGGAAGTGAATCATCAAATTGTATCTGGTATCATATCATCTGGTGGGAGCTACTATCAGTTAAAAACATTAACTGCCGCAGTAGCCCTACCAATCATGTCACCTTCATTATACAATGAAATTAATAATACGGTTTGCGATTGGTGGGAAAAGACAGCAGCACATTCCATGGCAGAAGCTGTCAAGGAAGAAGCGGAGTACGCAGTGTCTATAGGTAGTGTTGATAAAAATGGTACACCATTAATATCTGTTGCTGTTGACGGTTGTTGGAGCAAGAGATCTTATGGTAAGAATTTTTCCGCCTTGTCCGGCGCAGCTGCGATAATTGGCATTAAAACTAATAAAGTATTGTTTTTTGGAGTTAAAAATAAATACTGCGTAGTTTGTGCACGAGCCGCAAAGAACGACAGTCAGCCCTCGGAACACCGTTGTTTCAAGAATTATTCGGGATCATCTACCGGTATGGAATCGACCATAATAGTTGAGGGGTTTAAACGTTCCATTGTTGATCACGGTGTAATTTATAATAAATTTGTAGCAGACGGCGATTCCAGTACTTATAAAAAAATATTAGATTCGCGACCGTACGGTAATTTAACAGTAGAGAAAATTGAATGCAAAAATCATCTTTTACGAAACTACTGCAATAGCTTGGAGAAACTGTCGAAAGACACTAAGTATCCTTGCGAATTGCGGAAATTCCTAAAAGAAAGGTATTTGCGTTTAAGAACGGGTGTAAAATGCGCTATTAAATATTGGGGCGATCAAAATCAGTCACTCGAAGAAAAAATAAAAAATCTTAGTGAAGATATCCTAAATGGTCCACAACACGTATTTGGTAATCACCAATATTGCAAGGAGTATTTCTGTAGACCTGATACTCGTCGAATAGAACCTGTTGGGTTGCTTCCAGCAATTGTTGGATGCGGATTAATGGACGCGGTACACATTTTAAGTAAAAGACTGTCATATCATTCTAGAAGTTTAATTCATAATTGTACAAGTAATATAGTTGAAAGTTTTAACGCAGTGATTGCCAAATTAGTAGGGGGTAAGCGTGTAAATTATTCTTCCCGTGGTTCTTATGCGGGCCGATGCGCAGCTGCTGTTGTGTCTTTTAATACAGGATCGATTCATAGTAAAACTCATGAAGTAATATTTAAATCTAGTCCTAATCCTTTGATCGCGAAAGTGGAAAATTGTAATCGTAGAATCCGTTTAATTGCTAAACCTAAATTAAGATTGAAAAAGAGCCACAGCGCTGTATCGAAAGACGCTCACTATGGACCAAACTGCGAAAAACCTGATCTGAGTCCAGAATTATATGAGAAAGCCAAGTCATCTTTTTTAGCCGATTTAAAGTTGTCTTGTGCTGAAAGAGAGGAGCTTGAAAGGTCGACCCATTTGCAAAGAAGTAGTTCTGAGTGGATGAGTACAAGGAGAAAATTACTAACCTCATCATCGTTCGGGGAAGTTTGTAAAAAACGAGAGAGCACAAGTTGTGCTGTTCTTGTTCGTAAAATCGTTTATGGTAGTAATATCTCCAGTTTGCCTGCTGTACGGTACGGTATCGAAAACGAAGAAACCGCAATTAAACAGTTAGAAATTCAAGAGAATATTAGTATACAAGGTTGCGGTTTGTTCGTCGACGATCAATATGAATTTCTTGGTACTACACCAGATGGCATTTATGCAAACGGTTTAATTGAAATTAAGTGCCCACATTCTTTAGCTGGCATGACTCTTGATGAAGCAATGGCCAAACATACCTTTTGGGTTAAGGACAAGGCTTCCAAGGGTTATGTCATAAATAAAAATCATAACTGGTATTTCCAAATTCAGGGACAGGTACATATTACTAAAAGAAACGTTTGCATGCTTGGCATCTGGTTTGGTGCTACTGTACCTATGAAAGTTTATATTATAGAAAAGGACGACAAATTTTGGGAGGAGAAAATGGAGATGAAATTAGTTAGGTTTTATTACGATTGCCTACTTCCAGAATTAGTTGATCCTCGGCAGTCACGAAGCATGCCCATTCGTGACGCGCCCAGTATCATAGAGGCTATGAAAGAGAGGAAAGAAAGAGCTTTACGTGTTATGAAAGAGAAGAACGCCTAATGATTTTGAAAGATACAGGTAACTTAACTACCCAGCCAGTCGATTCACGTAAACACTGGCGTGTTTCCAAAAGTCGTTTTAACTTAGGAACTTAGAAATCGCCTTTTGGTTTTCTGTTTTAAACGCACTTACTTATCTAGTCTTGGATTGTCATAAATCTTCCAATAGCTCAATTACTATACAATTTCTGAGTTACCTGGTGTAAAGAATCATAAAAATTGGTTCAAAAATACAGCGAATTGAGAATTCTCCTTTTTTTAAGTCGGTTAAAAGGGCTAAATTTGCAAAAAACGAAGTGACGTCACTGCGCTACGGTTTTTATTACTTACGTGAATCGGGCAGCTGGTAACGTTTTCATTCTGATAGGTTTTGTGATAGCCATTGATTTTATCATCAAATTAGCAGAAATCAGAACTTGATCCGTAATCGAATGAAAAACCATTAGAATTTTGAACTCATATTTCGTTATTGTTTAATTACATACTTTTAATTAGTATATTAATAATTTACAAACTTCTGTTAAAATTAGTAAATAAATGAATTATTTACTAATTTTTGTACAACCCTAGCACGCTTTTGAGATAGCGAGTAATGGCGACTCATATTTGTTATTGTGTAGTAAATAAATCATTTTTATACTTGTGTTTCATTTATTGACATTTTTTTTAAAACCCTAGGATTTTTTTTAGATATCGACGAGGTGATCGTAAACAAAAAGTAAGTATTTGAGTTTACGCAATAGGCACATTTCCTTGCGTAGAGATAAACACACTTCCTACTGAATTTGCAATTATTTTATTGAATGAATATTTTACGAATTAGAATAAATTTTGGTAGTGAAATTACAAATAAATAAATAGTTGGAATTTTAGGTAAGTAGAATACAAAAATGTCAGATGTCAAATGATAGAAAAACATAAAAATTGTGTCTCAACTACTCTTATTAATCTATTAAAAAGAATCAACAGCTAGTTTCCAAAAATTCAACGTTATTGTTATGCTGTAAATATTCAAGTTCAATAACAATTTCTCAACGTGGAACGTTTGTTGCAAAACATTTTGAAAATCGCGCTCTCTAGGTCATTCATCCGCCCCGTCGGATGTTACATTAAACTTTGGCGCTGCGGTCGCTCGAAATCGAGATCTCAGGCCAACAATCTACACCCTTAAGATTTTTTTACTAATAAAACTATGGAATACGATTCTACAATAAACCTCAAATAAATAAATAAATAATTTGTATCAGAAACCACAAAATACCAAGATCCCAAAGAAATGAGACTTTTTAAGCAAATGTTTATCTAACTGGGAATCAAACACTACCAGTAATAATCTATAATCTATCGTCGAAAATGATCTCTAATTCAGAGAACAAGTTTTATTTCCAGACTTTTCTCATTTGCTGCTGGTTCATGAGAATAGTTTTACGTTTTACGATTATGGTGGGACTCTTCAAAGCGATTGAATGGAAAAGAACGACTTAGTTGTAAAGATAGCAATGCTTTTAAACTATTCACATTTTATGTAAATACCTGTTCTGTGCAATAATCAATATAATTTAAAAAAAAATACATTACAATGATTCTCTAAAAGTGATCTAACGTCAACAATTTGCACCATTATAGCTATTTTTTAGTAAAATTCAATTTCTTTCAAAAAGTGCAAAATTCGAATTTATAACATACTTTCTTACATTTCAGGATACTTCAATACACGCCTGTAATATTCCAATTAATAAAACATTTTTAATAATGATATTTTTCCAGCTGTGTACAAAAAATTCAAACCACCTGTTTTTTTGCAAAAGAATTTATGATACGTATATACGTAAATATAACTAATACACGGACCTAAATAAAATCTTGATTATTAATAAGCCGTACCTACAACAAAATATGTTTATATGATACAGATCTTATTTTACTCAACATTTCGGCTGAATTGCACCGACCAATATCACCTTAAACTTTCTACGAAGAAAATAAAATCAGATATTATGTTCATGTATTTTCTAAATCGAATACTCTTTTTCAGAAAACGTATCTGATATCAACAGCGAGGAAATGCGCCGCCCATTCATGCTCAGCTGCACTGGTTGACTTGTATTCAATACTGAGAGTATAGATGCGAAATGTTTTAAGCGCCAATCCTGAACTGTCATTTAAGACCTTCTTCCTTTTAGCATTCGCCGGGACACTACTCCAGGCAGAGTTCGTATCGATTTTAACACCTGCCGGAGTATCGTACCGTGTAAGATACGGCTTACTATGTACTATGTGAAAGCCTTTATTGGAGCAAAAATAATACAATGCTAAAGACTGCAGCACAGATTCTGTTAGAATATCTGATTTTAAAAAAGGTAACAGAAATATTTTGAATTACGATTAATATTTGCTCTAAATCGTGGTTGTGGTTCCTATGGTCAGGGCTCACTTCACAAGGACTACTTATAAAAGTTCGAAGTTGGTAGTAGGCTACACCTAGTAGTAGTTGGTAGTAGGTTTTTGTAGCTACACTCAGTAGTAGTTGGTAGTGGGTTTTGTAGCTACACCTAGTAGTAGTTGGTAGTAGGTTTTTGTAGCTACACTCAGTAGTAGTTGGTAGTGGGTTTTGTAGCTACACCTAGTAGTAGTTGGTAGTAAGTTTTTGTAGCTACACCTAGTAGTAGTTGGTAGTAGGTTTTTGTAGCTACACCTAGTAGTAGTTGGTAGTAGGTTTTTGTAGCTACACCTAGTAGTAGTTGGTAGTAGGTTTTTGTAGCTACACCTAGTAGTAGTTGGTAGTAGGCTTTTGTAGCTACACCTAGTAGTAGTTGGTAGTAGGTTTTTGTAGCTACACCTAGTAGTAGTTGGTAGTAGGTTTTTGTAGCTACACCTAGTAGTAGTTGGTAGTAGGCTTTTGTAGCTACACCTAGTAGTAGTTGGTAGTAGATTTTTGTAGCTACACCTGGTAGTAGTTGGTAGTAGGTTTTTGTAGCTACACCTAGTAGTAGTTCATAGTAGGTTTTTGTAGCTACACCTAGTAGTAGTTGGTAGTAGGTTTTTGTAGCTACACCTAGTAGTAGTTGGTAGTAGGTTTTTGTAGCTACACCTAGTAGTAGTTGGTAGTAGGTTTTTGTAGCTACACCTAGTAGTAGTTGGTAGTAGGTTTTTGTAGCTACACTCAGTAGTAGTTGGTAGTAGGTTTTTGTAGCTACACCTAGTAGTAGTTGGTAGTAGGTTTTTGTAGCTACACCTAGTAGTAGTTGGTAGTAGGTTTTTGTAGCTACACCTAGTAGTAGTTGGTAGTAGGTTTTTGTAGCTACACCTAGTAGTAGTTGGTAGTAGGTTTTTGTAACTACACCTAGTAGTAGTTGGTAGTAGGTTTTTGTAGCTACACTCAGTAGTAGTTTGTAGTAGGTTTTTGTATACTTTTGGTAGGTAGTCCTTGTGACATGAGCTTCCACAAACTTTCGTTTGCTTCCGTGCTGTAGTATTATAAGTACCAATGAGTTCATTTACTATTTAAGTTAACGAATTCAAACAGCAAGCCTATTTAAACATGGTCATGACCAGAGAATATTCAACATAATACTGCCTTAATATACAAGAGAGGTTGGCTATGTACACAGTATTACGGAGACTCTTACAAGCAACCACAGTGCATTGGGCGAAAAGTAGTTATCCTGCATACAAACGCTCTAAATTTGTCCACTTAGAGGTAACTTGCATACTCGTAGGTGGGTCCAGTTGGCAACCCTCATTTTCTATAGTATATCAGACATGTGAATTTCCTTCAGACCATCGGTTCTCCGTACTGCATGAGCAAATCGTTCCTCATGTAACTTACCCAATTTATGGGTATGTCTATATTGAGATAATAGAGTGACCATACATATATCATAATACATCTACCATAATACATATAGGTAGATATATGTACATAATACATATATCTACCCGTATACTATAATAGTTGATATAGGTATTTAATAGGTAATTCTATTTGTATGTAATAAAAAAGAAGGAATGAAAGTTTTTTATTTATCTAAGAGATAAAATCAAAAACTATTTACCAAATTTGTACAACATGCTATATATGTGTGTATATATATACATATGTATATATATATACATATGTATGTATATATATATATATATATACACATATAGCATACACACGTATATACTAGTATATTGAGCATTTTCTACAATAAACACCTACTATATTTTTAATATTTATAAGTTAGTTTTAAGTTATTTTACAAATAAGTTTAGACTAGTTTTTAGATTTAAGTATTTTCTTTCCTTTGTAGGCTTGAGATTATCTCTCAAGCCTCAAATTTATCATGCTATGAATGTCATCTTTCTTTCTCCATTTAGAAACTATACCTGTTTTGGTAGGTGAACATAGGTTATGTTTGGCTCTCCTAAGAAATCTTTCTGCCACCTGAGCGAAGTGAGGATCATTCTCTACATACACATAATTTTATCACGTGCGCGACCCGCCTGGTTACTTATGTAAACCCAGATTATTTAATGCGGTAACGTTGAGTTGACCTACCTTTCTCTGTGTACTGTTCTACTCTCCGAGGAATGTAAACATTCTAACTAATTACAAGGCGCCGGACTTCCCTCCAACGTAAACATTTTCTCGTACTTTGAGCTTCAAAATTTTTTCCTGTCTTCAATTCGGCCCACGCAAAAGAGTGCGTACAGGTGAACGTAAACTTTTTCATTTAATGTTACTGTTGACGACGACGATCGCCAAAAACATACTTCAAAGTTAATTTACTTTATGGTGTCGTGATAATTTATACTTACTTGTACTCGTACTTACTTATACTCTACTGAGCTGTGAGCTCAGATCATGAGGTTTTTGAAGAGTTTTTAAAAATCAGATGTATCTATCTACTTAAACAGAATTTTGAAACATCTGCTGCTTGGATAAGGTTTAATGCAATGCAATGCAATCAGCCCTTGCAGTATCCACTGCTGGACATGGGCTTCCTAATGCACATTGGCTTATGCATGGGGAATAAATGGCTTTAAAACGCTACGCTAGTAAATAGGTAAGTTAATAAACGAGTGTAATTATATTGATCATTAAGCACAAGATCATCACCCGTCACAGAAGTGCGGTCCATCCGCATTTCCTTGATACGGAGGTGTCGCATACTGTTTTTGTCCAAAAATTATTTTATATCGCGAACCCGTAGGCTGTGGAACGAACTGCCTCAAGAGGTCTTCCCATTAAGCTACGACATGGGGTTCTTCAAGAAAGCTGTGAATAGGATTATGCAAGGTCGGCGGCGCGCCCGCATACCCTCTGGTGGTGCAGGTGCCCATGGGCGGCGGTAACACTTACCATCACGTGGGACCGCTTGCTCGTCCACCCTCTTAACTATAAAAAATAAATCAAACACAATTTGGTCTCAAACACCTACTAATACCAAAAGAATCAATTGAAGATCAAATCTTAATACATGGTTTGCTTATTGCTTAAAATTAGTGCGATGATGCAATGTTTATATTTTATATCATATCCAATTATTCTTGCAATATGAAAATCTTTACACAATTATGTTAATGTAATCACCACAGAACAACTGGCGCGAAAATTTATTTATGCACCGGATTGTTACCGAAATTATTGACAATATAACAAATCGTTATATATCGCGCGCATGTGACAAATCGTTGCGATAAATTTTGCAAATGGCCCCTAGGTTTAGGCGATAAATTTACAAATATGCCCCGAAACAAACGATTTGACACCTTCCATGCTGGCGGTCACGTGTACTCTTGTTTTCTCGTGTAAATTGTAACTGTATATTTTTTACACTTCCTTTTTGGGATGCAGAGTGTACCTGAACTTGAAATCATCGATTATGCTCATGATTCTGCATAATTTTTTTCTTCTTCACATATGGCAATGCTACAATTAGCACATTCTGCCACTGTCAAGTTTTCTTCTATATTAAACAATTTCCAACTTTAAAACGTTGTCCATCAATGTCCATTGTCCAGTGCCGTTGAAGTAAGTCAGGAGTCGCTCAATAAAGTAAACCTACATTAAAGACAGGAAAGGACTCAATGGAAGCACACGAATAACACAATTCCATGTTTTTATTTGATTATCACAAACACCATGCCCTGAAAACACTTTGACGTTTACTAAACTATCACTGTTAAACCACAAAACGCCTAATACAACAACCAAACGCCTACTACACAATTTTCATAACAATCAAACTTAAACTCAACTTCACTTCTCCAGTTCCCGCCAAAGGGTGCCTTCTCTGGGTAAATTGTCATGAAATGTCACGTACTTATTTGTGAAAATATAAGTTTTTGTATCTTTATATTTAACAAATATGTCAATCGTAACCAGCCCTTTTATCTATTAATCTACTCCTGGACATGATCCTCCTAATTATTATTTTTCACACCACCATCTAATGTTTTTACCATTTCACCGAACACATGTTTTAAATTTATTAATCACTTAGTGACAGTTCATGGTAACAACATGCCATTAAAATAACTCGTTTGTGAAATAAATCTTTGACTAAGTTTTCTTTTTCTCTGATTAATCTATAAATCGCCCAATTTTTTTACTGGAAATCGTCGAAGGTATAAATTTGAGCATATCTGGTCTAACTGATTCCTGAATCTATAATTGACCCATGTAAACATAATTTCAAACAAAACTTAGATAGATAGATATAACTTTTTATTGCATAATTGTAACATTATGACAAAATTAAAGAACAATTTAAGAAGAGAATTATTGCTTTGTAAAAAATTCTTCAAATTAAATCATTTGTTTGCTGAAAATGGGTGCCTACATAAAGAGTTGTCAATACTCAAAACAATAGGCCGCCATATTCCACCTCTAATCCAAGGCATGCAAATGTACGCAATAAATCAATAAATACAATCAAAAAAGTATACAATTCATGTCATCTTTAAAAAAACAACAATTAACAATAATCACAAAAAGCATTATGCAATCTTAGTCAAATAAGGATGTCAAAAAATCAATTTAATGTCATGTTGTCTATTATCTCACGCAATATTAGATAGCTATTCCCCAGAATTCACAACTATTTATCACAATTTACAATTATTCACCGTAATTCACAACTATTCATTACAATTCACAACTATTCATCACAATTCGGAACTATTCATCACAATTCACAACTATGGTATTCTTCAGAATTCACAACTATTCTTTCAGACAATCTTAAGAAAGAGAACTGTGACTGAGATAATGACGCAGGTAGTGTACATACTCGTCTTAAGTGACGAAATTTAAATATATATTTTAATAATAAATACTACATATACCTAACTAAATCTAGCTACTACTAGTACTAGTAATACTATTACTACTACTAGTACTACTAAACTACTAGTAAAAATTTACCTACATAAATATACATGCATAGTCTTATAAAAGAGAGTAAGTTTTTTATTTTTTTATTTTTTATAGTAAGTTTTTTATGGGAAAAAAGTGACAGACGAGCATTCAGTCCACCGGATGGTAAGTGGAGACTGTCATCCTTGGACATTCACAAAACATGCCAACATCAGTCCAGAATGACAAATGTCGGCATGCCCCCGGATGTGCTGTCTACCTTCGGAGATATAGGAATGGATTTGGAGAATAGGTTGGGAAAATGGGTTGGGTCCGTACCCGTAGTGAGTAATATATGCCAGAGCCCGTGCTCTGGCATATCTTACTCACTACTAAACACGTATGTACATTGCGTGCTTTGAGATAATAAATTTTCGATTAAGGTAGAGTCTAATATAATTACTTGTGTTATATAATATATATCTACGTCTATCTTATGTACCGCGACGATCGGCAATTCAAAGGCCCCCACTTAATGACTACAAATCCGACTTCAAACGGGATAAAGGCCCGTTTTTACCTCAACGTGTAATTTTACCCATTTTTTACCTCGTTCGTCTTTTACGAGGTTCCTTACGTAATATCCTATTGGGTACTTGACGGTATTCGAAAGTCGACGATTTCATTCCCGTTTTATAGGCGTCGTCATATAAATTCAGCGGAACGACTGCCTGTGAGGTTTAAACGAATTTCGACATATAGACGTGATCACATTTCGCACTTGCGAATTTTTACGAAGAAGTCTCCGCGCGGTACTAAATGAAGGCAGTGTTTGTAGTAACGTTTATTTATGTGTTAGATAGATACACGTTATTGTACAGCAAAAACAAAACATACAGAGAAAGATAAGGCACAAGTACCAACCGCCGGCCTTATCGCTAAAGCCAATTCTTCCAGACATTCTTTGGGTGGTAAGGAGCCGTCTATAGAAGAAATAGAGCTAGATTTATTTATTTAATAATAAATTTTAACGAATCTCCAGTTCGTATGTACAGTTTCGCATAACTTTCTCTGGCGCAGAATTTCGCGTCTGACCTTTAATTAAATCTGTTAAATAATTCACAGGCTTTCCGGCGGAGGTATTAACAAGTGTAGGTTTTAATGATCCGCCTGTATACTTTCATATGCTGGTTAAATAGACTTTAACATCATAGTAATAAGAACTTGAATGGAATAAACGTAGCGTACGTAGTTTAAGTCAGGACGGTCAAAGGACGGCATTTAGTTGTTATTGATTTTAATGGGCTTTACTTAAATTAGCTCATCGAGTAGTTGGAATCTCGTCGCCCAGAGGTCTGAGTTCAAAACTCGATTGATTCTATTTTCTTTGTTACCTGATTTTTTTTATATAAAAATTAATATCCATAAATTTAAATTTAATATCCATTTTAATCGATTTTTTATGGCTTGTATTTCAACGAGCAGCAGAAAATACTAAAAGTAAAAAAATCATGATCAACAAAACAAACTACTTTTGAACGAGTGAAATAAATCATTTTAAAAAACAACCTGAACCCCTTTTTTTCAATTGTCACCAGAGTACCTAACCTACCTTTAAAATTGCCGCCATCGATTTACTGCCCATTAAATATTGTTCGCTGCTCATATAATTACCTACTTATCGTTTTTAATACGTAACAATATATGTGTTATAAAATCTCTGTAATGAAGTTTTCCGTTTCGATTGTCTGACCTTATTGTGTGGGACACTACCTCAAGTGACATTTGTGGTATGTGATGTATTTCTGTAATTTTTATAATTGCATAATAGTTGCACACAGTCAAATAAATATATTTAATACTAATAATATAATTAACCGAACTTGATGTTATTGGTATGCTTGATGATATTGGTAATTACCCTGTCGAGAACCCGTAAGCTGTGGAACGAACTACCTCAAGAGGTCTTTCCATTATGCTACGATATGGAGTTCTTCAAGAGAGCTATGAATAGGATTTTGCAAGGTCATCGGCGCGCCTGCATACCCCCTGGTGTTGCAGGTGTACATGGGCGGCGGTAACACTTACCATCACGTGGGACCGCTTGCTCGTCCGCCCACTAGACTATAAAAAAAAAAAAATTTAGAAAGTTATAAATATAATTAGAAACCGTATATACCAATAATAATTAAATGGTCTATATAATTAAAAATAATAATTTGAAAATGACTGAGACAAATGGCTTAGAAGTATCGTGTTTTAAGAAGGGTACCAATACCGATACTTAAGCGATAATACCGCCAATTGTGTCTTAAGTATATGTCATATTTAATTTCTGTTTGTTACGCAATAAAGAGTATTATTATTATTATCTGAATATGGAACAATAACGTAATTTTTCTTAGTTTCATTACAGCAATAGCTTCCCACCACGTTGCATCCCATTTATTCTCAAGTTCATATTTGCTCATTTTTTAATTGAATTGAAAAAATCTGGTTAATTAAATATAATGCATTTGCTTTACCTCTGATTAATTATCTAATATTTTTTCATGGAGAGCTTTTTATGCTATTCCCTTTGTTGTAACTCGCCACCAGATGGCGGTACAAAAAAAAAGCATTGCAACCCATGCCGGGCACAGCTAGTATATGGGCATTCAAAAGACAACTGAATTACGTCAATTTCATTCATAATCGTAGGGTATATCGCAACTGCGTCCTCTTGCGGATCGCGCACACTCGTGGCACCTTACTCCCTTACCCTATGTTTCGTTTCGTTTCCATCCCATTCTATCCCATTTAATTTTATTTCAATTCATTTCAATATTACTTATTCAGTATGAATTTTCTATCAAGGTTCATCCTTCAAAGTATCTGTAATATTCTACCTACGTGCCAGTTAACTCCTTCCCGGTAAGGATAAAGTTCAGATTATATGCTACTCATGAAGCTTATCCGGGTATACTGCAATTTCTCGTTTAAACTGTCTCTTCGCTATTTCAATAAACTGAAAAATTCAGCGCAAAGTGCCTCGAGGCTGGCAAATTATCTTTAGTGTTGCTTTGTTCAAAATGATTATTTTAGTAATATCTAGTAACAGCGTAACTATAATCACGTAGGAATACCAATCGATGACTCTCATTCATAAATTTCTACTTTAGTAAACAGTCACCAGCCATTATATTGTCCATTGCTGGACATGGACATCCTCACGTAAATTGTCCTGTGCACGAGGGATGTTTAGCCTTAAAACGCCATGCTGGCCAAATGGGTTGGAGAGTTCACACTTTTAAAGGTAGTAGTTCCTCAGGGCTTATGGTAGTGGCTTTGTTATCCCTTAGTCACCCTTAGTCACGGGATGGGGTAGTGTTATTCTAAAGCTAGCCGACACACACGGGCCTTATAAGACACACTATATCACGAATTTTAAATTATCGCCAACTAGGCGGTAAAAACAAACATGCTCTAAAAATCTATATAAATAAAAATGTAAACGTTCGTTTGTTCAAAATCTTAAATCTCTGAAAGTTCTTCACCGATTGCTTTGAAATTTTGACACGACGTTGCATTCGAATACCTACGCGCGTGTTTTTATATACCTATTACACTATTACCCTGGTAAAAACATGCTTTTAACCGAAAAATAGGTAAAAACAGGGTAAGCGTCATCTGTTGGGCAGCCGTGGCCGGGCACAGCTAGTAAATAATAAAATCTGGAGCATGTGTATTTAATATGCACAAATCACAACAACAACATCCCGAAACACCCTCCCGATTGCTGTGTGATATTATTACGAAAGACCGGCGTTAAAGAACATGTTTCACAGTTAAGCTCTCTTAAGAGATGGGTCTGTTCTCTTATCTTGCTTGCTTGCTTGCTCTTCAGCCCTCTCTCTTTACACACCTGTCCTTTATCCTCTATCTTTATGTCTTCTACCAAGTCCTGTATACAAAGGTAGACGCTGTATCTGCGGACATATCAACATCACTCATTTTTATCGGAAGTTTGCGTATGAGGAGAATTTATTCTATGTTAAATAGATCACTCGTCCATTGCCATCTTTACTGAAAAAAAAAATAGTATTCTAAAACATAATCGTCCATTTCTAATTTCACCGTAGTCGAGTAATGAAATGGGTTATTTACAAAGTATGTTTTATTAATATATTTAAATATTGATTTCTATTAGGAAAGGCTTTTAACCCGCGGGGTTATACAAATTATCCAGTTCGGATCGTGAAAAATTGATTCAATCCTTTTTAAAGTTTACCGCAGTCTTTTGAATAAACAAAACGTTGCTACCGCAGTTGCTTCGTAGCTAGGAAACACGAAGGAAAATGAACTGTATCTCATAATGAATATGGTTAATTTTAAAAAGTTATTGTTAAGCAAACGATCACAAAGTCTGCTATCAAAGAAACGATGCCAATGTTGGTAGGAAATGGAAATTTTGTATCGGAATCTAACAACTCGTGTTTGAATACGCAAACAAATACCGATCACTATCCTTTTATTCGGTGTTTGTAGATTTCTATCTATTATTTATTACATTTTTTTTTTGTTAATTTAAATGTTATTCCTCAGATACAGAAGGCGCTCTTAATGTCTTAGTCTTTTCTACCAGTTATTTACAGAAAAAAAGAACACAGGTGCAGTTTAAAGCCGGCTTTAATAGCCGCATAACCGCGAACGCGAGTGTGGATAGTTTTCACAGCCCTTGTTTCCCGGTCGGTCGGTCCCTGTTGTAGCGCTCGCGAACGTCTGTGAATATTTGTGAGTTTCGAAAGGTGTTCTCGGGGCACGCACGCAGGTTCACGTCGTGAATTCTCGCCGCAACTTCACGGCGTGAGTCTGAAGCTGGCTTAATGTTTAAATATATAATCTACAATACAATGTAAAATAAAACACACATACATACATTCATTTTTCTTTACTCATGCCCACATTGTCGACGTTACGGTCTAATCGACAGTGTTCATCAATTGATGAAATCAGACGAACGATTTAAATCGCTTAAGTTCAATCGTTCGCAATATAGGTGCATTACATTGTGCAATATTGTGCACTTTTACAGTTATCGCAATGTTTTTGATCATTTAGGGAGTATATTGAAACTTTTATATTGGGTATTATTATAGATCTAGGGGCCGGCTAATGGCAAGTATCAGGCGTCTGCATAGTGATCGGGCTTATTCTAATGAGGACCGATTAACCCAGATTTTACTCCCCCTATCAGCTGAAAAGGCACCAGAGTCGATACCCAGTCTGACGAACATTAGCTAAAGACTATTTGTCTTCAATCTTTGTTTGGTATTTTGGTATTGTGTGTTCGTGCTTGTTTGTTTGTATTTGCGTTTTTTTCTTTGTTTTTATCTTAGCCTTGTGCTTTTTTGTTTCATTTCTAGACTCCTCACGCTGACAAATTTAATTTGGTCCGTTGAGTATTTGATTTTATGCATATTTGATAATAGTGCTACATTCACTATTCCATAACTTGTATCTAGAACTATCTGTCTGTATCTATCTAAAATATGCATAATTTTAATCACCATGTTCCGACGTAAAAGACAATGGATTTTATCTCAAACTTTGCGGCAGAGCTATGAACAATAAAAGAGTAATTATAGCACAACCCTAACTATTTACTTCAGCAGCCCAAAGTCACAAAATAAACAACAAATGGAATTGTAACTCCATACAAATGCTGGAAATACTTTTTCACGTACACAGACGCGCTCATGGTGTGGAAAAACTTTTGCTGCCCTAACATTTACTAGAGCTTAGGGAGCGATAGGTTGCTATTCCAGGATGATTAAATATTAATTCAGTGATCTGTGTTATATCAAATTCAAGGTCATGTTAAAGGAATCGAATATTTAAATTCAGCTTTAAACATCGGTGCTTCATGCTACAGAGAACTTTTCAATTAAAATGACACAATATAAAATTACATTTCTACCTTGTTTGTTGTGTTGGTATCAGTCCGTGTAAAAAGAGACCTATATGCCCTAAGGGCATATGCCCTATAAGAGAGGGATATGCCCTCACAACATACCTTTAGATACATTAATCAGAGAATTACTTTTCATATGTACAGACATTTTTCCAGAAGTATCGTGGTTACTCGCACGCTCTCTCTTATAAAATAGTGATATACGCTGTGCTCGCTTTATTATTGAGGTGTGATTCAGCGTTTCCTGCATGGAGAATGCACTCACGTCATAAGGCAACACTGTATTTTATATCAATAAGCTAGCAATACAAAATTACCATGGTAACAAAATAATAACTGAATATTTCTTCCTGACAATAATAAGGCTATAAAATGTAAGCCAAAATTAAATTCAGGACAGTCAACTTCGCTAGCTTAGCGTCCGAGCTCGCTTCCTGAGGTGAACCCAAACCGTGTCTTCGTAAGGTAAGTGACTCACATTGTAGCAATTGTTTTATTGGATACTGAGAACCCCAACCTCACCCGCCCACGACTGCAGTAGGAGGAAACATACTTAGATTTATGATTAAAATCCCCACATTGGTGGGACTATTTACACATTCCTCCACATTGTTAACAGGTCCTTGTGACTTGCAAAAACAATATATATTTGTAATTTTTTATACATTTATGGTCTAGCTAGAGTATAATTTATATAGTGAAATTATATCAGATTTCCTACTGTGATTTTACCTCTAAAGTCAAAGTAAAGTGCCCGCTAAGAACTTTGCTAAAATATCATCAGGCCGAATTCAACGAAGGTACTCCCATAAATGACTGCGATTAACTGGGAAGCTATTTTGCTAAGTTTAAATGGTGTGCCCGTAAGTTGGCCGATTGTATTTCAAAATGAACGGTGGAATTGGCAGACTTGCATTGTGCTTAACTAACATAAAACTTTTTCAATTATAGTTTCACTGTTTTATACGAACGAATATTAAGGTAAATAGATGTAGGCCATAGAGGTCACAATGTTGTACTGCGCACTTATTCTCGACTCAAGAACTCAGAATCAAGAACTCGACAGTGAAACAAAATATCATAGGAAACCGATAAATTGTGTAATATCCGCCAATCCTCATTAAGCCAGCGTGGTGGATTGTGGCTCGAAAGGGTTTAATCCCAACGTCCGCGGGCGGTCCGTCTTTGGTGACGGTGTCCAACGCCTTAGAGCATATATGATATACCTATATAATAGGATAAACTTATATATTATTATATATAATATATTATATAGATAAGATATATTATATACGGGCCGCCGAGGACGTTGGGATTAACGCTCGAAAGTCCTTCGTGAAAAGAGCACGCGTACGCTTTGGAATAGGACATTTCTGGTTGATGTTACATATTAGAGTTCAATATTATGATGTTCAGAGACAAATTGAGGTGACAATTTGAGTATGACACGTTTGCAATAAAACATTAATATTGATCAATACCAATTCAATAGAAAACTACCATCTGGATCACTTTTGAACAAAACTTAGGTACGTAGAAAATCGACAGCGATGTTTTGCCGACGAACTTCAACTTTGATTGCTACGTACATAATTTCAGCCGCTAGGCGCAATCGACTGGCCTCGTTACCCCTCTCTCACAGAAGACAACCTTGAAATGTACTGCATTTCCCACTTTATCTTATTCCTCAATGTACGTACGTGTTTCGGTAGTGAGTGTGATATGCCATAGCCCATTCCCATCCTATCCCTGCCCATTTTTCCAACCCTTCCTCTAAATCCATTCCTACATCTTCAAAGGTAGGCAGAGCATCCGGGGGCGTGTAAAACATTTGTCAGTGTGGTCTGAAGTTGACATGTGCCGTAGATGTGCATACCACCGGGTGGACTGTATGCTCGTGTGCCGTCTTCTCCCTAAAAAAGGAATATGTATCTGTCTATGTTTCTCCTGTTTAATGCTCTCCGGTGCTACATACAGGCCTCTCCAAAGGCACGCCTCCACACTCTTATTGAACATCGATCTACGTGGCTGGAGAGCATCCCACACTGTTTCTACACTGTTTGCAATCTCCAGTCGAGGACCCGTCCGTCCCATCGGTTGGCGGTGAAATAAATATGAGCTGCCCATAGCCACTTCAGCCACCTGATCGATTCTTTTATCTATACCATTGACTTTGATTCTTCTATGATTTTGATTGCAATTGTAATTTGATATTAAAATATGAAAGAGTAGTTTGCTATCTAAGTGCAATATTTATTAAGCTAATGAGTAAGAAATATCAAAATCTGTTATTATCCGTCTTTTCACACATACAAGGCAAGGAAATCTCAAACCCAATGTGTCCGGATGTAACTTGTCAGTCTTGTCACGCGCATCGCCACAGAACAGATGACAGGAATTGATGTCGCGACACAGACGACATAAGATAATGGATGGGTTCCTCTCCTCCACATTGATCAATACTAATACATAGAAGATTAAAATATAATATTCGTAGTAAAATAAAATAATGACAGTATTATATACAGTATTAAATATGACAGTAATAAGACTATAATGGTATAATGCAACAGCAATGCAACCATTTCAGTATCCACTGCTTCACTTGGCCTCCCGATGTACATTGACTTGTGCATGAGGGATGTACAAACTTAAAACGCAACGCTGGCCAGGCGCATTGGCGAGTTCACTCTCTTAGAGCTGGTGTAGTTCCTCAGGGCTTGTGGTAGCCGCTTTGGTATCCCTTAGCCGCAGTCTAGGAGACCCACTGTAGGAGATGGGCTGGTGCTATTCTATAGCCGGTCGACACAATTCAGCACAATATTATAGTTATAATAATTTAGAATATAATTTGAAGTGTTTGAATGCGCCTTAAATTTATATTTCAGGTGAGATGTGGAGAGATGTTATTTTTTTACTTTCATCAATGTCTATCTGTCTGTTCGGATTATTGTCTAGAAATACTACTAGAAGTATTGTTATGCATCAACAATATGTCTTATAACTACTAAAGCTTTTAATTGCTTTGGCCGTTTGATAAAAAGCTTTGAACTTGTCATAACAATGTCATTGAACACATTGTCATATCAAACCTTGCACCTAACTTGCATTTGTATAGTTAAATTGCCTTTATTAATTTGTGCGGAAATATATATACCTACTTCTATTTGTGCACCTTTCCCAATACTAATTCTGCATCCGAGAACATGCCAATGTTCGTCGTTTTTGACTGATATTGGTATGAAAGATGTCCATGAGCAATAGTAACCTATTTACGCCAAGTGCTAACAAGTGCTCTGCTTAGCTGCTACCTTCTTTCAATATTTATATAAGTTTAGCTTATATTATACTTATACAATATAAGTTACTTATAGCTAAGTAGAGAAAGAAAATATTTTTTATATAAAAAGAAAAGCATGTTGTATATTAACATGAAAAGGAAAAAATAAAGAAGTTTCTCGATCCCTTTCTCATATAAAATTCCAATAAATTCCTATGCAATAAAATTCACGAATATATTAAACACATAATGGGTATATATCTTCGTCTTTAACTCACAACCTTTTTGTACCAGCCTCCATCTGTTTTGTTCCTTTGTTTCACTTCTGACAAAAGACGCACCTTCGCCGAGGAAATCCAGCGAGCGTGTTATGTAAATTAGGAACAGAACCGACTTCGCTACATTGGTACGCTTAATGGTAAGTAACAGCTTAGGTTTCGTTTTAAAAATAAATTAGATTCTTCTTTTACTGTATAAAACATATTTTTTTTACATTTTTGTGGAAAGGTTCCTTAACGAGAAGTTGGAATTACAATTACAATTAAAGTTACATATCCATTTATTTCTCTTTTCTACATAAATATAACATATTTTTATTTCACAAATAAAATACCTCATCCCAGAGAAAAATTGTATATGTTGGAAAATTAATTAATATTAGACAGACAAGTAATATAAATACTAAAATTTATAAAGAAAAATGATTAATTACGGAGACAAAATCGAAATATTACTAAAAATAGGCAAAAGTATATTTCTTAAAAACATGTGGACTAAAACAGAACTATATATGTCTCTTTGTTTGTTGACGACCCCTAATTTTATTATGGAAACTACTACTTGGTTATTTTATAGATGAATTACTTTTTACTTTGCATATTATTTAATTTTCGTTTACAAAATCGTTATTTACGATACGATAACATCTGATAACTTATAATCGCATATGGGCGTTTGATGATTTGTTTATTAAAAAGGTTTTGTTTAAAAAAGTAATTATTTATGTTATCGTCGTCTTCATTAAACCAAAAATATTCCAGAAATCCAAACAACTTAGGTCAAAAACGCCTTATCTCTAAAAAAAAAAATTGCAAATAATAGCAATCAGTATTTATAACTATTTATATAGTACCTAATAACAAAATTCAATTTCGGTACTTAACGGCCACGGCCTTTGACATATTACACTATTAAAAGTCTGTGAAGAGAAATAAGATATAAGTATAAGTAGAAAAATGAGAGCGATGGTAGGATTTGTATAGAGGAATACCTCACACCTCATTTAATTTTGTTTAATTTTTTTTCCAGACGCATGGCTACAACTTACGTACACGCGTCACGTGTGTGCATAACAAAGTATTCGGTTTTATTGCTATAATATACGCGAGCACTCAATTCTGGGCTCGTATCCCGGTGGGAGCTTAATGAAATTTTTTGATTACACTGCCTATTTACAAAAGATAGTAACCACACAATAAAACTCCAGTTGAAAATTTAATCAAAATCACATCTCTTGTATGTCCCTTTTATTTATTCCTCATGAGATATATTTCGAGTCAATTGTTCTTATGTAGGTAACGGGTTTTGGGGTAAAGCTTATTTCTTCAATGTATCCTATTCCCACAATGTACGTACGTGTTTCGGTTGTGAGTGGGGAATGCCAAAGACCATTCACATCCCATCGTATCCTATCCCTCTCTATTTTCTCAACCCTTTCTCCAAATCCATTCCTCCAATCCAGGCGTCAACGTATGTCATTCTGGACTGATAGTGGCATGTATCACGAATGACCATGATCGATGGAGACCATATGGAGTGTCTGCTCTGCAACCTTTCTATAAAAAAAGAACTATACAAAAAAGTAACATAAAGATGTAACTAAATGTAAAACTGGTAGGCTTATAGTTAAAGCGATTTTTAGAATTTCTACATTTTCTGAGAGGATTTCTAGGACTAAAGAAAGCCAACCTTTTTATAGGTAGGACGAACTTGTACACACAATAGATTTCCTGTTACAATACGTGTTTTTAGTGAAGGTACGTGATTACCTGAAATTTCTACAATTCGTATTACAGTAGCTAACGATCCTAATGCTTGTTGACGGTCTAGCTTCTCTTGACCTGCATCAGAAAACCTTGGATAATTCTGACTTTAAACACAGAATTCAGAAAGCAACCCCCGGCTAGAGAATTATAACGCTAAATACAACGCAATGCTTTATTATTTGTTAGCTAACTGAGAAATCGCAACATTGCAAATATTTCTTCGTATACGTATTCTTTGTATTCGTATTCGAATACGTCGAGATTAATAAAAGATAATGTTACACGAATAGCAAAATATCAGATTAACAATATGTATAACTGTATAACTTACAATATGTAGCCGGTCATATAGGTATACATTTTAAAAACCACTCACTACTCAAAAGTTTAAAACTACTCACAAAGGTTTATGGCACCAAGAAATTGATCTATTTGTATGAACCCTTTTTTCTTCTTCCTGTGGTACCTCTCCAACTAGTGGAGGTGGCAATCATCTCCGAATATTTTGCCGTGTCTCTCGCGAGGCGAAACAGTTCGGTGACACTCGCGATGACAGTCCACTCCTGTATGTTACGCAGCCATCACTTTTCCCTGCGACCATCACACCTGTTTTCGGCTATCTTTCTCATCATAATTAGCTTCACTTCTGCAAGAGTTCGCTTTTCCGATCTACTCGTCGCAGGAATTCCGCATTGGTTATCTTCTGCGTCCTACTGATGGCCAACATACGTCTGTACGCCCACATTTCGAACGTTTCTATACGGTTACAAAGCTCCACGTTCATTGTCCAGGACTTGCATCTTTATAGAGGAATGGGCCAGATGACTACCAGATGTAGTGGCCAGGCCACTACAGAAGACTGAAGCGCAAGGAGATCTTGAGATTTAGGATGCAAAGAACTTTTCTCATGTTGTTGAAGGCATTCCTAGAGATTTCAAAGCGAGTTTTTATATCCATAACACTACCCCAGTCTTCATTTAGCCAGGTGCCCAAATATTAATATTTGCAAACCCTCTTTCCTAATCCTTTTTTGCAAATATTAAATAAATTCATATTGTAAATTAAAAGAGTAGTTAGAAAATAACTGATTATTGTAACATTTTACTATCACAATTAGTCCGTTGTGAAATGGAAATTGAGAAACATTTTTTTACATAAAATTCAAAATTGGAATATATACGAAAAAATATACAAAAATGTTTAGCAATCCTCTCGTGTGTGTGCATGCAAGCTACAGCGCATGCGTGTACGTGCGTGAGTGTTTGTTTACGTGCATGCTCGTATGAGGAGCGGAAAATATATTGTGCGTGTCTTAATTATACAATATATTAAGAAACCGATTTCATCAAAAGTATAAAGAGATGTATTTATAGAAGTAAGCGGATCAATGCTATCGTTAAAATAGTCTTTATTTATATGGCATTTTTACACGATAAAGTATTTAAGATCATAAGGCAATAAATAACATAATATCTCAAGTATATTAACATTATATCTAAGGGGTGAGATAAAAAAAGTCGATGTGGCTTAGCGCTAATGCCCCAAGCAACCCTCCTCCACGTTTCAGATCATAAATACTGTCGAATCCTGATAAGCCCCGCTAAAAGAAAAAGCCAGTTTAACAAAAAAATAAAGAAGTTTTAAGTTTTCAAGTGGTTTTGAGTTGATATGTATTTATGTTATTTTGATTAAGAAATGTCTTGTTAAGTGTAAGTTGGAAGTTGTCTAACATTAATTCTGTGAACTAACTAAATATATGTAGTACTTAATACCATATAAGCACTAAATCCACAGCGGCGTGGCCATACATTCCTCATGGATGAGACAATGTGCACGAGGAAGCCCAGCAGTGGACGATAGATAATAGGACTGGTTACGGTACAGTACGGTAAGTAAGTTGTTTTTATAGAACTGTTGTCCATAGGCCTCCGCAATACATTAAGGAAGGCACTACACGTATTGTATTACCGCATTGTATTGTATTTATTGTACCGCATTGTAAGGCGTATTGTATTACCGCAATACAATACGCCCCCAGATTAAGGAATGAATTCTGAGAAAGGGTTGGGAAAATGGGCAGGGATAAGATGGGACAGGAATGGGCTCTGGCATATTTCACTCACTACCGAAACACGTACGTACATTGGGGAAATACGATAAAGTAGAAAATGCAGTACATTTCAAGGTAGGTATTTTACAGAAGTGAGAGAGGGGATCGTGGCCAGTCGAGTACGCCCAGCGGCTGTGGGTATGCAGTGTGCGCTCTCAATATATAGCAAATAAGTATGTAATAGTTAAAAAAGTACAGGGAATCATAATATAAGCGATGCTCTCAGGCATAGTAAAGAGAGGAAAGTACATATGTTCACCCTATTTCCGTCGTCAAGATAATTACGTATTCTCGTTTCACCCGAATTATAAGGTTATCATTAAACGCCACGCTGGCTATGCTTTTTGGCGAGTCCATTCTTTTAGAGGTGGAGTAGTTCCTCAGGGTTTGTGGTAGCCGCTTTGTTAGCCGTAGCCATCTAAGAGATGACTTATTACTTTACTTATATGAAAATGTATGATATTAAATGTTTAAAATATTACAGATCAATGTTATTAAAACGGGAGCAACGCATAAAAAAGCGTTACAGAATAACTTTTCTCATTAAAATCTTATTAAATTAAACATTTCAATTTGAAATTGATTAATTTCAAGATTGAAAGCCACCTTTTTGTGTTTGTGTGGAAAGTATACAGAAGCTCAGAGTTCCGACGAGTTTACGAGATTTCTTTGACATCGTCATAATTCTGAAGTGTTTTGACACTTAAGGGTTCGGATACTAAGCATTAGGAAACTGTTACACTATCAAAGTCTCATAAAGTTTGATAGTGGTATAAAAGCTTCACAGTTTTTTTATAGAATAGATGGCAGACGTGCGGGCTGGCGATATGATGGTGAGTGGTCACCCTTAGACTCCTTCAACACCAGGGGGCATGATAAGCTGCTGACCTTGCGAATCCTGATACTAGCAAACATTTGTATGTATGATAGTACTTCACATGTATTGCTAGATTTTTTTTTATTTTATTCGTAACCCAACAGCATCCATTGTATATATAAACAAAAAATAAATTTAAATAAACATGTCCAATACAAGATTACACTAAATAGTTAGTAAACATTTATTAAACATATCTATTACGAAACATTAATAAATAAATTCATTAATATAATCAATCATTCAATTGGAATGTTTGAAAATATGATTTTGAAAATTATCGCTAGCTCGCCTGTGAAGGTAAACATTGTGATGAAACAGTGTTTGATAAATAAAAATAAATGTGAGACATGTGTATCCACTAATCCGAACTGGGCCCGCGTGGTGAATTATGGCCCGAAACTCGCTAGTGATTTACTAGGTGCAGAATACGCCCTGCAGTGGAACCCCATAGGTTGATGGCAAAAAGTACATTAATATGATTAAAGATTTTCAGAGTTATAACACATTCAAAGATTTTTAATAAGATTTCAAATGCATTCATTGCTCGTTCGCTAAAGAAATTGCTCAATTACCATGTTTCAAAACAATTAACGTACATTACATATGTACAAAGATTTTTGGTAGACTAATATAATAAGTCCTCTCGTTATCTATATAAAGAGGGTGTTGGTATATCTGATGTTAATAGACTTCGACACCGTTTGACCGATTACCCTGAAAGTTGGCACATATATGTATTTTTTCATGGAGAAGGTTTCTATGCTATCGACTTTGTTGTAACTCGCCACTAGATGGCACTGCAGTACATCAACTTCTATACCGTTCAACCGCTCGCAAAAATCATATACATAGGCAGGACAACATCTGCCGGGTTTTGCTAGTCAAACATACGGAACAATACAAAGTGAAATTACACAATTTCACGATACAGGGCCGTGTTCTCATTGCCACATTTCCATTATGCATATCTATTGCTCTTTATATCGGAATTCCCATATTCCCATATCATATGCATAGAGAAGCCGTTGTAAATCTAAAGAAGTCACGTGACCTTTAAAATTCGCGCCTTTCTCGTGCTCTCCAAAAGGAGAATTTACTTGTACGTAACATATATAGTAAATGAAATAGATTTCTCTAGAAGTGGTCTTTCAAGACAAGAAAAGGTATATTATTTTTACAAAATAGGTACGTAATTGTCATATAGACGGGAGATGGTAAGACACAGTTTTAGAAGCCTCCCCCCATACAATGAAAAGTTAAAATTCGATTTCAAAATGTCGCCACATATTTTTAAAATTAAATTTTTTCGCTGTTTATTATCTTGAAAAATCAGTACAAAATCAGTAATATGTGTAGTTCGTAAGTTATTTAAATGAAAATTACAACGAAAACTGAAGCAACGATACTTTATGCAATATTATGAAAAACAGTCTATAATTGAAAAGCTTAGATAAAGTAGCGCTTAATAAGTGTAGGTATAAAGTACAAAGGAATGTGAAACGTGAAACGGCTACGAGACTACATCCTGCCCGACGACTGTTTGTATGTTTATTGTTCAAATTCATGTGTTGCGTTACTTGTGTTACTAGTAATAGATAGATAGATAGATGAAACTCTTTATTTCCACTCCAAAACAAAACTAGACAGTAACAGACAGTGAAACATGAATTGCACAAAGTCGGTCTTATCGCTACTGCCAGACAACCTTTGGCTACGTCACAAACGTGTGACTACTCACGCTATGCCTCACGATACGTGGTCACCATTAGAGGATTCATCTAACCTACAGGTTATCAGTGTTTGTGATAAATATAGCCTACCCACTGCCCACTGCCTCTACCCACAACTTGCTCAATTTCTGGACTTAACTTTGGTTATTCGTGGAATTTCTTTGTGTCCAATTTTGTCCAGCTAAAAATCACAGAGCGTGCCTAGCTATTCTTATCAATCACTGGGCGCCTTTATACTTTTCTTGTGAATCGATCGCACCATCAGATTCGGCGTTTCGGTATCACACACGTGTATACCGTCTCTTGAAGTTTGTTGGCCGAGTCCCATCCAGCTGTTTAAACAGATATGTTCTCACGTAAAAGGTGAATTTACTTACACATTTTAGAATCTACCACACGTAGTAAGCGAGCCGCAGGATATATTACTGCGATTCCTTACAATTTATTGCTGTGTGAGGAAAAAAAGGGGAACGATTCGGAAATATTCGCGGTTATCTTGAGATTTTCGCTTAACAGTGTCAAACGCCAACAGTTAGATACAAGTTGTATGTTTTTATTAGAGGCGGAACGTGTTTCGTTTTTATTTTTTGTTCTCATTTGTATAAGACTGAGCTTTGTAATGATTTGTATTTTTTGTAATGATATTAATAATACTAAATTTTACACCGTAAAACATCTAATACCAAAATCATTGGCCAACTGAGCATTCGCATGAGTGAAAACTTATCTGCATTCGTAAGCGAATTATTACGGATTATTTCAATTATTATCCACACTGGTGTGGATAATTGGAAAACTTACTTTTTGTCCGAATTCGAGGTGATTTTAAAGTTTGTATTCGTAGCCATAACTGAATTAATAGGTTTGTTCTGCAACATTCTATTTGCGGTTGGCGCTTCCTAACCGCTTATTGAAAAAGTTGATAATGAGTTTGCTAAAGCGTTTGTATTTGTGCGAATGCTCGATTGCCCGCTACTGTAGGTAAGTCTCTCTTTATGAAGAAGGAACCTCTAACTTATAAAATAAGATATGAATGATAGTAACTTATTGTCCCATCAAACTTGCTACTCCCAATACTCTTACTTAGTAAACTCCTAAATCTTTATATGTAGGCGTCGAATCCGGTAAAGATAGGCGTCGCATTCGGTGAAGATAGGCGTCGAATCCGCCTTTACCTTTAGAGATTTAATTTTACAGAAATAATTATTAATCATGTGTTAGCGAATAACTAAATGTCAATACAGACCCTAAAGGGTCTACTGACTAATGCATTACTTTGTATCACTTTCTTTGTGGTAATAAATTACAAGAAAAGAAAAACGAAACATATTTAAATCAGCTCCGGAAGTGACGTAACATTTTCACAGCGTTTATCATACACGAAGTAAAGCCTATTAAAATTTTGTTCAAACAAAGCTCAAACATAGGTTCCCAACTTAAACTGCTATTAAACTGTTGTGAGGTGAACGACCACACCTGAGCTAAGGTCAATGCTCCCAAATATTTGAGGGAGGATCTGTTAATAAATGATGGTTGGATTAAAGGTGGAAGGGTCTTGGTGATATATAGGTACCGTTTGCTTATTCTGTTGGACTTCTGTTGGTATTTTTTTTGACTTGTATGTAAACGAATAACAAATAAACATGTTTTTAATTACTGATAGAAACAAGTTTTAATCACCAAGAATATAGATACACAAAGTCGAAAGAATCGCACTTCGTGGGGCTCCTATGTCTTTATAGTCACCAGAGAACCTTTAAATGTGTTGATATCGATTCGCTGTCATGTGCCATCTGTGTTTGGTATTCTGTCAGTATCAGTATCTGTCACCATCAGTATTTCTGTGCCACATATAATATTTCCTTTCTTTTCAAATACATTTTTTTTTAAGTAACAGGTATTATTAGAAGACTTAAATTAATAAATTTATCTAAAAATTAACTACAATTCTCGTCGTTAAAGGCTAGTTTCAAGTAAGTGAAGTCATGGTTTTATGCATAGTTTTTTTATTCTCTTTTATATTTTTTTCCATCGTTTCTCTACTACTGTATTACTGACAGTCATTGATTCCAGGGTTGAGTACATCGACTTCTTTGATTTATCAATAAAAATATTATTATCATTACGAGTACCTATTTGGTTTTATTTTGCTGTCTGAAAAAGCACGGAAACTGCATGTACGAGTATGTACGATTATTTAGTTCTAGGAACAGAGAACGAAACATTATCTCAACTTTTCTTACCATTGCCATAAACAAAATGCACATTAAAATAACATTACGACCCCGTCTAACACTTTCTAAATAATAAAGAAAGCAATGAAGTCACATTTACACTATCCGTGTGAACACGACAGTAAACCTTGTTTATGGTCGGTTCTTACCTTGTTACTGCTTACAATGTCAACTCTGTGTCAATGGTATTAAAGGTACAACAGCTCGTAATGCATGGCTATAATTACAATGGTAGACTTCCTATTGCAGCAGCAAACGGCAACTACATCGATAATGGAAATTTTGTTTTAACGTAATTGACTGGCCGTATGATGTCGGCCAGCTTTGGAGTAGCACCATCCCAGTGGGTGTCACAAAAGGCGACTCAAGGGTAACAAAGCCCCGAGCCTAAGCTACAAGCCCTGAGTTACACTTGTTACACCACCTGTAAAAGAGTGGACTCGATAACCCGCTTGGCCAGCGCGGCGTGCAGTTTTAAACCAATCCTAAGGTTAAAAAAACTGTAGGTACTCACTTACGACAGAATTTCATTCGTGACACCTAATAACATTTGTCCGTAAAAAACTACTCGCCACTGTCAGTACTGTTTATTTAGCAACCAAATAGCTTTAATACTAGCTGTGCTCGCGACTTCGGACGCGTGGAATTTTAGTTTTTATACTCTAAATTGGGATATCTTTTCTACTCGTTAGCTGATTTTTATGAAACAAAGCTTAATTAACCTGTGGAAATTCCATGAAAATCCATTCCGTAGTTTTGGGAGATTAGCGTGTTCGAATAGATGGACAGACAAAAATTTTCAAAATCGTCTTTTTGTATTCTGATACTCTTCCTTCGTCGCCCCCAATTAGTTTTTGGTAAATATATTCAATGTACAAACACGCTGGTTCTACAGTATAGATCTATAAATTTGTTGTAGCTAGCTTTATTCAAGCGTTTATTTGACTTTACGATAAATTGGTGCTTAGAGACCTACATCATAACTGCCAGTCCAGTGTTATTATAATCAACATGTTACAAATTGCAACACGTTACAACATGTAAGGCACTATCAGCCTGCAAAACGTATGTGTACCATTGTTTGTCAATTAAACTTTAAGAGTGGATTGTACAAATTGTAAGTTCTGTTTAATATAGAACTTTGCAAACAGTGCACGCCTCTGGCCACACCGTATGCCTGACGCCTTTAAATGAAGACGTTACTAAACAACCTATACAGAGCTATTGAGACCTACAAACAGGATAAAGTGGAGACCACTAGACCGTCATGCTCATTACAGTCACGATTCTCGACTCAAAGTGTGGGATTAAAATAGAAGCAGTCAAGTGTAAATACGGTCCATATATACCTAAGCATCTCTCTGTCATCATAAGTAAATGAAAACCGACCAAATGTTTTTAATGGGTAATAGGCAGAAACCTGACAATAGTATCACTAAGGGGGTGAAGCTTCCTTTTTTCCATCTATTTATTATATTTACACATTTATTAATCACAGGCTTAGATTTTTTGTATAAATTGAAATCTATTTTATTTTCCGTTTATAAATGAATATAATATGTAGTAAGTATTCATTTAATTCTATATATGATATTTTTATTCTATATAAATACATTTTTTTATACTTGTACTCAAATTCATTTTCTGTCGCGCAATAGTTGACTGAAAGAAATCGCTTTAGTGATAAGGCCTCCCTTTTCGTATACTTATTTATTTAAGCTCTTGCATAACTTTAATTACATCTTTTTGATGTACAATAAAATGTACTTATTTACTTACTTTTTGACATTAGTATGAAACCCTAAATAGCTTCAGAAACCATCCAAAAAGGCTTACTTAAAGACATGCTACGTTGCGCCAAGAATCACCACTTTCGACACTTCCGCGTTGTCAAATGAAAATCAAATTTCCTTTGTAGTCACACGACTGCAAACCCTTTCAACACGGGACCAAACTAATATCAATGTTGGAAAAGTAAGATTGAATCGAAGCGAACAGTTTCAAAACAAATGTATCAAACTGGTAACAAGTAACCGTTAAGATAAAAGTAACGACACGCGACCTCGTAAAAGGAAGACAATGTTACGAGAGTCACGAACGGTACTCGTATATCCTGCTGGATTTTTGTTGCTACGCGCGAATTAAAAAATGTACTGCTTCACGGCCGAATGCGTGTACCTACTTATACTCTATTTACATTAAGATAATGTCATTCGTATAATGTAGTATTAAACCTTGTTAATTGGTTAATCTTGTAATTGATGATATCACTTTTTTCTTAAACTATAAAGTTTCTTAAAGTTCTTAAAGTACAGTGGAATTGTGTAGTTCTGAAAACGGTATATTTTAGTAGTTATTAGTTACTAATTATATTAAGGATTAATTATTAATTATTTTGATTATATTATATTAATTATTAATTACATTAATTATTAATCTAATTATAAATTAAATGGAGTCCTTATATTATATCCTTATGACTCAAAACTCACTTTTGGTGAACACGTTAATAATTTAATATGGAAATATTCCAAAGCTTTGGGCTTCGTTATAAGAATGTCAGAAAATTTCAATGACATTAAACCCATTAAATTCGTATATAGTTGTTATGTGCGTAATCACCTGGAGTACGCTTCACAGGTCTGGAATCCCCGATATGATATTTATAAGACCCGCATAGAAGGTGTACAAAAAAGATTTCTACGCATTCTTGATTACGAGACGCGACACAATTCACCAGACTACACCTCCAGATCCAGATGTAGACGTTACCATTTCTTACCATTAGTGGAACGACATGAAATAGCCGATATCTGCTACTTAATGAGCATTGTTAACAGTTCGGTGGATAGCTCAGAGCTACTATTGAAAATAAAATTTCGTATTCCGCAAATCAATCTTAGGGCAGCTCTTATTATTAAGTGTGCCGTCCTTAAAAACTAATTACAGGTAGAATATATTTATTGCTAGAGCTAGTAAAGGTATGAACACATTTTGTTTTAATTTAGATATGTCTTGCACAAAAACAACACACCTTAAAAAATCCGTCGCAACTGTTGTTTTTTTTTTTATAATAACGTTTAGGCTTTTTATATATACTTAAATGCATATTTGTGGAGATTTTAAATGGCATGTCTAGTAATTTCTTTTTCTAGTTATATTGCTTTAACAATATTTTTAAAATGTCTTTAATCTTCCTCAGAAATATATACATAATGATAGCGCAAATCTCACTTTCCGCGAGTGTGTTATATTTTGGGAAAAGCCACGAATACCTACCAAATCGTTACCGAATTCTGTGAAAGTACTTGTGAACGTATACCAAGTATGGCGAGCGCAAAATCAGCGGCGACGAGGTCGAATAATAGATTGGCGATCATACACACATTTCATTTGGGGGCAGGAGTAAGAAAAGGTGATGTGTATAATGTAGGTAGAATGAAATAAAAATGATAATGAGCGACTTGACTCGAACATACGTAATAATTATGAAACACTTCGAAACAGGATGAAACACTTCGATTATTGATTGTTTCTTAATTTGCGGCGACCCAAGGTCATTGTTAACGAATCCGTCTTCATTTTCTTTCAAGTTATGCAAAAACGGTCAGTTATCAAGATTGTAACAGTCATGAATATTCAAATGTTCACTTTTCACCCACATTGTACGATATTCCCTTTTACAACCAAGTTTAATGCGTAGCTTTAGTCGGATTTACCAAATGGTCCTTCCGCTGGACGTGGGTCATTTCATTCTAAGCAAACTAAAATAATTCCTTCAACACATTGACCTAATAACGGTTGTTTATTCACTTCCAATAAATAAATGTTATTGAACTCTGACAAACGAAGCACAATAGTAAATATATTTTTTATACAAAAAAGACGGCAGATGAGCATACAGTCCACCTGGTGGTAAATGGATGCTGTAGCCCATGCCCATCCGTGGTACATGTCAAGTCCAGAACGACAAACGTTGGCACGCCTTCGGATGTGCTGCCATTAAAATTAAAATGATCAAGCCACATGAATTTTATGCTCCATGACTGACACTTCGATTTCAATACAAACGAAATAAATGATGAATCTGAGAACTACCGGGACATTGAGACATACAACCTAAACAAATCTTCAAGAATTACAGAAGCATTAGGACCAACGACCTAAATTAATCTTTGAGATCTACTGAAATACGGTCTGTATTAACACAAACGAATTGAAGAATGAATTTTGTGAATATACAATTATTCACTTGAGTGTGAACCAGTGAATTGAATTACGTGAGTTAACTATGAATGCATATGTCTACTACAAGCATAGGCACGATTGCACACTACACGCCTAGCAGCACTGCTACCTTCGTACATAGAAGCACTGCTAGACGCGTAGCAATGTGACTACATCCTGCAGCACAACTACTATGCTTGTTTGTCTGCCACCACAAGCAGTAAATAGTCATGACTGTATTTAATCTATACTATATACTAAGTGTTTAGCTGCTACGTGGCCATGTAACAATGATGCTAGGCGCGTAGTAGTGTGACTACGCAGCGTACCTGTTCAAATTCTACGCTTGTCTTCTCTCCCACCTTTCCATTGTAATAATCGGCTTGTATGGAATGACGCTACAAAGTAATTTCACACCTAACAGTGAAAAAGCGTCTGATATCCAAAAAGTGTAATATCGCGAAATGAACGCTAAACAATAAAATTTTTACTTCCATCCTTTATAGAACGGCTTTCGCCTCATAAACTTCTTAAACTTGTGCTTCACTGCCACTTGGTTAGATGAACTGCTTTTAGCAATTTTATGCGTCGTTTTGTGTTAAAATTGCCATGTGATAACTTCGTAGATTTTTGGTGGCGCTTGAGTTATGGTGGCTATATGGTTTTATTAAGAATCCATCACGTTTATTGAACTAAGAGTCTAACAATTTCTCTGCGTTAGCTATCACAATGCCTAACATATCCGTAAATAAGTAACATTCAAGTTTAACGGAAATGGCGTCCAGGTCAGCACATGCTGTGTGACTGAATGTTAGTCATACATTATTTTCATTAATATTATTTATTTTCAGTTCAGTGGAGCCAGCGAAGGCAGAAAAATGTCGTTAAAAATTTCCAAATGAAGAATTCACCCGTTCTAAATTACCAAATAAATTTGAATAAAAGTCAAAACGTCATCCCCATGAAGGAGTATTCCACTCATTTATGACATCTCGTTGATCCAAACGGAAGAGGAAAGCCAGATTCTCCGAAGACAATTAGGTTCATATTTTTCCTCGAGAGGCCACGAAGTAATAATACAATGACGCAGTTGACCACTGGATAATTAAACTTTGATCACACCTTGGAATTTCTGGGAGAAAACTAATTCCAACAATTATTTGGAGTTCCGTTATAAAGTTACAATGATTAACTTGGCAGTGCACTAAATGCTCTTTGAGCTCATGTTTCGCCCTGAGGATAAAGTCATCCACTTTGTTTTCAATTATGTCACCTCGCACAATGTTGGAGTTTCTAAACGCAATGCTTTGTTAACTGTTAGATACTGTGAGAATTAGTAGGATATAAATGAGTTTAGCTGTTAGTAAGTATTCAAAATTCAAAGATACAGATGTTGTAATTTGACTTCACAATGGTAACCGTAAACAGTCCCTTTCCTTTGCGTACACTGTTAGACATTGTCTTGTGTACGAGAGATTTATGATCTTAAAATGGCACGTTGGTCAAGCGGGTTGATGAGTCCACTCTCTCTTATAGTAGGTGTAGTTCCTTAGGACTTGTGGTAGCGGCTTCGTTTCTCTTAGTCGCCTTCTAAAACCCGATAACACCAACTGACCAATAATAACAGTGACTGATAATATGAACACAAATCTTATTCGATTGTCCAGTGACGTTTATTTGGTTATTTATTTTAATTTTTTTGGAGAATTTCGTCTTTGAAAGACCTACCTATACCTACCTAAAATGCACAACGACAAAGTTTTTTATGAGCAATCCAGTGGAGTCAATAGCTACCAAGGCTGGCTGCATCATGCATAGATTTACTATTATTATTATAGTAATTTGCTAGACCAAGGGAACAGCTCTATAACATAGTATAACGTAATATACGTACACAAGTAATCTAAATATTACTATATACTATGTTATATTTTGTGACACTAAATTATGTTATACTATGTTTCATAATACGTAATTCATAATTCATTTGCTAAAACATGGTATTAATGAGATGAAAAAAATTAACAGAGGTTCTACGTGTTTGTCATAAAAGTGACATACAAATTTTGAATAAGGTAATAAGAACATGATAAGAAAATAGGCATAATTAGAGTTACGTAATTAATATATATAAGATTCAGCACCGAGAGGCACACAATCATAATTACAAGTGTCAAATGGATAAACAATGAAATAATAAGATAAAGAATCATTTATAGAACGTTAGTGCATTGTCATTGTCAATATCACTTACAACAAAACCGTATTTGACTGTTTTAGATTAGAGCTTTTCTTACAGAAATAAAGGCGGATACTGTCGTCCATAGACATCCGCGATACATACCAACATCAGTCCAGAATGACAAACGTTGGCACGCCCCCGGATGCGCTGCCTACCTTTGCAGATTAAGGAATGGAAAATGGGGAGGGAGAGGATGGGATGGGAATCTGCATATCTCACTCACCACCGAAACACGTACGCACATTGGGGAAATACGATAAAGTGGGAAATGCAGTACATTTCAAGGTCGTCTTCTGTGAGAGAGGGGTAACGTGGTCAGTCGAGTGCGCCCAGCGGCTCTGGGAATGCAGCATGCACTCTCGCCCTACTAAACTGAGCTTTTAACTAGAAGAGTTTAAGACCATCAAACATTAAAAATTGCATTGTTACGCTCATTAGCCTTTACGTCATTGTTACGCTAGAGTTTTAAACGTTTATTAGCGCTCACCCACCGCTCGAGCCCTCAACGCTCGTTTTTACAATACAAGTGAATATACCAAGTTATCCAAATGTATATACATACTCGTATATGTAGTATATGTTGATATCTGTATATTTTTAATTATAAAGAGAATAACAAATTCAAAACAAAAAGCTGTAGCATTCTATTGTAGGCAATAGTATCTCTGCGTTCCAGACCCATCCCAGGGATTTGCCCACTAAACTGTTGAGCCAAATGGTCGACCAAAATTAGGTCACCACGGGTTCAAATTTAAGCTTCGAAAATGTTTGAACCTTCGTCTGTCCGGTTACGTCATTGAGATGATCGTTGTTTACGTAAAGCATTTTAGTATTTTGTTAACAATATAAACCAATATAGCTTAAATTATTATTGTCGTAAATACTATGATTACATTTACGTGATTGAAAAAAAAATAGATGTCCAATCGGAAGATTTACCTATTTTCGATACACTTTAGAGAATAAAATATTTAGGTAAAAGTTATAGAGCTTTATGATCGACATATAATCATTTAGCGTTGAATACATATAATTAGCGTTCATTTTATTGTTAAAAATGGAAAGAAATTAAACAAAGAAAGAAAGAAAGTATATATTTATACGTTGACATGAGTATATTCATGGTTTCATGCTTCGGTAAATGTTCAGACACAACGTGTATACAGGTTTAAGTAAAAAACATCTGCACCGTTTTTAAACTGAACTGCTATCATTAAAACTGTCAACTTTTGTTTTACAACTTATTTCTGAAGTTGATATATTTCTCTAAATACTCTAAATACTTTTCTATGTACAAACACAGTTTCCTTACGATTTTATTTTTATATGTAGGTATAAATTTTCAAGCAGAAGCACGTGCGTTAGCCTAATAACTCCTCCACTCTAGCCGACTTTCAAAGACGGAGTTTTCAATGTATTTTTATTTCATTCACGGCAAAATATTACTATTCTTAGAATTAATAAACAACTAATTATTTATTATTGGAGAAGTTTCATTGAAAATTTCAATTTTGTTAACAACTTATTAACGCCTACGATAGGTCAAACTAAAAGTTTTTAGACCAGGCTACAGTACAATACGATAGAAAAAAAAACTAATTCGGATTTTGAAATTTTGATTTCTTCTTATCAAACGCCATTAAATGTTCCAAGTTGTCATTTGTTTTTATTTCTGGCGGCAATCTCAAAATTAAGTGTTTGCTAAACATTTCCGTTCAATGATTTTTTATGACTTTCGTTGCGGTCTAAACCAGCAACAAAATTATAAAAGACTTAAGTTAGCATTTAGTGATGTAGCCCCATCTATTGCTAACTGTTCATAACTGTTCAGTGAATTTAAACGTGGTCGTACCTACCTCAGTGACGGTGATAGAAAGGGGGCCGCCCCTACGGCGGTGACGGAGGAAAACATCAAAACTATGCGGTTCATTATTGAAGCAGACAAACGAACGGACATATCAGCAGATACGGGCATCATTAGGTATTGGTTTGAGTCAAGTTCAAACTATTTTACAAAATCACCTAAGGGTAAGGAAGCTTTATGCTGGATGGATTCCTCACAATTTGAGCAAAGCTCAAAAACACTGCCGCGTGGAATGGAATCACCAAGTGCTTAAAAAATTCGAAAATGGTCTATCAAATACTGTTTTTGATATAGTAACAGGTGATGAAAGCTGGATCTTCTGCTGTGAACCTGAAACTAAGAGGCAACCTGCGCAGTGGGTCTTTCCTTTCGAAGAGTTGCCGACGAAATTGAAGAAAGGACGAAGTACTGCAAAGAAAATGATTGCCTTCTTCTTTAGCAGATCCAGCCACTTTGCCACTATAACTTTAGAAACTAAAAGAATAGTAACTACGGACTGGTATATGAACAGCTGCTTGCCTTCTCTCTTGGAAAAGTAAAAGAACGACCCCCATGAAGCATAACGATCCTCTATCGTGACAATGGCGCAACTCAGATAAACGAAACATTTTTTGAGTAGGTCCTGTAAATGTAGAATTAATGGATCATCCGCCATACAGTCCTGGCCATGCGCACTGTGATTTTTATTTATTACCTAAAATTAAGGACAAACTCAGAGGAATGCGTTTTATGAATACAGAAGAGGCAATAACGGCCTTCCAAACGGTTGCTGAAGAGGTGCCTAAAGAAGGGTGGACTGAATGCTTCTCACAATGGTTTCATCGTATGAAAAAGTGTATTGATTGTCGCGGAGAATACGTCCGAAAAGCAATAAAATAACTTCCATCTGTATATCTGATGTCATTTTTGAGATTCTAAAAACTTTCATTGTCACATTGCATTAATTACAGGATGTAAAAAGCATCTTTCAATTTCACAATTGTATATTCATCATACAACACAGAACAACCATCGTCATTTACCAACATATCCTGTCCATTTTTTCTCTATTTGTTATCCGTTATATAAAAATAGACTTATTAACTTTATTACTATAGGATACATTTCTTTCAGAAGCAATTATGTCGTGAAGAAGGTCCAAATTCTAACGTCCATAATTACCGCCAGAAACACATCAGCATCTTGCGTCCCGCTCTCTTATTGGATGGCAATTAATTAAAAATCACTTTATCTCAGTCGGGGAGGACCCTCGTCAAAAAAGTATTATAGTAACAACAATAATTTGTCGTAGGAACAATTAGCCGACGAGGGTGGCAGAAATATAACACTGATTAACAATCACGTGAGGAAAAGTGCTGTAATTCCGTATAAGAAAAAGTTTTTTTATGGACGAAGGCGGCAGACGAGCATACAGTCCACCTGATGGTAAGTGGATACTATTCGCAATTAACATCCGCGATAAATGCCAATATTAGTCCAAAATGACAAACGTTGGCACGCTCCCGGATGCGCTGCCTACCTTTAAACTATGCCTACTATGATAAAAACAAATTTTGGAATTAAAACAATCACAATTGAGAAGAGTTACCGTTTTCCTTTCCACGGCGAAGGTCATTGTTAAAACTAAACCTTTTTGTCACCGACCTTTTGTTCTTGTCACTTCGTAAATTAGTCAATTTGTTTTAACATGGGTTTGACATATGAACAAAGGATGACACTTGCGAATTGATGGTGCATACTAATAGTATGTGTAGAGGTTTATTTGAAACGAGTCTTAAAATAGCCTTATGCTGGGTTCAAGGTTATTTCTATTTAAAAACTACAGCGTACAGGCCTCCCTTTAGAATCTTAGTGGGGCCACAAGACCAGGTAAACCAAATGTTGGTTGGTATTACAAAGGACTCTTTTTTTGACTCCTTCATACATTTGAGATTTTCCAGTTTATCATAAACATTTATCTATTTAAACGAGTCTCAACGCCTATGTTTACCACATTTATTTTACTCGACGTTTCGGTTGAGTCTCACCAACCATGGTCACGAGCTGACTGAAGAGGCGGCTGTCGCATTTGGTCTTCATAGTCCGGAAATTTGCGGCACACAAACACTTTCAATATCTGAAGTAGCGTCATTATTTTATTAGAGTCAAAGTATAAATTTATTAATCACTAAATTCCATGTCGAAGACAATTTGTATCCATTTTCTCGATTGAACGCCGAAAACCCAACCGAAATTTCGAATAAAATACTCTTAAATAAGGTAAACATACTCGATGAGACTCGTTTAAATAGATAAATCAAATTTTTACTATTGGACCACAGATATATTTAGTTATATACAGATAGATATACACCAAAATATTTAGACCACGGATATATTATTTTGAATAATGCAAAAAATACAGAAAAAACACAGACGCGATAGTTGCGTTTAACAAGCAAAAAATTTTACACTAAGGCCTAAGTTCTATACACTTCAATTACGTTCGAGAATATTCCAATGATTTACAATGCAAGATGCATTCGGTCACAGTATTCTGCAATACCTACAACGTGACCTGACAGATTAGTGGGCGCAGATCTTGCGGTACCATCTGTTGCACCGATATGTATCGGACCAACTGTTTGTACTGACGTATATTGCATACAGGCTAGGATTAGTAAGGGAATATAAATTTCGAACTGCATTGTTAGTTGTATTGCAGAGAACTGAAAGTACCTACACAACTGACTAGAATATACTTTTTTCAGTAAATTCATTTGTTACGACAAAATTTACAAACAGCTCCTTGTATAGCCATCATCTATCTACGGGCAGAGAATCAAACAATAGATAACAATAAAAGAACAAAAGACAAGCGCTTTATTGGCGCTAAAGACATACATATTTTATACAACATTTCTTTGTTTGAAAATCACTTAAAGTTATTCACAACTTCATTCAACGTTATATACATAAATGTATGTCTCCCTTTCTTGTCCGGTCTTCTCAAACGATTACAAATACAGATTTGTAATTGTTTGAGAAAAATGCACCCCTTAATGCACCGATCTACTTTAGCTTCTTATAATGTTATTTTTAAGAATAATTATCATAACTTGTAGTGTTTTGAAAAAAAGTAAGGAAATTTACGTTTTTTTTTGTCCGGTATTAAGGTATCGACGCTCTGTGAAAAAAAAAACAATAAAAGAATGGCGAATAATAGCAAAATTAGATGGCGTGTGGTTTTCTGAACGAATAATCATGGGAAGACACTTCATTTGTTTCAATTTTCACAACTCAGTCATTATCTGGACAATCAATTAAAATAAATCTGGAAATGCCTTAATTTCCACGCATTTGTTTCATTTATTCATATAACAATATGCAATAAAAATATATTTGACATTTTCCATTGCCATAATGAAAAGTGCTCAAACTCCAAGAATAATAACACCATTTGCGTCATATTCGCTTATCAAATTCGTCCACCATCTCTCCGCTAATTACTCATTTAGTAACAATGTAACGGGGCAAAGTTCCCTTGAAATATATCATAAAACATTGCAGTGTCCATTACGTAATTGACTCTAGAATGTACTAACTTTACTGCACATTCGACTACGAGCCATTATACGGTTCATTTCGAGTTCATTGGAGCTAAATGTAAAATGCTCCAAAGCGACGGACCGTGAGTGAGATATGGACTGGTCTGCTGCTATTGTAAACAATGAGTTTACTTGTTTGGCTGGTCGTGTTGTCAGTAGATTGTGCGTTCGATGCGATCTGTTCCCTGAGTCACAGCTATTGTGTCTAACAGCCTTCCTTGGAAACAAAGACACAAGTATATTTTGATGACATTCGATGACATTCAAATGATTTTGGATTTTTTTATATTAAGAAGGCGGCAAACGAGCATACAGTGCATCTGGTCGTAAGTGGATACTGTGGTCCATAGACATCCGTGATACATGCCAACATCATTCCAGAGTGACAAGCGTTGGCACGTCGCGTCGGCGGATACGCCGCCTACCTTTGGATATTTAGGAATGGATTTAGAGAATGGGTTGGGAAAATGGGGCGGATAGGTTAGGATGGGATGGGAATGATCTCTGGCATATCTCACTCACTACTAAAACACATAATTACATTAAGCATCACTCTATCTCTCCCCGTGAGTGTGGTAAATGGCGATTAAGGGATAACAAAACGGCTACCACAAGCTGTTTTAAGGTCTTAAAACGCCACGCTAGCGTTCATGCTATGCATGAGAAGACCCATATCCAGCAGTGGATATTGAAATGGCTGGTTGCAAAAAACAACTAGAGAAACTCAAGGTAAATGGTCTGATATGGTATTTAGTTCACTCTATGTTCACAGAATATAAAATAAATTACTTAGCTGTAAGTTGAAAATTTTGAACACAAAATAAGTTACCTAACACCTTGTTAATGTTTTTGATGAGGGCGCTCAAGTACATTTTAAATAAGCTTCAAATTTTAATTAACTGTTGTTTAAGGAAATTTTACATAATTCGGTCAATGTCGAGTACTTGGACCGTTCTCCACGTTTCAGGTTTTAAGGTCGATTCCCTCTTTAAAACAGGTCATTGTTACAAAATATCTTTCGCAATCAGAAAATAACATTATACATGGAAACATTTCTTTTTTCTTTACAAGTGTAATTAATTCTCGTGTATCGCCACCACATAACATCCCCACTGCTTTTTTATTGTACACACATAAAATAAAATAAATAAAAAGGAAAAGAAAGAAAAGATGTACAAAAGGCAAGCTTTTCTCCTGCTGAGATTTCTTCCAGCAGACCTGGGAAAGTGAAATATAGTACATGTAATACATGAATATATATTTATAGACATATATAATGTATAAATACATATACCTAAATAATAAATGTAAGATTATATACAATACGGAGTGTTTAAGAAATTGACAAATAGTACCTTTCTAATCAGTTTTTAAAAACAGTAAGAGAATAATTATCTCGTGTCTTATATATTTCATAAGTGTGGCTTGAATGGAAAATAAATCATCACGGCTACGAAAATTATTACGAGAAGGAATCTTTAATATGGAGAAAGTTTGGGTTTAAAGGAGTTTAGATTTTGGAAAAATATACGAGAAGGGGTGCTGCAGCCATCAACATGGACTACAAAATGTGGTCCGTGTGAATTATACACAGCGTTTTCATATAAATCTGTTTCCGTCCACTTTTTTACGGCTGTGATGTGTTCTAAAGTGGTGTGTCTGAACATAGCCTTACTTTATTTTCAGCGGCGCTACAACCCGTAGTCCTCTACAATCCCACTCCACTTCTATCATTGGTCTCTGATCTTTCTCTACACACTTGATCTATCTCTTTCGTAGTCTGTTTCGTGGCGTCTTTTGTTGCGGGTTACAGTCTGTCATTGGGACCCTTCTTATGACATGCGGTTTATATGTCCAGCCCATCTCAGACACTGTGATTACCAGAATCTGACCAGCGATTCTTTATAAAATAAAGTATCTATTTCATGATTCATTCGTGTACAATAAGATCTATTTTCCTTTCTCACAGGTTTTTGAACATCATATTTATATTAATGAAATAATCGCTTGAATCTCTTTATGGAAAAAAATGTTCGAACTGAATCTTTTCTTGTTAAAAAATATAATGTGCAGTGTACCGTAATGTGTTCCAGCCAGATGTCCAGCAAACAAAAAGGTATTATTAACAGTCATATGTGTCGCGATATGTAAATACATATGTTGCAGTGAACAATATTTCGCAAGTCGCACACATTTTGTCAGCGGTTGGTTTCACATGAACGAACAGGGGCTATTTTCAAAACATACGTTACATCGAATGCGATACTTATTAACATTAACAACTGCACTCTTTTGAATTGTTCACACTTTTCACACTTGCAAAGTCTTCTGAGAAAGTATTTATCTAGCGTTATCATAGCCGGAAATTACCTAAAATTTTCTTTTTAAAATTCAGTTGTATATATCTGTCAAAGATGCGGAGCTACATTTGTTTCTTGTGACAAAAATGACAATCAAATTGACTGTTTTTGTACTTAATACTATCTCTCTATTTATGATTAATGAAAATCGGAAACTAACAGTTCATAATTTGGCTATGAAATATCAAAAGGGACCATTACGTATAAAACAACACAGATTGCCGGCGTTAATTGGAACGAGATCTTGTTATTTTCCGTACATTTTAGAAAAAAATATTGTCATAAAATTCGTAGAGCTTAATGCTTTATCTAACAACGTATCGCTTTTATGTGTAGACGTGACGTGACGTCGCCGCCCCAGTGTGCGTCCTAGTGTGCTACAACTGAAGCGATTTGACACATCGACGAACTTAACCGAGATATAGACGCAAACAATTCTTCTCAAATTTATTTTCAATACATGTAAATTATTAACATATGTTCGCGCCAATAACATTGGTGCTTTTATTTTCTAGGGTAATATTATATTTTATCACCCAGATTTTTAAATAATCACTTCCACCGATCCTTTTTATATCGCTGCACCTTGTGCGTACCCGCCAGTCTAGCGATCGACCCCTCCCGTCGCCGGTCGATTGTGAAACACATATTTGGGTGGTCTCCTGGACCCCGGAATTGGCACACGCTGTACCCTTTCTATACCGCGAGTTTATCTGCTATAAACCGCATAGCTGCTTAGTACCGAAGGACGCTTAAACCAAGTGGAAGGTTAAGAAGAAGCCTACCAGGCTGGGAAGAACACGGCATATAAGGTCAGGCTTTCTATTTGACTATTTTATCAGCAATAAACCTATGGATCCGCACGTGGATTAGCGTACGGCTATATTGCTTAGCTGTCGTGTTCACAACATATGAAATAAAAATAAAAAAACATAAAATAAAATTGTTATAGTGGAGTGTAGGCTTTCTCGGCCGGTGTCCATATTAATTGAATCTTCCGGGCTACTTGGCCGAGTTTACTTTCACTTCAAAGTGAACGCAGTCGCCACTGAAGATGTCAGCCGCAGTTGTTGACGAAACGTTTGGAAGAAAGAGAACAGATTCCAGAAGACCTCGGCCAAGTAGCCCGGAAGTTTCAATTAATATAAAATTGTTATCCCTACAATAGATTTCTTCGAGCTTTCTCTATAATCCATTATTAACTTTGACTATGGCTAAGTATGTGTGTTCTTTTTGTTTAATATCGTATACGTAAGGTGTATCGTATAAGCAAGAAGAAGAATATGAGAATAATCCCCGAGACCACAGAACTGCTGCTACGCGAGCCGCGATATGACCGGTCGGCCATTTTGAGGCAATGGCCCACGTAGCCAATATCACCGGAAAATGCAGTTTATGTCGCCACAAATTAATTCTCTTCTTCGACGTTACAATGACAATGGACTGTTGGTGCTGGGTGATAATAGCTTCCATGAATGAAATGGTATCATTGGATTTTGAAAGCTAATTTTGCTGCATTTTATTTAACTAAGGATATTTGGATGTTGAAACTTATTTTAGAAGTTATTTGGTATTTAATGTGTATGTTGTGTAAAATAAGAAAACATACATGGAATCTAAATTCTAGATATAGAAGAATTTCTAAAAGTAATATTTTTAGGTATTTTAGAAATCGATATAGTGAATTAATCTTTTTAATCTAGATAGATTAAACGTATGGGTAAGATCGTCTACCAATTTATTAATGTCCTTATAACAAAACATAATTTACATAAAACATATTTTAGATATATCTTAGGATAGCTCGACTTTATATTTGTACTATTTTCTGAAAAGTAAGTACTAACATGAATATAATTTATTACATTCATTTTTTTGCAATAAATTTCACTTCATTTTCTCTACTCATATCTACAAATGCGCGTCATTTTTCATTTATACGAACGGCTTAGGCTTTAGCCTTAGGCTAAAGTCTGATGTCAAATATTCAAAAACTAGAACAACATTTAATTTTACATTTAGGCTTCTGTGTATAATAAAATCCCTTGTGATTTCGTCATTCCGGTAATTTTATTGTCTTTTATCTTTGAACTAAGTCGCATCCGAACGACTTTGACAAAATTTCATAGAAATATTTTATTTCGTTCATTTAAAGAGAAATTACAAACAATATTATAGATCTTACGCTAGGTAAATAGGTAGAGTAAGCAAATAATGTTAATCAATCTCTATAAATATTTTTCGCCAAGAACATAAAATTGAAATATTTATAGTGGAGTGTAGGCATTCTCGGCCGGTGTCCATATTAATTGAATCTTCCGGGCTACTTGGCCAAGGTCTTCTGGAATCTCTTCTCTTTCTTCCAAACGTTTCGTCCGAAGAGATAACATCTCTCCAAAAGTGACCGCAGTTGCCACTGAAGATGTCAACCGCAGTTGTTGACGAAACGTTTGGAAGAAAGAGAAGAGATTCCAGAAGACCTCGGCCAAGTAGCCCGGAAGATTCAATTAATAAAAATTGAAATATTTCTTTAACGAAGATAACGATTAATAATGACAATACAAATTAAAAATCAGATGCGAAAACAATATAACAAAAAAAACAATAAACAATATGCTAATGCTATGATGATGGAGTTTGTTTTTTATTTTGTATCAACAATTTGGTAGAAATCACCACACAATGTGAACGCTCGGTTGCCAATGATTTAAATATACAACTTGTCACTGAAATAACGCAAAACCTGAAGCGCGTCAACTCATTTGAAACATATAAAGCTGTTCTAGAGAAAAATAAAATATGTAAAGTTGTTCTAGAGAAAAATAAAACATATAAAACTGTTGTAGAAAAAATAAAATGTATAAAACTGTTCTAGACAAAAATAAAATATATAAAGCTGTTCTAGAGAAAAAAAAAACATAAAGCTGTTGTAGAGAAAATAAAATGTATAAAGGTGTTCTAGAAAAAAATAAAACATATAAAGCTGTCGTAGAGAAAATAAAATGTATAAAACTGTTCTAGAGAAAACTAAAATATATAAAGCTACAGAAAAATTAAATAATTTTAAAGAATAAACCAATAGTTCATTATTCAGTACAGGGCATTAGTACCTAGCCTGTTAGCCCAGACGCCTAGGCGGTGCATGGTGGCGGCGCGGCGCGGGCAACGTGCATAGACTGTAAACAGTACGTAGAGTAAACAATATACTAGAAAAGTACTATAAATTATGAAAATAGAAATCTAGTGTAAAAACTTTCAAATATTTTACAATTTGGTTAATTTAGGTGAGATTTGTCGGCACGGTGACAATTTTGCGAGTTTGCTTGGGGTAAATAAATAATACTGATGATTAACTGTATCCAAATGAAACCTTCGCACAACTTGTTGCTATTAGGTGTTCGTAGGCGCCTACCCGCTTGCGCCGGAACAAATAGAATCGATGCTACGCTCGATACCGTAAAACTTATTTTTAGTTTTGGCGTTATTTGTGCGACATATATTGTGTGTATATAATTGTTTAATTAAAAGGAATTGAATAGTCTGCTGATACATGCTTCAATATATATATATTAGCGGCGGGTTGATGAATCTTTCGATGTCGTTGATTGGATATATATATATATAAAATCATGCTTGTTTACATCGTCTCGTAACAAATGTAACAACGTAATAAACCGTCATGCTGAAGTACTGCTTTCTGAATTAGACATGAATGAAAATCTATTCTAAACCATGTTGATTATTAATTAGTGTAGTGAAAGCTAATTGCAAATTACTGTGTATGCTTGTTTGTTGTTAATAATAGTGAAGGCATACTTATAATTATTTAGACATCATAATAATATATGTATAGACGTGTAAGTGTTTCTTTGAAATGTTTCACGGCATCAACGGATGACTTGAACTGAAACTTCGCATGGACCTTCTTGGAAACCACAGAAAGGACATAAGCTACAAAACTAAGATTACCATAGGATAGTGAGCACGCGGACGAACTGGCAGCAAACGATAGTGCTCAATATGTGTTGAGCATGACTTAAATGCGTGCAATGCAACCAGTCCTTGCACATTGTCTTGTACATGAGGGGATGTACGCCCGCAAAACGCCATGCTGGCCAAGCGGCTTGGTGAGTCCACTCCTTTATAGGTAATTTAGTTCCTCAGGGCATGTGGTAACCGCTTTATTATTCCTTAGTCGCCTTTAAGGACACCCACGGGTAGAGCTAGGCTGGTATTATTCCATAGTCGGCCGACATCACACGGCACAAAGACTGATACAACATGCTTTAAATATATATAATGTGCTTTATCAAGCACTAGAGATAAATCTCGAAATCAAAACAAATTGCGTTGCTCTGAAAAGAGATTGTTTTTATTAAACCAAATGTGGCAATATACAATTGACATCAAAACAACATGTTACAATCTGTACAAATCTTACCTGAAAAGAGAAACAACATTTAATGCTATTGATTCTCTAATTTAATTCTCAATATCTTATTATATTTTGTCATTAGACACAATTGTAAAACCTCGATATAACAATCCTTGATATAAAAAATGACAAGCCCTTCTGTCAAACCTCCATTGGCTCAACCATAGAGTAACCATCGACTGGCTCAAACTCCACAGAGCCACCACTATAGTCAATTAGGAATGAAGTACAAAGATCTTCATTTACATCTTCCCCCCCCCCCCCCCCCCCCCCTTTTAGGTTTCTTCTGGTACTGGAACAAGTTTTGTATGGTGGAAAAGATTTGATTCGAATTTTTTATGCCCTGTGTTTACTCTATATATTGAGTTTGACAATTTTTCTAATACTTGGTATGGGCCGATTTTTAATTCATCCAGTTTTTTCCTGTTTAATCGATTTCCGTTTTCAACATATACCAAGTCTCCTACTTTAAGTTCGCATTTTTTTCTGTTTTTGTCGAATTGTTGCTTATTATAATTGTGTGATTTTATACTTTTCTCCAAAGCTATTTTTCTATCTTGCATTAACTCATTATGTGTTATTTTTTGTTTCAGTTCATCTGGTAGAATATTAACATTTTTTCCTTCTAATAGATATTGTGGAGAAAATCCTGTCACAGTGTGCTCCGTTTCATTATATTTTTTTGTACATTCGTGAGCAATAGTCGTCCAGGCCAATTTATCCTTCTTTTCATTAATTTTACATCTGATTTTATTAACTAATGTTTGGTTCAATCTTTCGTTCAAACCATTCGAAAAAGGTGCATTTACTGCAGTGAAAATTATGGGTATATTTTCCTTATTTAAGAAGTTTTTAAATTCTTTTGAATTTATACCCGGATATTGATCAGATAGAATCATGCCTATTTTATTTTCCTGTGTCACTTTTTTAACAATCTTTATAAAATCACTCGAGCTTTGAGTTTTTGAAGTCACAATATAGGCATACCTGGTGAAGTGGTCTACCAGAAGATGTAAATATGTTTTTGTAGAGCGTGAGCTACCAAATCCACCGATGGTATCTATAGACATTATTTCAAAAGGGTAAGTAGCGGGCCCTAGATGAGACATTAGTCCAAATTTATATTTAGCTCTAGATTTATTTTTTATGCAGATTTCACAGTTGTCGCAAATTTTCTTTATATTACATGTTAAATTTTTCGCTACGTAGAATGGTTTAATTTTGTTTTCCATTTGTTGTATTCCTATATGGCAGTAAAGATAATGTATGTTTTCTATAATTTTTTTACTAAATTCCTCGGTCAGTACAATCTTTTCCTTTCTCCCTATCTTCTTATAGTATATTTTATCTTTTAATTTTAGTTTATTTATATTTTGTTTTATATCTTCATTTTTTTCTTGATCATTTTGGATGTCTTCTAGTTTAATAAAGTTCACAATTTTTAAAATTTCATCTTGATTTTCATATGATTCTAATACAGGATTTCTGCTCAAACTATCAGCTTCTAAGTTGTATTTTCCTGGAGAATATATTACCTCGAAATTAAATTGAGATAGATAATATGTGAGCTCTCCCAGTTCTTCATCCGTTCTAGCCTTAATATTCATTTTTTCTAGAGGTTTATGATCAGAGAAAATTGAGAATTTTTTTCCTATGAGCCAAAGCTGCCAATATTTTACTGCTTCCTTTATTGCTAAACACTCCAGATATATAGCTTTTTTCTTTTTTTGAGTGTCATTTAATTTTTTTGAAAAATATGCACAGGGTTTTTCTTCTCCATTGCATTGTGGTTGCTTCAAGACCGCGCCTATGCCCTGTATACTGGCGTCCGTATAAATATGTATCGGCAGATCTGGGTCAAAGATTGCTAAAATGGGTTTTGAACACAGTAGCTTCTTTATTGTATCAAATGATTCTTGACATTTCTCTGACCAAACAAATTTTTGTTCTTTTCTTAACAAATTATGTAAGGGATCTAATATGATTGATATATTGGGCACATATTTTCCATAAAAATTTATTTTTCCCAAAAACTGCCGAACATTTTTTCGTGTTGTCGGAACAGGGAAATCTTTTATAGCAATTAAATTATCCTTTAGAGGACTAATTGTATTATTTTTTATTATATGGCCTAAGTACTTCACCGAGTCTTGTGCAAATTTACACTTAGAGAATTTCAATCTAAAGCCTTCCTTTAAAATTGCTTCCAATAACAATGATAAGTGCTTAACATGTGCTGGAAATGTCTCAGAAAATATCAGAATATCATCTATGTAATTTACGGTGAAATCTGATAGTCCATGTTTCCTAATAATGCTACTTAATATTCTCTGAAAAATTGCAGGAGAAGTTTTTAAACCAAAGGGTAAACAGGTCCACTGAAAGTGGTTTTCTTGAGTAACAAATGCTGTTTTCTTTCTGTCTTCAATTTTCAAAGGGATTGACCAAAATGCTGAATTTATATCCAGCGTTGAGAAGAATTTGCAGTTTCTTGTTTTTATCATTAAATCCTCGATTAGTGGAAACGGTTGTGATTGAGGAATCACAATTTTATTTAGATCGCGAAAATCTATGCATAATCTAGATTTTCTTCCTTCTTCCTTTTTATATGCCAATGTTACCGGGGCTGCAAAAGGACTATAAGACTCTTCAATTAATTTTTTTTGTAATAATTTCGATACTTGTTGTTCTATTTCTTTTTTATCCTCAATAGTGCATCTATATGGTCTTTTGCTACAATATCTATCTATTAATAAATCAATATGTGCTTCATAGCCCTTCACCGTGCCTATATCATATTTATCTTTGGCAAAAAGTGATTTATATTTGCAAATTAATTTATTTATTTCTGACTGTTCCTGAAGGTTTAGATGATTTACTGATATGTTAAAGTTCGTCGCTTCCACGTGTTCATTAAAGTTTATTTTATACTTATCATTTGTTTCAACTTTAGTTTTCCCTAGGACATTCACTTCCTTTTTTTTTTTATTTAAGTTCTGATTTTCTTCAAACTTGCTACCTGAAAAGCCAGGAATTATTTTTGTGTTATTAGGATTTATTTCTTCTTTATTATCTTCTTTTTTGAAGTTTAGGATGTTTTGTGTAATTTCTAATTTTTCATTTTGAATTAGTTGAAATTTTTCTATGCAATCTAATCCAATTAAGAAATCATAGTCGAAATTCTCTTCATCTATGACAAAAACATTAATATTTTTTTCAATCTCATAAATCTTTATCTTTAAAGTTACTATTCCTATGGATTTTTTTACACCATTAATCGTTTTTAAGTTTGCATTTCCATTATTATTATTAATTGGGTTACTTTTCAAGGACAATAATCTTGAGTTTATTAAAGACACATTCGACCCTGAATCATAAATTCCCAAAATTTCTAAGGTATTATTTATTGTTAATTTAATTTTGATTAATGGTGAAGTTGTTAGTTTTTTGGATCTATTTCATTTAATTGCATTTCTAACTCCGAATTGTTGACGCTTCTAATTTGACCTCTTTTAGGTTGGTCATTATTTTTGTTTTTAAACCAACATAAGGATTCAGGATGATACCGGTTTCCTTTATTTTCTTTTTCACATATTCTGCATGGTCGGTCTCTTCCATTGTTTTCTTTAATTTTATTTTCAAAACCTACCATCTTTTTTTCCAAAATCTTTTTATTCACCAAATGTTCTAAACCTCTGATGTTATTAAATAAATTCTCAGTATCTTTTAAGTTATTTCTATCAATTTTATCTGCTATAAAATTTGGTAGCCCCGTAGCGATTAGATCAATTAGAGTGGGTTTATCCATTGATTTATTTATCTCCAATAAAAGTCTTTCTTTTTTTAGTGCATAATCTAGTAATGAGCCCTGTCTGTATTTGAATAAAATTGCATACCTGACTGGTGACCAACCTTTGTCCGCATAAGTTTCATAAAAGTTTTTTTTCCATATTGACCATTCTGAGTTTACTGTATATTTTATGAGCATGGAACTGTACCAGTCAAGACACGAGTCTTCTAAAAATAGCCTAAGAACTTCAATTCTCATAGTATCTTCATCTATTTCTAAACGAGTACATTCTGCTTCAAAAATATTCATCCATTGAGATCCATTTGATGTTTTTCTAGTGAATTTTTCTATTACAAATTTCTCTGTTAAATTTCTTATTTTATGAGGTTTAGGTGTGTCCTTCTTCATTTCAGCAAAATTCTCCAGGATTCTTGTCAAGGCTTCTTCTGAAATTTTAGCTGTATCAGCCTCTTGCCGTGTTTCTGGTGTAATCTCTTCCAGTAAATATCCCTTGAACTGCATATTTCCATCTTCATCTACATAAACATTATTCATCTCTGGTGTTACCGAAATCCATACTTTTCTTTTTTCGTGTCTCTTTTGTAGGGTAGCTTTTACTTTTTGGAAAGTTTGAGTTCTTATAAGTGTATCATGTAGTTTTACCGGTTGTAGTTGTTCCGGGATTACAAAAGTTTGTTTATCGGTATCCGTAATTGAGGTTATGCAGATTACGTTCGTTTTTGGATCTTCAGCCGGTTTCACTACAAATTCAAACCTTAATTTTTCCATTGCTGCTCAACAGCTGTAAAAATGTTGTTTTATAATGTGCTTTATCAAGCACTAGAGATAAATCTCGAAATCAAAACAAATTGCGTTGCTCTGAAAAGAGATTGTTTTTATTAAACCAAATGTGGCAATATACAATTGACATCAAAACAACATGTTACAATCTGTACAAATCTTACCTGAAAAGAGAAACAACATTTAATGCTATTGATTCTCTAATTTAATTCTCAATATCTTATTATATTTTGTCATTAGACACAATTGTAAAACCTCGATATAACAATCCTTGATATAAAAAATGACAAGCCCTTCTGTCAAACCTCCATTGGCTCAACCATAGAGTAACCATCGACTGGCTCAAACTCCACAGAGCCACCACTATAGTCAATTAGGAATGAAGTACAAAGATCTTCATTTACATATACAATGAAAAAAAAGGGATAGTATCCATTCGAGGACTCGTCTCCCTCATCGGTTATCAATCATGCGACATTTATAGCCTGCCCACTGCCACTTCAGCTTGCTGATCATTTGAAATGTGTCGATAGTTTTAGTTCTCAGTCTTCTGATTCTGTTAATATGTGAAATTAAGTGAATGTTACCAATAAAATTGTAAGTATTTGAAAGGATGTGATTCTGCGATTTTTATATCACCACCGATGCTGTATCAGGGCCCCAACATCAGAGTTTATAAGCTTATATAGTTTCACATATAACCTGAATGTCTTCTGAAATCGTTACGTATATTTTAAGTGAAACATTGCCGATGATGTATCGAAATGTGCAAGTGTCGAACACTGGTCCCATGTCGATACTTCACCATCATTAATTACAAACACTTCTAAAGTTGATGACAGTTAATAACCTTTGTTGGGGGACTACCAACTTCGTAAGGTTGCGGTGGGGAACACTATTTTCTTATAAATGTGAACTCAAATTTTGACTGCATACGGGTCACGTATTTGCTTAGTGACTGTAAATAGTATTGTACTTGCAGGACAGAGGCCTCCCCTAGTAAATTACTTGGAGGTTTCGCGTTATGATCCACGACGCGGACCCAATGTGGACTGGTGGATACACATACTCGAGATTTTTTTTTAATTACTACAGAATGTCTATTTCTACAATTGATTGTCTTTTTCAAGAAATGAGTTCGTTATATTATTATAACTGACTTGACTTACAAAATTCGCGTGCGGATTTCCGCTGTACATATATCGCCTGAATACTCAAAGAATCACAAAACTGTTCACGATTTTAAATGTAGCGAATTGCGTTTTTAAAATCAGTCGCGATAAAAATTCGCAAATGCGTTCGTTCACATAAAAACCAATTTGTCACAATTTTACGCGGAAAAAACTGTAAGGTGCATTGGGGTAAGAGCGGACGGGTTTTTGACGAGATAACGAAGGTTTATTTCATGCCGTTATCATTGAGTGTCACTGTCATTCAGCGTGAATGTATAATTACTCCCCCTAAGTAAATTAAACAAATTTTCAGAAAATATAATGCTTATTGCGGTTCGATGTACCATTTTACGATTATATTTAAAACAAAACAAGTTAATAGAAAAAAAAACCTTGGGGTAACACCGCAAAGTAGTGGGGTAAGACCGGCATTTATGCCATTTTTTTAAATATTAACATTAGAGCTATTTGTCACTTGACAACACAATTGACGGTATATTTATTTAAATATGAGCTTTAATGTGATAAAGTAAAGTGGACTGGTAAGCGAGGAAGACTATATTTAATTTTTGTAATCCGATCTTACCCCGTTTCAGTCAATCGAGTACTTGACATTCTCAAAGTTTTAAAATCGCTAAACAGCAAATATAGAAATATTAACTACGCACAAAATTAAAATAATACTCAAAGCATGTAACAAAATTATTTATTTTTTTACACTGTACCTATAGATAACGTTGTGATTCCTAACACAAAATAAAAACATAATTGAAAGTAAGAAACAATGAAAACTTTGATATCAATCAAATCAAAAAACAAATACCTCCAAATTAGGTAAAATTTTAATAAAATTAAACTTTTTAAAATGTCAGCTACTCTTATTGTATGTTATATCTATTAAAATCCACATTAAATAATATTTGGCCCCGTCGAGAAATCTTTGGTTTGGGCAATACTGAAATAATATCATCTAAATGTTTCATAGTAAAAATGTCATCTACTCTCGGGTAAGTGAAAATTGTTCCATTTTTAGATGTCAAATCTTTAACTTTTCTTAAAAATTTAACTGTTGGAATTCTCTCTTTAAGTGACAACACATTCCCCACAAAATGCTTCACACTTTTTTTTGAAGAAAATTTTGCTACTATCCAGTCATCTTCTTTTAATTGATTCTCTTTTTCGGATAAATATTCTATTTCACTGATTCCTAATTGTTCTATATTTTCTTTTTCTTCCTCTTGCTCTTTTAAGCATGCTTCTATGTAGTCTTCCATAGTTTCATAATCTGAATGGTCAGTGTCAGCTATACTCATTTCAATATCAGAGTCCTCAGATGTTGAGTCAGATTGAAGACCAATTTTTCGACATTTCACCGAAGTGGGATTTTGAGTTCTTTTTCTTTTCTTAGTTTCTATTTTGCTTTTCATTTTTCTTTTTTTAGTTATATCCTTGTCCTTGTTCATTTAAATTTTATTTATGTTAATTTCTCCGAAAACTTTCTTTGGTTTCGCTTCCATTCCTTTTTTGTTGGGAACAATTGTCATCTGTAAGGCTGTTTGTGTTAGTTATGACTTCAGCTCCATGGGGGATTCGCTTCTTTTTTTCGTAGTATTTTCCCTTTTGGTCTGCTGCACTCTTTGGAGAAGTATTTCTTCGAAAGTATAGTTGTAATTCTGATTTGAAGATCCAGGCTCGATAAGTATGTCAGAACATATTACTACTTTAGGGGATGTCGTCTCTGTAACTTTTAGGAGGTTACCAGAAATTAAAAGATCAATGTGTTCATCTTGTTGTGTGCACGACAGAATAGTGAATAGTGAAAGTGCGGTGCCTATATACCTATGTGTACAATATAAAATCAGTGCGCGAAATATGTACGTGCTAACATCACACATTTCGGAGGAAAAGAGGGCCGTCTAAACAGAGTTCCGCAAACAGTAAAGTTTAAGCAGCGGAATTTTGGTCAAGAGTGAAATTCACGTGCCCTTCCTCCGAAATAATAAAATGTTAACACATACATTACCGTTATCATAAGATGTCGATATTATGTATAAAATGAATAGAATATTAATATTATGTAAGATGTAAAATGTTTAGTTAAGGATTATGTGTTATATTATTGTTTCTTTACCTTTACATTTTATAATTTGTTTATGTACGATTTGCTTGTGTTTTATATGTCTTATTCTCGCTCTCCGAAGTGCTAGGATACCTAGGTTATAAGTCAGGGAATTCGAATAAGGTTTAAAATAAAGACTACCGCCCGCAGTGTGTTTATTTAGGATAAGTTCTAGAACAAAAAGTTGCGGGCTAGGTGGCGTAGTTCCGGTATCGGCGCCATTGAAAAGCCGTACACCCTCGGTCCTCCCACACCTCTTGCTACTCACAGAGGGAGGGAGGGAAGATAAGAAAAAGGAAATTAAAAGGGAAAATACCTAAACTTCGCCACCGAAAATAGTCTTTATCCTCCGTGCAATAAGAGGACCGACCCAGATAAATAAGACTTGTAACCTAGATATTATGTACAAAAGTGGAGAGCGAATAGCAATAAATCTTCCTCAGGGAACGGGGGGATCGCTGGGGCAGCAAACTTCTATAAAAAGGGAAAGGCCTAACAGCCAGCAAGCCAGTTCGTCCTCAGCACTTGTATAGTAAGAAACCTAAGAAGAAAAGTGAGCTTGCTGCCCGTTGCCGCTCCCTCCGCACCCCTGTGTTTTAATGTAAACCAGAGCAGCGTTTTATTTCCGTATTCACCCCAACATCTGATCTGCCGAGATCCCTGCACCAACATCAAGACCGGCAAAGCCTAAATCCCTACACCCCCCGTTAAAGCCACGACGTGTGACCTGCAACATTGGCCTTCGACCGCGATCAACGTGCAACTCTAACATCTGGTTCTTAGCCGGATTGCTGAGCCAACACGCTGATCGCCAAATCGGCGTCCAGCTTTAACATGTTGTATGCATTCCGGTATATCGCTAGTTTTAAGAGCAATGAATGGCAAATTAGCGTTATTTCTCTTGGCATTACCCAGATAATGAACATCCGGTGTTTGGAAGGATGATGCATTCACAATTGATAGATTCAAGTAATTAATAATATCGATACAAAGCGTTTTTAGACTGTCTGGAGTCTTGGGCATTACTAATGACTGCAGATCTGAGGCAGCATTTTCTTGAGAAGAATCTTGGATAGAAATAGTCATGCTTTCCTTTTGCTCTTTACTTTTCTGCCGTCTTTGATAAGCATTTGGATCAAATTTATTTTTGGGAATCACATTGGAATTGAAAGAAAATATCCCCGCTTTTTTAAAACCGTTAGATATTATTTCCGGTTTTGTGTTGTGCCAAACTCTTTCTTTGGCAGTTTAATCCCAATATTTTTTCGTTGCCATGTCACCAATTTCGCATCCCAAGACGTTTTGAAAGATTTGAACGTCCAGCTACGTCCAGAGGTTGGAGCAAATGAGATGTGTGAGGTGGTAGTTTCAATATGGTGATGTCATGACGCTTTGCTAGTTCAATCACCTTGACATCGACATGCGTGCCATGACCATCATAAATAACAAGCTGAGGTCTAGCATTTCCAAGTCCTGGAATTAACAGTTTTTCCATATAATTATGGAATATGTGCGTCTCCATCCATCCTTTCTTACTAGCAGCGTAAGATAATTCAAACTCATATTCCTCGTTGCGTTCAGCCATCCATTGATCCCAAACATACTTGCCCTTGAACACGATCAGGGGTGTAAGCTTTACACCATTAGCGTTTACAGCCGTTAAAACAGATATGTTTTCTTTCCCGGTTCCGTGTGTAGTACGAGAACAGGGTGCTCCTTTTTTACCCATTACCTTAGTCTTTGATGGATCCAAGCACACGGAAGTTTCATCTAAATTCCAGATTTGAAGGGGGCTGTTCATCAAATGGATCTGTCATTTGCCTTCTCACATATTCTAAACATTGGGCTTTTTTTATAGAAAGTCCATGACGTTTCCGAAAACCGATTAACCAGTCTGGCCCTGGGGTGTCATTTTTAAACAGGGTTTTAATGTTATTAAGTCGAATAAATTCTGCGACAATATGCATTACTTCATGCCGTGATAGTCCAAATCCCCACTTTTCTAAAGTAATTAGGGCATTTGCTAACCTTTCTTCCATTTCGTAAGGAATAACGTTGGTCTGCCTAGTGTTTGGCTTAAATTACCGGTTTTCTCTTTCAAGCGGTAATGCAAAGTAGAAGTAGGTATATTATATTTTTTCCCCGCTGCACATAAAGTCATCTTACCACTCTGCACATCTTTAAGAGCAGAGCTTAAATCTTCTGGAGTATAACAAGTAGCGCGAAGCGTTTTTCTATAATAATTTCGTGGCATGGTGAACCTATAACAAACCTTATTTTCAATATCATTAAATAGCTAGGTACGTTATCATTATCACCAGCGTTACTAGTAAAGCATAAGACTATCGTCAAACTGAGGGCGTATATGCCAAAAATCTATACAAACCCAGTGTGGGTTAGCAAACTCTAGATAACCCTCGCATGTTTTCTCAGGCCTGTGCAATTTATAAGTAGGATTAAAAAACACTATTATTTTTTTATTGAACCCACGACCTTTTAAATGAAAGCCAGTTTCACTTCCAACTAGCTTAATGCTCATGTGACATAATATTGCTCTATAGATCCTATTTTATCATATGTGTAAGAAATTTATGCTCACTACACTGTTTATTATTCACTTTATCTTTTGAAGTACCATGTTGTGGTTTGGCAGACAGAAGAGCATTGCCAGGCCTCAAAAACGTTTATGAGTAAAGAAATATTGAAACGTAAATAAATGGACCATAAATATTAACATTTATAATCAAAAGTGGTTTCTATAAAAAAATCAAAACTTTGAGAAGCTGTGGAATTTTATATGAAAAATCTAAATGGGGCAAAATCGGATAAATCATATTCCGATCTTAACCCTTGGGTAAAGATCGGAATATTTTTTAAATTGTAAACGGTGACAGATACGTCTTTTCCAATACAATAAAACCTTTACAAATAAGATATCTTATTTCAGGAATTTAAAAAAGCTATAGAAACTTACCTGGATAAGAAGTTATAGACCACGGGGTTAGATCGGATTTCTCGAATATTCGCGAAAAAGTGCACACTCCTAAAAACACTCTCATAACATAAGACCTCTCGCCAACAGCGTCTGCAGCTTACTGAGGTGGGGAGCGTTACGACTTTGTCATACCGACAATGTTGCCATGCTTAGAATTGTTCTAACGGTTTTAGAGTTATGAAAGTTTTACGGTCTTTCCCCATTTCCGATCTTGCCCCAATGCACCTTACGCGTTTATCCGCAATGCGTTCTTAGCCTAAATACGTATGCGTATACTATTCAAAGCGGTGATAGCCTAGGGGTATCTATACACGACACGTGTTCGTGTGATCGTGAGTTAAAATCCTCGACCCGTAGTAGCACTGAATTTCTACATAAATTCTGATTGTAAAATTGAATTGTCACCAGTTCGGGTGGAAAACATCGCGAGGCAACCGGGATGCTCGAGAATTGGAAAAAAACTGCAGAATAATATGTTTTGACCAATCCGCTCTGAGTTCAATCAAATAATCGACTTACATATTTTCCAAAAAGGAAAGTTATAACCTCCAGCTGAAATCGATTGTTAATCAAAAATCAAAAACGTGCAATTGATATAAGTAATGAAGCTCACTATTTACTCTTATATTAATATCCACTATGCAAAGATTAAAGATTATCCACACTTAAAGATGCCCAAGTGCGAAATGTCATTAAAGATTTAAATGCTTCTCATAAAACTAGTTTTATCTGAAGCATTTTCTTTAAAGCGATCCTCTTGAATGTCAGTTCTGAAGTTAAGACATTCATTTTGCTGGCATTGTATTCTTCCAGTTGTAGCGAATAATATATCACTCTCGCTGAGGGAATTCACCCAAGTCCAGCACGGCAATTCTTTAGGGGACGGATTTGTTCTGAAACTGTTTTTGTTGCTGCTATTCGTATACCTGTATTTCGTTTGTGCAAAGTGATTGCAATAAGAACCGATTTTCCTATGCCTTATATAAGCTGAATAAAGTAACAAATCAATCCAGGGTCATACAGATTACCACGAATTTGTATCTTCTACAAGTATCTCAATACGGCATCTTCTTTTGGGGCAACTCTACTGATAAAGATAAAGTGTTCAAGGTCCAAAAGAATGCCAAAAGGCGATAAACAGCCGACGTATTACAGAGAGCTGCAAACCACATTTCAAAAAAATTAAAGTTCTCACCCTTCCCTCACTGTACATTTTAGAAATTCAACAATCCAAATTTATTTACAGATCGTTCTAAGAGTGAACGACTTAAAAATATATTGTGCGCACCGCCTTGTTGAACTGCTATGTATAAAAATAGTATATTTTCTATGGCGCCTAAAATATACAATAAACTACCCAAATCAATACGTGACAACAATCTTCCTAACATATTTAAAATTAAATCAAAGAAACTATTATCCGACAAAATATATTATTCAATAAAAGATTATCTAAAAGACAATTTACATTCTTATTAAATGTAAATAGTACTTAGTTATTGACGACAACTTTAGTTATTTATATAGCACTGACTAACAAAGTATAATTTTGAAATTTGCGATGTATTGTGTAGTTTTAATTTACAAATTCAATTTAATTGTATTATGAAGAGATTGACTTATACCAATATATTAATTATGTTATTTTATTTAATGATACCCTTTTACAATGTATTAATTGTATAATGGTAATGTATACTTTATCATTCATGGGAGAAGCATTCGGATAACTGGACACGATTACGACTGCTTGCACGTTTCTGGTTGTAACTGTGCATGCAGTAACCTAGATATAGTAAACAAATATATGGTAGGTATCTTGGACTGACGGTAGACTGCACTATGTCGTGTAAGTCGCATATGAATGAAGTGTGTACAAGATTGAGATCCGTGTTAGGTACAATGTGGCATCTTGAAAAAGCAGTAGGCAGAGGCACTTCGTTTGCACTATCTATACCACGCGCTAGCTAACTCCATACGGTTTAAGCGGCTATGGTCTCACCTTCAAGTTATACTTGAATCAAATTGAGCAATTTCAAATTAGATTTATGAAATATTTAGTAGAGGATAAAATTAAAAAAACAATGTATACAAAATTATAAATTACTTTTCCACTACTATAAAATTATGCCAGTGCATTTGAAGGTGGAATATCTGTTGGCTGTGGAGCAGTTGGGCAGCGAGGAGTTTAAAGAAGTTGCCTCTCACTCGCATGCGACAAGGCAAAGAGATAATATGGCCCTGGTGGTTCAAAAATCGGGCAATTATTTCGGGAAAAGAACCAGAAAGTACCGAGTGACCCGAGTTTTGAAAGAATTTCCTAAGGAGGTGAGGAAATCTTACACAGCTCAATGCAAAGTTATAAATGTTATATTAAAAAACATATTTTTAACAGGTTAGATAAGCTGTAGATTGCTGAGTGTGTTCCCACCATATATACTTTTGAAGACACTCCCAGAAATCAATGCACAATATAGTCATAGTTATAACTAATTATAAAAGTTATAGCAGTTTGGCAGTTACAATTTGTAATGGTTCGGTGTGTTGTCTGATACAATTTACCTAATAAAAAGAAAACTGCATAAATGTAACATATCGTATTAATTTATGAGACATATTGATATATGCCTGTGATATATATTTGTAATGGTTGTACTCAAACTTTGTAACATGATAATTATGTGATTCGAGTATATTTGTATACCTTACGGCAGAGCTAATACGTTCACAAATAAACGGATTTGATTTGATTGAATATTTTGATTGAAATTTTTGACTTTGTCACATCACGCAAGAACTACTGGACGGATTATAATGAAACTTGAGATAGTTATAACTCATGTCCAGATCCATTATAAAAGTTCTCATGGGAATCAATCTAAAGTTCACGCTAACGAAGTCGCGCACAACGAGCCCATACGTAAAGTACAACGACACATATTTCTCTTTGCCAGGTATGTACAGACCTTAACTGTTTCGTGTGTAGATTCTTTATAAGATTAGGTACAACAAGTTCGTTACGTCCTAAAAAGGTTTTGTAGCTACGTCGAGGCAGTCACAGCTGTTGTTAAGGTAATAAGATTAAGAAGATTTGTGGTCCGACCAAAACTAAACAATTTTAATTCAATGTTTACGTTACATGTCCAGTCTGAGTTGCCTCCCACACATATATATTTCGCCCGTATAATCACGACCCTGTGTCCGGCCGGCTTTAGTATCGCACCATCCCATCTCTTCTCGTAGGTGTCGTACAAGGCGAATAACGAATAACAAAGCCGCTAACACAAGCCTTGAGGAACTATACCACCTCAAAAAGAGTGGACTCGCCAACCCGCTATGCCACAGTGGCGTTTTAAGGCCATACATCCCTCGTGCACAAAACAATGTGCCTCGGGAGGCCCATGTCCTGCAGTGGATATTAAAAGGACTGGTTACGATCATTACGGCCCTGACAAAAAATGAGATTAAGATCATTTCTGGAATTGAAGGTCACTTTGCAATAACTAATGATATCATTGATCTCTCCAGAATATAGTACATTGGACATCTTAAATTGAAACAATATTCCAAGCATGTTGTGCCGCGCTATTTTCATTATGTTTTAGAAAAAAGTGTTCATACAGAATTTGTACTGATTTACGAGCCCTTTCCGATGACATTATAATTTGTATGTATAACCTTCGCAGTTTTTTAAATGTATATATTGAACCGATTTGGCTAATCTTCGAATTAGTCACGATATAGATCCAACTATTTTTCTGACAAATTTTATTTCAATCCAATAACAAATGCGCCCTGCAGTTTCTATACAAATTTCGTTATTCGGCTGATGTCCCTGATATCATGAAACTTTACTGAAAATTTAATGTTGTGATCTCCACAATAGATACATATAATAGATTCGAAATCTCTCTCAAATGTAACTACCTGCTTTTGATTATAATCCTACGTCTTCCAACCTCCGAAACCACCAAAAATCTTTTGCTGGTTTCAAACGAAAATTCCTCAGAAGCGCTTCTCCAAAATTCATACGAGGAACGTGTCACCTGAGTGTGTTTGTCTAATTTAGCCTGTAACGTTTCCTCATTAGTGGAAGAGTTTAACAGCAATTATCTAGAGCGTCGCACTTGAGGGCCATATTTCCAAGGGGGTAAACCCGTTTTGCATGCATAAAGTTGCATGAGTTACTCTCTGAGCGGGTGCGCTAAGGCAGTTGCCTGCCGCGCGTGTTTTTAAGCACCTACGCGTTTAGTTGTAATATTTATTTTTGCTTGTTTTGCTATTTGTTACTGTTATTTTTCTTAACCACTTTGAAACTCTCTTAGCTTACTGCTTACTGCTTGGGCTAAGCCGTACTTTATTCGAAATTTTACTACGATAATTTAGGGTAAGCGATTGATATAATAAATGGCATCATGCTGGCCTACTGGCCTGACCGCACCTGAATTGTTTCTTGTTGAGAAAACTGTTGAACTAAACTGAAATCTCAGTATCTGCTAATTTTAGACCGGTTGCTTATTCAGAACACTTGTACATAGTAAATCATATATATTTTTTAATAAAATCAAATCAGCATTAGTTTTAGTAGATAAATTGTTTTGACTTTCAAACGAGCAGCCTAAATATACCTAATTGATTATTGATAAAACAACTTATTTTTCAATAATTAATTAATTCAATAAATATTCAATAATTTAATTAAAGTAAATAATTTTAAATTACTAATAAAATCAAGACGACGACGGAGTGCCGCTTCGCAGGCTCCTTTCTTTGTTGCCATCAGAAACCATAAACTCACCTTTCAATTTGCTACCATCGATTTGCTTTCAACTCAGTATTTTCTGTTGCTTATTTAATTATTTCTGAATTGTTTTCGATTGTCTTAGTCAGTATTTATTGCCTTCGATGAGCTTTTCGAACCTAATGGCCTTATAAGAGATTAGAACAGTAGCATTTACCATTAGAGCCTATTAATTGTTATATCCACTTAACAGGGTGTTATCAAGTGCTTGACAGTACCGTTATCGGGCTAGTTCCTGGGTGTCTGTTGTTGTGAACTACACATGTCAATGGAGTTTGGAGAACTTTCTAACGGCCTTCATCGGCCACTAAGTTTTGAATAAAAGGGTTGTTTACAAATTAAGTTTAGTGACCCAGTTTCTCTAACGTCTTTGTCCAGTTTAACTATTTCTGACGGCCTCAAAATTGACAGGACACAGGGCTGTATCAGGTAATTGAATAAAATAGGCAACTTAGATAATAGAAGAAATCATTATTGTTTTGAACTTTGTCCTATGACGAACAGTAATAGGAAACATCTTGTTGCAAGGGCGGCCTCATCCGTATGACATACCGCGTTATGTTGACTCCAGACCACCAGCATAACATTGCCTATGTTTCTCTACTGCTGGATAAAGTCCTCTCCCAATTCTCGCGTCACCACATACGATCTTCGGCCGTTCTTATTCAACCACCACCGACGAATTTATTCAAGTCATTAACGCCGACATAGCTCGTAGAATCTAAACTAAACTACCTACTGACTCGTAAACCCGCTTGGCCACTGTGGCGTTTTAAGGCCATAAATCCCTCATTCACAAGACAATGTGCATGAGGAGGGGGGGGGGGGGAGCCATATCCAGCAGAAGACGAAAAAGGGGGGTTAATTACGGTTTACGACATTACCTATTTGTTAACGGCTCCAGCCGTATGTAACAAACATAAGTGAGGCATAACGACGTAATTCGCCCGTCCCCCACCCCTCTGTCCACGCTAAAGACTTCCTTTGCGCTATAAACAAGAGATGTCGCGCCTTATCTACAAGTGTAAATAGTTTTGCTGTCTTGCAACTGTTTCTAAATTTAAATGGACCTTGGATATATTGACCCCATATGCATTTACATTTTCTATTTGCCCTCGATATCAGTCTATAAAATCCCACTATACGGTCTATATGGCCCAGTGCAGATTGGTAAGAACAGAATTAATTGTACTCCATGAACTTGTGAATGATAATCTATTGGCCACTGAACTTATCGGTGAGATACCTATTGTTGTTCCATGTATCTGTAATACTAGACCATGTAGTAAAACCATCATTTTTGGAATCGGCGATTGAGTCGCACCGATCTTGGTTCCAACTCCCGTTTGACAATGTGCATTATGGCAACAAGGCAATGTGCATAAGGGGGCTCACGTAAAGCAGTGGATACAGAAAAGCTCACTGGAAGGAGGATGAGTGAGTTGGTGTACCTATAAATAAATAAATAATATATTTCTAAATTCCTAAAGGTAAGCAGCGCATCCGCAGGCGTGGCAGTCAACATTTATCATCGAACTGAATATCTGGACATATACCGCGGATGTTCATGGGCGACAGTATCTATTTAGTACCAGGTAAACTGTCTGTTCGTCGATCACTTTCTTTCTATAAAAAATATACGCGTATAACGTGCTTTCAGCATACAAGCATACTAAGTAAACAAAATGTACTCACGTTACCAGATTTAGATGTAAAACCAACGCCAAACTTCGTTATTATAAAGCCATCTAAGGAACCCGTCGATCCCTATGAAACTCCATCAATCAAATCTCCTTAGTGACACGTTGTTTCGACAAAAAGCATTTGTGGCGTCACTCGGCAGATTGAGACGGCTTCAGATTATCCTGTACATTACAGCGGTACGTTAGTGAAGCCAAATAATGTTTTTGTATGAACTGAATCAGATATACAAAAATAGGATTGAGCCAAATTTAATAAGAGATTTTTATAGAAATAAAAAAGATTACCTTTCTTCGGTAATAGATTCCTCACTGTGTGAAAATGATGATATGAAATAGAGACTTTTTTCTTTTTATTAAATAACTGCGTGCTTACAGTACGGCGTTATTATTAAACCGTTAATCGTTGAATTGTATCGTTAAACCTATCCAACACTTTTAAAGGTGTTGATTTGCGGGTATTTATGGATCCATTCACGTCATTCACTTACCTACTTAAAGTCCAAATGCGCGGTTCTTTTTCATTTTTATCTATTTTTTAAAGTAGTAGATATAATTTGGCGTTTTTTTAAATTTTCGTGTGTAATTTTCTAGTCTCTATTTTGTTCACCCTAATAACTGTATTTATTGAACTGTATCTAGTATTTATTGAACTTGATGATATGCTAAAACAATAGACCTTATAATTTGCATTATTGTTTTCAATAAATACATTTTGAACCCAACAACTGAGTGTTCAGAGCACAATGTTATTATTAAACCATTAAACAACCATAGAATCATCAAACTAACCTACGTATGTCTCATTGCTGTATGGCTTCCACGTGCGTTTTCATACATTACAATACAGCTACTATCTACAGTTAGAGCGTTACCGTGCAATGCAACATTTGAGCGGGTAATTTACATTACTTATTATAGGGCGGTGGTAAAAGTAATACATACAAGTATTGCACAAGGAACAAGGAAAACAAGGAAGGCTTTACATAAATTATATTTTCTCGGTGAAGAGACATTACGTTTACGGATTAGAACATTTTGAAATGAAACAAGAAAAATGAACTCTCGTCGAACGGAGACCATCTTATGTGAAAAGTGAACGACAATTTGAAGAAAGTCACCGATAGTGGCCGGTTAAGAAGAAGAGAAATATTTGGTGGCAAAGCCTTTCTAAGAAGAAAAGGCATTGGTAACATTTTTGACGAAAGCATAAGAAACAACATATTCAGATAACAAAAATACAAAAAGAAAAAAAAACAATAGTTATTCTTTTCGTTTTATCCAAAAGTCCAAGTTTCTGACTTGATTTGAAATTGATTAAGGAGGCCAGCATCACCAGCAATGGAACGACATAGACTGATGACATGATGTAGTATGTTAATATACAACAAAGATGTTAATATGTTAATGTTAATATACATGTTAATATACAAAAACATGTTAATATACAGTAGATGGATAGCCATCCGTTTAAAAGTTCCAACTATTGCCATCGTTCATCCCTAAAACATTCCTACGTGACCTTCGTTTACTAATTCAACGTACGCAATACCAAATCGTATCCAAAGTAATTTGGAGATAGACGCGAAATCCTAAAGTGATACATAGTTGTCTTTACGAGGCAGAAAATCGCGTCATTAGCAAATCTACTAAGCCCTTCCTGAAGTACACTTCCAGATAAGGGCCCTTCGGCTTAATGACATTTCTGTTCGCTCGATAGGTAGCACGTTTCCTTTGAATATAATGTGCTTCTACGCCTCTGTAGTATGGAAAGTTCTCCGGTACTGGGAACTACACAGAGGGTATTAGAGTTAACCCAATTTCAGACGCCTGTTTATTTAAAATTTGTCATCATAGACAGGGAGGGTGCACGCTGCAAGCCAACAGCCGCTGGGCGCAAGTGCGCCAGTCAAGTGACTGGCCTCGTTGCCTCTCCCTCACAGAAGACTACCTTTAAATGTACTGCATTCCGCATTTCACCCTATTCCACAATGTACGGACGTATTTGGATAGTGAATAAGATATGCCAGAGCCCATTCCCATTCTATCCTAACCTATCCCTCTCCATTTTCCCAACTCTTTCTCTAGATCCATTCCTACATCTCGAAACGGATGTAGGCTTGGGATCCAGTCATTAAATTAATTAAATCCCAAGGCCAACGCAATACTGCAAGATCTCTGGACACCGTGAGCGAATACTGCGTGCATAGGGAACGTTATGATTAAAAAAAAAATTCAGACGGTAGTTCAAATAATTTCTTAATAACTCAAGTGATAAATAAAAACAATTAGTCACCCCGTGACCACGTCCACTGCAAAGTGTTCGAAACGTCGGGATATAAATAATGTTAAATATACGCGATTTAAACCGTTCAAAGTTGTTTAATTGCTATGTATAGTAATCGCGAAAACCTAAGAAAATATTATAACCATAATCTGTTGATATTTATAATCCTCGTGATAAGACTTTATAGTACATTGCCAACTCCCATTTCCCACTTGCCCTTCGGTACTACCAGGCGATGACTCTGTTTTACAGGAAAACCCCTAAAGGGACTGTTTTTAATATACATGGCGTCGTCGATCTTCAGTCTCAGCGAGATCGGCGACACAGGAACAGGACTTTCTACAGGACAGCAACTTGACCGATGGGGACCCTGACCGAGGCTTGACCGATGGTGGGATATGATGAGACAGCCCTCGTTTCTACGAGCTGCTAGTTATTGACGAACCATTACACTATTTTATTATTGTATTATAACCACGATAATTATTAAAATCATAAATGTAAAAATTATTGTTAACATCTCTTTTGGACGATTGTTTTACTAACTCGTTCAAATTTTGTTACTGAACTGACCAACCTTTACCAATTCATAGCACAAGTTTCCCTTTCGCTCGTGAAAATTTTATTCGACCTTCCCTTTTTTGCGGTCGAAGTCGAAAAGTAATTCAGTGAACAGTGTACAAGTGAAGCCACAAAACAATATTTGGAAATTCTGTTTTGTTAGAAAACCGCGATTGACCGCAACGCGCAACGTAGATCATGACTTAATAAAAGATTTTCAATGTTTTTTTTTATAGAAAAAGGCGACAGACGGGCATGCAGTCCAACTGATGGTAAGTGAAAACTGTCGTTAATAGACATCTGCGATACATGCCAACATCAGTCCAAAATGACAAAAGCGTTGGCACGAAAATATGTAATACGAAAATTTTTTCTTCAATTATCGAATAAGTCATAAAGCACATCAATATGGAACACTGAAATTGATATGCAAATGAGCTTCGTTTCCACGTAAATCGATATTAACCTTTGTTAACGAGTAATTTTAAACCAGTTCCGAGCTTATCGAGCTTAATTCTACGAACTCTACAATTTGTAGAAATTCTCCTTATGACAAACAAAATGAGAAATTTCGGACTAAATAGTACTATAATAAACGCCTTTGAGTATCGCTCGTTTAATTTGAACGTCGTTTTATTGTTACAGATGATCGACCGCGCTGTAAATTAACAGTAATTAAGGATCATTGATAGCTCGGATGAGAAATGACATCCGAAGGATTCCACGACCTCGGGTTAGTATCTCCATAGGGTTAAAGTGGAATAACATAGTGTAAGGCAGAGCTAAATTTAAAGACTTCACCTGGACTGTACGCCTCCAGCATGCACCAGCCGGAGGTACCTTTCGCGGTCGTTGTGGAGCCTAGTAGTTCTCCTCTTTGCCCTTGTACAGGGCACACTGGGCAGGCAGGTACACGCTTCGCGCTCACGACTCCGTGCGTTCCTTCGATGACTGTGATTCAAATCACAGACCGGTCCTACGATCTGGCGGGTTTTCCTTGCGCTCCAGCACAGATCCGGCGATAACAAGATTCAATCACGGAATTCACTAAGTGTTATTGGAGTTACAGACAAGGTCTGCCACCACGCGGTTTAACCGTGAACTGACACAGAATCAGCTGCGACTGGCACAGATCAGTCGAATCATAGACTCGAATAAGCGTAATTACAGCCGTGGACAGGGCCCACGACGAAGCAGTTTCCTCGCAAACTTGTACACAATCAGCGGCGGCGAGGTTGGGTCAAAGACTTGGTAAGCGGAATTACGGTCGTGGACAGGGCCCACGATCACCCGGTTTACCTCGTGAACTGGCACATAACCAACGGCGACGAGGTGATAGACTAGCAAGCGGTCATACATACTTTTAGGTCGGGCAGCAGTAAGAAAAAGTGATGTATGTAGTGTGCGGTCCAAATGAAATAAAATGTTGCGAAGGGAATAATTTGCGCGAACAATCATAAAGTATTGAGTGACAATTACTTGTTATTTTTTTTTAATCTAATCTATCAAGGGCACTATTTATAACTCATAAATTAATTTAATAAGCGGCTAGGTGACACCAAGCGCAAAATTAAGTTGTAGAACAAACTCAATCGTTTAATCGAACAAAATTTAATCGTTGAATATAATAGTAATCACTCAATTAACTAAAGCTGCTAATATACGGAGAGCTAGGTCGGTTAATCAACGGAAAAACACATGAACCTCTCAAGTAGTCGCCGTCAACCACTCAAGCTGTCGCTGTCAACAGTTCAAACTGTTTGAGTTCACTGCTAGCGAATTGCTGCTCCTCTCCCATACCTACGGGAGAGGATAGCCCGCCGACTCCTCCCGACCATTCAACAGCTCGAGCAGTTGGTATTGTGACTGCACAACCGTATGATGGAATTCCACCTTGTTGCTAATTGCTGGCCGCGCATTGTGAGTGCTCCAGCGCGGGCGGTCTGTTTATATCAATGTAATTAATATTTTCTATGAAAAATGTAATTTGACATGCAGTTTCTGCTTGAAGCGGTCGATATCGACCGCTTCACAATTCACTTAAAGCTTCACGGTGTCCGTCTGTTCCCATCCTGGAACATAAAAGAACAGCAATGCCACAGACTACATTCATAAACAGCTGATAGTCGATTTATCTATTATTACGGGGTACGTACTCGGTGAGTGTGAGCGGGAGGATCATGTGAAAAGAAATGCTGAATTAAAAAGTCTTAAAAAGTTTTCACGAAAGAAGTCCAGTATTTAATCCTGTATGCATTACAGATACATCACGAAAACATTGGCCATCGGCTAATCCGGAAACACCCAAACGCGACATCCGCGTCTACGCTATAAAGTAATAAAGTATCTCGTAATAAAGTATGCAATTAGAGGTACGGTAATTCATAGACGTGGATGACGCTTTCGGGTGTTTCGTAATGTATCTGTACATGATACTTATTTGTGTCGTGACTAGTTTCTTCTATGAAATGCGTTTTTTTACTATGCCAAAGCTTAATTATTGTTCAATAATATTGTCAAACTGTCATAAGAAACGTTATCTTGCATCTAATTAAACAGCGCGGAAGTAATAAACGGATATCACGGTAGAGTAATTCCGTGTAATCGTTTCTTTGTAATTTCACGTACAAACTAAACCCGGGTTTAATTTTAGAACGTAATCAGTCAGCACTGAACTGAACGCCCGTGGCTCGTTGTGTGAATTATTAATGCCAGATTATAACGGTTGGCGCTTTGCCCGATTGCTCATACATCCGAGGAGCGGATGTGTACGCATAAAAATATATTAAAATACAGAATACAGGCAAGCTATATTTATAGCTGGAATGATAACTGATGGGGTGGACGACCCCACTTGGAAGCTACGAGCTAGTGTTGTAAAACTAAGCGCTGAGTGTTCGACGCTCGAGCACTGAGTGAGCGCTAATGAACTTTTAAGGCCTTTGTTAGCGTCGAGAGCGGCGACCGGCAGCGACACGGCGAACGGTGACATTAGTCTATGGGTTTATATGGAAGTGGCAAGCGTGCACAACGGCAGCGACCCGCCTCTCCACGCTATCAAAAGCATAACATACTCAAGCGTTAAACGCTCTTGATTTTTATAGCATAAGTTTTTAACATTTGACATTCCTAAACACTTGGGGTTAAAACGGTTAAAGTAAAAGTTCTTTAGGTCTATCTATCTCAAGTATTAAAAATACTTATAGTAATAGATTTCATAGAAAACCTTTAAGTTAATATAATCCTACAGTATATTAAATAATAATTCACATAACGGACTTACTCGTTTTAAATTTTGCTTTCAATTCTGTGTAATATTATCTCCTTAGTACTCCGCCAATCTTGATTCATGTTTAGTTTATCTTAATAATGATCGAAAGGGCTTTCATTTACGAGTTGCAAAAGATATAAATGAATGACTTTCATATGAGCTAACACGTTTTTGTGCTTGAGTTGCAGATATCATTAATAAAGTTTTAAATTTGGCTGTCTATGGCTAGAGGAGTACCGTGACCGTACCCAGCCCTTATATAGTCCACACTGCTGGACGTGGGCCTCCTTATACACATCGTCTTGTGCATGAGACCTGAGATCTGAGACATGTGTGGTCTTAAGACGCCACGCTGACCGAGCAGGTTGGCGAGTCCACACTTTTAGAAGTGGTGTAGTTCCTCGAGGCTTGTGGCAGTCGCTCAGTTGTCGCTTAGTCGCATTTTACGACACCCACGAGAAGAGATAGAGCACTACATAGGGTGACTAGGCACTCAAATTTCAGAAAAAGAACTCATTGAGCTATTCCATTTTTAAAACAACCTGTATTTGAAATTCGAATTCAAAGCTATAAGTCAAAACAAAATTATAAAAATGTATTCACTTTTTTATTGAATTTCGCACGCTTTTCTTTGCAACAATGGAATTCTAACGAGAACATTTTCGTGTAATGATGTTATGCGATTTTAAAGTGAGTGTAAAGATCAGTATCAGTGTAAGTATCAGCTTTTGGTGACCTCACACCATCCCGTGCAATAATTTTTAGATGGTTTTCTCAATTTAAACAAGGAAAATTTTCCTTGAAAGGTAATGAGAGAAGTGGCCGACTTGCAACTTCTGTAACGAATGAAAACATCGAGGCGCTAAAGAAAATGTTGCACGAATACCCAAAAACTTCCTACAAACAGATAGAGGAGACTCGTTAAGATGTCATCACCTGTCATTCATGAACAGAGACCCAAGAATTGTGCCACCCTCCTTATAACGCGACTTCTTTCTCTTTTCAAAAGTGAAGCTTGGACTCCGTGGCATTCTTTTCGACAGCCCTGAAGACGCCCGGAATGCTTTTATGGCAGCTGTTGAGGACCTTGCTAAAGAAGAGTATCGCCAGTGCTTTACATCTTGGTTTAGACGAATGTATCGCTGTGTAGAGACTAATGGAGAGTATTTTGAGATGTTGTAATACTACACTATATTTTATAAAATATCATCATTTTGTACATTCGTATTGTTGTAAATCCGTTTATTTTATTTTCTACGGATCTAGATTACTACTACAATATACTTATATTAAAGTACATATTTTTATTTAGATATTGAGTTACTAATATATACCTAAAGTTGGGAGAGCCGCATCCGGGAGCGTTCCTATATTTGTCATTCCCGACGGATGTTGACATGCATCGCGGGTATCGATAGGCGACAGTTTCAAATTAGTTTCGACTTTCAACTCATCCGCTATGTCTATACAAAAATCTCTTTCCATCTGTACACTATATAAAATCAAAGATTTCCTTAAAAATTCTAAACACTTTTATTTATCTAATTTGTTTATACTCGTATAATATGTAAGTAAATATTATTAAGTATTTATTGTTATAACGACCAAGTTACTGTAATCTTACATTATAAAAGTTTTATATTTACTTTTATCGCATTTATTTCTTTACAGTCTTAAAGCATCGCTCTATTGTGGACACCGTGCACACCGGTGCGGCTCCAAATGAAAATAAGCGTCACAGTTCAGACTGCGATATAGTTATACTGAATTGATGTCAATTGATTTTTTTTCATGTTACATGTTGATCTCAATAAAGGATTTCGTTCTTCTTTACTACAGGCTGTAATTTTACATAATTTTACACGACCTGCTATGTCAGTAACAAAGATATCGACATGATAATGTAAACGAACATTATTACTTCAATCACACTGAAGAAAAACGTGGGCCGAATTTCTTCGAAGTTCATGTATTTTTGTTGAATAGAAGCCATCAAACATATCTGTTGTATTTTTTTTAAACAATGAACGATGCAGTAAAAGTCATTGTTATATTCCAATGAAAATTGATAGTATCTTATTTAAACTGCTGAGCAAAAGGCTTTCCTTCACTCTAATTGAATTAGTATTGTCCATCTGTCACGTCAATTAGTAGTCGTCATCCGTAGTAGCCGACTTGGCCGGTCCCATACCGACTTGGTTTTTTAAAGAAAATTAGTATAATTTGTGTAACAATGTTAGAAATGAAATTAAAATTAATTAGCAATTAAACAACTTTGAACGGTTTAAATCGCGTATATTTAACATTATTTATATCCCGACGTTTCGAACACTTTGCAGTGGACGTGGTCACGGGGTGACTAATTGACTTTATTTGTCACTTGAGTTATTAAGAATTTATTTGAACTACCGTCTGAACATTTTTTTTTAATCATTACATTCCGTATGCATGCAGTATTCGCTCACGGTGTCCAGAGGTTTAATTGCTATGTATAGTAATCGCGAAAACCTAAGAAAATATTAAAATTAATTAGTTAAAAATTGAAATAAATTCTTCTTACAGCTGTGTATTCACTGGCGACTCTTCCTGTGGCAGTCTTAAAAGACGGCTAATGGATAACCAAGGTGCTACCACAAGCCCTGAGAAACTAAAACACATCTGAAAAAGTGGACTCGCCAACCCGCTCACCCAACGTGGCATTTTCAGGTATTTTGAGCATTTTGTACAGTACTTCTATTTTTTTTTTAAATATTTATTTTCAAGTTTTAACTTATCTTGTAATATGACATATAAAATTTCAGTACTAATATAAAATATTCAGTACAACATAAAATCTACAATATCTTTCGAATCTTTTATAAAGGAAAAAACAAAAGAAAATCACCGCACCCCTGGTAAATTATGTCAACAGAGCATCCATTCAACTTCACACGCCTATAACTCATCTCTTTCGCTTGTGGTGCGCCATCAATCTTCTCTTTCATTCACGCCGCCAGCAGGTACTCCTGATGTTGCTCCTTGGTAATCAATATGGTTTCCATGGCCCAAGAATCTTTCGAAAAACTTTTAACGGCCTATTTCCGGAGTATCTTTTAATCGTTGACGCAATTAGTTGGGCGTACACGTTCCCAGGAACACACACTAATAATACTTTTGCGACACCGGCGGTGGGTTTTCTTGTTTTTTTATTAATTCATTTCTTTCTTACGACTGTCCTTTCGACGTAAACACGGATTTTTTTAAACTGCCAGTTTCACAATTTTAATGATTTGGAAACCGGCGCATTTTATCGGCCAATGTCGCAGCGTAGGTCTTTGCATTTCAATCGAATCCAAAACCCAACAATACTTTTGATGCAACTAATCCTTAAAATTGCATAAACATCATATTCACAAATACGTATTATGTGAGGTCGATTTTTTTGCTCGTGAGTGTAGTTATGGTGATAATACTATCTTTTCGTGTTCATATTTTAGTTTCCACTAGGAAAACTAAAATATGAAGTTATTTATGATAAGTTGCATCCTTTCAATGTTCAATGATTTAATGATCTTTCATTGAACGGATAGATTCATATTAAGTAAAGAATGTTACAGATTTTTTTAACGAATAACGCCACACTCAATCGCCTACAGCGCGATTCCCTGTGTCAAGGCTCCAGAGACACATACAAAGACGAACACACTATCAAGATTCGAACAAACGTCTATTGTCGTTAAGCAAATGAATGTCTGACCGGGAATCGAACCTAGAACAGCTCGCACAGCAGCCAAGGGCAGTACCTACTAGGCTAATCCGTCAACACAATTACAGAATGTTATCTGCAGACAAACCTTGTCTGCCAGGTTTACCAGGTTGCCAGGTTTGTCTGCAGATAACATTCTGTAATTGTGTTGATCGATTAGCCCAGTAGGTACTGCCCTTGGCTGCTGTGCTACCATTTTATCTTTAGTGTTTTATAAGAAAACTAGCCACGCCCGGCATGCGTTGCAGGCCCGGCAATTTTTTTGCACATAATATATAGCCTATGTCCATCTGGAATAATGCACCTTTCAAATGGTGAAAGAATTTTTCAAATAGGGTGCAGTGGTTCCGGAGATTACACACTCCACTGCACATACTCCACATACACACAAACTCACAAAATGCGCACTCTCTCTTTATTATATTAGTAAGGATATTGTGTAAAATTTTGTTTTCATAGAGTCCTCTAGTGGAGGACACGTACCGCGAAGCTCGCAGTGGGACGCTCTTCGGTCAGGTGAACCGATGACTTGAAGTGGTTCGCCGGTGGTAGTTGGATGATCTATAAAGAAAAACGATAATGCCGGTACATACCTCTTAAACGTACTAATAAATATTAAAACTAAAGCAAATAAATAATGTAACCATTGAAGCCATAACATTTATCGTATAAAGTATCTTTTTCCGTACAAAAATAAAAGATTTCTTAATACTTTACGCTAATATTAGGAAGTCTTTGACAAAAAATGGTATCCTCCTACATAAATATAAGTACAATATATTAATATATACTCCTGGCGAGCGGAAATTTCATTTTCGTCATTTTTACTTCCAGTCCCTTATAATGGCAAGCATTTTCTGTCAGCAACAATATCGAAGGTGGCATTGACCTTGTTGTACGCATGTTTCCAGTTGAATACTTTGTTTATTGTGATTCGTTCGTAGAAACTATGGCGCATTTTTCACCTGCCACATATCAAAGCCTCAGCCATAACTCTTTAGGAATTGTAAGCCCTCGCCGCGCGACGCGTCATTATTCATCCAACCTTAGGAAGAAAAGGTTTTGATGTCAACGATAGACGCAGTCTGTTTCGTTTATCTAGTTATGTGAAACTGTCTTTAAATAAAACAAAATACAAATACAAAATTTCTTTACTGTCCACAATAAACTTAAGGTAGGTACACAGTTTCTGTTGAACCCAGCACTAGGATATACCTGTATCGTGGGCATTCAAGTTACGAATGATTTAAATGGAATTACAAATGTAGATCTAGAGTTAGTTGTTAATTTTTTACATGTTAATTGTTGCATCAAAAGTTTATATGTTATTAAAAGCTTAATTGCAAATACAATAAATTAAATGCATAAAAAAAAAATCATGCAACAGATCCCTCCACCCTATGTCTGATCCCCTGCAGCATTTTCTGCCCTGCCATTGTAGGGACTGTGGATATTATAGGCATAATTTCTTCCGTTGTTTCCTCAGACTTTAGTTGAGACAACGACCATAGAGATTTATATGTTACTGTTTAAACTATGTGCTACTAAAATAAAGCAAAATCTGAAATTCTTCAATTAATTTAAAACATATAAAATAAATCAATAAAATCAATTAGTCACCCCGTGGCCACGTCCACTGCAAAGTGTTCGAGACGTCGGGATATAAATAAAGTTAAATATACGCGATTTAAACCATTCAAAGTTGTTTAATTGCTATATAAAAGCGTTTTATAGAAAAATAAAATTATTTTAAGGAACAAAGTTACAAACGTAAAGTTGTGTTGTATCTAAAACGTTCATAGCGCTCATTACTCAAAACAAGCCAATGATCGGGCGCGGCGCGGGCGACGATCGTATACTCTCTCGATACTGAACAATCTGTTTTCGGTTTTTGCGTTATTGACCCGACAGACGTAGTTCTGTCCAAGTTTCAATAAATTTCAATAAATAAATCCATAATTTCAAATTTGTATAAATATTTTTTTTTCTGAAACTTTGCCAGGACCATAAGGAACAAAACAAAAGGAGAATCGTTCGAATCGTGAGTTATGGTCTTAAGTTCATACAAAATCCCATAGAAAAAAGCACTTTCGGTTTTTCCCGAATTTTCTGGGCAACTTTTCCAATTTCTCTTTCCCTAAAAACCTTATTCGGACTATTACGAACATTTTAAAAAAAAAAATAGCCAAATCGGTCCAGCCGTTCTCAAGTGATGCGCTTACCAACGAACAGCATTTAATTTTTATTTATATAATATATGAATCAAAAAAACAGATATATACCATATAAGCAACTACTCAATATAACAAGAATATTGTATTTCATTAACAATGTAGTGTTGTATGGCCATGTGGTTAGATTTAACGACACATTATGGTGCCCATTAGACCATAATGCTCGTACGTACCACTTAAACGTGTTAATAAACATTAAAACTATCGAATTGTGTCAAAGAAAGGAAGAAACAAAATAGTTTGTTTTTTGTGCGTTCAGCGCATTATTTATGAATTTTATTTATTTATACACTTCATTGTACAATATCGTACAAAAGGCGAACTTAATGCCTTAATTGCACTCTATTCGAGCCAACCTTTGGGTTCATCACAGAGGTTCAATTTGGAGGTGCATGAAAGACACAATAATTTAGATGGTGAAAGTAGAGTAGAGTATATGTATGTGATAGAATGTGTATAGTTACGTAAAAGTAGAGTGGGTCTATTATTGCATTGCAGACTGTTTGCATCCACTGATGGATACATGTTTTTTTCTAAATCTACATCTTAATCCATCCATTCAAGATGGATCTCCGTCTCCGTCTCCATTTTGATCGATAATACGTTATCCCAATCAATTGGGCTTCTGCGAATTAGAAGCCTTTATATCCATCATCGAACCAACTTTCCGGAGGTCGACCAATGCTTCTTTTGCCTGTATACAGTCTCATCAGGACCCATATTTACGAACCACATGTCTTACAATAGGATAGGATGTGATGGGATGGGCTCTGGCATATCTCATTGACTACCGAAACACGTACATGTATCGGAGGAAATAGGATAGGTATAAGAAGTGTATCTATTTAAACGGGTCCCAAAGCGTTGATTTTCCATTATTTATTTTACTCGACGTTTCGGTTGGGTTTCACCAACCATGGTCACGAGCTGACTGAAGAAGGGGATAGTCCACTTCGAGAATGGAATCCAGTGATTTATAAATTTAATAAAATTACACCTCGCGATTTTTCGTCTGACGCCACTTTAGATATTGTAAGTGTTGTATACCGTAACTTTCCGGACTATGTACACCAAATGCTGGTAGTTGATGAAACTTCTAGCAATTCTCGACGTGGACTATCTTCCTCTTCAGTGCGCTCGTGACCATGGTTGGTGCAACCCGACCGAAATGTCGAGTAAAATAAATAAAGTAAACATACGCGTTGAGATCCGTTTAAATAAATAAATATGTGTGAAAAACGCGAAAATTTTAAACGTTATTAGGAAGAGAAATGCAGTACATTTCGCGGTAGTCTTCTGAGAGACACTACTGTAATAGTGTAAAACCACAATTTTTTGTAAAACTAAATTGTAAAACCACATAAAATTTCAATGTTCTTCTGTAAAACCACAGTATGAATTTCATCTGGAGTATGTGTTGCAAATCCATTAATCTGAACTGGCCAACCGTAACAAATCAAGACGTGAAATTTTTCGTGATTACAATCACGAAGGAAATTCCGTGGAAGGCTTGTGCCTATGGGAACATTTAGCTTTATATCGATGTGAAATAATGCTACTTATCATTCCCTAGCAATCCCGCAGTCACAGGACACGCTAGACTGGCTACGTTACCGCTCTCTCACAGAAGACTACCTTTATAGTGCATTTACCACTTTATCCTATTTTCCCAATGTACATATGTGATTCGTTAGTGAGTGCGATATATCAGAGCTCATTCCCATCCCATCCTATCGTATCCTTCCTTAGTTTTCTAATACTTTCTCCGAATACTTTCCTATATCCCCAAAGGTAGGCAGCGCATTTGGAGATATGCTAATGTTTATCATTTTGGACTGATGTTGGCATGCATCGTGGATGTCTTTAGACCATCTTACCAAAAAAAAAAGTAACTACAGTGATGACTACAGTGAAAAAGCCCAATGACAAGTGGCCAAGGGCGAAATTATTCACTTTTGCGTACATAACCTTGTAAAAACGTGCACACGTGATCCTCTACTTATACGGACGAAAATATACGCAGCTTGCGTCGTTTGTCATCACCTCGCGTCGTGGCCGCGTCACAGTCAGAATTAAGGGGAGACGTGACCGCGTCGAGCCTCTAGAGATAATGACGTCATTAAGAGAAAGCGGGGAAATAAGTAATGGACGTTTTTGTCCCAGTATTCATAGGTTCAGATTTTCGAGAGCCGCCGGGGTTGATTATATTAAAAACGGGTTTTTGTTTGTAATTCAGTGGGCATTCTGAGTGCCAATTACTGTTTGAAATGTAGATTAATTGAAGTGTCATTTAACCACAATTGGAAGAACGGTCTCATTTCGGTTAATAAATGTATTTGTTACTAACATTTCTATGAAGCTTAATAATTCTAAACGCAGAAGTGCGTCAAAATGGTGCACGTCAATTATTCGGTACAGAATTAAATTTTCACAAATCGCAAAATTTTGAATCACAAAATTTTCTAAGTCAAATAAAACGGTTACGTGTGTATGCGTCATACTGTCACAATGTGCATGACAGCACCTACCTAAAACATATAAGCCACACCCTAAAATACATGTTTGACAGGACTCTCGCCCTCTGGGATTATTTCGCGCCATTTAACAGTTGGATCTGACTATAATATTTTTTATTTACAGAAAAGTTTTGTTTAAAGAAATAAAGAAAAAATCGTGTTTTCAGTCGCAATTACGATACAACACAAATTTAATTTTACTTTTATATATGTACTTAATATAAATATTTTTATTGCCGTCCAGCTCGACTTCAGCTGTGAGCCCGCGAGCCTCCAAAGCGCTGATTTTCAAGAGCAACACCTAACTTTAGATTTACTTAGTGAATCTATGATTAATGATAAAAACAATTACATGTCAAATAACCGACATAAATATTAATAAAAATATAGTATATTGGTATAAAAATATTTAGCGTCATGTATTTTCATTGTTAAATAATAATTCTACGTATTTGTTGTTTGCGAGTTGTTACATCACAAGAGCTAATTTTAGTACTACGTAAGTAGGTAAATTGTAAGGATCAAAATACGAAAACAAAACATCACATTTCCAAAAGCAATTGTATTATTCTATATCGTAAAACTTCCCATTCATTCCGAAATTATTTCTGACGTACTAAGTCCTTTCCTTTCAGTGTGCTTCGTAAATTTTACTTCTGTCTTTAATTATAACATGTTGTTTATATACCGTAACCAGCCCTTTTCACTACTGGGCACGGGTTTCATCTTGCATGAGTCCTGTGCATGAGGAAAAGGCAGAAAAGCTAGGGCAGAAAACTGCTGAATGATTTTAAAATCACTCAAAACGAGTTAAAAGTATGCCATCTACTATACGGAACTTTCGATCAATATAAAATTAAAGGATGGCCTTGTTAACCTTGAAACTAATAATTGTACTCTAATAAGAAGCATAAACATTTAATTGCATTAGAAAATGTCTAATATAAAACTAAAACATTTGCCTGATATTTGATTCTAAGGGTAACCCGAAATAAATAAAGTCTTCTTATTTCGGTTAGATAAGGCCTAGTCCTACGTATCCACGATTCCCTCGTGAGGTGTTGAATTGGAACTTCAGCTAATAGATAGCTACGAGTTCCTTTTTTTTTCAATTATCATTAGCTCAGCGGTGAAGAAGACACCATGAGGAAACCTATGTGTTATAGTCCTATATCCAATAATGGATATAGGACATAATAATCTCTGTAGTGGGAAACTATGTGGTACGAGTATATGTAAAGAAATATATGTCCAAGGATGTTCCGGCAGTAAAGAGACATAGGTTGATGACATGGTATTGGGCATTTGAGCATATTATTTTGTAATATACACCAGTCCGGTTTCCGCCGGCATGGTGTAATTATGGTCGGACACACCCTCGTGAATACAAGGAAAGTCATATTCCAAGCAATGAAACGTTATATCGCACAGGGAAAATGGTGGTCTTGAGGGTGGCTTTTATTCTATAGAAAAAAGATACGACATGTTAACCTTTAGTCAGTGTAGTATCCCTAATTCGGCAACGTATGTATGGTGCGAGCCCACGTCTACACTCGCCGATATTTCTGACGATAATGACACTTGACGTCAATCTGACGTTGCGCAGATAACCCAGTTTTAGTTATTTATAGATCTACTTATGTACACTATTGTCAGGTTCAAGAAACGACACGTCTTTTCGTTTTATGTTAGCGTTGGAAACTTTAAGAATAACTCGATGCTTACACAGCAGCATACCCGCTTGCTTACACCATTGAACACTACAAGAATTTCCAATAACGTAACTTTCTTGCTTCTTGCCTCTCGTCGCTGTTTTAATAAGGTATTAAAATTATCTTCCTCAGCAGTTGGCTGCTGGTATCGATCGGACCACAAATATCGAGGGATAGATAATATAAAATCCATCATGTCGGTGCTATTACGGGTGTTGTTAACACCTGTAAACACACATCTTTTGCGAGCGAAGCCGCGGTTAGAAGCTAGTAACGAATAAATTGTAACTCATTTTATGTTCGTTGGCGTCTTGAGACGATATCCATACATTTTTTCCCATCGTCCTTTCTTTACAACTCATAAGTAATTGCTTTTCTGACAGACATAAATATAAATGTCAAAGTAATTCTTAGTAAATAGTTTTCTTTAATTAATTGATTCAATTAAGTTATACTTGTGGATATATATGTATTTTTACAATAAACTTTTATACGTTATTATTTATTAAATTATTTTAACTGACTAGGCACATTACACAGTAAATAGATTTTAAACTAATCAATCTTATCCGACATGATAAAATAATCAATTTCCAATAAAAATGGGATTTTTTATTCGAGTCAAGGATGTCAATAAAGTGTCATCTCCGTACAAATTTCACTCTGTTTGACAGTTCTACATGTCATATCCCTGACTCGAATAAAATATCCGACTTTATATAAGATTTTAAACTTTTGTTGTCGTTGTTGAACATAATAATTGTTATTTAAACTGGTTACGCACGATTTATTATTTATTTATTATAGCCGATATTTTGGTCAAGTTACACGCACCGTGGTCGCGGCCACACTGAGGAAGCGGGTGAAGGTGTCGTTGCTATTGACAGATAAATCTGTCTACCCTCCGTCGTAATCGTATATTAATGTGTACGTACCCTGCGAATAATCGTATTACAACTTTGTAATTGTTAATACAACATTGAGTCAATTTTTTTCATATATGCACGGATTTGTTTCGCACAAAATTTCAAGCAAACAAACTGATGGAGAATATTCAAAATTTCGTTTAATTTTTGATATTCATTATTCGAAACGCGATTTCGGAGCGTCTTTTTAACTTTACGTAACCAACACTTTTAGTGGTGAATAAAAACTGAAAAGTGGCATATATTTATTTCATGGCTTATTTTCTGTATTGTGCAAAAGGCGTCTAGTGTACAGCATTCATGAACTTTATGCATGGTGGCTACTGCAGGAGTTATTTGTGATTCAAACGGCTATCGTTATACGTAGGAAAGCACATGTACAATATTTTAAAAAATATATATATAAACCGAAGAATAACCGTGATTATTGTTCAGTTTGATGCTAACTTTATATTTTAATTATCCTACGTCTTGTTGTCGACATGTAAGCATGTAAGCGTTTTTCCTTAACTTGGTAGACGGAATATAAATTAAAAAGTGTCTTATCCATGCGTATGTTAAACCCGTCCCACGTATATGCAACTTTATATGTAAATCCCATGTCACTGAGTGTCAACTTAAGGACGGATTTTTCAATACGTTGATACATAGATCCCGCACTAGCTTGGCAGTGAAGTAAAATATCGTGAAGAAACCCACGTGTTCAATAGTTAAAAGAATATTTGGGATAATTCGCTTAATATCTCTGTTTAACCCCAAAGGTTAACTGGTATAGTCTGTACATTAAATTTAAAATAAATAAATATTTGTAATATCTAACAAACTGCATTGGGTCCTCGTGGTCAATTATAGCCCAAGGCTTCATTCGTGATTGCAGGGCAGCATTGTGTCACGCAGTGGAACAATAAAGGCCGATACATGTAAATATATACGGCAAATATTTTTCTAACGTTAATAAGGCAAACTTCACAGCGTATGAAGTAATACGTCCCAAGGAGTCGATAAATCATTGTTCAGAACGGCCTAGGGACGGCATAAGCGCCTTAAGCAATGTCCTCTAAATATACAAGTTTAACAAAGGGAGAGCAAATTTACTCTGAGACATGGGAACTCTGACGTCATTCTATGGTAAATATTTATGATATGATGTTTATAGCAATAACGATGCGAGATGTTCAATCGCTGTTGGAGTCTAACGCTTGTGTTTTACCAGCTAAACGCTTTTTAGAGATGGATGGATTTGTTTAGAAATAAATTTTATCGTTTTATAGATTAACATAGTCCCAACGTTATTAGGCGGTAACTAGCTGTCGTATCACTGGTATGTAAACTTTTGTACGTACGGTCAACCAATTAGAAATGCGGGCCAGTCTAGAACTTTTTCACAGCAATAAACATAACTGATTTTGTCCAACACCCGAATAACACATTGATGATATTAATGTGACAAGGTTCTAAACTGACATGATTCGTATAGGTGTACTTATTAAAATATAAACTTTTCAAAATAGTCTCCAAAAATTACAGCCTATAACTCAAGCTCCAAACTTTCGCCTAAACATTTGATTTAGAATGCTCTAATATAATATCATGATCCCACATCAATTGAACTTACCACTTAGCCTTTTAGAGATTAATCTGGAAACCAATAATTTAGTACAAATTATTATACTTTTCATTTATTTTCCTAACTACATGTACTCGTATAGCTTGGAAGACCTACTAAGTATTTATATTTTATTTATTTGAATACATATACTTGGTGATAAATAGTAATTACACAGGTACGGGTACATGCACCTGGGTAATTAGGGCGTCAGGGTCTCAGGGTGGAGCAGGGAGAGAATGCATGCTGCGTTCCCACAGCCGCTAGGTGCACTCGACTGTCCACGTTACCCCTCTCTCACAGAAGACTACTTTGAAATGTACTGCATTTCCCACTTTATCGTATTTCCCCTATGTGCGTACGCATTTCGTTAGTGAGTGAGATATGCCAGAGCCCATTCCCATCCCTCCCCATTTTCCCAATCCATTCCTTAATCTGCAAAGGTAGGCAGCGCATTCGGGCGCGTGCCAACGTTTGTCTTTATGGACTGATGCTGGCATGTATCGCGGATGTCTATTGACGACAGTATCCACTTACCATCAGGTGGACTCTCTGCTCGTCTGCCACCTTTTATCTATAAAAATAAATAAATATAGAGTCATATTATAATGTATCGTTGGAATAAGCGTCAACAAAAAATAAATTATTTATGAAATAAGAAACCTACTATATCTTTTAAAAAGAATAAAATAAAATAAAATGACCGCAAAGAGTACTTGAAAAAGTATTCTTACTTTCCATGAAAAAGTGACTTATCCACCTTATGAATAAAAGCCTTCTAACTAATCTTATAACAAACTTTTCTATTGAACTCCTCTAAAACAGGCCTAAAAAGGCTTTGAAGTTTTATATTTTCGTATCGTTATTTATACTATTCAAGTCCACCCTTTGGGAGTTAAAGGCAAAACCTTGTTTCTTTCAACAAACTTCCTTTGACACTTCTAAATAAACTTCTAAATATAGCTTATCAACGTAAAATTTCAAATAGACCCGGATTACTTTTGAGCAAAGAGTGCTCCTCATTGATCCTTTGTTGTAACAGAGGCTAAACTTTCAAGAATCTTATCTCTAACACAATACAGAGAATTAGTAGAAGTGCATATCCATAAAAGCGCTTGCCATACTCTTTATTACGCACACATACGAACTGTTTAAATGTGACGAGCAATTCCTTGATTTAATATTCGCTTACAAGACGTATCGCGTCGTCATTCACTACGTTACGTAGATGAACTCTTGCTTTCCGGTTTCTATGCACATTGCCCGCATACGTTTGATTTTTGATCAAGTTCAATGTGGAATAATGTGAACATTGTAAGAAAATATGTTAGCACAAAATTTTTGTTTCAGAAAATGTGCTGGAGACCGGATGTTCCGGATTTGCAAGTAGTCTTCCATCTCAGGAGAAACTTTGTATCAATTAGCGTGAATTCCAAACCCATTCGAGGAAAACTATTTCAGAAAAAAGAAAGAATAACACTTATTTGTACACACATATAACACCTTAATATATAAAATTTAACATAGCACACAGATAAGAGATAGTGCGGAGTAATCGTGAGTGGACAAAATGGTCTGTAACTCAGCATACACCGGTATGCTGCAACGTCAATGAGGATTACAGCACAGTTTTCAGCTACATCCTCACTTAGGGTAACTCACGGATCATCTGATAAGTGTAAATGACACTGAAGTAATCTGGTGTGTATTTCAAACACCTATTTAGATTTTTATTTTTATTTAACACTGAGTTGCATTCCTGTATCCTCTGTTTACTTTGTCTTCTTAACTGTGGAGAAACGTCGTTGCACCAAACAGCAATTCCTATTCAAGAATGGAGAGCACTTAAGTATTAGAATTACGAGCATCTGGCGGGGTTTTATCACTTCTACCAGCTGCAACCGTGGATGCAACCTTAAATATTCAGTTTGCAAACTTAGTACGTAGGTGCGTGAATTTTTCTTTAGAATCTTTTAAGACTTCGCTTCATTTTCCTGCGCCTTTTCTTGAGGCGTCTTTATTTTATTTGTAGCTACAGAAAGAACTATTGTAAACTGAGATATTTTTTCAGAGAATGTTTTCATCCTTAACATTTCAGTTGAGCTAAATATACCTGCGTTAAATCCTTTTCTGTTCAGATTTAAATTTAATTGAGTCACCTAGTCGAAAGTGCTTCTCTGCTTGCTGTACTGTGAATAGTTCCCGGATTTGCAACACTGTTAGACAAACACAAGTTTAAACACAAATGTTAGGGATCTAGGCAGTTTGTCATGACATAGGAAATCCTATCGTGGGTCAATTCAATTAGTTCACACATAAAAACAGTACATATAGATGACCAGCGGTCGGCATCTAATTGATTCGTGTGCTTCCAATGAGCACCCACATTGTACGTATAATTGCAATGGCGAATAATTTGAAGTAAAACTGTTGTTACATTAAGTTTGACTTCTGCAATGCGACAGTGGATTTATTAATTCTGGTTCAAATTACATAGTTGACTGAATTGGTTTAGACGACGAGATGCAACAAAATATCATACTGATGTTTATTGTTTCATTATACCATATTGTTACTTTTTATAAGTTTATTAAATCGATTTTTCTGTAAATACTCAGAAATTGTATTTTGTTAGAATTTCCTCTACTTCAAAAAAAGTGTTTAATTATTTTGTGTGTAGTTTTATAACAAATACATTCATTCATTCAAAAGAATACTTTACAGACTACTAAAAATTGATATTGACGCTCGACAATTGACGATATTGATATTCAACTGTTACTTAATCGATGACCAAAATAGATAATGCAATAGGTGGCTGTACTTATTATTATTAAAGAAGAAAACAAACACATATTAAAAAAATATTTTATTTTATATTATTGAAAATAGTTTTTTCAAATTCAATTGGACATTACCCAGATGAACTTGAAAATATTTGAAATGGGACACTATCTCTATCACGTACGCGGGGATGGTACCAGTGTGTTAGTGACGTCATTAACGCAGTAATGAGGTCCTTTTCTAATTTGTGACTTATAAGTCCTATAACTAAGTATTTGATTTTAAAGATAGATATTGATTTCGCTGATCGATTTCCAGCATCTTAAGTTATGAATATATATAGTATTTAAACAAAAATTTTAGAAACTACTAAGTCAATATTAAGTCAAGATGCAGACTCAACCCTTTTATTGTTTTATTGTGTATATACTTGTATACCTGTATAGATCAATAATTTAAGATACTGGAACGCAATCTATATGTTTTTGTATGGTTGTTTGTTTGTTTAAGCATCACGCAATAACAACTGAGCGAATTTTGATCTGGTTTTTACTAATGTATAGCTAAGTATCCAAAAGGAAGACTGGTATATGTGTTATCTTCATATGACACAAGGAAGTTGAGTTATAAAGAAAACAAAAAGCGACTTTTAATAGAATTACTCCAAAACTACTGGATGGATTTTCATCCGTGAAATCCATCATGTCGATGCATTTACTAGTGTTAAAAATATTTTACAGCTGCTTAGTCCGCGCGAGCGAGGCCGCAGGCAGAAACTAGTTACATTTAGTGTCAAAACTATTTCTCTAACTATTGTTACAGATAAGTGTAGAACTATAACGAAAGTCTGTCAAACGCGGCAAAAATTTAAATGTGCATTTCCCGGGCGTAGGTGCTACTGTGCGGGCGAAGTTGGCTGCATACAACTTTCTTATTAAAAATTCGGTTTGAAAACTTCACGGTTAATGGATTTTTAACCGCTGAAAAATTTATTTCGGAAGTGCTTGGTGCATTTTATTGAAATTTAGCGATTCGAAATGTAGTGATGAAGACAATTAAATAATATATACAATACTTGAGTATATGCATGACGACGGCTTAGCTCATTTGGTGCTCATGCTACGCGAAATGTCCCAAGTTCGATTCTCGGTCGTACATTTGTTTGTTTAAAGGTAAATCTTTGTGCGGGTCTGAGTGGTGTCCGTCTTTGTGTTCTTTGGACCCACGATAAATAGAGTGCCGTTAAAAAAAAAAGAGAAAATTGAATACTAATTGAAAACTAATTTGAAGTTTTCTTGTCCGTATTAAGAAAGCAATTTCACTGGAATAGGGGGAATGGGGGGGAATGGAATAGGGGGATTGTGACACGTTATTGTGTTACATTTGTTTCTCATTCTAGATGATATTAGCCTCAACTCGTGTCGTGGTTATTCATGGACTAAACAATCCACTTACCGTCAGGCGTACTGTCTGTTCGTCTGTCACCTTTTTTCAAATAAAAGAAAATAATTCAGAGAATCTTATATTGTGATATCTGTAATTAATGTATGGTAAACTAAAAACGGCTTTCATTATACATATTCTGTTACAAATGCCGAAACCGCAAGAAAATGTTGACCATTTAGGTATTTTCCAATTTTTGCACATAAAATCAGTTCACATATTTTAGACCTATTCAGGTGTATAGTGCGGTCAAAAAGACACTTTATACCGCGAACCCGAAAGTTGTGGAATGAACTGCCAGCTGAGGCATGTCCGTTACGCTACAACATGGGGCTCTTCAACAGAGCTGTGAACAGGATTCTTCTGCAAGATTGGCACCCTTAAGCCTCCCGGTGTTACAGGTGTCCATGGGTGGTGGTGACCCCTTACCATGATGTAGCCCGCCCGCTCGTCTGCCATCGCTTCTATAAAAAAAAGTAACAATCTTATATAATTTCAAAATAGCCGTTGAAGTTACAGAAAACAAAAGAACAACAAATTGCAAGTAAATAACCGTAGCCGTAAACCGAACGTCAATAGTCTAAACAGCGCCCAATACATTTTTCATGAGAGTTGTACCAGCACGTGATACATGCGGGTAGAAAAGGAAGCGTATTTAATCGAACCTTGTATCAGTCAATGTTTTTCAAGATTCGTGTTGAATTTCAACAAATGTTTAAACGTACTATATGTAGCGTAACATATTCTAGTATCCGATTCCGTCCTAATAACATTTATAAAAAGTATATATTAGAAATTACATCAATTTGCCATTCCAAATATATTCTTTTAAACTTTCGCGTTTTTTGCACATTTTATATTCTAAATCGGGTCTGAACGCGTATAATAAAGGTATTTGTTTACCTTTTATTCCCACTCGACGTTCCTATCCGAGTATAAAGAAAAAGTATCTTTATTTACCTTTATTAAAACCTTTATTACCTTTATTAAAATCAAATTCTTAATCCGTGCGTCCTGTCCGTTACGACGTGCTGTGCTGAGAAGCAGTCTCTGACGCGGACTATGGATAAAACGAAGAAATGAATCTATTTCTCGTTATACGAGTATAATAAGTGAAATAAAATTTCTTCATTCCGTGCGACCTGTCCGTTACGACGCACGGCATTGAAACGCGGACTCTGACGCGAAATATGGAATTAATCTATTTCTAGTTATTATAAGAGTATAATAAATATTTAAACCAGCAAGATATATCTTAACAGTCGGTTGAAATCAAATTTCTTCAATCCATGTGGTCCCGTCCGTTATGACGTACGGCGCTGAATCGCGGACGCCAGCCGCGCCGTTGCGAACTATGCAAAGAACTATGGTCAGAGTTTCTCGATAAAATCAAAGGCGGAGAAATTCAACAAAAAAGACTACGACATAACTGAGAAGAGGAGAGGATCGTGTGTTGTCGAATCTTAGAAGAGGCCGCGACCATTCAGTTAATGGTGTCGCGACATGCGAAAGTTGAATGCATCCTTAACCAATAAGTTTATTACCGTCGATAACAACGCCAACAACAATGAGGGAGCCACGAGTGAAGAGGTCGGTTAATGCAGCAACAGTCGTAGTAGTATCGTAGGAGAAAAATCGTATTATAACCGGAATTCATTGAGTAGTCATTCACGCTGAGGAATATCCGATTAAGAGAGGTTCTGGTGTGACTATGGAGAATGTGGAAGTCATGGTTCAATAAAGGAAAAAATACTAATCCCGAAGCCAAAATTATGGATCCTCATCAGATAAACTCATACATAGACCATAATCATTATTTATTATACCTCTGAGAAAGGAAGGTACACCACAAATGGACAGACATGGACTGATGGTATGGTATGTTGTCCGGTATGTATTCATTCTCCATCCACTCTATCGTAACTGAAAAATTCCCTGCATTTCTTTATACCCTTACTTTTTCGCAATGCACTGAACAGTTTTAACAAATTCCCTAAAGCGCGTTTCAAAAATACCTCACTATTTATTAAGAAAGATTTCAGCTTGAATTGAATACATAGCAGTGGGTGCTAAATAAAGAGACAGCCGGCCGAACACGCAAGGTATGTCCCAGTCGGAATGTATAATAAATCAGCACCTTGTTTTTCCATCTAGCACTCCACAAGATAGTCTGGGTTTAAGCCGCATATTTATGTGTTTACGTATGGGTAAGAGGAGAGGGTTGATTGAATCATACCATAGATTTAGAATTTCTTTGCTAACCACAAAGATTGACAATATTTGTAAGCAGTTATTCAAACTATAGCATATTCACAATAAGCCAGAAAGAGGGAGAACCAATTGTCAAGTGACATACTCGTATATATGTATGTATTTTTTTTCAATTAGAGGTACACTTCCCGGCCGAAAGTAATACACATCGGCCTTTAGAGAGAGACTATCGGTTAGCTTTGGTTTTGTAGAGCGTCGTCTCTGTCGTGTGCCGTTACGACAGAAACGACGCTCTACAAAACCGAAGCTAGCCGATCATAGTCGGTGTGTATTACTTTCGGCCGGGATATGTATCATATTTGGAACTGTGTTTGACTTTCTGAGTAATGGGAATCCTATTATTAAATGTAACCCCGCCGACCGAATTTTGCAAATGTCGATTTATCGTCACCGCCGCCAGCCAAGAAATCGCGTCCGATAGCAATGCCTGCCGCGACTGACAGCCGGCAGTCACCTGAAGCCTTTACCGCCAATACCCTCACTCAGCCACGTCCCTGGGATCACAGCGTGGAAATAAGTGTAGGAACCGCCTTACAAAGAAAATCCACCATATTCCTATTGCTTATTTTGTGAAGACAGCAAGAACGAAGTTGCTTGTCCAGTATTTTGCTTTAATATTATAATTTCTCTTTAATACCCTGTCTGTAACATAAACTTGTCTTACAGAGTAGTTTACCACAAAAAATAATCCGTACACAAACTGTTAAAACAGTATACGACGTTAGTCTAACAGGTTCTCGACACACAGTTTCAAGCATGTCAATATTTTTGATAAAGAGGAAGGTGTCTTTGTAGGCGCTGTTATCTGTCATAATATAACACATGACAGAAAATAATGTAAGAGATTTTTATGCCTGAACTTCGGCAGTCTGATCATTCAAAGTTTATGGTATAACATGAGAGGTTCGTATGACCATGGAAAACATAACCTCTTTTATGATCAAGAAGAGGTTAATGACACCATGAGTTAAATTAACTACACCCAGATATTAACTACACCTACACCGGATTCATAATTAATTCTGGGTGGATTTAAAGTCTCTTCGTGCCAAGACACTTTATAGCGCGAACCCGATAGGACGAACTGTCAGCTTAGATTTTTCCACTTAATTACGATGTGGGGCTCTTCAAAGGGCTGTGAATAGGATTCTGCAAGGTCAACAAGGCAAGGCGGCTGTGACCACTTGCTATCTCGTGGGCCGCCTACCCATCTGCCACCTAGTCCCTCTAGTTCTCTGGTAGGGGGAGAGTGCATGTTGCATTCCCACCGCCGCTGGGTGCACTTGACTGGCCACGTTACCTCTCTCTCACAGAAGACTACCTTGAAATGTACTGCATTTCCCACTTTATCGTATTTCCCCAATGTGCGTATGTGTTTCGGTAGTGAGTGAGATATGCCAGAACCCATTTCCATCACATCCTCTCCCTCCCCATTTTCCCAATCCATTCCTAAAACTGCAAATGTAGGCAGTGCATCCGGGGGCGTGCCAACGTTTGTCATTCTGTATAGACATTGGCATGTATCGCTGATGTCTATGGACGACAGTATTCCACTTACCATCAGGTGGACTGTATGTTCGTCTGCGGCCTTTTTTCTATAAAAAAAGTCCTATAGAAAAAAAACATCAATTAAAAACTTACTCCTCATAAGTCAAGTGTATTTTTTCCACCATAGATATGAAAGCTCTAAATACCACATACCATACATATCTTTTCTCTAGCAAAATTAACTTTTCCGTTGCTAGCAATTTTTGTCCACCGCCACACATGATTTTCCCCCTTTCCATCTAGCCTAACGGCAGACGATTTTCTTATCACATCTTTCTTGACGTCACGGGTATCCTAATCAATTTTAGTTTACGTTTAGTTTACCAACCTCAATGCGGTCTGAGCTAGACAGTATTCAAACTGTCTAATGTGAAAAAAGACCATTTTATTTGAAGTAAGTAAATTTATGAGATTCAAATACCTACCTCCTTAATAACCCCGACCCAAATCCGGAAAAATCTGGTTTTAACGCCTGAGTAATATATCAGAGGTTCTGGGCCCTGTATCTTTTGGAAGCGGGTGAGACAGTTCGCCAGGAAAACGCATATCAATGCGGGAAAGTGGGTCGCAAAAGATAGCTTTATCTAATGCCAACTTGTGAATGTTTCGGGTGGTCGTGATCTTACATCGTACAACACAGCATAGGTAAAAAGGACAGTATATATTCATTTCATAAACGTTTGAAATTTGGTGCACGCACACAAATGCACAGTTTATATATGTAACTAACAGCGAAGCATTCGTCTATTCAATTGAAATTATTTATTTGCCAAAATATGTGTACAGGATACATGTCAAAACAGAATAAGACCTACACTTTCTGCCGTTACAGGCGTGCAAATATTTAAATTAGCATGCACTAGACTCAATATTTTTTTTAAGGATGAAGGCGGCAGACGGCCATACAGTCCACCCGATGGTAAGTGCATACTGTTGCCCATAGACATCCGAGATACATGCCAACATCAATCCAAAATGACAAACGTTAGCACGCCTCTATCTTTAGAGATAAAGGAATGGATTTGGATAAAGGGTTAGGAAAATGGGGAGGGATAGAATAGGATAGGATGGGAATGGACTCTGGCACATCTCACTCACTACCGAAACAAGTACGTACATTAGGGAAATAAGATAAAGTAGGAAATGCAGTATATTTTAAGGTAATCTTCTGTGAGAGAGGGGGTAACGTGGCCAGTCAAGTGCGCCCAGCGGCGGTGGGAATGCAACATGCACTCTCCCCCTACCAGAGAACTAGGGGGACTAGGTGGCAGATGGGTAGGCGGCCCACGAGATCGAGCGCGCCCAGCGGCTGTTAGATTGCGGCATGCATTCTACCCTCAAAAATATTAGTCAATCGATTATATTACAATTACGATCAATGTATCTCGGAAGGTATGCATGGATTGACATATTAACGCAAAAAAGCCAACATTTGTAAAAACAATGTCATGTCATGTATAAATTATAAATACCTACAATAGTCGATAGTCCTATATTCTTCTGAGGAGTTTTAAGTTTTAAAACACTAAAAGATATATGTGTCCTTTTTTTATTTTTTATTATACTTTCATTCGTGAAGTCGTGACACTTCCGTAACACTTAAGTACGGATTTTCATATTATCACTAGCTCAGTGGTGAAGTAAAATATAGTGAGGAAACCCGTATACTCAATAATTAGGAAAAATCCAGAGCGTGTATATCTACCAATCCGCACTGGGTCCTCGTGGTGGATTACGGCCCGACATCTTCTAGTGATTTACTAAGAGAGACCTATATGCCCTACAGTGAGATCTTATAGACTGATGTCGAAGGCTACAGATAAATTAATAATCATAAACTAGGATTATTGAAATGTGTTGTATGATCGCATGTATGCTAAAGAACTTTTGTCATGTTCTGTGCTCTACTTATTCCGTTGACTCTGCGACCCGAGGTGGATCTTGGCCTCCAACACCAAAAGACATCATCTTTTTCGGTCGTGCGCATCTTCGTGCGAACAGGCTATGCGGAGCTCCCGTAGCTCCCTCTCCGCTTCGTCTCGGCAGCGGTGCTTGGGACGTTCTAACAGTTATCGACCATTTGGTTGTCCCGCATAGACTTGTGTCTCTAATCTAGCCGATGACATTCGGCTCGGACACCAGCTCTTGCAACTCTTTGTTACTCCTTACCCGCCATGTACCATCTTCTCTCCTTTACGGTCCCAAAATTATATTCCAGATTTTTCTTTCTGTTGCTAGAAGTTTCCTTTTTTCTTTTTGCGTCAGCGTCCAGGTCTCGCATCCATACATCAAGATTGGTCTAATGACAATTTTATATATGCAAATCTTGGTGTTCCTGCTTGATAACCTGGACGTTTATGCTACGTGAAGAGCTGCACTACACCTGAAAGTGTTTTGAACACGTCTTCTTCTCTATTTTCCTCGGTTTTCTCTGATATTTCTGTACCGTTTCATATGGAGATATTCAGTCTCGTTTTGATTAATTTTGAGACCGACCGTTCTTGCTTCCATTTCCAAGGCTTCCGCTGATTCCTCTATTTCTAGTCCAAGCAATACTAAATCGTCAGCATAACCGATCACCTTGCGTAAATAAATTATTCGTTTTTCTTTTACTTTTGTATTTGTGTGTGATAGACATCTATCTGCTAATTGTAACCTAAGAGAAATGTGCAGGGTCCATACAAACCGGTGCTGGTTTATGAATCCCAAGTTAATTATAATATTACTCGGTCAATTGAGAGAGAGAGAGAGAGAGATCACGCATCAAACCAGTCAAGAAAATAGAGATTGGTATTCTAGTAATGACTTTGAAGTTAGCACTGTGATCGCTTACTACGACTTCTGCGTATACTGTGGCCCTCATGTACTTTGTTGTAATTTACGCGGCCGTGTGTTATGCCGCGAAATTGTATTGTCTCCGCGAAATAATATGAGTTTCATAACATATTGTTGTTTTGTTCCAGTGATAATGTTAAGAACAAACGTTTCAAGGAGGTAAATTAAACAGTTAACCGGCATAATTAACCAGTGCAAAATGAAGTCCAAGCAAAATAACTGTTTTGTTGTTCCCGAAAGAGACAGTTACAAGCAGTTAGAAACGCACAACTTTATTGTTATAAGTCTAGATTTTCTATAGATTAAGATATGTAAGAACTCGTACGTGTCTTGCGCTGTTTCTTTCATATGGTCAAGTTTTACGGAGGCATACTTGCGCACAATATGATAAATCAACCACACTCAAATTGTTTGTATTACGCTAAATTATATTTAGTAATCTTATGGCCGTCAAAGGTTTTCGACAATAGAGTTTTAAAAAAATACATATTAATGAAACGCAATGTTCAGAACTATCCACTAACTGCAATTTTACTTCTATATGTAATGTGTAATTCCTCCCATTATCTGCCTCTATCTGCTATCTGCCATGTTCTATCTGCCTGCCTTTGTCTTTGTACCTATCTGCTACCTATCTCTATCTGCCATATTCTTTGTACCTTTGTATTTCCTAATACTCATAATACCAACTTCTTGGGTGTACTTCTTTTGATATTCAGTTTGCCCAAAGGTTGACTGGACATTAAGTCCGCCTTCTGTACATTCTGTCTGTGTAATCAATTTTAAATTTGATATTATCTCACAAAACGTTCTATTGGCGATTCTAGTTGCCCAGACAATGGAGACTTGTGAAATCTTAAAAAAAATATTGCTTAATTTTTAAAATCAGGAGTTAGAGCATATTTTTATACAAATAGAATCTTGAAACCAATTTTAAGTTATAAAGTCTTTAATTAAAGTCAATAAGTGCATATAAATAAGGTGCCTTTGCTCAAATAAATCGATAGATTGAGTAAATTAAAATTCCAATAATTCACTATTTACACCTTTTCATAACAATCTAGCCATTTACATGTTTTTTACGCACATTGTAATTTAACAACCAATTTTAAACTTAAAAAGTCTACCATTGTAATATACCATCATAATCAACGATGTTATAACACTGTGACGTCACCCATGGGGAACATAAATACAAGGGAGTGTTAATAAACGTCTATTATAGAAAGAACTTTGTGTTCCTCTGAGGAATGCTCACGACACCGCACGAGTTCACTCGCAATTTTGCTGTAGGCATTAACGTAACAATTTTAGGAAGTGGCTTTTTATTTTATACTCTTTGACTGGATTATTGACTGTCTTTTGAATAAGTTTAGATTATATTATTATGTTTTTACTAACAGATGGGATAGTACAAACGTAATAAACGAGATGGAATCGGATAGGATAGGGTGCCAATTGATGTACCTATTTCGAATGTCATGTCACTGTAGTCTATGGCTGAAACTTATAGTTTTAAGTACGCACTGTCATTGGAATCTAATGTTGGAACAAACTAACATTTCTTTGCTTCTGGCTAGGTGTTGCTTATTGCATACACAAAGTTGTAGAACACGTCAAATTTCACATTGTCAGTCAACAATCAAGTTTATTAATAGAACAAACGTGTGACATCGACCGTGAACAAACATTTGCATATAAAGTAAATAGTCATTAACCTCATCATAATTTCATTGCGCGGTAAAAGTATATTTACTGAAACCAGATACATAATAAAGATATAAACAGTATGCTAACATACTTTTATCAAATGTAGGTGGCAGATGAGCAAACAATCCCCCTTGTGATAAGTGGATACTGTCGCCTATGGACAGTCGCGATACATGCCAAGCCGAAATCAGTAACGAATTCGAGCACAAACGTTGGCATCGCTACATCGCTGCCCGGATGCATCGCTTGCATATGCGCGCAGACCTAAAACGCCTACGTATACCATATCCGGAACCATTCTGCTCCAACACCAGCATCTAATATATTTATGGTATGCAATACCATCAGCCTGCATCTTCCCACTGTTGGATACAAGTATTTTTTTTATAGAGGGAATGCGACATGCCAATTTTATTTCAAAATAACAAACCTTGGCACTCCCCCGGATGTGCTGGCTACCTTTGGAGATGTAAGAATGGATTTGAGGAAAATTGGGAGGGATGAGATAGGATGGGGTTGGAATGGTATCTCTCATGGGCCGCCTCCACACACGATTCTCTGCTCTTCTCATCCAACTACTACCGGCAATCTTCTTCAAGTCATTAGACCACCGCCAGACGGCGCCTCACGCCCACTATGCTGCCCCACCAAACCGCCTGTTCAGCGTGGTGTTTGGGGCATTAACTTCCCAATGAAAACGATAACCGTAACCACCGTTTTGCCGTCCACTGCTGGATATGGGTCTTCTTATGCACAGTGTCTTGTCCATGAGGCCTTAAAAACGCTACACTGACCAAACGACTTCGCTAGGTCGCTTTTTCAATGAGCGGCTTTGGTAGCCCTTGGTCGCCTTTTACGAAATCCACTGAAAGAAATGGGGCGGTATTATTATACAGCCGGACACCACACAGCCAAAATTTATAGCATTTCTGCTTCACTTATAATATACATACTTGCTTAAAATTAGCAGCTGGTCTACCATTCCACCATCCCAGTACGAATCAAGAGTGAGCGACGTGCGCTAATCCGGTGGCGAATAATATTCATATTTATTACCATGTGATAAAGTGGAGCGAGAGATTCACCTGCCTGGCTAGCACCATTTATTATGTGGGGGGCTATTCTTAATAACAACGTTATTGCAAATAAAACGTAATATACAATATAACAGCTACACGCGTCAGTTAGAATACTCAGTCGGTAGATTCGCTTTATTACGTAAGTTTTAGAAAATAAAAATTTAGACAAATGGGGAGTTTCATGAGTTTTACTTAACATTTGTATGTTTATTTTATAAAATATCATTTATATATCTTGGTGTTGATTTGTATTTTTTTAGGAAATTATAACTATTAACCGATTTGTTCCATCTACAAATTTATTCAAGATATAAGTTCAAATTATTTTTGAAGCGTTCATTTCAAACGGTTTTTAATTGCTCTCTCTCTTACTGTGTTCACAAATTTGACGTATGCATATCTGCTGGCTGACATTCGATATAAGTGTAGTGACTTTTTTCCGAAATTCAAAGTCAAGATGTATGCAATAGATTCTTTTGAAATTTCCGTAGATTTCCGTATTATTTGTTCATTTATATCAGTGTAAATTAAAACAGGTAATTTCAAGTTTTTCTCGTGTGCAAACGTTATTATAGCGTCCCAATTTACAAGTTTCCCAATTCCGTCCGATAGGGGCGTAGCGTAATTCTCCATACTATAGATGTAAGATTTTTTGTCAACTACCAATGATCAACAAAGCGTGCGGGCAATAATTATTGTAACACGTTCGCTATAAGCAAGACAGAGTCAGAATCAATTGTCAAATAGTACGAGGATATATACATTTTCAACTAGCCGCAGAATCTCGGAGCCCGAATGTTTATTAATTAATTACGGTGACTTATGGTTTATTGGTTACTAGGGTTTCTAGGTTACTAGGCTAGGATTACTATCGTAAGTATTTTAATTAAATAATTTCCTAACAGTAATCAAATATCAAATTTGGTTAATTCTCAGTATTTACGATCTTTAGTTCCTTTAGTACCAATATCGAGTGTTTTATAAAATACCTCCCCTTTTATGCGACTCAACCAAATGGACGCGAGATATTCTCGCCGCATTCCTCACTAATTGCTCGCCGCTCAATATATAAAAGTGTGAATATTGATGCACAAGATCCGTGGAACATTTTGTTTTCATTTACTGTTTGTGCACTTGTGGAATTTTTATTCAGGTTCAATGAAATGTAAATGTTGTCAAATATCAATGTAGAAATGACCAACAATTTAAATTAGCGAGCGATTATTATTGAATAATATTGTATTCGTTTTGTAGTATTTGAAAGCATAAGAACAGTTGAACGAATTGTGGCAAAATTTAACTTGAAATTTGGGCAGCTTTTTATCTATTGTAGTTCCTTGCTGGTCTACAGACGGCCCTAGGAATAAATACTAGGATGATTACACACGTGTTGCCTTCCTTGCAAATACCTATTTACAACTCTCTTGAAGAACCCCATGACGTAATGCAAACAGAAAATCCCCAAAAAGTAGGTTATTCCATAAACATCTGTTTCGCGGTATGAAACTAGGTGATTATCCTTTATGGTATATTTTGAGGAAAACTGTCTGGCTGCTTTACTCTCACAGAAGAGTACTGTAGAAGATAACAACATGTTTCGGGAGTGATGACAGTGTTGCAAACCCATTCCCCAATCACCCTCACCCCGTGATACTCGTGACATTGTTAATCCACTCTTACATTTTCATCGGTAATTTAAAATTCTCTTACAGAACGTGCCAACATTATTCATTCTTAACTTATGTTGACACGTATCGGACACACTACCAGATACGACTGTCGGCTCGTTTGTCCCTTGTTTCTGTATTAAAAAATATTTGTAGATGCGATTACTAATGGCTCATTTCCACAAGAACCGATGTTCCTCGAACATCCGTCAAAGCTAGTATATACAACTGTTATCATCATCTGATCACTCTTGTCCCTGTTATCATCGAGTTTTTATCATCATGTGAACAGTGGTAGGCGAGAATTGTATGTAATTTGGTCGCATACTAGAATCGTATACAATATTCTCGTTCGAACCGTTCAAGAAACTCTCCTTGTGTAAATGAGACTTATCTCACATTGAACTAGGATTTGGTGAATTAGAGCTCTAACACCCTCTGTATTTACTAGAGAAAGCCTTGACTCTAAAGCAAAACACTTGAGCCAGGTAGAAAACTTACTTGGGAGGAAAAGTTGGATAGTCCACTCAAGCGTTACATAAAAACGAAGGTAGGTAGCATCTACTGTTTTTGTGAGTCTTAAAAAAGTGTCGGTCGCGCCTTGTCCGCAATTTATTTTATTTTACGAGAGCAACTCGCGATAAGTAGCCGCAGACGTGACGGGACTGACTGATGTTCACCTTTGAACTTACAAATATAGCCTTAATAGATATAGAACAGTATGGAGTCTGTTCAAGTACCTAAAATGCTACATACGTTCCAACAAGTTCTTTAGAAAAACTAATTCTGAGGAGACACCGTCACTGCAAGTACGAGCCCTGTGCAACTAAGTGTATCGGGCTCTGTGAGGTGAAGACCGTCACCGAGGTACAGTCCAGTCCAGCTCAGTCTAGTTTGTCAAATACAATCTACAAACCGTTTTAAACCGGGAACCTGGATATTGTGGAACAAACTGTCTCCTTAGATCTTCCCGTTACGCTATGGCACGAGGTTTTTAAAAAAGCTGTAAGTATCCGTAGCGCACCCTGATACCCCATAACAGCAGTCACCACTTACAATCGCGTGCATCGTATGTCCGTCTTGTCACTTTGTGATATAAAATCTCATAATTTCGTTGTTCTTTTGTACGGATTGCTGAATGCAAAGCCAATCAATATATAGGACATTTCACACATCTAATTCATTCTCATTCTTATCTCATTCTCAAACTTCTCATTGGTTCTATTTAGCTACTGTGAGTTCCACGTTACTCTATCCAGATCGCGAATAAACAGCTTGTTTCTATCATCACATATGCGACATATTTATGACTTGCCCGAAAGAGTATGTCAATTAAATGATCTTTTGTATAATAGTGCATGTTATGCTCATACTTAGATGATTGTGTCACAAGGTATAATTCATACTGGTTGTTCACTTCTGATCTATGAAATATACTATAGTCATAACTATTCATCTGTTTGCTTCTCCCGCTACGTTTTATGGCGAAAACCTTTGTTGCGTTTACGATGTTATGAACAACGGGGAAAGAAATGTCCCACTTTATTGGAAATCGTCATATTTTGGCAATAGTATAAATGGAATTACGTGTTTAAATTGACTTATCAAGCCTTTTGAAAGTGTCTGTTTAAAATGTGTCATATTTTAATTGAAGTTTAGCAGCATTATTCTGTAAGCTCAATTCAATGCTGAATTCGCCAAGTTAGACTGAATCACAGCGTTATCCAATGCCGTCATGATAGAGTCGAGATTTGCACGTTGAATGATATAAATTACGAAGTAATAAACGAAGTAAGGTCTGTTAAATATTAAGATTTACCTTGGGTGGGCGCGACGTGGCTGTGCGAAATAAACTTAATGGGTGCGTCCGGGTAAAATACCCGAGAAGGAGGATCCGGTAGGACCCGGAACGAAGGACCTGCGGGATGCGGGATGCGAAATAACCACTTAACGTCTCCTATGGACCAGTGGGTTATTATTATAATGCCACTGGATGTACAATTTAATCCATGAAGGATCAGCGGGATGCGGAGCGCGGGGGTGCAAGTAATTTGGGGGAAAATAGCCGACACGGAAATGATTATAGAAAATTATCGAAACTTACCCGGGAGACTACAGGCGTAGCACAACCATGACAGCTGGCCAAGACGCGGCCGCCGTCGCCGCGAACACTTCACTAAGGTCGTGACCCGAATAGTATTGTTTTTCGAGTTATTTAATTATTTTTGTGGATTCGTGGTGCCGTCGATTGCAACCGTTAATTGCGTTGTAGTTTTCTCCAGATGACATCTGTCAGTCGTCGTCGGTCATGGACTGAAAGGCGGGGTTCAAGAGCGGGGCGGAACACCTTGAGTGAAGTTTTATTAATTTATTAGGTTTAATGATAAAATCAGAGAACCGCGTGCGGTGACGGCTGGAAAGGCCTATATCCAACAGTGGAGCGACAGGCCTAGGTAAATGTATGGTAAAATCTTTCAAGATGGCCTATAACGGAGAGACGTAGGTAAATGGCAAAATCTTTCAAGATAGCCTATAACGTCCCATACAATTAGGTACAGAACTCCATTTGCAATTAAGACAGGGTTAGAAAGAAAGAAAGGAAAATATATTATTGACAACAACAATATTAGAAGACAATAAATTGAGCGAAAAGTTAAGAAGAAATTAATATTAATTATTGTGCCAATCAGCACCAACCCAGCATATGTCGCAGCGTGAATTGCGATGTTGATTTTTGTTGGAGCCGTACCGGTGACCACGGACTGTCCACAGCAGAGGCCGTACCGTATCTACATCAAGCCATTTTGACATAATATTAACAAAATATATATTATAACATTTGAGCCAGTCAGATCGTGACCACGGTTGGTGCAATCCGACCGAAACGTTGAGTAAATAGTAAATAAAGTAAAGTATAGTAAAGTAAAGTAAATAAGTTGAGTAAAAAGCGACGCTTGTTTGCGAGAGAGAGGGCGCTAGTGCTGTGACATTTGAGTGGCGTACAATTGGCATTTGCTTCGAGTGCTAGGCTCGTCCATTTTGGTCTTGGATCGCCCGCTATACAGACGTGTTTTATTGATTTATGCCTCTTAAGAATAATTCGTTGTTATGAATATATTGGTGTTAACATTGTTATTTAGTACTTTAAAAGATTATTGAAAAATCTAATAATAAAAGGTGTATGTAACCATTAATAATTTTTTTAAATATTATTCGCTTTTGGTTTATAAAAGTATATTAATATGAATACACATTAAATAAAACAAGATAAAGTCCCTGAAATATGTAAAATAAAATAATAATTATTCACTATTCATTACAATTCGTTATAATAAATAATTATAACGAATACTGTACTGTATTTTGTAAATATACAGGGTCTTTTTTTGAGACGAGTCAGTGTCCAAATATTTGAAACTATTAGAAATATAGAAATTTGTTCTGAAGGAACCATGGCGTTGAGTTTAGAATTATGAAACACGTATTCATACACTATCGGGAATCGAACAACTTCATTTTCTTTGAAAAAAAAATCGGTTTTTTATTGCGTTAATTGACGGTGCAGGCTGTAAGGAATAAATCTTTCTAAGGAACCTTACTTTCACAGTTCCTAAGGGGCTTCCTAACCTAACCTAACATTCACACAATTACAAACTCTTTTCCGTTCGTAAACAAGTTATTACGGAATTTTAATTTTCGTTGCTCTAACTGGACGAATAGGTTTGTTCCACAACGTTATATTTGCGGTTGGTGCTACCTAACCACTTATTGAATAAGTTAATAATAAGCTGCACAGGAGTTTGTATTTGTACAAATGCTAGATTGGCCGATACTTTACATATAAATTAAATGGTGCGGACCGTGTAACTTACAACCTCAATAAAGTGAGCTGAGAATAGTTGGTAACGTTCAGCTATCACTGCTTAGATTTTTTCACCGCTTTTATTTACCAAACCACACTCTGCTATTATGGACGTGAAGCCTCGGCCGGCTTCCAAATGGCATCACCCCATCTCTTCTCGCATGTGTAGTAAAAGGCGACTAAGGGATAACAAAGCCGTTGCCACAAACCCTGGGGCACTTCACCAAACGAATGGATTCGCCAACCCGTTTGGACAGTGTGACGTTTTAAGACCATACCATCACATTCCTCATGCACAAGACAAGGTGCACGAGGGAGCCCACATCCAGCAGTAGACGATATAAAGGCTAGTGAAGGTGACGGTAATTCTAATTTTAAAAAACATCTCTAATTATAGGATCTGAAAAAGTTAGAAACAACAAAGCTTTCATTTAGTTTTAAACACAATTTCTCTTTTTTCCTTTAAGCGTGTTTTTTTAAAATTCATTGCTCCTGGACACAAGCACAAAGACGTACAATGCGGAGCTCATAAATTGCACCTGCGCTATGGAAACCAAAAACAAACAGTCTGAGGACAGTACTTCCACAGTAGAAGAAACAGTAGAGAAAGTATAGACTATTAAAATAAGGCTTGCATATAAAGGAGAATTAAAAAAATACAAAATTTACAGCAAATCATGATCAACCTATTTGTCGATAACTAAAGTAAACAATAATCAATTGCTAAGAATATATTTAAACAGGACGGTCTGGTATAAAAGAGACCTTTGCCCAACAGTGGGACTTAAATCCAGACTAAATGAAAAAAATATCATTACGAAGTTGACGGAGTCCCAATTCGCAGGACTCCTATTTATATGTTGTCACCAGAGAATCTAACCCACATATTGGTGGTATTATGTGATTCTGATTCGATTCTCTGTATATAAAATATAGATTGTAGACAAACAAATAACGCATTTAATTGTGTTTGAATTACTGCCTCAGTTTAAGAAGTACTTACTTAACATTTATATGTAATAATGTGGTCACAAGTCTTCCCGATCATATATCTATTGTATCTCCTCAAACATTTCATCATATCTTTATTATAATTTATTATCTATTTATTATCTAATTATTATTATCTAATTATTATCTATATACCTATATTATCTATTAACCTATATATCACGAGTTTGGAAAGCGCAGTCTCGAATGCTCTCTAGTCAAGTGGACCAACGACATTAAGAAGTCACCAAGATGGTCAAGAAACCTAAGATGGTCTGTGGTGGCGAGCCTTGGGAGATGCTCGTGAAGCCTTGCGGAGGCGCTAATGGTGGTATGGTATTTTTGATATACCCAGTCCGTAGTAAATAAAAAGAAACATTATTTTTATAAAGAATTTCGACATTCGCCTTGCCGCGAAATCTGGTCAGTCGCTTTTAACGAAAAGTCGTGTTTGGACGTACTAGTAAATATCGCCGATTGAGTGATCGAGGATATACAAATGCCTACTTCGAAGTAATCTCAAGCCTCCCTTCAAGGGGAAACGGATAATATATTTCTGGACTATTGCCCATTTCAAAATTTCATCTCTAACCACTAACCTAACCACTATAATAAGTCGTTTACGAATTAAAAACCTATTTTATATTGCAAACGCTCGGTTGCCCAAATTTTTTACTTGTATTAATTTCCTTGTTGAGTTTTGACTCGAGTGCGTGCTACATTTGTGTGCGTGCGTCACACTTTTAGCACAGTTTCCCTACTGATCATTATCCCTTTGTGCTCAGCGCTAACATCCGGAGAAACAAACACTTGTCTAGATTGTCTCGGACTTAACCCTCCCTCTACAGTATCTACGCCAAGGGGCCAAATGTTGCAGAGTTTTTTTTGTTCTGCGCACTGTTTATCCTTTTTGTGAATCAGATACGTCAGATTTGTGTGAATCCTATAGGTATTAGAAACAGTAGTTTCTCGTTCAAAATCTACAATATTTCAGTACATAAATAAAGATGGGCAAGTGTCAAAAAAAATCAACATACTATACCAACACACTTGATATTTACCTCAAATAAAAGCTTTTATTTTATAGATATTTTAATGATAAGGCATTTAATGTCAAAATCGTGCGCGAACAATGGTATAAACCGCTATTCCATTCTTATCTATTTTTATTAAAAAAAACTATCCCTTTAGCAGTTATTTATAACGATTATGGTAGATCATAATAAATACATTGACACTGATTTTATGTCTATTGGTGGGTTTTCCAATTGTTTCCCATCTTCACTTGTTTTTATTTTAATATTATAAAGTTAAATGGTATAAACTTTATATCCGATTATAAGTATATAAAATTGCGAAAGCGTGATATAAAAAATATCCCATAAAAAATCAATATTTTAAATAAACTTAAAAAGTTTCAGAATATCTTTAAAACGAAACCATTCATTCGATCAGTATAAACGAGGTTTTTTTTTCAATTCGGATATATTTTTTCAAAGTTATCGGGTTCCCCAGACTGTGATCGGTGAAGTCTGAGAGGGTCTTGATTTAGAGCCCCCTTGGGCTCGAGCTTGGATGAGTCGAGCCCAGATAAGTAATAACACTCCTATCATATAGTATTTTATGGCGCCTTGGTTCAAATATTGCCTACGTAAATGTATGAGAATTTGAACTATGTTTGTGCCTTACATATTTTTATCCTAGTTTAAACAAAATCATGGACTTAACTTTTATGAGAGCCAATAAATACTGCAATTGACCTTTAACCTTTCTTTTATTAAAATTTTCACCGGTGGCTACAAAACAACGGACGGATCAATGGAGCGTTTTGAGTTTATTTTTATTTGATTTTATTTAGGATAACAAACAATTTAACAATAAAAATTCACTTAATCTATTAATAATACGTAGTAAGGTAAATAATATAATTATACAATCGGCACCGTTATGCTCGTATTTAGGGATAGATATACGAGTATTAACACATCGATTGTTATCTATTCATACATAATTATAAAACTATCTATAATATAAATGTACTATAATCATAATAATAATACTCTTTAGTACGTACAAAACCAACAAAAACAAAATATACTTATATGTATAGGTATGTACTTAACACACATACTTAAGACTTAATTGGCTGTCTTAACGCTCAAGCGCTCTCCATGCATGCATTCATTTATTTACCTTTTTTGTATCATTTAAATAGTTTAATAATTTTTTAGGACCACTTAAATATCCAATCGGGAATTGATTCTATTCTATAAACTTAACTTAGAACAATTAAAATATATCATCTTTCAATTGTTTATATATATATTGTCGCTAACAAAATTATCCCTCAACTGCAGAAGGGAGAAGCCACTGGATTGATTTTGATGGATGAGGTGTCAAACAATTTGTCACGGCCGATTTGACATCGCATGTGATAAATATACTGTGGCGACACTAAACATGAGTGAACTGTTTTTTTTACGAAATACCCTAATAGTATGTTTAGTAGACTGGTTACTTTCCACTAATATAGTACTAGTTTATATAATACTAGCTAGCTACCCTAGGAATGATTGTACCCCTGGCTTCGCGCAGATGGTATAACCATTTCCTAGGAAACAAAGCCAAACGACTCGATTTGACCAATTGCATATTTGACTAATTCTACAATTTGGTCAATGTTGAATTTGACTAATGTCGTAAAAACGAAGTCGTAAATAAAGAAGTAGCCTAAATGTTAACCCGGGACATGGGCTGCCAATGCTATGCCAATTTTTATTAAAATTAATTTTATAGTTTTTGCGTGATGTGACTGATGTATGTTCAGAAAGACAGACGAAAATTCTAAAAGCTGTGTTGCGATAGCCGTGTGCCCTATGAGAAATCTGATCAGCAACATCTCAGGAAGTTTCACACCCTTAGGGGATGAATTTTCAAAAATTCTTTCATAATGCTCACCTACGTTATATAAGGAACTCCTGTGCAAAATTTCATGCTTCTAGACCCAACGGTTAAAGCTGTGCGTTGTCTGTCAGTCAGTCAGTGTTAGATTTTTATTAAGTAGATGTCTAAATCCCAAGATGTAGCTGAAAATCAGCGCTGCGACCCTCTTTGGTGTAGCAGCATACGCTGAACTTCAGACCTTTTTGTCGGCACATAATTACACCGAGCTATCTGTTATCGGTTTAATTTTATGTATTCTATGGTGTTTTGTGTGTACAAATAAATGTCTTTCTTTCTATAGATTAGCGCTAACATACAATTAGGCAGACTTTACACTTTATACACGTAACTATATAAACTGACATTTATTTACGTCCGACTTAACAGTATTTGGAACGCTCAAAGTAATTGTGTTAAGAATAGATGAGAGTATCATATAAAACCTTCCTTCAACCGTAATGTGGCTCGCCGAGAGAAAAACCCGGGGGAGCGGCTGAATTAAATGTACCTACACCCACGAGTTCGTAAAGCCTGGACTTACTTTGGGGCCATTAGTTTTGATGGTGAATCAGCGGAGAGCGGAAAAAAATGCACAAGTTATTTTAATAAAAAGTGGCTGACAGACGAGCAGATATATTCGAGTGTGTATAACAGCAGTGAAGGGGGAAGGTGCACATGTACTCGTAAGCCCACAGCCGCTGAGCGCTCTCGACTGCCCGAGTTACCCTTCTGTCCCAGAAGACTAGATATCGTAAAATGTACTACATTTTATCCTATTCCTATATAGAAAGATATTATATAGAGCTCATTCCCAGCCTATCCTATCATTTGCCTCCCCTTTTCCCTAAAACTTTCTTCAAACACATTCCTGAATCTCCAAAAGTAGGCAGACCAGCAGGCAGTCCTCCTGGTGGTATTTGGATACTGTCGCCCATTAACATTCGCGATACATGCCAATATCAGTCCAGAACGCCAAACTTTTGGGAATGCAATAATGGATTTGGATAAAGTATTGAGAACAATGGGGATGGAGAGAATGCGATGAGAATGGGCACTGGCATATACCGAAACACGTACGTACATTGGAGGAATTGGATAAAGTATGAAATACAGTACATTTGGCGGTTATGTTGCATTTGACATTTGCGCCCCACGATTATGTGATTGCAACGTGCACCCCCCTCCTATTATCCATCCACTACCAGCATCTTTCTACCATCCTTCTAAAAGTAACAGTAGTATTTCATTACAAGTAACAAGCCAATCCTCAGTTTTTATGGCTCCATCATTACAACCGTCATTATGTTTACGCACAATTTAAAACGGAGCGGCCGCAATGAATAACGCAGTTAAACTAAATGGAATTTGTGCCAATAGAGCGAGCTGAGTTATTATTACTGCCACGTGTATTTTGTTAACGTTACACACTCATTATAACGATTTGTGTGCGTTTTCATAACCAATAACTGTGTTAGTTAATCTATTTCGCTTTGCATCGTACTACGTAAGACAATAATACTTGTCCAGATGATGGATGTTCGGATAGGTCCTTCTCGAACTTGTCTTTCCAGTGATGCCTGCTGATGGACCCGTCTACGACCGTCTGGTAGCCCTTGTTACGCTCGTCTCACTGCCCCTAACCCTATTGTTTCCAAGTGTCAAAGCCAGCGAAATCGGTCAGATTTCAGTTCACCTAAAATTCATATCTAACAGAGACCACTTTTAGCGATAAGACTGCCTTTTGTGCATTTTGACTCTGCAATGTTTGTCATTGTTTTATTTTGGTGTGCAATAAAAATATTTATCTATATGTATTTGGCTTGACATTAATTCGATACAGTTAACAAGGTTCCTGATTCCTCCTGATAGTCCAACTTCCATCCTCTCTTTCCCTTCCCCTTTCTCTTCTGTTACTAGAAGCCGATGTTCCTGTTTCAGGCTTTTAGGATAGAGGAGGTTTTTTTGATACTCTGTCTACCCTTACAAAAGAAAATGGACAAGAAATTACATATAAATCTATCTAAGTGTCGGTAGGTTAATTTAGCAGATCAATTGTGATTGATTTCAAACATGAATCGTAATTAGGAACTACTTAAGTTTAATTGATATTTTATAGCACTAATTCTAAAGGGTTCCTTTTATATTTGAAAAGACACAGAGCAAGGGTAGCAAAAGCAATTACGTCAGAATCTATCGATTTCTATGGTACTCATAGGCGTGTAGATGCGATAAAAATACTTTGACTCCACGGGTGCGCCCAAAGCGGCAAAATCAATCGATTTTGTGACAAGTGCGCAGTTTTCAAAGATATAAATATACTGTGTCCAGTGGCCACTCACACTTATCGCAAACATTGCACGTGTCTCTGATATATGTAGGATATTTCTAATCTTTGATTTTACCAGGTTCCTTCAAATCACACGAAGGAAGTGTGATATGAATATAATTGAATCCTAGTACTGGTGAAATACGACTACAGATATCTAGATCTATCATATCTATAACATTTCGAATTTTCGCTTGCGTGGTGGCAAAATCAACGTTGTAATAGTAATTCCCCGTTTTTGGTACTCATGCAGATAGATTTAATTAATTATAGAAGTATACGCACCTACGTGCCGGAAAACGTAGCATGGGACGCCATGCTGCCAGATGGTCGAGCGATTCCAAAAAAGTCTCTGGTGAGAAATGGATGAGAAGAGTAGAAAATTGTGTGTAGTGGAGGGATCTTGGGAGTAGTCTATATTCAGCATTGCAGAGACCCAGATTTGGTTTAAGGTTTCTTTAAAATACCATACCATCAACCTATGTCCCTCCACTGCTGAATACAGGCATCTCCCAAGGCTCGCCACCACACAAGATCATCGGCTCTTCTCATCCTACCACCACCGGTAAATGGTAAATGTCGTCAAGTCGTCGTCGGTCCACCTGGCCGGAGCGCGTCCCACACTGCCCACTGTTCCACGTGGGAAGTACTTGTCTACCCCATTCGAGGACTCATCTACCAGATAAATAATCAGATAAGCCTTATTTCATTTAAATGTAATCAAAGCCAGCTCGAAACCTGCATCAGACAAAGTGCTTGTCTGTTCATCCCTTATATCTACTTATGCTTTAAAAAATAAGGGTTTTCTAAAATTTTCTCCTTTTAATGTAAGCCCCCTGCAATTATTAAAGGCTACTTTCCTTATAAATAATGCATTCATCGGCCTAAATAAGACGAACGTCAGAACGTCAGACGAACGTCCATGTTGGTAATTACACCCACATTTAACATATAAAATATTCATCAGCGCATGGCAAGCGGCATGTGTGCCGCTTGCCAACCGCCGACGCACTATGCAATTTAAATGATGTTTACCACTCCCTGTCGTAATCAACGTGGAAGATTTTAAAATTTCACAATTTGATCCTTCGCGAAGACATTCTCTACCAGTCAGATTAATGGTTAATGCAATTTTTTGGTTAATGCAAAAAAATAAAGTTAATTATTTTAAAAAAATAATTTGATTAATAAATTTTAATTTATTTTATTTTTAGTTTACATTTGATATTAATTAAAATTAAAATAGGTACATTGGTTTTCGACATGCCCCTTGACATTGACACACTACGAAAACTCTTAATGGATTTTTATTGATTTTAATTCTTATCCATTTTTATTGATAGAGGTAGGTGCTTCCCCTAATAAACACATGACAGTTTCAGGTCATAAAAGCAAGCGTTCCGAGTGTGGATTTATGGATCTTCTGATTCTGCTTTAATATCAGCAATTAAGAAAGGATTTTTTTTTTATTGAAAGAAGGTGGCAATCGAGCATACAGTCCACCTGGGGGTAAGTGGATACTGTCGCCCATAGACATCCGTGCGCATTAGCGCATTATTACATGCCAACATTAGTCCAAAGTTACAAACTTTGGCACACCCCCGTATGCGCTGCCTACCTTTGTTGATGAAAGAATGGGGAATATTATGAAGTGGGAAATGCAGGACATTTCAAGGTAGGATTGTGTGAGAGAGGGGTAACGAGGCCGGTCGAGTGCGCCCAGCGGCTGTTGGATTGCAGCGTGCACTCTCCCCCTCCAAAAATGTGTGGTATCTTATCTAATAAGAGTAGTAGAATAAGATTCCTAAAATATTGTTTAGAAATAGTAAGAGATGTTTCTATTAGAAATAAGAAGGATTGACATATAGACAAAAATGTATAATATGAATAATATATAAAATATGTATTAAATACATATGTCTACACAAAATCTCCGATTATCATGTAGGAGGGTCACTAGCAAAACATACACAAAAAAATAATATCAGTAGTTATGTGAAATTCGACCTTACTTCCAATAACCCTTGACATTAATTAAAAGGGCAAATAAATCAATCCTAAATAGGTACCAGTAAATGTCTAGATAGGTCTGGTTAAATATTTACAGAGAGGCTGTCCTTAGCAATTAAGTGAGTTCCTAAATCGTTTCAGATATAAATATATAGAAGAACGGGTTATATCTACAAAGCTTTAGCTTATGTTATGAATTAAAATAACCAAAATAAACAAACATATTATATGCTCAGTACTTTTATGTGGGTTGATATTAATTATAATTATCTATATGTTGAAGTGAATGGTGGATGGATAAGAAGAGCCGGGGGTCGTGTGTGATGGCGAGCCTTTGGGAGCGGCCTATATCCGGCAGTGGAGAGACTTATACTAATGGTATGGTATGTTATGTGTTCAAAATGTAGCGTTATCTGAATTAAAAGAATGGCTGGATGGATTATGTGGGGTATGGATTTATGTAATGAATGTACGAGTAGTTATGATTTTTTTGACTTAAAATTTCGTTGTTACAACATTCTAATTGATGTGATTTTTAAGACAAATCAATAACAATTTACATTATTTTATTTCAAGACACCGCACTGGCCTTGTGGTGTCGGCCAGTTTTAGAATAACTCTGAGTAAATGTCGTAAAAGGCGACTAAGGGCTAACAAGGTGGTTACCACAAGCCCTGAGGAACTACACCAACTTTAAATGAGCGATTAAATGATCTGTTTGGCCAGCGTGGTGTTTCCAAGCCGTACATCGTTATGCACGACGAGGCTCATGTCCAACAGTGGACGATGAAGGTGCTGGTTACGAGTTCACTTAGCCCACACAAACAGTATTAAAATCTGTTTCAAATGAAAAACAATCCACTAATTAGTGTCGCTTGAAGTTCATTAGAGTTGAGGCTTGTCGGTTTCGCTTTCGAAACAATGTTATTGTACTGAACGGTACGAGCATTCTTGAAGTATTTAATTAAATTACGTTTTGCTCGCTTATAAACCAAAACGTCTGATATTTAAACGAAGTAGACATTTCACTAGAATGAAGATGATTCTCCTATCAATTCTTCTTTGTTTTAAATACCTATGAATCCATCTGTTTCCTTAACACATCAAGTTAAGGAGCCTTCAGTCAGTGCCACTCCTACTTCGCTAAATCATTGTGGGATGTTAGCTAATTTTTCGAGAGACATAACAGTGATTGATACTAGACAATCATATTCTTAACCAATTTTCTCTCCTGCACGCGTTCGAGAAACTATCCTTGTGTAAATGTGCTTTTAGTGCTTTAATGTGCTTTAATGTGTAAATGTTCTTCTAAATTGTAATATAATAAGCCACGGAAAAAGTAAACGTTCTCATTTACTAAATTAATTTAGTACAATACCAAGTGAAAGTAAATACTACAAAATAAAATATTTCAGGGCTCAAAGTAGTTCTTTGAGGAAAGCCACTAATGACTAGGAGCAAAAAGTATTTATTCTACTATATAATAAGAGAGCTAAATGAATCTAAGAAATTAAGTTCTTCAACATTTTCATTTAAAAAAAATACTCTCATTCCATTCTAATAGAACCTTTTTATACGAAATTTAATGAATACTATAAAAACTCTTGAAGAAACTACGTCATCTCACACAGAGTCTAATTAAAATAATTTAACAATAGTTACAGTGGGTAAAAAGAGGTATAGTTGGCGCGAAAGTTTTCTAACAAAAAGCACTGAATTTGCTGACTGAATATAATAATCCTATCATATCGAATGGCGACGAATGAAAATAGACCTTATATAGTTCAGAGAACGTTATATTTTGATCATATTCTGTACACATATGTATTTACAATAAAAGTATATTTGTTTCGAGGTATTTCAGTTTCATTGTTGTTAATTAAAAATATTAAGTATTCAGTTTTGTCATATTAAGTATACTTACTTCAAAGTCAATATAACCACTAACATTACCTTTATTATATTGTACACGTAATAATATCGTAATCAAGTTGTCTGTACAATAAATATTTCACAAAAAGAGTCGTTACGAATAATACAGAAACCAAAACAACATTTTTTTACAATTATAATCTGAATATCGTGTGTGGTGCTGACCTCTAAAAAAGTGAACTTGCCAACCCACTTTACCAGCTTGCCGTTTTAAGGCTATAACATCCCTCATGCACTAGTCATTGTGCTTGACGAGGCCGATGTCCAGTAGTGAATAATAAAGGGACTGGTAAGTGATGCTATAGTCTCGGATTACCCTAAAGGATACCTCTTAATCATATCCATTACGAAGATCAAACAGAAATTGAATTAAACTGAATAATTTATTCGTACTTAACGAAAGCCTCGAAATGAAAAAAATATCTAAAAACCAGATAAAACAACAGCATTCATAATTCAATTCATTTCCTTGGGCAGCATCTTTAACTTCTTAAGTAATCCCTAAAGTTGTTTGAGCAGAAAACAATACTAAGTAGCAAGTTTCTTACCAATACACATTACCTGTGTTGACTCTGTAATTTCCTTTTTGCCCTCACGTAGATGCCACAAGAATGGTTAAGCCTACTTTTTCTCTACCGACACACTATTTTTTTAATTAGATTAATTAGGCTGTAAAGGAGATCATTTAAAAATATGCATGTCCAAAAAAATAGAATACAGCTAATAGCAACGGTCAAAATATTTGCAACAGAAGCTCTAAATGCCTTGAATGTGTTCGTTGACCGAGTGCCGAATAGGTGCGAGATAGGTATCACGAGCCATTAAACGGCCTCTTGGCGGCTGCATTTTAGATACGAATCATTTAAACTGACGTTCAACGATCTGACGTCCATCTGGTGGTAAGTGGAAACTGTTGCCGATGGACATCCGCGATACTTACAAACAGTAATTCACAATGACAAATGTTGGCACACCCTCGGATACGCCGCGTACCTTTAGAAATTCAGGAATAAATTTGGAGAATATGGGAATACTCGTAGTTGGTAAAATGGGGAGGAAAGGGATAATAATGAGATGGTAATGAACTCACTCACTATCGAAACACATACGTACATTGGGGGAACGGGGAAACCTTTAAACAGCGCTTTATAAGGTCATTGCACCCGACATACGGCAGTGTCCGTGACTCAGTCAACTGCTGCAACGAGTGCTGACGTCAGACGTCACATCGTCCACACGCCAAATATCGTGACGTCAAAGCTATGTACATGCGTAGCAGTTCTACGAAGTTATTTCATATATTTAATTCTCTCGGTTCTAACGATATCTATTTAATTACAAGATATCTATCTATTGAATTAGTCCCGTAGAAGTAAGTCAATAGTCAAATAATAAAGCTGTCTACTGAGGTATGTTCACTTAAGTCAGAAGAGAACACAAAGAACAGAAGATGAGATCATGTGTGCCCGCCAGTCTTGGGGAGGCCTTTATCCACCATTGGAGAGATATAAACTAATGGTATGGTATTACTTTTAAATATAATTGGCAGGAATTAGAGGGAGAGGGCGTTGTTGATGCATTAATAAGTAATAAATAGGTGCGATGTAGGTGTGTTTCTTGACATATTAACATAGCTGTATTCTGATGCGGCAATCCTGCGATTTCTTAATATAGTTTAATATAGGTAGTTAGTTTAATTTCTGTACAACGTAAGGTCATTATACAAGTCATTATAAATAGGACTGACATATGCTTGTAGAACAAAAGCCACTAAAATTAAATTATGAAACAAGAAAATTGCTCTCACTCACAGACTGGAATTTGTTATGTTCAGCGCTCACCAACGTGCTAAAAATCGACTCCAGCTGAGTCAGTGAACAATAAAAATGGACACCAGCTGAGTCAGTGAACAATAAAAATGGACACCAGCTGAGTCAATAAACAATAAAAATGGACACCAGCTGAGTCAGTGAACAATAAAAATGGATACCAGCTGAGTCAGTGAACAATAAAAATGGACACCAGCTGAGTCAGTGAATAATAAAAATGGACACCAGCTGAGTCAGTGAACAATAAAAATAGACACCAGCTGAGTCAGTGAACAATAAAAATGGACACTAGAAAAGTCAGTGAACAATAAAAATGGACAGCAGCTGAATCAGTGAACATAGATATGGCATTTGGCAAAAAACATAATGCAATAAAAATAATTATTTTCTAAATCGGATTTAAATCGGGCGAAACGGCGAGCAACCCTTAGATATGTAGGTTGACAAAGGGAATGACTATATAAATCGTGTATAACACACGATTATATAGTGTGTGTTACCACCCAATAATCCCTTTTGAAGTATTTAAAATCTACACTTCTTTTGTAGATAAGCTCTTTAAAGCTTCCACTTGGTAAAAGGCCCTAAAATGGACATTGATAGCTGATATTAAGAAGGTTTTATTTGGTCACTGAAATATGAATTTAATAACTGAAAGGATAGGCTTACTTTATATATACTAAAAGGCTCTATCAGCACTTTTTGGGCGGGTAAGGCCGTCTCGTCACAGATGAGATTATGGATGTAAATTTTTAGTTTTCAAGTTATTATCGCACGAATAAAATCTTTTATTTATTTGTAAATTGTTCACAGCTTATAATATAAATTATGAATGAGTATAACATTTCGTAAATAACAAGCCAATTACGAGCTACTAGTATATTATCCAATAATATTCACAATGCACAATGACTTGTACATGAGGGATGTTGTAGCTTTAAAACGACACGCTGTCCAAGTGAGTTGGCGACTTCACTTTTCTAGAGGTGGTGTATTTCCTCAGGATTTGCGGCAGCTGCTTTGTTATCCCTTATTCGCCGTTTACGACACACATGAGAAAAGATGGAGTTATGCTATCCTAAAGCCGGCTGATACCACACGGTCAATATTATAACATACCATATCAGCTTATGTCTCTTTACTGCTGGATATATAAACCTTTCCTAGGGCTAGTGTCCGAAGGCCGAAGGGCCGAAGATAGTGTGTGGTGCCCACACACTATCTTCGGCACTTGTCATCCAACCACCACTGGCGAACTCTTCAAGTCGCCGGTCCACCTACCTAGTCGAAAGGCGTCCCTCACTGCTTCTTGGACATTGCCACTTCAGCGTGCTGATTCTGTGAACTATGTGGGTGACTGATATTTAAGATATCATGATTATTTAATGATTATTCATGATTATTTAAGAATTTAACAAACTAAATAATTTTATTTTTTATTATCGGTTTCTTTTCTATCTTCTATATTTATTAGTTATTTATTTACACTTTATTGTTTTAGATTTGTTTTAACAAATCTTCTCTATTTGTTACATTTATTTACTTGCCTATATCTTCATGCCCTACACAGGCCAAAGGATAATTCTGTATAACAGGAAGATAATTCTGTAAGGCGTCAAGTGCACCGTTTGTAATGATTTACAAAAAAAATAGTAAATAAATAAAGAATTTCGAACTGAAAAGAGGTGACGAAAAGACTGGCCATAGAGACCTTTCTTAATCCTTCAAAAACAGGGTGATGCAACATTAATTCATCATTACCTACTTTTATAGGACAGTAGGGTGGAATAACACAACAGGGACCCGGGACCTTTATACCTTCCAAATAAATCATCCAACAATTCTTCGTCCGCGGGACTGAGCGGTGTGATCCTTGAATATTTCACGTCACCCACGCTCGCCCCTAAATAAATCTTAACACCTAATACTGTAGTTTTTCAAGGTTTTGCTTCATGTAGCGTTTACTTGGCATTATATAGGATTCAAATCCTTGAAGTGCTTATACGTGAACGTTTTTTGAGCCAAGTTAAGGATTTCTTTGAGCTACAGTGTATACAATTTTAGAGGAAAATAATAAAATTTAATTTTAAAAAAGGGCACAATGCATACTCTTACTAAAGTTTTCACGCACCTAAACGTAAATTTTGGGGCTAGGCATTATATTCAACTTCAAGTATGAACTTTTTGAGAGCAAGAGATGTTTTCTAATGGAAATCTACGGAATATCTCGTAATATGTATATCTATGCTTCCGATAGATTATTAAAGCTATAGTCAAAAAAGAGTGAAGGTCCAAATAAACCTTATAACAACTGTAAATTACAAATGTTTTCCCCTGTAAAAATGTACGTAATAAATCCACGGAATTACAAGTTGCTGGATTGTAATAATCTGGTAAATAGATGACGTGGATTAATGGAACAGCGAGTGGGGTGGGGACATTGGCACAGAAAAATTTAAACACGTGTATATTTGGTTACTTTTTCATATGGCATGATATATACACTATGCGCCCTGACTGGTTCGTTCCTTGTTCATCGTGGTTCACAGGGCTGTAATTATCCGTAATCGTAGCCGTAGTTGGAAAAGAAGCAGAGACCACTAAGCTCAATGTCCACTAAGAACATGGGGCTCTTCAAGATAACTGTGAATGGAATTCTGCAAGGTCGGCAGCATCCTCTTGATATTGTACATGTTATAGACATCTCTGTTATATACATCTATGTTATAAACATCTATGTTATAGATATCTATGTTATAGAGATACTTATATATATGTAATAATTAAAATAAATAATTTGTCTTCGTAATTATCTGTTTACTGTTATACATGTGTTTTTTATAATAATAATAATTACCTTTATTTCAGACCATAATTAAATTTGATCCAAAGAAATGTCGGTAAGATTACTTATACTAGTATCTATGCATCGTGTGACGTCGGCTGGTTGAAGAATAACACCACCCCATCCCATCCCGCGGGTGTCGTAAAACGCGACTAAGGACAAACAAAGTCGCTATCACAAGCGCTAAGGACACACTACACCATCTCGTTAGTGTAAACTCTCCAACTTGACCAGCGTGGCGTTTTAAGGTCATACATCCCTCACGCATAAGACAATGTGCATGAAGAGGCATGGGCCTCCATGGCCATGAATCCAGCAGTGGATACTCATAGGGCTGGTTGCATTGCATTGCATGTTAGTAATGAAAACTAATTATAAGTAACGATTATTTGTATACATGGACAGTCACCCAATGTTTGAGCATAGGACTGTCCATCTTTTCTGCAAGCGTATTCAGCATGCCTTTGGCATCGCCGTGGAATACATCATGGAAGCAACTCGTTTGCTGGGTATTGCGTGTAATAATTTTTATACATGCGTTGTTTCCGTTAGTTTTTTATTTAAAGTAGTTTATTGCATATTGTAGTACAAAAGACGAACTTAATGCCTCAAAGCATTGTCAGGGTTAAACAGAGAGAGACATTGGGATGTGCAATGTCTCCATGTCTCAATGTCTCCAGACATCTCAATGTCTCCCAATCCAAATCCCAATGAATGCGACAGCTAAGCAATATAGCCGTACGCTAATCCACGAGAAAATCCATAGTTCAAATATAAATAAAAGATAATCAAATAGAACATCTGACCTTATATCCAGAGAGTATCTACACTTTGACCAAGCTCACGACCGCCCGGTGCGCTTGTTACCGCCACGTGTTATTCCGAGCCTGGTAGCGCTTCTTCTCGGCTTCTTCTTGACCTTCTACTTGGTTTAGGCGTCCTTCAATATTAAACTACAATGTAGCTTAAAGTAGATGTATTCGCAGTATGGAAACGCACAGCGTGCGCTAATTCCAGGGTCCAGGAGACCACCAAAATGTGAGCTTCACAATCGACAACCGGCGACGGGAGGGGTCGATCGCTAGACTGATCGGTATGTAAAAATGCAGCCATATAAAACGAATGAGAAGAGGTTATTATATGAGATGTGGGTAATAAAAAATGACACTACCCTAAAAGTTGAAAAGCACCAATGTTATTGGCGCGAACAAGGTATGAATATATAATTTAACCACGAAGCTGTAAAATTCTTGTTAGTATAATTACTTATTGTATTACGATCTCATTTTTTTCTTTCTTACTTTCCAATATCCTACATTATTCTTTTTTATAATATATGGTAAGGATGGCCACCTCCTCTGGGTCTTGGTGAGCGTATAGTTGCTCGCAGAATATCAATACTGTGAATTATCTGTAGCATTTGCTGAGCCAGATCGACTTTGTTTTAGGAGCATACAATATGTAACTATATGCACACTCGGATGTAACTATATTTCAAGTTTTACTTTTATGTACGTAATTGTAGTAGGTACTGTTACACAGATTAAATATTTTTTCTCTCTTTTGCACACGTACTCGTACCTATATTTATTTCAATTTTCATTTCTACAATGTTATTTCACTTGCACATACCAAATCATCACTAAATCTCAAGGCTGGCTAGGAGAAGATGCTTCACTCGTATAGTTCGTAAAAATAACAAAAAAAATCCCTAATTGACACGACGAAGATGAACCCTAACAATAAAAAAATTACAGATATAGATAGATATCTGTATTTTTTTCTATAATTATATAGGTATCTGTAACAGATACCTACTTGATATGCGAGGTGAATCAAATATAAGACAGAATTTTTGTTTTACGCGCGATGTAATGAATAAATCGGAACGCGACTTGTGCATGTGCAGGTAGGGTTGTGTGGAGGCGGCAATAACCCCCCCCCCCCCGTGCTAGCCCCGCACCGCTGCGTCTTCCTTCAGTCAACGTCACGATGTCAGAGGAGGAAGTAGCGCCGTCCGTTGCGCAACGTGTTATAATAAAATATCTCACGGCAGAAGGTGTAAAACCCTCCGTTATACTGAGAAGACTTCAAGCACAGTTTGGCGACATCACTCTTAAAAAGACTCAAGTGTATGGCATAAAAATTGGAAGGACGGGAAACTGTCGGAAACGAAGGCCACTCACATCACCCGTCAAAGCGAAAACTTGACTTTCAGCTGGAAAGGTTCTCGCAACAGTGTTCTTCGATTTTAAAGACGTGTTGCAAATTGATTTCCTTGATTGATTACCGCAAATTCCGCGTGCTACTGTCAGAGGAAACTTTTAGAGGAAACAAAACTCGCATATCGTGGAAAAAGACGCGGATTTCCAATCGACGATGTCATCCTCCTTCACGATAACGCGCGGTCCAATACAGCTGTCCAAACTCGAGAAAAACTTGAGTGTTTAAGCTTTACTACCTTGGAACATCCTCCCTATAGTTCAGACTTATCACCTTGCGATTATCATTTGTTTGGGCCACTAAAATAAACGCTTGGAGGGCAAAGGTTTAAGGACGATGTTTCTGTCGAAGCGTTCGTGCGCAATTGTTTGGAGTCACAACCACCTTTAATTTACGATAATGGCATCAAAAAACTACCTCTCCGCTGTAAAAAATGTATTTCCAAATCAGAAGACTACGTACATCTATTAAATAGATCTATTAATTTGTATTTCTGAAATGCTTTATTAAATAGAACAACAAAACTATTCCGATTTATATTTGTATACTTGGTAATATATTTGGTTGAGACTTGTTCGAATATTCTCTAATTTAAAATACAACTCATATTCCTATCTAAACGAGCTTAAATAATTCAAATAGATCGCAGCCTCAACAAAAGATGAATGTAAAATAAAATACGTGGTGTGCCGTTATCCTCCGATAAATAGAAAATAAATGGACTGTCCACTAGACCATTCACATTGGCGTTTTTTTTTTTTTTTTTTATCTGTGTGATTTCTTTTATTCCCATCCCAACCTATCCGTTCCCATTTTCCCAACCCTTTCTAACAATCTATTCCTTAATCTGCAAGTGCAGGCAGGGCATTAGGGGGCGTGCCAACGTGTGTCATTTTGGACTGATGTTGGCATGTATCGCGGATGTCCATGGACGACAGTATCCACTAACCATCAGGTGAACTCTATGCTCGTCTGCCGCCTTTTTCTATAAAAAAATGCAGTAGTTATTTTTCTACCCAAAGGTTGTTTGGCAAAGATCGCTTTTAGCGATAAGACCGCTTTTTGTGCATTTAGTGTATTTTATAGTGTCTGTTATTGTGTTCTTTTCTTTTGGTGTGCACTAAATAGTTTTATTTAATTATATATTTATCTGTTTTCAAATATACATTCTTATTTCAAATCAACATAATTCCGCGGAATTATGAGCACAGATTATTGGCGGATATGTTTACATTTTTATCGTTTTCTTAGTACGGTTAGGTACAGTAGTCGGATTCATCGGTGTGATACTCATCAAATTGAAAAAAATAACGAAAGAAATTTATTAATGTCGAATAACACTCCAAAACTTAAGCTATATAATCTACTTAACTTAACACAAAGGTGTGTATTGTTACCCATCTAACTTGGCAGAACTCAGCATATGCTGCAGTAAAAATTCCAGCGCAGATTTTCAGGTGTAGCCGTTTGCAGTGACTCGCGGACTGCCCACACTATAATAAACTTATGGTCCATTCTTTCAACTTATTTATCAACATCGTTTATGATTCACAATATTTCCCAGATCTAAATATGTAAGTAGTCTGGTAAAAAATATTATTACATTGAATACATCAAACATTGGTCAGCTATTGGTCAAATTCATCGATAACAGCAGTGATAGCCTAAGAGTATCTATGTTCAACTCAAGATCGTGAGGTCGACAGTTTGTAGCCCGGCTGTACCACTGGGTTTCTATTAAAGTGCAAATTTCAGGAATATTTCGAAGGAATCTACCTATTGCAGCGATCATGACCTTCGAATTTTGGAGAAATATAGCTACATTTCGATTAAAGATCTTTAAGTCATCTTTAATCGAAATTTAGCGTTAGCTATAATATGTAGCGAAATGTAGTTAGTCAACTGAATCCAAAACAACAAAACGCTTTTAAAGTTTCAAAATAACAATCAGTTTCAAAGTTCCAATTTCAAACTTCCAATCAGATTGGATACAATAGGGAGTAGCGAATATCATGGATCGAGAGGCTACTTTCATCCCACTGCACTGTAGCGACACAACTTTCTATACACAACAACGTGGTGTTTTGTTTTTCATAACATAACATTTTTATTGTAGAACTTTTTTATGTATCCCGTGCACGGCGGTCGCCAGTCGTCTCCTGCGCTCCTAACTTGGTTCAGTTTTAATGCATTCACATGTTTAATCAATACAATAAATTAAATAATTAACCTTTTAATATCACGCCAACACCATTGATCCTCTACATCATCATACTTCCCATTCGATTGGATACATGGGATACAGTGATTACGAAAAGACGTCAGAAGTGAAGAAAATTTACTTGCCGTAATGAGTCCCGTCCACTTACTTCATACTGATATAAGTTTGTCCCGCCCACTGTTTAATTTATTTCGTTTCTCTTGAGACGATAAAAAGATGATAATAATTGGACGTCTTTGTTTCGCTTAATGAAATACTAAGAAATTACTTTCTTAGGAGAGTACAATTGATTTCAATTCTATTAATAAAATTTAAGATTTCACAGCGCATTGGCGAATATTACCAATACACCAGATTTGTTTCGCTTTAAATTCTCGGGCACGCCAGTTTCATCACAATATTTATTATCGCTTTAAATTCTCTGGCACGCCAGTTTCATCACAACATTTATTATGGCTTTAAATTCTCTGGCACGCCAGTTTCATCACAACATTTATTATGGCTTTAAATTCTCAGGCACGCCAGTTTTCATCACAATATTTATTATCGCTTTAAATTCTCTGGCACGCCAGTTTCATCACAACATTTATTATGGCTTTAAATTCTCAGGCACGCCAGTTTTCATCACAATATTTATTATCGCTTTAAATTCTCAGGCACGCCAGTTTCATCACAATATTTATTATCGCTTTAAATCCTCTGGCACGCCAGTTTCATCACAACATTTATTATGGCTTTAAATTCTCAGGCACGTCAGTTTTCATCACAATATTTATTATCGCTTTAAATTCTCTGGCACGCCAGTTTCATCACAACATTTATTATGGCTTTAAATTCTCAGGCACGCCAGTTTTCATCACAATATTTATTATCGCTTTAAATTCTCAGGCACGCCAGTTTCATCACAATATTTATTATCGCTTTAAATCCTCTGGCACGCCAGTTTCATCACAACATTTATTATGGCTTTAAATTCTCAGGCACGTCAGTTTTCATCACAATATTTATTATCGCTTTAAATTCTCGGGCACGCCAGTTTCATCACAATATTTATTATGGTTTTAAATTCTCATGATAATGAAGTGGCTACCACAAGCGCTGAGGAACTACATCGCCTCTAAAAGAGTGGACTCGCCAACCCATTTGGCCATCGTGACGTTTTAGGCCCATACATCGCTCACGCACAAGACAATGTGTTCAGACAATCCCATGTTCAGCAGTGGATATCAAAAGAGCTGGTTACGGTTAAATAAAAAGCACGAGACGATCGGTTTAAAGCAATAATTTCTCAGACAATGTCATAAATTGTAAAAAAAATCCGTCATGCCATTTAAAATAACTACTAAGGTGACTGATATAAAATGCCATGTCCATTAAGTCTATTGATAGAAAGTCCATTAAGTTGATTGTCCAATGAAGTTTAAATAAATAAAAAATGAATAAACACACAGGAATCCACAGAGGTACACAACTTTATGCACAGACATTATGCAAGAAAAGGTCCATTTCACACTTTGCACTCTCCATTACATGGTTCACGTAACAGTAAAAGAAGAAAAAAGTAACAAAACATTGTATTCTCAGCTGGGAACAAACCGTGTTCCAGACTTCGCTGTTCATTACTCGCATAGATTTAGATTTAGAGTTGTTTTTTTTCCGGTCCCGGTGTATTCACCACAGTTGTAAAGCCACAGTAAAAAACATTATATGTAAATTCATCACAGTCCAGTTATTGTGTTAATTCGTCACAGGGTTCTTTTATGTTACTGACCTTGAAAAGTAGAACACTATTTTAAAACCATTTTTCTACCAATTCCAGACACAAAAATATTAATGGATAGGTAATTAAACTTCTGGCAAATATACAGTCAATGTATGAACTATTAACAATGTGGCAAAATTGCAATGTGGTGAAAATACAATAGCCTGTTTTTCTCAAAATTCTTTGCTAACTGCTCAGCTTCTGAGAGGGAATTCAAATGAGAAAGACAAAGAGAACCAACTCTCAAATGGCACAGGTTGTCAACTACTCGGAGGGACCCGGTGTACCGACAAACACGTATATTAGAAAGTGGCATATAAATGCTCGCCCTAATTACGGCGAGCCGCAGTGCAGCGCATAATATTGCAAAATCGTCCTGAAGCATTTTCATATATTCTGTATAAACCATCGCACTCTTTAGGCGCACACGCAGTGAAGCGCACTGGTGGTTTTTTTTTTTTTTTTTTTTGTTAGGAGAGACAATCAGGAAAAATCCTGCATGGGACACCTGGTACCATCTAGTCTGGCTGGGCCAGCCTAGGTGGTACCAGGTAGTGTCGGACTCCTACCGACTAAAAAACCTGATTGCCTCAACATCGTGTATGTATAGTTCTTGTGGCCCTAGTGGCCTTTCAAGAGTCACCAACGCACTGGTGGATCGCTTGCCAGCCGTATTTATGCAAAGATGTTATGCGCTGCGACGCGGCCGCCTCAATCTGGGTTGAACGGGCGCAGTCAACGGACGTAATTCGAGAGTTGTTCGCTGAGCGATAACGTGAAGAATTGAATGTCAACAGCAAGTTATTGCGTTGAGCTACGGCCAGCCGCGTCTGTAATGTCACAGTTTTGCAATGCGACGCGGCTGTAATGTGCAATGCGACGCATTTTATGACAAACCCTAAACGCTTAATTAAGACTTGTTTTTATTCCATTTCAATCTTAACAAGACACGCTTGTCATTTTAAGTGTATAATACCTACACAGTATAAAATAAAACCTTGAAACTCGTCTTGCTAAGTGTACATATAAAAGGATCGATTAGAATGATTGCTCCCATTGCAGGGCCCAGGCCTCCCCTAGTAAATCTCCACAAGGGTGTTTCGGGCCATATTTCACCACGTTTCCACCACCGCAAACTGGTGGATATAATTTCTTTAGTGTACAATCAATCACTTTCACCCATAAAGTCTCACTGCAAGGCAAGACAATTATCTACCGTCGATTTGCTAAACGTTCGGTATTTCTTTGCTGTTCATTGAATTTATTATTTCTCATTTAAAATCGTATCTCATATTATTGCTAAGCTGATGCGGGTCTCTAGCAAGATAATAAAACGACTACCCGCGGAGCTCACTCTTAATCTAGGATTAATATTCCTTGGAGCAATGAACTAAGAATCATTGTCTAGTATTTTACACAAACTTATTATTTTATTATACTTATTATAGCTGCACGTAAGTTGTCTTCAATGTAAAAAACTCTGTAGTATAAGTTATTTTTACAAATAGCTACAAAAATTCAAAGACCTTTTCTCATTAGTTAGCATTTAATTGCATTATTTTTATTTTCTTACCTGAAGATAAAACAACCAAACACTTCTAACCAATTCTTATTTCTTAATTTTTTTAAAGTTCTTCGCGAACAATTTCAAAGTCTGCAAAGACTAAGATTTTGCAGACTTTAAAACTGACAATCTTAAATACTTAATGTTTTAACTTCAAAAATTTAATAATATCACACCTCCATGAATCTCTTTTATAACTAACAATTTTGTCGACAATGTTGTGTGCAGAACCTCCTGCACCGCGTCTCAAACTGGTGAAAACAACAGTAATATCTTTCACTCTTCACCAGTACAGTACACTTGGTCAGTTGAATAATTCAAAAATTTCGACACTCCTCAAAACAAGTAAAATTGAAAAATGCCCGGATATGTGAATGGGGGTACCATATACTCGTAACTTCTTTCATTGTTTAACTGTACTGCGTTGAGTTAAAAGAATTGTCAATACTACCAGATCTGTTTATTTAATTATTAATTCATTGTGATAATTACAGGTGAAGAAATGCTACAGATATAATGGTACGTTCCTCTGCAATATGCCGTGACTTGTCATGACTGATAAGAATACACTAATTACAAAATTAAAACATTACTATGTATTTTTTTATTAATTTAAATAAATGTCTACTTGTATTATTATAAGTAAAATGTAAATGTACGAATAGATCTAAATGTTCCTATTTTGATATGAATATTATTTGCGTATCTATCTGTTTTGTTGTGAGCATTTATCAACACAGGGGGGATTGTGGTGGGGATAGAAATAAGATAAAAAAAAATGTGGTGTCAGGGGACCCCCGTCAGGAACGAAGATCCTCACGCATTTTTTTTTAAACTCCGAATGTAATTCGAAATGTAATCTGTATATTTCATGTATTTTTTTTTATTTTGTATCATACTTTCAATACAAATAATTTAAAATAAGGAATCAAATCAAAAATCAAAAATTTAGTTTATACAACTGGCCACGCACTAGTCTGCACGTCTGTTATTCTGCTTGAGTCTCGCTCTCGATACTCGCACGCACACACACAGAATAAGAGAAAGACGTATGGAGTGGGTAAAAATCTTACGTTACGTTACATTTTTTCTCGAATCACACCTACCGCGTAAAGAAACTTCGTTCCAATAAAGCCAAGGTTGACAACAAATTGGCTATTTCACAGAACATTGCTCAATCTATATGATCTTTGACCTTCAATTATTCACTTTTGTATTATTGACCCAGTAGGGACAAGCCGCGCTTGACTGGTGAAACCAGTGAAAGTAATAGAACACCCGGATAAAGACAACATTTTTCCATATGCTGAAAGGTTCTAAACTGCAGGTGACAATTCGAACATTAAATCAATAGATTTACTGTGCGATAATAGTAAATCAAAGTCAAAAGTGTCATTTGGACGCCTGCGCATACTGTAATGACAAATCACAACAATTAAAACACCAGACGGCTAAATAAACGTCTCTGTGTCGCAAATTATATTATTGACGGCATAATGCGCCAACTATCACACGCTAGAACTTCATGGCCACCACGGCCTGGAAACAAAGAGTAAAACCTCTCATAGGTGAGATAGGATGTTGTAGGTAATTTTATTATTTTTTTTTTTTATAGATTATATTTATAGATTTATAGGCGGACGAGCAAGCGGTCCCACGTGATGGTAGGTGTTACCGCCGCCCATGGGCACCTGCAACACCAGGGGGTATGCGGGCGCGCCGCCGACCTTGCAAAATCCTATTCACAGCTCTCTTGAAGAACCCCATATCGTAGCTCAATGGAAAGACCTCTTGAGGCAGTTCGTTCCACAGCCTACGGTATAAAATAATTTTTGGACCGAACAGTGCGCGACACCTCCGTATCGAGGAAATGCGGATGGACCGCACTTCTGTGATGGGAGGTGCGGTTGTAGAAACCCGAGGTGGGAATTATATTGAACAATTCTTCAGAGCATTCCCCATTGTACAGGCGGTAGAACACACAGAGAGACGCAACGTCTCTCCGAATGCTGAGGGATTCTAAACCGCCCGTGAGAGTGGGATCGTCGACAATACGAACAGCACGTCGTTGGATGGAGTCAAATGGGTCCAATGGGTATTTCGGTGCGCTGGCCCAGAGATGAGAGCAGTACTCCATATGGGGCCTCACCTGAGCTTTGTAAAGCATAAGGAGTTGCCCAGGTTTGAAGTACCGCTTCGCTCTGTTCAGCACACCGAGCTTTTTGTAGGCCATTTTGGCCTTATTTTCCAGATGACCCCTAAATTCGACTTTGCGATATCGGAGATGTCGATACCAAGGATCCCGATACTCTCCAAGATCTTAAGAGGTATGCTCTGAAAGCGAGGTGCTACAACAAAAGGGGTTTTTTTAGCGGTTTTTTTTCTACAACAAAAGGGGTATGCACAGACTTGCGTCTTACTGGGTTTGAAATCCACTAGGTTCAGAGAACCCCAAATCGAGACTAGATCTAAAGAGTCTTCGATTTCAGACACAAGCCTGGCGCGACTCTCTTCCACTTCGACCCGAGGGATGTTGGCGCGGCCCCTGTACAAGGCGTCTCCAGTACTGTCATCTGCATAGCAACGTATGTCACCAATTTGCAACAGGTCGTTGATATGCAGAAAGAACAGAGTTGGGGACAGCACGGAGCCTTGCGGGACGCCAGCGTTAATAGACATGGTGTCGGAGCAGCTACCATCGATAACGACTCTGATGCTCCGTCCAGTCAGGAAACTGGCAACCCATTCGCATAATCCCTCGGGTATCCCGAAAGATGGTAACTTGGAAAGCAGCGATTTGTGGCATACCCGGTCAAAAGCTTTCGCAATGTCTAGGCCTACAGCCAGAGCCTCGCCTCTACTCTCAATGGCGTCAGCACAGCGGTGTGTTAAATACGCTAAAAGATCACCAGCGGAGCGATTATGGCGAAATCCATATTGACGGTCGCTAATCAGCTGGTGATCCTCTAGGTACCCAAGGAGCTGTATGTTTATGACACGCTCCATCACCTTGGAGAGGAGGGAGGTGATCGCTATTGGCCTGTAGTTGGCCGGGTCTGTGCGGTCACCCTTTTTAAGCAAAGGGTGAACATGAGCCACCTTCCATGTTGACGGGAAGCTTTTTGTAGAGTATGAGAGCCTAAAGAGTTATTATTAATGGTTATTATTATTTATTATTAATGGTGGCGAGTACATACGGAATAAGACTTACTTTGCTATAAGAATAAACCAGTTGTTGTGTGACACTCACAGTGTTTCATTCTAATTGTAACATAGGATAAAGCCACAAAGATGCCATCTTTGAAAATAATTACCAAAATAATCGTCAAGTTTCAGGAATTCTTCTAATTAACGTTATTTGCATCGTCAAACATTACGTGCGCGACAATATATGATAACACGCGTCTGTGTCCTTTGCTCTCTTGTGACGTTTGGTACAATGGATGAGCGATTTCATTTAAGGGCATTTTTTCTGTACTGTATTGTATCATTATACCATCTCAAATTATACTAACTATCGATTCCTTATCCTAGGCATCATCCTCAGCCAGCCCGTAATAAAATACTATTTGAAATGTGAATTCTGGTATTACAGTCTATGCATGTGCAATAAGTGTATGTAGTTTATGCACATAAAAAGATATTGGAAAACAACAGTGTGGATATTTGTAATAAACTTGTCTGAATCTATTTAAATATACTGATATATCCATCCACGTATTGTTAACTGGAAATTGTAACTAGAAATAAAGATAAGAGATATCTCTCCTACTTGATATAAGCTTCTCATAAGACTCGACAAGAGTCGTTGCAAACGCTTTTCCGCACTTCTTGGTACAATATAAATAATATAATATATAGTGTTTATACAGTGTAATTATACTATAGATATATACAGTATATACTGTGTATAATTTTACATTTCAGAGGTCGTTGTCAGAGAACAATGTTGAATCTCCATTGACTTGAGACGCATCTTAAGGCTTATTCACGTTACACAGTGCGATATCATAACATCACAATTATCGCTCTGTCACAGTGCTCCGACCCTCGTCACACGCATCTGTGGCAGGATTAATCACGGATCAACTTGATCTCAACCGAATAAATCTGCTTTGTTGTACGGAATCACTGGTGACGTTTTTATTTTGAAAACGCCCGTTTCCTAGTGATTTGTCGGAATTGACGGCTTAATGCGTCTGATTAGGGTAATTTGTGAGGGAATTACGACTCAAGTTTGGTCTGAATAATATATAACTTTATATACACAGATATTTGCTTTTAAATTACTAAGAATAGTTTATATTGGTGAGGGAGAGTGAACAATGTAATCCCACAGCTGCTCAGCGCACTCCACGGGCCACAGAACATTACCTCACAGAAGACTACGCGCGCACTTTCCACTTTATCCTATTCCACTAATGTACATACGTGTTTCGTTAGTGAGTGAGATATGTCAGAGTCCATTCCAATCCAATTCTAACTTATCTCACCCAATATTCTCAACCCAACAATCAACTCAAATTAATTCCTAAATCTTCAAAGGTAGATTAGATTGCCCGAAGAATGCTAATGTTTGTCATTTTGACCTGTGTTGGCATGTATCGCGGATGGTCATCACTGGGGCGACAGTACCATCTCCATGTTTAACTGGTGGGTATCCCGCACTTAGTAGGACTCTGCGTCCTTTGGCGTGTTTGTTCACTCCCAGTAATGGATGATTACGGTTTATCAATTCCTGAGTAGAAATCGGAAATTTAACACATTATAATTTGTACTTAGAAAACATATACAACTCCTGGGAAATGTGTCTAGTAAGATTTATTTTATACATCTGACGATTTTACGTTTTATATAGGTATATTACCAAGGAATTATATGTATTGGCGTATTTGATACATTTCCGTTAACACAAAATTGCACAAAAGGCGGGTCTTATCACTGAAAGCGATCTCTGTCAGACAAATTTTGGGTAGAGAGGAAATATACTTTATAAATGTTTGATATATTGTATGATACGATAACAATAAGATATATTTATAAGGAAATACTTGGCTGTATTATAAATATTTGTATAGTTGTTGACATATTCACACAAAAGGTATACTAATCTTCAAAATTAAATAAACAAATAAAAAGAGATAGGTAGGTAGTCAAGTTTCGGGAGCAAGAAAAATGCTTTTTATAAACTAATGAGATTGAAGACAAGTGGCAGAGCTTGATGCCAGTATTCAACTACTTATTTAATTAAATCTAACTAACAAAGTAATCTCTTATGGCTACATCCTAAATGCTAACTAAGCGCTAGGTTCCTAGAACTATGGGTTCGGCCGACCACCCGGTTCTGCTGATCCAGCTATCAACAGGAAGGGCTTGGGTGACGTAACTAGATTGAGTTGTCGCCGACTATACCATACCTATTTTATTGTTAATTTGCTAGCACTATTTGACGCACCTTTTCAATTTTCACTTCACATCCCTTTCTCGTACGCTTTTACAAATGGAAAAACCGCTAAATCAGGCACAGGCAGTCAAACTTTGGCACGCGATCGCCACTGACATTAGAATGGTTTCGAACAATAAATAATATTCCGGGCACATTACCTTTCGTCATCAGGTCATCACAGACTTAGTACTTTTGTTATATAATACGTGTGTTGTATATATGTGTATGGTATGTATACGTAAGCCTATTGTATGATATTGATGTAGTATGTATTCAACATTTATTTCTTTAGGCTTATTTTTGTTTTTTATATTGTGAAGTTTTTACTTGCGGAAGAGCAAGCGGCCCCACGTGATGGTAAGTGAAACTGCCGCTCATGGGCATCTGCAACACCAGGGAGTATGCGGGTGCGCCGCCGACCTTGCAAACCTTTTACTAGATGCACAAAAGAAGGGAACTAATTAATTATTTCATAATTGATTTAATCAATACGTCGGCGTTAGGATTCCTGCAGCCGAACAAACAATAAAATATCCAAAGATCAAAGCATGATAACCAACCATAGTTAATTGGTGAATATAGTATATTTTTTTGATGCCGTTATCTCAAGTGAAAGTAACAGCATTTGAGTATAAATAGTATAAATGTATATAGACCCGCATTATTATTAGATTATTATTATACTATAGTATTATTATTAGATTTTATATAGATATTTGTATGGAGTAGGTATACGTGTACATTTATAAATTACACCTAAGTATTATATACCTTATTTGATTTTTAGTTATATCTATTTGGGTAACATTTCATTGTGTCTTTACTACTTTATTTTAATTGTACTACACTCTGGGCTTCAGCTGAAAATCAGCGTCGGAAATCATTAAGTGGTTTCCAACATAGTGCTGAACTGAACATCCCTTCGATATGTCGCTGGGACACGCGCAATTGTCAAACTAGTTTTGTTATTCTCTGTCCTTGTTCTGTCTACTAATTCTTGTGTGAACTGTGGCATACTGAAATAAATGTTCTTTCTTTCGTTCATTTATATTTATTTATAGCTAAATTCTTTATCCTATTTGTCGTTCAAGTTTTTATATTTATACCTCCCACAGCACCTACCTATGTATCTCTCTGATCAACCCAAAGGTTGATAGAGAATGTCTTAAGGAATTCAGCTCGTCTTTTGTACCATAATGTGCAATAAAGTTTTTTAAATAAATAAAATCCCAAATCCCACTTCACTGAAACACAAACGGCAAACGCTCGCTTTGCACCTGAAATGGCGTACGTGCAAAATATTTCCCGGGGGCTCCCGTGGAACACAACAACTGTTCAGTACAACAACATACCCCAGCATTTTATACCATTTTTAGAATACGTGCATTTATATTTTACTCGTGCATTTTTTGGTAAAAACCTTTTAACTTTTATAGAGGCGCTCATACAGTATTTCGCCGGTGAATTTCAGTCCAGTGGCTATAGTACTCGTAGGTCGACAATAAAGACCTTGCATTCTATGCTGTCATGTAGAACGCCGGAATACGGTTACGGTTTAATATGCTACACTTCCTACGTGATTTCTCTTTGTAGCATAATAGAATTTTTATTCAGTCGTTATGAGTGTATGAGTTATATAAAGAAGAAAAAAATGGAAAGTTTTTTATTTATGGCAACGCGACTCACAAAGAAATTGGTAGTAATAACAACAAAAATGACCAGCTGAGCGTACGTAAGTTGAAATTAATACGCTAATGTGTATCGTATAGACAAAAAGTTTACCTAACTCTGCAGGTGTGGCATAAAAGAAAAGACAATAAAAAGGAAGTACAGAAATAAAAGATGCCATACCTACGCAAGTGCGCACTGACGTGTCTGCGGAGTCACTGTAGTTTCGTAAAACAAAACTGTTAGATCTAACACTAACATCTAACACTAATTGTTATAATACTATCAGTTATGTAACATCATAAAGGTTGCGGGCACCCGCTGGATGCAGGTCGCTGCCGATAGGTCTAAATGGCGGACAATGGGGGAGGCCTATGTCCAGCAGTGGACGTCCAAGGGCTGAAATGATGATGATGATGATGATGTAACATTAATTGTAACATTATAGAATTATTATTTGGACATTATAGCATTAAAGAAATTGATGTATACATTTCTAAACAAACTGTTAGATGTTTCCGGCGGTTAAATTTCCTTGCAATATATGTATTAAATTAAGAGGTGATCGTAAATGATAGCGAGCTTCAGAAAAGCCTTACCTGCAGCTGTAGAGAGAGATAGAGAGAGAGAGACTGATGGTATGGTACATTAGATTATCATTTTCTCGTTAAGTTGTTTTACGAAACTACAATGACTATACGACTATAGCATGGTAAGATTACGTTCGAGAACGTTTGTATAATAGTCTAATATAATATATTAGTAATTATGTGAAACAAGTTAAGACCCTATGTTAGGGGTAAAAAGGTAAAAAATAATTTTGAAATCATATTTTTTTAATTGAAATCATAAAGATTGACAATTAAAAAGATCAAAATTAGCGACCGCCTGCACATTAAGAAATTCCTAACAGTGAAGAAATTAATTGATGATAAACTTAAATATAAAATAAAAGTTTAAATTAAATCATAAGTTTACATAAATCTAAACGGATCAGATTCGTTCCATCAAATAAATTCACGTGTATATCGGTATCGAATCTGCAATAAACATAACGGATGTACTCAAGGTCGCGAGGTTATGTAAAGTTGCCGCATTCGGGGCCCCGAGCGCGTGATGTATGCGTCCCGTGGACCCCGCGCCCCACGCGTCATTTCCTCGGTCACATACATCACATACATAACAGTACTTACATACACAAAATACTCACAAAGAAGCAAATGTCTGTATGTTCGCACTGTTCACTGTTAAATAAATTAAATTTGTTAAAAACTTTTATAATCATAGCAATTAAACAACTTTGAACGGTTTAAATCGCGTATATTTGACATTATTTATATCCCGACGCGACGGGGTGACATCAGTCACCCCGTGACCACGTCCACTGCAAAGTGTTCGAAACGTCGGGATATAAATAATGTCAAATATACGCGATTTAAACCGTTCAAAGTTGTTTAATTGCTATGTATAGTAATCGCGAAAACCTAAGAAAATATTAACTTTTATAATCACAGAATAAGGGAACAAGTTTAACTGACGCAAAATTTCTCCAAACTTTCCTAGATCTATGGCTCAGCTCGACCGTATTTCTCTTTCCGAATACTTTATTTATGTAAAGGATATTATCTTGTTTCTAGACATAAAGAATTTTGTTAAATGTCTCGTTTATATATTTTCATTTTTAAAAGAATCTACTTGTATTGTGTTGTTTGACGATCGATTTGTCCAGTTGGATAGTACATTCTACGGCTATGCAAAAGGTGGTTACGATTCCTGGTTCAAACTAATTTGTTTAAACACAAATATTTGTTCCGCGCAGGATAGTTTCTGTTTGTACAACTGTATCTCTGGACCCGTGCATAAGGAATTGTAACGTCCCATTGAGTGTCGAGTTATTTATTATCTATTTATTTTGGTATATTTACTGAACGTAATACATCACCGTCGCTAGCCCTTTTGTGGTCCACTGCTAGACATGGGTGTCGTTGTGCTAATTATCTTGTGCATGAGGGATGTATGAGCTAAGAACGCCACCCTGGACAAGTGGATTTGCAAGTCCACTCCATAGGTGGTGTAGTTTCTCAGGACTAGTAGTAGCGGCTTTTAAGTGATAACTTGGTCGTCTTTTACAAAATGCACTGGAAGAAATGGAACAATGCTATTCTAATTTTCGTCAACACCCACGGCCATGAATGTAATATACACTTTTTCAAATAATAAAACTGAGTATATCTATATGTACATATATGGTATCATACCATTGCTACATAGACCTAAATAGGTAAGTATATAAAATAATCCAAATATTTCTACATACATTTAGAAAAAAGTGCGGCCACAATCAAGAATTGAATTTAAATAGTCGTATTACACACGAGTTTATTAGCATACTTGCTGTGCCCGTGACTTCGTACTCGTGAAATTTTAGTTTTTAAACTCAAAATCGGGATATCTTTTTCCCGTGAGCGGATTTCGATCAAACAAAGCCTATTCGTAGCGGCAAGCTAAGATTAATTAACCTGTGGAGACCCCATGTTCCGTCCGTTGAATCCGTCCCCATGAAAATCCGTTCCGTAGTTTTGGAGATTAGCGTGTTCGAACAGACAAACAGACAGGCAGACAGACAACAATTTTCAAAATTGTATTTTTGTATTCTGATACTATCTTTACTAGTTACTTTACTTTATCTTTACTATAGTATCAGATACTATCTGATACTATTCTGATACTTTTTGTATCTTCCTTCGTCGCGCCCAATTAGTTTTTGGTAAATATATTCAATGTACAGACACGCTGGTTATACAGTTTTATTATATATATATAGATGTATCTACAATAACAATAAGTGTACCTACAAGAGAAGTAACAAGATAAACCGATGATTATAAGAATTTAATACATAAAAAGAAACCGTATTTTTTTGAAGATATTCTAACGACATTTCTCCTGTAAAATTCCTGTCTAAACAGAAAACTTACTCTCCTAAGTTAAAATTCCAACGCCACTGCTTTCCAAGAAATATTTAATATGAGACAATGTACCTCTATTAAGTAAATAACTCGGAAAGGGTCGACCCCTCCACTCAGAGTTGCAGAATAACTCACGAAAGAGATTTGTCTCTTGAACATTCTATTCATCACGACAAAGATCTGGAGTGGACTCTAGCTTTAGAGAAAATTGGATGTCTCACTCCGTCGTTGCCGGATTTATAGATGTTTCATTACATGGAGTTTGGACGATTTGGGAGACCGGTTTGATACGGCAATTTAGAGAAGATAAATGAAATTTAATTAATAGAACAATATAATTTATACATAAAACCGTAATAAAATTGCATCTATACATGAATTATTTTTGAAATGAGTCAATTTTGTATGAACTGCTTGTGGATGCAATATTTTTTCTTTCATAAATATTTGTTGACATTCTAAAAACACGGGTGTGTCATATACCTACCATAAAACACACAATTTACTGTAAAAATAATATAAGAGTTTGTAGACCCCAAGTACTAAGAAAAGTGAAACTATTGGCGTTGTCGAAATAATTAATGGTTTATGTGAAAGTCTACAGATATTATCTATTTATTTCCTACTTTTTATATTTACCATACCTACCTACTGAAGGTATAGTGATTGCTGTGGCATGCACGAACTGGGAAAATGCAGCAAAAGATACGAAGATTTGGATTAAAATGGAGGAGGCTATTACCCAAAGAGGTGTACATTTTAGTAAATTTACAAATAATACTTTATTATTATTATTTTGTTAAGGACTAATAAAGCTTATAAATAAAAATAGATTTCAGTAATTTATGACTTGGTTTATATTAATTTAAAGGGGATTGCCCATGAGCAGTACCGTTTGAATCTAAATTGTGCCACAGGTTCAGGATATGAATAATTCCTATTTTTAATTATCATGATTTTATAATGTAATGTGGAGTCTCACATTTGCCGGATAAAAGAAAAAAAATACATTTTAGAAGTCTTTCTATTGTGTATTTTTGTTGGATTATTTACTGTATTTACTGTATAAAAAAATCGATTTCTGTATAATATTTTTGGCAACACTGAAATGTCACTTGTCGTTCTTGTCGTTGACATTACAAATTATTATTGTTACGCTGTCTGAGTTATTTCTCATATGTGATATTGAGACTTTCCACATTTTATGTTGTATTTAATAAACAATAGCATACTTAAGCCTTAGTTTACCTATTTACCTATTTATAAAGGAAAACGATGTGTTTTAATATTTAGACTTTCGAAGTTTACCCATCTATTTCCATGAAACCCGGCAAATTGTGTAAATCCTGTTTATTTTTCTTGAAAGTATATATTAATTCCAACATAAGACAATAGTTTTCATGTTGGCACAACAATATTTGCACCGATACTAAGTTCCATAGTCACTTCGGCATTCCCCATTAACTTTTATTTATAGAGAAGTTCATACAATCATGTCATTAAAACTAAAAAAATCTGAATTGTTTGTATTCAAGAAATGTTTTGTGTGAGTATTCACACAAGTGTGAGTGCGAGAGTATTCTAGTATAACATTATATTATCTATGCCATTTCTTAGTCGTTTGATGAGATACCATATCCATTTTTATATGTCATTGCTCAGCTCCCAGACCGCGTATACTTGTCGTTGTCAGTTATAACGCTAAGATGAATGTTTTGCTCTGGGCTGGTGTCCAGGAATATTATTTACTTGATTTAGCTAGTAGCTTTCAATAGGATTGTTATTAAAGCACCTCTTTGAAACAACTAACGTCCAGCGGGGACAGGAAGATAAATAAAGCACCTCTCAACTCCGGCCCGAGAGGTTCTGTTTAAGTACAAATACTTTTAGTTACGTGGTAACTGAAGCTAATGCTAATGCAAATACCGAACTAATGCTCGGCGATGAAGAAAAACATCGTGAGGAATCCTGCGCGCTTGATATAAAAAAACTGATACATGTGTAAGTAATATTCATACTTTTTAATTATTTTCAATCGATTACTTCTGTTGACCGTTGTTGGCCCATCTCATCTCGTGGCTATCGTAAAAAGCGACTAAGGGCTAACCAAGCCGCCACCTTGAAGAAATAATTGAAGAAATGGCCTTGAAGAAATACACCACCTTCAAAAGAGGTAAAAAACTGGTAAAAATTTTGATAACAAAACCAAATCAATGAAATATCTCAACATTTTGCTTTAAATCTAGGGCAAACTATTTAAATAACTAATTAAATGTAAGAAATCAACAAAAATCTTGCAGTATCGATGAATCAAATTCTAGAAATGTAAAGAATTATCAGCTCACCGTTTAATTTAAGGAAGAGTTAGTTTCCTCAGGCCACCATATTTGTTTACATTTCTGAGAAATTGGATTGGAACGAGGTATAGTTTACTTGGTGCCATTGACAGTGTCGCTACAGTTTCCATTTGTAATCCACATAAATCAATGACTTACGAAATCTTATTTCAACTGGAAATAACAACTTGAAATTGAAAGAAATCTGAAACATTTTCATTCGGTTCTTTGTGTACGAGTACGAGTACATTGAAAGGGCACATTGAACACAATTGTTAAACAACTCGTCTCGATACGAGGCTCCAACTTAATTTCCTTCCAAACATTATGCCATATAAATTCAGGTGGGAGCCAGAAGTTAAGCAGTACGTGGTTGGCATTCTCATCAATCTCACACTCTGTGCAATAAGAAACTTATTACAACACTATCAAGGTCCAGTATCGCTTTTAAAAAGTAGAGTACTTCAATAAAATGGAGTTGCAGGGCGAAACTAATCACTCTAATTGAATTTTCTGCAGCACAGTCCAGTCGTGTCTTGAATTTAGCTAATTCTATTTGCAGTAGTTGCTAAATAACGCCTTTATTTTTCCCAAGTATAGTTATTAACAAATAATGTGCTATTTTGATAACAGATATGGAGTGATAAATAACGGAAGCTGCTGCGTCCTAAAGTCCTAAAGTTAGCGTTAAGCTATTGTTTGTCGCGCTGCGCGTTTAGTCTATCCAACAACCCGTGTCGCTAGCAAGTCGTTACAAATAACAAAACACAAAAATGCTCATTGCCATTGTGAACCGAGTCAAGGGCGATGTTTGGTTTCATCGGTCTGTCGTTTCCTATCAGTCATGTATTTCAATTTAGTCCATTTTCCTCACACTTCGCTATCCTTTTTTTAAGTCTACTCCATCCATCCAAAGGTAGAAAACACATCAGTAGAAAGCACAACGTATCAATTTACCATTAGGTGGACTTTGCTTGTCTGTCACTATCTTTCTATACCAACCAAAGCATCAGCCTGTGTCGCTCCACTACTGGATATAGGACTCTCCCAAGTACCGCCACCACACACGGTCTTCAGTTCTTCTCATCCTGTCAATACTGGCCACTTTCTTCAAGTGGTCAGTCCACCTGGCAGGGAGGGCGTCCGATGCTACGTTTCCCGATACGTAACCTCCATACGAGGACTCGTCACCCCCATCGGTTATCGCTCCTGCGGCATATATGGCCTGCCCACTGCTTGCTGATTCTTTGAAAAACGTCGGCATCTTTCTATATTTCTTTATAGTTTATAATCATCCACATTTTTTTGTTTTTTGTTTCAATGTTTATTATTTTGTTTAAAATTAAAACTAACGTAATGTGGAATATATGTATGTAATTTGTAATAATTAAAGATTTGTGCCGTGTGCTGGCGGCCGACTATAGAATAACACAACCTCATTTCTTCCCGCGGGTGTCGTGTCGTGTCGTGGCTACTAAGGCATAACAAAGTCGCTACCACAAACGCTGAGGAACTACACCACCTATAAAAGAGTGGACTCGCCAATCCGATTGGCCAGCGTGGCGTTTTTAGGCTATATATCCCTTATACACAGTGTGCATAAGGATCCCCAACTCCTGCAATGGATATTGAAAGGGCTGATAGCATTGCATTGCAAAGATAATGGAACTGATTCTATAACATTTACTTAAGTTTATTATATATCTACCTATCATTACAAATAAATTATATAATAATAATAATAATAAAGAACTAAGCAAATATTTGTTATTTTCCAAACTTCCATGTGTAGATCCTGAAAACATTTGTCGCTTGAGTTCTCAATAAATGGCGTGTGAAATGCAATTAACAGAAACGTCTACAACGCAAATAACCGTCTCTGGAACATTATTGGAAAGACCTGAATTGATTGAAATTAAAAGCGGGTACTTGGAACGCTGTTTCCATCTTTTTGATCTACTAAAAGCAATTTACGGCAAAATTGATTTTATTAATAACTTTTTATGAGTTTAATTTTCTTACTATAGTTTCGTCAAAGCGATAATATTTCGTTAGCAGCATAATAAAGCAGGTCCATGCGAAATTTCAACTCGATTCGTGAATGCGTTGATGCGTGACAACATTTCAAACAAACATACATCGTTTTGTTTTATACTTTAGTTAGGATTATCACCAGTTCGGTGATGAAGAAAAACATTGAGAGGAAACATAGATATTCTCACAACGTTCACAAAAAAAAATTAAAAATCTGGAATATTAGTAATATTTACCAATTCGTATGGATTAACAGGTTTAATACTGTATAAATAAATAAATAAAGCCTTTATTTCCAAACAATGAAGTTACATTGAAATACAATGAGTCCTGTCATATCCTCGTCTTATTTATTTTCAAATTATTATATGATAATATTTTATATTAAAATAGACAATATTCTTATTATTTATTATTATTATTAATTGTTTATTCATTATTAATTAACTATTTGTTATTACTAGTTTGATATTTATTATTATTTGTATATTTGTTATATTTATTAATGAATAATTATTAGTTGATTCTATTTAGTATTGGTCATTTATTATTAATTACGAGTATATAGTGGAATATTGAAGGCTAATACCGACTATACACGCTTGATATATGCCACCAAATATATAGTCACCGATAATAGTGAATATCGGCAATGAAGAGACCATAAGCTAATTATCGTATCTACAATATATTTTCACCACACTATCCAAACATATTATTATCCGCTCTCTACTGATTGCCAAACTTAACTAATGAGAATTCTTGGCTATTCAAACAATTTGACAAGAGCAATGCAATGGCGTGTTTTAATTTATTGTGTAGCTTAACTTAAATTCAGACAGAATGCAGGTGAATTTAAATATATAATAAAGCGAGGTTTATTTCAACATTTGCCGACCGTGACATCAAAATATTTTTTTTACGAATTACAACATTATCGGAGTCAAATCGATGTAATGTGAATGGAGTAATAATAGAAAGAAGAATGAAATCAATTTATACTCCTCCTAAATTTAGAATTTGAGAATCATCCAATAACAAAGACGAAGATTAATTTCAAAATCCTCAGTACGGCTGACACAAACGTTCGGTTTTTATATTCGCCTGAAGTACGTGACAAAATAAAAGAGGAATGCCTGAAATTGTCTGAAAGGGATTCTGGTCCTGCAATGCCATCTAATTTGGAAGATACCATTATTCCTTGCGACCCGTTTTGAGTCACGTTCATTGCCACTCGAGCGGGTAAGCTTTCACTTTTCGTCGTTTCTGAATAGTATTGCACTGGAAAATTGTTGCTTTACTGTGAAAAAACATTTACTTTGTCATTTGTTTTGATTTAGTTGCAGCGATTGTTTTGTAGGCAATGAGTGATACTTATTGCCGTTATAATTTGAGGATTAGAGGCTATGCAAGTTAATAGAGCTGATCAACTTCTAAATTATATCGTTGGTCCCGGTATCTATTGTGATCGCCTTCATTTTTATAGTTAGCTGCCAATGCCTGTGACCTGCAGCTCGGCGTTGGACTTCTTCCAGCTTTAGTGGTAAGCGCCCATATATGTTTATCTTTTGTACATCAAAGGCCCACATTTTATTCTTCTCGGAACAAAATGTATAGATTTTAGAATCCTTTAGTTTCAAATTAATACGTCCTTATTCAACCTCCAGTGTCCCGTAAGTGCCCTGGTGACAGTACAAATGTCATTCTTGTTTAACTCAAAGGATTATTTCAGCCTGCATCAGAGTTTCAGCACGCTTGTTCCTGGTGTGTATGTCCGGCGAATTTTAAATTCATACAAACATTGCAGGATAGTACTAACAATTTTCTATACTTTATTCATTTTGATTTTATTAAGTATATACATATGGAACACAAGCAGTCACAATAAATCACATAATACTAGCAAAACCCGGCAGACGTTGTCCTGCCTGTGTATATTTATTTACCTTTGTATATAAAATCACAAATTATTCTGTTTTGCCGTCGATATGATTTTCGCGATCAGTTGAACGGTATAGAAGTTGAAGTGCTGCAGCGCTATCTAGTAGCGAGTTACAACAAAGTCGATAGCTCGAAAATATTCTCCGTGCTCAAATACCAATATATACCAATTTTCATAGCGATCGGTTGAACGGTATAGAAGTTTATGTGCTGCAGCGCCTTCTAGTGGCAAGTTACAACAAAGGGGATAGCATATAAACCTTCTGCATGAAAAAATACAAATATGTACCAACTTTCATGGTAATCGGTCAAACTGTGTCGAAGTTTATTAATCTCAGATATACCAACATCCATTTTTATATATACGAGTATAAGATGACATTATAAAATGAACATAGGGCGAGGAAAGAATAGTGTCCACAAATAATAATTAAACAGAAATATGCATTTTTTTATAGAAAAAAGGTGGCAGACAGTCCACCCGATGGATACTGTCGTCCATAGACATCCGCGATACATGCCAACATTAGTCCAAAATGACAAATGTTGGCACGCCCACGGATGCGCTCCTACCTTTAGAGATATAGGTATGGATTTGGAGAAAGGGTTGGGAGAATGGGGAGGGATAGGATGGGAATGGGCTCTGGCATATATCACTCACTAGCGAAACACGTACGTACATTAGGGGAAATACGATAAAGTAGGAAATGCAGTACATTTCAAGGTAGTCTTCTGTGAGAGAAGGGTAACGTGGCCAGTCGAGTGCACCCAGCGGCTATGAAAATGCAGCATGCACTCTCCCCCTACGGATATGCATGCCTCCCACCTATGCATATATATGTATGTCTAAAACTTTTGTAATTTTAACTTCAATAAATTTCAACTGAATTGTCAAAAACATTAGTCAACAATAACAGATTTCAGGTTCGACTTTACTTTGAAAGATCTAATTTCCCACGAAATACTCTTGCATTTTGAAATATAAATTATTGTATTACCGTTCCTTTGTGTTATTTGGTTTGGAGCACCTTGGAAGTTAGCAAGTTAGACCATCGCATTAACCCGCTTGAATCGATTCAGCGGAACTCAGCATTATTTGACAACAACTTCTGTGTAAACTTTTAACACATTTCGTGCTCACCACTCGGATCCGAGTGGGGCGGGGCTATAGTAGCGGCGCCTCCCACTCGGATCCGAGCGAGCGTCCCGTTCATTTTGTAGTAGTCAGCAAACCGCAGACGTTTGAGGCGAGTCAACGTTGCTTTGCGCGGCCACTCTGGCAATATAGTCAACTTATGAAAACGAGTATTGGTTTCATTCTTACAGTGTGGTAGTGATTTGTACACACGATCGTACGGAAGGTATTTTCGCGCCAAAATGGACAGTAAGGCTGGGTCGTCCAAAAGTAAAATTAAACCGATTATTTTAACATCTCGTGGTCAAAAAAAGCGTCGACAAAGTGATGATTATGACTCGGAAGGTTCTGGAGAATATAGTGATGAAGAAGTGTATTCGCAAGGAGTTCATGAAGAGGAGTTTTCTTCAAGTTCAGAAGGATCTGGTAGCGACAGTGATTTAAGTATTTTTGATTCAAGATTGAAAACGAAGACGACCAGCCGTAGACCACGTGCTGATGATACACCAGCTCAACCTTCAAGATCATCAGCATCAAAGCGAGGTTTAAGTGAGTCAAACGGTAGCCCTATTATTCAATGTAAGCGATTGAAACCTATGTTTAGACATGGGCCCACGAGAGTGAATACACCAGGTACACGTGATACATCTGCTCAATCTTCAAAGTTACCAGATTCAGATATTGGTTCCTCAGCATCAAAGCCAGCGCCTCGCCAACTAGAATTAGACGGAAATGGTAGTTTTGAGTTCAATTACGAAATTGACTGTCGTGCAACATCGCCATCTATCGTACAAGACTATGCAGATCTTCTTCCTGATATACCAGAGAGTCTATTCACGGATAACCGTTCTACGCCTACCGTATCTCTTCTGAGATCTGATGCGATCACTCCAAACTTGTCGCCAGAGCGTAATGATGCCTCTCCTTCTGCTTTGCCGGATCCGAGGTCTGAATGTAGTTCTACAAACTTACCAAGTGATAACGATGATGTCCCATTACCTGACCATTCACACAATAACTCACCTTCTCGTCAAGGAGCCACTAGCACCTGGAGCAGTAATCCAATTTCAATGAAAATTATTGATTTTACTAAGAAACAGGAACTTTTAGTGCCACCTCCAACAGATCCTTACGAAGCATTCCGTTTATTAATTGACGACGATTTATTGGATCTTATTGTTCGAGAGACGAATGCATACGCATTAAGAGTGGGTACTGCAGAGAATGTGAAGCAAAAATCAAGAATAAAAAATTGGAAAGATTTAACTAGGGAAGAACTGCTGACATTTCTAGGGCTCCTTCTTCACACTGGAACAATTCGACTAAACCGTATAAGCGATTATTGGAAACGACACTATTTATTTAATATTCCATGCTTCGGACAATTCATGTCTCGAAACCGTTTTTTACTGATATTACGATGCCTGCATTTTACGTCTGAAACAAGTGAGGAAGACCGTCTAAAAAAAATTCGTCCATTTATGGATCATTTTAACAATAAAATGAACACTATCTATTGTCCGGGTAAACAGTTGTCGTTGGATGAGTCCATGGTATTGTGGCGTGGTCGATTGCTGTTCAGACAGTACATTAAGAACAAAAGGCATAAATATGGTATTAAGCTTTATGTCCTAGCTGAGCCAGATGGTACCGTTTTAAAATACCAAGTTTACGCAGGTGTAAACGATGAGACATCAGGTCAAGGACATACTAGTAAGATCGTCTTCAAACTCCTAGAAGAGAGATTAGATTCTGGCCACCATGTTTATATGGATAATTACTATAACTCATATGGTTTGGCTGTGAAATTGCTAGATCGACAGACGTACTGCACAGGAACGTTGAGAAAAAACCGCAAAGATAATCCTGTTGATATTGGGACTATCTCATTGAAAAAAGGAGAAAACAAATCCTTATTCTTGAATGGTGTTCATATCGGAAAATGGAGGGATAAACGTTACGTACTGTATATTTCCACAGAACATGATGACGAGATGATGGAAACTACTTCCAAAAGGGGATCTGTAGCACTGAAACCAATGGCAATCGTCCATTATAATAATTTTATGTCGGGCGTAGATCTTCAAGATCAAATGCTGGCTTATTATCCAGTCCAAAGAAAGACGCTGCGCTGGTACAAGAAGCTGTTTGTGCATATGCTGCAAATGAGCCTCAGTAATGCATTTTACTTGTACAACAAATTTTCGGCGAATGATAAAACAAATCTATATGATTTCCGTTTGAAGATACTGGAAACGCTTCTACCTGATCCTAATGAAGTCAATCGACGCAATGTTTTGAAAGTGAAGCACGAACTCACTAAAATAGAAAAGACCCGAGCGAGAATAAAGAAAGTAGGAAGTATCCTGAAAGAAACCACCGAAGTGGCCCGAAAAGAATGCAAAGGCTGCAAAGCACAGAAAAAGAGGGTGCAAACAATATACGAATGTAAGCAATGTGAAGGTTCTCCGGGTTTCTGCACAAAATGTTTCTGCCTAGCACATTCTTAAGTTTTTTGAAATTGCATTTTTTATATTTTATTTTTTTGATGTCAAGAGATCACTCATTTTTGCTAGTGACAATTTTTTTTAGATTCGGATTTTGTTTCAGTTCTTTGTACTTTTCTTTGAGTATCTCACTGTCATTCAGAGTAACAAAATTTTTAATTAAACTTATAATTATGTTTTTTGATACTTTTGACTGTATTGCTTTGATTTGATTTTTGATACTTTTGATTGTATCGCTACTTTGCTCAGATTTGTTAATGTCTTCCTAAATAAATAATTCTCCAAATGCATATATTTTATTTACTATTTTTTTAAAGATAACGAGACACGTTACATGATGATGGTACGTCTGAACTGTATGTTATGTATGTATGTATATGTGTGTATGCCCTGTGTGTGTGTCCTATGTGTGTGTGTGTGTGTGTGTCGGTCATATGTTACAAGATTTTGCTCAAGAACCGAAGTAAAATAAGGTAAAAACTGGTTTTGATTAGTTTCTTTGATGATTTTGATTAAGATTATGGAATTTAATCAAAAAACACGGGTTTGTCAAAATCTTGTGACATATTAGTACGCAAAAATGCAATCGTGGAACAAATATCTATAATATTAGTGAACTAAACCATTGCCATCCCTAGCGCTCGGATCCGAGTGTTCGGCAACCAGCGCGCTGTGTGCCGAACACTCGGATCCGAAAAATGTGTTTTTTTATTGAAATAATAATAATAACAATATACATTTATCCATATTTTCAAACATTCATATGTACTTAATCAAAATTCGCCTTAAAAAGTTTTGGCTCCCAGCTATTATTTTTTATTTATTTTGTAGGCAACGAATGTGTTAATTGACAAATAAAAGGGTAATTACAATAAACGACTAAACTTTTCTTATCTCGCATTACTGATGTAGGGCGCAATCCCTCCAGTTTCATATGTAACTGGACTGGACACGTCTGCCGAATGCATACAAGAAATTGAGCAAAAATCGCCACCAGCCTCGTAGGAATGGGATGCTGTTATTCTAGGGCCGGCCGATACTACACGACCCAATAAATTATCTAATTGTGTTAAATTATTATTGTTAATTAGCTGACCCGGCACACGTTGTCCTGTCCAAATTTCAATAAAAAAAATCATAATTTCAAAAAAACAAAACGAAAAAAAAATTACGCATATCCATCGTTCGAATCGTGAGTTATGGTCTTGAGTTCATACAAAAATCCCATAGAAAAAATCACTTTCAGTTTTTCTCGAATTTTCCAATTTTTCGGGCAACTTATCCAATTTCTCTTTCCCTAAAAACCTTATTCGGGCTATTAGGAACATTTAAAAAAAAATAGCCAAATCGGTGACGCCGTTCTCAAATGATGAGCTTACCAACGAACAGCATTTAATTTTTATTTATATAGATAGATTTTGAAATTCAATATGGTGATGAATATTTCATTCAATAATGTTTACGAAATAGCAATCTTACAAACTGACACACCAGTTTATCTCATAGTTATTAATTTATATCTTTTCATATATATCTGAGTCCTACGCGATAGTTCATTGTATAAGCAATGAACACCTTATAGTAGAGCAATTGTATAGCCTACAATAATTATCTATTTTGGATTGTATACATAGTAAAATCCGTTTTCGGCAATAAGCGTAATTTACATGTACTTATCATAAGTTCAAATTCCTGTTTTGCTCTGGATTTTAGTTCATAAATTAATTAATTAAAATTTTTGATAACGTCAGAGTTTCGTAATTTGTAATCCTACGTGGCTACACCCTTTGTTGGTTTGGGAACTAAGCCAAAAACGTACTAATAAGATGCTAGTACTGACGTATCTTGAAATGTGAAAGACATCCCCTTGGGTATTACTCGCTCGGTATAAGCTTTGCGGCGAGCAAATGTCAGACGTTGGAAACCCTGTCGTACATTGTTTGGATTACACATCTTTGTAAGATTCATAAACATATGCTTTCCTCAGATTATGTTAAGAAAATATTATAACGACGAAAATAATAGATACCTAAAACTGTAACCGATACTCCAAGCCTGCCAGTGCAGTGTTTAAACAGAGGCCGAGCGTGCCTTCTAAACCGTCGACGAATTTATAAATTTCACTCAATTAAACTTTTATATATATATATATATATATATATATATATATATAATATGAGTATGAGTATGAAGATCGTTAAAACATTCATTGCCAGTCCAAATTTATTAAGTAGGCTTGCTTTTAAGATTCCCTTTCATTACCATCGTTCCAATAAAATAATTAATACCTTCACACTATCGTATAACAGCTTTCATATGTGTTCACACGGCGTCGCGCGACTGAGTGCCTACCCTCCGGCAAGCTGGTCTCGGCGACCGACTATCCGTGTGCTCGACGCCTTATTGGAAATTGGCACTTACCTTCATACCTACTAGAATATTTTGAAGCGAAACCTATTCACTCTTCACTTATTCAACCCCAATTTAACGAGTTCACAATCAACTCTACGAGGAAGGCAATTATAAAGTTAGACAAAATTGGAACTGAACATAATACGAAGTTATTATTGGCAAAAGTGACATACCATCTGGCAACATTTTGCTCCATACACAGAAAACTTTCATGAACTGAAAATGAAGAATACTTGTTTGCGAATTGTATTATGTACAACTCATACTTGGGAGATGTTTCATCATTTGTTACTTTACCGTGCAGTCAAACTTTGCGACTAGAGTCAAATACGAGTCGACTTTTAAAATTTCTAAAGTCGTTTATGATATGTATCCAGAACCAGACATATTAAGTCATGTCAAACTACGGCGGATGCGATATGAACTAACTTGGGGGTGGACAACAGAAATAATAAGAAGTTACATTGTAAAAAAAATCAAAAACAATTGGCAACGACTTCGGGTAGCAGTAATTTCAGTCTCATTGTTTTTTTTAAAACAATTTATTTTAGCAAGTTGCTACGTATGAATTTAATAAGGCACCATTTCTCTGCGACTCTGATGTCCAGTTAACCCAAAACCTAACTTCGCACTCCCAATTCATTATGATTAATCAACTAGAGAGCCAATTTGGTCGACTTAATGAGCTTGTAGGAAATTACTTAGAAAGTAACTTCTGTTGGAAGTGTCCGTCATTTAAACGTAAAGTTTATTCATTATTCAAAATTCTAAATGTAAAAAAAAAATTTTTTCTTAAGAAATATAAATGAACACAACAAAAGCTTTATCATAAATACCGTGTTCGTTTTCACTTTGAGAATTTCATTACATAATATTTTCCTCGAATACTGAAATACTTTTCCTTATTAATGACGTTTGCAATGCAACCAGCCCTTACAGTGTCCACCGCTGAATGTGGGTCTCATCATGCACAGTATCTCATGTACATGAGGGCCAGCGGGTAGGCGATAACTCTTTCATAGGTTCCGCAGCGCTTGTAGTAGCGGCTTTGTTGTCCCTTAGTCGCATCTCTCGAATCCCGCGGGAAGGGATGTAGTGGTGTATTTCTATTGTTGGCCGAAACCACACGGCACATGGGTACTGTCTTGTTGACCATACATTGTACTTACATGCATAAATGCTCTTTTAAGTTCAATAAAAAGACAAAAAAATATACCAGATACCAGATAATATCTAACCATACCATCAGCTAGTGTCTCTCCACCTTTGGATATAAGCCTCACCCAGGGAGCGCCACCATAATCAAACTTCTTCTCTTCTCATCCCATTACTACCGGCGAATTTATTGAAGTCCTCAGTCCACCATATTGACTGACGATTGGACTGGCTGTTGGTATGTATCGCGACTCTCCATGGATGAGAACATCCACTTACCGCCAAGCGAAGAAAACACACATCACACTACCTTGACAGAAGACAGTCAATCACAGTCTCACAGTAGACTACCTAGAAATGTACTGTATTCCCAGTTTATTCTATTTCCCCAATATACGTACGCTTTTCGGTAGTGAGTGAGATATACCAGAGCACATTCATAACCCTCCCTATTTTCCCAACCCTTTCTCCAAATCCATTCCTATATATCCAAAGGTAGCCAGCGCGTCCAGGGGCGTGCCAACGTTTGTCATTTTGGACTAATGTTGGCATGTATCGCGAATGTCCACGGGCTACAGTATCCACCTACCATCGAGTGGACTGTGTATGCTTGTCTGCCGCTATCGTCCATAAAAAAGACGTTCTTTCCATAAAAAATAGCTACTACCTATTTATTTATAAAATTTAACTATAATAAATATTTAAATAATCTTGCAAACATTTCTTGCTAACCTGATTGTTTTGCCTGTCTCCCGTGTGCATCTAAAGCAGTGTGTTGTGACTTGTGACCGCAAGCGTTCTGCTCGTCATGTCACGGCCATTTGCACTTGCAACGCTTCATGAGATGCCCGCAGTCTGTAAACTTGTTTCCTGTTGTCACTGCACTTGAAAGTTGAAACTGACAAAACGCATCTTTAGTCGATGTACATAGGTATTCATTTAATAGTGGGTTAAATAGACAAAAACCTGTATCCTCATAATTTTGTCATTAAAATATAATTTGTACTGTGTCAAAACAATAAAACAAAATATTATAGAATAACATCGGAAAAAAGAAAAAAATGTATTGTTTATAGTGGATGATTGATTAGCAATGGGACAAATATATCAATTTCATACTATTTATTTTGCTTATTTATAAAACGCCTGATATTGTTCTTTAGCCACAATACGCAGATACTCAACAATAGAGTGCGGTCAGTTTCGTGGTTAATACGATATCAATCAATTTGGCAAAAAGCCGCATCGGCACCTAAATTTGACATATTAACCATGCCTGTTTTAAATAGCTTTGATTTTCTACTCGTCTCTCAACACATTCGTATTTCTTTAATATAACACGCGAGTGTTCAGTTTTTAATAGTGTTTATAGTAAACGAAGACTCAATGAAACTCTTAGTAGTTCTTAGTTCAGCAAGGAACAGAGGAATAGCGGAAAGGGATCAAATAAATATCTCATAAGGTGGACGGACCGGACCTTATACAATCAGTGACGTAATATTCCTGAGAAACATCGAAACTGGCCTTCTATCGCAAGGACACACTTTGATCGCGCGATCAGTTTCTTGTTCTATCTAATTACGGCGTAAGTTTCCCGTCTGATTGCGCGATCAGATGCTTTTACAAAATGAAAATATTTTTGACCGATATGATGGCACGATCCGATGCAACCGCCAACATAAATAAAATATTTTCCTATCTGGTCACTGTTAACGATGACGCCTCGAGTTAGTAACGTAAGATATATTTGTATATTTACATTTATTTACCATCCTCGGTATACGCAACAGTCACGTTTTAGTTTTTAACATTTCATAGTTTTGTTTCATGTTTATCTACAGAATAAATGTACGACAGAGTACGACTGAATAGAGAGCTTACAGTATTTACTTATATTTACCTGTCCTCGAGTGTAGACCTTTACCAAGTAAAGTAGCATCGGACTCCCTCCGACCAGATAGATGGAACGAATACCCATTTTGAGGCCTACCATAACATCACACACGACCTACCGCCAGGCCCGGCAACAGAAATGTTGGGGCCCGTTACTCTGATTTCCTTGTGCGTCCTACTAGCCTCCTGGTGCCTAGTTCTACGGCTGGTAGTGTATGCAGCAGGCCCCAAGAAAAAAGATTGACTTTTCGTATAAAAATCTATTTAGTAATTAGGTACGTAGTCGATTTTCACTTACTGATTATAGAGGTATTACATGTATCGTATTGCATAGTGTCCTAAAGTCCAGGGCCCTGCGCAGCTATACTCGTAGTCCCCCCTCATCGTCGGGCCTGCCTTTCGCTCTGACGCGAGCGATATCGCTATTAAATTCCACTTTAACACCGAGCTATAACCAGCAAACAATATGAAATTAAGTGCAAATTTTCAGCACCCTTAATGCTCCGGTAACTTAGCAGGCGGCACTTTATCACACATACCCGGGTTCGGGGCACATTCCGGTCATGCCACTGCCACCTACGCAGATAAAAATGTGCCCCACACGACCGGGGCAATATATTTGCTTATTGCTTTATTTCTGTACCCCGAGGCCTATATTTATCCATTTTTAACGCTTTTCTGATATTTTTTCATTCTTGTGTTATTTTCCTCGTATTTACTATGTTTTCTGGAAGTACTTCATCAATATTTATGAGTTTACTATTAAATTTAATTTTTTGTTGGTTTCCATCTTTTCATATACATATGAAGATCATATGCAGCAGCATGCGATTTGAAGATCAACGCATTGCAAAAATGCAATTTTATCAACTTACCAAAAAAGTTTATGAAATGCCCGCATCTACCGTCTCTTCATTCAACTCGTGACCATGGCCAAAATAACCTAAGTGTCGTCGAGTAGAAATAAAAACTTGTAAAGAAAAGGCTTTATTAAAATTGTAGGCGTTTAAGACCAGACTCACAAAACAAAAAAAAAATCTAAAGTCTACGAAGCATAATAAACTGGGATTGAGTTAATTTTAACTCGAAAGGAACCTCTACAGTATGATTCATTTTGAAAAATGAAATTCCTTGCTTTTATAATATCAAAAAATACAATCAGTTATATTAGTGTAATTATTGTCTGCGACTGTATAAAATATAGGAGCAATTCTACAAAGTTTTTTGCACCGAATAAAAATTTTCATGCTCTTCGCGTTAGATTATTGGAAAATGATTTTTTGCATGAAACTCATAAAGCACTCTCAGCATATTTTATGATGGAACATCCGAACCACTTACAGCATATTTTATGTATCGAGAACTGAGATGGTACATACTTAACAATGTAGAAGTTGCGTAGCTATAGTTCAGGCTGCATAACGTAGAAGTAAAACAGTACAGAATCTGAAACCTACTTATGAAATATCATGAGATGCAAATTAAGGGGAAATTATTTCCTATGGAATACCTACTAGTGAAGCCATAAATTCAATGATAATCTAAACTACTGTCGAAAATGCATATTAAAAACAATTACACCGAAAAATGAATGGTCGACTCACACGCATCCGGCGCGCTTGACACCGCGCCTGATGCGTGTGCGTCGAGAATTAATTTTAATTATTAAAATTTGAAAATGATAAATTTAAATTGTAATCGAATTAATCACTTTGCCACCACACCACTCCGTGGGTGGAAACACATTCTCAATATTAATATGAAAGTACTATTTAAATTAACAATATGCATAAGCAAGGACTTTTATTTGCACAACCCTGTACAATTACTGTGCGATTAATTTTAAATAAATAAAATAAATAATGTACTGGCTAGGGCATTCTTGAATGTATGCATTTTGAAAAAAAAAATACCAATGATCTAGTTTCCATAGGATTCTGTTTATGATCTCCATGATTTCTTCTACTTAAATAACGTTTTGGCCTAATTTGCATTAACGTACAAACGCATTTTTTTCTTTATTTATCAAATTAGATGTCAAAAAATATCACAATACAATAATAGACACTAACGAAACCACGGAGTTTTGTTCAGAGTGAATATATTTCTGCACAAACAAATGTACCTTACGCAATATACTGTCCGACTAAGAAGAAACGGCACAGGTGACATGTATAGCGGTAGCGTAGGTAAAGTAAGTAAGTAAAATTGTATTCGGAAATTAAAAATAAACAAACGCCATAAACACCAATTACTCTCTTTGTTTTATCGTACACTCGAAGTTTCTAGTCAGATTTTAAATTAATAAAAATTTAACCAAAAAAACGTCATCATTTTTCATGGATCTGATCAAAATGCACCGGCTCCCCTTCCCCAGCATATAATATATTAATAAATTATTAACATATTTCATGAAATCAGACGTTACTTTGCTATCTTTTATAAAAGCAAAGTATTCGATGAACAAATACGCTTTTACTGTGCAAACAGACATTTTTGTTGCTTGGCAATTCGAAGTGCAATCATTAACAAATTTTACAATGTAGTACTAGTGGCACGCGAGTCCGAAGAATTCGTTCATTTTCATTAGATTCCGTACTGTTCCTTTAACCCTTTTGTGTTGCATAATGGCAGGAACGCAGTGAGAGTAAAAAAAGTCGGAACTCGAGAAACTCCCAAGTTAAATGTGCCCACGTTTTCGCCTGGATTTTTATCGTAGTTCGTAGTCGTATTTTTCTTTAGGGGCATTTTAACGTTTACACTCCCGGAAGTGTCCCGACAAAGCGGGGAGATAACGGTGTTAAATCAGTGAAGGGTCGAAGCCCTTATTCAGAACTTCTTGGCAATAAGTGTTGAACAAACGACTACTTTTGTTTTAGGAAACTCGCAGATGTTATTATTTTTCTATACCAGGAAAGTGACATATGAGCACACCGTGCACATGGTAGAAGGAAAAACATAACACCATTTCCTTATACGAGGAGCCTAGCGGATGAGGAGGCAATTCACTTGGTGGAAAATACATAATGTCATCCACCAACATACGAGATATATACCTGCCAAATCAGTCAAAAATGACGTTGGCACGCCCCTGAATGTGTTGCTTAACTTTAGCAACATACAAAGTAGTTTCTTTGGAAGGAGTATGTGATAGAATAGGATGTTAAAAATATAATTAGTTACGAGGAATTAGAATAAGTACGCATCACTAACTTTGGTCGTGGGGCCGAACCCCATCTGAACCCGTGGGTCTCGTAAAAGGTGACTAAGGGATAAAAAAGCCGCTACCCCAACCCATAAGGAACTACGTCACCTCTAAAAGAGTTATCGCACGAACCCGCTTGACCAAACGTGGCGTTTTAGGGACCTATATCCCTCCTAAAAGTTTAGGGACCTTACTGGTTGCCATGAATGGCAATTTGGAAGATATAGTAAACTACATCTTCCAAAATGTTAGTCCGTATATTAAAAGGTACCTGCATTAACATCCCACGGTACTAAAGAACAATGCACAAATAAAAACTAAAAATCCTCACCTTATCAGCGCCACCGCTGAATAGTGAAATTTAGCGCGAATAACTTTAAAAAGCTGGAATCTGGGTTTTATTCTCACAAAACACTAGTTCATTGCACTACTTTTTTTACTAACAAAGGGAAATGCATTATCAAGAGAGTATGCAAATGCAACCAAGCAAGTAAAGTGACAATTGGCCCCAGCTGCGGGATGCCACACCACTCTGACTTTATCAAAGAAATAAATGAAAGGAACAAATAAAAGAAGTCCTTCCACTCCTTTTTATTTTCACTTTCGCCCGTCAGTCACATTTGCATTGTGCAAGAGTTGCCTTTAAAATATGCAGAGAGAAAAACTGCGAAAAATATTTAAGTTGGAGGATTGTTAAAAAACGCTCTGTGGGAGATAATCAATACAATTTTGTTTGATTTTTTTTATTTAGAAGAGGAACGTATTTATTTAAGGCTTGTATTTTAACAAGCAGCAAAAAAAAACTAAATGGGCAGCAAATTTTTGTGGGCAATCAGGGCAAATTATAATTTACACGACTATATCTTTATATCTATATCTCTTATATCCTATCACAGGGAAACCCAAACCTAATCTACCTCTAAATTTGCTGCCACTTTCCGCATTTCTGTTGCTCAGTTAATTATTTCCCTTTATTTTCAATTGCGTTATCCTTTTATATATTCCCATCAATTGGTTGTCTGAACCGAATCCTTACGTCAATCAATCAAGTACAATGACACAATAAAATAATACTATGCCATTCAAATACTGAAGTTAAACAAACTCTTTGTTATATAAGAGGAGGGCCCATGCTGAGTCTAGAAGTGTAAATTGACGAGGAAGACTTCCCGTCCTATTCCATTTTTCCAAATTTGCTTCGAAATATCCATATAATTTGCCATCTTTCTATGAAATGAGTACTAAAACTAATTACGTATCAGTGATGTTGCGCGTACTGAACATGTCCAAACCATTGACAAATCAAGTCTTCATACAATTAGCACTATTCAACTTATAATAATATAACATGTCTAATGAAGAAGTCAATTTCTACTTTTAACCTGCTTTCTTGTAGCAATTGTTTAATCGTAGATCTAATCACTTCCTACCCAGAAATAGATAAAGATAAAGTAGATAGTACAAAAGTGTGAAAAACCGATTCTTTTTTTTTTAAATATTAGTAAATGTTACCCAGGCCGGCTTTAGAACAACACCACCTCATCTCTTCCCGTGGATGAAGTGTTCACGTGTTCCCGTGTAAAGGGCGACTAAGGGATAACGAAACTACAAGCCCTAAGAAACTATACCACCTCTAAAAGAGTCGACTCACCAACCCGCTTGGCCAACGTGTCGTTTTAAGGCCATACATCCTTCACACACAAGACAGTGTGCATTAGAAGGCCAGTGTCCAGGAGTGAACAAAAAAGGGCTGGTTACGGTGAGATATAATCACCAATCCTTATTACTGTAATTAAAAAAAATATATGGAATGTATATGGGGCATCTCGGAATATCCAACGGAAGTATCAACGTAATTGACTCCACGGTTCAAGAGTGAAATGATAAAAAAGTACTAAATGTACAACCGAGATAAAGAAGTGGTAATTGAGTATCTGCAAAGCGCAGTTGGACGCTCGCGAGTGAAAATTGACCTGTCTCCTCGTTTGACATAGAAGTGTGAAGAAAAAGAGTCGTTTATTAGTCGTTTATTAGGACGTTGCTTGCAGTTAATAATATGTAACAAAATAAACAATAAAGAATTTATAATACAAATTATATACAATTATATATATATATGCTGGACATTTGCATATATATATATTTGCTTATATATGGACTTTGCTGGAAATGTCGACACATTTTCAGCAAAGTCGAATTCAGGAGTCATCTGGAAAATAAAGCCAAAATGGCTTCCAAAAAGCTCGGTGTGCTGAACAGAGCGACTTTACCCCTGGGCAACTCGTAACGCTCTACAAAGCTCACGTTAGGCCCCTTATGGAGTACTGCTCACGTCTCCAGCAAGTATGCGAGTACTGAGTAGAGGTATGCGGTGCACCCGCATACCCCCTGGTGTTGCAGGTGTCCATGGACGGCGGTAACACTTACCATCACGTGGGACCGCTTGCTCGTCCGCCTACTTCACTATAAAAAAAATAAAAAATAAAATCTCTGGGCCAGCACACCGAAATATCAATTGGACCCATTTTACTCCATCCAACGGTCTGCTGTTCGAATTGTCAACGATCGCACTCTTACGTCGCGTCTAGAGACACGCGACAGAGAGGTGTGTTCTACCGCCTGTGCAATGGGGATAGCTCTGAAAAATTGTTCAATATAAGTCCCACCTCTGGTTTCTACAATTGGACCTCCCGTCACAGAAGTGCGGTACATCCGCATTTCCTCAATACAAAGGTATCGCGTACTGTTCTGTTCAAAAAACATTTTATACCGCGAACATTCCATTCCATTACGCATTATGCGGGTCTTTCCATTACGCAACGATATGGAGTTCTTCAAGAAAGCTGCGAATCGGATTTTGCAAGATCGGCGGTGCACCCGCATACCTGCTGATGTTGCAGGTGTCCATGGGCGGCGGGAACACTTACCATCACGTGGGATCGCTTACTCGTCCGCCTACTTCCTTATAAAAAAATACATACACATATATAGTGTAGAAAATAGAGGAGAAAAGGAATCAGTATAAAAATGCGCACAAAATGTAATGTATAAATGTATAAAATGTATTTAAGAACGTGTTGACGCGTTAAGAACCGAAGCGTGATTAGTCAAAATTCTACTTTTGATATAAACCCCAATGCCGTCAAATAGCAAATGTAAACATAAATAGCTAGATATAGTTTCAGTGTCCGTACGTTTTATTAACGACGGAAGTATGCACAGAGGTAAGTAAATACTCGTACTGGAGATTGTATTTACAGTTATAGGGGTGCAGTTTAAGTAAATGCAAGAGGAGCAGGCGTAGGGTTTTCTTATGGCTCGTTTCCACAAGGAGAGTTTCTCGAGCGCGAGTGGACATCGGTCACAAGTTAATATAGACAAAAACTATTATCATCGTCTGATCACTGTTATCCCTGTTATTATCGAGTTTTTATCATCACGTGAACAGATATAGGTGAAAATTGTACGTAGTTTGATCGCACAAGAAAATCGTACATATTAATCTCCCCCGACCCATTCATGAAACTCTGTTTGTGTAAACGAGCCATTATTTCTAAAGCATGCTGATTCTACAAGCTATGTCGGTGATCTTAGTTATTTGGCGAATCTCTTCGTATCGAATTTTATCCCGCAAATAAACTCTGAGCATTTCTGTCTCCATAGCTCGCTGGGCCATTGAACTTATGAATCAGGCCCACCGGGAAGCACAATATGAGGGCGCCTTACGGACAAGTAGACTAATAACTTAAAGAAATTCGCTCGGTTTTTAACTGAGAAGAACAGAAGATCGTTTCTAATGACAAGCTTTACGAGAGTCATATATATATATATATCCAGTAGTGGGGAGACAGGTTGATAGTGTGGTATTTTCAAACATCACAATTCGAATGTATGATAATGACATAATTTCATTTTCTTTTAAGAAAGTCCCGATAGTATAATGAAACAAAATATCTTGGATACCAAAATTCTCTTCTCGCCTTCGCGGGTATCCAAACTGCACCTCACCAGTCGCACATGACGAGTGGCAGTCGCACCTCTTCGCTATCTCGAACACAAACACTCGACGAACTTGTGCTATTACTCCTAACGTATTTCCACTATTTGGCTCTGTTTCCACTGCTAATTATACTAGCCTTTGCTTGCTGTTTTTCACACATGGATCGATTATTTTGACTATATCTCAATTAAGGGTCATAAACCGAATCCAATATATATATTTAATGAATTGAAATTAAATTTGGCAGCAAAATAGTTTGAATCTATATCTCTATATAAGTTCGATGATTAGCTATATCGTTTCAATAGTTCCCCAAATTTATGAACTTGTAAACTTTCAAAATATTCCAAAAAAACGTTCACGTCAAAATATACAAATTATGTCATTGGATATATTATATAGTAGGGCTCGTTTCTCTGCAAGTTTACAAATAGTAAAATCTCTCATCCGACTGGCGCCATCATCGCCGCCGTTCTTTCTTTTAAATTAGCGGTCATCTTGGGGGACTTCATACAAAAGGATTAAGTGGACGTGAACATTTGTTAACGACAGAAACTTACATGACCGTACAGATTCGAATGTAGTGTTGTAAAAACGAGCGTTAAGCGCTAGACGCTCGAGTACTGTATGAGCGCTTATGAATTTTTAAGACGCTTGCGTTAAAGGCTAGTGAACGTTATAATGCCAATTTTTAATATTTGATGGTCTTAAACCATTGTAGTTAAAAGTTCTAGTCCAAAAAGGTTGAGGTAAAGTAGCACTAACGTAGTGCGCCAGCACTCGAGCGCTGAAGCCTTTAGCGCTTGTTTTAACAGCACTATATGGATGACGTTTATAGTAAGACAACGGGAACAGTTTCTTATTTAACCGTCAAGCCAGACGGAGTGCATCAAAACATTACGGATTTGGAACTTCCACTAAGTTTACCACTTGTGTTGAATCTGGATACATTACACGAATGTGCATCCTTACTTATTGCTATGGGGATAAAATGGAAGACACGTCAGCTTGATCTACTCACACAAACAGAATATTAATAGAGTATAAATAAATACAATATAAATACAGAATATAAATAGAGATATAAATATAGAGTAAAGAAACACGTGTAATATTGAAGTCCATTGTGATGAAGAAACTCCAGTACTGAACATCAGTCGGGAAATTAAAGGAATTCTGCCCTTAATTGCCTGTTTACTCTTCTCATCTTTTCTTTACCATTTCAAATGCGATGATTGTTGCCGGCACAGACCTAATATTTTTGGATGTATCCAGGGTACATCTATACGTAACACGCAATAAACAAAATAATTCCTACGCAATAACAAAATGGGCTAGGTTACTCGTTGATGATACGTAGTTGAACAAACAGCATCACGTGATCACATCGTTCCCTCTCTGGATGTGTGTCATGTGTGTAACGAATTTCCGCTAAGTGATATTTTCTCATTGTCAATAATGAGTTGGTTCTTATACAACGTTGAGGTTTATTAATAGTTACCTTCTCGTATGCAAGCGAATGTAATTCTTGCTAATTATTTGCAGTGAGGTCACAATGCCACACCAAGGTTATCATTGAAATGTAAAAATATGGATATATTAACCTGTTAAATGTCTGTACGTTTGTAAAAATATTCGAATATATGAATATATGAGGGACAGGCCAAAACGGTGGACATAAAAATGAAATTGCTCAACCCCTTATATGTATTTTTTACTGGTCGTCGGTCGATTTGTCCAAATGGAGATGAACCGACAACTTATTTGCCGATAGTGGCTGGATGAAAAGAGCCGAAGACGGTGTATGGTGGCGAGCCTTGGGAGAGGCCTATATCCAGCAGTAGAGATGGTATGGCAGTAGCAGTAGGTTGATGGTATGGTATGGTAAGGTGACGGCGACTAAGTTTTTTTATAGGAAGTAGGCGACAAACGATCCTACAGTCCACCTGGTGGTAAGTGAATACTATCTCCCATGGACATCCACGTTACATGTCAAGTTCAGTCCACAATGACTGAACGTACGCCCCCGAATGCGCTGCCTGCCTTTGAAGATGCAGGAATTGATTTAAAGGGAGAATATATGGAAAATGGAGAGGGATAGAATATGGCATAGGGATGGCATATCTCACTCACTTCGGATACACGTAGGTACATACATTGAGGAATAAGATAAAGTGAGAAAGGCAGTACATTTCAAGGCAGTATTCTGTTAGAGAGAAGTAACGAGGCCAGTCGAGTGGGCCCAGCGACTGTTGGATTGCATCGTGCACCCCCCACCCCCTCCAATTGGAAAGAAACAATAATAATTATGTAATAACTCCAGATGCATGTCGAAAACAATGCTGACAATTTTAAGCTAGAAATCTGTGTATTTACTCAATAAGTATTTATTCCACGAATTTATCTCTACAAAGGGAAACATACCCGTAATTCAAAAATAACGTTACACGTTCGACATTCGAACTTTTTACATTCTAAAGAGGAAGCTATAGAAGCTAAAGGCTGTTATGCAACATTTACATTTCCCCGGGGAAATCCTCATACGAGTTCACTACAATTGTACCACCACTTAGTACTGTAACGTAAACATACTATTGGGATATACTTAAAACAAAACGACGTGGACTATTTAAGACCAGCCAGCCTCGACACTGAGAGTCGATCGATACCGACCCACAAGGACCTTGTTACCTGTGGATTAAAGCTACCCACAAAGCCCTTGTTATTATATTTAATTATTGCCTGAGTAGGCTTTACAGTGTTGCCCACCAATTCTCCTACTCAGAATCATCTTACAAATGTAAAGACAAACAGACGATTATTAAATGTAAATTAATAAAGACTACTGCCGCTCTGCGAAATGTGCGAAATGCGCTTGCAAGGTGCAGTGGAACAAGTCCAACTCCGGGTTCCGTAGTAGTAACTCGTTGAGCAGATGCATCACGAGTTATTTTAGATCTGTGTTATATGGTTATTTTATATCTGTATTTATTCTTAATGGGACTAAACAGTCATGGGACAACTACCGAATTACATAAATTTATCTACCTTCATAATATATAAGATTATGTGTGGAAATTAAGTTTGATAAAGTCATTTGCAAATATACTCATACAACCATGAGTTATGTAAGATAAACCAAATGCGGTGAAACATACTGGAATAAGACATTTAAGATATACAGGTGATTTACAGCACTTGAGTATACCCGGCAGACCCAGGTACCTAGAATGTATTAAACGTTGTGAAACATATTAAACTAGGACACTTTATGAGGTCATTACAGGTCATTTACAGCGCATGGACAACCTAAGAATAACCTGAGAGTACCTTGAAGTCAAAGTCAATCTGAAAGTTGTACAAATCGTGGAGGATCTAGATTACGGTGGCTGAACGCCATCAATCAAAACACATTAGGAGAAAGCATTAACAACTGTAGAGAATCATCCATGAACAGATTCCGTCGGAGACATGTAGTACCACGGCCCACTGATGGTTGCAGAGTCATAAATGATGATGACGAAATATAAAATTTACCCCAACAGTCTCAATTATAGCTCCTTATACATTAGCTACTCTTATGTGCATTTTTTTAATACGTGCCTTATGTGCATTATTTAACTCATACTTCGTAACTGATATCGTCAGGCGTCGTGCAATCATATCGCCACTATCAGTTAACTGGTTGGAAAAATGAATTTGGTGCTCGTACAAAATATACCTAGTCCAGCCATAAATACTGTTACAATTGCAACATTTTTTTTTTCTAAATAATCATTTTATTCGAAGAATTTGTGTTATTTTAGAAATAAATGCTTTTATACAAAGGTCGTCATATACTTTTATACAATCTTTCAAACGTTTTCGATTGAAACAGGCACCATTTCCATGGGATAATTGGCAACTGCCACCCTGGAATGTTTTAGGTTAAAATCTCTAAAACATAATAGAGCGGATTAAGATCAGGACTAGATGACGGCCAGTTTTCAGCTCAAATAAAGTCGGGAATATTCCTTTCTAGCTAGCTACGAGTATGCCTGTGTTGAGCGAGCATGACCCGGTGCTGAGTCTTACCGAAAGGACCATTCTTGGTTATTGAACAGGATGTTGTTAAGAGGCTTTACGAACTTCTCAAGAATCGTATCTTGATATAAATGAGCCAACGTTGTAATACCTTTTTCACCAAAATATGGTTCAGTCACTCCTTGATAGCTCACACCCCACCAAACCATCACTGAAGCGGGATAATGGCCACGGTGGATAACGGTCAATACCTATTGACCAATTGAGCAGCTTATCTAGAGTTATGAGCATAAACTCGATCATTCTGCTTGTTAAAATGTACCTCAATGGTGAACATTTTCACGTCCGTAAATAAGATTTGTCTATGAGCTCCCTTTGCGTACCACCGAAGAAGTTTTGATTTGTCAACCCTAATTTTCATAAGCATCGTTACCCTCTTTTGTAAGCAGCACTCCTAAATCATCTTTTAAATACGTGACATGGATCTGGGTGCTATATTCATCTCTCTGGATAAAATCTTTTGCTTCCGGACGGGATCTTTTTCTTTGGATTCTCTCCTTCATATCTTTAATCGTCTGTTTAGTACGAATAATGCGTGGACGGCTAGACATTTTTCTGTCGCAAACATAGGACATTTTAATGTACCTAACTACCTACCAATAGCCCGGTACACAAACATTCGGCTAATACCAAGGAGATGAGAATTTTAAAAATTGCATTTGGCTCCATGCCTACTTTGGATAATGCTATTACAGAAATATGGATTTCATTATTATTTTAATATTAGTACAATATTTAATAATGATTAGGGTCAAAATGAGAAGACACATTTATTTTTCACATGAGAATGGCATTCCAAATTCAAATATATGTTTTTTTCACTTTATTGTAATGACATTTATGGCAAGACTAAATATGTTGCTTGTATTAAGAAATAATGCATTATTGTAATATTTTTCTTTAGGCTATATTTTGCTTGTTAAATAAGTAAACGCAATGTTTTTATGCCAGCTTATGCTTTTTATGTTTGTATACCATACGATTTTTATCTATACATTAAACCTTTTGCAGCAGTTATAAGAGGTGCAGGTGGATGAGTGCGAAACATATTCTAGGCCTTGTCCATTGGTATGATAGTCCATGTACTTTATGCGCCGTGTATATTTTATAACCGACGGACAGTCAAGAGCACTTCATACGTTTAATTAATAAAGGAGTGCCAGCATTTCCAATATTAAACCTTCAATTATTGCATCGCAAAACTACTATATTTATGACATCCCCTCCTGTCCCATCGAGTAGTGAGAATAATGGTACAAAAGAATATCTTTAACCCATTATAGTCTTTACTATCCATTCCATCCAATCTTCCCCCATGGAGAAAGGATCTCTCCTCCATGTGATGGGACGAAAAACCTCCTCGTTTCATTGTCCTTCCAATTCTCCATCCTTCCCAAACCCTTTAGTAAACCCATTCCTAAATATGTAAAGGTAGTCAGTGCAGCCGATGACGTGATAGAGTTTTAACTTTTTAAACTTTCGCATTTTGTTGACTTTTTATATTCTATATCGGGTCTGAACGCGCTTAATAAAGGTATTTGTTTACCTTTTATTCCTACTGGACATTTCAGCACAGGTTACACCAGCCGTGGTCACGAGTTGACTGATGAGCCAGGTAGTCCAGGATGGGAGCTGCTAGTAGGTTTATCAACTACACACATTTAATCTTCACATTTGGAAAGGCCGCGCCACACTACACCCTACACCAACAATGTCCGCGGACGTATTCGAGGGTTTAAATTTGCTAATCACTGGACTCCACGTCGACGACAGTTTATATCCAGTGATAGCGTTTGTCATGCTGAACTAATGTCGGCATGTATCACAGATGTCCATGGGCTATCCACTTACCACAAGGTAGACTGTCTGCTCGTCTGCTACCTTCTGTCAACATCGGTCAACCGTTGGAGAGTTAGTCGTCGGGTTAGCTGGATACTCGACATTGCGAGGCCGTGAAAACACTTTTGCGCGTGGTACAACTTAGGAGTGAATTTGATAGTGAATTCTTTGGAGTGAAAGAAGGTGGCAACCGTACAGATAGTCCATCTGCAGATAGGATACGCTGCGTACCTTTGGAGATTTAGGAATAGATTTGGAAAAAGGGTTGGGAAAATAAAGATAAATAGGATTAGATGTGATGGGAATGGGCTCCGGAAAATTATGCTAATATCGAAAACTTAATCCGAAACTGAGTGGTACGAACCATGTTAGAATTCACTATCAGACGAATCATGGTTAGATACCTACCCCAAATCTATCGCCTCTCATTTTTATTACAAATACAGAACATAGAGGAATAATTTTCCATAGTGGAAGACACTGTTTGCCAGATTTTTTCTGAATAACTGCTCATATTAAATGCAAGTAAATAAAAAAATAAAATATCATTCGTTATCCTGTTTGAAAAGTCAATGTTGTTGCATTTCAGTATTCATGATATTCAAATTTAACCTATAACGTCAGCAAAGCGAACGGTTATGGAAATTTTGAACTGCTATTAAACTTTTGCCCACGAAGTCCTATATAAGTGAATACTTTTGTATTAAATTATGTCCGATTTCGAGACTGGTTGCATAATTGGTCTTGAAATATTCTTGATCTCAATGCAGTTTGGCATACCTCCTTTGCATATTCTGGAACTTTCCTAATACGTATAGAAGCGGAAACTCATTTAGCTTGACTCATTTAATCAAATAACAAACTGTTATAGTTCTTTCATCTCCTATGTTGGAACCGGGCACAGATTCGCAAGCACAAAAAACATTATTAACATTAGTCGGTACATTATTTATCACTTTATAAAAGACAATAAAGAATGTGGATGAGCAGACTCGAGGTAATTGATCGACATATTAATACTGGCGGTTCGAAACAATTGGGTTCCAATTTTAAAATGAGTCATTCGAAATATAAACTTTAAATCCGTCCGTTCGCGTTCGTAATTTAAAATCCACGCCATTTAAATTCAGGTCGTTGTAACTTGGGATTAAATAAAGTTGTGTTGTATTATTTGCAAATTAATTATCTACCAGTACAGAATGAATAGATATTGCTATCCTTTTCAATAACGAATTGAAGAGTTAAAATAGGTTACAAAGTCAGAGTTATGAACTAAAAATGTTGTCAAAAATGCTTAATATAAGATTTGATTTGATATTTACAAATGAGACTAGAGGAGTAAATGTAACACAATATTAAAAATGTCTCTTTGAATTAACGTTGACATAAAGGAAATCCTAAGTAAGATAATAAGAAAATTGATTGATTGCCTGTCCATTAATTTTATTTCGGCGGTATTTTACAACGGATTTTGTAAATATAATTAAAATTTTGTAAATTGGATGTTTTCAATGAAAAGGTATGTGGGCGAAACCCGGCGAAACCTGTTTATAATTACTTCATATTAAGAATTAATTTAGAAAAAATAAATTTGGACTTTAATACATATTATTATGATATTAAGTTGTAATATTGATTATATATAACTAGGTTTATATGTGTTGTAAGTAAGTGTGTAAAATATTCACTAATAATCGTATTTATACATTTCATCGCATTTTCCAACGTGCCTCTTTGTTCAACCCAAAGATTGGCTGGTAGAGAACGGCTCCAGGCATAAGTTCGCCTTTTGGACTATTAAATGCAATAATTTAATAAAATAAATAACAAGAAAATACTTTGTTTAATTGGTTTTACACAATAAATTTTACTGAAAGATAAAATACAATTAACATTTTTTTAAATACCAATTCATTTTATTTCACACTTGGGAGCAAAACAAAACTTCAGATTTATTTATCTTCAATATATTATTGGAAAAAACTTTACATACGATAATTTATTATAGACAGCAGGTAAGCTTATGCAAATGAAACCGGCCTGTTTGGGAACGTTTGATAAAAGTTTTCTATCTCTTTTGCACATACATATTTAACAACATGTCCAAAAGAGATAGAAAACGAATTGTTAAAAACCGTGTGATATATAAAATACAAAGCTGGACATTAAAGTCATGGGATTTGAAACAAAAACAATGCGAGACTATCTCTATTATCGGCATAATTATCAACATCGATAGAAACGGCACCAATTGAATAAAACAGAAAAAATATGTAAAATGAATTGGGCGTTAGTAAGGCGAAACGACTTAACCAACATAAACTTTACTTTGAAAATTAAAATTTATCTCGATATATTATGTTCGACATTTTAAAGTAATTTGGATGTCAGTTAAGCTCCTTTGCCTTTCCATCGTCAATATCAAATATATATTGATGTAATCAAAGATACCGTACCCTCAGTATAACAAAGCCTTAAGAAATTTATTTAAGATAGCAGTTTAGACTACATAATATACCCATTTTTTTACAAATAAATTGACGAAAATCATAGCTAAAAATTCGTTTTATTGGTTTTGTGAGAGTATTTTTCTTTTGAAAACTAAATTTATAAGAAATAATAAACAGATAATAATTAAATTTAATGGTATAATATATAAAATCTCGTAAGAAAATAAAACAGAAAACAGAAACGGTGTTATAATTATTGTTTAAATTAATAGTTTTATTAGTAGTACTTGGGGAATAATAAAACTATTTGGAGAATAAATTTACAAATATGTAAGCACTATCTAAAATGTCCCTAGGGTCATTAATTACTCAGTACCTACAAGGATTACTCGGTCATTATAAACGGCCGAGCGACGAGGGCATCGCGCATAGAATGCAACTAAGCGCAGATTAAATAGTATTCTAGAAATGAATAAGTATATGAAAGAAAAACCTATACTATAAACAGATAGAATCAATTCGACTCTCGATAGTGAACAATGTATTTGCAGCATTTACGAAAAGAAACATTCTTTACCACTTGTCAAGTTGCATCGCTACAAAATTTTATCATCGCCGCTTATCTTTACGGTAGGTACCCAAAATAAATGTTATCGGTATTTGGCCGAGCCTCGCGATAATTTGTATTGACAATATACTTGTTAAATATTTTTATTTATGATAAAATGTTTTATTTATCTTTTATTGGAGGGAAGTGGATGGGATAGCCTGTGTGGAGTATTGATACTAGGAGTTTGCCTCATACAATTCTTCCCCAGGGAAGGCAAGGGATGGGAAGTAGAATGTAAACGGTAGATAAGGGATTAAATGATCCAGTATTTTATTATTGTCACGTATGTATATTTTGTGAAGTTATTGTTCGTTGAAGCACTGACAAATATTTCAGGTTTTGTTACATTTTTCAGTAATTATTACTAATTGAAATTATTATCATGTAAACAGGAATATCTTTAAAAGCGTGTAAAAGCGGCAGACGAGCATACAGTCCACCTGGTGGACCTGGTGGTAAGTGGATACTGTCACGTCGGGACAGTATCCTGGGTCTGCCCAGGAAGACCGGTACATCAGGCTAACTGCACGTCGGGATCGTACTGTAACTACCCGGACCTTACAAAACCGACTACGGCAAGCTACTGGTACACGCGTTAGTGATCAAACCATCCGAAACCGACTCCACGAGGACGGACGACGTTCCAGAATGTGTGTTGTTCGGCTCAAGCTGACAAGTGGTCATCGTGCAGCACGTTTAAGGTTCGCACGTGAGCATTTGGACTGGACCATAGATAACTGGAGAACTGTACTCTTCACAGACGACTGTAAGGTCAAGTTTTTTAGTGATGACAGACGAGTACGCGTGTGGAGAAGAGAAGGCAAACGTTTTTCACAACCATGCATCCACGGAACAGACCGTTTTGGGGGTCCAAGTGTGATGGTATGGGATGGAATAAGCATAATAGCCAAAACAGAACTGGTAATTCTGGATGAAGGTACCGTAACCGCTGCCAGTTATGTCGAGGGAGTAATCCGACCTCATGTGACTCCATTTACACAAAGAGTGGGCAATAATTTTGTTTTTATGCAAGATAATGCTCGCGCGCATACGGCTCGTACCACACAAAGAGCACTCTCTGACGCCAATATTACAGTTTTTCCATGGCCAGCGAAGAGTCCCGACCTCAATCCCATCGAACATTTATGGGATCAGTTGAAAAGAAGCCTCAAAGAGAATTACAGCAGCGTCAATAGTCAACAAGAGCTCATAAACGCTCTAAAAGTCTGTTGGGAGCGAATACCTGATGAAAACGTTAGCCATCTGATTGAAAGTGTACCAGACAGGGTCAGAGAATGCATACGGAGCCGAGGGGGCCCTACACGCTATTAAACATGACACCTATCATCAGTTTTTTTTAGAAAAATGGTTATAACCAAAATTTACTTTTACTATTCATTTAGTGATAATTTCCCTAAATACTCTTTTTCATGAGTAATTAAAAAAAAAAAAAAACTTTTACAATTGGTTATGTTTACACAATTTCTAAATCCCTAATTTAAACATGTCTATTCATAAAAACTATATAAATTTGTATATTATTAAGTTACACTGTAAAAACTAAGTGGGCCCTATTTTGTTTTGAGTAGTTTACATTTATGTTCATAATACATGTCTTACGTGTATAACTAGTTATATTGCGCAATAGCCTGTTACTAAATTTATTCGCCAGTCATCTTATTCAAGCAATTTACTTGTTCCACTCAGATTCACGGTCGCCCCACTTCAACGCACCAAAACAAACTTCGTCCCTTTCCACAATCATACGCCAGATAAGGACACAATCATACAGTACTGCATATGTGTGTGTGAAATCACTCACATGTCATTCAAAACAAACGCGATAAATACCAGTTTATAATCAACACTCATACAAGTGTCACCAGTATATTGACTGTTCCATAATTATGTTCATTTTTGTCACAGTAACTGTTTTTAAAAAGTGATTTCGTTGACGCTTGAAGGTGGACACGTGACCTTCTAACGAGTTTTAGATAACGACTCAGTTTATCTCCAGTGGTCGCGTAGTTTGGCCGCGTTTAAAAATGTCGCAGGAAGCAGACGCGCCTGGGCTATGGGACGAGTTGACAAGTCCTGTGAATTTGCTTTTAGTGGCTATTATAGTGTACCTTGTGTACAAGATAATAAAGGCTAAACAAGATGAAGTGGTGGTAGCCCCACCTCCGCCGCGGATACCAAAAATGAGGAAGGATTTAACAGTGGCAGAGTTGAGGAAGTATGACGGGACTCAGCCGGATGGCAGAGTTCTGCTTGCTGTCAATGGGACCATTTTCGATGTCACCAAAGGAAAGAGATTTTACGGACCCGGTGAGTGATGTTTTAATTAATTATCCATTAAGTACCAAAGTCCAGTGGATAATAATGGCTGATATTATACCAACTTACTATTATTGATATTATTAATAATAATATAATTAATATAATGTTATATTCAACAACATTCAACACAGTTACAAGTGCAGAACAACCCATTTGATTCAAGGGCGAATATTTCCCTGTACGCAATTCCTGTCAAATATCTAGTTCAAAGTTCGAGTGTCGTTTCGGTTGTACGGTTTTGTTGACAACAATTTTAGGGTAACTAAGGACAGTTATTCTAGTTACTTAGTAAACAGCCCTCTTTTTTGTTCACTGCTGCACATTGCCTTGTGCATGGTCTTAAAACGTCACGCTCGCTGGTTAAGCATATTGGCGAGCCAACTCTTTTAGAGATGGTGTTGTTCGTTAGGGCTTGTGGCAGCGGATATGTCATCCCTCAGTCGCCTTGTACTACATTGTTATCTATCGTTTGATCCGGAAGGACATGCCTGCTACTGCTACTACTGTAAAGCCATCAGTGTCACTACTACCTATGTTTCTGAATATATCATAGATCGATCATTTACGCGTGGAACTCAACTAGTTCTATACAACTATAAATAGATATAAAAGACACCTTGCTAACGATAATTTATGTATAGACCGGTTTTAATTAAATACAATTAATACGTTTTACTCAATACCTTTTAATAGTTAGTTTCGTGAGTGCTATTTATTGTTTTAGTGTTCTTTTATTATTTGTTAAATAAATAAATTGCTGAAGTGAATACTGGCTTTCTTGAAGAACCCCTACGACGCGAGCGAACGTTGCAAGTAGAGAACTGATACCTCTAGGCCAGGGGTGCTCAAACGGTCGATCGACTTACCTTGACTAAAAAATGCATATTGTGCGGAAAACTAATATCTATGCCACGATACACCCTACCTAGACGACAATCCTGTATCCACACATACTTGCAGCCTCTCAGAGTCGATCGATCGTAGTCTAACAATATTGAGGTAGATCGCCAGCAGTTCAAGTTTGAGCGCCCCTGCTCTAGGCTGTCACCAATCTGTTACAACCGGCCCTTTCAGTATCCACTGTTTCAATCTGTTACAACCAGGATGTATTGTCTTAAAACGCCATGCTGACGAAGCGGGTGGACGAGTCCACTCTTTTAGAGGTGGTGTAGTTCCTCAGCGCTTGGGGTAGCGGCTTTGTTATCCCTCGCATCTTACAACACCCACGGGAACAGATGGGGTGGTACTATTCTATAGCCGGCCAACACAACACGGCACGCCGGCACCATACGGCACAATCTATTAACGATAATTATTTATCTATAACGTATGTCAATTACGTTAGATGTACACGACATTATCTGAGAAATTAAACGCTTCTACTTACCAACATTATATAGTCTTGAAAAAAAAAAACTGTTTATTACTTTATGTTACAACTCAAAATGTTAGAGCATGTTCTTATTTAAACAGAATCTTGAAACAGCGACATTTTAAATCAGAAAATCTTAACCAATATCAAGGCATAACAAAGCCGCTACCACAAGCCCAGAGGAACTACACCACCCGTAAAAGAGTGGTCTCGCCAACCCACTTAGCCAGCAGCGTGGAGTTTTAACTTCCCTCATGCTCGAGACACTGTTCATAAGAAGGCCCGAGTCCAGCAGTGAATACTGAAAGGGCTGGTTGCATTGCATTGTACAACATTTATAGAATGTGTATGTATCTATCTAAAAATAAACCTTGCGATTTCGTTTTCTAATGAGAATGACATTGGCCGCTATAGCGATGTCAAGAGATCATCACAATGTAATCATACTACACCATAACAAGGACTCGTAGAAGATTGGCGTAAATTGTACTTACGTAACGTGTTTCAGGTGTGAGTCAAATTTATCAGTGACCATTTCCCAACCCGTTCTATCCTATCCTATCGATTTATATCGTTATTATCGATTATATCATACTTTAGGTATCTATTATTCTCCACTCCCCATCTCATGAAATCTCATCGAGTGAAGATTTCTAATGAGAGAAAAGAAAACTCGCATTATACTCTTTACTGTCCTTCCCACTCCTAATATAAAATGCGAAATGTGGTTAAAACTTCGCATACCTCCTATATTCCATCCATTTAGACAATAAACATAAATTTATTCTGACGTACACAAAATATACATACCTAACAATAAGAAAAAATACAATGTAGATAGAAACGAAAACAAAAAAAAGAAGAATGAAACAAACACTAAAAAAAATACAAAAAGTACATTTCAATACTTTTTGCTAATCCCCTTTTAAATCTGCAAAATTAGGCGGCGCGGGCGCATCCGGAAGCATGCTAACGTTTGTTATTCTTGATTGATGTTGGCATGTATCGTGAATATTCATAGGCGATAGTAAATACATTTACAATCAGGTGGACATTTACAATCTGTTCGACCACTACCTTTTTTTAATAAATAAGCAGGGCTAGTTCACTCCACACTTTAAATACGAAAATTAAACTACAGAAATCGACCCCGCCGACCAGTCTTTTTTTATACACTGAAGTTCAATGTAATGCTGTCGAGGGTACTGCACGACATCACCACAGCCAGAAACAAGAAGGAGTACACTGTGGCAGTATTCCTCGACATGGAGAAGGCGTTCGACCGCGTATGGCACAACGGCCTGCTCTATAAGCTCGCCACGTCCTCGGCACCCCGTCGCATCATCAGAGTGGTGGCCTCATTCTTGAGGCACCGCCGTTTCCAAGTGGCAGTGGAAGACGCCCTATCGACAGAGCATCTTATAGAGGCCGGCGTCCCTCAGGGCAGCTGCCTCTCCCCGGCCTGCTACGCCCGGTTCACCGACGACATTCCCACGGTGGAGAGGATGTCTCTCGCCTTATACGCCGACGATGCGGCATACTATACATCGTCCATTCGGACAACAGCCGCCGCCGCAAGAATGCAGCAGGCACTAGACATCCTCCCACCGTGGCTCCAGAAATGGCGCTTATCGGTGAACGTCGGGAAGACCCAGGCCATCATCACTGGCCAAACTCGTCTCCCACCACCGCTCAGCCTCCACGGACAGGACATCGCCTGGTCGCCCACAGTCAAATACCTGGGGGTGACCATCGACCGCCGCCTGACCATGAAACCCCACGTTAAGGATGCCACCACCAAGACAAAAGTCGCGCGGAATCTCCTACGACCGCTGCTCACTTCTCGCCTCACTCTGCGCGTGAAGCTCGGGATCTATAAAATATACATTAGATCCCGCCTCACGTACGCCGCACTAGCGTGGTACGCCCTGGTGAGCAACACAAACAAGACACCCCTACATACCGAGCAATCGACCGCTCTGCGTACCATCGTCCACGCTCCTCGCTACGTGAGGAACGCCACAATCCAGAGGGACCTAAAGATGGAGAGCCTGCACGCCTTCATCACCCGCCTTGCTTCCACAATGTTCGCCCGCGCTAAAGCGTCGCGTCTACCCCACATCAGGGGTATGGCGCCACTCCACGCACGACCCCCAGAGAGCAAGGCACTCCCGCGCGACTTAACCACGTCGTAAGGCGTGGCATCAGAAAAGGGATCCCAGAACCCCGAAGCGCCACCACGGCCTAAACAGGCCAACCCAGGGACCAGTCCGTATTCGCGGACAGAGGTGAAGCCACTGAAGGGGGCCCAGCCCCGACCAGTTACCTCCACCCCCCGTAAGGGGTGTGTGAGAAGACCACATGGCATTTATTATTTCAGAATTATTTCAATTAGTACTGTGAGCTCGAAATAACGCACGCGCCTACCATTCTTTCCTAACTTTCTCATTCAATTTAGCGTGAAAGAGTGGATAGAGGTTTCGTTTCGGGAGGCAAAGATGCCAAAAATACTTGGATTTCTAATGCCTGCAAACTTTCTATTGGCGGTTATCCTTCTGTTGAATTAGCAGACAGATGGATAAAATTACTTTATTATGTAAAATTGTCCTAATGCAAAAATATAAATAATGATTACTAAAAATGACCAGGCGGTCTTATCTTATATAGCAATCTCTAATAGACTACCTTGAGAAAGGTAATTTCGACTGAGATAATGATAAGATTGTGCAAATTACTAGAAAAATGAGAAATCTAATATTATTATCAAGTTAAATATAAATACGATGTCGCAGACAAGTCCTCGAATGGAGACAACGGACCGAGAAATGGACGCCCTCCGGCGTAGCGCACTATCCACTAAAAGAAAGTCACCGGTAGTGGCTGGACGAGAAGAGCCTCCCGTGTGTGGTGACAGTATGAATTATGTACCGGGACCCTTATATTCATAATTAGTCAACTTTAAACCATGATTTTCCAAATATAAGAATATGTTTTGCGATGCGCATTATGTACGCGAATGAACGAATCGACGGACATAATGTTTGTCAACAACCGCGACGGGATCAAAACATAATTGGTCCTGTTATCGTTCAACGCGTCGAACAATGTCAATTGAATTGAAACCCATGTACGTAAGAGATGAATTCATGAAACTTGATAAATTGCAGAGATAATGTATGTGTATCTATCGTTATCGTCATGAACATTGTCTTGTGTATAAGGTATGTATGTTCTGAAAAGCCACGCTGGCCGAGCGAATTGGCTAGTTCACTCTTTTAGCGGTGGTGTAGTTCCTCTGGGTTTGTGGTACCGGCTTTGTTATCCCTTAGTTACAACACACACGGGAAAGAGATGCCTTGGACCTGTTCAAAAACCATCCGCTTGGCCAGGTTTAAAGCCAATTATATCCCTCATGTACACGATAGTGCTTTTCTTTTTTTATGGGCGAAGGCAGCAGACGAGCATACAATCCACCTGATGGTAAGTGGATACTGTCACCCATAGACATCCGCGATATATGCCAACATTAGTCCAAGATGACAAACGTTGGTACGGCCCCGGATGCACTGCCTACCTTTGGAGATATAGGAATGGATTTGGAGAAAGGGTTGGGAAAATGGGAAGGGATAGGATGGGAACGGGCTTTGGCACATCTCACTCACTACCGAAACACGTACGTACATTAGGGAAATAAGGTAAAAGTGGGAAATGCAGTACATTTCAAGGTAGTCTTTTGTGAGAGAGGGGTAACGTGGCCAGTCGAGCGCGCCCAGCGGCCGTTGGATTGCAGAGTGCACTCTCCCCTCTCAAGAGAGTGCACGAGGAGGCTCATATCCAGCAGTGTGAATGAAAAAAAAAGGTCTGGTTACTGTACATTACATATAAACGTTTGTTTGGGGGTTCTTTTCTATAGAACTGATATCTACTGATTTACAAAAAAAACAGTTTTAAAATTTTTAATGTGTACATTAGTTAAGATTTCCGTCTTAAGTCTCAAAGTAAGAACTGAAAACCGATAGATTAAATATTATGAGATTTATAAGACAGTATAACATTGTGTATAACATGAGTTATACACAAAAGTATCTAAATCACACACATTTGACTTCATATTGCGTCACCGCTAACGCCACAGAGATTTCATAATAATTGCATACTTATGTTGTATTTAAATGGCTTTAACCTCGCGTCCTCGTCGAGCCACAATGTCAAACTCGATTATATTTTCCTCAATACTAGTTTTACCTATGCATAAAAATAAAATATTGAAAACTTATTACATAATTCTTTTTACGTTTTGAAACTAAAGAAGTATTGCACTTTGTATGTATAAAATAAATAATTGGCGTAGCGATAAGTGAGTATAACTTGAGCCAATAAAGAAACGATATGAATATGGCGGCCACATGGCGGAAAGTAGAGCGGTTGGCAAAACAAGTTGTCGAAAATAATTTAGCCCTATAAATTTTTTACCGGTTTATCTAAGAAATAATTTAAATTGTGTTTAATGTAATAAATAAAATATTAAGTTACGAATCGTGCTAAAATTTGATCATATACTTTCTTTTATACTAAAAGTTAGTAAACAGATTTATAGATAGGGTATATTATAGATAGGGCAAGATAGGGTAAAAAAAAAACAGACAGCTGCGCGACTGGATAGCAGAACACTATTTGTAGTACTTACATCATATTTTTAGAAGCATGTTAAAGCAAACGTACTTAACTTCTTTTTTTATTATCGATATTATGATGTGTGATAAACCGGTTGCCATAGCTGCGCGCGCAAATTCTTCTACCGGTTCCAATTTCTTTTCTTTTTCGAATATTTTGTAATATTATATACAATTTTACGAGTGCCACTGCGAAGAATCTTCCTGCGTTTACTCATAGTTCAACAGAAGAACAATAATTACAATACAATAAAAACAAAACTCAAAATAATAACAAAAACAGCTAAAGAAGAGAACGTATTCAAAAATTCGGGGTGAGTCGAGATAGCGTGGGTAGTCGCCCCACTTTTTTTTTTTTTTATGGACGAAGGTGGCAGACGAGCATACAGTCCACCTGATGGTAAGTGGATACTGTAGCCCATAGATATCCGTGATACATGCCAACATTAGTCCAAAATGACAACGTTGGCACGCCCCCGGATGCGCTGCCTACCTTTGGATATAGGAATGGATTTGGAGAAAGGGTTGGGGAAATGGGGAGGGATAGGATGGGAATGGGCTCTGGCACATCTCACTCACTACCGAAACACGTACGTACATTAGGGAAATAAGATAAAGTGGGAAATGCAGTACATTTCAAGGTAGTCTTCTCTGAGAGAGGGGTAACGTGGCCAGTCGAGTGCGCCCAGCGGCTGTTGGATTGCAGCGTGCACTCTCCCCCTCATTAAACTGATCCAGACTGAATATTTTTTTTACATGCAGTCCCATGGTGTGTGTGTCGCGTGAGTGGACGCCATTTTCGTATCGTTTCTTTATTGGCGCAAGTTATAAATGTCTATTATTTTAATATTACTTTGTTTATTGTCCTAGAGTTTGTTTAACATCTTTTAATCTTCGTGTGATAATCTCACCCTCTGTGGTCCATTTTATTTTGCAGTGTGTTTTTACAGCAGCCTTGGGATATAGGTATTTATTATACACTCACATTCGTGAGGTGCAGAGTCCGAATCCGATTCGTAACACTGAGTTTCTATTTGAGTATCGCTTTTTCATATATCCCCTAGCTCTGTGGCCAAAGAAAATATCGTGAGAAAACACCAAAATTGGAAAATCTGTGTCACATATGCCTTAGCCGTACCAGCCTCTTCGTGTACAATATACTGGCCAAGCGGATTGACGAGTCCACTGTTGAGGTGTAATTCCTCAATCCTTGTGATAGCGGCTTTATTATCTCTTACTCACCATTTACAAGGTCATATATAATATTCACCAATTCCACCACATCTCCCCAAGGAGGACTGGGAAGTATATTTTGAGTGAGGAAGACTCCTCGTCCCGTTATACGTCCTGTTCCATTTTCTTCAACTCCATTCCTAAATCTCCAACCGATCAGTCTATGTCCTGATACAATAGTGACAATCTCTTCGTAAACCATTTCCAGGTGGTCCATACTCGGCGTTCGCGAGCAAGGACGCGACGCGCGGCCTAGCCACGGGTCAAGTGGCTGCTAATGACAAGGACTGGGATGACGTCAGCGACTTGACACCTGATGAAATCAACGAGGCAAAGGAATGGGAGAATCAATTTAGAGGTATATATTTTAAATTAACGAACTTATAACGAAACATTTATAACAGTCATGTCACTATTTTTATTGTCATCAGAGAACCTAAAACCAACCCAACTTTAAATTTGCTGCCATCGATTCGCTGCCACTTTCAGTATTTCCGCTGCTCATTCAATTATTTCCCAACAAAAATACTTATTAAACTGGGTCGATGTCACCGGTCATGTCACTAGGCGCTTCGTCGTGTCTTTAAGGAAATTATACACACAGTGACGTAGGGTTTCGACACCAAAGGAAATCACGGTGTAGTTGGTACCAACTATACCCTATACTTGTGGGATTAACTATGAAGTTTACAATATGTTTTTTTTTATTTTTTTTCAGAAAAATACGACATAGTAGGACGACTGCTGAAACCTAATGAATCGCCTAATACATACAGCGACGATGAGACTGAAGACAAGAAGTCACAGTAGATAGGTTAAGTTATAAAATTTATAAGTGTTCTTTGTAAAACTAAATGCCAAATAAAAGATTTTTATAAGGTAAGCTCTTTTTTATTTTCTTCTTATAATCACGGAATACATCTACCTATCTACCTATATATTTAATTAGTATTAGTATATACATCTACCTATATATTTAATTAGTATTAGTATCTACCTATATATTTAATTTATTTATACTTTATTGAACACACAAAAATTTACTAAAACGTAAAGTATATGAGAGTTGGACTTTTTGACGGGAACTCGAGAAGTGAAGTTGAGTTGTGTATTTGGACATTTTGTCGTTTAATGGTGATAGTTTGTTAAACTTCAAATTGTTTTTTGTGCGCAATGTTTATGATAATCAAATAAAAGCAAAGGACTGCGTTTTTCGTATGCTTCCAAGGAGTGCTCTTCCGTCCTCGGGACACTAACTATCACTTTACTGAGTGACTGCTTACTTACTTCGACGGAACTGAACACTGACAGGATAGACTTTGAAATTGTTAATTACGAAGAAAATTTTACACTGGCAGAATGTGCTAATTGCACTATTGCCATATATATAAAAAAATATGAGAGGACATTGCATAAAGGTGAACGTATTTCTTCCAGTCAACAAAAAAACAAAGAGTAGCCAAAAAATAATAGCCCAGACAGTGCATTCGATTATAAATAAGAATACAACAACGAGATTACTTAATTAAATAAATTTCACTCGCTCGAAAAATTTACAAATATCTATACGAACTTTTCGTTTAGAAACAAAGCGACAGAGGAGCAGACAGTTTGCCTGGTGGTAAGTGGATAGTTTCTCCCATGGACGTCAACTATGACTATCAGTATGCTTACCACAACAACGAGTCGTCGCTTAGCGCGAACTAAGTTGAACCTGAAAGTCAGTGGAAAGTGTTCATATTTCATTAAATCTTACCTTCCCCCATGGTACTATAAAGTCTGCATATACCACACTATCTACACACGCCTTGATAGAGAGCCACCCGAGATACCTGCCAGCATATATAGCGACATTATCAATCATAAACTTCAGCTAACCTTTCCCTCGATTTTCCTATGTACTTGTACTAGAGGGGTACCCGATCAGCTCGAGCCGTTTCTAACGGAAATTAAGGATCGGAAGAGCCGTTGCGTCCTGAGATGACGCCCAGGCACCAGGGCACTCAATACGCTTCTTAATCTTTTAGAATAAGTCTTCATTTGCGTTATAAGTCTTTTTTTATTTTATGTTCATTGTTTTTTCTTCTTATGTGTAATTTGATTGTTTCTTACCTTTTGTTGTGTATTGTGGTGTCGAAATAAAGTTATGCCTGTGTCTACCTGCGCTTACAAGCTTCTCACAGAGTGGCGGAAGACCTCTCGATTCGGTGTACTATCTGATGATAGTTATGTTCTCACAAATTAAAGACGCATTACGGTTACGATTAAATAGAAATTTGTTACTGAAAAAAATCATAATAAACCTACGACACAAGTCAGTTATAGTTGGAGTTACAAGTTTATTGTTAGATAATTGTCTTGAGATACAAAAGTAGTAAAGTTACAATGCAGATTCCTTATTGCTAAACTTACTAGTGACATATATATGCCACAATTTTAAAACTAACAATATCCCAACAGCACATCATTATTCAGTTTTCATAGCTAATTGAAATCCTTTGCTATTTATATTTAACTGAAAATTCTGTTACATACCTACATATCTCAACGTAATAAGAATCAATAACTACCTTTCTGCTTAGCGTCCACACAAATACATTTGATTGAGTATGGAGTCCATTGGACTAATCCTCTAGCGCAGAATCACCATAGCATAAATAAAAACAAACAGTACATAATCTCATCATCAAAGTAGAAAATATCATGGTTCTTAACCGATTTTCTATTTATAGTAATAAGCAATGTAATATACTAAAAAGCAATCAACACGTGAAATCAATACTAAGAAATGACTGAGATGAATACGTACAAATCACAAATTAGAAAAGGAACTCATTACTGTGTTTATGACATTATTTCTCACTGGTACTCGGTAGTATCATGCACAAGTGACAGAGACAACTATAGTTTTCCGTCGATTGATTATCGAATCGGGACTGTTGCTAAGTATGTCGCGTATCCTAAAGATTATAAATGTTAACAATAAGGGTTCGTCACGTCAACAGAAGAGGATCGACTTCTTTTAAAGCAGTGCTCCTCAACCGGTGTGCCTCGGGTCACTGGTGTGCCCTAAGACGAGGTTACGTGTGCCGCAGTGTAACCTAAATCACCAAGCAGAGAGTTGTAACTAAGGGTGTGACAAATTTCCAGCGATTTTATACACTTTGTTATTTATTCAATGATTTTTACTTTTTAATTAATAATTAGTAGAATTCACTCATTTATTTTATTATTTAATAAATCTCTCTACTATACTTTTAAAAGAATTATAGAAGAGATTTTTTTATAGAATGGATGGCAGACGAGTGGTCGGGCCAACGTAGCGTAAGGGAAATACCTCAGCTGGCAGTTCATTCCATAATTTATATCCACAAGTATATTTTAATTCAGGTGAGCCGTCGAAAAGAGTATAAATGTGCTGTAAGTGAAAACAGGTTGCGGAGCATTGTTTTAGAGAACACGCGTATGCACCACCATGCGAAGAATAACTTCAATTATTTGCGAGCATTGCAACCTCTTACAAACGATGCTGTGTAAAAATGTTGTACATCAAAGTAACTTTTAAGATTTAAGCGTTTTTCAAACATATTTAACAATTTATTAAACGGATCTTAAAAATCTATGTTTACCTATTTTATTATACTTGACGTTCTTCTGGATTACATCGACGATGATCACGAACTGACAGAACCAGCGAAGTATACAGAGAAATAGATAAATGCATCAAAATAGTTTCTACCGTTTATTATGGGGGATTACATACTGTTATTTTTATTGTGCTGTGGCATACTGTATGGGGATTATATTATTATCTGCTCCGTGTTAATGTTTATTGTCTCTGTGGGGCTTATTGATGGACCTAGATTTAAATTAATTAACCGCTGTTGTATTTAACAGAGGCTGGATTAATAAATGATTAATACTGTGAGACGTTTATTCGTTAGTGTTTACAATTTGTTAAATCTAAAGGGAATTATAATAATTAAAGGCAATAAAAGATGTATTCGAAGGAAAATGTTATTTGTTAGTATTTTTAGCAGCGTAGCGTAGACACCTTATTATTAGGTATAGGCTATGAATAGAGCTTCGATTTGCCTCGGACTACTGTAGAGTCGAACGTCGAACTCATAGCAACACTATGAATATAACCCACCCATATTGAAACAAACGGAACTAGTCGAAAGCAGTCGACTTGCATCCGAGTGGGTAGGAGTCGTCCGACTCTTCTCTAACGTGCGTTGGCTCTCAACAATCGACTAGTCAGTCTAGTGAGTCTAGTGACATGCTAGTGAGCCTTCTCTTTCTGGTGTTAGGATTGTAATTTAAGGTAAATCGGAATGTTATTTCTTTCAACACTGGAGATTCCAATCTTAAAAGTAATCACCAATATTGATTGAATGAGAACAGCAAACTAACCTTGAGAGAGCCTGTCTACTTCACTGTATAGACAATTTTATCAGAGCAGTAGAGAAACACAGACTTATAATCTCGAAAAGATTTGCCAAAGAACGAACGTCAGCAACACAGCTCATAGAATTAGCATGACAAAGTGACAATAGATGGGTCATATCAACACCAGGCCCATCGACCCATGTCATAGATGAGTCTTTGAGTGGAAACCACATACAGGAAAGCACGTGGAACACGTTCCACGCGTATTGACCCCGACGACTCGAAGACATTCGCCATTGGTGGCGAGAATAGGAAAGCGGAAGATCACATCTGATAGCGAACTTTGGGAGAGGCACTATATCCAGAAGTAAAGAGACACAGGTGGTTAATTGTGGTTAATAAAATTATAAGCTATTTACTTTCAAAATACCTCATTAGAATAACGTCACTCTAAGGATTTCAACATTAAAACCGTCAGCGTAAAGCCTGCTAATACTTTAATGTGTTAAAGAGCAAATACTACAGCCCTCGGAATAGTTCCTAACTGTATAACGTCAAAATGAAAAGTTGAGCTTTGCCAAGTTTTAATGGCGCAACCGACTCGGCAGTTAGTTTTCAAAGTTCTATTATTGTGTCTAAAGTACCTACAACATGTAAATCGGTATTGTAATTTGTATATACTAATAATGAAATCGTGTGATGGTAAGTGGTTGCCACTGCTCATGGACACGTCCAACATCAGAAGGTATGCGAGTGTACCGCCCGACCATCCAAATTCTATCCATTCCTTTCTTAAAGAACCCCGTGGATAACGTAGCGTCTTGAGTCACTTCGTTCCACAGCCGGCGAGTTCGTGGTATAAAACGGTTATTGGACCGCACGGTTCACGACACCTCCATAATTTTGATTTTGATTTTGTTGATTTGATTTTGATTTTGATTTGGATGTGATCAAGTAATATAAAGTACATTTGAAATGTAATTCTAATACTAGTTAAGCCCATCTTGAAGTCCCAAAGACGTTTCAGTTTAGTATGAATTAGCGTCTTTAGTGTAAAAACAATTACAGTCTTCATAATTTTTGTCTGTTATCGATTTACACTAGAACAATTATATTCATCACAATTAAAAGAAAATACAATGCGCAATTTAAGGGCCTTAGAAAAGATATAGAGATATTTTAATATAAATCCATTTTTACTTGTTCTGGAAAGTAGTAAATCAATAGCAATAGCCATGGCCTTATGCCATTTAATGGCATAATATGGCTTATGGCATTTAAAACATCCACATTGAACACCGAGGACTACGATCTATCTAAGGACACTACGTCCCAGCTTCAGACAGTCATCAATCGTAGTTTTAAACAGTTTAAAATCACCCGTCATATTGGTGTGGAGAAAATGTATGAAGTGAATCGCAAAGTGCAGTGTGTTAATGCACAATTACACTTCACACAGGGGATATTACGTCACTACTTCCCGCAGTCACCAGCCGTACTGCGAGCTAGTGTTGGGCAATTTCCTTGCGATTTCCTCAACCAACTCCACGCAGAACGACAAAGGGGACTAATCTATGAAAGGAATTCCATTTTACGCTTCATTTCATGCCGAAACGTTTTATTCCATATCCTATATCTCATAAACTATTACTATTACCAAGTAAGACTCACAAAACTTTCGTGGTTGTAAGGTATTGCTTGTTTTATGCCACAGTGTGCTCAAGTCACTATCATATACTTGTATATTTATCTATAATATCTGCAATAATACAACGCCCTGGTAAGCAATAAAGACGTTTGTCGCCTAAAAAAATGTATATATGTAAAATTTATCATGTCGATTTAGAAGAAAAACCAAATCAATCTATTTATTTTTCTGTATCTTTTCACTCTATACAGAAAGTCTCCTCGATAGTATAATCGAGTTCTTTTACTAATACTTTTTTATAGAAAAAAGCGGGAGACGACCACCTGATGGTAAATGGATACAGTCGTCCATAAACATCCGCGACACATGTCAACATCAGTCCAGAATGACAAACGTTGGCACGTCCCCGGATGCGCGCCCACCTTTGCACATTAAGGAATGGATCAGGAGAAATGGTTGAGAAAATGGGGAGGGATGGGATAGGATGGGATGGGAATGGGCTCTGGCACATCTCACTCACTACCGAAACACGTACGTACATTAGGGAAATACGATAAAGTGACAAATGCAGTACATTTCAAGGTAGTCTTCTGTGAGAGAGAGGTAACGTGGGAATGCAGAATGCACTCTCCTCCTACCTAAACTCTATTATTAGCCAGAGTCTCCACATTATTAGTTATAACTATCTTACAAGGCCCGCCACCACACTCGCTCTTCCGTTCTTCTCATCTTCGACGGCTATTAAGTCATCGGTCCACCTAGCCAGAAGACGTCCCACTCTCGTTCCACGGACCGTTGTCTCTGCCTAAGAAGCACTCGTTCACCTGCAACCAACGGGACTTGTCCATTGACACTTCAGTTTTCTTTAAACGTCGATAATTTCAGTTCTTTTACAAATTTCTTGGTTTCGGATCCTATCCATTAAAGATACAGCAACCATAGCTCTTTTCAGAACTCGCTCGGTGACTTAGAACTTTTGGATCAGATCGACTGTAAGGATTTACGTTCCGGCACTGTACGTCATAAATGGCACAAGGCACTGATTAAACACTTTCGTCTTCAAACATTAAAGTATGTCCTAATCGAGTGTATATGCAATATCTTAATTGTCAAAGCAGTAATGTTTTACAATATCGACATATCGAGCGTCCGCATACAGGTAGATACAAACTAATTTACAGCTCGTTATCAACTCATTCCATACGAACTTATGTAGCGTAACCAGCAAATATAACGTTGTAGAATATTAGAACAAACATGTTCATTCAATTCGAGCAACAAATATCAATTTTAAAATTACCGTAGTAACTCGTTTACGAACGCAAAAAGTTCGTAATCACACACAACAAACACAGTAATCAAACGTTGCAATCCCTATGCCAACGTTGGCGCATTGGCTCATAAGTTGGCCAAACGCAATTGTATCACTACGAAGTTATACAACTGCCAGACATAAGCAATATATTCTTATAAGAAAGTGTTGGTTGGAACAACAACCGCAGTATGTCTTCATTGCAGAAACTCACCCACTCTCAACTCTGACGCAATATCTGAACTTCGTGTAGATAGGAAAGTTGCTATGTTGTACATTTGTTGTGTTTACTGGGTAAGTGAAATAAGGGCGGGTAATAAAAGTAATGAAATTCTGCAATAACAAGATATAGATCTGCGTTATTTCCTTATAATCTTACATTTCATACATATCACTGCTGATATTAACATATACTCAAATAATGTGTGGCAATCCCTGAGAGAGTCCATTAAGTAATCAATAATTCTATGTCGTATCCACATGTTGTAATTTAGTACATCATGAGAAGTCTAGACGCATGATGAAGTACAATCAGACAATGTAATGGCCTACTGAGATAGTTCTACACTAAATGCCCAGAAGCAGGTACTAAGCTTCTTTAGCCTGTTCATTATTTTCGACCAGCCTGTAGCTTTATGTTGTAATTTCAAACAAGTACACTCTATCTACCAGTTTACTAGTAAAACGCTTCATTATATAGTTAAAACTATTGATGCGGGTAGCGTAATTGGAGTGGCGGTGGTCCACGTTATTTTTTGACTCAATACGTTCAGTTCACTGCATCTGGCATACAATATATTTATTTTTTGTGTAAAAAAACGAAAGTCTAAAGTTCATGAACGGCATGTCAAAACCAATGCCTTGGGACGTTGTTTAATTATATTTTATAACTTTCTAAATAAATATAAGAATGAAGTCGTTTGAAGATTTACAAAAAAAATACGGAAAACATTAATATGCTGAAATTCCAATGCGAGTAAGCCTAAAATCAGTCACGCCGAGCCGAAAGCGTCAGAAAAATCAATAAATCTATGGTGCAGTGATAAATCTATGTTTATTTTAATACAGTTCCAAGATTAATACAGTGACCCGACACATACTCGTCGTTTTTTTTCATATAAATTCACAGACATCATTTGCTAAAAATATTTATAATTACTTACAAACTAAACAACCAACTACTTACTAAACTACTTATTATAAAATTCCGTATCGTGTCGAATTATGAACTTATTCCTAGTCCCGGTTTACCAGTATATCTACATATACAATAATGCCAGCGATACCGTGTCGCAACACCTTTGAATGAATTTGTGCCTACTTGTATAAATACAAGTAAACACAAATTCATTTCACCAAATGCCTGAAAAGCTCTCGCTTGAAAAATTCCACCGCGTATGACAAATTGTGGTGGCGGGCAATCCGGAGCAATTACGGCAGACAGAGAAAGCAAAAAGTATTAGTCGGACAAAAGGAAGGTGGGTGAAACTGCGAATTTTAAAAGGATCCACCCGAATAAACCTCCTTTGTTGTGCTTGTGAAAAATGAGACGCCCCAACGTGGTCCGATTCTCGCAGGGGGCACGATTTGTAAAGGTTTGTTTAGAGGTTACGAATTTCTTGCACATATTTAATCGTGGAAGCTTCTATAACGTCATGGTAATCAGGCAATAAGACGCCTGATTTTTTTAATTCATCTTCTTTCGGTATGGGAGGAGTGCACGCTGCAATCCAACTGTCTGTCCACAGTTGCTCGACTGTCCATTTTACCCCTCTCTCACAAAAGACTACCTTGAAATGTACTGCATTTTTGAACTTTATCTTATTTTACGTACGTACGTGTTTCGGTAGTGAATGAGATGTGCCAGAGCCCATTCCCATCCTATCCCTCCCCATTTTCCCAACCCTATCTCCAAGTTCATTCCTATATCTGCAAAGGTAAGCAGCGCATCCGAGGTCGTGCCAACGTTTGTCATTTTGGACTAATGTAGGCATGTATCTCGGATATCTATGGGCGACAGTATCCACTTACCATCAGGTGGACTGTAAGCTCGTCGGTCGCCGTCGTCCATAAAAAAATAGTATTGCCATTAATCAATTTAATATTAAGTGACTATCTATAAAACAAATAAAAAAATTGCAAATCAATCATATTGGAAAATATAATTTGGTATTAACCGTTGATTTTTATTTACTCAACTATAAATATTAAATGCAAAAAAATAATCCGAATACGATATATATAGGTATATTAGTCGGATATACCAATTTTTTTTTCGCTCTGGTTGTTATTTTTTAGTCATACATTCTTTGGTTGACTAATCAAGCGATTAAAAATTCAATGGATTAGTTAACACTGCTTTTGAAAGAAAATTCAAAACGAAGAATTAATAATATCAGCATGTTGAAATGGCAATGGACAGGTCATATCCGCCGCAAGACCGACAACCGATGTGGTGGTTACTTCTTAAATGAGCCCACATACCGAGAATATATGAAAAAATCTCGAGGATACGATGTAATTATATAAACTAATAAAAATTGACGCTACTTTTTAAACGAAGTCTATGAATTTCACAAACGGGATTCGTTATAAATGCAATCTTAACTATAAACTTATATTAATCTGAAGATTCATTAATAATTTAATAGATAACTAATTAATTGATTAATTAATTAATTAACTAGTTCATAAGTACAATCCAAGATTTGATCGAGACAAACAGACAAATATAACGTTGTACATTGATATTAAAAAAATCTTGAAATAGGGGTCTTAGCGCTAGTTCAAGCTAATGTATGTCAATGAACTCGATTGGAAGAAACGAGCTCTCACAGTAGTTGCCCGAGTTAACTACTTAGCACTCACTTAGCCTCGCTCCTAGTTTTATGGTGGCTGACTAAATGGAATTTAGCATTGTAAAATGGAGCGAGAAATATCTTAATTCATGAAAAGAGCATTAAGAACATCTGCAAATTGTTTGATAAAAATAAGTGACCGAGAAAAACAAATTTTTAGGGCACACCTTTAATACCTACAGAAAAAAACTCGTATAACAAATGTTTCCCATGTCCGTTGTGCAAAACTACTAGCAAATAGCTAGTAAACCATATAAGTGTATGGAGGTTCTATTTAATCACACCTCCGAAAAACTTGGGCGTTGCCTATTGCGAAGTTATTTTGGCTCGGCACAATACCATATTTATCGTCCTGCGGCTAACAGCCAGCAATATATCTCAACTCGAACTACTTCCCTGGAATATTTCCCCATTCTAATTTATCGGCCTAAGCAATCGTTTGTATCAATTTGGACACGCTGTTATGCGAAACCGATGTGTTTCCCATGGATCTTTTAATGGTGATTTGTTGGGTAAAACAGGTGTTTTACTGAATGTTATTGTTAGTCCTAAAAATACCATAAGTATCTGATAGAATGTGAAGTCAAATCAAAAAGGCATTTTGAATCGGGTATAAAGTTTTTATGCGTAGTGACTTGGTCCAGGTATCTTTTGACATGAATGTTGCATTTACTGTTATTCACTTGCATTTACTATCTTCTTATTAGTAAGATATAGGTATTAACCTTTAACTTTTCACCGGATGACACAGGTTTGCCCTTGCAACCGCAAAGAATTAAAAATAAAATAGTCTTTATTGACACACTACAACATAACGCTCCTGCTCGTATTAAAATTGATTACAGTTACTTTTTTAATTCTTTTTTTTTGTTACTTTTACAGTATTTTTTGTGGAATGATAATTGTAACTCTGACTCTCAGATTACTAGCTGCTAGCCTAGCCGATTATCTAGTCCAGAGCGCTGTCGTCGTGATACGACAGAGACAACGCTCTACAAAATCGAAGCTAGCCGATCATAGCCGATGTGTATGACTTTCGGCCGGGATGTGTACCTATTAAGTATTTTAAGGATGTTCCAGAGAGGTATGGTTGTTGTAGTCAGTTGTTGGTTTTACGGCTCTGGTACAATTTAAACAATTACAATTCGTTACACGTAGATAGAACTCCCTGTTTTCAATAAAGAGGCATATTATTAAAAAAAAGCGCTAGAATTAGTGTTAGGCGTCAAGTAAATTATTTGAGCGCTAACAGAACCAAAAAAGCATCAGATCTAGGGCTGAAAGCGCTAAGTTGGCATCACTGTATCTAGTAGACACTGTATCAGTATCTAGTTTGCTGTTTATTTAAATACAGGCCATTATAAATCATGTTAAAACAATACCATACGTACTTACATAACATATGTCAATTTAAACATATTCTATGCATTGAAAACAATGCTCTTTCAATCGAAATCGATAGGTACATGTTTTATACTAAGCAGAGTACATAGTAAATGTGTCTTCGGCGATAATTTAATTGCGTTTTTATATACACAATGAATATATTGGAATATATACATTTATATTTTAGATGATTTAAAGGATTAGCAATTTTACGATGCCCGTGAATTTTTAATAGATTGATTAAGCATTTCTAATAAAAACTTTAATGGAAAACATTAATCGTATTGAAAAAATAGTCGAAATTACTTTGAGTAATCGTAAGTCGTTAATTATTTGTTTCCCTCGGGACAAATGTTTGATTACTCGCAATATATACTCGCACTCGCTATTAGAAATCTTAAATTATAATGTACATAATAGATATTGTAAATAACAGGTCTCGATATTAAATTATTACAAATATGTTATCAAATACAAACAACTAATTAATCGAATACAATAAAATCAACTTATAAGATATCCAATTAAATAAATTATTAAAAAGTAAACTATTAAAGAATAACTTAAAATATAACATATATATACCACCTATAAATCCTAGCATACCATCAGCCTATGTCTCTCCACTACTGGATATAAACCTCTCCCTAAGCTCGCCACCATATGCACTTGATCAGTAACGAGCATCATCAACTTTTGGAGCTAGGAAAGTGTGCGTGTTCACTCGGAATTTATTTCTGAGAGCAGTGACGAGCAGTTCCTCGCCTCACCAGGCTGAAAGCAAGGTGAAAGGCGCATTTACAGATTTCAAAAAATTTTTTACAGCTCCACAACTTTTTTTTTACAGGTATTAAATCTTTACAGTCTAGTCTTTTTTAGAAGCTAGTTTATTAATATGTTATCAAATAGATAGTATTAAAATATCTTTTTTTTTGCGTCTTCCAGTCATCTATATTATACAGATCTACATGTCAAGATTTTCTTATAAAATCTATCAATCAATAAGTCGACAATAAAGTCCTTTCGCTAAGATAACGCCACAGACAGGTAATATATACATATAACTAAGTAATTTTTAAACGACAATTAGTTACGATTTTAAGATAAGATTATTGATAAAACCATTATATTTATTTGTAGTCTCAACCATAAACTAAAATGGATAACATTATGCACTTTGGATGCACATTATGGATATTTTAGTAGTAGTCCAAGCGCCTTGTAGAATAATCTAGTACAAACACAAATGCAAAACCTGCTTTCGTTTAAAATTTAATTTTTGTCGCTTTGGATCAGTATAGGTAGGTAGAATGGTATCCAAATAACAAGACGCACAATGTCAAATTTAACATAAACAAAATCCTTTTACTTGAGAGTACATGATATGTCTTAACGTGCGCGATAGCGCCTACTATACAGTACTATACAGTAGTAGTAGGACTAGTACGCCTACTACTGTAATTAATTAATCCCTTTAAATTCGATATTATTTTCCTAAAAAACTATTTTAATAAACTCCGATGTACACGATGCGTTAATTTAAAATTACTTTAAATTTTTAATTCATATTTGAATATAAGATTTAATAAAAAAAGAATTTCTCGTAAATAAATTTACAACTTATCGCTTAGACTCAGCCATTTTATTAGCGAAAATATTTGTCGGAAATCCGGACTTATACGACTAATTCAAAACTTGCGGCTTTTTACAATAAGTTCGGACTGTATCCCGCTTACGGTAAACGTGTTATGGTTCATTTAGACAAAAAAAATATTTTTCGAACGATTCAAGCGAAAATATTGTAGGTACGATTCTCACCTGCCCATGTTAACATGATCATAAAAAGTCGATGATAACAGTCATCACATGATGAAAACAATAGGCATATTCTTGACCGATTTTCTCTGCTGCACGCGTTCGAGAAACTCTCCCTGTGTAAAGAAACCTTTATGGTTTGAATTCTCACGCTTTGTTGACCTTCCAGTAAGAAAAAAAATGTAAAGGGCATGTGACCCATGTGGCATCTTCAGTCAGCTCGTGACCACGCTTGATGCGACCCAACCAAAACGTCGAGTAAAATAAATAAAGTAAACATTCGCGTTAAGACCCGTTTAAATAGATAATATGTGTGGTAAAATTTCAAACATTATATGGCATACCTACCTACTTATCGCCATTTTGAAAAATTCTCAAAATTTCAGCCGCCAAATAAATCAAACCTAAATAAATCGATAGAAAAAATCAAACCAAATAAAAAATGTCGTTAGGTAAAAATTCCTACAACGTCTCTCTGAACTGAAATAATCAAATTCATAATTATTACTTTTGATATTAATTATCTTGGTCTCTAGTCGTTTTTGAAGTTTTTACCTTATTATAACACTTTTTGTTCATTTTGATGTCTTCTATCGATTAATTACATCTAATTTGGACACATGAGAATATTTCGTCACCAGCACAGCACATACATGGTCGTTATATTATATTTGATTTACTCGGTTAAAAGAAGTTTCGTATCTTTCGAAACATCTCTTTCTAAAATAGTTTATGAGGTCGAAATCAGATGTGATAGATCGTCAGAAGACATCAAAATAAACAAAAAGTGTTCTAGAGGAAAAACATTTAAAACGTCTAGAAACCGAGACAAGATTTAAAGTTATAATTTTGGTATTGATTATCTCAGCTCCAAGGAGATTTTACCTAAGGATTTTTTGTTTGTTTTGACGTCTTCTATCGGTTTTTAAGGTATAGTTGGCGGGCATAAAATCGAGAATTTTTCAAAATGGCGGATTGTAGGTATGCCAAGCTCTATACAAGAAAGTCCCTTTGTAATCTATAGCTATGTGAATTAAAAACGAATAACCAAAAGTAGAAAAACAAAAAGTAAGCGACAATACAACCGCTATCTTGTTTTCTCGAATTATCCACGAAACATATTCCAAGACATTCGTCGCTACGACTCCACTCCCTAATGAATACGCAATGGCTGCTTCGGACGAGTCCAGCTGTTGGACAATATAAATTGAAATGACGTGTATCTAGTCGTCCTTCCTTACACGCAAAGTACGCGTTTCGTCGTTCACGTTCAATGAAAAATCCGCACGTTCGCAAATTAGTATTCGCAGGTTATCGTGTTACTATTTACTAGGCTAGCTTTATTTTGTAAATCCAAGCATTATTGTTTAATAGTTCTATATTAGCGTATATCTATTTAGATTTATCTGTATCTATTTAGAAAAGGAGCAAAATACATCATACTTAAAACATTTTCTTCTATGAACGTAGAAAGCGTTTTCTTACACGGGGGACTGATGTGTCTTAAAAGAGCCATTCCATTCATTTTATTTCACTCGAAAAATCCAACCCTATCTTGATTGAGAAGGATTACGTAAGGTATTTACAAAGAATGGCCTCTTTCCTCCCGTTTCGTCCGAAGAAAAATTATTCTGATTAATACGCCCTTTGTCCTCTATAATAGATGTGATTTGTAAGCTTGTAAATATTTCTTGTTGTATTCTTGTGAAGATATCGCTCTCAATTTAGGGAATGAATGAGCTGCTGTTTTTTCTAATTGAAAATGTGTTGTATTAGAAAATAATTATTTTATTTAAAAACTGATAATTAAAATGATGTGTAGTGAATTGTGATGCCTTATAACAAGTTTAATCTCATTTAAAATACGAGTATTTCTGAAAAAAAAATCCTATTAATACTAGCGATCAGTATTTTTTTCTTAATGTTTGCGCCAATTTCCATTCTGTTTATTCATTCATTACTGATAACGTGACGACACTCAAGAACAGATCCATTTGCCGTAAAGCATCATGTCTATTCCACTTTTGTTATCCACTGCTGGACCTTATGCTATATATCCTTATACTATAGTCTTGCGTATGAAGGATGTATGGGCGTAAAATACAACGCTGACTAAGAGCGTTGGCGAATCGACTCTTTTAAAGGTGGTGTAGTTCCACAGGATTTGTAAAAAAAATGTCTCAAAAAGTACAATATAATTAACAACTTCCTCGTGCACTGTTATCACAAAAAATAATAATTTAAACACGTACCTCATTTCATTTTAAATTAATACAAGGACAGTGCGAAGAGTTTCTTTTCAAAAAGAATCTGGTAACTGACAAAATGATATCTTTAAACTGCAATGCAGACAAGTTTATAATTTTGCTTCTCTTCGGTAGGAAAAGCGAATAACTCGTTTTTCTGCGCTGCACGAAACACTTGCATACTGAAAGTGATAAATGATATTTATGACTGTTTTCGAGCTGAGAATATACCGTATGTACTATTGCTATTATATCTATTTCAAACTGTCTCTACGTTTATGTTGTCAGCAACGACAACAGTATTCTTTGATTTCCAATTTCTAATGAAAGTTATTACTTCACGTGCTTCACCCAACATGTCCGACGAGCTCTTGCTTCCACAATCTGCTTTCTTAACGTTCTAAAATAGAGTAGGCCCGAATTTCGCATTAGTGGAATATGCACCGCTGAATTGTTATGATGATAACATGACTCCGTTCCCTACTGAAAAAATCCAATTAACGTTTTGACAAAAAAGGCGACCGAACCGAACCGATCAACTTGAAGTGAAATTGAAAGAGTGAATTACAATTACACAGCTTGTTGGGTACCTAGAAGATCATCAATATGAAGTCATAATCATTGACTAGCGTCCTTGTCCCCGTAGACAGTAGAAACTTGAATAGACAAAGTCACTACCTTATTGCATCCCACAATGTGTCTAGAAATTGGTGAATTTAAACTATGAGAACGTGGTGGACCCTGTATTAGGGCACAGCAATAGGAGTAGTGGGACTTAAATTTAGAGTATAATTAAGAAAAAAATATCAATTAGATCTAAATAAAAATAATTAAAAACTGCATGTTAAGGTTTTCCCGCTGCGCTCCGACATGGAGCTCCTCAAGAAAGCTATAAATAGAATTTTACAAGGCCGCCAGCGCACACGCATAACCCCTGGTGTTGCAGATGTCCATGAGCGACGGTAGCCATTTACCTTCACGTGGACTACATGTCTGTCTGCCACCTTCACCATAAAAAAAAATAATTGAATAAAACTTCAATGTATTTTTGCTTATTTTTCAAATCAAGTTATTAAATAGGATTAGATGAAGCATTAAGATCGTTATAGACATAACTGCTTCTATATTATACCAATTAAATATGTATCACAAAAGACCATATGCTCTCACCATCTATCTATGTATGGTATTTTCTATTCTCTGTGCATTCTTCGCCAAACAAGACCTAAAGCGTGCCATCTCGCTTGTTAAATTACAGGGGTACTTTGACAAGCGAGATGGCAACTACCAAAATGCACTTTATGTTCTCGGATTTCTGATTTCGTATACGTGTGTGTCAGATTTCACAGCTTCAATGAGCTTTTAAATTATTCCATCAAAAACTCACACTTACGGTATAGTTTGCTAATTGAAATGAGCCTCAATCCTGAATGCTTATTTTCTATTATAAGATTTAAATGCTCTGATATTTTGCATTGAATTGTATGCTGTCAGTTATTTTGTGGTACAAAGTAGAGGACACAGCGTTAAAGTTGTAAAGGTATTGTTGAGTTCAAAAGGCTCTTCGATAAAAAGACATTCAATAAAATAAGTTTTTTTTTTCGGATTAACTACAAAACCATTTTTTATATTAACTGGATGCTTTAAATTAGATTTTTTTGTCCATACAACGCATAAGCATGTGAATTATATACTGTACGACCTTAATAATTAAGCGATATTTATGCGAATGGTCGAAGGAGGAGCTCTCTTGAGTAAACTGCAATTAAGATATATTTAAATAATCTCAAATAACACTGATTACCGCGTGATCTTTGCTTAGTACTATGCCATAGTATGGCATAGGTTTTATGACAAAGGTTACGAAATCAACCACCTACTTGATTTAAAATTTCTTGAACATTTCAAAAAGTAATTAATTATCCAGTTACGGGATATTTGTAGACTTTGTTCAATCCTCACTCGTTACGAAAATATTTCTACATAAATTCGTCACACAGGTCAGGCCTTTTGAACCTGTTCGGCCTTTGAGTTCGAGTAGGTGTCTCGAACTTAAAGTTGTACATACTCGAAAAGCTGTCTTTTTAAATAAATAAATAACGCCACAATCAATGATCCACACTAAGATTCCCTGTATCGTGGGCCCAGAGACACATACAAAGACGAACACAACACGTGCAACACTCAGACCCGAATAAACACCTGTCTTTAAACAAATGGTCGACCAGACCGGGAATCGAATCTATGCACAACATACCTAATCTATGCTAACCAACTGGGCTAATTGATCGTCATTAGATTTAACTTACGCGGAACAGCGCCTCCTATGAGTAGATATTTTATTGTTACTTCGGTACTTGTTTTTGTAAATATACTTTAGTAGGTATTTGCGATTTTTGCCAAGGAATTAACCCTACGAAGATCCACAAATACCTATAAAACTATTGCATAAGTACATTCGTAATCAGTGATACCGTGTTGCAGTTAAAAATTTTTTCCGCTTGCTCCTCTTTACTGCACCAAACACCACCAATTCTGTGCCAAAATGTTCTCACAATAACACATGTTAATATGAAAATATGCATTTTCTCGACTTGTCGCCTATCACTCGCACCGACCCCTCGTCCCGTAGCTCGCCGGTTCACGCGCCGTCTGCTGCATTATTCAAAGAAACCCGCGCCATAAAACTCGCGCCGGTCGGCACTGGATCGTAACGTGAACTGAAACTAAAGATGTACACACACACGGCGCGATATTGAATTATGTTTATAAAACCAATACTCTGAGATACGAGTATGTAAGACTTAAAATGCTATCTCAAATGTATTAATCCGTTTATCTTAGTCGGGAGGGAGACGCGCTGACGACAGTTTTTGTTTTTTACAGCGCGATTAAGATCATGATAGTTATGTTTGTTCGCGCCAATAACATTGGTGCTGTTAGTTTGTAGGGTAATATTATATGTTTATTACCCACACATTAAATAATATCTTCTACCGACCCTTCTTATACCGCTGCACCTTTCGCGTGCAAGCAGTCTAGCGATCGATCCCTCCCGTCACCGGTCGATTGTAAATCCCGCGCCTTCGGGTGGTCTCCTGGACCCCTGAGCTGGCACACGCTGTGCCCTCTTTCTGTGCCGCGAAAGCGAGTCTGTTCTAAGCCGCATCGCTGCTTAGTATCGAAAGCCGCTCCAACCAAGTGGAAGGTCAAGAAGAAGCCGAGAAGAAGCGCTGCCAGGCTGGGGCTACAAGGAAACCGTAAGCTTGGTCGGAAGGCAGATATTCTCGGCGCATCTAAGGTCAGACTTTATATTTTGCTTTATTACAAAAAAAACCTATGGATCCGCAAGAGGATTAGCGTACGGCTATACCGCTTAGCTGACGCGTTCTCAATGTTCTCTCTCACAGCCTAATCTAATCAGCCTATTAGACTAATCAACAATTTTAAAAATATTGAAGATTTGACCTGAATAGAGCAGCCATATTTCATGCAAGATGCAAGAAAATATGAAGATGTTTATGCCTCTCCATGTTTAAAGCCGTACGTATGCTGGCAGAAATATACTGAAAAGGAGATAAATGAGTGTTAAAAATTTGAAAAATCAATGATATAATGATTATTATTTTTATAGATTTTGGTAGGGGAAATGTGTTTTAGTTTGCAATAAATTTTCACATAAAATCATAAAACATACAAGTACGTAAGTACTAATTACTGCACTACCTACTTACTCATTCATTCTCAGACAATAATTTGGAAAGCATAATAATAAGAAGTTCATGTGGGATTTGTAAAAAAATGCCGAAATTAATAATGCAAATATTTTTTTTTACACGACAATTACTAAATTGACTGTTATATAAAAATGTCAATGAGTGTATTTCGTATGACGGATTAACACATAGGATATTTTTTATAACCCAAATTCACGTTGGTGAATAGCGCATTTGCTGTGATGTCGATTGGCTTTAGAATGGCACGGGCCCAATAAAAGTCATTAAGGGCTAACAAAACCGCTATCACAAAGCCTGAAGAACTACACCACCTCTAAAAGAGTAGACTCGCCAACCCGCTGGGCCAGCGTGCTGTTTTACCGCTATACACACAAGACAATAGGGAGGCCCATATCCAGCAGTGGACGAAAACAGGGTTAGTTACGGTTAAGTGTGTGTCCGAGCCCTAACTGCAACTGGAACTAACAGGGCTGCACTGAAAACTGAATGAAATTCAAAAGCGCACGTCGGTATGTCCCTCTCATCTGAATATTTGTATATTGAAACTTTTTATATGAATTTTAACTTCGTTCTGATGAATAGTGCGGATTTTCAGGAATCTATTACGAAAAAATCATGTTTTTTGAGTTCATTTGTGCGTATTGGTTCGATAACAGTTGATTGAATAGTATATTAGTAGCCGAGTAACAAGTGGAGATAAACCTATCAAACATAGCGTATGAAAATGTTCAATTTGCAACTGAATTTTATCAGGAACTTCAATCAACACTCAATATCAGATGATAATGTCCAACAGGCTACAAAGTATAAGGTACGCATCACGTCAAGTAGGCACTTATAAAGGGGCCTACCAACATTTGTCAGTCCTGGACTGATGTTGGAATAAATCACTGACGTCCCTTTGGTAGACAGCGTGAATAAGTGTCCAATTTTTTCAAATTCTCGAACACACGGGCGTCTTCATGGTGTTATACTTCATCGTCGAGGTAGTATTAGGATGTTCATTTATTTCTAGCTGGCTGGTAGTAATTGAAATATTTGTGCTTAAATATAAATTGGATGGTAAGGGCTGAGATTCGAACTCAGGACTTAACGAATATGAGTTGAAAATAGATACGACGCAAACGTTGAATAGATAACGTTTGCGTTTGAGTTGAATGACAAATAGATAAACGTTGAAAATAAGAAAAGCGACAATTAAGTCAGACGTTTGTATTCAAATACGACAAAATTATTTAAACTTGGAAATTGTTTTAAGAGCTTCGGCTTAGGGGTGGAAGGATATAGTGCAGAGCAGAAAGTTGTGGCGGGGGCGAAGATGCACCAGATGTGGCTGAGCCAACTGAGTAAGTAATTCTTTATGAAATTACAGTCTTTATCACAATCATCTCATACCACTTTTCTTAACATTATGCCCATACTATATCTTCAGCCTATGTCTCTCCACTTCTGGATAACTCTCCCAAGAGTTACCACCACACACGATATTCGGTTTTTCCTATCCAGCCACAATCGTCGAATTTCTTCGAGTCGTCGGTCCACCTTTAATTATGACGACCAATTAGCCCAGTCGGTAGTGCACCTGACTGCCTTGCCAAAGATCCTGGGTCGATTCCCGATCGGAAATTAATTTGTTTAAAGACAGTTGTTTGTTCGGATCTGGATGTTGCACGCATTGTGTTCGTACTTGTATGGGTCTTTGGACCCACGATACAGGGAATTCTAATGTGGGCCATTGAAAGTAATGTTTAATTAACTTTGAATTTAAATTTTAACTCATGTTTCATGGTCTTTAATCCTCTCATGAAAACAATGTTACTAAAACTAAAATCGTGAAAAATAGGTATTGTAAGCATGAAAGGAGGGTGCGTCGGGGTAATATGCTCTGGAAGGTGGATCCGCCAGGATCCGGGACGAAGGACCAGAGGTATGCAGGGTGTGGGGATGAAAACAATTGTGAAAAAATAATTAAAATGAAATTATTAATTGTAGTAAATACAAACCACTTTGCTTTTCGGTGTTATTAAATTTCAACAGCCCACATACCTGTTTCATAAATTACAATGGATGAGTAATCCGCTCACTAAATCTAGGGCATATGAACACTTGTTTCAAATCACTAGTCACAGCACAGCTGCTTTCCGTGGTGACTTTAGGTATGCCGCCACTAAATGCTGGAACAACTTGCCGCCACCAATCCGAGAGATAAAGAGTTTAATTAAGGTTTAAACAGTTTTAAATAAAATATAAACAGCATTTACTCCGCCATCAAAAACAATTACCGATTGGCATTCGTATTTTACCCACCTACATGAACTGAATAATCCTTATCACTCTTTTCTGCATTCCTTCACTCTTGTTTGATTCTATATAAACCGATTCCTTCACATCTGATATATAACCATTTTTAAGTGCTTTATTTTCCTCCGTTCTTAGATTATATAATTATTTTTCTTTTTTTACATGTGTAGTTTATTTAGGTAAATAATTTCAATTTGTTTTACTCTGAAGGCTGCAAGTTGCAAGCTAAACGAATTTGTGACAGTTCATATCGTGCTGTGACGAAATAAATTCTCATAAGATGCTAAACAAGCATATATGTGTATAATATATGTATGTGGGCAATATATGCATGCGTGCAGTATATGCATGTGGGCAGTATATGTATGTGGGCAGTATATGTATATGGGCAGTATATGTATGTGGGCAGTATATGAATGTGGGCAGTATATGTATGTGGGCAGTATATGTATGTGGGCAGTATATGTATGTGGGCAGTATATGTATGTGGGCAGTATATGTATGTGGGCAGTTAAAAAGGATGACAGTAACAAAATATTGAAATTATTCCCATTATCATATTATAGCTAAGGTTTATAACTTATCTAATTATGTTATATATTATAACAGCTTTTTATTTATCTTTGATTTTTTATTTTTAGTATAATTTTATTTAGGTTATCAGTTAGTTTCCATCATTGTCCGTTCATCCTCAATGGCTCAACTGAAAAATAGCGCTGTGGTTTGTCCGCGGTATATGCTGAGTTGGAGACCGTTTCCGACATCACAATGCACATCTTAATCTTATAAAACTTATAAAATAAGTCTTTCTGTTTGTGTCTTTTTTATTTTATGATTCATTCTTTTTTCTTCTTATGTGTAATTTGTTTGTTTCTTATCTTTTATTGTGTATTGCCATGTCTAAATAAAGTTATGTCTATTGTCTATGTCTAAATAGACAAAGTACGTACCCGGGAGGCTCCAGACGCAGCACATGCAACGCAGTACGATCGTGACGTGATTCTCTGCAGATCTATCACTGGAATCGCGAACCAATTAATATTGGTTTGATGAAGAGATTTGAATTAGGTTTTATTTGCGAGGTGCCGACGATGACAACCGAACGGTTTTCGCGGCGCGCAGTGTGATTCGTGTACCTTTGTTCTCCCGGTGACAGCTGTCAGTCCGTTCGTCTGTCGTGGACTAAAGAAAGCCGCGTTCGAAAACGTGGTCAGACAATAATGCGGCGCGAACAATGTCTGAATAAGGGAGATAATTCACATACTGTATCTAAATTGGATAACAGCATTCATCAGCCGCGCCGTGTGGTCGCACAATCTGCCGATTTTCGTATTCCACTGTTTCTGTATAGACTAGTTATTGGAAATGGTGAAATATTTTTTTATAATCCACTTGGTGGTAAGTGGATACTGTCGCATGTTGACATATGCGATTTACGTCAACGACATTTGAACATAAAATTCGATACTAATTGGTCGATCGTGATTGTATAAATCCCAGTTGCCGGAATCGTTGCTAGTAAATAGTGTGTTATTATTCCCAATATATGGTCGCAACTAAAAATCGTGCGATCGCTCTTAAATATGCAGGATGTAAAACTCTCCCAAACAGAATCGATCGATCTGTAATTGGTATTGCAGCTCTCTGCTGTAATTGCAGTGCGATAATCGCGGCTGTGTGTAACATTTCATGCGGTACAATACAAAATGTACTAAGACAAAATATCGCATTACCGCATTGCGATATTATCGGCTGGTATATCGTAGTTGTGTGGGAAAGCCTTTAACGTTCGATCGCTACAACTAGCTAATCATAGCTGACTAAGTCGCCGATCGCTGATGATAATAATATCAAGTGTGCCTAACTTGTCGTATCATATAAATAAGTACCTATGATTATGTATTACAATAAATACTAGAAATACTTTCTACAAAATTACTGCGTAAGCCAACTTTTATAATTTTTCAAACAACACAAAGTAACAGTTTAGTTTTATCGTTAAAATCATATCACAATTGTTAACTTTTCGGCCGGGCGCGGGCGAAAGGTCCGTTGAGGTTTTCATTAAACAACTTTTCCGCGAAATGTTTTTGTTTGCGCGGCTTCCTTCGGCTGCTAACGTTTAACTTTCACAATTTTACTCACCGGCTTGTGGTATCGACACAGCGGACCGACGTTCCAGTAATAAATAAGAACATTTTGACAACGCAGGATAATATTTCATTACTTATACCGAATTCATCTGATTCACAAAAGACTGCCATAAAATGTAATAATTGCCAGAGTCCCATTTCCTTCTCATCTCACCCCGACCAATACCTTACCATCCAGTTTAATCTTAACGTTCTACCATTTCACCCAGTTCTACTGACATAAGTAATGTCAGAGACTTGCAAACGATGTGCCATATTATGATTTTGTACGAACCACAAATGCAACACTGCCCGCCCTTTTATACAGAGAACGTGTGGTGTTACATCATCGTTTTCTCGAATAACTGACGTTTTTGGGGAAATTCAATTATGAACACATTCAGTATTTTCAAAGCCCGACCGATCTTTCTAATCATTGTATCGATATCTACATCTAATCATTGACACTAAATTACTTCACTCCGAGGCACCGCTTATTACTAATATATGCCCTAATGGATTAGGTACTGTCAAACCTCTGGACCGATGCAACAAATACCAGCTAAACCCACTTGACTCCATTCAAGGACGATGTGCCGTCCGAATTGTGGACGATCCCACTCTCGTATGTGGTTTAGAATCGCTCAGCATCCGAAGAGATGTAGCATCTCTCTGCGTTTTCTACCTCTTTGAAACGAACAGTCCTAAGCCTCTATTAAAAGATAATATAGAAATACCAAATGACAGTTTATAATTGTTTATATTTTATCCCGAATAAAATTGCGAAATTTTATTTTTGACTATTGGTCCCCTGGAAACTAGAAAATATGGCAAACCTAATGTGAGTGAAAAGGTTTTTCGACCGTACACACGAAGATTTCACACTGATTATCTTTCTTTACTATGGGTATCAGTTCCAGATTTGAAACAGACCATTGTACGAAATTAAATGCTCTCGTTCGCTTGTCAATTGTTTCACGATTCCATTTTGTTTTCAAATATTCAAAGTGACAAATGACGGGGTTTGCTTTTATTTTCGTTTTGTTTGTTGAAACTTTTAATCGGATTTCATTTTTGGCTTGTCCAATCTGAACTAACTGACCGTTTATTCGGAGAGAAAATTGCCTTTCTATTCAAACACGTAGGAAATTCGCTGCAAAGCAAGAGGACTGATTAATAGTTACCATACCATACTAATCAGTCCATAATAATCTCTGCACTGCTGGATATAAGCCTATCCCAAGACTCGCTACCACACACGATCTTCCGCTCTCGCTGGTAAGGTTATATTCTACCCAACACGCCTTTCTCTATGAATGTACCTACCCAAGGAATGACATGAGTCTGCCAACTTCTTTGGAAAAGAATTGATTATAAAATTATCCCTTTTTTTGTATCAATCTTGTGTGCAAAAATTCACATGGAATAGAATACTGTCCACATTCACATTCACTTGTACAATCACGATTATACAATCCCTCTTGTACTGAGAATAATGATTAAACAATCCGTCTAGTGTAATCTAAAATGTAATCTAGTATACAGTAGATATTGATGCTTAGTACAATGTACTAAGTTACAAAATTAAACTCAAAGTTAGCGGCTAAGTAAGTGTGCTTAAGTTTAAGTGTAAAAGATAACTTCACCTGTAAAGTACGCGATTAACTCAAGGTTTTAAGACGATAAGTTGAAAAGTAGCCACTTTTCTGTTAAGATAAATAAGAAGGCATGTCTGTTGCAAGGATGAGCCAATTTCATATTCGCAGCTTTGGAGCGGTTTTCTTGTAAAAGAAATCGTTTTAGCCAAAGAATAAAACAAAATATTTAAAAATCAGTATAAACACAATATTTAAAATTTATGTAATTTTTGTTTGTGAATCACTGTTGGCGTATCAAAATATATGAAGCTAAATTAAAGTTAGTCAGTTAATAAGCTCGGTGTATTGAACAGTGTATTGAACAGAGCAAAAGGCGGTACATTAAACATGGGTCAACTAGCACGTGGCAATTTGTGATGCTTTACAAAGCTCAGGTTAAGGTTCATATGGAGTTTTTAAATGTATTGTATTTTAATTTAGAATTTCTTTGTGGTTGCCGGCTATATTCCAAAACAAAAGCTGTATATTTTATACAAAGTAGTGTAAGAATGAGTTCATCTCTCTACGCCCGAGCGCTGTGTGAGAATTCTAGTGCAAGTTTCCGACATTTCTGGGTATTATACCCTTGGATTAAAAACTAGTCTAATACGGTTAAGATTAAGGTTTTTAAGGTTTATTAGCCCTCACCTAGCGCTCCTTTTTACAAGAATAATCCAAAGTACAGTAAGTAGTAATAATCTTGTGTCAATTCTGCAAATACTACCATTGTGTTTAGTCTATGGAACAGAACAGTTGGAGCGCGAGGCGTGGTTCGAAAGTTGAGTAAATAAAGCGCACTTCTCGAAGTTATTTCAAACTTGTGCAGCGGCATACATTGGACGCTATAGAATTTAGTTTTTACGCTCTAAAGATTCAGGCGGGTACTTATCCAGGAGTCGAGTAACTTTTGACTCTTAGGAAACAATTTAATGTACAGTTTTTTGATTGGAAAACTGTTCTTTTTTTCTTTCAATTTATTTTTATCAAAGTAAATATCAATATAAGTATAAAACATTTTAAGTATGCTTACAACACGTTTACCTCTAATTACCCAAGTGAGGCACGCAAAGCAGTGTTTTTTATCCAACTACGATACGTGTTCAGTCTGATACTGAATTGTCAAAATAGGAGAGTAATTAATAACAAAATAACAATCAAACCAGTTCCCACTTTATCTTATTTCCCAAATGTACGTACGTGTTTCGGTAGTGAGTGCGATATGCCAGAGTCCATTCCCATTCCATCCTCTCCCTCCCCATTTTCCCAATCCATTCCTTAATCTGCAAAAGTAAACAGCGCATTCCGGGACGTGCCAACGTCATTCTGGACTGATGTTTGCATTTATCGCGGATGTCTATGGACGACAGTATCCACTTACCACCAGGTGGATTGTATGCTCATCTGCCTCCTTCTTCCCATAATAAAATATCACCTACCCATTGTCACTGCAGCATACTTATTCTGCGAGCTATGTCGGTGACATTAGTTCTTTGGCGAAACTCTTTGTTTCGAATCCTTTCCCGTAAAAAGACTTTGAACTTATGGATCAAGCCTTCATGCACTGAACCGAAAATATCAGGTCAAAATAAATAAAAACCGTGAATAACCCGTTTACATAACATTTATTAAGAGAATACGGAAATTACTGGAATATTTAATTCCCGTAATTTCCGTATTCTCTTAATAAACGAATAAAAACTTTGTACAATATTCCTAAAAATACCAAATTACGCTATTACTGTCGTATGTCTACTTGAGTGCGTATAGAGCGTCAAATATCATAAAAGTAACTCGTTGATGTAACTTAGAAACAGCGCCATAACTTCATTTACTTCATCGACTGAAATTGCGCTTTGTTTTCTTGGGGTAAAGGTAAATTTTTGTTTGTAGGTAGAAGGTATGTTTTGACAATCTACCGTCTAAAAAATATTTAGAGAGCGCGCAGGTTTGAGACAGAGAGTGATTGTGACGCATGGCCGTCCCGACCCTCATATTTTGAGAGACGATCCAATTCAACTGTTACTACTCCTACCTGTTTTTTTCCAAAATTACGCTCTTATTGTAATGGCATAACAGTTTTATGCAATAATTACTTAATTTATAATATTTTTTGGTATACCATAATCAAAGATGGTATGGATTTATGTAAAATAATATATATCCAAATGGCCTTGGGATGTCCGTCGGCTTTAGAATAGCACGACCCCATCTCTACCCATTGATGTCGTACAACGCGACTAAGGGACTACAAAGCCGTTAACCACAAGTCCCGAGTAAACCACAACCCTCTTGGACAGCGTGGCGTTTTAACGCCATATAACCGTCGTGACACAAGACAATGTGCATAAGGAGACCCACGTCCAGCAGTAGACGATAAAAGGACCAAATTTTAAAAATTGCTCAAATTGCCAACTGCAAATACAACGTTGTAGAACAACCAATAAATTCAGTTAGAGCAAGAAATATTAACGTAAATTCACCATTATAAGTCGTTTACGAACGCAAAAAAACTTTGTGATCTTGCAGACACTCGGTTAGTGAATGTTTTACATTTTAAATTATCCAGCACATATATTTAACGATGATCAATAAACCAGAATGTCCGCGAGTTTCTGAAGCGCACTTTATTCGACGAAATTGAACGCCGATCAATGCGTCAGATAAGCTTCTTGCACAATATAATGAAAAACTAGTGTATAATCTATAAGAAAAAAACGCCTTAAATATGCATGCTTGCATTTCCTTTAGTTTGAAAAACGCATAAGAGGAAAATATGTTGCAAAAAAAATTACTTAAAAATTAATAGACCTACATTTCCTAAATTTTAAATGTAAACAAACGATCTTATAACTGGTGACGAGAGAGAAGCGATACAATGCCAAGGTAAGTACTCAAATTAATATTTATTAAAGTCGTTTAAATAAGACTTAAATTTCATAATACCTTTTTCAAAAATATAACCTTGTGAAAATTATTTATTGTAGCAACACAGGCTGCGCGGAACGATTGTTTTGGGTAGTTGCTGGAATGTATCGCTACTTGGAATAAGGGTCTCGTTTGAGTGCCACAAAGGAACCGTATATAGCATATGTATGCATATGAACTGTATTTAGGGCATATACACCTACTAACAACCTTTTAAAACTAAAAGGGGCTATTTTGACAGCGAGTTAAAGAGTATAATATCTCACAAGAAACAACTTAATTAAAAAATCCCAAAAATATGTACTTTTTATTGCATTTTAGTTAACTGATGACACTACTCGACGGGGTGTTTTAATTGTCTTCATATTTTTAGTATCGGATTTGGTGTATCGGAAGGGATATTCTTTTCAGTTTTCGTAATTTCTGATTTTGGTTTATGAATAAACCTCAACAGCCGATTCGAAATAAAAAATAATTACAAGTTGTGAAAGTAGAGCTGTAACATACATAGAGACAAAACAAAATCAAATTACGAGTTTCCAGTTGGCTACGAAACTGTAAAAACTAAGACGTAATAAGTGTAAAAAATAGAAATATAAAAGTGATAAAGTTTGTAAGATCATTTTATATCGTAGACTTAGATGGAGTTGTTCGAAACTAACTTCGAAGCAGACTGTGTAAGATCCTATAAAATACGACTCGAACTAAGTCTAAGACGTTTGTTTACCCTGCCCCAAGAAACTAATTAATGGCGACATTTACACAAAATCAACCTTATTCTGATTCAATTTATATAACACCGTCAGCTCTTATCAACACTGCAAAAGTGTGCGTGTGCCATCGTGTTCCCAGTATCCTGCATTTGTTCTGCCCCAGTGGGGATGGCAACAATTTTGCCCCCACTTGCCTGTTTCAGCCCTGTTCAGCCCTGTTTAGCCCTGTTTCAGCCTGTTCAGCTCAGTTACAGCGAGAATTTATGTCCATTGGCCTGTGCTTAAAATCACCATTTTAGTTTTTAAGGGATAGACTATCGTTTGGATTAAAATTCTGAAAATATTCATAATGTTTTTTATAAAATAAATCAATTATTAAGTGTTGATGTCTTATTCTTTATAATTAGGCACTAAAACATTAAAAAATATATTTTTCTAAAAAAGATTGACCGACAGCGGGAATACAAGATTTGAACCGCTTCGGGGGTTACAAACATTCTCACTTTTAAACATTCCTCACTGGATCCTCTGTAAATAGTGCAAATTTTCTGTTCAAAATTACCGAAATTAGGTCGGAACTGACAAGGATTGATTGTGATTTATGACAGCCGACCCGCGTCGTGTTGCCGTAATTAACCGTTACCTGTTAAAACAACGCTTTAATTGTACCGAGACTGCTTTGATTTCATAGATTTGTATAATGAATCCAAAAATGTGATTGTTTCAGTTTTTTCTCCCCTGTTACATAAATTTTCAGACGATTCTTCAAAGCAGTCCATCATTCCGTAACAGCGATCACCATTCCAATTCTATCTAATAGCAAGTTCCATTCCTATATATCCAGAGGTATTCCTATATATACTTACTATTAGATGAACTGTATGTTCGTTAGCCACCTTTTTTCCCACAAAGAAATAAAAAAAAAGTTCATCATACACTTGTCATTACTAATTTCAAGCCAAATATTAACTCTTACAAGATACTAACTAATAATAACTTTAATACTTGACTAAAATTAATGGGAATATTCTTTATAAAAAGCTATTTTAAAGTAGCTTAGTATTAATGCATATTAATACTAATCATCCGAAGAATCATCCTAAATACTTACCGTCAGAGGAACTTTCTTGCAGCTTATAATAAAAATAGCACGCACCAAAACAATTCAACCAATTTTTCACGTTCGTGTACAGGCCATATATCATTGGGATCCATATCTCAGTTTTATATGTGTAACACAAATATGTCTTGTCACTATCAGTTTTTACATCTGACCCCTGTAACATCTCCCCATTTCGCGCTCTCCACAACTTGGGCTATAAATTCAAATCGCACACACTTTGTGCAGCTGAGACACTTTCCAAAGTGCTTCACACTGGCGACTCGGAACCGCGATAACAAAATTGGATATTTCCTGGTTACAAGGGAAATATTGAATGGATAATGTACTCTTGTCCTATTGAGTAAAGATTATAATATAGTAAAACATGTGTGTGTGACTATGTATAAAATAATAAGTCAAATAAAACTGATGTCTTTTTAACACTATAGAACTTTATTTGCTGTTCTTCTTAAACACATTACAGTTTCGTTTGACAGACCTGTTAATTGGCAATGGAACTGAACAATTAAAAAACACAACTCACCTTTCATTCAATCGGACTCATTCGCTTCAAACTTTTGTCACCTTCTCCATATGCCAACTCACCGCTCGGTCATTTGCATACCTACTTCACACCTACATGTAACTTGTTATATCACTGAAAATTTGTCTCTTGCATCCGATTATCACCACCGATTTTAGCTAAACATCAGCGCTGTGTTTCCTCGCAGGCACGGTGACCTGAACACTCATTCAGTACACACACGGGCAGTAGGCTACCCTTTGTACCATCTACCTGTCATTACGTGTCTAAATATGTATAAGTATACATTTGTAACTGCAAGCTAAAAAAAACCCGACCAATTTATACCTTATACTGTCTACTCCCCATCTTTGGAGGGATAATTAGTTGAGGATAGCTCCTCATTATACTTCTTATTTTCCATTCTTCCTAATCCTTTTTCCAAAGGTAGCTCTAAATCTTCATGCCAGCTTTTGCCATTCTAAACTACTGTTGGCAAGTATAGCAACATGTCTATAGGCGACAGCTCAAGTGCGAAGTCAGCGCTAATCATCGATTTGAGAATACATACTAGATATGTAATATGTACAAGCACTCTAGGGCAGGCACCTTACAGTCTAATAGTGTTCTATGTTCAATAGCTCTCGAATTATTTAATTCATATGTGTTTTAAAACGGGAACATTCTTATTACCTAGCACTTAAGTTTCAAATTTGACTTTTTAATGAACACTTCCTCATCTGCTTCACGTCTCCCTAGGAGTTACCACGCAGGTTTTCAACGTATGATGTGTCGTCTAGTCTATTCCCATATGGATGGCGCTAAGGAATCCAAAGAACCTTAACCTTAACCGTTTTAGACTCTAATTTTTAATCGCAAGGGCTTAAGACCTAAAACTTGAACGGTAACACTCAAAAGCGTTTAACTCTCGGATCTTAAATATTCATTAGGGCTCACTCAGCACTAGAGGCGCTCGGCTTATTTTCACAACACTAAGTTTGCCGGTATTAACTAGGTGGAAAAGTGTAATGGCGGGGAGCCTTCGGGGACTTCAGTGTCCATCAGTGGAGAGACACAGGCTTATAATATGACATGGTACCTGTACTCATACATAAGGTTATGTAACTCCAAAAATGCGCAAGTGTAACATCGGAATGTCGTTACAAACTCAGTGCATATAAGTCCATGTAAAACGTCGCGAACCTGCTACCATAGCATTCACTAATTTATTTATGCGCTCCTCGTCGCCTGACTCCTGGACCATCCCATACCTCTACACGTTTTTCTTCCAACTGTATCTTTTATGTGAAATAAATATGAATTTTCATCCCTACTTGCAAGAAACTATCAGGTTACCTTCCCACCCTTCTATAGACCCTCCCGTTGTTTGGCGGATAATATAATAAAGATAAAAAATATCTTTTTTTATCTGTATGTATACATTTTTTATTTTGAATGCATTTCGAATTCATATATTTCTTACTAGCTTCTACCCGCGACTTCGCTCGCGTAGAATTAAGAGCTGTAAAATACACTTATCATCACAAAAATCGGCCCACCCCCGTTTTTTATGATTTTATTTTATTGTTTCAAAATTAAGTGGCTTTGAACAGTTTTGTTCATTTCTGGGGATAGATAAGATGTTTGACATCTTGTTTACACTACATTTTAGTGCACTTGAGGGTACTTATCAAAGTTTTTAACATAAACTCTGCTGAGTGTTGATTTGATTGTTTACGCCGGAACCCGTTCGAATCGTGTTACCATTATCAAAGGAACTTTTAAAGGGCCGCTTGTTAATCACTTAAAATTTGTGTTAACTGAGACTGTATTTTTCGTTGATTGTGTTTAAAATAACGGATGCTACTGAAAGTGAGGCGGTGCAAGTTGTGGCTCTGCTGCAACAAAGCTTGAGTCGACGTGTCGTGGCCCAAACATTAAATCTCAGTCGTTCTGTGGTTCGGCGAGTTTACCAAAGGTTTCTAGAGATTGGTGAGTGTCGAAGAATACCACGATCTGGAAAACACAAGGTCACATCTGAAAGAGACGACCGCTTTATTGTGGTAACATCTCTAAGAAATCGACACCTTTCTGGTGTTGACCTCCAGCGACGCTTACGTAAAGATCGGGGTGTGGCTATAAGTGACAGTACTGTGAGAAGGAGACTCCGTGAGCAGAACATAATACCACGCAAGCCAGCAACGGGGCCGAAAACGACCACAGCTCATCGACAAGCCAGACTTCAATTTGCGAGAAATCACGTCGACTGGACTAAAGACCAATGGAAGTCAGTTCTTTTCTGTGATGAGAGCCGAATGACATTATACGGTTCAGATGGACGGCGTAATGTCATGCGATGACCAGGTGAACGTTTTGCCCAGTGTTGTATGCAAGAAACCGTCAGTTATGGTGGATACTCTGTAATGTTTTGGGGTCGGATTTCTTCGACGAGACGCACGGACCTGATTTTCATAAGGAGGGGCGGCTTAACTGCTGCACGTTACATAACGGAGATCTTAGAAGACCATCTGGTGCCATATGTTGGCTACATCGGAGAAAACTTCGAATTAATGCATGATAATGCACGACCGCACGTAGCGCGCATAGTCATCCAGTATCTAGAAGAGGTCGGCATCCTGGTTATGCAGTGTCCAGCAAGAGACCCTGACCTTAACCCTATAGAACACATGTGGGACACGCTAAAACAAAAGGTTAGAGCTCGGGATCCAGCCTCCACAACCTTAGAAGACCTGGAAACCGCCATCAAGGAAGAGTGGGACAGAATTCCTCAAAGAGTGGTAAAAGTTTTAATGAGATCTTTAAAACGACGAATGCAAGCTGTCATAAGGGCAAGAGGAGGGAATACAAAGTATTGAATTTAAAGAATTGTCGTCATAACACTTAAGAATAAAAAATTACAACGTGTACAAATTCAACTTACAAATGTGGTAAAATCATTGATTTCCAATTTTTAATCAAAATGGAAAAGTTTTACTCATTTTATTCTTTGTTTTGAGCTAAAATTGTTTAAAATAAACAAATTTAATTAAACGTTTCGATTCTAAAATAATTTGTTTTATTTCATTACAAAAAACTGCGATCTCCGTTAAAAATGCAGGTGGGCCGATTTTTGTGATGACTAGTGTATTTTTAACACCTGTATAAGCACCGACATGATGGATTTCAAGGATGAAAATCCATCCAGTAATTTTTGAGTAATTCTATTAAAAATCTTTTTTTTTATTTTTCTCTATATCTCAACCTCCTTGTGACATATGAAGATGACACATTTACCAATTTTCCTTCTGGGTACTTAGATATACACTTGTGTGTATGTAGATATGTACTCAGATATAGTGAAAACCCGCTCAAAATACGTTCAGTGGTTTTAACGTGATGCTCAAACAATCAGACATACAAACAAATATTTTAAAAACTACTGTTTTGGGTTCTGTGGATTCTAAAGATACCCCCTATTTTTATTTTATATTAAGTCAATGTACATACTACAGACTCCACCCCTTTACTGTTTTATGTATATACTCGTATATAGATTATCATATGTTCCTATATAGGTTATAGGTCACATTGGTGAATTAATTATTTTTTATTTTTAATTACTGCATTACTTACTACTAAAATTATTAAGAATAAGAATCGGTTGGGTAGCGTCAACCGCAAATATAACTTATTAATTGAATCTCCCGGGCTACTTGGCCGAGGTCTTCTGGAATCTCTTTTTTTTCTTCCAAACGTTTCGTCAACAACTGCGGTTGACATCTTCAGTGGCTACTGCGTTCACTTTCGGAGAGATGTTATCTCTTCGGCTTCTCGAGCGCAACTGACTCGACAACTGTGGCGCACCGATATTTATAGTGGGCAAGGGTAGTTGTGATTGTGCGTGTACCAATACCGTGTGCGTACCGTGTACCGTGTGCGGGTTGGTGAAGAATAATTTCTACAAACAGGTTGACGGTGTAGCGATGGGCAGTCCATTGAGTCCTGTGGTAGCCAACTACTACATGGAGTCATTCGAAGAGACTGCACTGGAAACAGCACTACAAAAACCATCGTACTGGTTCCGATATGTGGATGACACCTTTGTGATCTGGGGTCATGGGGAGGAAGAGCTCGAACTCTTTCTGAAACACCTTAACAACATTCATCCAAGAATCCAATTCACCATGGAAAAAGAAAGCAATGGGGAGCTTCCGTTTTTGGGTGTACTGGTAAGCAGAAATGGAGATGGCAGTCTGGGACATCAAGTTTACCGCAAGCCCACCCATCCTAAACAAAAGAGAGCAACGATGAAGACGCTGATGGACCGGGCGAAACGAATCTGTGAACCGATACATCTACAATCGGAAGGGATACATTTAAACCAAGCCCTTCAAAGCAACGGATACACAGTCTCCGAAATCAAGAGGGTGCAAAAGCCAAAAAGAGGAGCCAATAAAGCTGACAATATCGACACCAACCCAGAGAGAAGCAGGGCGTTCTTACCTTACTTAAAAGGCGTAACAGATCGCATCAGCAAGATCTTACAAAAGAAAAACGTGAAGACCATTTTCAAGCCTACGAGCCAACTCAGAAATATCATCAGATCAGTCAAAGATCCCAGAGATCCGTTGTCCTCGACTGGAGTATATAAAATACCATGCTCCTGTGGGTCAGTGTATATTGCCACTACAAAACGGAGTGTCAATACCCGCATTAAAGAACATAAAGGCAATTGTCGAAGAGGAGAGACTGAGAAGTCGGCCGTAGCTAAATATGCCTTGTCGGATGGGGACCACGAAATCTGCTTCAGGGACATAAAGATCTTGTCAACCGGGAATCATTATTATTCCCGTCTCAATAGGGAAGCTATTGAAATCTACAAGCATCCCAACAATTTTAACAAAAAAGAAGAGAATCTAAGACTCCATAATATCTGATATCCAGCACTCCGAAGACATCAAGCTCACGGGGAAGAGAGACGAGGGGGGGGGGGGACAAAAACAGACTCGGTACACACACAATCACAACTACCCTCGCCCACTATAAATATCGGTGCGTCGGTACACACACAATCACAACTACCCTCGCCCACTATAAATATCGGTGCGTCAGTACACGCACAATCACAACTACCCTCGCCCACTATAAATACCGGTGCGCCACAGTCGTCGAGTCAGTTGCGCTCGAGAAGCCGAAGAGATAACATCTCTCCGAAAGTGAACGCAGTCGCCACTGAAGATGTCAACCGCAGTTGTTGACGAAACGTTTGGAAGAAAGAAAAGAGATTCCAGAAGACCTCGGCCAAGTAACCCGGAAGATTCAATTAATATGGACACCGGCCGAGAAAGCCTACACTCCACGCAAATATAACGTTCTAGAATAAACCTATCCATTTAGTTAGAGCTACGAAAATGTATACTAAAATCACTGAAATAACTTTACAGTTAGACAAGACAGTTAATAATCGTGCGAACGCTCGGTAGGTCAATTCATTAATATTTGTATGAGGGCAAAGTAACGATCACCAGAGACTTTGAAAATACTGAAATATATAAAAAAATATTCAAAATTAACATTTAGGCCGGATATAAAAAAATGTACACCCGTTTTGAATCGACCTGTATCAGTTTCGATAAAAACCAAAAAAAAAAAACATCAAACACAATAAATATTGCTTCGTTCTTATATCTAACGCCCACAAAAGGTCTTTCCTGGGGTAAATTAAAAAATAATACACGTAAAAAATTCATCTTATACGATAATTCTAGTAGCAATCCCTAGCAACAAATAACTATGTACGAGTATGTCAAAGGTCAACCGAAGCGGATCGATTAGCGAAATATTATTGTAGTTTCATGACCGTAAGCTATTTAACTGTTGATCGTTACTTCACTGACCGTTTATTAATATCAAGGGAAAGGTTCCATAGCCTACCCACTATACTTGCTGTTTTTCTTCATACGTGGGTGACATTGAATGTTTTTAGAATCTCAATAATTAAATCAGATATAACGATAGAAGTTGATTTATTGCTTTTCGAGGTATTCTCCATGACAATCGATATCTTTTTCACGCGATGAACCCATTGTGTGAAACATTCAGCCAACCTTTCTTTAAGCATCTCTTCAACAGTCGTTTGGAAGGCCGTTACTGTCTCTTTTGCATTCATAAAACGTATTCCTCTGAGTTTATCCTTAATTATAGGGAATAAATAAAAATCACAGTGTTCAAGGCCAGGACTGTATGGCGGAAGACAGTACTCACAGTAGTACAGCTTTTTACAGTTAAATTTACAGTACTCAATAATTGCTTCGTTTGTGTAGTGAAGTGAACTGAGGCATTCTCATGATAGAGGATTATTCTGCATCGAGGGCATCATTCTTTGACTTTTTCCAAAACAGAAGGCAAGCGGCTGTTCGCATCTCAGTTATTGTTCTTTTATTTTCTAAAGTTATTTCAGCAAAGCGGCCCGATCTCTTTTCAGCACTCCGTCCTTTCTTCACTTTCGTCGGCAACTCTTCGAAAGGAGCGATCCACTGCGCAGAAGAGCAAAAGGCCGTGTATGGTGACAGTCTATGGGAGAGGCTTATATCCAGCAATGGAAAGAGATACAGGCTGATGATATGGTATCACCCTACTTAATATTATCAAACCAACTTAGCATAAACGTCCATACACTCGTAAAAACCACAAAATATAAAACAATCTCACGTCTGGAAATAGATTTTTTTTTTGTACGAAAAATAGAGAAAGAATCAGAAATGTTTTCACAAACACATTGTGGATAAAGAATTTAAAAAGGATTGAGAAAGAATGGTAATTAGATAATATCATTATCTCATATCTAGTCCCATCCGCAGCCCATTCCACTGCTACTGGATGCAGGAAACAGATTAAAATGATACAGGGTTACATGGGATGGAAACGGTCTCGAATATCGAGCGCTGCTAATTCTCAGTCACTCTTTAAATACGATGATACGTTATTGCTACCATCGATATGGGAATATACTTGATGACACATCATACATTCTTATTAAAACGACCTGGTTATAATAAGGCAATTTCCTTTAAAGCAGATGAATAAAGCATATCATTAAAATGTCAAATTTTCAAATTTGAAACTTAAGTACTATATAATAAGAATGTTCCATTTTCAAATCGCATATGTATTAAATAATTCGAGAGCTCCTGAACATAGGACACTATTAGATTGTAACGGGCCTGCCCTAGAGTGCTTGTATAACATATCTAGTGTGTATTCTCAAATCAATGGTTACAACACACTTTGCGTCCAATCATATAGGATATCCATAAATTACGTCACACGAATTTCATGATTTTTGGAGTCCCCCCCCGTCCTTGTCACAGGTAGTCAGGGGCGAGGGGGGGGGGGGTCCACACAAATGTGTGGACCCCCCCCCCCCCCCCCTCGCACCTGGTGTGACGTCACATATTTTGCAATATTAAATTTAGAAATTATTAAATTAAAACAACCTTATAATAATATTGATATAGTTGGTAATATTTTAAAGTATTTCGTTAGAGTTAAAGTTTAGTTTTAATACATTAGATTTATACATGTGACGTCACGAAGCTTATGACTGGTCCCCCCCTTGTCACACGATGTCACACTTTGGATAATTGCGTGTGACGCAATTTATGGATGACCCCATATACTTATAAATAATTATATACCACAGCATCGTTCTTTCCTTTATAAATCTAAAAAACCCTGATGGCAACGCCCTAATCGGAAGGGAGATTTCGCTATTAAGTGTAAATAAAACTTCTAGAGATTTACAAGCCCTATCTAATGACATATCATTTGTATAAATGTCATGTTTTTATTTTTGAAAAGTTTCCGCCGTCGTAATTTTGGAACTACTAAATCGATTTCTACTATATAACTAATAATCGATAACTGCTAAACTATTTTTCTGTCAACTTTAATTTATAGCCGTTAAATGTGCCAAAGGTGGTAAGTGAGACATACCAGAGCCCGTTCCCATTCCATCCTATCTTATCCCTTCCCATTCTTCCAACCCTTTGTCCAAAAGTAGTCACTGGTCGCCCCAACTGGTTGGTATGCAGCAACCAGTTGGGGCGTATTTGTCATTCTGAACCAAAGTACCGCATGTATCGCGGATGTCCATGGGTGACAGTATCCACTTATTACCAGGCGAATTTATGCTCATCTGGCGCCATCATCCTATAAAAAACCTGTGATATCCGCAAGATGTGCCTTAATTTTTTTTTAAATGTCCCTAAAAGTAAATTGAACTAAAACATACATTTTCCTGGTATTCTTCTAGCCATCTAATGTTTTTCTATTCGTTGGTACTTACTAAGATAACAGTTTTCCATTACCTTTATAGGCTTTTATATCTTTTCGCTTTAAAACATTCCCTGAGGAGCCTAAGGCGCCGTTTCTATTCCGCATATCTGATGAAATGCACTATCTAACATATCGTATTACTATGGAAAGATCTGAGGTGATTGCACTCGAGTGACAGTGTTAATGCAACTATTCATTGTGGATTTCATATTATTTCTAGGAACCATTACACCACCTTAGATTTATGTTCTATATACCTTTTGTATTTTTAATTCACTTGACGAGTTACGAAAGCAAAACCTTCGTTCCCGCTGACGGTGTACTGATGATAGTGGCCGTATTCGATTACCGAGAACATTAGACTACAGAAACGGGTTCTTTGCCTATCAAAGTGTGAGTGGAATTTTCGTCACATACAAAATCCATAGCGAAGAAGTCCCAAAAAACAACCAATGAACCTGCAAGCGAGAACGCTGCTGGAAGATACAGGTTGCGCTTCCGTCTTCAGGAGTCTTCATAACACCTTCCGTACAGACTAAACTATATACCTTTCTCAATGATATGCTTATACTGATATAAAATGTTCAAAGGAAAATTGAAATCCATAAATAATGACGACAATATTTTTTTAAAACAAAAAATTGGCGTCCCCATTTGTAAGGTAAACAGTCCGTTTTTCAAATAAAATAAATATTGAAAATGAGTCGGAATCCATTGATGATAAAGGCTTGTTAGCAGAAGCCGATAGGTGTTTATAGGCGCTCTAACAAGATGATAGCACAAGTAATGAGACCGACTGGCATAGACGGTGGTCACAGAAAACATAATAAACAATATGATAACTTCAATAAATGTTCTAAATGTGCCTCACGCACACAGATGCATTGTTTACTCGTCAACGCAACGTATGGGTACGAGTAGGGTTCCTACTTAGATTCATTAACTAATAAAATAATATTTTATTAGTACTTAATAAAATACTTACAATACTTACATATGAATACCTAAATACTTACATATGAATATAGGTACTTAAGTTATTATATACTTACACTGTATAAAATAAAAGTCTACAGTACATTTCCATATAAATTATTATTTCATTCATAGGTATTTATTGTCACATTTGTCAATATATTAATTAAATTTCAATTTTAATCAGTCAGATACCTAATCTTTATACTTATTTGTAGTTTATGGAATCTAGTCTTACTTTACGGAAGTCCTTTATGAAATGAAAGATGCTCACAAAGATGTTTTACCTTTGGTTAGTTAAATGTTACTATATATTGTTTCTAGATATTTCTAATGTACATGTTCTAATGTTTATTTTTGGAACGAAGTTCCTTTACGCGGCTTGCGGTAGGTGTGATTCAAGAGAAAATGTAACGTCATGTAAGATTTTTACCCCCTCCATTACGCCTTTCTCTTTCTGTGTGTGTGTGTGCGTGCGAGCATCGAGAGCAAGACTCGAGCAGAATAACAGACGTGTAGACTAGTGCGTGGCCGGTTGTATAACCTAAATTTTGATTTTTGATTTGATTCCTAATTTTAAATTATTTGCATTGAAAATATGATACAAAATAAAAAAAATACATGAACTACACAGATTTTATTTCGAATTACATTCGGAGTTTAAAAAAATATGCGTGAGGTACTTCGTTCCGGACGGGGGTCCCCTGACAGCACATTTAATTTTATTTTGTTGTTGTGTATATTTTTAATGCAATGTAGTTTCTAATGTACATTACATACCTAGATCAAATATAAAAATATGTAATTTGTACTACATATAACAAAATAACTCATCTTTTATTATTACATTAATTAGTCAGACATACTTTTATATTAACCACGCGTATCTAATACCGATTGACGGGTATTAGATAACCAAGCATTGACATAAAGCATTGACCAACCAAGCGTTCACACGATTACAACCTTGTTTGCAATCGTAAACGAATTATTGCAGTGACTTTAAAGTTTATTTAGTTGTTCTTAATTAATAAATAGGTTTGTTCCATAACGTTATATATGCGGTTGGCGCTACTTGACCGCTAATTGAATAAGTTGATTTTCTTTTTCGTTTTTTTTGAAATGGCTAAATTCTTGTGGCCCTAAACGTGGAGTCTTTCACGTATTTGACGATGGAGGGAATAAGTTGATAATGATCTGCAAATAAGTTTGCATTTGTGCGAACGCTCGATTGACCGATATTTTATGCCCAGATTTTTGTCATTCTATCACAATTACAATGTTTTCTTTCACTGCAGATATTGTAATAATCAAAGAAATTCCTACATAAGTAAAAACTCAATGGACGCACTACCTCAGAAATATACCCCTAGATTATCGCCACCTATAAGTTAATAAAGCCATAGGTAAATATTAAACAGAAATAAGTTTCAAGATCCTCTACTGTCTTTTTTATGTCTACTTCAAGTTTTCTCGTACTGAGCAAAATATATTTTTATTTTCCAACGACGGCTTTAAAAGGAATCAGAAATGTAATGACAATCTGATGTAACTCTCTTATTAAAGAAAATCTCTTATTAAAGAAACTCTGGCACAACCGGGATTATTATTCAGCTTTTATATTTTAAATAGAATTTTGCATACCTGATAGCAATTACATTTTCTTATTTTATAAATGGATAAATGGATACTGTCGCCTATTGACATTCGCGATACGTGCCAACATCAGTCAAGAATGACGAGCGTTAGCAATCTCAAAAAAAGAATTGACAAGTATGGAGAGTATCATACCATACTTTCAGCCTGTGTCACTCCATTGCTGGATATAGGCCTCTCCCAAGGACCGTCACCACACACGGTCTTCAGCTCTTCTCATCCTGGCTGGATTTGGCATTTGGCTGGATAAGAAGAGCTGGTTGGAGAGTAGGTACTCCCTATTATAACGGGTAGTATTACACTAACATAAGGGGTAGTTCCGGACACTATTACACACTCCATTTTTCTCTGGCGAGAAGAGAGTATATTTTATTTAGACTGTATTTTTAACTGGCTTAACTTTCTTTAAGTCATTCTTTAAGTCAAGCTTAGTAAACATTTTATCTGGCTGACACATCCCAGTTCAAGGACTCGTCTATTCCTCCTAATATTGTATCTTACTGATGCGAGAAAGACTCTCCACTCGCTGTCCATATTTTCTCTCCAGCTCAATGCATAACGTTACGGCAAGAACATATCTCATACAGAGTCTGCCCCGGTGTACACTTTGTGGCAAATATGAAATGACAGTTCTTGCCTATCTTTCAGAATACACTGTATAATTTTGCAGTGTTATACAAACATTTTCCCAATGAATGACCACTTAAAACTTTCTCAAATATAACTTCTGATAAAATCTCTAAAAGAACTTCTTCGCTACGAAATGTTCATAAGGCTCGTCGCCTGAGTTAATGGCATACTTTCATGTTCAAATACTTCCATGCAAATCCACACAAGATGAAAAATTTCTTCGAATATCGATATTTCTCTCGCGACTGTATGAAGGGTACATGAAAGCCCGACAACTATTTCCCACAAGTCAAACAAAATCTTTTCAAAAGATCGCTGAAATGCCGCAAGCGAAAGCAGCTGTGAATGCACACTCTCGAGTGTTTCTACTCTGATGCTCTTATATCTAGAGTTATATCTATAGCTCATATTATACCGCGACAGGTTGACGTGGCAAACAAAGAGAACCATATGATTTTAAGGCTGTAGTCGATTATTATTGATGATGTAATGTGCAAAAGGAATCTTTAACGGGTCACATCAATCACCAATTTGTTATATTTATGGCCATTTATCGATCGATCAATTCAGCCTATAACGGTCCACTGCACGGCACAGTGGGATGTTACAGATTTGTAATGACAAAGAGGTTTTGGAGCTATATACCACACGAGCCGCAAACGAGTGAGACAGTTGCTACAGACCCCAATGGTACGCATATCCCAGTTGCTTATTAGTCTCAGTGACACGAATTTCCTCACGGTGTTTTCTTTCACCACTGGGTTAGTAATTAATAAAACAAATCCTATTTATCACTGCTCTTGGCCAGCATTACATGTTACAAGTAATACACACAACAAAATTACACGGGCGTAAACGTTGTTATAAGATCATAACTATTGTTCTAGCCAACATGTGGGCGTACCATTAACAGAATTTTGTACACATTTTAGAGGCAGTAAACCGAGAATAAACGTACAAAACATTTTCTACATGTTCTACATTACTTATTTATACTTTTTTTAGGTTCTGTTACTAGAATAAACTTACCCAAAACCATCAAAGCGGAGTCTACAACAGCGGAAATAATTTTTAAAATTCATCACCTAAAAATGATCAAATATAATAATAATAGAGTTAAAAATCTGTTTCATGATCTACCTATAAGTTATAATTTGTTCATTCGAAATAATTACATTAACTACAGAAGAGATTGCGATGCTTTACAAGTACATATACGGATATTTATAGGCCTATCACTTGACTCGCGGGCTTTTAATAAATATAGAATACATTGTTATTGCCTACCAGTGGTGCCTGCGACTTCGTTCATGTCAACCTGTGATTCCCATGGAAACTCTATGATCGATCTGCATAAAAAGTACCCTAACTGTTAACCCAACACATAAGCTAAAAGTATGCCAAGTTTCATTAAAATTCGTCCAGTAGTTCTTGGGTGATGGGCGATGAGTTCAGACAGACAAACATTTTGCAAATGACTATTTTGGGCTCTGTTTTAAAAAAATATTTCATGTACAGACACGGCTCTGTTACGATTTCTTTATATGTATAGATTTCATATTTTGTGATCGCAGGCAGTAATTGTATTTGAATGAATGAATAAAACCTTGTTTGACAGACTGATATTGTCATATTCAATCCATATTTGACATACTGCAGATCGGCATTTATACATTTACACCAATTATATAGTGTAACTTTTTTTTTATTTTATTACTAAAACAAACAAAAAATATAAAACTGCCATAATTGTATCTAATAATTATACAGATTTGTGTAAGATACTGCGGTATCGGTAGTCAAGACATTAAATACGGTAGGTACGGTGTGAGCAGTGAACAAATTATAATTTGGATAATAAATATCTTCTGAATTTTATATTTTAAATTATTTTCACTGATATCTGTTTAAGATATATCTAAGGATTTTACAATAAAAAATATGAGCTTAATTACTTTTTATAGGCTTTATAAATACTTATAACCAAATTTAAAGTAACCAATTACTGCATTTCCACTAACATATATTTTTTCAAAGGGTTGATTTTCAATTAGAGTTATTACCTTACTGAGTTATTAGGGTTATACTCCTGCCTACACTGTTTTACTAAACTACATTAGATACAAATTCCTTTAGGCCCCTTGTTGTTTTCTGCTGTAAAAAGCTATGATCGTGAGTGTTGTATGGGCCACTGTGGGAACTTTTTATCACATACAGCGATGCTACGGCGCAGCAGAAACCTTGAAAACTGACGTCGAGATATGGAGCAGTGTTATATGACAGTCTGTAGATGGTCCTTTGTTAACGACACCGGATGTTTTCACGGTTTCGTGACCGCTTACCTGTGCTAATTCGGGTTTTGAGATATTTTAAATACTTTTTATTACCACACAGATTTTTATGTAATTTTATTTTTATTTTTAAAGGTTCCTTATTTGTAAATTTTCGATGTTTAAAAAAAAATAAATTATTTTTGTGTAATAAAGACGCAATGTAGCCTATATAAGTTTCTATTCATGTTCTGCACGTCTTTAATTCGGATAGGTACATACTGGATTTTAGTCTTATAATTCCTTATATTCCTTATAGTCTTATATTCCTAATCATGTTTTGTATGTTTAACGTTGCCGTTTAACGTATGTTTAATGTTTAACGCCTAAATAAATAATAATAAATAAATAATAATGAAAGGAAGTCCCCATCTAAAATACGCTAACCGTGCCGCCATCGGCGGAAAACCGTGTCGTCAACAAGCATATACGGTTTCTCTACGACGCGGCGAACTCACCGTACCGTAGGAAAACCGTGTCGTTAACAGGGGGCCTAAATCATTTATGTAGATCAGTGTTTTACCATTAAGGGCCATCCTGAATGTCGACAGCAAAGTAAAGTTTGGAGAGGACGGGGAATGTCACGCAATGTTTTAGGGAGAAGACAGGCGTGCCGCAACACTAAAATTATACTTGTATAAACGTAATATAACTTATGTAATGTACTTATACTTATATAATCTACTTGTGTAATGTAGTAAACCGAATAGTTTAGTTTACTTTAAGTTTTGTTTTTAAGTGTTTCATTACGAAATTGAAATGACAAAACAAGAACAGTTACTTACTTTCGGTGTACCCACTGTGTACAAAACCGTGTTGTGTGATATGCCGTGTCTGTATATTTAGTGGTCTTTGAAAAATTCGTTGCACTGTAAAGTAATAGTAATACAGAAAGAAAACTAAGAATTTTTGAATTTTTTGTCTGTCTGTCTGAACACTCATTACGCAAAAACCACTGGACGGTTTTTAATTAAACTTGCCTTAGTTAAGTGTAACTCAATTTCCAAGTTAATATTTAGGGTAGGTACTTTTCATCCAGTGAAATTTCAATATAAAATTCTGACGGGAATCACGGAAATAACTCGTTAAAGCGACGCGATTTTGCGATTTTAATTATTTCGTGCTCTTAAATTTTAAAGACTTGGAAATTCGCCATTAATCCTTCGTGTGTGTATTGCTTAATATTTATCTGATAACCATCGACACAACAGAGGTATACACATCCCGGCCGAAAGTAATTACACATCGACTATGATCGGCTAGCTTCGGTTTTGCAGAGCATCGTCTCTGTCGTGTGCCGTTACGACAGAGACGACGCTCTACAAAGCCGAAGCTAGCTGATAATCTTTTTCTAAAGGCTGATGTGTATTACTTTCCGCCGGGAAGTGTGCTTCTGTTATTACTAGTAAAATAACACTAGTACTAATAGTATTACTAGCGAGGAATTTATCTTTACATCTGTCTAGTAAAAAATATCTTCCTAGCACAGAAAACTAATTAGAAACCTAACGCAGTAGTTCTTGCACAGGCTCTTGTGACATCCGCCTAACCTTTTTCCAGCGTAAGCCGACAACAGGTGTTACGTGATAATGACTATACAGCCTTTGAATTTGTAATGAAGGCACTGAGTACAGGGCGGAGAGGAGAGAGTCGGGGGTGTGACGTCAGACGAGATCGTGAACCGTGAATACAGATGTAATTTGAACAGTATGGAAGTTAGTTTAGTAATCAAATGCGTATCGCATACACAAACGTGCTATTCATACAACGTTCAAGAATATTAAGGTAAGTCTAACTCCTAGGGCTGGCACTGCAGCGAGAGGTATTCCCTTCACAAACAAAATACTGTTGGTCGTGTAATGTTCATGGAACGTGTGATTCCATGAACACTACCTCCATGTGTGACAGCCCTAGATTATTCCCTAGATAGTTTATAACTGTGTTTTCATTATAATACCTTATCGTGTCCTTATATAACTTGAGTCACACGTTCTGAGTATCTATAAAACGAGCGCAATTTTCATATTTCTTTGCATAGACGCGGAGGTATGTATTCTTGTGAAACTAGTGGTTGAAAACGAAGGTACGCACATGGACAGCTAGCAGTGTTAACAATGAAAACAATCGCGTCAGGCCAGTGACACAGCGATGTTCGCGCGATTTCACCATCCAAAAACACCCAAACTTCAATGGCTGAGAATATTGTAATACATTCTATTTCAACGAAATTTAGAAATCTACGCATGCTTAAACAATTGATACGTAGTCTTTACAGAAAAAGAGACGCTGGAAGCCCATTCGACGGCTGACACCCGTCCCTCACGTACATGCAAGACGCCAAGAGCTTCCACAGCGCACAAGCTTGGTATCTAGTTTATCCCTTTGCTCTTTGAGTATACAGTAACTAGGTGCTCAGTTATTGTTCGCACAGTGGCGCCGTGTATTACACAGTGGTATTACAGTCGCATTTAAACGAAGAACGTTTTTAAAGAGTGGCAACCCCTTTTGCTGCCCAACGGAGGTGCGTAATTCGCGAGTAACATTGAGATTCCCTACCGTTCTTTTCATCTTTACTGCGTTGCTGTAACGATGAACGTAATGCGACTCATGTTGTTTTATGTCGTGAATTAAGATGTGAGCCCATTACTTGTTATGATTGTTTATTCTCGCTGGATGGAATTAGACTCGCCACAATATGTTTTAAGCAATTATTTCTTGTTAATATTAGTAGTTATACTGGTATTACATATTATTATGCCGCAAAGCGTTTTGTAACGCTTTATAGGTGTACCACCCGTATTGGTTTCCCTCGAGTGATAACAGTCTCGACCAAATAAAAAAATTTTCAAAAATTGCTATCACTAATTTACAAATAATGCTATTTCAGGAACATAAACATAGCCATCTCTGTCCATGGTTTTTGGGATTAACTCTTACATAAATACAGGTGTAGGCTGTGGAATGTGCTGTCTCAAGAGGTCTTTCCATTATGCTACGATATCGAGTTCTTCACAATGACTGTTAATAAGATTTTGAACGGTCGGCGGTGTACCCGCATACGTTCTGGTGTTGCATGGGCGGCAGTAGCCACTTACCATCACGTAGGCTGCTTACCCGTCCGCCTCCATTCATATATATAAAAAAAAACCCACGGTCTCTCTTTACACTATCAGTATCGACATGTATGCACTACTTAGAATACCATATCATATCAGCCACTGTCTCTCCCAATGCTCACCACCATATACGCTCGTCGAATATTCTCATCCACTCACCAGCGGCGAACTTCTTCAAATTACCAGTCCACTCCGCGCTTCCCAGTACGTGGCCTCCATTCGGAGTGACAACCGATGGTGTAGACGAGTGTTTGGATGGAGACGACGTACCAAGAAGTCTAATATAGGACTTTCTCTAGCCAAAAGTAGTGCGCTGAAGAACAGTGAAATACCGAGTTTAATTTGGCAGCATTGGAAGAGACTTATATCCTCCAAGGAAGAGACTGGCTGATGGTATGGTATAGCATCTGTTATTTGAAAATAAAAACATTGAAACATATAGGTATAATAATTAGAATAATCACAAGGCACTCTAGGAATGGGCACTCTATGTCTATACATAGAATGCCTCCAATAATTATATTTCTTGACACTCCACTCAACGACCCATACTAGAAATCCCTGTGTCATGGATCCAGAGACACATACAAAGACTAGCACAAACACCTGCAACACTCAGACCCGACCAAACAACTGTCTTTAAACAAATCGAACCCGGGACCTACACAGCAGGCAGGGTCACTACCAACTGGACTAATTGGTCGTCAAAAACTGACCAAGGCTTCTAAAGACTGAGGCACTGACGAAAGGCTATTTTTAATTTTTAACATTAATTTAAGTAGAATATGCATTTGTTGTTTTCAATTTGTAACGATAAAGATATTTATTTTACTTTCTTTCATTTCTTCTAATTGAACTTCCAAGGTTTTCCACCAAGTTACCGGTTTACCATACTAAAATATACTCAAATCGATCCCATTTTGCATCAAAGTACACCCACGCAGACTACGCACTCATGTAATACATACGAGTACACTTGTACGTATAATAATATACATAATAAGACACGTCACTCCCACGCGCACATATTACGAGTCGTTATAAAAATTACGCCATCACAATAACTTTTCCCATTTCCTGTAATAGAACACGCGCGTGGTTCACACTAGAATGGAATTCAATAGAGGGCGCCACTAGCTGTGCTATTTCGTGTAATATAGATCAGTATGAAATGAAGGGACAGACCATGCGCTGATTTTGTTACCGCAACGTGGTGTCCGAATATCCACAAACAAACCACAAAGTCCGAATACCAGTATTAGCACCGACTAAACAAATATAAGTATGAGTACTGGGTAGTGTGAAAATAAGAACTTAACGCCAGACGCCTCGAGTTCTGATTAACCTTTAAGACTTGAGGTTTTTTAACATTCGATGGTTTTTTAACCCTTAAGGTTACAAGCTCGAATCTAAAACGGTTAAAGTTTAGGTTCTTAAGGTTCATTAGTGTTGAGTTAGCATTGGAGGGTTCGAGCGCTCAGCGCTAAGTTTCATAATACTTAGCACTAGCAAAGAGCGGTGATAGCCTAGGAGTCTCTGTTCTCTACTTACTTCAGTTAAGTCGTTTATATTTTATTTTAAATGGCTACCATCGCCCATGGACACTTGCAACAGTGGTATGCAGTTGCGCTACCGATCTTGCAAAACGGAATAACATACCATACTCGTAATATAAAGACCTCTTCGGAATTTCCTTGTATAATCTACGTGTTTGCGATATAAAACAGTTTTTAGGATATACACATTTTATTTTTGCGATATAAAACAATTAAAATAGATAAAGCCCCATCTCCAACATCCCCTTGTCGGAGAAATGTGTATGCACCGTACTTCGGTTACAGGAGGTACAGTTGTATAAAAATGAGGTGCGAATTCTACTACTCACAACGACTATCTCCTTATATGCCTATCTTTTCTCTTTCTCTTTCTGTATCAGCGCCGGTTACTGTAATTTTGTTCTCGACGTGGACAAGAAATAGCAGAATAATTCAGTGAAGATAGTATGAACAAATATTTTTTTGTATTCCTGGTGGAGCCCATCCGTTCCTTTTATAATTGAAGAAAAACTATCAAGTAATATCGGAGGTGCCATAAAACGCGATAAGAACACCATTTCTTATCATAAAGCATCCCGAAGCATGTTTCCCAACTAAAACACTTTTAGTTGAGAGACTATACCTTTATCATGAAGTATAGACGTTTGAGCTTTGTAACGGTTCACCCACGATTTTTATAGTACATATAGCTGTTTTTTAAAAATGCTTCATACAGAGTTAAATTAAAAATGCTTCCTATAGGGTTAAATTGAAAATTTTAATTTCTTTCGTGAATACTAACAGTATGGTTCTAGACCTTTCGGCGAGAACACGAGAAGTGAACTTGAAGTTTAAACAAATTGTGTACTCGTATTTGTGCGTTTTGTGGTTTAATAGTTTATTAAACTTCAAAGTGTTTGTCGTGCGTAGTGTTTGTGATAATCAAATAAAAGCATAGGTTTGGGCTGCCTTTTTCGTGTGCTTCCAAAGAATCCTCTTCTGTCCTCAGTAAACCTACTGTCACTTTACTGAGGTACTCGTGACTTACTTCGACGGGACTGGATATTGACAGGATAGGTTTTACACTTTAAATTTGTAATTACGAACAAAACTTGATACTGGCATAATATGCTAATTGCACAATAATCATATTATTATATGAAAAAAGGACTTTGGTTTTACGATTTATTAAACTTCAACGCGTTTTTTTTTCACACAAAAATATAAACATTTTTTACGTTTGGTAAAGATGTAATCAACACTGTGAAATGGAAAAATACATATGCTACCCGTCAATAGAAAGTGTATACGTCACCTTTTTACTTATGGTGTCATTATTTTTCAAACAGTCAAGTCGACGAGTGTTTTTTGTTACAACAGTATATGAAATACACAAGTAACATAGTTCATAGCTTTTACTGTTTTACTGTTCATAGTTAACATAGTTGCTGTTACTCAATTAAAGACCATCGTGTTATCTGCATTTACTGAAATAGTGGATAAATAAAAAGACCACAAAACTGAAGTGGAATTGAATGGGACGTGTGTGTTGTACGTATCAGAAGAGATGGACATGAGGATGGATCCCACTGGACGGACACAAACTTCATGGAAAGACTAGGACAAACAGCGGAGTGATTTGAGGTTACTATGAAGGTTGGCCTCAAGTAGCTGCCACGGGGCCTTGGCTATTAGGGAGTTACAAACAGAAAGATCTGCAGTAAGAAAATATACCCTTCATAATGACGACCAAAAATAGGTTTATTTATGTAATACATTAACTTAAACTATATTTGTATCCTCAAAGCACTACTACTGTGAGGGGAGAGTGCACACTCCAATCCAACAGCCGCTGACTCTTCACTCACAGAAGAGCACCTTGAAATGTACTGCATTTCCCACTTTATCTCATTTCCCTAATGTACGTACGTGTTTCGGTAGTGAGTGAGATGTGCCAGAGCCCATTCCCATCCTATCCCTTCCCATTTTCTCAACCCTTTCTCCAAATCAAATAAAATCCTCCAAATTCTCCAAATCCATTCATGTATCTCCAAAGGTAGGCAGCGCATTCGGGGTCGTGCCAACGTTTGTCATTTTGGACTAATGTTGGCATGTATCGCGGATGTCTATGGGCGACAGTATCTACTTACCATCAGGTGGACTGTATGCTCGTCTGCCGCCTAAGTCCATAAAAAAAAACTATGAAGCGGCTACTATGGAATTATCTTCATCTACTATAAAGCATGTATTAAATTTTTTTTATTGAAGAGACTAGTCGTTTATGTGCGTTATATTTTAGCTAGCAGTGCGCGGGAACTTGTGATTCCAGTGAGAACTCTATAATGGATCCAGCTGTTATGTGAGCCCGGCATCTAAGCTTTAACTATATCTAGTTTCATTAAAATTCGTCTGGTTTTTGGCGTGATGTGCGTTCAGACAGACAAGCAGACAGACAGATAAATATTTTAGAGATTGTGTTTTGGACTCTATAAAACAATTTTTATTTTTCAAAAATTATTACATGCACATTTAAAAATTGTTAAATTATTTGTTAAGATTTTATTATATAAGGTCGGGGAAAAAGTTTCTTTGTATTTTATATACAAATTCAAGACATTTTTTTTTAAAGTTTAATTATATTTAATTATAATATATATGTGCCGTTTTGTTCTATAACTTGTTACCATCTTGTAGGTAGTGACATGATCCCGTAGCTGTAGATTTTGGGATTTTTGGTCAAAAAATTGCGACAAGTAGTTTTGACAGTCCTCTCTTCATGTTAACCTTACACTACCTAAAGAATTCTGAAGAGAACGAAATAAGTAGAAATCTGAGGGCGCAAGGTCAGGGCTATATGGTGGGTGCAGGGTGGGCTATATGTTTCGCGGCTTGTGTCGCATTTTTCCCTTTTTTGTAATAAAACTTTAAAATGTATCGAATTTCTTCGTTAGATTCACTCATTTTGTTGGACAGAAAAATAATTGAAAAATAGCGGGATACAGTTTTTTATTTTTTTATTTCTTTTTCTTAAATATTACCTTATTAATGGTATCATAACCAGCCAGGTACAAAGAGTTCAATCAAAGATATTGGATCACAACTTCATACATACGAAATACGAAAAGACTTTCTCCCCGACCTATTATGTATAGTTTTTTTTTCCGTTTACCATTAACATGGTCTACTGTATTTTCTATACCCTGATTAGTATAAAGGTCTCGGTAGCGTCTTGTCCTCAATTTATTTTATTTTGTGAGAGCAAGTCGCGATAACTGGTCGCGGACGTGACCAGAATGACGCATTTTGGTCACAAGTAAATCATATTATTATTAGCCACGTCGTTTCTAACTTTTGACGTGATGAATAGCTCGTTGTGTTTGTTAAAGAGGCAATAACGCAAATTGGCACATTGTGCCAGTGTCGAGTTTTTTTCATAATTAACAATATTAAAATCAAAACGTTTCAAACGCATCTCGTCGACATTCTGTTTCATTGAAATAAGTTAGAAGTCGCTCAGGAAAGTGATAGTAGATTTACTGAGGAAAGAAAAGTTGAACACATTGGAACAAAAACACAAAAATGTTACTTATACTTGATTAGCACAAACATGACACTTTGAACTTTAATACACTATCACTATTAAACCATAAAACCCATAATACCATACCGTACTATCACCACAGACGATATCGGCTCTTCTCATTCAACCACCACCGAGGAATGACTTTAAGTGGTCGGTCCAGCTGGCGGAAGGATATCCTACACAGCTCTTCCCGGTATGTGGCCTCCATTAGAGGACTCGTCTACCCCAACAGCCCTCGGTCCTGCGGCAAATATGACCTGTCCATTGTAACTTCCACGCGTCGAGCTATGTCGGCAACTTTAGTTCTTTGTCGGGTGTCTTCATTTCGGATCCTGTACCGCGAAGAAACTCCGAACATAGCTCTCTACATAGCTCGCTGAGTGACTTTGAACGACTCGACTCGGCTGTAACGGCCTGATGTGGTCTTGGAATCGGACCATCATGCTCACAGTGTTATACAGATATTTCAGCACCTGAATATATCGTCAGTCGAATTAGCACCACTGAAAATATTCCAGAACAACCCGGTTCTCAATAGATTCGAAGGCTTTCTCGCAGTACACACAGGCAAGTCATAAATTCTGCTTATATTCTTCGATATTCTGTATAATCTGCAGCATTGTATGAACGTGATCTACGGGGCTGTAGCCTTTTCGAAATCCAGCCCCTGTTACAGCGTTACAGCGTTAAATGGGCTGTTACAGCGTACACTGTCACCCTCATATGTTGTATGTTTTTTTGCAATCATGTATTATTTTGTTCGTGTACAATAAAGAGTTTATCTATCGACTTAAGAAATGTGTTTCGAATTTTTTCGTAGCAGGACGAGTTCAAGATAATTTCGCATAAATTTCGGCAATATTTTTTTCAAACATCGGCGTGAACTCATTTGAATAGTCCAAGGTTGTGACGGAGAAACTCTCGCACAATGGTTTATCATCCGCACAAATCCCAAAAACGAAACTTATTTATCCTTTTCAATGGTGTCGTCCACTGAAGTTGTTTGAGCATGAAATAACAAAAATAACAAAAGGGAAATGTTACTTTCAAGTGCTAATAGCTTTTATACCGAGCAAAAACTCCCAAGTTTACACAGTTGAAAAGAATATTCGTTTTTATTTGAAGTTACCATTTCTCATCGTGATTTGCTTGAGTTTTTCTCTGTTACCCAAGTTTCTCTTTTAAACTATTTCACTTTGTGAATTTGTTGAGATTAAACTTTATTTTTCATCCCTTTTAATGTAATTAATGCATATAGTGTCAAAATTAAGATTCTATACTATATATGATTGAATATATGATATATGATGAATATATATGTATATATAATATATAATGAATATATAATATGAATATATATGATTGAATATAGATTGAATACTTCTATACTATATATGAGTTTTTGATACACTTAAGTTGGAATTAGATTTCATGATAGGCTAGGTGAATAAATATTATGAAATGGATTTATTTTTGATGACTAATTCTACAACTAGAGAAGAACAGACATCCACATTAAAAACAATTTCCGAAGTTAATTAAATGAATATAGGATATTCTAATTTAGAATATTTGACGCGGGGGTATATTTCTATATATCTGACTCTCATATATGGTTGTAGTGATACTACTAAAGAGTGACGACATAATTCAGTATTGCAGTGCTTGTCTAACATGTGACTTCTGTGGTACGTCATCAAGATATAGAAATTGATATCCAGATCATTTTAACGGAATGAAACCGAATTAAAGAAACAGGTATAAATTAAAAAAGTCTACCGAATGGATTTGGATCATCTTCTAATTTCACCGAGATATACACCCAAATAAGTTTTCTGCCAAATTTAAACTTTTTTTTATTTATTGACCATTACAGTTATATATATCTATATACTTACAATTTATCTATTTAGGCATCAGAGAAACCTTGAAGATCTAAATGTGGTGTCGAATCGCTCTATTACTGTGAATGCATGTTTATAAATGCGAATATATATACATATATTATACATATTATACGCACATACGTGCGTGTATAAGCGTGCATGAGTGCGTGTGAGTGTGTTTGTGCCAGAACATGAATGTGTTATTGTGACTATATTTTCTATTATTCCCGGAATGTTCAACATATTATTGTTGAGCATGCGTTGATGCGCCCTGTTATTTGTTTACAAATTTCGTTATACGCCAAACAAACACACACACACACGCACGCACGCAATCGCGCAAGATCCGCTACGCTACATTCGTTCGTATACCAAGTTGAACAGATGTTGAGTGGGAATCCCTTGAAAATTTAACGCAATTACTCACGGACGGAGTCATAAACAAATTCTAGTTCTTCATGTATACAATTCGAGCATCAGTCTCAATTTAAACTGAGGTTGCGTTTAATCACGCATTTAAGTGGTCGCGCCAATTCGGTCCTTATTCGTCTGCATCCAACCATGAAATCGGAGCCTAATGATGATACAATTGCTAATTCAAACTACAAAGCAGCGAAAAGGTCGCTTTTCAAAGTTCAGGACAAAAGGGCCAAGTGTGTTTCAAGTTACTAAGGAGTGTGTAATACGAGCAAGAAGTCTATTGAGTAACGAGAGAGAGGTCAAGAATGTTTGTTAGTGTTAAGTTATTCTTAAGTACAAGGGCTGTTTTGGAGATGTTTATTTTGATATATACGAATTTTATTTGTCTTTTGTTTCTTTTATTTGGTACCTTATAAAATAACTTTACAAAAATTAACGAAACTACTAAATTTGTCATGCGGGTAGTTTTTAAGACTACCCATCAATTATTATTTATTATTTCTATTTATTATGCAGGTATTCCGTAGTTACATTATACTAAAAATATATACTGTGAAATATAAAGCGTTTCCTCAATTTTCTCGTCTGAAAAGTGACCATTAAAAAGTCATTAGTAGAAAAGAACCGAGAGTAATTTCAATAAAAACTTTAGAAAATGTCTCGAATTTCAAACGTGGAAAAGAGAAAAGTACGTGTCAATGGACTCAAAATAATGAGCATTATCCACACGTTTAGTTTTCGGAAATACCCACCTTTATACTTAGAAAAATTAATACCAAAAGAAAACTTATTTATTTACTTTATTAACAAAACAAATGACACTCATTTTTCAAATGGTTATTGGGTCCAAAAAACCGGTTTTGATGACCCAAATTCCATGGTCTACACAATTCTCCTATGGTTTGAAACAATTAAATAACATTGTAGTAAAATCACTTAATAACTAGATAGATACTCGTATTTGATTTACATTATTCAACATAAATAACATACAGGTCAACATTTTTATAGATACATAAATCTATATTGTATTGGCAATAGGAAGATCTCAGCTGATGCTAGCCGCTATAGTGATTGCCATAGAAAACGCAAGTTAGTGAAACTGTATGGAAACCAAGCTATCACAAATAAATATTAGTGCCGGAAAACCACCCAACGATGGAACAAAACATCTCCCTTGACTCCCTTGTTCACCATTTTGACCCTTGAATTTTAACCTTGAATCCGTGACAAACATACGTTATTTGGATATATTACTCGATAGCCAGTTATCAATGGAAGCCAAAAATTGAACAATTAGCACCTCGTGTTGGAAAACTTGTATGGGTGTTTAAAAAACTTCTGACATGTTTGCGCATCCCAAACTTCTTAAAACTATATATCTTTATTCTTTGCCAATCGGTCGTTACTCATTAGTTATTACCTCTCGATATGGGGAGGAACTCCAAAATTACATCTTATTCATTTATAACGGGCTCAACACACCGTCCTGAAGGCAATGACTTTCAATAAGTTCCGTTTTCCCACTTGAACCCTTTATTCTAAATGTGAGCCACTTTCAGTTCGCCAAATTTATATCCTACAATCTCTCTTCAGACTGCATATCATGTATAAAATTACGAAATATAATACGTCGTTTATTCGTAGACACCTTTCACCATACCTTTATCACTTTACCACCTTAATAAGTTATAATTACGAATTTAAAAATAAATTAAGTTATTGGCTTGATAGCCAATAACGACACACAGATTATCACGACACAGAATCTCTACTCACACAGCACATAAACACTCACAAGTCACAAGCACCGAACACAGAACGCACTAACACACACGCGTTCACTCTCACACTTACATATTTATTTATTTTATTTATTTGCAAACTAAGTGTACATTGTAGGTCTTAAAATCTATATACATGCACTTACAACTTAGTGGCCCTTTCCAGGCAGAGCAAATTTGAGGGCTGTGATGAGTGCTACACTTATGTTTAAAGTTAAAATTAAATCATTTTTTATATAGTACATGGGAATATTATATGGTACATAGGAATTAATTAAATTAATGAAATTATTCTAAGCCGATCACCGTATCATTAATATTATTTCCTTTATGTAGGGATGATGGATATAAGTTATTAAGTATTTAGGAATTCTTCAACCGAATAAAAACATTTGTTGATTAGAAAGGAGTTTAGCTTATTATTGAATCTTGAAGATTTGATCTCATTTTTAATATGGTGTGGTAATTTATTATATATTTTAATTGCCATGTATTGCGGACTTTCGTTTAACATTTTAGTTCTTGAAGGTGGTAGGTGTAGTCTTTTTTTTGTCATATACCCATTACTTTACACAAAATAATTAAACCTAAGATATACCTAAGAGTAATATGTATAATACCTAGCACATAGTATTACATATGTATAAACCAAAATATTAGTCTCATGTTTAGTCTTACTTACATAAGGATGGAATCCGTAGGTAGGTTCTCATGTCTGTAATACAGGTCTATCTAGTACAGAAGTCGAAAGATATTGTAACTATGGAACCATTGTTTTCGCTTAATAAAGATCGCTTTCTATCGCTTTACATATAAGCACATTTCGTATTATAATTATGTATGACATTAAAAAACTGATTAGGTTTGTCCCAATGATTAGGTTAGGTTTGTCGGCGTTGACATCAGCATCATCAATCAACCAAAGTATATTAATCGACGAATACATTACATTAGTATTTACAAGTCATTCTAAAGTCATGGATTTAAACATAGTTTTGTACAATTACCCTTAGCTGTTTATAATTCCTTAACATTGAGCTGCTTAGTTGATAACCGCTTGATGAACTTCCACGGCGATTAAAAGTGGAAAGTAATATCATCCTTTATGATAGGAAAAGTTTTATTTGCTCCATCAAACTTTACAGGAAGAACAGGGGAAGCTTGTAAAGGGAAAGGAGAAATGCACGTGATGAATGAAAGAATATTGAAATCACTGAAGCACATGCGAGATTAAGCACCTTTCATGAAAGCTTCGCTTCTATAATATGTGTGTTGTAGAAAAAAATGTTTAACCAAAAGTTTTAATACTTTATGTGCCCAGAAACTTAGTTCCTAATTTAGAATATACTGTAGCAATACATACTAATTTAGTCTTTATTGAAACGCTATAAATTAATCTTTAGAACATGTTTTTAATTAAAATCTTATATATAGAGTACGAGAAATATCTTCCTGAAGTCATACGATGGGGTTGGACCCTTTATTTACTCACCAGTGTCTATGACCTTTGACCTTCAAGTGTTCCCTTTTGTATTAGAGGCTCTGTTGGGCCATGCCGCCTGAGACTGATCAAAATTCCGTGACTCTACGATCGATCAATACACACATGACATCGAAAACATTATTCAACGAAGTAATTGATGACCGTTGCACTTAAACTACACATAACTAACTTCAAGTAATTGAAAACTGTCCAACTTCGGCTCAAACTTGTTATCCAACTACTTCAAGTTAGGAACACTTGAATGCAGCAGGGGTAAGACAAATATCCGATCTGAATATACGTGCGCGAATAATCAAACTGCAATTGGTATTGGGTGGTCCTGTAGAACTATGAATAAATCCATTACCTAAGTGATGAAAATAGCTTTTAATGGCATTTTAATGCTTTTAATACGGACCTTTTAATGATTTTTATATTCTTTTAATGATTTTAATATGCTTTTAATGCTCAATATATAAATATAGCAGTGCTAATAACACCTCGAAAAGAAAAGTCCACATAAGTCGCACATTAATCGTCTCCATATTTCTCAACAGTTCGGAAGTATTCTCTGTCTGATAATGAAAAAACACTCTAATCTACATGTCTACGCCGGATATTTCAATACTTTGGAAATACGAGCATAATACAAAGAAGCCCAGATAATCTAGAAAAGTTGTTAATAACGGGCAAAGGAGAAGGCAAGATATCAAGAGGGCAAAGCCTTGTGCTATGGACTGACCAAGTAGACAGTACTCTTAATATTCCGATAAACAAGTCGCTCCACGAAGCCGGCGCCAAAGATCTCTTTCACATCTTGTGATATATTGAATTAAAGAACTTCAGATTATAAATATATATTTCAAGAACCAGTACTGTCCAATAACATTTCAATGGCAACCAATTGTCTATTTAGGCGCCAACCAATACACTAAAGATATGAACTGTTGGACGGAAGACCAAACCGATAACGATCGGTCGAGTTAAATCGACAAATAATTGCTACCGCCGTCTTCCGCTGAAGCACGGAATCGTGTTTATTGATGGACCCTTGTTCTATTTTAATTACGACGCCAGCAATAAGGTAAATCGGAACTAGTTATCTTTGTCGGCACGCAACCGTGTTGGTTTTTGATGTAAACCTCGACGAATTGATGAGGAAAAGTTACACTACTCTGGGTTAAAAAAGCATCCAATTCACATAGTGCTCAATTTGAGCGCGCAAAAACTTTTTAAACGGATTATTCAAGATAATTTGGACATATTCATTATTCTAAATGGTCAATGAACGTCAAAATTTTAGAATAGCTCAGCATCCGAAGAGATATTGAAGAACTCACCGATGGAAAGTCAACATTTCATTGAGGATTTGTTTTCGCGATATATACGATCTAAACACAATAACAAACACACGAGAGTTGGTCACAAGTTGAGAATTATTTATAAAATCGATGTTGTGGTCGACAATCACAATATAATACATTTTTCTCGATAAACAAATAATAAATCTCACAATGTTTACGACAATGCCAAAGTTGACAAAATAAAGTTGACACAACGATACATCATATCATTAAGCTTGTTACATGATTGTAAAAAATAGAAAATATTATTTAGCGGTCGCATTCTAACTATTGCGTTCACTATTGCGAAATAATGAATAAGGTATAGTTTTTTTGGGTTTTTGTTTTAGTTCTACCTCTATGGTAAAATCTCTGTGTTTTTTTTTTTTTTTTATAGACTAGGGGGCGGACGAGCAAGCGGTCCCACGTGATGGTAAGTGTTACCGCCGCCCATGGGCACCTGCAACACCAGGGGGCATGCGGGCGCGCCGCCGACCTTGCAAAATCCTATTCACAGCTCTCTTGAAGAACCCCATATCGTAGCTCAATGGAAAGACCTCTTGAGGCAGTTCGTTCCACAGCCTACGGGTTCGCGGTATAAAGTAGTTTTTGGACCGCATAGTGCGCGACACCTCCGTATCGAGGAAATGCGGATGGACCGCACTTCTGTGACGGGAGGTGCGGTTGTAGAAACCCGAGGTGGGAATTATATTAAACAATTCTTCAGAGCATTCCCCATTGTACAGGCGGTAGAACACACAGAGAGATGCAACGTCTCTCCGAATGCTGAGGGATTCTAAACCGCCCGTGAGAGTGGGATCGTCGACAATACGAACAGCACGTCGTTGGATTGAGTCAAATGGGTCCAATTGGTATTTCGGTGCGCCGGCCCAGAGATGAGAGCAGTACTCCATATGGGGCCTCACCTGAGCTTTGTAAAGCATAAGGAGTTGCCCAGGTTTGAAGTACCGCTTCGCTCTGTTCAGCACACCGAGCTTTTTGGAGGCCATTTTGGCCTTATTGTCCAGATGACCCCTAAATTCGACTTTGCTGGAGATGTCGATACCAAGGATCCCGATACTCTCCAAGATCTTAAGAGGTATGCTCTGAAAGCGAGGTGCTACAACAAAAGGGGTTTTTTTAGCGGTGAATGCACAGACTTGCGTCTTACTGGGGTTGAAATCCACTAGGTTCATAGAACCCCAAATCGAGACTAGATCTAAAGAGTCTTCGATTTCAGACACAAGCCGGGCGCGACTCTCTTCCACTTCGACCCGAGGGATGTTGGCGCGGCCCCTGTACAAGGCGTCTCCAGTATTGTCATCTGCATAGCAACGTATGTCACCAATTTGCAACAGGTCGTTGATATGCAGAAGGAACAGAGTTGGGGACAACACGGAGCCTTGCGGGACGTCAGCGTTAATAGACATGGTGTCGGAGCAGCTACCATCGATAACGACTCTGATGCTCCGTCCAGTCAGGAAACTGGCAACCCATTCGCATAATCCCTCGGGTATCCTCGGGTATGTGTCTAAATATATTAAAAAATGTCTTCGTAAACAAAAAACGTCAATGATCTGTCAATTGATTTTACACAACTTTAAGCTCTCGCTCTTATCTCGGCCATTTTAATATAACGATACCTCTGGGAGGAAACCTAGGGCCTAATTGTCTAATTCGCGATTAGCACTAAATACTTAGCTTCGATTTGCTCTATCGCGACAGTCAACAGCGACCCGTGGTCACGGCAAGCTCCATCAACAGTCCGGCGATGCTGTTCGTCCTTCGACACTGGAATTTTGATACAATTGCAATATCAATGCCTTGCCATAATATGTGATAAATTATAGTTTGTCCCTACCAGGGGGTCTCTCTGCGCACCATCACAACCCCGTTTCCAGCAATTTTATTAGATTCATTTAATTATATTAAGTACTACTTAGATCAAATACTTTCTCTTTCCCTTATTTAGGTAAAGTTATTTACGAAATTATGAAATAGTGTTAGATTTACATATACCTAAGTCTAGCAATGGAATTGGTAACCCGTCCTGCGTGCTGATGTTGTTCTCACGCCCTGCAGAATCCATCGAAAATCTGTTCGACCAACGATTCTAGCATTGTTTAATTACTGTCACACACCTTTCATCCTGACTACCTGGAACTTACATACCTCTGCCAAATATTTATAATCTCCTAGTGGTTCCGGAAAATACACAATATTGTATTACCGAGACCTCTGGGTGGCATGCTGGAACCAAATGTGCAATGCAAACACATGGGGTGTATAGAATTCTAAGAGGCCTTCACCCGGACAACCTGTCCATCCAGCCCGCGTTTGGGGTAGAGCGGGGGTGGTACCGCCAAGATTATTTAGACTGTAATGGCCCGGGCCGACTGCCATACCATGTCGTCTAACACAAATGCGCTAACTTATCCGTCTCATCTCACAATACATAATTGTATAGCACCAACATTTACTGAAACACAGATTTCGCAAATGAACATACAATTAATTACATTCTATTAATTTAGACGATATTTCTAAGTACCATTGTGTTCTTGCTCCAGTAGCCATACGATCCCTACCTTACTGTTCTAAACCTACCCAATTCCAAGGCATTACGATGGTAAAATAATCCGTGTGTACATAAAATTAATGCGTGCGTGGTAATTGGGTGCCTGACTGTTGATAATGCAATATGGAATTTTATACTTCCCTGTGTATTGACCCTGTTCGATGTTGTTCGGATACTCGCCGAAACCCGGCACGCACTTCACCCGCGTCCTCCTGCACTTCTCACAACGCACTTCCCCTCCGCGCAGGTGCGAAATTTCTGTAATTGACTCTCGTTAAATTTAAAGTCGCGAACCAACCGATACGGACAACCTGCTCCCGAAAGCCCCTAATGCGATCCTCCCCGTCTCCGCCGCAATTCAGTTTTTCCACCCGTGCCACGCCCGCAACCCAACGTCAAAGATTTTTTACAAGACTCCCAGGGTATTGTCGCAAAAGTCAGACCCATTAAATATGTTATGAAGTTATGACTTAAGGAATACCATACACTTACAAAAGGTTCTGATAATGTCCTACATATTAACTGTTACACGAATAACAAGTTCATTCCTCCAAGATAATAAAACTAATCTCTGCTTTTCCACTAAATCCTCTTTTACTTCGCCCATATCCCATCAATATATAATGAAAATCATACCTAACAAAACTTTATCGAATAACTCATCTGCCTTATAATCGTAGTTAAATGAATACGCTATATATATTAAATCATTAAAAATTAATCCCTCGCATCCTGAATTCACCACGGGTTCCGTTCCAACTGAAAATCAGCGCTGTGTGTTATCACAGGTACACTGCTAAAGCTGAGCTGGATGCCCATTCGGGGCAGTCATAGGATTCACTGTCAGCAGACTACGCTACTGAATCATTTATTTTCTTTTTTTATATAATATTTATCTCCTGTTATATGCTTAAATATGTATAAGTTTGTCATTTTCTTTGTAACTGTAGTACCTATCTTAAACTATATTCAGAATGAATGTCTTATCCATCTATCTATCTATCTGAGTTTCAGATAAAGTACACACATGCTAAATTAATTTTAACTTCCCCGCTATCGTGTCTACAGATTACACATAACACAATGGATCTTCAAGCAAATTATCGCCCAGTATAATATTAGATATTTCACGTGCAAGTAGCAACTGACGGACCCAAGGTGTAGATTAAGTATCTCCCTGCTCGTGTCCCTTCCGGCGACCCCAATGTCCTCGCTTCACCGAGCACATAAACGCACGGCCACCACGGATCAATATTGGTCCATTAAACTATTCATCTGCATACATTTTGCGGAGAGGGAAGATACAAGGTACCACTCAAAATATGTAGGAGATTATTGGTTTGAAAAAATCAGTTTTAAAAAGGAGCCGTAAAATTACAATTAAAAACTATTAGTAATATGTTTATATATATATATATATATATATATACAATATATATATTTAATAAATAACGTCGCACTCAATGGCCACCACTGGGATTCCCTGTGTCGTGGGTCTAGAGACACATACAGCCATTTGCAACACCCAGACCCGAATAAACATCTGTTTTTAATGAATTCAAATGAAATTTGGCAAGATAATATGTTGGTAGATATAAGTCTTTTATCGTAGACAGAAGGAGACCAAGGGATAACAAAGTCGGCTAACACAAGCTACCACAAGACCTGAAAAACTACACGACCTCTAAAAGACGTTTAAAGTTACACATTCCTCACGCTCAAGAAAAACTGCATGAGGAGATATTTTTCCAACAGTATTTTCCATATAATGAACAATTCGATATAAGAAATTTTTCCATATAAAATGAAGTACTAGAACACTGAAAAATATACCGATATTTGTTTGCAAGCTTTGGTGTCTCAAGCGCAACAACTCAATACACATTCCAAATTGAATAATAATAATTATATTGCGTACACAATAAGTAAAAACAACATATATACATACTAAACACACATACTTAAGGCACAATTGGTAGCCTTCCAGGCAACCATAGGATAGAGAGATAATTGAAGAAATAAAAGTAAATGAATATATATCTAAATACAATTTAGTAAATAAACGTAGCAAATAAGCTAGGGATAATAATAGGAATACTAATAAATATAATTATAAACGATAAAAGTATATCTTGAAAATATATCATAGTCTTCGCACACAACCCCGAAGAATAAATTCTAAATATCTCAGTTTCCTAAAATATTGTAGCTCCTTTGTTTTTGAGAATTTAACCCTGTCACCCCCCACGTAAGATGAGTGTATCCAACCCTTCACAAAGGCGAGACCACACAAGCGGAATTAATTTTGAGAGGTTATATATATAGGTTACTCACGTTTACATTCTTTGGCGTATTTTTAACTATCAATAGAATAATAATTGTTATTAATAATAATTGATATTCTTATGTTCAACCACGACAACAAAAGTTTGAAATCTACTGTACCCATAGAATGGCTGCCGATAGACGGACTTCTAAACAGTAGCCTAATTTTTAAACTGCCTGTGACTCAGCACTGCAGGGCACACACTTTCCCATGAAATAACGAAAGCGTTTTAAGCTCATCAACTCTACCAGTGTTTTCCTCGCAATGTTTGTACGGACACAAGACATGAAATTCACGTTCCTCGCGTATGATACCCCCCCCCCCCTTACTTGGAAACTACCTGGAATCGATATCAGCTTATAGCGCCCTATTACACAAAACAGGCTTCCCCTAAAAAACTCCCTGCTAGACGCCGTTTCACAAAAAAAACACTAATCCGCACTAGGCACTGGACCTGCGTAGTGAATTAGCCTGAATTACTACCACCTTGTTACCCACCTGCTACAGCTATACAGGCTGTGTCTGACGAAGCCTTAACGAAGCGTGAAAGCTTTCACAGACATGAGAATTTCACGAATATTTTTTTGCAGAAAGTTTTCAGTTTTTAACAAATTTTGTATACAAACTTTCTAAATGTATGTGGCAAAAAAAAAAATTTAAAAAAAAATAAGATTGTATATTAATTAACTCTGAATTATGAGCAGAATCTACAAATCAGGCTTCGGAAAAGGTTCACACACACCGTATAAGGTATACTATATTATATATGCATATATCTAACCAACTCCCATCCTCTCACTTACGAAATAACATAATAAAACAACAAAAATACGCTTATAACAGTTTTACTATTAAAATAAAAAAAATTCTTAACGAACATGAGGTACAAATACACGACAATTTTAATAACTTGAGCAAATATATAAAGTAATAAAGAAAAAATATTTCCTTATAAAAATATATCTACTCTACAAAACGTGCAAATATCTTAATACATAAAATGGTGGGTAGTAATGTCATAAAATTTTATAAACATAAAACTGAAATAATTATAAAAGCGAATATGGATAAATTCGAGCTGAAACGTTCAATATTTTATATATGTTTGATGTATTTATACAGTATGATTGGTTATAGTATGTACAAATTCTAGGAGCTCAATTTATCAATAAATATACCCCCCCCCCCCCATATGTGGGTCATAAAATGGTCATAAAAGGTGGGCAACCCCCTCTGCATGAGAACCATTTTTATTTTTAGTTCGGCGTATTCCAGGTGTGTGTGTTCAAACAGCAATATGAAGCAAATTTGGAAGTTGAAATTTTAATTATGGTCGTAAAAAAAAAAAAACTTAATAATCTATTGCAATCTATTCATTGTAATTGTAAAGTGTAATCTATTGACTATGTAACTCAAACGTACATTTGGTATAACATTTTGAAAAAAAAAATGTATATACTACAATTATCTTTTTTTTTTTTCTAACTTATTGCAAAAAACAAGACCGTTAAGGTACTTATTTTATCCAGCCATTCAACTGTTTTTGAGTCATTCGAAGAAACGACATCAAAGTTTAGACCTTATGTCTACTACTTTATGAGGCATTGTTGGTTGAACATAGCCCCTGCGTGCCTCCAAAATGGAGGAAATCAATTTGAGCAACATTTATAAATCTTTATTTACTACTAGCAGTGCCCGTATTTATCAATAAAATTAAATTTACTACTTGCCCTTAGAATTCCTACAGACCATAAACAAACACACTGTATACAGTATGTTATAAATTAACCATTTATAGTTGGCAAATTTATTAACGTTTAAAGGGATAAAATTTCATGAGAATAATCAAGGCCATGATGCATTGGAATATTAAATTTTTATATTTATTACATATCTATTTATTGGTTATTAACATAATTAATAGCCGCTCAGAGATCACGTGTTAAGTTGTTACGTTACTAATTTTGGTTAAGTGAAGGTATGAACATAACAAATTATTGTTTGATTAAATTACAAGAAAAAAAAATTAAACCAAAAAATTGTCTTTCACAAGAAAATTATTCAATCTGTATATGAAAATTATAACATAGTACTTGTTCATGTTATAACATTGAATGATTCGTTCATACCAGCTGTTGTGAAACAACCATAGGCAAACAAATGCCTATCAAAATATGCAATAAATAAGACATCGAGCGGCTTGAGACGGTATATCGACTAGTGATTAACTAAGAGCCCAATAAAAACATATTTGCTTGGTTTCAACTTATTTTATGAAGCTGAATGAAAGGAATCTATGAAGAAACATAAACAATGTGGTTTTTTTTATTATTAACTCATTTTTTTCTTATTATTTTAATTAAAGCCGTGCGCATCGCTAATGTCACTTGTGAAAATTTTACGCCAATTGCTGCCATTTTTTAAGAACTACACATATTTACACGTAGAGGATCTGATAAAGGTTTATTTGATATAAGTCACTTCTTCCTATATTTTCTTTGCACAAAAATTCACTGACTCGAATCAAATTACTCATACACTACGTCGATTTTCATCAAAAATTCTCACCAAAAATTTGACCTATTTTCATAAATTATCTTCCCTAATCTTCTTTCTGTTCACTTTTTTCACTAGATATTACTACAATGCGGTCAATATCGAGATTGATAGTTGAGATTGAGTTTCGCTTTATTGAATTCAGAATGAATACAGTAACGTAAAAACTGTCTAAGTCTAAAAAGACTTCATTGTATTATAAACTAAAATACAAAAATTAATTGGTAATCAAAATACCAAATAAATCCCTTAAAGCCAATAGAAATACAATAACGTATACAAATATACTGCAAACCAATGAATTTTGGTCAACAATTACTAAAACTAAACAAAACTAAAATAAATCCATTAGAATGGTTCATAGTAAAATTTGTTTGGAAGATCCAAACTAATTTTCCTACACCTACGGGCATCGTAGTTCCCACTCAATTTCTAATAGGCTATCAGAAAGGTAAATACCCAAAATTCATCTAAACGTCCGAACCACGGTATAAAAGTGTATATCAGATAGATGTATGTATATCAGTGTATAACGGTATATCAGAGGAGCAAGTATTAGATTTAGTTCGTTTGCAAATTTTATTATTGTAAACGGACACGTCAAATGTTTTTTCTATATGAACTTTTAAGCTTCACAATACGTCCACTAGGGGGCGCGCTTGATTCTCTATACAGAAAAAAACACCTAACTCAGACGCGATACTTGTTTTTCTTCCATATAATATGTAATCTCTTATATCGAGATTATGTTTTCATACGAAAAATCTTACACTAAGGTCACAATTCACAGACTTCGAAATACTTTTGACTTAAATACCGTTTAAAAAAATGTTGAATTGGTGACGAACCTCCTCGGTGAGTTAACCTCTATTCGGTTTAGCGACAGAGTTCCACCAAAACTGCTCATGAAGAAGACAATTAAACAATGCATTTTTATGCATTGTATATTATTTGGTAATTATTTAAATTTAATATATCTTTAAGAACCATTGAAACTTTGAGGACATAATTTTTATCTCGTTTGTGGGTGTTACTTTCATCACATTCGATTAAAAAACGTGCAGTTTAACACTGACTTCTTAGAAATTAGAAAATAACGAGAATTTGGAATTTATTTTTCGGATTCCCACATGTTTCACAAATTACACATACTCTAAATTTATTATTTACGGATTTTTGTCGAGTTATTAGATAACAACAAACAAAAAACAAGAAAGCAACATTCGCAAAATTTCCAAACAAAACAAAAAACTGAAAAACAAATTTGAAAATATAAGATCGTGGTTGTAATAAAAACATATTTGCAATTGAAGCTCCAAGTCAAATCAAAATTAAATTTTAAATATCAAAGGCGTAAAAACGACAACTACTACCTAAAATAATAATACCATACTGTTCTTTATTTATACCGTGTCCCAATGTAAATAAGTCTATAATGGAACGAACCCTGGCTTATTTCCATTACACCTACAATCTAGGTATGCTATGATTCTAATTTAGATTGACTAGTTTTTCTTGAAGAGTCAGTCGCTTCTTCTCTTCTGGCGTTGTCGCTGAGGACAGGCCGTGCTGGAAACAAAACATCACAACATTGTTTACTTAGCATTAATTAACAGGTAGGTATTAAAAGTAGGTAATCTACCTACTTTCAATGTCACATCAAAAAATTTTTTTAATGTAACAAAACATAGTTATTTGTTTGTTTCGTTTTAGTTGTTTGTATTGTTCCTTTCCGGAAAAGTTAAAACCCTCTCATCTGTGGTAATGGGATTTTTATGTTAGAAGCGGCAGACGAGCATACAGTCCACCTGATGGTAAGTGGATACTGTCGCCCATAGACATCCGCGATACATGCCAACATCAGTCCAAAATGACAAACGTTGGCATGCCCCTGGATGCGCTGCCTACCTTTGGAGCTATAGGAATGAATTTGGAGAAAGGGTTGGGAAAATGGAGAGGGATAGGATGGGAATGGGCTCTGGCACATCTCACTCACTACCGAAACACGCACGTACATTAGGGAAATAAGATAAAGTGGGAAATGCAGTACATTTCAAGGTAGTCTTCTGTGAGAGAGGGGTAACGTAGCCAGTCGAGCGCGCCCAGCGACTGTTGAATTGCAAAGTGCACTCCCCCTCGCAATAAATTATGATTCTTTTATGATAAGGGATAAAATATAAGTACTGTCCGAATACTCGGTTGCGGCTGTCGAGATAAGTTGTTATAGTAATGGTCTAAATGATTTGTTTTAATCCGATTCTCAAACAGACATCTGCCATTAATGGCTATCTAGAATACAAGTCAACATCAATCAAAAACACGAACATTAGCACTGCTACCTAGACGCTGCTCGATGTGCTCACTTATTGCACACTAAACACTAAAGTTAAATTGATTTTAAAATACACTTCATGTTATTTATTCAAATCTATAAATTCGTCCACGGTTTGGGAGATTTGAAAACAGGTTTTGAAAAACGAGGAATGAGGTGGGTTGGGATGAAAGTAATTTAGAAACTTTATTTCATTCCCGAAACACACTATGTTCATGGCAATCATCTGTGTTCATAATAATGATACTTACCAATCATTCTAAGAAGAATCTTCTCTAGCCCATGTATAGGCGATTCGAATGTCAGGCACAGCAGTAAGGCAAGGAAGAATGTCAGCGTTATATGGGAAATCGCGTTAGCCATCTGAAAAGAAAGAAACAATTTAATCTCTCAAACGTACAATATTCAGTAGTTTATTGACTGGATACTCAAATGTAATCCAACAAACAAAAGTAACTCTTCTAGAATTACCTAGAATAATAAATGTTTCCAATAATTATCGATACGAGTCGAATCTAGAACGGTATTATCGTATACCCACTCGCAACTCAATTTCGAGGTCGACAGTATGAACTCTGACCTATGTACCTGACTCATGTACCTACAGATTTCTTGGGTCGTAAAAGAAAAAATCATTAGAAATCCAACATATCTAGGAAAAAAATAATATGCATAATTCAATAAACTATTAGGCCCATGTTGGTAGATTGTCCCGAACCCCTTGAGGGCTCTGATATAGGTGTTGTAGATATAGGTATTTTTTAATTACACATAGTTTCAAGTTATTGAATATAATAACTATTATTTAACGGGGAACTCATAATTTATACGTACTAAAAATTTTATAGCCTTTGCAAACATAATCTCGCTTCGACTTCGAAATAAATTCATAGAAATCGCGAGTATACATAAAATCTTTTACATAACAATCTTAAGGAAACATCTTCATGAATAACTCCCGCCATAGTATGTTTAGGTTTAATTTAATAAAAGACAGGTTGCACAAAGCCAGAATCCCATTAATTATTCCAATGTTAGTCTAACCACAACATGGCTACCACAGTGCGCCGGCTTTTAGCACCACCCCAACTATTCTGGGTGTTGTAAAAGGCCACTAAGGGCTACCACAAGGACTGAGGAACTACACCACCTCTAAAAGAGTGGACTCGCCAATCCCGCCCATACATCCCTCATGCACAAGACAGTGTACGTGAGGAGGCCCCTGACCCATGTCCAGCAGTGAACGATAAAAGGGCTGGTAACAGTTACGACAGATTAATTACTATACGCTATGGCACATTGTAAATGACCAGATTCTGCGTTGAAATATTCTAAGCAACGAGGCTTCTGGCGATGGTGAATGGCGAAAGTGTTCAACAAATAAAAAATAACAGACTGTCTCTTACTCATTTACGACGCGCAATATATATTGCCAACTGTACTGTGTTCTAGATTTTTAGTTACTATTCAAGACACAGCAATTGAATATTAAAATAAGTTATTTTACATAAGTAAATTAGGTTCCACACAATTATTACAGAATTCAGAAAAATACCTTCAGCAATTTCTTTCGGAAAAACTTCGACATTCTTCAAAGTTACTAATTAACTTGCAGTTAATTTGTACGATTCTTTGTCTAATTTCGTATTGGAGTTAAAAATAGATTCAAAACTTAATTTATGTCTACAATTTTTGATGTTGTTATCTTTTCTGGTAATTCTTCGCATCACACTGACAGATAAATAATAAGTTGTTCAACATTAAGACGTTATTTTCAAATACTCTATGGATTATAATAGCAGTGTGGGACGCTCTCCAGTCAAGTGGACTAAAGGATTTAAAGAATTTTGTCGATGGTGGCTGGATAAGAAGAGTGGCAGACGAGTGGGGCCGAGACTTGGGAGAGGCCTACATCTTGCAGTGGAGAAATTTGATGGTATATTAATAGCTATAATCATTATATCGTCATTATAAAGAGTTTTTAAAGAAATCCACTTCGGAGATTTCCCTATCAATAAATCAATAACAATATAATGCAACGATATGTTGTAGGATAGAGTTCGTAAAAATGTACAAATTTTATTTAAACATTGTTTTATATAATGTTAACTTTCCAACTGACCGGTAACATCAGCGTTTTCTGGTATAATTAATATTTATATTCTTGCAAAATGCACCTAACAATTTATATTCTTAACAACTAAGTCGTTCAACAACAAATGTGTGAAGTAATATCTAGTGTCCGAACGAAACTGATTTTGCGGCCGAAACCGAAACAACCTTCGGCCTCAATCGTCGGCCCAAACTGAAACTTCTTTTAAGGACTGTAAACCTAAAATGGACTATTTTGATCTTCGATGTAAAATACAATTTTTACTCATTAATTTATTTATAAACACGTAAATTTTTAAATATTAGATGCTTGCCTATGAAATGACCTATTTGTATGAAAAACTGATTTTTTTGTTACAAAAATATTTATTACTAGCTGTGCCCGGCATGCGTTGCATGCGCGTCAATTTTTTTGCACATAATATATAGCCTATGTACATCTGGAACAATGTACCTTTCAAATGGTGAAAGAATTTTTGAAATCGGATTAGTAGTTTCGGAGATTACCTCCTACATCCAAACTTACAAACTTTACCTCTTTATAATATTAGTATAGAATATGTTAATCGAAATATTGACCCATATTATCTACACACTTTTGCCACCTCACGGGCAATTGGTTGATGCCACTCCTGTAAATGGACGGGTATCAATGAATTCTTCAGGAGCTCTAATCACAGCTACTTCAGAGTTAAATTTTTGTACAATTGTTCTTTGTGCATTAAAGTTTAAATAAACAAAATAAATACTAATAATTGATAATTACTTACCACAGTAAAGAACGTGATGTGTAACGGATGTCTCAGCTGGCCCACGTAGTACAGTTCAACTACTCCATTCATCAAATAGGCACAGAACGTTAGTCTTGATAACGGCACCAGGAACTTCCACGCCAATAATTTTCCTAGTACACCTGAAACATAAATTGGATATAGATACCTCATAAAAAATGAATAGGTGATTAAAACGTACTTGTTTCTCTCACTCTCTGCATCTGTGAATCTGTCTGTCTGTTTCTTAATTATCATGTGCTTATTACCTTTATTAATTATTTGATTTTAATAAATAAGGCTCAATTTTTCACCCTGGGATTGCCTGTATCGTCGCTCCAGAGACATGAACATAGACGAACACACCACCCATACACGAATAAACATCTGCCTTTAAAACAAATGAATGTCCTACCACAAATTGAATCCGGGGTAGGGACATTACCAACTGAGCTAATTGGTCGTCTTATTGCGAGTCTGACTTTATTGTGATTTCGTAGCATTTTACAGGAGATTTGAAATGTTTAGTTAATTTTTATCAAATATATTTTTCGGAGAACCTTATACTCAGGAGTAGAGAGATACGGGCTTCTGGATTGATATAACTCTGGTATGATATATTTTTTCAGAGGTATCCTCAGTTAAATCTCTACATAAGCTACCTATAAACAGATCTATCAGCGACTATAAAACATAGATAGATACAGTTTATTGTACACCAAAAACATACAGAGTAATACAAAGTACAAAGTTATTAGAAGTGCAACCGGCGGTCTTATCGATAAAGCGATTTCTTGGAGGCAACCTTTGGGTGGTGAAGAGAAGTCAGTAGAGAAAATAGAAGTGGACGGTGGTACATTAAGGAAATAATATACCCACCTGTAAAGAAATTAAAATTCGTCTCTTGTTAATTCATTATAGTCTCAAGAGTATAATTTTTTAACTTTACCAATACAGAAACTTTTACATAGATACTCCTTTTAGGCCTCAAGAGGCCTAAAAGGTTTTTATTTGTGCTGTAACATAATTTATTGTTTTTATTTGTGGCTTCTCAATTAACTGATAAATTCAAACTTTTAAAAAATTAATCTACTCTTTAAAATTATAAAGATCATTGATAACGCCCAACAACTAAGTGCCTTATACAATTTAAGTATTGTGCAGAATTATTTAACATTTTTATTGTAGATTGTAACAATGGCAATCTCTATTCTGTATTTCATCCACTTCTTACTTTTTAATATTTTATCACTGAATATGACGACCAATTAGCCCAGCTAGTGGTGCCTCTGCTTGTTATGCATAAGGTCCCGGGTTCGATTCTTGGTCGGACATTTGTTTAAAGACGGGTATTTGTTCGGGTCTGAGTCTTGCATGTGTTGTATTCGTCCTTGTATGTGTCTCCGGACCCACGACACGGGAAACACACGACACCTAGTGTGGGCGATTGAGTGTGATGTTATATTTCATTTTGGGTAATTTGGTTATAATTTGGGTAAGGGTGGGCATGTTTCTCTGGCTGTCTGTGAGCATATAGGTACTAATAGAATATCAGTCCTGTGGATTATCTACAGCAGTGTTTCCCAAAGTATGGGTCGCGAGTGAATATTGGGTGGGCTCCGAAAAAAATTAATTTAATTTAATTTTAAGTATAGTGTTCTGATTTATCTTATTTTTAGTTAGCAATTAAACAACTTTGAACGGTTTAAATCGCGTATATTTAACATTATTTATATCCCGACGTTTCGAACACTTTGCAGTGGACGTGGTCACGGGGTGACTAATTGATTTTATTTGTCACTTGAGTTATTAAGAAATTATTTGAACTACCGTCTGAATTTTTTTTAATCATAACATTCCCTATGCACGCAGTATTCGCTCACGGTGTCCAAAGGTCCAGAGTTATTTTTAGTTATTAAAAATTTCGATCAGTATCCAGAAAAGAAAAAATCCAGTATCCAGTGGATACTGGATTTTTTCTTATTTTCTTAATTGTACAATCCTTCACATAACTACGCTACGTAAACGAGACCATACTGCAGCAGTGACACAATGCTATTTTCATGTGAGGCGTAGGGTGGGTCGCAAACTTTGTAATTTTTTTTAGGTGAGTCGCGGTTCATGTAACTTTGGGAATCACTGATCAGTATTCAGTATCTGAGAATCAGTATTTGATGAGCCAATTCCATTTTGGCACACAATATACTTCTATATGCATTGGAAATGCGGTGTTGCAATTACGACTGAAATAAATTTATTTCCTTCTACACTTTATTCGAACGAGCTTATATAAATTTAGTCTTGCATGATCACGAAAACAATAGGCTAAAGAATCAAATAAAAAATCACCATTAAATGGAACAAATTTCGTTACCTCCATTACCAGTCGCGCAAGCGATAATCAACCATCCACTGGCAATACCCCAAGCTAGCTTATGAAGAGAGATGTAGGCAGCTGCTTCTATGACGCTGTATTTGTACCACTCCTGGTAGAACACGCTCACTGAGAAGGTGGTGACCGTTCCCAGGATGATGCTGGTCGTCCAGGCGAATGCTTTCAGTAACCCAGAGAACTGGTAACTGGAAGACAGGGAAATGATCTTAGTTTAGTAATATTAAATGAAAGTAATATTAAAAAATATAAATAATATTTTTTTTTTAAATACACAATTTAATTTTTCATTTGTTTAAACTTATCAGTAGGTAGTTTTAAAATTACCTTAAAAAAACGAGAATATATTGTCTATTGTCGACTCTCATTCGTGAAGTCGTGAATTTAAATCCTCAACCCGTACCACAGACTTTTACTCATTTAAAAAAAATATATATTATATAAAATTAAAATATTTATAAACTAGCTCGGCGGTAAAGGAAAAAATCGTGAGGATATCATCTGTATTCTCGAGAATTAAAAAAAAAATACGTATCCGCCACACCGCTCTAGGCCCGCGTGATGGATAATGGCCCGAAATCCGCTAGTTATTTACTAGGAGAGGCAGTGTTCCGCGGTGAAGAAAACCATCGTCAGGAAACACTGAAGCTGTATTTTCATCAAGAAGCAAATAAGCGGAACAGACCGCAGCTAACAGGAGAGAATCATTCATGTGCAAAAGATCCCGGGTTCAATCCTCAGTCGGACATTCGTTTGTTTAGGGACAAGTGCTTTCATCAGATCTGGGTGTGTGTGTACGTTTGTCTTTGTGTGTGTCTCTGGGCTAGTGGAATCCTATCCACATTAGTGGTCATTAGTGTAACGTTATTTATAAAAAAAAACAAACTATGCTCTTGGTTGATCTCTTCACATCTCTACACAGCTTTGGTGGGTACGCAGTAATTTACTAGGGTAGGCCTATTCAGACGTGATAGGCTATATTTTGATTTTTATATTATGAGAATGAGGCTATTTGAATATTGAAACTTACTTTTCAGACTGAACTCGATGCAAAATGTAGGCTGTCAACAATCCCATAAAATACGGCGTCATCTTCATGTGAGTTTTAATATATGCTTCTTTGAAATAGAAATTGGAAACTATGTCTGTGAATTCCCTACAAAAAAAAAAACAAATATATCTCAAAGTACTCTCTAAATATTCTAATCTCTTCGCGTAGATGTTAGAAAACTCGACGAAGGGATAACAAAGCCGCTACTACAAGCCCTGAGGAACTACACCATCTTTGAAACAGTGGACTCACCAACCCGCCTGGCCAACGTGGCGAGCAGGTGCATGAGATACGCACAGTGACGTGTCCGACGAACACCTCACTGGTGGCCCTAGTAGAATATCAACGTTGCGGTCTGCCTCAACAGCTTTGCAACAATATGCTGAACTAGGTGACCATTTTGTTATTGCAACACACATAACGTTATACTTTTATCATTTTATTACTCTTGCATGAACATTTTAGCCCCTCAACCCATTAATTTATATTTTTGTTACATGAAACCAAATGTTTAAAATTTGTGCGTGTTGCTTTATACAAATAATAATTCATGATTAAACTCATGTCCAGCAATGGATGTTAAAATGGGCTGGTGAAGGTTAATCTCTAACACAAGTACTTTATAATCCTCTTCTAGTTTCTAAATTTCTATCTATACTCTACTAATTTTATTTGGGTGAGTGTGTGTTTGTTTTTGGTTATATTATTTATTATGTAAAAGGTAAACTCAAAAATATCAGACCAATTTAGAAAATTATTTCACTTTAAGGAAGCGCGAAAATAAGAAATCAGGATGGCTTCGCTTTTCTTTTGACCAAATACTTTTGACCATAGCCCCTCAAAATTGACATTAAAAAATTCAGATGATAGTCTATTGTTATCTAACACTAGAAATAGAAATGTTAACGTCTTCATTAAAATCCTCCGCCGTATCAAATTGTTAAATATGTATAAAATATTAAAGCTTTCAAAATTCATCGGACTCATTAAACATCAAACAACTCACTAACCGAAATAACTACATTTATCATTTTCAATTTACGCCCAATTACACACAATACCAAAAAGTTTTCTAATATTTACTATTAATAAATATGTATTTATTTGTTCAATAAAGTTTTATGAATTAGAGTTTGTTCATAAACAATATATTATTAAATGATTCGAAATTGAAAACATTAGCCAACAGAGCGTTCGCACGATTACAAACTTAATTTGCATTTGTAGACAACTTATTATGAGGGCATTAAAGTTCATATCCGTGACACCCTAACTGAATGATTAAATTTGTTCAACAACATTAAATTTGCTGTTGGCGCAACCTAAGCGCCTATTGAATTGGTTGACGATGAATTGCAAAAGAAATTATATTTTTTCGAAAGCGTGGCCAATAAAATAGATTTATTAACTACCTTGAATAATTACAGACAAGAAAGAAAAGGCTTACTTTGCATAAAACAATAAGGTTGGATCCAGTCGATCTCTAAACGTGATGACAGCAGGAATGACCAGAGACACAAAAGTTCCAATACCCAATAAAATAGGTCCGATTCTTGTCCAATGCCACAGAGTGTAGATGAAGATTGGAGCTATGAAGAACAACTGCGTATCCACGGAGAGGTACCAAGATTGAAACATACACTGAAAAGAATTAGAATAAAAAATTGTGTAATCTTACATTCTACAATGATATTATATTCCAACATTAATTTAAATTACATATATTAATATCAATACAGTATTTTTAACGTCATATAAATTGATCAGATTTTATAGACATTCTTCATTAAAAACAATAAAAAATGTAATAAGTATTAGCTTTACGAACATGCAAAAAATTAACAAAATGTACATTTTCACATTCGGATTCCATTTCGCTAATTTTATTGCGAAAGATGTAGCGAATACATCTAGGCAGAGTCCACTGAATCATAAGATGAAATTATCGATTAATCCATATTCTAGTGTTCCATATTCCGGTGCCCCCTGATGCGTGCAGGTGTCCATGGGCGGCGGCGACCACTTGCCATCATGTGGCCCGCCTGCTCGACTGCCATCTATCTTATAAAATAAAATATATACTTACCATTATCTTAACTGTAAAATCAGGGGATAATCGGGCTGACATATCCTTGTACGACAAAATCACTGATAGAAAAAAGATAAAAACCAAACCGTCCTTTAAATTTGCATTGCTTTGCTGCCCATTCAATATTTTCTAGTACTCATTTAATTATTTCTCATACGGCGACAATGGGATTCCTGCATCCCAGTAGACAAGTAAACAAACAGTAGACAAACAATAACAGGTCAAAGGTCACTGCTTGATAGGCTAAATGATAAAAAATCAGAACATTAAATGAAGAAACTAACCAATTTATCAGCATTGACATAGTTGTTGATATACAATATGTTGGCCCACCAAGACTCCATACACCTTTCCTGCTCCAAATGCATCCTATCCTCCCATAGAGGACCCTCGCCTATCTTTGGCAGCCATGTCATATAAAAGAGTATCACAACTATGTAAGCTGGCGTTATCCTGAAAGAATACAATTTATGAAATTTCAAAAATAATATGTAGGCATTACATAGAATAGATTATATGGATTTATTTATTAAGGTTTGACAATGGAATGTGCCTTGTGGTGTTCGACTGACTATAAAATAGCACTAGCCACGGCACTATCTCACGATATCCACGGCACTAGCCGTGGATATCGTAAGAGGCAACTAAGGGATAACAAAGCCGCTACCATACGGAACTACACCACTTCTAAAAGAGTGGACTCGCCCACTCGTTTGACCAGCGCGGCGTTCTAAGGCCATATATCCCTTATGCACAAGACAATGTGCATGAGAAGGCCGATATCCTGCAGTGGATATTGAAAGGGCTGATTGCAATTGTATAAAGAAAAAAGTTCACCGTTTTATTTATTTCATACCTAAAACTAGGTTTGAAAAATTACAAAAATCTCGAAGCATTTTTACGATATCTTTAAAAATGTCAAATAATTAAAAATGTTGCCCTTCAGAGTTTAATGTTGACAAATAAAGTGCAAAGTGGCGTATGACGTCACAATATATTTGCATGCAAATTTACATACAAACGATATATCTTTGAATAGTGTTCATGAAGCGGTACAAAGTCTGTTTAAACAAACGGAAAACAGCAAAAACTTCCTTTTAAAGATTCTAAGGTAAGGCCTTTTAAGAATTGTAGGTATATCTTGTGAAGTCAACACGCAGACGAATCGACAAAAGCAGTAAGATCCTTAAAAAGATCGAACGGCTTAAAATAGTTTGAGTTTGCCAGTAGTGGCTAGATGAGAAGAACCAAAGACCGTGTGCAGTGGCTGTCCTTGGGAGAGACCTATATCCAGCAGTGGGAAGACATATCCTAATGACATGATATAGTATGGATAATTAATAGGTTAAGAATAAAGTCAACATTTTTACGTAAGGTGGCCCCTAGACCTACAATAGAATAGTATAAAAATATCATTACACAATATTATGGTGCCTTGCACCCAAAGAAGATTCGATCATAAACATTGCGCAATTCGTAAAATCGCACAATATCATTGCTCATTTAGAGGGGCTCTAAAAGTGTAATAATTAAACCTTGGGTGCAAAAGTATTTAACAAAGGCAATTTCTAAAATAACACCACCCCATTCCTTCCTGAAAGTGTATAAATAACGCAAAACTTCTTGGGCTCTGGCGACATCACGTGACAAACCTACGCAATAGCTTATTGTTAGGTCCGTTTGGTGGTGACGGAGAGTATATTTACAAATTTTACAATACAATATGTTCGCAATAACTTCCTAGTCGCACACTCGCCTTATTGAGTGTTGTTTGAAATTGTGGGAGGGGCATGCGCAGACTGTTGATGCCCATTCAAGGTCAAAGCCCAAGAAGTTTTGCGAGGACTATAGTAATACTATACTTATTTATTTATTTATTATTATTATTAATTCATATGAAATATGGTTATACATACTGATGGATAAAATAATATAAAAGTACTCATGTTTCGCCGGTGAATTAAATTAAATTAAATTAAAGTAAATGAAATTAGTCTAACAAACGTTGAAATCTTTGAGTCTAACACTAAAATCTACCACTCACAACCTAAATACTCCCTAACAGTACTAAATACTCCTTAACACTAAAGAAATAATGAGCAGATATTAATTTAACTATTTTATCTTTAAATACCCTTATTGACAAGTCCTTGACGTTATCTGGCAATTTATTAAATATTTTAAAACTAATTACTAAACATCTTTTTTGATATTTTTTTGACAATACAAATGTGTTTGGATTTCACGTGCAGCGCGGATAAACGTATTTGACACATGAAAAAAAATGTGAATATCTATTAACAAACAAACATGACTGAAATATATGAAACACGGAAGAGGTAGTAAGTATCTTCAAATTTTCAAACACATGTTTGCACGATACAGTACATGAAATTCCAGCTATCACTCTTACACACTGTTTTGAACAACAAAGGCCCCATTAACAACAGTAGAGTTACCCCACAGCAACAGACCATATTTCAGAACCGACTCAACGTAACCGTAATAAACCATAACAATTATATACCTACATATTCATATTACACTCCATATCTTGACACAAGTTCACAATAAACAAATGTGAATAATAGAAATGTATTAAATAACAACCGATAAGCCCAGGTGATAGTGCCTCTGGCTGCTATGTGAAGCTCCCGGCTTCAATTTCCGGTTGAACAAACATTTGTTTAAAGACAAAAATTTGTTGACGGTTGGTTTATGTTCGTCTTTGGTTGGTTGTATGTTCGTCTTTGGACCGATGAAATAAGAAATCGTAGTGTGGGCCCGAATGTGATATTGTAAATTACATTAAAAAAATTCAGTACGAAGTCCACTTGACAATCGCTTGACAAGTCAATCGCTTCACTACAGCGAGCATTAAGTCATTATTGATTTATACTAATACTGTTAAAACAAATATTGTACTAGACATTAGTCATGTCTGGCCTTCTCATTCTGTCTCGAGAGACAAAATAATATTTATATCTATAACCTGAGATAAAGTTAGACGTGTAGTCTCCACATCCCTTTGATTTTGATACGAATAACGTATCCCATATCTCTCGTTTCCCATGAGAATCAATAATAAAATAAACCCAACGTTCATCTTTATCAAGTACGTGCCGTTGGGGAATACCAACCTTCATAATTAACTCTTTGAATTATACGATAGGTCAAACTAAAAGTTCTTAGAACTGGCTACTGTACGTTAGAAAATTATACGATAGAAAAAAATCGAATTTTTATAACGGAACTCTTTGCTTGTCAAACGCCATTAAATTTTCAAAGTTGTCATTTGTTTTCTGGCGGCAATTTTAAAATTAAGTGGCGCGCAAAAATTCATTTAACAAGTGAACATTTTCATTCAATGATTTTTATGACTATCGTTGTGGTCTAAATCAGAAACAAAGTTATGAAAGACTTAAGTTAGCATTGAGTAATAAAACCCCATCGAATGCCACTGTTTATAACTGGTTCAGTGAATTTAAATGTGGTCGCACCCACCTCAATGACGCTGTTAGGCGTCTTGCGAGGGCGGTGACGGAGGAAAACATCAAAACTGTGCGGCTCATGATTGAAGCAGACAATCGAACGTCATATCAGTAGATACAGGCATCATTAATAATTGGTATGAGTCAAGTTCAAACTATTTTACACAACCAACTACGGGTAAGGAAAGTTTGTGCTAGATGGAGTCCTCACAATTTGAGCGAAGCTCAAAAATACTGCCGCGTGGAATGGTGTCTCTTAATGCATGAAAAAAACGACAATGGTCAATCAAATGCTGTTTTTAATATATAGTAGATATAGGTGATGAAAACTGGAGCTGGATGCATGAGCCCGAAAAGTAGACGCAATCTGCGCTGTGGGTCTTTCCTTTCGAAGAGTTGCCGACGAAATTGAAGAAAGGACGGAGTGATTAAAAGAAGCTGATTCTTTAATAGATCGGGCCACTTTGCTACTATAACTTTAGAAACTAAAAGAACAATAACTGCGGACTGATATGTGAACAGTTGCTTGACTTCTGTTTTGGAGAAGTCAAAGAAGTACGCCCATGAAGGAGAATGATTTTTGAATACTGTATATGTTGAGTTAATAGGTCATCCGCCATACAGTCCCGACCTGGCGCCCTGTAAATTTATTTATTCCCTAAAATCAACAACTGTTGAAGAGGTACCAAAAGAAGGGTGGGCTAAATGCCTCACACAATGGTTTCATCGCATGATTGTCGCGGAGAATAATTCGAGAAGCAATAAACAAGTTCCATTTTTATAATTGATTTTATTTTTGAGATTCTAAAAACTTTCAATGTCACCTACGCAAGTGTTCGCGCCGCTTTTGGCGCGGACTGACTGTACGTACAATGACGTGATAAAAACAATTCTGCTTTACTATATAATAAATGGCTAAATTAATAATAAATTTATTAATAAATATAGAAATGGGTTCTGTCGTGGAATTCAATAGGTATTCACTAAATCCATCCATCTATTTGATATGATTTGTGTCCGCTACTTTATAAAAACTATACTACGAATGTAAATTTAAACATTGTATTAACTTTTCAATTATTTGAATTGGAACTAAGTTGTTAATTAGTTTATTAGACGCTTTGCAGACTATTGTTAGGCTATCATGTCTAACAAAGGAATTATTACAATGAATGGCTATTGTCTTACAAATATAAAATTTCTTTATTCTCCTATGTTCTAAGAACAAATTCACCTGATCAGATTAAAGTCCTAAGCAAGAATTACAAAGCTATAATTACTTAAAATAAATATTAGGAGTATTTAGAATAAACATGAATGCTTATGGGAACATATAAGACAAGACCGACACAAACATTTGTCTTGAAGTTGAAACAGATCTACTATGAACCAGCAATCAAAACCGGAACTTTTTAGACAAATGACATAGACACTACCAGCTGTCATCATCACCGTAAAGTCAAAAAAGTATCATAAAATCAATCAGTAAAAAACTATATATACCTTATATAACGAAAGATCAAAATCGGCAAGATATTCAGTCTGCCGCGCCTTTTATCCAGTTCAATAAGAAGCAGTCTACAGAAGAGGAACGCACTCAGCATCAAGAAAGAGTCCACAAGTAGGGCGTTGTTCAGCATGAAAGCGTTTGCTGGGTGACGAACCAACTGCAAGAGATAATAAAGATATTTTAAAGCGCACATTAGATGATAGTTCTCTCATCATAACTTCGACGGGTATGCATAAATTTTCATTATTTTGTCATTATTTTATCCAGGACCAAGCGACATGTGGCTGCCTTATAGTCTTATGTATTAATCTGTACTTTGTATATAATTTAACCCAACAGTCGTCTGCTTGTACAAATTCTACTTATGTTTCACGTACTATCAAAACTGATAAAAGAGACTAAATCTAAAGGCTTAGACGTTTTTTTTTATATAGAAAAAAGACGGCAGACGAGTATACTCGTATGTCATCCATAGACATCCGCGATACATGCCAACATCTGTCCAGAATGACAAACTATCACACTATGATATGCTATGATAGAATGACAAGATGAGAAAAATCTGGATTGACTGCCTACCTTTGCAGATTAAGGAATGGATTGGGAAAATGGGGATGGAAAGGATGAGATGGGAATCGGCTCTGGCATATCTCACTCACTACCGAAACACGCGCGTACATTGGGGAAATACGATAAAGTAGGAAATGCGGTATATTTCAAGATAGTCTCCTGTAAGAGAGGGGTAACGTGGCCAGTCGAGTGCGCCCAGCGGCTGTGGGAATGCAGCATGCACTCTCCACCTACCAACATGCACTCTCATCACGTACTAAGTTATACTTATCATGAAATAATTTTATAAGTTTTTAACTAAATTCTAAATTAAAAAATATGAATCAACCAAACGTGGATACCAAAACCAACCAAACCAACCAATAGTGGATAAGTATTGTTACACATAGTGTTTGGTTTACACATATAAGCGTAAGAATGTATAGTAAGAAGTTCTTTGAATCAGGCTTTTCTTGGCCATTAATTTACGAAATGTCATTTTTTATCTCTATTCTATCTTTTTCTTGTTTTCATATATGGCAATGGTGCAATTAGCACATTCTGCCAGTGTCAAGTTTTTCTTCTAAATAAACATTTTCAAAGTCAAAAACGTAACATGTCAATGTCCAGTCCTGTCGAAGTAAGTCAGTCCAGTAATGTCAGGAGTCGTAGTAATGTGACACGTATGTGTACGTATGAAATCAGTAGACATGGTGTACAGAAATTCTATTCACACGTATGTATAAGATATGTAAAACAAAACTTAAATAAATACAAATTTTGTCTTGTGCTACGAAAACTCAGTTAAGAAAATAATTTACCGTTAAGATGACTAAAAATACAACGAAAAAACATATTTTTATTTTTCTCGTCCACAATCAAACGCCCTTTTTCGTTTAAACTTTTAAAAAACAATTGTATTTTTTAAAAGTATCGGAATCTCACTCGAGTACACTTGTCTGAACTGGTAATCGAAGCGGCTACCCCCGGTTTGGTAGGCACTCTGCCAATAGTTAAAGCTGCCAAGTATTATTTCACACTCAAAAACAGAATTGTGATATCGAACTACCGGCAGCTTCGCGACTACGTCCGGTACTGAGCCTTAACTCCACGACTAGTTTATACCGATAAAAATGTATTTGTTACTAACTGTACTTACTGAAAAATTATATCGGAGTTACATGTTTTAGCACTACGAGTATCTTTTTATTTTCCAACTAGCTGGCAAAAGCTCACAGCTTCGAATCAAGTTTTTTTAATTTTGAATATCGGAAAAGAAAAGTATTTCAAAATTAATAGTTTGAAATATAGCTATATTTCAAACTATTAATTTTGAAATACTAAAAAGTGGCTACGGTTCAAGATCGAAGCCATAAGCTACAATAAATGTAACGAACTACATTATAATTATTATTAAAATAACATTAAGAAAGTGGAAAGAAATAACATAATTTAACGGAACTTATTAATAAATATTTATTTATGTTTTATGTAATAATTCGTGCGTAACCGAAAACTAATAATAAATTGTATCTGCAATACAATTATTAATTAATATTAATGACAAAATTGGAAAGAAAAAACATAAATTTAAGGAACTTATAAATAACATTGTAATAAATTATCTTATTCGAAGACGTCAATATGAACTATTTTAAAAAACACATCTTTAGTTTGATACAACGTTGGCCTTGATAACTGTGATACTAATAATATCAGAAAAAAACTATTTATAATTCAATTAAGTTAATAAATCCGTATAAAAATAGCTGCTCATTTTTAACCTCCGCTGTTTATGTGAGAATAAAACGTGTTGATGATATGAACAAACACAAGTTACACGTCATATAGTAATTAAGTAAAGTTCTTTAATAAGCTATCCTTTTAAACGAAACAAAAAATAAAAAAGTACCTGCAATGTTAGTTAATGCAAGTTCTTGTACACTTATCTAGTTTTTATTTAATTATTATAATGAGTTACAGAATACAGATTTATTTACAGAAACAGAAACAGATAAACAGAAACAAAGCGTGCATTGAGGACTTTTTCTGCTGTTAATTTTTATCTCATCCGTCGCGGCTTTACTTTACTAAATCAAATTATTAATTATTTCTATATGTTCTATGAAAACCTTTACACCTCGGAAAATGCAACTTTTCAGGAGAGCGATAAAAACTCTAAGAAGCAGAACTTTCCAATTTTCCAAAAATATTTATGTTATGACATTCAACTACGGTTGTTCTATTATCTTATAACAATATTTTGCAATTACATTCTAAATTGGGTCTGAACGTGAATAATAAACAGTTGGAACAGTATTGAGAAGATGCTCCATTAGGACTGTATATACTCCGTCTACCAAACTAGCGGAAAATCTACGCACGCTAGGATGTTATACCTTACCAGTCACCAGGTGTCTGTAAGATAGACTGCAGCAGTGGTAGTTCCTATATAAGCCAAACTAAGCGCACAGTGGCGGAAAGGATCAAGGAACACATCGCAGCCCGAAGAAACCGCCAAACTAGTAGATCAGCAATAGCCGAACACATTCTCGACGCTGAAATCAATCACTGGACTCTGCCTCCCACAACCCTCTCCACTAAACGTCACTATTATCCCTGGATTGTACGTGGAGCGATTTCAATTTAGAAATATAAAAATTTCAATCGGGAAGATGGATATAAACTGTCGTCGATGTGGAATTCAGTGACTAACAAATTTAAGCCTTGCAATTTACCGTCGAATATTTACATTGTTAATGTGTCCGCAGCCTTTGATTGCAGTTGATAAAACTGCTCGCAGCTCCTATCTTGGACTACCGACCTCTTCAGTCAACTCGTGACCACGGCTGATGTAACCCGTGCCGGAACGTTGAATAGGAATAAAATGTAAACAAATACCTTTATTACACGCGTTCAGAACCGATTTGGAATATAAAATGTGTACTAAACGCGTAAGTTTAAAAAGTCATTTTACAATTATTCTGTATATTATTCTAAATAATATTTGCTAAAATTTGTGTGACATGTATACTTTACATGTATTCTTTACATTTATTCTTTACATGTATAATTTTTCACGAAAGGATTCACTTCTGACAAACGTTACCGCTGTGTAACTGATGTACCTATGATATATACGATGAACCTTGTTTTGATTATTTTTAATAAGAAAACAACTATGCGTAAAGTTGAGAACAGGGTACAGCAATACTACGAATATATCAAAAAGCACAGTATTTTATAATATATTTTTTACGTAGAAAACAATCATACATACGAAGTATTTCTTGTATTGCAGGTACTCACGTATTTTTTCCTTCATTTTTCAGATAGAAAAAAAGGACCAAAACGTGCTACGTGTGGCAACAAAAAGGTACATTGAAGCAGAACACCCGACCTACATGTGCTAAGAAACGACGCGACGGTAGATCCTTGAAATCCTGAAATGTCTTTTGTTTCACCACCCAAAAAAGTGTCACAGACACAGACACAGATATGTCACAGACATGACGTACAAAAATAATGTCTATCTACTAGTCTATCTACCGACAAGATCTTACAGCTTCCATGAGCATACAGTACGCCTGGTGGTAAGTGGATACATCACTGGTGGCAGGTGCTGGTGGCATCCGCGATACATGCCAACATCACTCCAGAATGACAAACGTTTGTACCACTCCGAATGCTCTGCCTACCTTTGAAAATTTATGAATGAATTTGGAGAAAAGGTTAGGAATATGGGGGAGACAGGATAGAATGGGAATGGATGCTGGCATTTCTTACCAGAAAACATATGTACAATAGGGGAATAGGACAAAAGACAATTTTCGCCGCGCGCGTCGCTAATGTTGGTGTCTCTGATTTTAGCTCTAACGCTTCGCTCTGTTTTGAGCCTTTTGGAGGACATTTTGGCTATATTTTCCAGATAATCCCGGAATTCGACTTTGCTATAAATGACACCAATGTGTTTATAACACGCTGTAGTTGGCCGGATCGGTGCAATCAGAACTTTTAGGCAAAGGCTGAATATGAGCTACCTTTCATGCTGATGGGAAGCTTTTTGTGGATTATGACAGCCTAAAGAGTCGCGTATGCAGCACACAACTCGGGAGCGCATAATTTGAGTGCCACTGCAGGAATACCATCTGGGCCACTCGACTTTCCGATATCAAGAGCTGCTAAAGCTCACCAAACTTCAACCTGGGTGAAACAGATTTCCGGCATGGAGCTCATGCATCGCGCGATACACGGCGGTGAGGCACCTCGATCGTCCAGAATCGAGTTTGAGGCAAAGAGATACCCAGGAGGTCGGCTTTCTGCTTCGCCCCATGTTCCCGTGAATTCCGCAGTGGTGAGAGGGACGAATGACGGAAGTGACCCTCAGCAGCCTTGGTGAGCGACCAGAAAACTCTGCTTCCAGAAGGATAGCTTACTAGTCGATCGCCAATTCTACCCACATTTGATCTTCATACTCAGAAAGGCTGCGCGACACTACACTAACAATGTCCACGTATATATTCAGCGATAAATCGCAAGGATTAAATTTAATCACTGGATTTCGACAATTTATATATTTTTTTATTTCAACCACTTCCCGTATAGTCCTGGGATTATAGTGACTAGTGATTAAGTGGGACAGAGATTAAATGTTTCTTACCCTATCCCAGGCATCAGCATCCATAACTGGTCCACTGGCGATGAACAAACAAGCATGACCAGCGGTGATGAAGACCATCGCCAAAGTCTTAATGCCAGTAATACACTCCAAGCCCAAACTATTATGCTGCCGAGTGGATAAAATCTTCTTCAAGTTATGGATAATCGAGAAAGCTATGACAAGCTCGTGGGCAATGGACGTCTTCTTCTTTCCAAAGTGCTTCGTACAGGCTTCGTAGATCGTGCTCAGTAGAAGAATGGTGCCAAAAAGGAGGAGCAAAGACCTGTAAAAGATGGACTGCTATTAAAATGGATATAGGCCTTCCTCAAAACGCTTGAAAATGCTAATCATCTGTCCAATCCAATCATGTTACCCAATGACATGCAACAAACGTCACACTGTTGTGTTTCAGGACAATGCAACAGTGGCGTCTCTTTTGTGTAACATGACTCTTCACTTATTCACTCAAACGTGGCTCGTCCACCCGTGCTTATTAATACAAAGGAGAATAATTGTATTTCAAAGGTATATAATGGGGTCAAAAGAGCCAAAATTTGAAGTGACACGAATGAAGTTCACATAGAAGGGTGTCATACAAAGGCGTGTTGTAAAAGGCGACTAAGGGGCAACAAAGCAGCTACCACAATTCCTGAGGAACTACACCATCTCTAAAAGCGTGAACTCGCCAACTAGCTTAATCAGTAGACACAAGACAATGTACATGAGAAAGCCCATGTCTAGCAGAGCACAATAAAAGGCCTGGTAACGGGGAGTAGGTAATGATGAGAGACTTCCCTTGTCACTATTAGAACGGATGGAAAAAAATGGTAATGGCCTATGGCAAATACGGTAGTACTTTTAAGACAATCTTCTGTGAGAGTGAAGTAGCTGAATAACTCAATAGTCACACTGCAAGGCAAGACTGCTGAGAGAGGATTTGGGGGAAAAGTGTGTAAACTATACATGTGCATAAGGTAGGTAGGTATAGCTTAAAAACGACGCGTTGGCCAAGCGTCCACTCTTTTAGAGGCGGTGTAATTCATTCCTCAGTCTGGTTTTTACGACGCCCACGAGAAGAGATGAGATGATACTATTCTAAAGCCGAATGACACCACACGTTATGATGTAGGCACGTTATATACATAATACAGGTTCGAGGGGAGGTTCAAAAGTTTCTGGCCTGACAAAGAAAAAGGATTATATTTTTTGATATAGTCTCCGTCTATTTCAACACACTTTTCGGATCGTTTAATTAATATTTCTATCCCAATATAAAAATAGTCCCAAGTGACTTCATCGTCAGTGGAAAATCTTCCACCCCTATAATCCGCCTTGACTTTAAGAATAAATAGTAATTACTGGGAGCTAAGTCAGGACTATAGGGTGGGTGGCGAATTTCCGTGAAGCCACACTTACAGTAGCTTTCGCAACTGCGGCGGCTTGGACGGATGCATTGTCATGGAGTACACCTTTGCTTAGTTTTCCACGACATTCACAGGAACTTCTCACAGGAACAGATTAAATGCTTCTCGTAATTACTCTATAAGGTTAGCATAATAGCTTCCAGTCTCAGTGGTATTGCGTTCTTTTATGTCTATAAGCAATATTTCTTGACAATCCCATAATATCGAAACCATAATCTTTTTGGTGGACTCAATCACCTTTGCCTTTCTAGGCGGTGCTTCACCAGAACGATGCCACTCCATCGAATCTCTTTTCGTAGGGGGATCATAGTAAGGAACCATAGTTTCATTCCCAGTAACAACTGACTCCACAAAATCGTTTCCATTTTTCTGCAAGGCCTCAAAATATTCCTTAAAGCACGGTACTCGTTCACTCGCTGTACACTCGAAAGAAGTTTTGGCACCCAACGCGCACTAACTTTATTCATATGAAGATGTTCATGAAGAATCCTAAGAATTAGTTTATGAAAGCCCTGTCCTTGCTGCTATTTCTTTCGTCTTTACACGTCCGCGTCGATCGCTCAGAACTTTTTCTTCCACTAATTTGATGTTGTTTGGAGTGAGTGCCTCATCGGGTCGACCGAAGCGAAGTTCGTCGTCGATGGACTCTCGTCTTAAACGAAATTTCTTACACCAATCTTTGACGGTGGAAAATGATGGAGAAGAATCCCTGTACACATTATCCAACTTTTGTTAGATATCGGTCGGGCTTTGTAAGAAATTTAATCACGGAACGATGTTTCAGTTTAAACATTTTAAAGATTTTACTACTTCCTGTGGTTCTAAGAGTCGAGGAATCAAAACAAACGAGGATTGAACTCTAAAAATTATACACAAATTAATAGGATAATGACAATTACAACGAGGTATAATTTGTTTTTTTAGACATCTAGAAATATGTCAGGCCAAAACCTTTTGAACCTCACTGGTACGTTGTCAACACTTGTTTATAATTATAATCGATTATACCTAATACGGTTTATCATTGCGCAAACACATTTACCAATATCGCTGTTTACTCCACTTTCGCTCGGAGCGTGTAAATATTGGTATAAAAAATTGAATCAATAACACTAAATTACTTGCGATGAAACGGTACGATAAAGTAATAATGAAAAAAGGAGAAAATTTTATCTTCCAATATGTGATCAATCACTATACGTCACGAGTTACGGATAGGTGGAACACTCACGATCGAAGGGCGAAAATCTTCAGAGGCTTTTTTCCAAGTACTGTCGTTAATAGTGTCGCAAACAAATTGTTTTTACTAAGTACTCTTGGGAAAAGTTGAGATGTGATGGAGAAACTTTGACATCACCGCTTACAGTTCGTACTTTTTAGGGTACCAAAGTCAGTTCATCATACTTGCTTTTAGCGACACGAAAGTTTGCTGAGTTTTACATTTTAAAGACGGTCAGTGAAATAGTGTTTAACGAAAAGTTTCTCTTTAATGCTAAGCAGTTAAACTCTATTTTTATATAGAATGAAGTCCGCATACGAGCATACAGACCACTTGGTGGTAAGTGGATAATGTCACCCATGGAGATACGTGGTGCATGCCAACATCAGTCCAGAATGACAAACGTTGGCACGCTCTCGAATGCGCTGCATTGCATACCTTTAGAGATGTGGGAATGGATTTGGAGAAAGGGTTGGGAAAATGGGAAAGTATAGAATAGAATGGGATTATAATGGGCTCTGGCATATGTCACTCACTACCAAAACACGTACGTTCATTGGGGAATGGATAAAATGGATCTGTAAAATCCTTGTGTTCTCCTGCTGACTCGTTTACGCTACTATCACTAGATTATTTAGTGGAAACTCAATCAGCAACACGCTTATTTACAATCGCTTAGCAAACTAATCGATTCTAGTTCTTATTGCATTTTAAGGTAACAATGGGCATATGTTGCTGTAGGTACATTATTTATAAATTATTATAATGAAAAATGCACAACTCAACAATGGTCATATTTCCGTGTGTGTATGGCAACATATCTCCGTTAAATTAGAATATTAAACAATTTACTATTTCACAGCTTCTGGAGTATTATTACTACATTATTAAAACTATTAATTACGGTACATGAGGGCTACTACAATCAATTTAATTTTACTTAAAAAAAAACTTAGTTTGCCTGTTCAGTTGTTCATTTAAAAGATAGGGTTTTCAGTGTGAATGTATTCAACTAACTTATAAAGTGTTAACGTTCTATATACAATGCATCATCTCTCCCTAGACAACTCAAGCTTTTTTTACTTTCACAAAACGTATATTAAATACTAAAGCGCGCGCCACAAGCAGTAAGAATTTCGGTCATTGACAAGAGATCAGCTAAGACTGGAGGGAGAAGAGATTTGTACGAAATAGTCGATAACCGACCACCTTACTAGTCCCCTCATATTATTGAACTTATATATAAGGGATCTAGTAAATTGACTCTTCTTGCTCGTGGCGAACGCTTTAGTACCTATACTTTTTTGAACCTTTACAACTTCCATGACAAAACAGAACAAAGGATGGCCGTCTATCTTCTGCAGCGCTACTATTCATGGCTACGGCTCCAACTTTGTTAGGGCAGACGGTGGTACATCTCACGGCCATTTGGCTGGCAATGAGCAGGTCATATCTGTCGCATGACCTACAACTGATGGGGTAGACGAGTCCTTAAATGTAGACCACGTACCATGAAGCGCAGCGGTGAGACGCCCTCGCACCAGGTGGACCGATGAGTTGAAGAAGTTTGCCGGTATTGGCAGGATGAGAAAAGCGGAAGATCGTGTGTCATGCAGAAGCTTGGAATAGCCTTATTGAGAAATATGATGGTGTGATATATGATTTTAAGGCCATATACCCCTTATGCAGAAGACAATTTGCATGGGACGGCCCATGTCCAGCAGTGAATACTGAAAAGGCTGGTTGGATTGCATTGCATATAATATAGACATATACCAACTTACTTTTAAAAAAAAAATATAAATTCAGTGCACACACGGATTCCTTAACAAAATTACCGAGAAACTAATTATGGATCGTTGAATAAATCTAATGTGTAGTTACTTACAAGTAAGCGACATCCAGATTGCTAACACTGATAGGTCGTCTCGTATAACAATCGTTCTCTGTGACTTCAACTGTAGTGGTATTGCCGACGGTGTGCGCCAGTACTTCGCCAACAAACCCAGCCACGGCCCTAGCATCACATGTGCTGGGCACGCACACAGCCCAGCGGAGAGAACCGCCTCGGCCAGTTCGCACCTGGATATAAAAAGTGATTGTTTTTTTTTTTGTGGAGATTCCTAAGACCAGTGGGCAGCTGCGCCGCTCCGATGATTTTGCTATTTTCCATACGTTGTAGAAAAATATTTTTAATCAAAATTTGTAGAGCTGTACGTATAAGTTGTACATAGAGGTTTCTTTCTTTCTTTTTTAATTTTTGAAAAGTTTACACGGTCATATTTTATACGATTTCGTAGCATAATGCCTACTATCGAAACCACCGAACTTTCGAAATCGAAACTGTGCGTTTCATTCGCTTATTACCCACTAGCTGTTGTCCGCGGCTTTGTCCGTTTAGCATTAGAATTATGTTGAAAACTTGATATATTTAGAAAAGCCCGTTCTACTCGTATATTCAAAATCATTCTATCAATTTCTATATAAATACTGTGTGTAAATATATAGGGATATAACAGAGATACCAAAATAAAATCAATAGAGTAGATAAAACAAACAGACAGACAGTTGTTCTCTTTTAATGTAGATATTACACGTGTAAGCCAATAACAATACGAACGAAGCAGATCAAAAATAAAAATTCTTCTATAACAGCATATTGCTTTATTTTCCGGTCGAAAGCTGCTTACAGCAATTACACATTAAATATTTGAAAATAATCTGAAAAGTAACTGAAAGACATTTGTGAGCTTCGAAGCAAAAAAGGACCGTCAGTAGAGTATTGGGTTAAGGTCAGATTAAGAAAGTAGAAGAGTTGTCCGGCTATATCAAATAAAAATATGTATAAAATAAAAAAAAAATATAAATAAATATCTATACATATTAAATATAACCACGTTTGCAAAAAACAAATTTAAATCTTTAAGTTTAAAAAACGATTCTAATTATGTTTATAAAATTTCGCTATTTAAACTAGATGTCAAGAAATACGTTGATGTTGATGTTGATGACTATTAAAATATCAAAAATCCCTATATGATTACCGACACACCTACCGTTAGTTAAACCTAAAAGGTTTGTTTCAAAAATTTTGTGGGTCAGATACAACATAAGATGATGTTTGTGGCATGGAAGTTGTAGAAAACCGTAAGTACATGCATAAAACTTCATTAAATTTAGATTTACTCAAATAAATAAAAATGTAAATTTACAGTTTTTATTTTATTTCAAAATTTAAGTAATAATTTAATTCTCAATAATATTCTTTTTTTTTAATTTGCAGATATTTTTGGAGAAATTTTGTAGCAATTGGCAATTTATATCTACCCCCTAGACTGACAACCGATGGGATACACCAGTCCTCGATTTGAGACAATCACAGTGCGAGACCTTCGACCAGGTAGATCAACGACTTGAAGAAATTCGCCGGTGGTGGCCGGATGAGAAAATTAAGTGTGGTGACGAGGCTTGAGAAAAATAGGGTTTTCTCCAGTGGAGAGACACTTGCTGATCTTATGGTATCATCCATAGGTGTCTCAATGAAAGCAGAGGTGTCCATAGGTGTCCAATACAAACTTATATACAGACACAAATGTTATAAACCATATTTAATTACCTTCAAGGTTAAAACATATTGTTTAGTCAGACATACAGTTGAAAACTATAAGGCAATAACTATTACATGAAGTTACTTATAACTATTCCATTTTAACCTTTATAACTACGACTTTAAGGTTTACATGGGTATAAGTGAACGTATCGCAGACTACACAAACACATAATCCAATAATTTAACGCGATTTCTAACACCTATAATTTTATGAATAACACGACACCAAATAACACGTTTTCAGTATCTTTTTTTTTATAGACGAGTGGGCGGATAAGCAAGCGGACCCAGGTGATGGTAAGTGTTACCGCCGCCCATGGACACGTGCAACACCAGGAGGTATGCGGGCGCGCCGCCGACCTTGCATCTGTATTATGTATTATTAATAATTTTATTGTTCTTTAAAAGAGTGGACTTCTTCCTTAGACTGGGGGCCAACAAATATTCAGTTTGTGTACTTACGTAGTCCAAACAATCCAAAATAATTTCAAAGCAGTATAATGAATAGTTTATCAATTATATTATTTTTGCATTATCAGCATCAAAATTCACTTGTGCTTTTTTTCTCAAGGAGGTCGGATCGCATGGCGTTTATGACAATCGTCCTCCTATTTGCAATCATTTGTTATCCTATGTGCCAATGGTATTTGAAAATCAACTTAATAAGTTTGAAAAGCTCAGTCACCTTATTCGCCTCCTCCCCCTCCGGCCATTTGATGGTTGCCAGACAATATTGACCCTTCACTGTCAACCCTCCGTCACCGGGGTCGTCGATCCCGACGCACTCGTCGAAATTGCCCAGGTGGTACGAGGATCCAAACAGTAACCCCTGGGGGGATTTCGCTGACGCGTCGAACACTGAAAAGAACGAAAGTAAATAATCGCCTTTATCTAAAAACGTGCCTGAAAAATATGAAATATATGGACACCGGACAGCCAGGGTCGAATGTATAAGCCATGATCAATGTGTATACTTAAGTGTCCGATCGTGATTTTTTTATGGTTGTACTAATTGCATAATACCCACGAGTATTTTATTACAATGATTGAAGAATATTTTCACTTTAGGTTTCCTATTGCATACAAGATTTTTAGAGAATGTGAATGGAATGGCGATATATTTTATTATTAATAAGTTAATAACTTAAGTTAAGTTTTCGAAAAGGTCACATTTAACCTGTAATAAGGGTTAGCGGCGAACTTTCACTTAAAAAATAACAGCGTCTTAGCAAATGCTTGGTACATTCGGTTTAGACCTAGACGCCCTACATTTTCACTATCACCGTCATCAGTGTCACCAGCTCTATTAACATCTACTGCTGGACATGAGGCCTTTATCTTAAAACTCTTGCACATTGCCTTGTACATAGGGAATGTATGGCCTTAAAATGCCATACTGGCTTATTTATTATCGTTCTCTTATTTAAAAAGGCACTAATAAGGTGACGGAAAAATCTCGTAAATCATAAAATTTAACAAATAAATAATCATAAAATGCGCAGTGATTGTAAAACCAGAAGCGGTTCCTGCATTCAGAAGCAGTAGTCTGTCAAGGAGGTTTTTCATACAAATACTCCGATGAAGAGAGTTTAGTTTCAGGAGGTATTGTATTGTAGGATTGCAATGAAAAGCGATCGACTATCTAAAGGGGTCTTCAGTTCGCGGAATGTGTATTTACTTCCATTTCAAAACTAAACGATTACCCATCTCAAACTTCAAGAAACTGAAGAACAAGAAAAGTCTGTCTCAAGAAAATCAGCAAACAGAACTTCAATAAACTTCTAAATTTGAGGTACTGCGCGTAGCCATAGCCTGGAGGTATGGCATGAACTTCGATTTGCACGCTCGCTTCAAATGCCTCCTCTGGATTAACGACGTGAACCCAAAATTCGAAATCGGTACAAAACATTCATACGAATATGTACAGTCAGCAAGAGGTCAACCTATATTCATGTGTGCCTTAATACCCTACTAATAAACTAACTCTCTGTGTACGCGTACTCAAAGTTTAGCTGGTAGAGAATTTCTTTTTGTACGGTACTTTTTGTGCAGTCATTATTGAAGTCATTGTAGAATAAATAAATAATAAAGGCCAGTTTTGAATGGTTTTGGGTACATTAGCATGTTGCTGACCGTACATATATTTAGGTCGAAACGGAGTTAAAAATTTAACCAGGTTTAAACAATTTAAATTAACAATTTAAGTTTAAATTTGAAATCTTTAAAACACCTGTGTACTGTGCGCTCTTCAAGACACTTTAACAGCGAATTCGAAAGTCGTGGAACGAACATATTACTAAATTACTGAACACAACTGTTTAAAAAAATATATAAATGTTTTGAATTAATTTCTACTTGAGTATTTCACATACGTCCTACCAACTTTCGCGTAATAAGGTCCATCAATCTTGCCTCGGCTCTTTGTTGTAAAACAAAGGTAGAACGCACAATGAATGTGTTGGGCGTAGTGCGGAAAACTTCAGTCCTTGAAATCGTCCTCAGAATAATGGCTTCCCACTGATAAGTACAGTGATTTGAAATTTGTCAATGTTGTAGATAATGTGGGAATACCCGTTAATTGAGACAAAAATTATACTTTGGAATTTATAAGCTTGTATTTTAACGAGCAACAAAAATACTTAATGAGAAGCAGGTCACCCTAACCCAAACCCTAATCCAAAATATACTTAACGTGTAATATTAAAAAGTAAGAAGTAGATGAAATACAGAAAACAAGAGATTGCTATCATTACAATATACAACAACAATGTTAGAACTTCTTCATGAAAAAATTCATTGTTCAAAGTACAAGTCTAAAATATTTAAACAGGAGAGCAGTTTGAACTTTCTACGGCGTGTAACTTTTTCGTAACTTAAGATATACTCGTGTCTGAAATTTTATATAATTTTTTATTTTGGTTAAAGAGGAAATTAGTGATAATATTTGTATTTAGTTACAGTTTCCGGAAAAGTGTCGTTTTCACTTTTTTAATTGTAATCCCTATTTAATTTTACAAGTGTATAATTAAATTCACATTCACTCTAAGAGTAAGTTGTAATCAGTGTGAACTGATACAACTATCACTTGCTATACTTCAATAGGTTCAAATCAATTAATAGAAAAAACCACGTTTGGACGCAAAGCTTTAAAAAATCTTATTTAATTACTATGGTTCAGTTTCTGAAACTGTTTCTTAAAATTGGATAATGAAATTTTGAAAATTTATGCTTTTTTACAAGCTTTTATTCAACTCGACCCACACATACTGGGTCAAATTTTGCAACTGAATTTCAGACCAGTTCCACCTAACCGATTGAGCTGAAATTTTGCACACACTTTTGTGGCTAGTGACAATAAAATTTAGTATACTCAGTTATGTATTTTTTTCAAAATAGCCGCCGCTACAAGGTTTTCAAAATTTGTTATTTGTGGGTTACGACATTTGACTTTTGGTGACGACATTGATCCACATGCAACCATCTCTTTCTCCGTCCCTCCTTTCCTTCTTCTTCTCCTTTTCCCTATTCACACTCACTATACAATGGCCAAGAAAAAGAAAAAGTACAATGTTTACTCAGCGGCCCATCCTTTCAGTTCCACATTTCAAGTGGACTTTTGCAACATCAGAGGGATGCATAGTAACATCGACGCCGTCCACTACCACCTTAAGACGGCAAAGCCAGCCTTACTTTTCTTGACGGAGACACAGATAGCCTGCCCGGCCGATACATCATATCTTCATTACCCCGGTTACAAACTGGAGCACTGTTTTGTGCGACGTGCTGGAGGGAGGGGAGGAGGATCCGGGAGGATATTTGTTGTCGCCGCCTCAGCCATTTTGAAGACGGAGACCTGTCGATTCTCTGGGCGCGTATTGACTACGGAGGTACCACTTAGTCTACGCTTGCCTTTACAGGTCTCACAGCGGTGATACGGAGACGACTTGCTTTTTTGAGCGCCTACAAGAGACGACTGACAGCGTGCTCGAGCAGTTGCCTTGCGCGAAAGTGGTGGTCCTCGGTGATTACAACGCTCACAACGAAGAGTGGTTGGGATCCCACGCAGGGAGAGCAGCCTATAACTTTGCCCTGACCTATGGTTTCTCGCAGTTGGTGTCCTCACCCACGAGGATACCTGATATCGAGAGCCATACTCCCTCCTTACTGGACCTCCTGTTAACTACGCGGCCGAATGACTACAATGTTGTTGTTGATGCCCCGTTAGGATCATCCGACCATTGTATCATTCGAACTGCTGTGCCAGCTAAGCAACCCGTGCCGACCCACTCACAGGGGACGCGCAACGTCATGCACTACAAGTCTGCAGACTTGATTGAGATGGGTTGCGAGAATTTTACGCTTCTTATCCCTGGGGGCAGCTCTGTTTCTCGTCAGGAGATCCGGATACCTGTGCAGACTCCGTTGCCGACGTGGTGTTGCAGGGCATGGAATGTTATATTCCTTGCTCCGTGATATCGGTAGGCGGACGGAGCCAACCTTGGTTTAATCAGTCCTGCAGAGAGGCCCGTCGTAATAAACGGTCTGCATACAGGGCCTCGGCCAAAGCGCAGGTGTCCGAAGATCCAAACACCACCCTCTTGAGGAAGAAATTTAACGCTGCCACGAGGTGCAGTGAGAAGATCATTGTCAAAGCAAGGAATGAGCACATCCGCAGAATTGGCGTTCGACTTGCTAGCTGTCCTTCTGGAAGCCGAGCTTTCTGGTCGCTCGCCAAGGCTGCTGAAGGTAACTTCTGTCAGTCGTCACTCCCACCACTGCGGAAACTCGATGGGTCACTGGCCCATGGGGCGAAGGAGAAAGCCGATCTCGTGGGCTATCTTTCTGCCTCAAACTCGACTCTGGACGATAGAGATGCCTCACCACCGTCTATCTCGAGGTGTACAAGCTCCATGCCGGAAATCTGTTTCACCCAGCGTGAAGTCCGGCGAGCTCTAGCATCTCTTGATATTCGAAAGTCGAGTGGGCCAGATGGTATAAAATTTAAGGGTATTCCTTAAATTTTGCGCTCCCGAGTTGTCCCCGGTGCTCACGCGACTCTTTAGGCTCTCATACTCCACAAAAAGCTTCCCGTCAGCATGAAAGGTAGCTCATGTTCACCCTTTGACTAAAAAGGGTGGTCACTCAGGCCAATAGTGATCACCTCCCTGCTCTCCAAAGTGATGGACCCTGTCATAAACACACAGCTCCTTCGGTACCTAGAGGATCACCAAACTGATTAGCGACCGTCAATATGGATTTCGCCATAATCGCTTGGCTGGTGATCTTTTAGCATATTTGACACACCGCTGAGCTGACGCCATTGAGAGTAGAGGCGAGGGTCTGGCTGTAGGCCTAGACATTGCGAAAGCTTTTGACCGAGTATGGCACAAATCGCTACTTTCCAAATTACCATCTTTCGGGATACCCGGGGGATTATGCGAATGGGTTGCCAGTTTCCTGACTGGACGGAGCATCAGAGTCGTTATCGATTGTAGCTGCTCCGACACCATGTCTATTAACGCTGGCGTCCCGCAAGGCTACGTGCTGTCCCCAACTCTGTTCCTTCTGCATATCAACGACCTGTTGCAAATTGGTGACATACGTTGCTATGCAGATGACAGTACTGGAGACGCCTTGTACAGGGGCCGCGCCAACATCCCTCGGGTCGAAGTGGAAGAGAGTCACGCCAGGCTTGTGTCTGAAATCGAAGACTCTTTAGATCTAGTCTCGATTTGGGGTTCTCTGAACCTAGTGGATTTCAATCCCAGTAAGATGCAAGTCTGTGCTGTGCATATTTTTGCCGTCCTCCCCAAAAATAATGTTTCTGCATTCCTAAATCATTTAAACTCTTTACATGATAAAATCCAATTTACTATGGAGTCTGAGGTCAATAAATCCTTAGCTTTCCTTGACATTCTAGTCATCAGAAATCCTGACAACTCTCTTGGTCATACTGTGTATAGGAAACCCACCCATACAGATAAATAACTCAATGGTAACTACCATCACCATCCATGTCAGTTGGCTACCGTAGGCAAATCTTTGTTACAGAGAGCACACGGCATCTGTGACACTGACCACCTCGAGGAAGAGCTTCTGCATGTGAAACAAGTACTGCGAAGCAACAATCACAAACTCCCACGAATACGTCACAGAAGCCGCCCCAAGCCTCCTACAGTTGAGCGACAACCTGCCATCTTACCATACATCAAGGGCATCACTGACAAAATGGGCAATATCTTAAGACGAGCTTCAATTAAAACTTACTTCAAGCCGCACAAGAAGATTAGCCAATTTTTAAGACCTGTCAAGAGCAATATCCCCCTACAAGACGCAGGTGTTTACAAGCTTGATTGTGAATGCGGGTTATCATACATTGGGCAAACAAAGAGGAGCATCGGTATCCGGATAAAAGAACACATAGCTGACATGAAGAACAGACGCTCGACCAAGTCTGCAGTTTGTGAACATGTTCTGGACAAACACAACCATTACATTCGATTTGATAATCCACAAATCCTCGCTAGAGAGACCCGGTTCATGCCAAGAATGTTACGCGAGGCTATTGAAATCAAGAAACACCCAAATTACAATAGAGAAGATGGTTGGCAAGTACCACCGGCTTGGGATCCAGTCATTAAATTAATTAAATCCCAAGGCCAACGCAATACTGCAAGACCTCTGGACACCGTGAGCGAATACTGCGTGCATAGGGAATGTTATGATTAAAAAAAATTCAGACGGTAGTTCAAATAATTTCTTAATAACTCAAGTGACAAATAAAATCAATTAGTCACCCCGTGACCACGTCCACTGCAAAGTGTTCGAAACGTCGGGATATAAATAATGTTAAATATACGCGATTTAAACCGTTCAAAGTTGTTTAATTGCTACCCACATGTATTTTAATAGGTACCCGTTCACAATTTGATCTAGAATGGTGTCAATTACTTAAAGTTTTGATTATTGTTTTGTTTCAGTTGAGAATGTAGGTCACCATATGCCAAGACTTGGAAATTCTATAAATGCTGATTCTGTAGCACACGGCAAAAAAGGTCAAAATACTTCTGTGCTACATGCAAACCCTTTTATGGGCAGCACAATGTTTTGAACAGTACCATGTTAAAAGCACAGAAAATATTTTCTGTGTCTCGAGCATGAAAATAATTTTCCACTTATGGTGGCCATACACGTTAGGGTTTGCATGATGGTTATGACTGTACATGCTTAACCGACAGGCAAACCCTAGCGTGTATGTTATAAAACTGTACAGTTATCGGTGCGTGTACATGCAACCTAACGAATATGAAAATAGATATTTTATGCCGCTCGGTTATGTTTGCGCGCATGCATAACCGACCGTGTATGGCGCCCGCTCATGCATGCATGCACAGTTTTCTCTCAGTGTCCTATAGTCTGTGACAGTGGAAGGTCGCGCGTTGTTTCGTTGAAGTCGAAAATGGCGAGTCGCAAGCGTAACGCCATATTAGAAGAGTTTATTGGTATCTACCAATCCGAACCTTGTCTTTGGCGCATAAAATGCAAAGATTATCACGACAGAGACAAAAGATCGGCAGCGTATGGTAAATTGGTAAATAAGCTCAAGGAATTGGAACCTACAGCTACGAAAGACGATGTCGTTAGAAAAATTAATACGTTTCGCAGCAACGTTAGACGAGAGAAAAAAAAATACGATGAATCTATGAGGTCGGGGGCATCATCTGATGACATTTACAAACCAACACTGTGGTACTTTCATTTATTTGATTTTGTTGGAGATCAAGATGTTCCCCGAAACTCGCGATCTAACATTTCGGATATTGAAGAAAATGATTCCAATGTAAGTATAAATATAATATATACAATATAAGTATAAATGAGTAATTGATTTATTAAATTTATTTTTTTTGTCTTTTTCATACTAATCTAACCATCAAATTGAACAATATGATTACTACATACCAAATATAAAAAGATATAAATTACATAAATATAAGAAAAACATCACTTTTGAATGTAACTATCCTGCCAAGGTACTTTGCCTTCATTGACAAAGTAAGTTTGGTACTCTAGTCTGATTTTTTTTGCATCATTGACGACATTTCCTTGATTTTGTATTTGTAAATTTTCTATGTTTGAACGTGTGGTATCATAGCCCATTGTAACAACAGTTCCATTATCTGTATTTTCTCTATAAAAACATCTTTGTGGTGCATATGAATTAGATGTGTGCTCCATTAGAAAGTTGTGCAAAACGCATGTAGCCATCACCACTTTTTCTATATTGTCTGGTTTTAAATTAATTTGAGTGTGATAAATGCGAAATCTTGATGCCAGTATGCCGAAAGCATTTTCAACTATTCTTCTCGCGCGAGATAATCTATAATTAAAAATTTTCTTGCCATCGCTGGTCAAATCTGCTTGACGATATGGCTTCAGCATGTCGGGTCTCAAAGGGAATGCATCATCGGCAACAAAAACATATGGCAAATACCTTGAACTGTGTTCAATCTGTTCTGTGTTTGGAATATTTAAATTTTTCTTTTGTAGCCTTTCAAAAAACTTCGTATTCTGTAGAACACCACCGTCAGAAACTCTTCCATTTGTACCAAAATCTGCTAATAAAAATCGGTATCTGGCATCAACTATTGCCATAAGAACTACGCTATGTCGCCCTTTGTAGTTGTAATAATAAGATCCACTATCAGAAGGTGGAACTATGTCAATATGCTTTCCATCCAGGGCACCCAAGCAATGAGGAAAATTCCATCTATCCTCAAAAGTTTGTGCGATTTCTTTCCATTTATCCAATGAATCTGGAAACTAAATAATCTCATTATTTTGTGTTGTTTTAGGATGCTAGCAACTCTACAGGGAATAGCCTACATGATACGGATAACATAAATAATACAAATACTACACATGATGCTGCTGCTGTTACTGAGATTGATATGGACACTATCACCAAAAACATAACGACACCTAGGAAGACTGAAGCACCTGCTACAAGACCGGGAAAGAAGAAAATAACAGAACAAGATCAGTTAACCAATGACGTGTTACTGTCCGTGAGAGACCATTTTAAGCGCCCTGCTCCTACTTCAGTAACAGAAGATCGGTACGATCTTCTGGGAAAGTCTATTGCAATAAAATTAAGAACGTTAGAGAAACGTCAACGCTTGATTGCTGAGAAAATAATAAATGATACTCTGTTTGATGCAGAGATGGGTAATCTGAATACCGAATCAATTCAGATTCGTCGACGTTTAACTTTTGTTCCATCACCAACTCACAGCTCAGGAACTTCTACTCCTTCACCCTCAATGCTTCAACAATATTATACACAACCGCATATTCACACCGCTTCTGCTTCACCCCACTGGACTGAAAGTTCATCTCCGATTCAACAATACAACACTCAACAACAAACTTGTGCGACTTCTTCTGCACCACATTGTCAGCCGTCACCACCACATGAAGGATTTGACACACAACCACAAACAGAAACTGTATCATCATTTTACTCTAATTTTAATTCAGAAAAAATGTTATACACAACTGATCAATAATTTTAAGATTAGAGATTAAAGATTAGAAAGTGATTTTAGTTAATAACTTACCTGTAGATAGTCATTTTTTAGCGCTTTATAAATAGCATCACATGTTTCTGGTATTATTCGACCTAAAGCCTGAGGTGACGTTATGGCAGAATATTTTAGACACTCATATGTTCTCCCTGTTGCAAGAAATCTTAATGTTACTGCTAGTCTCTCATGTGCTGATATAGCTTTTCTCATAATAGTATCTTGTCTCTGGATCATGGGAGTGACCAATGATAAAAGTTTCAAATAGAGTTTTTCATCCATTCGTAAATAATTCTTGTAATCTTTTGGTGTAAATCTCAGTTCATTCATCAAATTTATATGAGAGAACTGTTTTCTTTTCAAAAGCCAGTGTTTACACCACTCAGTACGATCTCTTCTTCTTTTCCTTTTCTTTGTTACGAGTATTAAGCCAAGTACAGCTATCACATCGTTGTCGTCCATTGTTGGCGATACAGTGCACAGTAAATTCGGTAGGTAAATGTCCTACAAAACACCGTCACGTAGCTACAACTATCTTTGACTGGGAGTTTAATTGGAATTGTACATGCAAACCCTAACGTGTATGTGCTTCATATAACTCGGTTATACCTGTCGGTTAAGCATGCACGGTCATAACCATCATGCAAACCCTAACGTGTATGGCCACCTTTAGTATATTTTCATTAATATTTGTAATATATTTGGTAAAAGAAATATATTTTCCACCGTGTTTTTTAGATAATAAAAGTACACGCAAATCCGTTTTCTTACATTCTTCATTTCCCATTTCATGTTTCAAATTTAACTAAAATCATTACATTACCTAGCAATCCTATGTAGGTGGTATTCAATAAGGGGGATTAAGAATGCTATTTACACCAGTACTAAATTAAAATATTTCAGTTTCTAACTTCGAAAATTAGCTTCATGACTTATTAAAAGGTATTGAAAGTCAAAAAAGAAGATTTTAAACTATAAATTATTAATTTAACTGTTCCAATAGTAAATTTGAGAATCGCGTACATAATCATAATTGTACATCAAAAAAAATATTGCATCTGTATAGAGTATCTGTATCTGACTACAGAGCTGTAAACAACCACCAATATCCAAGTAAACTGATGCAAGTACAAAAACTGTTCAGAAAATGTTCAAAAAATATTGTTGTAAAGTTAAAATAAATTATGTGTTTTGAAATTTCCAGCAAAATATACTGAATTCGCTAAAAACGTTTATTTTTTGTCATATCGACCATTTATTTGTTGACATTTGGGCCGCTTTATTGTTGTTTTTATTTTAATATAAGTTAAATAATCATAGATTATTGTTGAATTATTACAATTACAATATAGATACATAAACCTATCTTATTTTGGAGCGTTCCTGTTGAGCGAGAGTTACCCGCATGCTGATGTAAGTGGTAGATGTCCACAAAAACCCTGTCCCACGAATCTGGCATCACTTTATATTGCACTGTATCCAAAAAATCACTGACTTGTGCTAGTTTACAATTTCATATCTCGGAGAGTGATGAAAAAGTCGTAATCAAAATTACAGGGTGCATATAGATATATCCACTCTGTATTTTTTACATTTTTTTAATATTCCAATTTTGTTATTAAAATGTTAAGATTAACATTGTAATAACAAAATTTAAATAAAATGAAATTCGTCAATTTCTGGCTTGCACTAGTATGCTGCCACAGTATGCAATATATAAACAGGGTATGTATGCAGATGAATATTGACTATATACATATATATATCACTGCATAGTCACTGCATGAACAAAGCCATATGGCATAACGATTTCCTACGGAACCCAAACATAGAGTTATGCCACACGAGCGAAGCCAGAATGAATCGCTAGTGACGTCATAAAACCAAAAAATCGATAATACTTGTCAGTTGAAAATATAAATTTGGATATTTTCCGCATCCATACCATGCCATACAAACAGCCTGTGTGTCGCAAGGCTCACCACCATACACTACGAGTATATTCCGCTTTTCTCATCCGATCACCATCGGCAAGCTACAAGTAATCGTTCCACGTGACCAGAGCGTGTCCCAAACAGCGCGTCCCGGTATGTGGCCTCCATTTGGAGACTCGTCTACATCAACTAATCTACTAATCCTTTATTATTTATATATATTTTCATATAAATAACTATTAATTGCCTAGAAATGTTAAAAGTAACCACGGATTTCCAAAAATAACTAAATTACTTGCCGTTTTAAAATATTCGGGTTTCCTGTTTTTTTGGCATGCTATAAAGTACCTTATCTTCATGATCAAAGCAGAATATTTTATGTTACAATTATGACTCAAAACAACTGGTTAAAAATATACGAGTACATATGTCCGACGGAAATTTTTTCTTGCACAGAGACGAATTCTCGTTTGTAAATTGTAAAAAATAAATATAAATAATGGTTATTCCTTGGCGGTAAGAGGTTTATACAAACTCCTTTGCAGGTCATTATTAACTTATGCAGTAATCAGTTAAGTAGCGCCAACCGCAAATAGAACGTTGTAGAACAAATCTGTTCATTTAGTTAGAGCAAGGAATATGAATTTTAAAATCAATGTAATAGTTCGTTTACTATACTGCGCGATGAGACTTTTTCCTTTTTAAAGGGTGTAAATTATTGTTGTAAAAATGAGTACTGAGCTTTAAGACTAGAGCGACAAAATTCAAAGTGTAAACAAATAAGAGTCCGCCTCTGTATACAACAAGAAGAAGAAAATCGAGTCACAGTTACAACGTTGACCTTGAATTAAAATATTAAGAGGTACAAATGTATTTGGCGGAAGTAATAACAATTAAGTCAGTATATCAAATAGTAGTATGTAAAACTTTTAACGCCGTCATAAAGTCAGCAATGGAACAATAAGGTTTTTAAAGAATTTCTTTCTGAACGCTAAATCTTGTGGACTTATCTATTTATGTCTACTGTTAATACTTATTATCCGCTTGATATATTATTATCCTTTGTATAAAACTAATATTTTTGGGAAGCATTTCAAATAGCAACGTCGTACTTGTTTTAAACTCGGTAACATTGTTAACCTATTTATATACGAGCTCATATGTATATGTCAATATGGATATTCCTTCGGAATTCCGGAGTTTTGAATTTATAAAACACGTTAAACACGTTACTTCTAAATAAATTATAATAAATACACTCCAATTATATTGATGATAATGGCCGTATGGTGTTGGCCGGCTTTAAAATAGCACCGCCTCATCTTTTACTGTAGGTGTTATCACAACCGCTAAGGAACTACGCGACCATCGCCAATGTACTCGCCAATCGGCTTGGCCAACAATTTGTCATAGTAAGACCGTACATAACCTCGTGCACAAGAAAATATACATGAGAAGGCCAATGTCCAGTGGTAGACGATAAAATGACTGGTGACTCTGATGGTATGATATACATAAACGAATAGTCACTAAAATCTTGGAGTTTTAAATTACCTATTAATAATCTCGGGATTTTTAAGTATATCCATATTCAGATAGCTATCAAAAATCCCATAAAATTGCAGTATCTATTCCGATCACTGATAATCACTATATCTATTTTTACAATTGCCGTTAGATAGTTTATATTTTTACAATTGCCGTTAGATAGTTTATATTTTTACGATTTGTTGCCAAGTTATCTAATTTAAATTCTATTTCAATGTCCAAATATAAATCCAAAAAAAAACTGGTCGACCGTTACTATACGGGTAATTTATTCTAACCCGTTTAAACATATTAATTGCAATTAGATTAGGTTCTCTCATTTATGAACTTTAGTACCTATTAATTTGTAAATAGGTAATGAACGATTTCTAATGAGGTACTCGTATAACATTTTTATTGACAAACTAGATTTGGCCCACAATTTTTACCGCTGTAAACCAGAGTTTGCCTGGTAATGATATATTTCTAAAGGCAAAGTTTTATAACCTTACAAACGATTTATTGGTATCGTATGGTTCGGGTTTAACTAATTAATTAACGGGTTTAATTAAATTAACGGGTTTAACACCGCCTGGTGTATTGGTGTACCTGGGACACCCCGACTTCCTAGCGATGGATTTTTTTCTTTTCTTGGATTTTTTTTTAAATATTTGTGAGTTTTGTCATAATTTTAAAATTACAGAACTGATTGGACTTATCTTCAAACTTAGTAAGATATAGCCTCGTATTATGTTTCTGCTAAATTTCATTTCAGTCCGTTAACACGCTCATTGCCAGAGTCAGAAGTTGGAATTCGTGAGGTGGCCAAAATGTATTTTGCTTTTATATTGCTTATAATCCCTTCCCTAGTGGCCAAAACAAATACCACGTGCTTGTAGCGTTATGGCCATTATTCAATAGCATATACAAAATTGTAAGAGTCCACCACGCTATATCGAGTGATCGGCACTGTAGTGACGGGCCCGATGAAGCGATATCGCGTGCCCGGCAATGAACGTCTTTAGAAATGCACCCTGCAGTTTATCTTGAAATATAGTTATAATAACACACACAAGAGACGCTGTTGATTTTCATTCGATGACGCTCATTTACGATTCGTGCGCTTCGTGCGTGCGTAATTTATTAATGCGTAATGGCAAAGGAAAGCAAAACGCCAAATGTCTCTATTACACAAACTACTTCATGTATTATTCTTAAGTTATTTTATGTATTCTATTATATACTTTTGTTGTTAAATATAATATATATATTTCCATATCGTCGCTTTGCTCGTAGCTTAGATGTGCCGTTAGACGATAAAAAAGAAAAATCCAGGGGTCATTGGTATCTTTATCTTACCTAGTTCAATAAACACGTGTTAAGTCAAAATTCAGCATAACAATATCGTTCATAAGGTACATTTTTGCATTGTTATTTTCATGCTATATTTCACACTTTATTCTCTTTTTTACAGAACAACTGTAAAACTAGTAAAAACTGAATAACAATGGATGTTTCGAATTTTGAACCTCTCCATTCAATACCAAAATCATTTTCATTACACAATGAATCAACTACTAACTTTTTGGCGGAAACTCGAGAAGTGAAGTCGAGTCTCTGTTTAATTATTATAAAAATTGTGTGGGTTTTGTGGTTTCACAGTGCCTAATGTTTGTGATAACCAAATAAAGGCGAAAAACTGCGTTTTTCGTAAGCTTCCAAGGAGTCTAATAGTAATGTGATAATACGTTCACTCAGGACGATCACTTTACTAAGAGACTCTTAATTTACTCCGACACAACTAGCCATTGACGAGTTGTTAATTACGAAGAAAACTTGACACTGGCACAATGCGTTAATTGTGCTATTGTCATATAAGACAAAAGAAGAGCCGACTATATTTTCCTTTCCAATGTTACTAACTAAATCCATTCACACATCATTTCGTAATACTCATATATCTGTATGTGACGTCACTTCGATAACCCCCTTTCATCTTGCACTGACACCATATTAATTGAACTGAAGCGTAAAACGTAAAATTATTACGATTAGGTGATAAGGCCTTTGTTAAGCGTGGAGAATGACGGCGAGCGGCAGCGGCGCGGCAAGCGGTGACACGAGTCTATATGTTTGGAACATGCGCCTTTCCACGATCCACGCTAACAAAGGCTTACTTATGTACCTATCTATTAGTCAAGTCAAATAAGGAATATAATAAAAAAATCTTAAACATTCGTTTTTATTAATTAATTAATTATTACTTTATTATAATGACGTAATTGATATCAGCCTGTAAAGTGCCACGGTCCCAGCCACATTTTTAGAATTATGTTTTTAGGATTAAGAAAATAAATTAGAGTACTTCGATCTATCGCTTTCAGCCTACACAGTCCCACTGCAGGGCAGAGGTATTCGACATTCGCTAAGGATGGCATTCATGTCAGTCGTGTCACTAAGGACATTCGCGTGTCCATCACACGGGTCCAGCGTGGATTAGTGGGTGCGTTTGCTCCAGAATATTTTTTTTAATCTCAAGCATGCGACTTTACTCAAGATACTTAATTTCTTTTATCGCCAAGCTAGTGATAATTCAAAAAATTCTACTTAAATACAAACTCGTACCGAGGATTTGAACTCACGCTTTAAGGAATGAAAGTCGAGGCTATCATCGCTCAATATCAATATATAAAAAAAACACACGGACATCACGGACTGTCATGCCAAAAAAGTGCAGGCCGCTTCTCGAGACATGCCGCACTTAACGATATCATACGCCGGTCCCTTGCCACCGTCAACGTGCCAAGTCTACTTGAGCCGACTGGTATTGCAAGAGACGATGGCAAGAGACCGGACGGTATGAGTTTGATTCCATGGAAGATGGGCCGGGTGCTGGTATGGGATGCAACCTGTTCAGACACGCTGGCCCCTTCCCATCTACATGGAACCAACAATAGTGCTGGTGCGGCTTGTGAAGCGGCTGAAAAAGCTAAAGCATGCAAATACAGGGGTCTAGGCTCCGAATATGATTTTGTCCCATTCGGTGTCGAGACCCTTGGTCCGTGGGGTCCTAGCGCTATAAGGCTTTTTAAGGAAATAGCAAAAAGGTTAGTCGACATCACAGGAGACCGAAGAGCTGGCAGCTACCTCGGACAAAGAATTGGTCTAGCTATTCAAAGGGGGAACGCTGCCAGTATCTTCGGAACCTTGCCTAAAGGGACTCCTTTTAATAATATATTTTAGTTATTATATTATATTTTTTAAGGTTTTTAGTTTTAGGTTCATTGTTCTAGTATATATGTAACTATTCTTATATATAAAATATTTTATAATGCCATTTCACAGGGCACAGATCTACGCTAGTGAGGGAGAAGTCACGAGTGATCCGCAATGGTGTTAGTTTCCGCATATTTTCCAGTAGATTAAATACAATTTTTATATTGATATCTGCATACCGCAGCCAGATAGATAGATGAATGGATGGCATAGGGTCGCTACCGTTTACATAGTTTCAACACCAATGCACGCTGCTGGCATATAAAATATCTATAAAATTGATCGTAGTTCTAAATTTGATAGTTTGAAGTTCATGTTTCTTAAGGAAGTAAAGTAAAAAATATAGTATGTACACTTCCCGGCCGAAAGTAATTTACCGATGTGAAGATGTGAAGATGTACCGATGTAGTCGATACTATGATCGGCTGGCTTCGGTTTTATAGAGCGTCGTCTAAGCTCTATAAAACCAAAGCTAGCCGATCATAATCGATGTGTAGAGACGACACTCTATAAAACCGAAGCTAGCCGATCATAGTCGATGTGTATTACTTTCGGCCGGGATGTGTAAGTACGAGTAAAGCACTTTACAATTTGTGTGTAAAGCTAAAGTTACTTCATTTAAGTTTGGGCTTGTTTAATTTTTATAACAACTTATCCAACTGCAACAATCTTAACTTATTTGCATTACAAACGTTGTAGATAACTGTTTTTACCCAAAAAAGTATCATTAAATACATTTAAATCTATATAGTTAAGAAAAGCCTAACTTAAGAAGCGTATAATACAAGCGTCTGAAGATTTTGAATTATATATTTTGTGTTCGATAGCTTACTATTCAATTAAAACTTTTTTTAAGAAAGAATACATTAGAAAATTCGTGCAATGGTCTTATGTAATCTATCAATTCCCAAGTTATTAGCAACTTTTATATATTTTTAATAATATAATTGATAAAACTATACTATCATTTATGGCACAAACCTTGTCTATTACACTAGACGATGGGTCGAAAATCGGCATACCCATTTGGGCGCTTCTTAGAATAACCAATGGGCAAAGCCGCGGACAGCAGGCTAGTAGCGCCAAATACAGTCTTTGTTCACATTAGCAGTCCCTCGTCGAACAGCCTTGAGCTCGTCGCGAATGCCTGAGACATTTGGGAGCTATGTGACCGGTAAACAAAACGCGGCTTGCATTCTGTACGCGCCCGCTCCCGCTCGCAGCGCGGTATTGACCTAAATTGTGTAATTTTACGCCTCGCTTAATTGCAATTTTATAAGGCTGCTGATTGGATTGTAATAACAAATGTGTGTGTAATTATATACAGATATACCAAATCTACGACATATAAGTATATATATAATTATATACGGGACGACTATCGATGGCCATTCTTCAGCTCTAATGAAGCGGGGAATATTCCTTTTTAACCACACCTGTGTTGAGCGAGCCTTATGATCTGGTGCTGAGTCTTGCTGAAAGGACCATTCTTGGTTATTTAACAGGGTGTTGTTAAGAGGCTATACGACTCTCTCAAGAATCTTATCTTGATACACTTGAGCCGACGTTTTAATACATTTTTAACAAAAATATCGTTCAGTCACTCCTTGATAGCCATTACCCCACCAAACCATTACGAAGCCGGATAATGACCACGTTACATCCTATTGATCCTTCTCCAGGGTTATGAACATAAACTCGATCATTCTGCTTCTTAAAATGTTCCTCAATGGTGAACATTTTCTCGTTCGTAAATAAGATTTCTCTGTGAGCTCCCTTTGCGTGCCGCCGAAGAAGTTGTTTTGATTTGTCAGTCCTACTTTTCTTTAAATTATCATTTAACAAATGACCAGTACGTCTTTTGAAGTAGCAAGTCCTAAATCATCTTTTAAAATACGTGAAATGTTCTGAGTGCTATCTATATTCATCTTTCTGGATAAAGTCTTTTGCTTCCGGACGGAATTTCTTCGGATTCTCTCCTTCACAACTTTAATCGTCTGATTAGTAAGTACGAATAGTGCGTGGACAGTCAGACCTTTTTCTGTCACAAACAGAGGACGTTTCAATTTATCCATCAATAGCCCAGTACACAAACATTCGCCTAATACCAAGCGGATAGAGAGTTTTAAAAATTGCATTTGGCTCCATGCCTACTTTGTGTAATGCAATTACAGAAATACGGATTTCGTTGTCACCCCACTCCATTTAAATATTAATAAGATATTTAATTATGATTAGCGCGAAAATAAAAAAAAAACATTTATTATTCACGTGAGAATGACAGATTACAAATTCAAATGTAATTTTTTTTTTTGTAACGGTATTTATGGCCAGACTATGTATTGTATATATATGTATACCCCGTGTATTGCTTACTTGTGCGTTTATTTACCGGTTTCGTATACTTACTATAATAATAGTCTTGATTGCGAGATTAGTCAGATTTAGCGTGCGTGCTTGATTTAATCAAAACCTTGATTGCGACAAAAATAATGCATTCATCTAAATATTTCTAACACCTGAGAACGAAACGAAACGTTCTTATAAAGTTCACTATCTATATTTTAAAACATCCTCAGCAAAATGTTATAAGATTAGCTCACAAGCAAACAGAACTACCTTTCATAATGTAGAAACTTCCGAAACGTTTTAGGAACTTCCTGTTTTCGGCATTTTTCAATTCTCCTTTGGTCTTAATTCCAACCAAACTAACTTCTAGAATATTCGCTCTTATTAAAATGCAACTGATTATATTGATATGCATGACTTTAAGGGCGATTGCGAACATTTTGGTATGCAATACAATAATATGCGTGGCGCGTCGCTTAACGTCATTGCTCACATTGAATTGTTCTAGGTGACGTACTACTCTTCATTTCTACCACAAATATTAATTAGCATACTGTACATTGAACGGCGAGAATAAATAAAATGCAATGAAACATGTAATGTCCGCGCAGTGTAAAGCGAAATAAGCGTTATGCGATGTTGTGATTGTCGCATAGTGAGGTCATCGAATGTTGGTATTCCCTTAGATTTGCGTGTTTGCATGTCTGTGCAATCGCAAATACATAGTAACTAATAATAATGTCGTGAGACATTGTCAACTGTTTGCTTAATTAGTATTTTAGCATAGTGATGTTTATAGCCTTTGTTTGTTCATGTTATGACGTTTATAATTTAAATAAAAATAATTATTTATTATATAAAAAATGGAATCAATTAAATTCTTTCAAGTACGATAATTTGATAAATGATAAAACAGACACCTTGGTCAAGGTCGTTTGACTTTTACTACCACAAGAACGGTGGCTTTTACAACGACTTGAAATTTAAACAAATTGCCTTTACATCCTCGGCGAACTTATAACAAACAATGTTGTATTTAACGTCATAATTTCTGTGAAAATCTTGCCTAAGCTCGCTAAAAAAGTGAGTAAGTACTTACTAAAAGTCATTTTTTGCGAATATCGGCATTATAAATATGCAATACAGATCGATAGAGCGTAAAAAACTGTTCAAAACTGTATAAATAACTCATTTTCGCCAAAATGGCTTTTACGCCAATTGAATGTTGCCAGTAATCGAATAATCTGTAATACAACATAACAATACCGTGAGACTTACAAGTAGGTACCTATAGATAGAGAATCTTGAGTTATTTTTTTATTTATTCAATGCTATCTATCATGTGCACAGACAGACTAAGTATACCTGCTAGGGCATTGCAATTTTATAAATTCTAATATAATATAATAATAGCTTACAAAATTCATACCATATCCCAACATATTCACACCATACTCACATTCATTCTATGTCATATTCTACCATTATTAACAAAACTAAAACAACTATCTATATCAAGTCATATTTTCATTATATCATAATCAACAGAATTAACAAAATTAAAACAACTATCTATATCATGTCATATTGAAATTATAATATCATTACTAACAAAACCAAAATATAATCAAAACATTCATTTCATGTCATACTCCTATTTATATCATGGGACACGGTTAGGTTATCTTCCATATTGCAGTTTTATCAGCTAATTTCAACTCATAGACATTTAGAAAAGTAATCATGACTTAATAAGACTATGCAGTAGTGTGCTTAGAAAAGCAATAAAGATACTCCCGCGGCCATCTTGGATTCTTACACAATTTATTACGATGTTTTCTAGTTTTTTAGCACAAAGATGCGCTGTTATAAGACCCCGGAGAAATAACTCTTGTGATAACGATAGCCACGGAGCGTAAAATGAGAAATACGATGTTTTAATGTACCATTGTCAGTCACACTAGCCTAGTTTAAAATAGTAGGATAGCAGTCTTATACTCGTAAAGTCTTACATTTGTCATTATTGGCAATTGTGTCGATCTGACTATGTCTTTACCGCCTTTTGTAACGCTGTACAACATGTCCGTTATGAAAAGCCGGTATCGCCTTATTTTCCAGGAATAATTTTGAACGTACTAAGAATAATGTGCATATTCTTTCATATCATTTAATCAATTAATCAATATCAGCTCTAAAGTACCTCTGAAGGGCACATGCCTCCCCTTGTAGTGACGAGGGTAGGTACTTAATAAAACATTTTTAGATGGTTATTGCGAGTTGGCGAGATTTTTAGTATTATTTAAGCCCCGCTACAAGCCCGAAGGCCCGAAGGCGTCCCACGCTACATTATCCGGTACCTGGCCGTAGGAGCATTGCCACTGCCACTTCAGCATGCTGACTCTTTAGGCTATGTCACCAACTTTAGTTCTTCGACAAATTTCTTCGTTACGGATTTTGTCTAGCAAAGAAATTCTGAGCATAGGTCTTTCTATCGTTCACTGAGCTCGTCAAGTGGACTGACGACTTAAAGAATGTCACCGGTGGTGGGTGGATAGGAAGAGCTGAAGACCGTGTGTGATGGCGGTCCTTGGGAAAGGGCTATATCCAGCAGTGGAGAGACACAGGCTGATGACTGATGGCGGACACGTATGGCATAGTACAGGTAGTAACCGCCCTGGTAACCCAAACAATCGGGTTGTCGTGATCAGAAAATCAAATAAGTTTAATACGACGTCAAAAGGCTATTAACGATTAATATGATGTCAGTCTTTTAAACGTCCCACAACCTTTATCTTCTAAATCACTAGCGAATCCACCACGCTTGCGCAGTGCGAATTGGTGGATACACACGTTCCACATTATTTTTTTTTTAAATCTAGAACTTACGGTTATCCTCACGATCTTTTCTTTCACCGCCGAGCCAGTGTTGTTTTTAAATTCGTATTTAAGTTAAAACTCAGTAGTACGAGCCGAGGATATGAACTCAGGACCTCACGAATAAAAGTCGAAAATAGACATGCCGCGTCCATTCCTTATTGCCAATTATCTAATTTGGTGACACGTGTGCGAGTGCTAAGTGGTACCCTCCTATGGACGGAAGCAACAGTTGCCCCCCAATTCTTAAATTATATATATATTGAAGTCATCTAAGAAACGCGTACAAGCTGATTTGGAAATCACAGGTTTCAAACAAGTGAAGTGGTTACAAGCGAATGTTTTTTTTTTTATTGAAAATGGCGGCATACGAGCATACAGTCCACCTGATGGTAAGTGGATACTCTAACCCATGGACATCCGCGATACATGCCAACTTCAGTCCAGAATGACGAACGTTGGCACGCCCCCGGATGCGCTGCCTACCTTTGCGGATTAAAGAATGGATTGGGAGAAATGGTTGGAAAATGGGGAGGGATAGGATAGGATGGGATGAGAATGGGCTCTGGCACAAAGCTGATACTAAATAATATACAAATCCCAGAAACCTGTTGCGACTGAACTTGTATCAGGACAAGAATTGCATAATAATACTATACTAACTAACTATAATATACTAACTACATCGCGTGAGAAGCCTAGTTTGCTTACCACAGATTAAATAAATACTCCACTAATACTCTTGCTGTGTATTTATTATAATGATTCTTTAGTATGACGTCAAAATGTTTTTCAAATGCCGTATTTAATAACGCATCGACTTATGCGTAAATAATAATATTTTTTATTAATATCTATGTATTTATTTCAGACTTCAATAGGTGCGGTAAGAACAACACAGAAACTTACATAAATTGACATACAAAACCATACGGAATAAATAAGTTGACTGTCATACTATGGCGGCCATTACACAATCAATCCGGATCACGATAATAATAGATTGGTAATGTAGATTTGTTATTGTATTGGAATCCAACACATGTACGGTCAATCTGAATTACGATCTACCATCTTGATCCACAGATCGTGATCTGGATTGACTGTGTAATGGCCACCTATAACATGTAGCGCGATAAACCTACCGATGATCGGCACCACTCAGCCACGTGGCAAGTTCTTACCCGTATGCTATTAAACACTACTTTTAACACATTGGATCCTATACTAAATTTACGTGAGCGAAATGGCGGGAAAAAGCTCGTGTGTAATAAAATGGAAGGGTTCTTTCTTAGGCATATTCCAATCCAGCTATATTCAAAGTACGTCTCCAATTTGATCATTGTACGTCTGCCTAGATCGACCTCCATACACTATTCCAGCTATACTCTAAGTGTGTTCCGCGGAACCCTAGGGTTCCGTGATACCTCTGTCGGGGTTCCGCAAGAATTTAGAAATAAAAAAATCAAAACACCTCTCTCTGGTCGCTCCGCGGCTGTGCGGACTCCGCGGCCGCGCGGAGACAAAACGCTATGAATGTTATTTATTTATTTATTTGTATTTGTATAAGCTTGTGTTACATTAGCTGGTACAATATCTCATAAGTTTGGTCTCAACAATTTTATACTTGTACAACGCGTTCGCTCTAAGTTTGCCGGTCTGTGGAATGCGCGTACCCTCCCCCACGTGACAACAAAACTTATAATGTGTCATAGTTTTACCCAAATATCTAACGTACACAATTTTTATTGTTACAATTAAATAAAAAATTTCGAACGTCATACACTCATACCTATCGCCAGCGGCAAACTTAAAACGAGCGGGTAGTATACTTGTAAGCGCTCAGTCTCTTTGATAAAAGCCGCCTCTGAATTAGACGCTATAGTTGTCAACTAGCGACTTTCGTCTCTAACTTCAAAGGATAAAGTCGATATTGTTTACAACGCTATTTTTAAATTTCTGTTTTTATTTTTGCTTTTTGTTTATCAAAGGTGCCGACTCGAGTATTTTCGAGAATATTTGAGATCGAGTCTAGGACTAAGTATAAAAGCGGCGATCGCGCGTTGGCGTCGTCAGTTGATGATTAGCGTTCGGAGCGATAAGTTACTACCTACTTACAAGCTCGCTAGCGAGAAACTAGTGTTCATTGTTTTACTGCCTGCTGTATTCTGTTGTCTCAGTTTTATACATTTCTTCCCTGTAGGTTCTAAATTTAGTCTCTTATACGCAGTAACGATTGTGCATTATTTAAACCCCACTATCCTGACTTGTAACATTATAAATAAAGAAGAATGGAACGTTGGCTTAAAGGTGTTAAACGTGTTCCAACAACATCTTCTAATGACGCTGAATGTTCAAAAGCAATGCGCGCGGAGAATTTAGCAATCACCGATCCAGAAGATGATGCCACGAGTGCCACGACGTCAAGCTCGACGGTTTCAAAGACGAAAAAAAGGAAGTATGATGAATCTTATATCAGTTTCGGATTTGTTGATTCCAACGGCTCACCTCTCTGCATGCTCTGTAGTAAACTGCTTCCTAATAGTTCCATGGCACCTGCCAAATTGCGTCGACATTTAGAAACCGTACACCCCGAGACTAAAGACAAGAATAAAGAATTTTTTGTTCGCAAAAAAGATCAGTTATTAGAAAGTCAAAAAAATATGATGCATGTAACACAAACTACCAACGAAAAGGCCACGGAGGCATCATACTTAGTTAGCTATCGCATTGCACAAGCAGGTGAAGCGCACACTATCGCTGAGAAATTAATAAAACCATGTGTATTAGACATAACAAAATGTATGCTTGATGAAAAATCTGCAAAGCATCTTTCTACTGTTCCGCTATCAAACGATACTGTTTCACGACGAATCCATGATCTGGCAAGCTACGTCAAACAAGAACTAGTTACACGTCTACAAAATACACGATTCGCTTTGCAAATGGACGAGTCGACTGATGTCGCTGGTTTGGCTATCCTGCTGGTTATTGTGAGATATCCATATAAAAGTTCTTTTGAAGAAGACATGCTTATGTGTTCATCGCTGCTTACAAACACTACCGGGGAAGAAATTTTTAATAAAATAAATATATTTTTTGAAGAACATAATCTCAGTTGGAACAATTGCATTGACATTTGTACAGATGGGGCCAAGGCGATGACAGGTAAAACAGCAGGAGCAGTGTCACGAATGAAAAATAAAGCGCCTAATTGTAGTTCCAGTCATTGTATTCTGCATAGACAAGCACTTGCGATGAAGCAAATGCCGTCTAATCTAAAATTAGTTATGGATGAAGCGGTAAAAATAATTAATTTTATCAAATCACGACCACTACAATCCCGATTGTTCTCATTATTGTGTGAAGATTATGGCAGCAAACATAAAACACTGCTGCTCCATACAGAAGTGCGATGGCTGTCTCGGGGAAAAACTTTAACAAGGCTATTTGAACTTAGAGCCGAGTTACAAATGTTTCTTTCAGCAGATACTTCTTTTAATTTGAAGGACCGTTTGTATGATAAAACTTGGTTGTTCCGATTGTCTTTTATGGCGGATATCTTTCAAAAACTTAACGAATTAAATTTATCGTTGCAAGGTAAACAGACAACAGTGTTTCAGGCCTATAATAAAATAACTGCTTTTAAAAGAAAATTAGATTTTTGGATCATTTGCATTGGTAAGAAAGAAATAGAAAGTTTTACGTTACTCAGTGAGTTTGTTAGCGAAAACGACTCAGAAATGTTTGAAGATAATGTGTTTGAAGAATTGGTCCAATATCTTAGTTCGATGCGCGCATCTTTTGAAAAGTATTGTGAACTCCTGGATTCATAATCCTTTTTTACCCAACTTGGAAAAGCCTGAAAACATGTCAAATGAGATATATGAATCTCTTTTAGAAATGTCATCAGACACAAGTATGGAGTCATTGTTCAAAACGACGCCTCTTAATGATTTTTGGTGCAGAATCCAAGATGAATATGCAATGCTTGGCCAAATGGCTCTGGATATTCTTCTCCCGTTCCCAACTACATATTTGTGCGAAACAGGATTCTCTACCTACGCAGCCACGAAAACAAAATATCGCAATAGACTGGACGCCGAAGCTGATATGAGACTCCAACTTTCTTCCATCAAACCTGATATCAAGCAATTGATGAAAAATAAAAAACAGTTTCATACCTCCCACTAGTTAGATTTTTTCTTTTTTAATGTTTTCTATTATTGTCCTTACCAAGTGGTGAAGTAAATAATAATTAGTAACTGATACATTGTACTTTTATTATGCTGATTAATATAGAATACACTTATAAAAATAATTGTTTTATTGTAGGGTTCCATCAAGTATTTTGCTTCCCAAAAGGGTTCCGTCATTTAAAAAGTTTGAGAACCACTGCACTATTCTATTCACACTCGCACAATAAATACCTTCGTCACACTTCTTTTATATTTTCTTATGTAAAAATACTAGCATTTATCTTCGACTTCGATTTTTTGGAACTTCCGACTTCCGAACAACTTTTCGGTGTGTAAATAGATAAACTAGATGACTTATTTATAAACATTCGTACGATATTATACCATCAACCAAATACATCACTATAAACATCATCCCATTGTTATCAAAATTCCTGGTCCGATTATAATAAAAACTACCCTATGACCTTCCGGCATAAACACACTTCTACAACTACAACTGTTGAAAACTACAACAAAATCAGATCAGTACATTCTGTTAGCACAAACAAACAGATAGACAAACAGAGGGCCGTTTTTTTATATATATCGTAACCAGTCCTTTTAACATCCAATCCTAGACTCGGGCCATCTCATATACATTGTCTTGTGCATGAGGAATGTATGGCTTTAAAACGCCACGCTGTAGTCAAGCGGATGAGCGATTACACTCTTTTAGAGGTGGTACATTAGAGGTTTGTGGTAGCGGATTTGTCATACCTAAGTCGCCTGTTACTACACCCACAAGAAGAGATACAGTTATTTTAAAACTGGCTAACACTACACGGTTAACTCCACATAAGTTAACTTATATAATTATTTTTACTCAAAAGAAGATAGTCTCTCCAGTACACCAAAATGTAACTTCAGAATTAATGTTTAATAACGTGATGTTTGGTGTTAGCGCGATGGCGTCTCTTGGTGTCGGAGGCCAAAATCCACTTCGGATCACTGAACCAACGGAGTAAGTAAGTATAGCGTGATTTAGGTTGCTAACCGCTATTTGCATTTCATGAAGAGATTGAACATTTTAGATACTTGGTGTAGAAAGTGATTCTTCACATGCTTTACCTAGCACGTCGCCCTGAAGTATCTACATTCTTAAAGAGAGAGATTGCTCTTAGAGAATATCACTGAGAAAGTTTTTAATAACTCAGTTAAAATAATTACTTGAAAACATCTTCGGCACAGTGACACAGCTTCATCCACAGACATTGCACCACAATCACTGCATCGATCTAAACTGCAACTATTGCAGTGTTGCAAATGGTTTTGAGCAATCTGTGCAAATCATTTTATGCGATTAATCTAGTTTCGCAAATAATCTTTGAAAACAATTCTATACACTTAAACCAAATAATAAATCTTATAAATGTGTCAGAAACTACAACTGAGGATCGTATGACACCATATATGAATAATTATTTTTTTCGTGTTAATCTGTTCTAACAAAAAGATGTTGACCATAAAAAAGTACATAATATTCGCGACACATGCTTAAACAAGTCCACTGAATGACAAACGTTGGCACGCCCTCAGATGCACTACCTGCCTTTGGAGATTTAAGAATGGATTTCGAAAAAGGATTGCGAAAATGGAGAATAACGGGACGAGAAGTTTTCCTCGTGCAATTGCACTTACCAATTTTCATAGGATTCATAGGATAGGATAGGATTCATAGCAAGGGATGGGGATTCATAGGATGGGGAGTCAAGCGATGGTGAAATAAGGAGTTTATCAACCCCCCGAACCATTTCGATGACATTTTTGTAAGAATCAAAAAATGTATTACCTATAATAAAATATTTTCCTAAATGTTTTATACAGCATTTCAAGTTTGTTGTGGAAAGGATGGGAGAGGATCGCGCCGTAAAGCGACTACATATGAGACAACCAAGTTTAGAATTGTCTATGATAAATATAATCTGTGACCAAGTGGTCGACTATCGGTCGGACGTCCCAAGTACTGCTGGAGAGACGATGCTGAGAGGGACCCGCGGGAATTCCAAATAGCCTGCTTGTGCAAAGCTGCGGAGAAACGAAAACGATGCCATCTCTTATTGAATAGCAGTATATTGAAGTGTAATAGAATAGTACACGGTATTTGTTACGTTAGAGTACCTTGATTCCCGTGAGAACTTCATAATTAATTTTGATAAAAAGTAGCCTAAATGTTAACGTGGCATGTAATCTACAACTATATCTAGTCACATTAAAATCCATACAGGGTTAATTTCGTGATGCACATCAAAAAAACAGAAAAAAATCGTTGCTTTTGGCTCCGTATCACTCGTTTTCTTCTAGACAGTATCAAATGAACTTAGAAACAAGAAATGCGACGATTTAATGAATAAAAATAATATTTATTTTGAGTATGTGTACTCGGTCCCACGGGACCACGGCTCTGTTACGATTGTAATTATTATAGACTAAAATTAAATATAAAACCTATTATGTTGCCTGATATTTTTCTTAGTGATTATTATTAACGCAAATGGACAGAAATTATTTATTTTATATACTTATATTATTATTACGAAATATGGTGGTAGTCACTAGGACAATAGAACATCAAGCATCGCATTAGTGTCTTATTGTCCATGCGGCGCGATTTTCTAGCCATCCTCTATCATTGTTACAAAAGCGTGTTCTATTCAACGTGTCCTAGAACTTGACAATCGCGTGCTTTGTTCTCTGAGAAGTGGGAGATACAAGTTATGAAAAATACCTGCTGTGAAATGTTTAACTATTTAGTTCTATTGTCATTGGGATAAAATAGAAAATAAATAAATAGATACAAAATATCTGCGTCTACTTAACGATTAGTTTCTTTCATAAAAAATTACAACTTTTGTTCTACACTTTGTTCTGAACATATTTTCCCCAAAATCGAAAATACTTTTGTCAAATTAAGTTTCTAACTGTCGCATAAATTCTTAAACAGCTGCTAATTGAATTACTATTATGAGATGCTTACCTGTGTGTGAATCTGTGTGAGTGTACCGACGTGACTGAGTGGTTAGTGTGAAATAAAAAAGAAAAGATATCATTATATGAGTCAAGAAATAAAACGTCGAAAAATTGCGGAAACCAAAATTCTCGAAACTCATTTCACTATGACTCAAAAATACTCTATGCTTGATAAGATTAAACTGTGAATTCTCTGCCTAGAAACTAAGATCTGCTTCATCTACAGTTGCAATATACATTATTATTCTGCATCTAAATCTGAACATAAAACAAATTCTTCAATTTGTTTTTGTCTAACGGACGCTCCGAGCATCTTTTACTGCTGTCGTTCACTGCTGGACATGAGCCGCTAACCAAGCGGGTTGGTGAGTTCGCTTTTTTACAGGTGGTATAGTTCCTTAGGCCTAGTGGTAGTAGCTTTGTTATTCCTTAGTCGCTTTTTACGGCACCCATGAGAAAATGTGAAGTTGCACTAAAGGCAGCCGGCTCCACAGGGCCAACTCTCATCAACCACTGTGAAATATTAAAATTGTTGACACAGTCTTAAACATTCATAATAGCATGGCTTATTAAATTAAATAGCAATTAATTTTGCTACAACTGAAGGTTTCATAAACCATTGCGTGTACAACAATGCCACTGTATTGACGTTCATTGTTAACCCTTTCCTCTTTCGTTATTCTGTGGCCTTTATAAGGGCATTTAATTACTTCACTCATTGGACTAATCTTGTTTATTAATTTTATTATGATTATTTAGGTTCCGTAGTCAATTAAGAATTATTATGAAGATATGCAGGTAATTTAAATATTCACACTTACTTTAACCAGAAAATACAAATATGATACCTTATTAGTCCGTAACTCATATAAAAGTAAGAAAAAAAAACTTAATTAAGTTAATTAATTTAAATACAATTTATATTGCATTTCATTATTATACGTTATAGGCTCATCGACATTGAAAAAAAACAATGTTTTGTCCAACAAAAGAAAACGGCGCGAAACCATTAGCGCAAGGACTTGAACGCTGGAGTCTCGAATTTAAAGTGTATATTTAGAATACTGCTTTACCGACAGAGCTTTTCAATAAAAATTGTAACGGACAATAAAGCCAAATGTATCGGAACATTGGCAATTTTAGTAATACAGATAAGAAACTTCAATAAAAAAAGTATTTTATGGCGCATGTCAATTATAGAAAAAAGGTGTAGAAAATTTTCATTGTTCTGGCGTCGGGAATTCAATATCGAGAGATTGGTATTTTTGCAAAGACCTTGTATATTCAAAGAAAATAATACAATAGGTTTCATTCAGACAAAGACTATATGAGTATATGAATCTGAGTTATCCAATATTAAATTTTCAAAAAAAATGTCTTTTGTGCTTTCCATTTGGAAAATATTAATCCGATAGTCGTTTTGTAGCCACAGGTGAAATTTAAATAAAAGAGAACACTAAAAGATCAAATTCCAATTATTATCTGAGTCAGTTAGAATGAGCAAAAATTAAATAAAAAATCTTATGTCAAGTAATTGCGTAGTTTTCATAACACTTAATTCAGAATGTTACTGCATAGCGTAATAATTAGTTTCTCTTACTATAATCACAGATTATACGAGCATAATAATACTTAGGTACATACAGAAAGTTCACTACAGATAGTACTTAGAAATATATGCCTATCAAAACGAATCTCAGTTATGCGCATGCTAAATTGAATCTAAAAGACAACAGAGTACGCTCATACATCTAACATCGCTTTTTCCACCTGACGGCAGAGTCCGCGGTAATGTCGGTTTGTAGATACGTCTAGAATGGGTGGTTGGCTTCCATGTTATTGCGATCACTTGTGTGTGTGAAATAAAAATTTCTATCTATCTATCTATCTTTTGCTAACCGACTGATTTCTGTCATTTAGGCCTCTTGTAGACATATTTTCGTACCACGTGGGGAAGTTGACCAAGCCTATAACAAATTATTAATTTCCATCTTAATCTATACATTTAATAAAATTGTAACCCTAAGACAAAAATTGTTGCCGTGTTCTTTACGGACGATACAGAACCCAAAGCAATATTTTTTAGAATTTTTGTATTACTGTCTCTCTCTCTCTCTCTGAACTCGCATCACGACGACGAATGGATTTTAATTAAAGTTAGCCTAATTATAGTTTAATGGTTAACATAAAGAAAATGTCTAGAACATGTTAAATATCCTGCGCAGCAGATTGCATACGACCTCGTAACTGCATGAGACCTATTTCCCTGCAACAGGACATTATAGACAATCAATAATATATGATATCAATCAATACATGTGACAGTCCAATCGAAGTTTATTCGAGACACTAATTTCAACAATTACATAAGCTTGCTACTCTAACGTTTGCACAAATATTGTGGAATTTATTACACTATCGGACTCGCCCGGAATGCGTTTGTGCAATAGTTACAGAAACTTGCACAGTTGCATACGGACTTTGAAACCGAGCAGGTGAGGGTGAAACAATTTATCAGCACATACCCCCTGTTGTGTTAAACAGAAGTTTTCTTGCTTTGGTCTGTTTTGGTAACAGACGAAAACAATGAGGTAGTTTTTTTTTTCAGTAGAAAACAGTGACCCGAGTGTATCTATGTTTTTCGTTTGGAAACTCTTTTATTGTGTTTGAGTCATGTGTTTCAGATTCAAGCAGTACACAAACTTAACGAAAATAACTAATTGTAACAATTCGATGTCATTCACAAATCATAATATAACGTTAAATAACATATTTTTTCATTTGATTTCTGAACGATTAACAACAACATTTACTTATTAGCTAAAATTATATTTCAAGAGTAGCTTCTAGGATTAAACATATAGGTTTAATATTAACATATTGTAAACTATAATATGCAAATGAATATTTACGAATTAATTTTGATATTCGGAGAATTGGAAATTTATAAATTCGGAAATACAAATTGCAACCACCGTGGCCACACGTGGGACGCACACATCACGAGACCTTGACTCAGTCCGTTAAGGAATATCGTCTAATTCGGTAACTTTTACATGGCAATGTTGATGAATAAGCGTAACAATTCGAAAAGTCAAAGTCAAACTACACCCACTCGAATTGCAAAATTCTTTTCACAGCTCTCTTGAAGAACCCCATATCGTAGCTTAATGGAAATACCTCTTGAGGCAGTTCGTTCCACAGTCTACGGGATCGCGGTATAAAATGATTTTTGAACCGAACAGTACCTACGCGAAACCTATGCGGATCGATGAAATGTAGATGTGCACTTCTGTGACGGGGAGGTGCAGTTGTAGAAACCCGAGGTGGGAAATACATTGAGCAATTCTTGAGCGCATTCCCCATTGTACAGGCGGTAGAACACACAGAGAGACCCAACGTCTCTCCGAATGCTGAGAGGTTTTAAACCGCCAGTTAGAGTGGGATCGTCGACAATTGGAACAGCACGTCGTTGGATGGAGTCAAATGGGTCCAATTGACATTTCAGTGCGCCAGCCCAGGGACGTGAGTAGTACTCCATATGGGGTCTAACCTAAACTTTGTAGAGCGTTAGGAATTGCCCAGGTGTGAAGTACCAATTCGTTCTGTTCAGCACACCGAGCTTTTTGGAGGCTATTTTAGTTTTATTTTTCAGATGACCCCTAAATTTGACTTTCCTGGAAATGTCGACACCAAGGATTCCGATACTCTCCGAGATCTTAAGAAGTATGCTCTGAAAACAAGGTGCTACCACAAAATGGGCTTTTTAGCGGTGAATGCACAGACTTGCGTCTTACTGGGGTTGAAATCCAGATTTAGAGAACCCCAAATCGGGACTTAATCCAAAGCGTCTTCGATTTCATACACAAGCTTGACACGACTCTGTTCCACTTCGATCCAAGGGATGTTGGCGCGGCCCCTGTACAAGGCTTCCTCAGTGCTGTCATCTGCATAGCAACGTATATCATCAATTTGCAACAGATCGTTGATATGCAGAAGGAAACAGAGTTGGGGATAGGACGGAGCCTTGCGGATCGTGTCGGAGCTTATCCCATAATCCCAGCACAATCCTTCGGATATCCCGAAAGATGGTAGCTTGGAAAGCAGCAATCTCTGCCATACCCGCTCAAAAGCTTTCGCAATGTCTAGGCCAACAGCTAGAGCCTCGCCCCTACTCTCAATGGCGTCAGCCCGGCGGTGTGTTAAATACGCTAAAAGAATGAGCTTAAAACGCCACGCTGGCCAAACCTGGTGAGTCCACTCTTTCAGGGGTGGTGTAATTCCTAGGAGTTTGTGGCGACTTTGTTATCCCTTAGTCACCTTTTAGGACACATACGGGAAAAGATAGAGTGGTTCTATTCTAAAGCCGTCTGCCACCGCACAACCACAGTAACCATAGTAACCATAGTATTACTAGTACGAGGCATGCCTTTTAAGTTTTGTCGTTTGAAGAAAAACACACAACTAGAACCTTATAGTACTTTTTATTGTTTTTCAAAGTATTCACCACGTAGCTTAATACACTTTTCCATTCGCTCAAACCAGTTATTATAACATTTATTCCACTCTAAAGTGGGGGTGTTCAAAATGGCTGACTCGAAAGCGTCGACTGCTTCTTCACCGGACTGGAACCTTTGACCACGAAGACTTTTCTTAATTTTAGGAAATGTAAAGAAATCTTTAGGGCTTAGGTCAGGACTGTATGGAGGATGGTCAAGAATTTCTACTTTTTCCTGCTTCAAATACTCAATCGTTCGACGAGCGCTGTGTGAGCTTGCGTTGTCGTGATGCAGGATGATGCGTCGCTTTGAGTTAGATTTTCGAAGTTCGGCGATGACTTGTGGTAAACAAACTGTGGTATACCACTCTGCGTTAACCGTTCTACGATCTTCAAGTGCAAGAGTAGCAACATGGCCGGTTTTTCCAACGAACGTGGCCACCATCTTCTTTGAAGTGCTTCGAGAACGAACAACTTTAGTCGGCTTTGGCTCGTCTTGAAAGACCCAGATTGTAGATTGTTGTTTGGAATCAGGATCGTAGGCATAGATCCAAGATTCGTGACCACTGATGATGTCGTAGACGTGATTTGACTCTCCTCGGTTGAACCTTTGCAGAGTTTTCTTACACCATCTGACGCGGGCCGCCTTGTGATCGTCGGAAAGCAGATGCGGTATCCAACGGCAAACTAGCTTTCTCACACCAAGCGCTTCATGCAAGATCTTCTGAATGGTTGTCCCTGAGATGCCTAATAGAGCCTCTATCTCTCGATACGTCACATGACGATCTTCGAGAATTAGTTGTCTCACAGCAATGATGTTATCATCAGTGAAGGCGGATTTTGGGCGTCCTTCGCGAGATTTGTCACTAACACTAGTATGTCCACGCTGGAATTCTAAATACCAGCGTTCGACAGTCCGCCTACATGGGGCTTCATCACTGAACACAGATGTTTGCTCTTCAAAACACTGAAGCCGTGTCAGGCCTCTTCTAAAGTTGTAGAAAATTATTGCACGAACATTTTCCTTAGAAAGATTCATTTTCGTACGTAACCTGACAGATTCCAATCGACGCTGTGACTAAACAATAGCATTAATCCTAATACTTTCAACTGTTTTGAGATTCAAAATTTAAACACATTCGAATATAGAAAAGTTCCAAATTCAAAATTGCCGGGAAATATGGAAACGACAGAACTTAAAAGGCATGCCTAGTATAACGCTATAGTATACTATATATACATTAATGACCTACAGATTACTACTATATGTTATAACTTATAACATTACAGCATCGTATTAACAATATTTTATAACGAACATTGCATCATTCGTTGACGTAACATGATTTATAGCCAATATCCGTTCCTTGACCGGTTAGTTATACTCGGGTCAATGATCTCTCTTGCCGATGCAATTTTTTGAAGTAATTTTGTATTCAAAATTCGCATTTGAAATAGTCAGTTATAAAATCAATAATTAATAATAAAAAGCGAATTAATTTAAAACTCGTAAAATAAGTGAGTTAAAAATAGAATTGAAATACTGAATTTAGTAAATGGAAACGATAAATAGAAAGATATAAAAGAAAAAAAGAGAGAATAAAAAAGGAAATAGAAGGATCTAAAAGGATTTAGTATTAAGGAATAAGATAATGAATTGCCAGAACTTTTTTCATTACCAAACAAGAAAATCTCATTTCCGTCAAATGTAGATCATTACCGTAACTCGCATTAAACAAATGGTGCTAGATAATAATGCCACAATTAATAAGGCCTGTTCTGAAGAATCAGTCATGAAATGAAAATCACGCAGAGTGTGAAACAGAAAATAAAAGTGTGGGACATGCATAACGTCATCAACCCACCAATCCGCATTTGTCCGTTCGGTGGGTGAATTGTGACCCTAATCCCCGAATGCAAAGATCGCTACTAGCATCTTCTAGATTTCATCGATGATTTCTTATATCTTAAATAATTTAATTAAATAACTTAAACAACATTTTTGTTAAGATTAATTTTTTGTTAGTTATTGTTAGTTTTTAATAACTATTGTTATTTAATAGACTTAAATAACAGTAAAATACCTATTCTCTAAACCAATGTTTCATTTTTGTTAAGAATTTTTGCTAATCTTAAGGATTATTACGAAAATACTACGATTGCGACATACCAGTCTTAAATAAAGGAAATAAAGGAGTATAAATATCATTTCCCTATTACACATACAACTTCCTAATTCCTATACCTAAATAAATTATACACCTTCAATCCGAAGGTTCCTTTGCAAAGTCTCTGCTGTTTATCAATTGCCTTATTAGTTCAGACAATTGAAAAAGAAAAGGTCTTAAATTCTATGACAAGACTGGTTTTGGTGACATCTGTAGTCTATGAAATATTAAAAAAAACAAAGTCCATAATGTCCATACTATGGAACGGAATATTTTTTTTTATGGACGAAGGCGGCAGACGAGCATACATTCCACTTGATGGTAAGTGGACACCGTCGCCCATAGACATCCGGGATACATGCCAATATTAGTCCAAAATGGTAAACGTTGGCACGACCTCAGATGCGCTGCCTACCTTTAGAGATATAGGAATGGATTTAGAGAAAGGGTTCGGAAAATTGGGAGGGATAGGATGAGAATGGACACTCACATCTCACTCACTACTGAAACATGTACGTACACGGGGGAAATAAGATAAAGTGGGAAATGCAGTACATTTCATTTCAAGGTAGTCTTTTGTGAGAGAGGGATAACGTGGCCAGTCGAGCGCTAAATATCTAATACATGATACTTTAAACATTCAAAACATTTAATAGATAAATTTAAAAATTTATAATAAAATAGATCAGAATACTATACATATATAGATGTTTTTTCTCTTATATGGCGATAGCGCAATTAACATATTTTGCCAGTGTTTACTTCGTAATTAACAATTTTAAAGTCAAAACGATTCAGTACACATCTCGTCAATGCCCAGTCCTGTTTAAGTAAAACGAGTCACTCAGTACAAGTGATAGTAGGATTACTGAGGACAGAAGAATTCGACTCCTTGGAAGCACACGAAAAACAGAATCTTACGCTTTTATTTCATATTCAAAATAATTACTCACAAAAAACACTTTGAAGTTTAATAAACTATCGCTATTAAACCGCAAAACTCACGGTAAGTAATTTTTATAATCATCAAACAAAAATTCGACTTCGCTTCTCGAGTTCCCGCCAATGAACCCAATTAGTTTACTGTGTGAAATTATTTGAAAAAATGAGTTATTTGAAAAAGTTCTAGTTTCCCAGATATTGAAACTTTAGTGAAATATTTGAAAACAATAACATATTTTTATTGTTTTATTTAAAAACATCAAATATTAAGCAGGTTTCTATTTAATCAGAATCTTGAAATAACGAAATATTAAGTTAACTTAACCAAAGTTAACAAATTTATATTGCCCAGTTAATGTCACATTTGGTTAATGTAAATGGAGCGTTCACACAAATATAAACTCATTTGCAGCTCAATGGGCCTTATTCAATAAGCGGTCAGGCAACACCAACTGCAAATAAACAAACTTATCCATTCAGTTAGCGTTGGAGTATAAACTTTAAAATTACCTTAATAACATGTTTACAAATGTAAAAAGTTTGCAGTCGTGCAAACGCTCGGTTGATCAACGCTTCAATGTTATATTAGCATATCCATGTTTACTACGTATTTTTTGTTACGAATATTAATATTAATTTTAGATGTTGATTGGAAATGTTTTTACGTTGAAATATGTATAACGAACCCGTTCTACACGTGTAACAAAAAAAATATACTCAATAGTAAACAAAGCGTAGATGTTATTTTGAGAAAAGAAGCATTTTGTTTTAACCCATCTAATGGGAAATCGTAACGTTCGATCAGGATACATAAATAATATTTATTTAAAAGAAAAACATCAATTAACTATTAGACTATTTATAGTTTCTTCTTTAATTACCGTGTTGACCTCCATTTAAAATAAAACACAGAATGAGTATATACGCACGCGCGGGAACTCAACAGCCAATGTATATGGTACACGTGTGTTTGTACGGACAGCAATAATTAAGTACAAAAAATAATAATTATCATTTAATCTTATAGGTGCCCGTTTTTATATAAGTTATGTTCGCTGGTGAGCCAAATCTATTCTGTAGTATCAAAAATATGACAGTGTACATTTTTAAAATATCCCAATAAAAAATCAAAGTCAATATGTGTAAACAATATGCTGGTGGATAGAGGTGGTAGAACTACAACTTTTGCCTATACATTTTTTTTTCTAAAACGAACAGATACTAGCAAATTCTCCTTACCGATAGACGCGTGCCATTGGCCTTTTATTATTAATTTGTGTTCTAATTTAGTATTGTGTTGTTAACTACTGTTGCTAACTTCACACGAAAATTATTTATTATTATATTCAAAACATGGTTCTAAACCATTCTAACCTAAAAGTCTATCCTTCGATGAACCAAAATGAGGAAGAAACGGTATAACAGGCCGGGGTTCAGGACCGCAGGGAGAGAAACCGCAGGACGATACGCGCGGTTTCGAACAGCACCGCCTTCTGCATCTTCGCTGAGAGTCAGCTGCCTCAGAAATCCAACCGCCTCAGGATGGTCTCGAGGCTAGTGGGGATTAACTCATTTACGGATAAGACAACTGGAATTATTTCAGTCAAAGTCATGACGGTGATCTCATGCGCCAGGTTGAGAGATTAAGATACTTTTCAATTATTATTCTTACAATTACATTTTTAAATATTCCTAAATACCTACCCATTTTGTTGCTATATGTAGTCTTGAAAAGGAACAAGTGTAAGAATAAAATATTTACAAGTGGTTGAGACTAGTTCTTTCCCTGTCTGTTTTGTAACTAGTACAGTGGCCCAATTTTTACATTACTTCCGGGCCAGTTGACCACCAGCAATTTCAAAAAGTGATAAACTCGCCTGAAGCCCAAGCTTTTAAGCGGGCCAGTTGCCTGCCACGCTTTTTTTTTCTAATGTCTATGTAGATTTTGTTAGATAATTTTAATTGTTGTCCAGTATTTGATAGTTACCCGATTTTTGTAATCTAACAGATTAACATATTTATATTATTAATCTATTGCAATTACAACTTACAAAACTACTTTTCACTTCCAATTCAAAGGCAAGTATAATCTAATAACTAACCAAAAACAGCTAAGATCCTGTGCTAGGATACGCTATATTAATTTGAGACATAACTCTAGAACAGATTCAAATGGCAGCTTGCATTGAAAAATATAATTAACCACTATAATTTATGACTATATTATTGTTTTTAAATTGTTTCTCCATAAAGTAAAATAATAAACAATACGTAGTCTAAATTATTCTGCTGACACTACGCGTAAAAACTTAAAACAAACAACATTACGCGTGGATGTAAATTTTAGCGAATCGTATTGACCATATTGATCCGCGGCATTGATTTTTAAACCGCCATTACTGGGGATAATAGTCACGTAATACGAGTTCAAGTTGCGAAAATATCCACAATTATGTTTTTGGAAGTGATGTATAGATCACCTTCCGCTGTATTTATAATGAAGATACAATAATGCCCAAGAATTACTATGAGTAAAGACCGTGTGTGGTTGTGCTTTTATCTTCGTCTTGTGCATAGTGACCTTGGGATGTATGGTCTTAAAACGCCACGCTGGCCACAGGCGAGTGGCTTGTCCACTCTTGTAGAGGTGTTGGAGTTCCTCGGCACTTGTGGTAGCGACTTTGTTATTCCTTAGTCGCCTTTTAGGACACCCACGAGAAGAAATGGGGTAGTAATATTCTAAAGCCGGCCCACGGCACATCTATACTTAATATAATAAAGAGAGAGTGCGAATTTTGTGAGTTTGTGTGTATGTGAAGGGTAATCTCCGGAACTACTCACCTATTTGAAAAATTCTTTCACCATTTGAACGGTACATTATTCCAGATGGACATAGGCTATATATTATGGGTAAAAAAATTTCCGGCACAGCTAGTGACATATAAAGTAGTTAGTTGTATTAGGGGTTAAGTATGAAATTGCCGATTTGTACTGAAAAATTAAAACTCGTTTTTTTTCTAAAATCTAACATATTTATTTAATCAAAATATTTACCCTCATTATCTATACATTGTTGCCATCTAATCGGAAGTTCATTTATGCCTTTGCGATAGAACTCTGGGGATGTAGATTCGACAAACTGTGTGAAAGCATTTTGTACTGCCTCTTGGGAAGAAAATTTTTTACCACGTAGAAAATTGTCCAAATCACGAAAAAAATGGTAGTCCGTTGTAGCAAGGTCTGGCGAATACGGAGGATGACGTATGGTTTCTAACTGCAGCTCCTGTAGAGTTACAATGGTTTCTCGTGCAGTGTGAGGTCTTGCGTTATCATATAGGGCACTGTTGCGGCGTTTGACCTGGGGTCAGCCATTGCATTTTTCGCTTTCGGTTATCGTAAAGAATCCACTTTTCGTCACATGTCACAATTCGATCCAATATTCCTTCATTTCTGTACCGATTCAACAAGGCAACGCAAGTTTCAACACGCGTTTCTTTCTGCAGACCAGTCAAATCATGAGGCACCCATTTTTCATATTTTTTTATCTTATTGATTTGATGCAAATGAGTCAATATTGTAGGTAAGGTAACGTTAAACCATGCCGCTAATTCCTGGGTAGTTTGACTCGGATCGGCTTCCACCATCTCCTTCAATTCAGCGTTATTCACCTGTGTGGGCGGTCTTCCACGTGGTTCGTTCTTCAAGTCGAAGTTTCCATTACGAAAGCGTTTAAACCAAAAACGCACGGTTCGTTCATTAGCAGTCTCCTCTCCAAACGCAGCATTGATATTGCGAGCTGTTTCTGCCGCGTTAGTTCCGCGTCGGAACTCGTATTCAAAGATTACTCGGATTTTCGAAATATCCATCTTTCCCGTCTAAGCTGAATAAAAAAAACAATTGAAAGTCGAAAATCGAATGTTGCACATTTTTTAAAACAAGAACCTTATAGATATCATGTGAAAAAAGTTTCACTCGAAAATCTCACACCATGAAGGTTTTATGTCAATTCAAAGTATCTATTACTATAAAACGGCAATTTCATACTTTAACCCCTATTATTTAGTACAATTAGTAAGAAATGAGAATAATTTATTTCACTGTCGTTAAAGGACAATTTGCTATTTGGTATCCTTATCAACAGTGGGCGTTTGTATAAGAAGCTTAATAAAATCGAGTGTAAAGTAATAAATTCAAACTCGAGATATATTATAATAAGGTCTTTCGTACGTTTCAAACGTGGACAGTATGCATTTGGACTTATAATGGATTTCTAAGTAATTAAATATTCTTTGAATATGCGAACAAAGGTCGTTATTTTATTGAGACTGGATGTTCCCTTTGATTTTGCCAAGACAGCAATTTTTACATTTATTATATGTTTCTTTACGGCTGGATATAAGTATGCCTTTCCCATTTCTTGTTAGAGAAATAACGTAGCGATGCATATGTCGCTAGTGACTGTGTTAGAGGAACGACTTGTAGAAGCAGATGTCGTCAACGTCTGATACTAACTTCACACCGGTTGATTCCTTTGAAGTGTGATCATGTGGTGTCGTGTGACAGGACGTCACTTTATAGCTCGGCGCCCGGCTGAACGGTTGCTTAAAATTTCAATTTCTCTTAAAAATGTTTTGTACTTAATTATAAATTTAGATTAAATAATTCGTGTTATATTTTTTTATTTAACTCAGTTATAGTTTTCTAAAAATATTTACATTATTAATTATGCCGAACCCGAATTCAACTACTATATAAATATATATATATAAAATATAATCGTATTTTATTATATTTGTAATAAATAGTATGGCTAATAAATAGTTGCACGAAGTCTAATAATTCTCTAAAAACATTTGCGACTAGTGTGAACGATCTCTTATTGAGTCACAATACTTCCTTCTCAGGTATTTACATCGCAGTCACGTAAAAGACATTTCAAATGCACACTTCGAATATTGGTACAGATTGAATCATGTAAACAAATGACAACGCGGTAATGGAGGTGAAACACAATAAATAAAACTGCTAACCTGAAGGAAATTAAATTGTCATTTTTTGAATTAAGAATAAAAATAATACCGTGACCGGTGATAGCCAAGAGAGCGGTGATGGCCTAGCATTCATGTGATCGTGAGTTCAATCTCACGACCTGTACCATTGAGTTTCTACTTAAGCACGGATTTTTTACATTTGTCACTAGCTCGGCGGTGAGGGAAAACATCGTTAAAAACCCATATACTCCAGAAATAAAAATAATCTGGAGTATATTATCCACCAATCCCCGCACTGGGCCCGCGTGATGTATTATGGCCCGAAACCCTCTAGTGATTTACTAGGGAAGGCATGTGCCCTGCAGTGGGACGTTATAGGCTGATTCAAACGTAGCGTGGGACGCCCTCCGGCCAGGTGAACTGACGACTTGAAGAAAGACGCCGGTAGTGGCTGCAGGAAAAGAGCAGAAGACTGCCGCTGGTGCCGAGATGGTGCCGGTCTTTGGGTGAGACCAATATACAGCAGTGGAGAGACACGGGAAGATGGTACGATATGGTCACCGTAACCATTATAAATTTCATTTTTTACTCACTGTAACTCCACTGACAAAATCTCCCAATTTATCAAGAATAATGTTCTACTAAGTAAAACAATCTACCTTTATAAATTACTTTTGGGAAATAATTTTAGTAATCTTGTAATACTGGTTGCGACTAATAATAGGTTTGTCGAACAAGGAAGCCAATTCTAACAAATGTGGAAGTTGAAATTGAACGTAAAATTAATAGTGAACACCGGCTTGTAACATAAAAACTTGACTCTTGCAATAAACAAAAAATGTAACTCCATCTCAACAAAAAGACCTTATTTCTATATGGATTTATTAACTTTGATTAACCAAAATCAATAAGTCAACGTAAAACTAAGTGAGTATTTCAAGATTCCGTTTAAAAAGAAGCGTGCTTTTACAAATTTAACCAAGAATTTGACAAAAAAAATGTAGCTTTTGTTTAAGACCACTAAAATCTCAATATTTTGGAAATAAGTACCAACAACAAGATATCCACCAAATTATTAGGCGCAGGCCTCCCCTAGTAATCACTGGGGGGTTTCGGGTTGTAATTCTCAAGGCGAGCCAGATTTTAAGTGCAGATTTTTATAAATTCTGTAACATGGGAGCTAGTGGTAAGTCTTTAAAAGTAATTTCTTTTATTTTTATAAATCCATATATAACAAGTAACTCGGACTGAGGATTTGAACTCACGACCTCACGAATGAGAGTCGAGAGGCTAGGATGGCTTTATTTAGTATCATTATTTTTGTATAATACATAAGTATTAAATGTATGGAAGCGTTAATATTTGTGATTGGAAGTCTCCAGAAGAACATTTACTATGTAAAACGTGTAAGATAAATATAAGGTTTGTAATTTTCCCTTCAAAAGGATTGACAAATGAAACAAACTACGTTGTGTTGCTTCTGTAAACAAAGAAACGACATCTAAAGTTTATTCTTTAATATGTCAATTCCTTTTTAAAATCTATTATTTATCTATCTTAAACAATTTGACAGTAAACACAATTCCTGTTAACTTGACGCCATCTTCTCATAACCTACACTGTTTTATCTACACTATGATAGGTTTACCGATAGCGCGGAGCGCGGCAAAATTCAAATTAAAGAAATATATTTTCTTTACATACATACAAAAATCAGTAACTCATTAATCTTAACATTAAAAAAGTCTAAAAAAATTTGCATCCCAAACCGGTGCGCTAAAAACTTTAAACTAAGTACTCACTCTTCAGAGCCCATCTTTTATTCAGGAGTAGTCCATCCAAAAATCTATACCCCTGCTCTCTGCATACTTTCTCTTCAACGTTGGCAACTGCACTGGTTAGAGAGAGAAGATCACTGGCAAGCACCACAGAAGACGCGTAATCTGGCGACTCTTCCAACGGTCCAATCCTCGCTACTTCTTTATTCTTGGAACCGTCTTCATACGAGTTATAAGTCTCTTCCTTCAATTTCGAAAGAACCCTCGCTTCGATCGTATCATTGATCACCAAACCGTTCAGTCTCGTCACTAACTCCCTATCGATACCGAGCTTCTCGGCAGTCTTATTAAGAGCAACCAAGTGTCTCCTATCTAAGGTTCGATTTGTATTAAGTAGAGAAACTAAACGGTCGATAACTGAATTGTTAGTAGTGTTGAAAATTTGGTTTAGGTCAACGGCAGTAACCGCGCCGGCAATCGCAAGAAGCGCGGCCAGTAGCATTGCGTTTGATACGTGCGCGCGCGACCGTTCTGACCACAGACTGAACCGAAACCTTCGATCTATTAAGTATACTTCAGTGTCCTGCTAAGGACTCCGCAGCCTTAGAGATATTATAATAACGCCTTTGTTTTAGATTAGTATCGTCATTGACATATGGGACGTTCTCGAAAAATCGATTTGCTAATTAATTCTCAACAAAGTATGTTAGAAATTGTTTTGGTAATATCATATTGATGCATATAACAATTTAATGTTCATTGCTTAATTATTGCAATATTTTAAAGTGAATACCTTCATTGTTTTTAGTATTATGTAATTGAGCTAAAAAATATGTCTATGATAAATGCCGCAGCCACCTTACGAAAAACCCTTAAACAAAACAACCAACTTGTTTAACGAGCTTAAACAAGGCCCAAATTCACTAAAGACACTACACGTCCGATTTCGCTTTGCATTTAATAAGACGGCCCGGCCCGTAGAACCACAATAATATTGTACAGTAGGTAATGTCATTCTACAAATTCCAAATTCCGTTATATTGTTCAATTAAACCCAACAACTTTAACTGATCGTGTGTGGCGGCCATTACGTTGTGTACTCCTGTCAGTTGGTGAAAAATTTAATTTACCCGCTTCACGAATGTTGCCCTTTGATGTGCAAAGGATATATGAATACTAACCTGCTTAAGCCGAAAGAGGTCTAATAATAAATCGCTTTGAGTGTTTGTAAATATAAAAATAGTACCTACTTATATGAATAGTTTATATTTAGGCTTATATCGAATTTTTATTAGCAGACAATCATAACTGTCATATGTTTTTGACGAAAAAAAGTAATATAAATATTAGCTCATATAAAGTAATGAATAAATTCAACAATTCAATTATACAGTACACAAATCAAAAAGTTATTAATATGGACACATCTACAAAAAGCCAGTCAATCAAGCGATTTTCCCTTTGATCTTCACTGTTTACCATTTCTTCTTAGGTTCAAAGTTCTCACGATGCTAAAGTATCGATCAGTTCGCAAAACTTTAGTAAAGGAATAGCAACGCATGATCTGAGCGCATCCTTTTGAAGCCGAACGCATTCTATCGGAGCTGAATACATCGTTTCAGAGCCAGTGATATTTAAAAACAGCTTATACGTATAAAATTCTTATACCCCAAATAAAAAATCTTATATTAGGATCAGTGGTTTATTTATACCAAAAGATTTTTTTTTTCAGTTACTATCGAAAAATCCTCTGCTCTTCACTGGTCTTTATAAAGGGACACAGTGGTGTGGCGGCACGAAACGGAGGGCAAACTAAGTAGGTGCTGTCGATGCCGGTTATTAAGCTGTGTTAACAGCTGTGAGAATAGTGAGATGAGAGAAAAAAAAAGAAAACAAAATGTTGTTGTAAATGTCTATTTAGATTAAGAATCATCTCTGTACTTCGTAAATAAATATATGTAATTCTTAATCAACAACCAACGGTGCCAGCGACTTTGTTCGCGTGAACTTTAGAGTGATTCCCGCGGGGACTCTGTAATGGAACGGGATAAAATGTACCCTAAATGTTAACCCGACTTAAACGCTATAACTATGCCAAAAATCATTAAATACTGTCCAGTTGTTTTTGAATTTCAGACAGACAGACAAAAATCTAAAAATGGGTGTTTTGGGCACTGTATCGTTCGTAGAGTATACTGCAATTATTTAAAAAAAAATTATTTCATGTACAGATACGGTCCAGTACATAGTTATCATTAGTCTGAAATAATGATGGTATTACTAGTTATTATTTATTATCTAGAATAAGGACTGAATGCATTAATCTTCCGAAAACTTAAACTTCAGAAAATACAGAAAAAAACTAAACTCAATTAATCTTCAATCAAATGATTTTTCTTAATTGAACTCCGCGTCTTTTTGCTGACTGGCTTTTTTAAGCAGGTTGATTCGCGACTATCATATACGTATCTATGACAAAACAAAAACGTAAATATGTAAAAACGTTTTTTGATATAAATCTTTATTTTTATTTCATTTTATTTTATGGGTTTGAAGTCGCAAAAAACTTGCATAAAATAATTCTTCCAAATTAATATGATGTCTGAGAATTCTCTATTACGTCTATGAAAAATAAGGCAGACCTGTTTGATTGTTTGGTCGGGAACTATAAGATTGAATGTTTGCTTCAAACATTCAATACCTATTTTCAATGCCTTTGTTATTTGCCGATGATTTAAAGTTTCTTAAGGTAATCAAATCCCCAGACGACAGTTCACTTCTACTTGTTGAATGGTGTGAAGTAAATAGGATGAATCTCAATATCCGGAAGTATATTAGAGACTGGAGAGTAATTTTTGATAGAAATCTCACTTTTATACCGCATCTGGACAATACGGTAAAGAAGGCCTCTAAGATGCCTGGCTTCATCCTTAGAAATAGTAAGATTTTTCGTAAGCCTAAAACTAAGATTTTGTTGTAAAATTCCTTCGGAGCGTGTTTTAAGTACTGCGGCGTAGTGTGGAGGCCATGTTTTGCAACTCACTTTATTACGTTTGAAAGGATAAAAAAGCGATTTCTTTGGCACCTAACGTACAGTACTGGAAAAGCAAGGGTCTTACCGTCTTGCTTGGATCCACTATGTTATTTTAATTTTCAGTCTCTAACGAAGCGATTGGACTATTTAGATTTAATCTTTTTATACAAGCTCCTTCATAATTATACTGACAGCCCAGATCCTTTATCAAGTTTTCACTTAAATGTACCGTATCGGTCTCCGAGGAAGCCTATGAAACTTTTTTCACCGCATCTGCTATACATGGCTCTAATTCTACCGTACTGCGTCTATCAAAATCAATGAACAGCTACGACTCTGTAGACATTTTTTGTGACTCTTAGGCCGCATTTTAAAAAAAGATACGCGTTTTGTTGTAGTGGGAACTAATTGGTTTATGCTTAAACTAATTGCGTCCTAATAAGGTCTTAACTTTAAAGTTTGTTGTTATATTTATAGTAAATACACGTATGTGCGTATTCCTTCAATGCGGGCGGAGTCCATTTATTATGTTGATCATTTAGTTAAGATAGTTTTTTTTTATTTACTCTATGTACTTATTAACAAAATAAATAAATAAACTATTAAATTGATTTCGTTGAGATTTTATCTGAAATGTTTGATGTTAATCCTGGCAGAAATAACTGTATTTTTTTTAATTAAAATTGGTCTAATATTTGTAAAAATATGGAGAATTCAAATGCAGGTTATTTAAAACTACCGATATTGCCACATAAAATTTATCAACTACCGTAAAATGTATTTACGAGTTTCGGTAGTAGGTGAAATATGCTCCATTCCCATCCCATCCTACCATCCCTGTTTTGCAACCCTTTCTCTGAATCCATTCCTAAATCTCCAAGCAGCTGGTGCAGCAGCTCCAGGCAAGCAGCGCATTCGCATGTTTGTCATTCTGGACTGGTGTTGGCACTCATCGCCAATCTCACCCTGCGGGCTTATTTCTAAAAAAAACTAAATAACAAACCAGACTACATAAAGACACGCCAAACTGAACAGGAAAAGAATACAATTCTTCTAGTATTATAATGGTGAAGAAAGCATGCAAGAATCTTGACTATACTCGTAGTACGTAGAAATAAAATTACACACGAAGAGTATCCAGAAAACCAGGCTAGTACAGTCAGTATCGGGTTATACTATACCGACGTGTACTTTAACGCGTTAGTAATAAGGGCGTCAATAAAATGGTTTCGGATTCACTATCGTACTACCGACTGAACAAAGATATATTTTTACGTGTTCTGAATTATTATCATGACGTTTCTACGAAACACTTTTATCGTATGCATCTAGTACAGTACTCTTAAAGTCGTTTTTGTTTTTTTGTTTTCCGTTAATACTTAAGTAGTTATTTGTTGTTAGGTACTCACTCTGTTGGTGCGAGAGTTAGGCCTCGGGCAGACGGTGTCTAATAATTCAAAAGGAGTTGTATATACCTAGTTTTTTTCTCTTTATTTTATTTGGGAGCTTTTACACTGCTGTGTATTTCAGCCCCATCGTACCCTAAAAGTTACAATTTCACTCTCTATCTATACTATAATTACGTCTATCTTACCATAATTGCTTGACATTGTTCACACGGCCGCACAGTAGGATAACATACCCTTTTTTCGGACATCCCCTTTCTATTCGAAAACTCGTTAGATCTTATGCTTTTCAATGATAGAATAAAATTCCCGTGAGCTGGAATTATGTAATTTTCAGGATTTTTTAAAGTCACTTTTTTAAACGGACAAAATGAAAAAAAAAATTCAAAACTGAGCTATTTATTTAAAAAACAAACTTCAAACATTAAAGGCCCTTCAAAAATACATCCTATACAATGATTTCGAAATTCCCAGCTTTATTAATAAAAGATTTGTTTAATAAAAAAAAAATCATTTTAATTTTTTATCTCCAAAATCCACGTACTAGAAAGAGATTTTTTTATGGAAAGTAGAATGAGTCCTTTTTATCGCCCCTTTAAATAGCACATCCTAATTCGGTGGGATCTACAAGTTATAACAAAATTTAACTTATCGCCAGGGTTGTCACAAGAATTCGGGTATGTTTTATGATTTTTAGATCGTATATGGTCGTATCTCCAGTATTTATTTCGGGTTTCCCTATGGGCAGAGTCATCGATTTAATAATGTCAGCTCCGTGGACTAAAATTTTATGAAGGGTTACCACAGTCATAGGATGCCAACATCAGTACAGAATGACAAATGTATGCACGCTCCTCGATGCGCTGCCCACCTTTACAGATTAAGGAATGGATTGGGAGAAAGCCTTGGGGAAATAGGGAGGGATAATGTGGGATGGGAATGGGCTCTGGCATATCTCACTCACTACCAAAACACGTACGTACATTGGGGAAATACGATAAAGTAGGAAATGCAGTACATTGCAAGGTAGTCTTCATTAGTGATTTTATCTAAAAAATAAAATACGAATTCAGTAAAACAAGTGGCTTCATAACATAGATAGGTTGAATGCGTCACAAATGCCGAGAATTAGAACTAAGCCACATTTTTCTCAAATATGCATAAATGTGAGGTAAGTACTGTTGAAGTTCATAACTAGCTGGTAATTAAACTAATGACATAAAGGACTTTGAAAGGAATTTATTTCGATAGATTATAATTACTACCTATTATAATGGTATTGTTGAGCTCCGTTACGACCGCTTCCATTTGCTGTCCACTCCCACTCGTCAATTTCTTGATCATCATCCACTTGAAACGACCTTCTTGGTGTATAATCGTATTCTTCTCCCTCCGTCCAAAAATCATCTTCCCCTCCTTGTTCCTCTTCAATAATTTCTAATTCTTCATCTTCCAAATGATTTTCTAGACTTTCATCACCGACTTCATCTTCTTCCTCTTCCAAAATCTCTTCGAGACCATCATTCTTCTCTCGTTGAATTTCGAATTCAACTTCTGCTTCGGGTATTTCTTCTAACAATTCTCTGTGAGCAACAAGATGTTGTCTACTCCTGATTTGTGGAACTTCAATTTCTTCTGGCTCCGTCTTCGTTTCAGACTCATTATCCTTTTTATCGGTTTCGGTTTTATCTTGTTCTTTTTCGTCCTCGGACTCCATCTTCGATGAAAATCTAAAAGCTTTGTTCAAAGTTTGCATTGGCGTGACAAACGTCAGTGTTAGAATTGTTGATGACAGTATTATTGTTGATATTTCTTGGAGGTCGATCTGAAAATGCAAAATATTTTCGTGGATAATCATTCTTATTTATTTATTTCAACAAAATCTACCGTTTACATTACATATGACCGACTTTAATCAGAATGGATCCAACTCGTATTTAAATAGTTTTAAAAGCGTTTTGATTGAAAAAATATGCACTTCATTTTAGCTTCTTTTGTCACAAAATTCTTTACTGTAAAGAAAGTATGCTTGTGTGTATGGATCCACCATTCTAATTAAAGTTGGTCTTGTATTACATATTATAATAAAACAGCAACAAAGCAACAGACTCGTAAAAAAGTCATTTAATTTCTTTTTGTCTGTCTCTTGTCCGTCTGTCTGTCTGAACGCGCATCACGCAAAACCGCTGGACGGATTTCAATAAAACTCGTCACAATAGGCATGATGACGGATTTTGAAATCCGCTTCTATAATGTCGATTCACGTCTACTGTTTCCGAAAATAACATTATTTCAGCAATAAAATAAGTTTTAACGCAAATTATGCATTTTTTTTCTATCTACTTTGAATTATGCGCGAAAACACTCGCAGGTGTCATGACGTCGCTTGTGACGTTACACCTAGGTAAAGGTAAATCAATCGAAGTTCAAGCGACACGGTGATGTTCACTGAGGCGTGACGTCATTCGCTCTGATTGGCGTTTTAGTTAACATGGCCGAATGCAGTATTTTATACTTTTATTTTATTGAAAATATTATTAATCTCAATGTTTACATTAAAACTGGTTAATTTATTAGAATTCTTTCAACATATTTTTTTCTCTAAAATCATTTATTCTTTAATTCTTTAATACTGTCATCATGCCTATTATAACTTATATGCTGGGTTAACATTTAGAATACTTTTTCTCCAGATTAATTATGCAGTTTCCACGGGAATTACAAGTTCACGCGAACGAAGTCGCTGGCACCGCTACTATGCAATATATAACGTTTTTTTTCTTCGGCAAAGCCAACAGGTAATTAAAGAAGGTAACAGATGACTCTAGACTCTAGAAACATAATGAATCATTACAATTTCGAGAAATAATATACGATTAATTTATTCCCATATGTTGTAATGATGATATGACAAAAACAGTGACTTTACAAAAACTATGGACGAAAAATCAATAATCTTACCAAGGACATGATGGTAAATTCACTTGATGTCTTGATCGTAGCGGCATTTGTGAGAAATACGATGAACTGACAGAGGTAGAGGGCGTAGGAGAGACGACTGATGAGCACCAAGGGACGACAGCAGAGGAAATTAGACAGGAACTCTGTAGATAGGAAAAACAAATTTCGTTGACAAAACTTTATTGATAAGTACCAAAATTTAATTGCACCCCTCTTTGACTTGGGCGAAAAAATTGCTATCTTCACTATACTAATATTAAAAAAAATAGACTGTGAGATTGTTCTTGTTTGTTTATATGTGAAAGGTAAAATCAAAAACTACTGGGTCGACTTTGCTAATCCTATCACTTTTTGAAAGCTAAACAAATGCAGACGGACACGACCTATAGGTCTGGGACATGTCGCAGACATAGTCTTTATCTATTTTTTGAGCAATCGTAATGCCGCTTGAACAAAGCTGGGACAGGTCGCTATTGTAAATACGCCGATTGAAGTAAATAATATAAGAAATTTTGATATATTTTTACAAATCCGGCACAACTTTACTTTGACAAACTTATTTTATCAAATTCGGCAAAATTTAATATTTTTTTTCTTAAATACATAAAAATGTCACATCTTGAACTTTGTCCACACAAGTCTTGAACACGACACAAAATATGTGCAAATATCAGATGGATAATATTTTTTGCTCGAATTTTTAAAGTATGTCCTTATCTCCAAAGTCCCCGGTTCGGTTACACTTCTGTTAGTTTAATGTATTCACGGAATCAATAAATAAAAAAGTAATACCAATACATTCATGTCAAAGCGCTATCATTATGTCAATAACAGAAAGCGTCTATAAATATATTATGCTATAATTATGCTATAAATATTATTCAAGAATGACATGAAACTGTCCAATTTTTCTAATTAAGATATTTATTAGCTAAAATTAGGTCTAAAATTCCCTGATCTGGTATTTACTACATATTCTTCGATGTATTTTTATATAGTTTGTCTATTAAGTCAAGTTTACGTTATTAAGTACTGGAGTCATTCGATCATTGACAATTACAGTTATGTCATTTCTATACCGATGACAAAACTATCTATGAAAATAAGTCATTTCAGTTGAATAGTTGTATTCTGTTGGGGAAATTTAGAAGAAAAGTTGCTTCTAAATTCTACCAAGTTATACTAAGATTCTACTAGGATTTGGAGGAGAGTGCACGCTGCATTCCCACAGCCGCTGGGCGCACCCGACGGGCCACGTTACCTCTCTCTCACAGAAGACTACCTTGAAATGTACTGCATTTCCTACTCTATCGCATGTTCTCAATGTACGTACTTGTTTCGGTAGTGAGTGAGAGGTGCCAGAGCCCATTCCCACCTATTCCCATTTTCCCAACCCTTTCTCCCAATCCATTTATTAATCTGCAAAGGTGGGCAACGCATCCAGAGGCGTGCCTACATTTGTCATTCTGGATTGATGTTGGCATGTACCGCGGATGTCTATGGACTGTATGCTCGTCTGCCGACGTTTTTATATGAAAAAAAAAGAAGTTTCTCTAAAGATTTCTTCATACCAGTTCTGACGCTGGCCGTGTGGTGACAACTGGCTTTAGAAAAAAATACCACCTCATCTTTTCCCGTGAGTAAAGGTTCGAGAAAGACGATTAGGGGTAGGCGGCTACCACAAGCGCTGAAGAACTGTACTACCTCTGAATGAGTGAACACTTGGCCGCTTGGCCAGCGTGCCGTTTTAGGACCTTACACTCCTCATGCATAAGACAAAGCGCATGAGACCGGTGACGGTGACGAACGGAATGTAATAAAATAATACAAAAATACGTTTTTTAAAAACAACCTTTTATGCAAGTCATGTACTAAAACAAATAAAGTGAGTTTATATTGAATTATTTGTTCTCAAATAACAAATAACATGCAAATAACAAATTTTGAACATCTTGTAGCGGCGGCCATTTTGAAAAAAATACATAACTGATTGTACATACATACTAGATTGTATTGTCACCAACTCCAAAAGTGTGTGCAAAATTTCAGCTCAATCGGTTAGGTGGAACTGTTTTAAAATTCAGTTGCAAATTTGACCCACACATACTAACAAGTCGAGTTGAATAAAAGCTTGAGAAAATAGAAACAAAAACAACATACATGCACGTCACAATGGGGTATCAGACAAAATCAAAGAATTACTAAATGTCTCAGCTAAGGTATTGACTGACATAGACAATAAGAATTATCACTTATTTACATAATTTATATTGTCTACTATAAAAAAAACTTGATAGCAATCACCAGGTGGAAAGGAAAATTTCTCTATTTTTTTGTAACATTTTAGAAAGTATACTTTAGCAAAAAATGTAGAGATTGATGATTTGGAGCCACGACACAGGGAATCCTAGTGTGGGCCATTGAGTGTGGCGTTATTTCATTTCTTTATTTATTTTGACGTCGAACTTTATTAGACTTTTTAAGAAGTTAAAGCACTTTCTATTTTGACTCTACTAAATTTTGGACCAGCTTTAAACTTAACAAAGATTTACGACACACGTCTTCTCACGTGCGAAATTTTTGTATATTATTCTGTCGAGATAAGAAGGCCAATAGCGTCTTTATTATATACTTAATGGAGTATATATACTTCAAGTAAAATTTCCTTTTTACAGTAAAGGTGTTCAATAGGCAGTATACCTGATGATGAGTGGTTACCATCGCCTATAAACACTTGCAATACTAGGAGAATTACAAACACTCACGACCGTGAAAATACCACTTCACAACCCTTTTCAATAACCCATCCAAACCCAGAAACCTCAGAAACTAAGTGGATTAGATCTATCGCAATACCTATGAATTAAAATAATTATTAAAAGAAAATGCTTACCACAATGTCCAGTATGTACAATATAGATGAGCCATGCTATAGCAAGAGATGATGCAATTGGCGCTAAAGCCGCATATTGTGCGGCGAATACTGCATTGTAGCGGTACAGAGTTGACCCCGAGTCTATACCAACCCACCATACCAAACCCCATAAAGTTATACTGGTGGCCCAACCAAGGAGTTGAACAAACTGGAAATAAATGTTTTCATAATTAGTTTTTCTGCTATGCAAGATTAGAAGAAAGAATTTTAAAAAATCTAACAGTTTCAGGAACTGAACATATGACGTTAGCTGTACTTATAGAAGTATTTTCATAGTTAGTTTTGGTGCTATACAAGATTGGAAGAGTGAATTCCCAAAAAGTGGAACACAAACAACAACTTAAACATATAACCTACGTCGTTCTATAGCATCGCTGTATAACTAATTGAGGTATTATGTCAATCGATGTCAGCCTATAACATCCTACTGTTGGGTATAAGCCTCCTTTATGTCTATGGACGACAATTAACATTTACCAACAGGCGGACTGTATGCTCGTCTGTCGCCTTTTTTCTATAAAAAAATGAACAAGCTATTTCATTTATTCAGACAACGGAATCACAAAAATGTTAGTATAACTAAAACTAAATAAGATTTCAGTTTTCTAATTAATTGTTCCACGACAGAATAGTTTTTTTTCTCAAGTCTTCTTCAGAATGCTGTTAAAGTCATCCCTCGTTCTGCTTAACAGCAACAGATGAACTATCTGGAGGTCTTCCTATAAAATATAATTTGCATCTAACAGGAAATGAATAAGGAAATGATTGAAGACATTACCTTATTGTGTTTCGAAGGCTTCTGCAGTGCGAGTCCTAAACTAAGTCCAACCAAGTAAGGCGTTGATCGATGGAATATAGACGTGTAGCTCAAACGTGCAGTTCTATACAACTGACTCACACTGAAATTAATAAAGGGAAGTTGTTGAAAGAATATTCCAGAAAACATAAATGATGTTTTTAATATATGTATATATATATATATATATATATATATATGTGTCAGTAATAAATATCAGCCTCTAATGTCCCACTGAAGGACACAGGCCTCGCGGGCCCGATGCGTATTAATGGATACAGATATTCCATTTTTTTTTTATTTCTCAAACGTGCGGGTTTCCTCGCGATGTTTTCTTCTCACCGCGGAACTCTTGACGTTTTTTTAAAAAAACCGTTAAGCGGTTATAGCCTAGGATCTAGGGCATCGTTTATTAACCTGGGGAGGGGGAGGGAGGTCGCCATCACACATACAGGAGGGCGCAGTTGTTCAGAAAAAATTAAGCACTTATATACGAAGAAACCTTTTGTTAAATAATTATTGATTTGTAATCAAATGTTAAACTGTAAAATCAATTATGATCTAATTATTATTTGTAGGGGTGTCGTGGGGTTATTTACTTTATTTTTAAGCTTTTCAGGAGGTCGCGATACTAGAAAGATTGAGAAACGATGGCCTTGGTATATCTATACTCGACTCAACTTCGAGTGATCAAATCAGTGATCATTCGAGTGCAAATCTTCGGTTCGTACCACTGACATTTTTAATACTTATGGTTAACTTAGTTTATTTTAAGTATCTGTATTTCATCCTATGAAACTGTTGGCATACTTCGTGGTCTCAGCATGTCATCCTTCTGTAGTAATGACACGAGTACCATTAGGTACGCTTAAACGAAGAAAGTGTATAATTAAACGTAATTGAGAAAATGTTTATTTTAAAAATCACCTATCGATTAAATTTAAATTTCTTTAAATTCAAAATAATCTTTTAAATCATTTTAAATCTTTCTTTAAATATTTCTGTTAAATCATAATATTTGATCAATTCTTGTGCTATTGGATCGACGCAACATTTAATATTTTTAGTCTGTTATATGTATATTTTTAAGCCTAAACCGGTAAAGAAATGTTTTGCTTTAATTCTATTGTTCTTGCCGCTTTTAGCAATTATACCGTTTTAGTTATGTAGTTGCAATCAGCCCTTTCAGTATCCACTGCAGGATATGGACCTCCCCATGCACATTCTTGTGTACAAGGGATATGTGGCCTTAAAACGTCACGCTGGCCAGATGTGTGGGCGAGTCCACTCTTTCAGAGATGGTGCAGTCCCTCAGCGCTTGTGGTAGCGACTTTGTTATCCCTCTTACGGCATCCGCGGGAAGAAATGGGGTGGTAATAATTCTATAGTCGGCCGTCACCACACGGCACAAATGTAAGAAATATGTAGTTACTGTACTTATTTTACTATTTTTTTCTTATTTTTACATAGCCAATGTACTAATTAATTACTGCGATTATTTTTCTATGATTCCTTTTAAAAACATAATGAACCATTAATATGATATACAGTATAAAGGATGATCTCATAATAACTCATTTGAACCTTGTCTTTTCCTGAAAGTAAAAAAAATTGTAGACGAACCAAAATACAAATGTTGATTATTAACTCCAAACTTTAAAACTAACACGTTTCGCGCTGACGCTTTATACCTATATAATCAAATTATAATGATGCTACTTTTTAATCTTGTTAAAAAAAACAATATATTATTCTAACAAAATATATTAAATTTGCATTGACATTTAATTTAAATAAAGTCTAGGTCCGTCCATTTGGTGAAGATTTATAGGTGAATTTGACGTTATGAAATATAAAAAAGGGATTAAACAAAAAAGTAAATAGCAAAAAGTTTAAAAATTCAAGAGTTTAGAGTATATCTGTATTGGGGATGTCCCGAATATTCGTATACGTTTTGGCGATTACTCGCCAATTTTCAAGTATATGTGTTCTTATTCGCCATTTTCTAAACGAATACTAATCGAATAGTAAAGCCCAATGTCAGTAGTAGGTAAAAGAGGCATTCTACAAAAACAAGTACTTTTAAGAGCAACCGTTCATTTGAAAATCTGGCTTTTTAGCTTAATTAATCTTGATTTTTCAGTTTAATCTAAAGTTAGATAGACACCTAACTTTAGATTATACCGAACAGGTACTTACTGATTGAACTAAAAAAATATTTACAGCACTAACTTTAAATTGAACTACAAAATAGCTACTTACTAATTTTACAAGTACGTGTGTAGATAGTAGGTTAGGAACTATTCGTAATCGTATTTGTAACTAGTAAGGCAAAGTATTCGTATTTGTATTCGCGCATAGTGATTGTTTGCTATTCCAAGCATCTCTAATATGTATCATATACACGTGTAAGGGTTCAAAGAAGTTCCTATAAAATTCATTTTTCTTATATGATTGTATTTATCAATACAATGCCTGTTTATAATCTAGTACGTATATGATTGTTTTAATGTTTTACTACATAGCCTCAAAATCTTTTGTAAATTAGAGCTTATAGATCTTTAGGAGCTTAGATTTATATTTTGAGGACTTCCTAAGATTCTTCAGAACCATAAAAAAATAAAAGGAATTTCACGATATCTGTCGAAACTATTAAATCGTCATCTTTGCCAAATTCATTTGATCTTTAAGCCAGACGACGGTTTCTGACCTTAGCAGAGATCATATATTTTTCAAATTGAAAACACAATTCAAATTGAATCTATTGCAAGAAAAAGAATTTTAATAAATGAAAATCAAAATTGATGATATTAAGACAATAAAACACCTTATTATTTGCACTGTTACTGCCTCATTTTTAGGAAAATAGCTATCTAAAAATCATCAAAATCTTATGAAGAATGAATGAATGAAGCTGTGAATGAAAGTAAACTTTCCTTCAATACAACTTTTAAACAATATAAACAATATACGTCTATGTCAGATTGAAAATTACAAATTTTTACTGAAATAATAGTTTCTATTTAATATTTTACTATTAAATCCGTAATCGCCATAAATAACACTATGTAACATTATAATCTTTCACTAAGCTACTGACATTATTATGTTTATTATTTAGTTTTATTTATAAATTTATCTATACTATTATCTTATTTTTTTTATTCATCGCTTGTGTTCATATTTCCTCTTATTTTAATTATTTTATTACCTACTTATACTTATTTATACTACTTTATATATATATTGTATATAGGTATATATATGTAGGTATGTATTGTATTTATATGTAATTTATGTATACTCTACACCATCTACCTGTGATTAAAGTATTTATTTCCTTTCTACCCAAAGATTATCTGGCAGTGTTTGCTTTCAGCGATAAAACCACCTTTTGTGCATTTTATTATAATACAATGTCTGTTACTGTTTTGTTTTGGTGTGCAATAAAGAGTTTTATCTACATATCTATCTATTACCTACCTAACACCATGATAAGCCAGCATTGTAAGCCTGTGTTCTTGGACAGTATTGTATCTGGAAAATGCTGACCACATGTGGACAGCTGGTAGCAGCCACTTGAGTATTGGCTTCAGTTGTATGACCCACACTATGAGGTAGCCGACGATAGTGAGCTGCAGGTCTAAAGCCAGCTGATGAGTTTGAGGTGCACACTGAAATATACGGGGTTATTACTTTATTCTCATTTCATTTATTTTGAATCACAAAGTAAGATATCAATCCAATTTAATCAAGAATGTATACAGAAGTGTTTAATCGAATTAACATCTCTATTGAGATGTTAATTAAATACACTGTTTAACATAAAATGCAATCTACACATATAATACAATTGTAACAGAGATCTGTCTGTACATTAAAATACTTCAGTGTACTCTACGAACGACACAGAACCCGACCCGTTATAAAATTCCCACGGGAATCAGTCTAAATTTCATGCGAATGAAGTGGTTAGAAGTAAATAAATAAAAAAAAAATGAGTGAGAATCAAGGCGAGGCCTAATTATGACGCTCTGCAGGCAGAGCCCCGTTGATTTTGGAATAGTAATAATACAAGCGGATAGTCCACTTCGTAAATAGCAACCATCAACGTGGCGCGGGGAGCCCAGGAAAGGTGGACTGACGACTTGAAGAAAGTCAAAGGTAGTGGCTAGATGAGGAAAGCTTAAGACCGAGTGGAGAGACGCAAGATGATGGTATGGATTGATATCTGATTACTAACAATCTCCTTAATGTGATCATTAGGGAGATTTTTAGTTCCTTACTCTGACGACCAGGCCTTCCTTTTCCAGGCGACGCTTCATGGCGCATGTAGTGTTTCTTAATATAGTAACAGTGAATAGACGACGAATAATATATATGCAATGCAATGCAACCAGCCGTTTCAGTATCCAGTGCAGGATATGAGCCTCCGCATGCACATTGTTTTGCGCATGAGGGATGTATGGCCTTAAAACACCACGGTGGTCAAGCGGGTTGGGGAGGTCACTCTTTTAGAGGTGGTATAGTTCCTCAGGACTCGTGGTAGCTCTTTGTTATCCGTTAGTCGCCATTTACGACACCCACAGAAGGAGATAGGTTGATGCTATTCTCAAGCCGGCCGACACCACACACTCAAAACTTCATCACCTCACATTAAACATTTTTTTTTAGTTTAAGTTTCCTAACAATCTTGTGTTATGGGGAACACAAAGTTATTTTTAAAGAAAATAATAATGTTGTAGTAGTTTCTACAGTCAACTCGTGACCACGGCTGGTGTTACCCGTGCCGAAACGTCGAGTAGGAATAAAAGGTGAACAAATACCTTTATTATACGCGTCCAGACCCGATTTATAATATAAAATATGTTTGAAAAGCGAAAATTTAAAAGTTAAATATTACCATATCTTCAAACCCGAAATAGTTTTGCACATACAGCAAGTTCCACCACCAGCCTTCTTGGCACACCTCAGCATTCTTCGTGACCAGCGTCCCCCACATCGGCCCAGTGGAGATATTGTCCCAAACGTAAGCGTAAAACAACACTACGGCGAGGAGAGCTGGCGTTAGTCTGGAAACGACAGAATTAGGTATTTTGTTAAAATGTTGTTAAACTTTCATTTAACAACGTTAAAATGTTCTATACATAAATTTAAAATCGTAACAGAGCCGTATCTGTACATGAAATATTTTTTGAAAAAAATCGTTGCAATGTACTCTACGACCGATACAGAACCCAAAACTGTCATTTTTCGAATTTTTGTCTGTCTGTCTGTCCGTCTGTCTGTTTGTCTGACTGGACGCGAAAAAAACCTAACAGAGCCGTGTGTGAACATAAAATATTTTTTGAAAAAAATCATTGCAATGTAAAGTACGAGTACCTACTGATGATACGTAATCCAAAACAACAATTTTACTCTTTATCCAGATCCTATATAGGGTTCGAGCAGGCATCACCCACAACATGACGCGAATGAAGTCGCCGGCACCGCTAGTGGTTCATAAAATATACTTTTATTAGGAATAACTAGAGGCGCCAGCGACTTCGTTGACGTGAACTTGTAATTCCCGCGGGAACTATATAATGGATCTGGATAAAAGTACCCTAAAGGTTAACCCGGTACATACCGGAGCTATAACTATGTCTAGTGTTATTAAAATCCGTCCAATAGTTTTTACATGATACGCGTTCAAACAGACTGACAGACAAAAATTCAAAAAAATATTTTTTTGATTTGTGTATCATTAGTAGGTTACTTTTTTCGAAAGATATACACGTACACACCATGTTTTATGCGATTTTGCATAAAACTGTGCACTCTTTATCCTATTATTATTAATTTTTAGTCCTGTATCTCCCAAGAAAGTAAACAGTCCAATATTTTTCACAGCGATTAAATGTTAATCGAATTAAAGTACAATTTCATTTCTAAAATATGACTGAAATTACCCAAAATGAAATATTCGCGGACCAATGAAAGTTAGAAGAAGAAACGACGTAAGCTTAATTACAATTTAATAGGTTATTTTTATTATATTTTTCCTTGTTTCGTCCGTTTGATTTTAATGTTAAAGTTCGACTAATATTATCTAAATGAATTCTAAGAAAAATATCAATTTTTTTTGTCATAGAAAAAAGGTAGCAGACGAGCATACAGTCCACGTGATGGTAAGTGGATGCTGTCGTCCAACATCCGCGATACATGCCAACATCAGTCCAGAATGACAAATGTTGGCACGACCCCGGATGCGCTGCCTACCTTTGGAGATATAGGAATGGATTTGGAGAAAGGGTTCGGAAAATGGGGAGGGATAGGATGGGAATGGACACCCCGCACATTACACTCGCTACCGAAACATGTACGTACACGTGGGAAATAAGATAAAGTGGGAAATGCAGTACATTTCATTTCAAGGTAGTCTTTTGTGAGAGAGGGATAACGTGGCTAGTCGAGCGCTAAATATCTAATACATGATACTTTAAACATTCAAAACATTTAATAGATAAATTTAAAAAATTATAATAAAATAGATCAGAATACTATACATATATAGGTGTTTTTTCTCTTATATGGCGATAGCGCAATTAGCATATTTTTCCCCCGGATGCGCTGCCTACCTTTGCAGATTAAGGAATGGATTGGGAAAATGGGGAGGGAGAGGATGGGATGGGAATGGGCTCTGACATATCTCACTCACTACCGAAACACGTACGTACGTTGGTGAAATACGATAAAGTAGGAAATGCAGTACATTTCAAGGTAGTATTCTGTGAGAGAGGGGTAACGTGGCCAGTCGAGTGCGCCCAGGGGCTGTGGGAATGCAGCATGCGCTCTCCCCCCTACTATTTCTTTTATAAAGTGCACACCTAAATACAGAACACGCAGAAACACAGCAAAAGCCATTGCAATGCAAGGTACATATGATACAATGTCCAAGACAATAATTATTGAAATTTTTGTCTGTCTAGGGGAATCATTAGTTTACGCGAACAAAGTCGCTGACACCACTCGCGCTAGTTCAATACAAATTTCGAATAGTAAGCAAGGAGGATGCGTCAATTTGTTTCTATATGCTTCAGGCGTTTAAAGAATAAAGCGGCGCAAAATAATACGACACTTTTATTGACTTGCTAATTAGGACGTTATTAAATATATGAACGTTATTAAACAGTGAACATACAAATCCAATATATCTTATTAACAATTATAAGTGAAAATTGGTTGGTTGATATATCCACTACGTTATGCATTATTCAGTACCTGAGATATCTCGAAAACAATCTCCATGGGGCTCCAGTCTCACTATCAGCTGATAAACGATGAGCCGTCAAAGTACCGCTGAGAAGCAGAAAACAGTCTGTGTACATCCACCCGGCTCGGGTCCAAGACCATACTGGTGAGCTGGCTATCTGGAAAATAAATGGGAAACGCCTGATCTAGTCTAATAGCAGATTGTTTTAGGAGCAAGATTGCTTTTAAAAAACAAGAAGTATAGTTGAACCTTGGTTTGTTTAGGTAATTAATTATTAAGTATCTATATAAAATTTTGTCGTAAGGATCTATCAAATACTTAAATTATAAAAATAAAAAACAAAATTTAAATGCACCTTTCGTCTGGGCAGAAAGGTCGATAGAAGTATAATAGTATAATAGAAGAATTTGCACGCGGACAAGGCAGAGTATCTATGGACTCCATAAATTAATATTGTAATTTCGCAAATAAAATATTTTGGCAAATAAAGTACCTGAATCTGAAAAAGGTTAAATCTATTTAGTTCGGTCGCAATCCAGGCATTGAAAACACTGCAATTAAAAATATGTCGAAATCCGATAACGTCATTTGGACTAGGCTTAGGCATGTATCGCCAAGCACGCTTCAGTTTGGACAACTGCCAATAGTATTGCAGACAAAACAGTTTGTAATAATGCTGGGTAATCATTTAAAAATAATCCTTCTGACTTCGAAATAAGACGGCACAAAACCGTCATAAATATTTTAATGGTCATAGTGATGTGATGAAATGAATCGACACGTAATCGATGTAATATCTTGTAAATCGGATGAATCACCTAACAAGTAAATAACTACCGTGAACAATTAATTAATAGGAGACAATAAACGTAATGTAACTTTAATGTTAATTCGTTGTTTTATGTCAATCAAAGCAGCTTTTAATTCCAGTAAATCCAAAATTAAAACACTGGAGACCTTATGCGGAGTATAAAAAAATATATCCTAACTAAGGTATATCCAGTGTTAAGTCTTATTTTACAATATTTTCATTATTAAAATCTTGAAATATAATTATATTATATACCATTTCCTAGGACAAAAGGGGTATAGAACAAATAAACACTGTTATAGTAAAACTCAGATTATTGTTCTTATATTTTAAGACACCGTTAATAAATTATAAAAAAATAAAATTTTAATGTGAATAAAGAAGTTAAAAATCATAACAAGCATGAAAATATTTAACCGATTCTCTTTTTTTCGATAGCACCCTTTTTAAAATCGTAATATCGACAACACTGGAGTATTTGAGAGGGTGACATCACTTGTTCAACTTGCGTATTATTCCCGCACGTGCTCCGGATATTCCACGGCTAAGGTTAACTAAATTTGATTCATCCAACAGTTATAATAACACAAACAACAAGAGATCGTATAAAAATCCAGTTGATCTATAATCAACATTTTATAGTACCTACTAAAATTATCAATAATTTCGTGTAGAAAATCTATATAGATTTCTTATATAAAAATAATATACATTAGAACTGACATACTAGGCAAGATTCAGATAACGATACATATTATGTGGCGTTATGGGGTTTTGCAGTGCATCGAAGGATGGAAAGAGGATGCTCGGAGTTTCTTTGCTGAATAAAATCCATAACAAAGAAATTCGACGAAAAACTAAAATTGCCGACATAGGTCAAAGGATCAACAAGCTGAAATGACAGGTGGCAGGCCATATATCCTGCAGGGCCAATAAAACCGATGAAGGAGAAGAGTCCTTGAATGAAGACCACATACTAGCAAATGCAAAGTGGGACGCCATCCGGCCTGATGGACTGACGACTTGAATAAAGTCGCCGGCATTGGCTGGATGAGAAGAACGGAGGACCTTGTACAGTGGCGGTCCTTAGAAGAGGCCTATATCAAACAGTGGAAAGACACAAGCTGATAGAATGGTATGTTAATAAATGTCTCCAATATCGCTAAAAACTTTCAAACAAATATCTCTGAAGAAATGGAAAACAAGTAGCAATGAAGTCGTAATAAACCAGAAATGTGAATTTCTTTTTAGGTCTCAGCAGACTACTTTTCAGTAATAAACTTCAAAAAAAAAACACTTAAGACTTTAATAAAATTTATGACTTACCATAGAGTAGAGAAATGCCTATATCCAGTAGTAAAAAGACACAAATATTCTATGATCAGGACTTGTTAGATAAGTTTGTTTCTTTTCATCCTCACGTAAAAATTAAAAAAGAGAAGACATAATACAAACCTCAGTAACCTTCAGTCTATTAGTATATGGTGTAACAGCAACTGGCAGAAATTTATGAGCGATCAGCAATGCGATTGTGGCGACGCCCCGAATACCATTGATGCAGGAGATCTCGTCAGTCGCAGCAGGAGCAACTAGCTTTCTAATGGTGCGATAGAGAGAGAAGGAACTGAGCAAGCCATCTGTTGGAAAGAAACAGCAAATAAGTATTTCGTTGAAGAGGAATATCATCCAATTAATTATGTGAATATAAGTACTTAATGTTATTTTTTGAAAAGCCGAAAGCATCAGTGCAACATTATTTCTACTCGCAGATTCACTAAAGGAATATTTTAACGAAAGTAAAAGACCAGTGGTGTTTACAAAAAAACAGTCATTTCAAAATCGGCATTTGAAATGCAGACTTTTTAAACAAAAAATTGGAACGAAAATCGTCCCTCCGCATGCACCTCGTCTTGTGCATGAGGGGTCTACAAGCCTTAAAACGCTAAGCTCGCCGTGTGGGTTGGCGAGTCCATTCTTTTAGAGGCTGTTTAATTCCTCGGGGTTTATGTTAACGGCTCTGTTATTCTTTATTCGCCTTTTACGACACCCACTAGAAGAAGTTGGATGGTCTTACCCTAAAACCGGCCCACACCACACGGCCAAGAAACCAAAATACATAGTAAAATATAAATATTAAAATTTTAATCACATTTATAATCACAAAACACAACAACAGAAAGACAAAAAGATAAGGTTATTTGAACAAAAAATCAAAATCAAAATGTCATTTCGAAATCTGATATCATTATCCCATTCATTAAAATGCCAAATTGTGTCAATGTACAATTACGTCGTATAGGTAAATGAACGCCACGCGACGGGTCACGCACGTGGACGTTATTGGAAAATGTTTCGTCGCACACTGATTGTAGACAATTAGTCGACGTGACCCGAGGGCTGGGCCACAACACTCAACTCTGGTACTCGTAATTTATGCTAATTACAGCTACGTCACTGTGCCATAGGCATTTGGAATTCATTTGAATCACAATCAACCTTTAACTTGAGCAAACTGGGTTAAGGCCAAGTATTTTATTTAGTCTGGGAGTTTTAGTAGAATTAGACTTATTGTTCATCCTTTAGATTTATTTCCATATTTCAATTAAATTTTGCTGTTTCATTGTCATAATCCCATCTTAATGAATCAATTCAATAAAAAATATTATAGCCATCAGAATTTTTGTCACATCGTTGTGAGTTTTGACAATCACTTGTTATTTCACTAATTATTCTTACGAGAACTATTTAACATTTGAATATATCGTTAGTAGCATCTGTTCTTCTCCTTACCCTAATATACTCCCATATAAAATTTCAATATGATTAATTACTTCATTGAGGCGTAATTGGGTAACAAATTACACAAATTTCAATATATTGATATTATTCAATAGGAACGAAATTTTATAGTTACCTGAACTTTTCTTTTTGTCTACCTCTTCTTTTTCCTCATCATTCGTTTCCTTCTGATCGCATTCTGCCTTGTCATCATTTTCTTCGCCCCCCTGACCCTCGTCGCCCTTCCTTCCTCCAATAAAATCCTGAATCGTCGCCACAAGCACCAGCAAAATGATGACAGCATAGAACGACCTGTAATAAAACGACTCCATGAAACTCCACATTAAAATTTTACAGCGCTGTCTGTTTGTAATAGGTATTTTAGGACCCTTAAATAATTTTTGTCAAGGTTAGTGGATTAGTCATTTTTCTGATTTCAACCGCTTTTTTTTTACAGACCTTTAACTTTCCAAGTCCGCATGCTTATTTTATTTTAATTATGATTTGGTAGGTCTTTACTCGTATACGTATAGTGCTTGAACATTTATATTTGTTTTCATTTTTTCAATAAAGCAACGTCAAGAACCAGGTAAATACTATAAACAAAAATTAATTTATATCCTCCTTAAAAAGTAGAATGTAATTTTCTTACTTTTTATGTCATTGGAATATTTTTTCTGTTTTTTTCTGATTACGCCTATCTATATAATGCTAAAGCACTTACAATGTCAAAACGGTTGGTAACTCGAGCCATTCGTCCCACCATTCACCATCTTCGTGAGTATGGCAGTCGTCTTCGTCAACTTTAATCCGTATGACCACTCCGCTGGTATGCTGGTAGTGCTTGAGGGCATCTTTAAGCACCACTTCGACATCCTCAGGGCTGCAAGCTGCAGGTACACACACACCCCAGCTCAGCGTCGAAAAACGCGGCACGAAGTGACCTGGCTGAACAAATTAAGGCCAGACTTAATATTTATGAAGGGTTTTAAAAAAAAATCCTGGGTATATTTAAATATCAATCCTCGCGACTTTAAAGTGTGATCCATCAAATTGCCAATGAATCGTGAATCATAACCATTACTTGAAGAGAACCTAATAAAGAAACATCGAGACATGTTACGTGAACATGGTATACAAGATTATTTTAGTACTTATATTATTTTAGTACTTATATGGTAGTTCATATTCCGTATTCATATTCCGTATATATATAAAGCTCGATTACCACTCACTGACTGACTGACTGACATAATTGTTCTCCCGGTTCCCCCCTGGTGGGTGAGAAACTTTGAATTAGAAAGTAAACTTTCGGGGTCGGTGAGCACCAGAAAAATCCGACTTCTTCGAGTTGACCATACCTGATGAAAAATTAGAACGGCCAGACCCAACGGTAACAGCTACGCGGGGGGTGCTCGACCAAATGTCATAGAGAACTGCAGGCAGATGCCAGCGGGCGTCGCGAAAATTTGAATTTCGAACGTCCAGCGTCGCCTCCATACAAAATGAAATCGCTCGTATTTTTGAAACGGTAAGAGGTAAGTGGGGGGTGCTCGACCAAATGTCATTCGGGCCGGCGTCGGCTTTCTCGTGGTCAAAAAAGTTTTTCAAAATGGCCGATTCAAGATGGCGGCCGATTTTCATGTTTGTGCGAGGGGGGTGGAAATTGGCACCCGGGGGGTCGCGGGGGCCCTGATTGCGAATTTCGGGTCGGTTTTTCGATTCCGCCGTTTCCAAGATGGCGGCAGTCAATTGAAATTTCAAATTTCGATCGGCCGTAACTCCCGCGAGGCCGGAGGCCGAGCGGCGCGGGCGAGGCCGCAGGCCGAGCTCGCCCGGGACTTGCACCGGGAGCGGGCCCGGCCTCATCCGGTGGACCTTCAGCTCGACGGTCGACGGCCTGCTTGAACGGTGAGAGATAGTCACATGGTGCTCGACCGAATGTCATAGAGAACCGCCGGCACTTTGACGAGAGCGCGATGAAAATTCAAAATGGCCGATTCAAGATGGCCGCCATACAAATTTATTTCGACCGTCGCTCCCGAACGGTCGGAGATATCGGATCGGGGCTCAAACTAATGTGGTGGGGCAAGTCGATGTCCTTCCACTGGACCAATTTTTTTTTTCAAGATGGCGAATCCAAGATGGCGGCCATTTTTAAAATTCCTCCAATCGGGATGAAATTTAATACCCGGGGAGTTCAGGGGACCCCGATTCGGGATTTTGGAACATTTTTTAAATTCCGCCATTTTTCAAGATGGCTGCCATACAAAGTGGAAATTTCGATTTTGGGGTCCGAGGGCATTTCCGAGGAGGTAGCTAGAATTGGGCGAGGGACGCGGGGTGGAATTCCCCCTCGTTAGAAACTCTGGTCTATGGGGAAATTAGGCGGGAAAAAAAATCCAAGATGGCGGACGCAAAATGGCGGAAATTTAAAAAAAACTTTGGGAAATTTAAAAATTTCTGAGCGAATGTGTTTCGAGGTGGAAAATCGAGGAGGAAATTTGAGGATTTAGGGTAGGTGCCAAAATTTTCCAAGATGGCCGCCATACGAAACTCTTTGGGCGACAGCTTCGAAACGGTTTGAGATATCGGATTGGTGCTCAAACTAATATCATTTATCATGACGATTTCTTTCTACTGAGGGGAAAACTTTTTTCAAGATGGCGAATCCAAGATGGCGGCATTTTTCCAAATTCATCCGATTCGGATAAAAATTGATATCTGGGGGGTTTAGGGGATCCTGATTAAGGATTTGGAATTATTATTTATATTCAACCCTTTTTGAAGATGGCGGCTATACAGCGAGGCCGCAGGCCGAGCTCCGCGTAGGGCGAAGCCCGGAGCGTCCGAATTCGATCACTGTGTAACTTACGCGAGGCCGAAGGCCGAGCTGCGTCTGACGAGGCCGCAGGCCGAGATCCGCGTAGGGCGAAGCCCGGAGCGACCGGACTACGGCACCACCAGCCGCCGCGCACGATGTGTAACTTACGCGAGGCCGAAGGCCGAGCTGCATCTAACGAGGCCGCAGGCCGAGATCCGCGTAGAGCGAAGCTCGGAGCGACCGGACTACCGCACCACCAGCCGCGTACTCTGTGTAACTTACGCGAGGCCGAAGGCCGAGCTGCGTCTAACGAGGCCGCAGGCCGAGATCCGCGTAGAGCGAAGCTCGGAGCGACCGGACTACCGCACCACCAGCCGCGTACTCTGTGTAACTTACGCGAGGCCGAAGGCCGAGCTGCGTCTAACGAGGCCGCAGGCCGAGATCCGCGTAGGGCGAAGCCCGGAGCGACCGGACTACCGCACCACCAAAATTTCAAGTTGTCCGATCTGGATGAAAATTGATATCTGGGGGGTTCAGGGGACCCTGATTAAGGATTTATGGTTATTTCCAAGATGGCCGCCACAAAAAATTCTTCGGAAGACATCTCCGAAACGGGTAGACATATCGGATCGGTGCTCAAACTAATATTGTTTATCATGACGATCTTTTTCTATTGAGGTAAAAATTTTTTTAAGATCGCGAATCCAAGATGGCGGCCATTTTTCGAATTCGTCCGATCCGGATGAAAATTGATATCCGGGGGGTTCGGGGGAGGCTGGTTAGGGATTTGGAATTCTTATGCAGATCCCGCACAACATCAACTACAGCGATCTCTCTCAGTGTGTAACTTAAGCGAGGCCGCAGGCCGAGCTCCGCGCAGGGCGAAGCCCGGAGCGTCCCCCCCATTAGGGGGAGGCCGGCGCCCGGGGGGCGCCGCCGAAACCTAGTTTTTGATATACAGTGGAACTGGGCAGACGAACAGATAGTGAGAAGAGGATACAATTACCCATACCTCACGAGTTTTAAAGCTAAAGTTTTAAAGTTTTAACGTTGAAGTTTTAAAGGTTCATTAGCGCTGACTCAGCACTCGAACGTGGAACCCACAGATCTCGTTTTTAAAACACTAATGCCAGCATTGATTAAGAATTACGAACGTCGGCTTGTCCACATATAGACCTTTGAAAAAAGCGTGCATTCGGAAAAACATTGGGAAGCAGAGGAAGGGACAAGGATTTCACTGCCTAATTTTCCTCGGAGGAGGGATGAGATGCTAAGGCATCTTAGCATTATTATAGCCGTAGGGCAGTATTATAGCGTATGTAATGATACACTACAATACAAAAGCCTACAAGCTCCCTTATGTTCCATGCGTACATAAGTATTAACTACTTTCTATCTTATGACTACCACACTATAGGATATATTAGTAGATAATATAGATAACTGCAGATGGAAATAACAACTCACATCATCAATCCGGCTCTTAAATAGATTTTTGGCTTGCGCCAAATGCACGGGGACCTCCAGCTCTGGATGCTCAGCCTTCAGGTCCAGCCGAGCCAAGCAGTATTTCCCTTGGACTTTCACCACGCTGCCCGTGTCTAACTGAACACGAGCGCGACTTCCCAAACACTGGTCAAAGTCACCAAGCTGTATTCCATTGCCTTGAAGAATTCCTGAGGGGATTTTCGCGGTTGCGTCGAGCACTGTAATTAAAAATTCAAGTTTAGTTTGTTATGAACATCCCTGAGGGACCACTTTGCAAGTGAACACGCAAATGGGAGTAGTGAAGGCCACAATCATTTTACAGACACTCACAATAGTTTTCCACTGTGTGTCATAAAATTGTCACTTACTCAGAGCAATCTAGTAAAAGCTTTGGATTAATTAACAGTTTTTACGAAAAATCAAATTGCAAAGATTCCATTTTTTGCTATTGCTGCTTCCATTTTTTAATCTAGTTTCAATATTATGGAGATATTTGTTTAAGTGGACAAATTGGCCGTCGTGAATTAGGTGTAAAATTCGTACTGGATTTACGTTCTTTTTAAACATAACATCTGTTGCAGAAATCTCTGAAACGATGCCAGTATAAATAAAATACACATGTAGTGGTAACAAGGTTGCTCTTCAACTATGAAACATTAACTGAGACAATGTCATCGATTATGTTTTAAATAACTATATATAAAAATTCTTCTAAAACACAGAACATACGAGTAGCTGCTGTATTTTTTTTAATGTAGTATTTCCCATATAACTGCTTATAGCCCAGTAAAATTACACCTTTTTGGAGACCTTTATTTTTATGTCCGAAGCATATCCTGAAAAGTACCCTTAATTTGAGCCGTGGATTTTTTGGGGGGTGAAAGGAGGTGAATTCTTGTTTTTGAAATTATCTCAAAACTTGTAAATTTTTCGAGGATTGTTGTTATTAGAAAAAAATGTAATTTATAAAATTATACACAAAAAGGTCTTTAGACTTTTTCCATAGATTTAGACTCAATTATGTCTGAACAGAAATTGCGCACACCACTATATTACATTCGATTTTCAAGTATATAAAATATTTTACTGTTGAAAAATAGTTTAAAAGTATATCTATAGACGACATTACAAATTATAATAATATTTATCTTGTTTGAACTTTCATGTGACCTTGAGGGAAAGATGGCCGGCACTTCTTGTGGCGCTGGCAAAATGTTTTGTTCTTGGTCTAGAATGTTCGTATATATTATTCTTTCTGTTTATTTGTAATGACACTGAAAATAAATGTTAGTGTAGCTTTAGCTACTAATTCGCGAACATTTTCAATAACCTCTCGATCTATTCATACAATTAAAAACTGTTAATCACACTAAACTCTTAAAACTGTTAAACTGTTTATCAGAAAGAACTAACAATATTCTTAAGAAAGAAGTTTAAGGGCAAATCTAAAAATGGTCAAAAATGTAAAGTTAAATCTTTTGTAATATACTACTTACTATTTAACGCCCATAATTTTGTCCCTCGCAGTTGACGTAAAACAATTTGTCCATGTCGCCTACATTCTGGGTTATGTATACGCGAGAAATTCGGTGCAAAAGTGGGAAGGAACGCATAGAAATCTTCGAATTCACTCTGCAGTAGATTGCGTCTATACAATGCATCTGTCACCTGTTTCAAATAACTTTCACTCTTTGTGAATATTTCTTGACTATCAACAAGAGTTTCGGTTGAACCTCTATCTCTTTTTTCACTCTTTTTGAATCCTCTTTGACCTGAATCATCATCCTTTTTAGATTTACCGTCTTTTTCCTTAGTTTCCGATACAGTTGTCTTTTCAGTTTTCTTCAAATTATCACGATGTTCTTTTTTTTCATGAGATTTAGACTTTACAGTATCTTTTTCTGTTTCTCTGTGCTTCTGTGGCTCTTCTTTGTGACTTTCTTTCTTTGGTTTGTCTTCTGGAATTTTGGGATTTTCATGTTCGTTTCTGTCTTCTTTTTTAACTGTAGTACTTGGCATTAGTTTAGGTTTAGTTTCACTGGATGTCTTTCGTTCACTTTCGTTATGTTTTATTTCGGATGACTGCAGCTTTTTATTTTTTTCTAGAGATTTCGACTTTGATTTAACGTTTTTGTCGTCGTTAATGTCTTCATTATCATCGCCATCGTCATCATCATCGTCGTCGTCGTCAAACGAAACTTTTATTGAATTTTTTTTTTGTACTACTTTTGAATCTTGCTTCTTTTGATCTTTCTCAAGTGCATTTTTCGGTGCACTGCTTTTACCTAATTTATTATTCTCGTCATCGTCTTCGTCGTCGTCGTCGTCACTGTCATCGTCGTCACTGTCATCGTCATCTTTGAAGTCTTTTTTTAATTGTTCTTCTACGTCTTTCTCCATTTTTCTGTCCTTTAATGCTGTCTTCTGTTGACGTTCCTTTATTAAAACGCCATTATCCTCGTCATCGCTATCATCATAATCATCATCCTCGTCATCCGTGCCACCTTTATCTTTTACGATATCTTTCTGTAATCGTTCATTACTCTCTTTTGGATATTTCTTAGCAGCTTTGTCTTTTTCAATTAAAACCTTTTGTAAACGTTCTTTAGTTAAACCTTCATCATCGTCATCACTAGTTTTACCTTTGGCTTTCGACGATTTACCTTTAGATTCTTTAGATATCTTGTCTTTCTTTGTATCAGTTTTCTTTTTTATTTCCAGAATTCCAGAATCTTGGAGATAGTCATCATCGTCGTCATCGCTGTCGTCGTCATCTCTGTCTGTAACAGCAGACTGTTTGCTCTTAGCCGATGATTTCGGTTCCTTACTGCCTTTGCTGACTTTGGTATCTTCCACGTGATCGTTTAACTTTGAACTGCTTTTGCTCAGCCATAAATTAATGTCTTCATCATCATCGTCATCGTCATTATCGTCATCATATTCATATTTAAAACTTACTTTAGGTTCTATCTTTTTTTGGTTAATCAACTGTTGCTTCTCCCGGACAACTTTCTTCAACTCTTCATACGAACGCTTCGCACTTTCAATTTTAACACTGTGCCATTTACCGAACTTTGCATCACTCACATCACAATCGTCACACTTCTGTTTTTTTAAACCCAATTCAGCACTTTCGTATGAACCCTTATGTACACGGAATGCGGTTATCACTGTCGCTAGGATAGGTAGGCAAACTATAATTAGAGCTAGCGTCCATCGATGCCGCGCCATGGCCGACGCGTGAAACGCTCACGGAGCCATCGTCTATTCTACTGAGGCGTCTTACATCCATACACCTTTGCGTTTCTGTATTGCACACTTTAAAATGAACAACATCTCGACTTGAAGGGAATAATCATTTGGACATCGTGGGTGCAAGTTTTAGGTTATGTGTTAATGTTTGGTTAATATAACGAGATGTTTAGTTGGAAAAGGTGCGTTTCCCAGCAGGAGTTATATCGAGTGTAGTGGCGGGAGAGCGTAGCTGATGGCAGGCGTCCAAGAATAAAGTAAAAATAGTATTGCAAAGGCAATTGTCCGACGCGCTGATTTGACGACGATAGATAGATTGACTGTATCAATAGACTGACTGTATCAAGGGTATTGAACAAGTATTTTTTATAACCCCTTATTCAAATCCATTCTTATATCTCCTATCCGGGGGCACCCAAGCACGTGTCCACGTTTGTCATTCTAAACTGACGTTGGCATGTATTGCATATGTCCATAGGCGAGCATTCACTTATCAGGTGCACTGTCTGGTCGTCTGTCACCAACTTCCTATAAAAAAAAATCAATCTATAGATCAATATCAGATTGTAATGTCCCAAAAAGGACACAGGGCTCAGTTTGTAATCACAAAGAAATCTTCGAACCATAATACACGAAGCGAAAGTCCGCTACTAAAATGCGACAAATGGATGTATGTGCTCCAGTGGCGGATTAACATATAAGCATTATAAGCACGTGCTTAGGGCCCCTGTTCTCCAGGGGCCTTGGTTTTGATGAACTTTGTTTTATTTTCTAATTTCTACCTTCCAAATCCAAGCAATAGAGGGCCTCTATGCTTAGGGCCTCCGAAACTCTTAATCTGCCACTGATGGGCTCATATGTTCAAATGCACCCATGTGCGACAAAAGTGACAACATGTTTGTTCCGATCACACGCATAATGACACATTTACCATACATGAAACTTGTCCGTCGTCACACCTGTGTGAACCTACATGTGTTGCAATGTGAATTTGTAGATACTGCATATACGAGGGCGGAGTGATAAGTCTGGTAAAAATCTATTTTGGAATAAAATTATCGCAAATTGCATGAAACCTCCTTGTTCACAACTCTTTTGAAGGACTAAATTAAAATTTTCAGCCAGTACCGCCCGTTAGTTTTTTTTTGACAGCCATTAAATAAAAACAATTAAACGCATTTTCGCAAAGATGGAGAAAAGTGAATTTCGTGTGTTCGTTAAACATTATTTTTTGCGCAAAAAAACTATTACGGAAACGAAACAAAGACTTGATAAATATTATGGGGACTCTGCTCCGTCGATTAAAATGATTCATAAATGGTTTACGGATTTTCGGTGTGGTCGTACAAGCACAATTGATGCTGAACTCCCAGGACGCCCAGTTGAGGTCACTACTTCAGAGATGATCGCTAAAATCCATGACATAGTGTTGAACGACCGAAGAGTAAAAGTGAGCGAGATAGTCGAGATAGTAGGTATCTCAGACGAACGTGTGCGCAATATCTTACACCAACATTTAAATATGAAGAAGCTCTCCGCGCGATGGGTGCCGCGTTTACTGACTGTTGATCAAAAACTCATGCGAGTTACCACTTCGAAGGCAGGTTTGGCGTTGTTTCAACGGGATAAAACTGAATTTTTGCATCGTTTTATAACGGTAGACGAAACATGGATCCACCACCATACACCAGAAACCAAGCAACAATCGAAACAGTGGATTGCCACGGGTGAACCAGCTCCGAAGAAGGCCAAAGCAGTTTTATCGGCCAATAAAGTGATGGCTACAGTATTTTGAGATGCACGTGGGGTAATCCATATTGACTACCTAGAGAAGGGTAAAACGATTAATGGCGAATATTATGCCAATTTATGGGACCAATTTAACAAAATTTTACCTGACAAACGACCGCATTTGGCTAAGAAGAAAATCCTCTTCCACCAAGACAACGCACGAGTGCACACCTGCGCGATTGCCATGGCCAAAATCCATGAGTTGCGATATGAGTTGCTATCTAACCCACCATATTCGCCAGATTTAGCCCCTTGCGACTATTTTCTGTTTCCGAATTTAAAAAAATGGCTCGGTGGGAGAAGATTTAGCTCCAACGAGGAGATCATGCACGAATCCAATGCCTATTTCGAAGGGTTGCCTAAATCGTATTTTATGGAAGGGATCAAAAAGCTAGAGAAACGCTGGATGAAGTGCATTGAGTTAGAAGGAAACTACGTTGAAAAATAAATCATAATTTTTAAATAAAGTTGACTCCTTGTTTCATTTTTACCAGACTTATCACTCCGCCCTCGTATACCATAAACCACTGCCATGTATGCCTCCCTCAGGAACCGCCAACACGCACGGTTTTCCACTCTTCTCTCATCACACCACCTGCCGGCGACTTTCTTCAAATTGTCAGTCTATCTGACCAGAGGATGGTCCCACGCTACATCGTGTGCACTCGAAGACTCGCCTGAGTGGACAATAACTGGTGGCTTAATAATTCTATTCCTCCATAGAAAAAAGACACAAGTGCATTTTGATAGGACTAGAGAAATATGCAAAAAAAAATAGTAAACTTTCATTTATTTAAAATCAAGCTGGAAACTTGGAGTTTTTGATAAAACAAAAAGAATAATAATTGTTGCTTATACTTTTTTTAATTTGAAAATATAATGTCACTTATGCTTTCGTTAAAAATGGTAGATCCTTTTTTCCTTAGGTCAGTATTCTAGGAGCAACCTCGGTAACTGTAGTTAATATTAAGTTCCCAACCATTTCTCCAAATCCATTCCTACATATCCAAAGGTAGGATCAAAGGTATGCAGCGCAACCGGGAGCGTGCCAACATTTGTCATTCTGGACTTATGTTGGCACGTACCGCGGCTATCCGGTATACACTACACAGTATTAACTTACCACCAGATGAACTATTCGTCTGCCGCCAGCCACCAGGCTCGTCTGCCGCATTCTTTCTATAAACAAACACGCTTCATTTTTTTTTATTGTCGAAAATGCAATTTTTAAAGCGTATTTTGACTTTTAACGCATTATTGTTCAACGCATTTTTATACCACTTATGAATAAATAACTGGGAAATGTCACAATTACAAAATTGATACTTTCGTCTGTAGATCATTTTTTCAATATAAACTTTAAAATATTTTAGCAACATTTTGCTTGCGCAATATTATGTTGCAGATTGCTATTAAAGTTGAACAGGTGATATTTTCATAATAACCTATTTAAAATGTCTAAAAGACTGTTAAGATTAAAATCATTCTGTGATAAATAGATACCTACTCGGCTACCTACTAAGTGTGCATTAGGATACTTTTAAATGTTTAGGTTGTCATTTACAAAAAAAATATTAACTATAAAACAATAAATAAACTCATCGTTTTTAATTTTCAAAAATATGATTTTTAATATCGAAAACGAGAATGATTTTTGACATTGGGTAAAATTAAATCACCGCTCAGCGCATCAAATCAGCGCAGAATAAAATTATACCTATCATCAAAGTTAGGGGTTTTACCTCTACATGACATTCAATAATATAAACATTGTACAAATTGAAGGTAGATACATGTCACGTGAAGGAAATAAGAAATAATAAGATAATTGAAGGCACATACTCCTAATACTTATTTATACAAGATATGAAACGTATCGTTAGCCCCGTTGGTTGTAACAACAATATATTGACTTAAAACTATTGGTAAATTTACACATTTAAGCCGTGTGGCCTTTATTCTTCATCTGGAAGATATATTTCCATTTCTTATATACAATCCCGGACATCTGCATCTAGTCAACCTGTTTTTTTTTTTTGATGGCCTGAAGCTTAAAAATGATGTTTGATCGATCAAAATCATACTAACTATCATTTCAGTTTGTCATTGTTCCAAATTTAAAAAAAGTACTGAATCAGAGTACTGAAAAAATTGAGTTTATGTGTAACAAGTCGTTTGTCCACCTTCCTCATGAAAATCTTTTATTGGATTTTTGACGAAAACAACGGTTTACCTAAAAAATCGTTTATTCCGTAATTTGTATTGCCTCCAAGAGTCTAGTTATAAAAACCAGTAGTTACAGATCCATTAGCCTATTGAAAAAAATCTCCTTTCTCGCCTACTGAGTCACAACAACTCTAGATTTACGGCTAAACACTTTTGTGTCCAACAGGTGCGCCGAATAATAAAGCACATCCTCACAGGTCTCAACAAAAGGGTCTTGTAGAGACCCTAGCTGTCTTATTCGACGTAACGAAGGCTTTTGATAAGGTCTGGCACAAAACAAACAAATCAGTTAGTTTATACAGTAAATATTTTAATAAATATGGCGTTTTTAAGTCTTTATGGTCCATACATACTCTATTTTCATTTGTTAAGTTGCCTGCCAGTATAACACAAATAATAATGGAATATCAACGATTTAATTACAAAATTACCCGATAGGTGTCACTGTGCCGCCAAGCCAGAACACACTATGGTTTCGTTTTCGTCCCATCTATATAGTGCACAAAATATTAGGCCAGTCAACTATGGCAGCTAGCGACGACATAGTTGCGTTCATTAAGAAACCCGATCCCGAGCTATTTAAAAATATTTGCCTTAAATTGGCCTCCGCCCACTCAAAACCCGCACTCGCGACTCCATCCGAGAGCCCCGCGTCCCCCGAATCCGTCCCCGAGCAGGATGACTCCTGCGACACCTCCCAGGAGGACATGGACATAGTCCAGCCCTCCTCTGACTCCGACTCCGCACCTGAGGCGGAATTTTCCCCTTCCGAATCCTCCGACAGCGAGTCCGAACCCGCCAACACGGTTGAGAACCGCAATGGCTTCACCATTGTTAGCAAAAGGAAGAGGCCTATTAAGACCTCCTCCGCACCCCGTAGCCCAGCCCGGCACGGCCTCCTGCTCCCGCCAGAGGACCCCCCCGCCCGCGGTTCCCCGCACCGAGAAGCCCCCTCCCCCTGTCTTCATTCAAGACAAGGCCCGTTGGGGACACGTCCGCGCCGCTGTGGAGACGCACAAGATCTCCTTTACAAAGGCCTCCAACTTCGCGGTGGCCATCAAGGTGCAAGTCCCCTCATCAAGTGACTTCAGATCTCTCACCTCTTTTCTCCGAAAGGAAAAAATTTCCTTTCACACGTACGCTTTGGAAGAGGAGCGTCGTCTCCGCGTCGTGGTCCGTGGCCTCCCTCCCCAATTGGGAGAAGACGAGATCCTCGAGGATCTCAAATCCCAGGATTTCCCGGTGCTAGAAGTGCACCGTCTCTACAAGGGTCGCGACAGGACCCCTTTCAACCTAGTCTTGGTTGTCCTTCCCCTCACCTACGAGGGGAAGAAAATCTTCGACACCCGCACTATCTGCGGGCTCTCCGGTCTCTCTTTTGAGACCCCCCATAGGCGTGGCGGCATCGGGCAATGTCACAATTGCCAACATTATGGCCACGCAGCTCGCAATTGTTACGCGCGACCCCGCTGCGTAAAGTGCCTGGGCGACCACGGCACTATCAGCTGCACCCATCCCAAGGGCGCCGAGGACCCCCCTGGCTGTATCCTCTGCGGACATGACCCACCACCTTCCCATGGTCCTACCAACCTTATGGTTATACGGACCGAAATCGTCGGGAGGTACGCGCCGTTCGCCAGCTAAGGCTATGTTGCGGCGCGTATCTACTCTGCCTCCCTACAAGTATTTTCTTTTCCTATGTCCCTGAGCCACTCTCCCCTTTCTGGGGCTGTTTACTTTACATTACGCGACTTCGACGCCGAGCAGCTCTCCTGGGCTCCTTATCTTATGCCATCGGTGTGCAAATTCCCGTAGCCTTCGGAAGTTCGCCTCAGAGGAGACGAGGTCGGCGTAATACACCGGTCCCTCATCCTGTCGTGTAATACCCTCTAACATTCTCTGTCGCTCTTCCTCATATAGAGGACAGGACCATAAGACATGGTGCAAGTCCTCGTCTTCCATGCCACACTCACACAAACCATTCTCGCATAGCTTCATGTCGTGAAGTCTCTTTCGAAAGCAACCATGCCCAGTGAGTATCTGCGATGTTTCATAGTCCGGCTCGATCCAACGCGATTTGAGTCGAGCCGCCACGTCCGGGAAAAATCTAAATAGCTCTCTGCCCTTGTCTTCGCCAACCCACCTTTCCTGCCAACTCGCCACCATCTCATGCCAAATGGCCTGCCCCCTAGCACGCGCCTCCTCCCTGGTCGCGGACGAGCGCGCCAGTTCCGTTCTGCCAGCACGAATCACCTCGAGGTCCGCCGGAAACACGCCCGCCAGTACCGGTAGAGCGAGCGTGCTTACTGATCTATACGCCTTCGTCAGCAGTATCAACGAAGGCCTCTGGGTGCGCAACAAGACGCTCCGAACGACGTAAAGGGACGCGCGCTCATACCAACACGCCGCGGCATAGGTGAGTGTAGCCACATACGTGCCTCGGTACAAGATCCTGAGGCCCCGGAATCGAATTCCCCACGAGGAGGCTGACACACGGGACATCTTCCCAAACGATTTAAACGCGCTATCACCTATGTACTTGGCGTGCTCCACGAACGATAGGCCCGAGTCCACCACCACCCCCAATACTTTGGCCGATGTGACACTCCCCACCGAAGCACCTCTGCGGACAACTGGGGCATCCCGCGAATTATCGCGGATGCCCCAAAGCGCCGCGGAGGCCCTCCAGGAGGGCCCCCGCTATGCCCCCACCCCCCCGCCAAGCGCTCTCCTACACAGGCGCTACTGGCCCCCCTCATGTCGGTGCAAGCGAAAGCACCAACACCCGCGCCTTCCGCGCAACCCATCCCAGCCACAGTGCTCACAGCCGCGAGCTTCCCTTCGCTTCCACCCAAACCTGCGCAGCAATCTTGGCGCAGGACCACTGCAGCCGCCCCCGCGCCGCAGTCTTGGCGGAGGACCACTCCAGCCACGACTGCGCCGGCCCCCAATCCCGTCCCTAAGACCACCTCCTCCCAAAGCCAGGCTAGTCCTGGTATAGTGGAGGATCTGGCCCTCATCAGAAACTTCCTGGGAGATGTAAATCTTCAGGACATCAAAGATCTGGCCCAAGCCCTCAGGACCACTGACGGTAACCCTATGGCCCGTCTGGACCTTATAATCAAGTACGAGTCCGTACTTAGCGCCATTGGCATCTTCAAGGCGTCCCTCTAAACTCAAACACAGCACACAGACACCGTCCCCGCCGGCGGAGACGTGGACGTCCCCATCGTTACACCGATAACACACTGGCCCTCAGCCAACACTTTCACTAGGCATCGGCACATGCCTGGGCGCCTCCCGCCGACACGCGATCCCGCGGTATCCCCCAATGCAACGCCCTAAGCCGAGGTTCGTTCCTTCCGCCGGTTTACCGGCGGGGAAGCCCTTAGGCTCGTTGCAACACACACTTTCCTCTTGGCTTGAGCGCCTTCAGCGCTCGCACTACAGCAATTACGACCGGTGAATTTTAATAGGCCACACGGCCACAAGAATTTAGTCACAAAAACACGATGTTGAGGCTTTGATTTTAGCTTATGTTGATTTTAGCCGGTAGGAGTCCGGCACTACCTGGTACCACCTAGGCTAGCCTTACAATAGGCTTGACTAGATGGTACCAGGTGACCATGGAGGGTTTTCCTGATTGTCTCTCCTAACATAAAAAAAAAAAAAAAAATGTTTTCCATTACTCGGTTTTTAAGAATATATTTTTCGAAGTCACCATTACGTTTGATCCACGTCAATGCTCTAACGCCTAAATTTAATTAGAAAACGGGAAATACTAATTAAAAGGAAGTTTATGAGTTTACACTCTCACTCAACACTGGATAGTTAATAATAATTGGGCGGTAAAATAATAACTCATTGTGAATGAATAATAAATGCGCACTGTTTTTTCCGCTAAAATTTTGACAAATTTATTTCTATGTGGATATGAACACATGGATTCCGCGATTTTTCGCGACTGCTTTATAAACCCAACTAATTACATTTTTCTCCCCGATTTGATTTTGTAGTTAATGGATGTATCCGGAATCTGTGTCGGCGACGACAACATCTCCGATTTTTAATTGGTAATTACAGCTACGACACAAACTGTTTCTCAAAATTCCATTATGGCAATAATAATAAAAGACCCATCTTTTATTATTACTTTTATCATTTATTATTTATCTTAGAATACGCACTATGAATTTTATAATTCATAGTGCGTATTCTAAGGCAGTTACGCGAATTGCGGATTTCTTCCGCGGCGGATATTGGCCTATTATTGGCGGATATTGCGTTCTTGGCCTGAGATAAATACGAGTAGTACCTACATCGAACGTCATTTTGACTTGGTAGTTATTTTTTTTTAAACCAATTCCAAAATCCTTCCTACCCAGAGAGAATTTGCTATAATTCGTAAATGCTATTTATTTACTGCTTATTCCAATATTTCTAGCGGACTGATTTCTATTTAGTAACTGCTTAAGCGTTACCGGCGTGTATCAATGGCGGACTTATACTTTAGTTAGAGGCACCCTAAACATTCAATTATATTTTACAATTTTACGGATTATGCAATGTTTTTGATCGTTTAAGAAGTGAATTGAAACTCGTTTGGACACAAAGCGTCATTCAATAATGCGAATGACACTGTTGTTCAATTTTATTATATTTCTAGGGGCCGTCGCCTTACGGTATTCTCTACAAGTCAACTACCAGATTGAACAGAAAATAAAATGCGGGTGCAGTTTTAGTTTAAATAGACTTAGTAATGTATGTACATTTTCAATCACGTGGAAACTGCCTCATCGTCTATCCATCTATCACGCAGGCAGGCTAGACTTTTGACTTCTAATGTGTGAACTCCAGATGACTACAAACGTTCTATTAAAATGACCTGGCTGAACAAATTAAGGCCGGGCTTAATATTTATGAAGGGTTGAACGTTTTTTTAGATGTTAATTTTTATTGCCACACCTTAAGACTTGAAAGTGTGATCCATCAAATTGCTTTTAAATCATGAATCATAACTGTCAAATTCAGTATCAGATTCAAAGCAATCGGGACTAGATTATAATATTTGTTTTGTACTGGTACCAACTGTGTTGCGTATACCGAGGATGGTGAGTGTACGGGCGGCGGGTGGTGAAATAATGACTCGAGTCGGGTCGCAATGAAAACTACGCCTGAGGAGCTCGCCCGTACTGACGGTATACGAACACAGTCGGATGCCTCTGAAGTTTTTGATCAAGATGCGTTGAAACAGCGTTCTTGAGAGCGCGGTTTTCCGAGGGTTGCTAGTAGTGAGAGCTGCACTGGTGTATTGATGATTGCCAGGTCGATTCTTCGGAGTTAAATTTAATTCGCTGTCGTAATCTTTATTTACACACAAAATACATGATACACAAACTCTTAACAATAACAGGGCAAAACTATATTTACAAGGATACGTCATACGTTACTAACTTATTTGAGGCGTCATCATTAACGAACTGCTTTAAGTCTGATATTGAATTGTCAAAATAGTACAGTAATTTATAAAACAAAACAAACAAACCAGTTAGTGCCTATAGTAATCATGCCAACTTAATTTATTGTTTCATTACCTTTAGTTCATTTTAATATACCTATGTGTTCATATAGGAGTTGGACCGGGGCGGGTTTTTTTTCTTTAAATAATCAACTTATTTTTAGCTTTTAAATTATTGCAAAGAATGGTATTTTTGCTAATTGAAGTAGAACTTCTTGGCAAAATCTACGACATCTTTACAAGCATTTGACAATAATGTCGAAACGTAAATACCATGTGGTATGCCACCAGTTTTTCCTCTGCTGAATATAGGCCTCGTGCAATGCTCTTCGCCATACAAGACCCTGTACGTGTACTTAACTCCTCTCATCCGGTTACCGTAACTGTAACCAGCCTGTTAGTATCCACTGCTCATCACTGCTGGTCGTGTGCCTCATCATGCACTTTGTATTAGGCATCAGAGACCTATAGTCTTGAACCGTCACGCTGGCCAAGCGGGGTAGCAAGTTATCGGTTAAATTTTGTACGGCGGCCATCTTAAAATTTTATATTTCGATTTATTTCGCACTCTCGTCAGATTGATGGAGGTTTTCTGCATATTTCTTATATAGCACCTATTTTTTTTAAGAGATCGAATACAATAGTAGCTCTCGCTACAGTAAGACGAATCTAACTACACCTGGCTCGTGAAAATCGGTCACTTCGTTTATGCTCTGCGAGGGACTAAAGAAAATAAACATACATTGTATAACAGTGAAACCCTCCTCGCGTTCCGCAGTCGGGTAAAAAAGTACGGTTTTACATATTATATTTTTTGGTGCATATTCACTTGTTTTATTATTTCATAAAGTTTATTATTATTTCATTGTTTATCAAATTATAATATATTATAAATTAGTGAATATTATACTTGTGAAGTCAGAAAATACCAGTTTACGCGTAATAATTTATCTAGCCCCCGATCGAATGAGATTGATCGTGTTTTGTTTTTGATACTACTTGATTTTTCTCTAAATTTACAAAACTTCGTCTTTTTACATATATAATTTGCCATCTATAAGTTGTTAAGATCATTTAATTGCATTGTTTTATAAAAATTGTTCCCCAGTACTCTCAAAAGATGAATAAAATTATATGTATCATCAAAGGTAGGGGTTTTAACTCTGCGTGACATTTAATCATATAAACATTGTACAAATTGTAGGTAAATAGATAGATGTCACGTGAAGGAAATAAGAAATAATAGGATAATTGGAGGCAAATACTCGTAATACTTACGCAAGATATGAAACGTATCATTAGCCCCCATTCATTCTATAAAAAACAACAATATTTTAACTTAAAATGATTGGTAAATGTTTAAGCCGGGTGTGTGGTGTGGGCCGGCTGTAGAATAACACCACCCGATCTCTTCTCATGGGTGTCCTAAAAGGAGACTAAGGGTAACGAAGGATTCTGGTCAATAAACAAACAAAGGGACAGGATTCAAGGGGACCCATGTCCAGCAGTGGAAGTAAAAGAGCTGGTTACCGTCGCACATTTACGAGTAAGCTTCAGGACATAATCAACCGCGCGCGGAGCGGCGCACTCAGTGCGGATTTATGAATACACACATACACAATGGTGAATATACAGCTGCCATATTTATATTGCAGCTGCGTAAATTCGCAAAATCATACTAATTTACTAAAACCAACCCAATGCGTGTCATTACTTTGGAGATGGATCGATTAAAAATGGTGCAACGTGATTCGTATCCAATAATTTGCAATTGAAAGCAATTTGCGCAATGAACAGTTTTAAATGATGAATGATTTCAATCAAGAACATGTTTTTACATTTTTTTTGTAGAAATTCATACTCAATACCGATGCATGCATAATTAATGCAGCGGCGGATACATATGGGGGGCGCCCCCCCCCCCCCCCCCCCCCGACGCGAGCGACATAATATCCTTCTACAATTCTACACGCAATTTATTCGTCAGTTGTTAGTTGTAGTTGTACGTGCATAAGCCCGCGGCATCGTCTTGTATGTGTGTTTTTATTCGGTTGATTGTAGTTCTTATCTTGGAAACAGTTTGAATAAAGTTTTCTTAAGCTTTGCATGTGATTTGATGATTTGTTGTTACACCCATAGCTCAAGATGTCTTTTAGCGAAAGATTGACTTCTAAATCTCTAAAGATTGACCGTACATCCGGAGGCATGCCAATGTTCATTAATCGTGACTTGTGTATATGTGCATGTATCACAGACGTTCATAAGTGACAGTACCACTTACCGCTAAGTGGACTGTCTGCTCGTTTACAGATTCCTAGAAAAAAGTTCTAGAAACGTCTCAATTTCGTTGCTATTTTGTACTTCCTTGAGATGCTAAAAAGAAATGTTTTCTCGCAAAATGCGACTAAAGGTGCTATCACAAGTCCTGAGAAACTACACCACGTCTAAGACTGGACTCGCCAAACTCGCTTGGTCAGCGTGGCGCTTCAAGTCCTTACATCCCTCATGCAAACAGAAAAGCTCTAAAATCTACGAAAAATGTGACAGTTTTACTGATAACTCCAATATGCAGTGTGTACATTCATTTAAATAAGTATTGTTTTTTTCGTTTCAATTCAGGATGATGTATCGCCAGTTATTTCCTGAACACAAATGAAATACAAGCCATTAATTTCGAACTGGAGTTCGTAACAGACGCCCATTTATTTGGATGGGTATTTTTTTATTTATTAAAATGTCCATTACAACTTGTTTTATATTATCTTTAAACGAATTTAAATGATCATCAATTCCAATTTTTGACCTTAAAGGTTTGTTTACACAAGTAGTTTCTCGAACCATTCGAGCGAGAATACTGTATACGATTTTAGTATGCGACCAAACTACTCGTATATACAATTCTGGCCTATAACTGTTCACATGATGATAAAAAATCGATGATAAGAGAGATAACAGTGATCAGATGATGGTGAAAGATGTTGTTGGCTTTTGACCGACGTTAGATAAACTCTCCTTGCGTAAATGTGTCATAATACTAACCATAAAAAAATGTTAAATAAAAAATGTTAAATAAAAAAATGTTAAATAAAATATGTTAAATAAAAAAATGTTAAATAAAAAAATGTTGAATAAATGAAATGGATACCAAACGAATATCACCATAAAATAACGTATTGAGTGTTTTCAATAAATATTTGTCAATCAAAAATATAGTAGGCCTTCAAACATAAAATATAAATATGTATTTACTTCCCAAAATGGATGAATGATCACCAAATATTGCTAGTAAAATTCATAATTGTACTTTTATCATAATAACTTTAGCCATAAACATAGATAGATAACATAGTGATTAAACATAGATAGCATAGTGATTAAAATCCTTTAGGTGCATATAAACTACCTACTTCACTTTCCATATACATGTATGTCCTAATATTCAGCAAGTTAGGAGTCGCCCAGAACCACTATTGTATTTACTATAGTTATTTATAGTTATAGTATTTACTTTACTATGCTAGTACTATTGTACTAGCATAGACATATTGTATGTTTTACTTAAGTTCCACAGTAAGTTTACTGAGGACGGAATAGTTGGATTCCTTGGAAGAACACGAAAAATGCAGTCCCATGGTTTTATTTAATTATTACAAACATTATGCACAAACACTAAATAACACAGAAGTTTAATAAACTATCATTGTAAGCCACAAAACACACAAGAACACATTTTCTGATAATAATCAAAATAAAAACTAACTTCACTTCTCGAGTTCCCGTCAAAATGTTCCAAATTTATCGTTTGAAAACTCAAATATCGAAGTGGTTTTTTTCTGAATAGAGAATCAAGCATCGCCTCTAGCGGATGCATTGAAGAATTAAAATTTTTGAAACACATGTACCTACTTAAATATAAATTAGCATTCTAACAAAAATACAATACCTTTTTTTTAAACAATTGTTATATGATATTTACTCATGGGCCTTTGAACAATTGTTACATCACACATTATACGAGTACTAGTACCTACGAAGATTTTCTACTAATGGTCATCAATTGTTTTTTTTACGGAAACAGGAATAAGGCAACAATACTTAAATTACTTATAGGCACTAGGTGTGCCCACAACTGCCCTCATATTATTTTTTTATTCAAACTTTAGCGCACAAACAAACATTGTACAAAAGGCGGACTTAATGCCTAGTGGCATTCTCTGCCAGTCAACCTTTCGTTAAAGAGAAATGTGAAGGGCGGTGCATCGTGTAATTATTAAAATTGGCTACTAACAGTACATATAATACAATACACATATAATACCTAGGTACAATAACACAATATATATATATAATATATATGACATTATTGTATTTTTTTGGTAGGTATAGGGGGAGCCTTCTCTACAAGTCAACCACCAGATCAAACGGAAAATAAAACGCAGCGCAGTTCTAGTTTAAAATACATATAGTAATATACGTTGAATAAAACGCATAAAATAAATCACAAAATCACTTACCCTTTTGCCCCCTGTAGTCCGCAACCTTGACAGGGCCCTGTATCTTCTAAAATTACATTTGTCACAATTATTAGGTTTATAGGTTATCGAGATAAGTAGCGAACGCGGTGATAATCACTCCATTTTTCTCTAGTAGTGTGGTACGACTGTTCATGCACAACAAAGCCGTAGTCAATCGATTTATCCTTAGGTACATCCCTAATTATTAACATTAGCACTAACACGTACAATTTTCAATCACGTGGAAACTGCCTCATCATCAATCAGGCTGGTACGCAAGGTCTGCCATTGACAGTTGTCCATGGGCGGCGGTGACCACTTACCGTCATGTGGCTCGCCGGCTCATCTGCCATCCATTCTATAAAAAAAATATATAGCCCTATTACGCATATGTGTTAGGGCCGTGATACACATGAGTGTTACTCGCACAAAAGCATACCAAAGTGCGTGATACTCCATGTGTATTCAGATTTTGCTAGTTAGGAGCATGCGTTTCAATAGCACGCCAGTAGATCACAAGCCGTTTGATTTTTCACGTGCACATCCTCCGCGAGGAAACTGGGAGAAGAACTACGATCTTACGAGACTCCTATTTGTGGTTTTCAACTGGCACTCATGAAACGTTTGTAGTAACTGTCATGCTTCTTACTGGCATGGATATTGCGTCGTCATCACATGCTAGTTATTAGGCATATTACACTTCCTACTGGCATATGTATCACGGCTTTAACAGCTAGAATTGATCACAATAATTGATGTCAAGTCTGCTGTCTATTGATGCGAATTTTGATTAGAACGCATGCAATGACAACAGCCAATAATAACGTACTCGTAACAGCTGTATCCCAGTAGCGGACGATATGCCGTAATGATTATGCCGTCATGACCAATTCAAATTGTTTGCCACCATGATGCGCTTCGAAACTTTGACAGTTCGCCTTCTACTAAAAATATTAAAATTAAAAAAATGCTTTTAATTATAGCCATACCTTAATAAGAAACGATGACCTATAACTTCCTACGCAACAAGAACACCAAAGAGATTTATCGCCGATAAATGACTGCCAATAAAACTATAAAATGTATGGTTTAATGTGTAAGAAGACTTAAAAAGGCGCGAATACCAACTACATGGCCTGAAGAACAAGTCGAGTGGCATTAAGAAGAGGTACAGTTTATCGGGAGAATTTTGTATAAATACAGCAAGGAAGGCCAATGCTGCAATCCGACAATCGCAGCCTTCGACATTTTGCCTAGTTAAGACTGCCATAAAATATACCGCCCTGTTTTAGAAGTGAATAAAATCTGCCAGAGCCCGTTTTCCTTCCTATCCTGTTCAATCCCATCCGATCCAATTCCATCCCATACTACTTAACAGAATGTGCAATGTGATGAAACACCACATTTCACTATATTCCCTGTGATCCAGCCTATTCCTTTATCCAAATTCTAACTCCTTCATTCCTAACGGTAGACAGCATATTTGTGGAAAGTTCTTTTTTTTTGGAACTGATTTTGCCACGCGTTGCAAATGTCCATGGGCAGCAGTCTAGGTTACTTCAAGCGAATTTCTTGCACGTCTCCCACCTTTTACAAAAGAAAATATATGACAAATATCAACAACTAGGGAATAATTTGATCAATACCAACTGCAACTCTACTATATTGAGATAGTGAGCACATATTTATAGATATAGTTATAATAATATATCACACTGGAGGAGGAGATTGGATCGTCTTACAACATCAACGAATTATATAAAACTATAATAATATAACACACTGGAGGAGATTGGATCGTCTTACAACATCAACGAATTACATAAAACTATAATACTATAGCACACTGGAGGAGATTGGATCGTTTACAACATCAACGAATTACATAAAACTATAATAATATAACACACTGGAGAAGATTGGATCGTCTTACAACATCAACGAATTACATAAAATTATAATATTATAGCACACTGGAGGAGATTGGATCGTCTTACAACATCAACGAATTACATAAAATTATAATATTATAGCACACTGGAGGAGATTGGATCGTCTTACAACATCAACGAATTACATAAAATTATAATATTATAGCACACTGGAGGAGATTGGATCGTCTTACAACATCAACGAATTATATAAAACTATAATAATATAGCACACTGGAGGAGATTGGATCGTCTTACAAGATCAACGAAATACATAAAACTATAATAATATACATGTTTATATAAATATTTATATATATTATTTTACCTGAATGGTTATATATATATATATATATACGAGGAGAAATCAAAAAGTAGTGAGAATGAGATAGAATATAATGACTATTGATAACTTAATAATTTATTTTACTACATAGTCTCCGAGTCTCTCTACACATCGAGTCCAGCGCTTTTCCAAGGCTTCAATCCCTTTCAAAAAAAAAGTTTTGTCTTGGTCCTGCAAAAAGCTCTCCACGGCATCTATCACCTCGTTATCGTCTTCGTACCTGTTTCCCCTTAAGTATTCTTTCAATTTGGGGAACAGATAAAAATCGCTAGGCGCCAGATCTGGTGAATAAGGGGGATGGTCAACCAATTCGAAGCCAGCTTGTTGAATGGCAGCCATCGCAACTGCAGAGCTGTGCGCAGGTGCGTTGTCGTGATGAAACAGCACGCCCCTTCGAAGTTTCCCTCTCCTTTTCTCTTTGATGGTATTCCTCAACTTGGGAATTAATGCTGCATAATATTGGCCTGTAATAGTGGTTCCACGCTCCAGGTAATCAATCAACAATATCCCTTCTGAGTCCCAAAATATTGAGGCCATAATCTTGCCTGCCGATGCCACGGCACGAAACTTCTTCGGGGTCGGTGATGATGGCCGTTTCCATTGTGAAGATTGCTGTTTTGTCTCGGGATCAAAATGATGGACCCATGTTTCGTCCATTGTTACGAAACGAGACAAAAAGTTTTCAGAATCTTCTTGAAACTTGTCCAACAATGTCTTCGAAATGTCAAGTCGATTTTGTTTCTGACTGTCTGTTAACATTTTCGGCACCCATCTTGCGGAGACTTTTCTCATATTCAAAGATTGTTTCAATATGGATTGAATACTTTCATATGGAATGCCCGTTTCTTGAACTAAGTAACGGATGGTAACTCTTCGATCGCTCAATACAATTTTCTCGACTTTAACAACATTTTCTTGGGTGACTGACGTCGATGGGCGGCCGCAACGATGTTCGTCTTCCGTGCTCGTTCTCCCTACTCGAAATTGAGAAGCCCACCTTGCGACAGTGGAATACGGCGGAGCAGACTCTCCTAATGTTGCCTCCAAATCGCAGTGAATCTCTTGCGTCGTTAACTTTTTTAAACAGAGGTATTTAATAACGGCTCGCACTTCGTTTTTCTCCATTTTCGAGAACACGTTCCGACACGAAGCAAACAAATGACTACATTCAGAAAAAAAACAAAAGAGAATCGAAGACTTTTTCTTTATTAATATTACAAATATCTGAGCTATGCCTGCCAGTATTTATTTTTTTTCTTATCAAGGAGTATATATGTCGTTCTCACTAATTTTTGATCACCCCTCTTATATATATATATATATATATTTATACATGTGTTACGTTTATTTATTTTGTAATTCTTAAAGAGTATAATACCAACTTTACAATATAGCCGCCCTCTTAATTCTCTGTTTACCCAAAGGTTGACTGTAGAGAATGCCGGCATTAAGTCCGCCTGTTGCACGTTTTGTGTATGCAATTAAATTTAAATAAATAAATCAACTACTTACCGGCGTTGTAAGTTTAAGAAGCTGAGTTCTTACTCAGCTAACGTATAAAGCCTAACGTATAACCCTATAAACTAACGAGTAAAACCGGCACGGTATAAAACAATCTTCATACAAACGAACTAGTACTTGGTACGTACACACAGAATCTAGAAATAGAATCAATTATTATACTCAACGCACGCCATACATCATAGTTAATGTATAGCAGGGAAACTAGACAATGTACGAAACGTGCATTAAATATACCGCAGTCGAAGTCGTATTTCTTTTCATTAAGATCCATGAGTAAATTAATCATCTCATAAATAAGGCAAAAGTTAGACATAACTAAACTATAATAATATTATAAATAAAGGGCGTCCCACAGGACGCCCTTAGGTCAGGTGGACCGCCGAATTGAAGAAGATTGCCGGTAGAGGCTAGGTGAGAATAGCCGAAAATGATGTGTGGTGGCAAGCCTTAGAAGAAACTTATATTCAACAGCGGAGTGATATATGCTGATAGCATGGGATGGTAGTGACTAAGCGACGCGATTGCCAGCGATAGCTGGCTCGGTTCGAAGAACAACTCTAATTAATTATAAACAAGCTACGTTACCACGTAAAATATACTGAGGCTCAGTCTTAGCAAATGGGTTAGGTTGATACAGATAAGTACGGAGGAAAGTGGTGATACTCAGTGAAGTTCGTGTAACAAATTACCATAAAAGCTCGACAAATATAAACTAGGGCAACCTCACTACTACTAAAGGTACGCTTACACAACATTGGTACGGTTTGAACCGGCTATACACTACGACGTGTGTCGTCAATAGAAATTATCACAAAATCGTGTCAATGTTGTGTCAAAATTGAATGGTATACATTCATCATCAACGCTGATTCTTTAGACAAGGTATGTACGAATATGAAACGATGAACGATTCACGAATGAAGGTATGAATGGTATGTACGCAGTAAGCGGCGTAAGTTCTTCGTTGAATCTCGTCGCTTCAGATTTTGTCCAGAAAAGAGACTATTTTACTAAGTGACTTTGAACTTGTGAATCGGGCCTATTGTTAGAGCTCACATTTCGATATTCTAGGTTATAACGATTTATTAGTTGGTCGTCAAATTCGCGACTAATCAAATTCGATACTGGGATAAAATTACGATATACGACAACAACAATGACTTAAAAAAAATCACCGTCATTAATTGAATAGGAAAAACGGAAGACATGTGGGATGGCAGATCTTAAAGGAAGTCTATATCCGCCAGTGAAGAAGTACACTAATGGTATGATATAGTATTGTCAATATCTTTTGATAAAAGCTTGTCCAAGTTGAATTCACGATGGCTGAATTCGAAGCCATATAGAATTATCTTCTCAATTAATGTAGCGAAATTGCAAATATCAAGCGAAGTTTGGAAATATTTAGAATTAGAATCAAGAATACGAACAAAGTATAAGAAAAATTCTTGTATTTATACTTATAAGTGCAACAAAAAACTCAGAGAATATGGACACAAAGTGCACCAAAACCCCCTAAATAAAATAAAGATTCAAAAAAACTGAACTGTCCTATTTCTTGAAAACACTAACGAGAATATGGCAAACATTATGACTAGACTATAATATTTCTAGGAAACTATAAGGCTCGAAACTATAAAAAATGTTTTAATTCACGTTCCCCACAAAGAGAAAAAATAACCCCAAATATATCTAAAACCGTCTTATTTTCTTCGTTAAAAGAAATTTCATTCAAGTTGAAATAGCATTTCATCGTTACTTATTCAAGATATCAACAAATTTAGAATATTAACAATTAGCTCTTATTTAAAACAAGCTATATTATATGTATCCCCAGATACAAATGTACCTAATTTTTAAAATCTACAGAATCAGTCTACTCGAGTCTTTACTCGGTACAGTGTCATAATTTAAACTTCAAATCCATGCTAAGCCTCTTATATTTAATGCTATAATCCTATCCCGGGACCACGTCCTGTGTCGTCTAGCAAAAACTACGCCATAACGCCTGTAGCTTAGTAAACTGCTGTACAATAAAAATACTCTCGATATGTTGGTTTATAAAGTCGAAAATTGAATGGAAAAACTATGCATAAATTCTTATGAATGTTGGTCATCAGCCTTAACGAGGCTATGAAGTGAGAGTTTTTTATAGAAGAGGACGGACGGAAGACAGACGGGCTGTCCACATGATGGCAAGTGGACACCGCCGCCCACGGACGCCTGCAACACCAGGGTGTTTGGGAGTGCGCCGCCGATCTTACAAGATCCTATTCACAGCTCTCATAAGGAGCCTTATGTATAAAATCTTAGTTGACAATTAATTCCATAACTTTCTGGTTTGCCTATACTCGTAAAGTGTCTTGTGATGGCACTGTGCGCAACAGCTCCTTGGCAAGGAAGTATGAATGCACCGCTTTTCTATGGCGAGATGTACCATGGTAAAAATGTAAAACTAGCATAAATGGAACAACTCTTCAGAGCATTCCCCATTATACAACATTATATCATTATACTAACTATTCATAATATCAAAACTACATGCAATCAACTATTACTCGTAGTCTCTTGCGTTACTTACAATACCAACCGCTACTTTAGTGGCCACTCTCACTCGTAGAACCCGCTCCCAAGGACAGTCAATAGCCCTAGGCAGGACTTGTAAGGGCTGTACATGAACAAGTTTTTTGCATTACATTTTTGCATTTTGCATTACAATGGCCTTTACCCTTTTCTGATAATAACTCTCGATGGAATGTGAAAATACTCGTTTTAAAACGTAGGTACATCGATCAACCAAAAGATAAATAATTTCTTGTGACAAAACTGTGTACATGAGTGATGCCAGTGGTATAAATAAAATGTTACTATCACGATAAACGTTATAATAATTACGTTATTAAGAGTCTTTGCTTCATTTACTTGTATATACTTAAAATCAATTACAATCAATCAATATAGAGAAAAAATTTCTTTTTCAATTATTTCTGTATTGCTTATATTTTTACATTAACAACACCGTTGCCTCAAATATTGCAGGACTTTTTGGCGAGAACTCGAGAAGTAAAGTTGAGTTTTGTTTGATTATTATAAAAAATGAGTATAGTGCGTTTTATGGTTTAATAATGATAATTTATTAAACTTCAGTGATTTGTACGTAATGTATGTGATAATCAAATCACAGGACTGCGTCTTTCATGCGCTTCTACGGTGTCCCCTTCTGCCCTCAGTAAAACTACTATCACTTTACCGACTGACTCCGGACTTGATAAGGGACTGGACATTGACAAGGTACGTTTTAGACTTTGAAATTGTTATTTTCTTAGGTTTTCGCGATTACTATACATAGCAATTAAACAACTTTGAACGGTTTAAATCGCGTATATTTAACATTATTTATATCCCGACGTTTCGAACACTTTGCAGTGGACGTGGTCACGGGGTGACTAATTGATTTTATTTGTCACTTGAGTTATTAAGAAATTATTTGAACTACCGTCTGCGTATTGAACTACATATGAATAGTGCGTTCTCAGTAGTTTTTGCCGCCAAATGACAGACTAAATAGTAAAGAGGACTAAATTGATCGTTGATCGATGCGTTTAAATAAAATAAAAATGTAAACAATAATCCCAACAAAAATGTTGCCAATCCTCGAGACTGTTTCGCCGAAAAAAATTATAAAAGTTATGACCAAGCCACAAGAAGTAAAAATCCTTTAAACAGGTCTTGGCGACTAGATCTCCATAACTTTTTATCTCAACTTTTTCTGTGAAACAGTCGCGAGTATTGGCAACATTTTATAGAAATGTTTTTGTTGAGATTTCACATCTGTTTGTAGATGAAGTCTTTAATTATCGCTAGCACAGCGGTGAAGTAAAACATAAGTGTGCAGCCAGTTTTAGCCGTCACATTCTGAATTGTAACATTTGTAACATTCTGAATTTCATAATTAGATGAACTAATATTAGTTGCTATGGAGATACATTGTGGCAAGATTTTTTTTTTCGGAATCGCTAAATTCTTGTGGCCTTTCGAGAGTCGCCGGTCGTGAACCGGTCGTCTTTATCGGTTGTGGCAAGAGAAGAATGTTTTAATATAGAATTATATTTTATTGCTGATTGGTTCAAATGTAGTGGTATGGATTTGTAAGTATGTGTCCCGTGTTCTGGTCTCACCTCAATAACTGTTTTGTTTTACTTTTCTTTTTTAATTCCCTTTTTCTAATGTTTGCCTTACACCTCTGGAAGTACTTTAGATTTTTGATGATCATTGATTGAGTGAGTGACAAAGTTGTGAATTTCGCGTTCATATATCTTTAAAATTGAAAATCGTATTACTAAACTTCACATCGGGTATTATTTTGAGACGTCTGTGTTTCTGCAGTGTAATAATAATACGAGGGGTTCAAAAGTACACAGAATAGCTTCGCAAAAAGGGTGCAGTGTTCGGTAGTGCGGAGAGTCTTGGCAGGGTCACTTACGCGCCCAAAATTGCTATGTGTCAAAATTGCTTTTGACTTCATCTGTACTTTTTTTTACAATAAGAAAGCGACAAACGAGTAGGGAGTCCACCTGTTGGTTAATGGCTCCTGTTGCCCACAGCCATCGACGATACATGCCAACATCAATCCTGAATGTCAAACATTGGCACGCCACCGGATGCGCTGTCTACCTTTAGAAATTTAGAAATGGGTTTGAAAGAAAGGTTTGTGAAAATGAAGAGGGATATGGGATGGAATGTACTTTGGCATATCACATTCACTACTAAAACACGGACGTTCATTAGGGGAATAGTAAATAGTGAAAAATGCAGTACATTTCGCGGTAGCCTTTAAAGAGAGAGAGTAGTAACTTGACCGGTCGAGTGCGACCAGTGGCTGTGGGATTGCAGCGTACACCCCTCTATCAACTAAAATAGCATTAACTAAATCAGCTTAAAATGAGAAGAAAACCTATGAACATATATAATCAAATATGCCAACTGAGCAATTTATACAATGAACGAGCAATGCATGTAAGATATTATAAAATATATTTGGCTGTAGGTATATTCAGCGGCCTATGACTTATGCAAACATTGTTTATAAATAATAAATATAGTACGATACATTAAGGAATGAAATACGTTACGAGGAGAAAGATGAATGATGATGAATTGTGGCTATTCATAAGTTTTCGCCGATATAACTTGCTAGGTGTGTGGTGTTCGTGCGTAAATAAATTAACTTTTTGGCTTGGTGTTATGTTATATATGAATGAAGTGTGATCTCTGTTTGAAGATTAATTAATTAAACGACAAATTTCCCCTAAAATAGTATATTGGTTGAACACATGGTGGATATTTAGATTTAGATATATATGAGTGAGATATATAAAATAACAAGATCAGGCATAATAAAGATTTTAGAAATCATACTCGGCTCATGCGAAACCGTTCGTGTTGCTAGTATCCAAATAATAAGAGAGAAAAAGACATTTTGGACAGCAGTTTGTCCTTCAACTGTCCCTGTTCTCTTGGAAGCGTGGTGGAAAAGCAATGCGGATATTGAAATAAAGTAATGTAAGCTATTTGAATTGTATATGAAATAATTAACTCGTCGTTGAGTCACAGGATAATTCAAGAATTTATTTTTATGGAATGAATGTGGCAGGCAACATGGCAACGCCCGTAAATATCTATAATACATGCCAAATTTAGTCAAAAATTATATTGGCATTATCTTAATATTAAATGGGCTCTATTCACCTTTGGGATTAAGAAAGATGCAGAATAAGGAATATCATTGTCTAATCCCATACCATCTCCCATATTCCTATCTAACATATTAAGTTCGTAAATTTGATCTGGCATAATCTTATGTACGATAAGCACATGTTCGTATATTCGAATACAGTAAGATCTGAAACGACGTGATTTGACAAAGAACGAAAGTCACGACAGTGAATCAACTCATCAGCTCATGGAATCAACATGCTGAAGTGGCAATGGGCAAGTCATATCTGCCTCATGACCTACCACTGATGATATAGAAGAGTCCTAAAATGGAGACAACTTACCGGGATAGGTCAGGACCATCTGGCCACTAACCATCTGGCCACGTAAATCGATGACTTGAAGAAGTTCACCGGTAATGGCTGGATGAAAAGAACGGAAGACCTTGTGTGTTGATGAAGCTTGGGGGAGGCCTATATCCAGCAATGGATAGATAGATAAAATAATTTATCACAATTTCTACGCTGCAAGTTTGGGTTTACTCAAACACTTTCTCGCTTGCTGCAATCGCTTAAAAATTAACGATTTTTAAGTAACCGTTAAGAAATTTTAATTTATATATCAATTAAATAATACCTGATAACAATAAACCATCGTCCATTACACAATGGCCGTAAAATCGATACCGGTCCAAAATATTGTGGAACCATTGAATTTTGTGTTGAGTTAGCAAAATTGTTAAATATATTTTTATCTCACAGAAAAGCAGAATTTTTATTGGATTAAATAACTATTCGACTGCATACAGCAGGGATTACTTTTAGTACTTATTAATATCGAGATTTCGAGTTTTATATGAGAAAGTTAACAATTCCTACCAAGCTCTAACTGAGGTTGATTTTAATGTTTCTTGTATTACTTATGAGTTCTGATAGGCTATTCGCGACAGAAACTCTAGCGCCTCGCCGTATCCTTTTCACGAGAGACATTATTCTTCGAATGACTCAAAAGAGAAACAGCAGGCATGTTTGATTGAAACGAACAAATTGTCGGTGATGGGTTACATAAATTCGTGGGGAGCGCATGAGTAAATTGCTTTTGATTTACCATGTTTGCGTGTGCAGATGAAGACCTCGTAGGCTACCGAAAGATCTATCGCACTCACTGCTCTGGTGTGGAGAAGGTGGCAAAATATAAGTATGTCAGACACTATGCTGGACGTCTTAATATTATTATATTAAAAAACCTAATATTTATAACATAATTTTTTGAGGGGGAGAGTGCACGCTGCAATCCGACAGCCCCTGGGCGCATTCGACTAGCCACGTTACCCCTCTCTCACCGAAGACTACCTTGAAATGTACTGCATTTCCCACTTTATCTTATTTCCCCAATGTACGTACGTGTTCCGGTAGTGAGTGAGAGGTGCTAGAGCCCATTCCCATCCTATTCCTCCCCATTTTCCCAACCCTTTTCTCTAAATCCATTCCTGTATCTCCAAAGGTAGGCAGCGCATCCGGGGACGTGCCAACGTTTGTCATTTTGAGCTAATGTTAGCAACTATCGCGGATCTCTATGGGCGACAGTATCCACTTACCATCAGCTGGACTGTATGCTCGTCTGCCGCCTTCGTCCATAAAAAAAAACTAAGTCTATTTGACGTTTTTTTCTTTAACAATAGAATAATGAATTATATTGGCTTATATATAAGTTTCATAATCGTTCGGCGTTGCGATAAAACCTAATAGTCCAAGATCCCACCGTGTGAATTCTACGTCTATCTGTTATTTAATCAAAATTCAATTTTTATAGATAATTATTAATAGGGAAATACGGTTCTGCCGGGTTGCCTATCAAAATATGGCCGCAAGTACTTTAATTAAAATTTAATTTTTTTTTTTTTTTTCGAATAATTTCGTTCACTCTTTTTGAAGAGAAAATATAATCCATTTCAAAGAGAGATATGTAAAGAACTTAAACAGTTTGGATTGCCGTTTCTCACTTGGCCGCAACCCCTTGTCAGCCAAGTGTAAACAGGTATTACTTCGTTAAATTTATACGTTCATAACGTATCTTAATAAATTATATATCAAATTAAAGCTAATTTTTATCTCTACACGATGGGATACGGTTGCTTATGTAAAAGTGCCCGCAAATAGGGGTTGCCAACTGGTAAAGATACATAAGAGCGAGAGAGAGTTAGCGCACCACACCGTCTATCAGACAAGGACGCAGTGTGCCAGCTATCCGTCGTTTTAAAACTATTAAGCATGCGTCAATAGGGAAGGTGCTCAACGGCGCAAGCAGTAGGATCGACTTAAAAATACCATAATTAATAAAAAAATATTTTACTCCAAAAAAATCATAATTATTAAATAATATTTTCAGTTGTATTCGAAATAATATGATGATAACAAAAAAAAAATTCAAGTCAAATATCGTGTCGCCTTTTTGACCTTTTTGAAATGGTATGTATGTATGTTTGCGTGTATATATATATATGTGTATGTATATAGACGGTTTCGTGCGCTAATTCTCTCTCGCTCTTATGTATCTTTAACAGTTGGCAACCCCTATTTGCGGGCACTTTTACATAAGCAACCGTATCCAATCGTATAGAGATAAGAATTAGCTTTAATTGGATATATAATTTATTAAGATACGTTATGAACGTATAAATTTAACGAAGTCATACCTGTTTACACCTGGCTGACAAGGGGTTGCGGCCAAGTGAGAAACGACAACCCAAACTTTTTAAGTTCTTTACATATCTCTCTTTGAAATGGATTATATTTTATCTTCAAAACAAGTGAACGAAATTGTTCGAAAACAAATACTTAATTAAATTTTAATTAAAAGTACTTGCGGCCATTTTTTGAAACCGTCTTTCCCGGCAATCTGGCAGAACCGTATTTTCTCTATTAATAATTATCTATAAAAGTTATATTTTGATTAAATAACAGACGGACGTAGAAATCACGCGGTGGGATCTTGTACTCTATGTATAATCCTAAAATACATAATTAAACAATAATTAAAATTCAACTATACGATCGCGATGTCTCTTAAATCATAATACAATCCATTATAATAATAACAACACAGTAATAACATGGGATAAAATAATTCTAAAATTAACAATTTCTTTCTTACTTGTTCTAATTTATGTTTTTTTTCTATGGGGACAGACGATTATGTGTTCAAATCAAATAGAAAAAAGAACACACATATTGTATAATTATTTCAGAAAATAATTTGAATAAAACGAATAATTAATTATTTCATAAGTACCTACTTTAAAAAATAACACACGCATCATTTTTTATTGACACTGTACCCTGTAAAAAAAGACTAAACAGAACAATCGACAGGGCGTATGTCAAGTTCGACTAAAGACCTCCGTTGTATATTCGACGACTAGGGCTAAAACAAAACAATTTCGCAACGCAATTGTCCGTATCAGTCGCAGGTGTAGGGAACTCGCATCTTTGTATTATAAGCATTTTTAGGTGTGCAGTGCGGGGCGTAGTATCATTACACGAAGCAGCATGGCAGCGCGCGCTTGCATTTTGCTGTTCCTCTTTGCGTCGACCGCAGCGCGCGAGTGTATCAACCTAACCCTATCTGACACCACCTTATCCGACACTCTCCTCAATGGCACCATATTGACTGTCACCGCTAAAAACGAGAGTACCGAAAGTGGGATTAATGTGCTGAATCTGTGGGACCGGTTCCCGAAGGTTTTAGTTCCGAGCAATGGGACCAGTGTGCAGTGCCGGCGTGATAGCCAGGCGTTTTTGGACGGCCTGGAGCGATTGGAGATGTGGGCGTTGAAAAGTAAATACCTTTATTTCATTTAGTTCAGCTTCCGGCGTTATTGTAGTGAGTTTACCTTAATGTTTTTATTGTTGTTGTTTATTGTAGAAAAATCAAAAAAATGTCGTATGTGGCCTGTAAATGGACTTGTGTTTACTTTAAATGTGTTACGTTATTTATCTTTATCACGTACTTAACAGAACTTAACTTTTCAGAATGGTAAGTATTCATAGTAATAAATATTTTTGAATTATAATACTCTATTTACATTTTCCCTACCCTCAAATATTGGGGTAGGTAAATAGTTTTTAATCGTATTGAGTGAAATTTTGTTTAAGCTTTCGTGGATTGTAGTTAAAAAAAATCACACTAAAAATACTATCTTTGTACCTGATTAAAAAGAACTTAATGAACATCTTTGATGAACTTTTCGGCGGGAACTTGAGAAGTGATGTTGAGTTTTTGTTTGTTTGTTTTTTATAAAAATGGTGTATTGTGGGTTTTGTGGTTTTCGTGCGTAATGTTAGGGATAATCAAATAAAAGCTTAGGACTGCGTTTTTCGTGCGCTTCCAAAGAATCCAAATTTGTGTCCTCAGTAAACCTACTATTACTTTACTGAGCAATTCCTAACTCACGTCGACGGAACTGCACATAGGCGAGTTGCGTTTTGAATTGTTTTGACTTAAAAATTGTCCATATATGAAAAGAAATTAAAATCGTTTTTGATTGATTTTGACAACTAAAATTTTTTTTTAATTTTAATAAGAAAGGACACAACATTGTTATCGATAAAAAAAAATAGAAATGTTAATTAGAGGAAAGAAAGAAAATATATTTATTCTTTGTCACAACACCACAATTACATACGTACAGCAAGATATTATATTACATAAAAGTATAAAAATACTTCGGCCAATACTCAAACCGGTGCAGACAATTAGGACTTTATTAATACTAATAATAAATCTATCAAGTTATATAACCTTTGATCTTCAATTCTTCTTCTTTGTATTAGTGGCCCTGCAGGGCCAAGTCTTGCTTGACTCGTCAGCTACACGTGTAATGAACTAATGACACATTAAAGAAAGGTAATCATAGCCTATAGATACCACTCTTAAGCATACAGGGTGCGTCCAAATCTTTCCTGACACCATGAATTCCATTTTTGATTTTGAGGTCATTAACATGAAAAATATATTTGCAAAAAATATCATTTTAAGTTTTTATAAATATCAAAATCTACAAACATTTTCATTCTCTTGAATTTGAAAGAAATACCTACTATAGATAAACAAAAGTTTCAATTCTTTGGGGAAAATTAATGTACAATATCACTTTCTATATTATGGACAAAAGTATTTACTAATTAATTACTGATAATTTACTAATATAGATACTTACATTTTCCTTATGTAACTAAGAAATACGATTATTAGGTCATTGTTACTCATACTATAATGAGCGCAATCGCATACTTCGCACTTTCTGCGAATCTCGTTAACCTTGACCAATCTTGAATTGGCGGTAAAATGAAACCGGTGGTTCAACAAGGACATAGGTGAAAGAATAAGAAATGTTCCTCGGGACTAGGGTCACCATTCGTCCGGGTTTCCCCGAATTTGTCCCAGCTTGGACGGACCATCCACGTCTAGACTTGGTTTTCAATGACATTCAGGTTTTTAATGAATAAAAAAAAATCTTTATATATCTACGTAACTTTTTTTTCACCATTAAGTGTCTAATATTTTGTTTAACTATTCGTTGATTGCTGGGCCGTGAGGTGTCAGCCAGCTTTAGAATAGGACCTAATCATCTCTTCTCTTCGTCTCTTCCCGCGGGTATGAAAAGCGCTGAGGAACTACAACACCACCTATTGTCCTTTCTTGACCCATATCTAATTGAGATTACATTAAATCTATACTTATCTATACGAACATGATAATGAGATGCTGAATTTGTTAGTTCTTAAGTAAGTGGTAAACTTAAAAATTTATACGTCGGGTCTAAAAATCCATATCGGATACTGTCAATGCAGGATTAAAGTGGATATAAAAGTCCATCAATGGATCTTTGCAATGGATTTTAGTGGACAGAGTGATATTTCTGGGTTCCCTAGTAAATCGTTATGCCACCTGGGCGCAGTTAGAATGGATTGCTAGTATTTCTTGTATAAGCGATAATTAGATAGTATAAATTTAGAACTTGTATAGAATGTATTAAAGATCACGTACTGAGAAACGTAGCGTGAGACGCTCCCCGATCAGGTGGACTGATGACTTGAACAAAGTCACCGGTAGAGGTCTTTGGGAGAGGCCTGTATCCAGCACTGGAGAGACACAGCCTGACGGTATGATATGTTATATAAAATGTACTTAGTATGTATTTCTCGAGACAGCGGTTGCTAGCCTTCTTCATAACCAATTCAAATACATTTTTTAGTATTTTTCAAGGGAAAGTTCTTTCATAAATACGTCGTCCGGTAATGCAACCGTTTATTCATTTATGCAAAATATGTGAAGAATTATGTAATATTTCTTAGTTGTTGAACTTGAATAGGTGAACTTTTTTTGTTGATGTTTGCGAATAAATCACAATAATAATTCAAAGAATTCTTCAAAGAAAGATTTCTCGACATAAAAATTAAATATAAAATGGGGTTTTGACTCGAGAAAAAAACATTTGTCAAATATGTAGATGGCAAGTACTAAAGATTACATCATTATGTCATTGACCCAAACATTTCTAATCTGCAAGTCCCTTACCATACCTTGTATGCACGCGGCGTACCAACAAAGAGGTAAAAACTTTATAACCTGCTGACACATACCGTTATGAAGAAGCAGGATAAATAGTATTAGAATTTGTTCTGCCATGAACGTCCTGGCATATACCTCTTTACCCCTTACATGAGTGGCTAGGTCAGTAGTTCCTTAAGTGTGGGTCTCGGCGCCCCTGGAGAGCCGCGTCTCCACACAGGGCGCCGCGAAATAATACACAAGTTTCATAATTTTATTTCCATTATAAATTCAATCTTAGCGACATCTAGTGGAGCTGATGCAAATTTAGTTATATGTTATGTTTTATTTATTTTCACTGAACCCTTCCAAAACATTATCATTTTTATTTCATTCACACAAATGATCGCAAATAACGTGACAATGCCTTATTCTAAAAATTAATTAAACATAGTTATGCAAACAAAAAAATGAAGTTAAAAAAAAGGCGATAAAAACTGCGCTGTCCCATGTGTGTCGAAAGGGTATCCGACGTATCCGTCTCAGCGGATACGTCGCGCTGACAATCGAAAATGTTTGCGAAGCACTGGACTTACGATTGCCTGGTCTACGGAATTTAGTTCCTCATCTTTAAAGACTAAAGAGCTAAGATATTGTGATTTTTTCAAACACATTCGTATTTGTAGTTTGTACTGGGTAGTTATTTTAATCAAAAAGTAATAAATAAATTTATTTCATTGAGGTTTTGTCGCAAATTCCAAATGGGTCATGTAATAATGTCCCTGAAAAAAGTGATTTTATATCTGGCAGTTCCTTATCTGGACTAGGTGATAAATGATATGTATCGGCCAACGTTGGATTTTCTAAATCTACATATCCCTCTCGGCTGCGGAAACATACACCAAACACTCAATTTAAATATATTCAGCTGAATCCAATATAATGTCTGTCGGCACATGTGGTCCAAGCGCACATTTATCACTTAAGAATCTTATAAATAAATAAATAAAACGCCTGATTGACAGCATTGACAGCCCTGAGTCCAGCCATAACCTCGCAGAACGCATCTGCTTGCAATCCAGAGGTTAATGTCACCAATATGTGCTGGGTACAACATTTGAGATTCTCGCGTTTTTCTCAAACATACATAGATAAATACGCGTTGAGAGCCGTTTAAATAGACAAATATGCTGTGTATGTTACCACGGGGATAAAATTTGTACATGCTCTAATAGGTACGTGGATTTATTGAGCATGCCGTAAATAGATATTTTTAAGTTTGTTTCAAACGGTAGGTTTACATTACATAGGCCATCACTCATCAATACATCAGTAATCATTAATTACACCATATTCTCATTCCCATTCCGATCATTCTCAAATCTTAGAACAGATTCCAGTCACGCCAATGTCATCCTTCAGTACACGCATTACGGATGCACCGACGTTCACTTCGCCAGTGACATCATGACATGTGAAGGTTCAACGGTCAAACATGACAACGTTGCATTTGCATTAGCCAACAGCGATTGACGCCGACACTATTTGGTTGATCCTATTTCCATTTACGATTCTGTATGAATGTCACCCCAAGAGACCCCAAGGAAAAAGACCCCGACGACGTAGCCCGATGCGTAGCCCGCACTCACAACAACGACATCCACGACGCCACGAATACCGCCAAGGACAGAAAAAGATGGCGCAATATATCGTCGAAGAAAAGTAATCCGTGGGCATGATCACGACCCTGCACAGTGAGGAGATCGAGGCAAGCAAGCAGGACGAATGTCACTTTTAGTCTGAAGCTATCCAATCCCGTGGGTGTCGTAAAAGCCAAATAAGGGATAAGAAAGCCCTGCGGAAGTTCACCACCTCCAAAAGCACTACAAAAAGTGTTCTAAGGCCATACAATCCTTATGCACAAGATAGTGTGCATAAAGAAGCCTATCTTCAGCAGTGGACAATTAAAAGGGGCTGGTTACTGTTATAGACCCAACATATTTACGTGCCAAACATTTCCCTTTGCCTACTTTCATATATGTAAAAAAAATCTAGATAAATCTTGAAAGATGGTGTAATACTAAACGTAAAATCACTAAACTATAATTTAGGTACATTTAAGTTCGTCCTTATGTTCAATAGATAATGATTTAATTGCCAATAATTGCAGAGTGAATTATTCCAGTAGGTATCCTAAAACTAGGTTATCGATGAGCTGCTCGCGTTATTCGACTAATGGACCTAAAAATTATACATCAATTCGATATTTTTTTACGTAAAATGTCAAATTTACTCATTATTATTATGTTTTTTATTGATCTTTATTCCTCCGATTACTGTAAGTTTGTAAAAAAACACCCAGCCAACTCTACTGAATCTTTTTATATTCAATTTTTACAGTGAAAAGACTCGTTGAGAAATTTAAAATATATCTATGAAAATATTGTTTATAATCAAAATAAAATATGTATAACAATTCTTATATAAAGGTATCTTTAATAAATTATTTTTTTTAAATAAAAAATTATTAATAATGATCATTGTATACAGAAATTAATCTGTTTTACTGTTTCCTTCTTTCAATATTCTACAATTACAAGTTAACGACTTTTTAATGCATTCTGCAAACAAATAATTTTATTACAAAGTCGCCACTTTTAATCAAAATTCACCTCTCTTCTCTATGAAATATTCTTATTCAGACCCAAAAATAAAATGATTTTAAAAAAATTTGAATAACCTCATTAATTCTTTTAACAGCCGTTTTGATATATCTCATTAAACATTCACAGTGCACACGCTACACAGTTGTAATTAATCCAAACGGTGACCACGAACTTGCCATAGTAAAGGCACGTCAAAACTTGCAAACATGACGCGCATTGTGTAGACCAATTGATCATTGAGTAGACGAACTAGACTCAAATTGAATTGCAACGAGAGATTGCATTTACGTGCAAATATATTTGCACTGCAGTACTCATCACTGAATCATCTATTAACCGTGTATTTATCTATTATTTGTTTATTTTACCGTGTGCTGTCAGCCGGCCTTAAAATAGTACCACCCCGCCTTTTCCCCGCGGGTGTCGTAAAAGACTAATGGATAACAGAGCCGCTACCACAAACCCTGAGGAACTACACCGCCTCTCGAAGAGTAGACTCGCTAACCCACTTGCCCAGCGTGACATTTAAGAACGTACATCCCTCATGGACAAGAGCATGAGGATGTTCATGTGGAACAGTGGATACTAAAAAGGTTGGGTATGGTATACCTATATATGGTTATGGTATACTACAAAATAAAGTCAAACCTTAAAACAAAGCTTTAAGAAGCATCTAACGAATCTGATTGATCGATATAGAACTGGGTGTATTTGTTTTTTTTTTTGCCTGTGGATGTGTACTAGAATGCAAATCTGTCTCACCTATAAATGGTTAACACTGAGCACTCAAGCCGAAGCAACAATGGGATACGTATAAGAGCGTCACTATAACGTATTTGTGGATAATCAAAACTTTGAATAAAGGTTGAGCATCGCACTAACTCTAACAATCCTATCTCAAAATATTTATGTGCGGTTTTTGTTATGCAGCCGAATCAAAAGAATTATCTCGAAATATCGTTGCCAATGTCGGGCGCAGTTTGACTCCATATGACCAGGGCCGTCTTTACCAGGGGGTGCAAGGGGTGCGGTGCACCCCGGGCGCCCACCTTTTAAAGGTAATGAAAAAATATAACGCTATAGTAAACAATTACACAATAGGATATTTGACTGTCATAGGATACACAATAGGATATTTGACTGTCATAGGATACACAATAGGATATTTGACTGTCATAGGATACACAATAGGATGTTTGACTGTCTTAGGATACACTCCCGCACCCCGGCGCAGAATAGACTTAAGACGGCCGTGCATATGACCACTAATAGAAAAGAAAACAATTAAGATCTTAATCCTTCACTTCTTCTCCTTTGTATTAAGGTATCCTTTTTTTAAATTTATTTAAACTTTAGTGCACGTAGAAACATTGTACAAAAGGCGGACTCGGTGCCTAGTGGCATTCTCTGCCCGTCAAACTGCCAGTGCACAGGCGACAGCGAAGAGTCGCCAATCGCCAGGACGACACGTAGCTTCATGGTGTGTCGCGCAACACCTGTTGTCGTACTTGGAAACTGGAAACTTGGAAACATCCATATCAATAGAGCCAGTAGCAATATCGCCTGTCGCTGTCGCCGCCTTCGAAATCATACCTTTAGTGATCCTATTTAGTCAAGCCGCGCTTAACTGGTCAGCATCTAGAAACTCGCAAAGCAATCAATTTATACCACTCGATTGCCTCATACGTACATAATTCTTAACATCTCTAAAACCAATTTATGTTCCAGTGTTCGACGCAACTGCCAAGCCACCCGCCGGCTTACTAAGTGGAAACACCAACCAGTATGGCGACTTCGACGAATGTTTGAGTATAAACGAAGCTGTCAGAGGGAGGTACTGCCTCGCGTCCCTTGTGCTGCAAATGGGAGGAAATGACAAACTCGTCGCTTTGGACACTATGTTACATAGCGGACATTATATTAAGAGTAACGTGTCGGATGTGAGTACAACCCACCTATTTTATCTGAATGTTTTAACCATACCGACAGACAGGCGACCGTTTGGCACAGTTGGTAATGACCCTACGTGCTATGCAAAAGCGGGATCTTTTGCATTGCATAGGTTCGATTCCCGGTCGGACATTCTTTGACAAATGTTTGTTCGGATCTAGATGTGTGTTAGTGTTAGTCTTTGTGTGTGGTCTCTGGACCCACAACCCAGGGAATCTTAGTGTGGACCATTGAGTGTAGCGTTATTTATTTAAACCATGCCACCAGACTATGTCTTCACTGCTAAATATTGGCTCCCAAGTTTATCTTCTGCGCTTGTCATCCAGCAATTACTTCAAGTCGTCAATTCATCTGACCGGAAAACGTATCACACTACGCTTCCTGGTATGCAATCTCCATAGTGGACTCGTCTACTACATCAAATATTGCCTACCCACCGGCACTCCAATTTTCTGATTCTCTGAGATATGTCGGTCATTTATGTAGGTTCTCCATTGAAGTTCTTCGACTCGGAAGTTGTCCAGTAATGACACAAATATTTTGACGAATTATAAAAAATATTTTGTACGGTAATAGAATAATTCATAACTTTTCCTACAAAAAAACTAAATGTCTAGAAATATAATGGCCCACATTGTATGAGAGTTGCAAGAGCCCGCTGTCCTTCCCTCAATCCATAGTTCTCTCTATTCCCCATCCTTCCCTATTCTAAATACTGATGCCTATTTTCCTAAAGGTATTTTATTTTATACTGATATTGGTACATATTGTAAATGTCCATAAGCGGACGCCCTTACCCAGCAATATATAAAAGCTAGTTTAACAGGAAAAATAAGAAAAATGAAAAACTATTAAAGGTCGAATATTGGTATAAAACCCCATTTATTTAAAAATATTATATTTATCAGAGAATATTAAACAAAATGTATGATTCGATACCAAAAAACAAATTAAATTTATCTATCGTATACTATATTAATCATAGACAAATCCTCTGTTCAAGGTTCGTCTATGGTCCATTGGCCTTTTAAAATTCAGTTCACGCTCTTAAAAGCCAAAAGAATGACAATTAAAATAAACAATAGCAATTTTATGTTAATTTCGCTCATTTGCTTCGAATCAAAGTATGAGCAGTCACTGTTTCAATAGCGAATAATTTGTTCTATTGTGTTCTAATTTTTATTGTCTCTTTATTTGATTTGATCTCGTGAATTGTTTGAAATTACATTTTTACAGATTGTTACCTATTTATGTAATAGCTAGTTTATTTATGTATTAGCTGTTGCTCGCGGTTTCGCCCACATTGACCGATATAAAAACTGAATAAAATTCATGTATGAATTTGTTCGATAAACCACCAATGCAATGTAATACCATTTAGATCTTCAATTTTAGACCTTGATCAAACAATATCATGCAGGGCACTAATCTATCTGACCCAATTTTTTAACTGTCATGTACATTAGGTAGCTTCATATAGCTAGATGATAAGTGAAAAATCCGTATTGAAATAGAAACTCACTGCAAAGGGCCAGCCAGGTATTGAAATAGAACCAAATAGAAATTCGAAGTGACGAGCAATTAATGGTCGAGGGTTATCACCCGACCATCCACCGCAATCATTAAATTTCTCGATTATATTATTTAGGTGTAGATTTGTACCATATCATACCATCAGCCTATGACTCTCCACTGTTGGATATAGGCCAGTTCCAAGGCTCGCCACCGCACACAATCCTCGAGTCTTCTCGTTCAGTTACCACCGGCAAACTTCTTCAAGTCGCCGATCCACCTGGACGTGGCTTCCATTCGAGGACTCGTCTCCCACATCGGTTATCGATCCTGCAAATATGATCTGCCCATCTATACTAAAATTTATTTGCAAAATTAAAACAGTATATACTACGTGTTTACGTGTTTACGCGATAATTGTTATAATTTCCGCCGCCTTGACCTGCTGATTTTTAAGTAATAACTATACATATTTTTTTATGATTTTTAGGTGTCTATTGAAATCTGAGCTACGGAACCCACAATCAATCAATTAATCAATTACTTGTATTGATTAATTGATTAAAGACAATTACTTTTGACGTTAAGCCGTCCATTGTACTTTATGCAATAAAACATTCAAAAAAATAAAAATAAAATAATCCAGCAAACTGATTTTCAAAGATAACAATCCTATAGTAATGACATATATCGGAAACGTAACGTCAATTATCGACCTGCCTGCTCAGGAGTTCATTTAATTTCCAATTTTTTTATGAAGGCACATTACGATCCAAAGGTATTGTACCTGACACAGCATTATGTGTGAACTTGAGACATTGACATTGGCTTTTCAATGTTGCCACTTGTGTAATTATTTTTCTATTGCTGCAATTATGGGCCATCCGGTAAAAAACACCTATTAATTATAATACATAGAGCCGTGTAGTGTTGTTCGGCTTTACAATATTCCCAGCCTTTCCTCACCGACTCGGTATCCCGCGGTACCCTCCGAAAGCAACGCCCTAAGCCGAGGTACATTCCTTCTGCCAGTATATCGGCGGGGGTGCCCTCAGGCTCGTTGCTGCACACACTATTTGCTCCTGACTGAGCGCCTTCTGCGCTCGCCCTACACCATACACGAATAGTCCTACCCATTTCTTCTCGTGTGGGTGTCGTAAAGTAAAAGGCGACTAAGGAGATAATAAAGCGAATACCACAAGCCCTGAGGAATACCACCTCTAAAAAATAAACTTGCCAACCGACTTCGCCAGCGTGACGTTTTAAGACTATCCCTCATGATCAAGACATGTCCAGCAGTGGAATGATGAAAAGTTTGGTTACGGAAAGGTATACTATACCAGCGTTAGTCGCCTAGAGTTATTCTTGACTTATATTTCTGGGGTCACGAGTTCAAACCTCGATTTATACCACTGAGTTTTAAGTGCCAACGTTTGTCATTCTGGATTAGCACGTATCGCGGATATACCAACAGTATCCATTTACCACCAGGTGAACTGTCTGCGCGTCTGTCACCTTCTTTCTATAAAAATAATATTTGCATTTAAAAATTGGCAGGCACCTAAAATAGTTTAATATTGACTGCAAACGACATCGCGACACTAGCGCCGCTTGCCGTTAAAGTTGTAAATTAAAGAAAATTTCACATTATTAAAAACCTAAATATTTTGTATTTATTCCAAATAAATTTCGTTCATCTTCGTTATTAGTATATCTACAAGTTAAATTTAGCAAATAAATTTATTAACAAACTGTCACTAAAACCTGAGCGGCTAGATACAGACTCAAGCCATGCAAAGACATAATATTTTTAATATTCGACGTCTTCAGAGAAATTGATTTCTACATCAAAGTGATATATCTATATTGAAATTCAAATTCATTTATTTGTGGATTGTACGTATAAAAAAGCTATCAAACATATATATACGATCTCTATATCTTGCAAATTTGCATAAAAATCACATGGTTATTACAATATTATAAAATTATTACTTAATAACATATTATATATTATCCTTAACATTGAAATGTAATAACCATCAAACTCTAAGGATAAAATTAAAAGCGTCGGTGATTTTCAAAACAAGTCGAACTTTAGACTTTTGTAAAGAACAGAAAACACAGTAAAATTTGTATGTTAAAAATTAATTTAATTATATTCATTCAAAGCGAAAACACAAACATTAAATTCTTAAAATGTGCCCCAGAAAAACAGTCTATTTTGACTTATCAACTTAATCCGGCGGGATGCATGAGTATATGTATCATTTAAAATAGGATACATCATACGGATGCTAAATTGTACCGTCATTGTATTAGCACAAATAAACACCAATAACCACAATATCATCTGGATCAGAAACACGCAAGACTCAAGGCCCACAATCACTTAGTATTCAAAGAGTACTGTCGTCACCGACTTCAGTGACAGCTTATTTGGTCTCTGAGCTGATTTTGAATCACAATGTTTATTGTGTAATGCACAATGGCCCTTGACCAAGCAACTTTGTCTGTCGTTCACAAAGAATTCTAATATCTTTTTCGATCAATACAAAGTTCAAGCACCTATATCCAGTATCTATACGGGGAGTAAACCGCGCCTTTCCCTAAACCTATAACCGTCGATTCTGCTCATGATCCTGAGTTAATACCATACCATGTCATCAGCCTATATATCACCACTACTGTATAAATCAAGGCTCGCCACTACACACGATCTTCTAATCGTCAGTACACCTGGCCATGACCCGTCCCTGGATACGTTCCTCGGTAAATGATTAAATGATTTCCACTCGAGAACTCGTCTACTCCATCTACTGTCGGTCCACAGCGAAAGTGACCTGACCATTAATAAGCTATGTATGTATATCGATGACTGAACTTTGATTCCAATCCTATCCAACAAGAAAATTCCGAGCATGGCCCATTTCATCGATCGATTTTTTTTTTATAGAATACATTACAGACGAGTGAGCTGGAAACATAATAGTAAGTGGTCACCGCTGTCTATAGACACTTGGAACACCACGAGGCGTGCGGGAGCGGGTCGCTGAGCGACTTTGAACTCAGTAGGCCAGGTCAACTGTAAGAGTAAAGGTTTCGCCACTTCAGCCTGCTATGGCTATGTGAGCTATGGCGATGACTTTAATTCTATAATGAATTTCTTCGCTTTAATTGTTATCCTGCAAAGAAACTCCCCTAAAACTATCTATATATCTATACATATATTGTAATAAAACTGTAGAACCAGCGTGTCTGTACATTGAATATATTTACCAAAAACTGATTGGGGGCGATGTAGGAAGAGAAAGACTATCACAATACAAAAAAACGATTATGAAAATTTTTGACTGTCTGTCTTTTATTTCTGTTCGAACACGCTAATCTCCAAAACTACTGAACGGATTTTCATGGGGTTTCCACAGGTTAATTAAGCCTAACTTGGCGCTTCGAATAGTCTTTGTTTCATCGAAATCGGCGGACGGGAAGAAAAGATGCTGTATACAAAGCTAAATCAAACTAAATGTTTCACGCGTACGAAGTCGCGAGCACGGCTAGTCTTATAGTATAAGAAAGGTTAAACATATGCATCAGACTATTAGTGTCGACAATTTCGTCATCTTGGATCCTTGCTTTAAATATATGTTAATAATAATATTTAATGTGTAATATATAAATGCCCTACTCTGCATCAAATTTAATTTAAATAAAACTGGACATTCCTATATTTTACATGTCTTCCACGTTCAACTTCTAAAATTAAAGTAACTACTAAGATTGATTTATATTCATTACAACTACTTTAATTGGCATTTAAAACAATGAAAAAAAAACTTAAATTAAATGGCGATTGAAGACTTCTTTATATAGAACATAAACGAGCTATCTTTTGAAGATCGTTATGAAACCTTAAAAAATATTTTACAACTGAGAATTATCTTCTTTATGACTTCTTCAGATATTAGAAGCCTTATTTCAACAGAATGAGTAGGTAGTACTTGAAAGGGGCTGACTGAACAGGTTTTCATTTTCAATTTAGTTCAAAACACTCGCAAATTGTCTTTTATTTTGCCTTAGTGGGACGCCTAATGACTAAGCGATTTGACGACCTAAACAAATATAACTTTGAAATTTTTGTAACCTATTCAAAGTCAGCGGAGTAACTGGATCGTAGTAAAACCACATATTGGGTATGTACTCTATGTAAAACCAGAAGAGGTCCACAACTCCATAGACACTGACAGCGAACTATTAGGTCCGTCCCTATATTTCATAGCCATTTTGTATAGAAGAATTCAATATATTTTGTTTTTTATGAATATGTATTTAATTAATCGAAATATTGTAAATTATTATCAATGCACTGCTACCATTTTAATGGAAGTTGATGGATGCCTCTGCAATAAAACTCCTGGGAACGGGTATCAATGAATTCTATGAATGCGTTTTTCACTGCCTCATCGGAATTGATTTTTTTTGCCTATTAAAACTTATCGAAATTACAAAAAACAATAAGGTCAGTAGGGGCAAGGTCTAGCGAGTACGGTGGGTGGCGAGAGAGTTTCCGGTCGAAGCTTCTGCAGTTTTTAGACTGTCTGTTGTGCAGTGTGTGGGCGAGCGTTATCATGGAGAAGCAGTGGACTAAAACGATTGCCTATGCTCGGTTGTTTGATAGCGAGCTTGTCCATCATCGTTTTCAGTTCTTCACAGTACACATATACATTAATTGTTGTGCCAGATCTCAAGAAGCTGTAGTTGATTATACAGGCACAGGACCACTACCACCATACAGTCACCATCAGCTTCTTTAGACTCAGTTTATGTTTAAGATATTGATTGGCGGCTGTCTCCTGTCTCCTGGGTTCAACCATTGTGACAAACGTTTACGATTATCATACAGGACCCACTTCTAATCACAAGTGACAATACGATTCAGAATCCCTTCATTTTTGTACCGGGTCAGCAAAGTAAAGCAAGCTTCGACGCGTGTTTGCAGCTGACTTTAATTAAGTTCATACGGTACCCACTTTCCGAGCTTATTCACTTCCCGATTTGACGCAAATGAATCATTATTATTTTGTCACTGTAGCTAATGCAGACATGGTTGGAGATGAATCCGTTTCCACTATTGCGTTATTATCGACTTTATTCTCCTATCGTCCACGGGGTTTGTTCTTGAAGTCGAAATTTCCAGAACTTAAACGATCAAAGCAAAAACGCACTGGCGTTCGTTTGCGGCATTTGGTCCGTACACATCGTTGATATTGAGTGCCATCTGTGCTGCGATGCTGCCACGACGGAACTCATATTCGAAAACAAAGCAAACTTTTAACTTTTCCGTGGTCGCAAACACAACGATATCTAAGCAAAAAGTGGTTTGGCGGAAAAACAAATGAATAACTGAGTTTGAAGAAGAATGTCATAGCTGTGTATTGAAATTATTTTTAATTTGGAATTTGAAGCCAAACGCAAAATAACTAAGTTCAAAGTGGCCACTATGAAGAAACGTCAATTTCATAGGTAAGAAACATAGGCAAACATAGGCAATTCAACCTAATATAAGAAAGGTGGCAGTCACAACAGTTCAATGGTCGCAATGAAACTATTTGACTTGCGGAGCCCTAATCGATACATATAATAAAATCGTAATAGAGCCCTGTCTGTAAATGTAATATATAAAAAACGAGTCATTGCAATGTAAAAGTACTGGTACGTGTAATCCAGAGTCTTTCAGATTTTTGTTTGTCACCCAAGAACCGCTGGACGGATTTTGATAAAATTTTGCACAGTTGTCACTTATATATAACTTAACATTTAGGGTACTTTTTATCCCGATCAATTATAGAGTTCTCACGGGAATCACAATCACGTGAATTCACGTGAACGAAGTCACTGACACTGCTAGTCCTCAATAGTAATAACAACACATTCGACAGTTATTTATTAAAATAGTTAAAATCCGTTAAAATTGTCAAATATGATTTAATTTTTGTTTTTTTTTCCAGATGGGTCACCGAGTTCCCAGATTCTCCAGCATACTTTGGGGAGTCTGCATACCGAGTTCATGTAGCAGCATCGACTTAGAACACGAGCTCTCAGAAAAACTGGCTAGTTTGAACATTTCTGTCACCGTACATAACACCATGTGTACTGTAAAAGACGTCAAGCGGCCTTATTCGTTTAACAAGACTCTCGCCATGTAAGTAAGGAATGAGACTTTTTGGGATACCAATTAATGACGACATGACGACACTGGTGATTCGGTAGCATCGTTAAAACACTGTGAACGTGTCAATGGATAATGTTTAAGTGCTTATCATATTTAAGCAGATATGAGAACAACTTAGAGCGTTTCCAAACATTACCATCTGCGCGTATAATAACCGTGCGTTTCCACTAAATTCAAACATTGTCGCTAATATTGTCTGTCTTGATTATGTTTCCATTTAAATCTATTTTCCCGATAGGAACAACATCACGCATATCTTTACATATTGCATCGGAAAAATTGGACAGAATCTAAACAGGGTTAAATAAAATTGGACAAAATCTAAACAAGGTTAAATTAAATTGGACAGAATCTAAACGGAGTTAATTAAAATTGGACAGAATCCAAACAGGGTTAAATAAAAAACACCTCTACCTGGATGCATGTCCGGGATTCGTTGCGATTGAAATACATGTCTAATCGGCGCAGGGTACGAGCTTAAATGGACGCGACGAAAATACACCTAGTTTGAAAACGCCGAAATGCATAATTTCACATTGATACAATCATAATGACTGAAGACCATATATGGTATATTATATCTACTGTACACTGCGCCATACAAAAAATTGTTGTAAATCAAAGAGAACGCTGGCTCTCAAGATACGGTTTTATACCTAGTTTCAGTGTCAAAGATCCGATAAAAATTTATTAAGACGATATAATTGGATTTTTACTACTGTATATTTACTATACTAACTAATAGTTAAGTTGAAACAGAATTGCAATGAGGAATTTATTTATTTATGGTGGTTAGTCTAAGTACATTCAAAAGTGGAGATACACAGACTGATGGTGTAAAAAGACGCATTTTTCATTTTCCAAATCGATTACATGGATGTGAAATAATCAACAAATTTATATTGAAATATTTAGAAACATAGGAAGTTCTGAATTTGATACTGAAATATAAAATTAGGTTACACCCCTATCGAAGTGAGCTTCGAGGCTAGAAGTAGATGTAATTTTCTCGAAACAGACCTAATAACAGGGCTAGAACACCTACTCTTTTAACACATGGTATGGTTAAATTTTGCTTCGTCCGTCCACATTATCTTCGTCGGAAAATCGGGATCCCGTCTTTTTTTCTGTGATGTAAAATGACCCTTTTTTCTTTTTATTCTATTTCAAAAATGAAAAATAATTGACAGATTTATTGTACTAAAAAGTGTTGGAACATGAGAGCGTACTCAATTTGATACTGAAATATTAAATTAGGATACTCCCTATCGAAGTGACATGATAAACGATCTGTCACATGTAAAGGAGCGTCTGTACCTACGAGCGGCTCAATAAAGAGCACGCAAAAATGAACCGAGGAAAATTAATTTTCGATACGCGAGTATAATTTTAGACAAGTTAATACCACAAAATCAAATTGGACCACGTATAGGTTGTTGCAAGTCATGTAAGGAATAATTTTAGTATAATAAAATTAGTATTTTCCCGAAGACTGACTCTTGGAAATGGAATTACCTTATCTTATAAACCCGCAAAATTTTCTACACAAATTTAGCTAAAACACACTAAACCTTATTAAACCACAAAACGACTAATACACATTTTTTATAATAATCAAACAAAACACAACATAACTTCTCGAGTTCCTTCAAAAAGTCTATAATTTAACTTGGTGTGAGTTATCTTATTCTAAATTTGCGAGCAAAAATAGACATTGCTCATTATATAGATTTTAGTGAAATCTTAATACAATCATAATTTTTAATGCTTTGTCGTCAAATTCTGATTTTAGTTTGTCTTAAAAACAGAAACATATCATAACGTCTGCGGTACAGTATGTTTCTGTTCAAACACAATCGTGAAACAATGAAATTTTAAGATAGAAAATCTTAACCAAACTTAATAAGATCAATTAATTCTTAATTCATGTCCCTATTATAATAATTACAATAAATTATTATAATAATAATTATGACCCTAGACAACAATTATGTCCCTTTGCTCACAAAAATGAAGCGAGAATAATTAATTTTCGATACGCGAGTTTAATTTTAGACAAGTTAATACCACAAAATCAAATTAGACCACGTATAAGTTGTATACCTCAGGTCGGCGGCGCGCCCGCATGCCCCCTGGTGTTGCAGGTGCCCATGGGCGGCGGTAACACTTACCATCACGTGGGGCCGCTTGCTCATCCGTCCACTTGTCTATAAAAAAAATAAGTATATAATATGCAATACTATATGTTCTGTCCTGCCTTTTGTAAGTAAATATCTTGTATTCCTTGTAACATGTTTGTATTCCAGAACATTCTTCCTGTCGATATTATTGTTACTAAGTCTCGGAACAGTTCTTGACGACGGGACGGACGGTGCTACCAATTTTGAAAAGCTGTTGAACGCATTTTCCTTGAAGCGCAACCTTCGAAAGGTCTTCGATTTGACCGACTCTCCGACGAGGGTGAAAGGAGTGGACGCGTTTAGGGCTATGAACGCTTTAGCTCTCCTCGTCGCCCATAAGTCCATGGCGATGGCTTTCAATCCTTATGTGAACAAGACGAATTTCGCGGCGGTACGTACCTTTTATTTATAAACTATTAAATAGTGAAGTTCTGCTTTAATATATCTTCTAGACTGTATCGGAATAAATCCTCCAGAATTGATTTTATTAGGACAAACTTGCGTCCTTTGATGAATTACAATTTTATCTAATTTACGTACTATATTTATTTAATTATAATGAAATCTTAATGTATCATCTGCGATGGAAACCGAAACCACATATTACAGGTTTAACCTAGATCGGGGTGAACTCCAAGGAGTTTTCAGAAGCTGCAGCGTACATTGCGATCTCTAAGCTAATCCGTAACACGCAAACGAAAGTTGTGGAATGAACTATCAAGTATGGTTTCTTCATTACTCCTGGGGCGGAACCCTTGAGCGGCGGTGGCCACTTACATTCACGTTGGCCTCTCCTGATCAGCAAAAATGACTGAATGTGCAGAAAATCGATGGCAGCAAATTAAAAGATGGATTAGGTTACTAATGACACTCTTAGCAATTTAAAATTATTTTTTTACTTAATTAAAAAATAGGCTGTTTTTGAGATCATAATATATTTTATCTCGTTTAGTATTTTTTGTGTTGCTCGTTTAAATACAAGACTTAAAAATATAAACTTAAATATTTATATTTTCTGTTTTGTTTTAGGTGTTCGGGATGCCGTGGACAGTAATTGGCCGTTCAGCTATATTGTACACTGACAGTTTCCTATATCTCAGTGGTTTCTTGAATGGTCACAACCTACTGCAGGAGCTGGAAAAGAAAGGCACGATCGATATCAAAAGCAGATTGATTTCTAGGTGGTTCAGGTAATGCACCAATTTGAATTGATTTAAATTGACCAATTTGTTCTTAACTATATTGATTACCACCCCATACCCCATAGGAATGTACAAAATTTCACTAATCCGTTTTCACCCCGCGTGGTTTATTGTGCCCCCAATGTCCTTATGATTAGGAGGTCTACGTCCTACACCGAGACGCTTTATAATAATATTTTGTACATTTTATTGTATATTAAAATTTTATTTAAATCGGAAAACTAAGTTCATATTTGAACGATCCATTTCTGAACTGTATTATTACTCGTACTCGTAATTTGAATTTCATAACTGATTTATTTTGTTTTAGAATTTATACGTAGTTACTTGTAGGTACTTCAGATTTTTATTATTCAGCTCAACAACTCTAAATACACATTATTATGTAGATATATTTCTTAAAATTTAAATGGCGTATCTTACAAATATATTTCTTCGATACAAAGAATACACTTTAACAGAGTAACGAAGTCTTGTAGTCGATTCTGAAAGTCGTGTTAACATTCATGTAGAAAACAGTTACTTCATACACTCATATATGAGGGAAATAAGGTGTCTTAATCCCTTCAAACATTTGGCTGCGGTTTTGCCAGCATGTGGGACACGTTTTCCACATCTAAGTAGGTCACAATTCTAAAAAAGACACTTTATAATCTTCCGGGATAAAAACGTTACAAAGTAATGAAAACCGCAATAAAATCTGTTCAGAACCCGAGATAAACGCAAACAAACAAACGGATTGGCAGACAGAAAAACAGTCTACAGAAAAGTACCCTAAAGAAATAGAGACTTCTAATAGGGCAATGACCGCTCTGACTACGACTCACACATGTACACACCAACACATTAACATCGGTTTCATACCTAAAGTAGAGGTATTCTGGTTGTCCCAAAGTAAGTTTCCTTGTAACGCGGAATTAGAAGCTAGGGTACTGATAATTCTAGTAGTAACAATGTACCCAAGTTGTCCACGTGTGGTCCATTAGGTCCACCGGTCATGGAGTGAATTAAGCCGCCATAGATAATAATTAGCGTAACCGCTACATCGTACCTACATTTTCTATTAATTCAATAATTTATCTATTTATGTGAAAACTCAGTAGGCATTGCAGTATACCCTCAATTTTTGTCTGTCTTTCCTAACGCGTATCACGCATAGAACACTGGACGAATTTTAATAAAATTTGTCATAGTTTTAACTTATATGCCGGATAAAACATTACGGTATTGTTCATCCAGATCCACTATAGATTACAGGAATCATTATCAAAACATTACAATAACAGACCTGACCTACATGAAACTTGAGGCCTATTTCATGACCTTCGAGTAAAGTTACGATTTGTCACTTAGCACTTATCACTAATCAGCAAATAAGACTGCCGAGTATCTCTGATCTATTCGATAATTTTTGTCACTGACTTTCAATATATTCTACGCTACAACATGTACGATATCCTTGAGAAATCATATTTTCTGGAGGGAATGAAAAAATTGGAAACTCGCTGGAATAAGTGTGTGGTCTTCAAAGAAGGATGTTGAAAAATATATTTAATTTGTATTAAAAAAAAATGTTCACTAACTTTTTAAAACGACTTATCAAACAGCCCTCGTAATCTATAGTTATTAAAAAGTGATAATAACACTTGAAGTTTCGATTGCTTAAACGTCGTTCATGTATTTATAGTTAGTTTATATTTTTATTATTTATAAAATTTAAAAAGGTAGACGTGAGAGAAGTGCAAATATTATTTTAAAAAAGAGAGACTTAATACAAGAAGTATGTCGACAAATGAATGAAGTCAAGAAATGTCCAAATATAATAGAAAATAAACAAACTGATGGGAGCACATAGAAGAGTATAGAAAAGCCTTGAAAAAATATATCATGTGATTTTATTCAATGCTTGTTTTGGATGAACCTTCAGATTGAGCAAAACAATTAAGAATTAAGTACGAGGGTTTAAAAGTAGTTTGAAAATATTTGTAGTACAGGTGAAAAAAATCGAAAGTAAAATTAAAAATACTAAAGAAGAAAGAAGAAAGTAAGGAAAGAAATAAATAAAAAATCTGAATAAAGAATTCTCTTTTTATTTATATCATCAATAATCATTATAAATTAATACTAGAAAATAGTTACATTAAAATTAATTTTTTATGGCATTTTGTTGGAATCTGTTTCTTTTGTCATAATAATAGTGAATATTATTAAATGATTAAGTTTATTATGTAGGTACGAGGTATGAGTATATTTGTCACTTGAATTAAAAATGCTATTAAAGATACCATATATAACATTGTAAATCTATTTTATATCAGTGCACGTGCAGTTAATCACGATGACGATGACTTTTAAATTTCAAAGTGATTTGTAGAATATATTTTAAAGTATCTTAACCTAGATGAAATTAAGTTTAAATGACTAATTAATTTACCAATCAGTAATTACATCGCGCGACAACAATTGTATAAAGTATTTAGATAAATTACCTTAGTAGGTTAAGGGTGCTACAATAGATTCAGCATATCCGGCTGAATTATATTTACTTTTATTATTTATATTAACACAAAAGACGGACTTAAAGCCATAATATAAGGCACAGGTCAGCCACCAGATCATATAGAACAAGGACCATAGTCTTACATCAGAAAATAGGTAGAGTACATACCATATTATATAAATAAATATACTTACATGCATACTTATATTTATTTATTTTTTTAACTATTTATTGTACACACATAACAAGAGAGAAATGAAAAGAAGAAAATGGAAGGATGTACAAAAGGCAAGCTTATCTCCTGCGGAGATTTCTTGCAGTAGATCTGCGAGTGTCAAGACATAGGTCAAGACAAAAGGGCAAGTGTAGTGCGTGCGGAAAATTTTGTACAAGTATAATAGTTTAATAGTACAATAATATTAACAAAATACATAAATATTTATTTATATACATATAAACACACGCATATATATATATATATATATACATTATTTTTGGTATTTAAAATACATTTGACGTCTTTTTAAATGCTAATAGGAACTCGTTTGTTTAAAGGAAATATTTAACTTCACATTATACAATTTAATGCGTTCCAGATTATAAAATCAATAAAATTACTTCGGCATCTGTTATATTTTTTTACTGACTAACATCAGACTGACATCAGAATTATACTTTAAATATCAAATAGAAAAACTAGATAACTAGATCAACTAGAAAAATATCAAATTTCTGATCAAGCTAACGCATACATACATACACGTTTAGATCCAATTGACAATTAAAAATGTGTACAACATGCGAAAATGTAAAAAGTTATAATAATAAAGTTTCCTCTCAGATAATGTTTCATTACAATTTAATTTAATTACATTATGTATTACGTACATGTTACTTTAGAAGTTTGAGATGCACTTAAGAAAAATATTCTCCGGTAATATTATTGAGGTAAATAAACTTGTATCGCACTCACAATGCAGTCATTACACTCGGCTGTTGATCTCAACAGAGATGTATTCTATTCTTCACATATTTATGTAGATATATACAAAATGGTATTTTATAATCCCTAAAAGTCGCACACAAACAATAGTCTCCTAATTATTGTTAGATCATTGCAGTCGTATATAAAACTTACTAGACTCGGTCATAGTACTCGTATATTATATGCAAGGAATATATTATGAAATTTCACTTCTGTGATTATACGTATGTAGATATAAGCATAGGCCGGTGTTATACAAAGACCAACCAGCGTTCGTAGTGAATACATTTGAAGGAGACTTATATCTAGAACTGGATTCTATTCCCGAATTGGATGAAGGATGATTATATTAGGATAGTAGGATTAGGATTATATTAGATTATATTATATTAGGATAACATCCTTTATAGATCCTAAAAAACAAACTATCTAATTATTTTCTCTCTTTTAGGCTGTTCCCGCTGTTCCTCAGCTTGATGTTGTTCTGCACATACATCTTGCCTGATTTCAACAACGGCCCGCAATGGAACCTCGTGGTTGAAGAGCACAGCAGGGTGTGTCAAAAGAGCATGTGGAAGAGCTTCCTCTTCTTACACAATTACTTCGGTTTTGAGGACATGGTGAGTTTGTTAAACGTTAATGATTATAATGTTATTGGAGTGTGCACGATGCAATCCCACAGCCGCTGGGCGTACTCTATTGGCTGAGTTACCCCTGTCTCACAGAAGACTACCGTAAAATGTATTGAATTTCCCACTTTATCCTATTTCCCCAATGTACATACATGTTTCGGTAGCGAGTCCCATTCACATTCCATTCTATCCTCTAATCTTGGCTAGGGGATCTAAGTCATTCGGAAATCTTTTCTGTGTGAAAAGGGTTTTTTTGGAAATTAAAAAACTCCTAACTCGCAAACATTTCCTGCGAGTACAAAAGAAATACGTCATGTTGTAATAAGTCCGTAACATTATAAAAGCTTCGGTCACTTCTCAAAATTAGATACCTATATTAAACATCAATATATAACTACCTACATTTAATCAATTCAAATGGGCGAAGGATTTTTTCTTTTTACCTTTATAATTGAAATAACTTTTATTTTAATGACCTTTTACCTATTTTAATACCTACCTAAAAGTTATATTTTATAGGCATTGTAATCTTCATAACAAAATTCTCGAGTATTTTTTTCTTCCAAGACAAAATGGTTTTTATAATAAAAATATATCGAAACAAGCCTTGTTTATTGTCGTACATATTTCTGATACGAAAATGGGAAATATTCATTAGTTTCCCCAGCATCATACAAAGTAATTTCTTAGCAAATATTGTTTAGGGGTAGATGACTCGGGAATTATTTGGGGTTACAATGGCCGGTCGTTGACCCGACACCATTTTGGGTGTATTATATTGAAAGTTAGACAACTGATATGTCATGAAAATGGAAACTGCCTTTGTAACTCAAAACATGGTTGAAAAGTATTTATAAATAAAAAAATGCCAGCATGCTCTAAAGACGGAATTTCAGTCATTAAAATTTGATATTTTCCCAAAAAAAGATTTTTTTTAATGAAGTCTCTGACTTTGTTACTCTGTATTGCTCACTACACGCTGCTACTGACGGCAACGTCACACATTTCAATCAAAAACATCTGTTTTTATAAACAGTTTTTACCAGGATTCATTGTGCTCATTCAGATCAAATCAAGTAATTTATTTGCAACGTGAGTAGTATCAGGTAATTACGAGTACATACAACAGCCCGCCTTATCTGCCAGAATTGACGTGTAAAAACAAATATAAAATGTATATGAAACATTAGTCAATATATTTCATTCAATTGATAATTATTAACTAGATATTAAGTATTAAATGTCAATTTAAGCTCAACATCAAGCAAATTTCCCACTCCAACTACAAATTATAAATACCTGTCAGTTTGTCAACGATTAACAAAACAGCTACCCAACATTAGTGGACCAATAAATCAAGACAGTAGAAGAAGCAGCACTTAAAAACTCTTGTCAGTTAGAAATTCGTTTATATTTTAATAAGTCCTGTCAATTAAACAAGGTGTCGGGTACTCTTCGGTCCAAAAATCATTTTATACCGCGCACCCGCAGGCCGTGGAACGAACTACTTCAATAGGCCTTTCCATTACGCTACGATATGGGGTTCTTTAAGAAAACTGTGAATAGGATATTACAAGATCGGAGGCGTACCCCCTGGTGTTACAGCTGTCCATGGGCGATGGTAATACTTATCATCACGTGGGGCCCATTGCTCGTCCGCCTACTATAAAATATATTACAATATCATAAAAAAATTACTTGAAATAAATATTGGTAATAAGATTGTAAAAAGCCTCGAGGTATCGAGCATGTTGTACAAATTTAGTCTGTACGACAAGGTATCCAGCATGCTATTTTCATTACCTCGCTGCGCCAGCCCTAGGATGAGAAGGCAAGAGAATGACCAGCCCTAGGATCTCCAGTGCATAATTAATATATTATTAAAATATAAATTATGCATTTTATTAATACATATTATTATTTCACTCACAGCTTTAATATTTCGACTTAGGCTTCCTCCGACACGTGTTCAACCATGTCGTTCATTATAGATTGATATACAATATTTTTATTCAAGAGTATGATTAATAAAAAGATATCCGAAAATAATAATATATATTAACATCCTTTTTCATGAGTTTGTTTTCATACACAATTTGTTGGTATATTCCAAACCTGTGTTGCCATCAGTTAGTTAGGCTACGAAAAGCAAAATCGTTATTAAATTATTAAAAACAATTTTAAGTTATCCAATTAAATAATTATCTTATAACAATTAAGAAGTAATGCACCACGCGGGCCCAGTGTGGACTGCTGGATCACATACTCCAGATTTTTTTATATATTACTGTAGTATGCGAGTTTCCTCACGACGTTGTCCCCCACCGCCGAGCTAGTGACGATTTTTAAAAATCCGTACATACTTAAATATAAACTCAGTGGTACGGGCCGAGGATTTGAATGTGAGTCGGGTATAGATACCCCTAGGTTATTACCGCCCCAAAGTAGAAGTATATACATAAGTAAATACTCTAAATAATAATAATAATAATAATACATATATGTATAATTATTATTTTATGGCTCAGATATATTAGTGTTCCCTTTGGAGGTCTAAATTACCTAATAAATTTCAGAACGGAAATTCTAAAGTATTGAAATTTCATCGTAACACGAATTATCCCCCATACTCCTTCAACTACACATTTATAAGCAACAATACAGTCTACCATATAATTCCATATAGATTACAATGATTTTAACACTCGATAGTGCGATTAATTAGTTGTTAACAATAAGGCAATAAGCGTGCCTATTTGTGCTTGCCAATTACACCAATTACACCTCATTGTCCGCTGAAGTTAATGAGCGAAATTCTATTAAACGTTAGACAATTACCATTAGAGGTGCCAACGTTACGTGACAAATGTGTAGAAATAGTACGGGGACAATAGCTAGATTATAGCGGAAGGCCTACATCAACTGTGGAATAAAAAGGCAGATAGTCTGAAACACAACGACAACCAAGTGGATATCTACAAGATGATTTGAAATCCAGCAGCCGCTGGATTCCCTCGACTGGCTAAGTTACCCCTCTCTCATAGACGACTACCGTAAAATGGTACATTTTCAACCCTATCCTATTCCCCCAATGTATTAATGTGTTTTGGTAGTAAGTGAATATACCCGAACCCATTCTCATCCCATCCTATCCTCCCCATTTTCCCAACTCTTTCTACAAATCCATTCCTAAATCTCCAAAGGTAGACGCCGTACCCGGGGTAGAGCCCACGTTTGTCAATTATGTATGGCGTATGTCCATGGGCGACATATCCACTTGCTGGTGGATACACCCCTTCTTTTGTATAAAATAAACCTTTTTTTTCCTTCTAATAAATTTTGTTTGTGATTGATCTACAGCGTTTAAAACTAACTTAATTACTAGATATATAACTGGTTCTGATGGCCAGAAAAAGAATATACAGAAAATTAAAAATAAGATAATTTTAATATTACGCGTTTAGATTTGATTTAAAATATAAAATCATAAAGTTATAATTGAAAATATGTACAGTAATACTTTTACAATAATTGCAAAAAATAATAAAGTCGATAATAAGTAGAAACAAAAAATAAATTTGTTCAATAAACAAAAAAAAACAAATAAAAAATTTGCAAAAAATAATAAGTAGAAACGATCACGGAAATTAAACCAAGTAACAACATTAACACACTACTAAGGACACCGGTGTCATTTCCTCGGGTTCTAATGACAAACGTCAGTACAGGGTAATTCTAATAGATCAGTAACTAATCTATTATATGGGAAAGTGAAAGTAGTGGCTTAAAAGAAAGCCATTAATATTATTTAAATCTCAAAAATTCACTGCTACACTAAGCACACTTGACGTTTGCAAGTGTTGCTACACTAAGTATAAATCAATCTCACACCTTGAAGTAAACGGAATAATGGAGTGCCAATGTTAACAAATCATTATAATTAATGATCGCGTGAGATGCAACCGATATATCACAATTAACTTAAGCTCGCGAAGAAACTTATCTAGAGACAATGATCGACAAAACAATTTACCCATGATCTATTAGCACTCATTCCCATGCCGTTATATAACCAGTTCATTGTGTCACCCACATTTTTAAAGATCTAGTATTGCAAATCATATAGCTCCTTTTTTTTATATAAAATAGGCGGCAGACGAGCATACAGTCCACCTGATGGTAAGTGGATACTGTCGTCCATAGACATCCGCGATACATGCCAATATCAGTCCAGAATGACGTTGGCACGCCCCGGAATGCGCTGTTTACTTTTGCAGATTAAGAAATGGATTGGGAAAATGGGGAGGGAGAGGATGGGATGGGATGGGAATGGACTCTGGCATATCTCACTCACTACCGAAACACGTACGTACATTGGGATAATACGATAAAGTAGGAAATGCAATAAGTACATTTCAAGGTAGTCTTCTGTGAGAGAGGGGTAACGTGGCCAGCCGAGTGCGCTTAGCGGCTGTGGGAATGCAGCATGCACTCTCCTCCTACCAATTAAGTATATTGTCTTTTTTTTAGAAGGTAAAATTTTTATCATTATCTTAATTTTTATTTGTTTATTACAAATAAATTATTACATTTTAAATTACAAACCACTTAATATTCCAATAATCCAATCACACTATTCGGTGAAATTAAATGGTAATAAAACATAACAAAAAATTTAACTCCTTTCTCAAACATCGAGCCCATCGTTTTTCTTTTGAACTGTCTAATAAAACACCGTGTTATGCTTGTTTGTGGCTTCAACCACAAACCCATTTCGATAACTTTGTTACAAACTTGGCCTTGTACCTATTTCTTGACGTAACTTATCATTCCCTTACAGCCACCCCGTGTTTCTTATTTATTATACTCCTCATCCCATCTCATCCCACCCAATCTCATCTCATCTCATCTCATCCCATCCGATCTCACACCGAGTGACACCTGACATCAAATACGTACAAGAACACCTGAGTCTAAATTCTAATGGAATGTGGATATATTTTTACGTAGATACTTAAGCTTGAGACCTTATCATCTTGAGACCGTCTTTTCCAGTGCCTAACCCACACCCACCAAATCGGACTAGACATGCAGCTGTACGTCGCCACGTTACCCCTGATGCTATTGCTCTGGAAGTTCGGAACACTGGGCTGGACCCTCGTCATGGCCATAGCAGTTGTGTCCACGGTGCTCAGATATCTAGCTGTTTATTGGTACAACATCAGTATGTTCGTGTACTATGGTATATCGTGAGTATTTTATTTATCACTTTTAGTTAAAAGCAATTTATCACTATATAGTAACTCAAAATCCCTAATTATGTAACCAATCTCAAGTTAATATCATTGGTATTAAAATGAACCAAACGGAACCAAATAGTTTCCGATAGTTTAGGTATTATCTATAGTATTCTATTATAACTACACGTATCACTACAGGCTCACTTACACAAGGAGATTTTCTCGAATGGTTCCGGTGAGAATACTGTATGCAATTCTCGTATGCCACGAGTATTAATACGATTCTCACCTGCAACTGTTTACGATAATCGAGCAATAATCGAATACGGGCGTCTAGGGCGACAATCATCTACAAGGCGGGAATCTAAACATTACCGAAGCGATTATCGCACGAGTTGATACGAGACTCAAATTAATCGGTTTGAACCGTATTTGATTGTCAGACTCGCCAGTCGTGGGCTATATTTTAATGGGTATGAACGATTTTCAATTATGGCGAAATTTTTTTTAATTCAAGTCACAAAATTAATATTAAATTGATTAAAATATATAGAAACTATCTCATATATCAATATATGTACGTATACATATATAGGAAGGTATCTCATATACCAAATGAATAATATCGTATACGAGAATCTTGCGAAGAGTCAACGGTTCCTTGTTTACACAGAAGTGAGCCTAGAAAGGTTTAGAAGGCGAGAATTAACCGATTTTCTGTCCTGCATAAATGAGCCCTCTTCCCGCCAGTCTCTCTGTGTAAATGAGTCTTAAGATTCATTTACACAGAGAGAATTTCGCAAACGGTTCGGTCGAAAATATTGTATATGATTCTCGTATGCGACTGTTTACATGATGATAAAAACCCAATGATAACAGTAATCAGATGATGATAGCCGTTATTTACACTAGCTTTTGACCGATGTTCTCTCCTAAATTGTTCAAATCGGTTTTAAATTTGGTCAAAAAGCTTCTATGGAAGAATCCCACTGTTTAAAAGTAACCTTTGCCCGCGATTTCTTAACTGTTGACATTGACACAGTAACTGCAAAACACATTGTTCAAGTATTGGTGTTAAATAAAACTGTCATGCAACATGAAAATACTTAAGACTATGAATCCACTTCAACATGCTTTACAAACAACGTCAGTGAAGTTACAATGACTAGTCCAAGCCAGGATTAAAAAATATATAGCCAAACATAGTTGGATCAACATATTTCGAGATTGCTGGTCGAATTGTCGATGACGCCACTCTCACAGGCTGTTTTGATAACAACGCAACCTGTTTCCCAACGTTGCGTTGTTACCTGTTACCTGTTACCTGTTACCCTGTTACCATTTGATTTTTTTGAAATGGTATGTATGTATGTTTGCTTGTATCTATATATATATATATATATATATATATATATATATACACACAAATACTGACCCTATATTGACCCTAGAAAGCAATCTTAGTTTCTAGAAGTAAAAGCGTAGTTTTTGGGACCCCCACAGTTTCAAAATAAAACTCATACTTTTCAATTATTGAAACCCTGCTAAAGTTCGTGTAATTAGGAATCTACACTATATTATAAAGAGGTAAAGTTTGTAAGTTTGGATGTAGGAGGTAATCTCCGAAACTACTAATCCGATTTCAAAAATTATTTCACCAATATTTAAAATGGACCTTCAGGATGGACATAGGCTATATTTTATTTTGAAATTTAAAAAAAAAACTAATAACCGAAACGAAGCGAGGGCGAGTCGCTAGTGATATATAAAAGTGATATTTGTATTTTTAGGAGTTACATCAAAAGTGCTTTCTATATATTTGTATTTATACACGTTTATGTTTATGTGTATATGTACAAATATATGAGTTGTTTTTTGTTATTCTGTAGCCTACTTTTTAATGACAACTCCTCTCGGTTATTCTAAGGTTGGCTGGAAGAGATTCCTTCTAGGAATAAGTCTGTTTGTCCGGGTTTATTACTATTTTTTTATGGACGAAGGCGGCAGAGGAGCATACAGTCCACCTGATGGTAAGTGGATACTGCCGCCCATAGACATAGACCCCGCAATACATGCCAACATTAGTCCAAAATGACAAAAGTTGGCACGCCCCCGGATTCGATACGCTGCCTACCTTTGGAGATATAGGAATGGATTTGGAGAAAGGGTTGGGAAAATGAGGAGGGGTAGGATGAGAATGGGCTCTGGCACATCTCACTCATTACCGAAACACGTACATACATTAGGGAAATAAGATAAAGTGGGAAATGCACTACATTTCAAGGTAGTCTTCTGTAAGAGAGGGGTAACGGGGCCAGTCGAGCGCGACTGTTGGATTGTAGCGTGCACTTCCCCCCCGACTATGATTATAATATAGTTACAATTACATTATTCTATATTCTAGGAAGCCTAGTATTTATTCACTTCTACTAATAACCTTGTATAATAGTCACAGTTCTAGAGAATCCCTAACATTCGAGTAAACTATACAAGTAGTTGACAGTTTAACTTTCCAAGAATGTATTTGTTTATAAAGTGTTATATGCAATGGCATTTATTAAAAGCAACTTTTCAAATTAATCGGACAATGCACCTAAAGAGGCAGTCACAATCTTTGCATTTGAAAAGATCGTAAAAAATGTGGTTCTATAAACCTTATTCTCGTTATAATAACGTTGATGAAACATTACTGTCAAATCGAATCATTTATTTTCAATGTGAGTAAATAATAGATGGCAGTAACTTTATATTATAAGTATAATTTCTATGAATGTAATTTTTGACACTATAAATCAATCACATTAATCAGAGTTGACGTTTTAAATTTTAAATAAATATATAAATATTAATCATGATTATCGTCAAACAATTCAATTATTTCAATCGTCAAAAAATGTTATGGGGGTGCACGCAGCAATCCTACAATCTCTAAGCGCTTTCGACCTGCTAAATAACCGTATACTAAATACACTTATGAAATAACTATAATAGTAATAATATAGTTTTAGACTATATTTTTTTTATGGATGAAGGCGGCAAACAAACACGCAGTCCACTTGATGGTAAGTGGATACTGTCGCCCATAGACATTCGTGATAATATAATATAAAATATAAAACTTTAGAATATAAAACTATAATAGTACTACAAACTTTTCTAATAAGTAGGCTTTTTTTATTATTTATTGACTATTACATTTAACATAATACACTTTATCTATACATATAATAAAATAGTAACAAACCGTGTCTGTACATAAAATGACTTTTTGAAAAAGTCATTGCAATATAAATTACACTTGGTATAGAGTGTATAGTGTAGCACTTGGTATAATTACACTGTTTGTCCGTCTGCCTATCTGAACGCGCAAAACGCAGAAACCGCTAGACGGATTTTAATGAAACTTGACATAGTTATAACTTATATGCTGGGTACTTCTGTTCAGATAAGTTATGAAGTTCCTACGAGAATCACGAGTTCACGCGAACGAAGTCGCCGTCATCGCTAGCATCACAAAATCCTTCAAAATTTGACTGTATACAAACTGTATTTTTACAGAGTCCAAAAGTTGCTAGACGCGGCGCGCTTTAGCTACATACTGCCGACACACAGAGCTACGATATACCTCATCGGAGTCACGATGGCTTACTTCATAAAGTACAAGAAGTTCAACATAAAACTGTCTGACGTGAGTATGAAAATTATATTTAGACAAATAAATCATAAATGGCATAGGACTACATGTAAAGACACTTATTTTATACATTTATTTCTACAAGGATGGCTGGAAATACCGAGTATAACGTAGAAGGCGTTCTATTAAACTTCCCATACTTTATCCAATCACACTTTCCACTTGATGGGATTTGAAGGTCGTTTGTTAACAACGACACCACTGGTAATGTCATTGGACATTGTGGGTTTGGTCAGTGGTCTCGTTGGTAAAAAACACCAACGACATCGCCATTGGTGTTGTTAGTGGTGTCGATGTTAACACACGGCATAAGATGGAATTGGATGAGAAGATGGTAGAAAGTGACAAGTATCCTTTATTCCATTATACTTCCTGCTTGATATTGGTTATATTTGAGTGAAACAAAAAATGTTGCAATATCCTTTAGGCCGAAACCAATTTGAAACGGACAGCTATCATTTTTTGGTCCAAAAACTAAAACTGAATAATGATATTCTTTTGCCGGTTTTCGAGTCTTGACCAGTTAAAGAATAATTATACCATACCATACCATGAGTCTGTCTCTCTATAGTGCTGGATATAGGCCTCTCCCAAGGACCGCCATCATACATGGTCTTCAGCTCTTCTCATCCTTACTAATGGCGACTTTCGTCAAATCGTTATTCAACCTGGCCAGAAGGCGTTGCACGCTACGTTTAATATAAAGAATAATTATAAATAATAAATAACGCCACGCTCAATGGCTCACACTAGGAATCCCAGTATCGTGGGTCCAGAGACACACACAAAGAATGATGGTTTGTTATTGATAAATTCTTTTTTTGTTTTCAGTCTCAAGCGCGACTCCTCTGGTTGGCAGGTTTCGGTGTAGCGATTTTCACTGTAGCCAGTCCGTACAGAATGGGTCTTGTTGGGTACGAATATGAGCCCGGCCCAGCGGCCATGTTTGCGGTCTTCTCCCCGATTTTATGGGGTGTGTTTATGTGCATAACGCATTGGGGTATCTGCAATGATTACGCTGGTAAGTTTCTTGTATAGAAATCAGGTGGCAGACCAGCGGTCTACTTGGTAGTAACTGGACACTGTCGCCCATAGACATCCGCAATACATGCCAACATTATTCCAGAATGACCGTTTGTTACCAACGACACCACTAACGACAACATTGATTTCGTCAGGTAGTGTTTTTTATCAAGGACGCCACTGAACCACACCGCTGCTAGTGGTGTCATTGGGAAAGCAAATGCCCGAACAAACGACACCACTAGTGGTGTGTTCCAATCACGTTAATCGTAACAAACTGGAATGATAAAGGTAAATATAATTGCTGAACACGAAATCTAAATATTTTTTCTAGAAATAAGCATAAAACATCTACCAGATGTTCACCTGCAAACCACTAATATGGGGCGCAATATGGATCGACCACTTGAACCAATAATAACCTTAAAAGAGTACAAAAAGCAGCTGGATATGAAGGGCTCATGATAATCTATTTTAATACACTTTAAGAGACCAGCAATTGAATGATGCACTATGAATATAATATGTAATATGCAGAAACCATAAGTTCCAGAAAGATGACACGACGATTTTCCTGACCATGTCAAGTTACAATCTCCGCAAATAAATTTACCACCTCAGAAGGGGATAATTTACAACCTATTTCAGCATCATTTTCGAAGTCTTAATTTGCTTTAAATATTTAATAGGCAAGAACTACCCCCTACCCCACCCCTACCCCCCTACTCGATAGCAGTCTATAACGACCCACGGGAGAGTCCTCCCTTAGAATTACGAGGAGGGTTTACCTCCCGGACGCAGCGCGGATTGGTCAATATCATATACCTATATGCCTATATTTTTTTTAAAAAAGGCACTCTGGATTCCTTACGATGTGATAATTAAAAAATCCTTACCTACTTAAGTAGCAACTCAGTGGTACAATTCCACTACCTACATTAGGCCAGATATGGGAATGCATTTCGTATGACTGAATACTTTAATAATGTCACTGCAACATCCGCTAGTGTTTCTTTTATAGAAAGAGGATGGCAGATGAACACACAGTCCACCTGGTCGTAAATAGATACTGTTGCGCATAGACACCCGTTGTACATGCCCACATTGGTCCAAAATGACATACGTTGGCACGCCCGCGGATGCATTTCCTAGCTTTGGAGATTTAAGAATGGATTTAGAATAGGATGGAAAGGGAATGGGCTCTGGTATATCTCAGTCACTACCGAAACACGTACTTAATCCCACAATGTACATTGGGGGATATGCGATAGTCTTCTGTGAACATTAAAAGTTGATAATTAAAAAAAAGTACTTATGTTCCAGGCATTGGAACAGCGTTCGTGGAGTCGCGAATATTCAAGTTCTTCAACAAGATCGCATACGGCGTTTATCTGACGCAGTTCCCCATCTTCTTCTACAACGTCGGCATTCAGAGGCATTCCGATTTCTACACGCCTCTGTCGCTGGTAAGTAATTGTTCTTGCCAATTGTGTGAAGACTTAAAAATGCAGTAACCAATTCTTCAACAATGAAATTTTATTTATTCTTCTTTTTAAGGAACTTTTATGCCTTGGCGCATGTCAGTTCCATCATACCCTAAACTTACATTCTACTACATAAATGTAGGTGTACCAATATATGAGCCCTAGTGAGGGCTCACGAATCTGTACAAACTAAATGTTGCTCGTGAATTAGGTTCTCCTAGTACCTTATGGAACATACAAACATCATCCCTGTTCAGATCGAGAGCCCTCACTAAGGCCTCCCGTTCCTGTTGATTCCAGACACACTCCACCAACAAGTGTTGGACAATGACGTTTTGTAATAAAAAGAAACAATTAAACTATTGTAGATTGTTAACAAGATTGTTACACGAGACAACTGACTGGTTTATATTTTTTATTTAATCTTTTCAGGGATAATTAAAATTTCTCAACCGTCGTCGGGGGTTTGATCAAAAATTTTAATTTTGCCTTTTTATTTTTAGCGTTTTAGTTATCTGATCCAATCCGATCCCAAGCCATTTCTTCTATCGAGTAATATAATGTGATGAAGGCAACACCATATCTCATTATACTGAAGATTTACCACGCGCCGCACGATATTTATATTTCGCAATTATCTACATTACATATTAACATCAGTCAAAAATGACAAAAGGTGACGCGTCCGCAGATGGGCTGTCTACCTTTCGAAATTAAGAATAAGGACTGGTAAAGAGAATTGAGAAGAAAGGGGAAAGGTATATTTCATATCACCCCATCCATTTCACTTTCGTCAATTCCACCGTAAGAGGAAAACGAGACGAGATCACATAAGATGGGAAAAGAAGGGACTCGAGCTTTTACAAATTTCATTCACTTCAGAACACATGTTTACATAGCGATCTTCCGTGAGAGTGAGAAAACTCGACTACAACATCATCCTCCCCTTTATACTAGAACTATTCATCAAACTAAACATCGCTAAAAAAAATCAGTCCTATCATGACATTTCTACTGTCAAATTTCAGGGAGTTCCCTTATCCACCTTAGGCTGACGATATATAGATAGATGTAGATATATAGATAGATGTAGATATATAGATAGATGTAGATATATAAATAAATGTAGATATATAGATAAATGTAGATATATAGATAGATATATAGTATGTGCTTAATTGTTAAAAAATCTAAGTAGATATAAATACTCAGTTTAATAATCATTTGTAACTTACGTAAACATCACTCAAATTTACAAATTACCAAAAAAGTTTGTAACCCCTGAAACGTCATTGTCAAACTGATAGTGACATTATTTTTTTTGCATGAAATTTAAAAACAGAATACTTATCTCTATTTACTTACTTACTTATCTCTATATTTTGACCGATAGATGTTTTAATTGCAGCTGAACGTACCAGAAATGGTAGCGGTCCTGGTAATATCAGTAATAGCGACGGTAGCCATTGAAATGCCGTTCAATGAGGTGTACAAGATCTACTTCGGTGAGTAATTATATTAATAAAGTGTGGTGCGTTTGTCGGTTTGACGTGAATTATATTTTCTTTATTTTTTTCTGTAATTACACCTACCGAATCATTTCTGCATAGCCCATAGGTTGACTGGAAGATAATGCTTTATAAAGCATTGAGTCCGCTTTTTGTCACTCTGAAATTATATAAACTTGAACCATCTACTTGATACTAGCCCGCGATTTCATTCGCATGAAGTAGTGATTCCCGTGTGAACTCTATAATAGATCTGATTAAGAAGTTCATTAAAGGTTAACCGGGCACATTATCTATAACTATGTTAAGTTTCATTGAAATCCATTCGGTGGTTTTTGCTTGATTCGCGCTCAGACAAACAGACAGACAATTCCAGACAAATTCCAGAATCCCTACAATGATTTTATCAAAGAATATTTCATGTACAGATACGGCTTTGTTACAATTTTATTAGATGTATAGATTGTTATCTATTTTCTCGTCACCACCCGCAGGTTTTGCCTGGAATATATATATATATATATATATGTATATATATGTATATACCTTACTAGAAAGATATGATAACAAATAACATTTCTTTTTTTTTTTCAGGAAAATCACAGACAAAATTAAAAGACAAGTGAAAATAGTTTGTAAGTGACATACAAGTAAGATAAGACTTAATGAATTAATAAGACTTAATGTATTGTAATTTTAGCGAAACATCACTTAATTAGGTTGTAGTTTTGTAATATTTTTCTACTGGACGAGTAAATAAGTTATTGTAATAAATGAAATGTTTGTATTTGAAATTATCTTTTATTTTATTCAAAATGTTTTATAAACGACAGTACTACTTTTAATTTATGGCGTCTACAAATTGCATTCAATTTCATGTTTATTTATTAAATCACTAATTATAAGGATTTTTTGTAGATTCGCAATTCTAGTGACTCTTTTTAGGTTAAAGAGTAAATAATTTCACACAAAAATCTGCTAATAATAATATGAATATTTTTTTCTTACTATAAATCTCACTATTTACCTACCTACAGGTATATAAAATGTAATTTCTAAATCCTAATTATTAAATGTTTTCAATCAGTCTTGTAGAAATTCTTAACCAATCAAAATTTTATAACATCTCTAGAGATTTATTTAACTAGTCTAATTTGCATTTACGTTGCCTTTTTAAATAAATGGCAGTATTCTAAGCATTTTCGCAACCTTTCCACTTTCTTTCCACATTTCCGCATTCTTTCCACAACAAAGAATAATGTCATCGATATGAATATACATTCATTGCTTGTCTGTTTGACTTTAACACGCACATTTTTATTGGGCCAATTTCATTTTTTTTTATTATCTAATCTAGCCCTATGTCAACTCTTGACAATTCTCGTGTCCTCATTACATTCAGGTGACAGTTTGCCTGGAATGCATTGGCACTTAACTATCCCGTTGTCTCTGGTCAGCCAGGAGCCTTCAGGGCATGGGCCCTGTGTGTGGAGTATGTGGCATATTCCATCGAACACAGCTGAGCCTCTGCGAGATGTACACGCTGCCACCTGAAACATTTTGTATGAAACCGTTCGAAAATAAAGCGGAAATATAATTGGATCCAACTGTTTTGCAAAATTCTTCTTTATTACACTCAAAGGAAGTCGTTAAATATTTTAAAACTATTCAATCTATTAATAGAGTCTGCATGATGGTAAAAAAGGGAAAGCAAACATTTTTGACAAAACCCGCGACGCGGCGGTTATAAATCTCTCATTACATTTGAAAAGGTTAAAATAAAAAGATAATCGGTCTTAATATAACAATCCGCAATGGTTTAATACAAGCCGTCACCGTCATCGTGGACAAAAATCCACCTCTCCAGTTTATTCATTTATTTATAGGAAAAAGGCGACAGACGAGCGTACAGGCCACCTGATGGTAAGTGGATACATCCACGAACATCCACGGTACATGCCAACTTCAGTCCAGAATGACAAACGTTGGCACGTCCCCGAATGCGCTGCCTACCTAGGAGATGTAGGAATGGATTTGGAGAAAGGGTTAGGAGCAGTTGTAATTTCTCCGTGACCAAGATTCAACTCTGACACTTCGGCTATAGAAAAGAAATAAAAAACGCGAGGAAACCGTTTATATAACATTGCAATGCAATCGATCCCTTCAGAATCCACTGCAGGACATGGGCCTCCCCATGAACATTATCTTGTCTTGGCCGATCGTGTTGGCGAGTCCACTCTATCAGAGGTGGTGTAGTTCCTCAGCGCTTGTGGTAGCGACTTTTTTAACCCCTAGTCGCCTCTTACGAAACCCGCAAGAGCATTATTATAACATAACATTACCTCTATTATTACCTCTCTTCTGGTACAAGACCTGGTGCCACAAGCACAAACACCGTTGTGGCTGAGGCCGTCAAGCGAGGGTCGGGCTTCGAAGTCGAACGCCACCACTTCCCCCACGGGACATGGCTCCGCGGTGCCGGGCCGGTAGCAGCGCCGCCGTTCAGGCACGTACAGTCTACCCCTTGTACACGGCACCTGGAATAAGAAACAAAAGTACTGATGATTATCGAAATATATAGGAATACTTCTTTGTCACCAGCCAAATTTCGTAATTTGACTCATAATCACTTATAGTACACATTGCGATTAAAAAAGGAAAAATATCGAATTAATAAAAAAAAACTTTCTTACAAGGAACACATAGTCATTCTAGCAGCGCGCAAGAATTATAACGCCTAAAAAGTAACCCGGTACAAATGACATTGTCTGGTAACCATCGTATAAAGGTTAATCCACTTGAAGTAAGTATACTTCAATCGGGGCTCAAAGCATGAACTTAATTATTTGAGGCCTGAAATCTTTTAATTTTTGTTGTTCTTCTTTTTTTATAGAAAAAAAGGCGGCAGACGAGCATACAGTCCATCCGATGGTAAGTGGATGCTGTCGTCCATAGACATCCGCGATACATGCCAACATCAGTCCAGAATGACAAACGTTGGCACGTCACCAGATGCGCTACCTACTTTTGCAAATTAAGGAATGGATTGGGAAAATGGGGAGGGAGAGGATGGGATGGGAATGGGCTCTGGCATATCTCACTCACTTCCGAAACACATACGTACATTGGGGAAATACGATAAAGTAGGAAATGCGGAACATTTCAAGGAAGTATTCTGTGAGAGAGGGGTAACGAGACCAGTCGAGTGAGCCCAGCGACTGTGGGAATGCAGCATGCACTGCCTACCAAACATTTGTTGGAACATATTTCGAGTCCCCTACAGAGACGAATAAGGCACATAAATAGGCTCTATCATTTGTACTCGTTGATATCTTCTACACCAAGATTTACACCACCATTTTAATACACTCTTTTCTCGTAATAGGTATAGGCATTATAAGGCAACGGTCTCACGGTGTCACCCCGTTCCTTCCGCCGGTTTACCAGAGGGAAGCCCTTAGGCCCGTTGCAACACACATTTTGTTCCTGGCTGAGCGCCTTTTGCGCTCGCCCTAAATTAAGCACGACCGGTGACTCTTGAAAGGCCACTAGGGCCACAAGAGTTTAGCCGTTCCGAAAAAAAACCTCTCGGTGTCACATGGTGTCGACCAAACGAACAATCACGGTCAATAGCATACATTCACGGCTATTTTCTTAAATGTGGCCTTATGAAGTATAACAATGAAGTATATCTGTGGTTTATCGATTGATCATGGTTTGATCGGTTGCGGTAGGTCTCGCGGGTCTTAGCGACCAGCAGCGTTATCGCACAGCCAGCTACAACACTAGCTGATGGAACGAGCCGCGTCGCTTATCGCCGCGACCAGCGACCTCATATGTTTAAATGAGAACCTCCAAATTTTTCTCACCTTAGTACATCGTCCACTTCTAGCTATCATCTCATCCAGAGCGCATGGTCCTCGCGTATAAAGTCTGTAGCATGCGCCGTCAGATGCGCGTGCATGGAACGATTTGCAGACGCATTCTGCTCTGGACCCGTGAGGGGACACTTCCGTTATAGAAAATAGGTGGCCTTTGGGACAAGGGCCTATTGAGTCTGAAAGGACGAAAATTTTATATTACTCGTAGAATACTCAGTATTAACAATGACAAAAGGACTCCTAATGGCAGCCGCGCAATTAAATTGATTGTGCTAAGATAGGATTTTGGTTTTAACTGGCATGAATAAATTTATGACAGCATAGCAAACGCAACAATTTCATTGAAAATAAAGTGAATTCTGGAGTGCTTAAATTAACCGCGTGTGGCATGTTATAGTAATTCGTAATATATTTTCTGTCTTACAGATCAAAAAGTCTACGTCTTTTTCCGCCCAATATTTTAATATCTACTACCACTAGTTACTTTGTTGTAATAATATAGAAATTCTTGCATTAATACTTACCTTACTCTTAAAGGGAATCTCGAAATCTACTTGACTCGAACTCGCCTGAGGACAGCTAAAGGATTACCTCAAGAAAATGTCAAAAATGTTATTCTGTAATAGCACGGTTATCTGCGCTTACCTCTAGAAATGTCGAAAGTGTATTCTCTGAGCACAGATTCAGCTACGTATATTGAAGACCTAGGAACTTCCGCACATAGTCCGCTAATCGATAGTGACACTCATACTCGTATGTTGTGAAACTTACCTAATTCAGAACAAGTTCCAGTTTCATTATGATAATGAGGTAAATGCTTCTCGCATCCACACTTGGAGCCAGGCAGAAACAACTGTCCCCTTTGGCAAGGTCCTCGGGAGTAGTGCGCGTAGCATCCTCCATCCTCCAAATAGTAGTGGGGACCATTGGTAGCACACTGGAGTTAATGATAATTAATTACTTATTTTCAGAATATACATAACAGTTTGTACAACCGAAGCATATATATATTCGACTATTATTTCTCTCACAGAAGGCTACCTTGAAATGTACTGCATTTCCCACTTTATTACTTTATCGAATTCCCATCCTATCCCATCCCTCCCTCGAAGTGAGTGAGATGTGCCAGACTCCATTCCCATCCTATCCCTCCCCATTTTCCCAACCCTTTCTCCAAATCCATTCCTATATCTCCAAAGGTAGGCAACGCCATATGGGGTCGTGCCAGCGTTTGTCATTCTGGATTGATGTTGACATGTATTGCGGATGTCTATGGACGACAGCATCCACATACCATCAGGTGGACTTCAGGTTCAGTCCATAAAAAAAAGAAAAGAAGCACATGAAAAGAACGCTGGAAGTCGGCGCGAGTTTAATGAATAATGAATAAACGCAGGGAATAACAAAGATATTAGCGAAAAAAATGTTGTTAATCAATTACTATTGTAATTATGTTGTTAACATTCTGAGATACATATTGTTGCCGCTTAAGGCAACTTATAAATTAATTGTTTATCAAATAATTAAATTGTAACTTCATATTAATTTTCTATCCGTTAAATATATCTAAAAATTGTCTATTATAATATTGTCCATCGTATTGTCTATAATTATTGTCTATTCTTTATTGTCTATTGTATAGTCTATGCTTTTATTTTCTGCAACTCGCAACATTGACATTAAAAAATGTGACAGCGACCAACCTTCGTAAAAACTATAACTGCGAATATAATTGTACAACAAATTCAACTTTGAGTTTTAATAATAGTAAGGCTCCATTGTGTAATCAAATACATAAAATGGTGGCCCATGAGGGGAATCTTCAACCTTCAACAATAATTGCATAAAATCGCAAAACATCGCAACTCGCCCCGGCTTCGCCAAGTGGTACCGGGTGCGTATGCAGTAAGGCCCGAAGACAAAGAGGAGAATCAACTAATCAAGGCTGAAGTAAAACTCATCTGGGCTTCGTCGAGGCTCGAGGCGTGGTATATCTAAAGTACTAACTCGCGCGGCGCAGTCTGCAAAGATAAGTGTCCATCCTTTGTTCCTCCTAATCTAATACCTATCCCTTTTGTCAAAATTGTGAACAAATTTTCTCTTTGGAAGCTTAAAATTACATAATTACATTATTAATATCACTCCATGTGCGCAAATTGTTTAAATTAGTTTTCAAAATAGCTTAAATTACATTAAATAAGTGCTCAACTAAGTGTTTTAACCAACAAGTACCGAGCATCTTATCTTATTTTCCCTTAAATCTACATTCTTAATTCTAATTAATTAAATAAATGGTGGCCCATGCTTAAAATAGTTAATAAATATTATTAAAGTACCTACATTTCTTTTTTTAAATAAAATCATTAAAAGGAAGGTTACATTTCTCTTTTAATTATCGACATTAAATAAAATTAGCCTTGTTCATTGCATTAAAGTAAATTATTTAAACGGAAATTCCAGGATTATTCTGCCGACGCGCAGCCGGCGCGTTGCTTAACAACTAGTTTACGTTGTCAACGGGTTAATTAGCTGTCCTGCCACTTTCCCAGTGACCTATTAAGGAACGTGAGAATACTTTTTCTTTATTGTATTTTCTCAACTATTTATTGGAATTCAGCGTGCATTCATAATGTCTAAGACCGATAAGCCATCAAGTTTCACTCATCAAGAACGATTAATTAATTTAGTAACAATGAGAAGTTCCATTAGGGGACAAATAACCAAATTTAAAAATTATTTAACTACATTTAGCTCGCAAGAGGAAATTACAAATATATCTCTTGCCGAGTTAAGCTTAAAACTAAGCAAATTTGAAAGTTTATCCTCGAAGTTTGATGAGTTGCAGGGTGAGATAGAGATATTGAATTCTGAAAACTTGGCTACAGAGCTTGATGAGCGTGAGATAACAGAGAACAACATAATTTCAAATATTGCAATAGCTAAATCCATAATTGACAAACAAAATAATTTCGAGACCGAGCGACGGAACTCGATCGCAGTCGAGGCTCAATGTTCTCACGATCATCGGGATCTGGGGTTTAGGTTACCTCAAGTTCAGATTTCTAAATTTGATGGTGCATATTTCCGCTGGCTTGAATTTCGTGATACTTTTGAAAATTTAATTCACAACAATGATCGTATAAAACCTATACATAAATTTCATTGTCTTATATCTTATCTGGAAGGAGATGCAGCTAGGATTATATCCAACCTGGAAGTATCTTCGATTAACTACGCGAAGGCCTGGCAGCTTCTCGGAGATCGTTATGACAACAAAAGATTGTTGACTAATCACCATTTAAGTTCATTGTTTAATATACAAGCTCACACCCGAGAGTCTGAAAGGTCTTTGCGGTTTTTGGTTGATCATGTAACTAAGAACTTACGTGCCTTGGCTAGCTTAGGCCAGTCTACTGATGGATGGGATGTCTTGATAATTTTTATGTTGTCGTCTAAACTTGACAGCCGGACTCTGATGAAATGGGAGGAGTACCGTAACACTCTCGATGATCTCCCGACTTTGGATCAATTTCATAAATTTTTAATTGATCGCGCTGATGTTCTAGAGGCACTCAACCGTAATAAATGCGATAGTAATTCCAAATACTTATCTGTAATGTCACGGCCAGCGCCCTCTGCACCTACCTCCAGTAGTAGCAATAATAACAAACATGAACGAAATAATCACACAAAATCATTCCTGAGTGTTAATCAAAATATGAAAGGCTTATCCACTTCAAAACAAGGCAAGTCATTAACTTTTGTGTGCATCATATGCAGCGAAAATCACAAGGTTTTTGAATGTCCTAAGTTTATTAATAAAGGCATCCAAGAAAGGTTAGCAGACGTGGCTAAGTATAAATTGTGTGCCAATTGCCTCAGGCAAGGGCATCCAGTAAGCGAATGCCGCTTCGGCCCGTGCCGGGAGTGTAAGCAGAGGCACAATAGTTTGTTGCATGATTCGAAACAGAGTGTAGTCAATAATTCAGCTGTTATAAGCTCAGTCTCGTCTGCGGTTAATGTTTCCAAAGGTTCCAATCGGGTACTTCTCTCCACAGCGGTTATCGAAGTAGTGAACCCTAACACTAATAAAAAGGAAAAGGTCCGTGCCCTTTTAGACTGCGGTAGCGAGTCCTCGTTTATCACTAAAGCGTTAAAGGAAAGACTGTCATTAAAATCGCACCCAATTGACTGTCTAAAGGTCATAGGTGTCGGTAACAGTCACAACAATAACATATTTGAAAAATGTATCGCTCAAATAAATTCACTAAATGATTCATTTAAAGTTACGTTATCATGCTTTGTTCTAAAGGAGCTTACAAGTAACATACCTAAATGCGCTATAGATATTAAAGATCTTAATATTCCTAAACATTTGCCATTGGCAGATCCTGACTTTAATCAACCTGCTTCAGTTGAAGTTTTAATTGGAGCAGACATTTTCTGGGACCTCTTAGGTAGTGAACACTACTCCTTGGGGTCTAAAAATCCTCAATTGCGACATTCAAAGTTAGGTTGGTTGATATCAGGCCCGATTAATGTAATAAATAAAACACAGAAAATTAATTGCAATTTTAATACAATTTCTAAAACTAGTAATAAAGAAAACAATATTGAGAATTTGTTAGTTAAATTTTGGGAGGTTGAACAGGTCCCCAATAAACCATTTTTTACCCCAAAGGAGCAAGAATGCGAGAAACATTTCTTGACTCACACTGTACGTTTGAGTAATGGTAGATTTGAAGTCAAATTACCTCTAACCGAATCACCTGAGTGTCTCGGTGACTCATATCATTTAGCAAGAAAACGTTTCTTAAATTTAGAATGCAAATTTAAGCGTAATCCGGCGTTAAAGTCTAAGTATTCGGATTTTATAAGAGAATATGCAGAATTAGGACATCTCAGTGAGTCAGCAATTTTAAAACCTAACCCAGGTTACTTTTTATGTCACCATGCCGTCTTTAAAAATAGCGAATCCACTGCACTACGCGTTGTATTCGACGGTTCCGCTGCCTCTTCCTCTGGAGTTTCACTGAACGACATCCTAATGGTTGGGCCAAATGTCCAGGATTCTCTCTTCTCCATACTCGTGAGGGCAAGGCAGTACCGGTTTATCTTGTCTGGCGACATCGAAAAGATGTACCGCCAGGTTCAAGTGAACAATGAAAACCGTGACTTGCAACTCGTCATATGGAGAGGAGATGAGTCCGAGCCCCTTAAAACTCTGCGATTAAGTACTCTTACTTACGGCACCGCAAGTGGGAGTTATTTAAGCACTCGCTGTCTGTCGCAGCTCGGGGAGGAGCAGCGCGATCCTCTCATAAAAACGATAATACAAAAAGATTTTTATGTAGATGACCTTATTACAGGATCTAATGACGAAAACGAATTGCGGTACATACAAAAGTCGGTCGCGGAGGCTTTGAGATTAGGATGTTTCAATTTGCGAAAATATAAAAGTAACTTACCTACTTTGTTCGAGGATTCAAGCATAAATATTCATGGAAATTTAACTATAAGTGAGTCCTCGAGCACACTCGGACTGGGGTGGAGTCCTATACATGACACATTTAATTTTCCTATAAAAACTCCCCTTCCCGTCGAAAAAATTACTAAGAGGTACATAATGTCAAATTCATTCAAAATTTTTGACCCCTTGGGTTTAGTTAGCCCTTGTATAATCAAAGCTAAAATTCTTTTACAAAAGCTGTGGAAGGAGGGACTTGATTGGGACGAAGCAGTCCCAGATATCTTTAAAGAAGAGTGGGATAAATTTGTTGACAACTTACCTTTTATTCAAGGGTTAAATGTAGTTAGGCCAGTTATATGTGACTCACCTAAATCAATTGAAATGCATGTTTTTAGTGACGCCTCACAAGTCGCCTACGGCAGTTGCGTTTATATGAGGTCTGTTGCTCTAAACGGTGACGTCACTGTAAGACTTTTATGTAGTAAATATAAAATCTCACCTGTGAAGCCCACGACGGTAGTACGTCTCGAGCTCTGTGCCGCACTGCTAGCTGCGAGGCTCAGCAAGGCTGTACTGGACTCGCTGTCGACGCGTTAGCGGCAAAACTTTGTGTCCTTTGATGGGTAATCTCCCGGCTCAAAGAATTAATCCAGATTTTCCATTTATCTCCGTCGGTCTGGACTTCGCCGGTCCTTTTCAAATATTAAACCGTAAAGGTCGTGGTAGTAAACTTATAAAATGTTACCTTTGTTTATTTGTCTGCTTACGGTTCAAATGCGTTCACTTGGAAGCCGTAAGCGACTTAACTAAAAATGCATTCCTAATGACTCTCAGAAGGTTCATTGCACGAAGAGGTAAGCCAGCGGAAATATTCTGCGACAATGGTAGAAATTTTGTCGCTGCTGCCAAGGAGTTAGGTCAATTTTTAAAATCAAACCAGGAATCTCTGTCTGACTTTGCAACTCAAGAATCCATTAAATTTGTATTCTCACCAAGTCGAGCGCCACATTTCGGTGGAATCTGGGAGAGTGGCATCAAATCTGCTAAACATCATTTAAAACGTGTCATGGGTAACAGCCATGTCACTTTCGAAGAACTCTTAACTTTATTTGCGCAAGTGGAGGCGATACTTAACAGTCGCCCCTTGTGTCACATGTCATCATCCCCGGACGATCTCCTCTCCCTCTCCCCAGGGCACTTTCTAATCGGCAGACCTCTGACTGCGCTGCCGGCACAGGCGCTTGAGAACCACAGCGAGAACTCCCTACAACGATATGCGCGCATAGAGAAGATGTATCAGCATTTTTGGCAAAGATGGCAAAGAGAATATATTTCAGAGCTACAACAGCGAACCAAATGGAGAACCAACAAGGCCAAGCTGAAAGTCGGCGATTTGGTCCTCATTCAAGAAGAACACGTCCCTCCGTTGTGCTGGAGGCTTGGGCGAGTGACGCGCTTATTCCCGGGTCCAGACGGCGTGTCCAGGGTCGCAGACTTGACCACCACCAGAGGCTGCGTACGGCGGCCCCTCGTGCGCCTCTGCCCCTTACCAACTCCTGAAGATTTTCAATGTTAAAAGGGCTTCGCTCCTTTCAACGAGGCGGGAAGATGTTGCCGCTTAAGGCAACTTATAAATTAATTGTTTATCAAATAATTAAATTGTAACTTCATATTAATTTTCTATCCGTTAAATATATCTAAAAATTGTCTATTATAATATTGTCCATCGTATTGTCTATAATTATTGTCTATTCTTTATTGTCTATTGTATAGTCTATGCTTTTATTTTCTGCAACTCGCAACATTGACATTAAAAAATGTGACAGCGACCAACCTTCGTAAAAACTATAACTGCGAATATAATTGTACAACAAATTCAACTTTGAGTTTTAATAATAGTAAGGCTCCATTGTGTAATCAAATACACATATATCTATCACTTTTGATATGTATTGATTGTATCTGTATTTGATCTCTTGCTAACAGTTTTAAGATGTGTTTAATCTTTGTAGAAAATTACTTACAGTACAATTAGCAATTCCATCTTCGCCGACATCCAATATGGCTCCTGCATAGCAGGGTCCTTGGCTGTGTTTGTAGTAACACCGGCCGTCAGGGGGCCAGTAGAGCAAGGTCTCGTCGGCGCATGGCTGGGGCCTCACGCACATACCTTGTCGCTCGCTAGAATACCGAATAGTGGAGATTAGTCATGGGATTCTCATTACCAAAGTGTCTTCTTGTTTATCGAGGTGTTTGGGCTATGCCAGCAGGATCCATATGCAGTATATAAGGTGCGATTAACATGAATCATTCCAAGGTTTAAATCAAAACGACATTTTAATAATTTTCTTATATAAAAAACTAAATTTAATCATGTTTTTTTCGATGAACGCATAATATAAACATTTCTAGTAAACTGTAAACGCGTTGTAACACTAGTCTTTGACCTCTTTGACACTGTATGATTTTCAGTGTGAGGAAATAGCTAATAAATAACAGTATTAGAAACTGTATAGGCCAGTACGACCTCTTGTATCAGCCTTTAATGTCCCACTGCGGGGCACAGGCCTCCCCTAGTAAATCACTAGGGTGTTTCGGGCAATAATTCACCACGCGGGCCCAGTTGTTCATTTTACTTTTATTGTCTACAGTAATAATTATTTTATATTATTAAAATATTTGAATATCAATGAAACAATAGCGTATTTGTATTATAACATTTGCAGTAGCTCCCTAAAATGCAGTGAATTTTATTACATGTGATATGGATCATATAATTTATTACATCTTGATGGATATTAGATCTATAGTCTTTTAAATCTAGCTTAATTAATCTAGACTAATTATTTTCATAGAGCACTATACGAAGCACTTTGATAAATGCCATTCTAATCAGGCTAGATTTAAAAGTACATCTGTGAGGTACCGTACAATATAGATGAAAAGTTAGATTTGTAGTCGGAGCGGAATAAAATTAAAACAGGAGAAAAGCATCTCAGATTCCGAAGATGTTTTCCTAAATTTCATAATCTAAATCGTGTCTGAACGCGTACAATAATAGTTATTTGTTATACAAGAGTGCAAAGTTGCTTTTTAACCGCGTGCTCAATTTTGATGACCAAGCAAGCGAAGGATTCAAAAATTTGAATCCTGAGCGTTAGCGAGGGAATCAAAAGAGCACGAGATGAAAAATCTTTGCACTCGAGTGCAACACGTAACTTTTCATCCCACCTCAGCGAGGAAATGACTAAATGCAAAAAAAAAAAGTACACCAAGAAGGTTCCGAGTCTGAGTTTTTAACAAATTAAAAAAGGTTGTATGATAAATTCGGCACCATGGAGGTAGAAGTAAATAGGTTTAATGATGTTTTGAATTCACAAACTTAGTGCACACGATGTTCTAAATTCAATTTACTTTATCCTGTAGCGGATAAAAACGGCTTTTGCACTCAGATATCGAAGAGCAAAAATACTCTTTCCGAGATAGGGGGATGAAAAGGTATTTGTTTACCTTTTATTCCTATTTGGCGTTTCGGCACTGGTTACACCAGCCGTGGTCACGAGTTGATTTAAAAGGTATATAAAAGATAAACATATACCTTTATTATACGCGTTCAGACCAGATTTAGAATATACAATTTGTTCCAAACGAGAATGTTTAAATAGTTGTTTTCGTAAAATCGAAATATCTTCAATTTGAACATAATGGAGTACCCATTAGCACCAAACCCTCCCCTGCACTAGTACTGGCTGTTGGTCTGTAAATAGAACAAGTGGAAACGGAACGCTAGACCATTTCAAATTGTTTGAGAAACAAATTAGATCCTGAACCAACAAAGTTAAAGTAAGGCTAAGTCAAGTCAAGTTTCATTGGGTTACTTCAAATGTTAGAGAATTTGTTGTATTGCAAACAAACACCATGTTGACGACCGGCGCACTAATAATGGCTCGGCGGGCCGACCGGTCGTGTACGAGCGGAAGACGCGCTAGTGTTCGCGGCGGCGGGTGACGACAGACGAGGCATCTGAGTGCCCAACTTGAATGATTGTATGCCGCTCGCTCTTCATGTATGCGGGGTTCTCTTGAGGTCGGCTAGTCGGAGGGTTTTCTTGAGGTGCCGGGTGGTCGAAGTGATACTCGTAGGACTGCTGTTTGACGACTGTGTATTTTGGCCAGATTGGCCCCATTTATATTCTCAATACAAGCCGCTCAACAAGGGATGTTTGCAACCGAGGGTTTCCGCCCTTTTGTCCAATAGCACGCTACCTCGCGCAGTCCCCATTGTTACGGCGAGCCGTTTCCGGAGTCGCCGTAACGGTACTCTCGTCTTGTCTTGCTCCCCCACGTGGGAAGCGCCCATGCGTACCTCTCGCTCTAGCGCGTTGGTTTCTACACGACCTAATTCCGAGAAAACGCCATGCGCCAGATGTTGTACTCGGCGTCGCTTCTCCCACGTGAGAAGCGCCCGCATGGGATTTGTTTTCTATCAATATTTAACTTTCTGCATTTATTTACTCAGTAACTATTTGTATGGGGTTTTAGGTCGTGTAGGCCTCTCATGTTAGTGTAGCGTGCTATCTCTAATCTCTCATGTACGTAGGCCCTCAGTTATAACACCTCCCTCGCATCTCTCTTTATTGAGCAACTTGTATCAAATTCTCTTTATTTACTACATCTTACGTTACTATACACAATTATCCTTACATCCTATACATATACATAAGGTTCTTAAGCTACACACGGTACATAATAGGCTTATTCTAGACATGGGGCGTACTTGTCGCTACACAATTATACATTATATACATAGTTACGTATCTACGCAATCACTGCACATCACAATACACTGGTTTCACTCATGTCATTTTTGGCTGTCCGCAACATTCTCCCCCCGGCGAAGACTCGTCGCAGCCTCTCGCTCCACAGGGAGGACAGCCAGTCTCGTCACCGGCCTCAGGAATGATCCGCCACTGGTCCGCACCACCGCCGTCCGCACCTTCCCGTCTCGCCCAGGGAAGACTCTCTCCACTATGCCGCGCGGCCACACGTTGCGCGGCAATTGTGCGTCGACGATCACCACGAGGTCCCCTTGCTGCAGCGGTCGCACGTCGTCCGCTGCTCGTCCTCGTGGTACTAATGTGGGCAGATACTCCGCGACCCAGCGCCGCCAGAAGTGGTCGGCGAGCGCCTGGGTCCTTCGCCATGTGGATCTGTCCGCTTCTGTGCATGGGCCGGTGAGAGGTAGGCCCGATGATGACCCCAACAGGAAGTGGTTCGGGGTCAGTGTTTCCGTGTCGTCGGGCCCAACAGCAACGTGGGTCAGAGGCCGGGCGTTGACTGAGTGCTCGGCCTCCGTCAGCAATGTCTGTAGCGCCTCCTCTTTAGGCGCCTTCTCGTTCAGTGTAGCGTGGAGTGCGACCTTCACGCTGCGTACCAGGCGCTCCCAAGCGCCACCCATGTGCGGCGCGCCCGGTGGGATGAAGATCCACCGCACTCCCCGCTCGGTTGCGTAGTCTCGTAGGTGCGGCTCCCACTCGCTATAAGCCGCACGTAGCTCGCTGTCGGCGCCGCGGAAATTAGTGCCATTGTCCGAGTACATGGTACCCGGCCAGCCGCGGCGCGCTGCCATCCGTCGTATCGCCATGATCGCCGAGTCTAATGTCAGACTAGCGACCAACTCCAGGTGCACGGCGCGCGTCGCCATGCAGGTGAATAGCGCGCCCCATCTCTTCTCGCGGCGCCTCCCGATCGCCACGGTCATCGGGCCGAAGTAGTCCACGCCACAGTGCGTGAACGGACGTTGATGCACGGTGACCCGCGCGGGCGGCAAGTCGCCCGGCGCTGGGGTGCGCGGCGTCGCTCTTCTAACGCGACACCACTGGCAGCTGCGTGCGGCGGCCCTCACTGTAGGCCGCAGCCCCAATATGCAGTACCGTTGCCGCAGATCGTTGACCACGCGCTCGTTGTTCGCGTGGCCCGCTTGACGATGCGCGTCAGCGACTAGTAGACGGGTGAATGGATGTCGCCCGTCCAAGATGATCGGCGACTTCGTGTCCGTCGGGACGTCGGCCGCCTCGATCCGCCCTCTGACGCGCAGCACGTCCCCTACCAGGTAGGGGTCTATGGTGAATAGGCGACTCGTCCTCTTGATGGAGTCGCCTCGCCGCAGGGCTTCCACCTCTGCCCCGAAGCTGTCTGCCTGTGCCCTGTTGACCCACAGCGCCGTGGCTCGCTCTATGTGTCTGGCCTCTAGCTGCGTTCCCCTCTTCCTCAGCTTATCTGTAAAAAATAGCACATATGCGGTGCTTCGCATTAATCGCCGGAAGTTGGAGAACCTGGTCACGTCGGGTAAGTGGTCGTGGCTTCTCTCGACGTCTTCCACGTGGAACACTGCTTCGGGTGGTGGTGGGTAGGCCTCTTCGTCTTCTTGCGGCCACTCGCTTTCCTCCAATTGCAGGAAGGCCGGCCCGGTGAACCAACGTTCCGTTGTGACGGGAACGTGGTTATACGACGCCCTGGTTGCGTCGTCCGCCACATTCTCTGCCGTCGGAACCCACCGCCTTTGTTGTGGGTTTGACTCTTCTTCGATTTCGCCGAGACGGTGTGCGACGTACGGCGTATACTTCTTCGCGTTTGTCCGTATCCCTTGCAGCACCGTAGTCGCGTCGGTCCAATATGTGACCGAGTCGATGGAACGGAACCTGTGCTCGCCGCACACGGTTTTGGCGAGCCGGACTGCGATCGTCGCCGCCTGTAGTTCCAGTCGTGGCACCGTCAGCGACTTCAGCGGCGCCACCTTTGCCTTGGCAGCGGCTAACGCGACTCACACGCCGTCCCTTGTTGTGACGCGCCAGTACGCCGCCGCTGCGTACGCCTCTCTGCTGGCGTCGCAAATAACATGTAGCTCGAGTCGGTCCGGCGTCGAGGTGATGTAGGCGCGTGGGATGCGCGGGCTCGCCGTCTCTGTTAGCGCCTCCAGCCACGTGCTGAAGCTCCTGGCATCTTCCGCGGGTATGGCCTCGTCCCAGCCGAGTTTCAGGCGCCACAGTTGCTGCAGCGGTATCTTCCAAGATGCGTTCCGCGCGCTTGTCCTCGGCGCTCACCTTCTCCGCTCGCGACACGCCCAGCGCGTCTATGCGGAAGTGCTCACGCACAAGATCCTCCACACGGTCCCTACTTTGTGTGGCTGTCACGTGCAGCACTGTGTCTTCGTTCTCTCGTATTACACGGCGTGGCATCGTGCCGTGTAATACCCATCCCAGGCGCGTCCTCGATGCTGCGGGCTCGCTGTGTCCGCCGACCCGTAACTCACGTGTTACGATCGCTGCCCAGTTGTCCGCGCCCATCAATATGCGCGGCGTAGCTTCTCGACGTGAAGACAACGGCAGGTTTTTTAAGTGGTCGTATCGGCGCACGCTGGGTATCCGTTGGCCTCTCAGCTTGAGGCCGCTAAGTGTCCGGGCGGTTATTTGTACACTTCTCTCGCCGGGACCGCGTATTGTGCATGTGACGCGCTTGCTTGTTGCCTGTTCTAGGCTAGTAGTGCCCACTCCTCTTATTCTCAGTGCTTGTGTCGGTCCGTCCAATCCGACTTCCTGGGCCAGGGCTTCGTCCATCAGTGTCACCGTGGAGCCCTCGTCTAGTAGCGCGTACGTGTGCGCCTTGCCCCGCGGTCCGCTTACTGTCACCGGACATACCTTTAGTAGGACGTCGCTTGCTGTGTCGCTGTGCGTTGACAGTACTGCTTCCGCCGGCTCTGTTTCCTCTCCCCGCTCTGGGGCCGGTGGGGCTGGGCCTGCTCGCTCGCTGTGAAGTAGTGGGTGGTGGGGGCGGCGACACCCGTTGACGCCGCATGCTCTAGCGCGGCACGATGATCGTCGATGCCGCTCGCCGATGCACTTGAAGCAGACGTTGTTCTTCTTCGCCCACTCCCATCGCGAGTCCATTGCCATCTCCTTCAGCTTCTTGCAGCTGGTGGTGCGGTGCTCCTCTCCGCAGCAAAGACATGTGACGGCTGCGTCGGCTGTGTGGTACGCCGCTTTATAAGTCACACGGCGTGGTGCGCTTGCGGGAGCTGCGCGCGCCTCGTTCCTTCTGGGCGCGCTCGTTGCGATGGGTAGCTGGTCCGGGCGGGTGTATAGGGCCGCCCGATCCGCTTCACGTGACAGGAACCGCGATAAGGTGACGATCTCTGCTTCGCCGCCTTCCCCGTGTTCGTAGGCGTAGTCGCACCACCTGCTCATTAGGTGCGGGCTGAGCTTTTCTACCACTTCTTGGGCGAGCATGGGGTTTTGTAGATAGCCCCTTTTGTCCACTGTGGCCAATACGCTAACTATGTTTTGGACCCGAACTGCGAATTTGTTTAGGTCCGCTGCTGAGTTCAGCCGCGGCAGCTTCTTTAAATCTTCCAGCGCCTTGTACACTATAGTCTCCGGCCGGCCGAAGCATCGTTCCAGGGCTTGGACGATGAGCTCTGGATCTGAGGCCGTGTATAGCAGCGCCGCTACCGCTTCGCGCGCTTCTCCCCTCAGGCTTGCGCGCAGGCGCGCTAAGTTTTCCGCCGGCGTGAGTCGACATAGCTGCGACGAATCTCTCAACGCCGCTTTGAATGGCAGCCACTCTGTTGCTGCTCCGGAGAATGGTGGCAGCTCCATGGCTTGGCGTGGCGGTGGACGCATCCTCGTGATTCTGTCCAGCGCCTCTGCGAGCTGCCTCGTGCCCCGCTCTCGTTCCGGCGTAGGCGATCTGGCGCGACGAATGTTGTTTCGTTCATTCGCCCATCGTGGCCCCTCTGTGGCCGCGCCTCTGTCCCCGCTGGGTTCTCGTCGACAGTCGTCTCCGCGGCGTCGGTGTGGCTCCCTGTCGATCCGCTTCTCCCGATCTTCCCATGGTGCTGGAGTTGCAGGCCAGTTCTCCCTCAGACACACGTTGTCGAGGTCCCCGCGCTCCCCCCGTGGATTGACCGGGTCCGTCGCATTCTGGATCCAGCTGCTGACGCGTGAGTGTGCATCAACAGCGCTGCCTCGGTCCGATTCCTCCGCGTCTATATTAGCCAAGTCCAATTCCAATTGATTCCGCACCAGCCTAGCCTCTATTTCTAATTCCTTCTTCTGTATTGCGGCTAGGCGGGATTCTGCGGCTACTTCGGCGGCTTTCCTCTGCGCCGCTAGGCTAGCTGTGGAGCGCCGTGATCGTACAGTGCGCCTTGATGCACTGTATGTAGGCGATGAGGCGCGACGACTCGTTGACGCGTCCTCCCCCCGGTACGCTAGCTGTAGCGGCATGTCCCCCCCCCCTGATGTGTCTGTACCCCTCCGGGGATGGTACTCGCGACGACGCGTATGGCTCTCGCTCGCGGGCGGGCAACGCGGGCTGCACAGTGCTGCCCGACGTCCTCGACGGCGAACGCGACGACTCGGTGAACGCGCGCATGCCGGGCATTCGCTGGGAACGCTCATCCAGCGCCGCCCCCTGCGGCGGGGCGGTAGCGGCGGCATGGCGGAGAGCCGACTCTCTCGCGGCTTCCCTCGTGGAAGTGGCGATCACGTGTCGTGGCAACACGTCAGCGGTGACGGTGCCCCTCGCGGCGTCGGAGGCGACGGCGGTAACGCGGGCCGTCGCGGCGGGCGACGGCTGTGCGGGCGGTAACGCGGTATCGTAGCCCGACTCGTTTCGCGAATTACTGCGCGTCTTCATGGCCGGAACGTTGTGGTGCTGATGGTGCAATGTAGCTGCACAGATCCGGCTACTCGAAGGACCAGCTTGTTGACGACCGGCGCACTAATAATGGCTCGGCGGGCCGACCGGTCGTATACGAGCGAAAGACGCGCTAGTGTTCGCGGCGGCGGGTGACGACAGACGAGGCATCTGAGTGCCCAACTTGAATGATTGTATGCCGCTCGCTCTTCATGTATGCGGGGTTCTCTTGAGGTCGGCTAGTCGGAGGGTTTTCTTGAGGTGCCGGGTGGTCGAAGTGATACTCGTAGGACTGCTGTTTGACGACTGTGTATTTTGGCCAGATTGGCCCCATTTATATTCTCAATACAAGCCGCTCAACAAGGGATGTTTGCAACCGAGGGTTTCCGCCCTTTTGTCCAATAGCACGCTACCTCGCGCAGTCCCCATTGTTACGGCGAGCCGTTTCCGGAGTCGCCGTAACGGTACTCTCGTCTTGTCTTGCTCCCCCACGTGGGAAGCGCCCATGCGTACCTCTCGCTCTAGCGCGTTGGTTTCTACACGACCTAATTCCGAGAAAACGCCATGCGCCAGATGTTGTACTCGGCGTCGCTTCTCCCACGTGAGAAGCGCCCGCATGGGATTTGTTTTCTATCAATATTTAACTTTCTGCATTTATTTACTCAGTAACTATTTGTATGGGGTTTTAGGTCGTGTAGGCACCTCAGGTTAGTGTAGCGTGCTATCTCTAATCTCTCATGTACGTAGGCCCTCAGTTATAACACCTCCCTCGCATCTCTCTTTATTGAGCAACTTGTATCAAATTCTCTTTATTTACTACATCTTACGTTACTATACACAATTATCCTTACATCCTATACATATACATAAGGTTCTTAAGCTACACACGGTACATAATAGGCTTATTCTAGACATGGGGCGTACTTGTCGCTACACAATTATTATACATTATATACATAGTTACGTATCTACGCAATCACTGCACATCACAATACACTGGTTTCACTCATGTCATTTTTGGCTGTCCGCAACACACCAGAAGAACCAAATAGATGTATATCTAAGAATATTGTGTATATTGTAGTATATACATACATGTAGCCGACTTTACAAGAGTTAAACGATAGTTTCTATAAATTCAATTTAAAATCTTCAGATGCTTACCTACCCTCGCTTGTTGAAAGTCTCCTCGACCGGTGCGAAGTACTCCCCAGGCCTGCAGGGACCTCGCTCGAACAGCTTATGGCAAGTTGTATTCTGCGGCAGCTGGGCAGTTCCCGGTGGACATTTGCACTCTGCCACCGTCCTGCCTCTCCATTCGTTTGGACTGAGCTCTTGTGTGTCCGGACAGGGGTGGCCTCTCTGGAATTAGAACGACAAATTGGTTACGAAAATTTTTTATTACCGATGGGTCTCAACACGATAAACTGTTGGTAACCAAAAACACGGAAAGAATAAAAACTACCTCAATCGCGATCAAAATTTTTTTTGCTCTTTATTTAAAAAAAAAACATTCAATACAAGATAAAATTATATCATAATAAATTGTACTTAGTAACGAATAGAACTACATCTCCTAAATTTTAAATATACATACATACAAATACTATCTTATTACTGGCAGCGAGAGAGGAGGGTTACAAAAAAATAGGAAGGTAGTAATCGAATTATTAATTATTAAAATTGTTTATGTAAGACTTAATTTCATAATCTTCTTTTTTTAAATATTAAGCTGTGTAAATCCTTTATTGTAACAAGCGAGCCTGCGCGGAATAAATGATTGTTTAACATAGTTCCGATAGAAAAGCAAATTTGGGACAAGTGTTATCGTGCCTGTTGGTAATAATTATGTTATTTTTCACAAAATGTTACAAATAAGGCGTTTATGTCGTAACAAATTTAATTAATGAGCTGTGAAACTACTCAAATACTAAATCTACTTAACACTTGATAGTAATCAAGTGTAAACATCTTGGAAACAGAAAATGCTTTTGATATCGTGAAAGTTTTGTTGGTTGAATGGAATTACTATAAAAATTACGGCTTTTGTGATTAAGGCATTTAGTTTAATAATCTCAATCGTTAGACGACTCTTTCATATAGACAAAAAGTGATAGATAATCAGACTGATCACCTGGTGGCAAATATCTGCGATTACTGCCAACATCAGTCAAGAATGACGAACCTTGACACAGCCCCGTGTGGATTTAATTGTAAAAAGGACTGGAAAAATAGGAAATAGGGGGTTAATGAAGAACGAAACGTTCGAAAGTGTTCGAAACGTCGGGATATAAATAATGTTAAATATACGCGATTTAAACCGTTCAAAGTTGTTTAATTGCTAGGTTAATGAAGAGTTTCCCTCATATCATAAATAAAAAAGGTCAAAGTAAAATAAAGGCAAATCCATTTAGAAATTATCTAACAAAACCAACTGCAACTAACATAATATATTTAGCAGCTTCTCATTATGATTCACAGATGGTTATGATTACGAGCAAGTGTCAGATACCTGGTTATTATATTCGCTATCTTAATACTCTGCTCTTTGTGCATTATGTTACGTTATATAACTCACAATTCAAATTTAATATCCGGTTTGAATTACGCTCATTACGTCCTAACATTCGTTTGCTAGCATGTTATCAAGTAAGTAGATTTTTAATTTTATTTTTCAGCCTCTTTTAACGTCCCACTGCAGGGCACAGGCCTCCCTTAATGGATGCGTGGCGTAATGGATGGATTAATGGATTAAAGTGGATCATGCGAGCTAACGATATTTGCTTTAAAAAGTCCATATTTGTTTAGAAACACTGTGATTCGGGCCAAACAAGACGTGATTAAAAAATTCGTAAAGTCAATCGTTCGAACTTATGACGTGAAGAATGTGAATTGATAATAGATGTTATTAATTTGTACAACATCCTCAATATACAAGAACGTTAATAACGATGTATTTACAATATTTTTTCCGTCAATAACACATTTTAAAATCCATTCATACTCGTATATTGGCTATTTACCCAAAACCAATAATTGTATTATGTGTATAAGAACAAATACTTTATTTTCATCAGTATTTCTAGAACTGTTTTAATTTAATGAGAATAATGTAAACATAATTTGTCACATTAATATTAATTTTATTCCATTCTCGTATATTACTGTAATCTTATCAACGGACAACGATCAAAAGTCATTATGGTCGCGGAAATCACGTACTCGCTGTCAAAATTATATTATAGACTGTTCCTTTTGTTTACATAATGCAGCCTTCTGTATGCATGCCCGTGTGCAATGTGCTTGAAAGATCATTGTCGTGATAAGTAAGTTTGTTTACGTGAGTTTACAAATTGAGATTTCACTTTATTTTTATAGAAAGAACGTGGCAAACGAATACACGGTACCTACATCTGATGGTAAATTTTATTCTTTGCCCGTGGATATTGTCGCTGCTACAACAAATCAAAATACAAGATAAAATGTAAAAAAACGACTAAAAATAATCATCGATGGATGAATAAAAACATTATTAACATGTGCACTAAAAAAGACAGAAAATTAATAAAGTTGAAAGAGATCCCACCAACAAAATAATAAAAATTAAATACAATACAGGGGAGAATATTGGAGAATTTTACAATACAACTGATATTTGGAGGGAGAAAGTGCACGCTGCAATCCAACAGCTCAACTGGCCTCGTTACCTCTCTCTCACACAGAATACTACCTTGAAATGTACTGCATTTGCCACTGTGTTTTCGTTGCTGTTTTTTACAACTATTAATACATATAAAAAAATAGCAATTCAAACACGATCAACCTGTATATACGTTCCGTTTTAATGCCATTGACAGCGATCGCACAGCGACATCTGCTAGTGTGAGTTTTAACTTGAGTGTCCTTTATTCAATTACGTATTTTTATTGCCTGTATTTGATTTGTGATGTTGTATGACAAACATCCATTCTGCTATTTGTAAACTTATAAGAGCAATGTGCAGGTTCCGTACAAACCAGTGGTGGTTTATGGATCCCAAGTGAGTAAATAAATAATCTTAATTAAATAAATAAATAAATAAATTGTTTTATAATAATAAAAAAAGTTAAATAACGCTTAATTATCCTTTTTAAGCTAAGACGAGCTAAGCTAACCTCGACGGCATCAATATTTAATTAATATTAAAATATTTTGACATAATGGCACATCTATGTTAGGCTATGTTCTGTTCTTTGATCTACATCTATGTTCTGGCGTTTTGTTTTCATTTTGATACTTGTGTAAATTTTTGCCTGTATTTCAGGTGTAAAACTTTTGACAGCCACAACCGCTGGAACTAATTTATAAAATTAAAATCGACACGACGAATACCACTGACTCAAATCTCCATAATTTCATCCGTGAAAAGAATACATACGTCCCCACGTCTAAATTCGGACCGTTAGGAAATAACACCTATAATATAAGTCACAATGTTTTCCTTCAAATTGCGCAACATGCCCCTTGAACCTGTGTTGCCAGGAAACGAGTTAAATCCACACGACCAAACTAATCATCTGTTATGTAATCTTGTATCATAACGATCAAGGCGCCACGTTTCGGCGGCGCAACTGAGAGCCGTTCGGTTTCTTTTTATGGAAATTAATGTTAGAGAGGCCGACTGTCCATCTAATGAAAGAGTGTTATAAGGGTGACATCTGTGGCCCGAAAAATAATTGAAAAAAAAAAAACACTCGTAATTTTGTATTACAACGTTCTGCTAATCTGAGACATTATGATTCTTTTACTGTTTTTACTTGTAATGCAATGCAAGAAATAAGACGCAATGGGAAATTACAATAAAAGTGGGAATGCATTTGACCTTTGAACTTCCATTTCATTCTTTTGTCTCTTCTTGAGCTCTGCAACAAACCTAAGGTCCAAAAAAGCAAAAGGAAACAATGGTATTCCAAAAGTTAAATGTTCAAGAGGACTTGTTTCGACTTATCTCAAAGTTTTTTGCCCCTTCCTCGATGGGGGAACTGTTGGTCTATTTCCACTAGTTATTTTATTTCCACTAATTAGTTCTGTTGCCACGGAGAACTATAAATATATCTATAACAAAAAAAATTGAAAAAAAAGAACTTATAAACCGAAGCGAAGCGAGGGCGAGTCGCTAGTGTAAGATAAATCGAGGACATGCAATAACATAACTGACGGAAACTATTGCAACAGGTGCAACTGGAATATTGTATAACCTAACACCTATGACAAAGATTATTATTAAAATTGTGTTTTGTAACTTTTGTTTGTGCAAATTGTGCGTGCACAATCTTGTTACACTCAGCTTTACTATAACCACAATTTAAGTTGTTATATCTAAATATTTGGATGGTGATGTCGGCTGCCTATAGAATAGCACCACCCCATATCTCTTCCCGCGGGTGTCGAACAACACCATCTCTAACAAGGTGGACTCGCCAAAGCGCTTGGCCATGGGACATCCCTCATGCACGTGACAATGTGCATGAGCAGTGCATTGCATATATAAATACACCAATTTATATATAAAAGCCACACACCTGCAGAAGCCCACATAATATAAAACCAATTTTAAAGTGACTGTACCTAATAGCTCACGAACTTGATATTAAAATGAGATTATATAAAAAATTGCATACATCATTAGGCAATTAATCGAGCCAGTACCGGTGACGGGGTCGTCAGCTAACAAAATAAGAATTAATATTTGATTGCAAAAATATGATACATTGAAAAAAAAATGTATTCCTATAAATGTATTGTTATTTCTATATATTTAGACATTCTTACAGAAATCAGTGCCATATAGTCTTAGTGAAATAAAAATAAACCTACCTACTAAGGCACAGTGTTTCCTCTGCGAGTGTTGTCGTCATCTCGAAAACTACCTACGAGTACGTACAGTAACAATCGTTTATTATCTCACAACGAAATGAAATAACATTTTTTTTTTAAATATTGTTCTCTCTTCAAAAATTCAAATGACATTAATAAACCTAATTATCCCTAATTATCCCTAATTATGGCATTAGGTTTGTCCTAATGCCATTTCCTCGGAAATTGACTTTGGTATCATCGAACAACTCATTAATCATTACAATTCATTAATCAATGATTACATTACAAACAAAATACCAACATAATAGCTTCGTTCGCGGTAAGGATTCAGAACTCATTCGGGACTATACGCATGCGCAGTTCAAATAATGCCGTTCACGGAACACACAATTCAGAATTTCTAGTTACAGTTCTGTGTTCGCGGAACCGTCGAACTCGATTAAGGATCGGTTCAGAATCAGTTCTATCAGTTCTATAACTTTGGCAAGAATCGTAGTTCCAGACATGCGCAGTTTTTACCTAACGACATTTGACATACATGCTGCGGCTATATTCAGTTGGTTAGAAACTAATAAACTGGTTAAATAGTTAAATAAAATATAAATGTTATTAATTTATTAAGGGTTAAATAAAATATGGTTAGTTTTGTTTGTTGTTTATATAAATAAGTTTATATAATACTCTAATAAGAGTAATGTGTTTTGGTGGGTCCACTTAAATACTTGCCAACTTAGGGGTTTTCCCCCCAAATTTAGGGGGTAAATAAGTGGGATGGGTTTTTTTTAGGGGTTTTATATTTTTAGGGGTATTTTTAGGGATGTTTTGACTCTTCATATATTTTTTTGAATATATATTTTTCATATATTATGTGAAAGTATAGGCCCTGGGACAATCCAAACTATAATATCTAATCATATTTATTTGTTGACCTAGCGACTTAACGACATCTAGTACATATTACAACTACTCTGTGGTGACTGGTGGTTATTGTGCCTATGCTTACTGGAAATACATATGTACGTTGATTATTGTTTACTTGTTTAATTCGATTTTGTTGTTGTACTGCTGTGCCGACAAGCAATTTGTTAATGATGCCTAAAGAAACTAAAAATAAAAAATGTACAGTCAGAAGTACACGTATATTTGGGAAACAGATCCAGATTTAAAGGGTAAAGAAATTTCATTGCATTTTTGTAATTTATATTTTTTCTTTTATTATATATTTTTTTAGGGGGATTTCTAAGTAATTGGGGAGTTTTTTGGGGTTTTTGACTTAAGCTTTAGGGATAAATATTTTTGAGAGTTGGTAACACTGCTGATGACAGTAGATCGTACGCAGTTTGGTTCCGAAATCGTTCGCGGAAATAAAAATCACGAATCGGTTTATAACCGAGCATGCGCTCTACTACGATACCAAATTAGTTCAGTACTAGTCCAGAATCAGTTCTGAATCCTTACCGCGAACAAAGCTAATAACAATAGGAAGAAAATGAAATCATAATTCGAAAAAGAAAATTTTAAAATGTCGATATAAAAAAAAGTCGATTACCTACTCGCTAATACGAGTAATTTGGTTTTTGATAAATTAAGCCGCTTAGTTTTTTATCGGATCTAAATATACTTTGAGAGTTTGTAGTCACAAAAAAAATTAAGCTTGTAAATATATGACGTTATTTGAGCAAGTTTACATTGGTTAAGATTTTTCTTTATAGAAAATCAACCTGAACCTGAAGTCAATCTGATGGTAGGTGGATACTGTAGCCCATGGACATCCGCGATACATGCCAACATCAGTCCAGAATGACAAACGTTGGCACACCCCCGGATGCACTGTCTACCTGTGCGGACTAAGGAATGGATTGGGAGAAAGCGTTGGGAAAATGGGGAGCGATAGGATAGGATAGGATGGGATGGGAATGGGCTCTGGCATATCTCACTCACTACCGAAACACGTACGTACATTGGGGAAATACGTTAAAACCTAAATCTTCTGTTAGGTACGTGGCCAGTCGAGTGCGCCCAGCGGCTTTGCACTCTCCCCCCCCCCCCCCCCCCCCCACAAATAAAAATTATATAACTTAATAAAAATATAATTGTTTCGTGATTCTTATTAAAGAGAAGCATGCTGTATCATCTGATTTTTTTAAATATAAAAATATAATTGTTCTTCAAATTCTAATCTGCCAGAAACAAAATCGTTTGTAATATTTACCTACACACGATCGTTATCCAAGTCAGATAAGTAAACTGAATAAAATCACACGTGAGAATTTGGGAAACCAGTTCAGTAGGTAGCACTCGTGTAGTATTGAGCAACCGGTGTCATTGACCTTTGATGCATATTGCGCATCTCAATGTTGATCACAGACAGTTTTAAAAAACATTGTTAAAGAAATCTCTCTATATACATACATAAGTGCTAGGTAATTATGTTTGTCTGTTTGCTCAAATTAAATACAACCATACAAAATACAAAGCCCCAATACAAAAAATGGAACACATCCAATTATTATTAAACTATTATTAGGTATGCCACTGGTGAGAATCTCCTGGGTTGCCTTGATCTTTGAAGTCCAGATACACCACAGCATTAGCCTATAATAACTAGTTATAGCAAAGAAACGGCCAGACAGGCATAAGGAGAAACTAGGGGACAAATATTTATAGTTTTCACTATAGTAGGTATATTCCGAAAGAATTGTGGTATTTTTTTGTCAAATTGGTCAATATTAATCTATCAAATAATTATGGTTCATATACATATATTAATTAATATTATATTATTATACCGTAATAATAAACTGTAACATGAAACAGCATTTTTTTTCTATATAGCTGATTAAAATCTCGTCGAAATAATGTATTACATACCATATAGCCATTTGCATTAATATCTACAGAACGTTGCCTATAAACTTATGAAATCCTCATTGTTAGCAAAATCCCGGCAGTGGGTCAGCGGGTCCGCGAGATCAATCGGTCACGGTCTCACTCATACCCACGCCGAAATGCAACAGAACTTGTTCAACCGGTATGGTGACTCACTAAGTCTGTATGTTTTGTAAGAGACACATGTGTAACACGATAGTTTATATGTTGCTGATCTAATTTAAAAGTCCTTGTCAGTTTAAGATTTGCAATACTTCGCGTCGTTCAAAAAAGTTTTGTTTTTCTTTTTACGAGTATATATGGTAATGGTGCAAAAAGCACATTCTGCCAGTGTCAAGTTTTCTTCGTTAAGAATTTCAAAGTCTATAATGTATCTTGTCAGTGACCAGTCCCGTCGCAGTAAGTCAGGAGTCGCTCAGTAAATTAGTAGGAGGTTTACTGAAAACAGAAGAGGACTCCTTGGATGCACACGAAAAACGCAGTCTTATGCTTTTAGTTGATTATCACAAGAATTACGCTCAAAAAAACACTTTTGAATTTAATAAACTATCACTATTGAACCACAAAACGTATAGTACACAATTTTTACAATTAATCAAACAAAAACTCAACCCAAAAAAGTTGACTATATCATGTAACGACACATATACATGATATGTTATGTAATAAAAAAATCGAGTTATATACTTAAGTAGATAAATATATTGATGGGATCTATTAGAACTTGTATACAAAGAAATATAAAGTTTGATATCAAATATCTCTATAAGTTTGTTCTACTCGTAAGTAAGGATTTAGAAAATAACACCGCCATATTTAAACTTCATTATGAACTTGCGTTTTAGAGCACATTCTCAGTCTATAAATAGATAGGTACCTACCACAGATATATAACAAATTAGTTTGTATAGTGTACAGATCCGACTTTGATAGGATGAAAACCTAGGTTTCAGCTATGATTTAAGTAATAAATAAAATAAAAAGAACTACCTACTGTTGGTTGTATACAAAAGAAAACAAATACCAACCTTATAAATAGTGTAGCATTTCCCGTCCGTCGGCCAGTACAGCTTTAACCACCCTCTTGGATGTGCAGCACAAGGATTTCTTCTGACATCCGCCCACGGTGGAGGTACAACCACAGCCTGACTTCCGCAAAGCAACGCACACAACCATAGCCACACTGCCATCTTGATTCCAAAATCTCAATGTTCAAATGTCACTAAAATCACATTTTTCACTCAGTCTTCGTTTTTCATGGGCAGTCAACCGCAAAATCATTTTTGTAATCATAATTTCAAATTCACTGTTAACTCTATTATATTCCCGTTACTTCCTTGTCATAACTCCGTAACGATCTCATCTGCGATTACGATTCTGCAAAAAACTGGGACGTTGTACTCACAAACGTTAGATTTAACCATTTTTTCAATTGCTTACACAATATTACGCTGTCTACATATCTGACGGATGATGTAGATGTTTTCAGTTATTACTTAAATGCCAAAATAATTATTTCCGTGGTGAGAATTAAGATTATGTCGTAAGGATATGTTCTATGCAATCATTGCAATATTTTATAATGATTGTAAAATGCATGTACGCAAATTAATTACAACGGTGTCTAACAATCGATATGTATTTTAATTCCCGTGAGATTTCCTTTAAAGGAGTGCGGAGTTTCTATGTATATACCATATTGTTGGGATTTCTGATCAAATAAGACTGAACACAAATGTCAAATAATCAAGGGAAAATGTTGTAATAGAGTCGGAAGAAGATGATATGTGAAATAGAAGAAGTGTAATAAATATCGCCTCATGTCATTCGTATTTTATTACGATTCTTTAGCATGTGAGAGAATTGTAGCACTTAAAAAAAATCAATGCTCTTTTAGGTATCCTGGGTCTATTTCACCGATTAATCGAATAAAATACACTGCGAATAAATGCGATGAAACACCTTTTTTGTGACTTCTTCTTTGGTAAATTTCAGTTCATAAATAGATTTCTAATTTATCAATTGCCGAAAGCAACGATTGTTACCAAGTCCATTAGAAAATTATTGAATTAATACATTCAAAAATAACTTATAAAATTCAATAAATCATCGTGGGAACGTAATTTATTGTAGGAAACGGCTCAGTTGTTACCACAGTAACGTCTCAGTTTAGTTGTATAGTCACGAGTAATGATGACTTCCTATGGTGATCCAAAGACTATTACATAAAAATCGGCTAAATGCCAAACTACGTTTACTCATACAGGGCTTCACACTTTCTAAGTTGGTTATTATTATGGGTTATCATTAAAATTGTCATTCCCATAAATGTTTCTAAAATGAACTATTATGTCAGGATTTATCAGATGTCTCTAACTAACTTAATAAAAAGATATTAGGGGACTAATTGTGTCGCTTAGAATCAAAATCGGTCAAATCCACAAAAATATAATTTTGTAACCAATAACCATTTCAACCTCATTTTTTTCTAATAAATTGCTGTGAAGTCAGTTCTTCTTTTTTTAGGTACTAACCAAACCAACTTACGAAGTCCTTTTAATAGGTACTAACCTTAACTATTGTATGTACAAGGAGCTAAATATAAAAAATTGGCTATACTCACAAATATTGTCACAGGGAGATGACCATTTTTGATTCTAATCGACTCAATTAATCTCGAGACTAATTATTTCCCTAGTGTACGTACGTGTTTCGGTAGTGAGTGAGATGTGCCAGAGCCCATCCCCATCTTATACCTCCCCATTTTCTTTCTCCAACCCTTTCTCCAAATCCATTCCTATATCTCCAAAGGTAGGCAGCGCGTCCGGGGGCGTGCCAACGTTTGTCATGTTGGACTAATGTTGCCATGTATCGCGGATGTCTATGGGCCACAGTATCCACTTACCATCAGCTGGACTGTATGCCGGTCTGCCGCCTTCGTCCATAAAAAAAAACTTGAAATATTTTTTAACCCGAGCTTGCAATATCCACAATAAATGTGACTCTTCGTATTCCTTTGAAAACTCTGTAGGAAAGGCTTGTATTGACAATAATTAATTTACTTTACATGCAGTCTCAAAATGTTATGTTATCAGGGCTTTATTTATTACTACCGAATGGTATGGTACATTATCCATTGCAATTATAGATGGTATCAGTTTTTCCAGTACCATTTTGTAAAGTTACGCCGATTCAGTTCGGTTCAATCCTCTTTTCATTACCTGCATTCATTAATTAATTATTTAAATTATTACAACTGATCGTATGTATTAGTTGTGTTGACTTTCGCTATAGGGTATTTAAAATTTTTGATGCTTTGTTGGCTTATATGTTTCATTTTTGTGTCTTCAATCATATTAATTTGTATAAGTAAGTAATGCTTCTTTAAATAAAATGACGTAATATATTTCTACAACTGTTCATTGAACTCTTGTTACTAACTATACAAGTTGGATACTAACTACAGTATATATTCAAAGTACAACATAAATACCAACAATACGATATCTCAAGAACAGACTATCAATCCAGAAAAAACTTCACAGCTTAATGATTCACCCCTCTATAGTATTACCTCACAGCGGACGCTCCGCTCGAGTATTACGAATTACGACTATCATCGTCGTTCCATGATTAGCTGTAAAACGTATTACCGGCAGACTAACGGTGTTGGTTGTTACCGTTTGATGTATCCGCCCACGACCGAAATGTCGAAATAGACTACAATTATTATTAACCCACTTACTTCTGAGATTACGTGTAAGAAGCGAAGCATTCCTTTGTGGTATGTGGCATGAGAGATAGCGGAAAACAACAAATGTTCTATGAATTTATCAGTTCTATGAATCCATGAAGTATTCCGCGTTTAGGTAATTATCCGAGTCCTTAAAGAGTTTCACTGAAGCCGTCTAAACAAGTCGTCATAAATTTGCGAAATAGAAATTATTTTTTATGGCATTATTTATTATTATTTCATTTGTTCTAACATAACCTATAAGAAATTCATGTATTTATTTACTTCCTTGTACACACACTTATAATAAATAAAAAGAGACTAACAAAAATATGTACAACAGGCGAGCTTATCTCTATAGAATAATTCTTTCTTTCTTAAAACAATTAAGAATATAGAATTATAGAATTAAGACAGTGGTCAAGGTAAGATATAGGTAGACAGAAATGCTATATTAATAATATACCATTTCTGCTGTCTACCTAGAAGAAATATTTGTTTTATTTATATATTTTAAGATTGCCAACGTAAGGATCCAGTTAGTATGTCCAGACTATAATGAGTATATAAATAATATCGCCTACTGTTGACGAATCTACCATCCAAAGAGGGAGAAGGAGACACGCGGGATCATTAACATCCGGACGGACAGCCAAACCAACCTTTATTAAATGTACTTATTTTTTGTAAAAATATTAAATGAAATATATTCTTAATAACACCCCAGCTTCATTGGCATTTATATCTCAATACTTATTTCTACACAATATGTAGCTAATCATAAAAGCAAAGACGACCTGAATGTGTTTAACATAACAAACAACCGCGTGTATCCTTACTTTTACTTTATGTTAATTGTAAATTGGTACCTACTGACCAATAAATTATTGAACAGGAATTAATGTATATACGATGATTATCTTAAAACTAGAATTATAAATTTTCGTAAAATTGTCGTTATAATACGATTTAGTTGGTAATTAAAATTAAAATTCCGGTCACTCGTTATCTCTTATAACTTTTACCTCTGCAACAGTTAGACACCGTTTTTCGTTCGACGTAAATTGGATATAAAAAATGAATGCTATCTCTTCGCTTAACTGCGTTTCCTCGAGACGATGGCATTGCAGTTATCTGCCGTTACCCAAGTTGGAAATGCAGTGGAATTTCTTGTCTTCAATGATACTTAATTTTATAATAGTATTTTATTGCAAGGAATGTATTAATAAAATTAAATGTAATTTTGTTCTAAATCTTTTATGATTCTTTTATATATTATTTAGTATTGATTAGCCCAGAAAGACTGAAGTCTACCAGGGTACCTATAAAATGATATCATCATTAATATAATAATCAGCAAATACTGATATACTAACTTTCAACAACGAAACTATCTTAAATTTCAACAATAAACAATGAATCCTAACTTAAATATCCTAATATCATTCTCGCAAATTTAAAAATACCTATTTCCAGTTATTTATTTTGAATTACCTCTCAGTAGAGATTAGAATTTAGACCTTATATTTACTCATAAAACAACCAATTTAAATCGATAGCACTATAGCGGTAAAGCACCAAATGACGTAACAGTGGTCGTTAGTCGTGGGATTAATGTTAAAAACATAGCAATCATGTTCATGACGAAATGACAACATGCTACTTACTTTAGGTTAAAACTACTATCCGTTTTTTATATACGTAATTTTTCATATAGGTACAAGTTATAGACTCCAGACAGATAGGTTAGTCTTGAATAAATATTAATATACCTATCCAAAAATGAAATTATCTTTGAAATCAAATCTTAATCATTTGAACTTAAGTGCCTATGTATTATATAATTTAAATAAAATCAACAATATCACGCTTCGTCGCTTCGTCGCTTCAGAGCACGATATAACACCTAGAAAATATTTTAGTTTTCACAAAATGTTCACTATTTCCGCAGTTTTTGTCTTCCGGTAATCGAAAATTAAAAGTAGCAAAGATTAAGTAACGACCTAGTTGCAAAATCTTTTGTTAGATAATTACTTTTGTCCTCACCAGTTTTCGATAGTTTAATGGGTAGGTAGGTAAACTCGAGATTATGAAAGTCGTTTTGGAAGCTTTTTGATTTAATCTAAAAGCATACCTTAAATCACCTTTTCCTTAAGGGTATATATGCGTTTAATGCGTAAAGGTTAATGCTTAATAGCCTTTCAAGAGAAACATGTTTCGTTTGGAGCGAGCGCAGATGGCGCTCAGCCAGAAAAAGTGTACAGTGCAACGAGTCTAACGCATGAAATTGTATCGATAGCACACGATCTCAACGCGAATTCAGTTCGAGTTTATATACATAAGTATCTGTCTTTACGTTCGTCTTAAAAACGGACAAGCGGTGGACGTGCGCGAGCGTCGACATAAGCATTACATATAATTGTTCGTCGCGCCGTCCGCCGTCCTGACGAGACGATGAATTCGCGTTACATTACACGGTATTTACGTTACACATTACACGCGTCTGGTCGTACCTTAAGCATTTAGCGTTTTTCTATCCTTAAAGCAATTAACCAATCGCATACCCAATTTCTACCTTAATAGCAGATTAAGATTTGTCTAGAAAGCCTGCAATCTTAAACTTGAATCCTATGAGACTTCTCAAACACATAACTCTGATTATTTCTTTAACATACAATATATATGTTACGGGTAAAGTTAGATAAGCGAGTAAACCTAGGTTTACTCGGGTAAACTGCGTAATACCCAAGACTCTTGGGTAAAGTCCAGAATATATTTGGAATTGTACACGGTTCGGGCTTTACCCGTTTAAACCGCGTTTTATCCGCTTTCGCTTGGTTAACGTTAGGTGTAGGATATCTTTTACCACGCCAAATTACATATTACATTAAGTAACTAAGCTCTGAACTCGACTAAATCTGTATAAAAAAAAAATAACCAAAACCTATTTTCTTCAATAAATTTAAGCGATTTTGTTTCGAAGCGTTTCGATGGGGCTGGCTCCTTCCGGCTTAGCGGCCGTAACCTCGAGACTATCCGCTAAGCCGGAAGGAGCCAGCCCCATCGAAACGCTTCGAAACAAAATCGCTTAAATTTATTGAAGAAAATAGGTTTTGGTTATTTTTTTTTTATACAGATAAGTAATTACGCAATAATAATATCCTACACCTAACGTTAACCAAGCGAAAGCGGATAAAACGCGGTTTACCCGGGTAAAGCCCGAACCGTGTACAATTCCAAATATATTCTGGACTTTACCCAAGAGTCTTGGGTATTACGCAGTTTACCCGGGTAAACCTAGGTTTACTCGCTTATCTAACTTTACCCGTAACATATATATAATTGAACATAAATATTGTGTGAATATATTATAATTATTTATGATGGGTATATATTATTTTAGAAATTATTTTAAGTTAATAATTCCCTCAATTTATATTCGCACTACCTCCCTTTAATACTTCAATCACAACGCCCTTTCTCTAGGTTAAATAGAATGAATTGCTACAAAGCACTAGACACGCCGGCCGCCGCTCGGTTGTGCTGTTTCCTTAAATGAATATTCTTCAACTTTATCAAAATGTAACATTTATACAATAGCTTTATCTATAGATTTCAAAGGCAATATTTCAGGTCGACCCCATTTTACTTTAAAAGAGAGATATATTAAAAAGGTTATAACTTTCAATAAATATTGCTTTTTAAAAAGCTTTAAAAAAATAAACACGTTTTATAAAACGCAGAAATTACCTCACAAATGATAATCCAAAACGCAAACAGAGAATTTTACGTTACAAAGCCCCTAAGCACTGTTTAAACAACGGTCCGTAAACCGAAAACCGCGAACACGTGCGTCCTATTTTATGTACGTTTAGAACGCGCACATCAACAACCTTTCACGATTCGATCGCTACTGAGGCTTTCCAAGCTTTTGGCTCTTGAGCAGCCTCTGACTTATTACGTGTGTTGATAACAATCGTCTTGTAACAATCTTATAGTCTGCCCATTATATTAGTTTACACTGCTATTTCTTGAAACTTTAAAGTTGTGTTTTGAAAACCAAATTCTCTTTCTATTAAGTATTTGCCCAATTTCGGTTTAATCCTAATATTAATACCTAATAAGTAATTCCAGCTTTTGTACAACCTAAAATTTCATGACAATAAAGAAGTAGTCCATGTACATTATGTCACTATGCTACTGCGTTAAATCGCCATCACTTCTAAAAAAACCTTCTCACCGTCTGATTTTCAATAGTGATGTGACAATATCGAGAAATATTAATATGTGCCTCTAAATATATCTTGCCACATGTGAACAACAACGAAACTAATAAACATATTATGCGGAAATATGTCTATAAACAGAAAATACGAGATAAAATAGTACTTAAATGAGGAATATTTCGGATTAGTTAGGGTGACTAGGTAAATTTTGAGATACTCAAATTTCAGACAGAGAACTCATTTGCACTGTACCGTTTTAAAAACATCATTTATTTGAAAGTCGAAACGAAAAAAATCATGTTGTATTCACTTTTTTGTTGCATTTCGCGCGCTTTTCTTTGCAACAATGGAATTCGAACGAGAACATTCTCGTGCTGTCATATTATAAGATTTTAAAGTTGGTGCAAAGATAGATTAATATCAGTTTTTGGAGACCTCGCACCGTCCAGTGCAACAATTTTTATGGTTTCTCAATGGTTTTCTCAATTTAAACAAGGAAAATTTTCCTTGAAAGATAAGTGATCGTCCTGGGACTTCTGTAACGAATAAAAACATCGAGGCAGTAAAGAAAATGTTGCACGAAGACCCAAAAACTACCTACAAACAGATAGAGGAGACTCGTTAAGATTGCATCGCCAGTCATTCATGAAACGTTACACCAACATCTTCAAGTCAAAAAGCTTTGTTCGCGCTGAGTTCCTCATTCACTGATTGTTGTACAAAAACGAGTTCGCGTGACATGGTGCAGGGAAATGATTGTAAATGTTTTAAAACGGAGAGTATGGACCCACTAACTAAGCGACAATCAACGGTTTGGGTATTTCCAGACGAAGAGCCTCCCGGGAAGGGCAAACGTGGCCGCAGTGTGGGCAAAAAAATGGTGGCAACATTCTTCTCCGCGGGTGGTCATTTAGCGACAATTTCTTTAGACGAAAACTGTTAACGCCCAATGACTAATCGACAGCCCTAAGGAAAGGACGCTCGGAATGCTTGTATGGCAGCTGTTGAGAACCTCACTAAGGAAGAGTATCGCCAATGATTTAAATCTTGGTTTAGAGTTTAGACGAATGAATCGCTGCTGTACAGAGACTAATAGACAGTATTTTGAGAAGATTAATAAAAATTTGTGTTGTAACACAAATTTTTATTAATTTTTTAATTAACTTTATTATTGTAGGTTTATTAAATTAAAATTAAACAAAGCTTAAAATTTTGTCTCTACCTTATGTTACTAAAGGCAAATGTTTAACTAAACTAAACGCAACTAAACAATACTTCCTTTTGGAATTCTTGTTCAATTTTGAATCATTTTTTTATCAATAATCTTATTATCTAATCAATGTAAGATTTGTATTAAAAGTAACCAAAGTAATTACATTTTAATAATTGGTAAGTACATAACACGTAATATGGCAGTAGATACGTCTTGTAACTAACAAACACGTACTTACTGTTAGTGTGTGAAAAGCAAATGTAATATTGTTGATTTTGTAGTTTAACAACTTTAAAAGTACCCTTTACGAGTTGAAATAATTATTCGATATCTGCCGAACATTAAGAATTTTAGAATCTATATCTATATTACTGACCTTAAAAAAATAATATAAACAATATTTGCAAATTAAACATTAAATAATTAATATTTATAAAAGTTTTGCGAACGGATGCGTGTGATAATGGAGGAAAATTTCAATTCTAAAGTGACTTCATAACTTCGATTTCCTAAATCTGCAATAAAGGAATTCATTCCAAAACATTTGTAAACAGAAACTGCTACCAGTAAGTAATTATAATTTTTGAGAAAGTTCCTATAAAAACCTTTAAAAATAATTGATGTTAAATATTAATATTCTGGCACGTTGTAAATTTAAAGCTAAAAGGATTAGATATATCAGCCCTTAAGATACAGGATTATATTTTGAGGATCGGAGGTCCAACTTATTTAATGTTGATGCAATTGTAATTTGTATTACTTACTGCACTTATATTTAAATCATCAAAATTTAAGACCAAAATCATTTGGGATCAGATTACCTGTGCCTCAGAGTGTTATACATGATTCTATATACCAATAAGACACTAACGTGGCAGAGCGCGGATTCAACCCAGGGCGAACTACAGGAGGCTGCGATAATCCGCACACCAATGCCACCGAAAGAGAAGCCGGCGCAAATAACTGAGCTGATCGGCACCGGAGGTAAGTATATATATACTCCATGCCCCAGAAACAGGAGAGATTATAAAGGACACAGGCGTAGAAGAGGATTTGTAGGGACGCAGAGTAGATACACGACGGAAAGAGCGCGTATTACCTTCCACGATTTATAACCCGAGAGTTGGTAGGACCATGGGAGGTGGAGGCTCATGTACTAGTATTTATTGTACTTATAATTTTTGTTATGTATTGTAATAATTATTACTGCTGCTGTGATGAATAGTTTAATTAAATACATATAGTGTTATACCATAATTTCCGTGTAGCAGTGGGACGCGCTCTGACCAGATGGACAATTGCCTTAAAAACCGTCGCTGGTAGGGACTGGATAAGAAAAGCACAAGACTTAAGTGCAGTTTCGACGTGTCTTTGGAGACGCCTTTATCCAACAGTGGAGAGACATGATATAGTATGGTGACTTTTGAATAATTCCGCATTATTACAAGATCACGTGTCCAAAATTCTTGCAGTCAAACTGGATGTAGGTATCTTGAATGTTAAATAAGTACTTTATATAACCCATTTAGTTCCACAGCAAAATTAGTCTTTCAAAATGCGCTATATTTTCCTAATAACTAGACCGATTTTGATAAAAAAATCTAAAACGTTTTTGAAAAAATACACTGCAACTAATTAGATGTAGACGCCCAACCGCGAATTATTTTGAAAAACCAATGACTTCTCAATACTACGCTAGCATTAAAAAGTCTTTGGAAAACACAAACAAACAAAAAATTGTCCTAACCATATTAAAGGTTTTGACCTCTTCCAGATGCACGCTTAATAAATGTTTCGATATGGGAAACCAAAACAGTTTAAATTATTTTTCGGTAAACTTATTTGTAAGTAGTGTAACCATAGAAATCTAAATATTCTCTTATTATTTACATTTCTGTGAGTGTAACTTAAGGCTACTATTCGTAGCGATACCGTCACTCTCGTCCGAAAATTTTCTTGAGTAGGTACCTACTGAAATACTATACAGTACAAATAAGAAAATCAGACCATTCAAAGTTATAGATAGGGATTATAGATTATAGAAATTATAGATAGGTTATAGATAGGGATATCAAAGTGTATAGATAGGGCACAAGAAGGAATGACGAAGTAAACTAATTAATTAGTAAAAATATCACCGTTTCGAACCCTCAAGTCACAAGAACTGCGCTGGGCGGGCCGTTTCGAGAGAATGGAGTATCTACCTACACGGGGCCTCTAAAGTGATCACAACTTGAACACTCCCGACAGAAAAGGCCGCGTGGAAGACCCAATATATTACATTGACATTACATTACAGTAACATTGTAAATAAATATCTCGAATTAATATTTCATAGAGGCTAAGTAAGATTTAAGAATACTTGACTCGACAAATTTGGCCAGTATCAAACCACGATCATAAATATGAATAAGTGGAAAATGGGCCCTGATTTCCTCGAAAAATCAAAATAGGTATGTAGAGAATATGTATGTAGAATATAGGTAGGTATGTAGAGAGTCTATGTAGAGGAAACCCTAGGTATCGTGGTAAATCTTTCTGCGGATATATGTAGATATGTATATATGTACAACATGTATGTATAAATGTATATATACATATATATATATATATATATATATACGATAGCGATACGGATGAATTCCCGCTAAATGAACTAAATTCATATCGTGTGAAACAACCCTTTAAAGAATTACGTGGTGATGTAAGCGGAGTTACCCACGGTGCCCATAACTCCGATGTACCGTTAAATGAGGTTGATCGACCGCACAACATAAAAACTGCAACTGATATTACTAACGGTTGTCGATTCATTCGTGTAATTAAAGGCCTCATCCCTGCAACTAAGTTCAAAATCACGATCAAATTTATTATCAAGAATTTAATGTGGAAGAAACGTATTATTATTCGTATCATTATCGTATATTACCAGCCATCAAATTGTATCACAGTTTGGCGAAAATACATATTATTATGTAAATTCAAATGTATAATTGGAAATAAATAAATAAAAAGAAAAATAATACAAAGAAAAATAAGTGTTCCATTATAAATGAACTGCCAATCATAAATCTAGGTGAATTGAACAATAAACTAACTAACATTTCGTATCAATCGACAGCAAGGTACCATAGATAGAGCAGACGCCACTTGCGAGTAGGTAGACCTGTTTCAGTTCAGAAACGTCTTGCACGTCTTTAAGTCCGATATTTCTTTGACAAGTTAGATTTACGATAATTGAACTTCCTCTATGAATGTTAAGATTCAAAGTAAAGATCAGATCAGATCTGGGGATGCTAGACGTTACGACTACAAGTCACATCGCTTATTAGCTGTGAATGATCTATTTAATAAGGAAGTGTTAATATAAGATAGCTCATAACGTATTCCATAATGTCGTATGCATGCAATAATACGAATAACTAACTATGTATAGGTGTAATATAGGTTAACTATAGGTTTCATGTATTTAAACAAGCAGCAGAAACATACTAAATGGACATACTAAATCATGATCATTAAATTAAACTATTTTTGAATAGCTGAAAACAATAATTTTAAATTACTAAGGATGTCACCACAAAATCGACTGAGTCCCGCTTCGTATGGCTTATATTTCTTATTGTTACCAGAGAACAGCTAATTTACAACCCTACTTTAAATTTGCTACAAATTTCAATTTCAATATTTTCTGTTGCTCATTTATTTATATCTCTTACCATAATCATATAGACAACTATCATTCCTCATTATAATCTGCTACACAGTCAAAAATAATGTAGTTTCCTTTTTATTATCTAATCGTCCAAGACCCTTAATGCCAGCGTGTTAAAGGGCCGACTTTTATTGCTGATTATTGGTGTTACATAAACATGATACATTTATTCGTAGTCTTTGTGTTAAATTACGTAAGAAGCGTGTTATATTATAGACCTGTTCATTTAAATTGTAAATGTCTCCACGGTTAATGTGGAAGCTACTTGTTATGCTGCTAGAAAAGGTCCATCAGTTTCAGTAAATCCGAGCATTTAGTATAGTAATTAGTTTCAATACCTCTACAACCTCTCTGAATTCTTAACGGAATTTTACGAGTACATGATTATGAGTGCCTTAGTGAACAGATGACTTACGCAGACAGACCTTATCGGCTGACCGTTATCTTTGTCATCCACATCCAACCTGCCATCTTGTCAACCCCCGTAACTTATTGATGAACACTAATTGACCACTTATTAATTTGTGACTCGCTTACCCAGGGCAACTATATGCCTATACATTATAATGTAGGTACACGTACTTCTCTACTTCTTACTAAATACGGTCCTTCATAATACGCACAACCTTAAATACAACTTTTTGCTCTTCTCGTCCAGTTGCCGCCTGTGTCTGTGGAAATGATAAAATGCTCCAAAGAGTTTAAATAATGCAACGCAATACATACTAATACTTTATTTTAACACCATAATATTGTCTTATACAGATGACGTTGTAAAATCTACCCATAGTCCACCCTACAGTGCCTCCTTCGGGTCAACAGTGATCGGTTCATTTAGTTGGGAGTCTCACATTGCACCTTCGAATAGGCAATCTCTACTTGAGAATCCATTCGTCGCAACGGTTCTTAATTCTAAAAAAGATGTCATATAAATCCAGGGTTTTAAAAAGAATAATAAAATTAACGTTCATTTTTGGAATGCAACACATGTAGGTACAAACGTGTATCAAATTCATTGTAGGTCGCGTTAAGTAACTCGTCATAGCTCAAGCTTACACAAGGCGATAATGGAGCCGATTTATAATTCCAAGAGGGCACAACCGCAGAAAACATGCCAAGAAATCGGGTCGCGAGAGCCGTTGATTCATAAGCGAAATCCTTTAAATATTGCCGTTACAAATGGCTAGAATAAGTTTTATTTTGATAGGTATTTTTTCATTTAAATTTATTGATTAGCCATTTCTTTGATTTTCTGGGTTGCAAATCTGGATATTATTGACCGGAAAATAAAATATTTACCGTTCTGAAGGACTCTTCAATTTAGTGTCATCAAAGTTATTGCAGTTGTTCCGATTTTCTATTCGAATAAAAACGGGTTCGATCCACTGTAACCTCGTTAGTAGTAGTCATCTTTTTTTTATTTGACCGAATGGAATCTGTCGTACCTACTTATTATCTTGATTCTTTCCTGTGGGTTTATTTTTATTTCAAGAAAAAAGAAGCAAAAATCTACTCCTGGGTCTCTGAAACTAATATCCATATAGTAAAGAGCAGTGATAACTTACGGCCTAGACTATAGATACCCCCAGGGGGTAGGTACCTATCCCGCGATTTGAACTCACGATCTAACGAGTTACCTAATCCAAATACTTGGCCTACACTGAGTACACTGAGTCAACACTGAGTTTCTACTTAAGAAGGTACGGATTTTTTAAATTATCACTAATTCAGCGGTGAAAGAAAACAACAGGAGAAAACTCGTATACTCGAGGTTTTTTTAAAAAAATCCTCATTGTGTCCTTGTGGACACATGGAGATCATGGCCCGAAACCTCTAGTGATTTACTGTGAGAGCACTTTGCCCTGCAGCGGAATGTTAAAGACCGATGTAGGTAGATCCTTGTAGGTAATGAATGATACCTATAACTACCTAAAAATACTTAAAGAATTGGCACAGAATTTGTGGGGGTTGGAAACACCTCTGAGTCATAAGTAATGACTAAATAACCGTAGTAACCTTAATCAGTCTAACTAAACTCTTAAATTTAACGCGTCTGCCCCAGCGTGTGGTATACGGCTGTTTTACTGTATCATCCTGAACTCGTAGCGGAACCGAAGGTTTAGGCGGCAACTTTTTCTGAATGACGGGTCGTGAAGTTTGGGCAGGTGGAGTAGGTAAATGTTCAGCTTGGTTGGGCTGATCATCATTATGATCTATAAATGTCGGTTTGAGGCTGTCTACGTTTACTACCACTCTGTTATTCCTTACGGCCAAAGTAAATGTCTTTCCGTCGGGTGAGCGCTCTGATACTTTGAATGCCTGTAGGCCTTCACACACACCCCTCACGAGGGTGGAGGTAACTGGGCCCCAACCAGTTGGTTTCCGCCTCCCTGAACTCCGCGCTGTTGCTCGCTGGGATACTCCCCCTCGACCTCCGGGTTCGCGAAGCAGCGACCTTGTACGAGGCGCGGAGGGGGGTGCCCCAGCGGGTCATAAGGGATCGGGAGGTGGAGCGTATGACCTCGGCCCTGCGGTCTCCGCACCCCGCCTGTCATATCGACCTGGAGTTCAAGTGCCTGGTCGACCAAGATCAATTTAACGCGAACTGCGCGAACAATTTCAACATATTTACGGACGGCAGCAAGATTGAGGGCAAAGTGGGGGCGGCGTTGTCTGTATGGACCGGCGCCGCCGAAACCAAAACCCTCAAGCTTGCGTTGCCGACCTACTGCACGGTCTACCAGGCGGAACTCTTGGCGATATGCCGGGCGGCGAAGATGGCCGCAGACCACTTGGCCGGATCAGTCGGGATTTATTCTGACTCCTTGTCGGCACTGCTCACGCTGGATAATCCGAGAGCCCTCCATCCCCTGGCCGTCGAGGCGCGGGAACATCTGCGGAGGGCTTTGGTCCGGGACAAACGTGTCAGTTTGTTCTGGATCAAAGCTCATGCAGGACTAGAGGGGAATGAGCGCGCCGACCATCTGGCCAGGGAGGCTGCGCTGAAGCTAAAACGCGCTTTTGACTACGACAGCTGCCCGGTTTCATTCATCAGGCGGAGCATTCGTATGCAATAGCTTGATGAATGGAACCAGCGGTATCGTGGCGGCGAAACGGCTGGCGTCACCAGGGTGTTCTTCCCTGACGCGATAGCCGCATACAAGATCATCGGAAAAATAAAGGTGGACAGATTTCTCACCCAGGTTTTAACGGGGCACGGTGGATTCTCCGAATACTTGCATCGCTTCAAATGTAAGGGGAGTCCATCGTGCATCTGCGACCCTGCGTGTTCGGAGTCTGTCCTCCACGTCCTTCTGGAGTGCCCTGTCCACGATCGAGAGAGGCAGGAACTTGAGTTTGCGATGAACGCCAAAATTGAGGAAAAATATTTATCGGAGCTAATAAGTAGAAAGGACAGAGACTTGTTCCTTAAATTCTGTATTAAAATATGTAAAACAGTTAATATTAGAAATAAGACGTAAGCAAATTATGTTAAATAAATATAGTTGTATATTTAATGTAACATATAAAAACTTGTTATTAAACTTAGGAACGTAGTTATAAGTAAACAAAATTGTAATATATAAATTAGCTTTATATAAAACAATTTGTATTTTAGTATTATAGATGGTATGTTAGTATTTATAGATAAATCACTATTGTTCTTCAGTCTGCCTCTTGTAAATAATAATGCAAAAATAAAGATTAGATTAAGGTTAGAGATAAGAAGACTAGATAGTAATAAAAAAAAAAAAAAATAATAATATGTGAATGAAATAAAGAGATACACCTGTTCTCCCCCCTCATTATCCCCGAGTTAATAGATTATAAGTACCAAAAGTAAGAGCCTTAAGCCAGTGTGAATGAGGAAGGAAAAAAGAAAGAACAAGTATGCTGAATGAAAGTGCGAGAGGCATAAATGAGAGAACTGGAATGAATGAGTAATTAGAATTAATTTGTAAATACAGTCTCGCATAACTTGCGGGGACTTAGATTTAAAAAAAAAAAAAAAAAAAAAAAAAAACAGATGGTTTCGCCTCTGTCCGCGAATACGGACGGTCTCCGGGTTGGCCCTCTGGGCCGTAGTAGCGCCTTAGGGTTCTGGTGGTTGTAGTGATATAGCACGCAACTAATTATGTCAAAATAGTGTCCGTTAGAATGCGTGATCGATTGAATCGCCACAAATTGATCAACCGAGATGATAGATTAAGTATAATTACCTACAAACTTTTTTGCTTTCGTAAACAAGATGTTTTTATGGTGACTTATAATTTATATTCCTTGCTTTAATTGAAAAACTTGATAATGAGCTGCAAAGGAATTTGCTTTTCGGTATTATAACTAGGCAACAGGTCTCTGAGTTTTTAAATGACAAAATTTCTTATAGCAATGGTTCTTATAGCAACCATTCAAATGGCTTCAGATTAGCTAGTCATGGTCAATACGCAAAATGACTACAATACATCTATTACATAATAGCTTATCTTATTTATTCTTCTAAACCTGACATTCACACAATAGGTAACCTAACATATGAATTAGCGAGTATTGTCAAGCCCGGATACAAGCGAGAGTTATTAGATTGTGGCCTATTAGCATACAATGAAGTCGTTAGGTAAAGGTAGTCCCCATTTTGTAAGTACCGGATTGTCTCACAACTATCCGTTAAAAACACACAATTTGAATAGACAAAATTGTTGTTCGTGTTCTTGTCAAGAATTTCCTTTGTCTTAAAAAAAAATTTCGCAAGGATTTTCCACACAATGAATTGGCACTTAAAATCAACAAAAGGAGCGATACATTCGGCCACCATTCAGTGGTCCGATTAAGATGTTTAGCGACGATATGTAGAAGCTGCAAGTTATTCTTATTGGTTTACAGTAGTTTAACAATTAAATTAAGTAGTCAGATAAATATCGTAAATTCATTACCTAAAGCTAAACCCCTAAACCCCAAAATAAGTACTAGGCTAAAAGATGCTATTTTTTTATTAATTTTATCACATATTTAGTTTTAAAATAACTTTAAATATAATAAACAAATCATGATAAATTCTTACGTAGTCTTAAATATATTTTTACATCTGTGTATGAAACATATTTCTAGAGTTTAGCAAACTTTGTAAACAATCTTAGATTGAATCACATATTACGTCACTGTCATATTCATCATCTGTCATTAGCATTTTCTTTTGGAAACTTCGTATCCTTTTTGAATTTTTTTTTTTTTCCAGTACTGAATAGAAAGAGGTTTATGTTTTTAATGTCCTCGTAATGGATCCAACCAGAACAAAAAATGCCTCCGAGGGCATAGTGGTAAGTGATTTTACTGTCGAAAATATTTTCGCTTGACTCTTCCACTAATGATGCTCTTCTCCCAATATATGATAGTGATGACGATGATAATCGATCTATAACTTCTTGCTGCAGGGCATAGGTCTTTCGGGCCATAATCTACCACGCAAGCGCAATGCGAATTGGTGATGAACATTTAAAATCCGAATATTTAAAATGAAGTTAAAATCTGTACCTACCTATGTTAGATGTTAGATCAGTTGTTCAGTTCAGATGTTCAGTATTAGATCAAGGAGTTAAACTCACGAATAAAAGTCGAGAATAGATATCACCACTTTGTGATGATGATATGATTGACCAATTTGACATTTTTGTCACATCTTTGTACATAACTCATTTCTACATTGTATGTCGTTAACTTTTTCTAGCCCATCGGTATAACAGCGCTCGATGAGACTGTTCTCAGCAATCAGCCAGAATCTCGGTATGAATGTCCAGTGTGCCTCAACTGGCTCCGAGACCCGGTCATCACGACATGTGGACATAAATTCTGCAGGGACTGTATCACTCCTTGGATACAGTAAGTTGTTTTTTTTTGTGTCTGCCAATTATATTGTAAGTATTTTGTTTTTTATAATAAGAAGCTGACAAGCGTGCAGACAGCCCATCTTGTGGTATCTAGATACTGTCACTCGTGGACATTCACAATATATGCCAACGGCAGCCCAGAATCACAAAAGTTAGCACATCCTTGATGTGCTGCTAACCTTTGGAGATTTGAATAAAGTGTTCAGAAAATGGGGAGGGATAGGATAGGAATGGGCTCTGGCATTAACTACTAATGAAGCTTATTTTAATATATGCAAAAAGTCAATAATTTTGATAAGGTTACAACATATTGTTACCTTTAAAATGAGTCAAATAATGAGAAATGTGATATGTTCCTTGACCCTTTCATGCAATATGTTACAGAACTAAGCTTATTATGTAACTACTACTTATCTGCTATAAACCTACTGTTGTGAAGCTGCAGGGGATTTTAAACGATGTTATTACTTTTCCAGTAAGTTAAAAACAGTCTACATCTAATATGTACCTACCTACTGCCAGTGCTGCCATTTTAGCACTTTTGGTGCTAAATGTAGCGCTTTTTTGGTATGTTTGGCGTGCATTTGAGAATTTTAGTACCCCATGGAAAATTTAGTGCTGAAACACAGTGCAGCTGAGTTTTTGGCGGTAACTTGAGAAGTGAATTTGAGTTTTTGTTCCATTACTATAAAAATTGTGTATTGTGCATTTTGTAATTTAATAGTGATAGTGTATTAAACTTCAAACTGTGTTTTGTGCATAATGTTGGTAATACTCAAATAAAAGAATAGAACTGCATTTTTCGTTTACTTCCCAATGACTTCTACGTATTCTACTGGACAAGCTCATTTCGAAACTAAACTAGAGTACTAAAAAATTGCTTATTATGTCATGGTCAATTGCCTACAACTACTTTAGTTGATTGTGTGCATGAGAATGAAGAAGTGTTTTGTAATACATCAAAGGCTGCAATCAACAAAATACTACATGTTTAGTTTAATGTAGGAGATATAATGTTGTTATTATTTAGATGTGCAATGTGTAACTGATTTGAAGTTCATTTTATGTAACTCATTTATTTTGTTTTTCCTACAAAACCAAAATATATTATTTTGTCGTAAATTAAAATCATTCGTCAGACATCTTAGTATGTCTTTCTCCCTTACTCTTTACTTTAGCCATACTGAGTAGCGACTCAGTGAGTAGCGAGAGCGACTACCACCAATGACATTGACATGGAATATAGGAAATACTCATACAGATGAGACAATTTGCTAACAATGGAAGAAATAAATGTATGCAGATTTATTTCTATTATTTTTTTTTGTTTAGATATTGGTTAATGGACACAGTATTTTATGAAAATGCCAAATAACATACTTCACAATATTCCAAAAATTATTCTCAAAGGACAAAGAAGTCTTCTGAGGTCATAGCATTTCATAAGTACGTATATAATTTACTTACTCTTCAATATCATCTCCTATGCATATATATAAAATATAAACAAGTGTTAAGTATGTATGTGCATATATATGTATTGTAATAGCTGAAATTACATTACATTAGTATTAGTATTTACTTGTGTCCACTCTATTATTAGGGCCTTACTTAGACTCTATTATGAAATTGCCCTTTGTTCATAGTGGTCACTTTGAACTTATATATCTTGGGCTTAGAATTACAAAGCCAAATTAATTTCAATTTAAAGCTATGACATTCTTTTTTCAATTCAGCTATTCATTTGTTTTTTTCGTCAAGCGACTTATTGCTTAGATATCGTTGTTTGCAACTATGGAAAAGTTAAAAATTCGCGGTAATTTTCCGCGATATATGTTCCGTTATGGCGGCAACGCAGCACAGACTGCACCCAATATTGATTAATTTGCATCAAATCGGGAAAGTGAAGAAGCTCTGAAAATGGGTACCGTATGAGCGTAATGAAAGTCAGCTAGAAACATGTGAAAGCTTGCCTCACTTTCCTGAACCGGTACAAAAATGAAGGGATTCTGAATCGTATTGTCACTTGTGATAAGAAATGGATCCTGTATGATAATTGTAAATGTGCGCCACAATTTTTGGTATGCTCAGGTGGACTGTGTGCTCGTCAGCCGCCTTCATACATAAAAAAAAAATGGTTGAACCTAGGAGACAGCCAAACAATGTCCCAAACGTAAACTGAATCAAAAGAAGCTCATGGTGACTGGCACAACAATTAATGCAGATGTTCATTGTGAAAAACTGCAAACCATGATGGACAAGCTCGCTACCGAATAACTGAGTCTGGTCAATCGCTCTAGCCTACTGTTTCTCCATGATCCCGCTCGCCTACACATAGCACCGACAGACAGTCACAAAGTTACAGGAGCTTCAACTGAAAACTCTCCGTCACCCACCGTACTTGCGAGACCTTACCCCTACCGATTACCATTGTTTACCATCGTTTTTGGAATTTGGATAACTTTACAGGGGAGAAAATTCAACTCAGGTGAAGCAGTGAAAACGCCTTCAGAGAACTCATCGATTCCCGTCCCCAGGAATTTCATAGCAGAGGCATCAAACAACTTTCATTAAAATAGCAAAATTGTATTATTTTCATACAAAAAAATATATTTGAATTTTTCCATATAAAACGGCAATTTCTTAGATAATATATTATGTGGGTATAGATTAAATTCACATTGCAATACTTACATAATATATCATTTCACTACAATTGTGCAAACCTCCGATAAAAAAATAAAAATTTAATAAGAGATCAAAAAATTTAAAAAACTTAAAATATTTAAATTAAAAACTTAAATTTACTCTCGGAGACAAAATGGATATAGGCAAAGATTGTTCCGTGTCGCATCTGCGTGGGCGTTCGATTAATCAGTGCATTAAATTCTCCCCTCCCGCGCTCCACACCTTAGCACGCGCTGTGGCGAAGTTTTTCTTTAGAACTGTTTGTCTAGTAGAATACATGAAAAGTGTTTGGTGCCTCGAAGGAGTCCTCTTGTGTCCTCTGTAAACTGTCGAGTTCAGTCGAGTCGAGAACTGAACACTTGATGAACACTTAATTAATCTTAATTTCAACACTCTTAATTATCTTAATTGATGATGATAAATTCATACTTTTCATTAATCTAAAATTACAATCTGTTATTTTATCATCATAAAAGGCAAACCACAGGAATGACGATGAATCACTAGCAAGCAATGGAATTCACTATGACTAAACGAAAATAAACAAAATAATACCTTTGAAGAACTATAACTATTTGAACCAAACTACTCAAACCATAACTCACGACTTTAAAGATAAAAGAATTAAATAAAATCCATCTTGAAAATCTATTTAATAATTTCAGGAGCCATGGTCATTGTCCAGTTGACAATATAGATCTGAGTATGAAAGTGGACATATTTCCTGACAACTACACCAAACGGGAAATACAGGAACAAAGGATGTCTTGCCCTTTCGCCTCTAAAGGTTAGTTTACTGCTTTTCTAATTAAAAATAGTCAGGTTATAATAGATTTTTATTAGTGATATTAATGTTCAATACTGTAGCTTTAAATACTTACCAAAGGATGACTGATGAGTAAAATGATTCCAAAAAAATCAACATGTATCAACCTTTTATTTTATAGATCTTTTAACGATAAAGTAGTTAATGGCAAAACCATGATTGTACCGTGATATAAACCACTTTTCTATAGTATTCCTATATTTTATTTGTTAAAATCTTTTACACATTTTTTTAATACGGAAATCTCGTCGCTTTAGTTTAGCAGTTACAATTGCTTATAAGGATTATACCACAAACACATCATTACCAAATCACAGCACCAAAGGTGCACCCCTTAAAGCTTTCCACACAAATACTAGAAGCTCATACGCAAAGATGGTGAAAGAGAACAAATCTTTAGATTTGACTAAATTAACTTTTCATCAATTTTCCAGGCTGCACAATGAAAGTGACTCCCCTTGACCTCGACGCTCACATTGTAACATGCGAGTACAACCAGCCCGAAACCTCGTCTAAATCTGAGGATCGAGTGCCGTGTTCTTTCCAAGCTATAGGCTGTAAGGAGTCTTTCAACAACCGAGAAGATATGAACAAACATCTGAACAACGATATACAGAATCATATGAGTGTAAGTTATTATTAAAAAAACACCTAAGAATATCAGCCCGATTTCCCATAGCCATTTCAAATTCGATCTTTTCAACGCCTTTCAAACCTAAATTTCTATTTGATAACCTTTGTACTTTTCCAACTTTATAAATTTCTACTCAATAAATAACCTTTTAATTTTATCATCATCGTTATAGGACTAAGCCAGAAATGTGACTAGCTAGTAAGCGATATGTTCGCAATTTTTTACATTGGTAACATTTAAGTTAATGGGGTTCTAAACTTTGTGGCATAGTCCTAAACTCACGTGTTTCTACTAATTAAAATGTTGTCAAATAACTATTTTTGCTAACTTTTGAAGCTTACTTATAATTTACTATCTCGGCTATACTTATACTTTAGTTAGTTATATTTAGTCTATTAGTGAGGGTCGCTAATATACAGTGCGGAAGATATTTTTGATTTTAGGGAAACGTCAAAGTCAAAGCATTGTACAATTGTACAGGCAGGATTTTTAATCTCCACCCTCCACATCTTGCCTATGGGACTGCCTGTCTTTATCGCTACCGTACTTCTATTCATTCTTGAGATTGAATTGTAACTTCTACAATTTATAGAATTTAACATTACACTTTCATCTCTTCTCGCGGGTGTCGTAAGTCGCCACTAAGGGATAAAAGCTCCGCCACAGGCCCTGAGGAGTCCCTCGGGGCCCGTGGCGGGTGGTGGATGTAGTCACACCACATCTTAAAAGAGTACACTCGCCAACCCGCTTGGCCAGCGTGGCATTTTAAGGCCAGTGGATAGTGAAAGGGCTGGTTGCATTATTGTAACATTTCATTTTCAGTTTCTAATGAACGTGTATTCAGAAATGAAAATAAACGACGACATGTCAAATGCGAACATAATGGACGCGAAGGAACAAGAAGCGATGTGTCTATGGGAGGCGCCAAACAAAGATGGCGAACAGAACACCACGCCGCCCATACATAACACCAGTGCGCTTATTAGGTGAGAATTGTAATTTTTTTGATGATCCATCAGCCATTAACCAATTCCTTACCTATGACTATGACACGACAGTTGTGCCAAGAATATACTTGCTTCGAAGACCTATAGCATGTCAGGTGTGTCATATTAGTATATTTTTTTCTAATATCCCACTGCGGGGCACAGGCGTCCTCTATAGTACGGCCGTTATCATCTGAATCATCCGGTCATAAACGTCAGTAACAATAGGAATGTGCAACGCCTTGCGAATTATCGACAGTTTGCTAGCTGCGGTCTATGAGTCATAGTAATTATTAGCACGCCGATCACTGATTGATCGTTACAATTGTGCAGTATGGGATACTCACTTGTGTTATAATTGGTAATAAATCTTCAAGAACGACAGTGACACGGCCGACTGAGATCGGGAAGATGATTAATACGAGAATTAGTTTCAAAATATATAATAAAATATTTATATTAATTTCATTTATTTTATTTTATCTATATCAAGCTTTATCTATATATTAAAAATATTTATTAGATTAGCCGAACGTTAGTCTATAGTTTTCTGTAGGTATAGGTAGAACTCTTCAACCTACCTTTTCATCTGCATCAGATATATAAAATAGTTAAAAAGCACATCATTATATTTCGTCGATATCCACTTGCACTACTATTACGCACATCACTATGGCGCTCCATAAGACCAATAAGTGCGAGCGAGACAGATTGATAAAAAAGATTTATGGCCGGACGACACAGATGATAACGGCCGTACTGTAGTAAATCTCTACAGGGGTTCGAGCCTAGTGTACAACACGGGCCTAGTGCAGATCGGTGGATGCACATGCTCCAGATTTGGTTTTATTTCTGGAACATGGGAACTAGTGCTAATTATTAAAAACAATCTGTAGTTACAAAAGTAGAAACTCAGTGGTTCAGGTCGAGAATTTCATTTCAAGTGTCAAGATAGATAGAGTAAAAGTACCTGCTAAACCAGTTTCTTTTACTTAAAATTATGAAATAGATTTCAACAATAAAAAATAAGAATAGAAAGGGTGTCCACATTCTGGAATGTCAGGGAAGCTCAAAGTGATCGGGGATTTCACTACCTAACCTGAAAAATCAGGGAAGTTTAATTGCCATAAAAAATTTAATATAATACATATGTCCATAAAAATTTACAAAGTCCTACAGTAGCTGCTCTTACACTATGTCGGTTAATTAATATCTTTGGCTCGCCCAAACTCTGTTTCTCCTGCATATCAATGAGTTTTTTTATATAAATAAGAGTAGAGGGGGGGGGGGGGGGGGGGACGAGATAAATTTAAAACAGATTTTCAGACTAAAATTACTACATTAAGGCGTCAAAATTAAAGGGTAATTAGTTAATTAATTTGCCTAATGGTTGTTGCATGAGCAAAAGAAAATAAAAAAAAAGGTCATGCCATCGTTGCATATCGATTTTGAGTCCCCGACAAGTGTCGATGCGCGATTACACTCACGATCATGATTGGCGCCGGAATCGGAATGAATAACAATTGGATGGAACAATTAAGGGATTCTGCTCCGCTCGCGGATTCAACTCTTTTGATTCATTAACTCCGGAGTTACCCATCACTATTTATTAACAAACTGTCTTAACAAAAGCCTCAATAAGTACTTTCATTTAAGATGTATCTCAAGTGTGTTGATTTTTTTGGAACACTTACACATCGTCTGTTGTTTTTAATTATATCTTTAAATATTCTATTGTAAACTGAAATATTTTATTGTCCATTATGAAAGATAATTTACTTGTTATAATATAAATTTAATAAAAAAAAAGTTGATTATATAAGTATTCCTGATCGTTCAACAACCACCCTTTTGACACAAAATGACATGTGTAACATAAATTCCCAATTCCAGGGCACTCTACGAAAGAGTGGTAGTTTTAGAACAAAGGAACCGCGAACAAGACATTCTACTATCGAACATGTCCAAAAAGCTATCAGCATTTGCCGTAGCTAAGAGTAAACAGAACAATGAGATGTTACTGCGATATTGTTTGGGCAATTATATATGGAGGATTGATAACTTCAAAGCGAGATTGGAGGCAATGCAGAATGATCATTCCAAGATGTTGTACAGCCCCGGGTTTTATACTTCTCCTAACGGATACAGGTAAGAAAAATGTGCTGTGGTGTCAGAAGTCGATTTGTATTATCGGAATTGCATTTATTTGTAATAACATGTGTACTTTTAATTTAAACTTAAATCACTCAATCAAGCTTGTTACAGATGTAAAACAAATTTCTCTCAGTGCATTCTGTTTTAATTCTCGAGCATACTAGGGAAGTTACTTTCATTGCTCAACCTGAAAAATGAATAAAAAATAAAAATATACCTAGATGTTAGCCTATAACGACCTACTTTCGGACTAGGGTTGAGAAATCCACAATGCGAGCCTAGTGTGGATTGACAGATATTACAAATGTCCCGGAATTTTTAAATTCTTGGGATGCAGTTTCCCAAGAATCAGCAATGTTTATTTATTTAGCGCTCATCTTATTACTAATCTACAGCGAAACTATATAACGCTCACCTTATACTTATTTAGCGTTGAATAACTTAATTAGTTGAAACAATTTATTTAGCGCTAAACAATTCAGTGCTGATATTATAACGTCTAACATATTTAACGCTCATCCTATGCCTTATTAAGCGTTAAACAACTTACGGTTATTTAATGCTCAAACTTTTTTCAGATTTTGCGTCCGCCTCAACTTATCTCCAGTAAACCCTCTCTGTTTCGCACTCAATGTGCATCTAATGCAAACAGAATACGACGACTGCCTCGAATGGCCATTCAACGGACGCATCTCCTTCGCCATGATCAATCAATACTGCTCTGAATTGACACAAAAAGACACAATGATGTCTAACTCAAATTTAATAGCATTTAGGAAACCAACTACAGAGATTTCAGTGAGGGGTTTCGGTTATAATGAGTATGCAGTTGTGAGTGATGTTGTGAGGAATGGTTTTGTAAAGAATGATACGCTGGTTGTAAGAGTGCATATTAAGTGTGTATGACAGGAGTGACTTTTTTAGTTTGTTTTTAATATGTAAATGAATTAGCTTTCGCATTTCGGGGATTGATCGATCAATCCCCGAAATGTGAAATCACGGATTCCGTTCATAAAAGTTAATTCACATAAAAAAAAAAATTATGAATCTTGTTATTTTGGAAAAAAAGGCAGCCAACATATCAAATGCATTTATATACTATATTATCCGCTATATAAATGTAAAGGTAAAAAAGGAAAGTAGCTCATAAGCATATTCAGATCGGTGCGCCATATTTGAAAATAAGATATATCTGTTTATTGGCATAGAACGAAAAAACTTTATAACAAAATGCAAAGTAACCGAATTAAATTAGTATTGTTATTTTATATACAATTGTATTCTGACTTTTCTAACTTTTTTGACCAATTTCACATTTAATATATAAGGATAACTTTTTACGTTGTGAAGTCCGTCCAAAGAAAATACACCCATTTATTATCGTCGATAATTATACATAGGAGTGTGGTCCGTTTCTGCCTTATATTATAATAAGTCATATAAATTAGTAATTTTCTAAGATAATTATTGATGTCACGGATGATTTTCAGGATCTGATGTTATTTAAACAGATAATTATTTGAAAATACGTTATGCCCCACTAGCAAAATTTTGCCATATAAAAGTTGTGTATAAATGAAACCATTTATTTGCCAAATATGGGTACATAAATAACTGTCAATATTCCGTACAAGGCGTGTAAATGTAAGCAATAACCAATAAATACAATTAAAAACAACACGATTCGTCGTCATCTTAGTGTTATATGTAGTCTTGGTCAAAAATAAGGATGTCAAAAAAATCAATGTAATCTGACGTTTGCCTATCACAAAATAATTATCATAATCTCACTTATTATCTCGGGCAATATTATCAGCGAAATACTCATTCAATGTGTAGTATGCTTTGTCAGTCAACAAATTTTTAAGTCGTTTTTTTAAAACTGCCATTTGTAACTGCCTCTACAATATATTAATTATAAAATAATAATTCTAAATTAGCGATCGCAACACACTTGTTTTTAGAAAAGCTGTCCTACAGTTTTCCTGTATTACACGTTTATACAGGCAGCGTTTGGCGCAGTTCTATTTTTTTTTTATGGTTGAAGGCGGCAGACGAGCATACAGTCCACCCGATGGTAAGTGGATACTGTCGCCCATAGACATTCGCGATACATGGCAACATTAGTCCAAAATGAGAAACGTTGGCACACTACCTTTGGAGATATATAGGAAAGGGTTGGGAAAATGGGGAGGGATAGAATAGGACAGGATGGGAATGGGCTCTGGCACACCTCACTCACTACCGAAACACGTACGTACATTATGGAAATAAGATAAAGTGGGAAATGCAGTACATTTCAAGGTAGTCTTCTGTGAGAGAGGGGTAACGTGGCCAGTCGAGCGCGCCCAGCGACTGTTGGAGTGTAGCGTGCACTCTCCCCCTCAAAAATGTAATTCTGCGATTAAATCCTATTATTGTAAACGCAAACATGACATTTTAGAGTTTTGTAACTATGTATGTCTTTCATTCACTCTTTTGTGACATAAAATGTCTAATATACCTTTATTAACATTTTTTTACGATATAGTGCATTCTATAAATGCCATTTTGCTAGTGGGGTGCATTAACAGTTGCAACGTAAACAGTATTAGTAAAGCATTCTATGTATATTGTAAAACCCGCAAAACAGTATTATAGGCAATCTTGTATTTAGAGAAAAGTACTATTTATTCCATACATTATGACAAGTACTTAACACATTCCCTAGTAAATAATAATAAGAGCTGTAATCATTGATATCTGAATGTTTACATTGTTCTATTTTTTTCATTTGTATTATACGACTATACTTAATATGTGCGTAGTGTACGGGTGCCCTTATTGTGTACTTAATTATGACTTAAATATATAATTAATATTTTAGATACCTTTTGTTAAGTTTACGTTATTTTTGGAATACAGATCTTTTGACTTACCTGTTTTTTTAATTTTAAAATAAAATGTTTACGTAAGTACGAGATATGAATGTCATAAATTACGAAGAAATGTTTTAGTTTGCCTGTAAAATCATTATATGCTTCTACAAACTATACTCAACAATACTCGAACGTGGCGTCCGAGTATTGCCGAGTGAACTTCAACTGATAGTGAGCACATACTCCACTCAGCAGCGCAGCTGCACGACTTATTGTTTAGTGAACCTGGGATACGACTTACAGTAAGACCCGACAAAAACGACAGACAATCCAGACAACACATAGTTGAATCCGTGAAATTAGACAACATAGTTGATATGTAGGGCCTTACCTATGAAATTGCCGTTTGTTCATCGTTTAGTTATCTTGCATTTGAATTAGAATTCTAAAGTCCAATTAAGTTCAATTTAAAACTATGACATTCTTTATCAAAATCATCATTCATTTGTTTTTCCGTCAAACTACTTTTTACTAAGATATCGTTGTGTTTGCGACCATGGAAAAGTTAAAATTCGCGTTATTTTCGAATATGAGTGCCGTCGTGGCACCAACGCAGCACGTGGCACGCCATATCAACGATGTGTACGGACCAAACACCGCAAACGAACGCGCGGTGAGTTTTAGATTTTTATCGTTTCCGTTCTGGAAATTTCAACCTCAAGAACAAGCCTCGTGGACGACCGGAGACAAGTCGATAATAGCCTCGTGGACGACCGGAGACAAGTCGATAATGACGAATTGAAATCAATAGTGGAAGCGGATTCATTTCAAACCACGTATGAGTTAGCAGCAGCCTTCGACGTAAGTAACAAAATATGGACTAATTTGCGTCAAATCAGTGACGAAGAAAGTTAAAGATTAAAGAAGAAAGATTAAAGTGAAGAAGCTCGGAAAGTGGGTACCGTATGAGCTTAATGAAAGTCAGCTGCAAACACGCGTCGAAGCTTGCCTTACTTTGCTGAACTGACTGAACTGAATAATGAAGGGATTCTGAATCGTATTGTCACTTGTGATGAGAAGTGGATCCTGTATGATAATCGTAAACGTTCGTCACAATAATTCAACCCAGGAGAGACAGACAAACAATGTCCCAAACGTAAACTGAGTGAAAAGAAGATGGTGACTGTGTGGTGGTCCTGTGCCGGTATTATCCACTACAGCTTCTTTAGACTCTTCTTGGCACAAAAATAATGCAGATGTGTGCTGTGAAGAACTGCAAACGATGACGGACAAAATCGCTATCAAAAAACAAAGTCTGGTCAAACCCTCGTCCAAACGAACCGCAAACGATACAGGAGCTTCGACTGAAAACTCAGTCACCCACCGTACTCCCGTTCCCCTACCGATCTCCATTTTTTACGAAATTTGGATAACTTTTTACAGGGGAAAAAATTTAACTCCGATGTAGCAGTGAAAAACGCCTTCAGAGAATTCATTGATTCCCATCCCCAGGAGTTCTATAGCAGAGGCATCAATCAACTTCCATTAAAATGGCAAAAGTGCATTGATAATGTACAATACTTCGATTAATTAAATATACATCTTTTATACAAAAAATTTTCAATGCAATTTCATAGGTAAGGACCTTTTTTATAGGTAGGCGGACGAGCAAGCGCTCCCACGTGATGGTAAGTGTTACCGCCGTCCATGGACACTTACAACATCAGAGGGTATGCGGGTGCGCTGCCGACCTTGTAAAATACTATTCACAGCTTTCTTGAAGAACCCCCTATCGTAGTGTAATGGAAAGACCTCTAGAGGCAGTTCATTTCACAGCCGACGGGGCGGTATAAAATGTTTTTTGGACCGAACAGTACGCGACACCTTTGTGTCGAGGAAATGGGGATGTAGCGCACTTCTGTGACAGGAGGTGCGAGAATATAATATGTACATCGTACAAAAAGTTCTCAGGCATTGCATTTTTCTTGTACCTCAAGTACGTAACACAATGTAGTCTTTGCGCTTCCACGATGTGCTCTCCCGAGTTCTGAGCGTTGTGTCTGTGACAAGTCCGTCGCGTACTTTTTTCCACATCACACGAACTTTTGTCCGCAGCGGACTAAATTATGTCATCTGCATAAGAACTAAGCCGTCCGAAATGAACCACGAAATAACTTATTTCCCTTCGTTACTGGTTTACTTATTTCCTTTGTGGGAAACACAGCCTAAAATTTGGCTAGAGTACCTACGCTAAAAGTACACACATGAAATGATTTATTAAAAACACTAAAATGAGCTACAACGGACAGTCGGACATAGGGTACTGAAATAAAACGCGACTGTATTTGAAAATCTATATAATATGGTACGCATGATACAAAATAAATGGATTTACGTACTAAATCTTAATAAAATATAGGAATATAACTTACGCATGTATAAAAATACGTGTACAAACTAGCGATCAATATTCCTTATCACATGCAACCATCACATAAACTCTAGGCCAATCAAGCTTACAAATCTGTGCATACCTTTTCTTCCATTCTTAAAAAAATATGATAAGTAACCATAGACACGTATTATCTTTAAAAAGGTGCCAGTGCGAGCGCATAAAATGACGGCGACTTTTGACCTTGGAATATACAAATAGATATCTGGGGCTCAATTCAGAACAGAATCATTTCAATATAAAATATTTGTCGCCTCAATCGTAACTAAGGTGCATTTGCTCCTATCATACACTACTTTACCGATGTCTCCACTAACTTTTGCGGTTGTTGTTCAACCATCTATTTGAATAAATTGACAATAAACATCAAAATGGCTTGTAATCGATCGCAAGTTTGATTGACCCATACATAGTGTCACTCCTCCAACTGACTACCTCGTTATGGCTTGAAAACATTCACAGACAACGCACGGAAATGCAATTATGTATTTACTAATTCTTTATTATCTTGCCAGCCAGTGTCGAGGAAATTAGACTAATTTAACAAGCTTCTTCAGTTAGTCTAATTTTCTTTGCTGAAGTAAAACATAAATAACAACAATAAACGGCTTATAGTTATGATTAATAAATACAATGTTTATATCCACTGAACAAAATTTAACATACATTGTATACCTTCAATGCTGTATGCTGTTACTAAACATTAAACACAAAAATATTTTAAGTAGTTTTTTTTAAACGATACTCTTAAACAAATATATCAATGACAAACATACTTCTGTATAATTACATACGATTATTTTGTATTCTAAAAACATAATTTTGCAAAATTTTGTATTGTGTTAAAATCTTTTTGTATATGGTTATAATAATTACCGGCATTTATAATGAGCTCTTTTCGTGAAAACTACGAACTTTTGTTATACTACTTCCCATTTACCGGCATTTATTTAATTAAAACATTTTAATTATTACATTGAAATGTATTCTATGTACATGCTTCATTAGTTCACCGCATACTTGCCAGTTTTAGAACAATACAGATTAATCAATTCATCAGACTCAGTAAAACAATTGAAATGAAATACAGCTATACCCGCGAATACTTATACTTACGCGTATATAGTATACTTTATAATGTCTTTTAAATTCGAAACGCATTAGGGCTGCGCTGCGCGACGGGGCGCTGCGCTGCGCGACGGGGCGCTGCGCTGCGCGACGGGGCGCTGCGCGCAACTGAATTGCTCTGTAACGGCTAGTACTAAGCACACTATAACGGCTGGCAACTGGAAATATGTCTCAGTTTAGTTGGTGCACCGTGCAGTTGCCTGCCGGTTCGCTCAAGTGTGTATTGCTGCATACAAACTCACATAAAGATTATGTCGTCGCACCGTGCAGCGCAACGCTAATGCGTTTAGACCTTCAGTGGCCCTTTTATAACATCTTTTAATTACAATTCTCGCGGGGACTACGTGATGGATCCGAATAAAAAGTAACTTGTATCCTCCTTAATGTAATATTTGATGATGTGATCGTTGAAGGGAATTTAACCGAATTTGATGTAATTTCAGAACACACTTATTAAAAAAAGGGTAGAACAAAATTTCAATACCGTATTGTCGCGATAATTCTGTATCGTATTACAACGTTGTAAGTCAGAATACTTTCTTTCTGAATACTATATTTCATTGAATCAGAATACTACAATTTCTTTACATTTTTAGCCTCTAATGAAACTACTGAGTTTAATCTGTACGGCACTTTACCCTGATGCGATCTTTCGTGGTAACTAACCAAGATATTTGACATTTTTAGCAAGTTTTGTTTACATAAATTTATTTTGGGGCACAATATTTTGCTGCTAAAAAATGATAAATTCAAGTCCACTCCCAAATCTACAATGGAAACCTAAAACCACATAAAACTTATAGATTAAAAATCAGTAGGTCCAAACAATTGAAATCTCTTTAAATATTAACTTTGGCATAAGACATTCTAATTAACCAATTCGGTGGTTTCAATTTATAATTCCAAACAAGTCAAAATTTTTCCTATTTTAAATTTTGAAATATTTTTGTGTTTCTCGATCCATATAAAAATCTACGTTATAACTCTACTATTTAATTATAGTAACTTATATAGATAAACTATATTACACAATTTGCTAACAGCCTATTAATTAAAGTGATAAAAGTAAGTACTCTACAAAGAATGCAGATTAGTGTAAGGATAAAGTAAATTTTAATCTATTCTATCTAATGTTCCTATATGCAGAAAATAAAAAAAATGAATAAAAACTGGTTTAGTGCTACTAATAAAATTTAAAAGCGGCTATATTAATGTGAAATTTGGTGTATTAATTTGGCAATTTGATTTCACATCACAAATAACATTCATGGAAAGCATAAAACAAACTTCAATCCTTCATCAGTCACAGTACATTATGCCAATTGGTACATAATTAGTGTCGTTGCAAAGGAATCATAAATTAGGAAGACTTCGATTGGAAGCAATCAAACCCAATGATTTAAACGCATATACGAGTAGTAGTAAATGTGGTTTATTTTCCTCGCCGCACACTACCACTGGCAACATTTTATCGCGCACGTTTTATGTTGTAAATCGGATTTTGAACACGTAAAATCAAAGGCTTTTTTTTATATAGGTTTCACTCGTAGTATCATAAAGCTTCTCGCGGCTCAACTCGTGGATTACCCACTTCTTCAGTCAATTCGTGGTCAAGGCGTGCCATCTTTTTTAAATCCAATGTTATCCAATCTTTTTTAAATTTTTTAATCCAATTAAATCCTCACCCATCATCCTTTGCCGCTTATTTATTATTCTTTTCCATTTATTAGGACTCCCTTTGCGCTTTCTTCTATTTTTATTCACCGTGTCTTCTATTTCCCTTTCTGGAAACCACTCCGTATTTTCTGGTGATAATGGCTTTAAATTTGTTATATCCGAGAGGGCGACAAAAGAAGGATCAGCGACTGAATCGTCGGACGAAAATTCAAGGTCATTTTTATTATGCTCCACGATATTAGTGTTTACTTCAATAGGAGTTATAATATTATCATCTCTATTCTATGTTGAAGTAGGATCCAATACTGTTGTAAGCGTAGTAAACTCGGATGTCAAATTTTGGTTCGGAGGTTCTTGCTCTAATTCCCCTGACAAAGGAACGGAAACTATTTCTTGTTGCTGGTTTCCTGAAGTAAGTTTATTTTCATAATATCGATTATTCAATATTTCCTTCTTTTTTCGCAACAATATTTTTCGCCTTTCACATAGAGCTCTTAAAGTTACCACGTCATCGATAATATCAACATTCTCTAAAAATAACTCGTCATTTTCTTCGTCCTCCATCATATTATTCATCATACTAATCGTGTTACAACCTGTTCGCCCATTCCGTAAATACGCGGACTTGCCGCCAACTTCAGATACAAGTAGGTACTGTTCCGCGGTATTGTTTTGATTGAAATATGAGGTTTCTTATTGGCTAATTCACATTGTGTTTTAAGTAGTATAAGCGAATCAGCGATAAGGATTTGTAGCCGCGAAATTTCAATTTTGCACCTTTTGTTGTTACGCGGTATTTACAAACTGCTCTTCCGCGGTTTTGCATGCGCAACGACGATATGTATATATATTTTCTTTTTCTTCATATATGGCAATGGTGTAATTAGCACATTCTGCCAATGCCAAGATTTTTGGTAATAAAAACGTATCCTATTAATGTCCAGTCTCGTCGGAGTAAGTCGGGACTCGCTTAGGTCTACTGAGGACAGAAGAGGACTCCTTGGAAGTACACGAAAAACGCAGTCCCACGCTTTTATTTGATTATCACAAACACCACGCACGGAAAACACTTTGAAGTTTAATATACTATCACTATTAAACCACAAAACGCGTAATACACAATTTTTACAATAATCAAACAAAAACTCAACTTCACTTCTCGAGTTCCCGCCAGAAAGTCCAATAGACAAAATAGACGAAATGTTGTCAGTCGACGTACGCCTTGACGTGGAATGTTAAAAATACAAAATAAATGAAGTTATCTGTTTTTTTTTTAAATCTCGTTTATTTTTTATTTCTCTTTTCGCCCCCTTAGCCAGCATATCTACCCTACGCAAGCTCTATATTTTTACATATTATCACAGCTACGGGAAACAAATGCATTTTTGTTGTGATGAAACCGTATTTAAAGTTATACGCAATTCCAACTCTTTCTTCGTCCTCACTGCTATAGAAGCTCTTTTCGCTAATTCTATTGCTACTATATTCATATTATACACATAATTATATGTGACGTTATCTGGCAAAGGGGTCTTTGTAGGTTTCAAATGGTTTTTTTATGGACGAAGCCGGCATACAGCCCAGTAGATACTGTCGTCCATAGACATCCGCGATACATACGATCATTTTGGACTAATGTCGGCATCAACATTAGTCTAAAATGACAAACATTGGCACGCCCCGGGTTGCGCTGCCTACCTTTAAAGATATAGGAATGGATTTGGAGAAAGGGTTGGAAAAATGGGGAGGGGTAGGATGGGAATGGGCTCTGGCACATCTCACTCACTACCAAAATACGTACGTACATTAGGGAAATAAGATGAAGTGAGAAATGCAGTACATTTCAAAGTGGTCTGTGAGAGAGGGGTAACGTGGCCAGTCGAGCGCGCCCAGCGACTGTTGGATTGCAGCGTGCACTCTCCCCTGACACTTTTGTTTTCAAGTAAATCATTAGATTATATGCCCCCGAACATTAGAATGACATGTATTTGTTATCGCCCGTTGGCTGGCTGATGTTGGTGAAATCTTAAGGCCGAATAAATAGACGTTTCTCGGTCTTATAATTCTAGTGTCGCGTTTTATAGAACCTTATGTAGTCTGTACGAATATAAAGGGTTAGTTTCCAATCATGCGATCTAAGTCTAAGACTTAAAAAAATCTTAGAGTCGTCTATTTGGCTGGACCTTAAAAAGTAATATTTTTATGCTTCTATTTTCAAAATCAGATGTTAGAACATATTTGTATTTAAACAGAATCTTGTCAAATTTTATGTTAGGTCATTTTAACCAATAAGTCCATACCTACAGTAGCGTCCCTTTGCTCAGAAAACGTCACATATATCTTCATTTATAGCGTTATGGCGACAATTTGGAACAAATATAATTATTAATTTATTACAGATTTTTTTCGAGTTTTAATGAAAATCTATTTTAATATAATAATAACACTTAAAAAATACAAGACTGGATTCTAAAACGTGCGAAAATCGCTCTTAGACAATCTAATTTATTTTGCATCAATTTCTGTATTATAGAGATTATAGCGTAATTAGGTTGTCAGAGATTTTGGTTCGTTTTAGAACTCAACCCCAATATATCATCCTCACAAAGTGTCACTTATACCTTTTACAAAGTGTAACTGACCTCTGAAATATGCTTATTAATTAAAAAGCAACATAACAAATGTGCTAATAAAACCACTTTCAACTAAATCAATATTGTAACATACGTATTGACCTACATAGACTGCAATGGCGTCATCTCCAACAAATGTTATAATGAAATTAACTAAAATATGTGAAATAAATTGCAAAAATCGCATTTATCGTTTTCATTCACAAATGACATGTTTATACTAAATCAAAGAAGCTTTGATTGAACTATTGAAATATAATGCAATTAACTAAATAAATTCAACAATTGCGTGTAAAAAGCTTAAATGTTACTCCTAAGAACAGTCCCGATTAGTCTTCATTGTAAATAAAGCTACTTAAATCTCAATTATACTACTTAAAACTACCTATGGTTAAAATTGCAAAACAGTTTGCCAACTAAACATGATACAAGAGCGACAAAATGGACCTGAAGTTTAGAGAAAGTATAGAAATTTAAAGCGTAAATTAAAATCATACTGTATGTTAACATTATAATTTGCAGGGTATATTATGTACGGTAGTTGTTAAGTTCTATTATTACCAGCGTAGAATGTTTTTTGAATGTGCAAAGGAAAACAAAGTGTATATAAAATAAATAAGATAAAACTTTACGTTGAATTTCTTTCTGAATTAATTTATGTTTCACTTTCCTACCGTTTTATAAAGGAAAAGAACATAAAGTACGAGTATTCAACTTTCTTTTTATTAAAATGAGTATGAACAGCCTAAGATTTTTCAATTCATCGCTTTTTTTTCTCGTTTCATTTGCCAGACTATATGCACTAATCGACAGACAAAGAACTATCCGTTCTTTCGCGTAGAAGTTTCATTGTCTAGACTCTACGAGTAAATAATAGTAATACGTACAACTCTGGCACAGAATTGACGTCAAGCGACACTAACGACGCGCGCGACTGGGATTGTAAAGAAAATTTCCCATGAGTAACGATTATTGTTCCTTCTCACGAGAAGGAATAACTAATTTCAGTTTAACTTGCCATCGTGGTAGGTGTAATTAAGCCTAGTAGATTATGAAACAGAGCGCACTGTCGGTTACTTATTAAGCCGCTAGATACGGATTTAAGCCGCTAGATGTCATTATTTTGGTACCTTCGAAAAATATTAAACTGTCAAGAGCTGCACATTTTATTTACTCGTAGATTATCTATCGTATTTATTTACTCGTAGATTATCTATCGTATTTATTTACTCGTAGATTATCTATCGTATGTATTTATTTACTCGTAGATTATCTATCGTATGTATTTATTTACTCGTAGATTATCTATCGTATTTAGTTTTATAATCTTTTCAGTGCAGGAACCAAGTACTCACAATTACGGAGGCGCAAGTATGGTATAGGTTTTCATAGCTTATAATGTTATTATCGTCGACGCGTAAGAGTTCTTTTTTTTATGGGGGATCTTTTATGTTTTTAACTTTTATGGAAAAAAACAAAGGGGAAAAAACCCTGTTTTTTTTTGACAAATATGACCCAAGACTAACGATAAATCAAGCGTTCGCACAAATACATACAAACTCCTTTGCAGCGCATTAATTTAATCAATAAGCGATTAGGTAATGCCCACCGCAAATATAACTGCAGAAGAAACGTATTCATTCAGTTAGAGCAATGAATATGAACTTTATAATCACCATAATAACTCTTTTACGAACGCAAAAAGGTTTGTAATCGTGCGAACGCTTGATTGGTCAATTCTTCACGTGTGTATGGATAAATTTGATACATTTATTCGTGGTTTTGCCTCTTTGTATAGTGACTATTTTATTACACAGTATGAGTATGTCTTCGCCAATGAGGAAGGTTCTAGACACAAAATTTAGAAAATGGTAGTCTGGCTAATGACACGTGACATAAGAACGGTAAATTAAAAAAGGAAGCGTTAACCCTCGTTAATCAGGACAACATGGATTTGATACTTTACAGTTTCTAAAAGTTATTAACTTCAGTTCTGTTCAGTTTCTGGTACCTATATTATTAGATTTATACGTTATATTTGCTCGTATTACATGATCCTTATCTTCACGAACATTCACAATCAGTCAGAAAGAATTAAATTTTAAAGTAAATCGAACATTTCAAGATATTTGTAGTAGTAACAGTAAAAATTATTTTAATTTTGTTGTTTAGTTTTATTCAATTTATTACTTACTTCTGGCCTAGTAACCAGACGTAGGACATTTTTACTAATCTGTTTTTGTCAACTGCACCCCTATTTGTGTTCTAGTTGTGTTTCTTGGTATGCATATATAAAAAATGTTGACATTATTAAGAATTTAGAGCAAATCATTGTGCCACGTTTGATTGGCCAAACTACAAAAACAATATCTTATTATACTAAATATAGATTGCAAACTATTCGAACTACAAAAGCAGTAATGGCTACTTTTGTATAAATTATTAGTGAAACGTAGCGAAATTCCCCACCACCTTACAAGTGAACGCATTGGAAATTCCCTCAGATTTTTTCCTTATCAATATTTCACTTTCCTTTTAAACTATAGGGTAGTTGGAAAGGGGTGGTAATTGAGAACAATGATTGAATTATTATATTATTTTTTCATAATAATTCAAGCCTATAAGAAAATATGTTCCAAATTGCGATATATGTGGAATTGTTGAAGATGTCCAACACTTGTTGGTGGAGTGTGTGCAGAATCAACAGGAACGGGAGGCCTTAGTGGGGGCTCTCGATCTGAACAGGAATGATGTTTGTATGTTCCATAAGGTACTAGGAAAACCTAATTCACGAGCAACATTTAGTTTGTACAGATTCGTGAGCCCTTACTAGGGCTCATATATTGGTACACCTACATTAATGTTGTAGAATGTAAGTTTAGGGTACGATGGAACTGACACGTGCCAAGGCATAATAGTTCCTTAAAAAGAAGAAAAAAGAAAATATGTCCAATATTACCTTATGTAAAATTTTATTACGATCCATTTCTTCGTGGTATAATTAAGTGATAACTGATAAACACACAGACTTTCGGATTTATATGTGTCACTGAAACAGCGCAAAACATGAAACACGTCAAACATGATTTAGTCAATCACATTTAGAATATATAAAACCCTTCTCTAGCGGAAAATATAATTATTTTTGAGAAAAAAATCAAGTTATAAACATGTAAAGTTGTGTTGTTCTATCTAAAACGTTCGTAGCGTTCATTACTCAGTATGTACAGGATAATGGCCGGGCGCCGCGCTAGCGACAGGAGTAGAGCGAAACTACGCGTTGAATAAGAAATATACTAGAAATGAACAATAAGTTATAAAAAATTTTTTTGTAAAAACTGATGAGTCGATTCTAATCTCGCTACTGAAACAACCTATTTTCAGTGACACGTTGTATATATTTATAAGTAATATTTTTAAACGAATTGTTTACACCATATCATCAATTACCCCTGTCCTCAATTACCCCTATTAACCATTTGCTTAACCTCTCGTCTTTTACCTTAAACAGAACTGCTGGAATCTCCCGGGAAGTGAAGCAAGTTGTCCCCACTGCAGCTTGGTGTGGGCGACGAAGGGGGGTCGAGAGACGCGCGGGACGCAGAACTGAAGCTGCTCGAACTTAGCTCTTCTGGCTCAGTTTCAAAACGATTGGTCGTTGTGATAGCTGGAATTGAATAGAGATAAAAAGATATTTTTCAAAAATGCAGCCAAATTTATCTGACATCCAATTAGTAAAATTGGCAAGTGTTTGCCGCGTGGTGTGGGCTGGCTTTAAAATAGCACCACCCCACCCCACCCCACCTCCTCCCGTGGGTGTCGTAAAAGGCGACTGAGGGATACATTACAAAGCGGCTATTACATACCCTGAGGAGTTCCTCAAGCAGGGGTGGCGTGGTTACACCACCTCTAAAAACGTGAACGCGCCAACCCGCTAAGGTAGCGTGGCGCTTTAAGGCCATACATTCCTCATGGACAGGACAAATTGGATGATCAGGCCCGTGTCGAGAAGCGGATATCGCTGTGTAGATCAGCTCTGCGATAGCTCATATAGTTACTATTGAAATTGGTGGCACAGCGAGAATGTGACCGCGTGTAAGTCACTCGTATAGTTGGCGCCTAAAAGGGCTGGTATTGGTTACAGTGACTGTTTAAAGGGGGATTCGCAGTTGAACAAACGAAATGTTCGTTTGAATCTGTTTAATTCGTGTTAGTCTTTATATGGGTGGACCTATGATATAGGTACAATAACCTTGTATGGTTTATTGTTATTTATATTCCATTCAAAAGTGACTTTGTGTGGAACATCTTCCGCCTAGGTGGACCGAGGCCTAGAAGATTTTTGTCGGTAGTAGTTGGATGAGAAGACAACTGAAGATGGTGTGTGGTAGCGAGCAGCCGATAATCCTGTTATTATTTTCTATTATATTGTGCCCCCATTGGGATTATTTCCGCTGAAATACATAGATGTAACTACTTTTATAAAGGTGTGCGAACTTGAAATATCAAAAACCTTGTCATCATGTTAATCGTTTTCAAAAGTTTCGTAGCGTTTTTTATACTCTAGTTTTTATTAAAGAGAAAATAATGTGAAACGAATGTGAAGAGAGCGTATAGACGTTATATTGACAAATTTCTCATAAACGATGTCTAAATTTAATCACTACTTAAAATTCTTTATCCCTTATTGAGCTGTATAAAGTTCTAATTATATTATTAGAAAGGGACAACGAATTTGCAGGAATCTTTAAAAAAAAGTAAGGTGTTTAAAATTGCTAAGTTAGGTAAAACAATAAAAATTCGTTTAATGTGGTTTTTGAATTCCAATTTTATTATTACTATTTAATTTTTTAAACACTCCATAACATTACCAACAAAATCATACCAAGACAAGGCAGCCAAAGTTACAATACTATTCAATTCTTAAAACACGATGACAATGAATGTAGCATTTTACAATACATTTAGAATTATTAATTCCTTTAAACTTTAACAATCTGAGTGGAGTCAACATCACATTACAGGAAACGGACTTCGTTATTTAGAAAACAACTGCATTAATGCTTTTAAGCAATAATTTATAAATAATAACGTTATGTGCTTATTAAATGTGTCGTACAAGTTTACATAAACACATAATAATTCAAACGAACTTGAAATTTTTTGCAATCTGTTTTGACTGTTCTACTGATAACTGAATGATAACGGACAGTTAACATCAGAGGAGTGTTCAAATTGCTGCGACATATGGGTATAGATACATATCCATATAGACACTATACACATCTATACATATAGAGGCTCAATCGCAGATGTAGTGCGTTGATTACACACGGCGCAACACCCGTGTGTAATCACACGCATCGCAACTATATCGCAAAAATATCCTGTATGTGATGACATTGTAGCACTAACGTACCCAAAGCTTACCATGTCACTTTATGGCCACTCGTAGCCGTATTTCCGTAATGGGTCGCGATATCAACTTACAACGTCCCACTGTAGGACATAGGCTTCCCTTAGTATATCGGGGACTTTCGGACCATAATCCACCAGGCGGGCCCAGTGCGGATTGATCCAGATCTTTTTTAATTCTAAAGCATTTTTCCTTCACAGCGAAGTGATGATTTTTTATTTACCTATACCTGTACCCATATATTACAGCAATTTATACAGACTTTAAAACTCCGCCAGGCCTGGTTCACTTTTGATACGAAAGTATACCTACAAAAATAAGCCCCGCCGGTTAGGCCTTATAAAATCGGTTGATTGCCGTAAATGTACATAACTGACCACTAGTCTCGGATACAAAAGTGACATGTCCAATGAAATATAAACACTCTTCCACTGAGTTTTAGATTGAATATAACTTATGCTAACAGTATTTAGTTTTCGTTGGCATATTTTTGTAGGTATTTGCAGTTTTACTACTCGTAAGTAAAGAGTGAATGTTCTTATACGGTATCTATTTGACTTTCTAAAAGTTTTCTGTTATTTTAAAGTGCACATACATACAATTTATTCTCGCTGCAGATAAAATATACCTTTTTTTATTTCTATATGATACTAATAAATACCTTATACACTTTTTTGGTACTTTTGTTAATTACCAATATATATCTCTAAAAAGATCTAGTCACAGTTTTATGCAATCAGTTGTTTCTTAAATATGCTTAAATTGATAGGCTATGCGGTACATACACTGAGATATAAATCATTCATATAATACATTCTTTATTGACGTTTAAAATAAATAATAATAAGAAGCTACCATCGGCGGACAGCGGTGCAATTAACTAAAATACTGTTTCATACATTTTCACAAACTAATATTTTAACTAAAAATTTGAACAATAGGTACTCTGAGAGTCAAAATTTTACTCGAAATTCGACCTTAGACCGATAACCCGCTATACACGAAAGTATCCTTTCAATGTATCTTTTCTGAGTTACATTTGGTAAATAGATAAAAAGACTGTGATATTTGTAAACTATTACTATCGCATTTGCGTCAAGTGCTTTTTCTACATAGATGATAATGCAGCGCCTCTAGCGGACGTATTGATAAACTTGTTATATGAATACTGAAAAACACTAGACGTTTACGCGATAGTAGCGATTGTAGAATTTGTAAATAAGAAACTCACTATGGCCTATAACCATTGAAAAATAATTCATTGATTCATGAAAATCATCGCACCGGAAAGAAAGTGGGTCTAAATATAAAACCAGAACTAAATCAATATAAGAATTATTATTACTATTTAACGATTAGGAATTCAAGTGTTGCTCGGTGCTTCTAAAATGACCTGCGTTTAAATTTTGATTATGGATCTTTTATTGTACATGCTATTGATGATTTCATCGAAATATTTTGCATATAAAAAGAGTACTCATATAAAGAAATTTATTTATACTTTTCAATCTATCCTCTTGTGGCCCAAAAGATTTATTTATATCTATGTATTTTCCTACAAACTTCTACAGCTCTTTGATACGGCAGATAACTTTATACAAGAGTTGTACAACAAGCTGTTATAGTAGGTACGTTTAAAAATTATGTAAAATTATTCAAATGATTTTTTATCATTTAATTTTAGCAAATTATTAAATTAAACTAATCAATCACATTATCATTGTAATGCCTTTCCGTCCGAAAATTAAATGGCCCACGAACCTATTATTGTTTTTTGTTCGCGAGATTTAATTCTCGAAGGAAATGCAAATATTATATAAAGTCAAAATAATGTAAAAAAAACATACTTAGATAAAGATCGTCAAGTGTAAAATTATTAGGTATTAAAAAACAAATATTTGTCATGATTCAACATATTAAAACTAAATTAATAATTAGATCAATAAAACACGTTCGGCAATATGTATTATAAAACTTTACGATGATAAAGCCATCAATCCGTCCTTGTTTTAATAAATTATAATTACATTTTCATTTGTAAATACTGTAAAAATATTAATTATTCATTTGGCTTATGAGCAACGCGTAAATCCATTCGTGTGACGCCGAATAAATATATTTATTCGTAAATTAAACAAAGATGGACAAGTATCAAAAATGTTTGTTCCATTGGAACATTGAATTGCACGATTTCATAGTTGTCTTGTGAATAATAAAACAACTTCAATAATACTTGTAAATAATAAATATATTTGTACGTATAGCCAGGCGTATACTAGAGAAGGTATTCGACATCGGTGTTAAAAGACACATTATCACCTCGTGTTGTAATTAGGTTTTAAATTAAAATATAAGCACATAGTTGAGGTATTGCAGAGTATCCATGTACGAGGGCGGAGTGATAAGTCTGGTAAAAATCTATCTTGGAATAAAATTATCGCAAATTGCATGAAACCTCCTTGTTCACAACTCTTTTGAAGGACTAAATTAAAATTTTCAGCCAGTACCGCCGGTTAGTTTTTTTTTGACAGCCATTAAATAAAAACAATTAAACGCATTTTCGCAAAGATGGAGAAAAGTGAATTTCGTGTGTTGATTAAACATTATTTTTTGCGCAAAAAATCTATTACGGAAACGAAACAAAGACTTGATAAATATTATGGGGACTCTGCTCCGTCGATTAAAATGATTCATAAATGGTTTAAGGTTTTCGGTGTGGTCGTACAAGCACAAGTGATGCTGAACGCCCAGGACGCCCAGTTGAGGTCACTACTCCAGAGATGATCGCTAAAATCCATGATATAGTGTTGAACGACCGAAGAGTAAAAGTGAGCGAGATAGTCGAGATAGTTGGCATCTCAGACGAACGTGTGCGCAATATCTTACACCAACATTTAGATATGAAGAAGCTCTCCGTGCGATGGGTGCCGCGTTTACTGACTGTGATAAAAAACGCATGCGAGTTACCACTTCGGAGGCAGGTTTGGCGTTGTTTCAACGGGATAAAACTGAATTTTTGCGTCGTTTCATAACGGTAGACGAAACATAGATCCACCACCATACACCAGAAACCAAGCAACAATCGAAACAGTGGATTGCTACTGGCGAACCAGCTCCGAAGAAGGCCAAAGCAGTTTTATCGGCCAATAAAGTGATGGCTACAGTATTATGGGATGCACGTGGGGTAACCCATATTGACTACCTAGAGAAGGGTAAAACGATTAATGGCGAATATTATGCCAATTTATTGGACCAATTTAACAAAATTTTACCTGACAAACGACCGCATTTGGCTAAGAAGAAAATCCTCTTCCACCAAGACAACGCACGAGTGCACACTTGCGCGATTGCCATGGCCAAAATCCATGAGTTGCGATATGAGTTGCTATCTCACCCACCATATTCGCCAGATTTAGCCCCTTGCGACTATTTTCTGTTTCCGAATTTAAAAAAATGGCTCGGTGGGAAAAGATTTAGCTCCAACGAGGAGATCATACACGAATCCAATGCCTATTTCAAAGGGTTGCCTAAGTCGTATTTTATGGAAGGGATCAAAAAGCTAGAGAAACGCTGGATGAAGTGCATTGAGTTAGAAGGAAACTACGTTGAAAAATAAATCATAATTTTTAAATAAAGTTGATTCCTTCTTTCATTTTTACCAGACTTATCACTCCGCCCTCGTATATTGAAAATTACAATATTATATTAACTTAACAGCTATAGTGGGTCGTTGTTAGGGCATACGAAAACGTGTGTAAAAGCAAACAAATAATTATATAGACTAAGACGTACAAAAGCGGACTGTCATTTGTATACACTTTGTATTTTCGTCTTTAAACTTTTGACCGCCGAACTTCAGTCAACAGTCATCATATACGCAAGTCTGCCTAATGCAAAGAAATGAGTACTTGGGATTAAAGCTGGAATTTGAAGTTATCGGCGTAGTTATAGATTAATTTTTAGATGTCGCCAACGACGAGTAAATACAAACTAGAAATAACAATTATTTGTTGAAAATATTGGATTAATTACATTTATTTATTTATTGTTTTATGGCACACCAGTGTTACATTACTCTAATGTCGGCCACGTGATGTGGGCCGGCTTTAGAATACCACCCCTCTCATTTTGGGAATTCCTTGAAAATAAAAGACGTTTAAAAGATATCAAAGGTGTTAGGTTACCAATGAGAAACTACACGACTTCTAAAACAGTGGACTCGCCAACACACTTGGCCAGCTTGCCGTTTTAAGCCCATACATTCCTCGTGCATATAGACAATGTGCATGAGGATGCCCGTGTCCAGCAATGGGTGCTAAAAGGGCTGATTTCGGTACAGTATTGCATTAATTCTCTACTAACTCGATGACAGACGTATTCGACATTGGCGGTCAACCTATCTACAGATCGGCTGTCAGTCGTGGCGGTCAAAATATTAAAGCGAAGAGCGGTATCGCATAGGAAAGTCAATTTTGGAATATTTCGCCTTGGAACACAAAATATAACTGTCATACTTGACAGTCGAAAAAGATGGCGCACATGTGAATCTATTTACCAACGATCTATCAAAACGTAATGAATTTTACTGTATAAAAATGAAAATCCGTCTGTGTACAAAAGCGTTAAATAAGGTTAGGTACTTAAAAAATCGTCCCTCTTAGGATGCAAATACAGAGAGGCGGGGCGGACGTTTGTTTAGCGTGCACGCTACTGAATACAAGGATTTGTCTAAGATATTTGTATTTTAAATGGGTCTTGGACACGTTTAATATATAAACTGGGATGCATTTAACATATAATATTAAAGGCGTTTAAAATATTGGATGAGAGCTCCATAAATTATCCCGGATGATTCAGCTTGCAACTAAAGTGCCAGTAGGTTGTGCCGACATGTAGCCAGTGTAGGCGTGGCTGCTTTCAGAAAAAGCTTCATGACGCGTAGCTGAATGACATAGTATGCATTTGAAATGAAAGACGAGGATCTGTACCGCGTACTATGGGCATGTCCTCTCTGTGAAGATGTGCGAGGCAAGGTTTTGAAGGACTTGGAGTAAAGACCGCATCAACTCCTAACGGCTAAGAGTTTAGGCACCATTTGGCACAAATACAGAAGCAGGTTACAGTAAGGAACTTGCTCGATACTGGAGGCATGATTGTATAGTCAAGGCCCAGAAAAGGGAGAGTTGAAGAGAAAGCGTCGGAAAGAGCTCTCTTACAAGCGAGATTTGTTGAGAGTTGGGATTCGCTCAGTAACGCAATAGTAGGTTTACTGGGGACAGAAGAGGACTCCTTGGAAGCACACGAAAAATGCAGTCCCACGCTTTTATTTGATTATCACAAACACCACGCACGGAAAACACTTTGAAGTTTAATATACTATCGCTATTAAACCACAAAACGCGTAATACACAATTTTTACAACAATCAAACAAAAACTCAACTTCACTTCTCGAGTTCCCTCCGCCAGAATGTCCCAAAAAAATACTTGTTTGAATGGTTACTTAGCTAACACTATAGAAAGATTACTGAAAACAGACATAAAGAGGATAACGAGACTTAAATGGCGATGGGCGGGAGATGTGACCAAATGTGGTGATGGTAGATGGAAAAAATCTTTAACCGAGTAGTGGTCCAGAACTAAAAAAGAAATGTAGACCTTCTAGCAGCAAAGTGGATCGATGAGATAAACAGCGTCGCAAGCAAGACCAGGATGTGGCTAACACAAGACCGAGACAAATTGCGTATAAAAAGAGGAGGCCCAGTACAGGATGCGCTGCGCAAAATAAATAAAAAAAGCTCCTGAGAGTAGAAAATTATGATGCTAAGAGAGTGTATGCTGCATACTGTATGTCAAGCTTAAACATCCCGCCTCTCTGCGTTTGCAGCCTTACTTTTCCACTGTCGTTTCAATAACAATTCGATTTGCTGTAACTAATCAATAAATCTTAAAAGAAAAGTGTTGCAAAACAGTTTAAGAGCATGAGGTAATGGAAACTATATCTTTATGCTGGCCTTGCAGGCCATTTAGTGCGAGTGGGTGGTCAAAACATTAGTTTTTCCTTCATATTTTGAAGAGCTTTCTACGTCTATTTAGAGTAACTAAACAACTAATATAAATAAGTACTAAAACGAGCACGTTTGTAGTAAATTAATATGATTTTTATGAAGACAGATCGCTTATTTAACTCGATAGTAATTTCAGATTACGCAACCAGGGTAGGGTTAGTTCAAGTTATTTCTATCCCCATAAAAAACAAATATTTTTTAAAATTTTCCTACATTTTTAAATTTTTATGATTTTTTCGATATGACAGTAAATAAGTAGGTACACAGACGAAATGTTAATGTAAACATTTCAAGCATATACATATACGTTCTAGAGCGCAATAACAATATTATTAGGCATCAATATTGAATAATACTTTAGTTAAAATTATTATTTTTCGCGCGTTTTTAATTTTTTGTCTTTTACCTGTACATATCCCTTTTTAAAATTACGTCTCTTAACTAAAACTACATTATTATCAAATAGTCATAAAGAAATTGCCTATTTATTACATAGAGACATTTAGAAATTGAAGCTAAAAATTTTGAACACACTTGACATTATTTCTTCTTCCTACGTGGTTTTTTAGATTTAACTGATTGCTTTGATGAAGGCAGGATTAAATTCGAAGCACCAGTGTTTTTCTTATCTTCCTTATCGCTATCAGTGGAGACGAGCGGCGAGGTCAGATCCTCGTCCGATGATTTATCTATTCCCTCAATATTATCTTCTGATTTTTCATCATCTAACTTCACTTCTTGTGTAGTGATCTTATGACATTCCACTACACTGAAACCCCTTTCTTTCTTGGCTGGCATTTTCTCCAAATCAACCAAATTAAATGTACTTGATTCTATGACTTTACTGGTAGTCTCCTTTATCGATGAAAGTATATCGTCGATATTTATTTTGCAAATCGGACTGGTTATTTTCGGATCATTCCCTTCAAGAAGGCTATCTCTCATGACCTCGAGTTTAAAGTCATCCAAGCCGAAATTTAAAGGCTCCAGAGGTGGCAAATCTTGCAAAACATGGTGCTCTTCTACAAAATTAAGCTCCGTGGGTGTATCACACTCCGCTACCATTATATCAGTTCTCTTGCATAATTCTATCAGTTTATCCTGCAACGACATCTCTCTGGAAGACGACGGATTTTCAGTTACGTCCGCAATATCAATTAATTGTACCTTCTTCTCTACTTCTTCAACTTTCTTGCCACCTTTAGATGCTGCTATGGAACTCCAAGATTTAACAACAGGTTTTTCTATAACCGATTCCTTCTCTTCATTCTTTTTGTCAGTAGTTTGAGGTGATCTCTTGTGTGGTTTACCTTTAGTTATTTGAATTTCAGGGAAATCATCTTTTGTTGTATTGATAACATACACATCTTTTTTCTGTGTTTCCGGAGATTTCTCTATCGTTTTACGACCACTTTCGGGGTAAGGAGAAAGCGATTTACTTTTCTTAGTTTTTGGTGGATCGTTAAAAATAATGGAAGTACTTTCACTAGCAGTTCCGTCAGCATGAGTTTTGACTTTAAGAGCGTCACTGTATCCTTTTACCTTGATTATCTCTTGCGATTTTAAAACAGAACCTGCTCCAGGCAATGGTTCAATGTCAATTACTGTGTCCTTACTAATCTTAGAACTCTTCAATTCATAGGTAATCATTTGTTCTTGAGTTTGTCTGAGCCAATCTTCAACTTTTTTGTCACAATCGTCATCTTGTTTCCTTTCGGGTGTACGACTTTTAGAACGCGATTTTTTTACTTTAGATACGTAGGATGATTCCATCTTTTGATATGGTATTGAAATAGATACCAACTCTTCTTTAGAATGTGATTTATCTTCTATTGCGTGTATTTCTATAAAATTATCTTCACTGGACTTTTCGTGGACGTTATCTTTCCTTATTCTGCGACATTTCTTTGATTTGAGTTGAGAATCTTCAGTGCACTTATCACTGACTAAAGACTGTTCACTAGTATTCAGTTCTTTACGTTCATTTAGTAGCAAGTCCCAAGCTTGCTCTTCAGTTTTTATGTCGTCTGCCCTTTTTATCGACTTTGTATCACATAATTCTTTTTTCGTAGGTAATTTCAACGTGACCGCTACCGATGGTTCATCTTCTAATTCTTTTTGTAAATTATGTATTACAGTTTCCTTAACTTTTTGGATCTTTAATTCTTTATCTGATTTGTCCACTTTAATATTCTCGTCTCTGAGTGGTTTAACTATTTCTTGAAACTCTTTAATTTTCTCTCCGTATAATACAACTTCTTTCAATTCTTTATTATCTTTTACTTTTGCTTTAACTACCTTTGTATCCTTAGGGTTATCTTCCTCTTTAATTATGATTTCTTTCTCTGGAGTGGCCTCTTTAGCCACCTTGTTACTTTTAGCTGCCTTAATGTCCTTTCCTATTTTAAAATCTTTAGATTCCTTTAGTTCTTCAGTTTCTCTTATTTCTTTAGATATTTTCGTTTCTATTACCTCCCTATTTTCCTTGGTCTGTTTAAGTTCTTTTTCCTTTTTATCTCTCGATGTACTCCTTTCCCTCCTTATTCTGCATGGTTCCTTGACCTCCCTAGATTTTTTATCCTTAACACTAAAGTTACTATCGTATCTATCACAAACTGACTTTGGGGTGGGAGATTTCTTAACTCTAGTTTTAGCCGTCGGTTGAATATCATCCGAGACTTGTTTCGATTTTGGCAGTGATGTAGCATCAATACTTTCTCGCTCAGCCAGTTTTGCTGAGTCCCTTTCACGCACACAATCACGCATCTTCACATCACACTCCTGGCGCCTGAGATCTTTATTTACATGGGTTTGTTTAGCTTCTACATTATCTTTAACTACTGTCGCGTCCTTGGGTGCGATTCGTTTACCCGGTGCAGTAGTATTACGTCTCTCGGACATTTCACTGGCGAGTTTATCGGTTTGAACTAAATCAACCGAAACAAATTTGTCCACGTCCGCAGCACGACTGTCACATTTGGGATTAACGGGTTTAAATTCAGAGTCTATTTGATTGAATTCAGGCGGCGATTTTTCTAAATTATCACCAGCCCTTACAGATGTGAGCGCCGCGGGTATAACGACGTGCGTGTCGAGTGACATTGGAGTCGCTAGCGGTGGTAATGAGAATTTTTCTACGGTTTGAACTGGGATGGTGGTCTCACGGGGTAGAGGACGGACGATCATGTCCGGTTGTAATGGGAGCGAGGCTGGGGCGCGAACGACTGGTCGGAAGCAGGCTTCGTCCTCATTGGAGAGTGTGTAGTCGTCAACGTCGTCAGTAGGCGGGGAGACGACACTAGGAGTAGTAGGCACCACAGTACCCAGCGGTCCTACAGCCCTCGCCACCCCCGCTTCACCGCCCGCTCTCCGCTCCTCCCGAGGCCAGACTAGAAACCAAAGGCAACCTCGTTACTTTCACACGAAGATTTCGAAAAAAGCATGTTTTGTGGCGCGTGCAAGAATGAGCCGTTACTTAAAACCCGGATTAGTTTAGTAAGCAATTATGCGCGGTAACTTGGCGAACAGTCAAATTACAAATGTCGATTGCACGCGCAATAAAATTTGACAGTTTCATAGATCTCCGTGACTGCAATTACAGAACTTCTCTAGCGCGCTTCATACGACCGATTCACAAAAATAATTACGTTTTTTTAAATACTGCGCGTACGGAATAAGATTTTAGGATTTACGATCATAAACTAGAAAATATTGCGGCTCTTTCATACACACTCCTGTACAAGTCGTTAATACGGCCCAAGATCAGGTGTTAATAGTGATGTAATGGATGCCTTTGGCTTCTATAAACCGGCGACGGTTTCGTGCGGACCGTGTGTTGTAAACAATTGTGTATGCTTTCTTCGACTCCTCCACTTCATTATTGCTTGATTCGCACTTTCATTATAACACTTTCACCTTAAGTTCTGGGTTTAATAGCACCAGAACAATATAGGACACTCAAAAAAATTAAATTATTTGACAAGAAGCAAAGGCATGTTTTCTGGCGACAGAAAACGTATTGTCGTGTTTCAAGGCATGAAAAACGTTGAAATATTAAAATGTTTGCGGCATTAGTAAAACAATGTATGTTTACAGGTTTACGCTATATTAAAATGTGTTAACAATGCATGCAAATGAGTAATGTATTTGGTAAAAAGTATGTATTTTTACAAAATAAGACTAGTTTGGTAAAGCAGAACAATCAATAGTCTCTATGGAAAATTACAAGTAAATACAGGTAAATCTATTATCAATCCATTAGCATTATGAAACTCTTAAATACTACACTGCCTTTAGTGAAACGTATTATAAAACTCAAGTGCTAGTGAAAGACTATGCAGCATTTTTTTTAAGTAAGTAGATATAAAACGGATGTCCATGAGTCATGATGTCAAAAAGGACATATTGGTTTTATTAAACAATATGTTCCATTAACAATTAGACATCACATCAGTCATAAATAATATTTAGGGGGTGTATTCAGTCCTTCCAACTAGCACTATATAACTATCCACCTATAAAACGATTTTTCTTAGATTAGCAGTTAATTTAGGAAAAACTGGAAAATGAAATAAGAAAGAAAGACTTCAAAATATGTACACTAGAATTATCTAAAGAAGTCTCCTCGGTATATTTCTATAACTATAGTCACTTTCGCTTCTGACGATTAATACATAATTTTATAATCTTTCCAAAGGTGACTTCATAAGTCTACTCTTAACAAACTACTGTCAGGGTGTAGAGATGTCATCACATTAGATGAATTGCATTACGTCTTCCAAACTATCAGTTGATGCTTGATATTCTATTAAAAGACAGCAATGTACTTCGCATAATTTGTTATAGTGGCACTTCCGAACTGCTCCGTTAAAATTCCAAATATGCCGATGAGACTTCTTTAGATAAATTGTATTGTAGTTAGATACGAAAATTATCCAATGTACGGAAAGGACTAGTTAATGAAATTGACTAATCTAAAAAAATAGTTTCACCGGCAAAACTGTTTGATGAAAGAAATTGCAAGAAACGCAAGAGAATGTGTTAGTGTAACAACTGCTTGGTAGCTTGTGAATAAATAGATTTGAGTATGTATTTAAATATGTTATATTGTAAATATGATGTACCATAGCTATAAGCTCCCGAAATAAATAATTGCTTGTGGACCAATAACAAACAAAACGATAAGTACAAGTAATCTTACCGTGGTCTTCCTTCATGGCTTCAGCTAGGTCCTCTCTCAGCTGTACGTCGCAGACGGAGGCGGCGCGTCCACTCTCTGCCAGCAGAGATTTGCGCCGGAAACTGTCCGACGGCGAGTGTTCCAATGAGCCTGCCGGAAAATTAAACGGTTTTGGACCCAATTTTCATTAACCGCACGTCACGTTAGTATCGCATTGCGTTACAAGTAGATTATGTATTTTAATAGTGAACTTTATCTCCTACGTGCATGGTTTAAATTTGTATTGTAAATTTGTAACGCTGCGAGTTTAGGCAACGGAGACGTATCGCGTCGCATATAAATACATATATACAAAAAAAATCATAAATAATATATCGCATATCGCCAAATGGTTGACTGGAAAATAATGGTATAAGGCATTAAGTCTGCCTTTTGTAATAATTTCCAAAGTGTAAATAAATAAGAGTAAATATCGGAAGGCGAAATGAACACGCACGCGCACTCAACTATGACGTCAGCGAATCGATTGAAACTCCCGCATTGTTATTCATTTGAACCTCCTCTAACAGTGGAAATCATACTACGACGTCGACCGCAATAAGTTCTGCCGTTAATTTAATTTATTACGTTTACAAATCGAAAGTTTTTTTTTATGGACGAAGGCGGCAGACGAGCATACAGTCCACCCGATGTTAAGTGGATACTGTCGCCCATAGACATTCGCGATACATGCCAACATTAGTCCAAAATGACAAACGTTGGCACGTCCCCAGATACGATGCCTGCCTTTGGAGATACAGGAATGGATTTGGGGAAAAGGTTGGGAAAATGGGGAGGGATAGGATGGGAATGGGCTCTAGCACCTTCGCACTCACTACCGAAACACATACGTACATTGGGGAAATAAGATAAAGTGGGAAATGCAGTACATTTCAAGGTAGTCTTCGGTGAGAGGGTGGGGGGGGGGGGGGGGGTAACGTGGCAAGTCGCGCGCGAGTTTATACAGTATATACGCGCAAAACCAATACAATATTTTTCGAGTTTATCTGTACATATTATAAACAAAATAAATCACTAAGCACAACTAAACTCTACTAAAATTCCATTCAATGTGATAGAAATGTGGTATATTTTACATTAGTCCTCTGTGAGAGAGGGTAACTTCTGTGAAGTTACCAGATAGGCTCGCCCAACGGCTGTTGAATTGCAATCCCCCTGCTACATCATGTACTACGTGATTCGCCGGCAGTGTTCTGTAAATGCAGAGGATTTTGGCCGGTCGAACGCGCCCAGTGACTGCGCAATTGCAGCATGCACCCTCCACATCTATCTTTTCGTGACAACATCTATCAACAAATAGTGTCACTTACTGGCAGTTCCGGAGTTGACGAGAACGGGTACAACTGGTCGCATACTGGGCATGTTGACTGTGTTGCGACACAGTTGCACGCAGAACGCGCACGATGGTTTACGTTGTCAGCAATTAGTAGTATAACGTCACTGTGCACACTGTACTCGCCAATTGTCTCCCGGACGCCACCAGAAATATACTTTTATTTAATACTTGTGATCATTTACTAAAATAGTATAGAGGACAATGAAAGTTATTTATCGCACCTTCTGAAGCTGCCCATCGTACAACTAAAATCAATAACCTCCAAAACTAGATTGAAGCGATTGACGCTGCGCTAGTTTCAACCACCTTTGCAACAATGTCACTTACTGGCAGATCCGGAGTCGATGAGAACTGGTACAATGGGTCTCACACCGGGCATGTTGACTGGGTTGGAGCGAGCAACACTACGCGCTGCACTAGTCTCCACTTCCACTGTCTCCGCTTCAGATAACGACGAGATCGATCTGATTACAAACATTGTTTAGACCGTTAAAAGGCTATTTGAGTTAACCGCCACTTTCATTTTACGTTAAAACCATTAAGAGCCTTTCTCAGCACCTGCTGATAAAGTAACTGTTAACAATCTGATAGATAAATTATTTTATATCTTTTTTATTGACGAAGGCGGCAGACGAGCATACAGTCCACCCGATATAAGTGGAGATACTGTAGCCTATAGACATCCGCGATACATGCCAACATTAGTCCAAAATGACAAACGTTGGCACGACCCCGGTAGCGCTGCCCCGGGTTGTCTATTAATTTTCTTACGCCTTGTTTAATTTCTTATATTCCTTGTAATATCATACATAGTGTAAGAATCCTGGCAAACCTAATAAATAAATAAAAAGATATTAAAAGAAACAACTGACCCGGTGCAGTTGTACGTCTTAAACACGAACTGTGGCCCCATCCAGAGACGTCGGTGCGGGCCCGCGTGCGTCACGATCTCCACCTGTGACAGCCAACGCTCCTCCTCGCTCATGCACATGTCCGCACAACGCTGTACATACACAACACATACACTATTAGTTCTAACATCGTGAGAATGGCAAGTTTATCTTATCCTTATATTAATCAATTAAGCCCATTTGACTCCATCTAACAAAGCGCGGGACAGAAGCAAATGGAGACAAATCACATATGGTCACGATCCTCATTAGTGAGGGAACGACAAAGAAGAAGAAGAAGAACAAAGCGCTGTTAGAGTTGTCGACAATCCCACTCTCACAGGCGGTCTAGAACCCCTCAGCGTCCATAGAAACGTTGCGTTCGAGTATTCTACCGCCTGTATAAAGGGGAATGCTCTAAAGAATTGTTCAACACAATCCTCACCTCGAGTTTCTACGTCCGCATCTGCCGTCACAGAAGTGCGGTGCATCCGCATTTTCTCGATACGGAGGTGTCGCTACTGTACAGTCGAAAAACTGTTCCATTACCACCAAGTACCTATGTGTGGTTTTGAGGCTTCGGCAGCCTTTCTAACTAGTTTATAGTGTAACTGTATTAAATGTTGTTTAATAAATTTATTATTATTACGCTATGATATGGGGGTTCTTCAGAAAGGCTGTGAATAGAATTTTGCAGTCAGCAGCGTAACCACAAATCCCCAGGTGTGGCAGGTTGGCAGGTGTAAAGGACAGCGGTAGCCACTTACCATCACATGCACCGCTTGCCCGTTCGCCTCCTTTAGATAGATACACTTTATTGTACACCAAAAACATACAGAGCAATGCAAAGTACAAGTTATTAGAAGTACAACCGGCGGCCTTATTGCTAAAGCGATTTCTTCCAGGCAACCTATGGGTGCCACCTCCTGTAAAATAAATAATAAATGAAAAAGATATTTGGAAGGAGGGTGCAGGCTACAATCCCATAGCTGTTGGCGCAAGTTACACTCACTGAACAAAGCGATAAAATGTTTTTTTTTATGGTGAAGGTGGCAGACAGACATGCGGTCCATGTGATGGTAAGTGCCTACCCCCGCCCATGAACACCTGCAACACCAGGGGGTATGCGGGTGCGCTAACAGGCTTGTAACATCCTATTTACAGCTTTCCTGAAGAGCCTCGTGTCATAGCGTAGCGGGAAAATATTATATTATACTGCCATTTTACCCTACCTCATCAAATGAAATAAAAAAAACTTTCTTATCTCATTATACTCTTGACTCCCCCCAACGGGAGGGGTTGGGGGAGTCAAGAGTAGAATTGTAGAATTGGGAGAGAGAAAATCCTTGTTCCATTGTATTTCCTAATCCCCATTTTCCCAAATCCATTTTCCAAAGATAGGCAGCACATTCAGAGGTGTGAATACCTTTGTCTTGTGGACTGATATCGTCATGTATCGCGGAGTCTATAAGTGACATATAAGTGAATTATCCCCCAGTTGAACTGTCTGCCCGTTTATTACCTTGTTTCTATAAAAAAAAACTAGTTGTAATCGTCTTTTTGCAATGTTACAGTTCATATTTCCCAACACTGTACATATAAGATATGTACAGTGGTAGCAATTTAACGTAATATTCTCTGAATACGAAATACGAAAATGGCTTATTTAATTAGTAATACTATAGAAATGTAGTCAGCCAAGGTTGTCTTAACAATTAAGGACTGATTAAGGATTAAGCGCCGTGTAAGTTAATCGTATCGCTGCGAGCATTACTGTTCTATTTTAAGGGAGCATACCAGTCGAGCAGACAACCCATCTGGTGAAAAATGATTACTGTCGCCCATGATACATGATACAGTTGCGATACATGCCGTGTGACAAATGTTGATGCGCCGTCTATCTACCTACGTTTTTTCTGTATGTAATCGGGGACGCCCAGTCGGCCGTGGGAAGCAGCATACGCACTTCTTAAAAAAAAAACACTAACCCGACAACTCAGCGGCTGCAGCAAGGGGTTAGAAGGTGGCAATGGTGCCAGTAAGTCGGTAGCAGCCGGCGGACGCTGCAGGGGCCATTGAGCTATCGGCTCCACTTCCAATTCTATCGGAGACTCATCACAAATCTTCTCTTTTGGCACATCTGTGGAAGAAATAGCTTTGGTTACAAATATTTCATCGATAGCTTTGTAGATATCAGTTATTATCTAGGAATAAAAATTAACTGGTCCAACTGACACCCTATGTGAAGAGATGACCCTATGACCCATATGTTAAATCATATCATGTATACAAGGGCGGCTTTAGTACAGTACCGGATTATGTCTATAGCCCTGGGCTCTGCTTCCCGAGCTCTGGGGGGGTCCAAGCCTGATCATTTAAAAACTAAATCTAAAAAAAAATTGCTCGCCTCTGCTCTCAAATAGCCATGGGCTCGCAATAACCTTAATCCGACAGTTTTATGGGCGTGCGACCCGTGCGGCCGCACAGGGAACGGAGGCCTACACAGTCAGACGGGCGTAAACTAGGGATGTTATGGAGCTCCGTAACCGAAACAATCGAATATCCGAATTAAAAAAATATTCGAAACCGAATTTGAAATAAAAGATTCGGATGTTATTACAAATAATTTTATTCGTTGCTGTTAGGGGCGGAATTGAATCAAGGCGAATTTTTAAAAGTTCTTGCTGCTTGCATTTGATTTGATAGATTTCTTGTTCGTTCGGTTATTTTATGAGTAAGGTTGTAATTATTCCCTATTTGGTTTCATTGGTTTTATTTTTATTGACTTTCAGTTTTCTTAAAATACATTTCATAAAGAGTTCATTAAAAATATATCCATAATTGAAACCATATCCAAAATAATTTCATATACGTGTTTGTAACAGAAACCGGTAAATGAGTATACAATATATCCATATCCGGATTAGAAATTATATCATATCGCAAAATATCTGGGCTGTCGTTTTTTTTCCACTATCAAATGTGTGCTATGACCAGTGATCGAAAATAGATCGGTGATGCAGTGATAGGTCGGGCTAATTTACCCGCACCTCTGTCGCCTGTTTTGGTAACACAGAGCGAACGGGTACGAAACAAACACCAATAAAAGCTAGAAAGAGACAGCACCAGGATCCATAAAACAATAATGTGACAATGGGGCGCGAGGGAAAAATTAGAAAGGAATTGTATTATAATGTTCTCCATGTTGTATTGTGTTTGATTGAATTGAGAATGATACTAGGATCTGTACAATATTTGTTTAAACACCGGCTATCTAGCTTTAACCATTCCCGCATTTAGCAGTCCCTAGTCTTTGGAAGGTAGTATCGGATAAAAATTTCAACACAAAATTTATAATCAGAGTGCCCCACAACCTTCCGATGGGTACCGATTTACAGTCGAATCAGAGCAACTTGACTTTTCGGCTTCCATTTTAGATTTGCCACTAAAATTTTTTTTTGCTAATTGTAATTGCTAGAAAATCCAACAATGTGCGTAATTTCATGTGTACTTAGTACGGCTATTTCGGGATCACGGGATTCGATAAAAATAAATAAATATATTTCGTGGTTTTAACAATATGTTATACTTTCTCGCCAACTTTAGGTTAATTAACCCTACCTATTCCGATCACGGTTATGCAATACCGAAATACCTGGTCATAACAAGATATTAAAATATTGGGCCGTGGACGATTTTTTTCGCTATCAAGATTTTTTTAAGAAAGAAATGGATACGAGTATCATTACGATACGATACGTAAAAGGCGCCAAGGCCCGATGGGAGCACCGCAGCTCAGAGAGTGTCGGGGCACAGAGGGCGCCTTGATTTGGCGGGGAGCTCTACATAATAAACGGGCACAGCACTGCACTGCCGGCACTGCATGTATATATTATACCATCCTGTCCCCTTACTGTCCTATTAAATGGAGAATATAATGGTATAAAGGTATCTTCTTATTCCATTATACGCATATTACTTTGTCTGATAATTATTCAGATAATTTTCCACAAGAACAATTATCCGGATAATTTCGAATCCTGGAACAGAGTATAGTGGGAATGGACCCTAGTTAATACTGACAGCGAGCGGATCACGGGGTTAACACGACTACACAAGGTACAGCAATCACCCATTGGCCGCCAGGAGGGCCATGAGGCCTTCAAAAGACCTCATCAAGCTCGCCATGAGGCCCATGAGACCTTGAGGCCTCATCAAGCTCGCCATGGGGGCGTGCGGGCCTTATGAGCTATAACTATGCGCAAACAAAAATATTAACTTTGTTTGGGCATAGTTATGTGGCGGATTAACATTTAGGGTACTTTTTAAGAAGATCGATTATAGAGATCCCACGGGAAATACAAGTTCACACCAACAAAGTCGCAGGGACGCTAGAAAATAAATAAAATAAAAATACTGACTGCGAGCGGAACGTGGATGTAACACGAGGTGCAGCAGAAAGCCATTGGCCGCCATCAGGTAGAGGGCGGGCGCGGCGGGGGCGTGCGGGGGGTGCGACGCGCGCGCTCCAGTCACACCGAACCGAGCGCGAGCCAATAGCGGCGCGTTATTCGCGTCTTCCGACAGAGATGACAGACGTTGACGACCTGGGAAACAAGATAGGTTACATACTGTTTTTATTTAATTAAGAAACAAACAGTCTTAGGGCAACAACAACCAACTTTATCGACTTTGGATTAAAATTAAAAATTAATTGAAATTTATTTATTTACAATTTCATTACAATTGTTATGTAAATTAATATTTATTGATATTGCTTAATATCTAAATTTTGTGATGTACTAATGAACGACCTATATTATGTTAATAAAGTCTAGGTTTAACATTCCAGTGTTTTACATCATGATGGCAGCGGTGGCAAAAAAAAATATTTTATATAGTAAAACGATCTTATTTTGTTGCTGATGCTACAGGTAGACGGTATAAAAGTAACAGACGTCACTTGATTGGTACTGAACGGACTACAAATAAGTGATGTAAAATCACAAATAAAGTTATTTTTTGTAAGGGAAGGGTAACATCTTGTACAAGATAGTGAAAGAGCCTACAAACTCATATTGTATTGTATTTGTAAAAGTAAGAGAGCTTGGCTGGGAAGTGTTGATGCATCCATCGTATCCATCCTGACCTTGCGCCCTCAGATTTCCACCTGTTTCGGTCACTTTAGAACTCTTTCAAGTAGCGTAAGGTTGACAACAAGAGAGGACTGTCAAAACTACTTGTCGCAATTTTTTGCCCAAAAATCGCAGATTTTCTACAGTAATGGGATCATACCACTATCTATACTAATATAATAAAGAGGTGAAATTGTGTGTTTGTGGGTATATTGGGGGTAATCTCTGGAACTATGAACCGATTTCAACTTTTTTTTTCACAATTAGGAAGCTACATTATCCGTGTTTAATATAGGCTACATTTTATTATGAAATTATGAAAAAAAAAACATTGAAAAAAAAAACTTATAAACCGAAGCGAAACGAGGGCGGATCGCTAGCCTACAATATCAACAAGTTATCGATCAAAACGGCACATATTTATTATAAGTAAATATAATTAAATTTTATTTTTTTTTGTCGTCAAATTACTATGAAAATACGAAGAAACTTTCTCCCCGACCTATATTTTGTAAAGTCAATTTCTTCTATCACTTTACCTAAATTAGGGAGTATCTTATTTTTTCTTTTAAAACTACTAATTTTTGTTTTATCAAGATTAACTTTTACATTATTCACCTCTAACCATAGTTTTATATAATGTATCTTGAATGCTAGTCTTTAAAGCATTGAAATCATTTGCAATAAACAATATTGTACTGTCATCTGCAAACAAAGTAATTGGATGTTCAGACACCTGTGGCAAGTCCTTTATGTAAATTATGAACAAAAACTGACCTATCACACTGCCTGCCTTGGCACACCACATTTTATATGACTTGAATTAGAATAGTATGTCATTTCATATTTAATTTTTAATATTTATTCTATCGATTTGTGTTATCTGATGCCTGTTGTTCAGATGATTTAATAAGATCATTAGCATTTCTCTATACACAAATTTACAATATGTCTGAGTTTTGATGCTATTATTTCAGCAACATCTTTAATAACGCATGTGATGATTTCATAGTAGCCTACACTATGTGTACTTTTGTACTTTATTACTAATATTTTCAGTATCAATTACGTCAATGAAGTAATTATTAAAAGCATTTATTTTCTCAGGTTTGATGAACAATTTTTTTTTATTAATTTATATTAATCTCTGTGATATTCTCTATCGGGTAATTAGTTTATTGTTATTTTATTATTTTCCACGTTGCTATAGATTTGTTAGGTGCATGCACGATGCAATGATTATTTTGACCCTTTTTTTAAAGTGATAATTATTTTATATCTTTTCGAATGTTTTAAATGAATTCCTGTTATCCACAGTAGGTAATATACAATATCTCTATAGAAGCTCAGTTTTTCTACTACTCCATTTTTGTATCCCACGAGTAATCGGTTTCAGTTTTAGTGTAGTGTAGATTTTTATTCTTATAATAGGAAACATAAATCATAAAACATTTCAAATAGGTCAAATAAATGATTGAATGCTTTGGTTGGATCATCTGAATTATAAATCTCCATAAAGGAAAGTTATTTTATTACTTCCTTAAATTTATTCTTGTTCTCTCCTCTATAATCTCTTCTTTTAATGTACCAGAACTTCGTAAAATTTGGAATGTCATTGTCATGTGAAAAATATATGTTTTTATCTTGCTTTGGCGCCAATCATTATTAAATATTGTACTAATATTAAAATTGAGTAGGGTGATAACGAAAACCGTATTGCTGTAATTACATCACACAAAGTAGGCATGGAGCCAAATGCAATTTTTAAAACACTCAATCCGCTTGGCATTAGCCGAATGCTTGTGTACTGGGCTATTGGTACAAATCCCGTCCTGAAGCAAAAGATTTTATCCAGAGAGATGATTATAGCACCCGGAACCATGTCGTGTATTTTAAAAGATGATTCAGGAGTGTATGTTAGTGTGTGTATATGTATATATGCAATTAGTAACAAAATCTTAATAATAAGTAATAACATAGTTTATAAGTTAAAATTGTTACTAACACTAATGATAGAATGATAATATGGATCTTGAAATAATAATGGATAAATTAATTATTATTACATGTTTATCGTGTATGACTATTGAGTGACACAAGTGTACAAAGTGTACCTGAGCTGGTCCTGGTGATGGTGTGCGTGGGCAGGTTGGCGGTAGGGCGCAGCTGCGCGAGCGGCTGCACCGTGGTGGGGAGCGGGTACGGCGGCAGACGAGGATTGGGGTACCACGCGCCCTGCGCGATGCCCTCCCCAACCTGCACAGCGACGGGTAACAATCACAGCGCCATAAACGATCAATACTGGCTCATTTTTTGAGACGGGTTCGTATAGACAAGATTGAAACTATTAGAGATAGAGAAATGTGTTCTAAGGAATCATGGTCGATTGTAAAGTTATGAAAAGCCGGCAAAACGGCGAGTATTCTATTTTTAAAGCTTTAAATAAACTGACACGCACAATTGTCTATGGCCTCTTCACGTGAATGTTTATGATAGATAACAGTAGGTAGACCTTTTTTTCGGAATTACTAAATTATTGTGGCCCTAATGGCCTTTCAAGAGTAACTGAACATGTATATGTTAGGGGGACCGCAGAAGGCGCTCAGCCAGGAGCAAAAAATGTGTAGCATTAAAGCCAAAGGGCTCCCTCCCTCGCCGGTAAATCGGCGGAAGGAACGCACCTCGGCTTAAGGCGTTGCTTTAGGAGGGTACCGCGGGATCGCGAGTCGGTGAAAAGCGCCTAGACACGTACCGATACCTGGTAAGTCTTGGTTAAAGGCCGGTGTGTGTTGACGGTGTAGCGAGGGGGGACCTCCTTGTCTCCGCCGGCGGGTATATGTGTATATGTGTAGCGTGTGAGTGTGGTGTAAGAACCACATTGGCTGCAGTAATTGGGTCGTCGGGGTCGTCTGGGACGTGCCGAAGACAACGAAGACAGTAACGGGGAGGGGCATTCTTGTCAGGGACATCGGTTAGGCTGGCAACCACTAGAGGGTTAAACAGACGTTACGACAGAATGTCTTCTTGTGTGTGCGTGTGAGTGTTCGCGTGTGTGCGAGTGTGAGTATTCGCGTGTGTGCGAGTGTGAGTGTTCGCGTGTGTGTACACTGACCGGGCTGCCGGAACGTGGCGGTGCGGCGGCGTGTATGGGCAGGCCAGCGGAGCGGTGAAAGCGCGAGAGCCGGTTGACGACGCGCGGCTGTGTGTGTGTGCGCACGCCGCACGCTCCGCCGTACGGGCTGATAGGGAACACGTGCGTTGTGCCGCGTAGCGTCGACACCGCCGCCCAACGAGACTCCGCCGATATCGCTATATCCTAAAACAAAACCAATGAAACGGAATAAAAAAATGTAAACACGCTGACCTTCACTAAGTTATGTTGCGATTGCGAGCGATTAGTATCACTGTCGATTTCTCTAACACACGATATTGATAAAAGTGGCTGTCATTAAGCGATTCATGGTACAAGAAACCGTTTGACTCATGAGTTGACAACATTCTTGTAGCCGTTTTATGAATTTGAGCTTATTATTGAGCTGAAATGTGCTCGAAGTAATGCATACATATCACTTTAATTTCCACATTTTTTTTTGTTTTTTGTCAATATGTTCATGCTTTTGTTGAGTTTTGTTCTTGATTTTTCTTCAAGATTAATAATTATTAATTACTTTCTGAAAATGTTATGAACTCATGAATATTTGGTTAGGTATATTCTTCATCTCGACTTGTTAGCTTTATTTTACACAATTATTATTTCCTGTAACCATAAGCAGCCCTTTGTAGTTCACTGCTGGATATAGAGCTCCCCATGTACATAACATAAAACGCAATGTTGGCCAAGCGGGTTCGTAAGTTCGCTCTTTTAGATGTAATATAGTTCCTCAAGACTATAAAACAGTATAGGGAGGATCAGTGGTTTTTTTTTTTATGGACGAAGGTGGCAGACGAGCATACAGTCCACCTGATGGTAAGTGAATACTGTAGCCCATAGACATCCGTGATACATGCCAACATTAGTCCAAAATGACAAACGTTGGCACGCCCCCGGATGCGCTGCCTACCTTTAGATATAGGAATGGATTTGGAGAAAGGGTTGGGGAAATGGAGAGGGATAGGATGGGAATGGGCTCTGGCACATCTCACTCACTACCGAAACACGTACGTAGATTAGGGAAGTAAGATAAAGTGGGAAATGCAGTACATTTCAAGGTAGTCTTCTGTGAGAGAGGGGTAACGTGGCCAGTCGAGTGCGCCCAGCGGCTGTTGGATTGCAACGTGCACTCTCCCCCTCACAAAATTTGTTAAATTTAAAACATCAAATCAGTTCCGAAGTTTATACATGTGTGGGATATATGGATGGAACGAAATTTAACAGAAACATAATATAGATCTATATCTCCGGTTCAGTTCGAAAATGAGCTAAATCATAGCTCCAGAATATGACAGTGTATTATAGTGGAGTGTAGGCTTTCTCGGCCGGTGTCGAAGTGAACGAACTGCGAAAGTGAACGCAGTCGCCACTGAAGATGTCAACCGCAGTTGTTGACGAAAAGTTTGGAAGAAAGAGAAGAGATTCCAGAAGACCTCGGCCAAGTAGCCCGGAAGATTCAATTAATATGACAGTGTAAACATAAAAAAAAATATAAACTATAATGCCATTGCCGCTCTCTCCGCGCCTGCACATACGCACTTCACACCGCCACCCGCGCACCCGGCTGACATCCTCAACATTATACCCACTAACTAACCCAGTAACCCAATTATACCAAGGTCAACGCTAAGATCTAGTATTTATTATGGACAAAATTAAAATGACTACACGGTTTTACTTCTTCATTTTAATTTCGTTATTCTTTGTTATTTTATTTTTGCTTTTGTATTTCTGTTTATTTATTATTTTTGAATGTTGTATTTTTTATTTCTAATGATTTGTATTGTGAGTGGTCAAATAAAGCGTAATTGTTTTCTATTTTAATATTTCTTCAGTTACAAACTAACGTTACTTAATACAACAATAAAGAATGTATTATTAGAGCAGGTAAGATTAATACATTTTCAACAGGTAGAACCACTTTAGAAGATACATTGAAAGTACATTGTGTTTCACTCACCTGTACTTTAGCCGTAGTATCCCCGCGATGCAGTATATACAGATGGTGTACAGAGGCCAGACTCGGGCCGCAAGGGTGGGGGTTGATTCTAAACACGTGGAAGTCGTGCCCCCTCCTATCGGCCGTCACCAGCAACATGCCACTGGCGTCGAACTTCAGCGCGATGATGGCTTCAGAATGCGCTATGAAGTGAGCTACGATTGGGTCGTAAGGTTCTTCCGCGTCTTGGCAGTCTTCTTCCTCGTTACCCTATAATATAAATAAGTAATGTTAAGAGCGGTTAAGAATGTTAAGTAATGTTAAGAGTTATGTTATTGTTATATAAATAACCTAAAGCATCGTTTCTCAAGCCGGGGGTCGGGAAGACATATAGAGGGGGTCGCAATTGATCAGGGATAATTAAGTACTTATTTATGTACGAAAATACTTTTTATTAAATTATAATCAAATATTAAAGGGTAAAAAACATAATTAGGTTATTATTATTAGTATGGCGGTCTTATGGTTATTTACTTTATTTTTGGCCTTTTCAGGGGGTCCTGACTCTAAAAAGGTTGAGAAACGATGACCTACATATCTCAACTCAAATTCGTGAAGTGTCGAGTTAAAATCAACAAGAAAACACAAGAAATCATTCGATCTAAAACTGTTTACAAAAATTGACAAAATAGGCTTGACAAAAATGGCTTCCAGAAGATGTGATGTCCCAATTTGTTACACCAGCTAACACAAGATGTAGATAGGTATAGATAGGTATGATGCTGCTCGCATATTACACAATAATAATAATATTGTAACATACCTCAATATCCAGTATGGTGACGACTCCAGGCTGCTGAGTGTCAGCATGAGGTGGGGAAGGCGATTGGGATGTACTACGACCACCCGATAAACTGTGCGCTACGCTTTCACCCAGACCACGCAAACCTTTGCTTAGAGATTTAGCTGCGTGGAGAACTGTGGCTGTATAGCTGGATACGCCTTCGCCTGACAAGGGAAATTCTAGGTAAGAAGTATAAATTAGATGAAAGCCGAAAAAAAACCTTTTCCTATCTTTAAACTCAAAAGCCGGCTCCAGTCATGTGTACAGATGATATGTACAAATATTTCTATAGATGTTTTCGGAAATATTTGTAAACTCTTTGCAAAGAGAACCGCAAATATTTGTGGATCGGTTTCGTTCCATTATATACGTAGAAACAAAACAATCGTCCGTTCTGGATAGCGTCAAACAGCTTACTCTTTGCAAGTGTGTGGGTTTGCGCCCTTTGTGATGTACGCCAAAAAACCGACTAAAACAAGTTCTTCATGAGAGAATGTGAATAAAGCGAATGAGAGCGAATGTAAAACATAATTCATAAGACATTTTTATATTACTAACACCATTATGAACAATAAATAAGTACTTAAACAAATACTAAAATAAAATTCCTAGAATTTGTTAAACGCAATAGTCGTTCATGTATTAATTGTTTTGCAATAAAACTGCATGATACCGGTTCTAAAGTCAATACTTATCACTACTATAAAAGAGATAAATGAAAAATAAACTCGACAGTCACGTAATATGAATTTAGAAATAAATGGATTAGAACTAAAAAAAATTATATTGTACAAAACGTTGGTATCATCGGTTGACACCATCTAGTTTTAAGAATAGTTTGCATGATTATCTGTTAGGTTACTTACTTACTATCACTGTTAATCCTTACTAATATTAATTTATAGACATTGTTTTTTTTTATATATAAGAGGACGGACGAGTAAGCGGTCCCACGTGTCGGTACGCGTTACTGCCGCTTATGGACACCTGCAACACCAGGGGGTATGCGGACGCGCCGCCGACCTTGCAAAATCCTATACACAGCTTTCTTGAAGAATCCCATGTCGTAGTTTAATGGGAAGACCTCTTGAGGTAATTCGTTCCACAGCCTACGGGTTCGATATAAAATAATTATTGGACCGAACACTACGCGACACCTCCATATCGGAGAAATGCAGATGGACCGCACTTCTGTGACGGGAGGTGCGTTTGTAGAAACCCGAGGTGGGAATTATATTGAACAATTCTTCAGAGCATTCCCCATTGTACAGGCGGTAGAACACACGGAGAGATGCAACGTCTCTCCGAATGCTGAGGGGTTCTAAACCGCCCGTGAGAGTGGAATCGGACAATACGAACAGCACGCCGTTGGATGGAGTCAAATGGGTCCAATTGGTATTTCGGTGCGCCGGCCCAGAGATGTGAGCAATACCCCATATGGGGCCTCACCTGAGCTTTGTAAAGCATTAGGAGTTGCCCAGGGGTGAAGTACCGCTTCGCTCTGTTCACCACATCGAGCTTTGTTTGTAACTACTGAACAAATCAGTCTTACTTTTGTCATGCACATAATATAGTTCGTGCAATGGATTAACAGAGAACTTTTATTTATATTACTTTGTAACACCCACATAATTCTACTAATTCTCGAGCAAAGTCGTGGGTCAAAGCTAGTAATAAAAAATCCTTACCTTCGCAGCCTCCACTGCTCCTCTTTGATGGGTTGAGTTTCTTGTCCGCATAAGCCAGCCAGCGGTCTCCCAATGCCAAGGGATTGATAGGGGCACTACCCCCTAACGGGCATGGGCATGGGTAGCAAGTGGTAACTGCCATACGATCCTCTAAAGTGGCAGCATCGAACACCGCGAAGCGTTCAGAGAACGACACCACTACAGAACGCTTATTTGCCAACACATCCAATATCGGGTTCTTGAATTTTATGCTCTTTACCTGTTAAATTAATAAAATTATTGCCAGGGAATAAATTTAAATACACTTTAATAAAAATTGCTAACAGAACATACATTGTGTAATTTAAAAGTTTTTCAAAAATGACTAGTTTTATATAAAAAGTAATAAACTGTCATGGTATAGTGACATTAATATATTAAATAAGATTATTGTAAAATTTAATTTGTTCTTATGACATCAATACTATGTACTATGTAAATATTGTATGCCTGATATGGGTAACAATTGTATATTTAATAGTTGCAGTTTACAATAAATATCATATAATCTGTTTAAAAATTGCTTACTTCTGATTTTTTTTTAATATTTAGGGTTTGACTTGTGGGGATGGAAAGGAATTTAGGACGGCTGACTTTAATAACACCACCTCATCTATTCCCGTGGGTGTCATAAAAGGCGACTAAGGGATAACCACCTCTAAAAGAGTGGACTCGCCAACCCACTTGGTCAGCAGGTTTAAAGCCAGACATCCCACATGTACAACACAGTGTGCATGGGGCCTATATTCAGTTAAAGGGGCTGGTTACGGTTAAGAGGTATTCTTTTTTTATAGAAAAAAGGTGGCCGGCGAGCATACAGTCCACCTGATGGTAAGTGGATACTGTCGTCCATAGACATATTCATGTCATGTCAAACCAATTTTATTGTCAATAGCAATTCACCCTGGCTTCGCTCAGGCATAACAAGCTAATAATCCACCGCACAGACTCAGTGCGGATTGGCGGTACAGTTGGGGGATTTGAAATCGGGGTGTCAAGAATTATAGTCGAGAATAGATACCCCAGGACCCTAGACTATCACCGTTCTTGCGTTGATAACCTAGCATTGATACTGCAATTTTCTAATGATCAATTATAGCTTTTATACATTTGCATCAGATTAGGTGAAAGAATTTCCAAAATTGGTCCAGTAGTTTTTGAGTTTACTTACAAACATATGAACAAACAAAAACAAAGTCAGTCTCTTGTCACGCCGAGGTAACGTTACCAAGCGTTAAACATATAAATTATAGGGAAATGTCCCTAAGCGCCTATAAGCAAATTATACATATAAGTTATTTAAATTTATTAGTCCTTATTTAAATTTATTAGTTGCTTAAAATTATTTGTTACATTATTTTTGAAGCTTTAATTGTGGAGATTAAATTTTAAGCAATCCTTACAATTTAATGAAAACAAAAGAGACGTACCTGTTCGCCCCCCCTGATAGATATAAAACTCAGTGAGCAAAAAGTCGGTCCAGGACTGGCGGAATCACACAACGCTATGAGAGGCCTCTTCGATGCAAAGCAGTCGCCGTGCTGCGGAGTTGGCAGTATACGGAGCACTCTCACTGTGCCTTGTCGCCATGACAACACCTCCTGGGCATCCCCGCTGGGTGGAATGAGCCACACTTGAACTCCTGAGCCGTAGCCCAAAATGAGCAGGAGAGGGGCTATGTCGTTGTCACCATCTCCTTCAGGAGTGGGTTCGTTGATGTCTGCAGTTTCAAATCTAGTGTAATAAACAATTAAATTAACGAATTTTAGAATCATTAACTCTTTAAATTCTACGTAGATATAATATGTTGAGTTCCCATTGAGCAATGCTTACAGACAACCTTCATGAGGCTTTTTTTTAATAAGGTGGCAGACGTGCGGGCATCCACCTGTTGGTAAGTGGATACTGTCGCCCTGAGACATCCGTGATAAATACCAGTAGTCCAGAATGACTATGACAATTTCCCTGGTTGTGCTGCCTACCTTTGGAGATTTAGGAATGGAATTGGAAGGGAAAATAGGGAAGGATTTTTTATCGTTTTATTAATGAAGCAATTGAAAAGTATCTATTTAAAGAATTCTATTCTAAGCACTAATTTGTTAAAAATTATAAATGGTAGTCCTAAGGAGTCCTTTATAATGTTTCGACATTAACGCTCATGAACAAAGTCATTAAGAGAGCCATGCATATATCACTTAACAATGAGATTATGTAATTTTTTTTTTGGGTCATTGTGTCATTCATCATTATACTACAACTGCTTAAAATAGTATCTCATGGTTGTTTTTTTTAATAGAAAAGGGCGGAAGACCAGCATACAGTCCACCTGATGGTAAGTGGATACTGTAGCCCATGGACATCCGTGATACATGCCAACATCAGTCCAGAATGGCAAACGTTGGCACGCCCCCGGATGCGCTGCCTACCTATGCGGATTAAGGAATGGATTGGGAACATGGGGAGAGATAGGATGGGATGGGAATGGGCTCTGGTATATCTCACTCACTATCGAAACACATGCGTACATTGAACATAAGACATGGGTGACATTTTGTTCATTTAACTAATGCACTAGGTACTTATGACGTTGATGGACACCTGCCATTATCAAGCTGCTGATGCAATAGTACAGTGAACTTTAATGTCACTTATCATGACAGGCCAAACTATTGTACTATTTTTTATTTTTTTTTATTATTACTAATGATTTATTAAGCAATCACTTCCGCTCATAGACACCTGCAACAGCAGGGAAGATGCGGGTGCATTACCGACCTTGCAGAATCCTATTCACAGCTTTGTTTTAAAAGTTCCATTTCGTAGTTTACAGGAAAAATATTAATAGGCAGTTCGCAATCGCGAGAATCTTAATTTTAAAGACAGCGCAGTATGCAGTACTTGCAAAACTCAAGGCGGACTTGAGGAGTAGAAAATTTTCCATCGATGATGAATGAAGTGACCGCTGCTTTTTTCGCCCATTTTGAAGAGAAAACTTCTGACTATTTTTATACTGGTATAGAAATTCTAATTAAACGATCCGAAAAGTGTGTTCAAATAGATGGACTATATTGAAAAATAAAAATAGTTTCATGAAGTTGAGTGTCATTTTTCATTGTCAGACCGGAAACTTTTGAACCTACCCTCGTATACGCTAGTAGCTGATTTACTGAATGTGTGTCCGCCCGACGCTACTACTATGACAGAGTCCCTCACCATCCCAACCTCCTAGTTCTGCCAGCCTAACTTATGTGTCCGATAGAAATGACCCTCCAAGTTACCGACGTCGTCGTCCTTGGCACGTCCTAGACGACCCAATTACTGCTGTCAATGTGGTTCTTACACTACACTCGCAGCCTACACATATACACCGTCCCCGCTACAACGAGGACGTCACCGTCGCTACACCGTGAACACACACCGGCCTTCAGCCAATACTTTTACCAGGTATCGGCACGTGCCTGGGGGCTTCACGATGACTCGCGATTGCAGGATACCGTCCCAGAGCAACGCTCTACAGAAAACAGAGCAGGTCTACAATGGTGTAGTGCAGAACGTGACGGTATTTATAAAGATCTAATGCTATGCTTATAAGTTGTTATATTTTACTCCCTAAACTTCTTAGCAACAATTAATTAAATTTTTCAAAATTTTCTATTAACATGTTTGTAACTCACCTAGCCCACTGTATGACATCCTTCGGGTCTACAGTGGATGACGAAGAGAGCGTGACATCGTTGATAAAGCCGGAGACCGCGTCGATGATACTGCGGTCGCTAGGCGGTTGCGAGGGCACGGTGAGCGGTCCCCCGGACCGCGCGTGCCGCGGCGACTCCGCTGACATGCTGCACACTTGTTCCTAAAACAAATGATACATGTATAACTAATAACTAGGCCCAGTATAAAGTAGACCAGGTAGAAAACCAGATATACTAATTGAAGAATATTATCCCCCTTACCTAGGCTTGCCAACTGTCCCGATTTAATCGGCCCCTGTGTCCCGCGTCCCGACCACAGTACTGGCGGGACGCTAATTGTCCCGATTTTTAACATCTACAATTTTTGGAACGAAGTTCCTTTACGCAGCTTGCGGTAGGTGTGATTCGAGAGAAAATGTAACATCACGTAAGATTTTTACATCCTCCATACGCATTTCTCTGTGCGAGTGTGTGCGTGCGAGTATCGAGAGCGAGACTCATGCAGAATAACAGACGTGCAGACTAGTGCGTGGCCGATTGTATAACCTAAATTTTTTATTTGATTCCATATTTTAAATTATTTGCATTGAAAATATGATACAAAATAAAAAAAAATACATGAACTATACAGATTTTATTTCGAATTACATTCTGAGTTTTAAAAAAAATGCGTTTATTTTATTATTCCCGCCAGTTTCGATATTGTCGTTTCCAAATGACCGCGCTCGCGTGTCGTGTCGTCGCCCGGCCAAGGGAGTTAGTACCTACTGACAAAATGTACTCTATGCCTACTGATTTGTAACTTATCCGTTCATTTGCGGCCTGGGACAAAATCGTCCCAAGTGACAGCAGACCAATGACATCTGGTGAAAAATTCCCCCGATGTCTACGATCTCTTTTTAAAAAACGCTGAAAAGTTGTGTATGAAATTTTCGGTAGTTATTGCACCAGTTGACGTTCAAACACTAGCTGTTTTATATTAATGGTGTGAATTATTTATATTAATGAAAGTTATTGTGTTTTCGAGCTCACAGTCGCTTATTTTTCATTTTTGGTCGCATTTTGGTCGCTTTATTTTTTATTTTTGTCCCTAGCTTGGACAACAGAAAGATAACTAAGTGAAATTACTTATTTTAAAAAGTGTATAAACAAGTACGAAAAGAATCAGTTACGTAGATTTTAATATTTTTGTAACAAAATACGACATACTCTAACTTTGATACTAACACGTAGTAAAAAGATGTATTTTTAATTTATTCCGAGTGCTGTGTGCCTGTGAAGGTAGAAAAGTGAGCAAAGTAATTATTTGCGAACATTTTCATGTATAGATCATTACGAAATATCATGTTTCGAGTTCACAAATCATAATTTTTCAAAAGTTATCGCCTAATTTCTCTACCCGTCGACGCCCTTGTGACGTCATCTTTAGGGCTCATACAACTGGTTGTATGAGCCCTAAAGATGACGTCACAAGGGCATCGACGGGTTACCCTGGGGTAACTAAAGGTACTCCGTTTTCGGTATACAGCTGTCATTGGTTAGCTGTCACTTGGGACGATTTTGTCCTAGCCCGCAAATGAGCGGCTAAATCTTACGACGTTAAATGTTGAATGTGAAATATTAAGTGACTAATATTGGATCAATGTCAATTAATAACGATCGAATAATAACGATCTTTAGGAATATTACTTTGTTGAGTAATGTGCTCGGTACATTACACCAGATAGTATTTACAATTATTCATATTTAATTTTGCCAATATTCATTAAAATCGGTTTAGTAGTTTAGTCGTAAAGGAGTAACAAACAGACACACCTTCGGATAATATTAGTTTGGATAAATAAAGATTTTCTGATTTTGTACATTTTAATTTAGCTAAGTTTTGGTAAAATAGCATTTCTTTTTTGTTTCATTTTATTTTAAGAATATATTTTTTTATTTATATTGTGGTTTTATTTATTAACTGGGGAATGCCCGCTGCTTCGTCTATAATCTTTATAATATATCTATAATAAAACATCCATTTTACGACACCCGTACCTTTTTAAGTGCTTTCAGGTGTTCTTTGTATAGCGTTAGAAAGGGGCTTTACGATTGTATAACAAAACAAGTTTGTAGTGGTACTGTTTTTATTTTAATAAGTCCTAAACATGACACATGGAAATTTTGCTTGCAATTATCAACAAAGTAGTTATAACCGAAAATTCTCTTTTTATTTTTGTTTGTATTGTATCAGTTAGGATCAACAACTGATGCTTCAACGGCAAACTTGCGTAAATATTTATCTTAGAATGAAATAAACAACGTTTCGTATGGGTTAGAGCATTTAGTAAAGAGAGACAGACGTGTTTTTTAACTCCGTACTCATTGGTCTATATATACCCCACCCGCAGTCCTCGGCTAAATCACATTCGCATTTAAAAATATTATTAGGATTAATTAATGTGACAACAATAAATTTAATAAATCATACCATAATTTAATGCTAACGCGACCTTACCGATACCATACCGATACCATATCGATACCGTACCGTTACACGGTGTGCACCAGAAGTAATTCCTCGCTTGTCCTTAGAAGCGATAACGACACACTCGACTCTTCGTTTACATTTCGTCACAGCATTTTTTGTTGGCAACTTAAGAATTTGTGTTATACTTCATTTGAAAGGGAATAAAATTTCCTAATTGATGATATTTGATGATATTAAAAATAAAAAGGAAAGGAAAATAATCACCAGGATAAAAACCAATTGTAAATGAATATTTCTTTTCTCATACTTATCATTTCTCGGAAATTTAAGTATTTTTCGAACATCTTGCAATAATGTACCAACTTTATTTATGGTACATCCATCAAATGTATATTTAATAGGCCTTCTAATAATAACTATATTTCAGTATTGGGTGATGTAGTTCAATCACAATTATTATTTGTTTGAAGGCAGAAGTTCACGATTAGTGAAATTTTACATTTCGAACGTCTCTGCCTTAAACGAAGCTCAAATAGGTTGGTACGTCATCTGACATCGCAAATGAGCGGTTATACGTGAAACAACCGCAATGAAAGTGAGCAAATGCGGTGCGGGGGGGAAGTGGCGTGGCGTGGAGGACGCGCGAGCGAACGAGCGAATCAAAGCGCGTTTTTGTTTTGCCTAGTTATTCTAGTAAAAGTAAAAGTCTAGTAAAAGAATTGCTGAATATTTTAATTAAAGAAAAAAAAAAAAGAAACTGACACACCCATCTCTCCTTATGAAAAATGGCATCAACTTTTTACTAAGAATAAAAGCTTAATGAATTTACTTAAGTATTTCAATATGTTGCATCGATTCTGCCATCAAACGCCCACGCAGAGAGAATTTTCTCCTTATGTGGTAAAAACTTGGACTAATGAAAGGAACAGATTGACGCCGAACATGTTAAATCCGAATTGAAAATAAGGGTTAATTTTTGTGAAACATGTCCTGAATTTTACGATTACGTAATTAAAAATAAAAATCTTTTCAAATGCGCCAAATCCCAAAATAAATATTCTTTTAAGAACAAAAACTAAATGTATTGTATGTACCTAGTAAGTAATTCATTGATTGTCACATTCTGAGTCTATGTATTGTTTAAATTTCCAGTGGAATTTTTTACCTCTTGTTTATTACTATGATTAAAAATGTTTTTTGAAAAGTCCCGATTTTATTTTGCCTGTCCCGATTTTTTTCCCATTAAATCCCGAAATATTCATTGGAAGAGTTGGCAACCCTACCCTTACCACAAATCACTTGTTAAAACAATGTTTCATGAATCTGATGTATTGATAATAGTTTTCTTTTCTTATTAAGTTAGGAAGGGATGTTGTATTATACTACACCACTTAATAAAATAACAACACTGGGATGCGATGGTCAAAATATTTACGTCAAATGCATGGTGTGTGCCATTTTAAAACTAGTAGAATTACACAATAATTGTTAATAATTAATAATTTCTAATGTCATAGGTCATGATGGAAACTACCTAGTCAGGCCATAAATACCATTACAATAAAGAAAAAAATATATATTTGAATTTGGAATCTGTCATTCTCGCATAAACGATTTCTCATTTTGGCATCAATAATTATTAATTTTTGTACTAATATTAAAATGGAATGGGGTGATAAGGAAAACCATATTGTTGTAATTGCATTACATAAAGTAGGCATGGCATGGAGCCAAATGCAATTTTTAAAACTCCATCTGCTTGGTATTGGCCGAATGTTTGTGTACCGGGCTATTGGTAGGTACATTGAAATATCCTGTGTTTATGACAGAAAAAGGTCTGGCCGTCCACGCACTATTCGTACCAACTAAATAAAAGCTAATTAACTAAATTAATTAAAGCTGTGAAGGAGAGAATCCGAAGAAATCCTGTTCACAAATGATTTTATGCAGAGAGATGAAAATAGCACCCCAAATCATGTCACGTATTCTAACAATCTGTTTATCCTTTTGTTGAATGACAAGTACATGGCTGATCACCTAAATACGGTATTTACCTTTCTATATATTAATATAATTACAATGTCAAAATACTCAGTAAAAACCTTGACATGACAATATTGTGCAATAAATAAAAACATATTTATATCATAAATAGAATAAGGTAAAAGTCGCCACCCTTTTCTTATTATCATTTGACCTTTTCAATAATTTTATGGAAATTAACAAGATAAAAATACATTGATTCTAATAGACAAAATAGTTCAAATTATTAAGGAGTAGATAGATAGATAGTCTTTTTCTTTGCTAAACATTTCATGATATTTTATGTGCAACATTACAAAATTATAATATTAATTAAATCATAAATTCAACTTAAATTCTAGTAGTTAGTATCTTGTCAGCTCGCCCTTTGCACGAAGGCCTCATCCCATTTTTTCCATTGTTTCCTATTCTTAGGCATCCTACGAAAGCACATTATGGAGTAATGTACTTTAAATCCAAATTATCGCGACAAAATTATTTGCATTGGTAAAATAATTCTGAATTGAACCTTTTAGGACAACAATATTTCAAAACAGCTGGTAGCAGTATACGTAACGCACCTACAATGTAGGTTTGTTATTGTCATGAAGGAGACCGAGGACAAAGGAAATCGATGCAACTCAACATATCCAACAAAATGTTATATCAAATGTATCAATATTAAATACCATAATATTATTACACGTTATTTATCCAACTTACCTTGTTTACACAAACAAATTTTCATTTTAAATCCATTTTAGAGTAATACGTAACTGCGTCGTTTTTACTGGCAGATGAAAACAATGACGTCAGACAAAACAAAAAATAAAAGAGTTCAAACAAACATAATCACTCACAACAAAAGGTTATTTGACTAACTATAAACTAAACTAATATTCGTTAATAAATAAATGGTGAATAAATTAATTTATATACAAAATATACAACAATTTATGAAAACAGATGTGAATGACAATAAGTAAGGGATCACTTGTTCGTTTCGTAGTGTGTGTTTGATGGTCGAGTTGAGTGTCGTATACACACACAAAGTTGTCAGTGTGGAAAATTACCTTGCCAAAGATGACCAATCCATACAGACGGGACATATTTATGATAGAAAGACCGATCAACCAAAATAAGAGATCTAATTACAGCATTATTTATAATTTTATAGACCATCGATCAACTAAAAATCAACAGTTGATCCATGCATTAGGTCCTAGAATTGAGGCAAGAATTGCAAGCCGGTCAAATTTACCTTCTGCCAATTCAATATGTGATTTGGCGGCGAAAAACTATCAAGAAGATAAAGTACGCTTTTTGGCGGGAACTCGAGAAGTGAAATTGTGTTTTTGTTTGATTATTGTAAAAATTGTGTATTAGGCGTTTTATAGTTTACTAGTGATAGTTTATTAAACTTGAAAGTGTTTTTCCTTCGTGATGTTTGTGATAATCAAATAAAAGCGTGGGACTGCATTTTTCATGTGCTTCCAAGGAGTCCTCTTCTGTTCTCAGTAAACTATACATACTATCATTATATCAGGACAGTGTACACTTTACTGAGCGATTTCTGACTGACTTACTTTGACGGGACTGGAATCTGGATACGTTTTAAACTTTAAAATTGTTTAATATCCGCTCATTTATGAAGAAAATTTGACACCGGCAGAATGTGCTACCTGAACCATTACCATATATAAATTAAAAAAAACGTTGAGTAGTGTCAGAAAGTCTCGCTACAGGCGAGCCACTGGGAAGTTGAACCTGAAAAAGCGCGGCAAATTTAAAAAATATTCATAGAGATATCACCAAGATTTCTGGGAAAAAATAATTTTGATACTATTTAGAATAATAATGTAAATTATAAGTATGTACGATTGCTGATAAAAATATGAATGGAGGTAATTTTAATAACTGGAACCTTGAGAAAATTCACAATTTATTGAAAATATTTTTGATTGTGAGTCCGGATGGAATATTTATATATATATATGTATGTGTGTATATGAGTATATTTGAAACTTTTCATCCCTACTAATACTGAGACCAAATCTGCTACCTCTATTAATTTATGGTACAATATTGTTATATGCATAGGTCGATGTACGATCATGTAAAATCAATATTTCAACGTAACACAAACTATACCTACTGTAATAATAATTATCTGGTCGAATTTTTGTGTGTTCCTGTATGTCTGATTTTCCATAATTCCTGTAGATAACAAATTATAAGTTGGTTTCTAAATATTTGTTTTATTTTTACCAACAGGTATAAAAGTAAGTAAAAATAATTATTTGATAACAATTTAATTAGTGGAAGCACGTGATTTGTACATTTTGATTATACACTGAGGTAATGCTAAGCTCATACGTTTATTTACACAGGCTTGACACAAATTGGCGGGTCAGGAATATACTACAGTTTCGAACCCCTTTCGAAATCAAATTTAATAGGTTTACTGAAGTTTCCGCCAGACACTAGAAGGTTTACTGAGGACAGAATTGGAATCCTACACCCATAGTTGTTACTTATAAACACGAAGAACGGTCGCCTATTAATATAACGGCAGTAATATTACGACAACCAAGGAAAGAGATGGAGTGATGCTATTCTAAAGCCTAATTCAGCACACGACGACGAGTAGAATTATTCAGTTGAACTCATGCATGACCGAATAATTCTACGACCAAGAATCATCAATTTATTAAGACCATAATATTAATCTTTGATCGTTTCAATTTCTTGCCATTTGTTTGTGTTTGCTGTAAATTTGTTGCGTTCAGTATTACGCAAAACAGTTTCACATACATAATTTAAAAGCAAAAATGTTATTTTAATAAAATAAAATCTAATCTTTTTTTTTTGTGAAAAAAGTCAGCGACATTATATTTTATCAAACTAATAATCCTACTCAGAAATCATTAAGAACAATATAGATTCTGTGTAGAACAGGAAATTGGAGATTTCCTTCAATGGAATTAACGAATAGAATGTTTTACGCAGTTCCTATTGAATTAAAATTGCATTGTTATAATACAAATAATTTAGACACCTACAATTACAAAACAATACAACACTTAAAATAACAATAATTAGACACATTCTCTTTCTAAAAATTGCAACTACAGTTTTAAAAAAATATACAACCACAGAAATGGTTTGTAATAGTATTCGGAATAGACAGCAAAGAAGGCAAGGGAGGCGGGGTACATACGGATTTTATTGATAAACACTTCACATTATATCGGGAATGTGAAGTTGCTGCAATATAAGAACATTCTCTCTTTGCAAATAACAAAGTTACTTTATACCTTCCTCAACAATAATGTTTAAAGAAATAACTTATTTTATTTTACAGCTTTTGATACTTTTTTGTAGAACAAAGGCTTCTACAAATATGAATATATCAAATTACAATGTTTTAGTTATTTTTGTTGACGACTTGCGACATCTGTCGAACAAAAGTGTTATTTTACCCAATATTCAAAATATGGCGGCAAATGGGTTGAATTTTAAAAATGCTTTTGCCCAGGTAAGTACATATTATAATAATAGCTTTTTACTATTAAATATTTTATATTGCTTATCATCTTTCACTCTCTGAATTTATTTTCAAATACATTTTTGATTTTAGCAAGCACTTTGCGCACCAAGCAGAAATTCCATTTTGACTGGTCGCAGGCCAGACTCTTTACACTTATACGACTTCTATAGTTATTGGCGCGATACAGTTGGTAATTTTACAACTTTACCACAATTCTTCAAGCAGAATGGTTATGCCACGTATTCTGTTGGCAAGGTATTTCATCCAGGGAAGAGTTCCAATTTTACAGATGACTATCCATATAGCTGGACTGATTATCCTTATCATCCTTCTACAGAGAAATATAAAGATGCAGCTGTATGTAAAGATACAATAACAAGGAAACGTCAGAAAAATCTCATTTGTCCTGTTGATGTAAAATTGCAACCAGGGAAGTCCTTACCAGACTTAGAAAGCCTGGACTATGCCATAAAGATTTTAGAGGAAAATAAAAGAAATAGTAAACCATTTTTGCTTGCTGTTGGCTTTTATAAGCCTCACATACCTTTAAAATATCCTAAAGAATATTTAGGTAAGTTGAATAAGATCTTATAAAACCTATTTCTACATTAATTGTGTTTAATGAAACAAGAGAATATAATAAAATTAGAGTATCTACCTACCACCCAAAGAGTAAAACTTGTAAAAATTGGTCCTATAAAAGTTATATACTTAGGTACATGTATATACAGGCAGGATTTGGCGCAGTTATATTGCAATTCAGCGATATAGTAGTGTTATTATGGCTCCAAACATGATAATTGTAATCTTGTAATTGTATTGTAACTGTGTTATTGCAATGAAGAACAAATTATCACAACAGTTACTTTAATATATCTACATCCTCTTATTGTGAAATAAAATGACTTTTTTGTGATACAGTGCACTTCATAAACGTCATTTTGCTAGTTGGGTATGGAATAAAGGAAGTCATTTCCATTATACTTTTGACTTCCCTCCATGCATTCCGAACTCCCATTTCAAATATTCTCAAATCTAACCAATTTGGAAATTGGAAAAAAATGTAGGTTGTTTTCTTCTCTAGTTGTCGAATAAGCTATGGCATGGCTTATTATTAGCTTATTATGACATAGCTTATATGAGCCATGTTAATTTTACGAACAGTTAAATGCCTAAGAAAAGTCTCTCCTGCCATACTCACTGTCTCTATTCACCATCCTATCCCTTTATGTATAAAATGGGATAAAGAAACTAGTTTACAACACTCTTTTCTAGTCCTCTTAAAGTAGGTAGCGCATTGAACGTTTGTCATTCTTGTCTATTGTACACTAGGCGTTGTAAACCGGGATCCCGAATCTACAAAATACCAGGCCAAAAATACCATTATAAAATACCGATATTGGACTTTTAAAAACCAGTATTATTGATGTAGTTTTAAGTTTTAAAATAATTTTCGTAACCATTTGCGCTCCGAATTGAGCGATACAAGTTTAGATACAATGTCCAAAATAAAATTAATACATTAATTTTTTTTTTTTTAAAAACGCGCTTTTAAAGACTTATTTTTAGTCATTACCTACACAACTATTTGTTACCTGTTATTATGATACAAATCAGGAAATAGTAATACTTCTACGTTGTTATCTATTTAATTGAAATACAGATTAGAATAATAATAAGTAACTGAAGTAAGAAGACTGATACGCCGTGATCTTCATAGCTTCAATACAAAACGGATTGAGGCGCAACGATAGAAAGCAATAAAGCTCTTGCTCAATCTCTTGGACGCAGTCATCTGGTGATGCTTAAAGGCGATAGTGGCTAAACTCTCTTTTCGGGACCAGGGATTTTCGTAGAAGTTGAGAAGTTTTATGGAAACTCTACGTCGCACACGCACCTGCGCCTACAGCCCATGAGGAGAACAATCGCCGCGCAAAGTTTACCTGCCATAACGCCGACGATATCCCGGACTCCAATGTGGGTGATATTAATATTACCTTCAAACAGCTTAAGAATGGTAAAGATAAAGCCGGAGGAGTTCCCGTCTTACGAGAGCTACAACACCTCTTTAATGCACCTCTTTACACGGGTGGCATAACACCGGAGGCGTGAAACAGGAGTGTGGTAGCTCTGTTCTTCAGGAAGAGACACGAGGCCTTATTGAAGAACTACATACCTATTTCTCTTGAGCCACGTATATAAGCCGGTAATTATTAATTACTAGTAGTAATTCAAAAGTAATTACGAATCGTCTCTTCCGGAGGTTAGAAGAGTTCCAGCCGTCGCGGCAGGCTGGGTTTCGAAAAGGCTACAGCACCGTGGACCACAATCACACTGCGGCAGAATATACAGAAGACCGAAGAGTACAATCAGGCTTTATGTCTTGCCTTTGTGGACTACGAGAAAGCCTTCGACTGTATCGAGACCTGGGCTGTTCTGGAATCTTTACAGCGGTGCCAAGTTGATTGACGATATATCGAGGTGCTGAGATGTCTGTACGAGTATAACACTGCGAGCATGACGGTCCGAATCCCAGAACAGCAGACCAATGCGATCCAACTGCGTTGAGGGACGAGATAGCGAGATGTAATATTTCCGAAATTGTTCCCAAACGCGTTGAAACGCATTAAGATGCTGGAACGGCGGTGGAATTAAGATGTGAACGGTGAGTACACCTCCAATCTTCGTTTTGCCGATGACAGTCATCATAGCAGTATTGCTGGATGCTAAACGACCTTAAGGCAACAACACGACGCGGCGGTCGCGGAATGAACTTGGACAAAACATAAATCATGTACAATGGACATGTTCTTCTGGGACCGGTAGGCATCGAAGGCCTAGCACTCGAAGTTTTGACCATTTGATTGGTCTACCTTGGGCACACCATCCAATTAATTAAGTCCAACTTTAGCAAGGATTTAACATGGTGCCCCATTTGGGAAAATGCATCGGCTCTTCTCGTCGCCTATATAGGTGAAAGTCATAGACGTGACCTCTAACGATAGGCCCGATCCATAAGTTCAAAGTCACTCAGCTAGCTATGTACACAGCTATGCTTGGAATTTCTTTGGGGGATAGGATCCGAAACTTAGACATTCACCAAAGAACTAGGTAGCTCGTAGAATCGGCATGTTAAAGTCGGCAATGGGCAGTCATATTTGCCGCAGGACCGATGGGGTAGACGAGTCCTCGAATGAAGACCACATCCCGGAAAAGTGCAGGCCGCCATCCGGCGCGGTGGATTTCTGTTTGAATAGAATTAAAACACTATTTAAACCTCAAAACCACTAATGCCAATTGTTTTAAAACTACAATATCCTGTTTTTTTATAAGAAATATCAAATATCTCGGAATTCCTATATTCGTAATATTTTAATAGCGGTTTTAGTAAATGGGAGGGTATTACGACCCCTATTGTACACATGTATCGCGAATGTCCAAAGGCGAGAGTATCCACTTACCAGGTGGAATTTTTCTCTCGTATACCACCTTCATTCTGTAACAAAATCTTATTAAATTACAACATCTCAACTACCGTCACATAAGCAGAAAAGAATCGTGTGCCAGATTTATCTTGTAGAACCGCCACCCATACAAGACCTCCCTCTTTAACAAATAAATATATATTTCAGACAGAGTGCCTATAAAAAGTGTGCGTCCACCTAAATTCCCATATATACCATCTGAAATGCCACTAGTATCATGGCATCCGTCGACTGACGTGCGTAGTAGAGACGACATTAAAAGACTCAACATATCTTTCCCATTTGGCATAATGTCTGAAGAATGGAGCGTTAAAATTAGGCAAAGCTATTACGCAGCTGCCATCTACATAGACGATTTAATTGGTGTCCTAATGAGTTATGTTGATAGGACGAAAACTATAGTTGTGTTGACGAGTGACCATGGTATGTTATTTTGGCGTACTTTTATTCAATATATTTTTACCGTACCTCATAAGTGGCAGAACGTAAAGACTTTCGATTTCAAGCCTCCGGCAAGATGGACAGACTTGAAAAAAAAAATTACCGATAGTAAGTGGATGGGAAGAACGAAAGACCGTGTGATGGGGAGCCTTGGGAGAGAGTTAGATCCAGCAGTGAAGAGACGGGTTAGTGGAATAACAGCAATTCAATTAATAATAATATAATTTAATTCAGATCAATGTCCATAGGAAACCATAATTGGAGATGTTAATAGGTTTAGAAATTATAAAATATAGTTTATTTTGTCCCGACATAATTCCTGCTTTTTGCATAATGCATTCATCAAAATTCTCTATGATTTTTTAGGATGGTCGTTGGGAGAAAATGGTCTATGGGCAAAATACAGTAATTTTGATGTGGCTCTAAAGGTACCACTAATAATTGACGTGCCCAAAATGACTCCAAAATCCATAAACACTCCCGTAGAACTCATCGACATTTTCCCAACCCTGGCTCAATTAACTGGTCTAGTGGATGATATACCAAAATGTGGATATAAGGATAAAAAAGATTTGTGCTTCGAAGGAAAAAGTTTAGTACCTTTAATGAGAGATAAGATCGCAAAGTTCAAGAAGTTTGCCATAAGTCAATATCCGAGACCAAGCGTGTACCCCAAAGCAAACTCTGACAAGCCACGTCTAAAGGATATAAAGATAATGGGATACAGTATAAGGACAAAAAGATACAGATACACGGAATGGATATCATTTAATAAAACTTCATTTACAAGAGACTGGGATATAAATTATGGCTCGGAATTGTATGATCATATTATAGATCCCGACGAGTCACATAACTTACATTTGAAGAGTAAATATAAATCTATTAGGAAGTATTTATCTATATTGTTAAAATCACAAGTTGATAAAGAATAATGGAGCAAAAGTTATTCATAGAATCGATGTTACACGCGAAAGGAATTCGGTAGTTTAGTATATTTTAATTGCTATGTTGACCATTGCTGTGAACTTAAATACATAAAATTTATAATAAATTGCTCATATAAAAACATAATGAATTATTTATATTTAAGAATGAGTCTTGACAATAGATCCAGAAGAGGACTTTCGTTTATTTATATATTAATTTTGAATTTTGGCTTAGAGCTATGAATCGCGTCGCACATGAAATATTTGTAGTATTTTGTCTTGAAACATAAATTGGTCGAGGAGGACACATTGCTATTCTACGTAAGAACTATATATTTGTATGATTGTTGGCCAATTGAGCATTTTGAACAGATACAAACACTCCTGCAGCTCATTATAAACTTATTCAATAGTCGGCTAGGTGGCGCCACCACGTTGTAGTACAAAACTGTTCATACATTTAGTACAAACAGAACAACGAGCAATAACTAATAAATTTTAAAAACATCGTAATATGTCATTTATGAAGGTAAAAAAGTTTATAATCGTGCGAACGTTCAATTGGCCAATTTGTTTACTATACATTTTGGAACCGATTAATTTCTAAAGCCTGAAACCATGGATTACGCTCGTGATTCAAAGTTAACATTTTACATATGTAAAAAGAAAAATTTAAAACTCAAACAAAAAAATAAGTTTTTAGTAAAAAACCATAAAATTCTCAATTATCAACTCAAATCCATGCATGGATTTTATGGTTTTAGGCTTTGGGTATTTCAGGATAGATTACCATCCCGTAAATTGCATCATTTATAGAAATAAGGGTCCGCTTTTGTACCATTAGTAAAGAATACGTATGATTTGAAATTAATAGGTCAAGCCTCCCATAAATTCTTCTTTAAACTTATATTTATTACACTTTGGCGTCAAGTACTTAAAGTCACAACAATTCACAAAGTAATTTTCTACATGTTTAAGAGTAAAGACTCAAGTATTTTTTCTCTTGAAGTTTTACACTAGGTACATTCAAATTCACGTAACTGTTTATTGTTAGTATCCCGTTTCTTATTTTACACACTAGCTATTACCCGCAGCTTCGTCCGCACTGACCAGAAATTAAAATATCACAATTATTCTTAATTTGTCCTTTGAATTACACTTAAACCTTTAGTAGAGTACCCAGTTGCCAGTTAATAAGTAACAAATAAACTTTCGCATTTACAATATTAGTAAGGATATTAATTTACTCAGTTATTTCTTGTTGCACATTACAGACGTTCCGAATATTAAGTATTCCGAATATTAAGTAAGATTAATCCGGTAAAAAAGTCAAATAGCGGTATTTGCAACTAAGCAACTGTTATGTCTTTGACATGTTCCCCCACTAAGATCTTTTTACAGTATTTTATACATTGTTGAAACTATAAGGTGGTTGGTTAATTAGCTAACCACTGTCATGTCATGATTCTATTAAAATACTAATTCCTTGACTATTATTATTTCAGCTCTATTATTACACTAAACTGGTATAAATATTGAATAAGATAATTTACAGTATTTTATACATTGTTGAAACTATAAGGTGGTTGGTTAATTAGCTAACCACTGTCATGTCATGATTCTATTAAAATACTAATTCCTTGACTATTATTATTTCAGCTCTATTATTACACTAAACTGGTATAAATATTGAATAAGATAATTTACAGTATTTTATACATTGTTGAAACTATAAGGTGGTTGGTTAATTAGCTAACCACTGTCATGTCATGATTCTATTAAAATACTAATTCCTTGACTATTATTATTTCAGCTCTATTATTACACTAAACTGGTATAAATATTGAATAAGATAATTTACAGTATTTTCTATAACAAAATAGATAACATACTTGAATTAACATTGCAGTCTCATAATTAGGTACTATAGAAACAACAACTAAATACAAAATATAAATTTATACTTGTTTAAATATAGATACATATTGTGAAGAGCTATAAATGCATACTTTAATACTTTGTGTGTAAATTTTGACAAAACCACTTTTATATGTTGCTGTATATAAAAGAAATGTTAAGGACTACGAATAGTCTTGTGCCCCACTCTTTGAAAACTGCGGCCACCGATGAAACTCATATAAAACAATAAGGGGTGTGTATACAAAAACAAAAAATGTCATGAGATAAAATTTCCTAAGTGTTACGTTACTGGGATATTTGGGGACAAACATAGTATTTTCAAATTTTTCGATAACGTGACTGTAGAATATTTTATTTCGTGACATTTTGTATAATAAGTGTACTTGCGGTTTATAGAATTATATAAGTTTCACCCGTGGGCGCAGTTTTCAAAAATGGCTTCACATGACTAATGAAACCTTCTAAAGAAAATCGTTGATCCCCTTTGAAAAACCGAAGAAATATCTAAATATATTCTGGCAAACGAAATGGGACAACGGTATATTGAATTGTTTACTATATTTAAAGTCTACCATAAAGATTTTGATACTTTCGACTAACTTTTCTTTTGTATCTATTGATTGTGTGAGTTTGTAAATGTACAAGATAACAAGACAAATGTTATTGTTGAAAATTCGTAATAACTACCGAATAATACATATAAAAGAAACTAACTGTAATAAAGGTTTAATAGACAAATTTTCTTTTAAAGTTCCCGTTTTTATTGTGCCACATTTCATTGGGCAGACTTATAATAATCATAATGCATACATACATACACTAATGCCAGTCAGTTTTCACATTACAATAGTCTCATACATTAGGCTTTTAAATCTATTATTTACATTATAACTGTCTATACTAAAGCGCACAGTCTTAAAAACATCATACTAAGCTTTTCTCCTCTTCTGGCAGTGATTTCTTCGCATTCTCTTCCATTTCGAGTTGTTTAAATCTGGCATATAACGCACTACTGGCTAACACTATCATATTCGATGACCACCATAAAATGTTTTTGGTTTCATTATACCACTGAGTAGCCATAACTGTTTGTGCACATGCTTTAGCTGTGCCTGATATATTGTGGGTTAGTGGTGATGTAACCTGAAATATTGAAAATTGATAATTAAGATACAAAGAATGTAAAATAGGACTTATTTAACACCAATAACTATCGTGCAAAAAATGTTTGAGGATTGATGAATAAATTACTACTTTATGTACCTAAACGGGTCTTATACAGTCGGACCAGTCAATGACCTCGTGACCATGGTTGAAAATATTCCTATTAACCTAGTTGCGGGGTTTCATGGAGGTCAATGAATCAATGATCTATACATATAATGAAACAGTAAAAGGGTTGTCTGTACGTTGACTTAATTAAAAAAAAAGGTGGGTCTCTTTAGAAGCTACAGAATCCAAACCATTAGTTTTTAAAATTTTGTCTATATGTCTGTTTGTTTGAGTATCACGTAAAAGCCATTGAATGGATTTTGATCAAGTTTTCACTAATGTATAGTTAAGTATCCAGAAGGAAAACTGGTATATGTATCATCTTCATATGACACAAGGAAGTTGTGTTATAGAGGAAAATAAAAAAATACTTTTAATAGAATTACTCAAAAAAATACTGGATAGATTTTCATCTGTGAAATCCATCATGTCAGTGCTTTTACAGCTGCTTAATCCACGCGAGCAAAGCCACGGATAGAAGCTAGTACTAAATAAGACCCGTTTAATAGATATGTGATGATGAACAAAACATTTTTAAAAGTTATATAAACAACGAAGAAGCATAAGAATTAGGGATGTAACGATTCCGATACCTATATATCGGCATCGCCGATTATATACAACCGATATCAAACAGATCACTAGTCTTATCAACTGAGCTCAGTTGCCTCAGAACGTCTTTTTTCAACCGTAGGCCTTATACAAAATGATTTGCGTAACAGATTATCTGCAAATAATTTGAAAAAACTTTGCTCTCTTAACAAAAATCTGCCAAAAGTGAACTTTAATTACTGATTTTATGTATCGGTTTATTACTTTGTGTAATGATAATTACTTTCTTAATTACTTTGATTGCTGGATGATAATTCATAATAAATATTTTCTTTGAATTTTGATTTGACATTTTTATTTAGGTATTTATTTTTATTTTTTGCACTTCTCAAGGTTGAGTTTCTGTTAAATATAGGTAAGTTTTATGCATAACAAAGACATACTTACTTGCTTCATACATACTTCATTTATTATTTATTTATTTGATTTATTATCTATTAAGCCATCGATATCGGTATCGCCGAATATAATAAATAAATAATTATTATTTAAACTTTATTATTTAAATAATTATTTACTACAATAATCGGTATCGTATCGGCAAAATTATGTATCGTTACATCCCTAATAAGAATATTATGTACGCTTTATTCTGTTTCATACGATCCATTTTTCCTTAAAAACCTGAATGAAATTTCAGTTTCAGGGTGATACTCATAATCGTCTTTAAACTTGTATTTTAATTATTTAATTTAAACTTAGTCAAATTTAGACTTGTATTTAAACTAGCACCAAAAAATATTAAATGAGCAGGAAATCATAATCGACAATATAAAATTTCTGAAACACTGAAGTAAATAATTTTAAATTACTAAGAATGTCAACATCAAATCAAGTTTATGGATTTTCATTGTCACCAGAGAACCTAAACCTGACCCACCTTTATATTTGCTACCCTTTAAATAATAAATTATGCCCCAATAAATTATGATTTTAAATAACAATTTGGTCTATTTGAGTAATTATGTATACGACTTGCAGCTTCTTTCTTTCTTGACATATATACTTAGCTTTAAACAATTTGTATTTGGTGTAAATCTAGAATATGGTGTATGCAATAAATAAATAAAAAGAAAATTGAATGTATTACCTTTATTTGCAAAGAAGTGACATAGCCAATAGCAAAGCCGCACAAGCCCCCAATCATCATTTGTATCCAAAAATATGTACTGTCAAAATTTGTGTAATTCCACAAAATAGCCACTTCTCCATTCATCACCATCAAAGGCAGAAACAGAAGAATGGAATAAGCATTATTGTAAAAGGATAATAACCACACCTCTTGGTTTACATGCGGCAATACTTTCTTTGTAAATATTGAGTAAAGTGATAGCATTAGAGAACCAATTATTCCATAGATTGTTCCTTTCAGCGAAAATGACCCTGAAAATGAGACAAATAATGATTAATATTCTTCTTGCCACCTTCTACTGAATGTATTATGTTATAATTATTCTGATTGTATGAATTTAGATGTATCAACCAATCATAATGAGGTAGATGTATCCAACTGCAGTTAGATGTATCAAGGGGTCATCCATAAATTACGTCACATTAGTGACGGGTCATCCATTAGTGAGTTAGATGTAGATGTGAAACCGCAGTTACGAGTAATATCATAGTCAAATTAAATGTATTAACAAACTGCAGTTATAGTCCCGGAACGAGTTGAATGCGCGCGGAAGTAATGTGACCGTTTTATGTCACTTGTTTTTAGTGTTGTACTACAATGATCTTAGTGAAAGATAGGTATATCGATATTGGTAAAAGTAGATATTTTTAATTTAAATATCGTGATCAAAAATAAAACATACGACTATGTAATTATAAAAAACATCACTTAGTTTTTACTATTTTTATTTACTTTCATTATTTATCACACATTAGATAATATAGTAAGTAGGTATACATAATTTTTAGTTTTAAATAGGTATTTAATATTTAGTTTTGAAAAATAAAGTTACTAAAAAACAAAAAGAAAATAATACAAATATTACTAATTGAGAGAAATATAAAAAAAAACAATATTATAACAACAAAAATCTACTACGCTATCTACTACTACTACTACTATCATTATTAATAATAATAAAAAATAACTTAAAAGTACTAAAAGACTATCATATTGTTTTGAATGAATATTAGTCACTACAATCATCACTTGTAACACCTGATGCAGACAAGTCAGAATCAGGTTTGGTCGCTCATTTTAACAAGTAAGTATAGTAAAAAACTACCCAACACGTGTTATATTGATGACGCAAGAGAAACAATAGAAAGCGAGCAAGCGCATCACTTAACTAGCCGGCACAAGTGCGGCGAAACGGCTGGGAGGGGGGTGTGCTCGTGTCCCCACACCTCACACCGCGTGCGCATTTAGCTCATTCCGGGACAGTAGATGTATCAACCAATTATAGTGAGGTATATGTATCAAATTTAAAAATCTTTAATTTATAATATATGTATTCTGTTTATTTTCCACAATATAAAAATTTTAAGATTTCTTTCAGTTCTTTTTTTCGGAATAGCGGAATTCTTGTGGCCCTAATGGCCTTTCAAGAACCACCAGACATGTATAGTTTAGGGCGAGTGCAGAAGGCGCTCAGCCCGGAGCAAATAAGTTGTGCAGCAACGAGCTTAAGGGCTCTCCTGCCGGTGGACCAGTGGAAGGAACGGACCTCGGCTTAGGCCGTTGCTTTGGAAGGGTACCGCAGGATCGCGAGTCGGTGAGAAGCGCCCAGGCAGGTATCGTAACCTGGTAAATGTGTTGGCTGAAGGCCAGTGTGTGTCACTGTGTAGCAAGGGTGATGTTTTTGTCTCCGGTGGCGGGGACGCGGGGACGGTGTATATGTGTAGTCTGTGAGTGTAGTGTAAGAACTGCATTGGCAGCAGTAATTGGGTCGTCGAGGTCGTTAAAGACGTGCCGAGGACGACGACGACGACAACAACAGGGAGGGAATTCTGTTTTCAGTTCATACTAAATTCACTAAAAAATTCAATTGCAATCAAATAAACCAGATTGCAATATGCATCTGGTGAATAGGATTATGCATAGTTGGAAACACAATTGCATCCTTCCCTAATGTTACAGGTGTCTTTGGGCAATGTCACCACTTACCATCATATAAGGTGCCTTTTTAATTATAACTACAATTGTGAGTTGCAAGGATCCATACATGAATATTACCTAATAAATTTTCCTGATCCACACCAAGGTAAAATCCAAAAATAATAAATCCACAACAGAGCATACATCGAAGAGATGTGGTTTGCCTTAATAATATCCAACTCAGTAAAACATTGAATACAGTTGTTAAGGATCTCCCAATATAGTAGAATGACACACCAACATATTTCAGACAGAGGTTGTTTGTTGCTATCATTAATGTAAACATTATTGACAGTGGAATAACCTGAAAACAATAACAAACATTCATATTTCACTTAATGTATTATATTTATTACACATTAATTTCAACCTAAGTGTATGATAAGTTTGCATTAATATATTTCTATTATAGACAATAAATCATCTTTTAGGCTAGACATGAAAATATGAGTAACTACAAACCAATATATTCAAAGTTATCAGTATCATATCAAGTTTGTTATCAGTTGCAATTTATTATAATGGGTTTTATACATGATTAATTGATTAGCTATAATAGGTAGATTTTATGTAAGTTTATCAAATATGTTGTAGAGTTGTAACTTAATGAAAAAAAGTTTCATTCCTTCTAATAGTTCAGTATCAATTTATGATTGGTGATTACCTGATTCCAATATGCTATTATTATTTTACTTGCACTAAAATAAACAATCCAGTTGCACTTATTGTATTCCAAGGGTAATTATTGTACTTATTTACCATACCATCAGCCTATGTCTCCCCACTGCTGGATATAGGCCTTTCCCAAGGCTCACCACTATACACTACACAGTTCTAGGCTCTATCCAATATAGTAAATAATATTTGTTGGATCGGGAGGCCAGGGGGTAGTGGCAGTGGTAGTAACATCTTCATGATCTGGCATCATATGGGCAGATATTGTGTAGCTAGAATTTGAGAAATACAATAAACAATCACAGTTCTATATCTACAATGTGAGTATTACAATAAACATTATGAAAGACTAATTAACACTGTTTATGGACTGCAAATAATTAAAAGGTTATTTTAACATGAAGCACAGAGACAGTTCCGAGGCACATTCCCTTCACGGCGTCTCCATTGTTAATGCGCCATACAAGTCCTTCCATCGAAACATGTACCGACAAGTGGCATTGCACAGGCACATGTTGGTACACGCTTGCTTCATTTTGGGATTGACCATCTCTGCCATATTAAATATTTCTGCTATAACAAATATAGGTATTGATACTGAATTATATAATATTACCTTTATAGCAAGTGTTTTGTTACCTTTTTAACAACATCAATGTTCCATGGTGTGCCTTTAGGGAAATCAAATAAGCCAGGGATACCTCCAGTCTTGCTCATAGTGAAGCATATAGTAAAAGATACACAGCATTGGAACCACGTAATGAATAAAGGAGCCTCTAAAGGGACTGACTGCCCACTCAACAAAGTCTTATTCACGAATACAGTGACTATTGAAACAACCCTGAAAAAAGCAATATTCAAAGTAAATTACTTTATATCTCACTTCCAAACAAATGTCAACAAATTAGAGTTAAGTTAGTTTCAGTAAATTAACATACTAAACTACAGCAAACAAGCTTAACTAACTTAATTTAAATTCTTACCAGTAACAAGACACAACAACAAATATTTTTATGTATCGTGAACACAAATCTGAACGGTTGTCCTTCATTTTTAACACAAAAATACTGCCCTGCAAATAATCTTATCTGAATACATATAAGTTTCTGACGAATATCTCTTTCCTTTATTTAAAAAGAACTTTAGGAAACATCAACACATCAATTTGACACTTGACTTTTCTATTCTTAAATGGCAATAGCGCAATTAGCGTATTGTGCCAGTATGAAGATGTGGTCGGAATGAACAGACTTATACAATAACAAAAAAAGATTACGACTGACAGGGGTCAGCTGTATCTGTGGTTGGAACGATCGTGTTTGTCACGCTTTGGCCCATCTCTAGTTATACGGACACGATGGGTAGTTAAAAAAATCACATTTAATCACATATTCAAAGAAAAATAGAGTTTACAATAATTTATAAATAATCGATCTTTGTGGTTTTTGTTTTCAATTCTATAAAACTAATAAATAATTAAATTAAACAATAAAATTTCCAAAATACCATGGAAAATATTTAGGCAAAACATAATGGATAATGAATTTGTCGAAGGTCAAGGCGAGTTAAATCGAATAAATCGATTATTCTTTAATGTAATAATCATACTGCTATTGTATTCCATTCATACACTTCATAATAATTTCTTAATGTATTTGAATTATAATATAGACCAGTCACAACGTACGTCATTGATACATAAGCGCTTCTCTTTTCTGTTAGACATTAAGGATATATAATATTATTATATATAATATTATTATATAATATAATATAATATAATAAATGTTTTTTTTTTTTTTGTTGGTAAAGACAATCAAGGAAAATCCTCATGGACACCTGGGATTGGGGCCCAGGTAGTGCCGGACTCGTATCGGCTATAAAACCTTGATTTGTCTTAATATCGTGAATGTCTAAATTCTTGTGGCCCTAGTGGCCTTTCAAGAGTCACCGGTCGTGTTTGATGTAGGGCGAGCGCAGAAGGCGCTCAGCCAGGAACAAAGTATGTGTTGCAACGAGCCTAAGGGCTCCCCCGCCTGTAAATCGGGGGAAGGAACGGACCTCGTCTTAGGGCATTGCATTGGGGGGATACCGCGGGTTCGCAAGTCGGCGAGAAGCGCCCAGGCACGTGCCGATACCTAGTAAAAGTGTTGGCTGAGGGCCGGTGTGTGTTAACGGTGTAACGAGGGGGACGTCCACGTCTCCGCCGGTGGGGACGGTGTCTGTGTACTGTGTTTGAGTGCAGTGTGAGAACCGCATTGGCAGCGGTGATCGGGTCGTCGGGATCGTCCAGGATGTGCCGCGGGCGACGATAGCGGGGAGGGGCACTCCTGTCCGGTATGTAGGTGAGGGAGGAGACAATCAGAGGGTTGGGATGGTGTGGGATAGCGTCATAGTAGCGTCGGGCGGTGTCTTTTATGTATTTGACGATGGAGGGAAGTTCCAAGTCCTTGTGGAGGTCAACGTTACTCAAGTACCATGGTGCAGCCACGGCCTTGCGCATGAATCTGTTCTGAAGTCTTTGAAGGAGTGAAGTCTTTGTAGGAAATAATTGTTACAAAAGACATATCACTATGTCTATAAGTTTCTCTGTCTTTTGTGTGTACGATTCTATAGTTTAATCTTCTTGATTTCTGAATTTCCACTGAGAATGTATTCTCTGAATCGAAATAGTATTACAAATCGATACAAAAATATTTTCTCCACTCGAATTATCGATTATTAGAATAATCTATCGCACAATGTCGCACTGAGTCGCACTTCACTATTTGTTAGTTGCTGCCGGGAATGCTGACGTCAGTGTCTTTTTACATTTAGACCATTCAATTTTCATAAAATTATACGAGAAATTACACTCCTTCATTTTATATGGTACGCACAGACTGATCCACCACAAAATGGCATCTGCACCAGATACTAAATCGACAGCAGCCGAAAGTCCTACTTCTAGTTCTGGAATTTTAAGTGAAATCATATACAGTCCCGTGAATTTGCTGTTAACTGTGATAATTGTTGTGCTGGTGTATAAAATATTCCGGAGCAAGTTCAGTTCTGCATCTGTAGAGCCGCCTACACCAGAATTGCCGAAACTTCGAAAGGATATGACAGTAGCAGAACTGCGTCAATATGATGGTACACAACCTGATGGCAGAGTTTTAGTAGCAGTCAACGGATGGATATTCGACGCAACGCGAGGACGCCGCTTCTACGGACCCGGTGAGTGCATCAGAATTATTGGATGTTTATAAATAGCTTACACTATGATGTGATGATGAGTCATTAATTTAAATTCGTAAAGTTGATAATGTATGCAAGGTACGACATGCGCTACTATTCTAATCAGAATAATTGTTATGTAAACGGGTTACTCACAATTTATTATTTATTTTAGCCTATATTTCCATCCAGTTACATGAACCGTGGCTGCAGAGAAATTGCGGCGGCGGGTGAAGGTGTTGCTATTGACAGACAAATCTGTCTACCCTCCGTCATCTGTGTCCTTGTCTGTCAATAACAACAACACCTTCACACCTCCAGTCTCACTGCAACCACATTTTATGTATGTGGACTGAAATATTGGTTATAATAGCTTTGTTCGCGGTAAGGATTCAGAACTAATTCGGAACTAGTACTGAACTAATTTGGAATCGTAGTAGAGCGCATGCTCGGTTATAAACCGATTTGTGATTTTTATTTCTGCGAACGATTTCGGAACCAAACTGCATACGATCTACTGTCATCGGCAATGTTACCAACTCAAAAATATTTATCCCTAAAGCTTAAGTCAAAAACCCCCAAAATCGCCCCAATTACTTAGAAATCCCCCTAAAAAAATATATAATAAAAGAAAAAATATAAATTACAAAAATGCAATTAAATTTCTTTACCTTTTAAATCTGGATCTGTTTCCCAAATCTAGGTGTACTTCTGACTGTACATTTTTTTATTTTTAGTTTCTTTAGGCATCATTAACAAATTGCTTGTCGGCACAGCAGTACAACAACAAAATCGAATTAAACAAGTAAACAATAATTAACGTACATATGTATTTCCAGTAAGCATAGGCACAATAACCACCAGTCACCACAGAGTAGTTGTAATATATTTGTACTAGATGTCGTTAAGTCGCTAGGTCAACAAATAAATATGATTAGCTATTATAGTTTGGATTGTCCCAGGGCCTATACTTTCACATAATATATGAAAAATATATATTCAAAAAAATATATGAAGAGTCAAAAAATCCCTAAAAATACCCCTAAAAAAAACCCCATCCCACTTATTTACCCCCTAAATTTGGGGGGAAAACCCCTAAGTTGGCAAGTATTTAAGTGGACCCACCAAAACACATTACTCTTATTAGAGTATTATATAAACTTATTTATATAAACAACAAACAAAACTAACCATATTTTATTTAACCCTTAATAAATTAATAAAATTTATATTTTATTTAACTATTTAACCAGTTTATTAGTTTCTAACCAACTGAATATAGCCGCAGCATGTATGTCAAATGTCGTTAGATAAAAACTGCGCATGTCTGGAACTACGGGTTCTTGCCAAAGTTATAGAACTGATTCTGAACCGATCCTGAATCGAGTTCGACGGTTCCGCGAACACAGAACTGTAACTAGAAATTCTGAACTGTGTGTTCCGCGAACGGCATTATTTGAACTGCGCATGCATATAGTTCCGAATCAGTTCTGAATCCTTACCGCGAACGAAGCTAATAAATCACGAGTAACCCGTTTACATAATTATTATGTTCAACCACAATAACAAAAGTTTAAAATCTTATATTCTAATCACTGTTTTAAAAATAAAGTATTTAAATAAAAGGTATTGCAAACTTTTTATAATGTAAAATGAATTGAGGTTTAAGATATTTTTATTTCGGACAATGATTAGTTATATTGTAATGAAAAAAAATGTAATGAATATATTACAGAACATTTTTGGGTCTATCATACATTTTAATTTAAGTTGAATAGAATGTACTAGTAGTGGGTAGTTGTGAAAAACATAGTACAAATGTGTGACATTACACAGAACAAGTGCAACTGGAAACATCAGTCAGTATGTCAGTGTAGTGTCAGTATACTCAAATACCATATATTTGAGTAATTTTTAAAATTGTCATAAATTTTGCTTCTTTATGTACTTAATATATATGGGCACTTATTTGATTTAAAAGATGTTTGTTTCATTTACATATGAAGCTATATTGTGTCTTTTAAAAATTAATTTTATAACTGTGTAACATTAATAACAAACAACCAGGTAACACAAAGTTAGATAATTTCAACATTCTGCCTTAATTTGACCACTGAGTTATTTAACAAATATCTGTGTAAAGCATTGGCCAACTAAACATTAGTACAATTACAACATCATCATTTATTTGCATCATAAATACTACAACTTTATATTTGCGGTTGATGCATTTATTGAATGAGTAAATAATGAGCTACAAAGAAATTGTAATTGTGTTAGAATACTCCATTGGCCGATACTGTTTTTTGAAGGGGGAGGATGTACCCTGCAATCCTAAGCTGCTGGACACTCAACTGGCCACATTACCCCTCTCTTACAGAAGACTGTCATAAAATTACTGCATTTCTCACTATTTCCTACCCCAATGTATGTACATGTTTCAGTAGTCAGTGAGATATACCAAAGCCCATTCTCATCCCATCCTATCCCTCACTATTTTCCCAACCCTTCTTCCTAATTAATTCCTAAATCTCCAAAGCTGGGGAGTGCATTCAGGGGCATGCCAACATTATTCATGCTGGACTGATGCAACAGTATTCACTTACCACTAGGTGGGCTGTCTGCTACCTTTCTATAAAAAAAAGAAAAAACTGAATAGGCACTTTTTCATATTAAAAGCATCTTGCAATTGCAATATTTTAACATCTTTCAATTCTGAAGAACTCATTTACCTACAATAGATATTAGTTAAAAACTCAGTGCTCAGATTAAGATATCGGAATTATGTAGCTTTGCATTATTTCAGTTATAGTGTTTTTATTTGTTAAAGGTGGTCCATATGCTGCATTTGGTGGTAAAGATGCATCCAGAGGTCTTGCTCAGTTCCGTGTGACATCATCAGATAAGGAATATGATGATCTTAGTGACCTTAATTCTGTAGAAATGGAATCTGTCAAGGAGTGGGAAGCACAATTCAGAGGTATATTTATAATTATATTCTTATAAACCTAGGAAGCACATTGTAGCACAAATATAAATGTTTAAAAAATTGTGATAAATTTCATTCAACTTATGGATAATTTCATCAATATTGTGTCTTTGTATGTATGTTTTAAATCCTTAAGTTCCCAAACTTATGGAACATAAGAATAGGTTGAAAAGGGGAGGCCCCCTTTCTACTTATTCTTAAATTTACACTGTCCTTTTGGAAGAATAATTTCAAATTATAATAGGGGTTAAAGTATGAAATTGCCGTTTTATAGTAATAGATACTTTGAATTGACATAAAACCTTCATGGTGTGAGATTTTCGAGTGAAACTTTTTTCACATGATACCTATGAGGTTCTTGTTTTAAAAAATGTGCAACATTCGATTTTCGACTTTCAATTGTTTTTTTTATTCAGCTTAGACGGGAAAGATGGATACTTCGAAAACCCGAGTAATCTTTGAAGTAGGCTCGCAATATCAATGCTGCGTTTGGAGAGGAGACTGCTAATGAACGAACCGTGCGTTTTTGGTTTAAACGCTTTCGTAATGGAAACTTCGACTTGAAGAACGAACCACGTGGAAGACCGCCCACACAGGTGAATAACGCTGAATTGAAGGAGATCGTGGAATCCGATCCGAGTCAAACTACCCAGGAATTAGCGGCATGGTTTAACATTACCTTACAATATTGACTCATTTGCATCAAATCAATAAGATAAAAAAATATGAAAAATGGGTGCCTCATGATTTGACTGATCTGCAGAAAGAAACGCGTGTTGAAACTTGCATTGCCTTGTTGAATCGGTACAGAAATGAAGGAATATTGGATCGAATTGTGACATGTGACGAAAAGTGGATTCTTTACGATAACCGAAAGCGAAAAATGCAATGGCTGACCCCAAGTCAAACGCCGCAACAGTGCCCTAAGGCAAAGCTTACCAATAAAAAGGTAATGGTAACTGTTTGGTGGTCTATTCATGGTGTTATTCACTATAGCTTTCTCAGGTCTGGTCAAGCAATAACAGCAGATGTTTACTGTGCCGAACTTCGAATAATGATGGCGAAACTAGCAGTGAAACAGCCCCGACTCGTGAATCGATCTTCACCATTATTGCTCCATGATAACGCAAGACCTCACACTGCACGAGAAACCGTTGTAACTCTACAGGAGCTGCAGTTAGAAACCATACGTCATACTCCGTACTCGCCAGACCTTGCTCCCACGGACTACCATTTTTTTCGTGATTTGGACAATTTTCTATGTGGTAAAAAATTTTCTTCCCAAGAGGCAGTACAAAATGCTTTCACACAGTTTGTCGAATCTACATCCCCAGAGTTCTATCTCAAAGGCATAAATGAACTTCCGATTAGATGGCAACAATGTATAGATAATGAGGGTAAATATTTTGATTAAATAAATATGTTAAATTTTAGAAAAAAACGAGTTTTAATTTTTCAGTACAAATCGGCAATTTCATATTTTAACCCCTAATATATGTATGAATAAATAACATTTTCATTGAGTCTTCATAGTGCAGTCTTTCTAAACATGATGTTTAAAGTCCCCTGTGAGTTCTTCCCATGACATATATAGGTATGCATGACAGGAATAAGTTCATATTTTGAAATCATATAAATTTTAAATAAGAAGTCCCAACATTTGTTGTATCACTTTAGATTTACAATATATTTTTTAAATCTTTCAATACTCAGAAGCTTCAGAGAAATTGATTTCAGCATTAAAGTGGTATCTCAATGTTCAAAGCAATAACACAAATGTTAAATATCGAATAACAGTTTTTTCCTTTTAAATATTTTTACTTATCAAGTTACTCCTTATCATTTTATGACCAATAATTCTAATGAGTACTTTCATTAATTAATCGTTTACATAATTATTAACTATTATGGTTGACATAATTTGTTTCAAAGAATGCTTTACTTCATTGATAACATACATACCTGCCTTATGCCAACATTTTCACCAGGTATGTTGATACCTGGTGAAAATGGACCAGTGAAAATCACCTAAGTACAATTATTGTACTTAGGTGATTTTCACTGGTCCATGATGCTCCACTGTCCCTCAAAAGCAGTGCCTTGAGTCGAATTACTTAACACTGTTTAAGTACTCTACTTAGCCCAGTACTAAGCACTCTTTTTCGTTGCAGACGTCTTTAGTGGTCATTCCAAAATACACATGCCCAGTGATTGGTAGAGGCCATTACATTAGATCACAAGAATTTTAATCATTCTGAGCTCTAATGATGATTGTAGACATTCAGAATAAAAAACATGTTATCCTGAGAATGCCATCTATTATGTGATTTCTGGGAAGTTTTATTATGAGCCAAAAAAAAATCACATTTGCTCGTAAAATTGCAACACTAAGTATACGATTTTTAAAATTGTACTAATTTTTTACAGTACAAGAGCATAAGATTTTTAAGATTCTAGTTCAATTTGGAATCCTTTTTTTTTTGTTTTTTATCACATTGTACAAAGTATTTTTGCACACATTATTTCCTTCTCTGTGATCCATTGAGAAACACAATTTGTGCAGAAAAGATAATGTTACATGTTACATGCAGAAAAGATAAAGTTATGTTACACACATTAAGATAAATTTTTATCAATTACACACCCATATTAGTTTTATCTATTAATTTCACAAGAACCAGGTATTGTAAAAGAAAAATACTTAGGGCATTTTCAAACCTTAATATATTAAATAAAAAAAGAAATAGGAAAATGAAAGAAATGATGGGAAGTATAATTTTGGAATACATGTGAGTATCCAAGGTCTGCAATACCTCCTTTACGCAAACATGCAAAATGAAAATATGGACGCACTATACATCGTTTCACATAAAAAGAGCGCTAACGGTCAACCTTATCGATTAATCGATTTATCGATCTATTTTGTGATACGAGGGTTTGTGGCGCGACGGTTCGTCAGTGGTTTCGTCGCAAGAAACTGTAGTGGACAATACCGGCACAGGACCACTAAACTAATACCAGTAGCTTTTGCTTATGTTTTGGACATTGTTGGGCTGCAACTCCTGGATCCTGCCACTGATACGAACGTTTGCGGTTATCGTACAGGATTCATTTCTCATCACAAGTCACGATGAGATTAAAAATTCCTTTGTTTTTGTGACGGTTTAATAACACGGTGCACACTTCGATGCGTCGCTGACGTTTGCTCGGTTCATACGGTACCCACTTTTCGAGCTTCTTTATTTTGCCAATTTGACGCAGATGAACCAACATTGTTTTATCACTAACATTAAACTCTGCTGCTAACTCAGCTGTACTTAAGATGGATCTGCTTCCACTATAGCCTTTAATTCATCGTTATTAACCTTGGTCGTCGGTCGTCCGTGGGGCTTATCCTTAAGATCGAAATTTCCAGAACGGAAGCGTTCAAACCATCGACGCACGGTGCGATCGTGTGTGATGTTTGGCCCATACACACTATACGAATTTTCATTTATCCATTTTATTTTCAATACCACATGAACAAATTTAGGTAAAAAAAACATGAAATTACTGATTTTGAAATAAGAACATCGTAGCTATTAGATGCATTTTGTTTTATTTTGAAATTCGAATTAGAACAGAAAATATCGAAACTGAAAGTGGCCAATAATAAAATCGGTAATTTCATAGGTAAACACCTAATATGAACATGGTTTGGAAGTAGTTGTTCACCTGCAACACAGGCTTACATTATGCAGGAGATGGCCCCAATAATGGATTTGTTTCTTTGCCAACTTTTTTCATGTCAAAGAAATTGTGTTACAGTTATATACAATAGTGAAAAAAAACAGCGTGTTTTTTTTAAGATAAAGACTTCGGATGGCATAAACAATCCACCTGGTGGAAAGCGGATACTGTCCCCCTGCCACATCCGTGATACATGCCAACATCAGATCAGAATGACAAATGGCACTGCCTCGGATGCTACATTTGGAGATTTAGGAAGGTTGGAAAAATAGGATGGGATAAGATGGGAAATGAAGTCTGGCATATCTCACTCTATACTGAAACCTGAAACGTATATATCTATACATTTGGGGAATAGGATGAAATTGGAAATGTAGTACATTTTACAATAGTGTGTGAGAGAGGGGTGACGTCGACTAGCCAGTCGAGTGGAGCCCGGTGGCCGTAGGATTGCAGCTTGCACCCTCCCCTCTCAAAACTCAAATTGCAATCAGAGTGTAACTTTAGCCCCATTTGTTTATTTTGTGTATTTCGAATGTGTGATTTGCGAAGATTGTGCGATGACTTTATAGTAACAAAAACACTTTATCACTTTTCAGAAAAATACGATCTTGTAGGCAGACTGCTCAAGCCGGGAGAAGAACCAACAAATTATTCTGATGAGGAGACAGAGGATACCGACTGTTCAGTGAATAACTTTACCGACAAAAAGGATAAATAAATGGAGGAGTTTCAACATGAGCTAATTATATGTATGCTGATTCTAATTATATGTGAAAAATGAGTGCTATACTTAAATGTCCTTTTGTAAACCATCAATGTTGAGTAAGTGCTTCAATCAAAAAGGGCAATAATATAAATTCTCAACTCTTTATATTACCTGAAATTATTGTGTTGCAGTTTTCTACAGATTTAAAATATTTTTTAAATGTGCTAGTAAATACATATTAGTCCCTTTTAGTTTTAGAAAGTGTTTATATTTAAGAAGTGCGCAAACCAACGCGTGCGTGCAATATGCGTCCACGACGGCGATCAAAGCCGTGGTGGCGATCAGATGTTGCAGTTTACGCGCCACCACCGGCGTTCTCGATCAGTTGCTGTCGACGCGACCTGACCGCGCCGCACCCAACGAATTTCATCAAATATTTTGTGATATTACAATGACACAGACCGAAAAAATATTACTGAAGTTTACGAACATAATCTATACATAAACAGTAAAAGAGCCTGTACATTGATTTTTTTTTAATTGGGTGTCTCTTTCCAAGCTACAGAACCCCAAAACAGAAGGTTTTAGTTTTTTTGTCTGTATGTCTAGTGTTTGAGCATCACGTAAAAACTACTGAATAAATTTTTATCGGATTTCTACTAATGTCCACTTAGTATCCAGAAGGAAAACTGATATATGTGTTATCTTCATATGACACAGGGGAGTTGCGTTATAGAGGAAAATAAAGAAATGACTTTTAATAGAATTACTCAAAAACTATGTACTGGATGGATTTGCATCCGTGAAATCTATTGTGTCAGTGCTTGTACAGGTGTTAAAAATCTTTTACAGCTGCTTAGTCCGCGCGAGCGAAGCCGCGGTTGGAAGCTAGTATATTATATGATACATCTCATCCTGAGCGCAAGAATTATAGAAAGAAAGACTAAATGTAGGATGCAATTGGAGCGGCTATGGGATAGCTGTGAAATGAAAAATGTTATTTTTTAATTCCTTCCTTAACTTCATCGAATTCTATGATCTCAACCACAAAACAAACAAGGAGGGAGTGTCCGTACTTAGCCGACCATTGTCAAAAATGACATGGACGCAAGTTGAACCTTAGATTTTGAACGCGTTGGTGTGAATGAGTTTTGCACGCGCCCAGATCACCACCGTGGACGCAGATTCCACGTGTTGGTTTGCGCACTCCTTTAGGGAGGTAGGATTCTTTTAGATATAAATGGCTAATAATAAATTCACTGAAATGTGACGTTATCAGACCAAAGCGAATATCTCTTTGCTCATGTTCCATTTGCTGTTACTATTAAATAGCAAAATAGTCTTGAATGGAGAGAGGGCGAGTGAGCTGTTACCTTTATCTATTGACATAAATGTTACTTATTACACAGTATTGTCAAGCTTTTTACATTAATGTTTTGACTATTTTTTTGTAAATTATATAATCTACACAAACAAATACCATCAGCTACAAACTTGTACTGCAACATGAGGATAGTTGGCAATAAAGCTGGTAAAGAGGTGATGGAGATTAAACCACGAATTATTGAATTCACTATGGAGAGGGTACTGACATGGAAAGGAGAGGCCAGCAAGGAAGAGGATGTATTATGTATACCTACTTGAGAAAGAAAATGACAAGTGATCAGTGGAAGTGAGTAGAAGGATCTACGGCTGGAGTCAACAGACACAAATCGATAGACGTGCTCAGTAGCAACAGCAACGTTACACTTACACCAATATTAAACATATTCCTTCAAAATCATGTGCACAATCAATGTCTTGAATGCTTGGTAGCGTAATGTGCTATTAGCAAGTGGTGCCATAGAAGTAAAAAAAAATAAACACCAAAGAATTGCTATATTCTAAATAAACTTTATTCTTATTTTGACTATATTTAACAAAAAAAATATTTTTCTTTTAACGTCAAAATTAAAAAAGAAAATATGTAGTCCTTAATATTTCAATTTTAAATAAACTGTTTCCTTTAAAAACATTCTTGAAATCTCTCCATTCAGTGGCGGATTAACATATAAGCATTATAAGCACGTGCTTAGGGCCCCTGTTCTCCAGGGGCCTTTGATTTTGATGAACTTTGTTTTATTTTCTAATTTCTACCTTCCAAATTCAAGCAACAGAGGGCCTACACGGCCTCTATGCTTAGGGCCCCCGAAACTTTTAATCCGCCACTGTCTCCATTCTATAACTTCTTTAAACTACCCAATAATGTTCGGGGAATGAGATAAAAATGATTATACACTTTTTTAAAAATATTTTAGAAAACTGTTTTTGCTGTACAATATTGATTGCATGTTTTGCTAATAGCACACTACGAATTGCGTGAATGGAACATTACGCCCAAACGAAAAAAGCAGTAAAAGTTTAAAAAAAAAACCTTTTATCTTGTGCCACGTTTAATTTGTCAGACTGATTCAAATAATATTTATTATCCTAGAAATATAAAACTTTGGTTTAACTAACAAACGTTGACAGCCACGCCCTCCCTCTAGGTTTAAGGCCTAAGAATATCCATTTTTTAACAATAAAAACTCGTTAATTGTCGGAATAAGTTAGCGGCGATTTTCATTGTGTACATGAAATTAATCGTTTTATTTCCACTTAATTGCTTGCTTATTATAGAAATCTGATATATTATAGCTATTTATATTAACTGTTCCGTAATTGAAAGACTGAGCGATGGCATGTTTTATATTAATTGAAATATGAAGGAATATAACAAAGTTTCGGAATATTTAGCACATTCCTCGATTGGTTTACGAATTTTTGTTTTTTATACTGCCATCGTGTTTTATGGAAATAAAGCATTTATCTTCTACATAGTTGTAACCACTACTTACCATTTTTTTCTTACACAATTGTTGTCTTGTTTTTATATCTACAACTTTAATTTAATTGTTTTGCCCACCCTTTTGGTACTTAATTAGCTGTCAGAGAAAGGTTGCAAAGATATTTATTAACTAATTGCATACATTATTACTTTGTGGTTAAAATTATACGCAATCTATATAAATATTTATACCTATAATGGTGTGTGTATTTAGGAAGACTTTGTGTTCGTTCCTTGTATGTGTCGTCAGTAAATGATATTGTAGGCAATATCAATATATTCATTATGGTAAACTTATTTCTTGTCAATTTCCACGCTTTTCTACTTGTACATTGGCTGACATTTTACGCTTACTAATTACTAAAGTACAAATTACATTAACGTGAAATATTTGCCTAAAATATCAATTTCTCGCGATTTTTTTTCTTTTGTTATTGTCATATTTGTTCATTGTTATTATTAATTTGTGTTAGATGTGTAAGTATTCTGGAGTACGTTATTATGAAAGAGATTCTGGTACATGGATCCTTATATTTTTAAATAGGCTTTGATCGTATAATAAATGTTTTCTATTTGGAAATAACATTTGCTACTTAAATTACGAAGCTTAATTAACTTCAATGGGGTCTTTAACTATGTTTAACTAATTGCGTTAATTAGTGGACACAATCGTATACATATTTATAAAACGTTTTAACATTTATACTTTGTTGTCAATTTATGGGATTGTCTGCTCTGACAATGTCTACCTGTTATCTCATCCTGCTGATAATATCAATGCTTCGTTTCCATGTGATATAATTTATATAAACAGTAATGGGGGGGGGGAAGGGGGGGGGGGGATCACGAACGAACAAAACAATGTATTAGTGACCCTTTAATGCTCCGTGAAAATAACTTGCAAAAACATATTACTAAGAAATTTTTTTGTAGATTTCATCGACATTGACGATGGCCGCCAATTGATTGTAGTGTGTTTACAAAAGTTGACACATCTGCAACTCAAAAACGCCCAATTTGATTGGAGTAAAGTAAGAGTTAGACCTTGAATTAACGCGTGATTAGAAGATACGGCTTCTGATCGGGATACCTAAAACGCCGAACATCTATGAATCAGATATCAAAGACTCAATGTCATTGGTGCTCACATGACAGCTGTCGACGAAATCATCAATTCGATTAAAACGAATGTCTACGCTGAAAGGAAATAAACCGTCTATATGAAACTAGTCCTATTTTAGGTCTGTTTGTCTGTACAAACAGGGACACATACAGAGGTTATCATCGCATTTATCTACCACAGAATTATACAGGCTTAAATAAAAAAATATCTGCATCCTCTCAACACTGAATGTTTGTCATTAATTGAAACTAACAGCTTTTTTTTCGGAACTTTATATTTTCCCCAGAGTTATTTTTTTAAATGATCTCTCTGACTTTATTACTATACGTTACTAAGAACGGCAACGCCGCACACCATTTATATACAGTTTCCAATGGAACCGACCTATGTATATTGTAAATCGGTGCTGAGTTTTAGCAACTCGTAGAACAAAAGTTAGTTTTCACCAAATAAATTCGCTGTTAAGATGGTGCAGGTATTTTTTTTTTTTTTTATTAATTCCTGTGTAATTCTGAGGCTCGTATTCATTAGGGGGTAAATGAGCATAAACTCCGTCGTGTTCGCAGGGTGGCCGGTGGCGCACGTATGCCAACTGAGCGTCTGCACAATTACAAACTTATTTTGCACAGGCAAACGAGTCTGCGGTGATTTTAGAATATATTTTAGTTGCTCAGAGGTCCTCAAACTTGTTTGCCCTTATTTTTGCTGAATTATATTTTTCCGCAAATGCCTGCCTAATATTGAATTTTCCTAAACTATAACGTCAATTTTGTTTTTCACACCTGACAGAACTGCTCACTGTTGTGAAAAAGAAGAACAGGTACTTACAATTCTTATTCAGATCTTTATTGAAATGATCGAATTGAAATTGTATGTTTATTACAAAGACTAGAGCACAATAACATGGTGAATAGTTTGGTGAAGTAAACCAGTAATGGGGTTCTAATAAAATAAAACGTAAATAGCTCAAAATAAAAAAAAAAAAATTTCTTGGTCCAAAACGAACATATACCATTATTAGTGCTTCATTACCAGATAAAGTAATAAATAATAAGTAAAGTAAATAATAACTCGTCCAGTTGAAGGGAGAAATAGTTCGTTTGCAGATGGTTTCACAAGAAGCCAACATCGCGACTCATTTCATCAATGTTTTTGAACTGTGTTGTCGCTCAAAGGAATTCTTTTGAGCATATCATATGCAGGCTCGTATAGAACAGTTTTTAAAACCTCTTCAACGGGTGGCAAAATCAGCTGTTCCCCGATAGTATGAGGCTTTCCTGATTTTGCTATAAGTAACGAAATATTGCAAGACGCTCGCAAACCATCATCGCCTCTTTTTGACGTTGAAGTGAATATACTTTCTAGCGTGGTTCTCTTCTGAGGTTTTTCTTTCAGTGTCTTAAAGTATGTCAAATCTTTAGCTGTTTTATAAGGGTGCCCTCCCATCTTGGACGGTTTAATGCGTCATCGCTTAAAACTTTGTTGCACAAAAGCCACAGGCAGAAGTTCGTCCGACAGTGATGGAATGAAGCCGAACTTCAAATAATCAACGTAATACTGCCTAGCTTAGCTTCGTCCATGTTGTGTAGCGACAAACAACAAGCTATTTAAATCTCATAAGAGGTTTCAAAAGTTCAAAATTAATTCACTGGAGTAAGACCTTATTTATTTAATTAACTCTTCAGGTACTATCTCAAAATTATATGTAAATGAAATCTGAAAAAGTATTCAAACAATACGTAATTTAACTTTTAATTTTAGGTAGTTAAGCCTTTTCCCATAAAGACTGAAAAAAAAACGACAAAAAAAACAAACCTTTAAAAAGTATGAAATAATTAATTTGTACTATATGGGCCAGTGGCCCGGAGCATGGGTCATTTCTACTATGTATATGGTCCCAGTGGCCCGGAGCACGGAGCATGGGTCATTTCTACTATGTATATGGTCCCAGTGGCCCGGAGCACGGAGCACGGGTCATTTCTACTATGTATATGGTCCCAGTGGCCCGGAGCACGGAGCACGGGTCATTTCTACTATGTATATGGTCCCAGTGGCCCGGAGCACGGGTCATTTCTACTATGTATATGGTCCCAGTGGCCCGGAGCACGGGTCATTTCTACTATGTATATGGTCCCAGTGGCCCGGAGCACGGGTCATTTCTACTATGTATATGGGCCCAATGACCCGGAGCACGGGTCATTTCTACTATGTATATGGTCCCAGTAGCCCGGGTCATTTCTACTATGTATATGGTCCCAGTGGCCCGGAGCACGGGTCATTTCTACTATGTATATGGTCCCAGTGGGCCGGAGCACGGGTCATTTCTACTATGTATATGGGCCCAATGACCCGGAGCACGGAGCACGGGTCATTTCTACTATGTATATGGTCCCAGTGGCCCGGAGCACGGGTCATTTCTACTATGTATATGGTCCCAGTGGCCCGGAGCACGGAGCACGGGTCATTTCTACTATGTATATGGTCCCAGTGGCCCGGAGCACGGAGCACGGGTCATTTCTTCGTTTGAATATTTAATTCCCTTGTTGGAGTATGCTTTAATAGTTTTCGGTTACATTTTTTTTATTTTACTACATATTATCTTTATCTAAAATATTTAATTAAGAAATGCGGCCGGGACCGCTCGCGCCACCGGGCCACTACAAAAATATGTATATAAAAGTTTCTACTTACTTTTCTTTTTCTTCTTAGGTACTTCTAAACAAGATGTTTTTGATTCACGTTGACTTGTTGGATTTTATTAAATAGTCTATATTTTCACTAAATAAAGTTGAAGATTATTTATTTTCAAAACAGTTTTCTTCTCAAAATTCAGAAAAGAAATTATCAATATTTGTCTCTAACACTTTTACTTATAATTGCCTAATTCATCAAGTCCGTGCAAAGCTTTGGTCTGAGCAAGTCTGAACAAAAATATATTCGGTGCGCGTATGCGCTTGCTCGATGCGATGCGATGCGATGCTGGGATGAAAACTTGTAAAAACTTGCACCTGATCATAGCATCAAAGCAGAAATTAGGGCCTTATGATATTAGATTTTATGATTTTTGAACTTAGTTATCTTAATTATCTTAATAAAGGACTTAATAATAATAATAAGTGAACTTAATAAGCGACTAAATGAAGTCGACTGCAAATACAATGTTGTGGATTAAGCTTATACTTTCAATGAAAGCAGCGAATATGAAAATTATAGTTATTATAACTTGTTTGTGGACGCAAAAAAGTTTGTAATTGTACAAATTCTCGGATAACAACTATGGGGTTATGCGATTTTTTTTATGCACACTACGTTACAAATTACAATCTAACAATATAAACAGCATGTAACGGAACCTTTTCCGGAACCGTTATCCTTTTCTGCAACAAATTCAAATTTCTTTAGATTTACAATAGCAAATTTTTCATACAAATTTGTTAAATACCCTAACCAGCTATCATCCACTGTTGAATATGGGCCTCCTCATGCACATTGTCTTGTGTATGGCGACTCATTTAAAGACTCCTTGGGACTCGTTAGCGGCTTCTTAATCTGTTAATCGCTTCGTACGATTCCCACGAAAAGAAATGAGGTGGTGTTATCCTAAAGCCACACGGCTCAATTCTGATAACATGTTAAATACTCCAAACAATTTGTCTTTGGGATAGCTTCCGTTACATCCTGTATGTATCTAGAGTGTACAAATAACAAAGTCACAGGCGGAAGGCTCATGATCAATATTCAGGGAGTTTTTTTTACATGTTCTGAGTCAACTTATTATTCATTACTTCATCAATTAGTATTTTACAGAAACTAAAATGACACTTCTGTTAATTTTAAATAATTTGACCTATGGGGTACATAAATTCAATTAAATATCTATTGTCACGCACCTGAGTCCCCGTGTATTTGTCACCTAATGAATAACCGCGTTAAGTTACAGCACAGCCAATATACCTTTTAAAAACTTTCACGTTTTGTACACATTTTATATTCTAAATCGGGTCTGAACGCGTATAACAAAGGTGTTTACCTTTTATTCCTACTCGACGTTTCGGCGCCGGCACACGGCTCACACCAGCCGCGGTCACGAGTTGACTGAAGAGGCATGTATAATATCATAGGATTGTACGTGAAGCAATTGAAATTAAGAAATATAAAAAATCAATCGGGAAGATTGATATAAACTGTCATCGACGTGAAATCCAGCGATTAACAAATTTAAACTTTTCGATTTACCGTCGAATACGTTCGCGGACATTATTAGTGTAGTGTGTCGCAGCCTTTCCGAATGTGAAAATCAAATGAAGGAGTCAATAAAACTGCTCACAGCTCCCATCCTAGACCACTCGCCTCTTCAGTCAACTCGTGACCACGGCTGGTGTAACCCGTGACGAAACGTAGAGTAGGAATAGAAGTTAAACAAATACCTTTATTATACGCATACAGCCATTCATGTTAACTAATGCTAAAATTATAAAATGTTTATTGTAACATTTCACATAAATTTAATTAAACCGTTTTACATAACCTTTTGTATTATTTATAACTATAATTATAAAGTTCCTTACAGCTCATCGACAACATATTGGTTAGGCGGCTAAATGGAGCCAACTACCAATTCAACTTTGTAGAACACAAAGTACATGCTTTATTGCATATAAACATGCCTTATGCCATTCTCTATCACTCAACCTTTAGGCAAACAGGAAAATAGAAAAGGAGTGCATAAAACGATAAATAATCATACATACATATGTAATAGGGGTTAAAGTATGAAATTGCCGTTTTATAGTAATAGAATACTTTGAATTGACATAAAACCTTCATGGTGTGAGATTTTCGAGTGAAACTTTTTTCACATGATACCTATGAGGTTCTTGTTTTAAAAAATGTGCAACATTCGATTTTCCACTTTCAATTGTTTTTTTTATTCAGCTTAGACGGGAAAGATGGATACTTCGAAAATCCGAGTAATCTTTGAATACGAGTTCCGACGCGGAACTAACGCGGCAGAAACGGCTCGCAATATCAATGCTGCGTTTGGAGAGGAGACTGCTAATGAACGAACCGTGCGTTTTTGGTTTAAACGCTTTCGTAATGGAAACTTCGACTTGAAGAACGAACCACGTGGAAGACGGACGGCAAAGGCATAAATGAACTTCCGATTAGATGGCAACAATGTATAGGTAATGAGGGTAAATAGTTTGATTAAATAAATATGTTACATTTTAGAAAAAAACGAGTTTTAATTTTTTAGTACAAATCGGCAATTTCATACTTTAACCCCTACGTATTCTTCAATTAGAACAACCAATACAATAAAATAATGTGTTATTTTCGTTTTAAGTACAGTGGGTATCTTATATTAAATTGTCGGCCATGGACATCCGCGATTATAGAAAGAGTCAATCTAGCAGACAGTCCCCTTGATGGTAAGTAGAGACTTGCACCTTGCGACATCCGCGATACATACCAACATCAGTACAGAATGACAGTCGATTTGCCCGGGTCTGCTTACCTTTAGACATTTAGGAAAAGATATGGGAAAAGGGGTGGGAAGGACTAAAATAAAAAAAAAACTCATTGATAAATTGTCAACCATTTTAACTCATTGGTCATATACCTAATCTATATATTATATTTGTAGAAAACGTTAGGAAATAGGCACCGTGTCCTCACACAGTGCTGGCGGTATGCTATAAGTTCAAATTGCCACCGGTCGCTGGTGAAGCGCGTGTCAACTCGGTAGAACTCTAACGACGGAATGGAAGGGAAGCAGTCATCTCTCGTCGTCTTTGAATACGAAAGTGCGTTGCGCACGTAACCGCACTTTCGTTCAACGGTCCCACTGTTTTACTGGCCCTTCTTTTCTGTCGAGACTATGGTCTGGACAAAAATAATAGTAGAGTATGAGTAAAGAGACAGAAAAAATACATGAGTATATGTTTATTGTGGTTCTATTAAATTTTCTGTTTCTGAGAATTTTAGACTTATCCTGCTCGAAAGGATTGCCGCTGAATAACCAGCATTAGTTACCAAATCAGGTTAAAAGTATATCTGTGTTTTTAGAAAATTATATGGTAAAAATAATGATCTATCTGAGAAAAAATAGGATCAAAATAGCCGGAATATTACCTTGTAGTCAAATTTTCCCGTTTACTCAAGGCTCGCTGATAAACTCCCTAATGGTCGAAAGAGAGGAAGAGGAACAGGCTCAGTATCGAGTCAGTAGGTACGAGCGTTTATACTTACGCAATATAATTATATATAGTGCTTAAAGTATGTCTTGCGAAGATTTTTATAATTTGTTATTAAAAAACAGACCGATTAATTTATTTATTACGTGGTAACCAAAATATAAACCTGTAGTCTCATGGAAAATCCTTTCGCAATTGTCCCAATGCACCTTACCATTATAAGAACGCGGATCTGTCGGGAGTCCGCCCGTCTCATATGCTATCATATTGGACTTACTGCGAATATAGACCGACTGCGTCCGTACCGAACTGCATGTCTGCCCTTATTGCATATTCGTAAGGATATAAACAAAAACAATGGTTTATAATGATCACATAATTATATTATAAAATGATTTAATTACAGTAAACATAATAAGTATCATAATGTACCTACAGTACGAACAACTTAATTTATTCAGAAGCGAACAGGATGTACTCTTCTCATATTTACATTTGTACATTGAGCGCTCGTAATACTTAATTTACGTCCTTCGCGTAACTAACGACAATCGACAATAAATAGTGTTGTGGGTGCGGGTGCGTTGCGCGCGCGTCCGCCGCTAGGCTATATGTAACAAGGCGGTGCGCGTCGGGTTATGTACACTACAACTGCTCGACGAACTTGGTGAGCTGGTCCTGGGGCGTCATGGGCGGGAGCTGTTCGTCGGGCGGTGCGTGCGGCGCGCCCGCGGGGGACTGCCGCAGTAGCAGGAGCTCCGAGGGCGTCGGAGGGCGCGGCGAGGGCGTCGCGGGCGGTGACCTCTGCACCACCGGCCCTACTGCGCCCACGCCCACTCCGCCAGTGTAGTACCGCGCATTCAGTCGCGCGCCTTGGTAGGTAGGCGCTCGCATGCCCATCATGCCCGCGCCCACGCCCACGTTCTGCTTGTACCAGCCCATGCCGCCGGACACGGGCCCGGGCACGGCCGCCGGGTTCATTCCCACGCCGCCAACGGCGCCTACGCCGGACACGTTCCCGACCTGTAGCAATGCAAATACAACGTGAGCACAAATGTAACGATTACTTAAATCCATAGTTCCTAATATGGTGGTAGCGCTCTCCTAGGGACATTGAAATTTCCCAAGGGAGAGACGGACTGTGAATATACATTTGTCCTTGCTCCTTTCCCCTAATCAAATATTACAATCGAAGGGATAGCTGCGTAGGACACATCATCCGTCCCATTCTATCGCGCGCGAAGATGTCTCCGCACGACACTAGTTCTGAGGGCAGTGTGCGTGAGGGTAGTGTGCGTTATTAACAAACCTACTTATAGGTTTATTTTGTTAATAAACCGAGTTTTGTTCTGAATTAGTCTTCCATTTCGCGACCTTAGAGCAGCCATACGAGTTACACATTGGTAACCATAGTACCAATAACTAAATATATTTTTTTTATAAAAATGGACAGTAAATAGGTCAAATAAATAAGACTGGGAATCTAACATATTAAGAATTTGACTTAAATGGTTGGAATTTGTGCAAAGTCCCATTCGCATAACGTCACACAGCACAGACACAAAATGCCCTAGTCGCAGAAAGTCCCGTTCGAAGAACATCCCATCAGAAGATTGTCGGAATGTAAAATAATAGGACTTTCTGAGAATAGGGCATTTTGTGTTTGTGTGACGTTTTGCGAATGGATCCATTTGCACCGAATATAGAATGAGGTAGCTATGGTAGAGAGCTAGCTAGCTAGAATGAGGTAGCTAGCTCTATGGTAGAGATTTAATACCACAGCCACAGGGGTAGAGCTATAATAAAAACTAAAAAACTATACTTTATTCATTATTTTGCAATAGCTAACTTAACATGAGTAAACGTGATCGCTATGTACTTTTTTACGACCATGTAACAGGCGTAATGTCGGTGGTTTTCTTTGGTTCTCTTGTTAATGCTACTAAATTACATAGTCATTCATTAGAGATAATATGATGTATAGTTGTGTCAACTTTACTTTGTCGCATTGTAATGACACAGAAGTTTCCTGTATATACGAGTATTGTGAGATTTATTATTTATGTTTATCTATTTAAACGGGTCGTAACGCGAATGTTTACCTTACTTATTTTACACGACGTTTCGCCGGGGTTGCACCAACCATGGTCACGAGTTAAGCTAAATAAGGTAAACTATATTATTTGTGTTCCTAGAAAGATGTATTATATATATGTAGCTAAATTTATCGATCGATTTTATAAATAATTCTCAACTTCTGACGAAATCTCGTGTGTCGTTAATGTGTGTAAATCGTATATAATATTGCGAAAATAAATCCCCAATGAAATGTTGACTTTCCATCAGTGAGTTCTTAATTTTTTATTCATACTATGTAATATGATTGAAATTGTTAAAATTTTGAAAACCCATGTTTGTGAGTTAAAATATACCATTTAAAACTACTTTTTTTGTTTTTACCAAATATTATTTAGGTTAGGGATAAGGATGTGAAAAAGTATATCGATAATGTCCATCTTATTTTCAGGTTTCCTGTGAATGAACAACAGCATAAAGAGTGAATGGATAAAACGTGTTTTCTTTTTATTTGCACCTATCCTACTAATCTATCATACTCTACGAGGGGTGGTCAAACAGTTTGCGGGATCAGTGTTGCCAACTCGGATTTTGGAAAAGACGTAGGCCGGACTAGAAAATTACGTAGAATTATAATAGTAAAAATTGCATAGGAAAAGTTCGTAGATCTACGTACTTTTTATTAAGCGAGATGATAAAACTGAATAAAACTAATTTTAGAAATATATAATGAATTTTATTTGACTTATCATTAAAATTGTTCGTTGAATTTATACATATATTTATTAAAATATTTAATATGTTCCTGTGTAAGTTCACGGTTTTTTTTTAAAAACCACTTTTCGAAGTTTCCGTGGAAAGTCTATTTCTAATTTTAATTTTCATTAAATTGATTGCAGAAAAAAGGACGCTCGACATTTTCACTATACTCTGTTCGCGTTAAGAATGCAGTGAATCTGATTATTTTACCTCGACTACTATCTGTTCGCGTTAAGACAGATAGTTTAATTATTTATCGTTTAATAAAACATATAAAAGGGAACCAAATGAACGGTAAATGAACATGCGTTCTTAACGCGAACAGATAGTAGTCGAGGTGAAATAATCAGATTCACTGCATTCTTAACGCGAACAGAGTATAGTATGTGGTAATGTTAAAGTTTTTTTTGCAAATTGGACCAGTATAGGAAACATTTGAGACGAATCGTCTTTTTTTATTTTTTTTTATTATGTGTTGTGGCACTTTGTTTTTAAAATGAATGACGTGTGTGGCGGGCGTTAGCGGAAGTAGAATGAAACGGACCGTTTATAAACTTTTTTCTCTAAGGAAAAGGAAATGATCCCATTCAGCCTAATCAGCTTAATGTTATTTTGCTAATTTGAATATTTGATAGAAAGTACGTAGATTCTGGGACTGAAGTTCGTAGGTTTGCGAGAAAGGCCTAAAATACGTAGATCTACGCAAAAATACATAGAGTTGGCAACGCTATGCGGAATGGAGGGGATGAAAAGGGGTAGGGGAAGTCGTTTCCACAGTATTTATAATGAGTGACTTATAATCATAGTTACGCCGTCGAAAGCTTACCGATATGACAGTTCATGAACAGATAACAGATATTGGTTGAAATAACTTTGAAGTGGCGTACAAATTATGACAAAAATATTTTCTTCGTTAATACGTGCTGCCAAAACAAATTTCACGCGAAAATGAGTGTCAGGCAATTTTACACTAAACGTAATTGTTTAGAGCCCTAAATATTCTTTAATAACTAAGAAAACCTATTATATTTTCAATCTGTGACGCGTTTTTCTATGTTACGTCGTGTCACTTTTTGTTTTTTAAAGATAGAGATGTAGTTCAAGATACTGAATACGGATACCGGATATTTGTAACGTAGTCTGAGTAAATGTTAGAAAGAAGTGTATGGATTTACTAATTCGTTTACTTCTCTGTTTAAGTCTAATATTAAGCTAATTCTAGGCTATACGTGCTACAACTGCTACAAGTGTATTAAAAATGGAACTAGCGAAAGCAAGTGTCAAAAAACTCTCTGTAAATGTATTTTATGACGCAAAAACACGAAGCAGTTTTTGCTGGAAATATTTTGGACACTTAATCATCACTGAATGCAATAAGAAAAAATCCTTAATGCTGATCAAGTACATTGCTTAGCATGCCTGACTGCTGTGCAGAAAGAATGCGAAGACATTACATTCGGATCGTGAGTACCTGACCTAGAAATTAAAGTTTTTTTTATGGCACTAACAAATTTGTATAATGGTGTATTTACCTAATAACTAATCAATCCATCCATGGTGTATTCCTTCGGATTTTGTTCGTTTTATTTTGGACCAAATCTTCAAATGTTTAGTGCATTGTGGTATTGGTGTGGAGTTTGTTTGCACAGCAATTTATTTCTGCTTTTCAGTGTCATGCTTTAAGCTTTTGCTTTGTTTCAGTGTAAAGATAAAAATTTATACAAAAACAGTCAGCACGGGAAATTTAATACGTCATCTGCGAGATGATCGCCAAATTAGAGATGAGCTTGCAAGCGCCGACAAAGCTAAAACAAATATCAAAGACTTTTTTACTGTTGCACGGCCTGCAAAAACCAGTAGCTCGACAAGCTCAATAAAGGGGTCAAGAAATGACAAATGGCTTCTGGCAAGAGATTTGGCATTATGGTTCTGCAAGTCTTTGCTTCCGTTCGACTCTGTTTCTGATGAGGGCATGGTGAATTTTTTTAAGGTTATGGAATAACTTTCTTATTTTTATGACTACCTGCCTTATACCAACTTGCTTGTTTGAACTTCGTAAGTTAAATTACATACATACGTACAAAACGTCATGCCTGTTTCCCGGAGCGGTAGCCAGAGACTACAGATTTCCACTTGCTACGGTCCTGGCATACCTCTTTTGCTTCATTCAGTCTCATTATATTAAATTACCTATGTTTAATTTCACTGTTTGTGCTTGATCATGCAAAAATGATTTTAAAACATTTCAGAAATATAATATCATTATAGCCGACGATGAAATTCCATCCCATTACACTGTGAGTGGTACTGCATTGTCAGATGTATACGAGTCTATGTTGGGCAAAGCGAAAGAAAACATTTCCATTGATGCTGTTATGCACTTTGCTATGACGTTTGACTTGTGGACTGATCAATACCGACGTCTCAACTATATAACTTTTACACTTCATTATTTAACTTCAGGTTGGTAACAGATTCACATATCTAAAAATGAAAAACCTATGAATCATTCTTTAAATGATTAATTCACATACCCTTATATCTTAAGCAAATTACTAATGTTTTGTGAATTGTTCGTTGGTGTGTCTAAATCCCTACTAATATTATAAATGCGAATGTGTGTTTATCTGTCTGTTTGTTAAAAGAGTATGTTATTTTGACTGCTGTTTGATTGATTTTAAATAGATAACGTCTTTGTTTGCATATTTTATCTTAAAGCTTTGACTTTAAGTACTGAAATAATGACTGGAAAAAAAACCGGAGAAAAAATAAACGATACGCTCAAAGACATTAGGAAGAGATTCGTATTGGACGGTAAGAATATTGTAGCTGTTACGGATACTGGGGGAAATGTGAAACGAGCAGTTTCACTGGAAAATATGACTCACCATCTGTGTCTTGGTCATGGACTGCACAACCTTGTGACAGTAGATGGCATCAAATCAGTTCCAGAAATTGCATCACTCGTTCAGAAATGCAAAAAAAATGTAAAGGCAGTCAGATATCGCGCCCCAGAGTTGCAAGCTGAAGCCGAAAAGTACAGCTGCAGCTAGAATTTTTGGGTTCTCTGGATAGAATAGTCGAAACGGTAGAATGTGACGAAGGCAATCCTATTCCTAGGGTTGCTTTGACATTTGAAGACTCTGAAGAATTTGCAAAAACGACAACACCCTCTGTATCAGGATCAGGAAATTATAAATGTATTCCAACAATCAAAACCGCAACGCCGACTCGCTAGCACATACTGGAAATGCTAGAAAGTGTTATTCATGTTTGTAACCGAGACCCTATAAATGATATGTTGAGGAAGATTGGCCAAGAAGAGTTTAGAATCACTCAAAGTGAGTGGATCCTCTTAGAAGACCTAGTAAAATTTCTGAAGAGCTTTCGTGAAGCTGTCCAAATTATGTCGTCACAGAAAACCTGCACGATGAATGTAGCTCTCGTGTTCCGCTCAGAGATTATTGACGTCTTAAACGCCCTTCAAGATGACGAATCACTGATAATGCAACGGTTAAAACGCAACATGTTGGCCAACATCGATAAAAGATTCCCGGTTACTAAAGGGATTATAGCAGCAGCACTTTTAGATAATCGGTTTATGAGCCTGAAAGAAAATGATATTTTCTTAGAGAACCAAAATATGCCGAGAACTTCTTTTCATTCCTCGTATATCAGAGAAGTGATAAGCGTCGATGACGAGCCAACAATAAACTTATCGGAAACTTCAACTATCACAAACACCAGCAATGACACTGCATACATCATTATTGTACAAACTGTCAAAGAAACATAGCATGGGGGGCGGAGACATGCCAGGGAATCCAAGACGATTCAATAGAGCAGGAATGTTGGCGTTACATTGCTTCTGCCGACCCAACAGAACCCAAAGATGGAAATCTACTATCCTACTGGAACAGTAAGAAAAATGTATTTCCTTACCTTTCTGCCCTTGCTAAAGCTTTACTGTGTGCCTGCTACAAGCACGCCGAGTGAAAGGGTGTTCTCAGTAGCCGGATTGACTATTTCATCGAAAAGGTCTCGCTTGAGTCCAGTTAGGGTCAATAAAATTATATTCATCCACGACAATTACAAAACATGTAAGTCTTAATTATTAAAACAAAAGTGTCAATTTTAATCATTGTTTCATTTATTTAGATAGTTCTGCAGTGCAATTCTCAAAGCTCACTCATTGTTACAATGACACCCGCAACGTTGAAGAAATATTGGCAAGTGTCAAATCTACAGTACCGAATTTGATACGTCTTGCTAATGTTTCAACGTTACAGGCGCGGGCGTCATTGTGTAAGCTTAGAAAATTGCACTTCTATCGCCTATCTGATTAGGTGTCAATTACCCGGGCACGGCATTGACATTACAAATGAAGGGGGCATAGCATAGTAGATTTAAATAGCAATTTCTTTAAAAAAAAAAAAATACTGGCACGCCGCCGGCGCCGCGCTGACGCCGAATGAAAATGTTCAGCGCGCCGCTGCCGACATTTTTCAACGCGGCGCCCACGTCTACTGTAAGTGTTAATGGGTGTGTACCGACCTGCGTCTGCTGCGGCAGTATCTGGTGCATCTGCTGCAGGCGCTGCTGTTGCGGCTGCTGCATCATGTGCTGTAGCTGCGGTTGCTGCTGCACACCGCCGCTAAGTCCCAGCCCGCCGATGCCCACGCCACCCACGCTGCCCACGCCACCGACGCCGCCCACACCGCCGGCGGCGTGCTGCTGATTCTGGGCGTTCTGTAGACATATAAATTCGTGATATTTAATTGTTGAGTGTAGCTAGATATACAATAAATGGCAGACGAGCGGGCGGGCCACATAATAATAAGTGGTCACTGCCGCCCATGGCCCATTGGTGCGCAACACCAAGAGGCCTGCGGGCGCGCGCCGACCTTGCAGAATCCTGTTCGCAGCTCTCTCGAAGAGCCCCATATCGTAAGAGCCACAACTTAATTCTTAATTTGGCAGTATCAAACAAAAGAAGTACTATCGTCGTGTCAATACGGTAATTCTCTCGGAAGCTAGCATCCGAGACGAGTAACTCGGATCGCGCTCAACTTTTCCGAGAGGACTCGTCCGAGCGTGATGCCTAGTTTTATAAAGAATGGCGTCCTTCATCTTCTACGGCTTCACGAAGAAAATTCTGGGATGTACCCAATTTATCACCACCGACCACCCAATCAATTGGAAGGGGAGTGTACGCTGCAGTTGTGCCCACGTTACCCCTCTCACACAGAAGACTACTGTTAAATATACTCGTACTGCATTTCCCACTTTATTTTATTCCCCTAATGTACGTGCCAAGGTACCAGAGGTCATTCATATCCCATCCTTTCCCTACCGTTTGAATGATAGAAATGGTAATAGTTCCCTAGCTCAAATATTCTCAAGTTCATATGTATCAAATTTCTAATTAATTTGATTTAATATGTGCTTCATGTTCTTGGATTGTCTGCGACGAATCGTTGATTTGTCGGCGGAAGGGTCGGCAATTACAACGAAATAGCTGATCTCCATCAGCTACATCTCGAAATAAAAAACCAGATAATTCTAAACCTAGTGGACTTTGTTTCATTTCTTGTTATTGTAACAATTTTATTGTTTTTTTTTTCATTGTTCTTTTTTGCCTAAACATCATCAATTTTTTTGTACAGATATGCTCCTTTAATTTTGGAAATAAGTGAATATCATTAGAGTGAATAAATATGGTGGTTGATTAAGAATTTTGAAGACTGCTTTGCGGATTGCCGTGAGTGCAACTTCGGATCGATGAGCTGGAGCATTATCGTGGTGAAACAACACACACAATGATTATTTTCCTCGATGTCTTTCTTTAATCGCTGCGCGCACTTTTGGGATCAAATCTGCATAATAGGCACCTTTTGTCGATTTTCCTTTCGGCATGTAAAGGGTGGGCCATTTAAAATTTGGAATTTAATTTGGCTGAAAAAAAAAAACTCATGGATATTTTTTCAAAAGTATGACTTTATTAGAAAGAGTAAACATTGCCATTAAGCATGGAACACAATATCATTCAAATGACTTCCACGACTGGCTTTACAGTACCTCATTCTATCAACCCAATTTTTCAGCACATTTTCGAATGTTTGGGCTTTTATCTCATAAATGGCAGCTTCGATTTCATGTTTCAAGGCTTCAATAGTCTCTGGATGGTTAGCATAACACTTATCCTTAACGGCTCCCCACAGAAAACAGTCCAACGGAGTCAAATCACAGCTGCGAGGTGGCCAATTGACATCAGAATTTCGGCTGATTATGCGATTTTCGAAAACAGTGCGCAAAATGTGAATTGTTGCGTTGGCTGTGTGGCAAGTAGCGCTGTCCTGTTGAAACCGAATGTGGCCCATGTCATCCTCTTCAATTTTTGGAAACAAAAATTCGTTGAGCATGGCACGGTAACGCTCGCCATTGACCGTTACGGCGTTTCCTTGCTCGTTTTCAAAGAAAAATGGTCCAATGATGCCGCCGTACCAAAAGCCGCACCAAACAGTCACTCGTTGTGGGTGCATCGGCTTCTCCATGATGACGCGTGGGTTTTCTGCGACAATTTTGCTTATTGTCATAGCCTCCGAAGTGGAAATGAGCTTTATCGGAAAAGATGATTTTCCGGTAAAAATGCTCATCTTCAACCAAGCGATCTTCTTCAGCCCATTGAGCGAACCGATAACGCGTCGGATGATCATGAGGGTTCAGTTCCTGGACTAATTGAACTTTGTAAGCCTTCAGCCTTCATGCCAAGGACTTTATGCAAAATTCTCCTCAGTGAAGTGCGAGAAATGTTCAATTCCTGAGAACGATGACGAGTTAATGTTAATGGCTGTTCAAGCACACTCTGAGCAACAGCAGCAATGTTTTCGGCTGAGCGCACTGGACGAGAACGTAAACGGGTTCTTTTGTCCAATAACGATCCATGTTCACGAACTTGCTTCACAAATTGATCCACAAACTGCGTTGAAGGCACTCGATTTCTGCCAAATTTATTACGTAAATTTCTTACAGTTTGGGTAGAAGACTCACCACTTTGAAAGTAAGTTTTTAATATTTCCCAATTTTCTTCAAGCGTAAAGCGACCCATTTCGTAAATGTCAAACATAAAACTAATTTTCTGTCACCTCATAGATGTCATTATACCTTTCAAACTCAAAATAAACGGTAGTTCAAATTCCAATTAGTAATGATAGATGGCCCACCATTTAGTAAATAAAAAGGATTCCTTCAAAATTCCAGAACACAGAAACCATAACTTTGCCTGCGGTCGGAGCAACTAGAAATTTTTTCATGGGTGGAGTGGATGGCCGTTTCCAAGAAATGCTTGGTTTTTTCATTTCGGGATTAAAATGGTGTAATAATGTGGTGTAATAAAATTAAAATGTTTCATCCATAGTTACAACACGACGACAAAATTTATCTGGATCATACTGAAAGATTTTGAGATTCCGCTTTGAATCTTCCAAATGTCGGTTTTTGTTTTCTTTGGTTAACATTCGCAGAATCCATCTTAGTGATACTTTTTTAATTCTAAAGACTGAACACTGCCAAATGAAATCTTTAGTCTGCTAAATATTTTATCGTGATTCTTCTGTCTTCTAAAACCGATTTCTCCACTTTTCTGGCGCTTTCTTCCGTGGCAGAGATGAAAAGCCGACCAGAAACGGGATAATCTGTAGAGGTTGATCTTCCCCTTTTAAATTCAGCAACCCACTAAGCGATCGTAGCATCAGCCCGTCTGCTGGATGTCCAAAAAAATATCCTTCGTGGACTTAATGCACGTAACTCACATACACAAAATAAAATTAATTGCTAAAGAGGAGTACGATCTACTCTATAAAGAGTAGAGTAGTAGAATTAGTGACACTTGACATAAATATTGTGTGATAGTGACTCTTTAACGTAAAAAAGAAACTACCCTCTAAAACGTTTTATTAACATGCGTTTCTAAGATTTTTTTGATTCACCCTCGTATGACAAGTAGGTTTGTGGTCGGCTAGTCTTGCGACGGCTTTTGCTGGACCATTCAGCACGAGGCGTAAAATAATGTGTCGCTTTTACATTATTCACTAAGATTTATTTTATTTGCAAACATAATACAAGAACAATAAGATTCCTATTAGGAAAGTAGGAATACGTTTTATTCCTGTTCCTATTAGTTAAGCCTAAGGTTAACTTTTGTTACACGTGGTAGTACTGTGTACTATGGTGCTGTCACCGATCAAGCAAAGTACATAGATGGATAATTCCTTGTGACAAAACTATATGCATAAGTGATACCAGTGGTATAAGTAAAATGTTGTCACGATAAACGAGTAGTAATAATTTTTTTTTTAAGAGCTTTTACGTTATTTATTTAGTTAAAATTACTTCGTTAATATTATTTCGGTTTATGTAGAGAAAGTTTTATTTTTCAATTATTTCTTATATTTCTTTAAATTGACAACCAACAATGCAGTCATTGATTAAAAGGTAAAATATCAATAATACGTTATTGGTAGTTTTTTTGCCACCAATGACCAATACATGACAGTAGGTAAACTTGAGCGACTTGCAAATGCCACCTTGTTAGGGTTGTATTGCCTAATCTGTGTACTTTAGTTCATCGATGGGTGGTGTTGGAACACAGTAAACGTGATTGTATCTATTGTTGTACTGACCTGTCTCTGCTTAATGAAAGCTGCCATGAGCGGCGGGTTGGACTTGAGTATCTGCAGGATCTCCTGCTGCTGGTTCTGGTTGTTGGGTGAGCGCAGCGTCGCCATCAGCTGCTGCAACGCTTTCTGGTGCATCTGAGGCTGCGTCGCGCCGGCCGCCGTCGGGGCGCGCTGCGGCAAACACACACACCGATATATATACACGATTCTAAAACCGTCACATGTCTTGCATCTAGAGAAATGGAAGATTCTAAAACTGTTTTTTATCTTACATCTACATGAGCAGAAGATTCTAAGACTGTGGTATGCCTTAGGTCCAAATGAATAAAAGATTCTAGCACTGTTCTACATTTTAGGTTCACTAAATAGACTATTCTAAGATTATTCTGTGTGTTACATCCAGATAATTAAGACGGCAGTCCACCTTTGTACTTAAGATAATACTGTAGTGTCTTATTGTAATAATTCATTATAAGTACATACACTAAAGAACAACAAAAACAACGACGATTCTAAGACTATTTACTTAGGTTTTTTGCTATGTATGAGGTTTTTTTCTTCCGCTACCACAAAAGCTATTTCTATTCTATTCTATTCAGTGTGTGTGTGTGTGTGTGCTCACCTGCAGCTGCTGCGCGAGCTGCGGCTGCGGCTGAGGCTGGTGCGGCTGGTGGTGCGGCAGGCGATGGTGCGGCGCGTGGTGGAGCGGCGGCGGCGCGCGGTACCGCGCGGCCCACTCGCCGGCGGCCGCGCCCGCTGCGGCGCCCGGCGGGCCCATGGCCGCCTGCTTGCCGTACGCGGGTGTCTGTTGCCGCGCCGCCTCTTCCTGCACCTACACCACACATGCAACATGCGCTCAACAATGGGACAACTTAACACTATACAGTTTCAATAATACTGAATGGACATGGCTAAAGGCAACATGTAGTAAAGTCGGTAATCGAGCACGCGTCAACCTTAAATTGTGAATAATGTCCGTACGCGAAAAATAACTTTAGCGTGTTGAACTTTATGTGTTGAAAGGCATAAAAAATTGAAAGTACCAGAAACTACATAGTCATATATGGTGAAGTTCTTATAACTCAGTAGCGCGCGATAGTCTTGTTTGTGAATAATATTCGTACAGAAATGTAACGCTGCTTTGCAAAAACATTCCGTTTCAATTCCTTCAAAAAAGTATGGTGTGTTTATACAATTTCCAGGTGATTGATTTTACAGAAAAAAAATATACATATAATATATCACATAACTCAGAATAATGACCAGATTCATGATTTCAATTACACCGTGTAATTGTAAACCTTACGGTTTCTTTTTACGGGCACAAACATTCACCATTAGAAGCAAGGCGCGCGCACGATAGTTCCAGAAAACATAATTTAGATTAAAAGTCGATGTCACAGGTCACCGAATGTAGGTAGTCAAATAATAAAGATTTTTTTTTTATTACATACATATTTATTGAACGGAATATTGTCCATTTAATTCGACTATCTTTCGCCATTACCCCATCGCTATAAAATTTTTGGGGTTTCTGAGCGAAAAACTGATTAAAATGGTTTATACAGGCTATTCTTAAATTAAATCTTACTCCATTTAGAAAATTTGGTAAAGAGCGGAATAAATGATAATCCGAAGGTGCTATGTCTGGACTGTATGGAGGATGCATTGTCGTGGTAGAAAACTACACCCTTTCTATTCCTTAATTCTGGGCGTTTTTCTTCAAGTGCTTATTTCAATTTTACTAATTGTTAACAGTAGACATCAGAATTAACCGTTTGGTCATGCGGCAAAAGCTCGATTACGAGCTTTTGTATTAACACAATGACTTTCCAGTCCCACCATCCACATAACATAAAATGGCGAAAAATGGGATAATCGAATTAAATGGACAATATTATGTACTACAAAAAATTCTTTATTATTTTGACTATAAAAAGTCCGAGAACTTATCAGACTAGCTAATATTATGTCATTAATTGTATTTTAGAGAAAGTTCTATTTTAGGTTATTTATATATTTCATAACATTTACAATACTGTTACGGGCGGCTGGTAACATTTGAGTCGTGTCGCATCAACTGTCACTGTCGCCGAGTAAAATCTGCGTATTTTGTTCATTTTGTTTTTTTGGTTGTTTATAAATATAATACAAATAAAAATTAGTTTTGGATGTGACAATGTCTGGAGATTTGGATCATATTTGAATATACATACAGATCTTACACGAAAACAGTGACCATCGGGAATATTCAGGTATCTTCGGCAAACATCGAAGTCATAAATATATAGAACTACTAATACACCCTAAATATTTTTTCAATAGATAATAAATTTGATACGTATATATATTTGCTTTCGTCAACTGTTACCGACCTCATTTTAATTACCTTTTTATATTTACATTTTATAATTTTCAAAAAGGTATCATATAATAATGGTATCAGTGACAATGTAACATTATTGTCAATGTAATAATGTTGTGATAGATGTCAAAATCCTTCACTAACATCTTAAAAAGTCACATTATTATCCACTACAGTCAACTATAAGAGTCGCTTTCATAAATATGGCGAAGAATTCAAGATAAGGAAAAGCCATAAATAAACAAGTCAGTAAAATTATTTTTAATATACGTATATCTTTATCTTTTAATTAACTGAATGAACAAATTTAAAACTACGTCCGTGAAACACTATTTTAACAAGATATAACAGAGAGTTCGTGATGCAACTGGTCTTTCCGTACAAGTATCCGTTAAATTGTAAGAGCTTATGACGACAGCTCGAATTCATCAGAAACTCAAAAACATGGTAGACGGAAAAACAGTCTTATTGAATCTTGACGATTTTGACTACTCTGTTGTAAGAATGGTGCATTTGTAAGAATTTGTAAGATCATTTGAGGTTTAAGCAAGTGCCGATACCAGTCTGTAAAACTGAAACTGATAGAATCCATTGATTTCAAAGAATGCTAGAGTATATCACGAAAAAATCTTCATCAGTTGGGTTTTCGGTTTCATTGGAAAATAACAGTTCCATATACATATTTCTCTGCACTGACTCGTGACATTTTCATAAAGTTTTGTATTTATCTCGTAATAAAGTATGCAATTAGAGGTACGGTAATTCATAGACGTGGATGACGCGTTCGTGTGTTTCAGGATTATCCGATGGCCAATGTTTTCGTAATATATCTGTACATTTGAAATCCGGTGAATTTTGCTTCCTTGGCTTTGATTTATGTCATTGATTAAAATAAAATAAATCTCTTGATTTAAATCACTCATTCTTGTTATTGCACAACTTCATTGTAGATCTAAGGGACGCATAAAAAAGGAAAACTATCAAATAACTATGAACTATCAAGTTGTATTGGTGATGGTTTGATCCTATTCCAATATTGACAAAGTTGATTGTTGTTTATTAATGAAAACCGCGCTGCGCTGCGCTTCGCCTTAACTGCGACAACCATAAGAGAAGTTATTTTTGTTCCGTATTTTTTTTTTTTTATAGATTAGTGGGCGGACGAGCAAGCGGTCCCACGTGGTGGTAAGTGTTACCGCCGCCCATGGGCACCTGCAACACCACGGGGTATGCAGGTGCGCCGCCGACCTTGCAAAATCCTATTCACAGCTCTCTTGAAGAACCCCATATCGTAGCTCAATGGAAAGACCTCTTGAGGCAGTTCGTTCCACAACCTACGGGTTCGCGGTATAAAATAATTTTGGACCGAACAGTGCGCGACACCTCCGTATCGAGGAAATGCGGATGGACCGCACTTCTGTGACGGGAGGTGCGGTTGTAGAAACCCGAGGTGGGAATTATATTAAACAATTCTTCAGAGCATTCCCCATTGTACAGGCGGTAGAACACACAGAGAGACGCAACGTCTCTACGAATGCTGAGGGATTCTAAACCGCCCGTGAGAGTTTGATTGATGGTGTATATATCCGAGTATACTAGAGATGTATAGAGGTCTGTAACCGTAACTATCGAATATTTGAAATAAAATATTATTCGAAAACGAATCCGAAATAAAAGTTTCGGCTGTTATTACAAATAATAATTTTGTTTCTATAATAGCAGTAACTGTGATTGTAAATATAATTGCTTGGAAGTAAAGTTGCAGTTACTCCCTATTTGGTTTTATTTTCCTTCGTCTTCAGTTAGACATTTCTTAAAAAAGTTCGTTAAGAACATCCGTAACCGAAAGAATTTCATATATATAAATATATCCGGCGGATCATATCCCTAACAATTATAATGAATACTGACCTGCTGCAAAGCTTTTTGCACATTATGCGGCAGAGGGTGCGGGGCAGGTTTCGAGGGCGGCGGGGAGGCAAGGGCGGGCGCGGGCGGCGGGGAGGGCGCACCGCTCACCCCGCGCGTGTTCATCGCTGCCACGCGCCGCCGCAGCAGCTGCTGCTGTTGTACGCGCTGCTGTAGCTGCTGCTGTTTCAGCTTCTGCTTTATACTGCTGCAAAATGGCACCGAACACTTTGTCTCCTGACAGTGCTTCGCATGGTAACAGCACAAAGCGATCAGCTGCTTGCAGATCGGACAGTCCCCCTTCGTCTTCCGCTTGCAAACCTTCGTATGAGTTACAACACGCTTCATCTTCTGACACGATGGCAATCTGCAGTTCGCATCGCGGCATTGACAAGCGTGGACCAGGGACTGTATGCACCGCTGTATGGACAACTTCCTCGCTTCTTGTGGGTTCGCTTGTTTCATATCTCCAGGCGAGGACCCTACGTCTAGATCTAGGCCAAGTTTCTCCATCTTGTGTGGATGGCCCTCCTTGTCGTGGCAGGGCACGCAGAGATCAAAATCGTCACAGACAGTGCAGTGGTATCTGGTTTCCACATGGGATTTGCAGCTGTTGCAGGTGTAGACAAATTTGTCTTGGCCTTGGTTGTGAAGCTCGTATAGCATGCACAATGTGGAAAACCTTGCTCGACGTGTTGAAGAAAATTCGTAATGGCGGTCGCGAGCCATTGTCAGGAAAGCGTCGCGTCCGTCCATTAGATCGCAGTTTACTAACGGATCCGGGTCCTGGATAGGCTGTAGACAAACATAACAACGTTTTACTTCATTATCCTCTAGATATAGTCAAAACTGTTAGATGTAAGACTGTGTAGGTAAGCCAAGTTGAATATTATGGCGCACCTTAGGAGAGACCTATGCTGCTCTCAGAAAAAAGGCACAAGTGCATTTTGATGACACTAAAGAAAATAGGTTAAAACTTTGATAAAATCATTAAATTTAATCATCAATTAAGAATTATTGTTTGTTTTATTTTTAATTTCCGATTGTCATTTTATTCTTGCTTTCGTTAAAAATAATACTAATTGTACGGACGGTTAAGTAGTATTCAAAAAAGACCGTTTGCCATAATCGTTTATTGAAGATAAATCGCTATGGGGTGCCCTGAACGTTCTCACGTAGCAAAACAAACATATTAGAGCACTACACAAAACACAACCATAGCGTGATGTATGGTCTCGAAACAGTCACATCTAATATTTTCCTTCTTATCGGGGCAGTATGTGAAGCAGTGATGAGACACAGACTGATAATGAATTTAAAAACATCGCGAATTAGAGCTTCTATACCATCTATTGTTGATCTGTCATCACAAGCTTTAACATTCGCACAGAATAAGATAAACAGATTCATCCTCTTTAGTTTTTCTTAGGGGTTCATATATAGATTCTTTAGGGCCCATATCCAGATCATGATAAATATACAGTAGTGTGCGATTTAATATAAACAACTTCGAAAATTTAATATTTTTATATTTGCAGCACTGTATTTTATTACTAGCCATCCGGTGACCGCCATTTTAGTACAAATCTTTCAACAGCACGTGCTACTTTTCTACGTGAACGCATAAAGTTGATAAAAATTCCAATTTACGTGTTTTTAATAGTTGTTTGCATTTCTGTAGTTTTGCGAAATGAACATCACTCCCAAAAAGCGAGAAAGGATTATAACTTTAAATGTACACACTTCTATGACCCAAAGACAAATTACTAAAGAGAGTTCTCTAAGTTTAGAGGCTGTAAATAAGAATTTTGAGACAGAAAGGAGAAACCGGCTCTGTTAAAGTGCGACGTAAAGACCGGCGTGGAAGAAAATGAAAAACAACTCCAAGAGATGAGATCTATTTGGTACGAAACAGCAAATTGAATCCTAGAAAGACTAGTTTCGACCTGCAGCAAGACTTAGAAAAGGCTAGAATGAAAATTCATAACTATACTGTTCGGAAAAAGCTTATAGAAAGTGGCTGAAAAAGTTTCGGCCTTCAGAAAAAGCCACTTTACTTCGATTATGATGAAGAAAAGACCTTTATGGGCGAAAACATACGCCAGTTGGACTAAAGAACAGTGGAGGAAAGTGTTGTTCTATGATGAGTTCTTTTTATAGTTCAGGGGCAGCGTCAAGATACGTGAGAAAAGTGATGATAAAGAGCCCACATTGACCAAACCGTAATACGTAAACCGTAACATCCCCAGATGTTCTGGGGATGCTTCTCATACACAGGATTATAAATTCCCATAGATTGGCTGATGAATAGCAACAACTTATTAGAGCAAAAACTAACTACAGAATTGGTAAAAGTAATGATGGTGAAGAAATTTTTAGCAGAATTTAGCTCCGTGCAAGAAATCGAAAATAATGATTTTTTTTAAAGAAGAAAGACTTCAAGTGTTAAACAATCCCCAAAAAGTGTAATTTATCTGTTTATGTCAAAACAATAATAACCGCACAAATAAAGAAACTATGAGCGCGCAGTACGTGAAACGGTTGTGTTTCCTGAAATTGTAGGAAATTCTTTGATGTTTGTATCTCGTCGGTTAGCCAACAAACTAAGCTTGTTATTTATTGTGTTTTTACACTTATTACAGTAGATTTTTTTAAATTAAACTTACTTCTTTTTACATGTTTGGTAATTTTAGTTAGTATTTTTTTGTTTTCGAGTCCCTCATTTATTATTCTTAGTTCTAGATAGTTTTACTTTCGAATCAGTTCACTGCAATACTCAACTAAGCTTTAAAATAAAAAAGTCAATAGGAAATCTTAAATAGGAAATAACAATATTATTCAGTTTTATCGATAGTAAATAGAATTATTTGAGAAATATACAAAATCGCAAACATCTCGGAAACTATGAACTTTTGGCCAGAGTAATAGTGAAAAATCGTTACACTCCATACTACCATCCCCTGAAATGAACTGTTCTATTTACCAGTATAACGTACTTACTGTAACCCTGTATAAGTTAACGAACTACGCAAGTGAAAATAAAAAATATAAAAATTTTAGATAAACTTACCGCTAAGCTGGCTGCGGACTGTGCGGAATGTAGCCTTATAACGAAGAACACTTCCTTGTGCTTCTCCATTGTTGCAAATATCTTTGCACTGAGATCACTGCCCTGCTGCTGGTCACTTTGTTTTTTGTTGTTCTTCCTTTGAGCGGCCTTCGATTTGTTCGACTTTTTGGCCTTTTTCTGACCCTTCTTCTTGCCATCAGGCCCTTGCTCGCTCTCCTCTGATGACTGGAATATCTAAAACGCATGTAAGGAACTCGGTCAACTAGAATTTTGCAGTGAAAATAATTATGAAGTCCATTGTAAGTGACGAAAACTGAATACACACTACACTATTTACTTATAATTAAATTGAGCTTTTATTTAAAAAAAAATGTAAAATATTAGTTGGTAACTTGATAAATTCAAATGTAGTTCTTGTCGAAAAGGCATATTTTAAAAATGCGGTATAATTTAAAATATCGTTTTGTCACCGACTTCCATTGTATGTAAAAATTAGTCTAAGTACGTTTTTTCAAGAATGATAAAAATATGTATTAATCAAATGAATAATATCGAAAACAAAACTGTTTATTTGCCAATATTTTTTTGTCACTAATAAAGTATTTGCATTATGGAAGATGAAGATGTGTCTATACTGACCACTGCCTCCGCGGCTTCAGCTTGTTTTCTTTTCTCCTCTTCCTCCTGGTCTAATTCCTTGATGGATTCTTCCAAAACATTCGGCCAGAAATCGCCCTCAAAGTAAGGCAACTCTGCCGCGGATGAAATGTTATCCTCTATCGCTTGTTTCAAAATATCTTTATAGTCTAATATTATCCTCTCAATGATGCCCTTGTCTAACATTTTCTTGTACCATTCTTGCAGCCTCTTCGGTTTGGGTATTTTTTGTTCGGGCGGATGGCAGTGGAAAATATAGTCGTCGCCCTCGGATGGTGGGCATGCCCAAATGTGGGCCATCGTGTAGCCAAGTTGTTTGGCGTAGTCGAGATAACCTAATAAGATCTCGTGATAGACCGCGGTCCTGTATTGTCGCGGTTGGAAGAAATGTACAGAGTCTAGATATGCTATGTATACGCGCCTCGTGTTTGGGGAGGGGCTTTCGCTGCCATATTCCTGAGGACAAATGTTTATTCTCTGTAAGATTTGTCGCAGTTGGTCGCATTGCCCATTAACCGCAAGTCACCGCAGTGACGCGATTCGTCAAGTATGTCTTTATTTTGAGCAGTATAAAACAGAACAAACAACACCAAAACGAAATAATACACATATGTAAAAATATGTACTGACATTAAGCGTAGATAACAATTTCACCAGTCATAGATATAAGACATAAATTTCTATAAGCTGCGTGTAATAAAAAAATAGATTTTGTCTATTTGACGTTTAAGGCAAGCAAAATTGTGTTCAAATAAATCTATAGATGGCTATTTTTTAACAGCTTCGCCATAAGATCGACACATGCAATCGATTAATTTAACAATTGGATTAAAATGGGAAGTGTTATTGCATTTTAAAGGCTCGCCCCGCATATCACGGCGGGGCGCATCGCGCAGCGCACTGCCGGATAGGTTGTCAGCCGTATTTATGCGCTGCGATGCGGTCCGTCAGCCGTGCGTTGAACGGGCGCAGTTAATGGACGTAATTAGAGTTGTTCGCTGAGCGACGACGTGAAGAATTGAATGTCAACAGCTAAATAACTTAAATTATTGCATTGAGCTGCGGCCCAATGCGTCCCAGTGCTCTTATGTGCGTTGTTACAGTTTTGCAGTAAGACGCGGGTACAATGTTCGCGAGCCTTTAAAATACACGACCCACTTGATGCTACCGTGACACGCGGTTGATGGGAATCAGGTATAAAGATGGCAATTGATTGCGACCGATCACCGATGACCCTTCGATATTAATCGCGTTAAACAAACAATCGATGACATCGGTTGGTCAACAAATTCATGGGAAGTTCGATGGACGATTGATCATCGATAAAGTACCAACTTGGATGGATTAGTGTTGTCATGTATGGCGGATGTTCATGCGATAGTATCCATTTACCCACAAAAGGTCTATCAGCTCGTCTGCTACCTTATTGTCATAAACAAAAAACTGGATTGAACTGTTTAACATTATCAACCAACATCGATCAAAAACAATAGAGCTGTTTGTAAGAGTGTTAGTGTTATTTTATACCTACATTATTGTTATAATGGGTCTGAAATGAATTATATGCATAAAATTCCCTTGAATAAATGTATAAATATCAAAATTACCTGAACATGCATGCCAAAGAAACATATATCTGTTCCGTCGACCTCTTCAAATGCAAATAACGCTTTGGCCCTGTAAGGAAATTCGGCGCACAATTCACCGGATTCCACGAATCGCGATCTCATGCCCGGTTTCACTTCCACCATCTAAAAAGTTACATTAAAATAAATATTACATTAGATACATTAGGTATATTATTAACTAGGTGTTGCCCGTGGCTTTTTCTCGAGTGCCACCAGACTCACTAATACATACACACGAGTGTATACAGATTCACTAATACAAACAAGCCTAAAACATTAGCCAATCGAGCGTTTGTACGATTATAAACTTTTTGTCGTTGTAAACAAGTTACTACAGTAAATTTAAAGTTAATATTCGTTGCTCTAACTGAATGATTAGATTTATTCTACAACGTTATATTTGCGATTGGCGTTACCTAACCGCTTATTGAATAATTTGACAATAAGCTGCAAAGTAATTTGTATTTGTGCGAACGCTCGATTGGCTGATACTTTATGCGTGTTACGCGCGTTGTCTGCCTCATCATTCGGTTCGATACCTGTACTTCAGAATACATTATAACTAATCCAATGCAATGGACATAAGGACTGTATTGAAATATTACATTTTTCGATTGATTGACTAACCATACTCACCAAAATCTTATTGTTTATTAATGAAAATTTTTTTACAGTGGACTGTTTATATTATTCATATTTGCGCCAAAGATCGTGTGGTGGCGAGCATGGAGAGGCCCCTATAGGCAATACTTCCTTCTGTGAGGAAAGAATCGTTAAAGGGAATAAAAAGGGCGAGAGAAACTGAGAAAGACATGACGATAAGACAAATAAGTTTTAACATCCACATAAATAGTAGCCGTTAAACGTACCTTATCGGATGAAGCAACGACCCTGATATGAACTTCACCGGCGCCAGCCTCCTTCTTCTTAAGGAAGTTATTCACTCGCGTCTCTATATAAATGCCGAGTTTCGAGGTTGGCAGCTTCTTAGCGCAGAACTTGTTATCTTTCCGTTTGGCCCCTTTCTTCTTCAAACAATTATCACAGCAGAAGCCCAGGGGCCATATTTGATCGTGGTGCAACACGCATATTTGATGTTGTTTCCTACCACAGTCCATGCACACCACGAACGGTTCTTGTTCTAAGTGATCATTCTTCATCTCCTTGAATTGATCCTTTTTGATTGCACTGAAATGTTTAAATCAAAATTAAGGATAAGTTAATAAATATATCCCGTTTATTAATATTTTAATTCAAAGTGGAGTCATTTTATTGGCTTATTCAGTATATCGACAGATTCTGGAAAGGTTAGATCCTTGTCATGAGAGTCATTCTTATATTAATTATCATATATATATTAATGGAGGCAGACGGGCAAGCGGCCCACATGATGGTAAATGGCTACCGCCGTCCAGGGACACCTGCAACACTAGGGGGTATGCGAGTGCGCTGCCACCCTTGCAGAATCCTATTCACACCTTTCTTGAAGAATCCCATGTCCTACCATATATTTTGGTATTCTAATGTAATTCGTTCCAGACTGGTGTCCCCACTGCTTTACTCCACTAGTAGGCTCAGGAGGATTTTCAAGTACTTATGTGCCATTTACATAGTGGATGGAGGTAATAGTCTTAGGTTTGAGGACTAATTTTTATACTCGTGTCTCCACTCTGATATATTTGAATAAAAACTTAATAAATTGAAAATCAGTAGAACATTTTAATGGACTGTTAAAGATTTTGTTAAAGATACATGAATACGTGTTTCATTGTTTTTCGACGAGAGCGTCAAAATTTCCTTTCTGAAAAAAAATACTCTATGGTCGAAATGTACGCGTACGAAGTCGCGGGGCAAAAGCTACTTTGTAATAAATCCTACACCTTCACCTGTGAGACAAGCTCCTTCAACTTGCATATTGTCAACTCACCGTAACTTTTCCAAAATATGACCAACTGTAATTTCGTTGTGTACTAGTTTCAACTGGGCATCCAAAATGAATGCATCCCCACGTCCATTTGCAATTTTCGTCATTTATTTCGCTACTGTCCACTTTCTAGATTGGCAATTGTCATTTTATTGATGGAAACATCATCATCCAAAACAGCAATCGTAACGTAATTTTTATTTACGACACGATTGATTCTAGCGTACCAGCCCTCAGCAAAAATGTTGGTGCGATGGCATTGGTTATAAACACACCATTCTCTCACATACTCATCATTTTTAGACAATTTTTACAAGCTTTTATTTAACTTCACCTGTTAGTATGTTTGGGACAAATCTTGCAAGCCAAATTTGAATCACTTCCTCTCTTACGACTTTGAAATTATGCATGCTTGTTCAGTTCTGATGACAATACACTAAAATGATAGAAATAACCTGATGCTGCAGCCAGGATTGTCTCCTCACGAGGGCATTCCTCAACGGTTAGTAGCACGGACACGAAATTTTTGCATATACGTTTAAATTTGATAGCTAAACATGATCTTCACCACGAACTGATGCTGCAGCCAGGATTGTCTCCTCATGAGGGCACTCCTCAATGATTAGTAGCAGAGATACGTAACTTTGCATGTAGGTTTAATTTTGATAGCTAAACATGATTTACACCATGAACTGATGCTGCAGCCAGGATTGTCTCCTCATGAGGGTACTCCTCAACGGTTAGTAGCATGCACATGAAACTTTGCCAAACAAAACATGACCGTAATAATTAATATTATATATATTATTAATATTATATTATATATATTATTAATATTATATTATATATATTATTAATATTATACTATATATATATTATTTTATGTTGAAGAACTGGATTGCACAAAATTAACCGGCAAGAGACCTCTCAACAATGATGCGTTACTTGAAATGAATAGATTGAGAAATATTTCTAACTAAAAAGTTGTAAATAAAATAATATAAAAAAAAACGTTTTTAAAAAACAAGCTTTTATGCAAGCCATGTACCTACTAAAACGAATAAAATAAGTTTATATAGAATTATTTGCTCTCAAATAATGTACTATCTTGTGGCGCGAATTGTAAATGGTACCTACTTTTATGAATATTTCGCGACAAGCGTGATCTCATTTACTGTGATCTCAAAATATGAATGGAAAAGTTTCGGTTACCAATTTGGCCAGTTTGTTTTTATTATTTTATATACCACAAAATAAGATTTCTGTTTTGTTGCTCATTAGGCAATAAATTAGAGCCACTATGTTTGCTGTCTCTTAGCCACTTCCGAGGTTACCGTGTATGGTACACAATTGTGAAAACGGAGACGGATTACTTCCAAAAATTGCATCTCCGTAAATATTACCAATAAATATTATCAACATATTTTCCAATAATTTCTTTCAGTATTCAGAGCAGAAAACAATCACTCTATCTTCTCGGTGGCATAATCTCCTAATAAAAATGTTCGAAATCTAACTTATCTTATATATATATTATATTATATATATTTTAACAACTTATTATTATTTGAAGTGCAAATAAGTGGCCGGTACTTCCAGAATTTGAGTGGAGACATAAGTATTCATACATTCTCATAGCCCCACTGATCGGCGGCAGGGGGAACACGAGTAGTTGAAAATCCTCCTGGCCCCACTAGTTGAACAAAGCAGTGGATACACCAGGCCGGAACGATGTAATTGAAGTATTGCGTACCATTTTATTGTAGCAGCGCCAATATACTCTAAATCCAATAAGAATGCCTAAACACGTTGAGCGTTAATCGTAAGTACAACTTCTGATATTCATAATCATAACTAAGTATAATTTAGTAGAGTGTACAATTTCTGTTCTTCTTATCTGCCATACGAAGAATCTGCTTTTTCCAGAATCTGCCATATATTGAACAAGTGATTTTATTCAAATTGGAATTATGTCTTTAGTCCCACTGGAACTCGAGAGTAGAGGAAGCTTAGTAAATTATTATTCTGAATTTGATGAATGAATTGAACAAATTTTAATTTAACTAGTGAATTTACCGAATTATTATATCTGGCCATTATTTGTTACCTATGAGCTAGGTCTAGACTCTAGACCGACAAGAATGAGCGAGGCATGCTATGTTATGTCATATAGAGTTATGTACCGACATTTCGTTCGATTGGATTTTCGGTTTTTGGTGAATATCTCCGTTTCGCCCTTAATTCGCAAAGAAACTCCTCTGGGGGGTAGAACGACTGGAAAAAGTTTACTGGTAAATGCTGAATGAGAAGAACAGAAGAACAGTGTGGTATGACGAGCCTTGGAAGAGGCCCATGTCCAGCAGTGGGAGAGGCCTTTTTATGCTAATGGATAAAAAATTTCTTTATTTATATCAATGTTTCACGTTTTAAATTATGAGTGAGCTCTGACTCTTAAATTAGAATAAAAGGATTAAAAGAATGCATTATACTCACGTTTGCGGCTGCAGCGGGTCGTCGCCCAGTGTGACGGTGTCCCCCTGAATGTCGTTGAAGCACTTCTGGCAAAACGTGTATCTATCGGACACAACCCCATAAGGTTTTAGACTGTACTCGTTGTATTATTATATACATCCAATCATGAACCGAAGAATCACAGGAACAGTGCGCAGGCAAGGCAGGTGCACGAACAGCGAAAATAAGAATTAGTAAGCGATGAAATTTTTAACTTAATGTTGGCTATATAATATCACCATCTCTTCCCGTGGGAGACGTAAAAGGCGACTAAGGAATAACAAAACGGATAAGCACTGAGAAACTACACCACCTTGAAAAGAGTGGACTTGTCAATCTGCTTGGCTAGCGTGGCATTTTTGAGGCCTCACATCCCTCATGCACAAGACAATGTGTATGGGGAGGCCAACAGTAGATACGGAAAGGGCTGGTTGCAAGCGATGAAATGTAAATAAGTTGGTTAGAAGAAAAAGCAGGCGGTTAGAATTTATATAATTTTGGTTATTTGAAGTGATTAAACAATGACCAGTGTAGACATTTACAGCGGCAACCAAAGACCTTAGTGTAAGATTTTTCGTTTGCAAACATTACCATCGTCTCTAGGGAATTAATTGATTTAATGGAATGTATTTTGAAATTTAAAACTTTGCAAACTTTCAGTGTTTGCAAAACAATAGAAATGTACACTAGGGGCGCAGAATGATTAAAACTGCTGGATGGTATTTTTGTTAATATGATTATGGTTTTATAACGATATGTTCATATTGTCTACAACAAATGGTACTATTATATGTCCAGCATAGATTAAATTTTATATGAATTCTATCCGCCAAGAAAGTGAACATTCAATTGTGCGTTTAGAAAAATTGCAAACTTATAAAATAAAAAATTCAATACTGAAAAACCTAATTTCATTATCAGTTAATGTGAATTTACAACAAATAAAATAATGGCTGGTTAAGATTCAGTAAATTAGACAGTTATGAACTTCCAGATGTGCCAAGGTTTGATAAAAATTAGACTATGCACACATTAAATGAGTATTTTTATCGTACATACTAGAACGACGTATCCACACGCACACCTAAACGCACGATAATAAATAGTATGCATCCAAAGTGTGTAGGCATATTAAAAAAATCGTGATTAATCTAATGTAATATACCTTTGACTTGGTTTTTATGTAATTTTATGGATTCCGAACGCGATTGTTTGTAGTTCGCGCGTCAGTTTACAAAATGTTGTAAACTTGCATTCTCTTATGGACGATATCAGTATGGTAGAAATGTAAGATCAGATAACCAATGGCAAGTGCCGTTTTCTATTCCAACATTCTTCGTGGCGAACTATTATCCAAACCAACTGATTTGATTTATTATGTATTGGAACAGGTAGGTCATATTACCCGTTCATACCCTTTACTATATTAAAGTAACAATGTGACTGTTTGTTTCCGAATTTTTCCATATATGTTCTTAAATGGATATATGAATTAATTAAAAAGATTTTGTAGTCAAAAGAGTATTTCAAGCAAATGGTTTCCAGCCTTAGTAATAACGTTGAAATTTAATTGATAATAATGCTTCAAGAGAAAGACGGCCCAAGTGAAAGGCTCGATATAGTATCTGTTGTCCCTACTAATTTGTAGCCAAGTGTATGTGTATGGAAACGGCACAGTGTGTGAAGAGGATAAAAATACTCTGTTCAATATCTCCCTCAGACCGTTTATCGCCCTAAATCCAAGTCTTATTTTTTAGTAAATCTATAGTACTCATAGCTTAAGTATTGAAAATTACAATTGTCGTGTTAGTGAGTTTAGTAATTAAATTAAGAGTGAAAAATCATAGTGCAGTTAGAACATCACAACACATAATCATAAAAGATTGTCATGAAAAGAAGCTTGCAAGGTTTCACAACTAAGCATGTGATTAACTAAGCAACTATTAATACAAGTACAACATTATCTACAAGTAAACATGTGAAACATTGTAAAAGATCTCACCAAATATCTTAAATAGGCTGAATCCTAACTATTATATTATATAATAAATAAGAATACGTATCACTGGAATAAAGCAAAACATTAAAATAGATTGTTCAGTATCGAGAGTGCAATTGATTGTATCAATTTTTACAATTCTAGTATATCATTTATTCTACGCGCGTCGTCCAAGTAGCGAGTGCGTGGTGCCGCCCGGGCGTCCCATCTGAGAGATGAGCACTACGAACGTTTTAGACACGTATAAAACTGTGCTGTGAATTCACTAGCACTCATTTCATAAATGCTGACAATGGATCACATTTGAGTATAAACATGCGGAACACATGCGCAGGCGCTTAATCAGATTCACACTGCTTTAGACGAACAACGACCCATTATAAGAAAGTCTATTAATAAAACTGAACAAGTTTGTTTTAAACGAGGAGATCATTTTAGACTGGTTAATTTGTCTGTCGCTTTTGCATCAATCGCTTTTGTCTAATATTTTGACTCGGCACAACTAAAATGATGGGTGCATTCCAAGATGTTTGGTGAGACTTAATATAATTCTTAATACTGGGCCAGACCCATAATTTTTCTGTCTTCAGACTTCTCAAGTTCAGCTTTACTACTTTTACAAGAATATAATACGTAATTTTATTTCACTATTTTAAAATTACTCAAATATAAAAAGACTTTAATTTTGTGTAAATTTGTCGATGTAGCGAGGAGTCTGACCCATTTAAAATTAATAAATATCCTTAATATCGTTTTATGAAATTCACGTGAAAGCAACATACATTCTAAGTATAACAGATTCACTGGCATTTGTACAAAACAAAACTGAACAAACAAAAAGATAATTAATTTTTTTTCATACCATTTTCGACACCGCGTTTCACCACTTTAAAGTTTTGATTTCAAGAGATCCTTTGAAACAAAGTCTTTTTAATTCCATTAAAGTTACTCGAAGTCCCCAATTTTTGCGATTTGGGGTCGACATTGATCAGTCAGTCAGTCGGGACTTTTCTCTTTATACATATGTATAAATAATATAAACATACAAACAAAATCGTAAAAAACAATTAATGAATATTATTTAAAATTCATTTATTAGTTATATATTTTTTTGTTTTGTACACATCCAGCACCAGATACAAAAATCGCAACATCTTTATGCCCCTGAAGTCAATTATTTTCGATTTATAAGATATTTTCGTCAATTAACCTTTCGAAGTTTCGAAGCTTCAGAGGGGTAAAGACGTTTTATTCCCAGTATATTAATTTACCTGTTCTGGTAACTGAAGTACTTGGCGTCGCGAGGTATAGTACACAGCTGCTTGCCGTAACAACACAACACCTGGGGGTTGAACGTGTACTTCCGTCCGCAGCAGTAGCCGAGGCTCTGCATTACTGGATCAATTTCTTGTTCAAACACTTCCGAGAGCTAGAATAAAAGTAAATTCATCGCATATAAGTAGTTGTTAAAAGGAGCTGTGAACGCTCAGGGCTCGAGCGCTGGCTCGGCATGTTACTGCTATTGAACTTTAAGTTTTTGAGACTAGAGTTTTTAACTATAAGGATTTACTATTAATACAAGCATTAATAATTTGGACTATAACGCCCACTACAAGTAGAGTCAATGTAATAGGCCACTTTAGACATTTCATTGCCTTTATGACGATATAACTTTGCATCGGTCCCATAAATCCATTACAGAACATTAAAAATATGTAACTTTTTAATAAAAAAAAACATCAATAATGAGGGCAATCTATTGTTAGTTTTAGGTACAAATCGGCTCTAACAATAAGGTAAATAAAATTAGGGTACAGTCGTTGTAATAGGCCACTTTTGGCGGGTGTCAAACTGGTTCTCGTAGTGAGGTAATCTAACAGCAATTATTGATTAAAGACAAAAATCGATATGTAAGTCATTTAAGGGAAATATATTGAAACCAGTTTATATATCTAATTAATTATTATTTCTTAGTTGGAACTGCTATCGTCGCTGCTGTCTTCGGTCACGGATATAATGATTTAATTTTGAAGAGTATTTTATTAAAGTCTTAAATCACGGTCCAAATCTTCCATTATATTTTTTTTTCGTTTTTTTCTACCACTTTCTACCAATCATTTTTTGGAAACATTTGTACACGCAGTTTTTATTAAAGATGATATTCCACCCGAAAATAAGCCTGCTTAATGAACATAAATGTTTTTTTTTTCTAGATGGATACTCTTTTCACAAATTATATAATAAATAACCATAAATGTGGTTGGGAATTGCATCGGCATTAAAACTATCCACATCGACAACTGGCTTACTTCTTTTCCTTTTCTTCGCCGTATGTAATATAGGCCAGATAGGTCGTACTTTTTCTTTTCTAATTTCAGATATAGTTATTATATATTAATATATTAAATGAGGTATAGACATATTAATTTAATTACATATATCTTTTTAATGTATTTACTAAATAATAATTGTATTTATTTAAATTATGTCAATTACATATTATTTAATAATTTTATTCTCTTAATTTGTTTATTTATCGTAACGGTAACTTTCTTCGATATTCTTTTCTCTCTACAAGTTACTTTACTTCGATTATAAAGATCCATCTCTATTATTAACAAAGAAAAAATGTGGACAGGTGTAACCTTGTAGTGGGGTTCGAATTTCTTGAAATACAAATTGATAATGATGTTTAGCAACCAAATTAACCGTCGAACTTATTAAATTTGATATAAAAAGATATTTTTTTTTATTATTAAAATGTGACGTATTTTTGTGTTCAGTAATGAAATGATGCAAAGTTATATCGTCTCAAGGTCATTGAAATGTCAAAAGTGGCCTATTACAAATATCCTTTTATGGGGTGGTTTATAATATAAAATTGAACATATTTGTTGACAAAATATTTAAAATTTCCAAAAAACTTCTATACTAAAATAAAAATTATGTACACTTTCTATGACTAGACAAGTTTTTTTAATCCATTAACAGAAAACACAAAGTAAAATTTAATATCATTTTCTATCCATATCCTATTTCCTGATATGTAAAAACGTGTTTCGGTAGAAATTGAGATATTCCAGAGCCTATTTCCCATACCATCTTATTATCCCATCAAGTAAGGAGTATAGTAGAATAAAGAAACTCCTTATTCCATTACACGTCATGACTCTTCATTTTAGAGGAATGGGAAATGTAATCCGGTGAGGAAAATATTTACTATTTCCTATTATTCCATGCCTTTTTAAAATCCACATCCGAGGGTGAGCCAACATTTGTCATTTTGGACTGATGTTGGCATATGTTGCGGATGTCGCAGAATGACAGTGTCTACTTACCACCAGATGGAATGCCTGTATGAATACTTTTTTCTATAAAAAAAAAAATTATTAGTACAATAACCAAAGGAAATTCCACTCACCTTAGTACAGTATCTGTAGACTCGGGAATTCTTGCGATTGTACAACCAGGCGTTTTCAAACATCAACCAAACATCGTCCACATACTCCCACGGGTCTCTGTACTCCCCTCTGTCCAATTTCATCTTTATTGTTGACAGGTCTATAGGTTTTGTTACGATGTCAAAGTAATCCGGAATGCCAAGCGCTTGAGCATCCACGGGTTGACGAAAAGGAAGCGATTCAGGATCTTGTCTGAATAATTTTTCCAATGTAGGCATCAGTGCTTGTCTTAATTCTTCAGGTTTAAACACGAAAGTGCGTCGCGATCGATCATTTGACTGTTCCGTGCTGCCGCTGGGTTCCACCGACTCTTCTTTGATTTCTGCTTTCACCGCGGGCTGGATAAATATTATTATATTATTATTGTGTAATAGGCGTGCACGTGCGTGTATAATACGTCGCCCCCGACAAAGACAAATTGCTGCCCCTTTAATTAAACACATATATCTGAACAGTTGTTTTCAATCTAACCTGAGTAAGAGGTGTTCAAGTTAGATTGAAAACAATTTAGTTGAAATAAAAATGAAATAATTTTAAATTATGAATAATTACGATAAAAATGTGTATTAGAAAAAAAAACCATACGGCGCGCAAATTACGTATTTACTTACCTAGCCTTTTTTATTATTTTATTAAAAACTACGCTCGTTTCTTCAAGAGTTAAGGATTACAAATATTTTTTTTAGCTTTTAGACAAAAACAATAAATACGAAATGTAAATTTGCATGGTAATTTTAGCCGAAGAAATAAATCGCCAAGGATATAAATTTCGTTTATAATCGTTTTCATGTAGCATGGTGCGCCTGAAACCTGTCAGTTGACTGTGACTAAAATTCTTTATAAAATATTGTCTTATTCAACATAAAATAAATAAAACATGAATTACATCTACACGAATTGATTGAAAATATACAGACGCGACCTCCCGAACGTAGTACAGAAATGATTTCGATTATTATTTTAATTTTAACACTAAATAAGAAAATATAAATCCGATGCCATCGATTTATTGTTTTATATTTGATTATTCAACGATGTTTTTAGTCGCGTCACTACTAGCTTGACACCGGATAAACAGGCCACAGAATAAATTAATATAGGTGATTTGATTTTCACTAGTAAAAATTGGAAGACAGGGAAATAAACACATTATTTTTATGCACTCAGTCATATAGCACTGTGCAACTGTTCATATTTTATAAATCTCTTCTCCTGAAAACTATTAGTCAAGCATGTTTCTGAAACTGTTTATAGTTGGCGATTCAATGTTTCTTGTGCTAAGTTATTCAATATGTCCACAACTCTGTTACTGAGATGTTATGTAAATATATACTCTTTAATGCTAAATGGTGTTTATTGCGAAGTAATTAAAGTTCATTAGTTAATTAAGCCTCACTATATCGACATCTGACATATGTATTAACGGATCCTACATAACTAAGAACATAAGTCGAGTTCCTGACACTTTCATGACAAATTTACACTTTGGTCTTTATATACAGGAGCCACAAATATTTCGACAAAAGAATCAAAAATATGCTAGAAGATATTAAGATTCGGTTTCAAAGGGTCCAAGTTCATTATTTAAAAAAATAGTAATATGATAACTACATGACCCTTAAATTCCCTTTTTATTATTGGTTAAGTTGGGTCAAGCTACACTTAATTGGTCAAAATTAATTATGAGTTTGTAGTAAAAGTTAGTTACTTTCTTAGAACTTGTAATTTTAAATTACTATAGAATTATGCAAATAACACTGAATTTATGTAAATGACAGTATGTTTTACTGAAGAAAAGACAACTATAATACATATTACGGAAACCATATAGTTATGAGCCATATTTACCACGTATTTTATGAAAATAGCAACAACAGACCAAAGAAAGTTCAAAAGAAGAATAAATTAGTAATTGGATTTTGCAAGGTCGGCGGCGCGCCCGCATACCCCCTGGTGTTGCAGGTGTCCATGGGCGGCGGTATCACTTACCATCACGTGGGACCGCTTGCTCGTCCAACCACTAATCTATAAAAAAAAAAAAAAAGTAATAATAATAATTATCACCTTATATTCAGGCTGCTCAATGGGCTCGTTCTCAGTGGGTGTTTCATCCCTCATGCCCTTCCCTCCACACTCCTCCTCAGGTTCCTCTTTGATATTAACTTCGTCCTCTTGGTTTAATCTGGATTCTGGGGGACTGTCTTCAGCATTAGCAGCAGCGTTCAAAGCTGCTATTTGAGCAGAGACCGATGAAGGTCTCGGCTCGAGGGCTGGACTTGCATGAGGTATAGGTGTGGCTGGAGTGTTTGCAGCACCCGGGGAAGCCGTTGAGGTGTCACTTCTGAATGCCTGATGATTTACGAATGGACTCGCCACCGGTCCAGAAAGGCGAACTTTAGGTTCAGGCTGGTTGGGTGATGGAAGAGCTGGACCATTGCTTTGTAAGCCATACTGTGGTGCCGGGGCCGGTGATGTCATAGGTTGTCCAAAAGGCGACATTCCAGGTTGGCCCACGCTTCCAATCCCTACAGAACTCCCATTGGGTGTTGGTGGTAATTGGTTTGGACTCGGGCCTGGCGGGCCAACCAAGTTCGTTTGAAAGGACATTCTATTCCCGGGCATACCGAGGGTCATGCCGGGGGAAGGTATTCTCATGCCGGGTAAGGTAGGTTGGGCAGGCATCGCAGGGCGGGGTAGACCAGCAACAGCATTGGGTACCGTAGGTCGTACTCCCGTCATTACCCCACCCCCGGACATCACGTTAACCGACTGTTGCTGTTGTTGCTGCAACTGATTCTGTTGTTGCTGCTGCGCCTGCTGCTGCAACTGCTGCTCCTTTCTCTTCTGTCTCTTCTCCTCTAATTCCTTTTGTATTTTATATATTTTCTCTGCTAATAAATGATAATATTCTGATCGCGTACTCGCCATTTCATACATATCACCCTCCACTTTTCTCGCGTACGCTACTAAATTATGCATTCTTTTATCTAACATTGCACTCGGATCTGGCGTGGGAAAGATAGCTTGCACCCTGTAGAAAAGCATATACGTTTGTAAATTCAGTTATATAGAGGTAGTGAGAAGAGTGAGGAATGATCTAATGAAAAATCAAGTTATTTTCATGTCAATTGGTTGGGGTCCCATAGATGCTTCGGTAAATTTAAAAACATATTTTAAACTTCAATTTAGTGTGTGTACGGCACATGAATCCTTATTCACACTGTTTGAAAAAGTTACTTCCCTCCAAAAACTCCGAAATTGCAGAAAAAGCTGAAATGTTCTATAGAACCAAATTTATAGATTAAAGATTCTTAACCCAAAGAATTATAGTTAAATATTAACGATTTTAAGATATACTTACAATTTATGAACAAGGTGGTTTCTGAGATCAGCTGTTATAGATTGGTGCCACTCCTTGGTGCCAGAGACAGGGTTTGCGGTGACTGGTCCGCCGGGCAGTTGTAGCGTGCTCGCACCCATCTGTCGACCAATTACATTTGATAAATTACATGTCATGCGTAGTGCATAGTACATTAAATATTTGAATAGTACATGGGAAGCGCAGTATAGGACGCCCTCTGGTTAGGTGGACCGACGACTTAAAATAAATTCGTCGGTGGTGGTTGGATGAGGAGAGCCACGGGCCATGTGTAGTGGCGAGCCGCGGGAGAGGTCTATATCCAGCAGTGGAAAGACATAGGCTGTTAGCATGGTAGTAATATGTCATATACCATTATCATCATGAACAAGTCAATTTTTATAATGTAAAATTTGAAATCATCTGAAGAGGTTTAAAATTAGTTGCTAAATAAGTATTAAACCAAGAAAATTGGAAAAAAGTATAAAGAATTAATATTTAAAGATTAAAGGTTCACAATAATAGTGGTAGATAACTTTTTGGTATGTCAACGATTATTATTCATTTTGTAAAGCCGATATTTCGGTGTAGTTACATGAACCGTGGTCTCGGCGAGATTGCAGGTGCAAAAATAGTGTGCAAGGAACTTAATCAACACAAACAATTTCACTACAGAGAGGAGAATCAGAAACGAACACTGCGACGAAGGGTAGACACACACTACTTGGATATGATCTGCGACAGAATACCACCCATTTATAATTTAGATAAGAGCAGAATATCATTGATAGAAGAACCTAAAGGTCAATAGGGGAATATACGAGGTAAATACAGATGGATCAAACACAGAAAATAGCACTGGGGCTGGTACATACTCACCTGAACTGAACAAGCATCTCTACAACCTTGGGTAAGAATAATAATGTATTTCAAGCAGAATGTGTTGGAATAATCCAAGTAGAAAAAAGCTATTGAAAGACGAAAGATTTCCGGTCAACAAATCCGCACAATCCCGGATAGTGCAGCAGTCCTGAATGGACAGACTCCAGTCTGGTTTTGAAGCGTCACCATGCTCTACAATCTTTATGGAACCGAGCATATCGTGCAGATTCCACTTAGACAAATCAGAACCTGGCTAACAGCCAACATCAATCACAAGCACGAGCAGATATGGACATCCACCAGACTGCAGACAGTTGCGACAGGTTATGGTCACGATGGATAAAAAAACCTCCTCTATTTGAGCAGAGGTAACCTTCATATTACAATAGGAATCATAACAGGACACTGTCCATTAAATAAACATCTTTTCATTAGAGGTGTCACAGACAGTCCATTATGCAGAGAATGCATGAAAGCTGAAGAAACACCATCACATGTACGCTTGCAGTGCACAGGTGTGGCATCCCAACAAGCAAAAATACTGGGTAATCTGGGATCACTATCGGAAGCATTTAACAAGCCCAGAAGAGTAATAGATTTCTGGACAGAGATAGGGTGGCTAGAATAGAGTTCATATTCGAGGAAGGGCTCCCACCCGAAATGGTCGCTGTGTTAGACTAATTGTGGAAAAGAGCCCACAAAGAAGAAAAATACGCCCACGGGAAGAGATAGGGTGGTGCTATTCTATAGGCGGCCGATACGATATCATTAGACAAGTATCAAAAGTAATTTAAAAATCAACTCACCAACTGCTGTTGCTGCTGTTGTTGCTGTTGCTGCAAATCCGGCTGGTTTTGCGTGAACAGTTGCTGCATGGGACTCGGTTGCGGCTGTTGGGGGACTACGTCCGTCAAGCCGGGGGGGGCGGACCATTCGCGTCAACGGCGTCCTCGGAAACCCCCCCACTAGTGAATTGGAGACGGAAGCGGGGCAGGTGATGCCCAGAGCTTCGTATGCACGTTTCATGTCCGCCCCTTGCGTGCTGGGGGCGACAGGGGCGGGGGCGGGCGCCACGGTGCCCATAGGGCCCCCGATGGCCGTGGGCCCCCCCACGCCGGCCGTGCCCACGCCTGTCGTTGTGTGCGTCACTGTTGCTGCTGTTTAACACAAGCTTAGTATTAACAACTACGGTGCAACCAAACTTTTAGTGAACGTAGCCAAAAGGGGAAGTAATTGTCGCTATCTTGAAATGTCAGTTGTGGTGGATGTTGACATGAGAGAACACATATTTTTTGACTAGTTGAACCCTGCTTTTTAATAAATTTCTTGTCAATATTTTTAATTCAATTTTAGAAATATCAATATTTTTTAATTCATTCAAAATACACATATGTTTTTTTTTAACATATGTTCAAAATATACATTTACAATGTTTAATCAACTTGGCATCGTTTTCTATGTTTATCCTAAAATAATAATAATATAATTTATTTGTAATCATAGATTTAGATAGGTTTTTAAAGTTTTTTAAACTTTTGTTATCATGGTTGAATAATAATTGAATAAGTTGAATGAACATAATAATACGGGTTACTCACGATTTATTATGTATTTATATGAACTTTGCAAACCCAGACAAGTGCGTTTTCAAACTCGCGTGTGTGTGGTGATATTGTTAGTAGTGTGCAAGGAACTTAATCGACAGAAACAAGTTCAGTGTGGGAAGATGAATTAAAAACGAACACGACGGAGGGTAGGCAGATTGATCTGTCAATAGCAACTACACCTTCACGCGTCTCCGCAGTCTCGCCGCGACCGCGGTTCATGTAACTGGACTGACTATAAGAAATCGTGAGTAACCCGTTTACATAAGAATTATGATACGAGTTGTACTAATGTTTAGTTATTACGAAGTTACATATCGACTATGTTAAAAAACAAACTAAAAAAAAGACTAATAATAATAAAAAGCAAAAAAACAATATAGCAGATGATTTAAGCTGGAAAACCTACAGTCGATTGTCAATCAAGCCCTCTTCCACGTTCATAAAAATCCGATCACACTATATACGAGTACATATGTCAACGTTATCTTGACTGTAATAAGTACTAGTTTTGAAAGTTTTGTATAGATTTATCGTGTTCTAAACTGATTTTTAAATAGAGCGATTATACTATTAATTTATTTCGATAGTCTACTACCATCTTAAGAAAAATAGAAAGCAAATAAATTCCGCAAGTTTGGTATTTTTTACAAATTGTTCAAGATAAAAAGAATTCTAAAATGTTTCGAATGATATTTGTTTGACTAATCAAAAGAGGAGCTACCGAACATAAGCAATAATAAGGAAACTTACCATTCATATTATTAGCGGTTCTAGTCCTGTCTGCTTGTTTGAGTGGTAAGCACACAGGACAGTCATTTTTATTGCAATGTTTCCAGTGGTTAATAATTTGTCTTGATGATGAACAATGCGGTACTGAACAATTCTTCCCAGCCTGAAAGAAAGATCACATCTTTAACATTGACCAAAGAGAAAATTGAGCTAAGTGATAAAAAGAGACTTACTTGACATGACATCATATGGTTTAGGACTCCTTTCATAGTTTTACAATGTGGTAAAGTACACTGTCTCGTCTCGCCATTGGATTGTGTCTCTCTTCTTTGACATTTATGTGCGTGCAATAGTAATACCAATTGCTGCTGTATTAGTTTTCTTTTCTCGGGGTCGGCGATGGACCCCGTAGGCGGGGGTTGTGGGCCACCGGGTTGTCCGGTAGCCGATTGCGTTGCTGCTTGTGGCTGAGATTGTCCTCCAGCGGGGACGCCGGGGGTTTGTGGGGACGGCGCGGGGGGGACGGCTTGTGCCGCGCCGCCGCCCCCCGCGTCGCCCGGAGGTCCAAACCGGACTCCAGGGGGTCTCTGCGCCGGGGGCACAGCCGGCCCCTGGGGTGACTGCCCGTAGGCCGGGTGGTAGGGCGTGAGAGGATGGCCCCCGCCACCCGGTGCCTGCATTCGGGGATGATGCTGCAGGGTAGTTCGCATTATAGGCGTAACTGTCGCCACCCTACTAGCTAGTGGTCCATTTTGCATTACCTGGAAATATTCCATAATGTTTTAAACTAATACTTTTCACTTGGAAATAAACTGAATTTTTCGGCAAATTTACACCATAGCATTTAGACTTGAAGAGACAATTCTGGGTTTTAAGACTTTATTAGCGACTTTATGCTTTAGGTTAGTTTCCAACCATAAAAACTAAGTCAAAATCAAGAGGCAACGAATAAATATTTATTATCTAACTCTCTTACATATGAAGAATTTTAATTTATTTTATTTAAAAATCTTTATTGTATATAATCGTACAATAAGGCGAGCGTAATGCCTGGAGGCATTCCCTACAAGCCAACCTTTGGGAAGAACGGAGGTATAGGATTACTGACTGTTAAAGAAACTTCCACAAGTAGATTTTTTTCCTGAAAATAATTTTGTCAAATGAAAACACAAGATGCTCACCTGTGCATGTGGATGGTGAGGTGGCGCTGGGTGATGATTGTTACCCATCAGTGTTGGTATCTGCTTGTTGACGTTGTTGATGATCCCACCGCCCAGCATGCCGGCACCAGCCATGCTGCTGTTTGTTACAATCATGTTGCCACCGACGTTCGGTACGTTCATACCACCTACGAAAATAAGAACTTTGTGATAAAAAAAATGGGGTATTCATGCAACAACTATTTTATTTCACAGACATTGTTAATGTTATAGTTCTTGCAACTCGCAAGCGTGTGTCCACCTTGTTTGTTGATAAATGTCTGGGTATACGCGAAAAGTAACTTTCGCTTTAATGTATTTAAAGGTATATTGTGAGGGATATAAGGTCTCTTTTTACGCGCATGAACACTCACCACTACAAGCGAAGCAAACGCAAATGAGTTACAAGAACTGTAACAGTTACATTTATTTGACATCTGTAAGCTTGTCAGGCTGTCTGAAAACTAGGGCTCAATCAGATCCCTCCACCTCTGTTGTCACGTGTCAAACGCCTGTATCCCCTTTGAAGTTCATCTTCCACCTGTTTAGCTGCCCACACTTTTTCCCTCCTTTTTATATCATCCTGCAACTCCTACATGCTAGTTTTTTCCACTTGTCTGTTTATTTATTTATTTTCTTTTTTTGCACTATGTACAGAGGCGGACTTGATGCCTTTAGGCATTCTCTACCAGTAGACTGTTCATTAAATGTGAAAAATCGAAGCCATTCCATATCACGTGTTCCATTCAAGACAATTTAATTTTATAAGGTCGGGGAAGTTTCTTCATATTTTATATACAAAATTCAAGACAATTTTTTTTAAAGTTTAATTACATTCAATTATAATATATTTGTGCCGTTTTGTTCTATAACTTGCTGCCATCTTGTAGGTAGTGGTCACAACCTACATGATCCCGTTGCTGTTTTCTGTATTTTCTATTTGGGATTTTTGGTCAAAAAATTGCGACAAGTAGTTTTGACAGTCCTCTCTTGATGTTAACCTTACACTACTTAAAGAATTCTGAAGAGACCGAAACAAGTGGAAATCTGAGGGCGCAAGGTCAGGGCTATATGGTGGGTGCACCAACAGTTCCCAACCAAGCTATCTCAATTTTTGCCGAGTGGCCAAAGATGTGTGTGGTCAGGCGTTATCATGATGAAAGACTACACTCTTTCTGTTGATCAATTCTGGGCGTTTTTTCTCAATTTCTTGCTTTAGTCTCATTAGCTGTTGGCAGTAGAGATCCGAATCAATGGTTTTGCCCGGCGGTAAAAGCTCATAATGAACGATGGTCTTCATCACCATACAACATCACCTTATTGCGCGTTAATCTGGGTTTTACCATGGTCTGTGGAGCTTAGCTGTACTTAGACCATGATCTTTTTCGCACGTTCTTGTCGTAAGCGATCCACTTCTCATCACCAGCGATCAATCTTTTCAAAAATGGTTCGGTTTCATTGCGTTTTAATAGAGAATCGCAAACGAGTACACGGTTCATTAGTTTATTTGAGTGAGCTCGTGTGGTACCCAAATATCGAGCTTTTTTGTGAATCCAGACCTTTTCAAATGAGTCAAAACTGTTTTATGGTCTATGCCCAATTCATCAGCAATGTCGTAACTACTTATATGCTGATCTTGCTGCACTTTTTCACAAATGGGATAAACTTTATCAGTAACAGGGCGACCGGAGCGAACTGCATCTTTAACCAACTTAAACCAACTTTGTGCTACTCTTACTGACATTGCATTAGGCCCATATAGGGCACAAATTTTTTTCGCGGTTTGTGTCGCATTTTTCCCTTTTTTGTAATAAAACTTTAAAATTTATCGAATTTCTTCGTCAGGATTCACTCATTTTCTTGGACAGAAAAACAATTGAAAAATGGCGGGAAACAGTTTATTTTTTTATTTAAAAATGTTACCTTTTTAATGGTTTATTTGTATTTTCATTCAAATTCATATAGGATTACAATAGAACTCATCAAAATAATATTCATTTCCCCTAAGTATGTCTTAAACCTACTTGACTTTATTGCTATGTTACAAGTGTGTATAAAGCCTGAAACAAGCAAAGGCTGTACTCACCTTGAATCGAACTCATTGGGATGGTTGAGTGCAGCTGATTTGGATGACTTGTATTTGGCATTAGTTGTGGGTGCATACCACTAGATACAGACACATTTGGAGGTGACTGTAGGTTTGGACTCTTACTTCCTAAACTACTCAATGCTAAAGGGTTGTTGTGGCCAACTAAGCCACCCCCCTTGTTGCCCTGTGAAAAGACCAGCAAACGACATACATTATTAGTATAACATTTAACAAAATACTAAATACAATAATATATCATGCAATACCGCCGGTGAAAAACCAAATAATGTATCTTCAAAATTTAGAAATTAATTTTGTTTTAAAACTCGAATCCAATAATGATAATTACATCGCCAAAATTAAGTGTTAGAAAGATAGATAGATACTTTACTGTACACCAAAACATACAGCAGAGAAACACAAAAATACAAGTACATACTTAGAAACACAATTGCTAGACTTATCACTATAGAAATTTATTCTTTTTTTTGGAATGGCTAAATTCTTGTGTCCCTGTGGCTGTTCAAGAGTCATTTAACATGTATGGTTTAGGGCGAGCACAGAAGGCGCTCAGCCAAAAGCAAAAAGTGGGTGCAGCAACGAGCCTAAGGGCTCCCCAGGCGGTAGACCGGCGGAAGGAACGGACGACGGCTTAGGGCGTTGCTTTGGGAGGGTATCGCGGAATGTCGAGTTGGTGGGGAGCATTCAGGCACTTGCCAATACTTGGTAAAAGTGTTGGCTGAAAGTCAGTGTGTTCACGGTGTAGCGAGGATGACGACATCGTCCTCACCAGCGGAGACGGCGCATATGTGTAGCCTGTGAGGGTAGTGTAAGAACCGCATTAGCAGCAGTAATTGGGTCGTCGGGGTCGTCTAAAACGTGGCGAGAAGGACAACGACGACCGTAACGGGGAGGGTCATTCCTATCGGGGACATAGGTTAGGAACTATTAGGGGGTTGAGATGGTGAGGGACTCTGTCGTAGTAGGAGGAAAGTTCCAAGTCATTGTGGAGGTCGCCATTGCGAGAGTAGCATGGCCTTACGCACGAATCAATCTATGTTATAAAAGTATTTTAATGTTGGAGCGAAAGTCATTATGGGACATATGAAGGTTTTGTACAATGTCAGTTTATTTCTAAGCGACATCTTATTTCTCCCGTTTATGAGAGGGTTGAGGCGACAGAATACAAAGGCAGCTCGGTTTTGGACAGTTTGTATGTTTTCTCGGAAGATCAGATGGTCTAGTGTGAATACGAGATATTTGATCTTCCTAACCCATGGGATGGTTTGACTGAAAAGGGATATCGAGAGTGGGGAGAGGCGAGGCCTAGAGCTACCCCTAGGAAAAGGGAAGCACATGGCTGCACTTTTCTCCAGGTTGAACTCTATCCTTCACCTCATAAATAACTGGCCTAGAACGGTGATTGCGTGTTGGAGGGGTAGAGATACACGTCGTAGATTCCTATCTGGGGCGTAGAGGGCGGTGTCATCGGCAAAGAGGACAAGCTCTATTCTAGGGGAGTGGAGGATGTCATTGGTGTAGAGTTATTCACTCTAGAGGGGGGGGGGGGGGGGGGGTCGTTAGGACGGCGCCCCGAGGGACTCCAGCTCTAATTGGGCGAGAACTGGACAGAGTGACTTCAACTCCGTAGAGAAAGGTGCGATTGGTAAGGTGACTGAGGTGTGAATGATGAGAATGAGAATTTTAGGCACCTCTAGTTGGTACAGTTTATAGATTAAACTATTGTGCCAGACCTTATCAAAAGCATTTTCATTACGTCGACATCTTGAAAGGTCTCCTTTGGTAGAGACCTGCGAGGATGTGCTCGGTGATTTGGTGCACCTGCTAGACACTAGAGCGATTAGCTCTAAAGTCGAACTGTTCATCATTGAGTAGGCCTTTTAAGTTGACGTGACTCAATAGACGAGAAAGGAGAATTCTTTGGTAGATTTTTGCCATTGTATTCAATAGGCTAATAATGAGTCTATAACTAGAGGGTTCCGAGCGATGATCACCCGGTTTGGGGATGACCATAACGACGGCTTCTTTCCAGGTTGTTGGAAAGAGATGACGTTTCATCGTGGCACCCACAAAAAGTGCGATCAACTTGATCGGGAGGCTTTTAAACACCTTATTAGGAATTCCATGGATGCCAGGTGATTTTTTAATGATATCCTGCATTTCAGTTACCATAACCGGTAGAATGGAGTTTGATGGGGGGACAGAGGCTCGACGCTCCTCTCGACCTCTCCGTCAACCAAGTCGACATGTAACACGTCGACCGGTTGACGGCTACGGGAGCATTGGGCTTCAAGGCTGTCGGCCAGGTATTCACCCTTCTCAACATCGTCAAATGCGGGAGGCCGTTCGGTCTAATCAATGGAGGCATGGAAGCAGTAGTTTGCTTTCATAGATCTCGCTAACAGCACAATCTAAAAATCCATACAGTCGGCCAACGGAGACGTCTAGACATGACAATCGCGCGGGGCGTGAGGGGTGAGACGCGGGTAGGGCGAGCCCGAGCTGTCGTACTAGTAGCTCGGGACTCGTCTTTCAGGGCTAACGCGTGTTTGTTTTAAATGTTTTAATTTGTACACAATTAAAATGGTGCATACGACATGTGCTGTGAGAGATTGCAAGTCGTCATCTCGCATAAATAAAGAACTAAAATTTCATCAATTTCCGCACACGGTAGAAAGGTAAACATTGTTATTGTTAAGGGGCTAAATTGAGAAAAAGTAACTTTTTATTTTCGCTGATATGTCAGTTGTAGATGATACATAGATCTAATTTTTATGTATATTTATTTTGACAATATAATCTAGATTCTGGTAGAATAAAAACACTTTCTTCGATGGATTGATTTTCCAAAGTAAGGTCTGTTGTTGGAAAAATTCGCTTGGCACTTAGCAATCGCAATAGTTTTATCTATTCTTTTTTGCGAATTGGATTCATATTGTACATTACTAAATTCTGGTAGAATAACATTTTATTTAATGTTTATTCACCGAGAAATGTGTAAAAATACATAAAAAATGTAAAATAGCGCGATTCCGCTCTGTCCTCACACGCGCGTTTCGCCGTTTGTTAGAAAGGGACAGCTCCAAAATCGAGGCCCTTAATATTATTTAGCTAGAAATTTTACAACTTTAGCTTGAAATAAAAATTTTATTCGCGGCACTTACATATCCCAAAGTATTATCACACCTTTTTGTTACACTATATTTTCTTGTTACACTAAGCATTTGTAATATACATTGTAATATGCATTGTAAAAAAGTATTAAAACATAATATAATTGTATTTTATTTAAATTATAAAGAACTGTGACAACCCTAGGTGCTGTGACCGCTGTCTTGCGATGTCGGCTTTTACGCAAACATCAAAGGCGTTGGCCCACTGTATACACTGTGCCAACGGCGAGTAGGATGTGTGTGATGGCGAGATCTCTGACAACAGATAGTCCCAGCTTTTATTTCTGAATTCAGTGATACGATACTTTACGTCCATCTGTAAAGCCTGCTTCCTACGCCTATTCTCTTCACAAGGGAAGGAGTCGTAAGCACGGATGGTTGCGTTCTTGGCTCTTATCAGTTCCCTTGTCCTTGGGCAACTCTCATCGGCGATCATTCGCCACTAGGACCCCGCTTAGTCGAGTTTTGCATTATATCTCTAAAGTGGCTACAGAGTCCAGAGACCGACGTGTCATCCTCACTGGTCAGGTCGTTTGGGATAAGAGTCTAGGTGGGGGGAGCTAGAAGCCTTAATTTCCTCAAGCTTGCTCCAGTCAATAATAGGATTGTCTTGGGGAAACGGATCAGTCTGCCGACCTAATTTCTTTACTACGGGACGGTGGTCGGAATCTAACTCGCATAGGGTTTCTATCTAGTTTAGACGTAAGGCTATATTTTTGAAAAGGGTAATGTCTAGTACGTCGGGTCGGTGTGTAACATTATGAGGGTAATGGGTTGGCGTCATTGGAGCTGTAACGTGAAAGTGGAGTTAGTTAATGAATCTGACAAGGCGTTTACCATTTTAGATGGACGTGTGGTTATTGAAACTAGGGTTTTCGGAGTTGAGATCACCTGCCAGGATGACTGAGTTACCCAAATTGAGGAGTGACTCGAGGTCAGTCCTAAGCAGTTCTCTATCGAGGGGCAAGTACACAGATACCAGAGTAACAGATGGAGGATAGCTAAGCGGCAGACCGAGGCCTCCATATTAGTCAGTGGAGGCGTGGGTATGAGAATGCAGTGCAAGGACCTTCTGTAGTAAATGAGGATGCCGCCTCCTCGGCTAGTCAACCTGTCATTTCGTACTAAGCGATTTTGGGATCGGTTAGCTAGGTTTCAAGAAGGTATCTTGCATTAGCATTATATCTATTTGGTGATTTCAGAGGAAATCCTGAATCTGGGTGCGTTGGGACTTTGGCGTCAGCGTTGAAAAACGCGACGGACAAGGAGGGTAAGAAGTACGGGCTCGTACTTAATGACTAGGTTTCCATCAGTGGACCTGAAGGCTTGGGCCAGGTTTCTAATTTCCTGGAGGTTGATGACTCTAAGGAAATTACTGACTAGAGCCAGATGATCCTTCATTAGAACCAGAACTAGTCTGGACTAGGGAGGAGGTGTAGCCTTAGGAGGTTGGGATTTAGAGACAGGTTCCGGAGTGACTGGAGTATTCCTCCAGGTTTGTGTGGGTTTGAAAAGCTGGGGGGAATGCCTCTTTGGGAAGGCACTACGGCCTATTTTGGTTGCGCCAGAAACGGCGCGGCTTTGGGTGCCTCTACATGTACAGAAATGAGAGGTACCGGGGACGCAAACGCAGGAGTGCGCTTGGCGGGATGCCTCCTGACAATTCTGCGTGGGGCTTTGGGGCACCTGCGATAGCTTGCAGGGTGTCCAAGTTGGGAGCAAAGACCGCAACCAGGCGGATCCTCAGCACCCTCGGGATGGGGGCAGTCGCTAGTGCCGTGGTGGCCTAAGCACTTTACGCAGCGGAGGTGCGTAACAGGCACGTGCAGCGTGACCATATTATTGGCAATCTGTCTTCTCTCAATTCTCTCCTTCCTCTTCTGTTGCATAGGTATGAAAGATTTTCTCTTTATGGAGGAAGGTGGTGAGGGACCTGTAGTCGTTGTACTGGGGACCTTTACTTTAATTTATTCCTGGCAACCTTTGGGTGCTAAGGAGAAGTCTGTAGAGTACTGTAGACGAATAGCGGTAGATGATGCAATAAAATTAATACATGTAATGCAATAAGCAAATGAGACAAGAAACAAATTTATAAAAACACTATTTTTGAAAATATGTTCATTTGGTTCTTACGCAGTGATAAACTAAAAACAATATGTTATTGAGAGTATGCTTTGAATAATGATGATCAAGACTTCTGTTTTAAACTGAATCAGAATCTAAGATGTAAGTAGAAATATTTTTAAGCAATAGACATCACATATCAGTTTGTTATTGGAACATAGGACTTAGTTCAAAGAAACATTACAAATAAAACAAATGAATTTTATTGATAGATCAGCCTTAGAAATCCATCAGTCCCAGGTACTCACTTGCTGTATAAGATGATTATTGATTCTTTGCATGGCAGCTGTTGGGTCATCCCCATTGAGCTGCTGCTGTGGAGCCAATTGTCCCCCAGGGCCTGGTCCTTGTGCTGGGGGCTTGGGTCCCTGGACTCCGGGCTCCGGGATGTGTTCTCCATAGGATACCCCCATCAACTCATCAGGAAGATCCTTCTCCAGGTCGAACATATCCAAGTTGGAGAACCCGTCTACTGCAACAATCAATTCATATTGTAGAACATAAAATATTAAATGATCATATTGTCACATTGATGAAAAATTAGAAATGGACCGAAATTCGTATCACATTTGGTAATGCCGTAATTCGTTTCACATTTGTTAATGTCGAAATTCCTCAGCTTTTACCGAAACTTCGGCATTCGGCCGAATTTCAGTTCATGAGCAGAAAATTCGGCAATCAATCCTTCTAAAGCTAATTAAATTTAACAGGACCATGTTATCATTGCAAACTATTTGGTGATACAAAATCTTATATATTTATATGATAGGGCCAAAATTTTTCTTTTTGTCTAACATGAGAAGTTTCCATATCTGATTTCTACAAAATTAGTGATCTTTTGTGGATATATATAATAGTTCATTGTAAACCAGGGTTGTTAAAAACCATGACTTATTGGACTTTTTATTTTTATTAAAAAAAATGATTTCTTTACATCTGGGTCATTCCATATAACGGGTTTTACTAACCATACACCTTTAGTTGTTAATTTCTTAATAATTATGAACAAAAAAAAAATTATATTTTAACAGCACATCAGCTCCCTCTTACTCCAAATTTACTTAAAATATTTTCAGTTTTAGCAATATATGTAGCTAGATTTAAGAAATTAAGCTGCGAATATGCGTAACGGGTGTTACACGATTTTTCATCTACTCTCTGTAAGATCTGACATGAATGCATAAATCTGTGAAAAAATCTTAGACTTTACATTAAAGTAAAATTCATAGGGTATCTAAATAAAAAAGCCATCATCTACCACACACATTACATAGAATCTGCCTACACTTAATATTTAATATGTTTTTTTGTGTGTAATGGCTGTTACAGGCTGCTGTAAGGGATGTTACGCGTACGAAATAAAAACATAAATGCTGTGAAATATATTATTTTAATTAAATACTTTTAAAACAAAAACTTAAAGAAATTCGGTTAAATTAAAAAACAATTTAAACAATGCAAGTTTTTAATATATTTTTGGAAAAGTTGAACATTATATGATGGAAATTAAAGTAGGTAGTTCACCCTTACTTTTGAGCATTCGTTCACCCTTACCTTTTGAGCAATGCAAATAATATTTTCAGGTAAAATGCAAATAATATTTTCTTAAGGGATATCAGAAATATCCTTTTCATCACTACTGAATATTTTTGCGTTATCACCAACCATTTTTGGGTACATAACTTGGACCTCACCTTCATCCTCACACACAGCCTGATAAATAGTGGCATATCTATATTCCGTATTTTTTTTTTGCCTTCAGCGATAATTTTGGTAAGAACAAACACTCCCAGCTGAATATCTTTTACATTTAATACAGTTCTAAGTTCTTCTGGTGTTTCTTCTCCAGAGTCAGTATAGAGTATAGATGTCGCTAAATCACAATTTTTTCTTGATGTCATTGACTTATTCTGAAAGTTCACCCACAAATTGCATGTAAGTGTGTTCTTCTTCAATTTCAATTCCTTCTTGCTCTTCAATTTCAGATCCAGATTTCAGTGTTGTCAGAGGATGCAAATCTTCCTCGCTCCAGTCACAATCATAAAGTGTCTCCATCATTGTCATTTAAATCATAGTCTTTTACTTTGATTGCTATTTTGGAAGTTCATGCAACTGCAATATGAACAATATTGTCTACAGTTTTAAAATAATGTTGACTCTGAATTTTCAGAATTGGCAGAATATGTTTCCAGGTGCTATTCAGCAAAACTTCCTTACCTTCAATATTAGTCTTGGAAATGAATTATGAAAATTAATGGAAATGAATATTAGGAAATGAATGCCATGTGTATGCCTTTAACTTCGCTTGACACACAAAATGAAATCTTCAGCGGAGTTCAGGATAACTTTCCTGGATTTGACACCTGTCCACATTACTCACTTGACAGTTCCGCCTAGCCCATCTACTGCACCTTTTCCATGTGATGCAGCAAAAAATACCCACTGCAGATTATACAGTTTGGCAAAATATTTAATATCTTGAAGAAGTGCCAAAGCATATAACCAACACCTTACATTAATTTCTTATTAAATTTTCCCCAAAAATCGTTACGAAAATACGTAACACCCGTTAGGTAACGGGCGTTACACAATTTTCTCTGTGAAAATATCGTTATAGACTAAGCTTAGCATTAAAAATGACACAAAAGTGAATTATTTGTAAATATAACCTCACAATACAATACATCAGCTACAATACAAACTTTTTCGTTATTCCTGTAAGAGTGTTACGGGTGAGATCCCTTCAAGAAGGCTAATAAATCAATGTAAAAACAGAGAAACGTACCAGAAAATTTCGCACTCGGAAACAGTACCTTATGTGGGCTTTGTAATGGCGTGAAGTTAGCTGTCAAATTCAAACATTTTTTTACGTTTCGTGTTGCCAATTTAGCATCAAAAAATCTATCACTGAACAAGTGATTTGATCACACTTCATTTTAGCAAAAATATTAAATAAATGTATTTTATTGGGTTTTCTACTTGAACTTGCATGTTTTAATAGTTATAGATTCATATATAACTATAACTTTAAATAAATAAGCTAAAATATATAACTTTAAAATATTGTTGTTGTAGCGTACGAAATGGAATGACCCAAACATTTCTGCTTAAAAAGGGGTACATTAAGCTGAGCGGCTGGTAACACTGAGTAGTGTCACGTTAACTGTCACCAAGTAAAATCTGTGTATTTTGTTGTCATTTTGGCCAGAAATTACTTCTTACTTAATTCTTGTAGGTCAATGTGTAAAATACTTTAATTATTTGTAAACTAAGAATTCTTTGACACTTTCAAAACAAATGTTTCTTGCGAAAAATCACTGAGTAACTTTAAATATTAAGGCACTTAAATATTAATCAATGTGAAAATTAACAAGACATTATGATGACTAAAATTTATTTCAAACACAAATACTGCACTGCATGTAAAATAAATAATCATCAAAATCTTTTGAGTATTATTTCTCTAGGATTGAATTGCATAACTGAAACAATAAATGCCTACTAACTGCACGGAAAAGATAATTAATTAACAAATACCTTGACATTTTGTGAAACATGATATTTTTTTTAAAATAAAGCTTTTCTTGTTTTTTTTATACCATTGTATAAAAGATGGCAGTAATGGTATCCTATTACTTTATAAAGTTAAAAAAAACGAATAAGAAACAAGATAAGAAATTTGTAATTTTTTATAACTTTAAATTTGGATAACTCAAAACTGGGATTTTGTTACTTAATGACTTTTCACCCTATGGGGTCGAATGGTCCATTTTATTGCAGATATTGCACAATTTAGATCAGGGGTCTCCAAATTACAGCCCGGGAGGGTCAAGATCGGCCAGCGAGCACTTGTAATCTGGCCTGTGGCAGCGAGCTGGACATGAGTGGCATTTGACTCACCATACAACTTTGATTTACAATAATAATCAATAAAACAATTAATTTGTTTAAAACTAAAACAAAATAATAATCAGACATTTTTATTCACTAAAGAACACAAACACTGTCATACATAATTTGGTACTTAAAAGTATAACATTAAACATTTTAATAATAATTAATGAGATTTATGTAGCTTTTCTCAAGTTAATTTCACCAACAGAAACTAACAAAAAAATAATTAATAAAACTACTAAATAAAACTAATTAAAAAATATTTTGTTAGCAGTTGTAGATCAAGTTTACTAGTGCCAAGTATCAAAAGTGACTTAAGATGGTCATCAGTTAACTTGGATCTGTACATTTTTTTTGTGTATTTCATTTTGATGAATCTTTTTCACAGAGACAAGTAGTACCAAAAACAGAAAGAAGCCACAAGCCAATTTATGCAACTGATCAAACTGTGTAAATGGAAGACTTATAAAATTCCAGCAAAGATGATATTTTGATATTTTTCTTTAAAAATATTGCTGCAAAGCAAATCAATCACTTCCATTTGAAGTTCTGGAGAAAGGGTTTCTAAGTCTTGGTCCCTGGAACTTTGTGGAACAGTCAGTGTGACCGTAAGGCCAAAAAGTTTTAGAGACCCCTGATTTAGATTAGCAAAGAGTAATAAATACATATTTCAGAATTAAATATTTCATTATTTGCTTTAGAGTTTATTGTTTTAGTTTCTCAGCTCATCTTTTCTACTACTTCCAGTTTTCCATTCCATTTTGGTGTATGTATCATATTGTTTATGTATTTCTTTTTGCATTTATGAATGTGTATAATTATTTGTATATGTATGTATTATTATGTTACATTTGTTTTGTGTTTTCTATTCTCTAATTTAAAACTGCACCTATGTACCTTTTTCTGTATAATCTGGTGGTTGACTGATAGAGAATGGTTTATGGCATTAAGGCCTGTTGTACATATCATTGTGCAATAAAGTTTAAATAAATAAATGTGGCCTAAAGAATTCTCAAGATGTTTATTCCCAAAATGTTGGATTTTTAGAGTGTCTTCTCAATAATTTAATAAGTTTTTAACCACATCAAAAACAACTTTTTTTGTTGTGTATGTTTTGTTATACTGTATAATCATACAGGCCACTTACAATAAATTGTAAAACTCTTCAGATAAGTATTACATTGTTTCTAAAACCAAGTAAACTACTTGATATTTTAGGAATTGAAATAAGACATTCTGAATATAAGACTTTTTGGGAAAAAACATTTTATAAATTTAAAATTTTGAGAGGTCAAAATTTTAAATTTTAATTTTAGTTCTAAATGATTAATTTCAACAAAATAATTGCAGTCTTTCAAAATCCTTCATTATTGCAATGCTAGGAACTTTTTGAAAGTAACACCCGATGTAGGCAATAAGTAATAACATACATAACACACACACACATAAATTGCTACCTCTCATTAGAGTAATTTGCTGGAACTTGTCTATGTAATGGTGACATTATTTTTCATATAACTGAAAAATTGTCTAATATTTATAAGTTATAATACATATGGTTGAAATATTAAAATTGGGCAAATTGTTTTAATTGAATAAAAATAATAAGGTAACATTAATTTAATAAGTACTTATTTTATTATTGGCAATAATAAAACATATCAAAATATACATATTTTCTACTGTTACATATTATATAATAGTAATAGTCAATAAAAATAACAAAAGACAATATAATTTAATTATTGTATTTTATAATCTAAAAATATGACAAATACTTAAATGAGCAGCATAAAATACTAATTTAAATTTCAATTAACTTATAATACTAATTTGAATGGGCACCAAATTTAAAGGTGGATTAGGTTTAGGTTTTCTGGTGACAATAAAGAAATAGCAGTTCTGACGCTTTGTGACAGGGTGTATAAAAATCCGATAATTATAATAAATATCAAAATATCCAATATATATTAGATATATATGATGTATATAAAAAAAAAGTGAGAATTTCATTCTGTAAGTAGTTTCAATGTGTCAAAATTGTTAAATGAAACTTTGAGTTCAACTAATAGACTTATTTATTATACAACAAAACAAAAAATAAGAGTAAAATTAGAGTAACAAAAAATGAGTGAGATTAATTATCAGTCTACTTAATCAACATTAAACTAAATTATAATTATAATCTTTAGTTCTGGATCATTGGCAGTAGCAGTGATTATAATATTTATGTCAATATAACAATTTAAAAGCATGGGATCTGCCAAAATTCTAGTTTCGCCGATAAATAGATAAATATCAATTGATATATATCCACTGATATATATCAGGGAACCCTGCTTTGTGATGGCATTCTTAGTGATTTAAAAATGTTTATTTAATTTAATCAAAAGTAGTTTGTGTTATGATCATGATCAACATCATAATTTGCTACTTATTTAGTATTTATTTGTTGCTTGTTTAAATATCAGCCACTTTAATTAAACTATTATTTAAAATACAGTCACTAAAGATGTATCTATTATTTTTGTTTACATTATTTTCAATATTTAAAGATATCAATGATAATTTAATTAAAGAAAGTAAAATGAAAATAAAGAAATAAAATATAAATATATGCAGATATAAATAAATAGTTAATCATAAGCAAGTATAACAAATACATTCACTGTGTGACTTTTGACATGTACTATGAAAGGGTTATGTGACACACAACAAGATAAATAAAATTTAATTGAATAATATATAATAGACAATATTTTGGATAATGTTTCATCGATAAATAATTGTTCTAGTACTAATAAAATAATAAATAAGATAGGTTTATAAATTGAATGGCTACCTACAGCTTCATATATTTACCTACTGTTTCTTATATAATTTGATAGGTAGTTTTAAAACAATAAATATTTTAAATGGGTATTGCATATTGTTATTTTGAGATACCCTATACAAATGGTTGGTTCTTTATGAAAAAACAATATCTTTTTGCAAGCTGACAAACATATTTCACATGATATGTTTATAAACAATGCTATAAATTAATGAAAATGAAAATATTACTTTTACTGTAGTTTCGGCCAACGTGGGTATTCAAAAATGTGAGAAAATTAAAAAAAAAAATATTAACTTGAAAACTACATTTGATAGATATATTAAATGTACTAAGAGAAAACACAATTTATAACATTGTATATGATAAAAAATTAAAAATGTCATTTTATTTCATAGTAAATAGCGTAGAAAACAAATAATACGACGCAAAACTTGCGAGGGGCTAATAAGAGCGAACCTCGAACGAACACAAAATGTCAAAAATCACAGTAAGATAATAATGACAGAACAGAGTTTCAACACTTGCAAAACTTTGTAAAATAATAATGAATAAAGTACTCACCCGCGGAATCCGTGCGGATCATTTTAGGCCGCTTATTAGGCGGCTCATCGGCCATGGCTCTGTTTACTAAACGTAAGCCGTCGTGAATATTTCGGCCCGCCGATTCAAATAACACTTTTATGTCTTATACCTTCAAGAAATAACATTTTAAAGGGATTTGTCATTCATCATAATGTAATTCACCCACATCACGACCGTTCGATGTCCTCCGCACCTTGGAAGGCACATATTATAATTTCTCACTCAAGTATTCGCCATTACAAAGCTCGGAATCGAAGAGCTACACAGACCCTCTCACCATCTTCCGTCGGAACTAGCACAATGAATGAAAACAATATCACCAGATTTTTGCTACTTTGTGGGACTTATTTTATAGATCGAATAACACGATTTCATTTATCACTCTAAAATACACGGAATGGTACAGTTTATGATAAAATGATGTAAGAAAAAACAGAAAATTTACACTACAAATTCCGAAATTCTTCTCAGTCTCTCCAGCGCAAAATGGCGGCTGTTGATGAAAACTTTTTCTACGCTTGTCAGAAAATGTCGGGCTAAAAAGATAGGCGGCGTCGTCATTGGTCGGCGCACACCACGTGACTAGCGGAAGTGGCAAATCTTGATGGGATCGGTCAGAATCGTCTGACGTCACGGCGTCAAAAACCGAACATTCCCGATGAAAGTCGAAGTCTCGTTCTTATTGTAAGCATGTTAATTTATATAATATTTTTTTAATCCAAACGATTGGAAAGAATGAAAAAAATATACTTATAATTGCTTAGTATTATATTTCTAAAAATATTTTATATTAAAGCAAGATACCTATATATATTTAAATTAGACAATGTTTTTATTTGAAATTTACCTCCAAAATGGGAGTGGTCAAAGTCAATAGACGATACAACGTGTCTTTACTAGGCCATAGACAAAAAACGATTTTAGATTAGTGATAAGGCAAAGGAATTGTAGTTTAGTCGAATTTTACACCAAAATTAAAATACATTATGGATAACATTATGAAATCACTTTTACACATACTTAATTTTATTTTAATCACGTTCCATCCGAACGATTATACCTAAGCAAACAGATATTTTCTTTTCACATAGGTATTAAACAATGTATGTTCATGGAATGGACATCTTAGATGTAGTGTTACGATTACATACCGAGTACGTACGTATCGTACGTACCGAGTACTTAGAGTACGACATACCATGTATGTCTAAAATACCAGTACGCTTTCCATTACGCTCTTCAAGAGAGCTGTGAACAGGATTCTGCAAGGTCGGCAGCGCACCCGCAAGCCGTCTGGTGTTGCAGATGTCCATGAATGACGGTGACCACTTGCTATCATGTGGCCCGCCTGCCATTCTATAAAAAAAACTATTTATGTTAACATTCATCGAAAGAGTTGAAATTGACTACCGTAACTGTACCATAACCAATTTTTTTATCCACTGCTCGACATGGACTCCTCATGCACATTGAGTACGAAGAAATGTATACTTAGATAATATATATGTGCATGAAAGATGCACGGCCTTAAAATAGATTGGCTAAGCGGGTTGGCGAATCCACTCCTTTAGAGGTGGTGTAGTTCCTCAGAGCTTGTGGTAGTGACTTTGTTATCCCTTATAGTCTCCTTTTACGACACCCATTGGAAGATATGGGGTAGGTACTGCTATTCTAATAACCGACCGACACCACACTGCCTAATCGATTACACGCGTTATTTTAGTTGACTAAATGACCAAAATTGTTTTTATTCCGTCACAATTTGACTCATATTTTCAACGTAGCCATATTGTTATCAAAATATTAAATTAGATTTCGGTCTTGTACCAGTGAATGTTAATATTCATGATGAATAATCAAGAACTTTGTAACACAATTCAAACAATAACGGTTAAGTGTGTAGTTGAATATATTTTTTTATTATTTGAATAGTAAACGCACTTATATTTTTCTCTAATTGTAAGTACCTACTTTGTGTTCCAGATAATTACAGTATATATATCTATTTGTAATACTATGTACCTACGTAATGAGTGACAAGCGGTGATAGCATAAGGGTACCTATACTATGAATATCAATACTCAATTTAGGTTCATATATTTATTAATATTCATAGCGAGTGAGATATGCCAGAGTCCATTCCCATACCCTCTCACTAATACCTTCTCTACACTACTCGCAAAGTTCCTCGACGAAGTACTCGGGAAAGTTGACCGAAGTCTGAGGTGCGACACTACACACTCGTTCAACTTCGCGATGAGCTCATTCGCGCTGCGGCGTCGGCACCACGTCCTTTGACTCGGGCGCAAAAACCGACAACAACCGGAAGTCGCCCGAGGCGAGGTAAAGTTGGACGAAGTACGACGAAGTGCCTCTCCACACTCTCATATTCGCCTAACCTCAGTCAACTTCGCGAGTAGTGTAGAGGAGGTATTACGCTTTCTCGAAATCCATTTTTACATCAACAAAGGTAGGCAGCGCATCCGGTGGGGGTGTCAGTTTGTTGTTCTGGACTAAAGTTGGTGTAGGTACTGCCAGGGCCGTCTTTACCAGGGGGTGCAAGGGGTGCGGTGCACCCCGGGCGCTCACCTTTTAAAGGTAATGAAAAAATATAACGCTATAGTAAACAATTACACAATAGGATATTTGACTGTCATAGGATACACAATAGGATATTTGACTGTCATAAGATACACAATAGGATATTTGACTGTCATAGGATACACAATAGGATGTTTGACTGTCTTAGGATACACTCCCGCACCCCGGCGCAGAATAGACTTAAGACGGCCCTGGGTACTGCGGATGTCCTTAGGCGACAATATTCACTTACCACCAGCTGGACTGTATGTTCGTTTGCTTGCCACCTTGTCTATAAAAAAAATCCCGACTCCAACCACTGAGAATTAAGGTTCTATAAAAAAATATAAATTATATTTGGTGCTAACAATAGGCATAATTTTCACCGAGTCCATATATTACGAGTACCTATATTAAGGCTTGTAAAAGGAGGTTATTGAATAATATGACGTATTGTCAACGATCCCACTCTCACGGGCAGTTTAGAACCCCTCAGCGTTCGGAGAGACGTGGCATCTCTCTGTGTTCTACCGCCTGTACAATGGGGAATGCTCTGAAGAATTGTTCAATATAATTCCCACCTCGGGTTTCTACAACCGCACCTCCCGTCACAGAAGTGCGGTCCATCCGCATTTCCTAGATACGGAGGTGTCGCGTACTGTTCGGTCCAAAAATTATTTTATATCGCGAACCCGTAGGCTGTGGAACGAACTGCCTCAAGAGGTCTTCCCATTAAATTACGACATGGGGTTCTTCAAGAAAGCTGTGAATAGGATTTTGCAAGGTCGGCGGCGCGCCCGCATACCCCCTGGTGTTGCAGGTGTCCATGGGCGGCGGTAACACTTACCATCACGTGAGACCGCTTGCTCGTCCGCCCTCTTCTCTATATAAAAAAAAAAAATCTGGACCTTATTGTCAGTTTGGCCTTTTTTTAAATATTTTCTAAATTTCGTTGTTTCAAAAGTCCGTTTAATTTAAACATAGCTACGGATTTTGTATAAAAAAGTACTTTAAGATTTCACTGCTCCTCAGTATGTGGGAAACTAGAACCGACAAATAAGGTACCTTTTCTTAGAGAATGTCACATATTCAAGCTATACATATCACGCAACAGATATACGTGCATATATGCGCATTGCGCATGTCACATATTTGTACTTATGCATCATGCTGAATATGTCACATTATATTCATGTTTCATATGTCACTGCAGTATGTAGTTATCGGTCATGCAATGCATGACAGAAAAATTAAATAAGTAAAACTTCCTTAATGTGTACATTACTAATTAATTATTTATTATTAGTATATTTATTAATTTTACATTTCATATAAGGGCTTAACACCCAATATTTCCAAACCAGTCTTCATCACCAGACGTGCTGAGTGAAATACGAGCAGTCGCTGACTTGCTACATCATTGTCAACATTCTTAACTTTTACTTCATTAAACATTCTATTAACGTGCCTTGCTAAACGGAATAAATAATTTACAATGATACAAGCTTCATATCCCATTAATGCCCTAGTTAAAACATCCTCAAACCGAGCCAATTCTGTTACAACATTTCCAATTATCTCTTCTGGTATATATTCAGGATGGCAGACATCTGGTAGAGATACTCCACAGTTTTTTTCTAAACTCCATAGCCTACAATGGAGATACTGCAATTTGATTCCACTATCCCCTTCACTCTGCAGGGCTTTGTCCCAATCAAAAATATAATCTTTTTGCCTTTTCTGCTTCAAGTCATTAATCAAAACTGCTGTGATACCGAGAATATCACATGTTTCTTCATTCATAGCTGAACTTCTTGTGTCTGTAAAATAATAATATATTAATGAGGGATTTAAATAATATTTTCAAGTTAGTGACACCCCTTCTGGCCATGTGGATTGAAGACTTGAAGAAAGAGCGAGTAGAGGCTTGATGAGAAGAGCAGAAGACTGTGTGTGGTGGTGGTCCTTGGGAGAGGCCTATATCCAGCAAATGGAGAGACAGGCTGATGGTATGGTACTGTAAAGTAATGAGTCCATGTGTGATCAGAGCTCTTTATCAGCAATGATTGGAGAAGTACAGTTCTTGCAATTTATGACTATACATTAACATTGCTTGTGTATAATGTATTTAAAGGTATATTGTGAAGGGTATAAGGTCTCTATTTACGCATATGGACACCACTATAAGTGATGTAGATTTGCACTCAAAAGTTTCAAGAATTATAATGCCACCTACTTTGGGTCAATGAATCCAAAAGTACTGGTCATGTTGTGTCTCTGGGAATGTGTACTGGCATTTTGAAATCATGCAGTACCTTATTTTATCTAAAAAATATGTAATTAGTTCACACATTTGGTGTTGAGAATACTACAGCAGTGATTTTCCATTTCATTGAAAAAGTCTCAAGTACAAAATTGTGAAACTTGTGGAAAATTAGATGACATTTACCATCGGCTGATGGAATATGAACAGAACAGACATAAAAAAATATTTTTTGTCTAAATTTAAAATTAATACATGGGATGTGGGTGCGCTGTGCAGCATCTTAGCAGAGCCATCTTCAGATGCAGTTAAGATATTGCACAGCTTAGTGAAATGAACTATTAATGTAGTCTGAATAGTATTGTTATCATGGGGCTGATGTGTCCAAATATGGATAAAAGACCCAACAAAAAAAAGGAAACAAAAATTTCATTGTATTTTTTTATATATCTTTGCAGTCTTTATGCTTCCACTAAAAGATAGATGGCACATACCAGTCCAAATGAAAATGCACTTTTAGAAAAAAAAGTTCATTGTGAGCTATATCCCACAACATATGCTTTGTATGTATGTTTTTTGGGATTCTTGAAGTTTACACCATTATAATTTTTAAATTACAAAACAAATTTGGTTAAGATAATGTACTCAAATTATTTTTCTGATTTTTTTTTAATAACCATTAGATTATACAAAATTCTTTTTTTAATCTATTTAGATACTACAAGAACCTCCAGGGTTTAACCATAAGGGTTAGCTATTCCTTAAATATAACTTTCGTGAGACAGAAAGTTATTGTTAAAAAAAGTTTTTTTTAATAAGTTTTATTTTGTCCTCATTCATAATTTTTTCTGCAGCTTCATAGAGAATTTAGGTAATATGTTTTCCACATTCTTTTGCTTTATTATTATTATTTTCATTGTGTTCCATATTATAGTGTATTAGATTCAGAGGGTAGTGTAATTTTTATAAAATTCGAAAGTCTCTACTATAGGTAGATTTCTTTGAATTAGTATTTTATTGAGAATCCTAAATGTGGTTCTAGACTCACGTTTTAAGGTCGCGATGAGAATTCACACCCAGAATTGTATTCCCCGAGAACGCGTCTACATGAAATTCGCAAATACCATCCACACTCATGTTCACGGCTGTTCACAGAGCTTCACGACGTGAATGTAGAGCCGCCTTAAAAATGGCATTCTATTTTTAATGATAAATTGTGGTACCTAAGATAATTACCTAGTAAAATGATGGTAGGAATAAACTTACTTTTTGATTGCTGTTGCTGTTCATACATCTTTTGCTTAGCCTCATCCAGTATATCATTTAGGAAAACAACATTGCCTTGTCTTGTGCTCATGCCTTTAATTTTACCAAATTTTATATGTTTGCATCCATTTGTAATTTTCTCATCAATTTGCTTAACAATTTCGAAAACAGCTGTAAAATGATCTGTTTGTGAATTGTCCACTACATACAACATTTCATCAAATCTGTATTTCTCATATTTATCTAGCAATGCAGCAATGTCTCTTGAAAGATACAAAGTGGAATTATCACTTTTGCACACAGTTACATTTCTATTATTAATTTTCGCTATTTTCTTGTTTGTGTTATCAGTAGCAATAATATTTCTTTCTTCTAGTAAATTCATTATTTCTCTGATAGCTTCACCATTATAATCGGATTCCCAATTGTAGGTATCAAAATGAATTCCAAGTCTGTGATAAATCTTGTCCAATTCTTGTACAGTTACTTTACGAATTTTTTTCCAGTTACTCAAATCTTCTTTACCTTGTTCTATATCAGCAAAATATTTTTTAGCTTCAAGTTGTATTTGTTCATTAGTTGAAGCCAATTTGTTTGCATATACATAAGCTTCATACAATTTCTTTAAAGAGTTATCTTTTAAATCATTAACATTGATATTTTTTTCTTTTATGCCATACTGTAATAGTCCAAAATGTGTACCCCAGTCACCCAAATAATTGATTTTGATGACATTGTTATTATAATACTTATTTATATTCGCAATGAAATTGCCAATAATTGTGGATCTTAAATGTCCTACATGAAAAGGTTTGGCTATGTTCGGGGAACTGAAATCTATAACTATGTTCTTTGGTTTGTTGGCTCTTTGTTTCTTTGGCTGTGTTTGTTGGACATTAGAAATTATTCTATGTAACACACTTTCTATAAATGTTTTTCTATCTATACTCAAGTGTAAATCTGGATTACTGTCGAGTGGTTTGTTACTTTGTCGATTTTCGAAGCTACCAAAAGTTTTATTTGATAAAATCATAACAGAGACTTTATCATTGTGAGTGCATGAAAAGAGTGGATTTCTCGCGGAATTTCTGTGTAAAGTTGGAGGACGAATCTGAAAATTAAGTGTTTTACTAAGTGTATCTGCAGAAGATAAATTAAAGGTTATGATAACTTTTTAAGACGAACCTTATCTAATAACATAACTTTAGATTTAAAATTCATAGCAGAAGAAGCATTCAGGCAATATTTTGCGCTAAATCGACTTTTATTATAATTTGTAAAAGTAAATAATACCTATTATGACACTTATTATATATCTATATATAATTTATTTGGACACTGGTATAGCCATTGATCCACACAATAAACATGTTGCCGACTGTCACTGTGTTGTCGCAGTTAAATTAGAATCCATAGTAGTCATTTAGAGTTTTAGTCGCTATTTTCATGTTGAATAAATTTAAACAGAATTAGATAAAAAACAACTAAATTATGGCTTTATTCAAACAAAAACATGTATATCGTAGATATTGACAATTTGATATAGTGACTGACATGTGACAGCAATCAACTTATTACTTTTCTACAATTAGATAGAAAAGAGGTTTATATATTACACTCCACAACCGTGTCTACGAATTCGGTTCATCGGGATGGATTGAAAAAGTTGTCATAGTCGTTTTTAAACTTTATCCACAGTTCCTTAAATTTTTCATCCAGACTACGCTACACTTCAATTAATTGTTACTTTTTCAGTCTTCTTAATTGCTCTGAGCTATCGCTACTCCCACATTAAACTAAACGTGCAGTACTTTGTTCATTTGTTCATTGCAGCGTTTGATGTTAATTTGATGTATTATATTACAAAACAAAGCACTTCTTTTATCGCCTGCGCGCGTACGACTAACTAAAGGAGTTGCGGAAAATTGACCGTGATGCAATGAGCAATTTTTTAGTATTGCATTGTTTGTCAAGTAGAATACATAAAAGTCATTACATGTAGGCAGAACATGCTAGGCAATATATTTAACTTTAACGTCTTGTTTAACCTGTGTTCTGGCAAATAAATAATTTGAATTTGAATAGAATAGAGCAAACAAAAATGAAACAACATGCACACAATTTGAATGTAATTTGATTTTTTGTAGACGGTAATGGTATAATTAACACATGTTGCCCGTGTTGTTTTCTTCGCAATAAATAATAATATTCGTACCGGCGGACGAAGCCGAGGACGTCCATCTGCTAGATGGACAGACGACCTCGTAAAGGTTGCGGGCACCCGCTGGATGCAGGTCGCTGCCGATAGGTCTAAATGGCGGACAATTGGGGAGGCCTATGTCCAGCAGTGGACGTCCAAGGGCTGAGAAGAAGAAGAAGAAATAATAATAGGGGTTAAAGTATGAAATTGCCGTTTTATAGTAATAGATACCTACTTTGAATTGACATAAAACGTTCACGGTGTGAGATTTTCGAGTGAAACTTTTTCACATGATACCTATGAGGTTCTTGTTTTAAAAAATGTGCAACATTCGATTTTCGACTTTCAATTGTTTTTTTTATTCAGCTTAGACGGGAAAGATGGATACTTCGAAAATCCGAGTATTCTTTGAATACGAGTTTTGACGCGGAACTAACGCGGCAGAAACGGCTCGCAATATCAATGCTGCGTTTGGAGAGGAGACTGATAATGAACGAACCGTGCGTTTTTGGTTTAAACGCTTTCGTAATGGAAACTTCGACTTGAAGAACGAACCACGTGGAAGACCGCCCACACAGGTGAATAACGCTGAATTGAAGGAGATGGTGGAAGCCGATCCGAGTCAAACTACCCAGGAATTAGCGGAATGGTTTAACGTTACCTTACCTACAATATTGACTCATTTGCATCAAATCAATAAGATAAAAAAATATGAAAAATGGGTGCCTTATGATTTGACTGATCTGCAGAAAGAAACGCGTGTTGAAACTTGCGTTACCTTGTTGAATCGGTACAGAAATGAAGGAATATTGGATCGAATTGTGACATGTGACGAAAAGTGGATTCTTTACAATAACCGAAAGCGAGAAATGCAATGGCTGACCCCAGTTAAAACGCCGCAACAGTGCCCTAAGGCAAAGCTTACCAATAAAAGGGTAATGGTAACTGTTTGGTGGTCTATTCATGATGTTATTCACTATAGCTTTCTCAGGTCTGGTCAAGCAATAACAGCAGATGTTTACTGTGCTGAACTTCGAACAATGATGGCGAAACTAGCAGTGAAACAGCCCCGACTCGTGAATCGATCTTCACCATTATTTCTTCATGATAACGCAAGACCTCGCACTGCACGAGAAACCGTTGTAACTCTACAGGAGCTGCAGTTAGAAACCATACGTCATCCTCCATACTCGTCAGACCGTGCTCCAACGGACTACCATTTTTTTCGTGATTTGGACAATTTTCTACGTGGTAAAAAATTTTCTTCCCAAGAGGCAGTACAAAATGCTTTCACACAGTTTGTCGAATCTACATCCCCAGAGTTCTATCGCAAAGGCATTAATGAACTTCCGATTAGATGGCAACAATGTATAGATAATGAGGGTAAATATTTTGATTAAATAAATATATTACATTTTAGAAAAAAACGAGTTTTAATTTTTCAGTACAAATCGGCAATTTCATTCTTTAACCCCTAATATTAATCTCTAAAATGTATTCTGTAAATGTCCAATCCCATCGAAGTAAGTCTGGAGTCGCTCAGTAAAGTGGTAGTAAGTTTTTTGAGGACAAGAGGACTCTTTGGAAGCACACGAACAACGCAGTTTATAACTACTTTTATTTTTCTAACACTCAAGATTGAATTCCAAATCGTGAGAAAATAATTTCTTTGTATACCTACGGGTGTCTTTCATTTACAGTGCATTTTCTGTATATTAATAAAAATCTTTACACTATAGAAAAAGATCAATTAAATGTCAACGAGTAACTTAAGCACGTTTTGGAACAGATTTTTGGGCGGGAACCCGAGAAGTAAAGTTCCGTTTTTCTTTGATTATTGTGAAAATTGTGTGAAATTGATTATTGTGGAGTTTGTGGTTTAATTGATAGTTTAAGAAATTTCAAAGTGCCTATTCCTTTTTATTATTTACTGGGTGTGGACTAATAGCTATACCAGTGTCCAAAGAAATTATATTAAAAAAATGGTTGCCCAGCAACCTTAGCAAAATAAATTTACTTTAGTGTAGTGAATTCAAATAGTTCTCTATTTTTAGACTCTATAGTATCTCTTCGATAAATTTTTAAGATACTTTCATGTAGATAAATTTGAATGAAGTATAGATTAAAATAAAAATGACCGCACCAAAAGTAAATTGCTTTTTTACTATAAAAATATTTTCATAAAGTTTACTATGTACCTACTTGTTATTGCAAACTTTTATTTTTAGTTGCTATTCACAATCGAACAGCCTCATGGCTTGGGCGAATTATATTTCGTGTGGCAAAAGGGAGAGTCTCGCTCGTTACTAGCGACTACCGGCACAGATGCTACAGTCGCAATTCATGATCGCTCTGGTCAATTGTTGGAAAGAATGAAGCTTCAAGGGTGAGGGTGCTAGTTTAATACCCTGGAGATAGCTCTCCATAGCTAATTCACAAAGCACAGTTTGAAAAAGTATTGAATGAAGGAACTTTGAAAAACAATATTTCCACTGTCACCAATATTATAGTTGGTTTTCCTTGAAGTAAACATAATGAAGATAGGAGTTAGCTATAAATCTGAAAAATATAGCATATTACATGACACAATACTACACTAACTCTGTATATGCAGTCCATTAGCTGATTTTTCACAAGGTCTACTGTCAGACAATTTAAGACAGATAAGATATGGATAATTGCTAAGAATTTGGCATAGGGTAAATCAGAGTAATTACTCTTATAATTATAAAGAGTGGTAATTAAAAACTGATTTATGATTACTTTGATATCAGCCTTTTAAACTTCCACTATAGACCTTAGGCTTCTCTTAGTAAATCACTAGGGGTTTTGGACCATAATCTATAATGCAGAAGATTGGTGGATACACATGCTAAAGATTTTTTAAATTCTGGAATACGATGGTTTTCTCCACTGCTGAGCAAAGGATAATATTTTAAAATCCATACTTATGTTCAAACTCAACGTTTAAACTAGTTGAACTCATGACCTCTCAAATGAGAGTTAGGCTATCTTTGCCCTTGTGATTACTCACTATTATTAAATCTATAGTAAAATTTGCAATTTTATAAAGAAATTGTTTTTGCTTAGGCATAATTACAATCATCCTGGTTGAACCTATTTGATTATTGATCTATCTCAATTATCAAACTCTTCTCTTTCTCATTTTAGACTCTGTGCTGGCATGGCATGGGACAATGATGGTGATTACTTAGCCATCATAACTCCTAACAGCAACACTGTGTTACTATGGGAGTGCCATGCTAACAAGAGGATGAACATAGAGACAGGATTGAGAGAGCCACCATCCTGTTTAGCTTGGGCTTATGGAGAACCATTGTTGGCTGTTGGCACCCAGAAAGGAAATTTGGCTTTGTACAATCATCATACTACTAAGTTTGTATTCAAGTTTTTTGTACTCAAAATATTTGTTTTGAGTAGTTTTTAAAAAGAATGTATACCTACAAGCAGACATTCCACCTGGTGGTAAGAGGATACTGTCACCCCTGAACATCTGCAATAGCATGTATTGCACCAGTCCAGAAAGACAAACATTGGCACACCCCCTGGATGCACTGCCTACCTTTGGAGATTTAGTAATGGATTTAGAGACAGTGTTGGGAAAATGAGGAGGGATAGGGTAGTAAGAGAGGAGAACGAGCTACCAAACATTAGGGGAATAGTATAAAAAAAGTACATTTTGCACCCCCCCTCTCCCTATTTAAAGCAATTAAGCTATTTCACAATTTGTCCCAATGTAAAGTATAAGTAAGGTGGTGTAGTAACATTAATGGTTGCAGCCATCTCAAACCTAACATTCAAAACATGCGAGTGAAATACACAGGTACTCTAGTGGGAGCAAAGGATTTTTACCTGTATAGTCTTAAAGATTACCCTTATTCAAATTACTGACTTCTTTTCTTATTTTGCAGGAGAATTCCAATAATAGGTAAGCACACAAAGAAAATAACATGCGCTGCTTGGAATAAAGACAGTATACTTGTACTGGCTTCAGAAGATAAGAGTCTCTCTATAAATAACTCTGATGGCGACACTCTCAGGATTATATCTCTGAGAGACACCCCAAATGATTTGCAGTTCTCTGAGATGAAAACTGATGAGAGAGTGGCAGGGGAGAATACTGTAAGTTGCTCACAGTGGTCATTCTTAAAATAAAGGCTCATTACACAAGGAGAGTTTCTCGAATGGGTGCAAGTGAGAAAATAGGTCTAAATGCATTAAAGTGATCACTGGTATCATTGAGTTTTTATCATCATTATTATGATAGTTGCAGGTGAGAATCATATGAAGTTTAGTCATATACAAGTATTGTATACAATATTTTCGCCCAAACTATTTGAAAAACTCTCCTTGTGTAAATGAGCCATTAGTCATGCAAAATCAAGGTTGTTTTCACACCATTGTTCCTCTCTTGTCACGCTTCGTTACATTTTTGTTAACTCCCTAGCTAATGTTACGTTAATTCACATTTCTCCTACTGAGGACAAACAAATGTTGATAATTATTTTCATCTTCAGGAGTACACTAAATTACCAGTAAAAAAATGTACTTATTTATCTATTTTCAAATGTAAGCATAACCACTCCTTTTTTCGTCCATTGCTGGACATGGGCCTCCTGATGCAGTGTCTTGTGGATGAGGGAAGTATGTCCTTAAAATGCCACACTGACCAGGTGGGTTGGTGAGTCCACTTTTTTACAGGTGGTGTAGTTCCTCAGGCCTCAGGGCTTGTAGCAGCTTTGTTATATTTTAGTCGCCTTTTATGTCATCCACTGGAAGAGATGTGGTGGTGCTATTCTAAAGCTGGCAGACACCACATGACAAATGTCAGTCAGATATAGAATGCAGCCTTGTCCTTCCCTGTCTAATGTCAAGACAGGGTTTGGTTTTGGGTTGTTTATATGTATTTCTCTATGATACAGAAAATTGTAGTGTGGACAATTGACCATTAGTGTGGATCTCTTATTTTTTTTTCAGATAAGCCTCATTGTTGGCAAAAGAACACTGTACCTATATAATCTTCTCAACCCTGAAAACCCTATAGAGCTGGCCTTTCAACAGCGTTATGGTTCCATAATTTCCTACAAATGGTACGGAGATGGGTACATTCTCATTGGATTCAGTGCTGGTTTCATTATAGCAATCTCCACTCACATAAAGGAGGTTGGAGAGGAGTTGTTTCAAGTAAAAAATCATAAGGAGAATCTTACTGATGTCGCTATCTTTAATAGCCAGGCTGCTTCTTGTGGAGATGGACAGTAAGTATTGTTTATTTATCAAGGACTGGGCAAGAAAATATCTAATATGTAGTGACCTGATGAGAAAAGTATTTCCAATCCTGTACAAGCGGTGTTCACAGATTTAAAAATTTATTATAACTGTTAAAAAAAATTTAGGGAAAATATAGGAATTTCCTGGAGTTCAGGAATTTATGTGCATTAGGAGGCCCATGTCCAGCGGTGAATACTGAAAGGGCTGATTGCATTGCCGCAAATTATACAGTGTTGCTAAGTAAAAAAAACTAGAATTAATTCAATGAATACATCGATGTCGTAACACCGAAACTTTTTTAAAACTTTGTTGTGTTTTAATCAGTGCCGGCATTAGGGGGGCACGAGGTAGGGCACCCACCCAGGGTAATTTGGTAATTTGCGGGGGCGCTGTATTTCTGATGACCGGAAATTCAAAACAAAAAATAAGTATGGTAGCTACAAAAACTAAATAATGCTAGCTCTGGGTAATTTTAAAAGAAAGCTTCACCGTCTAAAAAAGGTTTCTAGAAAATTCAAAACTAAACGAATTTACTTTTTATTTGTTTCTAGAAATTGCATACTCTTAAAAGGGGGCACGACAACCTTGCCCGAGGCGTCATTAACGCCATCTCCGACACTAGTCTAAACTTTTGTAGGTTAAAAACTACAGAGAGAATTTAATGCTTTGGTAGATAAGTAGGTATCTTTAAGGTATAGCCTGACCAAGAAAATAAAAAACCTCGCCATGATGCGTAAAACTAATAGAACTAATATCTTCTACTGACAACACTAACTATAGTCCCGGAACGAGTTGAATGCGCGCGGAAGGAATGTGACCGTTTTATGTCACTTGTTTTTAGTGTTGTACTACAATGATCTTAGTGAAAGATAGGTATATCGATATTGGTAAAAGTCGATATTTTTAATTTAAATATCACAGTCAAAAATAAAACACACGACTATGTAATTATAAAAAACGTCACTTATTTTTTACTATTTTTATTTACTTTCATTATTTATCACACATTAGATAATATAGTAAGTAGGTATACATAATTTTTAGTTTTAAATAGGTATTTAATATTTAGTTTTGAAAAATAAAGTTACTAAAAAACAAAAAGAAAATAATACAAATATTACTAATCGAGAGAAATATAAAAAAAAAAACAATATTATAACAACAAAAATCTACTACGCATTACATTATTAATAATAATAAAAAATAACTTAAAAGTACTAAAAGACTATCATATTGTTTTGAATGAATATTAGTCACTACAATCATCACTTGTAACACCTGATGCAGACAAGTCAGAATCACGTTTGGTCGCTCATTTTAACAAGTAAGTATAGTAAAAAACTACCCAACACGTGTTATATTGATGACGCAAGAGAAACAATAGAAGGCGAGCAAGCGCATCACTTAACTAGCCAGCACAAGTGCGGCGATACGGCTTTGTGCTCGTGTCCCCACACCTCACACCTCGCGCGCATTTAGCTCATTCCGGGACAGTAGTTATGAATAAAGCAAATGTGGCGCCACCACATCAAGTTTTTTATTTTTCTGTATCAGTGACCATAGATTCATCTACACTACAGGAGAATATGAAAAAGCCATCGTGTAATGAGACGAGACATCAGTCTCTTTGTTTATTCACGAATGAATACTAAATGAATGAAAAATTTTAAAAGCCCTATTTAAATTATGGAATAAATACTTTATGATAACAGCATTAAGTTCAGAATTGTTATGTCACATGTGTCACTTATTATAGTTGATTGTGAATAAGTCAAGTTTTATAAAAGTTCATAGAACATTTGAATCAATATTCTAAATTCAAACTAAACATGAATTTACGTTGATTTATATAGGCCAATAATTACAAGTGTGTTGTAATTGGCCTATATAAATCAACAATATTTTTAACATGTCTATAATCTTCCTTACAAGTACTTAATAAATAATAATAAATATTTTTCACATAAATAGATAAAACAATTTTAAATTTTATAAAAAAAATCAACGTTTATTTCGCTTCCTGTAAAAATTGATTTCTGTCAGATAGAAGATATTGGCATTTCGCTGTTGAACTCATTCTTCTTATTAACTCATAATCAAAGTCATTCAGATCTAAACAAAAATTTTTTTCGGCCTGCCCTTTTTGGGGTACTAAATGTAGTAGAGTTTTCTTTATTGTCAGCTTCTTTTAGTATCTTCAAAGTGCTTCTAGAAACACCAGTAGCTTCAATTACACGTTTTTGAACCTTATTGAAATAGGTTATATCATTAGTTTTGAACTTATTAACCCCAAGGCAGAAATATAAGTATACTTTATAAATAACTTGCAGAGCTTGTGAATAAATATTTTTTCCGCTTTTAAAATCAGATGCCATAACTGCTTGTAATTTATGTTATAGCTGCTGTATATACATATTCGAATTGAATGCGAGCTACTCCTATGCTGTCTCAAATGCGACTAATTATAATTCGTGTAAGTTCGATAAAGAGATTACGAAACGAAAGTAAACGATGATGCATGGTGGGTTTTTCATATTCTCCCGTAGTGTATTTATTTTGGTGTTTCTCTATAAGTTATGAATGAAATCCAGGAATTACAGTTTTTTACTGAATACTTCTCTGATTGAAAGTACACATATGATTTTAGGTTAAAATTAATCTCAGTGTGGAATAACGGGGAGGTATCGGGAAGCGTGACTCCAGCGGGAGGCGCGGAGCGGTGTGCGTGGAGCTCCGACGGGCGACTGCTAGCGACGGCTGGTCGTGCTTACCTGAATGTTTTCGTAACGGCCCTACCGGCCCTGTACGCCGCTTACGGGACTAGGGTCATTACGCTCACTAGTTTAACTGAAGTAACCGTGTACCAGTGTATTGCTGTTGGAGATGAGCCGGAGCTAGTGAATAAATGTAAGTGGACTTTAATAATGTAGTGGTTTCGTCGGAGCTCCGAAAGCCCATTGGTGGCTCCGACAGGCGATTGCTGGTCGTGCCTACCTGAACGTGTTCCTGACAGCCCTGCCGCCTCTACGCCGGCCGCTTACGGGACTAGGATCTTCACACGTACTAGTTTAACTGAAGTGACTGTGTATCAGTGTATTGCTGTTGGCAACCAGCCGGAGTCTGAATAAATGTAAATGGATTTTAATAATTTTAATAATGGAGAGTTTTTAAATGTAGTTCGTAAGTTTGATAGTAAATGGCGCTGACTTGATTTCTACATAGCGATGTTAAAATTCCATTTATTCCCGGATTTATGCTTGAAAACCAATTTTATCAATTCAGATTGTAATAAACATTACCAGCGATTTAATCATTATATTGTTCTGGTATAAATACGTAGGTGATTATATCAGTTTTGAGATATTTAAAAATGGACCACATTTGCATTTTTCCTATTTTAATAGTAAATTCATTTCAAAATAGAACACAAATGGCCATACTTTAAATATAAAAAATAATAGTTATTTGTTATACAAGAGTGCAAAGTTGCTTTTTAACCGCGTGCTCAATTTTGATGACCGAGCAAGCGAAGGATTCTAAAATTGAATCACGAGCGCAGCGAGTGATACAAAAATTAGAATCCTGAGCGTTAGCGAGGGAATCAAAAGAGCACGAGGTGAAAAATCTTTGCACTCGAGTGCAACACGTAACTTTTCATCCCACCTCAGCGAGGAAATGTCTAAATGCAAAAACAAAATCACAAGATACTTTTATTTCAGTTTAGGTATTAACTACTACATTATGATTGGTAAGTATTACAGAATAATCTTTAAATTATAACAAATAATACTTAGGTATAATTAAGAAAAATTGAAAGTAACGTTGCTACAGTTATCCCAAGAAGGTTCCGAGTCTGAGTTTTTAACAAATTAAAAAAGGTTGTATGATAAATTCGGCACCATGGAGGTAGAAGTAAATAGGTTTAATGATGTTTTGAATTCACAAACTTAGTGCACACGATGTTCTAAATTCAATTTACTTTATCCTCTAGCGGATAAAAACGGCTTTTGCACTCAGATATCGAAGAGCAAAAATACTCTTTCCGAGATAGGGGGATGAAAACATGTTTTTTCGCATTTTCGACAGTACTTCCCGCTTTTTCTTTGCAACTATGGAGCTAAAACGTGAACATTATATAATTGTATAAATGGTGTTATACAATAAATGTTTCTTTTATTTTACTAATAACAACTAAGATTGTAGCTAATGGAAATGCTTCAACCACAGCAAAACGAGCCCGATCGTTTGATCACTACCCGCTAAGACCCTGTCGTGTGGCGTTTTAGTACATTTGACAAAAACATCTCGCGCCCGTTCGCCTTGCACATTGGGCTAAAACATGATCTTATGAAATAGTTATAAAGAATGTACGCATTGGTTTTTATAGCTGTAATGTACCTTCTATTTTATTTAAATATACAAACGCTCTATTATTTTTTTGTAGACTCGTTTCCCTTCATTCACCATCACGTGAGAGCTCATCATTTATGTAATAAAAGTTATATACATGAAAATACTTGATCACGACTGGTCACCTCTCTTTCATTCATGATGTGCCATATATCGTCGGATACGTTTTTAATGTTGCAATGATCGTGTTTCAGCGGAAGCGACCCCCCTCGCTACATACGCATTACCAGCGGAACCTACAGTCGTAGCCCTGGGGGGGTCGCACGTCTGTTGCGTGAGCGGTGTACATGCGTGGTTCTACCCGCTTGGCGGGGGGTCGGCGTTGCGCCGTCAGTACCCTGGGCTGGTGGACGCGGTGCGGGTGGCGGGGGAGTATGCGGCCGTCTTGTTTCAGGGACGTGCCATGTTGCACTCGGTAAGTATATTGTGTGCTACAGTGTTGTGCGGGCGGTGTATACAATTAGTTTAAACCCGCTGGGTGGGTTGTCGACGCTGCGTCGTCAGTATCCCGACACGGACGGTAGACGTGGTGTGGATGGCGATTTACTCTCCTCGTCCCCGGTGGCCCGTCCTCGGTACCGGGCCCGATGGGAAAAAAGTTCCGTCATCCCCGGTGAATATTTCAATGTTTCGTTACTTATCTCTTACCTCTATAACGTAGGCAATATGATTTATACTGTGATAAATGTGTCATACAGACTGATTTAGATTTTGTATATCTTTAATATTCTAATAAATAAAATATAATACACATAACATGTATACAAGTAAACAGGAAGACCGGTACATCAGGCTAACTGCACGTCGGGATCGTACTGTAACTACCCGGACCTTACAAAACCGACTACTGCAATCTACTGGTACACGCGTTAGTGATCAAACCATCCGAAACCGACTCCACGAGGACGGACAACGTTCCAGAATGCGTGTTGTTCGGCTCAAGCTGACAAGTGATCATCGGGCAGCGCGTTTAAGGTTCGCACGTGAGCATTTGGACTGGACCATAGATAACTGGAGGACTGTACTTTTCACAGACGAGTGTAAGGTCAAGTTTTTTAGTGATGACAGACGAGTACGCGTGTGGAGAAGAAAAGGCGAACGTTTTTCACAACCATGCATCCACGGAACAGACCGTTTTGGGGGTCCAAGTGTGATGGTATGGGGTGAAATAAGCTTAATAGGCAAAACAGAACTGGTAATTCTGGATGAAGGTACCGTAACCGCTGCCAGTTATGTCGAGCGAGTAATCCGACCTCATGTGATCCCATTTTCACAAAGAGTGGGCAATGACTTTGTTTTTATGCAAGATATTGCTCGCGCGCATACGGCCCGTACCACACAAAGAGCACTCTCTGACGCCAGTATTACATTTTTGCCATGGCCAGCGATGAGTCCCGACCTCAATCCCATCGAACATTTATGGGATCAATTGAAAAGAAGCCTCAAAGAAAATTACAGCAGCGTCAACAGTCAACAAGAGCTTATAAACGCTCTAAAAGTCCTTTGGGAGCGAATACCTGATGAAAACGTTAGCCATCTGATTGAAAGTGTACCAGACAGGATCAGAGAATGCATACGGAGCCGAGGGGGCCCTACACGCTATTAAACATGACAACTATCATCAGTTTATTTTAGAAAAATGGTCATAACCAAAATTTACTTTTACTGTTCATTTAGTGATAATTTCCCTAAATACTCTTTTTCGTGAGTAATTAAAAAAAAATAAACAACTTTTACCATTGGTTATGTTTACATGATTTCTAAATCCCTAATTTAAACATGTCTATTCATAAAAACTATATAAATTTGTATATTATTAAGTTACACTGTAAAAACTAACTGGGCCCTATTTTGTTTTGAGTAGTTTATGTATCTAGTTTTTATTAATTTATAAGTACCTTTCGATTGCTACAATATTATCAAGTAATATCAAATATCTATAAATAATAATATGTAATTATATACTTACATGAAGGGCGTCGCCAAGGGAAGGAGCAGGAGAGGGCAGTTGCCCATCTCATAGAGATTCGGAAAAATTGGTATTTGTACCTACAATTCATATTTATCCCATCCTCTCTCATGTTGCCCAACCCGGTCATTGATTGGCGACGCCCTTGACTTACGTGCTATTATGACATTATTGCAATGAAAAATAATTAAATGGACTGTACGTAACAGCCTTTTCTTTCGTTACCGGGGATGATGGAAATTGAATTTTGTGTCATAAAAAAGTTCCGTCGTCCTTTTTCCCATCCGGCCCGGTATCTGGGATGGGTGATCGTGGACGATGGGAGTAAATTCAGGTGGTAAGGGAGTACATGGCCGCTTTATTTCGGGGACGAGCTCTGTTACACTCGGTAAGTTTTCAATCTTAATCCTTGGAGATAAAGTTCAAATTTAATTAAGCTACTGTAGGCTTAAATCAGTAAATATATAGTGTAGGCGAAGTGTAACGGGGCTAAGTGTGCCGTGTGGTGTCGGCCGACTTTAGAATAGCGCCATGCCATCTCTTTCCGTGGGTGCCGTAAGAGGCGACCAAGGGGTAACAAAACGGCTACTACAAGCCCTTAGAAACTACACCACCTCTACAAGAGTAGACTCGCCAACCCGCTTGGCATGCGTGGCGTTTTAAGGCCATGCATCTCACACGCAAAGACAATATGCATGAGGAGTCCCATGTTCAACAATGAACAATGTTCAACAAAGGGCCGAATGCATTGCATTGTAGGCTAAGCTGAAAAAACCTATAGTGCCTTAGTGTGCGAGGTGTCAAATGATGCGTCTACCCTACCCTTGATCTACCCTTGATGCGGGTAGAATATCAATTCTTGATTCTGAGCAATTCGCTGCATTTTAGCACGGAGATAAAAGAACTATACACCATTCTCGTGAGCTAATGCTATATAACAAATTGAATCTCAGCGGTAACTTTATATTATAAAATATTGCTGAAGAAACTTATATTGTAATTCAAACTTCTATTAAATCGGTTTAGGGACAATCGGGTTAATTGAGAGCAGGGGTAATTGTATAGAGTGGTGTTTGGGAAACGGTAGATTAGAACATGCTTTAATTAAGAAGGTTTTTTGTATACGAATGGTTTTTTTACTTCTATCCAGATTGAACAGGCGGACTCATCGCAGGCGGAAAAAGAAGCCATAATGTTTCCCGAGCTGCACATGCAGGGAGCGAAGATTGTTGACATTCACCTCACTAGTGATTTCTTCATCTTTATTACTGATGTAAGTACAAGTTTGTATCATAGCTGTGTTGTATTTAGTAATGTTATTTAGTTCAATAAATAACACTTACGTGCACACGCAGACGCACACACACATGCACTCTCGCACACATAACAGACGCAAACAAAAATCCGCACATACACAAATATAAAAATCCGCAGCACATTTATTCAGATTAAAGTAAATCCTATTAAAACGCCTGACATAAGCATTTCAATTTAAATCTGTCGCCTTCAACAAAACTATCTGTGCGAACCTTAATACATTTAAAAGTGTGAAAAGGATCTAGCAAAGTCGCAGTTCATCCACATCTTCCCCGATGTTGCAAGTGTCCATGGGTGACGATAACCACTTACCATCAGGTAAGCCCCACCCGTTTGCCACCTTTTTTATAAATTAATAATTACTAATGATGGGAGCTTGAAGTTTTGCACAAGATTAACTAAGTTTGGGGTTGAAGGTGGTCTCGTGGGCGTTCGTCTGCCTTGCTTGTATTGATGAGTGTCCGTACATGTGAAATGAGACCTTATATCTTTTACGTCGGCCGCGTCCAGCGATTGTAGTATTGCAATATGCACCCTCTCGAAAATCGATATCGGTGCAATAAACACTATTATTAAAATTATTAATCCCCCAGCAAGGCCACGTGGAGTACTTCGGCGTGGAAGAGTGGCGCACGTCCGTCCGTTACAAGCACGCTTGCGGCCTGCGCTCCGTATACTGCGACATAAGCGGAGCGCGGGCCTGTTTGTTGGACGCGCGAGCCCGCGCCCATGTCTACTGTCCGGCTTCCGGGGAGCTGTGTACTGCCGAGTTACGAGCTAAGGGGGACGTCAGGTATGTTCCTAATGTTTATTTATTGTTGTCAATAGATGGCGCTGTTCGAGTTCTACTGACATTTATTTTAATATAAGTTAGTTCTTTACCACAAAAGGAACGGCGTTCGAGCTTGTTTACTGGTTATGCCCACGTGTTTATATATACTGCATGGTTTATTGTGATATATATATCGCGAGTTGAGAAGTAAATGAGATGTTACGCACGTTCTTAATATCAACAGAAGGCGCTGTTCGCGTCCTACTGAGATTTCTTTTGATATTAGTTTTTCACATTGCGACGTATTGATATTGTTTTTCTTTTGTTTACTCGATATCCTCATGTGTTTATGTATATTGCCTGGTTTATTGTGAGATATGTATCGCGAGCTGAGAAGTAAAGGAGACGTTAATCTCGTTCCTAATGTCATTAGATGGCGCTTTCGAGTGCTACTAAAATTTTGTTTTAATATTAGTTCGTTACATTGCAATGCGAACGTGGTTCGAGCTAGTTTACTGGACATGCCTGCGTGCTCATATGTTAATAAAAAAGGCAATGCCTTATTTCTGGCAAGATGTGTCCAAAAACTGAGAACTAAGGGAGACTTCACGTTCCTAATGTTGTGAATAGAAGGCGCTGTTCGCGTTTCACTCAGATTTGTTTTGATATTAGTTAGCACATTGGCTTTGTTCTTTACATCACAATACGGGCAAGCTTCGAGACATGCGAACTTACCCACATGTTCACATGAATGAACTATGCCCGATAAACTATACACACTGTACTGCATGGGGTCTAATACCGCGCAGTTAAAAACTAAAGGAGACGACATTACGTTGCAAATAGATGGCGCTGTTCGCGTTATAGGGTACATTATTGGGATTTTCCTTCCCAGCCTGATTATTTTCCTTATTTTCTATAAAAATAAACAATCAGTTGCTGAAGCGATATCATAATCTTTTCTTCTTTAGTTTCGGCTAAGTCTGATTCATTTACCGATACGCACTGGATTTGGATGGTAAGTGGTGACCCGAGACATTCTAGATTGCTATGGGAGACTTGTGCCTTGCACTGGAATTTTATACTGATTCAGTCATTGAAGCAATAGTAATAATATAAATAATTAACTTATTTTTTTTCCAGAGGCGTTATCTGGGACATATGCCTCTCGGATAGAAACGTATTCACAGTGTACACGGAGGACGAAATTGGCACTTATTACTACGCAGCAAACTCCATCAATGGATCTCATGTAGATTTCGTCGCCAGCACCAGTATACTGGCCAACCAGATACCCCTCATACTGTTCTCTGGAGACGTGTACTGTTACGCGAGCGGGGGGACGTGAGCATCACATGTTTCATATAATCTGTAACCACCCATTTTACTACTGCTAGACATGGGCCTCCTCAAGCGCATTGTCTTGTGCATGAGCCTTATAAAACGCCACGTTGTCTAAGTGGGTTGGCGAGTAGTGATGGTGTAGTTCCTCAAGAGCTTGTGATAACCTTTCGTTATTCCTTAGTTCCGTTTTTCCTACACCTTGTAGGTGGTGTTAGTCTTAAAGCCGGCCGAGTATTAATTACATTTTATTTAGTGAATTTTAAGACATATCATTCAGTAAATTCTTACTGTGCAAAATTTTAATTGTATATATTGTAAAAGGTACCTTCGAAGGTAATCACCGTATCCGGGGGCGTGCCAACATTTGTTATTCTGGATTGCTGCTGGCCCATGGGTGACAGTATCCACTTACCATTGGGTGAATTGTCTACTCGTTTGCCACTTAATTGCTATATATAAAGAGCTTTGCTCCGCATTGCTGTGGTTGCCCAACAGATGTCGCTTACCCTGTTTTTGGGTAAAAAGCATGTTTTTACCCTGTAATAGGTATATAAAAACGCGTGTATTCGAATGCAACGTTGTGTCAAAATTTCAAAGCAATCGGTGAATATCTTTCGGAGATTTAAGATTCTGAACAAACGAACGTTTACATTTTTATTTATATAGATTTTATATATAGAAATTAATTATTTATTATAACATTATAACAATTATTATTAATTATTATAACAACCTGTTTTGTTTTAATTTGTTGCTATTTCGTGCTTGCGCCAAACCACATGAATTAAGAATAAATGTCCCTAAGTTATCACTGCTCGGCGCTCAGTGTATATTATTATAAAAGATATATAAAACTGTATTTAATTGGAAAACGAAAAATGAAAAATAAACTCATTGTTTATTTTTCATTGAAACAATAACCGTTCATTAGTTCATCATTTTAACAAGTTTTTCATTATTTATCAATAAATCTTGACGAGTGTCCGATATTCATCAAAACTGAAAATAATCGTTCCCCAGCGTGATGAAGATAACTTTAGAGTCCCACAACACGAGCGGCTTAGCGGACGCGGATTCCGAGAAGCGCTTAGCCAACCAGCGGCGGCACATTGATAAGTTGTTAGCATTGCGCCGGTTCAGCGAGGCCTGGCTCTTCTGCGACGCCGTTGATGAGAAGGAGGTGTGGAGAAAGATAGGCGAGGCGGCCGTAGCAGAGCTGAACGTTGAGTTCGGTAAGTGAAGGTGTGTTTGCAACAGTGTGAAGAGGCTCTTCGTCGAATTTCTTCATTACGGATTTTGTCCAGCAAAGAAACACCGAGCATAGCTCATTCCATCGCTCGGTGAGCGAGATTCAACTTGTGAACCAGGACCGATAATCGATGGGGGAGACGAATCCTCGAATGGAGACCACGTAACGTGGGTCGCCCTCCGGCCAGGTGGAGTGATGACTTGAAGAAAGTCGCCGGCAGTGGCTGGATGAGAAGAGCTGAAGATCGTGTCGGGTGGCGGTTCTTGGGAGAGGCCTATATTCAACAGTGGAGAAACAGGCTGATGGTATGGTATAAGACCTGGCCCCTGGCCTTGGAAAAGCGCCTAGTCGATAGTGAATTTATTACGTCATTAGCTGTGCTCGGCATGCGTTGCATGCCCGGCAATTTTTTTACACATAATATATAGCCTATGTCAATCTGCAATAATGTACCTTTCAAATGGTGAAAGAATTTTAAAAATCGGATTAGTAGTTAACGGAGATTATCTCCTACATCCAAACTTACAAATTTTACCTTTTTATAATATTGGTGTATTTTGCATATAATATATATAGCCTATGTCCATCTGTTGGTGTAATAATGTAACTTTCAAATGGTGAAAGAATTTTTGAAATTGGATTAGTAGTTTCGGAGATTACCTCCTACATCCAAACTTACAAACTTTACCTCTTTATAATATTAGTGTAGATTGAATACGCTAAATAAAAAAAAACTATTTGCTATTCAAAAAGGATCTTTTTGAATTTAGGAAGACAATCAGAAAATGAATCAATATAAAAAATATTCTAAAATGACATAATCTACTGCTGAACAGGATTAAGACGTTAAGGAGACTGAACTATACATATTTCAGCGATCCGCGTGTACACTCGGCTGAGTGACGTGGCCATGGTTTGGGCTCTAGAAGACGCATCACATATAGAGGATATATCTATTTTGTGGTAAGTTGAACCGAATGAATTAGGATCATTGGATAAGAAATTATTAAATCAAAATATGTAACGCAGTATTTTTGATTGAAACTTTTAAATTTTCTTCTACCTAACAATATGTTGAAAATCGCCGTCTCAAATTATCGTTAAATATACATATGTGTATATGTATTCCAAGAACTTTTTTGTCATTTCACGACGTCTTATTTTTATATTATATAATTATACACCATAATAATGTTACGGTTAGCTTTCAAGACGAGTTGTACACGTATCTTTTATTTGTATTTTAGTTTGTTGGGTTCGCCAGTGTTACACAATGTACAAACATAATGAACATTATAATACACACATATGGCAGCCTCTTACAGAATAACACAGCATTCATATAGTAACATGTTAAGTGATCGAAATACTACTCGATAAACCAGTGTCATGAAATTAATTACATACTCCAAATATATATAATTACATACTCCAAATAACTATAATTACATACTCCAAATATCTATAATTACATACTCCAAATATCTATAATACATACTCCAAATATATATAATTACGTACTCCAAATATATATAATTACATACTCCAAATAACTATAATTACATACTCCAAATATCTATAATTACATACTCCAAATATCTATAACTACATACTCCAAATATTTATAATTACGTACTCCAAATATCTATAACTACATACTCCAAATATCTATAATTTTCAATTTAATGTTACATGTTAACGTTTTATTATTTAAAAGTTAAGATATTCAAGCCAAAAGCAACAATAAAAGTAAAGTAACAGAAAAAAAGGAAATATTTTCAGAATTACTGTGAAAAGAATTTATTACTTCCTTGCAACTCCTTTTCTGAAAATATTTAATGAACACATCCCTGTTAATTATTTAATATTAATATTAATTACACATCCCTGATAATGGACTATACATTCCTGCATTAGTTCTGTGTCTTAATGAAAATAATTTTGTACGTCAAAGAGTTCAAAGTACATCAATTCGCAAAGCAAATGAATCGGTGTTAGTTACATTCGGGACAAAATGTGCTGATTTTGTGCTCTACTGTATTAACTTTCCTGTTCGTTGTAGCGGCGTGTTGTGTGCGTGCCTGGACCGCGGTGAGAGTGCGGCGCGGTGGCTGGAAGCGGCGGGCGGCGTACGCGGCACGCTCCACGCGTTGGACTTACACGCGGCGCGTGGCGAGTGGGCGCGCGCCGCCGCGCTCGCCGCCACCGCGTGCCCCGCGCGCGCGCACAGCATCACGCTGCATACCGCGCACCACCACGAGATCACGTGGGTGCAGACACAAACACGTCACATGCACAAATACATATACACAGACAATAGCGACAAACCAAGACTACACACTTCTCACCACCACGAGATCACGTCAAAATCCTTAACTAACACCGTAAATAACCACATTATTATCCACTACAGTCAATTATCCGTGTCGCTTTCATAAAGATGTCGAAGAATTCAAGATAAGAAACAGCCACAAATAAACAAACCGGTGAAATTATTTTTAATATATATCTTTATTTTTTTACTGAACGAACGAAATTTATAAATACGTCCAAGTAAAACAATTTTAACAAGATACAACAAAGAGTTCTTGATGCAACTGGTCTTTCCCGTACAAGTATCCTTAAAATTGTAAGAGCTCATGACGACAGCTCGAATTCATCAGAAACTCATAAACAAGGTAGACCGATAAAAGAATTCTTATTATCTTGACTATTTTGACTATTCTGTTGTAAGAAGAATTGTGCATAATTTTCATTTGAGGTTTAAGCAAGTGTCGACATTCAACTCTTTAAAACCGAAACCAATAGAAGCCATTGATTTCAAAGGATGCGAGAGTATATTACGAAAAATTCTTCGTCACTTGGATTTTCGGTGCACTAAAACTAATAACAACAGGAAAGTCTAGTATGCAAATAAACATAAATAAATAAATAAGACCTAAGTGGAAAAAATGTAATAATACGATTATCTATGAGTAGCAATATAGTGACTTGTTTAGTAAAAATATAATGTTCTTAGTTTTTCAAGGGAAACAGCTGTTTCCCTTGATATATTTCTCTGCATATATTTCCATATATTTCTCCATATATTTCTCTGCACTGACTCGTGACATGTTCATAAAATTTCGTATTTATCTCGTAATAAAGTATGCAATTAGAGGTACGGTAATTCATAATCGTGGATAATTATGAATTACCGGATTAGCCGATGGCCAAGTTGTAGTAATGTGTCTGTACTAAAGAAAGACGTATATATGTCTGTCTGAATAGTCAAATTAAAAATTCTCCAACAAAATAAATACATATTAATAAAGTCATGCTCAATTACTCACACTAAGATTCACTTTGTCATGTGTATAAAGCCATGCATAAGACGAACACAAACTGCACAGATTACAAACAATTATTTGCCGCTAAATAAATATTTATCGGAGATGAGAGTGAAACTACCGATACATCTAATTGATATTTTTAAGTACATACATTTATACTAACATTTTACAGTGCTGACTATCACGAAGCCCTAGCCAACTACGAAACGAGTCTTATCACCGAAAACACTGATGATCCAAAAGTAAAACAACACAACGATAAATGCGAAGCGGGCATCGCTCGTATGTCGATACGCTGTGGTGACGTCATGAGGGGTGTCACCACCGCCATGAAACATTCCAGAGACATCATGTTGATTAAAGACTGCGCTCAATTACTAGAAGAGGAGAAGCAGTACAACCACGCAGCCGCTTTATACGACCACGCTGAAAACACAGAAAAAGCAGCGTCTTTGTACATAAAACTAAAATCCTGGCTCAAAGTTGAAGCGTTATTACCCAAAATAAACTCACCAAGCATTCACATCCAGTACGCTAAGGCGAAAGAAGCTGAAGGCAGATACACAGATGCTTTAAAATCTTACTTAAAAGCGCAAGATTACGAATCAGCTATTAGATTAAATTTGGAGAAATTGGACGATATTGATGAAGCTGTCAACCTAGTGCAAGAAACTAAATCCGTTCAAGGAGCTAAAATGGTCGCGAATTACTTTCAAAACAGCGACGATCCAACTTCAGCTATAAAGTTCTTAGTAATGTCTCTGTGTTACGATGAAGCATTTCAATTAGCAAGGAAGAACGGGAAACTGCATTTGTACGGTGAGATATTAATACAGACTTCTCAAGCGAGGCCGGAGGATTTTAAGAGTTTAGCCCTACATTTCGAAGGGGAGAAAAATCATTTGCTTGCTGGCAAGTTTTATTTCCACGCCGGGGAGTATAATAAGGCAATGACTCATTTGCTGAAGAGTGGTGGGTCAGAGGAGGAGGAGAATGAGAGGATTAGTATTGCTATTGATGCAACAGCTGCAAGCGATGACGAGAGATTGACTAGAAGGTAAGTGGGAAGTTCACAATAAATAAATGGTCTGTGAGGGTAACTAGAAACTGGGGTATTTAGGAACTGGAATAATTAGAAATAGGGATAACGTAGAACCGGGATAGTTGGGAACAGGAATAATTAGGTATAGGGATTATTAGTAATTAAGTTGTTATTTTCAATATTATTGGAAATAAAGTTGTTTCAATTAACCAGTAACAATTATATTCGATGTTAGCCTATAACGTCCGAAAAGGTCTGTACCTTGTCGGACGTTACGACCCTTACAACCCTGTGTTTGTAATTTAGAAAGGGTATCGAGGTTAATCTTAAACGTGGGAAACTCGTGTTTTTTAAATATCGGATATGCGGAATTTTTATACCCTTTTGCTTCTTCAACGCTGAGCTAAGAATTCAAACTAGGATTCAACTTGTGATCTTACGAATGTCGGTCGAGGTACCTGTAAGCTATCTCCATGCTGTGTAATATTTATGATGTCCTCTTTTATTTCTTTATATCAAGAATATTTTTCAGGTTGATAGAGTTTCTGCTGGGCGAGACAGACGGTACTCCGCGCGAGCCGCGTCACTTATTCCGTCTTTATATGGCTAAAAGGCAGTTTGCTGAGGCGGCCAAGACTGCGGTGTGTATTATTTTGAATTATATAATAACTATTTATTTTTAGGACCGTTTTATCAGAACCATAATCGTGGCCACGGGCTTCTTTCACAGATTAGATAATAGTCGTTTTGTAACAGGTACATTACTCCTTTGACCTTGAAGAAATTTGCCTTATCGTTATATTGCACTTAATTGCTACGCAGTGAGAGTACCTATTACTCTGTGCGTCTGTGTCTGATAAATCGTTTTGTCCGAATTCTACAGATTCGCAATTATACAACACTACAAGTTCAGTAAAACAACATTTCCGTAACAAATTTTATTCTTTCAACTTATAATATATTTTGTGAAAAAGTGATCTCGTAAATTACATACGAATGACTATATGATTAAACTATCACTATACAGTGATAGTTTATTACAAAGTGTTTTTTGTGCGTAATGTGTGGTGATAATCAAACAAAAGCGTAGGACTGTATTTTTCGTGTGCTTCCAAGGAATCCTCTTCTGTTCTCAGTAAACGTACTATCACTTTACTGAGCGACTTCTGACTTACTTCGATGGGACTGAAGTTTACAGTATACGTTGTAGACTTTGAAATTGTTTGTTACGAAGAAAACTTGACATTGTCAGAATGTGCTTATTACACCATTGCCATACACGAAAAAAACAACGTGTTGCCGCGAGTGCGAGCGAGACGGAGAGGTCTGGGTAGTGATGTTTGCGCGGTATTGCAGGTGATAATAGCGGGGTCCGAGTGTCGTGCGGGGCGGTACCGCAGTGCGCGCGGCGTGGTGCGCGGCGCGTGCGCGGCGTTACGCGCGCGCCGCATGCCCGTGCCGCGCGACGTGCGCCGCGCCATTGCGCTGCTGCACTCGTACATACTGGTAACGTATATACCCAAAAGTGCATACCATACACATGCGCTTATACACCTACACATGACGGTAAATAGTGGCACGGGAGCGCGTATACCGTAACCATACAAGGTTTTCATTGTTCACTGGCGGACACGAGCCTCCGCATGCTCGTGCCCCGCGACTGTTACATACTGCTGACATTCACACACGCACACACACACACACACACGCACACACGCACACAATCGATTATATTATTCAATTATGCACCTTTAAATTTTTTTATCGCCCGGTTTTAGAATAACACTACCCCATCTGTTCCCGTGGGTGTCGTAAAAGACTACTAAGGAACAACAAAGCCGCTACCATAGACCCTGAAGAATTACACCACCTCTAAAAGAGAAGAGTCGCCAACTCGCCGCCTTTTTGTCGGGAACTCGGAGAAGTGAAATTGAGTTTTTCTGTGATTATTGTAAAAATTGTATATTGGGCGTTTTGTGGTGTAATAGGCGTTTTGGGATCTGTCATCGAGAATATAACATAATGGACGGAGAATAGTTTGTTTTAATGTACAGATGTAATAGTTGTGTTGTTATATATAGGTACGTAGTCACGTGAAGCGCGGTCGCCACGAACTTGCGGCGAGACTTCTACTACGCACGGCTGCTGACGTCACGTTTTTTCCTACACATCAACGTAAGTACCACACTATCAGCCTATGTATGTCCACCGCTGGATTTAGGCCCCTCTCCCTTCACTCGCCACCACACACTATTCTCGGCTCTTCTCATCCAGTCACTACCGGCAAATTTCTTTAAGCCATAGGTTCACTTGGCCGTAGGGCGTCCCACACTACGCTAAACGTAATTGCAGTACTACGTAAGTACATTACTAATAATGAAATAACGCCGATCGGATATCTTATTCCTAACAAAAATGAAGAGATGATGAGTTAAAAAAGAAATAAACAAATGAACATTCAAGCACATTTTTAGGGTTTATTGCATTGCGTTGTAATCAGACTATGTTACGAGTATAATACATTTCTCAGCGTTCGGTCACGGTCCGAAATACAAGGGGAGGTTCAAAAGTTTCCGTCCTGACAAATAAAAAGGACACTCAAGTTCATGAACTATTTTTATTTTTGAATATAGTCTCCGTCTATTGAACACACTTTTCGCATCGTTTAATTAGCATTTTTATTTGTATCACGGTATAAAAATAGTGTGAAGTTTTGTATTCAAAATGGGCGAAAACCGCAGCGGTCACTTCATCATCATCACAAATAGTAATCACTGGGAGCCAAGTCAGGACTATAGGGTGGGTGGCAACTTTCCGTGAAGCCACACTTTGAAACAGCAGCATTCGCAAGTGCGGCGACGTGAGGAATCAAAACTAACGAGGGTTGAACTCTAAAAAATATACACGAATGTTGTATAATTTGTTTTTTTCGAAACTTGGATTTCACTGGTACGAATTTAGTAACTTTGAATTATCATTTTGTTAACAAAACGTGGCACGACGGTATATTTGGAGTCATTGGCAACGTTTTTTAAATTGTGAGTTAAATTTGTATTGTACCATAAACATCTTGACACTTTCAATTTATTTGTTATTTTTTGTGTTTATTGAAACTGAATTAGTGAAAATAATTTTAGAAACTATGAAATATTAAGTTTATTTAGTCTTGACTAGATTAAGGTTCCTTTTTTTAAAATTCTTAAACAACAGATGTTTAAATTTATGTTAAGACAAGTTAATATTTTACGTGTGCAGACCAAGTGTCTATACTGACGTCGACGGTGATCGAGTGCGCACGTGGCGGGCTCAAGCACCAGGCGCACCACTGGGCCAAGGTGCTCATGCAGACCGAGTACCGCCCCCAGGTCAGTGCCAGTGCTCACACCATGTGACTAAGGCTGCCACCTTCGGAATATCGTAAACCCGGGCATTAAAAAAATTGATCAAAAATTCAAAACAGGAAATTTAGCAGTAAATTTTTAATTTACAGTATTTTTTAATTTACAGTATTTTTTAATATAATATACATATTAGTGTTCTCGACGAGATAAGTAAATTTATTAATAATAATTAACACAAGATAAACTTATATTATACAGCAACGCTTTTATACTTTTGTATTTGTATGATAACAATATATTTAATAGGCTAAATATTAGTATTCATGTTTACTAGAGTCAACTCGATATTTGAACGTCATCCATAAGTCGCCCGGAGATTTACGATGTTACTCAGTAGTCCAAACAAGCATACTTCAAATCCGAAAACTTCGGGTCAAACCCTACAGCCCTGGCAGCCCTACATGTGTCACATGTTCTACTGAACACTGATACCACAACTATAGCATTCTATATCTTAATTGACATTCTTTGTATTTTTTATACCACAAATTAGCGAAAAAAATAGCAAAATTAAAAAATAAAATGAATTTAATTACGATACACCTTCTTCCAATTTCATTGTGATGTATTTCAGATCGATCCTAAGTACGTGAAGAAAATAGAGTCGGCGGTACGTCACGCGCCGCGCGATGCTCCCGCGCCTGCGGCGACTGCCCCGTGTCCACGTTGTGGCGCGCCCGTGCCGTGCGCCGATCTGCGCTGTATACAATGCGAGACAGACCTGCCCTTCTGTCTAGTCACCGTGAGTACACACACACGCGCATACACATACGCTCACGCATAAATAAAAACTTTTTGTCGCAAAACATTCGGAGTATCCCCTGGTATATAATAGAATTTGGATAAAAAGTATCCTAAATGTCAATCCGCCACATAATCTATAACTATGCCGAGTTTTATTAAAATCCGTCTAGTAGTTTTTGCGTAATGCGCGTTCAGAGAGACAGGCAGACAAAAATTCTAAAAAAAAAATTGTTTTGGACTCCATATCATTCGTACTTTACAGACACTTCTCAGTTACGATTTTATTATATGTACATATTTTATATTATATTTCAGGGCCTCCACATAGTAAAAGATGATTTGACCGCGTGTCCCGAGTGCGATTTTCCCGCCATAATGTCAGAATTTGTCGAGTGAGTACACTTCTCCATTTACTCTTCTCATGTTCCTCTTGCGACTCTTACTTTTTTTCTTCAGTTTACCGACTCCTAAGGGCCTTTTCCTGATAAAGTAACTGTTAACAATCTCATAGATAAATTATCTGCCAATTAAATCTAGTTTATTAATTATTTACTGGTGTTGCAGGTGTCCATGGGTGGCGGTAACACTTACCATCACGTGGGACCGCTTGCTCGTCCGCCCACTCTAAATAAAAGCTTTCTGATAAAGTTTAACTGACTTTCTAATACCTTCTGATAAAATTTCAGGGGGTGGTGAGTAAGGCCCTTAATACTATTGTTGTTTGCGCGGAAAATTTATTGACAGTTAATAGTACATTACTGTCCAGGCCCGAAATAAAGCAATTGACGGCCGAGTAATATTGGAAGGACGAGGCGAAGCCGAGTCCTTTTTAAATAAATGAGGCCGTTAATTGCTATTTCGGCCGAGATTTGTATAGTATTTTTGTCTAATTTGCGAGGAAAGAAACAAATTAATTCAAGAAACAGAAGTTTTCCCAGGAAGAATTCGCTTTTTTTTCAGTTTTCCACTTGATGAAATCTTCATATGCCTTTTCATATTTTTCTCTCGATTTCGGTGGTAACAGGTTTTCAGAAAGTATCTTTGCTTCTTCAGCTATGTCTGGTGGCGTTAAATTTAATTCGCCTTCCAACGAACTAGTACTCATTGTTTATTAGACAACTTAAAATTGTGATAAACTTATGAGAACATAACATCCACAATACAGAGTAGATATCTGATTTTCATTCGCGCCAATTCGACTGCGCGCGGTATTTGTTCTTTTTTAAACTTTTGAAAAGAAATGCACATTCAGCCTTTGTAATAATAAATATCGTGTACCTAAAAAAACCTAATTTATGTTAGTGTGCACTAAAAATAACCTCGCTACTGTCCAGCAATCTCTATTATTGTCGTGTTGGAAATTACTGGCGTGCGTACAGAAAAGAGCCGATTGACGTATTCCTTTTAAAAAATAATGAACCCATTTCCGAGCAAGTAGGAGAAAAGATGTATTCTTGTGTAAACTATATTTATTTTACGTAAAAATAAATTGTATTTCGTTTAAAACCGTATTATAATAAATTTTGTGTTATAACAGTTTTTAGCGGGAGATGCGACTTGTTTTGACTAAAAATTATTAACGATGTTCTGTAAATAATAAAATTGCTATTTATATAATTTTCAGGATACTGCAAGAGGAAGGTAAATGCCCAATGTGCGACGAAAACGTGGACTATCGAAGGTTGATGAAAATTGATGATGTGTCACTTTATTTGGACTCTAACACCGCGGAATAGAGTCTACATTGCAATAAAATAACTTAATCAGTCTTTATTACTGTGATTAATGCCCGTCCAATGTAGATTAGAGAGATAAGTTTAAACGACCTAGAATTGTGTTTATCGCCAAGGTTATATTAGTACTTTTATGTGTTGAATAAATATAAAAATGACATTAACATGTGTTTTATTAATATTGTTACAAAACAATTCTCTGCTATATAGACTATCGGTCAATCCAGCGTTCGCACAAATTTAAATACCTTCGTATTATTAACTTATTCAATATGCGTCAAATGATGACGCCATTTTTGTTAGTTTTCGTTTTGACAAATTTAATATCCAAGGCGGCCCCTATACCTACAATAAAACTGACAATAATGTCATTCCACAATATTATTGAATCGTGCCTTGCTCCCAAACGAGATTCAATACACTCCCCATACAATCAAAAACATTGCTCAATCTGTAAAATTGCGCTATATTATTGATCGTCTAGGGGCTTCTAAAAGGATTGGGAGGCCTTTCCTTTCCGATTGGTGCCTTTAATTGGGTTTAAAAAAAAAAACATTTATAATAATTATTTTTCTTAAAGCTCTTTTAGTTTTGCTATGCATATAACTTTTGTATGTTGTATAAAAAAAATATACTAAAGACAGACACAATTAATGAAACAAACAATAGAAACACGTATTAAAATGTGTATGTTGCACTATAACAACCTACAATAAAATTACAACCACTATTTAAAATGTTGCCATATAAATGTCATTTGTGCGGTTTCGTTCACCAGATTTTACCAGTAATTTTATGAACATTATTATTAGCTACTAAATAATGATGGTATTACCAAGTCGTGGGTGTTGATCGAGTCCCGCTGGCTGTTTGCACGCGTTTGGGTTCCCCAATATAATATTATCATGGCTTCCTCATATCAAAACCCAGTAAGGAAATTTAGAAAAAAATCGTTGACAAAATTTGATTTAGAAAGCTAGCTTGAAAATTATGCAGACACCCATATTAAAATCTTTCGTATTTATGGAGATATGTATGCCTTGAAATGAAGTAATGTATTTGAAAGTAAGTAATATATTTTATGAGGGGGAGAGTGCACGCTGCAATCCAACAGCTTCTGGACGCGCTCGACTGTCCACGTTATCCCTCTCACAGAAGACTACCTTGAAATGTACTGTCCTATGTCTCCAAAGGTAGGCAGCGCAACCGGGGGCGTGCTAACGTTTGTCATTTTGGACTAATGTTGGCATATATCGCGGATGTCTATGGGCGACAGTATCTATTTATCATCAGGTGGACTGTATGCTCGTCTGCCGCATTCGTCCATAAAATAAATTACTATATAAATAAAAACAATAAAACATGTAGGTAATCTAAGAGATAACTGTAATATTTTAAACATGATTCATCTATCATTTCGTACTGTGTGTAATCATGATCAAATTTTCCTATGTTTTAAATTTAATATATGAAGGAGAGCCCACTCCCGTAAAATTTGTTAAAAATACTAGGTTTTAATATGGGACAGCCGATTACTTTAGAAAGAAAAAACGAAGCCAATGTGATGAATCATTTATTTTTCATTTGAAAATATAACAAATTATATTTACACGTTCGATACGTGTTCGATACTGATATTCAAATGAAACGTCAGACAATTAATTGATGGTAGTATTAAACGGAATTACTTACACAGTTACCATGAAAACTCATTCATTTCTCACTTTGAAATGTCATTGTTAAAATTCAAGAATATGTTTGTAATGAGAATTAAATGAGTTCGTATCCATTGTAACATTTGTAAAACTGATAACTTAAGTGATAATCCGTAATAGTCCATTCCACAAATTCATCTGTTACTCTACTCTTGGGAGAGCCTTAATAGACAATATACATATTTATACAACTTAATATAACGACACGTTAAAACATAACTCATTGTGCTAATAATAAAGTGAAGGCTTCTATCCTTAACTCACTTATTAAAAGTCGGCTTATTCCGATTCGAAAATTTTGCTGACATTGAAACATAGCCTCCGTTCACATGGATCCACAATCAGCCTCTACAGATGGATAATTTTTCCTCCTCTTCGATCCATCAAATTAGGAATTCAATTATATATCATGTTTTTATGCCACTTCGATCCAGCAATTTCTGAATCCAAATGTAATTATGTATTTCTAGGCCGCTTCAATCCACACATTTGTGGAGGCGGCGAAAGTAATGATACAATAACTACGCATTTTATGTAAAACAATAAAAATGTAATTCATTACTAACAACTTCAATTCAGCTGTGGATTGAAGAGAAAAAAGAATTATCTATAAATCCTTATCTATAAATTATCCGTAATAACGTAAAATACATAGGACGGGAACCCCTTGAGTGACATAATGTCGATTATCCTAAAATCAATTGCCAACGTTTGTCAAATAAGTAATTTTTCTTAAAAATCCAGCCCCAATTTTTTTTATTTTACCTAACTATCATAGGTCCCAGTTTATTATTAATCATAATTATAAAAGTACAAGTATCGAAACTCCTAAATTTTTCCTTCAATAAAATAAATATGTACTGTATGTCGAAATAGTTTTTATCAGACTACTCATAAACATAGTTGGCATAATTATTAAAACTATCAATTTTACTTTCCACAAAGATATATGTATTTATTTATTTATTCTATATAGTGTTATTATTGCGCGGCATTTTTTTCTACCAAGAAAGGTTCGGCTCGTTTCGGTTTGACATGGTAAGAGTTTCTGGTTATTTCCTTAAATAACGCGAAAATATAATATTTTATAAGAAACTAGCTGTTGCCCGAAACTTCGTTCACGTGGTCTTCAAGTACTAACTGAGAAATCTTCGCGGGCGCGCGCACATTTTACCAAAGTCGCAATCGGATGAATGGTATAGGAACGCATACGGGACAAACAAAGAAACATTTATTTTTATATAAGACTAGCTGTACCCGGCAGACGTTGTCCTGCCTGTATATATTTATTTATATCTGTATATAAAATCATAAATTATTCTGTTTTGCCGTCGATATGATTTTTGCGATCAGTTGAACGATATAGAAGTTGATGTACTGCAGCGCCATCTAGTGCCGAGTTACAACAAAGTGGATAGCATAAAAACGTTCTCCATGAAAATATATATATATATATTAGATAAAATGTTTGACAGATTTTTATTTATACTCTAAACATTTAGGGCCTTTTATAAATTATGGCTCTCGATATTAGAATCATTGAAATGTTGATAATTAATTGGATAATTGAAAGGATGAGTCTCTTAATGATGAGTTGTAACAAATTATGATGGATATAAACATTTACGGTATTCGTAATTTATGTATGTCACACATCACGATACTTAGTTGATTGTTACGAATAGTGGTACTTAGTACGATGTATTATGGAACAAAAATGAAATAAACAAAATTAGCTTTAGGACAATGGATCATCATCATTAAATATAAAATTCGAATTAAAAATTGTGTCGCCCGAGAGAATCACACATAACTGCTAGGGAAATATAGCATAGACCGTTATTAAACACTAGTTTATCTTCAGAAAGTTGCTATAACTTTATATATGTGAATCGAGTCTTACGCGTACAATGAGGCTTTTGTTTACCATTTATTTCTTTGCTGCTCCTGTCACGGATCATACGACTCTTCAGTCAACTCGTAACAGTACAAGAAACGTTAATTGAGATAAATTGAGTACCTAAACAAAATCCTTTAAATTGTACGCGTTTAGGAACCACTACACAAGATAAAACGTGTACAAAACTCCAAAATCTAAAAACTTGCTACCTATATTTTTCCACACATTTTTGAAACCATTATTCTTAACATCATTATATCTTGGTGTTCTGTTCGCTCTCACTTCATCAATTACAAGATTCGAGTATAATTTGAATACGCAATACAAATATAAACTAAATTTTTTATGTTATATTTATTTATAGCTAAGTGAGACACGGGTGTTTATGAATCAGTACAGAAATGTACCTACATTACATTAATGTACATTATTTTTTACATTACATTATCTTTGCATTTAATGTACATTAATTGGATTGAATAAGCTGTTAATGATTCAGGTAAGTTATAAATGTTTAGCACAGAGTATCAGAACGCGTCTTATAAGTTAAGATGACAATGGAGCCTTCAACAGTAATCAAATTATTGTTAGAGAGTGGCTGAATTTGCGTTCGACGTGGCTGTTCTTCACTTGGCTGCTTTTGATTTGACTGCGCTTTATTCGGCTGCTTTTGACTCGGCGGCATTCGTTCCGGCTGCATTTGATTCGGCTGTTTTCGACTTGCCTGTATTCGACTCGGTTGAGGGACCATTCTCGTCAAGGACGTCCTCGGGAATCTGCCCTCTAGTAAGTGGGAGACGCAAGTGGGGCACGTGATATCCAAAGCCCCACGTTTCGAGTTTGCCCGCTGTGTGCTTGACCCGGCGGCTGTCCCTGCATCGGCTGTCTCTACCCCTGTTGTCGTATGTGTCACTGCTGAAGGTTGTTTAGGTCAAATATTGCAAGTCCATTTTAATCCACTTCCACTAGTACTACTGCCTTGAATTTTTACACATGTATATAGAACCGATGAGAATACAATAATCCGATGACCTTGACATGATGCTGCAGCCAGGAAGGCTAGCATATTGCGGAACTCATCAACGGTGAACGGGAAACATGTCGTGTTTGGGCTCGTTTGGCTCATAATTTTGACAACACCTTAGTGTCATGACCTTAATCTGATGCTGTAGCTAGGAATGCCAGCACACTGTGGAACCCCTTAACTGCGAACAGTAGACACATTGTGTTTTGGGCTCGTTTGGCTCATAGTTTTATAGACAGCACCTTAGTGTCATGACCTGATATTGCAGCCAAGGAGGCCAGCACACCAGAAATCCTCAACGGTGAACAGTAGACATATAGTGTTTGGGCTCATTTTGATCGGTTCGCAATTTTGATGACAAAAAGTTAGTGACATGAGCTTGACCCTCTGGTTCGGCGAGATGGGAGAGTTATAATTGATCTGTAACCTGTCTAGGAGAAGAAAAACTCCAATATCAAAATCAAACGAATTTTATGCGTTCGTGGAAATGCATAGGCTGAGAAGTTTCTGCAACTTAGAACACTAAAAATGAGTAAATCAATTAAACTTAATAAACTTTTTAAATACAAGCTTTTATTAAAATACACTAAAATGAAGAAAATAAACACAGAAGTCTTTACTATTTTTTCATGTAATTAAGCCCCATTATGTTAATATTTTTATATGATTTAAAAGCTAGTCGCGGTATAAGTTTTTCGTATCAATTCATTTAATTGGAAATATAATCATTTCAAATTACAACACTTTATACAAATTTATAAAAATTTATACAGTTAGGAAAGAAAATCCTACTTTGAAAAAAAATTTAGCAGCTGCGAAGAGAGGTCTAAATTTTCCGGGTCAAAATAGTACACTGAGAGGTATACTGATCAACCAAGTACCTTATAAATTTAAAAAGTGCACTCTAACAAAAACCGGTTCTCGTGGTATGGAGGGCCCGCTCGCTACCTGCGACGAAAAAAGAAAACAATGGCCTTGGTGACAACGACATTGACGAGTACTGGAAAAATGTCCGCCTCGAAGAAGTGAACCAAAGAGAGTTAATAATCTCATTAGAAGGTGAAGACAGCTCTGAGAGTTATATCGATTAGAATGAAAGTGAATGAAAGTTGAAAAAATAAGTTACAGCAGCGAGTAAAACTAATTTCTTTTACATAATTCTTTTATAATAAAAGTTTGATTAACATAGCCAAGTAATCTTTTATGTATTTTCCGTCGCACAGTAAAAAAAAAGGTATTTAAAAATCTAGCTCATAAAATATTAACACAAAATGCCTCGAAATGTAGGTATTAATTAAATTAATTCTTATACCCTCATATTCTTAATTTTTTTGCATACTCTACCAGAACGCCAATATGGCGTCTTAGGCGCGAGGTGCCAAGTTAGACACGTTTTGGGAGAGAGTGCACGCTGCAATCCAACAGCTGCTGGACGCGCTCGACTTGCCACGTTACTCCTCTCTCACAGAAGACTACCTTGAAATGTACTGCATTTCCCACTTTATCTTATTTCCCTAATGTACGTACATGTTTCGGTAATGAGTGAGATGTGCCAGATCTCTCCCCATTTTCCCAACCCTTACTTCAAATCCATTCCTATATCTCCACAGGTAGGCAGCGCATCCGGGGGCGTGCCAACGTTTGTCATTTTGGACGAATGTTGGCATGTATCGCGAATGTCTACCGACGACAGTATCCACTTACCATCAGGTGGATTTTATGCTCGTCTACCGCCTTCGTCCATAAAAAAATATGCCAGAGCCTATTCCCATCCCATCTTATCCCTCCCCATTGTCCCAACCCTTTCTCCCAATCCATTCCTTAATCTGCAAAGATGGGCAGCACATCCGAGGGCTTGCCAACATTTGTCATTTTGGACTTATGTTGGCATGTATCGCGGATGTCTATCGACGACAGTATCCACTTACCATCCAGGTGGACTGTATGCTCGTATACCGCCTTTTTTTCTATAAAAAAAAACTTAACCGTGTTGTATGTAACACTATCACATGAGTGAAGAGGGAATTAAAATATTTTAAAATGATTAAACCACGAGCAGCAGTCACTGTCACTGCACAGATTCGTGAGCCCTCACCAGGGCTGATATATTGGTACCTACAGTAATGTTGTAGACTGTAAGTTTACGATGGAACTGACATGTGCCAAGGCATAAAAGTTCCTTAAAAAGAATAAAAAAAATATTAAACATATTTAACATTTTGTTTGTTTAACTAAACAATCAAAATTACTAATAGTGTATTCAATTTGATTAAATTTCTTGTAATCTCGTTGATGCCTTGGAAAGTGAATTGTATTATAAACAATGAGAACTTTGTCCGCCAACAAACTGTGCTGACAGTTTGTTGGCGGAACTATGTGTAATGTTTGTTTGGCAAACTTCTAAAACAACTAGAAACAGAGATGCGAGTAATCTCAAAAGTGATAACTTTGACTTTGAGTAAGTTCACAGACGTTGTAGAGGTTTTTACTTAAGGACATTTATTTGTTTTAATGCCTTCTGTCAATTTATTTGTGTTTAGTCGGCAGCTGCAAAATCGAGAATTTTTCAAAATGGCGGAAAGTACGTATGCCACTTAGTGTATGTATGTAATAATAGGTCACATGCCGATTAACAAAATATCTTCGGTTTTATTTTTCTTTTATTGTTATTGTTGTTATTTATGATCGGTCATCACTCATTATTGTTGGATTTGTTAGCTTAGCTCCACCACTTGTGCTATCATCATCATTTCAGCCCTTGGACGTCCACTGCTGGACATAGGCCTCCCCCATTGTCCGCCATTTAGACCTATCGGCAGCGACCTGCATCCAGCGGGTGCCCGCAACCTTTATGAGGTCGTCTGTCCATCGGCTGATTTGTCCATTTGTGCCAAGTGAGAATTATTTCTTGTATTTGTATACCTCTTCTATTTCCATGGAAAGGTTTGATGAACCATTCTCTTTTGCCAAGTAACAAGTTTCTCTAAACGGCCTCAGGGATACAAGCTCTAGCCGAGGATAAAAACAAAGCTGTAGTGATGAAACATTTATTTTTCATTTGAAAGTATACCAAATTGTAGTTACACGTTCGATACCGAGATTCAAATGAAACGCAAGACAACTGTTGGTATTATACAAAATTACTTACATGGTTACTATGAAAACTCACTCATTTTTCACTTTAAAATGTCATTGTCAAAAGTGGAGGATATTTTTGTAATGAGAATTAAATGAGTGAGTGTCCATTGTAACTTTAACTAGAAACCTATGACGTCATTGCTTTTAAGTTAAAAAGAGACACTGATAGGCTACATTCCAAACCATCCAACTATCGCTTTTTGACTATCTTATTATGGTACATCCTTTTCTATTTGCTAACACAAAAAGAGACGCAGCTTAATTAAGATTTTCAAAGAGCGATACCACGCTTTGGAACGTACTCGGGTATATAAAACTTTTTGAATCTATTTCAGACACAATATTTCAATATCAATCTCATAAGGTCGTACTCGGGTTGCCACGGATTACTACTCAATACATGTTCAGTATTTTTTTTTAATATCGATTGACATTGATGTAGGCATTTTTAAAGGTGATAACTAAGTGACAACCCGTGGTAACCTATTTCCACATTTCGTCCTTTACACTACTATCAAGTATTGCCCTAGTATTACCACTAACTATGCCTTATTATAATAGACAATACATTTATACAACTTAAAATAATGACAAGACAAATATAACGAAATACATATTAAAACAACTCATTGTGCTAATAATAAAGTGAAGGCGTCTTCTATCTCGGCACACACTAATTTTCTAAAATTTTGCTAACATTGAAAAATATTTTTTTTTTACAAATTGTGACATAGATTCTATAGTTTTGCCGTGACCATCATTTCAATGGCTCATTTACACAAGAAGAGTTTCTCGAACATCGGTCAAAAGCTAGTATAAAGTACTGTTATCATCAGACGATCAGATGATAATTGTCATACGTGTTATTATCGAGTTTTTATCATCATGTGAATAGTTGTAGCCGAGAATTGTATGTAGTTTAGTCGTATACGAGAATTGTATACGATATTCTCATCCGAACCATTCGAGAAACTCGACGAGACTCGACAAGCTAATTAAATGCACCATGAAGTATGAATATTGGGTGAAATATCTATACGGTATATTCAAGAAGACAATGGATTCGGTTCCGAGATTGTTGATTAGAATGTTTAAGTAATATTTTTTCTGTAGACATTTTTTTTGTGCTTTGTAATTAGCAAATATTTGGAATCAATATATAGTACCACAATTGTAAAAGGAGATTGAACATTTTTATAACTGTAAAAAGAATAATGTCAGTTAAAGGAAATGAGAACTGGATTCATGATTTGAATCTTCGGGAATATATCTTCTAATACTCTGAATATACTCTGTATTGACTGACATATAATTCATATTGCATTGGTGGTATATGCTTCATTTGTCGCGGTCTTCAATGCGGTCTAAACTAAAGCCTGATGGAGGGCAAATGTCAACAGCTATTCGTAATAAAACACATAGGACTGTTAGGAAAAACAGCATAAAAGTTATTAAAACTCGCTGCATGTTATAAAATTGCAATAATTTTATAGGGTGAATCGGGTTTTAAACGCGTATAATTTAAGGCTTTTCTTTACCTCGCAACTCTCGACGTGGATCATTAATTTCTCCTGTCAAAAGTGGGCAACTCGGGTCTGGACCATTTTTGACTACGGTCGGTGCCGAAACGTCGGTGTAAATAAAAGGTAAACTTATGTTTGCCTGACGAAGTCTCGATTTATAATATAAAATGTGCACAAAACCCGAAAATCTAAAAAAAAATATTTTTTTTTAATATTATTTTGCACATATGTATTTAAAAAAAACATCATTATTTTCAAACATAATATAGTACATTAGTTCAGTTCGCCCTCACTTCACCAATTACAAGATATAATTTGAATAATGCAATACAAATATAAACGCGAATATTGGTGTTACATTTTCAATTTTTTTGTAATAATTACTTATAGCTAAGTGACACGCGGGTGGTCAAGAATTTGTATAAAAATGTACATTACAATGGATCGGATGAGCTTCTAATGATTTGGGTAAATTGTAAACGTTAAGCGCTAAGTATGAGAACACATAAGTTAAAATGGCATCTGGCCCATTAAAAGTAGTCAAGTTATTGTCAAAAGAGTGGACTAAAGAACGACAGTATTGGACGAATGAAATTAATTTGAAGAAAACGTTTCGTTTCATGTACACAGCGCAATGTTTCACATTAAAATATGAATTATGTTTATAAATATCATGTTTTATATAATAAATATATTTCTCCGATATATGATGGCCGGTTGTATGTTTTGTGTGGAGATGCTTCCAGAGTCCACTCTTTCAGCCGTTGCAAATAGCTCTTGTATGTACTACATATTTACAGATACATATAAAAATATTTTATAAAATCATAGACACGATGGCACTTGGTTGCGTTGTAAAGGGACAGAAAACTATGATAGTTATAAATAGATTTAAATAATTTTATACAGACAACAAGAAAGATATAAATAAAATTGATATTTAATTTGACACTTCGGAGACTATAAATAGCTAATTACAGGGGACCAATCAAACAAATACAATGTCAAAATAACGAATCGAATCCAGACTTAAAACATTTAATACTAGTTTAGGGGGGAATGTATAAAAATTAGTTTCAACTATATCAATGTTACCTCCTCAACAATAAATACTATAAATCTTTGGTTTCATTTAGTCGTTTGCTTACAAAAAGTTTTCGCTTAATTACTCATTTCGCAAAAGAATCCTGTATAATTACACTTCATTACGAGTATGAATATCTACGACGTACGTTAAAAATGTGAAGATTTCATTAATTATTAACTAAGGTTCATAAGAACAACACCCATCAAATGCAGCTCACAAATATCCTCAACGTCGGTGCACAACAAAGAAAATGTGCGAGAGATATTACGAGTACGCAGCGGCAAAGTGCGCGACGCAGGGCTTGAAACTAGGTTCTTTATCGATACTTTCATAGGTTAACCCGATTTTTTATTTCCATTCCTTTCGAAATAAACGATCAGGAACGAGATTTTAAACCGTTCTCTAACCAATAAATTCAGTGTTATGTTTACGTGAATACTACTGTTTGAATTCTAAACGAATTTTGAATTCGGCAAGTGAATTGTGGACACGGTGGCACTGCTCATACAAAAAAAAAACAGTTGTTTTAATTGGTATTTGTATTTAATTCCTTCATTAATGTTATTATTAACCCTTTACTTATTTACCGATACAGCAAACATTTTAAGTAAACGAAACCGTTATTTTAATTCTGTTTTGAAAAAATAAAAAACGATTTGTTAAATGAACCGGTTTCCAAGCCCGGCGCTACGAGATATCATTCGCGTTTGGCACTAGAGACGTGAGCGCGATTCAAAGATACTTATTGCGTCTATCGCGTGGTAAGTACTAGCTATCAGTTCTAGAACCGCCCTAGGATACCTGTAAACGTCCGCTCAACAGCTAAATATTACTAGCAAAAAGGTAAATAGTTTAACAAATGTAGTGTGTCATTGTTGGCGGAGTGAACCCACCATAAAATACTGGTCTTTTTTACTAAGAGTCTGTTTATTTTCACCGGAAATTTGAATTACCGGAGATTTTAATTATTGCATATAAGAGATATTCTAAATCAAAAAGTAGCATCAGGTGGCGGAAAAATAAATGGACGCCGACGGCAAAATGAAAAATGATACGGTATTTATTTGCATACTATAAAATTGTATTCATAATTTCGTTTTTTTTGCTAGATTTTACATTATTCGAAAATTCTATTACTTTTGACCGATTTTTCCTCCGATAATTCATCGAGCGGCGCACATCCCTAGTGCGAGTGCGCGAGCTTCGGTAGTGCGGCGACGACACGCACGCGGTCGCTGAACTGCGGCGGGGGCGCTAACACCGGGGGCGCTGGCTCGCCCGTCCCCGCCGGCTCCTCAGGCGGAGGAGGTAACTCAGCCAGCGACACAGCACTTCGCCCCCTTCGCCCCGGCGCCTTATCCACGTCCACGCCGAGCCTTTCTGCCGCTGATCGCCCCCGTGCCGCCCCCACAGTCCCTCGCAACAGTGCAGCGGTCGCCCGCTTCCTCGTCAACGAGTTGTGACGCTGCATCGCTGGCGGTGTCACAAGACTCTCCGAAGAACTATGCACCGGCTCTGTACTGATAACGTCGTTCGACGACTTCACTGTCACCGAACTGCAGAAGGACACCTTGTCCCGTCGCGGCGCAGGCTTCGCTTGAGCCTCCTGGTCTGATGAAACCCCCGATGATGAATTATCGCCATCATCCCTTTCCGTACCGAGTTCGTCTCCGCATGATTTAGACGATTTCAATCGCGTTCTTATCTTTTGTATTTCGTCGACTGAGAACGAATGTTGCATGGAACTTGACCCTGAACTGCTTCCACTAGAATAAATATAAATCGAAAGTTAGGAACATATTTTTTAAAATGAAGATGTTTATATAATTGCAAGCCAAACTCACACACAAATGTAGTTTTATAAGTAGTTTGTGTGACACATTGAAATAATTTGCCCCGAGATTTTCCTATATTAAGTTACAAGGTGCCATATAGGAAAGCTCATAATGATGTATTTGCAGCGATTGCGTTCCATGTGTTAATTTACAATAAAATTGTCGTGTGTCTCTCTTTTATTACCTATTTAAGCGGGTGTTTTATTGTATATGTACTTGATAACGTTGAAGTGCGAATTTCAATGTTACAATTCTCAATATTACTCGATTCAGTATTTAAAACACGAGTCTTAAATAAAATATCAGTTATTAGATTACGTGTGGATTAGTTAGATAATGTCGACATTGAGTAATTGAATGTATGTTAGAGTGCGAAGTTATTAGGGCCTTACCTATGAAATTGCCGTTTGCTTATAGTGGCCACTTTTAACCTGCGTTATCTTGCGTTTGGGTTGGAATTACAAATTCAATTAATTTCAATTTAAAGCTATGACATTCCTTTTTAAAATCAATTATTCATTTTTTTTTCGTCAACCGAAATTTTGCTTTAGATATCTTACTGTTTGCGATCACGGAAAAGTTAAATATTCGCTTTATTTTCACGTACGACCATAACACGTTCCAAAAAGAACGAATGAACGGCATTCTCATATGAAATTAATTGGCGTGTACTTACAATACATTTTCACGACTCAATGCTGACCTAAGACGAAATATGTTTCGCACTTTAACAAATATTGAATGATTATTACTAGTAGAGAATGCCACAAGGCATATTAAGTCCGCCTTTTGTACAGTGTTTGGGTGCAATAAAGTATAAATAATAAATGTTAATTTTATAGCTACAACATTTCTTCAATCTAATTCAATTAATATACCTATATTTATTAAATCATTTTATAAATTGGAAATATATTTTATGAAAAACAAAAACACAAATGACAAAAAGCGTTTTCCCAGCGACATATAGCTAATAAACAAAATAAAAAAATACCTTAAAAATAAATAAATAATGATTTTCTAATAAATATCTCTCTGATATATAGCTATTGTTTCATATATTGGGTCCCTGAAAGTTTAAAAATTGGTTAATAATTATGATTTTTTTTTCTATTATAGTTTACAGTTTAGTATTCTGTTTTCATCCAAAAAGAACGTGGCTTCATCCAAAAACCCAACAAATAACACGTCATTTTTTAGTTGACGAAGTTTTTTTCATTGTTTTGTGCGTAAAAAATATTGCACCGTAGTTTATGGTTTGGAAGAAACTAGAAATTAGGAAGAACAGCTACGTTTATACAGCTACGTTTTGTAATATGAATTCAGTCCTTTAATTTCTAAATTAATCTGTTATAATAATGTGGAAATTCTTAAAATTGGTTTTTAATTTGATTAAGTATTTTCAACGAAAATCATAGCGGTTATTGCGGGATAAATTCGAAAACAATTGGCCTGAGGAAGGCGAGCGTAACAAACAGTCTGAAGAACTTGATCTCAACTCCGAACCCACATAACTGGGGGAAAGCGAGTGTCCCAAGCTAGGACAAGGGAGTGGAGTCTCTCCCTCTCTTTTAAGTGATTTTCGATAAAGTTTTTCCTTCTTAAAGGGGCCTCGACGCAAGTCATATTCCAGGCCTCATGAGCCCTTAAAATCCGATGTATGAAACCAGGGCTTAATGACTTAGCGAATGACCTGAAACTTTAACTTAATGTTCAAACTGTTATAATTGTTTCTCTTGTCTGTTATGTATGGCTGTTCTTTATACCTAAAAGGGTTAGTCATAGTGTGTGGTGTATCACCTGGCGTTACTATTGGCGCTGGTCTCGGCGGGCGGCGGCGGGTCGGGCGCGCGCGGCACCTCGCTCTCGTCCTCGGACTCCGACATGCTGTAGTCGGGCTCCGGGATCGGCGGCGCTGGCGTCGAGTTCTGCGAACGACCACCAATCAATATGTGCTTAGTTACGGTGCGATTGAGAATAAGGCCGCTTGAGAACAGATCGTTGAAATCATAAGTAACCGAACGGAGGGGTCATTGAAAACTGCACTACTCCTAACATTCAGTTTGGTGCGTGACGTCTTTTGAATGCAATAGTATTGCAGAGTTTGCTTACTAACGTTTATTATATAGATACCTATATGTACAGATGTAATATACCTATTCTGGTCATAAATACAATAAAGAAAAAAAAATACATTTGAATTTGGAATCAGTCGTTCTCACGTAAAAATAAATGTTTTTTCACATTCACAAAATTTCGCCTCGAGTGTATCAAGATACGATTCTTGAGAAAGTCGTAAAGCTTCTTAACAACACCCTGTTCCATAACCAAGAATGGTCCTTTCAGCAAGATTCAACAACAGGTCATAAGGCTCGCTCAACACAGGGGTGGCTACAAAGGAATATTTGAATATTAGGACTTCATTAGAGCTGAAGACTGGTCGTCATCTAGTCCCGATGTTAATCCGCTCGATTATGATTTATGGTCTGTTTTAGAGAGCATGGCATGCTCTAAACGTTATGATAATATTGAATTCCTAAAACATTCCATAAGGGTGGCAGTTGACAATTTTCCCAAGATAAAGACGAGTGTTTCAACCGAAAACGGGCTACAACATTAGAAAGATTACACATAAGCAAATGGTGACCATTTTGAATAAACATTATATTTTTAAAATGCTTACTTATTTATTTCTAAAATAATAAAATTCATCTAATAAAATGATAATGTAAAAAATAGAAATGTTTTCTTTGTAACAATATTAATGGCTAGACTAGACTAGATGGATAAAACTGTTTATTGCACAACAAAAACAAAAAAAATAGACATTTATTTTATATGTTATTTAAAAGTCCTGGAAAACTTTGCTCAAGTAACTTAACATCGCCAGTAGTGAAGTAGTTGAAGATAAGGTGTAGTTACCTGTCTGGGCAGGTGGTTGGTGGCGAAGGGTTGCGCGTACTGGTTGGCGGGCTCGTCGGCGGACTGCGCGCGCGCCGGGCCCGCCCACGACCGCAGCGTGCCCCGCGCCTGAACACAAACACAACAACACATGTTATACAGGGATCTTTTTTTGAGATAGATCAGTGTGGAAAAATCTTAAACTATTAGAAATAGAGAAAATTGTTCTAAAGAACTATGATGTTGATTTTAAAGTTACGAAAAACTGCATTCAAAGATTCTCAAAAAACTCACACACAATCAGATATCGAACTCGTTCATTTTCTTTGAAGAAATCAGATTTTTCCACACTGAACCGTCTCAAAAAAGTTCCAGTATCTGGTTGATCATTTATTGCAGCGGGACTTACTCGTAGGTAATTATATTAACACTCAAATATTAGCAATGATACTGTTGAGGGTATTTCACAGAACTTTTCTTTTATAAATATAAGGTGTTAAAAGAACGCCGTGATGCCGTAAAATTACAATATATTTATTCCTTATTGCACAAAGTGACGGAAGGTGACGCTAAGAAGCATTATATTCCAGTCAACCTTTGGGATATGCAGAGATGGGACGGTGGATGCAATAGCAGCCAAGATTAAGTAAAATTGCAATCGTTACAATCGGTAAAATTCTCCGTTTGTGATTTGAATTGGATATAACACGTTATAAGGTCAATATGCAAAAGTCATTTATTTAGTTTGTTCAAAATGAAACATATACGTCTCGGGCTATCCAATTTTGTAAGAGAACAAAATAGTTACGTTGCATTTGTAGCCAATGGGTGGACAATTTTTTTCATTACTACCTACATAGCAAATTGGTCCTTCGAGCAGGACCTGAACTAGCAACCTATAGTGCATTATAGTTAGTTTTGAACTCTTTCTTGAAATTTCCTTCTGGTCGTATTTTATGGTTATAGACGCTGAAATTTTAATTTCACTTATTCAAATATAGTTTCTTTTGTTGAACATGAGTTGCTGCTCATTTAGTATATTTTTGATGCTCGTTAAATACACGTCTTTATCATCAATACATAAAAATATGAGCATAAACACCTACTAAAATTAAAAAGTATAATATGAGGGTAATGGTGAGTACTCGTAGTAACGCGCATGACGACACTCCCGGCGCGCTTCTTCCGCACCCCAGCAACCCACACGCTCGCTCGCGCACTCTGTAGGCCGGGGGGAGTTCTAGTTCACTATACGAACTTTATTTTTACCTTGAATATCTTTCTTGGCCTTATGTATTGATTATAGTTCAAAATTACGGCACTATAGTTTATAATTAAGAACCTCGATTACAATATACAACCTATACTTAACATCTTTAAAACTTCATTCACATATTTATACATACAACCAGTTATCAACTTGCCGACTACAGATTACACTGAGTTAATTTTTTCCTGCAATCCAATCAAACCTGTTGTAAAAACTGGTAGAATGGATTGATATTGAACAACATATTTTCAGCGTTTGCGTTATTTCAGTAACATGATGTATAGACATGTAAATATGTGGTGGAGGACCTTGTGCGCGTCGTCGGCGCGATGTCGGTAGGCGACGGTGTGCGCGGCGGCCGCGTCGGCGGGCGCGGCGTACAGCTTGGCGCGGTCGGCGGGCCGGAACGTGGAGGCGGGCGGCGGCGGCGGCGGGTGCGCCGGCGGCGGCACGCGCCCGCATCCTGCCGCAACACCACACAACCACATTTGTTTTATAGCAAGAACACAGTATCATGTATAATATGTTTGTAATAATACAGTAAGTATATGGTGATAATATATTATATTTATTTTACCACATCATCTAAATTGTGTCTCACGCACCTCCAAATTGAATCTCTCTGATCAACACAAAGGTTGGCTGCTAGGAAATGCTTTAAGGCATTAAGCTCGCCTTTTGTACTATACAATAATAAAATTGTCAATAAATATAATATCTATGTATGCTATCTGGAGAACCAAATAAAAGAAATGAATAAATATTGTACAAATAAATGTTTAAATAGTAGAATAAGGAAGGCATTTCTCAGCACCTCCTAATAAACTAACTATTATTAAATCTAGCGGATACTTATTGACTTTCTGATAAAGTATAACTGACTTTTTGATATCTTCTGACAAAGTAACAGGAGTAAAAAAAAATCCTTCGCATAAAGTATCAAAGGGCGGTGAGACAGGCCCATAATACATAGTGTTGTAAAAATGACACTGAGCACTCAACGAGTTCGAGCGAACGCTAAGTGAATGCTACTGAATCAATAAAAAGAGTTCACACCTTATAACTAGATATAAAATGTCATCGACATGAAGAGTTCAGTGAATAACAAAACCTTGCGATTTATCATCGAATACGTTCGCGGACATTATTAGTATTGTGTGTCACAGCCTTTTCGAACGTGAAGACCAAATGTGGGTAGATGATAAAACTACTTGTAGTTTTTATTTTGAACTAGCCGCTTCTTCAGTCAACTGGTGACCACGGCCGGTGTAGCTCGTGTCGAAACGGCGATTAGAAATAAGCCAAAGCCAAAGGTAAACAAAATCCTTTAATTTTACGCGTTTAGACCAGATTTACAATATGCAGTATATACAATATATTCCTAAGAACATATTGTTAGATAACATGGGATACTGATATCAATATTTATTTATTTGGGTAAACATACAGTACGATAGCACAAAAACATAAAAAAATAATGAATTATATCAACAAAGTTGACATTAAAATGAAAAAAACCTTATATTACACGTACACCTACTGTTAAGTCACCAAGAATTAATTTGCTTACACCTCAATAGAGGGCGCTGTGCACTCTAGACTAGATCACGGTGTTAAGATGCGCCGCCAAAACATGACCTGTCGTGAATGTATATCATTAAAAGTCTATGTCCTGAGCAAGGTGTTTTCTTTGGAACTTCCATAAATACCTTGCGACTCCTCGGGGCTTTTTGGGAAATCTGTACATGGTCATTCGAGTCGGATGACTGGCGCGCCTGGATTGCACAGTGGTCACTGAGACCATTGAACCCGTACTCGTGAGAAGATCGCTGCAGCGGCGTGAGTACGTGGTAGGATTGACGTGTTTACCAAGTGTAGTGTTGTGAGGTGTTAGTGTTGTGATGTGTTAGTGTTGGACCAGGAAGTATACCAAGTGATAAAACTGTGAGTACTCTTTATTTATTGACTTAGTTAAAATTCAAGAAATTTAGGACTTAGAATAATTTCTTTAAAAGTGAACAGACGGGGAATCCATGCCGGTTTTCCTACAGAATTAATGCGCAAACACTTAGAAAAATTTGAGAAAAAAGTCCATCAACTTAGAACATTTTGCAATATTAAGAAACTTATATTTTTTCTGTTATTGGGCACAATCATTACTTATGAAAATTACAACTATTACTGCAACTAAGGAGATTTAAATTACACATAAAGTTATTAGACTCCAAGATGGAAACATACATTAAGGTTCAAGAAGATACAAAATTAAAAATTCAAAAAGCCAGAGTTAATTTTAAAAAATCTCCCAAGGAAAGAATAACGCAATCGTACGTGGAGACTCGGCTGGAAACACTAGAAAACTATTGGACTTCTTACCGTGACACACATAAAATGATTGTTTCCGAATTTGATAGCAGGGAATTGATGAAGTCTAGTTATTACTCGTCTGATGCATATGAAGAAGCGGAAGAACTATATACAGATTATAAGACGGAATTGAAAGGATGCATGCTTAAGTTTAAGACCGATTCTATTGCTGTAGCATTGTCTGATTCTAAAGTTAATGTATCAAACGTTGGCCAATCCTATGGTGTTAAGTTACCTCAAATTTCGATCCCTGGTTTTAGTGGAAATTATACCGAATGGACTAGTTTTCGGGATTTATTTATATCGTTGATTCACAACAACAAAGGATTGGACGACGTTCAACGGCTACACTACCTTAAAGGTTATTTGTCAGGTGAAGCCGAGCAACTTTTGCGACATATTCCTCTTACGGCCGCTAATTATATGTTAAGTTGGGAACAATTAGAACAACGTTATAATAACAAAAGGCATTTAGCTAATTGTACTTTTAAACGATTCATGAATCAAAGGAACATACAGTCCGAATCTTCTAGTGCAATAAAATAATTATTAGATACAAGTAATGAATGTTTAAACGCCATTAAAAATTTAAATATAGATATCTCTTCTTGGGATATAATTATAATTTATATTCTAAGTTTAAAGCTTGATACAGAGTCTAGAAAACTATGGGAAATTCAAGTTTGTAAAGTTAAGGAAGAATTACCTAAGTTAAGCGAATTTTTAGAGTTCTTAGATCAGCGCTTCAGGTCACTTGAATTTTTAGATAATAAAATTAATAAGCCAATTAATAGTACTCGCATTTCAAGGGTAATGCATGTTACCTCAGTTGCCACTTGCAATTATTGTTCTGAAAATCATAAATTAATCAATTGCAAGAGATTTGCTAAAGAAGACGTTGACGCACGTCGTGACTTTGTCCGAACTAATAGGTTATGCTTCAATTGTCTTGGTCCAAATCACTTGGTATTATCATGTCGTCAGTCAGCCACTTGTCGTATTTGTAGAAAGAGACACCACTCTCTTATCCACCCAAAATCAGTCCCTAGAAGTGGCAACACTTATAGTGTTCAGAAGGTAGATGGTGCGGATCATTCTTCAACTCCACCATCAACATCACAGGACGAAACGTCAAATATTGTATCCTGTTTCTCCAATGTGAACAGCCAAGTATTATTGGCCACTGCTTTAATAAAGGTAGAAGCGAGAACAGGTACTTTCCTATTGAGATCTCTATTAGACCAGGGATCTCAAGCATCTTTTATAACCGAATCAGCGGTTCAGATGCTTGGTCTGAAAAAGATACCGAACAAGAGCTCTATTTCAGGACTTGGCAGTGACCAGAGTGCAACATTGCAGTCAAAATGGTTTGTAACCATCAAGGTTCAGTCACGCCACGATCCCAACTTTATAGTTGATGTCAAGGCTCATGTTCTTAACAAGATAACGTCACTTCTTCCTGAAAGGAAGACAGTTATCAAGGCTTGGTCAGCACAAATTGCGGATTTGAAATTGGCCGATCCTTTGTTTGGGGTACCAAACAAAATTGATATTCTTCTAGGTGCAGAAGTATATTGTCAGATTTTAGCGGAAGGAGTTATCAACGGTCCACCTGGATGTCCTATAGCACAAAATACCAAACTAGGTTGGATCCTCTCTGGCAGTATACATTCACCACGGAACCATAGTACACTGCAACAAGAAAACATGGTTAGCATGCACACGCTAATATCTACTGACGATCTCTTGAAGAAGTTCTGGGAGATAGAGGAGCCTCCTTCTGAGGGCAAGAAGCTTTTATCAGAGGAAGAGCAGTCCTGCGAAGATTTATTTACAAAAACTTTCAAAAGAGATTCGTCAGGGCGCTATGAAGTAAGGTTACCTTTTAAGACAAGTAATCCAGAGTGTCAGTATGGAAATTCCTTCGACATTGCTCGGAAACGGTTTTATTTATTAGAAAAAAGGTTGCATAACAATCCTAAACTTAGGATTCAATATTCGGATGTTATTGAAGAATATTTATCACTGGGACACATGGAGGTAGTTCCAGAAACAGAGATAGCCAAATCTACTGCCGTCTATCTACCACACCATGCGGTAGTTAGAAACGATAAAACCACAACCAAGGTTAGGGTTGTATTCGACGCATCATGTTCCCTAAATAATGGAACATCATTAAATAAGGACATGATGGTTGGCCCAACTCTTCAACCTGATTTGAGGCATATCATCATACGTTGGAGATGTTATCCTATATGCCTTGTTGCCGACATCGTGAAGATGTATAGGCAAGTAAAGGTTTCTGAGGCAGATGTTGATTTTCAACGTCTTTTGTGGCGTAGTGACTCAAATTCAGAACTTCAACATCTAAGGTTGTTACGTGTTACATTTGGTACATCCTCAGCACCTTACTTGGCAGTACGAGCTCTGCAACAGCTAGCGTATGATGAAGGTGATAAATATCCCTTAGCAGCTGACAGAGTTTTAAGGGAGTTCTATATGGATGACCTCATGTCAGGCTGCGAAAGTGTTGAAGAAGGGATGCATGTATATCAGCAGATCAACGAACTTCTTAGTCACGGTGGTTTTGAGCTGCAGAAGTGGTCGTGCAGTAACACTGATTTACGGCAAAAAATAGAGGAAGGCAAACAAGAAAAAAGGGAAAGCTTAGAAATTAAATTAGATACGGTTATAAAAATTCTAGGATTAACGTGGAACCGATCTACTGACGAATTTCAATACACTGTCCAACTTCCTCCGTTTGAACCGCCTGTGACTAAACGTAAGGTGATTTCGGATATTGGAAGATCGTTTGATCCACTCGGTTGGATTGGGCCGGTTATAACAACTGCCAAAACCTTTATTCAGAGAATATGGCTCGCTGGTGTAGGGTGGGATGATGAGATACCATCTGACATACTTAAGGATTGGATTTCATATCGCAAGGATCTTGTTCATCTCACTAGTTATCGCCTACCAAGGTGGATGGGGACAAGCAAAGACGATATTCACATGGAACTACAAGGGTTTTCTGATGCGTCTAACGCAGCGTACGCAGCCGTTGTCTACGTTAGGACAGTAAGCGGTAACGGTGAAGTTCATGTGAATTTGGTCGCCTCTAGATCGAGGATTGCTCCTGTAAAGCAGGTGTCAATACCTCGTTTGGAGCTAAGTGGAGCTGTTTTATTAGCAAAACTACTTAAAGAAATATCCGAAGTATTGGCTGTTCCAAAGGGAGACATTCACGCTTGGACTGACTCTAGCGTCGTTCTTGCTTGGTTGAGTAGTCATCCAAGCAAGTGGAAGACCTTCGTGGCAAACAGGGTCTCCGAGATACTGACTATAATAGACAACAGCCAATGGTCGCATGTCAAGTCTGAAGATAATCCAGCAGATTGTGCATCGCGGGGTACAAGCCCCGGTGACATTTCTGAAATTGAAATATGGAGAAAGGGCCCTAAGTGGCTACAAGAAAATACAGTCCATTACAGCAAAGGAAATTTTAAGAAGACAGATTTAGAAGAGAAGAAAAGTAAAGTTTTATGTCACATTACTACTGAGGGTATAGATATAATTTCAAGGTTTTCAAATTTAAAAAGACTACTTAGAGTTATTTCATATTGTAGAAGGTTTCTAGATATAACTAATAGAGCTAATACCAAAACTAACACTACACGTTGGCTAACGTTTAAAGAAATGAATAAATCATTACTTACCTGTATCCGGTTGTGCCAAGGGGAGCATTTCCTGAAGGAGATAGAGAGTTTGCAAGGAATAGGTAAAGTAAACAAAAATAGTAAACTTACCTCGCTTAATCCAATTCTCGACGTCGAAGGAATCCTCAGAGTTGGTGGGCGATTACAGAAAGCTAACGTCATGGAAGATATGAAACATCCGATACTGCTTCCTAACAAATCGCATCTAACAAATTTAATTATTGCAGATGCGCATGAGCGTACTATTCATGGCGGTCCTCAATTAATGCTCAACTATTTGAGAACGCAATATTGGATTGTTAATGCGAAGAATCTCATTAGACAGCATGTTCGTAAATGCGTTGTTTGTGTTCGTCATTCTGCTCAAACGAACCAACAGTTGATGGGTCAATTACCATCCGCCCGTGTCACTGCTTGCCGCCCGTTTCATCAAAGCGGTGTTGATTATGCAGGACCTATCGCTATCAGGCCCACAAGGGGACGCGGTTATCACTCTACTAAGGGCTACATTTGTTTATTCATCTGCATGGCCACTCGTGCAATTCACCTCGAAGTAGTGAGTGAATTGACTTCAGAGGCATTTTTGGCTTCCTTCAAGCGTTTTGTTGCACGCAGAGGGCATTGTGCAGACTTGTGGAGTGATAATGGTACTAACTTTGTTGGAGCGAATAGGGAGCTAAGGGATTTATTCCATCGGGAAGGATCGGTGGTAGCAAGTGACATCGCTAGTTGGTTAGCGACAAATGGCACTAACTGGCACTTCATTCCACCCCACTCTCCAAACTTTGGTGGACTGTGGGAGGCTGGAGTGAAGTCCACAAAACATCACCTTAAAAGAGTGATCGCAAATAGTACTCTCACGTTCGAGGAAATGACTACTCTTTTGTGCCAGATTGAAGCGTGTCTGAACTCACGACCGATTACCCAAATTAGTTCCAACCCAGAAGATCCGTACCCACTTACCCCGGGACATTTCCTTGTGGGTGAACCTTTAGTGCTGGTTCCGGACACTAATTATGAGAAGTCTAATATAAGTACTCTCAGAAGGTGGCACTTTACTCAACGGCTAGTCCAAGATTTTTGGCGTAGATGGTCGCACGAATACTTAACACAACTCCAACACCGTTATAAATGGTCACATACTACTCCTGAGCCTAAGGTAGGAGATATAGTGTTGGTCAAGGAGGATGATCTGCCGCCGGCAAGATGGCTGTATGGCATCATAACGGACAAGCATATTGGTGCGGACAATCTTACGCGCGTCGTTTCGTTAAATTGTAAGGGATCAATAATCAAAAGACCTGTATCAAGGCTTATTACTTTACCGGTGACAACTTAAGATTTAAGATATTAATGTGTATTCAATTTGATGGTTAATGTTAAATATGGTTAAGTTTATTTTAATTTACAATTTTTGTATTTTTTCTTAGGTAGCAGCTTCACTGTTGTCATGGTGGGCGGATTGATTCATGTATAGTGTATAATTTGATTGTATTGTATGGACGCTCTGTCCATGGTGGGCGGAATGTTAAGTCACCAAGAATTAATTTGCTTACACCTCAATAGAGGGCGCTGTGCACTCTAGACTAGATCACGGTGTTAAGATGCGCCGCCAAAACATGACCTGTCGTGAATGTATATCATTAAAAGTCTATGTCCTGAGCAAGGTGTTTTCTTTGGAACTTCCATAAATACCTTGCGACTCCTCGGGGCTTTTTGGGAAATCTGTACACCTACTAAGGGTGTACGTGTAATGTAAGCTTTTTTGTAACTAAAAATGATAACTAAATACATATAAGTTTTAAAACACTCATATTTAAATTTAGCAAGAGACAGGTCAGAGATAAAGACACGTTAAAAATATCTAATTCACTAAACTGTTTATTATACGATACAGAGGACCTGACGATGAAAGAATTAGCAGCAGCTTTAGTTCGAGAAGTCTTTTGGTCACTAAGCATGATTAAAAATAGCTGCTTGTGTGTGTTATACCGAGAGCGGCGATAGCCTAGTGGTATCTATACTCGATTCGCATTCTATGATCGTGAGTTCATACTTTCGGCTGGTATCTGAGTTTCTACTTAAGTACAGATTTTTTTTATAGTTTCCAGCTCGACGGTGAGGGAAAGAATCTTGAGGAAAGTTAAAGAAGAAAAAAATTTCGAGTATTGTGTCCACCAATCCGCACTGGACCCGCGTGGTGGATTATGGTCCGAAAACCTCTAGTGATACACTAAGGGAGGCGTATGCCGTGCAGTGGGATGTTATATATTGATCCAAGTGTGTTACCGTGCACGTCCTCGCTGGAGCGCGTGCGCGGCGGGTGCGCGGAGTGCTCGGCCGCCAGGTCCGGCGTCGAGTGGAAGTCCCTTCGTAACGTGCTGCTTTGTGACTGCGGCTTGCTCCATAGCTGCAAATGTTGAATTCTTTATATCTTGTACATTAAAAAACTATACATTAATAAAGCAATCCGCTTTATTAATGTAACGCTTTAGCGTGTGTATGCGAGCGTACGTGCGAGGGTGTGTATGTATGCATATGTGTGTGTTTGCGTGTATGTGTAATACAAACCTTCCCCCGGCAGCGCTTCATTTCAGCGACGGATGCGTAGACGCGTCCAGGCGCGCGCGCCGGCGAGTACGGCGGCGAGTTGGATCCGCCCTGGAACGCGGACCGCGTCATCATTGCACTGTTACCGCCGCTGGAAACACGTTTATATTTAAATATACGTGGTTATAAATTAAAATAATCAAATGTTAGTAGGTCGACGTATTTCTTTTGGGAAATAATGGACATTACTTTAAGGGCACAATGTACACAGAAGGTCACAATGTTTTGTATGGTCCAGCTCAGTAGCGGATCCAGGAGAGGGGGGAGGGGGGGGCTAAGGGGCTCAAGCCCCCCCCCCCAAGCATCTGGGTCCACCCCTGACAAATCTCAAATTAAACTCTATATTATCCTACTTTCTTATCTTAGTGTGATCCGACATTATCCTAGTGTGGAGCATAGCTTTTCTTCGCTTAAACTAATAAAATCGTACGTTCGTACGGCAATGACGGAAGACAGGTTAAACTGTTTGGATGCCATGTACTCGTATATTCACCGAGATATATCTGGCAGCCTACAACCTGTCGAAGTCATTGAAGGATTTGCAAAAAGTTATCGGAGAAGATTCGCTATGCGTTAAATGACCATAATAAAATTTCGTGTTCTTTTTTAGTGTTTTTAGTGTTTACCTTGATAAAGCCCTCAGCTATCCTCAGCTGGGTCAGGCCTCTCCCAAACCAAAATCCTGGAACCGCTACTGGTCCCGCTATTTTATGTTAAAGCATTAGTGAGCGACTCGCGAACGCCAGTTGTCTAATCTATCCAGCCAATGTCACTATTGTAATCAAAGATATGAGAAATACGAGTCTAAGTGTTGCAAACGACGAATTGTCTAATTGCACCACATAGGTTTGGTATCATGACGTCTAGATCTAAAGACCATATAGAAATGGGAACCCTCGCGTCACCTTTGACGGCAATGAAGCCCCGTCTTCTTCGCTCAGCGGTACAGTATTAAAAGAGTGTAATGTGACATTTTACGGCGAACACGAGATATTATTAGCTAATTTTCAAGTTGTAAATAAAAATTGTAGATTTGTCGCAAATTTCTGCGTCAGCCTATTGTGTGTCGGAACGGTATGTTTTGTACGTGTGTATAGTGTCGCATGTCGTCGCGTCTGCGTTGCGGTTGGTCTGCTACTGGAACAGATGTTGGGTACACGGCGGCGGCCGGCAGTGAGTCGGTGAGACGCGGGCCTATATTCCCGATGTCCCCGATGGTACCATGGGCGTAATTTCAGCTTTTTAACTGGGGTGGCAAGGCGTACCGGCGGTCTGGGGAGTACGGAATGCCCCTACATTTAAAGGAGGGGTCCGGAGGCCCTCCCCCGGGAAATTAAAAAAAAACTAGCATTAAATTGTTAGTTTATTAGCGTTTTCAGACTATTGTCACCACAAAATAATTGCTAACATTCTCTATTTACCCTAAAAGATTCATTGTTAATTACTTTAAATTAATAGCCAAACCATTTGTAAAGTAGATATCATTTACACACAACGCAAGAGTAGGTAGGCCTATTTTTAATTGATTGAGTGTTCTGCCTGATCTTTTATCATGTAAGTAAATTCTGGGGTGGCAACTGTCACCCCTTGCCACCCCCGAATTACGCCACTGTTAGGCACTGTGTGTCGGAGTGACATGGTGCTTGTGTGTATGTATACTGACGGCGCGTCCGCGTCGGCCACGGCCTGCCGCTGGAAGAGCTCCTCGAGCTCGGCGGCGGTGATGCGCCCGGAGGCGGGCCGCTGCCGGATGGAGGCCGTGCGCGGCGCCACCGGCGTGCCCGACGACGGCGTGCCCGCTAACAGAACAAACATTCATCCCATTAGTGTTATAGCACCAAATATACCAACCATCATCGTTTGTATTGCTGATACAAACTATCACCAAATATCTAGGCAGCAATTTCGTCTGCAATAAAATAAACCTATAGTAACAAATATAAAGGTTGGCAGCAAATCGTTATCAGCTTAAATTATTGCTCAAGCTTATTGTCAGCAGAATTTAACTATTTCAGGCAGCCATTAATTATTATTATTATTAGGGACGTCAGCTAAAAACAATCATATAGGAATTTATAACATGCACTCAGATTAAGAGAAATAATTTGACTAAAAATAGGCATCTATAATGTTAATGTTTAACGTGGAATCCTGTGATTAATAAATTTAAACCTTGCGATTACCGTGGAACACGTCCACGGACATTGTTAGTGTAATGTGTCGCAGCCGTTCCGAATGTGAAAATCGAATTTGGGTAGTTGATAAAATTGCTCGCATTCCATCCTGGACTACCTGCCTCTTCAGTCAACTCGTGACCACGGCTGCTGTAACCCGTGCCGGCGCCGAAACGGCGAGTAGAAATTAAAGGTAAATAAATACCATTATTATAGGCGTTCAGACCCGATTTAGAATATAAAAAATGATTTCCTTTGTTTTCTTTTCAGATCATTGTGCAGCTAACGGGATGCATGACGGGGGCTGCTGACTAGCCATTTTAATTGAGTGCAGTATTTTGTTGATCAAGCATTTATCGGCTACGTTAGAAATTATATCCCTTTTTATATACACAAAAAATTTAATGGTTTTAAAACCGTGACTTACTTTATTAATTACTTTATTAAGGAAGTACTATCAATAAGTAAGGTCAAGTAATATATACAAAACGGACCGTTGCTGCCGGCGTGCAGCTGCACCGACTCCGCGGAGGAGGACTTGCCGGCGACGCTGAGCGGCTCGCAGCTCTCCTCCTTCTCGCCGCCGTTTTCTGAAACAACAAGTTCGCTATTACACTCTAATAAAAAATAAATAATATATAATAATAATAATAATTCCACATACATACTCTTACAAACAGTCGTCTTATTAAACACAATAGAACATAGTCCGGGAGAATCATCCCGAGAAGCATTTGACTTGGGCCCTTGAACTTTTACCTCTTCGGAGAGAAAATGCGAAAATAAAAATAATACAGTGTTTTCTAACCGGCTTAAAGATCTTATCGTTACGTTATTTTAACGTGTCGTCACAGTAACGGTGCAGCCGGTTATGTAACGAAATGCGTGCACCTACTTCTGTGGTGGAATTTAATAACAGTTGCTTTGCTCAATAAGCTGATACATAACCAGCGGTATCTTTATTGTAATGATGGTAATTGCGTCTTACGAAACCGCCTTTTGGTTAGGCCGGCTGCTCACACAGACGTAGCGGATTGGTATTTTAAAATATTTTTATAGAACTGGTTCATCTTCTATACATATATTTAAAACAAATATAAAAATTGTAACGGAGTCATGCCAGTACTAGAAGTATTTTTTAAAATCATCGTACTATATAAGTATAGTGTGTATAAATGATACCATTTACACTATAAATGACAACAACAATTTTCAGAATTTTTATCTGTCTGTCTGAAAGCGCAACATTCAAAAGCGACTGGACGGATAATGAAACTTGGCATAGTTATAGCTCATGAGCCGGGTTAACATTTAGGACATTTTTTATTCAGATCTGTTACATAGTTCCCATATGAAGGCCGCATGTACAATTTCAGAGCTCACATAAAACTACTGGATGGATTTTTATACAATGATAAAATTAATTTCTGTCTTGATTTATCCATATTGGATACTTTTTATCCTGAAAAGTTATAAGTAAATTAAACTACACGTATTCTAAAAACCACTGAGACTGTCTAAAGACGACGCGGACACTGCTCTTGACGTAATCTATATATACATATAATAAAAATCTTGATAAGCAATCGCAACATTCGATAAAGAAAATGTTTTATTTAATAGGCGACATTTTACATTTTAAAAGCCCTTTGCAATGGCCTATGATAAGAATAGTGCTAATAGTGATGTTGCCGTTGTTGTTGATGGTGATGATTATGATGATAATAATAATGGTGTGCAACTCACCGAGGCCGGCGACCATGGATTTGGCGCGCGCACGGCCCACGCTGAGCGTGGTGCGCGGGTCGCGCCGCGGCGGCGCCGGCGCAGGACTGCGACCTGAACAATAACACGAATATGGACACTTCCAAATGTGAAAAAATTACAAGGAATATTGTGATAAAATCATATTGACATCTTTAAAAATACGGCTTAAAAAATTTTATAAATATAATATACAATTTTATAAAACTTGAGACCCCGTATTACAGGCTCCCGGCAAAATTAAAAAAAAATTAAAACATTTGTTTAATTATTATTTGTATCGTGGAATATTTTTACCATATTTTCCAGTTAATAGGAGACTATTAAATATTTTTTTCCATAAAAACTGACAGCTCGTTCCACCTCTTTGAGGTGGTTTGAAAAAATTTCGATAAGATGTGTGAGTATTAACGTCGTAAATGGAAGCTATTATCCAAATTACATATTGCTATCTTCATCGGTTTCGGCTGAGCGCTGATGTCAGTCCAGACATTTCTCTTTATATGTATAGATTATTATGTATGTTTAATTTGTGTAACTATGAGCTTTTGTTCCTGGAAATAAATGTTTATTACTAACCGCCGGCAGCTTTTCTGGGTAGCGTGGCGGCATACGGACGGCCCGCCATGGACAGCTGGCTCTGCGACTTGCTCGTGGCTACCGTACACGTGTTGCTCTCGTTGTTACCTGACACGACACAAGTAATACGGCCTAGTATCAGTAATGTATCAGCCTATAATGTCCTACTGCAGGACACAGGTTTGCCATTGTAATTTACTGTGGGGTTTTGGGCCATAATCCACCACGCAGACCCAATGATGATTGGTGGATCATACACTCTAGATTTGTTTTATTTCTGGTCCATGCGGGTTTCTTCACTATGTTTTCCCTCACCGCCAAGCTAGTGACAATTCTCTATGCGTAGAAACTCAATGGTACGGACACAGGATTTTAACTCATGGTCACACGAATGTGAGCCAAGTACAGATACCCCTAGGCTATCAGTAGTCTAGTATCAGTGATTCGGTTATAACCGAACTATTAGTTAACCGGGCCTTATTATTATAACTAGACTACGGATATTAGGTCAATAAAACTAACATAGGACTGTAGGAACAGGGCACGTGTGTGGCGGCGAGCGAAGGGAGAGGCCTATATCCAGCAGTGGGGAGACACAGGCTGAAGGTGTGGTAGGAATACTTAATATTTGTGTAAATGTCAATGCGATTGCATAAAAACCCGGCTTTGAAATTGACATAATCAAAATTTACCAAATACAGTTATTGCAACTCACAAGTGGGCGTCACTTAGCGTCAATGTATTTAACGGTATATTGTGAAGGATATAAGGTTTCTTTTCACGTGTACGGACACTGATCACTACAAATAAGGCTTCCTAGTGAAATCGAAAATAAAATTCTTTTTATGGTTTTGTTTTGTTTATGGTTAGAAGTTAGAGTATGTTTGTATTTAATCAAAATTATGTCCATAATTAATTAATAATAAACGAATGAGTCAGAGACACATACATCGGACGGAACATCAACCAGACCCGAACAAATATTTGTCTTTAAAGAAATTAATGACTGACCGGGAATCAGTCCCGAGACCTTTTACACAAGAGGCAGGGACACTACCAGGTTAATACCAGGTTAGGTTAATCGGACGATGTTAATAACGACAATAAGGTCCCTTTGATACATAAATTACGTCACATATTGAAAATTAGATCATAACTGGGTGTATCGATGACTTTTTGGCGGGAACTCGAGAAGTGAAGTTTGGTTTTTGTTTGATTATTGTAAAAATTGTGTATTACTCGTTTTGTGGTTTAATAGTGATAGTATATTAAACTTCAAAGTGTTTTTCGTGGGTGGTGTTTGTGATAATCAAATAAAAGCATGGGGCTGCGTTCGTCGTGTGCTTCCAAGTTTCTTTTTATGGACGAAGGCGGCAGAGGAGCATACAGTCCACCTGATGGTAAGTGGATACTGTAGCCCATAGACATCCGTGATACATGCCAACATCAGTCCAAAATGACAAAAGTTAGCATGCCCCCGGATGCGCTGCCTACCTTTGGAGATATAGGAATGGATTCGGAGAAATGGTTGGGAAAGTTCCAAGGAGTCCTCTTCTGTCCTCAATAAACTTTTTATTAAGCGACTTCTGACTTATTCCGACAGGACTGAACATTGACAGGATACGTTTTAGACTTTGTAATTGTTTATTACGAAGAAATCTCGACACTGGCAGAATGTGTTAATTGCACCATCGCCAAATACATATGAAGAAAAAAAACTGTATATGTGTGTGTAGTGATCGCAGAGCTTGCAGTGAGGAGACTCACCATGCGAACTCAACGAGACAACAGTCATGGAGACGAGCGCGCCGGAGTTGCGGATGAGCTCGACCACGTGCTCGTGCGATGCCGCCGACACGTCCTCGCCATTTATCTGCACAATACAAATGACACTGAGCGCAATGTACACATTTAAACAATTTTTGATATTAGACCTGGTCTGGTGGATACTCAACATGTCACTGAAATAACGCGCTGAAACATGTCAACCAATTTAAAATAATTAATCTGTAATAGGAAAAAGTTGAAGGAGGAACACCCCCCCCCCCTCACTCCTGCACCAGCAACTGGTCGAATGAAAAGAAGAAGAATAATTATTCTTTATAATATTTCTTCGTAATTGGCCTGAAACTTAGTAACATTGGTAAACTACTCTCTCCATAAATTGAAGCCGTGAAATTTGTTAATGAGTAAAATACGTAATAATATAAAACTGTTCCAGATATAAATATAATTATTTTAACAAATGAATATGTAAGGTTTTGTTGTCCTGTCTATAACGTTCGTAGCGCTCATTACTCAGTGCGGGCGCCTGGCGGCGCGCGGTTCGGCCGACGCGCGTACAATAAATGATATACTATATATCATGGAAAAAAAAAACCTAATTATATTATAACCAATTATATTTTCAGCTTTTGCGTTATTTCAGTGGTTCGTTGTATTTTCACGGCACGTTGGGTGAGTCCCCTGTTTTATTTAGAGTGTGGTAGCGACTTTTTTACCCCTTAGTGGCCACGACACAAGACCCACGGAAACAAATGGGACAGTGCTATTGGAAAGGCTGCCGACATCCGTGTGGTCAATGTTTAAGAATACTCTATCCTATATGTCGCTTTTGAATATATCAGTAAGAAAGTAAGTACAGATTACAAGATCCCGTTTACAGTCTCTTACAAGAACAACCGAAAACAAATAAAGAGTACACAATATATGTGTAACTCAATAAAAGAATAATAATATTGCTTTAATGATAGCCATGATAGATAATTACTAAACCAAAATAAGAAAGAGAACAAACACGTTAAACTCATGAAATAGCGCAAAGCATTTTTAAATCTTTTCAATTTGAATACCTACATGGGAATTTCAAATTTCACTTCACACACACGCTCACTGCTGGAGTCAATGAGCGATTGTTTTTTCTACAATGTTTACGCTTCGCTTTGTTCGATTGATGCAAAAAAGCAAATTGTTTGCGTCTATGCATCGAAACAGCCTTTGTATTTGATAACAGAAAATGTACATTATAGGTGAAAATGTGACTCTAATCTTGTATGTAGTACGAGTATATTTGGATCATATTTAGAATTTCATTACTTATCTATTAATAACACTCAAATTCATGTTTTTATCCATTATTCATTTATGAGTTTATTTTCATTTTGCAGTTGAGGTGTGGAGTCGCCTCATCGGCGAGGAGCCTCACGGTAACACAGAGTGCTAGTGACGCGATGAAAAAAATATTAGACTAATGTTTTATAATAGGAATTCAAGCAAAATTAAAAAATGTAGCAATTAGTTTAATCAAGTTAATCGATATTCACCACGACAGAGGTGACTTCATAGGGGAGTCCGAAGACTTCCTGTCTTAATCTGGATCAGTTTTCAAATACTTAATATATGTGCACCAATTTAAATTCCGGCCTACCTTGAGGAATGAATGACTTTGCTACTAAATATCAGTAAAGGATAGAGTTTGTAATCCCGTAACATATTTAGTTTACATATATTTCTATTTTTTTTGGGGGGGAGAGTGCACGTTGCAATTCAACAGCCGCTGGATAGCTCGACTGGTCACGTTACCCCTCTCTCACAGAAGTCTACCCTGAAATGTACTGCATTTCCTACTTTATCTTATTTCCCTAATGTACGTACATGTTTCGGTAGTAAGTGAGATGTGCCAGAGCCCATCTCCATCCTATCCCTCTCCATTTACACAACTTTTTCTCCAAATCCATTCCTATATCTCCAAAGGTAGCCAGCGCATTCGGGGGCGTGCCTGAATGTCTATGGGTGACAGTATCCACTTACCATCAGGTGGACTGTATGCTCGTCTGCGGCCTTCGTCCATAAAAAAATAATATATAACTTTGCTAACACTCGTCAGTCAACACTAAGCACTAAGAAAGCATATCGAGTGGAATTCTGGGAGATAATTTTGTGTATACCTGAGAGATGTTTTTATAAAGAGGACAAATGCACTATGAAAGTTCAGTTGCGCGTACGAGTACATCTAGCTGCGAACTTCTTTTTTTATTTTTTATTTAGTATGACCCAACGCGACAAGGAAGTCTCCTTTCCTGAGGCCGGCGTGGGTTCGTGACGCCGCCTGTATCGACACCGTCCAGGTACTGGAGCGCGGGGCAGTGCCTATCTAAACACTTTTTCTAAAAATTATGGAAAGTAGAGAAGTGTTTCTTCAGACTGGCGCCTGTTATTGAGGTTTTTCCTAAATTTTGTATGATGTGACAAGGAAGTCCACCCTCCTGAGGCCGGTGCCGTCGGCGACGCCACCTGCATCCACATCGTCCAGGTATTGCAGCGTTTATTTAAACACTTTTTCTAAAATGTATCGTAAATAGAGAAATCTTCCTTCCGACTGGCGCCTGTCATTGGACATTTTTTGTAAAATTGACTCACCGCAACAAGAAAGTCCCCCTTCCTGAGGCCGGCGCGGTCTGCGACGCCGCCCGCGTCCACATCGTCTAGGTATTGCAGTGCGGGACAGCGCTCGGAGGGTCGCAGCTCCATCAGCGGCGAAGAGGCCTTCGCGCCGCGCAGCACGAACCCGAACCCGCGCCGCGCGCGGTGTAGCACCACCGTGCGGGTCTCCATGTTGCCGTACCTGGAACCATGTGCAACCGATCAATCAATGAAGTTCACTAGGTTCAGAACTAGCGGATTACTGGTATTACAATAAAGAAATAAATATACGCTAAAATCTTCAGTCAGTCATACACTCTTAACAGTGTTCTACTGAAGAGATGGTGATCTTTATTATTAAATGATGATGAAGGTGGTGAGTTGACGCCACTGTTGCACTTGAAGTTAGCAGTGGCCTTTCATGACTTTCCTTCTTCGGGCTCTGTCGGTAGTGTTGCGAGAAAATTAGACCAAGGAAAATTGCGTAACGGACTTTTTAAGAGCCGTCCAACGCAAGAAATTTCAACCATGTAATTGCATAAAACGATCCATTTACCATTGTGAGTTGGGAAGTTACCCTTTCTGGGGTGATTTACATCCTATGATTTCCGGTAGCTGCCCGTCCCTGCAGAATGAAGGACCTGTGTAATAGTTGACATCGTATTGTTATTCATTTAGCATCACCCAAAGGTATTAGTGTAACCCATTGGTTAATATGGCAATACGGGGTAATATGGGTCTCTCCAATAAGACCAGAATAAGACCATAAGGAAAGTTCCAAAAGAAAGTTTAAAACAACACATGCGGTTTCCATCTTTTTGTCCACGCGTGAGCGTGAATCCTGTGTTCACTGCGCACACATAGCTGCGCTACGTACACTTGTATGAAGCTTTCCTTTAGGTCGAGTAGGATCAATGAGGAGTGAGGAGTAACTGGAAATGCACTAACACTAGGAAATATAGCGGGAATAGGGAGTCCCCCTTCCCATTAGGGAGTACCTTACCCCCCTTCAATCCCATCTCATCCCATCGAGTAGAGAGTACGGATAAAGAAAGTTCTTGTCCTCATTGACCTAGAATTCGTTCTTTAGTTGAGTTTCAACGTTACAGGTTATAATTAGTTTTAGTTCCACGTTTAGAATGTTTTAGTTACATTAAACGAATAAGTATATGACTTTTATTTGAGAACTCTAATGTAATCTCGGAGAAACTTACCGGTGATGTATCGATGTTTTTAAATCTGACTTTGTTCCATATATTTTGAGCAATTTCCTCGAAGAACATGACGGAAACAGTCCTAACTCTCTGTTAAGAGTAACAAGCCAACAGAACGCTTGCTTTGAAAGGAACATGAATTCCTGACTGATTCGTTGCACGCAAACACTAATTTATTCTAATTGTCTTTAAAAGTTTATCAATATAAACATTTTGTTATTATTTGTCTCGTCTATTGTCTAGTACATATGTAGTTTGTACTTACGTCTTTTTTATTCGAGGTGCGGTTGCACTATAGGTCTTGCTGAGAGCCATTTCCCTTCTCCCAGTCACTCGAGAGTGGTGGATTGGTCCAGAAGATAAAACCTGGAATTGACGGCATGTGATTCGTTCAATTTTGCATTGAGCCATTCTATTTGATACGTAGTCAATTAATATCTGTGAATATAATGCCCATATATTTTCATATCAATGTGCCTATTAGCAACATTAGTAAGAGGAGAAATTACTAACTGTAATAAATTACAGGAAAATACGGGAAATTGAATTAATTATGATATTCTCTGGCTTATTGTGAAATAATATCGATGAATACTGTAGATTTTTTTTTGAAGGCGATGATTCAGATTGAGGTTCAAAGTAGTGACGGAATGTTTCTCAAATCAGAAACGATCAAAGTAAAAACTGAAGAAAAGTGTAATAAAGTTGTGGATTTTTTTCAGCAAATAGGAAAGAAGAATTATTGATTGGATAAAATGGAAGAGAATTGTGAAGGTGTACAAGATCTACAAGTAAGTGACTTTACTTCTCGGTAAAGAAGTAGTGAAGTTGAAGTGGTAAAAAAGATTTGAAAAAGGTTACTTGAAAGGACATAAATATTATTAAAGTTAATGAAGAAGTGACTGAATCGGCGAAAGATAAAAGGAAAGGAAAAGATAATCTTGTCGACACATTGCGGCATTTGAAAGGCAGTAAAATGATAATTCTCCCGCAAACTAACAGTAACTGCTCGGCAAATGACGCTGCTGCATTAAGAGCTGAAACTTCATCGCGATAATAGTGATGTTTACCTGGTGTAAGTGGGCCGTGTTTTGTCTCAGTCGTACTTCCTGCACACACTGCGCAGGGAACAGCCCAGTAGCGCCGGATCCACGTACCGTTCCTTCAAGAAACCCGTCGTCTGTAGCACCCGTTACTGCAAATATTATAGGGCAATTGAGAACAGGCTTTAACTTGACCAAATGACCAAGGCACCAAGTGACGCGCTCCGTTTTATGAGCCTCAGTCATAAATGTAAATGACTGTTCCCAAATACCCTAATTGATACCATATTTACTTAGAATTTTTTTGGATACGTAGTGCGTATATAATTTAATTTTATCTGTGAACATTTTTGTTTGTATCGAATTTTAAATTGTACATTAATACACTATGATTGTTACCTAAACTGATCAACTTGCCATATCGTTGGTACGATATAGAATTAAATTGCTAAACAAATAAACAAGAATAACAAAATGATTTCAATAATCTTTTTGATGACGACAGAAGTAAATCCATGATATCTAACTTACCCGAGTTAGTAATTTAATGTTTCTATAAAATGTATTGTGTACCTGGTTTTGATGTCTTTATCTAAGTCGACTGTGCTCAGTGACGAGTGGTTTATGAGAACAATGTTGTATTAGTATGCAAACAATTACGATTTGTTATAAACAGACTTATTATTGTAATATGATGCAGAAATTGTTAGAGCCCGTATAAACTTCAACCCCTTACCACAAGAAAAAATAAAACTACATCTTCTTTAAAACAGTATTCAAAGTTCAAACAGATTGGTCGAGAACTTGATTTTTCGGGTACTCGAATAATCAAATTTGTTTGACACTTCTTATACCACTGTTATAAAGCCTCAAGTCCGCTTATATTGTGTGGTAAGGAAATAATAACACTCTTAATATTTACTTCAATTACATCTTCTTGCTGGCACCTCAAGAATCATGGAGCACTTATAATAACTACAGGCTACAGAAAGTGTTCGCATTTTTGTGGAAGGCAGGTAGGTGTTGGACGAGCAGATAGTCTGACTGGTGGTAAGCTCTTACTGTCATCTATGAACATCTACGGTATACGAATACGTATAGCCAAAAATGATGAACGATGCTTTGTCTACTTTTGGAGATGGAGATGGCTTCGATCAGGATTTGGAGGATTGGGAAGGGTGGATCGATCAGGATTTGGAAAATAGGGAGGAAATGGGAAAGAAACAGATGCGATAAGGAATAGGAAGTGGGACGGACTCTGGAAACTCTGACTATCTGCCGGAACACACTGGTACAATTCACGGCAATGTTATGTGAGAGTGGGATAACTCGGCCAATTGGCCAGTGGCTATTGTGCGCATTATCTTTGCTCCTAAGTATCCCTATGTTTTTGAGTACTAGAACTCGAGAAGTCGTCGCTTGTCTTGTTGTTACAGTTACTTACCTTCGACGATGTCGCCCTGGTTGAGCCGCAGCTGCCCGGGCGCGGTGGGTTCGCAAGGTTGCAGGCACACCACGGTGGCACTGCCCGCCTGCAGCGAGCACGTCGTCGTGTCCGAGTTGCTGGTGCCCACGCCACTCGAGTCCGAAATGATATCGCTCGTGTCGCCCGCGCTCTTATCTGTTATACCGAGTGACAGGTTGTCACTTGGGCCAGTCAACGGCCGTACATTGTGATGTCATTCAGAAGCCCGTTTAAATAGATCTGTTGTTTTTATCCGTATCAACCATATTCCACTGCAGGACATAGGCCTGCAGGTAAAATATTTGTTGCTTTCGTCCTTTCAGCACCCTACACGTGACCAACGGGTAGTGCTAAATAGTCAACAATACGACGTCAAATATCGACTGACGTCAACCCGACCTCTGACTTGCCAAAATCCCTTGTGAGTATAAGGGGAGACTGCACTTAGATCTTAGGGGCTGGTATTGAGGGCACAAGCTTTGTAATTATGAAGAGGTTCTAGGACTATAACTTATCAGGTGAGCTGCAATACGCATTTTCTTTTTAAATTCTCTTAAGTCATGTTTTTCCCCCATTTAGTTGGTGACAATAGAAAAATCGGTGCTTTTGTAGAAATTCAGTGATACTGGCCAGGTTTCGTCACGACCGCATCAATGTGAATAAAGAACCGGAATTTATTCGCATATTATTAGAAATATGCACGTGAGTATACTCGGGCTTCTTAATGACATCATTAGGCCTTGAAGTACTTCTTTGTCACGATACAACTTGTTAACCGGTTAATCTTATTCATTTGTAGGATCTGTGCTTGTACTGACGTTGCTTTGATAAATGCAATTACTAAAATTGTTGACAACCACGACACAAAAATTAAACGGTACACTTCAAATTACCTTTCAACTGTTTTATTTGTAACACAACGAAACGGTCTGTGATCTTACTCCTAATTATCTAAAATCTAAAAGGAAGTGAGGTCCAGTAAACAAACATCTCCTTGTAAAAGAAGCGAAGAAGCGGATCGTGAAACTACAATTACACAAAGCCACATAGAACATGCACTTGAAGATGATGTTGGTGATCACATGAGGTCTGTGGATGGTGATGGTTGTCTTTCCTCGATCGTCACTGGCATAAAAAAGAAGTAAGTTATCTTCATAAAAGTGCACGAATCACGGCTTGCTTTTGTATTATGTTATTTGTACACGCAAGTATACAGGATCGTAAAGGTTCAACTAGGATCAATGTTGGCGGAGGAGGGGAAAATATGTGTTAAAACACAGTAAAAATTACTTTAACTCAGCACGTCGGTCAAATGCGATTCCGAGAAGTTTCTGGTTTTACGAATACATCTTTGGGACCATAATCGATAAGAATCTAACAAGCATTTGATTTGTTATTCATTAGTACATTACATTTCGAAATGAGCAGGGGGGGGGGGGGTTGACGCCTTATACCCTCTTTACCCATGGCTACAGATCAATATGAAACGCTTACGTGCAAGCTGCAACTCGTGCATCTACGAAGATAACCATCTTTTCCACAATGGTGTCTCAACTGTACTCGTAGTCTGTCGTTCGAGCTGTACCTGTGAGGATGCTGGCGTCGTCTTCGTGGCTCGGGTGGCTTGCGTCAGAGATGCTGGACGAAGCTGAAGAGAACGGTCTCTCGAGACTGCATGGAGAAGCAGTAGCGGTTGGCTGCCGGCGAAGGAACGCGTCCAACTCCGCAGGTATCCTCGTGGACGAAGCCAATGAAGACCTGTCCCCTGCGGTCCACCACCCTCCCCACGCGGCCGACCGCCTCTTCGGATTGTACCGCGGCGGCCCACGGAACGGCACTGAAAAGTTTTCATTAGCAACCGAACAAAACAATAAACGTGCGAAATGATTTTGAAACAAAAAGGAGGGCATTTGTTGGTTAATTTAGGTCGAAGTGCAAATTGATGGGGAACGAAATTTAAACAATTTTAAACGATATAGTGCGACCATTGATAATAAAATTATAAGTACAATAATTGTTATGATAAGCTAAAAATATTACATCCCAAATTAACAATAGGTATCTACCTACAACCGGTGTATTATGATGACAATACAAATGTCAGTGTATTAGTGAGATATACTCCTATAAATAATATTATTTTTCAATATACAACCATCACCATTATGATAAGCAATGGAATAGAAACATCTAAAATAGATAGAAAAGATGAGACCATGCATTAAGTTCTTATAAAGCTTTATTCCCACTGTGTGTTCAAATATTCAATTTAACTTTCAATCATTGGCAATTTAATCGTTTATATTCAGAGCAAAAGAAGTCGTTAATATTGTAATGACTTAAGTATTTCTCTTTACAAGCCTTGTGCGGACTTTTATAAAAAAACTTTTCAAAATTTTATTGCAAACTGAATATTAAATCGAAATTGAACACAGAACGAGAATGTTAAATGTTAGTTGAAAAATAAATTAGTTTTTTCATATTATACAAATGGTTAATAATATAAACGCAAAGCATAGTAATATTTGTATCTAATATCAAAGTTATCGAAATCCTTTTATATATTTATTGTATTATATTACTTGTTATTTTTAAAGAGAGCCTGTGACAAAGAAACGTGGCACAAGACCGACAAATCATAGACAGAAGAAAACAAATCATCTGTGAAATTATTCAGTTTCCATTATACAATATAGGTTCCATTATACAATATGTATAAATTCCGTAGTTTAAGTATAACGAATAATTTTCAATAATTTCAACAAACAGTGGGTACAAAAGACACAAATAAATATAAAGTATCAAGATGTTTTTGGTATAGTATTGTATAAATTCAACTTACTATTTGAAAATTGCCACGTAAAGTATTCATTGGCCAACGGGGCGTTTGCACGATTACAAACTTTTGCGTTCGTGAACGAGTTATTGCTGTGATTTTAAAATTCATTTTCGTTGCTCTAACTGAATGAATAAGTTTGACGCTTATTGACGAAAGGTTGAATAAGTTGATAATGCGATTTTGTTTCTGTGAACTTTCGATTGGCCGATACTGTATAGAATTCCAAATATACAGTTGTGCCACATTTCGTTAGTCAGACTATATAATTAAGTACTTCTGTTCTAAATTATACTATAATTCATATAATGTAAGTAAATTAGTTAACTCCTATTTAAATAAAATACCTACCTAATAGATGTTTGTATAAAGCGCCGGCTAAAGCCATGCAGTAGATAACAGCGGATATAGAACTAACTCACCGACTTCCTCAGACTTGTAGTTTTTTATCACTTCAGCCAGTTCCAAATTCCCAGCTATCACTGCCACCTGGAAGTAAAACAAAATAAAAAAAAAATAAGTAGAAAATCAACATAATTAATGAATACAATCATTTGGGCCAGACACTTGTAATGGAAGAGGCGATAGAATATAGTAAAATTGTAAGAGATTTGTTCATAGTTCAATGTTGAAACTTACAATTAACTGTATAAAATCATCGTAGGGTCAAACGACGTTTGTAAATTGACAGAAAAATATTTATAGGAAACTGTTACCATATAGAAAATCTATACTTGCTTATTTAATGAAAACGGTTATTAAATTGTTAATTGTTCATAAAAATGTTTAATTGTTTCATAAAATAATAAATGGCCCGAAATCCCCAGCTATTTACTAGGGGAGGCGTGTGCCCTGAAAGGAAGTTCTCGGTCCTGCGACATATATGCCCTGTCCGCTGCAACTTCAGCTTGCTGATTCTTTGAGCTATGTAGAAATTTGACGAAGAACTAATCTTCGTCAAGTTTCTTCATTGCGGATTTTGTCCAGAAAAAAATCCGAACAGAAGCAAAGAATAACGTACCGGGAAACGTAGCGGACCCTCTCCCGCAAGGTGGACTGACGAATTGAAGAAAATCGCCGGTAGTGGGTGGATCAGAGAAGCAGGAGGCCGTGTGTGGTGGCGGCCCTAGGGAGAGGCCTATATCCAGCGGTGGAGAGACACAGGCTAATCGTATGGTATCGTCATAAATAATTGTTTTGATGAATAAATATCAGCTTTTTATTATTATCTATTAAAAAAAAGTAAGTACCTTTTTGGTTTAATCTAAAGTTAGGTGTCCACCTAACTTTAGATTAAACTAAAAATCACTTATTAATTATTATTTATACTAAAAAATCAGATTTTCAAATGAACGTTTGGTCTTAAAAGTATTTTTTTTTTGTAGAAAACCTTTTAGAACGAAGTTCCTTTACGCGGCTTGCGGTAGGTGTGATTCGAGAGAAAATGTAACGTCACGTAAAATTTTTACCGCCTCCATACGCCTTTCTCTTTCTGTCTCTCTCTGTGTGTGCGTACAAGTAAATTTTTGATTTGATTCCTTATTTTAAATTATTTGCATTGAAAATATGATACAAATTAAAAAAAAAAATACATCAACTATACAGATTTTATTTCGAATTACATTCGGAGTTTAAAAAAAAATGCGTGAGGATCTTCGTTCCTGACGGGGGTCCCCTGACTGCACATTTTTTTTTACCTACTTTTTACCCTCACTTGGGCTTTACTGTTCGATCAATATTCGAGTATTCGTGTAGTAAATGGCGAATACGTATTATTGAAAATTAGCGAGTATTCGCGAAAACGAATATCAATATTCGGAACATCCCTAGTAAATAATAACTTAGTTTATATTTGTGGGAGCCTGCGAATAGCTTTTAAGTCTTCTTGTGTATTTAAATATGTTATATTTTAAATATGATGTACTATATGTATAAGGTCCTCGAATAAATGAAAATAAAATAAAATAAATTAAACGATCATTGCACAAATGCTACCTGGTACGGCGTCTGGTTGGCGAAGTTGAGCGCCTCCTTGTCGCAGCCCCGGAACAGCAGTTGTCTCGCGCACGAGTCCTGCGCGTTCACGGCGCACACGTGCAGGGGAGTGTTCCCGGAGGCGTTCCGGCTGTTCATGTCCGCGCCGTAGAAGAGCAGGTGGTCCAGGTGCTGCACGAGGCCGTTGCGACACGCCTGGGTGAGAAGTTTGAGGAAAAGTTCATGAGAGTTCAGGATTACATAGACATAAGCACATTGATATATGAAATTAGATATGGTTGATCTGTAGTTGTTGTTATTGCTCTTTATTGCACTGCAGCCGCAGCCGCTGGGCGCGCTCGACTGGCCACGTTACCCCTCGCTCACAGAAGACTACCTTGAAATGTACTGCATTTCCCGCTTTATCCTATTTCCCCAGTACGTACGTAATTCAATAGTGAGTAAGCCGGAGCACATTCCCATTGCATCCTATCCCTCCCCATTTTCCGAACCCTTTCTCCAAATCCATTCCTACATCTCTAAAGGTAGGCAGCGTATCCGGAGGTGAGGGTATCAAAGTTTGTCATTCTCGACTGACGTTGGCATGTATCGCGGACTAATATGTCTATGGACGACAGCATCCACTTACCATCAGGTTGACTGTATGCTCGTCTGCTGGGTTTTTTTCCCAGTAACCGAGTAACTGAGAGGAATTCTTAGAAAGCAGGCTACATCATATAATACTAAAAAGAAGATATTTAAGATAGATTTTTTTCATTTATTACAAATAAATCTGTGATAATTAAATGGATAATTAAACCATCTGTGGAAACGTATTGGCTTTAATTGTCTGTCCATCTCAACTCTTTGTTTGCATATTGTTTTGTTGATGCTTGGTTTTCTATATAAACATAAAATAAAATAAAAATAAAAGAAACATAAATATATTATGTTATATAGGTTTACATGTTTACACCCTGCATGAAGTATGTCATGGAAATCTTAATTTTTCACACATAATTATATAGATAAATGTGTGTGAAAATCTCAAATGTTTATCATGGGAAATCTTGACGATTGCTGTGAAATGTACCAAAAGTTACCAGACCCTTTCCATCATATCCAATCTCATACAATTCGGTCTCGTTTCTCTCATCCAGTGAAAGTGGCATGGTATGATATCCCTCATCCCTTCCAACCCATTTTACAAATCCTGATCTGATTGTTAAATGTCTCAGATCTGTACTTAGATCAAATCAAAAGTAGGAAGATACGTTACTCATTTACCGCGCGTGGTCCTACAAAACTGAGTCCAATAGACCTGCTTCGTTTAGTTACCGATAGAACAGCGACTTGCTTGTACGTGATACACTCACACGGTGAACACAGTTTTTTAGTGGAAAATACATTTAAAAATGCCTTCCTGTGCATTTAAAAATTACTCAAGGAGCAAAAACAAGATACATGGAATCACTTTTCACACGTAAATACACCAAGAGTAATCATTTGTAGAAGTTTTTTAAAATTATTAGTTTACATTCGTCCATTAATGAGTGAGCGAGATAAAATTCGCTTGTCTCGCTCTTGCTACTGCTACTGTCCAAGCTCGTCGCTCTATCTCTGTCATTCGGAGTCGTACAACGTGACTTCAATTATAGCTTTACGGGTTTGTGTGCATGTAGTTATACATTCGAGCCTGTTTTCTATTGACACAATGTAAGAACGTACCGTATGTTCCCCTTTTGCATTGTTAAGGATCTGTATTTCAAGTTGCAAGCTTGGCATTTACCGCGAAATAACTGTTCATTATTACGCGGACTGACTGCTTATATGTCACATATCTGTAAATAAAATGCTATAGGTACCGTGACAATGTTCATATTATTACTTCGACAATTCGTAGACACTCCATAGGTACATGTATATACCTCGCTAAAGTGTTTCAACTTCAGAGAAAAGAGTGCTAGTGTACAATTTTTATGGAATTTTGAAAGGGATAATAAATATTTACTAACCTGATGCACTTCCTGCCAACCCTGTAAATCCGTTGCACCAATTGACGAATGATCATGTAGCAAAGTTTCACACAGTAACGGGTCCGTCTTATTCGTCACCGATAGATATAAAGGAGTGAGTCCCTTCCCATCCTTGTAATTTGGAGAAGCTCCAAGTTCTAGAAGAGTCTTGACTGCTTCTAGAGAGTTCTTTTCGATGGCTCTGTGCATTGCTGTGCTGCCATCTTTCGTTCGGTAGTCGAGTAATGCACCACCATTCACTAGAGCGATTAGCACCTTGCCTGGGGATTTTAGGCCAGCCGCCAGTGTTAGTGGTGTTTCTGTAACGTGAAGACAAGAACGTTGATAGATAAACACAGTTTGATCTGGAAGGGACAAGTCTAAGTCTAGCAATAGGACATCAAATACAGATAAAAGAATTTTAATAGATCATGCTATAAAACAATCAATATGTACCGTCAGAACTCCACTAAAATACAAATCAGTACGGGCCAGGGCTTGATATCGTTATCAAAATACCGGTATTTAAGTATCTACAGATCGGTCTACAAGAACCAATTAGCCTACTTATACTTCGGTCCCATTTGAGAACCGGCCACATTAGAAACCGGTAACGGTAATCGGTATTTTCATTTAGTGCTAAGGGAATTCTATTACCGGTAAACGTTTTTGAGACGTTGCCATACTATGCATGTTACTGCCTATCGAAGGCGGTGCTCCATTCTGTCTTACGTTTTGCTTGATAGTTTGCGCGCCTGGCGCCAGTCGTCATTGGTAAAATAATTGCAGAAATACCGGTATTTGTGGTTAATGATACCAGTATAAATTTTACCGATTCCTCATAGTTACTGTAACAGCGTCGAGGCCAATATACCGATATGCAAAGATAGCGCTGTTCAGGTTCTTGAAGAGGCTCCATATTTGAATAATGAAATATAGAATATTGTTGAAGGCGTAAAAGATGATTTTCGCTTGGGTTGGTAAAATTAATTGAATTCATTAAAAACTAATTTCTCTTACCGGTAAACATTGCCTCATCAGGTTTTAAATCGCTAAGCGGATTACCTTTATTACGGTAAGTGAGTACGAACATAGCAGTATGTGTAGGAACAAGTATTAATATTCATTATTCAAGTTTGATCTCAAGGCTGTGCATTTGTCGCGGATTATCCATGGCTGAGTTGATACGCCTCCAATGTGTTCTACACGTGAACAATGGTAGATAACACATGGATATGTAAATTAAACACATATCAATGCCATCTAAGCTGCAGTAAGTATTTTAGACTTCTGGTTTTATTTTCACTTTTGGTCTATCTAAACTTTTTCATTATAACACTTTAGTCAATGTTAAAATAATAGTATACAATTCAATTCAAACTCTATAAAGTAAGCACAGAAATTGGGTGAAGAGGGGAGAAATCTATTCATATATTAAGCATGGAAAAAAACTTGAAGCCGAAGTTTTATTCATATCAAATCTTAATCTCATAGGAAAACTGTCCAAGTTAGAGGAATTAAAATATTTGTGTAATAAACTTTTAACCGAATATACAGCTATAGTCAATCGTAGTAATTGAGAACAGGCGAACTAATTTATAGTAGAATAAAGGAATTGAATAAAGCCTGTTCTCAATGGCCTCTTCTTCCAGTTACCTTGATTGACGTTAATTCTATATAATAAAATCGTAACAAAGCCGTGTCTTTACATTTAATAGCTTTTGTGAAAAGTAGCTGCAGTATAAAGTACGAGAGCCAAAACAACATTTTATTGGGCTCTGTATCATTCGTACTGACTGAACGCGCTACACGCAAAAAACACTCGTGCCTAGTTAACATATAGGTACTTTTTATCCCAATCAATTATAAAGTTCCCACGGGAACTAAGCTAACTACACATATTCTAATGTCTGCGCGTACCATGTCGCAGGCAATGCTAGTCGCGAAATAAAAATATTTTTTACCGCCAGTATCCTGACAATGGAAGTTCGGGTCAAGACCTTTCGCGCACGCCTTGGTGATCTTGTCGATCTGTGCGTGTGTCACGTGCTCTAAAAATCGCCGTAAGTTCGCGCGCGAGTGCAGCGCCTTCAGTGTCTTCTCGTCCAACTTCAGCATCTTGTACACGCGCCGCTTGTATTTCAACTGGAAATTTAATTATTTCATTTTCAATTCTAATCTAGTCTAAAAAGTATTCTCGATGTTAATGCTTTATTGATATTTTTACATATTTTTAATGAAGTGTTGGCGCGCCGCGCGTACCTCCCGCCCATCAATAGTACAATCGCCCAATAATAGTACCACCCATCAAATATGTGTATTCTAATATCGATGAGGTCTTCCAGTGCATGTCGTAAAACGCGACTAAGGGATAATAAAGCAGTTAACACAAGCCCTGAGGAACTACACCATCTTTAAAATAATGGGCTCGCCAACTCGCTTGACCAGCGTGGCGTTTTAAGGTTATACACACATGTCTCATCCATTTTATTATTCACTATTGGACACTGGTCCAGTTGTGGATAATAAAAGGGCCGGTGATGGTCGTATGTTGACTGTGAGATTCAACATCTTTCACCGACAATAGTAAAATAGCTAGAAATACATTACGAAAACATTGGCCATCGGCTAATCCGGAAACACCCGAATCCACGTCTATGTTATAAAGTAGGGAATTAGAGGTATGGTAATTCAGAACCGTGGATGACGCGTTTGGGTGTTTCCTGATTAGCCGATGGCCAATATTTTCGTAATGTAGCTGTACCTACTGTACCTAGTATAAAGAAAATATTTTGGTGGTAGAAAATATTCCTAGAAATAGTTTAATCCGACTTTTTGCTGAAAATTATTTGTTCAGATAGATGTTATAGAAATGGTGACATTTTCATATGTATTCTTCTCGAGTTCTTATCTGGGAATCTAGGATACAATTTCATTTCCCACTTGATTTTTTAGGACTCACGCTATAGAATATCGTCGAAAAGAAGATTTTCCAGAAAGAATTTTCTAAAGATATGACTTAGAAAAAATATATACCAAGTACAAGCAAGCTTTGATAAAATAGTCGACATTTTATTTGTTGGAAAAGTCCTTGCTCGTGGAAAATTGTTAAATCCTTTGAGAATATAAAATGTTTCTCAATAATTTTCTCGTCTGTACAATATTGAATATATTTCATGTATAAATAGTTTTATAGTTTAGCTTTATTAATAAAATTAAATAAGAAAAACCCTATTTATGAGAAGGAAGCTATAACATTGGGAGGACGATTGGTACTATTTAAATAAAATAATGTTCTTAGAAAGAAAGAATAGTAGCGTAAAGGCAGGATGATATCGTCCGCCATATTATACTTAATTCCTTTTTTGTCACAAGAACATTTAAAATTTAAAACATTTATGTATTGACCTCGAGGTAACCAACGGGCCCGTTGAACGGATAATCGCCAAGCCGCCGCTCCTCGTCGAGAAACTTGCCGGCTTTGCCGTTGACCGGAGGGCAGAACAGACCATAGTTGAAGCTCTCTTTCAGCTCCTGAAAACAACGAGAAAGATAAATAAAGTATAGAATAAAAAAGACACAATTGAAAAAAATGATTTTTCATTACTCATACTCTGAAAGTAGGTCCTAAGTTGCCTGTGGAGCGAAGTGAAAATAGCCCAATACACCCTAGGGTGAGCGTTTTCAACTGACAGACAACTGAAAAATTAAGAAAAAAAAGAGCTATTTTCACATTTCTATGTAACCATGATCTAACTTCCTATACAGCCACACTTCGATTAATACTATATTAATTCTTAACTTTGTAGAATTTTTGTTTGTGATGTTATTTAAGACACCGATTAAACCGCGTCAAAATTAATTTAGATAGATCATTGACATAAATTAGAAATAATCTATAATGATAAGTTCTTTTTATCAAGCTAGCAATAAGTACTACTCAAAAAGACTGGCTGGCATTATGGCGCTTGAAAAATGTTGCGCGTAAAAAAGAAAAAAAAAAGGCGGGTAAGCGACATTAATGCAAATTCTTGGGAAGTTGAAGTAAAATTTTTTGCATATATGGCTTGTGTTTACTTTCCTTGTATTCGTAATGAAAAGCACAGTGTTTACCTAGGGGTTCAGGACTTATTTAGTCCCTCGACCCATTGGCGCCCTCGCTGCGCTCGGGCACCAAACCCAGTCTCGGGACTGAAATAAGTCACTTTCACCCCTAGGGTAACAATGTACTATTGCTAAGGATGAAAGTAATGCCTTCCTTTTAAGCTTTTTAATCACGGAAGTTTTAAGACAGGAAAATGAGAAAATGAATTTGAATTTACGGGAAAGATAAACATTATTGGACATATAAGACTTTCTTATTTGTTAAACAAATCTTTGATTAGTAAAGTACAGCACACGCAGAAAACATGCGATTGAACACATTCATTTGGTCATGATTTTCTGTCCACAAAAAGTTATTTAATACTTATTTTAAAATTACGAAAAAGCAGATGAGTGTATACTAGTAATCTACAAATTATAATTCTTATGAAATAGATGCAATGAATGAAGTAAATGCAAAAATTATGAGCGAAATATCGACTAGTTGACCTCTGTCAACCGATTTAATTATCTCGACAACATTACAATGCAATTCCAAGTATTTCCTGATGGGTTTTAGCTTAACATGCTGATAACGTAGTGTTGGTCGTTGTCCTCATTCCAAGAGTAATAAATCAGGAATGTGAGTATGTAGTACAACTTGATGGATTGCAGTACGGCCCTGTAAGGGGAACGCTATTGTGTGAAACTGGGGTGAACTACAGTGCATGTCGAGATGTGCAATGTGCAAGAAGTAGTCAAATAGTTAAATGGGTTAATAAAGCGGTTCAGATAACATGTCAAATTCATATACATATATCTATATTCTTAAATGTACCTACTTCATTATTTTCACATGTTAGTCTTGTTCCGAATAATTAAGTATATTTGAAGTTTTTAGCAACGCAATATTGCACATATCCTAAATGTTTAGCTCTCGAATGCAGTCGGTAGAAATGCGCAGACACCTCTTATATCTACACAATATTATGAATATTTGGGACATTATATGGAAAAAGGGGTTCCACTTTCTCAGATGCTGAGACTTAAAAGAATAATATTCTTATCTATTTATACATATAATAAAACTGTAGAACCAGCGTGTCTGTACATTGAATATATTTACCAAAAACTGATTGGGAGCGATGAAGGAAGAGTATCAAAATACAAAAAGACGACTCCAAAACTACGGAACGAATTTTCATGGGGTTTCCACAGATTAATTAAGCTTATGTTGGCGCTTCGAATAGGCTTTGTTTCATCGAAATCGGCGGACGGGAAGAAAAAATATCCCAATTTAGAGTTTAAAAACTAAAATTCCACGCGTACGATGTCGCGGGCACAGCTATAAGATCGACTATAAGATTATAAGATTTGACTATTTCACGATTCATCTTGAAATTTTAAGTTATCTTAATTAATGTTAATACATCTATATCCACAATAACGCCACATCTATTATGACTTTCCTATTATCTTTGTGGATATGTAAATATTTTTTTCAAAATAAAATCCTCGTTTATCTCATAGTTGGAAAAACAGTCAATAAAGTCATTGCGATATAAATTAATCTAGTCTACAGCCATAAATGAATAATCCGTGTTTTGACATGTTTTGCTCAGCAGCGAATAACTTTGTATTTATTCCTTTTTCTTATACCTACTTACACTTTAGCTCACTGCTAGTCTTATTAATATATCATTTAATAATAATCGATAATGTCGGACCATTTCAATAGTGGCTGCTAAATCGTTGTTACAGTATTTTTGCTTGTAATATTTTATTTTATCAATTAATTGCCAGTGCTCGTGGTTTTATGCCAAGGGATATTTTACTGGCATAATGGTTGTCTGGAAGAGATCCCTATAAGCGATAAGACCGCCTTTTGTATACTACTTATTTTATGTTACCGTATTATGTTGCGGTTTTATCTGTGGTGTTATAATAAAGAATAATTTTGAGGGGGAGAGTGCACGCTGCAATCCAACAGCCGCTGGGCGCGCTCGGCAGGGCCATGTTACACCTATCACAGAAGACTACCTTGAAATGTATTGCATTTCCCGCTTTATCTTATTCCTCAACGTAACGTGTACGTATGTGTTTCGGTAGCGAGTGAGATATGCCAGAGCCCATCCCCATCCCATCCTATCCCTCCCAACTTTCCCAATGTTTTCTCCAAATGCATTACTATATCTCCAAAGGTAGGCAGCCCATCCGAGGTCGTACCAACGTTTGTCATTTTGGACTAATGTCGCAATGTATCGCGGATGTCTGTGGGCTACAGTATCCAATTACCATAAGGTGGACTCTATGCTCGTCTGTCGCCTTCATACATAAAAAAGTACATAATTACTTACATTTTAGTAACTTAATATCTAATTAAAATAAGTACCTACTGAAATTAAATCTCATTAGAATCCATCTAGTAGTGTTTGCGTGATGCTTTGGTGACTTTACATTTCTTGAATATTGTTAGATACTTTTTGCAAGAAATGTTATTTTTGATTTCTAGTAGACTAAAATGATTGCTATCGTCGTGTTTTAAAAAATAATTAATGTTGATATATACTTATAGATACGATATATATGTACTTATTTAACTTATTTAAATTTTCATGTGATTTTATATAGTGTTATGATTTAGTAATTTATTCACTATTATTCGAGTATACGCAACGATAGTTATTGGATATGCGAGTATTTATACTATAATAATATATATAAAAATGGATGTTGGTATATCTGAAATCAATAGACTTCGACACCGTTTGACCGATTACCATGAAAGTTGGCACATATATATATTTTTCATGGAGAAGGTTTCTGTGCTATCCACTTCTTTGTTGTAACTCGCCACTAGATGGCGCTGCAGCAAATCAACTTCTATACCGTTCAACCGATCGCCATGAAAATTGGTATACACAGGTATTTGAGCACGGAGAATATTTTCGAGCTATCGAATTTGTTGTAACTCGCCACTAGATGGAGCTGCAGCACATCAACTTCTATGGCAGGACAACGTCTGCGGGGTTTTACTAGTACTATATAAATTTTATTCCTGGTCTATATTTCTTTAAAACATTCAATATGTTACTTTATACCTATAACTGTAAAAAATACGTTAATTTCATCCCGTATTGCAAATTAGACCCCTGTCAGTAGATTGACTCTTTGAGATACATTGATATCTCTATAACATTTGATAAAAGTCTTAATTACACTTCTCGGGTACATATCACAGAAAACGGAGTCATTTATAATGCAAATAGTAGTCATTTATAAACTTTTGCATCACGTCTGCCTTGATCCGGCCCTACGTACCTGATGCCGACTGCAATCAGTTCTGACATGGTCTTACGAATACTATCAATCGTTGCATCGTTCAAAATATATCTTATTTCGTTAATGGATTATATCTCCTATTGTTTAGAAAACTTATCATTAGTTATGATACAAGTAATACCCATTTGAAGAATTGTACGGACAGTTTGTTCAATAACACTACATAATTGTGTTCAGTGTGATAGCTTTATCGCTATTGTTGCGATAATTTTCAATCCAATTTAAGTTAAGAGTCCCGTGGTTCAGTGAACATAGAAAATATAAAATAAAGTTTTGTAGATTGAGCAGAATTCGCTTTGAACTTTAAAATCATCGTCCATAAAAGTTTTCCCGGAAGGTCACAGTTGATATTGACTTCACTCCGAAATTCGCACCGTAATATTAACTTTTCCAGTGGAAATATCGAGAATAAATCGGAATTTTCCGTATCTGGAAATATAGAGATTATCTACACGTGAAATCCCGCGGGAAAACGTAATATTGAGATGTCGATCCCTAAAGATTACGGCTGAGTGACTTTTTGCCGTCTTTGTGTATAGTTTATACGTGGTTTAATTTCTTTTAGAGAAAATATCAGACAGTTACGTGGCACTGTACGCACAGATTTCCACTTTGATGTTAAATTCCATTATGTAGGTCTAATGAGAATTGGTGGACAATTTATTTATATATTTTGTTTTTTAAGTATATTTGGATATACTCGGGCAAACCCCGATGCTAAATAAAGATGGAAAAGAAAGAATTGGCCGTTTAGTAGAGAATGACGTGATGAATGACATTGTAATAACTCGTTAGTACAATGCCATTTAATATATGAATACAACTACACATCCCGGCCGAAAGTAATACACATCGTCTATGATCGGCTAGCTTCGGGGTTTGTATCGTCTCTGTCATGTGCCGATACGTCACTGACTTGTCAATCGTCGTACAGGCACACGACTGAAACGACGCTCTACAAAACTGAAGCTACCCGATAGTCTCTTTCTAAAGGCCGATGTGTATTACTTTCGACCGGAAAGTGTAAATAATTTTAATTAAATTAAAGTGTGCATACTATCCAAAGGATGTTCTGAAAAGAGCCACAATAATGTCATGTAACTTGGAGATTAGGTAGTTCTTTTTTAACAATGTAAAATACGTAAACAATAAAGAATTCATACAGAGAAGATAAAAAAAATCAGGTACAAATTTTAATTCCACGTGTATTTTCCTAACTACCAACGCATTAGTTGGAAAACAATACAACTCTCCGTTGATATCGCTTCAAATTCTGCGCTATTCACACAGTTTACGAAACTTATAATTGGTAGTCTGGATCGTGAACATGTGTTGATTGTTAACAGTTTAATGTGTAGGAGTCGATGTTAACAATTATACCGTAACGCTTTTGCATACAATGCTCTTGTCGACAGAAACTTGATGTGTGCTGTTTATTAGGTCACCAGATTGATAGCTTCTCACAGCGTACGTACACTGTACTGCAAGAACCAGTTCTCTTATACTTGTATGTGACATTTATGTATTACGCGCTCTCGATACAACTTCTGTCGACGTGTGATTTGATCTGCTCTTTATTGGAAGCACGTGTGTTTCTTTGAAAGGAAATGTATTTATTCTTCTTTTGATCTGATACCGCAATTCGTACTTTTGTTACAGTGAAGGAGTAAAGATATCTTTGCTTATTACATTTCATCGATTGTTCCAGATTTACTTTGCTTTATTAGGTATATAACGTACCCTGTAGGAATAGTTGAAAATAATAGTAAATTATTTAAATCTGTTTCACATATTATGTAACTGTTTTGTTAATGACGATGTCACAACACAACATCATACTGCCATCACAACGTCGATAGTCACAGTCAAAATATAGGTACATAACAAATTATGAAAAGAAAATATCAGGTATTTTTTTTTTTAAATTCATTTATGTAAAATGAAGTACAGTTTCCCGCGTAGGCTGCAAATTAATTAATAAAACAATTGCCAATCACAAAAAAGGAATAAAATGTTTAAGGCAATCATTTCCACATAGGAGTATTGTTTTAATACTTTAATTTAAATTTTAAAAATATTAAATTTAATAATTAATTAAAATAATTAATTGTGCTGGCTGGGCACATAGATACTGAGAACATTATTATTTTATTGTGATTTAAAAATTATATTACACTATAAAATGAGTTCAACACGTAAATCAGGTGTAAAAATTGAGATTCATTTGGTCAGTTTTTAGCGTTTAATCAATACAATAAAAATGTATTTGTCAACATTCAGTATTTTGTCACAATCACAGTATTTGTAACTTACAATAAACTGCTCAGTTGTACAGGAGTTGTACAAACAGGAGCGTTTGAAATGGTGAAGGGAAGCAATCAATTTATACACGAGGGACCGCGGGAGCTACTAATTGATGTGCGGCTTAGACAAAGTTGATAGACCACTGAACTGGCATGCCGAGTTGTAGCTATTCAAGTCCACTTGTCCAACTATTCTAGTCAAGTTGACTTGTTGACAGATATAATTTTTTTTATTAGAATGTCGATGTGTTAATCACTGTTACTAACGTTCATGCTTCTTGGGTTCGGTCTGAAAATCACGGATATGTGCCATTTTTATGGTAAGTATACGCTTGTGCTGAGGCGGATGCCCTTTCGACACATAGGGGACCGCGCAGTTTTCCTTTGTTTAATTTAGTCGTTTCCTGCCTTCACTGTATTTAAGGCACGTTAGAGTTAAAAATGATTATGTACGCGATCCCTCGCGTGTTCGAAATAAAATTTGTATCTATTTTATCTATGAGTGAAGTTTTAGACCTCTTAAATTACATAAATATCGCCTGAAAGAATAACTTAGCAGTTTTAACGAGAACAATATATAACGAACTAGCAGTTACTTATAACTTTGTTAGATCATCATAATAAAATTTCCTTTATCTGTTTGTCGTCGTGAGTAATAGTTGTAATAGTAATGTTTTACTTACGTCACATTTGAAAAGTAATATCTTACCTACTGTATATAGGTATTTTGCGGCGAAGAAGATGCGATTTCCTATAATTCCATGCCGGCAGTTGTTTTCCACGGCACGAGTTGTAATTATTATAACTGGGTATTATTTTGTTCCCATTTATTTTGTTGAGTATGGTTTCATTGCTTCTTTAACTAAGAGTAGAAACCGCAATAATAAGTCCAATTACATAAAATATACAGACAAAACACGAATGCGTTCACAATAAATGCATGCGATTTAATTTGTTTTGTTATTTAATTTATTTTATTTGTGAAATTATCTAAAAAAGGGCAGCTTATTGTCGGTTTTAGTTTCCCAGACTTAAGTAAATATTTACTTAAATAAATATTTTTTTTTGCTTTAACTTAATAATACAGACGATAAAGCATGTTTCTATTTAAACACAATGTTGAAACAACGAAATTTTAAGTATTTTTTTTAATTAATGTTAACAAATCCATACCGACATGACTACACATTTCACAACCAATAAACCAGATTTAAAGGAAATTTTAAGCTAAAATCAAATTACTTTTTCAATTACTTTCCCGCGTAGTAAACGAGGCTTGGTAGTTAGTAGATCAGTGGTCAGCTGATGGATCTGTTTTGTCACATAGTCGGAGGTGGTCGATCGTAGGCGGTAAATTGCCCGGCCTACAAACGATGTAGGTCAATCCGTTTGTAGGAATTGTATACATTTGGGTGTATACATTAATAATTACTTTTTGTTCTTTTTTAATAGAAAGAAGGTGGCGGGCAAACAATCAATACACCTGGTGGTAAATAGATACTGACGTTCATGGTCCATAATCTTCCACACGTGGATGTTACACTATACTCCAAAATTTTCTTAATTTACGGGTACGCAGGTTTACCTCATGGTGTTTTCCTTCACCGGCAAGTAATAATTTAAAATTGCACACTACGTTTGAACAGGTGACATCTCGAATGTGATCACGACTAGCTAGCTGATACTCAGCTACTGATGTGTCATGCGAACATTTCATAAATGGGAAGAATAGAAAAATATGGGAATTTTCCGGGAAAATAAATAAATACGCAATATTTTCCCGTTTGCCGAGATTTTACTGCCAAGCGTCTTGAGAATTCTTTAGGCTTATTTCATTATCAAAATACACGACGATCAAATCAAATACACGATCAAAATACTTGACGCAACGCGCCGCAATTCTGTATCTAGCCTTAGATGGGAATCGGGCCTAAGATTATTACCGCTCCAACTAAGTTGCCTATGATATTGAATACGTTTTACAAGAGTGTAATCATTGTGAGCAGTTCATTGATACGATAGGTGCGATACATATTGAAGGCGATACGTCCGAATGAATCATTATTATGAATGAGTGTTGGAGAATGTAGCGGAGAAAGTTGTGGTGAATCAAATACCAAGCGATGTATATGTATGTAGATATATACATATACATTCCTTGGTATTTGATTCTTTATACGTAGGTATAAAGTACGAATATATACGTACATAGATAAGACATTTATTCAGAATACAGTTACAGGACATTAGTTACAATGGCAAATACAAACACACATATTTAAACACATACCAACAGAGATATTTTTGGAAAGTTTAGAAATAGAAAAGAAGATATTGTAGTGAGCTGTCCGTGTGTCTTGTGACTGCCCTGTAAGTACATAGGTACTATGAATGGATAGCAGCTTACCCAATTTCACAATATATATAATAACTCTCTACATGCAAAATTTTACAGTGCTAGGTTTACTGGGATGGAGTACAAAGATAAACAAAGTTATTAATGCACCCCGTTTCGAATATTTAATAAGAAAACGATCGCATTAATAATTTTGTCAACTGATAGCAAATTATTCAACTCATAATTGCAGATGTTGGCCGATCCCTCAAGGTATGATACTGAAGTTTCAACGAAATCTATCTAGTGATGCGTAAAAAGCAGACAAACAGACTAAAATTCTAAAACTAGTTTTGGGATCAGTATCACCTCTATAATAAATTACTTACGATTACTTTTTCCAAAAAATATTTCATGGATAGTTTTTGGCTTCGTTACTATGTTATTATATATATAGATTAGATGCGTCTATGTAATTATGTATTTTGTGTGCATCTGAAGTAAGTGTATATGTATAAAATAATCTATTGCAGTGATAATATAACTGAATGTTACTATTATGTTAACATTATGTAAAATTGCTCCATCTACGCTTATATTGTTATCTGTTCTCTCTACTACCCAAATATTGCCCGGAACAGATCATTTCGGCGATAAGGCCGCCGCCTGTTACTTTTCGTGTTACTTAAATTGTCTTTTTTGTAACAATAAGGAGTTTATCTCAGGGTTTGCTGATATATATCGGCGGATATATATCAATTGATATTTATCGTCAAAACTAGAATATTGGCAGATCCCGCGCTTTTAAATTGTTATACTGATATAAATAAAAATTATGATCACTGCCAATGATCCAACACTAAAGATTATAATTGAGATGAATTTTAATTAAGTAGACTGATTATTAGTCTCAAAGTTACTCTAATTTTATTCATATTTTTTTATTGTATAATAAAGAAGTCTATTAATCAAACTCAAAGTTACATTTAACAATTTTGACACATTAAAACCACTTACAGAATGAAATTCCCGTCTTTTTCATATAGGTACATACGAGTACATCAAATATCGGATATTTTGATATTTATTATAAATATCGGATTTTTACGAACCCTGGTTTATCTATCTGTTTATACAATCACATGAATGCAGCTGTAATGCAAGCACACAAATACTGCGTCTGACTGCGCAAATATGATATGTTTGAGTTTTCAATGTGCAGCAACAAATCGATGGGGCCGACAGCCTTGTACGGCGCAGCACTAATGCGTACGTCCTTATTTGCCAAGTCGCTAGTCGCCCGGGGCTGCGACAGCCAATATCCTGGAGCGACAGACATGACGCGAGGATGGTATACGACATGACATGATAGCGGTTGTCTTTTGTTATATTTTTTATATAGAAAGAACTCAGAAGTGCGTCTGCATTTCTAGTCCAAATAGGACCTAGGTGGACTGTCTAGTCCACCTGGAAGTAAGTGGATACTATCTCCCTGCGACATCAGTGATACATGCCCACATCAGTCCAGAATGACAAATGTTGGCACGCCCCCGGAAGCGCTGCCTATCTTTGTAGATTTAGGAATTGATTCGGAGAAAGAATTAGGAAAATGGGTAATAGGACGATTAATTAAATCAGAAGTTTTCCTCATCTCGTTACACCTCCTAACCTTCTTTGGGATGGGCATTCAAGATTATAATGGAATACGGAGTTACGTTCATTCCATTATACTCTCCATTCAATGAGGTAGGTGGGGATAGAATGAGATGTGAATGGGCTCTGACATATTCCACTTACTACCGAAACACGTTAGTACATTTGGGGAATAGATAGTCTTCTGTGTGAGGATGTGGGATTGCAACGTTCACCCTCTTCCTTCTACTTCCTCTGATATTTTTTTTACAGTATTAGGTAAGCACTTTTACCTTTAAATTATTACCGAATACTTTATGATCGAAGTAATAGCGTCGGCAAAAGTAACGTATATCATTAACACTTAATAGGTATTAACAATGCATGTGAAACACGTAATCGACCGTTCACAACTTTTATTTTCAAATCTCTTATCGCTCGTTGTTTATGCCATAAACCGGACTTGCTAATTACCTCAGTCTGTGGACGGGAAACTTTTAACTATTTAGTACAAACCTACGGACAAGTTATCTGCGCGATTTGTACGAGATAAACAGTTATCGCGGAAATTAGAGAGGGAAGCGAGCAATCATGGTTCGATGTTTGATAGCGTTTGCATTAAACGTTTTCATCTGGTAGTAAAGAGTCGATTGTATTGTGCCTTTATTTGGCATATCCATATAATTCTGTATCCCACATATATAATTCTATATAGTTGGGAGAGTGGTGATAGTCTAGGGGTATCTATACTTGACTCAAATTCATGTGATCTTGGGTTCAAATCCCCGATCTGTACCGCTGAGTTCTACTTAAGTTGTTGTTAAAAAAATGTCACTACCTCGGCGGTGAAGGAAAATATTGTGAGGAAACCGCATGCTCCACAATTAAAAAAAATCTGGAGTAGGTTATCCACCAATCCGTACTGGGTCTGCGAGGTGGATTACGGCCCAGAACCCCCATTTACTAGGGCCTACCCTAGTAAATTACCCAAAAGTGATTTACTAGGGTAGTCCTACGCCCTACAGTGGGACATTAAAAGCTGATACAAGTATTCAATCCTTCCCAATCTTTCTCCAAATCCTGATTGCTAAATCTCCAATGGTTGCAATCTCAATCTACGGATGCGTCAATATTCGTAATTTTTGATCCTGTAAGTTTTTCTGATCCTGATGTTGAAAGGATGGATTTCGTTAGGGTCGGTAACCTTTACCACCATGTTTCCCATTTTCTTCCTATAAAAACATATAAAGCGACATTATAATTAAACAAATGCTTTAATAGTGTTTTGTGGCAAGCAGTCAGCCGGTGGCCGGAGCGCTTGCAGAATCTGCAAGCCACGGACTCCTCTTGGGAGACCCCATATCTCGGCCGTGACTGCTTGAAACCCGACGGACCCTGCGGTCGGGCCAGTGGTCGCTCTCGGCGAACGCTAGGCTGCGGCATCAAGGGAGTGGAACCCTCCACGGTATCCACCCTGCGACACTCGTCCAGGTCCAGGTCCAGGTCCTCATAGGAAGGCAGGTGAGTGGAGCTGTCCCCACCATACTGTCGCTCAAAACGCAGCCGCATCTCCAAAGGCAGTTTCGCCAACACAATATGGAGCAACAAAAAGGACCACTGGTCCACTGGTAAGTCCAATCGCCTTAAGGCGTTAACCGCCACCAAAACAGGGTTTACAATATCTGTCGGTAAGGCTGACGCACAGGCAACCTTAGGCAGATTCAAAATTTGCCCCACATGGGTGTCAGCCAAAAGGCGCACGTTGTGGTAACGGCGCTTTAACAAATCCATGGCTGTCGAGTAGGTGCTGTCATCGACCTTCAGGTGCTGTACCAGGCCTAGAGCCTCTCCCTGTAAGGAGGCCAACAGGTACGCCATTTTTTGAGCAGCTGACAGGTCGGTATGGGAGTCCACCAAACTGTTGAACATCCCATAGTAGCTCAACCACTGGTCCAAATCACCGTCAAAGGTGGGAAGGTTGAGCGTGGGGAGACGACCCAACAAGGCATGAGGTGCAACAAGTGAATCCCCACCAGAGGGAGCTGAGATGTGGGAGACCGCCTCGTTAATGGTGTCCACAAACTCGTAAATCTGGCCAAAGTCCGCTTCATATCGCTGCTTCTGCTCGTCCGGTACAGGCGTTTCCAAATTCGCCATAAATGTCAAGCCCTCAGCAAAACTCCTATCTAACGCCACCAAACGGGCCGGCATTTCACTCGCCCGGGCGAGTAAGGCTTGCTTCCGGTCCGGGCGGTTGACCATTGCAACCGCAGAAGAAAACCATCTCAGCTGCGCAGTCATTGCGGACTGATGTGTGGAAAAGGTCACCTTGACAGACATGTCTACACCTCAGGACGCACGCAATACAAAACAAAAACCAAAAATAAACGTAAAAAAAAAACAACAATAACAAAAAAAGTAACAAAATAAAAAAAAACAAAAAATGCAGTGGAGGCACAATAAAAAACAAAAGGGGTGCGTATGTGTCTTCAAGAAGGTATAACCGTCCAAAATATTAATTAAGACTACCTGACAAAACAACAACAAAAAAAAAACAAATTAAATTATCAAATTAAAATAAACGCAACCAAAAATGTACACGAGCGTGGACTCAATAAAACCGCAATGTCCAGCTATCAAAAAAAAAAAAACGTGAAGCGTTATATCCAAAAAATTATTAACGCGTGTGGGTAACTAGCCAGCTACTAAACGTCGCACGCGTGGATTCAAAATATACTCAGAATACAAAATATACGTAGGGCCTAGCCTTCAAACCGTGAACGTAAAATAAAAATCAAAAACCAAATATTTAAACCAAATTACCAATATACAAAAACAAAAGGTCATCAATATTAACTACCTAACGGTATTATCAATATCACGTAACGGTATCAAACCGCGCTCTGCTACCAGATGTTTACGATGTAGCAGGAGCGTGGACCCAATATACGCAAGGCCCTTAACACGTGAAGTTACAATTATCACGAACAAATATTGAATAATGACAAAACAAAAAAAACAAAATAATGGTTGATGACGGTATCAACCACGCTCTGCTACCAGGTGTTTACGATGCGCACACTAGGCGCGCACCTGCCTCGCGTTACGCGAAAGCAGCCCGAGGAATGTGCACTCGGGCCCAAATGTAGTAAACTTACTCAATATATCCACCAAAATGGTGGGTAAGCACAATATAGAACAATTTATACAATTTAGAGGTCTCACTTACCCCAGGTGGTTTTGCCCACACACAAATCTGGAAAGTGTACCTACGCTAGTCCCTACTAGACGTGACCTATCTTAGTGTGATTGAATATATATATACATTCCCAATAAATACTTGTGTAGTAATCCAAGTCTCGTTCCGTGGTGAGCCGGTGGCCGCTATCGTTCGGCAACTCACACCCGGCAGCAAATCACCTCGAGAAATCACTTCCAATACAAGCACAATCACAGCAAATCCAACCAAAACACTCGCGTGGCACAAGGATATCGCGAACAAGACCTATTACTAGGCGCGAATACCAAATAAACAACTGTCCGTGGCCGCGGTGTGAATTTATCTCAATTTAACTCTGCTCGCCGCCGAGCGTGTGTTACTACTCAAAATATCAAATTCTCAAACCGCCTTCAATATGGCGGGGACAAAAAAAATGTTGCTTCAAATAATGAATGTATGCGGGTATGCAAAGATGCTCGCGCCAATTCCAAACAAATAGTTTAGAATCGAGATATTAGTGACGTAATCAATTTGATTTATAATCATACTAACACTAATGGGATTTGTCTAATGAATCATATCCTCGTCATCCCCTAGGTATAAACAAAATAATACACCATGGTAATAAAGTTCAGATACATCTAGTTTAGATCATACGAAGCAAAGCGAAGGCCAGCGAAGGAATGACATAAAAACTTAGTTGAATTATTTGTATTTATATTATGTTTCTGATTTATCTTGATTGGTTAGTTATAAAGCAAGGGATACTTAATCTCGATCACGAACTACGGCCATAGTAAAAAAAGACGAGTAAGTTATCGTCACAGAAACGCGTAAGTCACGGTTTGTTTTTCGCACCTTCAAATAGGGGCGCCGCGGCGACGACGCGGCGCAGTGTGAAGCACAATTAGATCCTATGTAGTGCGTACAAATACAGCAAATTGTGCAATCGTACATCTGTGAAGATAAAGTACTTGTGTTTCTTACTATGCTACCACTAACCATAATATTGTCAAGGTTTTTATGCAATTGCAAAAGCATCTTGTTTATTGTCTCGTATCTTATAACAAATTGATTACACCGACATGCGTCTGATGTCATCCAAGTGTCATGTTATGCGCAGACTGCAGATCGAATATTGGGCAACGCATTTGGGCGAGGTTGTAAGACGACGACTTTTGCATGTGCAGAGACAAGCCTCTTGTTTTATGGACATTTATTTTCCTTGTAGAGTAAGACGAGAGAATATATGGTCTTACTAGTTCTTTTAGGGTGGTTACAGGGCACAAACTAAGATAAAACAATTTGCTATAGAGTAACATTCTCGTACTCGTAACTATTTGTCTCCTTGTATTTGCATTGGATTAAAGTGTTCCTTTTGCACTCACGACCAGTGCATATAGTTTACATAAATTATAAAATTCGCTCTAAGCAAGCTGCAAGAATGGAACTTAACAGGAAATATCTGTTCTTTATTCCCTTCTAACAACATTGAAAAAACATTAGATACTCAGTTTCTATACAAAGAAGGGACAAACTGACCTGATTGAAAAGTAAAAAAAAACATGATTTCTAATTAAATATTTATTATACCTAGTTTCTAGAAAACATTGGATACCCAGTTTCTAGAAAAAAAAACTATCGACAAATTTATTCCCCTAAAAAGTAAATGAGCTATATTTTCTAATTACACGTTTACACTTTAGTTAGAGCTTTAACCCAGTCTATAAAAAAGGGTCATGATTAAGTAAAATCACATGATATACGTATGTGTTTTTTTTACACTGAAAGAAGCACCAAGTGTAATAACGTTTTATGAATGAACATCTTATGGCGCATTAGGTATTTTAAATATTATTCTTTGGTATAATTTTAAAAGAGATATTAATATAAGATATACGAGATATATCGTATTTAATAAACACTTATTAAGGAGTCTCCCGAGCGCTTTACTTTTCTGATTGGTATTCTGTGTGGACGCATTTTAAAGCTCTTGGCGAGTCAAAATGCCTTTTGTGATTTTGTGAAATTATGCCTTCAAGGGGAGTTTATGCAATCGCGATGCATTACATATTTATACTGAATATTACTGTGGAAAAACTTTCATAACGTGTGCAAGGTTAATTGATCCGCTTGTGTGAGTACTAAACTCTGTATAATTTTGGTATTTGATCTTTTAAAATGGAACTTAAGAGTGTCTGTCTGTTGCATCTCCGTTTTACTTACTCATAGAAACTGCAGATTGAAACAGTCTGTTAAAAATAAAAAGTATAACTATTATAATAAAAACTAGAGTGAAACTTAACTACGGTAATAAGAACCTTGGAACGTGGCAAGTAAGTAATTTATTACGTGAACGAGAAAATTGCATTTTGCAATAAACGTAGGTACGTTATGTCCGTAATTGCATTGTCCAAAAGTTTTAATATATTTTTTTGACTTCTGAGAGCCATGTCACTTAGATAAACGAAGTTTTTTCTATTTCACCTGCCCTGGATAATAACGTGATGTTATTAAACTTGGACCCCGTGTGGAGATAGAATTGTCCAATGTAACAAATTAGTGAGTTTCAAATTTCATCTCATTCGTAAAATACGAAAATAAAAGGAGGAAACAAGTAAAAATAGAACATATTTTTCTATTTTCCCCCTCACGAAATTTTATTCAATCGTTTTTCCAATAACATTTGCTTCTCTGTGTATTTTATAAAATCGCACTTGTGATTGACTCATCCAAAATCTCCAATAATTAATTAAACACGATTTCAATTGAAATACCCATCATGATTTATATTCACACCTTTTAACACTGTTAATTTCATACCCTAAATCGGAAAAATCTTACCTCCCACTGTAGGACACACGCTTCATATTGTAATCAATTTAGATTTATCAATTTCAGACGTAGATAATCCACTTTTGTATTTTCGGACACGTGGGTTTCCTCACGATGTTTTCTTTCACTGCCGAGTTAACGATAATTGAAAAATCTAGGGAAATTAAACAGTAACAAATTATGAAGACTATTCAAAAGCATTAAGTGAATATTGAAAAGAACAAAGAGACGACAAGATGTACTCGTATATGAAGCAATGTCTAATTAAAATGTCGATAAATGTATTTGTAACGGACTTTACAAAGGGTAAAACGCGTCAACGTACCCTGTACTTGTGAGCCGGGTAAAAAGAGAGTAATCTGTGTGGCATCTCCGACACACATAATGGCCGATGCGCGGTAATATACGATAATCAAGCCCCGGGGACCCACTGAACGGCTGCCATGCAAAGCACCAAGTCTGTGTATAGAGACAACTAGATGTGGTATTATCGAATCAATAGGAACTAGCCCTGCGACTAAAACTTACTTCATTACCTGTCTTCATCATCATTCGTAGATTTTTAACTCCGTCCACAGCATTGTATAAGTCTTTCTTTCGCGTCATATATATTTTTCTTGGGACAGTGGCATCCAGGTTCCGAGTTGTGTTTAAAAAAAGAATTACAGAAGTATCGTTAATAATGAACGAACTAACAGGACAAATTTAAGTACGAGCTTCAAAAGCCATTGTTTGATCCATTTCTTAGCATATTCGATTTCTCGCTAAACTTTCTTCTTTAAGGCTGTCTTAGGAAGTTTTTAGGGTGATAATATTTTTGAAAAGAACGCTGTGTGCATCTTTAAAAAAATATTTAAAGAAGCAAGAACAATGATACGCCCTGGTGTTAATGTGAGTGTCACTTCCAGCAATTTTACTACTATATCCCTGTTGGTGTCACGCGGGCACGGCAAGTTCCCCGCTGAGATGTACCTGAGGGTTGATGTAGAAATTTAGTTTTCGATGAACATGGAGGGGTATGTCGAATAAACTGCTTGATACGTTAATGATCTCATCGTGCAGTATTCCGGTTTGTTTCAAATAAAAATTTCAGTGTGAGCAATTATATAGCAATCTTTTCGAATTAAAATGTCATTCAATTTTGATATAGGTGTATATTTGCCGAACGCGTTGAGTGAAATATCGAGGTAATATAATGATGACTGTAATCTGGTTATACTTTTCCGTCGAGGAAATGTAAGATTGGTCTCACAAAGATGACAGTGGATAGAAAAAAGTGGGCGCGCACGCTCTGGTGGCACCATTTTTCTTCTCATTACAATGACCTAAACTTTCATTGTACTTGCAATGGACTAATAAGATGTTTAGCATACAATGATATGAATAGAGCATATATGCGCTGGAATGTGAAACACTATAGGTACGTTAATATGTTTATCGTAACATAGATCGGTACATTAATTTATACTAATGCGTTCAACTTAAATACATAGCTACTGTACTATATCATCAGCCTGTGTCTCTCTACTGCTAGATATAGGCCTCTCCCAAGGATCACCACCACACACGGTCTTCTGCTCTACTCACCCACCCACTACCGGCGATTTTCTTCAAGTCGCCATTCCACTTGGCATCCCCGCTTATGTTTCCCGGTTCGTGGTCTCCATTTGAGGACTCATCTCCCCAGTCCGTTATCGGTTCTGCGGCATATATGGTCTGCCCACTGCCTCTTTTCACAGGATTCGTATAATTTATGGTCTAAATCTCTTGTAACAATATAACTAATATTAATTAAATCAGTTAAAATTAAGTAAACCAGAGAAAACCAAATAATTAATAAACAAGTTGCCTGCGAAACTGCCCATGCACTGTTTTTTTTTGTAGCTTATATAGTCTTCCACTGCTGGGCAAATACCTCCCCCATTCTCTTCCAAGCCCTTCGGTCTGCAGCCACTTTCGGCCATCCTTCACAGAAAGTATCGAGGTCGTCTCGCCATCCTCGCCCAGGTCTTCCTCGGCATCTGTGTTCGTCCAGTCATCCAGTGGATGCATAGGGTACACATGTTCCGCCTAATCCATTTGAGTTTTGCTGTCTAAACTGTGGTGCGTTTAAATTAATTATCCCGAAAATCGAAGAAAATATCGCAGTAAACATTTCTCATTGCTGTCAGGAACTGACCTTTCAAGCAGTAACGGTTTATAAAGGCCGTATTGATTTATTATTTTCTTATTGACGCGAAAATTAAAACGTCGAATTTAACTGCAGAATTGTATGGGATGACCACCACGGTGCGCCCGCGCATTGAACGAACATTTGACAAATGAGTGAGTATTATGCGGACGGGCGGACGGAGAATACAAATGGTGTTAATAATAAATTGTTTGCCGCTGAGCTAATGTACCACAGAGCAGTCTTGAAGCTTGGCTTAGTTTACAAGAGAGTCGCGGATGATCCAGTTTCTAAGAGTGCAGCAGTAGAAACCAAAGTTGCATCTAATTGTGAACAAGTTTGACATGACATTATCAAGTCGTGTTGTGTCAACTCTTATTATTAAATGATTATATAATACGAATACATTTGAGATATACGACACTTCACTTTGACCACGTAGATTGAAAGATATCCAGTTAATTGGAGTGATGTGACAGACGATCATTCTAAATGGTCTGTCCGTTCTTTATATATAGTATTGTCTGTCCACTGCAGATTCTATGTACTTTAACATTAATGAAACGGTAATATGGTTTAGAATATGCCGGAGTCCACTCCCATCCCATCCTATCCCTCCCCATTTTCCCAATCCCCTTTCCAAATCCATTCCTAAATTACTAAAGCCGACGCCATTTGCCATTCTGGACTGATGTTGGCATGTATCGCAAATGTTCATGGGCGACAGTATCCATCTATCACCAGGACCGCCTGCTCGTCTGCCACCGTCTCTGTATAAAAAATATGTATTGTATTGTGAATTGAATTTGTACAGAATATCATATTTGATCAGTTACAGTAAACACAAAAACGGGTGTGGATGTGATATTGGCATTCCAATTTCAATGTGGTAAATCGATTATGTGCAATCCCAATTGCAAGTTGGTGCCGAGAGGAGCAGTTAATTTATGTTAGTGTCGGCGATTTTGTTCCTTTCGGATTTTGCCTCTTATGAATCCTGGATTTTCAATACCTGTAAGCACTTGCTGTAAGCCTGGTTATAACGGGTGATTCAATTGGAGATTACAATTTAAATGTGAAATAAAATGCATTGGTTTTTTATAAACGGTTGATATATATATTTTAATTTAATGTTCAGACATTGACATTAAACATGAAAGATGATGTCAGCCAAATGACCACCACGGGCGGTCTTGCAGACATTCACCCTTTTAAGAAATTTTCCATCATTTTTCGACATAAGTCATGAGGTATGTCACGAATAACACGTGAAATTTCAACTTTTAACTCTGGTATAGTTTTTGGGTCGTTAGCATACACCTTTTGCTTTACATAACCCCAAAGAAAAAAGTCTAACGGCGTGATATCACATGATCTTGGGGGCCAGTTTTGATCGTCGAACCGAGAGATAACGCGACCGGGAAATTTTGTTTGCAACAATTGCATTGTTTCTCGAGCTGTGTGGCAGGTCGCACCGTCTTGTTGGAACCACATTTGCCCCACTTCAATACCATCCAATTGATGGCACAAATAATTTGTAATCATGTCCCGGAAGTGAGGAATCATGGATCATGGAAGTTGAGGGATTGTCACGAACACTATCACTCACTGCGGCGATATTTTCGAGTGTCCGGCCACTACGGGGATGTACTGGTCTTTGCACATCTAACTCTGATCCGGTTCGGTAAATTGTTTCTATTATTTTTTTAATCGCGGCACGTGACGGGCGATTATGATTACCGAACTCATTTCGTAATGCACGAATCGTATTGGTAAAATTTTCTCCATTTTGGAGATGGATTTTAACAATTAAAATGCGTTCTTGTGTTGAATATCTCTCCATAATAGCAAATGTCGGTATTTTTATAATCACAAAAGGAAAATGACAGCCATTTATTTTTGATAGATAAAAAGTATTGCCCGATTTAAATTGTAACCTCCAATTGAATCACCCAATACATCTTGTGTATTCTGCCTGTGTGTTCCTCTTTTAGATATTTATTATGTAGTCCATTCATAGCTTTGGTATTCAGGTCAAAATGAAAGAACTTTTATGCTGCAGTGATACGTCTCGATCCATCTGGGCGTTACGGGATGTTACGTCGGAGGCATCATGTCAAATAACGGATTTACGATGTTAACCCGTAGCCCGGACAAGCATTCTCGAAACTCGAAGACTCTGGGTCAAACCCGGAGGGGTGGCAGCCCTACTTATAACAACTTGTTACTATAACAACAGGCATACTTTTCTAAATATTCGAAGTGTTTGAAGTCTAATCCCAAGAATATTAGTACAGAGGTGAAGATAGACATAGATAGACGTGTCGTCTAACTGTAAAACCTATATATGGAAATACGAGTTTTTGCTTGCAGATATCATCCTATAAATTTTAAAGGAGATAAACAAACATTTGGGTCGCAGTACCGTCGACCATTTACATAGACTAATGGCGCTCGAAGGCGTGAGCTGCGCGCGCACTATCTTAATATTACCATGTTAGGCCCTTATCCGCCCCATTCCGACACCAAACAACGAATAAATAATTAATCGGCTAATTTAAATCCGCCATTTTGCATTAACCGGTGTTAACGCATAAGTTAATAATCTCTTAAACGTCTTGCACAATGCTAAGCGCAGCGCAGTCTGGGAAATTTATAGTGCGACTACTGATGTTACGACTTTATCTTCCAGATTATTTTTAGGTAATGCTGCTGTTATTTATTTATTATATTATTAGGTGAAGTACAGCTTTTTTTTCCTTTGTTCCAATTTTGTCGATTAATTATGTAAATAAAAAAATCATTGTAATATAACAAGTTAATGACAGGTATCGAGTGTTTCATAAGATGATTCCACCATACGTCCGCATTTGTAATTCTTGGCAAAAACTATAATCAGAGTCAGCATATAAAGCACTTACTCCTCCATTTTGAATTTACAAGCGGTAAAGTATAATCTGTTAATATCGCGGTCTGAATCCAAGATTTATCTTTGGGTATAATAATTTAAAGTTTTATCTTTACAATCGTCTTGGAAGTTTGAGGATGAAGTAGACTTGGGAAGATTATGTTAATGGAATTTTTAAGGATGATTTTAGAGTATCTACAAGGACAGTTTGATTAATTAGTTTGATTGTTGTTTGATTATCAATTAAAGAATTGAGACTTATGGAATGGTAAAGAGAAGCCATGACCTGATTGTGAATAAATGGAGGACAATGACTTCCTAGTTTCAAAAGAAGTACTCATCATTTATAATTGTAAAAAAAATATGCACATAGTTTGTCTAAAGAAAAATGGCGATACTCCACAAATCGAGAACAGGAAATGTCACATTGTCAGGAGACAATATCGATATAAGTAGTTAGAGTGCATCGCGGAACAAACCAGCTCGTATCCTGCTGCCGCGCCGGTGCATTGAACAATGCAACTGTCTCTGATGTACTAGTAAGACTAGGAACTATTGTCATTTAATTAGCTTTTATTTGAGTTGCTTCAGAATATACAAAAATGAAGGTAAGAGACAGTAAATAGAGTGTCGGTCGGCCAGCAACAAGATGGGTCAGCGATATAAAGAAATAGGAGTGACGCGGCTGAGAATAGCAAGGGGCAGAGAACGGTGTAACAAATAAAGGAGACCTGCACTCAGCAGTGGAGAGACTCGAGCTGTAGATGATGATGATGAAGTTGAGGTTTGTTTAGGAATGTGAAAAGTCGCGAGCGTTTTTCTAACTAGAGCTATAACTTGTAAATCTGCAATATCTGAGAGGAATCGCTCTGGCTCTATCGGATTTGATGCGTGTAATTAAATGAGAAGTACCAGTCAGTACTTTTTATAGCAGTGGTAGTCAACGACGTTTGTTGCGAAATACGCTAGTTTAGTTGATGTGAAATACTCTAGCTTAGTTGATGCGAAATATTTTAACTTATTTGTTGCGAAATACACTAGATTAGTTGTTGCGAAATACGCTAGCTTAGTTGATGCGAAATATTTTAACTTATTTGTTGCGAAATACACTAGAGCAGTTGTTGCGAAATACGCTAGCTTAGCTGATGCGAAATACGCTAGCTTAGTTGATGCGAAATATGCTAGCTTAGTTGATGCGAAATACGCTAGCTTAGTTGTTGCGAAATACGCTAGCTTAGTTGATGCGAAATACGCTATCTTGGTTGATGCGAATACGCTAGCTTAGTTGTTGCGAAATACGCTAGCTTAATTGTTGCGAAATACGCTAGCTTAGTTGATGCGAAATACGCTAGCTTGGTTGATGCGAAATACGCTAGCTTAGTTGATGCGAAATACTATGAATAAGTTTGGGAATATTTGATTAATCCATTGAAGTATGACTATGAAAGGAACGGGTAGTTGATAAATTTTGTTATGCTAGTTTTTAACAAACAGTAGCTCAGCACGGTTGTTGTGTCCAGAGATTAGTTGTGTTTTCTGTGGGGCGTCTAATATCACGACGACTCGCGATTATGCTAAAATGCGTTAAGCGACTGCGGCACAACTATACAATGCACTATCATTGTAGGAAACAGTAAAAGTTATAAGAAAACTTATGGTTCGAAGTACAGAAAGTTAGCACATGTGTGGTCACATAAAGTACTTTTATACGTTCTACGTTCACCGCCTACAAAACAACATCCGACGAATATTCTCATTTCATTTTAAAAGTAAGAAAAAGCACAAAGGTCGACTGAATCCGATATATGTACGAGAATACTTTAGAAGTGAGAACCTAAAACAAGGGCTCTAATTAAAAGGCGTAACTTAACATCAGTGATTTATCGTCACTTAAATTAAAGTCAGTTTCATGTCGTGTTATTTTTTATTATTTAATAAATAAATGAATATGGTCTGGCATAAAAGAGTGGAGACTTTGACCAACAGTGGAAAACAAATCTTGGCTAAATAAAAAAAAAATCATCACATCACTTGCATTCATTAGAATATGACGCGGTATTGTTTCTACTAATGTTACAGCGTAAATACTGAGTACTAACTAACTAAGTATTACTTCCCCAAAATTTCAATTAGTGAACAAGGTTCAACAGAATTATGTCGCGGCGCGATCAGCGGATACCATCAATTATTTCATTACGTTTCATTAGCCCGGCAGCGACGATGGTTAACTGAGCGCAAATGATCGCGCTCAGTTAACCATCGTTCACTCGTTCACAATTTAACTTTAACCAATGCTTTCCCTTTGACCTGGAAACGACCAGCTTTAAAATGCGAAGTTTAATCTCAGTCAAAATGGCGATATTTATGTCGATAAAACTTATTCTGAAAACTATACTCTTGTCACATAAAAAATAAACATTATGACAAAATATACTCGCATATATGTATACCTATCTCGTTATATTATTCCTTTTGAAACTAGGAAACCATTATCTTCCATCTATTGATATTGATATTGATCATGGCTTCTTTTTACAGACTAAAATTACAACCCACCAAATATTTCTCACAGAATTCTATTGTAACATGCATGCATGATTGATGTAATAATGTTAGATTCGAAAAAAAGAACGTGGTTTGAAACTGTTTAATTTTTTTTTAAATTGGAACAATGATGGTGGTGGTCCATTGGTACCTACTATAAAAATACAGGATTATTTTTCGCATTTGTGTCGGTTCGATAGCCGGCTAAGACAAGTGACTTTTCAAAAATCCATAAATGCAGTTTTTCTTATCTTTAAAAATAAAATAAAGTTTCCCTTGAGTAAAATTTTTAACAATATATTTAGGGTACTTTCTTTCAATAGCCCAATAGTTTGATTCACCTGTATGTATACCTATATATTGTCTTAGTCCTTGACCAAGTCTTTGACCCCGAAGGAGATGTGATATGAGAAATATTGTCATCGTCTGTGTTCTAGATATGAGTAAATCCTAATGATAATTAGGCTAATGAATGATAATGGCTAATGATAATTAGGCTCCTTCATGATAATGAATATCAACAATATAAAGAATTTTGAAAAACAAATGATAATTTTGGAGACTTTTTGCCGCCTTAATACGCTCTACAACTGATTAGGAAAAGTCTCCAACATTTACTGATATGGAAAAGTCCATGTCAGAATTGTAATCGAGATAACAAGCGATCCGAGGGTTTAAGCTTGCGAGTATAGTAACCTTCGGAGGAAAATAGAATTACTATTTTACCAAATACGACGTTGGCATAACAAAAATACGGACTCAACGAATTGACTTGCAAACAAGGCTTAGCTTCATCGATAAAACAAGGCAAATTATTGGCAACCGCTCGTTTCCATGAAACATTTCGTTCTCCATATTTATTTAGCACAATAACCGTTGGGGGACGTCCGATAAATGGCCTCGGGGATTCCTATACATTTAGGAAATACTATCATATTTTTCAGAAAAGAAAGTAATAGTCTTTCTAATTCTATACCATTTGTCAGAAGAAAAATAATACAATTTATGTAGTACGTACCATATGTCAGCGATAGTCCTAATTTACTTTTCCTTCGAACTTAATGGATGTAATGCTGAGTTTGGCCACGCGGTGATCGGCATTAGAATAGCACTAACCCATCTCTTCTCGTATCGTAAAGGGCGACTAAGGGTTAACAAAACCGCTACCACAAGCCCCGAGGAACGACATCACCCCTAAATGAGTGGACTCGCCATACATCCCTCATGCACAGAATAAAGTGCACGAAGAAGCCCAGGTCCAGCAGCAGATGCTAAAAGGGCTGGTTAAATTTATTCTACGACACTAAAAATGAGAACATAGTATGTAGAAATAAACCACGGTACGAGCTTTCATAAGATTCACGAAAGATCGTTGCAAAGAAGAATAGGTAGAATAGTTAATCATTTCGCTGCAAACACAACATCAACGCAAAAATAGTTGGATGACCTTAAATATATCTTCATAATGAAAATTTTAATTTAAACAAAGTATCGCTGAACCCGAAGCTTGGTGAAATCCAAGCAATAGTCGAGTATAATCCTTGAAACAACAGCTAGGTCCCACATAGTAAACACAAGTTATTTTGGCAATACGTATCGAGCCAATCTCGGCAAGCATTTTTATTTGGACACCATCCAACACGTCCAAAGGACGCCTCCTTTAGTTATGTTTTCTTTATTTGTTTTCTTATCTTGAGCTCCAGCTATATTTATAAGGTCTACTCCACACGAATCGTATCTTTGTATTCTATCGCAACACATGTCTTTATTGAATTCTTTATCATCTTTGCGTATAGTCAAATGATCATGCTGTATCTATACATAAGTCACGCTTATAATTTTATAATACGCTTATAGTTTTTGAGTTATTTGCAAAAAAACTAGACCCCTTATTATTAAATATTTGTTTTTAACTTTTGCAAATGTAACATCCCGAATCGAATGAGCTCTCGCTCATATTTTAATCCCCAGAATCATGAGTAAACACGTTTTTAAAGATGTCAACCAGCCTATTAACTGAAAACGGGACAATTATGCGTCCCGAAGCCATCCTCGGGGACACCGGGACGGAGTACCGTAAAACGGGACGTTATACCTACATCAAATTATATCATAAGTACACATTTAAAAATCGGTACGAAAATTTATTTCATGTGTAAGCGGTATAAAAGTAGAAGGTGGCGACTTGCGAAGGTGTTTTATTAGTTTCGGAAACAATAAGCCGAGAGACTTTCCGAGCTACGTTATCGGATTCTCGGCGTAGCGTTTATTGATTAACTCGATTATCTGCGAGATACTTCTGCGAGATTGTAAGATATTTTCAAAGCAATAAAATTAGACATCACAGGTGGAGTGCTGTTTTTACTCGTAAATTGTAATGAAGACAGTAATTGGCGCAAAGTTACTTTGACATATGTTGTTGTTTTTAAAATTATTAGAACATACTTATTAACATTTTGCTTCTTCTCATAGTGCCCTTTTATTATTTAAAGTTAGCCGTCAGATCTGCATAGCTGGTGTGATATTTGTTTTTATAGAGAAAGGGCGACAGAACAACAACATCAACGTGTCAACATCAGTCCAGAATGACGAACGTTGACACGTCCCCGGATGCGTTGCTTACCGTTGCAGATTAAGAAATGGGAGCGTCAGGAAAATGGGGAGGGATAGGATAGGATAGGATGGGATGAGAATGGGCTCTAGCATATCTGACTCACTACCGAAACACGTATGGGGAAATATGATGAAGTAGGAAATGCAGCATTTCAAGGTAGTGTTCTGTGACAGAGAGGTATTGTCGCCAATCGAGTGCACCTAGCGGCTGTGAGAATGCACTCTCCCTCTACATGATCTCTAGCCAAACGAAACAAATCTTCGACGCTAGCTATTGCCACGTGGAGCCATGTTCTTTCTGATGTTTCTGAGCCACTTCATTAATTCCTTACATGCTGTAATGCATTAAGTCAACCTTTTGTAATAATTAATAATTTACAACAAAAGTGAATTAATAAATAAAAATAAATAAATACATTCCCCTCTCAACGTGCCTTTTACGTTGTCATTTTTTCTGAAGAAGGTTCTATCAGTCGTGCCTAGGTGCATGTCTGAGATAAGCCACCTTCCTCATTGTGATGGTAGTCATGTATCTTGATCAATTTGCACGTCGGTTGGTCTCATAATTCATGATCCATTGGATCCAACTAATTCTCAACATTTACGGTAAAAACCATATCTGTAGGGTCCAAACTTCGTATTCATATAGACGCATTAGTCAGATGTAACAACCCGGAGCTTGTAATTGTATCTTGCCGAATTAATGTAACAATTATACAAGAGTTTTATTTATTTATGTATTTTATTTTATTTGCAAGATGCACCAACAGCATTTACACGAAAAAATACAAATGTTAAAAACTTATAAATTCAAAATACCGCGTGCAATACTTTAATTGGTGCATACAAGTTCAACACAGAGGCATGTGGGTATGATACAATACGAGAATGATCCAAAAAAATAAATTTAAATGTGGATGTACATACATAAATCCAATTAAATAAGAATAAATTACAATTTACTATACCATTTAAACAAATGAAAAAAATACAAAAACATAAAGTGCCGGCTACAATTTACGTAAAATTTTGCGTTTAAAACTTGCCAAAGAATCATTAAAGATGTCATGTCATGAGAATTCAACTCGCTATAAGTATTCAGAAGACGATTTAATGGCGAGAAAATTCTCGTAAATACCCAGGTTTGTTTTAGAAGGTATCGGTACTAATTGCTTGCTTAAAGGATATCTTGGGATAGAGCGAGGAACAGCTATTTATATTGTTTTATCTACCTATATCTATCTATCTATGTATTTTATTGCAGAATAGTTAGCTTCTGTAAAAAGGTACCGCATCTATTCATTTAGTATCTGTCAGGTGTGGTTTAATTGTTTTCGTTCGCAGTAAGATCGTATCGCAAATGCAAAGCACTGTGTGGTCTCTATCATTACACAGGATAGACGCAATATCCTATCGTTGTTGAAGATGGTCATCTTTTTTATTTGTGGTCACTTAGTTGTATAGATTTATTTGTATTTCCCTTTATATTAAATGATCAACGATAAATACCTAGGCAACTGGTATAATGATCAATCACTTAATAGTCTGCGCCCTGTCAATATTCTTAACCGACGAAATTGTTTTAGTCCTAATATGAGTCCATAATATAATGAAATAAGTACAAAAAAGTTCAAAACTAATCCGTTTGAAGGACTTCATGAAGTCTGATGATGATTCTATCTAGATAAGCATTAAGGACTATTATCAATGTTATTTATCGTCTCCTATCGCTTCCCTACGATACTCGTTACAATTTAATAAAAACTAGCGGTGCCAACGACTTCGGTCGCGTGAACTTTACAGTGATTCCCTCGAAAACTCCACAAAGGATCTGGATAAAAACAGCTCTAAATATTAACCCAGTACGTAAGCTATAACTATGCCAAGTTTCACTGAAATACACCTAGTGGTAATTACGTGATGCTAGTTCAGATAGCCAAAAATTCGAATAGTGGATGTATATGAGTATGTATCGTACGTACAGTACACTTCCATGATATTTTTCAAAAAAATTATTACATGTACAGACACGGCTTTGCTACGATATTACTATATGCATACCTATAGATGTACATATGTCATGTGCCTAAAAGTGAAGGGTGACATACCGTAGTTAAATTAATTTGTGAATTAATAAGAACGCACAATAACTGTTACACAATGAATTTAAAGTTTATGTTGATCAACTTCACATTATTATTATTTACACTTCATTGCACAATATCGTACAAAAGGCGAGCTTAATGCCTTAAGGCAGTGCTTCCCAACCTTTTTTCGTTCCCGTACCCCTTAATAAAACTTTTCATTTATGAGTACCCCTCCCCTGATAACTCCATACCTACTCCTAAAAATGTCAAAGAATTACAAACAATCCTTTGCGTACAGTAGCCGCTTAGACGGGCGGTATACAAACGAATGTACTGTATTTTACCAACCCAACGCTCATAGTCTTAGCACCTTAGTAAGTTATTAGTTGTAAGGTTCATTTTAAACTACATATTGTAGACGTAATACATTATAATAATGTTTATACAAGTTAACTGTTTTAACTTCTCAGTATTTCCGCCATTACCAATATAATTTTCACGAACCCCCAATGGGACCCCGCGTACCCCCAGGGGTACGCGTACCACACGTTGGGAATCGCTGCCTTAAGGCAATAATTCAACCTTTGGGATGATCAAAGAAGTTCAATTAGGAGGCGCATAAAAGATACAATTTATATGCTGTGGTAAAATAAATATAATACATTATTACATATACATACAAACGTACACACATACTTATACGTACAAGGTATACATAATCAATGAATATTAGGTACATAAGTTTTATTAAGAGAAACAAAAAAGAAATAAAACACACGTTGCTGACAAAAGTAAAGTAAAAATGAAAGAAAAGACAAAAGCGAAATGAGCTGGTCGATCTATACTCGTATACATCATTGTTATTTAGCAATGATTGAAGTTTTATGGGTGAAATGTGGTAGAATAGGTAATTGTTGAATAATTTTATAGTTTTGTTGGACAGTTGGGCCTACTCATTTGTCATATAGACGGCTACTATACGGTCTACTCTCTGCCCACCGTTTTGCGCGGAGACATGTGCAAGTTATAAGTCATAATCCTAATGGCACTGTCAATATCTAGATTTATGTTGTTATTGTATGCTTGTTATAAGTAACTGCGCAGCACGCGATATAACTATATTAAAACAATGTTGTAAATCAAAAATAATTGGCGTCCTTTACGAATATCAAACGCGCAATTTGTTCCTTACCTGAATTGGAAGTCGCCAGAGCAACAACAGAAGGTAGCTACACGAATTTTGTTGTAATATTGTCTGATTTGTAAATATAAGAGTATTGTATTATTCATTGAAATGTTGGTAATTTCATTTTAATTTTTATAGTTCGTGAAGAGACAATTGAAGGACTTTCTTCAATTGTATATTCGATGGACAGACACCAGACGGTTGTCACTGTATTTCTTTCCGCTTAATAAATCTCTGTCATTTGGAAATTGTTGTCTGACTATTGTTTGCGGGACGCATAAAATCTAACGCCGCCGTATTGGTTAAAAGTATCAATAACAATACTATGGCAGTATATTTAAAATTATTAATATTATTAGTTGATTAATAGTATTCATAATTGATAATATATTAATAATATCAATAAACTCATCATGACAATGTTTTAAAAGTAGAGAGAGGCCTCGCTTAATTTGCCCCTTTTTGGTATTTGTGATGCGGTTACCCAAAAATGAGACGGCAAAATGTTCCTAATACAATTTACAAGGAAAAAGGAATGATAAATGAACGTGTCCAAAACGAGAAAACCTGAACAGAAGCAGCGCGAGCGCGGTGATCGCATGAATTATCTTATCGGCTGTTAACACGTGATCCCTCGGGAGCGAGGGGAAGTGCTAGGGAACAACAAATTCATCGCTGCGTCCTTCCGTGGGGCGCCACGCCGCGCGACTCTCTCACGTCCGTGTGACACAGACTACAAACAAATTATAAGAGTACAACAAGCTACGGGTGCTTCATCGAATTTTTATTGGTGAATTAATATGACATTTAGGGAACATTATTGGTATCTATTCTCGACTCTCATTGTTGAAGTTGTTTTAATCCCGGCGCCTATCACTGAGTATTAGGTAGTGGTATGCAAGTAATACTTAAACTAGCACTAGCTCGGCGTTGAAGAAAACATCGTAAAGAAACCTTTCTCATTCCACAAAACACATTCCCAAGCCATCCTCATCCATTGATTCCCTTCGTATTCCCCTAATGTCAGTCCATACCCTTTAAAATGACAATTACCATACCATACCATCAGCCTGGATATAGATAGAGCTCAATCAGGGCCCGCCACCAAACAAGATATATGCCCTTTTCACCCTGCTATTATCAGCGACTTTAGAATTGTATAGAATAACTTAGGAATCGATTTAGTAGATTTTAGAAAGTGATTTGGAGGAATTGGACGTTCCTACAAAATACTCGTCTGTACTTTATAAAGCGTACAGATTTTGCTGGACATTTAACAAAAATATAATTTTATTATTGTATAATTATTGAGAATATTTTAGGGTTCATAGTGAAAGGTGAAACATGTCGTAGTCTATAATACTTTGATTGTTATATCTATTATCTACTTATTATTATTATCTTGGTACCGATTTGTCTTGTTTGAACTCGAATTTGATCTCGTGCATACTTTACGAAAACGAGTTGAAACCGCTGCGATAGACAATATAAAGGTATAATGTAACGAATAAAGAACTGCTACTTTACAGGCTTTCTATAAAGTTCTATAAGACAACTGGGTCAGATGCTGGCTAATATATCATAAGGTCGGTGCTACTGAATGATTGCTCGGTTTTAATAATTCATATGCGAACCAAGTAAGTACTGTACTTGGTTTAGCTCTCCAGCAAGTTGAAATTGGAAAAGCTGACCATGAAGCCGTCCGCATGTTTCATTTTCTCGATGTTGTATATTTTCCATTCTGAATTTATGGACTACGTCGTCTTGGTGATGAAAGTGGAAGATTTTAAAATATGATTTTATATTATTAATATTAATATTTTTAATAATACTGTCGGAGTATTGTTATTGATAATTTTAACAATACGGCGGCGATAGGATTTATACATCCTGCAAACCATACAAACAATAAATGTAGACCTTTCAAACAGGCTGAATGTGAGTTTAAAAGCATATATTAGTACATAGATGTAGGTTCTTTTTGGTAGGCGCAAAGATCAGTACATAGATCATACGTAAAGAATAGTTAGTTTAAAGAGAATGATACAGAAGCAACTGTTAAATGGTATACGTTTTCAACTAGTGGAATTTTAGTAGACATTGTCACGCATTTTGTAATAAATCATGCACATGCAACTAAAACACGTTATGCATCACGTCCTTAATATTGTGCATGACATAGTTTGTCTATGCTCAACATAAATTATTATGGGGATACGCCAAATATATGAAAATAAGGCGTCAAAAATGGATTATTTCACTTTGTGTCAGGAGTATAAAATACATAGTGTCAATTTTTGTATGGAAGCACAAAAATACAATCAACGTGAGCAAAGCCGCGAGGAACGGCTAGTATTATATGTACTTACTCCCTTTGTCCTCCAAAATCATTAAAAATTTTTGACGTTAATTCCACAGGATCGTTACGCGTGACGCCTTTGCGTTAAAACCTTGAACTTTAGGTTATTAATTTACTGCTCAAATAAAAAAGCGTGTATATGGAATATTATGGTCTGATTTCTATGTTTGGCTTTGTATACAAAGTCACTTTATACAGTTTGTAGGCGATACCGTGTATCTTATTGGTAACGCATAAGGGTCACAATCCCCTGCATGTGATCCCGTGTCATTAAGAGATCGAGGTATATTAAATGTGATGTGGTTTATTGATAAGGCTTTCTTGTGGTAATTAGTAAGGCGATTAAATTTAAATACGATCAGATAAAGCTGTTATGAGTGCAAAAAACGTTGACGTATTTTATTATGTAAATTGGCATGTAAATATACAAATCTCTACATATATACTCTGGTATGTAGAGTATTTATTCCACAGCATGGGCCACATACCGCATTGTCTTTCGGCCAGGTGAACTGACCACTTGAAGAAGTTTGTCAGTAATGGCCAAGTGGATGGATGAGTGCATGGTAACATTCCTTGGTCAAGGCCTTTATTCGAAATTGAATACGAGTATATAGGTAGGTTGATGGTAACAACAATATCACCTTATAACGTCTCACTGCACGGCACGAGCCTTCCCTAGTAAATTATGCAGGGATTTGGGACCATAATCCACCACGAGAGCTCAGTGAGTACTGATGATTAAACATGCTCCACATTATTTTTTTTAATTATTGGTCACTCGAGTTTCATTTCGATGTTTTTCTTCATCACTGAGCAATAGTACAATGTTTTAAAATATGTTAGAATTACAACGGTAGTTACAGACAACTAAGGTTTTTTTTATAGAAAAACGCTGCGAATGAGCATACAGTCCACCTGATGGTGAGTAGATACTGTCGTCCATAAACATCCGCGATACATGTGAACATCAGTCCAGAGTACATACTTATAAACATTGGCACGCCCCCAGATGCGCTGCCTACCTTTGCAGATTAAGGAATTGATTGGGAGAAAGGGTTGGGAAAATGGGGACCTACAGGATAGGATGGAAATGGGCTCTGGCATGTCTCACTCATTACCGAAATTCGTACACATTGGGGAAATACAATAAAGTAGGAAATGCAGTACATTTCAAGATAGTCTTCTGTGAGAACCAAATTTAAGCAGACTTTCAACACCAAAGGGATAATGTATGAGTTGTTTCACTGCAAGAATGATTAGAAAACGCTTATTTTAAGGTTTCTGTGTTCGAATCGGGCATTCAATTTATATGATTGTAATCTCAAAGGCAGCAGTGCCGCAGCTGCGATCGCCACTAATGCGGCTTGCGCAAACTTGCACAGACCTCTTAATTTTGAATGCGCAAATGTATGTTTGTACAAGTGCTCGTTTGCCGAGCGTTGCGAAGCCGATAATCATATACACTGTCCTTTTATCAAGAATGAGTCAATGTTAGTTCGAGATTTTGAACAGAAATCAGCAAATAATAGTGTAGCTATGGCTTACAGCAAGCGATATTAGAGACGCGTGAGTCGGGAATTGTAAATTAAGCAAAATTTCAAACGATTAATTAGTTTTGTTTGTTTCTAATTTGGTTTCAATAGATTAGCAAATATTAAAATTACCAGACTAATAAAATTATTCAGTGAACTGTCAACCGCAATTAACACAGAAGACTACTCGTAAGATGTACTAAATAAATTATAAGTAGGTTTTCTCATTTTATCCTATTCCCCCAATGTAAGTATTATACATAAGTGTTTCGTGAGTGAGAAATGCCAGAGCCCATTGCCAACGCATCCTATCATATCCGTCCATATTTCCCAGAACCTTTCCCAAATCTATTTCTAAATCTCCAAAGGCAGGTACCCGGGGGCGTGCCAACGTGTGTCATTCTGTACTGATGTTGGCATGTATCGCGGATATCCATGGGCGACAGGCCGACAGTATACATTTACCAACATTTTTCTGTAAAAAAATAGTATAACTTGCCGTTAAGTAGCCGGCAATACACAAAGCAAATCTTTTATCACAATATTTATAAGCATGCAAACATTTGGCATTTAACATGCATGTACCGTTATTTCTTCATAAACAGGCAAAATATTCAGACTTTTTTTATAGAAAAAAAAGGCGGCAGACGAGTATACAGTCCACTTGATGGTAAGTGGATACTGTCATCCATAGACGTCCGCGATACATGCCAACATCAGTCCAAAATGACAAACGTTGGCACTCTCCAGGATCCACTGCCTTGCAGATTAAGGAATAGATTGGAAAAATGGGGTAGGGATAGGATGGGATAGGAATGGGCTCGGGCATATCTCACTCACTACCGAAACACGTACGTACATTGGGGAAAAGCGATAAGGTAAATGTGCTTGCAGTACATTTCAAGGTAATTTCAAGGTTTCAAGACTAAGGATGTAATTAGAATTAAGCGATTTAAAAAATCATCTATGTAATATTGTAATTGTGCAAATAAAGATAAATTCATTTTACGATGTACCATAAATATGATCGGGTATTTTTAGGTACTTGTATCTTTATTTGCCAATTTGTATAGATTAAAAACAGGATGGAGATTAGATATACTAAATATTGGCCCAACACCTGTTCACGAATTGGCAACACATAACAGTCTAGTTGCATAATCGTCATGTAATGAGTAACTCGTTACACGAAACCTCTTAAGCAATGCAACCGTTTAATCATAAGCTCGCAATGGTGATTGTCTGAAGACATACAGACAGTTCAGTTATTGTATAACAAATAATGCAAAGATACCTGATACTGGCCTCCTACTATTTTTTTACTTGACTGTACTTTCCATTCATTTTACTTTTGAGTCAATATGAGATTTCGGTATTCGCCCCATTGGAATGAGGTTGTTAAGAGACGGACTACCGAATTAGCCGTTTCGGAGATAAGATTACCCGATTATCGCCCTCAAACTCCGACATTTTAGGAGCTGATTATCATAATGTCGGTATACAATTATTCGTCTACCACCAATTATAAAAATAACACGAATATAACGTATTTGTTCACGTGTACATGGAAAACTAAAACTTTCTTTTGTGAATTGTCCAAAATAAAGTTGAACGGAAGGAAACATACTAATTTTTTTAAAGTTTAAAGCGCCCGTCATCATGGGATACATAATCGCGGAAGATTAATTGTTATCGTGCTTATTAAATTATTAGTTATTAGTGCAAATATACACCTTTGCGCACATGTTTTTAGAAGCATTCTGTAATTGCACAGCTGTTGGGCGCACCCGGCTGGCCAAGTTACCCTTTCTCACAGAAAGCTATCGTCAATTGTATTACATTTTATCCAATTCCCTAAATGTGCGAACGTGTTTCGGTAGTGACGGTAGTGAGACAATATCTCCTCAGAGCATTCCCCATCCCATCCTAAAAATCCCTTACTAAAAATACATTCTTAAATCTTAAAAGATATGCAGCGCGTCCGAGGACGTTTGTCATTCTAGACTGACGTTGGCATGACCGCGGATGTTCATGGGCGACAGTATCGAAATACCGTCAAGTAGACTATCTACTCTTTGGCTTCCTTTAATGAAAAAAAAAGTGTAACGTGCATCTCTCAAGCTACTATAACTCGTATATTGATTAAAATAGCTGGAGGAACAGCGTTTCACAAAAAAACCTTTAGTGTCCAGAATATACAAATCGCATTCAAGTGGTTATGCAAATTGAATATTTATCACCCAATTTAATCTTAACAGATAGCAGATCTGTACCGGCTCGGAAAGGCAATATGTCACTCGATTATAGCACGCTACTGTACAAATCGATTATTTATCGAATATATTTATCGATTTGCGGGTCGATAGTGTTATCGTGGCTTGCGATTGTCGTCATTTAATTTTTTATCAAAGAACTTCAAGGTATGATTTTAACAGAAAAATATTTCAAGGTATATCGCGTTCTTTATCAAATATGTCGGCAGAAGTGAGAGGCATTTGGTTATTACCGTTTTAGAAATAAATTTTGCTTGGTGTTGGCCAGCTTGTAAATTGCATCTGTATCCGGCTGGCTTGTTAAAGTTTGCCGCCAAAATTTATGTCTTGCTGTATACGTATCTAGCTAGCCCTTGCAAAATTTCTAGGTGTTTACTATGACTAAAGGCTTGTTTGTATACACATATTCCTTTCGAGTATCTCGACTAAGACTGTATCATAATCGAATTTATCGTGCAAACCATTGAATATATGAATGAGAAGTAAATTTTAATTATTATTTTTATTTCTCAACTAAAAGTTTAAAATTTACTATAAAACTTGTGAATTTTTACTACCTTTAAAATTTTTGAATCTTTAAAAAGTGACGTAGGCAGTTGTTCTGAGAACATCACTATAGTGTAAGTAATTTAATATAGATCGATTTATAGTGATAAGTATCTGTATAAGTGTTCTCCCTCGGTCAACCGAAATGCTTGATTTGAGATGTTCATATATTGTTACTGTGTTGTTTTTTATTATTATCAATAAATCCCAGAGAAATGCTTAGTTTGTATCATTTTTGCGAACCCACACCTACAATAAAAGGTACTGTACAGAAAAAAGTAAAAGGTATGAAATGAATATAAGTCGCTTAACTTCAATAATACCACACCGGCTACTGGAGATATTCAGGGCATCCCTCGAGATTATCTGATATCTTGTGGTCTTTAGATGTCTGATAAGTGTTGCGCTCGTTTTTTGTTAGGAACACGGCCAGTTGATGAATTTTGTGGAAAGGAACGTGCCATTTCTGATTTATTGCCGTAGAAGAAGAAAACAAAAGACAGTCGTATACTATATTCAAGATATATACGGCCTTATATATACTCATATATTCATATATATTATATAGATATATATTCAAGGCTGTATATATACGGCCTTTTGCGTTATATGGTATTTGCGTTCGCGAACAGAATAGGGAAAAAAAAGGATTTTTTTTTAATAAAATGGAATTTGCTAACATTAGATAGCAAATAACGATAATAGATAACGAAGAGCGGCGATAGCCTAGGGTTATCTATACTCGACTCGCATTTTTTTTATAAATTAGTGGGCGGACGAGCAAGCGGTCCCACGTGAGAGAATATGGAGAATGTCATCCACCAATCCGCAATGGGCTCGTGTGTGGCCCGAAACCCCCAGTGATTAACTATGGGAGGCATGTGCCCTGCAGTGGGAGGTTATAGGCTGATACATATAGATAGATACGACGAAGTATGAACGGGTACTAAATTAAAATTAACTTATAATTCACCGGGCTAAACAAATCGCGATAGTGATAGCAATAATTTAGTCTATTAACAAAATTCCTACCATTCTTCAGCTATCGATAACAAATACGAGTACCTACAGTGATTTAGAACAAGTATTTTGTCACCAACAGTTCAGAATAGGGTTTAATTCTCACGGAAATGTTGCCCTTAAATTAGAACAATATGAAAGATAAATGTCGCACAGTAAAATATGTAGAAACATTCGGCCTGTACCATTATTGGTACAGATTATTACAAGTGTAACATTATTATATTACATTGTAATTATTACAAGCTCAGTGGCGAAGGAAAACATCGCGAGGAAAGCCGCGTGCTTGAGAATTGGGGCATTGAAGCTGTGCCTGGTGGTTTTCTGGGAGGAGCAAGATGTTATTTTGGCAACAAGTCACTTTTATATCCACCGTTGGACATGAGCCTGCTCATGCTCATTGGCTAGTCCACTCTTTTAGAGGTGGTGTAATTCTGGAGCGCTTGTGGTAGCGGAATTGTTATCCCTTAGTCGCCTTTTACTACATCCACAGGAAGGGATGGGGTGGCGCCATTCTAAAGGCGGCCGACACCAGACCGCTATTTATGGACATAACATAATAAATAGAATAGGAAATTATTATTTTACTGGATTTTGGCGATCCTTAGTTTCAAAGCCTTGAGCGGTCGGTAGGACTGACCCTATAAAGCGTCTCTCTCTTGCCACAAATGCCATTAAGAAGTCAAGTTGCACCGCTCGATGCATTCCATAATCATGTGTACTTAAAAAGTGCAATGTGATAGATTTTCCTAGCGCCACGTCGATAAAATTGATTAGTTTGCAATACATTACGCCACTGATAAGAGGTCGGTATGCGATATGATTGATTAGTACGGCATTGTGTCTGATATCTCAGAATTAATTGTCATTTGCAACCACTTATTGCGTAAATGTTTATCAGTTTGAACTGCTACCGGTGATTTGCATTTATTGGTGCAAAATATATACGAGTACTTATACGTTGTATGCCAGGAATAAAATCACTTCAATATAGTAGATACTTTGGATACTTTAAATGGGAGGGTAGTGTGTCAACAAATAGAAATAAAAGTGTGTAAAAATAGATAACATTTGCCCGGTTATGTATAAATTTCAATGTTTTGTTTCCATTCTGATCCCTCCGTTTCATAGAACTTGTGGTTGGTAATGAAAACAGTAGAAAACTTAATGAAGTTTTCCATTGTTTTCCATGATTTGAATGAATGAATAATATATTGATCTAACCACTACACTTATATAAACATTAGAATCAATATGAATTATAAGTAGTTGTTACTATATCAAATGGTCGTAACTCAGCACAAACTACAACAAAAGTCGCAGCGTAAACAATTTCGAGGATTATCTATGGCGCATATATATAGACTCATCTATCACTTCAATTTGAAAGAAAAGTGCAAAAGGCCTAAACTATGGCATGATCTGGTATTGTTTATGTAGTACTAGATATCATTGATTGCAAAGTTAACCGTAAACTGTATCCGGCGTTTTTATTTTCACCTACGGGAAATGTCCCGTACGTGTCAATGGACCCACGTCAAATGGTCAAAGGTCAATGGATCTCCCCAAGCATATTGTCTTGTGCATGAAGGATGTATAAACGCTACGCTGGCTAAGTGGGTTGGCAAGTCCACTCTTTTAGAGGTGGTGCAGTTCCTCAGGGCGTGTGGTAGCGGCTTTGTTATCTCTTAATCATATTTCACGACACCGACGGAAAACGATGGAGTGAATAGAAAGCCACACGACATCATAAGGGCCAAAAGCAAATATTACAATTCATTGATTACAAAATTAAATGTTTAAATATTATGTACAGTTACAGAAACATATGATACTACTGTTATATATATGAATACATATCCATCCATATATATAACAGATCCATTTATACGCAGAAATATAAATTATATAAGGTTTGGTATCTATAACAATGCAAGCGCACTGCTTTCTCCCGCCTTTCTTTATGACACAATAGATTATGTTAATGTAGGTTATGGAACGCGATAAGATATAGATTCTGTATACCTATAGTTCTGTATATATAAGATATATGTTTATAGGTAAGATATGTAAGATCTGACTTATAGTTTCTGTAATGGCCAGGTGTCGGCCGGGTTTAGAAACGGCACGCCCTCTCTTTCCGTTGGTCTTGTAAAACGTAACTAAGGGATAACAAAGTCGTTACCACCAACCCTGAGGATCTATACCATCTCTAACAGACTGTAATCACCAACCCGCTTGGCCAGCCTAACGTTTTAAGGTCGTACATCCGTCACGCACGAGACAATGTGCGTGAGAAAGCCCACGACGAGCACTGGACGATAAATGGGCTGGTCGATATAGAATCTAGAATAGCTACTCAATAAAATGGATTTGTATCAGGGCTATCTTTACTAATAGTTTGAGTAAAAGGGTATTCCTTTGTATTCTGTACTTACAATCACAGGAATGAGATGAAGGCCTGAAGCCCGAGTACAGTTTTAACCTACTTTCGGGTCCAAGGTACAACTATTCTTGTTAATCCTCACATAATTCAAATAAAGAATATATTTATCTATGAAATATTTTGGTATGATTTCATTCTGATTCAAGACGGTATTTTCAAAAAGGAGTGTATTGTGTATACTTTCAAGAATCGACACTAACTGTTCTATTGTATTCCAAACTGAGAAAGTCGCACCCCAAGCTTGCACATTGTCACCTACAACACTCTTGGACTTGTATCATCCGAAACACCATTGAAAACTAGGGAAGGGAGATAAAGGGAAGATTCGCGGTGGGTGATAGGATTTCAAATAAACACTACGAGTATATTGCATAAAATTGCATACATTTGTTGAAGATATGAGGCAGATCCTTCCCAAAACTAAAGGCGACAAAGGCCTTTTATTAACAATATTGTTATATCATAGGAGTAAGACCAAGATAACAATAGTGATATTTAAACAATATAAATGACATTGGATAAAAATTTTCTAATTTTTTAAGTTTGTTGTGACTGATTAATTGATTTTGCCGTTTGTACACTTTTCTCGGATGAATTCGATTTTTGAGTGAAAAAGCGCTGTAAAATGTCATTCGTTGAACATCATTATATCCACTTCACTATCATGAATTACGTCTTCAAAGGTCATCGAATTAGTTCACAAACTATTGTAGTAAAATTTTAAGTAAATAAGAACGTTATTATGGTGTTGAAGAAATTCATTTAGTTCACTCAGAATAAAATGAGCTACGTCTCGCCTGCCTTCCATCTATTACATTAGAATATTCAGGATGTTTCTCTAAAATCCGTGACGAAATAACCGTCATCCTCATTCTTATACAGTATTATTTAATGACTGTTCAGGTAAAAGCTTCTAACTCGTGTGTAAGGTTTAATCTCTGTGACCTATTGCGCCCGTTGTATCATCGAGCTCAGTCACTTTCACCGTTCCGTGAGGTAGGTCTAATGTTATGCGCGTCTCAGTACCTTAATGTTGACGTTTCCCTAATATTATTAAATCTAATTATGTAGGTAATTAGATTTAACTTTCTTTACTTATGGCTAATGTTGACATATACTCGTATATGTCGCAAATATATATATATATATATATTTATATTGCCGATCGTGACAGCATACCATTGGACCGACTCGAGGTTTGTCTATCACCTTCTAACTACGAGTATAAAATAAGGTTGAAAATAGGTTTTTAGAAAAATCGTATTCCAACATATAATTAGGTCAATGGATTTTTTTTTTCAAATATAAGTACATACCGCAATTACTTTCAAAAATACATCAAATAGGTCATGTAATGCTATTCTACCATTCTATCCAACATTCCGTGTCTGTATCTACTGTATATAAGTCTGTATCTACGATTTCTATATCAATGGTGTTAACCATAAAAGTCGTAGAAAAACAGTTACTGGAAAACAGTTGGAACAAACATCTATTTTTACAACGACTGCAACGTTACAACTGTGAGTACAAAAAAACATTGCAGACGTACGTCTCATTGGTCCGGACAACAAATTACAAAAAGAAGAAATTAACATAGCGCTAAAAAGGTACTTAGAGTTTATTTTTAGAGCACGTTCTTAACAGCACACAATGTATGTTAGGTTCTTTACAGCAATTATTATTAGATATTTATTTCAATTAGTCATTTAATAAGTTGACAGCATCCAATCAAACTTACTTACCACCTGGTAACCTCTTTTGAGAATAGCTAAAGCCTTTCTCAAGTTTCATTCCAACGTTTATTGGTAGCGTTGTTTCGAACTAGAATTCAATCAGTACTAGATTGTAACATCAATTAGAGTGCCTTATGGCAGTAATTGCGCTTATGAAGTAACGTTATTGTTAACTTAATAGGTGACTTGAGTGTCTATTGAAGAGACGATGAACCTCAGATATATTACAGTTGTCGTCTGATAGTAAAATTGGGCGCTGAAAATATTTGAATAGGTTGTTCTCTCTTTATATATATTTTTTCTTGACAAAAACAAGAATTGCATGTAAAAAGTGTGAACCGATTTTGTTACCAAAACAAAATATACAGTAATAATATAACATAAAAAAACACGATATTTTTCTATATAGGTATGCTGCTATATTTTTTTTGGAAATGAATGCGATGGGAAACGTAATTGGGTCAATCGGGTTAATCAGAAACAGATATATGATAATATTGATAATTTAATTCTATGATAAAATAGATAAAATAATAAATACTAAGTCAGTAATAGAAAAATCCAATCGTTCGCGCAAGTTTTAAGAAAAGACTCAGGAAACATTTACTCAAATAGAGAATATTGCTCAGACATAAGCCAATTAAAAGTACTCCTATTAACAAATGAGGTCTTATTAAAGGTATTAAAAGTATTTGAGGTGTTAAGTATGTCTTAACACCTATTATATGTATATGTATACAAGTATACATGTATACATATTATGATATATAATTAATGTGCGTCACTATCCACTATAGTTTTACTTAATCTCAACTGTTATTGTATCTACCGCGTCATCTGTATAGAGCTTAAAGAATAAATAAATTTACCACAATATTCCAATAGTTCACACAACGATGACTTGACAATAGTGATGGGTAACTCCGGAGTTAATGAATCAAAAGAGTTAAATCCGCGAGCGGAGTAGAATCCCTTAAGCGAGTGTAATCGCGCATCGGCACCTGTCGGGGGCTCAAAATCGAGATGCAATGATGGCATGACCTTTTTTTTGTTTATGCAACAACCGTTAGGGAAAGGGAAAGAAAGGCTCTTGGAAGGTGATTAAGTAGGTGAATCAAAAGAGTTAAGGAGTAACTAAGAGGAGTCGGATTCGCAAGCGGAGCAGGATTAAGTGAGTTAAAACACTCCGAGAAGTCGTGATTACCCATCACTAGACTTGACAAACATTGAGAAATCTGCGTCGGCTCTTGCAGCGAATTTAATGCATTCTGCCGTATTTTTACATCGATTTATGTTAATAAGCCATTAATGTTATCGTATTACATGTATGTTAATGTTATGTATTACCTATTATCGAAATTGAACGCAATATTCAAGATTACAATTAATCACAGTTTAAAGCTAGTCATTCCTAAAATAGATATTGCATGGTTACTTGTAAATTATGCCCTACACCAAGGTGTTTGTCAATAACAAGACAATAACAATGTGCCGACAAAGTACTCGATTAAACTTGTAACTAATTGAATTACAGTTATACGAACATTTAGCGGCGGTAACTATTGCACTGTTATATTTAATTAATACTTACGGGATCAGTTAAAGAAAATTATCAGAATGTAATTTGTTACGAATATATTATAATTAATTTAATACTAAACACGAATATATTTAGTTTGTTATAACAAACTTTTAAAATTTACAGAAAAATGTTCAGTAGAATTTAGATAAAATCAAAGATATAATAATTGGTCTCCGCAGTTAAGTTATTAACAATTAATTAACTAATCTTGGCTACTGTGACTTCGTATGTTGCAATAAACTCGTATGATGACAACGGTATAAAGTAACAAGTTTTATTTATTCGGTTCGTCCAAAAAATATTAGCTGTTGTTGAGAGGTTTCTGTGTACCTCATATCCATGAATATTTATGTCCGACATCGAATCGTAATGACAATTCAGTATTTATCAAAATAGGAATGGCGCTTTTAAAATCATACAAACAGTGGTTACAAAACATTTATGTTACAAGTAATATGTAACATTAATTGTTATGTAAGATCATGTAAGTATACCATACAATATCATACTATGAGCCTGTGTCTGACTGCTGGTTATAGGACTGTCCCAAGGATCTTCCGTTGTTCTCTTCCAGCCACTACCGGAAGACTTCTTTGAGCCATCAGTCCACCTAGCCGTAGAGCAGGTGGATTGACGACTTAAAAAAGGAAACACACAGCTCTTCCCGGTACGTGGATGTGTACATTGGTTGAACAATATGTGCACGCCACGATTTTGGCAAAATATATATGGACGCTTTTTTCAGATTAAAACTTTTTCATTTTTCTAAGCAATTAAACTATAGACTATGGAATGAAACGGACTATCTAAAACCTTGAACATGCATCTATATCTTCTGTGTTCTATCAAATTCCTGTAACCTGCGAAGAACCTGCATATGCCCCAGTCACCGTTTACAATCTTTCTACCCTTTTAACATCTTCTCATGACTGCACTATATATTATAAAATATTACTTACCGCCTTGAAACGCGTTTTCACTGTAAAATTAAAAGGGGCACATGAAAAGCTTTAGAGTTCCGCAGGGAATGGTTCCATTAGCCCACGTGCTAAATGCCACTACGCACATTAATGTGGGATAATATTCCTGCAAACTTTGTTGTTTATGATGATATAAACTAAAGGAATTTAAGGAATTAAATTCTTGATTTAAAATTTGCCCACTAGAACGACCGACGGGGCCAATGAACCAAATAGTTCTGACATAATTAAATGTTTCGCTTTCCTCATTTTTACCGATGCAGTTCAACCACATGTCGCCCTACCATGTGTACTGGATTTCACTCAGCCTCCGGTAACTATATAAGAGTAAATAAAAATAAATGTAAATAAAAAATAAGTAAAGAGATAAAACACAAAGTCAAACTTAAGATTTTACTACATTTTATGAAAGCGGACTTAATACTGCTATATAGTATTCCCCACCATTTAAACCACGGATATGAAAAGTGGAGGCCGAAATAATAAGATTTGATAACTAATGAAATTTGGAATATGAATTTACTCTTGATAAATCACTTGACACATTAATTACTTTTTTTTATGTAAGAAGACGGCAGACGAGCATACAATCCACCTAATGGTAAGTGAATACTGTCGCCCATAGACATCAGCGATACATGCCAACATCAGTCCAAAATGACAAACGATGCCACATCCCCGGATGCGCTGCCTACCTTTGGAGCCACAGGAATGGATTTGGGGAGAAAGGGAGGAAAAATGGGGAGGGAGAGGATGAGAATGGGCTCTGACATATCTCACTCACTACCGAAACACGTATGGGGAAATATGATAGAAATGCAGTATTTCAAGGTGGTCTTCTGCGAGAGAGGGGTAACGTGGCTAATCGAGCGCGCCCAGCGGCTGTTGGATTGCAGCGTGCACTCTCCCCCTCAAACTTCTATAACTGCTGTAATTAAATCAATCTATAATTGTTCGTTGGAATTAAAAACATCTATAAAATGTAAGCGTATTAAATATTTAGCCTTGTAAAACACGTGTGGCCTAGTTTGATAAAAAAAAGACATTTTTGTACGTTAAATGAGCACTTAACACTAATAAAGAAGGCTTAATTGCCTGACTTTGCTTTATCACCTTGACTTGTATAACTTTGGTAGGTAGGTTTGGCCGGGTTATGTCTCTCGAAAACGGTAAAACACGTCGTTACCTGTAAACGGTGTAGACGGTTCGTCTACTCAGAGGAGTATTCTGACGGTTAGTATTCTGACCATGTACAGATAAACACACTGTGGGACGCATTTTGACCAAGTGAACTAAAGACTTAAAGGAAATCGGAAGGAATTGGAAGAGAAATGAAGAATACTTTGTTGGGGCCAACATTTTTCAGCCCTTTCAACGACCGACAGGCCTCCCCTAGTAAATAACTAGGAAGTTTTGCTCTATAATCCACCACGCGGATCTAGTGTGAATTAGTCTTAACACAAGTTTAACACAGTCTTAATACGAGATTGCCCAGCTTCAGAGGTGTCTTAATATCCAGTGTCGGAAGAAGTAAAGTAAACTTTTTGCTTAAACGCCTATTGAGGCAAAACATTTCTTTTTTTTATAGAAAAAAGGCGGCAGACGAGCATACAGTCCACCTGATGGTAAGTAAATACTGTCGTCCATAGACATCCGCGATAAATGCCAACATCAGTCCAGAATGACAAACGTTGGCACGCCCCCGGATGCGCTGCTTACCTTTGCAGATTAAGGAATGGATTGGGAGAAAGGGTTGGGTGAAAATGGGATGGAATAGGAATGGGCTCTGGCATATCTCACTCACTACCGAAACACGTACGTACATTGAAGAAATACGATAAAGTAGGAAATGTAGTCAATTCAATCATTCAAGGTAGTCTTCTGTGACATAACGGGACAAATGTATTTATTGTAACACAACATTTTGATTACGTATGTTTTGGAAAAGTAAATTATTTAATTTGATTTAAAAGCCATCTCTATAGCAACGGATGTGCATGGCATTGGAGTGTAGCAGTTATAGCATAGTAAGCAAATACGTTTTAATAATAAAAAATATCTACCATTTACATTATTTTAAAGGGCGTGTAATATTAATAGTGCTGATTAATAAAGTAGATATAAGGAAATATTAATAAAAGGCCCTGTTGTAATACTGCTTCTAAAAACTCACAACTACCGATATTGGAATGAAATCAAGTTTTTACAGTGTTCTGATGAAATTGTTGAATAAACAACAAAAAATATTCGCCAATAGACTACTATGTTTAATGAGTATAACATTACCTCTCACGGTCATTTTGCCTCAGATTATAATGATGTAAAAGTTTGAGAGAGCGATTTCGATTTGGTATATAGTTTTCGAGCTGTTTCACTTAATTTTTCTATAAATATGTGATCCTACTAATATTACGTGATTGATGTACACCAGCGGAGTGAGATAGAAATTCGAAGATTATTTTGATGATATCCTACAGCCAAAGAACTCTGTGGATATTCTAAAGTTATTATAGGATTTTCGATAGAAATCTTGATCGTAATCAGTCTTAACGTCCAATTTAATTGCGAATAAAGACAAACCTGTCCCGAGCACACATCCATTTACGCCATACGTGAACGCACCTCTTCAACAAGGTCACAATTGTCACAAAAACATACAGTTAAAAAGTTCTCTATTAAATAGTTAGACATAGGTACCTACAGCTTGAGATTGAACGCAATCTTATTTTGACAACGGCAGAAATAAATTGGCCGCAATTTTTGACAGGTGTCAGTCTTCAAGGTTACATGATTTCGAATCTCAGACGCCCCTCTACTTGGACAGTTGTAGAATTGGGCAACGGCATCCTTACGTTCGTACAGATAGATATAATTACAGCTATCTCATTTTAATGTGTATGTAATGAAAGAGAGTGCAGATAATTGAGAACCTACAACACTTGGCCGTTCGATCGATAAGTAAACTAGTAATACATGTTTCGGCATTAAATTCTTTGGTCACCGCGACCCGATTCCACTAGTGTCCATAATGAATTTGTCGTAGCGCTTTCGAAACTGTGACAACGCTGATTGATCGAAAATGTATTGTGAATGTGAAAAGAGTTTTATTAAACATGTAATCGGATTAAAACGTTCCACATTGTAATGTAGCAAAAGCTATTAAATTGGATGCATTTGGAAGTGATTGCACTGAAAACTGTGAGAATGGTTGGAGAAGTTGTATCGTTTAAAAAGTGCTTAACGGTTTTAAATGAGTTATTGGTTATGTAGGTAGTTTGATGTTAAAGTGGAGTTTTATATCGTGACTTTATTTGAAACATTAAATTATGAGTGATTAAAAGCTTTGTTAAGTTGACTCAATATTGATATCATCAATCGTAAAGTACAAAATAATGAAAAATAGACAAATGTTGACGGAGATGAATTATTAAGTCCAATTTGTAAACTATTTCCATAATAAAAAATATAGTTACAACTATCTGACCTACACAATTTAAATATGTAGAGCGCTGCTATACCACGGGAATCTAATGAGCAATCAGCTGTGAAGAGCCAGCTTTTTATAATGGGTGAATGTGGCTTGGAGGAATTGTGCAGTCACGCGGAGTGACCTCTGGCCCGGCGTAATGAAGCTCTTGCAACCACGCCGGACTTATAATTGTATAATAATATGTATGCCGGTATTGTATGCCGGACTTGTATAATTTTAAACACAGTATAGGAATATTTCGCGAATAGGTTCTATGGGATGTATAAAACATTAGTTCGGCCGATTTGTTAAGCTTTTTATTAAGCGTTTATTTAAAGCCATCGTCTAATTGAACTTGAAGTGTGATTTATGAGGCTATTCGAATGAACTCATAGTTTAGAATAATTTTAGATTGGAATATTTTATCTTGTATTTACTTTAATTCTTCATTCCCTTATTTTCGCGCGTGTACGGTCTTGCATGCTCATAAATCTACTCGTAAGCACAATGAACTTTATTTTCCTAACTTCAAAACTATCTTATTTATCATATAAGTAACACTAACAAAGCGGCAGTTAAAGACATAACAAACAAAGCTCGAGAATCTAAAATTTCTCAGACTTGTGTATTACTTAATCCCTTCCTTTGACTATGATGCAGTCAAGTAAAAATTACGACAAAACAAACCACTTACGTAAATGAAGCACACTTGATCTTCCGCAAGGTCACATGCTGACAAAGCCACAATGACAGGTAATAGCTCCTCATAATTATCAGCAAGGTGAACAAACATGTTACAGAGTGGTTATTAAGTGAGTTATTACACGTAATTCATGCGGTAAGTTCACATGGCTTTGTATTTAATTTGATGCTTTGATATTGTTGTACGCGTGACAGCTTTTGCGAAACTGCCATGAATCTCTGTGGAATTATGTTCAACGAACATTTCCCTATCTTAACGTTATCAGCTTTTTCTTATCCAGTATTAAAGATAGGTCACATTATCATCAATTTGTGAATATATGTTTTTCTCAGGGTTTGAATGTAATTACATATGTATTCCTCACTTCTCATCTTGCCTTTAAAGCGATCTTCTTAATGATGTACCTTCTATATAAAAATTATATAGAAGTTATTTAATAGGAAAAGTCATGTTTTATTTTCTACGATTATTTTATGCTGTTATGGGTTATTGCGTATTTATATTGATGTTATTACACGAAGCGTTGGTCGACCGGCAGCAAAGTAACGTCAAGAGAGTTGCGGGAGGGAAATGGCTACTAACAGTGCAAAACCGAAGAGGGTGGGACAAACGAATATGCAGCAGTACCACTGCTGTAGACGGTTAGAAACAAGCTGTAGATATCGATGATTGGCACAAAAATTTTCTTGTCGATCGATTAGGAATGCATGATTGGGACAACATATGTCTATGAGCAGGTGGACGTTTCTGAGATGTTCAACCATTTTTGACGCTGATAGTGATAACTGATGGGGTACTATGCAGACGATATAAACATTTCAAGGCTTGTATTAAACAGTTCACTTTCGCGAATGTTTCCACAAATGTCCAGCTGTGGTTCTGTTATGAACATGTACATTTGAATATTTGATTAAACACAATGCTTTCTAATTAAGGGCCATTTTAATTGGGTCATAGGCCTAGCGTTTTGCTAACTGGTATTTGTGAGAAAATGGAACGGCGCCAATATGTATACTCGTATTAAATTATAAATAGGTATTTATTATTTCATTAAGTACCTAAATGAATAAGTTAATTAATTAAAGTGTGGTAATAATCGTAATTTTGTAAAGGTTCTAATGAGTGATTTATGAGAAGTTTTAGAATAGAGTCATTAAAAAAATACTCGATATAGTATAGATATAGTTCAGATATAGTTAGGTATATATAGCTCATAGAATCAGCATGCCGAAGTGGCAATGGGCGGGTCATATCTACCGAAGGACCGACAACCGATGAGGTAGATGAGTCCTTCGATGGAGACTACCTGCCAAAAGGCATAGTGGGGGATGCTCTCAGGTGGACCGAAGACTTAAATAGGTTCACCTGAAAGAAGTTTCGACTTGATGAGTAATGACTGGATGAGAAGAGGAAAAAACGTGTTTAATGGCAAGCCTTTGGAGAGGCCTATTTTCAGCAGTGGAGAAACACATACAAGGCTTATTGCTATAGGATGGCACTTAGGTATTTTATTTTGGGAAAACCTTTGTTCTATAATTTCAGCGGTATTCTCTGTCCACTATGTTGTTTTCTCGATGACAGATCGGTTTAGTGATGTCCAAATTGCTTCATATCGATTACCCATTCGATTATCGATACAATTTGCATCTAATCCAATTGGTATTTATGGATTAGATTTATCTATACTAATATAATAAAGAGGTAAAATTGTGTGTTTGTTTGTGGGTATATTGGAGGTAATCTCTGGAACTACTGAACCGATTTCAAAAATTCTTTCACAAATAGGAAGCTACATTACCCATGTCTAATATAGGTTATATTATATTTTTTAATTTTGAAAAAAAAAAAACCGAAACAAAGCGAGGGCGGGTCGCTAGTTAAAATATTTGTCTTAAATAATTGATTTACGAATCACATCAATGTATTTAATATGAATTCAATTTAATAAATCGATTGTATTATATGTAAAAAATAAAATCATAAGTAATAAAACGCAGATTTTTTAAATTCTAATTGTCCGACTGCTTAGAATAATAAATAACTATAACACATTACTTAAATTGTTTTTTATTTGCAAATAAGTACCTACCCAATATTTGTTCGTCTAAATATACAATACTTTTATTTAAAAGTATTATTTTTGATTTATTTTACGTGTGATAGCTTATAGTCTGTGGTATGACACAGAGAACGTCACTATTTCTTCGCCCTCAACAATAAAGTATGACATTATTTTGAGTACACTTGACTGTAAAGAAATACGGAACTTGATAGGTGTGCAAACGTCAAATAGAACATAACATAGTGGACGAAGTACAAAATCTTTTATCTCCAATGTACACAAACAAGGTTGTTGGGTTGGGAGGTGAACGGAGAACAAATCTTTTTGATTGTATTTGAATCGAGTTATTTATTATTTGTTTATTTAGAATCTAGATAAGACATTTTTCCTCGGTCATTTCATTGAGTAACAAGACTTGGTTTTCGTCTGTTTTATTCAACGATTCATTGGGTTATACTAGTCTAATTTTCAAAACGTTTTTGCGTTCCAAGATTGCCGAAGTTAGGTTATTTTTATTGATTAGGAATATTAATAGGCTTACTAGAATTAAATGTTGTAATCCGAAGTTGTAATATTAAAATACAATCACCGTTCAACACCTACTCGTTGAGCGTCGCAACGTTATAACAAGTAGGTAATGTCTTAATCGACATTATGTAATGTTCATTGTAATTTGTAACACGAGCACAAATTAATGTAACAGTTACATAAATTGTAGTGAGAACAAGGTAGGAGGATGTTAGACATGTTATCTTGGCCATATCATTATGTTGATAATGTTGAACCGGTAATTCTGTGTTTTTTTAATTGTAGCTCAAAGCTTGCGTTTCTGCTATTGTAATTGATAGATATTAACTGAAGGTAATGTGGGCGGCCTTCCGGCCAGGTGGGATAGCGACTGAGACAACTCACCCGCGGTGGTTTGATGACAAGAGCGGAAGATCGCGTGAGGGAGCGGACCTTGGGGACATGCCAACATTATCCAACATTGGAAAGACACAGACTGATAGTAAGGTATGGTAGAAGAACTGACGTTCAAGGGCTGTATCCGCCTTCAGTTCACTAAAACGATTGATATACTTTTTTTGAGAGGTTTTGAAGAATTTAGAATAAAATACACTACATCTTGATTAAGGGTCACCAGTTGAATCCAAAATACATTGTTTATTTTTCGAACAACTAAATCGATTTGACTCATCTTCGAACATAAAAGAGTTATTGACTACTACTCAATACGTTAATTTCATTTCAATACGTTAAGAAATGCACCCCATAGACAAATTAGAGACATAGACATATGTCGTTGGATAGAGCTCGTAAAGCTCTACAATTTTTGTCAAAGCACTTTTTTCTTAAACGGACGGAGAATGGCAAAACCTGGATTGTGATTGACGCTGACGTCAAGCTTCTCTTAGAATAGGCAGTGCAGTGTGAGGTTACATCTAAATATATCCAGTGTTGTGATTACTTTACTACTCTTTGGTATATCCGATTACTTGGTAAACATGGTGTAAGTATCCAGAATAAAAGTTCGCCTATGATGCGGACTGTATGAAAGGTTTGATCGACACAATTATTGTATCTGAAAATAGGTGTTATTTGATTTGCGTTCAATGGATCATGAACGTTGAACAGCAAAACGGTCCATGATTTCGCTCCAATTTCATCAGCCACCTCTATAAATGACTATCACAATTCATAATCGCAAAATAAACGCAGCGTAAGGTGTTCTAAATCATTCACAAAGTGGAGCGGCTTGCATAACATAAGCTCACACGTACTACTTTGGCATTGTGTTGAGTGTACCACGTGGTTTAGAACGGCACTAACTTGCCTTCGTGTCTTTTATTTTTATAAACCCTTCCGAAGATATTTTCTACATACTCGTAATTCTCCAGTAGAATTAAAACCTATAATTCGGTAGAGGACCTATAGTCGGTTTAATAACTTTTTTTTTATGTACGGAGGCGGCAGACGAGTAACAGTCCACCTGATGGTAAGTGGATACTGTCGCCCATGGACATCCGCGATAGATGCCAACATTAGTCCAAAATGACAAACTCTGGCACGCCCCCGGATACGCTGCCTACCTTTGGAGCTATAGGAATGGATTTGGAGAAAGGGCTGGGAAAATGGGGAGGGATAGGATGGGAATGGGCTCTGGCACATCTCACTCACTATCCAAACACGTACGTGCATTAGTAAAATAAGATAAAGTGGGAAATGCAGTACATTTCAAGGTAGTCTTCTGTGAGAGAGGGATAACGTGGCCAGTCGAGCACGCCCAGCGGCTGTTGGATTGCAGCGTGCACTCTCCTCCTCAAAAACTCAAAACTTTTAAAAAATTGATATTTCTACAGGTTTCCAAAAATTTTCACTACTAATAATATAGATACTAAAAAATTAACTCCATAAGTAATTAAAATATATCTCTAAAATCTTCCTCGCACAACAGTTTACAATTCCTCTACGTATCTCTTCCAGATGTTTATGGGGCTAGAAGCAGGCTGGATGGTTGCTATGCCATCTACTTGTAGGCAAAGCTGTCCGTTTGTTAAATTCGCTTTTTAATTGTAAAATTGCCCTAAGGTGCATTATTTCATTTTTGGTTATTGTTAAAGATCCTATTTACAATATAAGACACGAGTACTGTAAACAGAGTATTATCGGAGCAGAAATTGTATCCAATTTGATTGTATTTAACGAGATATCCAGTATGTAATACACGCCGCGCAAAGTAATGATACAATACGTAGGTACATCAAGTACTGCTCGGTATATATGTCCTCTGCCACCTTCCAAAGGGCTAAATTTAATTTGCATTCCATGCATGCTAAAAGAGGCACAAACAGGTGACAAAGTAAACATCATACATTATCAATTTATTTGCCTCTCTCTCTCTCTCCAAATAGGATAAATACGTCGTTTAATTTATCTAACCTGTTTACTTTTGATTTGGAAGCTGTTCTCTAAAGCAAATTTAGATTAGAAAGGATAATTAAAAAGTAATTAATATTAATCGCGTGAAGTTCATTTCGTGTAATTCGGGAAATTATTATAACTTTGTTTACACTGGGCTTGTAATTGACTACCTATATAAAATGTTGCTGTAATTGAAAACAGAGTTAATTAGAACAAATGTGTTAATATAAGGTGAAATACGAGTATATGAATTATTACATGTTGTGTTAAATAAAAATATATGATTTCATTGAAGGGCCTAGAGCAGCGATGACGTAGGAGTATATTAATACTATTAACTAATTGTAATTAGTAATTAATAGTAATAAAACTAATTAGTATTAACTAATTCAGAGTTTAAACTAGTGTTGTACAAATGTGCACCAATTCAACACTAATGAATCGTAAGAACCTTAACCTTGAGATTTTAATCTCAAGGGTTTAAGACCATCAAATTTTAAAAACTTGGACTATAACGCTCAAGGAGGTTTAACACTTGAGTCTTAAAGATAATGAACGAATGAACATTAGCGCTCATTCAGCGTCGAGCGCCCAGCGCTTACTTTTTACAACGTTAGTCCAAAACCGTCGCTATTTTAACTAGTGAGTTTCTATCTTTTAATCAGCGGTACTCTTAAGTATCGCTGATTCTCACTAGTGCGGCGACCTATGAAGGAAAGCACATTGAGGAAACCCGCATGCCGCATTAAAAAATTTAAAGTAGATAATTGTATCCTTTAATCCGAACTGGGCTTGTATTGCGAATTGTGACGTTCGTGGCTGGGTTTGGTATAATAATAATATTTGGTCACAGGGCGGGACATAGCTGTACTACTAAAAAGTAAAGGTAACATTTTTTTTCTTTAAAAAAAGATTCTCTGTTATCGAAGTAATTACTTATAGATAGGTAAATCTCAGTACGAATAAGTACAGCGTGCAAAAATGTCTTTATCTATAATTTCTCCTTAAATAAATATTTACTTATAAACTCTGTATTTTTATAGGGAACTAGGCAGGCGAGCAAGCGGTTCCACGTGATGGTAAGTATTACCGTCACCCATGGACACCTGCAACACCAGGGGATATGCGAGTGCGCCGCCGACCTCGCACAATCCTATTCACAGCTTTCTTGAAGAACCCCATATCGTAGCGTAATGGATAGACCTCTTGAGGCGGTTCTTTCCACAGCCTACGAGTTCGCGGTATAAAATGATTTTTGGACCGAACAGTACACGACACCTCCGTATCGAGGAAATGCGGATGGACCACACTTCTGTGACTGGAGGTGTGGTTGTAGAAACCCGAGGTGGGAATTATATTGAACAATTCTTCAGAGCATTCCCCATTGTACAGGCTGTAGAACACACGGAGATGCAACGTCTCTCCGAACGCTAAGGGGTTCTAAACCCGTGAGAATGGGATCGTCAACAATTCGAACAGTACGTCGTTGGATGGAGTCAAATGGGCCCAATTGAGATTTCGGTACGCTGCCGGCCCAGAGATGTGAGCAGTACTCCATATGGAGTCTAACCTGAGCTTTGTAGAGTGTTAGGAGTTGCCCAGGGGTGAAGTACCACTTCGTTCTATTCAGCACACCGAGCTTTTTGGAGGCCATTTTGACTTTAGGAGTCTTTAATTCGACTTTGCTGGAAATGTCGACACTAAGGATCCGAATACTCTTCGATATCTTAAGAAGTACGCTCTGAAAGCGAGGTGCTACGACAAAAGGGGCTTTTTTACTAATTTATGTTTATAAATAAACATAAAATAATAAAAAAAAAACTTTTTAATTTAGTAGTTTTGTATTTACATGTAAAAAAATTTGTTTAGTTACTCATTAAACACTTGCCATTATTATTATCCACGACTAAATTGTAATTTATTTTTTTAAAGTGTATTTTTTTTTATAGAAATTGGCGACGGACTAACATACAGTCCACCTAATGGTAAGTGGTCGATTATCTGTGATATTTTCTTTTAGGTAATAATTATCACAGAATGCATTTTGTAAACAAACGGAAGGGTCTTGCTTAATACATTAATAGTATTTGTACATGTCAAATTTATTTTTTATTTCAACATATCCACCATCACTTCTTTCACAATTACCAATTATGTTTACAAAACAGAAAATGTTGATTTGGAATCAATCTGATGCTTTTGAAACTTTTCTACTAACAAATATATTGTATTTACAAAAGTCTAAAACACTACTTCGTCTTTGTCTTTCTGAGAAATCTGGATATATTCTAAAATAAGAAAGTGATCCAGAATTCTTAGAAGATGTCATTAATAAACTTATTTATAAATAAATTCCGCTCCCCTTTCAGTGAGTGGTTCGAGGAATTAATATTAGAATGTTTTAAGCTACAATTTATATACCAAATACTTTAATGACTTTTTAATACTTATTTCGTTTATAAAGAATTCTAATCCAACTTGCAGAGTTTCAAATTTTTAATTTAAATATATTTTCTTTATATTCCACGTAGTAAAATATTTTACGATTTTTGTATTATTAGGTATTATTATTACCTATGAAATTGCCGTTTATTTATAGTGACCACTTTGAACTTAGTTATTTTGCGTTTGGCTTGGAACTCAAAGTTCAAATTAATTTCGACATTCTTTTTCTAAATCAGTTATTCAGTTGATTGTCCATCAAACGATTTTTTGCTTAGATGTCGTTGTGTTTGCGACCATGGAAAGTTGAAAAATCGCGTTATTTTCTAATATGAGTTCCGCAACTGAGCATAGACGGCACTCAATGTCAACGATGTGTACGGAGCAAACATCACAAACGAACGCGCGGTGCGTTTTTGGTTTAATTGTTTCCATTCTGGAAATTTCGAGCTCAAGAACAAGCCCCGTGGACGACCGGAGACTTACTCGATAAACGAATTCAAAGAAATAGTTGAAGCGGATTCATCTCAAACCACGTCTGAGTTAGCAGCAGCCTTCGTCGTAAGTGACAATACGATATTGATTCATTTGCATCAAATAAAATGGGGTTCTTCAAGAGAGCTGTGAATAGGATTTTGCAAGGTCGGCGGCGCGCCCGCATACCCCCTGGTGTTGCAGGTGTCCATTGTCGGCGGTAACACTTACCATCACGTGGGACCGCTTGCTCGTACGCCCACTAGTCTATAAAAAAAAAATCAGGAAAGTGAAGAAGCTCGGAATATGGGTACCGTATGAGCTTAATGAAAGCCAGCTGCAAACACGCGTGGAAGCTTGCCTTATTTTGCTGAACCGGCACAAAAATGAAGGAATTCTGAATTGTATTAGCACTTGTGTTGAGAAGTGGATCCCGTATGATAATCGTAAACGTTCATCACAATGCCACACCCAGGAGACACAGCCAAATCCATCCACGGCTTCTCCATGATAACGCTCGCCCACAGTCTCAAAGTTACAGGAGCTTCGACTGTAAACTCTCCGACACCCACCTTACTCGGTGGACCTTGTCCTTATTGATTTCCTTTTTTTCGGAATTGGGATAACTTTTACAGGAGAATAAATTCAACTACGATGAGGCAGTGAAAAACACCTTCAGAGAATTCATGGATTCCCGTCTCCGGGAGTTCTATAGCAAAGTCATCAATCAACTTCTATTAAAATGGCAAAAGTGCATTGATAATAATAGATTGGTTAATTAAATATATAATTTTCATCCAAAAAAGTTATTTGATTTTTTCTATATAAAACGGCTTTTTCATAGGTAAGGCCCAAATGTTATAAAATTTTTAAATACTGTGTATGTATGTATATCGGATTTCAGTAAGTTGTATTCTAAATCACTCCCCTAGTAAATCACTGGCGATTGTAAGTATTTACGAGTATCACTAATATGCGTTAATGGAAGCCACATTCGAATCCGTTTTTTATCACATGCAATCGTGTATTCATAGCATGAACTTGATACGATTCGACGTCATCCTATAACGTTGCACTGCAGATGTGCCGTCCCCTAGTAAATGGGCCATAATCCACCGCACGGGCCACGCATTGGTGGATACACATACTCAAGATTTTTGTTTTAATTCTCGAGCTCGCGGAGTTCCTCACGATGTTTCTCTGCCGAACTAGCGATAATTTTAAAAATCTGTAATTCAGTAGAAACTCAGTGGTACGATTTGAACTCACAACTAAAGATAATTAATAAACTATCAAACTATACGAGTATATGGCCTCTAAAGAAATATGTCTTATCAAGCCATATCTACTTCAATTGTTTTCTTTTGTGATAGTGCTCTTTTTGTGTTAAGCCGCGCTTGACTGGTCTATAAACAAATTGCATTGTAATGGAACGATTGTAAATCAACTACCAGATACTACCAAGGAGTAAAATGATCATCGCAACGTAATTTTATAAAATTTACCAGCAAGTAATCAACTGCAACAATTGCTTTTTTGACCGCTATCAAAGCAGTCGCATCAGTCCCAGATTGATTCAGGAACACGACTCCGCTTCGTGGAGCGTCGCATCACGACGGTGACCTCTTCCTACATTCGCGTTCACATAAAAAGCGAAATACAACAAACTGCATTTGGCATTGTATCGAATCCAGTAAATACACGATTATTCGAAAAATACTGGTAAACACTGGACGATAAAATGGACAGGTCAAAACAATTAACTTTTGTTTTTTTATTTTACAGCACTTTATATGTACGGGTTAAACTAAGGACACTGTATTGAATCAAAACTATCGATACTTTACTCGCAAAAAGTACCGTACAGATCAAAGTATCGAAAAGAAAAAAGAATCTTCGACAACTCAACACATCAAGGTGTGTTTATGTGATGCTTACATTAAAGTAAGTATTATACAGATTAAAAGTATCATTGTAAAGAAAATAATATTTATATTGATTTTGATGCGATACTTACCTGCCCTATAGTAGATACTAATCTGACTTAAAAGTAGGTATCGATTAAAAAGTATAAAAGTATCGGTATAAAACAAAAAGTACTAAATACCGAAAAGTATCGATACTTTTATCTTGTTCCAAGGTTAAACTATAAAAAATTACAAAAATAATGTAATCTTGGCAGATGAATTCATAAATTCAAGAACCCATAGGTTCTAAATATTTTTTTGTGCTTCTAATTGTAAATTCCATCGATTTTTTATGGCTCTATACCCAAATTTATACAAGTCAATAATAGACTTAAAAATCGACTAGACAAAAATATATTTTAGGTATTACACCTTGGAGTGCAATTATACATACCATACCTTGTTACGGTATATGTGCCTTGACGTTAATTTCATAGATGGATTAAATGGGTTCAGCAGTTTCCAGTTTAAGTTTTTATTGTCCAGAATTCTAGTGTATGTTTTATACACTAAAGTTTTGGACTTTCGCTCGACTAAATTTGATCGATCTTTTAGACATTATCATATTAAAGATTATTTTAACTATAAGAATAAAGCTTAGATTTGTCATTGGGCGTGTATAATTTTGTTTATAAATCCATAAAATTTCGAAGTAACTAAAAAGGATAAGGAAAATATTGTTTAGAACCCCTGACATCCATCTGTCAAGTTGTACACATATTTGTTAACATATTTTTTTTATAACTTCGGCGATTTTTTACGGTTTAATCTGTGCGAAGTATACAGTTACGTTTGAGTATAAATTCTTATTCGTTTACGAGAGGTGTTTACGAGAGGTGTGCCACCTCTCGTAAACGAATATATACATATATGAGAGCGAAAGTAATCGAGTAGGTATGCGTACAACCGTTGCTTCGGCTATGTAACTTTGGTCTACTATGATGGCCTATGGATAATTTTGATTCGATGTTATTGTTCGTCCTTGCTGTTGCGATTTGAGGGGAATTTTCTTCGTATTGAATTGATGCATCAATGAACATTTCTTTTATAGAAAAAAGGCGTCAGACGAGCGGACAGTTCACCTGATGTAAGTGGATACTGACGCCTTTAGACATCAGCTATACATGCCAATACCAGTCCAAAATGACAAATGTTAGCTAGCTTTCGGATGCACTAGGCAGTGCATCCTAACAGTGTTCCTAACTCTGTAAAGGTAGGCACCTTTACAGAGTTAGGAACATACTTTGAGAAAGGGTTGGGAAAATGGGGAGGGATAGGCTGAATAGGAATGGGCTTTGGCATATCTCACTCGCTACCGAAACACATACGTACATACTTTTTACGGTAGTTTTCTGTGGGTAACTTGGCCGGTCGAGTCGCCCAGCGGTTGTGGGATCGAAACTTATCGAAACTCTCAACTTATATGTTCGAAAATTAAAATGTTTGTTGTGGGAGTTTTTGTGTCCTTGGGCACATAATCGTGGGATAATCGTGAGGCATTGAACGGTGCTCGGTTACTAATTAATTTTGGTTCCAAATTAAAAGTGTCCATGGCCTATTATAATATAGGATTGCTGTCAACAAGCCATTGAATTAGTAAGGTTAAGGTATACACGTAATTATAACTCCATTTACTGATTGCTATTTAATAAGTTTAATAACAGATTTGCTGCGATCCTTAATGGACCCAGTTCCAAACAGCTGACCTTTTGTATAACAAAGTGCAAACATTTGTAGACAAGTGATAATTATTAAATAATTACTAGCCCGAGAGGTTCAAGATATTATTAATAAGGTATGACCTTCCTTTAGGCGTGTCACACACGGTTTTGTAAAATGACATACTTTTGGATGTTTCCATTTATTTTATTTCAGCCAGTAATCAGCATGGGAAAATATTAATTTTATAGGTATTATACTAGAAACAGACAGTATGAGAGAAGAATAAAAATATTAATGGCAGTGGCATTAATTAACTGTTATTAAAAATATATTTTTTTGGTGTACATATAGGATACAAATTTAAATACAGGATGTTCTACACATCTGGTTTTAGGTTAATGATTTTAGAGTTCTTTGACATAAACATTTTGCGAATTTCTTTTCGTAAAATAATTCATTTGTTTGATTTTCTTAAATTTATTCTTACAAATTTTCAAAACAAAAAACTCAAAATTTTATATTTTTACAATAAATACTTAACATTATATGTTAATCAATTCAGAATCATGAGTAGAATTCGTGGTTTCAGGTTTAAGGAAATAATCGGACACAGTGTATACAGCGGCAGCTTAATAAGAGCTAATATACCATGAGCCTGTATATCTCCACTGCTGGATATAGGCCTCTTCCGTGGCTGGCCACCACACACGATTCCCGGCTCTTGTTATCTAACCACCACCGTTGAATTTCTTTAAGTCATCCGCGTCGGTCCATCTGGCCGGAGGGCGTCCCACACTGCGCTTCCCGGTACTTGGCCTCCATTCTAGGACCCATCTACCCTAATGGCCATAGGTCCTGAGGCAAATATGACATGCCCATTGCCACTTCAAAATGCCGATTCTACGAACTATGTCGGTGACTTTAGTTTTTTGGCGAATGTTTTAGTTTCGGATCCTATCCCGAGCATACTCCAAAGCATCAAAGAAACTCCGAGCATAGCCCTCTCCATAGCTCGCGGAGTGACTTTGAACTTATGAATCGGGCTTACCGTTAGAGGCCACGTTATGGCACTATACGGCATAGAACAGCTAATACGTGATTTTTTTTACTTTTAAATTTAACTTAATAAGTTAGGGCCTTAGGGAAGTTATTCCCTAAGGCCCTAAGGGGCCTTTCTCACACGCAGTCATTACCGGCCTATGGGCTGACTACACCTAATTTGGAAATTGTGTTAAATTTATGTATGTTAGTCTTTTTATCTTTCCGTGTGTCACATGCTGCCGCCGCGAAGGGCGCTGACAGCTTAACCGAAACGACTGAACAACACGTGCCGGTTCGCAATCAGTACAAGAAATACATCTGAATGAAGAGAGACGTGTACGGGAGCACGTGTAATGTTACAACGAAAATATAAACGGAAAAATAACAAAATATCGAAAAACATTGTTATCAATTTATTGTTAAAATGGTTTATTGTTATTTGGCTCACCTTTACTTGTTGTATGCTAGGAGCACGTGCGTGAAAATACATAGGCATGTTGTTGATTACAGATGGAAATAGAACAATGTTATATTTATTCAGTTTATTTTCTACAACTGCATCAGTTATTTTATGTAAACGGAACTTTAGATAAAGTATAATAGAAGGATAGATAAGGGGAGGGGAAAATGAGGAAACTTATTGTCGGTTATAGTTTCCCAGATGTTGAATGAAAAAATAAAAAAAAAATCTTTATTGCATTCACGTTTTAACTTATTTAAATAAACAGAACATATATAGAATCAATAGGCGGGCTTATAAAGTTATCACCAAAAGCTAATATCTCTTTCAGGCAAGCAACGGGCAGTGAGATTATTTAGAGGAAGGGGTAGGTACATACATACATAGAAAATACATACATAGGTACACAGGAAGAAATTAGAAGTTGAAAGAATTCAGAAGAAGTTAAGTGGTATAAAGAAATGAAATCACTTGCAATAAGGTCGTATAACGTCAAATTTATTCTCGAACATAACAATAGACTATTTATAATTACCAAAAATATTAACGAAATTAAGCAATTATTCTGCTATAAGTGTTGCAATCACCTTGACTTTGTACAATAATGACTTATTGACGGCTTAATAATAGGGTACGTGCGCCGTTATTAAAGTAAGACGCGCACAGTTCCCACGTTCTACTGTAGAAATATTGTTATCGGAAGAACAATTCACTTATTTATACGCTAATTTTATCAGCAACAGTTATAATAAGAGGAAGTTTTACAAAACGACACCTCTGACCATTGTGGCGATACACAATCGTTTACAAAAGGACAAGAACGTCGTAACGACATAAAGTACTGTAGCCACAATGGTCGTGCGACTCACAAATTGACAGTATCGATGTGATCTACATCTGATATGGCTTCGGCTTATTTAGTCTACGTTTTGTTACTTATGAAGGTCATGTAAGTACTTGTATTCTTAGTTGTTTGCAATTCTAACAATGGATTGGTATTCATTTAAACTTTTTACACGCGAGCGTTTGAGCGTTGCGCGTGGTCTCGTATACGAGTGCGGAAACATTCATAGGTACGAGTATAGAAGAGTCTAATCTAACTCGATCATGTAATTATTAATGGAAAAGTTCTGTTTTTAGATTGTGATAAATTAATTGTTTTTAAATTTTGCAGTGGCTATGACTATAACCGTGGTCAGGGTGTATTTTTGAGTTCATTCCTTATTTTTGTTTTGTTTTAAAACTAAACAAATGTTTTGATGGAAAACTGTTTGGACATAGTAAACAGAGAAACGTTTCTTATATAAAAAATACAATTTATAAATGTAATGAAATAAACAAAAGTAACTATTATTTTTATACAATATACATATCTAATATTATAAAGACAAATTGTGAGTGTTTTTTTTGTTGTAAAATATAATGTAAGAGGTGGAACTCAAAAACTCAAATACCTTAGTCGCTCATACAGTGAATTCCCATTGTACATATTAAGTACATTTTAAAAAATGAAAAAAAAAAAGTGTAGATAGTAAAATGTTTTCATTATAAAGATTATAAACGAAGTTAATGTAGCTTCTGGATATGAAAATGATTTATGTAAAAGGTTCTAACGAGGATAAAAATACATATATATAATTTCCACCTACATAAAAGCGTATTCACACCCACTCTCTAAAGTAAATCTTAGAATGTCTACAAAAACAGGTCTCGATTTGGATAAAAATTAAGTTTTCTGCAAGAATAAAGAAAAAAAATGTCCAATTAGTCTTACAAGAAATTAGTTCGGGGTCGGAACATTCTCACCTTATACTTAGACTTACAATACGCCTAATACTTAGAAGGCCCTTAATACCTAGGACGAATATGGACGTCCTTACAAAGTCACATATCGGGCGTCTGGGGGTCGACGAGCAATGTTGGTCTTAGTAAACAGTGGTTGAACAAATAGCAGTGATATTTTCAACACTTTTATTTAAGCGATCCTTTATCTCATAATATTCAAGATGGATTATAAACACTTAAGTTTATTATTTGAAGATCATCTTTTTATTTTACTTGTGCAAAAAATATCATATATTTATTTTATTTTTGGACGTAACCAACCTGTTGTACGAGAAAATTATTAAATATCCCAAATGATACTAATTTACTACCAATTTAACCAATATAAGTGACTATTATATGACTGATATAAAATAAAGAAGGAGACATTAAAATTTTTAAAACTCATATCTAATTTTTTTAATATATCTAATAATTTTAATATATCTAATAATTTTACATTTGAATTCAAGACAAGTATTGTCGGTGATACTAATGTCCGATAAAAAATATTCATAACAGCGGTGAATAACAGAATTGGCAAGAAAGTTAGTAGTCGTGCAGGGTAGTATTCGCATCTTTTTTTTTTATAGAGAAGAGGGCGGACGAGCAAGCGGTCCCACGTGATGGTAAGTGTTACCGCCGCCCATGGACACCTGCAACACCAGGGGGTATGCGGGCGCGCCGCTGACCTTGCAAAATCCAATTCACAGCTTTATTACGTAATGATATATTTATTTCATTTAAAATAATGCTAGTTTTAAATGTAGGACAATCGGCTAAGCAATGGATAATTTTATATAAAAACAATACGTTAGATAATTTAAAATGCTTTATAAATATTTTTTGTATTTTTTCAATATCAGTTACATAAGTTAAAAATACTGTGGATTCCAAATTACACTGGCAAATTCAAGATGATAAATGAATAGTAAAAACATTTAGAATAATTTAAAAAAAATTACGACACATAATACGAATACTACATCGCCTAGAGTAGCCCACATAAAGTGGTGATAGCTTAGGGATATCAATTCTTGACTCTCATTCGCAGCGGTAAGAGGGAACCCCATAGAAATCTAAATAATTATTTAGACTTCTGTGGGGAAGCCACACTCGAGAATAAAAAATACTACATTAACCATTAAAAAGACAATCAGTGGATATCAAATAGGTTCATACCTATTCAGAATTCAGATATTCAGAAAACATGTGCACATATTTTCAATTAAAAAATACACTTTTCTATACAACAACATAGACTTTTAATAATTAAAATGGGCGTACCTGTAGCATTATGGAAAAATGGGGCATTTATTTAATTCATCGCTTCAGTCATACACGAAAACAAATTCATATAAGAAGATTTTTTACCACTTAGTTGAAGCACATTTGAGTCGCTACACGAATTACCGTGTTTCTTTATTTACCATAAAGCATGTCGAATTAATGCTCCACAAATAGGTTCTCGATTGCCTAGCAACAAGTTGGGGCCACTCAGACGACCGGGGAACAGTGAACAATAAATTTTCACGTTTACAATGTATTTCTACAGAAAGTCGACCCACAAAGGGAAGATTTTCTTTGAAATTCCCGGCTTCGCCCGGTCAAAGGCATAAAACATTAAATAAAACGGAATGAACGCGCGTATAAAGTTAACTCTTATTGTACAGTTAATAAAAAAGGTCAAAAGTACAAATGTAGGTAATTTAATTTTACTTGTGGATGAAAATGTAATAATCATAAAATATGTTTATGTTTATGAATTGTTTTAATAATAAAAAAGGAAAATGTTTTTAATTTAACATCAAATTAGGGATAAGACTCAAGTAATTATTCTTTAGTCGGAATTGTTGGCTACTGGTAGATTAGGTAGGGATGTAACAAATATTCGCTTCCCCAATATGAGAAAGATTCGCAAAATCTACATTTATTTATTGCTAAAATTATCGCGAATATTTTTATGCAAAATGTACACTAGAATTCTACACAGATATCGTTCGCTGACTTGCAGATGGAAATTCGACCTAGTCTCAGATATGCATATTTGTGTTTTTTTTTTATTTATTTATAGAAAGAAGGCGGCAGACGAGCTAACAGTCCACAAGATGGTAAGTGGATGCTGTCGCTTATGAACATCCGCGATACGTGCCAACATTAGTCCAGAATGACAAACGTTGGTAGTGTTGGTACGTCCCCAGACGTGCTGCCTACCTTCGGAGATTTAGAGGAATGGATTTGGAGGAAGGTTATATTTGCGATTGTTAATTTACGATTGTTCAGTAAAGAATAGTAACATTGAGTATTTTATTTAATTACTAAAGTCAATATCAGGCTTCCCCTAGTAAATCACTAGAAGATTTTGGGGCATAATCCACCAAAGCGGGCCCAGTGTGGATTGGTGTATACACATTTTGTTTCAATTGTTTTTTGTTTCAATACAAGTTTTCTTTCACCACTAAGCTTAGAAGAAACGCAGTGGGTTCGGGCCGAAGGTTTGAATTCACTTCACGAATGAGAGTCGGGACTTTTCTCAACTCCCATCTATATACCTCTTATCCTAAAGGTTATCTTACCTTTAGGCTATCTACTACTAAAATAAAAGTAATACATGTATTATTACTATTATAATAGTATTACTAAGGTATATGTAATTGCTTCTGTGTTAAGATTATTCAAAAACTCAAAATAAAAAAGACAATCTCTGTTTTCGCTTTTGTTACATCCCTAGTAAACACGTAATAAATATCCGTGAAATGTACGCAAAATGAACTAATTTAAACACTCATCATACTAAAGCCTTCAACTTGAAAATGACCATTGCAGCGGTTTACAAATTCCAAGAACACTTTGTGTACGGTTTTATTGCGATACTTATTACGCCGAGAAAGGTTTTAAACGTTTTTTAATCTCAAATCATCTTGACGTTTGAACTCCAGTTATCAAATGGCTACCATTTTATATCAAGAAAGGACTTTTTTGAGTAGTGATGCGAAACAACTAAAAAGGATTAATTTCTCGTTCAAATCATAATATAAACAACAGCATAATATAATATATAATCGCATAGCATATATAATCGGAAAAGTTCGCGACCATTTTGAACGTATGATTTTAGCGTGCTACATTTATAGCAACACTTATCACTGGCGGGAAAGATATACCGTTTGATAGCTGACTTTTTTGGAACGGCAGGAAATTGAAATTACAAGTTAAAAGTTTTATCTTTCATATTTTTTAACAATTTTATTGAGATTATAGCTTCTATATAAATAAAAGATAAACTTATTTATTCTTATTTATTCGTAAAGTCTAAACGTCTTGCAGTTACACACAGAGAGATAGAACACAGTAAAACAGAAGTGTCATCTAGTGGTGCCATCTAGCGTTATAAAATTTCAAACCTCAACAAATTTTAATATGGAAGTTAATAAGGAAAAAATTACATATGTTTTTTCAATTTTTTTGGACAAGGGTATGAATGCTTCTAGTGCTCGAAAAGAGATTTGTGGTGTTCGCGGAGAAGATGGTTTATCTAAATCTACTGTAAACAAATGGTTCATTCGATTCAGATCTGGTAATTTTAATAATAATAATAATAAAATCTTTATTGTTAACAGATTTTTGTTGAGATAGGCACTAGGTTGATCAATAAGTTTCTGGAATCGGATACTTTACATTAAATTATAGGAATGCATTCTATTTCATTCGAATCTCAAATTCAGTAGTAGCCCTAATGTAATAAAATTATTGCATATTTATTTATGTTGTCTTATTTTGATCACCAAGTACTAGAAAATAAAATATAAATAAAAAGGTTAACCATAACGTTAAAAAAAGAAATATATCGTACGACTACAAAAAATAAAAAAGATGAAACTCGATTTTTTTTTAAACTATTGGAAATAGACTAGTTTTGGTAACCAGATGCCTAATATACATAGGTAAAAATAAGTCGTCGACTTTTACGCATCATGTCCTTATACAGGACTATTGTTTGTTACAACTTATCATTAACCATCTATGTTTACCTTTTTTATTTTACTTGACATTTTGGCCGGGTTGCAACAACTATTAAATATGTGTGAAAAAAGAGAACATCTTCAAATTTATATTAATTTTAGATAGGTGGCAAACCGTTCAAAACTATATTTCATTCCAATGGAATATCTTATTCAGTTTCATGTCTATTATATATAAAAAAATATATATATAAGAAGATTCATATCGGGAGGTACATCGTTATCCAGCGACACCCAGGCTTCTTGAATTACGAGATTGCCGAGGGATACGTGACGCGTTTGCTAACGTACACCTGTCTTTAGCTAGGCACGATAACTACGAGTATGTGCGATACTGACTTATGTGTTTGTGTGTCCGTGTCGCATACCAGACTAGATTATGACCAGAGATTCAACTCTTTATGGTTTATTTCAAATGAAAACAAACTGTAGTCGCATTTTAGGCATTTATTTAGAGGGACCGAACGCCAAACGAAGTCCTTTAAACTTACACTAAATAGGTATTATAATGATTTTATTGGATAGAAGTTCGTTAAAAAATATAAAAACGAAAAGTAGAAGACTTTCCGATTTCTTATTTTTCTAAAGATAAGGTAATTATTTTAAGGTAAGTAATTTTAATGTATTTATGTAAGTAATCCTTCTTTATTTCTTCAAAGTTTATTTTGCATGTATAGACTTAAGTCAGTATTGGTATCAAACAAATTTCAAGGCTAATACGTAGATATAGAATGCTATCTATTTTACTTTGATTAAAATATAGATATAAATCAAGTGCAAGATCAACTTGTGTCGATCAATAATTGTCTAATTGGTTAATACCACGACCATAGACATATATTTTGATTACCTTGATCAATCTATATTTATATTAGTTTAGATTATCTTTTAAAAAGATAAGAAAATGAGTACCATTTATACTGAATTAAATTCTATTGCATACAGACCAAGAGACTCGTATACGAAATATATACTCGTATTTAATTTTTTACAATCTTTTTATTGACTGGAAAGGAAATACATTTTTTAGTTTACAATGAAAAAATGAAAAGAAAATACGTAAATCTAAAAACTAAATAAAACTTAAAATAAACTATTATTTGTTGTACATTATGCTCAATTGCTCAATATGTCTATGTATTGAGCATGCTGGCGGTATTACCTCGTTGCATTGCTAGGCTAATTAATGCGTTGTGCGAAGTAACGTCCTCAGACCGCCGGTGCTATCGACCAGGCGCTTTCAGAGGTTCTTAAATAATAACGGCATTCTAGGCCGAGGGTCTCGACACCGAATGCAATAAAAAATATTAGGGGTCGATATATCTGTATTTAATAGTCTTACGCTTCTCTGCTGACTCTGTCACTGCACAAGCCTTCCCGCAGGTTTCGTGAAGGTGGGACGGAGCTAGGGTATCAATGCAAATCGCATCCCACACTAAGGGACGGCCCATCTTCCACAGCATCAGTGACATTTCATCAGGTTTCTTGTCGTCGTCCCGTACGATTTTGTCCTCTGAGTGGCGTGAGTGAATTGGGTTATTGAAAAAAAAAAAAATTATCAATTTTTTTTATATATTTTAAAACTTTATCATAAATTATATTAATAATCGATGCGAAATACTCTTAAAAATGTTTATTTAATTTATTATAAACAATTTAAAATTGATAAAATTTTAAAAAGAATCACGTGACTACAAACGCGCTACGATTGGTCGCCATGTTTGTGACGTCATAATGTTAAAAGGATTTCTCGATAGTACAGTATCACAGGCTTCTACATGTAAATTGACGACAAATATCCGACATTTAGTTTAAAAAAATATTTATATTAACTACTTTTATTTAGTTATGTGTGATAAAGGATTTATAAAGGCTAATTCCGATAATATACCTGATGTGGATATATTTATGATAACAGATTTTTTTAAAAATGATATTCGGTTTAATTCAGCTGAAGTTCGAGGTGCTAAAGCATCAAGGTAAGTTTATAAAAAAATAATATTGTAAATTAAAATATTAAATGATTTATTCGTCATTAAATATAATTAATTTTTATTTATCGAATGCTATTTATTTCATTTATACGTTTACATAAATATTTTTTAATTACTATATTATTATAAAATACTTACATCAAAATGATCTTCACAACAAAACAAATTTGATGTTGTTTTGGAATTAGGTCGTCGCACTGCTTGGAACCATTTATTTCGACGTTTAACATTTTGTGGAACATTTAAAAACATTTTTTCAGGAGTTGTTTTTGTAGTATTCGTACATAATGGTACGAAGCAAGCACGATAACTTTTAAGGTTAGACATTTTCGATATATTTATTAATATATTGACGATAATAACAAGATTTAATCGATTAATAGTCAAAATACTGTATCAGCTGTGTGCTACAATGAGTAGAAATTAACATTGTGACGTCACACGCGCTCGGGTTTGTTCGGGAACTGTCCGCGTGTTTTCGGTACTGGATTCAAAAATTTATTTGTAATTAAATATAACTTTTTAATTAAAGCGAAAAAAAAAAACTAAAAATAGTTTTGTTATAAAATGTGTATATGATCTTTCCATTAATGATAAAAAAAATTTTCTTTCAAAAACCCAATTCTTGTTTACTGTTGTGATGTAAGGGGCTAAACTACGAGTATTAAATATCTGTACAATTTTATTTTTGGAATCCAAAGGATGGTTGTCTGGGACACATAGGTCACACTTTTTTAAATTTAGTGCCAAACCAATAATTTTGAATTTGTTTATGATTTTTCATAAGTCGGGGAGAACTGAATTCACTTTGCCTTCAATGGTTCCGTCGTCCAGATACCATACCTAAATTTGGAACCTACATTTTGAATAACAGGATTAAGTGCCACGCTGAAATGGCCGGGGGGGTTGTATTGTTGGCAACCGGTGGCAGATGACAGTTGGTAATTTTTATACATCACAAAGGATGGATTTTCGTAACATTGTTGCAAGTAATTAGAAATAGTCGGAGTGTTAATTTTAGCTTTATTCAGGAAAAAATCCCTATTTTTGAATTAAATGCATTTTTACATCTACTTTTAGCAGCACCTCAAATCCAACTCAGCCACCTTTCGTGCCAAGTCCTAGTTGTTTTGGTTCGAAATATGGCTGCAAAGTTGGAAGAATGTGTCTTAACGACAAATTTTTGAAACGAGGCGATGGAGTGTGAAGCTAACGGCGACGGGACCGAATCCGCCATCTTTCTTATTCAGAGCTATAAGACTGGCACCATATATGATAGAAGCTATTTCGCCTGCCTATAGTGCGCCTGCCTGAATTTCCAACACAGGTCGACGTTAGGTCCTTCAGGTGTTTTGAGGAAATGCCGTCAAGCCCTGCTGATGAACCTGGTTTGAACGATGAGATGGCTGATATTACTTGGCGTGGCGCGGAAGCAGACCTGTGGCGCCGTTGGTGGGTTTAGAACGAGAGGTGGTGCTGGAAGTGGAGGATGTTTGCTCTGGAGTGCGGCGAAGGTATCCCGCGTATTTGGGAATAGACCGTCGCTAGAGAAAAGGAGCCACGCAGAGTCTTTGAGATCTCCATCGCTAATTTTATTTTTGACTTTCTTGGATAAATTGATATTGAACTTTTTGGGTGGAGGTAAATTTCTATTAAGACTGTTGTCTGAGTAGTTAGATTTCATTTTATTTGTTAATGACGTTTAGCTATTGTTGATTTTTACATGTGGGGTTCTGTAAGTGTATGTGAGGAATAAGTGAGTTTGTGTTCATCCATGGCAGCTGAGAGTGTATTTGCGACAGAGATTCTGGCGCCGCGAGTAATCCTTTTCACAGGGGTGACATTATGTTTTACATTACTTAATTTTATATGGAACGGTACATCTGATTAGTGGATTGATGGCGGCGGGTTTACATTTGGAGGAGTGAGTGATGGGATAGTATGTAGTCGGTTATGTGTCCGTGTGCAGTAAATGCGGCTCTTAAAAGACTCATAGGCTCTTAAAAGATCTACCGCATTCAAACTGTGATGGTTGCCATCCCGTGTACAACTAAATATACAATTAATTTACAATAATTATATAAAGGAATATAATTACTAACTTACAGATGGTAAAATTAAAATAAATACTTATTAAAAAAAAGTAACAACATGACTTAAAAAAAACCGCCAAACATTGTTTCGACAGTTTGTCTGTCTAGTTGGAGGTCATATTGGTCGTTGCTAAAAGACTCTACTTGCATCCCTGGAACCGTGTGATGAAGGCAACTGCACTGTCGTAGATTTTAAATGCCAAAAAAGGTTATAACTATGCGATAAGGTTGTAACTATAACTGCGCAGTATTTGGCGCTGTTGTAATCAAGTTAGCCATTCAAATAGAATGGCAACATGACTAGATTTTTTTTTATTTTCTAGCATATTAATGTTTGCTATAATTTTATATTAATAATTGGTATAATTTGTGAGAGGGAGAGTGCACGCTGCAATCCAACAGCCGCTGGGCGCACTCGACTGGACACGTTACCCCTCTCTCACAGAAGACTACCTTGAAATGTACTACATTTCCCACTTAATCTTATTTCCCTAATGTACGTACGTGTTTCGGTAGTGAGTGAGATGTGCCAGAGTCCATTCCCATTATATCCCTCCCCATTTCCCCAACCCTTTCTCCAAATCCAGTCCTATATCTAAAGGTAGGCAGCGCATCCGGGGGCGTGCCAACGTTTGTCATTTTGGACTAATGTTGGCATGTATCACGGATGTCTGTGGGCTACAGTATCCACTTACCATCAGGTGGACTGTATGCTCGTCAGCCGCCTTCGTCCATAAAAAAAAAAATTATCTTGTCGATTATCTATACTTTTTGTTTAGAAAGAAGGTAGCACATGAGTAGTCAGTCCACCTGGTGATAAGTTGATACTGTCACCCGTGGACACTCGCGATACATGCCACCATCAGTTCAGAATGACAAAAGTTGTCATGCCCCCGGATTAGGAAATTTAGGAACTCCGAATCCTCCTGGATAGGGGCATGGGGTAGAATATAATGAAATAAGGAGTTGATTTTACTCAATTGCATAGTAACTTTACTAGAAAAAAATGAAGAAAGGAAAATATGATAAAAATATTGAATGGTTAATAACGATAAAATTCTTATTAGCATTTTATAAATGTAAATTATAATAAGATGTAAATTAAAAATTAAATGTTAGTAGCGACACTTTACCCAGAGTAAATAAAACTATTGCTTTTCAGTAAACTAGGTCAAATTAATTAGTGTAAATAACTCGTTATTTTTAATATAAATTTATGTTAAATTGGCACAGCATTGTTAAATTGTCGTTTTAATTGCTGCTAAATTTCAAATTATATCATTTCAGCAAAACTGACTATTTTGCTGTTGAGGACTTGAAGACATCAAAGATGGTAATCATTTAGTAGGCATTTCTTTCATGTGGTTAATCCATTTTGGATTAAAACTGGAGAAAAACACTAGCTTTCAAGAAGCAATAATGAAAGGCTCAGAGGCGGTGAACTGTTTTTTACGTTCACTGCTCAGAGCAGATATAGCTTAAAGATTATCACCTTTAGCCTAACCCTAATTCTTGACCTGTGAGGTCGTGAGTTCAAACAAGGTCCGAACGACTGATTTTCTACTTTTAACATTTTCACTGACTTGGCGATGATGGAAAACATTGTGAGGAAAACTTACAGTGAAATCAACGAGATATGAGTTTTGCGTTTGTGTGAGTGCACACCGATAGTGTACAGTGTGAACCACTTCGACAGTCGGATTGAACAATTCGGCACCCACTCGCACAGATGCTAAGCTCATGTCTCGTTGTGACAATAGGATTGGACGATTCGGCACCCACTTACTGTAATACAAGTAAGTATTGTAATATACTGTAAGCATAGCAATGTTGAACTAGAAATTGATCGTGCTTAAGTCACTAAGATGGATTTCAACATTGTAAAATAAACAGAACTCCACAAACCCAGCTATCTCCGCTATGTTTGTACTAACGGGTCGAGATACTCAAAACAGGTGAATACACTTTACAGCTTATAATAACTTCTCACTATAAGCTTTACTACATTGTAATAAAGCATAGGATCAAATGAGCCATGACAAGAGCAAGGTATTATGTGAAACACATGGGGAATATAAATATTGCATACCTGTGATATGCGTATGTTACAATGACTTGGAATTTTTATTCTCATTCATTACTTTTAGTGTTTGAGTAGCAATTTGAAAAAAATGAAAGCTAATTTCTAAAGCAGATGTTTAAAATCTTTATCTATTTTATACATATTTTATTGTACACACAAAATGATATATTTTTAAAAATTATTAATTAGAGAAGTTGAAAATAAAGGTAAACTTATTTCCTGTGGAGATCTCGTATGTTGCAATTAATATACACTTATCCTGGACAACTTCTTATAATCTATCAGTCTCGGTATTCGTCGAAAACCTTACTATGAAAATGTTTAAACTGTGATAGATGTCCTAAATACTCAGTACTGCTTAGTAACTTGCCACATGTCTGCTATCTTATTTCAGAGTCCTGTACTATAAATAAAGATTCCAAGCGTGTCAACTCCCACGTGAAGTCGATTTACATTTGATAGTTAGTCATTGCATGTTGTTAATGGCGGCAGGAAGATTTGAATATTCATTATTAGACATGGGATCATAAATTCGCGCTTGTCCAGCTTGACAGTGGACATAGCAAATATATGAATAGGTAAGTACATTGGTAAATTATGACGTCTGTAGATCTGTGATCTTAGGTTTCGACTATATCTTCCGATAGAGCACCAATTATCGGGGGGAACGTATTTTCGTATTTTGTATGTATGAAGTTGTGATCCAATATCTTTGATTGAACTATCTGTACCTGGCTGGTTATGATACCATTAAAAAGGTAACATTTAAAAAAAGAACTAAAAATATAAAAAACTTTTTCCCGCCATTTTTCTATTGTTTTTCTGTCCAAGAAAATGAGTAAATCTAACGAAGAAATTCGATACAATTTAAAGTTTTATTACAAAAAAGGGAAAGTGTGACACAAGCCGCGAAAACAATTTGTGCCGTTTATGGACCTAAAGCAGTGTCAGTAAGAGTAGCACATAGTTGGTTTAAGCGTTTTCAGTGAGGAAATCTTAATGTTAAAGATGCAGTTCGCTCCGGTCGCCCTGTTATCGATAAAGTTGATGCCATTTATGAAAAAGTGCAGCAAGATCGGCATATAAGTAGTTACGACATTGCTGATGAACTGGGCATTGACCACAAAACAGTTTTGGCTCATTTGAAAAAGTCTGGATTCACAAAAAAGCTCGATATTTGGGTACCACGCGAGCTCACTGAAAGAAACCTAATGAACAGTGTACTCGTTTGCGATTCTCTATTAAAACGCAATGAAACCGCACCATTTTTGAAAAGATTGTACACTGGTGATGAGAAGTGGATCACTTACGACAAGAACGTGCGGAGAAGATCATGGTCTAAGTGCGGCCAAGCTCCACAGACTGTGACGAAACCCGGATTAACGCGCAACAAGGTGATTATAGTACTTTTGATTATAGTAAGGTGATAATAAGGTACTTTAGCGAGAAGATAAAATAACCGTCTGATAAAGTATCAGGAGGTGATGAGAAAAGTCCTAAGTATCATATAAACGAAATTTACCAAAATATACGTACTAATGTCACTTTTTACGATTGGGAAGATGTTTTCGAGTATGCAAAGTTTCCGCTTTTGAATTAAATTTTGAAGTAACATTGGCTACTTATAATGTTACTCCTGACTCCTCGTCTATTAAGTTGGTGCCAGGACTAGGTTGGTGCTCAGTATCTACTTACATAGTCTGTGTACCGGAGACGGCGCCTAAGCAAGCATACCATGTCACAACGGTACATCAAACATTATTCCAATCGCAAGATTATATCGGTGCCTGTCAATCGTCTGTACAGTGAATGGCAGGAGAGAAGATTAATTAAAATTATAATTTAATTTCTTTCAATTACTTGTTATGAAATTTGATATTAGTCATAAGGTATTTGTTTCAATACGTACTCGTAAATTAACGGATGACAAAACTATGAAGTTGCAAGTAATAAATTACAACAAATTTAAAGATTTTTTTTGTATAGAAAGAATGTGGAAGATAAGTATATTGTCTAACTATTGGTAAGTGAATATTGTCACTTATGGACATCCTTGAAGCATGCCAACATCGTTTAAGAATGACAAACGTTGACACGCTCCAGGATGCGTGTCAACCCTACTGTAGGAGATTTAAGAGTAATTCGGAGCAAGAATCGGGAAGGATGAAGTATATATAGTACAACAAGGTGAGGAATTTGCCTAATCAAATTACCCTCTCCATTCTCTTACCACATGCTTGCATGTCCATCTTAATAGAAAATTCTTTCGTGGTTAGAAGGGACCGTGTGGTATGGGCCGGCATTAGAATCCCTTATTTCTTCCCGAGGGTGTCGTTAAAGGCGACTAAGTAACAACAAAGCCACCACCACAACCCCTGAGGAACTTTATCACCTTTACAAGAGTGGACTCATCAACCCACTCGGCCAGCGTGGCGTTTTAAAGCCATTCACGCCTCCTGCGCAAGTTAATGGGTATGAAGATGTCCATGTCGTACACTGGACGATAAAATGGCTGGTTACATACTCAATGAAAAGGGCTAAAATTACAATAAGGGGATATTAGGGCCCAATGTGTAATTATTAAATAAAACAGGTTGAAAAAGGATGTCTGTAATTAAATACAACACGGTCCTCTTAGAATGTCTATTTTATAAATTATCTTTTTACATTTATCATATTTTCCACGGACATCACATGCTGCAATGTTGTCCAGTGGTCAAGCTAGTTCGGTCCGCTGGCTGGGTTTATCCTTAATCTTGCGATTAATTGAAATGTCAACACGATAGCGAATCGATACCCCATTATGGTAACGACGCAGCTGTCTATTAAACTGTTAGATTTAAATGTTTGCGATAGTAGCAAAAATAGAGATATATTTAAAACGTGCAGCGATATTGAAATTAATATGGGAGTTTAATACAATTTAAAATTACCTTTGTCAACAACACGACGCCAAATGACGGGAAGCGGCAACCAGTTTTTTTTTCTTGTGGCCCTAATGGCCTTTCAACAGTCACCGGACATGTATGGTTTAGGGCGAGCGCAGAAGGCACTTAGCCAGGAGCAAAGAGTGCGTGCAGCAACGAGCCTAAGGGTACCCCCCCGCCGGTAGACTGGCGGAAGGAACGGACCTCGGCTTAGGGTGTTACTTTGGGAGGGTGCCGCGGAATCGTGAGTCGGTGACGAGCGCCCAGACAAGTGTCGATACCTAGTAAAAGTGTTGGCTGAAGGCCGGCGTGTGTCCACGTGTAGCGAGGGTGACGTCCTCGTCTCCGCCGGCGGGGACGCTGTATATGTGTAGCCTGTGAGTGTATTACACAATGTATTCACAATGGGCAGCGCGACCTGTAGGGGAGTTTTATAAGTATTACACATATACTTTGGTAAAAGCATCTACTATGCGGATATCTTATATGTAAGCCAGTACAAGTGGATATTTGGGGACGATAGAAAATATTATTCACAAAAATCGTCAAAAAGCTGCATTGCTGCTTACTTTGTAAGCAATAACAGATATTCATATACAATATTGGATATGGTAATAATAAGATAATAATAGAAATTTAATCTGATTTGACACTTTTGGCAGAGATACACTAAGATCTCTCCAGATTTTGAATTCCAGAGAGCAGTGAGCTGCGCCAAAAATATTGCTGTGTTGTAGTTTAATGCACGAACTATTACATTTTAAAGTGCTTTAGAATACACTGCATTGGACAAAAAAGCATATAAAGATAAATTTGCAAGCTAAGAGAGAACTGAATTTTAAACTTATATTTAAAGTGGATGGACATATTTATATATTTACATTAGTCTTTTTAAGTACAAATGTTCTCATTGAACCACTATTTTCATAAAATATTTTAGACAATAATTCTTTTTGAAGTCAAATAACGCTCGATAATTTAATTAAAACCTCTAAAAAGGTTTTGTGGTATATTTATCAAAATTGCTTAAGTACGAATAATTTTGAAAATATAGTGAAATTTTGAAAGACGATGTATCTATAATGACTTCTTAGTCAAAATTGAAGTCTAAACACGCAAAGCCGCAAGTGAAAGCTTATTTATTATACTTTAATTACACTCATGTATAAATCCGAAAGTCTGCTTTTTGTTTGTTATTCAATCACGCCTCAAGAAGCAATGGATTGTCATGCAATTTTGCATTAGATCTAGGAGACGGCCATAGGCCTTCTCCTTTATTTTATCCAGATCCATTACAAAGTTCCCGCGGAAATTATTATAAAGTCCAAGCGTCTAAGCACACGGCCACAGTTACACAGGTTAGGTACGAAATATAAAAATAAGGGTCAGATTAGACGTTCTACCACCGTCCTTTGCTTAAATCGAGCTGTTGGAAACTAACCTCAATACAGACTATTGCAAACTGCATAATATGCTACAAAACACGATCCTGACTAATTCTAAGACGTCTATTTATCCGAATTTGTTCCGAGTGGGCCCCACACACGTAATCCGTAAAGCAACCCACTTTATTCGTACCAAACTGACAGTCAATACATTGATTCGATTAACTTCTGGCCTGTTGAAAGTCGGCGCTGACTTCTCGTAGTTATCGGTGAGTGATTTATCGGAGTTTCCCAACTTGAGACAACGATAAATAACGATGTCGCTTCTAAGTTTCGAGAGATTATTGTGTTAGTTTGTTGATTATAGGTGTGTGGTTGAAGCACGCGGATGTTTCAAATCGAAGGTCATAAACAAAGAAAATGATAAATCCTAGCTAAATGTACCGTAACCAGACCTTTCATTGTCCACTTCCGGACAAAGGTCCTCGTGTACATTGTCCTGTACACGACGAATGGACAGCTTTAAAACGCCACGCTGGCCAAGTGGATTGATGAGTGCACTCGTTTAGATCTAGTGTGGTTCGTCAGGGCTCGTTTAGCTAGTCGCATTTTACGACACCTAAGGCAAGACATACGGTGGTAGGTACTATTCGAAAGCCAGCTGACTCCACACAGCACTAATCCTAACTATAGGAGCTTGGATTAGAGCCCTGTTGAGCCTTAAGCTAGACCCCTATGAATAAAAATCTTCTGTCTAAACTTTATTGCCGGGCCGTTGAAAGTCTTGTGGTACCTTATGGTCCTCATCGCAGAATATACAAGACTACAGCACGTGACGCAAGTGCCAGGAAGTTAGTATAGTTTAGTTAGTATAGAACAGTTTGAATAAGTAGATATACACCAATAAGTGGTCTTATTACAAAAACGTTAGATACCTTCTGTTAGATAGATACCGATAATACCTGCAAGATTATAATGAAAAAATTATTGTAACCAAATAGGTTAATTTTTTTGTAACCAATTGCACAGAAAGAAGTTGTTCGGTATTGGAGGCTGTAGAGACTGATTTCCATGTAGGATGGAGTAGCTGTACGATATAGCAAGACAAGAAATTTTGTAAGGAAGCACGGCGGGCAAGCTTCTGAATGACTCGGTGATTACTTCCTGCAATTCGGTCCATATAAATAAACTGCGGAGTGTTGGTAGAAAAATGGGCAGAAATAGGCAATTTGTTACTTCTAGAAATACCATGCGGTTATATTACAGCAGAGTAACTAATCAAAGAAAATAAGCAGGAACTATCGACAGTAGGTCAACTTATATTCAAGTAGGTACAACTTAATGTACTAGTAAGAAGGACTGAAATTGAATAGTTTTGGGTATATTACAATGATGACTACATCATTGACACAGGACTAATGATGACCATGTATTCTTCATAGAAGTCGTTGTGATGACTGCCTAAAACCGCGTGCTCTTTAAGTGCGACGTATATACGAGATCGTGTTAATTATATCATTATCTAGCGCACATTAAATGTGTTGTTTTATTATTAATATACTACGCTCATATCTTAAGCTTCACAATTTACTACTCTGTAAGCACTAAATAATTTATGTAGGGTTGCGTTATCTGATGAGTAACACAGCATTAAGGTTTTACAACCGGCTATTAAGGAAAGTTGTAAGTGACGTTACTTACTTAATGCAAACTTTGTTCAGTTTGTATAACTACAGTACTTACACATTATACTTACGACAAATTATATTTTTAAAGATTACAAATTATATTTTTAAAGATTAAAATTCATTACTAATAAAACTCGATTCCCAAGTAGTGAGGCGCCTCAAGGTTATGTTCAGATACATCACTTTCGAACCACACCACAGCCACAAAAAAGTGGAAGGCAGCTAATTTGGATGACAGCACTTGGTATTATAACTTTTTAATCTTTCGTGTGAGCATATTTTATATTCTAAATCGGGTCTGAAATATGAAAAATTCAGTCGGGAAGATGGATATCAACTGTCGTCGACGTGGAATCCAGTGACTATCAAATTTAAAGCATGCGAATTATCGTCGAATACGTCCGCGGACATTGTTAGTGTAGTGTGTCGCAGCTTTTCGGAATGTGAAGATCAAATGTGGGTAGTTGCTAAAACTGCTCGCAGCTCCCATCCTGGATTACCCGCCTCTTCAGTCAACTCGTGACCATGGCTGGTGTAACATGTGCCGAAACGTCGAGTAAGAATAAATGGTAAAAGAAAGCCTCTTTAAATTTTATGCGTTCAGACCTAATTTAGAATATAAAAAGCGCTTGGTATTATTCACACCGATCATACTTTGTAGTTCATGATGACAGCTGTCGCAACGTGTGGACAAGATGTCGATCACATGCAACCACAACGAAACCACAACGCAACCACTGGAGGCGACACCGAGCGAGAGAATGTTTTTTCTTCTACAACGCATACCCAAATGCAGATGGAGCGGGACCGCCGCTTTGTAGTTATGCTAATTTACTCGTACCACTACCGGACTACGTTTTGTGGCTGTGCTGTGGTTCTAAAGTGGTGACGACTAATTTACTCGTACCACTACCAGACTACGTTTCGTGGCTGTGCTGTGGTTCTAAAGTGGTGACGACTAATTTATTTGTACCACAACCAGACTACGTTTTGTGGCTGTGCTGTAGTTCTAAAGTGGTGACGACTAATTTACTCGTACCACTACCGGACTACGTTTTGTGGCTGTGCTGTGGTTCTAAAGTGGTGAGTACGAATACTGTCTAAAATGTTATGGATAAGATGCCGTAATTTTAAGGGAGAATTCTGAATTTAACATTACCAATTTCGTATTTTTTTTATTATATCTCGATTGTAGGGCGCATTCCTTAAACGATTGAAATTTGGGACAAATATAGTTTGAGTCCATCTCGCGGTTAAATTTAAAAACTAAAAAAAAACAGGTTTCGATGCCTGTAGGGTTATAGGGTTCATCGAGCTGCGAAGAAGTTTATATTTGATCAAAACTCTATAGTTTAAGATTCTCTATGATGATGCGTTTACACTAGTCAGTGTAGCGTTGATAAAACTATAGAGACTGGTGTAAACGCATCATCACCATCTACAGCTTGTTTCCATCCAATGCTGAGTATAAGCCTTCGTTCCTTTGTGCCAAGGCCAGGCAGCCAATGGGCCAGGGGGAGGCAAGATGAGAGAGAAGATGGGAGAAATATGAATTGTACAGTAGATACAATAGGTACAATTATTTGTTTTTTAATTTCGAATTTCTAGAGAGGGGCAACTACCCTCCTCTGCCCCCTCTTGGCGACGCCCTTGGTTTGTGCCACCCTTTTCGGTTCTGCGCTGTTAGTTATCTCCTAAAAACAAATTTAGAATTTCCATTTGCCAATTAAAACTTTAACAAATTTATATTTCATTTTCCCAGGTCTACTGGCACAAATCTCCGCGCGAGATAATATTGCCTTTTGTACATGTTTTCTATTTCTTCCTTTTTATTTATTTCATGTTATGTGTGTGCGTACGTGTGTAAATTGTTAAATAAATAAATAAAACTTTCTATTTGTAATTATTGTAAAACCTTTAATGTAAATATTATCAACCGGTGTATAAATAAAATTACATCACAGCCTGTGACACGTCGGTGAGGTCACTCCTTGTCAGACTGGTTCACACAACCTATATTTTTTGCTCATACATTATTTAAATGTCATTCCGACTAGTTCCTCCTACTATGGGTATTTTTTCGGTAATTTAAATCGTTTTCATACAGTACCACGTATAATTATAGTAATGAGGTTTTTGTACTCTGAAAATGAACACTAATCGATCTTTCATGAAGGCCACTTAAAGATATTTACATAAATTACACTCAATATTTACATAAACTCCGCTGGACTTGAAAAATTAGAAAATAACTTAATGATTAATAGAAATCCTAATTATTAACCACATTAACATTTGTGACGTTATTAGAGCAAACGGTATCGATTTATTGGTTAAGATTTTCTGACTTAAAATTTCGTAGTTTCAATATTCAATCTAAATAGAAACAGGCTATAATATCAAGTAAAAGTATTTAAGAAAAAGTTATAATTTTTTTTATGCAATTTCACTAATGCTTCAATATTTAGAAAAAGGTCCTATTTAATATTAAAGTCAAAAGTCTTGGGGTCTAAATAACTTCAGAAAGTGTAAACTCGCAAACTCGCAATTTTAAAGCCCTTAAATTCCCTGGTGACTCGTAACCTGATTTTGATTTTGAACCATAGCCTGATTTTGAGTGAGTTTACTACTAAATACCCTTCAGATCCAACGTACCATACAAGTTGTGTAGTAATATTCGCTCTTTTGAGTAGTTTTCCAGCACCATAAAAGATGTCGGCGTTAAACATCGTAAATTCCGGCACATTATGAAAAGTATGAAATATTTTATCGCATGTTCTATCCAACGCTTTTATTACGCTAGGTACGTTAAATGTCTTGATTATCTGCTCAATAATACAACGTAGTAACCAGTTACGCCGCCTACACATGCAATACTTGATTGTACTTATTTGATTCTGTTGCTTACGTATTTACCAATTAGCATTATGCACATTAAGGACAATGTAATTTACTAAATAAATTTACGTCCATGGTTTTCGAGATATGTCAAATTTATTATTTTTTTCAAAAGCGACAGGATTTCATATCTGAAAATTAATAAATTAATATAATTTAATCCATTTTTTTGTTGAAGTGCCGGTGGGTGGGCCATATTTGCCGCTGGAGCGATAACCGATGAGGTAGACGAGTCCTCGAAGGGAGGCCAAGTATCGGGACACCCGGAGGTCGTGTGTGGTGGCGAGCCTTGGAAGAGGCCTATATCCGGCAGTGGAGATACGTAGGCTGATGGTAATAATTGTTTAATACATTTACCGTAACCAGCCCTTGATCGTCCACTGCTGAACATGGGCTTCATCATGCACATTGTCGTGCATGAGCGATGTATGGCATTAAAACGCTATGGAGGACAAGCGGGTTGGTCTTTTATGACACTCGCGGGAAGAGATAGACTGGTGCTATTCAAAAGCAGGCCGACACGACATGGTCGACTTAAATTTTTTTTTTTTACTTTATTTTAAACAGCACAAAACAGAAGGACAACAAAACAACATACATTAACTTATTTGACAATAGTTCTAGGGATGTTTTGAAATTACAATTTTATCAGTGATAGACTAAAAAACAATGTAATCTAAAGAAACCTGAATATAATTATACTAGAAAATGCATTTAAATATTTAGGTATTAAATCTATCGTAAAATGAGATAAATAAATTTCTATAATTATTAAGGGTTTATTTCCAATGAACTTGTATAAATTATATGTTTATTTACATATACAGAAATCTGCAGTTCTATCTGAAGGTAACAACAACAGTGGTATAGCCAATTACAGATTTCACAGTAATAACGTACTATAGAAAATATAGAAACATAAAATAAGTAAGTACATATGTTTGCTTTTGTGTGTTTGTTTGCGTGATGTAGTGTGTGTTTGTGTGGTGTGTGTGTGTGCGTCATGTAAGCTTTGAAAGTCCTGCAGCCTCAGAAAGAGAAAAGCCTTGGCATCGGATGAGTTTACACTCACCCACTTAGAGAACTATACAGGATTGTGATATATGTGACCTTTCTATTCCATTCAGATATGCTCCTAATGATCCGTGATCTAAAAGATTGCTTGTGTTAATTAATAATAATATTAATAATAATTATATTAACTACATTGTATAATGTTGTATTGATTATATTTGAATTTTCGTTACATGTCGTATAGGAAGTTAAGCTGCGCTTACTCATAAAATTAAAATAAATCTCATGGCTTAGTCCAATTAAAACCATTCGTCATAGATAATCAAAGACCGGCAAAACTAGTTCAAATGATTGGTACCAATGATTGGTTCTATACAATGAAGAACTATGCGTTAGTAATGTCTATTTGTGCTATCGAAATCATAACTGAGATCTTAGGCCAGGAGAAACAAATAATTCTTGGACTGTTCTTGGCTTAGAATTAAAGCGCATGGTTGCAGGCCGTGTGGAGTTCGACTTTAGAATAGCATCACCCATCTCTTCCGATGTATAGTAAATGGCGACTAAGAGACGACAGAAACATTATGCCTTGGCCTTGAGGAACTACACCACCTCTAAAATAGAGGACTCGCCACCCCATTTGGGCAGCGAGCGTTTTAAAGACGTACATCTCTCAAGCAATAGACAGTGTGCATGATGAAGTCCATCTCCAACAATTAATATTTAAAGAGTTAAAGATATAATTGATAAGTTAAAATAAATAATTTATTTATTAAATGATTAAATAGATTTTGTTAAAGAACTTGAAATTAAATTAACATTCCCCGTTGTTTTGGAGGATTTTGATCACGCCCAAACAAGTTTCCAATCAGTTAGGTTCAATCTTTGAGCAAAATAAAATGTATAGACATGTTACGGTTTTTAGGAGAATTACAAACTATATCTATACTAATATAATAAAGAGGTAAAATTGTGTGTTTGTAGGTATGTTGGGGGTAATCTCTGGAACTACTGAACCGATTTCAAAAATTCTTTCCCAAATAGGAAGCTACATAATTCGTGTCTAATATAGGCTAATTTTATTTTGAAATTTTGAAAAAAAAAACTTATAATACAATTATTACAATTACTTGGTACGTGGCCTCCACTCGAGGACTCGTCTACCCATCGGTTAACTGGTCCTGTGGCAAATATGAGCTGCCCATTGCCACTTTTGCATACAGATTCAATGAGCTATGTCGATATCTTTAATTCTTTGGCGAATCTCTTCATTTCGTATATTATTCCACAAAGAAACTCTGAGCATACTAAAAATAAATATCATCCATTAATTTTCAATTGTCTTGTGGAATCAATAAGGATAAACCAAGGGTCATGGCATTAAGCTTTGTGGCCCTCTGGCCGGGCATTGCGAGTGAAATATTTTTATGTGGGCTGTTACATCAGCCGCGACATTTCCATAAAAAGCGCTCTCGCCCACTTCAAGAATGAATACGCTGAGACAATGTGAAATGACAAGTTACTTTTAATTTTATACCTCGCTGGCTTCTGAATGTTGAACTAACGAGAGATAGTTATACTTGTATTGTACTACGGCATTTGATTCGTTGTAAGCATGTTTAATACATTGAAGACAGTGTTCTGTGATGGTCATTCTGGTGTCGGCGGGTTTTAGAATATAATAGCACCACCCAATTTCTTTCTGTAGTAGACTAAGGGCTAACAAAGCCGCCACCGCAAGCCCTGAGGAATAGGACTGTAACTAAAAGAGTGAACTCGTCAACCCGCGTGCGTAGCGTTTTAAGGCCATACCTTCCTCATGCGCAAGATAACGAGGCCCAGGTCCAGCATTGGACGATAAAAAGCTGGTTATGGTTATGGTTCTACGATGAGTGCGAAGATGTTCTACTTACGTCTTCGCATGGAAAGCTACTTCACTTTTCCTAATATGTTCTTTGAAATTGAGAAAATGACCGTTATATATAATATTTATTGAAATCAGGCGTTACTATGAAAAGTTCATTATGTACCTAATGTAATTATAAAATACGTTTATTTTGCCCTATCATTCTGTAGATAAGTACTTCGTTAGAATGACTACTCGAACTTCCTGTTTTTCTGAAAGTTTTGGTATACCCATATACCAAATTTCATGCAAAATTTCATTTTAAATTTAGTTGTCTATCGTATTTGTGTATATGTATTTGAGTATATGAAATATAGAGAACTTATTCCGAAATTCATATGTCTGAAATACGTAGATTCCTTTCTGAATTCTCCTCAAAAACATTCACATAAATAATAATTAGTGATCAAAATAGACTAGGAGTAACATGGAGATCGATCTTCACAATTTTTAATTCCAAGTTAAGATGTTCGCGTTCCTCAACACCAAATAAGTATAAACAAGTGTGTGAAATAAATCTCTGTACAATACGTACATTTAAATTGCCATGCCATAAGTTCAGTTACAAATTAAATAACACTGATCATTTTACAATAAAATGTTTAGTGACCCACTATTATCCAATTTGTCAATAATACATTTATTGTCCATTGTTGTTATTGAAACGCGTGAAAATATTACGAATAACTTTTAAAAGTGAATATTAAAAAGGTATATACGATAAGCGCTGAGCGCTCCACGTTCGAGCGCTGAGTGAGCGCTAATAAACCTATACTAGACTCCTATACTAGCTAATAAACCTAACGTTATACGCTCGTCATCGTTATATCTAGCCCAAGTTTTTAACGTTTGATGATTAAAAATTTGAGGTTAAAAACTTGAGTCTAAAGCGGTTAAGTTTAAGATTCTTAAAGTTGATTAGTGGTGACTCAGCGCTCGAGTGTTCCGCGTTCATTATTACAATACCAAATATTTAGATTCCACCACTTGTGGTGGTTGTAGTAGGTCCCTGAATTGGTTTCGTGTGGAGTTTCTGGTCTCCCATCGGGCGTCTGCCCAGGTGGTGGATAAGGGAAAGCCGTCCAGGTGTGGACGGTACCGGGTTAACCAGGCGCGAACCAAAACAAGGAGGTGGCATTTCTCTGCGTGTCCCTCTGAATAGCTCTATAAAAAAATCCCCCGACTGGGAGGACACCAGTCGTTGGTGGCCAGCCCTGGGATGCCGCCCGGCCTCCTAGTAATATTAGGGTTACTCAGGCACGCGGAGTATTTCCCAAACATCCGTCCAGGGCCAGCACGAGCGGGCCGCCACCGCTGACGAATGCGAATAGCGCTGTCGTAACCCCAGCACAAGGTGGCGAGGTGGACCACCGTGGGGTTTTAGCCAGTAAGAGTCCAGCATAACTCCTTTGGCTCTTACCAGGGCGTAGGGGTATCCATGAGGATATTCCCATGTGAAAAACAGGTCCCTGGACTGGGTTGTTGTTGTCATTCGTTACCCGACGTTATGTTGTCCAAACACGTACCTATAAGGTGCTGCGAAGTAACTCCTACTGACACCGGCAATAAAAGGTTATGCAAAAGAATTTTTAAGTTTCAAGTTTTTTCGGCAGACATTCGAGATTATGACCCGAAGCCCGTCGACCTTGTAGACGAAAATGTTAATGTTACACAAATATATTTACAATAAATTCATACGTATATACAACTTTTACATTTATGCATTAAAGTACGGTAGCTCACTGCGATTTACATTATTCTGTCTTTGAACCATAGAATAATGGGCAAACGTCGAGAGTGAAATTCATGGCGTATGCGAATATGGAAATAATCGGCTACTTTTTTCCTTTTACACTCGGACTTCTTTACGAGTAATATTTTACAGAATAATACAGCCTTTGCGATTGTTTCAGGTAAATAAATATACATGCAGCAAATAAAGTAGGCATTTAAGCGTTTTCCAGAGAAATTATTGTCGGTTATTTCTATTCTGAGATTAAATAAAGGGATTTAACTCTAGCTAACATACCAAGAATGAGAGAAGGTATTCCACAATTTTCCGAATTATAAAGTCTAAATGTGGATAGTTGGAAAAATTACTGACAACCCGCCTCTTCAATCAGATAGTGACCACGGTTGATGCAACTAGTAACTCAGCCTAAAACGCGGAGACTTAGATTTAAATGACAAAATATGTCTATGCGTGGAGTAACATAAAATAGGTTAATATATTGTAATTAAGATTACTTTAAGTTTAAATTACTTTAAATTCCTTTAAGTTACTTAATTAGTGACTTTAAATCTTAAATAATGTAATTTTCATATCGAGATTGGGAAATTTTATTTTGAAAGAATCCAGCGTATATGTGGCATATCGTGAATGAGAAGATGGTCGTAATGGACTATTTTCGAGTCTAATATTAATAAGCTTAATGACGGAGAACGTGCTTGCGAAAAGAAAGTAAATAGTCAATTGTCTATTTTTCACTTGCTTGCTATATATATCGCACTAGTACTATATCTCAATACACACAAGGTGGCTGCCTGCTATACAGCATCACATTTTACTATGTACAGAATCTTACCCACGTGATTACTTTTATTCCGAGCGTACGTCGTAAAAATGGGCTGCGGCGCCGACAACGATGTTTCGAAAACATGGAAGAAACTTTCCTTCAAAAATAAACACCGCCAAAGAAAAGCGTTACGCTAGGAAAGCGGAAACAGTCCAGCGGAGATATAAGGTGTTATTCATATAAGTAGACCGTTGGATGTAGGCCGCTACATGCATGGCTTCGTATATCGGCGATCACGCGAGAAAACTGGACACTGGGGTTTGTCTTATACGAGAGCTTTGGCTTCAGCAGTACTCGTACCTACCGTATTTCATTTTAGGTAGATTTCTAACAAATCTATACGGTAAAGATCGTGATCTCTTTCGAATTTCGAAAAACCTCTCGACTAAGGGTGTGACTTTAGTCGATGGGACGATAGGTAATTGTCTCAGAAATTACACCAGCACACGTAAGATATATCTCAAATGAAATTCATAGATCATAGATTTTTTTCATGTTAGGGCCGTTAATGTCAAAAACGCGGGCGAATCGTGACATAACCACTTTTCTAGCCTTATCATTTATTTGTTAATATCTTTTTTCATATGTTTAATAAAAGAAAACACGCTTTATCAGTTACGGTTTGCTTAATTAAATAAATATAAGGATTATGGTAGATCGTAAACAAATATAATACCTTGTCACTAAATTTATGTTTGTTGTTGGGTTGGGACGATATCCATACATTTTTGTCATTGTCCTTTGTGGCAAGACAGGGCGTATTTTTTAACTGATTGAAATTAATTTTGGCATAAAAATAAATTGAGTCAATATATCTCTTATATTCGAAGATGAGCCAAATGAATCAGTTTGGTAGTATCAATGTATTTTTTTTTAATCTGTGCATACGTTCAAATAATGTCGTGATAAATTGTGCGGATATACATCTGGAAAATCAGCTTATATAATTTGACTCAATTAGACTTCACATTTTTTTGGTTGACAGAAATATAACTACACAGTATGAGTTCTTAAAAGTAACGTTATTTTGGTAAATCAAAAATACAACATGTTATAAAATTATATAAGACCCAAATTGAGCGATGATCTATTGATTTTTTCCGCCACTGCAAAATATAGATTTAGACAATAATATAATGTAAAATTATGTTTTGATAAAATAAATAAAAAGGCAAGAATTATGAATAGCTTCTGAACCAGACTGCCATTTATTTTCCTTTTATAATGTAGAAGAAAGACTAGAGAAAAGTTGAAACCGATATTCCATAGCACATAGAGAGAGCAAAGAAAAAACATATCAAGCACTATTTTATACATGGCCAGTTCGAATGTTAAATCGGACGCAGGGGTCTTTTAGCTGGACCACTAAGTTTGGTATAAACACAATTATTATTTTTAAATCAAATGCGCATGCTAAAAGAGAACAGACATGTTGCTTATTCAAGACAATGTTTTGACGTGTTCTTTTTTTTAATTTGAATTTGTTATTGTAGATATAGAGACAATGATAGTGACTGTTCTGTTATTGCCAATGTGTCATGTATGTTGGCTGACGATATAATCTAGGGGCATTCATGCAGTGATTAATAGAGGTTTATCATGCAGTTAATATTTAAACTTCAAATAGTGATTCTACATTGAATCATGGTCTGATTCATGCAGGATAACACTGTTGTTAAGGGATTACAACTCACAGACTTTAATATGGGGGTTGCATTATAAAATGTCACGTACCCTGTACCAAGTGGCCACCTGTGTAGCGCCGATGTCACCACCGAAAACAATATACATACATAATATTATTATATTGGTTAATTTTGTGCTAATATACAATAAAATACTTTGGTAGTGCAATTAGTTTGTGTTTCTTTAATAATACATCTTGTTGCGTTATTAAGAGAATTAGGAAGTGTTTACATGGGATACACAATAGTTACAAATAATCTGTAAAACGTCACATTAATTAAAAAATAAAGAATACAGTCTCCGAACGACAATAACAGTATTGGTAATTGAAGACCGCCATAAATATGTAGTGCTTTGAATTTCGAACGTACGTCCATTTCAAACGAGCGCGTTTATTAATTTCGCGCCATTTCAGATCTGACAGCAGCTGGATGCAAATGGCCGACGAGTGTGTATCGTTTCGTTTAGCGTAACAGGCGACTGTACTGACTACGTTTAAGAAATTACTTCCACGTAACGGTATGTGAGAACTGGTTTGTATTGTTGACTGTTGGACCGAAGTCGACCGGTGATTTTTCCTTGATCTAGGGAGGCACTATATACATTTTCGTACTGAGAATATGGCCGATTTGATACCACAAACACTACAATTTTAAGATGCTACTTTTTAATTCTAGTTCTTACCTTATGCGTTCAATAATCTTCAAAATAACAAACTAAGTGCAATAAATTGTTTTTCCATTATTCATCAAAGGAGCTATCTGAATCTTGTGTGCTCGAGAGTGCTTGAAATTAAAAGGTATTTTTTCTAAAGTTTATATTAGTTTGCAATGGAAAATCCATTATGAATATTGATGTTCCATTTGAGCACATAACTACTTTAGAAGCGAAAGGAAAATTGACGACGGAGATAAACAAATATGTTTTCGACTCAGATCTTCCAATAAGATTAAAGTCGACTTCATAAGAAATCTTTTTGTCGTATGGCTCGTGTTATCGATACAATGTAGCGTGTTTGTTAAGAAATTGTATTTGCAATTTAAAAACCATAATATGTATGGCCATATTTTTAGCACCTGGAATAAATCTGTGATGTATCATTACAGCGTTTATTGTAATTTACGACTGTTGCAGGACTTGTCTCGCCCACTGCTGCCTACGTGGTTACCTTGCAGTTTTATATGGATAGATAATGGTTGGTATTTCTATCTGTATGCTATGATAAATAGGTATTAAATTATTAAAACTAGTAAAAACTTTGGCATGAAGATTTCGTTGGTTACTTTCTTTGGCACTACAACCCTTTGGATCTTGGCCTCTTCCACCTTGTGCGATCCTTTGCTTCTCTTTTCCAGGTTTCTTTTATATTAAAATACTTTGTTCGGTTCTTAGCATTTTTTTTGCGTGTCTTATCAAATATGGAAAATCAAAAGCAGCACTTTCGGCATATTTTGCTTTTTTATTACCGAAAATGTAAAAATGTAGTTAAAGCTAGAAAAAAATTGTGACGTGTATGGAGATGTGTTAACAGAACGCCGGTGCCAAAACTGATTCGTAAAATTTCATTCCAACAAGTTCGATATTGAAGATGCACCGCGTTCTGGAATGCCAGACTACATATAAGTTAGGTAACTCGTCAAAAGCTTGAATTATTAACAGCTTGAATGGAACGTTCTACCATACGCACCATATTCGTCAGATCTGGCATCCTCGGATTATTATTTTTTCCGGTCTAGAGATTTTTTTTAAACGCCAAAACATTTACTTCAATTGAGGATGTCGAAAATCACCTGGATCAGTTTTTTTGTAAGCAAAGATCAGAAGTTTTATGACCGTGGAATTATGCTACTATCATAAAGGTGGCAAAAGGTATTGAACCAGAGTGGTCAATATACAGGGTTACTAGTAAATAAAACAGTTCCTTTCGGGAGGTGGTAGTATAGAGTGTAACGATTATAATTATTTTTCACCATTAAATACCCCAAAGGCCAAAGTTTCCGAGAAATTTAAGATTTTTGTATTTTTCTCAAATAATTCTACATACCATTAATAAAATTCAATTATTTTGTTAATTAAAGATTTTATAATGACTTTTTTTATTTTAAAGCTTAATTGAGTATTGCAGTGAACTGATACGAAAGTTAAAATATCTAAAAGAACTAAGAATAATAAATAAGGCACACTAAAACCAAACAAAAAATAAAATGATATTATCAAATACGTGAAAACAAGTCGGTTTATTTTAAAAACAATCCACTGCAGTGAGTGTAAAAACACAATAAGTAATAAGCTTATTTTGTGGGCTAGATATAAAAATCAAAGAATTTCCGACATGTCCAGGAAACACGACAGTTTCAAGTATTGCGCTCATTGTTCCTTTATTTTTGCGGTTGTTATTGGTTCAATGTCTAAGATCAACACCTTACCAGTAATCTTTTTTTAATGGGGTGAAAATATTATTTTTACTGATAAGCCAGTCTGTTGGGACCATTCGTTGCTTCTGGACGCGTTTGTTTGTCTGTCACTGACTACCGTAAAATCTCATCTCTTATCCGCTGAGTAGTGGCTGTCCTTAGTTCCTCAGTGTTGAGTTTTGACGGTCTCCTATTATCGAAATCACGGTTGTACTAACCATGGTTTTGTTTAGTAATAAAGAGTACACAGACATTCTCTTCATTTATGGGTTTGTTGATGCCGATGCCGCCATAGCTCGTCGGGAATACGCGATACGCTTTTCTAATCGGAATCTTCCGGATGAAGCCGTCATATCGTAGAACGTATCGTCGTATTCGGGAAACAAGAACTGCCTTACAGAGACAAACTGATGTTGGCCGTCCCCGTTTCTACACAGCTGATGATGACGAAGAAATATTAAACCAATTTAGTCAAGATCCAACCACATCCACTAACTTTGTAGCCCGACGTTTGGGTGTGTCGCAATGGAAAGTTTGGTACACACTTCATCAAATTGGAGGCTTATATCCATGCACGTCAATGCTTGTGAATGCATTCACAATCCAGGCTTGTGAATGCATTACACGAAGGTGACCCAGTACGAAGAATGCAATTTTGCCGTTTTTTGTTACACATGGATGCCGAAGATTCAAATTATCTCACTAGAATTTTATAACCCGCTGAATCAAAATTTGATCGTGAAGGTGTAACAAATTACCACAATTTACATTTTCGGGGCCGAAGAAAACCCAAGAAAATACCGGGATAGAGGCTTTCAGACGGGATTCGGCGAAAACGTGTGGTTGGGATTAATTGGCCGAGATTTAATAGGAGCTTTCTTTTTGCCACAAAATTTAAATGGGAAAACGTAATAAAATTTTTGCGTGAGGAACTGCCTCTACTATTAGAAGACATCCCCTTAGCAACAAGAAGTAGAATGATCTTCCAACATGATTATTATTACCGCCCATTACCGCCGCGCAGTGAGAGAACATTTGAATAGAAAATTCGCTGCTCGATGGAATCCTCCATTGCCGGCGCACCGATTAACTGGCCTGCATGTTGTCCAGACTTAACGCCTCTGGATTTCGACGTTTGGGGGCTTATAAAAGACTTAGTATACGCTTCTCCTGTTAATTCACTAGAAGAATTACGAGAAAAAAATGTTCAATTAGCAGAAACCTTGAAGGAAAATTTGGCTACAAGAATTATTCGATCAGATGTAAGGGCCAATAGACTTCGGGCTTGTATCCGACACAGAGGATGTCAGTTTGAACATAATATTTAATTTGTTTTATCAAGAAAGACTTCAAAGTAAAAGTAATCCCCAAAAAGTGTAATTTATCTGTTTATGTCAAAACAGAGTCGGAGTTCCTTGATGTTTGTATCTCGTCGGTTAGTTTTTTTTATAAATAAACCAACGTGTTATCAAATGTTCCGTAATTTTCATTGTTTGTTTTTTAGTTTTTTAGTATCTCATTTATTATTCTTAGTTCTTTTAGATAGTAACTAATTAAGTTTTAAAACAGAAAAATCAATGAGAAATTTTTAATAATCAAAATAATTGAATTTTATCGATGGTGGGTAGAATTAATTGAGAAAAATACAAAATCTTAAATTTATCAAACACTATCAACATTTGGCCCTAGTAGGTAATAGTGAAAAATAATTGTTATACTCCATACTAGTACTAGAAAGGAACTGTTCTATTTAACAGTAACCTATTAAATACAATATTTTTATATTATAAGAAAATTGTCTTTTATTTTCACGAAATTACTTTCCAAACAGCGCAATGGGTGGGTAAGAAGGTAATGCTAATAAACATAGATATGTACATAATGTTTATTATACGTCCAAGGATTAATTTATTAGAAACAAAGCTTGGAAACAAAATATATCATTTTACATTAAAATGCTTAAACGTAGAATTTAAAACAGACAAAAAGTAGATAGGTATACATTGAGCATAATATACAAAGAACTCTTTAAATATTTTAACAAGATCTCTTCCACGATGACGTAAGAATAATTAGTTATTAAAGAAATTTTAATGGATTTGGCTTTCCAATCATTCAAAGTTCGAATTAAATTCTAGACAAACGTTCTAAGCCCGAAGACTTGGAGAACTCTCCATTTGCATTTCAATACCGAGATCGATTCGAATTGAAAATAAACTGGATTACATATCGAATGGAAACTTTCGTGGCAGCCTTACCCACGAGAAGCACAGTATTTTATAAGACTATCGAACCTGGGACAACCTACGTTATACATCCATTTGCCCGTTTATTAGTTTTGTAGCGTTGCGCAGGTAGCATTATTTATACTTCGATTATAAGCCACGAGTTGGGTAAGAACTAAATGTAACTAGTGTAAGTACATCCGTGAGCATAAGGAGGTTACCATATCTGCGAAATAAACATGGACGTACGACATTAACAAAATAGTAAGAAACATGTAACAAGGCGAATCTTGTAACACGAAATTACATGGTCTCTTAGCATAATTATTCTAGAAGATTCTAAAGATGATAGACTTTTCTTAATGTTGTTATTTTATTAATACATATTTAACGTATTAGTATGTAAATTCTCTCGTAGACATCTATAAACATAGTGACAACCTGTTGTGCATATAACGTAATAATATGTAAATCATTGTGATTAACATTTATAAGCGCACTAAGGTGATCCACACATATTTATAGATCTACATACATTAAACAACAGCAGTTGAATTAATAATATTCATTAATTTGAATAATCGAAAGTTGGTGCTTTATGACAAGCAAGTTTTGGTGCCTGTGAATTTATTTTTTTATGTAAATAACCTTGATTCATACGACTTTATAATTCGGAGAAATATTCACGTCATCCACGGAATAAATAAACACGGTAATAGAATTTATATTATCAATGTCATAGCTCTGTCCTGTGTCGTTTGATCTTTAGATATACTTGATTAATAAACATCCATGTATTGTTGTCTAGGTCATATTTTTGACAATTGACACTCTTCAATTGTTCAAATGTTTTGCATGTTTTCAATGTTTCCATTAAGATACAGATTACAAAACGTACAAATATGGTTAAATCTTTTAGGATACTTTAATATGTATTAACTATATAGTATTATAAAATTATCATATATCCAATGGCAGATAGCTCTGTCATACTTGTAAGATACAAACTATCATATTAGCTTGTAAATCCAATTGTTAATTAAAGCATCGCTGCCATATTGTGAGTAATTTTTGCTAATTCAAAATTTTATTATGATCTTACGACGGTCGAGTAAAATATAGTTATACATAAATTAGCGAATATAATGCAGGAGACGGAACAGCTTGTTCACAGTATGGAAATAACTGCAATACTTCCAGCTCCCTTCATAAGAAGCTGTATAATAGATATCGGAATATCGGTTTTTTCTTCATACATTACTTAAGTATGAACTGAAGTATAACTACAATCTCAAATTTTACGAGCCACATCGGTTAGGTAACTTCATGGCTGACATGCATCACATACGGCGGTATGCACTAGTGGCACGTGTATTGCATGTTTTGTGGCTTGCCCTATCGATACCTCCTACGTACACTATTGTAAGTACATTATTTGTTAACTTTATGTACAGGACAGTCAGATAAGAATTTTTCTCACGTTATTGGTTTGTGTGAAATCAAATAAAACATCCTGTTTGATAGTCCCTTTTTATTTATTTATTATTTTTTGCTTCACAAAGCAAGATACAGTTACCGGTAATGTGAGCAGGAATATTTATCTGTTTATCGTGTAGTTAACCAAATGTATTTAAAATAGTATATGTAGGAGGTATCGATATATGTCGCATCTTATACTAATTGCGAAATTATGACGTCTGCCTTTCCCTCAATAGTTTGTGATTTTGAAAAATCTACACTGTATTGTTGTCTTACGAAGATCTGGTTTATAAGAGTCCTCAATGATTCTGAAGCTGCGAGTCCACTTTGATTTTACACCTACAAAGTTTCGGGCCCGAGCGAAGTTCGAACGAACGAAGTGCTATATACTCTGACTTTCGTTCAGTCGGAGCTCTATACATCGGGTATCTCCCTTGCAATCGTGAAATTTTAGTTTGATCCCGAAGTATCTCGTGTTAAAATCTTTATTTCGATCGTTGTCTCGTGCGATTGGATTAGAGTTTCGACACAACGAATGTTAAATGAACTTTGTTCTGGTCGATATATTGAAGAGAACGTTTTCGTGGTAGGAATTGCCCGAAATATCGATCGATGATTTTGGAGTTTAATAGCTCAATAGTTATGAACACAGATAAGTTTTGAATACTGACCTTAGGTAACGCAGCCAGGCACTGCTGTTTCACGTCCCAGACGAGTTGATCCTTCGTGAACTGCAGACTCTTCTGCACGTTCAGCTCGGGCACGTGCACGCGCACCAGGAGCCAGCCCTCGCCCTCCGAGCACTCACCCTCCATGCCTACGCCATCTGGAAACAACATAGTTATGGTTATCCAAGTGAAATGAAGAATAATAATATATGTTTATACTTTGACTAATTTTATGACAGGGCAAGTTTTCATTTACGATTTTCATATGAATTACTACTCTCGAGAAATCGCATTATCAATAGTCTTGCATAAATGAGCGCTGTCATCGCTAACAAACCCTACGATCCCTAACCTTAACCGTTTTTGAGTTTAAAAACTTCGATTATGCTCTCGAGGGTTTAACGTCTCGAGTTTTAAAGGTTCATTAGCGCTTTCTAGGCGCTCAAACGTCGATGTGTCAGCGCTCATTTTTACAAAGCTATAAGGTCTACTTACACTCCATATGAAATACCAAAAGTATAGATCCAATTAATTTTTGAGTGATAACGAAGACCGATGGACAAACAAACGGACTAATGGACAACGGATCTTCATCAACTACGGACAACGGGTTTATGTTTTGACGGAACCCTACAAAAAATGACTCAGCTTGCACTTTTTCTTGATCATAAATGCAAGGGCTGCTCGTAGGCTACTCACGCGTCGGGCATCCGGTTGCAATTCCATGAATTTAGTTTCCGATTCAATAGTCAGTGGCGCCCGTTTATCTCTCATTCAAGGAAAAATGCCGCTGATATATACCACAAATATGGCGCCCGGACTTCAACTGATAGAGCTCGACAAAGTTATAAATGCGTGCGACAGATATGGAACTAACCGGCATGACGGCATCTGTTTAAATGGGTCTCATCGCGTATGTTTACTTAATGAAGACCAAACGCGGGTAGTTGATGCTGCTCGCTCGTCACCATGGTTGGTGCAACCCAACCAAACCATCGAGTAAAATAAATAAGGGTAAACATGCGCGTTGAGACTCGTAGATAAATAGATAAATATGTCGGCTATTATTTAGTGTTTATGAGTATTTTTACTATTTTGGAATGTTTGCAGATTTATGGTACTGAATGCGTTTTTATTTAAATAAATCATAAAAAGTAGTAAAGTTATTTATATATCAATAAATAGTAGTCTATATTTTTGAATCAATCTTATTTTAATCAACGGTTATTGAAAAAATCATTAAGACTATAAAATATTTGTCCTATGATCCAATTTTTTTAAATATTTGATTTCATTTTAGAATGGTGACATGTTTTTAATTATATATGTATTAATAATCAAATATTAGAGCATGTTTCTATCGAAACATAATCTTGAAATAACAAAATTTTAATTAGGAAATCTTTACTCAAATAACGTAACAAACTGACTTCATTCAACTGATACCATTGTTACATAAAAAAATATTGTTGGTTTGCAATAAATATTGACAGCAGTGCCAGCTATACGCAAAGATAACTTTGTCGACTTGTAATATTGACTATATCTGGGCAAGTAAGAAGCGATTGACGATGACGCGCGCGCCGGTGAATGTTTATGATATAGCCTGATTATTTATAGTAGTATATTGTGTTTAAATTTACGAACCTATTCATTTTATTGGAAAGTGAGCGCTTCTGTATACCTGATTTATTTAATTTAGATTGAGTGCCATTGAAGTACCTTTTTTAAGAAAGGCATTAAAGTCAGAATATGATTTATGATATGGCAAGGATAAAGTTACGATAGAAGCATGATACGAGTGCTAGCCTCAGCATATTTAATTTTTGTAGACACTTAATTAATTGTCTTAAGAATATATTAGAGAATAAAGAATGTAGTCTATAGATTTTGCTGATCACTGAATAGTCTGACGGAGTTTGTATAGACACATTATCAATAGAGAATGTCATACTAGGAATCGGAAATAAAATAATCAGAAAATAAAAAAAAGAAAAAAAAAACTCAAAATCTTTCTCCAGATGGATTTGAACCAGCGACGATTAATTGTTTTAACATCAATAACATTACTGTAGGTCAACTCAATTCAATTAGCTCTTTCAGTATATCCACTGCTGGACATGGATTTACGTCACCACACCACCACACGGCATACGTCCCTCATGCACAAGACCGTGTGCGTGAGGGACGTATGCCGTTTGGTGACGGCTGACTATAAAATAACAGCACCTCATCTCTTCCCGCGGTTTTCGAAAAACTATATCACCCTTAAAAGATTGGACTCGCCAACCTGCTTGGCCAGCGTGGTGTTCTAAAGCCATACATCCCTCAACGACAGGTACTGTCATATATAATTTGGATACAATAATAGTAAATAATATGTACTTTGAATCCATTTTGCTCCACAGTGTCTTCCGAAGTGGAACACATTATACAGACAATTTCTCTTGAGACTTTCGTAAACTTTTAATACAACTTTTATCTACAACTAGAAGAATAAAAGCATTATCTTAGTAAACACACTTAAAGTGTACGTTAGAAGATAATAAGATTACGTTTATCAGTTAACGTCGCAATACGACGACGCCATTTTGAAATGTTTAACCAATAGGAAGCTGCAAATTTCGACGTTCCATTTTAAAATTTGCGTTTGTAATTAATTAAAGTAATTGTAATTTTAATTAAAATTAAAAACATAAATTTGAGTGATAAATGAAAAACACGATAGGTACATAACAAGTAGGTCCTTACGTATGTAGGGGATATAACTTCTAAGATTATCGTGTTTTTCGCACTTAACGTAAAGCCTAATACCGACCTCCTACTTAAATCCGACCACTTATGTTTTTTAAGTACCTACTATGCATTTAATTCTGCGCTTTTTCGAACTAGAAGAATTGTATTTAGCTTCATAAGTAAAATAAACTATAGGACACGTGAATTTAATATTTGTCATTTTAATGTACGTTTAATTTGGGAACAATGAAAATTTTACTCGCACACTAATAACTATTGAGTTATTAATTTGTATACTATTAACTCGTAACTATTGAACACTAATATCATTGATGTGTAAATAAGTCAATAAATTTGTAATTAATGGTCTATTTACAATCGCAACATTATTTCGTCGTAAACAAAATTAGTCTGAATATGAACAAAAAGATTGCAGAACTTAGCCATTAATTATAATAAATCATTTAATTCGTAGACCTAGTTAAAGAGAGCAATCCAATATCGAAGGAAGATAGGCAAATAAAGCGCGATGATTGATGTCATCTTTCCGATAGTCCATAATGACAAATTGATCGATGAACTATGTAATTAAGGCCATGTATAAATATATCTGAGAAATGGCCTATTAATCAAATATATGAAAATATATTTCGATATGTTTGTGTTTTTCCACTACTGGATATAGACAAGAGTTCTAATCTTGGGATCTTAAATAAGATCGATGACAGCACTAGTCCGAAGGGAGATTTCCCCATTTTCAGTACATTTTTAGAAAAAAAAGAGTGTTTAGGTATATAAAAGTTGTAGAGCTTCTTGTGTTATTTTCTGAAAAGTTTATACCGTATTAATGTTGGTACTACTGAACCGTTTTGCCCGATGTTTGAACTCTAGTGAGATATTGAACGAGACTATTTTTCCGTCATAATTCATGTCCGCAATAGGTAGATTTTTTCAAATCTTCCTGAAGCAAACAAATGTAATAGCTGACACAAATGAAAACCCGACTGCGAAATCGCAAGTTAAACTGAGAGGAAGATAACAAGTTTGATTTTATAGTAGTGTAGTGGTGACGAAAGCAAGAAAAAGTATTTTTAATGACCAGCTTTTCCCAATATTTGTTTACCAGCGACACACTTCATAGTTATATTAGATTTCTGCGACTCATCAAAAATTGTTTTACACCAATTTCATAGTTACGTAATAAAAATATTCTTTAATTATTTTTAACTCCTATTTTTATTTAATATTACCTATATCTAAGTCACAACTAAACACAATCGCATTTTTCGGAATTATGCCCGCGTTATTTAGATTTCATGTATTTTTAATTTTAATAAGCTCGTATTAACGTGCAATGCCGACTTTATAAAGTTTATTAATGCTCTTTGCTTTATCTATACACTTTCTTTTTTTGCTTGTATGTTTACAATAGCATTGTTATTGCCGTGATAATTGGCATTATTGATTGCTCTTATAAACGCCTTGTACTGTACGCATAAGGTTTATTACGTAAAGTGTGAGATTGTGATGCAATGTTGTTTATCCGAATGTCCGAAACACTTCCATTCATTCGCCCACCACATAATGTCATTAGAACAAATCCCAGGACGTGCGTAGCATACATTGACGAATAATTGTCGATAGGTTCACCCACTTTAACGCAGGTTTAGTGTATACAGAGTAGGGTTAACTTTAATTAATATTTTGGGGGAATTTCAAGGCCGCATTGGACTCTCACTTTTGAACTTGGATACTTAGAATTGTTAAGATTTGGAATTGGAATTGGAAGTGGAATTGGAAGTGAGAAACAATAGCGTCAACAAAAGCATATTTACAGAATAACAGTTTATAGGTGAAACTATCATTTAGATCGATATTACAGTATCCCGCGGCGTAAGCTCAAAAGTTTTCTGACTATAATTCACCAAGCGCGCAAAACGCGGATTGGAGGATGTTATAAATACCGTAGATGTTTTAACACGCACATGCATACCCACTCCCGTATGCATACACGCTCGCACTCGCATACACACATATACATACACAATAAACACACTTTGTGTGCTTTTACTTTTGTTCTTCATTGTTATAAATTCACTCTCATTGTCTAGTTAAAGAAATCATTTGATGGCCTTTATTTTTTCTATCTTAACTATTACTCTATCTTTAATTACTGTCGAGGTTGTCGATTTTATAAATAAAGTAAATATATATCTATCTAAAATATTGCTCAAGCAGGCACTGGAACAATTGCAAATCCTTTTGCATATCGTTATCACGCAATTCAATAAGCGGCTACCTGCCGCTAACCGCAAAAACAACGTTGTAGTGCAATCCCACTTTTTCACTTTATGGTAACTTGTTTGCGGACCGCAAAAGATTGTAATTATTCAAATGCTTAATATAGTCTAGTGATTTCTTTGAGTCATGCTCAGCGGTAGTATTACAAGTATCTGCTTTAAGAAATCAGCGAAAATCTTATTTATTCTAACAATAGAGGAACGGTCCACCTGCACCGCACCAAATATTTACTCCATTAGTATTTACTTTCAAGGGCGTATTGGGCGCAGTTATAATCTAAGTCAAGTAATGTGTCCGGCATAGTGTGGCGGTCATTGTAAGTCTTACAAATGTGAGAATAACTCTTAACCTTGCGCCCGGCACATTTGCCATTTGTTTCAACAACAATAGAATGGAATTTTAACACCGAACACTTGTAGTTATTATTTAAAATGTTCTATTGATACTAGTAATAAAATGTTATTCGCATAAATACCTATTTTCTTTTTTCGGAAGGATAAGCCACTTCTATTATACCTAAGGTTGTTATTATACTTTGAAATAACTTGATATTATACTTTGAAACAGAAATCGACAGTTCGAATGCGAGATAGGGCTAGATAGATACAAGTAGATAGGAGATAGGTTGGATTCAAAGAAACATTGCCTTTCCAGTTAGATATCCACCGTGCCTCACTAAAAGTTGACTAGTAGAGAATTAACCATGGATTAAGCTCACTGTACGATTAAGTGCAATAAGATTATATAAAGAGAAGAAATAAATAACATCCATGAAAATTGCAGAATCGGTAATAGTGGAATGTTTATTTGAGTACACAGTATAATTATCAAACCGCCATGAATCTAGTGATACATAACCTCCAGTGATAGCCAGTGAAACTTAATACGATACGGATGCATTCTGACAGTTACGGGACGACGACAAAGAGAACCTACGAATGTACTTAACTTTTGAACTTCAAATTCAAAAAAACTCAATATGGGTTTCTTGCAAAAAAAGATTCGTGAAATTTTCATAATTATGATATGAACGGAATCCATAATTTCAAGCTTCAGGAAAGAGTTGTCACTTTACCGATTTATTAAGATGGAGGTACTGTGGGCCCATGAAAACGTTGAGCAATTTCGTGTTTGATTCGTTTGAAAAACAAGGATTGATTTGCAAGGACATACTGTTTTTTTTGTTTATAGACGAGTGGGCGGCCGAGCAAGCGGTCCTACGTGATGGTAAATGTTACCGCCGCCCATGGACACCTGCAACACCAGGGGGTATGTGGGCGCGCCGTCGACCTTGCAAAATCCTATTCACAGCTGTTCGTTCTATTTTAGAAATGTCAATTTGAAACTTAATTTGAAGTGGTCAACATTATCGTTGGCCGACTGTACATCGGAATTGTTTGGTCTGCAATGTACGGTGGCTCTAAAATTCTTATTTAGGCAAACAGTTATCTTACTAAATCTAGAGTATATACACTAAAATTATAAGGATTACCGTTGAAAAATGGGCGTGAAATCAAAGAGATTCGTCACAGTCTGGCTAAGTAGTCTTGTATTGAACGATACCTGAATTATTTAGGGCACGTGCAGATCAAGCGTAATGTTGTCCGCCAACTATGAACTAACTTTAGACACGGAATTGTTGACTCTTGTTCATGGAATTTGTCCCCCTCGATACACCCCTCTTAATCGTTAGAACAATAAAGTTATAATTACAATACTTATATAATGAGTGTAGCCCGCGACTTCGTTTGTTTGAATTTTAGAGTGATTCCCGTGGGAATAATGGTTCATAATGGATCTGAATAAAAAATTAATCCGGTACATGAGCTATAACTATAGCTCTGATGTGTAAGCAAATTCGATAAAGCGCCCGTTTAAATATATCTGTAGTAGTATAGAAAACGGAGATGAGTCACGAAAATTAACAAAATTAAAATCCGAAAAAGAGAGACGCGAAAGTATATCTGTCTTTTTTAGCAATAAGTAAAAAACATCGGCAATTTTTTTGACTAATTTCGGAATTAGATGTATACAGTAAGCAACTATTGTTAATAACTAATACAAATAACTGTTCAATTTTCGTGACTCATCTCCTTTTTCCATACTACTACAGATATATTCGTTAAAAAAAACAATGTTCGGATTTAGGTAGGAGGTCGGTATTGGGGATTAGTGTATATTCAATCCCCAAAGTTCCGACCCTCAAGTATTATAATACCTAAACAGTTGCCTATATTCAACCCCCAAACGTTGTGCACATTGTATCTAGTCTGGGACTGCGTTAATTTACACAATTTCGAGCAGCGACACAACGCCAGTTCAAAGTCAGGCATCCACATAACGCTAGGTGTGCATATGCCCTTTTAGGAAAATACAAACACACAGTTATATCTACAAAAACTGAAGAATAAACCAAAAGGAAGACTTTTTCAAAGCGTTTAAATTATTACGTCAACAATAAGCTCGGGTTTGTTTCGCTCGTGTAATGTACAGTCGCATAGAAAATTCTCTGAAATTTCCATTTTAGCTGCATTCAAGTGGAGAGCAATTATAGTGAATCGCGTGTTAGTGAACGCGAAACAATCGTTTAATAATTTCGTTACTTTTTGTATACTTTTTGTGATTTACGTGATTTATAACTAACATGATTAACTGCAATAGTTATATACCCGTTTTTGGACTTGAATTACAGGTTAAAAGCGATTAGGCGTATCCGGATAAGGATTTACATAAGTATGCAGTGCGTAAGGCGTTTACATAAGGTTAATTAAGTAATTATTGACTCACAATGACTCTCGTCGGTGTCTTAAAAGCCGATTATGGGATAATAAAGCCGCTACCACAAGCCCTGAAGGAACTACATCACCTTCAAAAGAGTGGACTCGCCATACACGCACTATGATCGTGGAGCTCCACTAAGTGCAGAAACCTGCCAGTTGAAGATAAAGGTGATGAAGAATAGTGGACTCGCCAACTCGCTCGGCCAGCGTGGCGTTTTAAAGTCATACATTCCTCATGCTCATAACAATGTGTACGAGGAGGCCCATGTCCATCAATGGGCGAACAAAAGGGGCAGGTTAAGGTAGTGACTATAAATGTTCCAAAGTTAACGCAACGAATAACGAAAAAGCAGTTTACGAGGGTCAGTGCCAATAAAAAACTTATTATGTTATTAACCTGCTAAAATTGTGTATAAAAAGATAATGAACCACGAATGATCTCTCGTTTTAACTTTCCTATACACAAAAAGGCCAAGCATTTATCCATCGGATTGTACAATTACCGGCAAAAAGCCGTCGTCGGACCGAAGAATTCGTACATAGATCGGATCGTGACGAGTCAATCAGGGTTCAACGAACTTTGTACCTACCGACTGGTCTTTTCACCAGTGGGTACCTTCAAGGCGGCCAGTGGTAGGAAACCGGATGACCGTGGGTTTAAATGAGAATTCATTAAAGCTAATGAGTCTTTTAGAAAATGATCGTTAAGAATAATGGAAAATACTTTCGAACCGTAGATATAAATATATATATATAACACTCATATATATATATATAAACTGTCGCTTTTAAACTTAGACTTTTTGATTTGATCTAAGCTTTTAAAGGAGCATAAAAAAGCATTCGAACAATTACGTTTTTATCGCAATTCAATTACAGCGACTAAGGTTTTGGAATATGTAGCCGTCTATTGAATAAATTGATAACGACATGCAAAGTCGTAAGCCATTACTTTACATACACACATACATAAGATACACACATACATTAACTGCATCACTCATCAACGCTATGATGATTTCTAAAATATTTTGTGCCATCTTCTAGCGAAGGTTGGCAATTATTTGAACTTTAGAAATTGCAGCACGGATAGTGAGTGCTCTTGCTGTACCACTGGCGTAAGTTCTTTCGGTCCTCCCGTCCTAGATCTGTCCTCGTATAATGAGTCACATTTATTGGTCCTCATTATATGACTGAAATGCTGGAGATTTCTTATTTTAACCAAAAAACGTTACAATTAGAATAATAATTATAAAATTATTATAAAAAGCGAGTTTCAGTCGCCTAAAACATTTAATTATATGTTTATTTATTCGTTTGCTATTTCATTATAAATATAGTGCACTCTGTGTTCACTTGTAATGAGTATACATAGTGTATATTATGCTGCATGACTATTATATATTTTCTATTGTTATGCTGTGTATGTAAAATTATTGAAATAAGATAAAAATCTTAATAGTCTTTAAAATAGAATTTTAAAATGATCAGAAACTGACAAAGAATTTTTAAATTATTATTTTGTACACCGTTAAAAAAGTTAATTAAATATGAATATTAATTTGAAATTGGATGGAAGGTTCTCAAAAATATGTTACTTAATTATAGTTACAAAAAATTTAATTTTCGACAGAAAATCTTACAAATAAATTTTTTAGAAGAGAAATATATTACATTTAATTCAAACAAATCTAGGTCTGTAATAAATATACAAATTCAAATCACTAGCATGGCTTTATATCATACAATCTTGACAGCAGGAAAACTAAGAAATGAGGCCATAAAGTCAGCGGTTGCAGCATAAACTTAGAATGATAGGGTGCCAAAATTATATTCACACCCCTCACAAATGTGTATTTAATACGGACTTCCTCGTGCACAAGACAATGTATATAAGGTCTGTATTCAGCAGTGGACGATGAAAGGGCTGGATACGGTGACATCACAAGTTAGGATGTTTTCACAAGACACACACTGTTATGTAACCCCATATTATGTAAACAAACAAACGAATTTCGTGACGTCGTAAAAACAAACCGCTGATTCAAAGTACAACTTTACTCATTCAATCATTGTTATGTATGTGTCCGCAGCCAATAACTTCAAATTGGATTAGACCATTACATGAATTTTAGGACAATGTGGAAAAAAACGATCCTTGATACCTGTAGTACGATCCTATGAGCATATTTCATTAAATGTAGTAGTGTAGTATTTGAGAAATGAGTTGATATATAAATCTTATTTTTGGAATAGGGTCATGTGGGCTCTGCTATAAGGGCCAGAAGGGAACGTTTATTCGTAAGGCTTTAACTAACAGATTCAAGACTTTATGATCAACTTTATAATGTGAATCCAATGTAACATACTTTGCGTAGTTTACGATTTCAATATAATAAATAAGTAATCACATTCAACGGTAAATATTTATTGTAAGTAAAGCCATAATGGAAATATGAAAGTACTTATTATCAAGTTTAATAACACAATATTCGAAAATAACTATCACATTTCAGATATAAATACGAGTACATTTTCACTTATTACTATCATTAGAGGAAAGTTTGAATAGAAGCCGTGTGGCTACCTACTTTATTGTACATCCATTTTATTATAGCCCTTATTACTAGACTATTAAAGGTACCTATAGGTGCAGATTGCTTGCTACCTCTCGTACCCACGCTTTCATTTATTAGAACCAATCGTGAAATAATGACCGCTAATTGCAAAGCCCAACACCCGCCACCCGCGCCTCTATCAATGGACCGAGTAGGCGGACTGGTGCCGTTGCATATGTTAATACAAGCAAACACTCTACATTGACTTAATTACTGTACACTTCCCACTCTACAGTAGCACAATGACTTAAAAAAACAGTAAGCGATCTTTGAGCACACGCTGAAAATTCACTTCACGCATCTATCTATGTATATGCGTAAAGTTATATTTACTATAATAGTATATGCGTAATTGTACCGCCCGACGGATAAATGCTTGGCCTTTTTGTGAATAGGAAATTTAAAACGAGAAATCATCTAGTGGATAGTTTGATGAGCTCCGAGTGCTACGACTTGACGATTATATTAGGTGCTTACCTATGAAATGACCGATTTGTCTGAGAAACTGAAATTTATAAAAATATTCATTATGTTAGTTGAAATATTGACCTATATTATTTACACACTTTCACCATCTTACGGGCAATTGATTGATGAACCAATATTGTTTTATCACTAACATTAAACACTGCTGCTAACACAGCTGTACTTTGAAATGGGTCTGCTTCCACTATAGCCTTTAATTCATCGTTATTAACCTTGGTTGTAGGTTGTCCGTGGTCCCTTAAGATCGAAATATCCAGAGCGGAAGCGTTCAAACCATCGACGCACGGTGCGATCGTTTGTGGTGTTTGGCCCATACACACTATTGAATTGTGAGCTGTCTGACTTGCGTTGGTACCTCGACGAAACTTACGAGTATATTCAAAAATAGCACGAATTTTCAATATCCATTTTATTTTCAAGACAATCACATAAACAAAATTTAGGTACATAAAAACAAATGAAATACTGATTTTGAAATAAGAGCATTGTAGCTATTAGATGCATTTTGTTTTATTTTGAAATTTGAATTCGAACAGAAGATAACGAAAATCAAAGTGGCCATTAATAAAATTGGTCATTTCATAGGTAAGCACCTAATCTGTGACCTGACTTAGTTCAACCTAAGGTCTCTCCGCGCTTTAATTTTCACGTTAAGGCGTCAACATAGATCAGATCATTTACTGTCCTTACCTCTACTGTGGCAAAGCAAGGATAAATTTGTTAAATTTAATATAGTTTAATGTGACCGGTTTCCGAATTAGGTGAGGGCGGAAATTCGAGAAATTATTTCTAGGAATTGTAACGTGTATGGCAGTTACTTGTGAAAGTCTGCGGGTTAATGTGATTTCAGAGATGTATGTTATTTGAATTCAATGCAGTTTCTGAAAGACTACTCTGTATTTTCAAATAAGTATCATAATGTAAACATTTAATTTTGTATTTGTGACACCCGTGTAAGAATTAGTATTAGGTTAAGTTAGATATTTCTTAGAGACGAGCGAACAGACATTTCGCTGCCGACTAAGTAAACTTTGTACATGTAATTAGTTTTAATAAATATTTAACGTGAAGGAAAAGCCCATCGTTATTTTCAACGTTAATTAAATTGCTTTCAAGTTTACTGGATTGTAAGTAATTTTGAATTAGTTCTAATGAAATTCAATTATTAAATAGAAAATTTAGAGATATTATCAGGACATGGTTTATGCCAAGATGTTAATTTTCCAAGTTTGTTTTTATTCTTCTATGGTGATGGTGGCAGACGGATATGCGGCCTACGTGATTTTGTGGATAAAGTGTCTTGATCACCGCACTGTGCGCCACAATTCTTAGATAAAGATGTGCGGATTCAGCGACTCCTTGTCAAGGAATTGCGGATTAACCCATACGACGATGACGGGATGGTAAAATACCCGAAGTTGGCTTCAAATTAAGTAATTATTGAGAATATTTCTCACTATACAGGCGGTAGAACAGGCAGAGGGACGCAACGTCTCTCCGGACTCTGAGGGGTTCTAGACCGTCTGTGACAGTGGGATCGTCGACAATTCGAACGGCTCGTCGTTCGTTGGATGGGATTCAAGATATCCAATATATTGTTAATTTTGTGATGTTAGTGTTGGTTTTTTAAAAAAAAAAACGTTATTATTGTATACCATTCCATACTATACCATCAGCTCATGTCTCTCAACTGTTAGATATATACCTATCCCGAGGCTCATCTCGCACACGATGCGCTCTTCTCAATCAGTCAATAGCGGCGAACTTTTTTCAAATCGTTGTGGTCATTGCGTCGGTCCATCTGGTTGGCTGGAGATGTCGTACGTTGCCGAAAAGTGAACTCTAACCATCTAACCTCTAACCATCCATAAGTTTATATATTACATGTTGTTGTTGTATTAACGTTTATATAATTTTTCTAAACAAACCCGGAACAAAGCGAGCATTAGTGCTTCATTATCGCAGCTCCATCTATATCAATTGCAGTCCCATGAACAATGGTCGATTAACGCAGCCATTTCTGCAGATCTGTATCACAAGACGAATGTACGCAAATAAATTATAGAAAGAGACAGATGTGGGCAAAAGTGATCTATTTGTGTATGTAACAATTCCTTCATTTGTAATTTATTTTATTCTTCTTGGTGTACCAGATCATACCATAAGTCTGCGTTTCTGCTGGGTAACATACCTCTCCTAACTCCTAAGACTCAGCACAATACATAATCGTCCATTCTAATCATAGCAATACCGAGGACTTTCTTTAAAATGTCATTACACCTTCGTTCATTCATTCATTCGGTTATAATTATTGGCTCTACGAAAGCTATGGCCTGCAAATTCAGCGTGATTCTTTGATTAACGTTTTTCATCAAATTTGTTCGTTTCGTATTCTGTCCAGTAAAAAGACCCCAAGCAGTCTGTTCGTATGTCTTAGGTAATAAGAGAATGTATTAACGAAAAGCTGCATAATCCGACCACTGAGTTTTATAATTAATGTCTTTTTATAATGGGTGCTTTTTCCAATTGAAAAGTGTTGCTGTTTTTCAGTTTCATGATGCTCCCGGGAGCACAATTTTATCTCCGGGATCACGGGATTTTGAAATTTTGAAGTGCCTTCCAAATTGAACCCACCAGTAGTTTTCGCAGTTCTAGTAGCTTCTGAAATTAGTGTCAACAGACGAATAGATAGAACGAATACATAGATGAATAGGCAGACGCTGCTCTTTATACCTACTGTAGAGAGAAATATACGAGTACAAACAGTGGGCAGTTTATTGTAGATTGGTTCATCACGCATCAGAATGGACAGAGTGGCAGAACTCAAGAGTTACTGTTACTTTTATAACAAGCTAGAAGGCCTCCATCACAATGAAATAATGATACCATCTTCTAATTATTTTCACGATGTATCACGATCGGATGGACAATGCCCTATTCTGTTGTGCCCTTCGTAATTTATAGCTGTTTTTTCTGATCTATCGCAACGTTAACTATGAATAAAAAATTGCAAGGTTATCAGGTTTTTTGTTAGAGTAAAAATAATGTATCGGACTGATCAATAACATTTTTGATTATCGTTCAAAAACAGTGGAGACATTTGCGAGTAGATACTTTTAAATATCGACAGAATTTTTGGAATTGAAACTGGTGCGAAATGGTAAATTATAATATTAATAGCGCCGCACTCAATGGCCCACATTAGGATTCCCCGTGTCGTGGGTCCGGAGACACATATATAGACGAACACAACACGTGCAATCACCCAGACCCGAACAAACACCTGTCTTTAAACAAATAATTGTCTGACCGGGAATCGAAACCGGGACCTTTTGCACAGTAGGCAGGGCCACTATCGACTGGGCTAGTTGGTCGACTATAAATAACTGGGAAGTTAAAATCTCAAATGAAACAGTTTGAGATTTTAACTTTGTAAAATTCAGTAAAATATTAATTTTATACGTGTGAACCCTGAACAAAACTGTGAAAGGTTTGGATTCCGGTAAGAATTTTAAACAACTTTTGAGAACTAATGGTTCTCAAAAGTTGTTTAAAATTCTTACCGGAATCCAAACCTCGTTACTAAGACTTGATTCCAGTCAAGAAAAGTGTTTCTAACAAGCCCTTATCTCGGGTCTAGGTGTTACTACCTCCATTGTTTCTTGTTCCCGCAATACTGGGATAAAGCTAAGGGTTTGAAACAGAGATAAGGTTGACTAGAACGGGCAAGTGTTTAGCTGGGTGCTAAGTAGTTGCGGTACTTCTATAGGAACCCAAAAGCTTGGCTACATAAGAACTCTTAAATCATTGGTTTTGCTTTAAACCAAATAAGTATTTATTTAAAATAACAATAGAGGATAACTCTGATATAGTTTGAGATTCATTCATGTTTATATACCTTTTTGCGGTCGTAAACGGTGTTGTTGCTGTGATTTTAAAATTCATATTCGCTGCTTTGACTGAATGAATAGGTTTATTCTACAACCGCTTGTTAAATAAGTTGATACTGAACTGCAAACGAGTTTGTATTTGTGAGCTTCTTGTATCGCTGGAGATTTGGTATTCTATAAACTACAAAATAGTGTATTTTATGTTGCATATTTATATATTATGATATGTTGGACTTGTTTATCATTAATATTTAATTAAGTTATCACATTTAGTCGGGATTAAAAAATATTTTATATCTAGTCAACAGATTAAAGATACCGTAAATGTAAGACGCAATATTTAGATGACATTGCTTTAGAAGCAGTTACGTTGCTTTTGTGTAATGTTGATTACAACAGTCGATTTAAATCAAAGCTGATCATTGTTTGTTGTAGAAATGCCAGGAATGTTGTATATGCACGGGGTGATTGCGAATTATCAAGTGATCTCTCGACTGCTCAATTTTGTATACTTCAAAGAATACTGAAAATATAATTTTGATGTCTATACATACACACTATGTGGCAATGAATAGGGCTCGAAAAACACTACAACTTGTTAATTTGATACTAAAATAGATTTAGTCTGGATTAATTTTGAAGGTAATTCAAAGCGATTCAGTAGTTTCAGAAATGTAACAGTCTTCTAGTCTTTTCACAAACATTGAAGTTTGTTCATACTAGGGATGTTATGGAGTTCCGTTGTATTGGAGGATTTCTTAAAAAACATTCGAAACCGAATCCGAAATAATACATTGAGATGTTGTTACGAATAATTGTATACATTTTTGTTAGGGGCGGAATTTCAACGAGACGAGTTTTGACAAGTTCTGGCATTAATTTGTTAGATTTATAGTTCATTCTTATTCCTATTTGGTTTATCTTAAAATCAGAATTATTTCCTATTTGGTTTATTTTTATCTGATGTTAGTTAGTAATACATTTCTAAAAAGTAATTAAAAAACATATACGTAACCGAAACCGTACCCGAAACCATATCCGAAATAATTTCTTATCCTTATCTGTAAGCGAAACCTGTAAAAGAGTAAACAATATATCTGTATCCGGATCCGAAATACTCGTATCATATCCCTAACAACCCCACAGTTCATATAAACTAGATGCTGATGGGCTCATAACAGTCTACAACTTTTGTATCTCCCTTCAGACTGGAGCCTGGCATCGGGCTTTATTAAACCCAATAAATTCGAGTAAAACGGTTACACAGCTAACTCTTTCTTCGTGTCGTTGAAATAAATGTGAATAGTATTGCTAGCTATTAGCGTTTGAACACGTTAGAATCCCCAGTGAGCCAGCGAAAAATTCAGGATACAGAAAATTTAGAGAAATAAGCACGCCCGTTCTATTTAATTTATTTCTGTGACTTCTAGAACAATATGTTCGTCACAATTTTATTTACCTCTCTGATAGTGTCTTTGTCAGTATCGTAAGTAAATGTCAATGGCATGTCTATCGTATACATTTCACTTAGCGATAACGCGTCCGTTTGTGGGTCACGGCACTTTCTAGTTATGAGTTCGTTATTGGATACTGGTTGCTCATGCGCAGCTGACCGCGGCTCGTGAACCATTTCTTAAGTACCTATACACCTGGCTTGAGGATTTTGTCCCACACGAGCTATAGTATATCAATAGTCTGGCCGATAAGACGTCAACAGTATCATTGAGAATCTTTGTAACACATTTGTAAATCTTCGTTTCTTCATTCCTTGTTTTCAAAAACCTTTAATTTCCTTTTATCAATTTTCACATTTGTGAGACCCGAGGGAGGCAAAGGAGGAAAAAGGAGGAATGACACAATAAGTACCTATTCAATGTATTTGCTTATAATAGTAACGATAATATTTTATATAAATGTGCGTCTGGGATGGACGTGCCGCACGCTATAGGGGTTCGTTGCTTAGCTGATACTTATTCAAATGTGGCAAAAAAGGCCATGCATAAAGGTATTGCGTCTAGCAATACTAATAGAACACGTTGATTTACTAAAATATTAATAATAGTCATTATTAGAGACCGGATTATATGCATTTGCATATTTAGCCCATTCTCACCGGTTATTGCATATTTTACCTAAAATCTAGTGATGATGCATATTTGCGCTATATTTACAATATTTTTCGGTAGAGTAGTTAAGTTTAGTAGTTAAGAATTGACAGTCCAAGGAAGCATTTAACGATTCTAGTATAAAAAAAAAACAGCTGTGATTAGCACTCATTTTTCCCACATACCTGCGAGTATTAAAAAGCTTGAAACTTGGTTTGGCGTGGACTGAATCTATTAAATTAATGAATAAAATCCGCCAAATGAACTCTGCATTGCCACAGGTATTTCTGCGTAAACTTAAAGAAACATTTTAAAACATTTTGAATAATAACCCAGGCTTTAAACCTTTGTGTCAAATTGATAGTTTTATTAAGGGGGGCGGGTGAACTTTTGCCAGAAACAATAAGTGCTAACATAGCACCCAAATTCAAATACTAACATTTGGAACGGTATCTATCTGATTGTTTACGTTTACAAGAGTAACAAAATGTTACCTAAATAATTGTTAAGTATCGTCGATAAGTTGTTGAATAACATATAACATAACATATCTGATATCAATAAATTATCGATATCAGATATGTTATTCAACAACTTACTAATTGTAAGTTATGAAAGTTATGTAAGTTTTGAAATAAAAAAACTAAAAATTACTATATATTTATTATTTAATGTTGCACATTTTGACACTTTTCATGCATATTTCATCTGGCGAGCAAGACAAACCTTGCTAGTAAAAAGCTCGGTGTACTGAATGGACCAAAACAGTACTTCTCTCCGTGGCATCACTTGTCGCTTTATAAAGTTCAAGTTGGACCCCACGTGGAGTACTGCTCACACCTCTGGGCCGGTGCACCGAAGTACCAGCTGTACCCTCTTGATTCCGTCCGAATATTCGAATTGTCGACAATCCCACTCTCACAGGTGGTTTAGAATCGCTCAGCATGCGTAGAGATGTTGCATATCTTTGTGTTTTCTATCGCTTTTATAATGGGGAATGTTCTAAAGAGCTGTTCCATTTGATGACAACTTCGGGATTTTACCATCGCACCGCTCGTCATCGTCGTACGGTTCATCCGCAACTTCCTTGACATAGGAGTCGGTGCGTACAGTGCGGTCAACAGGACTTTATTCCGCAAACCCGAAAGTCGTGGAATGAACTGCCAGCTGAGGTAATTCCATTGCACTCCATACACGGGGGTCCAGTATTAATTAGCGGATTGGCGAATTTTCACATGACTATAAACATTCTGGCATGCCTGCGTTAACATTTCACGTATCAAATGTACTGTCTCCAACATTTTCCACGTTGACTTTTAGTTATTGGTTAGTAACAGGACAGTGAGTTACACTCACCGGCACGGAAAGTTGGCCACGTGTGAGTTTTGCTGTACCTTGCATTTAAATAAATTTTCTTCAATAAATTAAGTGTAGGTGGGCTCGATATGTGTCGCTTTTATTTTTTCATAACTTTTTTGAAAGATTACCACACAAATTTATTTATAAGTTTATTTAAGACCACGCACTTTTACACAAAAAAAGAATTTTAAACACTCAATTTTAAAACACTAGAAAATGAAGAGTTTACTAATTTTCTTTATCGTATATACGTTTTAGTATCGGGTGTTTCCTCCTCTGGCTCTGATAACCGCCTGCATTCGATCTGGCATGCTTTGAATGATGTTTCTGACATCAACTTGCGGTATGTTTTCCCAAGCGTCCAGTACTGCATTTCGTAGCTGATTGAGTGTCTGTGGCGGGTTGAAGCTTGACTTTATCTTTCTTTTGAGCATGTCCCAGATGTGTTCTATTGGATTTAAGTCCGGGCTACGAGCTGGCCATTGCAAGTTCTGAATGCCGACCTCTTGAAGGTACTCATTCACGCAACGTGCGACGTGTGGGCGTGCATTAAAAGGAATTCGTCGTGTCCAGTGAACCCCGAATAAGGCATAACATGATCCTGAAGGATCTCCTCGATGTATCGAGTTGCAGTTAGCCGATTATCGACGATAACCAACTCTGTACGAGCGTCGGAATTTATTCCTCCCCAAACCATTATGGAACCTCCGTGAAAACTCACTGTTTGTGTGGTGGTGATGGGTAAAAACCGTTCTCTTCTTCTTCTCCAGACTCGTTCCCGACCATCTGGAGCATGTAAAGCGATTCTGCATTCATCTGTAAACAGAACTTTAGTCCATTGCACGTGGGTCCAGTGTGCGTGGTCTCGTGCGAACCGAAGTCGAGCTACTCGGTGCTGTCTAAGAAGTTGTGGACCGCGTGCTGGTCTCCTTGATTTAAAATACACTTCCTCCATGCGTCTTCTCACTGTACGTTCGCTAACATTCACGCATCTCGCGATTTGGAGCCGCTGGCGGATCTCAACAGCGGTAAGATGGATTGATGAATGTGGTCCCTTAAGCGCGATAGCTACTTCACGTTGTGTCAGGCCCTGATCGATTAATGCTACGGCTTGTGCAACCTGAGCTGGTGTTATGGGCATTTTGTTTGGTTTTAAGGTACCTCTGAATATTGAATTTAAATTACAAAATCACGAAAATGCAGTAATCTAACGGTACACTTTTCACAATACCAAATTTAAGACTTCAACTTCGTCGCTCATATTACCAAATTCAACTAAAAGTTAAAAGAAATGTACACTACACTCAAACATAATGAATTACCCTCTTGAACTAAAGGTAAACATTTTTTCAACATACCGCCATAACAAACATTCATTAGAAATACTTAAAACTTTATTTATCGCGAGATAAGCGCTTGGCCAAGATTCCGTGCCGGTGAGTGTAGTAACCCGATGCTTGTATCACTCTGATACGCTAATGAACGGTGTTGGGTTACACGCCCCTACGCGTAACTTACGCGGACACTCGCGGACAAAGTGTTTATCAATATTAATAAATTCGACAAAAATCTTAAATTTCTGACATAGCTCAAAGAATCAGCAAGCTAAAGTGACAATAGGCAGACTATTACAGTTTGTGGGCGTACTCGACTGACCAAGCCATATCCCTCTCTAACAGAAGACAATCGTAAAATATATTTCCCACTTTATCCTATTCCTCCAATGTACGTACGTGTTTCCGTAGTGAGTGAGATATGATAAAGTTCATTCCTATCCCATCCTATCTTATCACTCCACATTTTCCTTATCCTTTATAACTAGGTTACGATAATTCGAATTACTTAATTATTGTTATTTCTTTATTTAAATGTGGTTACTCAGTGTTTTCGATTGTTATATCGATTATTTATAAAATGGAAAGTCGTTTTTTATTTTATACTTTGTAACCTACAATTATCATCAGATATATATTTTTTTTTATGGACGAAAGAGGCAGACGAGCATACAGTCGAACTTACGAGCATATGAGCATATCAGGTATCCATACATACTGTCGCCCATAGACATAAACGATACATGCCATCATTCGTTCAGAATCACAAACGTTGGCACGCCCCCAAATGCGCTGCCTACCTTTAGTGATATAGGAATGGATTTGGAGAAAGGGATGGGAAAATGGGGAGGGATAGGACGGGAATGGGCTCTGGCACATCTCACTCATTACCGAAACACGTATGTACATTAGGGAAATAAGATAAAGTGGAAAATGCAGTACGTTTCAAGGTAGTCTTCTGTGAGAGAGGGGTAACGTGGCCAGTCGAGCGCGCCCAGCGGCTGTTGGATTACAGCGTGCACTCTACCCCTCAATATGGTTAAAGACTTTAAACATGACAATCTTTTGGTCTATTAAATACATAAACATGCTAATTGCAATTAAATCTACATATATACGAGTAATAGGTACTAATTCTAAAGTTATAATCATGTTGTACATCTAATATTTTTTGAAGAGTCATCTCTATTACGAATGATGGATAAAATTTCCAAAATAATTTTTTTTCCAAATTTTTGGAATTTTTGTGTCTGTCTGCTTTTCTATGTGTGCATACCGCAAAGACCACTTGATGAATTTTAATGAAGGATATCGAAATAATCGTAGTCACAATTCAAGGTCAAATAAAATATAAAGATAGTCACGAATTCTAAAATACTAACAGAATAAAACCTCGCCATTCGATTTCAGATTTACCCTCCAAATCGAGAAGCTGTTAAAGCCTTAAAATGTAGGCAGGCAGTAGGGCTTGCAACCCCTAAAAATCGCTGAACTAGATTTCCGTGTAGAACAAATAGTCTTTCTGCATCAGTTGACTTTCCGTCGCAAGCGGAAATCCTTCAAATTTCACATAATATTAAGTCCTAATAACTTTTTCACATAATTTGTATTGCTAGAAATCTTACCCCCGTAATAATAAAATGAAGTTGTAGGTAGTTACTTTTTAATAAAGTATTTTGCATGCAATAATACAGTAGTGATACTGTATGAAGGATGTCCGTTTCGGACAATTGTATCGATTGCAAACACTTTAGACAGACGCTGCGTGCCGGCGTAGTTTTATTGGTGCGAGTGCTTTTATGCCTTGTAACTACACTGCAATGTTTCGATGTAATAATGACATAGTAAAAGTACGTAAATTGAATAAACTTAGAAAGAAAGAAGAAATAAATAAAGGAAAACATTTATTTGTACACACAAAACACTAAACATTAAACTTAACATATAACACGGGTAAGAGAATGTGCAGTGTAATTGTGTGTCTGCAAAAAGATCCGTAGCTAAGTATATCTGCTGCAACACCAAGATGGGTTACAGCGCTGGTTTTCAGCTACATCCTGAGGCTTAGGGTAACTCACGGACCATTTGATGGGAGTTACACCTTACCTAACGATTAAAAGGACACGAGTATATTAAAAAATCCAAAATTATTCGCATTGCACAATTTAAGACTATTTCATGAACATGGAAACACGGATAGCACTCATTGTACTGCCACTCTGTCCCAATTGCCCCCCCCCCCCCTCCCCCCCCCACACACACACAAGGAACACACACGCTAACACAAGGAAGGATAAGCAACAGACTTTCTGCATTACACTACCTCTATTTAAATTATAAGAAAATTGTTTGCTTTGTATAGTGTTTCACACCCTGTATGGTATGGAGGTAAGATAATAAGATATTGAAGGAGTATATCATTTTGTTGCTTTCTATATCCGAATACCATGTATTTTAATTTTACAGGATTTCGAACAAGGGAATTTCTATGCGACCAGGCCGCAATACGATCGAGATTATTATAGAAATTATAAAAATAGAGATTATTATAAAAAATATTATATAAGTACATTCTTATAGTAGTTTAAATGCTGTTATGAATTTTTTTGACAGGAGACTAGAGGAGCAGCGAATCCACTTGATTGTAAACTATCACCCTATCTGCGATGTGTACTAACATCAGTCTGGAAGAGATTGCTATTTATTTAGAGATGAGAGATAATTTAGAGATTGCTGAAACGATGTTATTTAATTTTGACATAATGTAATATCTATTCAACAGTTTTGTTTATCTATCAGCCAAGAATGATGAACTTTAAACGCGTCCGTCCACGCAATGGGAAAAAATGGGATAGATGGCGAATATTGACTATTATAGGGCGAGAAAAGGAAAGGGATGAGATAATGAAAGGGCATTTATTCGTAACACGAGACCATTCAAAATTGAATAGCCGCAAAACAAAGCATTTTGCTTGACGTGTAATAATACAGGTTACACAGTATGCAGTAAAAGTGAAATAATGATCATAAACATAGAACAATATCACTGTCTGAGTAAAACCATCAATCTATGACATCGAGGTACTGAACAATAAAACAAAACCGTCTACGCCTGTAGGCGAAAAGTAAGTTTAAATTATATAATAACATTCCTTCTAAAGGCTATACATTTCATTGTGAAAGACGACTGACCAAAAACCATAATAATTACTTGCACAAGATTGTAACGTACCAAATGGTAATCATTTAAAACTGACGTGACCTGTTGCGGAGGTTGCAGATAGGTAGGTCACGGGGGTAACAAGTGTTACAATTACTATAATTTGTAGTTGTTGCAATGAATTACTTCACTAAATGTGAGCGAAGGAGTCAATTCCTTCGCTTATATTACCACTGAGGTAGGTGATATATTATGGTAATGACAGTGCGTAAATTAGAAAGAGTCATTTCGTTATTTACGTGTCTTGCCAGTCTTATATGCTTTCTTATATATCATTTATTTGTTGATTATCCCGTTAAAAAAATAGATTTTTTTTTCGGAATGTCTATTTAGATACAAGAATATTCTTGTGGCCCTAATGGCTTTTCAAGAGTCTTGTGTCACATGTATAGTTTAGTTTAGTATAGTTTAGTATATTTTATTATGTATAGGCAAGTGAAAAAGGCGCTCAGTCAAAAGGAAAACCGGCCAAAAAGGCAACGGAAAACTCAGCCAAACCGGCGAAGGAACGGACCTTGGCTTAGATCGTTGCTTTGGGAGGGTACCGCGGGATAGCGAGTCGGTAATAAAATTGGATATGGACTAAAATCTTTTACATGGATTTTAGCTAAATATAAATCTACACTTAAATCTCTTTTTTATGTATGTTTTTACTTTAATTAGATACCTATACAAAATACGCGATTTTTATCTACTTTTACGCGACTAACCAAGTCTATATATGTATTATGTAAAAATCAGTAATTCAAGAAAAATCTGAGTACTTTGTAGAATTTCGCGAGTCAATTAAGGGAATTCTAAGTCCCCCCGAATTACACAACGCAACGTAATTCTCAACGAAATGTAAGTAAAAATTGTGTAATCCTAACGAATTTAATGTTTTTTTCATTATTTTGCTTATATTTCGAGTTTGGTACCAATGTTCACCTTTTCTATTGAGTCACTAGTTCTTTTTTTTAGCATCTTCTATTTACGCGTAATTTTGGGAACGGACAAATATCTATTACGTAACAAGAAATTCAGGTGTATTTACACTACGACATTACCAAAGAACTCTTAGAATTGAAATATTATTGCAATAAAAAATCACCATAATTTATTTTACAAATTCGTGACTTCGTGATAGCAAAACATTAAGTATTTTAATTTCTTAATTGTAGTTTCAAAACTTAATAATAAAGATAAATTTTATCTTGATAAAGTTACAAGTGCGCAAGAGAAAAAGGTTACGATAACAAGATAAGTGTGTGTGATTAAAAGTAAGATGTATGGACATAATTAATTTTTAATCCACGCTAATGAAATTTCATTCATTTATTCATGAAATTTCATGTAGAGATTTCAAAATAATTATTGTTTTCATTGAGATTTATTTATTTGTATAAATAAATAATAACTACGGGCGTAGGTATTCCCAAAAGAATTTTACATAGGAAAAATATACGTGATAATTTGAAATACAGGTACATTATTTTCATTAATCAAAACACTTCAAGCAGAAATAAAAATTATACCAATACGCAATGGGCGTTGTGATTTTAGTCCGAAACTCCCGGTAATTCACTAGGGAAGGCCTGTACCCCGCACTGACATCGCCCGCCTCTTATACACTGATATTGATACATTTCAAATAGGGATACTTGGATACTATAACTATAGACATTCAGACAATACAACCAACCTATCCTAACCATAAAATAGTTTTAAGGTTCTAAATAATGTACTAAAATAGATTTTATATTCCTACCAACAGCAGCCCATAACATTTCACTGCAGGGCACAGGTCGCCCTTTGCAGTCAAGAAGAGGTTTTGGGTTATAATTCAATATATCTACGGATCTAGAACGAATCGGTGGACACAATTTTAGGGAATAAAACTTTATTAGTTAATTACCACTCTTATAAAATTGTGCTGATAAATTATCGCAAAAGTATTCTTTATTAATAGAAAAGTCGAAGAAAGTATTTTATATAACACCTTACAACTGTCGTTAAATGTTATTAACCTTATTTTTATCGTAGTCAATAATAATAAAAGACAATTTAATCCAGTGATAACGAAACGCCAATCCGGTGACATTTATTACTTCAGCCTTCATTGCCCATTATTTAAAATTACGAAATTTACGCTCATTACTTTAACGCTGATAATAAGGGAACAGGATTATAATGAGGAAGTTAATGATTGTGACGTTATAATGAGAAAAAGGACTTTATTGTCGATAAGGACTTACTATTACATTTTTTCTCTTTTTCTTTCTATACAGATTATTGTTTTTCTTTATTCTTGTTTTTTACGAGCATATAGTCCGCCTAATGGTAAGTGGATACTGTCGTCCATGGACAAATGGAATGGAATGACAAATGTTGGCATGCTCCTAGATATAAGAGATATAGGAATGGACTTGGACAATGGGTTAGGAAAATGGGTTGGGTTGGGATGGCATAGGATGGGATGGAATGGGAATGGGCTCTGGCATTTCTCACTCACTACCAAAACACGTACGTTAATTGGGTAAATAGGATAAAGTGGGAAATGCCAGTATATTTCGAGGTATGAGAGAGATGTAACGTCGCCAGACGATTACGTTCAGCGGTTGTGGGAATGCACGTGCACTCTCCCCCTGCAAGACTTGTGAAAATAATAATAATTCGTTCAATTAGACAACATGGATTCATAATAAGTGTTATTACAATAAAAAGAAAAACAAAACTCATAAAGATACATATTTCAATCACTTCTGCTCGGATGTTAATCAAGTTATTATACAGTTATTTTACATAATCAAAATCCGAACGAAATACTTATTAAGGGAGTCATATCTCTCCGCTAGCTTTACTGTTGGCGGGCACTTCAAATAAAAAAACTAGAAAAATAAATAAAATTCACAAAGACCCGAATTTTTTTCGCACGATAGTGTGACAATCATCGGTACCGTTCTTCGCAAACATGCCCTTATTTATTTGATTAACTTATTTGATTATTGATTTAATTAATTTTATAGATTTTATAAGTATATTAAATTTTCTTATTTCAAGATTCAATTTAAATGGAAACTATCATTTGATTTTTTAAGATAAACTGTAGCAATTAAAAACTACTTAAAATATGTATTTTTATTTTTTTAATTACTCAGGATCTCGCAACCTGAGTTGAACAAAACTGCCAATTGTTAGATTCGACACATACCATATATGAATTAATCATCTAATTATTATCAATCATTATCATCTTAATTATTTATCAAAAAATTAACCGTAGGTATATCAATAACTTTAAAAATTTTAATATTTAAAAATAATAGAAAATTACTCCATATATAGTAACAAATTGAAAGAATTTTTAATGACAAAATCTTTTTACAGTATAGAAGAATTTCGCGAATAAAATGAATAGGCCGTGCCACCGCATAGAAGGTACCTACCTACACAATTCCTCTTTTGTTTTTATGTTTTTGTTTGAAACCCCTTCCGTTGTAGACTCAATAAGCTAACTCCTACAAGATTTGATGAATTTCATTTACATAAATTATATTATTTATTATTCCCTTTCTATAAGTGAGTTATGGTGATACCGTTACAAAAAATAATGAGATAAAAGCTGCACAGGTTTAGGTTTAGTCCGAAATTTGGTCAAATGTTTGACTCATTTACTTTTCTTATACCTACTTAATTGACCAATCAAGCGCGGTTTGACTCAATAGGGGTACTAATACAAAATAAAACAACTAAAGGTCAAAGGTTACATAACTTGATAAATAATGAATGATGTACAAAGTACAATGGCATAAAATACAGTTTCAACCTTGGGCAACTGAAAATTTTACAGTGTATAAGGGCTATTGTTTAGCAAAACATATTTTTTTTTAATTCCAGTTGAAACTCTTTTCGAAAGTTTCACGCAAAAACCTATCTTCTAGTCCTTTACCATAGAAATGGGGACAATTATGGGTCATTGTCAATATTATTATGAACTAGTCCTTCCTACCCTCATTGAAACATCTCCTTCAACCATTATTACTATTCTGGGGACGTTTATTGGAAGGATTATTGTCACCCAAGGAAAATTTCGTTATCAACATGACTCATAAAACTTAATAGAATTTTAAACGGATGTTAGAACAGAAAACATCAACCTACTTATTCCCTACCTTTGATAAAGCAATCTGCCAAGCAAAATACTATTATTTTTCCGAGGCAGGTATGTCCAGAATAAAAACTGAAGATTTGCAAAAAAAAAAACTTATTGTCATGTTCATACAATCGTTTAAGTAATCTTTGATCTTTCGACTTACCACAAAAACGTTCACAGAGAAAAATCCGACTTTAGGGAGCTCACAAAAAAAAATATTCATATCACACACACACACATCCAATTTTAACGCAATAACACACCAAACACAAAAACGAAGCACAAAAACATAATCCAAGACCTTTTAATCGCATTAATCAATTTATCGTTCGAAACGGATAATTACGCGGGAATTTTAATACGTAGCGGCGCGAATACGTCCATAAGAAAACGCTTATCAAACACGACTGGTGAACGAATGAACGAGAAGCGGGACCGCGATGACCGAACGATACCGAACTCACACGAGGCTGTGTTTACGAAAAGCGAAACCGGTTTGGTTTCAATACCGTTTATAATGTGGAAAATTGAAAATAATATAATAACTTTAACCTGGCATTGCAAATTGTTACACAACACATACAGTTATAAATTTCAACGATATATGAAACGGCCTTTTGTTAAAAGCAAGTCACCCACTTTCCTTCACGTAGTAAGTGTTTGTAGAAATGATTTGCGCTGCCACGAGAAAGGTAAACACGCCGAGAATACGAAGATCGATTTACGGCTAAGAAAATAACTGTTGTTTGTTCCAACAGGAATACGGTTTAAAATCACTGGTTAATTTTTTCTTTGTGGTTTGAGGCCGGTAGTCCGTTTCCTGTATTCATTCATTCACACATACAGTTTTCATTCCCACGGTGATATCGTATTTCAAGTAAATGAATGTGACGTTGTCTAAGCAATTATTTTCGGTATGGACTATTAGTTCCTAACTTAAAATTTGTATTTCAGATTTAGTTCAGATTTCAGAAGTCAAAGGTCAATTGTCTGTGAATAACATCAGAGTATCTGTTGATAATGAAGAAATAGAGACTCCTATTTGTCATCAGTCATCACCTAGTCACGGAGTCCTCTTCGGCTTCGATGGACTGTTGTTTTCACCAGAGAACCTAAACCTAACCCAGTTTTAAATTTGCTACTTATAGAGACTGTGAGTTTCTTACTTTCCGTTTATTTTTATATAAGACTAAACTTAAAATTAATTATATTGAACTTAAAAAATCTTTTATTTTTAGGAAGCTAAATTAATTCCGATGGAGATAGGTAGATTTCCTCAAATCACAATACCTATTTTTATATCACAGTGTTAGAAAATTTACCGAAAAAAAATCAGGGGCCCGAAAGTGAGCGAAGCCGGGGTGGATTGGTAGAATGTAATATGAATGAATAAAAAAATATTGAAAAACTGTGTATTTTTTTACCGACATGCTATTAGGGCTTGTTATTAGCTATTTAATTGTACATTTTATTGCTTTTGCTTTCCATTAATATTTATGAAGTGAACTACATTCAGAAGATGGATACGAATGCAATAGGACAAGTTTGCTAATACACACTTATTTACTTGTACCTGAACGTTCCGATTATGGGACGACTACAAACATTTTAAAGATCAGTGACAGAAACTCCTTTTAACTTTTATAACTTCAAGCAAAGTACTCCAAACATACATTTAAAATTCGAAATTTTACATACCAACCTTACCTATCCCTGGTTTTTGTCTAAAAAAATACACATTGAAACTAGGCTTACAAATTGGGTTCCATTGGTTTAATACTCAATGGGTAAAATTTTCTGGATAAATTTTAATGTGAGTTCGTCCGTAATTTTTAAACATTTGTCCCATTATGAAGTTCATTTTTCATGAATATCAGTGTTAATTTGATTAAATTACATGTTTAACAAGACCCGAAAACTGTTCTGAGAGTATTCGAAAATAAATACTAATTAATAATTAACAATTTATGAAAGAAAATAGAATTAATGCGACCCAGCGCGGAGGTGCGAGGAAGCCGTTTCTCAACAAAATTTAACGTATCACCGACTCTAAAGTAAATTTTTATTCTTTTTAATTTTTTTAAGTAAATGTAGGTACTGCTGTTTTTAAGTAAATGTAGGTACTGCATTTTTAAGAAAATTTAGGTACTACATTTTTTAAGTAAATGTAGGTACTGCATTTTTTAATTAAATGTGTAGGTACTGCATTTTTTAATTACTCGTAAATGTATAGGTACTGCATTTTTCGCTTTAACCTATTCCCCCAATCTATTACGTACGTGTTTCAGAAGTGAGTCAAGTGAGTTTCTTGTCCCTATCTGTCCCCATTTTCCTAACCCTTTCTCCAAATCCATTCCTAAATCTCCAAAGGTAGGCAGCGCATATGAGGCTGTACCAACGTCTGTCATTCTGGACTGATTTTGGCATGCATTACACAATGGTTTAAAAATACCTTTAAATTAACGCGCATGTTTTTAATTATCTACCACCTACACTTGTACTTATGTATTCTAACACTCAATAGTCCGATAACAATTCCCAAGTCTATATACAAACATTAAATAAATAACTTCCGCGGTAAGCCGGCAATAAAAGCAAGAAATGTCGGAGACCGTCGCCGCGGGCGCACGGATTGTAATTTGTAAAATTTAGAGCATGAATGGTAATAGACAAAGCCGTAGGAAATAGCTTTGCGGTGGGCTTTTACGGTACTGAGTTGGGGAAAAAACAAAAGCAAGGTCTGGTGGTCTACTTAAAATTTTCGTCTTAGGAGTTAGACGCATGTTTCTTTCTTTTCTTATGTGGCAATAGCGCAGTTAGCGCATTTGTGCCAAGTTTTCCTCGTAATTAATAATTCGCCAATGTCCAGTTCCGTTGAAATATGTTAGACATCGCTCAGTAAAGTGATAGTAGATTTATTATTGAGGACAACAGTTGGACAGGTTGGACTACTTGGAAGCACACGGAAAGCGCAGTCTTATTGTTCGCGCCGCTTTATTGTTTTGGCTTCGTTGTGGAACGCGGACTTTTGGTCCATGAGAGATGGTGACTGACACTGACAGGGAGAAAATTCGCATATCATTGTGACCTCTCATCACGCCGCCGTGTTCGTTCGGCACCATCAAAATAAAGTGCAAATCGTTTATATAGACAATTTATAGGGTCACGACCCCAGTCAAGTGGTTACAGAAGTGAGTGACCACGTCATCGTCAGCTGCTGGATGAGCTGCACCTGGAATCTCTCGGGTAAGTTGACATTTTCTATAATTAATCACTTTCGTATTTTTCCTCTCATCATTTATGCCCCTTCGCACCGCGCCCACATTTAGTAATCATTTCTTTTATTTTCTCATTCACCAGGCCAGGCCTATCGCCCCCATCGCGCATACACCCATACTTTTTTATCGATAAACACATTTTATGATCATTGTTGTATTGTTTTTACTTAGAAAAACTTATACGTTCTCAACACAAACAATTTAAGAAATTGAAAACAATAAATTATATAATTAATTTTTGAAAGTGTACATACTAATGATAGCCATAAAATTCTCAATAGCTGAATTTTTGTCTAGGTACGCAGGTACTTATAAATTTATTATATTTCAATAGCTACCCTCTAATATCGAATTTTCCATGATATATGCTGTAAGTATAATTTTCCCGTAACATATAGATATGTATTACATCAAGAGAATGTAGATTTGTATTGCTCAACGAACAATCTAGATCTTACCTTATTCAGGGATAATTATATGCGATTAGTAGAAATAATTATTTCTAAGCACCGGTTTCACCGATTAACGCGATACTACGATTTGGTGGCGCTCATGGAGACAGCAGTGGAATGACGTGTTGCTTTCATAGTTACTGTTTATAAGCTGGATTAATAATAATAATAAATAACGCCACACTCAATGGCCCACACTAGGATTCCCTGTGTCGTGGGTCCAGAGACACATAAAAAGACAAACACAAACGCACACCCAGACCCGAACATACATTTGTCTTTATTTTTTATTAAACAAATGTATGTCCTACAGGGGATGGAACCCAGGACCTTTTGCACAGCAAGAAGGGTCACTAATCGGTAGGTTTAATATACAGGATTACTTTTTATCCAAATCCGGTACAAATTTTGTGTAGATTATATTTAGACGTTAATTTTATTATCTGAAGGATATGTAATTAAACTGTCATAGTCCTCCATATTATTAATTACACAATTTAGTTGTGCGCGTCGGAGACGAGTGATGGGTACAAGTCCGAACAGTGACGCTTTACCACAAATTGCTGATCACGTAAAACACCGTGCACGTATTGCGCGCACTGTGTCGATACTGTGTCTTTCCTTATAGAAATCCAAGGACACATCTAACGTTAATAAAGAAAAAGGCCAATGGCAGGTGCCAGCTTAGATTTCGCTATATTGCCTATGTTCATGAAAAAATGTTTTAATAAAATTTGTAAATAACATGTAGTTTTGTATGTTTGCAATGAAATTTTATTTTTCAATTTTTCTTTCATATTTAAGGAGCTGCCTAGGGGTATCTATACTCAAGTCGCATTCGTATGATTGTGAGTTCTAATCCTCAGTCCGTACCACTAAGATCTACTTAAGAACAGATTTAAAAAAAAAACACTAGCTCTGCGGTGAGCGAAAACGTGAGAAAACCCGCATGCATATGTATATCCACTATATATAAAAGAAAATATGACATATGTGTATATCCACCAATCCGCTGGGCCCGCGTGTAAAGGGCCGAAACCTCCCAGTGATTTACTATTTTATTTTTTATTTATTTATTTCTAGTATTAATATTTCACATTTTATATTTGGATAAACACATCACAAAACCGAATGTCGATCTGTCTGCGATACGGCGATGTCTGCGATAGTCTGCCAACTAGGAAAGATCTCTGTCCTGCAGTGGAACATTAAAGTCTACAAGTACATGTGATTTTTTTTCGAAAAGTTTTAAGTACCTCCCACATTTGGAAATATCATATCTCATAAAAAAATATCTTGTGTTAGTCTGTCACACGATCTACAAGTATGAATGTTAAATTAAGTGGCGTTTCGTTAATTTTGTGAGATACATAGTTATTAATAAATAAATCTTGATTTCAAGTTACAATGATTTATGGTGTGACAAATGACAAAATTAAAATTTGATTCATATTGCGTGTCGCAGTCGGGCAATTGCGCATCAATCTACGAAATAAATGTACATAATATATATAAAGATGAAATCTACGACACGATTTTTATATATTTTTTTCAATATACGTTATGTCGGAGAATCGATTACCGATATTTTATGGGAGTGTTTGGGGCAGGAGTAGGAGTAGGTAGTTTTTGTCGATAAAAATAAGTTAATAAACACACCCTTAAAATATCGGTAATCGATCCCCTAACATACTGCACAAATAACAAATAAATAGCATCGAATCGTTAAGCATCGTATCGCATCATTAATGATGAAGGTGCTCATAATTCCACATAATCATGTCGCAAACCGTTTAAGAATTTCCTTAGCAAAGTTTTGTAACATAATTTCAGTCCAAAGAAAATCCGTTGACGTGGTAAATATTCAAGAAAAATTGCGACAGCACGGAATACTATGCAAATTCATTAGACGGATAATCTGAAATGTTAATTAACGAATTATTTTGCGGTAGTAAGCATTGTTTTTTTTTTTGTTTTTTTATAGAAAGAGTGTGACAAACGGGCGAACAGTCCACTTTATGGTAATCGGTATAATCAGTAATCGCACATGGACATCTGTGATACATGCCAACATGAGTACATCCTCTGATGAAATTTAGGAATCATGATTTGGAAAAAGGATTGAGAAGGACCCTCATCTATTCCCTAATACAGAAGATAACAGGATGGGTAAGAAATTGATGGGACGGGAAATGAAATGAAGGACGAGCTCTGGCTACTCCAATGGCAACTGATATAGACGGACCAGACGGCTGTGTAATTGAGATAACTTTCGATTGACCGAGGCCAAGCGTTTATGGAATACAGCATCGTTTCTTCGTATTCTTTTCTAAGTATATGTATTTTTATTATCATATTATGTTATGTATATCATAATATATATCATTAAATCTTTTAAATGAGAAGCGTCGCATATCATTTTTGGTAACAAGTACCTTTTTTATACAAGTCGACGTTAGCGGCTGGATAGAAAACGGAAAATGGGAGACGCTGAGAGATGTACATAACATAGAGTGGTTACAACGTAAGGTAATGAACTCTTTTAAGTGTGTTTGAATGTTTTCATTTCTCATACTCTGAAAGTAGAACATAGGTTATCTAAGAAGCGGGCTGAAAGTGATACGTTTAAGCTCTAGGGCCGAAAAGTAGTTTAAAAAAAAAATAGTCAATAAATCGTAGTTACACTGTGCAACGGCAGAAACTTATACAGTCACACTTCGATTAATATTATATTAATTCTTAACTTTGTAGAATTTTTGTTTGTGATGTTATTTAAGACACCGATTAAACCGCGTCAAAATTAATTTAGATAGATCATTGACATAAATTAGAAATAATTTATAATGATAAGTTCTTTTTATCAAGCTAGCAATAAGTACTACTTAAAAAGACTGGCTGGCATTATGGCGCTTGAAAAAGGTTGCGCGTAAAAAAGAAAAAGAAAAGGCGGGAAAGCGAGATTAATGTAAATTCTTGCGAAGTTGAAGTAATATTTTTTGCATATATGGCTTGTGTTTACTTTCCTCATATTCGAAATGAAAAGTAGAGTGTTTAATTCGGGTGAAAAGCCACCCATTTCTGACTCGTCATCTCGTCAGATATCTCGTCAGAAATGGGCGCCTTTCATCCCTTAGTTAACAATCTACTATTCTTTCCTTTTTTACTGATCAGTGATCATCTCTTCATAGTTGTTCGGAATGCGAATATGGCCACCGGCAGTAATTGGTAGTACTATATTGGTCGTTGTATATATAGGGGTACTAAAGTAAGTGTAATATTATATACAAGTAAAATAGCAGCTTTAATCAATACCAAACTAAACTAATTGGCTTCCATCCAACGACGTGCTGTTCGAATTGTCGACGATCCCACTCTCACGGGCGGTTTAGAACCCCTTAGCATTCGGAGAGACGTTGCGTCTCTCTGTGTGCTCTACCGCCTGTGCAATGTTCTGAAGAATTGTTCAATATAATTCCCACCTCGGGTTTCTCCAACCGCACCTCCCGTCACATAAGTGCGGTCCATCTGCATTTCCTCGATACGGAGGTGTCACGTACTGTTCGGTCCAGAAATAATTTTATTACCGCGAACCCGTAGGCTGTGGAACGAACTACCTCAAATGGCGCACCCGCATACCCCCTGGTGTTGCAGGTGTTCATGGGCGGAGGTAACACGTAAGTGGGACCATCGTGGGACATCACGTGGGACCGCTTGTATGTCCGCCTACTTCACTAATAAAAAAAAAACTTTTTTTAAACTTCAGAAACTATCTACAAATATTTGAATAATATGTGTACAATTATAATACGAGTATTTATAATACTTATTAGGTACTTCGATACTTCTCTTGTGATCTCTAAGAACAAACTTATATTAGTTTCTAAAGAAAGGTAGTTCTCCAACTCCTGATTAAGAACATATCACATTTATTTATTCAATCAGTGCGTCCTATCGGTTACGCTATGATGCCTGTAGAACTCGGATCCAATCGGAGGATGCGACCGAACGCGACCAATAAAACTACAAGTATGGTAATATAAATCCCACTATATTGATAAAATACAATTAACACGAAACAAAATTATCAATTTACGTTTTACATAGGAACGAAACCATACCGCGAAGTAGAAACGTAATAGCGACATCTGTCCGCATTAACACTAACTAAACTATGTATTATAACATTAATACAGTGTTTAACAGTGCCGAAACGTGGTTTAACGATTGGACCGATTCCCAAGTTCAAAGTCAAATAATATACGATACTAAAAATGTAGATTATTTATTAAGTAACGCTGAAGCTGTCGCCGTAGAATACTTGCTAGTACTAACTAGTATTAAGTAGGTACTACCGTATTGTAGTATATTAAATGTAAGAGAAGTATCTACTACCCCAAGTCGAAGTACGTTTGGTTTTTGACATTCCACAAATAGCAGATCAAAATAAAGATAAAGATACGAGTATCTTACCATTTACTTGGCTAAGTACGGAACCGCACAGACCCTAGCCGAAGGCAGACAATTGCCCACCTAAACCAGTATAGCACCTAACCGGAGTAGGAGTGAGAAACAGTAAGTAATCATATTAAATCTAACGATAACTTCATGCTGAGTTGTAGTAACCGCAAAATTGTCATTGTCCAAAACGAAATTGTAGGAAGGTTATACCATCGAGTAAGAAAGTCGTCAATGACAAAGATAAATAAGAAGGTAGCATATAATATACCTCATTTCCGTTTCATACTATAGGGTTCAAATTTCCTTTTAGTTAATTAATTATAATTAAAGATCATTGGTCCACCACTATGAACTCCAATTATACTTAATCTGCAGTAAATTCATCTTCCTGACGGTTCAATATACTTTGTCAGTGAGGCACAAATTCTTGCATTTAATTGTATTATATTTATTAAAAAAAAATATTCTGGATTCTCGGTTTTTATGTTTCTAGCATGATCACGTCAGGAAATATCCTGTACTTCTTGACGTTCGTATTCATGTCAAAAATAATGACACTATACAAGACCATTTCTGCGGAGGACTGAGGATTTCAACTCACGGTAACACGAATGTGAATCGAGTATAGATACCACTAGGCTATCGTCGCTCACTAGGCTATCACTGTTATGTTTTGGATAACCATTGTTTATTCTCTTTGTTCAGTTTTAATTTCCAAATATATTCCTATGTTTTTGTTAAAAATGTTACTAGGGCCCTTTTTGTCTTAGGTGGGCATATTCACAAACGTTCACAAATGTGAATGGCGTCGGTAATTATTTAAGATTCAATACTGGTTCTTATTTTTGCTGTGTCACCAGAGCGCGAAATAGACAAGTTACATAACAGTTGAACCGTGTCTGGCTGGCCTTATCAAGGAACAAGCATTAATCTTGGTAGAGGCTATACATCGCGGAGCCTGTTTTGGCTTATCACGCCTTGGCAGAGACATGACACCGCAAATACGGTACAGTTATCTATCCACAGTTTGACTACACATAGAGTTTGTTTGTAGATGGACAAGTGTCATTGACTTTTACAGGTCCAGTTTTTCAACTTGCATTTTACAACTGTTTTACAACTGTTAAAGTTGTTATTTGTAGGTAATATTACCACACTGACACCATACCATACCATAAAGATGTATCTTTTCAGTGTTGGAGAGCTCTCTCCTAAGACACGTCACCCACCAATTGGGTCGTTTGCTCTGTTCATTCAATCACTACCGACAATTACTTCAAGTCCTCGGTGTACCTGACAGAAGAGCCTCCCATGCTACACTGTAAGTGGTCTCCATTCCAGGACTCGTCCATTCCATAGGTTGTTAGTCCTGCGGCAAATATGACTTATCCATTGCCGCTTCAGCATACTGATTCTATGAGCTAGGTTTCTACTCGAAGACAGCGTCTGTCCGATACGGTTGTCAGTCAGGCGACAAATATTACCTGCCTGTGGCTAATGTATTAGCAATGAATTAATCTTCAAATAATTGGCATGTGATTATTTTTGTGACATTTTTATTGCCTGGATAACTTTGTTTGCTAAAATTAACGAAGTCAATAAAAGTTAATAAAAGATAAATTGAAAAGATCCTTCGATAAAGTACTTTTTGTTCTATTTAAACCTCTATTTTAGCACGTTGTTGGGCTTATATTACAGTAGAGTTGTGACAGCCTACTGGTATCTTTTTTCGACAAATTAACCGTGTAATATCTAAAAAAATTGAAAAAGAAAATTGTGATATTAAAAAAAAATACACCACCCCCAGAGTTCCCCGGGGTGTCGTAAAAGGTTACTAAGGGAAATCAAAATCACTACCACTAGCCACAAGCGCTGAGGAACTACATCATCGCAACCGCAACCAGGCCTTTTTTGGACATGGGCATCCTCATGCACATTGTCTCGTGCAAGAGGGATGTATGGCCTTAAAACGTCACGCTTGGATAAGCGAGCTGGTGAGTCCACTCTTTTGAGAGGTGGTCCAAGGCCAAAGTAGTAGTAGCGGTTTTGTTATAACTTAGTCGCCTTTTAGGACATTAACAGGAGGATATGGAGTATTGCTGTTTTAAAGCCGGTCGACACCAAATGAAAATACTTCAAATGCAGAATTAATTGACATGAAAATGTAACGAATCTCCTTTGAATTATTTGGGGTTTACCACATTTACATACCATACCATACCATCAGCCCATGTCTCTCCATTGCTGGATATAAACCTTTCCCAGATATTTTTTTATAGAAATTTGATAAAGGTTAAAAAAACGATATCTTTACAAAAACTATATGTCAATTAAGTCAGGATCCTGGGGCGAATCCACGGTTTCAGGCTTCGCAGAAGGATCGCTTACATCCACTGTACGTACAACTTCGTTGAGTCAATTATATTATAGGCATTAAACCAAATCACGAGTATCACTTCTGACCGTTCAGTCTATATGGAGTCCAACTGTACCGTTAGCCCCGATCTCCGAACCGCAATGGTACTTACTATCGGAAGATTATCGAATCCATCGTGCAAGGTCGCCGGTACTTACGCGATAATCACAGTCGTTACAGCGGGAATTGCTTTTATTCGTGTCCGATTTATAGTTATTCTTTGATTATAATCCATTTCTGTATTGTTATTTTATTGTTCCATGTTATAGTGATGTAGTGAAGGCCGTGTGGTGACGGCCGACTTTGGAATAACACCAACCCATCTGTTCCCATAAGTGTAGTAAAAGGCGACTGAGGGATAACAAGCCGATACCACAAGCCCTTGTTTTTGTGTCATAAGACTCATAAGCAGAGGTCGAGGTTAGGTAGTGTGATTTTAATACTCGTGATAAAATATAGTTACTTGGATTTTTTTCTTTCTGTTAACTGTCTTTCTGTCAACCTCCTGTATATATATATGTGTGTGTGTGTGTGTGTGTGTGTGTGTGTGTGTGTATTACTGTACCTAAGTATTATATGTGTATTGTATTATATGTACTGTTAGTAGTTATTTTTAATGATTGCACGATGCACCGCCCTTCATATTTCTGTTTAACCAAAGGTTAACTGGCAGAGAATGCCACTAGGCATTAAGTCCGCCTTTTGTACAATGTTTGTTTGTGCACTAAAGTTTAAATAAAAAAGAAATGTATATTAATATGGATATATACTCCGGGATTCTGAATCTGGTTATTAATGATGCTGTACCTACTTGCAACTACATATATCTATATTATTGTGTGCGTATCGGATTATCGAAAATAGATACATGGTATTTGACACGGCTTGAAGTTCAATAGTGATTGAATGGTATTGGTAATTATTTGATTTATCGAGACTGTAAGTTTGACCTAAATTTAAAGCTGAATTTATTTCATTTATATTTATCTGAGTAAGCTTTCCAGTGATCCCACCAAAGCGCCTGCTGGGGCGGGGCTATTTTTGTGTATGCTAACATAATGAAACTATTTTCATGCAAACGTAATCAATACTGAGTATCCACTGCCAATGTAGAGATAATTTATTAAATTGGTTTTGTTGTCGGCAATTGGATTAGAACGGACTATATAAGAATCGAATCTTAAAATCTTAAAGCTCAAAATCTCCTCACATTATCTTAAATACGTATACCAGTTCGACGAACAAATATTTCTTCTTCACACCAATCACAGCTGGATGAGCAGATATGAGAGGAAGCGGGAAATTCGACGCAATCAGCGTTCAGGAAGCAACAATTTGACTACAATTTCTCGTCACCCTCGCAGTATATTAGCCCTGTAGGGAGAGGGTCTAGTGCTGCTAAGAGCGGAAAGCGAAAAACATTTTAGCAAGGCTCTTAATGTGACACAAGTGTATAAACATTGTTGAATTGAAATTTACGAATATTATGAGAAGAGGAATAAGTAGGATGGTTAATTGAACTTCTAATCAGACACGTATCTAGCTAGTTATACTCTATTCACATTAAGAAAATAGTGACGTCATAACACAGCGTTGATTGATCAATCGAGGAACGCTTCCTCTTGTAATTGGTCAATAGGTGAAATCATGTGACAGATAGTGATGACATCCTTTTTTTCTTAACTTGAACAGAATATATAATTTATTTTTTCGGTTTCGGTTTCAGGGGTAGGTGACAAATCCAAAAACTCCCTTCATAATTACAGTATTACGTATCCAATACGTATCAAATATGTAGTAGCACTATTAAGTGCAAAATATATTAATATCATGAATGATGAGTATATACATTGGCCGATCCAGCTGGGTCGAGGAGTGAGATGTAATATCTCCGAATCTGGTCACAAAAGCGCTGCAAGATGCATTTAGGATGCTGAACTGGAAAGGACGTGGAATCAATGTGAATGATGATGGTGTGACCTACATTTCGCAACTTCATAATGTCATCACGGCAGAATTGCTGCAAGATTTAAGCTGGATGCTAAACGGCCTAAACGCAACATCACGATGCGTTGGTCTAGGAATGAACTTAGACAAAACAAAAATAATCTTCAATGAACATGTTCTTCCGGTACTGATGGACGTCGAAGGCGTGACACTCCAAGTTGTTGACCATTATGTCTACGTTGGGCAAACAATCCAACTGTGCAAGTCTAACTTCAGCAAGGAGGTCAATAGACGCATTCAGCTCCAGCTGCCCACATTGGGAAAATGCATCGGCTCTTCTCGTCGCCTATACCACAATGCATGAAGACGAGTCCCCGAATGGAGGCCACGTACCGGGAAGCGCAGTGTGAGACGTCCTCCGACCATGTGGAGCGACGCCTTAAAGAAATTCGCCGGTAGTGGTTGGATGAGAAGAGCCCAGGATCGTGTGTGGAGGCCTATATCCGGCAGTGGACAGACATAGGCAGATGGTATGGTATGGAACATAGAGTTACTGATTATAATAGTTACCTAATCTATGAACGACTTGCTCACTCGAGAAGCTCATGTCACGTGACGTCATCGCGATTACATTAGAGCGGGTTAATCCATACTAACCGCAGTATTAACTGATATCACAAGAATTTTATCATGCGAGACCATAAATAACCATATAAATATGTTTTCTACGCATAACAGAGACAAAATCCTTTTTTCAACTATTTTTTCTTTTTGGCTTCAATCGCATGAATTTAAACTTATGCAAATTATCATTGAAATAATGCAAAACCCGAAACACATCCACTAATTTAAAATAAAGAAAGATATGTAAAGTATTTTGTTCTATCTAAAACGTCCGTAGCGCTCATACAGTACAGGATGGTGACCGTGCGCCTTGCCCGATAGTTGCAATGAGTGTATTTGTTTTATATAACTGCGCATAGAATAAAAGATATACCTACTAGAAATGAACAATAAATGGAAAATAGAAACCTATTGTAAAAACAGGTAAAATCGAAACTACTCTCAATACTAAATAACCTATTTATTCAGATGTTCCGTTATTTGAGTGACACGAATAACCGTTTATGGTGGTCAATCTGTTTGTAATAATACACAGGGGTAATATTAATACTTTGTAATACTCTTATTTATATGTTATATACCTGAACTTAAAGTTTCGTTTTTTTAAGGGTCGCATCGCCAGGGTTTCGTCAATATTTGTAGTAGGTATTTCCAGTTGAAAAACATGCTATAAATGTCGTGCTTGACGTGAGGTTGCGGCACGCATAAATTTTTGAAACTATTCATCTATTTTTACTGTATATAAAAGGGAATTTATTTCTTTATACGGATGGGACTCGAGCAAACGACCAAAGTACCAATTCGTATACTTTTTGGAACGAAGTTCCTTTACGCGGCATGCGGTAGGTGTGATTCAAGAGAAAATGTAACGTCATGTAAGATTTTTATCCCCTCCATACGCCTTTCTCTTTCTTTGTTATGTGTGTGCGTGCGAGTATCGAGAGCGAGACTCAAGCAGAATAACCGACGTGCAGACTAGTGCGTGGCCGGTTGTATAACCTAAATTTTTCATTTTTGATTTGATTCCTAATTTTAAAATATTTGCATTGAAAATATGATACGTAATAAAAAAAATACATGAACTATACAGATTTCATTTCGAATTACTATCGGAGTTTAAAAAAAATGCGTGAGGATCTTCGTTCCTGACGGGGGTCCCCTGACAGCACATTTAATATTTGTATCAATATTAACATAGACTTATCATAGGAGAACATTTATAGGATAGGAAATATTTCATAATGTTTTAAATTATTTTTCTATGATAAGAACGTGATATGTGCGTGAAAGATAATAATAATATCGTATTGTAGTTACTTGACATTACCTTAATGCCTCTTGATAACTAAATCCTTAATTCTTTATTTAAATATTTACGCATATTTTATAAGCCACTTTAAAAAAGGCCGCATGTTTGTTCTGCTAGCAGTAACTAGGGCTGCCACTCCTCCGGGTTTGTCCAGGAGTCTTCGGAAGTATGAAGTATGTTTGTGCGGGCTACGGGTTAACATCGTAGGTAGATCTCAAGGCGATGAGGCTGTAGATTAAAAAAATCGTAAAAAAAATAAAAAGTTACATTTTAAATATTAAGCTGGCTCTTGTGAACATTAATACTAATATAGACTCTTTTTAAAGATTCTTGCATAAAATGTAAGGATTTTCATATCTTTGCTTTAAATCACAATAATACGTTTTAAGCGTTGCTGTGTATTGTGTCAATTATTAATAATAATTTAATATTATCTCGTCGAGAACATTGATATACTATAGACTATAACATAAAGTATAACTAATTAAAAATGTAGTACTAAATTCCCTGTTCAGATTTCTGTCGTATTTTATTTATCTCCCGGTCTAGGGAATTCTGATGGTGGCAACCCTAACTACTATTAACTACTATTAAAAGTAATATCCTACTAAAATAAATCTAACACCAATACTATTAAATTGGTATTCGGTGTTCCGCGTTAACATCTAGAGTATGTTATTCACTTATCCGCACTGGGCCCGCGCGCCTCGTGGTGGATTGCGGCCCGAACACCCAGTGATTTACTAGGGGAGGCCTGTGCCCCGCAGTGGGACGTTTAAGGCTGATACAAAAAAAAAACGTTCTGCTTCAAATAGATTATAGATTCCAACACTACATTCCGACTTTCATCTTGGAGATATAAATAACAGGATCTTGATACAGGAGCTATTTACTATACAACTTGATATTGTGTCTCATAAAATATCTTATTTACGCTGACGTAGTTGGAAGCCTGCCCCCGATGTGACCTTACCTAGGCATACTATATGTATATTTTTCTGTTTTGTTTACTGTCAAATGAATAGATATTATTATTTACAGCATCATATTCAGCATTAAAACATTTAGAAGAAACAGAACTTACTTTAAAAAATGATTGTGAAACTGTCCAGAATTTTTCGATGAATTGAAAATGTAACCAAGTTCTACTACGTTTTTTCTTTTTTCAAAAAGTTCGTCAAAGTAAGTTGAGAGTAAAATGATAGTAGGTTTACTAAGGATAGAAGAGTGATTTGGACTGTTCGTATGCCTCCAGCACACGAGAAACGCAGTCTTATATAGCTACCAAGCAATGTGTCGTATTTCCTCGCCTCTCGCGTGCGATCCGACAAATACCGCTAACGAAGTTGAATTTAGGTCTAATTTCTTAATGTAGTCATTATACTATAGAGTATAGTAAGTCGAAACGATTCACTTTACAAGAGATCGCGTGTTCTCCGCCATGTCATGACTATAATGACATAGCGTGATTATTCTATGTTTTAAATGCAATGAAATTACATTTTCCACATAAAAGCTTTTTAGGTCAGCCGTATTGAGTTGGATGTTGATTGAAGAACATTATTTAACGAAGCAGGATTTATTTATTAAATTAACTGTGCAAATAGGGCGTTATAGGACATGATTCGATGGTAGATACACTGTATGATGAATGTCCCTCAGAATAGCTCAATTTTCATGTTATCCACTAATTTGCTCGGAGCTTGTCTAGTGGATTTTGTCTCGAAACCCCGTCGCGATTGTAAGGGTTTATTTTTATAGAAAAATAAGATGGCAGACGAACAGAAAGATCACCTGGTTGTAAGTGAATACTGTCATTCATAGACATCCGCGATACATGCCCACATCAGTCCAGGATGACAAGCCTGCTCGCACCTGAATGCGCTGACTACCTTTAGAGATGGGAAATTGAGGTATAACGAGACAAAAAGTTTTAGTCATCCCATTTCACTTCCCATTCCTCCTTTGCTTGTTTAATTTGGATCATCACACCATCTGTGTCAACTTGCACTATCGATGTAGGCAGCAAATTAATATTCCAGCTGGAATAGAAATTATGTTGCCATTAGTCATGTTGATGCCAAATCGAAATGTACGTGTTTCTAAGATATGTTTCGAGATCAAGTAATCATTTAACTTACAAATGAAAGGGACGTGACCGCTCACCTGCGGCGCGGCGGCGCGTAACACGGATGACATTTGTGCATGCCAGTTGTTCAGATACTTGTTGTGGACATGTTTGTGGAGATATGGAGATACGTTGTGGAGTATTGAGTTATGTAACAAATGAGAGCTTCTTATAAAATTTAACTGTAAGAAGGTAAATAACTACCCGATTGCGTTTACGCGTAAGAAGTAATGCGAGAGGATGATATTTGTACGTACATGTCAGTATGTAAAGGCGAGCAATATAAAATATATGGGGGAGAAGTATAGAGAGTGCTTAAGGTCAATAAAAAAGATAGAACATCTAATGAGTATTTAATGGAACATACAAATGAAATAAATAAGTCGTATACGACCACACGGGTGTCGGTAGCGCATGACCACGACGACAAGTTATCTATCACCCCTGTTATAAGGATCAGAAGAAAAAACAACATTAATATGTTGTTCACAGGACATTATTGTCAGAAGATGGACGGTAAAGAGACTGATATGAAATCGTCGATCACAGACCACTTTAGTAGACCGCTCATATTAAGCTTCAATAATATGAGGGATCTGGTACTCGTAAAGTGGTTGGTGATCGACGATTTCATACAAATCTCTTATACGTCCAGCCTTGGCAGATCTCATGTCAATGACCGTAATTCTTCCAGCTCGTGGCGCGTACGTTAGCAGAACGTACCAATAAATTAATGAGGAATTAATATAATTCCCACAAGGCACTTGTGGCGTAACTGCGGAAGCGATGCGTGAGGATGTTATTATACGAGTACATACCAGTATGTTAGATTACGGAATACATAGCAAGGACAACAGTTAACAGGAATGTAAAACCGGGATGGTTCGCTGATTTAACTAATAAATGAAATATAATAAAATAGTAATAAGTGAGGCGGTACGTGATCGTCCGTACAATTTCTGTGCCGCGTAATCGCAGGAGCAGCGCGCTAGGATGACATTTGTACACGCCATTAAGATATGGCTTTAGTAAGAGGCGTAGGAACTAATGTCACTTTCTTAGAAGGATTTAAAGATTCAAGGTAAAGTATACCGTTATAAAACTGTGTATGTACGTGAACGCGCATCACGCCAAAGTCACTGGACAGAATTTAATGAAACTTGGCATAATTATAGCTTATGACCTAGATTAACATTTAAGGTATATTTTATCCCGTTCAGTTATAAAGTTCCCTAAGCAATCATAATTAACTTCGCATGAACAATATCAGCCGTTATATAAAAAGCACTGAATGGATATCCTTTTTACCCTTATAAATTCTCTCGGGAATCATTATCGTGATGTGTCGTCTGATAAAATGTAATAGCAATATGTTGGTACAAGGAAGAATTATAAATATAACAGCCGTCGGTCAGGTTTTAATTTTGGATCGTCAGAATTCAAATACAGTGGTGGTGGGGGGTTAAATTAATCAAATATAAAAATAAAAATAATACATATGTATAGTAACAACAAAAAGATACAACTACGACGGTAGTGCCCTCGTAAATAACATTTCTACCCTACCAATATTAATACTCTACTGGACGTGTGTGTTATCGCTGTCAGTGTCCGCATGAATCTTATTAAGAGTTACATCCAAACTTTGGCTACCGGCTAATAGCCGTAATTTACGTTTCCGCGTGTTATAGAAAATCGTCACATTGTCTGTGATTGCTTAAGAATCCAAGAACTGGACATCCGTGTATCAGATGGTGAGTAGTGTTCTAATAATAATAAACTAATTACTTAATCACACAGTAAAGTCCACATGAACGAAGTACGTATATTGGTGTAAAGTATACATATATGAATAGGTATAATATTGAACGATTGGCAAAAGCTCATACAGTAGGCACCCTTATAAGATTTTAATAAGACTAGACTTCTTTCGTTTAGGGTACATTAATCTACAATCATTGGCATTTTGTGATTGGGATTCTCGTAAACCGCGGCCAATTTAACAACCAAGAATGAGCAAATCAGAGCATAAATGAAATATTTTAACAATGACTCACGACTTGAATGTCTCATCACTTACTGCATAGCATTCATAATTCCCTTGGTTACTTGGTCGCACAACAATGCTCACCCAGGAAGCGGTACCTGCAACAATATAACATGAATTAAACAACTGCGTGTGTTACATAATAAATGACAATTCAATCAGATAAGTCCACATCACATCCACTTTTGAGGGGGGAGTGCACCCTGCAATCCAATAGCTGCTAGACGCGCCTGACTGGCCACGTTACCTCTCTCTCACAGAAGATTACTTCAAAATGTACTGCATTGAGCGTACGTGTTTCAGTAGTGAGTGAGATTTGCTAGAGCCCATTTCCATCCCATCTTATCCCTCCCTAATTTCCCAATCCATTCCTTAATCTGCAAAGGCAGGCAACGCATCCAGGGGCGTGCTAACGTTTGTCATTTTGGACTAATATTGGCATGTATCGCGGATGTCTATGGGCGACAGTATCCACTTACCATAAGGTGGACTGTATGCTCGTCTGCCGTCTTCGTATATAAAAATAAATATGCAGAAGCTTCAATGTGTACCTAAAGAATATACGTAACATAAATTATATATATTTTTAATAAATGTTTGTATCCAAAGAATAGAATATAATATATTCTTTATGGCACATATTGAAGCGTTTTCGTCTATCACCTTCAGGGACATATTTTAAGCTAAATACAGGAAGGCCGCTCGCCCAATGGAAAGTAGACAGCTAACTGTAAGTGTGAGAACATTTGTATTGTACAAAATCTAATGAATATTATCACAACAATTAATTGTGCTTTTACAAAATCACCAGAACAGGCGGCGATGTCACTGTGTGTTGTCACTGACATGTGTTACTTACTCGTAATAGCTGTAGTGTAACGCTATTGTATACCTAAGTTATGAGCGCGTACATTATGAGATGTATTGTGTATGTTACTGCAATGCACAGTGTGTTAAAAGACTTCAAAGTCGGACATTAGACGCTATTTTTTTAAATAGATATACCTAGATACGTGAATAAAAAAATTTTTTGCTAATTTTGATGTAATATAAGAGACGAAAAAAAGTGAATATATCGCAAAAACAACGCCTTATCTCATTTCCTATTGTTATTTCATAAAATACATAATACGTAGTTTTATTAGCTCTTCGTATCTTTGTATCCGAAATAAATTTATGTTCAACACATTAAGAATGAGGACTATCTTTCTGTTTTTAGTAACGGCTTTTAGGATTAATTTTGATGTGTTTTTACTCGAAAACTAGACAGAATTGGCAAATGAGAATTTTAATTAGGCATTGACATAGTAAGCACAGTCGATAAAGATACAAATAAAACGACTCATTTTTAAGTTTTTTAACACACTGTGCAGAGTCACCTCTTGACCCTTTGGTACAAAGATTTCGCAGTAACAGCTCATGGTTAGGGTCAAGCCGTGGACCGACCCCCGGTTCTATGTAAATTATCTGAATTGTCATGATCGCATGGGAGCCATGCGGGAGGTATTTATATAAATGCATGCGTTTATTTAAGTATTAAATAGAAATATAAATGTGACATTATCTGAGGTAAGGGACCTTATTGTCGATTCATTTTATATCACCATCATCTTCAAAATGAAGTTTGGCGGTAAGCTGGTGAAATTTTTAAATCTTCATTTCGCGGTATTGAGGCCAGACCATTCCTTAAGGTCGTCTATCATTTAATATCAAATTAATTAAATCACTAGAAGAATTCAAGATTTTAGGCTTCGAGAAAGGTCCGGTCACACCCTGTATAGAGATGGAGATACATTTCAGTAATAATTAGTTCTTATTTAATAATTATCTACTACTTAATGAAGAAAGTGTCTTTTTTCAGGAGTGAAACAAACGAAAGAACACGTGAGCCACTAAACTAAACAAGAGTCGATTTTCGTATTACAGCACAGATTTATAATTAAATAACTAAAAAAAATAAAATTGGTGGTATGATACTGTATTTTTTTTTATGAGACATGTCAGAGGCTATGTTTGAGTTAGCTAGGAAGTCGTCATGATATAAGAATGTTAAATAAATTTTAAAAGAGAATTATGCACGAAACATTAAACTTTAAGTTTTCGAATTATAATTATAATATTATTTTATCTGCATCTCCTTATTTACTGTCCGCTGCTGAATATGCGCCTCCTCAGGCATATTGTCTTGTGCATGAGTGATGTACCTATGGCTTTTAAACGGCACGCTAGACAAGAGTCCACTCTTTTAACGGCGATGCTGTTCTTCGGGGCTTGTGATAGCGGCTTTGTTATCCCTGAGTGGTCTCTTACTACGCCCACGGGAAGAAGTGGGGTGAATGCTATACTAAAGTCCGCCCACGCCATATGGACATTTTTTATCTCACACTATAAAAAACAATTCTAGTATTCAAGCAAAAATAAATTTCTACCTCGTGTTTCTTTTATTCAGCACACGTCCTCGCGTCGGATTTTTATGTATTTGCTCCTTTTGTGGCTAAATAAACCTGTTATGTTGTGAGTTTCGTTGAGGAAATATTAAGTTTGTGTGTTCTGATATTTAAAAAGGAAATATAATATTTAGAAAAATATAATGACGAATACTTATACTATTTATATACGAAATTTGACTTGTAATACCCGTTTTACAAATTTTACAATATCCAACACCTACATCCCTGTCAAGGACACGGATGAACAAGGGTGACAAAAGACCTTCAGTGACAAGAGGTGCGATGATTAAAATCCGAAATTGGCATCAGATTAAACAACTCCCTTAACAGTTCTTTAAAAAACACAGAATAATACAGCTTCTATTCGGAAGCTAAGCGATTCTAAACCGCCTGTGAGACTGGAATCGCTGACAACTGGAACAGCATGCCCTTGGACGTAGTCAAGTGGGTTCTTCAGGTGGTAGAAAAATACTAACTCGCAAATGCGAGTCGAGAATGAGTACCACTAACTGGACTTCTTAAAATGCTTTACGTTAATTAATTTAAAGAACTTCCTCACTCGTGGAAACTACCAGTGAAAATGATTTAGTGGGCAGGCACCGTAAAAGAAGCGGAGTGATTTATACGTTCGCTTTGCAAATCGAACAGGTCTTAAATCGATTTCGATTTAAGACCTTAAAAACCTTCACCAGCCCTTTCATCGTCCACTGCTGAACACAACGCTCCTCATGCACATTACACACGCCTTTGCATGAGGGATATATGGACTTAAAACGCCACGCGGGCCTAGTGAGTTAGCGAGTCGATTCTTTCATAGAGGCTCAGGGCTTGCGGTACAGGTTTTGTTATCCCCTAGTCGCTTTTTGCGATAACCACTGGAAAAGATGGGTGGAAGGTGTGACTACTCTAAAGCCAGCCGATACCGCACGGCTAAATACCTGAAGTACTCGACGGATAAATGCCGCAGTTGCCGCTGTACCCCACACCCATACTCAAATATCGCAGTAATTTGAATAGGCCTTGCTGCAATAATAATAATAATAAATAGTCTTCGTTGCTTATAAATGGTTATTACATGTGCACACATCATAAATGAAAATACAATAGGTGATCTTATCGCTTAGCCGATCTCTTCCATGTAACCCCGGGACGGAGAAAAGTAGTAATAAATGAGTAAATTCTTTATTTGCCACACTGTAAATAACACAAACAAAGCAATGGTATACACAGTTAATTATCTCAGTGCGCAAAAAGTCGCAAGCTCAGCGTATGCTGTGAGTACTCGCCTACACAGCGCTGATTTTCAGCTCGCTCCTGTCTCATTATTACAATGGCTCCGAAATGCTATGCGTGGGTAGTCGCATCTCTTATCTATACTAATATTATAAATGCGAAAAACTGACACTGTCTGTTACCTTTTCACGGCTAAACCACTGAACCTATTTTAATAAAATTTAGTACGGAGATAGATCGAAGCCCAGGGACGGACATAGGGTACTTTTCAGGAACGGACTTAGGGTATTTACCGCGATAACCGAATTCCACGCGGGCGAAGCCTCGGGCAGAAGCTAGTTTAAAATAAAATTGTGTACAAACTAAAAATTCGAATCTAAAAGGGAGTAAGCAATATAAAAAATCTAAGATAAGTACAAATATAGGATAATAAGCGACCTGTTTAATTGTATCTATATCATATAATAAAAAAGAGAAAGAGAGAAAAAAAAGAAATCATACAGTTAGTGCAAAACGATTGAAATTTAAAGATAGAATTATGTTCAATATATACGTTCAAATAGTAAAACATATGTAATAAGCAAAAGCTGAATGCTGATGGACAAGTGTAACTCGCTTGGCAGTGAAATTATTCGCCATTGAAATTAAATTACTAGCAGTTCTTGCGCGGCGTCATCACGCCTCCGTGCAAACGTACCCGCGAGCTATCACACAACTGCGTAATATTGATTAGTTGCCTGTTAATACCCTTCCAAGAATTCATAAGTGGTCAGGTTCAACACGGTTTATACCGTGTTACATTTTTATTTTTAGTTGGTAGGGGGAGAGTGCATGTTACATTCCCACAGCCGCTGGGCTCAGTCGACTGGCCACGTTACCCCTCTCTCCCAGAAGACTACCTTGAAATGTACTGCATTTCCTACTTTATCGTATTTCCCCAATGTACGTACGTAGAGCCCATTCCCAATCCTATCCTATCCCTCCCCATTTTCCCAAACTTTTCTCCCAATCCATTCCTTAATCTGTTAAGGTTGTCAGCGCATCCGGGAGCGTGCCAACGTTTGTCATTCTGGACTGATGTTGGCATGTATCGCGGATGTCTATGGACGACAGTATCCACTTACCATCAGGTGGACTGTACGATCGTCTGCCTTTTTTTTTTATTTGTAATGTTAAAATTTCAAACAAGCGTGCTTCTCTACATTAGTACATGAGAGCTACATGAAAACAAATGGTCTGTTCAAACAGCTCCCAAAGCCTGTGAAACTCATGACTTCCGTTCATGATTTGCGGTTTATATTTAGCAAATATGTACATAAATTGAGCAAAACTTGATTTTTTTGTAACAAATTACATGATTTTCATTAACTCAGGGGCCTGGGGATAATAAATTACGTATAACTATACGAATAGGTTCTGAAAGTGTGTGCAAAAAATATTATTTGAACACCAATCAATTTATTAATAACCTTTTATAATAAAATATAAAAAAATATTGTGTAGACAAACAACTTTTATAAAAATAGGCTTTAATTGAGATCCTTAGTATGATTGTGAAACATTTAATGGAAATGCAAGTAAATATATTCGGGTCAACCAAAAGACTTAAAGAAAATATTTATCTACGTCTTTTTCTCTACAAACTGACACATTTTTCCCGCGAACCAGGACCAATAAAAGCTAACAGACCGTACCACGACCCCGTTCGACATAAACAGCCAGGAACGCTCTTATTGGCTACGAGCTCTTCTTGTAAGGACTTCGTGTACGGCTCCAGGCATTCAACCAGCACTAAAGGTATTTCTAGTGAAAATACATTAGAGCAGGTTTTCTTGGGATATCTTCTTTCTGTATAGAGTTGTTGAAAAAGTGCCGGCAACCCTTTTCCTGTAACAATATGTGGCTAGTGTGCCAGTGTAATAATACTCCTTCGAGTATTGTCCTTTACCGACCTTCTTGCTGCCAAATTCTAACCACTGGCCGCTAAAGAAAAACCTTAATTCAAAACTTCAAACTGTTTGACTTGATTCCTTTTTAATTCATTCTGCTGTCCAATTTTTTATATGTAAATAAGTGTCCATTACACTTCGGTAAAGTCTTCTGTATCTGCATGTTTGTGAATATCTCATAAAACGCTTGTAACTGCACATGCTACTGAATTTCTGCTGTATAACAATACAATTTTGTAAAAAAACCTAATTAGGTAAGTAGTTTTTAATGGTCTATTTTTACATACACAGTTTGATTTTATAAAATCAGTATCTTAAGTGTCTTTCATTTGTCTCAGTGTTTTTTTTTTATTATTAATACTTTTACTGACAAGTAAATTGCTGGAGTGAAGACCGGGTGTAATTTCTTTCCTAAGAACCCCACTACCGTCTGAGCAAACGTCGTACCAGTCTCAAGTAGTAAATATGGCGCCTTAAAAAAAGAATGGGCCTACCTTTTTGCTCAACTAAAATGTTGATCGGTAGTTACACTTTTGTTTTTGTTATAAAGAGGTGCAGTAGGGTAGGCATATATACATTAATAAATAGAAAAATGACATAACAAAGAAATACATTTATATCTTCCAGGAGAGCATGAACCTTCAAAAGTATTCTACTCAAAAAGAAAAGGTAAAAGTGTTGTTGGTACTTATACAGACACTTGACTTTCGATTCAGCTTGGATAGAGACTGTAAGACCGTATACATATAAGAGAAAAGTATATTTGTTTTTTATAGTAAAATCGTTCAAACTGTTCTGTTGTAGCAAAATCTGTCTAGGTACAATAAAAAAATGTTTAAGCCTGTTGTATTACATGATACTGTTGGACTAAATAGAACTGAAAAAACTCATGTCACCTTTGGATTTTTATCTTACTCTCGTTGTCCAAAGACAGTGCATCCACATGTCTTTGACAAGGAGCTGTTGCGTATTGTGCGGTTTTCAAGACACCGTTTATACCGCGAACCCGAAAGTTGTGGAATGAATGTCAAGTGAGCCACATCTATAAAAAATAAACTGAAGCAGCTTCTTATTAAAATAACATAGTTGCACTCTTTCAGCCACAGATATAAAGGGATTTATAATGCAAGCTGTCCGTCGCCACGTGCTCGAAGTTGGCACAAAGCTGTTGCTCCTCGCGCTGCTCGTACAGTCTGTTCCTACCTCGTGTCGCTAGCAAGTTGTTACAAAACACAAAAATGCTTAATAGCGCTGTAATCAATCGTGATAATATGACACGCTTGGTTATCATACAATTTCACAAACTTGCGTTGTCTATAATAATAATAATTTCTTTATTTCGGACAATGTCCATAGATATTGTTAGTAAGTTACAACTTAAACTAATGTTAGTACTTAATATTAAATTAACTTAAAACCAGCTTCATTCACTGCGTCTGGAAGGGACAGTCGGCCTTGACACAATCGTCCTCAGGATGCTGTTGCTGTGCTGCTATTGTCTATGGTTTCAGCAGTCTTTTACAATATATTCCTTCTACGTTCCACCTCCTAACACGGATTCTTACAACCATGAACCCTCTATTTAAATAGAAAATTTCCAGCAACATAACTTTTCGCTTTAAAATCGATTTGTTTCGACCCGGCCTTGCTCACCGTAAAGAACATTAGTTAATCATCTATAATAACCGTGGTCACGCAATATAATCGCTAATAGAGCCGGTCTCTATTAATTATAAAGACTGCTACCGGTTACATATCATTCAATTCCGTTAACTCGTTGATTAAGTGCAGTATCCTAGCGTATAATGTAACAGTTGCACGAACTAGGTTGGTTTAATTACTAACACAATATGATTTACATAAGTATATAAAATATTGCTGCAGGCATGCCAAATTTTCAGAGGAAATGCCATTTACTATACACATCTGTTAATCTGATGGCAACTTTGGATTTTTATAATCGCACCTCTCGTCACCGAAGTGAGGTTCATTCGCGTTTTCTTGACAAAGTTATTGCGTACAGCGTGGTCTTCAAGATAATTTATGCCGCGAACCCGAAAGTTGTGGGACGAACAGCCAGCCATGGTTTTTCCACTTAGTTACGACATGGCGCTTTTGAAAAGGGCCGTCAACAGAATTCTACATTGTCAGCAGCGCACCCGCATCCCCCCTAGTGTTGTAGGTATCCAAGGGTGGCAGCGACCACTTACTATCTCTTGGGCCGCCCGCTCGTTTGCCACCACTTCTATAAAAATACTTAAAGAATCCAATATGCGAACGATCCAAGTATCAAAGCTGTAAATTGTTTATACTCAAGGCAGAGTTTTGTTTTTTATTCTATAAACAATTAGGTGTCCAAGATGTAGCTCCAATTTGTAAAATGAACACTTGTATTTAGTCATCAGTTAAGGTAAGTGACGGTAATAAGTCACCGTTCTACGCAGAAATGCAAGGAACGTAAGCATAAAGTTTACGCATGAACGGCATAACTGTCCAGTGGCCCCTTGACCGACACACAGCTTATATTTCTTGCGAGTTAGGAGGGAACTGTCGTATGTTATAGGATGTAGCGGGAGCCAGTAATTTGGTTGCATTACAAATACCAAATACATTTGGTCCAAATACTGTCCAAAGTCCAAATACAGAATTGTGCTTCTTCAAATACATAAGATGTCCTAAAAGGCTGAAAGTTCAGAAACAACAACACTGACAAGAGTCATACATTTATTATTAACTCCTTTCTGTTTTCCGTCCAAGGTTACCTGGGAGAGATCGCCTTAGCGACAAGGGCGCCTATTGTATTCTGTCATTTAAAGATATGATGAAATGAAATAACATTTGTAAGCAATAAAAAGTCTTTATTATTTTTATTAATCCGCTGTTTAACCAAATGCTTTCTAGCAGATCGTTTAGTGTATGTTCGTATGATTTTGAGAAGTTCAGTCCACCACGGACCTTCCAGTTTACGTGGCTGGTGGTGTAATGCTCATTTTCGCCACTGTTCCCGTTACTCGCTTATATTTTGTACCAGCATCATTACGGCATATCTTTTTGCGTCGATACGTACGCGGCAATTTAGTTGTGGACTTCATTGATAGACGTATTTGCGTTTAGAGGTCAGTGGGGATTAACGGATTGTTATGTGTACTTATTTTACTAGGCTTTTAGTGATCGTTGGTGTTCTGCTCACGTTCTATTCTAAATAAACTAAGCCTTTTAAGACCCCAACCACACGCAGTCGCCTGGTCGCGGCGACCATTGATGCGGCCGATTGCTTGGTCCCACTGTCTCTGACGTGTGACCGAAGCGATGCTTAAAGATATTGTTAGTCCTTTTTAAGAGCCCAGAGACTATAGTCGTCTGATTGAATATGCCATACCTTCAGTACAGATTATATAATTTTACCCTGGATATAGGTCTATCTCAAGGCTCGCCACCAAACACGACCCAGCCGACTAAGAGATAAGCGACAAACCCGCTCTACCACGACTCCCGAGGAACTACACCACCTCCATAAGAGTGGACTCGCCAACGCGCTTGGCCAACGTAACGTTTTAAGGCCATACACGCCTCACGCACAAGACGGTGTGCATGAAGAGACCCATGTCCAACAGAGGACGATAAATTGATCTTACGTTATTTATATAACCACCTGCTTGATTTTATTATCAACTAAACGTTAATATCCATCACTTAAATACTCGAAATTTAAGGCATGATGCCACTTACCATAAAGAGGACCGTCTACCATTCCAGCTCCTCCATAAAACCGCGACTTCTCATCAAAACCGAAACTCAAAGTACGTTCTATAACCGGGGTAACACGTATGTAGCATTGAATCGCGCCTTGTCAAGGACCTTTGACAAAGTAATGACGACGTGCAGACAAAGGACTACCCCCTCCCCCTCACCCTCTCTAGAGGGGGAGTGACGTACTTGTCTCCCCTGCGAAACAGTCTCCTGGCGAGGGTACCTATGGTTTGAGAGGATAAAGGTATTGTTTAAGTTAAGAAGAATCTTTCGCTTGTTTTTGTTGTTTGCTTTCAGCACAATTTCCAGAGTTTAGAGGTAATTTTCGCTTACGGCAGTGAGAAGGGTTTATTTATTGTTTGAAGTTTTATCTCTATTTTTAGAATGTTTTCTTTGTACTTTTATGTAAATTAACTAATTGAAATATTGAAAGTTTTGCGCAATATCGGAACGTCGCACAATATTGAGAGATATTTGTCATAAGTTCGTACGTGTTTCGGTAGTGGATGAGATAAATACGCCAGATTCCCATCCCACTCTATCTTATCCCTCTCCATTTTTCCAACCTTTTCTTCAAATACATTTCTATATCTGAAAATGTAGGAAGCGCATCCGAGAGCGTGCCATCGCTTGTCATTCCGGCCTGCTGTTGGCATAAATCGCGAATGTCTATGGACAACAGTATCCACTTCCATCAGGTGGACAGTATGCTCGTCTGCCGCCTTTTTTCCAGTAATAAATATGTTTTATATGTGTTATTATTTTATATTATATTATATTTATTATTTTATATTATAATAAGTATATGTTGTTGGCGGTTGGCAACCTGTTTTAAAACACTGTCAACCTATTGTCAGTACTGTCAGCCTGTCAGCCTCCATAGTGGGACTCAAAAATTCCTTTGTCCTAATTTATTTTTATAGAAAAAAGGCGGCATACGAGCATACAGTCCACCTGATGGTAAGTGGATACTCTCGGAACATCATCGCAATACATGACAACATCAGTTCAGAACGGTGAACGTAAAAAGCATGGAAACGTTCCTACCATTCGATTATGGCGCAACGAAAAGTGTTCCGCGGTGGACGAGGCTTAAAAACTGTTCCGAGGTGGGCGGGGCTTAAAACAAGCGTGCGGAACAACGCAGCTTTAGTTCAGTCGCGACGGCAAGTGAGTAAGGACCAGGGCCGTCTTAAGTCTATTCTGCGCCGGGGTGCGGGAGTGTATCCTAAGACAGTCAAACATCCTATTGTGTATCCTATGACAGTCAAATATCCTATTGTGTATCCTATGACAGTCAAATATCCTATTGTGTATCCTATGACAGTCAAATATCCTATTGTGTAATTGTTTACTATAGCGTTATATTTTTTCATTACCTTTAAAAGGTGAGCGCCCGGGGTGCACCGCACCCCTTGCACCCCCTGGTAAAGACGGCCCTGGTAAGGACGATTTACCGATACTGTTTTTCGATTAAAATGCCTTCTTGTGTGGTAAAGTGGTGTCGAAATCATCCAGATAATCATCCCAATGATAGTGGGATCACTTTCCACATGTAAGTACATCCAAGCACGCGGCGCCCAATGGCAGAGCTGTTTGCTACTTATTAACAAAAGGACGTAATTATTGTAGCATACAAGGTAGTAACAACCTCGAATTGTTGCGCATAAGGTTGATTTTTATACGGATGATAGTTCAGTGTAGTATTACTTTGGTTCTGGGTGCGTACTTTGTATTTGTGTGAGTTGTAGGGCCGATAATGATCAACCGTGGCTAGTATGAGAAGACTGCTGCCATGTTTTTTACGTTCACCGGTCCAGAATGACAAACGGTGGCCCCAGATACCCTCGCCTACCTTCGCAGATTAAGGAATGGATTTCAAAAAAGGGTTGGGAAAATGGGGACGAATAGGATAGGATAGGATTGGAAATGGGCTCTGTATATCTCACTCACTACCGAAACACTTAAGTACATTGGGGAAATATGATAAACTAGGAAATGGAGTACATTTCAAGATAGTCAGGATATAGGCCTTTCTCAAGTTATCATATCACATATACATACCAATAGTTTACCATAGCGTATCATAAGTCAGTCATCCTACTTCTAATATTGCAAGGTGAGCCGGCGCAAGTGGAAGCGTGTCAATGTTTATAATTTTTCACTGATATTGGCATGTACCACGTATGCCAATAAAGGGCGAAAGCATTAAATTACCACCAGGTGAACTGTATATTCATCTGCCACCATCTTTCTATAAAAAAAATCTGAATATGTCTAATGCAGGATATATAAGCCTATGTTTAATTGCTATATATAAGCCTTTCTCAATACTGGCTACCATAAATGACACTACCAGTTAATGAAAGTTAATATCGTTTTTCCATGTTTTGCTGTGGACATACTTCGATATGGATCTCGAATACCATAGACAGCGTACACGGTTGTTTATTTTTTCTAATAACAACTGTTAATAGCGGTTTAGAGTAAAGCGATATCAATTAACCGACTTATTACAATCGGGGCTGACGTATTTGTTAAAGTATCGTCTTGTTGACGCCTTCAATGTGTCTAAACCGGTTAGTATAAATAATCGAACGTTGGGAATTTAAGAAATTTTCGTGGTCATACTAAAACTGGAACATCACGTTCCTATGTGTCTAAACCTAAGTTGGTTTGAATAATTTATTCGGTTTCCATGATTTACTCAGACTATCTCTTCTCACATAGTTCTAATATTGTTATCACAAACATCAGGTTCAACATAAGTTGTTCATATCGAAACATGTGTTTAACATGTCCCGAGAATAACACAAGTCGAATGACATTGAAGAACGTTTGGTGTCTAGACTCAACAATACTTATCTATACAAACTTGAAACAAGTAATCATAATTAATTAATAAAAACTACGGTTTAGCAAAAACATAACTGAGAATTAGAAAAAAATATGAAGATTGACAAGCCGTTTAGCAATATTGAACTTGGCACGGAATATATATGAATTTGGCAATATAGGATATTATGACGCGGCATTTTGAGTGCCTTAAGCTTTCGTGGTCACCCTACTGAATTACTAAGGTGGCACTCCGTACAGTACATACGAGAACATGTACAGCTAGAGGCGGCATTAAGGCTAGTTTACATTCTGTTAGTTAAGAGGAAAGTGGCTACTAAATATGCTAGATTATTTAGTGGCTTAATTGTAACCGAAAATGGTGGTGGCTATACAATGTAGACAAAACGTGATAAAAATGATACATTATGAGCATAGACAATCTATATAAATATAAATAAAAATGACTACTGTTAGTAGTCATTTTTAATAATTGCATGCAGGTATTAAGTCCGCCTTTTGTACGTTTTTTGTACGTACTTTTGTACTTTTGTGCACTAAAGTTTAAATAAATAAAAAATAAAATAAGAAAATGTTATGTTATGAGCGGTATCTGTACATGAAATATTTTTATATAAAGTTGCAGTACGAGTGATACACAATAAAACAATTTTTTTCGTAATTTTTGTCTGTCTGTCAGTCTGTTTGAACGCGCTTCATGTAAAAACCACTCGACGGATTTTAATGAAACTTGGTATAAATAGCTTGGTATAATTAGGTGTCGGATTAACATTTAGGTTACTTTTTACCGAGATCATTTATAAATTTCTCATACTTTACACATACACACATTTACACATCTCATACACATACTTTAACGTACATGACGTCACGGGTACGGCTAGTAGAATAATTATACAATGTGTGAATGAACAAGGAACTGAAGCAGTTTGCATAAGAATGTGTGAGTATTTAAAAAGTTTTCTATTGATGTGTGTCGCGTGTCACTTCATAGAAAGGCGACTCTACATCTTTATTATTCTCCTCGTAAAGGCTATGATTATGAGTGACAAAATTAATGAACAATGTTCTAAGAGAATACAACCAGACGGCCTTATTGCTTTTTAGCAATTTCTTTCAGACAACCTTGAGAATGGGACTCTGGAGGTCTTGTTGATTAATATAATAATATTGTGAGTTTTTTGGTTTAATGGTGATAGTTTATTAAACTTGAAAGTGTGTTCTGTGCGTAATGTTTGTGATAATCAAATAAAAACATAGAACTGCGTTTTTCGTGTGCTTCCAAGGAGTCTTTTTTGTCTTCAATAAACCTACTATCGCTTTACTGAGCAATTTCTGACTTACTTTAACGGGACTGGACGTTGACAGGATACGTTTTAGACTTTAAATGGTTATTTTAATTACGAAGAAAACTTAACATTGTCATTGTCAATGCACCTAATTGCACCATTGCCATATGTGAAAAGAAAAAAAAACTTAAGGAAGGGAGTGGTGACGCGGGTAATAACGCGTTTAGTTTAATATTAAATAATGAGAATTATACGTGTGTATATTGAAATAATATATATATATATATATATGTGTGTGTGTGTGTGTGTGTGTGTACTATAAATATTTAGAATAGGATACATTTTTACGAACATTTTCGTGGCTACTTAATGCTGAATTTAAAAAAATTATTTTATTTTCTGTTCTATTTTAGCATATATGTGTTTATTTATGAAGTTTCGCCATAATGTGTTTAGGCTTTATAAGCATAATTTAGTTTAATTTGGTTTAAATAAATTGAATTTCTTTCATTTTAACTTTTAATAGTCTCCGTCTATTTACATAACAGAGCATCGTATAATATTAGTTACGTAACTTAACCGTAGGTAACGTAATATACTTCAGGACGGCTCATACTACGACCAATTAGCCGAGTTGGTAGCATCCCTGTCTGCGTTGTAAAAGGTCGTCCTGGCTTCGATTCCCGGTTAAACATTTGTCTGTTTAAAGACAAATGTTTGTTCCGGTCTGGATGGTGTGTTCGTCTTTGTATGTGTCTGTGGACCCACGACACGGGGAATACTAGTGTGGGACAGTGAGTGTGGCGTTATTATTATTTATTTGTTATTATTATTTATAGGTATACATATATGTGTAGAGGCGAACCGCCGGTTTGTATACATTAAAAATAGGAACAATTTTATAGTTTGTTGGTAGAAAAAGATCATCAGGTTGCGATTCCCTTGCGATCCCTTGTCATGCACAGTTATGTCATGTAGTGTCTCAACAGGAAATTCAACAAATATTACTTTTTTCCTATGTAAGGCTGCCATGCGTCCAGATTTTCTTGGAGCTGTCCTAGTGTGGAGGGCGTCCAGGTAGTTGCCGGGCAGAGTTTTCGATAAGGTCCATATTTCTATAATTAACTAAAGCAATCAATTATGTCAAAGATTAACAATGATTTATTATTACAATGGTTTTTTCATTAAGTAAGTGTATTATAACTACCTATTTGAACTTTTATTTTATTAAACGCAATTATTTTTGTTCTACAAACTAAATTCTTTTTCTGAAAATGCAAAAATTTCAATCGTAGATAGAATTGAAAACCTCAGGGTTTCAAGCTCAAAATTCTGGGGTATTCAAACTCTTTGCCCAGATTTGATGATTTTACAAATAGCAAATAAGTTTGACTGTGTAGTGTCGGCTGCCTTTAAAATAGCACCATCCCATCTATTGCCGTGGGTGTAGTAAAACGCGATCAAGGGATAAAAAAGCTATACCATAAGCCCTGAATAACTACCCCACCTCTGAAAGAGTGGACTCGCCAACCCGCTTGGCCAGCGTGACATTTAAAGGCCACTCATCCCTCATGCACAAGACAATGTCCAGCGGTGGATCATCATCCTTCATTCATCCCATCCCTCATTCATCCCTTATTTGTGATGATTCTTGATCAGTAGTGTGTGTTTTATATAAATTGTCTACATATGCGTGTTTATAATTAACCTACGCTTATCTCCCTTGAAAATTAAATAAATAAATATACAACACAATGTGAATGAGAAGGTCTACGTCCAGCGAAGGATGATAAAAGAGCTGGTTACGATTTTATAGTACGGTAGCCTTGTTCCTGTATGAAACATACATGTCTTGGATTTTTATACATGCTTCTTACTAATTCAAAAGCCACTAATACAAAAGAGAACATTGAAGGTCATAGGTTAACAGCTTAATAGGCTATCAGAGTGTACTGAAAATGTTTTACTTCGCCTTCGAAATACAGAACAGAACATAGGGCGTTTCCCGAAATTCGCAGCCATACTGCACAGTACAAGATGTATTCGGTATAGTTCACAGTTGGTTATCTCTTGTAACGATGTTGAGTAGGAAAGGCTTTTAGTATGAACAAGTCTCGTGCGTATTTTATCGACCGCACAAACCACTCTAACATACCATAATGTCACATCCTGCCCTACTGTGGAGTTTTGTCTTTTTTCTTATCTATGACTGACAGTGAAAAATTAATCCGATTATAATAGCGTTTCTTGAGACATATCCCAATGTTTTTACCAAATTAAGTTCTGTATTTGATCTTACATTAACCCAGCTGCAGATATTATGTAATATCGTCTCACTGCAAGGCCTAAGATCTTTTATCAAGCCTTAGTCGACAAAACAGCTATATGCAAATTAATAGGTTATTTACAATACAAATCACTAGGGTTAATGGGCTAATTAATAAAACTCAACGTCTGTCTGTTCTTCTGTCCATTGGACAGATTTTGATGCGGTTATCACTATCATGTACAATAGTACCGCGATTGTAGTATGTACCATGCGGGCGAAGCCGCAGGCAAAAGGTTAGTTTGCAATAAATAAATACAACAAGGAATTTAAGGTTTGTAATAAACAACCATATATATGGTGTACCATATACCACAAAGCAGCCCAAGTGCAAACTGGTCGTTAAGGCACATTATCCAATTAGCTGCGTTATTTTTTAAATCATATTAAAAAATAACCTAAAAACATGTAAAGGTCAGTAAATCATCTGTAATGCCCCTCATTGCAGGCAAGCTTGCCTGTTCCCGTCAAAAATGACACGCAATTTACTTGTCCGTAAACAGGCACCAATTTTAAAATGTCACGAAGACGCGTGCAAATAAAAATTTATATAATAAATCTGCTTAAAAAGACCGCTGTTTTTCAGTAATCTCCGGTATGAGAGGTAGTCGAAACGTCAATTAATTGAGGAAAACCTGTTCTAAAGTTTTCGAGTTGTATATTATATATTGCCAGGATGGCTACCACACGCCGTGGGGTTTGAGTAACTCGTCAACTCGGAATAGCTAGCGAGTCTTCGATTCCGATCACTTTAGCGATAAGGTCGCCTATTTAATTCAGTCATTTAAAGATATGTGTACAGGAGTGTAGCCGAATCAACCGTCACAGTATTGGCCACTCAAATTGGCCAGCTATAACCTATAACGCGTAGGACGCCGTTGGTGCTACCACGGACACAGCTTAACATCGAAGCAGCTCTTTTTCTTAGAATGGCATGGAAACCGTCAGTGCGAGCGTCTGCAAACATGCCCGAAGCGCTGCAGTGTCCCGGCAGCCCCAATTGCATCTGAAACGCATTACTATATTGCACGCGCAGGGCGTTGATTGTCTTCTGCGTATAGTTCGTCCCCAGACTGCACGTATAAAAGGGCTGACAAAAAGACTTAAAAAACACAACCTTTACTGCTGCAGCGCAACAGTCGCGGCAGCACTGATGATTTATAGATTTGACTCAGTCACAGACTCAGTAATAGATCTAACGTGGACTGCGCCCTGGGTGCTGTGCAAAAGGCAAATAGCTGAAGCAAACGCAGCGTTTATCAAGTCCCCTTCGGCTCACTGTGATGAATGCAATTGTGTTATTACTATGTTATGCTACCTATTGAATTTATAAAGATTGTAACGTACAAATATAAGTTTAGAGTCATGTATTATGTAGTGAGTTTATACCACGGCCCATATTTAAACGAACTGGATACAAAATAGTATATTTACTTGACTGGTCAAGCGTATCTTGGATCAAGAGCGTCACTCATGCAAAATAAAACAAAGATCTTGAGCTTGATAGTTGATAGGTTCGGAGAGTAGATAATATGAGATTTTTAATGCAATACAACCAGCCCTTTCAGTATCCACCGCTGGACATTGTCTTGTGCATGAGGGATGAGTGGCCTTTAAATGCCACGCTGGCCAACGGATTGGCGAGTCCACTCTTTTAGATGTGGTGTAGTTCCTCAGCCGTTGTGATAGTGCCGTGTAGGCCGGCTATAGAATACACCCCCCCCCCCCCCCCCCGTCCCCATCTCATTCCGCGGGTGTCGTAAAAGGCAACTAAGGGATAACAAAGCCTTCTGATAGCTCGTAAGTAATGATAAAAAATTAAAAGCATTAATGACATTCCTGAATGTCTAATCAACTTTGAGGATTTGAGGAACTTTATGTCTTGTGTCCTGTTGATTTTAAGTAGGTAACTAAATAACTATAAAAAGGGCACCAAAAAGGCAAACATTGGCACGACTTGCAATTTACATTACCTTTTTCTCCTTTTCTTCAATTTAACAGTTTAACGGGCGCTCGTTTTTCAATGCAGTTGAATCTATTGGATCCTGGAACACTTTCACGATTGAAAATTCCTTTCCGATTTTAGGTCAAGACTGAGCTATCGCGATACGGTCGGGTGGGTTTTAATATAAAATTGTCTAAGAGGCCCCTAATGGATAGCCCAGGTTGTATGTACACTGAATATTTGTTGACCTGATTGGAACAATATTGTATTCAAAGGAATTTCCTTCATAAAGGATACATTGCGGGCTTGATTAAAGTATAAAGAGAGTGCAATGCAACCGGGTCTTTCAGATTTCTATGTACATGAGCATCCCTCGATGAATTCCCTTAAAACGCTACGCCGGCCAAGCGGGTTGGAGAGGACACTCTTTAATAGATGGTGTAGTTCTTCGGGGCTTGTGGTAGCTTTGTTAACCCTTAATCGCCTTTTACGACACCCCCGGGAAAAGACGGAGTGGTGCTATTTTTAACCCCGCCGATACAATACAGTATAATGAGATTATAAAGGGTTAAATAAAAAATACTTGCGTTCTCTTAACATCTTGTGTCATTCTTTATTGGGAACCGCGCACCACTAATGAAATTTCGCACCCCGTAGATATTTTCTCTAGTGGAGATTCACCTTTAAACGCGCGATTTCTGCTATTTGATCCTTTAATCATAATTTATAACGTATCAAACACAGTAAAACTTAATTAACCTGTCAAGTTTAGCTTCCTTTATTTGTTTATTGTAGTAAACAAACCGGTGGCGATCGCTGACAGCTGACACGCAGCTTGTATTCCGGCGCCAGGGTAGGATGAGAAAAGTCTAGTCTAGTCGAGGCCCTGAGGTATGTGTTGTAGGAATCCTTATACGGGTATGCGCTTCAAATCGGACTTTGCATTAAATTATTTACAAAATGCGCAGTGAATAATAGAAGCAATGTTCGGACACATCATTTGGAAGACCAGGGATAGCAATAAAATGAATTTGGTAGAATTTCGACCGCATTTTGCGTAAGATCTAATTTACTGTGTATAAATTTTAATTATTTTACTCTGACGAATCTCTTCTTTTCGCTTCTTACCCGCAAAGAAACTTCGAGCATAGCTCTCTTCATAACTCGCTGAGCGGCTTAGAAACCTCGACTAAATTCATAGACCTAACTCGTAGTAGCAGCATGCTGAAGTGGTGATGGGCTGGTCATATTTGCCTCAGGATCGATAACCAATGAGTTTATCGGTCCGTGGACTTAGTATCGTGATAACTGATAAGTTAATAAGTCGAGAGTAATTACAGTCGACTTAAGTTAATAAATGTGTCGATATTGAGTCCTTAAGTTAATAAATACGACTTAAGTCGATATTGAGTCCTGAGTGTTACTACCGTCCGCTTCCGGTACGTGGCCTTTAGACTAGTCCTCGAATGGAGGTCACGTACCAGAAAGCGTAATGTGGGACGCCCTACGATCAGATGGACCGACGACGACTTGAAGAAGTTTGCCGATGGTAACTGGATGAGAAGAGCCGAAGACCATGTGCGGTAGCGAGCTTTGGGAGAGATACATTATCCGACAGTGGAGAGACATAGACTGATGGTATGGCATGGTATGGTATCTTAACCCGAATAGAAGAGCCTTCGTTTTGAAAGAAGGCTCTCCTATTCAGAATAGACGCATGTATTTTTTCTAAAAATATTCAGCTACTATGGATGGGATAATCTTCTGAAAAAATGAAAGGGTTTAGACTTCTATTTTGCGTAAATATGCGTATTTTGATATAAACTATAAAAAATACGATTGGCTACAGTCCCTCAAGCAAATCAAATTTGCAGCCAATCAGATCGCCTCAATATTCCATTTGAATATACCCAGTAGTATTGTCCGACGTCCCTTTCGTGTCATATAACGTTTACAACGACTGGCCAATAGGGCCACGTTTACAATAGGGCCACTGGCCTGTCCCGTTTGTAATGGAAAGCACGAACTATGCGGAGAATGTTAGTGCGTTTACACACGCTAACATATGATGTTTAAACGCGCGATTTAACGGCGCGATTTATCCGTGCCATAAGCGGTGCAGTTGCGGAATAGCGTGCTAAATCTGACACGTAAACACTTCTAGCTTATGGTAAAATAAACTGGCAAGTGGCTTTTTAAACGACCGTATAACAAGTGAAGATAATTATTAAGTTTAAAACTGTAATTATTATAGAGGTATAAAAAATAATTATTATAGGCAGTAAGACTGTCCTACTCGAACTATTTTTATTTCTGGCTTCAAAATAATATCTCAAAGATAGTCGGTACAAGCGTCAATTGATGTATTTATATATCACAGAGCAACAGTTTTTATTAGACAAAATGGAGTGTATAGAGTGACAGTTTAATGTTTCCTGTGTTCTAAGAAATATTCGAAATAATCCTATTGCGTCCCAGCACAGGGCATAGGCCTCCCCCAGCAATCACAGGAAGGTTTTTGATCATAACCTACCACGTGGCTTCAGTGGAAATTGGTGCGAACACATGCCTTAGGTTTTTTATTCTCGAGCGATGGGTTTTCTCACAACATTTTCCTTCGCTGCCAAACTAGTGACAATATAAAAATCTATGTAAAAATCACTGGTACAGTCCGAGGTTTGAACTGACGATTTCACTAATGAAAGTCGAGATTAGGCTATCACCGATCTCAAGCATAAATCAACAAATAAAATAAAATCAAGATCGTGAATGAGAGTTCAAAACGCAACGGTTTCAACTTACGTGTGAAGCGTCCTTTAAGTATACTTTATCTCCATCGTCCACTAGCCCGCGGCGTTTGACCGGATGGCAATTTTCTATTGTGATATGTGCTGACTGTAGTTGTTAACTGTATAAAATGCGAGGAATTGAAGATAAATGCAATAGAACTTAGTTATCATTAGTATTATTCTTAACAAATAATAATTGTAAATTATCGCTCAGCGGTAAAAATTCACTGGAAAGAAAGTCGCGAGCCCGATAATTTATAGAAATAGGATCACGTTATGAACCGCAGCTAATGTTAAATAAATAATAAAATACTACTCGTTCAATAGTTTAATGCAATAGCGCCTGCAATATGGTGAGCCTATGCAATAGATGCAACAGGTCGTACAAGATTCTAATGACATTCTCGAAGCGGTGCATGAATATGTATCAGCAATTAATACGACGACATCGGTTATTGAGACTATAAGGAAGATGTTGTATATAAACATTATAATAACAAAATAATGTGTGTAGTTCTGTGTAGTACTTATGTGCATGATATCGGTACGTACCTAGTTTCCTTTCTAACACGCTTTTTATACAAATGTACAATGTACGAGTATATATCCCATTAATTCTTATACGTACTATCTTCTGTCTTACAGCAGAGATGATAGACGAGCGGTCGGGCCACATGATTGCAAATGGTCACCGCCGCCTACGGACACATGTAACACAAGGGTACACTACCGGCGTTCCAGCAGTCTATTCACAGCTCTCTTGAAGAACCGAGAAGTGTCTTGATAACGACATTGTACACTTCGACTCCTTGTCAAGGTAGTGTGGTCGAACCGCGCACGACTATGATGAGAGGTGAAATGGTAAAAATCCGTAGTTGACATCAACTGTATCTTTTATTTTTTATGGAAAAAGTGGGCAAACCGTGTAACTAGTGTAACTAGTTATTTTATGTTTTACGATTATTAATTAATATTACTTAATGAAGTAATTAAATAGCACGAGCATTGAACAACTATAATGAACTAAATATACAATTTTAGGTAGATACATTTTATCGTACTGTGGATGTCGTTATAAAATAGATAGTATTGTAGTTGTAAAATTATTTTCTTATTATTAGCGCATTTTGACATTTTATTGGGTTTCTAAAAGGGTGTTTTTACAATATTTTAAAAAAACGTATAATGAAATATGCATTTGCGTCTAAATAAAAAATCCGCGGACAATTAACAGTTGCCGCGTCTGCAGATGACTTTACGCGCTTTCTTATTATCTATCCCAATTTCACCGCAAAAAAACCTTAACATTGAGACGGATTTAACAAAAAGACTTAACCGGCTTAAAGATCTTATCGTTACGTTATTTTAACGTTTCGTCACAGTAACGGTGCAGCCGGTTATGTAACGAAATGCGTGCACCTACTTTTGTGGTGGAATTTAATAACAGTTGCTTTGGTCAATAAACTGATAAATAACCAGCGGTATCTTTATTGTAATGATGGTAATTGCGTCTCACGAAACCGCCTTTTGGTTAGGCCGGTTGCTCACACATTCGTAGCCGATTAATATTTATTATAGTACTGGTTCAAATTGCAATAGTGCCTCTTCGTTGATTGTTATTACATTTGACCAGTATCACAGGTATGGTTACTGGCGTTCAAGGCTAAGATACGGATTATGCGTCAACATTTTTTCATTAGTAAATGAAAAACTATTTATTGCATGTCAAAACCCACATAATAAATTATAGTCTAGTCTTCAAGTACTTGACTATTGCGTGGTGTTCAAACCTTATTGTTGTCGTTCTGTGACTGTTTCAATTATCATAGTAATAGATTGTCGATGACAAGTTTTTAGCACCGTCCAGTTGTCAAGTACTTGAAGACACGTTATACAACTAAACTTTGTAGCTCACGCGCAAGAAGGCAATCTTATCACTTTAACCAATCTCTGCCAACTTTGCTTCGACAGAAGACCCACATACGAGTATATACCAGTATATATAATTCTCCAGGAGTGACTTGCGTATCGCAGACGTCACTGGTGGAAACGTTTTCCACAAGCATTTCCCATGGAAGTGCTCAACATCTGTCTTCTTGTAGATAAATCTAAGTACAATAATCATAAATGTGATTTGTGCTCCGTGCATACACCCACCCGAGCAGACTCATCTGACCTACGCGGATCACCTTGTTAGTGGGGGCTTCTTCTTATCTATTAGGAGGGAGGGATTTAATAAGACATAGCCTAATGGTATGCTTTGGTATAGTAACATTGCGTGACCAATTGGTTCTTTAATGTGAACTCTCCAAACTAGAGTACTAAAGTGGCTAATACAAATGTAATCAAGAAAAGTGCGCTGTTAAAACTATTATTACTAAAATATTAAATTTACTATCTGTATAGGTACTATGTCTTCATACAAAATTGGCTTACACCATACATCATGTTAACAATAACAACTTACGTACAAAGCGCAATTCACACAACCGATGATAGACGCGTACAAACGCATAGACAGACAGAACAATAAATTTGTTGTTGAGAGCAATTTATTTGCACTTTATACGGGCGACATTCACATTGGCGTTAAACGGACGCGGCGAAAAACGCTGACGTATTGGCACTTGACACTGCCAACAATATTGACAATATTGTAATTATTGAAAAGATGTTATAAACTAAAAGTTAAATATACAGTGGTGGTCATGTAAACTGACTTTTCTTAGGCCGTACTTAGGTTACACTTTATAGTTTTATATATAAAAAAGGGGGCGGACGAGCAAGCGGTCCCACGTGATGGTAAGTGTTACCGCCGCCCATGGACACCTGCAACACCAGAAGGTATGCGGGCGCGCCGCCGACCTTGCAAAATCCTATTCACTTAGTTGTAATCCAGCCTCTAGGCTAATTGTATTAGATGTCACGACTCCAATTCTAATACCGAAAATCATGTATTACCCAAGTCTTGAGAAATAAAAGTCGAGTATTAACTGTTGAGATTTTTGACACTTTTTGTTATTGAAAACCAGTTGAAATCTAAAAGTTGAAGTACTAACTGATAGTGCTTTTGACATTTATTGAAAGGGGTCAAAAGCCAAAAGTGGTTCGTATTTTCAACAAAGTTGCACCGACACTGTTCAATATCTCATGCATGAAATTTTGTAATAAAACTCTAGCTACCCGATATCTAACACGTAAAATGCCAATAAATGTCACTCTACTGACTTTATTATAATAGTTTATTTTATATCTGATTTGCTGCAGTAAATTCTCATAACGTTCATACCTACTTGCTACTGGCAAGATACTATTATATATAGTATCTATAATTTATAATTTGAACATGATGATAAATGCTAAATATATGCTGAAATGTAAATATGCTAAATGGAATTCGTGAGAATTGTACTAAATACGTTTTTTTTTGTTAATAAAGAATTCCATTTTGTTATCATTTTGCGAGACCGAACAAGAATAAAATCCGTGTTGCAAGTTAAGTTTATTATATTTTGTGTAAGATACACAGCTGGGTTAAGGTATATATTGTATGGCCCTTAGTTGCCTGAAATAAATACATTACTAATTTAATGATTTTGATTTCACGAGGCTTACTCAAAAGCTAATTATGTAGCAGACAATGGAGTTTCGTAGGTCGTAGTTGTAGTAGGTCCCTGTTTTTGTTGGTAAAAATAAGTGTATGTATTCCCTTAAATAATCGGTAAATGGCCCCGAAGCTCCCGATATACTGTATATTTTACGTTGTATTGTTGTTTTAATGGTAGTAATTTGTATTAATTTATTGCATAGCCTACCTTTTATTTACTAGTCGTTGTTTGCCTGATAGGGATCGCCTTTAGGGATAAGGTCGCCTACTGCTTCTGTGTGTCTTACATTAATTTGTTACTATAGTTAAGTCACGCCAGGAATGAAATGAAGCATCTATTATTCATTAATTTATAGGGAACAGTGCACGAATGCAATGCATTCCCACAGCCGCTGGGCGTATTGGACTGACCACGTTACCCCTCTCTCACAGAAGACTACCTTGAAATGTACTGCATGTATCGTATTTCCCCAATGTACGTACAATAAGATACATAAACGTTATCGACATTTCTCCGATGCGTTTTAAACATCAATGTAAAAGTATGACACCTTACAGTTGCGTACGTCCGTCCATACTTCTTCTTATGGACTTGCGCAATGCCAGCTATGCTTCTAATCGAGGACCACCGACATTTTACTCACCAATTTACTTATTAGCTCAAAGCGAATTACATTACGTCTAAACTTGCTCTAGCTCGCTTTGCGTTACGCAATTGGCTCTTTTAAGTAGCCTATTAGATGTTTGAGAATAGATCTATTTGGTAAATTATTGAAATTTTGAAGAAATCGGGAAGCTCTATCATAGGCAGACTTGAGGTGAACTGTTTGACTTAAATATTGGCATTCTGGACTACCTACTTAGCTCCATTCGAATTAGACTTTTCGCTCCAAGCTTTTCCTAGCTTGAGCAAAGGGATCTTGTATTCGTCATGGATTTAGTTGTGCTCAGTCGCTTGTTATTTTGGCGGCAACATATTTTTTTTAATATTGTTTCTCCTAATATAACTTATGTAGATATTTCATTTATATAATATATTCATTGATTATGTATACCTTGTATGTATCATATTAATTCTTATATATATATATATATATATATATATATATATATATATATATGTATGTGTGTAAGTTTGTATGTATGTATGTATATGTAATAATGTATTATATTTATTTTTCCACACCATCTAAATTGTGTCTTTCATGCACATCCTAATTGAACTTCTCTGATTAAACCGAAGGTTGGCTAGTAGAGGTCGCATTCGCATTTTGTATTGGATATTGTGCATTGGAGAGTTAAAAATAAATAAATATTTAAAAAAAATCGTTTAAGCACATTTTCTCTCTTTAATGTAATTATTTTGTAGCACATTTTTCTTCTTCGTTCACTGTGCGCTCGTACTTCATTGTACACTGTTACGGTTAACTGTGTACTGTGTGTACTCGTATTTTGTACTATTTAATTACGTAGCTCACCTCTTCCTCTAAATCATTTTAATGCCCGTTGGTTGTGTAGAAGAGACCGCTTTTAGCGATAAGCTCGCCTATCGCTTCTGTATAAATGTCATTATATTTAATGTAATTAATTAGTTAAAACAGGAATGCAATAAAAAATAAATTTACTAATTAATATATAGGGTAGGCTGGTCTTAAGTGCGAACTCCCAGACCAGCCTACCCTACTTGCTGATTTTAGTTAAGATTTTTATAACTTAAAATTTCATTGTTTCAAGATTCTGAAAGATGTGCAGTGCTTAGATTGTTAAGTAGCGATTTCGCCTGTTGTGTAACACGAACTTATAGTAACACTACTTAGATAAATGTTCTTTTGTTCTTTCATTTTTATTATCTCTAACACCAGTCCATAATCAAAGTTTTGGAATAATTTAGGATGTCCAACACGTGTTGGTGGAGTGATCCCTAAACCTGGGAGGAAGGATTTGATAGAGACTCTAAATTTGAACAGGTGTGATATAGGGATGTTCCATAAAATTCTGACCGAGCCAACAGCGAAAGCTAGCGTGATATAGATAAGTTAGAGTTAAGTAGGGATTTAAGAAAAACATTGTAAAATTTAGGCCGCATTGTAAACATTGTACTTTAGTATTTACATTGTAACTTTAGAATACTTTAGGATTTAGGCTGCCATACACAAAAGTGTAAAAGCCCCCATATAAAATAAAGAGAAAATAAACAGCCTATAACTAAACTACACAATCCAGGTAATGAGTAGTAACTACGGAGATCACGTACCTGGGAATGGAATAAATTGGCGCGGCAATTTGCCATCTCCCTTCCGCGTGCTGTGGTGTGGTAATGGTGCCCACTTATGATGTTTAAACGAACATCCAAAGGTCCATACTTCTGTAGTTGTACTTCGTACTTTCACACACAGTTAATAATAACACACAGAAAACACATAGTTGTGTTAATACAGTACTTATAGCTGGCAATTGAGTGTTCGAACAGAAACATATTCCTTTGCAGCAGTCAGTTACTATTAGTGATTTCAATAGTTGGAGGCCACCGAAAATAAAACTTTTTTTTATAAAAATAAAAGTGGCGGTTGAACGGATAGTCGACCTGGTGGTAAGTGGGTACTATCGCCCATGAACATCCGCGGTACATGTCAACATCGGTCCAGAATAACAAATGCCACCGGATACGCTGATGTTACTTTAGGAGATTACTTTGCGTTTAGACAAATGGGTTGGGAAAATGCGAACTAGGAACGGGACCAGAAGTTTTCCTCGTGAACGCCATTACACCTCCCAATCTTTGGTGCCATGGGTTGGTATGGGGAGTCAAGAGTATAATGGAATTAGGAGTTTCTTTTCTTCCATTATACTCTTCATTTGATGGGATAGGATAGAATAGGAAATAAGTTCTGGTATATTTCGCTTACTACCGAAACACGTGTACAGTCAACCAATTGGAAGTACAGGCCAATTTAGAACCTTGTCACAATAATAGCAACAGGGGATGGTTTCGGGTGTCGGGCAAAATTGATTATATTTGTTGCTGTGAAAAGATTTTAACCTGGCCTACATTTTCAATTGGTTGACAGTACATCGGAATAGGATAGAGATGGTAAATGTAACACATTTTACGGTGGACTTCTATTAGAGAGAGGTAACTTGGCCATTCGGACGCGCCCAGCATCTATTCTCTTAAACATTAAAATTATAACTTATTTATTATAACTTAACAGACAAATGTATTTATCGTTCTATTGGTCAAGGCTTTTTTAAAAACAGGGACGAATCAAATAGAAGCTATCGACAAGCCAGGGAAGGATCATAGTTGGTAATGAATGTCAGTTCTTGAACTATATACTACCTTTTGTGTTGAATGTAAACATTATTATTTGTTTAGTAATAGAATTTGGATTGGATACAAAAAGGGATATATTATTTGCGCATACAGTAACAGTAAAAAGGGTTGATGAAGGTTGGATTACCTGAGCAAAAGAATGTCAAACTAAAGTGTCAACTAAAAGAATGTACGAATTTTTGATAGGTTCGTTTATGTTCACTATTTCCAATCCTTTCTTCCCAATCCCTTCTCCCCAATCCTTTATTCAAAGGTAGACGCTATCCGCGGGTTTTATCATCGGTGTAGAAATTGACTTCAGACCATAAAGAGATAAATCTCCTTCAAAACCTAGAATCTTTCTCTCTGTAACAAAATATGATAAAAGCAAAAATCACATTTCAACTCACTGTTTAGACCAAACCGATATGGACAATTCGCAAAGTGTTGCCCTCAAGGTTAATTCTTATGATAATGTGGGATTGAATTTGTTGAGGAAGTCATGAAAACTTTCGCTGTGGTACCTACTAGTCTTCATTGATAAAGATATTTTGGGTACATATATATATAAAGGAGTACACAATGTCATGTCTGTTGTTGTTTCTCTGTTTGTTTGCGCTAATCTCGGAATCTACGGGGACGATTATATTGCGTTTTTCACTTATTTATTATGTACGGTGCTAAGTAGGATATTTTTCTATCAAAATCGGTTTAATAGTTTTGAAAATAAACGGCAGATTATCACATCGATGGTCGATCTTAGGAACAAATATGAAGTCATTTAAGAAAACTTTATCCGAGCACATTGTCAAAGTATATTCCATCTGACATTTTATATTGACAGTAAGCCAACTATATTTTATATTGACCTTATTCAGTATTGCATATTGACGAACTATATTGAGAATTTGTGCCAAACAGACGAAACTGCGAGTAAATGCTAGTACATCATAAACGGATAATATTTTTTTGTGATCTTACTGAAACTGTTGCTAGAAGAGAAGCTTATGTCTATGTGGATACACATCTTTATTCTAAAAAGGGTCTAAAATATTTGTCCACCAGGAATTAACTACACAATCCAATAAATTAGAAACAAATTAAGTCCAAACTGGTAGAAATATAACAGTTATCTTAGGAATCGCGGCCTTATCCGGGAAGATTTAATCTCCATAACGTCGAGCCTCGCGTGCTTATTATTGTCGACTCCCGACCGTTTAATTGATATAAGCAACTATTAGAGTAAGGGCTTTGCATTTCAATGACTTCTTAGTTGCGTATTCTAGTCAATATGGTGGGTGTGCGCTAATAAGATGCTAGTTGGTGTCATTGACTTTGATTTTATATGTCACTTGTGTTCCGCCCTGGCTTCGTACAGGTGTCCAAAGATTAGTAAGTTGAAATGGCAGTGGTTATGTTAGCATCCAACTTCCCATGGTTCTACCATCGGACCAAATCGCGGGAGAAACGCGCCGTACTTGTGTGAGCTCTTTCCGATTTGTCAGGCCATATATGCCGCAAGATCGATCACTGACGGGGTAGATAAGTCTTTGAATGGAGACTATGTACCGGTGAATATAGTGTGAGACGCTCTCCGGCCAGGTGGAATGACGGTAAGTCGCCGTTAGTGGCTGGATGAGAAGAGCGGAAAAGATCGGCGGCCCTTGGAAGAGGCATATATCACACACAATAGAGGCGACTATAGACGATTCTATAGAGGCGGGACTCCGGGAGTGACCCCTTAGTACGGGCTGGTATAGTGGATGGAACAATATGTGAGTTTTTAAATTTTAATGAAATTCAGAAAATTGAATTATGGAATACTTGTCGTCCAGATTTTCTGATACACTACTATAATCTAACGCTTATAGGATATCGTACCATCAGCCTGTCTCTCCACTCCTGGATATAGGCCTCTCCCAACGACCACCACCATACATGGTTTTGAGATTTACTGGTTATAGGATACGCATACAAAAATCTAATAATATAAAAGTATTTCAGGTTCATACATTATACAAGTTTCCCACCGGTTCTGAAGCGCGTGGAAGGGGACGCCAATAATATGGTAATTTAAAGACAATATTGGAGGTGTCCCTATATGGTACAGTCGGCCTCATATAAGGTCATATTACGTATTAGGCTAATATAAGACCGCTGTACCGGTACAGCGGTGTTTGTACACCCGGTACACACCGGTGTCTGTACAGGGTTATTAAAAGGCAAATTTTTTAGACTAATAAATCAGTATTTTTGTTTCTTATACAAAATTAATACATTGTTTTTTTCATAGAAAAGGTACCAATAGCGGCTCATGTGGTGATAAGTGGTCATGGGATGGGCTCTAGCATAATTAACTCACACCCGAAAAAAGTATGACTACATAGTACCGTAATCTGGGGTGAATAATAACATGTTTCTGGATTCAAAGACTTATAATATATTTTATTCTATTTCACGTTATTAATTAGAACTGATGATTATAATAATATGTGACTCATAACTCCCTCTTTTGTTTTTAGTAACCCCAGAAGGAGACAAGTTGAAACGTTAGACTATATTGACTGAAATGTCTCTTGTAGCAAATCAAACTTTCAGAGGAGTCATTAGCAACAACATATGGGGTAAAAAACAACGACTTCGTCTCTATGAGGATAGTGGTTATGGTGCACTAAAACTTAATGTTTAACGAACTTTTTTTTATTAAATATCCATAAAAAAATTATATCTTTTTTTATTTGTTAACTAGCTTTTTTTTTAAATATAGCAACTATCAGATGTTGTAAATCACCCCATCAGTTATTGTAAATCACCTCATTAGTTATTGTAAATAACCCCATCAGTCGTTGTCAATCGCCCCATAAGCCGTTGTTATTCACCCCGTTTGGTACACGAAATCTGACCTAAAATTGTTTTTTTTTCATATCATTTCGAAAATAAACATTGTTACAGCTTACCTTCACACGAGATAAAGGTTTTTTTGGTTGTATCCGTAGTATTTCAACTACATAATTACAAAGTTTATACACCAACAGAAACGGTTTCAACAAGTGGATTCACTTTAACTGCCAAAATTCTGCGAACTAAAATTGCTATCAAAGTACAGTGTTGCCAATCGATGAAAATAATAATAATGGTAAAATTAATGCCCCATACTTTTTTTTTAAATAGAGGCTTGACATGTTCCTTCCTTTTTTCTCCGAAGATGTCGTTATTCACCTTAGCAGTTGCAATTAACCCCATATTACGGTATATTTAATGTTTCCCCTTAAATTTGCTTTTTCACGAAAAATCTCGCCGTCTGGCAGAGATATTTGTGTGTTAGATATTTACATGTTCGGTGCAGGATTTTCTCATGTCAACTGCATACGCACGTACAGTTTATAAATTAAATTACAATAATACAAACCTGACTCGACTGCAAATTATATTTAGCAAGAAAGATTTCATAACGATTTTATTTTTCTATACTATCCAATATTATTTTAGTTTATTTCACGAACATTTGATTTATATTTGAATATCTATGGGGAATAATCTTGGAAAGAAGAATCAAAATCATTAAAAGAAATCGAGAAGATCATTTGGAGCTGCCCTCGTGAAAAAATAAACACAAAAATAACCTCCTTCAGGTACTATCAAGTTACAAAAAATCCAATGATAAGATCTCGTTGCTCAGATAACACATTTGCTTAAAAAATATTTATCTTGTGCTTACGTCACGTTTAGGTTTTAAAAAGTAAATTCACAGTTTATAAACCTTATTTTCACTGCGATAAAGTGTAGTCTAAGAGTTGAATTGCATAAATAGTCTCTCAGCATATACAACATTGATATGCTTCGAATGTAGTTTTATACAGGTCATAGCATTTATTAAATGCTCAAATGTACGAGTATATCAATTTTCATGGCGATCGGTTGAACGGTATATAAGTTGATGTGCTGCAGCGCCATCTAGTGCCGAGTTACAACAAAGTGGATAGTATAAAAACCTTCTCTATGAATAAATACATATATGTGCCAACTTTCATGGTGATTGGTCAAACGCTGTCGAAGTCTATTAACATCAGATATACCAACATAAATTTTTATATACAGGGTGTCCCGGAAAGAATGGATAAGCCTGAAACACCTTATAGTAGAGCTATTGGGCGCTCAAAATAAAATACAAAAAAAAATCTATCCCAAGTAGTATCTAAGATATGTCATTTAGAAAAAAAAATTGGTTCCAAAATGATGGATGTCCTGCGCACTATGCAGTAAACGTTCGTGCGTATTTGAATTCCACATACCCAGATAGATGGATTGGCCGTCTGGGGCCCATTTTGTGGCCTCCACGTTCCCCGGACTTAAATCCGCTGGATTTTTTTTACTGGGGCTGCCTAAAAGAAGAGGTTTACTCCAAGCCAATTAGAAATTTAGAAGAGTTACGCAGCCGTGTCCGAGAAGCCGCTTCAAAAATTACTCACCGGCGTTATGCGCGACTGCTTAAAAGAGCTTTTATTCGGAGATGTCGGGCGTGTATCAGAGTCGGTGGCAGACAGTTTGAGCATTTACTGTAAATGTACACGTCAAATAAAGTTTTATTAATGTTTAACATTATTTTTTATTAAACCCTTATGGTCAGGTACAGTTTAAGACGTTACTCCTTCTGCACATTAATAGCAATAACCTCGTATTTACATTAGGTAAAAGGATGTATGATACCATTTTGAAATCTGTATTAAACACGCATTTTTTTTAAATAGTTGGCCACTTAGGTCCTCATACATTTTTTTTACACCCAAGACGCTTGAACTTTTATAAAAAAAAATATTTACCGCATTTCATGCTGAAAATTGAAATTCAGTTTTTTTTTTAAAAAAAAGTGTAATAGCTATTCATACTATTTACTGCATATCTATTGGTATAGTCCATGAAGAATATTATAACACCAAAAATCCGTCGGATTTCATTTAATTGTAGCCGTAGTGTAGAGATACGTAGAATAATGTGAAAAAAAATGATTTTTTTTTCTAAATGACATATCTTAGATACTATTTGGGATAGATTTTTTTTTGTATTTTATTTTGAGCGCCCAATAGCTCTACTATAAGGTGTTTCAGGCTTATCCATTCTTTCTGGGACACCCTGTATATAGATTTATAAGTCTCCTTCATTTGAGCGACGTGCGGTTTGTGTACGATATCATAATGGGTAGTGACTTTATGATCATTTTATGGTTTGTCATTTATTAGAAGATTTATGATCGAAATGCGAAATAGTCAAGAAGATAATATTATTAGTACCGTAAACAGTAACCAGCCATTTTATGGTCCTCTGGTAGACATGGGCTTCCTCATTCACATTGTCTTATGCATGAGGGACGTAAGGCCTTATAATGGTTTATTCCAATGGAATCCCATAATCCGATCCCAATTGTGGGATCTGTTAGGAATATTAAAATTTGTTTCGAACGGATTACTATTCTTATCTGCTCCCAAAATGATATTCCTAAGGGGCCTCCGGGATTCGATGGAGAATAGCGATTCTTTATACAATTGAAATTCACCTTAAATCAACAGAAGTTTAGAGGTTTGTTGAAAGAAATCTGTTAAGGGTATAGGCTCGCCTATTGTACCTAATTTTCTTAATTCCTTTTTATGTACTATATGAGTGTGTACAATACAGAATACAAAAATCAGCATAAATTCACTCTATTTATTAACATATATTCGTAGCCGGATCTGGCGTGAGAATCTCTAGCCTCTATAACTTATTAATTGAATCGACTAAAAAAATTCAAACGACTCGACTGAAGGCTACCCAATAAAGACTACATTAAATACAAACCTAAAACGTACATTTTTCAAAACAAACATATACCTACACCCTTCAGATATAGCTCTCAAAATTGTACAACAAAAATGTTCACAGCAGTACAAAAACCGGTGTTGGTAAAGAGTTATTCGCATTGAGAAAGACATACCGGCCCTTGTAAGGGACCGCAAAAGGCTTGTATGTGATAAAGATCTGCATAAATCTATTTATGTAGTTGCGTAGAGACAATGTATAAGGGAAGTCGGGAGAGGAAAGCTGGCGAGTATGGAGTCACATTTCGTATGGGTTAAGTATCTTTAAAGTGTGGTAATAGTCGTGGATCGTCCACTCACATTTATTTATTTATTTATACACTTCATTGCACATTATCGTCCCAAAGGCGAGCTTTATGCCTTAGGCATGCTCTACAAGTCAACCTTTGGGTTGATCTGAGAAGTTTAATTGGGGTATGCATGTAAGACTCAAATATAAGATAGCATGCTAAATTATATATTAAAATATTCAAATATATTACATTCACAAATATATATACATATATATATATATATATATATATATATATATATATATATATATATATATATATATATACACGATAGAAGTACAATACAAAGTATAAGAAACTAATAAATAGGTAGATACATTTTTTAAATAAATTATCCATATAAATTGCATCTAGTGAAACTGATAAGAAAAACCATATTGCACACAGAATTAAAAATGGAAGAAACGATACGCAAGAGGAGCTGACAGAACCATTAGCGACAAGAAATGGAGAGGTAATGTTCCTGAAGTTACTTTTTAAAAGATATTTTATTTGGAATTTGCCAAATGTCAGTGGGTAATGCGTTCCAGAGTGCTATCCATTCTCATGGATCCACAATCAGGCTCCACCGAGTTGATCCATGGATGATTTTTCCTCCTCTTAGATCCACAAATTCAGAAATTCAAATATTATTAGGGTTAAAATTAGGGTCTTGCCTATGAAATTGCCATTTGTTCATAGTGGCCGCTTTGACCGTAGTTATAAGTTGCGTTTGGTTTGGAATTCCAAATACAAACTAATTTCAGTTTAAAGCTATGACATTCTTGTTCAGAATAAGTTATTCATTTGTTTTTCCGTAAAACAACTTTTTGCTTAGATATCGTTGTGTTTACGATCATGGAAAAGGTTCGCGTTATTTTCGAATATGGGTTCCGTCGTGGCAGCAACGTAGCACAGACGGCACGTAATACCAACAATGTGTACGGACCAAACACCGCAAACGAACGCACGGTGCGTTTTTGGTGTGATCGTATCCGTTCCGGAAATTTCGACCTCAAGAACAACCCCCGAGAACGACCGGAGACTAAAGTCGATAATGATGAATTGAAAGCAATAGTGGAAGCGGATTCATCTCAAACCACGTTTGAGTTAGCAGCAGCCTTCGGCGTAAGCGACAAAACGATATTTATTCATTTGTATCAAATCTGCTGAGCCGACACAAAAATGAGAGATTCTGAATTGTATTGTCACTTATGATGAGAAGTGGCTCTTGTATGATAATCTGAAACGTTTGTCATAATGGTTGAATCTAGGAGACACAACCAAACAATGTCCCAAACGTAAAGTGAGTCAAAAGAAGCTCATAGTGACTGGGTGGTGGTCGTGTGCAGCTCTTATCCACTATAGTTTCTCTCAAGAAGCTCAGATCTCAGATCTGGCACAACAATTAATACAGATGTGTACTGTGAAGAACTGAAAACGATGATGGACAAGCTCGCTATCAAATAACCGAGTCTGATCAATCGCTCTAGTCCACTGCTTTTCCATGATACCGCTCGCCCACACACTGCACGACAGACAGTCTCAAAGTTACAGGAGCTTCAACTGGAAACTCTCCGTCACTCACCCCCACCGCACTCGCCAGACCTAGCCCCTACTGGATTTCTATTTTTTTCGGAATTTGGATTCTTCGACGAGGCAGTGAAAAACCCCTTCAGAGAATTCATTGATTCCCGTCCCGTGTTCTATAGCAGAGGCGTCAATCAACTTTCATTAAAATGACAAAAGTGCATTGATAATAATGGATAATACTTCAATTAATTAAATTATAAAGAAAAAAAAATGAATTTTTCCATATAAAATTGCAATTTCATAGGTAAGGACCTAAAAATTGGCGGTAAATAAAATAAATACATATTATATTTAAAATAACAATAACGTAATTCATTAATAACAACTTCGATCCACCTATCGTTCGAAGAGACAGAATTATCCATAGATCCATCGGTGGAGCCCGATTGTCGATTTGTGTAATCGGAGGCTCAGAGTATAGCTGCCTGCGCAGTGAAAGACATGGTCAAGTAGTTATAGTATGCCCGTATGAATTAAGTCGAATTCATTCTTAAATTAGTTTAAAACAAGCTTTAAATGGAGTATGCTAAACGACACTTACTCACTCTACACGCTCCACACGTCACGGATCCTGTAAAAAGAGAAACAGAAATTAATATAAATTTCTATAAAATAATATTCAATACAGTCAGTCATTAATCAGCCTACAACTCCCCACTGCAGGACACAGGCCTCCCCTTGCAAATCACTAGGAGGTTTCGGGCCATAGTCCACCGTGCGATTTTTTTTTTATTCTAGTGCATGCGGGTTTCCTCACAATCTTTTTCCTCACCGCTGTACTAGCGATAATTTTAAAAAGTAGAAACTCAGTGGTACCGCCCGTCGTTGATTTGAACTCACGACTTCACGCATGAGAGTCGAGAATATATACCCCTAGTGTATCTATCTATCACCGCTATAAAACAATATAAAATATTTATTCAAATTTACTCTTTGCTCTATTCTACATGGGCGGACTTAAGTAATGCCTCAATGTATTATCTACCCGTCAACAGTTGGTTAAAATGAGATAAATTAAAACGGTAAATAATATAATTAAAATAAACTAATAAATTAAATCAATTTAATTACATTTTGAATTATTATGTGATTTGAATAAATGTCTTTAGTTAAGCAACCCCTAAAAATTTGGTCTATGAATTGTGATTCCTCAAAATGAAACCATAACATAATAATACTTTTTATTGTATAAAAAAATAAATTAAAAAAAAACGTTTTTCTAAAAACAAGCTTTTATGCAAGCCATGTACTAAAACTAATAAAATAAGTTTATTTTGAATTATTTGTTCTCAAAAGTTTGTCGCTAAATATTCATAAAAGTTCACAATTCGCGCGACAAGCTTGTTGAGAACAAATAATTCAATATAAACTTATTTTATTCGTTTTAGTACAAGGCTTGCATAAAAGCTTGTTTTTAAAAACCTTTTTTTTTATATTATTTTATTTACACCTCTTTAGTTAGAAATATTTCTCAATCTATCCATTTCAAGGAGCGCATCATTAGGGTAGAAAGTCATGTTTTGTTTTGCAAAGTTTCATGTGCATGCTACTAACCGTTGAGGAGTGCCCTCATGAGGAGACAATCCTGGCTGCAGCATCAGGTTATTTCTATCCCTTTAGTGTATTGTTATCAGGACTGAACAAGCATGCAAAATTTCAGTCGTGAGTTTAGAGGAAGTGGTTCAAATTTGGCTTGCAAGATTTGTCCCAAACATACTAACATGTGAAGTTAAATAAAAGCTTGTAAAGATAAACAATACATAATATACTTAACATAACAATGAAGAATTGGTACAACTGGCGGCCATAGCGCTTAAGCGATCTCTTCCAGGCAACCACAGGATACAAATAAAATAGGTAACATAAAATATACATATGTCAATAAATATATTATACAATACACTTCACAACAATAATACATAATAATTATACTGTATATTACACCTACAAATATACTATATACATAGATTTTTTATTTATTTATTAAGACAAACAAAAAGCACAAATACACCAACTATAGATAGAATAGTAAAAACATAGGCCAGTAAAGTTTCCTTACGTTACAAAATTATATATGTAGTCAAAATTAAAGTTATTGGTCGGGTGACGAAAAGAAGAGGATAATAAAAATAACTAAATGTTTTATTTGAGGATATTTTTAAAATTAATTTAAATGTTATATTAAAGAGATCAATATTATAAAAATCTTCATTATAATTATGACAATTCCTATTTAAGAAGGAGTTTTTACAATACATATTATACATACTTACATATTATAAGGACTAAAAATTAATATTTTTTTTGAATATTGTATTTGGGGCATTGGAAGGGAATATTTTCCAGTAGGTATAGGGAATATACTAGGGAATTAATGATTTTAAAAAGAGATGTAAAATCTCTATTGTTTCATCTTTTAACAAGTGTTTTCTGGGGGCTCTAGGTTGAGAATTATTATTTCGGTATTTAGTGTTGTATTTCATAAATTTATTTTGTATCCTCTGCAGTTTTGTTTTATGAATTTGGTAACATGGGTTCCAAATTGTTCCAAATTTCCAAATCCAAAGCTCTATAAGTTTTCGTGCATATTGGTTCGCTATGGGAGGTGAAAGTCAGTCCACTGTAATAAAACGCCTAGATTTCGTATCTTATTTACGCGATTAATAGTTGTATCATATAGTTGATAGTTCAAAATAATTGGATTATATTTTCTACTAAATGTATTTCGAGATATTCAAAAAAAGGGAGTCATCCGAGAAATATTCGCAGAGTCGATTGAGATTTTTTTGGAGTTCTTTTAGAGGAAAGATAACTTTATAAATCTTTGTGTCGTCCGCGAATAATAAGAATTTGGAGCTCTGAAATACTTTATAAGCGTCATTAACGAATAAAATAAAGAGCAATGGTCCCAAATGTGATCCTTGTGGAACTCCGAAAGTGATCGGTACAAAACTAGAATCGAACCCCTTAATTGCGACAGCCTGCGTTCAATGAAGGAGACAAGATGTTACCCACCTAAACAAGTCGCCTTGCGTACCGTGTGACTCAATTGTGAGAAATTTTATTGAATGCTTTTGAGTAATCGGTATACACGACATCTACTTGGTATCCATTAGACATATTTAGAAGAACAGTATGCATCGGTTGATTGAGATTGGTTTCAACAGACTTTCTGTTTACAAAACCGTGTTGATTTGCAATAATTAAAGGTCGCAAAATTGGGTAGGTGACGTCATAAATCACTTTCTCGAAATGCTTGCAAATTAGTGACAATTTGGAGATTGGTCTTTAATTTTCTATATTGTGCCTATCCCCCTTTTTATAGATTGGCACAATATAGGACCATTTCCACTTGGTTGGAAAAACACCGTAATACAAAGATTTATTGAAAACTATCCTGATTAAAAAAGATTATTAAAGAAAGTGGTCTTTTGAGGAAGATAGAACCAATAACGTCATGGCCACCATTTTTAGAACAGTCTATGGTTTTCAATTATGTTATAATATACCTGCATTTGATTCCTACAAAAGAAAAAAAAAAGAAATATAATAATGAAACAATAGTCAAAATATATAAACCATAAACACATATAAGATAAAAATTAAACAATATTAAAAGTACAAATACGTTTGTACAATGATTTAGTAGGTAGCAACTCTGTACAGACAAACTACAGTAATAGCACGCAACTTCTGTATCCAGGTCTCACGTCAATAACCTCGGGCAGCACTGGGAGCTATCCCAACAAGCTCTGTTTATTGTCAGACAACAGATACAGTTCCCAGGGGCACATTCACAACAATGAAGTTATTGGACTCGCGATTTTATCTGCTTTTCGCTTTTGGGGTTACACGATGTTGTGGGTAGTAAAGTTTAAAAATTTAAGTACTTGGTAGGACTGTTTACGGCGTTTAAAACTGAGTTCTGAGATATCGATATTTTCTGTACGTTATAAAAAAAGATGATACAACGGTTATAGAGCTTGATGAGCCCTGTCCAAAAACATATCGTTTGTATATAGAGCTGAAATAATAAATACGTTCATCTTCTTAAAACTGAATTTCTTTCATACCATAACCAGAACATTTTTGTCGTCCCCAATGGAAACGGCTGGGAAAATATTTCCCGCTCGTTCCCGGTGATAACAACGACACAAAAGCATTCCCGGTCTTCAGCACTGACACTCACATCCCATGTAAGTAGTTTGAAGTAAAAGATATCGTATCTGCTAAATTAAAACGAAGACTACAATTGCAGTAGAACATTGTATGTGTATAATAACTTATATAATAAGTGGTCATGTTGTCATGGTATGAGGTTTGCGCGTACGCTCTCGGCGCACGGACGTATTGCGTCTGTTATTTGTTATTATAAATAATAAGCAAATACAAAATACGCATAATTTCATTGCACGTGCCTCCTCGAGCACGTTGTGAGGGATGTGTAGCCTTAAAATGGCACGCCGCTGGTGAAGCAGGTTGGCGAATTCATTCTTCTTGAGATGGTGTAGTTCCTCAGGACTTGTGACAGCGGCTTTGTTATATTTTAATCGCTTTTTGAGACGACAACGAGAACAGATGGGGTGGTCTCAGCTCACGGTCAAACCGGCCGACTGATTCAAATTTCCGGCGTTACAAGTACTTGTCGTGTTTGCCTTACCAATTGTAAAATTAACCCATTAGGCTACCTTTCTTTGTTATTGTATGAATAATAAATTATTTCTTACTTTATTTCAATGAATCGAGATATAGACCCGAATTATTTTTTCGACGAATTTCATTTCAATCGTTTCCGCCCTACCGTTTTTTCCAGAAATTTCCAAGGACTTCACATATATGTATAATATAGATATATAATTTTAGAAACTGATTTCTGTACTGACTGACTGATTAGGGTCTGCTGGTCACGTTTAGTCGAGATCTAGCGAAATTTTTCAGAAATTGGAAATCGCAGATTTTGCTATCTAGATTCATTTAAAGTTAAAGCAAAGAAACTTCCGCAAACAAAAGGATTTTCACAAAAGGACCTACATATTCATTCTTGCAACTTTAGAATAGTAGACAATAGCATTAGCACTACAGTTTACCTTATTTGCCTAAACCAAACCATTAAATCGACATAATCGGACCGAATCGCCTTGCAAATCTACATCGCACCAATCTGTTATCAACTCCAGACGGAAAATTACAGGGTCGTAAATAAATGGGTCTCCGTAAATTATACAACTGTGTCACAATAAGAAATTCTTTCTGGCTATTATTAGGCAATCATTAATGTCATTAGGATATTTATTGGCTGCGTTGGAACAAGGTTTTTGAGATGTTGGTTGGTGCAATTAACAAGAGTCTACGAAATTTCCTCTAAAAAATTGATAAAATTCTATGATAACTTAGTTTTATAGAAAGACTGCAGTGTAATATATACAGTGTATAAGTACGTACAATAACAAAATTTAGGTACAGAAAAACAAATTATATACTGATTTTGAAATAAGAACATCGCAGCTATTAGATGCATTTTGTTTTATTTTGAAATTATAATTAGAACTGAAGATATCGAAACAGCCAGTAATAAAATCGGTCATTTCATAGGTAAGCACCTAATACAAACATAACATACGAGTATAAATGTGCACGTATATCGTACATCTCGGGAGTGAGATAGAATTGGTTTAGCCTATTTTTCATCCCATCCCATCGAATCAGCCTTCAATAGGATGGAATAAAGGAAGTCGCTCATCTCTCCTTATTCCATATCTTCAAAAAACCTGATGTGCTCAAGAAACATTGTCATTGAATGTGACATAGTGCATGTGACGGTAAAAAAAGTATTGTTAAAAATGTATAATTAAAAATATTTTTTAAAATACTAGAAATCAAACCTGAAATGAAAATTTAAATTTTTTGGAAAATGGATGAGATAAAGAACTAGAAGTTAAAAATTAGAAAAGGGCCACAGTAAATAAGTGTGACGTAATAATTCTTTATTTTCATTGTAACCACTCGTACACGATAAGTAGCAACAGCTCCCGAATGAGTCTGTGCTCCGAATGGGTTCAAGCTCATATCTACCTAAATGTACAATGAAAATTATATAAGGACCGCCAATTATAGTATACTACTAATTAAAAAAATATCGACCGGCTATCTTCATATTTCCGACCGCGACTAAACACTGAAAAACTACATATATTAGAGCAGCGTAGTTACAACGTAACGTAATGAAAGTGTTTGGATGTTTGTTTCTTTTTTACTTAATAATGCTGAAATGATTGAGGAAAACGAAGATGGTCAACCGGCTTTTTTATTAGTTATATTGTTCCTACTCTATTATAAAAACCAGACTTTTGCAAGCGTTTTCCGCTTCCGCTTCTGTTTTACGCACACGCTCTTGTTGTGTGAGCTTGCGAAAAGCCAATATTTTAGGCGCTAGGCACGCCGTTCATGCTACCGGCCCATTATTGCGCGTAGGTTTTGTTCATGTTTACAATGTAAATTGCGTAGTGGGGTACAGTCGGCTGTAGGTTTTGATCAATTGCCTATATCAAGTTGGAACTGACCTTAAAGAGCGTGCAAATGCAATAGCTGGCAATATTCTACACACGCTATTTCAACAAAGACAGTAAAAAGAAAAGAAGAGACAGTGATTGCTTTAATTTCGTTGATGTCCTCATTGTTGTAACTCTTTATTCTATATGATATCAACTATAACATCCTATTTCAAAACAAAGGCCATCCCTTGCAATCACAAAGGGGTTTGAATCATCATAACCCACCCGATGCGAATGGGCGGATGTTACGTTATGCTCCAATTGTTACTTTTCTAATTCCTCACTATGTTTTCCTTCACCGCCAAGTTAAGTGATAATTGAAAAATACAAACTTAAATAGAAACTCAATGGTATGAGCTATGGTTCTATGCCAGTGTGAGTGGAGAAGAAAAACCCATATCAAGTTTACAATTTTATTCCAATTAAGTCTTTATGTCAACGCAGCAGGATTTACTACTTATGACACTTGATATGCTGGCTTCCTGTTCAGTGTGCGCTCAATCATTACGTGTAGGGGGAGTGTGAGAGTGAAGGCATTACCACTCCTACAGTTTGTCAAACACTCCACACTAATGTGATGCCACAGAATGTGTATTGCGACGTCAATAATATTCCCGTTAATTGACAAATGCATACTGGATACACTTCCAACGTATTTTACGTATTAAATACATATAAACATATATATAGATAGATAAACTCTTTATTATACACCGATACATGTTGCAAAAAGACAATTTAGGTAAGTATCACGAAAAGTACAACAGGCGGCCTTATCGCCAAAGCGATCTCTTCCAGGCAACCTTTATATGTTTCTTTTATTGTGGTATTTCACTGGTATCCGCAGGTTATAGAGTAGGCACTTTTGTGAAAAACGATCTTGTAGTTTTGAAAATAATGAGCAGGGATCATCACGGTGAAATATCTGGATGATTATATGACATGATGGGAACCTACTCATCTATTTATCCTAATCTTCTATAATTCTTTGGTTTAATTTTATTAACAACTAGCTGTTGCCCGCGACTTCGTTCGCTTGGAATTTCACAATCAACACCACTTGTTATGTCACACACGAACTGAAATGTCGCTGTTTGTATTTGATTCAATTCAATGCTGTCAAGTTCACTCATATACCGAAAACACACGAACTGTCGCTAAACTAGATGAAATACACTCATTTGTTGAAACTACTCTCGCGCCACCTATTGTAAAATGGTTGTACTAATTCAGAAATCTTCGTCATCAAACTCACCACTCACCACAACAATTCACCAAAGTTACATCGCAATCGGATGAATGGTATAGGAACGCATACGGGACAAACAAAGAAACATTCATTTATATATATATATATATGAGGAGCATGCGAACAAAAGGTCATAAATCCACTTTTTACTTTTTCGTTTTTTTTTTTCATTTTTGCATTTGCAACACTGAAACCTACCATTTACGCTCACTAATTGCTCTTAAATCGTATTATTTCCCCTTCAAATCAGCTATTGAAAGTGCCGAGTGCTGCCAAAAAGTAACATTTCCATCGGTTCTGTTAAAGTTTTTTAGGCATTGATAAGCTGAATCCTGTGCAAAACGTTACATTTCCCATACTAAATGCATTGATTGATAGGTATTCTAACAAAATGCAACAATTCCAAAAATTATCTAGCAACACTGGTTAAATGTTGTGTCAATCTCACTAGAAGTGATCGTTATTTTAAAAGAGGGTACCTACCTTTTTTGTGGTGTGTAAAGTTAACTTGTGTTTTGTTTGTACTCCTTATTGTTAATAATTTTAATAATGGCAGAAGTATCTGTGGAGGAAATTAATCAAGGTAAACGAAAGAAAGATGTTCACCCGAGGAAAAGTGTTGAACAACGAAATAATAAGTAAGGTAAATAAACTATTTTCACCAGTTCCTGTAGATAGGTAGTTAGTTTTTATGTGCAATAGTACATAATACAAATAGGTAAGCAAGTATTTAATATAACTTAATATTTTCTTAGGTTTTCGCGATTACTATACATTGCAATTAAACAACTTTTAACGGTTTAAATCGCGTATATTTGACATGATTTATATCCCGACGTTTCGAACACTTTGCAGTGGACGTGGTCACGGGGTGACTAATTGATTTTATTTGTCACTTGAGTTATTAAGAAATTATTACTACCGTCTGAAATTTTTTGAACTACCGTCTGAAATTTTTTAATCATAACATTCCCTATGCACGCAGTATTCGCTCACGGTGTCCAGAGGTCTTGCAGTATGGCGTTGGCCTTGTGATTTAATTAATTTAATGACTGGATCCCAAGCTGGTGGTACTTGCCAACCATCTTCTCTATTGAAATTTGGGTGTTTCTTAATTTCAATAGCCTCGCGTAACATTCTTGGCATGTACCGGGTCTCTCTAGCGAGGATTTGTGGATTATCAAATCGAATGTAATGGTTGGGTTTGTCCAGAGCATGTTCACAAACTGCAGACTTGGTCGAGCGTCTGTTCTTCATGTCAGCTATGTGTTCTTTTATCCGGATACCGATGCTCCTCTTTGTTTGCCCAATGTATGATAACCCGCATTCACAATCAAGCTTGTAAACACCTGCATCTTGTAGGGGGATATTGCTCTTGACCGGTCTTAAAAATTGGCTAATCTTCTTGTGCGGCTTGAAGTAAGTTTTAATTGAAGCTCGTCTTAAGATATTGCCAATTTTGTCAGTGATGCCCTTGATGTATGGTAAGATGGCAGGTTGTCGCTCAACTGTAGGAGGCTTGGGGCGGCTTCTGTGACGCACGACCAAGTCTGCAGTTTGTGAACATGCTCTGGACAAACCCAACCATTACATTCGATTTGATAATCCACAAATCCTCGCTAGAGAGACCCGGTACATGCCAAGAATGTTACGCGAGGCTATTGAAATTAAGAAACACCCAAATTTCAATAGAGAAGATGGTTGGCAAGTACCACCAGCTTGGGATCCAGTCATTAAATTAATTAAATCACAAGGCCAACGCCATACTGCAAGACCTCTGGACACCGTGAGCGAATACTGCGTGCATAGGGAATGTTATGATTAAAAAATTTCAGACGGTAGTTCAAAAAATTTCAGACGGTAGTAATAATTTCTTAATAACTCAAGTGACAAATAAAATCAATTAGTCACCCCGTGACCACGTCCACTGCAAAGTGTTCGAAACGTCGGGATATAAATCATGTCAAATATACGAGATTTAAACCGTTAAAAGTTGTTTAATATAACTTATTCTACTTTTACAGATATGTTGATAAGGATCCGCTAGGGACTAATTTCATCCAAAAGTGAAAGCATTCACCAAAAAGTACTTATAAATGCTCGCAGTTAACCATCGCAGATGTATTACGCAACAAGAAACTTTTTTATAAAAACATTGGAAAACAAAACCAGGATATTTATTTATGTCTATTAATATCGCCTTTTTCACCTCAGCGTCATCGCGAGAGCCAAACTCAAGGAAAACCTAAACCCCGGAAATTTTGTACAACTTACTTCTTGTTGATGAGAAAAAATATGGTTCAAGTGTGTAAGACATACTTTATGAATGTTTTTGATCTTGGCATAAGACGTTTACACATTATAGCCAAGACTATTGCAGAAGGACAAATTCCAAAGGAAAAACGGGGTGGAAACAGGAAAGCACAAAGTTATGCAGCTAAAAAAGAGAATGTAATAACTTTTATCAAAAAGTTAAAGGCTGTTGAAAGTCACTACAATAGAGAGAAGTCAAAACGTGTGTATTTAGGTTGTAATTTAAATATGGCTAAGTTATGTAAGATGTATAACAACAACGTTAGCGTTGAATTGCAAGTAAGACCTAATTTTTTCCGAAACGTATTTAGAAACAATTTCAATATTGGTTTCAAGTCTCCTGCTTCCGATGTATGCGGAATATGTACTTTATTAAAAAACAAGTTGGAATCTGAGAACGATCCACAGAAAAAACTTGAAATCATGACACAAAAAAGGATTCATATTTTGAAAGCAAATGCTTTCTACGAATTAACAAGAAAAGAGGATGATAATTCTATTTCTTTATGTTTTGATCTTCAGCAAATACACCCTCTCCCTAAACATCCAATACAAGACGCCTATTATTCAAGACAAATTTCATATTACACTTTCTGTATAGTGGGTATGAAGTCACGATCCCCTCACTTCTACATCTGGACGGAGAATGAGGCTGGCAAAGGCTGTGTAGAAATAGGGTCAGCTTTAATTTCATATTTGACAAAAACTTTGGTTATTTCTCCCAATATCAAGGTTTTGAGACTATTTTGTGATGGTTGTGGGGGGCAGAACAAAAACTCCCATATTGTTCATACATTGATGTATTGGCTAACGAAAATGTCCCCTCCAAATATAGAGGAAATCCATTTGACCTTTCCAGTACGCGGACATTCGTTTCTCCCGGCAGACCGGGTATTCGGACGGGTCGCAAAAGAATTGAAGGTACACCCAACTATAATATCAAAAGAAGAATATAATGAGATTTATTCAAAATTTGGACAAGTTCATAAATTAGGCGAACACTGGGAGTTGTACGATGTTAAAGGGTTGGAGAAATTCTTTAAAAAAATTGAGAAAATACAAGACTTGAAAAGAATACACTTTAATAAAGTAATTGTCAATTCTAAAGTTCAAGGCAGAATCCAAATTTTTGAAAACTTCAAATTCAGCTCAGGAGAAGAGCCATCGATTAATTTAATTAAAAAGAGACAGTCCTATGACTTGGTAACTATGGGTAAATTACGTATAGGGCGTTTAATAAGCAGGGCAAAGATAAACGATGTCATTAACTTATTAGAAAAAATATATGGAAAGGAATGGGTTGATGATGAAAAGCTGGAGTGGTATAAAAGTATATTACTTACTGATGATGACTATGGAGAAATTGGCGATGATGAAGAAGAAATGCAAAATTTATGTGACTGTGTAGAGCTAGAACCAGTATGTCTTCACATTTAATCTTATACTTATTTCTCTGATTAAATTTTGTCTTGTAAAAACTATCAATTATTTTTCTTGTCTTCATGTAACATTTCCATTAATACCCTAACAAAAGGTCACAATTCCAAAAACAATTCCAACAAAACGTAACATTTCCAGTAGTGTCTATCAATATGTCACATTTCCAATTTTATAACTTAAATAACTTACTAACCGATGTACGAAAAAACAATGTAGTATATGTAATCAGTAGATTTACCTCTTTACCAGAATTTACATAAAAAAAAATTTGAAAAACACCATAATTCGATACCTTTATTGGTTTTTGTTGATTTCCCAACATTTTTAAAAGATGGATTTATGACTTTTTGTTCGCATACTCCTCATATATAGTAATTTAAATCTATTATAAGTTCATAAGCTGAAGTTGTTCGTAACAAAGCAGTGTTACTGCTTGCGTTTTTGAAAAAACAAGTAAAAGTCTCGCTTGAATTTAACTTCGTCATTTATGTCTTTGATCTGAACATAATCACAAACACACATCATAACAATCACTTTTCAAGTTGACGGAAACTTGCTTAAAACACATCAAAACCATAGTACCTAACTTAACAACTACTTAAGTCATTCACACTTAATTAAGGCTGAAGTAAAAGCAAGATGAGGCCTTCGGTGTCAGACCCGGGAACTTCAGTTAACGTTAAAATAGATTTATTTTGAAGTGACATGGCGTTATTCCAATGAAATAAAGTTGAAAGTCGCTCGACCTTGTTCCCTAGAGTGGAAATTTGAGTGTGATAGTGATGGTGGATGACAAGCCACTCGGATTCAACGAAAGTGTGACAAAGTGTGACCTTTAAGGTCAAATTGTTACGTAAATTGAATGTTGAGAAAGGTTGAAAGAATTTTCTTCATCCGTAATAATTAATCTTAAAATTAGGAACAGATGAGTAAATTTTCCATGGAATTATTCGTAAAAATACTTGTTAAGAATAATTTCCAATGACAATAATCGGTAAATTCTTTTAAGAAATAAGGTGGCAAACAAACAAACCGTTTATATGGTGTAATATACACCACATAAATGGACGCCATGGACACCCGCGATGCATGTAAGCGAGCAATGTATGTGTCTGGCGGGGAGGGGAATTGGAATTTCCACTCGTTGGGAATGTTTGATTTTATTTTTCCTAAACAAAATGTAGTGTAAACATAGTGTTATAATAGTGTTTCGGGGAATTCACACGATAAAATCAACAATATTGAGTTTCTCTGTAACAATATTGTTCTCTGTATTATTATTACCTGGCGGGGAGGGGGATTGAAATTTCCACTCGTTGGGAATGTTTGATTTTATTTTCCCTAAACAGAATGTAGTGTAAACAGAATCAGTTGCAATGCACTGTGCGGCGAGTATCGAATTCAAATGCTTTGGAACATACTGTCGTCATACGAAGAAAGGACGTAACTTCCATAAAGTTGATTTTGGGTATTTACCCATGATTTGGAACTTACAAAATAGTCTGGGAATTGGGTTCATTTTCGGTGATTTATTGTATAGTTTTTTTTATGTCATAAAACAGTAACAAATAATCCATTTCTGTTACTAAATGTATGTTTTCGGACAATACACCAGCATTTTTCATTTAATACTTTCCTTTTCACATACGTAAATGGGGATACTTATTGAATAATCCTAAACAGAAACAGCCTTAACTTCAGCCGGCCTTACTTACTAAAAGTTTTATTTATGAGTCTTCATGACAGAAACTTATGGATGTTACGCCTTTTCTTCGTATGGCGGCAGCATAGGCATTTTTTTATCTGTTTAAACAGGTCTCAACGCGAATATTTACCCTACTCATTTAATTTATTTTGCTCGACGTTTCATTGAGTTAAAATTTAATTTTCACTGACAAGCATAGGCATTAAATTAAAATTAAAATCTATGTTTTTTCTAGTAATACCTATAAATATTTTTTCATATTCATCATGTTTTACACTGGCATTTAGTTCTGTCAATTCAATTAGCATTTATTTATATTGCTAACGGTAAATTCTAAAAAGGTAATTAAATATACGTTCAAAATGTACTCTAATAGCGCACCGCAATTTTAGGGTTAACATATATAGGGTTAATTAAACAACCGCCTTATCTGAATTGGAATTATTTTATCAATAATTAAATAAAACTTACATCAAATTGTTTTGCATATTCATTCATCGACTATATCAACAGTTAATAGCAATTTAAAATAAATACATCATTTCTTATTTTTTTCTTCGGTAGAAAAGAGAATTCATGATATCAAGAGCCCAGTGCTCTGTGGAGGCGGCGAGTACATTCGGAAATGTCGTTCCTCATGATTATCCAACCACAGGACCGCTGACCGTGGTAAGGTTATAGCTGCAACCCGACGCTACAAGGATGATTCACGGTACACCGCCTCGGGATTGCCGAGGATATTGTTATTTGCTGTTGCTATGGTAATATCGCTGGCTGATTGCTATTTATTGTTAGCTACGTTTCAGCTTCATACAGTGAGAACCGAAATATTAAAGCACCGATGGGGCCGATGCTAGCCTATCTGTTGTCTTTTCATCACCGCTGTAAGAATAAACAAAAATGAAACAATAAAAGGTGAAAGGTCAATTGCTCGAATGTGTATAGAGTGGTATTTATTTTGGACGCACAAACGTCTTTATTTTTAACCAGTTTAAAACCAAAATCAAGTCGATAAAACAGATTATATTTTTAATAAAGAATTTTATCGAGTGTACCTACCTATATATAAAGCTGACTAAGGGGTAACTCAACGGCTACCGCAGGCCCTGAGCATCTACACCACCACTAAAAGAATGGACTCGCCAACCCGCTTAGCCAGCGTGGCAATTTATATCCTAACTTACATCGGCATTCGTCATGCTGAAGACAAAGTTCATGAGAAAGCCCGTGTCCAGCAGTAGACATTGAAAAGACTGATTGCATTGCATTACATTGTATCTATATCTAGAGTATCGAGTGTAGATACTTATTAAATACAAACGTTACTAATATTGCAGCAATAAACTTTTAAATTACCTAATATCCATGAACACGATTTTATAGTAAGTAACATTGCGTGTGTGTGAGAGCCTTAATAAATCGTGCTCGCGACTGTCGTTGTAATGTAGCATTGAGTTTGTATTACATCCCAATTTGGTTGGAACCGCGATGTATCATGGATAGAGAAGTGGTTACATCAGCGACGCGCGACGCTCGTATATACTGACAAAGATACTTGTTCCGGTGGTGAAATTCAGAACTAACCATCATTTTTGATTTCAATGAGTTCAAAAATATTAATGTTTATTTTTTTGTTGCATCGTTGTTAATGCTTTTGACACGGCTTGAAAACAAGTTCTTTTTTTATAACAAAATTTTATTACAAAAACAATTTACATGAAGTAATCGCTTAATCTACCATTATTATGCCACGGCTACTGTTACTCTTTATAAGTACAAATAAGTATAATATTGTAACACGTATGTCTGTCTATTTGTGTACTAATTTCTCAATACTTTATATCAACTTACTCAATACAATTTAATAATTGTTACCTATTTTGTTACCTTAAAAATAGGATTAAACGAGTACAGTCCGCAGCAAAAAGCGAAATATATCATTTTACAATATAATACAAAATATTAAATAAATAATAATAATAAAAATCAAATAAACATCTGTTGTACCAAATGTTCAAAGTACCACATTATATATGTATTAAGCATGTTGAGTGTGCATAATTGCGTAGTTTTATATACATAATTGTTGCATATTAATTTATATGTAGAAAGATAATTAAAAATGAATTTTCATACGGTGCTACGAAGGCATTGATTTTTTATTTACAGTTTTTATAGATATCATAGCGTTGTTACGTTTCGGTTTCATTCGTGTAAACCGATATTACAGCGGTGCTCTTCGGGAATAGTTCCCACATTAATCACGGTATTCTGCCGCACTGTGGCATCCTCCGATATAAAAAGCTCCTATAGTGGCCCATACAACACTGACGACCGTAGGTTTTCACGGCGGAAAACCGTGTCGTTAATAAGCGGCCTAACGCTCAGATATAAGTTTGGCAGACTGTACACACGCATCTTACATAGTTTAGTAGTCTGACACACATTGGATTGTGGTTCTACTGAGAGCGAGCAGCTAGTAATGATTAATAATTTCTATTTGGTATAAAGTGCCAGCTGGTGACAGCTGTTCAAGATCTGAGAGACCAAAGCAGTTTCAGAATCAATGTTAATAAGTTTGGATTTTATAACAGAGATAACTTGAACTTATTTTGTAATCGCGACATTCATATAAAAACCAACAATCTTATGAATAAAACCATTTCAATTATTTCAATTTTTAACATGTATGTTATGGATGACATTACCCGAAGCACAGACAAATTTGACACAGTTCCTGATACGGTATGAATTTCATTTTCAAATTGATTTTTTTATTTTGCACGAAATATTTTAATACGATCTATACATATACAAAACCCTGACTGACTCATTGACGTCGACGTCGGAACCGTTAAAGCTAAATATATGTATGTTCCTATGAAAGAGTTGATGCTAAAGATGCTAAAGCGGGCACCAGCTAGTTAATATAACTAGTGGACAACAAAGCTATGGTCCGGTTATTATAGGAAGAGCTATGACAGCTGACATAAATCGTAACATAAATTCTTAAGAAAATATTTTTCCTATTGTATTGTGTTATCTTATGATGAACGGTATAGTATAATAATTAAATACAGAATTGTCAGCGCTCTTTATAATAACCTGACCATAGTTAATAAAAAAGCCGCCACTACAGGCCCTGAGAAACTACAGCAATTTTAAATGAATGTCGACGCACTTGCCTAGCGTGGTGTTTTAAGTCCATATATCCCTCATGCGTGAGGGAGCCATGTTCAGCAGTAGACGATAAAAGGGCTTATTTACTGTATATAATTATGTCCTTATATAAACAATTCACTTTATCACATATCCGAAGCCACTATCATTTATTGTTTTTTTATTTATTTTGCCGTTTTAATGCGGCCGACCTGTAATATCGTAATGTTGATTTATGATTCGCAAAGATGTCTACGATACCTTCTCAAAGGTTCTAAAGTTTTAAGTTTTTGAAAAAAGGTCTAATTTCTTTTAGTTTATGAATTACAGCTTAGGATTGGGAGTAATAAGGTAAGGCTCCTTCATCTCACGAAGGCGGGTAACGTTTAGTAGTTGTTGTGCTCGTGCATGTACGTTGTTATAGTGTGCGTAAACTTGTAAATGCTGTCGGGTTCAAGACGCCGCGGCTTTTGGTATTTGGTAGGCTTCTACATGTACCTACTCGTACTAGCACAACCACTGCTAAGTGTAACCCGCCCTCGTGTGGTGAAAGAACTAAACTTTCATAATTCCACTATAATCTTTATACAATGTGATCGGCGGGAGTGGGATGGCATGGTGATTAGAGAGTACATTCTAGAAATATATATATTCAGAAAGACAAAAGCAATATTATACGTTAAAAGATGACAATTACATTCAATAATACTACCCTTTACATGCGGTTTCGACCTCTTGGAAATAGAACTACAGAACCCTTCACGTACAAATAATAAACTTGACAATTTTTTTTAACTCAACATCCATTTGTTTTCTGTAAATTAGTTTATCATAGAGCTTGATCATAAATCTAGTCAGCATAATGGTCCTTTGACGTATCGCGATATAAATTAAATGAACGAATGAAGGTTGTTAAATAAGGTTTCGTTCAATTATATCGTTTTATGGACTCTGCACAATAATCGAAACAAATTGAGTTGTTTTACATAGTTGAAATGAATTATTATTGTCTATGATTTTATGAGTTTGAGTGTAATTTTTTCCTTATTTCTCGGACGATAATTAAAAGGGATATTTATTTTGATTCTTAGCACCCCTGGCTCCAGCGCTCGACCAGCGCCCGTCGTCCACGCCGGTGTTGCGACTGGAGCCGCCGGGAACTTGGGGCCGTTTTACTTTTTCTGCCATTTTGGACCGTAACCCGCCGCGCTGGTCCAGTGCGTGGTGGCGGGTCGCCAGAGCCTCGTTCGTTGGTCGGCAGGGTGCACCACGAGCCGGTGAGGTTGGCTTGGGTCCCAGAGATGTAGGTTGGGACCCCTTACACCCATTTGATGATAATCAAAGAATGCATATTTCATAAAAATAAAAGTAATAAAAAATATTTAAGCGGCCCGTGCCGAATGGACATGACTTCAATTCGTTTAATTTATTCTACAATATGTAAATCTAAATTATTCAAATTCTTCTTGGAATTGAAAGATTTTGTTACAAACAGTTTCAATTATTTATTCTATCTAATTTCATTCGATGTGGCAGAAAACTTCTGAGATAATGGTAAACATATATACATACAAGCATACTTAGTTCAAAAATGTATTTATTCTATTAATGAATATTTTATAACATAAATATAAGTATAATTATTAGTAATACTCTTCGATATATAAAATAGTATGTAGGTATACTTAAGTTGCTCTCAATTTGCAATACCTGTAAAAGGCGACTAAGTCATAAGCTACTTAGTATTCTTGTATGATCATTTTTGTAAGACTTAGTCGGCAAATAAATTTTTGAATTTGAATTCGTACAAAAGTACAAACAAACATAAAGTCGGTTATGAAAAGATTTTTGGTTCTTCAATGCCATAACTTTTACCACTTTTCAACTTAATAAAATATTTATTAAAACATAAAATTAATTGCCTCCTTCAAAGATTTCATTAAAACTTTTCATTGTGTTTAGTGGCGCAGATTTATTGAATGTTACTTTGTTTTCAATAAACACAATGCTAAAGGCGCTGCGATTCATTTTAGCTGTTATAAGAAGGATGCCATAAAACATGAGCGTTGACGTTCATAAACGGAAATGCTGCTTGGATACAATGGGCGTTAATTCTGTAATAGCTATTGTCAGCGTGATCAGCTATAATCGTGTTTTACCATATAAGTATAGTTGTAATGTAAATTGATATTATTTTATTTTATTAAGATACAAACCGATATTTACATAATATGCGTACTTAAATATAAGAAAATTCCAAAGTGGTTTCCACAAATTCAAATTACTAATGTATCTAAGTATTTAAAAATGCCTTCATGTGTATGTGTGCTGTAATTACTATAACAATATTACTTTAATCGAAACATCTGAGAAATATCCTATATGTTATTTTTTCTAAGATTAAACAAGAGTCAAACTAAAAACAGTAACATAATGGAGAAGTTCGCCATTTTTTTTTATATCTTTAAAGTGGACGAAGTTATAACCAATCCAAGTTGGATGTTGACATATAAAGTGCCGAGCGGCGTGTGACGTCACGATACATTTACATACAAACGATATATCGTTCAATAGTGTTTATGAAGCTCTATAAATTTAGCCTATACATATTTTCTAAAACATACTGAAAATTGTTGAATCTCCCTTAGATTTTAAGGCTATTTATTATGTTATAGCCTTTTATGGATTGTATATTGTGACGTCATCGCGAATAACGTGTCGGAGGATAAATCGACAATTACAGTGAAACTTTAAATAGTCTATACCTCGCTCATTTATTAATAAACGGATTTTAAAATTTTTTTCACTATACACAATATTTTAGCGCATATATCTTTATATAAGTCGGCTAGTTCTAAACCAAGTGAACTTCTCCATTCTTTTGGTGCTTTAACTTAAATATCAGACGTTCTACTTAGAATCTTTTAACAACCAAATTTTAATTTAGAAAATATTTTTTTTTTTTTTATAGATTAGTGGGCGGACGAGCAAGCGGTCCCACGTGGTGATAAGTGTTACCGCCGCCCATGGGCACCTGCAACACCAGGGGGTATGCGGGTGCGCCGCCGACCTTGCAAAATCCTATTCACAGCTCTCTTGAAGAACCCCATATCGTAGCTCAATGGAAAGACCTCTTGAGGCAGTTCGTTCCACAACCTACGGGTTCGCGGTATAAAATAATTTTTGGACCGAACAGTGCGCGACACCTCCGTATCGAGGAAATGCGGATGGACCGCACTTCTGTGACGGGAGGTGCGGTTGTAGAAACCCGAGGTGGGAATTATATTAAACAATTCTTCAGAGCATTCCCCATTGTACAGGCGGTAGAACACACAGAGAGACGCAACGTTTCTCCGAATGCTGAGGGATTCTAAACCGCCCGTGAGAGTGGGATCGTCGACAATACGAACAGCACGTCGTTGGATTGAGTCAAATGGGTCCAATTGGTATTTCGGTGCGCCGGCCGAGAGATGAGAGCAGTACTCCATATGGGGCCTCACCTGAGCTTTGTAAAGCATAAGGAGTTGCCCAGGTTTGAAGTACCGCTTCGCTCTGTTCAGCACACCGAGCTTTTTGGAGGCCATTTTGGCCTTATTTTCCAGATGACCCCTGAATTCGACTTTGCTGGAGATGTCGATACCAAGGATCCCGATACTCTCCAAGATCTTAAGAGGTATGCTCTGAAAGCGAGGTGCTACAACAAAAGGGGTTTTTTTAGCGGTGAATGCACAGACTTGCGTCTTACTGGGGTTGAAATCCACTAGGTTTAGAGAACCCCAAATCGAGACTAGATCTAAAGAGTCTTCGATTTCAGACACAAGCCTGGCGCGACTCTCATCCACTTCGACCCGAGGGATGTTGGCGCGGCCCTTGTACAAGGCGTCTCCAGTACTGTCATCTGCATAGCAACGTATGTCACCAATTTGCAACAGGTCGTTGATATGCAGAAGGAACAGAGTTGGAGACAGCACGGAGCCTTGCGGGACGCCAGCGTTAATAGACATGGTGTCGGAGCAGCTACCATCGATAACGACTCTGATGCTCCGTCCAGTCAGGAAACTGGCAACCCATTCGCATAATCCCTCGGGTATCCCGAAAGATGGTAACTTGGAAAGCAGCGATTTGTGCCATACCCGGTCAAAAGCTTTCGCAATGTCTAGGCCTACAGCCAGAGCCTCGCCTCTACTCTCAATGGCGTCAGCCCAGCGGTGTGTTAAATACGCTAAAAGATCACCAGCGGAGCGATTATGGCGAAATCCATATTGACGGTCGCTAATCAGCTGGTGATCCTCTAGGTACCCAAGGAGCTGTGTGTTTATGACACGCTCCATCACCTTGGAGAGGAGGGAGGTGATCGCTATTGGCCTGTAGTTGGCCGGGTCTGTGCGGTCACCCTTTTTAGGTAAAGGGTGAACATGAGCTACCTTCCATGTTGACGGGAAGCTTTTTGTAGAGTATGAGAGCCTAAAGAGTCGCGTAAGCACCGGGGACAACTCGGGAGCGCAAAATTTAAGCACCACTGCAGGAATACCATCAGGCCCACTCGATTTTCGGACATCAAGAGATGCTAGAGCTCGCCGGACTTCACGCTGTGTGAAACAGATTTCCGGCATGGAGCTTGTGCACCTTGAGATAGACCGTGGTGAGGCACCTCTATCGTCCAGTGTCGAGTTTGAGGCAAAGAGATAGCCCAAGAGATCGGCTTTCTCCTTCGCCCCATGGGCCAGTGACTCATCGAGTTTCCGCAGTGGAGGGAGTGACGACTGACAGAAGTTACCTTCAACAGCCTTAGCGAGCGACCAGAAAGCCCGGCTTCCAGAAGGATAGCTAGCTAGTCGGTCGCCAATTCTGCGGATGTGCTCATTCTTTGCTCTGACAATGATCTTCTTACTGCACCTCGAGGTAGCGTTAAATTTCTTCCTCAAGTCGGAGGTATTCGGATCTTCGGACACCTGTGCTCTGGCCCAGGCCCTGTATGCGGCCCGTTTATTACGACGGGCCTCTCTGCAGGACTGATTGAACCATGGTTGGCTCCGTCCGCCTACCGGTATCGCGGTGCAAGGAATATAACATTCCATGCCCTGCAACACCACGTCGGTAACGGAGTCTGCACAGGTATCCGGATCTCCCGACGAGAAACAAAGCTGCCTCCAGGGATAAGAGGCGTAAAATTCGCGCAACCCATCCCAATCTGCTGACTTGTAGTGCCAGACTTTGCGCGTTCCCTGTGAATGGGTCCGCACGGATTGCTTGGCTGGCACAGCAGTTCGAATGATACAATGGTCGGATGATCCTAACGGGGCATCAACAACAACATTGTAGTCATTCGGCCGCGTAGTCAGCAGGAGGTCCAGTAAGGAGGGAGTATGGCTCTCGATATCAGGTATCCTCGTAGGTGAGGACACCAACTGCGAGAAACCATAGGCCAGTGCAAAGTTATAGGCTGCTCTCCCTGCGCGGTCGGTAGTTCGGGATCCCAACCACTCTTCGTGGTGAGCGTTGAAATCACCAAGGATCACCACTTCCGCGCAAGGGAACTGCTCGAGCACTCTGTCAGTCGTTTCTTGTAGACGCTCAAAAAAACGAGTCGTCTCCGTATCACCGCTGTGGGACCTGTAAAGGCAAGCGTAGACTTTAGTGGAACGTCCGTAGTCAATACGCGCCCAGAGAATCGACAGGTCCCCGTCTTCAAAATGGCTGAGGCGGCGGCAACAAACATCCTCCCGGACGTACATGCATACCCCGGCACGTCGCACAAAACAGTGCTCCAGTTTGTAACCGGGGTAATGAAGATATGATGAGGAAAAATAAGAAGAGGGGGGACGGAGAGAGAAATGGTCGCATGTGGATCAAAGGACAAAGCACGGGGCGGAGAAAAAATCAGGTCACAAAGGTTGTGTGACTTGCTGGCGCGGGGTACGGAAGGGCCCCCGGTCCCCCCCCGGGGGCAGCAGTCGGGTTCCACTCCGGTCTCCTCCGGCACAACTGCTACCCCAAGGGATTTTTCACGTGCGGCGGGGCAGCCTCCTGGGGTGGAGATTAAAGTAAGATCCCCGGGTTCGGGCCCCCAACAACCCGCGGGCGGTCAGCGGACAACCGTTTCACCGGGTCTCCCTGATCCCCGCGCCACCATGTCACGCCCATGCGCGTCTGTAATTCCCCGCAACCGCCGGTCCTCATTTCCACACGCAACAATCCCTCTCTCGGGACGGCTTCTTCCGCTCACCGCCGGAACACGATGCGGGCCTCGCGGCTTATAAGGCATCATTATGGCGGCGGACTCCGACGGAAGGGTGGTAGCAATGCCGACGGAGTAACTCTCCCACCGCAAAAAGGGAACGCCATTGCCTCGTCAGTTAACAGCAGGATGCACCACAAGCAGGTGAGGTTGGCTTAGGCTCCAAAGATGGTAGGTGAGCCTCTTACACCCCAAAATTAAAATAATTAAAGTCTATAATAGGTAATATGTTATGGAGCTCCGCATTAAAAAAAAATTATAAAACTGAAACCGAATCCAAAATAAAAAAAAATCGGATGTTCTTACAAATAATTTTATTCATTGCTGTTAAGGGAGAAATTTACACGAGGCGAGTCTTAATAAGGTTCTCGCTGCTTGCATTTGATTTGCTAAATTTTGCGTTCGTTCTTTATGAGAATAAAATTGCAATTATTCCCTATTCGGTTCTATTTGTCTTTGTTTTCTGTTAATAATACATTTCTTAAAAAGTTAAATAAAGCGTATCCGTAACCGAAACCGTATACGAAACCATATCCGAAATAATTTCATATCCGTATCTGTAACCGAAACTGGTAAAAGAGTATACAATATATCCGTATCCCGATCCGAAATGTCATAGCCCCTAACAACCCTAGTCGATAAGTCTAAACCAACAATAAGGTCTATTTGCTTAGATATCGTCACATATTATAAGGAGATACATTTTGTAAATGTGCTTTTTATCGAAACAAAATATCTTATAGAGAAAAGGCGAATAATATCTTCGAATGCCCTTTGGAGAAACATAAAACACGTCAGTTGAACAATATCCTCAGTTTAAATACACTCGAGTGCACAGAAAAGCTATAACAATTTCATCATTGTACACTGCAGAGACCGTAAAAGGCGTTAAAACTGTATCAAGCGAAGCACTTGCTGGGGATTTAAGAGTGAGTTGGGATAGTCATGTTAAAAGGTATTTATACTTATTTCAGTACTAAACCTTGTCCTCATAAGAAGAAAAGGCATTAGTCACATTTTTAGCGAAAGCATATGTAACATTATATTCGAAAAAAAAAAATGAACAAAGAGAATAAACAATAGTTACACTTTTTATTTTAACCAAAACTCCAAGTTTCTAACTTGATTTTAAATTAATGCAAATTTTACCGAAAATTTAATACATTTTTCTCGAATGTCATCAAAATGCACTTGCGCCGTGACCAACTGTTGTATTATAAACACGGGCCTTCTAACACACTATCTTGTGCATGAGAGACGTATGGGCTTACAACGCTGGCAGGTTGGCCAGAATACTGTTTGGGTGGTGAGTTGCTCGGGGCTTGCAGTAGCGGCTTTGTTATCCCTTATAGTCGCCGTGACACGACACCGGAGCTGAGGGTCGCCGTGACACGACACCGGAGCTGAGGGAGGAGATCGAGTGATGCTACTCTAAAGTCGGCCGACATCACATTGCAATAAGTGTAATAATACAAATAAAGTTAATGGAAATTTCAATGCTTACAGAGAAAATGATAGGGTCTAAAAGTATTAAGTTCATAATAAAATTTTATTATTTTTATTTATTAATTTTCTTTTATTCATTGCGCAAGTATTTGACTTTTTTTATTATAGAAAAAGGCGGGAGACGAGCTTACAGTCCACCTGATGGTAAGTGGATACTGTGGTCCATAGACATCTGCGATACATGCCAACATCAGTCCAGAATGACAAACGCTGGCACCGCCCCGTATGCGCTGGTTACCTTTGTAGATTAAGGAATGGAGTGAGAAAATGGGGAGGGATAGGATGGGATGGGAATGGGCTCTGGCATATCTACCGAAACACGTACGTACATTGAGGAAATACGATAAAATAGGAAATGCAATACATTTCAAGGTAGTCTTCTGTGAGAGAGGGGTAACGTGGCCAGTCGAGTGCGCCCAGCGGCTGTGGGAATACAGCATGCACTCTCCCCCTATAAAAGGCTCTTTTGACTTATATAAAAGGCGGACTTAATGCCTGACGACATTCTCTACCAGTCAACCATCGGATCAATCAGAAAACAGAACGCCGGTGCAGTTTTCCTGGTAACAAGGGCGTTCATAATAAAATACAGTTTAATTGAAAGAATAATACAATTAAACCAATTGTTCAAACAGAACCGTTCAAAGGTTTCTATGTAGCCTCGACTTACATTGTGCGGCTTCCCTGAGGTCGCTGCGTTGGATCAAATAACAGAACATAATTAGAAGAATTAGTTGCATATATTTAGTTATATAGTGCTATATTCAACATTGATTATAGTTATCAAGATAATACGACTACTAAATTATTTTAAAATAAATAATTTCACTACAACTATGCATTGAAAGTTATATTATTATTTAATAATTAATTCAATAAATTTAAGGGAAATTTAATCTATAAATCTTTAATTCAATATTTCTTTACAAAAAAAAGGAGTTGTGGTTTTGCACTATTGATAATTATTGCTATTCATATTTATTATTATAATACAATTATTATTGTTAAAAATTTTCTATAACTTTTTGAAAATATTTTAGCAGATTCTGAAGTTGACTGACGCCCATAGCAACCTAATCTATAGATAGGCCACTCCAACGTAGCAATTGCTCTTTACGTTATGCTCGCCCTTCTAAAATGGTTTAGTAGTGGCCAAAATCACGTCAGCACTAAGAACAATATTTTAAAGTAGATCTCGTGGTTGTTGCTGACTGACAATTAGACTGATTAGAGAGCAACCAGCAAGAATGTTAATTTTTACAATTTTTAAATGGTATTGGCAATATTTAAAAATAACAGTTTTGGAAGGGGGAAGGGTATACGGTATAATCTCACAGCCGCTGGGCGCACTCAACTGGCCACGTTACCATCCTCTTACAGAACACCGCCTTAAAATGTACTGCATTTCCCACGTACTTTTTACGTGTTCAGTATACAGTGAGATATGTCAGAGCCCATTCCCATCTTGTCCTATGCCCCCATTTTATCAACCATTCCTACAAATCTATACATTTAAATCTCCACAGCTAGGCAGCGCATCCGGGGCCGTGTCAACATTTGTCATTCTGGACTGATATTGTGATGTACCGTGGACGTCCATGGCCGATAGTATCGACTTACCATCAGATGGACTGTATGCTCGTCTGCCGCCTTCTATCCATAAAAAAATATAGGTTCACTGAGTTTTTGAACTCACACGCTTACTAGTACTGTGTTAATTTGGCTTATGCACTATCGTGGGTATCGTAGGCAACAAATTGCAACGTCAAGGTTTTTTTGTTGCCATGTTGCTGAGATGAACGCATCAATAAGCCTCGGTAACAGATGTACAGAACTGCAAGTATATTATTGAAAGCTTAATACAGACTATGTTTCGTTTGTGGATCTGCTCGTGTTTTTGTAGTAATTGAAAAGATTTGAAAATGGAAGCTGGAATGTCATGAATTTACAAATTCAAAGCCGCTCAGCGAGCGATGGAAAAAGCTATGCTCGGAGTCTCTATGTTGAACAAAATCTGCAACGAATTAATTCAACGAAGAACTAAAATAGTTGACATAGCTCAAAGGATCAGAAAGTGGAAGTGGCCAGTGCCAGTGAGCAGGCCATATTATATGCCGGTATCCCCCAGATGTAAAAACTTCTATAATCATTCCGTAATTAGTCCATGTATCTTTTACTATTTCGTAGTGGGCCCGCTTGGTGTACTATGATCCGATATAGGAGACTGTGTCTTATATGCGGCAGCCTGTATCCTGCAGTGGGACGTAATAGGCTGATGTCGATCGATCGATTATTTACCAATTCCACTCCAATTATAGTTCTAGTTAGTTCTATTCTAGTTCTCTAATTCTAGTTAATTCGACGGTGCTAATAAAATAATGATATCCGTCTCATTTTTATTAACCGTTTTATTTCGTCTTTTGTCTCTATAACCAGGACAGGACAGGCGACCAGGAAAGGCGCCGGTAGTGGGTGAATAAGAAGAGCTGAAGACCGTGTGTGGTGGCGGTCCTTGGGAGAGGCCCTATATCCAGCAGTGAAGAGACACAGGTTGCTGGTATGGTATGGTACCTTAACCATAAAAATAATAAAATAATAAATAAATAAATACCAATGCAATGCACTATCCCACTATAAATTTGGTAGCAAATAATGAAAACGATGAATTTAATTTTATTGTAATGAAAAAAATTGCATTTTAATTTTTATTTTATTTGAACGGAGTTTTCTTAGGATTTTCTAAATAAAAAAAAATAACCTGTTAAGTCAATCCACAGGACACAGGCCTCCCTTTACAGTCAGGTTTAAAGGCCTTGAACGCCGTTCGGTGGTCATTAATTTTAAAGTGCCACCCCTATCATTGTCGCTTTCCATTTCACTGGCGATATGAGACCATTATTCATTTACTGTTGACCTTCGATTCTTTTATACCCTTTTATATATACACACACGAGTACGAAGCTGTGTGACGACAAAGGGTAGAAAACAAAAATAAAAATACGAATTTAGATCAAACCGAGGATACTAAATTGGAACGGTTTCGAGACCATTTCTTAGAATAAAAGATTGTTATGTATATAGAAACACAATCTCCAATACCCATTTGCCGTAAGATTCATTTAAAAAGAGGTTGAAACATTTTGCGTCCGGGAGATTTATCACCTCTCTTTATCTGTTTGAAATTAACAAATTTATATTCGTTTGCTTTATTTTTTATAATCAATAGATTATACTCGTATTTGCTATTGCAAAAGCAGTTGGTGTTTAATGTAGACAGAAAATGACCTCGACATATACACTCCTTGGGCATGTGGTGTCGGCCAGCTAAGTATCACTCCATAACAAAGACTAAGGCATAACAAAGCCCCTACCACGAGCCGTGAGGAAGTGCATCACCTCTAAAAGCACAGACTTGCCCACCCGCTTGGCCTGCACAGCGATTTAAGGCAATTCTTCATTCACAAGATAATTTGTATTAGGTGGCCAATGTCCGCCAGTGGAAGACAATAGGGGTGGTTACGGTTACGGTATTTATTTATTTAGACATTAGCTGCGCCTGCGACTTCGTACGCGTGGAATTTAATTTTTAAACTCTAAATTGGGATATCTTTTCTTCCCGTCAGCCGATTTCGATGACACAAAGCCTATTCGAAGCGCCATGCTAAGCTTAATTAACCCGTGGAAACCCCATGAAAATCCGTTCCGAAGTTTTGAACATTAACGTGTTCGAACAGACAAACAGACAGACAGACGGACAAAAATTTTCAATTTTAATCGCCCCCCAATCAGTTTTCAATGTAAATATATTCAATGTACAGACACGTTGGTTCTATAGTTTTATTATATGTATAGATAGAAGATATACAGACACGCTGGTTCTACAGTTTTATTATATTATATCCAGTTATTGTAACAATACTCTTTCGAGTATCGTCCTTTATCGACCTTCTTCGTGCTTATTCCTAATTACTAATGAAACTGACCGCTAATGAAAAACCTAAATTCAAATAAACATTCAATGTTCGACTCGATTGTCTTTTAATTCATCTGTAAAAACGTAAAAACGTTTTTGATCTGTAAAAACGTGCCTATTACTCCTCGATTAGGCCTTCTGTATCTATATGTTTGTGAATATCTCATAAAACCCCTGTAATTGTTACTGAAGTCCTGTTGTATAACAATACATTTGTAAAAAAACACATTATTAGGGCAAGTGGTTCTGAATGTTCCGTTTTTATATACACAGTTTACTTTTCTTAAATCAGATTCATAAGTGCCTTTTATTTGTTTCAGTCTTTTTTTATATTTTTTAATACTTTTACCGATAAATAAATCAATGGAGTGAAGACTGGGTATCATTTATTTCTTAAGAACGCTTTATCAATATCATCAGCATTAATAGTGACAGAGATATATTAATATTAAATGAAAGTATTAGAATACGTGGAACACTATTACAAATACGTACGGCATTGACAAAATAACTGTGCTATGTGATTATATAGAAGAATACAACTATAAATACAAAAAAGAAGAGTGAATTAATCTATTTCTAGCAACTTTGACACTTTAAACACTAAAAAGGAATCGTGGGAGATGTCAATGTCATTAGATGGATCATTTACGGTATGAGAGATGTATTCTTTCATATCGATGAAATAATCGCATATTTGGTAGAACCGCTGGAACCCTCCACCAAATAGAGTCAATCGTAGTATTCTAAACAGTGGCGATTTTTTACAATAACTCTGGTTGATAATATAGACTTTATACAAAATTTCATCTCAATATGTGCATAAATGAGAGGGCGCTGTGAAATACAGAGCGATTAACAGAAATGACTAAAAATGAGGTATTCAGTCTGCTAATGACCCATAAAAATTTTTTTAAGTACCACATAAAATAAAGTTCTTCCTACGATTTACTCCATTTCAAAAAAAATATCTTGTTCCCATGACATGCATAGCAGGCTAATACAAATTGGATACCTGCAATGACCTGCATGCATCCTTTTCATGCCCCCTTTGCAGTGCAAGTGTCTAAGCCCATTATGCGCTGTCCACGTTATTTCAGTACGTGTGCATGTTAATGGCAAAAATATGGTTATTTCCCGGGATAATGCGCCCTCGGTAAAAGCTAAGTCCATTAGGCCTCATTGTTGCGGTTCCATCTCGTCCTAAAATAGCTTCATCGGGGCATAATAACAGCTCATGGTAATAAAATTATTTTATGCAACACACCTTTTGTAGAAAACTATGTGTCACAAGCTGAAATAGGCTTTAGCTTTAAGGATGAAGGTGGATTATAGAGCGTTTGAATTTTTAAATACGTTATGCGTCAACATGAGATGCGGATGGAGCTAGTGCTGAACTGTTGCTGGGTCATGTTGGATCATTTACTCAAGAGTTTTACTCATGAGGCTATACTCAAATTAGTTTTGAATTAATTTCGTCTTCAGTCCCTCTTCCTCCCTCACCTCTAAAAAGAGTGGACTAGTCAACCCGCTTTGCCAGCGTGGCATTCTAAGACCATACATATTGTATGGTCTTAAAACGTCATCATGCACAAGACAATGTGCATGAGGACGCCCGTGTCCAGCAGTGGCAACAGGGGCTGGTTGCATTGCATTGTAATTTGTTAGGCCCACTGACCACGCAGCGTCGCTTCATAGATATTGCACTAATCTACAAAATTGAATTGTTCCATCGTTCCTATATCACAATATTATTCTTAAGAAACCTACTTGATAAGAATTTCTTTTCTTCATATGGTATATGGCAATGATGCAATTAGCACATTCTGCCAGTGTCAAGTTTTCTACGTAATAAACAATTTCAAAGTCTAAAACGTATCCTGTCAATATCCAGTACCGTCGAAGTAAGTCTGTAATCGCTCAGTAAAGCGATAGTAAGTTTACTGAGGACAGACGAGGACTCCTTGGAAGCACACGAAAAACGCAGTCCCATGCTTTTATTTAATTATCACAAACACCATTCACAAAAAACACTTTGATGTTTAGTGAACTAACATTATTAAACTACAAAACGCCCAATACACATTTTTTTACAATAATCACACTTCACATCTCGAGTTCCCGCCAAATAGTCTAGATAAGTCTACTACTAGATAAGCTAATACCTATGTAGGAGATGTAGTAGGAGAGGATATGCACTTCCTATAAACTCTGGTAAACTGGATATTAATGGATAAAATAATGGTAAAATAACGTGACCGTCCATATATACATAAACTAGGTACTTATTTTTATTCTTTATATCTAACGAAATATTGACTCGTATGATTGTCATCCCTCGTTCTCCTTTCAGTACAACACGACACACACGAGACTACGAGGTTCAGCATTTTATTTTATTTTGCAGTCGCGTAATATCGAACATGTCGTATGCGCTATGCGGCCCGTGTGACAAAGATATCGATGCAAATCGATCACAGGTAACCTATCATTATGCATCTTAAAATAAAACGATGTTTCATGTACCGTTTATTTTGCAATATGCAGACGTCCGACATGGATTGTAAAGAAATTGTTCTAGAACAACAATTTCGAATTTTTCAAGTCGAGTTACTGAAGACATTTATGTGCAAGTATAAAAGAAGGATAGGATACGTTTTTCTAAAGTGGTTCTACATTGGGGTGGGTAGAACAAACGGGTCTCTGGCAATTCTCATTAATTCCCGAAAGAATTATGATGGTATGTTTCATGGCCGTTTAGGGCCCATCGGATTTGATCAGACAGCACAGTCCTCGCTCGCAATTATCAATAGTAGTGTCAATAGCATTAAAAATAGCTTGTATTCTTTATTTTTTGCACTCCATGTTTACCGTATTTTTACCTGATATATCAGGTTTAATAATATGTACTCATATATTCATCGGTATGCATGGTAATATGTCATTATAATAATAATCATAGTATGTTACAATTATATACATCAACTAGTTGTACCCGGCCACGCGTTGCTGTGGCTGCCCAACAGATGGCGCTTACTCTGTTTTTACATGTTTTTGGGTAAAAAGCATGTTTTTATCTTGTGATAGGTATGTAAAAACACGCGCGTATTCGAATGCAACGTTGTGTCAAAATTTCAAAGCAATCAGTGAAGAACTTTCGAAGATTTAAGATTTTGAACAAACGAACGTTTACACTTTTATTTATATAAGATGGGGGATTTTTATCTTTTTAAATCACAGATGCACAAATAAAATATTTTGTATATGTTTCAAGATATACATAGGTTATTCTCAACTAGGCATATGCGAAGTAAATAGCAAAGCAATAATAATTTAACAACAGTGCTCAAGTTATATACTAAAACAACACAGGCTCTAAGAAACAATAAACACGTGCCCAAAATATTATCCGAGTAAAGATAACGTTATTGTTAGCGTGAACATATTAAATGCGGTTAATGTTTTCTAACTTGAAATTTCACTATTTTAGTATGTATTCCGTTGAAATAGAATCGTTTTTAAGATAAAATAATATCAAATATATGTTTTATACGATTTCATTGAAGTCTCAACATTTGAGAAAATACAACCGACAATTAGGTCCCTTTTCTCAGATCATATCGCATTATATAATGTTACATATACATATGTAGAAAAATAAGAAGTCTAATTACTTGCAAACAACTCTGTTTGATATTTTTGTCGGATTAAACTTACGCGGAAATTTCAATCAGTGATAAAACTTGAAAATAACTATTTTTAATTAATTCCTGAAATTATAACATAAACTACCCTTCCAATTATATTTTATTTTATATCACTCTCATTTTTTTAATTTTTTTTATTCAATACTTATAGTTTTTCGATATTATGTGAAAGTTTGGTTTTAGCGACTTCTACAAATGGAACACAAATGGCGCTCTAATAAAAATAGCAGTGCACACTGACATATAAGTCGGTTGAGGGGGAGAGTGCACGCTGCAATCCAACAGCCGATGGGCGCGCTCACTTCCCTAATGTACGTACGTGTTTCGGTAGTGACTTAGTGAGTGAGATGTGCCAGAGCCCATTCCCACCCTATTCCTCTCCATTTTCCCAACCGTTTCTCCAAATCCTTTCCTATATCTCCAAAGGTAGGCAGCGCATCCGGGGCTTGCCAACGTTTGTCATTCTGGACTGATGTTGGCATGTATCGAGGATGTCTATGGGCGACAGTATCTACTTACCATCAGGTGGTATGCTCGTCTGCCGCCTTTGTCCATCAATAAATTATATGTAAACTAAGAAAACAAATAGAAAGAATAAGAGATAGATGCAAAAGCAAAAGATAGATGTAGATATTTCATTACATTGAATATTTCATTAACAATTAATAATGTTAAACATGGTTCAAAACAAAATTATGAGTTTGATTACTCATGACAAGGAATATATGTAACCTGACATCACGAAATTAATTAATATATGTACGGAGGGTAATTAACTGATCATTAATATTCAGATTCAATAAAATTAGAAGAATGGGAAATGACTCAATGGAAAATATTAACCTTAAGCTCTATACAAATTAATTAATTAATGATATAAATATTCTCAGGCACGCAAGTTTATTTACGATGTTTTCCTTCACGGCCGAGCTAGTGGTAATTGAAAAATTTTAACTTAAATAAACACTCAATCGTATAGGCCAGGACTTGAACTCACAAACTCAAGAATAAAAATCCAGATTAGAACCCTATGTTATCGCGCCTTAGAGTGCGTTGGTATCGAAACTAGATAAACATTAAAGGGCGACTAAGAAATCAAAAAGCCGCTACCACAGGCACTGAGGAACTACGTCACCACTTAAAGAGTGGGATCGCCAATCCGCTTGGCTAATGTGTCGTTATCCTTCATGCACAGGCCAATGTGCATGGGGATGCCCATGTCCACCTGTGGATGCTAAAAGGACTGTTTAAAGTAAAGTAAGTACGTTTAGTATGAAGGTATATTTTCCAATCGAATAAAAATAGTCTTCACTACCTTTAGCCTGCAGCTTAGACCACATGCTCACTATCCCATGGGAACCTCAGTTATGTAGCCTATACCCTTCTAGTAGTCCCCAAGACTAAACCTGACGAATCGAACTGAACTTATGCACGCATCAATATGCGTGAAATGATTGTAATAAAATTTTATATGTTCCTCCTTGAACTGCGACGCCGATCTTCAGTTCCCTCGATGACTACGAAGTGCCTACCGCAGAGGCTGTGTCCATTGTCAATAGAGAGAATTCTTTATAAACAGACGGTGAACAATCTGGATTGTCCTCCATAACTATAAGCGATAGATGATATGTCAGTAGGTACTTTTAGTTTCCCTAATCATAAATTCCTATGTAATTTACCATCCAATAAACTCGGTGATGGATGTTACCGTTAACTATCAATTAAGTCCGCAGTAAACTAAACATTACCTACATAGTGAATGATATTGCCTTATGGATAAACTACTTAAGTTAACATAAAAGCGACATAAAATGTGTCAACTTTGATTAGACATTAGGCTGAAAACACAACGAAGCAAAACGAGGAAGATATGTAGACTGTCCACTAACAGTAAGCTGTAACTGTCGTTCAAAGACCTGCATCATAATTATGCCAATTTCTTCCAAAATTGACAGAGGTTTACGTATCCGTTAATAAATGACCGAGTTCGTTATTAAGGTTGCCATTACTTACCTTTGGATTGCCTCTGGAGTACAGACGGCGATATTATACTCTGAATTGTGACTAGATGGTATGAGCAGAGTAACAACGGTAGAATAAAGGAAATTTCACTTTCCCAAATCTCAAAGTATGTGTTCCAGATCAGGATCCCACAATCCCTAAAGTCGCAGGTCTTTAATCAGGGTGTATTCCCGGTTTATTTGTGACCTACGCTTGCGAACAAGGGCTATACACAAGTTAAAAATGGCATAGAAAGCCATGCCCTACGCGACAGGATACAAAATGAAACCATTCGCCAACCCACAAGGTAATCGTTAAGGCAATCAGGTTGCACAACCGACGTGGCAATGGTCTGAGCATGTATGTCGCCGTAGTGGCGATACGAGTAGATGGAGCAACATCGTATTAATCTGGAGATTCCGTACAAGAAAGCGAAGTGTGGGCAGGTCTCCGACTAGATGGTCCGAAGACTTAAAAAACATCGCAGGTATAACCTTGACCAGAGTAGCAACAGATTCCAGGTGGAGAAGTCGTGGAGACGCATGCGTCCGGAAGTAGATGAAAACATGTTGAGAACCCTTCTATAAAAAACAAATAATAGCCAGTATTCTGTGAAAGTAAGTAACTCGACCAGTTAGACTCGTCCAGCGACACTAGGATTTCAGGATCGTCCTTACCCTCATAAATATCAGTTTGAGACACTTATTGCCAGTTTGATCTAGCCCTTACGTCAGCATAAATGATGTACAAAGTATAATAAATTACGCATAGTATATGAGATTAAAGCGGTTATTAGGATTACGCTGAAGACTAGACGAATGCGCGTAACACGGTTAGTTGTGGTGGCCTTAAATATACTGAACGGGTCATTCATCAACCGCGAAAACAATGTTATTCGTAGAATTTATATATCGATTGATTCAATACTTTAGTAATTTATCATTTACAGGACCTGATAATCTTACAAAGCACTTAGCAACAGGAAAAGAGAAACATTTCCGTACCTATATCGTTTTAAAACTAGTCTTTATAAATTTTAGCCATATTTGTTTAGTAAAAAGGTCAAACACTAAATAAGTGAATTAAGGGTCTTTCTTAATTTTTCGGTTGGCAACGCTGTAATTTCATGCGGTAGGATTAATAGGGAAATTCATCGAACTTATTGAAGTCGATTTTACAATGAAACTTTTTGTAAAAAATCTCACTCATTTTTTATTTTTCTATAATCAGCGTGGTGTTTTAAGGCCATACATCGCTTATGCACAAGACAATGTGCATGAGCAGGCTTAAAACTTAACTCAGATCTTATCGTTGAGGATGATCAGCCATTTGGATCTCCAATCACGTCGACCCAATGAAATGTTTTGTGTAACTCTAAGCCTATCTTGCGCTGGGATATCTACATACTACTTCAGGATATCAAGCAGTTGTAGAAGCCTGTAGTCTTCTAGTGTTGGTGAATGATTTGCTATGATTTGATAGTACGATCTTGTAATCACTTGATATAAATTGAATCGACTATAGAATTAAATTTAGAATTGTATAGAATTTAATATAAATTAATTAGCATATTTCTTGCTGCTTTTGTAAAATGTGGTTCTTCTAGATTTTAAACTTGTACAGAATGAATGTTATTACATTCATTCTGTGCAACTCTTAAAATCAAGCGATTTACTTTAATGCTTGTCAAGCATAGGTTTGTAGTTTTCGCAGTGGCTCAGATAATTAGGGGAGACACGTAACGTAAGTCACGAGGTATGTCGCACGGACATGCAGTCACCGTTACACCAGCAATTACTCCGAGATGTCCCCCCGAGACGCCGAGTATTCCAAAGATCTCTAGTGCCGCGACTTGACCTGTAGGTACTTTATTTATATTTTTTGTGTTTTTATTTTTTTATTTATTTGTATTTTAGTAACATCTCTCTTATATTTATCTCATTAATATTCTCGTCTTACTGATTGTGAATAGGACTTTGCAAGGTCGGCGGCGCGCCCGCATACCCCTGGTGTTGAAGGTGTCCATGGGCGGCGGTAACACTTACCATCACGTGGGACCGCTTGCTCGTCCGCCCACTAGTCTATAAAAAAAATAATACTTAAAATATTTAATATGTCTTGTCTGATATTTTCAAATGAAAATCGTAATAACTGTTTATAATACATATTAAGAACCTCAGATATTTATCAATATCAATGTAGTTCAATAATATCATTTAATTCAATTTAAGTTACACTCATGTAGATTTTTTTTTTTATTTATCTTCTTAAATACTTCAAATAGTAATGTGGAATTGGATTAATTTTTAATTTCCACTTGAGTTGAAAGCCACAAAAGTGTTCATGTATAATCTTAAACAATTCAGATATTTGTATTGAAATGGATTATTTTTTAAGTTACTCTCGTGATGAAATCTTAAAGAAATTCCTGTGTATTATATAAACACCTGAGATATTGATATGGAACTAGATATTTTTTTAAGTTTTACTCGTATCCCAAATTGTAATATGTATTTATTATTAATTATTATGTATAATCTTAAACACTTCTGATATTTGTATTGAAATGGATTATTTTTTAAGTTATCAGAAGATAATTTGTAATGTATTGAATACGTAAAGCATTGGCCAAGCGACCGTTCACACAATAAGAAACTTCTTTGGTGGAGATTCGTTCTAGGATTAAGTCCGGTGTGGTAATGTACTTATGGTAATACTGTAATGTCTTATTGTAACAATTCATATTTTAAATACAGTAAAGAGCAACAACATCAACAAACTTATTTGCGTTCGTAAACGAGTTGTTACGAATGAGTAGGTTTGTACTACAACGTTATATTTGCGGTTGGCGTTACCTAATTGCTTATTGAATAAGTCGATAATGAGTTGCATTGGAGGTTGTATTTATTCGAATGCTCGATCGGCCGATACTGTATATACATACACATAATGTTATCATAATCAGCTGATCACTATTTCAACCAATTAATTAAATCATTAATACCATTCGAAATTAATTTAACCGTGTGGTTATTGTTTCATAAAAAATATGTACTCATCGGTATCATAAAATTCTAGTAATATAAACTAAAATCGAATGATTTTGGGTACATTACTGTGTTTCTGACTGTATCTTTGCGAAAACTAGTGTTATTAATGTTAGGAAACTTAAATAGTTCATTTTGAACTCCAGTAAATTAAAACGCATTAATATTACATAAAAGGGAAGTGTTTTATAAAAGGAAGAAGTAATATACTGGGTGGAAAGGGTTTGCCAAAGTTAATAAGGAAGTTTTATAAGTACTCAATATCTTTTTGTAATTTTTTGTAAAGCAAATAATAGTGAAATGATAATGCTTATTAGTGAATACATCAGTAATGTCTTTGGCTCTGAGAGATTACTTAATGCGATTAAAATGGTCACAAAATAGTCTAAATAGTTACTACTGGTAGTCTTTTGAACTGTAGAACATCAAAGCGCCTACATATGTGCCGTGGACCTACGAGTATGGTACTTATTATTCCAGATTCTTAGAGCAAACCATGCAACTTAGAGCATGCAACGAAGGTTAATGAACTGAAACATTTATGTCACCAAAGGGGGCAGTCCCCCTATGAACTATGAATAGGGTTTCACCAAGCTTCGGCACTGATTGTCGCCTGTAATTTTTAGTGACCTCGCACATGACCTTTGAACTTTAATCTCTGCTTTGTGGAAACAAATATGAACTTGGATACCAGTAAAGAGTTAGATATTGTAGGTACTACGAGTTACGACGTTTTGTGACCTTGGACCGTTGGACTGCTCATTGTGGACACTGTCTTTGACTTTTTGACATTTAAGATATTTAGTAAATCTTGACGAGTATGATTCTGGCGTATTTATGGGGATTCTAATTTTTATTACACATTTTTATTACATGGTTGTAAGTTTTATTTGTACAGTTATACATACCTTTAATGGCTCTCCGTGCTACACTCACTTTATACAATATGGAATATTTTTTTTCGTTTATCACGATGTTTTGTTTAAAGGTTTTTAAAATTTAATTACTCAAAAAAGCAATGAAGAATATACCTATTATGAGCTCTTATTGGCGGTCAGTTTACGCTGTAAAAAGAACTGTCTTGCAATCTCATAGAACGCACTATAAACGACCAAGCAAACGGTCACGTGACCCATAATAATTCACCCGCGTCACAGCGCCCCAGTAATCGCAGCATTTGTTGCTGAAACTCAGCACAAGTGTGAAATGTATCCAATGCGGAAACTGTAAAGAATCCATACATATAAGGAGGCATCGGAATTCCTCGTTAATATACCGTCATGGTTGTGGCCACAGTAGAAGCGGAAAAAGCCGCTGAACTGCCGAGAAAATTTTAAATGTGGTTACTTAAATTGTATTAGAAAATAGAACAAAACACAGGGGTTGAATAGAAGCAGGTACAGGCGTCTGTATGTGAAGGAAAGGCAAACACCAGTTAACTAATGGAAAATGCTTACTTTTCTCCTAAAATGCATAAAGAAATTGTTCCTGTAAATTAATATGACCATGACTAGTTTATAAACTATTTTTTTTTATTTATTTAAACTTTAGTGCATAAGCAAACATTGTACCAAAAGCGGCCAGTCAACCTTTGGTTAAACAGAAATATTAAGAGCGGTGCATCGTGCAATCATTAAATATGACAGGCAAAAATCGAATACGCTCACCAAATTTCATATACATAAATTAAACACAATACAAGTTTATTATCTAAAGGAACGTAACGTTTTTTAATTATTGTTACAATATTTTTGGAATTAAAATTATCATTTAATGAAAGTAATTAAAAAAATGTGTAATATGAGATTTACGAAAGTGATATGCAAAATTTTTACTTTTGCGAAGTCAACATTTAATTATGGAACTTTGTGAATTACCACCCTCCTTTTCTTCAGTGTAACGTGTAACGTGTAACGTTATCCACGACGGAACGCAGATGGTATATGCATTTGGGGCAAGAGAATGTATGTTTGTATGTATGTAATGTATATGAGAATGTAAAGGGGTACCCTTACTGCTCTGAAACGGTTGGCCCGATTTTGAAGCAGTTTTTTGTAAACTTTTAACTGTACCTTGGAGCGTGTTTGAGGATGCGTGTTGTGAGTGTAACACATCAGGGCGCGCTGCTATATGAAGTTGAAGGTTATAATGCTTTATAACTTTTAAACGAATGTAATTATTCGAATGCGTCCTTCTGAAGTGAATAGTTAAAGAGGTGTATATTATTCAGATAACCTTCAACATCTGATGCTGAAGCCGGAGGTGGGTGTGGGAATTCTTGGAAATTTGGAGGTACAATGGTGGTGTTTGGACAAATTTTTGGAGTTGTTTAGTTCAATGAACAGTTGTAATACATAGAGGAAATTGATGCTATATCCCACAGCCGACCGGGTGCATCCGACTGGGGTCGTGTTATCTCGTCCTAGCAGAATATTGATGTATACAAACGTGATTATAATTTCTGAATGAATACATTTATTCGAATACGTCTCTTTGTAGTTAATAGTTAAAGAGGTATACTTTACATATATTGACGTGAGTGTCTGATACTGGAGCCTGATACGGTGAAAAAGGGAACTCCTTAAAAATTAACGGTAAAACTATCGCGTTTAGACTAATTTTTTTGGCGATGTTTAGTTCGGTCGTTCGGTGAACACTTCCAATACATAAGAGAGGATGATGCTGTGTCCTACCGCTGACTGAGCGAGATTTCTCACTCTCATAGAAGACCGCGTTTGAAAACAGAGTAGAAGTTGTCGATGGTCGGGTGTTTTCCTTTCTCAAAACTCGCGACAGTTACAAAATCTCTAGATAATTATATAACTTTAAGAAGGTTAAAATAAAATAGACAAAATTAAAAATTTTGAAAAATTCACGACGCGCGACGGTTAAAACCATTAAAACAAAACCTTAAAAAGGGTAAAATTATCGAATTTATTTTACCCCTTTTAAGGTTTTTTTTAATTCTTTTTAATCGACGTGTGATTTTTAAATATTTAATATTATTTGCGTCTCTCAGCGCTCGTTCCCGCGCGCATTCTATTCCGCTCTCGCTCGTGGGTCCGCTCCGGCAGAGCCCCTACTTCTAAACTATTAGCATTCCTGCTGGACTGCTGTCTAAACTGGCTGCGGGAGCAATTATTCGAGCATGTGCCGTGTAAAGACGGAATTCTATGTAATTCTATGATGTAGCTACAATGCGGATCCGATCAACGAACAGCTAAAGCTGACAGCTGGCAATTTCGTGGATTGCTAGGGAATTTGATTATAGCCATTGAATGGTAAATACTAATGGTAAATTCAAAATGGTAATGGTACATTCATGTAACTCCTGGTTATCTAATGTTTTCGATACAACTGCATTAGATAGGCCTAACAACATAGGAACAGGCTAAGCAGACACATGTTTAAGCTTAATCACCGTATAAAACCGATCTTTAATTTGTTCGGTCAACGAATAGTTTGACTGGGAGATAAAATGCTACTAGGCATTAAATCCGCCTTTTGTAATAATTTACACAAAAGAGTTGATAATAAAATAGATAGTGTCAAAAGAAGCCCTTATTATAAATAGATAAAAATCTTTACAGTAACCTTAGCCTCACTCGCACTGTCTTGTGCATGAGGAATGTACCGCCTTAAAACGTGACGCTGGCCGAGTACGTTGGCGAGTCCACTATTTTAGAGGCGCTGGAATTCCTCAGGTGCCGCTTTGTTATCCGTTAATCGCCTTAGAAGAGGATGTATGCCTTAGTGGCCAGGGGAAGAGAGAGGGTGGTGATATTGTAATCTAGTAGAACATTGAACTACATATATTTAAAATTTTCAACTCTTAAATAAAACAAAATGGCTTCATTTTGACACACATGGGACGGCCCAGTTAAATTACTTTGTTTATTTTTTTATTTGTTGATGTCTTCACTGACATGTTATTAAGATATGTAAAATTAATTATTTAAGGTATGTTAGATTTAGAAATTATTATCTATTGTGTGTAACATACCCCCCGGCAAGGGTTTACCGACTGCTTAATACGAAGGAGAGTGTTTTTAATTGAGAAAGAAATTGAACTGAAAAGAGTGAAGTGTCTACAAATTTGAAATTAAAAAATCAAGGACATCATTGCGAATAGCATAAAACATCTTACAGATTACAAAGGTCGGTGCAGAAAGAGTTAAAAATAGAATTATCATACATATAAAGGTGAACACCAATCGAGTTCCAATAGTATCTAGCCTAGTGTTCTGTGACGTAATGGAAAGTGTCACGTGTCGTCACGCGGACGGCTGACGGATTTCTACGAATATCGAGCGTCTGACACCTCCAGCTCACATTGACACGAAATATACAACGAGTAACATAACTCTGGAATATTCCAGGGAGTTCAACTCAATCTTCAGTACACTTACTATCACTTTACTGAGCGACTCCCGATTGCTTTGACGTGACTGGACTTTGGCAAAATATGTTTTGGATTGTTTTAACTGTAATTACGAAGAAAACGTAACACTGACAAACTGTGCTCATTGCATCATCTTGCGACATATGAAAGGAAAGATAAAATCATAGGAGTAAATAATATTAATACTTAGTGTGTGTATTTTACATTATACTAGCTGTGCCTGCGGTTTCGCCTGCGTGGAATTCGGTTATCGTGGTAAATACTATAATTCCGTCCCTGGAAAGTACCCTATGTCCGTCCCTGGGTTTCGATCTATCTCCGTAGCAAATTTCATCAAAATCGGTTCAATGGTTTAGCCGTGAAAAGGTAACAGACAGAGTTACCTTTTCGCATTTATAATATTAGTATAGATTATTTAAGAAATTAATACCTAATAGTTCATGTTATTCAATATTAAATAGGAGATCGTAAAGAAAACACAGAATAGAACACAATCTTACACAAACATTTGACGAGAGCATTTGCCCGAACAAATACTAACGTTACACAAGTGTTAGTACTTAGATACCTACTTATAACAGAGATTTAGATAAAAATTCTACATAGCAACATAACAAGTCATTGACAGTATTTTAATGGCTCATTTACACAAGGAGAGATTCTCGAACATCGGTCAATCGCTAGTATAAACAACTATTATCGTTATCTGATCACTGTTATCCCGGTTATCATGGAGTTTTTATCATCATCTGGACAATCGTATACAATATTCTCACCAGAACCGTTCGAGAAACTCTCCTTGTGTAAACGAGAATTAGTGCAAAAAATGACTGGAGTCTAGCAAATGAAAGTAGAGACTGCAAAAGCACGCAAATTAAAAAAAATAAGTTATCACTAAAAAATATTTCCGTAAATAGCTTTGATACTTGAACTCAATGCAACGTAAATTTTTTTTTATTGATTTCAAGTATCAAACATATTGTGAGAAAATTATCTCTGTGCCGTGTGGTGTCAGCCGACTATACAATATACTATACAATTGATATGTATGTATTATATGTAATCATGTAATCTGGATACCATCTACCTGTAATTAAAATATTTATTTCCTCTCTATCCAAAGGTTGTGTGGCAGAGATCGCTAATAGCGATTAGACCTCCTTTTATGCATTTCATATGTTACAATGTCTGTTATTGTATTGTTTTGTTATCTTTGGTGTGCAATAAAGAGTCATATCTTATAAATGTTATAATTCATACGAAATATAAAATTTGTGGACATCTGATAGCAGCAATTACACACGAAAAAAGGTTAACGATTATAACCATAGGGATGATTATCGCTAGAAGATAAAAATCAATTGTTCACTAGGAAGTGAATCGTCAGAAAAAAAAAGCAACAATCGTTCCATTTAAAAGCATACTGTGTTCCCGTGGGATCACCGTGTATCTCCTATGGGAAGTGAAGACAATACGCACATAAGTATTAGTATGACTTGTGTTAATTGAAAAAAAAATCGAAGAATATTTTTAATTTTAAAGTTCTTTTTCGTTGCTGTAAGTGAATAAGTATGTTTGTACTACGGGTTGGCGTTATCTAAAACCGTTCATCGAATATGTTGATATTGAATGAGCTGTAAAGAGCTTTGTATTTGTGTGAACGTCCGATTGAGCGATACTTTAGCTACCTGTCAGCACTACACGCCTCCACCGTCCCCTAGTAAACCGTCAATAGGAATTCCTACTGACTCGTGTCTTTATTCAGCTCAATTGAATGACTTTGCCAATTCAATAATGCACATTGACAACAGTTGCACCTCAGTTTTATTTGTAATATATTATATTATAATTTTATATCTATTACAGATTTATTATTTTATATACAAGAATAATTTAATTACTATTGAACGATAAATCAAAATGTTTTCGGCAATCAAACCGTCAAAAGCCTATTCATTTGGAATTGATTTATTTACTTTCTGATGAATTTCCTGATTCATAAATCAAGTGTTTAAACGTGCGTGTAAATAATACATAAATTTAATCACATAAAGGTTTACGCACACTAGAACGATAAGTAATAAAAAGAAACAAGTCGCACGGAATTCGGGATTTGTTTATTTATTTCTATATACGATTTATACTATTGTACAACCTAGTAGATAAATGTACGAATCGAATAGGCGTCCCTGTTCGCGTCATATATTAATATTATGTTAAATTTTAATAATTTTAACTGTTATTGTACCTACCGCTACTGTAAAAAAAATGTAATTGTTGTTTAAGATGTGTTTAACATGATACATAATTTTAATTTGAGATTTTCGCTTTTTTCACACATATGTATCTATTTAAACGGGTCTCAACGCGTATGTTTACCTTATTTATTTTACTAGACGTGTTGGTGGGGTTCCACCAACCATGGTCACGAGCTGAGTCATCCGTTGAGACTAGTTTAAATAGATAAATATACATAATTTCCTCTAGGACCCACTACCATTTCACTTTAAACCTGAATCTTTTCTTTTTATCTCTGTCATTATTACTGCGTTTAAGGAAGTATGAAAGGGAATGCTTATAACGCAGACGCTCCTCGGGTGTCCTTTATGAAGCACATAATAAATTTGTTCATAAAAGTGGGGACTTAACAGTATATAACGCCTTTGCCCTTATATTAGGAATTTTAAGTGCAGAATGGAATAAAATACATTAACAATTTAACAATACATTAACAATGCATGAATATTTTTTTGAAAGTTTTTTTTTAATATTAATTGATAATATGATCTTTACATTTATTATTATCATTAATCGTTTAACTTTTTAATTTTAAAACTTAATTTATAAGGAGGTAAATAAAATGTTACCAGAATTAGTAATTATTTCAGTAATTTGTATATCAGAATTATTCTAGATATTTTTTTTCTAGTTTAGGTATTGTATTAGTTTTAGTAATTTTTTTTCTAAAAAATACTAAACAACATACATAGTAACAATTATATTTAAAATATATACTTACGTTGAATTAAAGAGTACTGAACTCAATATAGTGAAAAATTTGCGTTAATATATTTTTCAATACCAGCATAGTCTTTAATGACCTTTATTATTGATCTAATTTTTAACCAATCAAAAACAAGCCGCCTCTAAAGCAACGTCCATATTTAAAATTCAAATTTAGAACAAAATTACATCATATACGAGTACGTTTCAAATAACGTGTTTTCATCATTCAGTAATTAATTAAATTGCAATTTATTAGAATACGGAAGCACAAGTAATAACGTAGATAATAACTTAATCTGCGTGCGGAAAATAGATTGGCTTATTTATCACTGCCTGCGGGCTGTGACTGCTCAGAGTAGGCGTTAGTATTATTTAAAATATGGTTCTAAACCATCTCGTCTCTCCCTCGGTGAGCCAAAATGAGGGACAGACGGTATAACTCCCGCCGGAAGCAGTCGGCCCGAATTCAGGACCGCGGGGAGAGAAACCGGCGGCGGACGATACGCGCGGTATCGAGCAGCACCGGCTTCTGTATCTTCGCCGAGAGTTAGCCACCACCGAATTCCAACTGCCTCAGGTTGATTTTCAGTTGGAGCGGCACCGGTGACCACGGAGTGTCCACAGTATAGACCGTGCTATATGTACAGACACGTTTTTTTTAAAATTTTATTGTATATATAAATTATATTTGCCACCACTCTATTTCCTTCCGTGGGTGTCATAACCACAAGCCCCGGGGAACTACATCACCTCTCAAAGAGTGGGCTTGCCAATGCGGTTGGCCAGCGTGACGTTTTAAGGCCATCCATCCCTCATACACAAGTGCATGGCGAGGCCCATGTCCAACAGTGGCCACTGATAGGGCTGGTTGCATTGTATGGATTATTGTAAATCTTTATCATATACTACTCGGCCGAAACGCGTAATAATACCCACTTTCGATTTAAAATTTCATTCTCTTTCGATCAAAAGATTCCAATAAAATGTACCAAAACGTAAACAGTTTAAACTACATAATTTCATTGGTTATACAGTTGAGTTGTCACGAGTACGGAAGAGCACTCAATAGTTCGCGATGGATACGGGCTCACTGCGATTATTTTATTTAACCGCAGCGACTAGATAATAAACCGTACAATGTCACCTCTAGGGGAACATATGGCCTCATATGCGGTACTAAGTTGAAGTTGAAAAAATTTTCCGGTACAGTAAGTTTGTGTGATATTGTAATTCATACCATTTCATCAGCCTATGTCTCTCCAGTGATTAATATAGGTACCTCCCGAAGCTCACCTCCCACACACGGGCTTTTGCTCTTCTCATACATCTACTACTGGCGACTTTCTTCAGGTCTTGAGTTCACTTTGAAAAAGTTCGATCTTGAAACGTCCGACAATTTGAAGAAATTCGCAAGTGGTGGTTGGATGAGAAAAACCGAAAACCTAAACGAGCCTTAGGAGAAGCCTATATGCAGAGGCTGATGATAGGCTATGTTCTGATAACAACACTCATAGAAAAGAGATAAAACAATAGAAGGCTGAAACAATTGTTCAAACTGAACTAAATTCTATCGAAGGGATGATGAACTTTACACAAGTGTTGCCTTTGTTTGTTCCTATAAGATATTCAGAGGCACGTACACGGGTTCGAATCCCGGCTATTTGTAGTTCTTTGGTAAACAATTGTCGGTCCCTTTGTAATTACTTAAGTAATTCCTTTATTTCTTCATTTATTCAGTATATTCATTATCACTTCAAAATATAAAGAATAAGTAATTAATATTTTGCCCAACAAAATCAGTAGCAAGAATTTAATTTAAAGGAAAGGAACATTCCTAATTCTCAAAATAGCTTTCTGGTGAAGTAAATTGTTTACATTTTGCGAAGCCTTCGCAAATTATGACGTGTTTGTTTATTTTTCGCCTTTGAAACCAAAAGGCGGTTCGAATCTAAAAGGTTTAGAATTGCTGTGTATAAGAAATTGTTATTTTTGTTATTTTGTGGTTTGTCTTTATTAGTTCATTTTAGAAATAGTTTTTCTATTCCTAACTACGTCTTCACTTTCCCTAAGTACACCTTCTTCGCTTGCAGCTAAGGGATTACGGATCAGAAACCCCTTCGGCATTGCTGGAGGAGACCCTGTGTCTTGCAGAGGGACATTATAGTCTAATACTGATCGATCGACTGCTGCCTATAGATTTTGTTCTATGTATATTATCTAGCTACACTAACCCCTTCCCATAATGCAAATAAGACCACGTTCACACAGAAGCAGCAATCAATCACCTATTGTAGATCGCACACGCTCCCAACTATTCAGAGACGTGTATTGTAAAGATGCGCGCATATTTTTCTCATAAATGGTGTGGCCAATTTATCAGGCGGGTGCGCTTCGGGCGTCCCGCGGTTAAACGGTTATGGTCACATTAGCATTAAGCACGCCACGTTCTCGGCGGGAATTGTGGCCACTTATCCCGCGATTTATCTTTTGTTAGCTACCTCTCATGAAACGCATCAATGCTTTGTAAATAACGCTTGATGCAAATGATTAGGCAATACATATTGCTATGTGGATAACATGGATTATTCGAGTTGTTAAAATGTATTTACTTATAGAATCAATATGCTAAAGTGACAATGGGCACGTTATATTTGTTGCAGGACCGATAACCAATGAGGTTGACACTCGTCTGCCCTTTTTTTTTTATGGACGAAGGTGGCAGACGAGCATACAGTCCACCTGATGGTAAGTGGGTACTGTAACCCATAGACATCCGGGATACATGCCAACATTAATCCAAAATTACAAACTTTGGCACGTCCCCGGATGCGCTGCCTACCTTTGGATATGGGAATGGATTTGGAGAAATGGGGAATGGGATAGGGGAAATGGTGAGGGATAGGATGGGAATGCGATCTGGCATATCTCACTCACTACCGAAACATGTACGTACATTAGGGAAATAAGATAAAGTGGGAAATGCAGTACATTTCAAGGTAGTCTTCTGTGAGAGAGGGGTAACGTGGCCAGTCGAGTGCGCCCAGCGGCTGTTAGATTGCAGCGTGCACTCTCCCCCTCGTGTAGAAAGTAGAAGAACCTAAGAAGAGTAGTAGTAGTAGAAAGTAGAAGAGAATGGTTAAAGCAAGGGAAAAAATATAAAATTACTAAGTCCGCAGTGATAATAAATATCAACTCTGTTTATTACACGACCTGCCCCAACAGGAACATAAGAAACAATTAATTCTCATTACTTTGTATCCGGTCAAGCGGTGAATATTGTGGACGGCATCATTTGTCAGTAAATATTATAGCAAGCTGTTGTTTCTGCTCGTTACAGTTTTTGTGTTTGTATTGCAGGTCCTCCTAATTACATGGACATCTTGCCACATGCGTAGCACTGTGAACGGTCGGAGCGACAACGGGATTCAATGTTGGACAGAGTAAGTAGTATGAGCTTAAGCGAGAATGGAAAACACGTAAACCAATTTAAAATATATAAAACCAATCTGGCGAACATTTTAACTATTTAACTATGCAAAAGATTTGTTGTACCATGGCAAAGATTCATAGCGCTCATTACTAAGTACAAGATCTGGCATAATCCTGGTATAAAAAGACGGCTGTTAGAACTACTTGGCGGCAAATATGTATTGTGAGATTGTCGACCGTCGTCCATAGCACCTATGCGAACATGTACATATGTATATGTTTGCAAACCATACAAATAGATGACATGATTTATTAATAAAACTCCTGGGAGGTTTGAGATGCGCCGTGTTGACTAGTGGAGAGCGCCCTGCGTACATACTGATATATATGTATGCAATATACAGCATGAATAGTAAAATTATCGAGTAAAATTAACTGGTGATTGATTTTAAAATTTGGTAGAATATACCATGATTTCTAGGCTAAAAGTTAAAATCTAAAAGCTAAAATCTTGCGGGATGACGCATGAGGCGCCGGCGCCGCCCCTTTTAAAGTTAAACTTAGTTGAAGTTTATAAAACGTTCGCAAATTGATTTCGTTCTAAACGTAACAGATATTACCTTTACTAACCGGTATCCTGAAACCGGTCCCAATTCTCGGTCTAAATTATTGCACTTTTTAAGTGTTTAGATTAATTAGGTTAAATTGGGTTCATAACTTATTTTAATGACAAAAGGTGACCGAGCAGTGAAACCTTGGTGCGACTGCGAGTTTAAGAGGATTTTTGCAGTGTATAAAAAGTTTCCAACTAAGTAATATAGTTTTCCCGTGGAAGTCGGAGAAAGTTTAATTTACATTGTTGATGTTGGGGGTATTTCTCGCGCCGGGAAAGGGTCAACTTGCAAACAATATAAACAAGTTTTAAATTGTATCCATTTATACATACCTACTAGGGATGTTCCGAATACTCGCCAATTTGCATGTATTCGTCCTATTCGTATCCGCCATTTTCTAAACGAATACTAATCGAAGAATCCAGTGAAATTCATTTTACCTGTCAATTATTTATTTATTATTTTATTTATTTATATAATATACACAAACGGTATACCTATAATAATATATATAAGACTTAATTTTATAGTTCTTATATGAATAAGTATTTATTTCAGATGTACACAACATTTATAATAAAGGAACTACGTTGCTTTTAAAAAAAGGTATTTAACTCGTCTTTTCTTTTCATTTACTTTTCATAATGTCTAATAACTTTTTTAAATGTGTGCAAGGAGTCAGAAAGTAGTTCCAAATCTTTCACTTTGCTATTTAAAATATTATTATTCTGATCAGAACATATTTTGACTAAAGGCGAAATTAAATGCTCAAATTGTACCTATTTTTACTGAATTATTTTTTACAAATAAGTACATATATAGTAAAATATATAATATCATATATTACAGCTCATACCTAGATATATATCGTACTTACATATGTATGTACAAACATATACACATTTTAGTACGCTGCACGCTCTTGTATAGTAATAAAACCAGCGACAACGATGACATGGGTTATTGAAATAGAATTTACATCAACTGCTGTCATCGCCTACTTATAGCATAACCATAACAAAGTCATGTCATTATAATAGCAACACGACTCGCACAACGATACATTGATTACATTGATGATTCGATGACACTGTTCGAGGTAACACACAATCGACGTTGTCGATATGCGATCTATTCAATCGATTTGTTTTTGTAATGGAAGAGTTTCTCAAAACATGACGTGTCGGTGTTCAATGTTTTTTTTATCTCCATATATGGAAATAGTCCAATTGGCACAGTTTGCCAGTGTTCAATTTTTCGTAATTAACAATTTTAAAGTCTAAAACGTATCCTGTCAATGTCCAATCCCGTCGGCGTCGAAGTAAGTTAAAAGTCGCTTAATAAATTGATAGTAGGTTTACTGAGGACAGACTCCTTGAAAACACACGAAAATCACAGTCCTATGATTTTATTTGATTATCACAAACATTACGCACAAAACACTTTGAAGTTTAATAAACAATAACTATTAAAGCACAAGACGTAAATATTATAAACAATTTTTATAATTACTCAAACAAAGACTCATCTTCACTTCTCGAGTTCCTGCAAAAACTCCTTTTTACAACTTGAGGAAAATGTTAAAAAAGGATCTACTGACGGGCACTTATCTTTTTACTTTTCTAAACATCTAACGATACATTTTATTTGAATCCCCTTATTATTTGAAAGGCATGAATCGATTTAATTGCTAACCCCTCGGTCAGGCCGTATCTATGGCGACACACGCGAAATGTTTCACAACAATGCACGAGTTAAGGCATCGATTGACTGCACGCAATGAAGAGTATAAAGATAAGTGATAAGCAGAGGTCGGAGTTAGGTAGTGTGATTTTCGTACTTGTGACAAAATGATATTAATATGGATATACCCCGGGATTCCCGGAATTCTGAATCTGGTTGTTAATGATGTTGTACCTACTTGCAACTCTGTCTATATTATTGTGTGTATCGGATTATCGAAAATAGATACATTTTATATACCCACATTATTACGAGGCTTATAGTTCGTAGTGAGGATACCAAGATCAGTTACATAGCGAAATAAACTCAGGTAGGTACATAATAAAAATAGATTATAATGATTCCCGGAAAAGGGGAATGTCCATATTAATCTTTCTTACCGCAAGTGCCAATATCACACTACCTAACCGCGACATCTGGTGATAAGAGTTCAGTGGAGGGTGCAATGAGGCAGTTTTTTTTATATTTACGAGGAATTTGTGAATACTATCGTCTGTAAACATCTGCGATACATTTAAAGTTAATGAAAATATCATTGACTGGCATGTATACTGCGCTGAGGAACCAAGATTTGGAAGCATCGTTGGAAAGGATTGAAAATATGAAGTATAGGGATGAGGAAAGTAGCTTAAGAATAAATAATACGAAAGTCATTCCCGTAGTCCATCCACGACTCACACCTGCCCCGCACCACGCTTCTGCACTACACAAATGACTTTGTCCCTAATGTTATATATTCGCTGGTTAAAAGATCCAAATGTAGGTTTTGGTCGTTTGCAAACGTTACTATCGCGTACGTGTCAAGTGCTTTTCCCTATGAAATTTTAAGTATATCAGTAAGTTTACTAGAGGCGCTGCTTGATTCACTATATGAAAAAAACGTACATTCAAAGTACTGATGTACCCGACTTCTTATAGCACACTCCGGCTGTAACGCCCTTTGAAGCTTTAAGGTAACATTATTACACCGATTTCTGCGTTTCTGTATTCAAAGCCCTCCAGCAACATATCAAACGTTCGTTTAACACGTGAATTACATCTGTCAATGTCAGTTAAGTCAATTTTTTATTACGATGCTTACATTATTTTGTTTCCGTTATACAACGCCACATGAATTTTTAACAGAATAAATATTGTTCAGGTGTTACCCGGTACGTGTTTCCAGGGATTATAACAATACACGTGTCACAAGCGGACGATTGACATGTCGGTTCGATTGAAGAGAGATATTAAAGCCTGAGGTTTCATTCGCACGAGCGCAGCATTGGATTGAACTCTTTGTACGGAGGGAGTGTCAGCGCTTTTAAAGCTTAGTGGTTCAGTGGAACATTGGAAATGTGCTCTTTTTTCTGCGAATGAAGCCTGACGCTCTTATGTATACTTATGAGTATACTAGGTGACATATTCCCAAAGCCCGAATTCCACGGATTCCGTTTATAATTAATTATGTACCTAATTGATGTGAAATTTTAGATATATATATGTAAAGAAATGTTTTTTGCGATTTGTATGTATATGTATATTTTCTATATATCTATATACAATTGTATAAAAGGGTGTAATCGAACCATTCCCGAAACCTGGAACAATGGGTTCTATTCATAATTCACAGTTCATTGATATACAAATTTGAAAAATCTTTTTTTGAAAAAAAAAAAAAAATTATTCAATCAATCAAGCAATGAGCAATCAAGCAAACCTATTATTGTTTGTCTATGTTTGCTGAGATGCAGGAATTCTAACGCCAACGTAAAAGTAGTTTTTTATTAAATTGTTCATTCAAATTTGCTAAATAAAAAGTACATTTAATGCCTTTAGTACTTTTTCAAATACAGAACGCATCGGATGCATTATAAAGAGATAAACATTATTGACAATGATCCCTCGCGACACCGTTAACACACACCGGCCTTCAGCCAATAAACACTTTTGCCAGGTATGGGCACGTACCTGGGCGATTCTCACCGACTCGCGATCCCACGCTGCCCTCCAAAGGAAAGCCCTTCCCTTATCCCAGTTAGCCGGCGTAGAAGCCTATAGGTTCGTGGCACACATTGTTTTCTGGTTGAGCGCCCTCTGCCCTCGCTTTAGCCATTCCGAGAAAAAAAATAACATTAACAAATATTTATGTAATACAATAAAAATATCTGTAATGAATAACTGAAACAATTAAAACTGAAACTAAACAAACCCTTTTGTTATTTACTATATAATTGAAGGTCACAACACCTAATGTTATTACTTACTAGTATTTCCAAAATTATTGGGTCGATTTTGTTGCTGTTGATTCCGGTTGTGAAGCAACTTGTATTGTGTGTACATCGACCTTAATTATTCGCTAACCGAGACTCAAGCCAGACCTAGTGTATTAACATGAAATGTAGACACTAAAGCCTTCGTCAACCTAATTTACTACTGTAGCACAAAAGGGGCTGTATCCATTAATAATTAAAAAGGTAAAAAGGCTTTTATGGTAGGTCAACTTAAGCACAAATTGACAACGCGTATTTTGTGGTATTAGTGACGGTCTGGTTATTTTCGTATTCTGTAAAGGGATCTTATTTGTGTAGCTCTTTTGTTCGAATGATGACTCAAAACTGAAGCTTTTAAGTCCCTTTACACGTAAATAAAGCATTAGCCATGTTTTATTGAAACATAAAACATGGAGAAGAATAACTGAATGGTACACACCCAAAAATGTCTAAAATGTCTGGTAGAGTGTATGTATACATTTTTACCTGGACGTGTAGTGTCAGTCGACTGACGAATAGCATCATACATCTCTTCACGTGAGTGTCACGGAAGGCGACAAAGGATAACAGTACCTAACGGATAATAAAGCCACTACCTACTCCAAGCCATGAAGAACTACGTCACCTCCACAGGAGTAGACTCGCCAACCCGATTGTCCAGTTGGCCGTTGGCTACATACATCCTTCATGCAAGAGAAAATGTGCACGAGGAGGCCCATGTCTGGCAGTGGATAATGAAAGATGACATAAATCTATTTTTTTTAATATGTTCTCTTGTCTCCTTTTTACACTTTTATTGTCTATTTTGTAACACGTGAAGCACTGTAACAGGAAGCCTTTTTTTACGAGTGACGTAATCCTCGAGGCCTTGTTCATGTAGATATGGATAAATTTGGATGATATTATGCGAAATAGGTCCAATTTTTGAGAAAACATTGATAGAAGTATAAAAGTCTTTATCGATAAATGGAAAAATACTACTTACAAAATTAAAAGGAGCAAATTAATTTTATTTAGAAAGATTGTCACCTTGTTCACGATCAGATGGTAAGGGGTTACTGCGGCCCATGGACTTCGCGATAGCTAACAGCAATCGAGAATGACAAATGGTAACGCGCCCGAGTGCGCTAGGTACGTACCTACTTTTGGAGATTTAGAAATGGATTTAGAGACAGGGTTGGAAAAAGTAAATAGGAGGTATAACGGGAGCAAGGGTTTTCCTAATCCCGAATCAACTCCTTTAGAAGGAAGGATTTAGAAGGATGGTGTGGGATCGATAGTCAAGAGTATAATAGAAAAAGGAGTTCAATATTTTTTATGTTTTGATCAATATTTAAAATCTGATTTGGTTAAGTATTACATAACATCGTTCAATGTCCAGTGAAACTTGTACATTTGCAACAATGTAAAATAATAAGCAAATACGATGCAGGGTATAATGTATTAAACACATACATTATGGATGAGTTGGTTTAAGGCTTTTGAAGCGGCGGACATATTGCAGACACTTTCCAACGACAAACTAGAATTGTAAGCCTATTAATAGTTATAAGGGGCTGTTCGTGATGTTAACAGAATAGCCAGCCTGTCTTTTACCGTAAAAAATGCCTTTTTTATTTAAACAGCATGCAATTTCAGTTTCAACTTAATGATTTAATTAAGTACTTTCAGATCGAAATGTGACTAAAATGTAATTAATCAAATTCGTCGGTCCGCTACTAATTGTTGTAACCACTAGATGGTGTCACGTGTCTCAAAAGAAGTTAGGAGAGCAGCTTTTGATAACCAACAAAGGTGGTGAAGTTGTAAATTCAGTGATTGACCAATAAGTAAGAATAATTACTATATTTGTACTGAACGTATTTCAAAATAATTCTTATCTCAATAAACTGCAAAATCAGTACCTTCCCTTTTTTTTAACTGGGAGTCCTGTAAGCAAGCGTTGTTAACGTTTGTTTATTCGTACGCAACAAAAGATTTCTTTTAAAAACCATAGTCAACCGTTCATTTACAACTACAACCAGGTCACATTGCAGATAATTGAAACCATCCACATACCGAATTTTGACAATCAGCACCATTTACAACGCGTAATGGGTGTATTATCGCTCATTGAGCGATTTTGATTATTGAGCTTAACAGATATATGTATATCGTTGCAAGTAGATTTGTTTTAAAACCTTTTTGGAAATATGATTCGCTTTTACGAAGGCGGCGATATGTAATCATTAAATTTATCAATATAATAATGTTTTCCATCCCCGATCGATCGACGTAAACCCCGCAATTTTGAGATTCGACCCGAACGCGGTAATTTACCCCATAACAATAACAAGACGCCCAACTCTCAGCGGAGATAGCTTGAAGATAAATTATGGCTGTTTTCTAGAATATCCTGGCGAACTCACGGGACTGTTTATACTTTACATTTATTCTTTAGGGTTCTGTGGCTTTTAGGTGTGTATATTACAACGTATACGTCGCTCGCTCCATATTGACTCCATCCGAAAACATCCAAATATGATAAGTTGATAACACATTCACTCTGATGGAAACTTTGGTTTTTATACTGAAGGGCAATACAACCGCACTTTCCTTGACAAAGAGCTATTGTGTACTGTGCGTACTTCCTTACCAGAGAGCTATTGCACGTAATATGCGTAATTCCTTGACAGAGAGCTACTGAATACTGCGCGGTCTTCAATAAACTTTATGCCATGAACCCATAAATTGTAGAAATGCCTACAGAACTTTTTCTATTAAATTACGTTAAGGAGCCCCTGAAAATAGCTGTGAATATGATTGTGCATGGTGATACAGGTGTCCACGGAGAGCGGTGATCACTTGTGAGCCGCCATCGAGCGAGACCGACTGCCGGTCTTTTCTATAAAAAATATTGATTTTAGGCACTTTCGTGAAACCAAAGCATAAATAAAACGGAAAATGCATTTAATTGGTATTGGGAATGACAGAATTAATTACTTCTAACCAATCTCTTGAGGCTTCTAAGCATTATTTATATACGTTCTCCTTGTGAATGAAAAATAAGAGCCTTTTCATGAAGGACTATCTTATTACAAATACAAATTCATTATTTGTACTCGTATTTAGTATAACCAAAGAAAAGTTTTTCTAATTTCTTTAAAAACAATTTTCTATTAGCCACCGTCTTTTCCCGCTGCTGTATATAGGCCTCTCTCAAGGATCTGCTCTTCTCATTTACCTACTACAGAGGTACTACTACTTCGAGTATTTTGGTTCAAAAAGTAAAGACTAACACAGAAATCTCCTAAATAAAATCAATACTAGGAAAATGTCCATATTTTATTTGCCTCTAGCTTACCTCTTAAGAGATAAGAATTACTAATACCTACTTCCTCTATGAAAAGGAAAAATGTAATAAACGCCACTCAGAAGGATAATAGGTACTCTCGCAGTTGAGTACCTATTATCTTTCTAAGTCAAAGGCTGTCAAAATTATTTGAATAAGAGGTAATCGAAAGAGAGTGTATATGTATATAAATATAATAAACAGATAAATAAAACAAGTAAAGCAATAACAAACACTGTAGACACAAAATGACGACAAATGACGCAATGACGACACACAGGCAGCAATACACACACACACATATATATATATATATATATATATATATATATATATATATGATTATACAAATATTCATTCATTATTGCGTTGTGTCGTAATTTCTCTGAATTTTTCTTTCAGTCTTTTCTTCTGTTTCAACTATCCAATTCTATTATTAATTACTCGACCTCTCTATTTTTTTATGTTATTGTATTTCCTCTAAGAAACCAAACAGTTGCACAAGATAATAATTACTTTTTTTTATGGACGAAGGCGACAGACGAGCATACAGTCCACCTAATGGTAAGTGGACACTGTCGCCCATAGACATCCGCGATACATGCCAATATTAGTCCAAAATGACAAACGTTGGCACGCCCACGGATGCGCTGCCTACCTTTGGAAATATGGGAATGGATTTGGAGAAAGGGTTGGGAAAATGGGGAGGGATAGGATGGGAATGGGCTCTGGCACATCTCACTCACACCGAAACACGTAGGTACGTACATTAGGGAAATAAGATAAAGTGAAAAATGCAGTACATTTCAAGGTAGTCTTCTGTGAGACAGGGGTAACGTGGCCAGTCGAGCGCACCCAGCAGCTGTTGGATTGCAGCGTACACTCTCCCCCTCAAAATTATATATCCCAAATGAGACTAATTTACTAATACTTTAACCAATACAGGTTAGTAACAGTTGTATATAATTCAGTATAATATATTGGTATTACGAAAAGAAATAAGAGAACATTAAAAATTTGAAGACTAATCAAAATGTATAGACAGCCTAACAGAGTTTATATTTCTATCATAAATAAAATCCTATCATATAAAAAGAAAATAAAATGTAGCTATAAACATTAACAATTAATTGTAACAAAAAGACATAACAGTATTACCATAAATACAAAGGCGAACTGCTTCCTAGAAGGAACCTCTTCCAGTCAACCTTAGAATAACCGAGAGGAGATACGTCATTAAAAGCAGGCTACAACATATAACAAAAAACAGCATATATATTTGTACATATACACATAAATATAAACGTAAATATATACATGCATGCATACATATACGAGTAGATAGCTTAGAGAAGCGGGATTGGAGTATAAAGCTTTATACAGATTAGAGTTGAAACAAGCCACAGGACAGTATCACGGTGTGAACCGCAAACAATTTTGAGTAGGTACTTATGTGAAATGCATGAAGAATTGTCAGCAGAGGGCAAACAAACACTAATGTCAGCTAGATATGGAAAATTATTTATTTATCTGCACTTTTTGCACTATATTGTACAGAAACGGACTTAATGCCTTAAGGCATTCTCTACCGGTCGACCGTTGCTTAAATGTGAAAAATTAAAGCGGTAGCAAAATAAATTAAACAGTAAAGCTTCTTAATTCATCTGTATAAATAATAATTTACTTATACGATAAAATATACATACTAAAAAAATAGATATTAAAAAAAATATAAAATTATCTCTTAGGTAACGAGGAGAGTAGGGATTAAAAAGGATATTGAAGAGTAGTGGTAGGACGCGGCAATCCCTATGGTTACGATTACGATATTCAGAAATGTGATCGTGTTTTCGGAGGCCAAAGCCAAAGTTTAATGAGGAGCTCCACACAAATGTCAAGGTATGCTGCGTCATTGTAGTTTAGAAGAGTTAGTAGAAGAGAACGGTAATGCACCTTTGGTTTCAATTGATAGGAAGCTCTGTAAACAGAGAGTGAAGGGAAGCAAACGGCTTACGACTTACCTACCTTTTTAATAAAATATATCTATAAAGAGTGTGCAGCATAGAAGTAATTAAAATACACCTATAAACAATGCACTGCAGCACAAAAATAATTAAAATACATATATGAACAGTGTACTACAGCATATTTTTTATAATTTTACGTGTGATATATATAGAAAGGTTAAATTAAACGTTTCATTGGCAGGTAATTTCATAATTCTCATAGAAAAAGTTGTCTACGTATACGTATTGCATTTTTCTCTTCACGCCCACGCGATACGTTCACTCGACTTCAGAACCTCCAAAAAAATGTCGCGTTCCGGACTCCATTTATTACGTTAAATTGGGGGATCCCCGACCATCGTTCAAGATTAAAACGATATCGAGCTTAGGATTAGGTGCTAAAGGTTGAATTGAATCGAGATAAGGGCTCGTTTACACAACTGAAATGCAGTATTAAATTTTCTTAGTATTTCTCTTCAGGCTATTGATCTTTTTTCATGTAAGGCGACGTTTCTCAATCTTTATAAAGTCGCGACTCTCTGAACAGGCCAAAAACGAAGTAAATAACCACTCGACCCCCTTACTAATAATTAGGTCCTAATTTTGTTCTTCATTGTTTAAAATTTGATTATAAACCATTAAGTAATTAATAAAAGGGTTTTTCGTGCATACTCGTAAGTGCTTAATTTTTCCAGATCAACTGCGACCCACTTCCTATAGATGTGATCGCGACTCCCCCGGGGCCCGCGGCGATCCCCAGGTTTAGAAACGATGATGTAAGGTAATACAATAGGTGGGGTGGCGCGGCCGGGAAATCTCCTCGTGTGCCCGGTATGTCGATTGTCGCTGGTCCATTTGTCCCTCTGGATACGTCCGCAGGGAACGATGGCTCAACGACAGATCCGGGACGGTGCACCCTGGGCAACAGTCAGCAACTTTTCTTTGCTTCGGAGATCTTGCTAGCTGTTGGCTAATATCCTGGCAAAAAGTAGGGAGGCGGAGTCCAATTAATTGGCCTCTCGCCTCCAAGAAGGTGGCGTTTCCCTGTGTGTCGCAGGTGTTGTGGGGCGCATGGAGAGGCGAGGCAGGGAGTCTCCGCGTGTCCCTCTGTATGGAGGGCACAGCGGAGAAGGTGGTGGATCCCTAGATACATCCCGGCATTCCACCGCTGGATGGTATATAATTAAACATTAAAAGACCCATTTAAATAGATAAATATGTGTCAAAAACACGAAAATCTAATTTTCAAATTGCCGGCAGAAAGCAAAGAATTCCATTTTCAAAATTCGAATCTGTTTTTTTCTATCGTATAGTACAATAGCCAGTTCTAAGAACTCTTGGTTTGAGCTATGGTATACGTCGCGGATAGGTGAAACGCAACGGTGAAATGATATAATTGTGAACTCGGCTTAAGTTACTAGTTATTATTGTGTGAATTCTCGCTTGAATCTATAACGCTAGGAGCTTAAGATCTATGGGACTTATGTATCTATGGTTGGGCATAAATATGACTGTCTATTTTTACGACACCAGGAAGCTGTATACTGGAAGCTGTAGTCGATTATGGCGTCAGGCGGAGCCGTTGTGTCTAGTATATGGTCTCAATTACTATACTGTCAAGAACTCATTACGGCTTCCCATTTCTAGGTAGTCCAGCGTTTATTGTGCTTACGGTATGACTCAGCGCGCATTGTATGAAATTCAAGTAAATTATGTAATTTTATACCGTTTTAATGACCACCTTTTTCGGTAGTGAATGGTCCGCGACAGTTAATGTTAAGCGATATTACGCGATCTTTTAGTTCACTCATAAAACAGAATATTTTTTGGTAACTAAGAGTTGCTCGTAGCTTTACTTGAATGAGACCGAAAATAGACAAAAATATACATCCGAAAATATGTATATAAAGAGAAATCTCCCGACTGACTGATTCATCAACGCTGAGCAGAAACCGCTCAAGCTTAAAGCATGAAATTTGGATCGTAGCTTTCCTTTATGACGTAGACTCACTAAGAAGTCCTTTCTATAAATTCAGTCCCTAAATGGGTGAAATAGAGTGTCAAAATTTGTATGGAAAAAAAATTTAATGGTCTTTAAATATTGATATAAATTATTTACAATACAAATGAAATTAAACACGATAAGTACCGTTTTTCAAAATTATATAACGTATTTTATTGTATTTTAGCCCCCTGACAACAGAAGGCTGAAATGCAGTGTGTCAATTTTTTAACGAAATCAAATCCTCAATATCTTAATATAATATATTTTATTTGTATACCAGACAATTGAATCCACATATAATTTTTGTTTTGTCTGCCTCCGAAGGGACGTGATTTAATACAAATAAATAGATTATTTCTAAGACTACCAGGCGATAATTAAACGCAACTAATCTAATCTACGGTTATGAATCAAAATATAAAAATGGACAAAATTATTAGATTAGATATGTCTTTTTATACACATTTTGAATGATTTCAAATACGTTTCCATTTTCTTATCAATTTAATGTTTAAATAATGCCTCGGTCAATTTATCTTCGACCTTGCCATGCACCGTGACTTTGTAAGGGCGACGTTACATCAGCGTATAACTATAAGCACAGAGTACAAAGGTGAACGAACAGTGAAGATGGGGGAGGTAGACGCATGCGCTCTCTGTGTTTTTGGCATTCCGATGTGTGAGAGGAAATCAGATTGGACGATTTTGGATCGGTGTGATAGACCCTTTTTGGTTTACGAGTTGAAAATACAGGTCAATGTCAGTATTGTTCAAGATACTTTTAGCGATTCACACATAGGTATAAGCGAAAAACAAACCCATAGCTGTTTACAATATTAAATCGAATTTCTATTGAGATTGACCTTCGATTGTTCGCTTTTGTATTGATATATGGTAGTACTTTCATCACACGATACATTCATCACGATTCATCACGCGGGTTACGCTTAGTTGTGGTTGTGCTCGTACATGTACATTACTTTAGTGTGCGTAAACTTATGAACGCTCCGTTGGGATCCCGACGCCTCCCCTTCAAAATAGATTCGTGCGTAAGGCCGTGGCTGCCCCACGGTACACTCGCAATGTCGACCTACTCAAGGACTTGGAATTTCCCTCCATCGTCAAATACATGAAAGACTCCGCCCGGCGCTACTATGACAGAATCCCGCACCATCCCAACCCCCTAGTAGTTGACAGCTTAACCTATGTACCCAATAGGAATGACCCTCCCCATTGCCGTCGTCGTCCTCGGCACGTCTTAGACGACCCCGATGACCCAATTACTGCTACCAATGCTGTTCTTACACTACACCCACAGACTTCATATATCCACCGTCCCCGCCGGCGGAGACGAAGGCTTCACCCTCGCTACACCTTAAACACACACCGGCCTTCAGCCAACACTTTTACCAGATGTCGGCATGTACCTGGGCGCTGCTCACCGATTCGCTATCCCGCGATACCCTCCCAAAGCAACGCCCTAAGCCGAAGTCCGCTCCTTCCGCCGGTCTACCGGCGGGGGAGCCCTTAGGCTCGTTGCTGCACACAATCTTTGCTCCTGACTGAGCGCCTTCTGAGCTCGCCCTAAACTATACACGTGCGGTGACTCTTGACCCTTGTGGCCAGTAGGGCCAAAAGAATTTTAACTAAAGTATTATGTTAATCATTCATAGTCACTGAATTCACACACACACCCTCACACACACACACACAAACATATACTATGTATATGTTTACAAACTACAAACACACTAACATAAACATATACATACACAAACATATATCATATACTATTATCATTAGTAACCTGTCTTCATAAGCTTAGAACCAATTTTTTACAAGTAGTTTAATTAAAGTGTAGTATAATATAAGCAATTACTTATCATTTGTTGAAACATTAACATTAATTTGGCATGTGTTTAGAGATTTTTATCCTGAATGTTATTTTTATACTGTCGTTAGAAACTCAGTCGTACGAGCCGAAGATTTGAACTTGTTACTTGATACTCCAAGCCTAGGCTACCACTTTTTGGTTTACCAGTTAAAAATACGGGTAAATAGCATTGCATTGGTTAAGATACTTTCAGCGATTGCAGGAAAAATAGAACACAGTTTCAGGACTTACAATGGCAGATCTAATTTCTATCGACCCTTCAATTGTTCCCCATTCGGTGAGAACGTGACTGGGAAGTCAAAATTGTCATTTTATGTGTATGATAAGTGGCAACAGATATCGATGACCTCTCTATTGAATTCTATGGACGATTTATTCCCAAACTTGAGATATTTTTTATCGATATATTTTTGATCGATTTTTTATTTTTATTACTAAGCGATACGTGCCAACATCAGTCCAGGATGACAAACGTTGTCACGATCCCGGATGAGCTGCCTCCCTTTGAAGATTTAGAGGAATGAATTTGGAGGAAGGGTTTTGGTAAATGGGATGGGAATGAACTATGGCATATCTCGCTCACTAATGAAACATCTAGGTACTTACATTGGGAAAGTTGAATAAAGTGGAAAATGTAGTACATTTCAAGGTAGTATTCTATGAGAGCGGGGTAATGTGGCCAGTTGAGTGCGCCCAGCGGCTGTTGGATTCAGCATGCATCCAAAATTAGGTATTTAGATTAGATAGGACACTTTAGTCAAAAAGGTCGCGGGCGCTGCTAGTACAAATTATAAAACTATTGAGGATATCGATTACAATTTATAAAACTAACGGTAGATCTACTGATTATTTATTATTTTACTGAGAAATTATTTACTTTAATGCCACTATCTGTATATCGATCACTGAGTCTTTGATGATTGGTAAACAATGTTGGAATGTGAATATCTACCGAGTGCTGGCTTGCAGTAGACGTAAACAAAATATTTATTATTAAATATCTTGTAAACATGGTGCGTAATTCAAATTTATCTTTGCGTGAAATGTTGCATCAAGTGAATCTCTTATTGCATGGACATTACGTACGACATGGCATAAAAAAATATTAAGGTATCTACTTCACGACATCATAAATAAAGAATCTTATTGAATACCGTCAGTGGAATCTAAGATTATATCTATATTTACGAACATTATTTTTAAAGATGTCTTTAAATATAAATTCCAAAAAATTTTAGAAATTATTTACGTATTAACCAGGAACAATCCTAATGACGAATACGACTAAAAAAACCAGGATCATTTGACCCAGTACATGTGAGATGATCAGCAGTGTATCTCCTTTCAAACGCTTAAAATGTATTGGTAATCGGTGCGACCACTTGGGGTCGGGATAAATAAACATTAACCGTTCTATACATTAGATCAAGTGGTTCGATATGAAACAATTACTGTTGATGTGGTAGGGACGCTACTAAGATTACAGTAAAAGTACAAAAAATAAGTGTGTCAGTTCAGTGACATCAAAACAATAAACTCAGTAACTTTTATTACAAGATTGATTTATTATATACATATACATTATATAGATTATCAATTACGTATGTAAGATACATAATGGATACAATAAAGAAGCATAATTTTAGTTCATAAAATCCCCAACAATAGGCGAAAGATTTTTTTAAATATCTTTTACATAACAAGAACTTTAAAAAAATCGCGGCAAGAAATCCATAACAAAATACGTATAGCGATTTTATTTATAGAAAAAAGGCGGCAGGCGAGCATGCAGTCCACCTGATGGTAAGTGGATACTGTCTCCCATAAACATTCGCAATACATGCCAACAGAATGACAAACGTTGGCACGCCCCCGGATGCGCTGCCTACAAAGCCAGATTACGGAATGGATTGGGAGAAAGGGTTGTCAAAATGGGGAGGGATAGGATGGGATGGGATGGGAATGGCCTCTGGCATATCCCACTCACTACCGAAATATATACTTACATTGGGGAAATACGATAAAGTAGCAAATGGAGTATATTTCAAGGTAGTTTTCTGTGAGAGAGAGGTAACGTGGACAGTCGAGCGCGCCTAGTGGCTGTGGGAATGCAGCCTGCACTCTCCCAAGTGCTTTTAGCTAGTTAACAATTAACAAGTGCTAATTTGAATTTTATGCCGAATGAAAGGAAATAAATAAAACTAAAGATACATTACGAACGATAAATAAATTGAATTTTGTTTGACGGATTGAGGTATCATTCTCTTTTCCAATAAAAGGTAACGCGGTTTATTAAGAGTACGCAAAAAATTGACGTGTTGGCTGGTCAACACGTTAATTCAACACGTCAAGTGATAATATTTATAGGGTCATCGCGCTATAATCGTTCATTATTACGCGTCGGTTGACCATAGTAACATTCGGTTTGACGCAGTAACATCGGTTCTATGCATTGTCGTTATTTGACTCAGTGCAACTTATTTCAGTGCAATTAGGCTACGATAATTAAATAATGCCGGTCGCCTAACTTCGTATTCCGAACGAAAGGGATGATCGAAAAAGAAACAAACATTCAAACACACTTTCAGAGTTCATTACATTATGTTGTAACTACTCTATGTTATATACATTTCTCAGCGTTTGAAAATATTCGGAAATACAAGGATGGCCGGACGGCTTTATTTATTCCGGTTAATTTTTTTAATGATTATTCAAATCCGCCACTGGACACCAATTATTGAGTTTTCATATTATTTATTGTTTTACAACGTTTTATTTGCGGTTCGTGCTAGTTGTCCTTCAATAGTTTAAATTGATAGTGAACTGCAAAATAGTATGTATTAGATTCAGCCCTCGATTGGTCAATATTATAAACACTAAATTACGCTACTGTTTGCTTCTTATTGTGTGCGGTGGACCTAATCTTCCGCTTTGTGATTAGGACGGCACCGACTCCCTTCCTTGAAGCGATTGTCTGAAAAAAATCCCATTATACCGTCATTATGACTGTAGTTTGACGGACTGCTGCGATTACGCCTACACTCAAAACATATGTATAACTTATGTGTGTTCATCTATATAGATATGAGACGTTTGTTGACCTATTACAAATAGTACTTCGGCGTATATTGTAACAGGAAGTGCAGTGCGGGGCCCCCTGTGGCCAGGTGGACTGATGACTTAAAGAAAATCACCAATGAATGTTGGTTGAGAAGAGCCGAGGATCGCGTGTGGTGGGGAGAAATAGTCTGATGGTATGGTATGTATATTGCAACAGTTGACCGGGTGGTGGTGGGCGGCTTTAGAATAGCATCACCCCAACTCTTCCCGTTGGTGTCGTAAAAGGCCACCAAGGGATGACATGCACATGATAATGTGCATGAGGAAGACCATGTACAACAGTGGATGCTAAAAGGTCTGATTACGGTTACAAATTATTATATTGTAACAATACTCTTTCGAACATTGTCTTTTACCGGACTTCTAGCTTTTTAATTCCTAAGACCGGGCAATTAAAACAACATTCGAAAAATGATTATATGATTCTGGTGCTTCTATTGACTCGTTCACAGAAGGATAATTTCTCGAACCGTTCCGGTGAGAATGTTGCATACGATTCTCGTATGCGACCAAACTACATACAATTTTCGCCTGCAACTGTTCACATGATGATAAAAGGGATATCCTTGTGTAAATGAGCCATAATTATGTACGATTTATTTGTTTTTTAAATTTAAATTGGGTCCAAACTTCAAACGGCTGCAGTTTTAATTATTTGTCATTCGATAATTAGAAGACGATAGTAACAATAGCAATACACGAGATGATAAGACTCAAGAAAGATATAAATAATATAGATAGGTATACTTATTGCGGCCTTAATTACCGTTACAATAAAGAAATATAAATAAATTACATTTGAATTTGGAATCTGTCATTTTCATGTGAAAATAAATGTTTTTTGTCATTTCGGCGCCAATCATGATTAAATATTGTACTAATAATAAAATGGCGTGGGGTGATAACGAAAACCGTATTGCTGTAATTGCATTACACAAAGTAGGCATGGAGCCAAATGCAATTTTTAAACCCATCCATCCGGTTGGTATTAGTCGAATGTTTGACATCGACATATCCTCTGTTTGTGACATAAAAAGGTTTGGCCGTCCACGTACTATTCGTACTAAACAGACGATTGAAACAATGAAGGAGAGAATCTGAAGAAATTCCGTCCGGAAGCAAAAAATTTTATCCAGAGAGATAAATACAGCACCCAGAACCAGAAATATGATTTAGGACTTGCTGAAATTTTCGCGTTTTTCACACATATTTATATATTAGGGGTTAAAGTATGAAATTGCCGATTTGTACTGAAAAATTAAAACTCGTTTTTTTCTAAAATGTAACATATTTATTTAATCAAAATATTTACCCTCATTATTTATACATTGTTGCTATCTAATGGGAAGTTCATTTATGCCTTTGCGATAGAACTCTGGGGATGTAGATTCGACAAACTGTGTGAAAGCATTTTGTACAGCCTCTTGGGAAGAAAATTTTTTACCACGTAGAAAATTGTCCAAATCACAAAAAAAATGGTAGTCCGTTGGAGCAAGGTCTGGCGAGTACGGAGGATGACGTATGGTTTCTAACTGCAGCTCCTGTAGAGTTACAACGGTTTCTCGTGCAGTGTGAGGTCTTGCGTTATCATGGAGCAATAATGGTGAAGATCGATTCACTAGTCGGGGCTGTTTCACTGCTAGTTTCGCCATCATTGTTCGAAGTTCGGCACAGTAAACATCTGCTGTTAATGCTTGACCAGACCTGAGAAAGCTATAGTGAATAACACCATGAATAGACCACCAAACAGTTACCATTACCTTTTTATTGGTAAGCTTTACCTTAGGGCACTGTTGCGGCGTTTGATCTGGGGTCAGCCATTGCATTTTTCGCTTTCGGTTATCGTAAAGAATCCACTTTTCGTCACATGTCACAATTCGATCCAATATTCCTTCATTTCTGTACCGATTCAACAAGGCAACGCAAGTTTCAACACGCGTTAGTTCCGCGTCGGAACTCGTATTCAAAGATTACTCGGATTTTCGAAGTATCCATCTTTCCCGTCTAAGCTGAATAAAAAAACAATTGAAGGTCGAGAATCGAATGTTGCACATTTTTTAAAACAAGAACCTCATAGGTATTATGTGAAAAAAGTTTCACTCAAAATCTCACACCATGAAGATTTTATGTCAATTCAAAGTATCTATTACTATAAAACGGCAATTTCATACTTTAACCCCTATTATTTAAACGGGTCTTAACGCGAATGTTTACCTTATTTATTTTACTCGATGTTTCGGTTTGGTTGCACCAGCCATGGTCACGAGCTGTCTGAATAATATTTGGATGGAACATTTTGAAGGAGACTCTCGCCTTGGATGACATCCTTTACGACTTTGGAAAAGATATGTTGACGACATCTTCAGTATTATTAAAGGAAGTAGACAGGAAGTAAATCAAAGGACGTAACACCTGAATTAGATTCACATATGAAATGGAGTAAACAGAGTTTAAGCCTTCCTAGACGTTAAAATAATGGTTAGAGAAGATGGTTCCTTGTCCCACACTGTGTATAAAAAATCAACACACACCGTTAGATACGTACATGCCACCCTCGACAACTACAATCAGTAGGCTGTTTCTTTGAATACTAGAGCACAAGACCTCTGTGACCCTGAACATTTAAAGGATGAGTTGTTACATGTACAGGGGGTACTTAAACGTAATGGATATAAAGTGAGTGGAAGGCAACCACGTCGCTATCGTAGGGGAAGACATCCTGAAGCGTAGGAGACGTAGAGGAAGCAGACAACGGACGTTTATGCCGTACGTTAAAGGAGTGACGGACAAAGTTGGAACAGTATTAAGAAAATACTCCATTAAGACACCATATACACCATCCTGATGGTGTATATACACCATGCTACAAAGTACCGGAAAACCTACGCACACTAAAGGATATAATATCCTATCAGATGCCAGGTGGCTATAAGATAGACTGCAGCTGTGGTAGTTTCTACATAGGTCAAAGAACATATCGCACAGCTGTGAAGAATCGCCAGATGAATGAATGATAATATACTCAATGACGGGATCAATCTCTGGATAGAACTTTGATAGAGAACTGATCGCCACTATTTCATCCGGATTGTGCGTGAAGAAGCATTTGAAATCAAAAATCTAGAAATTTCAATCGAGAACTTTTGATATTACGAGTATTGTGTGCCGTAACTTTTCGGACTATGAAGACCAAATGCGGGTAGTTGATGAAACTGCTCGCAACTCTCGACGTGGACTGCCCGCCTCTTCAGCTCGTGACCATGGTTGGTGCATCCCAACTGAAACGTCTAGTAAAATAAATAAGGTAAACATTCGCGTTAAAACCCGTTTAAATAGATAAATAAAAGACGTACTGGTCCTTTCTTAACTAATAATTGAAAGAAAAATAGGGTTGACAGATCAAAATAATTTCTTGGGCGGTACGCAACGGGAGCTCACAGACAAATCTTATTTACGGACGAGAAATGTTCACCATTGAGGAGCAGAACGATCGCGTTTATGCTGACAACTCTAGAGAAGCTGCTCAATTGGTCAATAGGGTTATCCGGCTTCAGTGATGGTTTGGTGGAGATGGTAGCTATCAAGGAGGGACTGAACCATATTTTTGTGAAAAAGGTATTCAAACGTCGGCTCAAATGCATCAGGATACGATTTTTGAGAAGGTTGTAAAGCCTCTTAACAACACCCTGTTCCGTAACGAAGAATAGTTCTTTCAGCACTAGGTCATAAGGCTCACTCACCATAGGTGTGGCTATATTCTGAACTTCATTAGAGCTGAAGACTGGCCGTCATCTAGTCCCGATCTTAATCAGCTCGATTATGATTTATGGTCTGCTTTAGAGAGTATGGCATGCTCTAAACTCCATTGTATATCGAATCCCTAAAACATTCCATAAGGGTGGCAGAAGTCAATTTTCCCATGGAAAGGGTGCGTGTTTCAATCGAATACTGGTCACAACGTTTGAAAGATTGTAATAAAAGCAAATAGAATAAATGTTTTATTTTTAAAATGTTTACTGATTTATTTCTATATTTATAGCTAGACTAGGTATATATTTATAAATAAGTAGAAGTATGATTAATAGTAAAAAAAGACTAAAACATACATATATCAAGAATGAAATGATTAAATTTAGCATAATATTCTTAATTTGCTAAAATGCGTTAAATCTGTACGTGAGAATTTTGCACTTGTATTTGATGTAAAATTCAATTATATACGCCATTGCGTCAGGCGTTATTAATGATGTTACCCGTCGCTTGATCTAGTCAATACCAGCCTGTAACTGCCCATTGCATGGCACAGGTTCGCAGTCATCATTTGGGTGTTTCAGACCATAATTCACCACGCGGGACCGGCGCGAATTAGTTGCTGCATTTTTTTATTTATCTCCTAAATTGACAGAAATAAAGGATTTTAATTTAAAGAGAATTAAAATAAATAACATTCTCACAGGTATTTAAGTATCGCAGATAAAGCGCCAAGTCATAAAATTTAACACAGAGGGCTAGAAGGTAATGGGTTACAATTACTCACGTAGTAATTGTTAAGGACTGCATTTATACCTTCCTTTTATGAGCTTATGGCACTTAAGGTCTCTAATTATGTTTGAGACCTACCGACGGTTCTCTGCGAAAAATTTAGAAAATTTCTGCAACGAAAAGCTTTATTCATTTTATTTTGAATGCCGATACATATCCGCAATAATTATATGAACACGTAAATAGATAAAATACTTTAAACAAATATGTTTTATATTTACTAACATAGAAATTATTTAAATGACAGCGTATATACGAAAATTGATTGTATTCCTTCACACGCAGTAAAAATCCCCGTCAGACATACTTAAAGTACACTGTGTTACGTGTACTTTAACTACAGTTGAATAATAATCCCCTTTATCTACGTGTCCTGTACTACCAGGGGAGCCCTTGCAGACGACGAAATAACACTTCCTTTTGTGCTAATACGTTTTAATTGATAATCGCATTAGTCTTACCTTAATTAAGAACTTACCTTTTCCAGGAAAATTTCTGGGAGCGCAAAAATCCAAATCGACACAAATTGTAAGGAAACACTCACATTATACTACAAACGTGCCGTATAAGGCTTTACGTCACTGAAAAAAAATTTAAACAAACACTGCAAGGGGATTATTTTTATTTTCGTTTCGATTTTGAGAAGGGCAGCGCGGCAACCGCACGCGGGTCGGTCTCACGACTGGCCAGTATCGAGCGAGCGACGCTCGACTCCCCCGCGCCGCTCTAAACCAATTTATAATACATACGGAGTCGCAGCATCCCCTGTGGACGAGTCCAAAGCAATATCAACTAAAACCCCCAAACATTACAGCTCATTTTTAACTGTTGCCACATTGCCGCAGAGGCAAAAACGCCGCCACTTCTTGCAGGAGCGCGAAGGGTGCGAATTGTGTACGTTTTCGCCGGTCGCCATTTATAATTGAAAACGTTAAACACTAAGTTGTCCCGTCTATGGAATATTTACGTCATTGCTATATTAACTGACAAGGTTGGGGAGTACAAAGTTTGTCATGACCTTCGAACCCTCCGAGCGGAATAAAAAGTGCACTTTCGCTACAACTTGAGTCAGCCAGAATTTTGACATAAGTTCAGCGCTTAAGAGAGTTGACCGAAGATATTCAATTTTAAGAAATTAGATAAGTGTTCTTGTACTTTAGAATCTTCAGAAATATTGCTGTATTCACCAGTTGTTTTTGTTACATTATTACAACGTATATTAGCACAGTTGAGTTTATGATCAGACTATAGAAATCATACTTTAGTAGATCATAAAACCTTTCTTCACTATTCATGTCCCATTTAATTTTTCTAGCATACCGTTTTCCACGGCCACCTTTATGCTTTGTTTTCTTCCGTCAATATTATTTATTTGGAAAACTTATGATTTAAAATATGTTAGATAAGTAGATAGATAAACTCTTTACTGTACAGCAACACAAATGTTGCAAAACAGCCAATTTAAGAAAGTAACACGAAAAGTTGGTTAGTGAAGTTAGTTGGTTAGTACGATTCTAGGTCGAGTTACAAGTTTTCACCTACAGTTAATACAGTAATTCGATTTTACAGGCAAACAACAACAAATATGTACATAATTTTTTTATTAATGATATAAAAAATACCACAGATACCCTTCAATATTTTATATTAAGGGCCAAAGTTTTTGTTTTGAGCAGATTATTGAGCAGCTAAAATGGCTACGTTTTAACCTAGAGTAATGCCAATTTCAAATATGACTGGAAAAGTTTTGGTATAAGTAGCTGCTGACGTCAGCAGAAACTACAATCTTCATATAAGGAGATACGTTAAAATAATGACGTCAATAGGATTTCAATATGCATACAGATCTTTATACCCATCAAATTGATTTTGCAAGGTCGGTGGTGCGCCCGCATACCCCTGGTGTTGCAGGTGTGTATGGGCGACGGTAACACTTACCATCACGTGGGACCGCTTGCTCGTCCGCCCACTAGACTATAAAAAAAAAACAATTGATGTTTATACAGTCCATGTATAGAATCCATGGAATATGCAATGCCATGAAATCAGTCCTTTCAGTATCCACTGCTGGGCATAGAACTCCTCCTAGACATTGTCTTGTGCATGAGGGATGTGTGTGGCTTTAAAACGTCATGCTTGTTAAGCGAGTTGGCGAGTCCACTTTTTTAGAGGTAGTGTAGTTCCTCAGGATCTGTGGCAGTCGCTTTATCACTTAGTCACCTTTTACGAGAGCCACGCGACCACCAGCCTATCTGGACTGGTGGTATTCTACAGCCGGCCCACACCAAAATGCCTTCTATTTGTCAATTTTCTAAATAACGTCTCATTTATAATTTTATTGATTTTAACTATGTGTAACTATGTTCCTTAGAACGTTGTTGAAGGGTTAATTTGTTAATTTAAACTTGTTTTATAAACATGTTTAAGGGTGTATATTATTATTTTTATGTTGAAAGAGGACGGCAAACAAGCTTACAGTCTACCTGGTTATAAGTGGATACTGTCGCCAATAGACGTCCACGGTACATTGAGCATGCTCCTGGGATACGCTGCTTAGGTTTGGAGATTTAGAAATTGATTTGGAGATCGTGTCGGGAAAGGTGGCAGGAATTGGATGGTATGTGAGTGGGCTCCGGCATCTCGCTGTCGCTACCGAAACGTTACACTAAGGAAATAGGATAAAGTGAAAAATGCATTACATTTTACGGTAGTGTTCTCTAAGAGAGGAGTAACGTGTGATTGCAGTGGCTGTGGGCTTGCAGCGTGCACTCTCCCCTCCTAAACGCTAAGTATTTTCGATAAGTTAAAATAAACTTTTTAATTCCAATAAATATTTAACATAATCATGTTAAACCTACTTCCACATTATTAAATAATTCACGTATTATTATAAATGTCTCAGATACATTTTTGTGAAAGTCTCATAAATATATGTACTTTGTACTTATAGTTGTATCAGCCTATAACGTCCCACTGCTGGGCACAAAGTTATAAAAAATGTATAGTCATATCTACAATAAATAACTTTATCATATAAGTAAATTATCAGTGTATTATTTATACAGATGGACTAAGTTTTACTATTATTTTTTTCTGCACGCGCTTTAATTATTCACATTTAACGAACAGTCAACTGGTAGAGAATGCTTCAAGGCATTAAATCCGCCTCTGTACAATATAGTTCAAAAATATTAAATAAATAAACATTGCTATTATTTCTCTGCCGTTGTAGTAAATGGACTGTAATTTATCGCATATTATACAGCGTCAATCACTTCATATTAAATGTACATAAAGACAATTACACCAGTCAGGTTACATTTAAATCGGTCCACGAGTCGTGCGTATTAGCCTAAGATGTCAACAATCGTCTATTTTAGGAATAAACTGAATTATCTACATTCTTGACTAGGGTTGGCACATACTTAGTTCTCAAACTTCATTGTTTAACAGTACCAGTGACTTCATTCGCACTTACGCTTATGCTTTACACTTACGGGAATGTATATATATGTGTGTATTATGGAGGTTTTTTTTATTTTTTAAAGATCTTATAATTTTTTAAAAAGTAATATATTATTAAAAGTAATATATATTAAGTATTTATACGTACGTGTGACGTACAGACGTACGTTCCTTTAAGACAAAGAATATGATCTTACTTACCGTTGATTAGAACTGTTATTTATAGAAAAAGTGAATATATCTCAGGAATTTGAATATTTATTCTTCATCATATCCCTGCCCATGTTCCCCATTCTTTCTCCAAATTCATTCCTAATTCTCCAAAGATTGATAGCGGAACCGGGGACGTGCCAATGTTTGTCATTCTGGACCTGATGTTGGGGCATGTATCGCGGATGCCTGCTCATTTGCCACATTTCGATACAAAATACATTGAATTTTTTTCAGTGACGAAAATGATAAAATTTCAAAATACTTAAATACAAAATTATAAATAAAATTATACTAATTATGATTCGTTCGTTTCGTTGCACCATATGCTTGCACCATTGGGTTGCACAGATAAATATGTGTGAAAAACGCGAAAGTCTCAAATGTAAAATTATACTATAGATACCCTATTTACAAGAATATATTTTTACAAGGCCAGCGCGCATCCACATACTCCCTGGTGTTGCAGGTGTCCATGGGCGTCGATGACCACTTACCATCATGTGGACCGCATGCCCGTCTGCGCCACCTTCACCTGAAAAAATAAATCTAAAATTTACCGCTAATAAATAAAATATACGACATTCAGTATGTATTCCTACATTGAATGACTTGCACTAAATTGACTTCAAAATGTAATTTCAGTTTTTATTCTTTCTTAATTCGTCCGAGGTGTCAACCCTATCAGTAGTCCGATCAACGTCAAACAAACATACGTAACCGGTAAGTGAGCTTAGGGTACAGTTTCACAAAGGAGTCGTTAATTGGTTCAGTGAATGTATCGCACGGCCCTCCACATACATTTACAAACAATGTGGGAGATCATATCGAGTTCTTTTAGTTGCAACATTTGAGGGGAAAAAGTAACAATACATGGTAGTTTTTAAGTTCGCCTTTGAATCAATTCTTTGATGATTCCGTTTATCATCAAAGTAATTCAAAGTGACAATATTACTGATTGTAAATGCTGTTTCATTTCCTACTCCTTTTGTATCTCATACATTTCCAAGTACCCAACTGATCGTAATATTTATTATTTATTCTTCTTCTTCTTCTTCTCAGCCCTTGGACGTCCACTGCTGGACATAGGCCTCCCCCATTGTCCGCCATTTAGACCTATCGGCAGCGACCTGCATCCAGCGGGTGCCCGCAACCTTTATGAGGTCGTCTGTCCACCTAGCAGATGGACGTCCTCGGCTTCGTCCGCCGGTGCGTGGTCTCCATTCGAGAACCCGTCTGCCCCATCGGCCATCGGTTCTTCGAGCTATGTGCCCTGCCCACTGCCACTTCAGCTTGCTAACCCGAGAGGCTATGTCGGTGACTTTAGTTCGTCTACGGATCTCCTCATTCCTGATTCGATCACGTAGAGAAACCCCGAGCATAGCCCTCTCCATAGCTCGCTGTGCAACAGTGAGCTTATTTATGAGGCCCATAGTCAGAGACCACGTCTCGGTGCCGTAGGTCATCACTGGCAACACACACTGGTCGAAGACCTTCGTCTTCAAGCACTGGGGTATTTTGGACGAGAAGACGCTGCGTAGCTTCCCGAACGCTGCCCAGCCGAGTTGGATTCGTCGATTGACCTCTTTCTCGAAGTTGGACCTACCTAGTTGGACCGTTTGGCCTAGGTAGACGTACTCGTCAACAACTTCGAGAATCGAGTTCCCGACTGAAACTGGGGTGGGCACGACATGGACATTCGACATGATTTTCGTCTTGTCCATGTTCATTTTAAGGCCCACCTGTTGGGAAATTCGATTGAGGTCTCCGAGCATTGTGCTAAGATCCTCCAGCGATTCTGCCATGACCACGATATCGTCGGCAAATCGAAGGTGAGTGATGCATTCGCCATCAACGTTGATGCCGAGTCCTTTCCATTCCAGGAGCTTGAAAGCGTCTTCCATCGCATTGGTGAAGAGCTTCGGAGAGATGACATCTCCTTGTCTCACACCCCTCTGCAATGGAATCGGCTCCGTGCTCCCTTCCTGTACTCGGACTGACATGGTGGCGTTGTTATACAAACACTTCAACACTTCGATATACCGATAGTCAATATGGCACCGCTGGAGGGACTGTAGCACTGCCCAAGTCTCGATCGAATCAAAGGCTTTCTCATAGTCCACAAACGCTAAGCATAATGGCAAGTTATACTCCTCGGTCTTCTGTATAACTTGCCGCAGCGTATGGATGTGGTCTATGGTACTATAGCCTTTTCGGAAACCGGCTTGTTCGGGAGGCTGAAAGTCATCAAACCTGCGCTCGAGACGATTCGTGACAACCCTCGAAAACAGCTTATAAACATGGCTCAGAAGCGAGATAGGCCTATAGTTCTTCAACAAGGTCTTGTCGCCTTTCTTGAAGAAGAGTACCACCACGCTTCTGTTCCATGCCTCCGGCGTAATACCTTCGAGCAAGACGGAATTAAAGAGCTTCTGAAGGACTTTCAGTACCGGTGTTCCACCCGCTTTCAGAAGCTCTGAAGTGATTCCGTCTTCACCCGGCGCCTTGTTGTTTCTAAGCTGTTTGAGGGCCATCCTAATCTCGTACAGGCTGATGTCCGGGATGTCTTCGGTATAGTGTCGGGTCAACTTGGCTCTTGGGTCTTTGGCCAAGTTGCCAACAGGTTTAGCGACCGAGGTATACAACTGTCCATAGAACTTCTCGATCTCCCTCAGTACCTCTTGTTTGTCGGAAGTGACACTGCCGTCCTCCCTCTTCAGCTTCGTCAACTGGCTCTGCCCAATAGATAAGTCTCTTGCGAACACTTTGGAGCCTTTATTCCGCTCTATCGTCTCCTTAATACGATTATTATTTATTATTTATATTTATTTTTTATAGAAATAAGACGATAGATGAGCAGTCAGTCCACCCGATGGTAAATGTCATACGTGCCAACATCAATCCAGAATGACCAACATGGGGATGTGGTGTCGGCCAGGTTTAAAATAGCGCATTTTAATTTAAAATAGTCGTAATAAGCGACTAAGGAATAACAAAATCTCAGCCGCAAGCCCGGAGGAACTAGACCATCTCTAAAACAATGAACTCTCCAGCCCGTTGGGTGTTTTAAAGCCATAAAATGCCACGCACGCATAAGCAGTGCACAAAACGGTATGCATGAGGTCCATTTCCAGCAGTGGACGATGAAAGGCCTGGTGATGGTGACGTCTAGATTATTACCACTTAAATCAATCTGTGAAAAATAATGTGTACGTTATTGAAAATCTCTCAACTTTAGCAACTAAGAACATTCCTCTCCGCTATCAAATACCGATGACAACCTAAATAGTTCTTCTGAATATATCCTGGCGCCTCATCCTCGTTGTGGTTTATATTAAGCACTGGTAGACTAATGGAGTTATTTGTGGAATTATTTGCACCGTGTGTCGTTTTTGATTATACAGATATAAATATTACAGATATAAATAAAGTCACAATCGAAAAGTACTAAAGTTACAAAACAAATGTTTTGTCCACTTTTTCTCTAACTGACTGAGTTTTACTATATTTTCTTATTTTTATCTTAGGTTTTATTTACCGTTTTATTATGTCTTATTATTATTTACAATATGGTGTATGACTCATTTTAAATAGTTCTATAAATAAGATACTACATAACAAACCTTAAAATTAAAATATCTTGAAAAATTACTGAGATCGACTTAGAACTTAGAAATCGGAGTCAGTAAAGGGCTGCTATGTTAGTGACGTCACTAACACAGCACATCATTAACACAGTAGTTCCATTACATCCATGCATGAGTGATGGAGGTAACGATAACTCCACTCCGCAATTCTCAATATTCTCCTGCTAGTGAATTCGCAAAATATTTTAAATGAGTCTTTATTTTCTTCTCTAGTTATCGAATAAGCCATATAAAATATACCAGTGTCAAAGCGAGTACAATTAACTACAGTATCGGCCAATTGAAAGTTTGTAAAAATACAAACTCTTTTGCGGCTCATTATCAACCTATTCAATTAGCTGTTACGTAGTGCCAACCGCAAATATAACATTATAGAACAAACCTAGTCATTCAGTTAGAGCAACCAATATTAACTTTAAAATCACGGTAACAATAACGCAATGAAAGTTTCTAATTATGCGAACTCTCGGTTGACAAATGCTTATCTTAAACTTAATTCGAATGTCTTAAACGATACTCATTTATAAATTTTGATGATACAAATTAAATTACAAAACAAATACTTTTGTTCATCAGTATGCGGACAGTTCCATTTTATGTCATTTAATATTCATAAATAATTGAACTATAAGTATGACTTGAGAAATTGTAGTCTTTATTTTTAGCTAATATGTATAAGCAACTAATTGCTTATAAGAGGACGTTGACAGCAATAAGTTATTTTCGTTCAGAAACGTCAAATTGTGTTTTATGCAGTAATTTCTCTAACAGAACGAAATAAGCCATATATCTTTTGAAAAGTATTTGAATATTTTAAAATGCACATTCTAATTGCGGCCACAAGAGCGCATTAAAAATAGGTACGTACTATATATAATTCTTATTTTTCCTTTGCCTTACCGTAGTCTAGATAGTGAAGATTCCACTGGAGTGTTGAGATCTTAATCGGGTTCCTCCAACCCATATCGGATTACTGATCCACCATCTAACCGTCTACATGCAGTCTATCTTTATTTAACTTGTTATGAAGCGAATGGGTGTAAGAGAGACATGAGTAGAGCCCTTTAAACTTCCAACTTCGCTTGAGAAACAATAAAAGGTTTAAGTGGATAGAAGACATCTTAAATTTCTTCAGACTGTCGTGTTTGAGCACTTTATAAAATAGGAAAGTAATTAACCTTACAATATTATTGTGTCGTTAATAATACTAAAAAGGTAACAGCTGTTAAAATACGAGTATAATAGCTCAGCTCAGCACAAATATTCACAATTAATTTTACCTTTTATCGTCACGATTTAAATACATTGAATTTTTAGTAGAAATCGCGACGAAAGAATGCATTTGGCACTAAAAGACTGAATCTAATAATAACATAAGACAGAAAAATAAGAATACTATTAGTATTATTAAATTAAACGGATAAATTATTAATTATTTATTTTAAATAAATATGGTGTATTAGGAAATTTATTGTATTTTATTTATAACATAGTTGATACTTATATATTTTGATTTTAATCACTTTCTCAACTACATTACTTAATTGATTTTAATGGAGGGGAACAAAATGACGCTCGACATTTTGTTTATTTTATTGTTCCAATTAATGCATTAGGACACTGCTGCGCAGCAACGTTTTGATTCCCAGTCAAGCAGATGTCTATGTATAAACAAATATAAAGAAGATCTGTTGCTTAAAGACAAATGTCATCTAAGTGTGTGCCACTGGACCCAAGACACAGAAAATTTAGTGTCGGCTTAGTGTCTTAGTGATCTTAGTGTGACGTTATTTATTTTATTTATTGATATTGAATAAATTCAGTCCTAGAAAACCACGAAACCATTGACGACACAAAAACAAATATATAAATCGCTTTTTATTATATATTTAATAAAAATAAAATGGCATTGCCAGGTCAGTCACGATTTTTTCCTAATTAAAATTTCGATTCGATTTGTTCACAAATAAGTTTTGTTCAAACAAAAATGCATCGGACTGCTGCTTTTTGTCGTTTTGTCCAAAGATTATTTATGTATCCGACAGAGGGATATGATATTCGACTTGTGAATGAGGCCTAACTTTGCATGTGTCGAATTAGACGAATAATGTCGCTTTATTCTTAACGTGAACAGAGAGAGTATAATTTCATACTACCCACATTTAATTCTAAGATAAATTCAATAAAATATTCAATAATTATCAATAATCACTAACTAATTTTATCACAAACTCTCTAAGGAACAAAAGGAACTCTGCGAATGCATAACACATACAGATAACTGGTACATGTAGAAGTACGTATAGATAACTTTACTTAGATGAATAATTGTGCTCACGTTATTGATTACTACAAAGTTGACTAACAACATGTGAGGTCAACCACGGCACAACAATTAAAAATTTAAATTACGTTTAAACAAAAATTACAATTTTATAACAATTTAAAAAGTCACATGGGTCTTGCAATAAAAGTAAAAATAAGTGGCAGTGGTTCCATGTTGAAGTCCAAAACCCCGGTTTTCCAAATAAATCAAAAGTCAGTATTATTGAATAGTTATACAGACTATATTACATATAGTATTATACTGTATTATTATTTGATTATACTATATTATTATACTGTAGTATTATACTGTAGTATTATACTGTTGAAAACTGTCGATATTTCTTATGCAAGTCAGTCGTCATCAAGAAGAAACACGACTGCTTAAAACAGAGTTTTATTTTTAAGAATTTAACTTAAGGGTCAACGGGTTTCTGAACCGACACTGTCCATTAAATAAACATACTATTTTCATTTTAGATGTCACAGACAACCCACAATGTAGAGGATGAATCTAAGCTGAGGAAACACCATCCTATATACTCTTGCCGTGCATAGGTGTGGCATCCCAACGAGCAAATATTCTCTGAAATCCAGGGCCATCACCGGGAGCACGCAACAAGCCCAGAAGAATACTCGACTTCTATAAGGAGCAAGGGTGGTTCGAGAAAATGATCGCTTCGACCGACTTATTCCGGAAAAGAGTTTGTTAAAGAAAAAGGATCCTCCTTCTACTTTTTATTCGCGACCTTTTACTGTGAAAGCGGTCTGGTTATGGAATGCGCTACCTCCAACAATAAGACGCACTCTAACAATAGTTAGTTTTAAAAATTTTTTTGAAATTGGCGCGAGCGTCTTTGCATACCCGCATGCATTGATTATTTCGAAGCAACATTTTTTTGTCCCCGCCATATTGAAGGCGGTTTGAGAATTTGATATTTTTGAGTAGTAACACGCGCTCGGCGGCGAGCAGAGTTAAATTGAGATAAATTCACACCGCGGCTCGGACAGTTGATTTTGTTATTCGCGCCTAGTAATAGGTCTTGTTCGCGGATATCCTGTGCCACGCGAGTGTTTTGGTTGGATTTGGAGTTAAGTTCACATCGCGGTCTCGGGCAATTGATTTTGGGATTCGCGCCTATTAACTGGACTTGCACGCGGATCTCCTGGAGCCACGCGAGAGTGTTGGTTGGACTTGGTGATTGTGATTGTGCTTGTGGTATTTGGAGTGATCTCTCGAGGTGATTTTGCTGCCGTGTGTGAGTTGCGGAGCTATAGCGGCCACCGGCTCACCATGGAACGAGACTTGGATTACTACACAAGTATCTATTGTGAATGTATGTATTTATTCAATCACACTAAGGTAGGTCACGCCTAGTAGGGACTAGCGTAGGTACACTTTCCAGATTTGTGCGTGGGCAAAACCACCTGGGGTAAGTGAGACCTTTAAATTGTGTAAATTGTAGTTTATTGTGCTTACCCACCATTTTGGGTGGATATATTGAGTAAGTTTAATACATTTGGGCCCGAGTGCACATTCCTCGGGCTGCTTTCGCGTAACGCGAGGCAGGTGCGCGCCTAGTGTGCGCATCGTAAACAAATTTGGTTACGGAGCATTATCTGACTCAGTAATTTCCGCATTCCCTATCTCTTTTCCACCACATGTTTCTCTACTTAGTTCCTTATTTTGTTCTATACTCACTTTGTTTAAATTCTATTTTTTCCTTCAATTTCCCATGTTATGTATGTACCTTGTATGTTGCATGTACCTAACTTGTTTGTACCCTTGCATCTATGTATTGTATGCATCTCAAGTATATGAATAAAATAGTTTATTTCAGTTACATTATGTTGACATTATGTAAAATTGCACCAGCTACGTTTATTTGATACTGTTTAATATACGCAAAAAAGGCATTACATCAAACAACAGTCGTTTCTATAAATCGTTTAATCTATGCCGGTTATCGCGGATTCGTCATCGCGAGTGTCGCGTCGCCGAGGTGCAAATACATGAATAATTGAGCGAGCGCATCCCTTGTTTTCAACTTTGTGTGCAGTACGTACAGACAGAACTATTTTATCGCATTTTAGTGCGTCCATTGTCCACACGACTTGCCTTTCTCAAAGGACTATTTCGCTTGCAAAGTGGTTAGTCACCCAGTGATACCTGTGATACCAAAGGCAGGCGTCACTGCATTTGGAGAATTAGGAGTGGAAAAAGACCGGGAGGATGGGGAATAGGGAATATAACGTGATTAAACATTTTCATAATTGTAACTAGCCCTTATCTTTCTCGTCCACTTCTGGACATGGACCTCACCATGCATATTGTCTTGTGCATGAAGGATGTATAGCCTTAAAACGCTGGCTAAGCGGGTTAATCCACTCTTTTTGAAAGGTGGTGTAGTTCCTCAGGGCTAGTAATAGCAACTAACTTTGTTAATTGAATCTTCCGGGCTACTTGGCCGAGGTCTTCTAGAATCTCTTCTCTTTCTTACAAACGTTTCGTCAACAACTGCAGTTGACATCTTCAGTGCCAGTCGGCACTGAAGATGTCAAAGATGTCAAACTGAAGCGTTCACTTTCGGAGAGATGTTATCTCTCCGGCTTCTCGAGCGCAACTGCAGTTGTTGACGAAACGTTTGGAAGAAAGAGAAGAGATTCCAGAAGACCTCGGTCAAGTAGCCCGGAAGATTCAATTAATATGGATACCGGCCGAGAAAGCCTACACTCCACTATTACTAACTTTGTTACCCATTAGTCACCTTTTTTGTTACCCACATGAATAAATGCAACATCATCAAGATGGCGCCGCCTTTCCAGAATTAACAATGGTTTTGGAAACAGAATCGGGAATATTAATTATAAACAATGTAACAGAACGAAGCATTTTCTTAATGATATGGAAATTTACTATTTTCAATTTTTTTGTACTGATAATAATCCCGTCTCTTCTAAAATATTTATTAATCCTTCTGCAAGTATATCCTCTCTATAACGAAATAAATTGAGAATGCATGGAAGGTCATCCAAGTGTTTATCAATAGGCTGATCAAAAGCACGCAACGTTTCTGCGTGTTTATTTACGAGTATGTGCGGATCTATAAATAGTTATTTATTCAATGTACAATGGAATTAAAATATTTTCTCCCTCTTCGCTATTTTAAAAATCTCATTCTTATTACAACAAGATTAATTATTAATTTATAAAACTTTGATTTTTCAATGAACCCCTTCTCATTTGGTTCTTTCTTATTAGGGTTCTTTCTTCAATGAACCCTCTCTTCTTATCAAAGAAACCAGGTTTCTTTGATAAGAATGTATGACGCGTCATCTAGTCTATTCCCATATCGATGCATTTGTAAATAACGTAATAATGTTTTTATTTTTGTATCAAAACAAGTGTTTTGAAAAAGTCTTAGGACAAATGTTGATAATTTTCACAAAAGAAATTCAATATTAACCCTTGTCTTGTCTGACATGGATTAACAATTATGTTCACTTATCAAATTAAATTAAATACGAAAATAATTATGTCTAGCCTTCGTCGTGGACTATTCATCAGCCGCCGCAGGTGCAACCCATGTTAAAACTTCGACTAAAATTAAAAGGTAGGTGACCGGAACCAACCCTTTTATCGTCCACCGCTGGACATGGGTCGTGTATGAGGGATGAAAACGGCACGCTGACCAAGCGGCTTGGCGAGTCCATTCAACGACACCACCTTAATGGCCTTTTATGAAGAGTTGGTGTAGTGCTATTCTAAACTCGGCCACCACTACACGGCCAAAGGTACGTGTATAGATAAAGAACTTGTATTGATACAATTTTAACTTAACCGTCGAAAAAATAGACAGCGATATTGTTAGTAGCTATGTTAAGGAAAATCATCCATTATTTGCCCTTATCCAGTCTTAATTACATTCTGTCCAATAGCAGGAAAACGAGTCTACTGACGTAGCTAATTTGACGGGGAACAAAAATCGCTGATATATATAAGGAACAGAGTTTGTTAAAATCTTGTTTATTATAGAATAAGTGTGGTTATATTGATTCCCGATGGAACTTTATAATTGTTCTGAATAAAAAGTACCCTAAATATTAACCGAAAACATAAGTTGTAACCATGCCAAGTTTAATTAAAATCCGTCCCGAGGTTGCGTTCAGACAAACACAAAAATTCCAAAAAAATAATGTTTTAGGCTCTGTATCACTCACACTTTACACCGAAATGACGTTTTGCAAAAAATATTAAATTTAAACACATGGCTATGTTACGATTTTATTCAATGTATAGATAAATATACATAATGTATCAAAGAAAGTTTTTGAGTGTGATGACTTTTAATATATTCTTTACTAACTGTTGCTCGAGGCTATGCTCGCTTGGGTTATTTATTTTTTTATAGTAAGAAGGCGACAGACGAACATACAGTCAGTGCACCTGGTGCTAAGTGGATACTGGATAGTGGACCCATGGACATCCACGGTACATGCCGACTTCAGTCGAAAATGACAAACCGTTGGTACGCCACCGGATGCGCTGCCTGTCTTTGAAGTTGTAAGAATAAATTTAGACATACAAACATAGTGAATTGCTTTGATAATCTTTAAAAGAAAGGTAAAAAGCGTTTATTAATTTATTAATTATATGTATTTTTATCAAGTTTCAAGTATAGTATAATCAGATATTCTTTTCCATACAAACTTTGACACTCCATTTCGCAGCTTTAGGGTTCATACATAGTAAGTGTTTACGTCATTTCGTTTATAGTTTCAGCGATTTCGGTTCAGCGTTGATGAATCAGTCAGTCCGTCGGGACATTTGTTTTTACGAATATACGACAGTCATAACTCCGTGATTTAAAGACAAAAAGGGATCGCCCGTTAACGCTCCAAAAAACAAATTTCCTTTCTAACAATATTACAGCTGGTCGCATATGTAAGTGAACACAGAGGGGGAGGAAGCCTGACGGTATGTAGTCATCAATAATTGCCAGTTAGCTGAGAGGGTCTCCTCTCGAGTGGAAACTGTGAAGACGAGGTGAGGCTGTCATAATGTAGCTGTGTACCCTCAATATGAAAATATTTAACCTTCTCTAAATAAAGTGACATTGTCGGTATTTGGTTAAGATTATATAGTTTTAAAGTTTCTTACTTTAAGCTCTTAAGTAGAAATGAACAGTAGAAACACATAATAAAACATTACAATAGTTCTGTTTGTACATTGACTTAATTTAAAAAAAAAAGTGGGGACTCTTTAGAAGCTTCAGCACCCTAAACAGTAGTTTTTAATAAAAATGACTCTATATTTATTTGTTTGTCTGTATGTTTGTTTATTTGAGTATCACGTAAAAACTACTGAACGGATTTTGATCTGGATTTCACTACTGTATTGCTAAGTATCCAGAAGAAAAAGTGGCATATGTGTCATCTTCATATGACACAAGGAAGTTGAGTTATAGACGAAAATAAAATAAAAATGTGTAATAGAATTATTCAAAACTTACTGAATGGATTTTCATCCGTGAAATTCATGATGTCGGTGCATTTACAGGTGTTAAAAATCTTTTACAGCTGCTTAGTCCACGCGAGTGAAACCGCAGGCAGAAGCTAGTATGTTATAAATTTTAAAAGTACCTGTCGTTTTGGTGTGAAAAAGTTCTGCAATCCAAAAACCGCCAGGCACACTCGACCGGCCACGTTACCCCTCTCACACAGAAGACTACCGAACAATGTACTGCATTTCCCACTTTATCCTATTCAAATCTAAATAAGTTGTTAAAAGTTGTCTTCAAACACAAAACGACAATGATCTATCAATTCAATTGTCTTTGACAGAATTTGTCGCTCTCTCTCTTGTAGTGTCAAGTGCATTGCTCCAAAATAATAAAACTAAATCTCTGCTTTTCTTTCGCTCCTCTTTTATCCTCTTTTATTTCGCCCATTACCGATCACCCCAAATGTACGTACGTGTTTCTGTAGTGAGTGAAACATGTCAGAGCCCACTCCCATCCCATTCTACCCTATCCCTCCTTATTTTCCCAATCCTTTCTCCAAATCCATTCCTAAATCTCCAAAGGTAAGCAGCGCATCCGGGGGCGTGCCAATGTTTTTCATTCTGGACTGATGTTGGCAAGTACCGCGGGTGTCCTCGGGCGACAGTATCCACTTACCACCAGGTGCCCAGTCATTTTTATTAAAAACTCGATTTTGAAGTTGTTTGTTACGAAGAAAAACTTGACACTGACAGAATGTGCTAATTGCACTATTGCCATATATGAAATGATTATCAGGAAGGTTCCTTCGAAGGTACTTCTGAATGCAAGATAGTTTAATCACTACTTAATTTCTTTTTATCTTCATTATTTTTGTACAATTTTTTCTCATATCATTTGTTATGTATTAATTGTAGATGTGTTTTATGTGTGTGTATATCAACGTATATTTTATATATGTATTATTTTATATTTAGTCCTATTATTTTATGCTAGCGACCCGTCCTTGCTTCGCTTCAGTTTATAAGTCAATATTCAAAATAAAATATAGCCTATATTAGACACGGACAATGTAGCTTCCTATTTGTGAAAGAATTTTTGAAATCGATTCAGTAGTTCCTGAGATTACCCCCAACATACCCACAAATAGAAACACACAATTTTACCTCTTTATTATATTAGTATAGATTCATTTTACATAGAGTTTACTTGGCACCATCCTACGGCATTTCCGTTTAACCAATGTTGACTGGCAGAGAATGTCACCAGGCACTAAGTCCGCTTCCTGAACAAATTTAGAGCAGTAAAGCATAAATAAATAAATTATGTACGTGTATTATAAATGTACTCACAAAAGTACACTTTACTTCTCAGAGTGTTGCTCAAACGCGTTTCGGGAAAAACATGCCGTCTCTCACAGAGAACGGGACGATTGCAATAATTCATCACTCCTTAGAGATCTTCAATATCATTACTCATCTCTGTTTTCTTACAGAATTTTCTTTCCTGTTTATTTTTACTTTCCAAAAACTACACGCCTACTTAAATATACTTATAACGAGTATATCATCGTTATGTCTTCCCACCTATATAGTAGATATATAAGTTCATACAAGCAGGGTATACAGTTCATAATTTTAAATTCATTGACATGAATAAGAAATCCTTTCTTAGAATTTTTTTATAATTGTAAAAGGAATAAAAAGATAACACTGTAATTCGTTAGAACTCCCATAGCACTTGACTGGCCAACTTACCCTGTCCTCAAAAAACACTTTCGTAAAATGTACTTCTCTTCCTACTTTATCCTATTCCCGCAAAGTACGTACGTGTTTCGATAGTGAGTGAGATATGTCAGAACCCATCCCCATCCCGATCCCATCCTATCTCTCTCCACTTTCCCAACCCTTGATTCGAATTCACTACCAACAATGGAACGTGCCAATCATTTGTCATTTTGAACTGGTGTCGCCATCTAGCGCCATCTGGACACCCGTCCATGGGCGACAGTATCCACTTATCTCCAGGTGGACTGTCTGTTCGTCTGCCACCGCTTTCTAGAAAAATAATAATCAGAACTAAAATTATAATACTAAAATTGTTAATATAAGCTATCAGATGTTTCATGTTCTACATTTTAACGGCACACTTCGACTTAAACAATAGAGATGAGAACTAGTGCTGTGAATGAGCTACGAGTAGATGGCACTGTTATTGCAATCGCTGCTAAAAACACTGTTATTTTTGTTGAGTAAAAAGCAACTGCCCAATACTCCTTAAGGTTCATAGTTTTGTTCTTCATAATTCAATTAAGTAAAAAATAATTCGTTAAAAGTAAATCGTTATAATAAACTAGCCATCTGCCCTGACTTCGTATAGGCGGCATAACCATTTTCTAAGAAACTCCTTTAGCTACCTAAAAGTTTAATAATTTTCAAAATTACAATGAGGCACACATTATGATAAGTGGTCACCGTCGCCCATGGTGGTATTCTACAGTAAGGAGATTAGGAGTGCACTGTAGACCTTACACGATTAACCAATCTAGAGTAAAATACCATAATAATAATATAATATAACGCCCACGCTGGGATTCGCTGTGTTGTGTGGCCACAGACACACTATAAATAACGCGTATAATAATACAATAAATTTAATAATTTAATTGTTTCAACTGTGAATAAATTGGTAACATGAGTCATGCTGCTCAATGTGAAAAGTGAGGTGGGATGTTATGATATGTCTAATCTTACACCGTTCCATCCCGATTCCGTCGTACTATGAGATGGGAAATACAAGTAGGATTAGAAATTAGAATTGGTATATTTGTGTTAGGTATTAGAAACAATGGGTCCCAAACCTATTTTAAAATCCTGACTTTTACATCTACAAAAGCGAAAAGCGCAGCTACATTCGTCATTGTTGACTGATGTTGGCATGTATCGCGGATGTTCATTGGCGACAGTATCCACTTACCATCGTGTGGACTGTCTGCTAGTCTGCCACCACCAAAACGTGTTATTTTTTTTACTTTTTTTTTGTAAATAATTACTAACGAAAAGTTTCTCTTGTGCACATTCCTACACGGCACAAACCAAACTTTGTACATTTAATTTTTATTATTGCCCTACGTGCAGTGATGCACCGAGTTCCAGCACTATTTCGAAGCAACGACCTAGGACGTCCAATTTCATATGAACTTTATTCATTGGTGGCAAGGTTGAAAATACTTTTCGTTACATGAACTATTATTAAGTCGATTGTTGGGCCTCGAAATTGGCGAAATTAAAATACTTAACTAATATACGTATTCATAAAATTCTCAAATTTTCCTCAATATTCGTATATATAGTGTATGTGCAACATTGTAGTTACAGTACTTGGAAAAAAGAGAGGCACTATATGAAAATGTAAAAGTACGATAGAAATTGTGCATGCCTGACACCAATTCGTACCGCAGTCCACGACCGACAGCGCCACGTGTGATCGTTAATAACCATGCCAAAGCTCTAATAATGGCATGGCTTTTATATGTATTGCATTTTTAAATGCACTATTTATTTCTCTTAATAAATATATGAATAGTTATCACAGGAAAGCTGAATGAATCACAGAAATGAACACATCCGCACAGGAATGAATGAATGATAATCATACCATCAGTTTTCCACGGTTCCATACACAGTCTTGCGCTCTTCTCTTCCAGTCACTACCAACAAACTTCTTCGTTGGTTCACGTGGCCAGAGGTCGTCCGACGCTCCGCTTCCCGATACGCGGTATCCATTTAAGAACTTGTTTAGCCCATCTGTTATCGCTCCTGTGGCAGATATGGCTTGCCTATTTCCACTTCAATTCTCTGATTGTGTAGGTAATATTGCTAAGTACTCATACATTCATACTTATTTATAATTATAAAAGCTGGAATTTCAACCGTCATTTAAGCTTTTCATCCTTCTTTATAGGGACATTAGACAGCATAATACCTAACCATAGAACATCCCCGGCCAGTGTTTAGATTCAAACCCCTATAAACCCTAAGTTCGGTTAAGTTAGAGTCCATGTTTCGACAAAAGACTCCTACCTGACAGGACGCAATGATTGAAAACTTAGAATTCAAGCACGTCGAATGAACTGAGCTGACGTATTACCTCATTTTTATGTTCGCTTATTTCGTGGCCCTCTCCAAGTTTGTATTCAATTACAGCAATGCCAGTGGGTTCAAAGTTCGTGTGTAAAAAGTCCGGGTTGTTTCCGAAGCCGTTCAGAATCGTTGCTAACGGACCCTGCTTTATTGCTGACATTCTGTTTGTAATTGTGTGAATTTGCAATTTCTAGTCGATGTGCTATACTAGGAAGTGTTGTTTGTGATACCTGATAATTTATTTATTTAAACTTCATTACACAATGATATGTACAACGGGCGGACTTAATGCGGTAAAGCATTTTCTACTAGTCAACAACTAAATTATATAGTAAAAGGTTTATATTTTTCCAATTTAAAACTGTACCTACTATAAATTTGAAAATAAGAAATACAAAAAATTAACATAATAATACATGTACATTATAAAAAAATATACATACATGAATATACACATTAATAATTATACCATATTGAACAGAAACGTAGTAATAGGCAAATCACATTGGCCACAGGACCATATCATTAGTACCATACATACCATACCTTCATACCGTAGGTACTGCTGCATATAGGCTTCTACGAAGAACCGTCACCATACATGGTCTTTTGTTCTTCTCAACCAGCCGCTACCGGTGACTTTCTTCAACTCGTCAGTCCACTTGAACGGGGGGCGTCACTGGGGGATTTCGGGCCGTAATCCGCCACGCGGGATTCCGGGCTGGTGGATCATACTCGAGATTGATTTTTTCTAAAGCATACAGGTTTCCTCACGATGTTTTCCTTCACCGCCGAGAAAGCGACATTTTTTAAAACCCCAAAACAAACAATTTAAAGACACTCAGTGGTACTGGACCAAGGATTTGAACTCACAATCAAACGAATGTGAGTCGAGTATAGATACCAATTTAAAAGACTATTATATTATTTCTGAATAGTCAGAGCGGTGAAAGAAAACGTTGTGAAAAATCCCGCTTGCCCGGGATTGCAAATTATGCCAGCGTGATCATCCTATAGATAGTGGAACTACAGGCTGAGATCTAAAGTACAAGAGTCAGTCGAAAGTCCAACCGCAATGGAGGTCGAAAATACTTGACTCTGCATGTTTTTACGCTGTGTGGCTGGTTTATTACTCTGTGGCTGTACGACCACACGGGACTTAGCATTTTACAGGTATAACATTAAACGTACTATAAATTGACATAATGAGACCCATTTCTAGGACTTTTACGTACACTTTTTTCATATCAACATATTACGTCCCTCTGCGGGACGCAGGTATCTCCTAGTAAATTGCTGGCGGTTTCGGGCAATAAACCATCACGCGGGCCCATCGCGGTTTGGTGGATACACATATTCTAGTGTTGTTTTTAATTGTCGGATGTATTCACGGTGTTTTCCCTCACCGCCGAGTTAGTAATAATTTCAAAACTCCACGGGCCGAGGTTTTTAAACATGTTTATTATAAACATAATAATAATGCATAAAAATAAGAGTGCATGATTGCATAACGATTTGAAGACAATGTCACAATTCAGTACCTACTCATTGTAAATTTCAATGTTTTTGTTTTATTTTATGACGGAATGATGCTGGGAAGATCCTTATATATTATGTTCGATGATATATTATATATTTAATCATTCAAATAAAACATTTTTTATTTATTTCATCTAGTACACATATGGATGTAATGGATATGCGAATGCTGTCTCCTGTGAGTTAGGAAGAATACATAAAACCTAATCATTTGTGGTTAAACGCTTCGTTGCACCTTAACACGTGACGCTATTTGTCAGTAGATGTCTCTGGATACTACAATGGATAATACTGGATAATACAAACGAGTAGTTTTTAGCAGTAGCTTTGCGCGTGACCTCTGATTTGTGGTGGAAAATTTCATCATCTTTTATCTACGAGTATACTAATATAATAAAGAGGTGAAATTGTGTGTTTGCAGGTATGTTGGGGGTAATCTCTGGAACTACGGAACCGATTTCAAAAAATCTTTCACAAATAGGAAGCTACATTAGAAGCTCCGTGTCTGATATAGGCTATATTTCATTTTGAAATTATTAAAAAACAATTTTGAAAAAAAAACTTATAAACCGAAGCGATGCGAGGGCGGGTCGCTATTATATCTTTTATACTCGTAGATTTCGTAAACTTTTCGTATTTTTATAGAAGCCATGGCAGACGAGGTGACCAAGATTATAATAACCGTAGGTATCTAAGTGCATTATGTCACATACAAATCGATTTATGTCACGTGACCAAAGTTTGTGGAAAGGACTACCCTCTGCAGTTTACCGCCACGCCACGACTTGGACATCTTCGAGACCGTTTTTCTGAAAACAGTAACGAGAATTGTGACAGCATTTAACAAATGAGTACAAATATCTAAGGAGGTTATGAATAAATACGAGAGAAGACAATATCTAGGCTGAAAGCAAGCGTATGAGAGCGCGGGTAGAAGCTAGTTTATTATAAAGCGTGTGTTGTGCAGCGAGTTCTGAGTGTTTATTCGGCAGTCACAACACGAACTTCGTACTGAAGTCATTTTCAATTTGCCAGCACTAGTTAGTATGTACGTTTATTCGCTTAATGAGCTTTTCCCAACTTTGTGCTTAACATTCGTAGGGAATAACTGATACAGAAATATTTTGGAAATTCAAGTACCTTACTTTTGAATGTTTATGGAACCGTCACGATTTACGATTGCTCGGACTTTTAGCCTAAAGGACTTCAAGAACTTTCAATCGTACACAATATTCTCGGGCGAGAATCGAGAATATTCTATACGTTTCCTGTATGCGAGCAAGCTTCTTAATGACTCTCGCCAGCAACTGTTCAGATGATGATAAAATCTCCATGATAACACGCATCACATGATGCAGTTGTTTATACAGGGAAGCACATTTTTGATCGACTGATTGGCGCAGTTGGTAGTGATCTTGCTTGCTGTGCAAAATGTCCCGTGTGTTTAAATCCCGGTCGGAATACATTTGTTTAAAAAAAAAGACAAATGTATGTTCGGGTCTGGGTGTGTTTATCTTTGTCTTTGTATGTGTCTCTGGACCCACGACACGGAATCCTAGTGTGGGCCATTGAGTGTGGCGTTATTTATAAAAAAAAATATAAATGAAAAGGATAAAAATAAAAAAATCTTCACCGATTCTCCGTCCTGCACGCGTTCGAGAAACTATCCTTTTGTAAAAATATGCATTACAATATTATACTACTACTTGACAAATATTGCAATTTGTACCTACTTATAAAAGTACCTTTGTTAATGAAATTAGAGTTGAAAAATTAACCATGTTCCGCATGTTAGCCTAGTCTGTATCATAGGGGCCCACTATACAGATCTACCAAATACGGTTTGCTCAAAATAAAACAATTGATAAGAGCTGTTTTTTAAGATAAGATAGTTCATTTATAAGATAAATAAACTCGTAGTCCGCATATAGCTGCTACATAATTTAAACCATCTTTCCATTTCCCGCTGCATTTGGGTGCAATTTCCCGCTGTGTCTGCGAGTGCTAAAATAGGAAGATTCGGGAAATTACTCCAATTTCCTCATTCCCCCCGTTTCGAGTAACACTTACGGACGCGGAGACGGCGTCGTACTTTTCCTTACTAAAGTAACAGTGCTTTTTTTGGTTCTTTTACGGAGACTGAGCTTATATTATCAACCTGTTTAAATTGAAAAGAATAAGTGCATTGAGAGGATTGTGGTAAAATATTTTGAAGAGATTTTGATTAGAGGTATATATATATGTACTTTGAAGAATTTTGACAAATACTTTCAGGGATACCTGTATTTACGACAACACAGCTATACTCATGCGTAGTCTACCAATATTGTTATCAGTTATTAACTTATTAGGTATTATTATTATATGTATGAATTTTAGGAATAGCACCACCATGTGGGGGTCGTAAAAGGAGATTAAGCAATAACAAATTCGCTACCACCAACCCTGAGGAACAACACCACTTGAGGAACTTTAAAAGAGTGGATTCCTGAACCCGTCTGGCCAGTTTTAAGGCCATACATCCCTCGTGTACATGACAATGTGGCAAACGTTGGCACGCTCCCGGATGCGCTGCCTACCGTTAGAGATTTAGGAATGAATTTAGAGAGATCGGGAAAAATACAATGCCCGAAAAATTTATATTTTTACCAAATAATACTTAGTAACATGCTTTGTCAATTAACTCAAAAACCATGGTTTCAACTTCAGGAAAGGTTCAGATACACCCTGTATAGTAATTTGATATTTTACGAGAGCACACAATTTATCTAACGATATTTCTAAATATATTACGAATATTTTAATTACGATACGATGTCGCCTATATGTCATACGTAAACTGACATACGTCAAAGGTCACATATATATTACAGGTTACAGATAACTTATTTTCAGCATAGCAACATACCCGCAATATGTTTCTTCGGTAAAATAATATGCATAGATACCTACGGAAAGTGGAAAAACGGACTGAATTGACGGAAGTGGGTGAGATAAAAGTTAATGTAACATTTAAAATCGCAAGGGATTGATGTGATACGATGTTAGAAGTATCGATTATTTTTTGATAAAAAATAAATAAAATGGTCGATTGTCTATATCTAAATGAAAATTTACCCTTGATCGTCTAAAAATGTATATCTATATCTGGACGTTTATTTAATTATTTATTAATTTGGAAAACCGAATTTTTAACAATAGGTCCATTAAATGTTTGGTCCAAATCGCAGTAGGTCCTGTATTCGCAGTATTCGTGCTTTGGTAGCATAAGAGGCGAATAACAAGTTTTTATTTAAAGAATATATAAATTTTTGTTCAAGAACAGATTTAATGTTTTTTTTATTTTATTTTCATCTGAACTGTACTTAAAAAAGAATAACATTCGAATCATATTGTGTGTACGAACTGCGATTTGGACCAAACGCTAAATGGTACCGCTAATAATTCGGAAAACCAGACAGCACATACCCAACTTAACATTTTCCTATATCGTCACCCTTATGCCAAAACCACGAATGTGCAATTAGTGTCGAGAAAAAATGATTTTATAGTTTTCATTCGCTGTGAAAAATCGGGATTATGCTTTAGCCCAGTGATTTCTCAGAAATATTAGTCCTACACGCCCTATTTATACTATGTGAGGTTCATGTTATGTGCAATATCTAACAATAAGCCCTATAAACATTGCATTATATAACAATCACCAAATTTGCACATTCGTGATTCTGGACATGATATTGGACTTAGTCCAATAAAAATGCCACATAAAATTTAAATTAGAACATTTTGTTGAGGGGGAGAGTGCACGTTGCCATCCAACTACCTTGAATACGAGCGTACAGTCCACCCGATGGTATATGGGTACTGTCGGCCTTAGACATCCGCGATACATGCCAACGTCAGTCCAGAATGACAAACGTTCGCACGCCCCTGGATGCGCTGCCTGCCTTTGCAGATTAAGGAATGGATTGCGAGAAAGGGTTGGGAAAATGGGGAGGGACAGGATAGGATGCGATGGGAATGGGCTCTGGCATATCTCACTCACTACCGAAACACGTACGTACATTGGGGTAATACTATAAAGTAAGAAATGCAGTACATTTTAAGGTAGTCTATTGTGAGAGAGGGGTAACGTGGCCTGTAGAGTGCGCCCAGCGGTTGTAGGAATGCAGCATGCACTCTCCCCCTACTCCCCCTTTCTCTCTCTCTTGCATTACTGCATGACTCTATATATTGGTGTAAATTGCAAACCAAATATATTTTTCCCATTAGTCGGGATTAGCTTTCTGGCTATAATTTGCCAGTCGGACGCAATGCTGATTAATAGATACATTATTATTGGTAATAATAAAATCGTAACAGACCAATATCTATGAACTACACCACCTCTAGAAGAGTGGACTCGCCAACCCATTTGCCCAGCGTGGTGTTTTAAGGTCATACATCCCTCATGCACAAGGGAATGTGCATGAGGAAGCCCATGGCCAGTAGTGGATACTGAAACGGCTGATTGTGGTGCATTGCAATATCTAAAGCATATTCGTACAACGGTCATGTACTTATTGAAATCTAGGAATACTCGGTCCAATAGCACTATTTAGATAACCCGAAAACCCACTTTAGTACCTTATCAAACTAAACAGTCGTTTATTTGACATTTATATGAGTTAATATTATTATACCTTTCGATATCAATTATTTCGAATGGTTATTGTCTTAGTAATTTGTGACCTCATTTGTTATAATAAGGGTAGACGCACATTGGTGACTATTTGTTTTGTGTTTTTTTTTATCATGTCCTATCATTTTCTACCCTTTTTGATACATGACTCAATAGATGAAAAATAACTCAAAAAATGAAAATAAATAATTAAAAGAAGGAATTCGTCGCCTATCCATTTCAAGGGCGCACGCGGTATCCTTATTTAATGCGGTATACAACACAATAAAATCACAAATTATCAATAAATTGTACCATGCCACTAGCTGTGGCACATGGACGCTTTCAATCAAATCGAATATTTGATCTAAATATGGCGTGGCCAGAAGGCGCTTGTATTTATATTTGTTTACTAATACGTCGAAAACAACTAAATTATAATGGATTAATACCTGCACATACAGATCTCGCCTTACCAATTAATTGACCTAATAGATACGTGGGTGACTAGATAAATTTTGAGATACATAAAAATATTTGGGTTACAACACAAATTTTCATTACAACTTCTCAAAATACTATCCATTAGTATCTATACAGCGATTCATTCATCTAAACCAACATTTAAAGCACCGACATTACTCTTCTTTAACGAGATCCTCCGAGCGTCCTCAGTGCTGTCGAAAAGAATGCTGTGGAGTCCAAGCTTCACCTTTGGAAAGAGCAAGAAGTCGCATGGAGCTAAATCAGGGGGCTAAATATACAGAGGGTGGGCTCAATTCTTGGATCTCTAAAAGACTGACACGGAAGGACGAGGAAACCCACCGTGTTTATTTTCCCAGGAAATCCACTCATGGATTCTAATCCATGGACTCCATCGTCCATTCTAATCCATCGTTCTCCTCATGCAATAATCGTTCTCCTAATGAGGAGAACGATGCAAGGAGGATTAAGACGATCGTAATAAGGTTTTTACATTCAATAAATAAAAAATACCTACATTAATAAAATCAACAAAACAATTCCTACAGAGAAGAGAAAATCAGAACTTCGTCCTATTTAACAGTTGTCTCACTAATTTGTCCATTAGCATTGAATGCCCCGACTTTCGCCGACACCGCCTTCGCCGACAGTTTCGCCGACACAATGTGACACGGTGTCATTCGATCGGTATTAAGTTGCATCTATTCTGTGTATTTTGCATATCTGGGTCGAGTAACGAGGAATAATAAATGTAATTCAATAACTTTACCAGGAACGTGTCAAACATATACCTACTGGTAATCTGGGGTAAATAGTTATTAATTAATTACGTCTATTATGTATGTACTCTTACTTAGGTACTTTAGGTACGAGTGACTTTCCTGGCTACATATACATGTAACTGTGTGTATGTAGCCAGGAAGTTATTGTATGTACAATCGTGTATACTTTTTAACTTTTGGATACGTTTCTACCTATTAGACCCAATCTGTTAACGTAGATTTTAATCTAGTACTAATTTTCGGTCTATATTCCAACTTACAACTAAACAATGTCGTAAGTTTTCCTAAAACAATAAAATAAGTACGTAATGTGTATAATGTAAGTTCGAGGATAATTTAGATAATAGTAAAAAAGGTTTGTTTGTTACTATGTAAAATTAACGAATAAGATCGGCGAGTAATCTGCCAAAGATTTTACCCGATTTTTTTGACTAAATTGACTATCATTTTGTTTTGAAACAAATGTTTATCCTACCGGGAATCGAACCTAGGACTTTTCGCACTGCCAACTGAGCTAATCGGTCGTCAGAACCGTAATGACCTACGGTATGTACAATGAATGTTGATGACTTACGGTAGTAATAATAATTTTTAATTCAAGTAACAAGACTCATAACAAAGGAGAAGAATAAAAACATGCAAAAATCTACAGAACAGAAACATACAGGAAACGAACAAAAACATATAGCAATAATACAAGATGAAATAGATTAAGTTAAAAACAAGTTAATCTATTTCACCTTGCCCAGTAGAATCCCCCAAAGTGCTGTAAAGTGGGGCAATCAGTTTTTGCAGCCAAAACCCTCAAAATACCATTGGTGCTGCACCACGTTCTGTGCAGCAGGGATGCAACTTTTTTGCGCCTGCTCGCATGGAGACCGTCAGTACGCGCTCCCACAAACATCTCCGAAGCACTGCAGTATCGGGGCAGCCTCATCAGCACCCTGAAGGCATTATTGTATTACTTACACAATAAAAAATTAGTGAAAATGTTTGCAATCCATATACCTAACTTGTTTTAACAGTACTTAGTTAAATTTCAGATATTTCATATTTCCAGTAATTTAGCCATGAATGTAAGAATGAAAATGTTGCGAATAGCGATTGTCATTCACGTCATGACATGACATGTTTTAAATTGTCATAACGTCGTTACGTTAAAGTGTCTATGGACACCTGGAACACCAGGGGGGATGTAGGTGCGCTGACGAATCCTATTCACAGTTTTTTTGAAGAGTCTCATGTCGTAACTAAGTGGAAAAACCTCAGCTGTCAGTTCATCGCACAACTTTCCGGTTGACGTCATAAAGTATCTTGATGAACGTATTGTATGCATTAATTGTTTGTCGAGGAAGTTCGGATGATCCGCCCTTCGGTGGCGAGAGATGTAATGATAAAAATCCAATTCAGAGTTGACTTCAGATCGAACAGCTCTTCAGTACAATCCCCATTGTGCGACTCACATATTGTGCTCAATAGGTTTTAACATGACAATAACTCCATTTAAACGATGGATCTTGGCCTAATAAAGTAAGGCTTCTAATACAAAATAATAAGGGCAAAGGTCATATAACTTGATAGCTTATTTCTATGGATATTTTGGGAAGCAAATGGGCTGTAGCACCTTAAAGTAGTCATCATAAAATAAATAATAATAATCTCTCCAACTCTATGACTACCTACTGAAAAGGCAGGAAAGTATTGTACGATTGACAAAGATGAGCACAAAGAGATCTCAGCCTCAGTCCAACAATGCTATGAACCGATATCATGACGATAGTACCCTTTATAAAAAAATCAATAAAATCACTACTTTCAATGTACATGTTTTAAAAATAACTTCACCGACGTCTTGCGCACATTATACATAATTTAACAGGTAAAACTACAAAGGCATTAAAAAGAAGAATAAAATTAATTCTAAATCGGTCTCCCTCTGTAACCTTCTATCTTTAACTGTAAACGAAGCTCTTTTCTGGAAAGTTATCTTTTAAGCCCAGATCTGATGAAGGTACTCGCACCCAGCTGACATTATTCGTCTCGTTGTTTATATGGCGGCAAAGCAATGAATGAAACTGGTAGTTTCATCCATCGCTTTGCCGCCATGTAAACGATGTCACCCACCCATCTAAAGACTTGTCTGCAGTAATTACGACGTCCTGTTCCAAGTCTCCACTCCGTCACTTTTACAGGCCATCTTTCATTTGGCAATTGGCTCAGGTTTCCGACTCATTTTTACTTAATAATGTCTAATTAACGCTATTCGACTTTGATCTAAACCATTGTGCACAACATGTGCACAACTCTGAACTGTTCATTGAAAAATAATCAGAAATAAAACGTCCTTATGTTTCTGCTTAAGCCGAAATTGGCTCCAAATTTAAACAATTTACAAACGTTTCTTAAAAGGCTGTCGTATATAGCCCAGACCTTTTCCCATTCAATATTTACCAGAAAACCAGTTTCAGATAAAAATTTGCCCTACTTGAACAAATAACTTTAAATAATGAAGCGAACGACCGGTACGTGCGTTATCTCGTTATTTTCATGTTAAATATTTCCACATGTTTACCAGAGCTCATTGCATAATACTTTTGACCCAATTACAGATCATAAAGCCCGACTTATTAGAGTATCGAGACTCAAGCAGTTCCCTTGCGCGGAAGTGGTGGTCCTCGGTGATTTCAACGCTCACCACGAAAAGTGGTTGGGATCCCGAACTACCGACCGCGCAGGGAGAGCAGCCTACAACTTTGCCCTGGCCTATGACTTCTCGCAGTTGGTGTCCTCACCCACGAGGATACCTGATATCGAGATCCATACTCCCCCCTTACTGGACCTCCTGCTGACTACGCGGCCGAATGACTACAATGTTGTTGTTGATGCTCCGTTAGGATCATCAGACCATTGTATCGTTCGAACTGCTGTGCCAGCTAAGCAATCCGCGCCGACGTATTCTCAGGGAACGCGCAACGTCTGGCACTACAAGTCTGCAGATTGGGATGGGTTTCGCGAATTTTACGCTTCTTATCCCTGGATCCCTGGGGGCAGCTCTGTTTCTCGTCGGGAGATCTGGATACCTGTGCAGACTCCGTCGCCGACGTGGTGCTGCAGGGCATGGAATGTTATATTCCTTGTTCCGTGATACCCGTAGGCGGACGGAGCCAACCTTGATTTAAGCAGAAAGGCCCGTCGTAATAAGCGGGCTGCATACAGGGCCTGGGCCAAAGTGCAGGTGTCTGAAGATCCGAATACCACCGACTTGAGGATGAAATTTAACGCTGCCTCGAGGTGCAGTAAGAGGATCACTGTCAGAGCAAGGAATGAGCACATCCGCAGAATTGGTGATCGACTAGCAAGCTATCCTTCTGGAAGTCGGGCTTTCTGGTCGCTCGCTAAGGCTGCCGAGGGTAACTTCTGTCAGTCGTCACTTCTTTTTGTTCCAGTACTCCAGTAGTTTTGAGTAATTTTATTACTCAAAACTACTGGATGGATTTTCATCCGTGACATCCATCATGTCGGTGCTTTTACAGGTGTAAAAATTTTTTTACAGCTGCAAAGTCCACGCGAACGAAGCCGCGTGTAGGAGCTAGTTTTATTATACTTCAATGTTCGAAATTTAACCATGTAGTGGACGTCTATGTACGGCATCGACTCATTAAATCTTTCCAGACGCGACATCTCATATAACTAAATGAACCATAAAATTCTTTTAACCATAAAATGTACACGTTTATACGGGCAGGATTTGGCGCAGTCATATTGCAATTTAGCGATATAATCATGTTAAGTATTGTAGCTACTCAGTGTCATGCATGAATGATCATTTCTATTTTGAAAAGAGTTACTCTAACAAGATAATAGGCTGGTATGAAACGCTTGTTATTTTAGAAATAAATAGGTCAGCATTATAAAAATATAAAATTTATTCTATATGATCACCATTTGCTTTTATACAATCTTTCAAACGTTGTCGCCAGTTTTCGATTGAAACACGCACCATTTCCATGGGAAAATTGGCAACTGCCACCCTTATGGAATGTTTTAAGGGTTCAATATTATCATGGCGTGTAAAGCATGCCATGCTCTCTAAAACAGATCATAAGACATAATCGAGCGGATTAACATCGGGACTAGATGACGGCCAGTCTTCAGCTCTAATGAAGTAGTGAATATTCCGTTCTAGCCACGCCTGTGTTGAGCGAGCCTCATGACCTGATGCTGGGTCTTATTGAAAGGACCATTGTTATTTATGGAACAGGGTGTTGGTAAAAGGCTTTACGACCTTCTCAAGAATCGTATCTTGATACACTTTAGTAACATTTTCACAAAAATATGGTGCAGTCACTCCTTGATAGCTAACACCCCACCAAAACATCACTGAAGCCGGATAATGATCACGTTGTATCATATTGACCAATTGAGCAACTCTCACGGCGAAACATGGTCACCGTGGTAGTTTTTTGGGAACTCAATCTATTGTAATAATATCGCATAAGCAGTTTTTTATTGAATGAACGTGGCAGTCAAGCACACAGTCCACCTGGTGGTAAGTGGACACTGTCGCCCATATACCATACATCCGCGGTACATACCAACTTCAGTCCAAAATGACAAACGTTTGGCACGCCTCCGGATGCGTGGGCTAACTTTGGATATGGATCTATTACTAATAGAAGACAGATTATCAAACAATCAGCAGATGAATGAAAACCACAACTTACGCGGTAGAAATGCCCAAGGGGTGCAACATAGATCTTTTATATCAAACCGCACTTCCAGCAATTCATTGCTAAAGATGAGGGGAGAAAGCACACTTCGTTAACGTAACGTGCGGTAATTCTCCTGGAAACTAGAAACCCCGGGTATGTTGTGTTGCGTTACTTCGAACTGTTTTAGTGTGCGTAAAATTGCTCGAGGTGTCTATGATGGTAAAAACGGAAGGTGAAGTTATTCTAGAGATGATGAAATGTGAGCAATCCGTAGGATCTCAATATTTTATTTTTATTTACATGAAACAACAGCATAAATACAGTATAAAAATTACATTACAAATATCTGTAAACACATGCCTATTAATGTTTCAACAAATGATAAGGAATTGCTTATATTATACTATACTTTAATTAAACTACTTGTAAAAAATTGGGTCTAAGCTTATGATGACGGGTTACTAATGATAATAGTATATGAAGATAATAGTGCCGTTAAATGTACGTGTTTCTGTGTGTGTGTGTGTGTGAGAGAGAGAGTGTGTGACATTACATTTGAAAAATTGCAAATGCTATTTCCTTATAATTGATCATGATGCTGTGTAAACTGTTTATGCATGTGTGATGCAATTTGGACTAAAGAAGACTTCCTATTGTTTCTATCTCCTGATCTTAAATTCTAAACGACGACGTTGTTTCGATACAAGTCTACTCGATATATTGCCAGTTGACATCGTTACAAGGACTCCAGGATGGCGTTCTAATGATTAATTATATTGCTCAGTCATTTATTTGTTAAATTAATTGCAGTAGTTAAAATTACCATATTTTTTGGTCCTCTTCGACCTAACTTTTAACAAGCGATAAGAACCATTAACTATTAAACTGCCTCAGGATGTGAATGTTATCCACATAGTGTAGCCCTTTGGGAATCTTGGAACCTTGTGGGTGGGAACTTGAATAACTTGATCAGGCGATACAGCTAGTGATAATTGGAAAAACTTATATAAAATATGTATGTGGCTATTATTTTCTATACTGTGGTACAATATTCACATTTTCTTTGATAAGAATACGAATGTTCTACGAAGTTCTACGAATGAAAACGATACCGCGCGTCGGCTGTGTACTAAATATGAGCTTTATAAACTATCAGACCTTAATAAACTAACTGAAAAAAGCAGTTTCACACAAAAATACAAGAAGTATTACTTACAAAACGGCAGTTCGGTGTAACTAACACACATCACATTTCATTCCCTCCAGGTCCCGCTCCATTTCAACCCATCTAATCTCATCCCATCTTGTCGTGTTTTCCTCATCCAATGAGAAGAGAGAAATGAAATGTCATTAAAAAAGGAAAAACGGAAACAGTATATTTCCCATCAATTCCTTTTCTTAACCATAATTTATAGGCGACAATAATCGCTTTTACCATCAAGAGGACTCATTTGCCACATTATTTCTATAAAAAGACTATAAGTTACTATAAGTAGTCTATAATAAGTATATTCATACTCTGTGTAAACGATTTCGGAGGAGGAGGGTGCACGCTGCAATCCAACAGGAACTGGGCACACTCGACTGGCCTCGTTACCCCTCTCTCACAGAAGACTACCTTGAAATCTACTGTATTTCCCACTATATCCTATTTCCCTACGTACTTGTTTCGGTAATGAGTGAGATATGCCAGAGCTCATTCCCATCCCACCCTGTCCTATCCCCCCCATTTTCCGAACCCTTTCTCCAAATCAAGTCCTACATCTCAAAAGGTAGGCAGCGCATCCGTGGGCGTGCCAATGTTTGTCATCTGGACTGATGTTGGCATGTCCATGGACTACAGTATCCACTTACCACCACTTACCAGCAGGTAGACTATACAGTCTACCTGCTATCGTAGGTATAGCAGTGTAGTAGTAGTAGTAGTAGTAGTGTAGTAGGTATAGCAGTGTAGGTATAGTACCTACTGTACCTATATGTGCTGCTATAAATGTTATCGAGCATACGCTCGTCTGCCGCCTTCTTACTATAAAAAAAGAAAAGATAAAGAGACATTAATGAGTAATACAGTAAGAGTTCCCAAACGAGCATGGTTTTATATAAAATAGAGTACAGTTGCCACTCAAGCGGCATAATAACTAAAATCTATCTGTCTAATTCTAGATAAAAATAATACATTTTTATCTAGAGTTAGACAGATAGATTTTATGTGAACATTAATGGCATACCTTTGTAACAGATTTTATCCGGCTTTCATCTGACGGACGTACACTCATCAATCAGCGATGTCTCCTCAGAAGCTAATGCATGCGCTCCCTTAGGTACAGTTGCCCTGATAAGTAAAACCTATAAATACCTATAAATAGATAAGTAGTTATTTTAGCAGATGTTTCCTGGGGTCATCCATCACCTACTTGTATCGTTTACCGCTGAAATAGCCTTCTTAATAAAATAACCCTTCTTTTACAAGGCAAACTGTCACTAGCGTCGCTGTTGAACGGTACGTCGCTGTTCGTCCTAGACCAAATACGTCTAAATATTTATAATTCGATTCTATTTCAAGTTTAATATGTACTTTAATTGCAATTAATTTGCATTAAATAATATTACACTTTTTATTTGTTATCGGAGCATCGGACTGGTAGTCTACCCGCGTTTTCTCTTTCGGTCTGGAGAAGGTCTCCACAGAAGAACATGTTTCCCCAATCGCTGGTCGTCTCGGCCACATAGGTGACTGGTTCATGTGCATTTGAGCGAGGCTAATCGATTGCCCGCTTCCTCACCAGTGGATACGGATAGTTGCATTGAATATGATACTAAGAGAGTGGTTCTAACGCTGGCCACACGACACACAGGGGGGGGGGGGGGGGGGACCAATTAATGACTTCTTTAAACTTACTCCACGTGAATTCATTATTATTAATTATGGGGGAATGGGGAAAAGTGACAAAAAATAGAGAGGCATATGTCCCGTAGTGAACAGAAAGCGTTTCGTTCCGATTATCATCAACTAAAGCAACTATCATGAATTTGATGCTGATATTCGCACCGATGGTTTCCATACAAACGATGTGCATCCTCACTGAATCGAGTGCTGGCCAGCCCCGACGTCGTCCTGACCATGTTCGCGGATAGGCTAAATGGGACCGATTATAAGCCATTGTTGCATGGTCAACATGACAATTTTTTGGTTAATAATTAATTTATGTGATATTATAATTGATGTAATGTTTACATGTAAATATGAATCATGTTGTTTGAAATATAGATTATATTATTATTAAGGCTCAATTGCCGTGCATCGTGCTGGCTAAAAGCAGCAACTGCATGTTCGCTTCATTTTTGCAGTCGAATCAAACCGCAAAATACGAAAACGACATATTTTAGGAGATAATTATCATACTCGTGTAAACTATCTTTGAGCTGCCACTTCGTAAAATTGGGGGCGCAATTTCTTATCTCCTTATAAAACTCCGCGTTAGCGTCAAACTTTATAAGCGAAAAGAAAAATTTATCGCGAATTTTCCAAAGTAGAACAAAGTCGTTTGTTTATATTGCCTTCAAAAATGTCGAGCCTGTTCAAGAGGACATCGTAATGACATTTGCAACTAAGACATGCGAAGAAGTGAAGAAGGACTTATGATGAACGAGGTGTGAGAGATGAAGGGGTGGGGACTGTTTAATTTAATTTTGCTAAGATTTCACTAAAACTTCAGTATTTAGAAAACCGATACTTACATTAATGTCTGTTTTCAACGTCAAAGTAATTAGTAGGGATTCACATCCGGAGGGTCGATTATGCGATTTTGGTGGCAGTGCAAAAACCTCTTCCCACATTAAATTCGTATCTGTAATAATTATACCGCGAAATAAATTGATATTAACCGCGAGTACACCATCGAAATAATTAAATTAATTAGACATGTGAATTTAATGTGGGCATGGCCTTATGCAGTGCCACCAAAGTCGCAAAATGGACCCTCCGGAAGTGAGCCAGACCCCACGAATCCTTACTACTGTAGCCACAAACAATGATGATAACCGAGAAATAATTTGATTTCAACCGCGAATTAATGCACCCGCAAATATGGGAACTAATATGGGAAGACCATTTTTTCTGTGCCAGCAAAATCAACCCTCCGGAAGTGAGGAATGAAGAATTACACTACCATTGTATAATAATAATAATATATCTAAACTAGCAATTAAACAACTTTGAACGGTTTAAATCGCGTATATTTAACATTATTTATATCCCGACGTTTATATTATTTATTATATTAATATTTATATTAATAATAACATTATTTATATTAATAACTCAAGTGACAAATAAAATCAATTAGTCACCCCGTGACCACGTCCACTGCAAAGTGTTCGAAACGTCGGGATATAAATAATGTTAAATATACGCGATTTAAACCGTTCAAAGTTGTTTAATTGCTATGTATAGTAATCGCGAAAACCTAAGAAAATATTAACTCTAAACTAGTTAAATTACGATTTCCAAAGAAAAAGAGTGAACATTGCATAATATTGTAGAATGCTATTACTTGTTCACTGTTACTATCAAAAACGTGACAATACACAAAGAATACAATATGTATACAATATGTACTTTAATACAATATGTGACAACACGTGTATACTTCTAATACAGTTGGGTGTTAACTAAAGCCTATAATAATTGATCTGAAACCTACCGCCGACTGTACGTCCTTGATAAAACAAAGGTCCGCCCCTCGTGGGGGAGTGTACAAGGGCAATCAAAGTTTAGACACCCTCCGAGCTACATAGGTTCCTATTTATTGGGTAGCAGGTATTTCGTGACTTATAGGGATACTATAGATTTAGAATTGGTTTCCAAATCAACGTTTACCATAAAGGAGATAGAAATGCCACTTTTAAATGGTACAAGTTTCCAACTAGTCGAAGAGGTCGAGAGTCCTGTCAAACATGTGTTTGTCGAAGTGGCTTATGGAGTTTTAAGCTGAGTTCTAAAATATGTGAAAATCGCTCTTTAATGCACTTCTGTACTTTAATAATACAAAAAAGGACCCGGTAAAAATTAGATTGTCAAAATATTGAAATTACTACAATAAACCTTTTTTTATCTTAACCTTTGTCTTAATCTGAACCTTTATAATTAGAAAAGAAAAACAGTAAAATAGTTGTTAATGCCAATTTTATTTAGAACGTTTTGGAACTCAACCCTGATAAGATTTTTATGCCACGTGTAAATCTTTGGCAGTTTGAAGACCTACATGGCACGCCCCCGGATACGCTGCCTACCTTTTGAGATGTAGAAATTGAAAGGGTTGGGAAAACGGGGAGGGATATGATAGGATGGGATGAGAATGGGCTCTAGCATATCTCACTCACTACTGAAACACGTATTGAAACATTGGGGACTAGGATGTAGTGGGAAATGAAAGGATATAGAATGTACCTTTCAAGGTAGGTTTCTGTGAGAAAGGGCCAGTCAAGTACGCCCAGCGGCTGTTGGAATGCAGCGTGCACACTACTCCTCCGAATTTACTGATATCTTAACGAAAAAGAATAAGCTACTTGTATTAAATTTTTTCCTACTCAATCGGATAAATCCCCTAGATTAGCTGAATCACGATAGGAACAAGCCGATAATGGAATTGCTTGATTTTTTTTATCGCTTGCCCTTGTTGATATAAAACTTTTTGTTTAAACTAATTATTTAAGCTGTTCTAGCACGACTTCTTCCTACAAGTTTAATTCGACTTGGTACGCCGTTTGATCTAATTTAAAACAATCCAAAAATGATCTTATATTTTTTTGTTTTCTAATTGTTTTTATATTCCATTCAACTATTTGTTTTAAAACTAAATGTAGCTGCAAATTGTGGATAAGTGATATTAACTATTAAGTGTATCTATTAGCCTATCTATCTATTAGTGTGGATAAGTGATATTATCTATTAAGTGTATCTATTAGCCTATCTATCTATTAGTGTGGATAAGTGATATTATCTATTAAGTGTATCTATTAGCGTATTTATCTATTAGTGTGGATAAGTGATATTAACTATTAAGTATATCTATTAGCGTATCTATCTATTAGTGTGGATAAGTGATATTATCTATTAAGTGTATCTATTAGCGTATCTATCTATTAGCGTATCTATCTATTAGTGTGGATACGTGATATTAATGGATATTATCTTAGATAAGGCATGGATTTGAGAATACATACTAGATATGTTATACAAGCACATATATAATAGTGTTCTGTGTTCAGTAGCTCTCGAATTCTTTAATTCATAAGTGTTTTGAAAATGGAACATTCTTATTACGTAGTACTTAAGGTTCAAATTTGAATTTTTAATGAACCTCTCCTCATTTGCTTCGCCGTGCTGCCTACCTTTGGAGATATAGGAATGGATTTGGAGAAAGGGTTGGGAAAATGGGTAGGGATAGGGCTCTGGCACATCTCACTCACTCTTGAAACACGTACATACATTAGGGAAATAAGATAAAGTGGGAAATGCAGTACATTTCAAGGTAGTCTTTTGTGAGAGAGGGGTAACGTGGCCAGTCGAGCGCGCCCAGCAGCTGTTGAATTGCAGCGTGCACTCACCCCCTCAATGTTACAAAAAAAGAAAAAAATCCTTTATTTTAAAAACCAGATGTTTTAATTTACGTAGAATCTTGAAACAATGAAATTTTAAGATGGAAAATCTTAACTAAAGACAATAAGGTCACATCGACTTTATTTTTAGCTTGTATTTAAAAGAGCAGGAATAAATAAAATACAAAATCGTCAGCAACAAAACCTATTCTTAAATAATTAAAGTAAATAATATTGAATAACTAAAAATGTTACTACCAAGTTGACGGAGTCCATAGTCGGGACTTTTATCTCTTTAGTGTCACCAGAGAATTTAGACACTTTACACCGCGAACCCGAAAATTGTGGAATGAACTGCCAGTCGAGATTTCTCCATTACCCTACGACATGGGGTTGTTCAAGAGAGCTGTGAACAGTTGCAGAATCCTGTTCACAGCTCTACAAGGTCTGCAAGGTCGGCAGCGCACGCGCAAGCCCCCTGGTGTTGCAGGTGTGCATGGGCGCGGGGACCACTTACTATCATGAGGCCCGCCATTCTCTTTGCTTTTTTCTACAATGCGAGTAATTTTATTTTTAGTAGATATAACAAATGAAATATTCCTTAAAAAACGTTTAATAAAACCGTCATAAGTCCATCACTGAATGCCCCCGCCCCGGCCCCCCTTATCCGCCACCTCCCGGGCTACCTTGAAAAAACAAATTGGAAAAGTTTCACTGTCGCTCTGTCGCCCGCGCCTCGTTGAAGCCAAATATTTTAGCGACTTCGGTAACAGAGCCTTGTTTAATGTATTAGCTTTTAGCCGTGATTTCGGGAGAATTAATAATGAGAAAAGTTTCCGAGTAATAAGATCGCAGCTTAGTATTTCGGCTGGTCTCACTTCATCAGAATCCTTACCTTTATAAGGAGCTGTTGTCCGCGTCATCGGCCTTATCGAATTAGGATTAAAATCTATTATATACAGTATCACATGGAAAAATAAACTAAAAAACTAAAGGAAGAAATTCGGCGAGGGTCGTGGTTAACAATACATACATCATACTGATGTATGATGTATGTATTGTTTGAATTAAGTTGAAGTAGCCGTGGGTAAACTAAACCCAAACAAACAAACATATAAACAAACTATGAACCCCATTTCAAAAACCTAAAAATATAAACTTTGCCCTCTATATATATATATTTTAATAATTTGTGAATTCGTCAGAAAGCATCCCCATCTCTATACGAAACTAGACGACCTTCTCTGACGCTATGAACTCGGAACAGGAAGAAACAAAATTATACTACTTCGATCGAAACTGAAGATGCATAGTACTAATCTATATTTGATGTCGATTAAAATCTATACATATAATAAAAATGTAACTGATCGCTGTCTGTACATGGAAGATATATGAGAAAAATTATTATTGGGGGCCTTTATCAACGAAATAGAACCCAAAACAATGATTGTTAGATTTTTTGTCTGTCTGTTTATCGATTTGTCTGTGCGTTTGTGCGCGCTAATCTTGGAAACGGTTTAACCGATTCGGTTTTCACTAATGTATTGTGGTAAGCTTCATTTAAAATTTAGTGTTTGTTTTATTTCACTCAGTTCATAAATACAAAAGTTATATCAATTTAAAGAATCACGTCGAATAAAGACGGTGTTTATAAACTGAAGTCCACGCGGACGAAGTCGCGGGCAACGGCTAGTTTATAATAAAGTTACGTCTTATATAAAATAAGAAAAAACAATTTAAAATTTATTAAAAACCTAGTCTTTTTTTATTGAAAAATATTATTACGATACTAAAGAATTCTTATTACAAAAAACAAATTAATATGATAATAATAATATTTAATTACTATTAATAAAATCATTGATTTACCAATTCAAATAAAATAAAATTTAAACTTTAAAATAAAATTAAAAATATTATTTACCCACCTATATATTTAAACATCGGCCTGTCTCCATTCCATTGCCAGGCCTTAAATATCTTAAATATATGAAAGCAATAAATGGATTGAGTATATCAGTCTCATGACGGATAACTAATGGGGTACACGAAGTCTTCGATCAGACCACTTACCGGGAAATGTAACATGGAATGCTCAACGGACTAAGTCTGTCTAGAGTTAGATTTATTTATTTTTAATAAAAACAAGGTGGCAAACAAGAAAACAAGCAACGATACTTGTAGCTTATACAGTCGCTCATGGACATCTACGATACATGCCAACGTCAGTCAAAAATAACGAACAGTGGCACGTCTGCTAACTTTGGAGATTTCAGTGTCAAGAATTAGTATAAGGGAGGAAAGGGATTGGCAAGATCCCTGGAAATTGACACTGGCAATAGGATGAATATGAAAACGCATATAATTTCTTAGGCACATTGATACTGACACTACCTATTGAAATAATTTTCTTATTATTCCGACAGAAAATATATAATTCTCCACTTACATAGGAAACGCATTAACACCGTGTAAAAAGCTAATGGTGTATTCAGACTCACCAACTTATTCTTACCATTGACGGTGGCGCTACTGTCTAAACAAACGGAAATAAGGTGTACAATTTTGAGTGCAACGAGGAAGTACTTAATTTGGCCACCGGTAAAATAAAGTTGGTGACAGGGGATGAATGGGAGGAGGTATTGATTCACTGCACGGTAGCCTAGCAACGGCGAGAAGAGGCGTCTCACTGCGTCGTGTTTGTTGCCAACTTCAAGGAACTATTGAAATTAATTGCTCTTTAATAATGTTGAATGATCCAGCAACGCCTAATTACTTCAAAAAAATCTTGGTTGTTTTAATCATTTCACGTAACGTGTACACTGCGTGCAAGGTTATAAACAAGGTAACAAAAAATATTTCTAAATCGCAGTAGGTTTAGACTGCTGCAATTATTAATTCATTATACTTTCTGCACTCCATTCCATCCCCTTCAATCCCATTGAATGGAGAGTATCTTGGAATAAAGAAAACTACTTATCACATTTTTTATTCGCAATTCCATTCCATCCTCGTTAAATAATAGTGGGGTTAATGCTCTCTAAATGCTTTTTACTCCCTGTTCCTCATCCTTGCCGATATCCATGAGCGGCAGTAATCACTAATCAGCGGGTGGACTGTCTGCTTCTCTATCACTTTCTGTATATAAAAAGAAAACTCCTTTTCTCACAAAAATACCTTATTTAAACTTATTTACTTTTTTTTATATCAAATGATTTATAATGAAATCCGCAAAGACAAAACAATATCGTCATATGAACTCCTTTATTACTACATACATTTTTTTTTGTAATCGATAAAACGAACTCTTATTATACAAATCACAACAATATCATTTTTTATTGCAAATGCGTTATCTGCAAACCCTGACGGTACAATACATCTTATAAAAGGGAAGGGAGCAACCCTCCTGTGGTTGAAGCGACGATTTGCTCTTTGTATTGAAATCAAAATGATGGCAATATGGCCCCTTATCGCCGTTTCGTAAAAAAATCTTTAGTGGAAGTGATTTATAAACACGGTAAAATATCGAAAATGTCCCCTCGTAAGGGCATTTACATATGACGCCAGGGTGGCAGCGACGCCGACATATGTGAAGGCCCTAAGAGCCCATGGACCACTGACGCGGCACGTTGTGTTCAATGACGAGGGCTACGAAGACGACGGGTTGACACGACCGCGGCGACGACGCGCGCCACTCTAATTGTATGGAGTCATGTGGATTGGAGCATCAATATAAGAATACATGATATCCATATGAGAATTTGGTGTACGGTAATTAGCGCGATGCGGCGCGGTAAGTGTGTCGCGCGCAGTACTCTGTACGAATTTTTTTAATACATTCAGAATCTGCGTTATTAAGGAAAAAGGAGATTAGTCACGAAAATTTATAAAATAAGTTAGTCTGAACAAATTTAACCTTCTTCTTTAACCTTCTTCGACCTGATATATGCTGATATAGGCTCCTTCAACTTCCTCCACTTACTCCTGAATTCTGGGCAGTGAGGGTCCAGTTGCTGCCCGCCACTCTGCTAATATCGTCCTTCCACCTCATTTGTGGTCTCTCCATAGGTTTTTTCTTGTCCCATGATCTCCAATCTAGCACTCTTCAGCAGCACCATTCAGACTTTCGGATCGCATGTTCCGCACATGGCCAGGACATGTAGCGGGAACAAAATTTAATTTCTCTTTATCCTAAGGGTGGACCCCTAATCACTTTGACCCAATGGGATCTTTTGTGTACCCCTAGCCTTATATTCTACTTTTGACCCCGAATAAAATAACTTTAGTTAATTTAGTTAATTAACTTATGACTTTAGTCTGAATTTATTCTTTAAAGGAATTTTTCGAGCCACCCGTTACTGTTAGGCATTTTATTGAGCTTGTTCTCTCAATGCCTATCCTAATGCGAGACCTACAAAGGGTCCAATGAATTTGGTCTTTGATCCTTTTCTTGCCAATTCATCCGCCTTTAAACCCCTGATGTCCCGGGGCCTAAATAAGGTTCACCTACTGCAGACTGCTGAGTTCTTTGACGCAATTGAGTTATATTCTAGTTTATTGAGAGCTAAAATCCTTGAGGGTGAAGAAATTATACATGTAAACGGAATTATTAGACATGTATGTATGACAGAAATCCCGTACTCTTTGACTAGTGACAGATGCCTCTACACAGTCGGCTTGACTCTTTTTCGCTTTAAATGATATCCGTGTTACTGTTTGAATTCTTGATTGTGTATGCTTTGCTGATCTTTCCAGTGAGCGAAAAAAAACTAAATCGTGTGATTTAGAATACGATTTAGTCATATGATAATAGATAGGTACATTTTATTGTACATCAAAAACACGCAGAGAAATACAAAGTACAAGTAACCCTAGTGTGAGAGCTAAGTAGGGTTTATCTTGTTTTTATGAAACTGCGACTTATGTAGCGTTTAAATAAATTCTATTATATTCTGATTAGAAGTATAATCGGCGGCCTTATCGCTAAAGCGGTTTCTTCCAAGCAACCTTTTGATAATTTACATGATCCATTAAATCATATATTGATTTTTTTTTGGCTTGTATTTAAACTATTGACAAACAAATATTGTATTAAATGAGCAGCAAATCACGATCAACAAGACCACCTACCTTTTTAATAACTGAAGTAAATAAATTTCTAAGAATGTCACTATCAAGTCGTTCGGACTCGTTCGATATACTTTGCTGTTTTATATTACTTTTTGTTTCCTTCTCAGTAATAATATTGCAGTTGGCAATACAATTTATAAATATTAATCAGACAACAAAGTATCAAACCCATTTTGATGTATGCAGCCAATCACCATTACAATTCGTTTGCAGTCAGCTAATAAGTATACATCCGATGTACGACGATGCTATAACTAGTTTGGCCCAAGTGAAAATAAAATCTGCAAATTGAGTCTGTTAAAGAAAAACACCGTGAGTGAAAATGCATTTTTTTTTTTTGCATATGGTGCAAATTTCCTTGCTACTTACCACCGCACTGGCTAGCAGACAGTGTAGTAGTAAATTCGCGATAGAGTACATCACTCATCTTGATTTCGCCGATGACATAGTCATTTTGTCAGAATCACTGGAAGATTTGAAATGGATGTAGAACAGTCTAAACGCAACATCACGACGATGGTTTCGCAATGAACTTAGATAAAACAAAAGTTATGCTCAATAAACTTTCGGGATGTTCTTTCAGAACCGATAAGCTAGGCAGTATTTAGACAAATGCTTCAGTTCTTCTCTTCGCCTACACCATAATGTTTGATTTTGAAAGTCTTCAATCAGTGCATGCTACCAGTTATGACGTACGATATCGAAACGTGATCTCTGACGGTTGAACTGATCCATAAGTTCAAAGTTCCTCAGTGTGCCGCGGTGAGAGCAATGCTCGGAGTTTCTTTACGGCATAAAATCCGAAATAAAGAACTTCTACAATGAACAAAAGTCACCAATATAACTCATAGAATTAGCAAGTAGAAGTAGTAATGGGTAGACCATATTTGCCGCAGGACCCACAACCAATGCGATAGATAAGTCCTTGAATGGAGATAACGTACTGGGAAACGTACCGTAGAACGCCCTCCAGCTAGGTGGACCCACGACTTGAAGAAGTTTGCTGGTGGGGCTGGATGAGATGAGGCATACATAGGTATACCTCTATACCTCTCCACTGCTAGGTATAGACCTGGCAGTGGAGAGACATAGACTGATAGTATGGTACTAGCGACCTGCTCTTACTTCGCTCAGATAGCCTAACGATTTCGTAAGGAACCCAAACAATCTACATCTGCATCAATTTAGCATCTTAAAAAGTAAGAGAATTTTCAAAATCGGTCTAATTATATTTGATTTTACCTCTTACATATAAACGAAAATTTCTACCCCATCCTATTCTCTGTCCTTCTACATTTATGGAACAGATTGCATCATGATGCTTTATCCATGTTATACCCCATGTTGAACATGGGGCTTAAAACATCACATAACAGTAGTTTTATATACTGCAATAATAAGGCCAACAATAACATAGATACGGCTTAGTAATCTGGTGGTCCAGAACACAACTGAGCACGGTGTAGAAACAGCTACAACGCTTACAAAACGACAACAACCCCCACAGCAGCATAGAAGGCAACACTGAGTCTGCCACCTCTGCACTTATAGGTACATACTTTTAAGTAAAGAAGCAGCCATGGCGGCTCTTAGCATGAAGATATTTAATGAAGATTTTATCTTTCTATAAAAAAGGATTAGTTTAGATGTAATAAGCTAGAACGTCAAGTAATCTTTATTTTATTTTAAGAAAGATACACGCAGACCGCTCATCCCTTGCACCGCTAAACGACCGATTCGCGGCGCAAGCTGGGGGCGCTGCATACAACAATTGATAGCTTCAATCAGCAGCTAATACTGCGCGTACACGGCGCCTTTAGCGCCTATATTTATTGTACCAATGTCCTATCGTTAATCGATCTTAAAGAAACCAATAGCAAAACATAAATGTTCTAAAAAAATCTTTTAGTTTTTTTGTTTCCTAATTGCATGGATTTATAGTTAGCAATTTGTATTAATTCTAGGGGTGCTGCACCCTTTATATTTGTTATCATTGGTTCTCGTAAAAACGTGAACATTTTTCATAGAATTGGTATGTTTCATGTTTTATTCAGTAACTAGAGAAGAAAATATGTCCATAGTAAAATGATTTTTTCAAATTGATTACACTTATAAACTTAGGGAAATCTTGTAAATGACTCTCGTGTCTCAAATTGCATTTTTTACTTATTGCTGTAATGGCCAAAAAATGGCCTCGTTTAAAAAAAATAAAAAATATAAATATATTGTATAGATATCAGCTTCGGAATATTTTAGGTTAGGAGCTATCGCTATCTCTGTCACTCAAGCATATGTGTAATGGCACAGTAGTGCGGTTCTTTTCTATCGCACTGTACCTGTGACTTTTAGCTTAGTCAATTTTTGAAGATTTTGATGTCTCAAATCAGTTTCTAGTATCGCAAGATATTTATTTATACCTAAGTGACGTAATCGGTGCAAAGACAAAATAGAATAAAGTTTATTTTGTTTCCAAAATACAATAAGAATAGTTTATAATTATTAACATAATCTACAACTAAATAAAGTACAGTGAGTGATAACGAAAAAGGTCTCTGACTCAGCATGACGTTGTGACCGCCTCAGCAGACCACAACGCTAATTTTCAGTCCGGGCCTGTTTTTGTACATCACCGACGCCTCTCAGCGAATAATAGCAATGAAAAATCGTGCAATAATTACATAAAAAAATATATATACTTGATTATTGATATGGAATTGTTGATATGGACTTATTAAGTGGAGTGTAGGCTTATTAAATGGACTTATTAAATTTGGTTAAGATTTTCTAACATTGTAGCATTTTCTTAAAACATTTTCATTGTAGGGGGAGAGTGCATGCTGCATTCCTATAGTCGCTGGGTGCACTCGACTGGCCACGATACCCCTCTCTCACAGAAGACTACCTTGAAATGTACTGCATTTCCTACTATATCGTATTTCTCCAATGTACGTACGTGTTTCGGTAATGAGTAAGATATGCCAGAGCTCATTCCCATCCCATCCTATCCCTGCCATGTTTGCAACCCTTTCTCCCAACCCAATCTGCAAAGGCAGGCAGCGCATCCGTGTCGTGCCCACTTTTGTCATTCTGGACTGATGTGGGCATGTATCACGGATGTCTATGAACTACAGTATGCACTTACCATCAGTTGGACTGTATGCTCGTCCGCCGCCTTTTTTCTATAAAAATACCAAAATTACGTTTAAAAAGAAACGTACTCTAACATCAGATTTCTAAGATATAACAAAGAAAACAAATATTTCTTTTCAAGATGTCACTAAAGACTAAATAAATATTTAGAAAATTTGAAACGAGAATAAAGTCCCTTTCCTCAGACATGTCACTACACCTAATTCCATAATAGTATGTCATTTAACTTATTTCAATATGTCATATCATGACAATAGCCCTTTCGGCGTATAATGTGTAATTCGCGAAATATGCCATTCGAATATGCATATATCGTGGTGCACATATCGTTAATGAAATGAAGCATATGTAAATTGTAAGAAACAGATGTAACTTGTAGTGTACAAGTACCAAATCACATTTTGCTACTAAGGTGGATTACAAAATCCTCTCCTGATTATATGGAACACTTTTAAGCTGCCGTAAGACGCTATAAGCAGTCTGATCAAGAGATAAAAAAGAATTCCCACTTTAATCACGTTAGCACCAAAACGTGACGAGAAACAATAGTAACCCCCACATGCTAAATATTGTTATCACAGCGCCGTTCATAATTATGATTGAAACGCACGAGGGGGTATTTGGCGAGGGTGAATTATAATTTAATATATATAGGTACTAGAATATACCCTCAAAGTTAATAATGCCATAGGGAGTATAATTATTTAGAATACAGATATTTGATGACAAGCCTTGAGGAACTACACAACCTCTTAAAGAGTGGACTCGCCAACGAGCTTGGCCAGAGGCGTGGAGTTTTAATGCCATACATCCCTCATGGACATGTCTAGCAGGTGGACGACAATAGAGCTGGTTACGGTTCCGGTGATATAAAGCATTGACTAACCGAGCATTCGCCTAATTAGAATTGCAAACCTTTTTGCGGTTCGTTGCATTATTATATGTATTACTATATGTGCATTGTATTATATGTATTATTTGGAGTCATTTTTTATTGATTACACGATGTTTAACCAAAGGTTTATTGTCAGAAAATGCCACGAGGCATTAAGTTCGCCTTTTGTACAATGTTTCTTTGTGCACAAAAGTTTAATTAGATTAATTAAACATGCATATTCGTTATTTAACTGAATAAACAGGTTTGTTCTGCAACGTTATTTTTAGGTAACACAAAAAATGATTTTATACACATAACCGCTAACACTATATATTGCTCTTACGACACATACGACCACGTACACACCTCATATAGTCATAATTAATCTGTATTAATTGTTTTTTTTTTATAATATTTGTTCGTAATTGACCTAAAACTTAGTAACATTGTTAAACTACTCTTTCAATAAGTTGTTTTCCATCCGTGAACTTTGTAAATGAAGAAAAAAAAATGTGTGAAAGTAAGTGTTGAAATTTAAATAGTCGTGGAACAGAAGTTTTTGATTCTCACTAGAAATTCAGTTTTAATAGGACGCAGATTTAAATTGTGTATAATTAATTGATTTAAAATCTACAACATTACAAACTTAATTTGATTAAGTAACATTTTGTGTGTATTGTTACGTACACATATGAATATAAACATATAATACTTGTACTTGTATCAGCCTATACCGTCCCACTACAGAGCACAGGCTCCCCTAATAAATCAATGGGAGATATCGGGCTACAATCCACCACATGTGCCCAGTGCGGATTGGAGTAAACACACTGCTAATATTATTTTATTTCTCAAGCATGCGACTTTCTCACGATGTTTCCCTAACCGCCAAGCTAAAGACATTTTTTTATAAATCCATACTTAAGTAGAAACTCAGTGATTCGGCCCGAAGATTTGAACTCACTCGAATATGACTAGTGGATAGATACCCCTAGACTATCACCGCTCTTAAACACTTAATTGAATTCTACAGTAAAGGCAGCTGCGTAATCCACGTAGACAAAACCTCAGTAAATAACTAAATCTATAAATATTCAAAACCCAAGTCGGTAAAATCCATTGAATATTGCCCGTTTTACTGGCAGAAGCCTTTAATAAACCGCCCCTAAATAGGTGAATAAAAATAGCTAACGCGTGCTAACGGCATTAACTTTTCATTTTGTGTACACGCCCCGTCCCTGTGAACCTTGAACTTTGGTCTGTCTCGTTATAGACTCTTGCTTTTTAGTCGCAACGTAGAAAAGAATATACGAATAAAATGTTATACGTATGACAATATTCAGTAAAAATACCCAGATCAAAATAAAAATCCCGAACTGCAGCGTCAGTTTCAGTATTTGTCGTTCGTTTTAGAAACAAAGTGTTTACAGACACATTCTAAGCTTTACGAGCCCTATCTAACGACATAATATCTGTAGTTTACAATACTTTTTACCTACCTTTTACATTTTTTTGACCTTTTTATACCTAGATCTAATTTATACCTAGATTTTTAGCGAAACTGTAAGTCTCAACGAATTTGCCAAGTGAAATTGCAAAGCAATAAAATTTGTTTCAACTTCAATATCAAAATCCAAGAACTATTTAGTAAAATTAATTTGTACACGAAACAAAACTTAGTGTTCCAAATAAGGATTGTCAGCATTTAATACACGGAATTAAAACTAGTCCAGTGTCCAGCCTCTGCACTACACTACGACTACGAGACCATAAATTAGACACATTCTACAACTATTGTGGCTTTAATCCGCCTCAATCTATCCCCTAATTACAGATAAGTATTCAGTTAAACTGGCTACTTAGTAGTGATGTGCTTTAATTGACTCATTCCCTCAAAAGTACTTTATATTTGATAATACATTCGTTATTATAACGATAATAATTATATTTGCTAATAATTCGATAATAATAAATAAATATTGATAATTAAAATTAATAAATTCTAATATAATATAACAATCGGCTGTGTGGTGTTGGGCGGCTTTAGAACAACATCACCCAATCCTTTCCCATGGTTGTTGTACTAAGGGATAAGAAAGCCGCTACCACAAGCTTTAAGGAACTACATCTTCTCTAAAAGAGTGGCATCGCCAAGCCGATTAAGGCTGATTAAAGCCAATTAAGGCCGATTAAGGCCAAGCTTCTGTAGCTTTTTAAGGTCACATATCCCTTATCGACGAGACAATGCGCATGACGAGGTCCATGTCTAGAAACGAACGAGAAAAGGCTAAAAGTTTGATATGATTTTTGGAACGAAGTTCCTTTACGCAGCTTGCGGTAGGTGTGATTCGAGAGAAAATGTAACGTCACGTAAGATTTTTACTCCCTCCATACGCCTTTCTCTTTCTCTGCGTGTGTGTGCTTGCGAGTACCGAGAGCGAGACTCAAGCAGAATAACAGACGTGCAGACTAGTGTGTGGCCGGTTGTATAATCTAAATGTTTGATTTGATTCCTTATTTTAAATTATTTCCATTGAAAAAATGATACAAAATAAAAAAAAAATACATGAACTAAACAGATTCTATTTCGAATTACATTCGGAGTTTAAAAAAAAATGCGTGAGGATCTTTATTCCTGACGGGGGTCCCCTGACCGCACACGTTTTTTATTGTACTTTCCTTTTTCGATCTCATATGCCATTCAAAAATACTTCACACCATTACAGTACTCATATTTCCCCACAAAAATTGAGTTACAACAAGGACTCATAAACTCATACTTCATCTCAAAAAATAATCGTCCTCATTTTCTATATGAAATAGTAAATTACAACACTGCTTTCTAACAAAGTTTGTCGAATGTTTGTTAGTTAATTAACCGTCAAAACATTGGAACGCAACAAGAAACAACAATGATATACCGCCGCGATCACAATCTGGTGGAAAGTGAATTATGGGAAACAATGTACAAATGATTGAGTTGCTGTTACTCAATCAAACTTTTATATCTCAATTACATTTTTGAATCGTACAAGATTCGTGTATGATGCCTTCAGAACTCTCAGCAGATTGAAACGTGGAGTTTATAAAGCTTAAATAAATACTCCGTTGCAGAGACGATCGCAGCCAAAGAATTGGGGTGGGGGGGGGGGGGGGATCATGTTAACAGTAAAATAAGTTCAGCAAATTAGAATTTATTGCATTTCATTCTTTAGACGTTTTAAGCAAGAATTTTCTATTTTTAGGAGGTTTGTCAATTTGACGTGTAAGATTTGGAGGGTCATGACCCCTACGACCCCCCTCTCGGACCGCCACTACCGTTGGCTCAACAATACAAATAAGGTCGTAAATATCGAGACAAGGTAAATATATTTTTTTCTTTCCATATATGGCAATAGCGATTTCTTTGCAATTAACAATTACGAAATCAAAATTCAAAACAGTCGAAGTCGAAGCAAGTTAAGAGTCGCTCAGTAAAGTGATAGTTGGTTTACTGAGGACAGAAGAGTTAGACTCCTTGCAACGCAGTCTCACGCTTTTATTTGATTATCACAAACATTATGCACAAACACTACCTATACTTTTAAGCTTAATAAATTATCACTATATATGTAAATATTGATTTTTTATATTAATTAAACAAAAACTCAACCATCATTTCTCGAACTGCCACCAAAAATCCGTAAATATTTTTAAATATGTACGCAATTAATGCAGGTACTGAGTGTATTTTTTCAAGAGTAATTCTAGTTTCATTGCACTGTGTTTGACCAAGAATTTGGAAATAATTCCTGCGTAATTATTTATGTACACGATATTGTTTTAACAATGGGCGAGCTTATTGCTAAATAAATGCTTTTAAATAAATGTTTTTATAGCGAGCAGTCGGCTGAAAATCAGGCCACAGATTCATTCTCAAATACTTTCGCCTGGCCAGCAACAAAATTCCCATCCATATCAGAAATGCTCCATTACCATACTATCGCCTTATTTCTATCTATATATATAAAAATGAATGTTTGTTTGTTTGTCCCGTATGCGTTCCTATACCATTCATCCGATTGCGATGAAACTTTGGTGAGTTGTTGTGCGCACGCCCGCGAACGATTCTGAATTTTAGTACAACCATTTTAAAATCAGGAATGAAGACCACGCGAAGGAAGTCGCGCGAACAGCTAGTGATATATAAAAAACCTGTCGCAAACAAATATATTTAGATTCCTTACACTAATACCCTAATATTCTTCTAATATTATTATCCCTAATAATAATAATATTATTCCGGTAACACTCTAAACCCGCATAATTTGCACTATCCCAAAACTCATACTAAAATCCATGAATTCTAAACGCATAACTTACTAAAACAATGTCGATTGTTATTCATGGAATCGGCTGCCGTCCATACTAACTTTTAGTGAGTAGCCCTTAATGTCCACTTTTATCTGACCTCCAAATAAGAACCGGTTATTTTAAATCACAGTCCAGAACAACTGGTGAAACGGAAATATAATAATTAATAATCAGTCTCACTGTTGGTGTATTAATGGTGAAAGTTTATTTTTGTCTTCAAATACATGTTTTATTTTTACATTGTGGAGAATAAACACGCAAAATTTAAGATACTTAAATTGTAGATTATATAACTGTATGAATACAACCCGATTCAAAGGAAATTTCTCACTAAGACACATGTGAAGAATAGAATAACTATCGGGGCACCATACATAGTTACTGGTAGTATTTCTCAAAATTAAAACATATAAGGAATATCTAAAGCGCTGTTGCATATTTCTTTTAATGATTTTTTAATTTAAGACTACTTACATTTTGACAATTTAGCAAAGTGTTTGAATCAACGTGTCATTGATTGTCATTGAAAGCAAGATAACTAAGTTCAAAGTGGTCAATATGAATAAACGGTCGATATTGTCATAATAATAATATGCTTGAAGTTGCCTGAATTAAATAATTGAATAAATAAAAAAGCAAATGAAATGTTTTACGAAACAGATTTAACGTTAAAAATTAAATGTAGGCTACTATACTAGTAAATCTACGCAGCATGATACAGTAAATGTTTTATGCAGGCAGCTCCGAGCGTCAGTACCAGATGCAATCACGTTCCATACTTAATTCAATTTTTCACGCCCCATTATACTCTTGTGATACTTGAAGCTACGTTCACATGGAGCATTCGGCGCGTGTGTTTGACGTTATTTTTACACCAAAATAACACCAAACATGCAAATTGATGCAAAGTTTCTATTATGGTGATAATAATTTTATTTTTTTGTTTATTTACACAACCTAAGTAGACTTTAGGTTCACCGATTCGCCTAAAGTACCTTAGAAAAAAAAAAATTAGATGCTTATCTATGAAATGGCGGAATTTATTACTGGCCACTTTGATTTTCGATATCTTCTGTTCTAATTCGAATTTCAAAATAAAACAAAATGTATCTAATAGCTACGATGTTCTTATTTCGAAATCAGTATTTCATTTGTTTCTTTGTACTTAAATTTTGTTCATATGATTGTCTTGAAAATAAAATGGATAAATTGAAAATTCGTGCTATTTTTTAATATGAGTTTCCTCACGTCACCATCACAACTCAGACAGCTCACAATATCAATGGTATCGGCCAAACACCACAAACGATCGCACCGTGAGTATAAGGATGACCTACGACCAAGCTTAATAATAATGAATTAAAGGCTATAGTGGAGGCAAATCCATCGCAAAGTACAGCCGAGTTAGCAGCAGGGTTTGTTGTTAGTGATAAAACAACATTGGTTCATCTGCGTCAAATCGGCAAAATAAAAAAGCTCGAAAAGTGCGTACGGTATGAACTGAACTAACGTCAGCGACAACAACGCGTCGAAGTGTACACTGTGTTATTGAACTGTCACAAAAACAAAGGAATTTTGAATCGCATCGTGACTTTTGATGAGAAATGGATCCTGTACGATAACTGCAAACGTTCGTATGAGTGGCTGGATCCAGGAGTTGCAGCCTAACAATGTCCAAAACGCAAGACAACTAAGAAAAAGCTACTGGTAACAGTTTGGTGGTACCGTGCCGGTATTGTCCACTGCATTTTCTTGCGAGCCGCTCAAACGATTGATGTAAATTGGTACTGTAAGGAGCTGCAGACGATGATGGAACAGCTGGCAACAAAGCAACCAAGTTTGGTCAATCGCTCATTTCCACTTCTTCTTCATGACAATGCCCGCCTTCACACTTCCCATATGACAGTTTTAAAATTTCAAGAGCTGGACCTGGAGACTCTTCCTCGTCCACCATGCTCACCGGACCTTGCCCTGACAGATTTCCATTTCTTTCGAAATTTGTACAATTTTTTACAAAGAAAAAAATTTGATTCTAAAGTAGATGTGATTAGGGCTTTTAAAGAATACATTAATACCTGTCCACGAGACTATTACAGCCCTCACTGCCCGTGAGGTGGCGAGGTGAGGTGAGGGTCAATATTTCGACTAACATAATAAATATTTTTATACCAAGAAAAGTTTTTCAGTTTCTCATACAAATGGGTCATTTCATAGGTGAGCACCTAATATTTCATTCACAAATAACTGTTTCTTCGTCTACCGCATCGGACTCCTCTACCGATAGGGTAGACGAGGCCACGTGTCGGGAAGCGCAGTGTGAGACGCCCCCCGTCCATGTGGACGTATGACTTAAAGAACTTCGCCGGTGGTGGTTGAATAAGATCGGTTCCATGTGAACTGACCCTACACTAAATTCTTACAATTCATAAATTATCAAATCTCATTATAAATCTTATTATCAAAGGACTTAAGGTCAATTTCAATCGTTGTAACATTTTATTTTCTTACCTAAACCACTATTAAACTGAAACCTTCATTTTAATACTCACTCTTACCCATAAAAGATCAGTATAAACTGGCTTTATTACACATGGCTATAATAACCAGTGGGTAAAGACTTGGATATCTATAGTTGTGTTACAGGGATGGTAGGTAATGTTGAGTTGGCAGGTCTGTATTTATGAAGCTGTCTGGTGGGGAACACACCCATCTCGCCCGCAACGAGCCGTGGCGAAACGTGTGGATGAGATCACACGAGATAACTAGACGAGCTCAAGTTATGTTATTACGCTTAACCTTATGTTGTACCATATATGTACCATATACCACAAAGGCATGTACCATAACTTTATCAGGACGGGACAGTACAAGTACAAGCAGTACAAAATCATCTTGATCTTTATTTTTATTTTATTGTATTTATTTGGTTTACCAATGACAGTTACATTTTTTATAAATGAAATGAATTTTTATTTGCATGGAACATATACATGCTGTTAACAAATTCATATGGACACAATTTTTTTCTGTTTGAGAGTATGAGGTAACAACTTCGCAGATATTAAAAAAAAAGAGGAGAAATATATGAAATCATTAGGTCATATTAATTTAAATGACGATTTTTTTAATTCTCTCGGAATTTAAAAAGAACTTGAGAAGTAAAATTGAGTTTTTGTTTGATTGCTATAAAAATTGTGTATTGTGCCTTTTGTGATTTAATAGTGATAGTTTATTAAACATCAAAGTATATTTTTGCATGATGTTCGTGATAATCAAATAGAAGCGAGGGACTGCGTTTTTCGTGTGATTCCAAAAAAGAGTCCTCTTCTGTCCACGGTAAACCTACTATCACTTTCCTGAACGACTCCTAACTTACTTCTACGGGACTGGACATTGACAGGATACGTTTTAGACGTGGAAGTTGTTTAATTTAATTGTTTAAAGAAAACTTGACACTGACAGAATGTGCTAATTACATCATTGCCATATATGAAGAAAAAAATAATTAAATGGCATTCATTTTATCATTATACTGTTATATGAAACATGTTAAAATATACGAAATCAAATTATTAGGTAGTGGAATGAGTTCACGGCTTTTTATAGTGAAAAAATTAAAAACTTTTTTGTATTAGATAAATATTTATTGAACGGAATATTTTCTAAATTTGAATAACTGATAATAAGAAACATTAAAAAAAAAATACATTAAAATCGGTTCTGTTCTTGAGGATTATGAAGTGAAAACCTTCATTGACTCGACTAATAGGTTTTGGAAGCTAAAAAAAATATACCGGCCATCGGTCTACTTATTTTTTGTTAATTTTCAGAAGAAAAGCTCTACTATGTAAATCTAACTATGTAACTACTATGTACTATGTAAAATAAAAAAGACAGTATTCTCGTGTGCCGAACACTGTGTTGCTACAATAGTATCGCTAATAACTTCTAATAGCGAGACCTCATTCGATTTCGAAGCTTCGACTTAGGGCTTGTCCACACGGGGCGAATTTCATGCGAACCGTCACGCACGTATACATGCGAACGTTGCGTCCAGAAGGAGCGTGAAACGCGCGAGTATTTGGCGACCGGACCTTTCTGGACAAGGTCTTAAGGCTCGTTTATTCTCGTATGCGATCAAACAATTCTCGCCTACAAAGAGGGATAACAGTCATTAGATGATGATAACAGTTGTTTATACTAGCTTTCGACCGATGTTCGAGAAACTTGCATTCGAGAATCTCTCCTTGTGTAAATGAGCCATTGGTGTTATAAAATTGCGCCGAGCGCTCGACCCTCCAGCGCTGAATGATTATTAGCATTAAGACTCGAACGGCAAATGCTCGTGAGCGATATAGTCCAAGGTTTTTGATGAGGTTACAAACTGCAGTCCAAAACGGTTAAGGTTAACGTTCTTACGGTTCCTTAGCGCTGACGTTCGAGCGATCATTTCTACAAAGTTAGTGAACTAGTCTGTTTGCAGCTTTAGATAAACTTTCCATTAGTGTACGATAAATGAAACGTTGTGCTTGCACATGTTATGTTAAGCTTGCACATGTCACGTACGTGAGCATGCTTGTATAAATATTTTTTGAAAGATATCGATTATATTAGCACTACCTAAGACTGCAATATATGACTGTACCAATACTAATAATTAAACAACGCCTTTTGACCATCTCCGTATTCCGAGAGATGATGAGTGAAACGTAAACAAATATCCAAACATACTTACAGAATACATTACATTGCGTTGTAACCACTCGTGTCGTATACATTTGTATATTATGTTTTATACATCTGTCAGCGTTCGGACACGATCGGAAATAGTATCTACACATCTTGATAGTTTTGTCATAATACCCCTTGATAGTTAAATACCCCTTGTAATAACCATTTACCCAGTTAACCAGTTATAACCAGTTTATTAAAAAGGTCTACTTTGGCTATAAGACGGTCATCGTATCTATTGTTAAGTTAGATATTAATTAATGAGTTCTTAAAATAACGCCCACAGTTTTTTAAATCTAGCTTGATTAGAATGACAGCTGTCAAAGTGCCTCGAATAGTACTGGGTCAATAATGATCAAATCGAGATAATGTGTTTATTTATCGACTGCACTACATGCACTTATGTGCATTACAAATAGAAAAATACGTGCGTGTACATGTGGCAAAAAAACCTGTGATTTTTAGGTTTTACAGATTAATTATTTTTATAGAGCACAATTCGGAGCACTTTGACAGGTGTCATTCTAATCAAGCTAGATTTAAAAGAATGTAAACGTGAATTCAGTTGTACAAAATACAAGTACGAAACAACAAACAAAAGACAAGCATAAACTGAGAATGACAACACACACAATGTCAAATTTGGGATGATTTCCAAAACGTGTGGAAATTGCTCTTTAAACAATTTAGTTTCCGATGGTTCTTTATTCTTAATACAGAAAAACGCAGCATGAATCTAAATTTAAATTGATAAAGAGAGAAATTTGTACGTTTTGGAGCTCACCTTTGAATCTGCATGATTTCCTAATGTGTAAAGCAATGACCAACTGAGCGTTCGTACGATTACAAACTTTTAAGCGTTCGTAAAAAACGGTGAACATAGAATATTCGTTGCTCTAACTAACTGAATGAATAGGTTTGTTCTACAATGTAAGTTGGATAGTATTCTGCAAAGGAGTTTGTATTTAAGCGAATGCTCGATTGGCCGATACTGTATATTGGAAACACTGTCAAGTGCGTTGCTTTGATTAGGGTTTCCAAAATATTTCTGTAAAATGGAAAACGTCTTCAGAACTCCAATTTGTGAGTGTCCACATGACATTTGTATAGTTTATATTAAAATTACATTGCGAATATGCAGTGCCAGGACAAATTCAATCAATCGGTTTAATGAAAATGTTTTCTGTATATGTTGTATTAATAAAAATAAATACAATAAATTATGACACATACATAATATTGACAAATTGCTAAAACTCCAACCGAACGCGAAATTTTGCTACGCGTTCGCCAAAGATTTCTAATCTTGATGTTGTCTTCTTATACTGTTGATGGGGTTCAGGTCGATACTTCCACTACGTCACATCACACGTTGTAACCACATGACCACGTGACTGTGAGGTAATGGCCATTTCAACACTGAACTTCTTCTCTCTTCTAAAATCTTCTTAATTCTTCATTCTTCTACCACGATGTGATAATAACACAAACAATGATCGGCGCAGATAGTGCTACTTTGCATCAACTAACTCAACAGGATGTTGATAAATGAATGAACAATAACAAAAAAGTAAAAGTACTAGATAGCACTATCTGTACCTATTAACGAATGAAAGAAAAATATGAAATGACAAACTTTTAGAAAATTTCTGACCAAAGGCAGTGCCACGATGATTGCGAACTTGCGACTCTTGCACCACATTGTGGTTCACTGCCGAGGACAGCACTTTGAAGATTATAAAGCTAAAAACAACATAAATTACATCCTATCTTTGTACAAGCACAAAACGACAAAAAAGTATCATGTCAAAGTTTCTGTTTGTCGCCAATGAGATTATTATTAGTAGATACGTTAACATATCTTTTAAAACGTTACAATTTCGTAAATGATTATTGTATTACGACTCATTTACACAAGGAGAGTTTCTCGAACGCTTCTGGTGAAATTATTGCAAACGATTTTCGTATGCAACCACACTACACACGCATTTTGTACTCCTGTTTTTATGTTGCACGGTTTCCGAAGTAAATATTTTTTTAAGAAATGTTTTCGTCTTCAACTTACCGTTTTTTGATGACAATGAAGAATCAGTGGCAGCGTCGCTTTCATATCGCCGTTTGCAAGCGAATGTTCCGTCGGTACTGAAATGTTATTAAATAATTTATTATTATTTATTATTCACATTTTTTGTTTATGTTTTTAAAATAACTTGGACCCATTAGCAACAAATGAAAACAAATAAATCTTCTCTAACGTGGTCACAGCCGCCCATGGGCATTTGTAACATCCAGAGAAGAAGGTCCACTAACAAATTTTTAGTGCTGCGAACATTACAGAATCTTATTCAAAGCTTTCTTGAAGTATTGCATTCCATTTTTATAAATCTACTCCAAAGTTTCCAAAGGTAAGCGGCATCCGAGGGCACACTAACATTTGTCACTCTTTACAGATATTTGCATATTGCGATAGGGATCGAGAGTATTCACTTATCACCACTTACCGTCTGCTCGTCTGCCATTTACTTTCAAAATAAAATGTTGCATAATGGAAATATTGTCTGAATATTCTTGTCTGTGGTGCTGACTAACCCATCAATGTCAGTAGAATTAAACACAATCTAAATAACAGTCTTTAATAACATATCTGAATCTAAAATCTAGCCTCTTACCATCAGGTAAACCGCCAACTTACTTGTCCATTATAAAACCTATTTCATTTTTTAAAATAGTCTATACTGTGTCCTACTGCTAGGTAAAAGCCTCCCCAATTTTCTTGCATTAAAAAAAAATCTGTTACCAGAAACACAATATTAAAAATCAGAAATTCAACAAAAGTTATATTTTCCCAAGTTTAAGGCAGACGTGATATCATCCTAGACCATTTTGAAATATTGAATTCAATTTATGACATGAAATAATTAAAACGTTACTTACGCGTGATGAGGGCGACCATCGCGGTGGGCTGAGCAGGAGTGGTCGACGGGTGCATGCGCGCGGCTACCGGTGAATTGCTGAACACGCGTTTCGGGAAATGCAGGGGACTTGCACTTCAATTTATTAATTAGCTACTGATTAGTAAAGTAATTGAACTGTTGTTAAAGGAAATACTAATCTGTAGGCAGTGATATTAGTCTTGGTCGGGATGGGGACACGTCCTTGATTGCGGATGAACTTGATGCTATACGTGAACTTGAATAAGTTTGCCAGTGGTGACTGTATAAAAAGAGCGTAAGACCGTGTTCGTTGGCGAACCCTGGAAAGGCCTGTATTCAGCAGTGAAGAGACATGGAGTAATAATCTGACATACTCACTATTTGCTACAATGCATAACAAAGCCGCCTGTGTACATAAAATATTTTTTGAAAATCATTAAAAAATACACTATGAATGATACAAAGCCCACAACAGTTTGTCTGTTCTATCTGTCTGTCGCTCTCAACGAAGTAGCAGGCACAATAAAATTAGTATTGAAGTAGGTACTTCCTCAACAATAACTATTTTATTGTAAACATGGAAAGAATATGTCTACAAACTACATTATGCGTTACAAAATGCGATTTGATGGGATTAAGTGGGTGTACAATACTGTACCTCGATATCTCCAGTCTCCAGAAAGTAATCTTAGTCACGCCAATGAGTCCAACACCTAAATATGTGTAAAGAAAAAAGAACTCGATTAGAGACCGAACGTCTTAGTCACAAAGAAATGAAAAAATCATCTGAACCAGAACTAATAGGAAATGGCGAGTCAGCGCCACACAGGGCTTCAAAATCAACATCGATTTATTTTATGTACAAACCAGTATTTTCTTCGTTTGAACAATCACGTTACCTACTTAAATTCCACTCGGGGGATTTCATAAATATCATACCAACCATATTATCAGAATGTGTCTCTCCACTACTGGATATAGGCCTCTCCCAAAAAACTGCAACTGTTCTTCTGTATTCTGTTCTTTTCATTCAACCACGGCTTGAAGAAACTACCTGGAAGGCGTCCCACGCTACGTTTCCCAGGTGCGTGATCTTCAATCGAGGACTCCTTTACACCGTCCTCGGTTCTAGGTCCTGCGACAGATATTGTCCGCCCACTGCCACTTCAGCTTACTGATTTTTTGAGATAAGTATGAAAGTAAATGAAATAATGAATCCAAATCCCCCACAGATTCACCCTCGTTCCAAGTTGTACTTTAATATTATCTGAAATTATCTATACCTGGAGGTAATATCTGAATATTATCCAGAAAATTTAATTATTTAAATACGTAATTAATAGGTATATTATATATATATAATTATCGAAAAGTTTTTTGTTTCACATTTTTCATCGGAATCGAAATATTTTATCATACATAATTCTGTCGTAGGTTGTTTAGTGTTGAGTATTTGTTAGTAAAAGAGAGGCCCAGCGGTAACTGGAATTGGGCTGTCATTCAAAATTTATGTCTATTTTGAAAATCATTTTTTTCAAGTTCCAAGGAATGCTTATAACTTCGTCCGTCCTTTTTTGTTCGTCTCTCCTCCCGTCTTTGTCTGATTTCATCATCAAATATCATGTTGATTTGTATTCTATGTCGACGGTCTTAGGTGCAAAAAAAACAAGAACTTACTATTAGTGCATAGATACGAAAAGAATTTCATTAATAAAATGTCAGTCTTGTCCTCATTCTGTCACCCCCAAACCAAAAAGCTGGCTAGCTACGCCCATGCTTGTATGGTCGCAAGAAATAAGGGTAGAGCCTTATCCTTTATTCTTAATTTTACCGTGTTACAATATTGTCATGTTTAATACGTACGACTGTTACGTAATATCACTGAATTAGAGATATATTATGCTGTCGACGTTTGTTTAAAACTGCCAAATTAAGAACAAAGAATAGTGACTCGACAATAAAATTTTGTGACCGTATCAAAACACTGTCGATATAAATATGCCCGGTGTGTACTAGACTTTACAGCGGTAACTGGCCGGTAAGAAACGATTTATCTTCTCTCCAATATCGTTAAATATACCCCTTATTGAGCTACGTCCGCACCAGCATTTATCAGTTCTAAAGTGCATAATTATCTGACAATATCAGATTGTTCGACACCCACTATCGTTAAAACCATAGTTTTAGAAATTTTACTGACAGCAAGGATTAACCAGCATGTGAACGAGAATTTAAACTCACGTATTCACCATAAGCGAAGAAGGATCAGAACCAGCGTAAACTGCTTGATAAGGGTATTCATGATTGTAATAAATGTCAGAACAATGAATGAATGAATGACTAAATAAAAAAAATATGAAAATTCTACCATTTATTAATTTCTTCTGAAGGAATAATTATTCCTATTTTAACTTAACTACTAATTACATTTTAACGTACGACATACGGAAGCAACAGACCACCTGTTCCGTGATATGATTTAGAGAAAGAGTGAATATATTCGTGACGATAAAATAACAAAATAAAAAAAAAAGTCAACAAACTAATTAAAGTGAGCGGCAATCCCGTCACACGGAACAGCTTATATACTCGTATTTTAGGTTCCTATCCAAAACACAACTTAAGAGCTATCCGCTAAATGTCATCGCACCAAGGACTATCAATTAACACAATGCTAGTCGAAAGTCTTGTCTGAGCGGATGTCTTCTTCTTACCGACTCGCGATCCCGCGGTATCCCCCCAACGCAACGCCCTAAGCCGAGGTCCGTTCCTTCCGCCGGTTTATCGGCGGGGGAGCCCTTAGACTCGTTGCAACACACATTTTGTCCCTGGCTGAGCGCCTTCTGCGCTCGCCCTAAATTAAACACGACTGGTGACTCTAGAAAGGCCACTAGGGCCACAAGAATATGTCCGTCCGGAAGAAGAAAAAAAGCGGATGTCTTGTCCGGGTTGCTTATATGTTTTAAATAACCCTGACCGCTAAACGATGTCACATCGCGTACTTTGAAGCATTCGACTTTTCAGAGATGTAGATTTAATTAAACTTTTGCTAATCGCATAGATTAAAACTATGTACAAGTAAAAATTTCTTGACATTTTCTGTTTTCTGGCACCTCACGACAAAAATTAAATGTAAATTGTGTCACACATTAATAAAAATATTAAATTATTAATATATTTTCGACTATTAATATATTTCGACAAGAGGGTCAGTGACTAGTCAGTAAATGCATATACTCATATATACAACGCGGGCCATATTCTTCAGTCGAAGGTGTAGAGTTAAATGAAGAAAATCACTTTTCCAATATTAAAAGTGTATTTGGCACAATTAAACGTGTGTATATCGATGAGAAATGATTCTACGCATGCTTATACATACAATAGAAAACATTATAGGAAGATTAACGTCGATGTTAACAATTAAACCGTCACTCATATTAGAACAAATCACGCACATGTTCAGTCGTCTCATTCTAAGTTTATGGTTTAAACTCACCTAACAACTAATAATAGTTGTACATAAAAATACTATAATCGATAATAAAAATGTTAATCCTTCATAATAAATGTTGTATTAAAGTCCTTAGTACCAATGACTACCGGTAAACTCAGTAGGTACTGAACCCGGGTTCGATTCCCGCTTATACAAACACTAGCTGTGCTCGCGACTTCGTACACGTGGAATTTTAGTTTCATATATAAAGATTTATATACAGCATCTTTTGTTCCCGTCGCGCACGTCGACTGATTTCGATGAAACAAAGCCTATTCGAAGCGCCAAGCTAAGCTTAATTAACCTGTTAAACCCTATGAAAATCCATTCAGTAGTTTTGGAGATTAGCGTGTTCGAACAGAGAAACAGGCAGACAGACAATAATTTTCCAAATCGTCTTTTTGTATTCTGATACTCTTCCTTCATCGGCCCCAATAAATTTTTGGTAAACATATTCAATTTACAGACACGCTGGTGCTACAGTTTAATTATATGTATAGATTATATTTACAAACATTATTTATTTAAAAACAATCTTTTTGGAGATTTTCAACACAAAACAGATTTTTTATTCGTGGTAGTGTAATTCAATTAAATAATTTACAGTTGTCTCTGTCTAAAGCAGTTAGAGATTAAATTTGTGAATTGTAAGATAGCGATGAAAGTCTAGGAATATTTAATTTGCAATTAATTTTTCGTTACGATTTCGAACCCCGGCACGTACCACTGAGTTTCTACTGTACCATTTTTTTTAATTATCACTAGCTCGGCGGTGAACGAAAACATAGTGAGGAAACCCGCGTTGCTCGAGAATTTTAAGTAATCTTGTGCTTGTGGTGACATCTATCAATCCGCACAATGCCTTACAGACTTGTGCCGTGTGGTGTCAGTCTGCTAAAGAATAGCAGCTCTTCCCGTCTCTTCCCGTCTCTTCCCGTGGGTCTGATAAAAGGCGACTAAGGGAGTGAGCGATAACAAAGCGGATAGTACAAGCGCTAAGAAACTTCACCACCTCTACTAAAACTGGACTCGCCAACCGGCTTGGCCAGCGTCGCGTTTAAGACTACAACCCTCGTGCACATTATATTGTACCCATGTCCAGCTTCAGCTGATACTGAAGGGGCTGGTTGCATTGTATTGCCTTTTGCGTTACAGTGGCATGTGTTAAGCTGCCATCGATCGAGGTGATTGAAGTTCAATCAAATACGAGTAGTATATGTAACCAAGTGCATTAATTAGGACGTCATCTGAACAAAGTTATTGTCGGTATGGATGGTCGGTATTAAATTTGGTTAAGATTATCTATATTAACATTTAATTGTTTCAAGATTCTGTTTAAATAGAAACACACTCAAACATCTGATTTTTATGATAAAACAACAAAAAATAACTTATGTTTTTAAGATTTCACTGGTCTCAATTTCATTCTGATTTAATTTACAAATTAATTTCTGACTTTCGAAGCTCTAGTCAAGCCATTGGCTGAATATTAAACTCATTAATTCTATGATCTATGCTCAAGCTAAATCAAGGAACATTAACCAATAATTATAATTATTTCATTAATCCAGTTTCGCGCACCTGGCCGGTGTCGGATTGCCTTGTGAAACATTTGTCGCGAGCGTTCCCGGGCTTAAAATTAAATCCTTACACAATTCACTTACCTATAGCCACAATAAAAAATATTGACGGTATGAATACTATCATATTTTATGGATTGATACAGAAACCGATGGTTAATCAGATGGTAAGTCCCCCAGCTACTTAATTAATACCAGTCGCAACGCTTCGAAGGCAAATTAAAGTTCACATTAAACATTTCATGTTAAAAGCAAGCTTTTGCAATTAGGGCTGCCCCGCTACTGCAGTGCATCAGGGATGTTTGCCAAAGCGAGAACTGATGGATTTCAAGCGATCAGACGCAAGAAAATAAGAAAATAGCCTGACTGTTGCTCAGGACTGGGTGCAGAGCGAACAGTATCCTGATAGGCTTGTCTGCTAAGTATGACCCTTCCATCCTGCAGTATTGAGCGGGGGTGGGGGTATGTGTTTAACAAAAATTTGTAGATTATGTATAGTTGTGTGTAATAATATATACATAGTCGTAATGTATGTATGTATTTTACTTCTTAATATTAATATTTAATTTTGGTATATGTGTTTTAGTTGTTTGAAATAAAGATTATATTATTATTATTATTAGGTGTTTTATCCGCGATAAGCGGAGTCAAAATTAAACAAACGTCCTGACCTTGTAACCGCCTGCTCATCCACTCTCGATCTTCCTGGGGGCTGTTGAACACGGAGACGCTTAATGGCGCCTTTGCGAAGGGGTAAAAGCCTTTGTTTTTACTTCTGGTCTTCTGTACACTACACTGTTAAATACAACAGTAATCACCACACACGCAAACCCCAAGGTCTCCAAAAATGTGCAGCACAACCTACAACCTACTTGCACAACAAACAAAATCGCTGCCAACTGCGGCAAAGGGTCTGGTCTGCAGGCAAATTTCCCATCATGCACTACAGCAACGAAAAATTATGGCACGGTCCATCTGGCTGACAAAATACAAAATTCACTCTGCAAGATGGCTACGCACTAAGGGCCCAACTCCCCCGTCTAGGGGGAGCTTGGGAAGTGGAATGGCCACATCCGAATTATCGGCCAACCTACACTCATCCTCCAAAAAATTTTGTAAATCCGTGATTTTGGGCAAATATGTTGCGCTGTCATCACCGTACTTATGTTCAAACCGGACACTACTTGACAAGGCTGACATGGTTACGTCACTAAATGTAATAACAGGTGGGTACAAAGAAACAAATAAAAATAATATACAATATTCATTTTAAAAGTACGGGTCTAACAAACAAACGGGCCTCATCTACAAAATCGCCCAAGCAACAATTACAGATAATACAAGAAAAAAACTAATATATTATATGGCACTAATTGCCTAACCAATACGCGGATCAACTACCAACGCGTCTTAGTAAATAGTGACGGGTAGTATAAAAAATCAAACAATAAATGACTGTACGGTACTAACAAAGGTAAACTAATAGGTAAACAGACGGAAAACATACAAATATAACTGAGTACTGTTGTAGTATTTCTAGTTGTAAGTAAAGATAAAATCATGTGCAATACAATATTCCAATATGTAACGGGCACACCAAAACGCGAGAAAAACAATGGTATCAAAACAAAATTCCACTCGAAATTAATACGTGGTCAATACCTATCCGTCTCAGGTAACCGAAATAGACAACTAAATACGTAAACTAGATATTTATATCACAACTCAATTGATAACAAAAATAATTATTAACTTGGAGGTAGACCCGGTACAATAGGTAGGTACAGGCCAGTCACTAACAAAGGAATGTGAATCAAAAATACCCACCACAAAAATGTTAAAAGATTAATTTGTTTTTTAAGTTTAATATTTCGAATATTTCACAATAACAAAGGAATTTAAGATTAAACACTTAAAAAATGGGTAGAATTTGGAATATGACGCTATTAAAAAAATAATAAATTAACTTATGTTTGTTTCACAACATAAGACCAATATAGCCTAACCACGCTCTGCTACCAATGTTTTATCCGAAACGCGGATTCGATACGCGGAGTCAAAATTAAGGAATAAAACAAAAGTCTTGACCTTGTAACCGCCTGCTCACCCACTCTCGATCTTGGCCCCCGGAACTGCTGAAGAGGAAGGCGCTTAATGGCGCCTTTGCAAGGTCTTCTGTACACTACACTATTAAATACAACGATAATCATGATACACGTGAACCCCAAGGTCTCCAAAAATGTGCAGCCTACTTGCACAACAAACAAATTGCTCTCGTATCGCACAAAGATCAATGGCCGACTCACTGGCGATCCGCGCCCGCGCAACACGTGAACTCACCCCTCACCTCTCAGCCCCCGAGTAATACCAAACATTAGGACTTCATTAGATTGATAAATCGGAAAGGTCAAGATCAGAAACCGTCAAAATCAGTAAGGCTCCATTTTGGGATAGTTTTAAGAGGAGATTGAAAGATCCAAATATTCCTTCCCCTCCACCAAATAAACACCGTTTAGTTTTTTTTTAATTGCGTATTGTATTTTATTATTTGTATCTATGCATTAAATATTTATTTGAAAATATATAATATATATTTTTATTTAATATAATATATAATGTGCATTTTATGTATATTTATGTTTGTATATTTTATTCATTTCAAATTATATTTTTTTTTCATATATTGTTTTTCACTTTCATGTACCATTCCATCACAATGTGGCCCCGACGTTGGCTCGGAGAAAAGCTTTTTAGCATTAAGTCCGCCTTTTGTTAAAACAACAAAGTGTTAATAAGTGTAAATAGATGAAACGATTGCACACCAAACCAAAATAAGACAAAACAAAGATTAGTTGGTCAACGTATTTCTTCCAATCTTTGGTTTAATAAAACCGCAACTAACCGCTGTATTGTCCACTGCTACACACGGCAAAACAGCACAATGGCCAAGCGAGTTGGTGAGACCATTGTTTCAGAGGTGGTGTAGTTCTATGGCGCTTGTGGTTGTTATCTCTTAGTGGTCAGCGCGTACCTATCTATACGCACAGACTAGTGAAGTCTGAAAAAAATATCATTTTTTTTTGTTTTACTTTAAAAAAACAGACGTTAGAGTATGTTTCTTTTAAACAGTCTTGAAACAACCATTTATTAAGTTAGAAAATCAAATCTGTATTTATAGATTTTTTATACCCAGAATTTTTTTATTTTTTTTTTTATTTTTTCAGACATACGAGGAGAAATCAAAAAGTAGTGAGAATGAGATAGAATATAATGACTATTGATAACTTAATAATTTATTTTTCTACATAGTCTCCGAGTCTCTCTACACACCGAGTCCAGCGCTTTTCCAAGGTTTCAATCCCTTTCAAAAAAAAGTTTTGTCTTGGTCCTGCAAAAAGCTCTCCACGGCATCTATCACCTCGTTATCGTCTTCGTAGCTGTTTCCCCTTAAGTATTCTTTCAATTTGGGGAACAGATAAAAATCGCTAGGCGCCAGATCTGGTGAATAAGGGGGATGGTCAACCAATTCGAAGCCAGCTTGTTGAATGGCAGCCATCGCAACTGCCGAGCTGTGCGCGGGTGCGTTGTCGTGATGAAACAGCACGCCCCTTCGAAGTTTCCCTCTCCTTTTCTCTTTGATGGTATTCCTCAACTTGGGAATTAATGCTGCATAATATTGGCCTGTAATAGTGGTTCCACGCTCCAGGTAATCAATCAACAATATCCCTTCTGAGACCCAAAATATTGAGGCCATAATCTTGCCAGCCGATGCCACGGCACGAAACTTCTTCGGGGTCGGTGATGATGGCCGTTTCCATTGTGAAGATTGCTGTTTTGTCTCGGGATCAAAATGATGGACCCATGTTTCGTCCATTGTTACGAAAAGAGACAAGTTTTCAGAATCTTCTTGAAACTTGTCCAACAATGTCTTCGAAATGTCAAGTCGATTTTGTTTCTGACTGTCTGTTAACATTCTCGGCACCCATCTTGCGGAGACTTTTCTCATATTCAAAGATTGTTTCAATATGGATTGAATACTTCCATATGAAATGCCCGTTTCTTGAACTAAGTAACGGATGGTAACTCTTCGATCGCTCAATACAATTTTCTCGACTTTAACAACATTTTCTTGGGTGACTGACGTCGATGGGCGGCCGCAACGATGTTCGTCTTCCGTGCTCGTTCTCCCTACTCGAAATTGAGAAGCCCACCTTGCGACAGTGGAATACGGCGGAGCAGACTCTCCTAATGTTGCCTCCAAATCGCAGTGAATCTCTTGCGTCGTTAACTTTTTAAACAGAGGTATTTAATAACGGCTCGCACTTCGATTTTCTCCATTTTCGAGAACACGTTCCGACCCGAAGCAAACAAATGACTACATTCAGAAAAATAACAAAAGAGAATCGAAGACTTTTTCTTTATTAATATTACAAATATCTGAGCTATGCCTGCCAGTATTTATTTTTATTCTTACCAAGGAGTATATATGTCGTTCTCACTAATTTTTGATCACCCCTCGTATTTATTATCATAAAAAGTGTAAATTTTTACTATAAAACGGCAACTTCTAAATCGGATCTGAACGCCTATAATAAAGGTAAATTATTTCTACTCGACGTTTCGGCACGGGTTACATCAGCCGTGGTCACGAGTCAACTCGTGACCACGGCTGGTGTAACCCGTGCCAACACGTCAAGTAGGAATAAATGGTAAACAAATACCTTTATTATACGCGTTCAGACCCGATTTAGAATATAAAATGTGTACAAAACGTGAAAGTTTGAAAACTTCGTACTTACACTCCTGATTTATTGCTTACCCCCAGGTTACACCATCAGCGATATCGCGACGTCTCTCAGGACAAAATGCCACGACGATATTGCGACGATGCCGTTCGCTCATCGTTGAAAATCAAGTAGTTTCGCTCGAAGATCGCTTCTGTGATACGTATATTCTAATACCGCTCTTAATCAGTGTGCGTGAACCTCATTTCGTGCATTTTTATAGTTTACTTACTTTTCTACACATCTACCGTGTCTGTAGGTATTGTAAGTAACGCCATTTAAAGCGCTTCCCTATAAACAATATCATATTCGAAGTAATTGGAAACTTTCCTGCATACCGTTGTTATTGCTAACATATTTTGTAATGGTGGTATGTGTGCTTATATTTTTTTAAATCACGTTTTAATGTAGTATGAGGAATCATGACACCAAATTATTTGTCAATAGGTACATATTATAAAACTTCCCGAGATATTTTCTGCTTTCAGAACACTATCTTGAAACAGACATTCCTTAATCCTGTTCTGTGTGGTAGATTCCTTTAAACACAGTATATAGGTACATGTATTACTCCTAGATATATATTTTTGTATGTATATAGTTTCTGTATATATTAGTATGTATATAATAAGAACAGTCAACTACAAGACTGTCAACTGATGGGATAGAAAAGTCCTCGAGTGGAGACCGCTCACCGGAGAATGTACGTGGGACGCACCCCAGCTAAGTGATTCAATGAAATGATCAATAATTTAATGAAAGTCACCGGTAGTGACTGATTGAAAAGAGCGGAAGGCCGAGTGTGGTGGCGAGCCTCGGGAGAGGGATCCAGGCTGGTTGTAGTAACAATGATATCTGCTCATGACTTTGAGCCAATTGACATGCAATGTTACGTATTTTTTGTAGGAAAACAAGTTCTTTATGCTTTGTATCTAGCAAAATAAAATGTTCAAATAAAAGTAACAAATGCCTAATGTTTGATGACAGTTAACTTAAAATTATGGTTAATAATAATTACACCAGTTATACCACATAATGACAACCCTTATCGTAACACGGGGGGTGTTACGTATCTTTTGGTATAGAGTTCAAAAACAAGTGTTTTGTCCTAAACTAAGTTTTATTCCCAAAAGTAACCTATGAAATATACATATGTAGTTGTGAATGTAAAAAAATGTTCCAAATCGGCTGTTCCATTTTTCAGTTTATTTTCCAGTTCCATTTCCAGTTTCATTTTTCACTAAATATTCAGGAGCCCAAAATCATTTAAGCAACCAAGTTAAAACATAGCAAGTTAACATAAAAATTTGATCGTTTTTACACACAATACAAAATATATCATGTTTGAAATATTACAGTTATCTCTAATATATGGAGGGGTAGAATGCACGATGCATTCCCCCAGCCGCTGGGCGCTCTTGATTGGCCACGTTACCCCTCTCTCACAGCAGACTACCATGAAATGTACTGCATTTCCTACTTTATCCCATTTTCTCAATGCACGTACGTGTTTCGGTAGTGAGTGAGATGTGCCAGAGCCCATTCCCATCATATTCCTTCCCATTTTCCCAACACATTCTCCAAATCCATTCCTATATCTCCAAAGGCAGGCAGCGCATCTGGGGTCGAGCCAACATTTGTTATTCTGGACTATTGTTGGTATGTATCGCGGATGTCTATGGGCGACAGTATCCACTTATCATCACGTACATTAGGGAAATATGGTAAAGTGGGACAGTACATTTCAATGTAGTCTTCTGTGATGAATTAGGATTTTCGTTGTTGAATAGCTTGTTATCCGAAAGGATGTGACTGACGTATCGTTGCGACATTAGCTGAGCAGTACAGAAAAAAGAAATTGTAAATAATACTAATTACAATAGTGAGTATCCGATTTTCTCTTTGTATTAAGGAATGACGATGCTAATGTCCCTATACACGTATATTAAGTTTGAAATCAGTTTAGTATTAAAGATTAATACTAAACTGATTATAACAGCCTTTCTTAATGATATGTGTACAACGGTTCGAAGACAATGTTTTTCTTTGTTATATGACTGACTGATTTAATTCATCTCATGAGAGTTTTCACCTACGGATGGGTCTACAAGGTACATTTTAGTCCACAAAGACTCGAAAACAGTAGGTACCTACATGTGCTAAATGGATATGCGAATACTGCCTCCCATGACTTAGGATGAACACGTAAAGCCTAATAATGTATGATTAATTAAACGCTTCGTTGTACTTTAACACAGGCCTATTAAATAAGTTCCCTATTTGTATATAGACGTCTCTGGATACTAATACAAACGAGTAGTTTTTAGCAGTGGCTTTGCGCGTGACCTGGTTGGTCGCTCTGGTTTTTGGTGGAAAATTTCACTAACTTTAACCTATTCTTTTTTATAGATTTCATCTACATGTTATCTCTTTTTAAAGAAGCCACGGCAGACGCACAGGCGACCGAGATTTTGATAAGTGGCCGTCACGTACGACGAGGTATACAAATCGATTTATATCACCTAACCAAAGGTTGTGGCAAGAACTATCAATTCCCTGCGGTTTCCTGCTGCGCTACCACTTGGCCATCTACAACAATTTCAATTTTCTGAAATCAGTAACGAGCATGTACAACTATTGGAAGATATCCGGTAGTGCTATGAAAGTATGCGTGGATTATGTAATCCACGCATACTTTCATTTAGTTTTTTTGAAAATAACGACGAGGAGGAACAGCATTTGAAATAAATAAATATATAGTAATTAGTATTATATATTATGAATAAATACGAGAAAAGATTGTATCTAGGCTGAAAGTGAGCGCATCTGTGAAATTCATCATGTCGGTGCTTTTACAGCTTTTAAAAAAATTTTACAGATGCTTAGTCTACGCTAGCGAAGCCGCGGATAGAAGCTAGTATACAATATGTTTCTAATATTAAGGTAATGCCGTTTATTAGGTATTCTTAGGTAATGACAAAACAATTGCAATTTAGGAACAGCAATTAATAATGTACGATGCGAACCACTAAGAAAATAAAGTTCTCTTTGCCACAATAGATACTGGAATAATAAAAGGAAATCATTACTGGTATCAACGTACGAGGATACACACGACCAACAGATGTTTTCCGCATATCCTCTTCAAATGTTTTCTTTAAGTACCTGGGTATTTTTAACTATGGCTAAAAGTACGTATGAAATTAATTCGTTAAAAATAAATATTGTAAAAGAGTAGAGGGAAAAATATTTTGGGTGGTATACAATTAATATACACAGATGAAGCAAAGAGCTCGAATGGTAGAGGAGCCGCTTACTATGACCCACCGAATGCGACCAAACAGTTCGATCCGCAGGGGTGTTTCAAAGTGACGTCAAACGTCTCTATTATGTCAGTAGAGCTCATTGCAATCTCTGAGGCTATATGTCATATTGAGGCTATTGTTTCGACATATAGTCATATGTCGAAACAATGGGATGTAAAAAAGTGCTTAAATGTACGGACAGTAGGAATGCTTTACAACATATAGCTCGATGTGCCTCTGACACCGGAGGGGTATCGATAGCTTATGTTATTTTAGCAAAAATATTACAATTAAATAACCGTGGCATAGATTTAAGATTGCAATGGGTCCCGTCGCATATTGGTTTGAAAGCTAATGAGGAGGCTGACACGCGAGCAAAGCGTGCCATTTCAGAGGGTAGAGAAATATATATTCCCCCTAATTATTCGGAAATATTGCCCCTATATAAAAAGAAAGGCCATATGCTTTGGAAGGAGTATTTTGATGAAAAATCCCGAGAAAAGGGCACATGGTTTAACCATTTCGTGTGAGCCTCCTCATATAAATTGGTTTTCTGAAACCAAGTTAAATAGAAGATACACGGTCTTAGCGTTCAGGCTGCGTTCCTGACACATGCCACTCAATAAATTTGGATACCCCATGAAAAAGACTAGCTCTCCAAATTGCAATATATGTGGAATTGTTGAAGATGTCCAACACTCGTTGGTGGAGTGTGTCCGGAATCAATAGGAACGGGAGGCCCTAGTGAGGGCTCTCGATCTGAACAGGAATGATGTTTGTATGTTCCATATCCTTATGGAGAACCTAATTCACGAGCAGCATTTAGTTCGTACAGATTCGTGAGCCCTCACTAGGGCTGATATATTGGTACCTACATTAATGTTGTAGAATGTAAATTTAGGGTACGATGGAACTGACATGTGTCAAGGCATAAAAGTCCCTTAAAAATAAAAAAGAAAAGGGAAGAACAATCTACACAGACAGACAATTTGGTACGAACCAGTTTTCCGCATATTTCTCTTTGTATACTTATGCAGTTATTACACAGACTATAATAAACACAAAACTGATAGATTTCGTACTTATATGTAGTTAGATAACAGATTTTTATTTGCACAAGTGCCATTATTGTTAGTAGGTAGGTACAATTACAATGCGCGTGATATTAGTAATAAGTAGAAGCTTTAGAATTGCGTTTAAAATGGTTTTTTTTTCAGCAATTTTATAAATATTTGATTTAAATTATTTTATAGGTATGGAATAAATATGGAACGTTTACTCTTCGTTCCATCCCATCCATGTCATTCTACCAAGTCGTGAGGTCATGAGTAAACCGGCACATCTTTGGCCGGTAAAACTTGACACAACTTAAGTACCTACGGATTTTTTTTTATATTATGATAGTTGGCGGTGTAGGAAAATATCGTGAGAAATCCGGGTCTAATGCCGAATTGAAAAAATCTGGAGCATCGAATGATCCAACGCAACGCAATCGTATGACCCGAAACCCTTTAGTGATTTACTAGGGGAGGCCTGTGCCCCGCGGTGGGACATTTGGAAGGTTGACATCATCATCCTATCAAGTGGAGAGTAGGCACATTTTATGGCAATTTCTTGTGGGAGACGGGTAATTGGGCCAGTCGGGTGCGCCCCGTCGGCTGTGGATTTGCAACATGCACCCTCCCCTCCGACATAGGTATCATTTATTGCATGATATCGAATCTAATGCATTTAAGCTATGTTTGGATTCCCTACAAAATTTTAAATACAAATAATGCGATTTAATCGCAATTTTCCGAAAAAGATATAGCGACCCAAACCCTTTTTATTTACTATCAAAAACACTTATTATAAATTTATTACATATTCTCCTAACTGCTGAGCACTCTATTTGCAGAAACGTCCTAATTTCTACTCGAATATCCATTTTATTACATTTATATATTACTACTTATATTATTATTAATATGCTTTTTATATTACTATTATTTCATAGAACAACAGACATTACTTATTTTAATAGTATAAATAAAATATTCTTTTATTTAATTAATTTTAAATATAATGAAACCAGATTGCGCGTGGACGGCGGTATGTCGTTTCATAACTTTCTAATCTATATACATACACATATCTGTTACATACAACATAACTTTCTAGTTCTCACCATCTTTTATTTATGCGGGTCGTTATTATAATTATCATTCCAATACAGTAGCTAACTACATTGTCATACATAGTACACAGTAGTTACATTGTCTGGGATTTTATTGCATGATAGCGCGGCATTAGTGAACTTTGACACCGAATGTTTTGCACACTGCATAGCGACCGAAGCTGCATGCAAAAATGCACACCGTACGTTATGCCAACACCGCCCTATGACGTCAGCAAGTTGCACTGTTACCTACTGCTACTTACATGTGCCGGTGCTTACATGTGATTGTATTTGTATACAATCCACTTGTGTGTGCCTATACAATTTGCAACATTTCAATACACATCCATGGGTACTGTACGCCTTAGAAAAAACTCACAAAAGAGCATTTTGATGATATTCGAGAATTGATAAATGTAAAAAAGTTTGGTAGTTTTTTCTCGAAGGTCAAATTTATAATCATCTACGACATTTCGCTTTCAAATCAATCCCGAATTCCAAATCAATTTGTTTGTGCGTCTACACTAGATACATCCAAATGACTTCCTCGTTTATATTCCTACAATATTACATCATTATCTGGAATCCAGATAAGAAGTGCGGTCCATCCGCATTTCCTCGATACGGAGGTGTCGCGTACTCTTCGGCCCAAAAATCATTTTATACCGCTAACCTGTAGGCTGTGGAACGAACTGCCTCAAGATGTCGTAGTAAATAGGATTTTTCTAGGTCGGCGGCACACCCGCAAACCCCCTGGTGTTGCAGGTGTCCATGAGTAACACTTACGATCACGTGGGACCACTAGCTCGTCAGCCTACTTCCCTATAAAAACATTTAAAAAAATACAGATCATTGATACATAACCGTGATAACACGTGCAGTTTTCTTAAAATTACTCCGCCTATTTTAAGAAAATGTATTCTATAACCCTCCGAGATAAATACAGCAGTGAAAACCACAACAAAATTGGTCCAGCAAATGCCGAGATTGGCACAAAAATATACCGACAGGCACCTTGTCCTTTATATTATTATACTCCAGACCCGCCCTAGATTCGCTCAGATGGCATAACTACCTGAGTTCTTAAGGAATTCAAAGTTAGCGTATTTATATGTCCTGCATTAATTTAGTTTAATATTTTCTTAGGTTTTCGCGATTACGGGTCACGATTCGTGGTCACGGGGTGACTAATTGATTTTATAAAATCAATTAGTCACCCCGTGACCACGTCCACTGCAAAGTGTTCGAAACGTCGGGATATAAATAATGTCAAATATACGCGATTTAAACCGTTCAAAGTTGTTTAATTGCTATTAATTTAGTTTTCTTAAAATGAAAGATTTTTTAATATCTCATTAGTATTTTTTGAGATTTCCTCTTACATATAAGTAAATAATAGTTTTTTTAATGTATCTACTAGCCAGTTTTCTCCAGGGATGCAGTTAACTTTTTTGGCTACCTGAAAGTATTCTTCTGTAAGAGACCGGTAATGTGGCCAGCCGAATGGATCCAGCTGCTGTGGGAATGCAGTATGCACTCTCCCCCTACACCTACCTACACTTAGCTGGTGGTAAGTGGTTACTGTCACCCATGGTCATCCGCGATACATTCCAACATCAATCCAACATGATAAGCGTTAGCCCCCGGTTGCGCCGCCTAGCTTTTCTCGAGAGGTTGCTCTCTCGGCTGACAATCCATCCCCCCGATATCTGCAGTCCACAAAATATACCATTTTCCTATCCTATTTCCCCAATGTATGCTAGTGAGTATTACGGTCAGAACCCATTCCCTCCACCCTATAATGAAATAAAAGTAACTCCGTATCTAGGACTAGCTTCTACCCACGACTTCGCTCGCGTGTACTAAATAGCTGTTAAAGCACCGACATGATGGATTTCACGTATCCAGTAGTTTTTCAGCGATTCTATTACCTGTCATTTTTTATTTTCCTTCATACCTAAACATCCTTGTCATATGAACGTGACACATACCAGTTTCCTTCTGGATACTTAGCTAAATATTAAACCGATCAAAATCCGTTCAGTAGTTTTTACGTGATGCTTAAACAAAGACAAACATACAAACAAAAACTCTAAATTACTTTTTTGGGTTCTGTAGCTTTTAAAAAGACCCCCAATTTATTTAGGTTTGTAAATGTACAATCTGTTTTGTTGTAATGTAATGTGGTTTGTAATTTAAATGTTTGTATATATCTGTCCAATGTAGACTCATGTTTTATTATATATATATATATATATATATATCAATTATTAATATCAATTATTATTTAGTTCATGAGGTAAGGACTTATTTATAATTATTTTAATAATTATTTAAGTGTGTATTATATACATATTTAATGTATTAAAATAAATAAATATTTTCTATCAACCATTAAGCTTTATATGCATTAACCATTAAACAGTGAAAATGAAAAGTTAATAATGTCAACATAAAGTAGTTCACAATTTCACTTATTATGTATATAGCTGAGGTGTCCGAGTGGTTAAGGAGTTGGACTTGAAATCCAATGGGTTATACCCGCGCAGGTTCGAATCCTGTCCTCAGCGATAAATTTTCTTTGTTGTTTCAAATTATGTGCAATTTCTTTTTTTTTGCTTTTTTATTTAAGTATTATTTCGGATTTAGATAATTATGATTTATTATTTTTATATAAATTCTTACATAAATCTATTGATTCTTAGATGACTGTGTGGATCAACATCTTATTACTCAGTCCATGACACCAGCTTGATGATCAATAAACTATGTCACAAATCCACGGGAATCAAAGTCCTGCTTGTAGATCACCTTTGAAGTGGTATAATATATCGAAAAGTATTAGAAAATTAATTCTAGTACAGGAAATTGTAGCACTCTTCAAATCCATTTAACGGTCATCTCAGTAAACGCACTTTTGAAATTAGCACTTAATTCTCAGAACTAGTTTTTGAATACTAAAGAGTATTAGTGAAGTAATATTCACATATCATATGGTCATTATGAGAGTGTGGATCAACAGGATGATTTACATAAATGCATATTTTCAAAAACAAGTACCAAAGCACCAATAGAAATGTTATATTTTTATATTCACTACGATTAAATTGTAAATAGAATAAGGATATAGACATTAGTATTTTTATTTCATCAATTAGTTTTGCTCATGGATTGTACGGTGATAGCCTAATGGGTCGTTCACACAAGGAAAACCTGGAACAGCTCCGGAGAGAATAGTGTATGTTAATATTGAAACTTCCCTCCATCGTCAAATACGTGAAAGACTCCGCCTGACGCTACTACGACAGAGTTCCTCACCATCGCAACTCCTTAGTAGTTGAGAGCCTAACCTATGTCCCCGACAAGAATGACCCTCCTCGTTGCCTTTGTCGTCCTCGGCACGTCTTGGACGACCCCGACGTCCCAATTACTGCTGCCAATGCGGTTCTTACACTACACTCACAGACTACACATATATAAGATTCTCGTATGCGACCAAATTACATACAATTCTCGGCTAAAACTGTTCAAATGATGATAAATACTAGATGATAACAGTGATCAGATAATAATAACAGTTGTTTATACTAGCTTTTGACCGATGTTCGAGAAACTCTCCTTGTGTAAATGAACCACAAGGCTAGATCCTTATCAATCGGGGGAATCGTGCTTATTCTCGAATGACCTGGTAAATTTACGTATTCACATTTTTGAACTTTTAAGATCTAATCCTGACCCGTACACAGTTTCTAGGTACGAATTTTTCAATAATCACTGGCTGGGCATTGAGGAAACTCGTAACCGAGAATTTATAAAATCTAACAAATCTAACAATAAAATTATACTTCCCATTCTATGGCATGGGATTGGATGATATGAGAAGTAGATATTATAATGGCATATACAGTAACTCATTAATTTATTTTAAAAAAACAATTATCAAGATTATAAATTACAAAAACCTAGTTTTCTACTTTGATGAACTTTTCTAGGGAAACAGGTTTAAAACACCCAATTTTTGAACAGGTAGAATCTCTCAGGCAAGGAATCTCACCAGGAGCGAATTTATTTTAGGGGATATGTCTTCCATTAGGGCCAAATTATAGTTATGGAATTTAATTATTGATATAAGTTCCTTGTTACTGTGTCATGGCAAAACTACAAGGCTCTCTGTTACACGATTCTTTAAAATGTGACGTAAGTCAAGTGATATTTATATTTTATTGTGATAATTAAAGTGCAAAATTTATTGAGTTTAATATTCTTATTTATTGAGGTTGACTAAAAATCTATAAATTGCATAAAAAACAATTTTAGTGTTGCTTATACTTTCGGTGACTCTTAAATTTATTAAACCCACATTTCCGTGTATCTCGGAAATAAGTTGACAAGTCAAAATCAACAGTTTTTCGAGGGCACAGTTTAATGTTTGTATTTTCGCTTTGAATATCGAGATATCAATTTAACACAAATCAATTTCTATGTAGCTATCGAGCATTGTAAGTTTTTTTTTTATTGTAAATTCAGTGATGTAACGTGCTATATAATAACTTATATTTTATAAAAATAATCATATTATTTAATTATAAACTAATTCCTGCCGTGCAAGAATTGATTATGGAAGAAAACATCTACTTCGGATTATATGGATGCGATAAAAATGAAAAACAAAAAAAAATGTTTGTGAGAAGAGGATTTTTTGTATGATATTGATGTTTACGTATGTATAAATTCGGGTGTATCTCAGCGTGAGGAGTGTGACTCTGACTCTCTTCATTCTTAGGACAAAATCTTCCTAATAATACGAGTATCGATTATTCTCCCCAAAGATTTGTTGTGATGGGATGGGACTTACGAGTATAAAAGAGATGTCCTTTGAAGCAGATTATCATTATTCATTTTCATAAAAAAAAAACAAAATAATAATCAATCATACAATATGTATTTAATATAAGATACAGTACGTGTGACAGGTGTACAAACCGTTGTATTTAAAAAATTCTTATAACCACTACATTGAACAAACTTTAAGGTTCCACATTAAATTAACATTTACTATTATTATGCCCAAACGTGTGATAAATTAATTGAGGTAGATTACCCAACTTGTGGGTCAATTCCGGGACATATCCGGGGAGTAAGCAAATAAAGGCAACGCATAAACATTATACTATATATAATTAAATATCTACAATTGTATTGAAGTGCACACTATTCGGAATACTATATTGTATCGTCAAACATTTACAATAAAGAACATTCATATAAACGTATTATATAGGAAACATATTGAAAGACAAATCGCATACTCTACCACTAAGCTAACCCCGCGCCGATTCCGGGACTGCGTGACTTCGGCCTGGGGTCATTTAAACTCCAATTCCTAAATTACAATAGAGTCACAGACTCCAGTTACAGAATCATAATAAACTCCAAGTGAGGTCATATTAACCCAGTCCCGGAATCGGTCGCCTCTCGCTGTCTAGGCGCGAAGCAAATTACAGAATTGCAATAACAATAACTATTTACATTCCTTTTTTATCCCTTACTCTACCTACTCTACTCACCGCACAGCTGTAATGTGTTTCACGCCTTCACATTCCAGTGTGAAAAAAGCACTAACACATTTGGCCAAGTCTACGTATGTAACGTGGGTTAAAATATAACCATTTGTCCAGTGTGGTTAAAATTATTGGCAGCAATTGTTCCCCATTGGAATACTTTGTTACAACGGAACGACTCAGTGCTGAGCCACAACGACCGCACGGAATGGAAGCGACGCAAAGCGGTACAATAATATACAACCTCATTTGCAGTTTATTACTAACATATCCAATAGGCCGCTGGGTGGCGCTAACAGCAAATATAACTTTACTTTCGGTGAAAGCAATGTTAGAGTATTCCCAACGAATACAGTTTAAAACCGACGGATGACCTCTGATTGTAGTCGCGGCGTCATGCAAAATGAAATTATGCACGTTGGACATAAAGTTCATTATTAAAACACAGTAATTGCATGTTGCAACGCTTCCCTTCCGTGCAGTTGATGTACAATGGCCCCAGGGGGAAAATAAAACTTACTTCAAAGACAATCTAATTGCAGTAATACCGTCTTTGCTTATATTAACTCCATATACTGCTGAGCAAGTATTAAAAAGGCACTCGCCCCGACAAAAAACCTAAATCACACCATTCACGACACTATGACTATTGTGGCAGTGATAAAAATATATTGTTCTCTTTCGCACTTACGAATATGTATATCAACGTATCTTTTTCGATATAATTTAGAGCTCGCCGATGAGGCTTTACAAAATATCTCTCTTCTAACATTTCGAAACACTAATTTTACGCTACAGAATTCTTACTCTGTATTTTTCAAACTGCTAAGTCTTATCATTAGAGCGAAAACTAAATTTGTACTTAAGCATTCTTGTAGGCCAAACATACTTTTTCTTTTATCGAAAATGAATTTGTTAATAAAAGGAACCATTGTAATTGGGGTTGCCAATTTTGAAAAATAATTCTTTGTATTGATAGATATATTCCCCAAACTGAAGCAATGGACTCTTTTCACGATTTTAAGTTGATTAGCAATAAACTTACGTGCTCGGTAAAAATAATCAATATTTCAAATAGTTTGCAAAATTTTAAATAAAATGAACATTTTTATAAAAAAAAATACGTATATTTTCATGTCAATTAATCTAGAATCATGAACGAAATACGTGGCTATAATCTTCTGAAATATATCGCAGTAACTAAAAAATATCAGCACAAGTAAAGAGATACCGGGACGCCACTAAAATAGGATTTCTCTGTATGATTACTAATTATCATCAAAAAAAAAATCAAAATAAAAAAATGAAAGTATCCGATAAATAAACTCTTTTAATTTCCAAACCTATTCTCATAGTATTCTCTCAACAAAGAAAAATTGGAACAAATTACGTCCCGCCAGCAATCTTAGCGGGATGCAGAACCCGGAGGTCTTCAGACCTCCAGGTTCCGCGTGGGACATAATTCGATTGACAACCCTAATTTAAATTATATTTTTGAGCGAGAGAGTTTACTGCGGACCATCATTCCGTCTCACTCTCCATATATACCACTTCACTGCCGATTTTGAGATCATATTCAAGTCCATATTGTTACTGGGCAAAACAAAATACGAAATTTTGTTTTTCTGATTTTGGTGTCGAATTTCACTAGTCAATTAAAATTAAAAAAAGTGAGCCAATAAAATATGGCACTATGATCAGTGCTGATAAAAATTAAGCTAGTTTTTTTTTTAATTTATAAAAAATAATCAGTTCATTGGAAACGCTCTAAGAATTCTTGACTGTATAGGTAGCGATTCCATAGACACACCGACATTCAGGCACCAACTTGACTAATAGAGAAATTTTCCTATTCGCTTCTTTGCAAGCCTTGGAACCGGTTTAAAAATACTGTTATTAAAGATTAAAAACGGTTTAAAATGAATTACGTTCATAATTAAACCGATTTGCGAACATAACCGGTTTATTTCAAATGAGCGGGCAACATTAGTCACGCTGACGATATATTAAATAGAGAAATTCTAAACCAGATAATAATACCGGATAGATAAAGCGATTTATACCGGGTAATCTAACCTTTATTTAAACTTCACCTATTATTATAACGTTTATAACTTAAAAAATATAAAACCGATCAAAAATCGGTTTTATACCCTAAGTAAAAGCGTTCAGTACTTAGTTTGAATAGTTTGAAAAACCGGTTCCAAACCCTCACTTCTTTGGGTATATACGTCGTGTTCTGATATTACTATCTCACTCAACGCTGTGCTCGCGAAAGAGACAGCGAATCTAACGAACCCATCCCACAATCTCTACTATACTATTCGCGCAAATATTGCCTAAACCTTTGAACTATTGACGTGTTAAAATACGTCACTAAGGCTCCCTTATTTTATATAATATTATATAATCGATGGCCGCCATGACACTATCATAGATGTATGATAATTGTTGATAATATTACACATGCATTACTCGCAATTTAACGAACGAGTAATGCAATGCATACATAAATTGTAAGATGTACATTTAGATTTATTTTTAATTGTGACCACTTTTATCATTACGTAATCAATTTCCAAATTAGTGTTCAGTTAGAAGTGATTCAAACAACTTTCCTTCTGCATTTTTATAATATGTCAACTTACAATTATAATAAAAATGTCAATGTTGGTGAGTGTCCACATTGACATTTTTATTTGACAGTGACATTCATAAGTCACTGGTTCAGATTAGACTCGAATGACCAAAAAAATATAAAAATTGTACAATATTGTCAACGCAAGAAGGACGCTCACCTGTACACAAATAATTATACATTAAATTTAAGTGAAGTAAAATCGGTTCACTAAATAAAAATATCTGATAAACGAATGAGTTATAAAACGTCATGTGTTAGAAAAGTACCACACTGGTGTTGATAACGTCTCTAACACAGTATAATGACATTACGATCACGCATGAATTCCCCACTTCGCAAATATTCGCAAGCTCATATCATAATGAATTTGAAAAACTAAATGTGGGATTGTTTTCTTATTTAATTTAATAATCGAATAAGGCATAGAACGTCAATTTTCCCATGAATACTTTCCCATCAAATTATACTGTCCAATGGATAGAACTAGATAGAAAGTAAAAATTATGGAATGAGATAAATGTATACAATTGAGAGTCCGCCTGTGTACATAAAATAAATCAATGCTCTTTGATAGTGTAACAGCGATTTAGGGGCCACCTACGTCACTACAATCACCGTTGCCCTTCTATTACGACGTCCAAAAGCGAAAATCCGAAAAGTGTTTTTTATCGACACACCACGACCACAAATTGATCCTAACTTAATATTATAGGCACTAACTAAAAATACTAGCGAGATCGTGTGAGCACAGAACACAATTTATTTTACTCTTTCATAATCCCTTATGGCTAAAAAGGCATTACTGACAATGTACAGTGATATCCAAAAAACATTTAAAATCTGCCAAATTCAGATGTAAACTTCGAGCATTCGAACAAATACAAACTCCTTTGCAGTTAATTATCAACGTATTCAATAGAACGGTAGGTAGCGCAAACCGCAAATACAACGTTGTGAACAAACTCATTCTTGTTAGAGAGTAAGAGTTCGAGAAACGAATAAGTCAACGCAATAAACTCTTTTACGAACACAAATCAAAGTTTGTCTGTGGGAACGCTCGGATAAAATTAATGCTTGCATCATACAAAGTGACAGACAGAACATTTACAATCGTATGTAAAACAAAGAACTTTGAAAATAATTTGATTTCAATTGACTCCATTGGAAATTGAAATACATAGGTATGCATTATTTTGTAATAAACTGATTTCTTTTAAAATTCAAGTATGTATGTATAATTTCGCGAATGTCGACAGCAAATATCAACTCTAATATCTTAGGAAATATCTTGTAAAAGTAATTAGTAAGTTTTAGGTATTTAGTTTCAAATCCAATTTTAACGTTTTATTTAAAAAAAAATATGTCAGTTGTGACTATAATGTGTCAAAAAAATGTTCTGCGTGGACTTTGTAAAATTCAGTTAACATTTTTCTAAGTCTATTGCATGTAATACATATGTTTAAACAAAATAATATACTAAAAACTTGTGCGTGGAAACCAATTATGGTATTAATCAACTATTAAGTCTCTTATCACAAATAGTTTATTGCTACAGTACAAGTCGATGCTAAAAAATGTACAGTCACGTTGAAAAAAAAATGTTCACAGACTGATATAGTCATGTGAAACCATTTTTTGTAAACTGCGGCCAAGAATAAAACTCATGTAAATCGATAGGGGATACGTATACAGGTGTCTGAGCCTATTCCGAAATCAGAAACCACGAATTCTACTTATGATTCTTAGTATATTGACGTTAAAATTTCATGACTTGCAAAAAATCTAATTTCAAAGTATTTGTAAAAAATTGATATTGAAAATTTGACACAAATCTTGTATATTTTATATTGTATTATTGTTAGTATTTTGTATTACTTTATTGCATAGCTCACTTCTTCATTAAAATTATTTAATACCTGTTGGCTGCCTCGAAGACATCGCGTTTAGCGATAAGGCCGCCTACTGCTGTACATTTTACGTTAAATGTAATTAGTAGTCGAATTTAAATGGCAAGGCAATAATATTCATTCGTTCATTTAAAACAAAAATGTCATGTGACAAAATCTCCAAGTGTTAAATTGTTTGAAATATTTGAATATGAAGACGCCATCTTATTGTCGGTTTCTATGAAGACACATTTCGTTACGAAATAAAGATAATATAGTATAGAGATCGTCTTCATGGCCTTTTGAAGGAATATCTGAGAGCGCTGAGAGATGTACGTGTCCCTATCGATTTGTTTTATATTTGGTTGCAATTTTTAAAAAAATACGCATATGACGTCAACCTTTAACGAAAGGTCAACCTTTATCAAAGGTTGACAATGACAATTAGGAAAACTAGTAACATGCAGACAAAGTATAAAGTATGAAAAATTAAAAAAATGTATTTTTATTGTCACTATATGCAAACACACTTACTTCATTAATACGGGCATTTTTAAAATTATAATTTTTCCATGACTGTACAAACGGAGTTGTATAAAACTAAACACAACTTTAAAATGGCAGTGGCGTTTATAAATAACAGCCATTGCAGTCGACTAGTCTGTCGACCAGTCGCTCAACTCGCCTTTGAACACATCCTGTTTCATTTCAAAATATAGCATACGTTAGAATAAGCTCTCGACTGGACTAGTCCCGACCAGTCGTCCGACTAGTCGCTGGATCATTGGACACACATACATAGACAGTTGTTGATTCCGTAAAGCGTCTTCAATTGCTTTAAATTCATTGGAACACAAGGGACTCGAAAATCGTATCAAAATTTACGTTTCTACAACTACCTGCATGTTTTGTTTGATATGACTATGCGGGTATATCTGATATTATATGAACACTACTTGGGAATGAACCCCCGGGACTGTCAAACGGCTTGTCACCACCTTCATTTACGATTAATAATATTTAACAAATATTTGCTTATTTACATCAGTTTTGAGAGAAAAGGTGTTTAACTACGTAAAAAATATGTAACCAACCTTGAATACTAGATATAAACCTGTTAAAATAAAAAAAAAACAACTTGAAAAATGAATAAGCTCCCAATAAATAGAAGTTTTTCGATCCTAGAAATTGATCTGGATCTTATATAATTTACGCAGAGGCTAGTTTTCAGTTAGTCTAAGCCTAGAACGAGTTTAAAAAACTTTTATTTATCCCGTCCTGGGACAAAAAACCTTAGAAATCACCAAGTTAGAAAAGGATCAGAATACAGAAAAATGACGTCATTTATTAATTCAGTAGTGGCATTACAACCACGCATAAATGATAGAGATAGAAATAGCTTCCACCTCAAATATTCTCAAGTCCATATCTACGAAACTTTCTAATGAAAGTGAAAATTTCAAGAATAGGCAACTACCCTACAGGAGATTGAAATGAATCATGCATCAATCCTCAAAAACCAGTGCCAAGCCGTTTGAGCGCCTCCGAGTAGTGATGTGAATCATATCGAGGCACTTGTCGAGTCAATACGCACCCGGAAGACTCCCGATCACATTCTAACAACAAACTAATTTAATGAGGGCTACCATAATATTCACCAGGGGCGATACTGAGACGTAAGATTTTCACTTCTTATAGTAATTATTTTTGTTTTAATTGTGGTAAAACGATTACCTAATACTGTTATTTTTTGTCTAAAAAACAGAAAAAAAAATTCACCTAACAAAACAAAAAGGGTCTGTCAATTTTTAGAAACTACGAATTGATAGTGTAAATACGTCTTCATAAATGGTCCGCAATAAAAAAAACTGAAATCTTTTCCGTATTTTTTTTTAAAAGAAATAACGATTTTATGAGAGTTTTATTACAAGTTACGCAGAGAACGCCATCTAAAAACACGGAAATACCCAGTTGACACGTTCCAAGTCGGAACTACAGAAGTACAGACCCATGTCTTTGTTACAGGTGATGTCCAAGGTTTCTAATATAGATGGCTTAATAGTTTGAAACAGACTACAGCCAACCAGAAAAACATAAACTTTAGATGGAGTTAATGATGTTACGTGAATAATGCCATGAAGGAACACGAAAATACCTAGTGTTTTGACTTGTTACGCGAACAACGCCATCTAGTAATAAGAAATGACACGATAGCCCTCATTTTCACCTCAACAAGCGAAAGCAACGAGACGCGGGGACATGACACCGAGCAAATTAAACTAAAAATCAAACTTTTAATACTAACTATGTACAAATTGGCAGTGATGCGTGTCGCTGGTCGCATTACCTCATTTTACCCTAACTTAATTAACCACCTATACACTCGAATAACGAGATTACCTTAACGATTTACATTGCCTAACTATTTACAGTTTGTTCTTGTCCGTCGCCAATAAACCTTTCAATATCATTTAAAAAAGCATCAGTCTTGTGAATATTCTGCTAAGATTGTAAGCAGTCTTAACCGCGCGTTTAGGCGAATCTTTGGCGATAAATTGTCCTAGGGCGGATATCGTCGGCCGGAGAATCAACATCTGTCGGGTTGCCACTACTGATGGATAGTTTTCAGAAATTTCTCCAAACGTGGAAAGTTTTAGGAAGCTTGCAAACACTTCGCAAAAATTATCGTTTTTTTAATATCCTTAAATTTTTCTTAGTTTTCAACGTTGCGTTTTTTTCGAAAATTACCCATCACTAGTCGCGACACACCACCGCGGGTTCACAGGAACCCAAACTAACGTAAGTACACAGGTAAGAGCATTGGATACGAAAGTACCTGCGTACCTAACACATGGGTACTGGAAATATTGAAACCGGTACAACGCTATTGAAAAGACACCATAAAACAAACAGAAATCACTAGGTTTTCATCTAATATCTTAAGTAAAATGGAAGATTAGTGGAAAACAATTACAATCGATTTTGAAATGTAAAGAGTAAATTTTACAGTGTGGCAAGATTCAATAGGAACGTGAACCGTAACCAAACTTTTTCAAATCAAATCATTTCTTTTAACATTCATGTAAGAACCATGTAAGATATACCATGGTATTAATTTTAAATAACTCCCATTATATTCTGCCTCAAAAGACGTGCAGGAATTAATTTAAAATGTTACTACTTCAAAGAAATTTACTAATTTAGAAGAAAATTAATGTTATTTCACCTAACAAGTTCTATTAGAAGTATAACTTAGACAAGAATTTTATGATTAAGATGAAAATGTAAACACGAGAAATATTGTGGTCACTATAAATATTGAATATATATATGTATGTAACATAGAAACATGACTAACAATTTGCGATACTAAAGCATTTAGAATGTATAACACGGCAACATACAACAGCAGATTTGTCAATAGAAAACTTTTCAAGATGGCCACCGTTGGTGTCTTTTTTCGTCACATTAATTTAAATCCTTGTCACACTGTATCGGGATCAGTAAATAAATGAATTTAGAAAGATATTCAGAACGAAATTCAACCTAAAAGTTTTTAAATTTGGCGCTTTTTTCTTATGCCTCGTTTCATTTGACAGACTCCTAACAGTAAAAACTAATATTTATTAAAAACATCGGTATTTTTTTTCAATACAGTCATACCGGCTCAGCTTAAACACTCGAACAGTAGTGTAACGACAGTTTTATCGACCGCACGGCCAAAAGGAGTTCCCATGTCGCCTGCCCATCTTTCTCTTCTTCGCTCCACTAACTTCTATCTTTTCTTCTTCTTTAAACAGCATCGGTAGATTCGTAGCACTGCAGCTTCTCTTACTTCGCAACTTCTGCTTCGCAATTAAATTATTTAGAAGTCTTGAGGAGTTGCAGTTTCTAACTGGAAGTAATCTGACAGGTTGTGGCGTCGGCAACGGTGGAGAGGGTGGTTTCAGACAGCAGCTTGTTTTATATGAAGCCGTGAACTGTTCATATAGAAAAACCTTTGTGTAAGCTGGCAGTGAAGATATTTCTACCCGCTTGATTTTCTTTACTTCTTTTTCTGGCACCCATTCGTCTTCGATCCTGTAATGGAAAGCAAACTTGAGTGAAAGATAAAGTTGTGCCACACAATGCTAGCTGCAAACACAATAAAGTTTTAACTTTATTTTTATCTTGATTTCAGCGTCTGAAAAGTAAATAGATTTAGTCCGTCTGAAAAGATCTCAACGTGTTTGCAGCGTTTGGGTTGCAATCCCATAAAAATGATAGGAAATAAAATTATATGAAAATGAACATAATTAATAGGTATCATGCAAATTTATGTATCATCAGCAAATTTTTAAGTGTTCCCAAGTCACAATCATCAATAGTAGTAGGTACTTTTTTGGAAATTTTCCCATTGGTTGAAAATTTTTAGAAAATTTTCTTACATTGGAAAAAATCTCATATTTTCTTAAAATATTCGACATTAAATTTCCGAAAATTACCCATCACTAATTAAATCAGGAATAATATTAAAATTTGTCGATGAGACAACAAAATATTGAATCGCAACGTGTCGATATGTACCATTTCTTACAGAGTAAATTATACATAGTTAGTTAGGAAACAAATTACTGAAATAAGTACGAATTTTTATTTTTCTATTTATACGAGGGCCCCACTGAAAGTTTCCGGATTGAATAAGAAAAAATTACGCAATGAATGGCTAATAATCAATTTATTTGGTTCTCAAAATATTCTCCATGAATACACTAGTGAATAATAGTCAATACACTTTTTCATACGCATAAACCAATTTCCTTAACATTTATTCCAGTCCTCCGTGGTGACCTCGGAAACATTTTCATTCTCTTCGACAGCCTCTTCTGGCGATGAAAATAGTTGACCGCGTAATTGGTTCTTAATTTTTGGAAAGAAGAAGCCACAATGTACCAAGCCGGGACTGTATGGAGGATGGCTAATGAATTCTACGTTTATCGCCTTCAAAAAATCGTTTGGCTGTATGAGAGCTGGCATTGTCATGGTGCAAGAGTATGCGGCGTTACGGTTGTTTTTACGGAGTTCGTCAATAACTTCCGGCAAGGAAATGGTCATGTACTAATCAGCATTCACGGTACGACGATTCTCCAAAACAACAGTAGCCACATGTCCAGTTTTTCTAAAAACAAGAAGCGATCATCTATTTCGCGGCACTTTGCACACGCGTTACTTTAGTGGGGTTCGGCTCATCTTGAAAGACCCAAATTGTCGATTGCTGCTTTGTTTCGGGGTCGTAGCTGTAAATCTATGATTCGTCACCTGTTACTATGTTCCGCACCGAATTTGACGCCCCTTCGTTGAATCTGGTAAGTATGCCATTGCACCAAGTGACGCGTTCCGTTTTTTGAGCCTCAGTCAAATTGTGCGGGATTCACCGCGAGCACAGCTCTCGCACAACCAAATATTTGTGTAAGATTGATTGTATCTGACTCATGCTTATGCCTAAGGTTGCCCGAATCGCATGGTAGGTCACATGCATGTCTGTTTCAACGATTTTTGTTGTTGACATCGGTGGACGGGCGACCTTCACGAAATTTGTCACCGAGAATGACACGACCGCGGTTGAATTCTGAAAATCAGCTATAAATTGTTGTCTTGGTTGGTGCTTCATCGCTGAAAGTAGTTTGAAGCCGAGCGAGGTTCTGCTGAGCTGTCAAATTACACTTAATATGGTATCATACAGCGAAAATTTTCACGAATAAAGTGACGTCACAAGGAAAAAACAAATGACTGTTATATGAAACTAACTTTATTCTACAGCCAAAAAGTTCTTTCAAATATTGTAATTACTTTTTTAATATTGTTTATGTAAGTGGCCAGATCCGGAAATTTTCAGTGACCTATGTAACTAAACTGCTGACACATGCTGTATTATACATGATAAGGAAACCGTGATAACCCAATACTACTAATTGGGATTGGCAACCCGTTCGAGTTGCTAGCAATTACTTATATAAAATAATATGCCAATTCCTTGTATTTAATAAAACAACATTCGGTAATTTAGGACAAGTATGTTCCGTTGATATATTTCAGTGCAAGAAAAACTTTGTTTATTGCATAGCATTTTTTCTTCTTTTATGCTAACAACTTCTGTTCTTATCTACGTGTGGCACGTTGTTATGGTAACAAGTAGCATGCTATAAGCATGAACGTTGCTCGAGGATCAATGCATCTGATCTCACATGTGATCTCAAACATGCATACATTCATGTTTATAATTATCTGTGTAAAAAGAACATAAAATGTATAGGCCTGTGGCGCACCCTCATTTTTAAAACTAAACCGATAAGGTCAGGTTATCCCCATGAAACCAATTTTGATGGAAAATGTATGCCAATTGACACCTCTGACACGAGTTTATCTGCGTTTAGTTAAACGGAGTTATATTGAAAATGAATAAAATGGTAATTTTTTGCATTTTGTAAATTTATCGAATTTCCGAGTTCAACTCGTGATATATTAGCCGCTTATTGATATTTCGATTTGAAATTTTGACACAATACACTCCAAGGGATTCCAAGACTTATATTCTATAAGTGCCATATTTTCATAACTTTTGTGAACAATATAGCAGATTTAAAAAAAAAATATAGATTGCCGAATACTTTTTTTTATCAAAACTTTGCGTGACGAAGTTTTTATTGTAACTATATCGTAGTTCAAACCTTCAAGAAGTTTTATTTATTTATTTGGATTTGGATAAAAAGTTGTGGTTACATTGGTTACATTAATTTATAACATACATACTCGTGTGACAGGTGTCAATTGGCATATATATTTTCGATCAAAATTGGTTTCGTGAGGATACCCTGACCTTATCGCCTTTTGGTTATTGTTTTCTAAAGCACTTTTGAGCTTGCGCCGCGGGTCTAGGTAATAATAAATAGAGTCACCAATACTTCCGCTGAATGTTTGAGATCGACAAAATTCATATTCAATATTATTGGTTGCTTATTATTTTTTAATTGATTACACAATGCATAGGATCCTCTTTATAATTTAAAGCGAATTATGGCGAAATTAATGTATATAAGAGCAAATAAAAAGTGATTAATGGTTAATATGGCATGAATATAATTAAAAAAAATGTTACCCCAGCGAAATGGTTTATTCCACAAATCCTCACTAGAGATTCTCGTTAGCGGGGAAAACTGGACTTCCAGGGGATTTTTGTCCAAAAATCCCCAGTGATCTATGCAGGGGACACAACTTTAGATTTGCAAAATCCGCCCAATAATTCTATATACCTTGCATATAAACGAGCAGCAAAAAAATTATTAACAAGTCGACGAACCCCTGTGACTTTATTGTGACCGGAGAACCTAAACCTAACCCACCTTTAAATGTATTGCCATCGAATTGCTGCTGGTTCAGTATTCTTAGTTGGTTGTTTAATTAATTCCTATTTTTTAACACACAGAACTACTGAGAAATAGATAGAATGTGACCATTCCTGGATACATTAGATCTTAGACATTAGATTTACTTAGATCAAGTTGTATTTTAATAAGTAATTTAAATATATATATATATATACATATACATCCTGTATATTAATTAAACTGAACTATCAAAAATGGATAAGTAAGATAGATAAGTAGGTAATCAATTCTAGTTGATTAATTCTATTAAAATATAGTTATGTTTATGAAATAAAATACATAAGTAGTTTATAACAAAATGTTTTAGACAAAATTTCCTTTCAAGTCCAGTTTTCCTAAGGGGGAATCTGTGGAATAATCCTGTGAGATAAAGACACATACATACTCGTAGCTATGTAGAATGTTCCACGTACATAACCCACCTGTGTTTACCTGATACTGATACAATTTACAAACCCTGTGCTGTGGGACAAACAGTGAAACGCATTAATTACTATCACTTGCAACTGTATTGAAATTATAATAAAGTATTCAAAAGTGATATAAAAGAGAAGTGGCTGTATGGGGCCCGGCTTTAGAATAGCACCAACCCATCTCTTCACGTGGGTGTCGTAACAGGCGACTAAGTGACAACAAAGCCGCATACCACAAGACCTGAACTAAGAGCACATCTACAAGAGTGGACTCGTCAACCCGCTTGGCCAGCGATTAAAAGTCACACATCACTCGTGTACAAGGCAATGCGCATGAGGAGGTCCATGTCAAGCAGTGGACGACAAGAAGGCAGGTTACAGTATTCAACAATAATTTACCATGTTGTACCGCATGGCCATGAATACTGGATGGAGGGTTACTGTGTCTATCAGCGGATAACCGATGACTAGCTACTAGCAAAACTTTTCACAGTCTACACTTTAATGTTTAGTATTAAATCTACTTAGATACTTCATAAATATGTTAAATATAACATAAATAATAAGTGAGCAGTATGTCCCTACTCGCTTCAGCTACGTTGTACCCGCATAGGTATAAACGACACGAACGTGAAGTTATTGTCCATCAGACAAGTCATTACTCAGCTGCAAGAAAAATCTTTCTATATCATCTGTATCGACACCTAGACACCTAGATAAAGGTCTACTTATATATAACGGGTATTAGATCAGCAGCGCATCTCTCGACGCTTCAGTCGCGTTGTACCGCATAGCTATAAACGACACGAATAATGTAAGGTGCATTGGCCAGCGCTCAATAATTGGTCAGTTACAAGCAAAACATTGTATACCGCCTGTATGATACCTACATAAAAGTGTAAAAAAAATAACAGGTATAAATCGGCAGCGCGTGTCTCCTTGCTTCAGTCACATGCGTTTTCCAGTGGATAACCGTTGCCCAGCTAATCTTTAAATCACTCGCGCCGACACCTAAAAACCTAGATTATGATGGTTTTAACTAGACGGGTAGTAAGAGAACAGAGCTTCTCTCCTAGCTTTGGCGACGTTATACCGTACGGTCATAAGCGCCGCGTGTATCTTCCAGTGAGTAGCCGTCAGCCAGCTACAAACAAAAACTTCTAAACACCTAGAAACGCATATTACTGTCTACTTACACATGCGGCGGGTAGTAAGTGAGCAGAGCCTCTCTTCTGGCTTCGGCGACGTTGTACCGCGTGGCCATTAGCGCCGCGTGGAGTGTGAGTGTGTGACGTCCAGCGGGCTCCCGTAGCGGGCAACCACCGCCCAGTCGCCAGCGAGTACACCGCGCTAACCGCCACGCGAGACCTTCCATGGTACCCGCGTCGAAGAAGTCGAACATGCGCGCTGGAATAGAAAAAATGGTATTTTGACTATATTTACCTATAGAAAAAGATGACTCTATGTCGATTTGTCTATACAATTTGGTTGGTCAACTTGATTATATATATTCATCATATTACTATCGGTAATAACACCAATATCAGACAACAATGATAATTAGTGGTATGTTTGAAAATACGACGCTTACTTTTGGGATACAGTAAGTAATATTTAAAAACAGATGGAATTTCTCTGAGGAATAAGAATATGATGAGGTGATCCCCGTTTCGTTGGAGCAAAACAGACGAGATGGGATGAGGGATGGGCTCTAGCAACTGTCACTATCGAATCGAAATACGTTGGTACTTTTCATGGCAGTCTTCTGTGAGTGAGGTAAATCGGGCAGTAGGAGGCACCCCGTGACAATTAAATTCATTAAGTTCTCTATTAAATAGATGTCCTTGAAAGCAACCCGCTTTTCCCCGCCAGGTAGACTGACGACTTGAAGGTCGGCAGTGGCAGGGTGAGAAGAGCAAAAGACCATGTGTGGTGGCGATCCGCGGGAGAAAGTATATCCAGCAGTGGAGCGGCACAGGCTGATGGTATGATGGAGCAACAGCATCCCACTTGGGAATTCAAGTTCATAAGTAATTTTTATTGGCATGCGTAGCAAAAGATAGATTTCATGAAGCACTCACCAGACCACGGCTGTCGTCTATACCGTAGTTTCTTGCCATTCCGCCGGATGAGCTTGGGCGCGCTGTCAGCTGTCTTCTTACTGCCGCTAGAGTTAGGCGACGCCTCGTTGAAGTGGTTGTTCACGTGCCGCTCTAGAAGGGTCTGGAACGTTCGAAAGCGGTATTAATAAATGTTAGATTGTTAGGAGCATTTAGGAATATTCCTTAATTTTTGCTTTGGTAAGAGGTTGTTTCTTCCGTTCACATTAGCTGTAACGTTCCGATTTCCAAATCGTAAAAATATTTGAGCTGTTGACGTCCTGGGTTAGTTTGCTTTTTATCTAAAGGTCTTAAATGTTTAGTAAACCTCTCACTATCCACTAAAGTACTTGCTTTTTACACTATCACTGCGCCTCATCTTGTAGTAAAAAAATAAAAAACAATAAATTTATGACAATTTTTTTATGGAATAAATTTATTGGTACGGAAAAAAACAATAATAGGAGATGCTGTATGTAGATAGGCTGCGTTAGAGTGGCATCTTCCTCGTCCCTTAGGAAAGAAATAATTCACACGTTTATCCTTCAATATGATACTGTTGGGGCGTTATGGATCATTGCATTATATTGCAATACAAACTAACAGGTGTTCATCAAATGGTAATGGTTCATAAACAACAAAAGGAAGCAGAAAATTGGACTCTTTCAAACGATGTCCAATGTGACATCAATACTGATTGTAAATAAGATGGAAATTCAAAATGAGAACAATGCAGTTAAGTGCGTAGAAAATTATATTCTGTGTGTAAGATAATGAAAAGACAATTAAAAATTAATGAAATTATTTGACACAATGATACCATCATCCAGCGACTGAATCACGATACGGATTTAGTTCATAATTAATGTGTAAAAATCAACACATTCGTTCTCGGATGTGAGAAAAACAACAAAGACCAAACAACAACAAGAACAAAACAAAAACAAGAAACAAAAACAACAAGTAGTGACGATATTATTTTGTCTCCGAACAAGAATAACTTTAACACTCAAGTAATATCCAATCACAAATGAATGGACTGGATTTCAAGAAAAAATAAGAAAAGTAAAAGCAAGATCATAAATATTCTTGAAAGAAAGATGAAATAATACTTATTTAAAATATGTCAATACGTCATTATGATTGGAAGTGATTTGGAGAATAATAATGAACTAAAAAAAATAATGAAGATATTGAAGGAAAAAATATCTTAAAATTAATGCAATTCAAATCAATGTTTAAACCGTTAGTATGATCATCGGAGAAATCAAATTCGAGACAGCCATGGCATATTTGAAAATTATTGCTGCGTTTATCAGGAGCAAATAATAAATTAATTAAATGAACCCCACCTAGGTACACATGTTCTCTCGGAGCAACATCTGTGATTGGTTAATGTTTCGCCTCAAAAATGCGGCATTGAAAATGCTTTTAAGCACTGTAACTGACATTTCAGCGAGGACGATAATAATATCGTACTACGCTTCGACGGTTGGACGCCTTGACAAATAAATACATTGGAGTTGTATTCTCAATCTACACTAAAATGATATACACAATAAACGACTACTCCGTACTTGTAATTCTGCAACGATTATACTTCGCAACACTTTCTAATAATACTGCAATTAGTATCAAAAAACAAAAAAAGATGTCGTTAGGGAGACACAATATAATCGAAATACCAATGATGTCATAGCTACAGCCTGTATCACGTTTTGATGCTACAGCCACAGAACATTTATTTTACATTCACACGAAAATTAATGACTGAATCGACAAAGAACGTAATTATACCTGTGTGGAGAACCGTCTGCCGCAGCCGTCGACGATGCACTTGAAAGGCTTATTGCCGCCGTGTGAGAGCGCATGCCTCTCCAGCCAGAGCCGAGAGCAAGATGGCTTGCCGCGGACTTTGCACTGCTCCCAAAGGCACACGTAGTTTTCTTTGCCTGCTTGCGTTTCCACGTGCACCGTCTGAAAAGTTGTTGAAACATATTTTTACGGGTGCCACACTACAGATAAGATTAGTTCAGGATTAATCGTTACGACACGGTCGCTCGTAAATATGTATATGTGCATATACCGAAAATATGCATAGTCGGCATGTACGCATCTACATTGTTGAATGCTCAACGACAAGATGCACAGTAGAAGGTGAACCGCATTCAAATCAATTACGCGATTTTGCCGACCTACATGAAACGAACAGAAGGCGAATTAGTACAGATTTCGGCTTAGTTGTACGATGTCGAGTTGAACATGGCGAACGGATATGTGAGTAGTACCATTTTTTTTATGGAATATGCATTTATTGTAAATGTGAGACTTATATGAGAGAACATCACAAACCATTACGACGAAACACGTAAATGATTAATAGAGTTAAATAGTTTCATTGCTGACTATATTTAGATTTATATCTAATTGGATACTTAGGACTTTGCAATTATTAAATTCACGTAGGCAAAATTTACAATTTATTGGGCTGTAAAAATATATTGAATATCTCACCTGTAAATGCTCCAAGAGATCTGTGTCACACTCCAACTCCCTCTTGCAGTTCTCCCACAAACACACCGTCACTATGGATGCTATATCCGTACTAGATGTCCTTTGGTTACTGTTTGTTTTAGTCGGGTTCCGCGGAGGAAACCGCAATGTTTTTGGTTGCTTCAAAATAGGGCTTTTTTGGGAACTCTGCACTTCCATTGAACACACACTCACACTTAGAGATAGCGAGGAGTCCTCGTCACACTCTTTACTCGTTTGGGAATCCGGCGAATCAATCGACTTGTCCGTACCTATTCCAGATTCCGACGATTCGGTAGTAGCACTACAGAAATTAGCTTCTATCACAGTACTATGAACGTTAGACGAGACATCTTTTAGAACGGTGATTTGTGTAAATATTGTTTCTTCTCTCCTAGCAACTTCCTCTATCTTTCTCAACTCCTTACCCATACTGTCTTCCTTCTCTTCCTTAGCTTCATCATTCTTCTCTACTTTCTCTTTCACAACTTTTTCCGAGAACTCTTCTAGTTTCTCCATTAAACTACTAACTTCTGCAAAAGGCCTCGACAACTTATTGGTATCTAACGGGACGATATTATTGTTGACAGTTTTAGACAGCCATGGTATATCACACTTTGGAATTGTCACTTCGTTTGACTCCGGTTCTTTCACTGTGCTACTAGGGGGCTCTGTGCCTTGAATTGGATTATCCGGCGGCTTCACTGGTGCTATAGGTATACTACTCGTGTGCAGCGCTTGCGTTGTAAAATTAGTTACTAAAGACGGAGGATGCTGAATTATTGATTTTGAGCATGACGTTTGTGACGATGATCCTATGGTAGTATTTGTGTAACTTTGAGTTTCTTTTACGCTTATATTTGGCACAGATGTGACGATGAAACCAGGCTGAGGCATAAGAATCGGTTGACTTAAATTGACGGTGTAATTCGTTTTTGGTTGAACTGTCATGCCCACAGTTTGAATTCCAGACACGTTTTTGTTCAACACCGGGATAGACTGACTTGTTGCAGGCATAGGTTTATTAACATTGGAATACGCAGACGGCATTGTGTTTGCGAGTTTTAAAAGCGTACCGTTTATAAGAATTTGTGCCGCTTGCTGATTCTGTAAATGGTCTTGCGTCTGTGCTGTCAGTTGGGACGTTTGAGGAAGAACAAAGTTTGGCATTTTTGTCATCAGATTTGGTATTTGAACAACAGTGCCGTTGATATTTTGCACAAGTGGAAACATAAACTGTCCATTCAATTTTGACGGACTGGACACATTGACATTTGGTCTATTAAAGGCAATGTTGCCAGTTATATTACCTTGTTGATTCAAACTTTGTGCCGATATTCCATTTTGTGGTATCCTTAAAGCGGTGAGCATAACATTCTGCGGAACAGTGACAAATGATGCCAAATTGTTAGTTGGTACCGTGCCGTTGCACGGTTGTGGGATATTTAATTGGTGGCAATTTTGTAAATTTGACACGGGGACGTTCAGATTGTTGAGCGTACCGTTCATTGTCATTGGAACTTGCCGCACACCGTTTGGGATACTCATCTTTGGCGCTGATAACGACACTTCACTAGCAAGGCTTTTAATGGGTGAGCTATGCACAGAATTCACACAATTTTGTTTCTGTAGTTGCACCTGTTTTAGATTATTTGCTTTGGACCACGTAAGGTTTTTGCTGTTTGCAATACACGCTGAAGATTTTCGATTCGTCCTTTTGGAAGGCTGCGTAGATTTTCTTTGCAATTCCTTTTTGGTTGTTGTCGGACTGGGAGTAATAGGATGTAAATTTAAATTGTTGGAGCCGCATGTAACCCCGTTCATTCTGCTGTCGAATTTAGTTGTTGAACTGACGACACCGTTCAATCTTGTGTTATCAGGTTTTGGAAGTGTTAGTTTTTTTGGCGACTGAGTACTTGAAGTTGCGGCAGCAATTCTCATGCATTCACTGGTCGCTGGTATCGGAATTTTACGTTTAGAAGGGGATGTTGTCTGCTTGCTGATATTCACTATACCGTTGGCGAATGGGTCTTTAACTGGCGATGTTTTTGTCTTAGAATTGAGGCTTAGTTTCTTACCGTCAACCAACCCATTTAGACGCCCGCCCAGAGGTTTCCCTATAGTAGATGCATCGGAACAATGTTTTACATCCATGAATCCATTCATCGTCGTCGTATGAACTTTTTCTTTATTGTCTTTAGGCGTACTGACATCAACCTTCCCGTTGATATTGGTACACGATGCTTTTATACTGAGATCTGTCGCTTTTGTAGCATGCAACGTGCCGTTGTGAGTCAGGTTATTCGGTTTTTGTACTGCAGCTCGGACTTGTTTTCCGACATCAAGGAGCACTTTCGGGTTGAGCGTTTGCGATAGGTAGGAAATGTAGTTTTCCCAATCCTGGGTCATTCCGTTTTTTGGCAAACACTTTCTCTTTGTGTCATGATTGTTAGAAGTGTTCGCGTCGCGCTTGAGGCCGTTCTGTGGCTTCATTTTGTGGTTGAAGTACTCCGTGATGCGGCGGTGTATCGGTGGTTGCGGGCGGCGGACGGGTGCGGGTTGAGCCGCAAGACGTAGCGGAGCCGGCGGCGCCGGGTCGTTCGCCCAGGGTGGCATGCGCGCGCCCGCGCTCTCCTCTGTGTTACTGCACGACGACTCAGGGCTGCGCGGCGATGCCGGCTCGGTGATGTCACTACCGCTGCACCCGCCACTTTCAGTTGGACTCAGCACCGCCACGCCACTGAAAATAAAAACACAATCGTTTTAATACAGTGAATTACACATATCTACGAGTAGTAAGCAGTTACCAGTTGCTAAGTATCCGTACCAATCTAGATTAATTCGTCATCAATCACTTCGGAATTTAGTAACAATCAGCTGTTGAATGGTTACAAATTACAATCGATCGTATGTAAGGACAGAGGAGCGTCCGCGCGAGCGGGACGGCATGCGTGTCGGTGGGCTTGCGAGCAGCGCAAGGTGCAATGCCCTGCCGGTCCAGTGCAGTGACGCAACGCGACGCACCGCTGCACTGACCGTCCGACGACCGACGCATACATTGTACATTATTTTTGGCCGCGTGACATTCACCGCACGTAGAGTTGACGTGACTACAGTCTGTGACGAATGAACAAATATATTTACTTTTATACTGTTGCTGCATTTGAAATAAAAGATAATAAATTTATTTATAAATGCCCTTATACTTGCGAGCGGGCGAGATATCCATCAAAAACCATCTGACACGTGACGCTATTTGAGTTAAAAAGTCGAGACGAGACATTAAAAAATACCCGCTTATTTGTTTAACGCGACTCACACGTGAAAAGTTTATTCTGTGAGCATTCTTCCGCATAACTCGTTTTAGACTCTTTTGTTGGGTAAGATACACAGGTAAATGTCGAATAACACAATTTTGACAAGTAACGTTGCTTACAGTGTGGCAAACAATTGTGAACTCTGTGGCTTGGCGTTGAAGGGTATTCTATTATATTCTATTCTGACTGTTCTCACGGAGCGGAGGTGTGCGAGGGTGAGGGGGTGGCGTCTGGGTAGAACAAGGGTGCAACCCGCGCATTGTGAAGCCGCGAGCTATAGCTACAGCTACAGCTAGAGTTGAGCGTTCCCCCCCCTACCTCGCACTTCATGAAAGCTTTGTCGCTAATTGACCCAATTTTTTTTGTACCGTCAATTTTAAAGAATATGTCAGGAATCTCTCGAGGGGATCTTAATTTCATATCGATGACTATTACAGGTTGTAGAGCGAAGATCCCTTTTAATGAAAGGTGGATTATATTTCATTTTTGCTTTCAGATTTAATTTAGGTATATATTAAAAACCCTCTTGATATACAAGAACATTTGTTATGATGATTACTATAGTCTTTTGCTGATTAGGGCATTGTTTATGTTTAGCAGAGATCCTTATATTATGTCAGTAGGTACGTTGAGTTTTAGGTTTAAATTATTCTTATTCTTTAGGTTTCTTATGTATAGTTTAAACCTAAAACTCAGCGTACCTACTGACAAAATATAAGGAGCTGGCAAGTAGTATCGTTATTCTATTTGCGTTAGGCGACTGATTGTACAACATCCGAGTTATTTTTTGCGAATTGTCGAAAGCAAAAGTGCCCCGTCGTATGTAGGTGAGGCAGAGACGATGCAAGGTCGCGTCTGCCGATTCCGGCCGTTGACCCATGCGCCTTGCAAATGTTTCATTGTCGATGTCTGATACACAGTATTGACTTGTCGGCTAACATTGTTTGTTAGTGAAACCGCAGATTAGATAATTGTTGCTGAAACTATTCAGTATCTACTTATGTCATTTTTACACGTCTTGTCATTGTCAAGATTATACCTACTCGTAATTAAACGTAGAAAAACCTTTCAAAGAACAATCTTTTTAGTGCATTATTTTATCAAAATCATTTTAGTGCATATTAAAAAAGCATGTTTTTAAAAGGTTTTTTTACGTTTAATTTATTTACTCCTTTTTAGTACCAATGCTAACGACGCCCATCCCGACGCCCCAACCAGACGGTAATGTCAAGCTAATATCACTAACTTTTTGTCATCAAAACTGCGGACCCTTCAAAAGGAGCTTACTGTTCGCCGTTGAGGAGTTGCAGTGTGCTTAATCTTCTTAGCTGCAGTATCAGGTCACGGTCACGACACTAAGGTGTTGTCATTAAAACTACGAGGCAAACGAGCTCAAACGCGACATGTTTACCGTTCGCCGTTAAGGAGTTCCACAGTATGTTGGCTTTCTTGGGTGCAGCATCAGGTCAAGGTAATCAGATCATTGTATTGTCATCGGTTTTATACACATTTGTAAAATTTCTACGGTATATTTGCGAGAGAAGCGCAGTTTTAGATCCGATATCAATGTATACAATCAAATTATTTAGACAATAATAATTATGTAATATATCTCATGAATGTTTTTTATATACAAGGAGGCTAAGCCACATTTGTTATGGTTACCTGCAACAGATACCACTTAGGAACAAGTTTGCCTTTCTTCTTCTTTTAGCATTCTTCAACCAGTCGTCTGGTGTACGCCTGCTTCAACTTTCTCAACTCCCCTATTTTGATCAGTTACGGTCGAGTATGTAGCAACTGGACCCAAACTGCCTTTGTGTTAATATTGTATATTTACTTCTTTTTTATTTTAACCACATAAAAAATAATTATACAATATATCACATAGTAATATCTGCCAAACTGCAGAATAGTTTGTGGGCAGAACTGCTCTTTGCGTGAACTAAGTGTAGTTTTCCATGAAGTAACTTCAAGGAGTTGTATTATTTACTTGCCTATTTTTTTATTTATAAGACGCATAAATAATTAAATTTAGTTTTAATTGTTTAATTTATTTATTATATAGAGAATTTATAATTTAATTTTTTTTATGATAGTGTACATTGACCATGCGACTTGTATACTAATTTGGCAGAATGTATCGTATATACAATACAATATATGTTTGACAACTTTTTTAACACCTACCTACAATCGTGTTGTATAAGATGTAAAACTTTGATGACGTAAATCTACTGATAGGTTTAGTTAGAAATAGTGATTACAACATACGTCATGTACCGCGCCTTGAACAAATACGGACTTATTCATATATTAGTCATATGGAGAAGAAATTGCTATCGAGGTTATCTTTCACACCTTCCTTAAACATACTTAAGTTTAATGTTGTTATATAGTCTAAGTAAAATTACAACGGCGACAGTTGGTTTAGTCGTTTGCTACATATATAATAATAAAACCTCTGCAATAAATCAAATAATCTCAACCAAATTTGGCATACGTATAGTTTACTAGCTTTTTGCTCACCGCTTCGCTCGTGTTTAACACTCGATACCCTTTTATGCCCCCTTCCAAGTCAAAAGCGAAAAAACACCGATATACGTGTTTGATTATTTTAAATGAGAAGTCTATATCCAAATTTCATATTTCTTACTAAATAGTTCTTGAGTTACCTATAGATTTTGCGTCGGTAAAACCCCCACCATATTTTCCAAGTCATATATTAAAAAAATATTGATACACTATATTAGATTAGATGTAGATTTATTTTCTTTTATTGGTTTTATTCATTGCTTAACGGTCGCATATCACGAAAATATTTCAGTTAACCGTTTTTCAATTCCACCCTATTCGGTAAAGAGACAGACAGTTGCTGGGAGCCCCATTATCATATTAATTTGGTACAACCATCACGTGGGAGAAGCATCCTATGAACATTTACTTTTGCACCTCTTCCCCATTACTAAGTTTTTAAAGAAAAATCCTAAGAATCCTCTGGCCCTCTGGTAATAATTTGTAGTCTCATAAGTTGGTGGAGAATACTTTTTCGGTATACGTAAAATGCGTTTGCAACACAACATTTCTGGGACGTCTAGTTTTCTTTCTCACGTATGCACATATTGTTGTTGGTTAAGATCTAATTAATAGTTCTCAAAATGATTTTTACGTGTATGTTCCCCACTTCTCTTCCAAATCCAATCCAACACAACGTTTTATCCATCCTTTTAAAACTATTGAATTTGACTTATATCCGGCAATTCTGAGGACTGATAATAATTATTAGTCAGAAAACAGCAGTGGTTCATGAATGCAGGTGGAATATAAAAAAGGGCAACAATTGGGCGTGACGACGTCGTCACAAGATCCTATCGGTGAACAAATTAACGCGTGCGTGTAAGGTACTCTTCTAGCGTGACGCTCCCAATCACTGATTATGTCATTTGGATATTCTTTGGAGGATGACTATAATGGAAGGTTTACGCCAAGCGTGATGTCACCAATGAGGATTGTTTTAAATTTTTGTTTTTATAGAAAGTGGTGGCAAACAAGCATACAGTACACCTGGTGGTAAGTGGATAGATACTGTCACCCATGGAACATGCCACATGCAGTACATACCAACATTAGTCCAGAATGACAAACTTTGGTACGCCCTTTGTTAATATAGGAACAGATTTGGAGAAAGGGTTGATAAAATGGGAAGGGATAGGATGGGATGGGATGGGAATGGGCTCTGGCTCACTCACTATCGAAACACGTACGTACATTGGGGAATATGATAGTGTGTAATGCAGTACATTTCAAGGTAGTCTTCTGTGAGAGAGGGGTCGAGTGTTCCCAGCGGCTGTTAGAGTTCAGCTATCCAGGATCAAGAATAATATAATAAAATATTGTCTAACTATGCGTTCGAACGATTATACGAGTAAATCACTTTGTACTTTGTAGTTCTTAACTACCTTTCAAATAATTCGACTATTTACATATCGATGGTTGAATGGCAAAATGGCTTAATCGACATTCACTTTACTTTCAGAACTAAACTTTAATGTCGGCGTATTATTTGTCTACAAGTTCCAAGTCGGTTAAACCGTTTTGCCTTTCTACCGTCGAATTATAATGTAACGCACTCCATATCGAGGTTTATCGCGTTAGATATTCGTTTAAAACGCAATATTAAATAATTTAGTTGTGTAAGTTATATTAAATAAAAGACTTCGGGCGCCTTATTTTTCTGATTCCGCCATCTTGACATAATAAATAATACAAGTATAAAAATGAAACAAGCGCGCCGAACGCGTTCAAGGTTCAATATTAGCCTATAGTTACGCGTCGTATCATACAAGCTGCCAGTCAGGGCCGCGCCGTGCAGCCTGATTGACGCCTTAGTATTTTTAGTTTTAAGGAAACCTTAAACTAAATAAGTACTTAACCTAGTGTAAATTAAATCTAAGATATTTAGTTAAACTTAAAGTACCTACCTATTAGCTGTACCATTTTTTTTGCAACTTATGTACTTTAAAAAGTTAAATCAAAGAAATCAAAATAATAAATCAAGCAAACCCGGCTGCTAAAACGTGTATAGTATAAAACCGTGAACTACCTTTGCGCACAATTTTGTATTGTATTGTATAGGATTAATATCAGGTATCTCAAAAAAAAATGTCTTTAGGCTATAGAGCCAAGAATGGCGTCCACTACCATGCTTTCGCACTCACTCCTAAAGGATGTCTATACTTGTGCGAGTGAGAAGGCATGACAGTACATAAAAGCCGTATATAAAATGGTCTCTTATGGCGCGGGTTGTAAACACATTGATACATTGCCATCTTGCTTTTTTATAAAACTATTGATAAAATAACTTCATATTTTTATAAATATTTTTTTTTAATAATTACATACATCATTTAACTAACCTAATAGTTATACGGATATAATAAATTATTAAATAAGAGACAATTATTAATTAAAAAAGTAAATTGTTAATAAGTGGAGAAGTATGTGTTTATTCCGCGGCTTTTGGGACACGCACAAAGGAGATTACCTTTTAAACTTTATTATTTTATTTCTTCAGCGTTGTGCGATGTTAATTAATACACATATTATTTATTATTCTAGTGTATTCTGTCATAATTAAAATACATATGTTTTTCGGACGAATATAAGTGGTACCTGGACTACTGGAGGTTGATTTTAATAATCGAGTACGATAAATTTTATTTTTGGTCACATTCTTATGCGTATCTGCAAATAGGAGAACCAGCAAACGAGGTATTGGAATATCTACAGAATAAAAGCAAGGGTAGAATGTCTAGAATAGTCAATGTTTCCAGTGTATAATGTAAAGTACAGTGTAGATATAAAATAATCCCTACATCCAACACAATGCATGTCTACGTTAACAGTAGGAAAATAAACACTCGCGTGATTATGATTACGCTGGCGCTCCACGGAAACTCGTCCGACGTCACGCTAATTGTTCTAGGAAACTGTAATAGTACGCTAATAGTAATTGCGTAACGTATAGTAACGTAGTAATAAATAATCGTTATCGGTTTGAAACCGGCGTGTTATTGCCTCGTGTGGACGTCATTGATAAAATTAATTAATTCGTAAGTATGGGTTGCGGACCGTCTAGCGTAAAAAAATATTTGAGCTGGGTAGAAAATTTTAAGTTTCAGAAAAAATATAATACACTTTTTCGCGTTTTTCTACTTTTTGAGTACCAATCTCAGTATATTAAACACAATGTAATTACTAATAGATTGGTAACATGAGACAATCCTGTAACGAGACGCCTACTGCAAAATTTCTTAAAATTTTCCATCACTATATACCTACGCCCAATTTTTTTTCATTCTCGGGCATACGGGTTCTCGTTCACCGGTGAGCTAATGATAATTAGAAAATCTCTATGGTAATATAATGTACTGTCTATGTAATATACTGATGTAAAATTTCCTATGCCGCTAAAAGATGTTATTGTCACGCAATGCACGTGTAGAAACGAGTGATATAAAACATGCTGCTACCAATTATCCATGAAAACGAACCGAGTCGCTGCACTTAAACCTAGTTATTATTTCACAAAAACTCACTTATTAAATCTACGCTACATAAGTACATTGTGGCAGTGAATAATGCACTGCGAACGCATACAACTGCATCCTTATGTTGTATGGGTGTAAGTAGGGCTGTCACATTTTCTGGTCTTAAAGGAATTTAATAATTTTATTTTCGAAGGGGACGTAATTTCTTTTTCGAAATATAATTTTCTGAAAGTACTAATAAATACGTAGACAACCTTCAGAATAAAGTTTAGATAATTTATGAACGTACATCCAATCTAAACCGTGCCGCATAATTTGTTTTTGCTCGATTACAAATTGTATCCTAGCTGAATGTAAAGAGAGAAGATCCCGTTATTATGGGTCTTGGAAAATATGAAAATCGATGAAAAGAAAGGCGCGGCGTATGCTTTATTGCGCTTGATACCATACCATCAACCTGTCTTTCCATTTCAGTATATAATAGCCTCTCCCAAACCATAGCCCATTATTTATGTTATTTTTCTATTTTTGCAAAAACAGCGAAGCATACAAAATTAACACAAAAATGGAAAAGATATTTTTTTCTGCAACAACAGCGCAGCATACAAAAATAACACAAAAATCGATTGCTTTAGCTGAAATATCTTTAGACAACCCTAGCTGCATGCGTAACGAGTGGGCGTACAAAAGCGCAAATGATACGTCAAGCGCACATGTCGCGCGCAACCCCCACGCTCACGATCCTTTGATTATCCAACCCCTGCGCGATGGAATATTTCGCACAATAGGCGATGGCCAAATTTTATAAACATGGCACTGACTAACTTAATTTTGACGATGCAACGAAGTTTTTAAGCTCATAATAAGAACCCTTGGGCTGTTTTTGTTTTATCTGCATATAAAAATATTGGAAATGAATATCATAGTAAGAAAAAATAATAGATATTTTACATGTTGTTGAGACATAGATATAAATCGTTTGCATTATGTTCAAGGACATATTGAGTATACATACATACAATCATTATGCACTACATTTAGAATGACGGATATCCTCAGCGGTGTTTTCAACACCTTCCAAAAATTATGATTCTCAAATTAGTACCTAAGCGTTAGAAAATATTACGTATATAGAGATAAATAAATAGGAATGAAACCCACTACACTAATGGCACATTGTATATATTAGGGCAAAGTAGCTTTCGAATTATTACAAAGCCTTTTGCGGCTCACCAAATACATACTTACGAGTATGTAAGGTGCCTAACGTTTACTAAATTCGATGGCCTGATTTGGAAAAATATATTTGTACTGCAATGTATTTGCTCGAGGCATCACATAGAAGCTAAATTGATAATTAACTGCAAACAGTAACTAAAACAGCAGTTCTGAAAGGTTCTGAAACAAGCAATCAGGAAAATACAATATACAATTTTTATTTTAGACGAAAAAAAATGAAAATTATTCCAATTAAGTCCGAAACCAAGTTTGCATTCTTAAGGGATCGTAAAACGGAATATTATTTCGTTTAGTGTTGGAAATTAATCACAGGGGAACATGGTCGCTGGGGACTTGGATGCTTGTCAAATTTTGCTCGGGGTTCTGTCGAGTCATAAGCCTTGAAACCCCGCGGCGTGCATATGTGTCCGTCCCACTGTGCACACTTTTCGTCCGATTTTAAAGCCCCATCTGCAGCATTTTACATGCCATACATTAGCATCGAGTTGGAACCAGTTTTGAACGATGTATCGACTGGTGAATTAATATTAATAATCGTATGTAATTAATATCGGTTTATTTATTTCCGTTAACCACCATTTAATTATCGTAATAGTTTAATAACTTTATTATGTCAATATACGATTTATTTTCAAAAATTTTAACATAATTTTCAATTCATTTTAAGCACGGCTTAACAATGACTAATTGACCAAAAATAAGTTGAGATGCAAAATGTTGACATTTAAATTTTAGAAGAGAACAATGAAATCCATATTATAAAAAGCTTTATATATCTATGTTCAGTGGAATAAAAACGAATCTGATATCTCATGAGTCGCATCTAGACGGCAATTAATGTGCGAAAGGAAACGTCCACTTTCCTTTAACCACATTATCTGTCACAACAGGTTTTCAATGTCGGGTTGTGTCGTCTTATGTCACCGTATTTACGTCGGCACCCATTCATTACGGGTTGAAAGGAAGTCGCCTCGCGTGAGAATCGTGTCACAGGAGTCGGGGAGGCGAGCCCCCTCTACGCACCCTCACCCCTGCACCACCCCCGCGATTATTATGCTAAGTGTCTGTTGGTTAACGCGGGGTGAGTTTTTCGCGCATCTGCTATTTATTTACGCGCTTTATATTCATGGGATTGCGTAACTCGCCCGTGGCACGGCAACAGCGTACACTTCATTGGGCCGGGTTATAATATTTTTCTATTTTCTTAACCCTTATCTCGTAGAATTAAGGTCGTTGATAGATCAAAGGGAAAAAGGTTATCGCGCGCACCCCGCGTGACGCTGCCGAACGCTGATGTGTTCGATTGATTTCGCGTCGAAAGTGCTCTTTGAAATTGTACTTTGCTGCTTTTGACGGCGTAATGGGATTTGCTACTTCATAAAATGGTACAAGACTTGTTGATGCAGTTACACCCGTGCTAATAAAAACATTTTACCAGTGAAAGAATAAATAACCTTCTACCTTTCATCTACTTCAGCTTTTAAGTCTTTCGTTTCAAGAGGACATTTCCGGATGTCGTCTTTGGTCTTATAGAGCATACATATACTCTACTCTCTACTATATATTCTACTCTGTTTTTTTACGTCTCCTAGTGCAAGAGGATTCAGAACATTTTTAGATGTTCTTAAGAATCGTAGTTATTAATAACTATTAGTATTTTTGCAATCAAAATTTTACTCAAACAAAAACTATTTTAAAAGTATGACGGGTTTCGTAAAAATCCTTTGAAAACGTATATTTTCCACACTCCAATGTGAAGTGACAGTAAGGGATAGTGGCCTCCGTACAAACTAGCTTTCAGAAATTCAATTTCCTTCTCAACTGGATCTGAATTCAAGTAGCGATAAACAAGGTAGTTTGCCGCACTTTGAAGTGAAGTGTCCGCAACGACTTGCGTCGGGCAGCGTGCGGATTAAGTTTCTTCTTGTTTTATCCGATAAAACTGTTTGCATTTAAAAACTGAAGGTGTATATGATTAAAAAAAATGAATTGCTTTCATTAATAAAAATTAAAGTAATAATAATAATGTATGAAAGTACTGTGACTACGAACTGGACTTTTGCATGCCTATTGAGGCAAAACAAAGGGACAAATGTATTTATTGCAACATCATATTTTGATTACCTGTGTTTTCGCAAAATAAACGATTTGATTCGATTAATGAAATCACTTCTATCTTAGTAAACATTCTAGTTCCTTGTGAAATAACATAGATTAGGTATTTTAAAATATTTACAGCTGCAAAACACTAGCCGGAGCATTCAGCGATATCATTCACCGTTACTCAGATGTAGAATAAAATATTATCCGCCAAAATACGAGTATTTGCAGTTACAGAAACACGTCTAGGGACATTTCGCAATGATTCACTGTTACTCAGCTGTAGAATAAAACTGCAATCGAATGATCCAAAACACTTGCAACTACAAAAAATAGTTGCTGGGAAATTCCGCGATATAATTCATTGTTTGCCAGCCACAGAATAAAATTCCATTTGGCGTTCCATCATATTTAAACCGACAGAAACATTTGGTGGAGTGTACCGCGATACAATACGCAGTTACTCGACTGCAAAATGCTGTTGCATTCGGCGGTCGGAAGACATCGCGGTTTCCGCTCTAGTCTGAGCAGGAAATAAGCGGATCCACGGCGAGTGCTTTGTCTTCGCAGCCGCTACTTTAGTTAATATCCGTCGGGAGATGTTTGAGGCTGGTTCGCTTTTATTCTTATCTTACTTGCGAATAGATAGACGAAGGGATGTTTATAAATGGAGATGTTTTAGAATCTTCTACGCAATCTACTCTATAGTCATATCTATCGTGAATTTTTTGTGCATTAATCCACATTAATATTTATTATATCATTTTAATATGCATAATTATTATATTTATCACATTAATATGCATTAATATTTTACAATGTAGGTATATATTTATTCATAGACAGGACATTATAAGAAAACCAAAAAATATGGAAGAGCACTGAATCGTCAAGTATTTAAATGTCCAATGAATATGTCGTTGTAAAGTTAATTCGTAAAGAAAATTATGTGCGAAGATAAATTTCGAACATTACTGACGTGACGGTTGAAAGAAATTCGGCGGCAGTCGCCGGCGACAGGAATGACAAGAGACCAAGACGTAGTGACAAGCCGTAGGACCTCTCCTAAGGCTCGTCACTACGTCTTGGGCTCTTGTCTTAGACCTCTCTATATTCAATTATTTGCTAATGATATGATATGATACTGATCTCGTTTTTTGCATGTGCAAGTTCCATATAATATTGTGTTCTACACAGTTTTGATTGAATTTCAGTGGAATTGCTGTTTACAAATCATGACTTAATTATTGTAAAATCAGTCCCTGAATACCTCGCGACTTGAATTTATTTTTATAGCGTGTAGGCGGTGCGTTTAAGTTATTGCAATTGTATACGAGTCTTTAAAGTATTATTTTAGTTGAGGACGAAAGCTCAATTCTTTATGCATTGTTCTCGTATGCTTAACACTTACCATACTTTATAACTTAGCATTAACTTGTACGAAAACTACACAAGAACAAAATTTTCACACTTATTGCTACGAACTGTGGTAAATCTTGTTTTATATGCAAACTCAACAGCACGTCCTGTTATTTGTATAGTTTTAGTCTCAAATGTATTTACGTACTGTTATTGTACGCCGTTAAAGAAGCGTATTTGACCATAGTTTTAGCAAATAGCAAAAGTTAAGTATTTATGTTGTCGTTATATCGTCGTACAAAGACTCGGTATCTATAATAAATACAAATAAATACCATTAATATTTCTTGCTAGTGTTATACCATGGGAAGTATGAGGCGACGAGCCTTTGGAGGGGCCTACGGCCCGGTACGGAATAAATAAGAGAAGCACATGGGTAATAAGGAGGAACACGTAAGCATGAGGTCTACAGCAGTGGACGATACAGGTTGTTTACTCCTTTGCAGTTCCTTAATTACTTCTTCAATTGATGGTCATGTCTTGTCAACCGCAAATATAATGTTGAAGAACAAAACCGTTCATTCAGTTAGAACAAACGAATAGGAAATTTTATTAATATAATCACTCGTTCATATAAAACCATCAGCGTATGGTCTTTCACTGGTGGATATACCCAAGCCTCTCGCAATGCTGATCGCCACCACACATGATCTTCCGCTTTTCTACTCTAGCCACTACCGGCTAACTTATTCAAGTTATCGGTTCACCTATTCTTCCCCGTACGTGGTCAATTGTTGTTCGCGTCCGTAAGCGTTATCTATCCGAACTCTACACGTGTCGGGCGACACGTGTAGAGTGGTATATGTGAGGGTCACCACCCTAAATGGGCAACAACACAACATCGAAAATAGGACTCCGATAACCCGACACACTAGCTTGCCAGACGACTACCACAAGCCTTGACGCTTAGATTACGGCGAATGAAATTCAATACGCAATGTCCTGCGTCGCGTTCTAAGGCAAAGACATAAAATGCTCTACGTTAATAAATTTCCAGTTTTTTTTTTCCTTTTTTGGTCCATTGTTGGAGATGGAGCCTCTTCATGCACATTGTCTTGTGAAGTACATGAGGGATGTATGGCCTTAAGACGCCACGCTGGCCAAGCGTGTTGGCGAGCTAACTCTTTTAGAGGTGGTGTAGTTCCTCAAGGCTCGTGGTAGCGGTCTGGTTATCCCTTAGTCGGTTTTTACGACACCCACGAGAAGAGATGGGGTGGTGCCATTGCATAGCCGGCCGAAACAACACGGCATGCACATGATTCATTCATAAACAAAGTGTCTGTAATCGTGGAAATGCTTTATACTTGTCCAGGCTAATAAAATATTATCTAAAGCTCTGTATTTTTTTTAAAATTGAATCTTTATGATCAACGATTTTACACTTACAATTATTGAATTAAAAAATATAGTTACTTTAGTAATGAATAACTATGAGATAGTATGACGATACGTTATCAAACACAGTGCAAAAACACAAACCCGCTCGTTGTACTGAGCACTGATAATAACTGTGCTCTACGTCATTACGCTTGTCATATTACGATAACGACGGGTGAAAGTTATCACTCGTCACTAAATGGGTGTTACAAGCACATATAAATGTCCAAATGAGTTATTTGTCTTATCTTAATGTATGTTATGGAAACAAAACTCCAAATGTTAGCATAAATAGAATGGCAAGACAAAATCAAGTTCAGGCGGCGCGCGCGCCGCCGCGACAATAATGCTGATAGCAGAAATTAGACGGAGGAGAGATTTCGTCATTTTCAGTACGTTTAAAAAAAAATTAAACAAAAATTATGGAACTTTACGAACCATTGGGGCAATAAAATTTCGTACATACATCTTGGCATGGAATTTTTTTTAGAGCTTTTTAAGTTTTTTCGCCGTATTTTTGGAACTACTGAACTTTGAACTTAAACTTATCCATTAAACTGGGCCATATCCTCCTACCTATGTCAAATTTGTATGGTATGGTATTTATATGGCCCAGATCGTATGTTTTCACTTACATCCGTTGAAAACATGCGCACACTTTTTATACGGTATTTTTTTCCAGGGGAGTCCATTACCTTTAAAAGAAAATCTACGCGGGCGTAGTCGTGGGCAAAGAACTGTGTGAAAAGAACGTACGTAAGAAACAAAAACCTAAAACAACAAACATTCTTTGGTGTTTTTATCAATCCATCTGTTTCTGCATTACGCAAGAGCCATTCGACAGATTTTAACAAAACTTGGCAAAGTTGTAAGCTCAAGTCCTCCTGGATTAACATTTTTATTCATGTCATATTTGATATTAGACTATTTGTTTATGTAGAGGAAGGTACCCATATTTTGGATGGTGCCTTAATTTCGGATAGCGTCTTTATTCATAACCTGTGCACTAGGCGGCGCTGCTAATAATAGTCAAGGGGAGCGGTCGCCTCCATATTGAATCTGTGTTGTCGCCGCCATCGTCAGAACTTCGTGTACGGAACAAAAAATAAATTCAAAATATTGCAAAAACATTTTGAAGATGTCAACTTCGAACACAGCTGCAGGGCAAGTGGTAAGTTCTAATACTTTGTTTTAAAGTATAATATGAAGGTGATAAAATGTAGTTTAAGTGTCAAATTGATTTGACGTGAATAGTTTTGAGGTTATTTTACACAAGTGGATTCAAAAGTATTTTTTATAAGGCCCTAATTCCGGATAGGCAATAGTGCCTAATTTTGGTTATCCGAAATTAGGGTATCCGAAATTGGGTATTGTTTTGATTGAAAAGAGTTATGTGTTTTAATTCAAATTATCGGTTTATAATGTTTTTTTATTCCTTTAAGGTCAAGAAGCGAAGAAAGTGGAATCCAGAAGACATGAAAAAAGCAGTGGAAGCGGTGCATAATAAAAAAATGGGATATCTTAAGGCTCATAAAGTGTTCGGAGTGCCCAAGTCTACGTTAGAAGACTACGTCAAAAACAAAGACGGTAAGAGTGTTGACGATCTGGTGAAAGCCAAAATTGGGAGAAAACCCATATTTCCTGATGAACTGGAGAGTTTGCTCGTTCAATATTTATTAGATATGGAGAAACGATTCTTTGGTTTACGCGCACGAGACGTAACGCAAATGGCTTTTCAGCTGGCTTTACAAAATAATCTGCGGCATCCATTTAGAAATAGTACTGGTCGGGCAGGTAAAAAATGGTTGAGATTGTTTATGCAACGCCATCGTGAATTATCATTTCGAACCCCTCAGGCAATATCAGCGGCCAGAGTAAGAGGCTTCACAAAACACAATGTGGAAGAATTTTTTGATATTTATGAAAAACAATTAGAAAAAGTGGGATCTTCTCCGCAGAAAATTTTCAATGTTGACGAGACTGGAGTCAGCATTGTTCAACATAAAACATGCAAGGTTATTGGTTTAAAAGGAAAAAAGCAAATCGCTAGCATTTCGTCTGCCGAACGTGGATCACTAGTAACGCTTGTTACCTGCATGAGTGCTGCGGGGCAATTTATCCCGCCTCTGTTCGTTTTCCCAAGGAAGAACATGAAGCCTGAACTCATGAATGGAGCTCCCCCGGGATCTATTTCATCATGTCATGTATCAGGGTGGATTCAAGGAGATAGTTTCACGAAGTGGTTACATCATTTCATAGCAATCACAAAACCTTCAGTTGAAAATCCTGTGATCCTCATTCTCGACGGCCATTATTCGCATACACGTAACATAGATGTTATCAATGTTGGAAGGGAAAATGGAGTCATCATCGTCTGTCTACCCCCTCATTCAACTCATAAAATGCAAGCGCTTGATGTGGCTTTTATGAGCCCGTTCAAAACTTATTATGCTCAAGAAATAGAGACATGGTTAAGAAACAATTCTGGGAGAGTAGTGACTGCATATCAAATAGCTGAATTAGTATGTAGAGCCTATGCTCGTGCTGCAACCATTCAGACAGCGATTAATGGTTTTAAAAAAACCGGTCTCTTTCCTTGTAACAGAAACGTCTTTGATGAACATGAGTTTGCCATAGAAAACCCAAATGTTGAAGTTTATGAAAAAGAAAGAACAGCAGACAGCGATTTCGAACCTGTGCTATCCGAAAATATTCCTCCTAGCTCACAAAATTTAATCAACCCAAATCAGAAACAATCAACTCTGTCCACGAAGGCAAACACATCTGTGTCTCAATTTATAAAACCGACTGATGTAAGTCCTTTACCCTCCTTCAAGAATCGTAAAAATGTAGCTAGTGAGAACGCAGGGGAAAAACAAATAGAAGGGAAAAGCAGTTCTGATTACTGGATCCCCTTACAAAGTAGCCCTTGAAGGATCTCTGGAAAATATTGCAAAAAAGAAAAAGCCCGTCTTAAACACTTTATCACAGAATTCTAAAAAAAGCAAATATAAAATAATTGACGAACCACAACCATCGACATCTGGAGCCAAAAAGGTAATTAGAAAAAGAACAAAGCCTGCAAAAAAGCAGAAAACTCATGACAGCTCTTCAAGTTCCTCAGCTGAAGAGCTCATTTTAACGGATGAATCAGATGAGCATACGGCAGATGCTGACGATGCCGAGTGCATGGTATGCCTAGGATTGTTTTCAGAAGACACACATGGCGAGGAGTGGGCAAGATGTAGTAAATGTTTCAAGTGGGGTCACGAGAAGTGTACGGGATTTAAAAAGAAGGCTAAATTTATTTGCGCCGAATGTCTTGAATGAATAGATTATGATTTTTAATTTTAATTTAATTTCTTTTCATTTTTTATTTTAATTTTAATTATTTTTTATACAATATTAATTATTTTAAAATTTGATTTTTAGTCCTTTAAATGTCATTTGAGTTTTCTACAAATAAATATTTTCTATATTGCATAGTTTTATTATATTTTTAACATTATTATCCTAAAATTTTTATGTATCCGAAATTAAGACTCCTTTTTCTTTACTCCAAAAACATCATGATTTTGCAAAAACAATATTATTTTCTTTTTCTTTACATCAGGATATTTGACGTTTTGGGATCCTAAAGTACACTATTTATAGTAAGAAATAATGTCACATCCTTAGCCAAAGGTTCAATATTTTTAATTTTACACATTAAAAACAAAATGGTATCCGAAATATAGCCACCTTCCTCTACTTTTTTTTTTGTAAATTGCTACAAAAGACGGAATTAATGCCTTACTGCATTATCTCCCTGTCAATCTTTTGGCTCATTATTAAAATCACATGCAACCATGTATCATTTCTTTGTCTTCTATGTGTGTCAAGTGCATGCGTGCATGCGTGCATTGCAGTGAATCACCGGTGATGCAGTTCGACCTTTACTGCATGGAAAGGTACGACAATAGATTAAATGCCTACATTACAAAGTCATGTCGATGGCATAGGTTTTCCTATTAATGATCCATAAAGGGATGGGACGCCTTCTTGAAAAATCCTGACTCAAGCTGATATCCAAACTAAGTGCATAGACTTTTACACGAAGTTACCCGTATAACACTTTTTTATAAAATTATATAAAAGTGATATACCTAACTGTATAAAGTTATATTAATTTATCATTCAGAATGTATAGATTCTATATAGAAAATTTTAAGTCGTCTACAAGGTGAACCTATATTCAGCGGTGGAGAGACATAGGGTGATGGTATGGTATATAGAAAATTTTAGTCACTTCAACTTAACATCTGTTTCGTAACTGTCAATTATATTTTGGACGGTAAACGAGTTTTGTACGCTTTAGAAAACCTTCTATACATTCGTGAATATTGCAATTCACATGAAGTAAATTAGCACATATTATATTTACTTATTACTCCACAAGAGAATAAGAGGTCCGATATAGACATAAGACTTGATAATAATATATCTGACACTATGCCTAAAGACAAATTCCAGAAAGTAAATACCTTAAATTTGACCGGGTCTTCATGAACAGCGAGTGGAAATCGTGTAGACTAAGTAGTCTTGCGTACTAATACCGTTATTGAACAATGAATTTATCAAATTACTGTTGCCAAGACAGATACTATTTTACTATATGCCGAAACTTCTAAACGATTTATTAGTTTCTAGATTAGTAGGCTACTAACTTGGAGCTACTAATAGTAGCTCCAAGTTGGGCAACATCTAAGCGACCATTTCTTTCTTGACTAAAGAAAGGAAAAACCCTATTGCAAATTGCATATAAACAAACTACAACTAAACATGCAAAGCAGTCATCATAAAGGAGTATGCAAGTATGCATTTCTCAACGTACGACATTGGACGCTTGCAACCGCATATTGCAGCGACCTTAGTTACGCGACACCGACCTCGATTGCTCGTGATTATGGTAGCTATGTAAAACGTGTAACACGTCTTGTCTTTGTTACTTGGTCGTAATTACGCTACGAGTTATTTAAACATTTGCGAAACTAACTCGCAGATAACAGCAAAAACATTGGCTAGAATGTTCTAACAGAAGAAGGCCAAGAGGCAGACTGAATAACTGTGTAATGGAAAACTGCCATGGTGGGAAGAAACCCACACGTAAAAGAGACAAATGACCATATAAAGTGGTAAAGGCAAAGACCCACAAAGTGTTGTGATCGCCGCAAGAAGTAAGTAAGAAATGTTCTAATTACAATAAAAATATTCCAATACTGTCTACAAAAATAATTATATTAATTAGTTGAAATTGAGTTACGTTACATTTGATTGCATAAAGAGAAAAGAAACAAGACAACAAAGAGACAATGAAAGACAGTTTAATGAATTCTTTGAGACTAAAAGTAATAATTGAAGCAAACTATAGCCGATTAGCTCAACTTTATAAATAAACTCCGGATTAATATTAATAAAAACAAAGAAGGTATTCCAAGTATAAATAAATAAATAATCAAATTAACATTGTAAACCTACGCACAGACTGTATATAGAGGTATTATCATAGAGATTGATTTTAAATGCTTCATTATCGCAGCGTGTACATCCGACATCACATTCATGATTATTAAAGAGTTTTTAAGTTCGTACAAGAGTACACGAGCGTTAAGTGATTTTACTACATGAACAATGAATTTAAACATCTAATATATTTGACTTCATATTAAATTAAATAATTTATAGTACTCAGCGCAAAAGTCGTTTTTTTTTTAATTTTTTTTTAATTCATTGTAAAGGGCTTTGTCGCACATGCGATTATGCCGCCCTGGTTAGGTAAACAATGAACTTAGGTATTGTTTTTATTAATTTGTGGGTTTGTTTTTATTGAATTCAATCAAATGCGGGACAGGCTTGAAAAAGAGGGACACATAAAAAATATGCCTTCCTGGATAGATATATCCATGAAATTTGTATAATTGCCAATAGTGAAAAGTTTATTTGATTAGATAAATATCAAACTGCCATAAGCCTAGTAGTGATATGCCATACATTTTTATTTCTGTCATTGATAATGGTTACGAAACAAAAAATATTAGGTCATCGGCCTATCTATAGTATATCTTCGACCAACATATGTTCCACTATTGGAATGATTGGCGAACACAAATGTGTTGTTCGGTCATAAATCAATACTCCTCTCGCCATAAATAAATACTTACATTTACTTATTTTTTAAATTCAAAGCGCGAATAGTATAACGGGATAATTACTGTCTCGAATACACCTACAGAGTCTTAGAAACAGGACATCGCTTTAGGGAACTGTAGTCAGGAGTAATACAAACTAACATACATTATCATTTCTGTTATATCTATCTGTATCTTTCGCCGATATATTTACAAGTATGTAATAAATAGGTCGGAGAGAAAGTCTTTTCGTATTTTGTATGTATGAAGTTGTGATCCAATATCTTTGATTGAACTGTTTTTACCTGGCTGGTTATGATACCATTAAAAAGGTGACATTTAAAAAAAGAAATAAAAAACTGTTTCCCGCCAGTTTTCAATTGTTTTTCTGTCCAAGAAAATGAGTGAATCTAACGAAGAAATTTGATACATTTTAAAGTTTTATTACAAAAAAGGGAAAAATGCAACACAAGCCGCGAAAAAAATTTGTGCCGGTTATGGATCTAATGCAGTGTCAGTAAGAGTAGCACCAAAGTTGGTTTAAGAGTTTTCAGTCAGGAAATCTTAATGTTAAAGATGCAGTTCGCTCCGATCGCCCCGTTACCGATAAAGTTGATGCCATTTGTGAAAAAGTGCTGCAAGATCGGCATATAAGTAGTTACGACATTGCTGATGAACTGGGTATTAACCACAAATAATTTTGACTCATTTGAAAAAGTCTGGATTCACAAAAAAGCTCGATATTTGGGTGCTACCCACGAGTTCACTGAAAGAAACCTAATGAACTGTGTACTCCTTTGCGATTCTCTATTAAAACGCAATGAAACCGAACCATTTTTGAAAAGATTGATCACTGGTGATGAGAAGTGGATCACTTATGATAGGAACGTGCGGAAAAGATCATGGTCTAAGTGCGGCCAAGCTCCACAGACTGTGGCGAAACCCGGATTAACGCGCAATAAGGTGATGTTGTGTGTATGGTGGGATTGGAAGAGCATCGTTCATTATGAACTTTTACCGCCGGGCAAAACCATCGATTCGAATCTCTACTGCCAATAGCTGATGAGACTAAAGCAAGAAATTGAGAAAAAACTCCCGGAATTGATCAACAGAAAGGGTGTAGTCTTTCATCACGATAACGCCAGACCACACACATCTTTGGCCACTCAGCAAAAATTGAGAGAACTTGATTGGGAAGTGTTGATGCACCCACCATATAGCTCTGACCTTGCGCCCTCAGATTTTCACTTGTTTCTGTCTCTTCAGAATTTTTTAGGTTGTGTAAGGTTAACATCAAGAGAGGACTGTCAGAACTACTTATCGCAATTTTTTTCCAAAAATCCCAAAATTTCTACAGCAACGGGATCATGTCACTACCTACAAGATGGCAACAAGTTATAGAACAAAACGGCACATATATATTATGATTAAATGTAATTAAACTTTTAAAAAAAATGTCTTGAATTTGTATATAAAATACGAAGAAACTTTTTCCCCGAGTACCTTATATATATATATATATATATAAACTTAAAACTACAGGACCGATATCCAAAATTCTTTCACTTCTGTTATTTCATCATCACTTATATTAAAAGCAAAAACTGTACTCACTGCGTTATAATCATTGAGGAAGGGAGTATTTACCTTATAGGGTAAAGCCACCAAAGAGTACGCACTTTTTAAACATTTATTTTTAGAAAAATCAACTTTGACATTACACTTTGTCCTTCTTACTTTAATTAAACTTTGGTCCCTTAGGAACATTTATGAAAAAATAAAACATAAGTAACAATCTCAGGTAATACAAAAATGTCTTAAACTTAGAACTTGTCCCATGCGCACTCTTTGGGTGCTATGTAACAAAGAGTACGCGGTGAAAACCTTCCATAGAAGCTAAGAGTGCGCGTGAGACAGAAGTGAGATCTTCAGCCCCGGCAACTGTCACAGGTGAAGGTCCCAAGCCCGATATAGTCTGTGCACTCATCATGCCACCAGGCTTCACACTTATTACACTGGATCCAGTCTTCGTGGGGTGGTTCAACGTATTGTTCAAGGCAAAGAGGGCATCTAATTATTTCTCTTCCAGTACTTGTATTCAAACATCGTGGAGTATTTTTAGCCGTTTTATTTTTCTTATTTGTTGCTTTCTTACTTTTATTCCTTTCTTCTTTCTTCTTTTCTTCTTCTTTGAGTTGGTTTTTATACGGTGAGCTTGTTAAAATCTCAGATTTCTTGCGTTTCAGATTTCTCTTTGTTTGATGGGTTGCCTTTGGTAAAGGTCGAAAATCGGAAGCTTTAATAAATCCCGATGTGGATGGTGTAGGCTCAACGGTAGACACAGTTTGAAAAACATCAACTAATGCAGGGAGGTCTGGAGTCTTTTGAGTGTGACGTAGTTCTTCAGTGCCTATAAAAGTCGATGTTTCTATCAACGATTGTGACGACTGTGCTTCAGAAGCTTGTATACTATTTGTTTCAGTCTGCGTTGTTTCAATAGCTTGAAGATCAGATGTTTCAGAAATTTGAACAACAGAACTTGTTGTCTCAGGCTCAGAGATACGATCAATAGGAGGAACTTGATTTTCAATTGTATCTGCTGGTAAATACGGACGATCAGTTACGTCTGCTGGGGCGAAATCTTCATCTGTAAACAGTTGGTCATTAAATGGCCAGATACCGCAGGTTTCAAAGGACTTTCTTGCTCGTTCTACTGAAGCAACCTTTGAGTATGCTGTGCCAAATAACCGGGCAACTTGGAACTGTGTAATAACACGCCCAGGATTTGAAACTTGCCAGTTATCGCAGGCAACAGCATACGCTTTTTTTAGGGGCCCAAAGAAGCCTGTATCCAGTGATTGCATACGATGACTCGTGTGTGGCGCTAAACTCAAAAGAACTACTCCATTTTCACACGCTAGTTCTATTGCAGCTAAACTCAAATGTGATGAATGGTTATCCAGAACCAATAGAACAGGCGTGTCTTTGGATGATCTAACCATCGTGATGAAATGCTTGAGCCACAGTAGAAACAAATCGGAATTCATGTACCCAGAATCCGATACAAGTAGCAACGAGTCTTCTGGAGCTTCGTCAATCAACTCTTGTTTTTGTCGCTTCCTAGGAAAAATTAATGCTGGTGGTACAAATGATCCAGTAGCGCTCATGCAGCAGACAGCTGTCACTGTTTGCCCTCTTTCCGCAGACACTATTTTGCCGACTATCTTCTTCCCTTTCTTTGCATAAACTTTGGGTAGTTTATTTGGGACCGTTTGTAGCCCAGTTTCGTCCATATTATAAATTTGTCTGCCAACAAATTTGTATTCAATCATGACCTCTTTGAGATTCATATAAAACCTTTGTACTTGGACACGGTTAAAGCCAGCAGCACGTGCCAAACTGGTTTTTTCTGGCTGGCGTAGACTGAGCTGATGTTTTCTCGCAAAATTTTCCACCCATTGTTTACTGGCTTGTTTCTTTTCTCGATTAAATCTATGATCAAGATTATTCTTCTCTGCAAGATCGTATGCAATTCTTCCAAATTCTTTCTTTGTTAGTCCATAGAAACATGCATCTAATTTCCTGCAATGGTCTGCCAAGCAATTTTCTAAATCGGTGTTAAACACGCTCTTAAATCTGCCGAGGGACGCAGGAACGGTGTCTGCTTTTAATCTTTTTCTTAATGTTGCTTCCGAAATATTTAATGATTCCGCAATAGATCTCTTGCTTTGACCCCTTGCTATTTTTTCTTTCACTTCTTTTAGAATTTGCTCAGTGAAGACTAACTTCCTGTCGGATTTTCTTTTATATTTACCCATGATGTCAATCCTGTAAAATAATCAAGAAAAATAAACTCATAAAAACTATTACAACCTGTTAATTTTTACTTCATACAAGCTAAGAGTACGCGTGCGCACTCTTTGGGTGCGTACTGTTACCTAATGTGTGTGTTGGGCTAAGACCATAAAATTCTTTAAAAATAATTAAAATGGCGTCATAACCTCTCAATAAAAATGAAATTTAGAACATAAATTACAAGTTTAATAACATTCGTTGGTTGTGTATTAATCACAAACCTTACAAAGCGTGTTTTAAATTGGTGAAAAATTAGATCAAATACATTTAAAATCTATTATTACATATAAAATTATAAATAAATACCTTAACGAAGAAAGTAGTCGTCCAACAGCTTGACAAGTCAAACTTCACTGATTGGTTAAACAGTGTTGCCAATATAACAAACAAAAGTACAAATTTGAGGCACCGCGTACTCTTTGGTAGCGCGTACTCTTTGGTGGCTCTACCCTAATTGATATGGCAATCACCCGGTCGATCTAACTTCTTATACAAATACCTTAATTAATTGTGAAGGTCTCAAGAAATCTGTTAAATGCTTGGAGTGTTTTTACTCAGTGTGAAGCGGTTGGATCTATTGATTCTAGTAATGCATAAGGTCACGTACCCTCGGAATGTACTATCAAGTATCGATGTGACACGATGACGGTGGAAGTGTCGATAATATGTTTTATTACCTTTCATTGATTAGTCAGAAAAACAACATCAAAGATTTATTAATTAATACACACGGTTTTTGTTTCGAAAGACGAATTCCAAATGACGACAGGAATAAATTTATGGACCATGTATTTGGTATGAACTAATGATGGGTAGACCATAGTCTACCCATCATCATTTTAAGCAAAAGCGATGGGTTTTTTTTAATAAAGAAATATGTATGAAAAGATTTTAAGAAATAAAAGAATAGAAAAGCGGTTTATATCACGGTTCGTCCTCGGTTTCGACATTAACGGCCTCAACTAATATATCTATGAAATAAAAGCTTTTATTCTAGGTATGTATACATCAAGGATGTTGGTACAGTCAGCAACAAAACATCATATACCCATGGGTACCTTAAGGAGCTACTATATCTGTTCCAGTTCTTTACTTTCTCGATGACAGCTGACACACAGCGGTCGATATAACTTTGTTCTAGCGTCAACGCCTAAAACTCCGAACAAAAATTAGGCACCAAGAAGTCATATTTCATTAACAAGGTCACGTCAGACAGAAAGCAATTTTAGGGATGTAGTTATCGATAAACGTAACACGATAACAGTTCCGATATTTTTTTACAAAATGTAAGAAACTAAACTACTGCCGGATACTTTTGTACAAATTTATTAACTAATATTATATTTCATTACAAGATGTTACACGTGTTAATTCTTGATTGATAATGCCAACTTCTTTAAAATTTTCGAAGCTGTTGTAAAATAAGTAGGTATAGGTAGGTACTCGACGAAACGAAATAATTATAATGACAGGTAATCTTTATTTATTTATTTTAATCAAAATCTGATGAATCGTCACTGTCACTCGATGAGCTCTCCCCAACATTTATTATAAGTTCCTGTACTTCTATATTATCGAATGCCACATGAATTTCCCAATCCGACGCTATAATGTTTTGGGTTCTTCTCACAATTTTTTCCCAGTTTTCGGCAGTTACTTCCGCACATGCATTTTTTAATAAATCTAACATCTTGTTTGCCGTAAAAGGGGGATGGGTATTGTTTCGAGCGGCGTGTCCTTTGATTTGTGCCCATATTAGTTCTATAGCATTGTACTGGCAATGATACGGCGGAAGTCGAAAAACCCAATGACCACATTCGGCAGCTATTTCGTCGATAACATATCTTTTAGGGAGGCTTTTTTTCGATTTTAAAATATTCACTAATTGTACTTTTAATAAAGTATTATCCACAGTTTCGCCATGACGTTGGAGCCAGTTAATAATCTCTTGTTTTTTATTGGCCTGCGTCGGCATTTTATCAATTTGTCTGGAGTGATATGTAGCGTTGTCCATAATAATTATCGACGGTTCTTCCAGAGATTGCACCATTTCTTTAAACCATCCTTCGTAAATCTCCGCGTTCATTTCTTCGTGGTAGTCCACTGTTTTCTTGGATTTAAAGGCCAGTAAAGCATCTGACATGAATCCTTTCGTAGACCCTGCATTGCATATGATGAGGCGTTCACCTTTTCCCATTGGCACTGAACTAGTGGAAGCGACGGTGTCGTCAGTCCAGTTCTTAGATACTGTGTGGTTTGCATTTAACCAAGTCTCGTCAGTGAAAATAACATTTGACCAATCTGATATCTTTTTGGCTGCGCTCAAAAATTCGCAGCAAGCCATAGCAACGTCGTGACGCTCCATCAATATTTTACGTTTGTCCGATTTTTTATAACAAAATCCAATTTCTTTCAAAACCAAGCTTAAAGACGATTTTTGGCCATGGAACAAACCACATTCACGTAAAGAAACAACAAGTTTTTTAATTGTTGTAATTTCTTTGCGCAAGTAATAGTCATATATATGACGGCGAATAGCGTCAGCGTCGAAGTTGTCAACCGATGTCACACGACGTGGTTGGCGTTTTTTCTTCGGCATACGAAGCTTATTTTCCTGCATGCCGCTTGTACCGTAAGCTTCGGTAGTAATTTTTGAAACAGTAGGTCCACTAATTCCTAATGCGGCCGCAACACGCTCTCGCACTTGCGACAGTGGTAATAGCGGGCCACCATTTTGATACTCTGCTTCAAAGTAATTACGAACCTTGATCACCAGTTCTCTCGCCTGCCTTTTCAGAACAGATTCTTTCGGCATTTTGATATTTGACAGCTGGGCAGCAATCAACACGGAGGAACACAAAATACACAACGTAACGTATGGATAATGTGAAAAAACTCAGCGAACAGAAATGTAGTGACTAGCACGACCGTCTTGTTGCGAGTGACAGATTAAAACAAACACAAAATGGCGGTGGGCCATTGAGTGTTCCCACCTTGAAAAAATATATTTGAATGTTTTTGTTGTATTTGTCTTTGTTCAAAATATAATAAATATATGCGATCGATATCATTACTTATTTGGTCACAACACTACAACTATCAAATTAGAACTGTCATCGAGAAAATAAAGTTCTGGAACAGATATAATAGGTGCCAGTTTTGAATGATTTTGGGTATATTAGCGTGTTCCTGACCGTACATGTTGTATTCTTTTTCATGACACTTACCCATCGTCCTCTCGGTGAAAAGTTCAGCAATGTCGAAGCCAAAAGGAAGAGTGACGCAGCTTTTGACACTTTTCGCGTGTCAGCGTCGGGAGTGTCAAAGTTAAAAGCCAAAAGACGAACTCTTTGAAAGGAAATCGTCGCTCGAAATTTTAAACGAATTTTTCGCACATCTGAGTAACGGCAGACGAATCTAGGTAAATTGAAGTAGATAGGAAGATAATTCAGGCGGAGAATTGAAATTGACACACCGACGAGTCCTCTAAAAATTAAAAATCTTTAATGTGAATCTCTGCCAAATTACTGCCAAAAACGATGTATATAGGTATTTAAGAGTAAATAACTAGGGTAACTAGGGACAGGGATAAAAGCTTAAATAAATTTGAATATCCATTTATACTACCTAGGTAGGTACTAATAATACGAAAATCCGTGTTTTTGTCCACTACCCAATAAAACTTCGACAAATCAACGAATCGCTACCAAAGATGTAGTTCGTAGTAGGCATAGTTCGTACACGTGTAATTCGTAGGACAAACTGACACAGAGTAATTTATAATATAGAGTAATAGAGTAAGAGTAATAATGCGACGGGAGTAATCTCGCCCGTGTTCCCAATCCTGACTTACTCCTGACTAACCCTAGGTATATGAAATAAGGACACAGTGAAAAGGAACTAAATAGACCACAACCAGTAGCAAATATAACCGCAATGCAATAATAACCGCATTATGCGAAAGTGAAGGCGGTCTCGCTCCGCGTTCTGACAGGAATGACTTGCGCAATGCGATGCGCCCGCGGCCGTTGCTAACGCGCCACTTGTATGCAAACTATTTTAATAAGGGCAGTATTAATCGTGCTCTTTGACGTATACTTACCCTCTTATTAAGTGACTGTGAGAAATGACGGAATTTACTAAGACAAGGGATGTAACAACAGAACAATAAACTCTAACCAATATATGGCAGAGCAAAGTACTCCCGTGTGTGAATTTTGCTAGTTAAATATTTTTTATGAGTTTTGTCTATCTGTGTAATTAATGTAATTGTTTTAAAATATACATATGTTTATATATATGTTTTAAAAAGTACAGTATTCCTGTTGTCGTGTGGCCTAAAGGAAACTTAAGAATATGGGTAGGAGACAGGTATGTTGGTTTTGTGGTTTTCTCATGCATAGTCAAGCAGACTCACAAGACAGATTACGGATAAATGTGTCTTATCCGTATGAGAAGTTATACTCACCTATTTGGTGGTTTGGGTGGTTGGTAGTGGACAGGAGTTCTTAAGAGAGTCGGAATGAACTAGTACGTGGGATTAGGTGGTGGTGGAGTAAATGAGGCGACACACTCACTTCGCTGACTTGTAATCGGGCAACTAGTTAGGGTTGAACAGTAATTTAAATTCGATTAATAACGACTCTGCTTTCTAACAATCAAGTAGTTGCGTGTTATATTTATCACTGGACACTAAATCATAAATTTTCTGAAATGACCAAATAATATGTACCTACTTAGTTTTACACGTTTGTAAAAATTCAGTAAGTAATAAATTCTTAGTAATTGTATAAATAATCATTGTATTAAAATTTAAATAAGCTAAAATATCTAAATATTCTGGAAGTATATCAAGGAAGTTGTGTCTAAAATACATAATACCCTGGTTCCACTCAGACGTCATAACGAATCATGATTATAACGTCGTTATTTTAAAATTGGTCCGGTAGTTTTTGAGTTTAGCTCTGACATAATAATGTAAACAAACAAAACTCTCAATCATTTTTTACAATAGAAATAAAGTGACCTCAAACAAGCATATTTACTGGCTCCCAAAATTTTTCTATTTTTCTATAGTTTAGGAGTCAGGCTCATTATAAATTGTATCATGTATGTTTAATACAAATAAAGAATTTGAATTTGAATATTTAAACGCGAAAATCCAAAACGTCAGTAAATTCTATGTACTGAAAATATTCGTAAATACACTCAATAGCACGCCTACTCAATCACAAAGCAACCAAGTAGCACGTCAATATTTCATGATTGAGCTCAAACCATACAGAAACACTTGTGAGGTGAGTCCATATTGTTCAGTGGACAATGGGCATGCGGGCCCAAGGATCCCGAGTTCGATGCCCCCCACAAATTACCCCCATCATCAACCGCCGCCTGATACCATCTTTTCCATTAAACTAATAACAATATTGAGTATACGCGTATATTATTCTTGACGTGCAAAACGTAAATAAAATAAGTACCTACATAATTTTAATTTTTGGACAGTCTGCCTTTCAGAAAAAAAATTATTTATTTTTGTAAGCTAAAAGTTTACCTATCTTCTTCGCTCATGTAAACGCTGAGTGAGCCTCCGTATCTATCTGATTCCAAATTTAATCCTTTCAAATGGATTAAATTTGGAATAGCTTTAGTTCATAGTTCAAATGTAATTTTAACTATCTTTACTCAATTAGCCAAGAGTCGCCTATATAAATATACATTCATTTAGGACATTTAGGATTTAAATCATTTCACATATATATATATATATATAAATATATATGTGAAAATGGAATAAATGGATCAACATCCATAGCAACGTATATCTGATGTTAATAGAGTTCGACACTGTTTGTCCGGTAACCATGAAAGTTGGCACATATATGTATTTTTTCATAGAGAAGGTTTTTATGCTATCCACTTTGTTATAACTCGACACTAGATGGCGCTGCAGCATATCAATTTCTATACCGTTCAATCGATTTTATATTTTGATTTTATATACAGAGGTAAATAAATATACACAGGCAGGACGTCTGCCGAGTACAGCTAGTATATATATATATATATATATATATATATATATATATTCGACGTGTGGGCAGGGGTCCACTAACCCCGACAATAAAATTTACTCAGAATTCTAATTTTAGTAATTAGAAATCATAAACCACGTTTTTTTCCTTAAAAAACTAAATTACTAAGACAATATACGGGCCTGCGGAACTACCAATATGATTAATTATACGCCTCTATAAAGTAGCCACACATTTGCGGGCGGCGACGTAACTTTTATAGAGGTTTATTATCACCACATACATTAACATTAATTAACATTTCCGATGGCGGCAGTAAAAGCATGGCACTTTTATGTATGGGGTACTTTTATGTATTCTGATGTAAGAAGGCTCTTTCAAGCAACGTTCTGCGAAAATGCAGACTGAAAGTATTTAGGGATTATGCCCACTTCAGACATGTCTCAATATAATGCACATGCATTATATTGTTCAATCTTTATATGTGAACGTTTCAATGTTATATTATAATCCTTTATTATACAAATAGAATTGACAGATCAGGATTGCACATAAAGACACGGATTTTCGATGGAACTTATTTTAATAGCAATAAATATAGAAAAAATAGAGTGAGTAATTCCAAGCTAAAAAATTAAATCTTCAGTGAACAACCACACCATGTTCTACCATCAGCTTGTGCCCATCCACATTTCGACATAGGATTCTGTTAAAGCTCACACACACGTTCCTCTGCTATTCTCATTCACCGTTCTCATTTCTCTTTACCAAATTAGTTTTGTTGGCAAATAAAAAAGATTATTCTCACGTATTGTCTATCCTCACTTTATGACAAAGGTCAAAATCAAAATCATAAAGGTAATTAAATATTTATCATACCGTCACAAATCAATAACAATTTTATGTATTAGGAAACATTTTTATCATGAAGCATACTAGCATCAAAATCGCATTTTTTTACATTTTTACAGATGTACAAATTGATATTGGTTATCGACGTCTACTATAAATAATATCAAATAGTTTAATATTTCTCGACTGACGAATCATAGTCAAGGTCGACTGTCTTCCAATTGCAGATACATTTTAAACCGTAGGTCTCTGCAGGTTTTTCGTTATAGCCTCATGTCAAATATAGTTATGCGTATCAAGCAACCCCTAGTTAGATTAACGGGCAAGATTGCACCCATTCGGCTTGCTTGCGTAACATTGAAATCAATTAAAATACAAACCTGACCGGCCATCGACTTGAGTTATTCATTCAGACCTGTCTCGCTCCCGTTACGTTATAAACATAAATAATAATAATAACAACGCAGTTACAACGATAACCTAAATAAAGATAAAGAAACTGTAGAAACTACATTCAACGACAGAATGCGTAGGACGTTATTTATTTTAAAGAGTTCACAGACAAAGTTCCATTATAAATTTCAAATCTTCATCGAACGTCTGGTTTTTAAATGTAAGTGACTTATTGCAAATTTGAGGCCGTGTCATTCACAGAATATAGGGACACGTTACCTCTAAGACAATAAATAATATGTCAAATGCGAGCGCGCCTATCTAATTATCTGATTTTTCTTATTATCTGCCATTATCTGAAATTACAGTGTAATCTTTAAAATAATGGTCAATTTTTATAACGCTTTATTTTAAAAATCAGATGTTATTTTACAACATATTTCTATTTGAACGGAATCATAAAACCACGATTTTTTTATGTTACGTCGGAAAATCTTAACCAAAGTTAAGATTAGATTTTAGGTTAAGATTAAGTAACCATACCGACAATAAGGCAATTTTACTGAGATAACGTTACAAATAAAATTATTACATTATAAATAGGTACTTATTAAAAATATATTGAACGTTTGATATACAATACACCACCTGACGTTTGATGTAGCCGACTTCCCGCTGCGCATAATATGACAAACCGGCTGTAATAAAGGCTCTGTCAGGCCTTGAAGTAACGTCATTACATCGATTCTTAAGTTTTTTATTCAAAGATCATACCTATATACCTTTATTACGGGTAATAGCTTGTTTATAGTTAATACTAAAATCACCGATACACAACACTCACAAAAGTAATCACACAATGCACGATGTTCGGGATTTGTGGAATGAAAATATTTAAAACGAATTTAAAAGATTTCTTTCCCTAACTAGCAAAACTTTGCAAAAAATTGCCCTTTAAAAGTTATATACTATCTAAAATGTAGCGCATACTACATTACGTCAAAGGAATACTACCTTGAAATGTACTGCATTTCCCACTTCCCCAATATACCCCAATGTACGTACGTGTTTCGGTAGCGAGTGAGATATCCCAGAGCCCATTCCCACCCTATCCCTTCCCATGTCCCCAACCCTTTCTCCAAATTCCGTTTCTCATCGACAAAGATAGGCAGCGCATCCGGGGGCATGCCAAAGTTTGTCATTTTGAACCAATGTTGGCATGTATCGCGATGTCCATGGGCGACAGTATCCACTTACCACCAGGTGGACTGTATGCTCGTCTGCCACCTTCTTTCTATATAAAAAAATACAGTAATACACGTTGATAGACAGGATTTGGCGCAGTTACATTGCTATACAGTAATATAGGCACGTTATTGCAGGCTCCACACGTGGCAATTTAGTGCTTTAATTATATTAATTATTAAACTCGTGTAATAACCGTGTCTTTCCACAAACTGATGCAACGGTTACTCTAATATACCTATAATATCACTTCTTGGTGATTAAAAAGGCTTATATATCTTGAATAATCTGCAAGAATTTAAGAGAATTTTAAGAATGAAATCAGTTTAAAAACGAACTCTATTCACAATGTGGATATATAAGTTTCAATTTAAAGACTAAAGTACTGTCGCCAAAATTTCTTTAAGTGGCTAATATAAAACAAACATTTGTAAGCAACGCAATGCCAGTACATATTGTTATTTGTAGAAAACTACTTTTTGACAAAGACGAACTCCCATTTCTATCCAATTTTTATTTTGCTTCTTTATAACAAAAAGCTAAATCGCGCAGGAAATATGCCAATAGCTATGTCGCAATGGACATGGGCCAATTTTTCTAACACCCTCATTTTTGTGTATTTTTATATAGAGTAGACCGATATAGATTGAACCACAAGGTGGCATTGTTAGAAAGGTGATAATCATAGAGCATAATGTACTCGTAAGTTATAAGTATAACATTTTAAAGTCTTCATTTATTAAAAGTAGTGTGACGTCACAGTAACGGCTGCATGAATAGACTCGTTCGCCCAGAAATAAAATGAAAAATTCCGAAAGAAAACAAAGGACATTTTACAAACAAAAAAATACTTGCTTATTGCGAATCTTTTTCAATCCGTTTTTATTTACTTTTCTATATTGCTCCGGGTAGAAAATACTTATATAAAAGCTTAACACCTCTGATTTCTGAAACATTACGTTTGTCACTGGTCTTCATGTAAGTAGGTAAGGTACTCTACAATCATACATGTATCAATTGTAGACAAATTTATGGCATTTGCCAGCACAAATGGGGCAGCAACATTCATTGTGCAATTTGAAATGCAATATTGTAGTACATAACCAGAAATTTAAACTCAGAAAGAAAGAATCCAAACCGCAGTCAATTCACAACAAACAACAAAGAGATTAATGCCTCCAAATAGTGGTTAGGTTTTGTTTGTTTAGATCGATGGCAGGTAACGGTGAAGTTTATTTTGATCTGTGGTACTTTTTTTATACAGTATGACAATCCATACAGCCGTAACTGTGACGTCATCCATCGCCTTTTCATTATAATTTCCTTGTCCTTTGTCTAAAAAAATAAAACTCGTAGGGGGTGTACATCTCTAATTCTTCCTAAAAATTAAAAATTAAATCATTAAAAAATTGGTCCATGTCCATTCATCTTGAAAAAAAAAAAACTGTCGCACGTGACACACGAGCTCGGGGAGGAAGGAGGCACAGTTGATTTTCTTTATACCAATTAATTATTAAATTGTATTTACTTTTCAACATCAACTTACTCGTTGCACTTGCGTTCTCACTTGCAGGGTATATGACTTCCTTTGCAATTACGATGGGTCATGGTATGGTCACGCGGCCCAGTGCGAATATTACACGTGATACCGATTTTTTGTTCTCAAGCACTCTCCTAATAATGTTTTCTTTTAGCGCTGAGTAGTATTGGCTGGGATTCCAACCCAATACCTAATGAATATGAATAGATTCCCATAGGCCAGGCTATCACTGCTATATATTATGTTATGTATTCATTTGTACTGTATACACATGAATGTCCGCTTCTGTACCGAGCATCAGCTTATGTATTATTTAGGTGCGCCACGCACGGTCGTTGACCCCGTCTGGTTTGGAGGCGAGCAGCTTTTTATTACGCAAGTATTTTCAATAGTTCAAGTTCAGACGCGTCGAAATAAGCCTTAAGATTTCTTTCACCTAAATCAAGTTATTGACGTAGTGAGACGCGTGGGCGGCGCACGGTTTCCGACGGATGATATATCACTTTTAGTTGTTTTAATTTATTGTAGCTTTGTAAAATAATCGTAAATTCTACTAATTAACAATTGAAATTAAAATTGGTGTTAACAAATGAAACTAAATTTATTTCTTTCATCTAAGTTTAATTACCAATAAATGAGACAGTAGTATTTTTAATGTTTTTATTTTCATTGGCTGCCCGTATCTCTATATTTTTCTTCTACGGGCATTATTATATTCAGTTTAATTAGTTAAGACGTCAAAAAAAGTAACGTCAAAACACTTAAATCTCTCTTCAATAAATGTCCAATTACGGAGTTCATTAAAATATTTTATTCAGAAAAATATGACGATTCAATATGTCACAAAAAATGTGTAATAAATGCTATCTTGATATGAAAATAAGGGTTAAAATTTAGGGACTACCTTAGTATTTAAATTATATGATAATTTATTAGCCCCTTTTGTTTCTGCCTATAGAGGCCGTTTGGTACATTACATAACTAATTTAAGAGTAGGTATATTTTTTATAAAGAAAGGTGTATGTGAAATTTTGAATTTAAAACAATTAAATAATCTCGTAATCAATTTAATAATTAAGTAGTAATAATTATATATCTTAATAATTTAAGAATCTCTGATAAAATAACTCTTAATTTATTAAAATCCTCTGTATGAATTGAAGTCAGCCTATAACGTCCCACTACAGGACACAGGTCTTCCACAGTAGTAGGGGGTTTCGGGCCATATTTCACCAGGCGGGCTACTGTGGGTTGGAGTATCTAAAGACATCTATTCTCGACTCTCATTTGTGAGATCAAATAATCGGTCCGTACCACTGTGTTCTATTTAAGTACGGATTTTTAAATTATCGCTAACCTGGCGGTAAAGGAATACATCGTGAGGAAATCCGCGTATTCGAGAATTAAAAAAAATTGTAACATGTGTATCCACCAAACCTCATTGGGTCCACGTGGTTCTTTGTGGTACGAAATCCCCTAGGAATCAACAAAAGGAGCCCTAGGTCCTGCAGTGACGCGTTATAGGCCGACATCCTTATCTGTCTCATTACCTAGATTAACTTAGCAAGCTGATAAACAACGACAGGCTACGAACTTACGCTTATTTACCGCCCAACACCTTTTATTTCGTGCGTCCGCGCAGCGTGCGATCAAAGTTATTAAACCGTCGATTATCATGCGAGGTACGCGCTTCATCGCGCGTATATTTAGCGAATGTCCCACGCGTTTCGTTATAGAGGTGAATGGCCCGGTCCATTTTATTACGATTGCGTTATGGGCGAGCTGTGGGCGAAATGATAGTTAAATTCGTTTAATGCAGCGTTGGTTTTATTTTTACGCATCGTAACCACTTTGCAGATGCTTCGATGCAATTTGAGCTGCGATTGTAATTTCGTGAAAGCAGTCAGATTATTATTTTATACCAGCATTTTAATGTGCTTTATTTTATTTGGCTATTTAGGTTTAAATAATATTAAAGAACAGCATTTAAAGTAACTTAATATTTGGCTTTCATTTCGAAGCATTTATTAATACTAACTTGCAGATAAACAAAGTAACTTTGACTAGGCCTGGCTTCTATAAGAAGTATACACGGCCTCAAGTTATATTAGCACAGGAAAGACAAAATATCTAGTAAGTAACCTCTTTGAAGTCACTATTCTTGAACTCAACATAATCAGCAACACTACACAATATTGTCATTTGTTGTTAGTTAACAGTTTGATAAATAAATAGGTATGTATTACTCAATATCAGTCTATAAGTCATTCTCCACCATAGTCGTGGGTATTCACGACTCCTCGGAGTGTTTCGGCTCACTTAATTCAGCTCCGCTCCCGAACCGACTCCTCTTAACGATTCCTTGACTCCTTTGGTTCAGCTACTTATATTTTATAAGAACCTGAGAGCGACTCATTCGCTTTGCGTCCTGTTCATTCATGTAATTCATCAACCCAAAAATTGAAGGAATAAATAACTCCTCGGAAGCGATAACAGTTAGCCAGAATCATTAAGAGTTCCGGCTCCGCTAGCGGTTTCGGATCTTTTGATTCATTGAATCCGGAGTTATCCATCGCTACTCCACCACGGCTCAGTATGGATTGGATTGGATACACGTCCCGAATGATTTTTTTCTAGTTCTAGGCCACGCGAATTTCCTAGCGCTGTTTTCCTTCCCTGTCAAGCTGGTGGTAATTTATATATCACTCACGCATCACTTGATGAATATTTCATTTCATATGAAATGTCCACAATTTACTCACAGTTAATTGTGGACACTGGTATAGCATTGAATACACGTTCTCCACATGCTCTAATGAAAGCCTTGTATAAACATCGCGCATGTGTGCGTAATGAATGCATTTCGTGCACTTGTATCAAAATTTCTACTGTTCTTTACTCACACTGCGGTATTAGTAATAATAAATATTAGCGTTGCATAAGTAATTGTAAACATTTTACGAGCGGCTGGAAACAATTTTCTTACAATACATTTAGTGCTCGGCAGTTAACAAGCCTTCGGCATATTTACCTCGTGAATTACTAGGTGGATTAGGGTTACAATAGGCCGTAGTTCCAGTGAAATTTTAATACTATTTTGATTTATTTTTATTAAAATTTTAATTTGTGATAAAGGACACCAACGGTGTTAAAGACGCATTTCACTTACAATACCTATGAATGTAAAGTTATTAGGTTCTTTTATTACCTATGAAACTGTGTTTTAGTTACAGTGGCCACTTTGAAGTTAGTTATTTTGCGTTTGGCTTGGAATTCCAAATTCAAATTAATTTCACTTTAAAGTATGATATTCTTTTTCAAAATCAGTTATTCATTTGTCTTTGCGTCAAACAACTTTTTGCTTAGATATTGTGTTTGCGACCATGAAAAAGTTAATTATTCCCGTCATTTTCGAATACGAGTTCCGTCGTGGCAGCAACGCAGCACAGACGGCACGCAATACCAACAATGTGTACGGACCAAACACCGCAAACGAACGCACGGTGCGTTTTTGGTGATCGTTTCCGTTCTGGAAATTTCGACCTCAAGAACAAGCCCCGACCGGACCAACAACGACCGGAGACTAAAGTCGATAATGCCGAATTGAAATCAGTAGTATTCATCACAAACCACGTCTGAGTTAGCAGCAACCTTCGGCTCAAACTGCGTCAAAAGAAGCTCATGATGACTGTATGGTGGTTCTGTACCGGTATTATCTACTACAGCTTCTTGAGATCTGGCACAACAATTAATACAGATGTGTACTGTGAAGAACTGCACAATGGTAGACAAGCTCGCTATCAAACGACCGAGTCTGGTCAATCGCTCTAGTCCACTGCTTCTCCGTGATAACGCTCGAAAATGTTTGTAGTTATGAATGTTTACCATTTGAACGTTGGTTGACAGCTCATAAATTAGTTTTAGAGTTACGCTTTACGTTTAGATTAAAAATAATTTCATAATCGACTTTTCCAGCTGACGGTACGTACACAAATCCTGATGCGTTTAGTGTTTGTAGTGTCGGCGTAGGGCACCGCACCTTGAAAACCAGTTCAGTTGGTGCGAACCAGAGTCACAATGCGTTTGGAAACCGGGCCGCGGACGCTTTGCGAACGTGATTTTTAAACGTAATGCCTCTATTTGTGTACAATTATTACTTCAGAATTCAGTGGGGATCTGCTTGACTTCGTTCCGCTAATAGCACGTGGGAATTTTCCGTCTGTTCCATCTATCCCTACCGGCCAATCCTTACTGGTAGGGAAGAATAGATTTCTTTTCCACGCTTCCATACCAGTAGGGATACTTTTCCATCTATCTCCACTGTGTTGTCAATTATAAATGACAATTATGACGTTTGACAGGCAGAGTTCCATTTTCAAAATTCGAATATGTGTTTTTTCTATCGTATTGTACAGTAGGCAGTTTTAAGAACTTTTAGTTTGACCTATCGTATTGTGTACCGTATGCAAGCAGATTGGCAAGAATAACTTCTCAATTAATTTCATTGGAGCGACTCAAACGGTGAGGAAGGCATGGGCAAAGATGGAGACGACTTCAATGGTGGAAGGTGGTTGCAGAAAAAAAGGCTCTGAAAAGAATGAGGTCTTCTTCAGACCAGCAGAGGGATATTAAAAATAAACATTTAAATTACTAGAAGTTTCAAATTACACGCGGTCCTTTTATGGGCTGGTGGTACAATGCCAGAGATTTTTGCCTGTTATAAGCTGATATAAAAAGCATTTCAAACACTTTTAAATACAATGTAGCTCATACACATCTTGAAAATGAAACCGGTGCGGTACAGTGATGAGATTCTACATTTTCGTAATTAAAAATAGTCCGTCTAAAATTTATGCTACAGCAAATCGTTTGGTGTTCGGTGCGGAAATTGAGCGTACGTCTGTGAGATTGCTTTTAAATCGTGTTATGCGCTCACTGCACCAACGCAACGAGGCGGCTGCTGCATCGGATCCTGCTCATAGGTAATTTGTCCAATTTCAACAGAGATACTGAATATACGCGGAGATATGAATATATACATCGAATCGTCTCCACTAGTACAACATTAGTAAGACGAGCCTTACCAGATAATTTTTTCTCTGAAAGCTATTAAATTGGACTGTTCAGTTTTCTTGTAAAAAGTTATCTTTAAGTGGTTGTGATTAGATCTAAAATGTTTATTTAGATATTAAATATGGAGATTTTATTTACAGCATTTGTTACATATTAAGACATATTTGTTAAAATATCTACATTTAATTTCAAATATCTGTAAATCTTCCATAAAAAAATATTCTGCAGTAACATGCCAGGTAGACAAAATCGTCCACAACATCGAAATAGTGATGCACCAAACACCAAATATAAACATGTGATATAAATACACTTCGAATGACTTGTTTGATATTTTCTACCATGCCATAATAACGTTACGACATGGTCGCTGTAGAAAATAGCATCAATACTGGTCATCCTATAACTGATTTATCCAATTTTAGCACAGGTGTCCTAAGATAAGCTGCTGGTACCACAGCAAAATCGAATTACGTCGCATATGGTAGCCCACCGTCAATTTCATAACTCTGTGTACCATTATCTGACCTAAGGTATTACTTACTAGCCATTCACAAAAACCCACATGTCATTGGTAAAGATAATAATTATATACCTAATTAGCGGTAGGAATTGATAGGAATTTCATAATTTATCTGGATAAAAAGTACCCTAAATTTATCTGGATAAGGGGTACCCTAAATTTATCTGGATAAGGGGTACCCTAAATTTATCTGGATAAGGGGTACCCTAAATTTATCTGGATAAATAGTATCCTAAATTTAGCTTGATAAAAGGTACCCTAAATATTAACCCGGGATATAAGTAATAACTGTGTCAAGTTTCATTAAAATCCATTCCGCCGTTTTTGCGTGATGCGCGTTCAGACAGACGGACAGATAGACAGACAAAAATTCGAAAAAAAAAATGTTTAGGGCTCTGTATCACATGTACGTTACACTGCAATGAATGGGCTCTGGCACATCTCACTCACTACCGAAACACGTACGTACATTAGGGAAATGCAGTACATTTCAAGGTAGTCTTCTGTGAGAGAGGGGTAACCAGTCGAACGCGCCCAACGGCTGTTGGATTGCAAGCGTGCACTTTCCCCCTCAAATGGATATAATTTCGTACTCGGAAAACAAGCAGCTAGTCACAAATAATGTTATGCAATAAACACTGGTCTACCAAAATATAGAGCAACGAATCATAATCTTAATTTCATATTATAATTGAACTTTTATTTTAAAATAAGTCCAAACATTTGCTGTGTACAAATACTGCCGACCTAGTAAATCTGATACATAACAGATATATAAAGTTAATTGATTTGTATGATTAATTTTAAATGGCAAGTTAATTATTAACATAGCGATTTTGTGCTGTCCTTAAATAATTTGAACTAAATAATAGGTACTCGTATTTAATGTGATCAGTAATTTTAGAAAGGATTGAATCGATTACCACATTAGTAAAGACTATTTGTAATCAGTAAAATATATCAGGTAATCAAGTTGACACAGTAAATGGAATTAGTAGAAAAGAAATCATTGGCGCCTTTGATGAACCGTTATTTGTATACCTACTTTAAACGTAAATCTCTAACGTAACTTTTAACGTTTAAATTTAAATCTCTCCAACGAAATGTCTTGAAAGTTTATTACTTGGACATAAATACGTTCATTTCTGTTAAATACAAAGAAAATTAGAAACAAATTATTTTAAAGCAAAATGTTCAAACACAACAAACAAACAGACAAAATTACAATGACAAAAGTCGAAACGTAGAAACGTATACAATAGTATTTATGAAAAGGGATGTCTCGCAAGTTTCGTTAATAATAATGAACAAAAAATAGAAGCGGTCGCTTTCAAAGCAAAAAGCGGCAAAAACGGCTATGTGCGTATGACGCGAGTGTTTCCAGTAGAAAAAAACATAGAATTCAGTATAAATCTATTTCATATTCGATAAGGTAACAAGATACAACTATGACTAAGGTTAGAACAGGACTATGATTCTACGATCGGCACTATGTCTAAAGGTTCTTTTACAAGTTTATGTCCCATAGAATAGGCAAATTTTCAAAATCGTTAAATAACAAGATATTTTTAGTGAAATCATTCAAATCTAGACACAAAAAAGTGAGAGTAAAACACGTAAATTGTATTTCAAAACAAACATTTGTAACTCGTCTGCATTCATCGGCATATTAAACAATGATTGAGTTGTCGTTTAAAGGACGTATTTAACATCACATGTAACGGTTTGCAAAAAGCATTAGACAAAAAATTGAAGATGAAACACGCACTTAACAACTTATGCTATTTTTGACACGCGCAGAGAAAACTAAACAAAAAATTTGAAGAACTGCTAACGGAGAATATTTTTTTAGTCCCAATATTGAGTTGCCTTTTATAAGCCTTGAACAATTTTAATGAATTAACATAATTAAAATTGTGATGTCGTTATTTGCTGTGAATTTAATGAGATATTGGAATGTAATGTTCTTAGCTGTAACAAAGCCTATTTCCTTATAACATCAAAATATTCTTTGAAAAATACGCCAAGTACAAATGAAAAGGAAAAGTTGTTATGTACAAGTATAATACGTGTGTAGAAACAAGTCAATAAAAGCAATCAATCTTATCCGTCGCCTACAAAGCAATGTTAAACGATTACATTGGATCAAGTTGCTGTTCTCGACACGTTAGCAAATGATTTAATGAGTTGTATCACGGAAAAAAAGATAAACGTTGGTTCCCTCGTAATTATTAAGAATTTCAATGACTCCCATGCAGAGTAACTTGAGAAATTTACATTTTCTAATGGTCTGGCTATTTATACGAAAGATGCAATTGGTATTAGACATACATGGATGATTGCATGACAAGAAATAGATAATGTATTGGATGAATAATACCAGAAGGTTAAACACAAGGTGCTAGAAACACCTGCCTTGTTTCTAGACCTTTACATAATGTGCAAGCTATCGCTAACGAGTATGGAATTACAATCTAATGTCGATATTACAATTTTAAACATATTAACTTTGCCAAGGTGTTTCAATACAGAAAATAAATCGCCGCGTGTTTATTACTGAATCTAAATATTTGCATATATTATAGGTTTTTTCTTTATTTAATGTGGTCAAAATACGGAATCAAATTTGCCAAAGAATCGTCTCTGAACACTAGATTTTGTTAAAAAGTTTGGTGTCAACTCTACTCCTAATTGTTCTTGTTAAAAAATAACCTCTTTTAAAACGAATATTTTGTTTAATTTTTCCAATTTTCCGGGCAACTTTTAAAATTTTGCTTTCCTTAAAAACCTTATTCGGAATATTACGAACATTTAAAAAAAATAGCCAAATCGGTCCCGCCGTTCTCAAGTGATTTAAAAATTACCAACGAACAGCATTTAATTTTTATTTATATAGATAGGTATACTACAAACTCGCCTTTAGTATTTCTAGATAGTGTAATTTTCTGTTATTAAATTTTTTTAAATTGTAATTATTTATTGTTCTAAGCAAAAATTTTAGCATAATTTAGTTAAAAACTACTTTCTGAACATCTCATTCATCACGCGATAATTATGCGACGGCTTTTATTTTTATGGACGAAGGTGGCAGGCGAGCATACAGTCCACCTGGTGGTAAGTGGATACTGTAACCCATAGACATTCGTGATACATGCCAACATTAGTCCAAAATGACAAACGTTGGCACGCCCCCGGATGCGCTGCCTACCTTTGGTTATAGGACTGGATTTGGAGTAAGGGTTGTGGAAATGGGGAGAGATAGGATGGGAATGGGCTCTGACACATCTCACTCACTACCGAAACACGTACGTACATTAGGGAAATAAGGTTAAGTGGGAAATGCAGTACATTTCAAGGTAGTCTTCTGTGAGAGAGGGGTAACATGGCCAGTCGAGTGCGCCCAGCGGCTGTTGGATTGCAGCGTGCACTCTCCCCCTCAGAAATGCTCAGAATGCTATGCAAGATAAAATGGACAAGCAAAAAAGTCAATAACCGCAGTCAGTAGACGATTTTTTTCAGTAATTAACAACTCTGTTTAGTGTTGTTTGAGCTGTTTCAGTGCCAATTAATGAAAGAAAACGAGCACTACTTAATTAATAATTACAACCAATTAATTGATGATGAAAACGATATTCGCTATACGGTTGTGAATAGTCATATTTCCGCGAAATTATGGGTATTTCCCATTTAACGCTAGTAACATTGTTTTGCAATGGAAACTTGGTGTCGTGGGTAATTTACCCAATGCAGATAACGTGTGTGACATATTCAATAAATCTGTTACGATCGGAATGCAGAGCACTATTGCAACTAGTATTAGTATTAATGGATACGTTTGCGTAATAACTGTCGATAACTCACATGAATTGCGTGATTCACATATCAGTTTCTCATTTATTGACCCAGTATTTATAAATTAAATTATTAATAATTCATTTGAAGTAAAACTTAAAATAATAGTAACGGATTTTCCAGTTAAAAGTGCGTAGGCCGAGTGTGCCGATTGCTCTTAATAATTCTCACGTGTACTCTAAAAAGCTACAAAGTAAAAAAAAACACCAGTTTGTAGTTTACTTTATATAAAAAGTCCCCCAAAGTAAAGGGCGACGACCATTGTTGAAACCGAATAAGAGATGAAAAAACTTTTTTTTGGAGCTTAAACCCTCGACGAATTTTTTGTGGGATGCCAAAAAAGCGCCAAAAGTTTTAACTTTGGCATTGCTTACCGAGAGTTATTAGAGAATCATGTTGAATAACGGACTACAAGCACTGGAACCGAGTCTCCATTCCGCGGTTCCCACAAGCATGCATGGTGTTTTTAGGGCCGAGGTCGGGATAATCACCTCGGTCGATGGCGTAACATAACTTCTCATCGCCCAGCGGCACTGCGGTCAGCTTCTCGCTGGTGATCGTACACTGCACATCCGTGACATGGTTCACACACAACACAACATGGTAGGGCACACTGTTGACACTGATCGAGTTGTCACAGCACAACACTATGTCACTGTCACTGGTTTTAAAAGACGGGTGGCACGGGCTATGGACGCCGATGCATTGGCGGCAGTGCGCGCCGCGGTCCCGGGCGCGCAACAGCTGACGGGAGGCGCAGTCCCCCGTCCTCCGCGCGTCCCGCTCTCCTCCCCCCCGCACGCCGCGCGCGCAGCCGATGCGTGCGGCACACCCCCCGCCTCGCCCCTCGCACCACCTCTAATCCATTATTTACGGACGGTCGACCGGTTTCAGGCGCGTTCGTTCTGCCCGCCGCTCCACGACGATCGTTCAAATTTAATGCCCTTCCTATGTCCGGCCTCTAATGCGATAAGATTACGGGCGTCGAGCTGGGATCCGCTGAATTCAGAGAAGCAGTAATCGACTTCGTCAGTCATAACATTGAAGAAATGGGAGACAATGACAAACTATCTGTGGAACACGTAAATAACAGAGCGGAGTCATCACGAGATCCTGGAGAGTGACTCAGTGACATGATTGATATGACAAGAGGGCAGGTGAACGTACCTAAAGCGAGCTTCGCCTGCCACTAAAACGCCTATAACCCAATGAAATATTCTGTTGTAAACCACTAATACTTCGAAGGCACTAAATCAAAGTACTGCACATAAAAGTGTTGTAAAAATAGAATTGGTAAAGAACTCTTTCCAACTTTCAACCAGTGCATGTTAATCGTAACGTTGAGCTTGAGACTGGCGATGTATAGATATTGTCAAAATATGCCTACACATAAAAACTTTTACGGTTGACCCCCTCTCGCGGGCTCGGTTTATCTTAGCATTTATCTTATTTCCGTGAAAACAACTTAAAAAGTTATACGTTATCTTCATTCCGAGAATATATTTTACCACTTAAGCGAATCCAGGAAATACTTTGAAAATAGTTGGGAATTCTACATCAACTACATATTTGAAACGCTGAAGTGTCTCTCCTCTATTTAAAGTTGCCTATCAACTCCCATAGCATTGGTTGCTTGGCTAAGTGAAACAGTTATTTCCTTTATTCTGGCTATTCTTTGCTACTCCCGCAAGTTTTAAAGTCACGAGCATCTTCGTACAATGTTTATCTTTCTCTACAATGTTTCTCATCAACATCATCATCACAATGAAGAACATTTGTATCTACCGATGATGTCTTATCACAATGTCTAAGTTTCATTGATGATAATTTTATCTCTTTTTAAGTTGATGGATTTTTGAACAAAACGTTCAGTATGCCCTACGGCATTACGTAGCATTCAGATTTATATAAGCTCGCTCCACATTTATAAGTTTTTTTAAATGTTAGTTTTACTTGTAAATTAATCGGAAGATGTTCTCCCAAATGCAACTTAAACCAAGCAACACAATGTCTTAATAATGGAAAGGCTTTAAATACAAATAGTTTCAATAGATATTTTTTCTTCTTACATTCAAGAATTACAGCTCCAGACATAAATGTCAGAACCTCCACCTTCAAAGTATTAATCATACTAAACAAGCTATTTTGTCTCTTTACAATGTGGGAATAAATAACCGCTGTACTTGGTGTGATAAAATGTTATTTGAAATCTTTGCTTCAAACAGATCAAACCATTTTTATTTGATTTAAGGCTTCAAATGAGTTTGCTGTCTCCCATGTCATACTCGTAAATTGCCGTGGTTAAAGCATTCGCATTTATAAAACTAAGTTTTATTACTGGGCTATGAAGATGCTAAAATCGACGCGGGGGGCGTTGTAAATTTAAAGTCTCGGTAATTAGAGCAGCATCGAAATATATAACATTATATCAAAGACCACCACGTCGAGCCGTATCCGTTAGCCGGTGAGGGGAGTACGACCGCGGAATCTAATATAGGACATTAGATACTGTAAAAAGTTCACGAGCAGCGCACACAGCTCGGATGGGGGTCTGGCGCGGCCGGAGGGTAGTCTGTAGTGTTTCATTACACAATTCGTGGTAATATTAGCCTTGGTTGAGCGAGTCCCGAGATACTCCGGGATCCACTTTCGGCGGACAGCCGTAGAAATCACGTAGTTCGCAGAACTTTGTTACCTGTGTTGCGGCGGCAGCGCAGCGCGCCAAGGTGAACGCTCGGGCCAAGGACGGCACGGGCGGCAGGGAGGGGGCAGGCCGCGCCCCTCGCGCACCCTTCTCCCCAGTACCCGAGTAAAAACACTTCGAACCTTCAAAGACGCGCGGTGCACCAGCCCAGCAAAAAAGGGACCGACGACGGAACAAATAGAAAACGTTCGACCAAAAAAAGAATACAAATAACAGGGTCTCGGATAACAGAATAGTTAGTCCGTTCTCTAATGGACGTTGGAATGATGTGCAGTTCGCATGTCACCTACGCCTATACCACACGGGTCACGCACTCAGACCGCGTGTTTCTATGATGTAATAGATGAAATATAAAAAACAGCTAACGGAAGAGGTGTGGAACCGGCTATATCGTCAACGGACCACTAATCAGCTAGCAGTACACGCTGTTTTAAAAATATGCACACAGTTATAGGCTTGTTGGAATACGGCACATTTGAATTCCCTACCTAGAGGTGGCCATCTCCGTTTAAATTATTCATGTAGCTCCTTTCTTATTCTAAAAGCGTGAGTATTAAGTTTTTCTATGCGAATTAAAGAATCACTGGGAATGATGGACCGCTTCCTACATGTTCTAGTCAGACTGGTTCGGCGACGCATTGTAATAACTTCCCAGATAGAAAAACTTGCGTTGTCCCGTCCTATTATATTCTCTTGGGATTCGCATCAGATAAGCAATGGCATTAAACAGAAAAAAGGTAATAAACTCCGAGAATTCTTCTATGAACATTGAGGAAGTAATACTTCTATATTTAAGGAAGGTTGTCGCAACAGAATTAACATTAATTGATCTACGTCCTATTAATCGATCTTCACAAAGACAATAGGACCCTGCCATGACCGCAGTTAGTAGTCCAGCCTATTGCCACGTTACATCATCGTACATAAATAGACTCTCCTGGAGTTCGTACTTGAGCGTGCAAGGAGGCGTAACGCCCGGCTCCTCTAACCTGAACGTCGGTGGATGCGTGTGAAAAGGACAAGACAGTGTTACAGTTAAGCAGGAACTCTATTTATATGCAAATATAACCTCGGAGTCGACACCTGTTTGCGTATTCTCGGCGCTTGCCTCGTCGCTTTGTGACAACACTGTCTCCGCACGTATCCTATAGATTATGGTACACAAACATACTTTTGCGGATTTTAAATGTAAACCAGAACAAAAATCGACCTTACTAGATCCTGTTGAAGGTTCAAACATTTCAATTTAAAGTGGCATCATGTACGTTGTTCGGAGCCTGTACCTTTGTCGCTTCTGTTTTATTTTTGTGCCCACTTTTTATTCTCATTGTTTTGGGATGCTTTACGAGATTCATTAAGCGTAATTACTTCAAAAAATGCCGGGTAATTTATATTAAAAAGTATTACACGTTCTGTGGACGTGTTGTTTTGAAGGTGTCATTGGATTAATTAATACAAGTGTCCCAAATCCTGAGTAACAGTACCATAATATGCAATCATGAGTCCATTTAAGACTCATATAACAAGCTCGTGACAAAAACCCGAGGATAAATCTGGCGTATTTGTGGTGTCAATAGAGTTCCCGACAAAATAGCGCATTAAAATAAAGTATGACAGTGATGGCAGATTGGCTCCGCACTCGTTTATCACGAGCGATTGCTTTGTATGTCGAACTGCGATGAAATAAATGGGAGCGTATTTGTCGCAGGATTATTTGCGAAGACAGTGACTTCAGTATCTGATAAGTGCATTAACTTATAAGCGACCTTGGTATTTAGGCTTTCATTGTGAAATAGGAATGCACTTTATTTACTATAATAGACAATTTGAAAATTATCAAAACTAATTACAAATATGAGGCGGTTCAACTAGTAGCCGTAAAAATTCAAGCGAAATAAAGGAATCTTCGTCACTATTTGTTTCTATGTATTTGGCCTGCCTGCCTCGCTGCCACATGTTTCAATTACTGTCATAACTTCTCGCTCTCCCCCAGACGGCGGTTAGTAAAGAGAAGAATTGAAGCGGGGCAGTCTGTTCATTTATCATACTCGGCCACTGCAGGACCCTGAGTGCGTTCCTGTGTATGTCTGCCTCAGATACACTCGTGTTGTTTATTTTCTTTACACGTGTTACTTCGTTCGCGATGTCTGCGATGCAGATTATGACTCGTAACTCATCTTAAATGTCCACGTCATACATGTTTTTAATCAAATACTAGTGAACACATCAGCTTCGTCAGAAGTTAACATTTAATCTAAATTACACAAACTGTTACAAGCATTCAATCATTTATGTAAACTTACAATGCCTTCGAAAACTTGACCAGCTAATATATAACGTTATTTCCAGAATCATAATATTTTAAATTCACCGAGGAATTATTCTAACGATCGTAAACACTAAAGTCAATGCCCTATTCAACCTTTTCAAATGCAGTCACAAAACTTTCTTTATCATCTTCACAATCAGAATTCATTTGATTATTTTATATGAAGTTTCCTGAATATTCATTATGTGTGGTGGAAATGCAAATCTCTCACATTGCCACCTGAGCCGCTATCCGTCAGTCAGGCTTATCGTGCAATCATATCGCCTCGCGGAGCCATCGGCCGCGAGTGCGACGAACGCGGCGTCCTTACTCGCCCTTTTGGACGATGCACTGAGAGCGGCGCACCACACGGCATTATATTGCAGCAAGCGATGCTACTTGCTACATTGTTCAGTCGTGTAATAAATAGTAACAATTCGTCACAGATTGTATATCATATTTATATATCAATCACATTCCACATTTACCGCATTCAGAAATTAGATCTCATGTCAATATAAGATAGCACGTCAAATAAAGGTTCGTGTTTGTTCAGCGTAATAAAAAGTCTTGTGTCACATGAAAGTCACTGCAATGCTAACGACCGCCGGTTTATGACACGTAATTACGTTTGAGACCGTCAATTATTTGTAACAATGCTTTACATTTTGATCCATTAGACATGGCACCTTTAAAAACATTTAGTATCAGGATGAGCCTGTGTGATATAATTATGTAGCGACATGAATCAAAATTCAGGAGTCGCTTAATCAAAGCGAGCATTTAAACTTGGGTGTTTCATTAATAGACTGGGATTTAATCTTAGCTCTGGAGCAGTGGAGTTGGAACGAAGTGCTTTTACCTGTAACGGAATAATAAAATCTTGTACTTTGATGTCGGTAGCTAAGCGCCTGAGAGCGCCCGCAGTCATGGGTCGAGAGGGTGGAAAATCACCCGCGGCGTCTTGCTTCCGAGACGCCTCTGAATTCACAAGTCAGTGGAGGAGCGTCGCGACGGGAGGCGGCGTTAAATTGGATCGCGACGCCTCTCCTCTCTCTGACCTACAAACGCCGCTACATACACCACGTAAATATTTCGTCCCGCGCTCCTCCCATATAATATTTATGGGTTAGGAACCTCCGTGGCGATTAGAATGCCATTTCTCTGCAATATTGAGAGCGTTACTCGCTTATTTCGCGCTCTCCATATGGATCTTTGCATATTTCAAAACTCGAATTTTCGGAGTTCTATCAGATAGAATTCGTGAGGAGGTGAATTATCTGATGTTTTCGTTCCACGTGCCTTCTTTGTGTCTGAGTTTGCGTATGTAGCGTGAGTGAAGTGAATCGGCTTATTGCGATGTGGACAAAGCCGGTCTCGCCCACACAGCGTTAATTTTAATTAAAACACCACGCCGGGCAAAAACAGTATATGCGAAGTAAAACAGTAGTCCACTGCTGGTTCAATGGTTTTTTTAACTGATAGGGAGTAATTACATAAGCTTGAAAAATAGTATGGATTTAGATGTGATAAAAGAACAAATCAGGAAGTTGTCTGGGCGGATGGGTGCGCGACATTGCGGCGACAGTGTCAATTTTTCAATCAATCGGCCAGTGGTCCTGTTAGCTTAAACACGGTTTATCATTAGAGAACAGTACTAGTTCGTAATAACCAACAGAATTCCACCGACATTTTGTACATTAACAAATAAAAAATAAGTCTTCCAATGATAATACCATATGTCCATAGACATTTCATTGATTAAAATGCCTTATATAATTAAGACATGAAATGAAACGAGCTATGTAAATCTTGTAGACTATGCATAAATGCAAAGTTGAATATTTATGTGCCGGTATGCAAATAGCGACTCGTTTTCTGTGTCACTAGCGAGGAACAAAGGGTGTCCATTAATTTGTCGAATATTCCAGACGACAGGAAAGCTGGTAAATTATAAACAGCGAAGGTGAAAATACAAATTACGTACAATAACGACTTACTAAAATAGTTAGACAAATAAAACTCTTTATTGCACACCAAAACCAAAACAGGCATTGTAGACACAAAATGCACAAGAGGCGGTCTTATCGCTAAAAGTGATCTGTGCCAGACAACTTTTGGGTATAGAGGAAATAAATATTTTGGTCGCAGGTAGATGTACAGTATACATATTAATATCTGGCCGCTTAGGGCGTAAAGGTACATAATATGTAAGTAATCTTAACCAATCAATATTGTAGCAACATAGGCTTTGATGATACTCAGTCTGCCGTTCTTATGTGTCGGCGGAACATTAGTGGTCTTCTGAAGATGCATACAAAGTAGAGCATTAATTCATAATATAATATTAAAGTATCTTTAGTTTTTCTTTTTTTATATACGAGTATTAATGGAGGCAGACGGGCACGCGGCCCACATGATGGTAAGTGGCTACCGCCGCCCATGGACACCTACAACACCAGGGGGTATGCGGGTGCGCTGCCGACCTCGCAAAATTGTATTCACAGCTTTCTTGGAGAACCCCATGTAATATATAAATATAGCATAAGGGGAAGGCCTCTCGAGACAGTTCGTTCCACAGCCTACGGGGTTCGCGGCAAAAAACGATTTTAGACCATGCAGTGCGCGACATCCGTATAGAGGAAATGCGGAGGCACCGCACTTCTGGGCAGTGTGGTTGTAGAAACCCGAGGTTGGACTTATGTCGAACAGTTCTTTGGAGTATTCCCCATTATACAGGCGGAAGAACACGCAGAGGGACGCAACGTCTCTGCGGACGCCGCGCTGAGTGGTTGCAAACCGCCTGTGAAAGTGGGATCGTCGATAATTCGTACAGCGCGTCGTTGGATGGAGTCAAATGGATCCAATTGATATTTTGGTCCAGAGATGTGAGCATTATTCCATATGGCGTCGGACCTGAGCTTTGTAGAGCGTCAGACGTTGCCCCGGGGTTAAGTATCGCTTTGCTCTATTCAGCACATCGAGCTTTTTGGAAGCCATTTTGGCCTTGTTTCCAGATGACTTCTAAATTCGACTCTGGTATTTAGAAATGTCGACAACAAGAAACCCAATACTATCCGAGATTTTAAGGGGTATGCTCCGAAAGCGAGCAGCTACGCTAAAGGAAAGCCCCCTTAGCAGGGAAGGTGATTTCTGTCTTACTGGGGTTGAACTCATCGAGACATCGAGACTTGGTCAAGTTGTCTTCGATTTTGGACACAAGTCTATTGCGACGTTTCCTACTTCGACAGTGTAGACAGTTTCGGATTAAACAACAAGCAACAAATGTTCAAGGTATAATAATGGTCAATCTGAGCATTTTACTTTCGTATCGCTAGCCGGGTGGGACGTTACGGCACAGAAATGTTCCGTTTTTTTTTATGTAAAGAAGGCGGTGGACGAGGGTACAGTCCACTTGATGGTATGTGAATACTATCGCCCGTGGACAACGGCGATACATGCCAACATCAGTCCAGCATGACAAACGATGGCACGTCCCCGAATGCGCCGCTTACCTTTAAAGATATAGGAATAGATTTCGGTACAGGGTTGGGAAAATGGTTATGGTTAGGTTAATCGATTTACGATTTTTACGATGTTAATACAAATAAATACTGTAAGATAAACTAACCTTTATATAATACGCTACTACATGCATAAGAGCGGTAATAAATATCATTCATCACGTGGACAATCTCATTCTACAGCTTTATCTAAAAAAATCATATTTGTTATACATAAAACAAGTCCAAAACAATTTCGTCAAGAGTTTCTTAACAAAATAAAGACGGCAAAAACGACGCTCGTGATGTTACATTCATCCATGTTTATAATTCGTAACTAATTCGGAGCTGATGCATTTCATTCATGACAGAAATACGTAATTTTTCTCTTAATAACTAAATGATTATAAAGGGTCGTGAAATTTTTATGCACATCAACGATTTTAGGACGAAGTAAGTTTTAAAAAATGTAGCTCTACCTCAGCTGGAATAGGTTTCTGTGGAGCAGTCTGCAAAGGCTGCGGGCACGTAAGGTCGGAAGTGTTCTCATCTAGAGGCCTATTTATGACCCGTGAATACGTCGCTAACTACCACTTACGTACATACAAAACTCAACATAGTGTGTGCTACGCTAAGCACCATGTTTGGTCTTTCAAGCCAGATTCTTGCAGAGGAAAGGAAATGGTATATGAATCATAGTACTCAAAAATATGTTCAGAGAAAATTAAAATAATAAAAATTAATATCATATTAATAGATATTGTAACTAATATTATTAATTATACTAACATGAATCATACTTGACTGGTAACATGACTTGGTCGAGCGTCTGTTCTTCATGTCAGCTATGTGTTCTTTTATCCGGATACCGATGCTCCTCTTTTAAACACATTGTAAACACCTGCATCTTGTAGGGGGAGGGGGATATTGCTCTTGACAGGTCATGATCAGCCTCAGACTCCTGAGAGTCTGAGGCTGATGGAGTCTGAGATCAATAAATCCTTAGCTTTCCTTCACATTCTAGTCTGCAGTTTGTGAACATGTTCTGGACAAACCCAACCATTACATTCGATTCGATAATCCACAAATCCTCGCTAGAGAGACCCGATTCATGCCAAGAATGTTACGCGAGGCTATTGAAATCAAGAAACACCCAAATTTCAATAGAGAAGATGGTTGGCAAGTATCACCGGCTTGGGATCCAGTCATTAAATTAATTAAATCCCAAGGCCAACGCAATACTGCAAGACCTCTGGACACCGTGAGCGAATACAGCGTGCATAGGTAATGTTATGATTAAAAAAAAAATATCAGACGGTAGTTCAAATAATTTCATAATAACTCAAGTGACAAATAAAATCAATTAGTCACCCGTAACCACGTCCACTGCAAAGTGTTCGAAACGTCGGGATAAAAATAATGTTAAATATACGCGATTTAAACCGTTCAAAGTTGCTTAATTGTTATGTATAGTAATCGCGAAAACCTAAGAAAATATTATGAATCACACTGTCTGCTTCTAAACACAATATTCTCTGCGACACAGCGAGACTGTAAGGACCCATTTGACCCTGTAGCGAAAAAACTATAAAAATAACTTTGTTGATATAAAAGAAGTTAAAGTATTTTAAACGCAATTAAAAAGACTAACATAAGATAAAATAATGTAAATGAGGTAATAAAGATTGACATCGATACGTTACACGGATTTGTACTATCCTCTATATTTTCGCTGTATAGTTCAAACTCCTAAGTTCGCATATAAATCTGTTATGTAAAAATATATGTATTGTACTATACCTATGATTTGCAATAAACGATCATTAATAAACAAAATGGTTTTTGTTTGTTATTTCTACAAAATTCAATTCAAATATTACATATCATACCATAACATACCATCTCTTCATTGCTGGATATTATAGACTAGCCACTATAACTAGGGAATGCAATACCAGGATACCGGGATCCCAAAATGCCGGGATCACGCATGCAATATGCAGGACTAATCTCGCTCGTAAATTGAGCGGGATCCGACGGGATTTGCGGGATTGAGGAGAAACGAAGTTCATACGTGTTACTCTGCTCGCGGGCACGCGCGACTTGATGAAGCAACATCAGCAGCACCAATGTCACTTCAAGACGAACTCGAACTGACCTTGACCAGTTTAAAAACTTCTGGAACACCCCAACCTAGCAATGCAATAGCATCTGGCAATAGCAATCTTGAGGTTTTGATAAGGAAGGAAATGAATTATTTTGATTCGGGTGGATTAAAAGCCACATATCACCAATTTGCCTTTAACTCATTAATGGCGGTTGTTCCTACTAGCGTAGCAGCAGAACCAGCCTTTTCTGCTGGTGGCTACCTAGTCTGCAAGGTCAAGAGCCGTTTAGCCAATGAAACAATTCAAAATAATATTTAATTCTCTTGTAATGTTTAATTTCTTATAATAATAATGTTTAATTATCTTTGAAAAATATTAATAAAGAATTTGTTACTTAAAATTTGTTTAATTTCAGTTGAAACCTCTCAAATGTGGTACTAGTTTATGATTTATTTCCGAAGTCTTACAGCCACCTGCGGGATCCCGCAAATACCTGGATCCGCGGGATTGAGAATGTTCAGTCCCACAAATAACGGGATTGCATTCCCTAACTATAACTATCTCTCGTATAGCTCTTATTATCGATAAACGGGTTATAAATGTAGTTACTAAATAAAATGTAGCGTCATATTACATATCTGATAACATTTGAATAAGTTATTCTTATGTGGTGTTCAGTAAATTATAAATAGATATATAAGCGTCTACAGTTTCCTTCCCAGAGGAACCCCTTTTGTAAATTTATCCAATTATAAATATTTAAAGTGCGTAAACGCACTCGTGTAATTCAATTCGCCGGGTGTAGTGTTTCTTATTGACACATCCATTAGACATTATTCCTGTTCTAGAGTAATGTGCACACAGCCATAAAGAATATGTTCACATACATGGTATATTTGTATTTGTAAACGTATTTAAGTAGTAGATAATTATAGACCATATATTAGGTATTGTGTTTTCAATAAATATAGATCGCAAGGATCTTGTTTTTGATATGGAATTACTACGAAAAGTCAAAATCAATAAAAATTATCTTATACATAGAGTAAGAAAATAAAACGATACTCAATTTGCTCTTAAAATAAATATACAAGATTCTGTGTACACGGATATCACCGAAACATTTTGTTCCCTGCGGCAATACCCACGAAGGAAGAACGTCGATTTATTGAAGTTTGAGGAACGATATTACTGAGACCAAAGTTTGAAGGAAAGGATGAAGTTTGTCAATCTCTAAAAGAAATTGAATACCAGGACGATGCGAGTGGTGTCAACTGTTTAATAACTAATGGATTGTGAACGAAAAATAAGCTTACTCATACAGACAATTCGTTAACTAGAATGATCTTGCGTAAGCATGTAAATATCGCCAGTTAAGCTATTAATATTTTTAGTATAATTATGCTGACTGTTACACCTGAATTCTTGGGTTAGTATGTAGGTCGTGGCTAAACGATGATGCAGCGCAAATGTACCTATACCAACGTTGACAATACAACAATACAATGTAATGAGTATACCATATTTAAGTAACCGTAAGTACCTATCATTCGTTGTGATTTCGGGAAAGTACTTTAAATCATTATGGAAAAAGAGAATACATAATGATGTCTAAACAGAAATAATTGATGCTTGCTCTTGTACTCTTAGTCAACACAAAAACACAAATAAATACATATGTATATTATGTAGATTTGTATATTTACACATATATGTATGTATGTTATGTAGTCATTGGGTATATTTAAAGAGACCATATACTGTTGTCGTTTGAGTTGTATATTTATAATATGTACCTACTTATCATCGCAAGTCCCCTTTGTCTCTCTGTATAACTATAGATTAGCTGGTAGAAAATGCCTGCCTTAAGGCATTAAGCTTGCCTTTTGTACGATAATGAGCAGTAAAGTTCAGTAAATTTATTTATATATAAATAATAACATAATAGTGCATACACACACAAACAAACATTTAATTCTGTGTAATAAAAATAAGTTAATAACGTTTCCAGTGAATGATGTATTCCAAGTAATGTTCGATGTTTGGATTGTCATTTAAGCTGTTGATACCTACATTGTAAGTGAGCCCAGATATGAACAACGATTTGGAAGGGAGTGAAAGATAACGGGTAGCATTTAAATTACGGGTACAAGTAAATATTCGACCAGAGCACTTTTATGTAATGTAACGTTCCAGTAAATGATACAAAAGTTAATAATCCGAGCATTTGCTCGTATTCACTATGGTCAATTAAGTATTCGATGCTTAATGCACAGTTCAATAAACTGCTTGTACCAGTAAATTCAACTTGTGTGTGTGTTGTGCACAACTTAAACGTTTGATACTAGACTTATGTTTAATAAGAAGAAAAACACGAGTTTTATAGAATTTTCTAAATTAGTGTTGAAACTTTTCAGAAGATCGTAAAGTTTATAACGTGCAATAGGAATTTTGCTATATGGCATTTAAAGTTGACATACCATGTATGTAGTTTTTCTTATTGATCATAAAATGAAAGTAAAAATCGTTTATGTAACGTGTCCAAATAAAAGCTTCTATCATAACATAATACATACGTTGTTGTCGTCCATTGAAATTAGACAAACACCAAATAGAAGGAATTACAATTCTTGGAGCGAATATCCGCTTCCGTTGATATTCGCGCTATACGAACAACATACCCTGAGGTGTACGCTGTATGTGTACGAGTATATTGCAAGGAAATGGGTGAGTTGAAGCGGGGTTACCCAAGTTCAAGATACTCGCACGTGTGTAGGTACCCTTACGTTATAAGACACGTATAAGCACACCTTTGATCTTTTGCATTTATGTATATGCAGTATTTAATATTTACAGTTAGGATAGGAAGGATGTTAAACTTTGGTGATAGTAGCCATACGATTATATTATTTACCACATTTGAACGGGTTAGTCCTGTTTGAATCTTTTCCATTTGTGACGAATCGGCACAAATCTATGATGATAATTCATCTGTGACAAATCGAGACAAGAGACCTAACGGGCTTGACCCATTGAAATATTCCGTGATAGGCACCAATTATAGGAATGATATCCTCGGTATTAACAACAAAAGCTTGTTTAAAAACATATCGGCTCTATATGCAAAATGATAAAAAATGTTTCATTGGAATTTTTTTACATCGTGAAGTAGGTATCATAATTATTATACAATCTAATTTTCCGACTGGATCAATTTTCAAACATTTAGCTAAAAGAATATCTATATTTATAAAACGCAACGTCGGTCTGCCCTTCTGTTTGTACGCTCGCTTATTTTTGATCGGATTTGATATCGTTTTCACTATCGCGTAGGTTATTCCTTCTCTGGAAGGTTTTATTATACAATACATAAGTGAGTTCTAAATACATGGCTTTAATACAATATCTAAATACCATTATTCAGTAATATCGAAACATTTTAGCAACACTTATTTCAATTTGAATTAAATCGACAATGAATTCGCCCGCAACCTGTTGGCAACTCGGTCTGTGCGGTTTTGGAAACTCCACAGGTTGCGATTCACGATGAATTTACGCGATCATATTTCAATTACCTACGTTGTAGCTAATTAATTTCAGTTCAGTTAATTAACATGAAAAAGAAATACACCGGGAAATGAAAAGTAATTTCGAACAGAGAGAAACTAAAATGAACACTATAACGTTGCCGGACACAACTCTAATTAACTACTTTGCAAAATTATTTATTAGTTAGCACTAATTTGTCTTCTTTTTGTAGCCAAGAGAATTGTTTTTATGGAAAGAAGTCTGTAAACGCACAGACAGTCCACCTGGTGGTAAGTAAATATTTTCGCCCATGGACATCAGTGATACATGTCCAAAATGGCACACATTAGCGCGCCTCCGGATGCGCTACCCACCTTTGAAGATTTAAAGGAATGGATTGAAGGGTTACGAAAATAGGGAGGAATATGATAGGATTGGCCAATTTACAGTGTAGCTGTTAAACGAAACTGCTTCGGTTCATGTATAAGAGAATGTAGTGTTGAAATTTATCTAAAAAATCAATAAAGGCTCTAGTTTAATACCAAAACTGTACCCAGTAATAGAGATTGGACTACAGCGATATGCTGTACACATGCTGTACGCAAGAATACGCTAGTATACCTACTCGGTGACGTAACCTAACCTCGGCGGTCGGCAGTTCTCATTCAAGGAAGCGGTCTTGTTCCCACGAAGCTCCTTACTCTGTATAAGACACTCGGTTGACTCGGTCGATTGAGCACCGCGAACATACCTGCAGACAAGTTGCGTATTGTTAATAAGCGATAATTACATCATGACAGTCTTGATTGAAAGCGCTGGACGGTTTTTATATGCGATCAGTATCGCTAAACATATTGTAGAATAAATACAATGATTAGCAATTTTCTTGAGACTTAATGAGAAAATATGTTGAGAAGTCTAATATAATCCCTTACGAGATTACTACAGAGATATGGAAAATTCAAATAATCGAAGAATGCTTGCGTGCAAATTTTTCTATACCAAAATTTTATGGAATGTAATTTAGTTACGAATTTCTTTGCTGGAAAACATTGGAAACGAAGATAATCATATCAAAGGAAGGATGCTGGTAGTGATACATACGTATAGAAAAAGATAGCAAGAGGTATGTAAATTTTGATAGGGACATAAAAATATATAAAGACTTGCTTAGCCTGCAATCATAGTAGAAATTGTAGAGAAGTAAAATGAATTGATGACGATTAATGTTACTGGTGTTAGGGTAAATCTTTGAAGTTAAATATTGAAGTTAGCAATTGTTACAGGTTAGCCGAATGTAAAGGCAATGATATAAGAGAAACAAGTTTAAAATCCAAAAATAAAGCACAAAAGATAACATAACACACAACCGTAAAGGACGCGGCTACTTCCCTAATGTAGCACCTTACTTCACACCCCGTGCCTGTCAGCATTAGGCACATCAAAGGCACCGTTACCGTGGGGCTATGAAAGCGCTTTATGAATGGTAACAACAAAAAGATTACGAGTGAAAAAGACAGATCTTCATTGTATGCTACAGTTGTTTCTATAAAAGTTGTGTCTCGATCACGACATCACTGGAATGTGTAGCTGATGTGTATATGCTGCATTAACAACTCGTATATTTTTCTTATAATTTATTTCTACTAAGATTTATTATGAAAGTCATGAATTAGAGTACCTGCTATTTCATCGTAGGCTACCATTGATTGCTAAGTTTTCTCCAGCGAAGGTCTTTCTATAGCGTCTCTATCGGAAAGAGTTTTAAATACCTCCAAAAAGATTTCACCTTCTGCTAGACTTTTGTCGCTAACTTTTCACATTATATCAGTAACTTATTCTTATCTATTTATCTAAACCATTTAAAAGTAAAATCTGGGGTATGTGTTATATCCTCGAACTTCCATCGGGCCCAACTTGCATTGCATAATTGCGGAAACCGCTTCACGATTACCAGCCCGTAAGCCCGAGCCCTGGAATGGGTCGTTTGAGATTCACATTGATTACTGATGTATTTATCATCAGATTTATCAGCGATATTAAATACTGTATAAACGTTATTGCTAACGGTTTATTTACGGTGCGCATGATATTTATTTACTGTGATACGTTAAGTCCAGCCGGTGGTGGCTTTAACAGGTAGTAGTTTGCAGATCGTTCTGTTATTAACCGCTGGTTTAGTAGCCATAACATTATGTTACATTCGCAGGAAGTGAGCCGCGTAGGCGGACGTATAATAAGGGCGAGGAAGCGTCGCGTCCGGTGTGCACCTAGCCTAATGTCGAACCTCGAGAGACGTGGCGGGATTGGGGACGAATGCCTTCGTGTGGTTTGAAACAAATGGTATTTGTATATACATTATTATTAGAAAAGACAGAGGCTTACATGATTATTTGAAATGTACATCAAAGAATTCTTAGCGTCGAAACATTGAACTTTTGTTGTATGACTTTTTATAAATAATTCCTAATGTTTAAATACTAATGGCGGCTCGTGGTATTACGAGTACATAAGTTTGAATATCATTATCTCAAGTGCTTAATAAAATGAGACAGACTGTAAGGATCATTTTCGAGGACTCGGAATTTTCACAAATTACTTTAACATTTCGTAAACACATTATGCGAAAGTATGCTGAAAAGAAGAATTAGCTGTATCGAAAAACATACATCTTACATACATGTATCGTTATACATATATACATGTATCGTTGTATGTTCCTTGAAAAGGGGTTTGACTCTGAATCATTTTAGTTTTTTAATAATTTTATCGCTTTGAACTATTTACCTAATCATTGTACGTCGACTCGTTAGTCGACACTTATAATCCTTTAATCCCGTCCAACACAATAAAATTATTGACATAGTGAAATGGTCCTAAACTGGGAAGCTACTGTTTATTTTTGCGTCTATATTTACCGACTACAATATAACCTCCTGCAGAAACTAAAATATCCATTCTACTACCAACAAGTGTACAACCCGTGGCTCACGTGTCCTGGCTCGTCTGTTATTGTTCGACATTCCACGGATCCCGTTGAAAGCCCTCATTGTCCCTTTGTTCTCGTATGTAAACAGAGCACAGGGGATTTTTGAAAATCCAATGATATTGAAGAGCAATCGCCGCGTAATTAAAAGTCACATCATTGCTCTATTATAGTGGGGAGTGGGGGGTAAATGAAGATGGAATGAGGAATTCGCCAGTTCCCTGTCTTTATCCTATCTTACTCGAGCGTATTAATTAATATTGGTCGATATTTCCAAAACTTAAATCTTCGTAGTATAAGATATGAACTGATTTCGAACAGACAACAGCTGGTCGTTAAATATTCTGTTCAAGTTAAGAAAAAAGTGATGTTATAGTGATAACTGAAATCACGTGACTGCCTACAACTAGTGAGTTGTAGCAGTCACGTGATTTCATGTATTGACCAATTACGAGAGGGAGCGTTCCTCAATTGATCAATTAATGGTGCGTTATGCTAGATTGGGACACATGGCGTCACTTTTCTTTTAAATAAAGTATAGTAAGTATTAAAAGTTATTAAATATTTTATGAGTTGCCGTTCCGAATGGACGCTCAACATACTGCTGTGCACTCTGCCAGAACCAGTAGAATGTCGTATCACAGACGTGAAAAGACGATTTTTGATAATGTTCTACATCCTGAAGTAGACTCCTGAGTCTACCAAGTGTGCTGTGCACATAAAATCTAAATAGGCGTACTGCTTTCCCAAGAAGAAGACATAGTAACATTTTTAATGAAAGCTTAAGTAACATGATATTCGAAATAAACGAAAAGAATAAACAATGGTTATAGTTTTGGTTTTATCCAAAACTCCAAGTTCCTAGCTTGATTTCAAGTTAATGAAAATTTTACAATACCATAATTTTTTTCTTTTTCTCGAATCCACTTATGCCTTTTTTTCTAAGGAGGGCACAGCATAGTCTCGTTGTAAAATATTCAAACCATGCGACGTTGCCACTCCGGCACGGCAGGGTCGCGGGCGCACAATGGTCGTCATCCCGACAGCTGTACCTGAGCGTGTTTGCCAACGACTGTTTGTCAAGTCTCCCCCGAGTTTTTCGAGTAATCGATCTCCGTGAAATTGATCCTTACGATCCGCGAGTGGAGGCTACGAACACGCACTGCAATGTAAGTGTTTGCATGTAACTATCATGTATAACTGTCTTGCCTTCTCCAATAGGAATTATCAAATGCAAAGGTTGTCCGTTCACTTTAATTATCTACCGAGAGAAGTGTTCTGATTCATTTAAAAAGCCTCACAGCATAGTCGTGGACTAAAAGCAAAATATTGATTAATGTTTCGGGGTATGTTTCATTACAATTAATCTACTAACGAGCTAGCTTAGATAATTCGTGTAACTAAAACAAAATTTATGTTGTTTGAAAAATCTAGAATAGTTATTACTTTACCTACTCGTACTTTTTAAAATATGAATCGGATTTAATTTACTCATCATTGTCATTCGTCAAGAGATTAAACTGCTGACAAAATTAACATCAAATTATGTGTGCATTACAGCACTAAATGTTTGGATATTCATCTTCTCCTTTTTGTGATGTGAATCATCTGTAAATAGGTCACAATTTTACATATCGACCGATAATTTCCACCCAAGAAAGAAAAATTCTTGGGAAACTATATTTATTTTAGTTTCGTGAATGAACACTAAAGGGGGGTCACTGCTATTTATATCAAATGTGTAGTGATTTGCATTAAAACAGGTGTTATTTTTTAAATATATTATTTGTAAAAAAATTGCAATAAAACAGAATTTGTTGTTTTGCAATCAAGTTTTTCAAAATTAATTTATTTTAAATATAACCCGGCAAAAGTTGACATTAGATATGGTCCTTCGAGCAGTATTAAATAAAACTGTACAAGAATAGAAGGAAATTAGCTCGAACGAGCAGAATGGCAGCGTGGTCGCTAGTATGTTAACCCCCGCGTGTTACTAAGGGGACACGTAATCCCCTGTTACAAACACGTTTTACTCCATTCGTTTCGCGCACAAAAAATCTCTTATTAGATTTACTAGCGACGTCACGATCGATAAACTCTATGTAGTGATTTGACAGATCTTTTTCCGAGGGTTGGGGTTGCAGCAGTATTAGAAGCCCAATGGACAATGTTAAAAATGGACGAAACAAATTATTATTTTTTTATTTGCAAAAAAACCAGGCACTTCCTCTATATAACCATCTATATGGACAATAAGGGGTTAAATTGAGCCTTGTAAGACCCAAACAAGGCGTGGACTATTTAAGTACAAAAAAGAAAAAGAGAATCCAGTAAATGTGAATTGTATAGTCTAATGAAATGAATAAATAGAATTGTCAATATAAATTAATAAGTAAGAATATTAGTGCTAGTTTTAAATTAATTTATTTTATACTTTGATATGGTAAAAAATAATAATTATTTATAATGACGTCCTAATGCCTACATTTTATGACTCAGCAACTTTGCTCTCGTCTTTCGAGCGTTGATTGAAAAAAGGTTGTAATAAAAGATGTCCCATAGACGTCGTTATTATTTACGGGTAGTAGTATCTGGTGATATACACACAATGTCTCGAAGATTCAAATTATGGATTTCGTTCTTGACGTCAAATTTTACGCAATTAATGGCTAAAATTTTTTTTTTCGATTTACGTGAATTTTTTATCATATATTTTTTTAAAACGCAGTGACAAAAAAAGAATACATTTTTTTATAAAAAAAGAAGTAACATTACGTGTTGATTACATAATTAAGAATCATGGCCAAATTTCATTGTGTAAATTACACGCCCTCCAAGCTTAGCACTCTTATATGTAGTAGTTATAATTTAAACCTATAATGTGAATAAATTAAAATTATCTGTGTAATAGTAATTAATGTGATAACGTACTTGATAAAATAATTTAAAAGATAATAATTTAATTAATGATGTGCCATATATTAACAGAGTACTGTAGATGTTTTCCAACATTACGAGTATAGGTTGATCTGGCAATTGACTATCACATGGCAATTAAAAGATGTGTCAGCTGCTTTTTAACGCTTGCCTTGCACACCGTTATGTTAGTTGGAGTTCACAACCAGTAGACGCCACATTCGCTAACATCTTTTCTTTACCTACATCTAAGAATAATTAGGTAATTAAACATTTATTTTGACATAAACGACCAATTAAAAATTTAAGTTTTGAGAAATATGTATTAAAATTATTTTACGAGGAAAGAGAAATTTCTAACGTGAACATCCAATCTGCGTGTCTCTTTGTAATCTGTGTTTTTCTAATGTCTACGTTGTTAGGTACTAATTTCCATAAAATTAAGCAATGATAATTTTTGACTCAAAAATCCACGCGTCACCTTTCACATTTTAATGGAGCAAATTGTAAAATATTGAAATCCGATGTCCAACTATTTGTTGCACAAATTGCTCGAGCTACAGTGGATAAATAAAGCCGTAAACCTGGCTATCGTTCACCGTCACAATATTTAATTTTATCGATGCTGCTCGCACGCACAAAAAGGTTAAGCGTCTCCGGGCGGTGTGATAAATGAAAATAGCCGGCGAGGGGGGCGGGCTCCCGCGGAGGCTGCCACATGGCGCTATCGACCTGCGGAGATACGCCAAGCGACAGAAGCGAGCGAGCTGTCAGAAAGGGTCAAGTTATTTTAAAAATGTTCAATGGGCCCTCCCGCATCGCGCTGTCAGTAGAGGTATTCCCATAGAAGTTCAAAAGGCGACTTAAATAATAAATCTCAAATGAACAGCCATGATATTTTTTTTCGATAGTTTTGGACAGTATTACAACTAATATCTACGGTATAGACCATTCATTATATAACTAATATCTGCGATATAGCCATCTAATTTGTTGTTTGAGATCTGTTAGGTAAATCGCGATTTTGGGTCTGGAAGTACCGCCAGTGTGTGCTACAACTAAATGATTCAGTTAGCAAAAAGCTTTCGTAGCGGTCAAACAGAATCAGTTTGTCAAACCTTTACACAACGGCGATTCGTTAAACCAATGTGGCAAACGATTTATGATTCAAACCCAAATCTACGTGTTTGATGCAAACAGTTTGACCGTCGCGAAATCTATATATTATATACCGCAACTATTAATAACACAGAGGTAACCATCAAAAAGGGAAATTTTGTTTTCCATATACTACTCTGATTAAAATGATTGTAATATTTAGTTGGATTAAAACTTGAAAATGTTCAGAGAATATTTCATTTGTAAGGGTCTTGAAATAACTCTCAAAAAACATTGAATAACTCCTTATTAGATATGGAGGTTGCTTTTGACGTTCACGCTGTCTGCTTATTACTTATACTTTCGGTCATCTTCCGACTGACACACGCGCTCCCGACCCGTAATAATACAAGCACGCACGAGCCACGCGTGTGACCGACGACTGCCGAAATAATTGTCCATTATTATAATGTACAGTGCGTAATCAGTCTGCGGGGGCTGCAGTTTGCTTTACGATTTTGGCTGATGAGCTGTCACTTTTAGTAATTTCTAGAAAGTGTAAACAGAAGCTACCAGCGACCGTTGAGAAATTACATGTAGCTTTACGGATTGTGGAAGTGAAGTGATTACGGATTATGTAATCTACCTTTGTCACCTCCTCTGGTCTTTTTAGGGACGGACGTCTTCTGTTACAGTGACCTTCTGACATTTTAACTCAACCTCCTTTGCCAGATTAAGGAGTATTGTATGTAACTGTAATTTGGCTTTATTTAGACAGGCAGCTAGCTCCTTTTAAGGTCATATCAAAAATAGTTTGGTATTCTGTCAAAAATATGTCAAAAAACATATTTTTTCTTCCAAATTCTTTATGATTTTCTGAACAAACATGGTTCTTAAATATACTCATTCTCCACAATAACCGCTATTTTTTAGGAAATCCATGTACATGCGAAGTAAACCGCGCCCGTGCGAGCTGCGGCAACAATACATCGCGGACGTGATCTTCGTCACATTGTAAAGCCATAGGGATGAAGGACGAGAGGGAAGTGAGGGGGTCGAGGGGGTAAGGGAATTGAACCCGTAAAACTAAAAATAGAAGCGGCGACACAACGCCTTGTGCGCTACAAAACGCATCTCAATCACAGTCAAATTTTAGGCCTATCATTTCACAAAGTGTATTGACATAAGGTCTAATTTTGAAACAACGATAAGTCGGAACTCCGTTTTAAGATAGAAAATGTATCTTTGTACGTAGGGTACTAGTAGAGGCATCTGTCAAAACATAATGCGCCGGAAACAATAAACCTAAGGGACTACGAGTATATTACTTTAGATTATAGGTTATGCACATTTTAATTGTCTGTGTGAAACACTAGCATCTGCGTATAATATTGGCGATTGCCTGTTTTAATTTTAAATGAATATTTAACGTTATAAATCTTAGTAAACATAGGTGTCGACTAGGCGTTTTTACGAATATGTGGCTAAACCAAACCCCGCCTCGAGCGAAATACTTCCCATTTTTTACGAGAATGTGTCCTGCTGCTATTCGATGGTGAAGTCACTATACTAGGTATCAAGATGAAGGCGCGTTGTATTCACTGTATCAAATACCTATGCAATGGAAATAAAAAAGCACGTTAAATGAGACTAAATTAGAAATCACATGTGACTTGATCTTTTAACTACATTATAGGTCAATTTGTGTAGAGATCCACTTTAATCTTATACTTCAGAATAATTCGATTCGAAACGATATATAACTTCAATCTTACTTGAGACTTGTTAAGAAAGAAGTACGTTTTATTTGGTTCACAAATCACGGGAAGAATTTAATACGCCGTCAGTGCGAGTGTTACAAAAAGTTGCCTCGAGCTCTGTCGTAACAAGTTTCCCCCGTTGGGGTTGGAAGTTCGAAACGTTGCCTGCCGTGTTACGCGGATTAGGTAATAATTTATTTATTTATCTCTTACTTGGAGTGGTTATTGCAGGTAAAATAAATTGTATGAACTTATGACTAATTTAAGAACTGTTGCGAAACAGTGTTATGCCCAGTGTTAGCTCTTATGCCCAATATCTTTTTCTCTATCTTTTCTAGTTCCTTAGTTCTTTCTATTTGTAGGTATGTGTACATGTATTTATGTAGGTACCTATGTATATATACCATTATTTGTTTATTGCAACATCTTCCTCTATTCGTCTACAGACTTCTCCTTACTACCCAAAGAATGCCTGAAGAAATCGCTTTAGTGGTATGATAAGGCCGCCAGTTATTCTTCCTGTATTACATTTTGGTGTACAATAAAGGATATCTATGTACGATTATGATTTGGAATATAGCTCTATTTTCAAAGAAACATTTAATTAGCCAGAAATTGATACATTCTGAAAAATTGTTTTGTTGCCTTGTAGAAAACCAATTGTATTTTTAATAATTAATGAGTATGACGCGATTATGATAAATACCCTAAAACCTTTATTAATAAACATCAAAAACCGAAATAGAATCGTCTTTAGCAGTTTCCGAGATCAACGCGAACGACGCAATTAATTAATGTGGAACTTTTAGTTGTCTTCAATTTTCTTCTTAGCATCTATAATTTATTTATTTAATTTGCAAGTCGTAGTACATAATTAATGTCTAACAAAACGCTGCTAGGACACAGCAATATTACATTATTTATATCTATTATTACTTAAAATTACATTATAAATTATTATAAAATTTGCCTGGAGGAAATAGTTTCAGCGATAAAAGAGTCGGTTGTATGTATTCTGAATTATTTTAATTATGTATTCATTAGTTATTAATATATATATATATATATATATATATGTATATATATATATATGTGTGTGTGTGTGTGTGTATATATAATTACGTTACTTAGCACGACTATGTACACTACCTGCATTATTATTACATCAGTCAGTCACAACACAACTCTCATTCTCAAGGTTGTCTGGAAGTAATGGCTACAGAGCAGTAAGACCGCCTGGTTGTATTATTCCCTTCTTATTGTTCCTTATTTTTGTTATAAACTCCCTAACAATTATAAAGAGTTTTAAGTATCTATCTATCCAAATGGTTTTTATATGTATATTTATAAAAAAAATATCTAATATACTTTATTTCATATTGTGGTCAATATATCTCAATTTATATTTTGTAATTTTCCCGAATAAAGAAAACCTTTACTGAGGAGATATGGTTTAGACATGTAAAGAGGGGTTGCGAATTTTGAAAGTAAAATAATTGTGAAGGCGCGGGGAGGAAGATCAAAAGAAAGGTGGATTTAATGCTACTCTGAACTACTTACCAGTTTTTTGATTGAATATAGATGCTGTCGTTGGAATCCAACATGAATCACTGCTGGATCATCATCAATTTTAGTATCCACTGCTGGATATGAGACTCATCATCAAGCACATTGTCCAATGCAAACATATATCTTTAAAAATAAATGCGTTAATACGTTTAAATCTTTGCATATATGTATGTAATAAGATCGTAACAAAGCGGTGTCTGCATATTTAATATTTTTTGGAAAAAAGTTGTTGCAGTGTAAAGTGCGCGTGATACAGAGTCCACAACAATGATTTTTTGAATTTTTGATTGTCTGTCCGCTGAACGCGCATCACCCAAAAGCCACTGGACGGATTTTAATAAAACTTGGCACAGTTTTAAAGCTTATGTATCGGGTTAACATTTAGGGTATTTTTTATTTAGATCAATTATAAAGTTCCCACGGGAATCAAGCTAAACACATACTCTAATGTCTACGCGCATGAAGTCGCTGGCATCATGTAAATAGTTTTCCATATAAGTAATATATGTGAAAGTCTGTTTGAAATTAATACTAATTCCTTATTTTATGAACGATTTTTTTTATTTCTGTACTTACAAATCTATATTAACAATAATTTGTGTGTAGTTAAAATCTTTTAATTAAATTGTCAGGAAATTAAGTAAACGTCTCAAAAACAGTCGCGTGCATTTCATAACAACCGAAATTAGTGAGGGCAGCCAATCAAAGTTTAATCTAACAGTCTCGCATCTGTGGAGTACGTAGACAAACCCGGTCGGCGCGGCTAATTGAGCGGAATCACCTAGCATTGTAGTACTGTCAAGTTACAAGATGTAGCGGGCATATACTACGGAAAGCATTCAGAGAAACACGAAGTCTTCATGCAACTCTTCATTTTAAAGGCAGAAGTTAGTCAATCAGTAAATAATGACAATATTATGTCATCAGTGGTATGTCTAAAGTTGAAGTAGCAGTGGACAGACAATCCACATCTCCAATGGAGTATATAGGTCCTCGATAAAGACTGCATATTGGAAATCAGAATGTTGGACTGACGACATAAAGAAAGTCGCCGGTAGTGGCCCAATGAGCACTGAAGACAATTGATAGACAATAATTAAAAAACTTCAAGTGCATTTCGTTAAAGTATTTTCATGCTAATGATTTTACTCGTATGATCTACATATTTCGTGAAATGAAAAATGCAGCTACTAAGCATATGCAGAGGTAAACAAGACTATTGAAATATTCTTTGAATTTTGGGTCTTTGCGAGGTTTCTTAGGAACCTGGCAGTACTGGCAGTGGCTACTAGTACCAGTATAATAATAGAAATTACCTGTCGCGAAAGATTATAAATTAGACCAAATTCGTAACCCAGAATGGCGTGACATGAGTAAAGGGTGTAGTAATAGACAATAGAAGGAGACCGAGAGAGGGTGTGAAAGGGAAGGCTGGTACGGGATCACGCTTCCCAGGAATGTCGGGAATGTTAAGTTTGGCCCGTCAAAGGGTTGAGTGCCTTATAAAATTAAAACGACAAACATTTTGAGTTCGTGGCAGTTGATGAGATCAACTTGTTAGCTATGAAGTAAATTAACTATTTTATACAATTATGTTTCATAACTACGGCTTAAAATTCCTTTCTGTTGTCTAATAAATACTTGAAAACAAATAAAAACCGGTTCAAATCCGAACGTGTTTTTTTTGTTTGGTTTCATTTGAAAGTGAAGTGGAGTTAGTTCGAGTGGAGAGTACAATAGGATAAACGTAATTCCTTTTTTTATCGTAACAAATATCTATCTCTATCCCATTTCATCCCCTCAAGGAGGAATGGGGGTGTATTGGGATGAGGAAATCCTCATTCCATTATACTTCCTATTTCCCATCCTTCCCCATTGTTATTCCTAATCCACTTCTAAATCTCGAAAGGTAGACGGAGCATTCGGGGGCATGCCAACATTTTTCATTCTTAATTGATGTTGACATGTCCATGGACGACAGTACCTCTCTACTTAGGGCCAGGTGAACGTTTGCTTGACAGGCACGTTGTTTCAATTAAAAAAAAAACTCAAAATGGGCTGTCAAACGATTCGTTATATAAAAAAATCGATTATTTACTGCAATCTTTAGCGTTGCAAATCTTTAGTGACTACTAACTGGCTGACAGTGCGGTGTGGACACATTTAAAAATTTAAATCGCATACTCTTACTGATATTTCCAAAAATCTCCATAAGTAAGTCTATATTATGACAGGAACGTGCACAAACGAAGCCACAAACATAACTTAGTACCGAGATCATCTTCATTAACCGACAGGATAATCAATCTTCATAATACCAGTCCTTAGTGTTCAGACCGACCCTGGGCACAACAAAAGAGAAAAAGATCTAATGTTAGTGGAACGAGCGTCAGTGTCGAGAATGGAACGCACTGCCCTACCGATGGATCGATGATAAATTACCCTCCATGTATAATAGTGCTTTGTCATCAATATGCTCAAGAATATAACCACATGCAAGCTCCTCTTCACATACGTAAGGCATATCGACATTTTATGTGGTAAATTGGCAGGCGTGCAAGCAAGGCTAAATGGCTCTTATGATCATTACCATCACTCAGTGTAATGTGAGAACTGCTTGTCTTCTCATAATCTTTTCTTATGAAAAGTCGGTGGCATTTTATATTAGTAAATCGAGTTTTCAGCGTGACTATGAGAGACAGTCCATTCGAAAGTAAGCAGGATCTGATACAAATAAACTTGTGTGATAGATGTCAAAAAAAGTCAAAAATTACGAATGTTGGCAGATACGTACTGTCCGCATTTGAGTACCAGAGTCGGGATTCGGAAAAAGGATTGGGAAAAGTGATGAATACGGAATATTCAGTATTACGAGGGTGGATTGAAAAGTTCCCGGCCTAGTCAAGAAAACGAAATTAAATACGTACAAAAATATTGTTATTTTTCGACGTAATCTAGCTCTATGCACTTCTTCCATTTGCTTTCCAAAGCATCAATGCCGATTTTAAAAAAAGATTCTTCAAGGCCTTCAAAATAGAGGTACTCTATTACTTTCATTGGATGAGGAAAATTGGACGGGATAGGATGGACAAACGGGGAAATGGGCTCCGGCAACTTTCACAATCCAAAATAAGCACGTTGGTAAGTTTCACTGCAGTTTTCTGTCAATTAAGAAAAAATGGCATGTATATTTGGCATCAACGAGAATTTTACACAAATAAAGATTGCATTTCATTGTATTCTTTTCTTTCGGTAACAATGTTTTAAAGCTTTTGTTTTAAAACAATTTTATGTAAGAAAAATAAAGGAAGGATATTCCATATAAATATTTGTATTAGTAACAGTAATTACGTTAACACCTGTAACAGTATTTACCCATCCATTATTAATATGGTGGACGAATGAACATGGATACATATAGGTACCATATCAGAATTAATCACCGTGTATGTTTTTCTCTGGTAAAGTATTTTATCTCCATTAATCCCTCATTTCATCAGCACATTATGGGAACCCGATTCACCCGCTGCTTCCACCACTGATTATACTTCTAATTAGTAAAATTATAAATACGGTCGGTACATGATGTACGGAGAACGCCACATGCAGTCGGTTTTCTCCGAAAACTCATTACCGCGGCACGCGTCACGTAGGGACCATAACCGGTTTTATTAGGTTTCACTAACGCGTTCTGCGGATAGGGTTGCCACATAATACTCGTATACGTAATGTATGTATAGAACAAGGCAAACAAACTGCCATACATGTTACAGATATGTGTGTCGGAATTGATTCATGTAATCGTTTAGTTAAATAAAATAATTTGAACCTTTTTAGGCAGGAAAACTGTGAGTTAATCATTATCTAGCTACACAAAACAGGGAAATGTCGTGACTACTGCTGACTCATTTTTTATGTACGAAGGCGGCAGACGAGTATACAGTCCACCTGATGGTAAGTGAATATTGTCGACCATAGACACCCGCGATACATGCCAACATTAGTCCAAGATGACAAACGTTGGCACAGCCCCGGATGCGCTGCCTACCTTTGCAGATTAAGGAATGGATTGGGAAAATGGGGAGGGAGAGGATGGGATGGGAACGGGCTCTGGCACATCTCACTCACTACCGAAACACATACGTACATTAGAGAAATAAGATAAATTGGGATGTGCAGTACATTTCAAGGTAGTCTTCTGTGAGAGAGGGGTAACGTGGCCAGTCGAGCGCGCCCAGCGACTGTTGGATTGCAGCATGCACTTTCCCCCTCAAAGCTCACTTTTATGACGTGATTACTAAGAACTAAGACTAAAAACTAAGAAATATAACCCCTAAAAAGGTGAAACGGGGTGTAGAAAGTCTTTGATATATTATATAATATTATTTAATTTTTGATGGTCCTATTAACTTGAGACTTAGTATAAATATTCGCCAATACAAATATTATAATTAAACAATAGTTCGAACGTTTTTCAATATTCTACGCGAGCAGACTCGTGGACAACTAATTACCGTTTGTATCTTTTTAATAGTCACTTACAATATGAAGAAAAACTGGATCAGCTATTCATTCAATCCCCATTATGACATGTTCCCCATTATGCGGTTACTGTAACTGCAATTTGATGTCCGTCAGGACAACCGCCTTCCCCTTGAACATCATACAGATCGAAGTTTTCAATTTCTTGATAACCCTAACCGCATCGGACTGTGCCATGCGACACATCCGAACATTCCTTTATTTGGTGCTTACTAGCTTTTTCTTAGCACAGACACGTTCTTGTGCCGGCCGAGTGGGAAGAATCTGGCTTAGCTTGGAAACATCATTCCAGTCACATTCGCTTCCAGGACATGCGGATGATACTTTCGTTTAGGAGAAATTGTTGGATTACATGGGAAAATTATGAGCGTGTACTAAATTATTGTTTTATATCATACAAACAGGATATTTACTGCAAGGTGGAACGAGAAAGTTAATGATAATGTGGAACATTTTAACACAAGAAAAAAACAATTTTCCTTTTATTTTATGATATTAACCACATTAACTTTAATATTATAAACCTTCATTAAAATAACCGATGCGATATAATTGAGAAATTGGATCAGATGTTCTGAACCTGATGTCAATTCAGAATAACGTATGTATGTATTCAATCCTTCTCTATGTTGTTCCCGAACTAAGATGCAAAGCAGGGGTGCGAAAATAGCTTAACCCAAATATTAGCTATCGGTTAAATCTCAAGGGATCACCTATTATAAGTTTAGAAGCTGTTTACCCTAAGGGACATCTATATAGGCATTGTCTTCGAAATTGCCCTTCCTTATTCAAAACATTCCTCTCCAAAACTGCAGAATGAAATGTCGGAAAATTTTATTACAATAACAGACAGCAAAAGAAAGAAAGTTCTTTTTGTGGAACAGCAAAATCGGAGTAACCTATTATTATTATAGGCTGCCATAGCAGTAATATTTCTTAATTATATTTTTTAGGTTTACGTCTCCATTCTTATCAATAAAAATAAATAAAGTAAAAATTAAAAATTCCCTTAGTGATTCCTAGTTTATTTTGGTAAGCACAGATTTACTAGTTCTGTTTTTGTGTAAGTCGAGTTTAAGTATTTAGTTTATTTTCACCATATCCACAGAGCTACATACTTTGTTATGTGACTGACAAGTAAAAACAAACAAAATGAATAAGAAATTAAAAAAAACTCATATTATGATTGTTACCTGTTATGACGTAAACGACTATTACGCTATAAACATCGAAAATATTACTATATCATTGTGTGACATGCTTTTGAAAGCAAAAGTACTAGGTGAGCATGGAAAGAACCTTGTGTGCTTGTAGGCTCGTCGCAAGCAGACGGTAGGCGGGGCGGGGGCGATCGATACCCCGCCGCATTGTTACCCGACACACCCCGCGTCGCACCCCGCACCCCGTCCTGCACCCGAAATTCGCCCCATTTGATCCTGAGAGCCCGAATTAATCGCTTTTGTTGCAGTAACTTGATGCATCAAGGGGCAAGGTTCGTAAGGAAGTGTAATCGAAGTCTTTGTGTATCGTACAGTTGGCCGCGTAAAAAATAACATCTGTCTGTTGTGCTCGTTATAATAAGACCTCAATCTTCTATATGTAAGCACCAATGTAGCGTGTATGTTGTAATCAGCTGTTTAATACGCAGGTATAATCGTAAAACAGCTGGTTTTCTTTATGATACTGGTATACAATTTTACATCGTGTTAGGTGCGGTGGTGAACAAAGAATGTTGTGCTTATAAGCTATAAGGAAGCATTAGTTTATACTTGCTAGCAAAACTAATAGCATGAAATTTACGAGCAGATTAAATGGTCAAATTATTACTACCTGCAATTTTACAACTGAATGTTTTTCATAATAATAAATTGTTAAATGTAGGTATATATTCCACAGATATATTTACCTACTCCATAGCCTTTGTTTAACAAGATCATGCACGAATCATAATCATACAGAAATCTCATCTATGAGAAAGATATTGACTATTGAAGTTATTCTTGCCCCAATAATATAAACGACTAAGGAACTAATGAACTAACTAAAGCCACAAATATAAAAGAAATAAAAAAGGTCAAAGGTCATAATAGATTTTAAAGGATAGGTTAGAGTACACGAAAGCATTTGTATGACATCGGTCGATTTCGACGAGAAGTATTCCATACAATGAACAATCACTACTTGACAATAAAAAAAAAACACGGAAACGAATTATCTTATAGAATAACCTATTTACAAGTTTCCGACGCAGCCTTATAAATTTTTTATTGCTTTGTTTCTCCAGAGTTTCAGTCCTCCTTCAGTAAACATTAATTTGCTATGTCGATTGATTGTATCGACAATATGGCTACGAAATGTTCACCTCGTGACGCGATTACTGTCAGTATAGTGTGGAGAAACGTAAAATAAAAGATACACAAAAGCCTCCATAATACAATACGTGTAAGAAAAGTTTTACAAGGTAAAATGTGTATAAAACTCAAATATCTCAATATTCAGAGAATAACTATTACCATATTAAATCATCAATCAGCCTATGTTTCTCCATTGCTGGATGTAAACCTCTCCCAAGGCTCGTGGCCACACACGATATTCTGCTCTTCTCATCTCATTATCGACAAACTTCTTCAAGTCATCTCCTCCGGAGTATTTCAACCAAAAGAAACCGAAATAATTAAAAGGAATAAAGGAAATTACATTTGAGACATTCTTTAAACGTATTTTCAATTTGAAATATACTTTGAATTAAAAGTCTGTCTGTTACCGTAACCACCCCTTTTGTCGTCCACTGTTGGATATGGGTCTCCTCATGTGCATGAGGGATGTATGGCCGTAAAACGCCACGCTGGCTAAGCGGGTGGGTGAGTCCACTCTTTTAGCGGTGATGTAGTTCTTCGGGGCTTGTGATCCCTTAATCGCTTTTTACGACATCCACGGAGAGACAATATGGGGTGGCGCTATTCTAAAGCCAGTGGACACCACACGCCTAATTCCACCCCTAATTATAAAGATAACCAGACCTGATTTACTAACCCGCTAGTAAATCCTGTTAAAGAAACTATCAAACATGCAGGCTTCCAACAAATTTGTCCTACTTGAGTATTCAGTAGTCAAGTAATCATTCACACGACAATACAGTTGCTGTTTGAACGATGACTTCAACTACGATAAATTTATATCAATGCACGTCATTTACGGTCCAACAGAGTATACAATGTCATTTGGACGGTATTCAAGTATCATCATTGTTCTGATTATAAGACACGACTGCCAAAGTCTAATTTAGCGCGGCACAAAGAATCTTTCATTTAAATGTGTATGATTTGTCATAACATGTGTGTGATATTCAGCGTGGCAAGCATCTGCTTGAAACAAAGTCTACTCCGTTAGGGTAAAGGTTTTACCCCGCTTGCTCGATCAGTCGATACATCGATCAATCTCAAGGATCGACATCGATGGGTCGGTATGGCAGTTCTGGCCGATCGATGAACCACATCCATTCGATCGAGGTCGAGTGTTAGATCGATCCACTTCCTGCTCTATCTCGATCTAAGAATCGATCGACATCGATCGATTGGTGTGAGAGTTCTGGTCAGTTTGTTGATTATGTACTTGTTTATTTTTTTATAATAATACGAAGTGTGAGTGAGACGTGTACGAAATTTCATCATACGAGTTAGTGAGCGATAGGAATTCTGCATAAAGATATTCGTCATGAAAAGCTTACATTTTGCGAATTTTTTGTATTTAGCGAAGGCCAATTTTCGTTATAACCCAAATGAATAGACTGAAAGTTCTTTGTCATTTAGAAAAAAAATATTTTGGGGTCTCTCCGGTCACTGCTAATGTCTCCTTGACTTGTTTACTGTCCTAGTTACGTCTTATATTTTTCTTTGACATTTTCAGTAAGTAGATACGTAGATAAGGTACCTATTATAATATAGAGGAGGTGACATCTCCGGCAATATATATATTTCGTATAGTAAGAACCGTCACTCGCTAGGGAGCTATAAAGGATCACTATCGCTATCGGCTCAAGTTGTAACAAACAAGTCTCAACCTCGCAAGAAATTGAATCCTAACAAACATGTAACAGGAGACTTCAATTATAATTATGTTATGTGGTTAGCATAACATAATACTTTGCAATTAAGCATTGATATGCTTGCTTGTAAATCCACGGTCGTTGAACGGTAAACTATTGAACCACGTGTTAAAATGTTAAAGAATATTCAGGAAAGATTCGTCACAGGATATGCCAATATTCTTGTACGATTGAGTCATGTGCCAGATTTGTTATACTATGACATGTGCTACACTTGGTGGAGAAGCGAATGTAAGAACGTGACAACATGAAAGAGTGTTTCATTCTTTAGCTTAGAATAACAAGACTGTGATAGATATAAAGAGTATTTAATCCTTTCTATGTAATTATACAACATACATACTCTTGAATTTTAGAAATTCTACCACGCGGATCCAGTGCAGTTATCCAGTGCGGACCTTGAAATGTACTGAATTTCCTACTTCATCGTATTTCCTCAATGTTTCAGTAGCGAGTGAGATATGTTAGAGCTAGATATGTTATCCCATCCGATCCCTCCCCATTTTCCAAACCCTTTCTCTCAATCTATTCCTTAATGTGCAAAGGTAGGCAGCGTATCCGGGGGCGTGCCAACGTTTGTCATTCTGAACTGATGTTGGCATGTATCGCAGATATCTATGGACGACAGTATTCACTTATCATCAGATGGACTGTATGCTACCTTTTTTCTATATAATATTATATATATATATACTTATATACCTACGTGTCATATCATATGTGTGTGTGTGTGTGTGGGCATGCGGGAATGATAATTAAAAAAAAGTACTTTAATAGAAACTAAGTGGTTCGAACTCTCAACCAAACGAATATAAGTCGAGATAGATATCCCTAGTCTATCACCGTTCAAGAAATACTTTACGCTTCATCTTCTATTCTGCAGTACAGCGATAAGCCGACCTCTAATACAGGGCCATGTATACACGCCATTCAGAAGCATCGAAATCATATTGTTACTATACCACCCACTAGCAATTATTTAGCAGACATGTCGTGTCGTATTAATTGGAAATAGGAAACTTGTAATGGCCCACTACATTCCACTTGCCAGTGAGGTCTCCAGTGGTTGGCTTGCACACCGATTCGTAGTCATAAAAGTGGTGCAATAGACAAGAAGGTCATAAAATGTTTTAAAAATACCTGCTGGTTAATTAACATGAACTGCTCTGAAGAAGCTGGTACTCGTATATCGACGGCCGTTAAGTGAAATATAGAAAGTGCATTTTTTTTTGTCGAAATGTTTTTTTTTATAGTTTTTTTTTATTTTGTCGATAACTAATAAAAATATCTGAAGCATGTGGTATCCATTATTAGATTTAGAATTATTAGTTATCGCGAAGATCAATGAAGTGTGAGAACGAGGAGAGATGTTTATAGTACCTGTTGTTATAATACAAATAGAATATATGTGATTATGATTAATAGATAACGAACAGGTGCGTAGAGAATGCTAAAAAGTAAGTCCGCCTCTTATAAAACATAGTGCAAGAAGGATAAATAAATAAATATCTTTTCTCAGAGCGTGCTCATGTCTCATACGAGTACCTATACAAGTGTACCGGCTATTCGAGCACTTACGAGTAGCTTAAGTCACAGTTTAAGTACGCTTGTGAGAAGTGCATTTATAATACAATATAAATAGTTCGTCTGCAACCGATATCCACATACTAAATTACTAAAGGCTAGTGTCTAACGGTGCTTTCTGCATGTACAGGTATGTGAGTAATGCATTGGCCCTTCGGCCTTATAATCGTAAATTCTTATAGAAATCTACTTCTAATGCAGATAATTTTGTCACAATTTTCATTAGAAAATGTCAGATGACTTTTTTTAAAGAGTTAACCTGACATCTACATCAGTTTACCTGATGTTAAGTGAATACTATCCATCATCCACCATTTATCATAGTGAGAATTAAAAAAACAAGGACTGTGATCATACATTCCAACGCCAGTAAAAAATAATTGATGCACTTGAATATGCTAATTCAGTAACCTAGTTGTCACTTTAGAACATAAACTTTAAATACTAAATGTGATACGTACATAGAGGTACAGGAAAGTTCAAATTATTATTGTTTTAGTTGTTGCTGCTTAAATATTGTTATTTACATTTTAAAAATATGCTATTATTATCAGCATGGCTACTTTCTAATATTTTACGTCATTAACTCATTACAGCCATTAGTTCATTAATCATTTCCTATCGTATTTTGTAATGATTTTATTATATGTATGGTATATACAGATTTCTCAAACACATATGTATTTTTGAAACCAATTTATATGTATGTTGTGGCGAAAGTCAGTAAAAAAGTATCGAGTGGAAACAATACTTGCGCGGATACAGTTATCAGCGTGCAAGTCATAAATAACGTAACACTCGCCAGAGAACGAGATAACGCGTTACGTTACGACGTAAGTTATGGATGACGCGATTTTACGTCTGGTTACAAGCGTTGTGTAACTATTGCAGATGGTTTTACAATAGCCGCTTATAACAAACAGCAAGTCTTATTGCATCGACAGAAGGTTAAAAATAGGTAAGTTTCTTAAGGTAAAATAGACTGGTCTGTATTTGTGCCCCCACGATATTACTGTGAAATTATTGTTAATTATTTTTAATGTTAGAGCATTCACATGCGTTAAGGATAGTTGAAATCTAAGAAAAGGCAATTTTGTATTTAAGCAATTTTTATGTTTGAGTTGAGTTATAATATAATATACGATCGAATATCATAGGTGATTAGTTGGTTAAATATGAGGGTTATCCTTGAGGGCTGCCGGCATATTGAGAATTTTAAGACTTATCTTGCAAGTGATTGCGAGATCTTACCCATAACCGCACATAACTGTTATGACGTGTACCTGAAAAAAATATACATTGGTTACTACGAATGTTACAAGCTTTTTGTTATATGACAGGAAGAAAATACATTCCAAAATGAAATAGGCAAAATTTTGAATAAATAAACCACTAATGTCACTGAATCATCATTTTCGCAATAATCAAATTAATTCACTTTAAAACATACTTGAATTCTAAGGTTACATTATTGTACGCTTCACAATTCCGTGCTGCAGCTTCAAAAGTATATATAGCTCTGACAACCCTGATTGACAACCTTCGTTAGAGGAAGACACGGCAAGAAGAAGATTCTGTACAGTCCTTGAAAAAGGTGATTTAATAAAGAAGAACAGTGATTTCTGGCTGGTTGTAACGTAGTTTTGGTAAGATACATTGAAACACATAATAATTCAATGTAATTAATGGACGAGATTTTAATACACAACGGCAAGTGACAGACACCGTATCTTGTAAATAGTATTTTGTGAAGCGCAGAGTGAGCGCTAATGAACCTCTAAAAGGCTCGAGCGTTAAACGCCCGTGAACGTTATAGACAAGTTTAAACATTTGATGTTGTTAAACGCATGAGGTTTAACTAAAACGAGTTTAAACCGGTTAAGGTTACGGCCCTCAAGGTTCACTAGCGCTCGAGCGCTCAGCGCTTATTTTTACATAACATACATATTTATACATACGGGTAGTATGTTTTCAATCAGCTGTGCGATGTTATATACAATATCAACAGAACACCTACATCATTCACCACCGCTAAGGGTCGTATGCTTTTAAAGTAGTGTCAGGGTCAGTCGCGTCCAATTCCGAGCTGCACAATATAAGGATGTGTAATATACATTGCAGAGTAGGTACTGTATGTTTGTTGCGAGGGAGACGAACTCAGAATAATTGGTAGACTAATATCTATTGCAAGCCAGCCAAGCACGTCAATAAGTTAGGTAATCGATGAATTAAATCAACCGCAATGTTGTTCCACTTCCATTGCGGTGTTGCTAGTGTACGAAACTTGGCAATATCCCTTATTATTAATCTTATTCTTATTATGAATCACTATTCATTAGGCTTCATTTACTATGAAATTGAAACCGGTTTCTCCTGTTTGTGCACGTGGGAGTTGCTGTATTTTTGATAACATAAAAGACGAATCGTCGGGCGCCTTTAGCGATCATATAATCATACATACTATATTATACAAGGGATGTTATATTCATTTTTAATTGATAGTGTTAAGGGATGTTTCTACAAACATTCGCATATTTATATATTGTTTTTTTTTTAAACTTTTTAAAATATGTCTTCAATTTTGTAATTTTATATTATACTAGAAAACCCGGCAGACGTTGTCCTGCCTGTGTATATTTATTTACCTCTGCATCACAAATTATTCTGTTTTGCCGTCGATATGATTTTTGCGATCGGTTGAACGGTATAGAAGTTGATGTGCTGCAGCACCATCTAGTGGCGAGTTACAACAATGTGAATAGCATAAAAAGCTTCTCCATGAAAAAATACATATATATGCCATCTTTCATGGTGATCGGTCAAATGGTGACGAAATCTATTAATTTTTGATATACCATCCATTATTATATATGTAGATTAATATGGGTTTCGTACCTGACGCATAAAAAAGCACTCAATTTTATTCGATATTTTAACCCTTAGTTGGACCTATAACGGAATGACAAAAATGTATACTTCCCAATCTTAAATCCGGAATGTAGACAGCGCGACTGTTCTTAGATGATGTTGGCATGTGTCGTAGATGTCTATTGGCTACATCATACATGGTATCCATCCATGATGTGTGCGTGCGCGTACGTGATTACATGTGTGTCTGTGTCTGGCTGTGTGTGCAAATATATTTCACCATAGCAACGCAGTTGCAGAATGTCTAGGAACTCCCTATGCCAGTTCCTTAGCATTCAAGACGTGTGTATTCTAGAGTTGGATCAAAAAATATCCATTCAAAGATCATTCAATAAAATCGGATTATTCACGTGATTATCCAAAAACCTTACAATAAGCAGCTGCCACAGGTCCTGAGGAACTACGACCACCTCTAAAAGAGTGGAGTAGTCAACACGCTAGCTAGACCAACGTGGCGTTTTAGGGCCATACATCACTCATGCACAAGACAACGTGCAAAAAGAAGGCCCATGTTCAACACTGAACGATAAAAGGGCTGGCATACTTACATAGAACGCAGCGTGAAATAATTAAACAGTACAAGAAAAATTACGATTATACATATTTAGGAGACAGCAGACGCAGTATTCGACAAAGAATTGCGTAACCAAAACCAACTCGGATATAGAGCCTTAAAACTGACAAATCGCTTTCATAAACGTAACGTAGTTGTTTGGAACGGCTTTAGTATATTATATAGATATAAAGATAGTTGGAACGGGCGCCGCTGGTCGGACAATCAACGATTCGCGATCACTGACCTACCGCAACACGGCACTATTGGCCGTACGCGTCATCCGACGTAGACTATTCAAGTGCCTACAGTTTTATTTCATTGAGTGCGATGCGCTTTTGAGCTAGGGGCTTGCGACACGTGTTTTGAAGCGATGCAGACAGTAAAGGTCATACAACTAACTATGAATATGTTACGGTTTTGTTCTATTTTTAAACCAGCGATCCACTCCGACTTTACACGGATGGATATATTTTTGTGAATAATCCCTACGTTACGTAGTTTACAATACATATGTTCATCATATCACCTGATTCTCATGTTTTAATCAGCGCTGTGGCCCATTTGCACAAGGAGCTATTTTCTCGGACGGTTCAGGCGAGAATATTGTGTACGATTCTCGTATACGGCTAATCTACATAAAAATTTAGGGATCAGATGATTTTTTTTGATTGATGTTCAAGACACTCGCGTTCGAGAAACTCTAATTGTGTAAATAAAACATTAATGTGAAAAACGCTCAATCTATCTTCTTATGATGCATTAAATATTAACGGGAATAAAATGTGTTTCAAAATACATACATAAATCACACATTAAAAATCATTCGGTGAATATATTATACATAAAAATTAGTCAATCAGTCTTCAAGTTTAATGCTGACATAAAGAAAGGTGTAGTTCGAAGACCACTTCGCGAGCACTTCTTATTAAAAAAATAATATTTAACTTGTCAATGTTAGCACTATTCAGGACAATGGATTCTGCGCTGATTACAGATACAGGCGTATCAATCGCACATAAAGGTAACCACTAAATTTTGATTATGCAAACAAATTATAAATAGTCGTTTGGTTAGATGTACAATGTCAGCTTATTTCTAAGCGACATTTTACTTCTCTTGGCTATGAGAGGGTTGAAATGACCAAGTACAAAGGCGACTCGGTTTCGGACAGTTTGTATGTGTTCTCGGAAGGTTAGCCGATGGTCTAGGGTGACTCCAAGATATTTGGTCTTCCTAGCCCAAGGGATAGTTTCACCGAAAAGGGAATTATAAACACGCAAAAATGGTTCTGCATTTACATCAGTTACGGACAAAAGTACACTGACTTTTTAGGACACATAATTTTTAGGGAAATTTTGAAGAATTATTGCGAAGACCACGAGTATCGAGTTCACTACATCTCGAATAAGGGTGATTAGGTGATTATTATATATGGGGCAAAGTGATTAAAATTAAATTCGGCGCAAAAATAGTTTGAATCTACATCTCGGCTGAAATCGTAGATGAGTCAAATCAATTCAGTAATTTCAAAATTACGAAAATTTTGAAAAACACAAAAATAAAACGATAATTGTTGTTGAATAGGATACGAAGTATAACTACAACTTTTGTCTAAACATTGATTTTTTTCTAAAACGTACCGTAAATAGTGTAATCCACCTTTCCAAGTGGCGGGTTCAATTGGGTTTTTTTAATGTCATGGTTATAATTTAATCATTCCAATCTACACTTTGCTGGTAATACACTTAACACGGTATACGAGATGGTTTGATATCGTCAAAGGATCGCCTTTGATTAATGAACCGTCCTAGCGAAGCAAACAACTCGCGAATGGGAGAAATTAGTTCGCCGGAGCGACCGCGGCATGGCGAAATCATGGAAAGATATATTTCCTGTCTATGGAAGATTTATTGAAATAAATTTTACACATAGACATTCCTTAATAACACTTTTGTAGTATACGGCTCATGTATATATTCAAAATGACATAACATTAAAAAATGATGAAAATTACTACATAAGTAGGTACATAATTAATACTAATAATAAATACTTCTTTATTTCAAATATCGAAAAAACATGCAAAGATTGTGGACTGCGATAAATTATTAGGAACACAATGCACAATAAATCGCCTCTTATGAGTATGTGTGAGGGCAATGTATTAAAAATATGTATGAAAAATTATAACAACAAAAGCTTTGTTAACTTAATCGCCGAGCACTGAACTAGTAAATTGTAATTTAACAGCTTACAATAAGTATTTAGAATGATTTGCATTGTGTTGAAAATGTTTAGGGTCAATTAGAGTAATTGTAAATAAGACTAGTTGAAAACATACATTCAAAATTGGTACTCTTCGTTCGTTTGTTACTCAACAAAACAATGGGCCTCAAATTTTAAATGAGTATGGTATATTACCATACCATCAGCCTGTCTCTCAACTGGTGGATATAGGGCTCCACTGCCAAGGCTAGCCACCGCACACCATCCACGGCTCTTCTCATCCAATCACCACCGGGGAATTTCTTTATGTCGTCGCAGTGGTCGGAGGGCGTCCCGTACTCCGCTTTCCCGCGGGTGGCCTCTACTCGAGGATTCGTCTACCCCATCGGTTATTAGGCCGAATATTGGGCCAAGGAAAAGGATATGGGGGCTACTTCATGTCAAGTCCAAACGAATGTAGTTGAGGGCTATTATAACAATAAATGTTTACAATTAGTATTATAAACATGTTTACTTAGTATTATTGACCGTATTAGAAATTTTTAATGGCATTAAAATTTAGACAATTTTGTCTTTTGATAAATGATCAATTGATCATAAAAAGATGATGCGATGGTCTAATATGTAGTGTCAATATTATCTTTATGCGTTATTTGTTTTATAATCAGGGGTATTGTTTAGGTTTCTTATTATATCACGTATGCAACCGGCTCTTCGGGGAAGATCGTGAATGCCTTCGTGTTTGGAACACGACACCGATTTCCTGTGAGCGGCAGGTCGATGTCATCTACACGTCATTGTGTCGCCGATTTGCATAATTAAATAATATTATGCATTCATTCGAGTCACCCCTGCGATGAACCAACGAAACAAAGCGCCATATCCGGATAACGAGTTACATGGCACGAAAATAAAAAAAAATATTTACAAACAAGAGGTGGTAAAAAAATCAGCGTAATCGGTTCGACAGTTCAATCTCCAGTTTCCTTATTCAGCCGCAAAAAGCGAAAACTGCTCCGGACAGGAATTAATGTTCGCCAACTTCCAAATTAATCCCCTTGAGGTGGACGCCCGCATTGAGAGCGCAAAGAGTAAACATTTATCGTGAAGGCTTCGGCCTACCCAGTTTTGGTTCGTGGAAAGATCGTTGTGCTTCGTGCGAGCCGAGACGAGAGGCGGCGACAAAACCCGAGTGTGCCCGAAGCGGGAGAAAAGCGAAACCTCCCTCCGTTTTTCCCCTCCGTGGGGGCTGAGGTCTTTGTGCCGATGCGACCCAGTTAATGACCGCCCCCGCAGACGCGGCATATAGCCTCGTTCCGATATAAATACGCCTACTACACTTGACCTCTAAAGTTTTTATTGGAAAGCACGTGCCGTTGTCGACACCGTGTATGTTGAAAGTGGTATAACTCTATTGTTTAACTGACATGGTAGTTTCAATTGTTTCCAACTAATGGTTCAGTTTTACACTCTGTTGCCATGTACATACATATTTCATGGGTTTACATTGTGTCCCAACTACAACTTTTATTAGTGTTGCTGTAAAACTTTACAAGCGGTTTTACACCACGCAAAACTTTTCAAACGCGGCTAATCGAGGGCCCTCTGCGCCAACTTTGTTACCCAATAAATCCGTTCGCAACTTGAAAGGGTTGGCCGCACGGTCCGGTTGAGAGTGGAATTAGAGAGGGGCGGAGAGGTGTCGGGGTTCGGAGCAACAGGTCGCGAAACAACGTTTTAATTGTCGGCCGATAAACATCGGCGTCACCGGAGCGCGACATCGACAGGCCGCGAGGTGCAGTAAAGTGCGTTGACCGGACCCTAAATGCACCGTTCATTCTTTCACAGTGAACATTTTACATCATTTGTCGCCAGTTTTTAATTTAACTAAGTTCTCTCTATTTTACATAAATTAATATTCATAATTATAAATACACAAAAGAACAACTAAAAATAAAATACTGGAACGTTTGTAACATGATTCATGAAACAACTCTATCGATTCAAATTGCACAGCCAGATGTGTTGAACAAGTCTATAGATACATATACAATATCGAGCATACAATATAGTTTTAAACACTTTTGGAAGTTTGTCTCAAGATACTAGTTCGGCTAGCATTTGCTCCAGTTTGATCTCACCTCCCAAGAAAGTGGGAACGAGAGAATTTTTACACAAATCCAAGAGTCTTTTAGACTCGTAACTTAAGCCTAGAGCGATAGTTGCATAAATTGTTGTTTCGCAAACCGCAAGGGTTTGAGGTAAACGTTTCAATATCCTTTGTTTCATTCTCTTTGTTAACAAACATCTTGGATGTCGTTCCTTGTACTTGTAGACTTGGCGTTCAATGGTTTTGGGTTAAAAAATATAGTCCTGAAAAAGCATATACATATACTGTACCAGCGCGATAATCCGGTATACATTATTTTCCTGTGCAGATTATTAGAAGTTATATGGAAAAAACTTGGTCATATTAATAATAAAAAATAAAATACGTGTATATTTGAAATAAAAAGATACACAACATAACATGCTACATTACTTTTTTTTTATGGATGAAGGCGGCAGACGATGGTCCACCTGATGGTAAGTGGATATTGTAGCCAATAGACAATCGTGATACATGCCAACATTAGTATTATACACACTATTGATATTGTCAGCTGTCTGACTTGCGTTGGTGGCGCGACAAAAGTCATATTCAAAAACACCTAGCACGAATTTTCAATTTATCCATTTTATTTTCAAGACAATCAAATGAATCACCTATGTCTCAGATAGGAGTGCCCCTCTTCGCTACCGTCGTCCACGGCACGTCTTAGACGACCCCGACGACCCAATTACTGTTGCCAATGCGGTTCTTACACCACACTCACAGACTTCACAGATACACCGTCCCCGCTGGCGGAGACGTGGACGCCCCCCTCGTTACACCGTCAACACACCGGCCCTCAGCCAACACTTTTATCAGGTATCGGCACGTGCCTGGGCGCTTCTCACCAACTCGCGATCCCGCGGTATCCTCCCAATGCAACGCCCTAAGCTGAGGCCCGTTCCTTCCGCCGGTTTACCGGCGGGGGAGCCCTTAGTCTCGTTGCAACACACATTTTGTTCCTGGCTGAGTGCCTTCTGCGCTCGCCCTAAATTAAACACGACCGGTGACTCTTGAAAAGCCACTAGGGGCCACAAGAATTTAGCCATCCCGAAAAAAAAATGTAGGTAATTAAAAATAAATGAAATACTGATTTTGAAATAAGAACATCGTAGCTATTAGATTCATTTCGTTTTATTTTGAAATTCGAATTAGAACAGAAGATATCGAAACTCAAAGTGGACAGTAATAAAATTGGTACTTTCATAGGTAAGCACCTAATATTCATTCATCAGCAACATTAAAACTCTGTCGTTACCGTTTACGGTAACTGTATTCTGGTTTCTTATCAAAAGTATTTTTGTGTCAATATTGTGAAGAAAAGGAAATACCATGTTCTTCTAATGCTTTTTTTCTTTCTTCGGACTGGGACATGAGACCTTTACAATTTCTCAGACCGTATGTTTGACGAGATTTTGTATTCTGATGGGTAGGTTTGGAATAACTTTTTATAAGTAAACAAAACGGCACAAAATTGAGAACACTTTTAAAAAAAAGAACAGCCAACAAGAGATACGTTGAAATAAAAGTACTACGATAAATACTATGATATCAACTAAATGTTGCCTTATTTACAGGCTGTCACCGCAAAGCAATAATGGAAAGTTGACATTTTTAAGAATACATTATTATATCAGAAGAAGACTATAGGTTGAAATGGTAAGTATGCAAAGCGTGATGAAGAAGCAACTAATCAGCGAATACCGCTTTCCTATTCACTATTTGATGCCTCTCTAAACAGTCTTATAATAATCCCGATTCCTACATTTCTCTTAAGTACTTATTTGAATGTCTGACTCATAACGCCTTAAAATTCGGTGCTTAGACCCTTCATATGCCAATGGGGCAATTTCATAAATATGTCTCGCCCACACTGAGTGGTTACGAATCGAGCTCGAAGGCTCCAAGCCATTATTGTGTCCATAAGGCTTTGTGTCAGCTTACGAGTTTTAGTATTGCTTACTTTACCGACAGTAACTCACTACAAGGTTTCAAAATCATTATTGAGCTGGTACTACGGGTGCTAATAAAAGTTACTAAATTATCAGTTTTGCGGTTATGGTGGTTTTTGCACGAGGCCGCATGCGCATCGCATGGCTACGTAAAATAGGTACTTTAAAGTAATGATCCTTCCTAGTTCAGGTTATTTTTGATCTCGTGTAAATAATTATAGGGTTCATTGCACAGTGCATTTTTTCTTTATGATTTTTTTATATTAAATATGACTACATATACATACATGTATACGATTGTTTTCATCGCGTTTTATAGAAGCGGTAAATGAATACGAAAAATGCCAATATCAGCCTAAAATGATAAACGTTGGCACATCTTTAGGGATTAAGGAGTTAGGATTTGCAAGAAGGATTAGAAAGTAGAATGGATGGGCAAAGGAGTATAACGGGATACGATGGGTTAGGAAAGAAAACGGTTTCTGGCGACTCTTACTCACTTCTGAAAAACATTAGCATACTTCTAGGTAATCTTCGACGTGAGTAGGGTAAGTCGGCCAGTTGAGCGCGGGCAGTCTGTTGTGGCAATGTAGTATTATCTTCTCCGGTTGTTTTCTAATAAGCGAAGAAGATTGTCATATCAGTTTCACTGCAAAGACAGATATTTTCTTAGACAATTAAAGATCTTAAAACACCGTGCTGATCATTGACAGTAAGGGCGTCTACTCTTTTCGAGGCTTTTAGGCTTCAGTACTTGTGTTGGTAGCCCTGGCATCTCAGGGGATTTTATTTTATAACAAATTTTATTATATTTTGTATTAAAACAATATTTCGAACCATTGTATGATATGAAATTTTGCTGTCATTTGCTTGATCGAAAACGAGAAACAATCGAGAAAACATAGTACTAACTCATTTCCAAACTTTATTTCGCGTCTTGTCAGCACCACATAAACAAAGGCTATGGGAAATATAAAGTTATTACTAAGCTGTAACACGAGAGTGCAGATCGTCAAGGGTCGTACTCGATAAATTATAATAACACCAATTTAGGTGCAGCACTTGAGTTTCGAGTTGACCATTATTTATAGTGAAATACTCGAGGGTAATGTTCACCGGGCATTCAGTGGTGTGCAAAGTCCGAATCTATTGTTCCTTTGCGAACTTTGCCCAGTTTTGGGTTAGTATTGTGAACAAGACTAGAATCTAGCAATAAATAAGGCCTACTTACGCCCTCCAAGTACATACCCTCTACGTCCTACATACTGGGAGTGCTGCGTCAGGGTTAAAAGAAACGAATCTTTTCTATAGGTCTCCCAATATGTTACAATAGATATAGGAAGCTAATAAATAACTTTTTTTTCGGAATGGCTAAATTCTTGTGGTCCTAGTTGCCTTTCAAGAGTCCACCGGTCGTGCTAATAAATAACTCTCTGCATCGACTCCCGTTAGTCTCGGCACCAGAGTGTTTGTGATTGGTAAGGGTAGATTGACGAAATGTAAGGCCTTTGTTAGCGTAAAGAGCGGCGAGCGGCAAAGGCGCGGCGAGCGTTGATATTAGATTATGGGTTTATGGAAGTGGCCAGCGTGGCAAGTGGCAGCAGAGCGGCGCCACTAAGGCTAAGAGAATGCTTGAAGCGAGAATGCGCTGGTATTAATATGTTAATAGCAATACCATCAACATTATTAATTTAATACGTTAATATCTATGTTATTGTTATTTGTAACGACTTTGTTGTTAAGCGTAATGTTAAAAATTTAATAATAAATAAATAAATTTTAAGAGAATGTATGTATGGCTGTTTTCTACTTTCGAAGGTATCGGATCAATTTGAACAACTCTTTTACCCACTTTAAGCAAAATAGACGAAGCGAATTAGTAGAATAATTAAATTGTTAGAAACTGACGAACTCACACCTCGACTGAATCTAATGAAGTATAGGTATTATAATATCTGTACAAGTACAATACGTGGATATACCTGTATAAGACACTTCGTAAATTTAACTAAAAGTAAAAAGGGGATTAACAATATGATGTACAATGGAGAAGCTTATTTTTTTAGAATATTTTGTCAAGTAAATCCGACGACATTGATCAAAAGCTTGTCAAATCAAGTCAAAAGAGACAGGTAGACACACAGTGTACACAAATTAAAAACCTATAAAAATACATTTATTATTTTCATTTAGATTAAGTACGGTAATAATAACATAGTGGTCGAAACATATTTACCAGTTTTAAAATTCATTCCTTTCTGACATTGTAGGCAATAAGATCTATATACTAAAAATGTATACCAGTTTTAAAATTCATTCCTTTCTGACATTGTAGGCAATAAGATCTATATACTAAAAATGTATACCAGTTTTAAAATTCATTCCTTTCTGACATTGTAGGCAATAAGATCTATATACTAAAAATGTATACCAGTTTTAAAATTCATTCAATTAAATATCAGAGTTTAGTATGTCGTCTCTTTGTACAACCAAGTGTGTAATGTTTGACATTTCCATGTTAATGTTAATTGTTAATAGGGAATAATGACATTTTGTCACAATTTTAGACAGCGACCTTATAAACAGACGTGTACACGCAATTATAGGTGGTAGACACTTTTAGACCGTCATTGTATATTATTTTTAAATTATAGAATACTTAGCCTGGAGAGAGCATGCAAAGTTTATTTGTATACTGAAATGCTTGCATGCATGTGAAAAGAGATGATAGATTTTTCGTTTTAAATTATACTTTGCCTTGCATTATATTTTGCCGGGTATTTTACAACATTTTTCATACAAAACATTCATTAGTCAGAAGCCGTATGCATATAAGCGCGAACCCTATAACTCGTGCCCATTCTAGATCATTCCCCACGTAGGTACCGTTGCATTAGAGTGCAACTGCAGTTGTTGCAACAGTCTGCAGAGGCCTTGCAATCACCGGCCATGGACGGAAATAAACGCTTTCGCGCACTAACCATCTGTCAAAATAATGTAAGGAATATTGTTCCTTCCATGAATGTAATAAAGTCGGAAATTTATTATTATTAGGCGGCATTTGCGTCGTAGAACAGGAAGATCGTTAACTGTATCTGTTGGCGTTTATCTTTAAAACTGTAGTAATGTAGCGGTTGTAGTATTCAATTGCCCTATCTTTGTTTTCCTACCATGTTTCTGGTCTATTAACAAATAATATTACGCGTAATCCCTCATCAAAAAACTAAATTTGCCGACATAGCACAAACAATCAGCAGGCTGAACGTTCAAATTATGTGCGAGTCCAAACTCCAAATTGAGATTTTATAACTGCGTTCATTTTCTGCAAGTACCCTCCATATTTATAAGGGAAAAGTTGAAATGTACTTAAAGGTCAAGAATAATTAAAGTTTCTAAAAATAATTATTATATTGTGTTACAGATAGTGTTACAGATATACTTGTACTTTAAAGAAAATGTCAATGACACTAACAAACACGTGTAGATAAAAAATAATAATAATTTAAGTAGAAAAATCTCTCGTGCACATTGAGACCCTATCCAGTTAGTTGAATATGTCCGAATATTAGGTATGTCCAGTTAGTTAGAATATTAGGTCCAGTTAGGTGTGTGGGTAATATTAGGTAAGTCCAGATACTAGAAAAATATTGTTAAAGATAAATACATATGTTTGAAAAAATTTACTGTCTTAACAGCTAATATAATAGGTATTCGGAAAAGTTCGCGGCCTTTTTGAACGTATGACTTTAGCGTGCTATATTTCTGACAACACTGATCACTGGCGGGAAAGTGATATACCGTTTGACAGCCGGCTTTTTGTCGACTTTTTTGTTCCTCGCTGTCGTCGTCCTATTATGGTAAATGTTGATGTTATCATTGGAAAAATTGAAGCAGATCGACAGATAAACAGTCATGAAATAGCGAAAGAGCTTAGCATTCACTACTCAAACGTTTTGGATCACCTGCATAAACTGAATTTTATAAAAAGCTAGATGTTTGGGTGCCACATTATTTAAATGACAGAAACTTGGTGAATAGAATTTCCATATGCGAGATGTTGCTAAAACGAAATGAAATCGATCCGTTTCTGAAGAGATTGGTAACAGGCGATGAGAAGTGGATCACCTACGATAACAATGTTCGAAAACAATCTTGGTCTAAGCGAGGTGAGCCATCAGAAATAGACTCAAAATCAGGCCCCACTCCGTAAAAAGTCATGTTATGTGTATGCCGGGACTAGAAAGGTATTGTGTATTATATTTATGAGCATTTGCAACAGGCCCAAACAATTAATTCTGATGTCTACTATCAGCAATTAGTCAATTTGAAACAAGCACCTGAAAAAAACGCCCAGAACTAATGAATAGAAAAAGTGTAGTTTTCCATCACGACAATGCACGGCGCATACATCTTTCGTGACTAAACAAAAATTTATAGATTTTGGCTAGGAAGTTTTGGCTAGGCACCTTCGGATTATCATTTATTCCGCTCTTAACAAAATTCTCTAAATGAAGTAAAATTACAGTCAAGAGAATCCTGTATAAACCATTTACTTCAGATTTTCGGTCAAAACCCCAAAAATATTTAGCAATGGGATAATAGCTCTGCCAGAAAAATGGCGAAAGATAGTCGAATTAAATGGACAACATTCCATTCAATAAATATTTACGTAATTCAGAAAAAGTCTGTATTATTTTCATTATAAAAAGCCCGCGAACTTATCCGACTATTTACTATGTAGTTCTAATAACTATAAGACGAGGTTTAAATCTTTCAATAACACTGAGCAATGCTTTTGGGTAATAAATAACGCAGGCAATAAATTCATCACTCTAAAGTCAATTGTTAGACCCTATTGTTAGGTAGGTACCTATTAGTACAATCACTGCTTACTAAGCTAGTTGCGTAGATAGATGTATTAGGTATACACTTAGCAAACAGACCGCTCGAGATTGTTATTGCGACCACAAACGGTGTTTGTATGCAATTCGATACGTGAACTGTATCTGTACACGTGAGATACCTACGACATCTGTGATCTGATATATTCATAACACTAATTAAAGTTGATACCTGTATCATTTGTAAGGTCACAGTCACAGGGTGTATCAAGAATTTTCCCGAAGACTTAAATCATGGATTAGGCTCATGACTGAAAAAATATGATGTTGAAAAATAAATCGGTTTTGTGCTTTGTGTGTAGTTAAAATATGTAAAAATATTAGCAAACATTCAAATAATAGAAGGTTGTAATTCATTTAAATAATGAATGAATCATGAACGACTTGAGCATGTTTGCCAGTAGTGACTGGATGAGAAGAACGTGTCTGGTGGCACTGGTGGCGAGTCATGAGAGATCCAGTAGTGGAGGCAGCGGCTGATGGTACGATATAGTCTTCTAGAAATGTGTGGAATTCAAGTAGAAATATGTAAATAAAATATAAGAGAATATTTACACAAATTTTCATACATTCATTATAATTTCAAGTGTACAACACAGTAAGCAATATGAGGTACATACTCCGTGAATACAACATTGGCTATGAACTAACTTTTAGTCCATAATCTGGTAACGTCGAAGCTAGCAAAGCCGGATCCGGCTTAATCACTTCACAACGGAGCATCTACCTATTACGAGGTATATGCGTGTTTACTATTCCTACATCTGCATACATCACGACCATGTAGATATGCATAACAACCACAACCACAACACACGTGATTACCGATGCGGCCGCCCACACGGCTAGACGTACAACGTTCATACGAGAGTTGCGTCACCGTATACGTAAGTAAATGAGATAACTGTTGTTATCATTGTAATATTTGTAATGCTCAATTATGATAAAATTGTAACTTTGGTGGTCATGAAATGAAAAGAAATAAGTATCTTGCTATTAAAGAAGATATGGAAAATGTAATATATGTATATTTGATATTATTTATTTTTTAGCAATTGTTTTATTTCAATGCATAAAATGTTCCAGTATGTATTTTCCACTTCTGTACGTGCGTCACCCGGGCTCCAGCTGAAATCAGCACTGAATGTCTCAGACATTCAACATTACGCTGAGCTGACGGCCCTTTCGACAATAGCAGTTGCTGGCTTTTCCTATTCCTCTGTAATGTTTTTGTTTCTTGTTGAACAAATGTTTCTTTCTTTCAAAAAATGCGTTGTTATAAACCGTCGCACCTAAATGAAATAGCTCTTGTTACCGTTATTATCGTTTTTCACAATCATTTTGATCCATTATGACAGTGATAATTGATTTGAGCTAGTTACGCAATTAGATAATGGTCAAATGGCTATAAATATATTCAGCAAACAAGAAAAGGGAAATCAGACGAATAAATATAAAACAACGTAAAGGATTAAATAGACTTGTAATAAGGGTAATGTATGAATATTTAGTAAAATAAATTTGACGATGATAGAAACGAATGTTTATTTTGGTTAACAATGAAGGATATGAAATATATTTTTGAAAAACAAAAAGCAAAAGATATTCAAGAAAACATCCAGTACCACCGAAACGGTTAGAAATACGAATTACGAGATGAAAAGTAAGAAAAAAAATAGAAGACGTAATAAATTAAATTAAATTCTATTTTCTATTAAATAAAAGCATTCAGTTGGATCAGAATATTTTGAGGGTAGATCACCTATCGACCTGAAAAGTGCCTTTCCAAGCATGCGTGATAATGATAACGCATGCTTGGAAAGGTGTGCTTAATTATACTATTATAAATCTATCCTAGGAAATCTAGCGATCCGCCGCAACTCTGCAAAGGTATTATTTTAAAGATAAACCGTTTGGGACAAATAGAAATACATTAAAATAAATGGCGTTACTTACTGATGAAACAAACTTGTATCGATTAATTTCCCGATTCTAAATTTGTGATGTAAAGAGTTTTGAAGTCGTTTACATATTATTTGAATACGTGAAATGGTATCTTACTGATAAGTTTTATTTACTTTAAAGAATTGAGTTAGAATTTTACAATTACTGTCATTGTCAAAAGAATTCGCAGTTCCTAATAACAGTTACAAATTTTGTATAACATAATTATTAAACTTTCAAAACACAACATCACAACAATACGGTTCAATTTTAAGTGTTCAGAGTACTACATCATAAGTGCGTTAAACAACTTAAGTTCACTTTCTATGTCAACATTTCGAAAACAGCGCACTGTATATTTTTGTGTTTTTTTTTTTATCAACGATTGCTATTATTTATTTTGAATCTGATATCACCTACTTATGATAAAGGTCACTTCTGTCTCCAGGGACCATTTGATTCCATCGAATATTATCACAAAACACAGTGCTGATGCATTTGTCATTGTGACAAACCAAGGCAATGGAAAACAATGGGAAAAAGCATAAGCAAAAAATTGATGGGTGTATTGTTATTCAATCATTACCATTGTTTGACATTCGCCTTAGAAGGCGATTTGTCTATAATATTCTTATGATGATGATTCTATATTTTCTTCTTAGTATTATCCTTCCTGAATACCAAAATATGAAAGGGTCGTCATATTTTCCTACCCTATTTACTATACTAAGGCTAAATGTTTCTAGGACAGTTCCGTGTCGTGTTTTCCGTGTTTCTGTTAACTTGAGATTTGATGTGGTAGTAATTAGTAACAGCGGAATAGTATCTTTTTTTACTTGACCATTTGGAATTTCCAATCAGATTAGATCTCTGAATTTCAGCTATAAACCAAATATTACAATATTTTGGGTACTTTATAATTAGCGCTGTGCAGTAAAGCACTCACAGCATATGCTAACCTTTTACGTACAGAAATGAATATATTATTATGCACCACAGTGCCGTTGGACTAAGAATGAACATGGACAAAATCTTGGTTCACGGCTACGCCATAAAAAACGTAATAGAGTACGTGTACCTAGGGCAAACCTTGACGCTAAATAAAGATGGAGAGGAAAGATTGGCCGGCGAATACAGCTGAGTTGGGCCGCATTCAGAAAACTGTCCAACGATCTCAGAGGAAAGATTCCAGTTGAAACGCAGAGTATTTGACCAATGCGTAATGCCGACTTATGACATAGAGCAGAAACCGGACCCTGACGAGGAAGACTGCACACCGCCTGCAAGGTCGGCGGCGCGCCCGCATACCCCCTGGTGTTGCAGGTGCCCATGGGCGGCGGTAACACTTACCATCACGTGGGACCGCTTGCTCGTCCGCCCCCTAGTCTATAAAAAAAAAAAAAAAAAAAAAAAGTAGCATAAAGAGCGTTGGAGAGAGCAATATTGGGTATTTCTCTGATAGATTGTGTGCCTAATAGTGAGATAGGTGGCGAACAAGATTGGCTGACATTGCTCAGAAGATTGCTATGCTTAAGTGGAAATGAGCAGGTCACGTATGTCGCAGAGAGGAGGCCGTAAGCTTCTGGAATGGCGACCATAGATTAGATGGAGAAGGGTGGGCCGATGAGCCGTTGGTGCGACGATGTTGTCGAAGCGGTGGGAACGAGGTGGATGCAGCAAGCTACCAACAGACAAAATGGATTGTACAGGAAGACGCCCAAGTTCAGTAGTGGACTGCAGCGGGCTGAGTATGACGATGATGTGGCAAATAAAGTATTTATGTTATTAATTTACTGCTTAGGTTCTATACATAATTCAGACTAATTCGAAGACCAAGTAACGACTATTTTATCTGTTTTGTAGTCACATTTTCAAATAAATTGCAAGCTCTCATTTTCCTTTTATGTACTTCGTCCCTTGATTTTCATTCCTTCTATCCCTCCCCATCCCATAATCATAGCTGTCAATGTTGTGATTCACAGCCATTCATTAGATAATAGCGTGGAGGAATCCGCCTTAATGATGGATCGTTAATTAATAAGCGATTTGTAGTGCAAACTGATTGATTGATGCACTGAACGCAACAGACTTAATGACAAGGAAGTCAATTCGCATAGCAATTTCCCATCATTTGTGTTTTGAAATTAGATTAATAAGGATTTATCATTTCTCATTAACAGCCCATTTGTAGCCATTGCTGGATATAGGGTTCTCCCAAAAGCATCCATTCTTGATGGTTGATACAGAATAATCTTGTAAGTTGTGTTTTAGTGTTATTAAGACGTTTTATGTTCAAAGGTAGAGAATAGTATGCACAAAAAAAGAGAAAGTCCGGGAATTGTGAACACATATTTAGAGACGAAAGGTGTTAGAAGAACGAAGGTGAAGAAAGAAATGAAAGGAGAATTAAAGAGTGCATACTCTTTAATTCTCGTTTCATTTCTTTCGTTTGGTAGAGGGAGAGAGGTTACAAGCATTTCGACAGTGGTGAATAGAAAGCCACTTGAGTTGTTGAGCTTGAAACAAGCTGTCCCGAGAACCCAGTGGATAAGAAAATTAAAACGAATTTTGATTAATGAGTATTAAAATAGATATTATGAAAAAGATTTCCATTTAGAAATTATATTCTTATCTTAGGAATATTAATAATCTTATTACGTTCATATTACTGGTTAATAAATTATTCTTATAATCAGTCGTGTGGTGTCTACTGGGTATAGAATAGCACGACCCCGTCTCTACCCATGGGTGTCGCCAAAAGGCTACTCCTTAGTCCTTTCCTCGAGACTTGTGGTAGCCGCTTTGTTATCCCTTGACAACAAAACTGCTACCATAAGCCCCGAAGAATTACATCGCCTCTAAAAAAAGTGTACTCGCCAACCTGCTTGGCCAGGGTGGCCGAGGTTTTTAAGGTCTTACATCCCTCATCAATAAGATGCAGTTGACTGCATGCTAATGACAGCAGAGGAGGCCCAGTGGTTAGCAGTGGATACTGACAGGACCGGTTACACATTATTTGTAGGACATTAATTAATTTATTATAATAGAAATCACTTACAATACAAAACGTCTTAACTATCAGGTTAATACAGTGTTTAGGTACAAGTGGTATTAATTAATAAAAGGACTGTAATATATGAGTAGAACAATGACGTCGTCCTTCCGTTACGTCCCTACTTCAAGTATTATTATTATCAAGCTGATATCGACCTAATATTCAAATGAAATTTATTTTCAACGTGTGTTTGGTTTTCAAGTCTAGTTGTTGAATAAGCTACAAACATATAAATTTGTTCAATAGAAATGGTCAATATAACCCTATTGCTATTCCCAACAGATGCACCCGTAAAATCGACAAATAATCGACACTTACTGCAGATAATAAATAAAATACAAGCAAACGTTTGAAAACATTCTTAAAATCGTAGTTCACAATTCTGCGGCTATTTCCTTACAAACAATAAAACGAATGGATAAAAAAATACTGAATCATCGTTTCTAAACAGCCTTCCTCTAAATATCCTCAACAAAGGCAGTACAGCAATAATATTTACTGCTCAAGACATGCTGGACAAAATAAATATTAAGACAAACCTTAGTAAAACTTAGTGGTGGAAACAAAAGGACGTTTCGACGAAAGTACGGCGTTAAAGGGAGTGGTGTAAATCAATATAGACGAATATTAAAATGGGCAACGACCTAAATACCCGCTGGAAGGGATTGTTTTGTGAGCGTAGTAAGTGGTAACAATGGAATTTTTGCTATTGTTAGTCATTGGAAGATTATGAAGCAGAACTGAAACCATTGTAAATAAAAGTTGAATGCTCGTAAGGTTTTTTGAAAAAGATGTATTTAGAAGGTGATTTAGAAGCTGTTAAAGATGAGCAAAAAAACGAAATTGTATACCTATGTAAAAAAATGTTTTAAGGTGTAACTGTTGTTGAAACCTGATGATCCCATGATGTGATGTCACTGAAGTCTCTTGAAGTTTGAAGTGAAGTTTCTTGATAAATACAGCTCCATCGCCCCCCCCCCCCCCACCCCTAAATATGGAGCTTATTATTTATTTCAGTTTATCAGGGGAGTTATCTGGTCCAAAAGGCTGACAAATAGCACGACCTGAAACATCTTTGTGAGCTCTCCAACTTACAGCTCACTTGCAAGGTCCACATGTTCCGTGAGTCCTGAGGGTGCGAGTGTATTCATCAAATCTGGTGACCTCCTAGAAATGATATTCGTTTAGATGCTAAAGGTGGACAGTCCCAGAGTATATGGATAGTGGAATTTCCGACTCCTTATGACAGAATCTTCAAAATGATGTTTCTGAAAGACTCATTTTGTGATGATGCTTTCTCAATCTGCAGTTACCCGTTAGGGTCCTAATAAGAATCGTATCTCGGGTTACCCATAGATCATAGAAACAAGATGATTTGTGAGGTTATCTGAGTGTCAAAATATTGTGAAGTCAACAAGGAAATGGTTTTTATTACTGTTTTAATTACTATCTACCTATTTTGGAGACAAATCTAGATTTGGTGTTGTGATGTCTTATCCGAATATAAATTGTCAAATATTAATACATATTAGAAATAATTAAATAATTATACGTAGCAATGAATTGAAGTGAAGAGAAATTAGAGATATAAAAAATAATTTCTCAATCATGTTTCCGAATCATGATTACTATTTTTTTAAAGACAGGCAGAGCATTCGCAAACGTGCCAACGTTCGTCATTTTTAGTTAACGGTATCATGTGTCGTTAATGTCCGTGGACAGTATTTATTTTACTATGCCGCGGACTGTCTGCTCGACTACATTCCCTGCCTATAAAACAAAAACACCATTCTATTTATTTAATAGTTAATAATTATTTAATATTAGTTTTTGTTGTTTTTTATTTAACACTTTTTGCGTTTATTCTAGCTCATTGTATAAAACTAAGTACTCATTCCACTATCTCTATACCTCTGTGCATAGCGCGCATTGAAGCCTTATGCACCCGCATAAAGTGCACTTTATAGTATTTCCACCTCTTTGTTGGACATAATAGCCTTGTAACCTACATAATGTTCTTCGTAATGTTTATTTACTTTACACGTTTTACTCGTATACAGGTATTGTTGATTTGAACTAATACACCAATTCCACAGCAAGCGAGTTGCGTGCTGGTGGTCAACTGGCGAAATGGCGAACTGTGAGAAGCGAATGTCTAGTATTAGATTTTTCTGTAGCCTAGCGAAGAGTAAGCGTTTGCAGAGCGACTCGATAGTTCTATCGCGCGAGTGGAGTGAAAGTACTTGCTTGTAATAAGAAAATTACCTATATAAAATGTATATCTATATTTCATTTACACAGCATCATACAGAATTTGCACTTTTGTATGAGTGACAAAATTATTAATCTCCTGTTGTTTTATCGTTGGTAATGGGACAAGTGTCTAAAACATAAATTTGATAAAATTACTAAAACCTAATATTTTCTTAGGTTTTCGCGATTACTATACATAGCAATTAAACAACTTCGAACGGTTTAAATCGCGTATATTTGACATTATTTATATCGTGACGTTTCGAACACTTTGCAGTGGACGTGGTCACGGGGTGACTAATTGATTTTATTTGTCACTTGAGTTATTAAGAAATTATTTAGACTACCGTCTGAAATTTTTTTGAACTACCGTCTGGATTTTTTAATCATAACATTCCCTATGCACGCAGTATTCACTCATCACTTCATGTCAGCTATGTGTTCTAGGTATCCGGTATCCGGTTAAAAGAACACATAGCTGACATGAAGAACAGACGCTCGACCAAGTCTGCAGTTTGTGAACATGCTCTGGACAAACCCAACCATTACATTCGATTTGATAATCCACAAATCCTCGCTAGAGAGACCCGATTCATGCCAAGAATGTTACGCGAGGCTATTGAAATCAAGAAACACCCAAATTTCAATAGAGAAGATGGTTGGCAAGTACCACCGGCTTGGGATCCAGTCATTAAATTAATTAAATCCCAAGGCCAACGCAATACTGCAAGACCTCTGGACACGGTGAGTGAATACTGCGTGTATAGGGAATGTTATGATTAAAAAATCCAGACGGTAGTTCAAAAAAATTTCAGACGGTAGTCCAAATAATTTCTTAATAACTCAAGTGACAAATAAAATCAATTAGTCACCCCGTGACCACGTCCACTGCAAAGTGTTCGAAACGTCGGGATATAAATAATGTCAAATATACGCGATTTAAACCGTTCAAAGTTGTTTAATTGCTATTACTAAAACCTTTCCACAGTTCTTTCTTTTTGAGACTAATAATCATAATTGTACTACAGACGTTGTTTTATATATATAATGTAAATTCGTATCGGTTAGAATCATGTGCCTATTCATTTGGGGCGTGTCATTTTGATTCTGGACCAATGTTGGCATGTATAACGGATATTTTCCATGGATGACAATATCCACACCTTTTTTTATTTATTTATTTACACTTTAGTGCACAACATTGTACAGAAGGCGGACTTTGGTGCCAACTACACGAGCGAGTCTTAAACGTCGATCTACACACAGCGCGCAGTATGTAGATGGGCTCGGCAAAACTAGTGGCACGAGCGAGAATATCGCCGCGAGAGACTCGCTCGTGTAGTTGATGCCTTAATGCCTAGTGGCATTCTCTGCCAGTCAACATTTGGTTAAACAGCAATACGAAGGGCGGTGCATGGTATAATCAATAAAACTATTACAATAAGAGTGAGAATCGTAGCAAATAATTACAAAGAATACACAGAATCTACGAGTATAAAAGAAAAGTTTTAGATTTCATAAACGATCTTTTTACACCTTTTACTATATTTGCTTGATGATATTGTCACTTTTGAACGATAGTCCAACTAAACCGCGCCTATCAGTTTGGTAACCTTGACAGATAAGGGTAAGTTCAAGTGTAATTCTTATCACATACTTATTGTTTCATTTTTGGAGATAACGTACATAGATTTCTAGATTACTGATATCGGGTAATTTATTTGAGAAAAAATACGACATTTGTAGTAAGTACATTTGTCTATAATATTTAGACCTAAATATTTAACATTACTAACCTTGTACAAATTATACCATTGGTTAATCGAGCGTCCAAACAAAACTCCTTTGTAGCTCATTAATAACATATTCAATAGATGGCTAGGTTACAAACATACATACAAGGTTGTAAAACAAACTAGTTCATTCAATTAAGAGTCGCCATAATAACTCGTAATTTTATGAACGCAAAAATGTTTATAATTAGTGAACCGTTCGATTCGCCAACCGTTTATATTAATCCAAAAAATACAAGGTATACAAAAAGTAATTGGGATTACTTTTTGTATACCTTTAAATTCTGTTTTAACATCTTGGAAAAGTTAATAAGTAAAATTGTTGTATTTACAATTATAATATAAGTAATATAACCCACATGGGAGTCTCAAGATTTACGCAAAGGTTTTCTAAAAAAATGCATGATAAGGAAAAGGAAGATTTTGTACTTTTTCGTACGTTGTTTCGTACAACGTACGTGTACGTTTACGTTGTACGTGGATGAAGCCGCGCAGGCGAAACCTAGTAATAATAATAATATTTCGAAATAATTATAATAACTGATCACAGTTATGTATCTAAGGTATATTACAATTGCCCAGAAAATGATCGTTTAAATTTACAGTGATTTGTGATTTATTTCTTTGAAAAATTTAAGCCTTGGCAACGACTGAACACTTTATGAAATTAACCGAAATAGACACATTTTTTTTTGTATCTAATATCATTTTGATCGGCTATGAAATAAGTCTGTTTAAGCTAATTCATTCATAATTATAATTAGTCGCCTATTATTTCTGGTGTAAAGGAACCAATATTACTAGTAGTACTACCGTTGTCAGTACATCGTCAAGGCTACGCGAGGTACATAAACTACGAGTACAATGTTCAAAACCCTTCACTACATCGTCTTTGTACCGATTGGCTTGAATTATTAGCGACGAGAGACAATCCGATATATTGTCATGTTCGTCATTGTGTTGACGACCTTGATTTCATTTATTACTGATATCAACTATTCTAACACATCTCATAAATCTTGTACATATTGCACTTATATCTGGTTCTTGATTTTCATATGTTCCAATGAAAAGTAAATTCAAAGAAAAATGAGTTATACTCCAGTAAGTGTTGTTTGAGCAGGCGCATTGGTGGGAACAGTGTAAAGCCCACTCAGATAAATAAATAAAATAAATTAACAAATGAATATAGGCACTAATCTTTAAAATTAAATTATTATTTTCAGTCGTGAGATTATTCCCCTTACAAAGTCACTATCAACGTGTCTCCCTTTAACTTATAAAATATCGATAGAAGAAATTTGAAAACGTTCAGGAACTCTCTTAGTATGTACCTTTCAATGAAAATTATAACAGACGCTGTGAAGCACAAATGCTTATTGGAACTTTACGATGGACCGTTTTTTTTAGGAGGAACCCATTTTTGTCAACTCTTACCATATATCGGTTTATTCTGAAACGCCCACGGAACGCAATCGCGCCCGTGCCAAACACGTTCTTGGTTGTATGCTGTTTTCCGAAAGAACTTATTGAATGGCAATTCGTGTTCATAACAAATTACCGAACAAATTTACATAATTAAATATTAACTTATTTAAAACCGTTTATTTAAATGGCTTCTTCATATATAAGTGTTATTATAGCGTAAATTAATTTCAGAATAACAAATTGGATACTTTATAGTTGTGCTCTCCAGACATTCTAATTGAGATCTAAATTATTGATAGCTGATATTGACCTAAAGTAGACAGACATTTTATAGTTATAATTATGTACTTTATTCGACAATTCTAATTATTTGACGTTGTAACTTTTGACATTAAGCTGGGGATTATAATTTTTTATAATCAGAAAAATCACATACTGAGATATCTGTATAAGTATTGAATATGTAAGTATGTATTATCATTTATCATTGACGTAGTAATATTATTCTTTTTTGTCGTTTTTTGTTGTTTCTATGTTTATTATATTTTTTAAGATGAATATGACACTAATATTATAATGTAGTACAGAATATGTATGTAATTTGTAACGACTAAAGATTTGTACACCCTTTGGGTGAACCATAGTGGAACTGATTCTATAACATTAATTAATTATAGATCGTTGTATATGTACGTATGATTACAAATAAATTAGATAATTAATAGAACATTCGAAAGTTTTGCATTTTTCACACATATTTATCTATTTAAACGGGTCTTAACGCGAATGTTTACCTTATTTATTTTACACGACGTTTCGGTTGGGTTGCACTAACCACCGGTGCTGACTGAAGAGGCGGGTGGTCCACGTCGAGAGTTTCATCAACTACCTGCATTTAGTACATATTCATAATCCGGAAAGTTGCGGCACACAATACTCACACACAATATCAGAAGTAGCGTTAGACGAATAATCACGAGGTTTAATTTTATTAAATTTATTAATCACTGGATTCCATGTCGAGGACAATTTAAATCCATCTTCTCGATTGAAATTTCCATGTTTATTTATTTCAGTTGCTTCATGCACAATCCTGGAGAAATAGTGACGATCAGTGGAGAGGATTTTTGTGGCGATTAGTGGAGATGATTTTTGGACTATGGAGTTCTATACAATGATTGATTCCGGTGTTGAGTACATGGTCCGCTATCGCCGATTTATTCGTCTGGCGATTCTTCACAGCTGCAATATGGTCTTTGACCCTTTCTGCTACGGTGCGCTTTGTTTGGCCTATGTAGGAACTACCACAGCTGCAGTCTATCTTATAGACACCTGGCATCTAATAGAGTATTATATCCTTTGGGTGTGCGTAGGTTTACCGCTACTTTAGAGGATGATGTATAGTCTTAATGGAGTATTTTCTTAATACTGTTCGTCACTTTGTCCCCATGACTCCTTTAACGGACGGCATAAATGCCCGTTGTCTGCTGACGTCAAGATGTCTTTCCCTACGATAGCGCCGTTTCGTTAAAGTACCTACCTCCTGAACAAATAAACAAAAATTTACTTTTAGTTTTTACTCTGTATATGCATCAGTAACAGAGTATAGACGATTGTCGTTGTCATGGGGATTCTTTTACACAATTAATAAATCAAACCATCATTGACCATGAGGTAGAGTATCGCAAAAACAATTGATAGTAAATGCTTTATGTTTTGGGTATTCTTACTGTTCTATTAATCCCATTATATGTATAGATAGATATCACAGAATAAAAGGGAATATTTAATGTGCTTTCACACCATATGCTGAGTACGAGGCATATAATCACGCCCCAACGCACTCATCTACTACTGTTCTACATCAATTTTATGGTCTTTAAGAGCGCGTTGAAGATATTTCATACTTTTATAGCTCCTGCAAACAAGATTCCACGTTGTTATTTACGAAATATTTATGTGAAAAATCTCCTTTTACGTCGTTGTAAATTATCAGATAATATACTAAACATTTTAATGCTCCCACTATGTAACCTTTCTCGTTTTAGCTTGGTGGGAACTTTAAGCCGATCACTTCATTTTGTACTTGCATCGAGCCCAATATGGAGAAGGCAAGATGACGATATCTGCATAAACGAACAATAACGGTGGCAGTCACGTCATCACAGACTACGTTTGATGGTAATAATATAGGATATATACATCTGTTATAAGAGATATAAATAAGTATTGAATACATATACCTACAGTAACATACCATCAGTCTGTCTGTATCACGTCGGATACAGGCCTCTCCCGCGGCTTGCTACTATTCCGATCTCCCATTCATCTCATCCAGCCACTACCAGTTAACTTCTTCAAGTTGACAAGCACCTATGTACATTTTTGGAACGAAGTTCCTTTACGCAGCTTGCGGTAAGTGTGATTCGAGAGAAAATGTAACGTCACGTAAGATTTTTATCCCCTCCATACGCCTTTCTCTTTCTCTCTGTGTGTGTGCGCGTGCGAGTATCGAGAGTGAGACTCGAGCAGAATAATAGACGTGCAGACTAGTGCGTGGCCGGTTGTATAACCTAAATTATTGATTTGATTCCTTATTTTAAATTATTTGCATTGAAAATATGATACGAAATAAAAAAAAAATTACATTTACAATTACAATGAACTATACAGCTTTTATTTCGAATTACATTCGGACATTTCGTCCGAATGTAATTCGACCCCTGATTTCGTCTCCTGACTGCACATTTAATTCTGCACATTGAGCTTATTCTTTTTTTTATTCTGCTTTTCTTTTTCAATTTGCTATTTATATCTATTATTTATTTATTGAATTGTTATAAAAAATATTTGTTAATTTTTATGAATCTATGTATACTTGTTATCCCACTGTAAGTCATAGGAAGTCGTGTTTAACTCAATTTTATGATTACACTTTGTTTTTGTTCTTAGTGAGAAATGTTTAACGATACTGATTGCATCTACAATCTACAGGTAATTATAATTATCGTTATGGGAATATTATAATATGGATTTCTCCGCTTTTATCTTTACAATAAAATTCACGAATAATCGGAATATGCAGTTCAAACATCTTTGAAGAACGTTGGATCGTATTAGATAATCCCAAAAAACTTTAGATCAATTTTATTGAAACCTTCAGCACTTGGAGTTGTTCTTACAGGGTTTTATTTCTACGCTGAGGACGCTTTATTTTATTCTTTATTTTACGCGGCTATTCTATTAACCAGTAGTTGAACGATGATCTCTTGACAACAACGCCTACTTAAATTTCAAACCTATTTTTATTCTACTGGTAATGGTCGCTGCGCGGGTTCCCAAGCACCCAGTTGTTTGCTCTCACATAAGTTATGATTTGGAGTGCGTGACTCGTCAACACCACGTCAATGAGTTAAAAATCATTGCACGCGGTATACACGACACGAGAAACATGATAGATAACACAAGTCTAATTATTACTTTGACTACTATGAAACGGTAGATGAATCAGAGTTTGTACATAATGGGAATTTTAGTGACGTATTGTTGGTATTTTTAATGTTATCAAGGATAAAGGTTGAATATTTAAATGACGGTAATATTTACTTAGTACTTACTAGGTTTATCTACTATGGCTGCACATTCGTATACCCGTAAATGTAAATCCCGCGTTATAGCTTTTACTTTTGCGTACGGATTCTAAATGGACGTATGGCTTTAAAACGCCGCGCTGACCAAACGGGTTCACTCTTTTAGGTGCTTGTGGTAACCGCTTTATCCCTTAGTCGCCTTTTATGACACCCATGGGAAGGAGATGGGGTGGTGCTATTCTAAAATATATTGAGAATACATACTAGATAATATGTTATACAAGCACTCTCGGGCAGCCACGTCAGAGTCTAATAGTATGAATATTCAATGTTCAGTAGCTCTCGAATTCTTTAGTTCATATGTGTTTTGAAAATGGAACATTCTTATTACGTAGTACTCAAGTTTCAAATTTGACTCTTTAATGAAGCCCCCTATTTTCTTCAACCCCCTAGAAGTTGTCAATCAGATTTCTTTAATAAGAACGTATGTGTCTAATAGTCCATTCCCATGTTGATGTCTAAAATAGCTAAACCTAACCCTAAACCATGTTTAAATTTATTGCCATAGAATTGATGTCCGTTTAGTATTTACATCTGCACACTTAATTATTTTTCTGAAAATTTGAGATATCTAAATGTGTATAACAAGTCTTAAACAGTAGAATAGAAAGTCAGTTCAAACAATTGGGTGGTATGACGAACACATTTTATTTTCTGCGAATTTTGTTTTGTAGTGTACATATTAACAATATTAATTGAATCTTCCGGGCTACTTGGCCGAGGTTTTCTGGAAGCTCTTTTCTTTCTTCCAAACGTTTCGTCAACAACTGCGGTTGACATCTTCAGTGGCGACTGCGTTCACTTTCGGAGAGATGTTATCTCTTCGGCTTCTCGAGCGCAACTAACAACAGTTGCGCAACTGACAACAGACAACAAAAGCAAACAATCACACGCATTGATTTCAAAATATTGAAATCGAACAAAATTATTTATTGCTATAGATCATTGTTATTATGCGGCAAGTTTAATACATGAAAATTCATGTTCAATAAATCATGGCAAAGGAGTTGGAGCGGTTTATCATCGATGGAGACTTCTGTTCCAATATTGTACGGTAGGCAGCAGGTCAATTTCTAGCCATAAGACACCTTAATGAGCTAGCAACAAGGACTAGGATGGAATGATTTTAAGAAGCTAGGTGTGTTGTCAACAAAGATTAACCAGGGTAATGCAACAGTAGGCGTAGAACCGGACGGTAAACAAAGTAAGGGTCAACGAGCTCGGTCCGTTCACTCAATGGAATTATTAGATTTTGTATTGCGATTTTTTTTACACACGGTAAAAAATGACTCAAAATGCATTCAAATAAAATATTAAGATAAAAAATATTCTTTGGTAACTTTCCTACCGAGATGTTACAAATAGACCAAATGTGGCGATAGCAAACGACAGCAGCATTCCACTGCATCGTGGCAAATGAAGGTTCGAGACAATTTTGAAGTCACTGAAGCAATTATTAAAAAGCAATGAATGCACTAGGGGTTCAGTTACAGTTGTTTCAAAAGATGGTATCTATACCAAGTACCATCTTCTGCAACTTGTAATACAGGGTAAGATTGGTCGCCGTAAACGTAGCACAGAAGACGGACATCGTAGCTCAGAAATCAGAGTGTTTGATGAGTATGAAGTCTTTGTATGAGTCATTGTATGAGTATGAGTATGCAGCAGCTTCTCGTGTCCGCCAGTATCGCCATACTGTCCTTCAATCTCCGTTAGGAGATGGTTCTAAAAGTAGAAGTCGCTTCAAAATAACCAGATACTTAAATTGTATATTTATTTATTATTTACTAAGTCGCACAAACAGAGTGTTAAATTTTATAACACTTACATAATATTTAAACTAATTAAACATAGTTTGAGTAACATGCCAAAACAGCCAACATAACAAAATTATTATATAATATTTAATAACAGTGAGTTTTACCATAAACAAAGATTCGTCGATAAACTACGAGTATGAATATAGGAGCTTATAAAGTCTCCTTTAAAATTTATATGCTCGATTAGGGAATCGGGATATTGATTCATAGAATATATCGAGATTTTTATTAGTTGCAGCTAGATCATTATACTCTCTACCTATGACATACGACGAATTAAATACAATATTTGTACGAGCATATACATGAAATAAAGGAGGTTCTAGCAGATCTGCCTCCACGATTCTTGCATATAAATTTATATAATAAGAATTACGAGTACTTATTTCAGCTTGACTTTGTTCGTTTTATGAAAATTATTTCTCAGAACGTGTCTTTGCTTCAAATTGCTTCAGTGTCTTATCTTAATGGGTGTAAAAAATAACGAGTAATGAGGATATGAAATACAGATGGACACGACGCGGGAACTATAAGGATTCCTAGTAGACTACGGAACCCTAATTTTATTCCAATTAACTCCACAAAAGCATGAAAACAGGAAATTGAGCAATAAACCGAGGAAGTGATAACAAAAGTTATGCTTCGTAAGCTGCGTGATACAGCCTCATTTGTCAATCAACATCAAAAAGGTGGTTTTCAAACCAGCTTTTCTGCTTGGATTATAAAAAAGATGTTTTATGTTCCAAGCTTTTTTTGCATTTAAAGGCAATCGGCAATCTACATGTTAAGTATCATACACTTGTGGACACATGCAAACCTGCAATACACCGGGAATGAGTAAACTTCTTAATTCTTTCTATATAGGATGAAGGTGGCAGTTATTTCATAATTTATAACAATCCGTTATTTCAAGACCGGTCTAACAGTCAGTTCGTCTTTGGGTGGTTGCTAGCGACCATTCGAGCACTCCTGACATTAGAAGAGACTGCCGTTAGAACCGCCCGGCGACGAACCTGTCGTGTGTTGTACACGTCCTAGGAAGGAGGAAGGGTAAATCATGAGGGGGAGAGTGCACGCTGCAATCCAACAGCCGCTGGGCGCACTCGACTGGCCACGTTACCCCTCGCTCACAGAAGACTACCTTGAAATGTACTGCATTTCCCACTTAATCTTATTTCCCTAATGTACGTACGTGTTTCGGTAGTGAGTGAGATGTGCCAGAGCCCATTCCCATCCTATCCCTCTCCATTTCCCCAATCCTTTCTCCAAATCCAGTCCTATATCCAAAGGTAGGCAGCGCATCCGGGGACGTGCCAACGTTTGTCATTTTGGATTAATGTTGGCATGTATCCCGGATGTCTATGGGTTACAGTATCCACTTACCATTAGGTGACCATTAGGCCACCGTCGTCCATAAAAAAAAAAAATAAAAAAAAAAATTGGAGCGATAAAAAGTAATCTACCGAGTCAAAAACGTGCGTCGGAAAGAGCCCATCTTATAAGCGTAGCGTTGACAGGGCTAAGGGTGGTGGAGGGTTAAAGACAGTTCATGGTATTCTCTGTCACACTATACACCGAGCCATAGGAAGTCTGTTACATCAGATATCAATTGGTGTATTTGGAATGTGCCAATTTTCATTTAATATTGCCAATAGCGATAATTCTATGCGCTCACGTTGGCTTGTTTATGAAAACAAGCATCAGATCATAGACCATCAACGTACCATCAGATCATAGACTATAAAAGCACGCCATATCTATGCAGTTAAATGTGCCCATGAACTGGAATATTATGCCAACATCGGTTAAAAATACTTCCGTAGCGTATTGTTAGAGACACTGTCTACCTTTAAGAATTTAGCGATGAGAATCCAAGAAGTGGATTGGGAAGAATGAAGAGAAAACAATAGAATTAAAGAAGAAAAACATATGCCACTCATTCGCTGTTGAAACGTTGGTGTTTTTCACGGTAGTCTCTGAGTTCCGTGGCAACAACAGTTGATCCCACAAGCACTTGATCCATGGCAAGTGAGTGTTGGATGCAACACCGTCATCACTACATGTTTTTATTGCATGTTATGTTTTTATTAATAAAATAAACAATTGTTTCAAACGTATCAAATCATCGAATTTACCAGAAAAAAGAAGATTTACTCTTTGGTTAACAGTTTTAGTTACCCTAAAATTTAGGTACCTATTTCATTGCGTTTTCCCTAACATAAAATATTTGATATATTCAATATCATTATTTGTGTCTTTCTGGAATTTGTCCAAATAGGAAAAACACAAATTTATCTCATTAAAATGTTGTAAATAGTAGGTAGGAATACAGTAATTCCATTTCCTTAGAATATTTTATTAGCTTAGTGTTTCAGAAATTTATGATAATATAATAGGGAAAACATACAATTAAACAATAATTATATATCCCGGCTTTTATATACCGATACTTGTTTCGACATGTACAGAAGCCCCACTGAGTTTTATCGGCTTTCCCCGGTATTTCCCAAATATTTGACTTTTCGATTTTAATGTCGATCAAGTCTGTTTTAATTAGCTACTTCAAGTTTCTCTTGAATTTTTAGATGAAATCTTCGAAAAATTAAGGGAAATTTGTAACTTACAGACATAAATTTTAGTTATTACTAGCTGTGCCCGGCATGCGTTGCATGCCCGTCAATTTTTTGCACATAATATATAGCCTATGTCCATCTGGAATAATGTACCTTTCAAATGGTGAAAGAATTTTTGAAATCGGATTAATAGTTTCGGAGATTACCTCCTACATCCAAACTTACCTCTTTATATTAGTGTAGATGGTTAAAAATTATTTTGGGAGATTCCTATATAGGTTATATAGAGGTATAACTAATATGACCATACGTACCGCTTTAAACGGGACCATTCCGTTTTCAGGTGATCTGTCCGTTTGTTCCCAACTAATGGTTCGGGATGCCAAATTGTCCCGTTTTCACAAGGAAGCAACTTGTTGCAATTATTTTAAAGAAAAGGTGAAAAAAAATGATTTCGACAGCATGACGGGCGATATCATATTTGTTCGAAGTGTTCGGTGGCGGCATCGCGGTGGCATCAACCGGTAGCGTGTCTAAAGAATATGATTAGGAGCATTATTTTTCTGCTTAAGATTTTTCGGCATTTCTTGATATTTTTAATATAAATACTGTGACGATAACAATGTGTTTTTAATATACCTACTTTTATATACCTGGGGCAGGTGTCCCTTTTTGTGGAGAAATATAAATGGTCACATTAGCTATAACCCATCATTGGCCACGATAATTCATAATGTTAGTTTTACTAGGGAGGAACCTAGTGAAGTCAAGACCGTAACCACAAGAAAGGCCAGTGGTGTTGATATATCGGCAATCAATTTGACGATAACCATATTTTTATGACATGTTTTATTGTGAAATAGATAGCTTAGCGTGGGATTCATATTTTAATATCTAGACTTATGCCTACGAGAATTATTCTAGGCATTATATCTTGTGAAAGAAATAATAAGTAATATGAAAAGTGAAGCGGGCGGTACAATCGGCACAGCAGGATAACATAAACCCTTAATGTGCTAGTGATAGAGGCTATTATGAAATGGATTTATATAGACGAGCGTGTTGTTTACTAGAGTTAGACATTTTACGACTAAAAGAAAATCGATCATTTTGCTGTTAATTCCTAGTCACAGACCTGATTTCACTGAAATAAGGAGGGTTGACGATTGCACAAAAGAGTGCTAAATATAGATGAAAAGTAGATGGAAATAAAGGTGTGGAAGTAATGAATGGATTGCATTAAAAAGAGGTTGTAATGAAAGAATAACAAACAGAAACAAACTATAAGTACAATTTTGATCGTTATGTAACTAGTGGGAATTTTTATGTAATAAATAATATTATTGTAGTTTATTATTTCAAAATAATAATCTACAGGACATATACATAGGTTAACAAAACATAAGTATAATTATCGATATGTTAATATCTATTAGATATTCCGTACAATCGCTAAGAAATCAATATTTAAGGCCGTATCAACTCGTTACGAGTTTTTGAATACGAACGAACGTAAGATAAATAATCTAATAACAAATAAAATGACGAAATAACTATGTAGTAAGCAAGAGATCAATCTATCTATACCTATCGATAATTAATACATTAATACGATAGTAATAAAAGTCAGAATCGAACGGTTTTGGGATAGATACAGTCACCCGACTGTATCTACAATTTTCGAACAAAACGCGAAGGCGAGACTTTTCCCCTATCGCCGTGTGACGTCATTCTCAAAGGAGAATCTCATACAACAAGTCTCCTCTCAGATCACGGTCTGATCTCCACGTTCCGTGTCGTTTCTTAAAAGAGTTATCGGCGCGAATCGCGAGCGAAAGGGGTCAAGGAACTAGCTCGCCTACGCCTCGACCGATAACCGAAGGCTTCCCTCCCACCAAGCCGGACGGAAATAGAGCTCACCGATTCACTACGGCATTACTCACCGCGTGTGAATCGAGACTCATTCATGAATGGTGATTGACGGTGCAATTACATAGCAGGTAATGTTTAGTAGTGAGGCCTCTGCTAGTTGCGTTTGTGAACTTCTGACCCGAATTCATACATTTGTACTTTCGATAACTACTTACTTTTAGTGGCGCGATAAGTGTCGATGATGGCGTGTGGTGGCAAGCCTCGGAAGACGAATATATCTAGCAATGGACAGACAGACATACATGGTTTAGACCTACATCTCGGTTATGTAGGTAGATCAAATCGGTACTTACTTTCAAAATTACAAAAGTATAAACTTATACAAGATATCTCAAAAAAGTCCTATACGTACCTACATACAATCGATATGTTGTTAGATAGGGCTCATAGAGTTCCACAACTTTTGTCAAAACATTGTTATTAAATGTAGGAAAATAGCGCTAATGTTAAGTATTTTTTCGACTGACGCGGGTCATTGGCATTTTTAATTCTTTAGCGAATCTTTTGCCATATACAGGCTGTGTCTGAAGGTTTCCCGAAGCCGGAAATTATAGATTTCGCATATAATTCAGAGTTCATTGAAATTATTAAAAATGATTTGTTTTGAGTGTTTACAAAATTATTTACACAGAAGTACAATAAAATGATATTTAAAAAAATGTGATATCATACATTAATTTATTACAAGAGTGTATTATCTCATTAGGTATTCAAAAATCTCAATTTTTGAGTTATTGATAAAAATGTAGCCTTAATTGATATATTTTTAATGTAAAAGTGTCATAAAGGTGTGGACAGGCTACTTCACTACAGGCTACTTATAAGTTCACTGGCTATTTTTGTTTGTCACTAAAAATACAGCAAGTTGTTATTTTAAAACTGCTCTCCTGTAAAATCATGTTTTTTGAGTTATGATGACAGTATTGCAATAAATGAGCGTATGTTAATCATAATAATATGTGGAATACATAGTTTCAGGCTTCAGAAAGATTTACAGGTGTTCCTAGAAATAGGGTAAATAAAGTTTCTTGTTTATCCTATTTTTGAGGAAACCAGGTCTATAAAGCAAGTTACATTTATGATTACAACATTTGTTGTCGAGGGTTTGTTTTTTAACCGTGAATGCAATTCGCTTCTTATTCCTGTATGCATATCCATATTTTGTTATCAGTCCCACCCATCTTTCGCCAACGTTTAATTATGAGCATTTTAATAGCCCAGCGAGGGGCCACGAATCGATTCGCAATAATACAAGCTGAGAATAAAGTGGAAATGATCGATTGCAATCGATGTATTGTATCGAGACTATCGAGTGATTAGAGAAAATTCACCACGTCACGATTCCGGCGAAGGTGAATGACGATGGCTTTGAAGAAACCACGTTGAATCATTCCGGTTTTAGATGGACAGTTGATGACGCATTATATTGTGAAGTAACTTTGATTTATAGAGGAGCATCTATTTTAGAAGGCTATTTAGGTGGTTGTCAGTAAAGCTCTCAGCTAACAGAAAAGCCAAAAAGATTAGTGAGTTATCTAAGTTTTAAAAAATCCCCTAAGGAATAAGTGTTAGTTTAAAAGTTCCATTCAAAAACAATACAATGACTGTAGTCGCCATCTAGACGTTTGCGAGCTCTTTGAAGAACAGAAGCACAGAATAAGAAGCACAGAATTTATATTAAAGATTTATTTACATTAGCGTACTAGATCCATGCAATATAATATATAGCTTTTAATATAAAACACATGTAATATTAGTTACGTGTTTAATGTAAAATACATATTACGTGTTAAAATACATATAAAATAAATAAATAAATAAAGTAAATAGATAGATTAAATTATATAGGTATACAGGTAGGCATTAAGGTAAATAGGTTATTAGGAATTTTATTCTTGCTCGGTCTCGCTTCACTGAAGTACCGGAACAGAGTAAACCTACGAAATAAGGAACAGCGTCGATGTTTTCAAAACTGTGATAAACACTATCAACAAAGATAATATTCCCATTGAATCACATATACCATAACAATTTCAATGTGTTCTTTAAAGTAAATGCAAGTGTGACGGTAAATTAAAAAATGCAAGTAATTTCGGTAGTTGTTGCAGCGGGGGTGGAGCAGGAGGAACGCGACGCGTACAGCAGGGGGTAGAGGGGAGAGACATACTGCATAGGCACCAAATAATAATTATTTAAACAGTAACGAAACTCAGTGCTGTCCTCCTAAATCCAACATTGCCAGGATCATTTCGTCAATACATCATTCAGCGAGGAATATTGTGTTTATAACAGAACAGTAACTTCTTGCTGTGACATAATTTAATTAATTATTACTGATAGAAATAGATATATTTCTGAAGATTAATATCATAGAATTCGTCCATGATTTTAAGTTAATTGGGATGACATTTTAGACATTCGTTAATAAAAAAAAAATACGACAAATATAGCAAAAATCCACATAGCCATGAACGAAATTCATGGTGTCCACTGGACTGGATACAGGTCAGTCTTCGGTAATTTTATTAGTTATATACAAACTTATGTAACATCATTAATGATTATGTGCACATGGCCTTTATTGTCACATATAAATAAATGTTTTGAATTTTCGAACACAATTATTTTTATTTAATTATTCGTTACAATTCAAAAGTAATTTACAAAAATAAAGACCTACTTAAAGACCTATCGTAACAGGAAACTACAAACAAAAATATTAATACTTAAGACTTTTGTAAAGCAAAACGGCAAAACCCTACAATGAAAACGGTCGAGCGATCGACAATTTGTGACCATCGTTTACTTAGTATTAACTAATACATAGATATTAATACATAGATAGATATTAATGTATATTAATACATAGTTATCTATACGATATTTCTCTTACGAAAATATTCTTAAAAGTCTTAAATACTCTAAATCTTTTCCTTAAATTGTATATCAAGGTTAAAATAATTAAATACATTTAGTTCTACTCAACAACATTCCACTTGAGAAAAAGGTCTGGGGATATCTTTTGTTAGCAAAATTTAGAAGATAAGAAATAATTAACAATGGAATATATGACAATAGACAGTAGTTAAACTGACGTAGAGGTAGACGGACCTAGCAGTCTCGATGCTTGGGAAAAAAATTACATGCTTTAAAATTATTGTTAGGGTTTTTATTATTATTTTAATTACACGATTCACTATTTACACTGAATATCATTCAGAGTCTGATGTGCTGGGATCTACAAAAAAGTCAAAATTAACATTATGACAAATCTATCTATATGTTCTTGCAATAAAAGTGAACGTCAACAGTGTGTCTAAAGTAATTATGGAATATGTAATTGGTTTTTCGTTGAAATGAGATGAAATTTATTTGCTGATCATAGGTAGGTTACATAAGTAAGATCTCAAAAAATAATTAAATCTCTATAATCTACCATTTCTGGCAAATTTTAAAATCGACATACATCGTAATATTTTATAAAATAATTGTTTACGTCATTAATTTTACATTTTAAGTCCTTAATTCATATATTAATAATTTTAATTACCCATTTTTCATATGTTAATACTTCTCGTTTAATCAGTTCAATTACACAACAATTATATAAAATATTACTGACAAAGTAACTCGCAGGCAGGTAAAGGGATCGAGGTTGGTTGTTCCGGAAATTGCAGACGCAGCTGATCGTCGGTAAAGTGATTTTATTATCGGCAACCAAACAAACATTAAGCAAGTTACTCACCTATCTCGAGTAGAATGTTACCAATTCCTAGTGGACGTATTATACAAAGGGTCTGCAACAGTTAATGTCAACATTTGGTTGGGCCCCAATAAAAAAATAATCATATTTTATTGTTTATGAATCCTGTTGCGATTATTTGCTTTGTACTAATTTTGACAGTCGATTAGCCGGATTGATTGTTCATAAAGGCAGGAGTCTAACCCTGGTACTAGCTACTGAATTTCGACTAAGTAAGAAAAATTTAATTAAAATTGTGGTCCTTAAGTAGAAAAATCTAAATAAAGCATGAATAAAATCCGTCAAAGAAAGCAAAAGTAAAGCGTGATAGATTGTGACAAGAAACTCTTTTATGATTACAAGAGTAGGCTTAAACAACAACAAGCTTCTAACAATTCCTGTAAAAAGCGAGGATCATTCAAGTTGCAAGACAGTGCACCAAGCCGGGAACTTGGCAAGGTGGTCGATGGCACTTCCGTACACCTATTTACAGGAACCAACTTAATCTAAGTTGAAAGTTTATAATCAGTGCGTCCTGCCAATACCGACGCATGGTGCCAAAAGGTAAACAATAACCGTTGCTCTAATTCGTAACAGTAAGTCGCTCGGCGAACTATGGAGTAAGCTCTGCCCCCGAGTTTCGTTCCACGATAAAATCCTAAACTAAGAAATTCGTCAAAGAACCACCAAATCGTTAATCGCAATCACATAAATCGCTAACCGAATTAGCATACTCCAGTATGTTAGTTTCATTGCAATGATGCGATGAAACATACCATATTCGCCACAGGACCAACAACTAATGAGACAGACGAGTAGAATAGAGACTAGGTTGACTGACAGCTTGAAGAAGTTTTCCGGTAGTGTCTGGATGAGAAGGATGGAAGATCGTGTGTGTCTACTCGTATATCTAGCAGAGGGAAGACTAAGGCTAATGATATGGTATATATAAAAAGTGAATAGGAAGGGGAATAGATAATAGTTAATGTTCACTCATAGTTGTAGATTAAAGAAAGATGCGTGGTGTTATAAATGTTTCCATCGCGATAACACTTCAAGAGTACTTGCTATAATAATTTCGTTCAGTATGCACGTTTCTAACAAAAAGTATTGATGTCCAATTAAAAATTTAAATGTGAAAAAATAGGCAAGTTCCTTCGTGTTAACAAAAATGTGAAATGTGTCGTCCACAAAAAGGATTGAAATGGAGTGCCAAGTTCCAATAATACCGTTATATAATAAAAAAAAGTCAACGAAATAAAACCTCTTTTCTTTTCTTTTAATTCAAACTAGCCAAGTTTGTAACGAAAGTGAATGTTTTTAACAGGAATATAAACTTACCATGTTTAAATCAATTTATTTCACATTTATGTTTTTGATTGGATAGTAGGTATCTACAGCGCGCAACTAGCTACAACTCATGCCGCAGCCCGCAAATGACCTCCCGCTACATGAACAGTGCATTTGTGTGTGTGTAGTGCGCATTTAAGGCATTTGGAAAAAGATACAATACTGTTTCTCGTTTCTGTTTAGTGGCGTAGGGGGAATGGTCCACAAAAAACTCCGGGACGATACCTGCGCTGTCGTTGACCCTGGGCCTCCGATTAGGCCCGGTACGGCCGTGGCCCGTAATGCATCGGTGCAGCGCGCCTAATCCGAGGTTTTTTAGGTCCTTCAGTAAAATGTTGGGTGTAAATTAATTTTGAAGGGTTTTTTAATGCAGAAGAGGTTTTAAAGAGTAACTACGACAGCTGGTCACAAACTACAAAAAATGTCTCTGCATCAGTTGAGTCATGTTCATTTTAGGATAAATTAACGAAATTTTCAATCCGCTATAATTCAAGTCGTAGACCTCATAAAAATCTGTGTGTGTATGTATGGATTATATTAAATTAGGCATAATCTAGATTTATTAAACTCGGCACTTCGCTAATTTCTTAAACCAAATCAGTTTATTTGGAACTTAAAATTTTATCAATATCCACTTACTAAAATGAAGTCCGCTCAGCATCTCTCCTCTCCTTATCTTACCTATAAAAAAAGGAATTGGCTTATCAGTTTATATGTACACATAAATTAGTTAGTACTTCTAGTAAGGAAACAACAATTTGCTTCATTAGTACCAGTATTTCCTTAAAAAGCACCAGTACCTGTGATCGCTATCGGAGCAGTGAGGGTTGTTGTTTTAGCTATTTAACATTCAGTGCGCGTGGAGAGGACGTGTCGTCCCTTTATGCAATCCTCTATCTACAACACAGATATCTATAGCGTTATTCCACCCTAGTATCTGGTGTACTATAAGGGGATAAAAATAAATTCAAATTTAAGTATTAACTCAGTGTTTGTTAGATACTGGTTGCATAAATTATTTCATGGTGTCAACGTAATAGGGAAACGAAGCATTTTCTTATTGAGAAATTTTCATTTGCCTGAAGCCCTTTAACAAATAAAAATTTCGTGACTTATTATCACAGCCTGTGTTTAAAACCTGCCCGTGTGTTGTAGTCAGTGTTTTAAACTAAATAACTAATTTTTTTTCCTTGAGAAGTTGTAAAATCGATAGCTACTGCACAAATTAGAATTTAGCAGTAGTCATTTCTAATCGGTTTATCAGTTCTATGGTAAGATATGCATATGCAATATCAGTCTGTAACGTTCACCTGTAAGGCATACGGTTCATACGGTTCCCCTTGTAATCTTGAGTGTGTTTACAATTTTTACATAAGCTTCAAATTTATATGAGCGGTGCAAGTATAATAATACGGTCTAAGTACGCTTTATACTATTAGGTTTCTTTATATTATACTTCATACTATTAGGATTTCACTAGTATAAAAAGGACATTAAATCGGTTTCGTAATGAACAGTAATGAGACTGAGCAGATTCTCATATAATCACACGGTATGAATAGATTGATTTAATATCTATATGGTCAAGCAATTATTGTCCCTTGTTGGATATGTATTAGCTGATACAAGTTCATGGAATGCGAGTAAGATGATACTAGATTGTCCTTTGAGTCATTTTAAACATCTATGTTTAGATCACCCGCAATAATTGTATTTCAATACCCTTTTATTTGCTGTAGCAAAGTATCTAATGAGTTCAGGGAGCCAGTGATATCCTGTACGCTTGGTGATCTATAAACCCTATGATTACAGTATTAGGTATCTAGAGTATTATCCCGAGCGTTGAGACCCGTTTAAATAAATAAATATGTGTGAAAAACGTGAAATTTCATATGATATATTATCTAGAGATATTGTTGCGCAAGAACAGTCCTTTAAAGTATGTTCTTGTACATATTTTTGGATGCAAAGTACATTTTGTTGAATATCACACCACACCATCTGGACTATAAAGTCATTTCTAATACATTCACAAGTATGTGTTCTTCGATCTTGGTAATTTATGTTGCCTATTGCTTTTAACATCACTAGTAAAGAAAATTTTAAGGTGCTGTTCACAATATGGTCAGTTATGGTGAAACACTACTGACCAAAGCGATCAGCAAATATAAAGTTAAATGACCACTGACTCAAAGTGTGGAGACCATGTAGGAGTGTTCCTAAACCATAAACATATTTCAGAAGTTATCTTTATAGTCATTTATAACTTTATAGTCACATTAATTAAGAGTTTATATAAGAAGTCGAAATTAAATAATTAAATTAACGAATATAGATATTGTTGGTACTGAATCTCTGTAGACAGGTGAATTAGGTTTTCTAATTGGTGTAACTTTTTGGTACTTTTTCTGTAGGGTTTCATTCCTCAAACTTCAGTGAGAGTTTCGAGAGGGCAATTTGTGAACTTTTTTGGTTACGTGTGATGAATAATTCTAAGGAATAGAACTTAATTACTGAAGTATACAGTCTGGGTACTCTTTCGTGCAATTTCAATTTATATATCTACTTATATATTAATTAAGTGCCAATACAGTTTATTTACCGGACAAAATTCAAAAAGAGATTCGCCACATCGTGTACATCAGCGTACATTGTAACTAGATCAACAATTCCAACGGATATTAGCTTTGTATTGTATACTTAACGTGAGCAGGAATTCATTCAAGTGTACTTGCTAGCGTTCAATACCAGCGTTAGTTTAGTGACAAGAGCTCTGCTTTAAGTTTTTGGTCTTTTGAAAACATTATTTATTAATTATTTTAAACAAAACAAAATTCCAAATAAATTTTAAATAAGTATACAATAAATAAATCTCACGGGAACTTCGGAATGGATCTGGATAAAATGTGCCTGATTGGAAATTGGAAATAACATTGGACTGACTTCTGGATTATTATATCAGACACATTTTATATAGATATAAATTATAACTATTATTACACCTAGATAAATTATAACTATGTAAATGTAAATTTTTGTGGTAAATTTTCTTAAAAATGGGTCAAATAGATAACGACTTGACAACTTGATATGCGTCCACAGTTAGACAATAATTCCTAAAGTTGTTTTGGGCTTTTGTTGTTTTGTATCTTTTGTAATGTACACAAAGACCCTTTTACAAAACATTTTATGTTCAGGCTACTTTACGATTTTATTATATGTATAGAGAAGATGTAGTGATCAAGTGTTCTCATGAACATTTTGTTAAACATTAATGTACCTACAGTATTGATTCTACTTATTCTTTTTAGGTCTCTCCTGGGAGAGATCGTAGGGAAGTAGGCAGACTATTTAATGATAAGAGGATTCTTTAATACGAGAAAACAAGCTTATTAGGATATTTTTTGGATTCATTAGGAATTATTGGATTTATTACCTTATTACGAAAAACAATTTTCGTGATTTATTATAACAATGGCTGTTATGTAAGATCTTCAAAAATTCTAAGGAAATTTATAAGGGTGTTGTAGGAATTATTTATTGTTACGAAATAAGCAAAAAACATACAAGAGAAGAATATACATTTAACGTTAGGATCGCGATGATCGTAAATTAAAACATTATTCTACTTTCAATTAGCGCGTGCAGCTTAATTTCCGTGCCGGATAGTGGAGTTAAAATGTAATTAAGCTAATGCCACTAATGAATGGTCGAAGCGAGAGCAAAGAGTACAATGGACAAGGGAGCACGCGTTGATTTTGTCGAAATTTTGTTGTCAGCGACGCAATAAATGCGTGTCGCGTACACTTTGATTAAGCGGGTAGTGTACTCTAGTACGCCCTGCGTGTGGTATTTTTAAGTAGAAATTTTTGAATATCACACAATCCGTTTGATTAAGCGTACAGTGTACTAAACTGCGTTTTTTTATGGAAGAAGTCACTGATTGGCGGTCCGCCCACCAGATTATACGTGGTCATCCCTGATGCATTGCGGACTTTACAGAATCCTATTCACAGCTTTCTTGAAGATTAATTTTTGACTTATGTAGACCGTCATCGGTGATCATTCTTTCTTTTTATACCTTCTTATTATTTCTTAATAAAAAAATAATGATTGTAGTTTTTATAAATATCTTTGGGCAAAAGCTTCCTCCATCTTTTTATAATCTTCCTATCTTTTGCTGCATTTTCCCAATTCGTGCCTGCCACAGCCACCACTTCGACAACTCAGCGTTACATTGGCCACAAGAACAGAGACTATATCACAATAAATGTTCTGCAGAAATAATTAGTACAATATTACTTATTGCTTTTAAAACCAACATATTGAACTACCCACTAGTATAAATTGTAACTATTGGAATGCAGGATGGATGGAGAGCATTTAATATCACGTACAAGTTCTTTCACAGGGACGTTAAGAATTCTTTGGAATTTAAAAAAACTAAAAGGGTTATTCACGGAAAGCGCCAGCCTGAAGGGTTGTTGGCCGTCTTCCGCAGCGCTGAAACTTAAAAATGCACTTATTAGACTTATTCAAGTAAGGAGAAAAGCCAAACTGGGGACTGACCGATCAGTAATAATAATATTCAAAAAAAAGTGATCACAAGTATGCAGTCAAGTGTAAGATCCGTCAGCGACGGGTCTTTGACTCGTTCAATTTATTAGACACAGACGTCCATATGGGTTGCCTCACATGATTTATCACCTCACCTTCGTGCTGCATTGTCCGTACACCACCTGCCCCGAAAACCGGATACAATAAATTATGAGAAAACAAAACTGGTACAACCCTTCAATGTTTGGGGGAAATTTGTCTCGTGCCGGTATATGCATTGTACTCGTATTGTCTAATATTCCCATTGTATTCCATCGTAATTTAAGTATTTGCTTTAGCAGTTAAAAAAATTTATAGTACATATAGGTATAAAAAATCTATAAAATTTCACATATAGGTAGGTACTCAAACGTCGATATTATTATCCGGATAAGTTAAATCAACTGGGATTTATGAAATCACATTCTTTTAACTTCCAAGGATCAAGTATTTTAATCATATAATATATGATGGGGTATATTAATCCTACGGCCGATTCTTCTACAGGTTTTATGGGAAGAAAGTGCGAACTGATTTGAGTACAATATACAATAAAACATCTTAATCAATATCTAGTTAGTCAAAAGATAGAAAAGAAAAATGACTGCATAGACAGAAATACTACGAATATTTTCATCCTCCAGATAAAAGCGGTACTTAAAACACATATTAAATTATTTTGTATTGCAAAATATTTATATACTAAGTTTCAACTCATAATATAACTATCAATTTTTTTTTTCCATACAAATTTTGATATCCCTTTTCACCCCTTTATACGTTGTATTTAGAGAAATCCCTTCTTAATAAGTTTACGTTATAAAAGTAAGCTGCTGCCTAATTTCGTGTTTCCAGCTTCAGTGGTGTCGGCTCGTTGCGAGCCTTGTGGCAGGTAGGTATGTATTCAGCAGTGACGAAATAGGCTGATGCATTTATTCCCATCGTCCCCGGTCGGTACCGGGACGACGGCACTTATTGATGACACAAAATTCAATTCTCATCATCCTCGGTAATGGAAGAAAAAAGTTTAATGTACAGTCCATTTAATTATGTTTCATTGCAATGATACAATAATAGCGTGTAAGTATATAATTATTATTCATGGGTATTTTGCCCCGGTGGAAAAATTCAACGGGTACGACGGCATTTTTTTCTCATCCGGCCCAGTAGCGGGGACGGGCCCCCTGGGACGATGGGAGTAAATCGGCTGATGATTGGCTGTATAGTATGGTAATATTGCCAAGCTAAATTCATGTTCTAAACATAACAAAAATAAACCTTTGATACTTTTTAGGTATGCGAGGATAAATGTCTTCCTGGTTCCTCGCTTGACGATCGCAACTCCAAAATTAGTCCGGATGCTAATGAACTTGTTGCTACATACCGGCATACATCAACGAGTAGAGACAGGAAGGCGGGCGATAAATAGCTGCCTACTGAGACACTCGGACAAGACAAATGGTAGGTGTTGGACCGTGGCTGGTGCTACACGGAAATCAGAATCGGAATTTAGTATTACATCGTACAATATAGTACGTGTTTTTGTACGTACCAAAAACACTATTGTTCTTTTGGTATAGTTGGGTTTGGATAGTAAATCAGCCTACACAATAGGGTACATAACTGTTTATGAAATTGATATAAATATTTTATGGTATTTATACAAGTAAAGAAGAAAACCCATATGTGGATGTGGACATGTAATATATGGCCGTGTAATATCAGCCGGCTTTAGAACAGCACCACCCCATCTCATCCCATGGGTGGCGTCTAAGGAATAGCAAGCGGCTACAACAAATTGAGCAACTACACCAGCTCTGATAAAGTGGACCCGCCAGCTCGCTTGGCCAGCGTGGCGTGTAGACGTTATACATCCCTCTTGCAAGACAATGTGCACGAGGACGCCCGTGCCCAGCAGGGGACGATAAAGCATTAAGTTAAAGTTATTGCTATTAAATGTATTATTTAAGATGTGTATCTGTCAACCAAAACACAGGGAATTCTAGGGTGTGAGATTAAATGTGATGTTTATAAATGAGGTACGAAATTATTTAACGTTTAGAGAAGACGCATCTATTAATTGTAAACCACCTCTAAGCAGGTACTAGAGAGACAGTTATTACGAGATTTACAAATGAAATACCGCCAATAAAAGGCAAGTTACCTATAACTGTACAACATTGTGTTTAGGCAATATAAATCCAGGTGTAATACTCGTAGAATAAATTATAATCCGATTGGCTATAGAATAAATTATATTGGCGATTTATAACTTTGCGAATGAAACCAGTAATAAATGAATGAAATTAAATTATCTTTATTGCACATCAAAACACTATATAACATGCAAGTTTAGCAGCGCACTCATAACCCACCCAGGCCATGCAGGTGTCTATCGACGTCAGTGGCCAGTTACCATCATGTGGACCGTTCGTTCGTCAGTCAATTCTTTTATAAACAAATCTAAGATATTAATGACAATTGATGAGACACAACGGACCATTCGCTACTATTCACGACGGACAAAAAGAATCCATTTTTTATAGAAAATTCTCGGTAATACTATCTTTTTTTTCGCCCTTTTATGAACAAACAATAGCTCTAACAAAGTAATAGAGGATTCTCTAACAAACGGTTTTATATTCGTCCTGAAATGTTTATGTCGCATATCAATTAGCATTTGAAACATCGAAATTGTTACTAATGTCATCTTCTAGCATCACACCTCAATGTAAAACCAAACACCGCTGGGCGTTACAACATTTTCTAACTCTAAAATTTCATTACTGGCGCGCCGTTCTGCGCCGGCGCGGTAATTACAAGCGCCGTGATTAATGAGCAATCAGACCCTTTGCAGGATTAGGGTTGTCACACGTTTTGTTTCTCTTTTTTGAGACGGCGCGCGATTAGGCCGGTTTTAACATTTTCAATAGACAATTAGGTATCTGATATGACGGGTATAAACAGAACGTATGTTTAAAATATTAGATTCAATTTAAATTTAATTAACAGTTAACAAGTGCAATAATTAGAGTAAACATACATGTTCAAGAAAAGTTTAATACATAAAAATGGGTGCACACCCGAAATACTTGAAAGTTGTATTGTTTTGGCTATATATTCCCCATCCAAATAAAGTCAGTTAAACTACAGTGAGCACAAGTGAGCTACAAACTGCAGTATCAATAAAACTGTTAAACATTCTCACCGCTATTTTAAATTTCATCTTGTGAACAGAATATCAAACAATTGACAACCCTACACTCAGCTACTAAGGCATTCTCTTTTCAAACAGAGACGTGACAACCAAAATTCCCCTTTAAGCCATTGTAATAAGAGTTTCGAGCTGTAATGCATATTGAGCAATATAGGATGCAGTAAACCTCAGCGTGTCACCGCTCCTTAGCTTTTCGACTTTAAACAGTTTTCTCCAAGGGTTCCAACGGCTGGGCCTTGCTGATTAACGCCAGCCTATTGAAGTTTAAAAACAACCATGATTAATGCTTTTCGAAATGGGTTTTGTTATTGAACATATTGTTTTGGAAACTCCCTGCTTATGTTTAAGTGATATTGTTTCAGCAAGGGAAGACTAATGGAATTATGGGCAGGGACTAAAGCATTGGGAAATGGAGCATTTTCTCGATTACCTCACAATGTTTTCATTTACTGCCGAGCTAGTGATAATCTAAAAAGGAGTACTTAAGCAGAAACTACGAGTACGGGCCGGGCTTTAAACTCACAAATGAGAGACATAGACATAAGAATACATTCCCAGGCTATCATTACTCTACTCCGAAATAAGATCATATGTGAAAAAAGAATGAAACGGAGAATGAAATGAAACTGAATAGTCAGCATCTGGCAAGCCACTCTTGCACTGTGCCAAAACAGAGTCGCGTAACAAATGGCCATGACCTGGCTCCAATTGGGGTCGATAGGAATAATGCTCTCATAGCCCTTTTTTCGGAAAAGGGCGAAGGTTAGATGGATATCGTTTCGACATGTCGAGATACTTTTTCAAAGCGCAAAGTTATGTAAAGTGAAATTAATTATGGAATCAATGAACGTGGAACACAAAGCATAATTTAATTATAACTAAGTTCAATATAATTTAATTATAGCTGAGTTAATTATAGTACAAGAGACATTAACATACGTTGAGTGTATTTTTTGGCAGTACGTTAACTATATTCAAATTCCCCAATGGTTAACAGGTCCCTTACGATTAAAGATTATTTTTTTGCACCAAGAAACGTATAATTTAGCCTCAGGTTTACAAATATAAGCAAATTAAAACATGTTTCGAAATGTTGCGTGATTATAGGATATAATGATTATATGATTTTAAGGGGGAGAGTGCATGCTGCATTCCCACAGCCGCTGGGCGCACTCGACTGGGCACGTTACCCCTCTCTCACAGAGGACTACCATGAAATGTACCGCATTTCCTACTTTATCGTATTTCCCCAATGTACGTACGTGTTTCGGTAGTGAGTGAGATATGCCAGAGCCCATTACCATCCCATCCTATGCCTCCCCATTTTCCCAATCCATTCCTTAATCTAGATAACGGTAATCTAGGTAGGCAACGCATCCGAGGGCGTGTCAAGGTTTGTCGTTCTGGACTGATGTTGGCATGTATCGCGGATGTCTATAGATGACAGTATCCACTTACCATCAGGTGAACTGTATGCTCGTCTGTCGCCTTTTTTCTATAATAAACAAAACAGCAGAGATGCTCGAATTCTCATTTAAGACTTATGTATATGGGCGGATGATGCTGCGGTTTTCATCATTACGTAGGATATCTGTTTAGCAATTATTTTTTGTATATGGCATGTTCTAAAAACCAACAATAGAACTGCAGCACGTGACGAGCCAGATTACGACCACCCAGAATAACTAAATTTGTTCTTAGTGAAAATGTGATAGATTTCGTTTTCATCTAGATCTTTGGAACATTTGTAGGTATTAGTATTGCCCTAAGGTAGAGGAATTTCACGAATTTCAAAAATGTGATATATTCTTGAAAATTATGACATTTCGATTGAGATAAAATTTAGTTATTCTGAGTGATCGTAAAAGTTGTCCCGTCAACTAGTACGTAGTTTTATTCTTGATTTTTGGGACACACTGTACGTATATAATAAGTATTTGTGGAAAGTTGAAAAGATATAGTAGGTATAATATGTTTAGATATATTCTCGTCTATCATAGCTCTAAAGAATGCCAATGCACGAATAGTGCCAATTGCTAATTTATTATTGTAATTGTAGTAGGAAACCTGACATGGTATTATTATCGCGAAACATGAGGGGAGCAGTGATGTGCTGATACAGTTGTCGATAGAATTTGCATAATTGTAGGCGATGTAGCGGTGTTTTTAAGTTAATTGCCTTTTGAATGGTTTATAATTAATAAGTACTCGAAAGTAATTTCTGCATCCTTGTGTGTGTTATAATTATAATAAATAGCTAGAGTTTCGCATCCTTAGTCACGAACAAAAAACAACAGATTTAGGAAACAGCATCGAGGAATGTGTTTAATATAACAATATCTATGTATGTACCATATTTACCTATTTAGGGAGGGGTCTCAACGCGTATGTTAAACATACTATTACGGTAAACATACGCGTTGTGAGAAACATGAAAATCTCAAATGCTACAATATCTACGTAAATCAAAAGATTTTATTCAATTACTTATTTACTCTACTGTACTACTTATAGGTATATAAACTATATATAGGAGGCGGCCTTAAGGCGCAAGGCATTCTCTATCAGTCGACTGTCGAATGTGACCCGCTTTAAGTGTTGGTTAAAGTGGGTGCAGCAGAAATTAAACAGTGAGCTTAATTATTTTTTTTATAGAATAGATGGCAGACGAGCGGGCGGGTCAAATGATGGTACGTGGTCATCGCTTCCGATGGACACCTGTAACACCAGGGGGCATGCGGGTGTGCTGTAAAATAATTAAATTAATTAATTTTATTATTATTCACATCTTAATTCATCTGTATGTATAATATATAAATAATATAATAATTTACTTAAACAACACAATATAAATATACGTACCAAACAAAATTGACATTTAGACTAATTAATAAAAAAAAATTGTCAATGCGACTATGTATGTACATTTTTTATCGTTTTTATTTCGTGAAACCTACCGAGATTTGTCTCGATGCTATGCGACATCTGTCGTCAAAATTGTCAAGGCACTGTTTACAGCTAAAACACGGACATTTCTGTACGGTGTGCAACATGAATTCAGCAGTAAATATATTTCAATATTATATTTCAGTAAATATGTGTAAATATATTGAATATACGAGTACAACAAATTATTAGTTTCTTTCACTGGCAAGAATAACAGATTGGAAAGGGGGTATGGCTTATTCGATAGTTAAAAAAGAAATTCATTAGGAATGTAGGTAGATATGAAATGAAAAACCCTGCATCTAGGGTAAGAATGCGATAGTGAGTTATTGTACTTATTGTTATCTGTTATTCTTGCATGGCTGAAAAGTCATTATAGAACAATGACGCCATTGTTATTGTAGTCATTTGTCACTGACTATATTGCAGTACCTACTTTTCTAACTTGTGACTTCTAAGCCCATTATTTCAATAATTTTTTCAAAATATAAATTTTTTACCTATCTTCTTCTTTTCAGCCCTTGGACGTCCACTGCTGGACATAGGCCTCCCCCATTGTCCGCCATTTAGACCTATCGGCAGCGACCTGCATCCAGCGGGTGCCCGCAGCCTTTATGAGGTCGTCTGTCCATCTAGCAGATGGACGTCCTCGGCTTCGTCCGCCGGTACGTGGTCTCCATTCGAGAACCCTTCTGCCCCATCGGCCATCGGTTCTTCGAGCTATGTGCCCAGCCCACTGCCACTTCAGCTTGCTTTTTACCTATATATAGCTTTTTTTGTATATTTTAAATCTTGTCTTAATCCACACACAAAAGCACCAAATTGTTTACTTTCATTTTATGAAAGTATTTATTTATGAAAGCTATTTACTTTCATGGAAACCCCCTATCATCTGTCAAAAATTATAACTACCAATTACTTTTTATACATATTGACAACATCTCTTATATTATATTATATTAAGTGTTATTTAAAGAAGCCAATACAAACTAGTTAATAAAGAACAATCAATCAACAGCAAATAATCAATAATTGTAAAAGTCGATAGTAGTGATGCCCCGCCCAATCCACTCTCACCCCAGGAACAGCCCTGGTAACCCAATATGCGATTACATGGGGTTGGAAACAGAAATAAGTCTGCTAGATAAGACATAGGAATGGTACTTTCACTAATTGATGTTTCTTCGGAACTATGTACATATACATACCTAATCTGTGTTTCTTGTAAACAGCTTTTAATGATGAGAATTATAATTATTTCAAATTCATGGATTATTGAAAATATGACAAAAAATTTTACTTTGTCCTGAAATTTTGACTAACAAATTACATATTGCAATATCAACGACGATATTGTGTTTAATTATTAAAAAATAAAAAACGGAAGTCTTCGCTCAGGTATAAAAAAGCTCTAATTAAAAAGCATATTATGGATTTGCTTCAAAAAGCTTCATTGCTGAATTTAAGATATTTTTGTTAGATCTTGCTATTGTCGTAGATTACCTACAACAACAACAGACAGATACGTTAACATCTTTGTTAGATCTTGCTATTGTCGTAGATTACCTACAACAACAACAGGCAGATACGTTAACATCTTTGTTAGATCTTGCTATTGTCGTAGATTACCTACAACAACAACAGACAGATACGTTAACATCTTTGTTAGATCTTGCTATTGTCGTAGATTACCTACAACAACAACAGGCAGATACGTTAACATCTTTGTTAGATCTTGCTATTGTCGTAGATTACCTACAACAACAACAGGCAGATACGTTAACATCTTTGTTAGATCTTGCTATTGTCGTAGATTACCTACAACAACAACAGGCAGATACGTTAACATCTTTGTTAGATCTTGCTATTGTCGTAGATTACCTACAACAACAACAGGCAGATATGTCAATATCTTTGTATATTAAACAATTAATCATTTTTGTCGTAGATTACGTACAACAACACGCAGATACGTTAACATCTTTGTATATTAAACAAGTTGATAATTATTATTATTATACCATAAAATATTTTCATGGGCCACTCTGAAGAATTTATGTGTCTTAAAGTTAGGTCTTTTGCTATTTTAATTTCGGTTTCTAACGTAAGATTAAAATAACCAAAATTCAAAGGAATACATAAAATTCAAGGCTTATCCAGTCATCCTAGTATACGGTCGTAAAGCGAAGGGGGGCTGAGAGGCGGTGTGTGAACGAATCGGGTGGGGACCGGGCCCCGTCACATCATAACCGCCACGGGCTATTGCTTGCCCCTACAAAATATTTGCGAAGGACATCTTGATTTGTACAATTCGGTGCTTTTTAGTTGTTTAATTTGCTTTTGGAAAAGTATTTTATTTAGTGCATAAAGAGGTTTTAATAGAAAGGTGGGAGACGAGCAGACAGTCCATCTATAGGAAGTTGGATACTGTCGCCAATGTATACTTACCAAAAAGGGTCAAAAAATTCTGAACGTTGGCAAGTCTTAGAGATGCGCTGCCTTTATTCGGAGGTTTAGAAGTTCATATTTGAAAAAGAAATGGACAAGATGAAGAGTATATAGGTATAGGGTTCATCTAGCCAAAATTAACCAACGAGACGTTGGCACGTCCACGAATGCGCTGCCATTTTTTAATATTTAGAATATTTGGAAGTCAAAATTCGGAAAAAGAGGATTGAGAAGGATTATGAGGATGTTGAGCTATATATAAGTAATAGATCTATGTAACTCAAATAGGTGAGAATATATCTATTGAAAAAAATATATTAACTGGATTGAAATGTCACCTATACTTGAGTAAAATTCATACCTTATTTTCCCTTTATTTCCATCCTTTTTACCCGAGTACGGCAAAGCTAAAAGAGGGTTATGATATTAGCAGTCTATGTAGGTATGTTAAGTATGTATGAATGTTCATCTGTTCCCTCGTAGCTCCTAAGAAACAAAGTTTTAATGTGCACATTCCAAAACTATATAAACATATCATAAACATTAAAATGTGCTATTCCGCTGTGAAAGTTAACAAATCTCGCGTAATGTGAATAAACTCGTAGCTTCTAAACCACATATCAGTTATCACATTTTAAAAAAATGAAGCGTTGGTTTCGTCTTGATGATCCGCGTGCCATCGACTAGATGACGTCACATTAAATCCAATATGGAGCACATGAAACAAGAAACGATGCGTAGTAAAAAGTAAATGCAGACATACCTATGTATCGTGTTTAGTATCAAATGAAACATTTTAATGTGTACATTCCTAAAATATGTAATATATATAAAAATGTGCTATTCTACCGTGAAAGTTAAAAAATCGCGCGGAACACGAACGCGGGCCTTGCCGACTGGATAACCTCGATTTTATTATATTAAAAAAAAATCCGAAAAATGGGAATAATCCACATATAACATGAAAATCCGTAATAAAATCGGATTTTCAGACGACAGTGAATTTGCATTCCGTAGTGGTTGTAGCAAAAAAAAAAATAAATTTACATATAGTGGCGACCGCTTCACAGGTCACCGCCAGCGATGTCACATCTTTCGTATTAACATCTACCTATAACGAACTAGAGAGCACAGATAGGGGGTTTACGGTATTAATCCACCAACGCAGCCCCAGTGCAGATTGGTGGATATTTTGCCCCACGTTTTTCTGTGATTTCGTATGAGTTTTTGGAACTAATTCGAATGAACCCCAAGTGGTGCTTATCTTCAATAATAATAACAGAAAGTTATCGATCGCCGCGACCCCAATAAGTCCCTCGACCGATATTTACCAACTGGAATGAATGAAACGCATCAAAATCATCTCAACAATGGCTCAGAAGGGTTGTTTAGCTCTATACAAAGTCGTGTGTGCCACACGTGCACATCTCGGATTATGCTAATTTATGCAATGTCCACTAACATGTATTGGACATTTAGCTAAGTTATATACTACATTCGTCGTTAGTGTTATAGTTATATTCGATGCTTAGGTGATAGCAATTTGATTACACAGGCCATTTTCACAAATTCTACAAGTTATTAATGTCGCTGTACTATACATACGACTGTTTTCGCAGTAAATAAAGTTAATTGAAATGTTTTCTTTGTACGTCGATTAAAAATAAAATAAATAAAGATGTTATGGGTAGAACGAATTAAAGAAGCCAGATAAACACGATAAAAAAATAACAAAAAAGACGAGATTAAGAATACCAGATTACAATATACTATTTTTAAATGTTGTTTTTGATATTTGTTTGTATCCATTTATACCTACAACTTTATCTGCAGTATTTAAGATTTTATGGTAGTTACCAGAACTGTGAACAAAAGGAAGGAAATAACAATATTTGCATTTCACGCCTAAAAGCGCATGACAAAAATATTATTTAAAAATCTTACAAAGTCAGGCCTATTCGATTGTTCAAATACCAATGAGAACGATAAGCAAAAAAAAAATCTTACTTAAAATCTATGTCAGTGTTAGAACTATTGTTATTGAGCATTGATAAGGTTATTTATTAAGCATTTCTTATAACAATCGTTTATTGCTTGTACTGAAAAGTAGTGATCAGAGTCATGGGAGTGGATTCCAACTTCAAGTGGTGTTGGTCATTTAACCAGATGAGATGACGGCAGGTGGAGAAAGATCTTGTCCTAGTGGTGGTCAAAAGGAAATAAAGGAGTGTTGGTCGTCCGGTAACTAAATAGGTTGACGATGTTGTGAGGATTACAGGAAGGATTTGGATAAGAACAGTACAGTACTACCAAGGAGGAAGACACAAACAAAAGGAGGCCTATACTCAGCACTGGCTGCAAGCAGGCTAACCTTTGTGTTAATGATTGAAAAGTGATGATTTGTACCTTAAGTCGATAAGTATTTTATAGCATCGGTAGTAATATGGTAACTGATGGGATAGACGAGTTTTTGAAAGGAGATTTGTGCGATCCCTTCCGGCCAGGTGGACCGACTATTTGAAGAAGTTTGCCGGTAGTGACTGAATGAGAAAATCGGAAGACTATTTCTGGTGACGAGGTTTGGGAGAAGTTTATATCCAGCTGTGGAGAGACAGGTATGGTATACAGTAATACATTATTCCGTAAGTCTGTGAAATGATGTTAAATTAATAACTATACAACTTATGCATAGTGTTAATACCATGTATTGACAGATCCGTGTGAACCGCAAAACAAAAACATCCGCGGAGGCGCATACAACTTATTGCTATTTATTTTGGTAATACGCAAAATGCGGACGCACGTGCCACCCCCGACTTGCAAAGCAACCCTCCACGTATCCTGCCACAGAATTACGTTCAGCGATAATCTTACTTAATTAAAACCTTATGCCTTTGAGATAAGAAGTTAATCACTGGATAGAATAAGTTGGTAATGATAAAACTGAAGTCTTTTAGTTTAAATATCATTGTTCACGACTCTCATTATGCGATATGGAACTCGAGCGTGATGGATTTGGGGAGATTGGGATTTTTTTGTGTTTTATTATTCCATTTTTGAATAATGGAACTTCATTGGACGAATAATGTCATGAATTTTAAACTCGTGTATGTTGACATTCGCTCTAAATAAATGCTATTGCAACATTTGTAATGTTGCATGAACTAGTAGATATAGTACAAAATTGTGAATAGGATTTTGCAAGGTCGGCGGCGCACACGCATACCCCCTGGTGTTGCAGGTGTCCATGGGCGGCGGTAACACTTACCATCACGTGGGACCGCTTACTGGTCCACCTACTTCACTATAAAAAAAAAACAAATATGTATTATAATTAATCTGTGGAAAACCTGCCATTAAAAACTTCTTGCAACACAATCCGATTGATGGCTGGAGTTGCATTTTTAAATCAAATGTCCCGCGGAAACTGTTGAAGCTTGTTATTTAGCTCTGATTTCGTCATGGTATTTTCCTTCCTTGACTTTTATTCACGGTAGTTATAAAGTAACAAAATCTAAACAGTCAACATAAAGAGATAATTACAGTATAATTACAGTACCTACCTACCAACTACACTTCTTCAACCGACCGCGAGAACGGGCCAGATGGTCCCGTATCGATCGATCCTCGGGCGAGTATTCACAGACGGACGAGCCTATTATTGTAAACTCGCAATCTCGACTGGCGATTAGCATAACCATTGTTGTACACCACGCACTACACACATGTTACCGTTTAATGAATGAACTGTGACGTTGCAAGCAAAAAAGACTATCATTAGTCGTGAATGTTTTCATTTTGTTGTTAATGTTTTTGCGTCACTCGCCAGGACAACATAAATAGAGAGATGCATATGATTCTTAAGAAAATTTCCTTTAAGATGGTCGCAATGATCCTCTAGTCTTGATGACTGTTGCGTAAAAGTCGGATATTACACTTTAAATTCGAATTTAAAAGAGAAAACTTTAGGGATTATACGAAAAGGGAATTTTAACGAAATTTCGCATTAACCATAATTCAATAAAGCAAATGCAAGTGCAAAAATAATCTCGTAATCTAGCAGCAACCGCAAGTATAAAAATAATAACAAAAAAAAACGAGTTACAACCCGCCGCGACATTCCCACGAGGCAACAATTAGCTTTTGATGTTTCTCCAATTCATGGCGGGCGGTGGGTGAAATAACAAATGAAAAGCTGCATTCACCCCACGGCAACCAGCGATACATAACTCGCACATGATATAACTCGGATATTTTTGCAATTTTAAAACGATTAACTCCGACTTAAAACGTCTAATCTTCATAAAACATTTCATTGTTCTACGAAAAGGAGTTGGAGAATATAATTGCCGCCAACAACGTTGGCGTTTTTAAATAAATAATGTAAGGCTTTGAACACAACGGGATCTAATCCTCGCAAAGTCGGTACGAGGCTGCGAAGCGAGTGACGGCGAGCGACCTCAACGCGACGACTAATTGCGAGTCTCCCGGCCTGATAATCCGTTCACAGCGGGCGGCTTCCAAATTAAAAACCCCCAACACAACTGTCCGGCCCTGGCCCGAGTCGTGGATTACCGCTCCCACGGGCGGAGCTGTACTGGGACCCCGAAAAACAGAGGGGTGAAATTCTAAAACTTCGCGCGAAATTCCGAATCCATAGATGAAATAGTAATTTATCAAAGGATTTTGAGAGTCCCAAGGAGCGGAAGTGAAGGATGGATTCCCTTTATCGTAAATTGCAGGCCTATGTTTTATCGGAAATTCTGGAGACAGTAAAAAGCCGGAGCGTACATCGTTTGTCACCAATTTACGTCTTTGACTTTTATATTTCGGAATTATCGTAACCTTATATCGGTAATTCACTTCATTAACTCGGCATTAGGGATTCATACATTCAGATTATCTATAAGCTTGTACGAGATAATACATGCATGATGCTCTATGCGTAAACGAATATACCGCGGTATTAATATTCAAATGGCCTTTAGGCGGGCAGTGCTCGGATCCCTGTGGTATTAGTTGCATTAACATTACGGCGCATCGGACGGAACGAGTATATACAAGCATGTAAACATTTCACTTGGACCACTGCAGGTCGCTTAACGAAAGTTGTAATAAATTCCTATATCGTTTCAAATTATTATCCGCAGCTGTCTACTGTAACACTATTTATATTTGATGTTATTTGCTAACGCAACATTAATGATTAGTTACAACACATAACTGTAACACTGTAACATGTAACACAATTTATATCTTAGAAATAGATTAAAACTCTTTTTCTCCTCATCAACTCGATCAGGCGTGTAGGCATTTCCGTCATAGAATCGAACAGCTGTTATAAAGGTTACGCCCTTCTCCTTGCACCTGCGTTCCCCTCTCCCCTTTACAACACCCGCCGCTCCAGTTAATTATAATCCTATTAATGAAATCGTCACGCCGTCCATAGGTCAATTGACATTTAGGGTGAAGATGATAAATATTTGACCACACGAGCCTTTGTTTTAGTTGAATGTTTTATTCATCGCCTTTAACTCAGATGTAGATAGGCGCAAACGTTTTCAAAACCCGCGTAGGTACGTATTATTTGTGTGAACGGCTCCGATAACAATCAAGGGTTTCGTCAAATGCAATTCACAACCCTGACATTCAATGTTTATGATAGGTTAAAAAGATTCGTTAGCGTCTACCGTACACGTGCGAGGGAATAAATCCACAAAGGGTTCATTTTTTATTTATGGGGCAAAAAATCCACCGACAATTACCAGATTAGAGATGAAATGGAGGGGTTCTGATTTTTTTTCCTTTCAATAGCTTCGCCGTTTGTCTTTTTCTTCCCGATGAAGTTTCCTCGTTGGCGAATGTTTTAATTAAAATTCAGTGGAAATCTTTCGAGTGGCTGGAGGCGCTGCGTAACGGTAGAAGGCAGTTTGTAATTTTAAAACAAAACTTTTAGAAATGCACACCCTTTAATCAAATGTGCGCGTAGATGAAAAGCCGCAACATTATGTGTGCATTTTGATCTGGCTTCCGAAATGTTTTGTTACAATGCTATCGATGTTGCTATAAAATATTTCTTTTGAACATTGAACTAGAAATTGTCCAGAACTAAAGCGAGGCAGTCCAATAATGTGGGTAACTGCATGTAATTTCGCCGCGTCTGCTCGAGGCGCACACGCACGCGAACACCGCGCACCATCCGGGGGCCCAAGTCCTCCTACTATCAGTTCAAATTAAAAACATCCTAATGATTGCCTACATGAAGAGTTACGTAAACGCAAAGTTAAATTTGCGAAAAAGCCACTGATTGACGGACTCCTTTGTGCTGATAATTTCTGTACCGTTACGGAAACAACTGCTGTTAAGACTTCTTTATCGTTTTTACTGAAATAATACATTAATAAGGTTTTCAGAATTTTAAGCAAATCATCTTCGCGCCATTAGTTTGACACCGAGGGTGATCGAAGCAAGCGAGGCGACTAAATGTAATAACAGGCCAGCTGTTAAAGTGTCTCTAGACGTGTCTTCGTGGCTCACACAAAAGACGTCAGCGATCGGTCGGGCCACCGTTCGTGACTATTGTTCAGGCCGCGAATGCACCACCACCGTACATCTGTTTCGTTCCTTTTTGCCTCGCATAATGAAACCAGCCCATTGTGAGGGAAACATCTACAAAAGAACACGCACTTTAGCGCTGGCCCGGTATTTTATAAGAAAAAAATAAGCGAGTCCCGGGCTGAAAGGTGGGCGTGGGGACTGTCGGAAATGAGAAAGTCGATGCAACTGTTATATGACATACGTGGTTCGTTAAGTTAGGAAAATAAACAATTCTAACGATAACGCAGTTTTAACGAAGCTAATTTTGACGTCAAATGCCGAAATACGTAAGTAGTGGACAGCACCACACACACTGGACATTGAAAAGCCCTTTAGAACTACAGTTGAATAAGAAAAATGTTGTTTTCCATTGTCCGCAATCATTCCGTTTAAATAGTTATTGAGTCAATTGCGTGGGACGCGTATTGACTCTCGCCCGCAATGTTTGCTATTCTGCAACATATAAGTTGATTAGGTACTTCATGTAACCTACGTCACATATTAGTAACAGTTGGCGAATGTTGAGGTCGACCATTGACACACCAACTGGTGTTCAATTAATGTAAACACACCGCAGAGTTGTGCTGTATTCACTATTTCTCGAAATGTTATGCAATTTGAGGTCATAATATTATTTCGACCTAGCTTAATTATCCTAATTTTGGTTACCAAGCTTCGGAGGTTGCCAACGAAGATTACACACGAGAACAAAGGTATACACATAACAAAGTGCATTAAACCGTTTGCTCGAGTATGGTGGTAGCTGAAATTTAGTAAGGAGCAGCTACAATAAAAAGCGTACATAATAAATGCGGGTTTAGCCGCGGGCTCAAATTGTGCTTCCTCCGGGACGGGCGGAGCGCCTGCGTCGACGATTAAGAGCACTTAATTCCGTCTAAATGTAGCCCGACGGGAGTTACGAAGTTACTAAGGTCTACGTAAGGGCATGCGGTAAAATAGAACGGCGAAACTTGGATTCGAATTTTATCACAAAAGAGCTACCTGGCGTTAGTCTTCATTACTAATATAATTTTCTGTATTTTTTCTTTCTATACGCATTATATCGCCTATCTACATATCTTATTTTATAGCTATTTTAAAATTCTAATATAGTGGCATTTAAACACAGTATAAGCTTTTAACATGGATGCAGGATACGACTACATGAGTTATTTTAATATCAATTGAGTGTAAAACAATTTATTTTCAAATGTTTCCCTATGATTCCGCGAATAATAGTTGAATACTCATTTACTTTTTACTGGAAGAAGTATGCTAAGACGATACGGATTAAAATTCGTGTTATAAGTACCTAAGTTTGAGGGAGCGTTTCAGTAGTAAACAATTCAGTTAAAGCGCTTGGTATAATGGAATGGGAATAATTTAAAAACTATGTTAACAATTATGCTAAAATATAATTTTAAAATGAAATTTGCAACAAATTATTAGAGTAAGAGAAATAATTAAATGAGCAACAGCAAATACTGAATGAGCAGGAAATTGATGTGAGCAAACTTAAAGATGAATTAGTAAATTAGGTGAATTATTCTCTGGTAACAACAAAGCAATGTCATCACAAAGTCGATGGAGCCCTGCGAACGTCGACTTGGTGGTGACTATCTTAGTAATTTAAAATTACTTAGTAACTCAGTAATTCAAATATAGGTTGTTGAGCAGCAAATCATGATTTGCTGCTCATTTAGAGGCTCCCTAATCGATTAATTATATTGAGCAATTTTACGAATTGCGCAATGTTTTTGATCGTGTTTATTGAATTGAAACTCGTTCGGGTGCAAGGTGCGATTCAATAATATTGTGCAATGACATTATTGTACAATTATATTGTAGATCTAGGGGCCGTGTTAGTATTTTTTGCTACTTGTTGAAATACAAGTCTTAAAGTATTTGCTCGCAACAGTATTACTTACAGATTAATAGATGTATGTAAATCTTCCCACGCTGCTATGAATTGAATTACTTTTTATACGGAAATGTACCTATAAGTTTGTAAATCGCGTGTTTAGCTGTAGTTACTTTCCTCATTTTCCAATTGTGATTTTAATTAAAAGAATATAATAACGATCTACTAGCTAGAGTATGACTAATTAGCAGAGGTCGGGGTTACGTAGTGTGATTTTGGTACTTGCGGTAAGAAAGATTAATATGGACATTCCCATTTTCCGCGAATCATATTCTCGGGTGTCATTTTAATCTATTTTTGCTATGCACCTACCTTTATTTCGCTATGTAACTGAGTTTACTGTAACAAATATCTTTTTAAAGCTATTTTTGTTTTCTTGATATCCTCACTACGAACAAGCCTCGTAATAATGTGGGTATATAAAATGTAGATATCCATTTTCGTTAATCCGATACACATATAATATAGAAGTTACAGATACAACATCACTAGATACAAGTTGTACTAGATACAACATCCAGGGACGGGTACATCCACATTAATATAATTTTGTCACAAGTACCAAAATCACACGACCTCACCCCGACCTCTGCTAATTAGTTCATTTAGTATTATGTAAGGGGCATTCATAATAATAACGGCACACTCAACTGACCCGTACAAAGACACAAACAAAAACAAATACGACTAAACCTATCAAACATTCCCGATCAAACATTTGACTGTTAACAAGAGAATGTCCCCGAGATCGTCTATGTAGGGGCACTATCAACTGAACTAATCAGTCGTTATTGTAACAAAGAGTAATTTTATTTTTCACAATAACAGTAACAGGATTCTGGGCACTGGTGATCACTTATCATCCATATGACCCGTTCGCCCGTCTGCCATCTATTCTACAAAAAAAAAAGTTCATATTATATTCTGCCTCCACGACAATGTTTCCGATTACAAACAATAAATAATAAAATAACAAACACTTCGCGACACAATAAAAATAGTACTGATTTGAGAGGCTATGGATTGTATCCTATCTTCAGATTTATCTCCAATATCTCGACGTGTTCAGTCCGTCCGTAGACACCCCATAACTACAATCGAACACATTCGTGTTACGAACTTTCTAATTTAATTCACATAAAACAGACGTTTCAATTCGAATTAGTCTTAACTAAGATAAAAGGAGATAAAAAATACAATGCAGCTCGCTCTCCAAAATCGGATTAAATCGCGTCAACTGACTTTTAATTATCGGATATATTAATCTGCACATTATAGGGACGAAAGCTTGTTTTTATACAAGTTCTTTTGCTTCCGTATTTCACTTCGCTGAGTCTTAAGTATTAAGCATAAGGTTGATTCTTGAATGCCGATTATTTTTAAACTATTTAATTTTTGTAACGGTGAAGCTGAGAGTGGTAGATCTGCCGTGTCGATATCAACGGAGGCAGGTGCGATGGGTACATTGTAATATCGATAATTTAACGATTGCTTGAGCTGCTAATTGCGATGGTTTTTAATCGGTATATTTGTTATTTTATTTATCGAGTATTCATACAGTCGTTTATAATGTGTAGCGCCACGGGCGACTTCTTGTCCCTCGTCTGCAAGTAATGAACCTGACATTAACATTATCATTGTATCATGTAATTATTATTATCCCTGCATCACTTTAATTCAAAATTGTATGGCTGTTGACCACGTCTTCGCTTGAAATTCGATATTTCGATAACTTCTTTAGAGCTTATAACTACTGTACATGTGTGCGTACTAACTGTACTAACTGTGCGCATCAACAATACTTAAGTAACATTATTTTATAAATCTGATATATTTTGATAATTAATAACTATAAAATTAGTTTTGATATTTAAATTTGTCGTAAAAGAAAAAGCGGCCAAACACAAGATAACACAATCATAATTTAAAACAGACTTTTTGCAAATTGATATTTTGGAACGCAAAATATTATACCCACAATATACTTATTGTATAATTTAGATCAGTGTTCACGAATTACTCAAAAACGACACTGGTGCTAAACGGGAATGTTTACATATTTTAATTTACTGAAATAAATGAAAACCTGGTAAACATACGCGTTTAATATAGAAAATTCAATAAGTTCAGGCATTTTAATATCGAAATTAAAACATTGAACTGTTCAATCTGTTTTCTAATCTATTCAGTTACAGTGTACTCAAGCAGGTACGTACACAATTAGTTTCGTGAGCTCGTCAGCGAAGCGTGAACCGCAAAGGGCGTGGGCATCGCCTGAGGCAAGTCTTGTGTAGCGGCGAGACGTCTCGAGTATCAGAGCTACCTGTGTTCCTTCCTCTTCAATGTACGTAATTATTGTTCCGTATCTTAGGGAACTCCCAAATTAACGTAGCGATTGGATTTCACGGTGAAATGATTTTTTTTATAGTGAAGTGGGCGGACGAGCAAGCGGTCCCGCGTGATGGTAAGTGTTACCGCCGCCCATGGACACCTGCATATGGGGCTATGAGGGTGCGCCCGCCGACCTTGCAAAATCCTATTCACAGCTTTTTTGATGAACCCTATATCGTAGCTTAATGGAAAGACCACTTGAGGCATAATATATACATATCTGTATGTAATGTTTGTGGCGACACTAAACCAAAATAAACTTATTTATATTTATCACAGCTTCTTTTTAATGTGTAAACTCGCTGCAGTATTTTAAGGCTCAATAAAGACTATTGTCAAATGGACCAATACCTCACACAATTACTATGTTAGTGACAACAAATTAATGTCGCGTATGCGTGTGTGCAGGCCTCTGATTTCAGCTTTTTTTGTTGTTAACTGTACAATAAGTTGGTTATCTATTTAACTTCCTGTGGCGAACATACACATAAATTTCAAATTCAACTAGTTAAAAGCAATATTTACACTACACCTAGTGTTTTTCTAGTAAGGAAACCAATGCACGCCACTGTCTGTACAATACCTATCGATTGAAATCTAATTTCGAAATTGTACTCAACTTCATGTGTCTACCTGTCATATCTTCAAATGCATTAAAAAAAACACGACATAATTATTATTTAAGATGTACTAAAGCGGAGTCTCATTTGTATACAGTGCAGTACAAAGGATACAATTTGGTAGTTAGTTCAATGGCAGATTCGTGGGTGTGTGTGTGTCTCCCTCCCCCCCAGATCTTTTACGTGTGACTGTCACTCTTGTCTTTAAAGAGTCTGTACTGTATAGACGATCTATTGAACTGGAGATTTTACATTACTTAGATTTCTACGTGGTTAGTACCGGTCTCCCCCGTCCAGTTTACTGTTTTATCCAAATCATCAACAATAGCTCATTTAGTTACGTATAATATAAACAAGTGGTATTGTAGAAGGCGTACCACATCAGGCTGTCTCTCCACTTCTCGACAAAGGTCTCTCCCAAGGCTAGCTACCACACGAAGGCTTATTGCAGTAGTGTGCGGACTTTCATGAATTTCACACTGAGTGAACTTCGACTGAATACGCTAAAAAACCTTACAGGTTCCAAAATGCAACGCAAAGTGCAAAAATACATATGAATGAGATTGCCTGTGTAAGAATAATTAATTATTAAAGTTAATGTTTGTTAAACATATATGCCCAATCCTAATAAGTATGATAAGTTACTTTATTAAAAATTTATACCACCATTACCGCGATGGTACCCAAAACGTGCTTGGAATATTTTAGCGTTTATGGAAAACGCAATTTATTCCAAGTTATTATTTTAACCCGTTTGTTGCACCTTGAATACGGTTAATCAAATATGTCACGTCCGAAGTAAGCTGGCGTTTTTATAGCGATATCGTGCCGCATCATAGGTTTTGGTGGGTTTAATAAACAATTAGCGTCGTTTGTCCGGTGCAATAACAATCTCTCACTAGTGTGGTGGCTCTGGTGTTTCCCCATTATCACCGTACCCAGATCACCGTACTAATATTGCAGGTGTTGTAAAAATGTCCCAAAAGATTACTCTGCAGTGACTTGCTCTTAGGCCTAGGAAATATATACGTGCAACTTGGACTTTTCTGCCCAGAAAATGTAAAGGGCTCATAGAAAAATAACATAGTAGGGCGTAGAAACGGATCCACATTTGCGGCTGACTACTACAAACTCTACATGGTATATTACGAGTATATGCCTAATCTTCTTTAAACAAGGACAATTTTAGGAAGGAGTTAGGTATGCACATTTTGTATATTCTCTGTAGCTGCTAGTAGACTACCACCGAGCAAAAAATACGATAATATTAATGAGGGAATGAAAACCAGCAAAACGTTTGCCCTTAAAAAGAATTAAACAAAATCTGAAAAACTGATGTGTTTGTCTGTACCAATTATACAAGTAACTTTCGAAATGTAGTGACAGACTCTCATTTCTTCTCATTGACCATTAGAGATACAGGACGGCATTCATAGCACAAGAACGATATTTGTCGTATTTCGTCCTGAAATCCAACATGGCATAAACGTCATACTTATATGACGTATAATAACACCAAGTGAATGTTTCTTCTCTACTTATATGATGAGTGATTGTTCCTGTAAAATTTTAAGTGAATATCAAACTCGTTGTTTCGTTCGTTTTATCTATGTTTTAGTTGTCAATGCACCTGAGACACAACATGATGATTTTGAACAAAAACCCTCTTCTTGATACTGACAGCGCTATAACTGTTGTCCATGTTCGCGTGTGCGCCCGAGGCGGTAACTGCAAAAAGTTGAAGACTGCATCGCGGATGCCACCTGCAGACTGGCGAGGTATAAAAACGAGCCGAACAACGTTTTATGACGTGTCTGTAAAATGGGCCGATCACTTACAATACTCTTCAAGCATCTTCCTTGGCATCCCTGAAATTCGCGTGAAAGGCATAGTGGAGCCTGGGAAAACTGGTACTGCGGACGATCTAGCGACTACTCCAAAGATGCTCAAGATGCTTAACGAGATAAAAAAATAATAGATATGGATCTTAAAAGCACTGTAAGGCAACACTGTATAAGGCACTGTAAATCGCAGGCGATTACATAACAAGGATTTCTCAGTGGCAAAGTCGACAGATGCGAAGACGCTGATAGAATCCTAATGAACGTCTCCTTGCGAGTGAACGCCGAAGAGCAAGAAGTTATCCGAAACCTGAGTGTCAATTTCGTAAAAAAATCCTTTTATAAGCAAAACAATCACGATTTAGACACAAAAATGTGTAAGTTCTGTTTTGAAGAATTGTAAAAAAGATACGTCTAACAATGGTGCATGCCAGGTTTCACTGACGCAATATTCTGCGCACGTAAATAGGTATATATAAATAAGAGATAAATGCCCAAGGCAATGACATTGAGAACGCCGAAACATTACATAAAACGTTCGGCAAGGTCAATGTCGCGCGAACAATCGCGAAAGTGGTTGGACGTAACGAAGTCTCTCGCTCGCGGATAATTGCGATGTAATCGCCGTAATCCATCCAGCGGGGTCTGTTTCTTGTTTCCTTTTAAGGAGCGCAGCTTGTAGCATAGAAGAACCAGCTGACCGACGGCACGCGCCTCGAATGCATATTAATGTCGCACCAGTGGCAAAAACACGCATAAAATCGAACTGCTACTATGAAATATCGAACCAGTTTGAAGTGCAGGCGCCTCAATTATGCAATCGTTGTATGCGAACAACGCATGAATCAATGGAATCGAGTTAATGTGCTTGTAAATCGATTGGACTTCTTCAACGGTCGAATTCACGCAAGCTGCATTTTTTGCATTAAAAGTTATGTTTAATTGACAGCAATAATTTTTAGCATCTGCTCGGAGCTTGCGGATAGAATCGTCAAGAATAATAAATACCCACCTTGATTGGCCGTTCAGTATCAGTTCTGTTAGGAAGTTAACTTCTTCTATTTGCTATCCCTCCAGGTAACCTTGATTTTTGGCCAATCTGAAGAATCTATTTGTACATTGTAATGCTGATATTTTATTGCGTCTGACGCAAAAGTATGTCTTAGTTTTCTTATTTTAATAGTGGCTCGCACTGTTATATCTATAGATCGGGACAAACTAAGCGTTATAATGTGTTTATCCAAGGGATCTCATTGTCCTCATACAATGAATGGCACCGCGACGTTTCTACCTTGTGGCTCGCAGCTGCCGTTCAACATTACAAGTGTAATAAAGTGTTTGTAATAATTACGACGATAATAGAGCATTAAACACTTTACACGTCAGTAAACGATCATTGTATTTTTAACAGGAACACAAAGGTTAAAAATTTATCTGTATTTATTTTACTTTATCTGGGTTAGAGAAATTTATGTATGGTAGAAGTAAGAAGGAGAAAACGTGTACGTAGCAAAAGAAATAGAATATGAAATAAAATATGTTTATGAAAGGTTTAGGAAATATAAATTTCATACACAAACAATAGAACAAGGAAAGGGTAGAAATGACGAAGAAGAAAGTCAAATAAAATTTTAAAGCACACTGACTCGCAAGAAGATTGAGATTGAGATAAATAGTGCAAGACAGAAACTAAGTGTCGGTCTGCGTTAAGTGCAAAAATCACATCAATAAATTACTATGGAGGAAGTGTTTGATGACTAAAGAGATCTTGCTATTGATCTTTGAACAAAAAAATCTAAGTATCGCTTCTCATTACAGCTGCACGATAATTAGGCAGTTAATGTGTACAGTGAGTAAGACTCATTTTGAAGTAGGTACATCGTTAAATTTATTGTTTACTCATAAATATAGTCAATTTTAGGTCGATATAAATGCAATTTTGACAGATGCCTTTTAAGGAAAGTTGAGTATCGTTAATGAACACCAACTCGATTTCCCGATAGCCCGTACTGGATGGGGGTGAATCGGAGAGCATCTGTGTGCTTCGGACAAAAGGATACTTTAAAAGCGCTGTTGTTGATCGTTGATAATTAAATTAATCGTCGTATTGAGTGTTAACTGGGGAGTAAATTTGATGGAGGGCAGATACGTTTTATTAGATATTTATAAATACCTAAAATAGATTTTACAGTGAAGTTACAAAGTAGCAAAAATGATACCTCAAATTATTACCTATAATACATATTTTGCACTCCTTGACTTGATATACGTGGGGAACTCAGAAAGTATTGCAAAAAGAAAAAAATGTTCCACAGATTCTAATTTTTTGATTTCATTTTAGTTTCTCTTTTAGTACTCTCTCACTTGCATCTATAGAGCTTTATGCGTCTGAACCAATTTTGAAAACATTTTTGCCACTCTTCCTCAGGTAGTGAGTTAAAGTGAAAAAACTTGCGATTAAAATTTTTCCAGCGCTGCTTGATCTTTTCACTTTGGTAGACGGTGGCTCACTTTGAAACAGCCAAACAGTAGATTGACGCTAAGTTTCTGGATCATATTGGTAGATCCAAGATTCGTCAACACGATATTTTGATTCCGTTCGTAAAAAAATATGGAGGGGAATTTTAATTTGGAATGTTTTGTTTTTATGTTATATATAGTCATAGTTTTAATTGACATCAAAATCAGCCAGTGTTCCATAGATAAAAACTCTTTGTCGCAAAACTTTCTGAGTAGCGTGGTTACATTGCCTAATTAATCGTTCATCGCTTGTCATGATGACTCAATAGGTTTTTTATCAAAGCTAAATATTACTTTCAATTAATTAGCCCGTATTAATCATATGCATTAGTATTTTAGAAACTTTCAATCTTTTTGTTCAAATTTCGTCTAAAGAAAATATTAAAAAGAAAATCGCACTAAATTACACACTTTTAAGCTACTAACTTAGCAAGAGTATAACAATATTGTCAAAATAATCTAAACATAAACGACCACTTGACTCAACCATCGATAATGTTAATGATCATTAATGTACCTACTCTGCGCATTTTTGCACCAAAAACATTTGTTTATTATGTACGGGCAGGTGTCGACGGTCGATGACGTTAGACCTTTCTATGTCGCGTGCGCAGGGCATATGCACAAGCTTGCATACAAGCCTTATAAGTGCGTAATAGTCTATTACAATAAAGGCTATAAATATAAACATCGATATTCTATTGGTATTCAGATTATAGGATCTCAATATTCTTCATATTATACTCGAGTATATGATTCAGTTCAAACTTCTATATTTCTATTACATAGTATCAGCTCGTCTCTCCGGTATTTAGAGAAATAGGCCTCTGCTAAGGCACGTCTCCACATCCCGCTGATCTTATTCAGTGAGCCATCCGTGCATCTGACCGTAAAGCAACTTACGTTACAATCAAACTAAAGCAATTCCAAATTAAGCGAAAAGCGTTCAATTGTCGATAAACCAATCTGGAAACGTCCTGATCAAAATATGCAGAATTATTTACAAATTTTGATACTTTTAAGCAGGTAGGTACCTCTGTGGAGACTATTCATTCAAACATTCAAAATATCAAATCGTGAAATATCTGTAACCCTTACTTTTATCAATTGGCTACTCAGCCGTGTTAAGTGGTTACATCCACAAAGCATAGCGAAACAAAAAAGTTGATTGAAAAACTAGTCGTTTGGCTTGTAAATTTTTTATCGACTTTCTTTAAACTTGCTACAAAGTTAAGCACGCAACAACTTTCTTGTCGGCACAATCTTTTTGCGTACTGATGATCACGTTTTAATGCTCCTTAAGTATGTCGTCGCATGTCATAACCCTTTATGTTGACTTGTGTACTTTAAGTATTGCTGTCCTTTCAAGTGTCAGTCATCATCATCATCATCTCAGCCTTTAGACGTCCACTGCTGGACATAGGCCTCCCCCATTGTCCGCCATTTAGACCTATCGGCAGCGACCTGCATCCAGCGGGTGCCCGCCACCTTTATGAGGTCGTCTGTCCATCTAGCAGATGGACGTCCTCGGCTTCGTCCGCCGGTACGTGGTCTCCATTCGAGAACCCTTCTGCCCCATCGGCCATCGGTTCTTCGAGCTATGTGCCCTGCCCACTGCCACTTCAGCTTGCTAACCCGAGAGGCTATGTCGGTGACTTTAGTTCGTCTACGGATCTCCTCATTCCTGATTCGATCACGTAGGGAAACCCCGAGCATAGCCCTCTCCATAGCTCGCTGTGCGACAGTGAGCTTATTTATGAGGCCCATAGTCAGAGACCACGTCTCGGTGCCGTAGGTCATCACTGGCAACACACACTGGTCGAAGACCTTCGTCTTTAAGCACTGAGGTATTTTGGACGAGAAGACGCTGCGTAGCTTCCCGAACGCTGCCCAGCCGAGTTGGATTCGTCGATTGACCTCTTTCTCGAAGTTGGACCTACCTAGTTGGACCGTTTGGCCTAGGTAGACGTACTCGTCAACAACTTCGAGAATCGAGCTCCCAACTGAAACTGGGGTGGGCACGACATGGACATTCGACATGATTTTCGTCTTGTCCATGTTCATTTTAAGGCCCACCTGTTGGGAAACTCGATTGAGGTCTCCGAGCATTGTGCTAAGATCCTCCAGCGATTCTGCCATGACCACGATATCGTCGGCAAATCGAAGGTGAGTGATGCATTCGCCATCAACGTTGATGCCGAGTCCTTTCCATTCCAGGAGCTTGAAAGCGTCTTCCATCGCATTGGTGAAGAGCTTCGGAGAGATAACATCTCCTTGTCTCACACCCCTCTGCAATGGAATCGGCTCCGTGCTCCCTTCCTGTACTCGGACTGACATGGTGGCGTTGTTATACAAACACTTCAACACTTCGATATACCGATAGTCAATATGGCACCGCTGGAGGGACTGTAGCACTGCCCAAGTCTCGATCGAATCAAAGGCTTTCTCATAGTCCACAAACGCTAAGCATAATGGCAAGTTATACTCCTCGGTCTTCTGTATAACTTGCCGCAGCGTATGGATGTGGTCTATGGTACTATAGCCTTTTCGGAAACCGGCTTGTTCGGGAGGCTGGAAGTCATCAAACCTGCGCTCGAGACGATTCGTGATAACCCTCGAAAACAGCTTATAAACATGGCTCAGAAGCGAGATGGGCCTATAGTTCTTCAACAAGGTCTTGTCACCTTTCTTGAAGAAGAGCACCACCACGCTTCTGTTCCATGCCTCCGGCGTAATACCTTCGAGCAAGACGGAATTAAAGAGCTTCTGAAGGACTTTCAGTACCGGTGTTCCACCCGCTTTCAGAAGCTCTGAAGTGATTCCGTCCTCACCCGGCGCCTTGTTATTTCTAAGCTGTTTGAGGGCCATCCTAATCTCGTACAGGCTGATGTCCGGGATGTCTTCGGTATAGTGTCGGGTCAACTTGGCTCTTGGGTCTTTGGCCAAGTTGCCAACAGGTTTAGCGACCGAGGTATACAACTGTCCATAGAACTTCTCGATCTCCCTCAGTACCTCTTGTTTGTCGGAAGTGACACTGCCGTCCTCCCTCTTCAGCTTCGTCAACTGGCTCTGCCCAATAGATAAGTCTCTTGCGAACACTTTGGAGCCTTTATTCCGCTCTATCGTCTCCTTAATACGATTAGTATTAAAGAGACGGATGTCGTGTCGCAAGGACTGGTGAATCCGTCTATTGAGCTGCCGATATGCTTCCGCGTCATCAGGAGTCTGCAGTGTCATCGAACATCGTTCCGCCAAGAGGTCGAGGGTGTGGTCGGTGAGCTTTTGGGGTCCATCTCTTCGACGATGTCTGAAGAATTTAGACCCCACCGTATGGACAGTTTCTACCAACCTGTTGTTGATATCGTCCACTGCAACGCAATCCTCTAGGCAATCGAAGCGATTTGACAGTTCAAGCTGAAAGTTTTCGGGATTCTGTATGTGGGCAGCAGTAGGTCGGAGCGTAGACTTCATCAGGCGGGACCTTTCTAACTTGACGTTTATATTCAATGTGCCTCTAACCATTCGGTGATCACTACCGGTTTTCACCCTGTGGATCACGGAGACATCATTGAATATTTGTCTCTTTGTGGCCATAATGAAGTCTATCTCATTTTTAACGGAACCGTCGGGGCTCATCCAGGTCCACTTCCTATGAGCCGGCTTCTTGAAGAAAGAGTTCATCATAAAGAGTCCCTCTTTCTCAAGAAAGTCGGCCAGCCTCTGGCCCCTCTGGTTCCGGTGCCCACATCCAAATTGCCCCACTCTCAACTCATCGTCGCCTCTTTTGCCCAGTTTCGCGTTGAAATCCCCCATAACAATATTGTAGTGTGTTTTCGAAGCATGTATGGCTCTACTAATGTCCTCATACATTGCTTCCACTTCGTTATCCGGGTGTGCCGAGGTCGGTGCGTAGACCTGTATGACCTTCAACGAATATCTCTTGGATATTCTGAGTATAAGGTACGCGACCCTGCTCGACACACTCGTGATGGCTACAACATTATTTACGAGGGACTTGTGGACGATAAACCCGACACCACCTTGGGACTGCTGGTCGCCCTCCCGGTAATAGAACAAGTTGCCGGATTTCAGGGTTATCGTGTCCTCCCCCTCTCTTCGGATTTCTGATAACCCCAATATATCCCAGTGCAACTTGCCTATCTCCTCTTCCAGCTCAGCGATCTTCTCGTCTGTCCTCAAAGTGCGCGTGTTGTAAGTCACCAGTGACAACCTACGTCGGTGATCCATGTCAAAAGCCCTGGTCGTTCGACGGTGGAATCCCGCCCGGAGATTCTTAGCACCCCTGGCTCCAGCGCTCGACCAGCGCCCGTCGTCCACGCCGGTGTTGCGACTGGAGCCGCCGGGAACTTGGGGCCGTTTTACTTTTTCTGCCATAGGGGGGGGGGGGGGGTGGACCGTAACCCGCCGCGCTGGTCCAGTGCGTGGTGGCGGGTCGCCAGAGCCTCGTTCGTTGGTCGGCAGGGTGCACCACGAGCCGGTGAGGTTGGCTTGGGTCCCAGAGATGTAGGTTGGGACCCCATACACCCAACTGTCAGTTGGGTTCAATTCAAGTGTCAGTATTTAGATGATAATAATCATCGCTTTACCACAGGAGTAACGATTACTGCAGTATTGCATGTGAGGATAGTATTGAATGAGGAATGTCGGGTTATGATATACGTTTAAAAGAACTGTCCTGAAGATCTAATCAACAATCAACATGCGATTGGTGCAAATAGTTTTTAAGGATCTTCTTATTAATTTCATCACGTCCATATTTAGATTGTGTGATATTTTTTAAGGACTTGCTACATCCGTGAGAATGAATGATGAAATTTCGAGTTTTCAATTCAACAGTTTTGAAGTTCTCCAAACTTACTGCTTCTTTATAGAGAATTGGCGAACGGAATCAGGTGTAAGTAGTTACATGAGGTCCGCTAAAAGCAATTCTAGTCTTTAGTACAGCGTCGAAGGATTGCCTCAACGTGCAACATTGTGTTTTATTACTTGAATAGGTACTCTAACTTACCGATGAACGTAACGAAGATAGGAAATTGTTTAATATCTCCCTTGGTAGAGCCAGCACCGCGCATGTTTATGGTGTTCCGTGGCAGTAAAGAAGGGCCATTAGCGGAACAGGTCGCGTAACTTTCCACGTTTATTGGGGACAATGCTGGCTTCCTAAACTCGCTCCGTACACCTGCCCGGAGTAAGGGGAGACGGAATTCCTATGGGGTGCCATTCGATTTTACATTTCGACTATTATGGAGCAAAAATGTCAAGTTTCTTTTCCATTCATTTTTGCTTTATTCTAAATGTACTTTTGAGCTACGAAAGTTAAAAAGCATACATTCCTTACATTGCTGTATGGATTTTTTTTTAACATGTTTGTGTTTTAGTATTATCTATGCAGAATACCAAATACCGATTCAATAGTCAATTAATAATAATAATTTATGATAATTAAAACAATTTTAATAGTGTAAGCACTACGGTACGATAACGTAAGATTCTTATTTGGAATGTGACAGAAACATCTTTTTGAAGCGGTTCGATTAGTTAGGGAAATCCAGGTTGTTCACTCGCTTTAAAAACTCGTCAATGAAAAAATTATTTCAAGAAAAACACTATTCAAATTGCAATGCTAATGCGTGTTATTGAAATATTTAAATACCGAATTAGTATTCATTAAAACGTGTTAAAACTGATATTTGTATTAATGTAAAAACAACTGTTCCTGTAATATTTGTATGGCAGCTGAATCTTTTATCGCAATTGTCTCCACAAGGTTGTAGGTACCTATAGTACACTAATTGTTATCTGGTGAACAATATATCCAACCCTTTAGTACTTCTCTCAAAACACTTATATACGTGACGGTATCTAACCAAAGGGAGCGTATTGTCGGTTGGGCTTTATTAAATTTGCTTATGATTTTCTAACTTAAAATTTCGTTTTTAAATGATTGTCTAAACTATACTAAAAATAGTTTTTTATTAGGGGCCTATTCTGCATTCAATAATTTGTGGCGAAGATGAACGCATCGACTAGCGTTTTAATGGTATAAATGCAAATAAGCGTAAGTACTCTTACTGGTAACGATAATACTAAATTGAGATCTCTCGCAGTGTTGTGCAAATTGTTTTCATTTCTAATTGTGGCAGCTTTTTTTAAGCTATTAACTTTATCGATCACTCATATGGAATATATATGTAATCACAATGGTATGTATATATATTTCAATTTTCAGAAAGCTTACAACAGCCCGAAAAGAAAATTGAAACATTTAAAATTCCATATCCAGGATACTATAACCAATAATAAGATCCCTTTTCTTAGATAATGTGACATCTCATAATCCTGTCAAACCCAAAATTAAATTATATGACACATATGTTTCATGAACCGTAAATCGCGGTCACCCCCACCAGGAGAACCTTTTAAACACAACAATATTTTACAAATATTAATTTCGTTGTATACCGCACCGCTTTCGTCGTCCAAGCGTTTTGAAAACACATATTCAAGCTATACATCGAGGGGACGGCGAGTTCGTAATTATAAACGAGGTGAGTCGAGGTGTCGAGATATCGCGATAATATCGAAGCGATTCCGTTTAACGTTACCGACGGGTATTTAATCGGGAATTTAATAAAATGGTCAAGCGGGACTGTCGCCGACTGATTTACGGTATAGTACGCCCTGTGTGAATGTCGATGCTGGAGAATTTAAAAGTGATTTAAAAAATGTATTTATTCGATTTCTTTTAAACATCTATTAAGAAATAATAGGTATATCCAGTAGTTGGGGAAGAGGAAAATAGGAAGGCCAATGGAGAGCTGACTGAACGAGATAGTTGTTACAGCAGGCACGAATTGGGAAAATGCGACAAAGGTATGAAGGAGGTTTATGGATTTGGATATATATCGCTGGCTTGTGTAATATGGAGGAGGCTTGTGGATTTGGAGAAATATGGCTCGATTGTGTGTAAACACATCGTAAATAACGTATTTCAATAAATTTACAAAAAATGTTATTTAATTGTAAGGACTAATAAAGCTTACATATAGACAAAAAATCAAGTAGTTGAGTTTTTTGTTTATTATTAACTTACAACTACAACTAGTGACCTACAACTAGGGTTGCCATCAGAAATTGAATGAAACTAGAATTCTGGATCAAAAAACCCCGAATATTGCGTCTGTAAATATAAACCAGTCTTATGGATGATATGCAATTGTTTAAAACATCCTGTCACCGGCGGTGTCAATGTGCGTTATGCTCTTCTTAAAAACTCCGGACACATTTGAAAAATTTCCCTTCAAAGAGGACAGAGTCCAGGGAAAAGAGGACGGATGACAAGTCTACCTACATAACGCAATTATGAGAATATGTCTTAATAAATAAAGGTGTGGTAAAAAGAGCTTTTTCGCGATAGTCTGTACAATCAAAGAACAATTAGAAAAAAATATTTGAATTTTTGATTAATTGTGTTCGCTTAATTTGTGTTAATTCTGTTCTTTTCTTTCTAATGAAAATGGAAATTTAAGTTTCTAATACATAATGCAAAGCTAATGCTTAATTTCTAATAATTAAGTTTCTAATGCAGCAAAGCTAATGAAAGCTATATTCTTAGAAAGTATTATGAAATTTGTGGATAGTGCAAACTCTGAAAGTATACAATCATAACACGAAGCTGACAAGTATAATGCCGTCCTATTTAAGTTACCAGTGCCTCACAAATTGGTCCAGGGTTCATAAAATATTGATGACGGATTTACAAGCCGGCAATGCTGGCCTAAAAGTATTAATATTACAAAACAACGAAAAGTATTGTTATTTCTACATATACAAGGTATCCAGGAAAGAATGGATAAGCCTGACACACCTCATAGTAGAGCTATTGGGCGCTCAAAATAAAATACAAAAAAAAAATCTATCTCAAGTACCTACTATCTAAGATGAGTAATTTTTTTTTTTAAATGTCGTTTTTTTCACATTATTTTACGTATATCTACCACGGCTACAAATAAATGACATCCGTCGGTTTTTTGGTATTATAATATTCTTTATGGACTACACCAATAGATATGCAGTACCTAAATAGTATGAGTAGCTGTTGCACCTTTTTGGAAAATAAAAACTGAAGTTCAATTTTCAGCATGAAATGTGGTAAATATTTTTTTTTGTAAAAGTTTAAGCGTCTTGGGTGTAAAAAAAAATGTATAAGGACCTAAGTGGCCAACTATTTCAAAAAAATGCGTGTTTAATACAGATTTCAAAATGGTATAATATATCCTTTTATCTAATGTAAATATGACGTTGTTGCTATTAATGTGCAGAAGGAGTAAATTCGACTAATTTACAAAATTTAAAAAAAATGGATCTTTCTTGTCTTAAACTGTACCTGATCATAAGGGCTTCATAAAAAACAACGTTACACATTGATAATACTTTATTCTAGCGAAAAACGGGCTGGTTACAGTTTACAGTATTCTAACACATCTGCGTTGATGAATTGGGAGCTATTTGAGCTGATATTGATTAGAGACGTAAGCAAATTTAGGTAGGTAAGTAGAAATTATGAGGTATGTAATAATTACGACGACTGAATTTGTTGAGAAGAACTTGGGTAATATCGAAATCGAGAAACATTGTTAAAAGCACAAAAATTGTAAGTGGTCATTTTGTTCTGATTAGTATTGCAAAGCAGACGACAGAGCTTGTCAACTCAGTCGTATAAATAGATCAGTCATGTAAACTCGTATAACTCTCTAGCTTTATATAAATAACTCTGCATCTATCTTTGACAAATCTCTCCTCACAAACATTGAGTGTCGCGTCACAGAACGCCTACGTTTATATACATGGACGACCTCACATCAAATTAGTTTTGTTGTCAAGTCATGTCAAAAACAAGTTATTATTAACTATTGAGATATATTGCAAAAAGATTGTACGGAAAGCTTTCTATGTCCGTACACACACAGTCTTCCTTTATTTTCTATTTCTTACCAATACCTAATTTGTTTGTCACTTAATAACTGCAACAAATCAACGAATCATTACCAAATTTGGCACACGTGTAATTCGAATTAACACTTAGAATTTTATGTATTATATGAAGTTCCTGTCTGTTTGTTGGCGTTGATTTTAGGAATGACTTCAGGCGAAAATTCCGATTTTGAAGGGGAATGAGGAGAAAGACTGTAGATAACGATTATTTGAACCTTAATATTAGGTGAACGATTCATCCTTAAAAGTTAAACGTATTATTTCGTTATTATATTTTGTTCGTTATACGCAATGTTCGCATCATTTCAACATTTTTAATTATCTTGTATATAACACTAGTCCTATATGGTAGTATCGGTTAATCGTACGTTCACACAAATACAATCTCATTTGCAGCTCATTATTTACTTCTTCTATAGGCAAGTGAGTGGCGCCAACTGCTAATACAGCGTTGTAAAACAAACATATTCCTTCACTTAAAGCAATGAATGTGTTTACGATGCGCACACTAGGCGCGCACCTGCCTCGCGTTACGCGAAAGCAGCCCGAGGAATGTGCACTCGGGCCCAAATGTAAACTTACTCAATATATCCACCAGAGGTGGGTTGGGTAAGCACAATAAAGAACAATTTATACAATTTAAAGGTCTCACTTACCCCAGGTGGTTTTGCCCACACACAAATCTGGAAAGTGTACCTACGCTAGTCCCTACTAGACGTGACCTATCTTAGTGTGATTGAATAAATACATAAATTCCCAATAGATACTTGTGTAGTAATCCAAGTCTCGTTCCGTGGTGAGCCGGTGGCCGCTACAGTTCGGCAACTCACACACGGCAGCAAAATCACCTCGAGATATCACTTCCAATACAAGCACAATCACAGCAAATCCAACCAAAACACTCGCGTGGCACAGGATATCAGCGTACAAGACCTATTACTAGGCGCTAATAACAAATAACAACTGTCCGAAGCCGCGGTGTGAATTTATCACAATTTAACTCTGCTCGCCGCCGAGCGCGTGTTACTCCTAAAAATATCAAATTCTCAAACCGCCTTCAATATGGCGGGGACAAAAAAATGTTGCTTCAAATAATCAATGTATGCGGGTATGCAAAGATGCTCGCGCCAATTTCAAACAGAATGGGTATGTAAACGTAATAAACCGTCTTACGAACACAACAAAATGTTTGTAATCATGCGAACGCTCCTGTCCGTAAAGTATTATCCAAATGCTTTACAAAAACTGCCCTCGGTTATAGCGGACAACCGACAATTTTACCAGTCTTTCGTCTATTCCAACATGCAACGCGGCATGCAGCATGCATGCAATGTGATGACAACACTTTCTCGTGTGCAAACTCTGTTAGTAATAGTAATGGACTGTGAATGTCGCAGAGATTATTTTTACTCATTCATGAAGTCACTAGAAAATATTACTGCGACTTCCATTTACCACGAAAACCAAGGATTCTCATCTGACGTCTTACAATTTACATTACAATAGTATTATTTTAAAAAATGATGCCTGGATCAGCGCGGCGCTACATCTCCCTTGGTAGTGTCGCAGCGTCTCATACAAATAAAACCTTGCATACTGGAGACAAAATTCATTATTAAAACCGATACTACAAGTTTACGCAGTCTTCTCGCTCACTGATGAAATTTCGTACTCGTCTCAATGACATTTCACAATACTTTAAAAAACGTGTTATTATTCAATAAATGACAGTAAATTAAGTATTTCATTTAACAGTTTTATCACTGACGTAATAGTATTTGTAATTGTGGTAGCATTCTTATAAAATATAATAAAAAGCTTTTTTGCTTTCAGTTTAAATACCTTCGTTATATCTTTAGTTTACAAGTACACTTAGCGTGTAGAAGCATTAAGTTTATACGTATGTTCGATTTGATCGATTGCTGACAAACAATGAGCTGCGAGAAGAAATATATTAGCCCTAGCGTATCGTCCATTGAAGGAACCCCTCCACGCACGCCCTCTTTTAGGTGATTGCATCGGAAGCAGTAGAAATGCGCCGGGATCATGCAGCAATCTGCCCATCCCCTCCCCCTTAGAAACGTATCGTGTTGCCAGGATTAATTGCTGTTTACCCCCGCAGCTTGGGGCAAATATTTCGAATTATATCACGCGAAATTGACGACCGTTGTAATGCCAAATTAATTATGCCCTGCAACAGCATCGAGGTACAATTTGCGGAGGCATTAAGGGCGTCGAAGGTAACTGTACTCGGGCAAAGATTTTGGAAATTGTAATTTAAAATCAATCTGGGCTGGAACCGCTTCAACATCGCCTAAAGAGAATTCAAAAACAGTGGTTGAATATGGGTACGTAATGGTTTAAAAATTGAGCTGCGATCTCCAAGTATCGAGTCCTCGCGGGCAGTTCAATCATTATTATAATTAGTACCAATATCAGTGTCCGAGTCATTGACCGAGGAATTGACGGTTACGACGATTCCTATTTTTAATCAGGACTATATAACATTCTCGATCATCAGTCTGTGTCTTTCCGTCTGGATAAACACATGATGATAACGGGAGTGGTTTACGCAGGATCATCACCTGTGACATTATTGAAGTCGTTAGTCTATGTAGCCGGAGGGCATCCTACGCTATGTTTACAGAGGACTCCTCCAACCTCCAGTGGTTATCGGTCCTGGAATGATATAATCCGCCCTTTGCCATTGATGTCGCAGAAGAATTGTCTATAATCTTCATCGAATTTCTTCAATTAAACAACATTAATGTTAAAAATGACAAATTTCAACTTGAGTTACTGTGAATGTTATCCTATTAGATATCCCATGAGGTACAAAACAAAAAAACTCCGTCTGTAAAATTTTCGCCCGACACTGTGATGAGTTTGTACCTACTGACTAAAAGTGAAAAAAATTCCTAAAATTCCCAGCAAATCGTCGGACGATTGAATTGCTTCAAAAATTCCAGTTTGCAGTTGGAGATTAAGGAATGCAATTGGACAGAAAGTCGACGCATCTTTATAGATACGATGCAATAAATTGTTGACTTAGCTATGTAAGTACTACTCACTTTCTCGAGGACCCTCGATTTTGGCTCTTCGTATGACTTTAGCACTAAAACACTAAAGGTGTCATTTGCCAGGGAGTCTATGAAGGACACATTTAGCTATTTAGACAAGAATGGTTTAAATTTCCGTTTAAACAAATGTAAGCTTTATTTATAGGCGAAATTAGGCACAGATTGAGTTGATCCAAAATTCTTGCATTTCTATTTCTACATCCACGATAACATTTTCATTTTCACATGTTAAACTATAGTTAAACTCCTCAAGCGATTTTAGTTCCATAGCAGTCCGATGTGTAATATAAGATAAAATGTTTAAAAGGTCATAATGCTTATTTAAATTATACTTCGATAAACCATACATATGTCTTTTATTAATGACTTATTATTAATTTTACAACTTTATTAACGGATAAGTAAATATTACAGTTTAGGTAAACAAACAAGAATTTCAAAGTAATTTAAATATTACTTACATAAATTAATTAAATATTAAAACAATCGCCATATTAGTTACATAACAAAACAAAGATCCATACTTGCATCCAAGGAATTACAACAGTTGCGACAACAATTCGACTGATTCACAAAAGCATTACGAAACTAGCAAACAATCATCAAGAAACTCCGCTATGTAGAATTCTCTGCGGTCCTGCGTCTGGGAGACTGGAATTGTCCAATTGAATGAGATTGCCTGATGGGAACCTCCAATGGAATTCGAAGACGTTTGCTCTTCTGTCTGTAGACTACACAAAACAAAGGATCTCTAGACTTCATTGTGTACGGGGTGAGTTTGAGCTTTTCCAAAAGCCTTGATGATTCTGAGTTCAGTTAGTATTGCACACCAAAGAATACATAACAATGACACAAACGTTTTAAAAAATGGTACACAAAAAGTAGGTCTCATCTCTAAAGCGATCTCATCCAGGAGGACCCGGTAAGAAGAAACAAATATGTAATAAATATATTTATATACATACTTTATCCCAATAAACCAAGAGATAAATTCCAAATAATAATAATAATAATACGTATTTAATACCATACATTAGTAGGTACATTATTTACATATAACGAAAATTTATATTAATTTGCTAAATACAAGTCTAAAAACCTTTGGTTAAAAATACATAACTACCTTCGGTCAGGTGGACTGACGACTTGAAGAGTGCCGCTGGTAGTGGGTGGATGAGGAGAGACGAAGACCGCGTGTGGCGGCGGTCCTTGAGAGAGGCCTATATCCAGCAGTAGAAAGACACAGGCTGATGGTATGGTATATGTCAATACATTTAGTTATTAGAGAATATAGTAGAATACATGGTTTCGGGCTTCGGGAAAGGTTCAGACACAGCCTGTATAAAATTAGAGAAATTATAAAGAAAGCTGCAAAGCTTAAAAAACCTTCACCTATTACAGAGTTCACAACTTAAGTCTTTATCTGGTTAAGTTCGTTGTGGGATAAATCAGTAGTTCCAAATGTCTGTTTGAACTCGTCATACAATCAGCAAATGGTAAAAATGATGTCAACATTTATAAACATAATGTTGGGATAGCTCATGGTTTTTTACAACATTCACTTAAACATTTATTTTTTCTAAAAACTTTAATAAAATTTACCTTTTTGACTAGGTACTGCATGCCTCTTCTATCATACTAAAATTCCATTCTATAAATATTGGTCAATTTGTTTAAAAGACAAGCTTAAACAGTTCATTTGGCATTTTAAATACAAAGATATTTCACAGAACTCTAATTGGCAGCAACAGCAAAGCATTTACTTTGATCGTAAAAATAATAATTAAAGTTGTTGCAAATATGTATATTTTAATTTCCGCTTGCTATTAAGTGGGCAGTCTGTCCATTTGTCACATTAATTGTAAAAACGTATTTGATATCAGCTGCTGCAGGTGACTCGTTATATCGATAAATATTATTTACTGCATATATGGGAAGTCCTCTAGCGTCCTTCAAAACGCAAATCTAGATAAAAATGGATAAATTGTAATGCACCTAGACGTCTGGTGACGTTATAGCGGTCGGAACATTCTGTAAAGTTAATCGGTTCGCAATTTAGATAATAGGGAAGGGTGCCCAATTGATCGTCCATGCGAATTCGCTCGCACGGCCACTAATTACAAACTGGCCCCTCATTTAGCTATCTATATAAGCGATTAAGCTTATACATAAGGCCCTAATCTCACTTTATGCTTTTAGTTATAATTTTAGCGATCGAACGCTAAATCCCGCACATTTAAAAGTGCGATTTCTAGTTGCAGAACGCTGCTATGCGTTTCCCCGTCTCTCTCGTCGTCCGATTGCCTATAAGTCGATCGCGTTTAGCGATGCAGTCTCAAAAATGTGCTATTATGATACCGCGATCCAGCGCCAAGAGATGCAGTCGCAAAAACCCGATCGTCCATGCTAAAAGTATCGAGTGTGCTTATGGCCAATATTTGCCGGACAGCCGTACGCATGATTACAAACTTTTTTCGAGTTCGTGAACGACATATTATACTGATTTTAATGATATATTCGTTATATATTCGGTTTTTCTACAGCGTTGTATTTGCGGTTGGTGTCATTTAATCACCTATCAAATATGTTGAGAATAGGCTGCAAAGGAATTTGTATTATTTGTTCGAAAGCTTTGGCCAATTTGGTAGAGTAGAGACTGGGATTTTTATTCTACCTTGAGATTCAGACAGTAAAACATTGTTGTAACACACCCGAGATGTTTTATGTTAAATTTTATATGGTGAAAATTCAGAAGCTATGCCTGACAAGCCAAGAAGGTGGATAAGTTAAAAACGTTGTTGGTGTTCTTTTACGAGATAATTAAAAAGATAGGCAATCAACAAGATGTTTATCGCATAGAGACAAAGAAAGAGCGTCCATTATAACGGTCCGTCGTGACACGTAGGCAAGTCAATTACAAGGAGCGTGGGCTACAAACTATATTAAAATTGTTCTCGCAGCCGTCTGGACATGTAACGAAATAATGTCGGACGCCTTATATGAATAATGTACAACTTGTTGCTGTTATAAATTACACTGCATGAAGAACACATAATACTTTAGTGTAATTTGTGAATTAAGAAAAGCCTAGACCATTTCTAAATGCTGTCCTGTCCTAACTAGGTACAATATAGAAAAAAAAACTATGAACTGCTTGAGATTCTATCAAAAGTATTGCATAACAGCTATATGACTTCTATAGTTGTGTATAGACAACTCACATCAACACGACAGCTTGCTACTACAACATATATACGAGTACGAAAACAAATAAAATATAATCGAATGCCAAAGTTGAAAGAAACGGAGACTGCAGCAGGTGCTCTGTCACAAACGCGGCAGCTGCAAATCGAAACTTGGCATTTCGATATATTTCAAAACACACTATTAAGAATTGTTACTTTGTTGAAGAGCTCAATTCAACACAAACCAACTTAATAGCAATGTTTTAATTACCAGAAAAGATCATTCGAAGAATTGCGGCAGACCAAAAAAACAAAGGTGGTACCGTATCAAATGTGATCTTTTTATAAAAAAATATTGAAAACCGTATAAAAAAAAAACATCAACTAAAGGAGTCTATTTTATTATTGCGATTTACACGTATCATGTAATTTTATAGTCAAGCAATTATGACTGAACAAAATGTATTATTGACCGTAACGAAAATTGTTAACGATATTGTTCGCTCATGGTTGGTGTTACATAATGTTATATCATGATCTCGACTCTCCTAAAGCACATTCCACAAGGTCGCATTGCCGTGTAAAGTTACCTATGTATGGAGACTATCTTTGTAACAAAATGCGTTCCGGCCCTGTCCGCGGCGTGAAGCTGATGCTTCATTAACTTTAGACGGCAATAGTTTAGGGTACATAACCGCGCCGCGACAACTGATTTATGAGGCACATATATATTATGACAAAACGGCACATATACATTATAATATAATTAAATGAAATTAAACTTTAAAAAAAAATGTCTTGAATTTGTATATAAAATACGAAAAATCTTTTTCCCCGCCCTTATATACCAATTTTCACGGTATAGAAGTTGATGTGCTGCAGCGCCATCTAGTGGCGAGATACAACAAAGTGGATAGCATACAAATCTTCTCCATGAAAAAATACATATGTGTGCCAACTTTCATGGTGATCGGTCAAACGGTGTCGAAGTCTATTAACATCAGATATACCAACATCCATTTTTATATATAACATAGATTGGTATTGTACATAGTAATTATAAAGATTAGAACTTTGTGGCAAGATACTCAGTATGTTGACAGCATTACTACGTTGAATAGCAATGCTTATGCGCTGAGCAAGATAATCGCCGACCTTTTGAGGTCATCCATCAGTGATGTCAACCAGGCATTTCACTATTTGTAGTGATTCTGCGCATAGGTTTAATTAGGGTTTCGACACCGAACAGAATAAAAGTATAGATGGAGCCGATGTCCTTGTATCTATAAACTTTGCCTTTTGTAACCTGTAGAAAAATCAACCTGGTGCTAGAGTTTCTATTTAAGTCTGAATTAAATCATATCAATGTATAATATCTACCCATCAGCGCTGGTTACGCGTGATATAATATGACATGAAACTTCATCCTGGTTGCAAGGAAACGCCGTGCATTGTTGATAAACTGCTTCGGAATCTGTAGAAAAATCAACAAAATGCATACTACAAGTAATTCCAAAGCGACACTATTGTTGGAAAACGTCAGTGTAGCATAGCATCTCGATGAATCATCAAGGTTTTAAGATTATTCATATCGACTTTTATAACTACGTGTAAAACAAACTGTCAATTAACCGTTGAAAGCGTTCAGGCGTCGTACCTTCCCAGTCACTTAGAGGCTCCAAGTTAGAGCGGGCCGAGCGATAATTGCATTAGCGGAGAACCAGTTTGCTGCTCTGCCCTTTGACTGCCTTCGGCCGATAGAAAATGTGAGGTGATTTTTAGAAGTCGAGAAAGGCAAAGTCCGCTTAATGTAGGAGCTTCGGAAACATTCCGATCGGTTGCTGTGCGCTTATATAACTGACAAGTTTTGCATTTTGACTAGTCGGTTTATTAACCTTCTTCGATGTGAATTTCATTTCAGGCGACAAATTGTAATTTCCTTCCTTTACGAAATAATTCCTTTAATTTGTCTCGTTATTTCCTTGGCTGTATACACACATGGACGACACGACAAGTTGACAACAACGACAAGGATGGACTTTACCCATATAAGTATTCAAATCAATACCTGTAGTAAGCTTAGTTAACTGCCTTTTTAACTCCAGGTCATACCACCCGGTAGCTCATTAAAATGGTTCAATGTTTCAATGGTTAAATAAAGGCTCGCCGTCGTCTGTTCTCTTCAGAATTCTCTGGAGAGAAGGATAAGTATAGAAAAAACAAAGAAGAATGTATTGACTTTTTAAATTGACCCTTTAGTGTGTTAATATTTGATTACACTGATTATTTCCGTTGGGGGTGAGAGGTTGATTTCTCCATATATATCGAGATAAAAATATCGAGTATGCGAATTGGAGTGTAGTTCCACTTGTTGTTATAAGTGTCGTTTAGTAATGAAGCGTAGGTGTCATTTGGGTTCGTGAGAAAGGCCTATTTTAAGGGATTTTACTGATTTTACTGATGTATTTGTAATATTATTAGATAAAAATTTAAAGTACCTACAGTTACACTTTTCGACAATTTTTATGTTCATTGTGATAGTGAGGATGCATGTGCAACTCAAAACATTCCCAAGTGTAAATAGCGCTAAAAATTCTTAGATTAGTGAAAAAATATGTAAATAAACAAAAATAAAGATATTATTACAATTAAATAATTTTTGATCATTGCGTAAATGAGTGTATTTTTGTAAATGCAAGTTTCGAATTCTGTGAATTAATAAATACCTACAACAAAAGGTACATTTTAATGATAGGCAAAATTAAAAATATATATTTAATTACATGCGTTATCATTATACTATGTTACATGGTGATTGAGAGGAAACGGAAGGATGTGGTTTGATTGATATGTTATACTAATAATTAATCGCGGTTTAAAAAATGCCCAGGCAAACATGTCTGTAACATTTTATAGTCACAGTTATAACTTATAATTATAACTCATTACTATTTACAATTTGTTCGTCCAATCTGCAATTACTACATTCAAAATAGACCTACCATAAAGTTAAACGTATAGAATAAAAACAATGAGGATTTAGAAGAATTTCGATCTTTTAAACATGTCACAACACTTCACACATTTTCTTTAAACATTCTGATGATTCTGTAAGTACCTCGAGTACGAATCTCTTAACAGCTTTAACACCTCGTGGATAATATGACGTAACTGCGTCATGGAGTACCATAATCTCAATCACCGTAGCTCATCACAATCCCCTCTAATGTTTCATTATACCTAGGTACAGGTTCCAAGGCTGTTCACATTCCATTCGCTAGGCTCGGCTCGCGTGATTCGACTCGCGAGCGATACACGATCTCTACGATAATGGTGGGCCTGTATTAGGCACTAATAAATTGCAGTCGCTTTGATGTGCGGGAACATGATAACCTAAGATTTTCGCTAGAAATACTTGGGTCTCTATAGAGCTGCTAAGGTTTACCAATCTTGCCATTCTTCTAATTGATGTAAGCAGTTTAATATGTGTTGGCTTGGGGGGACGTCCACCACAAGTCGTGGACTGAAATATCTCTATTTCCTCTAAAAAAAAAAAGTGGGCTTGTCAACTTACAATGGCGTATTATGGGGCGTTTTAGTAGAACATTATAGGTGAATATTCAATGATTGATTGATTGAATGTATGCTAGGCAAGTGCCTAGCACATTTACCTAAGTATCCAAGAGACCAAGATGGAAAGAACTTAAATATCAGCGAGATATTGTCGGAATAGTCAATGAGATTAAGGCCTCTTGAACTCAAATCCACACGTTGGTGTCACTAGCCTAGCGAAGGACTTTTCTTAAAACAGTAAAATACGTGAAGACAATCAACACATAGTTACATTGAAAATATAGGTGTTAATTATCATATCCAATTGTAAGATTACTATCTAGCACGTAATAATCGGCGAGATAAGATACGGTATCAGTGCGAAACTAGTCCAGTTATGTAATTTCGTAAGATTTCAATTTAGTTTAGCGGCTAGAAAACAAGTTAAGCTATCTAAAATACAGGTTTAAGATACAGATTATAATTAATTCGAAGTAGATTTACGCAAGGCTTAGTATAGTACACATTATTTTTTGCAATGATATAGAGACGTGGAAACATCACGAAACGCAAAGAAATATTTCGAGTAATTTGCTTTATTTATTAAGAGAATCAGATTTAAGACTATTGAAAAATAATAATTACATAGAAAGATACAGACAAGACTACTTTAGGACAAGAAAAAAGTAGTTTAAGTGACAGGCCAAGTTAAACAATTACTTTTTAAAGCAAGGATTGAGAACATAGTATGAGTATAAGAGATAATAAATAAATCATAAAAACTAAACTATAATGGTATAGATGGAAGTTAGAAAAGTGAAACCTGTAAATACCACGTCGTATATTCTTCGAGCGACAACTTTTCATAAGTGGTAGGTGAAGCAGTGCTCCGTGGAAATTCAACATTGTGATCTGAATTGACCAGATAGCTAATAATCCCACAATCGACGAAGCAAAAGAATATTTGAGTCTAGATTATGTAGAAAAAAGATTATATATATATTGGGTAGCAAAGGCACAAAGACAAAAGAATAATAACCAGAAATTGCAGATCATATACTAAAGAAATAGCCAATGAGAAATATGAAGATAGTTCACGCTGAAGCGAAAGGTTAGCTCACACGTGCAAAAGATCAAACATTGCAAAAGCTAATGGGCAAGTCCTGATCAAAGCTCAAACCGGTTCTTCTTAAGCCAAAGTACAAGGAGGAGTAAAGGCATCATGAAAACGTACTGTACCGTATAGTTATGGACTATATAGCATAATGCAACGTTTGCAAAGTTGGCGAGCGTTAACATTAACCCTAGAAGCCCAATCATATTTTGCTATCTAAAAAGCCCAATCATAGGTCAAATTTACCTACATGAATAAATACACTTGTAACATAGTTTATTCTGTGTAATTTATTATTTTTTATCATTATTTATTTGTATTAACTATTTAGGAAATGAAAAAACGCATAATTAGAATAATATTTATTTATTAGACTTTGAAAAAACAACTATTACTAATTAATACAAAAATTTGGTACAAAATGAGATCCTTTCGGTTTGCTTCTTTTAAACTAAAAATATAAAAAAAAAACTAAACAAAATCTTCTTTTTTCTACTAACCAATAAATGTTTTATAACAATTAAACAGTTTTATATATATATATTTTTTTTATAAACACTTTTCACACACATCAATATTGTGTTCACGACAATTATGCATTTTATGCACTGTGAATTTGTTTTCCGCTGTTTTTTATAAGAACAATACCCACAGTAGCGACGCTTTTTCGGTTCTGGTTCTTCTGTGAGGTCCTCTGACACTGGTTGTAGCTCATTTTGAAGGATATTCGTGATATTGTCACGCACTGAACGCTTCAATGTAGGGGCTTCCAGCCGCTGTTGCATCCATGGCCTGGTCAAATCCGTGCTCATTTTTTTTATAAAGGGTTTGCGACTTAACGGTTTTTCTTTATTAGATAGCTTGTTGTGGCAATGAATAATATATGAATTTACAAAAGACATATTGAGCATGCCGTAAAAAACAGCCATAGGCCACTGATTTGTCTTCCTATTTGTTAACATCGAGGAACACATTTGATCGAAGGAATCGACACCTTCTTTTGTCTGATTATAAAATAAGATCATGTCTGGCTTTCCATTAGTGTGGTCGACTACAGCATCTTCATCACACGATGATAAGAGGTATAAGAGGTCTTCTTCCGAGTTTGTATCGCATGTCTCTGAGTCACTGTTATCTCGCTATCTATCACGCTATCTCGTCAGTTCTCTGCTGTCTAGAGGACGCCATCTTGTTTTTTTCCCTAAAATAATATTTATTCGTTAATAACACAATAAAATACAACGTTAATCCTCTTGAAATAGCTCTCTTTAAAAACTTAAAATAATTGTAAAAATTACAAAAAGCCTAAACATAGGTCAAATTGACCTACAACAGTACGATAACTCCAATATGAAGGGACTTACCAAGGCAACACCGCCGTCTCCTGTGGGCTCTTGGCGGGTACTAAGTTGGTTCGATCAATCACGGCAATCGAAAGAAGTGTGCGAAAGAGAAAGCAGATATTTGTTTACATATAGGTAAAAATGACCTAGATTGGGCTTCTAGGGTTAAGACCTACTGTACCATATCTGGCTGTGTAGTAAGTACCAAGGATTTCATTAGCTCTGTGTGACTTATGACGACGCGCGTCAAGGTCCGAGCAATAAAAATATAAATAAACAATAACGAAAGTTGAACGACCAGCCGCGCTGGTGACTCACATTTTACCTGACCGGAGCACGGTTTATTCAGAACTTGTCTTTCTGATCATCACAATGGCAGGAATTCCGTTTCATCTCCGGCACTATTGCCGGCTATCCCTTTTAGAGGATATTATTGGATCCGACATTATGCCTACGTAAGAATCTTTGAATTGGCACGTGAGGCTTTTATATTGATGCATTAAGTAGATATTGTTCAGTTAATATATTACTACTTGTAAGCTTTCGTTTCATCAAAACGAAAATACTCCGACCATTAGTGTTCGAGTTATGCGGAAGATAGTCGGACAAGAGACTGTTGATACTTTCATTTGACAAAATTATAATATTTAGCGAACTACAAAAAGTTTTTAATTTCTATGCCTCATTGGCCTGTATCAAAACTGAATCTTTTATTGTCGATTTTTTTACGTCTAGACTATAACGTTTTTCATATGAAGTGAAAGTTGGATACGTCTATTTCTCTAAAAACCGGTCGATATTACTTTTCTTTCTTTTTGTAGATAAGAATTGGATATTAATTACACTCTTATTTAATGATATGTGTTAATTATCTTCTGTAGTGTGTATAAACTAATTATAAACAGATAACGACACATAAATCTTGTTTAAGAACATTATTTTTTAAACTATACATATTATTACAAATTTAAAATAAAGAAATGACAATAATTTGCGGATTACACGATCACATTCGGCATTATAGCTACTGTCATCGTCTAAACGAGGACTTCCCAACCAGTGGGGCGCGCCTCCCCAGGGGGGCGTACAGATCATAGGGGGGGGGGGGGGATGTATTTAGATATTCTAAAGAAAAATCTATTTGAACTCTTAAATCCACTCATTAATTCATTCGGTGGTCGTTCAAGTTTTGACAAGTCTCAACCTGATTACCAGATGTCTTACAATTACCAGAAGATATCCAGGAAGAATTTCTAGAAATGAAGACCGATTCCACCATGAAAGATAACTTCCACCTCTTGACATTGGAGAAGTTTTGGATAAAACGTTTCCTCCTTAATCCAAAAATTGATTCTCATGCATTGCGAATAATTGTGCCGTTTTCCTCGACTTACTATGTGAAACAGGTTTTTCAGCATTGGTTTAAATCAAAACTAAGCAGCGAAATCGCCTTGCCTTCCATAGCGACTGACAAAAACTGAACCTGACATCGACCAACTGGTTCAGAACATGCAGGCACAAACATCGCATTAACACAATTTTATTATTTAATTAGAAATACCTAATTACTTTTAAGAATGAACACCAAAGTTTTAATTTATTTGATTATGCTTATTATTGAGAAATAAATATCGCGAAAATAATGTTTTTTTTATTATAGCAATGAAAACAATTATAAGGAGGGCATGAATATATTTCTATAATCCGGGGAGGCTCAACGCAAAAAAGGTTGGGAACCCCTGGTCTAAACGTTTATACGAGTTATTGACAAAATATGTAAATTAGTTGGCAAACCGTCTTGTGAGTGATTTCAAAATATTTAGTTCTTACCATTTACATAAAATGTCAAGAGTCTGGCATTCGCATTTTTGTCCAGAATCTCGTAAGTCAGCACGAATGTGAGCAATTAAAGAGGTACGAGTTTTATTGCAGTTGTGTATAATAAGTCACAAAAACTGGCCACCTCAGTCGGGTCAATCGAGTTTCTGACCCTCTCTTCATCCAAGTACACTAAGTTAGGTACTAAAAGAAGTTCAGTATTAAAGCCCAGCTTTATCTTAAAGATGTTACTTCTAATAGTCGGCAATAGCAAAGCAAAGGCACTGGCGGCTTTAGCTTTGCGTCCAAATAATGAAGCGAGGAGATGTAAGTTGCTGACCATAGATGAGCAATTAGTCAGTGCAAACAAGAAACATTTAAAGTTGCTTCCAAGAAAATCACTGACCCAACTTACATTTGACAGTAACTTATATGACCTAGACTTGGTATAGTTAACTTATACTTAGTAGTGTTTAACACACTGGAACAATAGACAAGTACGCTAGCTTGGTAGACATTAAATTAACAAAAATGTATTATGAAAATAAAGCTGTCCATGCTCATTATGGGTTAGTGATTTAATTTTAACGATTTTTAATTTAAGTTTATTATGTTATTTAAATTCCAGTATTAATATTTGTACGGTGATGGCCAAATGGTTCATCATAGCTCACTTCACTATTTACTGAAAATAATTCTATGGAATCGAGATAAGGCATTCTAAGAATCTGGTACACCTTCAGTTTATTTGAACCCTGAAATGTTTGCACTTCCATACTCCTTTTAATGTTATTCATACAAATTAATATATTCATAATCTGTATGAATAGCTTGGGTATCATGTTTAGAGCCCAGGAGTAGAAGATAGGGTCAGAGGATTAGAAAAGATTCCAATGGGCCGCTAAAATCATATCATCAGGCTTATGTGTCCGTGAAATGTCAGTAGGTATGGTATATATCTCTTAAAGTTAACATCGTCGAAGCAAATACCTCCACTTCATAATGATAACCGAAGCGTTAAAGTACCTTCAGTCATGCAAACAAAGTTTGATTTACTTATGCTACGAGTAATTCATAGTACATATTCCACCGTCACAGACAATTTCTATAGTAGAAATATAGGTATCTTTATTTTATTTTCAAATTTAACTCGACGCCTAATAAGCCTAAATGCCGTGATCCGTGACTTCGTGACACGTCATCACAGTAAAGAGACATTTATTGAAGGTATGGACTTTGATTAAGATTACATTAAATATTGTTTCAAGATTTTGTTTAAATAAAAACAACAATAGCTATTCTAAGTTAACTATCTATATGAATGTATGTGTACGTATGAATGTATGCACATGTTTACGTATCTGTGTACAAATATATCTTCTATGTATATAATATGTCTGCTGTAGCCTGCTTTTCTAATGGCATAACTCCTCTCAATTATTCTAGAAATAAAGTAGCCTTTATTATGGTAATATTATTAGACACTACAATATTATTGTAACAGTTCATTATAAAATATAATAAAGAGCTGCAACAGAAACAGCATAGACAAAAATAATTTAAGATTCCATTAGTCTGGGGAAAACAGACCCGACAAATAAGGTTCCTTTTCTCAGATGATGTCACAACTATCCTATTTTCTGTGAATAACATATTTTTCAAAGTATATACTCCAAATCACGTCAAATCCAGAGTCAAATCACGTCCCGTGCATTTCCCGTGGTCATAAGTCGGGCCTGGCAAGGGGCACTGCGCCGGCGCACGCTTCTAATGACAGGGGGACGGCGGACGCGGGGAGAGGGAGACCGGTCGCGGCTGCCTTAAGGTATGTAGCTGGCTAGTGGTGGAAACCCATCAGCTGATGTTAAAAGTTGTGACTTTTCTAAGGGTGAGCTGTGATGGAATATTTCAATAGGCTATATTTCTGTGGCTTTATAAGACCCCGATAAATCACTCGAAAATGTTTTTTAAAGACCACAGCAAACAAGGTCTAACTGCAATTTTTTTTATGTAAAGTTAACCCAAAGGTCAACTGATGTAATGAGTAAATCTTTAAATGAGTTTAAGAATGAACTCTTCAGAAATAGGGTATATTTCACGTTTCACGGTTTATTCAACAAGTAAAAAAAATTAAAAAATTAAATTCATTAGGTAATTACGAGTAGATAGGGTAAGGACGTGTAATGGTACTATAGAAAAATGTCGTCATGGGATTTTAAAGTTTTTATCTCGATCATTTTCAAGATATTTTGGTTTCTGATTTCGCGGATTGATTTCCAGTATCATAAATTATGTAATTGTAGAATCTTTTATTATATTTCTTAACAGCCAAGTATTGTAATGAAAAATTTCATAATCATCCAATCGTAATCAGAAGTGTCAGAAGGTTTTTTCTCTGTATAGATAATTAAGCAACGCCTCCAGCGATTGTTTATACAAAGTAGAAACTTAAAATCTTAATACAGAAAACGGTAGCCGAGAACGTATCGGTAACGTTTACAAACAATAAAAAATAAATTCGGGGCACAGAATCATTTAACAGTCACAAAACAATTTTTTGTACTCGTTTTTTTACTCTCTTACAGACAATAACATACCACAGAGCGCCCGGGAACCCGTTCGGTGTCCCCTGGCGCGCCCGGTTAGAACTCCTAACTTTTTATTTAACTGCTCACCCTTTGTAGCTTAGGCTCGCGTGAACGCCCTACTACCTACCTACCAAACCCGCAACTGGCTATGCTCGTTTTTTTCACGTGTTTAGTTGTACTTTCGCGCCAGTTTTACTAATGTAAACATAAATTAATGACTGTAGCTATTATACTATCACAGATGTTTAATGCATTTCATGTGTGTACACTACATGATTTGTTCTCAAATATGACAATTTGGTTCGGAATGTTAAACATCTTTGAGAGTACATGGCGATTTGAAGAGGAAATGTTTATAATAAAATAGTGTAAGGAAGTTTGTATCTAGAACCTGGTTAATTGATGAATTACGGTATATTACTTACAACTATGCACTTACAACTTATAAATCTCATTATTTTACAAATAATAATTTAATTGCTCGGAGATAATTCTGAAACGAAAAGATTTGCCAAAGTACCAAAGTCGCCGACACACTTCATAGAATCAGCAAACTAAAGTGGCAATGGGCAGGCCATATCTACTGCAGTACTAAAACCGATGGGGCAGACGAGTTCTCGAATAGAGACTATGTACCGATAAACTCGGGGGTGCCCTTTGGCCAGGTGGACTGACGACTTGAAGAGGATTTGACGGTAAGGGCTGGATGGGAAGAGCGGAAGACCGTGTGTGGTAGCGGACCGTGGGATATGCCTATGTACAGCAGTGGAGAGAGACAGGCTGATAGATAATATACTAATATGGTCCAAACACCATTTCATATAATTTGATATTGGTATAGTGTAGTCTATTAGGTTTTTTAATAAAAAAATATCAATAACGTCAAAAAGTAATTAGTATTACTACATAAACAATTATCAAAAACAAAATTCCATTAACACCTACTTTTTCAAATCACCCGTTCCGTGATAATGATAACGTTTCCAAACATCAAACAGCACAAGTGCCCTCTTATCGATTGTGTGAACCCTAGATAAGGGAGTCGATATTAATATTCGGGGAAAAGTTGAATGGTGTTAGGTTAAATACGAGTATTATTTGCTTTTAGGGAACAAAGTAATATTTTCGAAATTTGCGATACGCAGTTTCTATGCATTTTGCACCATAGCAATAACATCTGCTTTGAAGGATTTTATCACTTTAGGCTGTGTTCCAAAACATATGATAATCGTTCTTTGACAATCTAAATACATATTATATATAATTAAATTAAATTAACAACGTAAGTTAATTATAATTATTTTAACACAGTATGTAATTGAACCCGTAGCCATTCATCTCAAGTGCATCTCGGTTCAGTGACCCTAGATAATACTTATGTCAACAAATGTATTTATTTTATGTATGTTATATGTAGGTATTTACGAGCCATGAAATGATTTTAATGAACTCATTAGGCTGTAATGATGCTAAACGTGGTCAATGCGGCCTCATGACGCGTTGGTCTGGGCATGATTTGGAAAAACTGTCATGTTCAACGAGCGCATTTCGTCCCAGGAGCGGTAATGCGTCGAGGGAGTAACTAGAAGTTGTAGACGAGTATGCCTACCCCGGAGAGGTAGACAAAATCACAATCCCACTAGACAAAATCAACTTCAGTCGAGAGGCCGATGGACGCTTCCAGCTGGGCAGCACTTGGAAAAATGCGTCATATCTTCTGAACGCCTATACCTACCACATTTTTCGTCTTCAGTCAAATTTACGATAAGGGTTCTTTAGGTTCTAAGTGCTGATTAAGCACTAGTGCGCTTAGCGTTTATCTTTACAACACTAACAGGGAATCCTTGTGTAGTAGACCATTAAGTGTGGTATTATTTTATAAAAAAAAATGAACTTCTTCATTCTCATCTGATTATGAACAAGAACTATAAGGTTACTAAGGTTAAACTAAAAATAGTAACAATAATGTACCTTAATATAAGAAGTAACAAGTTATTTTTTATACCAAATTTTATCCTTTTGTCATTGAAGTGACTGTCCTGTTTGACTGGTAAACACAGTCAACATATTTTTTTTTGTAATATTCATTGCAGTTTTTTATGAACCCTCGGGTTAAAACTGATAATAATCGGTATACCATATCATAGGATTTTTTTATTTTTTCCTTTCAATATAATATTCTTGAGCAATAAGGCAGTTAGTCACTTGACTGATATTTCATAGAACAAGTAAAACTTTTTTTTAAGTTATTGCATTTAGTTATATTGTATACTTGATTAATGTATTAAAATAAAAATAAAATTTGCCTGCATCTCTTCACTGCTGGATAAAATAAACATTGATACTTTGGTAGTGACAAATTTATTTGGAAATTGGGTACCAAGCGGTACCATCCGTGGACAAATCCTAGTTCATAAAGGACTCAAAAAACTGAATTCGGTTCTCCTAAAATGTTAAATACACATAGGTGTATTTATCCATTCTATTTAGTTTGAGAAAATAATGTTTTTTTTCTGTAGTTGACGAGGTATCTACAAAATATATCAATTTCAACCACACTTAACTATCCAAGTGGTATATTGAGATGAAAGAACCTATAACGGTCGCCCACACCCTGCGCCACACCTAGGTACTTACACAACATGTACATGTGTACACGCGTTATCAAGCAATAATGGGTGACCCACATTGGTCCACTTAACAGACATTATCTAAGTGTGATGTCAACCCGCGGAACTGGCCCCGCTCCAATTTGTGAGATATTCAATAAAAAGTGTAGTTTTTAATTTGTAATTTTTCAGAGCGACACAGTACCTACTTGTACATACTAAAGGAAAAAAAACGATGTATGACAAAATGTATATTATTATGTAACATACTTAGATATATATATATATATATATACACACACACTCACACATATATACACATATATATATAGATTTAATTAGTAATATAGACTAGGATATAAGATTAATCTTAAGGATATAAAGACGGCAAAATGCATAAATCTATGTTCAGTGCGTGCATGCACTGGTGGTGCGTGTACGAGTACATTTAGTACCTACGTAGTTCCATCCAATCCCACAGAGCAAGGTATAGAAGAAATAAAACTAAAAACTATATACAAATTACAATACCACGTTTACCTACACAGAATCTCCGATTAACATATCGGAGGGAGGCTAGCAAATATACATACAAAATGTTCAACTAGCAACAGCGGGTATATCCGATCGAACTATAGATTGACCGCCAATTAGTTATACTATATTTATAACAAAAGTATGCAAATAGTCGGCCGCGTGGTGTTTGCCAGATTTAGAATAGCACCCACCCAATCTGTTCGGCGGGTGTCGTAAAAGGCGACTAAGAGATAACAATGCCGCCACCACAAGCCCTGAGGAACTACACCACCTCTTAAAAGGGTGGACTCGCCAACTCGCTTGGCCAACGTAGCGTTTCAAAGCCGTACATCCATCATGCACAAGACAATGTGCATGAGGAGACCCATGTCCAGCAGTGGATGCTAAACAGACTTGTTACGGTTTATGTAAATAGTCGCTTTTCCCTAGGTTGTATTCCTCATAGGTGTATTGACACTGATGACGTATTCAGTACTGAAGTACTGGATCCACTGAAGTGCTGTTCGCAGAGGCATGGTTGTGATAGGCATCGCCCACCGCTGATTGGACACTGTCAACGTTGTCCTAATAAAAGCGGGCAAAGCCCGCAGATTATCCACTCTTTGTGGAGTTTTTATAGCATCAATGTGTAATACCAGCTTTGCCCGGACAGTGCTGTCTCTGCATCCCAAGCGAACTTTTCCCGTAAATTTAAAATCTGAAAGTGTGTTTGAATGTTTCCTTTTTTAATTCAATCATGTTGAATTGATGAATCGGCATTATCTAATTAGTAGTACTGTATATGTAATTATTTCAGAAAGTGAATCAATAATTCGATTTCTAGATTCAGTCTTAGGGACTGATTTTCTTGCATACTTGCATTAGATGGGCTTGGCGTCTGAATGGCGACTATTGAATGAGGTTCGGCGGTCAAAAGGTTAAATGCCGTCTTGAAAAGTTGGCTTTAAGTAAAAAGTTACGAGTTTATACTACCAACTTATATGCAGATAAAACTAAAGCGAGTTATCCACAAGACAATAAGCTACAAAAGTGTTTATGGACCTATAGAATAATTCTCAATAATTTCACGAAATTGGCAATTATTTGAGAAAGTTGAGAAATTCATTCAGTGAAATCATCATTTAAATATCCTGAAAAATGACTAAGAAGTTTAGAAGTCATCAATTAACAATATGGCCTCATTATAGAACAATTTATAATTGGGTCCTCGATTGGCTAATACGTAATGAATGTAATATGTAATAAGCTAATAATGTAATGTAATCAATTAGGTAATCATAAAATAAAATTATTGTTGTGTCTAACTATATACCTAAAACGAAACAAGCTTAGAAATCAAAAACTATACCGAAACCTTTATAATAACACATTCATGTTATTATAAAGAGTGATTGTGTGTATGTTTTTTATATCATAAATAATAAGGGGGTTATATAACTCAAAAACTTTTGTACTGATTTTGTAAATTATTTCTCTTTTTTTATTTAATGGTTTATACTTGTAGCAGAACTTCTAGTTAAAAAAAATAACTAAAAATTATTCTTAGAGCCAAAAGTAAGTTCCTAACTAAACAGGCTGTCCTGGTTGATATATATTGTTAAACATTTTAGTAACATTATATGGTATATCATCATGGCAATTTGTTGGTATACAAAATTAAGTGAAAGGTCAAAAAAAAAATTCAAAAATATATTTGTAACGTCATTGAAATCTGAATCATGACTGGAATCCATAGTTCAGGTATCAGGCTTCGGAATAGTTCGGACTGTATGTAACATAGAACTACCTTGAAATGCACTGCATTTTCGATTTTATCCGGTTTTCCCAATGTACGCACGTGTTTCGATAGTGAGTGAGATATGCCTCAGGCACCTATTCCCATCCCATCCCTCCCCATTTTCCCCATCGTTTCTCCAAATCCATTCTTATATATCCAAAGGTAGGGCAGCATATTCGGGAGTATGCCAACATTTGTCATTCTGGACTGATGTTGGCATATATTGCGGATGTCCACGGACGACAGTATTCACTTACCATCAGGTGGACTGTATGCTCGTCTGCCACCTTTTTTCCATAAAGAAAAAAATGTATCAATAAAAATACTTGACACGCTACACTACGATATCGGGCTCTTCAAGAGAGCTGTGAACAGGATTCTGCAAGGTCTCTCGTGTTGCAGGTGTCCATGGGTAGCGGTGACCACTTACCATCATGTGGCCCACCCACTCGTCTGCAATATATTCTACGTTTAATTAAATTGGATAAAAAAAAATGGACACGAAATAAGTCAAATTACTGCAGGGCTATACATATCTATGTTTGGGTTCCTTGTGAAATTGTTAAGCAACCTATATACCACAGAATAACTAATCCTATACTATTGGCCACTACTATACAATCGACAGCGCAAACTCCTTTCCAGCAGACTTATTCAATAAGCGGTTAGATAGCGCCAACCGTAAATATAACGTTGCAGAACAAACCTATTCCATCAGTTAGAGCAACAATAATGAACTTTAAAATAGCCGTAATAACTTGTTTACGAACGCAAAATGCCAGGACGGGTCACTAGTTTATACTAGTGACCCGTCTATCTATAATATTGTGAACTTTAAACGAGACATATCTGATACTTTTAACTTGACAAATTGATAATTACAAATCAATTACAATAATTACAATAATGAACTTTAAAATAGCCGTAATAACTTGTTTACGAACGCAAAATGCCAGGACGGGTCACTAGTTTATACTAGTGACCCGTCTATCTATAATATTGTGAACTTTAAACGAGACATATCTGATACTTTTAACTTGACAAATTGATAATTACAAATCATTCGTCTTTGTTTAAAATTTTATCTTTTTATCATTTAAAATTACTTGCGTCATTTGATAATGATGACCCACATGCTGAAAGTCAAGTTCAATTAGGTATAATCTTTGTTTTTATGTCAACAGTATATATACCTCTATCATGAATTAACAATTTTATAATTTAGCAAGAAAAAATAATTGAACTATACATCGTTCCAATCTAATTTGTCCAAATTGTAAACAAACATGGTGGTCGGAAATAACTGATACGGCCTTAAATTAAATAGTGAGGTGATGATTATTTAGATATCCATAATTTTACTCATCGAGACTGAAAGTTTGCCCTAGATTTAAATCGTTGAGATATATCATTGATTTGGTTGTTTTCGTCGAATTGGATTGAAACGGACTTCAGTACAAAAAAATAATTGGAAGAAGGAAATAAATCCAAAATTCACAAAATGAAAAAGTAAATAAAACGAACTTTTTACTTTAACTTTTCGGTCATAGCTTGTGAATGAAATGAAGTGAAAATTAATGCAAAGTTAAGATTTGACTGGCAATCAAATAATAAAGCGGCTACCACAATACCTGAGGAACTACACCATCTCTAAAAGGGTGGACTCGGCAACCCGTTTATCCAGCATGGCGTTTTAAGGCCTTACATCCCTCATGCACAAAACAATGTGCAGGAGGCGGCCCATGGCCAACAGTGGATACTAAAAGGGTTAGTTGCACTGCACTACATTGCGAAATATAGCGAATAAATTAATGTAAAACTTTAAAATTTATTCAAAGATTTTAACCTCTAAGGCAGATTTACATTAGTATAGAGAAGAGGCAGTAGACTAGTTCAAATCAAATAATTTATATGGCAAAAACAGGTAACAAATGTGGTGTTGATTACAAATATGACCCATTATGTTCTGTCCCAACAGGCATGCAAAAATTTCAATGTAAATAGGAATATGAACTCTGTCCATCTACAGTGGATACTGAAAGGGCTGGTTGCAAGAATATAACCTACCTATTAGGGTATTAAGGTATATTAGGTATCAGGGTTCGTAAAATCCAATATTTATAATAAATATCAAAATGTCGGATATATATCTGATGTATATAAAAAGGATGCGAATTTCATTCTGTAAGTGGTTTTATTTTAATGTGTCATAATTGTTAAATGAAACTGTAAATTTGATTAATAGACTTATTTATTATAAAACAAAACAATAAATAAAAGTAAAATTAGAGTAACAAAAAATTTGTCTTTGAGATTGATAATCAGTCTTAATCAACATTTAACTAAATTATAATTATAATCTGTAGTGTCGGATCATTGCCAGTGGCAGTGATCATAAGTTTTATTTATGTTAACCAGTTTAAAACCTAGTCAGGTCTATAAGAGGGGCATCATCTTCTGGCTCCCAGTCCAGTTGACTTTATATAAGGTTTGAATTTCAATAAAAGACTAACTGTATACAAACATAATATGGTGGGCCCAAGTCCGGTGACTCTTGGCCACAAGAAATTAGCCATTACAAAAAAAAAATCATAATGTGGTGAATGCTCAAAAGTTCTATAAGATTGCCACTTCAGTAACAGTAATGAAAATTGTAGTTTTTTTGTCAAGTGTTGCTAGTGTAAGTGTGGGATCTGTCAAAATTCTAGTTTTAATGATGATAAGCGAACTCTGATAGGTATAAATGACAACAACAATGTGTAATATGGTAATTAATTCCAACTACACCTGGAACCTTATAAAATTAGCAGTAATTATTTTAATCTTGTACCTATATAGGCTAATTTCTTTGGAAAGGTTGGAAGTGTGTAGAACATGGTGTGTTTCTAGATAAGATTACTTTAACTAGGTATCTGCAGTTTCTAGCTTTATGAGTCAGAATAGTAAAGTGCTAAAATAAAATACAAAACTAGACAAATAATGACTATAGTTAAGTGACAAAGTTAAGTGACGTAAGTTTTGCTTACGTCTGATGAGTAAGCAAAATAATCATGTAATTGGATGATGTCTAATCAAGTAATCATCATCACCCAATCAATTATCTGATCAATGATCATTATAACAAAAGAAACTTTGTGTAAAAAATTCAATTAGTTTTTATTTCTCTGTATGATATTTATATATGTATTTTCATTTACTTTATATTATTTATACATCATAATTCATAATCATAATGCAGTTAACAAGTTGTTATGCTATTATTAAGTTAAATTATTATTAATATTATTACTAAGATGTTTAAAGAAATAGTTATTCATATAAACAGATTGAAGAGATACACTTTTATTTATTAGTATCACAGTGAAACTCCACTATGAGTACTACATGCTAACATCCCAAAGTTGTCTCTGTGATAATAATTGTTCAGAATGTTTGTTACACCTGTTTTCTATCTAATTTTTCTAGGGTTGATAAAGATTTCATCTGAAATTTTAAAACTTGATAAAACTGAAGTTTCCTTTTTTGGATGTTAGGTATCTTTTTTGTATGTTCCTTTGTGTATGTTAGGTAAAAGAATGTTTTATTATAGGTAAGGTTGTATAAATATTGGATCTTTAAAAAAACATTATATTTATTTATTTTATGGTTGCCTAAAAATAATTTTAACAACCTTAGTGATATTTTTAAAGTGCAATCCTTTGACGTTAAACATTCTCTGTTGATTTTGAAATGAATACAGAGATAGGTATAAATAAAGTGCAGATATAGGTACAAATTTGTAGATTATTAATTAACAAATTAGAAGTACCTATTAATCTATTAAATGAATTCAAAAAAACTATGTTAATGTTTAACTATTTATTAAGACCATTTTCCTAGATAGCCGTTTCAAATTGTGACAGTTTCAGAACATGATTTATTTTAAGTCCAAATTTTAAATGGAGTGTTTTCTAAAGCAAAATGGCGCAAGTTCCAACAAGCGATCATCATTATTAAACTGAAAGTAGGCAGGCAATCTAGAATTCTGCAAAAGATGTAACATGTAAGTATTTTCAGTGTGTACTAACATACTGAAAATACTTACAAGTAGCTAATAAATGCACAGTTTGTAGACTTTATAGTTAAGTCTCTGAGAAGGGCTTTATTTTGACAGTTATTACGTTGATATATACTTAACTAGTTTAGCAGTTATCGAGACGTTTATAGACATGTAAAATATATTATTTTAGCCTATGTTTGTGTTCATCTTTAATAAAAATTCGAAAGTAGAGAGATGAGAAAGTTTTGTACTCTCGTCTACTTCGACTTTCGGCAGATTCTTTTGTTTCATTATCTCATTACGTTAATTAAGTAAACAATTGCGCTCTTCTAATCACGATGGATGAATCAATTGTTTATTTTAAACAAGTCCATGTTGTCACAGTTAGGAACCTGTCGTAATTCGGGTTTATGAGACTGCTCGCTGCGTTTAGAAGACTGAATAGGAACAGTGGCGTAACGCGGTCCATCCGGCCATTCTGAGGGCATTCAACCGTGCAAAGACGCCACTACGCTTAGCAACACCTCGGTTTTCACAGTGGCCATGACATCAAAATCACACAATAGTCTCCCGGTCACTAGAGCATTGACTTCTATGTTTCGGTGCTAAAATAAAGTTTGCTTAGATAGTTTTGATGACATAAAACAACCTCGACTGACCTGTCAGAAGATTCGGAGCTGTCGTATCTGTCGAAACATCGCTTCTTCCTATCGTCGCCGTTCTCTGCATTAGCATCAGACGATTTTCGGGAATCCACCGCGACGATCGCCGTAGAGCGATTAGCGGCCACGCCGCGCGAATCACTATTCTCACACGATTCACTCGCAATTAGTTCAGTGTAGAACGATAATTTCACTCTATCGCCGTCAAAAGTTTCAGCACTGCACTTTTTTGTGTCACCATGTTCTGAATCGGGCGCGGAAAAAGTTAAATCGTTCATTTGTTTCGGGTCGGTGTGGTAGTCGGGCGACCCATCCGCCATCTTTGAGCGCACGAGTGTTTTGTCGAGAGTTTCCGGTTGGCGCCGCAGTCTGCATGGGCGCTGGCGTCGCACGGTGCACGCGGGCGGAGCGCGGGGGGCCCTGACGTCACGGCGGCTGCGCGGCCGCGGGGGAAGTGCGCGGTGACGTAACGACTCCGCCCCGTGCATGTGCAGGGGCGCTGTCATTGGCCGCGCGTTACGCAACGCTCAGACCTACTCAATGCGGCGCGAGAAGGGCGCATAGGGCTCCTCTGAGGGCCGGGCCTGTACCAGCCCTAAACGTAACAAATGCTTAATGCAATGTAATGAACTAATGACCGTTTGCTCAGTGCACACCGCACACACACACGGGTAACAAGTGCATCGTATTCCCGATGAAGTTTTATCTTAATGTTTAACTTTTTACCTACATCAAATTAATATGGAAGTTAGGTATAACTGTAAGTTACAGTTATACCTAACTTGCAGTCTGTAACTATATCAAATCTAGCGAGTAATAAAATAATTAACTAACCTACAACATAATAATATCTACATTGAAATACATTAGAAAATCAGATGTGAGTTTCCGAATGTTTGAGGTGAGAGACCTATCGCCGGCTCTGTTAATCCCGCATGGATGTAACGGCACTACTGTGTTAGTACCTACATACGCCATCATTGTTGTAGTGCGGTCCTTTTCTAACTTGTGACTTCTAGCCTTCGTAACTTTCCAAAATGTTTTGATTTTCATATTACGAATACTTTTCTAGTTAAGTTAGTTGACTATGTATCTACCCAATTATCTAAAAAGGGTCAAATAGGTATTCTGTTGATATTTGTAGTATAAAATGTTATTTATTATCTATTTGTCGCTTTAATTTGTCACATTCACTCTAGAAATCGTCACTATTTATATATTTAAGTATATATTTCAATTAGGCAAACTTTTAATTAACATTATGACAATGATATTATATTGTTTATAATATCATTGCATTATGATTAACTTTTAACTAATTTTAATTATAATTCTATATATTTACTTAGTATACTTAACCGACTGTGGCACATAAAGGAACGATATGTTTTTGTGTTATTTTATTATTTATTTTCATAACAGGTAGGTACTTATATTTTTAATTATAAGTACCTATAATGTCCGGGAAGTGCAGTAAGGGTCACTCCGGCCAGGAGAACTGACGCGTTGAACAAGTTTGCTGGTAGTGGCTGGTTAAGAAGGGTGTATGGACTTATACCCTCTGGGTATAGGTCTCTATAGCGTACATTAGTAGGTCTATACTTACCTACATGTAGGTCTGTAGAGTGTGGGATTGGTTGTACATATCTATTATTTATTTATTTAAAATATTGCACAGACAAAATGTACAAAAGACGCAATTAATGCGTTATGGCATTCTCTACCAGTCAACGTTTGGACAATTATCAAAACATCACCCTTCTTTTGTAACCGGTTCAATAATAACGTCAAATGTCATAACTCATACCTAAGCATAGCTTATCAGGTTCATAGTCTTTAACGCCATTAAGCTAAAAATAGTCAAATTCTCCGTTAAATAGGTCAAGGGTCAATACCTACACCCTTGACCTTTATTGTCTTTTTTTGTGTAAGTGGTCCTATGAGGCAGCAGTCGCTTCAGTAACAAAAAAACGATCCCCGGGAGGCCTATACCCTGTAAGTATGGTATGTATGTTTATACATACCATACTAACAGGGCCTACTACAGCATACTTTCTCCCTTGTGTTCTTGATATTGGTATAATATATTGTTTACAGTAGGTACCTAGGTATATACAATACGCGAGAACATGAAAAAGCCATTGCGTAATGACACGAGACATCAGTCTCTTCATTTATTCACGAACGTATACTAAATGAATGAAAAATCTTAAAAACACCATTTAAATTATTGAATAATATCTACTTTATGATAAGAGAAATAAAGTTCATAGTTGTTATGTCACATGTGTCACTTGTTATCGTTGATTGTGAAACAGTATTTTTTTTTTAATTCATAGAACGTTATTTGAATCGATATTCTAAATTCAAACTAAACATGAATTGGCATTGATTTAGATAGAGCAATTATAAGCGTGATTTTAATCAATTGAGTGTGACAATGAAATCTAATAAGAGGAAGAGTAAGTGGTAAATCATTAGTAGCACGATTCTTTGTGATTTGTACCTAATGGAGATTCTTTGTGTTCGTGAGGGGTTTCTAGACGAATTTGGTATAGACGATTAATGACATCAGGTTCACAATAACCCGTATGAAATATGACTTTATTAAACGATTTATTTGTTTAATTTCAATTAAAGATTTTCTTCAATTAAATAACTCACAGAGCTTGTGAATGAATAATTTTCTCTCTTTCAAAATCAGATGGTGCCATAATTATTTTGTAATTTATGAACTGCTTTATATAAATATTCGTAATTGAACGCGACCTACTCGTATACTGTTTCAAAGGCAACTAACGATTCGTGTAGGTAATTGCGAAAAAGGGACTATGCAACGAAAGTACCTAGACGATGATGTAAGTAGATACTATGGCTTTTTCATGTTCTCGAGTACCTACTGTAGGTACCTATCTAAGTGTCAAAAATTAATTTTCAAACAAACTTCCTTTTGTGTAACGTAAAAATACATACGTCTACAACAAAACACGAAAACCTACGTAAGTACACGAAAAAATCCCTTCTATCTCCGAAGCATAAAGTATATTTTTGCTCACGTTTTCTATCACCTCTCAAGTCCACCCCTCTTATTTTCGCCTGCAAAACCAATTAAAAACCCATTTCGATCGCAAAATTTATGCACTTATTTAACTATAGGTAGATACATACAACATTTTGACTTCTCATGACATTCCGAGTACGGGTACCAATACGGCTCTAACTATATAATGTATTGTACTTGCGGTCATGACTGAAATGTTACGCTAAGTTCTGACAAAAGCCCTACTGGGTTGAATCGATGTCGTTCGATCGATCGATAGTGGAACATTCGATGTCGAAGGGTGCATACTTCAATTCCACAACTGCGGGCCAGCCTAACTGGCACATTAAAGTTAGAAGACAGCAGTAAAAAGTACAATATGTGTAGTTCAAGAATGATTCAAATAGTGTTGGAAGAATATGACGTGTAATAAAATAAGGACAACTCCTAATCCGTTTTAGTCCTTTCTCCATCAATACCAATCCTTTTTCCCCATACACTGCTAAATCTCCAAAGATAGGCGACGCATCCGGGGGCGTGTCAAAGCTTTCAATTCTCGACATTGTATGTATTGCGGATGTCTATGTACCTACTACAGTATTCACTTAGGTACCTGTATGCTTGTCTGCCATTTTATTACAATAAAAACATAGAGAATAAAACAAACCCATATGATAAAAAATTTTACAAATCCATTACGAGTACCTATATTACTTCTAATAAAATTAAACAAGGACGATAATCTCCGTATTCTGCAATCTTTTCAGCATGATTAAGTAAAAAAGAAAGAAATCTCCAAACACACTTTCAGAGTTCATCACGTTAGTTGTAACCACTCAATAGCATATAGGTACAGTCTCTCAGCTTTCGATCACGGTCGGAAATTCGAAGATTGCCGACAGTTATTATTTAATTAGTGATAGGTACCCACTGTATGTAATACTGTATTCTTTTTAAATTATCAATAGCTCGGTGGTAAATGTAAACATTGTGAGGAATCCCTCACATTCCAGAATTAAAAAAAAAATCTTGGGCATGCTCTAGTCCATGAGTTCTAGTGGATATCTATTCGTGTAGATACACGTGTGGTTGAGTGTGGAATGGTGGATACCGTAGTTATTTGTTAGGGGAGGCATGTGCCCTGCAGTGGTACCTACGTTAAAAAGGCTGACATCACCAATAGTACCCACCTATGTAATAACTAGATATGAAGAGTTGATGAGAGCTGTGACTGTCTTTGTTACTCATGCGTAGTTTACTACTGAGGATTAATAACTCAGTTTGCGAAGCGGAGACAAGAATAACTCATTTGATATTTTATGACTTGAAGACATATTTCTAAAACTCGGTTCATCAGCATCACACTCACGATGGACCATTTCCGAGCTCTTCAAAATGCACTATGTCTTGTGGGTTTGAAGAGTAGTTTAATGTGGACTGCGGATTGCAATCCCACAAAGTGGGATCCCGCAACCTTGCATCATTTGAGTCTGCGGGATGCCACAACAACTATCCAGATCAGCTCGTAAATAAATAGCACTAACGTGATGACAACAAAAATGTTGACACTGCACTAGAGTTATTAAAACTGAAGCTAATATATCCACCGTAGAAGAAAACCAAGATTTTTTGCAAATAAATTTAACATTAAGAAAAGGAAGTCTACAAATAGACAAAGACCAGAGAAGACAAAGATTTTTGATAAAATATTAAAGAAGGAAACAATTGCCTATGAATGTTAAGGAGTGAGAGGAAAATAATCGTACTTATCTTTGATTTATGATTAGGTAGTTGATGACAATTAAACCAATAAACGTAGAGGCAGACATGGACTTCTAGGCCGCTTCTAGGAACAATATGCAGTTCTTTAAAAATTAGGTTGACGGACGAAACAATCGATAGGTAGATACAGCAGGTACAATTTGTTTCTTAATATCAGTCTTTCAAAGACAGAAGTGGTGGTTGGTTTAATAATAAATCCAAAAATTTTAAAATAAGCGTGTTAATTATATCACCAATCTATGTGAATAATGTGATCTACAATTACCTATTGTATGAAAATGAATTAGACTGCTAAAATAAAATAATATACATTAATATTATATCTTTAAACCGAAACAACGTCAACCAAAATTTGGTTGATCGATGCATAGGTAGGTACAACCTAGTGTGATTTATTATATTATTGTATCAAAATGAATGACACTGCTTAGATATCCCACAAAAACTATTAAAAACTATACTATACTATGACAACTAGTATGACTGAGATTACTTACCATTATTTGATTAGGACCAGCAGACTAATCAAATCCATTTGCGGCACTGAGTGAAACAGGGGAAGGTACTATTTCCGTACGCAATAGAGGACGTGTGTTGCTGGATTGGAAATAATGCGGAGTCAGTGTCAACGGCGAATACATCTCCTACCTTGGATTCGCGGACGAGATTGTTATCGTGGCACAGTCGTTGAAGGATTTGAGTAGGAAGCTAAACGGCCTCGATGCGACCTCGACAAGAAAGTCATGTTCAACGAATACGTCTCTGGACCGGTCAGCTTCGAGGGAGCTTCACTATAAGTTGTAAACGAATATGTCTATTTTGGATAGTCAATGCAGCCAGATAGTTAGGTCGTCAGATTTGGGAAAATCAGTCACAAATTTTCGTCGTCTATACCACAATATTTGAAGAAGAGTCTTCAATCAGTGGGTACTGTCCGTTATGACTTATGATGTCGAAACGTGGTCTCTGACTGTACTCTGACTCTGACCTGATTCACAAATTCAAAGTCGCCCAGCGAGCAATGGAGAGAGCTATGCTTTTGCTGGATAAAATCCATAAAAAAGAAATTCGACGAATAATTAAGCTTCCCGACATAGCTCAAAGGATCAACGAGCTGAAGTGGCAATGGACGGGCCATATACGAGAGGTGATCAAAAATTAGTGAGAACGACATATATACTCCTTGGTAAGAAAAAAAATAAATACTGGCAGGCATAGCTCAGATATTTGTAATATTAATAAAGAAAAAGTCTTCGATTCTCTTTTGTTTTTTTTCTGAATGATGTCATTTGTTTGCTTCGTGTCGGACCGTGTTCTCAAAAATGGAGAAAAACGAAGTGCGTGCCGTTATTAAATACCTCTGTTTAAAAAAGTTAACGACGCAAGAGATTCACTGCGATTTGGAGGCAACATTAGGAGAGTCTGCTCCGCCGTATTCCACTGTCGCAAGGTGGGCTTCTCAATTTCGAGTAGGGAGAACGAGCACGGAAGACGAACATCGTTGCGGCCGCCCATCGACGTCAGTCACCCAAGAAAATGTTGTTAAAGTCGAGAAAATTGTATTGAGCGATCGAAGAGTTACCATCCGTTACTTAGTTCAAGAAACGGGCATTTCATATGGAAGTATTCAATCCATATTGAAACAATCTTTGAATATGGGAAAAGTCTCCGCAAGATGGGTGCCGAGAATGTTAACAGACAGTCAGAAACAAAATCGACTTGACATTTCGAAGACATTGTTGGACAAGTTTCAAGAAGATTCTGAAAACTTTTTGTCTCGTTTCGTAACAATGGACGAAAAATGGGTCCATCATTTTGATCCCGAGACAAAACAGCAATCTTCACAATGGAAACGGTCATCATCACCGACCCCGAAGAAGTTTCGTGCCGTGGCATCGGCTGGCAAGATTATGGCCTCAATATTTTGGGACTCAGAAGGGATATTGTTGATTGATTACCTGGAGCGTGGAACCACTATTACGGGCCAATATTATGCAGCATTAATTCCTAAGTTGAGGAATACCATCAAAGAGAAAAGGCGAGGGAAACTTCGAAGGGGCGTGCTGTTTCATCACGGCAACGCACCCGCGCACAGCTCGGCAGTTGCGATGGCTGCCATTCAACAAGCTGGCTTCGAATTGGTTGACCATCCCCCTTATTCACCAGATCTGCCGCCTAGCGATTTTTATCTGTTCCCCAAATTGAAAGAATACTTAAGGGGAAACCGGTACGAAGACGATAACGAGGTGATAGATGCCGTGGAGAGCTTTTTGCAGGACCAAGACAAAACTTTTTTTTTGAAAGGGATTGAAGCCTTGGAAAAGCGCTGGACTCGGTGTGTAGAGAGACTCGGAGACTATGTAGAAAAATAAATTATTAGGTTATCAATAGTCATTATATTCTATCTCATTCTCACTACTTTTTGATTTCTCCTCGTATACTGCAAGACCTATAACCGATAGGGGAGAAAGCGTCCTCGAATAATGGAGACCACGTATCGAGAAACGCAACGTGGGACACCCTCCAGCTGGGTGGTCTGACGATTTGAAGAAATACGTCGCTAGCGGCTGGATGAGAAGAGCGGAAGACTGTGTGTGGTGGCGGTCCTTAGGAGAGGCCTATATCCAGCAGTGGATAGACACAAGCTGATGGTATGGTATAGTACTTGATTAGGTTCAATTTAGATATAGGTAGGCACCTACAGAACTAAATAATTGACATTTAACATATCATTTACACAGTTGTTTAAATGTATGTACGAGTATAAGAGATGTTGATTATAGTTAAGACAGTATTAACATTTGATTTAAAAATTTTTGTTAAACAATTTACTAAATAAAGGTATTTTGTTTATTTCAAATCATAAAATTTTAAATGCCGCGAGGTTGATTCTAATCCGCAAATTTACTGCGGGATTGCAATCACTAATGTGAATATCAGTACAATGATTATATTTTTTAAATCCACATTTTAGTCTGCGATGATTAAATAAACTTTTCAAATAACTTATGAAAAAAGATGACAATCTTGCTGCTTTGTACTTTATTTTTAATTTAATTAAAAAACTATACAACTTCGAAGTTCAGAAGTATAGTTCGGTTGTAGTTTCTGATCGTAGACTTCAAGTCTTTTATGCACAAATTATTATATTATAGTAGGATTTTTTATTAGTCAGGGATATGACATATTGAACTGTCAAAGAAGTGTCATCTCCGTACAAATTTCACTCTGTTTGACAGTTCTACGTGTCATATCCTTGACTCGAATAAAAAATCCGACTTCAGGTACCTTTATTTATATCTATCCAGCCTGTGGTCATGTTCACTTTTGTATAGGTAAGTAGTTAGTGGGTCCATCTATTGGAATATTATGTGGATGAAAGGCCACTTGTTTGGTGATAATAAATGGTGCCCCTTTCATTCAATATCGTCGGGAAGTGTATAAATCTTCAAGTCCACACCTGACATCTGTACTGAATTTACGAAACTGTCTCTTTGAGTATAGAAACCATCGGTTATATAATACTAAATAGAACTATGTTATCTGTGTAATCTAATAATGCTACGTCACAGGTCTAACAGACTGTATACCGGTTTGTCATGCCATATTTTAAGTTTGTCCATACTATTTTTGTAGTATTTGCCAATATTATTTTGCGAATTCGCGCCTTTTTAAGTTCGCAAAGATATAGCGTGACCCAGGATGACCACATTTAGTAGATTTTGGATTAGAATTTTACATTGACATTTATTTGGATTTTGGCATTGACATTTTGTCAGATTCGACTCTATTTGATGCAGAATATAGAAATTTATGAAATAGTACTAAATAAATATTTTTTTCCCAATAAATCTAGTTATAGAAAAACATAAAAAGTAGAGACCTACTAAAAGGTGACATTCTTGTTGCTTTGTACTTTATTTCCTCAGTTAAATGAAAAAGATATACTATTTCAAAGTTCGGAAGTATAGTTCGATTGTAGTTTCTGATCGCAGACTTAAGTCTTTTATGCACAAATTATTATAACATAGTAGGATTTTTTATTGGTCAGGGATACGACATATAGAATTGTCAATAAAGTGTCATCTACGTGGAAATTTCATTCAATTTGATCTATAAATCTGGTCACGCTGGCTGTCCATATAATCTTAGAATTATGTCTAAGATTTAATAAGAAGAACAAAGATTGTCTTTGATATTAGTCTATGGGTAACTTTAGAAAAAATAAATAATTGAAAAAAAAATACCTGCATAAAATTATATTAGGTATTTTATTTTATACACATAAGATTATTAACATCGATCGAATTACATATATTTAATTTACACATTACAATTATGTTAGTAACGGTAATAATACCTAATAAAGTATTTTGGTGGATACAAATTACGGATTCATTATTGAGTAGATAATAAGTGTTATGATTTTTACGGAAAGTTAGGTACATAATTTTATTAAGTCTCAATACATTACGGAATACAGGATACAAAATATTTGTACAAATGCTATAAGATTGGGATCTTATATAAAATAATACGACATGACCCTTCTGTCATTTGATAATCTGACAAATGACAAAAGAAAAAGTAGCAATTTTAAAAAAATCTGCGGTCAGTGCTCATAGTCAGTCATAATTGCTGAGTATTGTAAAACAATTGCATGGAAATGTAATAAAAAGTAGAACTAAATTTGTACTTTGTTGGAATGATTGTCGAAAAATTGGAATATTTGTAAGGTCAGTAAGTAAAATAAGTAGTAACAGTAAATATTAATTAAAAACTCTATTTCCAGCAGTGGAACAACAGTATAAAGGTTGAAATATATTAGTTAATAGAGAAATATATTATTTAATAAAGCATTCACTTGTAAGTATTACCGATACTTAAATATGGCCATAGAGTCTAGGCGCATTTAACGTTTACGATCTAATAAAATTTCGTAATTATTGCTAGCTAAATCTGAGTACAAAACTGGGATACTTTATAGTTGTGAACTTGTGGCCGACAAACTAGTGGTGTATAAAACGTGTCTAAACTGTTTATCGATAACTGTCGATAAAATCTGATAATAAAATACATAAATAAGTGATTTTTAACCAATATATTTTTTACAGTACCCATTTTTTCTCGTTCTAGCAAGTTTAACTCGCTCTAACTATTTTATCGATAAAGAACAAAAATATGTCAAAAGCGCCAAGACTCAATAGCATTTAGTTATTATAAGTAACATTATTAAAAACATCGAATTTATAATAATAATAATAGATAAACTCTAAAATAAATAATAATTGTACATTTATTTTAAGCTAATTTGTTCAGAATTTTCTTACGTGCAACTTAGGAGGTAGTTCGCTTAAATATAAAAAATATTTTTTTTTATTAGAAATGTATAAAATATGGATTTTCTTATTCAGCACCATAAAGAATAACACTTAAGCTCAGTTTAGTATAAGGCAGAAATTGTTTATATCTGAGTTTACGTCTGAAGCCGGTTTCAAATTGACCGACACTTTTTAGGTTAAACCGGTTTTTTATTTCCGTTTGAACATAACGATCGGGGAAGAAATTTCAAACCGTTCTCTAACCGGTAAATTCAGTGTTGTATTCATGTGGATATCAAAGTGATTTAACTTTGAACGAATTTTGGCATTAACCGAGAAGTATTTAAAAGGTGTTTTAAGGGGCAATTAAAAGATCTAGTCCTTAGTAAGAGTTAGTCCAAATTACCCGCGATTTTATTGTATGGGCAACACTCATAGCATAAAATCGCTTTAAAACCAATAATACAATTTTGTTCCTTCATTAACGTTCTTACACATTCATCGATACCCAGAACTTTTTGAACAAACGTAGCCATTATTTAAATTGTGCTCTAACTTAAAACTGATCTGTAAAATAAACCGTTTTCAAGCCCTAGTTTATCATCATAACTAGTTTATCATGATTAGTGTACCTAATCATGAAAAATCTCATTTCGCAGCAAAATTAATAAATTCATACTAAAATTACAAGAAACGTAGCATATTGTATTATTATAATGTATCTTAAAACCAATCATAGTTTTTAATTTGATTCGTACAAAATAAAACGTCTTTGACATTGACCAACTGAGCGTCGAACAAATACAAACTCTCGCACAAATATTTGATGAATTATTTTTATTAATTAACTAGCAGTGCCTGCGACTGCGGTCGCGTGAAATTGCGATTCCGGTGAGAACTCTATAATGGATCTGGATAAAAAATACCTTAAATGTTAACTCGGCACATAAGCTATAACCATGCAAAGTTTTATTAAAACCCGTCAGGTACTTATTGGGAGATACGCGTTCAGACAGACAGACAGACAAAAATTAAAAAAAAAATTGTTTTGGGCTCTATAAGCATTCGTACTTTATAATGCAATCACGTTTTTACAAGATATTTAATGTACAGACACGGCTATGTTACGATTTCATTATAATAATATCTATATATAAAAATATTTAACATTTTTTTCAAATGTCATCAATATGAACTTGTTCCTTTTTTCCGAGGTCATAATGCAAGGTCAACCGCTTGATAAGTTTATCGATAAAAAAATAGCGGCATACAATAGCGATTATAAAATTGAACCGGCAAGTAGGTACTGAAATGGAATAATACCGGTATTATCACTTTTTGAACTTTCGCGTTTTGTACACATTTTGTATTGTAAATTGAGTCTGAACGCATATAATTAGGCTTTTGTTTACCTTTATTTCTACTCGACATTTCGGCACAGGTTACAGTAACCGTGGACAGCAGTTGAGTCGAGTTGTCAGTCAACTAATGACCACGGCAGGTGTAACCCGTAAAAGGTAAACAAAAGTCTAAATAGTTCAGACCGGATTTACAATACAAAAGAATATGGGTATAATATTTTCTTAGGTTTTCGCGATTACTATACATAGCAATTAAACAACTTTAACGGTTTAAATCGCGTATATTTGACATTATTTATATCCCGACGTTTCGAACACTTTGCAGTGGACGTGGTCACGGGGTGACTAATTGATTTTATTTGTCACTTGAGTTATTAAGAAATTATTTGGTCTACCGTCTGAAATTTTTTTTTTTTTTTTGTTCAAAAAAATTTCAGACGGTAGTCCAAATAATTTCTTAATAACTCAAGTGACAAATAAAATCAATTAGTCACCCCGTGACCACGTCCACTGCAAAGTTTTCGAAACGTCGGGATATAAATAATGTCAAATATACGCGATTTAAACCGTTAAAGTTGTTTAATTGCTAAGAATATGGGTATTTTCGGTACGGGTCTCAGGCCCTACCAGAACATCTAAGTATTTTTTTAACATCGTTATAACTTGAATCGTACATTACTTTTATTTATACAATAAATAAAATAAACGAAAATCCTTCTCCTATCATTTACATAGGACACATTGCATAGAAAGTAACTACCGTCCTTTCTATATTTGCTGCAAAGCTTTTATGTTCGTTGTAAATTTGTGAAGTTGATAGAAGACTACATATATAAAGGGATAAATAACACAAGTTGGCCGTCGTCCGAAGTTGGCGCTAAGCTCCTACTTTTCGCGCTGCCCGTTCAATCTCTTCCGACCCGTATTGCCAGCAAGTCGTTGTTACAAAACACAAATAATCAATTGTAAAACTCGTCAAAAGTGTTGAACCGAGTCAAGGAAGATTTTTCGTTACATCGGTGAGTGGATTTTTATCACTAAAATTTACTCAGTAAAATGGTATATTTGTTTTTTTTTCTCTCTTCATATATGGCGATGGTGTAATTGGAAATTCTGAAAGTGTCAAGTTTTTTTCGTAATTAAAATCAAAATAATTTAAAACAGACTTTGTCAATATAAAATCATGTCAAAGCAAATCTGGAGTCGCTCAGTAATGTGACAGTAGGTTTACTGAGGACAATAGAGGACTCCCCGGGAACACACAAATGCAGTCCCATGCCTTTATTTGATTATCGGAAACCTTATGCACAGACACTAGGTACTTTGGAGTTGATTAAACTATCACTACCAAACCACAAATCGCACAAATATACAAGTTTTATAATAAATCAAACAAAAACTAAACTTCACTTCTTCCCGCCAAAAAGTCCCGACACGCTTGGTTTCCATACAATTTTACGAACTTGCGTTATCTATGCCTGTGGTATTATTGTTACGTCCACAAAGCAGTAGGCATCATTCCTTCCATAGAAGTTCCTCTAGGAGTCAGGACTTCATTGCAGAGGAATTCTAAGGGCATGTCCACTAAGTACCCTTGTATAAGGTCTATTTTCCTATTCGCTAGGGCTGGATCGATATGCCAAAGTGTTTGGTGATGTTCCTCTTGGTATTTCTTGAGTTCTGCAAAAGAGTGGACGGCGTCTGTTGGTAGACAGTGGAAGACCTGAAAAGTAGTAGATGATACATTTTATTATTAGAGTGGAATTTTATCTCGTTATTTTCTTTTGGACTTTTGTACATATTGGGACATGTCAGCCCCATGATACCATCACTATGTAGACATGCTAACATCCCTGTGTACATTGATTTATTGGGCTAAGCGGTAAAGCATCTTAGCCGCATTAGCGGGAAAGATGATGCTGTATCCCACAACTGGGTCAGGTTGAATGATGAATCCACGAAGGGAAGAACCCAGAAACGTACCAACGTGTTCTGAGTTTATTAAGTATATTTCACTTGGTCGTTGATTGAATGAACCTAGAAATGTACAAACATGTTCATTTAATCGATTCCACTCAGCTTTCGACTGAATGAAGAAACTACCGAGAAACTTACCAACTACTTCTGTAGTCTTTCCTTCATTCAATCAAATTACTAATCAATTTCACTAAGTTATTAACTGATAGTGAGATATGCCAAAGCCCATACATCCCATCCTATCCCATCGAAAGGAGAGTATTCGTACAATGGAATGAAACAAACACCTTATTCCTTTATACCATTTCATTTCTCACCATCTCACAACATCATCCGCTCAAAAAGGAATGGGAAGTGTAATGGATGACGAAATATCCTCGTCCTTTTATATTTCCCATCTTCCCAACCCTTTTTCCATATTACATTCTAAATCATTAAATGCAGACGGCGCAACCGAAGACGTGCCAATTTTTGTCATTCTTGACTAATGTTGGAACATACTGCGAAAGTTCACATACCACCAAGTTGTGTCCCACAACTGGTGCTTGTCAGTCACCTTTTTACTAATAAAAAATGTTCTCAATTTTACGTACAGTCAATTATATTTGTCAATTCGAACAAATGTATTGTGTTTATGTTTACTTACAATATAAAAAAGAGTTACATAAAGTCCGTTGCACTTCATTATCAGTATATTCAATAGGTGGCTAGGTGGCGCCAACCACAAATACAACATTGTGGAACAAACCTATTAATGCAATTAGAGCAACGAATATGAACGTTAAAATTAATATAATGACGCGTTTACGAACCAAAAGTTTACTATAATACAACTTACATCTTCATACATATCCGTGTTCCTCTTCGAAGTGGATTTCCAGATAGTTCTATAAAACTGATTCGAACAAGGATCGTCTATATTAATGCACAATTGTTCTAGATTTTCCTCCATCAAGCCAAGGTGTTCGCGGAATAAACGCTTGCGGAGTGAACCGGCTACCCTTCCACATGGGAACGTCTGCCCATTGATTGTGCCTTCATCAAATACTTCGTCCTAGAATTTTAAAAGAAATAGTTGAGTTACGCTGTGTGGTGTCGGCTGGCTTTAGAATAATAGGGAGGAGATGGGGCGGTGACCACATTTCCTGCCGTGCGTGTCATAAAAGGAGACTAATGGATAAATCGCTACTACAAGTACACATATACATCGTCCCCGGTGACGAGGACGTCCCCCTCGATACACCGTGGACACACACCGGCCTTCAGCCAACACTTTTACCAGGTATCGGCACGTGCCTGGGCGCTTCTCACCGACTCGCGATCCCGCGATACCCTCCCAAAGCAACGCCCTAAGCCGAGGTCCGTTCCTTCCGCCGGTCTACCGGTGGGGGAGCCCTTAGACTCGTTGCTGCACACACTCTTTAAATGCACTAAATTCTAAAATGATAAATTCTAAAATTTATCATTTAATTTTAAATTTATATTACAATTTATAGATTATACATGCTGCTTTTATGATTTTAGAGCCGTTAAGTATATCTATTAATGAAGTACTTACTATCAATATGTAAGAAAAAACAAAACACTAAGAAAAATTAAAAAATATATAATAAAGTTCGATAAAAATATTTTTTTTAGTGAATATAAATATTCTCTGACCTCAAATTAAACATTTAATTAGTTTTAATACCAGTTATTAAGGTCCTTAATAACAAAGCTGTTTTTCTTAGCATATACTAACCTGTAACATGACAGCTATCTCCGAATCCCTTTTGCCAACCATTGACCTGTCATTGATGTTCGCACTGCCACATATAATGATTTTGTCATCAGCAATCAGTAACTTTGAGTGAACATAGACTAGTTCCGTAATAGGTTCCCCGTCTAATACTGAATGTGTCCTAAGGCCATGGAATGTGATATATTCGGAGGGGTCTGGAATGCCCGCTTCGTATAAACGGGTTAAGATTGCTTCACGACTCCTGAAAGGAAAGACAATTAAAGATCAAAACAAAAAAAGTTAATTAGTGTTGAAAAAGAATAATATTTTTAAGGTAATTTACAGACATGTACAGACTGCAACAGGTCAACTTACACCCTGTTAAGAAGGACTAGTTTTGAATGGGTACAAAAAAATAAAAAAAAATATTAAATTATATTAAGATATTAATTATATTATATTCAATTAAATGATTATATTAAAAACTGTAACAATATTATAACGAAAAAGGCCGATAGGAGCGCCAGTGAGAAGGTAGATTTCGCTATATCCATGTTTAAAGAAAAATGTTTAGATAAAAGTCCAACAACATATTGTTTGTATGTATAGTTATCGACATTTTTTGGGGTTATTGGACTCTACAGATTCGGTCCATCTTTAAATTTAACCGAGATATAGACTTAATATTTTTTTGTCAAATTTAATTGGTATCCATTAAAAAATGCACACTGCAGTTTATCTACACATTTCGTTTATGTACAGATGTAATGAAAGTTTTGTAAATTCGAAAGATGTGAAAGATTTCAAGTGGAGTAATTGGTAACCCTTTCCCGAAGTACTAGGTCTTGATGAGATTTCCGAGCAAGCATATACTTAAAATACCTTTGTTTTTAACGAAACTTGAACTAGAAGCTATAAAATTTACTAAAGCGTTTGATTTGCGAGAAAATTATATTTTTTTATAATAATCTATGAATGTGCTGTTTCTTATCTCTAAAAATAAAATTTCCTGTGAGTAACATTTATTATTCATAATATAAGGTGCTTTCCCTCCAATGCCCGTATAGTGACGTTTATAATTTCAAAACTAATACTACCTCTCTCAGTTTTATACTCACCTGCATATACTCTGATAGTTCCAATGTGTGACCGCATGTAAAGATGTTCCCGAGGGAGCCCCAACTTCTCCCTCGAAACCTGGCAATAGTGGCATTACTACGAAAACTCGAAATGTTTCTTTGGCTCGGTACGCTCGCATTATCCTGTTGTATAGGGCTTCACCTATCTGAAACGAACAATTTTGGAAAACTAAAGATGTGTATATAGGTACACAGTGTTGACACAGTGTACGCAGAATGCGCTCGATGTTATGCGTTGTCAGCAATTTGCGGTATAGAGTCATTGTCTAAACAGTACTCGCCCGTCGTCCCGCGCACATCATTCTGTTTAACGGTTGATTGCAATTGTATCAAAATCATCTATAAATTATTACATGAACAAATAATTTTATAGGACAATTTTAGGTGTACGATGCATTGTCTTCCATACTATTGTATTTTCTGAACACGTAAATTAACTAATAATACACAATCCATATGGGCGTGCCGGAGCGTGTACACAGTACACGTTCTGCGTGCACTGTGTCTCTACATATGGTTCTCAAACTCATTCAAATCTTCTTTCTCAAATCTTGGTGCGACGCTTAAAGGTCTGTTCAAATCGCTGCAATATTTAGATATTGGTATAGGTAGAACTTTAGTTGAGGCGATAACGTGTTGAATTACATGAATTGCACATATTGTACATGCAAATTGTGCATATTACATACGTTAGAGTCGCTGATTACGTCAAGTCGTATTAGCATATCCGGCTCGGAGGATCAAAACTGATTCCGCATAGAAATTATGTCACCATAGAATTATGGAAGTATGTCATTGTCAAATAAACTATGTGGGACGTCATAGTCTGCTTTTATTGAAATAAATATTTCGTGAATGAAACGAACAGATATAATTTACCCATGGAATGCCATTGCATCAGGTATGTTTCAGCCCTTTCAGTATCCACTGCTGAACATTTCGTGCACATTGTCTTGTGCATGAGGAATGTAAGGCCTTAAAACCCTACGCTGGCCAAACGGGTTGGCGAATCCATTCTTGTAGAGGAATTCCTCAGGAATTAAACCTAAATATCGTAGGGTCGATATCGGCGATAAGCCGGGAATTTTTCCCATACCTACCTATGGGGAACCTATGGGTGCACTTAGACTACGGTCGATCGACGTGGATCGATGATATTCAGATCATTCAGATCAAATCAGTGTATAAATATAGCACCAGGATCGACTTTGATTGATACATATTTCCATTCTATGTTTATCGATTCATCTACGCAATTCGTTTCAATATATATAGTCGTAGATATTGATCGATGGTCGATCGATAGTTGATCGATCTATGGACTCATCGACGACGTCCAGTGGCGTCGATTGTGTTTGAGGCGATTCATATCGACTGGTCGACATCGATCGACAGTGCCCAGTGCGAATTGGTAAATACACATTAAGACATACCTGATTCCGAACAGTGAGACTGGATCTAGACAGCGTAATAAAGAACTGATTCTCGATATAGACATAGTGTTGTGCCCTTGTTATAGTATCCACATACGCTTCGTGAATGCTCTGTTCCACTGTATCGGGGTCTAGAAATCCACACGACCAACTTGATCCACTGCGGAGGACCTAGAAATTATAACAAGTTAGTTTTTTACTTTAGACAACTTTTGACAAGTTTTTACTTTAGACGGTACACAAAAAAGTATTGGCATACATAGAAAAAAACTATTAACAGTATTTATTTCTTGTTCAATTAACTAAAATTTCTATCTATAAGTTATATATGTTTTGTCTCAAGTGTTTTGACTACTTAGCTACATATTTGTGGGTACTTACTTTTAGCTTTAAGAAAATAAATATTTTGTATGTGTTATTAAGTTATTAAGCGACGCGCCCCGGCTGCCAGGTAGATGGAGTAGTATGCATGCATCCAGCAGTATGTCTCCAGTAGAATGAACTCAGTAATATGAATCCAATATAAAATCCAATAATTTTATATAGACTTACTAATGTGTTTGGCAAGAACTGAACGTTAAGTAGTGAGTCAGATTACATATTTCATAGAGAAAACTATGGCGAAAAACACAAACTAATTGTCACATCATCTTGGTGTGAGTGAGATGCAAAAATTAAAACACAGGAAAGGAAAAACATACCTGACACGACATATTGGTGACGGTGACCTCAAGGAGTTTGTCTAAATCTGTCAAAGGTTTGATTTCACTATACGTTTTTGGCAGTAAGTACGGGTAGTTCGGGTTTTGTCTGAAATGTTAAATTATTATTAGCTTTTGTTATAAAAAAGTGATTGAATTATATGGATATGTGAGTTAGTCATTTAATGAGACAGCTCTTTCAGTAAATAAACAAAAAATAAATCAGCCTATATCAGCCCGTGTCTATAGACAGCCTGTTTTTTGTAGAAGATAGTTGGCAGCCGAGCACACAGTGCAACTGGTGGTGAGTGAACACTGTGGATTTGGAGATTTGGGAAAATGGGAAATAGGAAATATAGTAGGACGAGGAGTTTTACTCTCCATTCGATGGGATAGGATTGGATTCCCATTCCATCCTAATAATGAGATGGGATGGGTAATGGGTTTTAGCGTATCTCACACCGAAACACCTAAGGTTTCAAGAAATAATTGTTGAACCACTATCAATTAGTCTATATTTTGCCGTGTTATAATACTGTTATGTTTGATACGTACGACTGTGACGTGATATCATTGAATTACATTTCATGATGGTTAAAAGAGCAAAAATCAAATCACAAATCATTGTGATTTGATTTTGAATTTCAACCAGAATTATACGAGATCTTGCGTCTGAAGAGATTTTACAATGTAGTAGACATTACGTTGTCGATGTTTGTTTAATACTGCCAAATTAAGAATAAAGGATAGTGGCTCAACAATTAATTGTGACGATAGATCAGTCAATATTGTGACTGTAGATAAATTGGAGGGAATAGGATAGCGATGGGAAATGTAGCACATTTTATGGCAGTCTTCTGTGAGTGTGGGGAACTCGGCGAGTCAAAGGCGAAATGATAAGATTTCATTCGAGAAGCCAGCGGTAGTGGGTGGATCAGAAAAGCGGAAGACCTACCAGGTCTACAGTGAGTGAGGCCTATGGTATATTCAGCATTGGTGATATAGGCTGATGATATACTATGAATAAAGAAGAGGATAAAGAACAATGGTATTTAGAGGAATGAGTTTGTGCTTACGTGAACATACCTTGCTTTTTCCAGTTTGATGGCGTTCCACCGCTGTATGAAATGTCTGGCGACATCTCTTGCTGCCGCGTCTTGTATTACTACGCCCAGGTCGTGCCACGGCATACGAGGAGTTGTGTTCCTATCCACTAAGTCTGTAATGGAAATATTATCATAGCGTAATATTATTTAGGTGGAGTGGAGTGCTACACCACTACAAGTGGAGAAGGGTTTTAAATTGTGCGAGACCTCTTTTATGTATGTCCCCTATAAAAATAAGCGAAATAAAAAAAAAGCAAAATCAATGGTTGATAAAACTTACCTACAAAAGGCAGATCTAAATTAGTAAAGTCTTTGACGATGAAATTTGTGTAATCCTTCCCGATCCACAATTTCGAATTCCCTTCTAAACCCTCCAAAGCGTCCTTCGTCCTATCTGTAATAACTCTCCCTTCAACCACTTGAGCTAAGGGCGTCGGTTGACTTACACCCCTGTTTACATTATTAACTGGCAACCCTAAGGCATCTGTTAATAACACTTGATCAGTTGATAATGCGTATTTTTCGGCCTTTTTTCGTTCTGAATCATCAAACTTCTGTTCAATTCTCTCCTCTTCATAAGGAGGGTAGATAATACTAATAATATCCTTCCCTCTATCAGTGATTTTGTTCAATACGTTTCGTTTCTGAATGTCCGGTGTATCGTATTTGGATAAGTCGTGAGATTGATTGGGATTGATCAATAGTTGGTCTCCCGGTTGTAATACTGGTAGGTTTGGTTGTGGAACGTTCTCGACTTCTGTTTGTACTTGGGTGTCGCTTTGAGTGTCTGTTGGGATTTCTGATTGGACTAACCTGTAAAAAATCTTCGCAATTAATAACAAAAAAAAAACGAATATAAAAACCTACTATTTAATAATTTTAGAACAGATTAGCCTTTGCTAATTAGACACATTAGATTAGTAACTTGATTTTGGAATGAGTTTAACAATATAGATCAGTTTAAGATTTCAAAATGACCGACAAGGCTAAAATGTTAAGACCACAATAATTATCAATATATATTTTTTAAAATTATATACCTAACACTTGAACAATGTCAGGGCCGGATGCTAGTAATAAAATAAATAAATGCTCACTCGTTCATCCCAATGACCAAATTTCTGGAAGACTTCGCTAGTTCCAATGTGGCTTCGAGTCCGTTTCCTTGTGGTAGGTAGATACCACCACCTGGTGAACTGGAAGTTTTTTTCTTTGTCTTTATTGAAGTCTTCGGCTGTGCGATGTTACCGAGGTCTGTTAACCTTGAACAAAATCAATGGAATGTATCAAATTTTTATGAACACCAATGCTGTTAATGTCCCACAGTAATAATAGTTATAATAATCGTAACAGTAATAATTGCATTACTCAAAGTAGGCATGGAGTCAAATGCAATTTTTAAAACTCTCCATCCGCTTGGTTTTGGCCGAATGTTTGTGTACCCGGCTATTGGTAGGTACATTGAAACGTCCTCTGTTTATGGCAGAAAAAGGTCTGGCCGCTCACGCACTGTTCGTACTAAATAAACAATTAAAGCTGTTAAGGAGAGAATCCAAAGAGATTCCCTTAAAATATGATTCGAATTTATATTATACTACTCCATTATACTTTATCGTAAATCAGGGGCCTACAAATGGAAATTCTCCTTACAGGAACTATCAAGTGCCTTATGGTGTTTTGTTAGAACATCCTTACCGGTGTTGATAATCCTCCCACCGGCCGTAGTACGGGTCTATGCCCCTGAGAAATGCTAATTAATTTGAAAATAGGTTTGTTTCCATTTCTAATTATGAAATAAGTAAGAAAACATAAAATATCAGGCACTATCAAGTAACTTATCCTGTATATTGTTAGATTACCCTTACCTGTGTTTACAATCGTCCCACCTCCCGTAGCACAGGCCTATGACCTGGAGAAATGCTACCTAATTCTTTTTAATATAGGTTTGTTTCATTTTTAAATTATGGAATAAATAAAAAAAAATGAAATTTCAGGAACTGTCAAGTGCCTTATGCTATTTTTTTAAGATATTCTAATTCTTACCTGTGTCTATGATCGTCCCACCTCCCGTAGCACAGGTCTATACCCCCGAGGAAGGCAACAGTTTGGTCTACGCAGACGATCTTCTCGTGGTGCGCCCAGAACAGTATACCGGCTTTCGCGTGGTTTGGATGACGGAAAACCTATGTTGAGAAAGTTTTATTTTTCACAATTATGATTTTTGTCCTCAATATTGTTCAACCGCCTAAAAGGTCAATCGTTTAGCGGATAAATCGACGATTCTCTGTCTTAAGCCCGATTCCCATCAACCGTAAGTCACGGTAGCGGTGCGGTACGTCAAGTAAGTTTTCTTTTCATATATGGCAATGATGTAATTAGCACATTCTGTCAGTGCCAGTTCAAAACACATCTTGCTCATGGTTTTACTTGATTATCACAAACACTAAGAAGTTTAAGAAACTATCACTTAAACCACAAAACCCACAATATATATGTATACAAACTTAACCTTCACTTCTCGGGTCCCGCCCAAAAGTCCGTCAAGTAGGTTGTTTATTTTAATAGTTAACTTTATCATCAACGTACATGGTTTAAATTTGGATGACGATGCCAGTATAGTCTGCGGTCGTCTACGGAGACGTGCGATACCGCATGTCACAGAAGGCTATTTTTGCAAAGTCATACAAACTTAAACCATGTACCTACAAGGATACTAATAGGTACCTTAATGCGGGTCTAATAAGGACCAGAATCGAACGATTTTGGATACATTAGGGTGTTGCTGACTGTACGTTAAAGATAAAATTCATTATTAAAATAAACACTCCTTGACGCACCGCGACGCTGCCGTGTTGTTGCGGTTTGTGGGAATCTGAGATTAGAATTAGTCGAAATCATGTTTTATAGCAATCTATGCAGTTCGAATCACTCGATCGAATCTATACATATAATAATAATACAATCGTACATGAAATATTTAAAAAAAAATCGTTGCAGTGTAGTCTACGAACGATACAGAAACCAAAACAACCATTTTTAGAATTTTTGTCCGTCTGTCTGAACGCGTATTACGCAAAAGCCACTAGACAGAATGTGCGGGAATTTGAAGTTTATATGATGAAAAGAATTTACTTTGGATTTGATAGACTTTTAATGTTAACATTGATAAATACTAAAAGAAATGGCGATCACACGCTTGCAGGCTAGCGTCCATTTTTCTTTTCTGTCATTCACTGACGTATCGCTCCTCGTCCCCCCGCCCCGCCGTCCGCTGCGCGGGGTGGGGCGCTCCCCTTAGGGCTCAAACACAGAATTTAATTAAACTTGAACGACCTGGATTAATATTTAGGGTATATTTTATCCTAATTGGTTGAGTTCCCATGGGAATCACTAAAGTTTACGCGAACGAAGTCGCTGGCAATGCTAGTAAGAAATAATACGGTTGTAGTCATGTCTATTTATTTTGATCTCGTATTAAAAGACAATATTATAAGATGCACAATGCCAAATTAGACGCGACACAAAAAAAAAATTATGTTTATAGCAATTTTACCTTAATATGTTCGCTCGCCAATTTGCTCTTGCTGTAGAAACTGTTTATGCCAAGGGCCATTTCCACTTCTTTGTACAACATTACGAACACTTTAACACCTTGTGCCTGTAAGTAAAATGAGAAAAAAATATAAGATGTACAACAAGAGAAATGAAAAAAATACAAGTTAAAAGAAATTCGAGTTAGACCGGTCTGTGACGGGAGCCGCCATTTTATATTATTATCAGAGACGTTTAATAATATTCCACATGCATTACTCGCGCATCAATAAAGTAATTCAATTTGTATACTTTAGAATCAAGTAATGTACATACGAGTAAAATATAATCAAAGAGATTCTTGATATATGTGGCTTGAGATATGTAATTACTCTTAGTCATACATTTAAGAGACATAACTGTAAACTTATATTAATTGAATCTTCCGGGCTACTTGGCCGAGGTCTTCTGGAATCTCTTCTCGTTCTTCCAAACGTTTCGTCAACAACTGCAGTTGACATCTTCGGTGGCACTGCAGTTGAAGATGTCAACCGCAGTTGTTGACGAAACGTTTGGAAGAAAGAGAAGAGATTGCAGAAGACCTCGGTCAAGTAGCCCGGAAGATTCAATTAATATAAAAACACTTAAAATTATAAAAAAATCAATGTCACTCACCGCCTTCCTCTTCAAAATGCTATCCAGCCTCCAATAATTTCCATTTAACGCAGGCCTTTTCATATAAATCTCAGGACTTAACCACCAGTCCGCTATGAATATCTCCTCTTTAGCCAACTCCATGGCGTCGGCGACAGCGGATAAATATGCCGAGCCGTCGACTAGAGTTCCTACAGGAGTCGCAGGCCGAGGGGGGGCGAAAGAATGGTGAACGTTTGGATATGTGAAGTCACGGGCTGTAAGTAACGTGAATATGTTGAACCAGTATACTCGTATGTTGCTGGCGGCTTCGTTCGCGTGGATTCAACGGCCAATCGTGTACAGTATCGGCCAATCTAGTGTTCATACAAATATAAATTCTTTTGCAGCTCAATGTCAACTTGTTCAACAAACGGTAGCGCCAAGCGCAAATATAACGGATCAAACCTATTCTTTAAGTTGGAGTAATAAATATGAACTTTAAACACATCGTAACGATTCGTTTACGAACGTAAAAGAGTTTGTAATCGTGCGAATGGTCGGTTGGCTTATACTTTATATAAGAGGTGTGGCACAAAATATAGTGGACATTTGGGTATATGTGGTCGGGGGTTGATATCATGAACATGTTGAATATGGGCCTGGTAATTTTCAAAGCATTATTTATCGCTGATAAACTAAGGACACTTATTTCAAGTTCACATTCGTAAAATCTAGAGTTACAGCCCTGGTCTGTACCACTGAGTTTCAATTGTACCAAATCTACCTAAATAATGTGATCCACTGGTTTACCAGGGCGGCTACCACAAGTCATGGAGTTTAAAAATCTTATTAAGATATTGGATTCGCCAACTAATAACGGCCAGCGGTGAAGTTATTAAGACCTTAGACCCCCTCGTGATACAAAGGGGTGCGTTCCTTCAAGGCCGAACAAACATGGAGACAGACGGTTTTGGTAGAAGTTCAACGAATCGGCGAAACATGCAAGGAAATTAGGGAATTCACTACAAGGAACAAAGTAACTACAAGATATCCTTCAGTGGGATTGTAGTTTATTTATTGAATCAAATTCGTCACGAAGAACTGAAGTTCCTAAAACAATGAATCAGTAAGCTGAAATGGTATTAAGTAACTTATTGCATTAAAAATTACTGTTCTAAATATTTGGTGAAGTATTTGATGAAAATAATGCACATGATTTTAACACAAATATTTAATAAAGTAGAGAGTATACATTACCACTCTGACTGGATACAGCTTTGAAGTAATGCATCCACTCTTTGCTCTTTCGTTTCGTCCAGCATTTGATCACCATTTGCCTACTCTGGTTCAATACTTGCAAGCCGTGGTTAAGGCCCGTCGAGTACATGCCACTCGATACTTCAAACCTTTAAAACAATTATAATTTATTGCAGACAATTCACCTGTTGGTAAATGGATGTTGTCGCGTATGGATATCTGTGATACATACCAACATCAGTTAAAATGACAAGAAGGATTGGAAAACATGGGGAATAAGGGATACACCGAATGAAGAATGCGATGACGAGTTGTTTTTTGTATCTGTTATTTCATGAACATAATTTTACAACGATAAAATAAAACAAAGCTTTTCTTGTATAATTATTATGGTTATTATATTGTTACGTCGCGTCGGTGTTAAATGACGGTGTGTTAGAAAATGTCGTGAGGCCATTTTTCAATCTGTTTCTCTATACAATATGTAGTTTGCTTTCAATGCAGCCGACTGGTTTAAATCGCAAAAGGAATATAAAGATCGTTCAAATAGGTATTCAGGCTGAATATCAGGCCACGTTGTTGTAGTATGTCAAAGAAATTGGTGATTTATAATCCATTTCAAACATTTATGTAAATATGAGCAAAGTTAACAATGAGAGAAAGCATTTGGTAACTTTTTACAAACCCTCATTGGTAGAGGAATTCGTTTAAAAATTTGTACATATTTTATATGGAAATCCTTTCCACACATATACTCGGGGAGAAAACGGTATAATTTAAAAAAATGCATATTGGCGATATCCTGTGTGTTTTTTTGTCAAGCTCTTGGAATGTACTGTTTTTGTTAAGTTTTAATCAGTCAAACAATTATTATCTGACGCTAATCATTTTATACATCTAATCATTCTATTAATCATAGTCAAATGATTATTTAAACAGATTATACGGCACAGCTAATCATGACATTAAATGATAATATAATATTTGCAATTCATTATTCAGCTGCAATTAATTCAGACTTGTTTAGCTTATAGTGTATGAAATTCACAAAACAATTTATAACAAAAAAGACCATGAATATCACCCGAATGTTACTGTTTTAGCACATTTGTTCTTACACATTCCAATCATACTCACATTTCCAAACGCTGCTTGGATGAAACAACATATTACTTAATCATTTTAATTAGGATTGCATAATATTTACATCAACTCATATTTCTAGTATAATGTGAAGGCCATTTTTTGCCAATTATAATGAAGTTATCGCATAAAAAGCAAAAACTAAACTACTGCAATGAATAAATTATATTAAGTTCATGTATCATATATATTAGACGCTTATATTAAATCGAGATTTTGGAAGTTGTAAATATCAATATTTATTAATATAATTCAGATCGTTTTTTTTAAACGATGTCTCATGTAAAACAACAATTCTCACTCACCCCTGATCAAAAAGCATCACAGCTTTGATGATTCCATCCTTCGGCCTGATGTATCCAAAACACGTATCCTTTACAAAAAGCCACCGTTCCTGCCATTTTGCACATACCAGACCCGTACAGAAATAGTTACACCTAAAACGTAGCAAGTAATAAAATGATATAATTATTAATATAATAAAAACGTAACAAAGCCGTATCTTTAACACGTTTAATGTTTTTCGAAAAAAGTTGTAGTGATACAGAATACAAAAAAACAATTTTTAGATTTTTTTGTCTGTCTGTCTGAACGTGGATCACCAGTGGACAGATTTTAATGAAACTTGTCATAGTTATAACTTATGTGCCGGGTTTAGGATACTTTTTATCTAGATCAATTATGAAAGGGAATCAGAATTCCCGGGCTCTGTTAGTAGTAAATAAAAAAATATAAAACCGTTATTATTTATTAATATTGATGGTTAAAAATTCAATTGGCGTAAGGGACAAATCACGTATAAAATGTTTAACTCTCATTTTAGATCATTTTCAATTATTTAGCGTGCAAAAATAGCCTTTTTGACGAATACGACTTGAAACATCGAGTAAATAGTAAAAAAGTAGTTATTTAAAAACTCCAGAAAACAAGTTTTTGTTCCACTGTAAACCGACAAAAGGGTGGTTACCCTTTTGTCCCTTAAGCCAATTGAATTTTTAATCATCAATATGTTATATGATATAATTAAAAATAATTTGTAAAATCATGTAAACACGATGGCGTGTGCCAAAATATACCCGAACGAATCGTTTTTAATTCATAAAAAAACGGATTAAATTTTCATATAAGTTTAAAAAGTGCATTTTTTAAGCTATTTGTCACGTGACATAAACCACTATAAGTCATCATGATGTTGTATCGTATGACGTCATCCGTATAATAATATTATTTTTAATAGATAAAGGGTCTGTCTCTCTCTGCATAGGTTTGACGTTTGTTACTATTATAATTACGGCACAGGTAATGCACCATGGTGGCTGAAGTGTTCGCGCCGAAACAAATAACTTAGATTAAAAATGCTGTTTTAGTCTATTTAACGATTTTATTGAATGGAAATAGAAACATCAGCAAATTATTACTATGGAATAAACAATTAACAATTTTTTTTAAAGTAAGGAGTAAAATACCAAATTGTTTACATCACGAAAACAAAGCAGAAAATCAATAGTATAGAAACAGAAAATAAAAAACAGAGTACAGAGTGAAAGTAAAATGTATGTAAAAGGTTTCATACACATAAATCATACACACTCAAGTAAGGGACTTTTGACCTGCATTAGCAGCGCGACTTGACTTTTTAAAATAATATCTATCAAGAACATTAGTTTACAAAACTTTAAAAGAAATATAATTTCAAAAATAGTATAGGTAGCATTATACTCACCATTAACCCGTGTACTTAAAATTTATAATTATGAGATAAAAATAAATAAAGATTTAAAAGTTCAACAACTCACCTAACACACACCATAGTACCGAGAAGTCCAAAACAGTTACAGCCAGCTTGCCCGGGCTGTGTCGAACCAGTTCTCTTCATAATCATACCTTCCTTGCCCTTTGTGCCTAATTCTGACAGAAATGACAAATGTGACACCTCGAGGAATTTTAACTGTAAACAATCATGAAATAAGTATTTAGCTATTTATTTCGGAAACTTCACAGGGTTTATAAAATACAAGGTAGGTATACAATATTTTTTAAGCTATTTACGAAGTTGTAACATTTTAAATGTCTCTATAAGTTATTGTATGAAATAATAGAATTTGTATGAAATAATAGAATAACAGAATTTGTGTGTGTTTACGTATGTGTGTGTATTTTATTATTAGTAAGTATGAAATATTTTTGTGCATTTTCCATAATTTTCACTCGATTAATCTGTATCACAGCTTACCACAGCTTACGAGTATTACAAATAAAGGTATTAGGGATATGCCACTAGGAAATAAGGATCTTTCACTATTATGTTGTTTCATATTTTAAATTTAATAAAAATAACTAATCTATTTATCTTTTAATAATAATAAGCTTCCAGGTTCTTCCATGAGATTATTCCAGGTCTGCTGGAAGAAATCTCCGCAGGAGATAAGCTTGTCTTTTGCACAAAGTCTTTGCTGATAATTATAACGGATACTAGGTTTTTGTAGCTGATTATATAAAACTATTTTACACTTACCGTTTCATGATGATTTCTGTATATTGATATATTCAGTAAATTAAATAAATATTCCTCTAGTTGCTTCATTCGTAACTGTATACCTTCGTATGTTATCATCACTTCGGGCTTCTTTGGAAACCTGGAAATGAGTTGTAGCCGTTATTTACAAACAATATTTGACAACTATTAAATATAAAGAGTGGTCTTTCATTACATTTCACATACATTGCTTGGTATTACAAAAAATACTAAATTGATAAAAGAATCTTTGGAATCTTCAGGAGTAAGTCCCCAGCAATTTTCAAAACCACCAGTAATTCCTACATGATTTTTATTAAATATCACAAGCATTTTACGTAATATAAAACTAGAAACATCATTAACGGATCAGGCATATTTGCAAAAGCGCGTGTTGACTGTTTTGCGCAAGAGCATGCGCAAGTCCCTGGTGCATCTTGTATGCTCCAACAGGGGACAGGTTAGACTGTCCTTTTATGCTTCACTGGTGTGGACTATATATCTCCAGCAGTCAAGTGAAATAAATGTAGATAGGTGTACGTACTTACACGTAGGATAAGTTATTACTAACAAATATTTAAGTCCATGTTACTTGCATAAAAAATAATTGAATTGACATTTCGAATGGTCAATAAATGAATTTAATTTATCAGAGCGATTCATTAGTTATCGAGACGGCATTCGTTCAGTCTGTATTAACAAATCGATGGTTCACTCATATATATATATATATATATATATATATGAGAGAAGAGAGAGATATTTTAAAGATTTTAGATATATATATATATATATCCGTGACTACGCCTTGAACAATTCTAAATACATGCAGGGTGGGGCGCTTGCATAGGGTGAAAGGGAATGCACAATAAGGGAAGTATTGTTATAAGTAACAGACTTTCTGCATTACACAATGCCTTAAAAATTATAAGAAAATTGTTTGCTCTGCCCCTCCCTGGATAAAATCCAGACTACGCTCTTGTGTACATGAAATACGATCAGAAACTTGTGATCATAATAAAGATACTATATTAACAGCTTTAGAAACCGCTATTATGCGGCTTAAGAACTTGAGTAACCTTCATTATTTAGCTTACCTAGGCAATGCGCCCTTTCTTTTCCTAGGCCTTGTTTCCCTTTTCTTAGAATTACTTCTAGGTATTGCTTCTAGTGCCACTTTTTCTGCTTTCTCCTCTGAATTAAGAGTGTTCTTAAAACTGGCTCGCCTGGATTTGTGCGCTTTGGTCGGGAACGGTATGTCGAGCGAAGCGCGGTATAAAGTTAGTTGCTGATGGAGGTATAGTATGTGTTTGTATCGTTTCTTGATAGTCCAGTGAAAGTCTCCATGTTGAAGGGAAATTGTGTACCTGAGAATTTTTATATTTCATACTTAGTAACAGGGTAAGCGTAACCAGTCCTTTTATAGTCCACTGGTGGACATAGGCCTTCTCGTGCGCCTTGTCTCGTGTATGATCTTGAATCACCACGCTGGCCAAGCGAGTTTGCTTTTTTAGAGATGGTTTTTTAGATTTATTATCCTTTAGTCGCCTTTTACTGCTATTCTAAAACCGACCGACACTACATGTCGAAGTAATATGAGCAATGGCATACACGTGGCCAAATCTGTATGTCTTATAGCTTTTTCGACAATTAGAGATGAATAAAACTACTTTAAAAAGACTTTACAAATTCGTTAGAAAATTAGATAGAAATCAGCTTGAGAATATTTTCAGGTACCTACTGCTATTTCTGACATTCGCGCGTGGATGTAATGGCACTACTTTGTTAGTGACGTCATAAACACAGTAGCGAAGTTCTTTTTTTAGTTTGTGAAATTCTAAGCCCGATAAATCAGCTATTTCTCGAGATATTTCGGTTTTGATTTCACGGATCCATTATTAGTATCGGTATTTTTATTAATATTTACACACTTATATAATTGTTGTAATTAATGAATTAAAATTAGTGACATCTATCAAGATAATAAAGTATTCTAAAAAAATTTTTTGTGGGTATTTTAGCTAAATTTCTTCAGGACAAAGCACATCCAAAAAATCCATGACAATTAATTGAGAATCGTAAACTGAATCGGTGCTTTCAGTCTTTGGGTAAACATCTGACGAATCCTGTATAATGAATGAATCCCTGGGATTTATTTATCTATCTTTTCGAGCATAGCTGTACGGACATTGTTAATGAATCTAATACAACATTTTACAAAAAGCCGTGTTTTACAATAAAAACATCCGGTACGACAAGTCATAATTAAATAATAAAGAGATTTCCCCAATAAAATACTACAATATTTCACAAGGAAAAATATGTATTACATTGAGAAGACGGATCAATTAATCCAATACTTAACAGAATTACAATTGTGTTAGCATAATGTTTAAGGATATTAACCCATTTTTAATGGTTCAGTTAATATGTTCTTAATGAGTAAACCTACACACATTGTCTGTAAACAATTTGTGTGGCATAAGGAGATATAAAGGTTAAATCCAGTTGGTACGCGTAACGGTGCTAAGGTCAATTTCATTGAAACTGTAAGAAATACTTATTGTATGGTATGAAGTAATGCAGTAATTCACACAGTAGAGATTAAACCATTTAAACCGTATGTGCTTCCTAGTCTTCGTAATAAACCCTATTACAAGTATCCCCTTGACTTCTCAGAAATTGATACTTTTTATAGCTTATTGACTTTTTTTATTGACAACTAGAGAAGAAGACAAGCCCATGTCACTAGTAAAAATAAATTTACAAAATCAATATTCATTAGATATGAACTTGAAAATATTAAAGGACAGGACTTGGTGAGGTGCTAGTGCCATCAATAATGCATAGTTGAAAATACGCAATAGAACAATAAAGTCCGATTTCTAGTATCTGACAATATTTAATTACATCTTAACAGTCAAATACATACTGATTTTTTTAATATGACTGTTATTTTAACTTGTATTTCTTCTGTTTCTTTACTAGTGTTTAAAAGACCAAGTTCCAAGTAAAAAATGTGTGACAAATATATCTACGAAAGGAACTACTTATTGAGAGTACTTATGTCTCTTTGTTTTTGAACTACAAAAAGCAATAACAATAGAATGAAAAAAAACACCTGTCGTCGCGGGTCTAAGTGAAGCCTATATGCACCAGTGGAAAAACACAAGCTGGTATGATATGAAAAGAACGTATGATATAAAATAGATAGAGCTTATTTTTAGGGATTTTTAACAGTTGTATACCTACCCCTTTTTCTATAATAATTCAATAATGTAATAGAAATTTTCTGATATTTGAGAATTTGAATAAATACTATTTCGAATTTCGATATACTATTTAAATGAAATTTCGATATTCCTTTCTCTCTACAAGTTACTTCGATTATAAAGATCACATCCCTATTATTAAAAAAGAAAAAATGTATACATTCGTAACCTTATAGTGATATTCGAATTTCTTGAAATATAAATTGATAATGATGTTTAGCAACCAAATTAACATTCGAACTAATTAAATTTGATATAAAAAGACAAGTTTATATTTTTCTATTAAAAATGTTACATATTTTTAGTGTTCAGTAATGCATTTATAAACTTAAATTGATTTATGGGACCGATGCAAAGTTATATCGTCACAAAGTCAATGAAATGTCAAAAGTGGCCTATTAAATTGACTCTACTTTAGTTTTGGTTACTCAAAAATAAAATTCAAATTTACAAAAATGTATTTGATGAAAATATTGTAATGGGAATTATTTATTGTCAATAGAACTCTCTATGACATGCAGTGTGACATAAAATTTATTCCACTTTAAATTTATTCAACTTATTCAATTCACAGTGGACATCAGGGATTCCAACGTTAGTTAATGATGACAAAGGTTTGTACGTTCGTACATGCACTGGTTACCATTAGGAGTCAGTATTAGTGTTGTAAAAGTGAGCGCCGAGCGCTCGACGTTTGAGTGCTGAGTCAGTAGTATTAAGACCTTTAAGAAACCTTTAAGATTTAGCGGTTTTACGCTCATGTGCGTTATAGTCTGAGTTTTTAACGTTCGATGGTCTTTTTTTATAGTGAAGTAGGCGGAGAAGCAAGCGGTACCACGTGATGGTAAGTGTTACCGCCGCCCATCGACACCTGTAACACCATGCTCTTAAAGTGCTCAATGCTCTAGCGTGTGTGATGATAACGGAGCATCCACAAACAGATGGTAACCATAACCAGTCCTTATATCATCTACTGCTGGACACAGGCCTCCTCATGCACATTGTCTTGTGCATGAGAGATTTATGGCCTTAAAATTGCATGCTGGCGGTGGGCGGAGGGTTGGCGAGTCCACTCTTTCACGACACGCACGAGTAGCGATGGATCCAATAGATCCAACCAACAAGTCCAACAGATGGTAGGTCCTTTTAAAATCTGAACTTCGTAATATTGAAGAATACCAATGACTTGTGTTAAATGCTGATATACTTACAAGTTGGGATTGAGCAGATGCGTGGTGACACTCCGTTCATTTTCTTCGAATCTGACCTTTATTTCTACACCCGGTATGAACACTTTCCTATGGACGGAGTTAAATTTTACTGGCGGGTCGTGTATGTGTCTGAATGGAATTGATGTCGCTGGTTGAACTGTAAATAATCATAAAATATAGCTGGTATTATATTCTTAATGAAGATTGCTAAGGGAGTCATTGACAGTCCAGATTTGTTAAGTAGACTTGCTTTTAGGATTCCTTCCCATTACTCTCGCTCTAATAAAGTATCCTCTGTTTGTGTGAACGTCTCCACTGTTCACACTATCGTAAAAATAGCTTTTTATTAAGGGCCTGTTCTGCATCCAATGATTTGTGTGGTGAAGATGAACACATCGACTTGTTTTTTAATGGTAATGCAATAAGCGTAGGTACTCTTACTACTAAATGTGCGACTAGCGTAGATACGCGTAATACTAAGTTGTGATCACGCAGTGCTGTGCAAATTGTTATTTATTTTCGAATTGTGGCAGCTTTGTTTACCTAAGCTATTAATTTTATCGATCACTCATATAGAATACATATGTAATCACAATAGTGTATAAGCTTCCTGAATAAAAAAAAATGTATATGAAATGAAGTATTTTTTAGGAATTTTAATTATTTCTTATTCCATTACACAACCAAACCCTCCTTCGGGGGTGGGATGGGAATGGGCTCTGGGTATATCTCACTCATCACCGAAATACGTATACCTATACACTGGGGAAAGAGGATAAAAGCGAGAAATGTAATACATTTTACAGAAGCCTTCTGTGAGAGGGGCAGCGTGGCCAGCGGCTGTGGGATTGCAACATGCACTCTCTCTATCTTATAGTCAAACTGTAGGTAATTTGTACGTGTGTGACTGTGTCGTAGCGTATGTTGAATAATTGTTCCTTACTGTCTTTCAAAACAAAAAAATGTGGAGAATGTATATTATACGCCAATCTGTTAATTGGCGTGTGTGACTGGCAGTGTGCTTATGCTTGCAGTAGGATGTAATAGGCATGAGGTTATAACATCTATCGAAATGATTTTTTTTTATAGACTAGTGGGCGGACGAGCAAGTGGTCCCACGTGGTGGTAAGTGTTATCGCCGCCCATGGACACCTGCAACACCAGAGGGTATGCAGGCGCGCCGCCTTCATTGCAAAATACTATTCACAGCTCTCTTGAAGAACCCCATATCGTAGCATAATAGAAAGACCTCCAGAGGCAGTTCGTTCCACAGCCTACGGGTTCGTGGTATAAAATAATCAATCGATCAGGGTATTTCACAACTTGTTGATGCGTCAGGCTGTGCTGGGTAATTGACATGAACCGTCATAAACCGTGGGAATCTTGAGAACACGATATTTGCCGTTGTCGCTGACGTACGCCTGTTATGTACGTCAATTTTCGTTTTACGTAAATCGACGTCACCAACAATACGTGTTTACATAACTTGACATTGAGTTGTGTAAAGACACAAATGACAGGAAGGACAACTAACTAACTTCTTGATAATAGTTTATTTGGCAACTAATTTGTTAATTAACTAGTCATACATGTAGATTGTGGGATTGACTCACATATATTGTTAATCCACAGGATTGTTTTTAACCCTAGTACCAAACGGGTAAAGCCTTGGGCAATAACTAGTATAAAATGTATATAACCTATACATATACAGGTGTATCTGTGTGTAGTCTCAAATCATGAATTAAGTCCATGATTCAGATTAAAAATGAAAATAATATGAACCTTTTTCAAAAAAATCTATTTTTACAAAAAATATACATAATATTATAATAGGTACATGAACATAAAATCACGAGCAAAATCCCTGGTTTTAGACACTGGGAAAGGATCAGGTAGAGCTGTGTATCAATCCTTTAAACTATGGTGAAGTCAAAGTCATGAAGTCCTTTAACTATGTTGACATTATTTCTCCATCCTTTGCTGATAAAATACAGTAAATCACAAGACATTATACGGATAAAGGTCTCAGCTATGAAATGCTATGAAGCTATGTATTGGTAATAGTAAGCCCATCAGTGTATATAGGTATGTATCAGTATGTACTTGAAATAAGTAGGTACCTGGTAATTCCCTTTCAGGAAAATGTGGTTTCACCACAGTGCGAAACTTATTAAAGATAAAGAATTGTTATAACCTTGAATCATAAAATTATTTTCATGACTAATTACCTCAGAGTTTGTGTATTACATTAGCAGTGTGTTGTTATCATTTTATCAGACAGTAAAGATCAAAACACAAAAAGGGCTCATATGATAATGTTATTAAACAAATAAAAGTATTATAGTATGTGACTAACAGATATTAATAGCAGCACTATAATACTAATGTTCATCATGGGGTGCTATCTTTTCACAAGCTGACTGTGAAATGAAGTTTATACTGTCGAATACTGTTTATACTGTGAAGTTATGAAGTGGATACTGTCGCCCATAGACATCCGCGATACATGCCAACATCAGTCCAAAATGACAAACGTTGGCACGCCCCCGGGTGCGCTGGAGTTGATGGAGATATAGGAATGGATTTGGAGAAAGGGTTGGAAAAATGGGGAGGGATAGGATGGGAATGGGCTCTGGCACATCTCACTCACTACCGAAACACGTACATACGTTAGGGAAATAAGATAAAAGTGGGAAATGGAAAGTGGAAATGTACATTTCAAGGTAGTCTTCTGTGAGAGGGGTAACGTGGCCAGTGTAGCGAAACTAGCGGCTGTTGGATTTCAGCGAGCACTCTCCCCCTCAGATTTAGGAAGTTTGGGCTAATAATAATGATAAGGGCTATTATAATTATTAACATAATTATTATTATTAGCTACTTGGTCTTTTATTGACTGTCTGTAGAAGAGTAGACGGTCCACTCTGTGGTACGTGGATACTGTCACTCATGGTTATTTGCAATACATGTTAGCATCACTCTCGATTGACAAATGTTAGCACAGCCCCAATTGCGCCGACTAATTTTGAAGATTTAGGAGTAGATTTTCAAAAAGAGTGCAATGGATTGGAAATAGGAAGTATATAACAGGACGAGGAGTTTCCTAATCACATTATACGTCGCATTCCTTTTTGGGGAGGGTTGTTCTCACTATTTTCTGACATTGAAAATTTGTTTCTGAAAATCGAGGTTTTTTTTATTTGAAAATGTATCATCAATTTATCAACAAGATTTCTTCATGAAATCTATCACAGTTACTTCACACATAATGAAATGTGTTATTGTTGTAAAAAATAACACTGAGTGCTTGAGTGCTATGAAGTGCTAATGAGTCTTAAGAACCTTAACCTTTACCATTTTAAACTCAAGCAATAAATATTAAAAACATAGACTATAACATAAAGGTCCATTAGCACTCATTCAGTGCTGGATTGTGGCTTCACAATCCAGACTCAATGCTAATGTTTTTAAAACACTGTAGGACTCTTTAATCTCGGAGGAATGGATCACACAAAGACATGGTCCATAATAGGAAATTTAAGCTCAGCATGCTCAAAGGATTTGATCAAGACCTTTTGAAGGTTAGTAAATTCAAAGTAACCTTCAAAGTACTGTTTATTAGGGTGTCACAAAAAATTCAAAGCATTTCTTTTAAGGCATACCCACTTATTTTATGTCTTATATCAAAGCACACATTTCATGACCTTTGGACTACGGCAAACGGTGTAGACTTGCATTGATACATGTCAATATTTGCATACTTAGGCGAGCGAGCGTGCGGTTACGCGTCAACGTGCATGTGATTTCCGGTAAACTTATTGCTTTTAGTCAATAAATATGTCAGAATTGATGACAGTTTTCTCCACAAATGTTCTAGAAGCCAAAAATACTGTGTCAACCCATAAAGCAGTAAATAATGCGGTCGAAAGGGCTGTAAAGTTGATGCAAGACTTTTATGGTTTGATTACAGTTGAGGAGAAATAAAAACAAGTTGTGTACAAGAGCACAGAAAGATCTATCCTGACTGTAAAAAGGAAACTGAAAAGAAAATATGGTCAATAACTGATTTTTTTTAAATGTTAAAGAGTAATAAATATATGATTTGGACCAATTAGTGTTTTATTTTCTAAAACTACATAAATTCCGAAGTCAATCAGTACATATTCTCAACTAAGTTTAACATCAAGATGGCAGGGGTTCTCGGCACGGGTTCTTGTTATCCTAAGGCAATAATATTTCATAATCAAGTAATTAGTGCCAAATAGGGAAAAAATAGAGGTATCGCAAAAACAAAAAATACCCTTATGTCATGGGATACCCATAAGGGTTGTTTATTTACTAATAGTAACCTTTTTTTGTTAATGAATTTAATTGTTCAATAAATTGCAAGTCATTTATGTTAACTTTGCAGTTATTATTTTCCTGTGTCAGATTTTAAAGGAAAAGAAAAACAATATAAGAATAGAATAAAACCGAAAAAACTTACTATTTGCATCAGTTTCTTCTTTCTCATTTTTTTCAGTGTCTATAATAGAGAGAGACTCGGGTACAGCCAAGCTCTCATCAAAATCCGAGTCTAGACCTGGGTTCAAGGAATCTAGCCTTTGGAATACTCCCGGTAAACAGTCGCCGGGTGAAATGGTCGGAGTTGGTGTCTCCATAGCGTAATTTGTGTAGCTGTATAGTTCTTCATCTATAAGAAATAGAGAGAAAACTCAACAAAAGACAAGGTTAAAATTAAGGAAACTAGATATATATAATACATTGAGTTTACAAACTGTAATTGCAGAGCATCTTTTTAAAATATAACATGAATGACATACCATACATTATATTTTTCCAAATCACATTTAACATAAAGTTAATTTGTAAATTGACTGTAATTGGTTGAAGTTTTGATTGTTTGACTTTTATTTTCCTAGAATTATGAAATAAATACTACCAAACATATATAGGTATATTTCTGTATTGTAATTAGTTATGCTGTATTATTTTTTAATAATAATATCAGTTTATGAAATGTTTTCACTTTTTGACTGTTTCATTACATTATAGAATATTTGACATTATAACAACTTTATTACATATTAAAACATTAGGTAGCTAAATTGTAAATTATATTGTGTAAAATTTAAATACTTAAGGCAAATTCATCATCATTAAATGTATTAATAATACTGTAAATTAATACCATAACAGTATAAATAACATTAATACTGTAAACACTGTTTCTTATATATATGTTTTAAAAGCAGTTTTGCAACCATAACACATTTTAAATAGTTTATTTCATCACTTATATTCAAATGGAGCAGAGAATTTGAATTCAAAACAAAAACAAATTTGATTTTACCTCTCACTCCACTCACATACAAGTGATGATATAAAACTGTGCCTGTCTATAAAAATAAAACAGCCCGGTCCACAACATGCACAAACTACCTCTTTTTATAAGGTTATGGAAGCTCAATGTTAACTCCTTGCGTTCCATACGCTCTCTATAATCAATATTTTCACTGAAATCTTCTATCACACGGTAACCTTCAGTATGCTGGAACGAAATATGTTGTCCATTACATGGCACGAAGCCCACACTTGTGCACATATTATCTTTTACGATAAGATAACGCAAATAATATCGCAGACAGTCGACTTGTGACGTCCAATGAAGACACTTGTTCACTTCGGAAGTGTTTTTTTTCAGCTCCAACGAAGACGCGACACGGTTCAATGGACAAGGCTGTTTCTCAAGGTTTTTTGGCTGTTTACGCTTATTTTAAAGTGAAATCTCTACTTACTAAAGTTTTCGACACCCTTCCAAGTTTAGTTTGTTTACGTGTTCACAATTATTTTATAGGTTATAGCGCACATGACGGCGATGGTAGTATGTTCGCTAGAAAAGAATCTATTAGATTAGATACCCTGAACGATTCAAGTTTGAGCCAAATGGATATTTCAAGGCTCTTTTTTGTTAAAAAATAAATCCGCTTATTAGTATCCGTTTGAATGAGTGACGTAATGATAGATGGGTTGTAAACATTTTATTACCAGTATTTCTTTACACGTTGTTGTTAAATAAGAGAAATCCTTTGAATGTAACAAAATTGAACATACTTAAGACATTGCAGTACTTTTTTGATGGGAACTCGATAAGTGAAGTTCAGTTTTTCTTTGATGATTGTTATAAAAATTGTGTGTTATTAATAAATAATACTGTTATATGTGTTATTAATTAATAACGCCTAATAAGGCGTTTTGTGATTTAATAATGATAGTTCATTGAACTTCAGTGTTTTTCATGCGTAAACACCACGCATGGTACCACGTGATACGGTAAAAGCATGGATTAGCGTTTTTCGTGTGGTTTCAAGGAGTCCTCTTCTGCACTTACTGAGTTTTTTTTGTTTTGATATACGGCAATAGGGCAATAAACACATTCTGCCAGTGTCAAGTTTTCTTCGTAATTATATTCAAAACAATTTAAAATACATTTTGTTAATGTCCAGTCACGTCGAAGCAAGTTAGGAAGTTAATCTCTCAGTAAAGTTATAATAGGTTTACTGAGGACAGAAGAGGACTCCTTGGAAGCACACGAAAAACACAGTCCCATGCGTTAATTTGTTTACCACGAACGATACGCACAAAACACTTTGCAGTTTAATAAACTATCATTATTAAAGTATAAAACGCACAATATACAATTTTTGGAATAATCAAACAGAAACTCATTCTCACTTCTCGAGTTCCCGACAAAAAGTCGACTCCTGACTTACTTTGACGGGACTGGAGATTGACAGGATACGATTTAGACCTTGAAATAATAATTATTTATTACGAAGAAAACTTGACACTGGCAGAATCTACTAATTGCATCATTGCCACATATTAAGAAAAAAGACATTGAAGTTGACATTGACACATATAGAATATATAGGTATAGACCTACACACGTAACTTTGCCGATGGTCAATTTAGGAACTAAATTTCACATTAAAATTTAGGAAATAATTTAATTAAATTTAGGGATCCATAACGTATTGAACGTAACATAACATCTTGCTTAAAATATCTATGATCTTTACCCATAAATTGAGTAAAATGTTTAAAACAGTAATACTGTCGTCGATAGCAACGACATCCTTCATCGGCAAAGTTATGTGTGTAGGTATGTACAGCTAATAAGGAATTACGTAAATAAGTTTTTCAAAGAGTACGCACGTATATCATTCTCCCAAGTTTATTTGTTAGAATTCCTCTATAAAATAATAGAATTCCTAAATAGAATTCGTGTTAAATATTTCGGAGGCTTGCTATAAATAAAAGATAAGTTATATGTTAAGAATGAACTTTATCTATTATTATGACAAGATTTTCAAAAACCAAATTAGGTTTTTCTAAAAAAATTGAACCAATAACTAGGTACCTGATATAAAATATGCAATTATCGCTCTTTGATAACCCAATTAGATCAAATAACATTCATCTTTTTATCTTCATAAGCATAACACAAAAAGAGACGTAGCATAATTGAGATTAGAAAATAGTGATAATCGCAAGATGTAGAACGCAGCCTAAACAGCTAGAATTATTATTATGTTTCATTAAAGAAGGTATTCTTATTATGTATTTTAGGCAAAACCAAGATATAAAATAATAAAAACTTTTAATGTATGTATTGGTAACTTTTAATATTGTATCACAGGTATTTGTTACTTTAATTTTTAAATATACATCTTATTTTTAAATCATGATGTTTTTAATGTTCTTAAATTAAAATATTTAATAAAATAAAATGCTTAATAGAGTAAAATTGTTCAAAAGGTTGGCAACGAATGCTTTGCATGATTGGTCAGGTCACGATGACGGCACGATGAAGTGACTGACATTTACGTTCAAAAACCAAAGAGACTATAAGTTACGTTCTAAAATATTAAAATATGTATATATGTGGGTAATATTATGTATATATTATTATTTAAAAAAGAAATTATTTCAGTAAAAATATTTAAATTGTAATATTTTCTAAAATATATGTAGCACGATTATAGCGATTATATCTGTAGCGATTATTTTACAATGATTGAAGAAACGCCTGGCAACTATTAAATGCAATTAATTTGCTTTTAAATATTATGTGCTGTTTAAAATTATTTGCTCATAAAATTCAACTGCAGGTAAAGGTTTAGTGGTGCAGGTTCAATGCCTGTAAAAAATAATACACGGAATACTTGTGTTATATAAGTGGTGTGATGATATGTGGAACGTGTGGGATACACTTTAAAGTTTTAGAAATTTTATCGTGTCTCTTCAAAACCACATTTTACATAATAGGTAGGTACATAAAATTTTATTATATGTATCGATTGTTATCTTAGTTGTAAAATTGTTTGTAAAATTAGAATTTGTTTGGAAACATTGCTATTAATATTCTTGCTATTTAATTTTATGAATGCTATTTCATACACAAATCTTTGGTAAACGCGGCAATATGAACCACATAGCTCCTCTTAACGCAAGGCGCGGATTTAGCGGGGAGGCAATTCAGGCAATGGGTGTAATTGAGAGTTAAGCATTATCATAAATTTTAACAAATAAATTAAAAAGTAATAAGTACGGGTAAAAATAATGAATTTTAATAGTTAAAAATATTTTTTTTTTCAATTATTAATTTTTTATTCCCTATACATACCTATTTATGTGTTTTTATTTCATATTTTTTTACAAGATAGATAAATAGCTGAGTAATCTAATGTAAAAATTATATGAATGGAGAATTAAAATTTTATCATTTTTTTCCTTTACAACTAATTTCTAAGAGATAGGTAAAATTACAAAGAAATTGCTCTCCCCCCCCCCCAGCGGAATCCTGTATCCGCGCGTAGCCAAGACAGCGCTAGTCAATGCCAACAGCCCTACACAGCGCGGTAAGAGGACTATACATTTGTTAAGTTGCCAAAGTTTGTTATAAGATGTAGGCAGTACTTTTTTCCAGAATGTCGTGAAGAATAATATGAGCGTTCCATTTAATAATTCCCACTAAAATTTCACCCGAGCTATTCTAGCACCTCACATTGGTTATTTTATTAGCCAGAACTTTCAGTGTACATTCAGTACAGCTAGTTCAGTGTACACAAGTAGGTATTTCGTTATATTTTTTATTTTTTTACCGAATATAAAATTAATTTTCGGTGATTCTATTATGTGTTAGATAATAATGAGCTTAATCTAATAAAAAATCAAAGCGATGTTACTTTAAAAAATCCACCGTGCGATAGTGTACCTCAGCATTGTGACTAAGTACCTACCAAAGTATTCGTTTGTGAACGCCTGTCAATCGTGTGTGCGTAATGAATAAAGTATTCGTAATGAATGGTATTATCCATAAGGTACTAAAATATAGTAAAGAGTAGTTAAGGTATTCTTAGGGCGTACGTACTGCATTTGGACTGGCAGTCAACTCCTAAAGCTTCTCAGAGCAGCTCCTGTGCAATTTGAATGTAGTCTGTTCAACTGTATTAGGTCTGCATCACAACTTCTTACGCAGCTAGCGCGCAGTCAATGTGTAGTCGTTGGAACTGCAAACAGCTTCCGAACGTAGTAGGCAACTCTCATTCGGTTGTACCGACTGTTAGCTAACTGCACCGAAGTCACATTCCAACTGCAGCTTAATAGCTAGCTGGCAGTCCATCCCTTTTTAGTATACACCCTTAGGCTTAGTAGTATACACCCTTTTTTTATAGCAAGAACTAGGCAGACGAGCATATAGTCCACCTGATAGTAAGTGGATACTGTCGTCCATAGACATCCGCGATACATACCAACAACAGTCCAGAATATAGGTACTTATAATAGGGGTTAAAGTATGAAATTGCCATTTTATAGTAATAGATACTTTGAATTGACATAAAACCTTCATGGTGTGAGATTTTCGAGTGAAACTTTTTTCACATGATACCTATCAGGTTTTTGTTTCAAAAAATGTGCAACATTCGATTTTCGACTTTCAATTGTTTTTTTTATTCAGCTTAGACGGGAAGGATGGATACTTCGAAAATCCGAGTAATCTTTGAATACGAGTTCCGACGCGTAACTAACGCGGCAGAAACGGCTCGCAATATCAATGCTGCGTTTGGAGAGGAGCCTGCTAATGAACAAACGAATGGTTTAGTCGCTTTCGTAATGGAAACTTCGACTTGAAGAACGAACCATGTGGAAGACCGGGCGGGCACACAGGTGAATAACGCTGAATTGAAGGAGATGGTGGAAGCCAATCCGAGTCAAACTACCCAGGAATTAGCGGCATGGTTTAACGTTACCTTACCTACAATATTGACTCATTTGCATCAAATCAATAAGATAAAAAAATATGAAAAATGGGTGCCTCATGATTTGACTGATCTGCAGAAAGAAACGCGTGTTGAAACTTGCGTTGCCTTGTTGAATCGCTACAGAAATGAAGGAATATTGGATCGAATTGTGACATGTGACGAAAAGTGGATTCTTTACGATAACCGAAAGCGAAAAATGCAATGGCTGACCCCAGGTCAAACGCCGCAACAGTGTCCTAAGGCAAAGCTTACCAATAAAAAGGTAATGGTAACTCTTTGGTAGTCTATTCATGGTGTTATTCACTATAGCTTTCTCAGGTCTGGTCAAGCAATAACAGCAGATGTTTACTGTGCCGAACTTCGAACAATGATGGCGAAACTAGCAGTGAAACAGCCCCAACTCGTGAATCGATCTTCACCATTATTGCTCCATGATAACGCAAGACCTCACACTGCACGAGAAACCGTTGAAACTCTACAGGAGCTGCAGTTAGAAACCATACGTCATCCTCCATACTCGCCAGACCTTGCTCCAACGGACTACCATTTTTTTCGTGATTTGGACAATTTTCTACGTGGTAAAAAATTTTCTTCCCAAGAGGCAGTACAAAATGCTTTCCAACAGTTTGTCGAATCTACATCCCCAGAGTTCTAAAATGAACTTCCGATTAGATGGCAACAATGTATAGATAATGAGGGTAAATATTTTGATTAAATAAATGTTACATTTTAGAAAAAAAACGAGTTTTAATTTTTCAGTACAAATCGGAAATTTCATACTTTAACCCCTAATATTATAATATAGATCAAATAACATTTATTATTATTTTGTTTAAAGAAGGTGCACGCAGGAATCCCACAGCCGCTGGGCAAGTTATCCCTCTCTCACCTCTGTGACTATCGTATAATGTACTGCACTTCCCACTTTATCCTAATCTCCCAATATACGTATGTATTTCGGTAGTGAGTGAGATATGCCAGAGCCCATTCCCATCCCATCCTATTTTATTCCTCTATATTTTCCCAACACTTTCCTAAAATCATTTCCTTAATCCCTAAAGGTACGTAGCGCATTCGGGCGCGTTCTAACGTTTGTCATTATGGACTGATGTTGGCATGTATCACAGGTGTACAGTTCCCACCTACTAGCAGGTGGACCTGTCTGCCGCCCTATTTCTATAAAAAAATCAAAATTGATTTTCTTTATTTAAAAAAAATTAGATAAAAGAGATTGTCAGAGAATGCATTGAGTTTGGCTTCTGTATGAGATTTATGTACAGTAAAGCTCAAATAAATAACTAAACACCCCCTTTACACAGACTAATTTTATTTCAAAACTTCCAAAAATCCAGACATAATCAGTTGCTTTTTGGTCCTCGATTTCATTAAAATAAGTGTTATTTTGGAATATCAACTTGCTACATTATCATATATTACTTAGGTAGGTACTTTCTATTCAAGTGATTTCCATAAAAATAAATACAAGTATCTATCTATATTATACATCATATCTACTAAAAATCTAGGCAGGGATGAAATTGTAATCGGTTTGTATAACATGCGTTATTTATTTGGTTCGATTTGTGTTTTTACTTGTGCGTAGTTTATATTAATTATTATCTATCTATACCTACATATAAAGAGAAATATTGTGCCTGCCATTTTTGTAAATTTCGGGCACTTTGGTTTCTTTACTGTGTTTTCCTAGAAACTCATTGGATCGGACCGGAGTTGGAACTCATGACCACACGAATGCGAGCCGTGCTCTCTGTACTTACATAATTGTTTTGTGTCCTTTTCTCGTCACGTAGTTTTTACAAATATGTGTAAGTATCTAAGTGAAAATTTTAACACAGATATTGCAATGTTTATACAAAAGAAACATTTCATTGTTTGTAGAACAAAGGACAAGCAACAATATGTTGTCTGCATGCAAGATTAAACGTTTGTACGTCCGAAGCTGTCATTTTGAAATCCACTGAAAAATAGCATCTAAGTGCAACTGTTGATTGTCTCATGCAAAGTTCTCTGTCACCAAATTAGACGGCCTGTTTGGCATTTAAATCTAAACTTTGTGTCTATCGAGAGAAGGTTGGTGTGTCCAGTTGTGGCAGGCCAGGTTGAGTGGTATGAAACTGAAATAATATCACGGATTAACATTCAACACATGCGGCCAGCGGTGGGCAGAGAGTGTTCGGGCCACGTTAGACTTGCATTGGCAACTGGCAGTCGCAATCCGCGCACCGACCGATCTCCGCGTAGCCACCCGAACGCACGCCCACAAGGTACGCATGCTTCCCGCCACAATTCAAACGTTCGAAAACAGCTTACGTTCGAGAACCGTTAAAAAATTTATTTTTCTAATTGCGACGAAAGTGCACTCGCGCGTAAAGAGCTAAATCGCGACACTTACCAGCCAGTGTACCGATTGCACCGCGGCCGTTGACATCGAACCAGTGATACGGAACTTGCGATTTTCCGAAAATCAGTACGCGTTTTCGAATATGTGGAATTTCGGCGGGAAGTGTGTGTTGTGTTGATCGAGTTCTTTTTTCGGCTCTGTATAGTGAAGGTGGTGATTGGTGGTCTGCGCCTATAAGTGACAGCTGGAACGATGGTGGATTCCACTTAATTATTTTAGTGTTTGTTTTTTTATGCTGAAGTAGAAGAAACTAATAGAAGTTAAGGTATGAAAGTCTGCTTTTGATCGGAAATTAATCTATATTCGTGTGTTTGTTCTGTGGCGATTGTTACTCAATATTAAAATATCTTTCGCTTTCTAAAGGCTCGACCATGAGTGTGGCCACAGTCACGACTGCGGCTGAATTTGCTTCAAGTAAATGCTTTATTAAACTTTTAATTATGTCCCCAGTGGCATTTTATAATAACGTCCAGTCAGCTCGCTCAAACTCGTTTTATGAAAGTGAACCTTATTGCTCTGGTTCCAACTTGTATACCATTACAAGGCTGTTACATTTCACTTGAATTGTCGTAAAGAAAAGTGACCACTTATGTATATTTAATTAGCTTATATTATTTAATTTTCGTCATAATAAAAGTGCTATAACTTTTTACTCTCTAATATAGTGTTATTACGGTTGTTCAGGATTAAGACTCCATTAGATAATATACTAATTTCTTCTCAGACCTAACTGTGTTCCAAGGAACACACTCTGCTTAGGGGTAATAAGCGTTCAATCAGAAAATCTAGTAAAATAAATTAAAAAAGTAAAATAAATGATATCCGTTTAGTACAAGTTTGATATATACATATATGTTTGGGGTTTCTTAAACACTCAATCTAAGATATCTGCAAAGTATTTATTTACACGTACGGAGAAAAATACTCATAAAATCTCTTAATTACAGCTTTCATCTCCCTTAGTTACTGAAACGTCTTATTTGCAGTTTTGAAAAATACCTTGGTTCGTTTATAAAACTGAACGCCCTGTAAGATTCCTTACTCTGGTATACATGTAGCTTTAGAAAGAAAATACTACCATTCGGGCTGCGCTTTAAAAATGATTTGTACGAGAGAAATGAAGTAAATGATTCAACTTATATAAAATGAATTTTACACGACATGAAACATAAGTCTAATAGTCTATAGTTAATAAAATAATCAATTGCATTTTAGAATGTGGCGTGCACTGTAAAATGACCATTACTGAAAGTGAATAAACAAGTTGGACAAAAAGTTTTGGAACTAGGTAACTATTTATGTAAAACGCAAAATGACACTGTCACCAGTCTATTGTACAGCTGGAAACCATAACACAGAGCATTATAGCAATCCGCTCCGCATTTTCCTGGGTAGAACTATCGTGAAACATTCTACTTATCAATTGTGAAATAACTTGCAAAATCAGTTTAGTAGTTGCGGAATTTCAGAAGCCATCTCTTACTAATTATGTATCAGACACCTGATAATAGTTTTTTGCAATTTGATGCTAAACTTCCTCTGTTTAAAGAAAATCAGTGTTACCGAAATAAGTCATTATTTTCTAATGAATGAAGTACTTACTTTAATTAAGTCTTAAGTTACTGGAAACTCTTACAAGGTCGTTTAACTTTACTACCTCCGTTGGTAATAATCTTGTGCCGTTTCATCTGACTATCTCCGTCTTCAAACATTTTTTATTAACTAGAATTTGTCCACGACGTCGTCTCTTTCAATTTTCAAATCAGTACTTAGATGGGTATATCAGGATGATTCCATTATATGTTTCTATGTACAAATTTGTTTAAAATTCGCTATAATTATACGACCATCAAGGTTTCAAGACTTTAACGATCCGTTTCAATGATACTTTTAAAACTACTGGACCGATTTTGATTGATATTATCTACAATCTGCTAGGGTACATGTTACACACCAGGGATAACCATTAAAATCGGTCCAGTAAAACCCGAGATTAGCGCCAACAAATAGAAAATAAACAAAAGTTGCTCCTTATATGTGTTTCATATTTTATTAACATACATCGGTTTGATGAATGTTTTCTAAAAATAATATAGAAAAACCGCATTCCGCATCGACTTCCAACCAATCGAATGAGATAGAAAGTGAATTCATGCACGCCTCAGGCTACCGGTCTATTATATTTTAACGCATTAAACTGACCAAAACACGCAAATATAATTTTCCACACGACTAATTAGTACATAACTTACATACATATTTATTTACATAACTTAATCAGTTTACAATGTTAGCTGGGTGGAAATAACTTGTGTTAACTAACCGTAATGTCGCTTTGCTCGAGGGCATAACCTAAAAAGGTTCATAACTGTTGCAAATAACTGAAAATACTATAATAATATTAATTAAGTTATAATTAGAGGGGGAGAGTGCACGCTGCAATCCAACAGCCGCTGGGCGCGCTCGACTGGCCACGTTACCCCTCTCTTACAGAAGACTACCTTGAAATGTACTGTATTTCCGACTGTATCTTATTTCCTTAATGTACGTACGTGTTTCGGTAGTGAGTGGGATGTACCAGAGCCTATTCCCATCCCATCCTATCCCTCCCCATTTTCCCAACCCTTTCTCCAAATCCATTCCTGTATCTTCACAGGTAGGCAGCGCATCCGGGACGTGCCAACGTTTGTCCTTTTTGGACTAATGTTGGCATGTATCGCGGATGTCTATGGGCGACAGTATCCACTCACCATCAGGTGGACTGTATGCTCGTCTGCCGCCTTCGTCCATAAAAAAATACGTTTATAAAATATGTTTACATGTTGATTCTTGTAAAGTATACTTAGGGATTCTAATCTATAGACGTCTGGAGCGCGAACTATTGCCGTCGTATGGAGTCGATTAAATTCGTTCACATAAACGTCGCGCAATCGCGGAACTGGCTTAGTGGCATAGACGGCTGTACCGAGCGACCAGCGTCATGTGATCGCCGCGACTTGTAATCCCGTGTGACCAATGTCTAATGGTAGTCTCAAAAGGCTCCTTTCAGTGGAAAATTTCATGTCATTGAACCGAAATAATATTGTTTAGAAACTGTGATTCATCGAAATACATGAAACTTAGCGAATTTAAAATCAAATACTCATATTCTAATAGAGAGTCAAAACGTCTGTATAAATGATTTAAAGAAAATACCCATCCAAGTACTGACCACGCCCGACGTTGTTTAACTTCGGTGATCGGACTTGAACCGGTGTTTTCATAACTGCATACGAGTAGAAAAAGATTTAAATGGCTTAGTAATATTTATTTTTACAAAGGCTAATGAGCGAATACAAAAACGACAGCCATTCGATTCGAAAATACAAAGCCTCATGCTTTAAAGGAAGTAAAAATGTATGAATGATGCGAAAAAGTGAAAAAAAAGTGTATTTGCGAAGTGTAGAGTGCAGAGAAAGTTCATATTTTGTTATATCTGCATGTTTATGTGCATATAAATTGGATATCTTTTTGGAATTTGGCCTTGCATGTTTGAATAAAAGTTGTATATAATAATTATTGTGTGAACATCCAAGATAAATGCCAACATTGGCAATAGTATCCACTTACTACCAGAGGGATTGTTTGGTATAGTATCATAATTATTCACATATGACTGAATACAAGAACACGAAAGGGGGTACTTTTTAAGGGGAGAGTGCACGATGCAATCCAACAGCTACTGGGCGCGCTCGACCGGCCACGTTACTCCTCTCTCACAGAAGACTACCTTGAAATGTACTGCATTTCCCACTTTATCTCATTTCCCTAATGCATGTACATGTTTCGGTAGTAAGTGACATGTACCAGAGCCCATTCTCATCCTATCCCTCTCCATTTTCCCAACCCTTTCTGCAAATCCATTCCTATATCTCCAAAGGTAGGCAGCGCATCTGAGAGCGTGCCAACGTTTGTCATTTTGAACTAATGTTGGCATGTATCGCGGATGTCCATGGGCGACAGTATCCACATACCATCAGGTGGACTGAATGCTAGTCTGCCGCCTTCGTCCATAAAAAAAAACAAATCCTAGTCTTAAGAGAGATTTTAGAATTTTTCGTACGGTTTTTTAAAAAAAAAGTGAACACTTTATACGACAAAAGTTGTAGAGCCTTGTAAAGTAAACTTCGAAATTGATTGGTGTTTTGGATTCAGTTGGTGAAGGGTAAATTAAACAATACAGATAATAGACAGGCTGCGTTCATGTGGTGCGTCTGATAAAATGGCTTGGTCCCTTTCGTTTACTCTTTTTTTTTAGTTTAGTTTTATTATTTTCTATATTATTTAAATTCAGTTGTTTCAATTCTTAGGTTTTATTCTCACCTTTATTGTGCTTATCTTTCATTGTACTGTAATCAAAATTATCCACTTAATTACTAAAATTATCGATATATATCGAATTCCGGGGAAAATTTAGGAATTAATCAAAACCCAATAACGCCATGTAAATGGGAAATGTTCTTACGTATAAACATTATATAAAATTTACTTGTACACATATCTATCTATTTATACAATGAAATTATAATAGAGCCGTTTCTGTACATTTAGTGATTGAAAAAAGAAAGTTGTTGTATTGTAAAGTGATGATAAGTGATGCAGCAGAGCTTAAAACACTAATTTTTGAATTTTTTATCTGTGTCTGTCTGAACATACATCACGCAAAAGCCACTGGACGCATTTTATTGAAACTTGGCATAATTATAACTTATGCCAGGTTAACATTTGGGATACTTACGCGCACGAAGTCGCAGTCACAGTATAGTAGTAAAATAAATAAATTGAAAAAGCAGTAATACAATGCAATACTTCAATCCTTTCAGTATTCACTGCAGGACATAGGCGTTCCCGTTTTTTTTTTTTTTTTTTTTTTTTGTTATGGTCGGAGGTGGCAGACGAGCATACAGTCCACCTGATGGTAAGTGGGTACTGTAACCCATAGACATCCGGGATACATGCCAACATTAATCCAAAATGACAAACGTTGGCACGTCCCCGGATGCGCTGCCTACCTTTGGATATAGGACTGGATTTGGAGAAAGGATTGGGGAAATGGAGAGGGATAGGATGGGAATGGGCTCTGGCACATCTCACTCACTACCGAAACACGTACGTACATTAGGGAAATAAGATTAAGTGGGAAATGCAGTACATTTCAAGGTAGTCTTCTGTGAGCACCTAGTGCACCTAGTCTGTGTATAAGGGATTTATGAGGTGATGTAGTTCCTCAACGTCAAGCAGCTACCTGCTTTGTTATCCCTTAGCCGCCCTCGGGAAGAGGTGGAGTGGTGCCTATAGTCGGCCGACATCACACGCCACAAAAATCAGTAAATGTATGAAAAAGCAGGCGCACACGTAACCAGGTCGCTAGCTAGATAAATAAAATTAAATACGTCACGGTAAACCAGATTTGACGTTTTAATGTTACTTCATTTTAACCCAGGTCGGTTTTTGTTTATAAGGCTTGGTCTGCGTACTTCATTGTAAGCGTTTTGAAATTTCTATTATGAAATTAACCTTGTGTAAAATTATTGGTGCAAATATTTGCAGCCAACGGTAAACAGACGGTCCCTTTGCCACTTTTGAAAATAATTAAGTTGGGATGTATGGAACTCGATTTCAGTAGTGATAATACCAATATGCTAGGATTTTTTTTCACAAAATGGTACAATGAATTCTTAACTTTGTTCAGATTTGGACAGTGTTTAGGAAGCCGTCCTACCAAACTTGCCTTTCCTTTATACTGTACTTTACCAAAATTATTAAGAAAACTTAAATCAATTTTTAAGTGTCCGTGTCCCAGTTTGTAGTTTTTTAAAAACATCTGCGGAATTCGACATATATGCGTTTATCCTTTTTTCCTCATTTATAATACTATAGATAAAATATAACTAACAATTATAAAACAGTATTTGTTATGCTTATCGTATCACTGGTAATGTGATGGATTATAGATAAAATGTTCTCTTTATATAACGGAACGCTCATAGAAAAGACATCAACGCGTGCTGCATTTGATAGCGACTATTTAAGTCAAGGGTATGCGGATGAGTCTCGCCACTTTCGATTTTATTTAACGATACTAATAAATTATAAAGATAATGTGTTGTCAAGTGTAAATGTTACATTAATAAATCATTACTTTAATAACGTAACAAATAGTATCTGTAACTTTCATATTATATATGAGTATAAGTTTAAATTATTATATACATGGCTAGATAAAAGTCTATAGGTAAATTAGCATAGTCATAGAGCCAATTTAGATAAGTGTTTGGTGAGGTAGTTTGGCAAACAAAGGTTACTTGGCCATTCCTGACTTAGAATGAAGGTTTCTTATTAACGTTTTTAATCTGTTTTCTGTAGTATCTCTTTATTTACACATCTCTCTTGACATGTCCTTGAACTAAATAAGAAAGTAGAATAATGTGGTTTTTATTTACCAAAAAAAAGTAAAAGTGCCTTGGAAAATTAAACAAAAAATGCCTTCTTGATAATGGTTTAAAAAGTGTAATAGTAACGCAACCATTGAGCAAAACTAAAGGTGTTATGCCACAAGCAGAAAGAGATAAAAAAAACTATGGAGCGCAAACTACATTTGCGCAAAAAAGGGTACCACACCTTTTATTAAAACTGATTTTTATTATTAATAATCAAAACAAAAAGGCCATTGTTGTTTAAAATAACTGGGTATTAAAACAAAAGTTATTTTTTGCTAAACAAACTGAAATTATCTTATTTTAAACATAAATAATTACATTAAAATTGAAACTGAAAATAAAGTTTATTTGGTACTAAGCAATAAAAGAAAATTTACGAAAATTAACACTTATTACAAAGTAACGATAACAGTAAAATGTAACGTTTCTTTTTGGTTTAATAAAAAGTGATTTTTTTAAAAGTTTTATTGTAAGTTATAACACACTTTCTACATTTACTTAAAAAAAAAGTTTATGTTCTATGGTTTTTAATATGTTTTATGGTCTTTTCCATAATAATTAAATTACAGAAGTAAACAAATTAATGATAAAAGACATTTTAATATCAATTAGAAAATAAGGTGATCAATTGCAAGTATTTTGGGATAATATGTAGTTACATACATGTAGTTGTATATTATGTAGTTATATAAATAATCTCAACATGCTTGTTAAATTATATAGTTATATAATTTTCAAAAGTAGTCAAATAATCAATTTTGTTCTCATTACTAATGTAATTTTAAATAACTTTAATTATATTTGACGTAACTAACCATAACATTAGTCTTTGATTGACCTTTTAATTAGGTTTAGTGGGTTTATTAAACTTTTAGAACATTGGGCATTTTTAAATAAATAACACACAAGTCAATGTCCAGTACCTTTAAGCCTGAAAGAGCCTGTTTTACAGCTAGTTTGTCATAATATATGTTGCAGGAAGGTAGACAGGTACGTCACATGTCATTTGGTCTATCTCGAATATACAAATTTGATTTAATATTCTGAATAGCCGTTATTGTGAATACAATGCACGCAAAGAAGGTGTCATTGTGAATGAATATTCACCATGACACCTTCTTTGCATACCAGTAAATAAGGATTTTTCTTATAGTCTTTGGTGTTACTAAGTAAGCTTATTTGAAGTACGGAAACACAAAAATTATTTCCCTAATTTTACACTACGACAAAATAAAATAAAAACTTTTTTTCATACTTTTGTTTCTGACAGTGATATCGTTGATTCTAATTTAGATTTAAATGTGGGTCAAGTGTAAACTGCACTCGCGAGATTAGCGCTATTAGAAAGCGCTTACCGTGTAGTCAGTTTCGCATAGCAGACGTACCTACTTGTATCGTGAACAAATTGGTTTAGATATTGTATACATTTAAATTTTAGAGATTTTTGTCACGTGCATTTTTACACAGTTTTATTAGCTGTACAAGGTTCCCCTTCTTACTACAAATTGGGTATTTTTAAGACTGTAACTTAAGTTGAAAATTAAGTCACGAAAAGTAATAAAATGAGCTGTTTTAACAAAATTAAAGCGTGGTTAAAATAGAGATATCTACAGTCGAAAGCATGCCTATTTTTATTTACTCGTATATGCTTTACTCTTGTTTGTAAAATATTACAAAATACGAATTCAATGCCTTGCAGCATTATCTCTCAGTTAACTATTGGGCTTTGCAGGATTTTAAGTGGTAAGGGAGTAAATAAATGTAATAAATATAGTATACAGAAAAGACAGTAATTAATATAAATATGAAATTATAAATCTAATGTTACATATCTGTACGGACATATTAATGATGTTAGACTTTTCAAAAGTCCCACTTTAGGGTACAGGCCTCCCTCAATAAATCAGGTACTAGATATCGGGTCATAATCCACCACGAGGGATCAGTACAGATTATAGTGATAATTTTTAAAAATCCTTTCTATGTTGAAACTCAGTGGTACGGGTCGAGGATTTGAACGCACGACCTCACGAATGAGAATCGAGAATAGATAGCCCTAGGCTATCACCTTTCTGCATACATACTAATATTTATATAAATTACATATATCTTTATATAACCTATAATACGTAAAAAAGGATAGAAACAATTTGGATTCATTTCGTGCTTTATAGCTAAAAATATGCAAACAAAATATATTTTTATTTTTACGTAACCTATTCCCCTTTGCAATACCACCACAGAATTCATCGCTTCGAAAGTCTTTATAATCGTATGTTACGTCAAAACTTAGTGGGAAACGTGGAAAACCAATGAATGCTCCAGTCGTTTGCTAACTAGATTATTGCACCAACCGGGTCGTTGCAGATAAGACAGGTATGACTGTACCACTCAATTACTCATTGCACAGACATGGTGGTGAAACTGTAATTAACATTTATCGATGGTGTGCTTCTGCAGTATTATTAGCCTGGATCGTAGTCCCCTACGAATAAATGGGGTACGAATAAATGCGGAATATGTGGTACAAAGTTTATTTCACGTAATGTGGGTCTAAACAGTATATTGATATATATTAAAAGTTAGAATTCTCCCTTAAAGTTATCTGCTTCAAACGTCTTACAGTTTATTTTTGTTGGAGAAATTCACGATGATCTGGTAAAAAGAATTTTATTTGCTTTAGATAATAAAGTGTGCATATTTTCAAATTAAACGTTTATCTAACGACTTGTTTTTCGAGAATTGGTTGGTACGGGGATTTATTATTAGGTATAGTAATTAATATTTTACACCGAAATATTTATAATAAATAAAATTTAAAATAAAACTTTCGATATTTTATATATATCATCATCATTACAAACTATAAAATAATAGAATGTAGTATAACACATTTATAAAATCCGTCTACGAACCAGTTTCACCAGAATAAAATCAGCTGTTAATATTTTTTTAGCATCTTAAAATTTAACATGTTCATTGATATTTGTGCCCATAATGTAAAATTGCTAAGTTCGGGTCTGCTCTCACAACGGCGAGAGGATTTAGGATCGTTATCCACCATGCGTGTTTAGATTAGTTGATAATACTCATGTTCCCGATTTCTTTTGTTCATATACAAACGGGTTTCCTTCACTGTTAATAGTTAAATAATTATAAATACCGCCATATTCAAGGGCTCAAGCTAGGATTTGCTGTATCGTGGATCCAGAACATCCAAACGAAAGGAAAATCTAATTTAGTAGTTCATTTGTTGACCGTTAGTTATCTCCTTGTGTTACGGTTAGTCATTATTACGTTTGCATTACGTCGAGCGAAAGTGTCATTGATATGTTAAAGCGTAAAACTAAAACAGAGCCGGCTCAATAGAAAGTTAACTCTTTTCAACGCGTTTCCTGTGCTAACGTTTACGTGTTTGTTTACGTACGAATAATGTTTCTAAATGTGTGTATAGTAAAAATACAAGAAAAAATTAACGTAAGTTTAATGTATGTATACATACATTAAACAAATATATACAATAGAAAGTTAATAATGGATTATTTCTTTAGAATAGTAACAAAGATATTGAGTAAGAACTCAATATCTTTTGGTAACAATGCAAGAGCAGTATAAATTAATTAAATAAAACTTAATACACACAGAAACTTCATGAACAAGCAATAAATTGTTACACCTCTTTAATTTTCACATCAATTTAATTTAATTTCACAAACAATTTATTTTAACAATTAGCCTTATTTAAAATTTTAGCCTCTCCCAAGGTTCACAACCTCACTTTAATACTACACAATATTTTGGTTATACTAGACAAAAATACATTTGGAAATCAATTATACTTACTTGGATAGCGAATGTAAACTATTTATAATTGAAAGTACGTGACCAATCACTTAAGATCTGCAATACGCATACATATCATATCATCATACTATATCGTACTGTATCGTACTGTATCGTACTATATCGTACTATATCGTACTGTATCATACTATATCGTACTGTATCGTACTATATCATACTGTATCGTACTATATTATACTGTATCGTGCTATATCGTACTATAGCCTACCATCAGCCCATGCAGTCTCTCCACTGTTGGATATGAGCATCTCACAAGGTTCGAACGTCTTATACAATTAATAAATAAGTAATAAATTATAATTAGTCTGATATGACTATAATCTTATGTCGCAGTAAATTATACAGATATTATTAATTATATGTGTATTTGATACACACGTGGCTTCGTAATACCAGTATATACCCTTTTTTGTATTACTTTTTCTCGTACTTTTCTTTATCTAGCAGGAACCTACAAGGTTTTGGCAATACCAAAGAGCCCAGTGTTATTGTTATCGAATTACAAAGGATTAAAAGTGTTTTTCGTTTTACATTCACACTTCCCGTAACATTGTGTTAGGCTTTATTAGATTAGCGATATTAGCATACAAAGAATTATGTTACCTTGTATGTCTTATTGTTGAATTTTATGCGTCAAAATATTTGGATATCGAAGTTTAGTATCCGCTTCATCTTTAACACGTTTGAAAGGGAAAAATCGCTTGTTTTAATTTAAATTTATGTAATTGCAATACTCTCCCGAATACATTTTACTGTATGCAGTTTTACTGTGAATTTATCCTTTAAGGGTCTTTCAAAGTGCCTGGTCGACAGCACTAGTGGTCTTAGGGCTGGTTATTATCTAGCGAAACGCATTCCTCTAGTGAGGTAATGTCGCCAGCATGGTTGGTACTTTATTTATCACAGGTATCAAATCTGTACTACATCTATATCTATATTTATCTATACTAATATATAAAGAGGTACAATTGTGTGTTTATGGGTATGTTGGGGGTAATCTCTGGAACTACTGAACCGATTTCAAAAATTCTTTCACAAATGGGAAGCTACATTATCTAATATAATATACCATGTCTAATATAGGCTACATTTTATTTTGAAATTTTGAAAAATAAAATTAAAAAAAACTTATAAACCGAAGCGAAGCGAGGGCGGGACGCTAGTACTTAATATATTCGAGATGACGACACTGTGCACGATAAACAAATGTAACTTGTAAATTATACATTTAAACAATTTACTTCAAAATTATGTTCTTCAATAATAAACGTTATAGGTTCCTTAAAAAGATGTCTCTAGACATTTAATCTTCGTCGATGTTATAAAATTAGAATGAAAACGATGAATATCAAATTTAGCGCGACAAAAACTGTGATATGTCATATGTCAACTGCGGAACGAACTGCCTCAAAAGGTCTTTCCATTTCGCTGCGATATGGGGTTCTTCAAGCAAGCTATAGGATTTTGCAAGGTCGGCGGGACACCCTAATTCTTACATGGGCTCGTCCGCCTACTTCCCTATATAAAAAAAAAATATTTATGTAAAAATCGTAACTAATAAAATCGTAATAAAACGCAGGTTTTTATCCTAGCTACACTCACTGGCTATAGCGAATAATAAATAACTATAACACATTACTTTTGTTGTTTTATTTGCAAATAAGTACCTACCTAATATATTTTTTTTTAAATAAAAGTTCATTTCAATACTATTATTTTCGATTTATTTTACGTTTGATAGCTTATAGTCTGTGGTATGACTCAGAGAACGTCACTATTTCGTAGCCCTCAACAATAAAGTATAAAATTGTTTCCAGTACACATGACTGTCAAGAAATACGGAACTTGATAAACGTGCAAACGTCTACAGAAAATAATACAGCGTACGGGGAGTATAGCGAAAAAAAATCCGAAATCTATGGACGAAAACATCGAGAGTACTTGATGTGTGTGGCTTACCAAAGGGCTTAATCACACCACAAAAAGTAAAAAAGTAACTATTTCTGGATAAAGAGGAAACCACCATAGTCACTATCACTATGATTCAATGTGTGCGTTTGAGCAAATACTTTTCTTACATTAAAACATCATTGCAGTACAAAGTAGGCTACGTTTCACTCATAGTGACATTTTAACCTTTACACTGTGAGAAGTATTAAAAAATATCACATTACATCACCATCGAAGACTGCTTTATCTCTAGAATCATAAAATCTTTAGTAATCAATTATTTAAACATTATACTATTGTGTCACAGTTAATTTCTCTTAGTACGTTGTAAATCTGTATACTGTTAGATTGTTATAAAACCATAATTCAATTATGATATATTAACGTCAGAGATAGTTCTTTCGATAGTAATAATTATTTCGAAATTAAACCCCCAAATGGGTGAAATAAGGTTTCCAAGTTTATATGAAAAAAAGTAAATTTTTCCTGTGTCAAATATAACGCGACAATTAAAGCTCATAAAAAAATACCTCAATTAGCAAATTAGGCATATATGAGTGTTAAAATTTGTTATTTGTTGAACCATCGCTATTTGTGTAGCTCACGTGTAGATGTAACGCAGTGTCGTTATTAACACAGTAGCGCTTTCCTTTTCAAATTTTTATTTCCAACTCAGTAATATTTCAAGATATGTTGGTGTTGATTTCAGGAATCCATTTCTAGTCTTTTCAGGTATTTAATTGTATAATTATTTTTAGTCAAATAGATTATCATGATTACTATAATTATGAAGTGGGCATTGTTGATACAGCCCCAGGTTCGCGATCACTAACATCTTCTTGTAATGACGATATACAAAGAACATCCTAATTCAGGTTAAAGGTCACCCTAGACGTTGATTTTAGCGAAGATCTGAGATAAGGTCCAAGGCGATAGGATGCCGATCATGTTAGTGCAATGTAAGGTGCATTATCTTATATCTTCGAGGCGGATCTTGAAGGAAGTGTAGTTATCGTCAGTGAATTCGGCCAAGGCGTGTGATGGACAATTATGGACTAAGTAGTATTAAAATTGTTAGGGTTGTCGATTTCTTTCAAAACTTATTTAAACTTTAATGCACAAAGAAACATTGTACAAAAGGCGTACTTAATGCCTGGGAGCATTGTCTGCCAGTCAACCTTTGTTTAAACAGAAATACGAAGGGCGGTGCATAGTGAAATCAATAAGAAATAACTACACACAATGCATATAATAGGATACATATATAATATTAATTAAATCTTCCGGGCTACTTGGCCGAGGTCTTCTGGAATCTCTTCTCTTTCTTCCAAACGTTTCGTCAACAACTGCGGTTGACATCTTCAGTGGCGACTGCGTTGTTGTCGCGACTGCGACTAATACCTACATAACTATATATATATATAATATGTATATACCTATATACTCATATTGTCACTAGTTCGGCGGTGAGATAAAACATCGTGAGGAAACCAGCGTACACCAGAAATAACAAAAAATGTAGGGTATGTGATCCATTAATTCGCACCGGGCTCGCATGGTGCATTACGGCCCGAAACCTGCCTGAGATTTACTAGGGGAGGCCTGTGCCCTGCAGTGGGAAGTGATAGGCTGATACAAGTATATACTATATTTTAAAATTCTGAGTATCATAAATACTAACTTCTATACATATTATCTTCTATAAATAAAATAAAATAAAATTACTATATATTCTATAAATCTGCGAATGAGCATTACGCAAAACTACTAAACGGATTTTAATTAAATTTAACATATTTATAGGTCATGTGCCTGGTTAACGTTTAGGGTAATTTTTATCCAGATTCATTATAGAGTTCCTATCCCACGGGAATCAGTCTGAAGTTCACGCGAATGAAGTCACGGGCACTACTATTTTTCGTTATCGAATTTCTTTAGAAAGCGTCATCTATGGATATGGTACGATGCCATAAAACATTTTGACAGGCATTCATTACACATTGACATTAACTTACAAATAGTGTAATCTAATGTACTTACGTCTCACGTACCAATAGGCAGTCTTGCTATAAAAAAGCGTGTGGTAAACATTCACGCTTACGTGTTAATAAACAGGTGTGAAGTGGAATAACATTATCGTGTTACATTAATGACGTTACGGGTTTATGGCTTGATTTTTAGTTTAGCCTGTTGTATGGGTTTTCATTAATATTAAGCATTTTTATAAAAACCTAGTTGTCACCGATTAAGAACTATTTATTATTCACAGTCATTTTACACTATGAAATGAACTGCTTTACAATTTCGTATTATCAACGTACTGCTAACAAGCCAACAAATGGTCACGTGACTAATTGCAATTCATCCGTTTCACAGCGTCTTCTGAATGGCAAAAAATCGTATTACGAGGTGTCATTTGATGCACTGGTTCTCGTCTGCTAAAAGTCTTATTTCGCCCGCGAAGTCGAGAACATAGTTTCGTGCTATGGAATTTGTTTAACACTTGCTCAATATGTGTTTTGGTATCTTAAAAAGTTTTTTGCGGTATAACGAATGAGCAGCTAAACATCTAGCGCTAACGTCGTTTCAGGGTATGGAATTCTCTTAAATATTTGCCCAATGTGTGTTTAAGTAAATTGAAACGTTTTTATTTTTGTGGTAAGTCGGGATGTAAGCCATACAAACTGGACCTCCGCCGTTTCTAACTAGTTGAAAACGCGCAACTAACAATGTGTTCTGCCTTTTTCTTGATTATAGTGAATGTGTGCAATGATTTGAATTCTTACTCGTTTCGTTTGTTGATCTTTGTAGCTACCAAAAAGATCTATGATTAAAACATCCAACATATCTGATATGTTGGATATATGAATAAAAATATCAGAAACCATATATGAATAAAACATCAGAAAATTAATGATTATTACATCAAAAATAGCTATGATAAGTTTACTTTTGACAAGCATATGTTAATAGAAAAATTGTGTCTATCGTATGTCGTCATTATGGTGTTCCCATACCATTGTCACGGATATCGGATAGGTAATTAATACAGCTATATTTCTGACTGCGACGTTAAATACATATATTAACGCATTGTCGCGTGCGTGTGATGGTCACGATAATGAGTTTTTAATTTTCTTGTAAGAATATTAATTATTAACCTTTTTTGTGTGGTTGTGCTGCTGTCCTTGTTTGTACCTACAAAAGATCCTTTGTTAATTTTGTTATTGTTGATGGTTGATGGTTTGTATTTTAAAACATTTCAAATATGTATTGTATGTTAGAAATATTAACAACATAAGAGAAAATATACATGTTAATTATGTCTCACCCCAAATGTGCAGTTATACAAGTCGAAAATTGCGAGTTAGGCCTAAATATTAATTATCATTAAATAACAGAGTTAATGATTAAGAAATGTGTATTTATTAACGTTCAGACTTAATGAATTACGAGTAAGAAATGTGTTTTTACTTCATTTCATAAGTATTTTTGATATTTTTTAAATTTTCTCTTAATAACTCCGAGATTTCAATATGATTTATAAAAAAATACATGGATTTATACAGATTATGAAAATTTACTAACAGAGATTATTTATCGTAATTAATAACTGGGTGCGTTTTATTTATTACGAGACCGTAATCTTCAGCGATTATCTATAAATGTTTATAAAATTCTATCAAGTAACTTTAATTACGTATCCGAATAACATAAGCAATTTTGTAAAAGTCGAGGACTGTTGATATATATTCTAGAATGTATAAAATATTAAGACCAGTTTTCTCAAAATGTCTCTGTGTCATTTTAATAGTTAAAATCTAAATAAATTTAAATTGATTTATTAATAGCAAAGAGTAGTCTATTCATTTTAACTAGGGGTCTTTATAATTATTCGTGAAGTTATAATAATTACATATTATAATATAAATCTTTAGAATGAAAACATGCAGTTTGCTTGCTAATGTTTATTGCGCAGGGTATCATAAAGATATACAGACAATAAGAAAAAGGAATCTCAATAATTTGTATATAGAAAAATATATAAAAGTTTAAATGGTCAGAGAGTTCTATTATAATTAAAACTATGAAATTTTAGAAGCGTTTACAATCTAACAGTCGCTGTGCGCATTTGACTGCCATCATTACCCCTCTCTCACAGAAGACTACCTTGAAATTTACTGCATTTCCCACTTTATCTTATTCATCAATGTACGTTGTTTCGGTAGTGAGTGAGATATACCAGAGTATAAACCCATCCCATCCTATCCTGTCTCTCCTCATTTTCTCAATCCTTCGTCTAAATCCATTCCTACATCTTCAATGGCATGCAGCGCATCCGGGGGCGTGCCATTTTGTCATTGTGGAATGAAGTTGGCATATACTGTGAATGTGACAGTGTCCAGTTACCACCAGGTGGACCGTATGCTCGTCTCCCGCCGTCTTCCTATATAAAAAGAATGTTTTATACATATACTATCAGTAAATTCGTCGAATTCAGAGATTGTTGTAGAATGTTCTAGGATGTTGCAGAAAAATTCGTCTCAGCATTTTGTACTCAAGGCTATCAATGCATCAATATTTATGTTAGTATTATCAGTAAGCGACTTACCCAAAATCAATTAATCACAGTTGTCACTTTTCACTTCCCATATTTAATCTCCTTTCAATACAACTATGTATTTTGTCTCGGTCCGTGACATTTACATTGTATTTGCGAACTGGATTCTCTGGCATTTTTGTCATGTGAGACAATGTTGCATCATTTGTTAACAGTAGTGTCTGAAACATGAAAAGGTCAATGCCACGCATTGTTTAATATCTAATAATGATAATCGCATAAAATCATCAGTCATGATTGTGACATAATTGTCGAATTATATTAAACGATTAGTTTTAACAATAACGTTTATCTACTTAATCAAAATGTACTCGTAGCAAGGAATGAAAGTGTTTTTTTATTTTTTTAATTAGATGAAACAAATCGGTTCAGTAGTTCCAAAATTACGATTTTGTAAACTTTGCCGTGTGGTGTTGGCCGACTATAGAATATCTGTCCTTAGGTGTCGTAAAAGGCGATTAAGGGATAACAACGCAGCTACCACCAGCCCCGCCGCTACCACCAGCCCTGAGGAACTACACTACCTCTAAAAAAGTGGACTCGCTAACCCGCTTGGCCAGCGTGGTGTTTTAAGGCCATCCACCCTTCATGCACAAGACAATGTACATGATGAGGCCCATGTCTAGCAATGGATACTGAAAGGGCTGGTTTCTTTTCGAAAAATCCCAAAAAATATTTTGAAGTCTATATACCATATACAAACTACATATTAAAAAATGTCGTTGGATAGGGCCCATAAAGGCATACAGATTTAATTTTAACACTTATTTTCTAAAACATAAAGAATAGATCGAAATCGCTCTACTGGACTGATACTGTCATCTGTCTTTTCACGTAGGTACGAGTGGAATGATTTGTACTAAGAATTCTAATTAGACAATCTGTTGTATAATTTTTAATTAAGATTAACGATCGAATAATACTGAAGATTCCATTAATAATTTCGTGATGTAGTCTAACCACTACTACTAGTGTTATTTAATAGTTTACCTGAATCTGTTGCTTTATTCAAGGTCTGACGTCACATTTATGACAACCTTCAACAACATGTTACTCGTATCTATTTCTTCAGCAGACTTTCCCACTTTAAGGCAAGAGTTCGACTGATAACTTAAGGAAAGTCGCCGGTAGTGGATGGACGAGAAACAAGGGAAACCAAGTGTGGTAGCGTGTCTTGAAAGCGCCCACATCCCAGCAGTGAATAAAAATTTTGTCCTCTGAAAGTATAGTAGGAATATTTAGTTTCAAATTATTTTTATTAAGAGTAAATTGTATCAAGATGATGCGCGATGGAATGCAATTCTTCGTTTCGGGTACAAATGAATTGTAATATTAAATAACAATTCAACTATGATGACGTAATGTAAGGTACTCAGCAAATCGATTGAGCTCACTTCTTATTTCTTTTCGAAGTTAAAATGTTTGCCAGTGTTATGTATTAGATTAAGTCATTTCACTTTTCACTTTGTTTAATTTGTAGGGTTTTATTTATTGTCACGTGACACAGACCACGTGACTCTCAATTAGAAAGGTGTCAAAATTAGACAATGAAAAGTGATTTAAGTTTAGGTAACCCTGTACAATGGAGAATACTCTGAAGAATTGTTCAATATAATTCCCACCTCGGGTTTCTACAACCGCACCTCCCGTCACAGAAGTGTCAGCATTTCCTCGATACGGAAGTGTCGCGTACTTACTATTCGGTCCAAAAATCATTCTATACCGCGAATCAAGAGTGCGAAGCTGTGGAACGAATTGCCTCAAGAGGTATTTCCATTACGCTACGAACTTCAAAAAACCTGTGAATAAAATTTTGCAAAGTCGGTGGCGCATCCGCATACCTTTTGGTGTTGCAGGTCTCCATGGGCGGCGGTATCACTTATCAGCACGTGGAACCGCTTGCTAGTCCACCTACTTCCCTATACAAAATAAAAATCCTTAGCAACTCTTTTATCGTCCACTGCTGGATGTGGCCCTCCTCACGCACATCCTCTCGTGCATGAGGAATGTATGGCCTTAAAACGCCACGCTGTCCAAGCTGGTTGGCGTAGCCACCCTTTTAGATCACCCCTTTAGGGCTCGTGGTGGCGACGAGACACCCTCGAGAAGAGATGGGTTGGTACAATTCTTAAACCGGCCGACACCACAAGACCTACAGAAGGCCTGAATTAATAGATTTGTTTTAAAATGTTATATTTACTGTTGGCGCTACATAACCGCTACTTAAATAAGTTGGTAACGAGGTGCAAAGGAGCTGGTATTTGTGCGAACGCTCGATTGGCTGATACCTTAGTCTACATACCATTACTTAACAGAACTAAAAAAATTGCTCAGTTAATTGTAACCCAATTTTATCTACAGATAAAAAAATGAATGACTTCATAACTTAGTTTTTCCCAGTACCGAAATCTTTTGTGTGTACGTGAAATAAGTTAGGTAATTTATTGAAAATTACCGAACTATTTATTGCTTTGTTATGTTTATCAAAACGTTTTGCTACGGGTAAATACTAATAGTAATTCATTTTTATTAACTGCTTCAAAATATTTTTTCGAAGTTAATGAAGGGTAAGGGTGCACGCTGCAATCCCACAGCCGTTGGGTGCACTTCACTGGCCAAGTTACAGATCCCAGAAGGCTTCCGTAAAATGTAGTTTACGTGTTTCGGTTGTGAATGAGATATATCTGAGCATTCTCCTGTCTTCTCCAAATCCATTCTTAAATATCTTAAATATGTAGGCAGTGCTTCGGGGGGCGTACTAACTATTTGCCATTCTCGACTGATGTTGGCAGATGTCTATGGGCACTTACCATTTACATCCACACTACTACACTTACTATCAGTATCCACTTACCACCAGGGGGACTGTCCACACGTATACCATGTTCTTTCTATAAAAGAAATCCCACGAACAATAAGAAATAAATATTTTATTACTGACTACACGCGTTAAATGTTCTAAAAGGCAATTAGAACATTATTACTTCAGCGCTTATTTGTCGCTCTATATCCCAAGTGGGCAATGTGTGGTCATCGTGGAAAGTGCAGTTGCAGCAATGCACCGCCGCCGGTTAGGTGGACGTATGCACACTCACAGAATAATTGTGGGGTAAATGGTGCGTGGGTTATTAGACTAGCGGTATACGTATGTATCTATTCTCGACTATTATTTACGTACCAATGATGTATTTTTTATAGAAGAAAGGCGGCCGCCCACCTGTTCACCTGTCCATGTAGTCATGAGCATACAGGCCACCTGGTGGTAAATGGATATTTTCGCCCATGGACATCCACGGTACATGCCAACTTCAATCCAGAATGACAAATGACAAAACTTGTAAAGTAAAGCGCGAGTTGGCTCAACAGCGCCACTAATAGGCCATTATTGTGGTAAAAATGATCGCCAAGCGCTCGAGCGTTAAGTTCATACGAACTTTATCAGTTATAACCTCAACTATTCTAGATTCAAGCGTTTAACTTCAGGGGTAAAAGGCTTTTAGAAAATTGTAAAAGCGCTCACTCAGCTCTCGAGTGTCGAGTGCTCAGTTGTGCTGATACGCATTCGACAGTGTACTTTAACGATTGGATAATTATTAAAATATATTGTCAAACGTACCTACTACGTGTTTCAGGACGGAGTGAAACGTGGCGAACTCATTTTTAATCCTATGCATTGAGGGGTATAATGGTATAAGAAGTTTTCGGTTATATCTCTAGTCCCTATCGCTTCCAATTCTCTCCTCCATCATTGAGTAAAAGATATATGGGATAAAACAATGGGAAATATTTAAATGAGCAGTTGAAAATACCGAACAGGCAGCAAATCAATTGTAGCAAATTTAAAGGTGGGTTCGGTTTATTTTCTCTTGCGACAATAAAGGAGTAGGAATCCCAAAAAGCAAGTCAAGTTGGTAATGCCATTTTTAATAATCTATGTAGTATTTACTTTAATAATAATAATACCTATCATTCTATCATAGTTCCGTCATCACTTTACCATCCCACACCACACGCTCTCTCACGATCACCCGCTCCCGTTTGGCCACAAGTCCGCGTTAGTGAAGTTTACTCCGGTAATGGGAGAAAAGCAAAACTTAGAAACATAATAATAATATACTTTATTAAAAATAAACAATACATCTTTATTAATAGATACCTAATGTAATTATGAAAAAATTAGACAATTGGCGGCTTTATCGCTTAAGTTTGAGAGGAAACTAGTTGTGCAAGCATAGTATTAAACATTAACATAAAATAGTACACAAAATATACAGTGTGTACCTACACACAATATTTGTTGTGGTACATAATATATTTAGTTACTGAAATATAGTTTGTTTCGTTGACCACTGTATTTTTTGCTGCCTGTTTAAATATAGACCTAAAACAGTTTCCTTATTTCATTATACTTTTTATTCCTCATTCCATCTATTCTCTCCAGGGAAAATTGGGAAATGTAATTCGATGAGAAATACTTTTTATACTTTCTATTCTCCGTATCTATCCCCAAATGTCAAGTCATACATGTCCGTAATACAAAATATTTAGGACATGCGTTATATTTACCAATTTATACTGGTCCTCCGTGATGGATTATGATTATGACCCACAACTCACTTATGGTTAGAAAAGTTATCCCAGTGGTGAAATTTTCAGGGCCGAATTTTCAATACATAAAAATACCATCGAAAATATTTATCAAAGTAAAAAAATATGAGTATAATAGACTAATGAAATGACAATAAATAACAGGCCAGTACAACAATAAATTTAATGTTTATAATAACAGCTTACAAAGTAGCCTTATATATACTTGCGTTTTTGCTGCTATAGATAAAAATGACACCTAAATTGAAATCAAAGTTTGTCAATTATTTTCTTATTTCATTTTTACAGTAACTAATATATTCCGGATCCTGTTTGAGTGTCAGGTCTAGAATTTTGAACTCCGTTAATCAAGTTCATATAGGAACTGCATAGCAGTTCTTTTGTGTATCTCTACCCCTATCTTCTACTGTTGCTCCTCAAATATACTTCAGGATCACAGTTCAAGACATCCAGTAGTTGTATTCCAGTCCTATATCTCCAAAGATAGGCAGCGTATCCGGGGGCGTGCCAACGTTTGTCATTTTGGACTAATGTTGGCATGTATCGCGGATGTCTATGGGCGACAGTATCCACTTACCACCAGGTGGACTGTATGCTCGTCTGCCGCCTTCGTCCATAAAAAAAAGTTGTAGAAGCTTGTTCTTCTAGTTCCTAGTTCTTTGTAATCTTGGTAATTTGCATATAAATAGGTGTGCATAACGTGAAAACCAAAAAAGTTATATCAAATACGACTATATTATGGGCATGCGGATCTCCCACTCACACCGCATTCGTTTCTTGCGGGAGTAAATTATGTTTATGTGAACGACGAAACAACTTAAAATCTACAATATTTATTTTCTACTTGCCTATTTTGATTATTGATTCGGCATTTATTCGTATACTATATTGTTATCGTAATTATTAAAGGAATTGCGCATATCTTATTTATTTAGGAGTTTTGGTAGTTATAAATAAAAAACCTTGTTAATATATTAGTAGTTAATATTTTCTTAGGTTTTCGCGATTACTATACATTGCAATTAAACAACTTTTAACGGTTTAAATGGCGTATATTTGACATGATTTATATCCCGAAAAAAAAAAAAAAATTTCAGACGGTAGTCCAAATAATTTCTTAATAACTCAAGTGACAATAAAATCAATTAGTCACCCCGTGACCACGTCCACTGCAAAGTGTTCGAAACGTCGGGATATAAATCATGTCAAATATACGCGATTTAAACCGTTAAAAGTTGTTTAATTGCAATATTAGTAGTTGTTACATGTTAGTATTGTTAGAGTTAAAAGTAAGTTCCTATATTGTAGGGCGAATATCTTAATGGATTAAAATGAAATTTGTCAAAATAAAGGGTTGAGTCTATATCTCGGTAAAGTTCGTAAATGGGTCAAATCTATGACAGTGTGTAAACATTTCAGAATACCAAAGACAATTCCATGTCTAAATAGACAAACTATATATCGTTAGATAGGGCCGGGAAGGTCCTTTTACGTAGAAACTTTTTTCTGAAATATACGAAACCTCCTTTCCGATCGGCGCAGCCATCGATCTTCTTTTATTTACATCAATAAAAAAAATCTCATACGGTTAATTACTATTAATGTTCCTTTAATGCCTACAATAAATGGTTAATAAAAATTGCTGCTTTTAAGTGTTCTGTGTTTTAAGTGTACTCGTTAGGTAATTATCATTTGTTTGTTGTAATCGGATATACCAAGAGTTGTTTGTAACATAGTTGTTTTATTGTGTAAAGCTCCGTAACAAAGCAAGTTTATTTAGCTTTAACTAAAATTATGTCTTCGTTAAAAATGAAAGTTCTAAGCTTAGTGAAAGCGACGCTTTATAGTATTGATGCGAAAGACTGACGTTTTTATAGATTCGAGGGGACATTTTATATGCATATTCAAGATGCAAAAGAAATTTTATGCTAAAAATATTGCTAGTGGGAAAAGTTGAAATGGGTGTACCTGTTACGAATTTGTTTACGAAGTTTTTGTTTGTGCATGCAATGGAGATTGATTTCGTTTATTTTATGGTTAATAAAAGTACCAAATCAAAATGACATAAGTTTGATAGAATTAAATAAGGATGGAAGTTGTTTAGATTTATTTAATAACAGTGTACCGGTGAGGTAAAGGTTCTGACCTGGCGTATTTCTAGATGTCCCAAAGAACAAATTATACGTCATTGTATGCTGCTAATTCGTGTATATTTTTTAGAGTTGAACCCTCGTTAGTTTCGATTCCTCGACTCAGAACAACAGGAAGTGGCAAAATCATTAAAATGTTTAAACTGGAATATGGTTCCGTGATTAAGTTCCTAACAAAGGAAGGTGTTAGCCCCACCGATAGCAAACAAAGGTTGGATAATGTGTACGGGGATTCTTCGTCATGATTTTCCACTGTCAAAGATTGGTGTAAGCAATTTTGTTTAGGACGACAGTCCATCGACAATTAGCCTCGCTCCTTTTGTGTTGTCAGAACTGCAGATGAAGGATATTGTAACTGAGAATCGACAGAGTAAAAGTAAAATAATATTTGTTTTTTCGTTTTTATTTATTTATTTAATTATAATCAAGAATTAATTAAAAAAAATCATTAAAACATTAATATAAAACAACGTTTATGGAAGTGAATACAACCAGACGGTTTTATTTATAGTTTTATAGCAATCTCTTCCAGACAAACTTAACAAAGCGAGTTGTAACCGAATAGATATATTTAAGTAGACTCATTAGACCAGTAGATCACTAAATGTATAATTTGTTACAGCGCATGAGGATGCGAGCCGGCTTGTTGTGGAGCGCAGCCGCGCTGGCGCTGCTAGCCGCTGCGAGCGCCCTCCGAACCTCTCAGGTATGTACGCATATATTTCCATAGGTATTTTGTTATCCTATCAGCTTTGGGATATTAAATATATGATATTATACATCTCACCTGATATAGATATTTTTTCAACAACATGATAATTATTATTAATTAAATAATAACATCGAGGAATAATAATAAATACATATACTCGTGCAAACAACTACATATAACAGACATTTATAAAAAAAAATACTATGAAAAATTAATAAAATATCAGCATACAAATTGCATAATGAATGTAGCTTCTATTCTAATATAATGTACCTATAGATATTTAGATTTTTAAATCCGTAAAATAATATTGTATACCGCAGAATGTGGGCTTTCAAGATAAACTCACTGTTTTATTGGATCCGTATAACGGTTTGTAAAAAGAGTTTTCTTTGTGTGTTTAATAAAATGAAATCAAAACAATATGAGTTTCGCATTTCACTAGTCGTTAATGGTACTGAACCGAAAGGAGAGCGAAATGAATAAAAAAATGCCCTGCAATGTGATAGTGTGATCTAGAACCTAGTATATGAAGTAAAAAATATAACCGAATAAATATTTTTTTTATCCCATTGTAGCTCCATTTTTTGATAGGGTAACCTTTAGTCTCATTGATTGAATGGAAGGGAAAATGGGTTCTGGCATATATTACTTACTCCTGAAATACCTATACATAACGTCCATCTTATGGCAGTATTCTGTGGTAAGTTAACTAGTCCGCTCAGCGGCTGTGGGATCGTAGCACCCTCTCATGCATCTTTCCCCTCCAAAGTGGACATAAACATTATTCTTTTGAGATGTATCACTTTGTTAAACGATTCACAACGTCCGCAGTACTCAACTCTATGATTTGTGTACTTTCTACCCACCATTTATGACTGATAGATCAATCGACTGTCGAGGAAGGCGGGTTCATATACAATATAGCGTGATATTGTATTTGATTCAAAAAAGCGATGTTCATGAACGGAAAATTAAAACGGAAGGGAAAAGTAAATACGTAATTATACTCGTAAGAATGCATTGCCGATGCAGTATACTATTTGAAAGTTTATGTGAAAAAGTTTTTATTGTAATGTGAACTTGTTATACTCGTAAAAATATTGTATTGGTGTAAATAGCTTTTTAATTCTAAGTTTTAATCTCATATATATGATTTTTAACACACATGGGTTTAAAAATTCAATGAATTCAAAGTCTGTTTAATATGTTTCATTGTTACATTGCTGATAAGTGACTGTTTGGTGTCTGAATGAATAAATTAAAAAAACATAGCCATATTATAATGTAACAAGAGTTAAATGTAGATATACTTATAGCTTTATTGTAATGTAATAATAGTTCAATGAATTAAATGAAATATGTAATTATACACATAAATTGTAACTTTATAACTGTATTTGGTATCGTAGGTTTTGTATTTTAAATTTATTAAATTACATACGTATTTTATTTATTCAGTCCGATTCAAAAGTGACAGTGACTTTGAAGGAGTTCTTTTTGTGAATGGATAGAGGTCACGTGCTGTAGGTCGAATATATATATATATATATCAGCAGGTAACTGGGATCTTATAATATTTGTTCCAATGAGGTATTGGGGCAATATTCCTGTATTCTCTTGTTTATCTAAGTCGATACCTAGGTTACACGATAGTTTCGTGAGAACATGACAACTTAAATATTCGTACGTAAAATCACAGATAACGTAAACTCTCAACCGTTACAAAATTGTATCAAACATTGCAATAAGTGGGACCTCCCAACCTTCCCTACCCCTGCACGCTGCAATCTTAAAGCTCTCTCAGAGTTCTCTCACAAAAGATCGTAAAATGAACCGCATTTCCCACTATTCCTATTCCTATCCTATCCTATTCCCCTAATACATACATATATGTGTTTTGGTAGCGAGTGAGATATGCCAGAGTCAACCTTTTCAACCTAATTCTTTCAACCCCTCCTCCAAATCCATTCTTAAATTTCCTAGGCAACGCATTCGGGGGCGTATTGACGTTTGTCATTCTGGACTTATGTTAGCAAATGTCGCGCATGTCGCAGGATGAAGGAATCCACTCACCACCACGTAGACTCTTAGCTTGTCTGACATATTCTTCCTATAAAAAAAAAACTTATATCACATGCAATACCTAAACCCTACAACATATGTGAAATTGTTTCAAACAAAGTAGCTACTAATGAAAACATAGCAACTATATCAAATACAAATCAAACCAATTAATACTACACTAGACATCGGCGACTTACGCAATTACTGTTTTTCGGTCTATAATATGCACTGCAACAAAGCCCTTTTACTTCCGCATCCGCACTGTATCAGTACTCAATAGATGTAGAGATAAACATCCGAGTAATTAAAAACATACCTTATTATCACAACAGTAAGGATTAATATGACAGAATATTTGTCACTCTGGCCTTTCTCAGGCGGTCAGTTTAAGCAGGACACGTTTCAATAAGTCTAATAGGATTTGACCAGAGCAACGCGAATAAACAACTTCGGGGTAATTCATATCAATGTGTTTATTTGAAGTAATTGATAGATAAATTATAACGTTTCATATTAAGTGAACATATTTAAGTGAAGTTTAGTAGGAGTTAATGTGTAATCTTTTTGTCATAGCAAAAACCTTAATATTTCTCTTTTAAGGTTTTAGATAGGGCCTTCGTAAAATAATATAAAAAAGCCTCAAGGCATACACTGAATGCAGGGAGTACAGTCAGAGTGACGGAAAATCACGTCAACATTAACCCCATAATGAAATGTCCTTGAGATAAATGATGAAGGCCCTAATAAGACGAAACTTTACTAAACTTAATTATCTTTTATAAATTGTATGGGGTTGTCATTTTGACTACGGCGAAGGCGTCTAAACAGTCAGCGGCGGTATTGATTTAAGGCTAATAAAAAGTGAGATTTCTTCAAAGGTATTGTAAACAGTAAACAAAATAATCACCATACCATTAAGTAGACCATTACGAGAAAACCGTTCACTACATGTATAATACATATATGTAAAAAGCGATAAAAGATCAAAAAAAACTATATTAGAAATTCAAGGTGCCGGTCTTAAGGAATTCAAATAATTCAATAGAATATTTAAATTCAATAAAATTCAAGGAATTCAAGCGGTAAAAGAAAATTCAAGGTCTATATTAGAAATTAGTGGAAACTTACTATATTCGTCCTTATAAGGTCCGACACATTCTTTGCATTCCATTTATTTTCATGGTCTTTCAATCTAGAATCTACTTGTCAAATACGCAATGCACATTTGACTCGTGCTCCATTTATCTTCGATACAAATTATGCATAATTTATATTGAAGATAAATGGATAAAGGATAAAACTGACTAGGACAAGTTATGATGTGATTTGGCATCTAATTTACTTATGAGGCTTTACATAGGCATTCGAGCAATAAATAATTAAAACTCTTAAAGATTACTCTTCATTGTGTATTTAATAGCAAACAGTAAGAAGTCTACAAAAATTTGTTAGGAAATATGGTTTCTCGTCGCGATGAATTTATTTCCGTTAATCACAGCCCCTGGATCGTTTTTTTAAGATCTTTCATTTGATGAAAAATTTGATTAAATTTGATGGTTGAAAAATAGCTTGACAATATCAAAAATATGTGAACATTACAGACACTTTTCGTATTAAATTATATCCAGGTTTTTTTATTATTGTGTTTTTGACATAAAAATATTTTTTGTATAACTGTAGTATAATTGCGGTATAATTGAGGTATAATTGCGGTATAAGTGTAGTATAATTGTAAAATTTATTATTTTAAAAGAATAACTACCAATAATCAAGTAAAATTGAAAAAAAAAAATTCAAACAATATTCAATTGAACGATTACTGATTGTTCAGATAAAATTGGTATAACTAATTATAAAATTATTATAAAATCAATGAAAACTACAAATTTACAAAAAAAAAACTTTGACCTAAGGAAATATACAGAAAAAGATTATGTATGCTAAATAAAATATATATGATGGATGGCTTGTGGTTGGAGATACGATTGAGAATTGTGAGAGGGCTATATCCGCCAGTAGAGAAACATGTGCAGGCTGTTGGTATGGTTACTAATAGATAAACATGTTATTAGTACCTTTGACAGCTGAAAGCGCCCGTAAAACCATAATCAAGGTAATTAAATAATGAGAAGCATCATTTTCTACGTAACGTCATAACATTTTACTCAGTCATACTCAGTAACTTAATCTATGATTTTAATAGCATTTCGAATGGATTGAGTGGGATCGTCAACCTCGCTTTCTACAGCAACTGACCAGCCATGTAATTTCATAACACGATCACAATCCTTCATAATTTCATAATATAATAATTGTGCATAATTCATTGCGGTGTATCACAGTTAATTACAACTGGGTGCGTGACACGCATTCAGATGCAATTATACAGTGAATGCAATTGCATTGTTAGTGGTTGAGATGTAATGTGTTATTTTGTTCGTTTTCTAAAGTAAAAATATTTCTTGAATTCTGACATAACCGAATCCCATCCGATGTTGTCATCGTCTTAAGATATATTAGGGTAGATTGCTGACAGTGATACCGACTTGCCACGATCATGATACACTTTTTAGCATTGCTCGCGTTGATAACACACTTCCCGGCCGAAAGTACACAATACACATACACATCGGCCTTTAGAAGGGGACTATCGGCTAGCTTCGGTTTTGTAGAGCGTTGTCTCTGTCGTGTGCCTATACGACTACTGACAAGTCAGCACACGACAGAGACGACGCTCTACAAAACCGAAGCTAGCCGATCATGGTCGATGTGTATTACTTTTGGCCGAGATGTTCCAGGTACTTGTTAACACAACTTTTGGCTTGTATTTAAACAAGCAGCAAAAAAGTATTAAATGAGCAACAAATCGTGATCAACAAAACAAATAATTTTTCTTCTTCTTCTCAGCCCTTGGACGTCCACTGCTGGACATAGGCCTCCCCCATTGTCCGCCATTTAGACCTATCGGCAGCGACCTGCATCCAGCGGGTGCCCGCAACCTTTATGAGGTCGTCTGTCCATCTAGCAGATGGACGTCCTCGGCTTCGTCCGCCGGTACGTGGTCTCCATTCGAGAACCCTTCTGCCCCATCGGCCATCGGTTCTTCGAGCTATGTGCCCTGCCCACTGCCACTTCAGCTTGCTAACCCGAGAGGCTATGTCGGTGACTTTAGTTCGTCTACGGATCTCCTCATTCCTGATTCGATCACGTAGGGAAACCCCGAGCATAGCCCTCTCCATAGCTCGCTGTGCGACAGTGAGCTTATTTATGAGGCCCATAGTCAGAGACCACGTCTCGGTGCCGTAGGTCATCACCGGCAACACACACTGGTCGAAGACCTTCGTCTTCAAGCACTGAGATATTTTGGACGAGAAGACGCTGCGTAGCTTCCCGAACGCTGCCCAGCCGAGTTGGATTCGTCGATTGACCTCTTTCTCGAAGTTGGACCTACCTAGTTGGACCGTTTGGCCTAGGTAGACGTACTAGTCAACAACTTCGAGAATCGAGCTCCCGACTGAAACTGGGGTGGGCACGACATGGACATTCGACATGATTTTCGTCTTGTCCATGTTCATTTTAAGGCCCACCTGTTGGGAAACTCGATTGAGGTCTCCGAGCATTGTGCTAAGATCCTCCAGCGATTCTGCCATGACCACGATATCGTCGGCAAATCGAAGGTGAGTGATGTATTCGCCATCAACGTTGATGCCGAGTCCTTTCCATTCCAGGAGCTTGAAAGCGTCTTCCATCGCATTGGTGAAGAGCTTCGGAGAGATGACATCTCCTTGTCTCACACCCCTCTGCAATGGAATCGGCTCCGTGCTCCCTTCCTGTACTCGGACTGACATGGTGGCGTTGTTATACAAACACTTCAACACCTTGATATACCGATAGTCAATATGGCACCGCTGGAGGGACTGTAGCACTGCCCAAGTCTCGATCGAATCAAAGGCTTTCTCATAGTCCACAAACGCTAAGCATAATGGCAAGTTATACTCCTCGGTCTTCTGTATAACTTGCCGCAGCGTATGGATGTGGTCTATGGTACTATAGCCTTTTCGGAAACCGGCTTGTTCGGGAGGCTGGAAGTCATCAAACCTGCGCTCGAGACGATTCGTGATAACCCTCGAAAACAGCTTATAAACATGGCTCAGAAGCGAGATGGGCCTTGAATAATAATATTGAATAATTGAATAATTTTTGAATAACAGAAATAAATAATTTAAAATTACTAAGAGTGTAAAGACAAAGTCGACGGAGTCCCGATTCGCGTTACTGCCACAAGAGAATCTAAACTGAATTCATCTTTAAATTTGCTGCCACTGTCAGTGTTTCTTTACCTAATTTAATTCATTTCTAATTATTTCTTATAGATGAGGATAGACAGTATAGTAAATATTATGGGATATTAGATTCCCATTACTCAATTAAACTCCTTATTGGATGGAATGGAATGAGCGGAAAATAAGCCAGCCTTAACTGTTGGATAAAATGCTAGCCTGATTATCAATAGATTTCATCCATTTATCATTTGTTTTGATGATTTGAAGAAGTTTTGGTGAATTCGGTCACACATACTATTATAACTTTCTTCATATTTTATTGCTTAAAGATGAAATATGTTTGTAATGAAACTCTAAATAGAATGCATGCTATAATCGAAAGTGGATGCGTGCATATATTGACCACATTTACATATACCGCTCTCATTGTCGGACTAACGACCGCATTTCGTATTCTAATCGTGATGTGTGTGATTGTACTTTGTTGTACACATTTCTACTGAAACTCGTAGGACTGCTGTAACTTGCATTGCTTGCCCTCTGGATAAAACAGGGCAAGCGGTGTGATAAAATATACTCACTTACGACTTGTATCATGGTATAAGAATGATGGTTAAAGAATTTAAGAATTTCACATGAAAATGACAGATTTACCCCATTCCAATTATTCATTTTCGGAGATGTTAATAATTTAAAAATAAAATCAAACATGATACATATATTTTGCTGTATTTCAGTATCAATTATGTTTTTTTAAAAGCACTCGTAGGAATCTTTGTAATATTAATTTAGTATTTTAGTATCAGGGGGAACAATAATTGAAGTACGAGTATAAAATACTTCGCTAGTCTGCCACCTTCTTCAAAAAATACAGACTTATATTTTTAACACTGATCACAAAATAAACTACAAACGATAATAATATAAATCTAATACAAATGTAGCCTCTTATACAATTAACTCTCATAGATCAAGCTGTCAGGCGCATGCGCGGCGTTTTATGCGTGCCGTGCGATCCCCAATTTGAGATACAGTAATTGTAAGCCATAGGTCATAGTAGCAATTTAGACGAAGCGAAAAGCGAATATTTAAATTTTTGAATTTTTAACTTCACAGACAATATCATGAATCAACATTTTAACTAAAATTGAATAACAAAAACAGTCCTTAACAATTGATGTTTCGGTTCGGTAGCTCATTGAATCTACGTCATCGGTTACAAGTACTGAAACTTCACGCAAAATTATATTTTTGGTGTACGCAATAAGGTCTAGATTTCATTAAAGACTAAAAACATAGGCGGGATAAATTGAACTCTGGCAGACGAAAGCATTGAATTGACAGTAGTATAAAAAGGTCTCAACATTAAGTCAAGCGATAATAACACAAACCATTTACATTCCTGGTGACTCTGGAAAATGTAAAATGCAACAAGAATCAGTAATGAAGAAATTCTATGAACAACTAAAGTTACCGAACATAGTTTAAAGTCGAATTAGCAAGCTGAATTGACAGTGGACAGGACATATATACCGCAGAACTGATGACAGATGGGGGGAGATGAGTCCTCGAATGAGGACTACGTACCGGCAAAGTAGTGTGAAAGTCCCTTCGGGCAGGTGGACTGACGATTTGAAGAAAGTCGCGGGTAGTGGGTGGATGATAAGAGTAGATGCCTGTATATAGTGGCGGTCCTTGCAGTGGAGTGGAGATGGTATGGTATGAGAATAAATAACTAGAAACTAGAGACCTTAACTAGGAAAGAATCGTCTTGTCCGACGCTCAGAATTTTCGTGAACGTTCTTTGAGGTAGGTCAGTTTCATAGCGTTGTTAAAATGTTCAGCGCTCGAGCGCTGGCGCACTATGTTATTGAACCTTAACCGTTTGAAACTCAAGCTTTTAACTATAAGGGTTTAAGACCATCAAACATTAAAAAAATAAGACTATAACGCTCACTAAGCCTTTAAAGCTAGAGCCTTAAAAGTGCATTTGGGTTCAATGGTCGTTTTGACAACAATATAGTATCAGGTTTGTGGTATTATGTGGGAATGGTTTCAATGGATTATCGCTCTTACTGCAACCACAGTTTTAGCATATAAGGAGTAATTTACTTTGACATTAGAATAGTTCAATCCCATGTGATTTAAGTAGCTATATGCAATATCGATGCAATCACATTAATCATATTGAAGATGCACTTTATATAATCTAGGCAGAATACATATTTTGCTTGAAGTTTAATGATACTCAAATGGCTAGGATGCGAACCATGTGAATGGAACATTCAAAGATAGAAAATGCTGGCCTCATATTGACACATCAATGTTATACAGACCTATTTGATGGATAAAATATTACAGTTAAAGTTGTATATGTTAATAAGTTATTACAATCACCTGAACTAGGGCTTTTTCTTGTGATCTTCATGGCTTTCTTTGGTAGTTTTCCACATCCACTTCCCATCCGGGTGGTTGTCAGCTCACACTTCTCTTACTCCAACGTCCGTATTTTCTATGACATTCTTTCCCACTCAAGCGTAACAATGTCAGTTACTCCAATTCGTTTCCTGATCTAAATATTAGGCATACACAAATAAAAAATACTCAAATTTTTACTTACACTCATAAAATGTACTCGTCTATACAGGTATAGACTAGTACATACAGGTAGTTACGAACAACGAACTACAGGTAGTACGTTGATGAATTCGGTTGCCGAGTCGACTTCATCAACAAAATACACAGTTGGCGGAACGACTTTGACCTCAACGTAAATTAAAGTAATATTCTTTGAATATCTATGAATTGGGATCATAATTAAGCCCGAGGTACAGCATCATTAGAGCGTCATACAATTTTGATGAAAGTAATTGTGAATTTATGTATTTTTCGGTCCCTAGGGGGCGCTTCCTCTCTTTGTTTCGACAATCGCACGGCCCTTAATGTTTATTAGAGCAGTGATAGTCTAGGGGCTATAGTTTAGGATAATAGTCTAGACTGGTGATATTCTTGACTGTCATTCGTGAGTTCGTGTGTTCAAGTTATGGAACTGTACCTTTGAGTTTCTACTTTGAGTTCTTTGAGTTTCTACTAATTTTAAAAATATCACTAGATCCGACGAACAAACAGAACATCGTGAAGGCAAATGAAGTCCACCAATACGCACTAGGCTTGCATGGTTGATTATGGCCCCTAACCTCTATCCATTTACAAGTGTTGTTAAACACCGATGTCGAATGTTTGTGAGACCATATATTGGGAAACGTATCGTGGAGTTGAATAAAGTCGCAATTAGTTACTGGAAGAAAACAACAGCTCGTTGAAAGATTTTTGAGAGCTTTATGAAAGGGCCTATAATATGAGGCAGTGGAGAGACATAAGTTGAAGACTGGATTTAATGTTTTCGAATTATGTTTATTTTCTTAATAATATATTTTACAATACAGCAGATCGCAATTTACTCGTCGATGTATTCGTGATTCTCATACCATTCACTTTTGTAATCATAAAATTGTTCATAAACGTAATACATTCGCACACTACACAACACGTTACTTGTGATATATTGTAAGCGAAGTCGTCAGCTAACCGCAGTGATTTGTTTCACAACACGCTTGTTGCAGACATTGAATGCTGTTTTGGTAGAAGTGAGTCTATTAAACATTTACAGCATTTATATAGTGGACGACAATTACTATTGTGCGATAACATTTCGTATAACGCGACGGGCGAGTATATAGGTACAGAAAGGTACGGTAGGTACTTTATTAAAATATTCAAATTTGTTTGTCGCTCAATCATGCTTCAACATGAAGCATGATTGAGGCTTCATCCAAGAAGCCTTGATCCATGAAGCTTCAACAACATGCATCCAAGGAAAAACATATAGACTATTTTTCATTAAGATCCTTTGCAAAGATCATTATATAGTAAGCGAACGAATTTGCGTACATAGTTTATAATATATAGCCTGCCATTGGCTATGGCTCCATTTTCATATATATTTTTTAACCTTGTAAAAAATGTATAAATCTATTCAGTATAATATAGAAATTTCAGGTTTTACCTCTCTTCATTGAAACGTTTTTCGCACTTCCTTGACAAAGGGCTAAATCCGAATCCGAATACACTAAATCCGAAAGCTGTGAAATGAACTGCCAACCGAGCTATGACACATGTTATTTCAAGAAACCTTTGACTCTTGCAGTCCAACGGTGCACTCTTATTACTCGGTTATTACTCTTAGCAGGTGTCCATGAGCGACGATCACGATTTACAGTCTGGTTTACAGCCAGTCCACGTGTCACTAATTCTATACAAAAATCTAGAGATTACAATGCATTTACATAATTTTATAAAGATAATAAAGTTACTGATTAGTAGATATTTGAACGTTATAAAAGTGCGCTTGCCTGTTAATTTAACACTTTGTATAATATCTTTGTTACCTTAACACTTTATTGTTTTTTGTCAATCCTATTTCCTTTTTCAGCATTCTGACCTATTGGTTCGACCTTCACCGTCTAATTAATAATTCAATATCAATCCGTACAATGGTAGCGTAATATTTGTTATCTGACAGTTATATCTGTTCTAAAAATTAATACAATGTAGATCATAAATTGACGACTACGGTTATAACAACGACTATATTGGCGGTCAATTCATAACTCATTTAAACGAGACGTTAGTTGAATATGAAATTAGTACGTTTAATATGGCCACGTTACCCCTCTCTCACAGAAGACTACCTTGAAATGTACTGCATTTCCCACTTTATCTCATTTCCCTAATGTACGTACGTGTTTCGGTAGTGAGTGAGATGTGCCAGAGCCCATTCCCATCCTATCCCTTCCCATTTTCCCAACCCTTTCTCCAAATCCATTCCTATATCTCCAAAGGTAGGCAGCGCATCCGGGGGCATGCCAAAGTTTGTCATTTTGGACTAATGTTGGCACGTATCGCGGATGTCTATGGGCGACAGTATCCGCTTACCATCAAGTGGACTGTATGCTCGTCTGCCGCCTTCGTCCATAAAAAAAAATATACTCAAACAACCCTTTGATATACCTAAAACACTTATATGAGTCAATTCAGACTACGCTGAATAGCTTCGAGAAAAGGGTACAATATAAGTACTGTGTGTTGTTACTAACAACACACAAAGGGCGTTTAGTACTAACAAGTAAGGGCGTTTAGTGAGCTTTAAAATGCTTGAATCTGGTGTGCCCGGATTCTAGTACATTATGGCTGTACAGGTTGTAAGGTTGTCATTCACAGCACCTACTGGTCCACTGTTAGCATGACCGTTGTCATAGTCACGAATTGTACCACTTGTGTGGTAATTGTGTCAGAAATTGTGCACTGGGGAGTAGGGTCTATTCTGTGCTGAAATATTTCATCGGATATTAATCGCAAAAAAAACGTCTGGAATCTCCGGGTACGAAGGCATTTTCTATTTTAGGACGCCTTCTGGTTAAGAAAAACAAGAACAGAGAAAAGTGTCATTAATTTATTATTTCGTTACAAGGTTTTTGCATGGATACAATCGCTAAGTCGTTTAGTAGTATAGTATAGGTAGTGGTATAGTATTTAAAATATTACTATACCATACAACCAGTCTCTGTCTCTCCACTGGATTTCCACCACACATGATATTCCGTTGTTCTAGACACCTAGTCACCTAGACCTAGACCGAGGAATTTCTTCAAGTCGTCGCGTCGGTCCACCTGGCCCGAGCTCGTACCGCACTGCACTTATCACAGTACGTGGTTTCCATTTGTGGGCTTGTCTACTCTATCCATTGTCGGTCTTGTGGCAAATATGTGTTTCGAGTTGTGGAATGAAGCCGGGCTTTTTACATTACGCTACGATATGGGGCTTTTCAAGAGGGCTGTGAACAGGATTCTGCAAGGTTGGCAGCGCACCCGCAAGCCCCCTGGTGTTGCAGACGTCCATGGTCGGCGGTGACTACTTACCATCGGTCCGCCCGCTCGTCTGCCATCTTTTCTATAAATAAAAGGATGGCGTGCAAGTATATAAACAAAATATTGAAAACATTTAGATTTCCTTATTGTATTGCTACGCCTTTAGACGAATTGTTACAATATTACTAAACAATAGAGCAACACACTATCGGACGTAATAAAATAACCGAATTACCTATTTAAATAAACCGCACTCCAATAAACGGCACTGGTGAACGTTATATCATACTTGTACACGTACCGTGGACAATATAACCGTCTCGGCCAAGATTCGATTCTGTAACATCGATCGGAACGAATTCGATTGCACTCTCAATATCTCGATACTGTTTTTACAACCCGTTTGGTCTGTGGGCAGAGCTGTGTCAATGTCAAATTTGTAAAAGATTTTTGAGATCAATTAAATTTTCTGTGTTCGTTACAAAATTCATTAAGAGTTTTTTTGTTTCTTAGATTGATGACGTCGATTGAAAAAGTGTGTCAAGTATTGGAAAACTTAGATAACAATATTGTCTATGCTTGTTTTCCGCTTTTTGTGCTGTTCAGCCCTTTGAGTTATAACTATAACTTATTAACTGTGACTGCCTTAAATTAAATCTGTCTCTAAAATGTTCATTGCAGTATCTTACTTGCTTACCCCGTTGCTACAGAGATTCAAAGTGATCCAACCAAAAGACACCACAGTTTCTTGTCTTGAATAAAGTTCTTCCGTACAGATTATGAGAGTTGGAAAAGGGTCTTTTCGATATCGTCCTTCCAGCTTTACTTGGAGCTATCGACCGGTCTACAGCTGCCTGGTCCCCTTTCGTACTCTCGTCCCAACGCCGAGTGCGTTGGTACCTATTATCTTCTCCTATTATCACATATTGCAGGTGTCCATGGGCGGCGGCGACCACTTACCATCATGTTGTCTGCCGGCTCGTCTGCGGTCTATTCTATAAAAAACGTGTTTAACGGAGACAAGCAGCCTTTATTTCTCCAATACATTCGGTCCATTTCACGGTGCGTTGTCGGCTGGCTTTAGAATAGCACTACCCCATCCCTTGCCGCGGGTGTTGTAAAAGGCGAATAAGGGACAAAAAGCCGATACCCTCAAGCCACAAGGATCTGCACCACCACCTCTCTGCCGTGTTCAGCAGTGGTTAATAAAAGGGCTGGTGATGGTGACAGTTTGTGAGTGTGTAATTAGTATAATATCGTTACGATGTGATTATAGATTAAGTGGAAAAGTCTCTGCATTTGTTTTTTTTTTATTATTTAGACAGTTGCGATCTGCATATCCATATGTGTGATCCCATCTCTGTGAAAAGTCTCCCTAAGCCTCTATCCAAAACCACCATAAAAAGTATAAATAAAAGAAGTAGTCCATATGTTCACAGTAACATAATGGTATGTGGTGGTCAACGACCTACGTTACGCAAAATGAGATTTAATTAGAAAGTGAATAATAGGTATGGCGGTAATTTTATAATAATTAACACTCTTTAGACAATGAAGGGAGTTATGTTGGTTTAATATGTAATTTTATGTTTATTAGTGGTTAATTTAGTAATAAAAGATTTTATCACTAATCTTTTATTACTAAATTAACTAAAAGTGTAAGCATAGACATATTGAGCTTATTAGCTTATTCAGCGTTTCACAATACACGTCAGCTGTAATTGTTGTCCCACGTTCCATAAAATCAACCAAAAGAACACCTTTTTCGTCCCAAAAAACGGTAGCCATCATTTTTCGACTCGTGTAAGGAGTTTGCTTAAATTTTTTTGGTTTTGGTGAAGTTGAATGGCGCCATTGCATTGATTGCTGTTTTGTTTCTGGATTGATGTAGGATATCCACGTCTCATCACCGGTAACAATGTGGGAAAACAAATCATCTCCATCTTGTCGGTAACGGTTCAAAAACTCTCGTCCACTGGACAGTCTTTGCTCTTTGTGCTGGTCGGTAAGCATTTTTGGTACCCACCTTGCACACAATTTGTGGTATCCAAGTTTTTCCGTGACAATTGTGAGGAAATTCATCAGCCAGGGCACTAATCGTCAAACGACGATCAGATCGCAGTTTTTGGTCCACCAGAGAAACAATTTCATCGGTTTGCATACTGGGCCTACCACTCCGCTCTTCGTCATGAACATTTGTTCGTCCAGTTTTGAAATCACGACACCATTGTCTAACCTTTCCTTCATTCATTACAGTAGGTCCATAAACTAGGCATAACTCTCGATGAATTTCAGCAGCTGAAGATCCTTTTGCACACAAAAATCTTATTACAGCGCGAACTTCACAGCTGGCGGGAGCAACGATTATCGCGGACATTGTTTACTGTACGCACAGATAGGCAAATGACTACTGAATCAAAACAACACCTGAAATAGCTGCACGAGTAGTGCACGTACAGATATGCACAAGTTTAAACGTGTTACGAGTTGTCGATTTTGAAATATAAGCGAACGGCCCTTACTTTTCGAATACGCCTCGTATTACAACTCTTTTTATGTGAATTAAATGATAGAATAATATTTATAAGATCAACATACCGTAGGTAGAATATGGACCGACAAGTTTCGCTGTTAGTTTTCATTAAAACAAAATCGAACTAATTAATTGAATTGTTTAATTTTATCATACGAGAGGGACGATGCACGCTCCAATATCACAGCTGCTGGGCGAACCCTGGCCAAGTTACCCTGAATTCACAGAACACCACTATAAAATGAAATGCATTTCTCACTTTATGCTATTCTCTCAAAGTACATACGTGTTTAGGCAGTGAGTGAGATATGCCAGAATCCATTTCCATTCCGTCCTATCCTGTTCCAATTTTTTCCAAAAAATCCAAAAAAGGTTCGCAGCTCATCTGGGGGCGTGGCTCTATTTGTCATTCTGGATTTGTCATTGACAAGTATAACGGATGTCCATGGGCGAAAATATTCACTTACCAGCAAGTGAACTGACCGTTCGTCTGTTAACATCTTTCTACAAAACAAAAGTTCTGCTGTTCCTAGAAAGCTGGTTCCTACCTACGGATATTAAAAGATATCACATTGTGTCCGCATTACATAAAGAAGTTCCTATCAAGAGATAGTTCCTACAGACTAATACCAGACAATTTTGAAAGTAAAAGTAAATAAAACAATAACTAGCCCGGTCACGTTCTCATGAGTGTCAAAATACTTCGCAGCGGTTATGCCTCTATTGCTCGTGCCGGCATTGATTTACATATTTTGAATCTGTACCTTAGAGGTTTGTACAATAATTGCCAAACATAAATTTCATAATACAACACAGAATTCGTGGAATACACATTTTATTATTGAAATAACGCAAAAGCTGAAAATATATGGTTCAGTGTTGAGAGTAGAGTCGATTCTATCAGTATTTACAATAGTTTTTTTTCATTTTATTGTTCATTTCCAGTATATATTATAGTCTACCCGGAGTAGCATTTCACAGAAGACTACCTTGAAATGTACTGCATTTCCCACTCTATCTTATTTCCCTAATGTACGTACGTGTTTCGGTAGTGAGTGAGATGTGCCAGAGCCCATTCCCATCCTATCCCTTCCCATTTTCCTAACCCTTTCTCCAAATACATTTCTATAGCTCCAAAGGTAGGGAGTGCATCCGGGGGCGTGACAACGTTTGTCATTTTGGACTAACGTTGGTCCAAAATCACAGTACCACCTACCATCTGAGTGGATTGTATGCTTGCCTGCCGCCTTCGTACATCAAAAAAGTAGCATTTTATGCCGCCGGTGCCCGATCATTCTAGTTCTACAATTCTTCTACCAAGTTCTATCACAATGTATCTGTTTAGATTTACAATAAAAAAATAAATCTTTTAATACTCGATAGCTTCAGAGCTAGATTTCAGCGTTAAAGTAATATTTCCATATTCAATGCGAAAATATAAATATTAAGCTTTTTAACTCTGCCTTTGAATAATAGTTCATTTTGACTTATTAATCTATTATCGCCATCTACTGATATATTAAAATACACCATTCTATGTTTGGTTTCGCTATAGCCAGCCATATCGCGAACCCGTAGGCTGTGGAACGAACTGCCTCAAGAGGTCTTCCCATTAAACTACGACATGGGGTTCTTCAAGAAAGCTGTGAATAGGATTTTGCAATGTCGGCGGCGCGCTCGCATACCCCCAGGGTTGCAGGTGTCCATGGGCGGCGGTGACACTTACCATCACGTGAGACCGCTTGCTCGTCCGCCCTCTTCTCTATAAAAAAAAAAAATAATAATAATAAATGCCATTATGTGAACGCTAAAAATATTGTAGGCATAACATTATAATTATAGCCGATCGACGTCTCATCGTGGTAAATCGTGTTTGGTGGAAACCTAAAGTAGTGAAAATTCATGGTTTGAACGGTAAAGATATAATTGCAAAAATTAGATAATTTGTAGTATACTCCGTGTATGAATTTTATAGGCAAAACCCTTGCAATATAAATGAAGTCCTATTTTTAGGGTTTCGTAGTAACATGCCCTGTGTCGTCGTGTATTGTAGTCACGTTTCCTTGCAACAGTTGGCGGTCAGCTCGCACTGCCTTTTACCGGTCAACTTTATACAAAGCGCGCGAAAGCAATTGAGCAGCTACGAGTACACACATATACATTTGTGTCACATATGAGTATATGTAGCATTACTCTTTACAAATTCTAAGGAACTTTCAAAGACACTTGAATTTTATTTATAACATACCCTTAAAATTCCTTCGTTGTACAAATAATTTATTCTATAAAAATAGTGTTTAATAAATATATAAATTAAGGAACTCATAAGGCGACTAATAGACCGAAACGTGGGTGAAAATGTAAAAAAGGTGAAAACGGTAATTACACAAAATAGTCGGAAGGGTTTATGTGATTCAATGGTGAGAAATATCTATAGTATAGTTATTTGATGAATAAAAAAAAGATATAGTCTAGACGTTTTTCACCAACATTAATCAAATACATTTTTCTTTCTCTGTAGACTTTATGTCAACTCTAGATTCTACTTTGAAAAATAACCAAAAGGAGAGAGTTCAAGGTTATCATTACAAAAATGTTAATAAATGCATAAATGTTAATTTTGCGTGCAGAATTCATTCCTATCTTAGCTAAATTACGCATAATTTAAAATTTTCTCCAAGGTCTCAAGTTTACGTTCCACTTATAAGAAATAATTTCAAAGGATTTGTAAGCGATATTTCTACTTAATAAACAAATCTAGATTATACTCTAGTAAGACTAGGCCCGAGAAAACTTGACCCAGTTGTGGTCAAGCTACGCCTTTGATTAGACATTATTCGATTTGATTTATTTAATACCTTTGTAATCAAGGGCCACACTAAAATTTTTGGAATTGTCCTAGGTTCAATGACAGTAAAAAAATAAACATAAACTACTCAACATATACACTTTTCTTTAATAAATAGTCGTCTGACCGAGAAGAACCTTTGAAGAAGAGAAAGGTGTACATTTGCACAGCAGACTGGGTCAACACAGTCGTCAACACGAACAAACAGATTGTATAAAATATTGCATAGGATTCTAGCATAGGAAAGAGAGGCACAGGAAAGATTCCCAGGATAGGATAAGATATATAACTTTACATAACATGCCATCAACTTATGTCTTCTCGCTGATGAATATGTGACGTTATCTAAGTAAATAAGTGAAGGATTTTCGTAAGATTTTGGTTGTATCAAGATCCTGTTTAAATAGTAACATGCTCTGTTTAAAATAAAGCAGATAATGTAATTCTTAACATCTTTTCACGAATAGTGTCACATATAGACATAATTAGACACAGAAACGTTTTGATCGCTGTCAACCCACATTCAAGCCTTCTAGGAATCTCATAAAACAATATCATAAGTAATAATTTACGCCTCCACAAACCTTGATGTATAAATTTTCTGATCTCTATAAACTAGAATACAAATTCTAATTTCATTATACTGCCCTTCTGAGAAAAAAAGACACAAGTCATTAAGACGACGTTCTAGAAAAATGCAAAAAAATAATTGATACATTTTTAATGAATTTAAAATCAAATTAAAAATTTGGAGTTTTGGATAAAACAAAAATAACATGTTTGTTTATTTTTAATTTCCGAATATAATCATTTTGATGAAGTTCTAGAAAAATGCAAATAAATAATTGATACATTTTTAATGAATTTAATATCAAATTAAAAATTTGGAGTTTTGGATAAAACAAAAAGAACATTATGATGTTTGTTTATTTTTAATTTCGTTAAAAATGTTACTAATGCCTTTTCTTCTTAGGAGGGCAGTATATACTTCTAAAGTTAATGTGTTCCTGTAGCTGTGGCTGCTTCGTAAAGCGGTGATGGCTCAGAGGTATTTACTCTCGACTTCTATTCATGAACTCGTCTTCAGTCATGAACCACTGAGTGTTGTAACAATACTCTATCTACTATTGTCTTTTACCCACCTTCTTGCTGCTAAAGCCGCTAATGAAATACCTAAATTTAAATTCACTTCAAACTCTTTGACTCGGTTGCTTTTTGATTCATTCTGCTGTCTAATTTTCGATCTTACGTATTTAGGTGCCAATTAAACTTCGGTAAAGCCTTGTGTACCTGTATGTTTGTGATTATCTCAGAAAACGCCTGAATTTGCCCATGTCGCTGTAATTCGTCTGTATAATAATATATTTGTAAAAAATCACCGTATTGGGTGTTATTTTTAGTATTTTAATACTTATTACTGATAAAAAAAAAAAATCTGTGTAAATTGCTGATAAATAAATTGCAAACGTCGCAGTATCAACTTAAGTACGAATTTATAAAATTGTCGCTAGCTCGGATAAGAAGAATATTTTGTTGAAAGACGATATTGTAAGAGAATTAAAAAAAAACTAGGGTATATTTATTACACACTCCGCGTGGTGAATTTATGGCCTGTATCGCCCTTGTAACAGGGGCTCTGTAGTCTAATATTTTATATTGAGAGGTTAATACCAGTATGTTTGTTTGTTTAAATAAATGAATAGTTACAATTTGAAACAATTGCAATTTATACTAACATGAGTTTTACGATGGCAAATATCAAGAGATTCTGAAAATTTTAGAAACATTATTTCTAACAAAATTTTCATGCATACAAAAAATGTACAAATATAGCGCCATTCAAATATTTGTACTCTTTGTATAAAGTGTCATTCACTGTCGGACCCTCCGACGTTGAAGACAGTAGTTAAAAGAGAGATGTTTTTGCAATTAAGGCTTTTTCGCTCAAACAATACGATTGCTTTTCTATAACAACATTAGGTCGGCCTTCAGCCAACACTTTTACCAGGTATCGGCACGTGCTTGGGCGCTTCTTACCAACTCGCGATCAAGCGGTACCCTCCCAAAGCAACGCTCTAAGTGGCGGTCCGTTACTTCCGCCGGTCTACCGGCGGGGGAGCCCTTAGGCTCATTGCTGCACACACTTTTTGGTCCTGGGATGCGCCTTATGCGCTTGCTCTAAACCATACACGTACGGTGACTATTGAAAGGCCATTAGGACCATAAGAATTTTGACATTCCGAAAGAAATCAACATTACGTTCTATGTGAAACCAGGGCACACCTGCCATTAGAAAACAAATAAGATGCGTGGAACATATTGCGATGAGGTAACGCTAGCGCCACGCACGCACGGCGTTATTATGGTCATTCACATGGCGACCTTTAAAGGTTGCGCGCATTTACTTTAACGAATCTTGATTCTTATTAGATCGTACCCATATTAAAGCCTTTATTACTACCTTTGTTAACCTTTGTTGCAACTCTATGATTAACTGCACGTCAAAATATTTTTATTTCAAGTTATTTTGTATTGAAAGTCATCATTGAATATTTCAATACTTTATGCTTCAGAGCGATGATAATTGAGGCGTATATATAGACACATTCGTGAGATCTTGAGTTCAAATACTCGGCCCGTAACACTCACTGTGTTTCTACTTTAAAAAATATATCTTCAGTTCGGCGGTGAAGAAAAACATGGCGAGGAAACTCGCATGCTCCAGAAATAAAAAGCCCTGAGTCATGTGTATCCACCAATCCGCCTGGTGAATTACGTTCCGAATTCCCCTAGTAGGTAAATCACTGTACTCCGCAATTGGAGATTATTGTAATTTTAATTTTTTAATTTAATTTTTTTTCTAGATAATATCCGTTAATGCCTTTCATTAATGCAATAATTTATAATTAATGTCTAAGCATAATATTATCAGGTTATATCGAAGAAAACACTAGTTTTTGTGATATAAGATTTCTTACTTTAAGAGCTAGGATTATATGAATTATATTCAAACAATATTGTATAAACACAAAACTCGCTTTAAATATATTTTTATTTATTACTGTAATAAAATATAGTTAAATCAAAAAATGACTAATTGTAAATAATTTATACGACAAATGCATGTCTGATATTTATGTAATTTAATGAAAATCTTCTGTTCCAAAGTGCAAAGATTAATAGGTTCAGATTTAAAGTTCAAAATATTTCTCTTATATTATAACTCAGAGTGTTGGAATTAGAAATGATAAGTGATTGTGAGGCCATTGAAACTACTTTATTAAAGGTGTCCGAAGTAATAACCGGGCTACTGATAGGGGGGAGCCCTGGTTATAATCGTTACCAGCACTTTTATCGTCCACTGTTGAACATGGGCCTCCTCATGCACATTGTCTCGTGTATGAGGGATGTATGGCCTTTAAACGCCACGATGTCCAAGTGCGTTGACCAGTCCACACTTTTATTGGTAGTGTAGTTTCGCAGGACTGGTGGTAGTGGCTTTGACATCCCTTAGTCGGTTTTTACGACACTCACGGGATCAAAAGGGGTGGTAGTATCCTAAAGCCGGCCTACACCACACGGCCAATAAATCACTTTCCTGAATCGTTATTCTAAACATTTTATTGCAAAAATAAATTTGTCAACAAATCGCTTATTAGACGTTTGGTCGCAAATAAGCATCGTTAACTGCAGTGACGTCACGATGACGAAGTCTGACTCAACGAGGTCCGAGTGAAAGTGAATCGAAACCACCGTTCTGATGACTTTTAACAAGCTATCGTGCATAAAACCGACTTACTTATACAGCTTTATAATAAAAACCCAACCTTAAAATTAGCGGGTTAGAGGTTGAGAAATACGATGTTGGATAAAAGAGATGTGTCACTCTTTGGTAAGTATTAATGGCAATTTAAGTCAGAGATACATATTAATGGACATTCTTTTCAAAACTTTCTTGAAGTAAGCATATCGATTTATTATGTTTATTTATTTACACTAGGGAAACATTATGTTCAGATTTGTTACAAATTTGTTTACATATACATAGAGTTTCACCAAGTAGACCCCACACGAAAAAGTTTTGTAATTTTATATAAAAAAAGACAATATAGACAATTTACATATGAACATAATTTTCAAATTCCATCACGTTTATATAGTTCATACACTTCGTTGTACTTATCAAATACTCTCACAAAAACGCGGGTTTAAGTATTATTATCATATAATAATTATAACGTTATTTATTTATGTTTCTTATTTATTTACTTTCAGATTGATCGCAACATTAGTCTTTTTTATAAAGGTATTGATAATGGCATTTGTTGAAAGGAGGGGTTAGGAATAACTAGCGTATCATACTAGGAATGACGGACTTTGAATGTTACGCGTTAAAGTCTTTTGTATGCAGCTCAACGTTATGGTCGCTGGATCAGGTTCATACGAAAGTTTGACATTTCATTATATGGATAGGTATTGCATTTTATATTAACCTCGCCTTTGCTTCTGATGGATTGAATAATTTAATTTTCGTTACTCATACTCTGAAAGACCTACGAAGTTGCCTGTGGAGCGAAGTGAAAATAGCCCAGTACACCCTAGTGTGAGCGTTTTCAACTGACAGACAACTGAAATATTAAGAAAAAAAAAGAACTATTTTCACATTTCTATGTAACCATGATCTAACTTCCTATACAGCCACTCCATTACAGGGCGACATAAAATTGAAATAACGTAAAGAAACGCACCCATTAATTAAAGAGTATATTTTTTAAATTACTTAATTATGATTTACTTTCAATTATTTCTTCAAAATAACATAGATTTCGGCAAAATATATAGAAAAAACATTTATGAAAATGAAAAGTAATTGGCTGAAAAGCTGGCTAACCGCGAGGCCGCGTGGCCGCGCGGCAGAAAAGAAACAAAACAGGCGGGAAAGCGGCAATTCGATTTTCATTTGTTTTTCCGAGTGGTAGTGTTTTGTAAACTTTTGTACTCGTAGCAGAGATTTTTTAACACTATGAGTTCAACAGATTCGGATATGGATTTAACGCCTGATTTATGAAATAAAATTCATTCATTTTTTATTTTGCTAATTAGTAGTTTTATTTTTACTTTCCTTGTATTAGTAATGAAAAGCACAGTGTTTACCTAGGGGTTCAGGACTTATTTAGTCCCTCGACCTATTAGCGCCCTCGCTGCGCTCGGGCACCAAACCCAGTCTCGGGACTGAAATAAGTCACTTTCACCCCTAGGGTAACAATGTACTATTAATTATCTGCTTTTCTCTGTGGTTTTGTCCGCGTCGATTTCGATTTATCGTTCCTAATAGATATTAGATGTTTTAATTTTTTTTAAGTAAAATGAGATGTGTATGTTTACAATTTTAAAATAGGTCAATGGGAAATGCTCATAAATACTTTCCCCTTTAGTATACGGAAGTGATAAAAACTATTTGCTGAAATCTATTTATAATACATTATACTCGTAATTTAAGATGAAACTAGAAGACTACGCTAGAACTACACTAGGGAAATCTATATTATAGGAGTCTCTATAATCTCTCACAATTAACAGTCTCACAACAATTATAGTTAATTCGTACATTCCTTAAGTTTCTTGATAAAAATATTGTAGTTTAAATTGAAAATACCCGTTTCCTCTTATCGAATATGGATGCTTAAAATGTTGTCAGCTATAATGCTGTAACAAATAAATAGATAAAAATTCTAAAATTACGGCTTTTTAATACTTAACATATTTAAAAATATTTAATCCATAAAAGCAGTCACTTTTAAATTTTATTATTAGTGAACTATACATTACAGATGCTAATCGATATCTAGATGTTTTTATAAATTAGATGTGCCAATGTTTATTATATGCAGTCGAATACGATTTTTGCATATTATAAATATTTGTTCTTGAGATGCAGTATTATTATATACTGTAGTTTAAACAATGAATTATTTTAGCATTTACATTTATATACATTTTCATCTTGTTAGCATTTTTGCACGTTTGAAAAAGACAGTAATATACTTTGCAATATTTTTTTTGGGTGAAATGTGTATAAATTCAAAGCTTTTCATGTGTAATATTATCCACAAATTATTGCGATAGTTTTATAAGATAAATTATTGTATACAGACAAATTGTCTGTTTTTTATTGATATTATTATTATTTATTTAAGACTTATCTACTAAATACATATAGGACATTCAAAGCATTTATTTTTAAATGCATTTAAATTTCAGATATGCCAACATTCTCATACAGACGTATATACAAATAAAGGATATCTTATGAATTAAACATAATGTCTTGACCTAAAAAGAAATAAAATTGCATACGCCTCTAATGAATCATATGAAAAAACAATAAAGTTACAACAAAAGAGATCAACTTCCGGGATATATTATATGTATCTTTTCTCATTATATTTAGGTACCCGTGGACAGTGGAATGGTGGAAGTGATTATTTTTTCGAATAGTCCTATTTTATTAGAAAAAATGTCCACCTCACATCTATAATGTATTTCGTTATATTTATGTAGAACAGTTATCATTGAGGTATTTTAACCATAATTATTTTCAAGATATCTAATATAAAATGGTTTAAAATTGAGTAGTTTTGCTGACGATCTGTTACATTGATGATAAAAGGGATGCACAATCAATTCGGTTATTTATAGTTTTGTATATGGTAAAAACACTAAAGAGAGTTCGTCTTCTCTTAAATGTAAAGCGTTCATATTGAAATATTGTAGTCGTTCATCATAGCTCATAGTTTTGTAACGTATACCTGCTGGTATGTAGGATACATACATATGTAGGATCCCGCATTGCTGTATAGGATAGTCTTTTTAAGAATTTTTTGTTTATATTTTCTAGACGCTCTTCGTTGTTCTGAATATATGGATGCTATACAAAATTACAATAATCAACATGACTGCGTACTAAGGAGGAGTAGAGACATTTTATGGCCGGTATTGTTTTAAACTTTTTTGTTTTCTTATAAATAAACGCTAGCATTTTATAACATTTATTTATAACAATATCAACATGTTTTTTAAAGTGCATTTCACTATCTATAGTAATTCCTAAGTCCTTAACTGTATCCATGTATTTTTAAGGTTCTGTTATCTATCGTATATTTAGTTTGTAATTTATTACGTTTCCGGGAAAAATGTCTATGGTAACATTTGTCTATATTTAGCTGCATGGCATTGTTTTCACACTAAATGCACAATCAATGCGCTTTTGTAATAAATTCTGATCTTCAACGGTATTAACTATTCTTGAAATTTTCAAATCGTCGGCTTATAATTCAAAGTGACATTTTATACATTCCTTTATGTCATTTATGAACGTAACAAAAAGCATGGGACCTAGATTGGAACCTTGTGGTACTCTAGAAATAGGTACAAAGCTTCTCGAGGAATAGCCATTAACAACAACTTTCTGCGAGCGATCTTCTAGGTAAGATTGAAACCACTGTAAGAGTGATCCATTCATTCCGAAGCGGGTGTTTAATTTTTGAATTAACAAATAATGATCTACAGTGTCAAAAGATTTGCTGAAATCACTGTAAAGAGCATCAACTTTATTACCGAAGCTCATCTCGTTAAGTGTCCTACCAACAAAAGTAACCAGATTTGATGCTGTTGAACGATTTTTGATGAATCCATGTTGATGATCTGTTACTGATTGATTGATATACCATTTAATATACGGACATATCAGGGATTCAAATTTCTTGGCTACGACAAGAAGAATACTGATAGGTCTATTGTTCTTAACAGTAGTCTTATCCCCAGATTCAGGTATAGGTACGACTAAACCTAAATAAACCTTAGGTATAGATACCACTCGCGGATATAGGCAATGCCTCTTTCCAATCCTTGGAAAATATGCCGTCTCTGAGTGATCTGTTATAAATAATGATTAAACGAGTACACAAGAAAGATGCACATTCTCTAAGAAAAATAGTAGGTATTCCATCACCTTCAGTACTTTTCGTTATGTTAAGCTTTTGAGATATTTTTCAATATCCTTCCGAGATTGTGTATGTGAGATAACTGGTTAACATTATTAGTAATCACATTGCCAAAACCTAACGATTTGTCTGATACCCGTCTGTAGACCGATGCAAAATTATTAACAAAAAGATTAGCAATAGCAGTATCAGTTTATAATGTACCAATGCAGTGCACACGGTTTCCTTTCAATCTCTACTGGGTTTCTTTCCAGTCAATTCGTGACCACGGTCGGTGCAACCCGATGGAAACATCGAGTAAAATGAAATAGGTATACAAACGTGTTTAAGAATATTTTAAAATATAAATATAGAATTACTAAAAATTCAAAAGAAAATCTTTAACAATCGCCACAACATGTCACCACTACTTAAACTTCATTATCTCGCATTTACACGCTCTGCCAGTAGCGACTGTTACAAAATGAGACGCGAGAGAGACAAGCGGGTCAGCAGTGTCACCGCGATACACTTTCGGTGACAGATTGAAGATACTCTCTTTGAGCATAAAATTATAGGACGGGTCTTTTTTTATCGAAACGCCATATATTTGTATCTCGCTCTAATATCCTCCCTCCTCTTTTAGCGCGATCATTGCCGAAGTTTATTTATTTATTTAAGGAAAAACAGCGGAAACAGAGTTTGGACAGACATATAGAATAATAGTTACATAAATATAAAAGTAAAACTATTTTCTGAGATGTATTTCACTAAGACATAAGAGAAATTATGGTATAAGTGACAGACTAAAGTTATATAAAAGCAAAAGTTGTGAAATTTGAAATATGGCACGGAGATAATTAAATACCACAGTGAAAATGCTCGAAGGAACTCGAATATACATGAAATATGGTTTTCAAACGAATAGTCTGTCAACTTCTAGCTGGAAAATATCTTTTCTACGGTTAAATATGTCAGCTGAATGGAGACTAGAATTGTAGGAGTGACAGACCAGTCGCAGTGGCGCGCGTTTTCCGGTGTTAGACAGAGATATGTGTTTGTATTTGTCGTATGCCAAGTGTTATTTGTTTTTTGAGCAGTAGGACTGAAATTGTTCACATCTTTTTAAACCAGTTTGCAATCTTCGTTATTTTTTATGGTTTTGTATATTTTTAGGTCGTCTGCAAACATTACGAATTTGGAATGTTGGAATCAGTGTTCTATATCATTGATAAAGATTATAATATTGTTAAGGGCCTAAAATTGCACCCTGAACTACGCTTGGTGATACTTGTCTTTGGATTGAAAACCGTGTGATTATTTGGAATCTATTTGATATGTATGATACAAACTACCGCAGCAAGTTTCTGCTGATATTGTTTTATGCCAGCTTTTTAAGGAGGATGACACGATCCACCTGGTCGAACGCTTTACAAGCGTTACAAGCTTTTTGAATACCTTAGGTATACATGATAATACATATATGGATCTGTAATTTGTCACTTGAGGTTTAGAGGCAGATTTATGTATAGGTGTTTTGCTCGTATATGGTATGCTATTTTCCAGCGATCGGGGAAGAATCCCTCTTTGACGTAACCGTTGAAATTTATGTATAGTGGTAATGCTAATTCTGAACTGATATTCTTGAGGAAAATGGGACTTATTTTTTAAGGTGCTGGGCTCTTAGAAATGTCTTTATATCTCAATTCGTGACAGATATATGTTTGATATATTAGGCGCAGAGGGATATGTAGGGAGAAGTGTTAGGTCAATATTAGTTGTACATTTCGATGGTTCGAACACCGCTGACAAAAAGTCGCTGAACACTTCTACTATTTCAGTAGAATCGTGGGATCGTTCGATGAGGATTTACCTGAGGACACAGTAGACATATTTGTTTGTGATTACACAGAAAATAAATATTAAGAAATTAAAGGTTTAATTTCAAATATAACACGGCCCTCATATGGCTATGGCTTATGTCATTCTTGGTTCTTTGAGATTCACAAACCCAGTAGGCTCTAAATGTGATTATAACTTTTGGTATGTCTGATTGAAACCGCATATACAAAAGAACATTCACGTGATATAATTACCACAACTATGTTTTAAAAGAAATGTACACGAACATGTACGAAATGTACACAAAATATACATCCTGTTCAAACAGGATTTTAATATAACTAAACATTATCCGCTGATGTGCGCTCATGGAGCTAAATGTGTGATTAAATTATTATTGTTATCATTTATCGGCGTAATATGCATATTTCCATGTGCAGTTCTATTATGTTTATTATTGTCAAACATTATCAAAATCTTCTTATTACCATATATCGTTTTATTTTTCTCTTTTTTTGTGTTCTCAGGTGTCGCTTAGGGATAATTTAAAGCAGTAAAAAGTTAAGAATTTCGACCTATTAAAAAAACATAACTAAGGAATATTTCACTTTCCCAGGTCTACTAGAAGAAATCTCCGCAGGAAATAAGCTTGCCTTTTGTACATATTTTCTTTTTTCTCCCTATTTATTCATTTCATGTTATGTGTGTACCATAAATTATAATTGTTAAAGAAACATAAAAACACATGTTTCTTGAGCGGTCCATTCATTTGATAGACGGTCCATTCATTTGATAGAGATTGAAGCCCGCGACGGCAAACAATTTGCAGGGCCACGCTCGTTGAATTCTAATCGCTTAATGTGCGTGCGCTTTCGAGGGAGTTCATCTAGAGCAGTGATCATGCAATTAATAAAATATGAGGCGGTATAAAACTATGTAAATTAGAAATTCAGAATAGACAGACCGTGATAACCGTCACTTGGCGGTATCTTTGCGTATTGACTTGATGATTATATCAAATAAACAAACATTTATTTGTTGTTTACACAAATACGTGCCCGTGCTCCCTTTTATAATTTTATATTTTTTAATTTTTGACATTTGTATAATAAGTAATTACATTTAATACACATTTATTTAAGTATTACCCGAGCAGTAGGATTTACAGCGTTGATCACCAATTCGCCTGCTCAGGAATCATTCGCCTTAAAACGTACAAATAAATAGTCATTAAATGTAAATCACCAAAGAATACAATAACGAATGTATAAGAAATTACACACAATACGTAATTTAAACTGAAAATATATATTTTTATTTGTTTATTTTGTTTCTCGTACAATTAGCGTTACAATGACATATTTAATAATTTGAAATCTAATGTTGAAGGTAAAAAATAATTTTAATTAGAATTAAAAATTATAAAATTAAACTGAACAAATCCAAAAATCCATAAATTATCCAAATACTATAGTTTGATAGTACTATCAAACGTTGTAAGTGGCTACATCTGGGTGTAGCGGATAGTTGAGGGTAGATCCTAGGTGCAGCGGCTGCATCAACTTCTAGTTGTAACAAGCCGGTATCCCTACGATGTTTTACCTTTACTGTTAAGCTAGTGATAAACAAAAATCCGTAATTAACTAGAAACTCGCGACATCCTGAAACATGAACTCTCCATGCCACGAATGTTAGCCGAAGACATAAACCCCTAGGCTATCACTGCTCAAACTACTAACTACCAATTTTATCACTCACAACTCGATCTGTCATAATTAAGTCTCAACTATTTTCGTCTATAAACCGCATATTAGCTACTTCAAAGCAATATACCACAGTCGTAAACTTCAAGATCATTTTCTGGGTCAGTGCATAACTATAATCTAGTGGCCATAATCCGCTCATGCCTGTAAATCATTATGGATTTCGGTCAGGCATTGCGTAATATAGCCTGTGGCTAGATTCACCTCGTAATGTAAAAATGAAAGGTGGATAAAAGTATCATGTAATGTTGTGTGAAAGGAAGACTGTTATACAGTCTGTCTGTATTGTCTGCCTCAATAATCGACTATAACCATATTTAATGACATTTGTTAATGTAGAACTATATTAGAATCATACATTGTGGAAACTTTTTGGATAACTGTTTAAAATTTTATGTATAACGTATTATTTGTAAGATGTTCTGCTTGTTTCCCAAATATAATAAAATAAAATAAAATATACAATCCAATCCGCTTATCTTTTTTTTTTTTTTTTTATAGAGAATAGGGCGGACGAGCAAGCTGTTCTGTTTCTCTTGCTGAATATTACTTTTAAGTCTCGTCATCACACACGATTCTCGCTGAACATACTTCATTTTTGTCATAGTATCTTCAAGTTGCCTACTTGAACAGATAATCCGCCTGATAGTAAGCGGCTACCGGCTGCAGTTACCCATGGACGTCTGCGATATATTTCAATATTAACCAAAAATAACGAACGTTGGCATGTCCATATATGCTCTGCTTGCTTTTGGGGATTAAGAATCATAATTTGGACAAAAACATTGGAAAGGATGAGAAAAGGGGAGGTTTTTTATCGAACCCAAATCTCTGTATCTCGATTGTTTCCCTGATTCCATTCGATACCATATTTAATGATATCCATTGGCATCCCCTGGGATGAGGTACCACCTTATTTTATAAAAAAAAAATCTAAAACAACAGTTAACTTAAAGCGTTATACTAGAAGCGTTATCGAAAATAAAAATATATTATTATGTTATTTCCAACCTTAACCTTTTTACAGGCTATATTTCATCACACAGTAATTGTCGGAGGTTATCGCTTATTATTTTTAAAATAAACAATAGACGTCCATGCTCATAAATTATTATAAATTAAGCTAGTCAAATGTGCGAACTTTCACTAGAACAAACAGCAATACGTCAATTAGTCACATCAAGACTAGTAAACGGGTCGTGACTTTGGCCGCGTCAGATAATGCGAACGTCTGTCTGACACATGTCTAGCTTGAGAAAGATAGCTTGGATATATTTCGCAATTAACAAATGAGCTGTTTAATGTTAGCATTGAAACCAGATTATGTCATGTCCACCTTTGTTTCATTTCATATAGGATTATACATAAAGTAAAAGAAGGACATTTATAAAATTATGTTTGTTTTCATGGACGAAGGCGGCAGCCGAGCATACAGTCCACCTGATGGTGGACTGTCGCCCATAGACCTCCGCGATATATGCCAACATTAGTCCAAAATGACAAACGTTGGCACTCCCCCGGATGCGCTGCTTACCTTAGGAGATATAGGAATGGATTTCGAGAAAGGGTTGGGAACATGGGAAGGGATAGGATGGGAATAGGCTCTGGCACACAGATGTGCCAGAGCCTATTCCCATCCTATCCCTATATTTATTATGTATCAAGCACCGAAAGTTTTTCGTTTTTCTTGTTATTAAAATAAAAGCAAATTAATAAAGAAAAATGTACTATGTGGTTTTCATTATTATCTATTATCATAAAATTCCTGACTTTTTGAAGAGGAAATGTTTAAGGATCATTTCTAAGGAATTTTTTGCTCAAAAAATGTTCCTGTGGCCGAAATAAATTTCCGAGCTCGGTTGGTAGATATTATCACTTACTAGATATTGCACTCTCCAGCTACGAATTATCGCCTGTTCGCGGCGACGAAGTGACCAATAGCTTGAAAGACGACCAATAGTTGTATGGAATTGCTTAAAATTGTTTACAAGGTATCGCGCAGTTACGCGACCACCTATCTTTCGACGATCTTTCGATCTAATTTTAATTCTAATAAGAGAACCAAAGAGTTTTATTTATTTTTAAAAATGAGCGCTAAATGTTACCACGCTCGAGCGCTAAGTGAACGTTAATGAATCTCTAAAACTAGAGTGTTAACCGCTTGTGAGCGTGATTCTTTGATGGTTTGATGGTCTTAAACACTTGAGGTTATTTATAAGCTCGAGTCTAAAACTGTTAAGCTTGAGATGGTTAAGGGTCATTAGCACCGATTTAGGGCTTGAGCCGTGGCCGACTTCAGAATAGCACCACCCCTTCTCTTAGCGTGGGTGTCGTGAAAGGCGAACAACGGATATCGAAGCTGCTACCACAAGCCTTGACGAATTACAGCATCTCTAAAAAAGTGGACTCACCAACCCGCTTGGACAGCGTGACGTTTAACGGCTATATATCCCTCACGCACGAGACAATGTGCATGCCGAGGCCCATGTCCAGCAGTGAACTATAAAAGGGCTGTTTACGACGGCGGTCGAGGGCTCAATGCTTATTTCTACAACACTAATTTTATAATATTTTGTTCAATAATTAACCAACTCGCTGTGTTTATTAATTAACAGCACGTTACTTTATTCAAACCATTCTATTCTAGTTCTTATTGCTTCACTTGCTTTTGCCTGCAAATTCGATCGCATGGTCCACATGAATGGTAGCCAAGTGTTGATCCGGATTACAATCTAGCCTATGTATTTGCCAAATTTAAACGAAATCAGTTTAGCCGTATCGACGTTATTGAGTAACAAACATCCAAACTTTCCCAGTTATATATTGGTGGGATTGATGACCCCATTGACGTCGACCTTTTACAGACTGAACGAGAGCTCACTTGTACACTTGTTATACAACCAATATGCTTCCTTCGGATTCTCCTTTTACTATTATCTAATAAAAAAGTGAGCAGTAACAAAAATCGTGATAAGCTTATATCATAATTTGATCATTACTAAACTAAACCAACTACTACTGATTCTATTAGAATCTTTTAAATCTGTTCCGCAGTCACGACACGTCATCTGTCAATTTCGACACCAAAACATAACCTCTTATATCATGGATTGCATAAACGAATGCACTTTGTTAACATGTGGTAGACAGTCCACGTAATTTGACTATCTCTATCTCATATTCAATGTAATGGTAATACTCACACATGGATACGCAGGAGGAAATTATCAAAAAAAATGAATTAAACTAATTTTCAGAGAAGGTGTTATGTTCCTCATTTTTTTTTTAAAAGACTTAGTTAAACGAGATAATCCACCCGGTGGTAAGTGGATACTGTTGCCCATGGACATCCGTGGCACATGGCAACATCAGTCAAGAATTATAAACATTGACACGCTCCTTTATGCGTGTATATATTGCCTATTTCCCATCCTTCCTAATTCTCTCCTATATTTCCACAGGTAGGTGGCGTTAACGGATGAGGAGATTCCTCATCCTATTAACTATCCTTTCTTCCTTGGGGGATAGGATGGGAAGTAAGTATAAGGGAATAAGGGATAAAATAGTGGATAAGGGATTTCCTTTATCCAATTACGTTCTGCACTTGATGGATTTTTTGTCTCAAATAGCGAATATAATAATATCCCTATCTCCATTCCCTCCTACCATAAGAGACTTCTCTTGTGCCATTACATTGTATTTCCCTCTTGATAGAATGGGATGGAATGGGATGAGATGGGAAATGGGCTCTGGCAAATCTGAATCTACTGCCTAAACACGTACGTTTTTACGTACTAAACATTTTACGGTATCTACGAGTATGTAGCTCATTTTATCAATTGAAATTCAGAAAATTTCATTAGATTTGAAATTAACTTTAGTATCTTAACTTTAACTTTAACATCATGTATTTAACTTTAACATCATGTATTTAACTTTAACATCTTGTTTTACCTGTGGTCTGGCAAATAAATAATAAAAAAGTGAAATATAGAAGGGTTCCATATTAAGTAATATCCTTGAAGTTGGAAAGTCGAAAGGCGAATATAGTTTTTTTAAATAGGTACAAATGCGAAAATTTGGATGTTTGGTACTCAATCGCTTTATAGTTTATTGCAAAAATAATCAAACGTTTTATAGTTTAATAGTGATAATGTATTAAAGTTCAGTGTTTTTCATGCGTGGTCTTTGTGATTATCAAATAAAAGCGTGAGACTGCGTTTTTTGTGTGATTCCAAGGAGTCCTCTTCTGTTCTTAGTAAATCTACTATCACTTTACTGAGCGACTCCTGACTTACTTTGACGGAACTGGCCATTGACAGCATACATTGACACAGCAGAATGTGCTAATTGAACCATTGCTAATTATGAAGAAAAAAATATCGATACTTTATATGGGTTGGGCGCGAGTGTGTAGTGTAAAATCGCATAATAGCAGCATGTTACAAACAGCTCACAGATGTCAGACCTTAAAAGATAAAATCAAAGAGCAACCGATTAAACCATAGCCTTAAAACAAATTGAAACATCACTCAAAGTGTTAAATAAACTAATACTGATTCTTACATTGATCACCTTTAACCCCCGTCTACAGAAGCCTCATTTCGTAACTAGACGATCACCTGTCATATTTGCCCAATATGAAATTAATGGACAAGTTACGAAGGCGAAAAGGACACTCCTTTATATTTAGTTCACGTTAAATTAACAGTAGCCTAATTTTACAAAGGCCAGATTCGCCAAACAAGTAAATTGACGTTTGACAGGAGTTGCAGTAGTTCACAGGCTCAGTACGATATGTGCATGAGTGGAATTTCCACTAACGTTCTGTCGCTTCGGAATATTACTTTGTTCTTAAAATTAGCTAGAGTGGTCTCTGCTATTGGTTTTCTAATTTAACGAGAAAGGCCGTTCCACGGTATGGGATTAGAATATGTTACTGTCTATAGTTGACAAACCCAGTTTGTCAAAACAAAAATTTACAACTGAGTTCGCAGTTGTAAATTTTAGTAATAGGCCTATTTTTTAATAATATAAGCTATTGAAACAAATAACTGACCTCTTTCCTTCCCAGTTGTATACCGTTTGGTCAGTTCCTTGTGGTAAGATGACAACAGTCAAGGTGGAGATATCAAAATACATCGTAGTTTTGATTGAAGTCGGCACTAATTGCCATGGGCGACAGTGACCAAATACAATCAACCGGACTGTCTATTCATCAGTTAAATTCTTACTCTGAAAATTCAAATTTTCTTTTCTTTAGGTAATTAGGCCATATTTAAAAAAACCTGTCAGTACTGCTTTTATATCTTGTTAAACGATTTTACAGGAATAAGTAAAAAATTGAAAATACATGACCTTATTGTTGTTGTGTGTCTGTCTGTGTTGTGCAGCTTGGGGAAAATAGAATGTTTAGTGACTTGACAACACAGATATTACGTGTGCAAAATGTAAGTTGATATAATTATTAAATAAAGAACAATAAAGTTATTAAATAGCGGAAGAAACTTTCATTCAGTGACTAAAAACAAAATAATTGTGCGCCTGGTTTCCCAGTTTATTAAGAATTTAGTGAAATCTGAAAGAAATTATATATTTCATTAATTGTATTATGTTTGAAATCAGAGGTTAAAACATGTTTCTATTTAAAACGAAACTATTTAAATCTTAACCAAACCCAGTGAGGGCCAATAAGCGTCCTTTACTCAAATAACATCACTTATAGTTTAGTTTAAATAAAAGTTTTTGGACAATAATTAGGGATAGAATTTGTCCATTTTACCTTGTAAATAAAGGGTATGATGGGATGAATCGTACAAAAACAGCACGACTCGTCCCTTCTTTTGCTAATAATTAGTGGTCGAAGGTAACACGTCGATCTCCGAATCACCTGCCGTCGTGATTGGTATGACCTACATCATTTAATGGATGTACCTTTCCATTTTACAGGCTAGTGATTTACCAGTAATTGCATATGCTATTAAAATTACAGTAATTTGTTACGTAGTTAGAAAATATATTGATTTTATGAAGGAATCACTTAATTCTTATTGTCATAAGTATTGTAGACAATATTGTGCAATATTTATATTTTGCTTCTTTTCACATGTTTTATAATGGTTTGTATTTTAACGAGCAAAATAATCATTTTTTGAATAATTAAAGCGCAGTGAACGGCCGAAAGTAATATACATCGACTATGATCGGCTAGTTTCTACAAAACCGAAGCTAACCGATCATAGTCGATGTGTATTACTTTCGGCCCTTTACTGTAAGTAATTTTAAACTACTACGAATATCATTACCATGTTTCTTCATTTCTTGTCATCAGAGAACCTGAACTTAACCTACTTTTAAATTTGCTACCATCCATTTGCTGCTTTTTATTTTCTACTTCTCATTTCATCATTTCGCCTGCTCTCTATTACCATGCTAATTCGTCACTTACCTGCCAATAAAGTACTACCTAATGAAAAGGGATAGAAGATTTTTTTGGGAAGTTGATATAGACATGTGCCATCATTTTTGTAAACAGTCACCACTGATGATGATGAAACATAATGCGATAGGGGTGCATGCATGCTTGTACACATGTATGCCACTGAACCCAAAACAAGCCAAATAATTTAATATATTGTATATAAAACCGTTCTAGAGAAATATAAAATTATTTTAGGGAATGAATAAAAAGTTTTGTTTTTCTATCTAAAATGTTTGTAGCGCTCATTACTCAGTAATAAAAGATATACTAGAAGTGAACACTAAGTTATGAAAAGAAATTATAATTGTATGTAAAATTGTGTAAAAATTGTAAAAAACTAGTATAATTGGTTCTAGTATTGATACTTAACAAGGTATTTTCGATTTTTTAAGCTATTTCAGTGACACCTTGTGTAAGTAAAAAAAATATATAGCAAAGTTTCCTAAGTCATTTAATATAATTAAAAATATATTTGAAGATAAAAACTGGTAAATATAGACGACATAGGTTAAATGACGTAATATAGACGGCGTCATTATCCTCAAATATCTCATCAATATCCCTAAACTTCATATACTATCGATTGATGTTTTGGATTTGATCGGTGGGCGCAGTTATCAAAAATGGCGACGGATTTGGTAATCAAAATCTTCATACCCACTTGACAAAGACAATATAGAAATCCCAAAAAAATAATTCTTGTATATTAAAAATCTTTTTTAGAAAGTTAATGTTGAAGAGTATTATTTCTTACTTTTCTGACCAAATTCAATATAAACCTTTAACGTTTGATTTTATTACCACATTATAAAAACATTTCGTAGGTATTACTTAGGTTTAAACATTTTCATGCAATTTAATACAATCGAATACAGTCATTACCGAATTACTCACTTGAGGTCCTATAATACAGTATCGTAAAAATATTGCCACATCAGTCTAATCAAGCACCCAGTGTATAGGTGAAAGGAACTAAACAGAAATGTATCAGATCTCAGCAAGATAATTCATAATAGCCGCTTACAAAACTGTATCATTAAATCTATCCATTTTGTCTCATGACAATGATAACATAATTGTTTTCGCTATCAAGATTAAAATTGGATTGAATTTAAAAGATGGATGGATGGATTATCTGTATAGTGTGAGAACAGAAACTGCAAATGAAATGTATTCATTTACGGTTTATAATACAGCAGTGTCTCCGATCAATTACAAAGAAATAATAGGACCAAAATAATGTAAGGAGTAAAGAAAATTTAAAGAATTTTTTTTACAAAAATTGATAAACTGACATGATGATTTAAATAATCAATACAACCTTTGACATTTCCCTAATGTACCTTCGCGTTTCGGTATTGAGTGAGATGTGCTAGAGCCCATTCCCATTTTCATAACCCTTTCTCCAAATCCATTCCTATATCTCCAAAGGTAGGCAACGCATCCGGGGGCGTGCCAACGTTTGTCATTTTGGGCTAATGTTGGTACGTATCGCGGATATCTATGGGCGACAGTATCCACTTACCATCAGGTGGACTGTATGCTCGTCTGCGCCTTCGTCTATGAAAAAAAAACAACCTATACTAACTATACTTCTACAAACACATAATAATTCCCATATTAAATCATAGCTTTACTTGAAGGTGTTCTTGGTAATATGCTCTGAAGAATGCCACTATCAAGACTAATTTGCTATCTATTGGTATCTAGTTATGCTTATAAAATAAACCAAAATCCTTTTTGTTCATAGGAATACCTATTACATTCCCTTGGTATCCAGTTATGCTTATAAAATATATCAAAATTCTTTTGTGTTCATAGAAACAACATTTCCGTAGAAATATAAATTTAAACAAATAAAAGCTTTTATTTTCATCGTCATTCAGTGACGTAATTACCTTTTACCGAATCACTTTTTTTAAAACAATACAGGAGAAAGGTTTGTTTTTTTAAATTTGAAGTGCTCTTAAATTGTACATTTGGTGATGATTTATCGTATTTTTTCTCAGTCACTATTGTAGACGATTGTTACGTTATCGTCTATTAAATCATTTTTTCTTTCGAGATGTATAACCGTAATACAATGCATGAAATAGATTCTCCAGTATTTTGTTGTTAAGAGAATGTAGTTAAAAGTTATTAGTGAATTACTGATTTCATATAGTTAAATTGGATTGTTAAGAAATTGTTACGTAAGTAGAATGAGTTGTTTAGTAAGTTCTATTCTGTAGTGCGAGTATATTACATATACTAAATTGATTTGGTCGAATACAAATTGATATGGACGTAATGATAGATAGACTAAGATAGTAAAGTTCTGTAGTTTTTATTTTTAAACAATCTTTATTGCACATTGCTGTATAACAGCGGGGCGGGGTCAATGCCTTGAGGCATTCTCTATCAACAAAACTTTTAGTTGATCACAAAGATGTATTAGGAGGCGCGATTTACAATATACGAGTACATAGGTCAGCCTATACCGTCCCACCACAGGGCACAGGCCTTGTAATTCACTACGTATTTTTAGGCCGTAATCCACCATGCAGGCAGATTGTTGGATTTTTTTTATAGTAACAAGGCGACAGACCAGCATACAGTTTACCTAGTGGTAAGTGGACACGGTCGAACATAGACATCCGCGGTACATGCCAACATCAGTCTTACATCAGAATTACAAACGTTGGCACGCCCCCGGATGCGCTGCCTACCTTTGGAGTTATAGGAATTGATTGGAGAAAGGGGTGGGAAAATGGGGAGGGATATGATGGGATGGAAATGGGCTCTGGCTTATCTCACTCACTACCCAAACACGTACGAATATTGGGGAATAGGATATAGTGGGAATTGCATTTTATTTCATTTCAAGCATTTGAAGTGACATTTCAAGTTCAAGTCTTATGTGAGAGAGGGATAAGTCGAGCTGTTTCTTCTGGACCAGAAGCTTCTTCTGGCTTCAGGATTCTAAGTTCATTGGCATAAACCTAAGTGATCCTATGTAATCCTATGTTCACAGACATGAACATTTCACGAATATTTTTGCAAAACATTGATTTCCCCTGAGTTTTTATCTATTTTTTATCTAATCTAACTATTTTTTTATAATTTTACAAAAAATATGTTATTTCACTAAGAATCATGAGCAGAATTCATGGTTTGAGGCCTCGGGAAAGGTTCGGACACAGCCTGTATATAGATAAAACTCTTTATTGCATACCAAAAGAAACAAAAACAATAACAGACATTGTAGGTCCCAAATGCACAAAAGGCGGTCTTGTCGCTAAAAACGATCTCTGCCTGATTGATTATTCTGATTACAGGTAGATGGTTTACAGTATACTCGTATATAATATACGATATATATACATATCATACGTCTTTATAGTACAATATACATAATAAAGTAATAAATATACATGTATCAATATACCAATATACATGTAATAAAGTAGTACATAAACGATAACTAGAATGCAATGGAAAATTGGAACTAATATATATTATAACAAATATATATATTACGCAAAAATATTATAAATATATAAAGAGCTAATAAATATTTTGAAGTCTGAACTGATCTTTAACTTTTAACTTTAATTACGCTTGGGTTTTATCAATTTTTATACGAATCAAAAACTTTGTATTGCCGAAAGTAGTTGCGAGGCACAGAATTATTTCTTTTGAAATACAAACTGTCACCGATCAATAGCCATGAATGGTCAAAACAGATCTCAGTTATTTATTACAAGGAAAGATAAAGTTAAAAAAAACTGGTCCGTACGTTTGCTGTACTGTACAGCACGAAGAAATCGCCAAATGTAAAATGCTGTCAACTAATTACAAAATATTGTGGGAAACGTGAAGGTCGCGACTGCTTTGCATGAGTCGTATAAACCGTCCACTTTGATTCTAATTGAGATGTTAATTAGTAATGTTTGCTGAGAATGTTATTCATATTAAGTGAATGATTAGCATGCTCTCAACATAATTTGAGAGTTTTACACAGAATACAAAGTGTGGTTTCTTATTAATTTATTTATATATACTGTATTGTACACACAATTAAATATGAACAATGATTACAATTGTTACAAATATACGTACAAAAGCCGTGCTTATCCCCTTAGGAAATTTCTATCAGTAAACATTGGAGAGCGATAGGCGATAGCGATAGCGATAGGCCTATCGATAGGTGTTAGTCGAGTAGTCATTATTGAGTGTGGAAGGTGGATAAAAACGCTTTGTGATGGTAAGAGATTCAGGATGACAGGTTTTTTAAGAGATGACAAAACATTTTTTTTTTATAAAAACAAAAAGCAGTATACAGTATTAAACGGCCATAAAAAGGTGGCGGCAATTGGCAGACATAGTGCTTCTTTTTTACGGGATAGGATCCGAAAAGAATAGATTCGCTAAAGAACAAAAGTCACCGACATAGCTCACAGAATCCCATGCTGTAGTAGAAATCAATAGGTTATATTTGACACAGGACGGATAATAGTTGGGATAGAATGGACATCACACAGTGGGAGGCGCAGTGTGCGACACTGTCCGGCCAGTTGGATCGACGACTTGGGGAATATTGCCTGTGTTGGCTAGATGAGAAGAGCCGAAGATCGTGTGTGGTGGCGAGCCTTAGGAGAGGCCTGTATATGGTATGGGCTCGGTATGGTAAACGTGTTTAGTTGTCTAGATTATAAAAAAAAAAATTACGTCAAATTAATCAATGTTCTATTCCTATTTTAAACACAGCTTGATGATAGAGGTATCATTAAGTTTCGTGTTGCGGTTTAGTTGCACGATTTTGCGGAGCAACATTTCTGCTAATCTTCGAGTACAAGACTGATCGATTATCGTCACCTGCAGGGAGCCACGCAGGTGGTCTCCCGAATGAATTTCAAATATTTTTTTTCTTATTTGAGACGAATTTCTTGTGATAATTCTGTTTATATATTTTTTGGGTTTAAACGTAGATATTTTTATGGAAATCATGGAATGAGATGGGAAATGGGCTCTGGCAAATCTGACGTTAGTGCTGTAAAGATGAGTGATGAATGCTAATGAGCCTTAAGAACCTTCATATTAACTGTTTCAGACTCGAGCTTTTAACCTCAAGGGTTTAAGATCATTTAACGCGGACTATAACATCCGCGAGTGTTTAAACCTGGTGTCTTTTTGGAAAAAAACTTGGAATTACTGAACCTATTTGTCGCTTTATCGAACTTATTCCCAGATATAGAACCAAACTATTTTTCTGTCCGATTTCACTGTTAATCCAGTCAATAGGGGATAAAAATATACCTTTACCTTGTAAGGTAAAGGGTAGTAAAAGATGCAAAAGGTAAGGTGATGAAAAAGAAAAAAAATATTATGCGTGAGTTGTAATGATTGCGGAGTAACCTTTTGAAGAAATGGTTATCAAGAGCTTTTCTAATGTCAGTGGGAAGCGCGTTCCAGAGTTTTGTAGCCTGAATAGCGAAAGAATGGGATATAAAGCCAGTACGGCAAGAGGAGACAAGCAAAGAGGAATTTTTATCCCATCGAAGGTAACAATAATGAGTGCTTCCCAGAAACTGAAATTGACATTTCTGATAACCGGGACAAATGGATCGTGTAAAATCGTGGATCATGTATGGATCGTGTAAGTAAAATACCTCTCCAGGGTCAAAAACTTGAATTTTTCGTTAGGGACCCGACCTAATCAAGATATATCAAAACCGCTACTCACTACACCTTTTGCATAAGTTCCTATTGACTGACTGGATTCTGTGTTTATTATAACTTTTAATTACATTTTTTTAAATATTTTTCATTATGTTTTACTGATATTTTTTAATAACGTGGTATAAATAAACTGACTAAAGAGTTTTCTACGAATCGAAACGTGAAATCGAAGCAGGAAGCTCATCTTATTTAATCAATAGCTGTTCACCTTTATAATGAACACGATGTTTAACATTCCTTATCGATCATTGCCAGCGACCGATGCGTGTTTCACTTTTAATTTCTCGATCCATAATCGTGTCCACGAGCGATAACGCGAGCGTTTATTCCTTACGCGTTTCTCGCTCCGCTCCGTCGCGTTTTGCAGGTATTGCACGGCCGCTATAAAAAATATTATTAAAGTCGTCGGTGTGTGACGGAATGCCGATTTAAGTTTCAAAACATTGTTCTTAATCTAATACTTAGTAAATACATGTACTTTAAGTACAATATACATTGACAAGCGCGAGACACAGCGAAAGAAAACTGCTTCAAAATCCAGTTTTATGAATTTATCGCCTATGTGGTCGATGTTTAGAGTATCTTGTTATATAACAACGATCAAAAGTCCTTTTATCGTCCTCTGCTGGCCACGGCCTTCTCATGCACACTGTCTTATGCATAAGGGATAACGCCACGCTGGCCAAGCGAGTTGACGAGTCCAGCCTTCTAGAGGTGGAGTGGTTCTTTAGCGACTTTGTTATTCCTCACGGAGAGAGATAAGGTGCTATTCCAAAGCCGGCCGACGTCACAAGGCCGCATTTTAAAGTAGTTTAAAGAACAATAGCATATTCGCGTGATGATAAGGAAAACTATTGTTTTGATAGAGAATTTTTAATTGTAAAGAACGAATGAAATAGGTAATTAATTTGAGAATATAAGTACATTGAACAATAACAAAGAAAACGTGTAAAAACAGCATCGATTGATACGTCAATTGGTACCAACTCAGCATGTGCCACTGCCTGAACTTTGACGTTGATTGAAGCCTTACCGGTGATCGCAGACTGTCCACAGCAGAGGTCGGGTCTTTTTCTGGAGGATATTGGTCTGTATCGTGTTCCGGCGGGGGAGCCCTTATGCTCGTTGTATTTATAGATTTTTCCTTGATGAGTGCCTCAGCGCTGTTCCAAATTGAAAGGTTACTCTAGCACCAAAAAAAAAAACCAACCAACCAAACAGAAGAAAAAGAAACCAACTGTTTAAAGTAAACGCCAGCGGCGCGTGCGCTATCCTTTGAAATGACAGTAACAATCATGACAGTAACAATCAACTTACAATTAAATGAGTTGTCCGTCTAACTCTATAGAAAATTAGTGTTTAAAGGTTACTTTTGAAAAAGTAGTAACAGTAACCCCCCCCCCCCCCCCACCCCCTTTACTATAATAAATAATTGAATTGATTTATGCCCGTGTTTAAGTTTTATTTTGCAATGTCATTGATAAATAATTTAATTTTGTTCTTCCGGAACAAATGTCGGGTTCGCGCATACAATATACTTCACACGATATTTTATTGTAGTTAAAAATGTACAAGCCAATATTAAACTTGATAATTTACTTACTCATTTTTTATCATCTTTTATATCAAACATGACAGAGAGTATTATATATGAAACAAAAAACTCCGTGCATCCGGGGGCGCGCTGACGTTTGTCATTCTGGACTGACGTTGGAATTTACCGCGGATGTCCACGGATGACAGTGTCCACTTACCACCAGGTGGACTGCATGCTCATATCCTGTCTTATTCTTATAACAAGAATTTTCTAGTATTAGTATACTCTAAACGCAATTGAATTGACTTTTGAATTATTCAATTAACACAGGAATATATCGAGTGTGAAATCTGTTTAAGTGTAAAAAATATACAAAATTATATTTGTTGTAGTTGTTGCTCTTTATTGTACTTATGGTTACAATAAGGCATTACAATAAAGTACAAGTTCGGTCTTATTCCTAGAAGGAATCTCTTCCAGTTAACCTTACAATAACCGAGAGGAGTTATGCCATTAAAAAGCAGGCTACAACATATAATAAGAATTATATTTATTGATTAATTCAATTATTTTAGACAATAAACTCTTAATCATACTGTACCTATTTCTTGTTCTTCTTATGCTGTTGTTAGTATAATTGTTTTTTGTACTAATTGCACGCTATGCATTAACGTTTTCCTCTCATAACAATAAATTGCGGTTGCGCAGTGACGCGTGATAATACTGCAATACTTATCTGTCAGCTGATTAATTACGCAATAATTGATAAACGTGTATTGTGCCATCTTTCAACCCCACAAAATATTTATTTAGATGTCAATTGTCGCTTATATTGTATGCTTTACTTTCTCCCCTCCCCGCTAGTTGTCAGCTGCGCTTGCGCCGCGACGCGTGACAATAGCGTAATGTTTGATCTACCAGCCGATGATTGATTCATTGCGCAACCAGCGGTTATTCAGCCATGGTTCTGTTACTCGTAAATTTGCTATATCTGATAAAATTAGATTTTTTATTAAAATGGTTTTGTTCTCTATTAAAATAACAACAAGGAACAATCTTTTGTTCGTTATTGTCACAAAGAAATAATATTAATGCATTTTATTCTTAATTGTTAGTACAAAAATCTGTTCATAGTCATTAAATTGTTTATAGCATAATAGATGCAAAAAATCCTTGGTAGAAAAAAATCCACCTGAGCCCTTCAAAGCCCGAAGGGTAATACGGATGAGATTCCGTCTGTGTATTTACTTATATACGAAAATCTATCCTGTCTTACTATATCCTACACTCGACTCACGTTCGTGCGGTAGTGAGTTCAAAACCTCGGCCCGTACCACTGAGTTTTTATATAAGTACATATTTTAAAATTGTCACAAACTCGTTGGTGAGAGGAAAAAATCGCGAGGAAACCCGCATGCGCGAGAAATAACAATAAAACAAACATCTAGAGTGTGAGTATTCGCCAATCTGCCTTGGGCCCGTGTGGTGGATTTACGTCTTGAACAAGTAATTTACTAGGGGAGGCCTGTACCCTGCAGTGGGACATTAACGGCTGGTACAAGTACTAAGCATAATTGAAAGTTGAATAAATTTTATTATTCGCGTGAGGTATGAGGATACGAATAAAACGATAACAAGGAAGGTATTATCAAAATTGAAAAATGGATCTAAAAATTCACTATCATTGAAAATGGCAAACACAACAGTTGACCACGTAGGCACGTAGGCGTTAACAAGACCAGTAATACACGCAATGTGCGTTAGATAAGCGACAGGTCTGTCACCGGCTCGCCTTGTCCTTTCGGGCCGGAATTGCACCGCTTTGTGTCGCCACACGTTTTTATTACTCGTTGGATTTAACATTGTGATTCATTCTGTACACAGAAATACAGTAGAACTTCGATTACCCGAACCTCGGTTAGTGAATATGCAATTATCCTAATCGTGAATCGTGCGTGGTACTACTACCACGCCACACTGAATGGGCGCACACCAGGATGCCCCTGGATTCCCACGCCCAGACCTGAACTAATGTTTGTCTTTAAACAAAAGAATGTCCGAACGGGAATCGAAACCGGGACCTTTTACACAGCGGGGAGGGTCACTACTAACTTCGCCAATCGGTTGTCGTTTATTTTCTGTCATAGTCATATCACTTATTGCATATCATATGGTTACAAAAGGTCTTATGATATAATTTAAATAACATTAAAAATATATACTTTATATTATGTATGTATATCTATTATTTTTCTTTCTATTGGAATAACGTGTCAGCGTCAAATGGAATATTTTATTTTGTGTCAATTGTTAATTTTCGATAAATTTTAGTAACAAACATATTTTAACGTACAATTTACTTTTTTCTATGAATTCGATTATCGAAATTTTAGATTAATTATATCCGAACAATTGTTTATCGAGGTTCTGCTATATATATTTAAACTTTTTAGGCGGCGGAAATCCGTAAAAATAAGCTAAAATTTTGTGTATCTATTTACATTAACTTATTTAATTGCTTAGATATTCCGCTAATTACTAGTTTTAACGTGTTTTAATTAATTTGTGACTGTTCGATACAGAATTAATAATTTTGTTTATTACATCTGTTTTTTTTTTAATATGAACATATTTAACAGTCAATAAAATTAAACTAATTAGTGATCGGAACAGTATTATTATAAGTATTATAACACAATGAAAAAAATAACAGATTTTTTTAAAAATTTAACTTGTTAAAAAATTCTTAGTAGAGATGTCTTTAAAGATAAGACCTATGGTATTGAAGATTAATTGTATTAATCAAATTAATCAACCAGTATAACATCACGTGCAATTATTAATAGTAATGTATGAATAGACGTCACTGACAACTCTAATATCAAGAACAATGTCTCAATTGATTAAACAACTATGACGACTAACGCCTTCTTGTTACAGGTAAGCAGTGTCACGACAATAAAAGAAGATTGGTATGTAAAATTTAATACTGCCAAGTCACGATATATACATTGAATGTTTTGTCTACCAGTAAATTGAAATATCTGAATACAGACCATTGAGTTTTTTCAATTATCTATGTACTCGTAAATGGTAATTTTTTTGGTATGTAAATGTAATGGTATGGTATTAGAAGTGTTGCGTATAGCTTTACAAATAAATGAAGCTATGTGTTGCATTGTCTCCACTAATACTACTCTCATTGGAAAAAAAGGCACAGGTGTATTTTGATGACATTCGTAAAAAAATACCAAATATTTGTCAAAATTTTTATTAGTCTCAAATCAAGCTAAAAATTTCGTAATATAATGTTATTTATGCTTTCGTTAAAAATGTTACTAATGACTTTTCTCTTTTTCGTGTGTTTTGTGTAACAACAACGATGTGCGAACTCTGAACCTGTCTGAAGTTTACTGCAGACTGCACTTTATTCCCTGCACTTTGGATAGCTCCTTACCTTATTAGATTATCTGTTCTTCTTAATTTTGTTTTTTCTTATTTATTTTTCTCTGGCGCATCATCAATATCATCATATACAGGGCATACTCACACGGCACTCTTTTGAAAGTTGGTCGTCTTCCACCTACCATGGTCCTACCAATCAGCAACCGCGCGGTTATTCGGACCGAATCGTGGGAGGAGCGCGACGCATTTGCGGAAGCACTTTTGATGCGATATTTTTTGACTCCCTACAAATTCTTACACTATCCTTTTCTTTTATTCTCCAGTGCCGAGCAGCTTTTTACTACCTTCTGCCATTTATAAGTTGGCCCATCAAAATTCCATCGAATTAACTAGACTGGAACATTACACATAAACACGTCTGTATGCAGAATGAGGAAGCTGTCCGCTACCATCGCCCCGCCTTTGCAGTAACCTTATAGAGTATACTTAAGCATAGCACACATTGACATATATTACACATATAACGCTACGCTCTGTTACGCTTAAATTGATTTCAATTGACACGCGAATAATTGCACCAACACAATGATTTTAGCAAGTCATGTGCGAGTTTCGATGTAACGATAACGCGGCCGCTGTAAATGTTCTACTCTAATTGAATTACTGCAGTAACATAACAATTGACATACAAGGTATAAATCGTGCTAAAATGAGAGCGTTATTTATTTCTTATTCATAATTTTCTATAATTGACATAATTGTGAAATGCTAAACAATCTTATGGTTCTTAGACCATATTTGTAATACAAAATATTTATTAAACAGTTATTATTAATAATATTAGATATTCTTTTCATGAGTAAAAAGGCGAGTAATACTAAATCTAAATAAAAGATGATACTAGATTCTGCCTGACCCAAAGTACTTATTTACAGAGATGTCAATAATTTAGTAGATGTGAATAACAAGATAATGATAAGTTAACCGAAGTCGGTCAGTTTTTACCGACAATAAGGTCCCTTTGCTTAGATAATCTGACATACTCTGACATGATATTTGTTCATAATAAAAAGTTTAGCTGTTAATAGGTTGTTGGTTCATGCCCGTGGTAGGAATGGGGACTCATTTTGTGTATTTGTGAGACGAAAAATTTATTTGAATATTCCATAATTTCCGAACTTCGGGGTTTGATTTTTAGTTCGGATACAAATTTTGAAATTCCACAATGAGCAAAAAATATTGTAAGAATGATGTTATGTTCAGATGATAAGCGCTCGCCACGAGCAGGAAGAACTTCAGTAATTGACATGAAGTCAGGTAAGACTGGACGGTAAAGAGATTTGTATGAAATCGTCGATCACCGACCACTTTACTAGACCCCTCATAATAATGAACCGAAATTCTTCCCGCTCGTGGTGCGCGCTTTAGTCGAAGAAATATTCATAGTTTAAGTTTATCAAAAAGCTTATTTTTATATTTTTTTTTATATATTTAATAAGAATTTACCTGAACTAAAACAGTTTGACTTCATTATTGAAGCACGTTGCTATTTACTTAATTTTTTGTTTGTAAATGTTTTTATTTTATAGCTGCAAGTTTATAAATGAACTGTCATTATGTTGTGAACTAATTCCGAGCGGTGTTTATGTACGCTTATTTACTTTAAATCACTTTGTGTACTAGGTTTTATTTATGCCTGTTTATTTAGTGTGCATTTGTGGGAGAAGGTGGACGGGTTTTTATTGGATTTTTTGTTATTACTTGAACTCTGAAATTCTCGCTTACCGTTTTTGTGCGCTGTATTAAATTTAACAAATGTCATTGGTGTTGTGGTATATTCCACTCGGATAAAGACATTATAGTCCGAGAACTTACCGTAAGAATTTCTTAGATATGCTCTACAAGGTAAAATTATCTGTACGAAATAGATGTTAAAATAAAAACATATTCCTTTATTTCAGACCATTGGGTCTATATCCATAAAATGTTAGTAGGGGTATGTACATATATGTATATGTGTTAGTAGTAAAAGTAATTATAAATTACTTTTAAATCGGGTTATGACGTGGTATTTACGAATACAACAGCTAAACTAAGTCCTAAACTAAATTCATTTATTTAATCATAGTAAATTTCGCTATAATTTTATGCTACTGAGCATACTGATATTTAGACCAAAATTAAAGGTAAAACAGATTAGATTACCGTAATAGTTATATCGTAACTTATACTCTGTTAGTATAACTGAAATATCAAGGATTGTCACAGCCATTCTCCCTTTCCTGCTTAGAGACTAATAGTGACGGAACATTAGAGCAGCATTAAAATTAATATTTCGTTTCAACAACAAATAATTAATAAATATCCATTTAGTGATTTTAGTTTAGCGCCGTTCGGCGCTTTAAATCTCACATCGAAATGCAGGTGTTAACACTGCCGGGCTTTTTAGAGTGGGCTCAATATGTCTGTCGAATACACCTGTGTGCAATGGAATGCAAATGTGGGTGAATATCGCCACCGCAGATGTAGAGGGCTAGATAACGAGCTGTGGGTCGCTGCGTGCACGAAGTTGGCTTAGCTCCAACTTCGTGCACGCAGCTCCTACCTCTCGAGCTGCTCGGTCAGTCTGTTCCGACGCGAGTCGCTAGCAAGTTTATTTTACAAAATACAAAAATACCTAATTGTTCTATAATCAATTGTAAAAATTCGTCACGAGCGGCGAAGCGAGTCAAGGGAGATGTTTTGTTTTGTCTCATCATTAAAATTTACTCGTGACGTCACACGCTTGCTTTCCATACAATTTCACGAATTTGCGTTGTCTATCTATGTGAATGATAGCCACCGAATTTATGATCGCTACCAGAAGATTAGCTGGAATATACATTAAATGATAGGGTAACCAAAATCTATTAAACCTTAGTAACAATAGTATTGTGGAAGTTGAGTGGGGAGATAATATTGTAAGAAATATAGTGTTTAATCCATAAATTCCTACGGTCGCCTCAGAAACTGCACAAGGTTACGGAACACATTAGAAAGAATATCAATTAAAACTAATGAATATCAAATTAATGATCAGTAAACCACATGCCTGCCAACATTTGACATTAATAAATCAGTTTGTTTATTACATATTTAAACTTAAATGTCAGCGAACATATTAACTGGTTGTATTTTTATACGCGGCTCAAAGATCAGAAGTGTCGAAATAAGTGGAATATTTAATCTTTTTATCATGTAAATGTTTAATCTGTGCGAAAAATAAAACTATAAACGTAAGGTGTCACTGAAATGCAATAAATACCTCCTATGACGAGTACGTTGTGAAGAAATAAATGCCTTTCCATGACAATAATTCCACGAGAGGAAGCACTTTGTGCCACCAGGCTGACGACTGTGTAAAGGGACATGAAAAGTCTTTTTAGACAGTCTGTTGGACTTTTTTTATAGAAGATTTGGCAGACTGGCAAGTGGTCGACATGTAGATAAATGTAGATAAACAATATGAAGTAATCCTGTCCGTTATAGTATATTATAATTTTCTCCGCTGTTCGGTTGCACTACCAAATTTCCGTTCTCGTTCCGTGCTCTTTTTTAGAAAACTAGAAAAAACTAAAAGATTTTTTTAGTAAAAGTTTTAGTTATTATCATTATTTATAATGGTGTTTTATCGAATATAAGAATTATGATTATAATATAGATTTATATATAATTTGTTATTGGCCGTGTGGTGTCGGTTGTCTTTAACACTATTTTTTTAAATGGCTATTTTTAATTTAATTTAATGGCTTCTAATGGACTATTTCTTTCCGTGGGTGTCATAAAAGGCGATATAAACGCCGCTACCACAAGCCGTAAGGAACTACGCAACCTCTAAAAGAGTGGACTCTCCAACACGCTTGGCCAGCATGCCGTTTTAAGACCATGCATCTCCCATGTACAGGGCAATGTACATGACGAAGCTTATGTCCAGCAGAGGACGATTAAAGGGCTGATTACGATTTACAGCGATTTACTGCTGCTTAAAAAGCAGCGGGAGCGTGTGCTCTTTCTGTCTTCGTCATGTAGAGAATGTATTCATCGCCGTTCTCTTCTACGTCTATGAGGTAAATATTTATGACTATCACAAGCCCATTTACATTTAATTACAATAATTATGACCGTGTCCATTCGTCACTTTGACTCGCGTAGGCACGGAGATTAATCACGTCAGTTTCAAATCACAATAGGACGATCCAAGTCAATATTTGCCTAATATTTTTTCAACCTTCACGCGACGGAACCTATCATAAATGCTACTAACCTTACATTAACAGTGTATAAACAATAGGTAACCAGCGATCACTAGAGAAGGTAACGTGTGAGTTCGTATAAAAAGACGAGCGGTTGTCCTCGTGTAAAGATCACTTGACTGCACGGGCACTTCCCAGCTTGATTGTAGATATTTGGAGCAGTTGTTGGCAATAAAATGTTATGTATTTAAAAGTTGAATTCTAATGTCTTAAGGTTAATTATGCTCCGGCGATTGTGGTGTAATTAGAACGATATCTGGTTTGAATGATTTTGTATATATCAAAGTGCTGTGTAACGAATTGATATTTTGAATACATCCATGGTTTCAGTCTTTGGGACTTTGGAGCAATGCTCTTCAATTATTTGTGCGTGTGGATTACTGGAGATTTTTTTTTTTTTTTTTTATGGACGAAGGTGGCAGACGAGCATACAGTCCACCTGATGGTAAGTGGGTACTGTAGCCCATAGACATCCGTGATACATGCCAACATTAATCCAAAATGACAAACGTTGGCACGCCCCCGGATGCGCTGCCTACCTTTGGATATAGGACTGGATTTGGAGAAAGGATTGGGGAAATGGAGAGGGATAGGATGGGAATGGGCTCTGGCACATCTCACTCATTACCGAAACACGTACGTACATTAGGGAAATAAGATTAAGTGGGAAATGCAGTACATTTCAAGGTAGTCTTCTGTGAGAGAGGGGTAACGTAGCCAGTCGAGTGCGCCCAGCGGCTGTTGAATTGCAGCGTGCACTCTCCCCCTCATGCTACCTTGAGAAGAAACCAGGATCTTCGGAATAAGAATATTTATTAAACAACAGTACAGTGCAACGTTTGTAGCGTTGGGAATAAGCTTGATAAAACAACATACATTAGAATTAAAATAGTGTAAATTAATATGGTAAGAACCTCCTTCTAGTCTAGTGACAAGAGTATGTAAAGAAAATTGTTAACAAGCTATATCAAAAATAACAAAAGCAAAACTTATAAATAGAACACATTTAAAAAGAATTAAATTAAATCAAATTAGGAGCTCGACCAAAGAGGTCGGCTCTCGACGCCACAGGACCACCCTGGTTCACACATAGAAACACAGAAAACAGAGATACAGAAAGGTTGAGACACGAAGGTGGACGAGGGGTATGCTCATCTACAGCCTTCTTCCCGTAATAAGTAATAGTCATGTGAGAGATTTTTTTATGTATGCGATCCCATGTGTGATAGGAGAGAAATCTATTTAAGGAAGTAGTACAGTTTAATTTTATGAAATCTTAAATCTAAGTAAATGTAAATTGATTAAAATATCTGTTTTGTTCATTGTTAATCCACACTTCCTTGGAAAAGAGTCGCTGCGCACAGTGCGGTCGTCAAGACACTTTACACCGCGAACCCGAAAGTTGTGGAATGAATTGCCTGCTGAGATATCTCTGTACACTAGAACATGGGGGTTTTCAAGAAAGCTGTGAATAGGATTTTACAAGGGTGGCAGCGCATCCGCATACCCCTTGGTTTTGCAGGTGTGCATGGGAGGCGGTAACCACTTGCTATCACGGACCGCATGTCAGTTTTCTACCTTCACAATAAAGAAAAAACAAAATATGTTTTTTCACCGTTTTCACTGTTTTTATAAATTCAATCGTTCTATATTTATCCAAGTGTCATAAGAATGTAATCATTAAGCAACATTTTAAAGCTCTTTGCGCCTTATACACTATTATTTGACGTATAGGTATTAAGTCCCAAGTCTGCGCTACGTCTCGTCTCGTGTCTGTGCTGACATTATCGTCTGCAAGTGTTAATAAAAAATACATTATGCGCTGTCGCTAAAATTACATTTGAATTTGTTACGAGTAGATTTTAAAGTGAGTTCCAGTGATAAACTTTTTTAACAATGGAAAAGTTTTAGAGTTGTCTTCATCTAATAATTTATAAATTAAATACTTTTATCATTACTACAAGCGTGAAAGTCAGATATGTAGTATGCAAATACATTTTTGTAAACTTATAAGGATGCCACAATTAATTAACCTAAAATTATACCTCTCTCCTAAGAAGAAAAGTCATTCGTAGCATTTTTAACGAAAACATAAACAACGTTATATTCGGAAATCAAAAACAAACAAAAGTTATTCTTTTTTCAAAATGTTTTATTCAATGTGTTCAATTTGTTTTATTCAACAGTGTTTTATTCAAAACTCAAAGTTTCTAGCTTGATTTTCAATTAATGAAAATTTTACAATTTTTTTTTTCTGCGTTTTTCTCGAATATCGTCAAACTGCACTTGTGTCTTTTTTCTAAGAAAGCTAGCATACTTACCTAGTAAAACATTTTGAAATTAACTTTTTCTTAACAATATACGTGCGCAAATAACTAAGACTGATTTCAAATTATCCCACCCACTTCTTAAAGGATTTCCTGTATTCTTCAACCTCTCATGGCCTCTTTGAAAGTTCACCTGTCTTGTAAAATGTCAATATAACACCTGATAACATTGTAAATAGGAACAAGTATACTTTCTACTTATTAAGGTACAAATTATTAAGATGTTTTTAGTGGTTTGCTCTTCATAAAAATGATAAACTGTCCAGAATATAGATTTTATTATGTACATATTTTACGAGATAAAGTCAAATATAAGTATCTACTTTGAGTATAGTCTTCAAAGCTTAACACATGTCTAGTTTTAGAGAATTTCATAAACGAAATGCATGATGGCATGGGTCGTGAAATTTTTAAGATGGATTTTATGGAAAAATAACGCGAAATTAATGACTATATAAATTGTAAGATCCCGAATTCGAACCCCTTGGCTGTATCACTGAGTTTAGCTATTTTAGTACATTTTTTTTTAAATAAGCACTTATTTCGCTATGAGGAAATACGTAAAAAATAAAAATACAATAAAAATGAGGCGTATTTTGTGGTCGATGTCGGTGCAATATTCACATATTCGCACTGAACTTGCATGGTGGATTACGACCCGCAACGCCTCGTGATTGCAAAAAGAGGCTGATATCAAGAAGAGGTAAACGAATATTCCTCGTTCATATACATCTCACACCCCCTCACGAGGTTTGGAGTTCCACTCCTGGGCTGTTCGCCCACCTTAGGAAGTTGTTTCGCTGCCAGCTACTGCGAGCGGGTCACTGGAGTGGCTTCCCAGTTGGGTTGTGTCTTTATTCATGTTCCCTTTCTTCACGCCGGGTGGATTCCGCTTGTAGAAAGCCCAGTGAGCGGACCCGACGCCGGCGGCCGGCGTACCGATATTTCGATAAAGGCAAAACCCCTTTCATCTTACCCTTTCTTTAGCTCAAATGACTTCTTAGCTACTTGAACTGACAGCGAAATTGAGAGACATAATCGTACTCACGTAAACAAGATATGGTCCGAATGCACTAGATATTAAGGTCAAACGTGGTCTAGCATTACAATAAAGTCTTATTAAGAAAATATTTATCGACAAGGAAGGTGTCAAAACAAATCACATTGTCAATGAGATGACATTTCACAATTTCCTTGTGATGACATTTACGTTAAACGTTAACCTACTCTTATCAATGATCTTATTGTCCGATGCTTTAAGTGCGATTCCCAAGTCTCATTATTAATGTGTTATTACCCCGTATTAACCCTATTGACATTTATGTATTTAATGTTATGTAGTTAACATATTTGAGTGTAGTTTGTCTTTTAGTAGTTTTACTTAACTTTTTACTATCTGTTTGGCCTTTCATCATTATGTCCACAAGTGACAGGAATGCTGTTAAACTGAGTAAGTTACATTGAGAACTTTATAGCGTACAACATATTATTTGTTAGCTGACAATGATATGATTAATTAAAAATCCGCGTTAGACACTTTTAATCAAGACATTTAGCTGTACTCGATGGGTATGATCTTCTTAACACGGTGTTTTATCTATTTATTAGTTTTTTTTTATTATTCTTATTATTTATACTATATATTTTATTCTTTCCGGCAAATTTACAGTTAAACAAGGAATAATTAGAGTGTTAAACGTTAGTGTTACAATAAAAACACTTTCCGTGTAGATGAAGACCATACGAGTAAATGTTAGAATCTAGTACGTTGAAAAGAGATGCTTGTTGTGTTTTTTTTTCAATCTATTAATTAAAAAAAACTGCTAATTAGTTACTCATTATTATTACGAGTTTCATAGTGATGAGTACTGGTTGCAATTAAGTGTCAATGCACATCGATCACTGGGTGAATATTAACTTTCACCCAGCAAATATGACATTACAGCATATATTACAGCAAAGTCTAAATTTAAGAATTATAATTTTTTTTACTCAGTTTTTTTTCTTCGTAATTTTATTTTATTTATGGTATAACTAACGAAAGATTAACAACCCAAATAACTAACAAGTCAAACTAATCTGTACACATGCTTTTAAGAAATATTTGACGAAATTTATTAATTCTCATTTATTTAGATATTCCATTAAAAGTTATTACAAATTATTATATATGAAAAGAGGTACAAAAAGCGTACTTATCCCTTCAGGAGATTTCTCCCCGCAGACATAATTACTATTTCTTTCTATAATTAACTTAATAGGATAACTTACATGGATGTAAGGTTGATTGTACAGAACTGTAATTAAGTTTTCCTTAAGCATCTCCAAGAAAGCAAAGAAATGTTAACAACCACAAAGGTTTCTGAACAACTGGTTTCTTTAAGAGGACTCAACCTTGACATTAATTTTATTTTTTTCCGCATACGGTAATCATTTATGTAGTCATATTATTATTGAGACAGATGCTAAAGTATATTCTTTACTAGCAGCTGCCCGCGGCTTCGCCCAATCTCTGGGATTAAAATCTCTCCCATGAAACGCTAACCTCTATTGAAAATTTCGATAAAATCCATTCAATGATTTCAAGTAAACGTGCTTATTAAAAATTTTTCTTTATTTTTCTCTATACTGAATTTACCGATGATGACACATCGGTTTGTCTTTCTGATACTCAACTATGTGACTGCGAAAACTCTATCAAAATCTATTTAGTAGTTTTTACGTGATTCCAATACAAACAGACACAGACATAAAATTCATAAACTATTTTTTGGGTTTTTCTAGTTTCTCATAAGACTGGCCACTTTGACCAACTGATGTATGTCAAAACACGATCTGAGGCTGGAGGTATGGCCGGTCGGCCGCTGCGATCAAGTGCGCGGCATTATCGTGTTTTATATCAGTTGGTTGTAAAAAAAGTAGATAACCCAACATCTAACAAGACACTTTTCCGAATCCTAAATACTTTTCCGAAGCTTTTTGTACGAACATCTATTATTAAAAGTATCGATTATTCATTTCGATACGATATTTACCTTAAAGTATCATATTATGAGTAAAAGTATCATATTAAAAATATCGGTATCAATAAAAAAAAAAAAGCTGATCGAAAATACAAATTGTGGGCGTAGGGCGTTGTGGCGTTGTGGGCGTATATTTTACAAGGATTTGTATGTGGTTTTTCTCGCTTCGAGTAAATCATAAAGTTTGATCACCTTATGAAACGACACCGATGTCGTGATCGTCATCACTGATGATTTCAGTGCTCGCATATTACCATACAATATACATATACAGTATATTTGAAAAATGGATACAATACAATATTTTACATGATGGAGTAACAGGGTAACAATGCCAACATGGTATGTACCTACCTTGCTGTTTATACTCTTCTTACATAACCCACTACATTTTTGAAACATTTGAATCATTTATAATAAGAAAATATACTTAAATATTCTTTGATAAATATGTATATTAATTAAAAGTGATAATCTCAATTACGTTAGAAAAATAGTATGTCTATGGACAATTCCAACAATATCGGAACTGAATTTCCCGAGATTAGTGCGAATAGATAAACATTTTATAATAATAAATATGCAAACCTGCAATGTTGTAGTCATATATAAACTACATATTTCTTTCGTAATTCATAATGCAAAAAGGTCACGTCTATATAGCTAATTAATTGAATACAAATAGATGCATTTTATTGCAATGACCTCCTCAATTTATTTTTGTATTTTAAAATAGACTACTCCGATTTCAATCTTCGTTATTATGATTTAATATTGTCTTTTTAGTCTCGACAATTTATTAGTTTTTATTTATTTGTTATTTTTCTTAAGCTTATTGCAGTAGAAATACAAAGGTACAAAGGCTGACTAAATGGTTTATAACATTACGTCAGCATCTATCTGTTTCTGCCAGATAAACAACGGTTAAAGCAGAGAATATAAACAATTGCATAGTAAGCTGAAAAGTACTCATTTAGTACTGGATCAATTTGTATTTTTAACCATAAACTTATAATGAGACGCACAATGTCAAATTAGGCAGAGAAAATATCTTACTTGAACTATTTGACCTCGTAATGCACGTGCCAGTCGGGACTCCGGGCCTCTCCGACTTGTCAAAAACGACATTGACATTGACAGTTGGTTCTGACTGTTTCTTGATTATAATGAATATGCAGTTCACTATTGTAGTGATCTTTGCGGCTTCTAAAACATCTCTATTTGTGGTTTTAATGAGTAACATTGATCACGTGCTTGTTTTCCATAACGATGGGGAAGGTTTACCATAGTATGGGGAGTTTTCGGGCCATATTCGATACAAGGCCAAGCTAATTGATAGATAATTGTATTTTGTACTTAGCTTATGTACATATTAGTATGTATATATGTGTTATAATGGTCATAAATATTAGATATTATATTTATATTTTAATATTTACTTACACCAATTCTGTTCTATATCTTCTGTGGTTGTTATATTTATTTACTCACCTATCACTCCATGTCCTGCATAGCCCAAAGATTGACTGGGAGATAACGCTGTAAGGCATTAAGTCCGACTTTTGTAATAATTTCCAAAAAAGAGTAAATAAATAAATACATATCCACTCCCTTTCTATTATTCTCGGGCATGCGGTCTTCTACGGTCTCATTTTATATATATTTGCCATCACGGGCGTACTAATGATAACTATAAAAATAAGGGTTGACAGAGAGGTCTAGGGGACAGTCTAAGGGTATCTACTTGTATATATCTTTCATTAGTGAGATCGTGAATTCAAACCACGGCCCACGCCACTCACGTATGAGAATAACAACAGTCAACCAAGGAGTCTGGACAGCTATTAAAATCAGTTCAAATTTGACATAAAAAAATATTAAGTTATCTTTGACTTCCGTTTAGAATTCACGTCATAGAACCTTGAGTCACAGAGCAGGTTAGTTCCGAAAGTAAGCCGTTTAATGTACTACAATTATTTTAAACTTAGTGTTTTGAAAGGCAACAGGAAAATTATAGAAGTTTTTCTAAATTCCTAGTCTGCAGCTGAAATAATTTGTTACAAATTCAATATTGACCGCCAACAGTACTCACCTGACCCTAGTGTGTTGATTTTTGGTGTCTATAGTTGATATTGATCGAAAACACCAAGCAAAAAATCTATTAGATATTTATATTTATAGAATGCATATGAATTAGATACGAGATACGAGTCCATTTTATGGATGTATATGTACGAGTGTCAATAAGTATCCTACGATACTTACCTATAAAGCAACACGTTATTAAAATATAACAAAATTATTCTATTTTGTCTTTTATTAATAAGACCCACAAGTGTTTATCTGTATAATTTCATGTTGACCTATTGCCGGGTGATTACGATATATTGTTGGATAATATCAATAACTAGCTTTTGCCGGCGGCTCCGCTCGTGTTTTATTCTGTTTTTTTTTATAAACAAAAGCGGCAGACGAGCATACAGTCCACCTGATGGCAACTAGACACTGTCGTCCATAGACATCCGCAATACATGCCAACATCAGTCCCGAATGACAAATATTGGCACACCCCCGGATGTGCTGTCTACCTTTGCAGATTAAGGAAGAGATTGGGAGAAAGGGTTAAGAAAATAGGGAGGGGTAGGATAGGATGGGAATGGACTGTGGCATATCTCACTCACTACCTAAACACGTACGTACATTAGGGAAATATGATAAAATGGGAAATGCAGTATATTTCAAGGTAGTCTTCTGTGAGAGAGGGGTAACGTGGCCAGTCGAGTGTGCCCAGCGGCTGTGGAAATGCAGCGTGCACAATCCCCCTACAATTTGTTTTCTTTGTGTGGATTTTGTTTTGGAAAACTAATCAATTTTCTGGGATAAAAAGTGTTGTTTACCCTTCTCTGGATTTCAGGCCAACTCTCTGTCAGATTTTATTAAATTCGTTTGATTAGTTTATTTGTGGGTACATAATAAATAGATATGTACACTTTCGGATTCATAAAACTAGTGTAGATGTGGGGATAGTATGGACTGTCGTTGGCAGTTAAAATACAAATGCTTAGGTTTCAAACCAGCGTTCGTATGAAAAAGTTGTAATGTTAGAATCGTGACGAAACCTTGTTTACCAGGATTAACTTAATATTACCCAAGATCTATGGGTAAAGTCTGAACCACAATTGAAATAAACTATCGTGCGGACCATACCCGTATAATACAAGCTCTATTCCTAAAAAAAACATTCTAGTTTGAACGAGTATTACTTAACTCTAAAGATTGTTTACAAAATGTTTACAGTCAGATTGTTATGCATAATATATATCGCTTCAGACGTCTCAAAAGGCCATCAAAACCGTCAAATGCGTCCAGCGATAAATTCCGACGTCTTCTCACGTCTCGTCCACTCAATCCTTGCTCCAATGTTATTCGGAGATGTTCTCCTTTCTAACGTTAGCCAACGAGGTCACGGCGTGGTCGACCAATTAATGTTCTGTGCTATAATATATTATACTAATAATAAATAGTAAAGGAGTATTTTTTTATTCGTATAGCAATTTTGCAATTTTTTTTATAAAATTTTAAAAACAAAAGTTTAATAAGAGCGCATCAAATGAAAAAATGAAACTGTTGTTTCGTTTTCTATATTTTAGAGGTGATCCAAATAGTTTTTTGAATGTTGTGAGTGGATATCGGTTTGGACAGGTACCTATTTATTATTTTTTTATTATAAATATCTTTTCCCCCTCTTTTATTATAGAACGTTTGCCTTGCCCTTTGCCCTCAACTACATGTATTGATATTAATATCTTGTATACTAAGACCTTTCAGATGGAATAATCTACACGATAATCAAAATCGTATCAAAATCCGTCCAGTAGAACCAAAATTATAAGCGAGCAAACTGACTTTACGTTTTATAAATATACAGACTACCAAACATTATTTGATAGGGTTTTCATTTTCATTTACGATATAAATAAAGTCACTACACTAACACAGGACTATTTAGTTCTCTACAGAGGCACACTTTGACAGGCTATTTGGCTGTGTACCCTTTGTTAATGTTGCTATTAGCAATACTACTGCTATTAAGCAATCTTCTTCTTCTTCTTCTCAGCCCTTGGACGTCCACTGCTGGACATAGGCCTCCCCCATAAAAAGCAAGCAATAAAAGAAGCAATAAGCAATAGCACTACAATTTTACAGAAAATCAAAATCCGCGGACAGAAAGTAGTGGTGTTCTAATATTATACATACCAACCGGTTGAATAATGATGATACGAGAGAGGTAATTAATTTAAAAGTTGTTTTGGATGTAATTACGTATGATTATGCAGTTTAAATTTAAGTAATTGGGCGAGCAATTTCATTTTATAAATCAAGATGTTTGTCGATTAATTTTTTTTTCTCTTGCATTTAATTAAAGTGTAATGAAATATTTGCTTACTAGCGGTCTGTACCTGTACGTGTACTATCCCTAGAGGAAGGGAAGAGTGCGCTGTTGGCCTTGCAGGATCATGTAAGGGAAGGGTGGAGAACGATGCTAACGTTGCAGGATCTTATTTTCGAATGTTTTGAAGAACACTTGCTCCACGGAAAGCTTTTATAATCTACTTTACTTAAGGACTTTTATGCATTTGCCACATGTCAGCCACATCGAAACTTAAACTTAAGAATCTCAAAAGGAAATCATAACTTAAATAAAAATCAGCAACTAATGAAGACTCACAAACCTGTATATGGAATGGTATTATTCTGGATTATCATATTTTAATTTTTAGTATATTTTAGTTTATTATATCTTAATTAAAAAAAAAATGGAACTTATAATTAAAAAAATAAAAATTGAATAATCTAACTCGCGTACAAAGTGGTATCAAGAACAACATCACAAACAAAATACTTACGAGTATATCAATATTAGATTTTCTATCATCCTTCTTATATTACATTTTAATAGTATTAAGTAACGCTAATAGCTAAATGTAAGTTAGTGTCTTATTAGCATTCCGTCGCGCGACTAAAATACAAATAAAAACAATAAGAGGTCTAAAATGACTGGACAATATTTTATCTGTGACATTTCCTTTTACCGAGCGGTGATTGTTTGGAGCTACGATTTCCTGAGTCGGCAGACGATCCTATCACTTGATAACAGTCGAAGACATTCTATTATGAAACCAAGACAATTATGAAGCTAGTGGCTACTTAAGCGTTCATAATGATGTCTAACTTTAGATTGCAATGTTTGATTATAATGATTATTATATAGTATAAAGTACACGCGGCTGTCGGTATGCTGTATCGAATTTTGATGTTCTTTATGGTGATGGTAGCAGACGAGCTTGCGGCACACGCGATGATAAGTGACTACTGCCGTCCACATCTGCAACATCAGCTGCAGGTCTTGTAAAATGGTATTCATAGCTTTCTTGAAGAACCCCATGTCATAGCGTAGAGGGAAAACCTTAGCCGGCAGTGCATTCCATAGCTCTCGCGTTCGCGGTATGTTTATCGGACAATTGTAGTTTATTTTACGGAAATTTCAAAGGAATCTACCTATTGCTCGATTTTGTTAGAACTGAATTGGTCGAGTAGTTCCTCAATTATGACAGTTTTTACTTTTCCAAATATCCTAGACAAAAACTTTCTACGACTACATTACAATATTCAAAATATATGGATTGGATTGGATAGCCCATGGGTATCTCACATTCGTGTGGTAGTGAGTTTAAATTATCGATCCCTATCACTGAGCTTCTACTAAAGAACGGGATTTTAAAAATTGACACTTGGCGGTGAGAGGAAAACATCATGAGAAAACCCGCACGCTCCAGATGTAAAACAAAAATCTGGAGTAGATATGTGTGTTCACCAATCCGTAAGGAGCCCTCGTGGTGGAATATGGCCCAAAATCCTCTACTGATTCACTGGGGAAGGCCTGTGCCCTGCAGTGGGACATTAAAGGCTGATTGATATATGCCATTGGATTGGGCCCATAAAGTTATACAAATTTTGTCTAAACACTTTTTTCTATAACTTACGGAGAATGGTGAAATCTCTCTTCTGACTGCTTTCTTCTGCGCGGCAATTTTTCTTTTTCTAATATATTTGTACTGTTTCCTCAAGTAGGTATTTTTAAAATTAAATGTTTAATTTTTTTTAAGAACAATTTGAACCTAAAGCGTGGAATGAACCAGGAGACCAATTCCAAACAGATATTTTCAAATATTCGGGTTAAATAATATTAATACATATAAGTTAATTTATCGAAATATTGTACATACAAATATCCACTAATTATATAATTGAAAGTTCACTATAGGGTCAATGTCCATTCAGTTGCCACCTGTTAGAGAACCGACTATGTTCTTTTTTTCCCGCCTCGTCCTATTCCGCCAAACTTGGCAACACTGACAGTTCGATGTCCGTCCGCGAGTGCGGTTGTTACGCTTACACTCAAAAATCAACTAAAATCAAAAATAGTGGTGTCTGTGTGGAGAGAATATTACCGAACCAGCTCATAACCCACAACGAGGTGCCTCGGAGCTGGAGACAAGCATTCATCGTCCTGTGAGTACATACCTTTAGCCTTTAACATAGTCGGCAATTTGTTGGGGTAGTTTCAAAACCTAGTTTACGCAACACCACCCAACTTTACTTCGGACACACGATTTCCCTCAAGATACTTATTTTCCTTCATCGCCAAGATAAGGATAATTGCAAAATCCGTCAACAATAAAATTCAGTGGTACAGGCCGAGGTAAAAATTCACGATCCAATGTGTGTCGAAAATAAATACCTCTAAATTATAACCGCTTTTATTTTGGCAAATTATCCATAAAGTGCTAAACGAGTGATGTTGCGATATTGAAAATTGCTACTTGTAGCAACAAAATCATAATGTTTGAAGTGTTACGACATCGCGTCATCTTCTTTAATTTTCTTATAATCCGTCCAGTGTTATGTAATAGTTTTATGATTTTGAATGTTGTATCATTACCGAAACGCCATCAGTATAATCACTTGATAGTGATCCACGTGTCAGTTTGTCTGTCATTTCATCAGTAACTTTAGCCACTGAATATATCTGAATGTAGCTGAGAATGTAGCTGTCACTAATATGTAAAGTATTTTTTAATTTTGTTCAAATTGAAATACGAGTAAGTCCTATGTAAGTCCTACCTTTTGGTCTAAATATATTTCTGAAATATTTCTCATTTTAATGGTAAAACTGAGGCCCGACCACGTATATTTACTAGCCATGAAAAAAATTCTTCTCCGTGTTGTTATTTATTCTTTACCTCTTTGCTAAAGAATTGTGCTAGTATACTTTATTTTTACTCACACCGGCCCTCATCCAATACTTTTACCAGGTATCGGCACGTGCCTGGGCGCATCTCACCGACTCCCGATCCCGTGGTATCCCCCAATGCAACGACCTAAGCCCAGGCCCGTTCCTACCGCCGGTTTACCGGCGGGGAAGCCCTTAGGCTCGTTGCAACACACATTTTGTTCCTGGCTGAGCGCCTTCTGCGCTCGCCCTAAATTAAGCACGACCGGTGACTCTTGAAAGGCCACTAGGGCCACAAGAATTTAACCATTCCAAAAAAAAAATGCTTGTAACTGTTTTCCTCTCGGCTACAGTTATATCAAAGAACAAAAGATAGGTATATTTGATTTTTTAACTCAATACTCAATGACGGTAACCTTTTGCTAGGAAGCTTACGTATATATTTTGCATAAACCATATACTATAACACACCATCAGCTCGCTGAGCGACTTTGAACTGTGTATGATATCGATCGATTCTCTTTTCAAGCAAAATTAATATTTCATTATATTCTTTACTCAAGTCGAATATATTAATTAAACTCCGTAATTCCTAGTTACGTAAGTATTATGTGGAATATAAATAAACTGGTTTTGTAGCTACAGTTATAACTGTGAACTATGTCGTTAAATGTAGGACATTAGAACTAATAACGCTGAACTAATAATATTTCTGTGGAAACTTACTCGTAGATTAAATTTAATGAAGGTATAACGTAATTAAACAAAGGACATTTAACATGGCTTATAGAGAGTGTAACCGATCAATTTACGAAGCTTGAAACTATGGATTCCATTCACAGTTCCGATTTCGCTAATGCGAAATTTTATGAATCTTTTTTTTCCTAAAATTGATATGGTTACAAAAGAAAGTTATATTTTATGTTTAATTAACTTTTGAATCATGAACAGAATTCTGTATACAGGCTATTTTTCTGAGACGACTCAGTATGTAAAAGTTCGACACTATTAGAAATAGAGAAATTTGTTCTGTTTCTTCATCATATTCTAGACACAAGGTTCCTTAGCGAGACATTCCTCACAATCTACACTATCAATGGAAGCAATGAAATAACAAACGTTTTGTTCATGGTTTTCATATTTTTCATGATCGGGTTCGCTTCCCGATTATGTATAAGTTTTTTGAAAATCTTTGAATGCAATTTTTCATAACTCTTCAATCGACGCCACCCGACAAACACTTAAGAGCTAGAAGAGCTGAATTGTGGTTTAATTGATATCTTTGACGCGGCATAGCGTGCTATAACCCAGCTATACCCCCGAAAGAAGCCCAAAATTTTATAGCTTTTAGTTCTTCAATAGTGATACAATTGCGTCAAAGGGTGCGTCAATGTTATAGACACACATATGTTACGTAAGTATAATAAGTTACAAGAATGTGATTGTAAATGACAAAGTAAATAAACGGTTCATTAATTTATACCCCGTAACTTTATGAAACCAACTCCGTTTCATAAAGTTTAAATTTAAATGGGGTTAAATATTATTGCGGTGGGTAGTGGTGGTGGGCGGTATATATACAAGTTTTCATCTGAATTTTAAAGCGCCACGAAAATATCTACTTTTTGTTGAAATCAAACATAATATGATAAATTTGAATGTGTTTGAGTTGTGTTGAGTTTTGTTGAAGAAAATGTGTTGAGGGCACTCCGAAGAGTACGGTACATATTTTAGGAACTTCTGTTGACATTTTAAATGAAATGCTAATAAATGTTTTACTTATGCCCAAACTTCTTAATTAATACAAAAATTCCAAGGCGAATAAGATCATAAGTAAACACTTTTCAAAGACCAGAGATCGACCTTCATCCGATGACATTTGGAATCTGGATTTCTCCCACGACTGACCGTATTTGTCGTTACCTCGTTTTGATGTGATTCACATTTTTTGTACACACTTTTCATTTGATCATAGTCGAAGTTCTGCGAGCACAATTCTAATCTAAGTTCACACATATACGCACACTTACACGCACTCAGACACATAAACGAGAGGGTCATAATAATTATAAATAATAAAAATAATTTTATTTATTTGTCACTGCCATAATAATATTAACAAAGAAAGTAAAAATATTGTGAGAAGCAAACTTATATCTATAAATATGGCTTGTAGCAGTCCAAATACAGCGGTAAAATCTTTATTTGAGTTGTGTGTTGTGTTGAGTTTGTCTGTGTTATGTGTTTGAGATTGTGTGTGTATTTATATGTGTATGAATTTGTGTGGATGACAAAAATGAAAGGCTAAAAAAATGCATATCTTTTAGATGTACGCGACATTATCTTTTTTATTTTATAAAAAAAAGGCGGCAGACGAGCATACAGCCCACCTGATGGCAAGTGGATACTGTCGTCTATAGACATCCGCGATACATGCCAACATCACTCCAGAATGACAAACGTTGGCACGCCCCCGGATGTGTTGCCTACCTTTGCAGATTAAGGAATGGATTGGGAAAATGGGGAGGGAGAGGATGAGATGGGAATGGGCTCTGGGATATCTCACTCACTACCGAAACACATACGTACATTGGGGAAATACTATAAAGTGGGAAATGCAGTACATTTCAAGGTAGTCTTCTGTGAGAGAGGGGTAACGTGGCCAGTCGAGCGCGCCCAGCGGCTGTGGGAATGCAGCATTTACTCTCCCCCTACCAAATTATACGGGTTAATAAATTTTCAGTTTCTACATAATATATTATGATCAGAACTGTACCCAATTCTTAACTTTATTTATACATTTATATATTTTATATTAATAAATAATTGTAAGATGGTTATTTAAGTGTTACATAACAATGTATGTTTAGGATATACCTACCTTAGAAAAAAGGCATTTTGATGACATTCGAGAAAATTGCAAAAAAAATTCACCAATTTAGAATCAAGCTATAAACTCGAACTTTTGATTAAAACAAAAAAATATATATCATTGATTAAAAATATATATATATATATGTTTATTTTCCATTTCTGAATATACTGGCCACGTTACCCCTCTCTCACAGAAAACTACCTTGAAATCTACTACATTTCCCACTTTATCGTATTTCCCCAATGTACGTACGTGTTTCGATAGTGAGTGTGATGTGCCGGAGCCCATTCCCATCCCATCCTATCCCTCCCCATTTTCCCAACCCTTTCTCCAAATCCATTTCTATATCTCCAAAGGTAGGCAGCGCATCCGGGGGCGTGCCAACGTTTGTCATTTTGGACTAATGTTGGCTTGTATCGCGGATGTCTATGGGCGACAGTATCCACTTACCATCAGGTGGACTGTATGCTCAACTGCCGCCTTCGTTACTCAAATGTTACTCATGCCATCGTCAAAATGTTTCTAATGCCTTTTCTTCTTAAGATGTCAGTAGATACTGTATTAACCATAACTTGTGTTTTACATTGCTTTCTAAATTGCAATGCCCATCTTAAAAGAGTTGGAAACAGAAAATAAGGAGCAAATGAGAATGAAGCCTTTATAGTTTGGGTCTTGTGTGGGTCTTTAGACTTTCACTACATCTTGCATATTACATTATGAAGATGCAATTCTCAAAGCTTTTATAAAGTTAAGCATAAAGATTTATAGTACTATCGCAAGTTTATATGAAAACCGCACTGACACGATTACGAGATGTTCAGTGCCACAGAACAAAGAGGAAACAGTAGATCTTCACGTTAACGTTAGAAATGTGCCTTACACCTACATGTCGCTAATAAGGTATCTACATATAGGGGCGTTGTTAGAATATTTGTGGAATAGCACTTACATAAATATAAAACTGTACTGATAAATAATAATCTTCCGATGCTTCATCACTTGAGACTTTGTTTGTTAAAAGCTCAAGCAAACAAAGCGCTAAAAGCGTCTGTTTCTTATAAACGCGCATGTTAGCTTTTATGTGGTTAATATTCCGATAAAGTATGCATGACAATTTCAGATAATAGACAAATCTTCATTCGACATGCACTTTTCAGTGCCCGTGTGATCATGTTACGTCCTCATTAATCAAATAAAGACTTAATTGAATAAATTAAATAAAAAATTGACAGAAAAAATACTTTGATTTTTACTGTTTGGTTTGATATGTTTAGAGTATGTAATCGGCAATAAAAGGCAAATGAAAACTAATATATTAAAAGAGTTTTGAAATAACAATTTTATACACAGTTTGCTACCGAATTTGTTACCAACTTAGCCATAGTTAATTTTATTTAGAGATTAGTTCTAAGTTGTGCTACCACTCCACATATGTACTGTGACATTATTGTGGGGTTATACACTTATCGAGGCACTTGCTGGTTGATGAGATGATGTTACAACATTATTGCGGTTATGTATCTATGCACTATTATATGTATAATATATATAATCACAGATTAGTGAAACTTTATATGAGGGTTTAATATTTTGGCCATATGATACATAGAGTTATTAACAAACAAAATATAAGAGGCCAAAAAGACGAAGTAATTAATGAATGCTCTGACGAAGAGAACGCTTCATGACGTAAAGATCGTAATATTTATTACAAGATTTGTTGATAGAGTCACGATATTCAATACTGAGGAATAGAGTAAGAAATGGAGGTTTTTAAGCGCATATTTATTTGAAGTAAGAATGATATGGTATAGCAGTTTGCTTTGACACTGAAAGCTTTTCAGTTAATTCAACAAATGACGTCATAATATTTTAATCTGCCTTCCATCTTGTCTAAGTATATTCCATTTTCTGTATATTAATGCGGTTCAAATATAATCACGTAATAACACGTCATAAGTATTATAATTTCAGTAAAAAACGTTTATTAGTATCATAAATTAATAGATATCGTATTCATATTTCGATTTGAAATTGTAACGCTATTTTTACGTTAGCTTTTGCATTACGTAGCCGTGATACCGTGTCATCTCATATCACTAGACGTGACTTGAGATTTTCCGGTAAATGAAAGACATTTGTCACGACAGCAGAGACAGCCATTAATGTAAATTTACTTTAATGTCAGGAATTGACATAAAGTTGTATTTCAAAAGTTGAAGGACGAAGGACGTATCATATGCGTCTTCATATTTTACTACTCATTAATGTTAATGTGTTTTAATTGTATTTTTCATCGAAAACATCGTTAGATGTGGAAGTAGAATCATTAATTAACCTAATTATAAAATATAACATTTAACAATACTTGAATTTTAATATTTAATAAATGTGTTTATATCACTGTTGATTTCTATTAAACTAATATTATTTTTATAGTTATGCCCGTAGACAGCTATAAAACTTTTTTAAACTTTTTCGTTTTGTCCACATTTTATAGTATATTGTAAATCGGGTCTGAACACGTAAGATTAAAGGCCTTTGTTTACCTTTTATTTTTACTCGACGTTTCGATAGCTATAAAGTATGAAATAATAGGAGTAGATATTTATTGAATTGAATTTTAGAAATGTAGCAATTTCTTCAAAAAAGGCTTTGTTTTTTATCAGAATGTTACCACAGGAGAAATTGTCACTACTTTCCGTACGCATAGACTGGGATAGTAAAGACGAAACGCATTGAAAATAGAAATAACGTACCTACTTAAACTATGGCGAGTGAGTAGCACACACACATACGAGTATGTAGTCATCATTGCGACCAATAGCAAAGTTTTTAAACACTCACACATTCTTATATAGGCTGCTTCAGTTTGTTGTCCATTGACTGTCCACCTATATTCTTTACGCTCGAAATGTGTTGCTATTTTAGTTCGATCAGTAATTAGGATGGAATAATCCCACGCAAATATTAATTCTATTAATAAAAAGAATGTTTTAATATCCAAATAAATGTAGACAACATTACATAATGATCGTTATGATAATTTTTATAAGATATCGATTAGCTGACGCGATGACATTCATTTATAGCGGCAATGATTGTTAATTTATACAAAACCGCAAAAATGTCAAGGAATCACAGTTATAAAACGCGATTTTATAATCCTAATTACGATAAGATCGTAAAAGTAAAAACTATTGTCTATGACCTTTAGGAGCTAGAAGTGCATTGGCAAAGTGATCGTTGCATAAACTGTTTCAAAATTCTTAGAACTGAAGCTTCTAAATCGATATAACATATCTATCATTGCATTTTAAAAAATAAATATTAGTACTCATTTTTTACTTTGTATTACATAATACAAATTAAAGTTACATAACTATACATTATTCTGTTAAGGCTTTAACTAACGATTGCTTCATTTGGTACCTGCTGTGCAGAAGGTCCAGGGTACGATTCCTGGTCAAACATCCATTTGTTTACAGACAAGAGTTTGTTCGGGTCTGGATGGTGTGGTAATCTTTGTATCAACGACACAGAGAATCTTAGCCTGGACCATTGACTGGCGTTAATATAAAAAAAAAAACACCATTGTCAGCGGTGATGGAAAACATCGTAGTCAAACCAGCGTGCGCGAGAATTAAGAAATCTCAATCAGAAAAAAAAATGAACAATTTGAAAATAATAAAAAAGTTCAACGTTTCATTAATAAATCTAATAAAATCTTCCTTTGTATTTTTGACATTAATATATTCTATAAATAATATTGACATCTATTTCAATATATATTAGAAAGTTTCAAGAACAGATACAGACAATAAAAGTGGGTGTCAAAGGTCAAACGTACATCTCCTTCCTTGTGGCCCGGATATGACAAGAAATATATGTTTGTGATAGACTTGATAATCATGTAATACAATTCCAAAAAAAAAAAAGATCTTATGTAACCTGTTTTGAATAGAAAAAAGATAAAGATTCAGACCTGCGCAATGTAGATAGACATTTAGATTGTTTGTAAAAGTTCTCAATGGTCTGGTAAAAGCTGAGGGAAGAATCACTTGCCACAGAACACATTCACCTGTAGGCGTTATAAACTCTTATTACATTAGTAATAAAGACTTTGAAATAGCTTTTTAGTCAACGAGTGACACCTGCCTAATGTTGATCCTACGCATGTTGTTAACCCAGATTGTTGACAAAGGATTTTTGTAACATGTAATGTGGTTTTGAGTCACAAGTTTCCTGTTGGCTATTAATGTATTGGGTAATATCTCACCTTGATGATATCCTGCAATGTTATTTAATTCGTATTTTAATACAATGTTATTTTAGATAAAGAACAAAAATCTGTAAGTTGAAGTAGTTTTATTGATACTTTTATCTTTGGTTAAAAGTAATGGCACCGATGGAGCGATAGGGACGATTTGTTAATCATTATTATTTTTATCAGTCAATAATAAGTTTAGGGTAGATTTAGGACTGTATTACGAAATTAAAAAATAGTTATTAGATTGTACAAGATTTTCGGTGAGGATTGCTAACTCGAACACCACAACAAACTAAATTAAGTACCTATACTACTCACCGGTCTGCTGTGTGGGATCTGCCTTCTTCGGGTCTTCAGCACGGCTGCTAATAGACTCCACAGTCTTCATCAGCGGTGGTCTTCTGGAGGTGTGGTGCTGACACAGAGCTTGTAATATTACGACGCACTTCAATAAAAACACACGGGTTCACTGGAACTAGCGACCGTGCAAAAGGAAATTAATTATTTTATAAAAATCTATGCAAACTGCGCGCTGTCCTAACGAATGTCTTTTTTGTTGTTACAATTTTCACATCTATCCTCGTGGCGTCGAAATTTGACTGCGTTCCGATATATACAGTTTTGGAGAAATGATGAACTTAATTGATATTATGCTGTAAAGATCGAACACTAGGGATTGTAAAGTAATAGATGATTAATTGGTTCATGCTGAAAAGGAAAAAAGAACTTATCTTCAAATCTCCACAGCTGATATAGCAGGTTTATGAACAGTGAAGTTGCAATCAACAGGAGTAGGTCATGGGCCAAATAAAAGAAATTCAGCAAAATGATCCACAGATAAATATTTGAGAAATATTATGTTCATAAAAATGATGTTTGTTCAGATAATGTCATTAGCATTAAAATCCAATATTATTCGCATGGTCAGGTTATGTGAAAATATATCTATTATAGATTATGTTGCATCAAACATCAAAAATTCTTAACACTAGTCAATTTCGGACGAAATATTCATTAGCACAATTTCCCAACAAGATGGAATTAGCAGGTCATCCATGAATTATTGTATAGAACAATAACTTACAGAAATTACATATTGATGATACAAACATGTTAACAAATCTTTCACGCATTACTTCACGTGCATTGTTAGGTATAAAAGGTGATTCTTTGACCCAGATTCCATTATGTATAAAGTCTGATACACGAAATATTAACTAGGACAGTCTAGACTTAATTATGTAACTGACCATAAAGTCTGTTCGACTATTAATGATATGAATTACAAAACTAAAGATAAAAGTCAATACCGTATCGGCTGTATCTTGCTTTTGATATTGTCAAATGTGTGCAGACAAAGAAATGAATATTTGTTCACTTGAATTTTTAATTACCGTGACTAATCGTGTTGTTGATAAAAAAAAATATATATTTAAGTGCATATAAGTGTAATTTATATACTGAATTATATGTTTATTATAATAAAATGATTTATGGACAAGGTCAAGTCTAAAAGAGTAAAAATTATGTATCAATCCTGCTTCCTCGCTTATGCTACTTTGTCTTTAACTCCCATATTTATTATTAAAAGAAATGTTATTACATATCAAACTGACTTAATTTCTACATGTTTAATTCGAGTATAATTAGTCTTAATACAATTCGTTTCGTTTATAACTATATATAAGTAAAAACATGCAACTGCATCACGCTGAGATTATAATCTTAAATCAAGAGTGTCACGGTTTAACCACTGATGTACTCGTAGATAACGTATCTCGTTACGAGCTCTCATTCTCAAACAGGATAAAGACTCATTTTACCGTACGGTCTGTTTGACTACAACGCTGGTTTGTCATTATCGCTATTAAGTTATTTATCTTTAACTTACTGTAATGTGTTATATATGTCAACGAAGCAAAATAGCGATAAGAATAAGATAAGATAAGAAAAATATTCTTATAACATTTTTTTGACGGGACTTGGCCATTTCATGTTTCTTTTTCGTTTCTATTTCCGTTCCAATTTATTACTTCTGTTTTAACGTACTCTTCTAATTTTATTCTTTTTTATTACTCTTATATCTACATATTTCTGTAAATTATGACACAGTCAAAAGAACTATATTAAAATCTCTTTAGGGATCGACTTCGTGTTTTGAATTGTCTTCAAATCAAGTTTTATCAGTTTATTGCTGGACAAGTAATTATCAAAATCAAAAAAGTAAATCAGATCAGCCACCAATCAACCCGGTCGCGTTAGTCATAACTGCGACTATTAATATACAAGGTCCCTTTCTTTGCGTACCGCAGAACCTTGGGCTCGTTGTACCTTGCAGTGCTAATACGAAATTATTAAACCTCGTTTCAAGTGGACACTGCGATCACAATAAAATTTGTTTGCTGTGTAAAATTAAAACAAACCACAATGAGAGAAACAGTTGTGTTAACTCTGATCAATGACCTTTTCAACCTTTTCAATGACAAACAATTGAAATCAATCTAAAATCATTAGTGAAATTGTACATTCAGAAAGTTTTTATTATGTTTTCTACTATTGAACTGCCACGAAAAATACTAAAACGCAAATAAAATTTGCTTCTTAATTACTAACTTTTGTGAGAAAATCTTTATACGTTTGGTGTACCTCAAACATTAATAATTCCTAAATGAGTAGATATTGATTAGGATCACGTGATGATTTTTTGAAAAAAATCATCTTTTTCAAGACTTGTTCATATCATCTATCCATCAGCCTATGTTTTTTCACTTCTTGATATAGATCTATCCTAATGCTTGCCACAAAGCACGATCCAGCAATTATTGGCGAACATCTTTAAGCTATTGATCAACTTGATCGGAGTGCATCCCACACTGCGCCTCTTGGTACATGGTTTCCATCCAAGAACTCATCTATCCCATCGATTATCGGTCTTGCGGCACATATCGTCTGATAATTACCATTTCAGGTTGTTAATTTTGTCATGAGATTTAAATAACTGAACAATTTCGATTTGGTTTGATTGTCGATGGTTATTGGTTAAGAGTTTTAAATTCAATTTTTTTTTATAGACTATTGGGCGGACGAGCAAGCGGTCCCACTTGATGGTAAGTGTTACCGCCGCCCATGGACACCTGCAACTCCAGGGGGTATGCGGGCGCGCCGCCGTCCTTGCAAAATAAAGGATGTCAACATATAAAGATCGTTTGTAATGTACTCGTATTTATAATTCGAAATTGCAACGGAATTTACTTCACGCTTTAAGTATAAATTCAAATAATTTATTGAACGACTATTGATAAAGTACAGTTAGTAACAGGTCAACGTGAACCCATCAGCACCTTCATACTCTACCAATAAAGAGCAGAATTGAATTGTTTTAGCTACAACAGATTATTGCTGACTGTACATAAGGTATTCATAAACTTATTCATAAAATTAATTCTAGAGCCTACCTGATAAGGTGGAAAATACTTCCTTAGATTAAAGTGACTGGCAATAACAGTTCACAATAGACTTCCAGAAAAATGTTTTACATGGCAATTTTAATGAAAACATGATTGATTATACGAATTTTGAGAAGTGAATTAGTTTAAAAGTACAATATTATACTGTGTCCGGAAAGTGCAGCGTGCCACGTTGACACTAGCAAGGCTTCAGTACTTTCGGTGTACAAACCAACCTTGAACGATTTATGTCTACATTATTATTACATATGAGGTGCAAGCGATGGAATATGAGCGACGATCATTATAAAGACATTGCCACATTACAGTTAAATAGCTTACTAAAATGGTATTACACTAGTCAAATTGTAGTTTTTTTTTATAAAGAGAGTCAAATTTCTTATTATTGGATTTTTTTGTATTTGCGCTGCGCGATTTATCTGGTAAATGGTTTATGCTCCATAAAATAGTAAGACCACTCTTTTTAAAAGCACACAATTTTCTACAGGCTGTACTTAATATAATTATTATCGTGGAATGAACTATTTACTAGCCTGAAAAGTTGCAGACAGTAGTTTTAATGCAATTAGTTCTATAATTCGGTGCTCTAAAACTATTGAACTCTTCTGAATTACAGCATTACTACACTGTTCACATATTAATTAATAAAATGATTCACATATTGATTTACTACAGATTTCAGACGCTTATGTCGCGTCTGCTCGCATCTTGTGCCAAAAAACTGTCGGTTCTGTTATTATACCGCCCGAAGAAAGCCAACTGGTTTGCTACGAAAGCGATCTGCAGCTTGAGCCACTTTCGCTCGCATTCTGTCGGGATGTTATTAAAATCGCACATTAAAATTTGACTTTTAGGCTTCCGACGGTAACAGCATAGATGTGATTTATTAACACATACTTTTATTAGCGGATGAAATAAACAATGCTAGATACTTTTAATTAACCAATGGTTTGAATAGTTTAAAAGTTACAGTGACGTTTAGAATCGCTGAAAATCCGGAGAGATGTAGCTTCTCTTTGCGTCTTCTACCGATTGTATAATGGGGAATGTTCCAAAGAGCTGTTCCATCTAATACCACGTTCAGATTTTTACTATCGCATATTTCGTCACCGAAAAGTGATGCAACCGCATTTCCTTGACAAGGAGCTGTTGCGTACAATGCGGTCTTCAAGAAAAAGTCAAGTCAAAAAGAAAGAACTCAAGAAAGTTCAAGTTGGTTTTCTTACTAAAGACTTACTAAGAAGGGATTTCTCGAAATTCAGCTCCTAAAGGATTTTTTCCGATGCCAAATAATATTCGACTATTAAATCCGATATGCACACGATCGAAACTAATCTCAACAGCTATTCATTAATATAGCGTGCTATGCGTGTGCGCATCACATCAAAAACAATCGATCCATATATACTTGGATATTTGACTTCGACCAACGACGCGTTGTTCGAATTGTCGACGATCTTATTGTCACGGACTGTTGAGAGAGTCCATACATTTGGGAGAGGCACAGTATGCGCTACAATTCAACAGCCGCTGTGCGCACTCGACTGGCCATTCCCACTTAATCCTAGTACTGCATTTCCCACTTTATCCCATTCCCCTATGTACATATGTACTTGGTTGGGTAGTCAGTGAGATAAGTCAAGCCCATTCTGTCCCCCATAATTTTCCTAACCCTTTCTCCATTTCCATTCCTTTATCTCCAAAAATAAGCGGCGTATCCGGAGGAGTCGGTACCGATGTTTGTCTTTCTGGACTGATGTTGGCATGTAACCCGGATGTCCATTGGGGACAGTAAGTAGACTATACGCATGTCTGACGCCGACTTTCCATTAAAAATACCCACATTGAGTTTGGGTTTAATGTAAAAATACTTCTAAGATTCATATATTTCGCAATCGTTTAGTTCCAGCAAGTGATTCTAGAACACCCATAATACTCTGTTTCAGAAATACTTTTCTTTTATTGAAAAGTATTGTGGCTAATTCCGTCTTTTGTTTTACTAACAATGCAGATAGTAACTGTGAGATTCCACTGCTCCGGTAAAATTTAGTTTTATTACATTTCCTTTTATGTCGAAACTTTTTATTTTTAATACTAAGGCAAATGCGGAAATTACTGTAACTAGCCTTTTTCTCGTCCATTCCTATCCTTGATCCTCCTCAGGCTTATTGTCTTGTACATAAAGATTGTAAGGCCTTAAAACGAATCGCTGTCCAGGTGGACGGCTGTTTGGCGAGTACATTCTCTTAGAGGTGGTGTAGTCCCTCAGTAGCAGCTATCCTTTGCTATCCCTTACTCTCCTTTCACAACGCCCATGGAAAATTATTGTGTTGATAAATTAATAACCAAACGAATAAAGTTTTATTCATAAACGCAATTTAAATTTAACGACTGTTAGCATTAGCTAACAATAGCTGTAAAATCATTGGCGTATCCCAGCGTTTTTATAGTCTACTGCTGGAGATGGGCCCCCTCGTGCACGAGCACGAGAGTATGACCTTGAAACGCCACGCTGCCCAAGCGGGCTGGCGAGTCCACACTTTTAGATGTGGTGTAGTTCCTCAGCGCTTCTGGTGGTGGAGTTATTGCCCTTTACTTGCAACGGGTTGTAAAGTGGATAATTGACTAAAGGGATTATAAATAAAATATAAAGGAATATTTAATATTTTGCTAATGTTCTGTATTTCGTGTTTTCAGGTATGGAATCCCACGACAAATTTCGTTCATCTGGAACAACACGTAGATATCGGTAAGGTCTATAAGTACTGAATGAATGAATGAATGAGACCAATACATTACCGTCACAATAAAGTAAGCTCCCCTAGGAATTCTGTGCTTACTCATATCAAGGACTACGCCTGTCTCTTTGTTTATGCTAATCTCGAAGTTACTGGTTCGATTTTGTTAAGTACGAGTAATTCTCTCTTTTATTTATTTTGGACTATTTTATTTTATATTAGGTCATATAATGGTAAGTGGTCACCGCCGCCGCCTATGGATAGCTGCAGCACTAGGGGGCACAAGCTTACGCTGCCGACAGCTATCTTGAAGAGTCCCGTGTTGAAGCACAGAGGAAAACCTCGGCTGATATTTCATTCCACAAATTTCGGGTTTGCGGTATAAAGTATCTTGATGACTGCATCTAACGAAACCGATCTTTTCACAAGATTCAATTTAATAAAGCTTGTAAATTTTTAATTTTTATAAATTGATGGTGCCAAATAAACGGACAGTGCACTTGGCGGTAAGTGGATACTGTCATCCAGCGACATCTACGATACATACCAACATCAATCTAGAAAAATAAACGTTGGCTCGTCTCCAGATGCCCTGTCTATCGTTGGAATATTAGGAATCGATTTTGAGACAGGGTCGGGTAAATAAGGAGGGATATGATAGGATGGAATGGGAATCGGCTCGGTTAATCTAAGACACTACCAAAACGCGTATGTACATTGGGGGAATAGGATAAAGTGCAGTACATTTTACGGTAGAGTTCTCTGAGAGAGGGTAATCTTGGCCAGTCGAGTGCGCCCAGCAGCTGTGTGGCCGTGGCGTGCACCCTCTTCCTCCCAAAAATTATCATTAATTAAAATAATAAAAACAATAAATTAAAATAATAAATTAATGAGTAGATAGTATAAACTTGTGGTAATCATAAAGTATATGTGAAGTCGCGGGTGCACCTAGTATATATAAATATATAAAATAAGATATTATACCCATATATTTATACTAACCGGTTTGTCCTAGATTAGCAAACATAATGAATGTTAATGGCAAAAACAGTGAAATACCAGCATCATATTACGTTAAATCAATATGATTATATGCACATATAATCATTATTATACGATTTCATATTCATATATGATTATACGATTATATGTTTCGTTTAACATGTATATAATTTTGTTTACAAAATAAATTGTCTCGGATATTCACATTAATCCAAAAAAACAAATTATTTTGTTTTAACGGATGTATAAAAATATATTAATCCTTCACCAATTAATATTGCATTAGAAGAATGTGGGAATTTCTCTTCTCTCTCTCTCCATTAATCTTTCTCCTATCTTCATCCCTTATTTATTATCTTTATATGTAGGCTTATAATACGCACTAACCGATAATTATCGAGCACATTATGGTAAATCACGCACACTCATGAAATAAACACTCAAATTGTGCCGAAGTGAATTGGATTTTGGAGTCTTATTATTTTTGCAATTCATGAGCTGTTTTGCTTGTAGTGGTGAGCTTCTGTAAGCGTACAAGGAGACTTCACAATACACCTTTAAATACAGTGACCCGACGGTTACTTTTCTTGTATGTGAACATTTATCCACGAGTAAATTTGAAGCGCACTCGTTGAGTTGCAAGAACACGGTAAAATACATAAGTTTGCATGCAACTAAGCAACGGAAGCTATGAGAGTCGTCAGTTATACTTTGTTACACGTTCAGTGAATTTGTTAATATCGTATCTATCTATGTGTGCGTGTATTGTTGTATATAGTGAGCAAAGCCAGTTTCTTGCAAACTTTACTATTTTGCGGTGTGTACCACACATGCACTTGCACGATTTTGTACTAACAATTATTTGCACGATTTTGTACTAACTGTCAGTGCAAACTGTGACACGTGACACATGCGTCCATGTATGTCAGGCTTTACTAGTGTTAACACCTAGATTGATTACTAGATGATTTGATTTCGCAAGCTAAACTCTAAGCGATTGTCGATTTGTATAGGTACTTTATATCGCAATACACAAAATATGTATGTCAGAAATAGACGAAATCAGTCACGAATTAGAGCGGCAATGTAATCTTCACAAAACGATATGTCATTGAACACCAATAGGACTAAGTAATGTATCAATAATGAAATCGATTCAAATTTGGAACTTACAATTTCTATGATTTATTAACTTTTTGAGAATTATGTGCTATTAAATTATTGCGATGTCTTAGTTGATAATAATATACCACATTGAGAACGTTTTAAATATAATTGATGCATTTGTAAAGTTATTAATGTAAAATTTAAATCAAAAAATAAAATAAACTACGTGTGTTGTAAATTACACATTATTATTACTAATATTATTGTGTGAGCCGTTATTATAATTAATTTAGAGTTGATTGCAAATTGTAAATATTTGGAAATCGCTATTGATTATTATATTAGATGTACTTTTATTTGTATCAGCCTATAACGCCCCGCACAGACCTCCCCTAGTAAATCACTGAGGGGATTTCGGGCCGTAATCCACCATGAGGGCCCAGTGCGGATTGGTGGATCACATACTCCAGATTTTTATATTACATATTGTTTATTTATTACTTAAACCAAATTATTCCATCCTTATTACTTATTCCAAAAAGTGTTACAGGAACCGAAAGACCGGGCATTTAGAGAAACCGCTTGTAATTCAGTTTTTTCTGAAAAAATATATCGAGAAGTACTTACGGTAAAGAGTTACTGGAAATTACTTCAGCGAAATTGAGCGTAACATGTAAAAAAGCGCAAAAATACCAAATTTTTTGTAACGCGAAAATCGTTAAATGTTGACTTCAATTCGCCATATCTCATGCAATTAATATTATTTTCGCATAAAATTTTCAGACGATATTCTATAACTTATCCCTCAAGATGTAGAATTTTCATATTTTTTTGCGAAACAACGGATTGTTTTTCTCAAAAGCAAAAGTTGTGTGACGGAACTTTCTAATAAAAAAAAAATGTACTGCATATTGTAGTTTAATACTTGAGAAAGTTTTCTGGAAAGTTTGATGAAACGTTATTGCTATTATTGAGAAGACACCACAGCAGAGACCTTTCATGCGAATTCAGGCATTTGCCAAATTTCATGCGAAAATATATTAATTGGCTGAGATATGGCCTGTTGAAGTTAACATTTGCAATTTTAGTGTTACAAAAAATCTGGCGTTTTTTTATATGTAATTTTCCGTAACTCTTTACTGTAAGTGCTTCCCGAAATATATTTTAGAAAAAAGTTTTATAAACGGTTGCTCGACACGGCAAAGTTAAGGGCTGAAAATAGGGGACCGCCGCAGGCCTATTAGCCTGCTATTACATTGTCATAATTATATGTCAACTATATATAAATAAAAATGTAAACGTTCGTTTGTTCAAAATCTTAAATCTCTGAAAGTTCTTCACCGATTGCTTTGAAATTTTAACACAACGTTGCATTCGAATCCGCGCGTGTTTTTATATACCTATAACAGGGTAAAAACATGCTTTTTACCCAAAAAAACAGGTAAAAACAGGGTAAGCGCCATTTGTTGGGCAGCCACAGCAACGCGTGGCCGGGCACAGCTAATTTATAGTAAAATATTTGGTCGAAAGGAAGTATGTTACTAGAAATATGAGATACAAAGATATTAGAGAAATATTGAAAAGAGAAGCAAAAAATACTGAATGGGCAGCGAAGCGGTGGTGGCAAACTTTAGGGTTAGGGTTCTTTGGTCGCAATATAGAAATAGGGAGCGGGACTCCTTCAACTTGGTGATGACCTTCTTAGTAATTTTGTTGCTCATGATATGCTTTAATATTCTATATTTTCAGTTATTTTTTATTATTTTTTGCTGCTTGCTGCTGTTGATACAAGCCATACACATACAAACCAAAATATTATACGCGGAGTTGATTAATTAAATTAACATAATTCATTGATCAAAGTAATTTTTGATAAAAAGGTCCTTGTATCAGTAAATAAGACAGTTTAAAGCGGCCTTACGCGAATGCTACCAAGTGATAACCTGTATCATTCAATGTTCGGAAATTAGAAAATATTTGAAATACTAAATTTCAGAAAAAAAAAATCAATAAACATCATGTTAAAACTCAATGCAATTCATCGTCCTGAAGCAGTTGTGATCCCAAATGTCCTATCCTAAACTTTCGTCCATTCTATTGTAACAAGACGATATCAAACGATATTGGAGACTCGAAAGTATAGTAATCAATATTTTTTTATGCTCTTAGCTTAAATAAACCTTTTGTAATAATTGAAGTACATCGAATATTGATCAAAACCTAAATATGCAAAGTTAATCAAATGCAAACAATGCAATGTAAACTGATACCTTAATTTACGACTAACACAGGGCTCTTAGAAAACGTATCAAAGGTTCGTGAGATTCGAGCCATTACATAAAGTATCGTAACGGTGTAGAACGGGCTTACCAATAAGGCCGTGGTTTAACCTAAAGAAATTGGATTAGAAGTGAGTTTTCTTATTTTTTATAGAAAAAGGCCGCAAACGAGCATATAGTCCACCTGATGGTAAGTGGATACTGTCGTCCACAGACATCCGCGACACATGCCAACATCAGTCCAGAGTGACAAACATTGGCACGCCGCCGGATGCGCTGTCTACTTTTCGAGATTAAGAAATAGATTGGGAGAACGTTTTGGGAAAATTGGGAGGGATAGGATAGGATGAGATGGGAATGGGCTCTGGCATATCTCACTCACTACCGAAACACGTAAGTACATTGGGAAAATACGATATAGTAGGATGAATAAAAAGTAGGATATGCAGTATATTTCAAGGTAGTCTTCTGTGAGAGAGGGGTAACATGGCCAGTCGAGTGCGACCAGCGGCTGTGGGAATGCAGCATGCACTCTCCCCTACCAAATTTCCTTTTCCTATTCAATGACATGTTTCCATACATACATCCATCAATACCAAAATCAACGCCACTATTTCAATGCCGTGTATTTTTGACGGAGAAACTGAACAAGTAAATGTAACGTGTACTTGTACGTGTATGTTTGTGTGCGTGTTATTTCTAATATGTAATGTACAAGAAAATGTAAAATGTGTTATTGAATATTTGCATCTTCGGTGTATAATTATGGTTTAATTGGCCGTTGACCATTGAACTCTGACAGCGTGAGCTACGGCCTATGATATTTTCCGCCTTATGCTAGCTACAGTATGATTCTTTGCGACTGGTAGCAACTTTGGCCGGTGTAACAGTCGCGTAACGTTTCGATCGCAGCAATATGATCGCAACAGAGGCTTAAATGAAAATACTCCTTGTTTAATTGTATTCGTGTTTTTCTTTCCTTTCATTTACCATTTGTTAGTGCCTATTGGGTCTCCTAATTTTCATTTACTACTTACTGTAAATGAGTATTAGATAAACTCTTCTAACTTGGACCACCCGGTCAATACAGTGCAAGTGATCTCTTTCTTACTCAATGCGGTCCACTTGTTCACATACGTATCTTAGTAATCATACCAACTGCGCGGACAAATATAATCGCTGCCCGCTATTCAAAAGTAATGCTACGTAGGTTCTATGTAAACTAGCTAAGAACTGGTTTTGTGAGAAACGTGGGATAATGAAACGAAAGCAGTGATAAGGTGCCTCTACAAGCAATGACAGAGGATGTGAAGTTTTATCATGTAACTTGTGTGAAAGTAGGGAAATTCTATTCCGCTGAACGTATTTTTCTAGAGATATTTAAGTAGGTATCTTGTAATGATAGCATATTGGCCTAAATAGTATTTTTTCATATAATAAAATCGTAATAAAGCCCATATAATATTTTCTGAAAAAAGTTGTAGCACAAGTAATTCAAAGACTAAATCAATATATTTTTTTAGATCTTCGTCCCAACCCCAAAAATCTATCCATGAGCTATGACGAAAATTTATAGCGTATCCTAGCACGGGTCCATTGCCTATTTGGATAACTATGGTTTATGCACCCTTTCTATCTGTTGACGTGTACTTTTCTTTAAAATTGAGCTGTAAATGGTACGTAACTTGTTGCAGAAATAAATAAATAAACAAAATGTTCCAAAGTCTGAGTCCAATGTTCATTAATAGTTCATTTCGACGGTTAATTTAAACTGGTATCAGTTTGAATATCAATAGAAGGGAAATGACATTTTCTATTTTATAATGGTTGGATTTTCTATCGAATTTATTGAGACAGTTATCGACAAATTGGAGCATGTACTTCTTAACATTTTGAAATGAAATTTGACACAAAATAGTTTGACGTTATGTCCTGCTAGGCGGCGCGAAACTGCTAAACATTCGCTGTCCACACTTGTATCCCGCGTGAGCAGCGCTGCGGTGCATTCGCGAGTTCTACGCGCGTCTGTTTACAATTTATTTTGCTCCTTATCTTTCTAAATACAAATACTTTAAATACATCTTTTCAGTTAGTAATAAATGTAAAATTTTATGTATTGTCATATTAAAATTCGAATAGAGTACTGACGGCACGTCGGACAATGCAACAATCGACGCAACGCGTCGCGCCGCGCTGCTAGCAGGAAAAGCCTTAGTTTGTATTCCGCTTATATTTGTAGATGAGCGAAATTGGTTTAGTAGATAGATTGTCCAATCGTCTACAAATCAAGGAGGGTCCGTAGCTACACGGTAAGCCGGTCGTGGCGGGGGAGGGGGGTCGGTGTAAGCTCCCGTCATCTGAATATGTCGTCTTTAAGTCGTCATGTATGGGTTAAATATAAAATGAGTATCAAACTTTTTTTCAATAAAAAGTCATAATTAAAAGACAATCCGAAAGAGATGTCTCCAAGATGCTATTAAAATCCAGAGCAATCAAATACAATGACGGGAAGTTGATTAAAATAAATCGATTCCATATTCGATTAAATATATCTGTAAAACTGTTTCATAAACAGAGATATGTTTTATAATAGTTTCGATTATCTTAGTGACTTTCACACTTTTTGTATTTCACCTTCACGTTTCACGGCTTTTGCAAAATTGAAACCAATTTTTATTGTTTTAGCATTAACCTTCTCTTGTATTTGCGGAAACACTCGAAGATCCCCAACATTGCAATGACATTGAAAGTGTTACGGCCATGAACATTGAAGATACCACTAATTTACATATAACTTAACTTTCACATATTATTGCATGTTGTACATATATATGTGTTATGTTATATATATATATGCAGTATTATTGAGGTTATTGCTCTTTATTGTACATATAATGAATTGTTACGAATAAGACATTACAATATTACTTATAATTATGCAATAAATAAGTATGAGTAAATATATGTATGGTATGCAGAAATATTGCATATGAGATATGCAGAGAAAATATCGTACCTATTGATGGTCGATATCGGTCTATAATGTTCCACTTTAGGGTGTTTCATATCATAATGCTCCACATTTTTTATTTCTCGAACATGCGGGTTTCCTTACGGTGTTTTTCTTCACTGCCGAGCTAATGATCCGCACCTCACGTAGTTTAGCAGAGACGCGTAGCCCGTTCGGTAATGAGACGCATCTCCTAACTATGATAACATGAAAACCGTCCGGGTGTCCGTGCGTGCCTCTGTAAATATTACAAGAGCATTACCAAACCGCGCCAGTCCCAATAGCATCCTGAACGCATAACTATATTGGACGCGAATAGCTCTGTATGATCTTTACTGTATGAACTAACAGATTAATATTGCTAGTATAATATTATTGATATTCTTATTATTAATAGTAACATCTAGTACAGGTATTCTAGTAGTTACGCAAGTCAATTAAAAATATGTAGTTATTAAAATCTCAGGCAGATTTGACTTACCAAAACAATAATAAATCATATATTTATTTAGACCATATTTGAATGTAGATCCATTAATGCATGATTTATAGCTGACATTTAATTGCGTTGCACCTCTTTCCGGATGCAGTAATCCGTTCTATAAAAAATCAAATGTGACTGCATAATACTCAACAAGGAAGCTATAAAATGAATTATGCAAGGACCTCGAACTCTAATTATTGAGATCACGCTTCACTGAACTTCTGTTTCATCGGATTTATTTAGGCAGAGATTTTTTGTTTAAGACAGAAAAATCTGTTAAATCATATTTCTTGAAATCTTGTTCAGTTTGTATAGAGCTTAATTATATTCTACACAGTCTTATAATAGAAATAAACGTTTAATAATTTCGGCTATAGATTTATCGACATCGTATTAAATTCAGTCTGGTGCTTTTTCCCTGTATTCCCTGAATATTTTGATAATTTTAAAGCATTTTTGGAGGAATTTAATTGAATTTCAGAACGAAATTTTGTCCTCGTTTGTAGTGTAATATTTTAACCATTGTCACATCTCGTTTACTTTCATCATAATCATTGTCAAAAATAATGCGTGTTTTAGGGCTTGGATGGTGTGTAATACACCTTTGTAGCTTCTATAGTTCAACAAACATTGATTTGTTATTGGCTAAAACATTGGTTTATTTTCATAATACATACTTCTAACAAAATAATTAGATAATTAACATTAAAATTTCGTTAGTCATAATGCGCGTCCTAAACTAGCAGGTGCTGAAGGCGTTCAGCTAAAAGAAGTGTGGTGCAAGAAGCCTAAGGTCTCCCCCGCTTTATAACAGGCGGGGGAACGGGTCGAGCGTTGCTTTAGAATGACAGCGCGGGCAGAACTAATGAGAGATGCAATGAACTAATGAAAACTATTGCGAACTCATCAATAAGTCCTTTGTTCCTTGAAAAGTAACTAGGATCAGAAGACTTAAGTCACATAATACATTAAACTGTTTTAAGGCAAACCAAGGTTTATAATATAAAATTTTATTAAAACGAGTTACCATTTTGAATGAGTTCAATTTGATGAGAGTAATTAATAAATCCGATGTAATTATATTTCTATTGCGGATACTTAATCAATAAATTTAATTATTCTACAAACTAGTTCGCTAAAACCCAATTAGAATTGTAAAGGTTAAGAGCTTTATTTTGTGTCTAGTGGTTTTCTAATCTTATCAATTTTGATAAATATTTATGACAGTAATACAAGTTTATATTACTGTAACACACTTTACTTTGGAGATTTAGGAATGGATTTGGAAAAGGGGTTGGAAAGGATAGGGAACAGCAAGGGGAATAGGGTTGGGATAGCAGGTATAACTGTCCTTCTCCTTACCACGCAAAGGTTGCCTGGAAGAGATTGCTTTGACGATGACATTGTACACCAACACATGTTGCGAAAAGACCATCGTCTTTTCGCAACATATGTTGGTGTACAATGAAGAGTTTATCTATATTTCTATTTATAACCGGGACGAGAAGTTTTCTTCATCTCATTCCCTTTTCCATTCTTCCTTGAAGTGGGTGGGGTGGGAATGTAATCGTATGAAAGTTCGATCTTATTCCATTCTATTCCTCACTTGATGGTATGGGATAGGAAATTGGCTCTGGCATTTCAGTCACTCCAGAAACAAGTATATTTTACGTTAGGGTGAGAGCGAAGTAACTCAGCCCGTCCAACGGTTGTGAGAGCATGCATCCTCTCTCGCAAAACGTAACTTTAATTAACTAACTTTTAATTAACAGTGTCATATATAATGTTTTTGTACACACTAATACCTATCCCACGAGACCACAAACAACTGTGTGACGTCAACTGAAATCATCCCAATCGTGTTGTCCGTAAACGGATTAATCTGGCTTGGGGCTTGGGGTGGCTTGGGCTGGGGTGAATCATCCCAGTTAACTCGAGGCGGCTGGCTCTCAGTGAAGATGCTGAAGGTAGTGCTGCTCGATACCACGCGTATCGACCGCCGGTTTCTTTTGTTAGAACCCTGAATCCTGATCGACTGTGCTTCCGCCGGGGATTATAACGTTTTTGGCTCACCGGGGGTATGGATGGCATGGAACCATTTTGTAAATCAGATACAAAGGAACAAGGAGACGGGGAAATTATAAAAATGTTTGTTTATGTAAAGTCCGGAACGTGCACTAGATTGCGACTGGCCACTCCTCTCTCCCTCCACTTTCCGTGCACAATATCCTTGACCGCGCGTTGGTTATCAGCCGACATTGCCTTGCCCTGTACAGTTCGACAAAATTGTATCTGCCTGCGGCAAAATTCGAAACAAAGACCTTGTACTGAAATATTTTGGCGTTTAGCTTGTTAACAAATTGAATGCGCGTTAGTATATTGAAAATGTTTATCTTTGTATATTCAGTTGAATGACTTGTTACTAAATTCCTATGTAATAGTTTTTTTTTACAACCAAAACTGATAGTGGCGTTCTACGTGATCAAATAAGCTCGATTTTTACTTGCACTTTCGGCGTTCGGTTCTCGACCACATGTTATGGGCGTGTGACGTGATTGCAAATTTTATTTGGCGAGTATTGTTGTAGGGGAGTAAACTCTATCAACATTATTTATAAGGAAATATCATTTTTTTTTGTGTTAAGCAATTTAACAGCCTTATTTCTTATTATAATTGTTTTTGATAATTTTTGGAATAGCATAGAATATAATAATTTTATTTGTTGTAAAGGTTGTAACCATTTTCGACATACACGTTTCGAAATAGTTAAGTAAATGATAATATTACAATTTTGTCCTCTTCCAAAATTGTTCTTCCTTGTATATAGCGCACTATCCATTGTGAAAATTGTAATTGGTGTCGCCTGGCTATAGAATAACACCATCCCATCTCGTCCCGTGGGCATCGTAAAAACAAACTAACGACTACTTAGTCGACTAAGAGTAACAAACCCACTACCACAAGCGCTGAGGGACTACTTATACCACCTCTAAAGTAGACTCACCAATCTGCTTGACCAGCGTGGCGTTTTAAAGTCATACATCCCTCATGCACAATACAATGTTAATGAGGAGGACCATGTTTGTTGCAAAACAATTGTTGCATTTGTAAAAGTTATTTTTTGCTTCCGAATGCAAATTTAATCTCAACATCTAGAATTAATTCAGCGTCTTTAGTGTATAATCTGAACAGCTGATTCTAGATCCTTTCATATTGCGGAATCATGTTATTCTTTTTTGTCTAATATTTTTTAGGTTAAATCTATTAAACGCGATGGTATGCAACTGCCTTTTATCACCCACAGTGAAAAATTAACAGGAACCGACTGGCTTAAAGCTGCACTGGTAATTTCAAAGCTGCCCGAAAATATTTTTTTTAATTTTGTTAAAAGACATTCTCAAAAAAAGAAAGAAAAAGACATCGCTGGGTGTGTCGGATGGCGGGAACGCGACCCCAATTCGACGGCTTGTCGAGGCGGCTACAAAAAGCTGTAAGACTTAAATTAAAACAATATGAGTACTCGCCAACTTGCAATGGCCAGCTTTTCTTCCTTCTTGTCTACAAGGAGAAGCCTATACATTGTAGTGAGCTATTGTAGTGAGCTGATATCGATCGATTATACAACTAAAATAAACTTACAAGAACAGTCTCTAATAAGACACGCAAATAAAATTAATTGCCTTATAACTTATACTTTCAATAAAAAAATAGTTAAAGCTAAATGCAATGATTAATCACGGGCGGACAAGAACAAAGGTTTGTGTAGCGACCGCGCGTCGCGGGGGTGAAAGGCTGGCAAGGAGACCATTTAATGTTAGGGTGACTACGAGTTAATTAAATAAAATCTGAGATAATTTAGTTTTACCGCAAACCGCAACCAGACCTTTTGTTGTGCACTGCTTGTGTATGAGGAATGTTTGTTTTGTATAAGCCTTTAACTTTCACGATGACCAAGCTGATTGGCGAGTCCACTCTTTTAGAGGTGGTGTAGTTCCTCAGGGCTTATGGTAGCGGCTTGGTAATCGAAACGAAAAGAAGAGGTTCGCTAACGATCGACAATCACCGATGTAGGTCTTAGAATCAGCATTCTGAATTGGCAATGAGCAGGTTATATCTGCCACAGGAGCAACAACTTGCCTTTCGGCCAGTTCGCAGCCAACTTGAATACATTCTCCAGTAGTAGCTGGATGAAAAAATCCTGACTTGTGAGTGCTAGAGAGTTTTGGGAGAGACCTATGTACAACACGGGAGAGTTATGGCTAACACAGCCGCACAGACTTCATATACCCAGAACTCATAGTCGCCCTATCGCCAACTGTCGTGGGTTTTACCTGAGGCTTAACATTGCGATATTGTGTCGTGTTACACTTGCATACAAGTCCAATGACAAGTGGTTTTTAGTGAACTTTTGTAACTTGTATCTGCATACAACCATATTCAAGTTATATTACTTGCATGTGTGTTAATGTAGATAAGTAGCTGTAATGACTCTGCTCGAAATATAATTTATCAAAGATAAGCATACATGATAAACTGTCTCATACAACATCCAACGAGTCGTAACTCGTTTTTATTTTTATGTAGGGAAGTAGACGGTCGAGCAACTGGTCCCACGTGATGGTGGTAAGTGTGACCGCCGCCCATGGACACCTGCAACACCAAGAAGCATGCGGGTACGCCAACGATCTTGCAAAATCCTATTAACAGCTGTCTTGAAGAACCCCATATCGTAGCGTAATGGAAGGACCTCGTGAAACACTTCGTTCCACAGCCTACAGGTTCGCGGTATAAAATAGTTTTTGGAACGAATAGTACATACGCGGGGGAGAGTGCATACTGCAATCCAACCGCCTCTGGGCGCACTCGACTGGCCACGTTACCCCTCTCTCACAGAAGACTACCTTGAAATGTACTGCATTTCCCACTTTATCTTATTTCCCTAATGTACGTACGTGTTTCGGTAGTGAGTGAGATGTGCCAGAGCCCATTCCCATCCTATCCCTCCCCATTTCCCCTATCCCATTTCCCATTTCTCCAAATCCATTCCTATATCCAAAGGTAGGCAGCGCATCCGGGGCGTGCCAACGTTTGTCATTTTGGACTAATGTTGGCATGTATCACGGATGTTTATGGGCTACAGTATCCACTTACCATCGGGTGGACTGTATGCTCGTCTGCCTCCTTCGTCCATAAAAAAAAAAAAACATAACACCTTCGTATCGAGGAAATGCGGATGCACAGCGCTTTTTTTATGGACGTAGGCGGCCGACGAGCATACTGTCCACCTGATGGTAAGTGGATACTGTAGCCCATAGATATTCATGATACATGCCAACATTAGTCCAAAATGACAAACGTTGGCACGCCCCCGGATGCGCTGTCTACCTTTGGAGACATAGGAATGGATTTGGAGAAATGGGAAATGGGATAGGGGAAATGGGGAGGGATAGGATGGGAATGGGCTCTGGCACATCTCACTCACTACCGAAACACGTACGTACATTAGGGAAATAAGATAAAGTGGGAAATGCAGTACATTTCAAGGTAGTCTTCTGTGAGAGAGGGTAACGTGACCAGTCGAGTGCGCCCAGCGGCTGTTGGATTGCAGCGTATTCTCTCTCATACTGTTGCGGGATGTGCGATAGTAGAAATCCGAGGTGGAAATTATACTAAACAATTCTTTAGAGCATTCGTCTCACCGAACCCTGAGAGATTCTAAACCGCCCGTGAGAGTGCGATCGTCGACAATTCGAACAGCGCGTCGTTGCATAGAGTCCAATGGATCTAATTGATATTAGACCGTCTCCCACCGCGAAAGAGATTGCCATTGCCTCGTTAGTTAACAGCAGCGTACACCACGAGTAGGTGAGGTTGGCTTAAGCTCTGGTGATGTTAGGTGAGCCTGGTATACCCCTGGATTACTGCAAGATTATCTAGTATCAGTTTTAGTAAGCTAAAATGTATTTATGAAGTGCAATAGATTACCATACCATACCATCAGCTTATGTATTGCACTACTGGATATAGGCCTCTCCGAAGGCTCGCCACCACCTACGATTTTCGGCTCTTTTCATCGAGCCACCACCGGCCAATTCGACTTTCTCGTTATCGATCCATTTGGCCGGAGCGAGCTATGGAGAGGAGCTATGCTCCAAGTTGCTTTGCGGGATAAGATCCGAAAGGAAGAGATTCTCCAAAGAACTAAAGTGACCGACGTAGCTTGTGGAATCAGCATGCTCAAATGCCAATGAACAGATCGTATTTGTCGCGGGCTGAACTCGAATGGAGTAAACGTGTCCTAACGGAGACAACGTGCCGGGAAGCACAAAGTCCTCCAGCAATAGGTTGGTAATAAACAACATGTACCTACCCAACGAGCATTATTGTCAGGCAAGCGTGACATTTTTGTTTTTACTGAACTAATGTTCAATTTTTTATTTACTTTTTTATTCTGTACCTAAGCGGTGTGTTTTATATTAACATCGAATGCATTGAACTAGACTTAATCCACTATTAACTCCTTTGTTACCAGGAATTTTAACTAAAAAGGATTATATTCCATGAGATATAAAGTTTAAATATTATTATCGCTGGCCCATTATTCAGTACTGAACTTGACTGTAGTTCCTGAAATTAACGTTTCTAGATTTATTTGGCAATTAGAAATAAATACAATGCTATATTGAAAATATATTATATGCTCATTAGATAATTGGTATGTGAATATTAGAGGTGAGGACATAGTGAATTTATTATTATACTCGAATTATTATGCGTAGTCATAATGTAATGGCAATATTGAATAATAACGTTATTATTATATAATTATTGGGATAGTTTTATTCCCTTGTGACTTCTAAACTCTTTAGTTCAGTATTTCTTTGATATATTTTGATTTTAATGTCACAGATTGAATTTTAATTGAATTTTACCTACCTAGTCTAGCCATAAATATTTGCTACAAAGAAAACATTGATATTTTTATTTTTGCACTACCATTTTATTGGAAGAATTGTGTTATTTTAGAAATAAATAGTTAAACATTTTAAAAATATGACGTTTATTCGAAATGGTCACCATTTGCTTTTATACAATCTTTCAAACGTTGTGGCCAGTTTTCTATTGAAATATGCACTTGAAAGTTGGTAACTGCCACCTTTATGGAATGTTTGTGGGATTCAATATTATCACGGCGTTTAGAGCATGCCATGCTCTTTAAAACAGATCATAAATCATAATCGAGCGGATTAAGATCGGGACTAGACGACGGCCAGTTTCGGCTCTTATGAAGTTGGTAATATTCCTTTCTAGCCACGCCTGTGTTGAGCGAGCCTTATGACTCGGTGCTGAGTTGTTCTGAAAGGATCATGCGTGGTTATGGAACAGTGTGTTGTTAAGAGGCTTTACGACCTTCCAATAATCTTGATACACTTGAGCCGACGTTTTAACACCTTTTTCACAAAAATATGGTTCCGTTACTCCTTGATAGCTAACACTCCACCAAACCACCGTTTTAACACCTTTTTCACACTAATGTCAGATAATGGCCACGTTGCACCTTATTGACCAATTGAGCAGCTTCTTCAGAGTTCAATCATTCTGCTTGTTAGAATGTTCCTCAATGGTGAACATTTTCTCGTCCGTAAATAAGATTTTTCTGTGAGCTCCCTTTGCGTACCGCTGAAGAAGTTTTGATTTGACAATCCCATTTTTTCTTAAATTATCAGTTAAGAAATGACCAGTACGTCTTTTGTAAGCAGAACTCCTAAATCGTCTTTTAAAATACGTGACATGCTTCTGGGTGTTATCTCTCTGGATAAAATCTTGTGCTTGCAGACGGGATTTCTTTGGATTCTCTTCTTCAATCGTATTTATTTTAATTATTATATTATTTATATTCAATCGCTTTAATCGCATGTTTAGTACGAATAGTGCGTGGACGGCCAAACCTTTTTCTGTCACAAACATAGGACGTTTCAATGTACTCTTACCTACCAATAGCCCGATAAACAAACATTCGGCTTATACCAAGCAGATGAGAGTTTTAAAAATTGCATTGTTGTGTCTCTTCATGCCTATTTCGCCTAATGCAATTACAGTAATACGATTTTCGTTACAACCCATTGCATTTTAATATTTGTAGAATAGTTAATAATGATTGGTGCGAAAATGAGAAAAAACAATTATTTTTCACATTAAAATGACAGATACCAAATTCATTTTTCTTCATTGTGACGGTATTTATGGCCAGACTAAGTATATATAGACAAATGCCGTATTTTCTGTTCAACTGTTCTTTTCGACTCTTTCAAACAAGAATCCATATTGCATATTGCATCGTTCTTATGTTTGTTCGAGTAATAACTGATAATAAGAGTGCCTTCAGACATTAAGTTCGCCTTTTATACATTATATTTGAGAAATAAAATTTATTTACAAAGTTTATTTAGCTACTAACTAGATCACCGCTTTTACACAACTAGAGATTACCTTTCAGGATGATATAAATGTATATATATATATATGTTTTTTATAAATGATGATAATAATTAGAATGACAATTTTCTTATCGCCATAATAATTATTAACACTGTCTTCACCAATTAATATTTTATTTCACTTTTAATTATTGTTTTGATATTTTTATTTTATTTTGACAAGTTACATAACATTATTATTATCATACTATTATCTAAATTTACATATTTATCGATTTAGAAATTGATTATTATAACTGTTTAATGAATACAGTTTATATATTTACAATTAATTTTTGCACGCCTCTCGGGGCTGAATATAATAAGTCATGTTTGTAATTAACACCATAATTGAATCCTATGTTTTTGTAAAATAAATGATTTCTTTTAAATAACTGTAGATTACTAGGATATCAGTGTCAATGTATTTCACACAGAAAAAGAGTTGCTAAGTCTCTCCCGACAAGTTTTAAGGTTTTAAATAACCTCCGTTTTAAAGCATTGGCCAACGAACTTTTTGCGTTCGTAAAGGAATCATTGCGGTGGTTTTGAAGTTAATTTTCACTGCTTTAGATTTGTTATACAACGTTGTATTTGCTATTGGCGCTACCTAACCGCTTATTGAATAAATCGATAATGAATTGTAAAGAAGTTTGTATTTGTGCGAACACTCGATTCTTGTATACTTTATTTGTATACCTTATTGCGTTGCGAAGCTGTAGATTAGAAACCGGACGGGCGTAGCCGACAAGACCTTTTAGTTCACAATAAAACATATAAGACATAAACTCGACCAAACTGGTCACCTCATTTATTGAAAGTGAGAGGTTTACATACGAATTCTGTTCACATACGACACATTTGCGTTCGTACAACACACGTGCGCTTACAGTTCTAGGTTAGCTTGGGCCGATTTATTTATTGTCCATATACTAACTGGCCGCCTTTGTAAACACGTTTTGCAGAGCAATTATTTATAATGATAAGATTAGGTATATCATTACTTGACTTTGACTTAAATGTTATTAAAAGTAGGTTGAATTGCAAACTTTTTAAATTAATAGTCTTGTGGTGGTATTATTATTTTAAGTCAGAGTGTATTGGACCCAAAAAGCTACACAGCTAGTCAGTTGCATATCAGTTGATTGTATTGATAAACCACCGCTTACTTTCAAAGAATTAGTCTAAGATTGTAATAGCATTATCTCAATGTTTATTTTAATGTTCTCTATATTATGATTAAGAATTTTGCGGTGATAATAAAAAACAGGAGAGGGATTCGGGATACTAACATTTTGTAGGTATGTCTGTGATATTTACATTTTGAGGGGGAGAGTGCACGCTGCAATCCAACAGTTGCTGGGCGCGCTCGACTGGCCACGTTAAGCCTATCTCACAGAAGACTACCTTGAAATGTACTATATTTCCCACTTTATCTTATTTCCCTAATGCACGTACGTGTTTTAGTAGTAAGTGCCAGAGCCTATTCCCAATCCTATCCCTCCCCATTTTCCCAACCCTTTCTCCAAATCCATTCCTATATCTCCAAAGGTAGGCAGCGCATCCGGGGACTTGCCAATGTTTGTCAATTTGGACTAATGTTGGCATGTGTCGCGGATGTCTATGGGCGACAGTATCCAATTACCATCAGGTGGACTGTATGGTCGTCTGCCGCTTAAGTACATAAAAAAAAAATCTTTGTTGTATATATCTGTGCATACATGCACCATTTATTAAATAAATAATAAATTATATTTTAGAGATTGTGCTAATTAGTTCTTATGTCACATTAGTAAAATTATTAAGTAGTGATGTAGGTATGTCGATCAGCTAAAATAATCAATGTAAAAAATAAATTGTTAAAAATAAATAAATTGTAATAAATTGCCACAAGAAGTGGTGGATTCTCAAATCGAGACTAGACAAATGGATGTCGGAGCAAGATTAATGCATATAATACACATCCATAAGATATGGGCACATCAGCTGCTAGCTGCTCGCCTATTATATAATAATAATAAAAACAATAAAACAGAAAATTAAATAAATCCAAACTGAAGCATGCAAATCGAAGTTTCATTATTCTTAGTAATTTGAAATTCTTGGCAATTCACATTTGCTGTTCAATTTGTATTTTTTGCCGCTCGTTCATTTACAAGCCAAGGATATGTCTCATTTTGTGGTTATGTTTCTGAGACATGCTTTATCAGAGCACTCGTTTCGAATGAATCAATTTGAAGGATATGTGTTTATTGCTACACGAATGCATGTAAATTAACAATTATATTTTTAAACAATCTTGGAAAACCATATTCCCAACAAATAAAATTCAGAATTGGATACAATTATGTATAACTATGACAGTCCAAGCGACAACGATATTTTTGTTTTGTGCGTCCATTCGACTCAATTTAGCGTAATCTATAAGCTTGAAAAAGGTTTTCGAATTTTAACTTATATTTTATACGATATTTTAGTAGTAGTCCAAGCGCCTTAATAAAATGATCTAGTGCAAACACAAATAAAATAAATCATTGTTCCTGTAAAATTTTATTTTTATCGCTCGGATAAGTTTTGCAGAATGGTATACAACCGGTTTATACTACAGAAAACATTAACAAAGAAAGTAAAGTTTCTCTCAGAAAGTACGAAATGTGCCGAAATTCCGTCAGTGACCTTCGAGCTACTGGGCTTGGTTCATGAAAGGCTCCGTGCGTCACGACGAAATCGCGGGCATTACTTCGCGACACGATCTCGACAATAGCTTTATATGAATGTGACAATCTGTTTATGATGTTAGGTAGAGTGCCTATTTGTGGACTAGGAACTACTAAAATTGAAAGAAATCGCTTACATAGATCTAAAACACGACTTAAACAGCCATAAGAATGTAACTGTTTGTTATATTGTATATTATTCTGGCTTAATGAAACATGAAGAAACATAATTATTACAAAACCCTGCCGTTAATTGAACTGAATTTCCTATTTTATCCCATCCCTCAAATGTACATGCTAGTTTTGGTAGTGAGTGAGATTTGTCAGAGTCCATTTTCATTCCATGCTATCCTATCGCTACACATTTTTCATATAGACAGCGCATCCGGGGGTATGTCAGCGTATGTCATTGGACTGATGTTGGCATGTATCGTCGATGTCCATGGACGACAGTATCCACTTACTGTCAGGTGGACTGTCTGTCATCTGTCGCTTTCTTTCTATAAAAAAATATATATAATTGAAGGGCACAGGCCTCCGCTAGTAAATCACTAGGGGGTTTCGGGCCGTAATTCACCACGCGGGCCCAATGCGGATTGGTGAATCACATTTCTAGTTTTTTCTGTAATTGAAGAGAAATTGGTATATTTAAGTCATTTCACGTAATAATTATCTCTAATTATGCATTTCTAACGAGTTACATTAATAAATTGGGTTCAAAAGTAAAACGAGTGATGCAACAATTCCGAAAAGACATGGCAACAAAATCAAGAAAAAAGTATTCGCAAAGAAAAACATTTTTAACTGACTTTCTAAATTCTGTTTTTGCTAAAAATACTTACAATGAATTTATATAAAAAGTTTCATTGCATCCAGTTGCTACAAATGTAGACACAGCTTTATAAAGGCAAGGTCAACAATTGGAGTGCAACGCAGGCCATTGTTATTTATCGATAATTTTAAACGGTTTACCAAATTGATGCTTATTTTGCACGTGTTAAAGTTAAAAATAAGTTAACATCATTTTTTAATCATTTATTAGTTATTTTTTGAATTGATATAATTTTGGATGGTTTCGTCTGACAAGTGTGTATAAAAGTCTCAATAATATGGACAGTAACTATAAAGGCTGGTGCATATTACGGCGGTCTTCCTGAACTCCTGATTTTTAAATTTTCAGAATTTAAAAAAAAATCCTGAATCAGTTTCATACATTTTATATAAGCCATGGCACACTTCAGGCGGACTGCATCGCACCGCACTCCGCAGCGCCGCGCACTGCCGGAGCGCTCGACAGTCGTATTTATGAGCCGCTGTGCATTGAACGGGCTCAGTTAACGGACGCAATTCTCCGATGACGTGAACAATTGAATGTCAACCAGCTAACTTAAATTATTGCGCTAAGTTGCGGCCTGCCGCGTCTGTAATGTGCGTTGTGGCTGTTTTGCAGTGCGACACACTGCGGCGCGACACGGCTGTAATGTGTGCGAGCCATAAGCCTGTAGCTCTCCACTGTTTTATTGTCCTTTTTACAGAAAGAAGGCGGATGAGCAGACAATCAACCTAGTGGTAGGTGGATACTGTCGCTCATGTACATCTGCGATACATATTAACATCAGTCCAAATCTCCAAAGGATTCTCCTTTGGAGATTTAGGGATGGGTAATGGTCTTGCTCATAATGTCTGTTTTTCTGCCAAAGAAGTGTATGATGTAATTCACAACATGGTAAGAGGCAAATCGCCTGTTCATAATAGCCTGAGTATCTACAGAACATCTGCAAAAAGCGGGCGTACACCTGCCAAGGGTGCTAGCGATGTTTTATACATTCTGCATCAGACACTCGTATTTACCACATGAAATGATAAAAACGATTGTTGTGCCAATAGTTAAGAATAAAACCGGAGACATTGCAGATAAGGGGAATTACAAACCCATATCATCGGCCACTATAATAGCGAAGGTGCTTCACGGCTTGCTGGCGGCTCATCTGGATAAATATTTAAACATACACGACGTACAGTTTGGGTTTTCGACGGGGATTGTCAACTGAGTCCGCTATACTGAGCCTAAAGCACCCCGTCAGATACTATTCGGACCGAAAATCACTTGTATTTGCCTGTTTTTGGACCTATCCAAGGCCTTTGATATGGTGTTCTACGTTATCCTTTGGCATAAATTGTTTAAAAGCAATTTACCGAAAGAATTACTCCGGATTGTTGATTATTGGTTCAAAAATTAAATCAACTGTGGATGAATGAGACACTCTTCTAACCCGTATAGGTAGGAATGCGGGGTGAGCTCAAGCTGTACGTTAATGTACGTCAATGGGCTGATTGAGGAGCTCAACAGCAAGCTTGCTGAATGTTATATAGATGGCGTTAGTGTCAATAACATTAGCTACGGAGATATGGTGTTGCTGAGCCCCTCGATCTGTGACCTTAGGAGGTTATTGACAGTATATCAGTCATATGCAGAACAACACGGATTAGTGTATAACGCTAAGAAGAGCCAGCTGATGGTCTTCAGGTCGAGTAGCAAGGGACCCAGTCATGTGCCCCCAATTTCACTAAGCGTCTAAGCCGTTGCGTCGTTGGTATCAAAATCTGGCACCTAAAATAATGATTGAAACGATTTGCTTAATTAATTATTTTTTAATCCATCAAATAGTTCATTGTCTGCAGAAACATTACAATTTCTGCAGCTATATAACTGCAAATCAATTAAGGCAAATTGAAATATGTTACCTTATGTTAAAGATACCTTATGTTCCAAATGTTACTGATTTGATTTTTAATCTAATTTAACAAAAGGATATCGTCTAATATCCTAATTAGTACAAAAAAAGTATTTGTGTATGCGTCGTGACTAATTGTTCAATGTTTAAATCAATACTTGAGATGTTATCTTACAACGTGATATGATCAAACGAGCCGGCTGTCCGGTTCTCAGATAACAATTTAATACATTTTTGCATCACATTGTGCCTTAAATTACACATTTGTCGCCAAACGAAGAAGCATAAACGGAACATAGAGTCTATGTGCATCGTGGCCACGAAATAGGCGAGAATGAGAATTTTGTAAAATACGAGCGTTGATAGCTTAGCGTTGATAGTTTGTTGATAACTCGACTCTCATTTTTGAGGTGGTGGAGTTCAAATACCCGACCTGAATCACTGAGTCTCAACTCAAAAGTACTGTGTGGATAGTGGAAACTTATTTTGCATAAAACTACAATGCAGCTGTATTTATTTTACGACATTTATTTGAATGTACCTATATGACTTTATTGAATTATTTTATGACACACACAAAGAATTTAGGTATTTTTAATAATGTCTGCGGAATACAGTAGTAGGGTGTCTTTCGCGCAAGTATAGGCTCGACTGATTAGTTATTTTTAAAATAAAACCATTATCAACCGTTAGCGTGACGTTACACGACTTGCCATTTATTAATACGAAATTTGTAACTTATGTCCACGCAACAGACGTCAAAATATATGTTTGTTACATTAAAATTATTACATTGAGCGCTTCTCTAACATACGAATTTCAAAAATTATCACTTACTCGGCGATGAAAGAAAGCATGTCAAAAAGAATTTAAATGGAAAAGAATAAAAAAGAACCTTTGAAACGGATTTGGAGGGAGTTGGGAAAATGGGGAAAGATAGGATACGATGGGATGAGAATGGGCTCCTTAATATCTGGCTCTGGTTAAAGCCAAAACGCATTGTTTTTTGCTCCATCTCGCTATACACCAGATGAAGTTATGTGAGCTTTGAAATACAAAATTGCTTTGTCGAAATGCAGTGAGGTGCGAAATTGGCGAACACGAGCGCTGTACAAACAGTTGAAAAAGAATGATTAATGACTGGTTTTGTTCAACCCGAAGGCTAGATGTTGCGATAAACTTGTGTCGATTTTGTTCACGCGTCTGTCAGGATGTTATGGTTTATTTGTTTTTTTTTCTATTACTTTCTTTTATAGTTTTGGTGACTGTTTAATTAGAATGCTCAAATGTTCTTTAATTTGCTGTTTCCAATCCGTTCGAATAAGGATGATTAAGAATAGCGCTGGACCAGAAAGAGTGGCAGAAAAGGAGGATTATACTCAGCAGTGGGTAAAGACAAGTTGTACATGATAGTGATGAATCCGTTAGCAAAAACTATAAGATGATGAGTTCAACGTCACAACACTGCTATAATTCATAACCATGTTATATTGAATTTTGTAACTAAATTACATAAATTCATATATTCATAAACTATCGAAACAAAATTCATACTAGTGAAATAATCCTTTCATTGCGTTACTAAATTTCTTTTGCGTGTAAAAGAAAAAAAATACTGGTATTTTTAAAGTTATTATCTCGAAATAAAATGATTATGCGTGTTACGTAGTAATTTTAAGTAATCTCTAGAATTATGTCACGACTAGTAACAGAGACCGTTGTCCGTTCCGATGGTCGGCTGTTTGCGTTCCGCGCATTGTTTTACTGATTCTACTGCACTTTCTTTGTATCTAGTCGCATTAAGTAAATTTAGATTGAAGATTTCATAAGAACGCATTGTTGCACATGCGAAACGTTAATGACGTTCTCCATTCATTTATATTATTGTCCTTATTTAGTGAACAATTGCGTGTTTTCAACTTATGTTTCATTTAAATAATTATTATCTGACATATCAATCTCGTTGATAGATTATGTTAAATTATCACTGCTGCTAAAGAACAAAGGAAAAAAGAACTGTTTTTTATGTTTTTCTTACAAAATACATCAGCATTCTCAAGTGATTAAAATATTACTTTAAAATATCCGGTTATTGCTTTAAAATGCATTAGTAATATTTATTAGAATGTGAATATTTATTTGTGTATTTTTTTTATTTACAGGTGGATGGTGTGGTGCGGATAGGTAGAAGGTTGCCGGCGCCCACAGTTCCAGACACCAGTCAGTCCAATCCAAGTTCAGACGACGTTCAGCCTACTGTAAGGCCTAGGAATTCTAGAAGACGCGAAGATGTACCACCGCGAGATAGTGTTCGAACTAGGACCAGAAGCAGGCCAGAAAAGGTAGAGAATACTGAAACGGAACGACCTCAAAATGGACGTAACGAACGATTTGATTCGAGAAAAACGCATAGTCGAAAGCGGAGTAGGCCGGTTGAGAACGAAGCAAAAGTTGAAGCCAGTGTGGTGAAAGATAATGTTACTAGAAGCAGGTCACGAATCAGCAGCAGGCGAATTTCTGCTCAGTCAACTCAAGCTCAATTAGAAACGTCTTCTCCAAAGATGGATGACAGTAAAATCGAGGTCATCAACACTAATTTGAATGAAATAACAAAAGTACCACAGAAATCTGATGTATCGACTGCTCAAATAAGGAGAAGAATGTCGACGACATCAACAACTGAAAGTGTAGCCCCAAAAAGAATACGCGGTCGTATTAACACACGACTAATTTCAACTCCAGATCTTATCAGTTCTCCCACGACTAATTCTATATCACTTTCTGAAAAAGGGCCTACAACCGTAAGGACTTCTGCTGACGTAAGAGGTCCTAGGAAACTAAGGTATAGGGCGAAGTTATCGGACATCGATACAAATCTAACAGGTCATGGTTTCACAGGATCAAACGAAGTCATAAAATCTAGTCAGAATAATGAAAATATTGCTAGTCAACCAGAAACTCGAAGTCCCGCTCCAATTGTCGTTGAAAACCTTGTCCGAGGCACTGAGACACCTTCAACTAGTACGATGCCTATACCCAAAGTTACGAAGGTTGTTAGACGTCCATTAGTAAGGAGTAAAGTAAATTTTAGGCCAAAAACTAAACCTTCAGAAGAAATAAATGAAGACGACAATTATCCGGCAAGTTTTAAGGCTTTGATTCAAGCAAAAAATAATGACACGGTAGGTTTAAATTATGAATTTCATTTGTATACAGTAAAATGCAGTTCTTGCGCATTACACTTTATATAAAACTATATAACCAAACTTTTCAGACACAAACGAGCTCTCCAGCCAGCGAGAGTTTGTCAGTGAAAGCATCACAAAAAGTTTACAAAACTTACTCACAATCATCACAGTCTACACAAACCGGTCCCCTTAAAAATAAATATTCACGGGTAAAGTAATAAGCAAACTGTTTATCTTTCTTTCACAATTTTCCTTAGATAACATTTTTTCACTAAACACATTCATAATGTGCAATGGACACTAATCAAATACATGCCCACAAATTATTAAAATCATAATTTTAGCTTATTTTTGTTAATAAATATCGTAAAAACATAGTATATATGTATTACTTTTATAATTGTCAAAAAATTAGCAACAAATCGTTTTACAGTTTCGAAAGCAAAATCTCGGCGATGAAACAAAAACTGAAAATAAAGAAGAAAACAAAACAGTCGAGACTACCATAGCACCTGAATTGCCAAAACCCAAAAAAACGGAATACAAATTTAGAAGTTCTTACACGACGAGAAACAAAATATCCCAATCGTTCACGCCTGCGACTTCAACAAGCACTTCCTCAGATCAAAGTTCAGAAAGGCCTTCATTCAAGTATAGTCGTAAGTTCAAAGTGTCCACTACGGAGTTACCTAGGCCTGAAAATTCAACCAAGAGACGAGCTGAAACCAATAATTTGTTCAAAAAGAATTTGGTGAGACCGTCATATTATTCACGAAGAAATAGTAACAAAAATGACATTACAAGTACTGAAGCTACGGTCACAGAAAAAGAAAAAAATGATAATATAAAAGAAGATGTACCTATACGTAAAAGTATATTGGCTAGAACGTCTTACTATTCACGGTTGAGAAACAATAACAAAAATGATGCGATCACTACAACAACAACAACGGAAGCGATAACCGAGGTTGCAGTGGATACACGAATTTCAGAAAGACAAAATGAAGATGCTCTTGATATGCCGTTGATCTTCTCCTTACTAAAAAAAACAAACGAAAATGACAAAACCAGTTCGGAAATGCAACAAATGACTGAAGAAAATGAAGGTGGCAAAGAAATGTTTATTATAGCTGTGAGTAGTAAGGAATCTCAAGAGAAAAATACATTAACTGATGTGACAAATAAAGTTGAAGAAAGTGAGAACCAACCAGCTAGCGTTGTTAGCTTTTTGTTGACAACGCCTAAATACCACGCAAGTTACAAAGAAGAAAACGCAACCACAACGCCTGAAGAGAAGGATCGAGTAACACTTAGCACTCCACCAATAAGAAACATTCAAACAAGAAAATACGGACGTTATCGTACAGAATTGAGAGATCAGAATGAGGAATCCCCTGGTATCGTGACTCCAAAACCTAAAGACAGAAGTTTGAGGAAATTCAGTGAATCGTATTCAAAGACAACTGAAGCGTCTACAAATGGAGTAAGTATATTTAGAATTTGAAATTTTAATTCTCTTTTAGACTCATATTTATATTGTGAATCTTAAAAAAAATTACAGATAATACCTGAGCCTGAAAAAACTAAAAGCAGATTCAGTTCTAAGTATCGCGCGTCCTTTATCAATAAACCATTTTACAAACCCACTGTACCTACAATAACACCATCAACTGTAAGTAATATCAATATCACATGACATGAATTACACTAAATTCAATTTTAAAAATTAAAGTTTTGGTAAAGATTATAACAATTCACAAAATTATACATTTACAATAATACAAAAATTACATTTGTACAAAGCCCCTTATGAAATTGGCATTAAGATCAAAATTATCATTTAACAGCATTCATTATAACAGAGCACGCATTCACATCATCAGTATCGTTCAATACTATGTTACATAAATTCATTACAACATACTTAGATTCTTAGTATGCATTGTTTTGTATTAGTCCTATAATTGTTCATCAATTGAGTTTTTCTATATATTGTAAGTTAATTTGTATTCTATGAACTAAAATTGAAATTGTTCATTGAAATATTCTCATACATTTAAAAATACGAATGTATGTAACATGGTAAAGATACTTTTTCTTCAGACGATAACTAAGAATTTTTCATTGCTAAAGGCATGGCTGAAATTCTTCGTCTCAGACAGCCTGCTGACAAAATCACTTGAAGAGCCTAACGGTTTCGATGGGAAGGACTTATTTGATGTAACAACCGAACCGATGTCAAGACAGGACATCACTTCTTCATCATTCATTATCGAACCATCTATAGAACTGGTTAATGGAATCATATAGTTTTATTAATCTATTCACGTTCTCTAAAATTTAATATAATCATTTTCATTTATTTAGTCATTGTAATATACTGGTTAAAGTAGTTCTAAAGAGATGTAATAATTAGTTATGTTGCATTTAGACGATAAGTTTTTATCTGATTTTTTTTTCATACTCGTATTTTTTACTAGATTTCCTTTAATTTTTTTTTGCGTCTCTTTAAAACAGGTGATAAAATTAATTAACAATATAATTAAAATAAGGAGCCTATGCGTTAAGGTTTTTACACAAGAAAATCGTCAACACACAAAACAACCTTTGAAATAAATAACATTTTATTAAACATAATAATGGATAATAATTTTTAATAATAATTAATCATAAATTTATAGTGTAATATATTTAGTTTTGTAGAAGTTGGACTCTCTAAGATATGGTAAAAGTTATGATAATTATAGAGTAACCGCTGATATCGGAATATTAAGAATATTTTAATTGAAAACTTAACACATAAGCTCGACAAACTAGTATACTTATGTAGAATAGACTGACATGAATTTCAAATGAGACATTAAAATAATATGTACACATTTACAATTTGTTTTAATAAGTGACAATTCTATCATCTAATTTCGTATACACTTCAAATACTAAACCTAACACTGTCCTTTGATCTTAATTCCAAAAGTAATGAAGGCTTTGGTCTTTGCACGATTTCTTCTTTTTTTGCTGGATTTCCTTTTATACTCTTAGACTACAATTTCACTAAAGTACGCAATTCAACACAACATCTAATTTTCTCTATATATGGGTGAGATTACTTCTTATTTCAGGTAGAGGGAGAAGAAATGCAGTTAGGGCCAGACATGAATGCTATCTCGTTTACACAGACTCGAAGTACATTAACCTCAGCAGATTTAAGACTATCAGAAAGTTTAATGAAACCTTCACATTTAATGAAAGTTGAAGCATCAAATCACTCGCCATCCGTTACAGTATCAATTTTTGATGCTTTAGCTGAAATTCTTACGTCCACACCCAGAACTCGACTTTCGTCAACAACAGAAGTACCTCAAAAACAAAACATTAATAACGATGTCATTCAAACACTCAACGGCGTGAGTAACAGTATTAATGTAAATAGCGCGAGTCCAATCACACCTGCGACGACAAGCGCTGATTTAAACACAAGTGCTAAACCTGTACAGAACGTTGTTCTGACCTCACTAAATGTGATTAACCGTGTGCCGGTTGGGGAAAGTGTTACACCGTCTCTAAACACTGAAGAAATAAATGTAACACCTGTGAATATACTACTCTCTACCCCTACTCCTACTCCTACAACACCCATTTCCGCAAGAAAACCCTTCGCTATAAAAGTATTATATTCAGAAACAGAATCGCCAACAGACAAACTCACGACTGCACCTGAACCTTCATCAAATCATCCGCAGACTGACAGCCCAACAACGGTATATAACACAGTGTCTGATCTTTTATTATCGAATAATAACTTAGTATCGTCGGAACTAACTAGCATGTTATCTAATAACATTAAAAATATTATTCAAAGTATGGATGAGAATACTAGAGCTAGAATATCTGTAGATATGGCGAAAATGTTAAAGACACTAATTCCGAGGGCCTTAGACGGACTTACTCCCACATTTGACGACGTAGATATAGTACCAAACACGACTCCTTACAGTTTGGAGGAGATTAGAGATACTGAAATTACTGATATAGAAAATAAAAATAATACAATATCTGATATTGTCAGTTTGAATCTCTTCCAAAATGTAGTCACTGAAAATGTAATTACCACAGTAGGAACCGTCGACGATAGAGTAGCTGTTAGTGGAAACCTTTCCGAAATTGTAAATAGCTCCGATATTTCACCAGAATTTTCTAATAGCAATGTATCCGCGTCTAGTAGTCAGACGATGTCAGCTACGTCTATGGTCACTGAAACATTTCCTTTGAGTACATTAACGACTAATGTTACACCAAATATTGATGCAGTTACGTCTTCTGACTCCTCAGACGCAGACACCGTAGTTGTTGATAGTGTAAATAACAATACACTTGGTGTCTTCCAAAATGACTCTACTAACACAAATATACCCCGCCCATTCTTCACGAAATTTCAAGCAATTGATTTTATTCCTAACGATTCCGAAAATCAAAGTACCTCTAACTCTATAATGACAAGATTCCAGTCTGCACCCTTGTCTACTTTGCCTGCGGTGCCATCACAGGATATCGATAGTATAAATCCCCAGGATCCAAGTCAAATAACACCACTTCAGTTATGGATATTGTCTAAAAAAGCTAGCGTTTTAAAAATGATTGAAGACATTCTACAAAAACATAACAATGATATAGCGACTGCACCAACATTGACTGAAATGTTTAACAGACCAAACAATATATCTGAACGACTTTCTGAGATTATGAATACTATGAGTGCCACGACTGTAGGTAGTGATTTAAATAATGCAGCTGACTCGACATCATCCCCTCTTTCCGTTACTCCTGATCCTCTTACAACTATTGTACCATCCACTCAAGCTGATATATTTATGAATGAAATTACTGAAAGTAGAAGCATTACAATTGACATGTCAGAAGCTACAACGACGTCTAACGATGTGTCGTCGATGACTACAGAAGCTACTTCTGATTCGAGTTTCGGTTCTTCTGATGGTAATACAGTTGAAACATCTAGTGTTGTTCCTAGTACCACTCCTTTGACAACTAAAGAACAAGTTACTGTGGAAATATTAAACAGAGCTCAAGATATTTCTGACACAACAACAGTGAAAATAGAAGATGTAACAACTACTACACAGGGGAACATTGAAACAACTACGGCTTCTTTAGGTATAGATACAACAACACAATTGAACATTGACACTACAACGGCAGTTGATATAGAGACAACAACTGAGACAAATGTTGAAACTACCACTAGCACTCCTGCTAATGACGCAAACTTAACTATCAGCACTGAAGTCAACGTCGTTATTCGGCCAAGTATTCCGAAAAAAGATTACGTTATATTTGGAATATTACCAAACAATACAGTGGTACGTAAAAACCCTAATGATGATGTACTGGAAACCTTAACTGAAGCAAGTCCTTACATCGTTTACGGTGTGCTACCCAATAACACAGTAATACGTAAATTCCCGAATGGAACTAGAGTGCCACGAGTCATGCAAAAAATTGACATACTACCAATCAGTCCATGGAGTTTGAGAAATCCATATAGCCCCATCCATAACATTCCGGCCATTGTCAGACCGCAGTCTAACCCCATCCGAGTATCCACTAATACTGTGACATCCACAGACATCTCAAATAACGGAATAGAAAACCGATTAACCAACGACACTGTAAATAACCTGCAAATGATGGTATTGACCTTATGTTATTTAGCTTGAAAGCTGCGCTTGGTGGTGGGTATTTATCGTAGCGATGTTTAGTGCACGGATTGCACGCAAATGGGCATCGCCTGTCATAATCGGACTGTCGTAAGCTCTGCATGCCTTTCGCACCCTAACCGCTTTTATCTAATAACAGAGGGATAACATATTATTTCATAATTGCAGATGTCCTCATCGGCACTTATTAAAAAAGATAGCAGTTCATTGGGTGTAACTACTGCCACAAATAAGCCGCCTGCTGAAAAAAGCACTGCCTCGCATGTTTTGAGTTTACGCACAACTACAATGCTACCTTCTGTTGATGAAATTCTGCTTAATAGTATATCTTCGGCCGCTAAAGAGGAGATGGTCATATCATCAATGACGAGCTCTACTCACGAACCAAGAATATTAACACTGGATATCGATCCGGAGGTATAATCATTGTTTAAGTCGTGTCATTACTAAATCGCGCGGTCAGTAACTAATTAACCACTAATTATTTATCATAACTGAGCACACTTGGAAACGTAGTAAAGTCTTTTCAATATTTATTAATTTCGATTCTTGCAAAGTAATGCATGAGTTTACCGAGTATTTTTTTTATTAAAAATACACTTAGGTCGTTGTAAGCGGTATTGGTTTTCAGTAGCTTCCGGTAGTTTGGTTGCATTTTTTAAAGGGATTACCTCTACAAAATGCTTTATATGTTTGAGATTTTTAGTTTTTTATGGATACAACAATAATAACGAGATTTTTATACAATTACAGACGAAACAAATACGAACGGAAAAGCCTGGTGAAGTAAATGGAAACGCAGTTTTTAAATTCATACCTATTGACGAAGTTACGACTGCACCACAAAACACCAACGTGTTAAAACTGGCTTCAACGAAAGGGCCAGGAAACACTGAACAGGCTACAACAGCGACTACTGTTACTGAAATAAATACATCAGCACCGCAGATCGAAACACGAATACAAACCGATGCACCAACCACAACGGTTGAGTCAACTACTCCTACAACTACCCCACCGACTACTGTGCCAACTACTACTACAACACTTGCACCTACGACAACAACAACAGAAGCAGAAACCACCACCACTACGACAACAACAACAACACCGGCGCCAACGACGACTACTACCACAACAACACCTGCGCCAACAACGACCACTACTACTCTAGCACCAACAACAACAACGACTACTACTACGCCAGCACCAACTACAACTACGCCAGCGCCAACTACAACTACTACTACGCCAGCGCCAACTACAACTACTACTACGCCAGCGCCAACTACTACTACTACTACGCCAGCGCCAACTACTACTACTACTACTACGCCAGCGCCAGCCACTACTACTACTACGCCAGCGCCAACTACGACCACTACACCACCAGCACCAACGACGACCACTACAACGGCAGAGCCAACAACAACTTTGTCGCCTACAACTTCATTCCCGGCCTCCACAAGTATTGACGACGATGTGAAGAAATATCAAGATGATGCTCAACTACTTCAAGCTTTACTGCTGGGAGGAGCTGGACGAAACCCGAAAAATCTAAATATTTTCACTAACGCCAATGTACTCTCCACCATCACCACAACCAAGCCGACAACCGTTCAACAAAGCAATGAAGCTAATCTATTACAAGCGCTGTTATCAGCAAATGCTCAAAATCCAGGCACTTTGGCTATACCAAACTTTGGCGGTAATATAAGAGTGACTGGTGCACAAACAACTACGCAACGTTCGATAGAAGATGACATCAGACAATTCGAAGAAGATACTAAATTGTTAAAGGCGTTGTTACAAGCCACTGGTCAAAACCCAGCTAACTTTAATATACCAACACTTGACATCAATAGTAGAATCGCTGCTCCTGTTACTACTACTCCTACAACCACAACCACAACAACAACAACAACAACAACAACACCGCGACCAACGACAACTAGACCTACAACTACAACACTGCCAACAACTCAAGACATCAGAAAAATCCAAGAAGACGCTTTATTATTACAAGCTTTGCTACAAGCCGGTCAAAACACTGGAAATTTTGACACTCCAATAATAACAGGAGTCACATCAAACGTAAGAATCGCATCTAATCCTCTTACTACATCAGTAGTGTCTAACCCAACCACTCCCTTAAATGTTCGGCCTGTGTATAAATCTGCGCCTACCTCTCCAGTATTCACAACCGTTGCTCCGTCAACATTACAGCCACGTGCACCAACTAGTACTGTGCCAGACGACGGAGGCATTTCTACTACTTTCCCTCCAATAAATCAAAGAAGAGCGCCGACTACTACAGTGAGAAGCGTACCCACAACAGTGTCAACTGCACGTCGTGTACCAACTCCAATATTCACGGTGACCACGGAAATTCCAAGTACTTCGACGTTTTCAGACGAAGAAGATCTAATGTTTCTGCAGAATTTGGTAAGATTTTTTATTTTAATATTTTCTACATGAATCAGTTTTGCAGGGATGTACATTCTCTCAATATCAACGCTAGAAAAGGGAAATGGTATACGTGACCTTCTGACGATTTTAGAGGAAAGCAACTTAAGTTTGACTATCGTATTTACGTGATTCTTACTGTTTTGGTAAACCTGTTTTAAGTTTTAAGGTAAAACTCCAAGTAATGACTTACATAAACAGTTGTTCTAAAATCTCATTTTTTGCAGTGTTAATGCCGCTTAGTATGTTTTTTAAACTGAAACAGCATCAGGACAAACTAACGAACCGACAAACTTTGACTATTTATACTTTGACTTTGACTTTTTATTTATAACTTTGACTTTGACTACTACTTTAACTTTGACTTTGACTACTACTTTAACTTTGACTTTGACTACTACTTTGACTTTGACAAACCGATAAATTTATAGAAAAATGCCTTAATACTCGTATAACAAATTCTAAATAAAGTAAAACATTGTAACTAGCATATAAAATGTCGTGCAATAAAGGTGAAATTACTTAAATTTAACTAGTTATTTTAATACACCCTACTTTACTTTCATTTCAAATAACTTAAATTTTAAGATTTTATACTTAAATAACTGTTCTGTAAGTTAAGGGGGCCCAGTAAAAGTATCCTGCAAAAAAACAATCCTAACAGGGGTAAAAAATAAAAATGTAATAAAATTAATGCCACTTGTAGACTTAGGTATATTTTATTAAATTTCATACTTTACGGAAGCATTATTTTAATGTTTAAAGCTTCCCTACAGATTTAGATAAGTGAATAATTTACTCCATACCATAATGTGAAAAATCGATTTTTTATTTTATGGCTACCATCACTTTTTTTAAAAATGGTCAAAATTTTCGTCAGAAAGCAAATAATTAGAGAATTTCAAAATGCATAAGCGACAGAAAGTCATTGTACTAATTTGTGAGTTACGAGTATATCAAAAGACGTAGAAAAATCTGGCGATTCCAATGATGTGTGTATGATGTAACTCAATGTGTCCGAAATTGTCACTTATCCCATTTCTCCTTTCAACTGTCGATATGCATTCGTATATGGAGAGAGTAAAGTACCAATCTAAATATTTGTTAATTTACTTTAGTAACACTTAATATACCATATATGTTCTACTAACCAACAATGTCCCATACATGTCCCATATATCCGATAAATCCTAGTTGCCTGAATAAAGAATTTTATTATTATTATTAATAGACAGGCTATATAATGTGTATCAGAATGATTAAAGGTCGACCGCAACTTCGTAGAATGTTGAAGATGGTATTTTATTAAATTTAGTATTAAATTATATGCATTATCAACAAGTATAACTAATAACAAGTCTTCACGCAATTTTATATCTGCTGCCTATTAATAAAAATACTAATACTAATAAGGCTTTTAATATAAAAATAATAAAATAAATGTAACTATTTCTGAAGTTTCTAATGTTATTGAAATGCTACTTTATAACATTTTAATGCTGTTAAAAAACTACAAAAAATAATACCAGTAACTACTGCTAGAGAGTTGTATTTTAAGTTCTATGAAATTTATAAACTATTTTTAAATTTTGCAGAAAAACGTCTTAAAAACAAACAACAACAACGAAGACCCCGAAGCAGCGCTTGCAAATCGTATCATAGCTCTGGCTGTGGAAAAAAGTTTGAATGAACTACAGGTCCAAGCGACTGAGGCAACTCGTACGGGAAAGAATATCGCCACCGATGTAATTAATATAATACCCACTACAACTACAACAAGTTCCACAACGACGACCACAACGTCAACAACGACAACGACGACGACAACTACAACAACACCTCGTCCAACTACAACAACACCTCTTCCAATTACAACCACTACAGCAGCACCAAACACTCCATCAATCGATGACGATATAAGACAATTCCAAGAAGACACAAAACTTCTGCAAGCGTTGTTGAAAGCAACTGGTCAAGATCCGTCAAAGTTCAACATACCAACACTGTCAAAAACAAACGTAAGAGTGAGCCCAAATTTGCCTCCTGCTGTGAATGATGAGCTGAAGCTGCTGTCAAATTTGCTTGCATCGCCATCGCCGCTAAATGAGCCCTTCGATCCTTTAACTCCAAAACCTATTGTCAAACCTGCTAACCAACAAAATATTGCTACAACACCTGTCCCAACAACATCCAGGCCTTTTGGTGCAAAATTTGCAGTTAAAGATAATTTGAAGAATGATCAAGATGACAAGAAATTGTTACAAACTTTAGTGACGTTGCAGGGTGTACAGGAAACAACAACGCAAAAGAGCAAGCTTGCTATTACAGGTGAGATTCCATTATATTTTCACAAAATCACAAAATTTACTTTATATTAGAATTGAAACACATATATTAAGTAGATTAATATACTTAATACCTTCATAGTCGAAACGCGATGTGTGATTGATTGCTATAGTAACATAATCACACATACTTACATTGTACTTATATTTAAACAATGATAATACTTTTATGTAATTTCAGGACAATCTTCAGATGTAGCACTGAAAACCTTGATTGAACAGAATAACCCACCTGTAATGGTTTCAGCGGCAACTAAAACGCCTCTCATTTTGAGTACCGAGTATGGGAAGAGCAACGACGCATTGCTGGCAGCGCTTCTGAAGGAGCAGGGTTTCGGTCCAACAACGGCAAGTTCTTTGGATGAACAACTCAGACTAGCTGTTAGTTCTAACTTTTCGTTTTTCTTTAATACTACGCTTTGAAAGGAATTTTATATATTTTTTTGGTTCTCATATGTTCCTCTCAAAACGAGACATCACCAACAAATCATCTAGGATAATCTTTAAATATCATCACTCCATTTGTGACATAATGCAATTATAACTTAAATTTTTGCTTTGAAACGCTTTATTGATCATCACTTTTATAAGTCTTTCTATCATTTGCTTCCTAAACTATTCTTCATTATATCTTCTTACATAATAATATCATTCAGTCCATGAGGTTTATTTATTTAGGCAAAAATTTTAGACTTAACTATAACCTCGTAGGCCTTACTCAACCAAGTGGTGGTAACACCAAAGCCTAGACGGACGACGACGCTTCCGCCACCGCCGCCGGCGCCACGAAGGCCAATCCTGGACGGATTGGCATGGCTCTGGCAGCAGTGGAGAGAAACTGCCCCAGCGCCGGGCGCGCCACGGCCCAATAGACGGCCAGTCCCATCTCCATCACCATCGATATCAACATCAGCAGCAACAAGCAATAGAGTCAACTGGTTTGGCTCTGGCCCTTTCGTCGGCAATGCTGACGATGGGCCAACAAACAGAGTGGGTTTCTCATCACTTTTACTAAAGCTATGTGACTGGGGATAAGGTGTTGGTTACAGTACTTAGATTGAATGGATGGATTCCACATATCGATTCGGTTCGTGATAATTTTGGTTTAATTTTTAAAAGTTATTTTTAAAATATCGGCTCTCGATGTCAAGAATAATAATTCTAATTCTTGCCTCTTAATAATATAGTTTTTATTATTTTCTTTACTTTAATTATGTTATTTTCATCACTACGTATTACTTTTATAGACATTTAGTTAAATTTTAAGTTTTGATACATGCTTAATTTATCTGACAAAACTAACGTGTTTAAAATATTCTTTAAATTGAAAGTCGATATTCACTTGTTCCTATTTAATCTAAGTCTGTGATGAAACTGTAAATTGCACTAAAGGGGGGTAGAAGGTGTAGATAGTTGTATATAGATTATAATAATATATTCTAGTCTAGTGTCTCCTCTATTTGATTCTATATTCGATTTGTTGTACATAGCTGCTGGAGTGATAAATATTACTACAAGTTTGAAATCAAGCAGGCGATTTATATCAAAAAGAAAATTGAATATAGCTGTATTTAGGGGATACTTGACTATGTACTTAGTAATCTTTAAGAAAGGAGTGAATATATCAATTATCCTTTCGTTAGTTAAAATAATTATTGTTTTTTTGTTTTTATCATGTTTACATTTTTAATAATTTATTTTAAAATTGGCTTCTTTGGCTTGTACATAAACATGTGTCGTAAAGGAATGCGACTTTACAATAAAGTTTTATAAATTTAATCTTTGTTTTTGATTGAAAGAACGAATAATATTTGCAATTTCATTTGCAATATTTTGATGCAATACTTCTAGTAATATTTGTACATAAATAAATACAATTTTAGTTAAACAAGACTTCATTTTAAAGAGTGCCGATTAAATTTTGACCATTTATTTAACGCTATCTATTTAGTCAAAAATAATGACGGATTAAATTAATTAAAAAATTAACACTTGACTAATTATTTAGTCAAGTGGGATTCAAATTAATTACGGACAATTTACAAAATAATAGATATAAAAATAGATACCGATTCTTTTTACTTATTCCTTGTTCTAACAGAAAAGCATCAAATCGAAATTTGATGAGATCTATATGTCTGGTATCATCTTGATTAATGAAACTGAATTTTATCTTGGTGTCTTGTTTAACCCACAAATAACAATCAGTCCGTCCCGGTACACCGTATTAACATATTTTATCTGATCCTCCGGGTTTTTGTAGGGATATGGTAATTAGTTAAAAACTTGTGAACTGTTGATCGTTCCATCCACAAGGTTGTTTTAACTTTGATCACCACTTTCAAGTAGTCCTAGAAGATTTTTAGTTTAAGAAAGACTGAAAATTATTCGCCTTTATGTAAATGTACGACTTGATGTAGCTCATATTTTTCCAGTAGAGAATTCACCTGACAGGTAGGTACTTGACTGTTACTAAAATTAATATTTTTCATAGTTTCTCGATAAAAAAGGAAGAAAGTAAACCTTTATTACTATACAAGCAATATAAAAAAAACAATTGAAAGCATGTATCAGTCACATAGTCTGATGAAAAGAAAATTTTGAAAATCATTAGAGATTTAGATGGACATGGGTTTAAGAATATTTAGATAGGAATGTGACGGTAAACTATTATTACAATCTCAGTCAATTATGCACATCAGGAAAATTCTTAAGGAGGCATTAGAAGAACTTTTCTGACTTCTAACTTCTAATTTTTTATCTCAATTATTTTCAAAGATATTTTAATTTAATTTCAAGTACTAACTTCTAATATTTGTGTCTTATAAATATTATTCTAACAGTTAAGTTCTCTATTGTACCCATAAAGTTAAAAGTGACAGTTACAAACTTGCAAATTGTAGTGTACTTACTATCAAAGACACGCAACTTGAAAACGGTGAAATCATTAAACATTAGGTACATTGTACACTTCTGTAGTGTGTTTGTTGTAATTATGTAAAATAAGTGAAGTGTATTTTTAGTTTAGTTTTGGTGAGTAAAAAATAGATTACATGTAAAATTGGCTTGAACATTTATAAATGAAAAACAAATTACCACTAAATGCTTGTGTTAGAGAGAACGCATTTCTGCAGCACTGAAGTATTTGAGAAAATAAGAAAAAGAATTTAAAATATCTTAACCTTGATAAGATTGTTCATAACAATAACTGCAGTGTGCGCTTGCTCTAAATATTCTTAATCAAATTTATTCAAACTTTTAGTGTTAACACTGATTGTACTAAACATACTGTTTTCTTAACAAACTTATTTTTGGTTTGAAATACTTATTCACTACATTAATTCTCTTACCGCATAGCTGGAGCTGTCAGTTAGTTTTAATTTAAAATATTAAAAATATCCAATTAAAATTATTTTAGTAGTTTGATAATAGTGTGATAATTGAGAAAAAAGCAATGGCTATGCGGTTACTGTGGTGTTAGATTCATTACGCACTATCGACTAGTCGTCGGCTACCGGACGATCAATCTGTTTGGTAAACGTAACGTTTCATAATACACAAGGAGCAATAGCGACATATTGGTTGTTGGCCGGTAGCCTTGTCCGAATATCGTCCCTGTTACTGCAAAATCGACAAATATTTTTTGTTGATATCGGAATTTATTTCGAGCCTTTTTTCAGCTGGAATATATACGCAAAATTCGTTATTTTTATTAGAAAAGTATCTATTTGGTATATCAGAAATGGATTTTGCAGATACTAAAATCAAAATAAGGCTCGATATAAATGAAAAATTCCGATATCAACAAAAAAACATTTGTCTGATTATGCAGTCGCAACGATATGTGAATGTATTCAAATTGTCGTTTTTCACTGTAGGCGAATTTCGTAAAAAATCCGATAGAATCGCATAGAAAAAAATATCTTGGAAAAAGAAGTCCTAAAAGTTATTTGAAAATGTATGAGATATGTTTTTAAACATTTTGTTCTCTAGCTGGTCTTGGGTCTTAGTTGCCCGGATTGAGTTCTAAGCTATCAGTCATTGGTGCGAAATGAGTGTAACTGTCTTAGCATGTTTCTTTGGGATATTAAACACTGTATTATAATTTTCACTTCCAATACTAACCGTCCTTGTCAAGTATTTTCTTGTTTAATCTGTATTAAATAGGATCTGTATATAATATGTATTTATCTCTATTCTATATAAATTTAAATGTAATAAATAAATACATTGCATGCATTCCACATACTTTTATAATATGTTATTTTTCACTCTGTACATATAATTTCACTGCAACGCGACACATTTCACAGCTTAAAAAATATGAAGTTTCGTCAGCGTCAACATAATCTCATTGACTAATGAAAAAAGTAACTTTGCCATCAAATCAATTTTTAAATTCATTGCAAGTCACCAACCCATGTAGCGAAGTCATTTCCTCATTTTCGTCTATACTCTTTACATGAATGAGATTAATGTTTACTTTTAAATACGAGTAAATCAGAATCCACTTTCATGCAATATGCTTTAGTATCGTCTCCATTTACATTTACATGCACTAATTCACCTAACTGACCGACTAGGTACCCTTGGAGCCTCCGAGGGCTGTGACAGCAGAACAAACTCCTGGTAGAGGGCAACTCGTGTCGGCAGCCATTAATGTCACTAGAGCTTTCTCGCAATTCTTAGGAGCTGCGATACAGGTAAATTAACTCAAAAAATTGTGATGTAGCAGTTCCTACAGAGGAAATAAAAAGGAAACACAAATTGAGTATGTTATAGTCGCTATAAAACAAAGAAATCTTGAAGTGAATCAAAATATAAAATCGTTTGTACAATATTTTAATTTTCAAATGTATATTATACGATATTTACAGGTTAGAAAATTGGATCGTCAAAATTGTACGTTCCAAAAACTAACGTCATGTCATATTGATACCACATTTAATTTAATCATTTTCGCAGATCATATTAACAATCATATAAATAATCTTTATTTTATTATTAAAATGTTCAACGAAGTTATTATGTGTTATAATTTTTTGTGATCGTGATTCATAATTTCTTTTGTTTCTTCTAATTTCATGTTTGCTCCCAAAAAAATGCTTTGTATCGGTTTCATGTTAGATGTTAAACATTATTTGTATACTTTTGTAAGACTTTTAAAACATAAGAGTACATTTTATATTCTAAATATAATAAAGAACGCAGTAACGCGTATAATAAAGGTATATTTGGTTTACCTTTTATTCCTACGCCGAAAACTTACGACAAGACGTTGCAGATTTAGTACGTAAATCGAGGCTACCTAAGAGTAATGTCACCATACAAGAGCGTCGAGCATTGGATGCCATACACAAAAATAAGGATATTTTGGTGCTTAAGGCCGATAAGGGTAACGCTACTGTGGGGATAAACACGAGAGTATGATGATAATATTAGGAATTTGCTGACAGACAGGAATGTATATGAACTAGTGTGATTTAACCCGATAGCCAGAGTGATGCGACGTATGCGGGGTGTAATAAAAGACCACCAGGACATTTTCACTAAAGACGTGTTCAGTTATCTTTATGAACCAAGGGCAGTACAACCGCCAAAATTGTATTGCCTACCAAAAATTCATAAGGCCAATGTTCCTTTGCGGCCGATAGTAAGTCAGATTGGTTCACCCACATATGACTCGGCCAAATTACATTTCTTCAATATTACAACCATCGGTGGGCCAATTCATAAAAAAATAGACGAAATAAAGCTGAAACCACAAGAAGTCATGGTGAGTTTTACCATTGAGTCGTTGTTTACCAATGTTCCTCTTAAGGAGTGTCTAAATACCATGAAGGATAGGCCGGCTTGTAATAACTTGTCAACTGATTATATTGCTTTACTGGAATATTGGCTGGAAGGCAATTACTTCCTATTGACCTGAGTCAATACTATCTCCAGATAGATGGTGTCGCTGTGGATAGTCCTGTAGCACCAGAAATTGCGAATATATGGATGGATTCCAAAGTCGCGAGCCAAACGTAGTGAGACTTTGGAAAAGGTATGTTAATGACATCTTCAGCATCATCAAAGGAAGTAGACAGGAAGTAGAGCAATATGTTAAACACCTCAATTCCATTCATCCAAAAATGGGGTTCATCTATGAAATGGAACAAGATAGAATTTTGGTTTTCATAGATGTCAAAATAATGGTTAGAGAAGACGGTTCCTTGTCCCACACTGTTTATAGAAAGTCAACACATACTGACAGATACCTGCATACCTGTTCATATCATCATCCTCGACACCTGCAATCCGTCGTTGTTCCATACGTTCCGTTAACAGACAGCCAACATTTATGCTATACGTGAAAGGAGTGACGTACAAAGTTAGAACAGTATTGAGAAGATACTCCATTAAGACTCTATATACTCCGTCCTCCAAACTAGCGGAAAATCTACGCACACCCAAAGATGTTATACCTTACCTGATGCCAGGTGTCTATAAGATAGACTGTAGCTGTGGTAGTTTCCTAATAGGCCAAACTAACACATCGGCCGAACACATTCTCAATGTAATTAATCACTGGATAGAACAACTCTGCACTCTCAAAATCCCCTCAACTGAACGTCACAATTGTCCCAGGATTGTACGTGAAGCGATTGAAATTAGGAAATATAAAAATTGCAATCGGGAAGATGGATATAAACTGTCGTCGACGTGGAATCCAGTGATTAACAAATTTAAACCTTGCGATTTACCGTCGAATTCGTCCCCAGACATTGTTAGTATAGTGTGTTGTAACCCTTCTGAATGTGAAGATCAAAAGTGGGTAGTTGATAAAACTGCTCGCAAGTCCCATCCCGGACTACCCACCTCATCAACTCGTGACCACGGCTGGTGTAACCCGTGCGCCCGCGCCGAAACGTCGAGTAGGGATCTTTTATCCCTACTCGACGTTTCGGCGCCAAATACCTTTATTAAACGCATTCGGACCCTATTTAGAATATAAAATGTGTACAAAACGGGAATGTTTAAAAAGTTGTAACAGTCTATATCCATTAGGGTGCAACAGCTAGCCACACTTCAATTTTTTAGTATAAAATCGCATATCCAGAGTGTGACTCGCTACATGGTTCATCTTATAGGCAGATAGCCTAGGCATCAAGCCATAGCCTGTATACTGTTCTCCTAAGAGCAAAAGGCATTGTAAATATTTTTAACCAAAGCACGAAAGCATAAGTAACATTATTTTCCGAAATTCAAAATAAACAGAGGGATTAAACGATGGTTATTATTTTTTCTAAGTTTCTAGTTAGATTTTAAATTAAGAAATATTTTTTAGAGTTTTCTCGTATGTCGTCAAAATGCACTTGTGTCTTTTTTATATGATACGGTGTTGGAGTTTATAATATGGTATTTTGTAATTCCAGGGTGCAGCCCAAACCGTCCAGAACGTGATACGGGCAGGCCAGCGCGCCGCTACGGACGTGTACTCGAACGGTTCGGGCGCCTCCGGGTAGAATCAGTTGTATAGCCATTGGACTCGAAACTTTTACGAAAGTTACAGTACGCACTATGTGTTACAAGCGCTCAAATGTAAATATCTAGTTGGTTAGTCTCCAAGTTTGTTAAGCACTGCCACGTTAGGAGAGAAAGAAAAAATAAGATTTTTTAAGACATTGACATTCAGAAAGTTCACGTGAAAATAGTTTGACAATTATAAGAAAATTTATAGGAATTTCATACTTTGGCATAATATATATAGTTTTACTGTTCAATAAGATAAGAAGTTGACTTCCTTAAAATGTTCCTACTAAAATGGTCATAAACATTTTCTGAAAGTTTTTGTTACCACAACATCTGGAATGTTTTCTAAATTGTTTTATCATGTCTTTGACTGTAAAAATTAGATTTTGGTTAGGTTTGTCGCCTAAAGATTGTCTGAAAGTGTAGAATTTAGGCAAAGAATGTGATGTTAGAACTATTTTAGATGTAATATTTAATATTTTTGTAATGTAAATAAAGAAAGCTTCTTCCTTATATGAAGCTAGACGCTTTTTCTGCTCTATATTTTCATACTATATAGGGATGTAGGAGAAATTGTTAGATGCTGTTTTGGGAATATATTCAAATTCATAGAAACAAGAGAAAGATTGAATAAAATTTCTTATTCCAATTATATTTATATTTGAATTGTGAATGGACGTGACTTCATAACCTGCCATTCTAATTAATATTTTAAGTTGATTAATACAATTAGATATAAAAAAATGGTGAAATAGGAGATGACATTATAAGAAAATTTCGTGAACTGCCTTGATCCAAACAACAAGGTGTTCTTATAAACATCGCAGTAAGCAATTATTAAATATAAGAAGCGAATTGTATCAAACAGCTACGAGTGTCTCTGATATTTTAAAATCGATTTCTATTCCTCAAACTGTATCGACGTTACCATAAGTTCTACTTTAATCTTAAGTTTAAATACATGTGCCATTTAGCACGTGCTTGGTGTACTCGCTTCCTCTACTTCTGCCTTTATTTATTTAATTTAATATGGTGTCAATAATATATTGAGGGGATTTAGTTAATTCAATAGTGGGGTTTACTCAGTCAGTTTCATAAGTAAGTCTTTAAGATATATCTATAAAATGTACCTATTGAAATTTGTTTTTCTATTATCTGTAATATAAATTTGTCATGTATACTCTTCAGTTAAGTCTAAAAATAGTCTAAAATGACTATTTTTAGCATGTTTTCACTATTATAAAGTTATCTAAAAAATAATAATTTTCAATTTTTTTAAAGCAGTAACATATATGCAATTTAATTTAAAATATCTTATTGTATAAATTAGTTTACATTTATTAATGAAGCTGACTTCTATTTTAAATAAGTGTATTTTATCGATTTGCTACAGCTAAGAGGTTGAGCTTTCCACTGCCTTTTAAAATTTAGGTCTAAGTTCGGACCGGGTGGTAGGTTTTTATAAACGACTTCGTAATGTTGTTGAAGTTTCATATTTTCCAAAGCTATAGTGAAATAAAATATCACTGCCACGTTTGTTCTCTAGGTTTTTAAATGCCCAGTTTAGTAGTGAAAAAAGCTGTTCGAAAATATTTCTTCAGAGGTCGACATGGATATTTCATATCGCCATTTTAGAAAACTGCGGTTAATGACGAAATCAATATAAATCGATAGCGGGCTCGTATATAAATGAAATGACACGTGGCAATCTCAGTAACTCAAAGTAGGTACCTACTATATTTTTATAAATTTTTAAGGTATAGATAAATGGGATGTAAGTTTGACAAACTTTTTTATGTCGAAATGCCAGATTTTTATGTATAAGATCGGAACATTCGCTACTCATGCGCCTTCGATAAGCTTTATAAATTTTGTATGTACCTAATTTAATCAGGAAGGTTGATTTAATACAAAAATAAATTAATTTGTAAATTACTTTTGTGTTTTTGCTACCCCTTAGCTATAAAAAAGAACGTAATGAAAGAGTAAATGCATATAGTACTTTGTAAATTATTACGCCTGATCTATTTTGTTTACCACTTGTATTCAATTTTTGCTACCAACACTTTCACAGGCTTCAATCGCTAATTAATATAAGTTTGAATTCATTTTCATTATGTAATATGTAATTTAAAATAAAATTATATGTTACATGTAAATTACTTTGTAAATTATTACACCTGATCAATTTTGTTTACCACTTGTATTAAAATTTTGCTACCAACATTTTCACAGGCTTCAATCGCTAAATAATATAAGTTTAAATTCATTTTCATTACATAATATGCAATTTAAAATAAAAGTATAGGTTACATGTAAATTTCTTTGTAAATTATTACTCCTGATCAATTCTGTTTACCACCTGTGTTAAATTGTTGCCGTCAACATTTTCACAGGCTTCATTCGCTAAATAATATAAGTTTCAATTCATTTTCATTATGTACCAAGCAATTTAAAACACAAGTACTTATAGGTTACAGGTATTGAAAAAAAATCGAAAGCAATATTTATTTATTTAACAATTTATTGTTTACTCATAACAAAAAATAAATAAAAGAAGGAAGAAATAAGAAAAGATTTACAAATGGCAAGCTTATCTCCTGCAACGATGTTCTTGCAAACATTTCCTTTTAAGCGACATTTTGTAAACATTCTTTCTTTTTAGTTGTAGGTACATTAGATTAAGATTGTTAACTGAATGTTATTGAGGATTTTAATTTAAATGATAAATTTAGAATCACATTTTGCATATTTAGGATTTATCTTGACATTTTGATTAGCTATGTACATTTTAAACTATACAATGTACGAACTGTTCAAAGTTCGAAATATTTGTTCGTGGAGTTTTCACAGGCGCTTGACGTATTTACAGATATTATTATTAAACGAGTACAGTAAAGAATAAAACAAAAGACACATTAAGCAATATAGACAGTCCGTAGCTGTACTATGGTTAGCGTAGCTTTAGCGTAAATAGTCTAACTTTAACATGGGTACGTGGGTATATAATATAGTACCTACGTATTTGGACATATTTTAAAGCATATTTTTTTTATCGAAGAAGGCCGTAGGCGAGCGTACAATCTATGTGACGATAAGTGTAGCCCTGTAGCACCTGTAGCCCATGGACATCCGCGACATTTGCCAACATTTGTCCAAAATTATAAACGTTGACACGGTCACGAATGCGCTGCCTACCTTTGGAGATATAGCAATGTATTTTGAGAAAGAGTTGGGAAAATGGGGAGAGATAGGATAGGATGGGATGCGAATGGGCTCTGGCATATCTCATTTTCTACCGAAACACGTACGTACAGTGGGGAAATAGGATAAAGTGGAAAATACAGAACATGTAATCTTCTGCGATAGGGAGTCGACGTAGCCAGTCGAGCGCGCTAGGCTGTTGGATTTCCGCGTGCACTCTGCCCTTCTGATTGTTACTAAAGTTGTTATTTGTTACTTAAATAAATTATAAAAATATAACGTAATAATATAAAAATAATAATAAAAACAAAAATAATTTAAAAAATCTTTATATTTATGACCTCATTTAGACTCAGTCTGAGTCGTTGTAAGCTATGCAAAAAATACAAAATATTGTAAAAATACTATTAAATAAGAAGATGATGTATATAATAATACTAAAATATGTCACATTATAGTGACGTCTTGTGAGCAATAGGACCGTATCGATTAATTAAACTTAACTTGATTAAATTAAACTTGATTAATTAAAACTTTTTTTTTTGTTTAAATAGGGCCATGTTTTAACATCTGACTTTTAAGACAAACTTAAAAAAAATATTAAGATTTCATGAAAGTCGTAAATTTCCCGACAATAAGGTCTCTTTTTTCATATAATGCCCAAATATGTTGTTCTGATAAATAAACTTCCAAATCATTGAGTCCACAACCTTCTCACTTCTCCACAACTTGCTTCTGTTCTTCGCGATTTCACGACGCGATTCAAAACCAGTAGCAATCTTAGAATGATAATAACCTTGGAACTATTTTTTCTGATCACAACAAGTGGTGTTTTACTTAGGAATGTTATTATGTCACTTTTAAAAATATTTTTATCAATCATCGATAAGGTTAAAACATTATTTTGTTTATCTTTTATGAATTTGTGCCATGCGCGAACTGGCTATATGCCTAACAGTGAAATGAATAATGTACAATCTGTTACTGAATTAACTCACGACCTGAAATAAGTCAACTAATTAAAAAGTAATATATAAAACTGTTGTGGCGAAAAATAAAATTATTTTAGACAATAAATCAAAAGTTACAATATAAAGTTTTCTTGTTCTATCTAAAATGTTCGTAGCGCCCATTATTGAGAACATGGCAATGATCGGGCACTGAGGCGAGCGCGGCGTAGAATAGAGAAGAAGAATAGAAAAGAGCATAGAATGCAACATCTGCCTGTGGAATAATTAGGTATGTATAAAGAAATAAGTGACACGTTGTATTGGAGGTGGAACCGTAGGGAGTAGTTATTGCTGGCTCGTTCACTTATACGTGCTTATAATGGTACTACGAAAAATGACGTCATTGTTCCGTATTGCGTTCCCTTTCTTAACTTGTGGCTTCTAAATCTATCCAGTCACTTTTTTAATATATTTTGATTTCACATTCTAGATTGAGTTTTCTACAAATATATACCCATAATTACGGTATTACAATTTATACTGTGACTGTGAATTTATACTGTGACTGATTAAACTGGTATTACTGTGAATTTATAAAACACTGTTAAAACAAAAATCGCCTGCTGTTGTGAATTATCCCATTTCGATCTTATCCTATTCCCCCCAATTTTTCCAACCCTTCCTCCGAATCTATTCCTAAATATGCGAAGGTAGACAATGATACCTGTCTTCTTCAACTTTTTCAACGTTGTCTTTCTGGACTGATGTTGGCATGTATCGCGGATGTTCATTGGCGATAATAAGACTTTCTAACTGTTCGTCTATCTGCTCGTCTATTCGACTATCTGCTCGTCAGCCATCTTCGATTTATAAAAAAATAAATAAACTGAATGAGAATTTTATTTTATTTCTTTTTATTTTTGAAACAGACAGTATTTATCTATCTATATATATGTAAAACAGTAAAAGGGTTGACTAAATTTAAAACAAAAATTGGGGGTCCCTTTAGAAGCTATAGAACGCAAAACAGTAGTTTTAATTTTAATTGTCTGTATATCTGTTTGTTTGAGGATCACGTAAAAACTACTAAATGAATTTTGATCGGGTAATCACTAGTGTATAGCTAAGTATCCAGAAGGAAAACTGGCATATGTCATCTTCATATGATACAAAGAAGGTGATTTATAGTGGAAAATAAAAAATCCTTTTAATAAAATTACTCAAAACTACTGGATAGATTTTCATACGTGAAATCCATCGTGTCGGTGCTTTTACGGGTGTTAGAAATCTTTTACAGCTGCAAAGTCCACGCGAGGGCAGCCGCGAGTGGAAGCTACTCGTATAACAGAAATTAAAAAGACTTTACATATCCTAAACTAGTATAATTTCCGCTATTAAAAAAGCACTTAATTCCACTTAGCATCATAAATAATTGGCATTAATATACTTCTAGACTATGTAAAGTAAATAGTATGTAGGTATCCATTGAATGCATCTGCAAAAGTAATTGTTTTATGGTTATCATGTAACTGGGAGATGATTTTCTGATTAAATTGTTAAAACCTATTACAAGTCGCATTGTATTATCATCTCTCTACGTACTTCGGGCGAACAATTTGCAATTTTTTTTATATTTAAGGCACACGACTTGTCTAAATGAAATCGTGTCTTGATTGAAGCGATACGTTTTTTATTAAGCAACCTTGAGACACGTGTAATCGCAATAAGACATAAACAATTTTTTATGACCACTTACCATTTGACTTATCGAATGTGGGTATAGGTTCTATTAATAAAATACTATTTAAATTACAGTAGTAGATTAATTCGTGATATTAACATGTCAGTATTGATCGTAACATAATTTAATGTTTAATTATGTGTGTTGATAAAAATAAATCATTTCCTATTTAACAATGCTTTCGATTTTTTTTAATAAAGACTTCTCCGAAGTTAAATTTAGACAAATAGGATAGATAAATAGATAGATAATACTCTTTTTTACACCAAAAACAATAACAGACATTGTAGACATAAAATGCACAAAAGGCGGGCTCCGCGTTAAAAGCGATCACTGCCACACAATCATAAAATAAGACAAAAAAAAATTGACAATAAGAAACGAAACAGTCATAGATAACTAATAAGATAAATCAATGTATCAGCCCGTGTTTCACCACTGCTGGATATAGGCTCTCCTAAGGAAGACCTGAAGCCACTTTCTTCAAGTCGTAGTTCCACCTGGCTCGAAGGCCGCCGAAGCCCAACGTGGACATAAAATGCTACGTGCCTACGCTTCGGAGATCTCTTTGGAGAAACTGAGGGATTTGTCCGTGCAATACAAGATCAAGTGATGAATACTCGGAATCAATGGAAGTTCATACTAAAGGATGGCACTGTGGACGTATGTCGAGCGTGTGACCATTCCGGAGAGTCTCCCAGGCATATCACTTCCAATTCTCCTGCTCTTTCCAATACTGAGTATTTGCACAGACATAAACAAGAGGTCAGAATTCTTCACCAAGAGCTCGTCTTGTTATTAAATGGGTTAATCACAACTTGCCTTGAGACCAAGTTCAGGCAGTTGAGTTTCCGTAGTGACTGGCTCTCAGCGAAGATGCAGAAGGTGGCGCTGCCTGAAATGGCGCATATCGTCCGCTGATTTCTGTGCCCAAACCTCGACCGGCTGTGTTTCCGCCGAGGGTTATACCGTCTCTCCTACATTTTGGCTCACCAGTGGAGAGATGAGATGGTATAGAGACATTTTTAAATAATAATTAATTTCTAGTTAGATTGCATATTATAATCGGATGTAATACTTCAACGTCACAGCCCGCGGGCGCGTCGGATGTGCATATCTTAATTTTATTAGTACCGTATTACCCTCAATGAGCTTACCAGTATGCCTGATTAATGTCCCACATTAGCGGGCCGTGATGCGCGATATATTGCGAGGAGACATTAGCAGGAATGAGGACAATAATTATAGCTGGATTTAAAAATATACTATGACTAATAGTCTTATCAGTGGTTGATGTATTGAGCATGTACTGAGTATCTATTTTTGTTATACTGCAATGGTGCATGTTGTGTGGCCCGAGGTGTTATAAGAAACATTTCATACAACTTGTTAGTGAAATAACGCAAAAGCTTTTTTATGGTCGATGGCGGCAGACGAGCATATAGTCCACCTGATGGTAAGCAGATATTGTCGCCCATAGACATCCGCGCAACATGCCAAAATTAATCCAAAATGACAAACGTTGGCACACCCCCGGATGCGTTGCCTACCTTTGAAGACATAGGAATGGATTTGGAGAAAGGGTTGGGAAAATGGGGAGGGGTAGGATGGGAAAGGGCTCTGGCACATCTCACTCACTACCGAAACACGTACGTACATTGGGGAAATAAGAGAAAGTGTGTAATGCAGTACATTTCAAGGCAGTCTTCTGTGAGAGAGGGGTTTTTTTGTCACAGAAAAAACGCAAAACCAACGAATTGAAACGAACCAACGAACGACACGTCAACGAATTTGAAATATATAAAACAGTTCTAGCGAGAAATAAAATTATTTATGGGAATAAATCGAAAGTTACAAACGTATTTTTTTTTGTTCCATCTAAAATGTTCGTAGCGCCCATTTTAGATAATGTATAATGTCTGGGCGCTCGGCGCGGAGATTAAATATATCGTACAAGATATTCTAGAAATGTACAATGAGTTATGACAAATAACTGATGTGAAAACTTGTAGAATAGATTCTACTCTCGATACTGACAACCTACTTTCAGTTATGAGCTATTAAACTATATTTAGATATGAGGGGGAGAGTGTACGCTGCAATCCAACAGCCGCTGGGCGCGATCTCACAGAAAACTACCTTGAAATGTACTGCATTTCCCACTTTATCTTATTTCCCTAATGTGAGTACTTGTTTCGGTAGCGAGTGAGATGTGCCAGAGCCCATTCCCATTCCCCATTCTATCCCTTCCCATTTTCCCAACCCTTTCTCCAAATCCATTACTATATCTCTAAAGGTAGGCAGCGCGTCCGGGGCCGTTCCATCGTTTGTCATTTTGGACTAATGTTGACACGTATCGCGGATGTCTATGGGCGACAGTATCCACTTACCACCAGGTGGACTGTATGCTCGTCTGCCGCCTTCGTCCATAAACAAAAATAAGTATGTTACTAAACAACCTATTAAATGTTAATAATTATCTTAACTTATGTTATGACAATCGTTGATATAATCAAACGAATGTTGTAACAGACTGGAGGTGAGAGTAGAAAAACCAAGTTCTGACACATTTTCCTATACGGAACTCATACGTGATTGATTATACAATTAGTTTTAATTGCCAGGTCATTTCTTGTCAAACGAGTTCACAGTTTTGTTGCAAAAGTTGTCAATCGTGTCGACTTATTGCGGTTTAAACATTTGTTAAGAATAATTTAAAACTGCGGATAAATTACCATTACACGATTACATTTTGTATGCACAGGTCTACATATACCGTGATAAAATACCATCCGGCTGCGTTTCTCCTTTCATTATTGAACACTCATGGATAACTTGTCACCACATATGTGAGTTATTACATTCGTGTCATATACCTCCAGATCCAATTAATGAAATATTTATGCAGAATAGCGTACATTTTAGAATTGGAAAAAGTTTAAATTAATCGCATAAAAGTTACTACATACAGTTTGTCTCTATTGCTTTGATAGATGTGTGTACAGATAAAGGCAATGGTTAAATTTTTTGATGATATTTATTTTTTATCTTTATTAATTGGTTTGTATGTATTTTTGTATATACATACTACTAGTTGTACTATATATACACTTGTACCAAATTGCATCCACGTTTCTTTACTGTTTGGTAAAGAAACGTTTTGACTGGTATAAAATGTCATATGGCATTATGTTCGCCATTTGTACAATTACTTACGCAATAAAGTTTAAATAAATATATTATTGGATTTAAGTGTAGAGAAATCAATATTGCGAATCTGTTAGTCTTATCGATGTTCTTTAAATGACAACGAATTATTTTTATCAATTTTTTTCTTGTCAATCATCGACTAACCAGTATAAATTGCTCAATTGACCAACCAGAATAGAAAAATTCTGCATAACCAAAACACATACATTGCTTGCTTTGCAAGTTGTAAATATCGCAAATATATCAGTGACGGGGAAATAAAAATTTTGTCATCTTACAAAACAAGTATTAAATATTGACTTCCACAGGCGTTTCAGAGCCTGAGCTCAAGACCGAAAAGTATGCTGTACGCCTATACATTTATTGAAACATAAACATAATCCTCTTAGTTAAAAAAATCCTTTTATGTCATCATTTACGGAGAATTTGCTTGGCAGTGTGATTTGATATGTACTCGTAAATGATTTCCATCTAATTTCTGTTCTTCACAGTACTGTTCTTTGTTCATAATTGTTGCGCGAGATTGGCAAGATTTTTAGAGAAAATGAAGACAAGCTTTGCTATACAAAATGTGTCCAGCAGAATTTAACAACATAACCAAGCGGTTGAAGCGGGCCAGCTGCTAATGGGAATACAATAAATAACAAACAAGGCGAGGTCGGTTGATATAATAGCTGCGAACTCTATTGTAAATCAATTAAAATTGTAAATTTATTCTGGTAGTACACAGTTATTTATTACAAGATCCGTAATATCTGTAAGTACTTTTGTATTGGGAAATGCTGGCAATTATACGTATATACTATAGATTGACGTAGGAATTGAAGAGATCTGTATCGCTTTAAGTTTTAGGCATATATTTGATTGTTTCTTATGTAATGTCGAGTTGTAGCAAACTGGTATGTATTACGTTGGGTCCTATTATATTGGAACGCTGTGAATATGCATGTTCGGGCTTTTCCCTTTCGTTTTTATGTCTATTCGCACAAGGATTGAAATACGGATGCATAAGTTTTGGGTTTCTCTGTACCAGTAGCCCCTACTAATGAGACTCGATTACTGAATTTTTTAATACATTTTACGAACTCATTAAGGGCATATGCTGACAAATTTCCTAGTTGGAGTAGAAATTGAAAGCCATTTACTATGATAGTACAAAAAGTCTTCCAAGAAAGTAAACTCGTATTGATGGCCTCAGATTGATGCGTTCTTTTAGTTTTTTAATTGTAATTTATATTTAGCGCTAGGAGGACGACTTCGTAGAAACTTTGGAGGGTATATAAATGATATTGGAATAGATAATGAAGTAGTGGAATATCCAACAGAATTTGATGGAATTATGACAAGAAATAAACTTCAAATTTAGACTTTGCAAAACGCTTAATGAGGTATTATATCATCGGCAACTCATCCGAATCCCTCCTAGTGTTGAAGGTGTCCATGAACGAAAGTAGCTAATTTTCATTAAAAAAAAATTACAAACTGAAAATATACCGGACCACATCATACCATCTGTCTGTCTCTTCAATGCTGGATATAGGTCTGTATCATGGACCGCTGTCACACAAAATCTTTCGCTCTCCTCCTTCACCCACTAGTATATAGTCGAATTGAGACTATTTACTGGGAAATATAGCGTGAGAAGTTACCCGGTCGGACTGAAAACTAAAATTATTCATAACAGACACAAATGGGCAGGGTGTTATCTGTCGCAGAACCAACAACAGATAAGGTAGACGAGGCGTTGAATGGAGACCACGTACCAGGAAGCTGGACCGACGACTAGAAGAAATTTGCTGGTAGTGGTTGGATGAGACGTGCAGAAGATCATGTCTTGTAGCGAGTTTTGGAATAGGATTATATCCAGCAGTTTAGAAACTAGCCTGATGGTACGGTCTGGTACACTACCTTATATCCGTAAGTTTTTTTGAGAACGTATATACAAAAAATAGAGAATTTTAAATAGCACTATGTTGAAATTCATAACTAGTACAGATCTCTATTAACTGAGAAACAAAAATATGACCTGCACTTTCTTTCGATGAATACTTAGCTTTAAGTCTTTAAATCTAGGGCCATGATGTAGGGAATAAATAAAAATATATTCTAATGATTTGTCGATTGTAAAATCTACCAACAAATTGGTCTCATGGTAACGCTCTAAATAGGTACTAATCTTCAATGTTATCTCGATCGATCACGCTCTGACGTACGCGGTCAAACCTTACTTTTGGCCTATCTTTGTAGACAGTTCTACGAATTAAATTTATTTACGTATCAATGAATGTTCCGTGTACATTACGTAGTCAAATTTTGTTGACGTTGGCTACAGTTGGGTAACAAACAGTGTTACGATGTGTAACTGTTACTCGAAGAAAACTGCGTCATCTCTTGGATTTGTACTGACGTAACTTTAGTTTTATACTTAATTTATACTTAACACTTTATACTTAATTAAAAATAGAGGGCTAAAAACGTACATACTATTGTTGGCCTCAATTTGAATTTAAATAGATACAATATTGCTTAGCTTCAAATTAGGTACACGACCACACCGAGCACAATAGACGGTATACATACTCTAGCTATAAATATTTTTACAAAGAAAACTGTTGATATTTTTTTTAATTATCATTTTATTAGAAGAATTTGTGTTATTTTAAAAATAAATAAGAATTCATTTTAAGAATATAATGTTTATTCGAAATGGTCACCATTTGCTTTTATAGAATCTTTCAAACGTTGTGGCCAGTTCTGATATTTATTAAATTATCATTTTACTAGAAGAATTTGTGTTATTTTAAAAATAAATAAGAATTCATTTTAAAAATATAATGTTTATTAGAAATGGTCACCATTTGCTTTTATAGAATCTTTCAAACGTTGTGGCCAGTTCTGATATTTTTTAAATTATCATTTTACTACAAGAATTTGTGTTATTTTAAAAATAAATAAGAATTCATTTTAAAAATATAATGTTTATTCGAAATGATCACCAACCATTTGCTTTTATACAATATTTCAAACGTTGTGGCCAGTTTTGGATTGAAACACGCACGATTTCATGGGAAAGTTGGCCTATGAAATGTTTTAGGGATTCTTTAAAACAGACCATAAATCATAATCGATCGGATTAAGATTGGGACTACGAGTACATGACTGCCAGTCTTCAACTGTAATGAAGTCGGGAATATTGACACGCGTGTGTTGAGCGAGCCTTATGACCTGGTGATGAGTCTTGCTGAAAGGACCATTCATGGTTATGGAACAGGCTGTTGTTACTTTTATACATTTGAGCCGACATTATATTACCTTTATCACAAAATATATGGTTCAGTCACTACTTGATAGCTAACTATCACTGAAGTCAGATAATGGTCACGTTGCACCCTATTAACCAATTGAGCAGTTTCTCTAGTTATGAGCATAAACTCGATCATTCTGATTATTAAAATATTATTCAATGGTGAACATTTACTCGTCCGTAAATAAGGTTTGTCTATGAGCTCCCTTTGCGTACCGCCGAAGAAGTTGTTTTGATTTGTCAACCTTATTTTTCTGTAAATTTTCAGTTAAGAAATGACCAGTAGGTCTTTTGTAAGCAGCAAGTTCTAAACCAATTTTTAAAATACGCTACATATTTCTGGGTGCTATTCTCATCTCTCTGGATAAAATCTTTTGCTTCCGGATGGGATTTACTCGGATTCTCTCCTCCACAGCTTCAATCGTCTGTTTAGTATGAATAGTGTGTGGACGGCCAGACCTTTTTCTCTCTTAAACAGAGGACGTTTCAACGTACCTACCAATAGCCCGGTACACAATTATTCGGCTAACACGAAGCGGATGGAGAGTTTTAAAAATTGCGTTAGGATTGGGCCTACTTGCCTACTTTGTGTAATGCAATTACAGCAATACGGTTTTCGTTATCACCCCACTCCATTTTAATATTAGTACAATATTTAATAATGATTGGCGCCAAAATGAGGAAAAACATTTATTTTTCACGTGTGAATTATAAATTCCAAATTCAATTCTTTTCTTCTTTATTGTAACGGTATTTATGACCAGACTAAGTATAAAGAAGATCGAATTCGGACTTTTTTGTTGGTTGATTGGAGTTTCTAATTGATTATTTATTTTTTCAAAATTGTGTATTGTGAGATTTGTGGTTTAACAGTGATAGTTTATTAAACTTCAAAGTGTTCAATGGTTGTTTATTATGTTTGTAATAATCAAATAAAAACATAAGACTGCATTTGTCGTGTGCTTCCAACTCTGTCCTTAGTTAACCAATTATCACTTTCCTGAGCGACTCCTGACTTGCTTTGACGTGATTGGAAATTGACAAGACTTCGGTTTTGACTTTAATTGCTAAAAAACTTCACACAGGCATAATGTGTTAATTGCACCATTGCCATATATGAAAAGACAAGAAAACTCGAATCCATATATATATCCCTTTGATTGTGCTGTGTTTTTTATGTGTGGTGTACAAAAAAGAATTAGCATCGTCTGGTGTCGACTAGCTTTAAAATAACATCACTCGATCTCTTCCCGTGGGTAAAATGTGATTAAAGGTTGACAAAGCGGTTACCACTAGTCTTGACAACCTACACCACCTCTAAAAAGAGTCGACTGGCCAACCCGCTTGGCCAGTGTGGTGATTTAAGGCCATTATACATAGGACTGGACTCCTGGACATAGACCACCTCATGCACACTGTCTTGCAGTGTACATAAGATGGTCTATGTCCAGGAGTAGATATTAAAGGTATACAGTCCACTTGATAGTAAGTGGATCATGTAGCCCATGGACATCCGCGATACATGCCAACATTTGTCCAAAATGACAAACGTTGGTACGCCCCCGGATGCGCTGCCTACCTTTGCAGATATATCTAGGAATGTATTTGGAGTAAGGGTTGAAAAAACTGGGAGGGATAGCATAGGATGGAATGGAAATGGGCTCTGACATATTTCACTCACTACTGAAACACGTGCGTACACTGGGGAAATAGGCTAAAGTGGGAAATGCAGTACATTACAAGGTAGTCTTCTTTGAGATGTAAGTATATAGTACAGCGAGTGGTCGTAGCGAACGAATAAAAAAATAAATGATGTAGGACTGATTGTTTTCTTTTTAAAGTTTTAGAATGCACCGGTCACGTTCTCGTTACGATTTGATTTAAGAAGCGTATTGTGCAATCGATAAAAGTATCCAATGAGAACATGTGACACATTGTAGGTGATAGTATTGAGTCAGAATTGTGTCAAATTGTAAAAAGAAAGTGTCATTTCCACCACGCTTGCGCACACAGTGTATATAACTGTAGAATATAAAAATAATGTAGTATTTCATCCGTACCTTTTTCCATATAAATAGCATGGCGCTTCTTATTCCGTAGCGACTACGAAACACGTCTACGAAAGCTACGTTTCCGTTGTAATTCCGAGTAATAAGCGCTCCTTTGTACATCTTCACAATTCCCTTTAAGAATGAAGTACATTTTTTTTTTTTTTATAGACTAGTGGGCGGACGAGCAAGCGGTCCCACGTGATGGTAAGTGTCACCGCCGCCCATGGGCACCTGCAACACCAGGGGGTATGCGGGCGCGCCGCCGACCTTGCAAAATCCTATTCACAGGTCTCTTGAAGAACCCCATATCATAGCTCAATGGAAAGACCTCTTGAGGCAGTTCGTTCCACAGCCTACGGGTCCGCGGTATAAAATAGTTTTTAAAATAATTTAAAATACTTATTAAACATATTTAAAATAAAATAACTTTATTTTTATAGTCATTATTATTTTATTTATTTATATAAACTTTAACGCACAAAGTAACATTATAAAAATATACAAACATTCTCCGCCAGTCAACCTTTGACTAAAGAGAATTACGAAGTATTTGCATAGTATTATCAGTTTCTTTTTAATTTTAATCTTTTCGACTTCTCCTTTCGTTCGATATCAGCCTAATAACGTCTCACTGCTGGGCCCAGGCCTCTCCTACTAGATACTCAGATGTTTCGGGGCATAATCTAACACGCGGGCCCTGTGAGGTCTCAAAAATCTGACCATGTGTATGCCCAGATTTTTTTACTCTCTAAAACCAGGGTTACTTTAAGATGTTTACCTTCACTACCGAGCTAATGGATATTTTTTAAAAATCTATATTTTAGTTGAAGCTCAATGGTACCGGCCAAGGATTTGAACTCAAGATCTCACAAATGAGAGTCGAGAATGGATACCTTTAAGCTGATTAAACCACATATTTAAATATTAAATTAAGATTAAGATAAATATTAACATTATGTAATATATTTAGGAATATGTTGTAGCTAAGTAACAGACTATTTTTTGGTACAACATGACAATACAACATTTTTTTGGTAGGTAATTTTTGGTTTTTGGTAACGTGAGTTAGTATAATGAAGCTACTACCAAAAATTAAAGTTCTCAGTTCTTTACAATTTACGAGTATAATTGAGCAAAAATATGGAGCTTGTAAGTGTGACTAATTTTAATTTCATTAAGATCTTTCGAACAATTTCATAGATAATCTTTTTTGACGCTTAAAATCCTCCTTACTATTGAGAGTAATGGTCTCAAAATTCAGTCTAAAAATATTTCAAACAAAGACCATTAATTTGAAATGCGATACATTTACGAGTAAATTGAAACTCTTTAAAATAACACTAATCATATTCTCAATTTATTCGTGATTAACTATTTTTTACTAATAAAAATAATCCGTAAAAACCAATAAAAAGATATTTTTAACTAATATTTTTAATCTCCTTAACCGCATCTTTGTAAAGGAAAATCAAATTAAATTGAGAATTTTTTCTTAGAACAAGAAAAACAAAACCACTGACTTTTTGCGCCGCCGACACATACCATAGAGTGTGTATTTAATCGGAAAACGCAAAAAAACTACGCTCGACCACTCCGCGTTTCGAAGTAGTTCAAAGTAGGTCGGCTCGCTCGGAAATCATCGGTCCGCTTCGGGTACCTTCGTGGCCGCCCGGCGATCGGCGCTTGCGCATACAACGCCGAGACGTCGCCGCGGTCGCAGTTGCGTTTGCGCAGCGAAAATTCATTCTCAAATTATCATTACGTCACGGGACGCGAGTTTTCGTAAACATAGCGCCGATATGGACTCATTCGTTTACAAGAAACTACATTGAACTGTGATTTTACGAACGTTTATTGAAGTGATTCGTGCTGGACTGTTTGATCGAAATCATGTTGTGGGAATCGGGTTTTGTTGAAGAATCAGATACGGTAAGTTGTTTATGATTAATCAGTTTTTTAACAATTTAAAGTATACTCAAAACTTGTTAATGTATTTATTAATGTGTGCGTAAATTATGAAACCTAGCCGGTTGCTCACACACTATTACAGCATGCGCGTACGCACATATTCGCGCATGTGTGAGTTAACTTTCTAGTTTTCGCTCGACGCTCGACGTATTTGCATAAAACGTGAACAGTTTTTCATAATATAAAACAGAGGGAAACGTGTAAACACTGAGCATGGTAAATATTCATTGCGCATCATCCCTGATGTGACATGAGTCGCGAATCGCTTCATTTCATGTAAATAAATGTTGACTTGGATGTCGATGTGCCATGCCCAGGCGCACTAAGATGGCTTTATTAGCAGTTCGTGTTTGAGAAACATTTCAAGAGTTTAACACGAATAATGTAGCGTGGAGCCTAGATGTTGGTCGGATATGAACCAAAATAAGAATATGCTTTTTATTTCTTTATTCAATTTAATACTTCGCACTAGCAACGCATTCACTTCTGTCGAATAAGCGCCCTTTATGTTTTTAATTCAGACCATTACATTCATTAATGTTTTCTCTTTTCATTACGTTTTACAAGGAAACATTTAATAATATCTTGCATAATGTAACTCATAAAAACTACACTAATTATGTAATTAATTTGGTAGGAATCGTTTTTGTAAAGAATCATTTATTTGCATTAAAATTTGTATGTATGAAGACCGTAATATACAAATGCTTATAAAGTCACGTTTAAAAAAAAACTATATGCAGAATTACTGACACAATGACAAAATGGCGGGGTTTTTCATCCATCCATCTGCTAGACGCGACAAAAAACATTATTAATGACAACGCGCATCATTTGAATGCAAAAACAAGAAAACCATAAAAAAGATCATACTCTAGGTAATTATTTGTACACATGTGGCAGTTAAATTAATCGTATTCTTTATTGGAGGCTAACTGATGATGTATTATTGCATAAAAACGTTAGAACACGTGTATAAATGTATACTATATACTGAAATATATACTCAAAACCATTTGATTTTAATGTTTGTGCCATGTGGTGGCGGTCGGCAATAGAATAGGCCCAACCCATTTCTTCCCGTGGCTGTAGTAAAAGGCGACTAAATCAACTAGACATGAGCTTTGCGTTTGTGTGAGTGCACACCGGCAGTGTACAGTGCGAACTATTTCAACAATTGGATTGGACAATTCGGCACCCACTCACCCATATGCAAAGCTCATGTCTCGTTGATTTCATTGTACCACAAGCACTGAGGAACTGTCTCTGAAAGGGTGGAATAGCGAATCCGCTTAGCCAGAGTGGCGTTTTGTGGCTTTACGTCTCTCATGCATAAAACAATGTGCCCATATCCAACAGTGGATACTGAAAGGGCTGGTTGCAGTGAAAGCATTCAGGGTCCACGAGAATAGTTTACTTCACGACCGGTGACTCTTAAAAGGCCACAAGGCCATAAGAATTTAGACCTACACGATGTTGAGGCAATCAAGGTTTTTTAGCCGGTAGGAGTACGGCACTACCTGGTACCACCTAGACTAGCCTAGCTAGACTAGATGGTACCAGGTGACCATGCAGGGTTTTCCTTGATTGTCTTTCCTAACATAAAAAAAAAAAAAGAGAATTGTTTACAGTCGTTTACTGTGCCTACACCGAACTATCTGTTATAAGTCTCGGATATTACGTTGATAGTTTAATTATTATTCAGTATTGCTGATGTAACAATAGTAATAATCACTTATCATTATGACAGAATTTCTAGATATAAGTTTTCTAGAAATATCGACCTAATACATACTACTAACTTCCTGCACTAGCTTCTTTCAAATGGCATAATTGATTGTTATAATTATTATTGATTTAAAAAAAATACAATTGCCTAGGGATGTCAAACATAGCCCATGTCCAATTGCATTAGTTTAGCGTCCTATAATGAAAAACTTTACAAAATCAGTCCAGCAGTGCTTGAGTTTACCTCTTATATAAAAACAGACAAATTGATAATAATAATAATATTGGCATAGACAATATTCTTGTATACTACAATATACAAGCATTATACAATATACTACACTTTACTTTACATATTACTTGTCAACAGAAAGATATGCTTACAGAATCGATTGAATCGGTTGGGGGTCAATTTTATTTAGTCACTGTTTGATTTGGTAATTTTTATAGTCCATATAACTAATTCGCTTTGGTGCCATCCTTGTCCAAGCTCGCAGTTATCCTAATCACATCATGAGAGGAGGGTGCTATATTCGCTTGGGTTTCTTCTGACGCACTTCTCGAAGTCCTTGCCTAATACTTGTCCAGGCCCTCTTCTTCTTTTGATTCTCCCCTTTCTGACCTATGACCATACAATGACCATACAACTCCAACTTCCACCTGCTTCTCTGTTTGTGCGATCTTCCTTCGCCGTTTAAAGTTCGCCGCTGAGTTTCCGAGATACTGACTCTCTCTGCACTCTAATTCCTTTATAAATTTCCTGCGCGAGACATGTCCTGAGAGCATAGGCCTTCGATTTATTATCAATACTAAGTCATGACATGGTCTCTAAAACAGTATTTTTCAATACAAGTGCACCTTAAAACAAGCTACTCGGGTGCTGGGAACTTGAAGTACGTATGTGCCGGCCGCTCATTACTGATATACGAGTAGGAGTGCTGTCATTTGATTATATTTTATCAATTTGGATTGCTAAGAATGACCACTCCTTTTTGTACAAATAATTTTATAAATATTTGAAATTTCTTCTAACCTTTCATCTATACGAATGAATGTTATTTCAGTTTGCTCTAATACGTCTAAGCGAGGGAGTAGATTTGTTCTACAACAATCTGTTTGCGGTCAGTCTTATCTAATCGCCTGTTGAATAAGTTATTAATAAGCTGCAAACGAAATTGTATTTGTTAGAACACTTATTCTCTGCTATACGCACAGATATTCTAAGCTATAGAATCGTAATTAATATGAAACACAGAAGTGTATACTTAGTCTAAGAGCACAAATAAAATTATTCTATTGTTAACCCTCATTTTATCCATAAAACTATGTAACACATTAACAATGATAATATTAATGTTGAAACAAACAAGTAAACAGATAACTTATCACTGCGTGGAAAGAGGCGACTCTACAATCAGAACGAGTTAGAAAGAGACAAAATATCATTAGTGTCGGTGGGTGGCTGAAATCTGCTGACTGTGATTGATTTCTCGAATAAATCCAATTCCTATACCAATGTCACTTTATTTCGTAGCACTTCCCTGTTAGCCAAATTTTTAATAGTGTGACATATGGAGCTTGCTACGAAGTTCTACGAATTGCGTAGAAGCGCTACGACGTTTATGATATCCTATAACTGTAACACAATTATGAATTTAACGGAACACAATTGTACTTATCAATTGTCTTTGTCTCAAAATAGACCGGTATCAAGCTCTATAAAAAAACCTTTTCAATGACTTTTAAAGAAACAATATAGTAATATTTTTAATAGAACAATAGTATATGATAATATCTGTGATTACTTCCGACGTTGTCGTCTTGTTTCAATCACTTGGATCGTTCGGGCCTAAAGTAACTGCGGTAATAATAGCCTTGAAGTGCTTTTTATAGACTCTCACAGTTTTTGTTTAGAATTAACACGCGTTAATCGATTAGTTTTTGTATTGTCTAATGCACAACGAACTACACATTGGCTCGTTGTAAGCTGACTTACGTAATAATGTTTCTGGTTGGGTGAGGTTTTTATAAACTTGATTTTCTTTGTCTCATAACAGGTGTACTTTAAATCGTTTCTGTTATTATATTTTGATATAATCATAGACTATAGAGACTAGTGCTGTAAAAATCAGCACTGAGCATTCGACGCTCGGAGCGCTATTGAACATTTAGACTCGGACCGCGGACGTTAAGCGCTTTATAGGACGTGAGCGTGATAGTTCGATTGTTTAATGTTTGATGATCTTAAATCCTTCAGTTTAAAACCGTTAAGGTTTTAGATTCTAAATGTTCATTGGCAGCATCCATAAGGTGTGCCTTCTTGTTTTGACTAATTTTGGCAGATACGTTAACATTAACCAAATTAGTCATTGTTATCTTTAGAAAACAGTATCCACTTACGAGATGGACTATTTTAAAGGACTATTTACTGGTCTACTATCTTCTTCCAATAAAAATATGTAAAAATGAATTAGGTAAATTATTTACTATAATTATCATAATTGTATTGAAACTTTGCACTTCCTTTAGAGGTTTACGTAGGTGAACCATATGGCGAAAAGCCTTACGATATGATAATAAGGCTTTCGTTACCTTTTTTAAACACAGTTTAAATACAATTATTAAGACAACTCGTTCTGACTACAAGAACATTTAACTTTGATACTTAAGAACTCGGAAGCAGTCACTCCGAAGGTCATTCGTGAGCCAGTTATTATAGATAAATAAGTACAAGCTTCATAACAAGATTCGTTGTCGACTCTATTACTTTTTGATAAAGTTCATTTTTGTACAATAATTTACTTAATTGTACGTTTTTACTCACGCACCCATGTCAGTAAATTATTTTTAAATTAATCCTGATTGGCATCAAGTATCAATTGCCATTAAAGTCAGCTTCATTTCCATTCTTTTATAGTTCGAGTTTTTTCGTTTCTCGTGCGATTACCTCCTTGCTTATTTTGCATCTTATATTTTTAATCACACAACAAAATCATTAATCTAGATAGATAGATATAGGAGGTAACCTTTATAGACATTTCTTGAAATGCTCCAAAGCAACGGTTTGAAATGACAAATACTTCGGTTAGATTAGAAGATAAGTCAAATCGGTTCAGTATTTCGAAAATTATGAGTCTCAAAAAAACTTCGACGTCTATGTCATGTGGTGTCGGCTGCCTCTAAAATAGAATCACCCCATTTCTTCCCGTGGGTGTCTTAAAAGGTGACTAAGGTGAGGTTCTCTATTACAAAGCCGCTACCACAAACCCTGAGGAACTACACCATCTCCAAAGAGTGAACTCGTCAATTCCCTTGGCCAGCGTGGCGTTTTAATGCTATACATCCCTCATACGCGACTGTATGACGGATGTATGTCCAGCGGTGGATACTGTAAGGGCTGGTTTACATTGCATTCACACAAAATATATGTCATTGGATGGGTCGCGTAAAAGTCTAGAACTTTTGTTTAAATATGTACTTTTTCCTAAAACGTATGGAAAAGTGAAGTTTACCTTTCTGAGTGTTGCTCACATCCGTATTCTTCTTTTAGTATTTTCATAGCAATATATAATATAATATAACGGTTTGATTAATTTTTGTCCTTGTCTGACAGTTGTAATTTTGAGTGCGTTTGACACTTACGGCATCAACGATAAACCTTCATAGCCTAAATGAGATATATTATTATACGTTTATAAGGCGGTTAGTGTGTAACGTGTAAACTGTTAAGTGCTGTCATAATGTTCGTATGTAGCATTATAGAGGGCGTTACTTGTCTTTACTTGTGTCATAAACATACACATACTAGGTATGTAAAAAAAATCGTACTAGGGCTCAGTTTCGAAACGCTCTTAAGTAATTTAATCATTCTACATCTCATTTTATATTATGAAGATAGAGATGCGCTATGATACATTGTCAAGGTGAGATTTTTCCACGTTATGAATCTTGGCGTGATTTGTATTATGACAAATCACGCCAAGATTCATAATAATAATACTATAATATAATACCATAATAATACCTCTCCTACTACAAGTTGTACAGTTAAAAACTTTTGGCATTTTGACTTTGATTCTTTCTTGCTTATGATGTTATCTGGCTCATACGCTGTCTGTGCCTTAACAGTTAGCAAAAAAATCTTATGTCTATGGTAATAGAGCTCAAAATTCATAATTGTAGAACTTTACCAAAGTAACATAAAAATAAACAAATCTATCTAGAATGAAGGAAAGCGTGCTAAAATGTAAATAGAATCGCAGAAATAGACATTTTTTTATCATCAAACAAACGTTGAAATAGTTTTTCATTGGACACGCTCTAGTGAACTATGAAAAAACAACTTCGAATACAGCACAAATACGAGGTATAAATAATGCTGTAGAAAGAAGACTGTCTTTTATTTAAATTACATATTTTAAATTAAGATTTATAATATGGCCGGATCAGTTCCACTTCCACTTCAGCTTAGCGACTATTTGTATAATGTTCATTATTTTCCAAGTTCAGATTTTTATCGCAGCACCTTTCGCCACCGAAGGGCATTTCATCTGCACTCCCTTGATAAAGAGTTATTGTACAGTGCGGTGTTTAAGACACTTTATGCTGCGAATCCGAAAGTTGTGGAACGAACTGTTTTCTGAGGTTTTTGATTTACTCGTAGTTACGACATGGGGCTTTTCAAAAGGGTTGTGAATAGAATTCTGCAAGATCGATAGCCCACTCGCATCTCTCCTGGTATTGAAGGTGTCCACGGACGGTGGTTACCACTTACAATCAGATGGTCTGGTAGTCTATTATTTCTTCTATAAAAAAAAGTTCATTTAGCGATTTTTTGATGATCATAGGCTATTGTGCTTTGAAGCGTAGTAAATTATATTTAATAAATTCTGCCAATGTTCCATCGCTAGCTGGCAAAACTCATGTTGGGAGACTTCGAGCATTAAAAACAAGTCCAAGAACTGTTAAAGTCAAAGAATGTAAAATAAAGTGCACAAAGTCTAACAAGTGCGAAGCACGCCTAAGGCCGCAGAAAGTGTTCAAACACTGAGTATTTATACAGTAATTGGCCAGCAAATTGTCGGCAGAATCAACATACCGCCGCAGTTCTAGATATTTGCTGACCAGCACACTCCATTCTTCAAACACTACTCCATGTATTAATGTGTGTGCGCTACTCGTTATGAGACATAGTTTTGAGTTTTTCACTATAGGGAGTTAGTTTTACTTAGAGTTACTTTCTAACAATTTTGATTTGTTTGTAAATGTAGAAAACATTATGAAGCATTAAGATGTCTCTGGATGCGATGGCTACCTTTGGAGATTTAGGAATGGATTTGGAAAACGGGTTGGGAAAATGGGGAATAGGACATATTACGGCACGAAGAGTATTCCTCACCCCATTACACCTTCCTACCCTTCTTAGGGTATGTGGTGGAATGGATAGTCATGATTAAAATGGAATAAGGAATTTCTTTTATTCTATTATACTTAGTTTTTTTTATTGTGTTATACTCAATATTCGATAGAGTAAGATGGAATGTGGTGGGACATTTCTCATAACATTTCACCCTATCGTCACTGAAGACTACAGTAAAACATGTATATTTTCATTTCGTATATCTAACTCTAATTTTGTGTGAGGTTAGCGTATCTTGGTGAGTCGGGCGCGCGCAGTCGGCTGTGGGGTCTCGTTAAATATTAAGTGTAACGGGATGAGGAAAACTTCTTAAATTTTTTATTCTCCATTCTTTCCGGTTTTTTCCAACTCTCAACTTCTAATTGTCGTATTCTATGGTCACAGAAGACCTCACAAAAAACCAGCGAATGTGCCAACGTTTGATGCTTTTGACCTATGTTAGCACAGTCAAATTTACAAATTCTATAAAAAATAGATATAGAAAAAATATTTTATGACATTATACCGAATGTCTACTATGTCTACAGTTTAGAGAATAAAGCCATATTATTTGCGGAACAGTTTTCACTTTTGCTTATTCAGGTCGAGGACGAACGGACGACGTTACGTGAGCTTTCCTATACACCGATGTACAAACAAGGTTACACATGGATGTGACACTTATAATGTATTAATTAGATCGATCATCATTCGATCGATTCTGTTCACATTAATTATTCTCAATGTACAAGTTGCTGTAGATCTGTGTTTAAAAATATTCTTGCATTGATAGGCTCTTTACTTTTTAATTCATTCGTTAAAACATTAAAACAACAGCCGTGCTATTCACAGAGGACAACCGTTCGACGCCCGATTTAATAAATCTATAGCAACAATAAAATATCAAAATAATCCATTATAATAACATTTTTTGGAATTAATGTCTGTGTGTTTGTCAGTCCCTTTATACAAGCAGAAACGCTTGAAGTATTTTAATGATGCTTACTCGTGGTATAGTTACAGTTTTTATATTTAAATGGGGATCAAAAAATTCTAAATGGGCTGCAAATCATAATCAACGAAACAAACAATTTTCGAATACAATATAATAAATAGCGTTAAATTACTAAGAATGTCATACCGAGTCGAAGATCCTGCTTCGCGGGACTTCTATTTCTTAGTTATCATCCGAGAGTCTAAACTTATGGTTCGGTTATCATAACAAGAGCGCTGAAAATTCTGTATTTATTTAGCATTATGTAAATACTGTTTGATTCTTAAGTCATAATATAACACAATAGAATAGAAAGAAAATATTCTTAAAGAATTATCGAGTTTTAAAATGATTTTTACTACCTGTTAAAGATTTATGCCAGCTATCAGAAGCTCTTCCTATAAATAATCGGACCATAACCCACCATCGATTTTGCTGCCATTTCCAATTTTCTACTTTTTTTATTATTTCTCTTTGTCATACGACTATTCTTATCCATACAAAGTTCACGCATACGACTACTAAGTATAAAATCCAAGTCAGTGTAGCCATGAGTACAACTAATGTCCACGACTTCATTTAATTCCATTTGTTATCGACCAGTAACATATTGAAACACTTATTTTAAGTACGACTAATGTTGTTTTTAATTTAAAAATTACGACATAACAATGTTTGTCACTGATAAGTTATCTGGACCACGCCCCTTTGTATTAAAGCATCGATGTCTAGAAAAACAACCAATTAAGTTAATTGTAGAATAATAAATTGTATGTATGACTTTCGTATTCAACTTTCATTTAATTTTTTTATCTTTATTCGATTGTTTATATTGCTAAGTGGTTTATGATGAATACTTAAAATGGATCTTATTAATAACGTATTAATACCTAATATGTGGACATTCAATGAACTACACTTTTGTATTAATGAATTCTTTGATATATACTGCATCACTGTTGGTTGTTAATAGCCACTTGGTAATGTACATGCTGCATTCCCACAGCCGCTGGGCGCACTCGACTGGCCACGTTACCCCTCTCTCACAGAGCACTATCTTAAAATTTACTGCATTTCCTACTTTATCATATTTCCCCAATGTACGTACGTGTTTCGGTAGTCAGTGAGATATGCCAGAGAGCATTCCCATCCTATACCTCACTATTTTCCCAACTCTTCCTCCAAATCCATTCCTATAACTTCGGAGGCGTGCCAACATTTGTCATTCTGGACTGATGTTGGCATGTATCGAGGATGTCTATGGACGACAGTATCCACTTACCATCAGGTGAACTGTATGCTCGTCTGCCGCCTTTTCTATATAAAAAAATGAGATTATGGTTTTTAGTAGAGGCTAGGATCAGCTTTCTGCGCAGGGTTGGAGCTTTATTTCTATCTTCATGTAACTGTCAATGGGCTCCGGGTAGGCACTAAAATAAAGGTCTGATTTTATTTATTTTATTAAAGCTTTTTGCAATCCTATTCAATGTGCCTCCGATACACAATTGCACTTGGTTCCCGGGGGATTTAGGAGTAGTTTTACTGAATGTTTACTGAAAAGTATAAAAAAAATCATCTTTATATGACTTTTTTTTAAACCTTATGAAAATGAATTTAATTAACAATACCATAACCGGCCCTTTTATCATCCACTGATAGATATTGTGCATTGTGCTCAAGACATTGTGCGTGAGTGATGTTAGGATTAAAAACGCCGTGTTGCTGGCCAAGCCGGTTGGCGAGTCGACTTTTTTAGAGATGGTGTAGTAGTTACTCAGGGCTGACGGTAGCAGCTTTGTTATCCCCCAATCGCCTTTTACGTCACCCACGGGTTGAGAGGGGCTGGTGCTCGTTTTTTTTAATTAACGCTAACCGTGAATGTCAACGTATTCATTTTAAACTAATAATTTTGAATATAGTTGCTAAAACCGCAAATATATATTACATTATATATGTGTGGGGTTTGTAAAAGGTTTTTATAAAAAGAAATTATAAAAAAGATAAGGAAATATTCGACTTTTTCCTTAAATCATTGGGCAGCTATATATATTTTTTTCGTTTATTAAAGCCTTGCAGAGAGATATTTGACATTGCGGTGTCTGAACATACGCTTAATTTAGTCTATAAAAATATTAAAACCACATTCAATTAAATAAGTAAATTAACATAAATTAAATATTAGATTTAATAAAAATAGTGTTTAAATACATTTTGTATACGTAGTACCGAGAATTTATTTTTATTCTGATTATAAAAAGTAATAAGATGTGCTTATAAAAAGTTTATACATTTATAAAAAAGAATTATAAAAGGAAAATACGTAATAAATAAAAGCGTAGTTAAATAGAACATGCTCTAAATATATTTGAAATGTTTAAATTTAAATGTTTATTCTTAATATTTTTCTTTTTGTTCACGTGAACGATATATTTCATTTATACAATAAACAGTGGGAACAAACTCAGAAAGACGTAATAGAATAGTTACACAAGTAGTGACGTCTGATTGTCTGTAAATGAAGTCTGTATATTATCCAATGAAGGATCTGACCCGCATATCAGTTAGAGCATAAGAAACCAGCAAATGCATAAAATATCTGTTTCGTAATACCAGTGAGGAAATAGAGGTTAATTTGCTAGTAGGAATATGCTTTGTGACGAAATTCAAATTAGTTGAATGCAATCGTATATAAATAATAATAACATTTATGTAAGATTGCAATGCATAAACAACAACGACTCATTAACTGTTATATAACGTATTTACATCCTCAATCTCATTAAATTTAATAATTATTCAAAATTCGATGTTAATACAATTTGAAGTTCTATTTCTTTTAGAAAAGGACAATAACATTTAAGCAATAGTTAAATTTTGATTCAAAAAAATCATTTCCATTTTACTACATTTTTAGGATTTTTGTTAACTATTTTTCAGTGATTTTCATATAAAAAGTAATTATCTTTAAACATAAGTTAAAAACGGAAAATTTAAAAATAAAATATTGCGTGACGTATTAGTAGATAAAGTTCTTTCATCTCACGAAGGCGGATTACTTTTAGTGGTGGTTATACTTGTACATGTAGGTGCATTGTTTTAGCGTTCGTAAACATGAGAACGCTCAGTTGGGTTTTCGACACCGCGGCGCAAACTAAAACAATGTACTAAGTGTATCTAACTCGCTTTAGTAAGATGAAAGAACTATACCTATTTCCTAAGTACCCTTCTCAGTCATTGCATTCATTGAAGCGGCGAATTCGTTTAGTTCAATGAAACGCCTCATCCATCCTTGCACAACTTTCTTAGCTCCGAGACAAATCTTTGAGAATTTCTGATTCACGAGCATTGCGAAAGCCTCCGACAAGTCATAACAGGAAAATGTGAAAGAGAATCAGCTCATTTTGGGTAGACCCAGTTGAGAAACTATGACTCAAGAACAATTAGCTGGTTTAGACATTGGAAGCTGCAATTTTGAACAATTTTTAGTCGTTTTTGCAATCGTTATGTGGTTTTATTTTTTGGTTGTATATTGTTTTTACTGTATTGATTTTGTTAGTAATTTTCTTTAAAATAAATGTTTTAAAAGACAATCTTCGAGTTTGTTTGCTTTTTCGTTTGCTACAACAAAAGAGGTAATCAATTCTGTATAAGAAATTTTAATTTCCTGAATTTAAGTTTGTATAGTATTGTAAATAGGAGAAAACCAATATTAACAAGATACTGGGGGTGACGAATCCATTCCCGAAGCCTGTGACCGTGTAACATGCTCTTTTGAACTTTGATTCTTCTGAAACCTGAAGCAGTTAATTAAAATGTGTAGATTTTTTTACAAAATGCTACAAGTTTTTCGTATAAATATTTATTGGGCTATGTATTTAAAAAAAATATATACTTCTATATTATAGTGTTTCATTTTTTTTAAAAAAAGGTTCTCAAAGTTTTCATTGTAATTAACTTAGAATAATCAATTGGAAATTAATGGGTGACACCCGGTAGGTATGTGTTATATATCGGTACAATATAACTTGTAGGCGTACATCTGATTTAATAGTTCAATCTTTTTTTTTATGGACTAAAGCGGTTGACGAGCATACTGTCCACCCGATGGTAAGTAGATACTGTGATTCCTAGACATCCGTGACACATGCCAACATTAGTCCAAAATGACAAACTTTGGCACGACCCCGGATGCGCTGCCTACCTTTGGAGATATAGGAATGGATTTGGGGAAAGGGTTGGGAAAATGGGGAGGGGCCCATTCCGTAATGGGCTCTGGCACATCTCACTCACTATCGAAACACGTACGTACATTAGGGAAATAAGATAAAGTGGGAAATGCAGTACATTTCAAGGTAGTTTTCTGTAAGAGAGGGGTAACGTGGCCAGTCGAGTGCGCCCAGCGGCTGTTGGATTGCAGCGTGCATTCCCCCCTCATACATTAATCGCTATAATAAATTTACGAATCATAAAAATAATTTAAAAAAAAACATAATTGACGATGAACTGATAACCATATGTATTAAAATCTACCTATAAGCTAGACTAAATTTTGTTACCTACATTTGGTACGATCGTCGCATATTGAATGTATTTTTTGGATAACACAATTATTGATTCTCGGTGCCCTATGTCAAATTGTAACTAGTCACTTTGGGAAATAATTAATAATTTATTGCAAGTGTTGGGTGAAAATCAATAAAACAACATATAACTAAGTTAATATAACTAACTAATCTAGCTCCGCTGGATGTCGCGTCCTAGGACATTGAATTGAAAATAAAAATAAAATTATGAAAATGGTATAATATTTTGTGGCGCCCCTGTGAGGAAGTCACGGCTCCTCACGGCGCCGAGACACACATTTTGGGAACCACTGACTTAGACGATGATTGACATGGATTTAGGTAAACAAACTTCGAAGGGGCCATTGCCGAACACGTACCATATCGTTGACTACACCTTTTGAGTGCCTGTAATATTAACACCTCAGTAAAAATTTAACGCGTCTATGCTAACTGGCTTAAAAACATTTTTATTGGAAATTTAGTGTTCGATTTTCGTATAGGCAAAAATATTTTTCTTCGGGGAATTCTTTGAATCGTGACTTGAATGTCTTTATAATTTTGTTAGTTTTGTATTTTTAGTTTACAAAGACGCCGTTTTTTTATAAACGTATAATGAACCTTGATTTTGCAAATATATTGAAATTTTACCGTTAATGCGGTCATTGTTAAACATATATTATTTTTCCATCGTGGTACGTTGCAGATCATTGTCAACTTACTCGTATTTAATAGGCGGCTAGATGGCGTGAAACGAAAATACAACGTTATAAAACAAACCTGCACTTTCAGTTAGAACAATTAATTTAAAGATTGAAGTTATTACACTAACTCATTTACGGACGCAAAAAACGTGGATCACACACACACACACACAATCATATTTCAACATAACTATCATTTATTTCTATATAAATGTTTGTATGCCCACGACTTGATTTGATTTCTGCACAGAAGGCAGGCATACTGCCATTTGAGCCAATCGGTTATCAATGCCTTGACTACTTGTAAAGAAAGTTGTTCAAGAAATTACGATTTTCATTTTTATTAATAAGAGGAGCTCCAAGAATTGATAATACCTTGTATAATTAATTAAATATTTTTTAAATAAATTTAGTATTGAATGTATTAAATAATATATTTGATACTATCAACTTATTATATCAACTAATTTATATCAACATAGCCCACAGCAAGCTGAAGTGGTCATATGTGCCGCACGTTCGTGAGTAGACGAGTCTTTGAATGTAGACTGCGTACTGGGAAGCGCAGATTGACCACTTGAATAAGTTTGCCAGTCGTGGCTGGATGAGAATAACGGAAGATCGTATGTGATGGCGAGCTTTGGAAGAAGCGTATATCTAGCATATCTTTTTAATGATCACTATATAATCTCACGAATATAATCATAAAAAAAACGAAATAATACTTAACCCGACTCGATGGACCAAACTGATATACCTAACCACTTTAGAACAATATACTCGTATCATTGTAAATATCTAACGTTGAATCGAGAGCAAAATTTATCGATACACATAATCGATGGTACCTAGTCGCGTATCGATTATATTTATGTATTAAAGCAACTGCGTTGGTGAAAGGGAAACTGCATGCGTCATATACAATTGGCCCCCTGTACTTGTGTGTATGTATCGAAACGGCCTTGCTATTTGTTTATAACTATTATAACTTATAAAGTTATAATAATGTGTGTTTTTGTGTTAATGTGTTCCATAATAATGTAGGTATATAAATACCTACATTATTATGGAACACATTAATGAGTAATACAGTCGCTGCGAGACCGCAAGCCTTTGTGTTGAAATAGAAAATATTAATATTAATGCAGATAGAAACCATTGATTAAAGTGAACGGTATGTAATAGTTCGTTAATTGTACAATTTATCAATTAATCAATTTATATTTAATAGCAACTTAATATACTGAACGTCAGGAATCATTGTTGCTTGAAGCGTACATATTGTAAGATTTTTTGTGACTAATTCAATTTTTCTGTAAAATAAAACTGTCACGGGTAAAAGGATGAATTTTATTCACAGAAAGAAGAATTCTATTTCATGGAAAATTTCACATAATACGTGTTAAATTCTGTTTTACATTTTCTGTGATTAAAGTTCGTTTGTTTTCTAGATTTTACGACATTATATATGTGCGTAGGGTAAGTGCGAGATAGATGCAAACCGTCCAACGTATTTAAAGGTTATTTTTATAGGTTACAAATCAATTAGATAGGAGTTTCTCTTTCTATATGTCATTAAAACGAGAGTGTGTAAAATTCAAATTCACACGAACACGGCAGTGCCACGACTGCAGTTATAATCAGTGTAAAAAAAATCTGGCGGATTTTTGTTGTTCGAAATAAATGTCTAATTAAATGAAAGAGAAAAGAGTTGAGTGTTGGTCTATAGGTATTATCTACATATAGGTATATGAGAAGGTATAAATAACTATGTATATTTAATAGGTATTTCTCTATATAAACACAAGCACGTGACGCACCTAGTACCTTCGTATTTTATTATCTTTATAATAATTAGCGAGAGTCTAGAGGTATCCATTCTAGTTTCCCATTCGTGAGGTCGTGAGTTCAAATTATCAGCCGGTGTCATTGAGTTTCTGCGTATGGATTGGTGGATAAAACCAAATCGCACTGGAATCCGAACCCGCGAGTTATTTACTAGGGGAAGTCTACCCTGCACTGACGTTAAACTGATATCATAATCGATATCGAATCATGAATTTAACATATAATATTAACATCTGCCGCTTGACATTTTGGGTTGAAGACTGGTTGAAATGACTAGTCCGACTACTGAAATATTATAATCAATCATATTCTTTATCTTTGAACTAACATTTTATGACAAATTCGAGCGAGGTGCATAGCTAATCGGGCCATTTATTTTATTATAGTCATTTCGTAGTTTTTATTGATACAAGTTTACGATTCCGGTTTGAGTTGGTACTTATGTTTTTTGTTTGCAGAATTTTAATCTAGCTGTTTTATATTCGAATCGTGTCTGATCAAGTCCAGTTTGGTTGTGCTGATCAGGAATTTTATAAGTGTATTTTTGTATTTAAAATTATTACAACTCAGCTAAAGGTACCAAAATTTCTTGCAGATGTGATGGGGCTCTTTGAAAAATATCAATTTAAAATCTTGATATATTAGAGAATGTAGGGAGAATTACTGCTCTTAAGGAAATGTTAATGCTAAATTTCACAAAAACACATAAAATAAAAGTATGAATAATAAATAAAAAATATACGACATCTACAATAAAATTAATTCCTAAAACTCTAACTCTTTAATATTAAACTAAAAATTATACAACTAAAACGAAATAAGGCTCCGCTGTATAAAGCAACCTTATCCTATCATCAGCAATAGCTAGAAATATATTTTTTTCCGCCCACTTTGAATAACATAGCAGCTAAGTACCAAACTAATACAATAATTTATACATATTTCGCCACCACACCATCAATTGCTATAAATACATATATTAACACATAGCAACGTAACAAGACAATACAAGACAACATTAAGGCTGTTATTGTTGACGCTAGCGGGAAAACCTAGAGCCTTGACAACCGGTTCCAATCGCACGATCTGCGAGCTTCAAAGTAAAGGTGTGATTGCAATATGGGCGGTGCGTAAAGAGATATCGAGAGCGGAAGCGATCCGCCGTTTATATGAGTTCACATTTAGTATGCATTTTCGACATAACATACAATCAATAAACAAAAATAATTAATAATTTACAAGAATACGAGTTACAACCCCATTCATAAAACTATGTACATAAATAAATAAATATTCACATAAATATGTACATATTTATGATGTAAATAATTTTATACAATAAATATAATAAAAAAAAAAAACAGAGAGAAAACTAATGAATTTTGCTTCCTATAAAGAACTTTATAATAAATAATTTACTTTATAATAAAGAAATTCTTAGGAAATTTTATACTCAACTTCTCATTTCGGATTGATTTTTTTTCGTAGTTCGTTTTCTTTTTCGTTTTAGTTCGTGCAGATACCTTCATTTCATTTTTTTCATGGAAAATTTAATTGATATGGCGTTTGATCAATTGATCTTTTTCTTGACAAAATATACTTTCCACATACGAGTACTTTCCACTAGTAGACAGTGATTGATTTCCTATTTTGTTCAGAATGTACGTTACTTATCCGGCTGAGTTTCACTATGACTTTGATCACATAGCAATGTCATTGCCATGTCGTTTTCTTGCTATCTTACTGTTTCTCACATTCAGCATAATGTGATTCCGCTACGCCATGTAATTCGCTAACCGCGGCGCACATGGTCTGGCTCAACCCTTATAAAGCCTTTGAATATAATGTAGCTAAATTAAATAAAGCTTATCCAATGACGGTCTTTGTATAGAACGTACCTACCAGTGTAACAGACGTCATGCATGATTTTATTGAAAGTGGTCATGGTTTAAAGGCACACAATTTTGTTGCATGACTTGAAATTTTACGAAACTGTTTTGATTGGTTTGTGGATAGCATAAGTAGCATATCTATGGCACAGCATGGTTTGTTTGTCAGCTGTCTTTAGCTCTTCTATAAAAATTAGCGAACCGTGGACTCTCAATATACTTGTGTTTAATTTGTGTTGTATCTTCGTATAAAAGTATTATTATTTATGATATTTAATATGATTATTACTATTGGGAAGTTATTCTTAGTTTTGTTAGTATATATATTCTATTCTGTTCTATACCTCTCCTTTTTCTCAACCCTAACTTTAAATTCAATTCTATATGGATTGAATTTGAAGTTTGGGTTAGTCTGAGTTGTGCCAAAGTTTGTCATTTTAAACTGATGTTGGCATGTATCGTGAATGTCTATTTCTAAGTTCAAAAATATATAGTATGCATATAAACATAGTCATTATATATTTTCTTCTAGTAATTATAATATATGGTACACATCATCTACCAACTCTATTCTTGTGTTCGCATATATCTCCCGCCCAAAGGCCTATCTTTTGTAAACCATTTTTTTATATTTTTGTGTCACTTTCACTCTAATATCTGGTGTGAAACAAAGAGTACTTACTTAATACAAAGACTCGATCCCACTGATGAAGATAATTTGTTGTTGTTTAAAAAGGTATACTAAAAATGTTTGATGGAAAGCCCTTATATGGACACATTTTACTGTCAATCTTCTACCATCTTCACAGAGATATAGTAGAAGAGAAACTTGAATCGTATTGTGTCTACAATACCCGGTATCTACTAGGTACCTACCTTTATTCTAAATATTAAAAAAAGAAATGTTTTCTAATACTCTGTTTGTACGCTTACAACTAGAGAAGTTTTGTAATATTTTCACAGAAACAGCGCTAAGTGATTTTGTTTTATTTACAAAGATAAGGATTATTATTTACAATTGTATTATATACAAGAATGCAGTTCCTAGACTTCTCCTTAAAACATGGGGCTTTTGAGTGTCCACTACGTCAATTCAATGCGGATTGGTGCATGCTACACAGTTCTACATAAAATATCTTAAATATTTTTTTCAATACCGCGACATGCGAATTTCTTCACAATGTTGTTCTTTACGGTCGAGGTGGTAAATTGAAAAATTCTTTCTTAAGTAGAAATTCAGTGGTGGCCATATGTCTCTCATGCATAAGACAATGTGCATGAGGAGATCCATGTCTAGCAGTGGAGGATACAAGGGCTGGTTAAGCATTTGAGCATATTTGAGCATTAAGTCAATTAGTGACTGTGTTATTTTTGCATGACGAGTTTCAAATTGTACCTATTTTCGCTTAGCAGGTATTGGGTCTGTGTTTGTGCCTAGGCGCTACTCAACGACTCACGGTACCCTTCCAAAGCAACGCTCTAAGCCGAGGTCCGTTCCTTCCGGCGGTTTACCGCCAGGGGAGCCCATAGGCTCGTTGCTACACATTTTTTATTCCTGGCTGAGCTAAATCATATATGTCCGGTGACTCTTGAAAGGCTATTGGGACCACAAGAATTTAGCCATTCCGAAAAAAACCTAATTTCGGTGGGCTATGGGGCTTCACCGAAGTTCTTAATGTTATACGCAATTAAGTGACCATATACTTAGTATGGTGTTTCCAATGACTTTCCACTTACTATTATTGTGGAAAAAACCTGCAAATTGCGTAAGAAAAAGGGACTTTTTCTTGTACATATTTATGATTGGTGATTGTTTTAATGGACATGGGAATGGACCAAATATTTTATGACAGTGAAGTTTTTAAATTGTGAAATAATTTCGGCATCCGTTTTACAGATCAATTGACACACTCATATGTCGTAATATTCTTTACTGCTTATACTACATATTAAGGTTTCTATATCAACCCCTGAAGTCCCATTAGATGGTGCAGCGCTCTTTCGTACACGGCCTAATACCTAAGGATTAGGCTTGTTTGCTCACCTCTCCCAATTTTTAACAATATTCCCATATAATTTATTTTTTCAATTCATCATTGATCGAAAGCTGTTATAATAATAATAAATTTCTAATAACCGTTTTCCAAATAGGCCCGACTAATATGCACACAAATACATTTTTTAGCTTTTTCCATCTGTGCAAATCATAATTAAGAATTAATTAGTTTTCTATGGCATATCGGGTCAAGTGACCAAATGAGCCTATACCAATAAAAATAAGCCTTTTAATTAGCCCATAGCATTATCAAGAAGCGGAAAAGCATCAAATAAAATCATCAAATATTAGTAAAACGTAGGAAATTCATTCAATATTAATACATTCATACATTCAATGTTTCAGAAACCATTTCTAGAATGAATGAATGAAACTTCTTTATTGCCTTCCTGTTGTAACTAATTAATCACATTAAACAAAATAACATATACAGAAGCAATAGGAGGCCTTATCGCTAAAAGCAATCTCTTCCAAGTAATGACTCAAAGGAAGAGGTGGCCAATGTAATAAGAAAAGATCAAGTAATAATAATGAAAATACAACATTATTTCAATAATGTTGTATTTTCATCTATAATTATTACAGCGAGACAATATTGCAATGAGGTTATCAAAATGTGTATCCAAAAGTATGTCTATAAGGTGTAAAATGCAATGCCATTTTAATCAGCCAATCTCTTTATAATTTTATCAAAACATGACAGATTGAAATCTTTTAATGACAGGACTTTTGGCCTTAGACATTAAGGCCTTGGACTTTTAGATATTAGATGTATTAATAGCTATATTTAGTTGGTGTGGCTATGCCGTTTTTCTGTCTCTATTCTCGGCAGCCACCCGGGGGTACGCTGGTTCGTTTTTAGGGGAAATGGGATTACGGGTAGGTATCAATACACGTTGCAAATCAATAGAAATAATCAATCTGATGGCTTGTTACCTGTCTGCGCATCGGCTGGGCACCGTTGTCGGTTCCAGTTGCGCCTCTCGCCAGCCTGATCTGCTTGCACGCTATGGTGGCGTGCTGGGGTGGTGATGCTGCTTCCAGGATGCGCTTGGGATCCGTGATCACTTCACCAACAACTATGCGTAGCTAGGTACTTTCGGAGGCACTCCCGACAACGTCTCGAACCGGCGGAAACAGCAGGTTTCCGGCCAATTTATATAATTGAACGGCGCGTGCGGGCGGTCAAAACGTAACTGTTAGAACACGGCCACGGGGTTCTCGAGTTGCGCGTGCGAGCGAGAGGTCCGATATGGACAGATCCTCGCAAATATTTAAACAGAAGCAAACAAAACTAACTAATGATTAAAAATGAGGATTATTTACAAAGAAATAAATAAATATTTCCTATTGGCGTAACCTTTAGTATTTTTCTGGGGCCAAAACTAAACTAGATTATTTTTTTTATATACTGTTATTGTTATTATTAGCCGTATGGTGTCGGTCGGTTAGAACACTACCCTATCGCTTCCCCTCAGTGTTGTAAAAGGCGACTAACCCATAACAAAACCGCTAAGACAACCCATGAGGAACTCTACATCACCGCTAAAGGAGTGGAGTCGCCAGGCGGCTTGCCCAGCGTAGCGTTTTAAGGCCATACATTCCTCATGCACAAGACAATGTGCGTCTGGCAGTCCATATCAAGCAGTCGACGATAAAAGTTACCATTTAGGGTTATTATTATTATTATTATATTTACATTTTTTAGGTTTGTAACAGACAGACGGTTATTATAATTGGTTCTGTAATATCGATTACAAAGGGAACATTTTTTATAGCAATTTAATTTAAGGGTAAAGGGAGACTTTATATTATTTATCTTTTACACTTCATCAGTCATTATTTATAATATTAATGTCACGTTTGTTCATAGTCTGGTGTACGAAGGGAGGTCCAAAAGTTTCCGTCCCAACAAAGAAAAAGGACACTCAAGTTCATGAAACTATTTTTATTTTTCAATATAGTTTCCATTTATTTGCACACTTCTCGAATCGTTTAATTAGAATTTCTATCCCAGTATAAAAATAGTCAGAGTTTTGTCTTTTAAATGGGCGAAAACCGCAGCGGTCACTTCATCATCAGTGGAAAATCTTATACCCCTTAAGTCCGCCTTGAGTTTTGAGAACAAATAGTAGTTACTGGGAGCCAAGTCATGACAATAGGGTAGGTGGCGAATTTTCGTGAAGTCACACTTTGAGACAGCAGCTTTCGCAACTGCGGTGGCGTGGACGAGTGCATTGTCATGGAGAAGCCGCACACCTATGCTTAGCTTTCCACGACGTTTCTGCTAGATATCTTCTCGTAATTGCTCTATAAAGTTAGCATAATAGCTTCCAGTCACCGTAGTATTGCGTTCTTTTATGTCTATAAGCAATATTCCTTGACAGTCCCCGATTACCGGAGCCATAATCTTTTTGGTGGACTCAGTCACTTTTGCCTTTCTAGGCGGTGCTTCACCAGAACGACGCCATTACATCGACTCGCTTTTGAAAAAGGGATCATAGTAAAGAACCATAGTTTTTTCACCAGGAACAATTGACTCTAAAAATAATTTCCGTTACTCTGAAAAAGCTCCAAAAGTTCCTTAGAGCATGCTACTCGCTATTTGCAGCCGCTATTTCCTTAGAGCATGCTATTTGTTACTCGTTCAGTTTGCTGCACACTTGAAAGAAGTTTTGACACCCACCTCGCACTAACTTTATTACTTTGAAAAGATGTTCGTGAAGAATCCTAAGGACTGTAGTTTTTGAAAGCCCTGTCCTTGCTGCTATTTCTTTCGTCTTTAGACGTCGGTCACTCAGAACTTCTTATTTCACTAAATTGATTCCACTAAATTGACCGGAGCGAGGATCGTCGTCGATGGACTCTTGTCCTAAACGACAATCTTTGACGGTGGAAAATGATGGAGAAGAATCCCCATACACATTATCCAACCTTTGTTTGATATCAGTCGAGCTAACACCTTCCTTTGTAAGGAACTTAATCATGGAACGATATTCCAGTTTAAATATTTTAAAGATTTTCCTACATCCTGTTGTTCTAAGAGTGAGGGAATCAAAACTAACGAGGGTTGAACTCTAAAAAATATACACGAATTAGCGGGATAAATGACAATTGCAATGACGAATAATTTGTTTTTTAGACATCTAGAAATATGTCAGACTAGAAACTTGTGGATCTCACTGGTAGCACAAAAATATCATACTGTAAAGATGTTGTTTTTAATTTGAAGACATTCCCTATTTTCAAATCAGTGGGTAAACGAAATACGTGTATGCAATTTAAATCTCTTTCTTATTTTTTGTTTTTATTATCTTTTCCATTAATTACCGTTTCTGTCGTCTTTTTTGTTATCCATTGTAGATATTATCTGTATAATTTTTATTATTTATCGTCCAATTATATCACACTATGGGTCATCTACAATTATACATTATAGTATACAGGATGTGGCTTCTTCCAAAATTCTTAACAATGAACGCGCAATATTCAGCACACATACCATTATTGTTGTCGGCGTTGGGTGGACGGCGCGCTCGCCCGTTAGAGTTATTCGTCGCCTGGTCGCTGATCGTCTCAAATAGGCAACACCAGTGCCTAGTCGTCAGTCCTAGTGGACTAGCAGTCCTAGTCTAGTGGCTAGAGGAACATTTTCTTCTCTTCATCTGCCTACATTTAAATGATAATAAATTTTCGTATTATCAATAGTAAACATATAAGCTATAGGTATATAGGCATTGATAAAATTAGTTTCTACAATTTTACCTTATAAAGAAGCGCAATAAGATTAGAACGATTCTCGTATCTACCTCGATAAACCGGCGAACTTTGTTCTTTGATAACTCCTAGATAACCTTATCACATACATAAAATGCGGTATTGGCAAAAAAATTGCGTATTGACTCTTCAGCCGCTGAATAGATTACATTTGCATAATGAAATTTTGCATTAAATAATTCAAAATATAGGTACAGTTTGTCATTTTAATCTGTATTTTCTTATTTGTTTAATTAGTTGTTAAAAATTATTTATAAATAAAGAAATGGTGTCAATGTGGGATTACGAGAGGTATTACGTGAAATATGCTTATTGTGAAGACTTTTATCAGGTACGTGAAAATGTCTGATTGCAACTGGTGCTGGCCATCATATTTATACCTTTTTCGATTCAGTGATATTTTTTTATGCTTTTCTTTCAATATAAAGTCATTGTCTTTTCTTTTATTCATACTTTTCATTTCATTACTAGCAAAACCTGCATTTTCTTTCAAAACCTAGTTATTGCAATCCAGCCACAGTCCTTTATAACATTGTAGAAACATTCTAGATTTAAATATTTTTAGAATATTTTTGTAGATATCATCGTCATCATTTGTAGTCATTTCACATTCACTAGTGGATAAAGGTCTCTTCTAAATGTCTTTACTTTCATGTATTGTACGTTTTTAGAATCCTTTGGGCTCCTGCGATAGCCTTCACATCATCCAACTATTATTCCAGGGTTCGGCCAATGCCCTCTTTTCTCTGTACGCGGTCTCCACAACGGGACCTTATGTGACCAGCTGTTATCATCTATATAACCTGCCCACTCCCACTTCAACTTCATGTGCATTAGCATATTGTTTTGTTGCAACTTTGAGACACAGCAAATTATTGCTCAATTATTGAATTGGATAGCGCGGCGTTTGCCTGGAAGCGAATAGAGTCATTAGATCTTATTTAAAAAAAAAAAAAAATTGGTTGAAGTATTACCTGAGTAGACTTTATAGTGTTGCCCACCAATTTGCTTACTCAGGACTCCTTATGATCGTAAAACCAAACAAATAATTACCAACGAGTACCGACTGCCGGCCTGCAAAATGCTTGCAAGGTGCAGAGAAACAAGTACCTTAGGGTTACGTAACACACGAAAGTTGAACAGGCGCAGAGCCCATGAGAAAAGACCATATCCTGCCGACACAGTCCTGCTTCCCGGCAAGGCAAACAGTGCAACGCAACGAGCTCAAACGTAGTTATCAATCACATGAACGAGCACATGGTCTAACAGAGTGGGGTTCAAACTGCGATTTCTGATCAGGTTGAATAAATACATACTCAATCATCGCGATATTATGCAAGAGTATTATATCCAACCAATTAAAACGTGCTTGGGGTAAGCTACAGAATACGAGTAAAAAAATCAAGTCAATAAATGTTCTTCATTAACAAAAACGTATTGTTTCTAATCAACGAATAATTTATATGGATGTGTTGTTTTACTCAGTCTTGCGAAATCAACGAGAGAATAATGAGTATCGACGATTTCGTAGAAGATTTTCGTCGTAGAGAATTTTCAAATGAAATCTATACATTTTTGCCTCGGGTCACACAAGTTGAAGTAAATGTATAACAAACGTACCGACATTCGTATTTACACACTGGTATATTTTTCTACATTGTCAAGCAAAAATGACTCTTATTTACTTAACAATAATAGCCAGCCCATTTTTTGCAGTGTACATAATAAGTATTACTTATGCATGACCGTGTGTGGGTCGAAGGCTTTATGAATGGGTTTTAGCAATGACATAAAGTTGACAATGCGTTAGTCAGTCGGCAATCCCAATTACATAATGTGTCGGTGCTACTTAAAATAGATATGCAAATAGTAATGCATTCTTTTATTATTTTTGGTACTGTTTTGAATACTAATAAGTTAAACAGGATGTGTTTACAGAAATAATAAGAACTATTATCCTTGCAGTATATAAAATGTATCCTTTATCATTTGCGATATAACTCCTATATGTATTATATAATATAATTTTATTTCGGCCTCAATTTTGAAATATATTTATTTGAATCCGAGTGACAGAGTGAATGGTTAAAAATACATCTGCACGTTTATAATTCAAATTGAAATTCGAAGGTATTTCGACACGTAAGAAACTCGTTGATGTCTTTTATATGGAAAAGGTAGATGTCGTATTAATTTTCATTTAAAAAAAATATCTTATGGATGGTACAGTTATCAAAAATAATTAATAGGTATTTATAATATCTTTTATCATAACTATTAGATGCATCACACAATTTTCCTTACACTTCCACGTCATATTGGACGTGAAAATAGTCATCATGAGTACGAGTTAATATTTTTCCCATATTGTAAGTGGATATACAAGTGACGAACGTCATAAGTGTGTATGTGTGTGCGTATGTAGACAGCATTGTCTATGTATTGCGATTGCTATTATTACAGCATGAATGAACTGCGGAAGGCGCGAGCGCAGTTACGTCATTGATTGAACAACCAACCATGGAGCGGCTACATAACATTTTTCGATGTTCTCAATTTGAATTTTATTTTGTTTTTCCAGTCTTGTTTTTAGAAGTCTCTAAAGATATTTTAAAATCGATTTTGCGGTATTATATGAAATGAATTTCTGTGTATTATTGAAGTATTTATGTATACTTTTATCAAATGACTTTATTTTAAGAAATGTTTGGCTGCTTCTGTCAATTACATTTTCTCTTATCCCGGATTTTTAATTCAGTAAGTATTCGTATAGGTTTTCCATTTATTAATTAAATATCTTATGGAATTTTACCAAACAAGAATAACACTTTTGATGTAGCATGAGTACGCGAGTCATTTAGGAAGTTATCAATGAACTAATTAACCATATCCCTCTTTCTATCACTAAAGAAGTATAAACCCATTTAAGCGCCATCAAAATATAATTAACAGTGACGTATGTGTGATATTGTTCCGAGACTAGTTCCGAGACTGTTGAAGTTTGGTATTAGTAGCGTACTTCCCGTAGTGACGCAGGCGTTCATTGAGCTAAAGGCTTACGCGGGCTGTGAGCTCAGTGGCAGAGTGATCTACCGGCTGTGCACACGCATCGACCATGGACCAACGACCTTAGGCGCCTATTATAATCACTAGTGTGTTCCAAATGTCATATTCAGTTATAGCAACAAACAACAATTTACAAAGATCGGGGGTCGTGCGTCTGTGCCGGCCGGCGTAATCCTAACCTCAAAGTGATGGACGGAACGTCAAAGGTGCATCAACCCTGTAGCTGACATTTGTGTGAGTGCGGTTTTTTGTTGCTAGTGACTTAATATGGAGCGAGAAAGTTGGCAGTGGCAAGTGAGTTCAGTTTAGGATAAGCTAGTGTTATCTCGGTTCCGCGTATTCAAAAGTTAACCTGTGCGAGGGGGATGCAAATGGAACATTGTATGTTTTTCTTTATTTTTCATTTGTATATAAAGTTAGAAGGCTCAATTGAAGATAGGTACATAAGAGAACAAGCAGTAGATTCTATAATATATTATATAGGTTGCTTTTCTCTCGCCCTTAAATAATCGCCAACATATAAGACCCAATGCTTCCATCTCCTTCGCACAAATTTCCTTATGTGGGACATTACATTCCGTGATTATTTGACAATTAGGCCTAAGGCGAATTGCTTCACTGTCATTATACGTGACTGATGCTTTGGAAATATATTAGTTTTGTAGTTAGCGAAGGTTTCACATTCAAATATATTTGTCAGAGATTACGCTCTAAGGCTCTTTTAACTGTCATTAAGCGTTTTAGAGAACCTGAAAGTTGGTGAGAAAAATCATCAAGAAACGCGACTGTAAGGTCACAATTAATAGTCACGTAATTCAATCCGCTAGATGTGGGAATCCCGCAAAATTCGAGTTCTACACCGTCTAGACAGGCGTTTTTTGAACCTGATTTGTCGCAGTACTGCAGAAGCCGCAAACCGGGAGTATAACTCAATTTAATGGGCAATTTAACTTATCACACTTAGACATCTAGTAACGAGACCTGCGTTCTTTATTGTTGGATTATGCAAAGATTTCCCCTCGCAATAAAATCTCTTAAAGTACAATTTCATGGCGCGCGTGTCACGTCTAACATGATATCATTTTATTAAACCAATGTTGTTTTATTATCGAGTTTATTTGGCGTGTACTTAAGTTTATATTCGCTTGGTTCTTGTTTACATTTAAGTTTGAATGGTTGAGCGAACTTGTAGCGCTCGTGAAAACCCCAAGGTCTTGTCGAAATTGTAACAGGAGGCTGCATTTTGTGTGGTCACGCCGAGCCGCCCGCCGTGCGTGCTGCGCTCCAGTATCGATATCGGCACAATGAATTGACGTCATCGGGAGGTTAATTGATTGTTTGTAGACTACTTTTTACTACGTTATTATAACACTGTAGTATTAGAAGTACCTAATTATTTTGATACTCTCATTCAACACGCAAGGACCAATTGCACACGTTCTTGCTTTTATCTTATCTATAGCAATTATTGGCATTGGCAATGAGCACTTAATTCCTAATTTATTTTATTTAATTATCATTATTTATGTTCAAAATATCGATGGTTTTGTTTATGTAGTATTTTTTAAGCAGAAGTATCAAACGAGCCGAAAAACATGTTTTATTGTTAATGACGGATCCAGCACGTATGTATTATTGATTATCGATAAAAAGCTGGCTGGAATGCACAACACTAGTCTGCATTTTTTAACTTCTAGAACGTTTCCGTGTGCCCGGCGCCATGACCAAATAATTAGATGAATTTATTCATGCACACGCCCAACGGTTCTTCTGTCAAATGCTGTTGGTATTTGAAAAAAATATATTACCATTACCGAATAATAAAATAAATGGCCGGATCTGTATCAACAAATATGCGGATTTTTCATTTGATATCTACCATATATACATACGATTTATATTAAATATTCTGGGGATTATGAAGGTCTCAAATGTCAATGATTACGCCCACATTGATATGTTTTCTTGTGTGCTAAATAAAGCCTCGTAGTAATAATTAAATTGTGGTTGTTAAAATAGTGGGATATTTTTTGAGAGTGAAAGCAATCAGGGCCTGTCCCACATTCCATTAGAGCATCCTTCTCCTTCTTAACAATCTCTCTATTATTTACAATAACCTAAATTCTGATTCCCCAAAAATAGATGGTCGAAATATTAAATAGGGCCATAAATAGATAGGCTCTCTGCGGATATATTGTATTTTAGTTATTGCAGATGTTCATGAGCGACAGTAACCGTCTACCGACAGACGGGTTATCTTTCAGTCTACTGTCTACTTTTATAAATAAATAATTTCCTCTACCGAGACTCGATAACTTGATATTGACTTGTGACATTCCACTGTGCTATACCATTCTGTCTTTCTACCAAGAATATACCTGTGAAATTGTCAATAACCAATTTGGGTAACAAATTATGACTACTGCTATACTATACAGTATACTGCTATACTATACCGTATACTGCTATCCTATACCGTATACTGCTATACTAGTCATAATTGAAAGGTAGCTCTTGTCTGAAAGAGTCGATAAATTAATGAATTAGTACAACACTAGCATCATTCAATTATTATAGATTACCTTCTAAACTCTACTTTACAAACATCTTATTACATAAAGGCTTCGTTTAGATGCATGCTAACACACGATGAACAAGTTTCCATGAATCTAGAATACTCGTACATAAGAATAATTACATAGAATTAATACGTGGGAAATAAACATACAAGCTATTGTTTAATACAAGAAAATGCTTATTACTTGAGTTATTACTTATTACTTGATAACTTGAAGTTGATTACCTGAATTAACTGGTAGAACTGGAAATAGATCTTTAAACGGAAAACTGATAGGATGTTATTTAGCTCAGTTATGTTTTAGATAGCGTTAGGATGGGTCTATTCCTGTCATTGGTATTGAGAGTGAGTTTCGTTTTCTGTGTCTCTAATCAAAGTGGGGTAAAGTGCGAACCCAAATTTGTTCACGCCGAATTTTAGATAGAAAACTCAGCGCTCAATAATCAACCCTAGGCCAGCTAGGCCTTTGTTTACTATAAAGTCAGTCTGTACACCAAGCTCGAACTAATGCACTCTCTGCCCACTCTCGTTTCGAATATGAGCTCTCTGCGATTACCTTTAGGTTTAAAGCTGCTCGCACGAAACGACAATTCGTTTTGGTAGACAGAATTTTATAGGTATTTGTAGTTTAATAGGAAGTGAACCTTCTGTATGTTAGTACTATTATTAGCTATTCTATGCCGAAACTGCCGTCTTTAAGTTGAGTTTCTTTTTAGTGCTTCTTTTATTAAACATAAGCTGTAATAATGATAAAAATTAAAACTTTTACTCATAAACGCTGTTTATGTTTAATTATTGCTCAAAATTTTTGTCCTCTTCTAACAATTAATAGGTAGTACCAATTAGTTACAAAAGCACACAGATATGTGACAACAATATTTATAAAAAATAAAGCGAGTCCAATTTAATTATTACATTTATTTTTATCCCAATTGGGGACGAATTTTAATGTTATTGTATAAATTTTTAATACTCTAATATTCATAACATCGTGCTTTTGTATGAGTATATGTTTATTTACTGCAGATTGTTACGCAATCACAAGTTATGTAATAATCTTTTCATCTCATTATTCCTTTTTTTCAATAAGCGTGATCTCATTGACGCTATACATCAAAGCAAATAGAATAATTGACAAATTAATTATCTTTTTTTGTCGGTAAAAATGATAAACTGTTTAAATTAACATAGTTAATGGTAGGGTCGAAAATAAAAGTCCATCGATTGTATCTTCAGTAGCGTGATCGTTAGTCATTTCTAAATATAATTCTTTGAGTTTCGGATAAATAAACAACGTACGAATCTGATGATATTGCTAGACATCTGGATAAACTTTAGTGACGTGAGCAAACTATGACGGAAAAATTGACGTGGTTATAACAGATCTGCGTTTGTCTTTTTTTAGAAGAAGCAAATGCGTAGCATTTGCACATATCTTTAATATAGTCATGTCTTCTGCGGTGTTTAAAATATATTAGTAGTACCTTATCACAAACAACATTGATATTTATGTTAATCTGTTCTCATTGAATTTTATATTTAGGATTTTATTAACAAAACCATTTTAATTGTCCACAGATGCCACAAACAGTGCCCCGTTCTGGGTGCAGCCCGCCGTCGGCCTCCCAGGACGAGAGAGCGGTCCCTGCTTCCCCGGCAGATCTTCACCATCTTCTCCGCCTGCTAGGCGCAGCTTCCCCGCCAGAATCGATGCTGCATTCCCCACCAAACCTTCACACAAAACCACCACCGCCTTACCCTGAAGACATCACAAACGGATTCCTCGAACGTCTTTACGACTTTGAAGGATATCCCACACCTTCTCCATCATCAGACGAAGGCTCAATTCCCACGGTGGCTTTTCAACCGTCCTCTCCCTACAACTCCCTCCCATACAACTCCCCTGTCTTCATCAAAGAGGAACCAAACAGACTTGCCGTGCCTGGCTTCGCCTCGCCCTACCCTCTTTCGCCCTCGGGCTCTTGCGCTTCTTATGGCAGTCAACACCAGTACTCCTCTCCATTCCCACAACACGAAGAATACATTGATATAGAAGAACTGTTGAAAGAGAATCAGATACTCCAAGAAAGCGTGCAACACAGCTACATCACACCTAAAATAGAAGTTGAAGAGCCACGAGACCACGTACTGCTTAGATCTGCGCTTGAAGACACATCATTCCAGAAGAGGCTAAATCTCAGACCTATACCGTTAGAATTGGGAACGGTGAAAATGGAAGAAAGTAGTGGAGGCGCTACAGAAGATGCGCTGGCCACGCCTGATATAGACCGTGTGCTATCAATGGCCATCGAACAGTCAAAGAGAGATGTGGACAACACATGTACAGTACTGGGAATCTCTACAGGTGAGTCAACTGAAGTACCCATTGGTTCTATTAGTCATTATCACAGCGTACTGCATATAGAACGTGGGACGAACAATTAAAACATAAAATACATTCTTGAATGATGTATGATTGTAAACATCGCGTGAGAACATCATGTAACTTGACGTTGTTAGCCAAGCAATTATCAGTGACGTCACTCTGACCTCAAGAGAGTAAAAAACGCTGTAGAGACCATGTCAGCTACTGCTTAACTACTTCGCGATTATGGATATAAATGGATTCTGAGAAATTCATCAGAATAGTTCATTACGTAAGCCGTCAACTATCCATTAATGATGTGTGCCAATAACGAGCTAAACTTTTTTCGCTTTGATTGCATTATGAATAATTATGTTTAGGATTCTCTGTTACTGTTTTTATGATTAAATCTAAGAATGGTGTTTGATAATATTTCTTTTTCAGATCCAGTGCGCTGGAGTACATCAGACGTGAAAGCGTGGGTCATGTTCACATTGCAACACTACAACCTTCCAATGGTACCGGCCGAATACTTTGCGATGGACGGAGCAGCGTTAGTAGCACTCACAGAGGAAGAATTCAACCAAAGGGCACCGCAGGTGAGAAAGAATCAATAGAACACAAATATCAATAGAAATATTACTTAAGTAACCTTTATTAGAAGTCTCTCGACCGTCAAAGCGATGGAGGGCGTGTAACGTTATCATGTAGAGGACAAAGTCTGCGATAAGCCAACGCAAACAACGCTATACAACATTAAGCGCGATGAACTCATCCATATAGAAAATATAATTAATGTTAGAAACGTACTAGAAATTTTACGCGATAACCAACCAATACAAGCGATAACTTATAAACATTTGTCCCAAATCCTATCATTCACATTCCAAAGAAGTCAAAACGAAGGTCGACCCAGATAACTTTTATCTTTCTCATATATTGTTGAATGACATATGTATTTGTTTAAAATATCATTAGGATCCGTCGGTATTTGGTGTGGCTTATCCAAAACCAGAAATCTCCAAGTTTTGCTGAATACTAATTAATTCAATTTCGTCTATAAGTGTTCTCCTTAGATCATCACTGGCTTCATAAATAATTGCTTCCTGAGTTTTTTGTTTGATGATCGCTTACATCATGCCTTGCGTGTTGGTCGCTCGTATACATTAAACACTAATAACTGCGGATGGCCCAACTAGTGCAGAGACAATAGAATGCAGTGGTGGACCACTTTTGGAGATTTCTAATTTTTTTTTCTCACTCAACAATCGTAAATGTGCGAATTGTAATTATAATTTCTTTGAATAAATGGCATTAATCGTACGATCAGCGTTTGCATGAGCTAATATTTGTTCTTTTTTTTGAATAATGATTTTTATTAAGTTAAGAAGTATTGTTAATTTAAACCGTACAAAATCACAATATTTTAATAATATTATCATCAGTTCCATTGTGTGTCAAGTTTTAATGTTAATAATGTTATTATTAATCGGCTTCGATAGAGTATGACCCTATTATCGAATGTTGTAACATGGGTTTATTATCGATATTAATGCTACGTCAGTGAAAGGACAGAACGTCCATAATGATTTGAAATCTATACATACAGTAATTACAATAAATGTGAAAATATCCATTTTTATAATTTTTTTAAAATTTTAATCCAAATAACTTGAAGAGGTCAGGATTTTCCCGCATAGTATTTTATCCACAAGAAGAAGTCCAAATAAACCTATGCTAAAACTAGAAAGTAGAGAGGCGTTTATTTTTTATACACATTCAAGTTTCGTAGACAATATTCCTCGTTATAAACTTTGATTACACCTTACACGTCACGGATCCAGGAAGGAAAGTGTTATGTCGGACGTTCGCCTTGCCTCATTAAGGTCATCCGTTTAGGGAACCCAGTTACCACTATTACGCAACTCACCGGCTGTTGACCGGTGCACAATCGTTATGCAATGTAATCAAATTTTAGGTCACATCTCGGACGCACTTTGCATCTTCTCCAAAAGGCTTTACATCTTTATTCGCTTCGATTGCTGCTGTAAAACAACGGTTGTCTATAGTTAATTGTGCATTGTGTTTGTAATGACATAACGCGGCCGATTAAAGATGCTTCTTCAGTGTAGTGGCAGCTAATCTTTGAGGGGACTTGCACAAGTGGCTAGGTAATTGTACGCGCGGGTGCCTTGCGGACTTTCTCCAAGGCCGATGAAAGTCACTGCGACAACACGTTTGCACAAGTACTTGTGCATACAAATCGCACTTGTGCACACAAATCTCGTTTGTTTTTTAATTTATTGTTATTTAATTTTGAAATGTACTCTTACATACTTAGGATGATATTGATTTTTAATCGTATTTTGGATTTGTTCTTTTTTTATCCAATATAGCCATAATTTACTAAACAAGTGTGCTTTTCGAATTAGACAAAATAGAAGCATTATGAATAATAAATATACTAGCTATTGTCCGTGACTTTACCCGTGTGAAATTAGTACTAAAATTGTCCTATGTGTTTAATCCGTTTCACGTATGCGATATTTTGTAGCGAATTATTAATTTATTGTAGATTTATTAGGTAATAACGAAACAAACAAACCAACCTTCGCATTAATAGTATTAGTAACGATAAGGATTGTTACTTTTGTTAGCAAACCCTTCAATACTTATAATTAAGCCTTTGTTGTTTTGTTATTGCGATAGATAATGAGTTTAAATATAAAAACGTGAACATATAATCGTTATTAATTTCGAAAAAACATTATTCATTTTGAAAAGTGATACATAATTAACTTTGAAAAACTCCTTGTTACAGGCTGGCAGTACGTTATATGCACAGTTAGAAATCTGGAAAGCGGCCCGTCCTGAGGCCTGGAGGTCGTCACAATGGTCTGAACCGCAACAGTTGTCGCCAAATCCAGTCCCTGCTGGCTTACCATCTGCCGACGACATGAGTGATGGTATGTACCACCATATTTCATCATCGTCATAGTCCACTGTTGAACCAAGGCCTCCTGCCGTGCATTTCATCTTTCTCTCTCTATGACATACGTGACCGCCATTTTTAGAGTTTTTAAAATAGGGCATTTGTCTGTTCCTGAAATTGATAAAAAGAAAAGCTATATAAAAAAGAATTATGGAAATTTATTACAAAATTGCGTAGATATGAATTGTTAGAAAATTAGGTAAATATAAATTTAAGAATATTTGAGGTGGGGTCGTGGTAACTTTTGCTATTTTTGTGACTCATGCATGATTGTAATACATAGGACTCCCGAAGAATGACAACATTGTACCATATTGCGATCCTTGTCTGGCTTGTGAATTTTCTAAATCTGTGTTTTCTGTTTTCTAGTATCTAAAGTTATTGAATAGTATAATTTATTAATATATTTTTTTATCAGTTAAATACTCTATTACTGGATGTCGTAGCATTCTAGATTTTTGTTTGATAAAGTCTAAATACTTATTGTTCACTTCTAATGCCTACCTTCTGATGGTATTGAGACAAGAGGGTTTCAATATTGTATTTTTTTCATTAGGAACAATTTTGACATTATATTATTGTATGTACTCGTGCATTAGTAAGTATTGTACCTATAATTTGATCGTACCTTATCAATATCATGTATTAAGATAAGAGTGAACTTAGTAACTGTCTTCAGGTATGATAATGTATACCTACTCGTATGATTTATTAAACATTACTGAATTATCAATCGGATTACAGCGTGGAAAATTATTTTATTACAATTTATAAATCGAAAGAGATTACAAATCAATCGTATATACATTTTCACGTGACTGGTAGATTTCTAGTCCAATATAAAAATTTCTAGTGGACGTTTCTAGTACTGGCTATAAAAAGCGAGAAAAAGCGACGAACGGTCTGCCATGCAATGTGGCACGGCCATGTATCAGACTCGACGCATGCATTGTGATCAACCGTTAGCCAATACAGTGCGCAAGTACGAGAGAAAACAGTAGTCCATCTTCTTACAAACGCTTTAAATATACTTTACCTACACAAATGCACTTGTCACACAGCACTTTGATGGGGAGAGTGCGCGCTGCAATCCAACAGCCGCTGGGCGCGCTCGACTGGCCACGTTAGCCCTCTCTCACAGAAGACTACCTTGAAATGTACTGCATTTCTCACTTTATCTTATATCCCTAATATACGTGCGTGTTTCGTTAGTGAGTGAGATGTGCCAGAGACCATTCCCATCCTATCCCTACCCATTTTCCCAACCCTTTCTAAAAAATACATTCCTATATCTCCAAAGGTAGGCATTGCACCCGGGGGTGTGCCAACGTTTGTCGTTTTGGACTAATGTTGCCATGTATCGCGGATGTCTATGGGCGACAGTGTCCAATTACCATCAGGTGGACTGTATGCTCGTCTGCCGTGTTCGTCCATAAAAAATAGCATCTTCATACAGGCCTTTTAAAATTTCTGTAAAATTTAGGTATAGGCATGCGTAGAGCCTTGATTGTGACGATGTTCCAATATCTCACACATTGCTGATTACGTTTGGTACAACAAGTTGCAACACTGATACCACGCTACAAGGACTCCCATGTCGCTTTGTATCCATTGCGATATCATTGCATCAAAAGCCATAAAGCACGGGGTATTCATAGCCCCGCGATGCGCTATATTTACCCATACTCAATTATTGCCATGTTGCAAACTTACCCATACCCAAATGTCGCAGCAATAGAACAGACTTTAAATGTCACAAAGTTACATAAGTGTGGATACTGTGTCGACACGAACAAAATATATATTATTCGTTCCAATTGGCATTAGAAAATTCCTTGAGTTCAATTAATCTTCACGTTTAATAGTCCAAAGTTAAGAGTAGAAGATTATTTGCCTTACTAAACCATTCATTTACTGTGAACGCCCCACGCTATAGAGACGTGCTATGTTTGAGACAAACTAGCTAATGATATATGACCACTAGCTCATAAGGGACCGAGTTGTAAACTGGCTTCAGAATTGAACACGTAGATGTATTGAGAGGAAAGAGGACGGCTGTCTTCCACTTTGACTGACAATTATTGGAAAACAGTCTTTGATGTTAGCGACATTGAATTATGCAACGATAAATTCAATACATTCGCCTTGTTCGATGATATTAAATTGAAAATCATAATTTGAAAATCATATGCAATTTCAATTTTCAATTAAAATTTAATACTTGCTTTACAAATTATTAGCAGTGTGATAAAATTAAAGTTTTAGTACACTTAACGTTACTTGTTTTATAACTCTCCTCTGGTACGTCTTTAGCATACTGGTATTCTTAATATTATTAAAACTAATTTATTTAACAGAAAGTTTAACTGCATTAGTGTTACTTATCACGTTATCACAGTTACAAAATAAACGATGAGTGATATTTGGTATCCAGAGAGGAATCTGATTTTAATGTTGTTATCGCTACCGTCATTACTTTAACTGCTAAAAAAAGTCTGTTAGTAGCACAGGAAATAGTCATCGACGATTATATCCAGCCAGCTGTTGCAAGCGATAGTTGATGGAAAGATTTATATCGGAAAAGGCTTGGGGATAAATTGATCTGAAACTGGGTCGGATAATAAATTATTTATTGATTCCGGTGAGAACTTAAAAAGGAGAACAGTAAAGATAAGTGTATTGGTGAAAACAACAGTGCTGCTAACAAGGATTGGTCAAGGATTAATAAGACTAGGAATTATGCAAAGTATTGTCATATAGGAATTGTTTATTTATTGATTTATATAACTACTTTTTTTTTCATAGTTAAGAGGGCGGACGAGCAAGCGATCACACGTGATGGTAAGTGTTACCGCCGCCCATGGACATCTGTAACACCAGGGGGTATGCGGGCGCGTCGCCGACCTTGCAAAATCCTATTTACAGCTTTCTTGAAGAACCCCATGTCGTAGCTTAATGGGAAGACCTCTTGAGGCAGTTCGTTCCACAGCCTAAGGGTTCGCGATATAAAATAATTTTTGGACGGAACAGTACGCGACACCTCCGTATCGAGGAAATGTGGATGGACCGCACTTCTGTGACGGGAGGTGCGGTTGTAGAAATCCGAGACTCATCTCGGACGTTGCATCTCTCAAGATGCAACGTCTCTCCGAATGCTGAGGGGTTCTAAACCGCCCGTGAGAGTACACACAAATGATAAATGAAATAGTTATAAATGAAAATATATATAAAAGGCATGCGTATCCCCTTAAGAGATTTCTAACAAATCTGGGAGGGCGATAGGTGAGCGTTGAAATGGGCAAACATAGTGAGTACCTAAATAAACTAAATAAACACTGCTTTTATAATACGATTATTAGATACATATTAATTATATATCATTATACTTGTAGGTACACAGAAGCATATACATACTTATACATATATGTATAAAAATATATATATTATATATATACACATTCACATGAGAGTGACAGATAGTGGTGCTTAGTGATAGGAATCTTATAAAAGGTTATAAAATGAAAATAGAACAATAAATTAGAAAAACAAATTTCATCTTTAAAGTGTTAGATAGTAACGGAGAAATCCATAAATACTTATCAACGGTTAATACTAAAAAATAATGTAAATACGCCATGTCGTAAATCCAGGTGGCACTAGATGAACAAAATGTAGTTATCCTCATTGAAATCAATGACCAACATATTATAGATGATATGAATTGGATTTTAAACCGCGATCACAACGCCCCGTTACAGTTAAACTATCAATCAGACCGTCGTCGTGCTATTCTGTCGTCCCTTACATGAGTGTATCAACACAGAACCCCTATATGTCGAATCTACTTTTTGTATCATTTCCCGGCGTCCCAGTTTAAATTACTTGTGCCACCGGAGCTACAAGGTCGTTGTAACCAAGATATTATTGAGGTTTGTCATTTTTGTTTTAATATTATAACTATTGTTTTGTTTTCGAGCAAATCTAACTTTCTAAGTCATTTTTAGCAAAGTGTCACATTGCTCTATGTGAACATTAATATCTTTAGCACCTCTTGTGGCAATCAGTTTAAAGAAACCTAAGCCCTACTATCGTCTTCAATTTACACTTCAATATGAATTGAAGGTGTCAATACCGTTTCCTTCAATTTATTTGTAAGCATTCCATTCAGTACCAAGCTTTTTTATTTAAATAGAATATACAACTACTTTACGGCCCAGAATTTACCTTTTTTATTTGAAATAGTTTTAAATGTCAATTTGTATGTTTTGTGGTATCGAAGGTCAGACGGTATAGAATTGGATAGTGTTTACATTAATCCATATAAAAATAACTTTGGATTGCAATGCAAAAGACAGGCGATAGTAAATCACGACTTGTTTTTATTCAATCTGATTTGAAAATACGAATCATGAGATTCCATTAATAATTTGAATATTTTTATTCAAATTAAATTCTGATTTGTTTTGTAATTAGGGTTTGGATTTGAATGAAAGGGTCTGTTAAAACTTGAAGACCGTGACAGATGACGACCGGAAACGTTTTCATAGTGCGCTATTATCATTTGCCACTGTCCACTATCGCATCTAGAGTAGACTTGTACGTCAGACAAGTCTCACTTTACTGCTTCATGGAACCCATTACTTGGAACGATAAGGTTCCTAGAAACTGTAGTACGTGCCTGCAGGTTGGCTGATACACCGTCTGTCCCCCTTTCTACTCCTCAACACCATTATCCACCCCTTAATGATTCTAAATTGTTGAATATAATACTTAGGCTATCTTGATAATGGCGGTTTAATATGTATTAGGGTTACATACGGTAAAATATTGTCTCCAGATGCCAATTTATAGGCTCATAGTGAAGTCTATGATTAGTTTTTAGAAGCATTCATTAATTACTTTAATAAGTAAGGCTATTAAGAATAATTGCCATTCCCGGTAGTCTTAGTTATGTTAATTTCGAAAAGTACTTTTATCATGCCATTATAAGTTCTTGAAACTCTTTGCCCTTAAACTTTCTGTTACGACGTTATGTGAATTGTTAGTGTATAAAAAATATTTGTTTTTTATTTATTTACGGCTTGTTTGTCATACATTCCTGGAATCGACTGTTTTCAAATGCTAAACACTTCCAGTTAGTTTGTCGATGGCTGCATATTTACAGCATACGCACTTGTTGGAAATTTGTATACAATTATAAGTAAAGTTGCTTTAGGGCCTTCTTCACAACTCTCTGATATGTTTGATATATCAGCATATGTAACAGTTTTATCAGTTTATTTGCATCTGAGATGAAATAATAATTTACACTTTTTCTCCGTTTCACACCTGTTTTAAAAGAAATTTCTTCTTCAGCAGATGAAGATTCGGAATCAGCGGGGACGAGCGCTGGGACTTCTGTTGGTAAAGCGAAGTCTGGTAGCACACACATACATCTTTGGCAGTTCCTGAAGGAACTCTTGGCTTCACCCCAAATACACGGCTCTGCGATACGATGGTTAGATCGAAGTAAGTGTAATTGAAATACATGATTTTGAATTTAAACGTTTTCTACAATCTTTTAGTTTTTTGTTTTAATTTAATATCTTTACAATTAGTTTTTGGAAGACTAATGATCTATTGCTCTTAAATGACTAAGTAATTAACGATAATGTTGTGTTTTTATGTAGTATGTCAATACGTTTCATGCTAAGTAAATACTTGAAAGTCACCTTCTTCGATATGTTCGAGCACCGTTATTTGCTATTCCGTCTTGATTATCTCAATTACATATAACTAATTACCAAGTCCACGACTATTTCAAGCTTGTTAACAATATGTTAATAGATAGTCGATGGTGTGGCCATTTGAATTTGATACGACTTGGGAACAAAGGCGTGAGGTTTTTAGTCGTGTGGTATGTAAAATGAGGTTTGTAGTCACGCTTTTTCGTATGGGAAAGGTTCTAATGATTGTATCTATGACAGTCCCTTCACGGTGTGTACAGAATTTTACTTAGATTCCTATTGACTTTCAATATACGACTGATAAGCTGAATGTGATTAAATTGGTGTCTCCATTAATTTAACCATCTACTGCTATGAATCTCACTACGAGTAGGGTGCATATTTGTAAAAAAAATTGCTAAAAAATAATTAAAAACGAGTGAATAAATATTGTCACTAGCTCGGCGGTGACGGAAGACATCCCGAGGAAACCCGCATGCTGCAGATATAATTAAAAATAATTGGAATATATGATCCAGCAATCCGAACTGTTATTTAACCTTAGTAAACAGTGATTTACTAAGGAAGCCCTATGCCCTGTAGTGTAACGTTATAGGCTGATAGAAGGGTAAATGTTATAAATAATCAAATTACAAGTATGATCTATAAAATGATCCCTGTAGTAGTTAGAAGGATAGTTTATGAGTTGTCAGTTTAATATTGGCAACTTTATTTTTTAGGTTTACAGATGAAGTAGATACGTAAGATATAGTTTGCAATGCAGCCTTTCTTGACACTTTACAGACAATATTTTTAATGAAGTTACACCCAGTTATTTCAGTGGATGTAATAAAATAAACCCTGCAGAAGTAGTACTACGAGTAGTTATTAAACGAACGTAAAAAAGCTTCAAACTGGTTCTTTATAAACGAGTCGTACAACAAACTTCCACGATCCGTTTCAAGTAGTCGTTTTAATAATCCAACCTTAAATGCTAAAGTGGCTACAAGTTTCCTTTGTTTCAACTTGTTTTTTAAGTTCGCAAGAATAATGACGATCATTTACTATCCTCAGTTACGGTTTATAATTGACCAGGATCATGGAAATTTCTTATTATTCTTATTACAATCTAGCTTCTGTCTTTGGTTTCGCTCGCGTGATGAAAGCAGCTGTAAATGAAAGGATTTTTAACACGTGTCAATGCAACGACTTGATTGATTTCACGGATGAAAATCCATCTAGTAGTTTGTGAGTAATTCTATTAAAAGTATTTTTTGTATTTTCCTCTATAATTCATCTTCCTGGTGTCATATGAAGATGACACATATACAAGCTATCCTTTTGGATAGGTACTTAAGTATACATAATGAGAAAACCCGACTAAAATTCGATCAGTAGTTTTTACATCATGCTCAAACAAACAGAGATACAAGCTAAAATTTAAAAAACTACTGTCTTGTCTTGCTCTTGAGTTCTGTAGCTTCTAAAGAGACCTTATTTTTTTTTAAATTAGGTCAATGTACTGTGTCAAAACTTTTACTATCTTTATGTATAGATAAATTGGGTATTTACTACGTTTTAATTTAGATGTCTATGGTACTACATACTTATACATATTTCATTATTGTTTCCATAAATTCACATATTCTTTAGGTATCTTTAAGATTTATGGCCTGAATTAAATTGTAATCAATGCAGTTAAGTTCCGCTACACTTCAACAGTAATTTAGGGCAAATTCCAAAAATAATTCGTGATTATTATAATTTCGATTAAAATGTATAACATTCATTGTTAGTGTAAAATTCATTTGTAGCGACATTCTCGCGAGCCAAGGTGAGCAACCCAGTTACTTGCCATCTGTTAGGTACTTAATAAAACGCTTTAAACCACATCAAAGGTTACGTTTGTGCTTCGTGACTGGCCCATGAGAGGATAGGTACACTGGTACATTGTTTCGATTTATGGACCATTATGTTGTGAGACATTTAAGACTGTCCTTATTCGCTTCATTCCTTTTTGGCTGAATCATGTTTACTTTTGAGATGAACTGTAGCTTCGGATTTGTAACTTAGTGTAGTTGCTTCCACGGTATTTTATTGTGCTTTATAAGGACATAGTATCTCACATAGCTGTCATTTCACCATAATGTTTATTCTCTTTACCAGTCGATGTTCTTGTGTATCTATAGGCAACATCTTGCCTTTACGTCTATTTCGATAAATTGGTTCTCCGCCTATAATGAATTGTATCAAATAACTTCGACGAATTCGTATGCGTACAATCGGATTCAAGTTTTTTAAACTTCTGAGTTGTTTACAACGCGATCCATCCATTTAAATAGCTCCAGTTGGAATGCTGTAGGTTGTTTTTATTGTATTAGATTTAGATTCTATGGCATTTAATGGCCGTTAGCTATATACATCACAGAGAGCAACGTTCACCAGTCTCCCAAAAATATACTGAATGCTCAATCGTCTGTTTAACATTCGTTAGTCAGCATGACTAATTCATGTCGTGTTTTCGCAGGTAACGGGGTGTTCAAAATTGAAGATTCAGTGCGTGTCGCCAGGCTGTGGGGCAAGAGAAAGAACAGGCCTGCGATGAACTACGATAAGTTGTCCAGGAGCATCAGGCAATACTACAAAAAAGGCATCATGAAGAAAACGGAGCGGAGTCAGCGACTTGTCTACCAGTTCTGTCATCCCTACTCCTTGTAAAAGCAATAGATACTCATTGCAATTTAGTTGTTAAGTGAAATGTAAATATTTTATTGTAAATAAGGTGTGCGAGAGCCGCGGTAATGCGGACGAACGATAACTCGTTGAGTTTTGTGGCTAAATCGCAAATCGCAACGGAGTTCAAACTAGTAGACAGCTGAATTTTCGTCGATCGCAAGGCAAGTCGACGTCTTGCGACTACGAATTATTAGGCGTCGTATACTATCCCTCCATATAATTCGGGAAAGGTAATTTTCTCTAGAATTCTATTGGACGGGACTATTCGCTGTGTGCGTTAGTCTTAAGTTTATTTTTACCAGTTACTAGATGATTGCGATGCGTCGATAATTGATTTTATAATTCGTTTGTAATGACGAACTCGCAATAGTCGAACACTGGTAATGTTTATCCCATATATCTATGATATATTTCTAGTACGTTCTATGAACTCTTAGGTTAGTAGATGTCCTGTTGGATGTATTTAGAAATAGGCACTACGATAGTATGTACCTTCGAAGCAATAAGTGAAAATTCTCATATTAAATTATTTTTAGTTATTATATTTTAAATGTTAGCAATAAAGTGAAAGAGAGATAATGAATAATGTTTTAAACAATGACAAGTTATGTCAATGATGAATAAACAGTGGCAAGTTATGTCAACAATGAATAAACAATGACAAGTTATGTCAATAATTAATGAATAATGACAAGTTATGTCAATAATAATGTAACTTATTAATTAAAAGGCGGTTTTATTAGGTATAATTATTTGGGTGTCAATTAAAAATTGAAAATTTTGTGCCAAATAGACTGAGACGAATTTTATTCGGGACAAAATTTGTAAATTGTGATTATTTCGGAAACCCGCCGATGTAAATATTGTTTTGTATAAAATATACTACAATGTGACGGTGATGGGTTATTTATAATGTAACTTTGAGATTAGAAAGACGCAGTTAGTGTCTATGAAATTCTAATATTAAATATTATTGGACCAAACTAATGTAGATTATATGAAACGATATTATTTTATAATAAAATAAAATTTACTTGGCCATTTAATTGTTCATTTCATTTAAACGTTCCTTTTTATTATTTTCATGCACTTTCCCCAATTAAAAAAGGTAATGAATCGAGCACTATATTTTTAATAATATAACATACTCAAGGCATCATAAAGGTCTTTGAAACGTTGTTTACTTATTTATTTACTACAATTACATATTGGCTGACTCATTGATTAACAGACTGATTTTTGACAAGCTTTTATTTAACTTCTAGCATTTAATTTCGTCCGTACCGTGTTTCGGTACGTAGAACATTTCGTTATATTTCGTAGAAAAATTTTTCAATCATAAATATTTAATAACCGCACGAACTTCGATTTTCTCCATTTTGCACACTAATAAAATTCCCGCCAAATGTAAACAACGAAAAAAAATATTGGTGACAGTTGTTTTTTAATTCTTTTGGCACTGGCCACTACTGAATTTGAGATTCGAATGAAATAGAATGCATTCCTATAATGTAATGTAAAGTATCCGATTTCAGAAACTTATTGATCGACCTAGTATATGGGCGACGGTATCTACTTACCATCAGGTGCCGCTTCGTTTGCCGCCTTCGTCCATAGAATTATTTTATACATTTCATCCGCATGTACCTCTCAACGTGCCTCTCTGTTCAATCCAAAGGTTGGCTGGTAGAGAATGCCTCCAGGCATTAAGCTCGCCTTTTGTACGATTGACTGCATTAAGTTATTTAAGTAAAAAAAAAATGTCCTCTGCAGTGGGGCGTTGCAGTGGGAAAGTTCATAAACTGAGAAATTCAATCACGTCGAAAGGAATGAACCGCTTTCGTTGAAACTTATGAAATAGGTAAGATTGTAATTCGGCTTCACATAGATTACCCATGTAGACCACATGAACAAAGTCGCGGGAAAAAGCTAGTAATGATATTGTGTTAAGTTTTTCTGGAAAAAAGTATAAAGATGGACGATTAAATCGGCCCCTGTTATGCCGAAAAGGGTAACGCTCCTGTCTGTTACGCAAAATGTCCTAGAATCAATTCCCGGCTCTCACCGACTAGCGATCCCGCGGTACCCTCCTAAAGCAACGCCCTAAGCCGAAGTCCGTTCAGTCCTCCTGCTCGCTGCTACATATTTTTTGCTACTGGCTGAGGGCCTTCTGTGCTCGCCCTAAATATATAAATGTCCGGTGACTCTTGAAAGCCATTACGGCCACAAAAATTTAGCCATGTTCACAAATGTTTGTTCGGGTCTGGGTGGTTTGTGATCGTCTATGTGTGTCTCTGGACCCACGATATAGGGAATCCGAGTATCAGCCGTAATTTATATTGCAATAAAATGCAACAACCCAAAAAAGTGAGTGAGAAGAAACTTCTTATAGATTGTAGATTTTTTTATCGATTTTGATTTGTATCTAAGATTAAATAACGGAACATCCAATGGCTAACAGTAACAGCTATTTGATAAACAAGAAGTCTATGTTAATATCTGCGCAGACTTGTCTGCTCACTTAAGTAACTTAAAAGAAACTCACTTCAAAATACACTTAAGCAAATTAAAATGGAAATTGCTTAGTGAAGCGTGTTTGGTTACAAGCAAAAAGTGCAATAGGTTTTAAGTTGCATCACGTTGCGCAAAAGTGACGTCACCAACTGCCGAATTCCAAGAGTGAAAGTGCCTTTCGCCTGCACTGAGAGGGGAGGACGACCTCAAGGGGGACGCGGGTGGGAGCGGGGGGAGGGTAATTGTGTAAGAACCGAATGGCACTTGATGTTCGACTTGTATGATTATTGATTTTTTGTTGAATAGATTTGAGAATAAATGTAGTGAAGTAGAATTACAAATTATTATGTAGTTTACTAAATTTGTTTAACTTAATTTACACCTATCACCGTCGCAATACTTTTAGTAGTGAAAGAAGTGCGGTGCTGTGAATCACTGTAATATTGTTCGAGTGCACGGTTAGACAGTGTAGCAACTGTGTTTATGCAGAGGCAAATGAAGATATAGAAACACGCAATTGAACACAATCCTTAAAGTACTTAATAGAAATGAAAATAGGCATTTAATTAAGTATACCTATCTCAAATACTTTGGGCGGACGAGCAAGCGGTCCCACGTGGTGGTAAGTGTTACCGCCGCCCATGGGCACCTGCAACACCAGGGGGTATGCGGGTGCGCCGCCGACCTTGCAAAATCCTATTCACTTGTGCATATACTTGTGCGATGAAGATTGAATAATAAATAAATATTTACTTTTGACCAGCCAATGGACGAAAGACGAATGGACGAAGGCGGCAGGCGAGCATACAGTCCACCTGATGGTAAGTGGATACTGTCGCCTATAGATGTGCTGCCTACCTTTGGAGATATAGGAATGGATTTGGAGAAAGGGTTGGGAAAATGGGGAGGGATAGGATGGGAATGGGCTCTGGCACATCTCACTCACTACCGAAACAACTGTGAAATGCAGTACATTTCAAGGTAGTCTTTTGTGAGAAAGGGGTAACGTGGCCTGTCGAGCGCGCCGAGCGGCTGTTGGTTTGCAGCGTGCACTCTCCCCCTAATTGTAATTGTATCTAATTGTAACCAGCCCTTTTAACATTCGCTGCTGGACTTAGACCTCCTCGTGAATTTGTGCATGACGGATGTATCGTCTTAGAACGCCACGCTGGCCAAACAGGTGAACGCCACGCTGGCCAAGCTGGTTGACGAGTCCACTGGTATCGGCTTTGTTATCTCCTAGTCGCATTTTACAATACCCACGGGAAGAGGTGGGGATGGTGTTATTCTGTAATTTTTTCTTAATATACTAGATGGCAGACGAGCGGGCGGGCCACATGATGGTAAGTGGTCACCGCCAACCACGGACACCTGCAACACCAGGGGGCGCGCCAACTTTGCAAAATTCTGTTCACAGCTGTCTTGAAGAGCCCCATAGGTATACCTTGGCCGCAGTTGGCCGTCACCATACAACCAACAGTTATTAAAAAAAGAAGCTTTGAATGTCATTTAGCTTGAGAGAAAATTCTGTAGTCAACTATGAACTCGTTATGCCATTACATCATGTCGTCTGTCTAAATGATTAAGTCAAAAAATAAGAATAGAATACTATTTAAAATGTTTTCCTTCATATTTTGATTTTTTTAGAAACATTGTACAATAGAATGTAGCATGAATGAAAATGAAAAAAATCAAATGATATAATAATTTTGTAGTGATACAGGGAAATAATAAGTATCAAAAAAATTAAACTACAAAACACATTCCCCGAAAATCGATAGCACATCTTTATACTTCACCTTATTATCATAATAACATGCAAAAATAAGTGATTCTTCTGTGTGTATGTAATCAGATAATTAACACCTGTGTATCACTGTTTACCATAAAATATTAATTTCGTGAACGTAGCACTGGTAACAGATTTGAGTGTTACCGAAACATGTTCTGAGTATCGTTCGAAGAATTTCTGATTTGTTCACGTGTGGTCTAAAGAAAGATTTTTTTTCAATATGAAACAAATAGCTATAAGGTACTTTTTAATATAAAGAATGTGTCTAACTGAACCTTAAACGCCTGAAACTATGGATTCCGTTTACGATTCTGAGTTCATTGATATGGAAATTATACGAAACACTTTTTTCAAAATGTTTTCGAGTTAATGCCAAAATTTTCATACAAATTTGTTAAATTTGCTTAAAAAATGATAATTTCATATAAAATATATAAAATTAATGTTACTTACAATTATGAGTAGAATCCATGGTTATATCGGGTCTACGGAGTCCATTTTGTTCTTTTTATTGCTGTGTAGCGTGTTTACTGCTACATATAAGTAGGTTATTGGGTATTTTTTATCGAGATCAGTCCAGTACTTTTGAAAATAATACACAGTCTTAGATTATACATATAATACGTAGTGGTCGTCACGGTGATCTATCCGGATGAAAGAATGACATCGAAGTAAAATACATATAAAGAAATCCTCCAAATATGGCTGGATATACTGACGAACTGATAGTTGATGTCATCAAATATAAAATAATGCAACCTAGAAGTATTTTCGTCCTTTCTCGGCAAATTCGCCCGTTGCTTATGCCTTCGACTACGTCTTAAGGCGTAGCCTGAAGGTCAGCAACATTCCGAAATTCTGAGTGGAGCTCAGTCGGCAACTGGTACGGCTAGTACGGCGCCACGACATCCATTACCTATTCCTAATTCAGTTGTTATTGCCATTATCAAATTCTAAATTCGCACGGAAATTATTGTCGTATAATTCAAATTTTTATAAATAAGTAGATAGGAATAACTTTTTCTGCGTGTTTTTACTTCTGGTCTAAACTGGAAAGAAGTGGACACTCGTATAGAGTAACATTTGATATAATTTGTTAGGTACTGTATTGGTTCACAGATTCACCTGCCGCGACCCTATGTCAACCACGATATTATGACTCTGGAACTTGGTCATTGACTCTGGCTCGAAATTGGATTCTGATTCTGCTTTGTACTTTGGACGTGTTGTTTTAGTGCATAAAAATGCCGAAACGAGGACAAACTTTGAATAGTCAATGCCGCGAGCTTATAATTAAATTACAGGACTATTTCGAGTGTAAGTCACAAAATGGCAGAACTTTGGTGCCTGTCGCCCAAGTACAAGAGTGCGTTTCTCATCGCTTGGAATCAGTATAAAAACACTCTTCAACATCAATTATAAAAAAATCGGCATATTAAAGATATGAGTGAGGAAAATGTGTTATGGACACCAAAGAAAAAGCGAAGAGCAAAGTTGACAATTTTGATGCAGATGCTATCAAAAATCATATTTACAATTATTAATCAAGAAATGAATTTCCGAATAGGAGAATGCTTTTGACGTCGTTATGAGATTTAGTGGAGGAAAAATGGCATTATCACATTTATCAAAAATACCTACTAGAGAAGATTGGCTTTGAATATAGGGAAACTGATTGGGCGAAAGTAGTTGAAAAGACAAGATAAATAATTTTGTATGACTATGACCGCAATATTAGGATTGACAATGAAATAATTATTCAAGTAACTGATAGTGACGGCGATAGCAGTAGATCACATGTGATTCTGATTCAGAATAGTGTAAAATACTCAATGAAACATTTTTTATTCTATTACATCAAAGAAAGTATTATTATTATCTGTTAATAAAAGTAGATATTTAATGCTACTGCTACGATTGTATATAGCAAGGGTTTCTAAACGTTTTTCGATCGCAGACCCGTTTCCCAGAAACTATTAAAACCGTTGACCACCAGTAATTTAATTTACTTACTTAAATTAATAAATGTGTATAGTTTAATATTTCCCTAGATATCGTTTTATGCATTTGTTATTAATGATTGAAAAAGAGAAGAAAAGGTATGCGAAATGGCATTATTAGTGCAACATTTAATATCAGAGCAAAAAGACGAGTAACTTTTCTAAATTTTGACATGAAATAAAAATGCAAATTCAAAATGAATACCTACAAAAATTAAAATCACTTTATTAAATATAAAAATGAAGTGAAAAAATAATAATATTCAGACAGAATTAATAATCAACAGATTACAGAAACAAAAGTTTTTAATCAGAATTATAGAATAAGATTCTTATCAAATACCTACCAAATCAATTGGCTTTTTATTTCATGCATTGTTGCATATGTATGACTTTTTTTGCGGTGTACATAGGGATAAAAACCCTTTATCCTCTTAATTAGGTACCTATTCGAATCATAGATATTTTGAAGTAACAAACGAAGAGCAGCGGTAATGGGGTCTATTTTTAGCTGTCGTAGACCCCCATTTTTTTTTATAGAAATTATTAACCCCTAGAAAGTTCAAATCGACGCTAGGAGGTCGATATCGACCTTTTTGGGAACGACTGGTCTAGAGTAACATCACTAGTTCATTAATAGGAAAATCGGTAATATGTCGACGGCCTAACTTTAGTGCAAGCCGTTATATGATGAATAGTTATAGCAATAAAACTGTATTGATATTTCATAGAATTGATTCCACATTTAGATAGATTTTTTAAATTGATCAGTGCGTGGAACGAAACGTTTTTAAGTTTTTTTTTAAACGTTCAGTGACGTCACAATGACGTCACTGACGATTGACATTTGACATTTCAGGAAAGCTTTTGTTTCCTTTTGTTTTTAGGCGTGATAAATTTTTAATTATTTTACTAAAATAAGCTTCCAAAATGTTTAGTAAACATAAACAAACCTGAGTTATAATTATTGAGTTATATATCCATAATTTGCAGTAATCGCGTAGAATTTGTTTCATTGCCGGTAAAAGACATTCGAAACGTATGCAGTATTTTTTTTAAATACAGTGAAAATTGGTGACTATGAAGCCAGGTACCAGTTTGGATTTAAAGGAGGAGATAGCGGAAGTCCATACAGCTGCTCGTTCACCATCTCCGAAGCAGAAGAGGAAATCGCGGTCTCGAAGTCGCTCTAGATCGCGTAAACTTTCGAATGGTCATACTGACGACCACGAGCGTGATTCTATTGAAGTCGGACCTGCAGAAGAAACAAGCGAGAAGTCCAAACGCGATAGTTGGATCAAATCAGAACACGAATCTATCGAATTACCAATACATGACCAGATAAAGGAAAGTATTTTGGGCTTTGTTGAACAAGAAATTAAAAAGCCCGAAAAAAATCCCGCTATAATATTTTACTCCCACGACCCTAATGATTTAGACGAGAAATTTATGAAGTCTTTATCTAGGCCTTCAAGTGGTCATAAGGAGAAGAGAAGTCCATCTTGCAGGAAAAAGAAGAGACACTCATCTCGACATATAGATAGAGATCTGCATGATTTTGAGATACCAGGGTCTAGTTTGAGTGCTTTGGAAAAGGTAAGTTTTGACCTTTCAATGGCAAGGTATTTTGTAAAGCAAAATTGTATATAACACCATTGACCTTTCAAAGGGTAAAGTTCACGTTTTAAATTAATATTCTAAGGGTGTGTTGTACTGTTTTACCCATATCATTCTGGCCTTGGAAGTGGATATTTGGGGTTTACAATGTTAATTTTACAAACATTGATCAATTATCCATAGATTCACTAAAAAATAAAATCTATGAAGTTATAAAGAAAGGCTTCTCTATACATTGTAAGGGTTTTTAGGTCATAGTACACCACACTGGTCTAGTGAACATTATTTCAGACATTTCCTATTCCTATTACATTTCCTATGTGGGGTGAGCCCCCCAAGACTAAATTTAATAATATGTCATTCAATGACACAAAATTTTTAAAATACTTTTACAGGTTGATGATTATCTAAAAGAGTATAATAAAGATGAAGTAGTGACCCTTAGCGGAGAGCTAGAAATAGAGCCAAATGATGTTGAAAACAACAATGGAGTGTCTCCAATCCGTCATAAACCCCGGAAGACTCGACGGAAAACCAGAGATGAAAGAGATGGCAATGCTAATGGGAAAGATGTTAGTCCAAAGGTATTTAAAAGTGCTAGTAAGAGTAAAGCTGGTAAACCAAGTAAGTTAAATTTTATATTTGCTTATAAATTTGAATATATATTTCAATATGTTTCTATATTAGTTTTAGTTTAGTACCTATGGCCATGAGAGGAAATATATAGGTAAGATTTGTTGGCAAATATTGATAAATGTTACAAAGTTGTAAAATTTTTAAATTAACAATAATTATAAATCTATTTTTGACATTCAACAGTTTTAATGAATTAGTTCTTTTGAATAATATTATATTGCATAAATTAATATTAATGTATAAAATTATTTTATTTTATTAAGCAGCAGAACCAAACCAACCTAATTGAGCTAATTTTATTACAATTGAGCTGGTTTTATTTGATCTAAGTGGTTAATGTGTGGATGGTTAAGACAGCGAGAATTAACCTCTATTCCCGGGAGTAAAAAATCTTGGCCATACATAATCTGCATTTCGCCCATATTGTGAATTATGACATTTATGACCCAGAATCTTCTCGTGATTACAAGGGGAGGCTTGTGTCCTGCAGTGGAACATTATTAACATTTATCATATCAAAGTGTCTTTTTATGGAAAGAAGGTGGCAGACCCAGTATACAATCCACCTGGTGGTAAGTGAATACAGTGATCCATAGGCATAATATTATCATGATAACATCAGTCCAAAATGACAAGCATGGATGGATACATCTGTAGATGTACTGTCTATCTTTGGAGATTTAGGGCCTTTCTCACCACCTTAAGTTACCTTAGGATAAGGTATCAAGAGGTATCAGAAAGTCAGTTATACTTTATCAGAAATTCAGTATCAGCTAGAATTAATTGGCAGATAATTTAACTATCACATTGTTAACAGTTACTTTATTAGGAGGTGATGAGAAAGGCTGTTAGTAGTTAAAATAAACCATACTAATTATGAATATTTTCTATTACAGCTCGTCCCACAAACTTAACCACAATGCTCGAAAGTCTAGAATCGAACATGCCATTTCACGACCAGTACATAGACAATCCATTCTCATCACCGTCACCACTTACATCACCCAATGACGATAGACTAAATCCATTTGCATCTCGTCGACATGAGAAGATATATCTGCAAGGAGGTGGAACATTTAGAGCGGTGTCAAGAGATAGAATATTGGAATCACAGCAATCTAGAGATGAGGATAAATATTTAAGGTAAATTAAAATTTAAAGTACAATACTATTAATTAAATATCTTATGCCTATCCATCTTTTTATTTCAAACAGATGCAAAGAGATTATTTGTAAAAATGAAACAAATATTCACTCTTTCAGAATGTTATGTTATGGTGTAACCATTCTATGGTAGTATCTTAACCAGGGTAGGGACACAGTGTTGATACAGTGCACACAGAACCCGAATGGTCTTGTGTTATCAGTTATTTGTGGTAAAGCATCACTGTCTACAGTACCCTAGGTGAGTAATGTTCAGTGAAAAAAAGGCAGTAGACGATTGGTGGGTACTGTAACATTTGTTGCAATAGTTTTTTTTAAACTTTTTTAAACTCTGTATTCTGTAATTCAATATTTAATGTTTTTATATTAGCTATGTATTAACCACTGAAACACATTACCCATCTTCATGAATAAACACACTGACTGAAATAAAAATAGCATTGGCTTAGAACTGCTCGACGAAAAATAAAATTCCAAAATTTGCAAATATGACAAAATTCTGACAATCAAAAAAGAAGAAAATCTAAGGGATCGCACGGAGAGTTTTTGTTTTGGGAGTGATCAAGGAAGGATGTTTGGAAGAAATCACATGCCTGTTCTGGTACTCAGCTGTCCTGGACATATCATCTGGGCCACTACTTTCGCTCTTTGAGCGCTGGTGCTCTTGCTGGGCGTCGCCTGTTACGCCTGGCCTCTACCGCCCCGTCCGACCGCTGTTTCCAGCTAGCGGTAGTGATCGCTCTACATCATTCTGGGCGTGCGCCTTACTAGGCGCCGCCTCTCCTGCCGACTAACCGTGATTTTTTGGTGCTTCGAAAAACAGACACTTTTACAGACTCTTTATTTTCCGGACTATTTTTACTAAATTGATCTCAAATTTTGTATTAGGTTTTTTGTAAAGTATAATGAGCTATTGAAACAAATCTTACCTCTTTTTTTTCTAGTAGAAGTTGTTTACCCCCTTTCTAGTAGCTATCTCTTAGGGTAACACGACAGTATTACACACTAGTCGTCTACTGCACGCCGAACTGAATTTTGTACTCTAAGTTAATCATGTGTTCAAATAATAATATGGGGGACAACAGTAGATTTATTTCTGCAACTTTCTGATGCTGTCCATCACACTCCTAAAATCAATACTTCCACACCCAGTACTTTAGTTATTTTATATATCATGTTAAAATTACCCTCATGTTATACAATCATGTTAGGTTACCTTTCATCATAGGCTAGGTGACTTAACTCCTCTAGACCAAGTGCTTCACCATATTGTACAAAAATTGTGTAAAACCGCTGGAAATTAGTCCCACTCGTACCCTTAGCTACACCCGCCTACCGGGTGATTCAGATTATACAGCGGCACAGTTAGCATCGTCTTACAGCACACCGGATGCGGAGCACTACCCTAGACGGCATAAAGCGTGCGTAACTGCATGTCTATTTATCACGGAGTATTAGGAGAACTATCTCATGTTAATATAGTTTTGTACCATTTTAAGGACCCCATCTCTGTATGATTCTCAGTAGTTCAGTCGGGCTATATATTATTTTAAAATTACCCTTTCTTTGACTTAAATAATTCAAATAAATTCAAATTATTCAGAATATCATAAAGTTGAGGATGTCGGGACTTCTATTTCTTTATTCCTATTTCACCAGAGAACCTAACCTACCTTTTAATTTGCGGCCAATACAGTATTTTTGCTGCTTATTTAATTGTTTCTCCTTTTTCATTATAGGCTAGGCGATTTAACCCCTCTAGACGTGGCAATAACACTGCAAAAAGCATGGCGTAATTGCGCGCCCGCTTGCCACGGAGTATTAGGAGGACTTTCCCTCATGCATCTACTGCTGATCAGTTACTCGGATGGCTTGGATGCTGGACATCTGTCCTTCCATGCTATAGTCACCATGCCTTACGTGGCGACGTATTATTTCTTCTGCGTTTTATGTCTACTCTCTGTTTTGGACAGGTAAGTTGGGAAGTAATATTTTAGGTAATAATTTAAAAAGAAAGTACACAAATGTAAATATTTATTAATTATTACATTACAATAACTCCAATGGCACGCATCAAAAAACTACATTTCGTTGTTTTCCATACCTTATATAAAAAAATATTTAGATAAATATTGTGAGCTGTACAACTTCTATCCAACAAGTATTCTATCCACTTTATTGTACACGCAAAAATACACTAACTGTATTATTTCGTATACACCTGCACAGTGATGCGCCTTGCCCTTTCATTATAATTGCACATTGCCTCTTCGTGCACATTGCCTTATGCAGGAGGGATGTATGGCCTTAAAACGCCACACTGACAAAGTTGGTTGACGAGTCCTCACTTATAGAGGTGGTGTAGTTCCTCTAGACTTGTGGTAGCCGCTTTATTATTATTATATGCTGAATGTGCTGAAAAGCAGCATCTTCCTCTTTTTCATGTTGCACTACTGTTTATGAAAAATAATTGAATATCATGTTTCAATTTCAGACTAGACATAATTAATCTCGATTTTACCATGGTCTCATATGCGGCAAAATACGGCTAATATTACGGCCTCCAGCAATGTTTTGAACTCCATCTAATTAATTTGTTTTAGAAAACATATTTAAAATCCTGTTTTTCTTTCCAGACTAGACGTAACAAGCCTCGACCTAACCCGTGGTCTCCAGCCATATTTCCAACCAATAGTACTGGTGATTCTATACACCGCCTGTCTCCTGGTTTGCACTGCTGCCAGGATGTATGACGAGCTGATGGTGTATCAATATACACCATTAGTAAGTAATGTCACCGGGAATTTTACTATGGTGAGTATTATTTCTATTATTTTCTATGAGTATGTTTTTCATTTATTCTCCATCTAAATTAAATAACAACAAACAAAGGGCAAACCAGTTAATTAATGGTGACCATAATTTTCAAAACTACCCATTTATGCAAAAGTTCCAAAAATAGCATGTGATGCAGCTTTGCAAATTACATTTCTTTTTATATATTTTCCTTAATCCTAACAATATATACCTTTGATTTCACTCTTCATTACTTTTAAAATGCACAGGGAAGATATTTTAACTTTGTTGCCTTTTATTTTTTTCCAAAAAGTTTATATTAGCACATAATTTATTAAGTGAAATAAATTTTTTTGACTGCGTATTTTTCTATGGTTATTGTAATTATATCGGACTTACTTATTACATGTTAAAAGCATTTTTTTTTCATTATTATATTTTATTTTGATATTTCTAGGCCGACAATGTATATATTTATCTAACTTAAGACGTTGTAAATACCACATTTTTTGAATTTAATGTACCATGTACTTTATATGTACCGGGTACATAATAATATTTACATGCGAGTATTATGCATTAACGATAAAAATATGTGTAATTGCTAGTGTTCAACTGTATTAATGACTGATTGGTCCCAGAATCTTATCTTTATTTTTGCAAAATGCTATGGTAGTACCTTAGTAGGGCGAAAAAAGATAATAGTAGAAAAAGACAAAATATTTTTTTTATTTAATATAATTTCTTCGCTTATTTTTCACTACAAGCATTTTTTTACAGCCCACTATACCAACATTCTACCATACATGGACGCATTTTTCAATATGGCGGGCGGTATTATCTATCCTTGGATTAGTCTATTTCATCATATCAAATCCCCAGGACTTAGTTCACACGAATCTCAGCAAACTGTTACAATTTAAGCATTCCTTACAAAGTATTGGATGATTACTCTATGATTCTTGTTTATGGAATATTCTTAATTTTAAAATTGGAAGTTTAATAATTAAGTTAATTTAAGTATGTCTATGGCACAGTTTTGAAGAGCATGTTTATATTTGGCGTGTAATAAATTAATTAATGAAATATACAAGCATATCGAGTTAATGTTTGCCGAGTTATCGCGATAATATACTCTATTCTTTGACAATAATGTTTAAAATCCCATAAGGTTATGCTGTACAATGACGTCCACATCTTTTAATGCTTCAATTGAAAATCTGTGTGTGTGTTAGTTTTTGATGTCATTACTGTCTTTAATTGTGTTATGCTGTACAGACTTAATGGAAAAATACGAAAATTTCTTATTAAAAAAAAACCTATCATAAAAATAAAGAAAACTTTATTAAAATTTCTATTGAACCCTAATAGAAAGATGGTGGCAGATCCAAGTGTTGGTTAATGGGTGTTGTCATGGACATCCGTGACATATACCAACATCAGTCAAGAATGACGAATTTTGACACTTTCCCGGTGGTTCCGCTTATATTTGAAGATTTACTAGTGAATTTGAAATGATGGGGGGGAGAGAATTTGATTTTAGTGCGTTAGTGAGTATAATGGTATAAAAAATCTCTTAGGAGTTTGTTTATAGGAGAAAATAAAAAACTCCTAACCCATAGAACTTTGTATCTGTTTGAACTCTTGAATGACACTATAAGACCCGATTCCCATTAACGGAGCATCACGTCACGGCGGATTTTGCAATTGCAGAGAAATGCGAAATGTGTCGCAAGCTTAAAAATTGCTAAATATAGTCAACTGTGAGAATTAGTCAAATATAAATATGCTCTTTCAGTACCCAGCGATATACATGGCACGACGTAAGTGAGAAAGAGACTCGGGTATTTTCGTTTTTACAAGCTTTTATTGTACAGCGCTGTCAGTCATTCGGTTATGTGAAGTCTCGTCACTCTCTTTCATATCGCCGGTATATGCGTTATAGTCGATATGCTTTATATGTCGTCTGGAACTCCACACGTTTTGCTAGTAAAATGCTTCAAAATAAATAATATATTTAAATAAAAAAATATATATTTGTTTTTTTAGTAAGTAAGATCTAACCAAAGGCAGCTAATTAGATATTCCAGCTAACTAGATTTTACATGCGTGTTAGATTTAAGTTGTGTTTAATGTTCTGACAGACAGCATTTCTGGGACTTATTTCAGAACGTTGACAGCATTATTGCTGCAATAATGCTTTGAAGTAGTTTGTAGTACATTACACTTAAACGTAAGCGGACCCTGTATCGTCCACTGCTGGCCACGGCCCTCCTCCTGCACATTGTCTTGTGCGTGAAGGATATGTGGTGTTAAAATGTCACGCTGACCAAGCAGGTTGGCGTGTACATTCATTTAGAGGTGCTGTAGTTCCTCAGAGCTTGTGGTAGCCTTAGTAGAATTTTACGACACCCAAGGGAGTAGACGGGGTGGTGCTATTCTAAAGCCGGCCGAACATTGCCAGGTTTAATGGTTTCGAAATGAGTCCCAGGACCCCTGGTGTGTAACAAAGTACAGGCGGTCCTCGTTTTACGGCGTTTAGTTTTAGGTCGTTTCTTTTTACGTCAGTCAATATTTTGACTCCATTCCTCGTTTTAATGTCTACGATTCGTTTTACGTCTTGGTAAATAGTAGAGTATTACTAAATAGTAGAGCGGGGGTTTACGGTTGGCGGGAGGGAAGGGAAACAAATTCAAGCGATAAAGCGAAGCGCCTCGTTTGTCTTAGTTTCCATCGTTACGTAAGTAGGTGTGTACGTATGTATATACGAGAGATATAAGCAAAAAGTGCGTCACATTTCTGTCGCCTATAAATGTTTTAGAGAAATTCACGAAAATAGAAAGAAAGAAGCAAAACAAATGCGTTTAGAGGACTTCTTCACAAAAAAACATGTCATTTTCATCATAAATAAAAGTGATAGATTTTTTTTAAATATTGTATTTTTATACTTATAAGAACCTAACTACAGTTTTTACATATGAATGTATGGAAAAATGTGTTTCGTTGGTTTTTCGTCACTAATTACTGGTACCTAACATGACGTAAAAACGAGGACTGTCTGTACATAAAATCACCGACATATTTATGACATTTTTGTAGAAGATATTCCATTGGATCTCACTTTAAACTGGAGTATTTATTATGTGTTCGTTAAGTACAAAAAATATTTCTTCTACTTATATTGTGCTATATTTTTTCAATAACAGGGTTATTGTAATAGTGTATTTCCTATAGATATGACATATCTACTAAAAAATGTATTTACACAGATTATTTAGTTTACAGAATAATAAATACCTATTCTTTGGCAAAAAAACATAAGTATATTAAGGGTACTTATTGTAAGTATTGTGTGTTATGATTATATGATGTTTTTAGCGAATGTGCGACATGTTAAAATTTTATTTTTATCAATCTCTTGATGTAATCAAACTCAACAGCAAGAGTTATTTTACAATGGATACAATTTAATACGCAGTTCTCATTGCTTTTCTCTTTTAGTGTAGACTAATCCTTATCTTCGAAAGGACCATCAGAAACTAATATTTAATGACCGTATAAAAATATTTCTAGTCACAAATAGTCATTCCAACTGTGCATTACAAATGTTATTATGAGTATTATTATTGTATTAGTCTATAAAAATATATTTGTAAGTATTAATTTAATTTGTGCTGAAAATAAGCTATCTAAAGGTATATTCTTATTTACGTTGATTCAAAGAAATATTTTTGTGGTTATATAATATAATAATGGTATATCCTCTATGTAAATTAAGATATCAAATTAGCTAGTCGCAATCTTGAAATAAATACTTTTTTATATTTTGTTATGAAAAAAAATTACATATCGCATCGAACCGCGTGTACCACAAACTCACCATACAAATATAGTGTAGAATAAAAAGATCACTCGACTCAAAGGAGGCGAGGGTAAAGATACTTATATGTATTGATACTGCTAACATTATAAAACGTTAGTAGGACAAACTGTATCCACTTACAACCAGGTGAACTGCCACCTGTCCTTATAAAACTTGAAAATTGATCCTAAACCTGACTGTCCGTTGAAAATAAACACCGCGCGTCGTTAGCACACTACCGTACGTATTTGTTTGCGTCCCGTTCACTAGATGGCGTTGTGCGACAATTCTACATTGTATTATTAGAGCCCTGTTTAGATTTAGCGATATTTGCTGCTGCTTGTGATAATGATGATGTCTAAGCGATATTCCGCCGGGTATTTTGGTACGAGTACCGCCAGTTGCGCGAATTCGCCAGGGGGAGCGTTTTACCGCTTGGGTATGCGATATTGTTAACACGGCCTAGGCCGCTATACGCGGTATATCGCTACCCGAAGCGGTTATTGAATATCGTCTATGTTTGAACGAAGGAATTATCGCGTACCCACGCGAATATCGTCACCGCAGGTGGCAGCGAATATCGCTTATATCTGAACAGGCCTTAACACTGACTTGCGATGCTTGGCACTATTATAAAGGCCTTAATTTCATCCAAATTTTTATAAAGATTCTTCCACCTTTGTTAGGTTACACACAAGTACAATGGTAGACAAGGTTACATTCTACAGTTACAACCGACGCAGATCAGATTTTTCAGGACCCTGCCTTTCTAAATGTATTGTATCTGTACTCGTACCACTGTTCACGACAATAAAGTCGTATTGTTTTCAGTATAAAGTCTCTTTGATTACTAGAGACGCCCTCACCCTGCTACCTTTTACAATACATTCTAGATTATATACAAAGGTCATATATTAACGATAATAATAATAATATAAAGATAATAATAAATATATCTATACAATTGGTAAGAACAGATGTGAAGTACAAACTACACTTAGAATTGTGCTTTGATGGTCTATTTATGTTACGGACCTGACACGGAGATAAATAATGTCGTTCAAATACCAGAATTTTTCATTAACAATAAGACGTATGTTATTTATCTGTAAATACTACAAACTTATCTAAAATATTCCACCGCCTTTCTACTCATTATAGTTTAAATTCTACCTGAGGTTTTATTCAGACGGGCGCGAAAAAAACGCGCGTTTCTTGGGTGAAAGCATGTCGCTAATGTTTTGCTAAAGCGCTATAATTTCCTTTCTTAATAAAAAAAAACACTCCCGCTTGTTTTAGCCCGTGATGAAACTTAAAAAGTTCTCACGCCACAAAAGCTTGTAACTTAGCACAAAAACAAAATACATATATTTAAAACAGAAGCCTAGTTATAAGGGACCATTGCCAAATAAATCCAATATATTATAAAATCTATAAATATATTCAAATATAGTTTAAATTACGATTCCATATATCGACTACGTATTCTGCAATAGTACTAAGATCTTAGGTTACGCTGAACCACAGTTGGGATTAATTTGGGATTCAATGAGGGGCATGTTACATGTTATCGTAACCATAGTGTGGGAGACGGATTTGGACGTTTAATGAGAAGTCCTGTGCAAATTACCACATTCTGTTCTATTCAGCTTCGGTAATAATTTTCTATAATCTTAATAAGCAATTAAAAGGTGTTTATTTATATATTTTTGTACATATGTATGCATCTATGTATTGTATGCATTTGAAGCAAGTGTATATATGTATAAAACAATTTATATCAGTTATATTATGTTGACATTAACTATATTAAAACGCACCATCTAACTTTATTTGATATTGTTATCTGTTTTCTCTTTATGACCCAAGGTTGCCTGGAAGAGATCGCTTTGGCGATAAGGCCTACTTAAACTAAACTGTTACTTGAACTGTCTCTGCAACATGTGTTGATATACAATAAAGGGTTGCTCTATCTATTTCTGTTTTTTATTTTATTGTAACTAGTGTGATTTTTTTTTATCTATCGATTGTTACTAAATCACCCCAACAAAAACGAATATCAGCCTCTAATGTCCACTGCAGCGCGTAAGCCTCCCGCGGCGAATTACTAAAGCGTGTCGGGCTATATTACACCACGCGGGTCCAGTGTGAATCGCTAGAATAAATGGATCGTAACGAAAAGTCCTATCAACTTCATACGAATGGATTCACGTTCATAGTCAAAATTTAAAGTAATTTATTCTCATCTGGTCACGATTAGTCGATCAGAGCCACCATTTTGTGTGAAATATAAAATATGAATTAATGAAAGTAATATTTGGTCCATCAGTTGTGAATAACTAGTTATTTCCCCATAGTACCTACAATAAGAAATTCTTAGAAACTTCTTAGAGATTCTTCTTCTTAGAATTTAGAAACTTGAAAATATATAGAAATTGGACTCCGCTTCTATCATTAAATCGAAGACGACCGACGTTAACAGGAAAGGCGCTATATTATTTATAGTATTATGGACTCTGTATATGTCACAATCTTTCTATCAAGTAATTATGAAAATGTGTTCAAATTTTACTAGTAAACATACCTATAAGAATCCGCTTCTTCTTCTTCTTCTTTTCAGCCCTTAGACGTCCACTGCTGGACATAGGCCTCCCCCATTGTCCGCCATTTAGACCTATCGGCAGCGACCTGCATCCAGAATCCGCTTATGTAATTTGAAATATAATAAGGTGTTATATTGTATAAATATCTTATTTTCCAAAAAGTTAGATTTATTTGTAGAAATAACAATTTCGTTACACCGAATTTGATTTTTTTTTTGTATACACCTTTTTTCGTTTTTGTTTACGAGAGAAATCCTAAAACAATGAATTAATTTTATTATTCTACGAACCCAACAACGTGCCGATTTAGTTCAATTCGTAGTAAATACATATATCATAACTTGATATATGTATTTACTTTGGTTGCTTGTACGTAGCAACAATTGTCAATCAGTTCTACGAAATTCTCGTTACTTAAGTAACTTCGGTGTTAGGGATTGTTTACACAAATTAATTAAATTCCTTGTATAAATCCCGATCGCATACCTACATGATTCGCATTCCCTACAAGACGAAAGATGCAACAATATAGAGAATTTTAAATTGCAACTAACTATTATGGGAAAGGAACACTCCTTTTCGATCACTGGTAAGGCCATTTCATCAATAATTTTTGCAAAGAATTTCAGTGTAAAATAAAGTACAGTTTAGGTACATTTTCTTTGTTTACATTTTAACTAAGAGTACATAAATAGATTTACTCGCAACAGAGGGCCTACACGGCCCCTATGCTTCTTCTTCTTCTTTTTCAGCCCTTGGACGTCCACTGCTGGACATAGGCCTCCCCCATTGTCCGCCATTTAGACCTATGCTTAGGGCCTATGCTATGCTTAGGGCCTCCGAAACTTAATCCGCCACTGATCTTGACAGAGACTTACGAATAGATATATCGTAACCTATAGTAAAGCAAATGTAAAATTATACATGAAGCTTTACTGAAAATAGTTGTTTGTTAATAGGGCAAACCTTTATATACTTTTAACATAGTCATCTATGCCTGAGTAACAAAAATGGAATCAAAATTTATACAAATTGATAATGCTTAAGTGTAGGCGAAAACTATATTGTAAAAAATGTTAAAATGTACATGTATAAATCTATGTATTTTCAATGTGCTCTTTAATTATGTGCAGTTGGTTCGATTATGGCAACTAACGGTTCATAAAGAATCTACGAGTAATTACAATTAGATTTCACTCTTGACAATGTATTTCGTTTATAAATAAATTGTGATAATCTGTCTAATTGTGATAATCAATCTAGTGTTTTTATTTATTAACCCCTTCGTATTCCTTGAAGCAGTGGTATTCCTAGGGAAGCCCACAGGCTCAGCTATTTATCCAATCTCAAATCAATAAGTATTTGATCTAAATTAAATTAATATTAGTAGGTATAAATTCGTAAATGCCGGGAGTAAGTTGAAAAGTCGATATCAACTGTGTTTCAAGGACACAGTTTATAAGTTTAATGTTTGTGTTTTCGGTTTAAATATTGATACTCGTATATCACTTTAAAGCTGAAATCCGTTTCTCCGAAATTATCGAGCATTGAAGTAGGTATTTTTTTTTTTGTAAATACAAAGTGATACAACGTGCTGGAATTGCTTTTTATACAAGGCTAAATAAAAAAATACTGCACCCTTAATACTCAATTAGGTACTTTTGTGAAAACTGACAACTTTTGTTCTAAGACTTTAAATTCAGCATTTTTTTCACATACACACACTACTCACTCCTAGAGTAACACTAAACCGCGGAGACACACTCGCGCCCATAGCAGCTGTAGAGTGGAGTACCTATGCGCCGTTGTTGTTCGTAGTAGTAGTAGCGTGTGTAGTGAGTAGTACGGACTTCGGAGTAACAAAGTCAGAGACATCATAAACAAAGTTTAACTTTTTTAAGGGGAAAATATCAAGTTCAGATAACAGATAAAATTCGTAGAACAGAGGTTGTTAGTTTTATTGGTAGAAATTCCTTATTAAGGGGGTACAGGTATTTTTTGTTTACCCTTTTATATCTCGAGTTACCATGTTATACTTGCTGTTCATAGAAACCAATCGAGTAGTATAACTATCCAATACTAGTGGTCTAAGATTTATTAAATACACTGGATTTTGGGCTTCTATGAAACTACTGCCTCTGATTTCGTATCGTGGGTCTAAATAACAAAGAATACACACAAATTGTGTTTATCCAAATTATCCGATTGGTTATTGAACCCCGGACCTATTTTAAGGTTTTATAACACTTTAAGGATATAGTGGGTGTAATTACCTTTTTGTATTGTAAATCATACGTAACAAAAGCCTTTAATTTTACGCGTGCCGACCCAATTTACAATATAAAGTTTGTATAAAACGTGAAAGTTTAAGAAGTTGTACTTAGACCCTTTGTCGCCCCGCGTTATTTACAAATTGTCAGAAAGGATATTATAATATATTTCCTTTATTATCCACATAGCCATGATAGGATAGGTAAGGATAGCGAATCCTTGAAAGCCAGCGTGCCAATTAAAAAAAAATGACCAATATGTCGACAAACAAAAAAAAACAGCGAAATTACTTAATACAAATTATTTATTAAGATTAAGAAAAACAAAATTATTTTATTGCACTGTAATAATTACAGTTATTATAAAATAATAGCTATAATGAAGTAAAAAAATATATGCAACTTCTGCCGTTGCATCTTGGATGCTAAAACAATGCACGGCAATCGGACGGCTTGGTCGGTTGTAACCGCACGCGAGTAAAAGATTCGAGTAAACAAGTCGAATAATCGAGTAAAACAAGATTCCTAACCCTTCACCATGAATGAAAGTTATACTTATTATCTGAATGTTTTAGTCAACATTTTTTTGCAACTAGAAAAATAATCCTAATTATTTTTAATTTAGGACCGCAATCAATGCCTCGCCTATATTCTTGGAGTATATATAAAAGTAGTAATGTTTTGAGTTTAAGCGTGAATATTTCTTTAAATATTTTACTCGAAAGTGATCGTAATTTCTTGTCTGCTCAGTTGATCTATAATTAATATAGTCTACTACAACACTTCTTTACGAATACTTAGCAATAATAGCACTTATAGCAGCATAGCAACCTGACAGCAAAACTATGAGGTAAATTATCAACAGTACAACATTCTTCCACAGAACATACAAGCACCTCCCCAAATCTCGCTCCCATTTGTGCACAGTCTCCATTACCGCGGGGATCAGTATACCGAGGGTAGAGAAGAAGATGGCACCGACCAGGCCTATGAGCAGTTCTAAATCTGGTACGGCTACTGCGAGGACAACTGGAAAGGAAATTTTGAAATTAGTTTTCGGTATTTTTTGTAGAATTGGCTGACGAGCACACAGTCCAGCTAGTGGTATGTGGATACTGTCGCTCATGCACATATGCAGGTCTATCATACATGCTAACATGAATCCTCAATGAGAAACATTGAGGACTGAAGTGAATTAATATTGAGGTATGGTATGGTTGAATTATAAGTGGTATTAAGGCATAGGTACGCCTATGCTTACAAGAAGACTACCATAAAATGTTTTCTAACGTTTCCTATCCCTATCCTATTGTCTCCAATGTTCATACCAGGTATGTTTCGAATAGTAACAATCATTATTCGCGAATACGAATCATGTACCCCACTATTCGCGAATACGAATCATGTACCCCACTATTCGCGAATACTAATCATGTACCCCACTATTCGTGAATGCGAATCATGTACCCCACTATTCGTGAATACGAATCATGTACCCCACTATTCGTGAATGCGAATCATGTACCCCACTATTCGCGAATACGAATCATGTACCCCGCTATTCGTGAATACGAATCATGTACCCCACTATTCGTGAATACGAATCATCTACCCCACTATTCGTGAATACGATTACAAATATTGGGTACCTAATCTACTACGCACATCATCATCATCATCATCATCTCAGCCTTTAGACGTCCACTGCTGGACATAGGCCTCCCCCATTGTCCGCCATTTAGACCTATCGGCAGCGACCTGCATCCAGCGGGTGCCCGCCACCTTTATGAGGTCGTCTGTCCATCTAGCAGATGGACGTCCTCGGCTTCGTCCGCCGGTACGTGGTCTCCATTCGAGAACCCTTCTGCCCCATCGGCCATCGGTTCTTCGAGCTATGTGCCCTGCCCACTGCCACTTCAGCTTGCTAACCCGAGAGGCTATGTCGGTGACTTTAGTTCGTCTACGGATCTCCTCATTCCTGATTCGATCACGTAGGGAAACCCCGAGCATAGCCCTCTCCATAGCTCGCTGTGCGACAGTGAGCTTATTTATGAGGCCCATAGTCAGAGACCACGTCTCGGTGCCGTAGGTCATCACTGGCAACACACACTGGTCGAAGACCTTCGTCTTCAAGCACTGAGGTATTTTGGACGAGAAGACGCTGTGTAGCTTCCCGAACGCTGCCCAGCCGAGTTGGATTCGTCGATTGACCTCTTTCTCGAAGTTGGACCTACCTAGTTGGACCGTTTGGCCTAGGTAGACGTACTCGTCAACAACTTCGAGAATCGAGCTCCCAACTGAAACTGGGGTGGGCACGACATGGACATTCGACATGATTTTCGTCTTGTCCATGTTCATTTTAAGGCCCACCTGTTGGGAAACTCGATTGAGGTCTCCGAGCATTGTGCTAAGATCCTCCAGCGATTCTGCCATGACCACGATATCGTCGGCAAATCGAAGGTGAGTGATGCATTCGCCATCAACGTTGATGCCGAGTCCTTTCCATTCCAGGAGCTTGAAAGCGTCTTCCATCGCAGTGGTGAAGAGCTTCGGAGAGATAACATCTCCTTGTCTCACACCCCTCTGCAATGGAATCGGCTCCGTGCTCCCTTCCTGTACTCGGACTGACATGGTGGCGTTGTTATACAAACACTTCAACACTTCGATATACCGATAGTCAATATGGCACCGCTGGAGGGACTGTAGCACTGCCCAAGTCTCGATCGAATCAAAGGCTTTCTCATAGTCCACAAACGCTAAGCATAATGGCAAGTTATACTCCTCGGTCTTCTGTATAACTTGCCGCAGCGTATGGATGTGGTCTATGGTACTATAGCCTTTTCGGAAACCGGCTTGTTCGGGAGGCTGGAAGTCATCAAACCTGCGCTCGAGACGATTCGTGATAACCCTCGAAAACAGCTTATAAACATGGCTCAGAAGCGAGATGGGCCTATAGTTCTTCAACAAGGTCTTGTCACCTTTCTTGAAGAAGAGCACCACCACGCTTCCGTTCCATGCCTCCGGCGTAATACCTTCGAGCAAGACGGAATTAAAGAGCTTCTGAAGGACTTTCAGTACCGGTGTTCCACCCGCTTTCAGAAGCTCTGAAGTGATTCCGTCCTCACCCGGCGCCTTGTTATTTCTAAGCTGTTTGAGGGCCATCCTAATCTCGTACAGGCTGATGTCCGGGATGTCTTCGGTATAGTGTCGGGTCAACTTGGCTCTTGGGTCTTTGGCCAAGTTGCCAACAGGTTTAGCGACCGAGGTATACAACTGTCCATAGAACTTCTCGATCTCCCTCAGTACCTCTTGTTTGTCGGAAGTGACACTGCCGTCCTCCCTCTTCAGCTTCGTCAACTGGCTCTGCCCAATAGATAAGTCTCTTGCGAACACTTTGGAGCCTTTATTCCGCTCTATCGTCTCCTTAATACGATTAGTATTAAAGAGACGGATGTCGTGTCGCGAGGACTGGTGAATCCGTCTATTGAGCTGCCGATATGCTTCCGCGTCATCAGGAGTCTGCAGTGTCATCGAACGTCGTTCCGCCAAGAGGTCGAGGGTGTGGTCGGTGAGCTTTTGGGGTCCATCTCTTCGACGATGTCTGAAGAATTTAGACCCCACCGTATGGACAGTTTCTACCAACCTGTTGTTGATATCGTCCACTGCAACGCAATCCTCTAGGCAATCGAAGCGATTTGACAGTTCAAGCTGAAAGCTTTCGGGATTCTGTATGTGGGCAGCAGTAGGTCGGAGCGTAGACTTCATCAGGCGGGACCTTTCTAACTTGACGTTTATATTCAATGTGCCTCTAACCATTCGGTGATCACTACCGGTTTTCACCCTGTGGATCACGGAGACATCATTGAATATTTGTCTCTTTGTGGCCATAATGAAGTCTATCTCATTTTTAACGGAACCGTCGGGGCTCATCCAGGTCCACTTCCTATGAGCCGGCTTCTTGAAGAAAGAGTTCATCATAAAGAGTCCCTCTTTCTCAAGAAAGTCGGCCAGCCTCTGGCCCCTCTGGTTCCGGTGCCCACATCCAAATTGCCCCACTCTCAACTCATCGTCGCCTCTTTTGCCCAGTTTCGCGTTGAAATCCCCCATAACAATATTGTAGTGTGTTTTCGAAGCATGTATGGCTCTACTAATGTCCTCATACATTGCTTCCACTTCGTTATCCGGGTGTGCCGAGGTCGGTGCGTAGACCTGTATGACCTTCAACGAATATCTCTTGGATATTCTGAGTATAAGGTACGCGACCCTGCTCGACACACTCGTGATGGCTACAACATTTTTTACGAGGGACTTGTGGACGATAAACCCGACACCACCTTGGGACTGCTGGTCGCCCTCCCGGTAATAGAACAAGTTGCCGGATTTCAGGGTTATCGTGTCCTCCCCCTCTCTTCGGATTTCTGATAACCCCAATATATCCCAGTGCAACTTGCCTATCTCCTCTTCCAGCTCAGCGATCTTCTCGTCTGTCCTCAAAGTGCGCGTGTTGTAAGTCACCAGTGACAACCTACCTCGGTGATCCATGTCAAAAGCCCTGGTCGTTCGACGGTGGAATCCCGCCCGGAGATTCTTGGCTCCAGCGCTCGACCAGCGCCCGTCGTCCACGCCGGTGTTGCGACTGGAGCCGCCGGGAACTTGGGGCCGTTTTACTTTTTCTGCCATAGGGGGGGGGGGGGGGGGGGTGGACCGTAACCCGCCGCGCTGGTCCAGTGCGTGGTGGCGGGTCGCCAGAGCCTCGTTCGTTGGTCGGCAGGGTGCACCACGAGCCGGTGAGGTTGGCTTGGGTCCCAGAGATGTAGGTTGGGACCCCATACACCCCTACTACGCACGCACTTGTACAATTAGTAGATAAGTATGTAATTTGTAGTTCATTTTAAAGTTAGTGCTATAAATATTTTTTTAGTTCAATCAGTAAGTACTTTTATGGTTTAATTTAAAGTTAAGTATCTATCTATCTTTAAATTAAACTATTCGAGTACATCACTTTCTAATTAAACTAACAAATTGGATACACAACTGATTTTTAAAAGAATGTTTACTCTTAAAAGTATTTCTTTTTCTAAAAACCTTTACCTAAGTATATTGGGCTCTTACTTTTCGACTAGTATCCGAGTATTCGTTTAGAAAATGACGTATACAAGTACGAATACTTGAAAATTGGCGAGTGTTCTCGAAAACGAACGAATATTAAGATCCCTAGTACATATGTATACACGGCAAAATAAATAAGTTTGCGGGCAACTCCGCCCGCCTCAGAAAAGTAACATCTTTAACGAAAGCACAAGTAGGTAACATTATATTCAAAAATTAAGTATAAACAAAGATAATAAACAATTGTTATTCTTTTTGTTTTATCCAAAACTCCAAGATTCTAGCTTGAGTTTAAATTAATGAAAATTTTACTAAAATTTTTTGAATTCTTGATTGCCATCAAAATGCACTTGTGCAATTTTCCCCAAGGAGGGTAGAACTGGTCTTGCTCACCAAATTCAACACACACATGGACAAATATATAGATGTAACGTTAGTCAGGTACTGATTCACTAAATCTACACTAATATTATAAAGAGGTAAAGTGTACATCCATGTAGGAGGTAATCTCCGAAGCTACTAATCCGATTTCAAAAATTCTTTCACCATTTGAAAGGTACATTATTCCAGATGGACATAGGCTATATATTATTTGCAAAAAAATTGACGGGCATGCAACGCATGCCGGGCACAGCTAGTATGTAATAAACTTTTACTGACGACTCTCATAGATTCCGTAGCTTAGCCAGATGAGCATGTACCTATTCGTAGTATGAAAAAAGTCTATTGTATGCAAATTTATCTACACTCGCGAGCAGAAAAATAGACTCAAGTGTTTGATTCGATTTAATACGTATTTGTGAATGCAATGATATGGATTCTGCTTGGATTGGAGCATTGGAAAGCTGGTTTTATGCCCTTTTCAAAGGTATGAAAAATCATTGCGTGAAAATGTGAAAGTAAATTACACTTACGAATTCTAGTTGGTACAGTAAACACGTACAGTAGCAAAATTATAATTTTATCAACTTTGAATAAATTAATAGTTGGACCTTTGACTCTCAAACTTGTATAATCCTGTATCTTGAGGGTCAGCGTAATAAACAAAACCAAACAAATTTAATTACAAAAACCTAAGATTGAGTACTTGGTATCACCTTCCTTATCCATTATCACAGCTTGAAGCTGTTTTCTCATGGATCGGATCAGCTTTTTCACAGTATTCTGTGGAATACCTCCCTACTGCTCCGCAATCGCAATTTATAGGTCGCTAAGCAGGATTTTGGCTCGAACCGACTAAGGAGCGACTGAGGGATAACTAAGCGGCTACCACCAGCCCTGAGGAACTACATCACCTCTAAAAGAGTGGACTCGCCAACCCAACCAAGAGGTCAGCGTGGCGTTTTCAGGCTATAAAACCCTTTATGCGCACGAGGAGGACCACGTCCAGGATTTCAACATATTCGGATGTGAGTGTTAATAGGGTATATAGTGTAACGGGACTTCTGGGACAAAAATTCCCAATAGTACTTACCCTCAATGGGACAAACTAAACGTAACTAGTTTGAATAGATGCTTCTCACCTATCTCAACTAGTCTGTCGTTTTCATTCTATGAAAGGTAAAGCCTGTTATCTCAACTGATGTGCAACTGTTTTTGGCAAAATATCAAAGCCACAATATCCTGGGGGTTAATTATACGCTCAAATAATATTTGATCAAAGGATTTATATAATTAGACATTGTCTTAAGTACTAGATTAATGGAACGAATATACGAGAATAACGGGATGAAGCGTCATTCGTTTTAATCAAAGTAATGTTTACGTAATTACCTGTCAAAATCACACTGATTGTCCGCAATAATATCTGCCCTATAATATGGAACTTCTCGCTGAATCTGTTCTGTATTCGATCCCATAAGATTTCCATTGGAGCGTACATCTGCAAGCAGTATGTGAATAGCACTGCTATAGCAACCAGAGCCTTTGCTACTAAAGACAGTCTGAAACAGAAAAAAATAAAACATATAAGGTGGGTGGACCATGGAAGGCCATGCTCTTTGTAAGGCCGATTATTGAAAAGTCGTAGTTATTGCCATGCAATGACAAATTCCTTCTACTCACACTAACACCCATCGAACTCAAGAACACAGACGCGGCGGCGAGTTGCTCGCGCCGCTATTTTGTCAGTGCGGTCCCTCGCTTTGTTGACTTCGATCGTCGACGTTAAAATTATAATACGCGCTCACAACAAAACGTAAGTTTTCAAGTAAATACATTATTATTTTCTTTAAATTTTTTACGCTGAATTGATATATAAGGATTTGCTATGGTACTAAAGAAAAAAAAAATTACTTTATTTCCATTTTAGTTAAAATATCGGTAGTGTTCCTAGGAAAGCCAATGGTTCCTTGTAAGGCCGATCAAAAAATTTACAGTTGGCCTTGCTAGGGCACAAGGGCTTTACTAGGAACATCTAGGAATCAAGAAAATATTAATACCTAGTTTATAGTTGTAAATACGTATGGGGAAAGGCAAAACAATGTATAAGTTCGTAATATTATTATTACTTATAATCATGCTTTAAATAATTTTATTTTAAAACTTCATGAGTACTTATACTTACTTATTAAAAATAAAATTATGACTAAGTTTTCGTTCTTTACATAAGCATGTTAAGAACAAAATACAATTTAATATCAATATTTGTCATTGCTTTACTGCTTTAATTTAAATATAGATTTTGCTTGTAGTCACACTTCTGTATAGGGCCTGATGTAATAGCTACCACTAGTTTCACTTTTTTGCGGCTTTCTTCTGGAAATCTCGTAATTAGTATTTGTTAGTCATTGAACAGGTGGTTAAATTTAAGTGTAGGTATAATTCCAGGTTTCAAGAATGCCAGGACCAAAACCTAGAAAAAGAGGAAGTACATGGGATGAAGAGAGTTTAAGGTGTGCCATGGAAGCGGTACAAACAAATCAACTTAATACGAATACTGCAGCGTTGAAATTCAATATTCCGAGACGAACCCTTAGAAACCATTTACTAACCGGTAAAACTACTAAGATTATTGGAAAGACTACTGTTCTCACAAAACAGTTAGAAGAAGACTTAGCTCAGCGAATTAAACGTTTTGCCCAACTGGGTATACCACTTACCCCAAAATTTATCCGGAAGCAAGCCTTTTTATTTTGTGAGAGGTTTAAAATCAAGCACTCGTTCAATCTGTCTACAAGAATGGCTGGACGTAAATGGCTCAAAATGTTTCTTAGTCGAAACCCATCAATTTCGAAAAGAAAATCCCAAATAATGAACCCAGCTAGAGCACAAAAAATGAATAAGCCCATCGTGAAACACCATTTTGAAGAAGTAAGGAAACTCTATCAAGAGCTGGACATTATTACACATCCAAAACGATTATATAATATGGATGAGAAGGGGTGTCGCATCACGGTCCACAAACAAAATGTAGTTTTGGTTGAGAAGGGAAACACCAGAGTTCATGTTGTTGCGCCGGAGCACGCTGAGAACGTCACCATCGCGATGTGCGTCAATGCTGTGGGTTATGCTGTACCGCCCATGATTATTTTTAAGGGCATACGATACAGATCAGAATTAGGAGAAAACTTGCCAGCTGGAACAAAAGTACGAATGGCACCCAAAGGCAGCATGACCAGTAGCTCATTCAACGTAGCGTAGAGTTCATTCAACATTTAGCGCAACATAAAGCACCCGGTAAGTGTCTGCTTATCTTTGACGGCGCAAAGTGTCATTTATCTTATGAGGCTCTGGAAGAAGCAGATAAAAATAATATAGTGCTATACTGCTTACCTTCAAATACCACCTACGAACTCCAACCTCTAGATAAATCTGTGAATAAGTCTTTCGAACGTCATTGGGATGAAGAGGTGTTGAACTATCTGTGCAATTCTCTTAAGAGAAATTTAAACAAAGTTACATTCAACCACATTTTCTCGCGAACCTGGCCAAAGTGTATGACTCAAACAAATATAATGAACGGGTTCAGAGCTACTGGCTTATACCCTCTCGATCATGATGTGATTCCAGAAGATGCTTATGCTCCTTCAATTGTAACAGAAAGACCTTTGCCGGAAACATTACAAGACAAGACCACATCACAACCGCTTATATCTATTCAAGTCTCGCCTCCTGCACCTCAATTTAATGAAGTGTCAGAATTGTCGTCTCTGTCTCTGATAGATGAAAGGTCAGCTCGTGTTTCTCACTTTTCAATTTTTCCGGTAACTTCTCAAGAGAAGATCGTATCATCATCGCCTTCATCTTTTCACGACTTGACCCATGGGGGTCAATATGAAGTATCAGAATTTTCACCTGCAATAGAAAAAAGAAAACCAACTCTTGTTCCTTACAGTTCTTCAACTGATGCTTCAGATATGGAAATAGACAATACGATCAATGATCAGCATGGCAATATACTGCTAAGTTCAGTAGACCGGCTCAACGACGCAAATACAAATCATGACCCTCAACTATCTATGTACGATAATCCTGTTCCAAGTACATCCGGACTACAAAAAATATCGTTGATTCTAGCTCTGACTCTGATCTTGATTTGAATCTCAGTGAATCATTTATCAAAAATAACTACATCAGTAAACTTCACACTTCCGATTTTTACATTTTTTCGTCAGATGATGAATATCCCGAACAGAAAGGAGAAATAACTCCAGAAAAACAATTAAGCAGACCTAAAACAAAAGCTCAACAAAAGAGTCACGAGATAAGTTCCACTAGATCTTCGAATGATGACGAACCGTTGATTAACTTAATTCAGGATAAAGAAACATCGTTTCATACCTTTTTGCCTACTCCAAATTACGGTAAGATAAAGTCTACACGTCCACGGTAAAAAGCTATAAATTATAAAGGACAAAGAATAGTTAAGGATTTATTTAAAACTGAAGAAAAAAACGGAAGATTTGAATCAAAAAAGGAGTAAGAAAAAAGGAAAGTCCACAAGTAAGCGAGAACAAGAAAAGAAAGACATCCATAGTAAAAATGATTCTAAAAAAGTACTGAATAGAAAAGCACAACAAAAACAAAACAATAAAAACAGCAAAAGGCCGAGAAGAAAGACGAAGAAAAGTAAAGAAGGCGAAGAAAAGAAATGGTACTGTTACGTATGTTGCGAGTGTAGAATGGAAAACATGAGGAAATGTAGCGAATGTCAAAAGTGGTATCACGAAGAGTGTATGGGTCTCACTAAAAATGACCTACAATTTTTGTGTCCAGATTGTGATTAAAGTACTAAAATTATTGTCCTCCTTAGTTTATAAGTTTGTTTCATAACTGAAGTTATTATTTTGTTCTATTTTCGTTTTTTAAACCATACTTGGGAAAAGTATAGGAATCGTTAGTTTTAAAGTTATAAACATTCCTGATTACAAGACTGACTAAGTGCCATTGTGTGATTAGTGACCATTGTGCCAAAGGTTGTGATTAGAGTACGTAGTATCTAGTATCTAATTGATTTGTTGATTAAAAAAAAATTTTTCATAGATAATATTTTTTATTGTTTGGCCTTATTTGGAACATTTTGGCCTTACAAGGAACGGACCCATAAGAAGGCCATTTTGGTCGGTTATAATTTTTTTTTATTTCATTATAAAGGTTATTGGCAACTTATTTGATATCGATATAATACTCATTAAAATTATTTTTAAAACGTTTTCACGAATACATTCTTAGTTTTACGATAGTGTTCAAGTAATGTTCGTTAAGTATTTTTTATGTGAGTTTAATATGGTAAGTATTTAAAGTTTCGTTTTAATGAAAGACCTTTTTATGTAGTTTAAGTATAAGCAGAAATTTTGATTGTCACAACGTTAGTTTTAAGTTAGACGATTGATTTATTGTATCGGCCTTGTATGGAGCCTTGTTCCTTGCAAGGCCGTTTGGAAGAGTTTAATAAAACTTAAATTTAATAAATAACCATTACCTCTGCAATAAAAAAAAATGTTTTATAAGTTACATAATAAAACAATGTGTTACTTAATAATTTGTTTGTTTAATTTATCCAATAAATAAAGGAATAATAACTGTTTAATCGTTAGAGTGGCCTTCCATGGTCCACCCACCTTACCTAACTACGAGTACAATTTCTCCTTGAACTCGTTCGCTAGCTGTACCTACAGTTATACAATCGCTTGTCATACAAAACTATTGTCGTAATTGCTGTGACAATATTTTTGATAATAAATACATAAAAATAAATTATAAATACATATAAATTTCGTGTACAACGCGAACAGATACTCAGATGTCTTTCATACTCGTATATGTAGAGATACAGTCTAGTTAGATCAAAGAGGCATGATATCGTGTTCGTAGAAAAAATAAATTGGTATAAGTACCTATTTGGCGGGAAAAAGTTGATTCCTTTCCAGTCGTATTCGATGGAAAATGGTTGTCTATTTTCTTAACGAATAGGTACTGATTTCAAACAGAAAATAACGGTTCTTATGATTTATATTTTTCATAATGTAGTTATTTGTATCTTATATATACAATATGTAACGCAAAACCTAACGTTACTTATTTAAATACCTCAACTAATTTAAAATATGTATATTGTTATCTAAATTTATTTTCGTGAACAATCAAAAGTTGGTGTTTTATCTATTTATGAGTATAGCTAATTGTCCAGAAGGAAAACTGGTGTATGTGACATCTTCATATGACACATGGAAGTTGAGTTATAGGGGAAAATAAAAAAAATAATTAATAGCATTAGTCAAAACCACACAATGGATTTTAATGAGGTTTTCACTGTCACGCAGCTCAATATGCAATCTCATAACAGCGCCAATATCTTATCCTCAAATGCGTTATATCAAGAGTGGATTGAAAAAAGGTATAAAAATATTTATTACGTACCATAGTGATATATACAATGTCACAATACTCCATTCATATTTGAATGTATTTTCTTTGTTGTATGACTGAATGATGCTACGATGATGACTATATATTATGTTCAGAGTCAGTTTATTGTTGTCGTTGTTGCTCTTTATTGTATTTATAATAAATCGTTACAATAAGACACTACAGTATTACTATAAGTTCAAAGGCGAACTTATTCCTTGAAGGAATCTCTTCCAGGCAACCTTAGAATAACCGAGAGGAGTTATGTCATTTAAAAGCAGATTTTCAACATATCACAAAAATAGCAGATATATTTGTACCTACACATAGACATAAATATAAATGTAAATATATTTACATCCATACGTAAATACATTCATATATACATACTTACAAACATACATATAATATATACATATAGATAGTTAATAGATATAGATAGATAGTAGCGGGATTGGGGCATAAAGCTTTATACAGATTAGACTTGAAAGAAGAAACAGATAACATTTTCTAATTTAGTATTAATCATTCTATTGTAGTATTTATTCGTTGAAATAAAATATTTTTATTTGTATTATTCACTGAGATTTTTCAAAAACATGGCTCTACTAGATGCATTTTAATCTATAGATACTCGAAACAGTACATAAACGGATATGCCAAGACTGGTTCCTTTTACGAGTAGTTATGAAGTACACGAAAAGCCGAATAATCTGTGGCTAAACGATTTTTGCACATTAACTACAAATGTTTCGTGTGAGGCAGAATGACCTTCCTCACATACCTCCCGTCACAAAAGTGAGGCAACCCGCATTCCCTCTCTACAGAAACGCGTGTATATTGGGCGAATAGGATAAAATGGACCTTTTATATCTTCTGTGAGAGAGGGGTCTTTTCGCGATTGAATTACGCCCAGCGGCTGTGGGATTGTAGCGTGCACTCTCCCCTGCTCATTTTGTGATATAATAGCATCATTTTTATCTAAATATACTTGAATATAAGAAAGGTCCTTTGGGACAAGGAATACTTTAGGAAAAATTTATAATCATAAATTACCGTTACCATCGTCTGCCTGCCGAAAAAACAATGAATACATTTATGTCTTTGGAAAGTTTCCAACGGAAAAGTTAAGTTAGCAACTTGTGAAAATATGCAAATAACATGAAACGTTGTTAGTGTCTTTTGCGAGCATTATTCAATGGAATCTCTAATTTGGTATTGTTTTGAACAAACGGTGACAGAGTTACTCTTGTTTGAAGTCTACATTGGAGTATATTAATGTTTCATTGAAAGAAGGTAGAAGACGAGGAGATAGTTCATCTGGTGGAAAGTTGAAAAGCATTTGCAAATTCTAGTGATCGCAATGTTCTTATCGCAGTAATTTTCAATATGTACAATCAAATCTATTCAGACTAAACTGCCCGTAGAAATTTTATAGGCTTTAGGAATCTCGTTTAGTCGCGGTTACTCCAATTCGCAAAACGTGCCAAGGCCCAGAAAACGTCAAATTCGCAGAAATTCCAATACGCCGATGGTCCAATTCGCAGCCTTTCCAATTCTTTAATAATTTAGATAGAATCATATTTTTTTTTACTTCTCGTTTCATTTCTTTCCAATAAATGACTTAAGAAAGCGTTACGTTTAACGTAAATTAGATCGTTCGCGAATTGGACCATCCGCAAATTGGACTTTCTGCGAATTGGACCATCCGCGAATTGGACTTTCTGCGAATTGGACCATCCGCGAATTGGACGTTCTGCGAATTGGACCATTCGCGAATTGGACGTTCTGCGAATTGGACCAAACATTGAATCTGTGAAGATTAAATTAGGAGTCTAGACGCACCGTAACGTATATATTAAACGTATCTAACGTCACGTGTTTTACGTTATATTAATAAAATATTAGTGAGGTATAATGACATAGATGTTTTCTTGAAATGTGCGGGTTCTGAGCAGGTATGGTGTGGAATTCTTAGAGAAATAATTATGTAGAATGTACGCATTAATTTCTACTGTAATGTTGGTACCTTCATAACATGTTTAAATAAATAAAATAAGTTACTAAAGCAATGTAAGGCTGAACTATATTGTTGTTACTGCCGCAACAGTACATTGGTGTGAGTGTACGCAAACTATTTTACGACAAAGTTTGTAAATAGTTTTGTTACCGTGAGAACTAAACCACATTGTAATTTTCTAAGTTAGTAATGCTGATATTCAACAAACAATATACAGGAAGTTTTGTACAATAAACGTTTATTACATTTTATTATATATATAATGAAACCAACATATAATAAATTTTATTATAGGTTGTATGACGAAGATCGCTTTTGACGATAAGACCGCCTTTTTCATTGTTTTATTATTGTTTTGTGTGCAATAAAGATTTTTATCTGTCTATCTATTTTTATTTTTCATTATATTTATTATTTGTGATAGCCTAGGGGTATTATTATTGACTTTCATTCGTAAGATCGAGAGTTCAAATTACCTGCTCGTTACATCGAGATTATATTCAAGTACGGATTTTTAAAAATGACCATTAGTTCGGCTCTGAAGGGAAACACGTTGAGGAAACTAGTATGCTTGAGAATTAGAAAAAAACATTGGGCCGGGGTAGTGAATTATGGCCCGAACCTCCTTATAATTTATCAGGGAAGGCTTGTCCCCTGTAATGAGAACGTTATAAGTAGGCTGATATCGACTGTAATCGACTTGGTATAAGTAGACTCACCATTGTACTAAACAACAACATTTGACACCCAATTTCACCCCTTTAGAGATCAAATTTCGAAAAAAATTTTCTTTACTAAGTCTTTGCGTTATAAAAGGAAGCTACTGTCCAAATTTCACCTTTCTAGCTTTAGCGGTTTTGGTCCAGTGTTGATGAGTCCCTAGACATTTTTCTTTTTATATAGATAGACAGATATAAGTAATACGAGTACTTACATTTCATCCTGCGGCAAATTCAATGTGATACTTCCAAGGACGTCGTCTCCATACTTCAGATACCCAAATAGTCCAACAATTCCATACAACGCAGCCACGAACACCATAGTCACGTTCAGTATACCTGGACAGCCCAGGAAATGGTCCGGCTTGGCCATCTCATTCTCAACCGGTATCACCACATTGATTCCCTCCATCGCAAATATTGCTGTGCTGCCGGAACATTATTAGATTACTAGATTAAATTAATAATTACTAGATATTTTTATAGTAAGTACTCTTTATTGTACACCGCAGTTAAATATACGACGTAACAAAACACACCCAAAACATAAAAAAATATACAAAAGGCCGTGTTATCGCTAAGAGCGGTCTCTTCCAGACAACCTTCAAACTAGCGTGTTTGCATGGCGGTCGCGGAATGCGAATTCGTTCGCATGATTTTGGTAATGAATCCTTGCAAAATGACGCGATTTTCCACTGTACTTAAATTCTGAATAGGGATTTATTTACATTTGATTTTCCTTCGATAATAGATACACTCGTTTTATCGGCTTGAAGAATGATGGCTAAATCCTGAAAGGATTTAATATGCACTAGCATTCGTCTGTGGTTTCGCATGTCTGGTACAGACTGTAATAGGTCAATCTGTATATAGATACAGATATAGGACATATATAGGACATAGGTCCTTCGCTAGAATTAAATGGTTTTTATTATAATTAACGTGTTATAAAAGACATAGATAATGGATAAATTCCCAAAACTTGAAACTATTGACTTGACTTTACGTAGCAGAAATATTAAATATGTAATTTTATTCATGATTCTGAGTTAATTGACATGAAATGCTACGTTTCTTTTTTTGTAACAATACTATTTTTAATGCTTTGTATTTATGAAAAAAGTATACTACATTTATGTATTGTATTTATCTTAAGTAAGTGTTTATGTATAAAATATAATTATTATTAAATTATATTATGTTGATTTGATCTAATGTAAAATTTCACCATCTACCTATTTTTTGATATTGATGTCTGATTTCTCCTTACCACCCAAAGGTTGCCTGGAGGAGATCGCTTTAGCAATAACCTGTTGCAATAGCCTGTTGTACTTTTCAAGTTAGGTACTTACGTAAATTGTCTTTTTACAACACGTATTGGTGTATAAAGCGTTAATTAATCTATAAAAAATGCAAAAATTTAAAAACTGAATTATGCTACAGAAATATAAAAAAATAATAAGAATAAAAAATATAAAGAATTAATTTGATAATCGGAATCATTAAGAGAAACCATGATTTAAACTTCGTGGTATCAGTCGGTTATGTCGGTTAACAGACGCAATTATATACAAAAATGTTAAATATAAAAATATAATGTTTAGTTATTGACCTAATGATTTATTATTATTTAAACGAATATTGTATTAAATGCCTAATACAACAGTGTAAACAAATATTGTATTAAATGCCTAATACAATAGTGTAAAGAAATATTGTATTAAATGCCTAATACAACAGTGTAAACAAATATTGTATTAAATGCCTAATACAATAGTGTAAACAAATATTGTTTTAAATGCCTAATACAATAGTGTAAACAAATATTGTATTAAATGCCTAATAAAATAGTGTAAGTAAAATAAATAATAAATACTTTCTCAACTTACACGTAAATTACTACATGAACTTTTTACTTAACGGGATTGTTGCAGAATCTTTATTATTTGAGTACGTTGAGACAATAGAAAGCGGAATGGTTATCTGATTACAGTTTTAGCAGATGCTCAAACGTTCGGTCGGCTTAACCATAGAGATATAGAATAAGCAAAAAACATTAAACTAAGTTTTGACGAAATTAAACATTGGTCTTGACTTCAAGATTTTCTGTTCTGGACCAAAAAATCCTTGCAACAAAAAAACATAGGTTTTCTTATCTTTCTTTCTTTATGGAAAAAAGGTGGCAGATGAGCATACGGTCCACCTGATGGAAAGTGGATACTGTCGTCCATGGACATTCGCAATTCAGGGCAACATCAGTCCAGAAAGGCAAATGTTGGCATGCCTCCGAGAGCGCTGCCTACTTTTGGAGATAATGGATTTGGGATTTGGGTTGGGAAAATGATAAGGGATAGGATAGGATGGGAATGGGCTCTGGCACATCTCACTCACTACCGAAGCGCGTACGTACATTGGGAAAATAGGATAAAGCGGGAAATGCAATACATTGTGTTGGAATCTCTGATGAGCATTGTTTCAATGATTGGATGTAAGGCTGAGTGCACTGTCACTGCACCTGTAATAAGCTGCACTGCACCTTTTCAGCGCACCTTGCAATCGTTATACGTAGGGCGGCAGTGTACTCAGTATTGATGACGTTAACATTTAATTAGTATGTTTTATAGTTACTTAATTTGATTTAGAATAGGTACATTTGTGGGCGCACTGTAAAATCTATTCGGATAAGAACGAAAACAATAAACAAATGACCTCAATGACCTACACTAAAATATCCAGGGATGTACACACAAACATAAACGAACCTAAACCATACAGATCTAAATATATGTGTAAATGTTTTATTTTTAAATAGGTACATGTTTATTAAATAATGTTTCACAGTATTATTTAATTTAATAATATGTAATAATTATGCCGGGATTAGAATAACACCCCACATCTGTTTCCGTGAGTGTCATAAGAGGCGGCTAAAGGATACACAGCCGCTACCACAAGCTCCGAGGAACTACATCATCTCTAAAATAGTGGACTCGCCAACTCGCCTGGCCAGCGTGGCGTTTTAAGGCCATACATCCCCCATGCACAAGACAATGTGCACGAGAACAAGTCCTTAGCTTGAAATGTTTATAAGATAAATCTATAATACACATCTTATATTTACACATAATCTTTATGACAACAGAAAAAGGCTAATCGGAGTTCACTTAAGAACTCTGCTGTTATCAATGTTTTGCGGTAGCAGATCTTCAGAGGTCGTTAAACTCCAATCTATAGAATTTAAGCCTAATTGCACCCTGATTGTTCGCGGTCAATGACCCTAGAGTATTAATATCGAGGGATCTGTTGATCAAAGTTCCTTTTCCTCAAAATAAATCACATTGTTTAGGGAAAAGAGTACCCATTTAATGCAAGGTGTAACACGATAGTTTGCAAAACTTACAAAAGTTCACTCGTTCCTTAAGGTGATCTTAATAGGGTGATACACGAAATTTAAATTATTTTCTTCGACTTTGTATAAAATCGATTGCAATGCAAGCTCTTACACCCAAGTCCATACAAGAAAAGACTCATGGCAGCGCCAGTCGGAACGGAACTGATTTCGATATTTTCTGTAAGTTTCACAAAAACAGTGTAAAAATGAAAGTTGTAGAGCTTTAGGAGCTTCATTCTATTTAGTTTGTATGTGTAGACGTCGAAATCTTTTTCTTCGACGACGAAGTAACAAATAATAAGGTGTTTTAATTAAAATGTTTCACTAATTTAATGGATGTTATTAATAATAATAATAAGCCTACTGTGGTGAGAAATTTACTTTCAACTCGGTTTTTCGGTTCTCCACCTCGGTAGCATTTTTTTCAAAAGTCACACTTATTTTTGTTTGATTGTTCTGTGGAAATTTATATACTTTAATTGTCTGTCCATCTCACCTCTTTGTTTGCATATTGTTTTGTTGGTGCTTGGTGTTCCATTTAAACATAACAAAAAAAAATTAATGTAGTATGACCAATGTAATGTTTGGGAGGGGGAGAGTGTACGCTGCATTCCAACAGTCGCTGGGCGCGCTCGACTGGCCACGTTACCCCTCTCTCACAGAAGACTACCTTGAAATGTGCTGCATTTCCCAGTTTTATCATATTTCCCTAATGTACGTTCGTGTTTCGGTAGTAAGTGAGATGTGCCAGAGCCCATTCCCATCCTATCCCTTCTCATTTTCCCAATTCGTTCTCCAAATCCATTCCTATATCTCTAAAGGTAGGCAGCGCATCCGGGGTCGTGCCAACGTTTGTTATTCTGGACGAATGTTAGCATTTATCGCGTATGTCTATGGGCGACAATATCCACTTACCATCAGGTGGACTGTATGCTCGTCTGCCGCCTTCGTCCATAAAAAAAAAAGAAACTAGCCCTTTATCGTTCACCGCCGGACATGGGTCCGGCATTCATTATCTGCACATTATCATTGTCTTGTGCATGAGGGATAAAACGCCACGCTGACCTAGCGAGTTGGTGAATCCATTCTTTTAGACGTGGTGTTCCTCAGGGTTTGTGGTAGCGACCTTCACCGCTTTTTATGACACCCACGGGAAGAACCATGTAGTGTTACATTAAAGCTGGCCGACACTACACAGCAAGTCGATCAACATTTTCAATGTGTGGGGAATATTTTAGTTATTTTGCCTTTATCTTTTACAGAAATAGAAATAAATATAACAAGCAACTATTGCCTTTATACTTGTAAGTATTAGTAGTCTAGTTTGTAGTAGATCTATTTGATTTTTTTTTAACATTCGTAACGTAGAAGCTGCCGGATATAGGCTTCGTAATGGTGTACATTATTTTTTGTTTAAATTTTTTTTGTTGAAACGTGCGGAAATTAGTCAAATGTCCCTTCCAACTGCCATTGTTCTTCTTTTAATATATCCTTCCAATAAGTTGCACTAAGGGATTCAAGTGGACTTTTAGTCGAGATGTAGAGAATATTTGGGTAGTGGGGGAGGGGAAGCAGGGGATTATTCACAAAATTTTAAAAATGTGATTTCAATAGCATTTTTTTAAATCTACCTTTAAATCTGGGACATGTGTATTATTCACCGACTCGCACTGGGAACGCGCGTTGCATTATGGCCCGTAACGCCTTCGTGATTATTTATCGCAAGCTCAGGGAGACTACAGGTCGTTATAGGCGGATACAAATTTGTATTTGTAATACGCGAGGCGTAATCAGATTGCGTCCCACGTAAGTTTCGACTCTCAAAATTTAGACAGGTTCTTAGAATGGATTTTCCTAAATTACAACAGCTTCGAACTACTACCAGCTACAAATTAGTTATGCGAACGATGGCCGTAAAGTTGTTTAATGCTGACAGTTTTCCTGGTAACGGTAGAGTTTAAAGGCTTGTTTAAACGGCACAAGAACCACATATTAATAGAAGGAAGAAGTTCATTTGATGTTAAATAGATACTGTTGACCATAAACATGCTGACGTCATTACAATTATAAACGTTATCACCTTTTCGGATGTACTGCTCATCTATCTACAAGAGTGAATTGGATTGGAAGGATTGGGAAGGATGAGGAATGAGAAAGTTTTCTTCCCATTAGACTCTGTATTCATTTAAGGATGATTGTGGAGTAAAGAGTGGGTCACGAATGACGTCACAACTCTTTTTTTATGGACGAAGGCGGCAGACGAGCATACAGTCCACCTGATTGTAAGTGGATACTGTCGTCCATAGACATCCGCGATACATGCCAACATCAGTTCAGAATGACAAACGTTGGCACCTTTATCAAGGGTTGGGAAAATGAAGAAGGATAGCATGGGATGGAAATTGGCTCTGGCATATCTCAGTCACTACCGAAACACGTACGTACATTGGGGAAATACGATAAAGTAGGAAATGCAGTACATTTCAGGGTAGTCTTCTGTGAGAGAGGGGTAACGTGGCCAGTCGAGTGCGCCCAGCGGCTGTGGGAATGCAGCATGCACTCTCCCCCTACCGTACTCGTAGGAGTATAAGAACTTGTTTATGAGGTGTTCATATTAGACATGAGACATTTCATTTTGAGGGAACTAAATTAATTCCTTCCGTAAGTTGACTTAACATTTTTATTTAGATCTTGACCAACGGCTTCGGTCTCTCCGAGCTCTTGTTTCACTTGAAATCCAAATTTATCGGGCAAAGAGTCCAGATCTAACAAATAAATCAGAAAGAACGTAAAAAGAAAACACAAACTCTACTAAATATTTTACCTATTCAATGTCATTTAAATTGTGTAGGTCCAACTAAAAATTGATGCAAAATGAGAAAAATGATTTGAAGAATTAGGGCCTGTCTCACCGCCCGATACTTTCTCAGAAGGCAGTTATCAGAAAGTCAGTTGTACTTTATCGGAAAGTCAGTATCAGCTAGATTTAATTGGCAAATAATTTATCTATCAGATTGTTAACGGTTACTATATCAGGAGGTGGTGAGAAAGGCCCTCACTGTCATAAGGCCGTTTGTACAATTATTAATAATTCGTTTAGATTCAGAATTATTCTAGACTGGTGGAGAATGTCAAAAAGTAATTAATCCGCCCTTTGTATGTACATTTTGTTCGTGCAATAAGATTTAAATAAATACGCACCTCAAGAATAAAGGCCATTGGACTACACTGACAACTAGCTTGGCTTCAGACCTGGTGGTCCCGATGTCCTCAAAAGTGTAGTTCCACGTGATACAAAAGGTCACGAACAGACATATATTCGCGAAGAATGAAAACGGAACAAGGAACTTTAAATATCTGATCTGCGTTATTAGGATTAGAGGTAGTAGTAACATCCCGCAGTAAACCTCGACTTGGTACTTGTTATCTGGCACGAAATGGTCGAAGAGCTGGAAACAAAAGTCTAATTTAACAAATTAATAACACCGTTATACTGCACTGGGGATATACAGATTGGAATAGAAAATACCTGCGAAAAGTAACAACTTCTACCTATTGATATAATTAGTTCAAAAAGCTATAAAAGACAAAGTTAAGTCTACACGTGCCGCACTGTGGGTGGTACTCTAGGGTACTCTGGTATCGCGCAAAATGATACGGGTAATTTTCGTCCTTATTACTTCATTTAGATATATTTCGCTAACTAAAAATTACCAAAGCGTGTGAACAAAAATTGATTACCGTAGAACGTTAATTTCAAGCAATAAGATAGGACCACAGTTTCGCCATGGGCGACAATATCCATTTACCGCCTAGTCGATTATCTGCTCGTCTGTCTCCTATCTCTTTTTATTCCCAACTCGATAGGAGAGGATGGAAATGGAGAGTAGGCAATATATTATCACAGAAGTAGAAACGGACTTTAGGTCATCGAGTGAGGAGTATTTCAACGAAAAAAGACAATCATTTTTAAACGGATATTCGAAAATGTCACGAGATACGGAATAGAAGTTCGTTTGTCACGTTGATATTTTATACACTGACAACCGGTTTTCAATTTCAGTTGAGAACTGATAGTCAACTCGACAAATGAAAAGTTAAATCAAAGTTGAATTTGAAGTAATGACGTAAGGGATTTGCAACTTTTGTACAATATCATCATTCTGTTAAGGAAACTGCCGAATTGAAGACCGGTTTCTTTCATCAATCCATTATTTCATTTTTTTACATCATACTCGTAATTCAAATAATCATTACGTACAAAAGCCACTTCACTCTTTTACACGTGGTGCAGTTCCTCGGGGCTCGTGTTAGCGGCTTTGTTATCTCTTAGTCGCCTCTTGCGACATTCACGGAAAGTAATTGGGCGGTGTTTTTCCAAAACCAAATATTTTTATGAAATATTTTTCATTTATTACATGATTAAATTAACGTGACATGAAGCCATTTCTAAAAATTTTGCTACATTATGACCAATTAGTCCGTATTAAGCAAATTATAAATTGAAATGAATGAATGAAATAATTGTTATGAAATTTGACGTTATAAAACCTTATTTTATGCGAAGTTTACAAATTGAAAATCATACAATTGGCGGCGCATATTATTGAAATTGAGCTATTAAGTTAATTGAATAACATTGTAGTACAGCGGAAAGGGCTGAGTTTCAGAAATTGAGCAGATAACTAAATAGAAGAGATTACACAAAAAACAATAAATAGGTACACACAATTCGAAATTAATTGCAGGGATAATTTATTTAAATATGCTGTTTATAGTTTATTATAGACTGCTGTTTTTGTAACACGTAATTTAAATATATTATAACCTTTACCTCAAAAAGAACACGTCTTCAAAACTATGTTTAACGATGGTCTATTGGTTCCTGGGTAAATCAGATTCGTGAGACACTTCTTAAAACATTCTTTTAAAATATGTTATCATTTGTGATAAGAGGGCTAAAGTTTAGATGTTTACGACAACGCCATCTTTCAAATAGCTCGTTTATAACTCTACTACAATAACAAGCCGGGTTTTGAACTCACAACCTTACGAATGAGAGTCAAGAATACACACTATCAGGCTATCACCGCTCCAATTAATTAAATATGAAAAGTAAAATCGTAAAAAGAACTTGTATATTAATAAAATTTTGAATAGTAACATTAAAAAGTAATTAAAAAATATAAAAATATCAGGTCGCTCAGCGAGCGACGGAGAGGGCTATTCTCAGAGTCTCTTTGTTGGACAAAATACGTAACGAGGAGATTCGTTGAAGAACTAAGGATGCCGACATAGTTCAAAGGGTCACCACGCTGAAGTAGCAGCGGGCGGGCCATATATTTCGCAGGACTGATAACCAATGGGGCAGACGAGTCCTCGAATGGAGATCACGTACCGGGAAACGAAACGTGGGACGCTCTCTGGCCAGGTGGACCGACGACTTGAAGAAAGTCGCCTGTAGTAGGTGGACGAAAAGTGCGGAAGACCGTTCGTGGTAGCGCTCCTTAGGAGAGGCTTATAATAATATATTTTGTTTTATTTAATTAGTCTCTAAAATTAAACTTAGGTTTTTAAATTTGGAAGTCCACGCTATTTGTAGAAAAACTAAGACAAATTCGAGGGACCCCGGACAGATGTGAGCCTTAATCCATATTTATGACACGAGCAGAAACTTACATCTTTGAGTGTTGAAGCGATAAATATGACGTATACGCTGGTACCACCGAGACAGACTCCTGCCATCGCGTAGTCTGTGAAGTGTCTGGGAACAGTCAATATTATACACACGTATGTATTCTTTATACACGTATGTATATGTATACACACGTATGTAAATTTAACTTAGTCCGTATAACTTTATAATGAATTTGAAAAATTAGTCTCTAGTTTCAAAGCTCGCTAGCACATGCGTTATGAGAATGAACGTCCATACAGGTGCGAGTATCAATATCAATTTCAAATACAGTCAATTGTCGTATTGGATGAAATCTACAGATTACGAAACACTTTTATTACACGGATAGAATACTAGAATGAAACGAAATGCACGATTTCCGACACATGCTCCTTCAGAATTGCATATTGCAATTGACGGTTCGTTGCATTTGACGTATTTTATTGAGTCGACAGCAAATGTGTGAGTATTTCTACTTAAAACTATTGGAGCCTGTCTTTTATTACGTAAAGCTTAAGATGTCACATAAATAGGTATATTTTTTATACAAAGAAGTAAGCAGTCGGACAGCCAGTTATCGGATGGTAAATGATACTATTTTCCACCAGATAAACTGGCTATCTCAGGTGGCTGGAGATTCAGCTTGATAAAGGGATCCAGAGTTTTTTGTAGATAAAAGATGACAAATGAGTTGTTAGTCTACCTGATGTTAAATAGATACTATTGTCCATGGACACCAGAATTGTCAATATCTAATGAACTTTTAAGACTCGAGCGTTAAACGCTCATAAGCGTTTGAGTTTTTAAAGTTTTTAACGCGGTTAAAAAACTCGAGTCCAGTACTGTTAAGGTTTAGGTTCGTAGGGTACATTAGCTCTGACTTAGCGTCCGAGCGCTCGTTCATTTTTACAATCCTTACATTTTACATACGTTTGCATATTTCAACATTAATTGCCTATAAGATATATCAAAGCTGTATAGTGGAGGCTTCTTAAGTGAAAAATAAAATATTTCGGAGATCTATATAATGTAGGTAGCTACAATATTATTCTAATAGAACCTCTATGAACCAAAAGCAATGGTATCCAAGGAATAGAAAAAAGAAAATAACAACGTAGACTTATAGGTATCCAATTTTAAATGTTATATTATTAGCGTACTAAGTTTTATCCTACTAATTGTAAAAATGCGAAAATTTGGATGTTTGTTACTCAATCGCATTGGAACGTCTGAACCGACTTCGTTGAAACTTGGGCAAATAGGTAGATTGTAATAACGATTAACGCATAGGATAACTGTTCGTGCAACATCGCGAATGTAAACACGGGCAACAGCTAGTTTACAATTATTAACAGCTTAGATGCTTTTTTATCTACTTTATTTAGGGGCTTAAAGAAACCCAAAAGAAAAAGGAGAACAACTTAAATAAAAATTAGCTACTAATGAAAACTCACAAACCTGTACAGTAATTGGGCAGCTTTTGAGTTTGATTCTGCTAAAATTCTGTTAATTTCACTTATATCCATTCTATTTAGTTTGAGAGTCCGCATTAGCACCTGTCTTTCATGTTACCTAGCATGTTTGGCCAATAATACATGGCACTGTGTACTATATATTCGGAATTCTCTACATGGCAAAAATAAATAGTGTTTAACTATTCAGTTGAATATGTATTGTACCCTAAAAAGCTTATTACTTTCGATGACACTTATTTCTATTGTACCTATCTATTGATTGTATCAAGTTCTAAATGTAACATTATAATTATGTAATATTATAATCATTATAAGTATAACCTATGGAATAATATATCACAAAACTGAATTAGAGATCTTAATAAATTTAGACTTTATAAATATCATAAATGAATGAAATATAAAGTTAATTTTGTGCTGACTGTACCATTGCAGTCAGCACAAAACGAACTTTACATTTCCCATGAAACCCCCATGGGTTAATTACCTAATATATATTTTTTTAATTTGTATGTCTTTTTTTTATTACTATTCGTTAGCTACTCTATAAAGATTTTAATACATTTTTCCTTTACCGGAAAATTTATGTCTTTCTGGCAGTCTATCAAACACTGAAATGTGAATAGAGGGCGATACGGCACAATTCTTGAGTTTTATATTATACATGATTGTAAAAATGTTCTAAAAAGTAGTCATTATCGCGACAATCTGTCGTAACTGACCTTACACAAACATGACTTCTAAATATATATTTTTGATATGGCTCAAAAAATATACAGGGTTAAATAAAAAAATATCTAAACATTGAATTTAAATTATTAGGACTACCAATTTTGATACTACGACATTTTTTTAAACTTCATATTTTTTTAAATTTTAATAGCTTTTTAAAAAATAGTTGGTGTTATCCGTGCCGAAACGACGAGTAGAAATAAAAGGTAAACAAAAACCTTAAATTTTACGCGTTCAGACTACAACTACACACATATATTTACAATATATAATGTGTACAAAACGGAAAGATTAAAAAGGTATGAAGTCTTTGACTTTGTTGCTTTGTACCTGTACGTAGTATACATTGCTACAAACCGTACGCTTAAACATTAAACCGTACCTGTTTAATGTTTAATTAATTTAAGCTAATTGATCTGTTACTATTAGATACCTATATCTTATATCGATATGTACACGGTGCGAGTGAGTGGTTTTTAAAAGTAATAAAAAAAATGGTGAATTTTAAGTCATGGTGTTAGTTTTATACTATTTTTAATTTACTCTCGTGTAATAATTTAACGAATTCAATACTTCTAATAACGTTATTAAGAGCGTTGAATGATTTTGACATTATTTAAAATTGTTATTGTTGTTATTTATTGTACATACTGATGAAATATTAATATTGTAAGGTAACATTCAGCCAACACAAGAAAAAAAGAATAAGTGGTGGCAGTGACGTCACCAACTTGACGTTCGTACGAGTTGCGGACGTCACTGAGCGCTTGCGATTTCATCAGTCACTTGGACGGCGGCTCTCGGCTCGTGTAGACCTGTTGGTGACTGTAGTATTGGTATTCGGTGCTATTTGCCAGGTATTTTTTAATTGATTTTCTTAGTGGGACTCTAAAAACATTTCTTAAGTGGATAGATCTTGTTTGTTGTTTAAATATTTTCCTTATATCTAATTTTCAACTGTTATAATTAATTTTGTTAACAAATTTGTAATAATTCCTAAAAATATTATAATAACTTATTTATCACGGAAAAGAACTATGTAGGCACTAATATTGTATACATATATCTTTAAAAAATATAAAAAATACCTAACATATTCAGCGTATTGCCTTAGCTTCTTCGGTCCGAACTTAAATACCATTTCACACGTTTCCGCGTAGTTCAACGACGGCACACGGGTCATCCTGCAGACGTCACGGGACGTTGACACCTGTGGAATGTGAAAGCACTTTTATTTTATAGCCCATAAATCCGACATTACTTTGTTTGTCTAGTTTACAGTTGGCTTGACAGGCGATTTTTATATCTATGGTTTTCGTTGTTATTATCTGAAGGGGGAATTAGATCATTTATAACATTACAAACAAATCCATTCAAACTAGGGTCCGTGTACACGTAGCGACTTGCCAAACCAGTAATGTGAACACAAAACTATTGTTATTTTATTATTATTATATATACAGATCGACATCTTGGTATTCAGTTGCGATTATGTTTCATATTTGAGCTTAATTTTCCAGGTTTTCAGTGTCTGTCTAACCAGAACGGTACCAAATAACCGGCGACCAAGTTTCGTATTCCGCATTCCGTACATGGCAAGTACTGGCAAGTAATGGCAAGTGTATGGCAAGAACTGAATTTAAACTAAAAGGGTGATGTGTTAATCATTTTACAAAATTATAATTTTAATTGAATAAAAGTTGGCCTTGTAGGCTTGAATAAGTTGATACGTTGGCATAGAATCGCTCAGTTTCTCTGAATTCTACATTTATAAATTCTACGGCCTAAATTCTACATTTGGGCCTATAAAAAGTTAATCATGAGGGATAAAATCCTGAAAATGAGCATTTTAATTTTATTTCTCTGTATCTTATTAGTTTATAATAGTTTTATACTGTATACGAAATATCAAGACGTTTCGCTTTGTAAACTGAAATGATCATAAATATCAGTATTGATATTTTTTACATAAAAGGAGGCGGCCGGGCAAGCGGCCTACGTTATTATGGTAACTGGCTACCGCCGCCCATCGACACCTGCAATAGGAATGGGGGTACGCCGCCAACCTTGAAAATTCTATTCACAGCCTTCTTGAAGAATCCCATATCAAAGCGTAATGGAAAGACCTCTTGAGACAGTTCATTCTTCAGCCTACGCGTTCGCGGTGAGAATTGTGTCGAACAATACTTCAGAGCATTCCCCGTGTTAATACTTCAGCATTCAGAGCACGTTATTACCAGTAATTCAAGGAGATCATAGATCGGACGAATGTATATTGCCCTTCAGCGAAACTCCTTATAAATATAAATAACTATTTTATATGATTGGGATAATAAAATATGTAATTTTACAAGAAATTGGAAATAAAAATCCGGTATAACTTACCAAAATATGAACACAATGCGTAGCCATGATGCCGACAATCACGGTACCAATGCATCCTGGAACCAATCCTGTATTCTTGAACGCTGCTGGCATTGCGAGCAGACCCGATCCTAATGACGACTTGAGCAGGTGGAAGAATGCACCTATAGTCCTGTAATAAATGAGAATATAATAACAAAAGAATGTAAGTCACTTCTGATTTTACATGTCCTATTGATAGATAAAACTCTTTATTGCACACCAAAACAAATAGTAACAAGGACAGTAACAAACATTGTAAACACATGACATGCACAATGGGCCATCTTATCATTACAAGTAAAGGAGACATTATAAGAGATAACCTGAAATAAATAATAAAAGAAAATAGTACATTACTGTCCAGGCCCGAAATAAAGCAACCGACGGCCGTTAATTGCTATTTCGGCCGAGACTTGTATAGTATTTTTCTCTAATTTGCGAGGAAACAATAAACAAATTAATTCAAGAAACAGAAGTTTTCCGAGAAAGAATTCGCTTTTTTTCAGTTTTCCACTTGATGAAATCTTCATTTCGGTGGATGATTTCGGTGGTAACAGGTTTTCAGAAAGTATTTTTGCTTCTTCAAGTATGTCTGGTGGCGTATAATCTAATTCACCTTCCAACGAACTAGTGATTGTAACTCCTGTAAAGCAATAAAGAAAAAAAGTTGGTTTTACATTTTAAAGATTTTAAACTTTACTGCAAGTATGCTAGTTCCTGTAATTTACTGTAACTAGTGAAGAAAAAAGAAATGCGCATTCAGCCTTTATAATAATAAATATCGTGTACCTAAAAAAACTTAATTTATGTTAGTGTGCACTAAAAATAACCTCGCTACTGTCCAGCAATCTCTATTATTGTCGTGTTGGAAATGCAAACGTACATACAATGTTCACTGAAATAACGCAGAAATGAAATCTTAACCGTTAATGCATGGCGCATTAGGTGCAGTAACAGTTAAGATTAAGTATACCACTTCTGCATAGCCCAAAGATTGACTGGGAGATAACGCTTGCATTAAGTCCGCCTCTCGTGAAATACAGAATATATAAATAATATACAATAAAATCATATATCATACACATCGATTGCGTGATTAGATTATTTGTAACAGTCACTGGTCCTTGAAATATATATCAACATTTCTAAATTTCCGAATCTGTTCTATAACAGTATAGAGATTGATGTCTAATTTCCTTGCTAAAACTTTGTCAAGGTATACAATGAAAATTTCGCATTGAAACTCATTGTGAATTTGGTTGCTTTGGCCTTAAATTTCAAGTTTTGTATTTCAATATGATTGCTTAGATATTATACTGTGGTTTTATGGTATAAGGGATAATAAAGCTGCTACCAGAAGTCCTGACCTCTCATACCATCATTAAAATAATTAATTCGCCAACGTGCTTGGCCAGCATGGCGTTACGACGACATACATCCCTCATGCACAAGACAATTTGCACGAGGATATAGCAGTGGACGATAAGGGGGCTGGCTACGGTTTTATGCAACCAGGAATCATGAACGGGATCCATAGTTTCATTCGTTGGAAGAGGATTAGACACAACCTGTATATTGGTTTTTAGTCCTAAATCTACACGGACAAAGCTCAAAGCAATACCTAGTCTTTGTATAAATAAAACCTAACCAGAGAGTTCTTTGACATTTGTATAACTTATTCATGTTACAATATTTGGTACCTGTATAAAGTATTAGAGTTATAGGATTCGACATATAGGTAAATTGACCAGTCACAAAATGGATCTGTTCAAGGTCGCGTTCATCATACTCTCATATCGATTTCGGGATGGATGGTTAACATTGCTGTATGACAAAATACCGCATTTGTCAAAGGTGCATTTCGTTAAAAGACTACTCGCCGAAGACGCGTTTCGTCAAGCTATTTTAGTAAAAGGTGCGTTAGGTTAAAGTCTTCGAGAGAAATTAATGTCCTTTTAAAAGAGCACTTTGACCAAATGCACCATTGACAAATGCAGTATTTTGTCAAAAAGCACTATTGATCATCCACCCTAAAATCCTTATATTTTTGTATTACGAATGGGAGATGCGTAACATCCCTTTTAGGGAGATTTTAAAAAAAAGTACTAGCAGACTTCAAAACTGCAATCAGTATCAAAGTTGCGATATAAAGGATTTTTTTCTGAGATACTAAAATATTCTCAAATTCGCCACGAAAATAGTTTAGAATAATATCTGGGCTATGTTCATAAATGGACCAATGATACGCTTTAGTAGTTCCAACTAAGGTTTAAACTTTTCAAAGAAACCCAAAAATATTTGAAACCAATATATACAAAGATATTGTTAGGGCCCGTATACATGTTATAAATGAAATTCAAATTCTGTATAAACTTTTTGTTATATTTCTTCTGACTGGCAAGTGCCATCAGCGTTAGAGCATATTCACGCCAAGCGTAATGTTCGCCGATTGACTGAGGCCTGTGCTAGCGTGGAGAGCGGCGAGCGACAGCGGTAGCGGCGAGCGATGACATTAGTATATTGGTTTATTTGGAAGTGCCGCCGTATAAACTCATAGACTAATGTCACCGCTTGCCGCTCTCTGAGCGAGTTTAAACAGTGTAAACATCCAAGCCAAATTCTACTGACATTTACACTACGCGGATATTATAACTTGGCCATCGCTGAGCGACTGACTATAGCAGACAGTATACCATTGTGCTTACTTCATAGTCGGTCAGGTTTTGGTGAAAAATTGAATTAGTTGAATGAGTTTATCAGTTAGGCGAAGGCGACGTCGGCCGTAGTCGGTCGCTCACAGTCAGCAGGCTGTTGATGTGAATTGTTTCCTCCAAAAATACAAAATAAAGGTAGGTACCTTTATAGTAACAAGGAGATCCCTATGCTCATGTTATCACATACATACTGTTGAAAAACTAAGCCATTATGAAGAATATTACATCGGACTTTCCTGTTCCCCGTTTAATCATCAAAAGAACACAGGTGGCGCGCGAAAAATATTATTTTATATCAGGCACTAGGAGTGTACACACATTTCAAGAATCTTACGGGAGTTTATAAAGATATTTTCTAGCAAGCCTATTTTATTTATGACGCTTTCTTCATTGCTAAATGTGCGTCAACCTTTGAATTATTGAATAATAAAATGGAATACAAATTATGAAATACCTTTAGAAATCTTGCGGCTTTACTAATAGTCCTTTCAATGTTCAGATTTGTATAATATCGAAAATGTAGTGTAATAATATTCTTTCAATCGTTCTTAGCTTGAAGTATTTCGAGACTTACTGGATATTAATATAAGCTTTGAAAAACGATTCCTTACTATTTTTATGATTACTTCGACTATCAAAATTTTCAAATTCCTCTAAAACGTCGAACTCTTGACCTTGTGACTCATTTGTTATCTATCTTTTTATCCATGGGGACGTATCTATTGCACTCCACAGCTTCATCCGTTCGTCGAGATGGATGGAGTCGAGAGCTGGACATGTACAGAAGTCACGAAGTTTACAAGTATAAAAAAAATAGTCTTGAAATATTAATTAATTATTAGATAACTAAATTAATTGGTATTTTTACATTAATTAATGTAACGTATTCTAGCCCAGATATCAGTCCTATTGATTGAGTATATGCCTGGTAGAAATGCGTAACATCTTAAATAAATATGCTCAGAGAGAATACAGATTTTATTGCTATCAGAATAAATATCGTTAAATGATAGAAATAAGGAATATAAAAGATAAATAGAAAGAAAAATAAATAAATACAGAAACGTATAAAGGCATTCATTAATGTGGAGGAATAGCTCGTCCTTATAGGTAAAGTTTTGTATCCTTAAAATATATTAGAATTGGTGTGTATCTAATTAAATGGCACAAGGTTGTGGACAATAAAACTCACATTACGAGACTGGCATTTATTTTCCGAAGGTATACAGATTAAACATTTGTACCCACATCTATACCAAGAATATAAATAATGTAAACGAGCGGTGACAACCTAGGCGGTATTTACTTTGGACTTCCATTTGTGTAGTCATGACTCATGATTCATTAATCTGTACTCACGGATGACTTACTAAGTGCTCCGTGTCTGTACTACTCACTATACTCGTATACAACAGACAGACCCTTATCAAATCGCTAATATTAGATACCTACATCTGTGTAAATCAGTTCCGAGTGTACGTACGTAAGCGGTGTGAGTGAGTGAGAGATTTGTGTAAATTAAATTCTGAATTTTATAAAGTCATAGAATAAAAGTTATTAGTTATCATATCAGGTAAGAAGAGCGTTGTAGGTACTTTTTATTTCACTGTGTATATTTTTAAAAAGATTATATTTGACCATAATACGCCTATAAATAAATAGATTATGTCTATTTTTATTAGGGATCAGTCACTAGGATCCCCGTAATTCTAATCCCTAACAAAAAGAAACCTGAATAGATAATGAATACTCACGAAGTAGGATAAGCTACGTTTCTGTGTTCAAAGGGATTGTATTCGCCAACTTCATTTTTGTCATCTCTATGTAGGGTGATAGTGGATTGCGTCTGCGAAGGTATATTGTTGTCATTGACACTGATAAGGATAAAATACAATGAATTATTATGTGGTGTCGGCCGGGCTCGGCTTTAGAATAGAACCAACCCATCTCTTCCCGGAGGTGTGGTAAAAGGTGATTAAAGGATAACAAAGCCGCTCCCACAATCCCTGAGGAACTGCACCACTTCTAAAAAAGTAGACTCGTCAACCGGCTTGGCCAGCGTGGCATTTTAAGGCCATACATCCTTCTTGCAGAACATATGTATGCGGAGGTCCATGTCCAGTAGCGGACAATAAACGGTTTAGTTATGGTTAAGGTATGCATTTATGGGGGTAATAAGTACGTGTTATACATACACACGTGCGGTATGCATATCCTGAAGGATATGTAAGATACTGGCAACATAGGTAAGTGTGCCGCAAGCGACAGGTTGAGGTACACTTGAGATAAAAGACATCTTTAGCGATAAGAATGTGGAGACTTATGTAAGTTAACAAATTACAGTTTTATTCATAAACATGCAATTAATCTTAACATAATTATTACAGATTTACTAAAAGTGTTTACTGTCAAACATATGTCAGAGACAAGGTAAACATTTTATCAAGATATTATTGTAGATTTCACTTTTATGAATATAACAGCGAGTTTATATATTATTTAAAATCTATAAATTCTTAACAACCATTGGCACGAGACACGGTGCAAATGATTAATTTCAGAATCTTAAAAGCATTTATCTTGCTCACGTCACCCGCATTCCCATCACATCCCACCCATCGTATCTCCTCCTATGAAGTATGAAGGAATGAAGAGTATAATGAAATAGAAGTGGCTCCTTATTCCATTACACTCTTGACTTTCCATTCCCTCAAGGAGAATTGAGAGGTGGAATGGGATAAGGAAAACGTCTCGCCCCGCTATACTTGTACTTACCATTTCCCAATCCTATCTTTAAATCCACTAATAAATCTTCAAAGGTAGCCAACGAATCAGGGGGCGTGCCAAAGTTTGGCATTCTCCACTAATGACGACATGTATCGCGGATGTCCATTCAAATAAGACAGTTTTTTTTAAATTATGGTTTTTAAATTAATAGATTTTAACCGGTGTGGATTTTTCAAAATGTATAATTCTGTCTATTTTTTATTATAACCTTTTTAAAGTTATATAGTTATCTAGTTTCTTAACTGTTTAGTGTTTTGAGAAATCTCGCCCAGTCACCTACTCCCAGTCAGCTGTAGGACACAGCATCGCTTTTCCCTGTATATTAGAACTATTCGTCATCGTCTAAAAAATAGTCCAAACGCGATAGTTTTACCGTTAAAATATAAGGAGTTCCCTTATCAACCTACGGCTCCAGTACCAGACACTGACGGCTATATATGTAAAGTATACCTCTTTAACTACAGACAGACAAGTTAAGTTTTTATGCATACAGCGAGCAGAATAATTCGAATGAATGCATTCATTTAGAAATTATAATCACACATTATTCTTCTGCTGGAATGTGATAACACGACCAGTCGGACGCACCCTGTGGAATACAGCATCATTCTCCTCTATGTATTAGTACTGCTCACTGAATCACAACAACTCCAAAAAATGAATCCAAAATGAACCTCCGGCTTCAGCATCAGATGATAACGGCTATAATACACACCTTTTTAGCTATTCACTTTAGAGAGACGCATTCGAATAAGTACATTCGTTTAGAAATTATTAAACATTACAAATTTTAACTTGGTACAGTAGCGCCCTCTGGTGACTTACGACTACAACACACATTCTCAAACACGCTCCAAGGTACAAAGGTTAAAAGCTTTTAAAAAAATACCGCTTCAAAATCTGGTCCGCCGTATCAGAGAAAGGTGGTAACAAAGGGTTAGACAAACATATATTCTTTAACCCCAAATGCATATACCATCTGGGTTCCGTCGTGGGTTTATACATTTATAAATCTATTATATATATCTATATACGGTAACCAGTCCTTTTATTGTCCACATGGGCTTCCTTATGCATATTGTCTTGTCCAAACGGGTTGGCAAGTCCACTGTTTTAGAGTTATTGTAGTTTTCCAATTAGTGTAGGGATAACTTTTGCTACACGGACAGGAAGACATGGTGTTATTCCAAAGCATGCCAACACTACCCGGCAAAAATATTAAACAGCTTGACAAAATATAAATAGAACAATTGAGATTTTCGCGTTTTTCACACATATTTATCTATTTAAACTGGTTTTAACGGGAATGTTTATGTTATTTATTTCACTCGACGTTTCGGTCGGGTTGCACCCACTGTGGTCCCGAGTTGGCTGACTGAACCAACCAGCCAACCGGACCAATCGAAACGTCGAGTAAAATAAACAAGGTAACCATTGGCGTTAAGACTTCAAATAGATAAAAATATAAATATCTTCTTTTTGCATCTTATCAAAATTATCTAAAACGTTGCAAATTGCAAACAACAAATAAATTGCAAATAACAAGGGGCCATCCATAAATTACGTCACACGAATTTAATGATTTTTGGAATCCCCCGGCCTTGTTACAGGTGGTCACATTTGTGGTCCCCTGGTGCGACGTCACTTATTTTGCAATTTTAAATTTCCTTCCAGCACTTGCCACGTGCCAAAAAGTGATACAAACAAATTTAAACCTTATAATAATATTGATAGAGTTGGTAATTAATATTTTAAAGTTTTTCCTTAGAGTTGAAGTTTAGAGTTTTATTACTTTAGATTGAAGTTTAGAGTTTTATTACTTTAGATTTATACATGTGACGTCACGAAGCTTATGATTCGTCCCCCCCTTGTCACACGATGTCACACTTTGTTGACCCCCTCCCTCCCCCTTAACGTGTGACTTAATTTATAGATGACCCCCAATTACAAATAAAATTGCAAATAAATAAAATAAGCAAATAATAATAAAATAACACTGTAACGGAGAAGCCATTATCATGATTTTTATAACGGAATAACCTGTCAATTTTGATGTATTGGCACCTTTTTTATGAACGGATGTCTGGCATCGCTTTGACGTCATCGTTCGTCAGTGATCGATATTTTATACCACCATAACCCCATTGTCAGTCATGGCGTGTACTAAACAAACCCTATTTCCTTTATCTATATATACATATAATAAAAATGTAACAAACCAACAGAGCCGTGCCTGTATATTAAATATTTTTGGGAAAAGAATATTGGAATATACTCGTAAAGCACGAATGATATACAGCCACGGAAGTGATAGAGCCCAAAATAACAATTTTTGTCTGTCTAAACGCAAAATCTACTGGATGAATTTTATTGAAACTTGGTATAGTTATAGCTTATATGCCGGGTTAATATTTAGGGCACTATATCCAGATCAATTATAGAGTTCTCACTGGAATTACAAGTTCACGCGAACGAAATCGCAGGCACCGCTAGTAGCACAATGAAAGCGACAGTTTTACTATCTTAGATATGTCTATTTACTTAAATAGTGGATTTTTCTCTCTGAAATGAGGGGGGCGATAGGGTGCACGTCAGCTCAGATGGTAGAAGTTCTCCAGAAAGAATACCAACAAGTCTTCGCACCAGAAATTTGTTAGCGACTTCGTTAGCGTGAACTTGTGATTCCCGTAACAGCATCGTAATCCTTCTGGATAAAAAGTACTCTAAATGTTAACCTAGCGTATAAGTTATACTATACCAATTTTGGTTACAATCTTCAAAAGAGCTGTGAACAGGTTTTTGTAAGATCGGCAGCGCACCCGCAAGTCACCTGGTGTTGCAGGTGTCCATGGGCGACGGTGACCACTTACCATCATGTGGTCCGACCGCTCGTCTGCCAACCATCCTAAAAAAAATAAAAAAAAAACAGTAACAAAACAAAGCAGAAAGTGGTTTCTGCGTGATACGCGTTCAGACAGAGGGACGGACGGACAAACAGATAAAAATTCCAAAAAAATGGTTGGTCTCAAACACCAAAACAATTTGATCTCTGTTTCACATGCACTTTACATTGCAATAACTTTCTTCAAAAATATTTTATCTATCTATTTTAACTCTATTACTATTTTATTATACAGAAACGGAGATAGTTCGAAACATTCAGTATTCATTTTTCAGATTATTACCGGCTAAGTGTGGAATGAAAACAACGTACAGAAACTACCGGTCCCGATAACTAAAAGATGTAGGGAATGAATATTATTCACCAATAGCTCTAGTAAATCCCCTTCCACAGCCCAAAGGAGGTATCCTACTAATTTACTTTGGGGACGCCTGAGCCTTGCAGTGAGAAATTGTTGGCTGATATCATTCGCCGTAGTCGGGTAATACAAAATCTGTTTGAAAATAAACTTACTCAACAACAGAATCCATGCTTCACTGGAATCCAATCACAATTGAAGCAGATCTCTAGAGCAGTTGAATCACGAATACTTGTTTACATTTTATGAAATCTAATCGGCAGTCAATAGAAACGATTTAAAGCGAAGAACGACTGTTATCTACTGAGTGCAGTTATAATGCGTGATCTTCATTAAGATTGTTAAGGTGACCATGATTCATGCTTTAATTTTCTTCTCATTTTTTTTGTATAATAAGCACATTTTTTTTAGTTATTAGCTAACTTTATTCTTCATCTCATATCATTGCCATATCATTTGCCTAAACCCTAATAAACTTATATAAATTTCACAACAACGAGAATTACAGAAATACGTTAATAAGTTTACAAATAAGGCCATATTAACATATACCAGTTGGGAAAAAATTTGCTTTTTACGGTGAACAAGCACATTGAGAGCCGTCTTGTAGACTTATTGATTTCACACAACACGAACGGTTTAACGTAAGCTATTTCATTAGCTAATTAATAGACGAATACATTCTGCGAATTAGCGACTATGAGGACTACGGCTGCTAAAGGTGCTAGCGGACATACTCACTTGGGAAAAAAGTAATTGGACTGTGACTCTCTTTGACTTGACTCATTATGTGAGTGACTAGCTAAATTTTGAGATACAAAAAATATTTGTGTTACAAAATAAATTTTTATTACAACTTCTCAAAATGCTCCCCATTAGTTTCTATACAGCGATTCATTAGTCTACACCAACATTTAAAGCACTGACGATACTTTTCTTTAGCGAGGTCCTTGACAGCTGCCATAAATACATTCCGAGCGTCCTCAGAGCTGTCGAAAATAATGCCCCGCAGTCCAAGCTTCACTTTTGGAAAGAGAAAGAAGTTGCATGGAGCTAAATCAGGGCTGCAAGGAGAGGGGCTCAATTCATGGATCACTGTGGTTTTCAAAAACTCTTGGGAATGATTTGCTTTATGAGATAATGCAATGTCTTGATGCAAGAAAAGCCCTCTCAAACCCGTTTTAGGACGTTTTTGATTTAACACATTGAATACGGGAATACACATTGACACACTCCACTGTACCACTGGGCATTAACAGTTTTTTGAGCATCTAAAGAAATTGTTGCTAAATGGTCACCCGCAGAGAAGAATGTTGCCACCATTGCCCACACTTCGCCCACGTTTGAACTTCCTGGAAGGGTCTTCGTCTGAAAACACCCAAACCGTTAATTGCCGCTTAATTAGTGGGTCATACTGATAGATTCAACTGTCATCTCCAGTAATAATATCAAATATATTTCATCTCTCGACATTTTCGAATTTCCCTGCACCATATCACGCTAGCTTGTTTTTGTTCAGCATTCAGTGAATGAGGAACCCATCGCGAACAAACCTTCCTGACTTAAAGGTGTTTTTCGGAATGGCTTTCACAAGTCGAATTTCAAATAAATGATGTTTCAAAAACGTTATAGCTCAAATGAGTTCTCTTTCTGAAACTTGAGTATCTTACAATTTACCTAGTCACTCTATGTACACTTGGTCATTACACAAAAAATATGGAAACGCGATATTAGTTTTCACTATTCGCCAACAAAGTAAATGTGTGTACATAGTGTGACTGATTAAATGAAAGTGTATGAATAATTAAGTATTTTGTACTTGTATCAACCTACATATAACATCCTACTGCGGGACACAGGCCACTGGGGGTTTAGGACCAGTAGTCACCATGTGAGCCCAGTGCGGATTGGAGGATACACATACTCTAGTTTTTTTTAATTTCTCGAGCATGCGAGTTTCCTTACGATATATTCCCTCACCGCCGAGCTAGTGTTTTTCGGCTATCCGAAGGAGATATACTCGACTCACATTCGTGTAATCATAAGTTCAAATTCTCGGCCCGTACTAGTGAATTTCTATTTAAGTGCGTATTTAAAAAAAACACTAGCTCGGCGGAGAGGAAATACATCGTGAGGAAACTCGCATGCTTGAGAAATTAAAAAAACTAGAGTATGTGTATCCTCCAATCCGCACTGGGCTCACATGGTGACTACTGGTCCTAAACCCCCAGTGGCCTGTGTCCCGCAGTAGGATGTTATATGTAGGTTGATACAAGTACAAAATACTTAAATATTCATACACTTTCATTTAATCAGTCACACTATGTACACACATTTACTTTGTTGGTGAATAGTGAAAACTAATATCGCGTTTCCATATTTTTTGTGTAATGACCAAGTGTACATAGAGTGACTCCTCCAATATCTAAGTACTAGCTGCCAGCTATTATTATGCGAATGTGGCCTAACAACTATCAAATTATTGATAGATGTTAATAATTAGTAAAATTGAAATCGTAGATTTGATATTAGGTAATTAATAATCGTTACCAAATATTGTTGTTTTCGCTACTGTTCCGGCATAAATCTCTGTCGTTTCTGTATTGATTGATGAATCAACCTCCAGTCAGGCTCCTAAGTAATTTACGATTGCCCTTTTATACTCTGTTGCGTATTCAATTTTAAAGTGATTAAATTAGTAGGTAACGTATTTTATTAACTAATTCAATAATCACAATACAATCGCGCTAATTATAAGTAACAAATACAATAAATGCAACTGTTAAATGAACGGGTTACTAACGATTTATATTTCTTTATCTATTAAATGTGACCTCGATTTTACACGCGTGGATATTATAGTGATTCCCGCGGGAACTTTAACAGTTTCTTGTTAAAAAATAGCTTATATTTATTTTATTTTTTTAATATTTTCTCATAGTAGTTTTCTCTTTTGTCTTCATAATTTTATTTAATCTTCTACATTAAGATCCAATAAGATCCAGAAGCAATCAAATAGACTTTCGGGATATTCATGTTTTTGTGTACAGGAGCACTCTATATGCAACGAGCATTTTTCATTCAGCTCGCGCAGCTTGACCAATACTTAAACCGTTAATAAATTCTGCGCTACAAATATATTGTATTTTGTATTGCTGTGCAATAATTTCCAGGTGCTCTGAAGTTCCGAATTTAAAGTGTTTTAAAAAGATAAAATATATTCTATCTGTCACATGTCAATGAGTAAAATATTATCCCCGACTAGAACGTGATTATTAATTAACTATTATTGTGAATAAAGCGCTATACATCGATACCTATAAAACAAAAAATGTGCCTTTTTGACTCGGTACAACATTGTTAGTGACTGCAATGTACTCCGCTTCGATAAGAAGGAAATATTCTACTCAATATAAGGATATATTATAGTATTATATAGGTTCTTATGTGATTCCATAGTTTTTATTCGAATATATTACATAACGGATTTTTACAATGTGATGTGACTTAATTCAGTATTTGATGGGGCCTCCCCCGATACTCGCGATACTTCTACTCCTACGGTAGGGGGAGAGTGCACGCTGAAATCCAACAGCCGCAGAAGACCACCTTGTAATATACTGCATTTCTCACTTTATCCTATTCCTCAATGTACGTACGTGTTTCGGTAGTGAATGAGATATGCCAGAGCTCATTCCCATTCCATCCTATTCTATCCCTTACCATTTTCCCAACCATGTCTGTTATGCACGGTGTATTCCTTATTCATACCTGTTATGCATACCTACATTTCTAAAGATAGTCAGCGCAGGCGGGGGCGTGCCAATGTGTGTCATTCTGGACTAATGTTGGCATGTACCAGTGATGTCTATGGGTGACAGTATCCACTTACCAATAGATGTACTGTATGCTCGTCTGCCGCCGTCTTACTATAAACAAAAGTTAGCAAACAGTAGATACAAAATGCAGTACTGCACTACAAAGATGGGTTAACCGTGAAAACTGTTCAAACATATACATACTAAAGTAGAGTCAATGTAATAGCCCACTTTTGACAAGTGTCAAACTGGTTGTCATAGTAAGGTAATCTAACAGCAATTATCGATTAAAGACAAAAATCTATATATACCTAAGTCATATATTAGTGAATCGACTTTAGTGTACATAAAAAAATAATTCTCCAGTAATATTTTTAGAGCATACAAAGCTTTAGAAACCTTTTACATACGCCATATGACCTCAAAGTTAAGCGTAATTAAGGGAAATATAATAAAACCAGTTTATATATGTAATAAATTACTATTTATTAGTTGGAACTATTAGATTCGTTGAAACCGCTATCGTTGCTATTATTATCAATTCTTCAATCACGTTAAAAATCCTCCATTATATATTTTTTTGTTTTTTCTACCACTTTCTTCCAATCATCTAAACATTTGTACACGCAGTTTTTATTAAATATAATATTCCACCAGAAAATAAGCCTGCTTCTTTTAATGAACATAAATGTTTTTTTCTAGACCTACAGTCTTTTCTCATATAATAAATAACCCTAAATGTGGTTGCGAATAGCATCGGCATTAAAACTATCGACATCGACAATTGGCTTACTTCTTTTCCTTTTCTTCGCCGTATGTAAAATAGGCCAGATAGGACGTACTTTTTCTTTTTTAATTTCAGACATAATTTTAATATATTAAATGAGGTATAGATATATTCATTTAATTACATATATCTTTTTAATGTATTTACTAATTAATAATTGTATTTATTTAAATTATATCAATTATTAAATAATTTTATTGTTCTCTTAATTTGTTTATTTATCGTAACGGTAACTTTCTTCGATATTCCTTTTTCTCTACAAGTTACTTCGATTATAAACATCACATCCCTATTATTAAAAAAGAGAATATGTGGACAGGCGCAATCTTATAGTGGGGTTCGAATTTCTTGAAATATAAATTGATAATGATGTTTACCAACCAAATTAGGCTTCGAATTTATTAAATTTTATCTAAAAAGACAAGTTTATTTTTTTATAAAAAAGTTACATATTTTTAGTGTTTAGCAATGAATTTATAAACTTACAATGGATTTATGGGACCGATGCAAAGTTATATCGTCACAAAGTCAATGAAATGTCAAAAGTCGCCTATTACATTGACTCTGCTGTAATTCTGTTTTATTATAAAGGTTGTTTTGTTTTATTCATTTCAATGTTTATTACGAGTACTTTTAAGCGAAACGGCAGTGAATTAACAACACTATGACTTTTAAACCTTTTGCGTTTTGTACACATTTTATATTCTAAATCGGGTCTGAACGATTAGATCTTGCGAAATTGAAACCTTGCGATTTACCATAGAATACGTCCGTGGACATTGCTAATGTACTGTGTCGCAGCCTTTCCGAATGTGGATATCAAATGTGGGTAATTGATAAAACTGCTCGCAGCTCCTATCCTGGACTACCCGCCTCATCAGTCAACTCGTGACCACGGTTCGTCTAACCCGTGCCCAAACGTCCAGTATGAATAAAAGGAAATCAACTACCTTTATTATACGCGTTCAGACCCGATTTAGAATATAACACAACACTATGGATATAAGATGAGGTTGTATGTAATGCTGATAGACACTGAACTTGTAGGTCACTAAAAATCATTGTCACCCTAGACAACTACAGGTACTTAATAAGAATAACAGACACAAGTTTAAATAGTGCGTGAATCGGAACGCTAATGATATTGTTTTAACCGATACGAAGTTTGAATTATGATGATTGTTTCTTCTTAACGTCTGGAACAAGTCGAATTTGTTACAAATTATGATATTGATAGAACTGGGTATGGATATTTCACTGGGTAGAAGCGAGGAATACGAATCAACTCAGACTACATTATTTCACTCATAGGATTCCGTGGGAAAACTCAATGATATGATAAATATAGAAATATTTTAATATTTTTCTTTTAATTTATTTTGGTATTCTATTTCCACTTCTCACATACAAATTTATAATAGCGTAGATAACCACATGTATGTATGTGAAATAACCTCGTTTCGTAATAAATTTTGTTTTGTGTAGGTACATAGTGTAATCCTAGTGTGACGTTGCTTACCATCGGTGATATAGGCCTCTCACACACTCGCTAACACACCCCACACTTCATTTCCCGGTACGCGATCTCCATTCGTCTGACGTTTACCCCATCGATTGTCGGTGCTTCGGCAAATATGGTCTGACCCTTGCTAATTCTGTAAGCTGTGTCTGTAAAATATAAACCTGGAAATTACTGGTTCTTATAAAGTTTAACTCCCGCGTATAATATAATTACATGTAGTAGATAATTACGTTGGTGGATATACTTGTTTTACTAGAGCAATAAAAATGCGTACAACGCGGAATTTAGTAAGGAAATATGAGACTTTCATTTTACAGTGTTGAATTCTGGAAATCCCTCAATTTGGTCGACTTCTCTAACAAAACCTGTTATTTTTTAAAAACTACTGAAACTATTTTCGAAACACATATATTAGAACCTTCCGGAATAAATACTTTACACAATAATTAATGGAAAGTGGTATTAGGAGGAACGTAAATTTTAAGACATCCCACTGCAACGTCCAGTATCTAAAATGAAAAAAATAAACATGCCCATTTAAGATTCGTTCAATTGATAAATTAGGATTAACTATCAGACAATTGGTCCTTGTCCCTGGTAAATGTAGACAATATACTAACGATCTTTGCCTACGGATTAATTTCTACATAGCTTTAATTTCTACATAAGTATGGATAATTCAATTATTACTTGTTCGGCGGTCAAGGATAACATTGTGGAGAATCTGAATCAGACTTATGGTTAAAATCACAAGATACCTAGTTATTTATATTCAGTCGATGTCGATTTGTATCTTCAAAATTTTCCGTTATTTGTAGTAACATGTATACTTTTGCGCAAAGCAGAATTTCTCGCAGCGAAAGATGCTGTTTTAAATTATCACTAATTTGGCGGTGAAGGAAAACATCGGGAGGAAAAACGCATTCTAGAAATAAAACAAATCTGAGCCACGGGTATTCACTAACGCTCACCATGCGCGGTGAGGGTTGAATGGCTGCATGGCTCGAAACTCCCTTATATTATTAGAGGAAGCCTGTGTTCTACAATGGGGCGATATAGACTTATATCGATACAAATTACAGTCCGCCTCTGTACCACCCTGAACTTCAATTTGGTTTGTATCACGCATGTCTATGGGCGACAGTATCCACTCACCACCAGGACTGTATGTAAACCGTTGTGATAACTATAAGGTTGGGGCATGCCCTGCAGTGGGATTTTGATTTATAGGCATAACATATGTATAACACTGGCTGGCTTTAAAATAGCACCACCCCATATCTTCCCGTGGGTGTTGTAAAAGTCGCCTAAGGGATAACAAAGCCGCTACCACAAGCCCTGAGGAACTACGCCATCTCTAAAAGGATGGACTCGCCAACCTGCTTGGCCAGCCTGGCGTTTTAAGGCCCTACATCAATCGTGTACCAGACAATGTAGGCCTTTGTTATAACAGTGGATGTTATAAAGGCTTGGTATAGTAATAATGATAATGTCATTTAAAATTTATGAAAACTATAAAGCCATAAAAAATAATAGACATATTGGCCGTTAGAAAGAGACTATCGGCTAGCTTTGGTTTTGTAGAGCGTCGTCTCTGTCGTGTGTCTATACGACAGAGACGACGCTCTACAAAACGGAGCTAGCCGATCATAGTCGATGTGTATTACTTTCGGCCGGGATGTGTACCTACTCTACTCTGACAATTCATTGCCTTCATGATAAATTATACTAATAACCTTACAGTGATGACTTCACACTTTACGGCCTTATTCATAAAGGCAATATAAACCTCATTTAAGTAGTGGAGATTTATCATTACTCCCCATCGCGTTATTTTTCCAATTACCCATCATTCATAACTCTTTTTCCAGATTCACTCATAAATCTTAGGGACGTGCCAACGTATGCCATTTTTTACTAATGTTCTCATGTTTATTTAAGACAGTATCCATTTAACACCGGGTGAACTGTCCGTCCGTCCGTCACCTTCCCATAGGCACAACGGTGAACTTAAAGAAAATTGCAGTAGATTCAGAGATTGAAACAAACACACAGATAGACGCATTGTTTAGGTAAAAATTATTAACATTTTACTACGTTGGAAAAAACAACTGAGACATTTGGGTGCCCAAAACACGTACTTGCTATCATGAGCTACGAAACAAATTGGTGTTAGAGTAACTCACAGAGGAATACCCAGTGGACCCAGTCACGGCGTAGCCATATGCGATGGAAAATGAGTTATATATTTTTACATAGTGCCTTTAAAGTTTGGGCACAATCACGGCACAATGATGCGCCGGATTTGAAAGAACCGGCACACTGAGTGGAACGCACGATAGCAATACTGTATCTTTTTTTCGGTCATTCATACATAATCGCTTCTCTTTTTTGTTAGACAGTGAGGGAAGATATCACTATGTCTATAGGTTTCTCTGTCTACGGAGTACCTAGACTCCATAAATCATCGTGCACATTTCAAGCATACTTTCTTTTCCAAAACTATTCTTTCCTCCGAGTTTACAACTACGTTAATAATGCCGTAATTGAATACTTTTGGTGAGCACTTGGATTATAGAACAGATTTGATGCTAAAACCTCGCTAAAACAGACATTAAACCCAAAGTCACGAATTACATTAAAACTTTTATATCGATTCCTTGCTATTCCGATATTCGGGGCTTATATGAGGAAAGGAAAAAAGACCAATTTAAAATGTTCTTAGATGGTGAAGACCATTTTTTATATAGAAAAAGTCGACAGACGAGCAGAAAATCGACCAGATAGTAAGCAGATACTGTTGGCTTTGAATATTTGTGATACATGTCAACATGAGTCCGCCAGTATGAGCATACTATGAAGCAAGGCCGGTTTAATTTTGAAATCGGTTTCGGCTACTTGTACAGGTGAACGGTTTTTTTTTTCGACCGAAATAATCAAAAAAGATATATCTGACTAATATTTGGTTCGTAACTTGAAGCTTCAAATGGAAGAAACTAAATTTACAAGTTTGACTTGTGAGAAAATCATATTTTTCATAATAATATTTTATGAAAGGATGTAGTTTTTCTTTTTCAAATTTAGTATCTTCAATGTTTAAGATATTTTTCTTCCAGAGCCCGTTCATTTGTTCCACCTTATATATCGGGTTTTTATTCTTTGGGGCGAATAAATACATTTTTTAGGACCGTTCTTGTCTTAAACAGTCATTTAGACAGGTCATTCTACGCAGACTGCATAAGGTATATATTATCACGATTCTACTAATTCTATGTCTAACAACAATAGGGATGTTGATAGTAAACGAAAATATATGCACAATAGTGTTTAACGGATATTCTATAATAAAACAATACCCATTGAAAATTATTGATTGTTAATTAAATTATTTAAAATGTCATTATTTTAAATAAATAAAAAAATGGAGCTTGTTCTCAAGTAAACGCGAAAACAAATCACAGCGCGTTACGTCACGCATCGGTAAAAGGTCGAATTACTTCTTGTCAGTTAGTGTGTGCTATAACATTGATACGGGAATAGACTACATGAGACATCATACGTTATTATCCGGAAACCCGCTTCGCCACTTTTGGGGTAAAGCAGATGAGAATGGGTACATTAAAAATGGTTAATTTAAAACTTAATTTTCCATTTTAAAACCACATATGAATTAGAACATTCGAACAAAGAACATTATTCGACTCTAACGTGCCTACCGTAGAGTGCTTATCTAAAATATAGTTAGTCGGAAAAGTTCGCGGCCTTTTTGAATATATGACTTTAGCGTGTTATATTTCTGGCAACACTGATCACTGGCGGGGAAGTGATATACCGTTTAGGGACAATACGGGTCTTTTCCATTCTGTAGGAAATACTCCATTTTTAAGAGACATGTTAAACATTTTTGTTAATGAAAAAGCAATGGGATCGTTGTATAATCGGAGGTAGCCCATCCTCCGGTAGGTTTAGAGGTAGGTAGGTTTAGTTTCTTAATTTTATTTAGCACTTCCCTCTGCGTAAATGATACAGTGTGAAGACATGAGATAGAGTTCGATACTAGACTAGTAAGAGAAGAATTCTCTAAATTAATCAGTGTTGAACGCAGGCAGAACGCGCACGGTGTTTTATGTTGTCAGCAATTGGTTGCGGTATGACGTCACTGTCTACACTGCTCTCGCCAGTCGTCTTCCGCACGCCTCACAATATGTATATTTAATTATTTCATTCTGTGATAATTTAATAAAATAATATGGAGTATAATGGAAGTTATTTTACGCAACCTTCTGGAGATAAATCATTCACCATGATACACCGAAATCCAAGTACCTCAAGAATATTGTATTTACACAAGACTTGCTTTGCTTTGCTGCGATATCGCCGCCATAAACCTGTATAGGGGAAGAATGGGTACCTATTACCGGTCACTTAAGGAGAAATAATCACAAATCAGCTATTAATCAATATTTGTTTATTAAACTTTTTATTAATTAAACTTTCAGTATTCTTCTAACATAATCACAATCATTGAGATCAATAAGTAATAAAATTTTGGCGTAATCAATATTTAAAAAAAATACGGCTTTGACCGGTACTAGGTACTATTAGGCTTGAGTCACTAGGTTGGTAATACTGGTCAAGCTTTGTTCAGGCATAAGTCGCAGATATAGCCCTCAGGAGAGTCATTATCCATTATCCAGTTTATTATCCAAGTCCTCATCAGCATCAGTATCTTCATCTTTAAGCTGGTCTGTCATTTCTATTTCTGAGTCCGACGTACTACTATCATTCTTGTCTTTGTCTTGAAGTACTCTCTTCTTAGTCTTTTTTACATTAATCGATTTTACTTTTCTTTTCTTTTATTCAGATTCGATTTTTAAAGTTACTTTTGTCTTCTCTCTTGTCATTTTTCTACTTTATTTCTCGATCAGAGCTTTTTTGTTGGGAGTACCTGTCAAGACTGCTGCATGCTGATTGCGAGATACACATTTCTTCTTGTCTCTTGACTTATTTGACATAGGCAGAAGATCCTTAGCGGTAGTTTTATGAACTCCTGAAGTTGAAGGAACGGGGTTGCTATAAAAATTGTTAGTCGATTGCAGGATTTTGGAAGTCGTTGTTGCATTATTTCTTGGGGCTGATTCGATTTCATCAACAAGAAGTGATGGCGATTCTGATGACTTTGTCTGGTGATGAGTTGATGGATCTCTTGGTTTAGTAAATGATATTATTTGGGCATCCGGGGTTTTATTATCTTGGTCTCGTATTTTTTCTCCCGAAACTACAACTTCGTCGCTGTTTAAAATCGTCGTCTGTAAACACTTCCGGGTTTAGAGGATATATTCCTGTAGCAGCAAAACCTGTTTCAGCCTTTGGGATGGTTGCTACTTTTTGAAACGCTTTTTAAACAGAGAGGTAAGATCATTTTGTGTGATCTTCTTTCCTAATTGAGTCTTCATGAAAAGGTTACATTCTTGTTTGTAAGCAGCTTTAAGTGGACCGTAGACGGAAACATCCAGAGGCTGTATTCAATGCTAGCCATGTGGTGGTATTTATAACATCACTATGTTGTTGCTTTTGCAAAATTCATATGCTCTCAAAGAGATGTGGCTGTAATGATTGTCGAGAACAAGCAATATGGGTTCATTTTCTGAAGGTTTGGTGAAACCTGCAAAATATTTCAGCCAATCCACGAATAGATCCTCATTGATTCACCAATTTTGTGAGCATCGGTAGACAGCTCCACGCGGCCCATCTGCTTCTAATGCAGTTGAATGTCTCTGACGTGAATAAATTAGCATTGGAGGGACGTACACTCCAGTCACGCATTCACAGCACACACGACTGTGACGGTCTGTCCTCTTTCTCCGCTAGTTATAGAGCCCACGCGTTTCTGTCCCTTCTCGGTCACAACTTTTCCAGGATCTTGAACTGAAGAGATTCCAGTCTCGTCTACATTATGTATGTTCCTTGGCTGAAACTTATATTTTTCCATTACCTCTATAAGAAATTTGAAAAATAGAGCAACTTCATTCTTGTTAAAGGCAGTGGCTCTATTCAGGCTCATATCTTCAGCTTTCCTGATGGACAAAAGATTCCTTATTATGAATCCGTTGAGCCAATCCTTGCCAGCTAATTCAAGAGTTTCATTAAAATTATGCCTAATGTTATTTTTTACAGCACATTCATATGCCATTTTTCTAATCTGAAGAGAAGTGCAGGCATAAAATATTTTCCCTAGGAACTTAACCTGGGCAGCCATTTCATCTTCTTGTTCCTTTGTGAAGACTGGATTTCTTCCCAGCTGTGGGCTATCACAGTTCTTCTTCTTCAGTCTTTCTTGAAGCGTTGAAAATGGCACGCCAGTAGATCGAGCTGCTTTTCTAATCGGTTTCCCTTCATCCACTAGTTTAAAAGCTTTGTGTAACTGATTTTGGCTCCATAATGCCTTTGAACGTGGTTTGCTTCGTGTTTTGGACATTGAAATAATAAACAAAAATTATAATAAGCAAAAAAAAAACGGACTATGTACTAATTTTACTTGTGGGTAATGCCGGTCAGCTTGACCGGCATTGCCCGCCTAGAAACATTTCCGTAAAAACATTGTTAGGTTAAAAACCTATTGAGACAAGTTCAAAATCTAAGAGTAATTGAAATGTTTGATAATTAGACTAGAACAATTATAACTAATAATGTGAGAAATGTAATAAAAGAAACGCTTACCTCTTATTGTCTGACGACGAAAATTTACACTAATTTGGCGCGAAAACAATTGACGTGCGTTCATTATAAACGTGTGCTGGGAACTGAGCGGCGGTCGGTGCCACGGCGCGGGGTATAGTCACGTCACCCGCTTTTTACGTGTGCATGCGCGGGAACGCAATAATACGAGTGAAATTGTAATGACTGTCATTACCTCCTTACCCGCATTACCCGTTTTTACCCTAATATAACTCGTATACATATCTATATCCTATCGATGTCCGCAGGCCCTTATATCTCAAACCCAATTACCCGTCTCTAGATATTGCAGCAATTTGAATGAGATTTTAATGAAACTGTATTATTTTTTAATAAACAATATTGTCCCTTTAGATATGTTTAAACCTGTTTGAAGATTTACTCTGAAGGTCGAAATCTCTAGGTGGGTGGAAATCTACATAATATACTAAAAAAGGCATCCTTTATGAAAACGATACCCTTATTTCTAAGAATTTTCTACCCTTTAGCCCATGAATTTGTCTGTCAATATTGTGTAGAACATCTTAGGAATACTAAAACTAAAATGTTTCTAAAAACAGATGTATCGCTTTACTTAATTATAAATTTGCTTTAATCACGACAAGGGTTGATATATGTTTGATGCGATAATGACCTATCTCTTTGGCGATAATAACGGCTAAAATTCTTGACAGTGTGCTCAGCGCTCGTTTGGACAAATGCACGCTTGCACGACGCTCAGTTCGAATTCAGACCCCGGGTTGTGTATAGCGTAAAGCACACTGAGAGGTGCTATACGGATATACGGTCGCCGGTGTACGCCTGTTACCTCGATTTTATGTTTTTAGGGAGAAATGTAAGTATAAGGAGATAGACTAAGATTACTTGTTTTTTTTTTATTAATTTAGATTTACTGTAATTTCTCCATAAATAAATAAATACATTTTTTATAGAAAGAAAAAGAAATACTATCTGCTATACTATAGGGGATGCTTTAGAATAGCATCCCCCATTTCTTCTCGTGGATGTCGTAAAAGGCGACTAAGGGTTATCCCTTAATCAAAACCGCTGCCACTAATTTTGAGGAACTACACCACCTCTAAAAGAGTGGACTCGCCAACCCACTTAACCAGCGTGGCGTTTTAAGGCATGCATCCCTCACCCATGTCCATATCCATGTCCCATGGCCAGGAGGCCCATGTCCAGCAGTGGATGTTAAAAAGGTTGGTTACGATTACGGTTTTATGCTATGTACTTGTATCAGCTTATAACGTTCCACTGCAGGGCACAGGCCTCCTCTAGTAAACTGTGGTAATCACTGGGGGGGTTTAGGGCCGTAATCCACCACATGGGCCCGGTGCTGAATGGTGAATGGTGGGTGCTGAATGCTTACTACATATTTTTTTATTTCAAGAGCATACCTGTTTCCTCACGATTTTTGCCCCACCGTCGAGACAGTGATATTTTTTAAAAATCCGTACTTAAGTAGAAGCTTAGTGATACGGGCCGAGGATTTGAACTCACCATCACACGAATGCGAATCGAGTATAGATACCCCTATACCCCTACCCCCTATCACCGCTCTTATGGTATACTTACACGCAATTATGGATCATTGCGTTTGCTGTTTTTTATATCGGTCTCAAACATACAAAGTCACTGTAGTTTCGTCGACTTGTTATCAGCTAGCAATCATGAGCAGACAACTGCAGACATTCTACAGAGGCTTTTTCGTTAATAACATCATATATTCACAAAGTTATATCGAAATTTCTTTGTTTCCTATAAAGTACACTGGCATCCAATACACGTGAATGAAGGTAGGCCAGTCTCAAGGGAAATAAACGTGGCTACCGTTTTTCTGTACCATTCGTTCGTCTGCGGAGTTCATCAACATGTTTTGCACGTCTAGACTCCTTCCAACAAAGTATTGTTGAATAACGTTTCCAAGAAACTGTTATTTTAATTATTTTATTGTCAGTCCGGGAGGGACTTCCAAAAGTGAGGAATATTCCAGAAGTGGATTATTATCTGACATTGCTATTATATGTATGTATGATTTTCTATACAAAAGGATATTTTCTGAGGATTGTGACTGTCCTAGAGCGGACATTTTATTATTATTATACCTAAGGTATTATGTTTAATATGTATTTCATATTGACAGTAAATACCCTTTACCCAGATAACATCACATATTATCTCATACAATTAGTATAGTATGCCGTGGACTTTTTGTGAACTTACAAAAATGTATGCCATTCTGCTGCCATTGTGGACGGCAGAATCGAAAACCGGAAAAAATACGGCGGGTAGATGGATTAGTCTATTAATAGTAAAAACTCTCTCACCCATCATCGCAATCTCACCGTGACCACAGCTCATGTAACAGCTCATGTAGGTACTCAAATATATATATATATATATATATTCCTTCTTCATAGCCATGTTTTTGTAAGTAAAAACTTTTCAACGGGCTTATTTAAATGGCCTTTATTAAAAAATTAAATTGATTTCAAGATTTTTAACTGTCAGAGCTCGAATAATTGCCTGAATAAATAATGAAAACTGAAAAATAGTTGGTTCATTATCCATCCAGCGGGCTAAGTCTGTGAGCCCTTTCATTAAATAACTCGAACTCCCCCCCCCCCCCCCGAGCGATCATTACAAGGGGAGACCAAAATATAGCAAGTGGTCTAAACTATGAGAGAACAGAAAAGATAAATTATTTTGTGGTGGTAAATGGATACCTACTGTCGCCCATGCGTATATAAACATGCCAACATCGGTCCAGAATGACAAACGTTGGCACGCACCCGGATGTGCTGCCTACCTTTGTAGATTTGGGAATGGATTGAAAAAATGGGGAAAGATAAGATGGAATAGGAATGGACTCTGGCATATCTCACTCACTACCGAAACACGTACGTATATTGGGGAAATACGATACATTAGAAAATGCACTACATTACAAGGTAGTTTTCTGTGAGAGGGGTAATGTGGCCAGTCGAATGCGCCCAGCGGTTGTGGGAATGCAGCATGCACTCTCTCTAAAGTTTAAAGTCTAATGACTTATGAAATACGCCGGTAGTGACTATTTACCTGTAGTGGCGTCCATCTAGCTGGAGGGCGTCCCACGCTTCGTTTCCCGGTGCATCGTCTCCATTCCAGGACTCAGTCAGGACCATAGAGAAGTCCACCGTCAGTTACCGGTTTTGCTAGCTATATGCTAGCAGAAGACCGTGTGTGGTGATGAACCATAGAAGGAGGCCTCTGACCAACGGTACAGATAAATGGTATTATTATAATTCTCGTTTGAATTGACCAGTTTTTACAGTCGCTACTTGTTTCAGTGCGTTATGGCCGGGCGGCTGTGGGTCGTGCACAGCCGCATGCGGCGACGACGGGTTAAACGGAAGGTGTTCCATACAATCCCATAGTGCAAAGTATAGCCGCATCGGTCGCGTACGCCGCAATCGATTGCTCGGAAGTCAACCTTTAGACAGGACAACAAAATACTATTGTACATATTTGTGAAATTTGATATAATCCTTAAAATAATTTTATTTTTCCCCAGAACGGTTTTAAGTATATATTTTATATTGGTTGACATTAGGGAATGCAATCCCGTAAGATAATTTCAATCCCGGTATTTGTGGGACTGAACATTCTCAATCCCGCGGATCCAGGTATTTGCGGGATCCCGCTGGTGGCTGTAAGACTTCGGAAATAAATCATAAACTATTACCACATTTGGGGGGTTTCAACTGAAATTAAAGAAATTTTAAGTAACAAATTCCTTATTTTTTTTTTTCAAAGAGAATTAAACATTATTATTATAAGAAATTAAACATTAGAAGAGAATTAAATATTATTTTGAAAATAACTGCGCAAAAAGTTAAAGTGTTAATTGTTTCATCGGCTAAACGGCTCCTGACCTTGCAGACTAGGTAGCCACCAGCAGAGAAGGCTCGTTCTGCTTCTACGCTAGTAGGAACAACCGCCATTAATGAGTTAAAGGCAAATTGGTGGTATGTACCTTTTAATCCACCCGAATCAAAATAATTCATTTCCTTCCTTATTAAAACCTCAAGATTGCTATTGCCAGATGCTATTGCATTGATAGGTTGGGGTGTTCCAGAAGTTTTCAAACTGGTCAAGGTCAGTTCGAGTTCGTCTTGAAGTGACATTGGTGCTGCTGATGCTGCTTCGTTAAGTCGCGCGTGCCCGCGAGCAGAGTAACACGCATTAACTTCGTTTCTCCTCAATCCCGCAAATCCCGTCGGATCCCGCTCAATTTACAAGCGGGATTAGTCCTGCATATTGCATGCGTGATCCCGGCATTTCGGGATCCCGATATCAGGATACCGGTACATGTACATGTACATGTCACCTAAATGTACATACCAGGGTATTGCATTCCCTAGTTGACATGTTTCAAGGTTTTGCTATATTTAGGTGACATGTACATATATTACCGTTCTCCCCGCTCGCCCGCACACTCCTTTCGCCAACATGCACTACCAATCGGATAGATCGGGTAGTATAGATAGGTACGTAGGCGGGATGATAAGTATCTGGCCTAAACTATTTAAAAAGAACATATATTTAAAATAAATATCTCATTTTACAAAAGAGGTTTCTAGCTATCCATATTCTAAATTTGAAATTGACGCCTCTAATACTTTTTAATAATCTGATATTTTAGAAAATCTTGTGTTGAATTTTTCACAAAATGGATAAAATCGAACAAAGAGCAGTGATATAGTTTCTTCATATGAAAGGTTTAAAGGGATCAACAATTTTTGACGAGTTAAAAAATGTTTTAGGTGAAAGTGCTCTTTCATATGCCACAGTCAAGAACTGGGTTGCCGAATTTAAGTGCGGCCGTACAAGCGTCCAAAATGAATCCCGATCCGGACGTCCAAAAAGCGTCACCACCCCAGAAATTATCTCCAAAGTCCATGAGATGGTCTTGGACGATCGAAGATTGAAATTATCCCAAATAGCTGACAGTGTAAGCATCTCGAAAGAACGGGTACATCACATCCTGAGTGAAGAATTGCATATGAAAAAGCTATCCGCCCGTTGGGTGCCGCGCTTGCTTAATCTCGATCAAAAACGAATTCGTATGCGAGACTCCCAACACCGTTTGAATCGTTTTAAGAGTAATAAAGTGGATTTTTTGCGAAGATTTGTAACAACAGATGAAACGTGGGTCCACCACTATACACCTGAATCCAAAATTCAATCAAAGCAGTGGACAGAAGCTGGGTGTTCGGCTCCAAAGAAAGCCAAAGCTGCGAAATCGGAAGGGAAAGTGATGGCATCTGTATTTTGGGATGCGAAGGGAATTTTGATGACAGATTACCTTGCGAAGGGTCAAACTATTACCGGCGACTACTACGCTGATCTGTTACACAAGTTACAGGAATGTATTCAGCAAAAAAGACCAGGTTTGACTCGAAAAAAAATAATCTTTCACCAAGACAACGCAAGGGTTCACACATGCGTTAAGGCAATGGCAAAAATCAACGAATTACACTACGAATTGTTGCCCCATCCACCTTATTCGCGTGACCTAGCACCGTCGGACTTCCACCTGTTCCCTAAGCTCAAAACTTTTTTAGGCGGACAGAAATTTGAGACGAATGATGCCGTTATAACTGCTGTAGAGGAGTATTTTGCCGGCCTTGAAGAAACGCATTTTATTGAGGGCATAACTGCTTTGGAGCGAAGATGGACTAAGTGCGTAGAGCTTAAAGGAGACTATGTCGAAAAATAAAAACCACTTCGTTACGTTAAACTGAGTATTTCTTTCCTAGGCCAGGTACTTATCATCCCGCCCTCGTATTTTATGTACTTTTTGGAAAGAAAATGTTGAGATGAAAGTTGTAGAATTTCACGAGCCATATCCAAATATACAGTTCGCAACACGCTAATGTTCCCTAAACTATACAAGCCTACAATGGGCATACGTCAACCTATTGCTGACTGGGCATCAAAAATAGCTTAGGGTCAATAATATGATGTTGTACTACATTACTGTCAATTAATAATTTTTGCCGATTTTTTGAAAATTTAGTCCGTCGATTTTGGAAGTGAAGAATAATTTTAACTCTGTAATTATGAGGTCAATAAAAGAATATTTATAAAAAAACATCTATTTTTATTTCACTGACGAAAAAAAAACAGATTACATATAAAACTTCATGACTCAAGTAGAAGTCATATTTTTTCTCACATGCTTTCATAATTGAAATAGGTACTACCTTATATTAATACCATTTATGAGATTATACACATAAATACAATTGGTAAACACGTTAAGTTATCCAAAGTATCCACTACAGACCTTATTAATAGCTAACAAAGATATATTTGAGTACAGATTGAGTCAGCTTTTAAAATTTTTCATACATATCTAATAAATGGTTCTTAAATGAATGTGTTTAACTGTTCCATTTTACTCGACGTGTCGGCTGGGTTGCTTCAATCATGGTTACATCAACGTCAGCTGTTTTACAAATTAAGAGACAACTCTCAACCATGATCGGTGTAATCTGGTTGAAACTTTCAGTAAGAGCGTTTAAAAATACGTTTGAGATCCGTTTGTTCACGCACCTCACAAGGTGATTCTCAGCTCAGAGCTGACGTCAGCTTTTTCACGAACTGAGGGTCAACTGGTGACCATGATTGATGTAACTCTGTCGAAACGTTGAGTAAAGGCCCTATAAAAACCACTTTTAAGACCCGTTTAATAAATTAATGTACGTACACGAGCTAATTCTCAGTTTATGGGCTGGCGTCAGCTATTTTACGATGTGAAAGTCAACTCGACGTCAGATATGGCCGTTTAAGACTGCATTTAAAACCGCGTTCAAAACCCATTGAAAAACATATAGTATGACTTGTTTTCTCAATGTACCTACAATTCATTTCCCGGTCGAAAGTAATACACATCGACTATGATCGGCTAGCTCGGTTTCGTAGAGCGTCGTCTCGGTCGTAACGGCACACGACAGAGACGACGCGTTACAAAACCAAAGCTAGCCGATAGTCTCTTTCTAAAGGCCGATGTGTATTACTTTCGGCCGGGAAGTATAACAAATCTATATCCATAATAATTTATTTTGTTGAGTAAATAAAAAGTTTTTTGACAGCCACCTCACAAAAACATTTTTTAAAGTTTTGGAAGTCGCAGCTCACAATTATTAGTTACATTATTTTGTTTCCATAGAAATAAACGAATGGAATTAAAATTAATGGAAGAACTGTTTTTCAAGAAGACGTAACTCAGTAGAATCACTTTGGAACCGCACTATTCATTGTGCTCTGGGAAAGTTCCGAATAGTCTCATTCGTTCTTTAAAGGAATTCTCTCCATTTTCTAAAGGAATATTCAATTACTAATCGAATAGTAAAATCATGGACTTTTTCTATTCGATTTTATCACTTGTGTACTAGATAAAAGAGATTTTCTATAAAAGAACTTTAAGAATCAACGTTTGTATCTAACTTTAAACTGAACTAAAAATAATAATTCGACTAAACAAATATTTACTAACTTTACATTTTACTAGTGGAGTGTAGGCTTTCTCGGCCGGTGTCCATATTAATTGAATCTTCCGGGCTACTTGGCCGAGGTCTTCTGGAATCACTTCTCTTTCTTCCAAACGTTTCTTCAACAACTGAGGTTGATGTCTTCAGTGGCGACTGCGTTCACTTTCGGAGAGATGTTATCTCTTCGGCTATCGAGCGCAACTGACTCGATGACTGTGGCGCACCGATATTTATAGTGGGCGCGGGTAGTTGTGATTGTATGTGTACCGACGCACCGATATTTATAGTGGGCGAGGGTAGTTGTGATCGTGTGTGTACCGAGTACACGAGTTTTGACAGAACAAAAAAGAAGATAATCTAAGACTACGTAATATCTGGTATCCAGCACTCCGAAGACATCAAGCTCACGGGGAAGAGAGACGAGAGGGAGGGACAAAAACAGACTCGGTACACACACAATCACAACTACCCTCGCCACTATAAATATCGGTACGTCGGTACACATACAATCACAACTACCCTCGCCCACTATAAATACCGGTGCGCCACAGTCGTCGAGTCAGTTGCGCTCGAGAAGCTGAAGAGATAACATCTCTCCGAAGGTGAACGCAGTCGCCACTTAAGAGGAGAAAGAGGAAGAAAAGTTTAGACTTAAGTTTGGAAGAAAGAGGAGAGATTCCAGAAGACCTCGGCCAAGTAGCCCGGAAGATTCAATTAATATTTACATTTTACTAAATTTACTAGTTTTACAAGTGTTTGCATATGTTACGTATTATACTACTATTCGTATTGGCGAGTACTGAGGCAAATTATTCGTATTAATATTTGTATTCACGAATAGCGTGTTTTTGCTTTTCGAAGCATGCCCATTGTGCTGATGTCGGTACAATTCGATCAATTATGAACAAGTGTGTATTTGGCTAGAGCTCAAAGTATGCCATAAGAATAAATGATATATTATTATTCTTGTGGTACTCAGCTACTGCCATTGATAACAGCAGTATATTTATACACGATAACAACAGTACATGAATTCTGAATTGATTTTTCTGAGTTAAGTCTAATGATCTCTTTGTTTTGCATTTCCCACCCGTAGCTGTTATATTCGGTCGATGAAATATTTTGTTGTGGTGAAATTTCCATTTTGCAGTAAAATATTTTCTGAATTGAATTTTCAATAAAACGAAATTCTGTATTATTTTCGGGTAAGGCGATTATTGTGGATTACTAACAGACAGTATAACAGGACACAATTATTAAAATCGAATTTCGTATTTGGCATCGAAGTTTTAGTTTACAGGAACATCTGTTAAAACAAATTTTACACTATAGTACATATTTTTGGACGGATAGGGCCAGATTCGTATAAGATCAGATTCGGAGTGCGTCCGTTTCTTATTAGGTCAGATTCGGTCTACTAGGTACCGTAAAGCATCTTTGCAAATCTTTGCAAGTTTGCAAAACGATTGTTACGACGACTTTAAAGAATATTGTTCTAAATTCTAGAATTCTAATTGAAAGTATAGGTTTGATCTACATCATTGTATTTGCTATTGGCGCCACCTAGCCACCATTAAATATGTCGATAATGTGGTGCAAATAACTTTGAATTTGTCCGAGCTCTCAGGTGGTCAATACTATTCGAATACTATACTATATACATTTGACACATGTCTGACCATTTGACTGTCTGTCTGAACATTTGACCAAGCAATCTAAGAACAATTACAACGCTATATTGCGGTTCGCAACCATCTGACATAAGATTACAAAAGGTTTAAATTTATTGCTGTTAACCGAAAAAAATAAGATAGTTCAACGTTTGTGTCTTTCAGTTGGCGTCGAATTCAAATAGATTTGTAATTGTTCGAATGTCTGGCCAATACGTTAATTAGTCGAATTTAAGACAGTCATGTAATAAATCGATAATTAAATAACATTAAAAATTCGATGTACTTAGCTTTAATCAAATCCCCATTGAGTTTCAAATAAGAGTAGATTCTTTACTCATTCATAATTTATGAAAATTATGCGTATTCATTAAAAAGTAAATTATCTTAATTAAATGAACTATTTAAATTACTTGCAATTTGTTCTCATTGAATGTTATTTTTTATTATGTTGTCCGCTGAATGCATTTTTATACGGCGGTTTAATTAATCATTTAAATAATCTCATTTGGTCTATATACTATTTTCAAAATTCATAAATGATTTAAAATTGGGAAACATTAATCTTTATTAATTGAATCTTCCGGGCTACTTGGCCGAGGTCTTCTGGAATCTCCTCTCTTTTTTCCAAACGTTTCGTCAACAACTGCGGTTGACATCTTCAGTGGCGACTGCGTTCACTTTCGGAGAGATGTTATCTCCAAACGAAACGTTTAGAAAAAAGAGAGGAGATTCCAGAAGACCTCGGCCAAGTAGCCCGTAAGATTCAATTAATATGGACACCGGCCGAGAAAGCCTACACTCCACTATAAACATTAATCTATTATAATTATTAACCTTGACTTCTTACGATTTAGACATTTTTCGAGTCTATGTGTATACTTGACCAACAAAGTAGAAACGTTACTTTTTTGGCACACTATACGTACATATTTGAAGTATACATAATAAAATGTAAAGTGAAATTCTGAGTAAAATTCTTGTATTCGGCAACCATAATTTTGTTATATTAAGGACAATAATTAATTAAGTGTCTTATGGTGGATGTTGTGGGTGTCGTAAAAGGTGACTAGGGCTAACAAGTCGCTACCACAGTCGGAGGAACTAGACAATCTCTAAAGGAGTGAACTCGCTAACCCGCTCGGCCAGCGTGACATTTTAAGACCACACATTCCTCATGCACAATACAATGTGTGTGAGGAGGCATGGACCTTGGACATGGGTCTAGCAGTGAATACTGAAAGGGCTGGTTGCATTGCCTTGTTAAAAGTAAAAATTGTAACATACGACAGACAAGTTTCTCTGATTGAGTACAATAACAGCACGCTTATTTAATAACTCCATCAAACGCAAATTAAAAAGTAATATTTCTTTATTAACATTGCTAAAATTTACAATATTCACACCTGTACTTACATGTTTAAATAGGTATTTCGTGTTACGTTTATTTACAAAATATATGCACATTATTTTACAATAATTTACATTTTTTTTACAATATTATTCACCTAGGTACTAATAATTTGCTAATGATATCATATACTTACATAGATCCGGTGTTTTATTTAAGGAGGTATTCATAACATTCTTCTAACACTGTAACATATTTTGATTGTCCAATTAATCTTACAATTAATTAATCTTAGTTTTGTAATAAAAGCAGTACAAGTAATTTACAAGTCTAATCCTTAATGGATTCCAAAACGTATGAAAATCGCTCTTTGACAATGTAATTACAGCGTATTCTTCCTAAAGCATAAACCACCTTCATAAGAATATTCTTCTTCCTAAACTAGAAAAAGATGCAGTTAGTACATGCTTGCTTCGTTTTGTGACTGACCGTCTGGTCACTAAACACTAAACTGCCACTAAACAAATTTGGTTTTCTTATGAAAAAAAATAATTCCCCTAATTGCCAAAGTTGTAGTACAGTTGAAGATGTCCAACACTTGTTGTTGGAGTGTTCCCGGAACGGGCCTGAGAGGAAGGCTCTGATGGAGACTCTAAATCTGAGCAGGTGTGATTTAGGGATGTTCCATAGAATTCTGTCTGAGACAACATCGAAAGCTGCAAACATTCTGTGCGAATTTGCGAGTCGCTATCAGAGTCATAGATAGATAAATTAAGATAGATAAATAAGGTAGATAAGTAATATAGACAGACAGACGTAATTATAGTATAGATAGATGTAGATAAGTAAGACAGATAGATAGATAGTGAAATTATAACTTTTAGGGTACGATGGGGCTGAAATACACAACAGTGTAAAAGCCCCTAAATAGAATAAAGAGAACAAAAAGCCATTCCGTCCCCCTTTTGTACAGCGATTGTGTGCAATAAAGTATAAACAAATAAAATAAATATACGTATTAAAATATATATACTATGTATTACTTAGCAATAATTACATAACATTTCTAAAGATAAAATAGAATTTGTGATTCAAATAATTCGTTAGACGTTTCTTAGGTTAGATTCATTCATCAGTGGCTTTTGAGTTACGAGTACAATTAGAAAAAATGAGAAAATATTTTTATTTTAAATATTCGAAGTACGTTTTTTATTGCCTTTGTGGTAGTAGAAATAAATTTAGCTTGAATAAAATGTGGCTTTTCATTTTAGCTTTAATTAAATTACGAGTTTCGTACTCTCTCGAATTTCATATTATAAATTCACTGCGTAGTTTTGGAAAGAAACTATTAGTAAATTGTTCCTCTATTCCTTTTATTGGAAAGGAAAAAGTAAAAAGAAAATTCGTAAGCAATTTATTTAAATTAATTTCCAATATACAGAGAACTATTTGTTTGAAATTGAAACAGAAATGGGATTTTTCTTGAACATGAACAATAGACGTTTGTTTTGACTTTATTGCGGTTTTCAGTGTTCTATAGCCTATTTATCTAGGAAGGTTAAGTTAAGTATAAATGGCGACACTTTACACTCGACACTGCGTCGAAACTGCGTGTAGTAGTGTGTTTATCGCTGTTACACAGAGATTCGAATAAATGTCAGTGGTAAGTTGTTATCGTTAAGACACCAGTGACACTAATGTCGAGACTTGTGTCGAATGTCAGTGTCGCCGTGTATACGTAACTTTATAGGGTATTTTCATAAAAATGGTTCCATAGTTTATATTAAGGTGTTTATATTAAGGTTTTATGTTAGTGACACAATAAAAAACGTATCTGAATGATTGTACTCGTATGATATCTTAGGAAGGTATAAATAACTAGAGTATATCTATATATACATAAATTAAAACAGTGAAAGGGTTGATTGTGTATATTGACTTAATTAAAAAAAAAATGGATGGTCTCTTTAGATGCTACAGAACCCTAAAGCAATAGTTTCTAGAAATTTTATCTGCATGTTTCTCTGTTTGTTTGGGCATCACATAAAAAATACTCAACGAATTTTGATCGAGTTTTTATTAATGTATAGCGACTTAGCTACTTAGTTTTCCTTCTGGACACTTGTCCAGAAGGAAAACTGGTATATATGTCATCTTCATATGACACAAGGAAGTTGAATTATAGAGGAAAATAAAAAAAATGACTTAATAGAATTACTCAAAAATTATTGAATGGATATTAACGAGGTTTTCACTGTCATGTAGCTCAGTGTCCAATCTAATAATAGTGCTCAGATCTTATTCTTAAATGCGTTATATCAAGAGTAGGCTGAAAAGTCATTAAAATATTTTGTGTCTCTTTGTGTAAAAACTATGTGTAGGTGAGGAATTAGGATTTTCGCCGTCGTATAAGCTTATTATCCGAAAGGAAATTTTGAGTATGTGGTATATATCTGCGACATTAGGAAGCTAAGAAGTACCGAAAAAAACATCTGAATAATACTAATTACTATTGTATTTGATTTTTTTTTTGTATTACGGAATGAAGTCACGAAGGTCCTACTTCCTGGCGGTGATATGGCAACATACGGATTCCAGACTGGCATGAAAAATGTACTAAATTGTACTATCAACCAAAATTGATGTACTAAAAAGGAATACTAAAAATCAGTGTACGAAATGTCACCTCCAGAAGCCAGTGAGCGTTCGTAGTGATGTAGATACATAGTGATGTGTTCGCTATGTATTCCATGTATGTAGTAAGCGCTATGTAAGCGGTGCTATGTATTCCAATAACAAGCGGTAAGTTTGTGAGTATTTTTAAAGTTTAGAAAAATATACATTCAGATTTAAATAGTTTTTGTGTATAATAATTATCTATGTACATTAATAAGAGAAAAACATTTTTGGAATTTTTGTATTCCTTTTCTAGTGCATTTATTTTGGTTGATAGTAGGTACAATTTATTACATTTCTAGTATATTTCTTCATACCAGTCTGGAGTCCATACTTGGCCATATCACCGTCAGGAAGTAAGATATTTTTTTTGGGAGTAACAGTCACTAATGCAAGACACTAACAGTGAATTATAACAGTGATTTTTTTACAATTCACATCGTTAAAATTATTTTAAAGCAGCTCAGGTCATGGTGTTATGCTTTACCCTTGACAATACACCTGAGTGAGGTTAAGCTGGTGTCCTTCGCTGAGAACCCACTGAATAAAGGAGGTAATTCGTGAAATTGTATGAAATGAAGCATGTCATTTTTTTTTCCGACGACTAAGTCACGTGTAAATTTTGGTAATGAAATCACTCGCCCATGAAACGAAACATATTCCTTGTCTCAGTTCACCTATTGTTGAATTTTTACAATTGATTAGAGTACGATTAGGAAATTTTATGTTTTGTTACAACGACGAGCTGCGCAAGAAGCAGAAGTTCAGTGCCGGCTTCGGGACACGCAGCGATGGACTGCTTGCGTTATCTATTCCTCTACATCGGGCGATTTACCTTTCTATTATTCAGGTAAGCCATTATATTGGCATTATGGAAGTGTAGACGGGGGCATTGCCTCAACTTATATCGTGTTTGGTTTCATGTGATTAGGTCCGAGTAGTTAGTTGGCGTTATTTTGGGTCAACGAACTCAAATCTAGTCATTATACTTAATAACATACGGTGCCAAAATGTGGACTCTGGCTGTACACCTGATTTACAACGTGAAAGGCACTCGGCGACTTTGACTATTGGAGATAATTGCTTGCAGATTCATGAAACCTAAGATTTGACTAGGGGTAGGCCTGATCTGCAGTGGAACGTTATAGGTTGGTATGGAAGATTCTCAAAGTCTCTTTGTTAGACATAATCCATAACGTAGAATCTATAGTTAGTAATTTAAAACATTTAAAAAAAATCAGAAAATTAAAATGGCAATGCGCAAGCCAATATCTATCGCAGGAACGATAACCAATGGTCAACCAATCCTTGACTGAACACTATGTACCGGGAAAGAGCCTGAACATTGGTTAGGTGTGTTGACGACTTAAAGAAAATTCCCAAAGTAGCTTTTGAAATATAGTAGCTTTGAATATAGTAGTATTTTGAAATATAGTAACAAAGTAGTTTTTAAAACTTTTGAAATATAGACCAAAGAAGGTCTATATTTTGGTGTTTCCGATTATGTCAGGTTACAAAAGTATGATGCTCTTCTATGAGAGAAGTTTCTGTCTGGGTAACTCTGGGTTCTAGGATGGTTCTGGGTAACTCCAATAATGCTCACCAAAGGCTGTAGGATTGAAAATTGCACCCTCCTCCGTTTAAAGCATTGACCACTACAAATCTTCAGAAACCTTTTTTACGTTCGTAAACTGTGTTATTACGGTGACTTTAAAGTTCATTGTTCTAACGGTTTGTACGAATAGGTTTGTTCTACAATGTTATATTTGCGGTTATCATTACCTAGCCGCTTATTGAATAAGTTCTTAATGAGCTGCAAAGGGAGTTTGTATTTATGCGAACGATTGGCCGAAACATTAGGATAATTAACTTGAACGATTTTTTATACGTCAGCATATTGTTTACTGTACAACTATAGTTTTATCTGCTTCAGTACTAAGCTTTAAAGTAGCAGTGCTATTTGTTTTATTATCTCGCAATATAGTTTACAAAGCTGTGCTCTAAGAGTATTGTTCAAACTTGCGCGGAAAAACTAAATGTCGTAAATGTTTAATCTGACCCATCCATACCATAAATAAATGTGGCCATAAATAAATTCATACCATAACGCCCACATCCATAAATGTGGGCATGGTGCGAGGGGGATTAATACGAAAGTGATGAATTAAAACTTACCCGACAGATTCCAGGCGCAGCTCATCCAGCAGCTGGTGAAATCGTTGTCTCTCACTTCTGTGATCACTTCACTGGGGTACCGAGCCTATTAAATATCTTTATATTTGCACTTTATTTTGCTCATGACGAACGATGTCTACGATATGCGAATTTTCTCCCGGTGATAGCGTCAGTCGTCATCTGTTATGAACTATAAGGACATGTGAAAAATGTATCCATAACGATAAAGCGGCGCGAACAGTGCATATAAACAACAAACTAGGCTAAAATCCTCATCTCGAGCATCGAGCATCTCGATCTAATAAACAATTATAGTAGGCTAAACTGTTTTAGCTTAACAATAGCAAGTAATTGACATAAACACTTGTCATAGTGTAAGTGTAAGTAAGTATCAACTAAAGTTAATTTAGAATATATATTTTTTTACTAATAAATATAAATTATCAAAAAGTAGAACATAAAACCGGTTTTAAATTTACCAATACTGAATTGAACCGATTTTTATTATTAGAGTTTCGATAAGTTATCGGGAAATTTTAAATCGTTCTTTAACTGATAAAGCAAGAATATTGTGTGTGAACACCGGGATCTTTTAGCCTTAAGAGAGCATACGTCGCGTATGACAATGGCGAATGATCTAAGATTAAGTCCGACATCCTTACAAGCAAATAGCTCAATAATTAATATTTGGAATACGTTGCTCCACTAACGAACAAAGTTACCCAAACCACGAACTATTCAAGTGAACGTTTCAGTTATTTGAATTCTCCTCTGAAAAATAAGCCAAAATCGGTTTCATAAAATAAATGGACCCACTGAAAAGCAACGCAATTCAAATATAAAATAGAGGACAATTTACGACCCAACTAAACAATTGTTATTTAGTCACGTTCATTAGAAGCTTTTAGTTTCAATTATAAATTATTCAGACTTTATTAAATACTTTGATGACATTTTAAGTAACAGCAATTTAGGCTTATAGTAACTATAGTGTAATTTCAAACGAATTTAAAACAAACATGGCACATAATGGAGCCCAATTCTGCAATCGTTTGCTATAACTTTTGAATTGTACGTTTTGAATACATTTTTTATTGTAAATCGGATCTAAACGCGTAAAATTAAAGGCTTTTATTAACCTTTTATTTCTACTAGACGTCGACTGAAGAGACGGGTAGTCCAGGATGGGAGGTGCGAGCAGTTTCATCGACTACCCACATTTGACCTTCATATTCGGAAAGACTGCACCACTACACTAACGGTGTCCGTGGACGTGTACACCGATTAATGCGATTAATGAAACGTGAAGTCGAGCAGAAATAAAACGTAAACAAAAGGCTTTAATATTTTAAATCGCGCTGTGTGACTATTTTTTTCTCGAATACATAGCAAGTCTTTACTGTCAACCTCATCTTTAACTGAAACAAATTGAAATGATGCGGAAAACTGTATGTGAAATTTAGTCATAAAACACGAGATAGATTTAAAGGTTTAGCATCGAAGCCATTCATTACTTCGCGGCTGACTAAGCACGAAGTTATATGAAGGTAACAAGGTTCGCCGACTTCCAAAACCCGTTCTCATTAGAGGTGGTCACCGGCGTGAAACGAAAAAGTTACGATGGCCTTTGACGCCCTTTGCTTTTTCGAACACAGTGTACAATAGGGAAAACATTTGCAAATGACGATCCGGTTTATTGACGTCAAAATAGTGAACTGTATTTTTTTTATATATATAGAAAAAGGCGGCAGACGAGCATACAGTCCACCTGATGGTAAGTGGATACTGTCGTCCATAGACATCCGCGATGCATGCCAACATCAGTCCAGAATGACAATGCGAATGCGCCTGCCGGCTTCTCGAAATTTTTAAAGGAAATTCATTTGGAGAAAGGGTTGGAAAACGGGGATAGGATGAGAATGGGTTCTGGCTGTTAAAGTATAGAATGCAATTTTTATATTTCAATAAATATAGTGGATAGGTACTATAAAATCTATTTTTTAATTTTATATTAAACCGTATTTCAAAAGTGATTTTATTAATTAACATTAATACAGTTTTCAAAGGAACATCGAATTATTACTACGCGCTCCCATGTCTTAGGCAGTAACTAAGGGTTGAAAGCCATTTTATATGTCTCAGTTAATTTGCCAATAAAATAAAAAAGGCCCTACCAAAGCTAAAATCTGATTATTTAGTTTTATGAAATTCCCATCCAGTGTCTCATAATGATGAATCACGAGTGTACCGTACCGTTTATAAGACGGTCAGTTAACGTTTTTCAAAATATTCACTTTTAAGATCATGGGGTTTTTCGAAAAGTAGTGTATTGTCCAGTAGTGTGGCTAGATTATTTTTTGTATAAAAGAAAAGAGAAGTCTAGAATTTTTGAGTCTAGAATAGATACATTAATCTTTTGTACTTTTGTATCTAAAACATGAGAACAAAATCAAAGTTCATCTGTCTCTCATTCACTACACACAAGTATCAAAATATTCTCTTTGTTGTCTTACTTAACTAAATCACTAAACTTATATGGTATTGGCTACACACGTCGGCTTCAGTTGCTAGCTAATGCCTCATAGAGCACTAATGACTCCAGGAACTGGTTTCACCTTTGAACTAACAATGTCTCGTCCTCACAGTTAATTAGAGATTCTGAAAGGCAGTATTAAGGTAGCTTCCAATGATTTATTATTGAAAATGAGGCGAAGATTATCTATTGAAAGATTGTACCGTATTAATGAATGGATATTTGAATTGAGAAACACAGGAGGAATCTGTGTGATGAATCTGTGTATAGCCTTTAGCATACATGGGAAGGGGAGGATGCACTGAGGTAAACCCACAGCCGTTGGGCGCATTTGTCTAGCCAAGTCACTTGTTTCTCACATAAGACTACCGTAAAGTATACTGCATTTCCCACTTTATTCTATTCCTCCAATGTAAGTACGCTTCCGTTGTGTTTCGTTAGTGAGTGCAGTGCCGGCATTAGGAGGGCGATGGCCCAGGGAGCCAAATTTCCAGAATTTTCCGATAACCGGAAATTCTAAACAAAAAAAGAGTATAAAAAGTTCCTACATTCGTTAACTCTGGGTTATGCTAAAGGAAAGTTTCAATGTGTCAAAAAGGTTTCAAAAAAAAAAAGGAATTAATATTAAAACTAAACGGCTCGTATGTTTTATTTTTTCTAGAAATTTCGTACCCGTAAAAAGAGACGCAAAGACAACCGTGCCTGAGGCGTCATTAATGCTAACGCCGGCACTGAGTGAGATATACCAAAGCCCTATATAATATCTGTATATATACAGTTGTAGAGTTGCAAAAATCCAAAGGGATAGGATATATCCTATCTCTTTGGATTTCTGCAACTCTGTGCAAAATTCAGTCGCAAATTCAAATCCCTATTCGAACTCACAACCTCGCGATTGTGAGTTTGAAAATAAATACCCCTAGGCTACAACCACACGCTTAAAACAAGATTACAGAGAAAAACATTTACTTAAATAACGTCATGGGATCTAATTGAACAAGTTCGTGTAAACATAATAGAATAACTAAACTTGCTATTGTTTTTGTTATCCTAAAATGTTAGTTTAAGTTTAACGACAGAGACATGTGGAGACATGTCTCTGTCGGCAAGTCGCCGGGAGACATACGAAATTGCGCATAAAAAAAATAATATGAAAATGCAAAATTACGTGACACATAAAAGAAATAATTACTTTGTGTTGGCGCAAAAAAATATGGTACCTAAAATACTGCGCAGGTGTTCGAAATTTGCGGTAATATTAAGTGCCTCTGCCTGTAATTTAGGCCGCTTAGAACGAGATTTCTCTTCTTAAATCGTTAATTTTGATCATCCTGTCTTTAAGATTTTCAACATTTTTTATAAAAATGCTTTGAAGTAAGATCCAGCACATGGTAATCTATATAATCTATCCTAAACGATAATGAAAACCGTGAATCAGCAGATTAACGTGAGGAAAAAGACACAACATCTGCCTGATATATAGATATGCTTTAGGTGAGGAGTATAAAATTATAAATTTAGATATATTTCTTCAAGAGATATTAAAATTAAAATTCAAAGAAGATTAAAATTCTTAAAAGTGAGAAGCGCCCAGGCACGTGCCGGTACCTGATAAAAGTGTTGGCTAAAGTGCGTCCTCGTCTCCGCCGGCGGGGACGGTGTATATGTGAAGTCTGTGAGTGTAGTGTAAGAACCGCATTGGCAGCAGTAATTGGGTCGTCGGGGTGTCTAAGACGTGCCGATAACGACGACAACGGCGAGCGTCATTCATATCGGGGACACAGGGTAGACTCTCAACTACTAGGGGGTTGGGATGGTCAGGAACTCTATCGTAGTAGCGTCGGGCGGACAAAGCCTTTAGTATCATTCATTACAATGTTTATTTAAACGTTAAGTTTTTTACTCTACCAAAATATTCCTAATATTTTTATGTCTAGTAATATAATCTGGAATGAAGCTTAGGTGATACTCTTTATTGCGAAAGACTATTTAACTATCGATGTAGTTCTTTGTTTGGACTTAATTGGTTACGATCACTATAAAAGTATTATGATTTCCTTGATTTAGGCATTGATTAGATGTTTTTGTTGTTAAACGCACTCTTGTTAACATAATTACACTTTAGGGTTCTGTAACTAATTAGAGATCTTTGTAATTTCATGTAATTTCATTTATGTCGGTCGGTAGTTACTAGGGATATTTTTATTAGCAAAAAAATACTATTTATCTAGCTGATCAGCTGACCACGGTTGGTGCAATCCAACAGAAACGTCGAGTAAACTAAATAAGGTAAACATTTGCGTTGAGACCCGTTTAAATAGATAAATATCTCTGAATGTGAAAATCCCAAATGTTATAAAAAAACTATTCGCAAATACATATACGACTAATAATAATTAGCTTCACTGTTGAGCAATACGAATGTGAATAGTTCTTAACCCACTACACACTTATTTTAATAATTAATTATATATTTTTAGTTTAATTAGTAGGTAATTTGTTAGTTCATATAGTGAGTAAATTTTTAATTCAATTAGTTAGTAATTTGTTAATTCATTTAGTAAGTCTTTTTTTTTATTCAATTATAAAGTAAATTTTTAGTTCAAGTAGTTAGAAGTAGTTAGTAATTAGTAGGTGAGTAGTTTATTAATCTAATTTAAAATACGTATCTTCAAATAGACATTGATTCTTAAAGTATATTTTCTTTTCATATAAAACCTCTTTTCTCTGCTATTCACGTTGGGCTCGATTAGTGTATTAGGTATTTGTTTAAAAGACGGCGAATAAAATATACACGAAAATTGGCCATAACGGTTTCGAATATTCGGAACATCCCTAGTTCGTACGTACATCAGTATGTCACAGCTCTATAACTCAAACAAGTTAATTATAGGGCTGTTCTAGGGCTAGGGCTGTCATAGAGCTGACGTGTTATACGAGAACACATGTGTTTGGACACAACCTGTATATAATTGCAAAGATCACGCTTATGGAGTCAAAATATAATAAAGTTTGTCAGAAATTCTAAATACTTGATTTGTACGAAAACTCGTTAAAATAACATTTTAACATGAAATCATTTTCTGGACAGAAAAGAAAACAGTCCTAGAACATATGTCTTCATTATTATAACAGAATAAACGAAGACCTAAATAAACGATAAACGGATAATTTTGTTTATTCATTATTTCAATATAACATCGAAGCCCATTAACATATTCCAGGAAAACATATTAGCATAATATTCATAATCAGTGTGTGTTAGTAATCCAAAATGAGTTAGGTTTATGTAACGAATCTGAGCTCTGATATAAATATTACATATTTTGTAATCATTTTCCAGATACGACAAAAATTTTCTTCAAGATAACTGTGCGATTGAAACGTTCCTGTAAAAGCAGTATGTGGAAGTAACAGTGGCGTAACTCAGCGATATTTACAGCTACAGTGAAATTGACGACACATAATTACACTTTTTAGGGTTCTGTAACTAATTACAAATCTTTGTAATGAGCTTTGCATATGTGTCATTATCTTTCATTCGTGTTTGAATGTTAAATTTTTCACATTACCGTGTTTTATGTGAGTTCAAATAAATGTTTTTTTTTTCTTTTTATATATCTTTAAAGCCTTTGTGGACCAATTCGAGCGTTTTCATGAAGATACACTACTGTATTTCTGTTCTGTGCGATTCATTGTACTCGGCACGTAATAACAACCTTCATTCCGTTCTAATTCACTTTGTCTCTAAGATTATCTTATTATTAATCTTGTAACTAGACAGCTCCTTTTTCAACTGATTAAAATTTAGGCACGATATCTTGGTTCTGACGTTACCTATCAAGAGAGCGTTTGTTCCGTCAGCTTAAATACCTAACTTCTGTATACTAACAGTTAAGTAGTCTGTATATATGTATTTTTTTATACGTGCAAAGATGAGCGAGGATTAATATGGGATAACTAATATGAGATATGGTGGTAATCCACCATAAGCGAGATTCACAATTTATTGTTAAATTATGGGGAGGCAGTATACTGCAATCCCACAGCTATTGAGCGCGCCTGCTTGATCAGTTATTCCACTCACAGAAGTGCTCTGACTTTGCTTCGTTCGGAGCTCTATGTATCGGGTATCTCCGATTATGTATAAATATGTTGGTATAAATAATGTATGATAAAAGGTGAAATATTGTTCACCGACATTAAGACGACATTAACAAACAAAACGACATTAAGACTAAGTTTGACGGATAAGATTAAGTTGACAGTCTTTGGAAAATTTATCGACCATCTCTTTCATGTTTAAAATATATACAAAAAAATCCATTCTTAACTTCAATATTCATACAATTAATTATAATAACATTCTACCACAGTATAGAATATTTGGCACTTAGAGATATTATCAATAATCATAATTACATTTGAGTATTAATCAAAAAGTATTAATTAATCAATCATTCATTAATTGATTAATCAAGTATTCATTTATCAAAATAACAATTTCTCAGCTCATTCAGTCTGAAATAAACTAAACTCGGTTACATGAATATTGTAATTGTTTGTTGCATATAAAAACGGTTATGTAACCGTTAAATTGAAGTATGATGGTCAACAGAAATATGCAGTAACTAAAATCTCGATACTCGTAAGTACAACGTGATTAGATAGTATAAATATTAGACAATAACCAGGCAGCTCTAGAGTTCTTATCTAATGAGTTCTCATATCAATGGTTTGTTATTAGTTTTAAACTGTGGTCCACTGGAGAAGCTCGTACACTTTCACATATTATAAAAAACAAATACTTATAATTAATTTTAGGTCCATTAATATTAACACTATATTTTATCGTATTTCAACCGACAATTGGGCACTAACTTCGTAGGTTTAGTACGTCACTTTTAGGCTTTGTGGGAATTTATTCATAAAGTGGCTGTGGTGAAACTTTGGGCTGTCCCGTTCTGCACCATGTGATGCGGTACAAGAACTGGCTGCCTTCTTCTCCTTTTTCGATGACCTGGTAGAAGAGTTTATGATTAGACTGTGAATTGTGTAAACATTTGTATGTATGTAAAATCTGAAATCCGAAAACTAATTTAAAATATATGCTCATCATTCGGTACAGATTAATTAATTTGCGCAACTGAGCGTAAAATAAAAGATATACTACAAATGAAAATTAAATTAACAAAAAAAATCTATTGTAGAAACTGCTAGAATCGATTCTATTCTCGATACTAAACAACCTATTTTTTGTCTTCATATATGGCAATGGTGCAATTAGCACATTCTGCCAGTGTCAAGTTTTCTTCGTAATAAACAATTTCAAAGTTTAAAACATATCCTGTCAATGTCCAGTCCCGTCGGAGTAAGTCAGGAGTCGCTCAGTAAAACGATAGTAGGTTTACGCGAACAGGAGACGACTCCTTGGAACCACACGAAAACACAGTGCCACGCTTTTATTTGATTATCATAAACAGCACGTACGAAATACACCAATGTTCAATAAATTATCACTATTACACCACAAAACGCCTAACACACAATTTATACTATAATCAAACAAAAACTCAACCTCACTTCTCCAGTTCCCGTCAAAAAGTCAACAACCTGTTTTCAATTTTTGCGTTATCTCGGTGACACGTTGATTTTTCGAGATATATTTGAGATATTCCAGAAAACATAAAAACCATGGGTTTAGTTGAAATATTTAACCTGTTTTTTTTTAACACAAAAAGCAATTATTTCATTGTTCGCTAAATTTTCCCATGTGCGTCGAAAGGGTATCAGTCTCAGCACAATCTGTGTGTGTACCGCACAGCATACAGGATTTTTAGACGGACACAAGACGCGTGAACGGAATTCAACCTCGAATGAATAAATTTGGAGAAAGAAAGTACATTAGATGTTCACAGTAAAAAGTCTATTATTCTGCCCGCAAGAGCGTGCTATAATTTGATTTATTATAAGTAACTAATTTAGCAGCAGAAAAATAATTAAATAGGCAATGGAGAATATCAAAAATATAGGTTGTTCGTAATTAGCTGGTCATTGAGTATTTTTTGTTGCTCGTTTATGCTTGTGGATATACAAACATCGTAAATATACCTCAACTCGAAATATATCGTAAACTTAATTCGAGATATAGAAATTATTAAATAATAATCTCTAACACGTATTACTCGGTAGTTTCACCGAGATTGACAATATACAGACAATAGACAACACTTTATTTCGACATACACTAATTCACATACAATATAAATATCACAATAACCAAAAGAAAAAAAAACAATGTAGGCAATAAGAAAAACAAAAGAAAATCACAAAAATTAAAAAAAATACAAGAAATAACAAAAATAAATAAACAACGAAAGAAAAACATGACACGTTGCTATTTCATGCATGTGTATGTTGCGATGCCGGAAATGGTCTCCAACTCAGCATATGCTGTAACCGAGTGTCAGTCACCGCGCTGATTTTCAATGGAGCCATTCGGTGACGCACGGACAAAAGTATATTGTTTAATATACTAGTAACTAAATAGTCATATTAACGTAGGCGGGATGATAAGTATCTGGCCTAAACTATTTAAAAAGAACATATATTTAAAATAAATATCTTATTTTACAAAAGAGATTTCTAGCCATCCATATTCTAAATTTCAAATCGACGGTTCTAATACTTTTTAATAATCTGACATTTTAGAAAATCTTGTGTTGAATTTTTCACAAAATGGATAAAATTGAACAAAGAGCAGTGATAAAGTTTTGATAAAGATCAATAATTTTTGACGAGTTAAAAAATGTTGTAGGTGAAAGTGCTCTTTCATATGCCATAGTCAAGAACTGGGTTGCCGCATTTAAGCGCGGCCGTACAAGCATCCAAGATGAATTCCTATCCGGACGTCCAAAAAGCGTCACCACCCCAGAAATGATCTCCAAAGTCCATGAGATGGTCTTGGACAATCGAAGATTGAAATTATTCGAAATAGCTGACAGTGTAAGCATCTCGATAGAACGGGTACATCACATCCTGAGTGAAGAATTGCATATGAAAAAGCTATCCGCCCGTTGGGTGCCGCGCTTGCTTAATTTCGATCAAAAACGAATTCGTATGCAAGACTCCCAACACTGTTTGGATCGTTTTAAGAGTAATAAAGTGGATTTTTTGCGAAGATTTGTAACAACATATGAAACGTGGTCCAACATATGGTCCACCACTATACACCTGAATCCAAAATTCAATCAAAGCACTGGACAGTAGCTGGGTGTTCGGCTCCAAAGAAAGTCAAAGCTACGAAATCGGCAGGGAAAGTGATGGCATCTGTATTTTGGGATGCGAAGGGAATTTTGATGACAGATTACCTTGCGAAGGGTCAGACTATTACCGGTGACTACTACGCTGATCTGTTACACAAGTTACACAAGGAATGTATTCAGTAAAAAAGATCAGGTTTGACTCGAAAAAAAATAATCTTTCACCAAGACAACGCAAGGGTTCACACATGCGTTAAGGCAATGGCAAAAATCAACCAATTACACTACGAATTGTTGCCCCATTCACCTTATTCGCGTGACCTAGCACCGTCGGACTTCCATCTGTTCCCTAAGCTCAAAACTTCTTTAGGCGGACAGAAATTTGAGACGAATGATGCCGTTATAACTGCTGTAGAGGAGTATTTTGCCGGCCTTGAAGAAACGCATTTTATCGAGCGCATAACTGCTTTGGAGCGAAGATGGACTAAGTGCGTAGAGCTTAAAGGAGACTATGTCGAAAAATAAAAACCACTTCGTTACGTTAGACTGAGTATTTCTTTCCTAGGCCAAGTACTTATCATCCCGCCCTCGTAGCATATTAAATTAAAGATAAATATATGACGTATAGTTCAGCATTAAAGTGATACCTCGATACTCAAAGCGAAAACACAAACGTTGAGTAAACTTTTAAACTGTGCCCTTCAAAGTGACTGATTTAGACTTAACAAGTAACTTCCGCCATGTGTCGATTATATTATTAGGTCCTTACCTAGAACTTTAGAGGAGGGGGGGGGGGGGAATTGATGAATTCTGTAAAGGCATTTTTCACTGCCTCATCGGAGTGATGAAATCTCATGCTTCAATTTTTTCCCGTGTAAAAAGTTATCCAAATTCAGAAAAAAAATGGAAATAAGTAGGGGCTGGCGAATCCGTGGCTGACAGAGAGTTTCCAGTCGAAGCTCTTGTAATTTTGAGACTGTTTGTCGTGCAGTGTGTGGGCGAGCGTCATCATGACTCAATTTACTTCTGGGACATTTTTTGGCTGTGTCTCCTGAGTTCAACCACTGTGACGAACGTTAACGATTATCATATAGGATGGACTTCTTATCACATGTGGACAGTACAATTAAGAATCCCTTCATTTTTGTGCCGGTTCAGCAAAGTAAGTCAAGCTTCGAGGCGTATTGGCAGCCGACTTTCATTAAGCTCATACGGTACCCACTTTCCAACTTCTTCACTTTCCCGATTTGACGCAAAAGAATCAATATCACTTTATCACTTACTCCGCAGTCTGCTGCTAATTCAGAAGCGGTTTTAGATGAATCCGCTTCCACTATTGTTTTCAATTCATCATTATCGACTTTAGTTTCTGATCGTTGTTGGTTCGTTCGGGGCTTGTTCTTGATGTCGAAAGTTCCCGAACGGAAATGATCAAACTAAAAACTCATATTAAAAATAACGCGAATTTTTAACTTTTTCACGGTCGCAAACACAACCATATCTAAGCAAAAAGTCGTTTGACGGAAAAACAAATGAATAACCGGTTATGAAAAAGAATGTCCTAAATTTAAATGTTAATTAATTTGAATTTCGAATTAAAAAGGCAAACGTAAGATAACTAAGTTCAAAGTGGCCACTATGAACAAACGGCACGTTCATAGGTAAGGCTCTAATATAAGATATTATATAATTCTATATTGATGATTTCACCGAAAATCTCGACATCTATTGAAATTCGAACTCCTGCCCATGAATAGGATGCCGAACTTGAAGGAACGAAGTTTGTATTCACATCATCGACTGTTTGCTGAACTACGCTGTTTGTAACCAAAACTCAAACAACAAAGTAGCAACTTCGGGAATTCTAACTATCTACTTAATATGCTCTCAGGTTCCAAGGGCCTTTTACCTTTGGAGATAAATACGCTGGGACCATTTGTACGACAACACCTAAAAGACATTTGATTATTCGGTGCCCACTACCTGAAAGCGGGTAACTTATATTTATTATATCAGCATCATTAGGCGCGTACCTGAGTGACGGGCCGCGTGACCACGGGCGGCGCGGGCAACGCCGGGTGCACGCCGCTTGAAGAAGCAGTGCCTTGCGAGCCGCTGCTAAACACATTCCTCCCCTTCCAGTCCGTCCAGCTCTGTGTAAATTGATTACACACATTAGAGATGCATACAGAGACACGACCAAGATGTAAGATTTTTTTTTTATAGTGAAGTAGTGCGCCGTAAAATATGTTTTTTTTTTTAATTTACTTTTTTAATATATAACGTGTGTATGTCGTATAATTTAGCATTTCATAAAGGGTCTAGACACAGTTTGAAGTACTGCTAGATATTGTAATAGTCTGCTAAGAATCAATTTGAACACTAGGTCTTTAAAATTTTTATTTTACTGCAAATCGGCATGCAACATTTATATGTCAGAGTCCATTCCCATCTTATTCTATTTCTCCCCATTTTGCGAATAAGTTCTTCTAAATCTCTAACGGCAGACAATGCATACGGGGGCGAGTCAACATTTGTCATTCTGGACTCATGTTGACATGAATCACGGATGTCCGTAGGCGACATTATTCGCTTACCACCAGATGGACTCTGTTTTGCTCATCTACCGCCTCTTCTCATAAAATAATAAAAAAAGAATTAGCAGTCTTATATTGAGAGAAGGTTCTACATTAGTAGCAAAAAATTGAATATCTATTCTTTTATGAGGTTAATAAATTAATTTAAAGGCCTCCCTCCATTCATATGGATCCACAATCAGGCTCTACCTGCACCGGTGGATCTATGGACAATTTTTCTTCCTCTCGGATCCACAGACAGATTTATAGATAATTCTTGTTCCTCTTCAATCCACAGCCAAATCGAAGTTGTTAGTAATGAATTACATTTTTATTGTTTTACATAAAATGCGTAGTTATTGTATCATTACTTTCGCCGCCTCCACAAATGTGTGGATTAAAGTGGCCTAGAAGTACATAATTACGTTTGGATTCAGAAATTGGTGGATCGAGTTGGCATAAAAACATGTTATACGTGTTACGAATTTCTAATTTGGTGGATCGACGAGGAGGAAAAATTATCCATGGATCCACTGATGGAGCCTGATTGTGGATCCATTTGAACGGAGACGTTTAAAGGAAGTTAAATGTATCACTTGAAGAGCCAATAGGAACCATTTATAAGTTATGTTTAATGTTTACTAAAGTCTTTAAAATACGTAGATGTTTATGCTAAATTAAACTAAAATGTCTGCCAGAGATTCGTGTTGTCCTCAATTCTCAGTAGTAAAATTAATTTAACCAGACATAAATCTAAAACTTTCAAGTACGGATTTTTCATGCTGATATACGCATATTATGGATCAGAAGTGTCGGAACATATTTTTCGGACGACAGTGCGTACCCTCTCCACCTTTATTATTATTAAATTAAGGTTCTCATTGTTTTGACCTGGTTATTGATTAAGTATTACACTCATGGCCGGAAAGGCGATTTTTAAACCGTTCTGTGCTTAGACCTGCCGATTCATTGGAGATTACCCTCTATGCACACTGCATACGGTGTTACAAATTCAAAATACATCTCTGACTAAATTGAGGAGAGTCTATTTATTCGGCTCTCAATCAAAGTATTTTCAAGACCCTTTAATATTGCAAGAAGTAGGTAATATTTAACCACGGGAGTTATTTAACATTTTATATTATAAATCGGGTCTTAACGCTCAACTTTATTTCTACTCAACGTTTCGGCACGGGTTACACCAGCCGTGGTCAGTTGACCACGTTAAAAAGGTAAATAAATACCTTTGTTATACGCGTTCAGACCTGATTTACAATATAAAATGTGTACAAAACGCAAAAGTTTAAAAAGTTTTAAGTTTACAAAATACCCATAACAATTTATTTCCTTAAATAAAATGACTTTCCTCGAAGCACTAATTTCCAAGTATGGTTTAAAATTGTCACCGAGATTTCTCAGTTTATATTTTAATATTTGCACTTTACAAAGTACTATAACAAATCCAATATTAACATACTTTTAATCTAACTTTTTACTTTCGCTTTCTGTTCACATTTTATATTGTGAATCAGGCCTAAAGGTATAAAATCAAATGTAAACAAAAGCCTTTAATTGTACTCGTTTAGGATCGTTTATAGAATACTTAGTCAAAATTTTGTAATTCATAAATGAGTCTTTTTTTTTCTTTTTTTTTATTGATGAAGGCGGCAGATGAGCATACCGTCCACCTGATGGTAAGTGGATACTGTCGCCCATAGACATTCGCGATACATGTCAACATCAGTCCAAAATGACAAACGTTGGCACGATTCCGTATTTTGGAGATGTAGGAATGGATTTGGAGAAAGAAAAAGGGTTGGGATAGAATACGATGGGATGGGAATGGGCTCTAGTACATCCCACTCACTACCAAAACACGTACGTACATTGGGGAAATAAGATAAAGTAGGAAATGCAGTACATTTCAAGGTACACTTCTGTGAGAGATGGGTAACGTGACCAGTCGAGCGCGCCCAGCGGCTGTTGGATTGCAGCGTGCGTGTAGTCACAAAAGAGTATGTCGTGTTAAAAGGCCGTACTGACGATTCCACTCTTTTTTGAGTTATTATATTATGCCAGAGCCCATTCCCATCCCATTGTATCTTATCCCTCCCAACTTTTCCCAGCCCTTTCTCCAAATCCATTCGTGTATCCGCAAAGGTAGGCAACACATCGAGGGGTGTGCCATCGTTTGTCATTCTGGACTGAAGTCAATGTACCGCGGATGTCCATGAGCGACAGCGTCCACTTACCACCAGGTGGACTGTATGCTCGTCTGCCGCCTTCTTCCTATAAATGAAAAAAAAATGAACTTCTCTCTTCCCGCCATGTCTCTTTTATTTGCTCTATCCAAATCTCTTTCCGGTGTTGTAAAAGGCGACTAAAGGGTAACAAAGCGGTTACCACAAACTCTGAGGAACTATACCATCTCTAAAAAGAGTGACCTCGCCGACGCCGACAACTCCGAGCCGTTTGAAATCTTGACACTGATTTTTTATTTAAAAAAATATATGTTTAAAGATTTTTTTCTATGTATAGGGACTGTGAGCGTTATGTAGGTTCAATATTTTTTGCGTTTCTATGACGCTATATTTGTTTCGCTTTTTCGAGCGAACATAGGGTCGTGTTTTCGAACCTCTTGCCTTTTGCTAAATAGAAAGGCTCTATAGAAATGCGTAAGGATGTATTTAATCTTGGGTGTGGAATTGGCTTTCATGTGCAGCCCAATCATTTATCACTAATGGCCACAGAAGACAAAACAAAGCAGTAGTTAAGCTCAGAAATTCGGAGTTGGGAACCCAATAAATTTCAAACCAATTTCGGATAGCAATATAACTTATTAATTTTTGCATTTCGTATATATTTGAGCGGATTTAATCAGAATGGATCCAACTCACATTTAGTTTTAAGATGCTGGAGCATTTTGCGAAATATAAAACAAATATAAACACAAAAAAATGATACATTACAATGTGTATATGATTTTTACAAGGCCTTAATTTAAGTTATATAAGCGTTTTGATTGAAAAAATATGCACTGTATTTTAGTTTTTTGTCACAAATTCTTTATTATGAAAAAAGTATGATTGTGGTTGGATCCATTCCGATGAAAGTCGGTCATTTTATATTGTGAATCCAGTCTAAACGTGTATACTAAATTAAAGGCTTTTCTTGTTTATTTTTTCTGATGTTTCAGTATGGGTTATACTGGCCGTGGTCACTAATTGACTGAAGAGGTGAATAATCCAGGATGAAAGCTGCAAACTAGGGTTACTCGCCTTATTTATCAACTACCCATATTTGATCTTCACATTCGGAAAGGCACTACACTAACATTGTCCGTGGAGGTGTTCAAAGATAACTTTCGACGTTTACATAGGTTGATTTTATTGATACTTTACTTGTACTTTCTGACTTGTTACATTGTTTTTTTTTTAATCCTACCGCTCATTTAGTATTGTCACGTGAATTTATATACATATTATTATTCAATTAACACCAATTATAAGCAAATTGTCGAAGAAAAAAGCATATAAAATTCGTTGATATATACCGGCGGGATTAAGTAAAATTCAGTAAAATTCTAATAGAATTGTAGCCATTATAGACTAGTAATTCAGTAATGTTTAATTTCGACAGAGTTAATAGTAAAAAGAACAAACACAAAACCCCCACACCGCACAATTACTATTAGCAAAAATCTTATATCTGTGTTCTAACGATGATGATTAATAGAGATATCTGAAGTACATTTAAGATAATTGGATGATGATTCCATACTCTTTAATATGTATACAGTGATACAAACAAATGTATCTCTCTAAAAGAACGCATACCCATGTTCTATTATATCAGTAGACGGTTTATCGAGGTGATTTATAAGGATTTTATTTATCGATAAGATTTTTCCGCGAATTTGAGATTTTATTGAGAAACGTGACTAGAAATTTTATAAGCCCCCTTTATATGTCTGTAGGTAAAAACAGGTACGAGCGAAATTTTGCTTCAAGTGGGTGGCTGTAACAGCATCTTGGCCTATCCTCTATCAGATACGGCTAAGGAGTTGTGCAAATTATCTAAGTTAGTTATTGTAATAAATATGTAGTATGTGTGAAATGTGATAATAAAGTAACATTGTCACATTAGTAATTAAACCTTCTAATAAAGAAGAAGAAAAATTGTGACGGAAATTCACGGAACACGGAAGTTCAATTTCTGATTGATAAATTTTTGTTCCTCTCATTGCAAGCAATTTCACCAATCAATATCCAGGTATGATATTGATATTTAAAATATTTCGTTTTACAACCTCTCTGGGCCTCTGGCTGATCTTTTTGGAATCTTAAGCTCGATGAAGGTGATATATCTACCGCACTCTGGTTGAACTAGCGCAAAAAAAGGAAAAGTAATTATTGCGTAAACGCGAGAAGTAAATGTTGAGTTTTTGTTTATTGTTATAAAAATTTTGAATTTCGGGTTTTGTGGTTTAATAGTGATATTTTATTAAACTTCAAAGTTTTTTTTTTCGGATTCACTAAATTCTTGTGGCCTTTCAAGAGTCACCAGACATGTAGATATAGTTTAGGGCGAGCGCAGAAGGCGCTCAGCTAGAAGCAACGAGTGTGTGCAGCAACGAGCCTAAGAGCTCCCCCGCCGATAGAATCTGGACCAAGCACGTGAAAACTTCAAAGTGCATAGTGCTTGTGTATAATGTTTAATCAAATAGACCTGAATAAGAAAACTCGCATGCACATAACATTATTATGTTAGTCCTGTGCCCTGCAGTGGGACGTTATAAAAGTACAATTAAATAAAACTTTGTTTTGTACATGAGGGATATATGGCTATAAAACATCACATTCACCAAGCAGGTTGGTGAGTCCACTCTTGTATGGATTACACACATAGGTGGTGTAATCCATTAGGGCTTGTGGTAGCCGCTTTTTTATCCATTAGTCGCCTTAACCCACGAGAAGAGATGCGATGATTCCATTCTAAAACCGGTGACGATCAAATGTATGTCATGTTGTCATGTTATTTGTATGTCTTGTGCTTAAGAATCCGTGAGTCTTAAGGCCTAACACTGACTTAAATAAAGTACAGTAATATCAGAAAATACTTGTGAAACCTGTGCGTCCAGTGTGGCTTCCCCTTATAACGCAAGCGGTAACCTCCTGACTTGAAGGTGGAGGCGTCGCCTGCTTACCGCCTTCGGACTTCTTAAGCAGACAACCCCTGAAACGAATAAAAACCATTAATATTATCCAGGGTATTATTAATTTTTATATAAGAGATGGCAAACGAATGCGACGCCAAAATCATTGGTATGTGCTCACCGCCGCCCATGGACGCCGGGGAAGATGCGGGTGCGGCCGACTATTTACGCTGTACTACAGGAATGCTCAAACTTATCTACAGCAAGAAAATTGGACGGCAAGCTATCGACTAGACTACATAGGAAAAAGAAGGGCATTTATTGTACATATTAGGTATGAGTTATTCAAATAGTCCCCTAATATTTATAAACTGTCACAACCGATATTATTTTTCCAAAATCCTATTCGATCTCGTACGGTTTTATTTCTTAGTTAATATATTAATTTCTCTCTATCTACATAATAATATGACAAATATATCTTTCGTCATACAGAATACTGTGTACATATACATGACGAAAGTGAGTCGACCGTGAATTCCTCTATGCTATTATCGCTTCGTACCTTTTCTACAGATATAGTTATAAGAAAACATATTTGCATCGAACCTTTGTAAACCCTCTTCACATTACACACAAACATCGTGAAAAAGTGTAAAACTTTATTGACACAATTCAATCCCAGATGTTCCTCTAAACCGAAGATTTATATACTCAATTTTGTCAGAATATCAAGTAAATCTTATATAACTTAATATAAAATTCCTTTAGTTCCTTTCTAGTAATGTGCCCTTTCCTTATAAAGGGCGACGTTCCTGCTATATAGCAGCTATATAGGTTATATTACCTAGTAAAAGAAAAGAACCGTAGCCCTACAGAATTATTTAAAAGGCAGACTGCTCCTTATTGAACTATATTCCTCATAACAATTATTTATTTCATGTTAGTATTTTAAATCGACTCTCAGAATTTACACTGCGAACCCAACAGTTGTGGAATGAACACAACATGACAGCTGAGGTTTCCCACTATGCGATGCCATGAGGTTCTTCAAGAAAGCTGTGAATAGGATTTTGCAAGGCCAGCAACCGCATGTCATTATCTTATTATTAATACTATTAAAATATTAATGAATTTTTGGACATAAAACATATGTATATCAGACACAGAATGTTAATAATATTGTAATAATTCTATAATAAAAAGATGATTTAAATTTGAATTTGGGTTTAGAATTTTTCATTTGAATTGAGAGATGAAATGCTCATGTATATAGGTTAATTTTATTACTAGAAAATTAATTTTCTTTACTCGATGTTTATTTGACCCCATTTTTTCAATTTTCAACCCCGATCTGATTTCGAACGATGACCAATGTGTGGCAAAATAAATATTGTTTTGGTGTTGTCCAAATTAAAGGTGTTGTTTGGAAAATGGTCATCGGTATACTCATATGTTCGTCTGTCTGAACGCTGTAAATAATTTCATTGACCGACTTGGGTTATAAGAATTTGACGATAGTTACTGCATTACGTATACTGCGGCAAAATAGTTTCTTCTCGTGCTAACATAAATCCAAAGTTACTCTGTACGTTCAGGCCCGAATTTGTTCTTGGCTCAATTTCGCGCTAAAGAGTTTTTTTAGAAAATTATACAAGTATTTCACCTATTTTATGTCGAGGCAACAAAAGATATTATCATTCTATAATCTCCCACATTATCATTCTAGTCTCCTTATTATCACAAAAGGATTCGGGTCATATATAATTCAGGACGCGGGCCCAATGAGGATTAGTAGAAGTCAAATATGCTCCAAATATTTTATTGTTCATGAGTTTGATCCAGGAGATTCCAAAATCTGAATAAAAGCAGACGAATCCCTTATGCATGGTTAAATAAAAATATTTAAACCCTCCTAATATTGAATTTCTTCAGGGAAAACTGACAACTTTTGTCATACGACTACTTTTTTCCCCCATAAACCACTCACTAATACACTCGCATCGATTTACATAGGCATAAGTATCTAATAGCAGCGGTTCGATTAGCAGCTGTTTATAAATGGAGTGTGCAGCGTAGCCGTTCAAAGCAGTGGTATAGAGTAGGTAAGTCAGAGACCATATTTAATTATTTTTTTTGAGAAAATATTGAGTTTAGAGAAAAGTGGTAGAACAATGGTTGAACAATAGATTTATAAACATAAAAATTCGGTGTTGGATGGTGCAGGTATTATAATTGAACCCTGATTAGTAATATTTTGCTTAAGCATTGGTTAACCGAATCTTTAGCACAATTACAAACTTTTTTGCGTTCACGAAAGGTTTGTTACAGTGATTTTAATGATTTGGACACCTAGCCGGTACGTAGTCTCCATTCGAGGACTCATCTCCCACATCGGTTATCGGTTCTGCGGCATATATGGCCTGCCACTTGCCACTAACTATGTCGGCAACTTGAGTTCTTCCTCGTACCACACTTTACATAGTACTTTACATACTTTACTATTTTTCTCATCGAAAAGAGGTTACGCAAGTTAATTTATGACGTTATTAAACGGAGGTAGTCGTTGCGTGATCGCAATCTATTTACGTGAATACCGAGAAGATTTTTATAATAACTGTTGTGGTACCGTACAACAGTTATTATTCGTTCGTTACAAACTGCTACTTATGCTTCTATGCTTGTGGTTTCTTTAATGAGTAAAATCGTAAGTAGTCCGTTCTGTAATAAATGTACATATTAATCCAAATTCGAAAAGAAAGTTTTCTGTTCGCTCTGAATGTATGCAAGCATATATATCAAAGATGTGTGATTTACTTTCAAATATTCTGTGGAATATGTTCGCAATTTTCTAGAAAACTACTGACCCTAATCATGCGGAATTTAAGTAAAAAAATCACAGGAATAAAAACCTGGCAACTTCCTCGTGAATTGAAATAGATGCATTAAAACAGATACACAAAGTATTGATATAGATGAGACAGCATCATTACATTAAACTATTCAGGGCATTTTTTCTTTTTGTTGTCTTTTTTATTTTCCTTAATACAAACATTAATAAGCACAGTGTGAAAGAAGACAACATCAATCAAATCAAGAACACACTTTCCAGATGTAATTATAATGAAAGTAATTTCGTACGCTATGAATAACAAACACCATGGCCAAATTACGAAAATGTTTTCAAGTTAACACGCACACCTTGGAAGATAGGTACGAGTAGGAAAAGACGCGCTCCACTTTGTGAGGCAAAGTAATCTAATTAGTTGCTTCGGCTGCAATATATTATGTCCTCGTGTGAAATAATAGTATTAAGTATAAAATACACATAAAATATTAAATATAGAATCAAGTATATAGAGCACACAATTTACAGATAAATTAGACTTGCTGATAAATATGCAATATTTACAGCATTTTGATTACAGCATTTGATACATTAAATATATTGGACAAAGGTGGCAAGATGCATAGATATATTGATGCATTGTATGACGTAGATATCGGCTCTGGGGTCGCTTGTGCTGTCAAACAGGCGCTTGGACACTAGGACCTCATGGACCCAGAATTTAGATACAAAAAGGAACAAAAACCTATTCCGTGCCGATAACTATTCATTTACCTAAGTTAAAATTAAAACAGATTGGAAAACAGAAATTTTGAGAGAAGATTAAGAAACGTGTACAAATACATGCATAGGTATAAGGAACCCCTCAGCGTTCGGAGAGACGTTGCATCTCTCTGTGTGTTCTACCGCCTGTACAATGGGGAATGCTCTGAAGAATTGTTTAATATAATTCCCACCTCGGGTTTCTACAACCGCACCTCCCGTCACAGAAGTGCGGTCCATCCGCATTTCCTAGATACGGAGGTGTCGCGTACTGTTCGGTCCAAAAATTATTTTATATCGCGAACCCTTAGGCTGTGGAACGAACTGCCTCAGGAGGTCTTCCCATTAAGCTACGACATGGGGTTCTTCAAGAAAGCTGTGAATAGGATTTTGCAAGGTCGGCGGCACGCCCGCATACCCCCTGGTGTTGCAGGTGTCCATGGGCGGCGGTAACACTTACCATCACGTGAGACCGCTTGCTCGTCCGCCCTCTTCTCTATAAAAAAAAAAGTATTCGTATCTTTATGTAGTATTCAGATCTTTTAGAAACTGAAAATAGAAGAAAGAAAAAAGAAAAAAGAAAAAAGAAAATGGTCTTAATAAATTAGAGGACATTCTTTTAAGAGGTGATTTCAGAATTGATAGCGGAAGGCTACATAGTAATTCAAATGTAATTTTAAATTTGAATATTAAAGACTTATCGCTGGTTTTGTCTTGAAAATATATATCTACATTGTAACTAGACTATGCCATAAATGGGATCTGCTAGTACAATTATGATATACCTATAACATTACCCATTTAAAATCACCCCTTAAAGGAATTATTCTAATGGCGGCGACTGGCGAAGCGACAACAAAGAGATGCCGGTCATATGATATATTTTGTAGGAGACAAACAGATATCTAGGAGTGGAGATACATAGGCTAATGGTAAGATGGTACACAAAGAGAACAATCACTTCGCAGTTTCAATCTGCTGATGCAGCCAATGTTGATGAGTGTAATAAAAATGATTAAAAAAATGTAGATGATTATAATAGCACAACAAAAACCTTACCCGAATAACTTACAGGTTCGGATCAGGCTGATGAAGGCCTGTCTGAACTTGCGATTCATGAAGCAGTAGGTGATTGGGTTGCAGCACGACGAGCAGTAGGAGAGCAGATGTAAGGATGCAATGCCCTTCGCGCCGATGTACTGGTACAATGTGTCCGGGTAGAAAAGGTATATCTGCAGGAAGTGATAATTCGTAAATCCTTTTTACTATAACTGATCTAAACGCGCATATTTAAAGGCTTATTTTTACCTTTTATTTCTACTCGAAGTTTTGCGTTAGTTTTGTCCACGAAATGTATGCAAAACATGGAAGTCTACAAAAAATGTTTTGTAAAAACTACCGTATTTATTTACTTTTTATAGAAGAAACGTATTGTACTCCCCCGCAGTGCCACCATTAACGATCGCGATCATTCCTAACGGAATTTAATGTATAATAATTAGTACATAATGTACATTGAACGAAGATAACTGTACTACACAAGTTAATGAGAAAATGATGCATAAGTTAAGACGGTGTGGGTACTAGAATATACATACATTCATATATATATATATATATATCCTTTACCCAGCAGTGATGGGATACAGGCATGTATGTACATGCCACAGTACAGTATGTACTGCATGTACAGGCATGCTGTTGTTAGTAAGAAATAATTCATCCAATGCAACCAGCCCTTTCAGTATCCACTGCTGAACATGGGCCTCTTCATGCACTTTGTCTCGTGCATGAGGGACGTTTGACCAAGGGTGTTGGCGACTCCACTTTTTTAAAGACAGTATTGTGCTTCACGGCTTGTGGTAGCGGCTTTGTTATCCGTCAGTCGCCTTTTACAACACTCATCCGAAGGGATGGGGCGGTGATATTCTATATCCGGCCGACACCACACGGGAATAATTACGAAGAATCTAGCGAAACTCAACTATCCCTGAGAAATTCCATGTAATAATTATAGTAAATATGTGAGTAGATAATTTGAGTACATTCTTTAATCACTAAATAATTTCAAATGAACAATTAAAATTACGATCTCATAGTATTCCAATTACTCCATTTTATTGTTTAGATCAAATGTTTGAAGACAGCTCTTAAATCTTTAGCGTGTAGAGGTAATTATGAACTCTTAAAAGCATACGATTCCTAATTAAGTAATTACGTCTATAAGAACGGCATATACGATAAGAACTGTTTTAAAATATTAAAAGATTACATTAGATAGGAGTTGTAAAGTTAATGATTAAAAAATATAAAACAGTATATGAGTAAAGGCAATAACTGTAACCATATAAATAAAAATTAAATGCTGTTCGTTGGTAAGCGCATCACTTGAGAACGGCTGGACCGAATTGGCTAATTTTATTTTAAAATGTTCGTAATAGTCCGAGTAAGGTTTTTAGGGAAAGAAAAATTGGAAAAGTTGCCCGGAAAATTGGAAAATTCGGGAAAAACGGAAAGTGTTTTTTTCTATGGGATTTTTGTATGAACTTATTGAAATTATTGTATTATTGAAATTTAGACACGACAACATCTATGGGGTCAGCTAGTAAAATATAAATGAAATCAAGACATACGTTTCATAGGAAACAAATATGTCAAGAAGAAGACTACTTTGAAATATAGTGCATTTCCCACTATATCCTATTCCCCAATGTAAGTACGTGTTTCGATAGCGAGTGAGATATGTCAGAGCCCATTCCCATCCTATCCTATCCCTCCCCATTTTCCCAACCCTTTCTCCAAATCAATTTCTACATCTCAAAATGTAGGCAGTGCATCCGAGGACGTGCCAGAGTTTATTATTCTGGACTGATGTTGGCATGTGTCGCGGATGGCTATGGACGACAGTATCCACTTACCACCGGGTGGATTGTATGCTCGTCTGAAGCCTTCTTACCTAAAAAAAGAACCCAAAGGATTAGATTCATCTCTAATAAATATTAGATAATAAAATAATAAAACCCTTTCTTATCCACTTTTTAAATTGTAAAGGCAATTTAATTTTTAAATTTTTGGCTGTGTTTACTTATTAAGTTGTCGCCTTTAAGTAGAGTGACATTTATATTATTAACACTTTTAAATAATTAACAATTTTAAGATACATAATTAACATTTATATAATTAAGTTCTGTTGGTAATCTTTATCAAATAAATAATAGGTAGAACAAAAGCAAGATGGTTTGAATTACTTTAACGTTCGGACAATTTCAAAAAAACAGTCTTAATTGTTATTGTTACTAGTACTAAAGAGAATATACTTACTTAAATACGAGGGGTGATCAAAAATTAGTGAGAACGACATATATACTCCTGGGTAAAAAAAAAAATACTGGCAGGCGTAGCTCAGATATTTGTAATATTAATAAAGAAAAAGTCTTCGATTCTCTTTTGTTTTTTTTCTGAATGTAGTCATTTGTTTGCTTCGTGTCGGAACGTGTTCTCGAAAATGGAGAAAAACGAAGTGCGAGCCGTTATTAAATACCTCTGTTTAAAAAAGTTAACGACGCAAGAGATTCACTGCGATTTGGAGGCAACATTAGGAGAGTCTGCTCCGCCGTATTCCACTGTCGCAAGGTGGGCTTCCCAATTTCGAGTAGGGAGAACGAGCACGGAAGACGAACATCGTTGCGGCCGCCCATCGACGTCAGTCACCCAAGAAAATGTTGTTAAAGTCGAGAAAATTGTATTGAGCGATCGAAGAGTTACCATCCGTTACTTAGTTCAAGAAACGGGCATTTCATATGGAAGTATTCAATCCATATTGAAACAATCTTTGAATATGAGAAAAGTCTCCGCAAGATGGGTGCCGAGAATGTTAACAGACAGTCAGAAACAAAATCGACTTGACATTTCGAAGACATTGTTGGACAAGTTTCAAGGAGATTCTGAAAACTTTTTGTCTCGTTTCGTAACAATTCGTTCGTAACATGGGTCCATCATTTTGATCGCGAGACAAAACAGCAATCTTCACAATGGAAACGGCCATCATCACCGACCCCGAAGAAGTTTCGTGCCGTGGCATCGGCTGGCAAGATTATGGCCTCAATATTTTGGGACTCAGAAGGGATATTGTTGATTGATTACCTGGAGCGTGGAACCACTATTACAGGCCAATATTATGCAGCATTAATTCCCAAGTTGAGGAATACCATCAAAGAGAAAAGGAGAGAGAAACTTCGAAGGGGCGTGCTGTTTCATCACGACAACGCACCCGCGCACAGCTCGGCAGTTGCGATGGCTGCCATTCAACAAGCTGGCTTCGAATTGGTTGACCATCACCCTTATTCACCAGATCTGGCGCCTAGCGATTTTTATCTGTTCCCCAAATTGAAAGAATACTTAAGGAGAAACAGGTACGAAGACGATAACGAGGTGATAGATGCCGTGGAGAGCTTTTTGCAGGACCAAGACAAAACTTTTTTTTTGAAAGGGATTGAAGCCTTGGAAAAGCGCTGAACTCGGTGTGTAGAGAGACTCGGAGACTATCTAGAAAAATAAATTATTAAGTTATCAATAGTCATTATATTCTATCTCATTCTCACTACTTTTTGATTTCTCCTCGTACATTGGCTTTGGTAAAACATTGCTATTTTCAAAGGACTTTTGAACCTTTAAAACAACAAGATTCTTTTAGTTCAATGATTATTTTTATAATAATTCAGTTTCTCTTTATTATTATCTTCACAAAACTATTCTTTAAATAACGTCAATATTTGCAGAGAGAAAGAACTCATCTATATATATTTTAATTTTGTTTTTTTAATAAAAAAGAGAGTCTGAAATTGCAAATAAATTTCCTTTACGTAGAGTTATTGAATTAACTTTCAAAAGCCCTCTAAAACTAAATAGAAACCTCTAAACAAAGGAATACATACACGTACATGTACATATCTTACATTCAGAATAGTTTTCTGTTAACAGAATTTCAGATATAATCAAACGGGGGAATTGCCGAAACAGACGTGAATACAACCAGCCACCTACAATATTTACAACACCTTTCATAATAGTATAAACAATATATTACACAATTCCTAACAATTTGGATTTTCTCACATTTGACGCGTTAATTAAATACAGATGTGAATATATATATATATATAAGCAACTAGGTTGCTTATATATAACTAGGTTTGATTTTAGCAAACTAACTAAGCAACTAATAACTAGGTTTGATTTTAGTATTTCAAATGGATATTGGTTAAAAAAAATAATGTATGATTATATTTTTTTTCAGATTTAATGTAATGGGATGACAATGAACACTGAATTTTTATCAATAAAATTAACAGCTTTTATTTGTAATAATGAAATAAGACTGCGTTTTTCGTGTGCCTCCAAGGAATCTAATTGTTGTCTCTACTGCCATTTTACTGAGTGACCCCTAACTTATTTCGCTGGGGAAACGCTTAATAAAAAATCATTTTCACTTGATATTGGCAAAATAGTCGTCACGCTTCAGTCGACAACTAATACAGCCCCAACAGAAACCTAACCCAATCAACGCAAACAGAAAAAGAATCAAAATAAAATAAATTAATAAAAATAAAAATTGAATTGTCTTTTGTGTCTTTTGCTAACATTTTATTATTAAAAATTAATTAGTCGTATATTTAGCTTTTTTTTTAAATGAATAACGCCACACAAACGTACACAGAGAACAGAGTAAAATTAGGTTTAAAATCTTGACTTCTGCGTACAAAATCGTATGAGTTTGTGTTCCCAACAAGTTTAATTTCATTTCTTTCGTCGTTGTTTTAATTATAACATAACAACTCGTATTTGTATCTTGTTTCCAAGAACAAAGTCTACAAACTTTCATAATTTCAAATTGAAGATATACAACAAAGAAAAAAGTAAACCTTTTGTTCATGTAGACAGTAATATTAATCAGCGGTTTCATCTGCTTGAAACTAAATATCTAAATATGTATGTCTAAATCAATTCACGATACAAAGTCAGCCTATAAGGTCTCACTGCAAGCAACTTACCATCTCTTTCCGTGGGTGAAGTAAAAGGCGACTAAGGGATAAATAAAGCGACTACCACAAGCACTGAGGAACTAGTCTACTGCTCAAAGAGCGAACTCGCCAACCCGCTTGACCAGATGTCGTTTAAAGGCCACACATCCCCTCATGTCCAGCAGTGAACGATAAAAGGGCTGATGATGGCGACGGAAACGATGATGAAGTAATGTAACGATCCATAAGCTAATAACACCTTTTGTACTCTTGTGCAAAATAAATTGTATAAAGAGTTAGTTGAGGGACTTAAAATATAAAAAAATCCTGTTTCGCAATCCTTTAAACATTCTCTCACACGAATCAGGTGAAGGTTTGACTAATGATATTTGCTCACCGTATTTATCACGTGGACAGGTGTCCAACAGACGAAAAACTCGAGGATGATGACGAAAAGCATCCTTATCACCTGCAAGTAAAGTTCAGTTTAGTCAAACTGTTTGTGTAAAGGAAAAAATGGTACGAATAAAAGAGAAAAATGGGGTTGACAAGAGGAATGTTTCGGAATGTAATTTGATCTAGAATGAAAGAGGAGGGTTGACAATTAAGCTACTTAAATTAAATGATTTGATTTGAACAAACGGGAATGTTCTTGCGATTAAAGATTGAATAGTATTTTAGTAAAAATAAAACATCATTTTGACCTTTTTTATGTAAAAAAGGCGGCAAACGAGCATACAGTCCACCTGGTAGGGAGTGGAAACCATCGCCCATGGACATCCGCGGTATATGCCAACATCAGTCCAGAATGACAAACGTTGGCACGCCCCCGGATGCGCTGCCTACCTTTGCAGATTAAGGAATGAATTAGGAAAATGGGGAGGGATAGGATGGTATGGGAATGGGCTATAGCATATCTCACTTACTATCGAAACACGTACGTATATTGGGGAAATGGGATAAAGTGGGAAATACAGTACATTGCAAGGTCTCTGCGAGAGGTAACGTTCAGCGTTACCTGTGCGTCGAGTGCGTTCAGCGGCTGTGGGATTGCACCCTCTCCATCAACCCGTGGGATTGCAGGTGCACCCTCCCCATCAACTCTCCTTTAAACAGGACTCTATTTTTACAACGTGTCACTATGGCGAGAGTAGAATCCATTCTAACAATTTTTACAATGACGTCTATTCATGATTTATAGTACAAGTCTAGTATATCTTTTACTCTACGCGCGTCACCCGAGTCGCTTCGCCGCCGCGCTGACTCGCGTGCACCCGGTCTGTGTAGTAATCGCTACGAGCGTTTTAGTTAAGACAACATAACCGTACGTGTTTGTAACTTGTGATCTACTCCTTAAAATAAATTTATTTCTCGCTATATGAATAATTATTGGTCCTGTCTATTATGAGTCTTATATAATATAATTATGCCACATAGGGTGGTGGGGCTGAATTATGATTTTTTTAGCACCCCTGTAGCTGACAATGGCACGCTCGCAACCCGCTCCTATGTGCTTGTCACATATCTATAAGCTGTATTATGTTTTATTGAATTATACCATCCTTTGCAAACTGTTTGCGATGGATTATAGTTAAACGACATACGGCGACATTACGACAAATACTGAAGTTTTGTAATGCTACATAACAAAGATTACATCTTCTTGTTATTACATCATTAAGTAAAACAAAAGAAAAAACATTTTAAATTGGTTAACGTGTTTCAGGTTTTGCTTCATTTCGATGACACGTTGTATACTTAAATATAGCCATAATTAAATAGCTGAAGATACAAGAAATAGATCCGTGAATTGCTATCTGTTAATGACGTCACGTGATTACACGATCTTTATACTAGAGGATCCAAATATACTTACAAAATGAAATTCTAGCTAAATCCCCATCTTGAGGAAACCTGATGAGCTCATCAGGTGAGTGCAGACGGATCCCCCGGGGATTTTGTTACGGGTTTCTAGTGGACGGGTTCGTATTAATAATATTAACAGTAGCGCTATTACATTCGGGTGTGATTAACTTACTGTTTTAGAATATTCTATTCAATATTGCATATAAATAAAAAAAATGATAAATATTTACTTGTTTCTGTACAAACAAGGTTCTCATATTGGATTACAAGTTGTGTAAAAATGACCTATTTCTAATGTAAATTGTAACTAATTTATTTTGGTGTTTTTAATTAAATCCAATTCATTATTACATCTGTTTCCCCGTATAATATCTGAGTAATTGTAATTATTAACATATTTTTTCATATTTTCTCATTAAGGATAATTAGTGGTTCCTAATTTATGGGCTTTCAGGTGTATTTCATTGCCATTGATAAGAAAGGACACTAGATTCAGTTTTTAATAAAAAAAATATTAGTTTAATTTATTAATTAATAATTTGTTTAATTTATTTAAAAATATTATTAATTAAGAGGTAACTATGTCTATTAAAATGATAACTTTGTAAGAAAAACTTTGTAAGTTTCGTGCCAATTAATTATTACTTTGGCTTTTTCATTCTTGATGATGAAAATGATGAAATTCTTGACGTTTCATTCATGAAAACAGTAAACATGAAAACTTATAGTATTTATAGCTTACAGTTGCTTACAGAGCACACAAGACTGTAGAGTACATATAAGGTTTAATCCCTTGGGAAATTCTTCCCAAATATATACTATGTTATGAAAAAAAGGTCAAGTAGATGTCAGACGTGCATTTAGAGATTCAGGGATGAATTTGGAATGTTGATTAATAAGGATGGGAAATAAGAAGTATAATGGGACGAGTTTACCCTATCTCATTACATTCCTCATGGCTTCGTTTAGCCCATTTTAGTATCTGCTTGTTGGAATCCCATCTCAATCTATTTTATGGATACCATGGGAAAATTGATTACAATGAGATAAGTGTCTACCCTTATACTTCCTACTCTATTTGATGCGACGTAGGGGATGTAATTGGTTGAAATAGAAAATGAATAGTAAATATATATATTTTTTTTCTTACCAAACATATTGCACCAATTGTGGTTTATTTATTTTGATTATTTATTAAAAGTTATAAAAATAAAAAAAACATTGTTACCTTTTAGTCGATTCAGGATATTGATTCTTAGCTTAAACCATTTACAGTAAACACTGTAAATGCATGTACGACGAAGAATTCATCTCTGTGTGATGAATATTTCTGTCTCTATTCAACCTTCTATTTTTATCTAATCTTTATATTACTTTATTTATATGTACTGTACTTATATCTAGGGGGAGAGTGTACGCTGCATTCCCACAGCCGCTGGGCACACTCGATTGACCACGTTGCCCCTCTGTTATAGAATACTACCTTTCATTTTTTACTTTATCGTATTTCCCCAATGTACGCATGTGTTTCGGCAGTGACTGAAATATGACAGAGCCCTTTCCCAACGCATTCTATCCCATCCCTCCCCATTTTCCCAAATCTTTCTCCCAATCCATTTCTTAATCTACAAAAGGTAGGCGGTGCATCCGGGGGCGTGCCAACGTGTGTCATTCTGGACAGATGTTGGCATGTTTCGTGGATGTCAATGGACAATAGTATCCACTTACCATCAGGTGGACTGTATACTCGTCCGCCGCCTTTTTTCTTAAAAAAAAGAACTTACTTTTCGCTTAGCTTCAATACTCTTGTCAATGTGCGTGGATCTCACGACGTGTCTGAAGTCTAAGTCGACTGCAGTGTGCATGCAGTAAGACTGGGTAGCCTTTGCTTCTTGTCCCAGTTGCTGCTCGCTTTCCTGTCAAAAGAGAACACACTTTACCATTTAACCGACCTTTGCCCTATATATATAACGTTTGGTAGTAATGGCCTCAGCCTACAACGTCCCACGACAGGGCAGGCATAGGCTTTCCCTAATAAATCACTGGAGGAATTTCGGGCCATAACCACCACCGAGCCCAGTGCGGTTACATATACTCCATATTTTTTTTATTTCTCGGTTTGAGTTTCCTCGTGATGTTTTCCGTCACCGAAGAGCTAGTGACATTTTAAAAAAAACGTACTTTAGTAGACACTCAGTAGTACGGGCCGAGGATTTGAACTCACGTCCATAGGAATGTGAGTAGAGTATAGAGTATAGAGTACTCCTAGGCTGCCAGGCCTAAGCAGTCTGCTCTCTCATGCTTGGCGGTGTTAATCCACTTGGTTGACAATTCACTTAGTGCTTTCGCATACTACTAAGGCATTGCCTTTATTATACCCGTCCACGCAGACCCAGTGCGGATTAATGGATTACCTCCTACACTTAAGATATCCCTAATTACCCTTAAGATAAGGGTCTGAGAAAAGGGCCCTTACTAGTGTTCCCGTTTCATAAACATTTATACCTCATTTGAAATCTCAAAAAGTAATATATTTTTAAATCTTTATCTTAAAAAGATGTTATAGAAAATTTCTATTTAAACGAAATCATGAAAAAATCAAAATTATAGGTGAGAAAATCTTAAGCAATATCTTATATACCTATTTATTATCTTAATATCTTAGCAATATCTTACTTAGTCTATACAATAAGGTTTCTTAGCTATTGCTACATATTATTATACCGTAAAACCGTAATCAGGCCTGTTATCTTCCACTAGTGGATATGAGTGCTTTAAACCTTTTCCTCATGTGCTTTAAAACAGCACGCAGGCCAAGCGGATTGCCGAGACCACTCTTTTGGAGATGGTGTAGTTCCTCAGGGCTGATGGTGGTGGCCTTGTTATCCCTTAGTCGCCTTCTACGACCCACGGGAGGAGATGAAGTGGTGCTATTCTAAAGCCAGTCAACACCACATGACCGTCGTCACATATGTCAATAGCCAAATATATTTTAATTCGACGCCGCATTATTGCCGTCATCTTTTGTAGGGACAACTATTATTGTAAATCTTTTATTCTATTTTTGAAAATGCTTTAGTGGAGTCGACGAAGATCATCTTTCAAAAGGAGCAATGCCACAAAGATTCCTATTATCTCGCAAAACATGAAACTTCCACCTTTGTTATTATGTTTCACATAAAGCCTTAGCAACTTCACATAACGTGTAGTTACTAATAACACAAGCGAGACTGGCGCGACGATTCCCTCTTGTTTACGTAGAGTGAACTACACGACAAAGCGATTATTCCGTCGGCGTGTCGTCACTCGCTACTCGCGCGTCACCCCGCGATACAAGTTAAATGGACTTAAATATTTGTTAGGAAAAACTTATCCTACGTGTAAGTACTTATACCATCTACATTTATTTAACTTGATTGCTGGGGGCGTGCAGTCCACAGCAGTGAAGCATAAAAGGACAGTCTAACCTGACTAAAACAGGCTGGCCCTCACCGGGCGCACCAGGGATTTTGATGACACAGGCGCACCAGGGACGCAGTTTTGATAATGGTGGCGTAAAAACAGTCAATACGCGCTTCTGCAAACATGCGCTACAGAAACGGGGTAGCTACATTAACATCCGGAACGCGTTGTTATATTGGATCCGGAGGGCCCCATGAGTACCCCGATAGATACCCCGGCGAGTGAAATAAAATTGAGTTACTATTGAAATTAGTGACACGAACGAGAATATCGCCACTAGAGACTCGCTCGTGTAGTTGGCGCCTTAGGTTTTGGTTTAGGACAATCCCACGTGATGGTAAGTGTTACCGCCGCCCATGGACACCTGTAACACCAGGGGGTATGCGGGCGCGCCGCCGACCGTGCATAATCCCATTCACAGCTTTCTTGAAGAACCCCATGTCGTAGCTCAATGGGAAGACCTCTTGAGGCAGTTCGTTCCACAGCCTACGGGTTCGCGATATAAAATAGAATACCATTGAAATTAGTGGCACGGCGAGATTATCCCCTCCAAAGACTCGCTCGTGTAGTTGGCGCCTAACCATTCGCGCGTCCCACGCAATTGTTCAAACGTGTTCCATATCTGGGACTCTACTAACTTATTTTGATATTATTGAGATGTCATTGTTGATCTTAGAAGCTTTCTCAGAAGGGCTTCTTGCTATTTTTAGTTTTAGTAACAGTCAAGTTTTTAAAATGTATTGACGGTAGGGCTGGATGAGAAAACCGGTAGATTTTGATTATTGACGAGTTCAAGAAATTTAAGTATAGGATTTGAAGTATAACAATAAAATTAAATGTCCAAAAAAATGTACGTGTGTGGTGTAATTTTTGAGAAATTATCAATTAAAATACCGATAATTTTTCTATCGCATCATCGCAGCAGAAATGTTGAATAGAAAAGATAATTATTTAATAGATAAATGAACTACTACTTTTAGTACTTTATGGGTGGGGAATGTAATATACACATTCCGACCACAAGGTCGGATACAATATTGGGTATACTGGGTATATTGGGGATATAATATTGGGTATGGGTATTGTCGGACCACCATATACAATATTGGGTGAGAGAGAACGACTGATATTCCCGAAAATGGCAAATTGTGTCGCATTTATACTACATTTAGCCCCAAGAAACTACGTTAATATTTTTAACCGTTCTCATGTTATAGCTTGTCAAAGTTTAACGTAATAAATGACAAAATTCAACCCTAAACAGGTGATGGAGTCAGCGACACTTCTAGGTGTTTCTAAAAGTCACTCGATATTCGTCCTTTTGATACAAATGGTTCATTATTCAGACTACAAAAAATAATTTTAGCAGTGAGCTGAATATCGCAACAACACTAACGACTTCGAAATAAAACATCTTTAATTATAATTTAATAATGGATCGGTTTATTATCCTGTTTCAATAAGTTATTAGTTGCAATTAAACAACGGGGTGACCAGTCACCCCGTGACCACGTCCACTGCAAAGTGTTCGAAACGTCGGGATATAAATCATGTCAAATATACGCGATTTAAACCGTTAAAAGTTGTTTAATTGCAATGTATAGTAATCGCGAAAACCTAAGAAAATATTAAGTTATTAGTTGTGATGTCTTTGGTAGCACTATTGGCGGGCGCGTGCATTAGGGTTGACACACAATGAAAAACTATTTGCTAGGGTAATAAAAAAATCCTAACCTAACCATTATAAAACGATTGGTCATCTCTTATATTACACTATATTATCGGGAATATTGGTCGTTGTGTATATATAACACATAGCCAATAGACGGTTATATATGTTATAACACAAGGTGTGAAAGTGTATATAAGTTATTGATAGCCTTGTACAGGTTACTACATGGTGTTGACTGGAGGTTTATATTAACACCCTTAAGTTTTTAATTTGTTAAAACGTACATCTCAGTTGTGGTTAATGGTAAAATTAAATTGTTCCTCCTATTAAGGCCTAAAAACACAAATAAATATGTAACAAACTCTTTAAAGTTTTAGTGCGTTTTTCACCACCCTGTGATAAGGTATCACGAAGTCAGTTAATTATATTTTATCAGATAGTCATTATTAGCTAAATTTAATGGCCGATAATTTTTAGATAATCCGATCCGATTACCTATCCGATTCTTAACAGTTGCTTTATCAGGAGGTTGTGGGAAAGGCTCTTAATGTAGAATTGTTGGTAGGATTTATGGAATCTGTAGCACGAGTAAAGAATTATTTATAACTGTGATTAAAAAGTAAGACGAATTTGTTTCGTCGGAACAAAGACATTTGTGGTTTCCTTCTAGAGTTATTTCACTATTCTTTATCAGTCCATTAAGTTTTTATTAAGTACTAGCTGCAGCGCATGTCCGGCAATTCTTTTGCACATAATATATAGCCTATGTCTATTTGGAATAATGTACCTTTCAAATGGTGAAATAATTTTTCAAATAGGTAATAGGTAATTTAATTACAAAATTCGCACTCTCTCTTTATTCTATTATTAGTATAGACTAATATATTATATATATTATAACATAATATATTATACAAAAGGCGATATTATCGCTAATAGATTAGTAGACATGGACACCTGCAACACCAGGGGGTATGCGGGTGCGCCGCCGACCTTGCAGTATCTTATCCACAGCTTTCTTGAAGAACCCCATGTCGTAACATAAGGGAAAGACCTCTTGAGGCAGTTCGTTTTTGTATTTTTGGATCGTACAGCGCGCGACAACTCCGTATCAACTTTATCAAGGAAATGCAGATATGTAACACACTTCTTTGGCGAGAGGTGCGGTTGAAGAAACTCGAGGTGGAAGTTATATCGAACAATTCTTCGGAGCATTCCCCGTTATACAGGCGGTAGAACACGCAAACTATGTCAAACATATAGTGGTTCTATAAGTTTATTTTATAGATATGTATATATGATATGTAGATTTGTATATTATACGGATATTGCATATATCGGTTGTATCGTAACTTATGTATTTATTATGTGTATTTGATGAAATTATACAAACTGTTATCATTTAAGTTATATATATACTGTATTTATACTTCTCCTCGCACCTTCCAATGTAACCCTCTGTTTACCCCAAAGCTTAGCTGGTAGAGAATGCCTTAAGACATTAAGCTCGCCTTTAATAAATAATAGTTTAGTGTTGTGTATAGAACTGTTACTGTATAGTACTTTAAATAACACAGATATTATTGCACTTCGCTAAAAGTTGATTATAATTTTGTGAAATACTAAACAGAAAGCGTGACCGACAGCCGCAAATATATTAAGCTACACGCAATGTCAACGAATTTCGTAGAAAATGTGTCAGACTGTCTAAATTCAGACATTATAAATAACCTTTCGTGACTGTATAATTATTAAGAAATTGTATATAACATCACCATCTCTTTTGTTATTTTCCGTAGCTGGTTGTTATTCTTTATGATTAATAATTTTATTTATAGAATAAAGGCGGCAGACGAGCGTACAGTTCACCTGATGGTAAGTGAATACTGTTACCCATAGACATTCGTAACACATGCGAACAACAGTCCAGAATGACAAACGTTGGCACGCCCCCGGATGCGCTGACTACCTTTGCAGATTAAGGAACGGATTGGGAGAAAGGGTTGGTAAAATGAGATGAGATGGGATGGGAATGGGCTCTGGCATATATCACTCACTGCTAAAACACGTACGTACATTGGGAAAATACGATAAAGTAGGAAATACAGTACATTTCTGTGAGAGAGGTGTAACGTGGCCAGTCGAGTGCGCAGCATGCAATAAACAAACAAACAGACAAACATTCAAACAAACAGACAAACACATAGACAAATAAACAGACAAAAATTAAAAAAAAAAAATGGTTCTTATGGGTTCTGTAACTTTCGTAGAGTACACTGCAATGATTTTTTCAAAAAATATTTTATGTACAGACACAGATCTGTTACTATTTTATTATTATATGTACCTATATGTAGATTATAATAATGATGCATTAGAAGTGTTATTTCCCTACCACCAGCCTGTGCCTCTCCACTGTTGGATACAGGTCTCTCCCAAAGATCGCCGCCACACCACAAACCAGTACCGGTGAATTTCTTTGAGTCGTCAGTACACGTGGCCGGGGGGCGCCCCGCGCTACTTTTCCAGTCACGTGGTCTCCAATCGAGGATTCGTCTCCTCCTATCGGTTATTTCGCCAAGAATTTCATAATTTATTCTATTTCATTAAACTCGACGATTTAAATACAATTTTAACGGACAACAAATTAATAAAGGATTACGATCCTTAACCCTTTGGACCCATTTGTATAGGTTTCAATTAAATTTTGTCCACGAGGGGACGTGCGGACGTCCCTTTGCGGATGTTTGTACATCATTTAATATTCTGTGGCATAGAGTAAATAAATAACTCGAGTTTAAACTTTAGGGATATGTGGAAAAATCTGAACACACAAAAGGGACCTTAACAACAAAGTTGTTAACAAGTTTAGGTACGGACGATAACCCTTGAAGAAGTTCGGCTTCGAAACAACTGACCACAAATATAAAGTTCTTTCTCTTGCGACAAGTTTTGCTCTCTAGATAGATAATGAAAAAGGTCGATGACTCTCTTGCTTGGCCTAACCACACTTGTGGAATAAAGATGAGATAGCCAGTTGTCAATCAGATCATGCCTTGGTTTCGTTGAGACTCTAACTATCATAAAGTGATTTCTATGTTTGCAGCAGCTTCAAAGAAAATTGGGATATCAGTACAAATTATGTCACTTGAGATGATGTAATTTTATTGGCTAGATAGTCGCTCGCTGCAAGTATGTATTTGGTGTCAGTTTTAATCAAGTCACTGTCTTCGATTCTTTTGCTTCCTCCAAGAATAAAATCAAGTAAATCAACTAAATAGTTTGTATGATTTTGAGAATAGCTGTCCATAGATTAATGTCGTTTTCTGTTTAGTTCATAAACTTGTATACATACCTAATTATATCATTCGAGCTCACAATAGATCTACTCGTACATAAATAAAACGGATAATAAAACTTACCTCATTGATGTCACAATACCTTCAGATTATATATAACATAGGTCCAAAAGAAATTGAAAATCTTAGTAAATATCACTTACTCGAAATAGAAATATCTAGATTATGTAACATACAAACACTAATAATCCCCATAGTAATAGGAGCGACCGGCGTGATTGCTAAAAGTTTAACCAGGTATTGTGACATACTGGAGTCAAAAATAAATACCCACATCTTGCAAAAACAAGCAGCCATGTACACAATGCCAATAGTTTCAATAGTTTTGGGTGAAGAAATTGGGAGTGCCGAACCTTCTCTTCCTTGAGGGACTCAGGGGGGAAGGAATGGAAAATACAGACCCGAGAAGTCGAGAAAAGAAAAATAGTATAATGTATAGTATAATATTATGTATGACATAATGTATGCTTCATTTTTGCCACATATCTAGTCTAAGAGAAGTCTTAGAAAATAATATGATTAACAAAAATTTTATAGAAAATGTGGAAAAAAATGACTGTCACAGCACGTTTCTATTTAAAAAACAAAATTTTATGTCAGAAAATTTCAACCAAGTTATTAACAATAAGATCTCTTTGCACAAATAACATCACATATAATTTATTGTGCATTTAAATTAGCCAATGTCCAGAATCAGGACAATTATTACCGGTTTGTATAGCACCAAGATATTTTCTGTATAGGTATTTTAATCTAAATGTGCATTAAAACAAATAAACTAAAAAATAAATGAGGCTGTTAAAACAATGCGGGCGAAGTCATAGAAGAAAGTCATAAATATCCTGATTAATCTCCATGAAGTCGCTATCAATCTCTGATATTTTAAAATGTCGTCTGTTTAAAAGAAGTCCTATAATATCGAATCTATCTATATTCTAAAGGAAAATATTGAAATTGAGACGCCGGGCTTTCGCAATACTCCAAGTACTCGATTATTTGGAAAAATATAATGACTGGCTAAAAAGTGATTGATGATTTGGCAATAAATGGCCCGAAAAACTTGATAATTTAATTATGCTGCCAAAACCCATTATAATTCCAAATTTTCTGGCTTGACAAATATATATGACAGCGAAATTCTTGATTAAATAGTATGTAAGGGTCGGATAAATAGACGTTTCTAAGACCGTATTCAGCTTAGATTTATGCGGCCCCTAGACCTATAGAAAAAATCTCCAATAATGTCATTGTACAATATTATTGAATCGTACCTTGCACCCAAATCGACTTTCAATAGACTCTCTAAACGATCAAAAACAATTACGCAATCCGTAATTACTCAATATAACTGACCGTCTATGAGGCCTCCTATACCGTGCCATTGGAAACTAACTTTTATGCAAACTGCTTATGATCCTATAAAACACGAGAAAAATTCTAAGTCCAAGAATCGTCTATTCATCCGGCCCTTAGATTTCTTTGCTTTTATCTCAGACGTGTTGCTTCTCTCTGCAACTTCTACAGACTGTTTATTGGGAAAGGTCTGAAGAACTGTTCAATCTGATGCTAAAGTCTAATCCTTTTGCTCCTTTTGATTCAGTAGGCGCTTAACAATTTCAATAATATCTTTTTATTTAATTCTATAATTTTTACAAAGAAAATTAAAATAAAGTGCAATTAATTAAGGTACATTAATTAAGGTAATATGCTACTGATATGCGACCACTAGATTATTTTATCTGACTATCAATTGAAGTACAATTAATGTTATTGTAGTTATAAAGTACATTTGTTCATAACACTTTCGATCTTGACACAGACTGTGGCCGGGCCAGGAAACAATACTCCCCGGCGCGATAGTGATCATTCAGTAAGTAATTTACCGCACATCTATCATCTCTAGTACCAAAAAACCTTGTTAGGTTTTATAAATTCCTAATCGACATCCCAGTGATAAAGTGAAAATAAACATATAAAAAAAATCCTCTGTATTTGAAAAATTCGGAGGCGTACGTCAGATCAGTCCTAACAAAACCAATAAGGTCCGAAAACCCATTGTATTTACAAGGGAAGGGTTGGGCTAAAAAGTTAAGTGTAGGACGCTGATAAAATCGTCGAATAATAATTTTATGTTGTAAACGAGAGATTTATATCAGTGTATTTTAAATTTTTGTTATGGCAAACAAAATATATTTTTTGTGTTGGACAACTGTATATCTGGAAATTCTTTATATGGCAATCTACTTTAAATAGGTTTGCATTTGCACGAATCACACAATTAATGTTGAAATTAAGTTTCAAACTACGGATTAATGTCACAGAAAGTGAATTATGGAAGTTACTAGTTATTGAAAATAAAAATAAACGAAACAAACAACTGACTTCAGAGTTTAAAATAACCATGCTATAAGATTTAGATATAATTATCTATTTTTTCATGTACCTATGCATTTATTTTTAGTGAATAAATTAAACTCATAAAAGTAATGTTTCTTCATTGATAGACGTTTCAGTTTCTTTCTGGTTTTGAAACAGCAACAAAATACTTATATGTAGTTGTGTTTCCTGCAAAAAGAAATGTTTACAGTTTAAATTTAAAGTTGCAATTGTTTCCTTGTGCAGCGTTATGATTACCAGACCTTAGTATGTCTCGGGTTTTAACATGTTTTATAATCGTTCTTACCTTCAAGAGTTTCTTGGTGGTCCAGTTTGTTTTACAGCAGATGTCTGGTGAGTTTCCTTGAATTATCGGCGTAGTCGCTATGAGATGGTTACTCTTGCAGCTGGATTGATTTGGCACTGTCAACAAAATAATTTGTGATCATTAATAATATTGTTTTTTTTAAAACAATGAGTTTTTTAATTTACAAAATGAAAATATCAATGTGAATTAATTGTGCATTATTTTTGATTTATGTTTTAATTTACTGATGTGTATAGAATTGGAGAATTAACCATGGTCTCCATACTCGGCTCACCTGTACCATGGAGGCCGAGTACAAAAGTCAATCAAATACGGTTTGCTTCAGAATAAAATAATAGTTGAGAGCTCTTTTATGAAAAAACGCAGTGCCGAGCGAAATTGAAAAAAAAAAACAAACGAAAAATAAAAAAATGTTCTTTAGTTTGCCAAATTCATTCTATAAATTAAAGTAATCGATCTATGTGATTTCTTTAGATACCATTTCTTATATTCTGTGATTAACTTCCATTACATCTAAATATTATTAGCTTCTTATTTATTTTATATTTTTTTGATTACTTTAAAAATAATTACTTTAATATATAACTTTCTTCTTCTTCTTCTTCTCAGCCCTTGGACGTCCACTGCTGGACATAGGCCTCCCCCATTGTCCGCCACTCCATATAACTTTAAGTATTTTAAATAAATACTTTAAAATTTAAGTCTAAGTATATTTTAAATAAACTTTAAAATATACGTTGATATATATTGCCTGACCGGAGGGTCAGGTGCACCGATGACTTAAAGTAATTCGTCAGAGGTGGTTGGATGAGAAGAGCCGAGGATCGTGTGTGGTGGCGAGCCTTGGGAGAGGCCTATATCCGGCAGTGGAGATACATAGGCTGATGGTATGGTATGGTAAGATATAAGGCTGCATAAATTTAGCTTCCTAAACATGAAAGAATTTTCAAATTCGTGTTAATAAATTTAAAATTTTTTGAATATTTAGGTACTATAGATTTATGCCAATTCTTATTCGAACAAGCGTGTGCTTGTTTGAATAAGAACATACGTAAAGACAACGTAACATACTTACAATGCCTTTGCCACTTGAAGTTGTGCTGTATTTCGTGCCGCATCCCCTTCCACAGCTTGGTCACTATCAAGGAGTAGGCGAAGGACATGATGAAGAACGGTACCAGTAGCAGAATAACGTCAAGGCCTAGGTTGAACGCCCTCTCGAGCTCCAGACTCTGCCAGACTTCTCTGCATTTATAAGCTGCAACAAAAATATGGTTAACCGTACCTTAACCAGTCATTTTTTATCTAGTGCTGAACGCGGACTCCTCGTGCAAATTGTCTGAGGATGTATGATTTTTGTATGATGCAATGACGTATGGTCTTAAAAAGCCAAAACTGGCCAAAGTCCACTCGTTTAGAGTGGTGTGGTATCCCTTAGTCGCTTTTTACTGGTAGATACACTAAGATCTCTATACAGATTTAAGTAGTTCCTAACTTCTAGTACAAAATTTATTCTAGTGTTAACCCTTGTGGTACCCATTATGAATTATGCTGATATACCTATGCTATCCGGAACTCACCCAACGTCGTCTCTATAAGCTTGAGCGTCTTCAAAGTAATTGTATTAGCTCTGACTTTGATTCACTAATCTATCACCACGTATCGCACTATTGTTGAATTGTATTATATTGTCACTTCCGATGAGAAGTGCATCCTGTATGATGATCGTAAGCGTTCGTCGCAATGATTGAACTTAGGAGACACAGCTAAACAATGTCCAACGATCCGTCTCCATGTTAAACTCGTCCAAACACTCCACGACAGATAGTCTCAAAGTTGCAGGAGCTTCGACTGGAAACTCTACATCACCCACCATACTCGCCAAACCTTGCTCCTGCTGATTTTCATTTTTCCGGATAACTTTGGAGAATTTGGATAACTTTTTACAGGAAAAAAAAATTAATTCCTATGAGGCAATGAAAAATGCCTTCAGAGAATTCATCGATTCCCGTCTCCTGGAGTTCTATAGCAGAGGCATCAATCAACTTCTATTAAAGTGGCAAAAGTGCATTGACAATAATGGACAATACTTCGAGCAATAAATAGATATTTTTTATACAAAAAAAGATTTGAATTTTTCCATGTGAAACGGAAATTTCATAATAATCGAACAAAAAGTCAACTTCACTTCTCGAGTTGTCGCTAAATAGTTCCCTGGAAAAATTAAGCAACGACCACGGCCCACGGCCATTCGAAAATTTTATGACGAAGAGTTTGTTTTAAAAAAAAAGAAAATGATATGCTTTTTGATTAGCCGTAAGAGTACTTTCATAGATACATTTTATTTCCAAACTTTCTTCATATTTCTAAAGTCTGGTTCAAGAGAGCATTTTGTAAAGTTCGTAAAATTAATACACGCCAATGGCACGCCACTCGTAAAGGTAAATTTCATATATTTTCTGAACATTTTTTATAAATATTTAGAAAATTTGTAGAAGTTTTAAATGTTTTTGTTGAATATTTTGAGATTTCTGGAAAAGTTACCGTAACCACTAAACCAAGGCACATTTACGAATAGAATCGATCAAGATAATAATATTAAGTAGTCGGGTAAGTTCGCAACCTTTTTATACTGAAAATAATAAAGACGTTTTGGTATTACATAAATATTTATTGATAGGAATATTGTTCATTTAATTCGACTATCTTTCGCCATTTCTCTTGCAGAACCATTACCCCATCCTTATAAAGTTTTTGGGGTTTCTGAGAGAAAAACTGATTTAAATGGTTTATACATTAACGGCGCGGCGTGGACGATGTGCGTAGAATTCAAATTGCGCATAGAATAAAAGAACTAGATATGAACAAAGAGTTATGAAAAAAAAACTACTGTAAAAACTGATACAATTGATTCTTCTTTCTATACTGAAGAACATATTTCAACTTTTGCGTTAAGGCAGTGTATCGCTGTATACTCGCGGTTAGTAAGAATTTAGATTTAAGGTATTTTATTATGGTGATTAGCATTTTAGGTAGAAGTACTTTCTTTGAGTGAGTGTATCTTGAAACATGTCTTTGCTATACTTGAGCCCTTCAATGAACTGTTGAAAAGTTCCTATTGTCTGTAGGTATATCCAAAGATTTCAGCTGTCTATAAAGGATTTTACCTAGGATCATTACTTTTATTCAGTAAATAAGGTACCTACTTTATTCTCTCCGAATATTAGTTGTGAATATTTTATTAATTTTAATAGAAAAGGGATAAAATTACACTTCATTTTTATAATTTTCAAATAGATTTTCAACTGATTTTCTTAAGTTATAATGAAATATACGAGAGTAGAAGAATTTTAGTATAGAATTCTAAATTGGATTTCAGATTGGATATTTTATAATATCATGCGGTAGTACTGATTAAATGATGTCCACCTAGTCTTTTTTGGGCTACTGAATACATAAGAAAACAGCTTCTGACAGATGTAGTAATCCGAGAGTATTTCTGACAAAACCTAGTTCTAGCAAAAATATCCATTTTAGAGATAAAATTTTAACAATATCTATTCTTAGAAATAAAGTAGATTTTTTTTATTGATTGAGACGGCCGACGAGCATACAGCCCACCCGATGGTAAGTGGATACTGTCGCCCACAGATATCCGCAATACATGACAATATTAGTACAAAATGACAAACGTTAGCACGACCTCGGATGCGCTGCTTACCTTTGGAGATATAGAAATGGATTTGAAGAAAGAGAATGAGAGAAAGAAGAATTTGTGATGAGAATGGGCTCTGGGACATCTCATTCACTACCGAAATATGTACGTACGTACATTAGGGAAATAAGATAAAGTGGGAAATGCAGTACATTTCAAGGTAGTCTTCTGTGAGAGAGGGGTAATGTGGCCAGTCGAGGGTGCTCAGCGGCTGTTAGTTTGCAGCGTGCACTCTCTCTCTCTCAAAATATTATATTTAGTTCAAATATTATATTTTTTTTTTTTTTTATAAATTAGTGGGCGGACGAGCAAGCGGTCCCACGTGGTGATAAATGTTACCGCCGCCTATGGGCACCTGCAACACCAGGGGGTATGCGGGTGCGCCGCCGACCTTGCAAAATCCTATTCACAGCTCTCTTGAAGAACCCCATATCGTAGCTCAATGGAAAGACCTCTTGAGGCAGTTCGTTCCACAACCTACGGGTTCGCGGTATAAAATAATTTTTGGACCGAACAGTGCGCGACACCTCCGTATCGAGGAAATGCGGATGGACCGCACTTCTGTGACGGGAGGTGCGGTTGTAGAAACCCGAGGTGGGAATTATATTAAACAATTCTTCAGAGCATTCCCCATTGTACAGGCGGTAGAACACACAGAGAGACGCAACGTCTCTCCGAATGCTGAGGGATTCTAAACCGCCCGTGAGAGTGGGATCGTCGACAATACGAACAGCACGTCGTTGGATGGAGTCAAATGGGTCCAATTGGTATTTCGGTGCACCGGCCCAGAGATGAGAGCAGTACTCCATATGGGGCCTCACCTGAGCTTTGTAAAGCATAAGGAGTTGCCCAGGTTTGAAGTACCGCTTCGCTCTGTTCAGCACACCGAGCTTTTTGGAGGCCATTTTGGCCTTATTTTCCAGATGACCCCTGAATTTGACTTTGCTGGAGATGTCGATACCAAGGATCCCGATACTCTCCAAGATCTTAAGAGGTATGCTCTGAAAGCGAGGTGCTACAACAAAAGGGGTTTTTTTAGCGGTGAATGCACAGACTTGCGTCTTACTGGGGTTGAAATCCACTAGGTTTAGAGAACCCCAAATCGAGACTAGATCTAAAGAGTCTTCGATTTCAGACACAAGCCTGGCGCGACTCTCTTCCACTTCGACCCGAGGGATGTTGGCGCGGCCCTTGTACAAGGCGTCTCCAGTACTGTCATCTGCATAGCAACGTATGTCACCAATTTGCAACAGGTCGTTGATATGCAGAAGGAACAGAGTTGGAGACAGCACGGAGCCTTGCGGGACGCCAGCGTTAATAGACATGGTGTCGGTGTTGTAATGTGATGTATGTCACATCACTACTTTTATACACTCTATGCTACTGTCTAGATTATCTATGATCTTATGTCATTCACATTGGAAGTACATAATAAAAATGTATTATTATAATGTTTCTTTTATCTAACTAAATTAGAGATACAACATGGCGCAGCCGATAAAACTAAACATTGAACCGTGAATTTTATAAAGTTTCGACACAAACTTAAGTTTACAAGTTTTGCAACAAAATTTTTTTACGAAAATCAAGATCAAAATATCAAGATGGACGCCGGCAAATGTGCATCCCAATTAGAAAATGTCTCGGTTAAACTGCCACCAAACTTAGATATTTCAAGAGAAAATGCAGCTTCAGAATGGAAGTTCTGGTTGTGCAGTTTTGAAGATTACTTGGTCGTTACGGGTAAAAATAAAAGCCCAGATGCGGTAAAATTATCCTTGTTGCGAAACATGATGGGGCCGGAAGCCGCTAGAGTCGTGTCAACAATCCCTATCGCTGAAACCGAGTTGACCTATGAAAATGTTGTCAGTGCAATCACTGCGCATATAAATCCTCGAACAAATATTGTTTTCGAGCGCTTCAAATTTAATGAACGCAAACAACAAGAGGGCGAACCGTTTGATGCATATATGACGGACTGCAGACATTTGATAAAATCGTGTGAATATAAAACTATGGAAACCGAACTGATGAGGGATCACATAGTTCAAACTGTCTATGACAAAGGAACACAGGAAGCCTTACTCAGAGTTGATGAGCTTACACTAGATAAGGCAATTAAATTTTGCCAGACCAAAGAGCAGGCGTCAAGACAAGTATCAGCGATGAATCCTGTGTCCATTGAAGCCGCAAGAATCAATAAGAAACCTTCTAATATATTCAAGTGCAAGAGGTGCCAAACGGAGCATGGTCCACGTTCATGTCCCGCATTTGGTAAAAAGTGTGTGAAATGTGGCTTGTTAAATCATTTTGCAGTGAGTTGCAGGGTCAGCAGTCATAAAAAAGTGCGTGAAGTAAATAAAGAGTCAAATTCTGATAGTGATTGTGAAACTGTTCACTGCAAGGAAGCTAAAAGTATAAATAGCTTAAAATCTGAGTGGTTTGAAGTTATCATTATTGAGGACACCACAATAAAATGTAAGCTTGACACGGGTGCCGATGTCAGTATAATGCCTGTTAATTTATTTAACAAAATTAATAAAAATTTAAAATTAAAGCTACTGCCAACAAATATAAAACTTGAGTCGTTTGAGGGCAGCCAGGTTAGACCGTTAGGCATGATCAGTTTGCAGTGTAAATACAGAGACAATAAATGTCTAGAGAATTTTATAATTGTTGACTGTAAATCCATGCTGCTGGGTTTGCCTGGTTGTGTCAGCCTAAAGTTGATAAAAAGGGTGCATAATGTACAGGCAACTGTACCTGATGTCAATAAAGAAAATTTTATTCAAGAAAATGTTGAAGTATTTAAGGGGATTGGCAAGGTGCCTGGTGTTTTTGAAATTCCCACCAGATGTTCTTTAGATCCAATTTGTTATCCTTCGCCTAGAATCCCACACTCCATGTTGGAGCCGTTAAGAACTGAATTAGATAGACTGGAAAAGAGAGAAGCTATTGTAAAAGTAGAGAATATAAGTAACAAAGCATGTGTAAACAGAATTGTATTAGTTGAGCGGCCAAATAAGAAAATTAGATTATGTTTGGACCCATCTGACTTGAACAAAATCATTGTAAAAAAACCCAAGATGTTACCAACCTTAGATGACATGGCCATTAAACTAAAAAATAAAAAGTTTTTTTCAGTGCTTGATTTAAATGATGGCTTTCATCATTTAATGCTGAGTGAAGAGTCTTCTTGGAAATGCTGTTTTGCCACACCGTTTGGAGTATACAGGTATCTAGTGTTACCATATGGTCTAATGAATGCACCTGAACTCTTCCAAGAAGTACTGGAGACTCATTTTGGAAGCTTTCCTAATGTCATGGTCTGGGCTGATGACATCTTGGTTATGGGAAGCACAATAGAAGAGCATGATGCTTCTCTTAATAATGTAATGAAGAAAGCAAAAGAACTAGGTATTGTCTTCAATAAAGATAAACTACAATATCGGCAAACTGAGGTCAAATATGTTGGTCAAACATTTAATGCTAATGGCATGTCAATTGATAAATCCAGAGCTGAATCTTTAATTAATCTGGAACCTCCAACTAACAAAGATCAACTAAAAAGTATTATTGGTTCTTTCAGTTATATAAGGCGTTATGTACCAGATATGGGGGAACTAATGTCCCCATTATGCAAAGTTCTCAAAAAGGATGTTGACTTTACATGGTTGCCAATCCATGAGGAGGCTTTCAAAAAACTGAAAATTAAGGTTAGTTCAGCCCCAGCTCTGTCGCCGTTTGACCCTAATAAGAAAATCGTATTACAGTGTGATGCATCAAAAAATGGTCTTGGTTGTTGTTTGTTTCAAAAAGATGACAAAGGTATACCAAGACTTGTCGCATGTGCATCACGCACCATGAACAGCACAGAGCAGAATTATGGACAAACGGAGAAGGAACTCTTAGCCATTTACTTTGGATGTAAAAAATTTCATAAATATATATACGGTGTTGATGTAGATGTGCAGTCTGACCACAAGCCCATAATGGCTATAATGCCAAAGCACATAAGCAAGGTGGGATCACCACGGCTTAGGAGACTTAGACTTAAATTATTAATATATAATTTAAATGTATATTATGTACCAGGCAAAGAAGTTCATTTTGCTGATATGTTATCGAGAAACAGTTTGAAAGTAACAGAACATGATAGTGAGATGCTGCAAATGGTTCATTCGGTGTCAAAATATCTACCAATGTCTGATGAGCGTAAAGAAATTTTTAGAAAAGAATCAAATCGTGATCCAGTCCTGAACAAAATTGCAGAATTTTACTATCATGGTTGGCCAAAGTCTTTACCAGCTGAGCTCAAAATTTATGAAAAATTTAGAGATGACATGTACATGCAGGATGGTTTATTATTTGTGGGAAATAGGCTCATAGTACCTATGTCACTGAAGATCTATGTCCTTGATATTCTACATAAAGGTCATTGTGGTATTTCCAAATGTATCTCCAAAGCTAAGCCTTTATTTTATTGGCCAAATATGCGAACTGATATACATAACTATGTACAAAAATGTAGACCGTGTGAGAAGTATAGTTCCAAAAACTATAATGAACCATTGTTACCCCATAAAATACCTAAAGAACGCTATACTAAAGTAGGCTGTGATATACTAGACTTTAATGGAAAATGCTTTTTAGTGATTATTGACTACTTCTCACACTGGATAGAGCTTTTGCCACTGAGAGACAAGTCTACTAAATCTGTAATTAGTGCCATGCAAGAAGCCTTTACTCGTTTTGGTTATCCGGTAGAGCTAATTGCTGATAATGTACCATTTTCTTCATATGAATGTAAATGCTACTTTAAATCTAAAGATATTGTTTTGTCAACCTCAACCCCAAGATACCCTAAGAGTAACGGTTTGGCAGAAAAAGCAGTGCACATCTGCAAACAGATTTTAAAAAAATGTAAAGAGGATGGCTCTGATTATAGAGAAGGTATATTGCACTATAATAACACACCACTGTCTGGTCTAGATATAACACCCTCACAGATGTTAAACAGCAGGAGGTTAAGAATATTACCCTGTAATAGTGATGTACTAAGACCTAAAGTGCAGAATGATGCATTTAATAAACTAGTTTTAAGACAATCTTTGTATAAGAATACTTTTGATAAGACAGCAAGAATGAAGGTCACAGATTATGTGCCTGGAGACAATGTAGTTTTTAGGGAAGGAAAGATGTGGAATAAAGCTAAGATCATATGTAAGTCCAAGGAGCCTCGCTCCTACATTATAATGAAACAAAATGATTGTAAGCCCTTAAGGCGCAATACATCACAAATGAAGAAATCATTTACTACAGTGAATGATAATGCTAACCTAATGATTGATGTTGATGATTACAATGAGACAGTGGATAGGAAAAACAAAACTCATGTAACTGAACAGAGTTTCCCCACAAATATTAATGTACCCTATATGACTAGAAGTGGTAGAACTGTTAAACCTAGACAAGTCCTAGATATTTAGCCGTGTTCCAATTCTAGGGAGGGAGGTGTTGTAATGTGATGTATGTCACATCACTACTTTTATACACTCTATGCTACTGTCTAGATTATCTATGATCTTATGTCATTCACATTGGAAGTACATAATAAAAATGTATTATTATAATGTTTCTTTTATCTAACTAAATTAGAGATACAACAGTCGGAGCAGCTACCATCGATAACGACTCTGATGCTCCGTCCAGTCAGGAAACTGGCAACCCATTCGTATAATCCCTCGGGTATCCCGAAAGATGGTAACTTGGAAAGCAGCGATTTGTGCCATACCCGGTCAAAAGCTTTCGCAATGTCTAGGCCTACAGCCAGAGCCTCGCCTCTACTCTCAATGGCGTCAGCCCAGCGGTGTGTTAAATACGCTAAAAGATCACCAGCGGAGCGATTATGGCGAAATCCATATTGACGGTCGCTAATCAGCTGGTGATCCTCTAGGTACCCAAGGAGCTGTGTGTTTATGACACGCTCCATCACCTTGGAGAGGAGGGAGGTGATCGCTATTGGCCTGTAGTTGGCCGGGTCTGTGCGGTCACCCTTTTTAGGTAAAGGGTGAACATGAGCTACCTTCCATGTTGACGGGAAGCTTTTTGTAGAGTATGAGAGCCTAAAGAGTCGCGTAAGCACCGGGGACAACTCGGGAGCGCAAAATTTAAGCACCACTGCAGGAATACCATCAGGCCCACTCGATTTTCGGAGATGCTTCAAGAGATGCTAGAGCTCGCCGGACTTCACGCTGTGTGAAACAGATTTCCGGCATGGAGCTTGTGCACCTTGAGATAGACTGTGGTGAGGCACCTCTATCGTCCAGTGTCGAGTTTGAGGCAAAGAGATAGCCCAAGAGATCGGCTTTCTCCTTCGCCCCATGGGCCAGTGACTCATCGAGTTTCCGCAGTGGAGGGAGTGACGACTGACAGAAGTTACCTTCAGCAGCCTTAGCGAGCGACCAGAAAGCCCGGCTTCCAGAAGGATAGCTAGCTAGTCGGTCGCCAATTCTGCGGATGTGCTCATTCTTTGCTCTGACAATGATCTTCTTACTGCACCTCGAGGTAGCGTTAAATTTCTTCCTCAAGTCGGAGGTATTCGGATCTTCGGACACCTGTGCTCTGGCCCAGGCCCTGTATGCGGCCCGTTTATTACGACGGGCCTCTCTGCAGGACTGATTGAACCATGGTTGGCTCCGTCCGCCTACCGGTATCGCGGTGCAAGGAATATAACATTCCATGCCCTGCAACACCACGTCGGTAACGGAGTCTGCACAGGTATCCGGATCTCCCGACGAGAAACAAAGCTGCCCCCAGGGATAAGAGGCGTAAAATTCGCGCAACCCATCCCAATCTGCTGACTTGTAGTGCCAGACTTTGCGCGTTCCCTGTGAATGGGTCCGCACGGATTGCTTGGCTGGCACAGCAGTTCGAATGATACAATGGTCGGATGATCCTAACGGGGCATCAACAACAACATTGTAGTCATTCGGCCGCGTAGTCAGCAGGAGGTCCAGTAAGGAGGGAGTATGGCTCTCGATATCAGGTATCCTCGTAGGTGAGGACACCAACTGCGAGAAACCATAGGCCAGTGCAAAGTTATAGGCTGCTCTCCCTGCGAGGTCGGTAGTTCGGGATCCCAACCACTCTTCGTGGTGAGCGTTGAAATCACCAAGGATCACCACTTCCGCGCAAGGGAACTGCTCGAGCACTCTGTCAGTCGTTTCTTGTAGACGCTCAAAAAAACGAGTCGTCTCCGTATCACCGCTGTGGGACCTGTAAAGGCAAGCGTAGACTTTAGTGGAACGTCCGTAGTCAATACGCGCCCAGAGAATCGACAGGTCCCCGTCTTCAAAATGGCTGAGGCGGCGGCAACAAACATCCTCCCGGACGTACATGCATACCCCGGCACGTCGCACAAAACAGTGCTCCAGTTTGTAACCGGGGTAATGAAGATATGATGTATCGGCCGGGCAGGAAATCTGTGTCTCCGTCAAGAAAAGTAAGGCCGGCTTTGCCGTCTCAAGGTGGTAGTGGACGGCGTCGATGTTACTATGCATCCCTCTAATGTTGCAAAAGTCCACTTTAAATGTGGAACTTACAGGATGAGCCGCTGAGTGCACATTATACATTTTCTTGTTCCTGGCCATTGTGAGTGTGAATAGGAAAAATAAGAAGAGGGGGGACGGAGAGAGAAATGGTCGCATGTGGATCAAAGGACAAAGCACGGGGCGGAGAAAAAATCAGGTCACAAAGGTTGTGTGACTTGCTGGCGCGGGGTACGGAAGGGCCCCCGGTCCCCCCCCGGGGGCAGCAGTCGGGTTCCACTCCGGTCTCCTCCGGCACAACTGCTACCCCAAGGGATTTTTCACGTGCGGCGGGGCAGCCTCCTGGGGTGGAGATTAAAGTAAGATCCCCGGGTTCAGGCCCCCAACAACCCGCGGGCGGTCAGCGGACAACCGTTTCACCGGGTCTCCCTGATCCCCGCGCCACCATGTCACGCCCATGCGCGTCTGTAATTCCCCGCAACCGCCGGTCCTCATTTCCACACGCAACAATCCCTCTCTCGGGACGGCTTCTTCCGCTCACCGCCGGAACACGATGCGGGCCTCGCGGCTTATAAGGCATCATTATGGCGGCGGACTCCGACGGAAGGGTGGTAGCAATGCCGACGGAGTAACTCTCCCACCGCAAAAAGGGAACGTCATTGCCTCGTCAGTTAACAGCAGGATGCACCACAAGCAGGTGAGGTTGGCTTAGGCTCCAAAGATGGTAGGTGAGCCTCTTACACCCCTTACATATACAAGATATTATATTCTGTCTCTTTATGTCTTCATTTTCCATTGCTTCAAGTCAGTATACATGACATAATTCTTTGTTTTGTTAACAAAATCGCTGAAGAATGGATAGAATCATAATTAATTGTTGAAGTGTAATCAAATTTGGTATAATTTAATTTGATATAAAAATATATGTTAATGTATGTACCTACACTCAAAAAGAAGTATTCTAATATACTATTAGAGATACCGTGTACTTCAAAGTTAGGTAGTGGGCGTCGCAACAAAGTGACACAACATATGAAACTATTATTGGAATATATCTGTTTGTAAAATCTATTGAAATCGGGGGCGCGTGGGTTTACGTAGAAACTCCATAATTTGGAGTTTCTGCTAATGATATAACTATAATTGATGTGTATACGAACATGTTATTAATGTATACGTAAGGGTCCTGACTGTGTACATATCAAAATTATATATATATATATATATATATATATATATATATATATATATATATATATATAAAATATAAACAAATACGAAATCCATTCAGTGGTGTTTCTACGTAAGTATGAATTTTGAATTATCACTTGTTGAGAGTGAGGAAACCCGCTAGATTATAAAAGAATATCGCATTTATAACCATATAAAAAATATAGTGCAAATCTCGATGTATAAACCAATCTGCACTGGGCCAGCGTGATAAATTACGCCCCGAAACCCCCTCGTCATTACTAAATAAAGGAGGCTTATGTCTTGCCGTGGAATGTTATAGAGTGATATCAATATGCTTCATTCATATCGATATAAACCTCTAACGGCCCGCTGACCACCACATTTCTCCAATTTACGTCCTACATGAATTATATGTCCTTCATTACTTAAACGCAACTTCGTTTTACGTCCGAAATAAAATGTGTTTATTGAACAATGTGTATAAAAACGCCATTTGGGGGTCAAATTAAGGTTTAGTGCCATTTCTCACATACTTTTGTATAATTAAAACCTTCATGCCTCCCACTGACAGCGTACGGAACATAATTTCACATATTGTGTCAAAGTACATATTTTCAGTGTGTGACTCAGAAATATTATTACAATGAGGTGTAGTGGAGTGTAAGCTTTCTCGGCCGGTGTCCATATTTGTCGTCTAGCCGGTGTCAGTGTCCGACTAAAGTCGTTGGGTCAGTTGCGCTCGAGAAGCCGAAGGGATAACATCTCTTCGAAAGTGAACGCAGCCGCCACTGAAGATGTCAACCGCAGTTATTGACGAAACGTTTGGAAGAAAGGGAAGCGATTCCAGAAGACCTCGGCCAAGTAGCCCGGAAGATTCAATTAATAATGAGGTGTATTTTTAACTTATACTTTAACGTTAGATAAGTTCCTTTGAGAACGTGATATATAATGGTGTAATTATTATATTATGGAGATTTTTTATGTAGGCCATTGTTTTAGCATTAAACCTTTAAGTACCATAATACGGGTTGCCATAATACCGGTTGAAATAGTATGGGTATTGACGAGTCTGGTAGTATATTATTATACATTTTTTTTTGTACAGAAAGTAGGAGACAAAGGAACGTAATATAGTACGACCAGACAATCCACCTGACGGTATGTTGATGTTATTGTCCAATGATATTTGCGAAATTAGCACTTTTTCGTCCATTGCTGGATATGGGAAATCTTTATACATATTATCCTGTGTATGAGAGTTTGTGCATGCTTTAAAACGCCACATTTGCCAAGCGGATTGGCGAGTCCACTATTTTAGAGGTAGTTCAGGGTATGTGGTAGCGGTTTTTTTTATTCCTTAATAGACCATTACGATATCCGCGGGAAGTGATAGGGTGGTGCTAATTCTAAAGCCGGCCTACGCTACACAGCCGAGGACAGCATGAAAATTTGTTAGTAACACAAGTAAAATAATTGATCAATCTACGTTAGTGGTATTAGTAATTCTACAGTGCTTTTATTAACCTCTAAGTTTCCACCTAGTAAATCATTGGAGGGTTTCGGACCGTAATCCACCACGCAAGCTCACAGCGGATTGGTGGATAACCATACTATAGATTTTTTTTGTTTCTGGACCATGCAGATGTCCTCACGATGTATTCCTCATGTCGCCATGCTAGTGACAATTTTTAAAAATCCGTACTTAAGTAGATACCCAGTGGTAAACGGGCCCAGGATTTCAATTCATGATCACTCGATTGTAAGTCGAGTATAGATACCCCTTAGCCCATCACGGCTCTTACAGTAAAAAGACCTATTTATTTACACATACCCAGTGCTTCATAGGGCTATTTTGCGAACTAACGAAATTAGGACGGTATATTCGTGCTACCACGAAACCGGTATATCATCGAGGTAGCGATACATGCCAATCAATCAGAAATGTCGAACGTTGCCATGTTTCGGTAGCGATAGGGATTTTGGAATCAGGGTTTGAAGGGAGGGTAAAATGGGGAATAGGGAGTATCCGGTTGCTCCTACTTATTTCGCACCCACCCTGTTCAAACATCTAAGTCATTCAATGTTTCTACAGCGCATATATAAACTAATTAGGATCTTCTGTTAATTCATGAGTATATATTCTGTGGTCCAAGTAACATGTGAGCTGGTAAATATTTGCTTGTTACTGTACCGAGGGTTAGGTTAATTAGGAGCGTTAGTAAATAGAGGTAAATTTTGCGGAATTGCACATAAAGGCTCGATTGAATGTTTTATACAGAAACAGCACAGTTATACTGAAATGTTTTGGAGATTTCGAATATACCTATATTCAAATTCGAAAACATTCTAATTTCGGGAAAAGCTAGTGCAAATAATGAAGTATAATAATAAATGTAAGATAGGTTAGTCTATCTTACATTTCTGATTTTTATTGTATGTACGTTGGGGATTAAATGTGGAGGGAAATATAAATAAAATATACATCGTTTAGGGGTTAAAAATGAGTACCAAAAATATACATTTGAGTAGGTATATTTTTGGGTGATCAAAATTTTGGGGTTTGAATTTGGCTTAAACCAAATTTCACTATAGTATCTCAGTAAGAGTGACCAGTTTAATCCAAAACAAAAATCGGTTTCCAAGTTTTTACCGTATAACGTGTCACTGCAACGCTAATGCTCATGGTAAATAGGTCGTTTAGTATCAAAAGTAGAATCCATTCTACCAGTTATTAGAATTGCTTTCTTTTTTCATAACTAATATTTCATTTCTAGTATATTTTTCATTCTATACGCAGTTATGACTTACCGACTCATTGTAACTATCGATATCGGGCACAACGTACTTCGCCGCCTACGCTAGCGGTCACTTACCCTGTACTGAGTAATGTGCGCTAGGTCCGTTTTAGATGGAATAGCAAAATTTTATGTTTGTAATTTGTCTTTTTTTTTTACGAGTACATATGGCAATGGTGCAATTAGCACATTCTGCCAGTGTCAAGTTATCTTCGCTAAAAACAACAATTGTCTAAAACGTATTATGCAATGTCCAGTCCCGCCGTAGTAAGTCAGGAGTCCCTCAATAAATTGATAGTACTGAGTTTACTGAGTACAGAAGAGGACTCCTTGGAAGGACACGAAAACGCAGTCCTATACTTTTATTCGAGTATCACAAATATTATGCACAGAAAACACATGGAAGTTTATTAAACTATCACTAATTAATCACAAAATACACAATTTTTATAGTAATCAGACAAAAACTCAACTTCACTTCTCGAGTTCCCGCCAAAAAGTCAATTTTTGATTAGGGAATAAATATAACGTTATTTTTATATAGAACGCTTTTATATATTTTAAATTAGATGACGTGTACCCAGATTTGTATTATTTCAGTTAAAACTTGCATACATTTTGTGCACAAATTGAGTGACGAATTTCTGAACCGACTGAAATGAAAATCGGTTTGAATAGTTTATTTCGATTAAGAAACTTTCTTTTTTTTTCTTTGATTGTATTGGAACACAATTGAATAATATTTATTCTCTGTCCATATTAGTCATACTGTCACGAGAATCGTACTTAGGACAAGGTTGATAATGTTTACTTTATCACGTCACTGAACAGAAGCTTTTACGACTTCCTTTTTCTTTTTCCTTATTAGCGCAATAAGTAGTAGTGCCTCTGATGTAGGTTTGATATATAAATTCAATGTTTGGAATTCAACATTCTTTTGGAGAGTAACTTCACAATTCAATGTGCTATGTAGACAGACAGTCTTTGATTTGTTTCCCACAATACTCACTGCGGCAAGAAATGTATTAGTATGGTACTGTAAATGTATGTATTTATTATAAGGCTCAAAATATAAATAGTGCCCATACCACCTTCAAAAGAGTAGAGTCGCCAAGCCGCTTGGACAGCGTGGTGATTTAAGGCCACACATCCCTCACGTACAAGACATTATGCACGAGGAGGCCCCTTGTTCATCAGTGGATAATAAAAAGGCTGGTTACAATACCCTATAATGCTTACATTGCCGAAATGTGGTTTCTATCGATAGGCCTGATCTATAAGTCGCTCAATAAGAGCTATACTCGGAGTTACTTTGCAGAATAAGGTCCGAAATGAAGAGATTCATCAAGAGCAAACGTCACCGACATAGCTCGTAGAATCACTATGCTACAGTGGCAATGGGTATAGGTCATATTTGTTGCGGGGCCGATAAAACGATGGGATAGATGTAGCCACGTAACTGGAAGTGCAATTTTGAACGCCCTACAGTGGACCGAATGGGGCTAATATTTGTTTTAAGAAAGAAGCTTCATTCACCAATTTTTTCCTTTCTAATAACTCGGCAATTGAGTTCAGAATTATATGAGTCCACTATCATTATTTCAAATTCGTTTGTACAAATAAGATAATACAGAATGTATCAATATTCCTTGTACTGACATAATTATTTGCTCAGCATATGCAAATGATGAATCGGAAATTAGATCAACATTTGTGTCATATGATACGGAATCCAAAGATATTAAATTGGTAATACACATACGAGAAGATATTGATTACGAGGCTGTTTCTAAAATTTTAATTCTAAATTCTAATGTTTTAAAATTTCGATATTACTACATAATACTGGATTATTTTAATGACTTTTTCTAAAAACACGAAGGCGGCAGACGAGCAGACAGTGCACCTGGTAGTAAGTGGATACTGTTACCATGGGCATACGTAACACATGCCAGTATCAGTCCAGAAAGACAAACGTTGGCGATAAGTTTCTGACATCAAAGCAATGAACTTTTATTCGGATAATTAAAAAATCTACTCACTTACGACGCGCAAGGTAATGCAATGGCAACCGGCTCTTTCAGTATCCACTACTGGACATCACATTGACTCATGCACATTGACTCGTGCATAAGGGATGTATGGCCTTAAATCGCCACGCTGCAGCTAGCCAAGCGGGTTGGTGAGTACACTCTCTTAGAGCCGGTGTGTAATTCCTCAACGCTTGTGGTGGCTACTTTGTTATCCCTTTACAACACCGACGGAAAGGGATGTGGGGTATGGGGGGGTGCTATTCTATAGCCGGCCAACACCACACGACACACGTACGACGTAGTCACGTGATAATAAACTCTTGACATTGACATAATATACAATCTGCTGTTATTATGTTAATAAATTTCATTAAAAAAAAATTGTAATTATGCAAAGCAATTAGCGAGAAAGAGATTAAATGTTTCATTTGAATAATCTTGTGATAAAACCAGCCATGAACTACCTAATTTAATTAAGTAATTAATGTAATTATTCATGAATGTATAAAAATAATGTTTTCACTTTTGCTAATTGAAACTTGTAAATCGCTTGTGTTTTAGGAATTATTAAACATGTGAATTCTCTTACCTAAGGCCGTCGTTCCACTAACACGATACTACACAGTCACAATATTTAATTATTGAGCCACCATTCTTTATTCTTAATTTGGCAGTATTAAACAAAGATCGATAGCATGCTGTATCAATCGGCCTTTAATGTACCACTGTATTTTTTTTTATTTATTTAAAATTAATTTGCTTTGGAATGCGGGCCGTAAACCACCACACGTTTTTTTTGTTTTATTTCTCGAGCATAATATACAATCGATTATATTATGCATATAGGTACAATATATATCATAATATAATCGACAATATAATGTACCTGTACATATAATATTAGTTAGTTGGATAAATTCGCGGCCTTTTTGTAATGAAAATAATAAAGACTTTTTTGTAGTACGTAAATATTGATTGAACAGAATATTGTCCATTTAATTCTTTCGTCATTTTTAAAAGGTTTCAAAATGCTTCTCTTGAATGTAATTTTACTCTATTTAGGGAATTTTGTAAAGTGATAATCCGGTGCTATGTCTGGACTGTTGGACAATGCATTAAAACTTCCCAACCGAGGTTCATCATTTTTTTTTTAGTCATTTTGGATGTATGCGGTCGAGCATTGTCGTGATGAAAAACTACACCTTTTCTATTTATTAATTCTGGGCGTTTTTCCTCAAGTGCTTGTTCAATTTTACTAATTGCTGACATTAGACATCAGAATTAATTGTTTGACCATGTGACAAAAGCTCGTAATACACAATGCCTTTCCAGTCCCACCATACATACTTACTTACCAGAACCATACTATGTTCGGAGTGAGGCCGGCCTGGCTTTAGGACTATTTGTGATGGCTCACCTGGCTTAGACCAACTTAGTGCAAGACCTTATTATAAAATTCAAGGCTTTAGAAGCTTTAATCATTATAAAATTAACACTAGAAAGACCGGCATTTGTATCATACCTAGAAAGACCGAGGTCGTCATTTTGACGCTAGGATGTCCCTTGACGTTGATATGAAATTATTGTTAGGTTTGATAGAGAAAAACGTGAGTATTATTTATTAACTTTTATTTATTTTAATCAGTGACACATTTAGTACAAATTATATTCTTTTTTGTATGTTTTATACATTTTCCACGGACTGGTTTCTTACAAGTATCACAAAAGTAAGACATTTTATTTCTTTTACATTTTATATTAATTTGACAAGTTCGTCTTTTGTTTGACTTTGTGTCTTCTACCATTTCGTTTACATTTTCGGGATTGCAAAGTAGACGAGCCGGACCTGGACGATTTTTTTGATGTTCTGCTCGTAACTCATAAACGAGTTGGAGTATGAAATAATGCCGAGAAATATTGGTTTGAGTAATTTTTCTGTAAATAATCCATGAATTTATGACAGCTATGTCTAAAATATTATAAAATACATGCATAGGCCATCTACGAGTACCAGCTCTCACGGAGTATTTCCGTGCCATTTGATCCAAAATGTCTACACCAAATTTTGTTGCATTATAAAATTCCACAGTTTCAGGAATTTTCTTCTCGCCTGTGCCAATTTGAACACTCGGATGTAGAGTACTGAGAATTATAACATTTTTATTTGGTTTTCCTTGATAAATAGTTAGGGTAGTATCAGTGTCTGTCTTCAAAATAAAGGAATCATAACGTGGAGTACGAATTATTTTACAGACTGTTGGTATTTCTCTTCTCGCACGCCTCGTTGTACCCACTATGCTTGTTTTCTCGGCTCTCAGTTTATCTGCCAGTTTTATAGAGGTAAAAAAATGATCTGTAGTTATATTGCGTCCTTTTTTCGTATAGGGTTGTAACAGTTTCAAGATCACATGTTCTGGTAATGATTCGCTTGTACGATCTTCATCTCGGCCTAAGTACGGAAATCCATTACATAGATATTTAGTCTCCACATCAACCAAAAGCCAAAATTTTATGCCGCACTTGTCAGGTTTGTTTGCTATGTATTTTTTAGAAGGAAATAACTGTTCATCACTAGCTTCTATTGCTGATACTAGCGCAAATTTACCCGTCGTAAGTCGCGACGATCTTGTAGACCGCATGTCAAAACGCATATATTTCATAATTTCTTTGAATCTGTTCTTGCTTAGTGTTTCGCGGAATATAGGTGGCCCCCAAAGTTTCGACCACATCAAATCTAAATCTAGTTGGCTAGAATTGTAAGCGCCGCGAGCATATAGTAATGCAATAAAGGCATCAATCTCCTCCAAAGAAATACACCAAGTTTCATCGTTAGTTTGACGACGAGCTTCCGTTTCTGTACATAACCTAATGTGTCGAAGAGTTGCTTCGTCAATGAATAGGCGCCAAGCAGTAATCACTTTACCATCTTGAACGAATCGCTTTGCGTAGGGGGTTGGGCCTGAAACTTCTCGAAGCACGTTTTGGTTACTGCGCCGACCTGTCTGGATTGTACTCTGGGTATGTGCTACACACTTCCCTTCAGTCCCATCACTTGCAATCAAAGTATCACCTATAGCAGGAAGTGCCGATTGTCGTGAAGAAGAACGTCCACCACGCCTACCTCGTCCTCCTCTACGGCTGCTTCTCGATCCGATACAGCGACGATCAGGAACCACACTAGTCGTAGACGTAACAGAGTTCTCTGTATTGGGTCATTTTGACGACAGTGGTCTTTGTAGGTATGACTCATTATATTTCGAGAACTAATTAAGATAACAACTTTATATTTCAACAGGGACTATAAAACTACAAAATATTAAAAGTCAAAGATTATCATGTTTAAACAAGGTGTAACTTTAAAAATATGACCATTTTACTTCACAAAATCGTCAATTTGACGATTCTGGTCTTTCTAGTGTTAATATGATTATCATATAGCAATTGTTGAAAATTAAGTATTTTTTAAAAAAATAACTGTAATAACCATATTTTTTTTTTATTTTTATTTTTTTGGTTTCTGAGCATTATTATTTTTTTATTTATAATTCGTTACATTATCCGCAATTTCGTTCTGTGCATACAAAGAAATTACTCAGATGTTTATTTTCAGTCTTGGAAACCAGTTAAAGATAAATAAACATACTTATCGTCTGGCAGTAATAAGGTTATTACCAGAGCCAGGACTGCAAAATTTAAATAAATAATAATTTGCATATTATATCGGTCTATGAAACCAAATATAAGACGGTTCATTCAGTTGCGTCGTGCCGCAATCCACAGTTATCCACGCCCGCTCTTGCTATAACGTCCAATTGCAGGCCATAGGACTTCCCTTCCCTTAAAATTAGCAGGGGTTTTGGATGCGCGTGGTTAAATATGACCCGAAAGTCCCTCCCGAATGTTTACATAACTTCAACATAAATGTTACCTTCTATGTATGAGGTACCTCATACTACGACGTCGTTCAGTTGATCCAAAACTCAATAGACTTTTGTATTCTTTTATTTCATTATGTTTTAAGGTCAATTATTTTTATGAACGGACTATGGGTTAAGAGACCAGGAAAAATCGAGACAAAACAATCATTCGAACAATGTTATTGTACAAAAAACAGGAAAATCGTATCCTCAAATGAATAAAGAAAAATCAGTGTTTGAAATCGATTTCAAACGAATCGAATCAGTTTATTATTATTTTCGGTTTCGTACGAACAAAATAATACAGAACGAAATGTCAAATCGCTTTCTAATTGATAATGCCGTTTGGACATCAGGATGGTGGAACTTTAAGCACATGCACCACTCATGACAGTGACGGGTGCGCGAGAGGTACTGAGTTAGATAGAATTAAAAGCCTCCCAGCCTCTGGTCATACAAGAAAGTCGCTCCTCTCCCTCAACAGACGTTCCTTGAAGGTTGTAGTCGTGACTCTGTTGACGTATTTTGTCAACAATCGTCTTCCATGTATTGCAGTCTTTAGAGTCATGGATCGTTTTGAGTGGACCATGAGATAGTAAGTCACCGGCGCCTATGTACACTGGCACCACCTGAGGGACGCCTGTAGGCACGCGCTGCGGACCTTGCAGTATCTTATTCACAGCCTCCAAGAGCCCCTTGTCGTAATTAGAAGGAAAATCTCACTAGGCTCATGGTCAGTTCATCGCACTGAGCTTCGCCTTCTTGGTCACTTGCTTGTTACTAACGGCTTCTCAAGATTACTGGAGCATCTGCGTGCTAAAGTATTAAAGCAACCAGCGAAGGCATGCCGATGAGAGTCTTTGCTCAGTGTTTATTTTCAATTCTTTTAAGGTGGACGTGTTCGTAGATACGTCGGGATTCCCAGGGGATTCTGAGTATCAGTACTGCATGTAATGATACTGCGAGCTTTTTAAGTTGCATATTAAACATTTTGCGTATGGAATATTTAGCGTAATTGAATAATGTATGCGTATGCGTTGTGACGAAAGTAACCGTCTGAAAAGTCGGTTTGTAAAATAAATCGATTTTCATCCCCTACGTGAAACAAATGTATTAAAATAAAAGCATTTCCAGAAACGGAGTGGATTTAGAAAATACGAATTATTTATGTTTCTTATACAGCACGAAATAGCTTCCATTGATGCGTGTCTCGATATTGTGATACGATTACCATAAAAAAATGGACGCTTGATCACTTTTTCAATACGTAATACCTTAGAAATCAGCGTGGGCGTCCACATTGCTATCCATGTAACCAAAAATTGAAAAAATTTCGCGAAATATCACTACGGAGAAGACGATTCCCTGAGGTGTTCAACGCTGGATAAACTCAACTCAGATAAACGACACGAGAGGCCCGTAAAGTTTTGTTAAGGAAAAATTACCGGGAATAGGAAAGAATGAATGAAAAATATGTATTTATTGATCACAATAGGAATAATAACCAAAGTGACATTTTATCCTATACTAATTGTAATTTGATAACTGTTAAATAAAATGTGTTTTTTTTTTCACACAAAGCACTCACTCGCACCGATTAGGGACACTTACGCCGATTAGGTATACTCGCACCGATGTACATAGAAGTAGTTATTTAATAGTTGCGGTTATTTTAATATAGTCATATTTGTACGTCGAATCATCCATATTTTTTTTTAACCAGAAAGAAAAAGATCATTTTTTTATTTTCTATGACTATTACTTTTAACATAATAACACTTTATTTAATTTAATGCCAAGAAAAATATGTTAACAATAAAGATTAAAACATTTTTTTTCTTTTAACTACATATATAGGTCACACAAAATTATTTAAGATTTGACTGTAATGTCGAATCTCTCTGTTTTTCTAACTTACTATTTACTTATTTTATTATTACCATTTACTAATATTAAATACTAATTATAACTATGTATGTATTCGAAACCGATATTGTTCAGTAACCTCTACTTTTATTTCGTTCTTTCATTAACGCTCCCTTTTATTTACCGATACCGCCTTCGATTAGCGGCTGTTTATGAATGGGGTGTGCGGCGTTAACGTTCCTAGTAGCTCATAGCGAGTAATAAAGTCAGATATGTCATTTAAAACAATACTTTATCGGGGAAAATATCCGGCTCAGAAAAAAGTTGTTGAACAAAATTTGTTAATTTCAATGATAAAAATTGTGTGTTAAGAGTGTGCTGGTATCTTTTATTCCTTCCTTTATATTACGTGTTAAGAGTGTGATGGTATCTTTTATTCCACCCTTTATATTGTGTGTTAAGAGTGTGCTGGTATCTTTTATTCCACCCTTTATATTGTGTTAAGAGTGTGCTGGTATCTTTTATTCCTTCCTTTATATTACGTGTTAAGAGTGTGATGGTATCTTTTATTCCACCCTTTATATTGTGTGTTAAGAGTGTGCTGGTATCTTTTATTCCACCCTTTATATTGTGTGTTAAGAGTGTGCTGGTATCTTTTATTCCACCCTTTATATTGCGTGTTAAGAGTGTGATGGTATCTTTTATTCCACCCTTTATATTGTGTGTTAAGAGTGTGCTGGTAACTTTTATTCCACCCTTTATATTGTGTGTTAAGAGTGTGCTGGTATCTTTTATTCCACCCTTTATATTGTGTGTTAAGAGTGTGCTGGTATCTTTTATTCCACCCTTTATATTGTGTGTTAAGAGTGTGCTGGTATCTTTTATTCCACCCTTTATATTGCGTGTTAAGAGTGTGCTGGTATCTTTTATTCCACCCTTTATATTGCGTGTTAAGAGTGTGCTGGTATCTTTTATTCCAGCCTTTATATTGCGTGTTAAGAGTGTGCTGGTATCTTTTATTCCACCCTTTATATTGTGTGTTAAGAGTGTGCTGGTATCTTTTATTCCACCCTTTATATTGTGTTAAGAGTGTGATGGTATCTTTTATTCCACCCTTTATACTGATACAACTGAGTAATGTGTTGAATTTAGCTTTTTGTCACCCTTAATTGAAATATAGAGACATTTTTTTTCGAAATTCAAAAATCTCTGCAATGAGTAATTCTTTGAAATCCTTCTTTGAATCCGTAAAATCGCTTGACGATTATTATTTTATAAGACGTCATCACGCCCACAATACAATCTATCATACAACTTTAACACTGCAAAGCGATTTTAAGCTTTACAAATCGCTTTAACTCCAAAATTCCAACTAATCCCTATATTATAAATTTTAATGCCAAATGTATATAACTTCGCTTGAAATCGTTATAAAAGGTAAGTATGTAAGTAGGTAGGTGTACTACCACGAAAGAATACATGATAGAGGCAGAGAAGTTTAAGTAAATCGTATTGCGACTTATAGCTTTTAAAGCTTACAAGGTGTACGAGTGAGTAATTTGTGGCAATAGACTAAGACGTTATAAATAGGTTAATAATTATTAATAGATCAAATTTATGGACGACCGATTGGCGCAGTTGGTAGTGCCCGTTACTGTGCAAAAGGTCTGGGGTTCGATTCCCGGTTGAACATTCATTTGTTTAAAGACAAATATTTGTTCAGGTCTGGCTGTCTTTGTCTGTCTTTGAGAAACTTCATAGTAGAGCAAAAAAAATGTTGAAAACGATTTCCCTAAGGAAGGCGAGCGAAACAAACAGTTTAAGAACTCGAGCTTAACTCTGAATCCATGTAACCGGGGAAAGCTAGTGCCTAAGGTCTTGGACCCTGGTTATGTGGATTACGTTTGGGAGCGTTGAAGTTTTTCTTCCATAAAAGCTCGTCATCCGCCCGTGGGTATAAAAGTATTTGATCGGCGAAGCCAGATGATTCGAGTGGGGTGCTAGTGCATAAATTTAAGGCTCTCCAAGAACCCAGCAACGTATGGAAAGAAGATCAGATCGAGGGATGTCCCAAACAAGACCATTGCCAAAGGATTACAGGAGGTAGTGGTTTAACATTCCATTACCGTAACTGTAATCACAAGAGAGATGAATGGCCAAGCGGTTTGCTGAATCCACTCTTTTAGAGGTAGGTGGTTTAGTTCCTCCATTATAAAATTCCCCAACACTCGTATGATAATGGATTTAATTATAAAATCTTTTTCTTCATTTGTTTACAAAATAAATGTCTGTGTAAGACAGAAGGTAGCGCAAAGGTTTCATTCTGATAATACGAGTACACATATAAATGTAGTCCTCTCAAATATAAAATGCAAAGTTTTTTTTATAGGAAAAAGGCGGCCGACGAGCATACGGTCCTCTGTTGGTAAATGGATGCTGTCGTCTATGTACATCCGCGGTACATGCCAAATTCAGTCCAGAATGACAAACGTTGACACACCCCAGGGTGTGCTGCCTATCTTTCTAGATGAAGGAATTAATTGGGAGAAAGGACTGGGAAATTGGGGAGAGATAGGACATAATGCGAATGGACTCTGTCATATCTCACTCACTACTGAAAAACATACGTACTTACATTAGGTAACAGGGTTTAGTGGAAAATGCAAGGTAGTCTTCTGCGCGAGATAACAATGCCATTCGACTGCTCCCAGCGGCTGTTGGATTGCAGAACGCTGCCTCCCCCTCAATAAGAAATGTAATATAAATAATTTGTAATTTTTATATGTGAATAAACAAATAATATTGTTTAAATGTGAAATCTCACAAAAGCCCTTTAGCTGTGAAGCTGAAATATCTGTACAGGGCATTAGTCGTGTAAATCCGGACGGATTTAAGCCGGTTGTTCTCCCCGGTGACGGATTACCCAGGTTTACGCGGCAAATCAGATATGAGAGCAATGGGTATTTGTCACTTCCTCGTTTGGGCGGTTTCATCAGCCACACGACACTGGCGGTAATGTCGTCGAATTCATTTATTTAGTTCACCAACAAATTAAACGCGAATATAAAAATACTAGAATAGGTATTTACGGTATATATGGGTGCATTTGGCCCATAATTATACTTAAATACATACAAACTTATACCGTCAAAGTTTAAAATAAAATAATGTGCCAATTTTATGGCTAAAGTTACCTTATGACATGGAAGTGAACCGTAGCTATCCAGCAGAAAACCTTTGTCTTTCACTGCTAGGTATAGGCTGTTCTCAAGGTTCGCTATTACTAACTATCTATTCGTTTTATCGATGACTTTCTATAAGTTGTCAATTAATAATAAATGTGATAATAAACGTGAAACACTTAATAATAAATGTGAGCTAAAGAAACAAAATATTAATGATTATTAAAAATTTAACAAAATGTTCAAAATGTGTATACCTTTTATGGTAAGAAGGTTTATTTATTAATTAGAAAACTTAAATGACTCATGAACTAGTCACAACTGTACAAAGAAGCTTTTATCTATCGACCATTGTTACCGTTTAGCTTTGTTTGACAGTGGGTATAATATTTAGAACACATTTAAAATTGACATTAAGACAAAAAATTTGTTACATTTCGTTTTTATGAATAAGAGAGGATTTGTAAACGATAGCCAAGTATGGTGAATACAATTCCATTAGAGATAAAAGAAAAAATGAATATTAAAAACCGGTCAAAATTATCAATTTTATCTAACTACCCGCAAGTGAATGTGCAGTGCCGTGATAAACTCACACAGTTTTATGGCATCAAGAAATTACTCTGTATGTACCCTTTATTTTGTAAATGTTAAATGAAATAAATAAACAAATGAAATCTTATATTGAAACACATTGCTGAATATTCAATATATATGTATAAAGTGTGTACAAAAAGGTAGATAAGCGATCACGTGAAAGACATCATGTATGATGTAATGTGAAAACGCTCTTTACGAATCTGGGAACAAGCCATCCACAAGTCATTGCATCTATATCATGCCTGAACATCTCAACTTTTATTGCAGAGCACTGACCTCCCACATCACAAGGAGTCATGTAAATTTATATTAGCATTCACCCTTAGCCCAGTACAGGTTATTGGATGTTACATACAATGACTTAGGGTTGTGACATAAGTTTCCAATCATTTTTTAATTTTAAATATTCGAAATTTAGGAAGTTAGTATGAGGGTGGTCAGAAACGCAAGTGGTTTGTATCAATTCTTGACGAGTACTTTTTATGGAAACATACTACTTAGTCAATGTACAAAGAAACGAACTGCTTAACAGTCTTAAATGTCTTTTGGATCACCTGCAATTTATATGAACTGATACACATATTTATCTATTTAAATGTGTCTTTACGCGAATGTTCACCTTATTTATTTTACTCGACGTTTTGGTTGGGTTGCGTCACCATGGTCACGAGCTGATTGAAAAGGCGGGTAGTCCACGTCGTCGAGATTTGCGAGCAGTTTCATCAACTACCCGCATTTGGTCTTGTAGCACAGTTGATACACATAACATTAGATGATTTTATTTTTAGACCAGTTGCTATCATAGACCACTTACGTTTCTGAACGTTACATTTTTAGTACACTTAATGATTTGCATTTTTAGAGGGACAGCGTGCACGCTACAATCCAGAGCCTGAGCTCATTTCCATCCCATCCTATCCCTATCCATTTTCTAAACCCTTTTTTCCATCTGGGGACGTGCCAACCTTTGTCATTCTGGACTGATGTTGGCATGTATCACGGATGTCTATGGACGACAGTATCCATTTACAATCAGGTGGACTTGTATGCTTGTCTGCCGCCTTCTTCCTATAAAAAAAACTGGCTTCCTGTGTTGTGGGTCTAAAAAACAAAGATGAACACCAAATACCTAGGTCTGAAATATAACTTGATATTTAAACAAATGAAATCAGACCTTTTGCACAAAAGGTTATTCATTCAGGGTTTCTACTAGTTTGACCATTAGGTCGTCATTAAACTAAAGCAATAAAAATAAATTTCAGAAAATTTTGTAGCCCCAACTGAGGTTGAACTCATTAAATCGATAATTAAGTTACTGAAGTAGGTATATGAATTTGCTCTGGTGACGATAAAGTTTTATACTTCATTAAATTAAGTGCTTTAAAGTAGAGACAGTAACTTTATTATCGTTATTATAGCTGTAACCTAGGCTGAAGTATCACAGAGTTACATAACAGCATGGAAGTTGGTTGTAGTTCTATGAAATCTACCAATTACAGAATAAAACTTTAGAATTTCGGAAACATTTATTCATCACTACACTGGTGGTGGCTAATTATAAAACGTGGTTGCGTAGTTGTATCTTTATTTTTTACAAGCTTATACATATTTAATTAACTTCACATGTATGTTTAGGTCAAATCTTGCAAGCCAAATTTGAACCACTTCCACTAAATTTGCGATTTTGAAAATTTGCACACGTGTTCAGTTCTGATGATAATACACTAAAATTATAGAAATAACCTGATGCTGTAGCTAGGATTGTCTCCCGACGAGGGCACTCCTCAACGGTTAGTAGCACGGACACGAAACTTTGCATATACGTTTAATTTTGATAGCTAAATATGATCTTCACCATGGACTGATGCTGCAGCCAGGATTGTCTTCCCATGAGGGCACTCCTCAACGGTTAGTAGCATGCACATGAAACTTTGTAAAACAAAACATGACTTTCTATCGTAATAATTAATATTATATATATTATTAATATTATACTTTATATAATATATTATTTTATATTGAAGAACTGGATTGCACAAAATTAACGGGCAAGAGACCTAGCAACAATGATGCGTTACTTGAAATGGGTAGATTGAGAAATATTTCTAACTAAAAAGGTGTAAATAAAACAATATAAAACAAACGCTTTTTTTAAAAAACACTTTTATGCAAGCCATGTACTAAAACGAATAAAATAAGTTTATATTGAATTATTTGTTCTCAAAAAGCTTATCGCGCTAATTGTAAATGGTACCTACTTTTATGAATATTTCGCGACAAGCTTCCTGATTGTTTCCTGATTGTAAAAGCTTGTTTTTAAAAAACTTTATTTATATTATTTTTTTATAGTAAGAAATAACAAATATTGTATAAGCCCTAATCCTATTAGGGCCTTACCAATAAAATTGCTGTTTTCTTGTAGCGGCCACTTTGAACTTTATTATCTTGCGTTTGGATTATAATTCCAAATTAAAAAATAATTTCAATTTAAAGATATAATATTCTTTAAAAATGTTTTTCTTGTCTGTAAAGCTTCTCGACTTGAAGCATTATACCTTCTTGATCATTGAAAAGATTTTTGTGTCCGATAAGTAGCTGAAGCTGAAGTTTGATTACAGTGTGCTTCAAGATTTCGTGCAAAGTTATGAATCACATATGTTTACAATGATTTTACAATGTGAACTGCAATTTCGACACTGGTTGCAATAGGTCTACTAAGTATTCCAAATTTTGACCCTATAGATCCAAAATAACACTCCACAACTATTATTTTTTTTTATAGAGAAGAAGGCGGACCAGCAAGCGGTCCCACGTGATGGTAAGTGTTACCGCCGCCCATGGACACCTGCAACACCAGGGGGTATGCGGGCGCGCCGCCGACCTTGCAAAGTCCTATTCACAGCTTTCTTGAAAAACCCCATGTCGTAGTCGTAGTGCGTAGCTCAATGGGAAGACCTCTTGAGGCAGTTTGTTCCACAGCCTACGGGTTCGCGATATAAAATAATTTTTGGACCGAACAGTACGCGACACCTTCGTATCTAGGAAATGCGGATGGACCGCACTTCTGTGACGGCAAATGCGGTTGTAGAAACCCGAAGTGGGAATTATATTGAACAATTCTTCAGAGCATTCCCCATTGTACAGGCGGTAGAACACACAGAGAGATGCAATATCTCTCCGAACGCTGAGGGGTTCTAAACTGCCCGTGAGAGTGGGATCGTTGACAATACGAACAGCACGTCGTTGAATGGAGTCAAATGGGTCTAATTGGTATTTTAGTGCGCCGGCCCAGAGATGTGAGCAATACTCCATATGGGGCCTCACCTGAGCTTTGTAAAGCATTAGGAGTTGCCCAAGGGTGAAGTACCGCTTCGCTCTGTTCAGCACACCGAGCTTTTTGGAGGCCATTTTGGCCTTGCTTTCCAGATGACCCCTAAATTCGACTTTGCTGGAAATGTAGACACCAAGGATCCCAATACTCTCCAAGATCTTTAAAGGTATGCTCTGAAAGCGAGGTGCTACGACAAAAGGGGTTTTTTAGCGGTGAATGCACAGACTTGCGTCTTACTGGGGTTGAAATCCACTAGGTTCAGGGAACCCCAAATCGAGACTAGATCTAAAGAGTCTTCGATTTCAGACACAAGCCTGGCGCGACTCTCTTCCACTCCGACTCGAGGGATGTTGGCGCGGCCCCTGTACAAGGCGTCTCCAGTGCTGTCATCCGCATAACAACGTATGTCACCAATTTGCAACAGGTCGTTAATATGCAGAAGGAACAGAGTTGGAGACAGCACGGAGCCTTGCGGGACGCCAGCGTTAATAGAAATGGTGTCGGAGCAGCTACTATCGATAACGACTCTGATGCTCCGTCCAGTCAGGAGGCCATTCTGGCACGTGACAATCTACAGTTAAAACGATCCTTATCATCTCCTTAACAGGGAGAAATGGAGAAAATATTACGTTCTGGAATTCGAAAATTTACCACTAACTTTTCCAATTCGTTATTTGATGAAACAGACATACTTGACGATGACACTATTATGTAAGTTTTGTCTGTACTATTATGAAGACTGCTCTTTTTTACAAAAAAAAATATCTTAGATGCTCTGCCTACCGTTAGAGATTAAAAAATCCTTGGATGCGCTGCCTACCTCTAGAGTAGAGATTAAACAATCCTTGGATGTGCTGCCTACCTGGACAGATTAAACAATGTTTGGATGCGCTGTCTTCCTATACCGATTAAACAATCCTTGGATGTGCTGCCTACCTGGACAGATTAAACAATCTTTGGATGCGTTATCTACCTCTATAGATTAAAAAATCTTTGGATGCGCTGCCTACCTCTAGAGATTTAGAGAAAATTTAGAAAAAATATTGAGGAGGAATATCACTGAAAATAAAAGGAATATAATGTGGTGAAAATTTTTCTTCATAAAGAATGTTGTTTTGTTTTCCGTGAATGGAATGAATGAAAATTCTTTATTGCGTTCCTATGTTAAGTGAATTACTAACATACAAGTATGCAATAGGCGGCCTTACCGCTAAAAGCGATCTCTTGTATGCAGGCAACAGGTAGTAAAATGACTTAGAGAAAGAGGAAGCCTATGCAATAAAGTCATATAAAATACTAGTAATAATACAATCTTAATTACTTAGAGGTACAATAGTACATCCATTCACATGAATAGCACATGAATGAAGAAAATAGCAGAAGCAATAGAAGCAATATAAATGTTACCATACTACCAGTTTTGTGGGTGTAGTGTCTGTTAATGTAAAAGTCCCTTTTGTCTTATGAATTCAGATGAAAAATAGTGTACGATTACCGTAAACGCGAATCGTCTTTATGCGGCTTTACTTTTAGAGAAAATGTCTCGGAGGGGACACTGTCTAAATGAGCTTTAATAATGATCAGAGACACTCTTATTAATCACAAACAAATATGTAAATCGAAACGTTCATTTGGAATTCATCTCCACAATTTTCAGATACGGTATTAATTATATTATGGGTTAATTCAGTGGACGGCCAGTAAAGCATTTGTTGCGCAAAAAAGATGTGTTAGATCAATATATAAAGCAAAACCTATAGATTGCCTGTGCCAAACCTGTTTATGAGATGGTTATTTTTGTTCACAATGACATATCCAATCATTTCAAAAGAAATGTTGATGTATATAATGCTATTGGTAGAAATAAATACAAATTATACATCCCACCCAAAGAATTGGAATTATTCAGTCATTGTATAGTTAGCTGTATGGCTAACTGTATGGCAATCGGCATTTATAATAAATTACCAGATCGATTCAGGAATACAAATGTTAATTTGATTAAGAAAAATGTATTAAAATTATTAATCGATAATGATTATTACAATGTCATAGATTTTTTTAATTATCAAGACTTAAATAAATAGTATCAGTTCGCTATAAATGAATTATAACATTTCGACTGGATATTCAAACATAAGGACTAAAGTGATATTGAATTTAAACACTAAATTTAAACACTTATAAACTATTGTTACAAAACTGCCCAGTGCTTAAAAGAAAAATAGCCGATACAAAATAAATCTGAATAATTATCTTATTTTAATTTTAAAGTATCTGTGTATATAACTTTCGGACAGAATCTGGCATTGTTTTTTGCGTGAGTGAATGAGTACTAGGCCAAGGAATATGGACATAGACGAGTTTTTAACAACATCTGGTATAAAGTTATCATTGTATAGTCCACACAAACGAAGTCACTACACAATAGGAACACATAATAACGGATCTTAATTAAGAGTTCGCAAATACAATAATTTATTAAATAATTGGAATGAGACATGGCGTAGAAATGAGATTAAGCAGCTGAGGTTACATGGTAATTTTCTTATTACGCGAATATAATTGCCTGGAATTAACATATTAATCAGCGACTTCGGAAGCGCGGTGCGTAAAGCGGGACGGGAGATCTAGAAAGCAAGCTTGTTAAATAGTAAAACAGTAGATACAAGAGATGTAGTTGAATGTTCGTTCAAATGCCTGGTTCGTACGTGTGAATTAGGCTCACATATTAATGATTGTTGAATGAAGTCGTAATTATTTTATAGACAGAAGGCGGCAGACGAGCCAACAGTTCATCCATGTACTTATCCATTGTACTTATCCAATACTTTATCCATGTCTATACTTTAAGAGTGACCGTGCCGTGCCTACCTCTTATCGTCAAGTGTACAGTCTGCCCATCTGCCATTTCAATTATAAACAAATTACTGACATAATCCTGTTCGAATTCAGGTGCTTCGATTGAATGTATAAATACATTAATATTAAATACGTAAGGAAACACTCAATGGCTTGGTTTTCCTGTCTCGTGAGTCGAAAGTCATACACAAGCATTTATGTCCACAAACGCACAGAAATAAACAAATTTTAAAACAAAAGTTTTTCTAAGCAGGACTTCAACCCGAGATTTTTTCACAGCAAGCAAGCATTCATAGAATAAGTTCTATACTTGCGAAACGCCTCGCCGCACGCTCCGCGGTACTAAATACACCACCTTACTCATAATTATCCAATAGCGTTGATTATTTATTACCAAATGAGATAATTTATCAAATCTAATTACGGGGAGATTTACGAACCGTATTTACTACCTATACCTTTTTTTTTAAAAAGTATACTTTATAAAAAAGGTTGAATACAAATAGATACGTGTTAATAGAGTAAAATGTTACCTGGCACCTTAGAGCAAATCAATAGGAGGAATATAGGTATGTTACGTACTTACCGCGCAGGTAAGTAAACAGGGTTTTTTTTACAGAGCAATCTGAAATCGAGTGGTCCGGTCACATAATGGCTAGTGGTCACCGCACCTCATGGACACCTGCCACACTAGGGAGCATGTGGGTGCGCTGCGGATCTTGCAGAATCCTGTTCACAGCTCTCTTGAAGAGCTCCATTTCGTTGCATAGCGGAAAAACCTCATCTGGCAGTTCATTCCACAACTTTCGGGTCCGTGGTATTGTATAAATTGTCTTCATGACCACACTACACAGGGGCTCTTCATCAAAGAAGTGCAAATGAACCGCACAACGTACAAAGCTCAGGTGAGGCCCCATATGGAGTACTGCTCTCATCTCTGGGCCGGCGCACCGAAATACCAATTGGACCCATTTGACTCCATCCAACGACGTGCTGTTCGTATTGTCGACGATCCCACTCTCACGGGCGGTTTAGAATCCCTCAGCATTCGGAGAGACGTTGCGTCTCTCTGTGTGTTCTACCGCCTGTACAATGGGGAATGCTCTGAAGAATTGTTTAATATAATTCCCACCTCGGGTTTCTACAACCGCACCTCCCGTCACAGAAGTGCGGTCTCTTAAGGTGTTGGGGTGTGCTTGCATAGTCCTAGTTGCTGTGCAAGTCTTAGATATTTAAATAACACAACGAGGCTTGTTGAAGTACGTGTATTCGGCCATGACGGGCGGGCGAGTGTGTGTGACATAGACAATACAGATTATTAATAAAGACGGATACATAACATCTCCCTTATTAAAAATGCGTAAGTATACATTGCTTCCTTATTTTTTACAATGAACATTTTTTCTTTTAATTCTAGAGAATAAAACGGAACATCTCTATGACAACGACATCTTCTGTCAAATTGACTTGACTGACATTTACAATTTTGACAGTTCTGTGACAGTGACGATTAACATGACAAAATTTGAGGTTATGTAAACACATCTTGGAAAACAGTAAAACATAAAGTTACTTAGATTAAAATTTCGTAAAATTAAATCTTTGGGGCTTTATAATAGCTCTGCCGAATGAAGAATACGTAGTTGTTGGGCGGTTTGTATGACTATTTGGTGTATGTAATGTGTTTGTTTCTGTTTCACGTTTTTTGACAGGACTAGCTGGACAAGGGGACTGATAGTTCGAAGAAGGAGACGACGGCAATGAATTGGAAGACTGCCGAAGCTCAGTATCTTTTGGAACTGACGGTGACAGTGGTTTGCTACTAGACGGAGTAGACAAAGTAGGAGACAGTTTTGGTTTTAGTATGTGTTGGCGATTTCGACGGAGAATACCATCTGGGGAGGTAATAGTATATGATCTGGGCTGTGGACCTATGTCTGAGACAGTACCTGGTGTCCATATACTATCTGGCTGTTTCTTAAAGTAGATTTTATCACCAATGTTTAGTGAAGACAACGGCTTTGTATGTTGATTATAATAAATCTGTGATTTGTTATTGTTTGTTTGTGTTTTATTTGACAAAGACTTGTAGTTAGGTATTTTAGGTTTCAGAGACTGTTCTAAGACTGGAAGTTTTGTTCTAAGTGATCTGGACATTAGCAATTGGGCAGGTGAATACATGTTTTCTTTAGGTGTATTTCTATACTGCAATAATGCTAAATGAGGATCTGTACGATCAGCAAGACATTTTTTTAACATATTCTTAATAGTGCCTATGGTTCTTTCGACAAGACCATTAGACTGTGGAAAGTAAGGACTTGATGTGATATGCTGTATTTGCCAATCTAAAGTAAAATTATTAAACTCTTTTGAGTTAAATGGAGGACCATTGTCTGAAATTAAAATATTAGGAATTCCATGCCTGGAGAAAATAGACTTTAGGTGACTAATGACAATATTACTAGTGGAACCACCTACTAGTTTAACAAGCTCTATATATTTTGAAAAATAATCAACGACTATGACATACTTGTCTGAATTAAGATCGAATAGATCAACACCAACTTTATTCCAAGGGATTGGTTTTATCTCATGAGGCTGCAGTGGCTCTTTGGAATTACTGCGTCTGTTAGTAAGACAAATATGACAATTATTAACATACTTTTCTATATCAGAGTACATATTGGGCCAGTATACTAGATTTCTAGCTATTCTTTGACAACTGTGAATACCCTGGTGACCTTCATGGATCTGTTTTAATATGTCATTCCTCATAGCTACAGGTATAATTACACTGTTGTTTTTAAAGACAATACCATTGATAATGTGTATATCAGTTTTTAAAGGAAAATATGGCTTAAGGTTGTCTGGAAGTAATCTTTTATGTTCAGGCCAACCTGTTAAGCAATATTTACTCAAAAGTGACAATTCTTTGTCTTGAGAGGTTTGTTCTTGAATAATTTTAAGTTTATTTGGACTAACTGACAGTGACTTAATGACTAAATTGACATGCAAATCTAGATCAGAATCAAGATCATTTAATGATTGTTCTGGTAAAGCTGCTCTGGACAGCGTATCAGCGACATAAAGATATTTACCTGGTTTATAAGTTACATTCAGGTCATATGGTTGTAATCTTAACATTATTCTTTGAAGACGAGGTGGAATATTATAAATAGGTTTATTATGAAGTGACACTATTGGTTTGTGATCAGTTTCAACCAAAGTGTGGCGACCGTATATATATTGGTGAAACTTTGTACAACCAAATAAGATAGCTAATAGCTCTTTCTCTATCTGAGAGTATGACTGTTGACATGAGCTTAATGACGCTGAAGCATATGCGATGGGTTGTTTATCATGGCTAATCACTGCACCCATGGCATCTTTAGACGAATCGACTGACAATGTAATAGGTTTATTTTGATCATAATATGTCAAGACAGGGGCTTTAGTTATACATTCTTTTAAAACATTAAATTCTACATTATGTCTATCTTGCCAAGACCAATCATTATCTTTAGACAGAAGTGTTCTCAAATTTGAAGTTTTTTCTGACAGATTTTCTATGTATGAGCCTAAGTAGGTTACCATACCTAAGAATCTTTGTAATTTTGTGACATTAGTAGGAGCTGGCATGCTACAAATAGCTTTGACTTTATTTTCATCGACTCTCACACCTTCTTTAGAAAAGATGTGTCCTAGGTACTTGACTTCACTTTTACATATGTTAGACTTTTCTTTATTAAATTTTATTCCTAATTCCCTAGCTCTTTCTAAGACTTGTTTTAACCTGAAATCATGTTCTTCTTTAGTTTGACCATATATTAAAAAATCATCCATCATAATTTTGACTCCTGAGATGTCGGAGAACCTTTTTGTCATAATGGAATGAAACAGTTCTGGAGCTGCATTTATGCCAAAGGGAAGTCTAAGGAATCTATATCTACCTTGAGGTGTAATGAATGTACATAGCTTTGAAGAGGCTTCATCTAATTTAAGCATGTAAAATCCTTTGTTGGCATCAAGAGTTGTAAAGTATTGTGAACCGGAGAGACTAGATTTGATTTCATCAATAGTTGGAAACTGATAATGGGGACGCATAATAGCTTTATTAAGTTTTCTTGGATCAATACACAGGCGTAGCTTACCATTTTTCTTTGATGCAATTACAATGGAACTCACCCATTCAGTAGGTTCGTCGACCTTGACTATAATTTGATCTTTTTCTAACATTGTTAATTCCTCTTTTAATTGTTCCAATAGACTGAATGGAATTCTGCGGCAGGCATCGACAGACGGTATAGCATCAGGCTTCATTGACAAATGACATTCGTAATCTTTGAGGCAACCTATTCCTGAGAAGAGATCTTTATATTCGACAAGCTGTGACACGTTGACTGACTCATGAAATTTGACATTATGGACTCTTTTAACTAATTTTAGCATTTCACAACTGTCGCGACCAATAATATTTCTACAGGATATGTCTATTATGTGAAAACTGACCTTATATGCTATTCCGTTATGAGTGACAGATAGAATACATTGACCTACAGTGGGTAAAACTTCTCCACTAAAAGTTGAAAGTTTGTGACAACTTTTTGTTAGACTACTTAATGGCAGATTAAGTTTTTTATAGGAGCTAAATGATAATATATTGGTATCTGCACCTGTATCAAGTAAGAAGTCTACATTCTGACTATTTATAGACAATGTTGTAAAATAAGGGTTTTTTTGACTTACAGGAATCTCATTAGTGAAAAGACTATTTAAATAATAAGTATCACTTGGATTACCCGTATTTTCTTCCTCGATGACTCTCACTTGTTTGCTGCGGCAACACTTGGCAAAGTGGTTAGGTTTGTGGCAGATGCTACAGATGACTCCTATGGCTGGACATTTCGTTCGGTGAACTTGACCACATCTAGAGCAGTTCTTGGTTGACTGTCTGAATTGAGGTTCTTGACTGGACAATGCTTTGCTTGTTTGACGACTAAGACTTCCTTGAGACTGATGACTTTGACGGTTTTGAAATTGATGACTTTGACTTTCTTGACGGCTATGACTTCTTTGACGACTGTGACTTCTTTGACGACTGTGGCTCTCTTGCCTACGATTTGTTTGACGACTGTGATGCGATTGACGACTGGCGATGACACTTACTTCGTTGCTTGACAGGACTTTAGCCTCTAACCTCGTGTTTCTTAGCGTTTTAGCGAGACTGACGGCGGCATCGAATGAAGATGGTTTGTCGATTAGGATACGTTCTCTGATGTACGAACATGATGAATTTAAATTCCAAGAGAATATGTCCTTGACTATATCATCGGCAAGACCTTCGAAATTGCATTGAATACTAAGATTCTTGAGATCAGTGGCATATGTTTCGATTTCTTCATCTGGACCTTGTTTTCTATTAAACAGTTTATGCCTTTCGACGGAGATATTAACACGCGGAGTAAAATAATTTTCAAATCTGGCGAGTAGATCCTTGCATGTGATCTTATCTATTTCAGTATCAAACGAGTAGAATATTTGAAGTGCATCCGGGCCTATCGTTTGTAATAGAATTGCTACCTTTCTGGTGTCGGATTCATTTTCCAAACTGTTGGCTACCATATAAATGCTAAGACTGGTTTTAAAATTTCGCCAAGCCAATGGCATGTTTGCGGCGTTGATGTCGAGACAAAAGTTGCTAGGCGGCAGGAGACGATTTGTAGTTCCATTTTGTGCGGCCATTTTGGGATTTTATGACGAGACGAGACGACGCTTTACATGAAAATTATATTTCTTACTTTTAGGCTGCAATCGCTTACTTTTAACTTATTCTGGTTTCTTCTGACACCATCTTAAGGTGTTGGGGTGTGCTTGCATAGTCCTAGTTGCTGTGCAAGTCTTAGATATTTAAATAACACAACGAGGCTTGTTGAAGTACGTGTATTCGGCCATGACGGGCGGGCGAGTGTGTGTGACATAGACAATACAGATTATTAATAAAGACGGATACATAACACGGTCCATCCGCATTTCCTCGATACGGAGGTGTCGCGCACTGTTCGGTCCAAAAATTATTTTATACCGCGAACCCGTAGGCTGTGGAACGAACTGCCTCAAGAGGTCTTTCTATTGAGCTACGATATGGGGTTCTTCAAGAGAGCTGTGAATAGGATTTTGCAAGGTCGGCGGCGCGCCCGCATACCTCCTGGTGTTGCAGGTGCCCATGGGCGGCGGTAACACTTACCATCGCGTGGGACCGCTTGCTCGTCCGCCCACTAATTTATAAAAAAAAAAAAAATATATAGCAATGATGCAAAAAGTCAAGCACAGATAATTTCTATTAAACCGGGCGTTATAAAATATTCAAATTCAAACGGAATTGAACGTATGAAACTAAAAGAACTCTTTATAGCTATAAAAATAAAGAAGGAAACAATATATATATATATTGCATATATATGCAGAAATTAAAATAAACTTGTTAGTTTTAAAACAGAATAGTTACTTTCAAAGAAAGGAGTCGTTCAATTAAAAGAAAATCGAACTGTATAATAATATGCTATTTTCGCTGTACTTACAGGGGAAGACTTATTTCTTTATAATTTAGAAGTTTATGATTTTTGAGAAATATATTTCAGTTGGTTCATGTATTTCAATAGCAATTATTTGTTCATTGTTTCACATGCAACTAAAGAAACAATATTACTTTGTGGAAATGTACAATATTAGTAATTTAGTTTTTCCAGTCCTTTTATGCGCGTCAAATTGCGATTATCCATGAAGTTTTCAAACTACCATATATTGCTGTCCGCTAATGCCACCGTAGATAATTAATTGTTATATAACGCACATGATTTGATCACATGATGGGGATTAGGTATATCACATGATATAATCCTTATGTCACGAAACAGCATCAATTAGATAGCGGTAATTTACGTATATTCTTTTATTTAATTATTTATCGCAGGCAACAAGACCTATAGAATATACAAAAACGAATTTAAAATTAAACACAAATATATGCACTATGCGTTGTGCTGTGCGTTGTCCCTCGAAAGTCGCCCTCGGAAACGCCGGAAAACTATACTCTTCGGCCAGACGTCCTCCTTTGTGTATGTCTTCAGGTCATGCGACGGGATTCGCACCACAAACGACCTAAAATAGGTACACTTACTGACAATGTCTATTAAACAGACATCTTCATATTATAAGTACAAACCGAAAATCCTTTATGCAGAGCCTGCACGGAAGTTGAGGAGACACCGGCCCATGTGTTAATGAGATGTGAGGATGTGGTGGCACATTGGGCAAATATCTACAGACACTTTCGGATGCCTTCAGAAAATCCAAAATGCTTTTACATTTCTAGAATGCAACAAAAAACAATAAAAACTTCATTATGATCGAATTTTATTAGAATTATTCTATTTAAATATAATACCCAATAATAACAACTTTTACAACTTTACAACTTTCTGCACATATCAAAGGGCATTATAAGTAATAATAAAAACCTGTTTAATTATTTATGTGTAATACTAATAATGTTTACAAAGAAAACAGAGATATAAAAGAATTTGTTCCGTATTTTATGCTCATGGAATAAAAATCCACTAATACAAATAATGACGCAATTTTCGGCTTGAGTGGACTTATTAACTCGTAATAGCTAGCGCGGTGTTTTAAATGGCCTGAACTTCTCCGATTACTAGAGAAAGTCCGTGTCCCTAGATGATTGATTGAAGGCTTAGTAAAATATACCGGCGAGTATTATATATCGGTTTAGATTTTGGGAGTTTTTCATTAACTCATCTGTCCGATTTGCCGAAATAGCTTCCTTTAACGTTCAGCTTTGAGACACGTTGGCGGAGTCTCAGATGCGCTACATCAAAGATTAATTTAACTTCCATTGACCGGCATACGTGTCACCGAACTAAAAAAGTTCAACGTAAAAGTTGAATTCTAAACCTTTTAAGCCCAAATTTAATACTAAACCTGCAGGACAGCACATCAAGGTGAGAGTTTAATTATAAACCAGTTATTGGGAAGCGCAGAGTGGAATGCTTTCCGTCCAGATGAACGGATGATTTGAGGAAGTTTGCTGGTACTGATTGGATGAGAAGAGTGGAAGATCGTGTGTCGAGAAGAGTCTTAGTAGAGGCCTATAACCAGCAATGGAGAGACAGCCTGATGTTATGATATGGTACATACCAATCAATACTTAAATGAAAGGTAAAAACTTGAAAACCGTCCCATGGCAAATTCGTGACTTTATACGCGTTTTTTATATTTTTTAATAGAAAGAATGTGGCAGTCGAGTAGATAATCCACGTAGACAACCAACCTAGCAGTAAGTCGACAACCCATCTGGCAGTAAGTAGACAACCCATGTGGCTGTGAGTAGATAACCAACCTGGCAGTAAGTAGTCAACCCACCTGGCAGTAAGTAGACAACCTATCTGGCATTAAGTAGATAACCCATCTGACAGTAAGTAGACAACCAACCTGGCAATGAGTAGAACCCATCTGGCAGTAAGTAGACAACCACATGAGCGGGCCTCATGCACATTGTCCTATGCATGAGTTGAAGTGTTATCGACTTAAAAAAAAACATAAAATTGAGTGCACTACTTATCCTTGGAATTTAGAATAGATGGATAAGAGACAGTGCGGTGTAATTGTGTGTCGACAAAAAGGTCTCTAATTCAGCATATGATACAACACTAATGCAAGTTACAGCGCTGGTTTTAGTTACATTCTGAGATTTAGCATATAAAAAATTGTGCAGACCATAATCAAAACACACTGTATATTCGACAACAAAGAGCCTTAATTCCTCTTGATATATTACATAGTGAAGCAAACAGGCGGCACCCTAGAAGGGATTTATTCAATTATCGCGCGCCTGCTCGTGAAGGAAAACATGAGAAATTCCACACGCTTGACAATTGAATAATTCTCAATACGCACAAATTCACATTGGGTTGTGCTTAGTATAGCTACGTAGATATAGCCTTCTTATAGTGGCTTATAACGATGAATCTTAAGTATAAAGACCAAAGTATCAATCTGGCGGTTTTTTCTGATTTTTCTGATATACCGGCAGCAATCATGCTCAACAAAACAACTTATTATTGGATAACTGAATTACATAAATTACTGAGAATGTCATCAATTCATCACCAAGTCGATGGAGTCCCGCTTCTCGAAACTCCTTTTTTATATAGAAAAGCTTTTTTATATAGCGGCCGACGAGCATACAGTCCACCTGATGGTAAGTGGATACTGTCGTCCATAGACATCCGCGATACATACGATTGCAGATTAAGGAATGAATTGGGAGAAAGCGTTGGGAAAATAGGGCCCCCCCCCCCCCCTATTTTCCCTATTTTCCGGATAGAATGGGATGAGAATATCTGGCATATCTCACTCACTACCGAAATACATACCTACGTACATTGGGGAAATACGATAAAGTAGGAACCACAGAATATTTCAAGGTAGTTTTCTGTAAGAGAGGGGTAACGTGGCCAGTCGAGTGCACTCAGCGGCGGTGGGAATGCAGCATGCACTCTCCTCCTACAAATTGTCACCTCTATCTAATGTACTGCTATTTCTATATTGTCACCAGTGAACGTAAACCACCTTTAAATTTGTTGCCATTTTCACTATTTGCACAAAATTATATCCCAATATTTTTGATGTAATTAAACGGGTCTTGACGCATATGTTTACCGACCATTTTCACGAGCTGGCATGGTTAAATCAGCTCCCAACCGTGGTTGGTAAAATGATTGCAGATTGTCAACAAGATTAGTTTGTTTTCATTTCAACCTTTTCAAAGATAATGCGAGTTTTTTAAACTGTCGGGGGTTTTATCAAAATTTTTATTTATGTCTTTTCGGTTTCGCAGATTTCTCAGTCGCAAGGTTAAGAATCTAAAACGAATGATAATTTATCGACTATCCTGTATAAGCTTTACGACGAAAACATATACAAACTTAACTGTGAGAAATCTCTTTTTACATGCCCCGCGGTGAAAAATCGGTTAAAAATCCCAAAGAATAAAAAATACGAAGAATCCAATTATTTTTCGGGAATTAATAATAACAAAAACTGTTTTGTGTTGCTACTGGAAATTTGTTGGCAAATGGATTTTAATATTCTTTAACCGTTCAAAGGATTATGAGATTAACTCTGATATAAAAATGAAAATAAGCAAATATATAATCAATGAAATGCAAACAAAAGTAAAATCCGTCCGTTTGTTCCAATTGTTAGATGCCATCACCCAATTCAGGGGATACAGATAAAAAATAACATAAATTTGTACATGTACACACAGTATTACATAATATCTTAAGTGAAGACGTAGGACTCAGGAACAAGATGATATTTGACAATGATAAAATGAGGTGTACTCTGGAAATCTTTGTGAGAGGCCATTTTGTATACAAGAGACAAATTACAATGTGAAACACGGAAAAGGTAGTCGTGATATGTCGAGAGATGGACAGAATTCGTTGAATTTATGAAGCTCTACAACGTTTACTGAGAGGGAAAGTGCACGCTGCATTCCCACAGCCACTGGGCGCACTCGACTGGCCACGTTACCCCTCTCTCACAGAATCGTGAGAATCCCCCTACAAAGTTCGCGTTCGAAGTCGTGGGAATTTCTAGCTAATGAATAAACAAGTGAATAAATAAATAGATTTGTTACACTGCAAACTCATTTTGCGTTTAGTTGCGTAGTTTGCGCTGATGGTGCTCATTAGTAATTATTTTAATGGGCGAAGTTTTAATTACTAGACCACTTAGTTGCTGTCAGTTTAACTTTACCACAATTCCAAGGTTAAAATTCTCGTTGAATTACCCTTCCGATAAATTCCTGGTTAGCCCTTTAATGGCATACATTAGATTGTACTATATTTTGCCGTTAAACTAAAAATTTAACCAAACGCTAAACAAGGAAAAATGTATTTTTATTTTTTTTTCTTCCATGTTATACGATATTAACAGGCATTTTTTAAGATCATTACCTACCCATACACAGTAATAGTACAGTACACAGTAAATGTGAGGGGGAGAATGCACGCTGCAATCCAACAGCCGCTGGGCGCACTCGATTGGCCACGTTACCCCTCTCTCACCTTGAAATGTACTGCATTTCCCACCTTATCTTATTTCCCTAAGGTACGTACGTGTTTCGGTAGTGAGTGAGATGTACCAGAGCCCATTCCCATCCAATCTCTTCCCATTTCCCCAACCCTTTCTCTAAATCTATTCCTATATCTCCAAACGTAGGCAGCGCATCCTGGGGCGTGCCAACGTTTGTCATTTTGGACTAATCTTGGCATGTATCGCTATGTCAATGGGTGACAGTATCCACTTACCATCAGGTGGACTGTATGCTCGTCTGCCGCCTTCGTACACAAAAAAAAAACAGGGTCTGAAAAATTTACATTGAATGAGAAACACACTAAGGCATGTGCACTCGTATCGAACAGGAGTAATTGAAGATTGATTGAAAATCAATTATTAAGTATATAAAAAATTACATTAAATACATACCGTTCCCTTTCATCGGCTGCAGTGTTGACACGATCAGAATTGGCGAGTTGAGTGCCAAAGACAGCATCCAGACCATGGCTATCATCTTGTAGGCGTGGCACTGGGTCTGCCATTTGCGCGATTTTAATGGCCGGCAGATCGCGAAGTATCGCTCCAGAGATATGGCTACGAGGGTCCACACGCCCACTGATACGGAGACCGCTGGAATAGGAAGTGTTGGTTAGAACATTGAATTTAATGAATTTAATTGAATTTAATTAATATGGTATATAATATCAATGTTTTAATACACGTAGCCTGGGATGCCCAGGTGGACTGAGGACTTGGAGAGAGTCGCCTGTACTCGGTGGATGAGACCTATACCCAGCAGTGAAGAGACACTGGCTAATGGTAGTAGTAGTATTATGATTCATAATTTATCTTTATAAACTTAAAACCGAATCCAATAGGTAGTTTTATAAAATTGTAGTACAAAATTAACAATAACTCATCATTTGTCGAAACATGCGTTTAGAGATCATTTGCAATTATATTATATTGAGTTGATGCTGTTGCTTCTTGTAAAATAAACTAAAATAATTATTTTGGAAAATAGACCATTCATTGAAACGAATTTGTGTTCTCTAAAATCCTTTAGAAGATTTGCAAGTATTATTTATTAGACATGCTTTTAAAATGTCACGCTTTTAACAAGTAATCTTTTAGAAATATTTTTTACCTAGTTCTATTCAACAAATGTGTCAAGTCACAGGCGGATTATGTTCACAAATTTTAATATAAACCGAATATGAAACTGTGTTTATGACAGCACGAGTAAATTCATAAAAGAAAAACCAAATTTTCCAGCGAAAGTTAGCGTAAGTAAGTTTCCAGCGTAATTTTAACGAAGTTAGATACAGCGAGGCACAAAAATGTATTACTAGGACTGACTTCCAAAACCTAGAAATTATATTATACAATCTATGTTTTACAATTATTTAATATAGGGGTGTATGGGGTTCGACTTATTATTTGACGCGATCCAAGTCATACAAGCGGCACGCTCTGCTGGACAACAGATGGGACTCTGCCTGGTCATTATTCAAACATCGCTAGACTCGCCACTCAAATATTAATTTATATAACTATTCAAATCTGGGCCTTCAATAACCGAGACCGTCGACGGGCAACCCATTTGTCCAAAATTATGGAAGAGGCTTATATTCAGCAATGGAGATGTTTCGATTAAACAGTTGTGTCTCCTGCACTTTAGGTAAAAAGTTTCAACCAAACTTGTATTAAAAATCAGTAGCGGTTCCAGACTTCCATTTAATGTGGTCGCCGAGATCCCAGTAAACCTCAATTACGATTGAGAGCCATCATTCAAATCGTTATATTTTTTTAAATTTACTTTTACAAATATTTAGGATTACTTTTACAGATGTTTCTCAAATTTAAATCCTGACGTCATTCGTTTATCGATTCCCAGATATGGCCCTCAATTGAAACGCACTTCAGCGGAGACGTAAATATATTAATAGACACGGTATTAATATAGAAACAGACGCGGTATGAATTACATTAACAAAGAAAGATTTGACGCACGTCTCGGAGCTCTGACTTGAGTGTACGTGATTTTTAATAACGAAAGTGACTTTCAAAGTCGACGCCTACTCAAAACAAAGTTAAAATAAATGTATGTATGAAAAATATATTAATTTAATTTAAATTTGTGTATAAAACACTCGACGGCTTTTATGAGTTATTTCTATATCATATTAATGTGGCAATGTCAGATATGGGTATATATATATTATAGTCGTCGTCGCAAACTCCTAATCCCCTGTTGCATAAAGAATCTATCGCAGAAAGATGCAAATTTCGTATTTAACTTCAATGAAACACGGGTGGGTACACAATGCGGACCGTTTAGCTACGATATGACTAGGCCCGTTTCACTCCTCATTTTAGGTACGAATATATAGGTATCTTTCGAATCAGATTAGGTCACATATAAGTTCGTTGTACTGATGATGTATCTGAATAATCGTAGCATTTGGTACCACGACGTTGCCACCACTTCCGTTGTCTATTATACAATGATTCAATAATTTTATTGTAAATAAATATATAAAACTCTTTATTGTGTACCAAAACAAAACAAAACAGCAACAGACATTGTAACACATGAAATGCACAAAAGGCGGCCTTGTCGCCAATAGAGATCTCTGTTGTACTATGATTATTATAACTGCGAATAAAAACGCGGCGTGAATGTTGATTACTATTCGGGAGTCGCGTCGCTAGAGACACGCTCGTAAATCGTTAGTGTGATAGTGCCCTAAATCAGTCCCTGCTGCGAGCTGTAAACTCCCGTAAACTTTTTCTCTGAAATATGAGCGCGTTAATTTCTAGATGCAATTAAAAGCTGTAGTGGAAGTGCGGCATATTTTGGCAGGCATATTTATAGGCATTTTCAATTTTCATAAATATTCTATATTCCGTGACGTCACTTTAAAGTGAGTCATATACTGCATTAAATAGAAAATATATAGACACAGAAAATATTAAATTAAATTACACATATACGTGGAGAGGTCCAAAAGTTTCCGAGCTGACAAAGAAAAAAGACAAAAGACACTCAAGTTCATGAAACTATTAATGTAATTGTGTAATTAGCATTTCTAATGGGCGAAAATCGCAGCGGTCACTTCATCATCAGTGGAAAATCTTCTACCCCTTATCTTATCAGGGGTGGTTATCCATTTGGATTCCCTATCACTTCGACCCAATGGGATTCCCTAACCGTATCTTCTGCTCTTGCTCCCCGAATATTATATCCATATACTTCAGGATATCCGGCAATCGTACAAGAGTGTAGTCTTCTGGCTCCAGATTACCTCCAGGCAGCTCCAGGATGTCTAGAAGACTCATTCTGCATCTCACCAGACCGTCACATTGGCACAAAGATGCGTCATGGACTCTTCCTTCTCGTTGCAGGCTCCGCAGATGTTATCATCTGCTGAATTCATTTTGCAAAGAAGGCTTTTTGTACTGAAGCGGCCCGTGAATACGCCAATCAGCTGCCGTAGCTGCTTTTTGCTGGAGGAGAAAATTTACCTTGTACTCTCTAAGTCCGACTGGAATTTTGAGAATAAATAGTAATCACTGCTAGCTCACTGGTAGGACTATTGGGTCGGTGGTGAATTTCCGTGAAGCCACACTTCGAAACAGCAGCTTTCGCAACTGCTGCGGCGTGGACGCGTACATTGGTCATCGAGAAGCCGCTCACCTTTATTTAGTTTAACACGACGTTTCTGCTTGATTGCTTCTGGTAATTACTCTATAAGGTTAGCATAATAGCTCCCAGTTACCGTAGTATTGCGTTGTTTTATATCTATAAGTAATATTCCTTGAGAATCCCAGAATATCGAAACCATAATCTATTTGATGGACTGAATAACCTTAGCCTTTTTAGGCAGTGCTTCACCAGAACAACGTCATTCCATCGACTCCCTTTTGGAAAGAGGATCTTAGTAAAGAAACATTGTTTCATCCCCAGTAACTATTGACTCTAAAAAATCGTTTCCCTTTCTCTAAAAGGCCTCCAAATGTTTCTTAGAGCTCGCCACTGGTTCACTTCGCTGCACATTTGAAAGAAGTTTTGGCAACCACCTCTCACTAACTTTATTCATATGAATATTATGAATATTCATTATAACATCAAATTATAAATTTTGACGAATAATTCCGTATATATACCGATGTCACGTACCAAAAAATTCAAGGTTTATGTGATGGACAGTTTGTAAATGAAGTCAAGTTACCCTTAGGGACCAAAAGTGAATTTTTCGTCAACCCTAAACGCGTTTGTGAACTCATAAAACTCAATATGTGGTGTCGTTTATTTTCATGTCAGTCGTAAATTCTGGCCGAACGTCCCCACTCAAAATCCTCACTGTACACAATGTATCTATTTGTTATAAATGAAGAGAAAATGTTTTGTTCAAAAGATTCCAATGTCTGTTTTCACGTTAGAAAATCGGTCTACCTGTGGCACATAATGGTACGAACAATAATGAAGTCCATTCATGACCCTTTAGTCCTTTATGCTAACAATCAATCTTTTGACTGTGGAGAAGTTAATAGATTGATTGGTGCTTAAGGCCGGTTTACAAAGTACTAGCTACTCACTGGTTAGTTATAATTTTCCGCTGAAATAAGAGAGCTCTTTTCTTCTAACTTGTCTTATTTTCTTTTTTCGACCTCTTAATTATCGATTTCTGATTTCCTTCGCAGTATTCGCGCCAATCCTCGTCAATCACACACTCCAATTGGGGTTTCCAATATTGTCAAAAAAACAGTTTAAATATCAATGTGATCAGTAAAAACAGAAATAATGCGACAAAAGTGACTCGGCGTGATGAGGGTTGGCGAGTGATCCGTAAGGATGAAATATTTGAAGTAACTTGCTTTACGCTTTACCATTTACTCTATTAATTATCTGGAGATAAATACGACTATTATACTCGTAGATCAGAATTCAAATTGGTTGATTCATGAGAGCACGATATTAAAAATTCAACTTCAGTCAATTTGCTCCTGACTTCAGAATTTACTTAAGCGATCTTCTGAACTGAAATTCGATGTGATTACTCAGTGAGTGAAGATAGCGTTAGTAACTACTATTTATTCAAATGTGAAACATTCCTCGTGAATGAAAAGTGTTTGCATTGATTTTTCACCTAATTTTGTGCCCATTTTCAATTTCAATCCCATTTGTGCCCATTAACGAGTTTTATTTGAAAAATTATTCAATGAAAATAGCTGAGTAAAATAAAATAACAATATATTAACAAAGAAACATATAGGACGTCGCTGGAGTTTTATTCAATTTACTGGACCAAAAACAATATCATGTGCCCACAGGAAGCTTGCCTAGCCACACACTCAAGATCAGTCATAATTATAAATTAATTATGGAGAAAACTTGTTACGTTTATTATCGCGAAAATTTTATATACTGCTTTAAAAATAGTTAAACAAGCTAATACATTTAGCTTTGAGAAATTTAATCGATAAATTAATTTTGTAAAGGGGAGGGCACATCCAGCAATCCTGCTACCGCTGGACGCGGCCGCCTGACTACTCTTCCATAACAATAAAGTGCAATAAAGTGTACTGAATTCATCCAATCCTATTCCATCCCATCCTGTACCCTCCCATCTTATCGAATGCAAAGTATAATGAAGTCCCCATCCTATCCCCCCAATGAGGATGGGAGGAGGAATGAGGACAATTATTTTCCCATTCCCTATTTTCCCAAAATATTCCTAAATCTCTAAAAGTAGACAGCGCGTTCGGGAGAATGCCAGCTTTGGTGATTCTGATTTGATAGCATAATTAGGTACTCATAAATTGCAGTTCTACATTAGAACAATGTCTTAAGACATTAGCTCGCCTTGTATACCATAATGAGCAATAAAGATTTTCAAATAGATAAATAAACTCATGCTTTGCAAAAATATAATTAATAAGGGCAATAAAAAGATGTTGCAAATTATTAAAATTATCAAAATGCCTCTTGAAATTGAATCTCAAAAATTATATCGCCAATAATGAATTCTTAAACCAGGTTTTTATTGCATTTGCAGTTGTTTATTGCTTCGTTTATTGCATTCACAGACGCAATTTGTAACAGAATACGAAATGAAGCGTATACTTCATAGCGTATATGAGTGCCTAAAATTATTTTTCAGTGGTTTCGCTCGGTTTTTTGATGCTTTATCACAATGAGAGTAATTTGTAATCTACGACTCTCTCACCAAAGGTCTCTCTCTCTCTCTCTTTTTTTGTATTGCTTCGAGTGTGAAGCGGCGAGCGGCACTTTATTATATATTCATTCCATTCATTCGTTCATTCGATTTTTTCCTCCACCCACCCCCTAAGAGTAACGCCGCGCCGCTCACAACAACCAAAATACTACAATTATCGTAAGTTGGGTTAATGTTTGTTACTGAATTTATTTCATGGAAACTCTATATATTTAATAGATTATACATATTCAATGAAATTTAATGGACCTTCGATTTTTACTGTCGATCTTATTATATATTTAGGTATACCTTATATATATTTAGATCCACCTTTTGTATACCTATTTATTGAAAATTTTGTATCACTTTTACTGTAATCTCTGGTGTGCAATAAAGTGTACTTTTTACTTATATTTGTATAGCCTAATAATTTTAACATTAACTGTATCGTTTTATTATCATTAGTCAAATGGAATGTTATTTACAGACAAACCTTAATGTCTGTAGTAGACTAATGAGTTATAAAATATATAACGCAAAACGATCTCTACATCTTTTCACATGTACCATACCTCCATTTAAGCCAACACAAGTCTAGCATTATCAACCTACCCAGCGAAGACTGTGACAAATTGAAAATCGTCTGTATTGAAATGTCTTGTAATAATACAGCCGAATAACTCGATTTCAGATTATGGTAATGCGTAGTCGAGGGTATTTTTTGTCAAATAATCTGAATGCTCTGAAGAATTGTTCAATATAATTCCCACCTCTGGTTTCTACAACCTCACTTCCTGTCACAAAAGTGCGGTCCATCCGCATTTCCACGATACGGAGGTGTCGCGTACTGTTAGGTCCAAAAATCATTTTATACCGCGAACCCGTAGGCTTTGGAACGAACTGCCTCAAGAGGTCTTTCCATTACGCTACGATATGGGGTTCTTCAAGAAAGCTGTGAATAGGTTTTTGCAAGGTCGGCGGAGCACCCGCATACCCTCTGGTGTTGCAGGTGTCCATGGGCGGCAGTAACACTTACAATCACGTGGGCGGTCCCACGTGATTGTAAGTGTTACTGCCGCCCATTGCACGTCCGTCTGTTTGCCTATAAAAAAAATAAAAATGCCTATTAAAACTAATCAACCTACCATCAACCTGTGTCGCTGCACTGCTGAATATAGACCCAAAGACCATAACCAAACACTGTCTTCAACAATCTTCATCCAGCCACTTCCAGTAACTTCTTTAAGTGGTCACACCATCTGGCCGGAGGGCCACGCCATGTTTCTCACCAACTACACGTATACCAATTAATAATAATTGGTAGTGAATAATTGTATTACCCGCGTATAATTAGGTTTAAAAACTATATAGTTAATCTATCCAACCAACTACACTTATACAAATTATTAACAATTGATAGCTAAATAATAATAATTGTGTTTGTAATAATCGGGATTATCAATTATCCACCAACTACACTTATTTATTACAATTACCAGTATTTGGAAGCGAACTAATAATGACTGTTTTTCCCCGTATTGACTCCGGTATTGGCTCGACAAGCTGAGGGGAAGCTCGTGTGTGGCGGGGCACCTTGGGAGATGCATATATCCAGCAGTGGACATTGGAGCCTTGGAGGGATAGTATAGCACAGTATTGTTTAAAAACATGTCAGCTGTAGGGGGAGAGTGCACGCTGCTTTCTTACAGCCGCTGTCGCAGTTGATTGTCCACGTTACCCACGTCTTTCACAGAAGACTACCTTGAAATGTACTGCATTTCGTAATTTATCGTATTATTTCACAATGTACGTACGTGTTTCGATAGTGAGTGAGATATGCCAGAGCCCATTCCCATCGCATCCTATCCTATCCCTCTCCATTGTCCCAACTTTTTCTCCAAATCCATTCCTTAAACTGCAAAGGCACGGCCCCGGGTAGAATTAAAGATTAAAATCGGGTAGATTAAAACCCGGGGCGTGCCAACGTTTACAATTCTAGACTGATGTTAACATGTATCGCGGATGTCAATGGACGACAGTATCCAATTCGCCATCAGATGGACTGTACGTTAGTCTGCCGTCTTTCCTCTATAAAAAAGTGTTTTCTATTACACATGTTTACAAAGTAACTATCAAGCTATTCTATTTTCATTGGATACAAATTAGAATTCGCCTCAGTATAATTTTCGGCCCTGAGGAATACACATAATAGCTAGCGGCAGAATAGCAAGGTTAATGCGTTGCGTGAGTTATTGGACCTGTCCGGTGGGAATGCGAATTGCAAATACACGTGTATCCAAATGTTGCTTCTTTTTTAATAATAACAGGTGCTCGGGTATTTGCTCTATACAATTTGTATCGGTATATACATATATCGACAACTACATGTTGTCAATTACTGCAACTTAGGACTTATGAGCAAACTGTTATGAGCAATGAGCAAATTTGCTTATGAGCAAAGAAAGAATGTCTACAAAAGGTCTAAAATTTTTATCCTTTTCATAAAGTGCAAATGGCTTTTGGCCTTCATCAGCCGACGTGTAAAATGATTTCTGCCGTCCATGAACATTCGCAACACCAGGGGGGATCTGGGTGCGCTACCGATCGTATAAAACTCTATTTATAGCTTCTTCTTGAGTGAGGTAAAGATTATTAATACGTACATAATTTGATTAACTCAAAGCACAAGTTTGTCCTAGCTAATGTTGCCTCAAAGCTAAATGTTGAGATATTTCTATAATTTAAAGCCGTGCCGGTTACCTCGGCCGTGTTGTATGTTTACATACACATGTGCATCATACATCCAAATGTATGTTGGACAAATTGAATTAGAACTAAATATAAATTCTAATTGAAGCTTAAGTTAGGCATCCCTGTGAGAACCGCACAAAGATCTCTTAGAAGGCTTCCATTTAATGGAAAATCTTAACAAGTTAATGGTTCTAATGATTTTTATGAGGTACATTAAAATTTACGGTTTGGTACGCTTTGGTGCCTCAGGTACCAGTCACGTAAAATCGCAATCAGTGCAATGTGACTTTTACGTTAGAGCACGCGAGGTTTAAATTTACTGATGCGTGTGTCGGGTAGAAAGATTTCTTTATAGAAGAAAGGTTGTAGACAAGCAAACAATCCACTTGAAACTCGATTGATATTTTTTGGTTTAAAATTTTCCCTCCACCTTACATTAATTCATATAAGAATCCTCACACTTGAGATTCCGTCAATTGAGAATCTGTCCATATTTTTTTTTTTATATAGATTAGTGGGCGGACGAGCAAGCGGTCCCACGTGATGGTAAGTGTTACTGCCACCCATGGACACCTGCAACACCAGGGGCTATGCGGGCGCGCCGCCGACCTTGCAAAATCCTATTCACAGCTCTCTTGGAGAACCCGATATCGTAGCTTAATGGAAAGACCTCTTCAGGCAGTTCGTTCCACAGCCAACGGGTTCGCGGTATAAAATATTTTTTTGACCGAACAGTGCGCGACACCTCCGTATCGAGGAAATGCGGATGGACCGCACTTCTGTGACGGGAGGTGCGGTTGTAGAAACCCGAGGTGGGAATTCTATTAAACAGTTCTTCAGAGCATTCCCCATTGTACAGGCGGTAGAACACACAGAGAGACGCAACGTCTCTCCTAATGCTGAGGGATTCTAAACCGCCCGTGAGAGTGGGATCGTCGACAATACGAACAGCACGTCGTTGGATGGAGTCAAGTTGATCTAATTGGTATTTCGGTGCGCCGGCCCAGAGATGAGAGCAATACTCCATATGGGGCCTCACCTAAGCTTTGTAAAGCATTAGGAGTTGCCCAGGGGTGAAGTACCGCTTCGCTCTGTTCAGCACACCGAGCTTTTTGGAGGCCATTTTGGCCTTATTTTCCAGATGACCCCTAAATTCGACTTTGCTAGAGATGTCGACACCAAGGATCCCGATACTCTCCGAGATCTTAAGAGGTATGCTCTGAAAGCGAGCTGCGACAACAAAAGGGGTTTGCAAAGACAAAGGGGGTTATTAGCCAGAAGGTTTGCATCGAATGCTTTTTATCTATAGATAATTAAGTAACGCTTTTTCTTAACCTAACGTCTTCATATAGTACAAACAAACGCACATTCTCTTACCCTAAAAGCATACACACTTGATGACTATCTCTAACGTGAACATACCACCCAGGATCATCATCTCCGCTCCGTTGTGGGTAAATAAGGGTGGCCGTAGACATTAGTAATGTTTTCAAATGATAGAAACTTACCACCAGTACCCAAAGTGTGATACTAACGTACATGAACAGCCGTAATACTTGCCTACATTAGTCAATCATGACGGACGTTAACACGTTCGCGGATGCACCGTTTGAAGTGCAAGCCGCGAGCAGGCAGAATTTCGGTCATTAACATGAGGTCAGCCAAGACTGGCCGAAAAGAGATTTTTGTATGAAATCATCGCAAATGGCCACTTTACTAGACCCTTCATATTATTGAACCTTAATATGTGGGGTCTAGTAAAGTGGTCAGTGTGCCACGATCTTTGCGTCCAGTCTTGGCTGATCAAGACCGAAATTCTTCCTGCTCGTGGCGTGCGCTTTACCATTGTAGATTTGGAAGTAAATTTGAAAAATGTTTGAGATGTAAGGAGAATAGGAATAACAGTATGAGGAGGTAAGAAGCTATAGAAATATTATACAGTAGTGAGAACTGCCACAAGACAATTAGATCCCGAGATTAGCGGGAACAAACACACAGACTGACAGACTCACAAACATACTTCATCCTTTGTATACTACGTGACACTGATATAACTCAAAAAACTAAAAATAGGTTGTACAGTATCGAGAGTAGAGACGATTCTAACAGTTTTTACAATAGGCTTCTTTTTCATGATTTTGATTTTGTACAATTCTAGTATATCTTTTATACTACGCGCTTCGCCCGAGCCGCGTTGCTCGCGCCGCCTGCGGCGTCCGGTCTGTGTAATGAGCACAATCAATGTTTTAGACAGGACAAAAAAGGGGGAGGTGTAGGGGAGGGGTAGGGGAGGGGTAATAGGGGTTTGTAGGGGGAGAGTGCAAGCTACATTCCCACAGCCGCTTTGCGCACTCGACTGGGCACGTTCCCCTCTCTCACAGAACCTTCTCTCACCTTGAAATATACTGCATTTCCTACTTTATCATATTTCCCCAATGGTACGTACATCGTGTTTCCGTAGTGAGTGAGATATGCCAGAGCCCATTGCCATCCAATCCTATCCCTCCCCATTTTTCCAACCGTTGCTCCCAATCCATTCCTTAATCTGCTAAGGTGGGTAGCGCATCCGGAGGCGTGCCAACGTTTGTCATTCTGGACTGATGTTGGTATGTATCGCGGATGTCTATGGACGACAGTATCCACTTACCATTGGACTGTAAGCTCGCCTGCCGCCTTTTTTTCTATAAAAAAAAATATAAATCTTTACATGTTGGTAATTTTTAATTCATTCCCTAAAAAAATCGTTATTTTATTATCGGTAGAACGTTTGTATATTTTATTTTAAATTAGTTGACATGAATCAGGTTTTCCGTTAGTTCGATGACTCATTGTATAGATGGGGTATATAGTGGTAGTGATTTAAAAAAATCTTATATATTATATCTTATACAATATTATATCACGTAAAATTGCTTTTCGTCGAACTTTCACAAACAAAATTTCTGGTTTATTTAGGTACTTCTAATATTTACTGAGAAAAAGTAAACTTCGTAAGAAAATTTTAGGAAATGGAACGGATTTGGTTGAAATTTCTAACAAGAACCTCCCCAAGGTTGTTACATTAATAATGTACATGTTTATTACTGAAAATAATATCGTCAATCAGAACTTACTTTTATACCTTCCATTATTCTTTTTCCTTGCATATCAATGGAAAAAAACAGACAATTGAAATTTGGATATGCAAGGATTATTACCGATTTCTTGCTTTATACACTTACTTAATTATAAAGATCTAACGTGAACATTTTATAAGAAAAAATACGAAAGTGAAAAAAGGACGGAGTGCTGAAAAGAATGTAATTGTCTCCTCCTTTGGCAGATTGGCCTATTTTGCTACTTTAACTTTAGAAAATAGAAGAATAGTAACTGCCGAGAAAAAGTCAAAGAACGACGCCCATGAAGCAGAATGATCCTTCTTTACGACAATGGGGCCCAGCTCACTTCGCCAGACAAACGAAGTAATTTTTGAGTACTGTAAATGTAGAGTTAATGGGTCATCCGCCATAGAGTCTCGACCTTGCGCCCTGTGATTTTTATTTCCTAAAATAAAATAAAATACCCTAACATAAGGATAAACTCGTAGGAATATATTTTATAAATCCAGAAGAGGCAGTAACGGCCTTCCAAACGGCTATTGAAGAGGTGCCTAAAGAAAGATGAGCTGAATGTTTCACACACTGGTTTTATCGCATGAAAAAGTGTATTGATTGTCGCAGAGAATCCTTCTAAAAGCAATAGAACAACTTCCATCTTTATATCTGTTTCATTATTGAGATTCCAAAAGCTTTTAGTGTCACCCACGTATAAGTACATACCGTAATTTATTGGATCTATCAATGTTATCGAACTCAAACATTTTTTATAAACTTATTGCTCGATTTGTTATTCTCTCATGTAAGTTATTTATGTTAAGTAGATATATTTAAATTGTTCGCTGGAGGCGTCTACAAACTTAGGCCCGGCTTGAAAATCAGCGTTGTGGTCTGGTGTAGGCGGCCACAACATTATGATGTCAGGAACCTTTTTAGTTGTCACTATACTTTATTTTTGATTGTAGATTATTTAAAAATAAACTGTAAGTATATTGTTTGAATAAGAAATTATAAACTATTCTCATTGTGCTATGTACCTATTGTGTTTCGGAAATGAAATATACTATACTCTACTCTTTTCTTAAACAAATTGAATACCAAGTTATATATTATATGTAGAAAAGATACTTCTAATAATAATATCGTCATATAACAAGATTTGTTCCGCTATATACATTTGTTCATATTTTCCGAGACTAATGCCACTTATAAAGCGCTTAGGAGAGCCTAGCAAGGATATTGCCGGAAAAAAATACGAAGGAATCTAAAAATATGTTTTTGTTACAACACTTAGGGAAAAAGGGAAACTGACATATGTACATATATATATATGTACATATATATATATGTGTACATATATATGTACGGCTACATACTAGCTTAATATTAGGGCCTTACCTGTAAAATTGCTGCAGGTTCATAATGGCCACTTCGAACTTAGTTATCTCACGTTTGGCTTGGAATTCCAAATAAAAAAATAATTTCATTTTAAAGCTATGACATTAATTTTCAAATTCAGTTAGTCAAACGACTTTTTGCTCAGATATCGTTGCGACCATGGAAAAAGTAAAAATTGACGTTTTTTTGGAATATCAGTTCCGCTGTGGCAGAATCGAACACAGACGGCGCGTAATACCAACGATGTGCACGGACCTATGGTAACACCGCAAACGAGCGCACGGTGCGTTTTTGGTGTAATCGTATCCGTTCTGGAAATTTCGACCTCAAGAACAAGCGCCGTGGACGACCGGAGACTAAAGTCGATAATGACGAATTGAAAGCAATAGTGCAAGCGGATTCATCTCAAACGACATTTGAGTTAGCAGCAGCCTTTGGCGTAAGTGACAAAACGATATTTATACATTTGTGTCAAATCGGGTAAGTGAAGAAGCTCGGAAAGTGGATACCAAATGAGCCTAATGAAAGTCAAACGCGTCGAAGCTTTCCTTACTCTGCTGAGCCGGCACAAAAATGAAGGAATTCTGAATCGTATTGTCACTTGTGATGAGAAGTGGATTCTGTATGATAAACGTTAATGTTCGTCATAATGGTTGACTCCAGGAGACACAGCCAAACAATGTCCTATGATCCACCTCCATGATAACGCTCGTCCACACACTGCACGACAGTCTCAAAGTTACAACGCTTCGACTGCAAACTCTCCATCACCCATTGTACTCGCCAGACCTTGCCCCTACTGATTTTCATTGTTTTTTCGAATTTGGATAACTTTTCACAGGGGAAAAAATTTAACTTCGATGAAGTAGTGAAAAACGCCTTCAGCTCATTCATCTATTCCCATCCTCGGGAGTTCTACAGCGGAGGCATCAATCAACTTCAATTACAGTGACAAAAATGCGTTAATAATAATGGACAATACATCGATTAATTATTTATATATTTTTTATACCTACATAAAAATATTTGTATTTTTCCATATAAAATGACAATTTCATTGTTAAGGACTTAATAGTATAATTATTTGACGATACAGTACGAGACTAGGGGCTCCTTTACTCTCCGCCTCTATTATACATGTAATTGTGATAAGGATATATTTATTATTCTACTCTTGAGAAGATCTTGTAGTTTCTAACGGAAAAATGTCAAAAGGAACCTTTTCACAGAAGTGTTTGATCTCTTCACGTTAAAATGGAACCTAACAAATATCGGACAAAAATACCATGTCGGAACGATATAAAGTGTTTCTCGAGACAACAAAGAAATCTTATAAAAGAAATGAGGACTTGAAGGGTTCGTATCGCCAATTTTAGGGTTTAGCAAGGGAACCTTGATATTGTAGAATGGTGATAACCTATTCCGGATTTACATTCGAGAAGTCGCTAGTTGGTGTGCCGTGGTTTGTAGCTAGCGATAGGAGATACAACGGGTAGGGCTGTTACCTCTCCGGATTTAACTCTGAGTCTTGGGATTTGAAGGATGCTTATCCGGGCACTAGTAGTAGTACGATGTCATCTAGTAGGTTAACATCGTAAATCTCCGGGCGACGCGGCTGTGATGTCAAGTATTCAATAAATTAAACATATACTGATCTCCAATTTTCTACTGATCTCCGGGTTTAAATTATTTCTAAGGTGGCGGCCCTAATGAAGAGACGACGAGTTTTCCTCTTTCCATTACACTTCTCATTCCTCATAGTTACGAGTAGTTTTTCTAAATAATAGTTTTTTCTTTCTTTTCATATATGACAATGGTGCAATTTGCACATTCTGTCAGTCGAGCGCGCTCAGCAGCTGCGGGAATGCAGCATGCACTCTTCCCCCCCAATCCCTTGTGGATAAGTATGAGACAAAATCCCTTTATTTATATTCTGAAACAAAAGAAGGCTTTATGGTCTGCAGTGGGCGTTATAGCTGATTTTAGGTGAACCATAAAATAAAAAAAAACTATCTTTGTTACTCCGTTTACAGCCTCGACTATCCATCATTGTCAGTAAGACAATTTTCTTAAGTCCCTTATAAATGGTCCTAATAATAATGTCTTATTTAAGCACTAGCCCGAAATAAGAGTGCTAACAATCAGGGGGCGCAGAAGTGACCCCGCCAAGACTCGCCGTACTACCGAAAACTGCACCCTTTTCTCGAATCAACTCAGCGTACAGTTGACCCCTCATATTATTACGCATAACAAAAATAGAAGACCCAAAATGATACCTAGACGAGAAGTTCAGGAGCTAGAAAACATATTTATCTAATAGGTAGTCGAAAAAGTTCGCGGCCTTTTTAAACGTATGACTTTAGGGTGACATATTTCTGGCAACACTGATCACTGGCGGGAAAGTGATATATCGTTTGACAGCTGACTTTCTTGTATTAGAGACTAACTGAAATTACAAACTAAAAGCTTTATCTTGTAATTTCATTGTATTATACAAATAACCTCTTATTATTTTCACTATAAAATGGCCGCGAATTTATCCGACTACCTAATATTTAAACGGAACTCAACGCGTATGTTTATCTTATTTATTTTACTCGACGTTTCGGTTGGGTTGCATCAAAATTAAAATGTCAAATTTCAAGTAAATTTGACTTTCAATTTTGCGGATATTGTGAAATGGCCAAGCCACAAAAAATAAAATTCCAAAGTCTTGGCCACTTTTAGATCTCATCTCTTTTGTCGGACAAACAGCTGCAAGTATTGGCAACATTTTTACAGAAATGTTTTTCTTGGGATTACAATGTTCTTTTGCGGTTGGCAAACAACATAGTGATGCTCATATAATATATGAGATAACTATAATATTATTGGCATGGTGTTTCTAATATTTCTTATTGTGTGTAATAAAGAAAACATTTTTATGTTAATTTCCTATATTTTAACTTGGCTGTTTGAATGTTTTTGGACTCTCCTGTAAATATAATTACTAAATTTTGATATGGGAGTCATATTGATGGTTATGATGATGTCAGCCTTTCAAATGTTCCGCTGCAGATAGGGTTACCAGACTAGGTTAAAACTGAAAAATCCTGACAAAAGCCTGATTTCCATAAAAAGTCCCGACATTTTTGTCACAAATGCATGTGACGTAATGTACGAGGGAGAGTAAAAATATATCTACACTTTCATCATAACCCATCTTTAAAGTTGTCATACTGCCTTCTACGCATGCATGCATTCTACGAGTTAGTACGACTGTAATTATATGTGCGCCATCTGACCCCGATCGCGTCAGTTGCTTTCTGACGGTTACAATATAAACATGTCCGCTTCGCTATCAGTTTGCACCAAGGAGGAACAACGGCCAGGTAGTCCGATTTCTCTGGTCGGAAGGCATGAAGGGGGTTGAAATTCATTGTAGACTTTTATCACAATATGAGGACAGTGCCTTGTCACGTAAAGGTGATTTTTCGTGGATCGACAAGTTTAAAAGTGGCCGGACGAGTGTGACGCACGAAGAGGGAGCAGGACGTCAATCTCCACCACGGACGAGAAAATTCAGCAAGCTCGTAGATGGTTCTGGCGGATGGCGAGTTATGCTCCATGAGATAGCGTCTTCTTTGAACATAAGTCACACAACGCGACCGGTTTAACGTAAGCTATTTCATTAGCTCATTAATATACAGATACATTCTGCGAATTAGCAACTATGAGGACTACGATTGCTAAAGGTGCTAGCGGACATACTCACTTGAGTAGTATGTACTGCTTGAGTAGTAGTAGCCACTCACCCATGTGTGTGATTAGCTAAATTTTGAGATACAAAGAATATTTGGAGTACAAAACAAATTTTTATTACACCTCAAAATACTTCCCATTGGTCTCTATACAGCGATTCATTAGTCTAAACCAAGATTTAAAGCACTGGCGATACTTTTCTTTAGAGAGGTCCTTGACAGCTGTCATAAATACATTCTGAGCGTCCTCAGAGCTGTCGAAAAGAATGCCACAGAGTCCAAGCTTCACTTTTGGAAAGAGAAAGAAGTCGCATCGAGCTAAATCAGGCCTATAGGGAGGGTGTTTCAATTCAAGGATCTCTGTGATTTTCAAAAACTCTTGGGTATGGTTTGCTTTGTGAGATGATGCATTGTCATGATGCGAGAAAACCCCTCTCAAACCTGTTTCAGGACGTTTTTGATTTAACACATTGAATACAGTTAGTAAACACACTTTTCTGTACTATTGAGCATTAACGGTTTTTTGAGCGTATAGAGAAATTGTCGCTAAATGGCCACCCGCAGAGAAGAATGTTGCCACCATTGCCCACACTTCGCCCACGTTTGAACTTCCTGGAAGGCTCTTCGTTTGGAAAGACCCAAACCGTTGATTGTCGCTTAGATAATGGGTCATATTGATAGATCCAACTCTCATCTCCAGTAATAATATCAAATATAATCCGTCAGTCGCCATTTTTTAATTTCCCTGCACCATATCACGCGGGCTTGTTTTTGTTCAGCAGTCAGTGAATGAGGAACCCAACGCGAAGAAAGCTTCTTGACTTGAAGGTGTTCGTGTAAAATTTCATGAATGAGCGGCGATGAATCTCTCTGTTTGTAAGTAGTTTTTGGGTCTTCGTGCAACATTTTCGTTGCCTCTTCGATGTTTTCATTCGTTACAGAAGTCGCAGGACGGCCACTTCTCTCATCACCTTGTTAAATTGACAAAACCATTTAAAAATTGTTGCACGGGATGGTGCGAGATCCCCAAAAGCTGATACTAATCTATCTTTACACTCATTTTCATTTAAACCAACTTTAAAATCGTGTAACATCATTGCACGAAAATGCTCTCGTTCGAATTCCATTGTTTCAAAGAAAAGCACGCGATATGCAATAATAAAGTGAAGAAGTGAAGAAAAAAGTGGCTTTCGGAATTCGAATTTCAAATAAATGATGTTTTAAAAACGGCACAGTTCAAATGAGTTCTCTTCCTCAAATTTGAGGATCTCAAAATTTACCCCGTCACCCTATTATATTACAATTTTCAGCATAACAGATGGCCCACTTGTAAAAATATGTTTTGAAATGACATTCAGTTGCTCGCTTTTGCTTTGCTGTATCAGACTACAAATACCTATGTATATGTTTTTTTTTATAGAAGGAAGGAGGTGGCAGACGAGCATACAGTCCACCTGGTGGTAAGTGGACACTGTCGTCCATGGACATCCGCGATACACGCCAACATTAGTCCAAAATGACAAATTTTGGCACGCCCCCGGATGCGTTGCCTACCTTTGTTGATGAAAGAATGGATTTGGAGTCATAATCCATCACGACGCGGGACAGTGCGGGCTGGTGGATACACATATCTCAGTTTTTTTTTTTGTTTCTCGAGCATGTGGGTTTCCGAGTTTTCCCTGATGGCCAAGCTAATGACAATTTTACTGAACTTCTTGTTTACTAAAAAAAAAATCTTACTAAACTTGAAACTCAGCGGTACGAGGATTTCAACTCACAATCACACGAATGTGAGTTAAGCTTACATATTAATGAAAAAAATAAATAAATGCACACATACTCTTTTATCATATTTTATAAATATATGTATTCGTATATTGTCACGCTTTATACCTATATAAGTATATTATGCAAATTGAGTTGTGGTCCAGTCGGAACGAAACAAGGAAATAATTACTAGGAGTTTGCCGCAATAACCCTTCACGGATTATGCGAATAATTAGGAGGAATATAAATCGCTAAATATCGTGGAGACCTTTAATTCAATTTTTTTGTAATTTCGATATTTTTTTTTAATTTTCACATTATTTTCATTCAATGCCGTACTGATTACAAAATATAAATAATGAAAGTTCAATAGTTTGAACTGAAATATATAGGTATACCCTACGTATTACGATCACACATGACACGATCACTTAATACCGTAAAAAAAAACATAATCAGCCTTTTCATGATCAATCCTTTAATATAAATAAATACCTACATAGGGTGATAATAATTTTACGTAAATATCCTCTATGAATCAAATGGAAGCAGTTAGAATTATCTAAAGTAATAATAACAGAATAATATCAGCTGTGTGAATAGCATCACCCCATATGTCATCACTCATCAGTCATCACCGTGGGTGAAGTAAAAGGTGACTAATGGATAAGTGGCTACCACCAGAGCTGAAAAACTACATCACCTCTAAATGAGTGTATTCGCCATCCCGCTTGGCCAGCGTGGTGTTTTAAGGTCACACATCCCTCATACATAAAACAATGTGCATGAGGGAGGCTCATGTCAAGCACTGAATACTGAAAGGGCTGGTTGCATTGCAACAGAATATTACGACTGAAGACTAGCTCCATGGAATGGAATTGCAGAAATCCAATTATGTCTTGATAACTTTCAATAATAGTGGGAGGGGATTTGCACTGCAATTCCACAGCTGCTGGACACACTCGACTGGCCGAGTTACCCTCTGACAGAAGACTACCGTGAAATGTACTGCATTTCTCAATTTAGTCTATTCTAATGTACGTATATTGTCTCAATGTACATACGTATGTGTTTCTTTAGTGAGTGAGATATGCCAGGCACATTTCCATTCCATCCCATCCTATTCCTCCACATTTTCCCAACCCTTTCTCAAATCCATTCCTAAATCACCAAAGGTAGGAAGCGCATCCGGAACTTGCTAAGGTTTGTCATTCTGGACTAATATCGGCATACATCGCGGATGTCCATGGGCGACTGCATCCACTTACCACCGGGTAGACTAACTGCTTGTGTAACACCTTCTTTTTATAAAACAAAAAATATTTTAATTTTGCAAACACGTTTACCTAAAATTGTAAATCGTTTATAACGGGTCTTTCAAAAGGGACGCTCGATTTTTAAAAACCCATTGCGACCATCGTTATAAAGATGTATCTGCTATATTTGACAGTAATGTTTATTGAGCTTCACCATTTAATAATAGATTACATGATTCAACAATTTTACTGATTCAATCATAAAATTTTACTACCAAAATGACTGTTCAATTCGTGGAACGTTCCTTGCGTTATGTGGAATTTGTGGTCAGAATAATCGGCCCGTTAAGTTTTCAATTCGTTTTTCAATGGAAGAAACCGGATCAGCTGGCGATCGAACACCTCCTGCACGTCAATGAAACGCAGAGTCTATCGAAAGCATTGTTGATGTTCGGGGCAGTGTGTGTAAGAATTTATCGTCAAGACAGTCAATTTATCGTCGTGCGCAAGAAAATTAAAAAGTAAATCAGGTAAAACTCAATTGACTCCGAACTGCAGCCGAATGACAATAGACAGCGCCGTACATTTGTTTACTGAGTTTTGGAGCAATTGGAAGTGAACCCTGCTTTTGGCCGATAATAATCTTCGAACGGCTTCGTTAACAAGTAAAATTGTCGCATTTGGAGCGATGAGAATCCACGGGAAATTCAAGAGAGTCAAATTCATCCCGAAAAAGTCACAGTTTGGTGTGAATTTTGGTCCGGAAGCATTATCGGCCGTTGCTTCTTCTAAAATGAGCAAAGAGCTGCATTCACTATCAATGGCAACAGGTATCCGGTGACTATTACCGGTTATTTGTGGCCCCGGTTAGATGATACGGACTTTAGCCATATGTGGTTTCAACAAGATGACGCCACGTACCCAGCGCAAGCAGCGATGGACATTCTGCAGGAGAAGTTCGCAGGCTCCATTATCTCGCGAGGCGCTGACATCAACTGGCCACAGAGATCGTGTGATCTAACGCCCTTAGACTGTTTCTTGTGCGGTTACGTTAAATCCCAGGTGTATACAAATCAACAGCAAACAATTGATGCCTTAAAGGCCAACATTGCCCGCTTAATTAATGAAATCGAATCCGATTTTCCGAATCGAATATTACAATGTTTTTTTTTAACTTATTGTTCATTTCTAATATATTTTTAATTCTACGCACAGTTGTGTTCTAAGAGCTTCGCCCGCGCCGCGCCGTATTCCAGGCGCCCGGTCATTACCCTATACTGACTAATGAAATTCACCAACGTTTTAGATAATATATATATTAATTTCCTAACTAAAATCATTTTATTTTTCGCTAAATCGGTTTTATTATATTTTTATTATATCGGTGACACTTTATATGTATGTACGAGATTTTGATTATAACATTTATAACTCTGGTTGAATTTTCAATCGCTTTGCTGTTACCACGAATTCGAACAAATTTCACTGGTAACTTTTCATACAGTTTTACCCGGAACTAATTAATCTGTGAGAAAAGTGACTTACCTTGTAGGAAAGGTATTAATTTACACATCGCTGCTCCGAAGAGGAACCTTCTGTATATTTGTCCAACGAGGGTGAAGGGTAGGCAGAACACCCCCAACAGGAAATCCGATATCGCCTGAAACGATGATTGTTAGGGTGAATGAATAATAATAGAGTGAATAATAATAATAAGACTTTGCGCATGTTGCAGATATTTCATAAGTAATTATTTTATGGATAAAAGATATAATATATTTATTTATGTATGATATAAGGGCTTATATCTAAACCAGCAAAAATACAAGAATGCAGCAAAAATACTAAATGAGCAGATAATGATTAACAATAAACGCTTATTTTTAAATTATTACAGTAAATACTTTAAATTACTAAGAATGTCATCACGCTTTGCGAGACTCCAATTTCTTTATTCTCACCACAGAAGTTAATCCTAAGCAATAATTAAATTCTTCTCATTCGATACATTTTGCCGCTTATATAATTACTTCTCATACATAAGTCACTATGAAACATGACAAAGAGGTATAGATTGTAAACACTAGGCATTTATGCATGCAGACCAGTCGAGTGAATTCGCGGGCCAAGCTTGTACATATTAATAAACTTTCCACTCAAGTATGAGAGTATAATTTATGTGAAAGGATCTGTGTTTGTTTATGTGTGTGCATGTGAAGAAGAAATTATTAATTCATATTATATAAACGAGAAAATTGATTAGTTTGTTACCTAATAAACCAATGGCTGTCTAATATATGTATAAGTTTGTATAGTTCGTTTCTGTCCCTGTCACTGCGGGGGAATCCGCAATCTATCGCTAGTAATTTTATATTTGTAACAATGACATTGTATTTATTATAGGTTTTATAATATAAAATCTCCACAAAATACGAAAACTTACAACTCAAAAGAAGGTTTTGAAACCTTCTTTTGAAACGTTTGTATAGTTCGTGTCTGTCCCTAACACTGCGAGGGAATCCGCAATCTATCGCTAGTGATTTTATATTTGTAACAATGACATTGTATTTATTATAGGTTTTAGAATATAAAATCTCCACAAAATACGAAAACTTACAACTCAAAAGAAGGTTTTGAAACCTTCTTTTGAAACGTTTGTATAGTTCGTGTCTGTCCCTATCACTGCGAGGGAATCCGCAATCTATCGCTAGTGATTTTATATTTGTAACAATGACATTGTATTTATTATAGGTTTTATAATATAAAATCTCCACAAAATACGAAAACTTACAACTCAAAAGAAGGTTTTGAAACCTTCTTTTGAAACGTTTGTATAGTTCGTGTCTGCCTCTATCACTGCGAGGGAATCCGCAATCTATCGCTAGTGATTTTATATTTGTAACAATGACATTGTATTTATTATAGGTTTTAGAATATAAAATCTCCACAAAATACGAAAACTTACAACTCAAAAGAAGGTTTTGAAACCTTCTTTTGAAACGTTTGTATAGTTCGTGTCTGCCTCTATCACTGCGAGGGAATCCGCAATCTATCGCTAGTAATTTTATATTTGTAACAATGACATTGTATTTATTATAGGTTTTATAATATAAAATCTCCACAAAATACGAAAACTTACAACTCAAAAGAAGGTTTTGTAACCTTCTTTTGAAACGTTTGTATAGTTCGTGTCTGCCTCTATCACTGCGAGGGAATCCGCAATCTATCGCTAGTGATTTTATATTTGTAACAATGACATTGTATTTATTATAGGTTTTATAATATAAAATCTCCACAAAATACGAAAACTTACAACTCAAAAGAAGGTTTTGTAACCTTCTTTTGAAACGGTTGTATAGTTCGTGTCTGCCTCTATCACTGCGAGGGAATCCGCAATCTATCGCTAGTGATTTTATATTTGTAACAATGACATTGTATTTATTATAGGTTTTATAATATAAAATCTCCACAAAATACGAAAACTTACAACTCAAAAGAAGGTTTTGAAACCTTCTTTTGAAACGTTTGTATAGTTCGTGTCTGCCTCTATCACTGCGAGGGAATCCGCAATCTATCGCTAGTAATTTTATATTTGTAACAATGACATTGTATTTATTATAGGTTTTATAATATAAAATCTCCACAAAATACGAAAACTTACAACTCAAAAGAAGGTTTTGAAACCTTCTTTTGAAACGTTTGTATAGTTCGTGTCTGCCTCTATCACTGCGAGGGAATCCGCAATCTATCGCTAGTAATTTTATATTTGTAACAATGACATTGTATTTATTATAGGTTTTATAATATAAAATCTCCACAAAATACGAAAACTTACAACTCAAAAGAAGGTTTTGAAACCTTCTTTTGAAACGTTTGTATAGTTCGTGTCTGCCTCTATCACTGCGAGGGAATCCGCAATCTATCGCTAGTGATTTTATATTTGTAACAATGACATTGTATTTATTATAGGTTTTATAATATAAAATCTCCACAAAATACGAAAACTTACAACTCAAAAGAAGGTTTTGTAACCTTCTTTTGAAACGTTTGTATAGTTCGTGTCTGCCTCTATCACTGCGAGGGAATCCGCAATCTATCGCTAGTGATTTTATATTTGTAACAATGACATTGTATTTATTATAGGTTTTATAATATAAAATCTCCACAAAATACGAAAACTTACAACTCAAAAGAAGGTTTTGAAACCTTCTTTTGAAACGTTTGTATAGTTCGTGTCTGCCTCTATCACTGCGAGGGAATCCGCAATCTATCGCTAGTAATTTTATATTTGTAACAATGACATTGTATTTATTATAGGTTTTATAATATAAAATCTCCACAAAATACGAAAACTTACAACTCAAAAGAAGGTTTTGTAACCTTCTTTTGAAACGTTTGTATAGTTCGTGTCTGCCTCTATCACTGCGAGGGAATCCGCAATCTATCGCTAGTGATTTTATATTTGTAACAATGACATTGTATTTATTATAGGTTTTATAATATAAAATCTCCACAAAATACGAAAACTTACAACTCAAAAGAAGGTTTTGTAACCTTCTTTTGAAACGTTTGTATAGTTCGTGTCTGCCTCTATCACTGCGAGGGAATCCGCAATCTATCGCTAGTGATTTTATATTTGTAACAATGACATTGTATTTATTATAGGTTTTAGAATATAAAATCTCCACAAAATACGAAAACTTACAACTCAAAAGAAGGTTTTGTAACCTTCTTTTGAAACGTTTGTATAGTTCGTGTCTGCCTCTATCACTGCGAGGGAATCCGCAATCTATCGCTAGTGATTTTATATTTGTAACAATGACATTGTATTTATTATAGGTTTTATAATATAAAATCTCCACAAAATACGAAAACTTACAACTCAAAAGAAGGTTTTGTAACCTTCTTTTGAAACGTTTGTATAGTTCGTGTCTGCCTCTATCACTGCGAGGGAATCCGCAATCTATCGCTAGTAATTTTATATTTGTAACAATGACATTGTATTTATTATAGGTTTTATAATATAAAATCTCCACAAAATACGAAAACTTACAACTCAAAAGAAGGTTTTGAAACCTTCTTTTGAAACGTTTGTATAGTTCGTGTCTGTCCCTAACACTGCGAGGGAATCCGCAATCTATCGCTAGTGATTTTATATTTGTAACAATGACATTGTATTTATTATAGGTTTTAGAATATAAAATCTCCACAAAATACGAAAACTTACAACTCAAAAGAAGGTTTTGAAACCTTCTTTTGAAACGTTTGTATAGTTCGTGTCTGTCCCTATCACTGCGAGGGAATCCGCAATCTATCGCTAGTGATTTTATATTTGTAACAATGACATTGTATTTATTATAGGTTTTATAATATAAAATCTCCACAAAATACGAAAACTTACAACTCAAAAGAAGGTTTTGTAACCTTCTTTTGAAACGTTTGTATAGTTCGTGTCTGCCTCTATCACTGCGAGGGAATCCGCAATCTATCGCTAGTAATTTTATATTTGTAACAATGACATTGTATTTATTATAGGTTTTATAATATAAAATCTCCACAAAATACGAAAACTTACAACTCAAAAGAAGGTTTTGAAACCTTCTTTTGAAACGTTTGTATAGTTCGTGTCTGCCTCTATCACTGCGAGGGAATCCGCAATCTATCGCTAGTGATTTTATATTTGTAACAATGACATTGTATTTATTATAGGTTTTAGAATATAAAATCTCCACAAAATACGAAAACTTACAACTCAAAAGAAGGTTTTGAAACCTTCTTTTGAAACGTTTGTATAGTTCGTGTCTGCCTCTATCACTGCGAGGGAATCCGCAATCTATCGCTAGTGATTTTATATTTGTAACAATGACATTGTATTTATTATAGGTTTTAGAATATAAAATCTCCACAAAATACGAAAACTTACAACTCAAAAGAAGGTTTCAAAGCACTAAACTAAATATTTTTGAATGTTTATTAGTTTTCAAAGATTTTCCCATTGTTCTTTTTGGTGTATAAAATACCTACCGCGCATTTAGTTTGCGTTAAAAGGCAGTATTGTCTAAAATAAAATCTAATAGAATACCGTTGTTTTTTTACGAACATAACTCTGAAGTAAGTCATTTATGAAAAGAAATGAAATCTAAAGAGTGCAAAGTACCAATTACAATTACCCAGTGTGGTTTATGTTAAAACTTTTAAATAAGATACTAAAATCAACAAAATAAAACCTCTTTATGATTCAAACGTATCAAAGAATTATAAAAATCTACTGAAAAATATTACAAAAATAACAATTACAACTGAATGTTTCAATAAAAAACTTAAATTACTTTAACTTAACATTATGTTTGACAGTGAATGAATCTTTAATTATTATCTCACAAGACATGTTAAAATTATAGTTATTTCATAATTTATATGTCACGTAATGATTATTGAGGAAGCGCAGCGTGGGACGCCCCTCGGCTAGAAGGACCTACGACTTAAGGAAATTAGCTGGTCATGGTTGGATGGGAAGAGCTGAGGATCCTGTGTGGTGGCGAGCCTTGGGATAGGTCCGTATCCAGCAGTGGAGAGACGTAGGCCGATGGTATGGTATGTAATGATTATCGTATACCATAACCAAGCCTACTGTCGTTTACTGTTGGAAATAGGCCTCCTCATGCCTGGCGCTGGCCAGTCCACCCTTTTAGAGGTGGTGTAGTTCCTCAGGGCTTGTGGTAGCCGCTTTGTTATCCCTTAACTGCCTCTTACTACACCCACGGGAGGAGATAAGGTGGTGCTATTCTATAGCCGGCCGACACCATACGGCATGCCTACTCTTGTAGTTCTACCAAAAAATTCAGCAAATTCAAAAAATTTATTTAATACTTTAAAGTTTTTATAAAGTCAGGATTTATCATTAACTTCAAAGAATTAATGGCTAGGGAAACCGAATACATATTTTCCGGAGTTTAGTCCCACATCTTACGAGTCTCCCTTTTCAGTGAAATTTAATTAAGGGAAGCGCCCTATTTTTCTTAGAAATCTGGAGGGCGCATGACGTGTCAAGGCCATATGTCCTCTTGCGGCTATTTATAGCCATGATATTTTGTCAGTGTCGTAATATTGACGGCTTGCCAGGATATATGAAATTGCCTTTCACGTGAATGCTTTATAAACTTAGGTGAGTTACTTTTTAAATTTTACTAATGTCTGATATTTGTGTGAATCTAGAATCTACTTTTCTCAGAATATATTATCATAGAAATCGATTTTGTTTTGTGTTTTAGACTAGGCTGCGATCGGAGTGGGCGCGGGGCGGGAAGCGGGAGCGGGAAAACCGGCGTCGTGATCTGCTGTTTTTATAACCTATCCTTCAGTCCAAGCGATTCTCGTCGTGGAAGAGCAACCTGTTTAGTTTTTTTAAATGTTTGACTCAAAATTTTATAAAAGAAGTTTTCATTGAAAGAAGTGTATTTTGTACTTGAGATGTTATGACATACGAGTACCTACTCGAAAAACTCGAAATCTAGAGAAATTACTGAGACTCACTCACTGGGAATCGTGGAATCTGACCGCTCCCGCTGAAAATGAATATTCTCTCGCCGCCCAGCAGTCATTACTGATTAATTACACCTCAGCCACTATATAGGTCTGTGTTTGAAAAATACACAGTGGATTCCGCTGTTTCGTCCCGCGCCCACTCCGGCCGCAGCCCTAGATTACGGTTAGGTTAGGTTAGATTAACCTTTTTTTTCCTTTCGTTAGACACGTTAGTTAGCGGGTCCCATTGGCACATTAATTTGGCTAAATTAGTTTTGTTGTTTTATCTACGTAGGATCAAATTGCCAGCGAACAATAATGGATTTAGCAAACCTTATGGTTTGCTAAATCCATATGAAATCCTATGGGCGACAATAAACAGCGAGCACTCACAAACAACGTCTCAACAACTATGATAATAAACTCGCTCGGATGCATTTAATTAAATTAGAGTATCTCCTCTTGAGGATAGTCGAGAGGCCGATAGATGCATGTAGTTCGGCTGGGCAGCATTTGGGAAAAGGGGTCATATCTTCTCATCCCCTATAGAACGATGTCTGCAGACGAAAATGTTCAATTAGTGCGGTTTCAATCAAAATACTATCGTAAAACACTACATTTTATACTCCAACTTTATCCTGTTCTCTCAATGTAGATACGCATTTCGGTAGCGAGTTAGTACTGATTCCTATCTCATCCTATCCTATCCCTCGTCATATTCCTAACCCTTTCTTCAAATCCAATCCTAAACCTCCAACGATAGCCAGCGCATCCGGGGGCTTGCCAACGTTTATCATTCTGGACTGATGTTGGCATATTGGCAAATAGCAATTAAGAGGGTTACAGAAAGATGGAGGTTTCATTAAATTTATCTGTAAAGTACTCTTTTAAATTATAGTAGCTTTTATCTATACTGATTTCATTTTTTTCATATTTTTAGGCTTTCGGTTAATTTATTGTATATTTTTATGGACATTGCGAGTGGTCCCGAACTATGTAGTTTTAATTTAGACTGAAGTGTTATTAAATTATTTTTATATCGTGACTCGTAACGTCGCTGCTGGTCGCCTACTTAAAAAAAATAATGTTTATATATTATTTATGAATTTTCAAATTTCAATGTCAAAATTAGTAATGTGTGTACTTAAAAGTGCTGCTTGCAGCTATCGGTGTTTTGAATGTTTTCATTGTAATCTTGTACATTCGTGCTATTTCCCCAGGGTATAATGCCGTATCTCAACCATGTGTAGGCGTATGCGCAATACGCGGCAAGAACGATTTCCGAATCTGCTGTTTTTGTAGTAGGTACCTACCTATCTTAAATAAATTATTATAGTTTTTTTTTGTTTTATGTATGTGAGTTTTACAATTAATGTTTGAGTCAATATCTAATCCTAGTAACATGAAAGTGTTAAACACTTTCCAAATTAATATTTTTATACAATACGTTGATATCTAATGGTGCCTTTTGATATGGTCAAGGGCGATAATTACACCCGTGTAGACGGCTCGGCAATAGATCATAATAGTTACTATGTAATTTAATGGCTCGGGAGAGGATATCGCCGCAAGAGACTCGCTCGTACAGTCGACGCCTAAATTGCATTACATTTGTTGTTGTAAAATTATTTACAAATTTTAATATGACCTTTCATTCATTTTTCTACATTGCACAATATTTTCACAATTCCATGTTCCAAATTTGAATTTTTGTAAGACATTATATGATGTATATATCCAGTAGTAGAGAGACACAAGCTGGTGTTATTGTCATCTTTCCTGGGGGCCTAATATGAGCTATTATTTTCAGTCAGTCTTATACGAACAAAACATTTCTTCAGTTTGATTTGACACAAAATGTTTCGGCTTGAAGCCTTCGCCTATGGATCTGTCGCGGGGGTGTGATGAGGGTATGGTGTTATTTATAGGATGTTGAGACGTTGGATTATGATTTCATCTATGACTTGAGCGTGTCGGACAGAAATTTATACGATTTCCTCAGTACTTGCTAGTTATGTATTGATTCTGTATCAAAATGACTGCAACGTGTTTCACACTAGAAGACTTGTAGAAATTTTACTAGCTGATACGACTGATGATTAAAAATTAAAAAACTAATATTTGCAAATAGAGATAACAAAAGATCGAATTTGAAATTTGAAAATGTGTATGTTCTCCCTTTAATGTCGCCCCTGACGTCTCCCACTAATCGAGAATTGGCTTCATTTTACTAATTATTTTAACCTTTTGACCAGATTACTATAACCAATTTACTTAGCCATAGTACTGTGGGGTTTTGTAGTGGTGTGGTAATGATGTAGGGATGATTGAGTATAGCCTTTATGTTAGTTGTGCGTGTCCTCTAGACTATGTGTAATAAGATATGGTATCGGTTCCGAAATAGTATATTGTTCAAATAAATTACAAACATTAATAGTTTCGCGGTCCGGAGGTTAAAACTAAAACTAAACTAAAACACTCGTACTAAAACTAGGTACTAAAACAACTCGGAAACAAGAAATTAGACAATTTAATGAATAAAAAATAATATTTATTTTTAGTATCTGTATTTCGTCACATAAAACGAAACTGTTGTGGGGACGAACCACTGAATTCATGTTTTGAAATTGATTTATTTCTCTGCATTTTTACATTCGAAATCTTTAAGGAACCACCGCTCTTAAACTACATTAAATACCCTTATTTTGAAAACCAATAACTAAAAGAATTTATGTAAAACTTTTTGTCATTTCAGAAAAATATTTCATGGGTAGGGGTTATATTGAAGGTATATACAACTACTGATACTGATAAGACAGGTTTGGAGAGGACGAAACAGGATAGTACAGGATAAAATTAAACATTCTGTCTACAGACATTTCCATATAGACAAAGTACCCTCTCAACTTCAGTTGCATGATCTCCAAATATGGAAACTAAAACACTAAGAAAATTGTGCTTTTTATTACCTTATGTAAAATGCCTGATGGGGAGCTTTGCCGCTTCTCATCCCAGGAGACATTTACGATCTGTTTACTATCTCATCCATAGTCAAATACACTACCGCTTCTGTGCACATTTTAAACAACAAAAGGCATATATGATACGTATGACGCAAAAGCCATATATTAAATTCATATTCGCTTTTCATACATTGTTAGTTACGATTTTAGAGGCGTTGAAATTCATGATACACCTAGTGGGTTTAGTTTCATTTTGATACACATATAACAAACAGGTCACGAGATATATAATACATAATAATGGGTCTAAAGATACAACCATATTATGGATAAAATATGATAAATCCTTCTCAATTATGGTACATAATATAACATATATATATATATTATAACGTTAAACGTATATAAATATAACGTTAATTTATTCACTGTAAAGTATAACAAAATTTTAAAGACGGCCTCATAGCTTCCGTAGTTTAGTTGGTTGAAAGTCTAATCTGTGAACAAAGTCTATTAAATGCAAACTTATTAATTTGCCCGTTTTGCCAATTTTCAGCACAAACTGTAGGAGTGGCGGCGAAGTGCAGCGCCTTTGTTCGCCGTGTACACTGTGAGAATAAAACGCCTGCGACTTGTGAGCTGCGACTCTAAATCCTCGAACAATAACGAGTGCGGTAGCTGCGCGTGATTGTAACACGTTGCCACGCGAGCCAATGCAAATGTTGCTGCGCTCGAACATTCCGCGCGGCGAACCTGTTGGTCTGTCTATTGATTTTAAGGGACGCGACAAAGGTGCGTCTGTCTGTGCTTTGCTCGCGCGCAGTTGGAACGGATATGTCGTTGTTTAGGATCTCTCGCGCGGCAACCGGCAACCGAATTGATGTTTTCAAGAGTTCGAAATCTATTTTTGTCTATCGAAATCTATCAAAATCTATTGTAGAAAACAATTTCTTCAGTCATCCACGCGAGTTTTCGTTTAATTAATTTCTTGTGGGTAATGCGTGATGTATCACAATGAAAGCGGCAGCTGCTCGTGCACGTGAATCATCCATGGTTAACAGACGAAACTGATCGTATAGCTGGACCGCAGGCCGTATGTGGCTGCCGCACATAGTCAAAAATGGTGCCAAAAATGGCTCGCGCGGCCAATAACCAGATTTGCTGCGCTTCAAATATGGCGCACGCCAATCAATGGCCCGATTTAGCTGAATTTTATTTTTTAAGTTAATTTTATTTTACATACATGTTAATCAAATATTAAGTAGTATGTGAATAGGTATTGCTACTTAACATTCGGTTTGCACGTAAATTTTGGACCTAAAATTTAGATAAAGACTGATCAACATAATACGTCTAAAATCGTTCTTAACAGCCTCAGCGCGACTTAGAGAGCTGCCGCACGTTTGTACTAACGGCCGTCTGATATAAGAGGCATACCTAATTCCCGTCATTTTAAAAATTTGCAGTTTTACATCAGAATTTAAAATTAATATATAATATAGATTTTGTATAATTGAGATAAAGGTTATACTCACAGGTAGAGATATATTGTTTTATGCTCAGAGGATATTTGGAAGCAACTAATCCTATTCAAATAGATTTAATACTACTTAAGAACTATAAGCGATCATCAAATACCTACTAGGGGCGACTGGCTAGACATATAATTTAAATTAAAATCGGATTACTGAATTATTTCGGACCTCGATTGACTTTACAATTAGGTGTAACCTCTATATCTACATGACTTAGATATACACACACACACGCTCGCTCACACATGTCATACATGCACGCACACACAAACATCCTCCGCCTAATGATGTTCAAATCCGATTATTTCATATATACCTATTGAATAATTTAAAATGGCTTAAAAAGTCATTGTACACGTTAAATTTTATATAATGTGTATTTTTTCATGCTGTGAAGTTTCCGCAATAAATAAATATACATATAATATAAATATACTTTTAATTATTCGAATAGTTAAATCCATTTGTATTAATTACAAAAGAGAGATAATATTTCTATAAATATATAATAATAACAAGGTATGATATATACATATATCATTATTAATATTATAGTTTGTTTGTTTATATGTAAGAGGTGAAATCAAAAACTACTGAAGCGATATAAATTTTAAAAATTCGCGTTTCGTACACATTTTATATAGTAAATCGGATCTGAACGAGTATATATATAATGTGAAAATCAAATATGGGTAGTTGATAAAACTGCTCGTAGCTTCCATCCGTGCATCCTGAACTACCCGCCTTTTCAGTCAACTTTTTCAGAAACGTCGAGTAGAAATAAAACGTAAACAAATACCTTATTATATGAGTTCAGATCCGATTTACAATATGAAAGACTGAAGCAATCTTGAAAATTCTTTCACTTTCAGGAAGTTAAACTAATGCAATATAGGTTGCAATGGTTTTGGGAGAGGGAGATGCAATCCCACAGCCGCCGGGTACACTCGACTGGCCAAGTTATCTCACACTCACAGAAAACTACCGTAAAATCTACTACATTTCCTAATTTATCCTATTCCCCCAATGTACGTGTGTGCTTCGGTAGTGATTGAGATTATGCAAGAGCACATTCCCATCATATACTATCCTTCCCATGTTCCCAACTCTATCTCCAGATCCACTCCGAAATCTCTAAAGGAAGGAATCGCATCCGGAGGCATGTCATCGTTTGATGTCCATGGACGGCAGTATCCACTTATGACCAGATGGGCTCTCTGCTCGTTATACGCTCTGTAGTACCATAAATTTTCTAGGTTTCAAGGCTACAAAGGACATAAAACTTCATTGTAAAAAAATTAATTATATCTCACCAAATTCAGCAAATACACGTTTGTAACAGTCCTCATCCGTCTATTGCTTGCTAGTGTTGCGATCACCATTCCATTACCCGATATCGATAGCATGAATATTAAGAAATATGGCGGCAGGATGAACCTCCATTCGTACGCGTTGCTGGCAACGTTACGGGCTAGCGTAGTGTTAAGCACTGCGACTATCGATGTCACACTCGAGTGTACATCTCGTATTCTCATTAGAGATGTGATGTTTAACATGGATGTTAAGTTCGAGATCTCCATTTTGTCCATTACCTGAAATAAAAATAAACAAAATGTCAGTTTAAGAACGATGTGATAACCTGATAACGATGTGATGTGATAAATCTACAGAACTATCATGTCAGTGAAATAACTTGTGTAATTGAAAATACGCAGAAGCTGAAAATAGAGCCATAAATTTAGAGCCATAATCCACCACTTTAGATATTGGTATTAGTGGGGTTAGATGTATTTTCTTATTTATTAGATAGGCGGATTTCCTCACGATATTTTCCTTCACCGAAGAGCTAGCGACAACCGGAAAAACCGTACTTAAGCAAAAACTCAGTGATACGTGCCGGGTTTGGACTCACTATTTGAAGTATATAAATTTAGTGTAGATATTCCTAAGCTATCTCCGTTTAAAAGGTTTGACCTTTTAAACGTTATGTCAAAGAAAATAATTTGAACAAATTATCTCAATCTGATGGGTGTCCCGTTTACATATTGGGCGGTTAACCGCAGATTTATGAGTACCTATATGTAGTGAGGCATGTATTTCGGAAAAATAAATGTATTTTCGTGAAACCCAGATCTCTCCATTAACATTCAAAATATTCCAAATCGCCCTTTTAGCAATGTTGATATTTAACAAACAGGACAGCCCGGATTCGTAAATTTTATCCGCAAAATACACTTTATATATTTATTTATTTGCATTTATTAACACATCGACAGCAGTTTTCTGTATTCTGTATTTTCTGTATTAATATTATGACGAACGCAACTTTAGAGAACTATAAGAGAAATGGGCTTACTGATTTAAGATTTAAAAGTAGAGTAAGAATATTACAAATCTCTTGCCAGATATAATGTCGATATGTTGGCATTGAAACTGATCGACAAGTTCAAATTCACTCAGTGAGAAGAAAGATGGAAAGAACTATCAATGCTCAAAGGCCATCCATACCACCAATGGAGAGAGGAAGGCTGATTGGTATGGTATGGTATAGTATTCGAGACATAGTATATGTAATCTGCATACTATATTTAATGTGAAGAGCAGATCTTGTGCGGTGGCGGTCCATGGGAGACTTATATATCCAGCAATGGATATAGCTCAAAAAATCAGCACACTTAAGTGGCAATGGGCAGGGCACTGATTTTGTAGATGTCTTAGAATTTAGATTACGTATTGGAAAACCTAGTGTGGGACGACCTCTGACCAGGTGGACTGATGATAAAAAAAGTCGTCCGTAATGTCTGGATGAGAAGAGAATAAGGTCAAGTGTGTGGTGTGTCTTGGCCTCTGCCATATATAGGTCTCTACCTATATTCAACAGTGGAGAATTACAGTTCGATAATAGCAGTAAAACTTATAAAACGAACGCTCAAATAAGTTTTTAAGTGTTTAAAAAATAACGCTGGTACTTCAAGCTATGGAGCTGTAAAAATCACAAGTTTCACAAGAATAAAAAGAGATCTTTTCTAAAAAAATAGTTCCAGAAGGAGTGTTGTTATTTTAGCCCCTTCAGCCATTTCGTACTTGAGATTTCCAACCGTGAACAATTTTCCTTGCCCAAGCTATAATATAAATATTCCAGCTGCCGGTTGAACCGTGAAATTGAATAGTGCATAACGCACTTTCTTACAAAACATAGTATAAAAGACAAGTGGTTATCTTCAACAGTTCACGAGTCAACGGTTGCTTGTGTGCGTGCTGTATTCCTTCACACAACTACGCATTTAATATCACATAATTCACGACAACATACTAAAATCCTAACAAAATCGCGTCTGTATAAAATTCATTTTTTTAAATGCATTGCAGGGTATGAAGAACATATCTGTGTCATTCAGGGCTCCAAAGGCAGGTGGCGCATCTGGGTTCGTGCCGACGTTTGTCATTTTTGACTAACGTTAGAAATTCTTCATATTTTATGTACTAAGTCGGATTCTGAACGGCAGAATGTGAAATTATTCACATTCTGTCGTTCTATCAAAAGTCCATAAAGCTTTTAAAGCATAGTCCATAAAGCAAAAATCAAAAATCCATTTCATTTCAAAGCTGAAACCTATCACCCCATTTAACTCGCAAAAGAATTTGACAGATATAAGACAAATAAATCCTGCGGAGATTAAATGAAGAAAGAATTTGTTCATTTTTTACCTTCGACGGTTTATTTGAATTTCTCACAGTCAGCCCATTAATATCAGTCGGAATTTATGCGGAATGCTGTCAATTCTGTTAAATAACAGCCTTTACTAAGCTTTCAACACGTCTGGTTTATTTATTATTTTGTATTCATATTAAAAGGAAATGGCGGTTTTTTGTAAATCACTTCGCAGTCTCTGTAGACAATACATATTAATGTTTATTATGCATGAAGTTATTGTACGAAGTAGCTATTTATTATTAAAATCCTTTAATAATAAATAGCTATTATTAAAACATATTACATAAATTTATGAATGACGGACACATAAATTGCATCAAATCACTGGATAACTTTTGATATAAAATCTTTGGCTAATATGCAAGCCTTTTTTGACTGATTTCAATGAAATGTTAAATAATGATTTTTATACCCTTTTAGAAAAATGCAAGTTTTTAAAGTGGAACTCTTTCATAAAAAAATACTATAGCCTTAAAAACATATCTACACCTTATCTCAGACTAATTAATATTTTTATGTTATGGCTTAACATCGGCGAACTGTTAGCTGCAAACTATTAGCCTAATGCGAACACCGCCGTAAGAGCCTTATGAGTGAAAGCGGGATGACGACAGAACTGTCTTGTCCATACAAAGGTATTCCCCTGTTTTCTTCCTGAATTCTAGCAATTATTTTTTAATATGTTACAGATATCTACCATGAGCATGAACCTACGTTTTGATTTCCTTTTATTAGTTGGTTGTATCTTATCGGAAACTAAAAATAAAAATGAAACATTGTTAAAACACTACAAAAAAAGCCCAGTGTGCAAATATTTTAAAAAGCAAAACTCTTAAAAAGGCAAAACATACCATCACACACTTTTCATTTTTGGCATTATCAGGTCGAAGTGCAACTGTCCCTTTCTGTCAAAGAAATTGCATCGCTCGCTACCCAGACACGAGGGCGTAGTCAGAATTTTATCCACGATGGGGCAAAAGCAAACAATTTTATCCAGGGTAGGGCAAAGCCAAAAACAATTTTATCCAGGGTGGGGCAAAAGCAAACAATTTTATCCAGGGTGGGCAAAGCCAAAAATAATTTTATACAGGGTGGGGCAAAGCCAAAAACAATTTTATCCAGGGTGGGGCAAGAGCAAACAATTTTATCCAGGGTGGGGCAAAAGCAAACAATTTTATCCAGGGTGGGGCAAAAGCAAACAATTTTATCCACGGTGGGGCACAGCAAACTATTTTCTTATAATGTAAATGGAGGCAGTGTAATACAAATCAAATCAAGTTCATTGCATGGCTACGGGCAAAGTACATAAGATGTTCACATAATGAAAAGTTCTTCTACTGCCTGCCTGATAAGGTGTACAATACTTATTTAAATAATAATTCATTACTTGTAATTATGATTTATATTCTTAGGTTCTAAATTCTAGTATTGTATTTGAAATCGTAATTGATAATATATAGTTCCACTGTCAGCAATAATAATATATCTAAGTAGTTAATAAAATAATTTAAGTCCTAGCATCAGGTTCACTTTTTTTTTATTCGATCACTACATTTTATGGTGGACAAATAAATATACGGATCTAAATGAGTCAAAATATCAATGAGAAAGGGTTTCCAACTCATTAAAGTACCTAGTCGTTAAATGTGTAATTCGCTTTGTCAATAAGGAATTTTTATTTTATCTGTAATAAGGATCTATTACAATAAAGAACTATTAATATCACGTATCCTTTTTGGCAGTTTATTGTAGATTTTTTTAGAAAGATACTTTTTTTTTAAATAAGCTGGTAAGCTCATACATATGTCCTAGTTGCAACTACTTTTGAAAAAAAACAATTAAGCTTAAATTTTATTTTGCGAATAAAAATGTTTCATAGATTCATAGATAATACAGGTGAAAGTTAATATTTTATAATCTTTGAGCGTAGAAGCAACATAGCCGTGATATGGTATTAGTAGGCTGGATTGATTTGAGACCTTTCGAAGCATTTACAAAACATATGCGAACTGATTTATTTTTTTACAAACAAATACTGAAAGTCTGTTTCTTTGAAACTGTGGTCTATTGTTACAGTTACTATTACTTTGTTATTGTTTTGAAAGTTGTCCCGTCTGTGTATATTTATTTACACCTGTATATAAAATCACAAATTATTCTGTTTTGCCGTCGATATGATTTTTGCGATCGATTGAACGGTATAGAAGTTGATGTGCTGCAGCGCCATCTAGTGTCGAGTTACAACAAAGTCGATAGCTAGAAAATATTCTCCGTGCTCAAATACCTATGTATACCAATTTTCAAGGCGATCGGTTGAACAGTATAGAAGTTGATGTGCTGCAGCGCCATCTATTGGCGAGTTACAACAAAGAGGATAGCATAAAAACCTTTTCCATGAAGAAATACATATATGTGCCAACATTCATGGTGATCGGTCTAATGGTGTCGAAGTCTATTAACATCAAATATACCAACATTCTCTTTTATATAAATAGATATTATTTACACATTCCAGCAGACTTTAATTTGAAATGGAATCTGTCGAGACCTTTGACAAATTCTTTTGATATATATAATATATTCAAGCCTTGCCGACTCTCAAATTAAGCCTTCAACATTCCAACGGTAATATAAAAAAATAGCGAATTCTTGGGCAAGTTCCATCAAAATTTTTATAATTTTTATGCCCTTTTTATAGAATATGTCCCAGGAAAATGGACAATTGTAATATTTAATATTAATTGAATCTTCCGGGCTACTTGGCCGAGGTCTTCTGGAATCTCTTCTCTTTCTTCCAAACGTTTCGTCAACAACTGCGGTTGACATCTTCAGTGGCGACTGCGTTCACTTTTGGAGAGATGTTATCTCTTCGGCTTCTCGAGCGCAACTGCTCTCGAGAACTGCGTTGCGCAACTGAGATTCAATTAATATGGACACAGGCCGAGAAAGCCTACACTCCACTATGTAATATTTAACTTTTAAAACTTTCGAGTTTTGTACACATTTTATATTGTAAATCGAGTCTGAATGTGTCAGCCCGTGACCACCGCTGGTTGTAACCCGCGCCCAAACGTGGAGTAGAAATAAAAGGTAAACAAAAATATTTAATTTTAAGCATTCAGACCCGATTTACAATATAATATTTCTGGTTTTATGGCATTTGAAATTATTATCAATCGATGTCAAATACGACATCTGACATATGAGTATCATCAAGATGATTTTAATATTACGAGAAATGGTCTGTTTCAGAAAAATAATATATTCCTAACAACTTTGTGAATAACGGAAGTAAAGCACCATTTAAGTCGCATTTGTTGTTTGGTTTACTTCCATAAGGTTTTCTCAGCTCCAAACATGATGAAACAGCGCTTGCGGAGCATTTGTCAGTACTCATCACGATTCATTTTACGAACGAACGAGAATCACGCAAAGGGCATTTCAGTACATTTAGAAAAGACGCGCTCACGCTCACGTAATCTTTGCGGTGTGTTTTGGGCCTTTGCTCCCCACACTCATGCTAATCAACGACCAATCAGCGTTAGTTTAAAGGCTACAAGATTCGTAGCGCGCCGCACCGCAAAATTTCGACAATGCACATTACAGACGTGGCGAGCCGTAGCTCAACGCAATAATTTAAGTCAGTTAGCTCTTGATATTCAAATCTTCAAGTCATCACACAGCGAACAACTCTTGGATTACGTCCGTAACTGCATCGGTTCAACGCACATTGAGGCGGGCCGCGTCGCAGCGCATAACATTGGCACATAAATACGGCTGGCAAGCGATACGCTAATGCGCTGTGCTGAGGCGCTTAGCTGAGGCTTTGCAGCGCGATGCGGCCCGCCTCTAGTGTGCAATAGTTTATGGAAATTGTATGAAAATGATTCAGGAGGATTTTTGCAATGTTATGCGCTGCGGAGCGGCCCGCCGTAATGTCCACGAACCTTTACATTACGTTATTATTATTCTAGGATAAGCTAATTCTAAGTGGTGATAGAAAAAAACAAAGGTCCCAAAGTATTTCCTCAGCCTTTAGACCCTGACATCTAACAATGCTCAATTATCAGATGACGGCCGGGTGTGTTCTCGCCGGATGACGGATTCTATTCTCGAGATCAAAGATTCTCGATCAAGACATCGACATTGAGAGATTTTACGGGTCTGTAATAATCTAGTTGTGTTATAGCGTTCCTCTAATCTGTCAGAAATAATGGAAGAACTGGCAGTGCTGCGTAATAACTTAAGCAACAATATTATTTTGTGAGGAAAAACTTGCCGCATACCAATGTTTCTTGCGACATAGATGACATATTTAATTGCACTATATCGTGAATGAAAAGAAAATCCACATAAAATAGAAAGAATAAAAATGCACCTACACCCACTAAAGGTCCATCGGCCTAGTATAACAATACTACTTCGAGTATTTTACCTACCGAAACTTCTTAACCGAACTTCTTGTTACTAAATCCCTAAGAACTGGCCGCTATTGAAAAAACAAGTTTAAATTTGCTCCAAACTCTACTGTATTGCATGTACTGTTGAATACGATAAAATGCAAGTATGGATACATTACGAAAACATTGGCCATCGGCTAATCCGGAAACACCCGAACGCGTCATCCACGTCTATGCAATAAAGTAGTAAAGTATGTAATAAAGTATCTCCTAATAATTTATGTAATTAGAGATACGATAATTCATAGACGCGGATGACGCGTTCGGGTGTTTCCTGATTAGTCGATGGCCAATGTTTTCGTAATATATCTGTACTGCATTTTCCATTTTATCCTATATTCCAATATACGTATGTGTTTCGAAAGTGAGTGAAATGCCAGAGCTTATTCCCATCCCATCCTATCTAATCCCTTCTTATTTTTCCAGTCCTTTCTCGAAGTCCATTCCTATATCTGCAATGGTAGGCAGCGCATCCGAGGGCGTGCCAACGTTCGTTATTCTGGACAGAAGTTGGCATGTACCGCGGATGTCCATGCGCGACTGTATTCCCTTACCACCAGGTGAACTGTATGCTCGTCTATCGCCTTCTTTCTATAAAAAAAATCGATTCGTAACAATGTGCCTATTACACTTCAGTTAAGCCTTAACCTAAACTACAAGTGGTTGGTGGCTGAGTAGAAAATACATAAAATAAAACATTGGTTAGTTAAATAAGGATTTTTCGAGAGCTATGTTCCAAGAAAATTCAATTTAAATGTTGTCTTCGAAAAACTATTTTAAATAAGGTAGTTGGGAATTTCGCTCTTACCATTAGAGCATTTTATTCATTGATGCAAATTAAAAAGAAATTAGATTTTAACGAATACTTTGACTTCACGATATTATAGAAGTATAAAAAAAACTGTTTATAATTTATATAAGCCGCAGTTTTTCTAGTAAAATTTTGTCCAATATTTTATTAGAGCTGTCTGTGATTAGTCGGTCTTAGAACAGTTACGGCCGTATTTTATAGGATCTTATGTACAGTCAGAGACATGAAAAGTACTCATAATTATTCGATTCCGGTTATTGCTAGCGTTTTAAGGTAGTGATGGGTATTGGTTGACATGTTGCTGTAGGTAGAGCACAGAGATTTTATTTGCAAAGAGGTTATTTTTAAATTACTCGATCTAAGTCTAACAGAAACTAGAACATAGAACGGTCTTAGAAATTTCTATTTGTACTATTTACTTTAGACTTACTCGAAGAATGGCATAAAAAAAATGGAAGTAAAGTCAATTAAAAAAATATACTGATTACATGTATGTATAAAGTACGAATAATATAATTCATTACTAATTACACGTTTAGTTGCAACTTTTCGTATTACTTACTTATATTATCTGTTTGCAACATATGTTGGCGTACAATCTATCTATTTAGTTATCTATCAAAAAGTTTTTTGATATCTGTACTAAAATAAACAGAAAAATCACTGATAATCAAAATAAAAAGCCGGCAACTACTCACAAGAACAAAATGTTGTCTTCATTACTTAAGTACTCACGAGTACGTAAAGTGAGTGATTGTTCAATTTGAAACAGTGACGGAGCAAAGTTCAGAGAACTACTTTGTCGGAGTTGTCTCAGTCGTATAATTTGCTCGGTCGCTTTAATCAAGTGAACGTAGTACACCTTCTACATTTTGTTTGTATACAGAAAAGTACACAGTGTGTTAATGGGTATGTGTTTTTAAATGGACATATAATCTATATGTACGTATGTAATGTTATATATCTTTCTCTTCACTTGTGGCTCACATATATTCTTCTCAAAATTCGGCGGTACACCTGAACTAAAAATATCATTAAAAGGATTGACAAATAATAAAAACATACGTGTATTCTACTAATTAAAAAGTCACAAAACACGGAAAAGTGATTTTTTTTTTGTAAAACTGCTGGAAATCTGTCATGCTCGTGCCCTTAGTTGCACCTCTATACTGGGTGATACAGATTACACAGCGGCACATTTTACAGTTTCTTTGCTCTCCTGAAAAGTTATCACTTTCTGCTTACCGCTTTATTCCACTAACAGTGTGATTTAGGATCGTACAAAAATAGACAAACATTTTACAAAACATTTTAATATGTCAATCATTAGACAAAACTATTATTACTAAAAGTTTACAAATATTTTTTATTGTATTAAAAAATAATAATTGACGATTAATTTACACTAATTTACTTGTATGTGCATGAACTATGTACACGTAACGTGTTATGACTATTTTCTTCTTTTCATATGGCAATGGTGTAATATGCACATTCTGACAATGACAGGTTTTCTTCGTAATAAAGAATTTGAAAGTCTATATCCTGTCAATGTCAAGTTCGATCTAAGTAAGACGGTACTAATCTGAAGTCGCTCAATAAAGTAGGACTCCTTGGAAAAACGGAAAACGAAGTTTAACAAGTTAATTTTTTATAATAATCAAACAAAACCTTCATTTTTCGAGTTCTCGCCATAAAGTTAAAGTGAGATATGCCAGAGCCCATTCCCATCCCATCCTCTCGCTCCTCATTGTCCCAATCCATCCCTTAATCTGCAGCGCATCCGGGGGCGTGCCTACGTTTGTCATTCTGGACAGATGTTGACATGTATCTCGGATGTCTATGGACGACAGTATCCACTTACCATCAGGTGGACTGTATGCTCGGCTGCCGCCTTTTTTCTATAAAAAAGTCATAATTAAAAATAAATTAGTCTATCGTATGTTCTTGATCCTTAGACGGCTCCTAGGCTGTGATTACAACAACTGAACAACAGAAACATTTGTTTCGATTTTATGAATAAGATGGATAATCTTGAGAGTCTTGTCTTGATTAATTTAAAATTAGTCAATCTATTTTAAATCCATTTGAATCTATTAATCAATCTAACATGAATGCTATTAAGGGAAATCGAATTTAAATCTTCATTAATCCTGAGGAAAGCCAAACAGGATCTGCATCGAATTTAATTTAAACGGAGGCTCTAAACTCATTAACGCTTCCTTTAGTTAGGGTTATTCTATACAAAGGTCCATATGGGCTTGACCTACTGTCCGGTTTAAATTAAACTGTCACATTTGGGGGAAAAAGTAAAAAATACAGGTAAAGGGAATGATAATTGGAGTAAAATTGTCTTCTTTATATAACAAATGTGTTGTGCTTTAATTAGGTTGGAATTAAAATGTTCAACGCTGCGTGCCTGAAGTTGCCACTGAGCTCCTATCTGTGGCGTTGCTCGTTGAGTCTGTTCCGACTCTTGTCGCTAGCGTGTCGTTGTTACAAAAATACCTAGCTGGACTCTAATCAGGGGGTCAGGCGTAATTTTGTCAGGGAGAGAGTGCACGCTGCAATCCAACAGCCGCTGGGCGCGCTCTAATAGCCACGTTACCCCTCTCTCAAAGAAGACCTTGAAATGTACTGCATTTTCGACTTTATCTTATTTCCCTAATGCACATACGTGTTTCGATAATGGGCGAGATCTGCCAGAGCCCATTCCCATCATATCCCTCCCCATTTTCCCAACCCTTTCTCTAAATCCATTCCTATATCTCTACATAGATAGGCAGCGCATCCGGGGGCGTGACAACGTTTGTTATTTTGGACTAATGTTGGCATGTATCGCGGATGTCTATGGGCGACAGTATCCACTTACCATCAGGTGGACTGTATGCTCGTACATTAAAAAAAAATCAATTACAAAAATTGGTCATAAGTGGTGAAGGGAGATATTTCGTTTCACCGGCGAGTGGTTTCTCATCACTAAAATTTGCTAGTGATTTATTCGGAGGTACAAAATTAGCTTTTTTTTTTCAGGACGCTGATAGGACTGCCACGGTATTGCAGTGGTTCTGCAATGTTTGCTGAGGCGCGCACGGATGGCTTTAAAGACTTAATTCACAAAAAGCCACCTCCCTACTGAACAGGACCCGTGGCAGTGACAACAGTATCCTGAGTACAAAAGTGGTAAATTTTACTGTGATATCCAGAAACCCTGGATAGGACTGTTAATTTAAATTTGTAAATAATACGTAAGAAAGTATAATGCAATGTATTGATTCAATAATGTGATAATTTTATTGAATTACTTTATATTGTTATATTTTACTGAGATATATTTTAAGTTTCTACTAACAATTACTATGGATTGTACTATGGTCTAAATTATTATAATTATTTGTAGGTACAAAATGAGTAACAAACACGCTTGATTTCCATACAATTTCATGAACTTACATTATCTAACTGTATCTATCGCTTCAACATATATTTGTACGTGTACGTACAAATATATGTTGTACATACAATACAACGTACAATACGTACAAACGTACAAACGTACAATACAATACGTTGTACATACAATACAACATATGTGTACGTCCTTGGGTGAAGTCTCAAAACATCACGGAAAATTTGCTCCCTCATAATGAGAGTGACATATTCGAGTTCACAAAATGAACATGTCAAGTGGACGTAGACATGTTTCGGCATCCTGATACAGACGTTTTAATTTCTGTACGAAATATTTTATTGGGAAACATATTATTTTAAGATACCTATTAACGTTCATATTTTATATTGGCTGTTGCTAGAGAATTCGCCGGCATTGATAGATAGGGAGAGAAATAGGTAAAACTCTTTATTATATACATGTTACATATACATAACTACAGTGGTACAATATAAACATATACTACATATACATATAAATACATAAACGAATATGAACGTAATATACATAATATATAAATGTCAAAGTATTTTAAGCAAGCGCTAACGAAAGCACAGAATAACTAATGCTACAAGTACAGAAGACTCAATCCCTAAGGATGCTCCATAAAACCTACAATGTAAAATTTCGTACAGCGCGAAACAAATTGAATCGTATGCGCATAGAAGAAAGGCAATATTACACTGAACCGCTGAAGGTCACACACACAGTAACCATCCGTGCGTGAATCGCTAAGGTTGTCACCCATAATCGTAATATAAGTAATTATAGTAGTTTTATTCGTTATATAACACAATTTTAAATTTGTTGTAAAATAATATTAAATGAAAAGTATTACACTTACACAATACGATGGTAGTGTATTTGCGCTTGCGTTACAAAGAAATCGCGACAACTGATTGGAATGAACCCCTGCGCAGGAGCCCGCCGCGAGCCAGGCTTGACGAAAGTAACAAAGTGAAAGTATACGATTTTAGATTAAAAGAGAAAAGACAGTTGATGGCTTAAGCAAGTGATCCTTAACCAGGTAGATAATGGCCCGCAAACCTCCCTAACGATTTGCTAGAGAAGTCCAATGCCAGGAAGTGGGACGTTATAAAATGAAAACGTTATTGAATAAAAATCGGAAAATGAGTGTAAAAGAACATCAGATGGTATTTAATAAAATTACCAGTTTTCCCATAAAATAGTTCAAATATGATTGATATTTTAATTTCGGCTTTACTTAGGGTATTTCATAACAACTATATTATAGTGGGGTCAACGAAAATTCACACACAAAAATAATTTCCGTTGTCCCCACTTGTATCAATACACGGAAATAATACAATGATACACGGAAATAATACAATGATACACGGAAATAATACACGGAGGGTACAATGTAAATAATATTGTCTGCAATTCCCATTGTCCCCATCAGTAAGGATTGTCAGTAAGGACAATGGTACCAAATTCTAATTTAATAGCAATTCCTTGATTTTCTGCAGAATACAACAAGAAAATGGAACAAATATTACGACCTACGCATTCAAAATATTCAAAGGTTAAACAACACAACGACGTTTAACCCTGTAACACACACCTGGGGTCCAATGGACCCCAGGTGTGATATTACTGTAGATGTCTCGGAAAGTATTGATGCTGAAAATCTGAAATTTTTGTAATTCCTCTACTAGCCACCCCCCCATACCTGTGGAAGATTTGGGTGATTTACAATTTGTCGTTCAAACGGAAAATAAAAAACAAGATACTTCGGGCATATTTTACACACCTGGGGTCCAAAGGACCCCAGGCTATAACATTGATTGACACATGATGCGACTGCTTTATTTACAGCTTGGACACTCAATTATTGTGAGTGATGCGACCTGTACTATACTTAGGCTGTTATTTTTTTTGTATTTTTTTGGTGTATTTGTTCACTATGTAATCATTAGTTTTACACATTTGTAATTCTTTATATTTTGAAGGTGAACAAAGAGGCCAGGTAGGCCTGTGTTCACTATACACGTTACGTTACGTTACGTTATTATTGTTTACATATTATGCTATCATTGTTTACATGAAAATAAAATGGACGCCTACTGAAAAATGACGCCACTGTCGATGCTGAAAATAATAACAAACCGGAGATAATAGCATACTACAATTCAACAAAATCAGGTGTTGACAATTTGGACCACCTCGTTGGTCTATACTCATGTAAACGTAAGACTCGACGGTGGCCCATGACTCTTTTCTTCAACCTCATCGATACAGCAGCAGTTGCTTCTTATGTTCTTTGGTGCCGCAAACATCAAGAATATCATGCTGGAAAGTCACACAAAAGGCGGCTCTTCCTGATCGAACTGGCACACAGTTTGGTCCACGATCATCTTCTTCGTCGAAAGAGCAACCCCCAGGCTATGCAAGGCGGTGTGAAGCTCGCCTTCAAAGCCATTGGCTTTGACGCACGCCCAGATGCAGTTCTGGCCGCTGTACCACAGACCAGGAAAACTCGCTGCCAAATCTGTCCACGCACAGTTGATCGAAAGACGAAAACGAGGTGCAGTGAATGTGGCAACGCATGCTGCCATGAACACAGTAAACCTGTTTGTGAACTATGTCGTCACTTGTGAAATGCTCTCTCTTTGAAGATACATTAACTGATGCACTGTCATGAAAATGATAGAATAAGTAACATCATTATAATGCTTGTGCGAGTAGTAAAAGTATATACTGTAGACCCTAATGTCGTTTTCAGGACTATGACCTTGTTTTAGCACAATCTATTTAAAGTTATTCCAAACCTTATTCTCTCTATACAATAAATACTATAGTTGGTTCATTTGTTTTCATTTCATGTTAATTAAAACGATAGATAAGTTAATCGGAACCTATGTTAATCGATGGGGTCCAATGGACCCCAGGTATGTAAAATAGGTTGGACCGTAAGGTATGTGTTACAGGGTTAAACAACGTTCGATAAATTTCAGATGATATCTCCGGAAAAAAACTTTGAGCAAAATATTGAATAGTGAGGAAACATTTGACGTTCAAATAACATCTGAACGACGTCTAATGTTAACAATGACATTGAAATTTTTGTATGCATGACTTGCTTTCATATATGTCCATTACAACTCCTACATAGAATGATCCAACGGCCTAATGACCTCGCACTTTATTGATAGCGAGTAATCTACGTTCCCCATAATGGTCGTTTGTGTAGGTACTTCCCACTATGTTAGAGGAATATTGCATCATCGTCATCATCATTATCGTCACCCATTATCTTATAGTTTATAACTTTCATTGTGACTCTTTTAGATGAAACCCACGTATAAGCATATATTCAAAAAGCGTGAATGCAAAAAAAAACTATTCAAAAGATCTTCTCTACTTTTATAAAACGCAAAGTCCGTCTGTCCTTCTATCTGTCTACTGTAACTACATACATAGTATATACAGATTATTTGTCTACGAAGCTGAACCAGTTCTCGTATGCCTTATATAAACTCAATAAAGTTGCAAACAAATCCGCCGTTCTTACAGCTTATCATGGTTTTGTATCTTCTAACCTTAGATACGGCTGTATATTTTGGGGCAACTCCTTTATTAAGGAGAACGTGTTCAAAGCCTAGAAGAAATGTTTGAGAGCTATATTTTTTTTTTATTATTTTATTTTATTTTATTATTTAGCATTTTATAGAATTAAAGATTTTCACCCTTACCTCAGTGTACATTTTGTAAATCGCAGTATTTGTAAAAAATAATCCAAATTTATTTACAACTTAATCTTAAGAGCGAACCATTTAAGAATAGGTTATGCCCACCATCTTGTTTCGAATAGCAGTTCGCTGCTACTCATGTGTTTAAAAATAGTATATTCTCTATGGCATCTAAAATCTTCAATAAAATACCAAAGAAGTTGTTATATAACAAAGCATATTACCCAATAAAAAAATATTTGGCAGACATTTTAGATACTTATTAAGTGTGCTGGCTTTTTACAAAAACTTTTCATATAACTATCTACATAAATAAAAATGTAAACGTTCGTTTATTCAAAATCTTAAATCTCCGAAAGTTCTTCACAGATTGCTTTGAAATTTTGACACAACGTTGTATTCGAATAAGCGCGTGTTTTTATATACATAGGTATTTACATAGGTACACAGGGTAAACACATGCTTTTTACCCAAAAACAGGTAAAAGCAGGGTAAGCGCCATCTGCTGGGCAGCCACAGCACCGCGTGGCCGGACACAGCTAGTGACTAATAAAATATAACATTGTAATTTAAAGATTTTATTACATACGTAGAATTACTAAAAGAGACTGAATTACTTATCGTCAAATTGAATTGTACTGGTTTTTTTATAGAAAAAGGCGACAGACGAGCATACAGTCCACCTGATGGTAAGTGGATACTGTCGGCCATAGACGTCTTCGATACATGCCAACATCAGTCCGGAATGACAAACGTTGGCACGTCTCCGAATGTGCTGCCTACCTTTGCAGATTAAGAAATGGATTGGGAAAATGGGGAGGGATAGGATGGGATGGGAATGGGCTCTGACATATCTCACTCACTACCAACACACATGCATACATTTAATTTGAAGTCAAATCCTTATTTTTTGCAATATAGGTAATAGTGAGTTAATCTACATAGATTATAGGTATTAAAGGTCTACATAGGTACATACCTAAATATAAAATTGACATACTGTAAATGTACTAATTTCATTGTGTTGAGGGTAGAATTGTGTAACCATATTATACTTATAGCACTATATTTATCGTGTCAATTCGTACGCCTCACGACACAACTCAGTTCATGAATAAATTAATAAAAAAATAATATATACATATATGTATACATATTATCCCACTTCCCCGAAGCTTACGTACGTGTTTCCGTAGTGAGTGAGATATGCCAGAGCCCATCATATCTTTCCCCACTAACCCAACCAATCCATCCTCAGAAATCCATTCCCTTTACATTTCCAAAGGCACCGCATACGGAGACGTGATGACATTTGTAATTCTGGAATGATGTAGACAGTGGGATGGAAGATTATGTATATATATATATATATATATATTGGTGTTGATTTTTTGAAAAGTTTACATTGTAGTAGTTTTGCAACTATTCAATCAATTCAGGCATAAAATAGGCATTCAATAATCTAGGTATACGATGTTGAAAACAGCACTAAAATCCATTTAGTAGATTCGAATAAGATAACGTGAGAAATGCAGTAAACTTTACTTTAGTCTTCTGTGGGAGAGGAATAACTCGGTCAGTTGAGTGCGCCCACAGGCTGCTGCTTTCCTAATGTCACATTATATTCCAGATGTTCTACCACGATAATATTCTGACACCCAAGTTTAACCTCGCCGATCTAAAATTTAAATGAAAGTCAATGAATCTGATTGACAATCAATCACTCTCGAGTCCAAATCGCATTAATTTATTGCCAGTTGCCGCAACATCGAGAGTTATGACTGGCGATTTTTCTTAAATTTGTAATTTCACGGCATCCTGCTAGTACCATATCAGTCCATAATGTCTCACTGCAGAGCAAAGGCTTCCTCTACAAATGATGCTGCAGACTCTTTTCTATATCCTTGCACTGGCCAACGACGCTGACATACAATTTATAAAAACAGACGGGTCCACTACGTGAAATCGAATATATTTTGTTTGATTTTTATTACATCGAAAATGTTTCGTCGATATATGTATTAATACCGATTATTCTAATGACAACTTACTTGTACGATGTAACTGATTTTAGAGAGACAGCGAGGTAAATATATATTTTAATCTATTTTTCAATAAAATAGTTTATTTAGACGAAAAGACATTTTTATTGATGCGACACGCAACATTGAAACAGAGGTTTTTGGGTCATAATCCACTTCAGTATTATTATCGTTATGTTTCTTATATTATTGTATATGTTACCGGTCTAACCCGATTTCGGGATAAATTAGTTTTTACTAGACCAAAGCGCGTTAGGATCAAGTAGTATGACCTAAGATAAAATAGTATACCTGATAGAAAATTGACACTTCAGGACAAACTCTTATTGCCTAAATAATTAATTGTCATAATATGTTAATCGTAAATGTTATGTTACGCAGGACGACAGTATCCGCTTACCACCAAATGGGCTGTCTCCTCGTTTGCCACCCTGTTTCCATAAAAAAATTCAATAGGCATTAGTTTCGCTACCTAAAATTGAAAAAATAATCCAAAACTGGTCAATTGGTTTTGAATTTACTTTTGAATAAAAAAACAGTATCTATTTTCAACATTAATATAGGTACTTAGATAACTTCTTAACTGAGGGTAATGTAGTTTCTACCAAAACTTCCTGAGTTTCACTTAATTAAAATCAATTGAATAATCAAATTAAGCAACTGTCACTTCCAAGTTTTTGGTAAGTTGCGATTCGAACAAGGATTACCATTTCTTTGTAATGTTCTAGTTTAATTTGTACAAGCAGTGGGCGATAGTAGGCGTTCGTGCTTACAGATAGATAGATACACTTTGTTGTAGGTGCACCAAAAACTTACAGACAAATAAAAGTAGTAAGTAACTAGAAGTGCAACCGGCGGCCTTATCGCTGAAACTTGTGTGTAGTTAACTTGATTCAGTTGGCAATTTTATAATTGAACTGTATAAAAAGTACCATTAATATTAGCCAGACACAACTGTCTAGTGGTTTTTTTTGAGATGCACGTTCAGATAGATAAAGAGAGGGATGGACAGACAGATAGAAATTTAAAAAAAAGTTGATTTGAGTTCCATATCATTTGAACTTTAAAGTAGAATTTTCAAAAAATAAGAGAGACATATTTCATGTAGACACAAAACTGTTACGACTTTGTATAGTAGACGTTTTATAATGCTCCAGGAACTCCTTTACTGGCAAACGTCGCGTCCTATCTAAACGAGGTCATTCAGAATGCCGATCAAAAGCAATGTAGCAAAAATTTAAAATAAAAATTTTCCCGCATAAGCAAATGCATAACAATAGGACTCTTTCAACATAAAGTATTTTATAAGACACAATTTTTGAGTTTTATCGTCTTAATAACCGTAATTTATAATACTTAAGTGTCTTATATGAATCGCTTATGAATAAACACTTATTTTAAAATGTTTTGGATGAAACCTGAGGATTTTATTTATTACCCACGTTATAATTTAATACTAGACCACTTTTAAAGGGCAAAAGGATTTATTTCACTTTTATTTAAGGAGAATCCTTTCAGCAAAAATCCGGTATTATTGTCGGATTGGTTCGAGTTGCTTGAAAAGTCAAATCTGAAGTTATTTCATCGAAAATGTATGAAGCAGTTTCAGCGGTTTCCTAGTAATCAATGCCACTTCATTGAATTTTATTCAAATCGTTAAAAAGCCTCAGTGAATGGGAAAAGAAATTAGGAATGAGTCGACAGAAGACTACCTTGAAATGTACAGCATTTTCTACTTTATCGTATTTCCCCAATGTACGTACGTGTTTCGGTAGTGAGTGAGATATACCAGAGCCAGATCCACTCCTAAATCTCTAAATGTAATTATCGCATCCGGGGGCATGTCACCGTTTGACATCCATGGGCGGCAGTATCCACTTATGACTAGATGGTCCCAACCTATCCCTCTCCATTTTCCCAACCCTTTCTCCCTATCCATTCCTTAATCTATAAGGGTGGGCAGCAAATGCGGGGGCGTGCCAACGTTTGTCATTCTGTACTAATGTTGGCATGTATCGCGGATGTCTATGGACGACAGTATCCATTTACCATCAGGTGGACTGTATGGTCGACTGCCACTTTTTTTTCTATAAAAAAAGAAAGAAAGAAAGAGGAATTAATTCTAAACTTTTCATTCTTCAAGAATGAATCAGCAATCGATATTTTCTTATAGAAGTGATGGCAGACGGGCGAACGGACCACGAGATGGTAATTTATCACCACCGCCCATGGACACCCTGCAACACCATGTGAGATACGAGTGCGCTGCCGATCTTGCAGGATCCTATTCGTAGACTTCTTGAAGCCCCCATGTAGACTTCTTGAAGAGCTAAGTGGACAGTTTTTTTCCACAACATTCGGTTTGCAGTATAAAGTGTCTTGAAGACCGCATCAAAGAAGTGCGGATGACTCACCCTTCGGTGACCAGAGGTGTGATAACAAAAATCCGAAGTTGGCATCGGATTGAGCAGCTCCTGATGATTGAACATTGATTGCAATGAGGAATATACGAGTATAAATGACAGAAATGAGATATGAGGAAATTACTATATTTTTTGTGATTAAAATCAGTCTCCTAACGTCCGGACCTCACTGAGTTTCAGCTAACAGGTGAAAATAAGTGCTATGTTTCCACAGATAGAACTAACAGACAGACGAAAATGTATCCACATTACATAACCTATTACGTATCCTGATGCCGTTATAGGTTATGTAATCCTGAACGGTTGTAGATTGATATTGATTGTAAGGATTTGTTTTTGTTCCTTTCAATGATCGAATAGTTAATGATTTATTGAGTTCAACCCACGGGCAAACAAATATTTATGTATCGGCCGGAGTTTGTGAATTCAAAATATTTACCGGAATGACAGAAAATTGCCTACCTTCGTCTGAATTTAGGGTTCCTTTGTGCCTTTGTACTATGGTTTTGGTCATCCATCCCTGTCCAAATCTCCCTTCAAATTTTTCTTTAACATCTCACTAGCCTTCGTTTATACGTGGTCGACCCTTTTGATTGCATCATGACAAATGACTACACCTTACATTCTATCTTCGTTACAACTACTGTGAACTTGCGTGAGGTCGTGAGTACGAATCCCGACTTATACCACAGTAATTTTACTTATGTACAGCCTCTCCGTTAAATTAGGCAGTCTGAGAAGGAAAAGATCATGAAGACACCGTAACAATTAAAAAACTCTTCAAAGGCATGTTAGACGAGTCATCGTTTGTCATTCTTGACTAATGTCGGAATGTATCGCGGATGTTTAAGTTCACAGTATTCGCTTACCTCCAGATAGATTGTCTGCTCATCTGCCCAGGCACCGGATTTCGCCATTTTCAGTAAATTTTAGTATGTAAGTTCTTATTCAGAATTAAGTCATGGCATTATGAAATTAGTTTGTCAATCAGTCTATTTAAAATCTCATAAGCAAAAAGTAAAGAAATTAAAAATTTCAAAGATGAAAAAAAAATTAATCAAAGAAATTAAATTAATTCAAATTTCTTTCTTTAATATCATAAATGTCATAGTAGATAAGATCATCTACTTCACTAAAACCGACAATTTGTAAAAAGTTGGCAGATTTCGTGAGACGACAAATACGAGTATGATGTTAAGTGGCCATCGTTGCCCATTCACAGATCCCTCGATGAGTCCTGTATTATAGCATAATGGAACATCCTCCGTTGGTAGTTCACAACTTTCGGGTTTTCGGTATGGAGTGTCTAGAAGACAGCTCTGCATGCAGTAACTCTTTGTCTAAAAGTGCGAATAAACTGTGTTTCGGTGCCGAGAGGTGAGATAGTAAAAATCCGAAGTTAGCATCAGATTATACCTTACGTAACTCATCAGTAACTTTACGTACTTACTGCTTTACCAGCAAAATAAATAATTAATAATTCGGATTTATTATTTTCCAGCAAAATAATATTTTTTTAATAAGTGAGAGTAATCGAAGACTTCCAAAATAAATAAAAGTCAAAACGCACTTTTAAATTTTTATCTAAAGAATGTGTCTGCAAGGCAAAGAATATTATTTTCCAAAAACACATTTAAAAGGTACAAATACTTACTTTTCGGAATCCTTAACTAGAAGATTTAAGTTTATCCATCACTTCTTAACTTTTTAAACTTTGGCAAACACAAGATGGAAGCATTTGAAAACACCGAACATTTTTTTAAAAAACAATACTAACTACAGTACCTATGGGCACCTAAACAACATTTATTACTCAATTAGTTAATTATTTCATAGTGTTCGAGTTTTAACACTAAAAATTATGATAGTTAAAATAACACTAACATTACTCTTATTTAAAAGTTTTAACCAAACTTTACACAATATTTACAAAGTACATACACAGGTTTATGTTTTTTAAATCACTTCGTTTTCCAAACGTGTTGTAACTTCTCGGGCGAACTTTCAAACGAATTTCGCTGGTCCGGAGCTTGCGATAAACGCGAAAGCTTACTTCAGACTGAGTTTCAGGTACATGAGCTGCGTATCGTTTTACGCATGCGCGACAATAAATCGCTGCCGCCTGTACAATGATGCTCTCAATTTTCTAGTCACGTAATTTTTTTTTTGGTGTTGCTGGCCAGTTATATTTCTCAATGTCTTTGGGAGAAGGACGCTAAAAGCGGAAAGTCGTTTACTTTTTTATGAAGGGGTTAATTGACAGTTATTGCTGTATCCTTCCTGCAATTTGTTAAAGTGTGGAAAGTGATCGGGTATTGGTTTAGCTCATTTTCACTGGTAGAAATTATCGCAGTGATAGTAGTCCAATAATTAATACGTCAAGATGTTACATTTTTTACGAGATATAATTAGATAAGCAACAGGCAGCAATTAGACGGTATCAAATGTAAAAGTGGATTAGGTGTAAATTATATAGTGACAATAAAGAATTATGGACTCTTCCTCTTCATTGCAGGCTCTGAAGATGTTATCGACTGCTGAATTCATCAGAATAGAAGTAGCCCGTTAATACTCCACTCAGTTGTCGATACATATTCCCGGTACCTACGTGTTTTGTAAAAATCTTCGGTGACAGTGGATTAATACCTCCAATGGGACCTCCGTCTAGACGAATGATTGGATGGTTAGCACTAGTCCTACCCATTTAGCCCTTACTTATACATCTCTTTAAGTTATCGCTCTTCGTGGTCATAAAATACTTAATATTGGCGTTCTTAGTAAAGAGACGGGCTAAAATGTGTATGTATTTTGGATTTTAGCTCTTCAAACTAAGAGTGATTTAGTTTTTTTCTATGAGGGAACTGTACAGATGTATCTATTTTTGTTGCATATAAATAATCTCTGTGTTTACTTTACTTCGAGACACGTTCCAATCTTAAATTTGCCAGAGCTATTGGTGTTGGAGAGTTCATGAAAATACTGACTTTTAACCATGTTGACTTTAGACTTTGACTTCGTTCATGTGGCCTGCATAAATAGTCGCCTATGCGTTAATCCGGATTACAATCTATTTGCAAAGTTTCAAGGAAATCGGTTCAGTTTTGCATCTATATTAGGGCCTTACCTATGAAATTGCCGTTTGTTCATAGTGGCCATTTTCACCATAGATATCTTGCGTTTGGCTTGGAATTCCAAATTCAAATTAATATAAATATAGAGCTATCATATTCTTTTTCATCATCAATTCTTCATTTGTTTTTCCGTCAAACGACTTCTTGTTTAGATATCGATGTGTTTGCGACCATGGAAAAGTTAAAAATTCGCTCTATTTTCGAACATAAGACCCATCGTGTCAGGAACGCAGCACAGACTGCAAGCAATATCAACGACGTTTACGGACCAAACACCGCAAAAGAACGCACGGTGCGTTTTTGGTTTGATCGTTTCCGTTCTACCTCAACGTTCGACCTCACGTTCGTTCGACCTCAAGAACAAACCCCGTGGACGGCTGGAGACTAAAGTCGAATTGAAAGCAATAGTAGAAGCGGATTCATCTTAATACACATCTCAGTTAGCAGCAGCCTTCAGCGTAAGTGACGAAACGATATTGATTCATATGCGTCAAATCGGTAAAGTGAAGAAGTTCCGAAAGTGGGTACCGTATGAGCTAAATGGAAAATCAGCTGCGAATACGCGTCGAAGCTTGCCTTACTTTATTGAACTGCCACAAAAATGAAAGGATTCTGAATCGTATTATCACTCGTGATGAGAAGTGGATCGTGTATGATAATCGTAAACATTCGTCACAATGGTTGAACTCAGGAAACAGAGCCAAACAATGTTGCAAACGTCTACATGATAACGCTCGCCCACATACTGCACTACAGATAGTCTCATAGTTACAGGAACTTCGACTGGAAACTTTTCGTCACTCACCGTACTCACCAGACCTTGCCTCTACTGATTTCCATTTTTTATCGGATTTTGGATAACTTTTTACACGGTCAAAAATTCAACTCTGATGAGACAGTGAAAAACGCCCTCAGGGAATTCATCGATTCCCGTCCCCAGAAGTTCTATAGCAGAGGCATCAATCAACTTCCATTAAAATGGAAAAAGTGCATTGACAATAATGGACACAACTTCGATTAATTAAATATTCAAATTTCAATTAAAAAAAATATTTCAATTTTTAAGTAATATTAAATTTAGTAATAGTAATAGTAATACAATTAATTTAGTAAATACCTAATATTAGTAGGAATCTATTACTGGCGTGATACATAATTTGAAATAAATAAATTAATCTTTATTTATTTAATTAACAAAATTAATTTACATTCTGTTAGATAGTATGACTCCTCTCTGTGTCGCGCCGAAACATGAATAGCTTGTTACGATACAATAGTGCTACGTGCCGACACTGTTCACCTCTGGGAATAGATTTAGCTTCTAACAGAACTTTTTTTCCTAATTAGCAACTAATTAGAATACTAATTATTAATCAGAATAATTGTTAATTTCATTTATTGGGAGACTTTTGAAATCAATATTCACAAAGCCTGAGATAGTGACTTAGAAACATGGTAATTATAATCGTAAGGTATTAGGTACGCGATCCTGATTAATCCTTGGTGCGTTCCTTGCCCCCAACTCATAAGTACTCATATAGTCCCACATCAAAACCTGGTAAGTATGTTGGAACAAATTTAACAGGAGAGTTCAAAAACGTTAAAATGTAGGAAATTAACTTAAAAGTTCTATCGTTATTACAATACCAAATTACTTTTTATAGGTTTTTTAATAATTTATGAGCGTCACTTGACCTTATTAATTTTCCAGGTATTCATATCTCTATAAATACTAAATACGAAAGATTCTGATCGTCTATGCGCTGTTTTTAAGGCTATATTTGTATAATAAAACAAATGTGTAAAAAAACATATATTTTCTTAAATTTGTTTCGTACTGGGTTTTGATATAGGACAACCGATTTGAATATCATACCTAATTTTATATCCAAGCGGTTATTACTCGCGCAATTTGCCTACCCGCAAAATATAAAAACTTTACGCTTCATTAAACGTGGGTTGTTTACATTAAAGTAGGCTAAGTCAAAATGTCAATTTTCTAGTTACGGTGAACTTATCGATACTGGTATTTTTATTCTATAAATTATGTTTAGAACATTAAGGGAATAGCTCTTATTTACGAATATATTTATAAAAAAATGTATCAGTTTTGTATTTGTGATGGGAAAAAGTGTCCCAAAAGAATATTGATTGTATCAACACACTTGAGATATGTATACCAGAAATGAAAGCTTAATGTATCATGTATGTATCATAAATATTTTAATGTTAAAAGGCAGGTAATGTCAAAATTGTGGGCGAACCATGATCTAAACTGCTTTTCTATTCATATCGTTTATTTGTTTAAACCTTTTTCATATACAATATTTTGGTGAAAAAGACCCAACCGATTTAGCATATACAATTGCTTATAAACGGTAGATCATAACACAAAATACATTGTCACTAATTTTATATTTGGTGGTGGGTTGGGACCACGTTGGGATGACACCAATACATTTTTTCGCATCGTAGTTTGTAAAAAAATACCCTAAATGTCCTGAATATTTAAAATCTTCTTGTTACTGCTTAGAAGGATTTTTAAATATATTTATATATTTTTTTAATGATCTTATTTATTTCTATATAAGAAAGACACTGTCACCGGTATGTTTCAAAGATCTCGCAAAGCTTTTGGTTTTTTTGTAAATGTTTAACATTTCTGGATAAAATTTATTTTCAGTCAATATCAATATACCAAGTACGAGTAATAATGTTAGACGTAAAAGATATTTATCAATGTTTTAATGATATTCCAATATTTAAGTAGTTATATTGACTAAGTTGGTAATATACATACTTATTGTCAGTTCTTTCGAAAATACCCCCCCTACCTTCCCTCCCCCAGCCCCTTAGATTAGTTTCCCTCAGCCGCATAAATCATACGAGACTACGATTGAGTGTACGATTGTTAGCGATGGCATTCTATTGTGAAATGTTGGGTAGTAAACATCAGGAAAATAAATATAGTCGGATTATTTATTGGAGTAAGGATATGACATGTAGAACTGTCAATAAAGTGAACTGTCAATAAAGTGTCATCTCTGTACAGATTTCACTCTGTTTGACAGTTCTATATGTCATATCCCTGATCGAATAAATAATCCGACTTTAATGTTTGTGTTACAACTTGTTTCATTTCTGAACCGAACTGGAGACTGGTTATTAGTTAGTTAGTAGTACGTATATTCACATACAAGTGATTTTTGTATTAATGGGATGTTGCGTTTATCACACAAAATTTATGGCCCTGTGTCGCCAAGATAGCGGAACAGAGGTCTGGTTTAATTTAAATGTGAATGAAATATACGATGTGAATGGAAAACAAAAATTGCTTCGGCTGATACGAAGCTGATTGGATCTTTTCGGTGGAATACACCAAAAGATTTATAAAACTCTTTTAGAACGGCATTTAGTGTGCAGTAATGTAACTTGTATATAGTGATAATTGCGTTGTCTGCGTATCTATTTCGTTCGCCTAGGAAATGTGCTCTTTGTATCGTATAGTTTGTCCGTGAAAGATCCATTTTAATCCGTTCAAATGAGATTTGATGAATAATAATGTATCCTTATATAAACTCTCGGTTCTACCTTTTGTTTAGTATTCTTCTAGTAAACGGCTATGAATCGACTTATACTTTATTTATTTTACTCAACGTTTCGGCTGGGTTACACCAACCACGGTCACCAGCTAGCTGACCATTAAGACCTGTTTAACGTCTTTATTTCCGGGCACGTGGTATCGCATGATCGGGCCCGTCACTACAGGGCCCTTTCAATTTTGTATACGCTATTGAATAATGGCCATAACGTCACGTCACTTGCTATTTGTTTTGGCCACTAGGGACGAGATTGTAAGCAAAATATATTTTGGCCACCTTACGATTCCCAACGTTTGACTCTGGCAATGGACGTGTTAATAGATACGTATGGTTACTTATATTGTTTAATAGTTTTAAAATTGAGTTAAAACGACTAAAATATGTACCCAAGAACTATACTAGTGTAATTTAAATTAAGTCCTGATAATTTTTTTCTGATCATAACTTTTTATTTAATATTATTTTTAATTTTTTTATTACCAAATTTACAATCAAATCAAAAAGCATAAAACTATCATAATTGTATCTAATATACCATAAAAATTCAAGTAGTGCGGTATCAGTAATCAAGACATTACCTACCTGTGATCAGTGAACAAATTATAATTTAAGGACAAGAAATATCTTCTTAATTTATATTTTAAATAGTTTTCACTGATATCTGTTTTCCCTTTAAGGTCCTATTCATTTATTAACTTGGGAACAGAGTAAGTGCTAGTCCGCTGACCGTATATATTGTTCGCGGCGTTGGTTACCAAACGCTGGATGTACGTGTGTTACAGGATTTGAATTTTTTAATGTTTGAATTTTGGTATTGAAATATTGTTCTTTTCATATATTATATGTGATTTTAATATGGACCGGTGTATAGTTAAAATCTCTAAAGGTAGGCAGAGTATCTAAGGTCGAGCCAACGTTCGCTATTTTGACTCATGAATGCAAAAGATCCCGGTCACCATCATGGATGACGCCAAGCCATCTCCTCCTGCTATTCCGTTAAAAGGCGACTAATGACGGTACAACCATTCGATTGTTATATGAGCTCCAGCAATACCGTGCGAACCCAGGGTAGTGATTACGTCATAAACCTTCCATTAAAACGTCGATAGGAATGTAACAATAAAAACATATATAAGACAATTCTTATATTATTTACTGTAAAATTTAACATCATAAAACTTACTCTTACATTACGTATAAAACAAAATGTATTGTTCTTTACATATCTGTGTAACATAGCAAACAACGTGTTGATATTATACCTCAATCCTTTGTGTCAATACTTCGTGACACGAAAACTATTATAACACAATTTCAGCGAATTCTCTCTTTTCCGCCGACAGATATTATGTATGGCTTAGAAAATATATTATATATTACGTGGTTGCTTTCGTTTTCCTTTATATAATACTAGCGACCCGCCCTCGCTTCGCTTCGGTTTATAAGTTTTTTTTTTCAAAATTTCAAAAATAGCCTATGTCCATCTGGAACAATGTACCTTTCAAATGGTGAAAGAATTTTTCAAATAGGTGCAGTGGTTCCGGAGATTACTCTCCACATACACACAAACAAAATTCGCACTCTATTTTTATTATATATATTATAGTAATATAGTATAGACTAGCGAGTCGCTCTGACTTTGATTGGGTGACGTAATGATTTCCTAGGAAACCTGTATCTAGCTGCAATAATTTAACTTCTTAAGAGTTAAAGAATTGTCAAAATTGGTCCACAATAGGCTACCTTGAAATGTACTGCATTTCCTACTTTATCCTATTTCGCCAATGTACGTACGTGTTTCGGTAGTGAGTGAGATGTGCCAGGGCCCATTCCCATTCCATCCTATCCTATCTTTTACCATTTTCCAAACCCTTTCTTCCATTCCTATTACTCTAAAGGTAGACAGCGCATCCGGGGATATGAAAACGTTTGTCACTCTGGATGTTGGCATGTACCGCGGATGCCTATGGGTGACAGTTCCATAAAGAAACGGACTGTATTTTTATGGAAAACTAGACAGTAGACGACCATACAGTCCACCTGATCGTAAACGGATACTGTCGCCCATGACATCCGCGGTACATGTCAACATCGGTCCTAATGACTAATGATAGCACGCCCCACCTTCGTAGATTTAGGAATTGGAATTACGACAAATATGAATAAAAAGAAAAATCGCCCTAGTGCATCTCGGCTAGCAAGCCTTATTTTCAAATAGGTAGGCTAGGCTAGCGGCTTGCGTAGCAAGGCTAGCATGATGTTCAGTGGCTCTCGAATTATTTAATTGATATGTGTTTTGAAAATGGAACATTCTTATTACGTAATACTTAAGTTTCAAATTTGATTTTTTAATAAATCCCCCCTCATCTGCTTCACCCTCCCTAAAAGCTGCCAACCAAGTATCTTTGATAAGAACGTATGATGTGTCATCTAGTCTATTCACATATCGATGATTTCAAACAATATCCAGGTCTGAATGTTGTCTAGACGTTGCGTAGATTCAACTAGTAATCAAACAGATGGCTTCGGGCGACAGTGTTATCCTCTTAAAACTAGGTTGACTGTCTGCTCATCTGTCATATTCTTTCTACATAACAAACTAGACCCACAATAAGACCTCGGAAACGTAAGGTGAATTTCTCTATAAATTCTGATGTAGGCGTGGAAAGATATTTTGAGCCGCAATACCGAAGCCCAAAATGTTACGTTGAATGACTCAGTAGATTGGAAGGCATTCCTCATCTCGCAATTGATATTGTAAGTAGTTATATTTTTCCCCCCATTAGAGGGACCCTCGTTATCATGAACTTCTTTCATCATGCCAATTTACTATCAGACTGTATCACATTGTACATAGATTTCGAACAAATCTACCTATTCGAAGAAATTTGGGGACTATGAAGTATTTTTCAGAAAAAATAAAATTACATCAGTTTATATATTTGTAAATAAACTGCAGGACGCATTTATTAACGGATTGAAATGAAATTGGACAAAATATAGTTTAGATGTATCAGTTAAGTTCAAAGGTGATGCAAATTGGTTCAGTAGTTTCAGAAATATAACGGTCTAAACTTTTCAAAAAATCAGAATATAAAATGACGTCTATGTATACAAAGTATAGATAAATGTATTGTACACCAATACATGTTCCAAAAAGACAATTCACGTAAGTAACATGAAAAGTACAACAGGCGGAATTATCGCCAAAGTGATCTCTTCCAGGCAATCTTTGGGTGGTAAGGAGATAACAGATAACAATATCAAAAATTGGTAGATGGTCTAATTTTACATCATATCAAATCAACATAATGTAACTTAATAATAATAATATTTTATACATAGATATAAGTACATTTACTTAAGATGAATACAATAGATAAAATGCGTACATGCATAAATATAGGTATATGCATACATAAACAGAAACACACTTACGTACATGATATGGGAAATGGAAGGAAAAATAGAATATAAACAAAATGAGTGCAGAACAAAGTAAAGAACTAAGTAGATAGACAAGTACCGAAGGAGAGATAGGGTATGCGGAAGTTACTGAGTCAGATGCTATAATATTATGTCGTTGGATAGGTCTTGTAAACTGTCGTCTAAACACTTTTTTTCTAAAACTTTTAAACTAATATTCTAAGCGGTTTTTCTAAACTTTTTTCTTTTTCCTCTAAACATTTAAGAATAATTAAGCATCTCGCCTTTAAGTAGCGATCGGCGTTTTTTCTGACTAAGGGAAATAGCGGAATCTCCTTACGAGCGCCATCGGTCGCTTTTTCTCTCCATAAGTGTTTTCGGATTTAAACCTGACAATCATCTGTACAAAGATCTGCTGCGTACTGTACGATCTTCAAGACACTTTATACCGCGAACCTAAAAGTTGAACAAGCTGCCCACTGAAGTTTATCCATTTAGCTATGACATGGAAGGCTGTCAATAGAAGAAGAAGATCCTGTTATAGGCAGCGCACCCGCACACCCCCTGCTGTTGCAGATGTCCATACACTAGATGTTTTTTAAATTCTCAATCATGCGAGTTTCCTCACCGCCGAGATAGTCATAAATTTCATAAAAATCTGTAACTCAATAGTGCGGGTGGAGGATTTGATGAACCTATGGTATGGATACTATATGTATACTACATACTATATATGTAGGTAAATGGCTGACTGAATGAGGGGCACGGAAAGATCTATAAGTCTATGTTTTAGTGTGGTATACATATTAGGAACGCAAAGACTATTCGAAATCGTAAAAAAAACTGCAATATATACATATACTAAACCATTCTTTTCTATTTTTCGGTTTTCGCAAACATACGAGTACAAATGACTATATTAAATATGACATTAGTTTTGAAATAATTCTCATCATACCAACCATTATCTCTAAAATTACCAATACCTCTAGAAATATTCAGGATTACCTTATAAGTCTTATAAATAAGTTATAACCTTGTGGATAACCCCTTACGTTTGATCTTGATTTTTTAGCCACTCTATAGATCATACACTCTGTATACTAAATGAGCAGCAGGAAATCATGACCAACAAAACAACCTATTTTTTAATAATTGAACTAAATCATTTGATTTTTTTCGGAATGGCTAAATTCTTGTGGTCCTAGTGGCCTTTCAAGATTCACCAGACATGTATGGTTTAGGGCGAGCGCAGAAGGCGGTCAGCCAGGAGCAATAAGTGCCAGGCATAATAAGGCAGCAAGAGCCCCCGTCGGTATACCGACGGAAGAAACGGACCTCGGCTTAGGGCATTGCTTTGGGAGGGATAATAATTTGATACCATATAATAAGAATGTAATTATCAAGTCGAGGGAATCCGGTTTCAAGACTCCCCATTTCATCATTGTCATCAGAGAACCTAAACCTGTCTTTAAATTTAGGTTTAATTTAGGTAGTGTCGGAGTCCATACCCATCTCATCCGATCCTATCCTATCCCTTTTCATTTTCCCAAACCTTTCTCCAAATCCATTCTTACATCAACCAAGCCATAGTTTGTCGTGTTGGCAGGCTTTCGTCATTTTGGCAAAGTTTGTCATAGATACATGTTGGCGGTACACCGCGTATGTCCTTAGAGACGACAGTATCCACTTACCACCAGGTTTACTGTATGTCCGTTTGCCACCTTCTTTCTATATAATAAAAGAAAATTGCTACCATTGATGTGCTGCACATTCAGTACATTTTAGCTGTTCATTAAATTTTATTTCTCCAATAAAAATTTTAAACAAACCATTTTTTTTATATACGCCGAGATTAATTTTCTTGAAGAAAGTCAAGGGTTCCAATTTAGAATTTCTAAAGGGGTAAATGGGTAAACATTCATTGTGATTTCCGGCCGTTTCCCGCCTTTTCCGTGGACGTGTGCCACTTACAGCTACGACGTGACACAATATATTTTCAATTTTTAGCGCAATATAGGGAATTTGAAAAATGTTTACAGTTTAAATTAGGAATAGTGCACTCGCTCTCTACTCACGACGCGTTTTCAAACATATTTAAGACCAAATGCGGGTAGTTGATGAAAATCTCGACGTGGACTGGGTAGTCCTCTTCAGTGGATGGGAAAATGGGGAGGGATAGGATGGGAATGGACTCTGGCATATCTCACTTACTACCGAAACACGTACGTACATCAGGGAAATAAGATAAAGTGGGAAATGCAGTAGGTACATTTCAAGGTAGTCTTCTGTGAGAGATGGGTAAAGAGACCAGTCGAGCGCGTGCAGCGGCTGTTGGATTGCAGCGTGCACTCTCCCCCTTCAAATATATCAGATATATATCAGATATATTGGCTATAAACGATTTTATGTTTATTGGTCGGTTGGGGCGATATCCATACATTTTTTTTTGTCATTATCCTTAATTAAATAAGATATCCTCTCAATAATATTAGTTGTTTCCCAAATATTATTGAGTTGTTTCTCAAAGACCTGTTTTTGGGAAACTAATAATAAATAATATTTGTGTTTTTATTAGTCTAATCCCTTACTAGTAATAAATAATGGAATCTGAATAATTTCGTGAAAATTATTAATATCACTCTCACTAGGTATGTCATTATTACTATAAAAAATATAATGGATATATGACTTGAAATTTTATGTAATATTTTTTCTTGTTTTTCTTTTTTTTCATTTGATATTTTTTGGATAATCGGTAGTCCAGTGCGAGATGTGAACTACTACACCTGCCTCTGATTTTTTTTAATTTTCGTTCATAAAGGTTATCTTATCTTCCGAGTTGAGTGGGTAATAACTGAATATTACAAACTTATGAAATTCTTAAGTTGGTTGGGAATGGAAATCACAGCCTCGGGAATGTAAGTAGAGAATAGATAATCTCTAAACGCTTCTTAACTTTAGCACGAGAAATTGTATTCAGTTGTTATAGAGAAATAATTAAATGGGTAACAGAAATTACTAAATAAGCGGCAAATGGATAGTAGCAAATTTAGAGGTCGGTTAAATTTAGGTTATCTGGTGACAATAGAGAACTAAGAGTCCATGGACTCGATAATGAGATGCTACTAGGATAAAACTATTTATTTCAATTATTCAAAAATAGATTGGTTTATTAATCGGGTTTTGCTGTTCAGTTGTATATATTTGTATTAATCTGATTTTGCTGTTCATTTGTATATATTTGTATTAATCTGGTTTTGCTGTTAATTTGTATATGTTTGCTGCTTGTTTAAATACAAGCTGTTGTTATGTGATCGACGGAACCTGCATTATGTGTACTGCGTTCACTTTGCGTTTTTTTTTATATAACCTACCTTCGTAAGACAAAGGAAAAAACTAATTAAATATCTTTTTAAATAAAACAACACTCTGGAACTAATAATGTTTATAATGTCAGTCATTAGCATACATTTCACGACCGATTAACAATCTTTTGTTTCCGATTGATTTCCGTCTAGTGATAATATGTAGGTACTAAAACTATTGTAATTAAGAAGCTGAATGGTAACGTTCTAGATAATACTGGTACATAAAGTTTTTAGTCAGTTCTGCCTGCGACTTCTTTTGCATGGATTAATTATTAATAGTAGCTAATAGTCAATAGTAATAATCAATAGTAGTGGACTACCTGTTACTGAAGAAGATGGCATTTATGATAAAAAATATATGACTTTAGCGTTTTCACACATATTTATCTATTTAATCCTAGAAAGATAGTCTGCGTAAAATTGACGCATGCATGTTCGAAATATTGCTCTCTCTTTCTAAATAGTGCGAATCCGTCGCCGTGTATTTTGGACATCTCACTCGTCGCTTGGAGCTTCCGTGAGGTGGCCGCATTACTGAGGTCAGTGTCACCATTTTTGAAATATAACGACCTTGTGTGAGTCAAAATGACGCATGATTATCTTTTATGTGACTTTTAAGATTTTATCTTAGATGATTATTCATGATGTTTTTTGATTTGTTAGTTGTTATTATGTTATTTTGCTATTGCTGTATTTTTATAGATATCCTGACCCAACAATTAAATTAAAGAATGAATTAAAAACTGAAGAATTAAAAAACAGTCGCCCTAGGCCAGTGGGAACATCGATGTTTTGTTTTGACGGACCCCTTACACTAGTCTCTTATAAACCAAAGCCGGCTAAAACGGTTTATTTATTATCATCTTGTGACGAAGACGCGACTATCAACCAAACCACAGGGAAACTTGAAATGATTATGTATTATAATCAAACTAAAGGCGAAGTGGACACACTAGACCAAATGTGCTCTCAGATGTCCTGTAATAGGAAGGCTAATAGATGGCCTATGGCTTTATTCTATGGAATGATAAACATTGCTTGCATAAATGCTTATATCATATATAGCCACAATGTTGTCAGTAAAGGTGATAAGGCTCTAAGTCGCAAAAATTTTATGAAAATCCTTGCATGGCTCTAACAACGCTGTTTATGAGCAAGCGATTAGAAACCCCTAGTTTGAAGAGATATTTGCGTGACAATATCTCTAATATGTTGCCAAAAGATGTCTCTGATTCATCAGAAGACAATACAGGAGAGCGAATATCGAAGAAACGTACTTACTGTACATATTGCCCCTCTAAAATATGGCGAAAGGCAAATGCATCGTGCTATACATGCAAAAAAGTTATTTGTCGAGAGCATAATATTGATATGTGCCAAAGCTGTATCTGACTTACTGTCTTAATTATTTCGTATATAAGTTAAAATGGTTGATTATAATTGGTAAAAAAAAAGATTTATGATAAAAGAAAAATTGTCTCTGTGTTTTGTTGATTAATGAAGAGTTTAAAAAAATGTAATTTTTTGTATAAAAAATAAATAAAATTACATAAATTGTGGTATTTATTATTTCATCTGTGTGTAGAAAAGTAATACCGATTGGTTTATTAGAATCAATAATAAAAATATAACATTACAGCTAGTTAAAACTCATGCGTCAATTTTACGTATGATTATCTTTTACCTACATCGCAATATGATTATCTTTCTACGGTTAAACGGGTCTCAACGCGAATGTTGGACTTATTTATTTTACTTAATATTCGGTTACGTTGCACCAACCATGGTACTTATGGGGATGTTGTCAAATTATAAACGTAGGCAGGATTTCATAAAAAAGTTACCAGCACTTACATTCATTTTCAACTTTTATTTCATCTTTTCATCTGTGCTTAAGTTGTTTCAATTGGACCAGTTTTTAACGTACCACATACTTTTAACGACGACATAACATTTTACTAACTTCTAAGCCTCACTTTTTGCCCGCAAGCAAACATATTTATAGAGAAAAATCAATTCTTAATTCCAATATCCTTGAACTTCATAGAAACTGTTTTTTCCTAATTTTGATTGACCCTGACCTTGAACAGATACGTGACCCGATACTTATTTGTGTTGTGTTTGCTCGGTAATGATTCTAAAATCCGAGATCCTAAAAATTAGTTTATTCCATTAACAATTATTATCAGAAAGTACATATTAGAAAGTAAAGAAGCTGTTTTAACACAAACTATTTTCTTTAAATGGGCGAGAAAGGGAGTTATTTTATTACATTATTGCATAATATAGATACAGCTATTTACTGGGCATTGTCTTCCAATTAACCATTGGAAAAAAGATTTATTAAGATTGATTAAAGGTTAGATAATAAGAGCGGTGCAGTCAAGAAGGAAGAAAAAGCAAGAAGAGATAAATGAAAATATAGGAAAAAGAAATATATTCTGATAAAATTATCGGACATAGATGTACGGAATCTTTAAATTCATTAGGTATATATAATGCTTATATAATTCATATATATATATAATGCTAAGAGTGATATTGACAAGTAATCAGTATGCTCGCTTTTGTTATATTGAAATATGAAGCGTTGCGGATACCCGTGATAATTAGGATAAAGACACAATAAATATGATGCAGATAGCTACAGAATGCTACACGACATTACAACTATATAACAGAGAACTCTCTGCGGAAATGTACCATTCTCGGTTCAGCACCCGTGTCACCACGTTGCGCGCTACCAAGTGTAATTGCGAGAAAATGATTCGTGTAATTTGCAAGGTTATTATGTTAACACTTCTTCTTTATAGAGCCACAGCCGAAGTGAACGACCGGTACTATCCCCGGTACCATTTGGCTCCGCCTTTCGGATGGATGAATGATCCAAATGGATTTAGCATTTTCAAAGACGAGTATCATCTCTTCTATCAGTATAACCCTGAGAGCAGCACAGAGCCTGGCATCGCGCACTGGGGTCACGCTAAAAGCAAGGATCTTTTCAGCTGGAAACACCTTCCCATCGCGATGTACCCAGACCAATGGTATGATAAATCCGGAGTATTTTCGGGCAGTGGTATCGTAGAAAACGATACTATGTATCTCTTTTATACGGGAAACTTGAACCATCCTGGAGAACTTCCCGACCACGAACAGCATCAAGCATTGGCTACGAGTACAGATGGAGTTACTGTTACCAAATATGAAAAAAATCCAATAATCGATGGTGCTGATCGGCAACCCAACATCCGAGATCCTAAAGTGTGGAAACGTGGAGATATTTACTATATGGTCCTCGGAAACTCGTTTAACAATAATACCCTTGGGCGTGCCCTTCTGTACACATCTAAGGACATGATAACTTGGGAAGAGGTGTCCATTCTTCATGAGAGTTCAGGATTCCTCGGTTACATGTTTGAATGTCCCGACTTTTTCGAACTGGATGGACGCTTCGTGCTTCTATTTTCTCCTCAGGGCGTAAAGCCACAAGGCGATAAATACAGAAACCTTTACCAAACTGGCTACATCACTGGTGATTTCGATTACGAAACAAATAAATTCACTCCCTTGACCAAATTTAGAGAATTAGATCACGGACACGATTTCTATGCTACTCAAACTATTTTAGATGACTCTGGACGCAGATTGCTTGTCGCCTGGTTCGATATGTGGGATCAAAATTATCCAGAGGGACCTGATGGATTTACCGGTCTTATAACGATTCCAAGAGTAATATCTCTATCTAGAAACGGATGTATCGTTCAAAAACCTGTTACTGAAGTTGCCGCAGCGAGAGGACACGAAGTGTACTCTGGAAAGGGTCACTCAGGCACAATAGTGACCTTGAAAGATAAAACCGGCGAGATCAACATCGAAGCGTCTAAACACAGGAGTTTAGAATTGATTATTAAAGCCGATAATAGTAGTCGAGTTGTAATTAAGTACAATGCTAAAACAGGACATTTGTCACTTGACCGCGGCGGTGAAGACGGGGTTCGTAGGACGACGTGGTGTCCACAAGGAAAACTTAAATGGAAGATATACGTCGATGCTAGTTCTATTGAGTTGTTTGCTGGTGAAGGTGAGGTGACTTTCTCGAGCAGATTCTTCCCCGATGGTCCTGTAACTGTTCGCTTGGGAAAAGACAGTCAAGTTGAAAAACTTCGAGTGAATTTAATGAAGCGTACCGTTCCTAAGCCTGGAAGCCAATAAGTTTCACTACTTAGGTGTTTATTGTAATTCAAAAATGTAACCAAAATTGAAGCTATGTATTTTCATTTAAAGTTCAGTAATTCATTTAGGACAAACTGTTGCTGTAACAATAAATATAACGTCATTTATTCATATTTTTATTTTAACTTACTTACCATCATCTTGTGTCTCCCTATCGCTGGATAGTGGGTTAAGGCTCGCCAACACACACGATCTATGGTCTTCACAACCAGCCACTATCGGTAAACTTCTTAAAGTCGTAGATCCACCTGGGCGGAGTTCGAGAATCCCTACCTTTTGAAGTCAAGGTAAAGATGCGCATAGTAGTGAACAAATGTACAGAGGTGAACTCTGAGAGCGATGTTTTAATTCTTATGATACCTTACGGATATAATTATGTCAACACCCGTATTTGCAGCATTTCTTCTTCTTCGCGGTTATTTATTTAAAATATTGGAGTTATAGAGGTAGTAGATTCATTTCTGTATATTCGAGATATGGAAGATATACACAATTTTTTCGATTTACAGGGGTTAAATATGTACTAAAATAGTTGTAGGGAAAGACTGATTATTTCGAATTATCGAGAATTAAAATTCGCGAAATGGAGGTTTTGGGGCTTAAAGGGAACAAGAGATTTTGGAATTGTAGAGGTTTTCAACTATCTCCTTTGCGAGGTTCTACTGTATTCTTTTTTAGCGTACCTACTAGAAGACTAACGTAGAAAAAAAGCGTAGAAAAAAAAAAGACTAACATACATATCGCTCTCTTGTTGCAACTAGTGATGTGCCAGCTTTGAAAAAACATGACTCTGGGATTTCGAACAAGATGCCTGACGAATTCGAAAATAATAAATGTTTTAAAATTACCCGTATAAAATTGTAATGTAACATTATTTTGTAAATTCTAGAGCCGTAGCCCTAAATTTTAAATTTTGTTACTTTGGAACTGAGCTGGAGACCTGGATTAATACATAAACTATTTTTTATCCCGTTTTTCCCACGGGTTAGGTGAAACCGCAAGTCGAAGAACTTGAGTTCGTGAGATCCGACTCAAGTTAACTCGAACTGAGCGCTTGAGTTGAGCCATCTCTAATCGCGAGCATTGTTTGACTCATTCGCTTACTTCGGTTTGTCGAGTGCTGTTCAGTTTGCTATCCGTGTGTTTTGTGCCATTATTTGTTGACCCCTGCGCGTTACCTGGATTTTGGATTTCACTGCACAACTTGACATTTTTGGCTTGAAAAACGGACTACAATTATTGCAACTGGATTGGATACCTTGGGCATTGATTGGACTTTGTTTGGGTGAGTAGATTTTTTAAATATTGTGTTAAACTAAATAGGATTGCATATTATTTTTTGGTAAATAAAAGTGATATTGTAGCAATTTTTTACTTAATTCCTACAAACTTGCAGTGTGGCAACTAGTCGATATGAACAAGGCTGTGAGATTGCAAATTCGGTTTTCCTTGGAGTCCTATTTGAAAATATTTGAGTTCAAATTAGTTTAGTTCTAATTATAGCAAAACTGCTCTTTAGCTATATAGGTAACGTGCTTCAAGTCTCTATTAAACTTCCTCTTAAGCTTATTGTATTTCTTTATCTTAGATTCTACCTCACTCGGCACTTTTGGCTTGACAAAACGGACTTCTATTTGCTGCTTTGATTGGATATTTTACAACAACTTTTGTCAAGGTGAGTAAATTAATAGATACTGAATGTTTCCTATTTTCTGTGTTACTTGTTCTTTTTCTAAATTACTGCACCATAGTATTGTTTTTAATCTGACTCCGAAACAGATTTTTTCCAATATTTTTACTATATTGCTACTTTACTGTTCTACTTAAATCAACAATTGTTTTACTTTGTTAGGTAACTGTATTTCAAGTGGTAAAGATAGATAAAGATATAGCTACAACAATACTTATTTTTATTAGGTGTTGCAGATATGGCAAATGTTACGCGACAAACTGTTCTGAAGTGGATAGCTGACCACCCAGAATTAACGTTCGACCCTGCGACAAACTCTATCTATTGCACTAAGTGCAAAATCACTTTCAAAAGTAAAAAATCAATCTTTATGAAGCACATCAGCAGCAAAGTGCATGTCGGCGACAAGAAAGTGAAAGAAAACTTTTATTTTGATCATAATTTTTTTAATACTATGTAACATACCCTGGGCACAGGTCAATAATCCTGCTTTCAAAAATTTTTTTGAAAAATATTTATGTCCATTTCATTGTTGTGCTTGTAATAATAATTTAAAGTCTCTACCCAATGAATCTATTTTAAGGAAAATATATTTAGATAAAGTTTTTAATTCCAAATTACATGCGATACATGAAAAAACAAAGAATGAAAAATTATGGATTTCATTGGATGAGATGACAGATTTCCTAGGTAGAAATATGATGCATTTATTGATAAGATCATTAAGTGAAAATATAGCAAGCAAATCATATTTAATTGCTTCAAAAATAATTGAGAAAGTAGATGGTCACCATGTGAGCCAATTTGTAATCGACTGCCTCGAAACCTTATGGTCAAATTCATTTGAATTTGATATGAAAGTACACAATGTACTAATATTATGTACTGATAGTGTTTCATACATGTTGGCTGCTGGAAGAAAATTAAAATCATTTTTACCTGCCATGAAACATGACATGTTTGGCTCATGCACTTCACAGGGTATCAGAACAAATTAGATTAGAATATGCAGACGTAGATATTCTAATATCAAACGTAAAAAAAATATTTTTAAAAGCCCCGAACCGAGATCGACTTTTAAAACAAAGATACCCTGATTTGCCGCTGCCTCCACAACCAATAATTACAAGATGGGGCACCTGGTTGGAGGCAGCATCATACTACGCTAAACATTTCACAGAAATAAAAGATGTAGTTTCCCGTTTAAATAGTTCGGAATCTATAGCAATAAGAAATGCAAAAAATATAATGAATAAAGAAAATTTAATAAACGAAATTAAAGAGATAGACGAAAATTACAGTATTTTAAAATATTCTATACTTGAACTAGAAAAAAGTAACTTGTCGATAAGCGACGCATTTCTTACATTAGATTCCGTACGAGCAGTATTTAATTGAGGTGCATCTGAAAATATAAACAAAAAACTTGAAATGTAATGGCAAGGAATCCTGATTTAAATATTCTTCGAGATTATTCTGAAAAACTTGAAGAAAGTATTGAATTAGATGACCATGATTTAAATTATTATAAATTCGCCCCACTTACATCTTCAGATGTCGAAAGATCCTTTTCTATATATAAATGGATGTTAAATGTTAAGAGAAATAGATTAGGTGTGGAAAATGTAGAAAAAATCATGGTCATTTATTTAATTCTTTAGAAAGCAGCCATGCTTTTGAAAGTTCCGATGACGAAACACTTTCGTCATCGGAAGCTTGGCAGTGACGTTAGATGTTAAGGACGTTTGATACTTCCGGTCCGCAAATTTCGATTTTTTTTCTAGATTTTCGAAAAATGACTAAGTTCAAAAAAGAAATTGTAATGATGTTTCGTAAAACGCCGGCCTAGAACATTGTTTCGCAGCTGCTTAAACCATAGACAGTATATGAAACCTTATAGAATACATCTGCATTCAAATTTAGGATGGTTTCAAATCTTGACTACGGTTTAAGCAGCTGGAAAACAATGTTCTAGGCCAGCGTTTTACAAAACATCATTACATTTCGTTTTTCAACTTGGTCATTTTTGCGAAAAACTAGATAAAATTCAAACTTCGCGCCCAAGTACGTCGCCATGTCCTTAAGTTTCGTTATGTAAACTATTCAGCTCGCTGGACATCTCCAGAAGTACACCGAGGTGGATGGTGCGTAGTGGACTTAGCAAAGCCTGAAATAGAACAACTGTTCAAATGTTGGGACATATAAAAATCTACTTCCCATTTTAACCGACTCGGTCAATCTGTAAGGAAAGTAGATTTTTGTTTTATTTTCTTAGCATTAATTCCATATCCAGAGAACATTTTTGTATTCAGTAGTAAAATGTCAGATTTCAAGCTTTGCTGGATTGTCTCTACCCTAATGTTGTAAGGAGAATACTCACCGGGAAAAAATATATTTGCGTGACAAGTATTTAAATATGTTTTTTCCCGAAAACATGCTTTTGGTGAGTACTATCTTATTCTGATATATTTTATATACCTAAGAGATTTTATGTTTTGTTTGTATTTCAAATCAAGAAATATACCCTGTAAATTTATATGAGTGTTTAATTTAGTAAACAATTATCCTATTCGGAATCTCATCATTAATATTTTTACATCTATTACTCAATACCACATTCTTAAGCATTGAAGAATTTTTTTAGTCGTATCCATTCTTTACATAATAGTCGTACTCGTGATTCCGACATTCATCCATATTCAATATCCCAGTGATATATGTAATTCCGAGACACGGGATTTTTCCCGGAATTTTTTTGGTCGTATCCATACTTTTGATGACATATTTTGTCAATAGCACCCAAAAGTCCGATCTCTGCTGATAACAGTGATAACGCACTGCCTTTACATTGGCCGATTGGTGTCATCGCCCCAGTTTGTCCCCGACGCTGATGGTGTGATTCGGGTCGTTCGTGTCTGCATCGCCTCCGAATCCTATCTGAGACCGGTTGTGCGTTTTGTGCGTTTTTGCATTTTACCTTGTAACGTTGTAAATTAGTTTCTCGTAAACTTGAGGTCTAATACAACGCTATAAGGTGCATTATCATATGGTAGGCATGAACTCTCTGCGACATCGCGATGCGAGGACGGGTACTGTTTGTGATGCCGTGTCTCGCTGGAGAAATCTCACAGGCGACGCTAACCATTGTATTATTTAATTACATATTTATATACTTTCGTTTCTGTTACTTAAAATGATCAGAAGCCTAAGAAAAGTATACATACGGATTATAGGAGAAAATCCGCATTTCAGAACCCCTCATATAATATAAAAATCATACATTTTGCTACCTAAGCTCTATTTATGTATATTTAGTGTATTAGTTGTTACAAACTACCTATTTGTAAATTGCATGGTTCTTCTTCTGGAATAAATAAATTAGAAAAAAAAGGGATTTTATTTCGTGGTTACATCCGGACTATTCCTCCGCTAAGGCTACCCGCGGCAACCGAACCAATAGATTTTTTATTTATCCGTAATTTAGGTTAGGTATGGGCTTTTTAGTCCATGACAGACGACGACTGACAGCTGTCTCCGGAGAACTACGCAATTACAACGCTGCAAAAAAAACTCGTTCGGTTGCCATCCGCGGCACCTTGAAAACCTCAGTGCAAATCTAAATAAAACAATGTTGATCGGATCGTGACCTTAGTGACAGTCAAGGTCGACGGCTGCCCTGGATGTTCTGCGCCTGCAGCCTCCCGGGTATGTAGGTATGTGACATTTACTATAATAATTTTCATTTTGGTTATTTTTTCCAAATTATTTGCACCCCTGCATCTCGCATCCCGCAGGTCCTTCGTCTCAGGTCCTATCGGATCCACCTTCCTGGGATTCTTGCCGCGACGCACCCATAGTGGCTTTCATCGCGCATCGCATACCTGTATACATACCTGTATGTATGGTATAGCAGTCTAAGATTTTTTAAATTGTTCACTATTTTACAAATCATTTACTGTTAAGGTTTTTTTGTTAACATTTTTCATGACACTTTCACGTGACCCGCCAGGTTTTTGACTCGTGAACATAGTACGTCAATTCCTGTAGTAGGTAGTTATTTTTTCAGTTGTGTAATGAACCTATACTACAAGGCATTACAATTAAAACAATTATGCAATATTTTATCGTAAGCAAGCACATGTTTAGGGTTCACAAGAAACTAAATTTTATGATGAACACTTGTTTCTGGGTTCGTTTTTCTGCTCGTCTGTCTATCCCTCCGGTAATAGAGTAAGGTGAGTACTTTTATTTTACAGAATAAAGGTGACAGACGAGCAGACGGTCCACCACTCCACCACTATCTCAATTCTTACCACCGTGTGTTAAGTGGATACTGTTTCCCATGGACGTCCACATAACATAACGATATCAGCCCAGAATGAGAGAACATGGCATGCCCTCAAATTGGCACACACACGGATGCACTATCTGTCTTTGGAGATTTAGGAATGGGTTTAGAGAAAGCCCTGAGAAAATGATGAAGGATATAGTAAATAATGGGAAAAAATCTCGAGCATAAATTAAACGTTATTAAATTAAACGAATAAATTTAAACGTGAACTTTTTTTTATTAATCACATAATGATACAAAGATAAGAAAATACTTAAATTTAAAGACTAATCTAAATTATATATCAAATAACTTAAAACTAACTCATAAATATTAAATATATAGTAAGGAGGTGTTATACAAAATGCTCAAAATATAGGATTACATATTGAGCATGTTGTACAAACTTGGTCCCTGTGGCAAGGTACCCAGTATACTGGCGACATTACCTCGCTGGATGGCAAGGCTGATGCGTTGTGCGAGATAATGGCTTGCCCTAGGGTCGCCAGTGCTGTCGACCTCAACCAGGTGCTTAGAAATATCTATGAAAAACGAAAACGCGCTACGCTTTTGCTTTTTTGTTTTTCTACACTTCTACTTTTGCTTTTAGTGTTTTTCTTTTCTCTACTTCCTCTATCGCTGCCCCAGCCTTCGTACTAGTTCCGTGGAGGTGAGATGGAGCCAGCGTGTCGACGCACGTTGCGTCCCACACAATGGGGCTCACCAATGAAATGCCGTCGGGTCTCTCACCTTCGTCACGCACGATACCGTTCGGATTCAGTAAAGTCGGGACGTTGATGGTGGCAAGAGAACAATGTATGATGTCATTAAGTGTGGCATGACGTCAGAAGCGACCAACACTCGTGAGGCAAGACAGTCCTTGGGGTCGAAATAGGTCGAAATCCTTGCTACGGGAACATTTATATACATTTGCTACAGGAAGATACGAAAAATATCGACTCTTTGGCAATATTCATAGCCGTGATGCAATTTTTAGTTGACTCATGAAAGCAATTTTGTTGACCAATTCATCAATTTTAAGACTAAAGGGCACTGACATTCGAGAAAGGAATAAAGCGCATAGCGGAATCTACATCATAGCGCATAGCGGAATGTTTAGTACATCAATAAAGTTTTCTTCAGATTCCCCAAAACAGCCCTGTGGAATTAATACTATAGAATCTTGTAAATTAGGCCATGTAATGCCACTAAGATTAAAGTCGCCCATCATAATATACTTGTCTTGTCGATGCGATAAAAGATTTGATTTGGATCTTCAGAAAAAATAATAAGTTGTGTAGAAAAAGAATTGCCACGATTTTCACTACACAAGTAAACGACACATAAGTGAATATTATATGATAGTCTTGATATATACATAATTACATATACATTGATTATACATTCGGGGATCAACTCACGATGTCGCTATTTGTCGTGTTTGTGTCATTATTTTACTATGTTGTAAAATCATAATTGAATGGTCAATGGTAAATTGTTTGTGAATTATTTGGTTAACTTGCGACGATTATAATTAAAGTTTTAAATTAGTAAACACGCCTTACGCTAGAGGGCACTTGTGTCGAAGGAAACAGGTGATACCCGAGTGGCGCGCAAACTTCTATCTACCCCATTTTATTCCCGGTTGTTAGCAGCTCTATAAAAAACCGAAGGTAAGAAGCAGACAGTCTCTTTTACGAACGGGTCGCCATCAAGTTAACATCATACCGTCATTGATAGTGATAGAAGTGTACCTACTGCGTGTGTACCTACAACTAATTACGGTGAGTTACTATATCCAGTCATTGAAATTACTAGTGTCCCATGTTACTTTGGTAAAGATTATACTTACAAGTGAGCTTCTTGATTGTACTAACTATTAACATGTTTTGACTTGAGGAGGAACGACTCTGTCAACAAAAACCCGGACCGCAAGGTTTCCGTCTAAATTCTTTGCTAGTAATGTTTGCTAACTATCGATCGAAGAAACTCAATAGTAACAGTTAAAATAAACTAGAGTGAGATCAACCCCCCCCCCCCCCTTTCCCCGTCTGCGACATATATATATATATATATATATATAATGTGCTTTAAAAAACACTAGAGATAATGTAGGAATCTCGAAATCAAAAACCAAATTGCGTTGCTTTGAAAAGAGATTGTTTTTATTAAACCTAAGGTGGCAATACATTTGACATCAATTTATAAGGTGTACAAATCTTACCTGAAAAGAGAAACAACATTTAAAGCTATTGATTCTCTCTATCTACCTATCTATGAAGTTTATTTCCATATTAGTAAACAAATACCTTTATTTGTATTTGTATATACTATATTTTGTCACTAGATTCACTTGTAAACACTTCCAATAATATTATATTTAAAAAGACAAGCCCTTCTGTCAAACCCCCATTGCCTCAACCATAGAGTAACTACAGACTTGCACAAACTCCATAGACCCACCACCATAGTGCATTTGGAATGAAGTGCACAGATCTTCATTTACATCTCCCCCCCCCCCCGCCTTTTAGGTTTCTTCTGGTACTGGAACAAGTTTTGTATGGTGGAAAAGATTTGATTCGATTTTTTTATGCTCTGTGTTCACTCTATATAAAGAGTTTGACAATTTTTCTAAAACTTGGTATGGGCCGATTTTTAATTCATCTAGTTTTTTTCTGTTTAACCAATTTCCATTTTCAACATATACCAAGTCTCCTACTTTGAGTTCACATTTTTTCCTGTTTTTGTCGAATTGTTGCTTATTATAATTGTGTGATTTTATAGTTTTCTCCAAAGCTATCTTTCTATCTTGCATTAACTCATTATGTGTTTTTTTTTCAGTTCATCTGGTAGAATATTAACATTTTTTCCTTGTAATAGATATTCTGGAGAAAATCCTGTCACAGTGTGCTCCTTTTCATTATATTTTTTGGTACATTCGTGAGCAATAGTCGTCCAGGCCAATTTATCCTTCTTTTCATTAATCTTACATCTGATTTTATTAACTAATGTTTGGTTTAATCTTTCATTCAAACCATTGGAAAAGGTGCATTTACTGCAGTGAAAATTATGGGTATATTTTCCTTATCTAAGTTTTTAAATTCTTTTGAATTTATACCCGGATATTGATCAGATAGAATCATGCCAATTTCATTTTCCTGTGTCACTTTTTTAACAATCATTATAAAACAACATTTTTACAGCTGTTGAGCAGCAATGGAAAAATTAAGATTTGAATTTGTAGTGAAACCGGGTGAAGATCCAAAAACAGCATGTTGAGTTAGTCTATAAGTATGGTATGTACAAATCTAAATGAGTGTATTTATCATACAGTGTTTGCCGTGCATGTATCCAATGTACTTATCGTGTTGGCTTCCTATTTAGTAAAATAAAATAGAATAAAAGAAATAATCCTAAAAAATAATTGAAACTTTTGATGACCTAAATTGATAGCGGATACTAAAAATCTAAAAATGTATTTTTCATAAACGTAATAAAATTAAGTATTTACATTCAATCAAACAAACTTAAAATTATAAAAAACATCTTTAGAACCCTAATTCAATGAGTGTCCGACACGCACTTGCATTTTTTTTAATATAAATATTTCGTGAAGCTGTTTTATAAACCAGTTACCACATTTTAGGGAAGTGTACTCGTTCAAATTCCACACAATGTTTCACGTTATATACTTGATCTCCTGTTTACTTTATGGCGTTCAGTCCGTGGTAGTAAATACTACCTACTACCCAAAGTTTCACTTGGCTCCACTTCATGGCTGGATGAACGATCCTAATGGTTTCTGCATCTTCAAGAATGAATATCATCTTTTCTACCAATACAACCCCAAGAGCAGTCTTGAACCTGGCGTAGCACACTGGGGCCATGCAAAGAGTAAGGACCTTTTCAGTTGGGAACACTTACCCATCGCGGTGTATCCAGATCAATGGTACGACAGGGTAGGAGCGTTTTCCGGCAGCGCAATTGTCGAAGATGACGTCATGTATGTCTACTATACTGGAAACACAAGGTTAAATAACAATACTCAACAAAAGGAATACCAAGTGCTTGCTACGAGCGCTGACGGAGTGAACCTGAATAAACAAGCCATTGTAATTTCTGCTGGCGATTGCCAACCGGAGATTCGCGATCCAAAAGTATGGAAACATGGAGATAAGTACTATATGGTATTGGGAAATTCTTTTAAAAGCAATGGTAAAACTCTTGGTCAAATATTGATGTACACATCTTTGGACAAGGCGAATTGGAAGAAAGTGGGCATACTTGATGCTTCGAATGGAACTCTCGGTTATATGTACGAATGCCCTGATTTGTTCCCTTTAAACGGTTTATATGTGCTTCTCTTTTCTCCTCAAGGTGTAAAACCACAAGGAGATAAATATAACAACCTGTTCCAGACCGGATATTTTCTAGCAGACTTTGACTATAACACCGACACATTTACACGTTTGTCAGATTTCTATGAATTGGACCATGGTCATGACTTCTACGCTTCACAAACACTGGAACATCCTGATGGACGAAGAATAGTTGTCGCATGGGTCGACACATGGGCAGAAAGTTATCCTGAAGAAAAACATGGTTGGACCGGCCACATAAGCATTCCAAGAGTGCTATCCCTACGTAAAGATGGTCTTTTATTACAAAAGCCGGTAAAGGAAATACAGGCAGTAAGAGGCAGAAGTTTGTACCATGGTAGAGGTGAGGCGGGCCAAGTTGTCAAGTTGGAAAATAACGCAGCTGAAGTGAACATCATAGCACTTAATGATGATTTTACGTTGTTTATTGAAAGTCAGGGGAGTTCCACCCCAGAAGTGACAATTACCTACGATAAGAAGACTGGGAAGATTACTTTGAACCGTGGAGGCAATGACGCCATACGTAGAACAGACTGGGTTCCACTAGGTTATCTAAAATGGCAAATTTTCATCGATTCCAGCTGCATCGAACTTTTCTGTGGAGACGGTGAGGTGACGTTTACCAGTAGATTTTTCCCGAGCGGTTTACTACAAATTCGTCTGGGAAATAAAAGTGTGGCTCAGCAATTGTCAGTTATAGAAATGAGGCGTACAGTTCCATTACCACCTACCCAATAGAATAATTGTTATCTCTCGTGCTCTAATTACAATTAATAACTGGTAGTTCTGAGGCCGTGGATATACCTATACTATACTGAAAAACGTCTAGCCTAATTATCATCATTATTGATTTTTACTGTAGCTGAATTCAATAAAAGTTTGTTTTAATTCACGTTGTATCTATGCGTATTAATTGTTTGTAAAATAATATTTATGGACTTAATTAGAAGAAACTGTAAGCTGAACTTCAGCTGAAGTGGTAATAGACAAGTCATATCTGTACAACTTACAACATTGACAACTTACAAAGATGAAACTAAAGTAACTTGGGACGCCCTTCAACCAGATCGATTGATAACTCGAAGAAAGTTACTAGTTGTGGCTAGTTTAGAAGAGAGAACTAACTAACCATATCCAGTATTGGAAAGATACTAGGGAAATAGGTTCAATGAAATTCTACGTTAAAAAAAAACAACCAAGATGTCCTGTATAAAAAGTGGTTTCGCCATATGAAATACATTTATAAGACTTGCAATGCAATACAACCAGCCCTTTCAGTATCCACCGCTGAATATGGATCTACTTATGCACGTTGATTAGTGCATGAGGGATATAAGGTCTGAAAACACCACGCTGGTCAAGCGGGTTGGCGAGTCCAATCTTTTAGTTCTTTAGGGCTGGTGGTAGCCTCTTTGTTATCCCTTAGTGGCTTTTTACGACACCCACACCAGACGGCACTGCACTATAGGATTTAAGGATTGGAAAAATTATCCAACTGAGATACGTTGTCAAAAAATATATAACCAATTTAAGTACCAATTAATGGCACTGTAAAGAGTGATTTTGTTCGATTCTGGATATTGGCCTCTCTCGAGGTCCTCTATCATATATGATGTTTTGTTTCTTTCAATTAGCCACTACTGGCAACTTTGTTCACTGCACTGCACCACTGCACTGGAGTGGTGCATTTCGTCACTGCACCTGTCACGAAGGCGTCCCTCTCCACATTTTCCGGTACATGGTCTCCATTTGAGAACTCATCTACCCTGTCGGTTGTCGATTATGCGCTAGGTATGGCTTAACCACTGGACCACTGTCACTTCAACACGTTTATCTCTTTTGCTATACCTAAATTAGTTCATTAAACACTGAAACTTCATTTATAAATAAATCATTCAATATTTGAGTAGTCCACCTGCAAAGTGCGCTATATGGATGAAGTAATTAACTAAGAAAGCTGATTATAACATATAGCCCTAAAATTAAGCTATGAAGATAAATTTTACTATCTATTACTTTAAAGTGGCGTCATTTGGAATTATTTTATGATATCAAATGAAATAACGGTATAATAGTAATAGTTTAACTTGCTTAGCTTTTATTACACTCTTACTTCTGTTTCTTCATCCATTAAAGTTTCTTCATTATCAGTTGCTTCTACAGCAGTCTCATTTTGTTCTTCTTGAAGAAACCTGTAATACTTCAGACTATCTAAGTAGCCCAAACCTTCACCGAAATGTTTGATTAGTAGGTTTCGCACGTCATTTAATTTTGCTGATTTTACAGGAACTCCAACTTTCATCAAAGCAGGTTCAATATTATCAAATGATTTGCATTTTTTGCAAACATTCCCATAATTTATCACTTCCGATACATAATTAGGTTCCCCTTTAACGGCAATTTCATTATTTTTATCTTTTCTCAAAAAGAATCTTTTGGAGGCATTGAATTGGAAATGCCAAGAGCCAGGTGGTTTGAGTACGTTTTTTACGCTCTATTTCCAATCATAAAAATTAAAGTCACTGCCTAGTCTGAGAACCGTACCATATTTCAAGGCCTATTTCATGTTTCAAGGCCTCGGTTTCCAGCCACGTGTATATAAATGTATTTGAAATATTTTGGGGGCCACGAGATGGATCTTGACAGATTGTTGGATTATATGCATACAGTTGGCGGCTAAAGTAGGCGCTCAGGTCTGGCACTTTCGGTAAAACCAAATTTTTTTGGCAATCAAAAGATAAAATGATTTCGCTATCATGTTGTATTTTAAGGCTAGTGTAAAACCATTTGGCCTTTAACTTGTGAATCCGAAGATGCGCTATTAGCAATTGCTTTTTAGATAGGACACTTTCGCTTTTAATATTCTCTTTTAATTGAATACACTTAGAGCAAGCGTCAGTGGCCGGTGTTTTAAAACTCAAATTGAAGTATTTGTTAAATATACACCGGAAAAACTCGTATTTCACCGGTATGTTTTGTGGGTCAATATTATAAAATTTATGTATTTCTATTATATTGAGGTCACTGCTCAAATATTGTACAGTAGACCTACCTCTTACATAATGTGATTCTAAAGTTTTGGGCTCCTTTATGTACGACTTGACAGATTCTGTATGACCATAATACAGATTAGACCTTCTATCACCACCTCTTCTTTCTTTCGGCAGTTCCATTGTGAATTAATGTCGTTTACAAATTCTTTGCTTTTTGACATACTTTATTTAATTTGATGCGGCGTCTTCCACTAGAAGTCGTTTTGTACTTTGGTATAAAATAACACATTGTTTGAGTTTTTTTCTTGTCATCTTTTTTCGGAGTGTGTGATGTACAATATTTTAATAAAAACATATCCTGGGTGACTTTGTTTGACGATGAATGAAAATGTCGGTGAAACTTACTATAGTCTTGAGTCGTTAACTCGTTACACTTGTAGCCCTGTTTTGAATTTCCATGCACACATTGTGGTATCTGTGGCGGTCCCTTAGCCACATGTCTGAAGCAAAACAGAGAAGCACATAAAATAAAAATGCATAAAATATTAATGTATCAGGCAGGAAGTAAACAAAGAGCGAAAAAGGTTCCCATCATGTAGGTACTAAACAAAACCTAAACCTTACCGGTTTGACTTTTCAACTTCTCTCTTCCATGTAGATTTAGCAGTTATTTTTTACGTCCTCTTTTACTTGGTGCTACAATAACTTTCTTTTCTTGAAATTCCATTTTCAAAACACAAAATACTGTAGAATAGGCTGGAGTAATTATGTAACACGTGCGTACAGTCAAACTGTATCGTGCGTACTGGTAGTCAAGCAAGATGGCGGCGTGTGCACGAGTCACTTTGCAACCTAGCGTTATTTGCAAGTTAACATTAACTTAAAGATTTTTGAAAGTGGACTGTCAATCAACATAGCGACATTTGGCAAGAGTACTCAGTATTCAATCTCAATTTATTCTTAACGTAATGAGTTTTGAAAGAGTATAATAAATGTAGACGAAAATATTTTAAAATTCATAAAAAATTACCGCCATTCCGAAAAATTTATATTTTTTAACTTGGCGTGGTGTGCAAGTGGACTACTCATTTGACACCAAACCGTTACGGTTTGGTAATCCATATCATAAGACCGCTAACTATTGCTACCTATTGGTGCAATAGTTCTTAGTGCTATCACAGAATACATACGATACTAACATAAAGAAGATTTACTCTCTACTAAAAACTGTAAAATAGATATACTTTTATATGAATTTATAGGTGTACTTACACCTATTTATCCAAGTTGTCGTTCCGCACGTGATGAATCTCAACATCAAGCGTGGTTAGCTTTATTAGGGGGTACTTTGGAGAAATCTATTACCCCAGTAATTCCCTGGGGAACCGCGACTTTCTATAAAGGCGCCGCGAAATATTACATAATTTTATTTCGATTTTTAATCCAATGTCACAGTACAACGCGACGTCTAGCAGATCTGGTGCAAATCACTTAGTTATACTTATAAGTATATGTTGTTTTATCTACTTTTTATATACTTTTAATATTATAGGCTATTTCGCCGGTGGTGGTTGGATAAGGAGAGCCAAGGATCGTGTGTGGTGGCGAGCCATGGGATAGGCCTATATCCAGCAGTACAGAGACGTAAGCCGATAGTATGGTATGGTATTTCGCAAAGTATTCTTATTGGAAACTGTCCGCCTCGGAAAATACGGATTCAGCAACGTCATTGAGAATCGAAAAATTTGGGAAACACTGTTGTTCTCAAAACTTGGTTTGGAACGAAATTCGGCACAAAAATAGTTTTGGTTTATAAATTTAGTCGATGGTTTAATCTAATGAGTCTTGATGGGCTAAATTGGTTTAGTAGTAGTTTAGTAGTTTAGTTTAGTAAATTTTTCTTAGCAAAAGTACACTAAACGAGTTGTTATTGGACAAGGCTTATAAAACTACAACTTTTGAATAAACCCTTGTTTTTTTCTAAAATATATATAGTGAGAAGTTTGTATATCCGCATGAAATTGTTTTTTTTTTTTTTTTACTTATTTGGTGGACTACACCAAATTATGTTATAAAAGTCCACTCCGCATTTTAGTTACAAACCTACGAAATCGACCTCACCGGCTAATCTGAAATCAATCGGCGCTCTACAAAATGACAAATGCCGCAAGCGAACTAAAAATGACTCACGCGTCAGCCGTTTTCTTCGTTGAAATATATACCTATTCCACTGATTTTTAAATTTACTTTAGCTCACGCGTAACGGCGAGTCGTTTTGGTAGGCATAATTTTGTAGGCATAGTTTGAGGTAGTTTTAACAAACCCCCTTGCGCTTCATTATCGACTTCCTCAGTAGGCGGCTTTGTGGCACCAACGACAATTACAATGTTGTAAGGCAAACTTGTACTTTCAGTTAGACGACTATGAACCTTAAAATCATCTAAATAACATGTTTAAGAACGTAAAAAGAAATTGTAACCGGTCGATTGGCCGGTGCTTTATCTATTCATGACTTTTATAAAATGTCTTATTTTATCACATAGATCAGATAGAGATCAGATCAAATGGAGAAATGTGTACAAAAAACTTTAGTAAATTATGAAGGACCAATATTAATGCTTATTGTTACTATGGAGGAAATAATTGCAACAAATAAAGTGAAATGAGAAATACACCTGTACATACACGTACACAGTGCGTTTATAAGACAATGTGAGACAATGTGAGACAATGTGAGACAATGTGAGACAATGTGTTCGGTCAATTAAATGGAGCAGGTGCGGAAATTTTCAGAAATTTGGTGGTTAATCTATGGATCATTTAAATAACAATTGAAAGCTTTACATAGTGAATTACGTCAATGAATTACATCACTAGGTAGACGTGAAAGCAAGCACATAATATGAACTGTATATCGCATCCGAATTAAGCTGGTAATTAGAAATTAATAGAAATAATTTAATTATTATGTAACGTTGTGCGTTTCCATTGGAAGGTTTATGCCCTAATCACCACGCTGGGCAGGCGGGCTGGTGATTGCAGCGCTGGGCCTCTCGCACCGGTGATGCTGCTGTCCGTCACCGGTCTCTGGTATTTGAGATTTAGCGAATGGAATGGTTATAGTTACCGTCATTGGTCGGTCGTCAGATCTCCGTCCGTAGGCAGGGTCCGCCACTTGCAGGAGAAGATGGCTTGGGTCACGTACGATGGTGATCGCGACCCCTTACACCCCGAAACGAGCAAACTGTTCAACTAGTCTTGAATAATTGAAATATCTTAAAAAATAATCATCCATTGTTGAACTGATTAAAAGAAAAGTTCAATATATTGGAATAGAGGTCTTGATACTAGTTATTGAGAATCATTTGACATGATATAAAAATATATTAAAAGCACATCCTGTCATAATATCATTTGTAACATGAACGCCTGAAATATCTATCATGCAAATATGTCTTTAATAAATGCAATTTTTAATAAATCTATCATGCGATGTCAAAATATTATTCATAAGGCGCAATTATACTATAGCATCGGTATGGTAATGTTTTCTCAAATCGACGTATTATCTATGTATTACTTAAGATGTATTCATCGTAAGTGTATATGTATAAAATAATTATTAATTTATACTATGTTGATTTGATATTAAAGATGCACCATCTATTTTTGATATTTCTATCTTTTTTCTCCTTACCACCCAAAGGTTGCCTGAAAGAGATCGCCTTGGCGATAAGGCCGCTTGTTGTATTATACATTTCGTGCTACGTACTTAAATTGTTATAACATGTATGGCTTTTTGCAATAAAGAATTTATGTATTTATCTATGTGGTGTGGTAATTTAAAAAGGTTCATTGTCATGGTTCGTAAATTGTAAAACTATCCAAAAATGTCAAAACATATACAATATTGCGTAGGTAATTTATGTATATTTTAAAGATTTTTATGTAACACGGCTGTGATTACATTTTGTAAAGAAAGTAAGCGGTGATAGTCTAGAGGTACCTATATATTCTATAGTATATATTCTCTATGGTATATATTCTCTATGGTATATATTCTCGACTCATATTCCCGAAGTCGTGAGTTCAAGTCCTCGGCTCGTTTGAAGTTCATTGAGTTTTAACTTACACACCGATTTATTTAATTATTTTTAGTTTGAGGTTGAGAGAAAACATTATTCGCGCAAGGCCCGCGTGTTGTATTATGGTCGCGGGTCCGAAACCCCTTAGTGATTTAGTGGAGGCCTTTTAGTCTATAAAAAAAAGCGGCAGACGAGCACACAGTCGACCCGATGGTCAGTGGATATTGTCGTCCATAGACATCTCCGATACATGCCAACATCAGTCCAGAGTGATAAACGTTGGCACGCCCCCGGATGCGCTGCCCACATTTGCAGATTAACGAATGTATTGGGAAAGTGTTGGGAAAATGGGGCGGAATAGGATGGGATAGAAATGGGCTCCGGAATATCTCACTCACTACAGAAACACGTACGTACATTGGGGAAATACGATAAAGTAGGAAATGCAGTACATTTCAAGGTAGTCTTCTGTGAGAGAGGGGTAACGTGGTCAGTAGAGTGCGCCCAGTGGCTGTGGGAATGCAGTGTGCACTCTCCCCCACAACCTTTAAATTGTGAAATAATTAAATGAGCAGTAGACATAATGAAAGTGGCAGCAAATTTAAAGGTGGTTTAGGTTTAGGTTCTCTGGTGACAAATAAAGATATAAAAAACACTAAGTATTGGAAATAAATGTTTATTTATAGGAATTCATCAACAGCAGTACGCTATTTAATCCCTATCGCTAAATAAAGTATTCATATGTGGACCTGTTGCTAACAGTACACAGAACTGAGATTTCCTTATTCCGTGTAACCGTAGGTACTGTATCTACTAAATTATATCAATGAACGTTAATAAATAAACAATTATGTGTCCATAAGATCGATATAAGTACCCACAATAGCGATAATTCGATTCTGTTTTTTTCGTGCAGCGCATTTTGTATTTTTCCAGTTGCATTCGAAAAATGGAACGTTTCGCTTTTCTCATCCTATTGTACTTTCCATCTCGCTCACATAGTATCTGCAAGAATAGCCGCTGATGTTCTGCGAAAGCAGTAGCCAGTGTAATCTTGTGGTTTGGGTTAATTTAGATAGGAAGCTCTTCCTTTTGGCACAGTACTTATTTTATTTTTCCCAATTACTTGTTTTATACATTTCTTGTATCTATATTGTAATAAAAAGCGATTGGTCTTCAGGTTATTACGGCGAAGTTTCATATATTTCTTCACAATATCATAAAATAAGTCCGATATCAATATCACAAATGATCGCTGAATTTTGGTGTTTATGTTAGGAAGCTTGACAATTATTACATTTTCGTGGATTTCGATATCGTCTGTTGTTATATATACAAGTTCTTGCGAACGACAGGCATCATTATCAAAATAACCTATAAAAATAGATCAAACATGAAAACCTAGTAGGTTTCTAAAAATAAATAGGTATTAAATCAAAAAAACATTATGTTTGATCATAACTTACCTTCATGAACAAATATTTGTCATTTGGATCATTTTGCAAAAAGGAATAAGTGTACATCCTTTGTAGTAAGTACTTTTGATTTCTTAGTATAGAATCCCTCAGATTTTCTTTTCAGAAATGCTGTAAGTTTTTTGTATTCCATAATATTGATGTCGTTTCTTGCCAATATAGTACTTTTTAACATAGAATATAAAGAGTAATAAAGACCATGAGGTACTTGGCTTATATTATTGCGCTTTTTCACTAAAATAAGACTTCTAAAATTTTCAGGAAACGAAGGCGCATTTTTCTCGTTTTTCTAATGTAAAAAATCTTCATATGTCTTGTTGTATTTATATCTGGATTTCTCAGGCAATAGGTTCTCAATAACTGCTTGGGCAGTTTCTTTTAATTCTGGTGGCGTCATCAAATCTTCACTTTCACTACTAGACGACATTTCGAGTAGAATATAGTAAACACAAATTGAAAATTCATAAAGAAAAGAAAGACTGATAATATCAGTCGGTAACCTATTTTAAGAAACAAGTGAAAATCGCGCGTGCGCGATTTTCACTTGTTTCTTTATTATTTTCTTTTTTTAAATTAATGTTCAGAATAAGCAAGTGGCCAGTATCATTTTGCGGACTTGGAGATAAAAACTTTTTGTGTTTTGGCATAATAATATTAAAATAGGTTACCGACTGATATTATCCAAAACTAAAAAAAAAACAGCGCGTTAACAATGGATTTTCATATACTTTTTCTGCCCGCTCAGCACCTTAACAATGGATTTTCATACACTTGTTCTGCCCGTTCAGCACGTTAACAATGGATTTTCATACACTTGTTCTGCCCGTTCAGCACGTTAACAATGGATTTTTATACATTTTTTTTGCCCACATATTTGTACGATAGTAATGACGTACATTCCGCCTCATTTTTGAAAAAGTACGCGGTACTTTCCGAGCAGGTGTGGTATATAGTAGATTGTTAACTAAGGCATGACTTCTAAGGCGCCCATTTCTGACAAGATATTTTGGCGCTCGAACGAAATGAGAGCGCCAATAGTTCGAGTCTGAAATGGGCGCCTTTCACCCGAATTAAACACTCTACTTTTCATTTCGAATATGAGGAAAGTAAACACAAGCCATATATGCAAAAAATATTTATTAAAAAATGTGTTGGTATACAAATGTGTTACTTAAAATTAATAGTGAAATTCGAGCAATTTGTGAATGCAAGAGAAAGGTTTTTTCCTAGAATATTAATATTAGATACCGTTTGTGAAATCTGAGTATCATGTAGAGGTATATCAGAAAATATCGGAGAAGGCATTTTCTCGTTGGTAGAATAAAACGCTGTTTGATTGTCCCTGACTAGGACTGGAATTAGATTATTTCTAATTTATGTCAATGATCTATCTAAATTAATTTTGACACGGTTTAATCGATGTCTTAAATAACTTCACAAACAAAAATTCTACAACGTTAAGAATTAATATAGTATTAATCGAAGTGTGGCTGTGTAGGTTTCTGCCGTTGTCCAGTGTAACTAGGATTTATTGACTAAATTTTTTTTAAACTACTTTTCTGCCCTAGAGCTTAAACGTATCACTTTCAGCCCGCTTCTTAGATAATCTATGGTCTACTTTCAGAGTATGAGAAATGAAAAATAATATTCTATCTTCGATATCTGTATAACAGTAGAATCAGTGGAAATGTTTCGGTTGTTAGTAGTTAGTCAACGAAAAAGTATTCTATAAGATTCTGTTAACTGAGGAATAAATAATTCAATGAATAATTAATATTAAAGTTATTTCAATAGAAAATAAAAATCTTTCCTACAAATACGATAGCTCAAACAAAAGGTTCTTAGAACTGGCTACTGAACAATACGATAGAAAAAAAACAAATTTTAATTTTGAAAATGGAGCTGTTTGCTTGTCAAACGCAATTTGCATTTTAAATTTTCAAAGAGGTCATTTGTTTTTTATTTCTGGCGGCAATTTGAAAATTAATTGTTTGCGAAAAAATGAATTTATGAGTAATGAAACATTTTCGTTCAATTTTTTTTATATATCTTTCGTTGCAGTCTAAACGAGAAACAAAGATCTGAAAGACTTAAGTCAGCATTTAGTGATGAAGCCCCATCCAGAGCCACTGTTTATAACTGGTTCAGTGAACTTAAACGTCGTCGTACCCACCTCAGTGAAGATGTTAGAGAAGATCTTCCTGCGACGACGGTGACAGAGGAAAACATCAAAACTGTGCGACCCATAATTGAAGCGCACAAACGAACGACATATCAGCAGATACGGGCATCATTAGGTATTGTGCTATGAGTCTAATTTCGGGAAAGGGTAAGGAAGCTTTAATAATAATAACATTTTTATTCTGAGATAAACAAGATCCATAATTGTTAGTATCGATTTACTTCCACTAGTATCGCTTTGTGCTTGATGGATACCTAACAATTTGAGCGAAGCTCAAAAACACTGCCACTTAAAATGGTGTCTCGACTATGATCAATGAAATGCTGTTTTTGATATAGTACCAGGTGATGAAAGCTATATCTACTGCTATGAGCCTGAAACTAAGAGGCAATCTGCGCAGTGGGTCTTTCCTTTCGAAGAGATACCGACGAAAGTTAAGAAAGGCTGGAGTGCTAAAAAGAAGATGATTGCCTCCTTCTTTAGCAGATCGGGTCACTTTGTTACCATAACTTTAGAAAATAAACGAACTGTGGCCTGGTATGTGAACAGCCGCTTGCCTTCCAAAACAGACTATTTCCAAAACAGATTTTGGAAAAAGTCAAAGAACGACGCCCACGAAGCAGAATCATCTTCCATCACGACAATACCCCAGCCCAATCCGCGAGACAATGAAAGCAAGTTTTGAGTATTGAGAAAGTAGAGTTAATTGGTTGTCCGGATACAGTCCCGACCTAGCGCACTGTGATTGTTATTTATACCCTAAAATTAAAGATAAACTCGGAGGAATACATTTTATGAATGCGTAAGTGACAATAACTGCCTTCCAAACGTCTGTCGAAGACGTGTCTAAAAAGGATTGACTGAATACAATAGCTTGTCGTGGATAATACTTCGAAAAGCAATAAAACAACTTCCATCTTTACATCTGACTAGCGACCCGCCCTCGCTTCGCTTCGGTTTACAAGAGGTTTTTTTTTTTCAAAATTACAAAATAAAATATAGCTTATATTAGACAGGAATAATGTAGCTTCCTATTTGTGAAAGAATTTTCGAAATCGATTTAGTAGTTCCAGAGATTACCCCCAACATTTTACCTCTTACAACAAACACACAATTTTACCTCTTTATATGTTAGTATAGATTTCATTTTTGAGATTTGCAAAACTTTCCGTGTCACCCACGTAATAACGTTTATGTTGCCTTAAAACTTTAATTAATTAGTCGTGTTAGCTTGTGTTTGCTCCGACAGACGAGCATACAGTCCACCTGATTGTAAGTGCATTCTGTCTCCCATGGACATCCGTAATACATGCCAACAATAGTCCAAAATGACAAATGTTGACACGCCCCGGAATGGAGAAAGGGTTTAGAGAATGGATAGGGATAGGATGGGATGGAAATGGGCTCTGGCACATCTCACTCACTACCGAAACACATATGTACATTGGGGAAATAGGATAAAGTGGGAAATGCAGTACAAATTGTTGGCGACGACCCAGTGATTATGGAAAAGTCGTCTGTACCAATGGAAAGTTAGCTCAGCCTTGATATACTATCATCAATAGGTGTTGTTATATCCACATCCACGTGTCTTAGGATACGTTTTTTTTTACAATCTGGAAGGTCCGCAAATAAGGCTGAAAGACACTTCCTCAATTAGTGTAATGTACCAGACGTAAACATAATAGAACAAAGTACAATTTATCTTTGATCCAAATCAGGACACTGAACTTTCTTATTTAATTATTTGTTAGGATGTAATAAACACCTGTTTGTTTAAAAAGAGGTCATAGTTCAACGCCCTTTAATTTTTTTTTATACAAAGGTGGCAATCGTGCATACAGTGCCCCAGGTGGTAAGTGGATACTGTCGATCATGGACACCCGCGATACATGCCAACATTCGTCCAGAACGACTAAATTTTGATTAAATTAAACAAAGATAGGATACGCTGCCTATCTCCTCGAGAAACCCTCTTTGTGTTGTCATAGTATGAGCCTATACTATGACAGAGTCATTATAACTATCTGGGCATTTTGCGGTTTTGTCATTTTATATCGTGGTCAATTTGAGATCTGGGTGTAATGCGATTTAGTCCTATCTAGACCGCCTGAGATCTACCCTATAAGTGAACAAGAGGATAGCTATTTTTGGAAGGGGGAGGATGTATGCTCAAATCCCACAGCCGCTGGGCGTACACGAGTATGCTGCAGTCCCACTGGGCGTACACGAACTGGCCACGATACCCCTTTCTCACAGAAGACTATTGTAAAATGCACTAAACTAAATTTAATGCACTAAACTAAATTTCTCACATTATCGTCAGATACGCCAGAGCCCATCCCATCTTATCCTATCCCTGCCCCTTTCTCCAAATTCATTACGAAATCTTCAAAAAAGTAAGTAACGCATTTGTATGTGTGCCAATGTTTGTCATTCTGGACTGATGTTGGTATGCTTCGTGGATGTTCATGGGCGAGAGTATCCACTTACCACCAGTCCACCTGGTCCACAGATACCACTGGTACCAACCAGTGGTATCGGTCCTGTTGCCTCTGGTACCAATAGTCCACTGTTTGCTCGTTTGCCACCTTTATAGTATAAAAAAAGAATTAAGAGAACAAAGGAAAAATGTCATTCATTGATTCATATAAAAATGATGCAAATTACGTCTTTGATGAGAAATCCATAAATCACAATGCAATCATAATTCACCCGCGTGGTTCGAAGAATTTCACATAAATAAATATTATGTCTCACATAATGTTTTATTCAGATAAAAATGGTTTAAATAATAATTAGGCTCTAGCTACTTTCTAGATAAAATCCTATTAAAATCCATTTAATAGTTTCTACCTGAACCACAGGCAACCAATATATAAATGAAATGAAATATTAAAACTATCATTTTGCTTTTTCTACTAAATTTAGCCTTCCATCAGAATCAGAATCTGAGGGGAAGAGTGTACGCTGCAATCCAACAGCCGCTGGTCTTACCCCGATACCCCTCTCACACAGAAGACTACCTTGAAAAATACTGCATTTCCCACTTTTATCTTATTTCCCTAGTGTATGTATGTGTTTCGGTAGTGAGTGAGATGTACCAGAGCCCATTCCCATTTTTTCCCTCCCCATGTCCCTCCCCGTGCCAACGTTTGTCAATTTGGACTAATGTTTGCATGAATCGCGGATGTCTATGGGCGACAGTATCCATTTACCATCAGGTGGACTGTATGCTCGTCTGTCGTTTTTGTCCATAAAAAAATGATTTTTTCTTTGTCGCTGCGATCTATTGTATTTTGTATGTTTTGCCTGACTGCGATTTTGTATGAAACTTAAAGTGTGACTTTATTGGCAATTAATGTGACAATTAGTGGAATGATATGAGATCAATAATGCTGTATTTTTATATTTTATGACACACGGCCGAATACCATTGTTCGCAAATAAATGAATTGAGTGATTGATACACAGCTCCGTTGACAGCGGCTGGCTATATTCGCAGCGTCATGCAAATTTAAGCAAAACCACCTCAAAATCTTGTACATAAACGTATGAATACATGTAGCAGCTGTTGGATTGCAGCGTGCAGTCTCCCCCTCAAAAAATACTTATGGATAAAGGTCACATTAGAGATTCAGGACGTGCTTGAACGGTGCACATATGTGCGTAAGTCACAATTTAATCTTTTGCATTGATATTTAATACTGGGTGTTGTTGTGTGGTAGTAGGTATAAAAAATAATTTAAATGTAAAAAAATTCAAAGGTGCATTATTTATTGTTAACATTTTACAACAGACGGAAAAAATATTGAAATAATAAAAGCACATAGGTATATTTGATATGGTTTATTTTTCTTTTATTTTACAGAAGTAAAATCCATCGCAACTACGGATTGATTAATACTGATAACCTTTTTATTACATTACAATATCATAATAAAGTCACTACTTATTATGGCATTTACGAATCTATATTTAACGAAGAGTAGACGCTCTTACTCAATTAAAAACTGATTAAATGTAATCATTGCATAAAATCTTTTGACCTCCGCTAGCAATTAGATATTCAATCTGGTTAGAAAGTGACATACAATTTTAATGAATGATTAAATTTAAACAATATTTTTCAGTAATGCGCTAAATAATTCATTACTTATTAATTATATTCCTACAAATAGAAAATAGACTACCATGTAGTAGGACATTCATTTTTAATTAATAAAATGAAAAGATAAAAGTAAAAAAATGGATCGTCCCCAGATGAAACTGGGAGAAATCTCATATTATGATTTCCAATACTTATATAAAAATATTACATTACTAAGACTTATAAATAACACATTTTATAGTATTTTTTAAATACATTTCTGTATAAAATCTATGTATGGTGTATCAGAATTATTCCCGAAGAATGAAGCCATGGATTCCGAGTTAATAGGAAAACATTAGCGTTTATTTATATTTCTATATATTATATTAACTAAATAAAACACATAGAAATATATTTTATGAATAAAACGTAATATTCCACGTCAACTCAAAATTCTGTGGTTCGTCTTCCAGAATATATATAACATACCCTATATACGGGCTATCAACTTTCAAACTAGGTACTAATTTTATTATTACTATCATCATTTAATAAATGTTAGTTTCGTCTAGACGATTCCATCTTTTGTACTCTAGTTATTAATTTTAGTTTGTTAAACACCGTGGCGTCGCAAAGATAGAAATTAATGAAATTACGGCTTTGTAATTTGTAAATAACTGCCGACAATTATATTTTGTAAAATTGTTTTATATGAATAAAAGATTCGCGGCCCCTTTAATTTCATATTAATAAAAGATTCGCGGCCCTTTCAATTTCATATGAATAAAAGATTCACGACGGTTTCAATTTTTAAAATACGAGACAACCAACACCTTCTCATATCGGGTCATATTTCTTTATGTGGCAAAACACTGAGAAGTTGTTCCATATCTGTAATACAATCTTATAACAAAATAAAACATATTTTTGTTTTAAAAAATATCAATACCTCTATCACTAACTAACGTTACGTGGACATACAAAAGAAACAATCCGTAGTGTGGGCTTCGGGAGGTAATCTTAAACTCACATCGCGCATTATACACAGCGCGAGCGGCGAGAGAGAAAAATACCCTAGTCCATATTTTTTGGAAATCAAATCAAATTAAGACTCTAAAAATTCTAAGACTGCTATTATGAATTGAAATAAGAAAATAAAAACACGTAATTCAGATTTGAATTTCTGAATATGATATTAAAATTTTGCCAGTTTAAGAAATACAACGCCATATAGTAGTTAGTATACAACATTTTACACAACAATATAACACAGATAAAATATTGTTTTATTCGCACATGGCCTCGTACTTAGTTACGTAGATAAGTGTTAACAATTTCCGCGATCATTATCTCGGAAATAGGACATAAATGTTTTAGAGCTATTGAGGTTTTAAAAGATAAGTTTTCTGCATATACCTATATTAGTGTAAAATTTAAATTAAAAAAATTAGTAAATGTCGACGGTCAAAAGTCCATTTGACTTAAACGCTACATTGGTTACCTTGAATACATTATTTTATTCTTTTTCAGACTTATGACATATGTAACATAAAGTCAAAGTGACATTTAAGTCAAATAACCTTTAGTTCTGTTTCGGTGTATATAATTTACATATTCAACATTATTAGTTTATTTAAAAAAGAAATGTACATAATATTAAATAAAGTCAAATAGTGATTTTAATAAAACTGTTACACTACCTTAATATTAGGTAATTTAACATTTGAACCTATACAAACTTCCTCGCAGTTATTTATTTACTTACTCAATAGGCGTTTTGAACTGCATAATACACAATGTTGTAAAACAAGCTGCACTTTCAATTACAGCAAAGAATGTATTTTTAAAGGTATTGTAATAATTCTTTTACGAATAGAAAAGAATAAAATCGTGCATATTATCGGTTCGTAAAAACTATCGACCTCACATTCTAAATAGTATGCATAATCATTCTAATCATTTAAATTGTACAGTCAGCAACAGCTTTACGTATACCCATGGGTACCTTAATACTAAGTTAATACCCTACTAATAAGAGCTAGTTTTGGATGGTTTTGGGTACATTATTGCGTTGCTAACTGTACATTAGTAAATTGTACTATCCATGTATTAATACAGTGTTAAATGAAAATACCTTAACCCAGAATTTATTTCGTAAAAATTAAAAAAATATATTTTTGTTATCTACTCTTTTGAAGTGAAAAAAATACGTAACGTTGGTAAACTGTAAAGAAAAAGAAATTGCAAGTGAGCGGTGTATTAGACAGTGACGAAGAATTCAAAAGAAGCGAGACAAAATAATATTTAATATTATTTTTTTTTTGGAGAATATAACGTTCAGAAAAATGTCGTATAATAAAAGTTATTGGTTTTTTAATGATATAAATTCGGTGGCTTTTATTTAGTCTTGTAAAAAAATTAATATCATATTCTTATTATTATTATTATAGTCGGGAATTGAATAAGCTAACTAATATATATGTAAATACGAAAGGTTTTTTTCGTTTTCCTACATAATAACATTGAAACAAATTAACAAATCACTACTAAATTTGTAGCTCGTAGGACGGATTAACATAGCATGGCATGATATCGCGACGATGCGATGATGGTGTGCATATATCCATCTCTGGGTTTCAGGCTACCTCACTGCCAAAATCTTTGAAATCTGTGTAGTAATTTCATCGTGAAAACATAACAAACAAACAGACGGACGAAACACTTTCAGATTTATAATATTAGTGTGATTAACTAAGTCAGTCGATATCGAGTACCTATTTATTGACAAAACCTGAAGCAATAGATGCGGAACATGCAGAGGGCGGCTTGAATGACAGTTATCCGTTTAATTGCTTATTATTTTATATTAAAAGTTATTATGTCCCTTCCGAGGCATAAAACGTCATTTTCCCCACTTTTCCAGTAAAATTTTGTAAAAATCCTTCCTTAGTGGATACGTATGTCATTAAACCAATGTACTGTGCAAATTTCATGACTCTAGCTTCTGCGGTTTCGGCTCGGCGATAAGGAATCAGTCAGGACATTTCTTTTTATACGAGTATCTTTAGATTGCCCGTAGTTTCGCACATGAGTGTATAATTTTAACATTCTTAATTTGCTTTATTTTAATAAAAATCTACTGATTTTTGTTGAGAAACGACTAAAACAATCAAGGTGGGAACAAATTCAAAGAAAATGTCAAATTCCATGATAAATAATTAGGCAGATACGATTGTCGACGATCCTACTCTCTCACAAAGTAAAAAATTACGTCAATAAAGACTACGCGATACTTTCCTTTTTTTTGCATATGCCGAGTACTTTGATAGGATTTTAATAAGATTAATATCTTATCGGGATACATGCGTTTTACTAATAAGATTTTGTGAGATATTATTATAAGAAAGAAACTTGGTGGTACCTAGTCTCATCGGATTTTCTTATTAGTACGGTGATAATAATTGTTGGAACAATTAAAATCTAATCCAAATCGTTATTTTTTATACACTCGTAGCTATATCGGTTGCTGTTGTTATTTATTGCCATAAACGTTTATTAATTATCGTTTAGGTTTTATTTATACGTTTCGCCTCCCGACGCGCCTCCCTGTTCAACCCAAAGATTGGCTGGTAGAGAGTGCCTCCAGACATAGTTAGTTCTAGCGATCAATCTGTGCCAATGTAATAAAGAGTCAAAGTTGCTACTGATAAATTGTGAAGTTTGTTGTTTTAGATTAATTGCCTCGTGGAAATTGGAGAAGTCTTTTCTTCCATGATAAAATATGCTTTCTCCCGAATAATCTAACTTGAAAGTATGATTTTTCAGTTATAATCTGTTTTATTAAATATTTTTGAAGTTGTACCTACATTTGTCCATCCGTCTAGTTTATACCAAAATGAAGGGGAATTTGAAAGGGATCGAATGGACTAATTCCTAAAGGGGGTCAAATAGTACCAATTTCAATGTTAGGCGATAAACTTCTGTGAAAAATAGCTCAGAAAAAGGAGATAAAAAAAATACTATGTAGGAATCAAATTCAATATTATTGAAATCTGTGTATTCATATCTTCAGTATCATTGGTGTCCAATACATTTTAATGTGATTAGGGGATTATTTAATTCATCTAATAGATTCATAATTCATTAATACATAAGGGAAGTTCCTACTATTCCAGATCAAATTCCAAAAATAAAATATAATGTACCAATATCTTTATGATTTGTTGAGTAAAATTATTTTCGCTAATAAAATATTTTAATAAAATGGCTGAGTTTAAGCGATAAATTGTAAATTTATTTACGATGAAATTAAAAATAGCAGCGAAATCCTTTATTAAATAGATTTGAAACCACCTTTTAGATCTTTCAAGGATCGTTCTCAAACTTGATAGCGTATTCCCTGTGGTACCCCTTTTAAAAATGTGTACCTATATTTAAGCGACGACGAATATACTCGTCAAGCATATAATAATTATCTATATGCCTAATGTTATTAGTATGTTTTATTTCAGTATGGTGTCTTTCTAAATATTCCAAACATCTTGAAATTTAAAATTATATATTTTGTTTTCACTAACGTTACAATTTAAATAGCAAATGGCATTTAAACTGGCGGACACATAAGCTAATATTCTTAGCTAATTGCAGTCGTTTTTGACTGATTGAAATATAATTTTAAACAGGTAAGCACTTGTTTATAAACTTTTAGAAAGCAGTCATGTTCTGTGTGTAGACTAATTTTGCTTATTAAAACACCTGAGTGTTATGACGAGAATAGTCGCATAATGATTATACTCGTCATAACACAAAATATTCACTTTTCACAACGAGTATACTGTTCAATCACGGTTAATTGGATCATAATTTATGATATCAAGCGTTACTTTGCGAATGTTCATTGTGCTATGAAATATTGTCCAGACATTCTCTCTCAAACTTCATGAGAATGGGTCGTGCTAGGATAGAACTTCAAACGCGCACATTTATCGCTATTTTAGTTGTGTGTTTTTTGCAATTGACTACTTGTGAAAGAATACATCTCACTGAATAATAGTTCCTTTAAACACAATAGCTTTCCCTTTCGTTTTCCAGATCATTCTATATTTACTCTTTAAAATGTCTAAAATAGGTTAATATCAGTATGGTAATATAGGTTAATATGTGTATATGTATAAAGACATTTATTTTATTTCTTTTATTGTAACGTCTACCTATCTGATTTATCTAAACATGTATATATAGATCTATAAGGGCGGTTTTGATTGTCACTTAGAATAGTTGTTATTGATCTATGTAACAACTATTGCGAAATAACTATTAATGGAGACCCCTAGAGCCGAGTTAGTCGAGCCGTGGTCGAGCCGGTCTCTGCATGTATTTCTAAAGGTTTCGCCGATTGGTACCCGATGGCGAATGCCGGTATATGTGTATAAGCCAATACTTTACAAAATATACATCACTTTCATTATTGCATTTAAAATTTTACATACCGAAATTGATTAAACCAAAGTAGAATTATCATGATTTTCAATAATCAAACCGTCGCTGGAGAAATCTTCAATCATGGCTGCAATGGAAACGTAGGAGCCTGATACGAGAGCGATGATGGAAATGAGTCCAATGAGGAGATTCTTCCAGAGGACGTAGTTGAACGGCCCTAAGCCCTTATCCCAACGGTATACAGTGTCAACTATCGCAGGTATTAAGAGTCCAAGAGTCGAGAAGAAGATGGCTCCAACTAAACTTATGACCAGTTCAAGGTTCGGGAATGCTGCAGCTACAGCAACTGGAAATAATGACATTACATTATATATTTTCAACATGAATGTAATATGTAACAAAAGACCGTTTTTTTGTTAATAGAAAATTGTTCCCTTTCTATACGAGTATATATCAGGAGTTATCTATACATATAAAAAACAGTCAAAGGGTTGAGTCTGTACAATTAATTCATTTTAAAAAAATGGGGGTCTATTTCGAAGCTACAGAACCCAAAACAGTAGTTTTTTTAAATGTGTATCTGTGTGTCCGTTTGAGCATCACGTAAAAACTACTGAACGGATTTTGATCGGATTTTCACTATTGCATAGCTAAGCATCCATAAAGAAAACTGGTATATGTGTCACCTTCATATGACACAAGGAAGTTATAGAGGAAGACAAAAAATGACTTATTAGAATTACTAAAAAACTACTGGATGGATTCCCATCGGTGAAATCCATCGTGTCGGTACTTTTACAGGTGTTAAAAACCTTTTGCAGCTGCTAAGTCGACCCGAGTGAAGCCGCAGGCAGAAGCTAGTTAAATATAAACGCGTAAAGTATTGACTATTGGCCAATAGAAAGTTCGAACATATCGCTAGCATAAAACCCACCTGTTTTGAGTTTATCGTTTTCAATTTTAACTTTGTCCACAATTGTAATAAAAATATATGCTCTCTCTTTTCATCTTACACTACTGAAGTAACTCAAACAATTTCAAGTAATCAATTAACAATTTTAAAGTTTAAAACGTCAATGTCCAGTCCCGTCTCAGGAAGTCAGGAGTCGCTCAGTGAAGCGATAATGGGTTTATTGTGGACAGAAGAGGACTCATTAGAAGCACACGAAAAACGTAGGCCCAGGCTTTTATTTGATTATCACAAACATTACGCACCAAAACACTTTAATAAACTATCACCATTAAACCACAAAACGTACAATACACATTTTTTATAATAATCAAACAATAGCTCAACATTACTTCTCGAGTTCCCATCAAAAAGTCCTCAGTTTAGTAATCGGAACGATACAAACTTATACAGATGTGCTCTATGGAATCAATATACAAATTCCATTTCAGTTGATTATCAATATATTCAATAGGCGACTAAGTGGCGCCAACTGCAAATATAATTTTGTAGAACTAATATCTATATTTAATTTGACCAACGAATATAAACTTTTAAGTTACCATAATAGTAATTATGTACACATTTACGAAAGTAAAAGAGCAGTACAATTCATAACATACATTCTCTTAAATATACTGCAAGTCTTGTCTAAAAACAAAATTAAAAAAAATGCCAAATGAAATCAATAATCATAAAATTAAATTGTAGTATACACTAATAAAAAATGTTGTTTAACTGATAATAAATTTGAGATATCTCAGAGCCCATTTCCCATCTCATTCCTTGCTATCCTATCTCCGCCTGTCCCACGAAATTGACTTCCAATCCCACCTGGTCCTCGACACGTATTTCCTGTTTCCCATTTTCCCAATCACCAAAGGTTCCAAGGATGACATCCCCTGTGTCAACGTTTGTCACTATGGACTAATTGCCTGCTTGTCTGCCACATTATTTCTATAAAAATAAACTATGCAATAAAATATGAAACACGTAATACTGTTTATTTTGCCGATAAAAAAAAAGAGAACTAACAAAAACTTTTCCGTACCAAAGCATCAAACGGCGTTGGAATGTTTAATGTTATTTTTCTTCATTTTTTATTGTTTCTTTTATTAAATAAATTATTGTAAAACTTTAATTTATCTTTAAAAACACACGAACTTCACTTTACGTAGTGTGACATCTTTATATTGATGCTGTTAGCGACGCGCTCAATTGTAATGATTTTAATTTAAAATATTTGTATTTTCACGTTAACTGCATGGATGCATACATAAGTTGGTAATTGTGTATAAGAAACGGCAAGTACAGTCGTGTGACGTCACGCAAACGGTTCACTTTTCGATTTATTATTATTAAAAATCACCAAGTCAAGCCCATACCTGCGCGCGCAACACCGTACGACTGTATTCCGTAACATTATTATAACAACCTTAAATTTTAATTGTGCGCGTCGCAAATAAAATCCTAACTCCATAAGTGAAAGTAAAAAGTATGAATATATTTTCTAAAATGTTTATGTAAATTTATAAAATTAATGAAAACTACATTTCGGTTTGTTTGGGAATTTTTGGACCGGTAATTACCTAAAAGTTGTATTGAACTACGAACTAAAATTAAGTAATTACAACTTCGATTTAACAAAACTTGTATACACCTTAAAGTAGAAGTGAAATTGTTTAATGAAGTAGTTTATGCTTCTATTGAAGTAAGAAGCTTTTCGTTATTAATTATTTTTTTATTTAATAACTGAGGAAATGAAGGAAGCAATTTATTTGCGTAAAATTTGGTCATACTGGCTTGCAAAATTTAAATTTTAGTTTTACAATTTGAAAAGTTTGCTTTCGTGCATGATAATTCGTGATTGCCCTAGAAAGTTAGAAACCCTAGATTACCCTACCCTTAATTGAGGGGGAGAGTGCACGCTGCAATCCAACAGCCACTGGGCGCGCTCAACTGGCCACGTTACCCCTCTCTCACAGAAGACTACCTTGAAATGTACTGCATTTCCCACTTTATCTTATTTCCTTAATGTACGTACGTGTTTCGGTAGTGAGTGAGATGTGCCAAAGCCCATTCCCATCCTATCACTCCCCATTTACTCAACCCTTTCTCCAAATCCATTCCTATAGCTCCAAAGGTAGGCAGCGCATCCGGGGGCGTGCCAACGTTTGTCATTTTGGACTGATGTTGGCATGTATCACGGATGTCTATGGGTGACAGTATCCACTTACAATCAGGGGGACTTTATGCTCGTCTGCCGCCTTCGTACAAAAAAAAGAAGTTTTTTATTTAAACGACAAATATATATATATATATATATGTTATAATGCGTAACCAATGCTGTTAATTAAATCCCCACATTTGACTACTAAATGAACATTGAGGCCTAATAAAATATGAAAACACTTAATAAAATTATAATCATAAAACACTTAGACAAATGGATAATTAGACAGTGATACTTAAATTGCAACTAACAAGGCCTTGCCGCCGAGGCTGCTCTAACAACACCGTTCTGAGCGTTACGAACGATTTATATTGAAGAAAAGAACTTTATGTTTGTAAATTTTTATTTATCCCCTAAAATAATTTTATATCCGGTTTTATATACTTATTTTAAATTAACTGACGTGTTTCAGGTTTATGCGTTATTTCGTAAAACGTTGTTCAATCCAGTTCTTAGGATTTTGTATAATAAAAGTTTATTTATTATAGTTTATTATTCTATTATTTACTATAAGTTAGTTTTAAATAATATTAATTTAATAATATGTTAGTTATAATAATATGTAAAATACATAATTTGTTTTCTGTTGTCTCTTAATAAACAATGACAGATTTAAAAAATATGTAATAAATAAATAAATAAATAACGCCACACTCAATGGCCCACACTAGGATTCCCTGTGTCGTGGGTTCAGAGACACATACAAAGACAAACACAGACGCACACCCAGAGACCCGAACATATATTTGCCTTTTTTTTTATTAAACAAATGTATATCCGACCGGGGATCGAACCCTGGACCTTTTGCACAGCAAGTAGGTTCACAACCAACTGTGCCGATCGGTCGGTTAATGCAACCAACTCTTCAGTATCCACTGCTAGGTACGGGCCTAGATACAATCTGATGATGGATATATGGACTTAAGGATCTATTGGATGTGTGGTGTCGGCAACCTATAGAATAACACCACCCTATCTCTTCCCGTGAGTGTCATAAAAGGCGACTAAGGGATAACAAAGCCGCTACCACGAGTCCTGAGGAACTACACAACCTCATAAAGAGTGGACTCGCCAACCCGCCTATAAAGCGTGGAGTTTTAAGGGTCATACCAGCCCTAAAAGGTTAACATAATTATTTAGAAAATAATCAAAATATGACTTACCAGATGCCGTAACAAGAATAGTTCTGATACTAATTTGTATTATGTTCTCATACTTCGTATCTCTTTTTTCAAGAATTCTCTTCACTATCTCCATGGGTACATAAAACTGGAGCGCGAATGAGAAGTATATTACAATTGCCATAAGCAGCTTAGCGCTTTGAGCGATGCTGGGGAAAGAGATAGACAGGTTTAAAATATTTTTTGTAAATTAATAATGTATCATACAAATAATTATAATAATTGTTACTGTATTTTATATTCTAAATCGGGTCTGAATGCGTATAATAAAGTTATTTGTTTACCCTTTATTCCTACTCGACGTTATTATACGCGTTGAGACCCGATTTAGAATATAAAATGTGTACAAAACGCTAAAGTAACTTTTTATTAAATTGTCACAACATCCTTGCCGAGAGCAAGTTGCGAGAGCGAGAGCCATCATCGGATGAGCTCGGCTATCTTCGGTTTTTTACACACTCTCGAAGAACAACGGTTCGAAATCAAATTGTTCAATTTTTAATAATTTTAAATTGGGATTAATCAGCGCCTTTTTATTTTCATCGTCATATTTTTACTATTTGGTGGATCACAGCATAGAACAAGAAGGTCTGGCACAAAAGAGGCTTTTGCCCCACAGTAGGACACAAATCTAGTCTAATTAAAAATAATTTCCACTATCATCATCAATATACAGAGCAATCTAGTCCTTCGGGCCGGATACCGTCGAGAATACCGATACCGAGAATACCGACCGCCTGCCGCCATGTCTGATGCCCGAGGGCAAGAATGTTAACAATATTTAATTGGATATTTTTGAAAATAAGAAATACCAATAGGAATAAAGTATTTGAATCTTGTTTAGATTATTATATAATTACATAACTTTAAATACTCTTTACCATAATACGCTAGTAAAAGGGACAAAATTGGATGGGTGTGGGTACGTTAGCGTGTTGGTGACTGTAATTTATTAGAAAGGGAGATATTTTATTTATTACAAAAATCACAAACATAAATTCTAATTACACTCAAAAAATCAATAACCAGAGCATGTGTCTACTGACTGGTAGTGGTGTTTATTTCTATAGCAGCTCTTATAGATCAGAGCCTGTGCAAGGACTTACTGCTTCAAGAAGACAATAACCTTGTGCTCGATCTGGTAAATTTTATTAACAGTGTGCATTAAGTCAATGCACACTGTTAATAAAATTTTATCTAAATCTAAGCCAATATTTATATTGGCTTAGACTTTGATAAAATTTACCTTTGAACAAAGCTAAGCCACATAAAAGTTTCTTTCGTGTTACTGGTATCTTGAAAGCAAACAATTTAAAATGTAATCTAATAAAATAAGAAAAGTTACATCAAACATTAAAGGTTTAGTCGAACTTTTCGTTCAGAAGTCATTGCCTTCATATTGTGTGTCAGCAACTCATCACAGACACACAGCTGAAGCTGAATTGGACGCCCATTTAGGTCAGTCACATTCAGAACACACGGACAGCACACTATGCTAACTCTTTTAACTTTCCGAAAATTTCTCTGTTGTTATGTGCTTAAATATGTGTGTTTGTATTTTCTTTTGTAACTGTAGTATATTGTTTACCTGTTTGAAAAGTTTACCTGTTTTCTGAATAAATGTGGTATTTATGTATCTACCAGTAAGGTCAAAAAATTTCTGGCTTGACATATTTCTAGATGTCTAAAAAAACAAATTATACATCATTGTAATTGTCACTTATCCTGCTAATTCGTGTATAATTTTTGTAGTGTAACTCTCTTGATTCCTCGGCTTTTGGAACAACAGGAAGTCGCAAAATCAAAATAAAATGTTTAAACTGGAATATCGTTCCGTGATTAAGTTCCTTACAAAGGAACATGTTAGCCCGACCAATATTAAACAAAGGTTGGATAATGTGTACTCTTCTCTGTGTGGGATTCTTCTCCATTATTTTTCACCGTCAAGAATTGGTGTAAACAATTTCGTTGGACCGTTGAGGCACTCTCTCCAAAGAACATCAAATTAGTGGAAGAAGAAGTTCTGAACTACCGACAGCTAAATACGAAAGAAATAGTAGCAAAGACAGGGCTTTCAAAAACTACAGTCCTTAGGATTCCTCATGAACATCTTCATATGAATAAAGTTAGTGCGAGTTGGGTGCCAAAACGTTTTTCAAGTGTGCAGCTAAGTGAACGAGTAGCGTGCTCTGAGAATCTCTTGGAGGCCTTTAAGGGACGGAAACAATTTTTGGAGTCAATTATTACTGGGGACGAAACTATAGTTCTTTACTATGTTCCCCTTTCCAAAAGGGAGTCGATGGAGTGGCATCATTCTGATGAAGCACCGCTTAGAAAGGCAAACGTGATTCAGTCCACCAAAAAGATTATGACTCCGGTAATCGGGGACTGTCAAGGAATATTGCTTATAGACATAAAAGAACGCAATATTACGGTGACTGGAAGCTATTATGCTAACCTTATTGCGCAATTACGAGAAGCAATCATGCAGAAGCGTCGTGGAAATTTAAGTGTGTGACTTCTTCATGACAATGCACCCGTCCTCGTCGCCGCTGTTGCAAAAGCTGCTGTTTCAAAGTGTGGCTTCATGGAAACTCGCCACCCACACTATTGGCTATTGGCTCCCAGTGATTACTATTAGTTCTTAAAACTCAAGGCGGACTTAAGGGGTAGAAGATTTTCCCGTGATGATGAAGTGACCGCTACGGTTTTCGCCCATTTTGATATTTTGACAATACAAAATTTCTGACTATTTTTATACTGGGATAGAAATGCTAATTAAACAATCTGAAAAGTGTTTTGAAATAGATTAATGTAGTCTCCATATTGAAGAATAAAAGTAGTTTCATGAGTAAATATGAGTAATATGAATAAATATGATAATACAATGATACTACATATAAGTTCATGAGTAAAAATAAAATTATTTGAGTATTCTTTTCCTTTGTCAGGCCGAAAACTTCTGGACCTTCCGTATCTATTAAACTTTGGGTGACTTTATCCTCTTTTTATTACCTTTGTTCTTTTTTATTTTAATGTACATAATATGAGATACCATAAGAGTGGTGATGACTTTTTGATGGGAGCTCGAGAGGTGAAGTTGAGTTTTCTGTTTGATCTGTTATAAAAATTGTGTATTATTGCATTTTGTGCTTTAATAGTGATAATTTATTAAACTTCAAAGTGTTTTTCGTGCGCGGTGTTTGTGATAATCAAATAAGAGCGTGGGACTGCGTTTTTTGTGTGCTTCCAAAGGGTCCTTTTCTGTTCTCCTTACTTCTGATTTACTTTGACGCGACTGGACATTGACAGGATATGTTTTAGACTTTGAAGTTGTTTATTACGAAGAAAATTTGACACTGGCAGAACGAGCTAATTGCACCATTGCCATATATGAAGAAAAACAAGACTGGTGATAGTCTAAAGTGTAGTCATTGTAATAGGCCACTTTTGACATTATCGCTTGACATTATTTGAATTACGGACTGTCTACCGCGCGCTATTTCTTGTAACACATAAGAAAGCTTTATTACGAAAATACCATGTTTACGCATGTTATGTTATATTTATACTTTGCGCAGGAGCTTAAAGCATTAGGCCCATATAGATCAGATATTGTCAAATACTATACTTACAGATGATCTTGTGGAAGATTCAATGTTATACTGCCTTTGACGTCATCTCCATATTGAATATATCCAAAGAATCCAACGATGATGTATAGAGAAATGACAACTACCATGGAAATGTTCAACACGCCTGGACAGCCAATAAACTTCTGCGGTTTAGCCATCTCATTCTCCACTGGCATGACAACGCCGATACCTTCCATGGCGAACACCACTGTGCTGAAATAGTTAATAAAATATATGGTCAGCCAAGTAAATAAGATTTTTATAAAGGTTGTTTGAAACCGAAATCAAAGCATCGCCTTGTAACAAAAAGCGCGAGTGTGTACTTTCTTTATAATAAAATGGCGAGTCTTTACTTCCCCATGACAAGAGACTCACTTCTAACTACTAGTACTAGCCTACTAGTCTAGTGTACTATCCTCGTTATAAAAGACTCGAGGAAGTACAATAAATTAAATACTCTCAGTACTTTTAATATATTAATTCCAGCAAAAAAATTCTGGAACGATTTATGTTTTATTTATTTCTAATATTAATATTGGAAATTTTATATTTTTATATAACACATCACAAAAGTGAATGTCGATTTGTCTGCCATGTAATTCTATTGATTTTATTTTACGTTAATTTTGTGTAAATCTACATATAGGTACAATTTATAAGATTACATTGTAACATGTCTAGTATATTAATAATTATTATTATCAATATGAAATCGATTAGCAATGAGTTGTACTTTATTTGCAATCATAATAATATAGCGTACCACGCCTATCAGGTGGACTGGTAATTTAAACAATTAAATTAAGGTTGAACGAGAAGACCGGAAGATCGTGCGTGATAGCGGGCCTTGGGAGACCAGCAGTAGAGAAATATGGTACGCAATATTGCAGAGATACATACACACTAAGAAATAAAAATATAAGGTCGGGGAAAAAGTTTCTTCGTATTTTACATACAAATCAAGACTTTTTTTAAAAAGTTTAATTACATTTAATTATAATATATGTGCCGTTTTGTTCTATAACTTGTTGCCATCTTGTAGGTAGTGACATGATCCTGTTGCTGTAGAAATATTTGGGATTTTTGGTCAAAAAATTGCGACAAGTAGTTTTGACAGTCCTCTCTTGATGTTAACCTTACACTACCTAAAGAATTCCGAAGAGACCGAAACAAGTGGAAGTCTGAGGGCACAAGGTCAGGGCTATATGGTACCCACCAGCATCAACACTTCCCAACCAAGCTCTCTCAATTTTTGCTGAGTGGCCAAAGATGTGGTGTGTGGTTTGGCGTTATCATGACGAAAGACTACACCCTCTCTGTTGATCAATTCCGGGCGTTTTTTCTCAATTTCTTGCTTTAGTCTCATCAGCCATTGGCAATAGAGATTCTAATCGATGGTTTTGCCCGGCGGTAAAAGTTCATAATGAACGATGCTCTTCTAATCCCACCATACACACAACATCACCTTATTGCGCGTTAATCCGGGTTTCGCCACAGTCTGTGGAGCTTGGCCGCACTTAGACCATGATCTTGTCCGCATGTTCTTGTCGTAAGTGATCAACTTCTCATCACCAGTGATCAATCTTTTCAAAAATGGTCGGTTTCATTGTGTTTTAATAGAGAATCGCAAACGAGTACATGATTCATTAGGTTTCTTTCAGTGAGCTAATGTGGTACCCAAATATTGAGTTTTTTTGTGAATCCAGACTTTTTCAAATGAGTCAAAACTGTTTTGTGGTCAATGCCCAGTTCATTAGCAATGTCGTAACTACTTATATGCCGATCTTGCTGCACTTTTTCACAAATGGCATCAACTTTACCGGTAACAGGGCGACCGGAGCGAACTGCATCTTTAACATTAAGATTTCCTGACTGAACTTTGTGAATTTTAAACCAACTTTGTGCTACTCTTACTGACACTGCATTAGGTCCATAAACGGCACAAATTTTTTTCGCGGCTTGTGTCGCATTTTCCCCTTTTTTGTAATAAAACTTTAAAATGTATCGAATTTCTTCGTTAGATTTACTCATTTTCTTGGACAGAAAAACAATTTAAAAATGGCGGGAACAGTTTTTTATTTCTTTTTTTAAATGTTACCTTTTTAATGGTATCATAACCAGACAGGTACAAACAGTTCAATCAAAGATATTGAATCACAACTTCATACATACAAAATACGAAAAGATTTTCTCCCCGACCTATTATATGGGTACCTTGAGAAATGGGAATATGTAAAAACGAACCGAGGCAATTTATTATAATAACTACAATTTACAATATACGTTTTATATTTTTTTGTCAGTTATGGGGTTAAAGTATGAAATTGCCGATTTGTACTGAAAAATTAAAACTCGTTTTTTTCTAAAATGTAACATATTTATTTAATCAAAATATTTACCCTCATTACCTATATATTGTTGCCATCTGATCGGAAGTTCATTTATGCCTTTGCGATAGAACTCTGGGGATGTAGATTCGACAAACTGTGTGAAAGCATTTTGTACTGCCTCTTGGGACGAAAATTTTTTACCACGTAGAAAATTGTCCGAATCACGAAAAAAATGGTAGTCCATTGGAGCAAGGTCTGACGAGTACGGAGGATGACATATGGTTTCTAACTGCAGCTCCTGTAGAGTTACAACGGTTTCTCGTGCAGTGTGAGGTCTTGCGTTATCATAGAGCAATAATAGTGAAGATCGATTCACGAGTCGGGGCTGTTTCATTGCTAGTTTCGCCATCATTGTTCGAAGTTCGGCACAGTAAACATCTGCTGTTATTGCTTGACCAGACCTGAGAAAGCTATAGTGAATAACACCATGAATAGACCACCAAACAGTTACTATTACCTTTTTATTGGTAAGCTTTGCCTTAGGGCATTGTTGCGGCGTTTGACCTGGGGTCAGCCATTGCATTTTTCGCTTTCGGTTATCGTAAAGAATCCATTTTTCGTCACATGTCACAATTCGATCCAATATTCATTCATTTCTGTACCAATTCAACAAGGCAACGCAAGTTTCAACACGCGTTTCTTTCTGCAGATCAGTCAAATCACGAGGCATCCATTTATCATATTTTTTTATCTTATTGATTTGATGCAAATGAGTCAATATTGTAGGTAAGGTAACGTTAAACCATGCCGCTAATTCCTGGGTAGTTTGACTCGGATCGGCTTCCACCATCTCCTTCAATTCAGCGTTATTCACCTGTGTGGGCGGTCTTCCACGTGGTTCATTCTTCAAGTCGAAGTTTCCATTACGAAAGCGTTTAAACCAAAAACGCACGGTTCGTTCATTAGCAGTCTCCTCTCCAAACGCAGCATTGATATTGCGAGCCGTTTCTGCCGCGTTAGTTCCGCGTCGGAACTCGTATTCAAAGATTACTCGAATTTTCGAAGTATCCATCTTTCCCGTCTAAGCTGAATGAAAAAACAATTGAAAGTCGAAAATCGAATGTTGCACATTTTTTAAAACAAGAACCTCATAGATATCATGTGAAAAAAGTTTCACTCGAAAATCTCACACCATGAAGGTTTTATTTTATTTTTTTTATAGAGAAGAGGGCGGACGAGCAAGCGGTCTCACGTGATAGTAAGTGTTACCGCCGCCCATGGACACCTGCAACACCAGGGGGTATGCGGGCGCGCCGCCGACCTTGCAAAATCCTATTCACAGCTTTCTTGAAGAACCCCATGTCGTAGTTTAATGGGAAGACCTCTTGAGGCAGTTCGTTACACAGCCTATGTCAATTCAACGTATCTATTACTATAAAACGGCAATTTCATACTTTAACCCCTATTATTATAAGGCATGATTGTTACGATGTACCTATTATTTTAGCAATCTTATTATTTTCTGTGAAAAAATAATATTTGAAGAAGTTATGAAGTAATCTCTGAACATTCCTTTAAATAATATTAAACATATTTATCAAACATATTTATTTAACATATTTATTAAACATATTTATTAAACATATGTATTGAACATATTTATTAAACATATTTATTTAACTTTACTTGTTACTTTACTTTGTCTATTTCTCTGCTACCTTTCTACATGCAATATCTCTTTGTTTGAGATCTACAAGTCACAACAGATCTCAGGCATCGCCAAGTATACTCCCGACTTTTGGTATTATCAGTGCATCGGTTGTGAAGAGTACCTGAACTAAAGTATTGCTTTACAGCACCTAAAAGATAGGTAGCAAGCAAAGCAATATCTTAATACTTTTCAAAAAATGGCATTATACCATACCATCAAGTCTGTGCCTTTCCATCGCTGGATATAGACCCTTTACATGGCCCGCCACTGCACACGATCTTAAACTCTTTTCAATCAACCGCTACTGGCATTTGGAAAACAAAACTTACCTAAAGAAGAGTGGCCATTGAGTGATACTGGCCACCATTTCTCTCTCCTTCAACGGTGGTAAGTCAACGAACACGTAATACATAGTGATGGCGAACACCAGGACGATCAGGAAGTTGGCGACCGCCGAGAATGGAACCAGGTACTTCAGATTGCGTATTTGACATATCAATACTAAAGGTACTAGAGTTAAAGCACAATAAGTTTGTATTGATAGGTGAAGTTCAGGGATGTACACATCTAACACCTGAAAGAATACAACTGGTTAGGAAAAAAATGTGATAAAAGTTTAAGAAATTATACAATAAATTTAAGAATTGAGAAAGTGGTCTGATGATGAATTTAGGCCAGTTTAGACCTATTAAGATGGTGTTTTACTATATTTTAGCTTAAAAATATTATTTATTTAAAAATATCTGATTGTACCATACATTTATACATGTGCACAAATCTTTAAATGACAGAATATAATAGGCGACCTTATCGCTAAGGCGATCTCTTCCAGGCAACTTTGGCGTCAGGTCGTTCAATAAGACAAGGCGCACCAGTGACAACTGCTTTATTCAACTGTCATGCACATAACATTAAATACCATCACACTTGGATAGAGAAAAGTAAACGTATGGTTAGTGCAAAACGATTGAAAGTTTACAGATAAAAGTTAGCTATAGGATCCACACCACGCAGGGTTTGTATCGTGAGGCCTTACTAATGATGTAACGAAAACTAAGATACAGCCCTCATATATGTGTAATCAAACGTCATAAGTAGCAATACTTACAAGTATTAATTCACTACTTAACACGCAAGCCTATTACTGGATGGAACTACTATATTAAGAAGAGCAATCGGATTGCTCGTATCTATTATAAATTTTAGATCTTAGTCGGCAAACCGTCCTCAGGTGAGGTACCAGTATATAATAAAATGTATGAAAGTTGCAAGATATTTACAAATGAATTACAGTGGTGGTAACGAGGGCTTCTTCGTTATGTTGACTCCACTATTAAAATGAATTATTAAAATACTATCATTAAAAAACTATTTTATTTGATATTTTGGCTACATACAAAACAAATAATTTATTTATCTACTCTCATATCGTAAAATTCGAATTACAAACTTCAAAACGAATTTATATTGACATACTTTATAAACACAATACCGAAATTTAAAAATAGAATCATATTATAACACTTTTTCTCAAACAAAATAATGTTTTAAAATATTTTTTTTTTCATTACGATACAGTTTTACTTGTCTGTGGTAGCGCCCACTTTAGCGCATGCGCGGTGATATGCTGGGTTTTGGCGCCATTCATACTGAATAGCCATTTGTTGTACTGAATTTCGTGGAAATATTGTTATTTTTGCTTAAAAATGTCCGATAGCAGTGATTGTGAAGAAAATTTGACTCCGCCCGATATTTGGCGAAATGACTGATAATCTATTACCAGCAAAGTCGAGAAAATTATATGATAAATGCTATGAAGACTTTATGCAATGGAAAATGCAAAAAAAGGCTACTTCGTTTTCGGAAAACGTGTTGATGGCCTATTTTCAGGCATTGTTTGACAAGTTCAAGTGTTCCTCATTATGGTCTAAATACTCAATGTTAAAGAGTACATTAAGCATATATAACGAAGTCGATATATCCAAATATTCAAAACTAATAGCGTTTTTGAAAAGAAAATCTCAAGGATTTAAAGCGAAGAAAGCCAAGACGTTTACATCCGAACAATTAAATAAATTCATAAACGAAGCTCCTGGACACGAACATCTTTTATCGAAGGAACGTATATATATTTAGATTTTAGTTATATAAACGTGAAAGTCTAATTAGCGTTTGTCGTTCTTGGGTTTTCATTTATATTCATAATTTTTAATTTCATTTGTTCCAGATTGCACTTATTTTCGGTATCATGGGTGCCTGTCGGAGACAGGAACTCTATAATGTGCAGTTTCAGGACGTGGAAGTTTATGAAAATACAATGTTAGTAAAAATTCGTTATATCAAAAATAAAAAATACCGCTCTTTTAGTATTACAGGGAAATACTATGAGTTATGTAAAGAATACATATCACTACGGCCCAATTCTTGTAAAAATCCCCGTTTCTTTATAAATTACCAACGTGGAAAATGCACTCAACAGAGAGTTGGCAATAATAAATTTGGAACTTTAGGTAAAACTATAGCCGATTATCTACAACTTCCGAACTCAGAGCAGTGCACTGGCCATTGCTTTAGACGAACTTCGGCAACCCTGCTAATTGACGCCGGTGGGGATATTACAACATTGAAGCGTCATGGTGGATGGAAATCGACGGCAGTGGCAGAAGGTTACATAGATGATTCTATGACTAACAAAATCTTAGTTTCAAATTCCATTCTAAACATCATAGAAAACAAAAAGAACGAAATTAATATTGATTTGCCAATAGCCCCGACAGCAAGTACGAGCACCTCTAATGCCAATGCCTGCCCAGCAATACATATACAATTCCATAATTGCAACATACAAAACTTAATAATTATTATAAATAATAAATTATTTCTTACTCTTTTAACTTTGATATTTTATTTAGTAGGTTCAACACCAATGTATGAGAGTAGATAAAGTGGTGTATGAAACTGCACATAACTAGGTATTAAAACACTCGTGTGATACTATTAAAAACCTCGCCTACGGCTCGGATTTTAAACACACACTCGTGTTTTAATACCCCCCATTATGCAACAGTTTCATAAACTACTATTATTAAATTTTGGAATGCTGCTATAAAATTAAACTATAATCTTAAAATATAAAAATCTGAATACACTTAAAACTGTAATACAATTGTTTTAAGCCACCATATTGCTAATTTCTGCTTCTATTTATTAATATTACTATTATTAGTATTGCTAATAATATTGCTTGCGTCTTGTCACTTGTGAGCAATACCTACAACGGATTGGACGACAATTCAAAATAAATAACTATAGAGTCACTGTAAAATCAGTGTAAAATATCAGGGAATTACGGATATAGTAAAAAAAGTATAGTTTCATTGAGTATTGGTCCATTCTTTAAATAAGCAACAAAGAAAAATAATTAAATGAGCAGCAGACAATACAGAATGCTATTAGCATACAATAAATCGATGACAGCAATTTTGAAGACCCGATAATTAGCAAGACACTCTTAGCAATTTAAAATTATTTACTTTAGTTATTCAAAATAGGTTGTTTGTTTTGTTGATAGTGATTTGCACCTCAGTTGGACTGTTCTTTGCTGCTTGTTCAATACTAGCCTTTCATAAATTTCTTTTATTCATATACTAAATACATGATAATACATTGTATGGAAATAAATATTAAAAAAGAATTAAAAATATAGCTGAACTGATATAATTTCTTGAATATTCATTTACTTGTAGGATACACATGTGGAATACATTGTATGTAATACACATACCTCTTTAAAAGAAGACCCGATGAAGACCACGTAAACACACAACACGCTCATGTACGTGAGTGCCATGCAGTAGTCAATTAAAGTTCTGAAATGCACAACATTATTAACACTAATGTTTGAAGTTATGACAGTGATAGATGACAGTAAACAGTATCACCCACACAGTTGCGGAATGGTTGTAGCTTAATACGGTGTCCCTTAAGGTTTAGGGTACAAGTAAACCTCAGAATATGTGTCAACTGTCGCGTGAAGGTGCGCTGATAAAACTTCCTTATTGGTCTACAATTTATATGTGCTAAAAAAGTACACGTGTAAAACAAATATTGAGGATAGGGGTTTTCAAGTGGTTTGCATGAAAAATGTGGTAATGAACTGAGGACCCAATTGATGGGATGTGGTCACCACTGTCTATGGACAGCTGGACACCATGGACATCGCGAAAATGCGGGTGCTGTCGACTTTGTAGAATCATATTCACGGCTCATTAAAGAATCCTATGTTCTACTCGTATATAGATCTGATTCATTCCACACGTTAGGTGTTCTCATTGTATGCTTGTTTGTATATTAGTACTGCAATGAAGAGGGTGTAACTCAATGTGATGTGACACCCATAAAACCCACTGGAATGCATTTTCAAACTGATTTATCGCACATAAAAGAGAATAAAAGTGTGTAATTTTGTGGAGGTGATTTACCATTTGGGGGCCCACTTGAATCGAAAGAACTCATATCAAAGCTATCATCATTATTAAAACATGATTTCAATAAAAGTATTACTACTTACTTTATAAAACTTCCCCATGTCTGTAATTTTTTAGGTCCATGCGTGAACGCCGCTCCACACGTTTCTGCGAAACCCATTGATGGTTTCTTTGCATCCACACAAACTTCTTGTGATGTTTTTACCTGAAACGGAAAGGAAAAGGTTTCACTCAAATAATCTGGTAATCTAACCGTTCATGGTGATGACCGCAGGAGCCATTCCTAGCTTTTGCAGTAAAAGTAATGAAAAGCGTCGCAAACGCAATCGCCTTTATAATCATATAAGAATAGAATAGAATAATATAATATATACCTACATATAAATAATTATTAATACTTTAGTTTTAAATATAAAGTGTCCCAGATTGAGCGCCGGATTTAAATTTTGAGTAATTTTTTTGTTTGGCGGTTGGCAACTCTGGTTTGTTTATAGGTATAACATATGACAGTTGCTATTAGTCGGTATGAATTTTAGAGCAGTGTGAGCAGTGTGACCATCATTTTGGCGAAAAATCACTTTTCCACGTCGACGGATACGTCAATAAGTAAAATTACAATATCTAAGGCTTGGAAAATCCTCATGAGATTCATGAAAAATGGATGCATTCTCAAAAGTTACAGTTTGGAGCGGCTTTTGGTTCGGCGAGATAATAGGGCCATCTTTTTAATCATCGGTAGTTAGGTAGGTATAGAGAGGTATCATAACATGCTACAGGAGTTTCTTTGGCACCAATTGGATCAATTATAGTTCAAAAAAAACGGTGCCACATGTCACACAGCCGGAGAAATAATGACTTTATTTTTTTCTAAATTAAATCCGGCGCTCTATCTGGGATAGCCTTTAGATATTACAATTTGTAATATCTTACGTTGTATATATATATCTGCAAAAACTAATAAAATATAATTACACACATATAAACAATATTATTACTTAGATACTTTTAAATAGATTGTTAGGAATAGCTTTTAAATGACGTTCGCAAATTAATATAAAACTTGTAAATAAAATTAGTACAAACCGCCGCATATGTATAAAAGTGGCGATATGTAAAGGCGTACTAAAAAACTAAAAAACCGTTCATCAACAGGATATTAGGCTCATTCGCTGGGTTAGTCTGGTTTGTAATTACGGGCCAGTTCCAAGAACTTATGGAAGTCATTGTTAGCACAAACTCTGTTGTGTACCCGTTGCAGTTCATTCTTTGATCTAAGTGCCCGTATTTCACTTGGTGGAGAGTATAATCGCTTGGTTATGGCTGTTTAGATAAAATACGCATTAGTGGCAACAGCTTGACGACATGTCGTAGTGTACCTCAGTGATAGGCACACACCTGACATATTTGCCATCATCAGTATAAATAAGCAAAAGATTTCAGTTTGTCACTCGTATAATATCGATGTACAAATTATAGTTCATCGAAACATAGGTTGTGCTCGAACGCTTCTGCATTCACGCGAAAACTCGTGGAATCTTGAACAGTCTTCCGTGCAGCTATTTTTCTTTCTACACGGCTGGGCCTCTCGCTCAGAAGTTCTACGATTTATCGGAGCTTGCCAATGTTGCAATGGATCATTATATTGATATATTTATTCATATTTTATTACACATAAATATTGTACAAAAGGCAGACTCGGATGCCTTATGACCATTCTCTATCAGTCAACCGTGGGTCAAACAGAGAAACACAAAAGGAGTGCATTACAGCAATAATTATTGGCAAATTTTCTGTTGATATATACGAGATTACACAACAGGAAGTACAAATATACGAGGAGAAATCAAAAAGTAGTGAGAATGAGATAGAATATAATGACTATTGATAACTTAATAATTTATTTTTCTACATAGTCTCCGAGTCTCTCTACACACCGAGTCCAGCGCTTTTCCAAGGCTTCAATCCCTTTCAAAAAAAAAGTTTTGTCTTGGCCCTGCAAAAAGCTCTCCACGGCATCTATCACCTCGTTATCGTCTTCGTACCTGTTTCCCCTTAAAGAATATGGTACTTCAATTTGGGGAACAGATAAAAATCGCTAGGCGCCAGATCTGGTGAATAAGGGGGATGGTCAACCAATTCGAAGCCAGCTTGTTGAATGGCAGCCATCGCAACTGCCGAGCTGTGCGCGGGTGCGTTGTCGTGATGAAACAGCACGCCCCTTCGAAGTTTCCCTCTCCTTTTCTCTTTGATGGTATTCCTCAACTTGGGAATTAATGTTGCATAATATTGGCCTGTAATAGTAGTTCCACGCTCCAGATAATCAATCAACAATATCCCTTCTGAGTCCCAAAATATTGAGGCCATAATCTTGCCAGCCGATGCCACGGCACGAAACTTCTTCGGGGTCGGTGATGATGGCCGTTTCCATTGTGAAGATTGCTGTTTTGTCTCGGGATCAAAATGATGGAACCATGTTTCGTCCATTGTTACGAAACGAGACAAAAAGTTTTCAGAATCTTCTTGAAACTTGTCCAACAATGTCTTCGAAATGTCAAGTCGATTTTGTTTCTGACTGTCTGTTAACATTCTCGGCACCCATCTTGCGGAGACTTTTCTCATATTCAAAGATTATTTCAATATGGATTGAATACTTCCATATGAAATTCCCGTTTCTCGAACTAAGTAACGGATGGTAACTCTTCGATCGCTCAATACAATTTTCTCGACTTTAACAACATTTTCTTGGGTGACTGACGTCGATGGGCGGCCGCAACGATGTTCGTCTTCCGTGCTCGTTCTCCCTACTCGAAATTGAGAAGCCCACCTTGCGACAGTGGAATACGGCGGAGCAGACTCTCCTAATGTTGCCTCCAAATCGCAGTGAATCTCTTGCGTCGTTAACTTTTTTAAACAGAGGTATTTAATAACGGCTCGCACTTCGTTTTTCTCCATTTTCGAGAACACGTTCCGACACGAAGCAAACAAATGACTACATTCAGAAAAAAAACAAAAGAGAATCGAAGACTTTTTCTTTATTAATATTACAAATATCTGAGCTATGCCTGCCAGTATTTATTTTTTTTCTTACCAAGGAGTATATACGAGTATGTCGTTCTCACTAATTTTTGATCACCCCTCGTATACTTATAATATAATTATAAATATAATAACAAATCTGTAAATACCTACATTTATCTAGATAGTTATATATATAGTATATATATATATATATATATATATAGTTATATATATATATAAGTATACACATACATATTATTAATAAATACATTACAAAATAACAGTTAGTAAACAGGAAACGCCTTTGACAAAGATGGGAACAGATTCAATGGCAGAGTTGCAAATAGTAGGTAGTGGCGAGATGTGACACTTCATTGGATACAAATAGTAATTGCATAAGTAATAATGTGCACATATATAAGTATATATACGAGTATATGGAGCATAAAATACTTACTATCATATGCACAGTATGTGTACAAACTAAACCAGCCACCAGCGTGCCTACAGTTCCTGCGACCAGCCCGGCGTTTTTGAACGCGGCTGGCATTGCCAGGATGCCGGAGCCCAGGCACGCCTTCAGTAAATGCAGTATAGAGCCGATTACTCTGTGGAGAAATAGACAAGTGTCAGAATTTAATGGACATTAATATTATGTTTGTTATTAATATTGATAGCCGCCTATAACGTTCCACTGCAGGGCACAAGCATCCCCTAGTAAATCACTGGGGAATTTCGGCCCATAATCCACTACGCAGGCCCTGTCCCCATTTTTTCCCAATTTCTGTGACATATTTTAAAAATTCGTACGTAAGTAGAATCTCAGTAGGTATTTAAGTAGATATATAATATCATCGTCAAGTTCATAGATGGGCCAAAATCGTTCAGTGGTACAAAAATTATACCTAACAAGTTTTAAGAAATTTTGAAAAAAAATTATATATGTAGAACTAATATTATATTGGATATAGCATGGTTAGATAAGATAGCATCGGTTAACCGGGCGTTCAAACAATTACAATTTTTTTTGGCGTTCGTAAACGAGTTATTACGGTGATTTTTAAAGGTCATTTCAACTGAATTAAAAGGTTTGTTCCACAATGTTATAATTGCGGTCGACGCTACCTAACTGCTTATCGAATTAGCAACGAGCTCCAAAATAGTTTGTAAGCGTACGAACGCTTGATTGGCTGAAACTTTACAATATTGTATTTGCGGTTGGGATCATCTGGTCGCTTTAATAATCTTTAATCATCATTATTAATAATAAGCTGTAAAAGAGTTTGTACGTGTGCGAACTCTCAATTAACTAAATAATTTGTTTGAAAACTTCTGTAAATACTGAAATAGCCAAAATCTTACTTTAGTGACATTATTTTTCAAGAATAATTTCAATTGATAGTTCATTATCATTAAGCATCGCTAGCAAATAACTAAAATAACATTCCTATAAATTCAGACGTCAAAACATGCTAAAAAAAGGCCTCTGAAACTAATAATAAAGTCTGTTTGTGCGAATTCTTATAACTCATTTGAAATCGTGCAGCTCTTATTAGTATAGGCACGAGAAGGCTTCATTTGAAAAACAAACATGATGTACACATTTTTTTCTTTAAATGAATATCGAAATATTGCTTTGAAGTAGTTTGTACTTGTACTTGTATCAGCGTATAACGTCCCACTGCAGGGAACGGGCCTCTCCTTAGTAAATCACTGTGGGTATTCCGGGCCGTAATCGACCATACAAGCGCAGTGCGGATTGGTCGATCACATACTACAGATTTTTTTTTTATTTCTGAAATATGCGAGTTTCCTCGCAAGGTTTTCTCTCACCGCCGAGCTAGTGACAATTTTGAATAACCTATTTTTTGGTATTTCTGTTCAAAGAAAAAAAATCAATATTTTTAATGTTTCATTTCACTAGCGATTGCCAACTGGCCTTCTTACATTGGCATTGTTTTATATCGCTACTAGGCCGCGGCGGTGAATTCTGTTTTAAAAGTAATTTTTTCTCCCTGAAAAAAGTAATCAATTGTCGGGTACAAAAAGTCCTTCTCCAGACTTCAGGTTACTTCTTCTCTATACATACTCGTATAACAAAATCATAAAAAAAATCGTATTTGAACATGACAAGTTTTTTGATAAAATCATTATATTGTATGAATGATACATGAATGATATAGAGTCCAAAACAACATTTTTTGAAATTATTGTCTGTCTGTTTGTCCGTCTGTCTGTCTAAACGCATAACGCAAAAACTACTGGACGATTTTAATGAAATATGCTATAGTTATAGCTTATGTGCCGGGTTCACATTTAGGGTATACTTTATCCGATCCCACGGGAATATAGACTAGTTAAATAGCACTGCTAGTTAAATATAGAAGTAAACGCAATTGCCGTCTGTTTGTTCAATAAAACAACCCAATGTTCTGATCGCTGACAACAAGGTCGCTTTCCATTTCACAACGCGAAACCAATAAAAACAAAATTATTATTAGTTCGACGCAGACCTTGCAATTCGACGACACCAGAGTGTCTTTAAATAATATTAAACCTTTTTTGTGGAAAAATGTTTCAATCCCTCATGAATATCTGCGGTACATATAAACCAGTCCTTCCACACGACAGATCATCTGTGTTACTACACTTTGGAATCTAATCTGACCAAATTCAATTTTTCTCTTGGAAATCACTAGGGGTTTCGACACATAATGTAAAAGGCCCCTTAACCGATTAAGCAATGACTTTTGACCTATTATTGTTTGTCGATTAATTGCTGGGATACAGGAATCCTAACGTCACTGCAAAAGTTAAAGGATACGTATAGATTATAATGTGAAATTTTACGGATCACTTTTGATCACTTAAGGAGTGTACAGAAACTCGTTGGGGTGCAAGGCGCAATTCAATATAGTGCAATTCAATATAGTATACAATTTTATTGTAGATCTAGGGGTCGCCTCAAAGACAGTACGGATTTTTTAAAATTATTTCCATCACCATCGAGCTGGGTGATAATCAAACCATCTGTAAGTACTTAAGTAAAAATTCTGTGGTAGGAGCCGAGGATTTGAACTCACGACCTCCCGTATGCGAGCCGTGAATAGATTCCTCTCGACTATTACCGCTCTCAAATATTAATATGAGATATTTTTTATAAATTGTTATAATAACAACCGTTAGCCTGTGTCTCTCCAGTGCTGAATATAGGCCTCTCCCGCTGACCGCCATCACCCACGGTCTTCAGCTCTCATCATCCAGTCCATTACCGGCGACTTTCTTGAAGTCGTCGGTCCACCTGACTGAAAGGAATCCCACGCTACGTTTCTCTGAACGTTTATCTAGAGATGCAATATATACTAAAAAAATAAAAATATGTAACTGACTGTTTTATGCCACTTCACAAACTTAAATGTACCAACGTATTTCAGGATTTTCCATTTGTCAGAGCTCCCGTCACGTCACGTGACATTCCATATTAGTATACAATATGGGTTGTAAGGCCTTACATGCCTCATGCACGAGACAATGTGCATGAGGAGGCCTATATCCAGCAGTTGCTGATATATGATACACTGATACACTGATACATGATACACAGCTGGATACAGTGGATACAGCAGTGGATACATGACACAGCTGCATACAGTGGATACAACAGTGGATACATGATACACTGCTGGATACAGTGGATACATGATACACTGCTGGATACAGTGGATACATGATACACTGCTGGATACAGTGGATACATGATACACTGCTGGATACAGTAGCGGATACATGATACACTGCTGGATACAGTGGATACAGCAGTGGATGCATGATACACTGTTGGATACAGTAGTGGATACATTATACACAGCTGGATACAGTGGATACAGCAGTATATACATGATACACTGTTGGATGCAGTGGATACAGCAGTGGATACACGATACACTGTTGTATACAGTGGATACAGCAGTGGATACACGATACACTGTTGGATACAGTGGATACAGCAGTGGATGAAAGGGCTAGTTGCATTTCATGGGTTCACATTGAAAGCACCCTGAATGGCAAATACTGGTTATACTCTATAAATGCTAAGTGAGTGTGCTCACGGTTAATATAATTTATTAAATAAATACGAGAATTTATATTTTCAGTATATTATTATAGTAATAAATGAGAAAATTCTCGACATGTACGAGTATGTCAATACTACTTACTGTATGACATGTCAATTACTACGTATAAGTAAAAACGTTTTCGGTTGTGCTATTTTTATAAACACATTTCACTTAGTTGCTCCTTACCTTGATAACGTTAAAGGTTACGTATTTACTTTCAATAAACTGTTACAATCTTATTAAGTTACGAAATGTTATAGTTTCTCTCGTGCCTTTACGCATATTATGCTCTACTACTCTAAATACAGACAATAAACTATGTAATTTGATACCAGTGTCAGGCAGCGTCGGACTGGCCATATAGTCGAGGTGGCGTTTGCCAGCCGGGACCCAGCCTGCGCGGGGCCCCCCACGGGCCCGGCTTGCGGGGCTTGCCGCAAGCCAGGCGGTAGGTAGGATAGGAGGCCCGCGCTAGATCAGATAGTTCGTTCATACAATTAGAGAGAAATGAAATAGATATTTTCCGATACCATCTACCATTATCCAGTTTTGGACCCCGGGCGGAGCCACCCCGGCCCTTCCGGCCCAGTCCGACCCTGGTGTCAGAAAGGTGTAGTTAAAATAGAATTTCTTTCGTAAGCCGCTTGTTAGCGAGATGGTTTTGCGCCGTGAAAACCTACGGTTTTCCGTGAACCTACGGTCGTCAGTGTTGTATGGGCCACTATGGGAGCCTGTTAACACATACGACGATGCGGTTCGATTAGCAACTGTTTAATAATGGAGCGTGTGGCGTTCGTAGTAGAGTCTTATGAGTGGTACAGAGTAATAAAGTCAGACTTCATTTAAAAGTCCTTCTTTTATTATTTCAGTAAACACCAAATTCAGAAAAAATCATAGAACAACAGTTGTTAATTTTAATGATAGAAATTCCATTGGTTAAGACAGTGTAGGTATCGTATATTTCACTCCTTATTAATAATATTCTTTATATCAAATGAGAAATAATGAAATGAGCAGCGAATCGATGGTAGCAAATTTAACGGTTGGTTAAAGGTCGGTTCTCTGGTGACAATAAATTAACAAGAGTTCCACGAATGTCGATTTAATAATGGCATTTTCAGTAATTTAAAGTTAATTACTTCAGTTATTAAAAAATGGATTGTTTCGGTGATCGTGATTTTCAGTTTGTTTACAAGACATATTAAAATATAATTTCGTATTATCTATCTACCCACAGCGTTTTCCTACATCCAATACCCAGTTAAGTCTCACAAATGTCGGCTGTTCGGCGCAAAATTGGGCAATCTTTATCCCTTTGCCTCGGAGGCTTCTGTTCTTTCCAAAATGAGGGTAATATTAGTAATAACGGGATTCATGCCTTTGTCCATCGTTTTAGTGGCTTTAAAGGGTAATTTTTCAGTTATTTTTAAAATATTTCATAAGTTTTCTTCATTCATTTGAAACAATGAGAAAATTTCTTATCATTAAAATCATTCACTTAATTTAGTTAGCATAATTGAAGTAATAATATAGTATTGTGCATTTGGAGAGATGTACCTACTACGCAATAGTAAACACAAAGTAATTCGTCGAATGGTCAAAATTTGGAACCATCAAAAGGTTGACAATTCAATCTATTTATTTAAACTACTGCCTAGAAATTGTAGAATGGACGGACTTCATTCTTAATAGCATTTCCTGCCTTACTGGCAGGAAATGCTATTAAGAATGAAGATACCTTTGGTTAAATAGAAATGCATGGGCATTTCTGCAAAGAAAAGTCCTTGATTAATTGAACACAAAAATTAAAAATAACGCTTACCAAGTACATATGACAATTATGTATATATTGAAATGAATCAATATACATATTATAGGTTCTTACCTACGAAATTGCCGCTTTATATGGAAATATTATTTAAATATTTTGCTTTTGTATGAAAATTATATACCTATTTAATTAATCGAAGTATTGTCCATTATTATCAATGCACTTTTGCCATTTTAATGGAAGTTGATTGATGCCTCTGCTTTAGAACTCCTGGGCACGGGAATCGATGAACTCTCTGAAGGAGTCGATTATTTTACCCTCTAAATCCAAATTTCGAAAAAAAAAATCAGTAGTGACAAGGTCTGGCGAGTACGCGAGTACCTGTAACTTTGAGACTGTCTGTCGTGCAGTGTGTGGGCGAGCGTTATACTGGAAACGGATCATGGGACATTCTTTGGCTGTTACTCCTGAATTCAACCATTGTGACGAACGTTTACGATTATCATACGGGATCGATTTCTCATCACAAGTGATAATACGATTCAGAATTCCTTCATTTTTGTGCCGGTTCAGCAAAGTAATGCAAGCTTCGATGTGCGGTTTGCAGCTGACATTCATTAAGCTCATAAGGTACCAATTTTTAGAGCTCCTTTTCTCTTTCCCAATTTGACATAAATGGATCAATATTGTTTTGTCACTTACGCCGCAGGCTGCTGCTAACTCAGCCGTGGTTTCAGATGAACCCGTTTACACTATTGTTTTTAATTCGTCATTATCGACTTTAGTATCCGGTCCTCCACGGAGCTTGTTCTAGAGGTCGAGATTACCAGAACGGAAATGATCACACCTAAAACGTACTGTGCGCTCGTTAGTGCTGTATTGTCCGTACACATCGATGATAATGCGTGCCGTCTGTGTTGCGATTGCTGCCACGACGGAACTCATATACGAAAATAACACTAATTTTTAACTTTTTCATGGTCGCAAACACAACGATATCTAAGCAAAAAGTCGTTTGACGAAAAAACAAATGAATGACTGATTTTGAAAAAGAATGTCATAGCTTTAAATTTAATTTAATTTGAAATTCCAATACCGAGCCAAACGCAGAATAACTATGTTCAAAGTGACCACTAAGAAAAAACGGCAATTTTATAGGTACCTATGTACCTATTAAAATTGCATAAAAGAATGCATACCAAAACCTATATAAATTACAAACATAATTGAATTTAATTGAAGTTTAATTGATCGATTGCTCAATACATCGATAGTAATTGAGTAATTCGTTTTAACAAGAGTTCTTGTACTTTTACTTGTATCAGCATTTAATATACCACGCGGGCCCAGTGGGGCCAGTTGATGGATACACATCCTGAATTAACATTTTAATTTATTGAGTTTCCTCGCGATGTTTTCCTCTTATTTCATTATGACAAAACTATACAACAATGTTTTAGAAGATTAGGGGATCTTATTTCATTACAGTAATTTATTTCAGACAATCTTTAAGAAAGGAATGATAGGATATTAACTGAGATAATGTGTCGTGAAATAATAGTGATAGCACGTAATAATATGTGTCGTGAAATAATAGTGATAGCACGTAATAATAGTGATAGTGTTTAGTAAAGCACAATACAAAGAGAAGCAGGATTCAATCTTCGTACCTATAATTAGGGAAATAATTAAATGCGAAGCGGAAATATTGAAAGTGGCAGCAAATCGAGGGCAGCAAATATAAAGACATAAAAATATAAGGTTCTCTGGTGACAATAAAGATACCTATAGACTTTGTGTCGACATTCTTAATAATTAAAAAAAAAATTATTTCAGTTATTTAAAAATAGTTTGTTTTGCTAATCGTTATTTTACCCAATCATTATTTTTTTGCCGCTCGTTTAAATATTTACAAGTTTATTAATCATATTGGGAGGGAGGTCCGTAGCTACTCTGTGAACCGGTGTTGGCAGGGAGCCGGCCTAAGTTCCTGCCTATGTTAAGTTTAAGCAAGACAATCATATAAAATATCAAAATGTAAGACAAGAGCAAGCAAACGCGGAAACAGTAATAATAATAACTAAATTGCACCCCGTTCCTATTTCTGTAAGATCTGATGGTTAACTGCAGGTGCTGAAAATTCCTACCTCCAGATTATGCCTTGAGTATGAAAAATCCAAATAAATACAATTTTGAAATATTTTAACAACTCAGTCACAGATCTTAAGTTGCAGTTCCGATTAGTGTTATAAAAACGAGCGTTCAGCGCCGATTGAGCGCCAATGAACTACTAAGATTAGCGTTAAATGATGGTATTACCCTTGTGGTTGAAAGCTCAAGTCAAAAAACGATTAACGATAAGGTTCAACTGCACTAATATAGCGCGCCAGCGCTTGAGCGCTGAAGCTTTCAGCGGTCGTTTTTACAACACTAGTTGGTATACCGTCTTTCCTTCTTGTGATGCAAAGGACAATGAAACGCATTAACAAATACTATACAAACGTTGCTCACAATACAAACAATTGGTAGGTTACGATTTTGGCACTAATTCAAAGTTAATTAACTCTAGATGACTTGCTGTTCAAGACACTAATGTAATGACTAGTGACATTTCAAATTTAACTTCTTTACCCTTGTCATTGTTTAGATTTTTATTTATTTAACTAATAGTGACTTTTTTCTTTAAATGAGACTATTCCGACGTATACATGTTACAATCTCTATTACGGTATATTAATATGTTTTCCAAAATTTGTCATACAAAAATTATAAAAAAAAAAATACATTCAATTGTAGTTATTAAATCTTAAAAAGTATGCAGAGAGCGCACCCGGGGGCGTCGCTGACTGATATTGGAAGGTATCGCGGATTTCATTGGGAGACAGTATCCAGTTACCACCAGGGTGGACTGTCTGATTGTCTGCTGTCTGCTTTTTCTTTAAAAAAAAAACACGCACACTGACCTCCACTAGGTTTCCGTAGTTGTTTAGGGGTATGAACCCCGATGATTGTACAAGGGCGATTATACCCTGCAGCAGGATATTATAATGGTAATATTGTCGAATGATCGAATCAGTAAAACGTTGTATGCATTTCACTGATAAGACCTATTATGAAAACAGATTTTTTTATTTATTTAAAATTTACAAATGTAGTGTGCATTCAGAACAATTTCTTGGTGAAATAAAACTGTTTGAGTTTATCACGGCACTGCACATTCGCTTGCGGGTAGTTAGGTAAAATTGATACTCGTTTGACCGGTTTAATTCTACATACTTTAGTTGCTCGTTGCTCTAATACAGGTTGCTCGAAGTTAAAAGTTATTTGTGTATATAGTATTTTTTAAATTTATCTTTAATATTTCTACTATGTATTTTCAACGTTGTTCAATATTGAGAGTAGAATAGATTCTACCAGTTTTTGCAACATTTTTTTTTCCATAACTTTTAATTTCTAAGTATATCTTTTATTCTACGTGTAGTTATATCATCCATGCGGCGCGCTGCCATCGCGCATCACCCGCGCCACGCGCGCCGCCTATGTGCCCGGTCATTGCCCTGTACTGAGTAATGATGAGTGCTACGAACGTTTTAGATAGAATAAGAAAACGTTACCTGTTCATAACTTTTGACTTATTCTGTAAAATATTTTTATTATTCACTGGGAGGGTTTATGTTTTAAAGTAGTTTCTGGTTTCAGTGTGCCAGGTTTTGTTTTATTTTGGTGACATGTCGTATTTGGTGACACATTGGGGATTTTCCGAATATTCGTAATAGTATTCGCCAGTTTGTAAATGAATGTTTAAGAGTAAACATTTGTTTGACAATCAGTTACGTATGTGATTTTTTTAGTTTAGTTTAAAGTTAGATAGGTAGTTAATTTTAGATTAAACCAAAAAGTGAAATATACTGACTGAAGTAAAAATATACTTATAATCCTAAATTTAAATTGAACAAGAAATTATTTAGTTACTAATTTTACAAGTTCGTAGGTTAGGTACTATTCATAATGCTATTCATATTCGCGAATAGTAGAATATAATATTCGTATTTGTATAATTCGTTTGCTATACATATAGCAAAATTTCGCGACTTTTGGTATTCGAAACATCCTTATTATGAGTACACATAAAAAAACCCGAGAACTGACACACAGTTCGGTAACTGTCATTATTTTTAAAATGGACACGGTCTAATCATACTAGTATTAGGTCGGCTTTGTATGGTATATTTATAAAAATAATGAATTTCCTTAAAGGACAATAGGAGCCTCGCCTTCCCACAGGACGTCATAATACCGCGGCTTTATTATAATACCGTCAAGAAAATACCAGAAGGAATATTAAGACATGAGTGATGAGGCTTTCAGATCCTGTCTTGGGATTAATTGAATATTATATTCTGAAATAATCTTGATATTAAAAAACGGTCAAGTGACGCTTTTATAAGATTATTTTTATAGAAAGCAGGTGTCAGACGAGCTTACGGTCTGGTGGTAAGTGGATACTGTCGCCCACAGACATTCGCTGGACATATGATTTTATCTAATACTTGCTTTTCTATCCCTATCCATATCGCACTATCTACATCTGCAAACTATTCCTTACCCCCCAAAGGTTCCCCGGAAGAAATCGCTTCAGCGCTAAGGCCACCGATTGTAATTCTAATTACTTGTGTTTTCTCTCTGTATGTTTCGGTGTATGTATAATAAAGTACCTACATCTATTTATAACACGAGAACCTGAGTTTTGAAGCCGATCTCCTTTTCGTAGTCATTAAGAAGGTTCAAACAAAATTTCAACTTGATTCTTGCATCCTTTGATCCGTGAAAGCGTTGAATAAAAATAAACAAACATTTTATATATTAGTTAGGATGTTAATCTAAAACATATTGAAGAGAGTTAAACAAGAAGAGGTTAATTGAATTTTAATATGTAATGAATAAAAAAAACTAATTAACCTGATTAACAAAATGGACTGTTAAAGTTAAAATATTGTCCTCTATACTTACGAACTTTTCAAGTCTGTTACAATGATATTTTATAGCTCGATATCGATAAAATCCTCTAACGTCACACTGCAGGGCACAGACCTCATCTAATAAATCATTAGGTTTCAGGCCATAATTCACCAGGCGGGCCCACTATAATACAAAATTATTATATACTCTTTTTTAATATCTAAAGTGTTTTAGTTACTTTTTTATTTATTTTAATTATTTTATGTACATATAATTAATTATATAAACTCACGATAATACGAATGTGATACTATAGATACTCCTACGTTATCACCGCTCTATTATATTTATTTTTTTTACGGACGAAGGCGGCAGTCGAGCATACAGTCCACCTGATGGTAAGTGGATATTGTCGCCCATAGACATCCGCGATACATGCCAATATTATCCAAAATGTCAAACGTTGGCACGCCCCCGGATGCGCTACCTACCTTTGGAGATATAGCAATGGATTTGGAGAAAGGGTTGGGAGAATGGAGCCCTCCCCATTCTCCCTTTGCACGCCCGGTTTGCAGATTACAGAATCGATTGGGAAACTGGGGAGGGATAGAGATAGGGATGGGAATGGGCTCTGGCACATCTCACTCACTACCGAAACACGTACGTACATTAGGGAAATAAGATAAAGTGGGAAATGCAGTACATTTCAGGGCAGTATTCTGCGAGAGAGGGGTAACGTAGCTAGTCGAGTGCGCCCAGCGGCTGTTGGATTGCACGTGCAATCCCCCCCTCAAATATGTAGGTAGGTACACAGTGTATAAAAGCATATACCTATATATTATTATCCATAATTCCTAGTCCGGTAAAATTGCTACACCGTGAATTCTGATTAAAAAGAAGAGAATAAGTTTTGTCTACTTTAGAAAACTTTTCTTTGTATCCTGAAAAGCTTCACTTCCAGAGTTTGTAATGAGCCGGGTATCATTCATTCACAGGTCTGCGTCTAACTTCTTTTTGTTCCGGATGAAATTCTGTTTCACTTTTATTTAATTCCGTCAAAGTTACGTTACAGCTGAGGATAAGCATTTACTTCTGGATAATTTTATTACAACGCTCAAGTTTTTGTATTCACTGAGTTCATTGTCCTCAGGACTGGCCGTATGAAACTTTTCAATTTTATGAATTATTGAATCAAGTGAAGAGATTTGACAGCATGTCATTGGTGCCGTAGAACTTTTGTTCTTTCTTTGTATTGGCAATACTTTTGCATTGCCACTATAATACCCAATACGCTTAATCGACAGCACTTGAACAGTATCTGAACGGCTGGCCGTTTTCTATGGCAACACATCAGTCTGGCAAACCAGCGATATACCACATATCTAATATTCCTGCTACCGCAATACCGACCGCCAGTATGCGGATACCTTGCTATAATACCTATACATATAATAAAACCGTAACAGAGCTGTGTCTGAACATGAAATATTTTTTGAAAAAGTCGTTGCAGTGCACTCTACAGAAGACACAGACCCCATAACAGTCGATTTTAAAATTTTTGTCTGTCTGTCTGTCTGTCTGGACGTGCACCAGACAAAAGCCACTGGACAGAATTTAATGAAACTTTTCATAGTTATAGCTTATGACCGGGGTTAATATTTAGAGTATATTTTATCCCGATTGATTTAAAGAGTTCCCACGGGAATCAATAAAGCTCACGCAAAGGAAGTCGAATTAGTAGTTAATAAAAAGTCTAATTGAATATAATTCGAAAAGTTTCTATGACAGATTTTGTTATTTACCTCATACGTTTTAGAAGAAGAATTGATTTAGACAAAATTTCTGCACCTTCACGAGTCAATGGCATATTGTCACTTGTGTTCATTGCCTTTGATCTGTAGATTTTTGCAAAAAAATTAAACCAACTCAATCTGGGTTCATACTCCCCAATGGACTTCTTCGAAAATTCCCTTTTATACCTTCATTATCGCCTTTATTATTATTTATTCATACAAAAGTAGTTGCTTCTATTAATATGCCTTTTAATTCCACTTACGTGTTAGGATGCTCCACATCACGATGCTCAAAGGGATTATATGCCTTCTCATCCGCATTCTTGGAAGCTATGCTTAGAGATGATGGAAAGCCTGGATTTCCCGTCAAGTCGGCCCTGAAACGAACAGTTTAGTAAGAAAAACATATAAAGTGCTTTGTGATATGTAGGTGGTACAGAGGTGGACTATATGTGTATATACCAGTCTTGAATTATAGCAATATACCAAGTGCGAAGATCACAACATTTGAATTTAGGATAAAATGCTACATCTCTACTAATCCAAAACACCAATCAGTTTGTACATTTTTTTTAAAAAAGTACCCAAAAATTTCATGAATATTAATTTAAAAAAATCATCATTCAGTTAATTTATGAACGAAATCTTTGGTTTCTACGGCATCCTATATAACAATGCTACATAACCAAATTTTAGAACATGATAATTAATATTACACATTGTGAAGTCTCCTAGTAAGTGGAATCTGCCTAATGGAGGTTAATATCCCCATAATTCTACCTTTCCAAAATGCATAATTATTCGTAACATAATCCATTTCATGATGGATTCAAATTTAATCGTCCTTTCCGTATATTTCTCTGAGGTCATTGACTCTATGCGAATATTGATACCGGTCTTACTGAAACTGAAAACAATCAATTCGGAAAAAAAATGATACTTTAAGTGCATGCGGGGTTAGATTATCTCATCATAACTTTATGTTCAATTTGTTCCACATTACTAACACTAGGTTACGATTTATGGTTTACTAACACATATTATGAACATTTTGTCTGAAAATGAAATAAATTAAATTAAATACAATCACATCTCATTCCATCTCGAAGAAAGTGTAATGATTGTGATAAAGGAAAACCCTTATCGCGATGTAGCTACTCTTTACTTGCTCTTCCTTCCCACTCCCCTATAATAATGTGACTATAATGAAATGTATAAATTCCCTCATTCCTTTATACTTCTTAGGTATATCTCATTCTTTCTAATCCTTTTTCCAAATCTATCTCTAAAGGGTGCGCGGTGTATCCGTATATCAATGTTTTGTCGTCCTTGACTGATGTTGGCATGTTTCGCAGATGTAGATGGACGGCGGGTACACATATAACATAATAATAATAATAATACAATTTACTTGTAACTAGCTGTACCCGGCCACGCGTTGCTGCGGCTGCCCAACAGATTTTACCCCGTTTTTACCTGTTTTTGGGTGAAAAGCATATTCTTACCCTGTGGTAGGTATATAAAAACACGCGCGTATTCGAATGCAACGTTGTGTCAAAATTTCAAAGCAATCGGTGAAGAAATTTCGGAGTTTTAAGATTTTGAACAAACGAACGTTTACATTTTTATTTATATAGAAGATCATAAGTACATTTACAACAACCTTAAATTAATGTTATAGAATCAGTTCCACTGTAATTCACCCAAAGGGTATAAAAATCTTCAGTCGTTACAAATTACATTCATATCCTTTGCAATCTACATATTAGTCTCATAATCATCTTAACAAAATTATAAACATAGAAGCAACAAAGAAATAGTATAATATTACAACGTCAATGATAAATGATAATATTAATGTGTGTGATCGATTACAAATTATAAAAAAAACCTAGCTTATTGCCAAATAGTTACAACGTCAAATAATTACAATATTAATAATTATAATTTCTAATACTAACAATGTCAAATAGTTACAATACCTATTAATAATTATAATTTCAAATAATAATAAAACTATTAGTCAATTAATTACAATGGTCAAATAAAACTATTATAACTATAAAATACCTGTCTACTTTAGGTCAATATCAAGTACCCATTAATAATTTAGATATCAATTAGAATGTCTGGACAGCACAGCACAACACTAAAATATCCAATTTCTCATCATTCAGAAATTACAATATGAATAATTGCAATATTAATAATTATAATTTCAAATAACAACAATGTCAATTAATTACAATTGTCAAATAAAAATATTATAACTATAAAAAAGTAAAGTAGACCTAAGTAAACCTGAAGCAGATATATCTACTTTAGGTCAATATCAGGTACATAGTAATAATTTAGTTATCAATTAGAATGTCTGGACAGCACAACTCTAAAGTATCCAATTTGTCATTCAGAAATTCAGTTGCACTACTAGCACTTACGAAGAAGAATTTCAAATTAAAATTTAAGTAACATGATTACATTCTCTTTACATTGTAACCTCTACCTCTGCACCTTGTCTTGACAAATTCAAATAACTCTCTTTGAAATTGTACGAGTATATAAACTTAAGTCAGGTACTCGTTAGGGCGACGACATTCAATTCACATCAAAGTGAAGTTGTTAACAGTTTATTGGCCTCAATATACTCGTATATTTAACACTAGCTTCTGCTCGTGATTTCGCATGCTGAAAATCATATTTCTGTGAAAAATTATAAAAGATTTAATCGAAAGCATTCGATCGAATTTAGCAGAAGAAATACAGTAATATAAGATACCTCTATAAAATACCTCTCAGAATAAACAGTCAGTTTACTTTTATAGAAACAGAGCGGCAAATGAGCATACAGTTCACTTGGTGGTAAGCAGATACTGTCAACCATTGGACATCCGCGATACATGTCAGCATTAGTCCAGAATGATAAACGTTGACACATCTCCAAATGAGCTGCCTACCTTTGGAGATTTAGAGGAATGGATTGGAAGTCGGGTTCTTAGCAACGCAATACCCAAAACGTCCTGGAAAAATGGGGAGGGATAGGATAGGATTGGATGGGAATGGGTTCTGGCATATCTCACTCACTACCGAAATACGTATGCGTATTGGGGGGGAATACGATAAAGTGGGAAATGCTGTACATACAGTAATGTTCTACAAGAAAACTAATGTATAATTTTATAGACCATTGCTGGACATTGGCCTTCTCGTACACCTTGTCTTGTGCATAACCACGGATATTTAGCCTTAAAACGCCACCGTGATCAAGCGTTTTGACGGGTCCACTCTTTTAGAGGTGGCGTAGTTCCTCAGTACTTACAGTACCGAATTTATTGTCCTTTAGTCGCCAATTACAACACCCTCAGGAAAGATGGGTTGGTGTTACTCCAAAACCGGTCGACACCACACGGCTTGCATATATATAAAGAGATAGCTATTTATCTTTTAATTTTTACTATTTCAGATTCAAACAATGAACATTTGAATTCTAATCCGTAACAAAATAAGTACCTTAATTTCTCATTGTCAGATTTATATAAAAAAGAAATAGTTCCAAATGAACGGGTATGATCACACTGTTCAATGGAATGGATCAAGGTTGGCAGTGTGTTGAATTAGCTATAGTTAGATGTACGCAACATTGTCTCTGTGTGTACAGGTGTCAATGATTAACCATTGTCATCGAATATTAACAAATAGAAGGGTTAAAGTAGTTTGTTTGATATAGAAGCGCTCAAGGCCTTCAAGATATGGTCCCGACGTCGGCGACGTCGACTGATCACCGATGTCCAGCAATATTACTGCTCCTGTAGATTTTTATGAGCTAGTGTACGAATGCAGCGACAAGAATCGTGCGATACTCCATGGAGCTACGTGAGGCGACCGGCGAGTCCTCGGTGTCGCTTATCACCTGTCGCTGTCGTGCATTTTTTAATATGTTACAGATAATTATCTACCATCAGCGTGAGTTTTGATTGTTTGATTAGTCATTTCTTAAAGGAGCATGCACCAAAAGATTAAAAAATGCCCCACGCTACACGTTTAAACGCTACAAGAAAAGAATCCCGGTGCGCAAATTTAACAACTCTGATTTAAAAAAACAACAATAGAAATGAGAAAACAATAATTAAAATCGATCCATTTTAAAGGAGTAAACCTCGTTTTTCTCGAATTATTATAGGTATTTTTGACGTTCTCTTTCGCTCATCCATATTATTAGAGATGATAATAAGTCTTCTCCAGAAGACTGAATTCACAACACAAAAATAGTTTTATTCCAATGTCAGTTAAGTTCGAGGTTGAAACAAATCGATTGAGTAGTTCCAAAATTATAATGATTTTAACACGTGAACTGCGTTATCAGGTCCAAAAAGCCCGACACGTAACTGCTTTGCCAACGCCTGGTGCAGAATGCATATTTCTTATTTTAGAGAGAGTAGGAAAGAAGCAAATACTGCTTTGTAAGTACCTCGTCAAATTCTATTTATTAGTGCAAAAAATGTCGGTTCTTTTCGACCTGACACCGACCATAGAACAAATAATTTCGCTAAATATCTCATCTAAAGGACCTGATAGACCGATGAACAGATAGCCACACCAGATTACACCCAGTAGGTGCTCGTATTATCGTATTATTGTAGTAGGTACTCGAGAGTAGTTCACATCGTAAACTATATAGGCGATTGTTTTTACGTGTACTGTTATAAAAATACGAGGAAAATCACGATATTAAAAAGTGAAAAATGTCTTTGTACTACTCCACATTAAAACAGGGGCGCTTAAGTGACATAGTAAGGTATAATGGAGCTAATTTTAGAACAGCAATTAAATAGCAGTGAAGCAGCTAAAAGTAAAAAAGTTAAAAATGTTTCATAAAAACTGTAAGAAAAATTGTTATGAATGTTATTATGCATGCACCTATCTAATTCTGTATGAGATTTATTTTTTACTTTTAAAGACTTGTTTTAATGTCGATGTGTCATTCTTAACACTAAAATTTTATCGATGTATCAAATTATTAATATTTATATTTTAGTGTAAATATCGGGCAAAAAGGACATGATATTTTAAATTAATTATTTTATACTTAAAATAATAGAATTTCTCTATCGAGGCAATCTGCACTTAGATACTACATACCTAATAACATTAAAAATATCAATTTATTACAAAAAATAATGAGAAAATCATACCTGAAAGAGAAATACCAAACAAGTATTTTCGATCTGATAACGCATGTTAAAAAAAAGTCATGTGTCAAGTCTAAAGGTCCCTTATAGCATCAGCTAACAGTCGGCTCCACGGACCCACACAGTGGAACGTGTTAAACTATTAAATTTATGTAAAAAATATTCAACCTCAACATATCGATGGTTTGATGGCTATTTAATATAAATGTCAGGATTTGAATAAGACGATTATATTCATGTAAAAGGCTGTAAAGGACGATTAATACGACGCGTTTTTATGATTTTACGTTGTATACCAGTGGTCACCAGCAGCCGGAAGGGTTGAAATTCAGCGACAATACCCTATATACACCTTTTTAGGCTATATATCAACTGGTTTTACAGCTTTCTCTGTCTACATGTCGTTGCAGTAGAATATTGTGTACAACTACTCATTCCAACTACACAGTGTCCGGAACTCACACGCAAACGTCAGCGTCATCGACCTGGTATTTCTCAAATCTAAACAAATAATCTAAGCAAACAATACTTCGACCACGCAATGTTGAGAATATACAAGCAGCCCTTGTTACGGGACTACCCTTGTACCTTCAATTTCCCTATTACCCCGGCCCTTTCAACCGCACCCCTGTGCTCTCGTGGCCACTTCTGTATATAAGAGTTAAGGAGGTAGCTGAGAAGGGCGTTGTGCTGTTTCGGCGCTGACTCGGATCCACTGGACAGGAACTTAGGTCTATGGGGTCTTCTAAATAATAACGCTGATTTGTAGTTTCAATGGCTCGAGGACTTGCGGTAGTGTGGAGCGAGACGGGAGACACTGACTGAGGTACTACTTGTCCAACTTTTTTTCTAGTTTAAAATTATCTAATTTAAAAGTGTCCGGTGACAGCTACAACTGAGGTTGGTAATTGACGTAACCACAGTAGGCAAATCATATCGTCGTTTGTCTTGTCTGCTTTCTCTCAACTTGAGGAGTACCTGGGAGGGTTTCAAATTAATAACGACAAACATCGTATGCTTTCGAGATACACTTACGAGTTGGATTGATTAAAAAAACGGATTTTTGAAGAATGGGGAATATGGGGATTGAATAATGAAACAAAATAAAATAAAAAAAATATTTAAAAAGATTAATTATATTATTATTTACTTACGTTGATTTGAAATTGTCACTTGGTGTGCTCTGTTTATTGTCTTGTGCCATTTTTTCAAATTACCTGCAAAAAAATATGAATTTTAAACCACAATATCGTCTTATTTGTCATTTAACGCTCACCTTTTTGATTTTAATATAAGAAAAATAAGACACAGAATATTTATATTAAGTTTACATAATCTAAGACCAAAACAAAGTACTCGTACATACAAGTTAAACAAGAAGACCTTTCATTCAAGAATAATAATAACATGAAGTTGTTATTTCTTGGTCTCCGTGACATGAAGGCAAACCGGATTTCTTTTTTATTAAGTAAGACTTGGTTTTTTATTACCCCACAAAAATAACAAAACATGTATTGTATATTCATAACAAAATAAATTAAATAAAGTTTATATTTTGATGTGTCATTTATATTGTTGAGATTCTTGTATTTATAATCAAAACCAGTATCGTTTTTTTTTTCTTTACACTAAAGTAGTGCTATACTAAACTTCAGATCTACTCTCGTTGATATATCCAAGTAGTCCGATAAAAACGATGGAGTAAAAATATTGTACATAGTACAGAATAATAACAGTCTACGTTTATAATAATTACATTAAATAACTCAATGACCCACACTAGGCTTCCCTGTGTCGTAAACCCGTAAAAATATTTGTCTATAAAAAAATAAAAGTCCGACTGGGAATCGAACCTGGGATCTTTTGCACGGCAAGCACTACCAAACCGACTGCGCCAATTGGTTGTCAAATAATAAATCGATTTTAAAGATTTTTTTTTTGGACGAAGGCGGCAGACTGTGGCATCAGTGGCATACAGTCCACTTGATGATAAGTGAATACTGTCGCCCATAGATATCCGCGATAGGTACATGCCAACATTAGTCCAAAATGACAAACGCTGGCACGCCCCCGGATGCGTTGCTTCCTTTGGAGATATGGGAACGGATTTGGAGAAAAGGTTGGGAAAATGGGGAGGACGTACGTACATTAGGGAAATGAGATAAAGTGGAAAATGCAGTACAATACAAGGTAGTCTTCTGTGAAAGAGGGGTAAAGTGGCCAGCCGAGCGCGCCCAGCGGCTGTTGTAACTTTAAATATCAATGTTACGAGTATTAACAAAATATCGCAGTTTCACGTGAAACTTGAGTAGCTCGACTTTTTTGAAGTCTAGGTTTAATTATATACTAAATAAATAATAGTCCAAGAACTAATGGTCAATTTAACTAAACTAAAATTTAAAATTAATACTAATTAGCATGTTTTTTTTTAATGTTGTCACGTCAAATTAACCTTTGCATCTATTTAATACATTTTATTTTGAATAAACAACTTACTTTTAGAATTATATTACCTAATAATAATGGATGAAAATGTATGAAGTACTATATGATTAAAAAATAAAGTTATAACTACTTTACAATCTAATTAGCTTAGTCCAATGGAAGCGTTGTACGTTGACAGTGTGAACCGCGATCCCCATATGTGAGCTATTGCGACTTCTTCGATGTCATATTTTTCGCAATTAACGTCTTATTTATTTGAATTTTAAAATAAAATTACAATACCTACTGACGTCCAAAAAATTTGTATAATAACAAATGTATTTCACGGCGATCTGCAAACAAAGTGCGAGCAATTTTCACAGTCTTGCCTCTTAAAATGCATGAATATTAATTATCCTACGGTACATTCTTAATGGTTTAATTAACATAATGAATTTGATACAGGACAGCAAAAGCGTCCGTAGTTTTAATTTAAAACGTGTGTATTTTCAATGCATTTAAATGGCATATTAATTCCAATATTATCTGCAATTAATATTAATTCCATTATACTCCAATATTATCTGCAGTATTTGGAGAATATAAGTAAAAGTTTTTAAGTTTTCCTGTCAAAAATGTTAGTTACATAATACAGTCCTTCGTATGACGTGCTTGAATTAAGAGTTCGATCTTTAAATAGGTACGAATAAAATCCATAGACTTTTTCCTTTTAAGACGAGAGTTAATTACACAATCTCAATAATTTAATCTAATTACAATTAATTGTAATTATAATTTAATCCAATCTAATAATCTTATTACACCATCTATATGGTGTTTTTCATGCACCTCCGAATTGAACCTATCTGATCAACTCAAAGCTTGGTTGGCAGAGAATGCCTTAAGGCATTCTCGCCTTTTATACGATATTGTGCAATTAAGTATATAAATAAATCAATAATCCTTCGTCTCATATAGCCCACTTCCGGTGGTACATAGTATAACAGCGGCAGGCTGTGTGAGGCCTTGCAATAGGTAACGTCAGAATACTGATTCATGTGTGTTTTAATCAAACGGTAAATCTAACATTTAAACGTCAAACATCTCATTGTACACATTTTATCAAATAAATGTATCGCTTTCCTTGTTTTCATAACAAGGGAAACCTCATACTTGGAAATAATATCATTGAGGACAACAATAAAATACACGTGTTTTGAGAGCGACTGTACCTACATATATTTTGTAGGTTTTCGACATGTTAAGGTGGAACATAATACGAGGTTCAGTTTCAAACCATTTTAATTTAATGAAAGCACTTGTATAAATAGCGGAGACTAGTCCTCGAATACAGATCATGTACCCGGAAACGTAGCGTGGGACACCCTCCGCCTACGTGGACAACGACTTCCAGAAAGTCGCCGGTGGTGGCTGAATGAGAAGAACTGAAGACCGTGTGTAGTGGCGGTCCTTGGGAGAGGCCTATATCCAGTAGTGGAGAGACACAGGGTGATGGCGGATTTCTTGTACGAGCAGCGGCTAGAGGCTTGATTGAACTTGATTCAACTGATTTCGACTAATACTTTTATTACTTAGCTATACTTGGAGCCTCTTTGCTGGATAAAATCCATAACGAAGAAATTCAACAAAGAACTTAAGTTGCCGACACAGTTCAAACAATCAGCGAGCTGAAGTGGTAATGGGCAGGTCATATCCGCAAGACCGATAATTGACGAGACCTCGAATGGACACCAGATATCGGGGAATTGAACGTGAGAGTGCCGTCTGGCTAAGTGGACTGACGACTTGAAAAAGTCGCCGGTAGTTGCTGGAGAACAGAAAACCGTATGTGCTGGCAGTCCTTGAGAAAGGTCTATATCCACCAGTGGAGAAACATACACTCGATAGAACTCGTCTAGGGCTGCTTGAAAGTGTTCACACATAACGCAGTTGTGCCAATTAACAGCTGGTTTCTGCGACCAGCGGCCCCTTGTGCCCAACAATATATTTTATGACGCAATAAACAAAGTCTTTATAATGGTTTATTAGCATTAACCTCACCATATAAGGATTACTTTCTTTCCGCTTTTCACTGTTGTGTAAGTTATTCCTGAAGGTTTTAGTCCATCCCACTAATATTATAAATGCAAAGGTTTCGATGTTTGTTATTCAATCACGTTATTTAATGTTATTCAATTTTGGTAGGGGGAGAGTGCACGCTGCATTCCCACAGCCGCTGGGCGCACTCGACTGTTACCCGTTACCCCTCTCTCACAGAAGACTACCTTGAAACTGCATTTCTTACTTTATCGTATTTCCCCAATGTGTGTTCGTATTTCGGTAGTGACTGAGGCCCAGAGCCCATTTTCCCAACCGATTCCTTAATCTGCAAAGGGGGCGACCCAAAGTTTGTCATTTTGGACTGATGTTGGCATGTATCGCGGATGTCTATGGACGACAATATCCACTTACCATCAGGTGGACTGTATGTTCGTCTGCCGCCTTTTTTCTATACAAAAGCGTCGAAATTGCTGACTGAACCGATTTCATTGAAACTTGGCAAATAGGTAGATTGTAATTGAAAGTGGGTGAAGCCGCGGACCTAAACAAATTGCATATATGTATGTAATAAGTGGTAGAAACTTGTATGTAATCAGAAAACTAGGTAAGTGTCGTATTAAGAAGAGTGTTAGCTTCTGCATAAAAGTGGCAATAATTACTTGAACACTGATTCCACTTTATGGTATTACGTTATCTTAAGGATATATTATTGAACGGTGGGAAGGCAAAAACGCTAAACTTATATTTTCTTAATTTAACAAAAGAACACTTTCAGTTTTAGATGCATTTAAAAAAAACTTTCTGTTGCAGTTTTTGGTTATTTTACTAATAGTGAACATCGGTACACAAAGATAACGAAATTTATTTAAATTAACGATATAAGGAATTTTGTGGGAGATCAAAATTAAATTTAGAACAAAAATAGTTTGGATATATTATATTTTAGTTAGGATACGTGCAGTTACATAGTTAGGATAGCAGGAGCCGTTCAACAATGTGGTACAACTTTCTATAACTAGGGAAGTATTTATCTATGCCCATTAGTACAACAATTTGCTTAATAATAGATTAATTGAGAGGTACCATTCGTCAAAAGAGTCATCAGCGTTTCAAGGAATAGTTGAATTTTAAACTTAAGTTTTATTTTAAGGATATAAATATGTTTACCTATGTTAAGTAAACAATAAATACATATATCATTACATATTTTTTTTCAATTTTTAGGTTATCCATATTAGTATATATTCACTCAGTTGTACCATGGTTGTTCTTCAGATCAGTTTGCCGACTGTAATCAGAAGGGGTACAACCCATATTCATGTAGTTTTGAGATAATGAGTTCTTCTTGTTTACTTCTTGAAAATAATTTAGTTTTGTTAATTCTTTATTATAAACATACTGATCTAGTTTGTATTAAATCGGCAAACATTAAAAAGGAAACCCATAACAGATACACCTTTTTAGAGGGTTGGTCCATTTCTGTTTTTGATACAAATTAACCTACACACATGTATTTAATAGGAAGGTGCTCATGTGATATAAATAAATATCGTATTATTAAGCTTCAAAATAATGAATTGTTTTAAAATCAGTGATTTAGTTTTAATAATTTAACACGGTTTTCTATAGTATAAAATAGTATTATTTCTAATGTCCATTTTAGAAACTTTTAAAATATTCCCTATCTATATACTGAATGAAATATATAAATATTAAAATGACATTTCTTTTAACTTTGAATTATTAATCTGTGTATATTCTGATTTCAAAGAAGTCTTAATTATTATAATTGTAGTTATAAGAATCCACGATACAAAAAATACTTAAGGCATACTTAAAGACTTAAGAAAAAATATTTAAGGCATAAAACTAGGGAATATATCTTGGTATCGGATTCATTATAGATTCACTATCATTCAGTTTCGCGTGTGATAGCGGTTTACAGTTAGAATATAATTGTATTGGATTAGTCAATAGAAATGTTCCTTTCAACTCTTTATCACAATATTATTTAAAGCAGTGTATATTAGAATAATTATGTTTTTCTATCTTTGCGACTGATTGACTTTTGGGAAAGGTGCACCATGCATTCTGCAATCCGACAGCCGCTGGGCGTACTCGACTTACCCCTCTCTCACGGAAGAGTATCTTATTTCTCCATTGTACGTACGTGTTTCGGTAGTGAGTGATAAACGCCAGAGCCCATTCCCATCCCATCCCATCCCTCCCCATTTTCTGCACGCTGCAAGCCCCTGGCAGCTGGGTGCACTCAGTCGATAATGTGGTCTGTCGACCACATTACTTCTTTCTCGCAGAAGACTCCATACAAAAAAAAATATGAAAAAGTACCACCAACATCTGATTCTGTTCTGCTCAATGGAAAATAAAGTTTCACTTACACGTGGAACCAGAATCACTTGGTACTATTCTAAATAAACAAAAAAAAAAGATAAGTTACAATAAATGAAACCTAATATGACCTTTTAAAAAGTTATAGAAGTTATTTTGAATAAAAAAAAATTTGATTACTTTTTGGATTATTTGTCACAAAATTATTCGTTACTAGAACATTTCACGAATGTGAATAACTCAAAAAACGTGTGACTGTGGGCTGGAGCCCTTCTCATTAAACTCGGTGAGTTGTTTGTCAATAGTTGTGGAACAACCAGTTTAACATAGCAGTTGTACCACGGAGAACGGAGAATATCTACATATATATACATATAGACAAATACATATAATATGTTATATACAATAAATATTCATAGCAATTAAGAAATAGACGAAGTGTTTTTTTAAATGTGTTTCAATTTGACTTCCCGGATTTATTGCTTATATTTTTAATTAGGTACCTACATAATTTTATAATAAATGTATGTTTAATAATCAAGTATACTATTGCGACAGCTATTTTATGGATATTTTGATTCCAAGTACCTATACTCAAAACTTATCTCTGTATCATAAACTACCGCACTCTTGCCTTTAGCCTTTCCAATGTCGATTATTCTGTTGTTGTAACAATTCCATTTGTTCTAAATGCCTCTAAACATAAGTGATATGTGTTGTTTACTAATACCATTTGAGTGTTTTGTATACGTAAGTAGATAGTAAGTATACAGATTAGCTACTTTTCAAACCGAACTAATATTTACTTGAAAAATATTGCTTGCTTCTCGTAATATTGCAATAGTTTTTTTTTTAAAGATATTGACCGTGACCGATTAAGTGACCGACGAGCAGACAGTACACCTGATGATACGTGGATACTGTCGGCCATGGACATCCGCGACACTTTCTAACATCATTCCAGAATGACAAATATCGTCAAGGCCCGGATGCACCGCATAGCTTTGTAAATTTAACAGTAGATTTGAAAAAAGGATTAGAGACAGCGGAGAATAAGGCGTGTAGCTGAATACATTTCTTTAAAAAGTATTAGATTGAAAGAAGCATGTTTTCTGTAAACACATTTCTACTTTTATAACTCCATAAAAGTTACAACAGGATAATTACTTAGTTCAACAAAGTAACCATAAATTAATCCTTTTGTATAACCATAATTAATACGTTTTCTGTACTTACGATTGGTATCAATCCTTTCAGGAATTAGGGTAATTAGGGATCAGTAATTAGGGAATTATCAGTAATATTATTATTAATTATCAGTAATTTAGGGATTGTGCACGCTATAATTCCACAGGCGCTGGGCGCACTCAAATGCCAAGTTATTTGTCCCTCACAGAGGATTACCGAAAAAATATATTACATTCCACTTCGTATCATATTCTGCAATGTACCTATGTATTTCGGTAGTGAGTGAGATATGCCAGAGCTCATTCCCATCTCATACTATCCCATTCTGTCCCATTGAATGGAGAGCATAATGGAAAAGAAACGCCTGGTTCCATTATAGTCTTGACTCAACATCCCTCCTTATCCCACCAAGGAGGTTTGGGAGGCGTAGATGGATGAGAAAAACTTCTCGTTATACTCCTCTTGTTCGTAATCCTTTCTCCAAATCCATTCTTACATTTTCAAAGGTAGGTAGCGCCGTCCGAAGGCGTGCCAACGACATCTTATCTTCGGCTATATCTTCGATATCATCTTTAAACATCCTCGACACATACCAACATTTATTTTTATTTAGTTAACTACTGTTTATGCACTATATTAGTACAGAGATGGACTCTCATGTCTTTCTAGAGTTTGTAGGGATCATGATTTGAAATATCAACATTCCAACCATACCATTCCATCGGACTGCGTCTCTGTATTGCTCCTCGTTTTCCCACACCTATTTTATCCCCCCTTGTTTTCCCAACCCTATCTAAAAATTATTTCCCAAATAAGCAAAGGTGAGCAGCGCTTTCGGGGGCCGTGTCAACGTTTGTCATTCTGGACTGAAGTTAGCATTTACCGCTGATGTCGCAGGCCCGTCGCAGGGCGACAGAATCCACTTACAAGTATCACCTGGTGGACTGTGTGCTCGTTTGCCACCTTATTTATATATGTATAAACACCTATAAATAAATAAAATAAATGTTCAATACATCTCATAAATTTTGCTTTATGTTGAAGAACAAAATCTTCACAAAGATTAGAGAACATCCGGTTCAATAACATCTCTACACACGCCCCAAATATTGTATAAGAATTCTGTAAACAAATATTCTCGTTACAAAACTGATTTCTTATGAAAAATATAGATAATTTTAGAAAAAAGGGCCAGTGATTATCAACCCACTTCAGATATCGATAAATATTACACTGTGACACTTATCTGAAGATGTTTCACGAATAGCCTTGAATATTTTGTAATGAACAGATATTAATCACGTTAATATGTTACTGAAAGAAGTTTGGCAATATTTGATGAATTCTAATAAAACGGGTAACAAACTTTGAATGATTCAATATAATTCAATTAAATTCAATTAATTTATTCAATGAAAAAACTGGTCTAATTATGAACTCTACTGGCAAACGAAAATACGATAGCAGATTTTTTCTCGATACAATTTAATGTTAAAATACACATTACAGACGTTATTACTTAGATTCTTCAAATATTATATTAAAGATTTCTGACAATTTTCAGAAAAATATAGAACGATAAATCTTTGGTCTGCTTACTATGACAATTTAACTTATACGGCGGCGGAGGGCCTCCGGTGAAGTTTTAAACAAAAGAAAGCAATACAAGGTCAAACGTCAATTGTCTGATTAAACAGTCACAGAACAACAACAAGACAAAAAAACAACTTTTAACACAGTGTAGTTATGTAGTTATGTACTTGAAGACAAAATAGATTTATTTAGTTACATATTTAAACTTAATTGCACAAGTAATTGTACAAATGGTGGACTTAATTCCATATGACATTATTTCCACCAGTGAACCACCAGATCAATAACAGTCATTCCTCCTACGTAACCATACCTTATGGTGTATTCGGAGCCTTTGTTATAGGTAGTTCGTTTTCAAGCTGCCATTATTTCATGGCAATTATGGAATCAGATATAAAGAAACTACCGTTGCCAATAATTATTGTTACAATAGCATGCAATAGAATGCAACGCAATGCAGTTATGGCGCGAGAGAATCTTGATAACCTTCTCTTCTAAAACCGACTATTTATCGTATTATAATAATGTAAATAGAAACAATGCGATATATTTACATTTTACTTATATTAATACACAGAACAATAATTTACTAGACATGAATTAATAAAATTGTTAATCTGTGAGGGAGAGAGTGCACTCTGCAAACCAACAGCCGCTGGGCGCGCTCGACTGGCCACGTTACCCGTCTCTGAGACTACCTTGAAATGTACTGCACTACCCACTTTATCGTATTACCCTAATGTACGGTACATGTTTCGGTTGTTCGGTAGTGAGATGTGTCCGAGCCCATTGCCATCCCATCCCTCCCCATTTTCGCAACCCTTTCTCCAAATCCATTCCTATATCTCCAACAGTGGGCAGCGCATCCGGGAACGTAGCAACGTTTGTCATTTTGGACTGATGTTGGCATGTATCGCGGATGTCTATGGGCGATAGTATCTATTTACAATCAGGTGTACTGTATGCCAGTCTGTCGCCTTCGCCCATAAAAAAAATGTTATAATGATGTTATATAGTATTGTGTAGTTAATTTTATCATTTTATTATAAACTTTATAATTGCAATTTAATTTAAAATTACTTTATTATTATGACAAATCATTTTACGCCCACGGGGTATATTACAGAGGAGCAAAATCTCTAGACCTGTAAATATTACAAGGAATAAGTAAATGATTTAATAATAAACGTCTGTCGATTTCATTGTTCGCCCCCAGATTTGCCGGTGGAAATCTCCTAAGGGAATCAGCACGACTTTTGTACGTATTAACTTCTGTAACTATGTTTTGTGTGTATAATAAAGAATACAAATAAATAAATATGTTTCTAAGCAAAAAAAGGTGGCAGTCAGACAGTCCGCCCGGTATTAAGAAGATACATGGATACAGTTCAATATTCTTATAAAGAAAGAAAATAGATCTATTCGTTGCCACAACACCACAATTACTGTGGTGAACATGAGTAGAAAATTAAATATGTATAATATTGGTTGTTATGAAGAAGGAATAGAGACTATATTAGAATGAAGAGTTTTTCTTCATCACAACTACACTTCCCATTCAGTGATATAAGAAGGGATGAGAAGTAAAGAAAGTAATCGAATATTGATAACTATGGATATTATATGCCGCGACAACAAAACGGATTTAACTCAGCAAATGTTTTAGATAAATCCACAGCACTGATATTCAGTCAGTACCTATAACACTGAGAGTCAGAGAAGGAGGCCACCTTTTACTAAAATAAAAAATATATTTAATGTTATTGAAAAATAAGAAATAGATGAAATACATAAATAAAAAACAAATTGCAATCGTTGCAATACACAACACAAAATTTTAGAGCTAAAATTTCTGAATGCTATTGAAGACATTATTAATTACATGTATAATAAGTATTTACACCCAAGCATCACTTGGTGATTGATATAAAGGATGGTATTAAACATTAATTATTCCCTAAAATGGGTGTAGATAAATTATAAGCCGGTTAATTAGTAACTGGAGTAAGTCTGACAAGATAATCTTTTAGGCGAAAATAAACGTAAATGAAATTTTTATTTAAAATGAGAGATTTTTTAAAGACAAAACTCCGAAATAAAATTGATAGAACATAAACGACTTTTGGTATAGAATTTGGATTTGGGAGTCAAAATTTGGAAAAAATATCGTTATTAATAAGGAATAGAGAACATAAAAGAATGAAGACTTTTCTTCATCTCAATTACAATCCCCATTCAGTGATATGAGAAGGGTTGAGAAGTGAAGAAAGTAGTCGAATATTAATATTAGTGATATTACGAGAAGTTACTGTTTTAATATTCTTCATTTGTTAAAATAAAAAAATAATAAAAGGAATGAAAAAGTACAATATTTAGACAAAAAAATTTGGTTAAAATCCTGATAATGTTTGTTATTCATTATTTTATTTGTATTTATATTAAAAAATTAAAAATAGATTATAAAAATTTTAAATGATTATTTTAATTCAAACAAATATGGAAATATATTTTTTTAAATACAGAGATTATTTTTAATAAGAATGATTACGTCGTATTCTACAATCATTACGAAAATGACCTTACTTTAAAATAAGCAAGTAAAACTGACTTACCAAACGTAAACAAAAAACTTCAAAAAACACTCGCGAACATTATCGTCAAAAACCAAAAAAAAATAGTTAATCAGTGCGAATTGCGCGACATTTGAAAATAAACTGGCACTAATCTTAATAAAGCATGCGCTTGAGTCGATCCGTCGAACGGTAATAATGTCAATTTCAGGGAAATAACCAAATCTGAAACTTATAGGTATGACAGTAACATTCATTTTTATTAAACAACCAAATTGTTGCTTCCAAGGTCGCAACCCACCTGTCCGGAGACCTGCAGTTTATAACTGACAATAAATTGGAGATTGTTGCAACATTATTAAGAAGTTTTAATTATACGTATAAGGAAGCTCTATGTTCTTGTATGTTCCGTTTATAGATATAGGTAGGTGCGTAGGTGATTTGTCAAAGGTGAAGGAAAACCTTAGGGTGTATGCAAAGTGCCTCGGTGTTTGGGAAAGAATTAATAGAAAAATGAATGAAAATTATTTTAGTGACATCATACGGAATGAAATGATATGAAAGATAAATAAAACATATATTTAAAAAAGCATTACATATAAAAAAGAAATATGTGAATAAGTCGCAGCGTCAACTATGGCGGTGATTTTCAGTTGGAGCCGCACCGGTGGCCACAGACTATCTACGGGCCGTATCATTTTTACACCAAACTGTGCATAAGCTGGAAGTAAAAATCTTCTTTTATATTATGATTAATCTGTTACATTCTTATGTAACAGATTAATCTACATAATATAAATATATACTAACTGTATATTAACTGTAGAACATTTAATAATGTCTCGACACTAAAATACTAAATACTAAAGTACCAATTTAATCCTAAAATACGCTTGTACGTTGTTCTTTGGAATATTGTTCTAGAATATGGAATCCCTACTACCAAAGCCATATTCAGATATTAGAGACAGTCCAAAAGTGTTTTTTAGCACTGATGTAAGGTTTGCTGTTTCTCGCCAAAACTGTAGAATAATAAATTTTAAATCATTCGATAGTGAAATACACAGAACAAATCTGGGCACTTTTAGTATCATGACCAGGGTATGTAAAGAACATAATAGCCAGGCTGATATTTTGTCCTATTAATTAAACACCAACAAAAATATGTTTAGGAGTATAGAATCTCTTTAGTTTTATAATATCACATTGTTATGATTAGTAAATTTTTAGTTTCTTCCCTGTTATACATTCGAAATGCATAACATCAAAATTTTAAAATTTTCCGTTTTTTTCATTGTCTATCAGACATAGTACCTACCTACTTGTTTTATTGTTTGTTTACTTGTTTTATATCTTGTTTTATTTGATATATTCATGTGAGAGCTCTGTTTGTTTATTAGTTTTCTTACGTCTAGTTTAATCACTGTAACATACATTATGGATTAGTGTAAGACTGCTGACAAACCCCGCGGCACGCTGCAATCCAACAGCCGCTGGGCGCACTCGACTGGCCACGTTACCTCTCTCTCACAGAAGATTACCTTGAAATATACTGCATTTCCCACTTTATCTTATTTCCCTAATGTACGTACGTGTTTCGGTAGCGAGTGAGATGTAACGTGAACATCTTTCATTATCGTCATGGGTAAAATACAATGGTAAAGTCCATTATTTCAGTGCCCATTCCCACCCTATTCCTCTCCATTTTCCCAACCTCTTCTCCAAATCCATTCCTATATCTCCAAAGGTAGGCAGCGCATCCGGGGGCGCGTCATTTTGTCATTTTGGACTAATGTTGGCATGTAACACGGATGTCGATAAGCTACAGTATTCACTTACCATCAGGTGGGCCTTACCATCTGCCGCCTTAGTCCATAAAAAAAAACTCAATAAAAAAAATATTAAAATAAAAATATCAATACAACAATAAGTAAAGATAAGATGAAATGAAACAGGAAATAAAACAATATATAAACAACTGTGTATATTATGTACTCATATTATGCCGCCCCCAGGGTATAAAGATTTTTGTGCTACAATTATTACAACCTATACCATATTCAGTCTCTGCTGAAGCAAATCGTCAACCGGTTATGAAACGAAGAAAAAATGGAACAATGCAAGAAATATCAACTTGAGCTGTCTATAAAATGATAAGGATGGATTTTTTATTCATTGTGCAACCAATTCCTTGCATTGTCTTACATTTTACTGTACCTACATTTTGATTAAAAGAATCGCACACTTGATGAGTGTATATAAATTTATAAATCCTTTATAAATCCCGATGTATAATAAAAATATATTTTAATCACTTTGCTACGAAAATATTACCTGAGGTTCAAAATATTTAAAAAATATATAACAAAATATATTTCAAAATATAAACACGGGCTGATTGGGCCACACTAACGTATCGACAGCGTATCGTCGACGCCATTTTGACAGCGATACCAGTCCAGTTGGAAAGCGATAGCGAACGATTCAAAGCGGAAATTGAAGTAGAATTTTAATTAATTTCAGTGTTTTAAGCTAATTAATTGAATTATTGTTGTTTTGTGTAATTTGTGTGTGTCTGTAATAAAAGTGATCTTTCACTGGTTTCACTGGTGTCTTTCTATAGTTGAAGCCGTAAAAGATTAGAACACCTTCAGCGTCCGCCTCGCCTTCTGTATGCCGAAGCCATAACTCTATTGATATGTGCTAGAGAATAACCCGACCATATCCCCTGAATATTCCCTGGTTTTTCGGTGACTGATTTGTCCCTTATTAGGAACGATACTGGTATGTTGTTATGTAGCATTTAAGAAAAAAATCAATATAGGGACAGGCTAAAAATCAGCACTGTGTAGGCGAGCACTCACAACATACACGGACCTTGCTACCCTTTACACAAAGACTGGTATATGTATATATTTCTTGTATCACTATCTTTTGTGTGAGTAAGTTTCATAAACTGTGAGCTATTTATTCAATTCTAGAAATTCTCTTTCCTTAGGGCTCTTACTTCATTGTTTGGATGGAATTAAGCCGGGCGCACTCCACACTTTAGGTACGAAAATGTGTCTGTAGCGGCGGGCCCCTACTCAGAGGTTTATTTCAGTCGGTTGCCGCGAGCTCTTTGTAAAGGCTCCAGTACACGTTGGCCGAGCGCGCTCGGCGAATGCACTCGGCCAACGTGTACTGGGGCTTTTTAGGTGTATTTGCTGTTGGCGGCCAACGCTCGTCGACGACCCGACGAGTGTCGATTTTCCCTGCACAAATCAAAGGGAATTTGGCGCAAGCCGCAAACAGCGATCACAGCGGCCGAGTGTTAACGCATGCGTGAATAAAAGCGTTTAAAAACTACCATCATATTGTGTAAGTAGGTGTAAGTATCATATGGTGTTTAAAAATGAATAAAACTACAATAATTAGTTATATTATAATTATGGGTGCCTTAGCGACAACCTTAGCGATTCACGCACGGAGCGTCATTGTGTGCGTGACCTTCAGCGGTTCAGTGTAATATCGCGTTTTTCCGATGCGCGTAGGATTTGATTTGGCTCGCGCTGAACAAAATTTTATTTTGTAGGTTAAAATCTCCATAAATGGAGCGTTCTTAGGGAGTTCCACAAAAAGGGTCTCTTTTTTATAAAATGAAGGTGACAGGTGACAGACGAGCACACAGTCCACCTGGTGGTAAGTGGATACTGTCGCCCATACACATCCGCGATATGTGTCAACATCAATTCAGAGTGACAAAAGTTTGCACGCCTTTGCAGGGGCCTTTCAAATTTGCAGGGGCGCTGAATTTTCCGATGATCATAAAATCAAAAACTTTCTACGTTCACATCGTTAGCTTTGGGTAAAGCTAAAGGAAAGTTTCAGAGTATCATAAAGGTTTTTACAAATATCAAAAGTAAACTTTTGATATTTGTTTCTATAAATTCCGTGCTCTTAAAGGGGGGTGCTACGACAATTTTGCCCGGAGCCTAATTAATGTTAACGCCGGCACTGACTAAAACGTTTATCAATAAATAAATGAATCAATACATGTTTTTTTAACATCTAAATAAGAGATTATGTCGCCTACATGTGTAGGCAAATAAAATCTTCAATTTTCAAATAAAATATTTTCTTAGAATCGTTAAATTACAGAAGTTGAACGATAGGGAATGTCTGTAAGTTTTCTAAATTGTTATTCTTTTCCTAGAAGTTTCCTTTTATAAGGCTTATTACTACGTCGTTTAGGTTAAAATGACACTGTCTTCGAATATTATTCAAATTCCAGACATGAATCCATATTAATTTAAGTGCTAAACTAACAAAAGGTTCACCTTCTACCTACTGTTTTTAACGAAAGGTCGTTTTAACGAGTGTTTCGTGAAACGTTTTTGAACACCCTCCGGTCAAGTGTACCACATACCGAACTGGTTTCCATTCAAGGATTCGTGTACCCTTTCGATTGGTACTGGCTAATACTTAAGCTTACTGAATCTGTGAAGTATGTTTACTATGTTTTATGCTTTCATGTTTAGTCCTACGTAATTGATGTTACATCAGTAGCATAGCATTTAAAGCATGTATTATTAAACAAACCTCCTCTACTAACTGCCTCGCTAATTAGCATCAACAGTGTCAATTGGCGATACAAGATTAAAATGTACATGGACGAAATAACTGCGATGCTTATTACCAGGCTTCAGAATTTTCATAGCGGAGGGATAGGTGTGATTTACATTTGTAAATCATTTGTCGAGGATTAAGGAGAGAGTTATATTGTTGTTTTTACAAGGGCGCAAGTCTCTGAAAATAACAATCAATCAGAACCACAAAATTGCCCGTATTTTTGAGGCTGCATCAAATGGCTACGAGTGGTATATACGAGTAGACGCATAAAGTCATCTAAACCTGTTTAAATATTTGGATGTCAATTTACTCAATCACGTCTTAACAGCTAAACGTTTTCTTTGAAATTGAGCAAATATGTATGTAGACTGTAATCCGGATTAACATAGGTATATTAAGCTACTATTCATGTGGACCACACGGTCGAAGTCGCGGGCAAAAGCTTATATTCTATAAGAAGGTATCAGACAATCAGATGGACCCGTCTTATTTTGAACATCATATGCCAACTCCCGTTAATGATGACCAGTGTTGACACATCCCTGAGTGCTATTGTTTTTGAATACAGAACTTGGGATGGAGCGGATAAAAGTTAAAATAAAATGATGAAAGAGATGAAGAAATAAAAAAGAATTAGTGCTTTATGAAAAAAGGCGGCAGACGAGCATGCACTCCACCTCGTAGTATGTGGAAACTATCGCCCGTGGACATGCGCGATACATGCCAACATCAGTCCAGAATGACAAATATTGGCACGCCCCCGGATGCGTTGGCTACCTTTGGATTTGGAGAAAGACTTAGTGAAATGGGAAGGGATAGGATAGGACGGGATGGGACTGGGCAATGGCATATCTCACTCACTACCGAAACAGGTACGTACGTAATAGGATAAAATGGGTAATGCAGTACATTTAAAGGTAGCCTTCTGTGGGAGAGGGGTAACGTGGCCAGTCGAGTGTGCTCAGCGGCTGTGTGACTGCTGCGTGCACCCCCTCCCTCATCCTTCCTTAGCACCCAAATATTTATTTTATGTTAAGCAGTATAACACAGCAGGACAACAAAATAATAAACAATAAATCATTTGACAAAATGCTTGTTGACCCCCCTTTAAATAATGTACTGACGTCAAGTCCAGATAACAGTGTACCAGTAATAGACTAAAAAGATATAATCTAGGAAACAAATAGGATATAAAGTAGAAAGCATGCATAATTATAATTATATAAATAAATAAAAAAAAAACATTTAATTATTCATTAAAAATACATATTCTACGTATTCTTTAAAAATGCGGAAAATGCTCTTCCTACTGTTTAAGATTTATTTAACCTTACATCTCGGCCATTCTTTATTATACAAGCTCGATCACTTCGTGTAAACGATTGTGACCTGTATATAGTTAAAAATAAAACCCATCACAATGTTAGTTGACTCTCGGATTAAGTTTGCGAGCTGGTAACATCACGCACAATTAACTACGTTGTGTGAAACGGAAAATTGTTACAGAAAACCGTCAAGAAAGAACCAGACTCACGTATTGAGGATTCTTAAATGACATTGTTATGTATCGCGGACGCAGATTACTACCAGTAGTTGCCACATACACACTAGATATACACATATATACTTACATAAAATAAATATACATATAGTTTAAACGGATCTAAAATTTAGTAAAGGATTTTCTTCTTGTAGGGATGTGGGAGTGTGATGGAATCCCATCACTATCGCTAAAAGCGGCTGGCTGGCTAGCGTGTGAACCCCGTCGCACTTCCGCCCACGAAGTGTTGTCAAAGGCATATGTTGTGTTAACGTGTGAAAAAGTAAATAAAGTGTTAGAAGAGATTCTACAGTTTTAATTAATACTGTTGAGGAAGACAAGGGGCGATCACGAGTGCATAGATAATACATAAAGACTCAGAGAAGTAAACACAGTTATAAAACAGGCTTGTTGGAATTCGCACTCGGATTGGAATTCAGGGTAGTATTCACAAAAGATAGTGGTGTACGGGGGCAACAGGGAGGCAGTAAAAGTGGCCATGATTGGTCAATCCTAATATGTGCGTTTCAATTGAAGGCCATACCTGGGTATCAATCAACGAATGATGGCAGGAATTAGTAAAAGTTCTAAAAAGAATGTACATTGGCCATACCTGACATCAGATATGGCTAAGGTATCAGGTAGGTATATGATAATTTATAAAAGGCCCTCAATCGTAATGGAGGTTTATCTCAGCGTCAGTCTGAAAACGGTACCCATTTTAAACTTTTTAAATCTGCAGTCCCAAAATTCTCTCCACGAAACGTCACAATTATCCCAGGAATGTACTTGTAGAGATTGAAATTAATAAATGTAAACTGTCGTCGTCATCGATTAACAAATTTGAACCGGGCGATTTACTGTCGAATGCGTTCGTGGACATTATTAGTGTTGTGTGACGCAGCCTTTCCGAATGTGAAGATCAAATGTGGGTAGTTGATAAAACTGTTCGCAGGTCCCATTCTGAACTACCCGCCTCTTCAGTCAACTAGTGACCACGGCTGGTGTAAGCCGTGCTGAAACGTCTAGTAGGAATAAAGGGTAAATACCCTTATTATAAGCGTTCAGACCCGATTTAGAATATAAAAGGTACTGATTTTAGTAAAAATTTGGTCGAAACTTTTTATCTAAAGTTTATGTAAACTGTAACACAAAAAGTTATGAAACTATTTTACAACTTTTTTGAGGTTATGTTCATGTCATTGCGAATTACAGAAGCAGCTATATTGTAAAAACTATTATACTTCCCTAAAATTTTGTAAAAAAACACTTAACAACTTAACACTGGTTTTCCAAAAACTACGAGTATATGCCTATAGCCGAGTATTTTATGTATAATAACTACAATCTTTATTAAAAAAAATCACTAACATTCTCGAAGGTAATTTTGTTTATCGAGCCGCTCTTTAATGAGATATAGTCCTACAACTTTTGTGTAAATTTATACTGAGTAGGGTGACCATAAATTAGTTACCTAATAAGGTGGTAGGTATATTTTTTTCAGTAAAAACCCGATAAAATGTAAATAAAACGAAAGAAAATGCTACGTATGTTCAAAGTTGTAATTCATTTATTTTAAATTACTATCACATTAATTATTTTAATTTTAGGTACGGCCCTCAATCGAAGCGCACATGATCCTAATGGGGCCACAAATCGTGACTAGGTGACTAGAACAAAATAGGTATCGATGTTTTTATTCTGTCTTTTCGATAATAACTTGCAACTTCAAACTGATTTAACATGTAGAAACGTGCGGAATTTATTTATTATTTTATTAAACAATTGTACAATACAATATTTCTATATCAACTACTTTATCCATAACTTATGTATGTATATGTGGTTATTCATTTTATCATTATCATTATTGACGAACAGGTGCATGCTAATCGGACTGAGTAACTCCGAGTAACCGTGAATTTATTGCAAAGAGTAAAATAAGTAAAATTTATAAAAACAATGTTGGTACAGCAGAATTTGATAATTGGCTTTAATTCTTTAATTTAATAAAACAGTCTTCAGTGAAAGGTCTCGAACAAATGACAGACGCGAACTTGACACAATGGCTCGAACTTGAGAGTGCACGCTGCAATCCAACAGCTGCTGGGCGCGCTCGACTGGCTACCCCTCTTACTCGACGTTACCCCTCTCTCACAGAATTGTACTGCTATCTTGAAATGTACTGCATTTCCCTCTTTATCTTATTTCCCTAATGTACATACGTGTTTCGGTAGTGAGTGAGATGTGCCAGAGCTTATTCCTATCCTATTCCTCCCCATTTTGCCAACTCTTTCTCCAAATCCATTCCTATATCTCCAAAGGTAGGCAGCGCATCCGGGGGCGTGCCAACGTTTGTCATTTTGGACTAATGTTGGCATGTATCGCGGATTTCTATGGGCGACAGTATCCACTTACCATCAGGTCGACTGTATGCTCGTCTGCCGCCTTCGCACATAAAAAAATAGACAGACAAATGAAAAAATATTTTCTGGGGGTCTGTATTTATCGTACTTTACACTGCAACGACTTTTTTCAAAATCTATTAAATGTACAGACACTGCATTGTTATAATTTATTACACGCACATATATAGATTGAAGAAATCATAATACAAGTATGTTTACCTGTTTTATTTTATTTGACGTTTCAGCTTTAATATTTATTTTCGTAATAATTTAAAGGTCTGTAAACATAGATAAAAGTCGTGTATTTCTTTCGAACCCGTCAGATACGAAACCCTGAAAACAAACTAAATACAAAATGAAACGAAAATTCATCTATGATAATGACAAATCCGCATATAATTGGACCTAAATTGTGAACTTAATTCAGATTTAATGAGAAAAAATAATCGTCATGACCATATAATAGGCCGAATGTCATTTTAATGAGTGGGAACATTTTATCTGTAACAACAATGTTTATTGTATTAAATTCAAAATGCACATTTAAATATAAGTGGAAACATGTGTTGATTTATTTATACATATATTCACTCATACGAGTATTGTTTTTGCAGAGGATGCATGAAAGCTGAAGAAACTCCATTCCTTGTACTCTTGCAGTGCACTGGTGTGGCATCCCAACGAGCGAAGATCCTCGTAATCCGAGAACACTATCGGAAGGCTGTAACAAACCCAGAAGAATATTCGACTTCTGGAAGTAGCTCTAGTATCTTAGTTCGAGGAAGGGATCCCAAATAAAATAATTGCTTCGATCGACTTGCCGCGGAAAAGAACTCGTTTAAATAAGAAGAAGATAATGAGTATTGTTTTGAGTTTGAAAAGAAACGAGCCGCAATTTATTGTTAAAATAGAATTATTATTTACCACACCATAAGTGTACAAAAAACTCGGATTCAATCAGAGGGTGCGACCAATAAAACCACAAGTATGGTGATATAAATTCCACTATATTGGCAAAAAACCGGATACAAAATAAAATTCTCAATTTACGATGTTTACACAGAAACGAAACCATACCGCGATGTAGAAACGATATAGCGACATCTGTTGGTCTTGACACGAACGAAACCATTACGACAAAACTAAAACGATCGCAGATCGCAGTTTGGCCGAACTAACATGAATATTACCTAATGGTAATACAGTGTTGAACAATAAGTCTATGTTTCTCTACTCCTAGACACAGGCCTCTCCCAAGGTTCGCTACCACACACGGTCTTCCGCTCGTCTCATCCAGCCGCTACTGGCAAACTTCTTCAAGTTGTGGGTCCACCTGACCGGTGGATGTCCCACACTGTGCTTTCGAAGACTCGTAGACCTCATTGATAGTTGGCTGATTTATTACAATATTATTACTGTATTTCATTTGGATTAATCAAATAATTAATTAATCACGGAGGTTGAAATTCCTTCTCTATCTCTAAAGAAAATCCTTTCGAAGTATATAATATGTCGGCGAATGGCCAGTTCTCCATCAGGCAAAATATCTGAAAGAATTGGGGTATGTGTAATATACAGTAACTCGCACTGGGTTGGTGTGTTGTATTATGGCCCGATACACCCTTGTTATTGTTGGGCGTTGTTAGGAACTTTATGAACTGATATCGATTAATGAATCAGGTATAAATTAAAAAAAAAAATATAATTTAAGATTTCGTTTAACCCTCCTCTAACGGACTATATTTAACTGAGGAAATTGAAGCTAAAAGTATTAGAATACAGTCTTTGTAATACGATAGGAGGGTCATACTAGAACCAAATTTTGAAGGGTTGACTGGTCACCGGTCACCTTTCACCCGGTCACCCTTAATGTTACCTTGATTTCATGTTGCTTCATTTTATACATCACGAATCATGTTTCAAGGGTTCACAAGGTGCCCAAATCTATTTGAGGCCAGTCTTTTGAAAAGCAAACGCAAAGGAATTTGGTAGGTTTTCCAAATTTACTCAACATTTATTTCTATAAATATGAAAATAGGTCAGGTAAATTAATATCAGGCTATGAAGTAGCACTATAAGACACTGGCCTTTCGTCGTTGGGGGGATTTGAAGACATTAAAACATCGAGTGTGAGATTACTCTTTTAATGGTTATTTATGTCAAAGCCTGCAATGACGTTTTTGAAAACCCAGAAGATCAGGTTATCTCCACACGATATTCGGTCTTGCGAATAGGTGTAAGGTGCTGAGAAAGTTCTACAGACGCAAGCAGCAGGTGCCTCCTATTGTCACAAAAACCAGTACCGCACCGTAACCAGCCCTTTTTCATCCACTTCTCATACAATGTCTTGTATATGAGGAATGTATGGCCTTAAAACATAATTTCAACCAAGCAGGTTGATAAGGTTACTCTTTTATTATGGCATATTTATGGCCGTGTAGTTTTAGTTGAGGTGTCGTGTCCAGGGCCGTCTTTACCAGGGGGTGCAAGGGGTGCGGTGCACCCCGGGCGCTCACCTTTTAAAGGTAATGAAAAAATATAACGCTATAGTAAACAATTACACAATAGGATATTTGACTGTCATAGGATACACAATAGGATATTTGACTGTCATAGGATACACAATAGGATATTTGACTGTCATAGGATACACAATAGGATGTTTGACTGTCTTAGGATACACTCCCGCACCCCGGCGCAGAATAGACTTAAGACGGCCCTGGTCGTGTCGGTCGACTTCAGAAAAGTACTACCCCATCTCTTGTCATGGGTGTACTAAAGGATGACAAAGCTGCTACCACAAGCCCTGAGGAACTACAAAGACCAATGTGAAGCGAAAACTGATGGGCTACTACACACTTCCACTATTGTCATTTGAATAATTATTCAAACTTGAATCATTTTTCGAAGCAAGTTCTAAATCGACAACTTGAAATTCTAAGTTTTAGAAATTAAATTAAATTCACGCGCCCCCGCAGCCTCGTCGCGACCACGATTCATGTAACTGGACCAAAGTATCGGCTATAATAAATCGGGAGTAACTGGTTTACATGACACTTATTATGTTTAACCACGATAACAAAAGTTTTGTAAATTAACTAATTTAATTTTGAAGGCGCGGTATTGTCATCAATCTTCCAGTGTTTTATCAGATAAACCGGATGTCGTTGTTGCTGCAAAAAGAAATGATGACACTTTATCGAGAATTGATAATTTCGTCAAGTTGACACATGTTGACAATTATTTGATTATTTACAGATGACTGCCATAAAATGTATTAATATAAATCAAAAGTGAGTGAATAGAGGTAGTCTCTCGTCCCGTTACGTTTCCTAATTCCCGCCCCACTCCAATCCTTGGAATGGGGACTACGAAGAGGATTTCTCCTCGTATCTCACTCCGTAATTCGTATCCCATTCCATCTTGTCAAATCGAGTGGGGAACAAACAGTAACATGCACATAGTCGTGCATCTCATGCACATTGTCTTGTGTTTGACAGATGTATATCCTTAAACAGCACGCTGGCCAAGCGGATAAGCGAGTCCACTCTTTCATCTGTCCAGCTTTGTAATCCCTTAGTTCGAAAGCTTAAGGACACCACACGGAAATGGAGTGTGGAATGTGGAGGGCGCACGGACCGAGCGGAGAATTTTGATGGAATAAAAGAGATTTCTTATACCAGTTCAATGAGTACTATACAGATTTAAGAAACCCACAGTCTTGGCGCTTAGCAGGAAAAAAATAATAGTGCCACTTTTCTGTCATCCTATGTCCTCCTAGCGGTTCCGCGATACAGGGTTGTCAAAAGATATTTTACAAGAATGTAGTTTTAACGGGACGTAGTTTTTACAATTCTTGTGAATTTATAAAAAAAACTATTATTTTTACTTTTTTTAACGCGCGCTTAGCCAAAGAGCTATACAGCTCTTTCACTGTATCAATACCATGGAGCTGTATACCCCTTTCACTAAATTTAAAAGTCTAACAAAGTTAGCTGGCAACTTGCCCCAGGACCTGAGATGCAACGATTGTACACATTATAAAGGCTGTTTCAGAAATATTTTCGCTTTTGTTATCGCCGTCTCACGCTACACGCAGGGAGCTAGGAGTGGGACGCTCTGTGAAACGCTCGACAGACCTATTTTATCTTCGTAGCCATGGAGCGTTACACTCGACCGCAGCGCGCGTTATGCGTTCGCGCGTTTTACAAAAATGGCGATTCTTACATTCTTACTCGCAGTTTTTATAAAACACGCCAAAGCAGCCAATTTGCCGCCAATTGGGTGCGCAGGTTTGAAGAGACCGGAAACACAATGCCTAGTAAACCAACGGGACTCATAAGAACATCAAGGACGAGTGAGAATGCCGAGCGTGTACGTCAGTCTGTTATGGGTGATCCAAGACAATCATTACGCTTGCGCGCGACTTCCCTGAATATGCATAAATACACGGTGCATCGCATTATTCGGAAGGATATCCGTTTCCATCCGTAGAAGATCGTTATTGTGCAAGAGTTGAAACCACATGACTCTGCCAAGCGAGTCGAGTTCTGTAGAACCTTAAGAGACTGCTTTATCAACTTTAACAACATATGGTTCTCTGATGAATCAAATTTTCACCTCAATGGACATGTAAACAAACAAAACTGTAAGTACTGGGCACAGGAGAACCCGTTAGCCCTACATCAGAAACCATTACATTCTCCCAAGATTGTCGTTTGGGGTCCATATCAAGCCAAGGCATTACGGGGCCATACTTTTTTGAAAATAATCGTGGTCGAGCTCTTACAGTTAATTCAGAACGCTCTTGCTATATAATTCAAATGTTTATAATCCATGCAATGCAAAATCAGAGCGGCTACAATAGGAATACGTTTTTCCAGCAAAATAGAACCACATCTCACGTTACAAACGACTCATTGGAAACACTGCATAAATTGTTCCCCAGAAGAGTCATTAGGCGCAGAGGAGACATTAACTGGCCAACGAGGAGTCCAGACCTAACTCCTGCAGATTTTTTCCTATGGGGCAAGTTTTCAACCCATTGCCACGAAATTTAGGTCAGTTAAAGCAAAGAATAACAGACGAAATCAATGGCATTCCTCGTGCGATGATGCGCCTAGAGATTGAAAATTTTAGCTCCAGATTAAATGAGTGTAAGTGAAAGGTGCTCATTTAAACGCGATTGATTTCATAAATGAAAATTTAATTATCGCTCTTTAAAATTATAATAAATATATATTAAATATGCAAACATTTAGTTTTATTTTTTTCAGTTCAAAAACGAAAATATTTCTGAGACAGCCTTTACTACCCCACCCATTCCCCAACATAAATTGGAAGTGTAATGAAATAAGGAAAATCCACAGCTAAATCAGGAAAGGTCGACAGTGTATTTCGCTACTTGTCAACGTTTGTTATTCTTGTCTGATGTTGGCATATATCGCGAATGACCATCGGCGATAATTTATGGTTACCACGAAGCGAACCGTCTTAACATCTGTGCGCTTCTTTCTATAAAACGTAGAAAGAGAAAATATAAATTTCGCAATTTTCATAATCCTCTTAACTACTTCAATTTCTCGTTTTATCAACGTCCGTACCAAAAGGATAAAACACTATTTCTTTAACTTCTTGTAGTCTGTTCACAACTATAGCGGTGCCAGCGACTTCGTTCACGTGAACATGTAATTTCCGTGGGTACTCCGTAATTGATCTGGATAAAGAGTACCCTACAATGTTAACACGGCACATGAGCTAAAACTATGCCTAGTTTTATTAAAACCCATCCAGTAGTATTCGCGTGATGCGCCTTCAGACCGACAAAAGTGGAAAAAAAATCTTTCGGGCTCTATATATTTTTTTTTTTATAGAGAAGAGGGCGGACGAGCAAGCGGTCTCACGTGATGGTAAGTGTTACCGCCGCCCATGGACACCTGCAACACCAGGGGGTATGCGGGCGCGCCGCCGACCTTGCAAAATCCCATTCACAGCTCTCTTGAAGAACCCCATGTCGTATATCATTGGTACTTTATATTGCAACACTTTTACCATAAAAAATTATCCATGTACGTCTGTACACGGAACGACCCTGTTACGATTTTTATATATATGTATTTATATATATGTATATAGATTACCTAAATAGTGTTACTGTAATCTTCTTTTGTTTAACTCGTATCCCTTCATACATTAGGTACACAAAACATCCTAGGTTACTTACACCTTTAATTCAAGTTAGCTAACTTAATAATTAGTACCTACTTAAGGGTGTAGATTGTTGGCCTGAGATCTCGATTTCGAGCGACCGCAGCGCCAAAGTTTAATGTAACATCCGACGGGGCGGATGAATGACCTAGAGAGCGCGATTTTCAAAATGTTTTGCAACAAACGTTCCACGTTGAGAAATTGTTATTGAACTTGAATATTTACAGCATAACAATAACGTTGAATTTTTGGAAACTAGCTGTTGATTCTTTTTAATAGATTAATAAGAGTAGTTGAGACACAATTTTTATGTTTTTCTATCATTTGACATCTGACATTTTTGTATTCTACTTACCTAAAATTCCAACTATTTATTTATTTGTAATTTCACTACCAAAATTTATTCTAATTCGTAAAATATTCATTCAATAAAATAATTGCAAATTCAGTAGGAAGTGTGTTTATCTCTACGCAAGGAAATGTGCCTATTGCGTAAACTCAAATACTTACTTTTTGTTTACGATCACCTCGTCGATATCTAAAAAAAATCCTAGGGTTTTAAAAAAAATGTCAATAAATGAAACACAAGTATAAAAATGATTTATTTACTACACAATAACAAATATGAGTCGCCATTACTCGCTATCTCAAAAGCGTGCTAGGGTTGTACAAAAATTAGTAAATAATTCATTTATTTACTAATTTTAACAGAAGTTTGTAAATTATTAATATACTAATTAAAAGTATGTAATTAAACAATAACGAAATATGAGTTCAAAATTCTAATGGTTTTTCATTCGATTACGGATCAAGTTCTGATTTCTGCTAATTTGATGATAAAATCAATGGCTATCACAAAACCTATCAGAATGAAAACGTTACCAGCTGCCCGATTCACGTAAGTAATAAAAACCGTAGCGCAGTGACGTCACTTCGTTTTTTGCAAATTTAGCCCTTTTAACCGACTTAAAAAAAGGAGAATTCTCAATTCGCTGTATTTTTGAACCAATTTTTATGATTCTTTACACCAGGTAACTCAGAAATTGTATAGTAATTGAGCTATTGGAAGATTTATGACAATCCAAGACTAGATAAGTAAGTGCGTTTAAAACAGAAAACCAAAAGGCGATTTCTAAGTTCCTAAGTTAAAACGACTTTTGGACTGGCGTGTTTACGTGAATCGACTGGCTGGGTAGTTAAGTTACCTGTATCTTTCAAAATCATTAGGCGTTCTTCTCTTTCATAACACGTAAAGCTCTTTCTTTCCTCTCTTTCATAGCCTCTATGATACTGGGCGCGTCACGAATGGGCATGCTTCGTGACTGCCGAGGATCAACTAATTCTGGAAGTAGGCAATCGTAATAAAACCTAACTAATTTCATCTCCATTTTCTCCTCCCAAAATTTGTCGTCCTTTTCTATAATATAAACTTTCATAGGTACAGTAGCACCAAACCAGATGCCAAGCATGCAAACGTTTCTTTTAGTAATATGTACCTGTCCCTGAATTTGGAAATACCAGTTATGATTTTTATTTATGACATAACCCTTGGAAGCCTTGTCCTTAACCCAAAAGGTATGTTTGGCCATTGCTTCATCAAGAGTCATGCCAGCTAAAGAATGTGGGCACTTAATTTCAATTAAACCGTTTGCATAAATGCCATCTGGTGTAGTACCAAGAAATTCATATTGATCGTCGACGAACAAACCGCAACCTTGTATACTAATATTCTCTTGAATTTCTAACTGTTTAATTGCGGTTTCTTCGTTTTCGATACCGTACCGTACAGCAGGCAAACTGGAGATATTACTACCATAAACGATTTTACGAACAAGAACAGCACAACTTGTGCTCTCTCGTTTTTTACAAACTTCCCCGAACGATGATGAGGTTAGTAATTTTCTCCTTGTACTCATCCACTCAGAACTACTTCTTTGCAAATGGGTCGACCTTTCAAGCTCCTCTCTTTCAGCACAAGACAACTTTAAATCGGCTAAAAAAGATGACTTGGCTTTCTCATATAATTCTGGACTCAGATCAGGTTTTTCGCAGTTTGGTCCATAGTGAGCGTCTTTCGATACAGCGCTGTGGCTCTTTTTCAATCTTAATTTAGGTTTAGCAATTAAACGGATTCTACGATTACAATTTTCCACTTTCGCGATCAAAGGATTAGGACTAGATTTAAATATTACTTCATGAGTTTTACTATGAATCGATCCTGTATTAAAGGACACAACAGCAGCTGCGCATCGGCCCGCATAAGAACCACGGGAAGAATAATTTACACGCTTACCCCCTACTAATTTGGCAATCACTGCGTTAAAACTTTCAACTATATTACTTGTACAATTATGAATTAAACTTCTAGAATGATATGACAGTCTTTTACTTAAAATGTGTACCGCGTCCATTAATCCGCATCCAACAATTGCTGGAAGCAACCCAACAGGTTCTATTCGACGAGTATCAGGTCTACAGAAATACTCCTTGCAATATTGGTGATTACCAAATACGTGTTGTGGACCATTTAGGATATCTTCACTAAGATTTTTTATTTTTTCTTCGAGTGACTGATTTTGATCGCCCCAATATTTAATAGCGCATTTTACACCCGTTCTTAAACGCAAATACCTTTCTTTTAGGAATTTCCGCAATTCGCAAGGATACTTAGTGTCTTTCGACAGTTTCTCCAAGCTATTGCAGTAGTTTCGTAAAAGATGATTTTTGCATTCAATTTTCTCTACTGTTAAATTACCGTACGGTCGCGAATCTAATATTTTTTTATAAGTACTGGAATCGCCGTCTGCTACAAATTTATTATAAATTACACCGTGATCAACAATGGAACGTTTAAACCCCTCAACTATTATGGTCGATTCCATACCGGTAGATGATCCCGAATAATTCTTGAAACAACGGTGTTCCGAGGGCTGACTGTCGTTCTTTGCGGCTCGTGCACAAACAACGCAGTATTTATTTTTAACTCCAAAAAACAATACTTTATTAGTTTTAATGCCAATTATCGCAGCTGCGCCGGACAAGGCGGAAAAATTCTTACCATAAGATCTCTTGCTCCAACAACCGTCAACAGCAACAGATATTAATGGTGTACCATTTTTATCAACACTACCTATAGACACTGCGTACTCCGCTTCTTCCTTGACAGCTTCTGCCATGGAATGTGCTGCTGTCTTTTCCCACCAATCGCAAACCGTATTATTAATTTCATTGTATAATGAAGGTGACATGATTGGTAGGGCTACTGCGGCAGTTAATGTTTTTAACTGATAGTAGCTCCCACCAGATGATATGATACCAGATACAATTTGATGATTCACTTCCATTCTATCTTCTTTCTTTTCAATCAAACACACAGTAAATTTCATACTACACATACTACATTTCATGATGAGTTTTGAGTCCAGACCAACTTTTACTTCACCTATTATACTGAGGTAACTTAACTTACAATCCATTGGACCGTGGTCCCCTATGGCCTGAAGAGCTTTAAAAAAAAAAGAAACGTCTACAACTCTACGCCCAACTTCCATTTCATCCACCTTTCCCTCTTGGTCGTTTTCAATAACTAGTTCCTGTAAAGAAAGATAATGGCTTGATTTTTTTTATAAAAAATAATTAAAAATTTAAAAAAATGCAAAAGAATTAATACAATATTAGGTTCCTGATGAATAGAAATTATAATTTCTTTACGCATTAGGTATTGTTTTTTTATGACGTCACCTATTTGAACGTAAATTTTCTTTTGAGAAAGTAATTGAGAAGTATTTCGGTACTAAGGTGTTTGTCTCTCGATGAAAATAATAAATATTGCAAGAAAAATCTATAGGTAGGTATTGAGATTTTGTCTTCGCCCATCACTAACTAAGTAGTTTGTTTATTTATGTAACAAGTCTACAAGAATTACGTATAACAACTTACCTCTATACAGCGCGTAGCATTGTTGCTCAGAGTCTCGGCCCCAAGGTTTTCTTTATTTTCAATACTGGAAATATTATTCATCAATATTATCCACTTTTTATTTATTTTGTACAACCCTAAGCCAGACGCTAGGCGCCTCGCGTCTGTTTGGCGGTATAGGTATGTCGACAAAGTTGCGCTGTCGCCTACCTACTTCCACAATTTGATATTTAGACAATACTAGCCGACCCGGCGAACTCCGTATCGCCTTTTTTTTTTTAAAAATCCTATTATTTTGATATTACATACAGATACTTCAATTTTATTTATCAGTATAGATATAGATAATACAAACCAATATTTACATGTTATTGTAGGTATATGTCTGAATCGGGCGATCTAAATCATATGACATATTGTATTAGCTTTGTAATGTACCCTGTTCAAATGCGATAATAAATAAGTAGGGAGGAACTTACATTTTATTCCGAGATCTTTTGGCTTTCATATTTTTATAATGCGTACAAAACTTTCTTTTCCCTGGCATGCCACTCAAATTCAATCAGTCCTGCGAAAAAAATAGCCTATGTTACTCAGTGATAATGTAGCTTTCGAATGATAAAAGAATTATTAAAATCAGTCCAGTACTTTTTGAGTTTATTCGTTACATACAAAAATCCAAATCTTTCCTCTTTATAATACCTATTAGTGTAGATATTGTATTTTTTACGATTTATATCTAGTTCCATCATGGTTTTCTTTCAGACATTCATTATATCGATACTTTCTACTAACTGAAAATAAATTAATTATAAAAATGTTATACTTACAGTTTTTTACAAAAAACACAAATTCACAATACGTAATTCTGCTGTCTGCAGCCGACAAGCGTGGTGTCGCGTTCACTTACAGAAAGGAACTGCCGCTGCAGACCACCGAGATTGCACGAATGAAACGAACGTTTTATCCCATACATTTGTGTATGAAAAATTTACCTTAAAATATATCTAGATTTTAGGGCTTTAAAAGAGGAAGTCTTTGTTTGTAAAGGTATAAAAAGAAGTATACAGCTATACTTATTGGTTTCTTCAGTGTTCAAAAAGTGTTTCTTTTTATCAATTTGTGTTGATTTATGGGGTTAAATCTGAAAAATACGAAGTCATGTTTTTGCATTTTTACTCAATTTTGTGCGTTTGTTGACGTTTATTATATAACAACTATTAGGTTTAAGAGTTTAATATAAGCATGAACATACTTATTGGTCTTTGATTGTAATATATACAAATTATCATTGATATCAATCATATGTAAATAGGTTAAATATGAAAAATCGTAACACTCTTTTCGGTGATTTTCACGATCTACACCCTTAAGTAGTTTGTCGCTGCCCAGGTGAACTTGTTGACTAGTTTACGAACAGTAGACCAATTGTGCTAAAATAAAATGGAGAAATGTAAGCCGAGCCGTAGCGAAAACTGCACTAAAACCATTCGTATTCTATTATTTACATTCAGATTCGATTAAGTCGATCGAAGACTTTTAGCGGGAACTCGAGAAGTGAAGTTGAGTTTTTATTTAATTTTTGTAATAGTAATAGTGATAGTTTATTAAACTTCAAAGTGATTTTCGTGCGTGGTGTTTGTGACAAAATAAAATAAATAAAAGTTTGGGACTGCGTTTTTCGTGTGCTTCCAAGGAGAGAGTGCATGCTGCATTCCCAAAGCCACTGGGCGCACTCGACTGGAGACGTTACCCCTCTCTCACAGAAGACTACCATGAAATGTACTGCATTTCCTACTTTATTGCATTTCTCCCTATGTACGTACGTGTTTCGGTAGTGAGTGAGATATGCCAGAGCTCATTCCCATCCCATCCTCTCCCTCCCCATTTTCCCAAATGGAATTTCCATTAAGGAATCTGCAAAGGTAGGCAGCGCATCCGGAGATGTGCCAACGTTTGTCATTCTGGATTGATGTTGGCATGTATAGCGGATGTCCATGGACGACAGTATCCACTTACCATCAGGTGGACTGTATGCTCGTCTGCCGCCCTTTTTCTATAAAAAAGGGAGTCCTCTTCTTGCGAGGCCGGAACAAACGTTCATATTTTACATTTTGCACCGGGAATAAAATCTTATCCCAGCTGTAATGAGTATTATACTAAAAAAATACGACTTTAGTTCGTAAAAAAGAGTTGTAACAAGTTGAATTAACCTATAAGTATGCTATGTACAAATCCAAATTAGTATTTATGATGTAATATTTACAATGTATGTTTTTTTTATATTAAGAAGGCGGTAGACGAACATACAGTTCACCTGGTGATAAGTGGATACCGTCGCTCATCGACATCCACGATACATGCCAACATCAGTCCAAAATGACAAACGTTTTCACACCCCCGGATGCGCTGCCTATCTTTTTAGATGTAGGGATTGATTGGACAAAGGTTTGGGAAATGGGGAGACATAGGACGGGATGGGAATGGTCTCTGGCATATCTCACCACTACCGAAACACGTACAATGTACATACATTGGGGTACTCCCGAATATAGAAATTGACTGTCAAATGGGGATACAGTGGTAAATGCAGTATATTTCAAGGTGATCTTCTGTAAGGCGTCCAGCGGCTGTGGGATTGTAGCGTACACCCTCAACTTTACTATTCAATTCAATGATTGCTTCCTGTTAATACAATAAAATAAAAATAAATTACATTACCTAGTTAATCACTTAGATGAACAATACGACTTTGTTGTATTGTTGATCGAAGATGTATCAGAAGGTTGTTAAATTCATCTGTAGATATCCACCAAAATATTAGGTAAATTGATTGTACGTGTACATAAAAGCTAAAGGTAAATACTATACTTAGGTACACTATTTCGTTGAGCCTACGAAGGACGTCTGGCGATCACAGAAATTAGCGCTCTACCGTTTACTGTAAGTAAAAGATTTTGATAAACGTAATACCGTGTCGTACATTATGTGTTATATACACGGTGTCTCTACGATCCTTACTATTAAAGAAGGACCTTTTAGGCGTCCTCTAGCTTTACAATAAAATTTTGTACAATAATGTCATTAATTTCACAATACTAGTGAATCGCGCCATGCACCAAAACAAGTTTCAATACACTCCCTAAACAACCAAAATCAGCGCAATCCGTAAATTTACACAATATAATTGATCGTCTAGGAGGCATCCAAAAGAGATCTAACAGTTTCTCGACCAATCGCATTCATTAGGCGTTTCTTAAAATATTGTTTTCAAACGTGTATAAACCTACCGTATATCTTTTGTTGTAATGAATTGATATTGTACATGCCTGGCTTTCTTACCCAATTTTCAAGAAACTGTAATTGCTGACTGCAAACACCTACTCGATAACTATAAATATAATCAGCGTCGGACTGGCCATATAGTCGAGGTGGCGTTTGCCAGCCGGGCCCCAGCCTGTGTCGGGCCCCCACGGGTCTGGCTTGCGGGGCTTGCCGTAAACCAGGAGGTAGGTAGGATAGAAGGCCCGCGCAGGCTAGATTCCAGCTCTTGCAACCTAAATGTAAACTAGATCAGATAGTTCGTTCATACAATTAGAGAGAAATGAAATAGATATTTTCCGATAGTATCCAATCTACCATTATCCAGTCTCGGGCCCCGGGCGGAGCCACCCGGGCCCGTCCGGCCCAGTCCGACCCTGAATATAATCAATTATAATATCTATTGGGGATTTTCATCTGAAATAGGTATTAATTTTCACTACTATTGAAATCAGAGCGCCTTACAATGTGCAATAGCAATAAGATGATCGAGCGTGGAATATAGCTTTATCCCAGCTATTTATATAACGACAGGCGATTTAAGAAGAAACATTTTAAGATGTTGCTTTTATTTTATGTTATGACTGTCTAGAAAGTTTCAGATATGCCTATTAGTTTTATACGATTTTCTTCTAAGGTATTTTAAGGTTGATATTTTTTCCATGGATATTTACACACATCGATTTTCGAACTGATCCGACGTCGAACCTTAGTGTGACATGAGGTGACGGCGTTATTTATATCATAGATTATGGACACGCCATGAATATGAAAATAAAAATAGGAGACGCCAACACAAACTCAGAAAATAGCGGGTATTTATTTGCAAAGGTTAAAATCTTTGGATCATGTGTACATGATTCCGTACACCCGTATTCCTCTCTATCATTTTCCACCGTCAAAGACCGATCTTTGACGGTAGAAATGTAATGTACACCATGTAAGCAATTCCGTTTAGAACGTTCCATCGACGACGAACCTCGCTCCGGTCGATTCGTTGAGGCACTCACTCCAAGCAACATCAAATTAGTGCAAGAAGATTAGGATTATCAAATTAGGATTCTTCATGAAGATCTTCATATGAATAAAGTTAGTGCGAGGTGGGTGCCAAAACTTTTTTCAAGTGTGCAGCTAAGTGAACGAGTAACTTGCTCTAAGGAACTTTTGGAGGCATTTTAGAGAAACGGGAACGATTTTTTGAAGTCAATTGTTACGGGGGATGAAACAATGGTTCTTTGCTATGATCCCCTTTACAAAAGGGAGTTTATGGAGTGGCGTCGTTCTGGTGAAGCATCGCCTAGAAAGGCAAAGGTCACTCAGTCGATTATACATTATATCAAAAGATTATACATAAACAGTACAAAAGAAATCGGGATACATTCGTGCAAGAAAAAATCATACTTTCTTTAGTTATTTTTTTTAATTCTAAATTTTAATCCTAGTATTATTATAAATGCTAAATTTTTGATGTTTTTACTCAATCATATCGAAACGGATAAACCGATTTCGTTGAAATTTTGAACGCATACAATACGCGAACGAAGTCGTGCTCAAAAGCTAGTTCCGCCTTTAAAAGGGCTTCCGCTCTAGACATCGATGTACATAAATTTTATTACATTTTATGATTGATTGTACCCACTTGCCCGTTGTTCACACAGAAGACGTGTGAATAATGTTTTCCGAAAACATGTTTCGTTGTTAGAAAGTGATACACCGAGTCGACTTCAAAAACTTCGCGACATTTACATACTAAAAATTCAATTGTAAATCAGTGTCCTTGCTTTCTCCGCGTCTTATGTACCTATCTATAAAATTGGTATCTCATTGTCTTGTCAATAGAAAGTTTTGTTATTTATTGTTATATTTGTTGTTATTTTCGTTAAATTTTAACATCTTATTTACCTGCCTAGGTTTTTAAGTCTTGTCCAACAATTGGCCTAATCAAAACGTCATTCCATACCATCAGATCAGCCTGTGTCCATCCACTGCTGGATATAGTCCTCTCCCAAGGATCGCCACCGCAAACAATCTACTCTTCACAATCGGCCACTATCGGCTACTTTCTTCATCGTTAGTTCAAATGGCAGCTACTTTTACCCGGTACATTTGTGTTATATTATGCTTCTAAAGCTTTCAAATAGATCCGTAGATGAAGAAATCGCAATTGAGGAATATTGAAATGATACATATATAATTTAAAATGATTATAAAATGAATACAAGACAGCTATTTGAATATAGGGCAAATAACTTTTATGTTAAGAGGATGAACAAATATAAGTGCCTTCATTGTTTATTAAAAATGAGTCAAAGGCTGCGCCACGCAAAACGGCGACCAGAATCTAACTGTTAAAGGATCACTTCGCGACTGAGTAATAATTATATTTGTAAGTATAGCATAGCTGACTAAGCATAGTCAGCTGACTATGGACGCAGAGTGGTCTTTATAACCTGTAAATTATACTCGTTTTATCACATTTATCTGTTTGAAGATATTTACAGTTTACTCTTTAGGTATTTTGTTAACAAATATAATGAATAATAAAAAAACAATTGTAAGACACACATTTACAGATTTCACACAGCGCAGTAGCCAAATATTTGAAGATAATTTGACATTGCACATTAATGGGTGTACAAACGATTAGGTAGCATTAAAAAAAGACAGTTTGCCATAATCATTAATTAAAGAGAAATCGCTATGGGGTGCCCTGAATCATCATCATCATCATCTCAGCCTTTAGACGTCCACTGCTGGACATAGGCCTCTCCCATTGTCCGCCATTTAGACCTATCGGCAGCGACCTGCATCCAGCGGGTGCCCGCAACCTTTATGAGGTCGTCTGTCCATCTAGCAGATGGACGTCCTCGGCTTCGTCCGCCGGTACGTGGTCTCCATTCGAGAACCCTTCTGCCCCATCGGCCATCGGTTCTTCGAGCTATGTGCCCTGCCCACTGCCACTTCAGCTTGCTAACCCGAGAGGCTATGTCGGTGACTTTAGTTCGTCTACGGATCTCCTCATTCCTGATTCGATCACGTAGGGAAACCCCGAGCATAGCCCTCTCCATAGCTCGCTGTGCGACAGTGAGCTTATTTATGAGGCCCATAGTCAGAGACCACGTCTCGGTGCCGTAGGTCATCACTGGCAACACACACTGGTCGAAGACCTTCGTCTTCAAGCACTGAGGTATTTTGGACGAGAAGACGCTGCGTAGCTTCCCGAACGCTGCCCAGCCGAGTTGGATTCGTCGATTGACCTCTTTCTCGAAGTTGGACCTACCTAGTGGGACCGTTTGGCCTAGGTAGACGTACTCGTCAACAACTTCGAGAATCGAGCTCCCAACTGAAACTGGGGTGGGCACGACATGGACATTCGACATGATTTTCGTCTTGTCCATGTTCATTTTAAGGCCCACCTGTTGGGAAACTCGATTGAGGTCTCCGAGCATTGTGCTAAGATCCTCCAGCGATTCTGCCATGACCACGATATCGTCGGCAAATCGAAGGTGAGTGATGCATTCGCCATCAACGTTGATGCCGAGTCCTTTCCATTCCAGGAGCTTGAAAGCGTCTTCCATCGCATTGGTGAAGAGCTTCGGAGAGATAACATCTCCTTGTCTCACACCCCTCTGCAATGGAATCGGCTCCATGCTCCCTTCCTGTACTCGGACTGACATGGTGGCGTTGTTATACAAACACTTCAACACTTCGATATACCGATAGTCAATATGGCACCGCTGGAGGGACTGTAGCACTGCCCAAGTCTCGATCGAATCAAAGGCTTTCTCATAGTCCACAAACGCTAAGCATAATGGCAAGTTATACTCCTCGGTCTTCTGTATAACTTGCCGCAGCGTATGGATGTGGTCTATGGTACTATAGCCTTTTCGGAAACCGGCTTGTTCGGGAGGCTGGAAGTCATCAAACCTGCGCTCGAGACGATTCGTGATAACCCTCGAAAACAGCTTATAAACATGGCTCAGAAGCGAGATGGGCCTATAGTTCTTCAACAAGGTCTTGTCACCTTTCTTGAAGAAGAGCACCACCACGCTTCTGTTCCATGCCTCCGGCGTAATACCTTCGAGCAAGACGGAATTAAAGAGCTTCTGAAGGACTTTCAGTACCGGTGTTCCACCCGCTTTCAGAAGCTCTGAAGTGATTCCGTCCTCACCCGGCGCCTTGTTGTTTCTAAGCTGTTTGAGGGCCATCCTAATCTCGTACAGGCTGATGTCCGGGATGTCTTCGGTATAGTGTCGGGTCAACTTGGCTCTTGGGTCTTTGGCCAAGTTGCCAACAGGTTTAGCGACCGAGGTATACAACTGTCCATAGAACTTCTCGATCTCCCTCAGTACCTCTTGTTTGTCGGAAGTGACACTGCCGTCCTCCCTCTTCAGCTTCGTCAACTGGCTCTGCCCAATAGATAAGTCTCTTGCGAACACTTTGGAGCCTTTATTCCGCTCTATCGTCTCCTTAATACGATTAGTATTAAAGAGACGGATGTCGTGTCGCAAGGACTGGTGAATCCGTCTATTGAGCTGCCGATATGCTTCCGCGTCATCAGGAGTCTGCAGTGTCATCGAACGTGGTTCCGCCAAGAGGTCGAGGGTGTGGTCGGTGAGCTTTTGGGGTCCATCTCTTCGACGATGTCTGAAGAATTTAGACCCCACCGTATGGACAGTTTCTACCAACCTGTTGTTGATATCGTCCACTGCAACGCAATCCTCTAGGCAATCGAAGCGATTTGACAGTTCAAGCTGAAAGCTTTCGGGATTCTGGATGTGGGCAGCAATAGGTCGGAGCGTAGACTTCATCAGGCGGGACCTTTCTAACTTGACGTTTATATTCAATGTGCCTCTAACCATTCGGTGATCACTACCGGTTTTCACCCTGTGGATTACGGAGACATCATTGAATATTTGTCTCTTTGTGGCCATAATGAAGTCTATCTCATTTTTAACGGAACCGTCGGGGCTCATCCAGGTCCACTTCCTATGAGGCGGCTTCTTGAAGAAAGAGTTCATCATAAAGAGTCCCTCTTTCTCAAGAAAGTCGGCCAGCCTCTGGCCCCTCTGGTTCCGGTGCCCACATCCAAATTGCCCCACTCTCAACTCATCGTCGCCTCTTTTGCCCAGTTTCGCGTTGAAATCCCCCATAACAATATTGTAGTGTGTTTTCGAAGCATGTATGGCTCTACTAATGTCCTCATACATTGCTTCCACTTCGTTATCCGGGTGTGCCGAGGTCGGTGCGTAGACCTGTATGACCTTCAACGAATATCTCTTGGATATTCTGAGTATAAGGTACGCGACCCTGCTCGACACACTCGTGATGGCTACAACATTATTTACGAGGGACTTGTGGACGATAAACCCGACACCACCTTGGGACTGCTGGTCGCCCTCCCCGTAATAGAACAAGTTGCCGGATTTCAGGGTTATCGTGTCCTCCCCCTCTCTTCGGATTTCTGATAACCCAAATATATCCCAGTGCAACTTGCCTATCTCCTCTTCCAGCTCAGCGATCTTCTCGTCTGTCCTCAAAGTGCGCGTGTTGTAAGTCACCAGTGACAACCTACGTCGGTGATCCATGTCAAAAGCCCTGGTCGCTCGACGGTGGAATCCCGCCCGGAGCCTGGAGCACCCCTGGCTCCAGCGCTCGACCAGCGCCCGTCGTCCACGCCGGTGTTGCGACTGGAGCCGCCGGGAACTTGGGGCCGTTTTACTTTTTCTGCCATAGGGGGGGGGGGGGGGGGGTGGACCGTAACCCGCCGCGCTGGTCCAGTGCGTGGTGGCGGGTCGCCAGAGCCTCGTTCGTTGGTCGGCAGGGTGCACCACGAGCCGGTGAGGTTGGCTTGGGTCCCAGAGATGTAGGTTGGGACCCCATACACCCCTGAATACCCTCACGTAAAAAAACAAACATATTAGAGCGCTACACGAAAACGTAACCATAGCGTGATGTAAGGTCTCGAATCAGTGACATCTGTTGGCGTTCTCGGTTACACAGAAAACATTAATCGATGGTCGAACAATGGATACACTCATTAATCATTATATATAATGTTAGCCTTTATTAGAAGCGAATTAAAGTACCCACGAGTATAACTTGATCTACTGCCGTAAAAAAATCTATTCTAATAAGGGCACGGAAATAATTACGAAGAAACCGTCGATTAAGGTTTTGAGAACTGCGTTCGAGAGTCATAAAATTATGTGAACTTTCTCTGCGGTTATCATATAACTTAAACATCGTAATCACCGTAATCATCATTAACTCAATAAGTAATGTTACGGGTATGTCCGTGTAGTTATTGTAATATTATCACAATTCAGTTCATTTGTAACAGGAGCTGAATTATCAGTAAATATCGATATTGATGTTAATCGAATATTTATTTAATCATATTATTATGACAATTTTAACTTAAATATTATTATTGTAAATAAAATATACAATATACAAGAATAATCTAAAATTTACTGCTATTAAGCTGGCGGCACTATCTAGCTGAATACCATATTACAGGCAATATAGGCTTTCTCGGCCGGTGTCCATATTAATTGAATCTTCCGGGCTACTTGGCCGAGGTCTTCTGTAATCTCTTCTCTTTCTTCCAAACGTTTCGTCAACAACTGCGGTTGACATCTTCAGTGGCGACTGCGTTCACTTTCGAAGAGATGTTATCTCTTCGGCTTCTCGAGCGCAACTATTGCGTTATTGATCTGAAATAGTAGTCAAAAAAATAACTTTCATGTTTCTTCGAGATCAGTTCGACATTTTCAGCTATTCTTTATTCCAGTATGTAATAGCAATGATGCACACAATAATCCCGTTATTAGAATGTGTCACACTTCCAATGAACTATTCAAAATTGGCAACATAAGTTGCTTTACAGGTGTATTCGGAAACAATATCCTGAAAATTGTATAGTTTCGATAATTGGTCTGATTATTTTTAGGGTGTTTCAGTTATTATTCTGGTATTTCATTTATCTTGATAGCGTTTTCCAAAATTTTAATTTTAATTACATTTATTAAATTAACTTGTAACACAATTTTAGGAATTTTGACTAGTTGTTATTAGATTTATGTTTGATTATTACTCCTAAATCTCCAAAGGTAGACAGCGCATCCGGAGACGTGCAATAGTACTCGTATGTCATTCTGGACTGATGTTGGCATGTATCGCGAATGTCCACGGACGACAGCGTCCACATACCATCCTGAGGGCTGGCTGCGACTATCGTTCTGTAAAAAAAAAGTTCAACGGAACTGGTTATGAATACAGTGGTAGAAATTATATGTATTTATACAGGATTAACATACATACATATTATAATGCTAAATACAATGAGTAACGCTTATTTCTCTATTATCAATAGCTGGAGGCTATTTTACTCGTACTTTCTCTTCTGGCTGCAATACGTTTGGAACTGTTAAGCGATGTTGTAAATTGTTCTTCTAGCGGGACAGAAAATAATTAAAGAATTATAAGAAAATATTGCTGCAAAAAATATTCCAGTAAGAGTAGTTATTAAAGTTTAATCTCGAGTATTCTGTTATTATTATAAGTGTCGATTGAACGAATTAAGTTTATAATAATAATTAAACATACCAACACAGGGCGTGCGCTTCCTATGCCTCCACTCCACAATGCCAATTGATGAAAATTTGTGATTTTTTTTATGGACGAAGGCGGCAGACCAGCATACAGTCCACCTGATGGTAAGTGGATACTGTCGCCCATAGACATCCGCGATACATGCCAACATTAGTCCAAAATGACAAACGTTGGCACGCCCCCGGATGCGCTGCCTACCTTTGGAGAAATAGGAATGGATTTTGAGAAGGGGTTGGGAAAATGGGGAGGGATAGGATGGAAATGCGCTCTGGCACATCTCACTCACTACCGAAACACGTACGTACATTAGGGAAATAAGATAAAGTGGGAAATGCAGTACATTTCAAGGTAGTCTTCTGTGAGAGAGGGGTAACGTGGCCAGTCGAGCGCGCCCAGCAGCTGTTGGATTGCAGCGTGCACTCTCCCCCTCGAAATCACACATATCACACACCCGACATACCCACATCACATACCATATCTCTATATATCACACATACCCAATATTTTTGGGGAAAAACTGGCTACGTGATGTCGTCGGCCGGTTTTAGAATAGCAGCAACCCATCTCTTCCCGTAAGTGTCACAAAAAGGAACGATACGAAGCCACTAAGTGTCACTAAGTGATACGAAGCCGCTGTCACAAGTCTTGAGGAACTACACCACCTCTAAGAGGGTAAATTCGCCAACTCGCTTGGTTAGCGTTTCGTTTTAAAGACATACATCCCCCACGCACAAGACTATGTGCTTGAGGGGGCCCATGTCCAACAGTGGATACTATTGCATTGCATTGCAATGAAATCATTAATTAGTTGAAATATATATACTTTAGCAGAAGTCCAGCAGTATACTTATTATGTGCTATCAAGCATCGTCTTCAATATCTGACACTGAAATCAGTTAGGCGTAGATATTAGATTTGCGAGCCTAGTTGTTCAATTCAGCAACAAAACCTTAGCGCCTACTCAAACGAGTGTCTTTAACAACATACAATCACCCTGCATCTCTCTACTGCTGTTAATTGAGGATTATATCTAGGAGAGGATTTCCAAGAACCTGCCAATCACATAACGTTGTACTTTCATTTTTAGTTTCTTGAGCATTAAGTATACTATACTTCATAAGAATCACCAAAATGCACTTTAATGGTTCCCTAAATTCAAGGTCCGGTTGTAGCGAGAGTGGAAAGCAAGTAACATTCACTTTCACAGCTTCATCGAGGCGCCCGCTTCAGACCGACAATCATTTATTGTTGACGATTAAGCCCGAACCTCGACATGCGTTAGTACGTGTCAAATAACATCGACGTTTATGTAAACGTGGAATTATTAATTGGATTATTTTATTTCTGTCATTTTGAACTGATGTTGTCATGTATCGCGGATGTCTACGGGCGACAATATCCATTTACCATTAGATGGACTGTATGCTCGTCTGCCGCCTTCGTACATAAAAAAAAAACTACGTTAAATTTAAATTTATATAAATAATTGGATTAGTAAATTAACCGTCTTATAATATATTTTTTTCTCTAAAGATCATATTGTTAGATTGTGTTGAATTTTCGATCCCGTTTTTGGCATAAGTTTCATACCATGTGAAGGATGTGCAAAGGATGTGAATTTAGGTGCATTGTTGGATTGCGTCGTGCACTCTCGCCCTCAAAATTATTGTCGAATCGCTCATCCTCTAAACCAATACTGATTAAATTTGAGAAAAGGTATACCATTTGGTATACCTACTTAGCTAGAACGTCAAACAATCATTATTCTTTTCCTTCTGCTGACATAAATAACAAGTTTATTTTTCTTTTGAAATTTACACAAGTTGTGATAATATACAAGAAAAATGCAAATGAAAAGAAATAATTTCATTAATTTATAAATCATTAATTATAACATTAATTTCATAGTCATTAATTTATAACTTAGTAACCTTGTAGTTTGGGATGAAACACACAGAATAACTGTTGTTAATTGTCTTTGTTTCTTTTTATTTTTTAAATATAATCTTACTTATGTCGACGGTGGGTCTGATCCATAAGTTTAAAGACGCCCAGCGAGCAATGGAGAGAGCTATGCTCTGAGTTATTTTAAACTAGCTAAACGAAATGATTGGCCAAAGAATTAAAGCCGCCGATATAGCTCGTAGAGTCAGCATACTGAAGTGGCAGAGGGCAGGTTATAATTGCCGCAGGACTGATAACCGATGGGGTGAACGAGTCCTCGAGTGGAGTGGTCTATATCCAGGAGTGGGAGAGACGTAGACTGATGGTATGGTATGCTTTAAAAATGCTTTTCTTCTTAGGAAAGCAGAATCGGTCGTTAGATCTCCACAAAGCAAGTGACATTCACTTTCACTGGTTCATTGTGGGCGCGATTTTGACCGACAAGTGATGATCAAGTGCGGCTCGGCACCTTGTCAAAGTATGTCGATTGATAAATAAAGAATTTGTTTTTATTACGAAGCACGATTATTAAGTGAAAATAAATTTGTCCAGATAATTTTTTTTCAGATTTTATTAAGTAGGTATATATTTTGTAAAATAAACATCCATTATATTTAAGAATTCTTTAGTTGACGACTGATTGGCGCAATTGGTAGTGACTTTCTGCTGTGCGAAAGGTCCCAGGTTCGATTCCCGGTCGGACATTCATTTGTTTAAAGACAAAAGTTTGTTCGGATTTGGGTGTGTATGTTGGTAGTGACCATGCCCGCTGTGCGAAAGGTCCCAGGTTCGATTCCCGGTCGGGCATTCATTTGTTTAAACACAAATATTTGTTCGAATTTGGATGTGTATATTTTTTTCTTCTTTTTAAGGAACTTTTATGCATTGGCACAGTGAGCTTCTAAATAGATACCACATTTCACCACTTTGGTAACTTTATCTTTACGTCGCAGATACGTTCGCGCTCACTGACGTCAAGCTAGCAACTGAAGTCAGATATGCCTGCAGGTATCTACGGAGTGGTAACGCTAACTAATGAACACTGCTAATCTAGTCTTTTTTTTTTTTTTATGTTAGGAGAGACAATCAGGAAAATCCTGCATTGGACACCTGGTACCATCTAGTCTAGCTGAAGGCCAGCCTAGGTGGTACCAGGTAGTGCCGGACTCCTACCGGCTAAAAACCTGATTGCCTCAACATCGTGTATGTCTAAGTTCTTGTGGCCCTAGTGGCCTTTCAAGAGTCACCGGTCGCGTTGATGTAGGGCGAGCGCAGAAGGCGCTCAGCCAGGAGAAAAATGTGTGTTGCAACAGCCTAAGGGCTCGCTAATCTAGTCCTGTGTACATCAATGCCTTGGCACATGTCAGTTCCATCGTACCCTAAACTTACATTCTACAACATTAATGTAGGTACCAATATATCAGCCCTAGTGAGGGCTCACGAATCTGTACAAACTAAATGCTGCTCGTGAATTAGGTTCTCCTAATATCTTATTGAACATACAAACATCATTCCTGTTCAGATCGAGAGCCCTCACTAAGGGCTCCCGTTCCTGTTGATTCCGGACACACTCCACCAACAAGTGTTGGACATCTTCAACAATTCCACATATATCGCAATTTGGAGAGCTAGTCTTTTTCATGAGGTATCCAAACTTACTGAGTGGCATGTGTCCAGAACGTAGCCTGAATGCTAAGACCGTGTATCTTCTATTTAACTTGGTTTTAGGTCTTAGTTTGTCTTTCTGAATATCTCTGGACACAGAAAACTACACACGACACAGGAAATTCTAGTGTGGGCCCATTGAGTGTGGCGTTATTATTATTATATTATTAACTTTAAATTGCCGAAAAACGTCGAAAATTTAATGAAATCTACCACAATAACTGCGGTCTTCTCAATCCTATTTTCTAATCTAATTGAAAATCTTTAAAGAGATAGACGGCGTATCAAATGAAATATTTTGCCATTCTTGATTGATATTGGCATGTATCGAGAATATCCATGAGTGAAAGTAACCCACTTATCAAGGGGATTATCTGTTCGTATGTTACCATCTTTAACAAAAACCTATCAACGGCTTATCGCTACACTCCACTACATAGTATGGACTGGTCGAATGTCCGAATAAATACAATTTCGTTTGCGACTCATTATAAACTGATTCTCGGCATGTAAACAAACGCTGTCCATGTTCACGGCGTTATAAACGTCTTTTTTGGAAATACATAATTTTTACTTATGCTAACACAGTAGAATAAAAATTACATCAATGCAAATGTAATCAGTAATCAAATCACTAATCAGTATTGAGTATCCACCGTCGCCGCGAAACGCTTCCAAGGTGCAGTGAAACTAGCCCAAATCTGGGTGTTGGTACATAAGACCATTGAGCAGACCCAGGGCCCGAGAGAGAGGGGCATGTCTCGCCGCTTTAATATGTGCCGTTTTTAACACAAACAATAAAGGAAACAACAAACCTGCTACATCTTTAACGAAAAGTAAGTTCTTTTATTTCTTATTTTATCAGAGCCTATTTGCGACTGTCATTTGTGAGGTCGTGAGTTCAAATCCTAGGCCCGTGCCGACTTTCAACTTAGGTAACGATTTTCTTAAATTACCACTAGCTCGTCCTTTAGGGAAAACTTCGTAAATCGCCAACCAGTGTGTTACAGAATTAAAATAAAATTGGAACGTATTTTAACCAGTGAAACCAGTCCTTGTACCTTGTGGTGAATTATGACCCGAAACTCCTTAGTCCTTTATTAGGGGAAGCCTTCAGTAGGGCATTAAAAAAAACACTTGTATTTCAGAACCGAAGAGGGCTCAAAATAAGCCTATCTCTTAGTGTAAAGAAGGACATACAGACATGACTCGAGGAAAACTTATGAGTAGGGTAGTTTTTCTTTCACTTGTGACTAACGCATAAGTTTTTGCTTGGCAGAAAGACCAATCCAGATAAATGGCTACTTTACGAAAAATGTTGGAACTAGCGGTAATGGATGATACGTAATCGATATCCCGAGACGGTAACTAAGACTTTCAATTGTAGCTCTTGTTACTTGACTATTAAGGTCCTCATGTAGTTGGCCCGTAGCTGGCTGTAAGAATGGTATACCTGCGAGAATTAGTCTCTGGGATAATGTAAATGAGTAATAAGGTAGAGTACATTAGGTAAGAATCCAAACGTATGTCAATGTGTCCTCTTGCATCCGATTAGTGGAACATTTGTAACATTTTATAACAAATTACGACAATGTCACATTACAGAGCAGAGTTTTTAACCACTATCCAGGGATCATAACTGCAAACGCGTGTGAGCATTTGTTACTACTTACGATAAAAAACTTTGGCTATAACAATCTAGAAATTCGAAGTCGCTTAGCTAGTAATTGTGACAACTACGCTCTGAGATTCGTGAAGTGGTAAGGTATGTACCTTATATAACCAGCAAGCTGGAGTGACAATGTGTAAAACATATTTGCTTTGGGATCGTTAACTAGTAGGGTAGTTGAATCCGCCATTGAACTTCACACACCGAGGAGAGTAAGGTGCCCTACCTTACTCTCCTCGGTGTGTGAAGTGTGCCTTCCGGTTACCAACAAATCGGACCAACAAACAAACTTTGCCTGTGGTCGTGTATGGTGTCAAGCCAAGGTTATGATACAATTATCATGCAATGCAACCAGCCCTTTCAGTATCCACTGCTGGTCATGGGCCCCCTCATGCACCTCGCCGTGTGCACGAGGGATGTATGGCTTTAAAACGCTACGCTGGCCAAGCGTGTTGGCAAGTCCACTCGGTTGATGTAGTTCCTCAGGGCCTGTAGCAGCAGCTTCATGCCTTTTACGACATCAACGGAAAGGGTTGGTACTATTCTACAGCCAGCCAACATCACACGGGACATAGCCTGCCGACATCACACGGCACAGTTGTCATAACGTATAAGTATGTGTTTCTCTGGCCCATTACGTTATTTTTACTTACCAATGAAAGTCGAAGCGTTGACATCTTCCACAACTCCGTGAGGCAGTTCTCTCATTACAATAACGCCAAGGATCTTGCAGTATTTAATGTCTGTTGATAAGCAGCTTTTTTAGAATGATTTAAATGGTTTTTTATGTTTCATTTCAATTGCAGAATGTAATAGTTTATTAAGTAGATCAAGATTACAAATAACATACTAATGCCAAAACTTATGAACTGCAATAATTACGAATGTAGATATTTTAACAATATTTCAATGAGAATGTAGAGTATTTATTAATTTTATCTACAATGCATTGTGATCATGTTTTTTAGGGTACCTTTAATAAATAAATAAATGCATTGGCTTTTCTTTCCACAACATATCATGGAACAAGTAGGCTGTTAACGATGACGCCTCAAATTAGTAACATAAGATGTATTTGTATATTTACCTTTGTGATTTACGTATTTTGTAACATTTAATTATACATTTACAGAGTGTTTTAATGCCCCATTGTTATTGAGAATTTATGATATAGTTTTGTGTGTTGTTGTGTATAATTGTATTTATGTAACGTGTGATTTATTAAAGATAACAACATTATTAAAAGTTACTCCGAAAAAGACGCGAGTTGTAAAACTCAAGATTGTTAGCGTCAATATTATTATTGTTGTCCTTGTCTGAAATACTATCTGTCCTTGTCATATACTGTCTCGCTCCCACACATGTTATTGAATAAAGATGGCCTGAGGCGCCCCCGATTGGACGATACACGAAACCCCTTGCTTCCGAGAAGCTAGTTGAGACAGTAAGATCGGGAATAAAAATAAGCCCATTTTGAATGCAAATCAGTAGTTCAAAAATTCAACATTCCGCTCCCGATCGCCCTAGCGATCGGACGTCTCCTGCTCCGCTGCGCTTGCCGTAGCCGCCCCGTCGTAGCTGCCCTCGCGTAGCCGCCGTCGTAGCTGCCGCCGTAGCGCCGAAGCCCGCGATTAGAAATCAAAAGTTGCCTTTCTCAAGGCAGCGGCTGATTCCGCCAAAAACCACTGCAGTTCCGCAACTGCAGTTTTGCCCCTTCTGGGAAAATCCACAGTTTCGTGGTCCTCGGTGGATACCTAACGGAGCCGACGAACCGAGTGGGGTGTTGACCCAACCACACCCGCCGAGCCCCTTCAGGGTGAGGCAGTCAGTTGGACGGGAGCTAGCAAACCGGCCTTGGGGGGTCTCCTAGTCGGCCTAGTCTCTGTTTTCCTTCCACAGCTTGCACCTAGTGTCGGTCGGGTGTGTCTACACCCTTCGCACTAGACCCCGTAGGGCTCCGTCGCACAATAAGATTGGCGACGGATTACAAGCTTAGGGCTCACCTTAGGCACTCACCTCCCTGCTTCACCCGCAGGGAGGGTTACACAACCCCGGGCGCACCTACCCGGGAAGACAGAGATAGCGACAAGCACGCTATCTCATTCTCTCTCTCTCCCCCACCCCAGCCAGCTATGGCGTCGCTACTGAGCGACGCAGCGATAGTTGCGGAATTAAAGGCTTCCCGTCCGGAACTCTTTAACTCTCTCTGCGTGGAATTAGCCCTCGCGTCCTCTAAACCCGCACCCGCGGCTCCGCTTGAGAGCCCTGTGTCCCCCGCCCCCGTCCTCTCGCAGTACGAAACCTGCGAAACCTCACAGGAGGACATGGACATAGTCCAGCCCTCCTCAGACTCCGACTCCGCACCTGAGGCGGAATTTTCCCCCCCCCGAATCCTCCGACTGCGAGTCCCAACCCGACAACGAGTCTCAGCACCACAATGGCTTCACCATTGTAAGCAGAAGGAAGAGGCCTATTAAGACCTCCTCCCCTATCCCCTCCGCACCACCTAAGGCTGCAAAACCAACCCCCGTAGCCCAGCCCGGCACGGCCTCCTGCTCCCGCCAGAGCACCCCCCCCGCCCGCGGTCCCCCGCACCGAGAAGCCCCCTCCCCCTGTCTTCATTCAAGACAAGGCCCGTTGGGGACACATCCGCGCCACTATGGAGACGCAAAAGATCTCCTTCACAAAGGCTACCAACTCCCCGGTGGCCATCAAAGTCCAAGTCCCCTCTTCAAGGGACTTTAGATCCCTCACCTTATTTCTCCGTAAGGAAAAAATCGACTTTCACACGTACGCCACTGAAGAGGAGCGTCGTCTCCGCGTTGTGGTCCGTGGCCTCCCTCCCCAACTGGGAGAAGACGAGATCCTAGAGGATCTCAAATCCCTCGATCTCCCGGTGCTGGAAGTGCACCGTCTCTATAAGGGGCGTGATAGAACCCCTTTCAACCTAGTATTGGTTGTCCTTCCCCTCACCTCCGAGGGGAAGAAAATCTTCGACACCCGCACTATCTGCGGGCTCTCCGGCCTCTCCTTTGAGGCCCCCCATAGGCGTGGCGGCATCGCGCAATGCCACAATTGCCAACATTATGGCCACGCAGCTCGTAACTGTTACGCGCGACCCCGCTGCGTAAAGTGCCTGGGCAACCACGGCACCAGCAGCTGCACCCGTCCCAAGGGCGCCGAGGACCCCCCTGGCTGTATCCTCTGCGGACAACTGGGGCATCCTGCGAATTATCGCGGATGCCCCAAAGCGCCGCGGAGGTGCAACAGGAGGGCCCCCGCTATGCCCCCACCCCCCGCCAAGCGCTCTCCTACGCAGGCGCTACTGGCCCCCCTCATGTCGGTGCAAGTGAAAGCACCAGTACCCGTGCCTTCTGCACAACCCACCCCAGCCGCAGTGCTCACACCCGCGAGCTTCCCCTCGCTTCCACCCAAACCTGCGCCGCAATCTTGGCGCAGGATCACCCCAGCCGCCCCCGAGCCGCAATCTTGGCGGAGGACCACTCCAGCCACAACTGCGCCGGCCCCCAATCCGGCCCCTAAGGCTACCTCCTCCCAAAGCCAGGCCAGTCCTGGTATAATGGAGGATCTGGCCCTAGTCAGAAACTTCCTGGGAGTCATAAACCCCCAGGAAATCAAAGACCTGGCCCAAGCCCTAAGGACCACCGACGGTGACCCTTTGGCCCGTCTGGACCTTATAATCAAGTACGAGTCCGTACTTAGCGCCCTTGGCCTCTTCAAGGCGTCCCCCTAAACTCAAACACAGCACACAGACACCGTCCCCGCCGGCGGAGACGTGGACGTCCCCATCGTTACACCGAAAACACACTGGCCCTCAGCCAACACCTTCACTAGGCATTGACACATGCCTGGCGCTTCCCGCCGACACGCGATCCCGCGGTATCCCCCAATGCAACGCCCTAAGCCGAGGTTCGTTCCTTCCGCCGGTTTACCGGCGGGGGAGCCCTTAGGCTGTTGCAACGCACACTTTTCTCCTGGCTGAGCGCCTTCTGCGCTCGCCCTACATCAACGCGACCGGTGACTCTTAAAAGGCCGCACGGCCACAAGAATTAGTCAAAAAACACGATGTTGAGACAATCAGGTTTTTTAGTCGGTAGGAGTCCGACACTACCTGGTACCACCTAGGCTGGCCCAGCCAGACTAGATGGTACCAGGTGTCCCATGCAGGATTTTTCCTGATTGTCTCTCCTAACAAAAAAAAAAAAAAAAAAAAAATGCAAATCAGTAGCAACTGGGAATTCAACAGAGCAACTTACAACTGAACTGAAAATTGAACAAACAAGAAATCACTGCAGCTTTCACCAGTAATAGCGCGCTCTCAAGAACACTGTCTCAACGCTTGCTTCCCACGCATCTTGATCGGCTCCTCAGAGACATCCGACTTTAGTATATGTTCGTGTACCGTCAGTACGGGCAAACTCCTTGGGCGTAATTTTCATTACGATCCGACCAGAGTTTTATTTATTACGTCACCCCCGGCCCGTACACCTACCATCCTCGGTACTCAACATAGGCATTTTAACGGATTATTCCATTTTTTCAAATAAACACAACATATCCACAGGTTTGTTGCATGGTTGCAATAACCCACGGATGTCTGTAGGTATGTCCCGCTGAGTTCTTAAGATGTACGTTTCGCGCACGTTGCGCGTATACTTTGTTCAAGTTAAGAAAAGAGTGACACCATCACTATCAGTCACGTGATTTCACCTACTGACCAATTACGAGAGTGAGCGATCCTAGATTGACCAAATAACGCTGTGTTATGCTACATGGACGGATTACGCCATTTTTTCTTAATGCGAATAGAGTATAATATGCGGCGTCCATAGGTTAATTAGTGCGTGAGTTTAAGACAAAATTTACGACAAACTGGGACTTTAATTCTACCCCTTTCCCGCCAATGGGGTAACGCAGAGTCTACATCGATATCGATAAACCAGCGACATAAATCAAAGGTCGGCAGACCATTCCAGGCACTCAAAGGTTATGTAGGGTTTCGTCGGAGGGCTAATCAATTGGGTTCTTGAAGTCATTCACATGCCATCAATGGCTCGATTGAAAGCACTTAGGTACTTACCCCTTCAAGCGACTGGACATTTGAACTAACAGAAATTTATTTTTTGTGTAAATGTGTGAGCGAATGAATAATGACAATATTCATCTGTTTTCCAGGGATTGTTCCGCCTCTTTGGATTGTTCCAATGTCCCCATAAGAGTAATGAAATGACAAATGTACAGCCGAAGTTTCAGGCGATTGTTCCCTTGAATTGATCCAACGTCCCCCTCGAGATGGTAATGCGCATTTTGGGAAACATTCTATGTGCAAATTAAAAACTCCGTAAGTAGGCATTTTAGCTTTTGCGAAAAATCTTTCCCCAAATTCGCCAAAGGTAGGCAACACGGAGGCATGCCAACGTCTGTCATTCTGGGCTGATGTTGGCATGTATCGCACATCTGAGGGGGAGAGTGCACACTGCAATCCAACAGCCGCTAGGCGCGCTCGACTGGCCAAGTTACCCCTCTCTCACAGAAGACTACCTTGAAATATACTGCATTTCCCACTTTTATCTTATTTCCTTAATGTATGTACGTGTTTCGGTAGTGAGTGAGATGTGCCAGAGCCCATTTCCATCCTATCCCTCCCCATTTTCCCAACCCTTTCTCCAAATCCATTCCTATATCTTCAAAGGCAGGCAGCGCATCCGGGGACGTGCCAACGTTTGTCATTTTGGACTAATGTTGGCATGTATCGCGGATGTCTATGGGAGACAGTATACACTTACCACCGGGTGGACTGTATTCTCGTCTGCCATTTTCTTGCTATATAAAAAAAATCTGATCTTAGGATGAGAAACTAATACCCAGTATATAGATTCATACTAAATCATATACTACTTTACTAACTGTTCTTACTTACATAAGAATAGTTAATTTACTTTAGTTACTTTTGCCGGTAATACAATTTAAATACATTTACATACGTATTAGTGTATTTAAATACGTAAACAAAGTTTCCAGTGTATTTCCAACAGTAATGGAAACCGAGGAAGTTAAACATTTACTCAGCCCAAGAGCTTTAAGGTCACCGGAAGGGAATGTTTGCCACAACAAATATTGTGTTGATGTCACTTGACACATTTCACAGAATTTCTGTTAGCAAGCTTTAACATCGCGACTTGGAAAGGTAAGCTTTTTTCTGATAATGATATATATCCTCATTATATTTAGGGCGATAGTTGTGATATTTTAGAAGTGTTTTTTGATACTTTATTAAGTCGCGACTTTCATTGATTTGAAATTACGCGCACATTTTTAATTTATCACAATTATCACTAGGCGGTGAAGGAAACATCGCGAGGTAACCTTAATTTACGAAAAAAAAATACCTACTGTAAAAATAATAATAAAAACAGTACTTGTCACGGTCTCAGTTTATCAAAGTCATAAGTTGTATCATGCCGAAATTTAGATTTTAACCTTATTGAAAAGAGCAGTTTTATGCTTTATAAATTATACCCTTTTTTTATAAATAAATCGTTATAGGCTAAAAATGCTAAAAGGGTAGTTCGGGATCCCAACCACTCTTCGTGGTGAGCGTTGAAATCACTAAGGACCACCACTTCCGCGCAAGGGAACTGCTCGAGCACGCTGTCAGTCGTCTCTTGTAGACGCTCAAAAAAACGAGTCGTCTCCGTATCACCGCTGTGGGACCTGTAAAGGCAAGCGTAGAGTTTAGTGGAACGTCCGTAGTCAATACGCGCCCTGAGAATCGACAGGTCCCCGTCTTCAAAATGGCTGAGGCTAAAAATCGTTAACTAAAAGTGAAATGTCGTCAAAGAATAAGGATCAACAAAGCTGTTACCACAAGCCTTGAAACCTATTAACCTGAGGAAATGAACTAGTGGATTCGCCAATTCGCTTGGTCAGCGTGGCGTTTTAAGACTATACCTCCGTCATGTACAAGACAATGTGCATGAGGAAACCCATCCCCAGCGGTGGGCGATAAGAGGGCTGGTCACAGTGTCATGGTTGAACTACATCGCCAGAATAGTGGGAAGCGTGAGTGGGTTGGAAAGATCTTGAATGGCATTGAACGGTTCACAAAAGGCATGAAATTTTATAAAGAAACGTTTTACGAAAGTGAAAACTTGCATCTTACAGCACGTTCCGGTCGGTGATCGTGAATTGAATTTTTTTACTTTTACCGCCATTACTTTTTCGCTACACCAATAAATACCTATAAGTCAACGTAAAGCCAACCGACCATTTACAAATTACAAATTTATTTTTTGCATTCATATACAAGTCATTTCGGTGTCTTTAAAATTGATATTCGTTGATTTAATTGACGCAATAAGTCCGACAAATCCTACAACTTAATATTTTCGGTTGGAACCACTTAATCGCCTATTGAATAACTATTGATATTATTGAGTGGGCTGCAAAGGAACTGATAGTTGTTTGGTCGCTTGATTAGCAAGTAGGTACTCTATACCCATAGGCATTCTAATGCGCTACTAAAGCTTACAGAAACAAATGTTTTTCATTCACAAATTTCTGGCTGTAACTTTTACTTCATTTACACATTCACATTTGACACAATTGAATCCTCTCCCAAAGTTGTCGGTTTGCTTTGATGTAGGGCATCCAATATTGCGCTTCTCGGTACGAGTCTTGAAGAGGCCTAAATCCAATATTGGAGTGAGACAAATTGATGTTATGACATACCACTCGTATTGATATCAGCTTGTAATAGCCCATTGCAGGGCCCATGGAGCTCCCTTGTTTTTGGGACCTACACCGCATCCATTGCCTATTTAAATAGTAGAATGTTACAAATAAGTCAGACTTTTTATTAAATTTTCAGACGTGAGAGTTTTTCAACATATTTTCCTTCAACGAAGCGAGTGCTAATGTATACGTACTCGAATTTGCGTATAAAAGCTATTTTATTGGCACATATGTTTGGATACAGGCGACGTGTCATTTATTGTCACTTCTGCCCCATTGTGTGAGTTCTTAAGTGAATTTATAAGTGTAACTAAGCTATACTGCTCAATTTCCAAACAGATATTTGCCAAAAGGTAATTGGTACTGACAGTCAAAGGAAATGGAGATTTCGAAAAGGGCGTTCTTATGACAATAATACTGCCGTCAAAGAGAATCTAGACAAAGCATAAAGAAATTACGCCCTTTCCTACGACTCTAGTATTTGTGCTTTGTATTTGTACGACTCCTTTGTGCTATCTCATTTTAATCTATCAAGTTAAACGACCTCTGACTTTCTATTGTTCTTTTTGGAATAGTGACCTTGTTGGACCGAGCGGATCTTGATTGGTCAACATACAAGTAGAGACGGATCTCAGACTTTAGACTTTCGCATTTTATAAACTTTTCCCTCATGGACACCTGCAACACCAGCGGGGTTCGCTAGTGCGTTTTCAAACTTGCAGGATCCCATTCACAGATCTGTTCAAGAACCCTATGATGTAGCTCAGTAGAAAAATCTCAATCGGCAGTAGATTCTACAACTTATCGTTCGCTAAATAAAATGTCACGCAGACCGCGGCACTGAACATAGCAGCTCCTTATCCAATAAGTCTGATTACACTTCCTGGTCCAGAAGGCGTAAGTATTTTATATCTTAAACATATTCTATTCTGACCAGCTGCTTCATTTTAAGTAGCCCGTTAGAGTAGTATCGTTGATAATAAGAACGGAATGTGGTCAGACAGTGTAAAGGCCCAGGGATGTGAGCACTATTCCATATTATGTGTAAATCAGGCTTCATGAAGCAATCGGCATATATTTTACTGAAGCATTTCATATAAGTTGCAAGGGCCACGTTTATCAACTGCTTGAAGAAAGGGATGGTCGATGAATGGGAGCTGCAAGCGGTTTTATCAAACTACTAGCATTCGACCAGCATTTTCAGAAAAGATACGATCAACCGGAAGAATTTCTAATTACATAGTAATATAGAGAGGTATGGCGAGTTGGAATAACACATAATTTGTGCTTCAGTAAGAATTTTTCAATTAACTAGGCTGTCCGAAACCCCTGTGTACGAAAATTACAAAAATATCTTATAGCAATTTTAGAACCCCCTTATACACATTGAGCTCGTGTTGTAGTGTGGTCTTAAAACACTCGTGAGTATAACAGGAGGTATGTAGAGGGACGTAATAAACTGATAACTTTCAGTGTATTTACAATGGTGAATACACACATAATTCCCAATTCACACATTCACAAAACCAGACTCTCTAAAGTTAAGGAAATTGGAAGTAACGCTGCTGGACTGGAAGAAACTGGTTGGTGACGTCGCAATATAAATGACAGAGTGGCGGCTATTTAATCGGGCTAGTTGAAGTTCTATCAGCTGTCATACTTAGATGTCCTTTAAATAATACTCGTATTATAAAAGACAAATGTGGCTGTTTGTGTCACTGTGTATTTTTTGTTTGCGCTAATTTCGGGGTTACTGATTCGATTATGTTTTCGTTTTCACTATAGTGTGAGATATTTATTTTGGATGGTAATTGTGTAGTTTTATTAAAACACGTACAGTATTTTCTAAAGTGCACCTAATTTTGTAACATAATTATAATATAGGTAGGATAATTTAAAATTTTTTGGAACTAAATTGGAATTTAACAGCAGTGCGGTGTCAGCCTGTGACGTCCTACTGCAGAGCACATTCATTTTTGTAATTAGGTTTTACACTATAATCTACCACTAGCTGTAGCTGTAAACTGTAGCTCTAGATATGCTCATATGCTCTAGTCTTTTTTATATATTTAACGTCTGCGTGTATGACTAACATTAAAAAGTACTATTGAACTCACGACCTCATATGTAAAGATATATACTTCTAGATAGGTAATCCATCGAAAATCATGACCCTATTATACATATTTCTAGACACCCCAGAAAAAAATTAATAACTGAAAATTCAGTGGTATTAGTCTAGAATAGGTAGGCTGTCGTCCTATCGCTTAGGGCTACCTGTACCATAACTAATATGTGCTACATCACATAGCTCATAGTCTCAGCAAAATGAAAAAGCAATGTGCAGGCCATATCTGCCGCAAGACCAACAATCGATGAGGTAGATGGGTCCTTGAATGGAGGACACGTACGGAGAAGCGCAATGTGGGAGGCCCTTTGGTCTGGTGGATAGAAGATTTGTAGAAGTTTTCCGGTAATGGGTGGATGACAAAAGTGAAAGATTCTGTGTGGTAGCCAATCTTGAGAAAGGCTATATAAAGTCGAGCAAAGCAACAGATAAAAGCCTGTTTATATAGGTGTTCTGTGACACCGTTACATAGACTGCTACGTCATTCGTTGATTCACTAGACTTGCAGGCGTAAAAGTTCTCTATGTAGACTCTCGCAACGCCAATCAATATAATTCATGCGCTCAATACATTCATAGCAGATAAAAACATACTATCGATCATTCTTCATAAATAGGTCAAGTTTAGAAAAAGCACTCAAAATGTATCTACCTACACCTTATAGAAGACTACTTGGCAATAGGTTGTATTTCCGCCTTTATGTTAAAGAAGTAAGAGTTATTACTGTATTTGATCCGATAGCTTTTGCACGTGAAATTTTCAAGATGTCTCAGGTGCGTTTTGAGAACGGTGCGCAAGCGCAGTTGTCGATGGTGCTTCGCGGGTATAACGCGCATTCGAGTCGTGAGTTGTAAAACTGATTGAAAAGTGAACGTGTCCATTTGACTGACTGTATGTTTTTGTGACAAGAGGTAACATTTTTTCTCATGTTTTCTTTCTCCTTTTCTTCGGGAACAAGAGATCGTAGGGCCATAATAAATTGAAAGTAAAAATTTAATTATTAGTAAGTATTTAATTACTACCTATCTATTATTTGTTTTATATTATTATATGATTATTATGAGGTTAAAATAAATACAGTGTATATATGAGAAGGGGGGATGTTATTACAGCAAATAATTTTAATTCAAAAGAAAATTAACAATTCATAATTATCAGCTATCGTTCTCATTAAACAGAAATATGTCCATGCATTTTTTGAGATATCCAAGATAAAATCCACAAATTTATATAATCAAGTTTCTTGATTTTTTCGTCTACCCATTTACGCCACTCTTAGCAGCTTTCAGCAAAGCTCAAAGGTAATGTTATTCAATATCATTTTATACTGGCTTTAGTCTCGGGATTTTCTCTCTTGGAACCATATTTAAGATCGCTTTAAAACTGGGGCTATTAATTCCTGTTTATATAATAATATTATTACATTTTATATAAACATTTTCTGTACCATCTGTAAATGCTGGTATAGTTTAATTGCCAAATGAGTTTTGATACTTGAGTTTTATTGATTATTTTGATTAATTATTTTATATATTTATTGCCTATAAAACATGCAATTTATAAATATCATATCATCAAATGATATAAAGGTATTTAAATAAGTTTTTGTAAATGTACTATTTTAAATGTAAATGTGTATGTACTATTATGTACTATTGTAAATGTGTATTTTATTTAATTGGTTTTATTTACTAGGAAAATACAACCATTAAAAGTACTTACGTAATTGTAAGTTCTTGGAAAATATGTATATACTTACGAAAACAACCTTTAGAAATAATATAGAAACATAAATTATCAAAATTAGTTATTCTCTAAACGTATACTCACCTAGTAGTCATAATAAGGAAGAAGATACCGCACAAACTATTTTCGATGAAGCATTAGGTCTCTTATTTCTTCTCTTTTATGGCAATAGCGAAATTAGCATTTTGTGCTAATGTCAAGTTATATTCACAATTAATAATTTTAAAGTCAAAACAAATTAAGATGCATGTCGTCTATGTGCCAGTCCCTTCGGAGTAAGTTAAGAGTTGCTCAGTAAATTGATAGTAGGTTTACTGAGGACAGAAGAGTGGACTCCTTGATAAAAAACGAAGTCTGATTTTCACAATAATACACACAAAAAGCCTTTGACGTTTAATTAACTCTCACTATTAAACTGCAAAACACAGAATACATAATTTTTATAATAATCGAACAGAAAAAACAGAACTTCACTACTCGAATTCCCGCCAAAAAGTCCGTATGATTAGATGTAGTCGAAACAATGGGCGTTGTCCTCAAGCTTTTGGATGACACCATGGAGATTCATGAGCATTTCCAACCTTCTCAGATTTTGTACAGAGATGTTTGGGAACATTTCTTGTGAACTTTTTGACAAGAACTCGAGAAGTGAAGCTTTTAGTAACCTTTCACGCACATCTTAAGTGAGAGATATTTTTTGCCGCATCAAAATTGGGTCTATATAAAAACCTACTACAAAAAATATATTGGACACTATTTAAATGAATAATGCCATTCGTAAATTTTTAGAAGACTTTTTGGCGGGAAGTCTACAAGTGAAGGTTGAATAATTATTATAAAAGTTTTATTTAATTATTATAAAAATTGTGTATCTCCGGTTTTGTGGTTTAATAGTGATAGTTTAATAGTGTTTGTAATAGTGAAGTATAAACATGGGACTACATTTTTTGTAGTCCAAGGAGTCCATCTCTGTCCTCAGTAAACCTACAATCACTTTACTGGGCATCTCCTAATTTGCTTCTACGTGACTGGACGTTGACAAGATGGTTTTAAACTGTATTTATTAACTTTAAATTACGAAGAGAATTTTACACTGGCAGAATATGCTAATTGCGCCATTGGCGAGAGAAAAAAAACATTTCCTGTCGTTGAAATTATCAATGGCACAATATAATACGTATACATACCGCTGTTTCTACACTTGTCGAATCATCTCTTATAATTGGAGATACTACTATTTGGTATTTTTCTCATTGATAGTCTTTTGGATGGTATGTCTGTTTTTTACACCAAGTGGATTAGCAAGTCCACTCTTTTGATAATAATTTGTTATTCCTCAATCAATTACATTATAATTACAGGAAACGTACTTGCAATGTCGAATGGTAACATTAGGGACGTTGAATACTGTTTATGTTTTTACTGTTCTGTTTCAGTTTTTTTTCATGTTTCGAATATCATACATTTTTTATGAAAAATTTAGCTAAAAGAGACAAAAAGTATATTTTTTGCAATAAAAACCTGTATAATTTTCATTTCAATTAACTCAGAACCATTTTCCACTTTTTAAATACAGCGTGGTTACAGACTTTAATATTTCTATGTTGGATTTTTTAAATATAATGTAGAAATAGTTACTGCAGAACCTTTGAAGTCAAGTATACTATTTCTTTAAATAGGTCGGTTTCATAAATCGCTAGGTATTATACCTGATCTACTTGTTTTTATAAGCAAATATATTTTTTATTCTTTTTTCTTTTCATATATAGCAATGGTGCAATTAGCATATTCTGCCACTTTCAAGTTTTCTTCCCATTACGCAATTTTAATAGTTAAAACTTATCGTGTGAATGTCCAATTCCGTAGAAGTAAGTCAGGATTCAGTCAGTAAAATGATAGTAGTTTACTGAGGACAGAAGAGGACTCCTTGGAAGCACACGAAAAACACAGTCACATGCTTTTATTTGATTATCACAATCATTACCCATTACATTACCCTCACAAAACACTTTGTTAATTAATTATCACTATTAAATCACAAAACGCACTACCTATACACGATTTTTTTAATAAATCAAACATAAACACGACTTCACTTCGCGAGTTCCCGCCAAAAAATCAAAAAGCAAATATTTGTTTTGATTGGTATTTTATAAACAAACCAGAATCGTTAAACATTTTTTATTCTATTATTAATTTTTGTTTTAATTTCTAATTTTTCATGTTTAATTAAAAAATTTTACTTTAAATTTTAAATTAAGAAATTGGAAAATGGAAAGTTTTAGTTTTATAATCTTAAATTAGTATTTTGTATATGTGTACTGTGTACGTATATGGAAATGTATTATTATTGTTATTATTTTACTATTATTATTATTTATCAGAAATCTGAATTTCTCAAAATGAATACCATGGTATTTTAGTACTAAAATTGATAAGAAAACCGGTTTTCAAGTAGTTTTCAAGGTTGACGCAAATATAAAGATATACATTGCCGTTTGTAAAATACATTTACATAAAGAGACAAAGCCACATAGATTAGACTTGTTGCCAATGTTTTAGTTTTGCAATGGATTGATATCAAAATGAAATAAAAGTTAGCTTATGATTGTACTCAATTAAGCTCAGCTGAGCTTGCTCGTAGTTCAATGCCCGGACCGCTATTGTCAATTAAATACGAGAAAGTTTACCTTTTGCAGATTATCTCTTGAACTCTTTAACTATGTATACAGGATTAAATAAAAAATACCGAAACTTTCATGAAATCGACTATACAATACAACTTTCATGAAAACTATTAAACAACGACTTGTTAAAATGATGTACTTACGTACACACCATGCGGTCTTATCAAAGAAACCCGTTTGGCAATTTCTAGGGGTGAGACAGATTAGGAGGTGTTTATTAAAAAGTCAAATTTGAAACTTCAGTAGGTACTACGTAATAAGAATGTTCTATTTTTAAAACACATGTAAATTAAAGAATTCCGAGAGCTACTGTACATAAAACACTATTAGACTCTAACGTGCTTGCCCTAGAATGCTACAGAGTAACGAAGTCAGAGATTTCATTTAAAACAAAATAACTTTTTTGAGTAAATATGAAGTTCCGAAAAAAATAGTAGATAGTCAATAGCAGAATAAAACAATACAAAGAGAATGGGAAACTCAAAAACGGTTAAGTTTTGGAGTCTCCGATTCTCTTTTGCCTTTGCCATCAGAAAATTTGCCATCATTAATATAGTACCGTATATAATATATATGTCAATCGGACTATGGTTAGTTACATCGAGAGGAAAACAAGGGCGGAAAATAATTTAATTACCAAGGGATGTAATCTAATTCCTGTGAGGACGTTCACCGTTGGTGTAAGAACTAAGTGAAATCAAATTAGTCTTCCCTGAACTTTGTCCTTAACTTCTGTAATATCGTGTTACATTGCCTAATGTTTTATATTGAGGATACTGAACCTAATCGTAAATACAGTTAAAAAGTAATCGGAACACTGGCGGACACCAGTCGAAAATGTAAATTTCGCAAATTTCCGTATGTTTTACGTTTTAGAGGAAAATGAATATTTATACACAACTAGCGACCCGCCCTCGCTTCGCTTCGGTTTATATGTTTTTTTTGTGAAATATTTTTTCAAAATTTCAAAATAAAATATAGCCTACATTAGACACGGATAATGTAGCTTCCTATTTGTGAAATATTTTTTGAAATCGGTTCAGTAGTTCCAGAGATTACCCCCAATATACCTACAAACATACAATTTTACCTCTTAATTATATTAGTATAGATAGATTTGTAGAGCTGAGCCCTATCCAACTTACCATATTGCATACCGAGTACTATATTATTTTTTAGGGAAAATTTATGAAGTACAAAAGAATGTTGTAGAACGAAAGTTGTCAGTTTTAATGATAGAAATTATATCTGTATATAAATACTAAACATATACAAATGTATATATACATTATATATACATATATAAAGTACATATATACATGTATATAAAGTACATATTTTCCCTAAAAAAAATATTTTTTTATATTTTGTCTTCATTTAAAACACCGCTCACTTTCAATGTTTCGTTATCGACAGTTTGACAACATAATGAGTTGTTAACATAAATATGCAACGTTCGGAAACTGTCGATAACACACCTTTTTATTACTCTACTCTAGTAGTGATTACACTTTTAGTTAACATAATAATTATTTATTTTTATTTATTTATTGATTAAGTTAATTACAAGTGAAGAGATGTTACAAATACAACGGTATGTTCCTCTGCAGTATACCCCATGGGCATACATACAATCATTTATCATTCATTATTTCATTTTTGTAAGAATAAAAGTCTTGTGTTTTAAAAAGTCCTAGAACATCAGAAGTTTGTTTCCAAGATTGTTCCGCCTTTGGTACAATGTTTATATGTGCATTAAAGTTTAAATAAATACAATAAAACACATTATGTTTACGTATACGTTTATATATGTACAATATTTATATATACAATCGCAAAAATAATCATTGAGCCACTATCCCTTATTTTTAATTTTGTTTGATTAGTACGAGTGTTACGTAATATCAATGAATTATAAGTATATGGTCGATGATTGCTTATTACTGTTAAATTATAGGTATATAGTCGATATTTATTTATTATATAGTGATAAATTATAAGTCGATGTTTGTTTATTACTGATAAATTAAGAATAAAGGATAGTGGATCAACAATTTAATATTGCCACTGTACCATAGCATCATCAGCTTGTGTCTCCCCGCTGTTTCTCCCAAGATCAGCCACTATAAGTAATCTTCTAGTTGTCTCATTTTATACTAACACAGCATATAAGTTGCTCGCTAGCAAACCGTTTTCCAAATCGGTATGTCAGTGCAGCTTTTCTATATCTTTTAATAAAAACAGGAATCTGTATAATGATCTGGATTACAGCTGGTTTATCATACTATACGCCGCGGGATATCGGTTACATTAAATGTAAATTAGGGTTGTTCGGGATATGATATTGCAGATCCGGATAGGTGTACGGATATATTGCATACTCTTTTACCAGTTTCGGTTACATATACGGATATGAAATTATTTCAGATACGGTTTCGGTTACGGATATGTTCTTAATGAACTTTTTAAGAAACGTGTTACTAACTGAAGGCAAAGAAAATTAAAACCAAATATGGAATAACTTTCAATCAAATCAAATCAAATGCAAACAGTAAGAACTTGTCAAAACTCGCCTAATTCAAACTCCGCCTAAAAATTATTTGTAATAACATCCCAATATTTTATTACGGACTCCGTTTCGGTTCCGATTTTTTTTTAAATCCGATAATCAACAGTTTCGGTTACGGTTACTTAGCTCCATAACATACCTAATGTAAATTGGTATATTACAAATAGGGCAATTTCATTCAATCTTGCGAATAGCCGCCATGCGCTCGCGTTGGCACCTTTATTTCATAAATATGGCCATTTGGTTAATATTATTGTTTCATTCAAGAGTCAAAATATTTAATTCAATCATTTTTAATGATAACCTATTTTATTACTTTCCGCGCTTTTGCAGTCTCATCTTTCATTTGTCAAACTCTAGTATATGCTTTTATAGAACTATTTTATTATTTTATAAATTTGTATAAAAATTTAACTGGCATAAGATTTTATTCATTCACGTACAAAAACAATCCATAAAATTAGTTGTAAGGAAAATGAAGAACAACTTTCTTTTAGAAGTAACAAATTTTACATAAATCAGCATTCCTAACTTCCAAGTACTTTATGAGAGCAAAAATTTCAAATTTACTTGTCGAACTCTATGATTTATGATTATCTTAGAAGAACTTGTAATCTTTCTATTACTGAATGATAAAAATTCAATTTGAGTTGCAATGCAATTTCTTCGTGCAGATTTTAGACAATTTATAGATATTTAGTAGTATGACTCTGCGTGAAATTTATATATTACTAGCAAAACCCGGCAAACGTTGTCCTGCCATAAAAGATGAAGTACTGCAGCGCCATCTAGTGGTGAGTTACAACAAAGTCGATAGCTCGAAAATATTCTCCGTGCTCAAATACCTATGTATACCAATTTTCGTGGCGATCGTTTGAACGGTATAGAAGTTAATGTGCTGCAGCGCCATCTAGTGGCGAGTTACAACAAAGTCGATAGCATAAAAACCTTCTCCATAAGAAGATACATATATGTGCCAACTTTCATGGTGATCGGTCAAACGGTATCGAAGTCTATTAACATCAGATATACCGACATCCTAAAATTATATAAAATTATATATATAGATACATTTTGAAATTTTGCATATTTTCGGTGGTCAGTATTTGCCAAATTTATTTGCGGTACCTACACCTCCGTTTGCGTAGGAAGGCGGAAAATAATTAGGATAAGTGAGTAATAATAATAAATAAATAAATAGTTTCAGAGTTCTCGAAATAACAAAAAATCTTTACATTGAATTAACTATATAAAAACTGGAATAGCCCACTACGATCAGAAACGGTACCTATGGTGCGGTTACGGTCACACCGCAGGGCTTCTCTCTCACTCATATTGTTAAGTGGATCTCCTGTTCCGCCGATTTCACTTTCTCCGCTCAGTGACCATTGGGAAGTACAAAAGATGACCGCCATATTTTTTGCGTTAATAATGTTATGTGTCAAGTTTATGTGGATGTGTTAAAATAGAAAATTAGAAAAATGCGACTTTATGGTGTGAATTATAAAAGCCACGCCAAATTTATTTATGCTCATGTGAAAATTCTCTATCATGAGACACTCAATGACCCACATTGAGGATTAAATATCCAATTAAAGAATAGTTATTAAAAAAGAGTTATTGTCGTAACTTTAAACTTTATATTAGTTGCTCTAACTTAGTACTAAGAATAGATCTAAGGGATAGCGCTTCACAGCTATAAAACAGATTATTCTAGTACAGATGTCAGCACACATTGCCCTTAGATGCCATTGCCCTGTCCCTACTTGTAAATTTAATGTTTTTGTAAACTACAATATAAGTGACAATTACCGTGTGGAAAATATGTAAATTTTTTAAATAAATCAAATCATTATTATTATAATTCAATTCATTGAAATGAACAAATTTAATTTCACAAATTTCTAACTGAAAAGTTGGAGCGACTAGATAGATCGACTAGCAAATAGATCGACTTTACTCTAAGCGACTAAAGAGCCTGTTCAAAAGAACAGATTTCTTTTGTCACGTTTTATTTGCGGTTGACGCCACCTAGCCACCTTTTGCATAAGTTGAGAACTCATTTCAGTGTAAATGGCATTTTATATATATAAATATGGCAAGTTCAGGTAAAGGTATGTTGTTCGAATGCTTAAATGGCCAGTAATACTACGATGCATAATGGAAAAGCAGGAATACAGGGATTAATTACATATATCTGTCTCGAATATATTTTTACTGCATTCGGCTTCAAGACCCGTCCTCCATGGAGTCCTAGTCTGCATTTAATCTTTAAGAAACTTTCACAGAGCATGGTCTACAGCACTGGTGAGCCAAGTGAGTCTATTTGTATCAAAATTATATATTTAATTAATTGAAGTATTAAAATCAATGCACTTTTGCCATTTGAATGGAAATTGTTTGATGCATCTGCTATAGAACTCGTGGAATTCTCTGAAGGCGCTTTTCACTGCCTCATCGGAGGTGAATGTTTTCCCCTGTAAAAAGTTATCCAAATTCCGAGAAAAATGGACAACAGTAGGGGCACGGTCTGAAGAGTATGGTGGTTGATGTTCTATTTTGTATTATTTGCCAGTTAAGTCGCGCTTGACTGAGTAATTACTGTGTTTTTAATTTTCAATTTTAAGTATTTAAAAAATAAAGATTTTGTTTTCGTCAAATTTTTTATTCTTATGCTATTGTGGTTGAACATAACAATTGTTACGTAACCCGTTTACATAACATTTTTTTTATTTTTTTTTTTTGTTAATAATGTTTAATGGTGGTAACAAGGTATGTTGTCAGTTTCTCATAATTCATTTTACGGTACATCCGGACGTGACAGTATGGACCGCCCACTGCATCTCAAATGATCAATCACTAAACTTAAATAATGATAATATTGTGTTCAATGACCCGCGAAACCTGTTCTTATCTCTTTGTAGATGAAAGTAATGACACACTTTTTTACTTTCATATTGACCTTTTGTACTTTAGAAGGCTTTACAAGTACACAATGAGTCAACGAAGACTGCTATAAAATATTAGGAAATGAAGAGGACTCACGGCAGTTTTAGATACGGGGTCAACCGTCTGGAGTTCCCAATACGGAAGAAATAAATGTTTGTAGAAAAATACGAGTATATAAATTAATTAATAAAATTTATATATATTATATATATATATATTTATTAATAAAAAAAAATATTGCTTCAATCGTCTAAATTTATTTTGTCGTCCTCCATTTGACGCAATACACTTTCGCCAGCGAATAATACATTCGTCATTAAACTAAATAATATAACAACAACAAAATCAACAAAATATTAAAATATAAACAATAATTTATGACCATTATAATACATATACATAAATGCATAATCATATTTACATAAACTATATACAAATATGCATATATATATGTATATAAGAATATGTAAATAAATTGTGTGTCGCGACAACAAAATGGAACTGGCTTAGCAAACGCTGAGCAATCCTCAGCACTGATATTCTGCCAGCACCTATATACATACATATATGCTCACGAGCAGCCATTTTTTTTTCGGAATGGCTAAATTCTTGTGGCCCTAGTGGCCTTTCAAGAGTCACCGGTCGTGGACCCGAACAGCCAAAGAAGTAGACAACCTTATCTCAAAATAAAAGTATTGAGTATACTTTTATTTTGAGATAAGGTTGTCTACTATTAGTGAGTTAAAAGTAAATATTAAATATTGTATTAGTGATATTAAAAGTAAAAGTGGATGAAATACAGAAAAAAATAAAAGAAAATGCTATCCTTATAATTTACAACAAACATGTTAGAGCGACATAAAAATTTGGGTATTGACAAATTATTATTAAATGTATGTATTCATCATTCCCTAAAATAAGTTTAACTAGAAATATAAAAACCAAGGCATCTAATAAGACTCTGAACACCTCGTTTCCAATAATGCTTTTCCAATAAATATTTTTTTAAGTTAGTTTTGAAACAAGCCATTGTATTTACCTGATAGACTGGTGGCGGCAGATTGTTCAAGCATTTGGTTGCCAGGTAACGAAAACTCCTGCGGAAAGCAGCGATCTGTGCTCGGGATGCGCAAGATATGGCGCACCTGTAGTCTTTTTATACGTGCAACCAGCATCAGACCAAGACAATTTTTGTGCAAATATACATACAGGTTGTTTTGTTTTCATTACATCAAATAGTAAATTAGTGAAATAAAGTTTGTAGTTTGTATGTTCAAAACGTGGGCTTTGTTAAGATAAGGAGCAATTCGGCATTGTTTTTATTCTTATGAATGTATCTTATTTTATTATTGTTAATAATGTCCTCACGTCCACTGGGTTTCAGCTAATAATCAGCGCTGTGGATTCTCACGCACAGCTAACGCTGGCGCCCATTCCACACAGGCAGCAATAAAGTTTTCGCCCAAAATTATGTTGTATCGTAATTACGGCCGAATAAACGAATGTTTCATTCTTTCTTTGTTCTGTAACTTCCGAGACCGTGAAACAATTATTAAACACTTGTATTTTTAATGTGGGGTCAAAACCAGTTGTAATTAGAACCAACTAATGAGTTGCCAAGTACTATCGTGAAATATTACCGTACCGAGCGGTTACTACACACGTAGTGACCAACATTCTTTGCTGAAAATCCCCACCGTCAGAACTAACAGCGAGAGATCGGGTGGTTCAATTGAATATGTAATTGCAGCCGTGTCTGGAAGTTACTGCTGCATCGGCGTCAACGCTATCACCTGCTACAAACAAATACACAATCTCTCGACGAGTCGACACATTAATCTCACGATGACTCGACCAAACTATTGTTACAGTTACGCCTAAAGCATGTCTGCCAAAGCATCTAATGAGGACTTTCTACCACCAGTGGGTATTTATATATACTTTCCAAATTTCTGAATTGAGAAATTCCAATGTATAGAAAGTTTGCGAAATGCAAGGACTTTACAGAACCTTAGATTACCACAGAGCCATGGAACGATCTATGCTGGGTGTATCTCTGCGTAACAGGATACGAAGCGAAACCACATATCATCTATACCTATACCTAAAACACTTACCTATCACCTTATAACAGAGGGGGCTAAGTAGCACTGCGAAATATTGTGTGTTCAGCCCAATTATAAGAGCACTATTTGTCAATCTCTCAAATAGTCCGTATTATATATGATATTAAATGATATATAAGAATATTAAATATACATATTATAATATATATACATAATTTAGGTATATGTATTATATGTGTATTTAAATATATATTTTGTCACTATTATTGTACTGTTGTACTCGTTCCGTACAATTTACTCGCTAGTTGTAAATTTTCCGTACGTACCTACTACGCGTGCCTTTATGTCTTGACCTATATTTCACTTCCGAGGTCTGCTGGAAGAGATCTCCGCGGGGGATAAGCTTGCCTTTTGTACATCTTTCCTCTTCCTTCCTTCTTTTTTATTTCATATTATGTGTGTACAATAAATTATTAAATAAAAAGTAAAATACTTATTTTCAACTTTCTATACATATACTTATTCAATCCAGTAGTAAAATATATGTCGAGGAGACATTAGTAACTCGTTGAACATGATGGGCACCGACCAAACAACAGACCAAGTTCGATCTGTCCCCTTCATCAAGGCATCGAGGTAGTCAATATAGGCTACCGGGTTGCACGAATGAAATGAACAATGGTCGGGACACTTAATGTTGCCGAAGCCACAGTAAACGGAGCAAGATTGTATTAATCTGGAGACTCCGTACAGGAAAGCGAAATGTGAGCAGGCCGCAGACTACACGGTCTGACGACTTAAAAACATCGCAGGTTTAATCTGAACCAGAGGAGCCACATATGTATAAATGTAGAGAAGCCACATAGAGCCACGATCGTGGAGAGGTATATGTCCGACAGTGGACGAAAACATGCTGGAAATAATTATGGAATTATAAAAAGTCTATAATAATATTAATGTCACACCTTTTTGGTAACATAAAGTTGAAAAAGAAATTGAGACTTTTGTTTGTTTTGTTTTTCCAACGTTTTAATACCTTTTTCACAAAAATATGGTTCAGTCATTCCTTGATAGCTAACATTGAACCATCAATGAAGCTGGATAATAGCCACGTAGCATCCTATTGATCAACTGAACAGCTTTCTCGATCATTCTTCTTGTTAAAATGTTCCTCAATGGTGAACATTTTCTCGTCCATAATTAAGATTTGTCTGTGAGCTTTGCCCTTTGCGTGCCGCCGAAGAAGTTGTTTTGATTTGTAAACACTATTTTTCTTTAAATTATCAGTTAACAAATGACCAATACGCCTTTTGTAAGCAGCACTCCTAAATCAGCTTTTAAAATACATGACACGGTTCTGGGTGCTATATTCATCTCTCTGGATAAAATATTTTGTTTCTGGACGGCATTTCTTCTTTCTCTCCTTCACAACTTTAATCGTCTGTTTAGTACGAATAGTGCGTGGACTTCCAGACCTTTCTTTGTCACAAACAGAGGACGTTTCAATGTACCTACCAATAACCCGGTACGCAAACATTTGGCTAATAGGTACCAAGCGGATGGAGAGTTTTAATAATTGCATTTGGCTCCACGCCTACTTTGTGTAATGCAATCACAGCAATACGGTTTTCGTTATCACCCCACTCCATTTTAATATTAGTAAAATATTTAATAATGATTGGCACTAAATTGAGAAAAAAGCATTTATTTTTGACGCGAGAATGACAGATTCCAAATTCAAATACATTTTTTTTCTTTATTGTAACGGTATTTATGGCCAGACTAGTTGCCAGACGCTAATCCTAATTCCATGCGGGCGTAGCCGCGGGCAACAGATAGTTTTTATGTGGTAATTCAATACTGAGCGATTTATATGTAACACAAACCCACTTATACAAGACTGTATCTTACAGTCTACACCTTAAGAGTGATTTGTACTCTTCGGACACGATATTCGGACAGTTGTCACAGATAACGGTTTAAAGCAGTCGGTGTACGCAAAAAAGGCACGCCTTCTTTACCGAAACTTTAACTGTTTTAGTAACTTTACCTTCACCTTTTTTACCTTTTTAGTAACTTAGTGTCGCAAATACGAAATGACGTATGCACTTATGGGTAGCCACTTATAGTATTAAGTAAGTCGTTTATCTACATATGGCGAATACAAAATAGAGGGTTACACATATTATGCACAATAGGAAGTTGTAAAAAAAAATTGTAATATTAAGCAGTATCAATACACTAAAAAATATGAATGAATGAATTTTGTTTTGTTGAATTCCAGTTGTAACTATTTGATTACATTAACCAATTATTTAAACACAATTTATTATACGGGAGCAACAGGTGGCCTCAGCGTTAAAAGCGATCTCTTTCAGACAGTCATCGGGTAGTGAAATGACTTACAGGAAAAGGTAGGATATTCAATATTAAAATTATACAAAAAATAATACTAACAAAACAATATAATACTGAAATTTATGATGGAAAGAAATCTAACTTTTCGATACAAGTGTACGTTATTAATTTCATAGTAAGCTTACAATATAAATATTTGTATACCGTTTAAATGAAATAACAGCCTCGATTGTTACGAAGGGTGAACACCAATTAGCTTTCTGGGCATATCAAAATTATTTTATAAGAAAGTGTGAATGGATTTTTCAAGGCCGATATAAGCTGTGGGTCATTTATAGGAAGTAGGACACTATCACACATTTTGTAGGGGGAGAGTGCACCCCTACGCTGCATTCCCACAGCCGCTGCGCGCACTCGACTGGCCCATTACCCTTCTCTCACAGAAGACTACCTTAAAATGTACTGCATTTCCTACTTTATCGTATTTCCCCAATGTACTTACGTGTTTCCGTAGTCAGTGAGATATGCCAGAGCCTATTCCCATCCTATCCTATCCCTCCCCATTTTTCCAACCGATTCTCCCAATCCATTCCTTAATCTACCAAGGTGGGCAGCGCATCCGGGGGCGTGCCAACGTTTGTCATTCTGGACTGATGTTGGCATGTATCGCGGATGTTTATGGACGACAGTATCCACTTACCATCAGGTGGACTGTATGTTCGTCTGCAGCCTAATGACTAATGAACTAATATACTCGTATTATAAAGAGCTCCAACTTTTGCTTTAGTTAAACTAAAGCAAAAGTTAAGGCACGGAATATCTCAAGAAAATTTCCTTCGTAGCAATTGGACTGTTATCACATCACATGTAATTTTTTTTTCAATACTGATATCAATATTTGAATAAGCCATGTGGCTGTTGTAGACCCGAACCATTTTTGATCGGTGTTAAGTACAAATGAGAAAGGCGTATTTTGCAGTGTTAAAAATATGGATTCATAAATTAGTTTCTATTCACGGAATGGGGGTGAAGTTAAGTAACCATCCAGGAAGCACAGCGTGGAAGGACCCTCAGTCAGGTGGACCGATGACTTGGAGATGACTTCCCCGGTGGTATCTAGATGAGTAGAGCCAAAGATAGTGTGTGGTGGAGAGTGTTGGATACATAGACTGATGATATGGACAAATACGATTTATGTTTAAGTTCATTGGAGAGGGGAGGATGCACCCTGCAATTCCACGTCAACCCTCTCTCATAGAAGACTACCGTAAGATGTACTGAATTTCCACTTTATCCCAGTTTACGTACGTGTTTCGGTAGTAAATGACATATGCTAGAGCCCGTTCCCATCCCATCCCATCCTACCACTATACTATAATGGAGAGGTCCATTCTCACGAACCTTTCTCCAAATCCATCCCTAAATCCGCTAACGTAGGACATCCGCGAACTAGCCAATATTTGTCATTCTGGACAGATAATGAAATGTATCGCGGTACTACCACCACCAACTGCTTACCACCAGATGGACTGTCAGGTGTTATGTTATTTTCAACTCCATATTATAGACATTATAAAGTTGGAATTAAATTGTCGTTGAATTAGTTGTTTCGGTGCCACTCTTTATATGAGAATTGATACTTAGAGAAACTCTTCTAGGCAAACCAAGCTGGAAGAAATTACGCAGATTAAAAAACCCGAAGTAAAAATTCGATAAAGCTAAAGTTTAACATCAAAGAATATAAACGGATAAAACCATGTTTGCCTTTATCGCTGGAGAAACCATTAAATTAAGTTATGGAGATTGACAAGGGTCTCTTGCCTCAAGAAAGAAAAGGTGCCGTTACCAGAACTTATTTGAAGGCACCCTTTGTAATACTAAAGTCGTAATTTTCAGTAGATATTGGACTCCACTTTTTAGGGTTTCGTAGCCAACCCTTATACAGGGTTCAAGAAATACCTTCAGCCTATTAACGCTGAATTTCTTTCGTGAAAACTAACAACTTTTGCTTTAGGACTTTTTTAAATTTAGGCCTTTTTTATACATACCAATCACTCACTTGTAACGTATTAGCATTAGCACCTATACTAGAACATTACCACCAATTCCCATAGATATAGGTATTTAACATCGATATGGGTATATCTTATCGAAGAAATCTAGTTGGCAATTTCTAGGAGGGTGAAGTAGATGGGAGAGGGTTAATTAAAAAGTCAAATTTAAAACTTAAGTACTACGTAATAGGGATGTTTTTATTTTCAAATCACACATGAATTAAATAAAAGTCGCGAGCTACTGGACATAGAACACTATTTGACTCTAACGTGCCTGCCCTAGAGTGCCTGCCTGCCCTAGAGTGCCTGCCTGCCCTAGAGTGCCTGTCTGCTTGTATAACATGTCAAATCGATGGTACAGTCGAGTTCATTAATATTGCAACAGTGCATAAATATATGAACAATCTATGCGATCAATAAAATGTGATCGAGCTAAGGAACCATAAATATGTGAACAACATTCTACAAACAATCTGGACTATCTACACACTATCTACCATAATATAAATATCTACACACCTATTGTACAAAAATGTATACACGGCAAAGACCAAAATTATCTAAATAAGCAACAGTTCATAAATATATTAACGTATATTAAAATCAACTTAATATTAAAGTACTAAGAATTAAATTAGAAACGCGAGAAAAAAGAAATACGTTTCTGTCATGACACGTCACGGACTGTCTTTTGTTTTCAGAATTTCATTTCAAATTTTTCACAAAATGTAATATTGAATAGATTTATATTATACACTAGCTGTGTAACCCGGCTTCGCTCGAGAATAATTTAAATAGTTCAGATTATTGAAGAACAACATTTCTTGGGAAGTAGATCGATTTAGTAGTTTAGACATGAAGGTGGATTAAAATATAAGGTTAATTAAATATAAATATAATTAAGGTGGCTGAAAATATTTATTACTTATTACATTTATAAACATTATAAAGTAATTTAAACTCATTTTAAACTAAAAGACAAACCATTTGTCTTAAAATTTCTTAAATTGCTTATTCTCGTAATTCATCACCAATAAAAATAAAATAAAACGAAGCCTTATTATGGCGAATCATTCATGATTAATATTTGGTATAACCTCCGTTCGCTTCTATAACTTTTTTAAAAGGGTTAGCATTGATCTAATTGTATTGTAGCACATCAGTATTTCTTAAACTATTCCATATATCATATACATAAGCCCTCAGATTGGCATCTGTGCGTGTTATAGTGGAATCCCTGTGTCGAGTTATTAATCCCCATATATTTTCGATGGGATTTATGTCTGGGCTTCTTGGAGGTAATCGAATTAGTTCTATATCTTCTTGTTCATCAATCCAAGACTGAACTCTCTTTGAGTTGTGCGCGGAACTACCATCATGAATGAATGCTATGCGGAAGTTTTCCTGATACACAATTTTGGCTGTAGGTAAAAATACACACTCGATATTCGTCATACGACCTGTCAATTCAATGGGTCCGCCTAAATTAATCCATTCCCAAAACCCACAACGAACGTCGTCCACTACGTCTATTTGACCGTACGTTTTTTTCATTATATCGTGTATTGTTTGGTCGCCACAACAATACACGACCGTCAGCCGGAGAAACGAGCACCTTCTCATCCATAAAAGCCACGTTCTCAAAGTTGAAATTTAAATATCTGTTTGCGAAGTTCAACCGTAACTCCTTATGTCTGGGTGTTAGTAGCTTCGTGCAATCTTCGGCGTATAGTTAAGTTAGAAACCCTAAGATCTTGAGCTAATCGAGTTATGTTAATACAACTATAATATAATTGACTATAATTTAACTAACTAACTATACATTGCAATTAAACAACTTTTAACGGTTTAAATCGCGTATATTTGACATGATTTATATCCCGACGTTTCGAACACTTTGCAGTGGACGTTGCACGAAAATATCAGCTAAAACTTGACTTCGTCCAACGACGTGTTGTTTGAATCGTCAACGAACCCATGAGGTTTGGAATCGCATGGCATTCAAACAGACGTGTCATCTCTCTGCGTTTTCTACCTTCCTTAAAATGGGAAATATTCTGAAGAGCCGTTCCATCTGATGCCAAGTTAGTTTTTACTATTATTAAGTATATGCAACATCTCCTATTTGCTGTACCCTAATAGGCTCTGTGTATAATAGTTATAGGTAAGTTTGTTTTGTAATTTCTAACTCTATTCAGGGTGCAAAAATAAATAAACTTCAGATTTTCATCAGCGCACCTCTCGTCACCGAATGGCGGTTCATGCACACATGCTTGACAAATTACAGGGTACGGTGCGGTCTTCTAAACATTTTATGCCACGAACCCGAAAATTGTAGGACGAACGCTGAGGTTTTTCCTAAGGACATGGGGCTCTTCAAAATGGCTGTGGATAGGATTCTGCAAGTTTGTCAACGCCTCCGCATCCCCCCTAGTGTTGCAAGTGTCAATTGGCGGCGGTGACCACTTGCCATCTCATGGGCCGCTCGCTCGTTTGCCATATCTTATACGAAAAAAATATTTTTTTCTGAACTTGATATTATTGATTTTCTGAACTGAATTTTCCCCAAAAAAGTTAAAATTTTAATTGAAGTCCCTAACTTGGTTAGTCTTTACTACTCACTACACGCTAGAAGGGCAACACCCGCACACTTCCTTGATATATACCTGGTAATCGAACCGTTATTATTAGGTACAGTCGAGTTCATAAATATATTAACATTGTCATGTGTTCAAAATATGTGAACGCTGAAAAACTCCTTAAAATTCTGAACATATTTATCTTTCATATATTTGTGCACAACATATCACTTCACAAATATTAAAACACACCTATATCAATAACATCTCAACAAATATAGTCTCATATATATGTGTACAACTCTTTGTTCATAAATATCTATACAGGCTTTGTTTAAATAATATCTTAACATAATGACAATCAAACAAAATATGTAAATAAAGAGGTCAGATTGTAAATACTGGCTAGGTAAACTTTAAAGTGACGTTGAGATGTAGGTTTGATCTAGATATTGATTTTAAACATCTATGCATCAATTCCTGCAATTTAAATTTTAATGAAATAAGTACAAAATGTACAGAATTTACGAAAAAACTAAGTACAAAATAATATCTATGCGTGAAGATGGTTTATCTCTATCGAATATAGCGGAAGAGTTCGTCATCTCGGCAAGTCAAGTAACAAGTATTTTATATTTTACTAAATTATTAATAATGTTATATTGATAACTAACTAAGTTCATTTTACAGAGAAATACAGTATATTTATGGTGGAAGAGATAGCAAGAAGAGGGATCTGTTGGAAAACACGTGTCTTTTGGCCGCCCCAGAAAATACAACCGCGAACAAGATAGACAATTAATAGAAAATGTCCGCAATTATAGTTAGTTAATATTTTCTTAGGTTTTCGCGATTACTATACATTGCAATTAAACAACTTTTAACGGTTTAAATCGCGTATATTTGACATGATTTATATCCCGACGTTTCGAACACTTTGCAGTGGACGTGGTCACGGGGTGACTAATTGATTTTATTTGTCACTTGAGTTATTAAGAAATTATTACTACCGTCTGAAATTTTTTGAACTACCGTCTGAATTTTTTTTTAATCATAACATTCCCTATGCACGCAGTATTCGCTCACGGTGTCCAGAGGTCTTGCAGTATGGCGTTGGCCTTGGGATTTAATTAATTTAATGACTGGATCCCAAGCCGGTGGTACTTGCCAGTGGTACTTGCCAGCCTGGCTGTTCGCCAGGCTGGCATATCTTGTTCGCGGTTGTATTTTCTGGGGCGGCCAAAAGACACGTGTTTTCCAACAGATCCCTCTTCTTGCTATCTCTTCCACCATAAATATACTGTATTTCTCTGTAAAATGAACTTAGTTAGTTATCAATATAACATTATTAATAATTTAGTAAAATATAAAATACTTGTTACTTGACTTGCCGAGATGACGAACTCTTCCGCTATATTCGATACAGATAAACCATCTTCACGCATAGATATTATTTTGTACTTAGTTTTTCGTAAATTCTGTACTTTTTTGTACTTATTTCATTAAAATTTAAACTGCAGGAATTGATGCATAGATGTTTAAAATCAATATCTAGATCAAACCTACATCTCAACGTCACTTTAAAGTTTACCTAGCCAGTATTTACAATCTGACCTCTTTATTTACATATTTTGTTTGATTGTCATTATGTTAAGATATTATTTAAACAAAGCCTGTATAGATATTTATGAACAAAGAGTTGTACACATATATATGAGACTATATTTGTTGAGATGTTATTGATATAGGTGTGTTTTAATATTTGTGAAGTGATATGTTGTGCACAAATATATGAAAGATAAATATGTTCAGAATTTTAAGGAGTTTTTCAGCGTTCACATATTTTGAACACATGACAATGTTAATATATTTATGAACTCGACTGTACCTAATAATAACGGTTCGATTACCAGGTATATATCAAGGAAGTGTGCGGGTGTTGCCCTTCTAGCGTGTAGTGAGTAGTAAAGACTAACCAAGTTAGGGACTTCAATTAAAATTTTAACTTTTTTGGGGAAAATTCAGTTCAGAAAATCAATAATATCAAGTTCAGAAAAAAATATTTTTTTCGTATAAGATATGGCAAACGAGCGAGCGGCCCATGAGATGGCAAGTGGTCACCGCCGCCAATTGACACTTGCAACACTAGGGGGGATGCGGAGGCGTTGACAAACTTGCAGAATCCTATCCACAGCCATTTTGAAGAGCCCCATGTCCTTAGGAAAAACCTCAGCGTTCGTCCTACAATTTTCGGGTTCGTGGCATAAAATGTTTAGAAGACCGCACCGTACCCTGTAATTTGTCAAGCATGTGTGCATGAACCGCCATTCGGTGACGAGAGGTGCGCTGATGAAAATCTGAAGTTTATTTATTTTTGCACCCTGAATAGAGTTAGAAATTACAAAACAAACTTACCTATAACTATTATACACAGAGCCTATTAGGGTGCAGCAAATAGGAGATGATGCATACACTTAATAATAGTAAAAACTAACTTGGCTTCAGATGGAACGGCTCTTCAGAATATTTCCCATTATAAGGAAGGTAGAAAACGCAGAGAGATGACACGTCTGTTTGAATGCCATGCGATTCCAAACCTCATGGGTTCATTGACGATTCAAACAACACATAGTTGGACGAAGTCAAGTTTTAGCTGATATTTTCGTGCATCGGCCCATAGGTGCGAGCAGGCCACATGGAGATGTGGGACCTAATTTGGAGTACTGTTTATCCGCTTCATATTTCCATATAAAATACAGATTTTCATAGCTTTTAACCCTATTCATACTGGACATCCGCAAAATAGTTTTAAACAACGTTATCAAAACTTTTTGGTGACCCAAGGGGCCGATTAAAAGGGTAATTGTGTATAAGGCTGAAGTTTGCTTACGTTACTGGTTACAATTCCATTTTGCGGGTCCGTCCGTGCGTCCGCATCAATTATTAAGGAAAGTTATTGACTTTCATATTAATCTGGACACTTTCGTTGATAACTTTTATTGCGTTAGGCATTAAAGGGATATAGATACGTTTTGTTGTTGAGATATTTTCCAAGAAGACGAATGAATTATTCAAATTCGCTTTTAATTGCATATTTTAATAACCTGAGGCGGTATTAGGTATTACTTCCATTATAAAACCTTTTACTGCAAGTTTACCTTTAAATACTATAGAAAAGGCGACAGACGAGCATACAATCCACCTTTTTTTATGGACGAAGGCAGCAGGCGAGCATACAGTCCACCTGATGGTAAGTGAATACTGTCGCCCATAGACATCCGCGATACATGCCAACATTAGTCCAGAATAACAAACGTTGGAACGACCCTGGATGCGCTGCCTACCTTTGGAGATATAGGAATGGATTTGGAGAAAGGGTGGGAAAATGGGAAGGGATAGGATGGGAGTGGGTTCTGGCATATCTCACTCACTACCGAAACACGTACGTACATTGGGGAAATACGGATAAAGTAAAGTGCAGTACATATCAGTGTAGTCTTCTTTGAGAGAGGGGTAAGGTGGCTAGTCGATTGCGCCCAGCGGCTGTGGGAATGCAGCGTACACGCTCCCGCTACCAGCATATCCATTGGCTATTGACTTTGACTTGGCTATCGCTGGCTATTGTAAGCCTTTTATTGCTCAATAACAAACTTTTTTGAGTTCGTAAACAAGTTATGACGTCTATTTTAAATTCTTTTTGTTGCTTTTACCGTACTCGAATAAGTGTTTATTTTACAATATTATATAAGGTCGGGGAAAAAGTTCCTTCGTATTTTATATCCATATTCAACATTTTTTTAAAAGTTTAATTGCATTTAATTATAATATATATGTGCCGTTTTGTTCTATAACTTGTTGTCATCTTGAAGGTAGTGACATGATCCCGTTGCTGTAGAAATTTTGGGATTTTTGGCCAAAAAATTGCGACAAGTAGTTTTGACAGTCCTCTCTTGATGTTAACGTTACACTACCTAAAGAATACTGAAGAGACCGAAACAATTGGAAATCTGAGGGCGGAAGGTCAGAGCTATATGGTGGGTGTATAAACACTTCCCAACCAAGCTCTCTCAATTTTTGCTGAGTGGCCAAAGATGTGTGTGGTCTGGCGTTATACCCTTTCTGTTGATCAATTCCGGGCGTTTTTGCTCAATTTCTTGCTTTAGTCTCATCAGCTGTTGCCAGTAGAGATCCGAATCGATGGTTTTGCCCTGCGGTAAAAGCTCATAATGAACGATGTTCTTCCAATCCCACCATACACACATCACCTTCTTACGCGTTAATCGGGGTTTCGCCACAGTCTGTGGAGCTTGGCCGCACTTAGACCATGATCTTTTCCGCACGTTCTTGTCGTAAGTGATTCACTTCTCATCGCCAGTGATCAATCTTTTCAAAAATGGTTCGGTTTCATTGCGTGTTAATAGAGAATCGCAAACGAGTACACGGTTCATTAGGTTTCTTTCAGTGAGCTCGTGTGGTACCCAAATATCGAGCTTTTTGTGAATCCAGACTTTTTCAAATGAGTCAAAACTGTTTTGTGGTCAATGCCCAGTTCATCAGCAATGTCGTAACTACTTATATGCTAATCTGGCTGCACTTTTTCACAAATGGCATCAACTTTATCGGTAACAGGGCGACCGGAGCGAACTGCATCTTTAACATTAAGATTTCCTGACTGAACTTTGTGAACTTTAAACCAACTTTGTGCTACTCTTACTGACACTGCATTAGGTCCATAAACGGCACAAATTTTTTTCGCGGCTTGTGTCGCATTTTCCCCTTTTTTGTAATAAAACTTTAAAATGTATCGAATTTATTCGTTAGATTCATTTATTTTCTTGGACAGAAAAACAATTGAAAAATAGCGGGAAACAGTTTTTAATTTTTTTATTTCCTTTTTTTAAATGTTACCTTTTTAATGGTATCATAACCAGCCAGGTACAGACAGTTCAATCAAAGATATTGGGTCACAACTTCATACATACAAAATACGAAAAGACTATCTCCCCGACCTATTATTTGCGGTTGGCGCTACCTAACTGCTTATTGAATAATTTGATAATGAGCTGCAAATAAATTTGTAGTTGAACACCAATATTTAGTGGTAGATATTCTATTCTCGACATACATTTGTAAAGTCCTAAGTTTAAAGTTTACTAAATTTCTGAAGTAAAGATTTTTTTCAGTAATATTAAGCTCATTTTATATTCTAAATCGGGTCAGAACGCGTATAATTGTGAGTGTTGTGTACCGCAAATTTCCATTTTATACAGGCCAAATGCGGGTAGTTGAAAAAACTGCTCGAAATTCGCGACTGGGTAGTCGCGGGTAGTTTCCAGTCAGCTCGGGATTATGGTTAGAATAAATTAGCCGATAGGTTGAGTAAAATAAAAAAAATAAGTTAAGACCCGTTTAATATATAAAGATAAATAATAGAATAGGCAGTAAAATATACCGAATGGGGGCAGTAAACCGAGTCAGTAAATTTAAATTTATTAGATAAATTTATTAAATAAATATTTGTTAGGTTTTTTATTAAAATTACCTACATGTAATGACAAACAACACCACGCAAGGGCCCAGCAATTCATATTTTTTTTTCAAATACTATTAATTAAATTATAAATTGCCCTAAATTAAATTAATATTCATTACATTATAATATTACATTACTACATCATACGATAGATTTACGAATGAATTATTAATTGTTTTATTATTAATTATTATTTAGCTATTAGTCATCTTTTATATTTATTTATTATATTATAATAATATGTTATGATGTGTTTGTTCATAAACAAAAAATAAGTTTGTTATTAAAAATGTTAATTCTTTCTTGGGACTTTATGTTTAGGTCCTTTGGTAACAATAAAGATAGTAATATGGTCCCGTCGTCGTAATAAGGACTTTTTCTTCTTCCTCTGGTGCTACAGCCCTTTGTGGGTCTTGGCCTCCTCCACTAATCTCTTCCAACCGCCTCTATTCACTGTAAACATTCCCATCTGCCTGAGATCCTCTTCCACGTAATCTATCTAGGTCGGCCTCTTGGCCTTTTTTGCTGCGGAGTCCCTCTAGTGATAATTTTTACTTTTCTATTGTCATGCATCATCTCTAACTGACCCGTCCATCGGAGTCGTTGGGACTTACAATGCCTGACTCTCGTTACGTCATGAATCAGTTCCGTGGATCATTCTGGTACGATAGCTTCCGTCACTTTCTGGATCGAAAATTTTGCCCAGAACTTTCCTTTCAAAGACGGGCAGTTTTTCTTCATCATTTTGTGTCAGAGTCCAAGATTTATGATAGATAGTTTATATATCTACACATAAACATAAAGTTTGATTTTATTATTACACTTCCCGGCCGAAAGTAATACACATTGGCTATAATCGGCTAGCTTCGGTTTTGTAGTCGATCATAGCCGATGCGTATTACTTTCGGCCGGGATGTGTAAGTATAGAGATACACTCACTCCTATTTGCTACACCCTAACCGGGTCTGGGTAAATTGTAATAAGTTTGTTTTAATTTGTAACTCTATACATGGTGTAAAAAATAAATTAATTAATTTAAGAAAAAATGCTTCAATTTTACAATTATTAATTAACAATTTTCATTTGTTACAGATTGGCTAAATAGCAACAAAATGGTTGCTAAGATAATAAATTCTACACAGACTGCTCTAAAGGGCTCATACGATTACTATGTATGGACATTATCTTTATCAGGTAAGTGGAACTAAGCTTTGTAAATCTTCTATACTTACATATATAAGAAAAACCAGAGCCCTGTCTGTACATTTGATTTATTATTGCTACAAGTTATTACAGTGTACTCTATAAATGACACAGAGTCCAAAATAATATTCTATTGTAATTTTTATTTATTTATTAAGACAAATCCACTAACTAAATTATAACTATTATTTATTAACTAAAACAAAACTTACTTCAATATATAGAGTACGATGATAGATAAATAAATTATATCTATCTACGAGTATACAATATGTAAGATTCTATACATCTCTTGTATTCGTTTACTTTCGTTTAAATATTTATCTTTAGTAACGTTTTAAAAGCCGCTTTACATAATGCTAATGTTTCTTGACGGACACTTGCACCAGAGGCTGTACGGAGATCACATTGCGGAATTTCTCCGTTATGTAAGCGGAAAGTGCGTCTCAACTTTCGCTTTACTTATAACATTGGAACGTTAAGAAAATGTAATTTCGCGCCATTTTTATTATGTTTTACATTTGTGATCATAATATAGTGGCGTTTAAGTGTAGTTTTAAAACATAACGCTTGCGGTTTAGTTTAGTCTTTTTTAGAAAATGGCTTTGTAATGTCAGTTCTCATATTAAACCTTCATTAAGTGGCATTGTCTATGACATATCACTATCTATTGATATTGTGAGCTGTCTGACTTGCGTTGGTGCCGCGACGAAATTCATATTCAAAAGTAGCAGAAATTTTCAATTTATCCATTTTATTTTCAAGACAATCACATGAACAAAATTTAGGTACAGAAAAGAACTATAATTTCACCGCATGACAAAGTGTATCGATTGCCGGGGAGAATAATTAGAGAAGCAATAAAACAACTTCCATCTTCGTATCCGATTTCATTTTTGAGATTCTAAAAACTCAGTGTCACCCATGTACAAATGTCATCTTTTGAAACAAATTCGTAATATCGATGACTCTTTTTACAGATTAACTATTACACCTATGCAAATAACTTCAAATATGGCTTATATTGAAGTATTTGAATACAAACGCAAAAAAGTGGTTGAATCCAAAATTGCAAATGTCATCTTTTGATCCGAACCTCCTCATTTCTCAAATTCATTATTTGCCGGCTTTCAATTAAGTCCCTAGGTTTTTAGTTAAAAAAACCGATTTGATTATTAACTTGCGACACATACATCCTTGCAATTTGACATTTCGTCTACACTTTATAAGTAGCAGTCAACGCAATTTATTATAAATTTAAACCTGACAATAAATTAAAGTCTAGATTTTTTCTCTAAAAATGAACTACAGTATAGACATTACGGACGGATGACTAGACAAAAAGACTTGAACAAATAACAATCAATGTCAAATCTGACAAGGGTGTCTGTACTTTTGCCGGTCACACTACTTGTGTGAGAGTAGCTTAATAGTGTCGGAAGTTTTAATGAGAAATGTTCGCCTCATTCATGAGCTTGTGTAGTAACAATTCCTATTAGTGTAATTTACTTATTCGTGCGGAAAGGCTTACAACCGTTTTTGTGTTAGTTGTTTAACCTTTTCAACATACGTGGGTGACACTGAAAGTTTTTAGAATCTCAAAAATGAAATCAGGTATAAAGATGGACGTTGTTTTATTGTTTTTCGAACTATAGAAGTTTTTCAACTTTAGGCACCTCTTCAACATCCGTTTGGAAGACCGTTACAGCTTCTTCTGCATTCATAAAACTTATTTCTCCGAGTTTATCCTTCATTTTAGGGAATTAATGAAATTCACAGCGTGCAAGGTCCGGACTGTATGGCGAATGACTCAATAAATACGAGTATACATTTACAGTCCTCAAAACTTGCTTCGTTTGTCTGGCGGAGTGAGCTAGGGCATTGTCGTGATGGAGGATCATTTAACTTCGTAGGCGTCGTTGTTTGACTTTTTCCGAAACAGAAGGCAAGCAGCTGTTCACATACCGTACCGCAGTTACTTTTCTTTTCTTTTCTAAAATTATAATAGGAATGTGGCCCGATCTGCCAAAGAAGGAGACAATGTCTTCTTTTCAGCATTCTGTCCTTTCTTCACTTTCGTCTGCAACTCTTCGAAAGGAAACCCACTGCGCAGATTGCCTCTTAGTTTCAGGCTCATAGCAGTAGATACAGATTTCGTCATCTGTTATTATATTAAAAAACAGCATGTTATTGACCATTGTCGAATTTTTCAAGCATTTGGAGACACCATCCCACGCGGCAGTGTTTTTGAGCTTCGATCAAATTGTGAGCATTTTTAGCACAAAGCTTCCTTACCCGATTCTGTAAAGTTGTTGGAAATTGACTCATACCAATACCTAATGATGCCCGTATCTGCTGATATGTCGTTAATTTGTCTGCTTTAATCTTGAGCCGCACAGTTTTGATGTTTTCCTCCGTCATCGTCGTCGCAGGATGCCCTTCTCTAACATTGTCACTGAGGTACCTTTTAAAATTACTGAACTAGTTATAAACAGCGGCACCAGATGGGTCTTCATCACCAAATGCTAACTTAATTCTTTCATGGCTTTGTTTTTGGTTTAGACCGCAACGAAAGTCATTAAAAGTCATTGAACAAAAATGTACTACTGGTAAATTTAGTTTTCCACAAACATTGAACTTTCAAATTGCCGCCAGATATAAAGAACAAATGACAGCTTTGAAAATTAAATGGCGTTTGACAAGCAAAAAGTTACATTTTCAAAATTCGAATTTGTTTATTTTCTATCGTACTGTACAGTAGATATTTCGGTAAATATTTAGATTAATTTTGTCGACGTTTTTGTCGACGTTTGAAATTTTTTTGTCGGTAATTTTGTCGTGGCCTGTTGACGGTTGTCACTCTGAACTGATGTTAGCATCTGTAGCTGTACAAAAATAGGAAAAGTGAAAATGTCACCTTTTAGTCCTAAGCTCCTTAAATATTACAATATATTTCTAAGTGAATTTAGATTTTTATTTGAAAAGACTGGCTTCACCAGAATTATAATGTAGAGAGTTGTACTTGAGGCTATAATGAGGGTTTCAAGAGAACTGTAAAAAAGATACCGGAAGGTCAGCAGCGCATCAGCATCTTCCCTATTGCTGCAGGTGTACATGGGCGGCGGTGACCACTTACCATCATGCGGCCCGCTTGCTCTTCTGCTATCTCATCCCATAAAAAAAAAAATACGAATTCATTTTTTTTTATTGCATAGATAAAAAATAATTTATGAATTCGTATTAGTCGTATGGAAAAAAATTCAGCATACATAAAAAATATATTTATGTAAATGAACTTCATTACCTTTTGAATGTCACCGCGTCGGCAACGCCGATAAAGAAATGTCTCGGTTATGATGACAAAGAACATTGCAGTTTTAATAATGTATCATTAAATTCATATATATTTGTTTTAATATAACGATACCCTTGATAGGTGATTGGAGATCGTATTTAATAACCGATCGAATTGAAGTTTGGTACAAAATAATTTTCCATCTATATTTCAATAAAAATATAGATTAAACAAGTAACATCCATTATTATTAGTTTGTTAGTAACATAATGTTAGTATTTTTAGGATCCATAAGTAGTGTGTTTTTTGGAGGGGGGTTGATGCACGGTGCAATCCTGTGTGCCTCTGAGCGCATTTGACCGCTCCCCTGCGCTCACAGAACATAACGGGAACATGTACCGTATCTCTCACTGTGTCCTATTTCGCTCAATCTATGTACATGTTTCGATAATGAGTGTGATATGCCAGAGCCACATCTCGCCCCATTCTATCCATTTTTACAACCTTTTCTTCAAATCCTTTCCTATGTCTACAAAGGTAGACGGCGCTTCCGGGGGCGTATCGACGGTTGTCACTCTGAACTGATGTTAGCATCTATCGCAACTGTGCATGGATAACGTTAACCAAATGCCATCAGGTGGGCTGTCTAATGATCTGACAACTTCTTTCTATAAAGAATGTGTTAGTGTCACATGTAAAACCCGTTTTCATTAAAGACGTGTTTGTCCTAATAAAAACTCGAATGTGCTGACAAGCAAATATCATTGTTAGTTAGAACTAGTTTTAACTATGAAGAACTAGGTGTAACGGAATGAATCAGACAAAATCAATTAAAATTAGTGCCGATATCACATCGAGATCTGCCCGGGCGGACCGCGAATGTGCTTGAATTATCAAGTATCTTGAATGAGTAGTATCAAGAGCTGAATTTAGCTAAACAATGCGAAAATTACTCTGCCCAGAAACAATTAAATTAATTAGACAACACTTTATTCCGGTTATCACAACACACAATAATTTGTAACATCAAAAATAAAGAGAGAAGTGCCGCAATAGAGTAGGACGTATAATCGTGCCGATGTGTATTGCTATGCCGGAAATGGACTCCAACTCGGCATAAGCTGCGGTGAACCACAGCGCTGGTTTTCAGTGGAGCCATCAAGTCGCCACGGACGTCGGACAGCAGTGAGAGAAGATGATAAACAAATAAAACAAGGAAATGAATAAACACGCCTCCTGTATGTATCTTCTTTTGTAACTATTTTTATCATTTGTGTGTACAATAAGGTAAATAAACAAATGGTTGTTAATAGTTCGGCCACAGTACAAAACAAAAACCAGTCTGCTGCTATAATGTTTCCCGCGCTAGAGGGTAGCATATAAAATTTTCAGGGTATAAAAGATGAGTCCACACACTTAAGTCAAAGATAAAAATTAAGATAAAATAAATATCGTACTTGAAAAATTAAGAAGAATAAGGAAATATTCAGTAAATTTTGAGCAGTAATAAGAAATGAAGTACAGAGGGAGAAAGGAGAATATTGATCTTCAGCTCAAGTAAGTGGGTAAAACACGTATATCTGATGGTACTTGCCTTTGATAGTACATCAAATATTATTTGTACTTTGATTTGAAGGTACCTAAAACTCCTTTAGCTCCCTAATGGGCGGCGGAAAGTTGTTCCAGCACTTCGAAGCGGCGTGTCTAAAATTACCACGAAATGCAGCTACCATGTGACCAGGGATTCAGGACAAAGGTTCACAAGCTCTAAAATTACATGTAGCATTATCACGTAACCCTTTCGGCTTGTGATAAATTAAAGAATTAAGTCAGTTAATTGTGTTTTTACCAGAAAAAACTAGTTGTAACGAAGGCGTTTAGTCAAAACTAGTTTTCACTAGAACAAATGCGTTTTTACTGAAAACGAGTTTTACATGTAACATTAGAATCATTTACAATAATAGTTGATTTTTCTTACAATCACTCTCTTTGAGTTGTGCCTCAACTTAATTCGGTAAATGATATTATTGTCTTTGAGATAAATATAATCGAAGTAGATGTCATTATTATTTGATGTAAATATTGCGTCTAGCATTTTACATGGCATTTTTTTCTAAAAAATGAATTATCGAATAGAAATATTTTTGATACATATTAATGGACTGCGCAATCACACTTATGGATGTATTTTAATTAAAAACTTAGTACATAATTTGTTGATAAACAATTACATTTGTTACTTTTCGAATTATTTGACGAATTTTTCTTTCAAATGGGAAAAATGGTAGAAAATTCTCTCGCAGATGAAAAATTAAAACGTTGTTTTAAATCTATAAAGGCACGTCCACACCGGGGAATTAGCCGCGATATCCTGTTCCATGTATCAGCAACATGAATTGAGCACATAGAAGTTGCGTTTCATAGTTGCAATACATGTGCCGCGATCACATTTACCTCATATAGTCTCGATGCAGGTAATGAGCAAATTGGTCCGTGCCACTAGCGAGCGAGGAACTAGCGGCGATACATGTGTTGGCATTTGTATCGGTACATGTTCACGGATACTTATTCGGAAATATGAGGCAACAACATTTATAATGTGGACGAGATATAAAATATTCAGACCTTTATACCCTTTATTAATTTTTAAGAGGTTTAAAATTTAAACAGGAATAGTAGTCCAAACTAAGTAAAATGAAAACAGGCTTCAAACGCACTTCACACATAATAAATATAATAATAATAATAATTTTTATTTGTTTATTGAAGGTTTTAACAAAAATAATTGTTACCTTGAACCCCATACTAGGTTAAACCTGTGCTATGCGGTTAATTTGTAGAACATGTAAGAATAAAAAAATGGAATGCATATGTAGGTATAGTTACATTTATTTTTAATAATAAATTTGTTTGATTTAATTTATATTCAAGTATACCTATATTGCCAACTTGTGTATGTGGTTTGTGTGTTTGTGTGATGGTGAATATTTGAGTGTGTGATTGAGTGCATTTTATTCCGTATTTATCCGTATTTGTAAAGGTGAGTCCCAAAAGCCATTTAGTGATTAATTTGCTACATATAATACGTCCCACTCTAGTTTGCCGGTGCGCAGAATGCAGGCCTCTCCCCCAACCACTTACCGCTCCGCTGTGTCACCCTTTTAGTAGCGTCTTCAATGTTATTGTGAGCGCGTGTATTTCTAACATCGGCCTGTTTTTTTGATTTGTTATATTTTTCAGTTAGTTTTGTTGAGTTTTAATTGCTTAATTGAGTGACGTCACAACGTCAGCGGCAAACCTGAGTGAAACAGATTGTACATATCTTGATTGTATTAACGAAATCTCTACAGATAATTTTCTTAAAGATAGTTAATCTGATACCGCAACCGCAACCAGCCCTTTTAGTACCTACTGCTGGATATGGGCTCATTGTCATATATTATGCACATTATCCTGTACACGAGGGATTTATAGCCTTAAAACACTAAGCCTGGTCAAGTGGGTTAGCGAGTCCACTTTTTTATAGGTTGCGTGGTTCCTCACGGCTTATGGTAGCCGTTTTGTTATCCCTTAGTCGCCCTTTACGACATCCACGGAAAGAGATGGAAAGAGGAATTCTAAAGCTATTCTAAAGCCGTCCGACAACACCCGGTTAATCTGATATACAAGTTGAAATGCATAATGTTAAGACACTTTATTAGAATTTCTTTAATTCAAATTAGACATTTAAATAAATCATTCACAAAAAGAGTAATTCAACCGAAGAAATGCTACTTTTACGGCCATCAATCTCACTGTAATTAAGGTTTGAATTAAATTACCATATTTCTTTACAGATAACAGAACCAAAGGATGGCCGCTAGTGGACTCGCCGGTACCAACCGCACTCTACACAGCACTGTACCTATTCATCGTATGGATAGGGCCCAAGATAATGAGAGATAGACAACCGTTCAAATTGACCTGGTTGTTAGTTCCATATAACCTGGCGATGGCGGGACTGAACGCGTACATAGCATTGAGGCTTCTCACAGCATCGTTTAGACTGAGATACAGTTATATTTGCGAGCCATGTCGACAAAAGTACGACCCGGATGAGCTACAAGTAAGTCGTTCATATATTCATTCGTCCCATTGACTTCTATTGTCGTGTCCCCGTCGAAGTCATAGCTGTCAGACCTTAGCTTGAATAGAATGCACATATATAAAAACAACGTCTAGCCTTTGACCGATTTGTCACGAATATGGTAATGAGAACTTTTCTATACTCGTCATTGGAGTTGACTCCAGGTGACGTCATAAGACACTTTCTGTTTCTTAAATAACAATGGCATTTCTTTTTCACGGTTATCTATTTATTGAGACTCGACGATATGTGATTTTAAAAATTTGCTATTTACTCTGCATTTTGAGTTAACTTGCATAAAAGGAAATGTTAAATTTTAAACCAATGGTTGAACTTTTGATGTTGCAAACGATCGACGGCGCTTTTGCGTAACTAAAAACTAAATGTTCCAATCAAATTGAGCCTTAATAAAGAACACTAGAAAATGAATGTGATAAAAGACTCTTTGCATCTAACGCTACAGTTAACTACTTAAAAAGTCGTAAAAGTAGCTAGTCATGTATCCTCAGTGTTGTAGATGTTGAGGAACGGCGCCGTGGCTACTTACCAACCTAGCTGTCATGTAACTTATAAAAAAGCAATAAACATGAAATGCTTTTGCTCTAACTTTTACTGGAGTTCTCATAAAATCACCTGTCATATTAAAATGCGAAATTTGCAGTTTTATTAAGCGAATATAAAATTTGGGTACCTACCGAATTTTACTGATTACTTAATTTATTACAAGATGCCAATTTATACTCTTTACAATCATCTTTCAAATCATTTACTAACATTACAATGTTCTGTTTGTTACATACCACTGTCTGTAATAAGAATATTTTTAGAAATGGAATGATTGGTTGAATAATTCCTATTACCAGGAAATATCGAATGTTGTTGTAAACGAATGGAAAAAAACAAAATATAAACAAATCGTGAATTTGAATGTGATAAAGGGAATGGATCTGACAAAGCTTTGTTACCCTTGTTACGAAACAAATGTTATGTGATTTATCAACGAATTCATTATTTTTTTCTACTAACACCACAAAACAAATTCACGTAATAGAAAACAAACATTAGGGGATAAAATATTTTATATCTTTTTCATACAAAACCCTCAGTGTGTATCTCTCCACTGCTGTATGTAGCCCTCCCGAGTACTGCCATAACACATTGAACTCTTCTTATTTAGCCATTACCGGTGACAACCTTCAAGTTAGAAAGAAAGAAGGCCTGTTCAGATGTAAGCGATATTGCCTGCCGCCTGCGATAACGATATTCACGTGGGTGCGCAATAATTCCTTCGTTCAGACAAAGACGTTAATGACTAACCTCTTCGGGTAGCGATATATCGTGTATATCACTTTCTTTCGGCCTACTCCCAGTGTTATCAGTATCGCTTATCCAAGTGGTAGAACGCGTGCTTATGCGGTATTCGCTCCCCTAGCAAATTCGCGCAACTTGACGATACTCATACAAAATACCCGGCGGGATATCGGCTAGACATTATTGTTACCGCAGGCGACAGCGAATAACGCTTATGTCTGAATAGGCCATTATTTGTCATCACAGAAGGCACACATAGATTTATCAAATCAATAAGTAATAATAGAGTATATAGAGATTACATGCTACGGCAACAAATAGGTCCCCAATTCAGCACGTTGCTTCAGTTTCTTTCTGAGTTCCCATCGTAATATCGAATTTGATGTCAACTTAGGATTTTTACCATCGCGCCTCTCGTCACCGAAGAATTGTTGCTTTCTCAAAATAGCGCGAACCCCAAAAGTCGTGGATCAAATTGCTAACTGAAATTAAAACATATATATACACACATATATATATATATATATATATATATATATATATATATATATATATATAAATGGTCGTTGGTATATCTGAGATTAATAGACTTCGACACCGTTTGAGCGATCACCATGAAAGTTGGCACATATAAGTATTTTTTCATGGAAAAGGTTTCTATGCTATCCACTTTGTTGTAATTGGTCACTAGATGGCGGTGCAGCACATCAACTTCTATACCGTTTAACCGATTGCAAAAATCATATCGACGGCAAAACAGAATAATTTGTGATTTGTGTGACAGAATAATTGTGTTATACAGGAGGTAAATAAATATACACAGGCAGGACGTCTGCTGGGTTTTGCTAGTATATGTATTAACATAATCAAATTATTATTTCAGATAGCAGACGCAGTTTGGTGGTACTACTTCTCAAAACTCCTAGAATTCTGTGATACATTCTTCTTCATACTCCGAAAGAAGGATGAGCAGCTCACGTTCTTGCACGTATATCATCACTCCACCATGTTCAGCTTCTGGTGGATCGGCATCAAATGGGTACCCAGTGGGTCAAGTAAGTCTTTGTTTCTATAAATATAGACAGATATTTAACAAATTATTTTTGGATTTGAACAGTAATCGGAATTATATTTAATTTTGATCCCACGGGAATTAAATTTATAGATAAGTACAAATAGGACAATCCATTATACCTACTAAATGTGACTTATTAAATTCTGAACAATATATTATTGGTTATTTTAATTTGATAGATAAATTCCGCGAAATTATATCATTTTACAGTATAATAAAAACTTATTGTACTTTAATTATAACTTTATCTAAGCAATTAGCCTACTTTCCAATAAAATATTGGAATACTCACTAACTGAATGGAAAATATAATTAAATAATAAATTCCTTGACATTTTTTAAAGATCGAAAGTAACTAAATATGATATTTTCTCAATTTTCTCCATAAATAAAGCTTTTGGGAAATATTTGTACCATTGTATAAAATATCCCAGTAGTGGCATCGTATTATCTTTTAAATTTTAAAAAAAGGAAAACGTAACAAGTTATGACTTTTTAATTTTTTAAAACTTTATACGCGGATATTTCGAAACTTTGATTTTGTTATTTAACGACTTTTTGCTTTATACAGAGTCGATTTGGTTGTTTCAAGGTTGTTTTCTTTATTTTTGTGCGAAGTTAAATAAATATTGATTGCAATTGTCCATATACAAAAATAACAATATTCCAAACAAGTGTATCCTTCTATAGAACACAGGTTAGCTATAGGATCCACATTAAACAGGGCTTGTATTGTGAGACTTAATTTAGTGATTTAACAAAGAATAACCAAGATAAAATACCACGTATTGACATCTTCCCGTTAAATTATCCATTCTTCCTTCATTATTCTTATATGAACGTACTCACAGACTAGCATGTCCTACTTGCCGATTCATTACTCATTAATCGAGTCAATAATCGTTAATCGGAAATTACAAGTAAAATCGAAAACACGGCTAGTCGGCCATTTACGATAACTTTTTTGCCGTCATTTGTTTTCAATACCAAGAAGGGTTTGGTGATGTGGGAATGATCGCATTTTATCCTATTTCTGTTTTCATGCCATTTACCGCTCCACTGAATTTTAATTATGTTTAATCAAAACGAGTCCTTGTTTCAATAAACCCAACGGCCAACAGTAGGTATTTTAATACAAAACATAGCGGTTATCTAATGTTTGTGTACACAAGAAAACAACTCAACAAATATTCCATCCTGTTGTAAACATTAAAACAGCAATAAAACAAACAGAGGTATTTAATGTCGCCTACTACAATATCTATACATATAATAAAACAGTAAAAGGATCGAGTCAATGTACAGATATTGACATTATTTAAAAAAATTAAATGCGGGTTTTTTAAATTTCTTTAGAAGCTACAGAACCCAAAACAATAGTTTTAAAAAGAAATTATGTATGTTTATCTGTATTGTTTGAGCATCACGTAAAAAATAATGCACTGATTTTAATCGGGTTTTCACCTAATGTATGGCTAAGTATCCAGAAGGAAAACTGGTATATGTATTATCTTCATATGACGCATGGAAGTTGAGTTATAGAGGCAAATTAAAAATCATTTTTACCAAAATGATTTTTCAAAAATGATTACTGAAAAAATTACCAGATGGGTGGATTTTAACCGGTGAAATTCGTTATATCGGTGCTTTTACAGGTGCTAAAAATCGTTTACGGTTTCTTAGTCCACGCGAGTGAAGTCGCGAGTAGAAGCTAGTACACAATAAATGAAGACGACACTATTGTCCTTTATCTATTGTTTTCTGTAATATTTCATAACTTAGACGACGACATTGTATCATTACGTTACTTACAATGTATTGAATTTGAATAAATAAATTTAGTTATTACTAACTGTTGCCCGCGATTTCGTCCGCGTGGACTTTAGTTTATAAACACCGTCTTTAAATTGATATTACTTTTTTATTTATGAACTGATTGAAATAAAACAAACACTAAATTTTAAGTGAAGCTTACCACAATACATAGGTGAAACCGCACCCAAATCGGTTAAGCCGTTTCTAAAATTAGCGCGCACAAACGCACAGATAAACAGACAAACAGACAAAAATTCTAACAATCATTGTTTTGGGTTCTATGGCGTTGATAAAGGCCCCCAATAATAGTTTTTCTCATATATCTTCCATGTACAGACAGCGATCAGTTACATTTTTATTATATGTATAGAATAGATGTATTTAGTTCGTAAAACATGGTTTCATGGTTGTTCATACTGTAAAATGATTCCGACAAGTTTTCATCACAGTGGCAGACAAATGTTAAATTGCAAATAAATTCTAACAAAATTAAAATCTAATAATAACATTGCAATTAAACAACTTTGAACGGTTTAAATCGCGTATATTTGACATTATTTATATCCCGACGTTTCGAACACTTTGCAGTGGACGTGGTCACGGGGTAACTTGCTATGTGCATGCATGGGGTACTTGCATTAATTGCTATGTATAGTAATCGCGAAAACCTAAGAAAATATAATAATAACATTGTTTAAAATTTTGTACACCGGGTTTTTTTTTCTTTTTATTGAGTCCCATAATTATCTACTTCTCTGTCCTCATACTAAATGATTTTATAAAATACTTTTATCATGATAAAATTTTATAATAAATTATGCATAAAATTTTATGATTTTATCATTTTATAAAATGATTAATAAAATCCTATGCTGTTCTCAAATAAAATGACATATTAGTATATACATATTGAACTTGTTATTGGGGTAATGAGTGAAAATAAATATTATTTTTGTGGTGAAAATGTAGATTAAATTTTTGTTCACATGTGATTCATGAGCGCAGTGATATGCGAACAAACACGTTTACGTCCAGTGAATCACATATGGTCAGATTTGATTTATTGAACGTGTCTATTGCATCACATAAAGCATACGTTCGTGAATCGTATGTGAACATTCATAGATAACAATACCAGAATGAATATTTTTATTCATTCAAGTATTGTTATCTATGACCAAATGGCGGTAGTTATAAATTTTAGATGACAAGTTTTCGTATTTATAAATCTCTCTTGACTCGGTTCACCAGTTTTAACGAATTTTTACAATTGATTACTGTTTAAGTAGATGTTTAAGTATGTAGCGAAACCACGGCGGGTTCTAATATTTATTCATTATTAGAAGTTTTCCTATGCGCTCGATAGATGGCGTTGTGACGTCGAGGTTAGAACTCGCTATGGTTTCGTTACCTCTGTTAGTATAAGTAGTGTAAGGAATATTTTTAAGGACAACCGTTTCAAAGAATAAACGCCGAGTGCTAGTGAGTTGTACTGAAGTGTTATTATTTCTCGCCTAACGGAGCCCTAAGTATGTTCATGGTCCTTCGAACCGGATGTGGCTGGGCGTGTTTTTTGGTAATCATCGGTGGTGGTAGTGGTTACTACCCGTTTCGTCGCTACTGGGCAGTGGATCGCTGTCCAGATCATCCCCACAGCAAGGCGGCTGGAAAGGCGTCAAGGCAGTGGTGGAGCCGGGTGGCAACATCTGGAGGAGTGGTGAATTCGGGAGGTGAAAAGCAGGTTGCGGAGCGCCAGAGGGCGCCACTGGTAGCAGGCGCGTGTCGTCGAAGAAAATCAGTGACAGTGAGTGCAGTGTTCAATCGTGAGTACATTTTCGCTCTTATTTACTAGAAGAAATAAAGTTGAAATTTTGAGAAGTACATGCAAATTTGAACTTTAAAGTCAAGACTAGGTGGAACTTAGAAAAATTCAAGAATCCTGCAAGATAGTCAGATTTAACTTAGAATAATTTAGTTAGTTTGGACTTGTAATAGTTTTAAGTAATAGTTGGTTGAGACGGGGAATCCATGCCCAATTTTTACCAGAATTACTTGCAAAAAGACTTGTAAAATTTTGCCCAATTTGTGTTTTAACTTGGTATACATTTATTGGAAGTACGGACAAAAAGACTTCTGCTCATTTTTCTGTTTAGCTTTGTTTTTATTTGTTGTGGTATTGTGAGACTATTGTGTTTGAGTGTTTTTAAGTCAATTACAGAGTTTGATAAACAATTTAAAATGGAAGCGTTTAACGATTTACAGGAGGATATTAGAGCAAAAATGCTGAAAGTTAAGACTAATTTTAAAAAGTCTCCTAAAGAGCGTTTGACTGTTCCATATATTGAAACTAGACTAGATAACTTAGAGAAACAGTGGAGTTTATTTACAAGCACTCATACTGAGATTATTAGTCAAGTTAAGCGAAGTGATTTGTATAGTTCGGATTATCATAAAAACAATGTCTATGATGATGTAGAAGAATTGTATGTACAATTTAAGACTGATTTAAAAGAAATGTTATATAAGTTAAAAACACCAGAGGCAGAGTTAAATTCAAGTTCAAATAATCAATGTGAAAGTTTAGCTAGACGTTTCAAGTTGCCAGAAATTAAAATACCAACGTTTTCCGGGAAATATACTGAGTGGCAGACGTTCAGAGATCTGTTTTTAGGGCTTGTGCATGAAAACAAGTCTCTGGATGATGCTCAAAGGTTCTACTATCTCAGGGGACATTTAACAGGTGAAGCGGAACAGTTGTTACGAAACATTAAAGTGACATCTGATAGCTATCAAGTTGCTTGGGAGAAATTGGATAGTATGTACAACAATAAGCGGTTTTTGGCTAATGGCATTTTGAATCGGCTGCTAAATCAAAAAAGTTTGTGGTCTGAATCTGCCTCTGAAATTAAGAAGTTAATTAGTACAACATCAGATTGTTTAGAGTCTATAAGAAATCTAGGTGTAAATATTTCCTCTTGGGATATTCTGATTATCCATCTAATAAGCGCTAAATTAGATAAAGATACCCGAAAAGCATGGGAATTAAAAGTGGCCTCAGATCCAACTGATGAATTTTCAACGTTTGTGCAATTTTCTGATTTTTTGATAGGGCGTTTTAGAGGTTTAGAAAATTTAGATTCAAAGTCTAACAAAGTAGAGAGCAAAAATACAAAATCTTTTCACATTGTGAAAGAGAATAAAATTGCGTCGTGTGCGTATTGTACTGCAGATCATAAAATAACTACATGCAAAAAATTCGCTAAAGAACCTAACGACAAACGACGTGATATTGCAATGGAGAAAAGGTTATGTTTTGTGTGTTTGAACAGCAACCACTCTGCTAAATATTGTAAAAACATGGTCCGATGCCGGGTGTGCAAACGCCGCCACCATTCATTATTGCACCCTAGTGGTGATTCTGGTTCTGTTAGTGCAGAAATTGAGACGGTTCACGAGGGAGCTTCATCGACGAGTAAAAAGTCGATTGAGGAAAACGCTGCATCAGACAGCAATAAGTTTACCGCGCAAGCGGAGGGGTCTAGTAAGCCACTTGTATCTTGTCTTTCGACAGGGAACTGTTGTAAAACGGTTTTATTAACTACAGCTGTGGTGCAAGCTGAGTCGAAAGACGGGACTTATCTTCAGGTTAGGGCATTATTAGACCAAGGGTCGCAAGGATCTTTTATTACAGAAGCTATGGCTCAGTACTTAGGATTAAAAAAGATTGCGGCCAAACACACTGTAGTAGGTGTAGGGGGTGACAAAAGTGTGACTTCGAAGTCCACGGTCAAAATTAATATAAGGTCGAGAGTAGATCCCCAGTTTCAGGTTAAGGTTGATGCTTATATCTTGAAATCAGTTACGTCCCTTCTCCCAGTTACCAAAGTAACCAGGGTAGAATGGGTGAATCTGTCAGTTGATGATTTGGCTGATCCTGAATATCACAGACCTAATAAGATCGATATCTTATTAGGTGCTGAGGTATACAGCCAAATCATTCAAGAAGGCATTCAAAGAAATCTGGGTGGTTCTCTCTTGGCGCAGGATACTGCGTTTGGATGGATAATATCAGGGGTCTGTGAGGTAGATAATTCATCCAATATACATTCTCACATCCATGTGATGCACTCAAGTTTTGATGCTGACAACATGCTGAAAAAGTTCTGGGAACTGGAGGCTGAAACATCAGGAACAAAAAGAATGCTCACAGAGGATGAAATTAAATGCGAAAAACTATTTACAGCGTCCACGATTAGAAATAAGGAGGGCAGGTATATTGTGAAATTACCGCTACGTGACGCTGACCCGGTCAGCAGGCTTGGTGAGTCCAGGAGTATTGCTGAAAAAAGATTAAAAGGTTTAGAGATAAGGTTAGGAAAAAACCCAAAATTAAAGGCAGATTACACAAAGGTCATGCAAGAATATTTAGAATTAAATCACATGGTCAAGGTTATCGATAAAGAAAAGGATAATAAAGCAGCAATATATTTACCTCACCATGCAGTTGTCAGGGAGGATAAGGACACGACGAAGGTCCGGGTCGTATTTGATGCGTCCTGTAAGGGAACCAATGGAAAGGCATTTAACGATGAATTGATGGTTGGCCCGGCGTTGCAACCTGAACTCCGTCATACCATTATGCGCTGGAGATCACATAAGATAGGTCTGGTAGCGGATATCATCAAAATGTATAGGCAAGTGTTGGTAAATAGGGAAGATACTCCATTCCAAAGAATACTTTGGAGAGATAGTCCTGAAATGGAGCTCCAGGAATATGAGCTGATTACCGTTACTTTCGGTACTGCATCAGCACCATATTTGGCGGTAAGGTCGTTACAACAGCTGGCCTATGATGAGTGCTTGGATAGGCCAGGTATTGCAAAAATAATCTTGGACGATTTTTATATGGATGATGTGATGACAGGAGCTGACGATATGGAAGGTGCTTTTAATATTTACTCAGAGTTAAGTACGGTGCTAGGCAAAGGAGGGTTTCCATTGCAGAAATGGAGAAGCAATTGCCGAGAATTGTTAGATAAGATAAGGAATGAAAAAGGTGGCAAGGATGAGGGTTTAAGTATTAAGGTTGATGACATAACAAAGATTTTGGGACTTACCTGGAATCCAAGTGGTGACTTCTTTCAGTACTCCGTCGATCTCACGCCGCTAGTTGAACCTGCAACAAAAAGAAAAATTATTTCTGACATTTCACGTTTATTCGACCCACTCGGATGGTTAGCGCCCAGTATTATTTTAGCTAAAATATTAATACAAAAGCTGTGGCTAGCTGGAATTGGGTGGGATCAAGAAGTTCCAAACAATTTATTAAGTGAATGGCTTACTTACCGTCGAAACTTGGCTGCTTTAGTTGAGATAAAAATTCCGCGTTGGTTACACACGTGTAGTAAGAATAAACGCGAATTATACGGGTTTTCGGATGCCTCAAAGGTGGCATATGCTGCTGTCGTATACCTCAGAGTAGTGGATGACCAGGGAAAAATCCACGTCTCTTTATTGACATCTAAAACGAAGGTCGCGCCTATAAAGCAAGTATCGATACCCAGGCTCGAACTTTGTGGGGCTGTACTGTTGGCTAAGCTCATTGTGGAAGTAGCTGAAGTTATGGGAATAGCCAAAGATCAGTTGCATGCTTTCACCGACAGTGAGGTAGTTCTGGCCTGGTTAAATAATCATCCGAGCCGCTGGAAGACTTTTGTGGCGAATCGGGTCTCAGAAATTTTATTAACTCTAGACACCCAGCACTGGTCTCATGTACCGACCAAGAAAAACCCAGCGGACTGTGCATCACGAGGTATATCTCCTGCAGAGCTTTCAACAACTTCCATATGGTTTGAAGGTCCGGATTTTTTAAGACAGGACTTGATTATTTTTAAAAGGCCTAAGCACCTCATAACTAATCTCGAAGAAGTTAGAGTACAAACGGCTGTCTTTGACGTTGCTTTTTGGCAAAGGTTTTCCTCGTTCTCCAGGCTTGTTCGAGTGATTGCCTACTGTCGAAGATGGTTGAATGTAAGAGGAAAGGTAAATATCAGGCACGACACTAAATACTTGTCCAGACGAGAAATCGAGGAAGCCGTAGAAGTTTGTGTTATAAGATGTCAGGAAGAAGGATTTTCGGAAGAGTTGGAAGAACTGAAAAGAAAGGGAAGTTTAGATAAGAAAAAGAAGAAGCTAAGATCCTTAAACGTATTTTTAGATTCAAACGGTATAATAAGAGTTGGTGGCAGATTGGAAATGTCTTCTTTAACATTTAATGAGAAACATCCGATTCTTATACCAAAGGAATCCTTTTTAACAGGTCTTTTGATTGCAGAAGCGCATCAAAAAACTATGCACGGTGGTCCACAACTCATGATCACGTATTTGCGATCAAGGTATTGGATTGTAGGGGTCAAGGCTTTAGTTAAAAAGTGTTACAGAGGCTGTGTCACTTGTATTAGGTACTCAACAAAGGCCACGTCTCAGCTCATGGGACAAGTACCTTTATCCCGTGTGACCCCAAACAAGCCCTTTTTCATTAGTGGCGTAGATTACGCAGGGCCTATCAATATAAGAGTGTCCAAGGGTAGGGGCAATAAGTCTTATAAGGGTTACGTTGCATTGTTTGTATGCATGTCGACAAGAGCGGTGCACCTCGAAGCTGTCAGCGAATTAAGCACTCCAGGTTTCTTGGCTGCCTTTAGAAGGTTTGTCGCAAGACGAGGCAGATGTGCTGAGTTGTACAGCGACAACGGCACAAATTTTGTAGGAGCTGCTCGCGAGTTATTGTGCTTGTTTAATGAAGAAAAATCAAACTTCAAACCGGAACTGGCAGAATATCTCGCGAGCAACGGGACTCATTGGAACTTTATTCCTCCTCGCGCACCCAATTTTGGGGGACTTTGGGAGGCAGGCATAAAGTCCATGAAGTTCCATCTTAAGCGAGTCATAGGGAACTCTACGTTGACTTATGAGGAGATGGCCACAGTGTTAACGCAAATTGAGGCATGTCTAAATTCGAGGCCAATGTCACATGTAGAGGATCCAAATGAGCTTTTTGTATTGACTCCTGGTCATTTCCTGGTGGGGGAACCACTCGTCGTAGTACCAGATTCAAATTATGAAACTTCGAACATCCATACTTTGCGTCGATGGCAACTCCATCAGCGAATGATGCAGGACTTTTGGCGCAGATGGTCGCAGGATTATCTTCATCAATTTCTGCAAAGGAATAAATGGGAATACCAGAACCCGGAACCATCACTAGGCGATGTAGTTTTAGTTAAGGAGGACGATCTACCTCCTGGAAGGTGGTTGTTGGGCAAAGTGGAGCAAAAACACCCTGGTCCGGATAAAATTACACGGGTAGTTACCATCCGTACCAAAAATGCAATAATTAAAAGACCTACATCAAAATTATCGATATTGCCCATAGCAAAATAAGATTTCTGTTTAGCATTGCTTACCTTGACTGTGGCATGGTGGGCGGTTTAAAGGACATTCTGCATTATGTCCTTGGTGGGCGGTATGTTTAAGTAGATGTTTAAGTATGTAGCGAAACCACGGCGGGTTCTAATATTTATTCATTATTAGAAGTTTTCCTATGCGCTCGATAGATGGCGTTGTGACGTCGAGGTTAGAACTCGCTATGGTTTCGTTACCTCTGTTAGTATAAGTAGTGTAAGGAATATTTTTAAGGACAACCGTTTCAAAGAATAAACGCCGAGTGCTAGTGAGTTGTACTGAAGTGTTATTATTTCTCGCCTAACGGAGCCCTAAGTTTGTTCAATTACAGCATAATTAGGCATTATTGTGTTTTGTAACAATCACACGTTGGCGACACTGATAGGAACAAAATGAGCGAGCAGCGCGAGAAGTAACAGTTTGGCGCCAACTTCGAGCACGAAGCGAGGGACAGTTTGCGTAATCTATCCCTCTATATCTGTGTACAAAACCCTATTTCAGCGTTCCTGCCAGCGATGGTGAACAGCGCAATCCACGTTCTCATGTACACCTACTACGGCCTCTCGGTCTTTGGTCCATCAGTCAGCAAATATCTCTGGTGGAAGAAGTACCTCACCATCCTGCAGTTGGTAAGTCCAAATGTTGAACTAAATAAACCCTGAAAACATCTTATCATGTTTATTTTGTTATGAAAAAAAAATTAACAGACAGTTCTGGTGGTAAGTGATTACTGTCACGCATGGATAATCGCGATTTATGTCAAAATCAGTTCAGAATGACAAACTTTGACCCATTCTCTAATACAATGAAGATTAGAGGTCGAAAAAGTTTGGGAAAGAGGGAATAGGTCGTATAAGGTGACAACTAGTTTTCCTCATCTAATCCTCCTATTATTTATTTGTCTACAGATGAAAAGTAGGGACTGTAATAGGGAGATTCCTTTATACCTTTTGCTCAAGGGGATAGAAGGGGATGGTAACCCTCTTTTGTCGTAGCACCTTAGAGCATACCTCTTAAGATCTCGAAGAGTATCGGGATCTTTGGTGTCGACATTTCCAGCATAGTCGAATTTAGGGGTTACCTGGAAAATAAAGCCAACACGGCCTCCAAAAAAAAACTGGGTGTGCTCAACAGAGTGAAGCGGTACTTCCCCCTGGACAACTACTGAGGCTCTACAAAGTTCAGGTCGGAGCTCACATATCTGGGCTGGTGCATCGAAATATCAATTGAACCCATATGACTTCATCCAATGACGTGCTGTTCGAATTGTCGACGATCCCATTCTCAAGGGTGGTTTAGAACCCCTGAGGGTTCAGAGAGACGTTGCGTTTTCTACCGCTTGTACAATGGGGAATGCTCTGAAGAATTGTTCAATATAATTCCCACCTCGGGTTCTATAATCCCACCTCCCGTCACAGAAGTGTCGTGCATCCGCATTTCCTATATACGGAGGTGTCGCTTACTGTTCGGTCCAAAACCCATTTTATACCGCGCACCCGTAAAATGTAAAACGAACTGCCCCCAGAGGTCTTTCCATTACGCTATGATATGGAGTTACCGGTCGGCAGGTCCTGGTGTTGCAGGTGTCCATGGGCGGCGGTAACACTCACCATGGCGTGGCACCGCTTGCTCGTCCGCCTACTTCCCAATAAAAGAAATTATTTTGGGAATAATAATATGATAGACCACTAAGAAGGTTTCAAGTTGGCACGCATGTATATCCCAATGATTGAACTGTGTTAATTTTTGAATACGTGCGCATGTGGTGTTACATATCTTTTTGTATTTGCGCCTTATAACATTCCTCTGTACAATGCCACTTTTGATTACGCAGCGTTCGATTCTAATTTTATAATAACATATTCTAATTTTATATAATTTATAATCACGATATTGTACGATCGATTGTACTGAAAACTCGTAAGTAACCCGATTAGGATGAAAAATGTTTCATAAAACATTATATTCCTCACTCGATGGGATGGGATGTGAAATAAGCGCTAACATATTTCACTCGCTTCTTAAACACGTATATTTTACAATAGAACTTCTGTCAGTCTTCTTTGAGAGATAGAGGTCCTCGCTCTCTTTAAGTTATTAAGTTGCTCTCGAAGCAACTTAATAACTACTTGGTCCGTGTGCGACCAGCGATTCCGTGTACACGAATCCTTAAGCTAAACTTCGAGTATTAGTAAATCATTTCGAAACATAATTTATTCAACTGTATTGAATATGAACATAATAATCGTTTGAAACATAAACTACACACAAAGGTTCTTTGATCACGATAATCACTTGAAAAAATTTACCAACAGAATAAGTTCGTTTCTAAGAAGTAATCTTTTGATCTTCTGGATAATTCCTAAGAACACTTCAAAACAGCTTTTATTAAAAAGAAAACCTCAGTTGTAAGGATCATAAACAAAACTTCTTTTACAGAAAGAATGTGGTAGATATGTTGTTGAACATGTAGGTACTTATACGCAATTTAAACACTATCATTTCAAAGGCAACAACTGCTTGCATGCATGTGCTGTCGTACATGTCGCGTCATTGTCGGTGAAGCAGCTGTTCATACGGTACACTTATGTTAAGCCAGTTCTGGCTGGAAAAAGAACGAATCAGACACACAAGGGGTCCCTAAATCAAAATGTCGTGTTAATCTAAAATATTCAGGCGTTACCAATGTAAAGTTCATTAACTGAAAGAAAATAAAATAAATTCAGAAATAAATGGTTTTTCAATGTGTAGTTAACTAGTGTATGTATATAACTAGGTAACTAGTGTACCTAGATGTAACTAGTGGCTGGCGGGGGGGGGGGGGGGGGATATTTACATGAAATTTGTGCCGGAAAACGAGTAGGTTTAGAAAAGTGTTTACCAAAATGTTACATTGCAAGTATATTTTCGATTGATCGGAGTATTTCTATGTAATGTAACATTCCAGCGAATAATATAAAAGTAAATGCTCAGTTTGGCAATCTCGAGCATTTTATGCTAGTGTTCTTTTTTTTATCTACGAAGGCGGCAGACGAGCATACAGTTCACCTGATGATACTGACGGTAGTCGCCCATGGACATCCGAAATACATGCCAACATCAGTCCAAAATGACAAACGCCGGCACGCCCCCGGATGCGCTGCCTACCTTTGGAGATATAGGAATGAATTTGCAGAAAGGGTTGGGAAAATGGGGAGGGATAGGATGGGAATGGGCTCTGGTACATCTCACTCACTACCGAAACACGTACGTACATTAGGGAAATAAGATAAGTGGGAAATACAGTACATTTCAAGGTAGTCTTCTGTGAGAGAGGGGTAACGTGGCCAGTCGAGCGCGCTCAGCGGCTGTTGGATTGCAGCGTGCACTCTCCCCCTCAAATGCGAATTAACCGTTTTTATTTTATTACAAATTCATATCTTTAAAAACTGTATTCTTTATTTTCAGATCCAGTTCACGTGCGCTCTGGTCCTTGGCGTCAACGGCATCAGGACGGGCTGCGAGTTCCCGCTGTGGATGCACTACGTCCTCATCATCTACATGATCTCCTTCATCGTACTCTTCGGCAATTTCTACATGAAGGCTTATCTTGCAAAGGTATTATTAATCACTCAATATATATATATATATATATATATTCAATATATACAGTGTGTTTTTTTTAACTGGGACAGTATGGGGAAATCTGAAACCATAAGAGATACAGGGAAACTGTCTTAGGAACCATTAAGTCTTTTTTTGTGAAAACAATTTTGGCGTAGTAATTTTTTTGGTCAAGCGTGAGTTGTCCATAAAAACGAATAAAATTGACTAATTTTTTTTTTAATGCTGATCGACTCAGTTTCTTATAAGGATCATTTCATTGTATTGGAAGAAAAAAATCGGGACAGCAGAAGTTGGTCAAATTTAATAAAATGTTTTTTCATACAATTTGTTACCTTAACAGAACTAATGCTTCAATAAATGTTCAATATGACCTCCATCTTGCTGTATGCAGGTACGGGCGCGTTTCAGAACACCTCTAGTGGCTTTAGACAAAGACGTGTGGTGAATGGTGTTTAAATGATAATAAACGGCGTCTTTTAACTCCTGTATGGTGTTGTATTGGGATTCATAAACTCGACCCTTAAGGTAACCCCATATGAAAAAATCCATCGGCGTCATATCGGGTCAACGTGATGGCCATTTTATAGGACCATATGTGCCCATCCAACGGCCCGGAAAATGTTCATCTAAAAACCGTTTACTCACTCTACTATTGTGAGGAGGTGCACCATCTTGTTGATAGATAACATTATTTACATTGCTTAAGGTAATAGTATCATCCACTAAATCCACGACCATATTCAATACTTCTTGATATTTTTCACTATTCAACGTTCCGTGGTAAATTTTAATAGCGAAGATTTTATTATGTAAAATCGCACACCAACAATTAAAGGAAAAACGGACTTGATTATGCGTCTCTGTAGTTCTAAATGGATTAGTACGTGACCAGTAATGGTTATTTCTCCTGTTGTACATACCGTTGTTAGAGAAATTGCATTCATCCGTCCAAATGATCTGATTTGGAAAATAACAACTTCTAACAGTCCGTGCTACAAACCAATGACAAAATGATAACCTGCGATCTTTATCGCCAGGAAGTAATGCTTGCACAAGTCGACCTTCTTTGTAACATTTGTACTTGTATGTCTTTAATATTTTTCGTAGAGTGGATTTATGCACACCGATATTTTCAGCCGCTTCCCGCAATGAAGCTTTTGGATAAGCTTCAAAGAATCCTAATACGGCGATGGTAATAAATTCATTTACGACTGTTGTTGGCCTCTCACGTTTGGGTTTAAAACGACCTTCTTGTCTTAAATTTTTAATTAATCTATCAAATATCTTGCGATTAGGTAGCTCGCGGTCAGGATAGTGTTCCCTATACCACTTTAATGCATTATCTGGGCTTCGATAATTAAGAAAATACGCTTCAATTAAATCAACTTTATGCGTATTAGATAACGCCATGATGAATCACAAGCATCAACCGATAATAACAAATGAGGGTGACAGTTAGAACAATGTTGATTCTAAATTTGAATTTGTTTTGAATTTAGTTCAAAAAGTTCGTAATAGCATGGAGTTCGTAAATCTGTGAATACAATTAAATGATCCTTATACGAAACTGAGTCGATCAGCATTAAAAAAAAAATTAGTCAATTTTATTCGTTTTTATGGACAACTCACGCTTGACCAAAAAAATTACTACGCCAAAATTGTTTTCACAAAAAAAGACTTAATGGTTCCTAAGACAGTTTCCTTGTATCTCTTATGGTTTCAGATTTCCCCATACTGTCCCAGTTAAAAAAAACACCCTGTATATTCTTATATATATATATATATATATATATATATATATATATAGTACTTTTGTACGTGAATCGTTTTTGTACAGCAAAGGGCCACATTCACAAATTAGCTACAAAATTCGGAGGTTCTCGAAACCTTTACTCTCAAATTGAACATAATATGTTTGTTCAGCATGCAGTGCCTCATAAATGGTACAAATGTCGTTACTGCTCAGAGCTAATAATTCATAGGATAATTTCTGCCTGTATCCCTTTACCAAAGCTTTAGTGTACATGGTTCCCTGATGTATTGGTCCATTTATATACACAATACATGTAAAACTTACTGTTTGTAAGTTACTCAGAATGTCAAATATTAATTAAACGGAACTCAAGTGACCTCCAGACGAGTTTTCTCTTCAAATTGTTTTATTTTAGAAGTATTTATTATATCGAATCTTTTATTATCGAATTCTCTATTAAATTCAAATTCCATTTCTCAAGTGAGACGCTATTCTATTTCAATCGTGTATTTTTAAAATAGAACATTCTTGTTACTCTTTGTTACATTCCTATAATGATTTTTAGAAAATAAAACGAGAAACGGAAAATCAATCAATTCAAAAATTAAAAAAAAAGCTTTCAATTGTTATTTGTGTACTTTATCGGTAAAATTTCATTGACATGAACATATTATGTACCTACCTGTATATTGTATATTATTACTAACTGTATTTTTACTCTGCTAAATACAAAGCACAAATATATTATATTTGAAAAATACAACGTTATTACAATTGTGAAGAAATACACTGTGAGCACGTCCAAGGAAAAAACCCTCATATCGGACCCGAACATAAAATTGGCATTATCTTTTGCTTTGAGTATTACATACAGTTATCTTTTCTACGCTTTGTAAATATTTGAATAACTTTATGTAGGGATCTTATCCTAAACATAAAAAAGAAATAACGAGCCTTCATTCGCAACTTACTTATGAAAATAATGTGTGAGAAACATCCTCTATCTGGAACCGCTCAGTTTTTGCCTGGGAAAGACAATTTGACATTCAGCGTTGTCCTTTACAAATTAATTAATTTGATATAAGAACATTTCAAACGAACCCCGAACCCGGTCACCCCGTGACCACGTCCACTGCAAAGTGTTCGAAACGTCGGGATATAAATAATGTTGAATATACGCCATTTAAACCGTTCAAAGTTGTTTAATTGCTATGTATAGTAATCGCGAAAACCTAAGAAAATATTATTTCAAACGAATATTATCAACTTCATTTGTTTGCCGTTCCTTTATACCGGATCCTATTCTCCTTGATCAAAAAGTCAAATTAAAAACTGTTTGTAACAAAACGTATATGGTTGGTCACTACTGGCGCCATCTATAATATCAGGAATGTGGAGACCTCTGTATGTTAGTGTCTGTGTAATAAAAAGTTTTAGTTTGCTACCGTGCTTCCATTGTTTCATTACAGGTTATGGGCACCACGATTTAATAAATTTCTAACTTGACTTAAACTCACATATACTCATATGTAAATGCAATGCAACCGGCCCTTTTAGTATCCACTGTTGGCTTTAAAATAGCTTTAAAAACGCCACGTTGGCCATGCGGGTTGGCGAGTCCATTCTATTCGAGGTGGTGTAGTTCCACAGTGTAGTAGCCGCTTTGTTTTATCCCTCAGGCGACTTTTATGACACCCATGGGAAGATCCTACGTAATCTGCTTATTTATATATGTGTATATTACATATATAACATATGTGTATATATAATATATGTAAATAACACATTTGAGTGTTGACAAATGACTTAATTTGAATAACTTACTATCATTGTCATAAGATTACACTGCCAGCTTTAGAACAAAGTATCTTTAATAGCATTTTGATGACATTCAAGAAAAATAACATCTAAATAGTGTATCTTATTATATGCTAAAAGTCAAATTCCACGTCAACTAACGCCAAGTTTTTATCATCTTTTAACTATAAATAAGCCATATAAGCCAGCTCGATCGCGGAATGAGCGCTAATGAACCTATAAGACTCGAGCGTTGAACGCTCATGAGCGTTATAATCCGTGTTTTCATCTTGAGATTAAAAGCGAAACTCTAAACCATAAATTTTAAATAAATTATTACAATGCTAGCCCGTAACATATTAATCGATCGAGGAATTAGATACCACTTTTTAAAAATATTTTGTTCATACATGTTTGTATGATTATGTTTTCTTTTATTTTTAATAGCTTTTCAAATTGTAAAACAAACAGTTTTATGCGTTCAAAACAATGAGCCCATTATCATAATCCCTCATCATCAGAAGCTTGAAGGCTTCCATTCTTATTTATGTTTTTCTTTGCAGGGAAGCAAATGCATGGAGGTACGATACGGCCAATGTTTAGACGACGAGGAAACAATAGCCAAGAGGAAACTTAAAAGCAACTGATGAAAATTATAAATATAATTATTTATTTCAACCACTAGTTTATAAGTGCAGCTCTCTAGACTAAATATATTTTATACTGCATTTTTTGTAATATATGGAATAAATTATATTTATTGTTGGGTAACCCGTTTTTACTATCTAAAATATAAATTTAAATGATAATTACTTACCCTTAAAATGTAATTTACCTAATATGAAAAACGAAAATTACTATAAATTATAAACAAACTTGTTGTCAAAAGTAATTTGACAATGTTTGTTTTCAACTTGTCATTACTTAAATAGGTAGTTCTCAACAATGACATTAACTGGAGCGAAATAGGAGAGGATCTACTCTGACTGGACATCACACACATCTTGAGCGTGTGAGTAACTAACGTCTTTTTGTTATAGCTTGTCTACACGTCAGGAGAGTTTCTCGAACATTAGTCAAAAGCCATCTTTTATCATCCACTTTTTATCATTATGTGAGCAGTTATAGGCGAGAATTGTATGTAGCTTTGGTCGAATACCAATCGTATTCAATATTCTCGCCAGAAAGATGTTACTCAATGCTGGCGATCTAAATATATTTCAGAACATTTTCTTTAAAACACAAATTCGATGTACTTCTTCTGTGTAACATAATATCTTACTTTGTATACCCATGTGGTATTTCATTGTTATGTTATAACGACTGCAACGAACCTTTATAATAAATGAATGGAAATCATGACTCACGGATTGAAAAGAAATTGGATGTTAGTTTCTTGGGTTTTCATAATATTCTCTTTTTAATTTCCCAGGTACGTAACGATTTTTCAAAATTATCAAATAAAAAGGGTATAGGTACAAACTTCAAACAAATTCAGATCTAGACGATTAACGAATAAGACTGGTCCAGAAATTAGACGAGAAACCAATTTGACGACCACCTATAAATCCTCAGAAAATGTTACATTTTCTTTATGGACTTTATAAAACTCATCAAAGTTAACAAGTATCTTTCTTTATGTTTTCTATATCGCACATATTCAATAATGGGCAAACAATGGACGTCACAAATCAGTCAATACGTCATAACAGCGTCATATCAATATGACTGACATTATGACGCCACATTAATATTTTCAAAATCTATAATGTATTTAAAATCTAATTAGCCAAAACGTAAACAAACATGGCGACCTGAGGTGTGTTAATTAATTGTTTACACATCCATAAAATTAGATTCATCGAGATTGCATTTTTGCCATAGATTTAAAGCTAAATGTTGAGATACTCGTATTTCATTGATTTGTCTTTGTTTTCTCCAGATTGGATTGGAATGGACTATAACTACATAATAGTTACGACTATAAAAATGTTGTCGTCTCCATTATCTAGAATTGTTGACACTGAGCCCTGGCCATATAGGCGACCTTTTGGGCCCTCTGTACGACTTCAGGGCATCGCTTGCGCCGCATCAGTCTGCAGTCTTGGAAGAACCCTTCGTTGCGAGGAAATCCGTTGCTGTCATCATTAAAGGTCACGAGGCCTGAAAGGAAGCAAAAAGTAATAAGTTTCCTAAATAAGTAACGAGTGTCGTGAAGGGCGACTAAGGTATAACAAAGCGGCTACCAGAAGCGCTGAGGAACTACACCACCTCTAGTGGACTCGCCGATGCGCTTGGCCAGCGTGGTGTTGTCATGTCATGCATCCCTCATGCACGAGTCAATGTGCATGAAGAAGCCTATGCCAGCAGTGGATACCTAAAGGGCTGGTTGCATTGCACTGGCATTGAATACACGTCTTAGATGTCTACATGATACAAACATACCCCAACAAACTTTTGTCTTTTGACAAATGAGTGTCTAACCGGGAGCTTCAAGAGAGCTGTGAATAGGATTTTGCAAGGTCGGCGGCGCGCCCGCATACCCTCTGGTAATGCAGATGTCCATGGGCGGCGGTAACACTTACCATGGAATCGCTTGCTCGTCCGCCCACTAGTCTACAAAAAAAAACTCAATTGATTCGATGTTTGTTATTTTTTTATTGTTTTTGATTCCTCTTTGTTTACATCTGATTTTTAAAAAGATTTCGGGCAACTAAGATGAAATATAATTAGAATCTCTCCTATTTTGGCGGTTAGTACAGTTTCATCTGATTTATACCTTTATCTACAAATGTATTGTCCTTTATCCACAATTTTAGCGTATTTTACACACCGCTGACCTGAAGCTATTGAGAGTAAAGGCGAGCCTTTAGCTGATGGCCTAAGTATTGCCAAAGCTTTTGACCGGATATAACACAAAGCGCTACTTTCCAAGCTACCATCTTTCGAGATAGCCGAGGGATTATGCGAATAGGTTGCTAGCTTCCTGACTGGATGGAGCATCAGAGTCTAGCTCTGTTCATTCTGCATATCAACGATCTGTTGCAAATTGGTGACATACGTTGCTATGCAGATGACAGCACTGGGGATTCCACGTACTGAAGCCGCGCCAATATCCCTTGGGTCGAAATGAAAGAGTCGAATGAATGGCTTGTGTTTGAAATCGAAGACGCTTTAGATCAAGTCTCGATTTGAGGTTCCCTAAATCTAGTAGATTTCAACCCCAAGAAAACGTAAGTCTGTGCGTTCACCGCTAAAAAGCGCCTTTTGTCAAAACATCTCGCTTTCAGAGCATACCTCTGAAGATCGCGGAGTGTATCAAGATCCTTGGTGTCAACATTTCCAGCAAAGTTGAATTTAGGGGTCATCTGGAAAACAAAGCTAAAATGGCTTTCAAAAAGCTATGTATGCTGAACAGAACGAAGCGGTACTTCACCCCTGAGCAACTTCTGATGCTCTACAAAGTTGAGATTAGGCCTAATATGCAGTACTGCTCACATTTCTAAGCCGACGCACCGAAATATCAATTGGACCCATTTGGCATTTAATAACGCGAACCTGTAAGCTGTGGAACGAACTGTCTCCAGAAGTCTTTCCATTACGCTACGGGGTTCGTCAAGAAAGCTCGAATACAAAGCAAGACTTCTAAAGATGATTTTCTGAGATACGAAACCAATATTCATGTTCTGATCGCTATTGTCTACAAGGATCTTGCAAGACAGTAAATTCGAGAAACTCATGTTTCAATAAGCCTTGGAGCCTTTGTCACGGAATACCAAATAGCTATCTATTGTTTTAATTTTTTCTTCCTCGTAAATGACACCCCCTGGGAGGAAAAGTTAATCAAAATCATTGCTTTGGAACAATCTGACGGCTTCCTAATGAGGGCAGAGGAAAATAAATCCATTCAAATGTAGACAATTAAATCTTACATTCGGAGGCTCTTGTCGTCTGCCCTTTGTCTCTGTATCACATTATTATTAAACAATTTTAATTATTTTTTTATGAATTATTAAACAAGACTGATGACACAATCAGCTTTTCATTCACGATATTAAAAAGCTTTTGATATATTTGATTTAATTCAATTGGACATGTTTGTTGCTGGGACGTTGAAAATCTCATATTGAAGTATCTTGAAAATTATCTTGATATGTCAGATACGTAAATCAACCACAAAATATTGGTATTATAAAGACTGAAAACTTAATACGAGAATACCTATTAGTATTAATGGACATTTCGAAACTCAAAATTGAAGTAAGAAGATAGCTTTCTGCACCATATATTTTTTTGTGTTTTTTGTATATACAAGGGGTGATCAAAAATTTGTGAGAACGACATATATACCCCTTGGTAAGAAAAAAAAAAAATACTGGCAGGCATAGCTCAGATATTTGTAATATTAATAAAGAAAAAGTCTTCGATTCTCTTTTGTTTTTTTTCTGAATGATGTCATTTGTTTGCTTCGTGTCGGAACGTGTTCTGGAAAATGGAGAATAACGAAGTGCGAGCCGTTATTAAATACCTCTGTTTAATAAGTTAACGACGCAAGAGATTCACTGCGATTTGGAGGCAACATTAGGAGAGTCTGCTCCGCCGTATTCCACTGTCGCAAAGTGGGCTTCTCAATTTCGAGTAGGGAGAACGAGCACGGAAGACGAACATCGTTGCGGCCGCCCATCGACGTCAGTCACCCAAGAAAATGTTGTTAAAGTCGAGAAAATTGTATTGAGCGATCGAAGAGTTACCATCCGTTACTTAGTTCGAGAAACGGGCATTTCATATGGACGTATTTAATCCATATTGAAACAATCTTTGAATATGAGAATAGTCTCCGCAAGATGGGTGCCGAGAATGTTAACAGACAGTCAGAAACAAAATCGACTTGACATTTCGAAGACATTGTTGGACAAGTTTCAAGAAGATTCTGAAAACTTTTTGTCTCGTTTCGTAACAATTCGTTCGTAACATGGGTCCATCATTTTGATCCCGAGACAAAACAGCAATCTTCACAATGGAAACGGCCATCATCACCGACCCCGAAGAAGTTTCGTGCCGTGGCATCGGCTGGCAAGATTATGGCCTCAATATTTTGGGACTCAGAAGGGATATTGTTGATTGATTACCTGGAGCGTGGAACCACTATTACAGGCCAATATTATGCAGCATTAATTCCCAAGTTGAGGAATACCATCAAAGAGAAAAGGAGAGGGAAACTTCGAAGGGGCGTGCTGTTTCATCACGACAACGCACCCGCGCACAGCTCGGCAGTTGCGATGGCTGCCATTCAACAAGCTGGCTTCGAATTGGTTGAACATCACCCTTATTCACCAGATCTGGCGCCTAGCGATTTTTATCTGTTCCCCAAATTGAAAGAATACTTAAGGAGAAACAGGTACGAAGACGATAACGAGGTGATAGATGCCGTGGAGAGCTTTTTGCAGGACCAAGACAAAACTTTTTTTTTGAAAGGGATTGAAGCCTTGTAAAAGCGCTGGACTCGGTGTGTAGAGAGACTCGGAGACTATGTAGAAAAATAAATTATTAAGTTATCAATAGTCATTATATTCTATCTCATTCTCACTACTTTTTGATTTCTCCTCGTATGCCTATTATACAGTATATATTACACTGAAATTTATTTTGAGTATGAGCAGTTAAGAAGAACAAAGTCAATGCCTTAAGAAATAAAATGAAGAAATTCAAGCATATATAATCGAAAAAGAAAAATGTATGTACAAACCCAAGCCCCAAACTCTTCCACCTCGAAACTCTCCTTCGAATTTCATGCCATCAGATCGCCAGAACACACCGTGACCATGGAACCAGCCCTGCATAAACTCTCCTTCGTATCTAAAACACACGAATCACACGAACAATTTTCTTTAATTTTTCTAAAAAATATATTAATGTAAGTATATTGTATGGCGAATGTCAAGATGCACTTTGAACCAGCCAGTGGAGTAAGTTGAGTTGAGGGTGACTCCCTATACAACTTCAACTTTATGAGGCTTTTTGGTATATGGTTAAGTATGTTCATGGTTCATTTTTAACATACCCAGCCTATTCATTATTGGATATAGGCCATTCCCAAGGCTTGCCACCATGCCCGATCTTCGGCTCTTATGATTTAGCCACTGTAGGCGAGTCTAGCCACTTGGCCAAAAGACTTCCCAAAGCTATATCTCCTGGTTCAGTATTATAGAAATATAGATAGGGGACAGGCACGGTTTTAGTTTTTTTTATTTATTTTAAATTTATGGGTACATGATTCACGTAATGATAATTAAATTAACAGCTGCCGAAAGTTTACTCGAAACCGTGCTTTTTGAATCGTGATTATTTTCAGTTGTAAGTACTGAACAACAATCAAGACTTTTCTAATTCAGAATCAGGTTGTGGTAAGTGCGTTATTTTAAGATTCAAGTCACAAAAACTTACTTTGCTCCGTCAGGGAACGCCATAACACCTAGTCCAGAACAAAGACCACCTATCAAAGCTCCGTCGTATCTCGTTCCATCGGGCAGGACGAGGTGTCCCATCCCATGCTTCTGGCCTTTTGAGTTCCACTCGCCTACGTATTTGGTGCCATCTTCGTATTTGTACGCGCCGGTTTTCACTACGCCCGGGTCCACAACTGCAAAAGAAATTATGATAACATCAAGCAAGCAAGTGACACTGCAGTATCTGTGTGAATTCGAGCCTGGTGACTTTCAAAGGCAAACGAACGTAATCTCTAGTAATATTGTATAAATTTGCATCAATGGCGTGTAGAAAGAGACAATTGACCTCACGTACACTCTCAAGCAAATACTACTACTCGTTTGGAAGATATTTGTTGGCATTTGAAGGCATTTATAAGAAAGGACAAGTCATGATTTAACTGTTAAAACAGTCACTAGTGATGGACTTCCCTTTTTACGCTGGGCTTTGGGATCGCACTATGAATTTACTATGAGTTCACTTTGGAATTCTCTCCTTATGGTCTAGGATTATAGGATAGCTGCATGAGCGAAAATAAAAAAAAATGGCTAATCCAGTTAAAATCAGAGGCCTTTTTTAGGATATGTGCTGACATTGTACTGACAAATTATATTGTCAATTGATTGATTGTATTGTACTGACATGTATGGTACTGACAATTCTTTATTTATTTTACAATAAATTACAGCCCATACTAACTCATCATGGTGGGATGATAGCTGTGATTTGGTTAGGAGGGAACGGGTTAAGAAATAGGCCGTTGCCTTTCTCAGTCACTCCCTGCACATTTTTAAATATGTTTTTTTTAAAAGGAACACTTTATTTACCTTCTATTTATCTCTTAGTAAATTAATATTTTACGTGTTATTCCTCACACCATTTGTAATAAAATAACCCACAGGAGACTACCTCCTAACTCAATTAATTGAAGGATCAACTATAGATCAAGTATAACCTAATAAAATTACTAGTAAATGGGGCACTGATATCGCGTTTCCTTTCTCTATACTTAAACATCCATTCAGGTGAAATGGATACCCTTGAAGGCTAACCTTAACAACAGGCAGTAAATCACCGCATAATAGCTTGCGGTAGTTGTAGGTAAATCTCAGACATAGTCTCAAGAGTAATAAATGTGGAATATTTTCGTGCCATTCGCTCTTGTTTCAGAAACAAAAGATCACTCTCCGTAGCGCTGTAGTGCGTGGGACACGATACGAACTAAACACATTGTTAAATGACATTGCGTTTTCTTAGCAATTTGAGGCGCTCAATATTGTTGTATCAAATCAAGTCATTTATTTTACAAAAATATAGGTAATAAATTACGTGCTGTTAATTACAAACATGACCCATTGTATTCTGCCAAAGCAAGTGTGCCAAAAATGATTGTAAATATGTAAATTCAATTCATTACAAGCTTCTATATTCAATTTCTAAAAATGTCAACAACAATCAATAAATATGAAAATCTAAATAATATAATAATAATAATGTTATGTACCTTGTCAAAATATAATAAAAAGTCAAACTAATAATAGAAAGTGAAATAGAATATAGATGGTCAAGTCAATTTTAATAATTGTCATGGCGCTTAGAGAATTATCATTATAATTATTATTTTAGGCTCAATATACAGTATACTCAATGTATTGAGTATATTGAGTACAGTATATTGGGTATATATAGATATACCCAATATACGGTACTCAATATACGGAATGAAATAAAAAATATCTACACTCTCTTAACATGTTATAATAACTATAACTAATATATATTTTGTATTGATTGCTGGAAGTCTCCTCACCAGTATACCTGGTGGGAAGACCCTCAGCAATCTACAGTCCGACGGCTCCTACGTACAAAACAACATGTCGTAAATTGTAGTCTACAGGAGAGCCAATCAAAGTATCAAATATTTATAGATTCAAGATTAAAAGATAATAATATAATTTTTTTCGTTGTTATTATATTTTATTATATTTAGAGAGGTATAATATCTCTGGTATTACAGTTGATTAGTTTTTTTTTTTCGCCGAAAGCTACTAATTAACCGTTTATATTCCAAATTATGGAAATCCCAAAAACAGGTAAGTCTTAGATATCTGTTTATACTGAGGACGTAAAATTAAAATAATTATGACGATCACGAAAAAAACCGCTGTCAGTTAATTTGATACAATCTGAAATATATCATACTATGTGTTTACATTATTCACAATCTGTGATTACAATACCACAAATGATCTGTACCTAAACTTCGATGATATATGATCATAATAATTTAGCTATTAGAGCTACTTTATCGTTACTGCAATATAATGCTTAGTCGTAAATCAAAATCTAGACAAATTTATCGAAATATCCATTACGAATTGTTGCATTAACAATGATCATTATCAACCAAGTACTAAAATTACTAGTCGAGTATTAAAAAGCATTGTAAATCGTTCACACTATTACAAACTTCTTTTGCTTTCGTAAACAAGTTATTATTGTGACTTTAACGTTGAAATTATTTTCTCTAAATGAATCAACAGGTTTGTTTAACAACGTTATTCCAGCAGTTGGCGTTACTTGGCAGTCTATTGAATAAGTTCAAATAGAACTGCAAAAAAGTTTGTATTTGTTCCAATAGTCGAAAATGACTAAATCGGAACGCTTCTTGACTTATACTATGGTTATATAGCTCTCTTCAAAACTTTTGTAATTTTTTAATATAAAAATAATTTGGCAGACGAGCAGCCAATATACCTGAGCCAATCTAGAGCAGTGGTAAATGGATACTGTCGTTCATAGACACCCGCCGTACATGCCAACGTCAATACGCGAAAGGCAAGCGTAGAATTGATTTGGAGAGAGGGTTGCGAAAGTAGGAAGGGATAGAAAAGGATAAGATGACATATTTCATTAATTAGGAAACTTATACAAAAAAATTTAATGTGTCTAAAATTAAACTAAATGAATTCGGTCCCTTTTAAATGTTTTTCTAAATAATTTTATGTGTATTTGCTTGCGGTCACTTGCGCCTCGGTAGTGTTGTATATCGCCGGGTACTTGCGGTATGACAGAAGAGTCGAGTAATTATGTTAGTTTATTTTATTTGAGGCAGTACAAAACAGAAGGACAATGAAACGAGACAATACACAATAAGTCATTTGACAAAAATGCTAGTTCACCTTAAATATGTACTAACCTCATCGATATAGGAATAGACTAGATAACACATCATACGTTCTTATCAAAGAAACCTGGTCAGTAGCTTCTAGGGATGAGGGGTGGGGGGGTGCAGCAGATGAGGAGGGGTTCAATAAAAACATATGAATACATATGAACATAAAACACATATGAATTAAACAATTCGAGAGCTACTGAATATAGAATACCATTAGACTGTAACGTTCATACCCTGAAGGACTTAAACATATCTAGTATTTATTCTCAAATCTAGGACTGACATCAAGTGCAGATAACAGTTTACCAATGTTAGACTAACACGATTTAATCTAGGAAACAAATAAGATATAAAATAGGAAACATGCATAATTATGCATCGAAATATGTTGGTATCTATTCTAAAATAAGACAGATATTACAATAAGACAGATACTACAATAAGACAGATATTACAATAAGACAGATATTATAATAATACAGATATTACAATAAGATCAAGGGCATCGACAGCCATTGGGTCAGGGGGGGGCAATATGAGAGAGAGTATGGGAGAAATATGAATTGTAGGTACAAATACAATTTTTCGAATATCTAGAGGGGGGCAACTGCCCTCTCCTGCCCTCCTTGGCGACGCTCTTGAATAAGACAGATATTAAAATAAGACAGATACTAAAATAAGATAGATATTAAAATAATACTCCGAGGTGAAGTAGAATATTACTATTTGACATCTAAATCTATCAAAATTCTGGTCGAATAAATTCAATGGAAGACACTTTTTTTAGTAGCTTTCTTCATAAGAATATTGATATGAATGAGTTCTTTGCGTCTAGAGACAAGCCAAAACTGGTAAAATTACTCACCGTCTACCATGTTGTTGAACACTGCACACCGAACCATACAAGTAAGTAGTCAAACAGATACTGAAAGGTTTCAGCGTCATTTCAGTAATCCCATAATCTAATTACAGCGACACTGAACCGTCTAAATAGTGGCGTGGCTATTACACACAAGTAGATATAGTGTATTTTCTAAAATCTAAACAATACATTTTAATTATTTAATTTTAAGAAAACTTTATTTCACTTAATCGTACAAGAGGCCAGTTTAATGCCTAGAGGCATTTTCTACCAGCCAACCGTTCAGTTGAACAGAGGGGCACGTTGGGAGGTGTGATGAAATGTATAAATACGTATAGGTATAACAAAAAACCGCAACAAAGAAGTTATACCTAATCTATATTAACCCCACTGTGTCCAGTGAGTCCAGTGCGTCAGTCTGTCCACGACACAGACGTCGAAAAAAACCTAGGCGAAGATGGTGAGACTAACGCTATACTTTCCACAATGGATGGTCTAAGGTTGCTGCAGACCGAAGAGCTTGAAAGAGACTGCGGATGAAGGTCTCTGCCCGGCAGTGGGACACTAATTATAGGCTACTAGCTTTTACTGATGGTTAATCTACTCGCATAGATTAATCAACTGTAAAAGAGTTTTTAACACCTCTAAAAGCACCGATATACAATATCAATTTCGTCCTCGACATTATTTTCTCATATTTATTCATAGCCTCATAGAGTATGTGTCAAAGGTTGTTTCTCTTCATCACTACTATCGGAAAAACTAAATTCCGACTAATCGCCCGTACTTCCACAACTCAATCGGGTATTTTCCCATACGCTAATTACCGACAATTAACTATACAATAATTACGATAATTAAATAGTTACCGACTCGTGGTCCTTACTGATTTCAGAAAGACTTAGCGTTGCGGTAAATTACAGGAAGTAGTTTTTTCACAACCTTTAGTGACGTGATATAAATCGATTTGTTTACTGCATCGTACGCGCTGCATGGGCTCCATGGCTCGCTGCAATTTGATAACATAAGGCACGGTATTGTAAATCCGAGGTGGGCGAGGTGGGTGTTCTTCCCATAAAAAAAGATGTAGCTAGATCAGGAAACAGTAGTTATCAAAGATAAAATCATAGGACAAATCGAGTAAAACCACTGGCAAAGTTAATTTATCTTTTATCTTATCCAATAAATCTTTTGCGGGCTACGTAATCATTATGAAAGTTTTCGACGAAAATTGGAATCTTTCCATGCTATCCTAAAACTTTTTCTTTGAAACTTTTTTCGGACTCAGTGCTGTTATAAGCTGTTTCAAGTCTCTATACCCATATATTTCTGTTCGTTTATTGAACAGACAGACAAAGCCATATTGTACTGGAACCTCATTAACCTGGAACCTCAATTTTAAGTGATTTATGGTACGAGTCCCATCGCACGGCCTGGAGACGTACACCAGGGAGGACTTCGGGCCGAAGGGTGTAGTTTTCCGGCGTTTCCGAGGGCGATTTCCAAGGGACAACGCAACGCATAATGCATTTATTTAATGTTTATGTCTTATATTCTTCGGTCCATGTTGCTGGAAGTAAATAAGTAAATAAAAAAATAACACATTTCGGCTATACTTACTGTCAAATAAGTATCGGGAATTTTCAAAAGGATGCCCGCGTAAAACGCTTGCTGTTATATTGCTGTTAGGTTGGCATTATTGTGGCTAATTTTCATGTAAAGTTTTGCCGCGATCTGTCAAATAGTTGTTTGATAATATTCATATTTGCTAGCCGACCTCGGCTGTACTTTGAGAATTTTACAATGGATAAAAATATCGAACATAGAATTTGCCTTAGCGGTGCGTCGACTTTATCAAAAACAAGAACATATGAGAGCTTAAGAGCCAGCTAGCTTAAGAGAGATAGCTCAGGAATTTGACATGGGTCATGAATCCATTCGCACCATTTTGGTTGATATTTTAAGTATGAAATGCACGGCTTGTTCCGAAGGAACTGAATTTTCTCCAAAAAGATACCCGCCAACAGCCAATACCCGCTTGAACGAGCCAATGCGGATCCCACATTCATGAAACGCATCATAACGGATGACGAAACGTGGTTTATGAGTTAGACATGCAAACCAGCCAACAAGCTTTGGAATGGCGCTTCGATAGCGAGCCGAAACCGAAAAAATCACGTCAAAGCCACTCAAAAATTAAAGTCACGTTGACTGTTTTCTTTGATTATCATGGTGTTGTCTAGTCAGAATGCCTTCCGGAGGGTCATACAATCAATAAACATTATTATTTGGACGTCATGAGACGATTACGAGAGAATATTCGTCGGAAAAGATCACATTTGTAGAACAACAATTCCTGGATACTGCACCACGACAATGCGCCCTCTTACACCACAATCATGGTATGGGATTTTTTTGCCAAAAATTCAACGAATGTCATCGACCAAGATTTTTTTTGTTTTATTAAAAAAATCCCGATACTTATTTGACAGAGTAATACATATTTTATTTAAATTAAGTCTCTGATTTTGTTATTCTTTTGTATTCTATGTCTTTGTTTGTCTTATACCGTCCCTTTGCAATTTCTGTTTCTCAACTCAGTTTGACAACGTAACGTATTTCTTCGCTTTACAGGGTAGATTAGGCAATAGACAACATTTTATTCCGACCTACACTAACACACATAAAATATACATATAACAATAACCAAAAGAAAATAAAAAACACTGTAGGCAATAAGGACAACAAAAGAAATTCACAAACATTTATAAAATACTAGCTGTTGGTTGCGACTTCATTCGCGTGGTCTTCAAGTACTAATTCAGAAACCTTCGCGATCGTGCGCACAACAATGCACCAAAGTTCCATAGCAATCGGATGAATGGTATAGGAATGCATACGGGACAAAAAAGAAACATTAATTTATATATATACTATATATATATATAAGTAGATAAGAATCAACAACAAATATATTAATAAAAAAATGCCACGTTGCTATTTCATGGATGTGTGTGTTGTGATACAAGAAATGGTCTCCAACTCGGCATTTGTTTTTAGGTAATATAAAACAGATTAACAGATTTATTTTGTCACATTAAATTTGATATTTTGTGTCTTGTCATTTTAAGTTTATTGTACACACCTACAGACAGACAGGTACAGACGACAAAGTAGATAAATTTGCAGGTAACTGTGTCTTGCTCAATACGTACAACGAATCACGCACACATAGATAGATACGACGTGAACTGATTAACTGAATGCGTAATAAAATTTTACTGATGGCTCTCATAGCTTCCGTATATCATATATATCTCGTATATCACCGTCAAGTCGTTAAATAAAGTCCATTGCATGTAAACTTCTCTATTTTGTCACTTGTACAAATGCATATCGCAAAAGGCATGCTGACGTAAAGTAGGAAGTGACAAATTGACATATGAGTTACACGATTCCAGTCTTTAATAGGTCAAGGAGTGAAACGGTAACGCTTTACTCAATTTACTGAACATGTGAACAGGTAATAGTAGTATTTACCGGTTAGCCCGGGTATCACCAGTTCTAGGAAATATGACGACATCAGATAAGGGTCAGGACAAACAGAACAGTCATTAAGCGGGATGACATGGGATTTATCTGGATGCATCTGGGATTGAAGGTTGTCTTGTTGACCATTGAACATTGTTTTGTACATGAGGGATGTTGGCCAAGCGAATTGGCGAGTCCACTCTTTTATGGGTGGTGTAGTCAGGGCTTGTGGTAGCGGCCTTGATATCCCTTAGTCACCCACGAGAAGTGGTCCTGTTCTAAGGTCGGCACACACCACACAGCCAAGGTCCGTTTCTACACAGAGATTCAGTGAGTTAGCTAGAGCTGTGCGAAGTCTAGTCTTGATATAACAAAAATAAATATTGGGTTGATACATACGATTTCAAAATAGCAGAAAATGACAAGAAAAAAAGGATAGAATCTCATACAATTAGTTAATTTAGATGCTATTGGATGGTATTGTTGCCAACAAAAACGTCCCATTACGTGAGTACCTTCAATATCCAGAGATAGTTAATAGTATTACTGTAAGCCTTTCGCCCTGAAAGTTCCGCGAAAGGATAAGGAAGTTACTTTAAAGACATAACAGCCACTTAGCTAGAAAAACGAAACGTTAAAATACAGTCTACATTTACCGTTACGTTTTAGGTCTTTCCGACTGAAATTCATGATTTATGATCGATAGTGCGTGATTGAAAGCCACTAATAAAGTAAACGAATCATGAACCAATGTTACGTCAACTTGAAAATTTTGGCTTTTATTCACATTATTTATTAAGCGATATCTTGGACTTTTCGACGGGACCTCGAGAAGTGCAGTTGAGTTTTTGTTTGATTAATTGTAAAAATTATGTAGGTACTATATGTATTGTGGTTCAATAGTGATAGTTTATTAAATTCAATAGTGTTTTGTTTTTTGTGTGTTATGTTTGTGAAAATCAAATAAAAGCATAGGACTCTTGTCATGAAACATACTACAAAAAAGTACCTATGCTAAAAATGTAACTTTTTTATTCACATCCATATGTAACTTGTAGTAAAACCGCAACGGCTCATTACATAGGATCGATTTGACTCCCAAGGCGTGAGAAACCCAATACCCAGATTATTTTGCATAAGTAGGTATTTCATATGCCGATCGTGGACTAACCGTGGATTACTAGTCATTTTGGAGACATTATTGTAAATCTATTTCGAGATCTGAGTAGGTGTGTTCTTCTTTGTGCGTCATATGCGTTACCCACGAAAATCAGAATCTTAGTTATATTTATAGACACATTAATTAAATGTGACGGCATCTGTGCTAAGGGTCCTTATTGTGCGGTATGAATTTTAACTCTGTATAAGATTTTCTAATTTGAAATTTTGTTGTTTCAAGTATTTTAAGTTATGTTCCGACCAAGAACGAGAAACGATGAGCGATGAACTATTTTCTCGACCAGGACACGTACAAACTGCAAAAGACAATATTGAAAGAGAGACAGAAATAATAGTTCAACGGTCTCATTGCATGCGAGGATCGCTCTAGTTATATCGCTCGGCGGCAACAGAGCCGAAAGAGCTTGCTCAGTAACATTCACCTGTATATTGACCCTCCACCGCCCATGGTCCTGCCAATATTACGGTTACAAAGAACGATTGCGTGGGCTCTATCCGGCAGGAACTTTCTTGACTCCCTACAAATTTCTTTCATCTCTCTCCATTTAACACTTCTTCCCTTTCTGGGGCGTGTACGACACACGACACATGTTCGTCGCCGGACAGTTCTATTTCGATGCAGCCATGCGAAGTTCGCTTCCAATGCTACCCAGTCCGCACAGTAAACCGGCCCCGCTTCTGCCCGCACTACACCATCCTACATTCTACCTCGCTCTTGCTCGTACGGCTCACAATGCCATAGCACGTGGTCCCTATACTCGTCCTATACACTCGCCTGCAGTGGTGGAGGTCCTCAGCCAACAATTTTACCAGGTATCGACACGTGCTTGGGCGCTTCACGCCGACTCGCGATCCCGCGGTATCAATGCATCCCAATGCAACGCCCTAAGCCGAGGTCCGTTCTTTCCGCCGGTTTACCGGCGGGGGAGCCCTTAGGCTCGTTGCAACACACATTTTGTTTTTGGCTGAGCGCCTTCTGCGCTCGCCCTAAATTAAACAAGTCCGGTGACTCTTGAAAGGCCACTAGGGCCACAAGAATTGAGCCATTCCGAAAAAAAAAAGCAGTGTAGGAACTAAGGGAATTCTAGCTGGTCGCAGTCGCTTGCTACACTTGTTCCTCGTCTAGCAACATAAAAATACGTCGTGCAGTTAACTTTAATCTTTAATGGTAGAACTGTGTACTAGCTCCTCGTTACTCGTTCATAATACCATAGAATTACCCGTTCATCGTTTCTCGATCTTGATCGAATCCCAGCCTTAACCCTTTTTTGAAAACTCACCTCGTTATTATGACGCCTCGAAGGCTACGAACTAAAAAGTCGTACACATACATCTCTCAAAGTTCGGTCACGGTTGGAAATACTAAAATGGCCGATCGGCATTATGTAACTAGTAGTACCTCAGTAGTACTCTCATTCTACCTCAGAGGGGGAATATTAAGTAAAGATGATTTCCTTCCTCCTTTATCCTTTATCCAATTATACTCTCCACTTGATCCTATGAAATAGGATCTTGCATAAATATTTTTTATAGAAAAAAAAGGCGGCACACAAACATACAGTCCACCTGATGGTAAGTGTATACTGTCGTCCATAGACATGCCAACATCAGTCTAGAATGTCAAACGTTGGCACGGTCCCCAATGAGCTGCCTGCCTTTGCAGATTAAGGAATGGGTTGGGAAAATGGGAAGGGATAGGATGGGATGGGAATGGACTCTGGCATATCTCACTCACTACCGAAACACGTACGTACATTGGGGAAATACGATAAGGTAGGAAATGCAGTACATTTCAAGGTAGTCTTCTGTGAGAGAGGGGTAACCTGGCTAGTCGAGTGCGCCCAGAGGCTGTGGGAATGCAGCATACACTCTCCCCCTAACACAATAACTAACTTATCACAATCAAGTGTATTGGTACTTCCTACTTCCCTGATAACGAGATGAAGATTGAGAAGATGATTAGATGATAAAGAGTACATAATAAGAGTGATCATGTATCAACCTCCCTATTTGCGTTATAATACCCATTCGGCTGTGGGATTGCAGCATGTCTCTCAGCATGCGTCCTCTACATGCCGTTGATTAACCCATAATTGCGCATTAATGGTCACCGTGCTGGACGACATATCCTTATTCGAGCGGCGTAAATTGGACAGTATTGTCTGCCGGTTGGCGTCAATTCAAAGACCAAATCGTTTACAGATTCGACACTTTCTACGCTCGTGTGTCGCTAGTGAGTGACATACGCCAGACCCCATTGCTATACTATCCCATCCCATCCTATTCCTTCCCATTTCTCCAACCCTTTCTCCAAATCCATTCTTACATCAATAAAGGTAGGCAGCGCATCCGGGGGCGTGTCAAGTTTGTCGTTCTGAACTAATGTTGGCATGTACCGTGGTCGTCCATGGGCGACAGTATCCACTTACCACCATATGGATTGTATGCTCGTTTGCCACCTTCTGTCAAAAAAAACATCTTGACTCTGTAAATGCTAACATCAAATTAATAATATTGTGTTCTAGGAGTTTTCATTAATCTATACCTACATATAATAATATAAACATATACAAAAACAGTAAAGGGGTTGAGTATTTACATTGATTTAATTTAAAAAAGATTTTGGTGTACAGTACTTTTAAAAGTTTTGTCTGTATATTTCTCTGTATGTCTGTTTGTTTGAACATCACGTAAAAGCTACCGAATAAATTTTGATCAGGTTTTCATTAATTTATAGCTAAGTGTCCAGAAGGAAAACTGATATGTATCATATTCATATGACACAAGAAAGTTGAGTTATAGAGGAAAATAAAAATTAGCTTTTAATAGAATTACAGAAAAACTAATGGATGGATTTTCATTCGTGAAGTTCAGCATGTCGGTGCTTTTGACAATTTCCTTTATCATTTACAAGGCGATTTGCATCGCTTCTCTCCGCGAATACTCTTTGCCCAATGATAAATAGTCTAGCATGGTACCGTGCGCCTTTTGAGTTACAACTGGCAGCAATCTAGCGCTTCCCGTCGGCGACTAATCGCGCCATGCAGCGAACAATGTCAGCGCAAGTTCAAGGGTGCTGCATTAACCAGCGATTTACATTAATTGTGTAAATTATAATACAATTATAGAGAAGTGGTAGCCTACGGGTGTCTATACTCGACTCACATTTGTGTGATCGTAAATTCAAATCATCGCTCGACGGTGAGAGAAAACATTCTGACTCGTGAGATAATCCGCATGCTTGAAATATAAAAAATCCGCACTGAGCCGGCGTGGTGGACTATGGCTCGAAACCCACCAGTGATTCAGATTCACTAGGGAGACCTGTACCCTGCAGTGGGACATCATAGGCTGATATTATTCTATCGTGTTTATGTGTGTGTGAAAATAATTAGTATTGTAATTATCTTTGTCATCTATACATATAATAAAAATGTAACTGATCGCTGTCTGTACATGGAAAATATATGAGAGAAACTGTTATTGGGGGCCTTTATCAACGCAATGGAACCAAAAACAATGATTGTTAGAAATTTTGTCTGTTTGTCTGTTTATCTGTTTGTCTGTGCGTTTGTGCGCGCTAATCTTAGAAACGGCTTAACCGATTTGGGTGCAGTTTTCACTAACGTATTGTGGTAAGCTTCACTTAAAATTTAGTGTTTGTTTTATTTCAATCAGTTCATAAATAAAAAAGTTATATCAATTTAAATAATCACGTCGAACATTTGTTCGATAAAATGCTATAAAATAACTGTTTAGTTGAATCGGCTGAAACTTTAGTTAACTATAGTTACTATGGTCTGTAAAAAGTTTATATAAAGTTAAAAAATGGACAGTATCGGAGATTTTGCCATTTCCAATGTAAGTTGACCTCAGATCTATATGATCAATCATATTAAATAGGGTTCAGCTTAGGCTGGACATTTGTCGGTTGGACACGACCACGCGTGTCCGGACTCTTACCGGCTAAAAAACTTTGATTTGTCTTAACATCGTGAATGAATTTAGACATTCACGATGTTAAGACAAATCAAGGTTTTTTAGCCGGTAAGAGTCCGACACTACCTGGGCCCCCATTCCCAGTGTCCATGAGGATTTTCCTTGGTTGTCTTTCCTAACAAAAAAAAAAAAAAGAGCGAAGCTCCCTGTAGCATTGAGTTAGTCGTAGCGAACGCACGTATTTCGGAGACGCACGGCGCTCCCTGGTAACAGCTACAGTCGGTAATACAGAGTGTTTACACGTAGGCGATTATACGATATTAATTATTGCAAAATTCTGTCTGTACTCTTTTGTAATATATTTTTCATTACTCATACTCTGAAAGTAGGTCCGAAGTTGCCTGTGGAGCGAAGTGAAAATAGCCCAATACACCCTAGGGTGAGCATTTTCAACTGACAGACAACTGAAAAATTAAGAAAAAAAAAGAGCTATTTTCACATTTCTATGTAACCATGATCTAACTTCCTATACAGCCACACTTCGATTAATACTATATTAATTCTTAAATTTGTAGAATTTTTGTTTGTGATGTTATTTAAGACACCGATTAAACCGCGTCAAAATTAATTTAGATAGATCATTGACATAAATTAGAAATAATCTATAATGATAAATTCTTTTTATCAAGCTAGCAATAAGTACTACTCAAAAAGACTGGCTGGCATTATGGCGCTTGAAAAATGTTGCGCGTAAAAAAGAAAAAAAAAGGCGGGTAAGCGACATTAATGCAAATTCTTGGGAAGTTGAAGTAATATTTTTTGCATATATGGCTTGTGTTTACTTTCCTTGTATTCGTAATGAAAAGCACAGTGTTTACCTAGGGGTTCAGGACTTATTTAGTCCCTCGACCTATTGGCGCCCTCGCTGCGCTCGGGCACCAAACCCAGTCTCGGGACTGAAATAAGTCACTTTCACCCCTAGGGTAACAATGTACTATTGTGATTAGAATAAAAAATTAGGCCTGATGTTATCGATACCATTATAAGTGCTGAATTTTCTGATCAGAACGATGATCCCATATTATACGAGATTGTAAAGACTCACATGGTTCACGGACCATGCGGCACTTTAAACAGGAATTCTCCCTGTATGCAAGAAGGTCATTGCTCTAAAAAATACCCTCGAGCACTTTCAGAGCAAACAATAACGGGGGACAACGGATATCCACTGTATCGTCGAAAATCACCACAACAAGGTGGCTTCACAGCTAAAATCAGGTTACATGGTCAAGAAATAGATTTGGATAATAGATGGGTGGTACCTTATTCACCGGTATTATCGAGAACATTTCAAGCTCATATCAACGTCGAAGTATGTAACAGTGTCGAATCCATAAAATATATATGTAAATATGTGAACAAGGGCAGTGACCAAACAACAGCGCGGTTCACAAATAATAATAACGATGAGGTTACGAGGTTTCAGTCTGGCCGATATATTAGCTCTTCTGAGGCAGTTTGGCGTATTTTAAGTTTTCCGATTCATGAAAGACATCCACTCGTTATCCATCTTGACGTACATCTTGAAGGTGGACAAAGGGTGTACTTCAACCCTGATAATGTGACGGAGCGTTTAGAAAACCCAAGACGAACCACTCTGCTCGCATTCTTTAAACTTTGCGAAATAGATGCATTTGCTAAGTTACTCTTATACAACGAAGTTCCGTTATACCCATAATAAACAACAGGGTATTTTTAACCGCAGAAGAGGTGGAACAGCTGTAGATAGTGAACCAGGTATTTTTAAAGAACACATTATTGGCAGAGTTTATACTGTGCATCCGAATAACTCTGAATGCTTTTACCTGCGCTTGCTTCTGCACACTGTTCGAGGGCCTACTTCTTTTGCCGAGCTCCGAAAGGTTGATAATATTGTATACACTACTTACCAAGCGGCTTGCCGAGCACGTCACTTACTAGATGGTGATCAACACTGGGATGACAGTTTGTCCGAAGTAAGTATTAATGAAAGTCCTCATCGGTTGCGCCATTTGTTTGCAGTCATGCTGGTGTTCTGTGCACTTTCAGATGCCGTACAGTTGTGGCATAAAAATCAGGATAAATTAGCTAAGGACTTTTTCAGTCACGCACAACTAACTAATGACAACGCAATTAGTGAGAGGTTACGTGAAAGTCACTTGAATCGTTGTTTGCTGGCTATTCAAGATATAGTATTGAGGGTAATCCTGTTTCTCAATATGGAATGCCCGAGCCATCATTTGACGGTGAACGCATTAACAGAGATTACGCGATGGAAATAAACTATGATCCAGTAGAGCTGGCCGAAACTTTACAAACTGATGTCTCGAGACTAACTGAAGAACAGCGTTTAATATTCGATCGTGTGTGTCGCAACGTAGACAGTGCTTTAGGAGAAATGCTGTCTGTAGATGCTCCCGGTGGAACGAGAAAGACTTTTCTTACCAAAGTGATTTTGGCGAAAGTACGAAGCCAAAGTAAAATTGCGCTTGCTGTCGCGTCATCGGGCATAGCAGTCACTTTGTTGCCAGGAGGAAAAACTGCCCATACTATCTTTAAAATTCCGATCGACTTAGACCGCACAGAGAGCCCTGTTTGTCATATTTCTAGAAACAGCGATAAAGCTAAGGTTTTACGTGATTGTAATCTTATTATGTGGGATGAATGCACAATGGCAAACCGTAAAGCGGTTGAAGCAGTAGATAGAACATTATGTGATATCAAGCTAAATGACCAACCCATGGGTCGTATTACAGTCCTTTTTTGTGGCGACTTTCGTCAGACTCTGCCGGTTATACCACGTGGAACAAGGGCTGATGAAGTTAGAGCCTGTCTAAAAAGTTCTAGACTGTGGCACTACGTTATCCCTATGCATTTGACAATAAATATGCGAGCGCGAATCGGAGGCAACGAAAATGCACAGGAGTTTTCTGATTTGCTACTTGAGATTGGTAACGGTGTGTATCTGCAGGAACAAGGAAAAGTTGTTCTACATGAAAACCTGTGTTGCACAGTTTCATTGATGCGAGACCTCATGTCATCTGTGTATGGGAACGCAACGCAAATAGCAACTTACGAAAATTCCTGGCTTTGCGAAAGAGCTATTTTGACACCATGAAACGACCAAGCGGCAGCAATAAACGCTGAAATTTTGAGCTTTGTTTCGGGGAATAATGTAGAGTATATCTCCATTAACAGAGTTATGGAAGAAGAAGAATCTACCAACTATCCAGTAGAATTTTTAGAATCCCTCAGTGCTCCTGGATTGCCAGCCCATAAGATAAATTTAAAAGTCGGCGTACCTATAATGCTCCTTAGAAATCTAAGCCCACCAAAATTTTGTAACGGTACCAGATTAAAATTAACCAATTTACAACGAAACGTGATAGAAGCAGAGATTTTAACAGGGTGCGGAGCAGGTGATTGTATTTTTATACCCCGGATTCCTCTCATTCCAAACAATTTTCCGTTTAGTTTTAAACGAGTCCAGTTTCCAGTGAGCCTATGTTACGCAATGACAATTAATAAAGCCCAAGGTCTGACGCTGAAAGTTGCAGGTGTGGATCTAAGTATTAGCTGTTCGCACGGTCAGCTTTATGTGGCTCTGTCGCATGTTAGCAATCCTAGAAAACTTTATGCTTTGATCCCCGACGGCTATACGTCTAATATCGTGTACAGAGAAGCATTGCTGTAAATTAGATAATAAATTAAAGAGTAACTTATTTCTGCCACCTTCTACCTTCTATTTTCTTATAAATTAAAGATAGACAAATACATGAGAACTTTTTTCTGTTAGAAATTCTAGGGAAATCCAACTGAAGGGAAACTGAAGGCCACGCGACCGAAATCACAGGCAGCAGCTAGAAGAAATAATGTGTGTGATCGTTTTTGAAAATACCAAATACCCCTAAGAGAAGGTAAAGACGGTGTTTATAAACTAAAGTCCACGCCGACGAAGTCGCGGGCAACAGCTAGTTTTTAAATATATCTTTAAAATTGTTACACTAGATTTCTTGAAATGTTTCAAACCTTCTTTTACATGAGAAATACAAAATGGTGTACTTCTCCATTGTATCGTGCAACGTTTACCAATCCAATGAAATCATCGACCCGTTAATTGACCGATTACTTTCACGAATTTTTTTACCACGTACGTACGTAATACCACGTATTTTTTACCACGGTTTGAGAAACCGCAATCAAAGTAGTGTAACCTTTGAATTTTAACAGTAACCGGTCCAATTTTTTTGTACGAATCAATCACAATTACTTTAAAATCAAACTGAATTTTCAAACATATTCATCGAATACTTTCCGAGTTATAAGGTGGCTCCTGGATTCGAACGTTCGGATTGAGGAGCCACTTTTATATTCATAATACTTTTAAAACTTTTGGTTCTACATAATCTACTAACTTACTACTAAAAGGCCTAAGGGCCTTCAGTAAAGGCATTTTTAATATCAAAATGGAATATTATTTATTTATAAGTATACTGAGATCGATGTTCGATAAATATTTTTAAATCTATGTTATATTATATGTAGCTTGAGAATTTTAATGTAAAGTGTTAATACTTTGTGTTCCATCACCAAATTCTATTAGAGTTCATAAATATTGATAACATTATCTGAATTTTTAAACTTCATCAAGTATCAGCAAGGGCTTTTACAGACGATTTACTGAGCACTTAGCCTTAAAGGTGGGACTCGTGTTTTTCGGCGAAGAAAATGACCTATGTGCGCTGTGCGAAGGGTCTCCAGTTTGATTCTTGGTAGTATAAACATGTGCTTAAAAATGAAACTTTACTTGGATTAAAAATTAGATTTACATATAATTTTTGATCTATCAAAGCACACTAGACCCACGACATTGAGCCCTTGTGATGGCTCCTAACAAGGGTAGGCGAGAGCCTTGCCTACCCTAACAAGGGCAGGCCTAACAAGGGCCCTGATGTCGATGTTCGTATATAGAGTTGAAGACTTTTGCCTATAGCATTTGAATGATAAGAACGGACGATCGTATGTGGTGGCAGGCCTTGGGAGTGGCCTATATCCAACGGTAGAGAGATATAAGTTGACTATACGTTGTATTAATATTTTATTTACTATTTACTAATTAACACTGTAGAATCTAATCAAAAATTTCCAGTAGTATCCTATATCCTTCTCAGGATTTCAGGCTACTCGCTCTGCAACCGGTTGAGTCGTGAAGATGTAACAAACGGACTAACAAACACATTGGGATTTATAATATTATATAATCGTAGTGTTACATCATTTCTTGTCCGATTTATTGCAGGTTTTGTATATTTATTTTATGGTTAAATAAAGTTATCTCTTAAACGAAATTCCGAAACGCTACCTAAACATTCCTATAATATTTCAAGCAATTCATTCACGTTAGTTTGTAATAAATTTTAATGTAATATAAAAAATAGGTTTCACGACAGGCCGGGTGGTGGCGATCGATGGCTCAAGGTCGCGTCGCAAAGCCTTTGTGGTGTGAATCAGTGAAAGGTCGTTCATTTCTTTCATGTAAACAAATTTCAGCCGGAAGTATCGAATGAAAACTTTTGACGGTTTAGGCAAATTAACATTTTATTGGAGATCTGCCAAATTGGTTATTTTTTTGTGAGCTAGCGATATTGATATTGAATTTAATTAGGATTTTGTACACCATAAAAATGTTTGAATATTTTAGCGTTACTAAATATAGTTTAATTAAATATACGATAAACCGATGTATATAACACTAATATTATAACTCTTTTATGGAAAAAGGGCGACAGACCATCAGTTATAACTTACCTTATAACTTATAATACTTATTAACTTAATATACTTACTTTTTATACTTATTAACTTATTATAACTTACCATCAGTCAACCCGATGGTAAGTGGCTACTGTCGTCCATACTCGTAGACATCTGCCATACATGCCAACATCAGTCCAGAAAGACAAACTTTGGCAAGCTCCGGATACTCTGCCTATCTTTGTAATGGATTGGAGAAAGGGTTAGGAAAATGGGAAGGAGAGAATGGGATGAGAATGGGCTCTGGGATATCCCATTCACTACCGAATCACGTACGTACATTGAGGAAAGAATATAAAGTTGTAAATGCAATTCATTTCAAGGTGGTCTTCTATGAGAGAGGGGGGGTAATGTGGTTAGTAGAGTACACCCAGTGGCTGTGGGAATGCAGCGTATCCTCTCCCCCTCCCAAATTTATTATATTATTATAAAATATGCGAATATTTGGACGTTTGTTACTCAATCATGTCGAAACGACTGAACCGATATCGTTGAAACTTGACAAACGGGTAGATTGTAATGTAAGACTTTGGTGGCAATCCGGATTAACCTAAAGGATGTTATTCGTGTAGACCACGCAAACGAAGTCGTGGGCAAAAGCTAATTATAAATAAACCTATTAATGTACTTAATATGAGAACTTGAGAATACAATGTGCACTCTCCCCCGTTAGACTTGTGTCTGAAATCGAAGACACCTTAGACCGAGTCTCGATTTGGGGTTTTCTTAATTTGGTTGATTGCAGCCCCAGTAAGACACAAGTCTGCGTTTTCACCGCTAAAAACACCCTTTTGTCGTAACGGCTCGCTTTGGGGGCATATCTCTTAAGATCGTGGGGAGTATCGGATTTTTTATCGAATTTAGGAATCATCTGGAAAACTAAAATGCTAAAATGGAAAGGGCTAAAATGGTCTCCAAAAAGCTCGGTGTATTGAATGCGGTAAAGAGGTACTAACATCCCGGGGCGACGTCTGACGCTTTACAAAGCTCAGGTCAAAACCCATATAGAGGACTGCTCCCATCTCTAGGCACCGAAATATCAGTTCAACCCATTTGACTCCATCCAACGACGCGCTGTACGAAACGTCAACGTTCGTCAATCCCACTTTCACAGGCGGTTTGCAACTGCTGTGAGAGTGCGGTGCATCCGCATTTCCTCGATACGGAGTACAGGTCAAAAATCGTTTTTTGACGCGAACCCATAGGCTGTGTAAAGTATCGGTCTTTTTTTGTAAGATATCAAATTTCAAATATACCATTCGATAGAGCTCGAAATTCTGAATCTAACGATGTATACGAGTAAAATTCACTTTCGGCATTTTGTCCCTTACATTAATTCTTATTTCCGATATCGATATACCCACTCGTATTACAAGCGCTTTTGTTCGTAATTTTGTTAATAATTTGATACTTAGTAGAATATTCTTGTTAAAACATTATACTTTATTGTCACTAGAGAAATTACATGACTCGAACTTCGTCATTAGGTTATTAGATTAGGTAAATTATTATTTTGTTCCCATAATAATATTACTTTTACGGAATATTTTTATTAAAATATAATTTATTACAGAAAAGTACGTGGATGTAAACTGCGTCATTAGGTGAGCGTGTTTTCTATGAAAGAAATTTACTTGAATACAATTATTACTTTAGCATTACTTTAATACATTTATATTTATTTGATTATGAAAGTCTATTAAAATTAAAGAAACTGGTTCATGTTTTAACCTGTTTAAGCATAAGTACATATGAAGGTTTTGTTTCAGTTTAACTAGTACCTAAACAGAGGACGAGGTGTTTCATGGCGGAAAGCTGTGTCGTAACAAGCGGCCTTAAGCGGTTTTCAAAGAACCATCATAGACATTTTTTTAAATTACTCTCTTGTGTTTTTATACAAAAAAGATGTGAGACGTGCAAACAGTCCACCTATCGCCCAGGGCCATTCGCAATAACTAAATTTAGGATTTGATTAGAAAAAGGATAGGGAAAGATTGGGAGGGATAGAGATATAGCGGGTATAAAAGAATGGGATGGGATGGAGAGTACCTAGAATAATGCGATGAGGGACTTCCATTATAAGTAAGTGGGGAGTGTAAATTACTGTCATAACGTGTACGGTCAATCAATTGCAAGTGTAGGCCAGTTTACAACCTTGTCGCAATAGGAACAATAGTCAATAGCAACAGGGGTTGCTTTCGGGATCGGTCAAAGTCAATTATTTTTATTGCTGTGAAAAGGTTCTAAACTGGCGTACCTTCCCAATTGGTTGATCCTGGTTGATGAAAGATGCAATCGGTTTCGTCAGAAAATTGTTTTTTAAATTAAAAGAGGCAGACAGACAAGCGGCCCACATGATGGTAAGTGGCTATCACTGCCCATGGACATCTGCAACTTCAGGGGGTATGCGGCTGCGCTGCCGACCTTGCAGTATCCTATTCACATCTTTCTTGAAGAACCCCATGTCGTAGCGTTTTAACAAGAACATTCTACTGAGTATCACGGATACATTAGTAACAATGAATATTACGATCAAAAGCGCTACTAATACGAGTAGGCATATCGATATCGGAAATAAAAATTAATGCAAGGGACAAAATGGCAAAAATGAATTATAGTCGTATACATCGTTAGATTCAGAATTTCGAGCTTATCGAAAACCATTATCGAATGGTATATTTGAAATTTGATACCTTACAAAAAAAAGTCCGATACTTTACACATTTTTTTTAGGAATAAATAAGATTTGTTACAAAAATTGTAATATATCTAACGGCCAGCTTTTTTAAAATAAAATATGTTAATGTAAGGTCCTTGGTCTAAATTAACGACCCTTACATTAAGCAATAACAATCGAGAAATAATTCGTACATAACTTTACGCTACTGTGTGATTTAAACATTTAAAGCAATTTGTCTTTTATGTTGAGAAAAATGTAGTTTTGAGAACTCCATACGATGAGTCATGTTTTTCATCATGCATCATGTTTTTACTATAGAGAATACCATACCATCAGCCTATTTTTCTTTACTGCTGTATATAAGCCGCTCCCAAAGCTCGTCATCACGCACAATCTCTCTTCTCATCCAGTCACGATCTCTCTTTTCATCCAGTCACTATCAGTGAATTTCTTCAAGTGATCAATCCACGCGTTAGATCAAGACACGGTCTACATTTGAAGACTCGTCTACTTCATCTATTTCAGGTCCTGCGGCAAATATGTCCTGCCACTTCAGCATTAATACGCCATAATGTCACCCTTTACATTCGTTTTAAGTCGAACACAAAAACGGAGAGACACCGTAGGGAAACACGGTTTAGGTGAAATTGATTGATTACAGTCTCTTGTGCCTTTGGAGAAGAGGTGCATATTTTTGAAGCAGTCAGAGAGTTTACAGATCATACAAATTAATCACTTACTGGTATGTGATAAATACAAATCAATCACATGTACATAGATGATAGCGTGTATACAGTAATATAGTGTGAACTGAAGAGAATTATAGTATGGGGTACTGTCACAATGATCAAGTCTCAAGAAATCCACTAGGAAAAATCCTTGTCCGTACAGTATAACAGTCGATTTTATTAAACTGGGAAGGTGTTGATCATGTAGACTCTGAAAGCTCAAAACGCTGAAAAAAGTGAAATAATGACAAATAATGAAATAGTATATACAAATAGTGAATAATGATTAAGGGGGAGAGTGCACGCTGCAATCCAACAGCCGCTGAGCGCGCTCGACTGACCACGTTACCCCTCTCTCATAGAATACCAATTTGAAATGTACTGCACTTCCCACTTTAACTTAATTCTCCAATGTACTCATACGTACGTGTTTCGGTAGTAAGTGAGATGTGCCAGAGCCCATTCCCACCCTATCCCTCCCCATTCTCCCAACCCTTTCTCCAAATCCATTCCTATCTCTCCAAAGGTGAGCAGCGCATCCGAGGGCGTGCCAACGTTTGTCATTTTGGACTAATGTTGGCATGTATCGCGGATGTATATGGGCGACAGTATTCACTTACCATCAGGTGGACCGTACGCTCGTCTGCCGCCTTCGTCCAGAAAAAAAAAAATTATGCTTGAAAGGTATTTCTTTATGCACATTTTTAAAAGACTAACTTGAAGAAAATAGAAAAATACGATGGAGAGATCCATGAAACTCCAATTTCACAAGATACGCGATTTAAAGAAATCGGTAAAGGAATTGGGAAATATCATAGCAGTTATAAAGTTAGGAAAAAATTGTTTGAAGATTAGAGGAGAAGATGTAAAGATCGAGATAAGCGGGAAAGGCAAAAGGAAGAAAGGCGACAAAGTTGAAAATGAAAATACAGATCGTAATCACTTTATAGCTCAACTAACTTACAATGTCAATGAAGTTTTAACAGCATTTTTCTTTACCGAAAAATAAACTAGCGATTTCAACCAAAATGTTTGATGATCTCAAGGAGTGGTGTAGGAAAATTATTTGAATATTTACAGCAGAGATGACGTAGCACATATTTTGAATAAGATAACTAAATGATAAATTTGTAAGAAGAGTGATATTAGTAATTTAATATACAAAGTATTGTATGCAAGATTGTATAACAATATTATCAATGTTAGTTATTTAAGTAATATTGATAATTGAGTAGTGTAATATCTAAGCAATTCACGTTTCGACAATTAAACTGTTTTGAGAAATGACTGAATAAATCCATGTTGCCTATTATTAGTGACAGTTAAAAATTGATTTTATTTTTAACATCTACTCAAATTTTAAAACTACAGTTTAAATTTTATGACATATATACTGCACTGCATTCTGATATAATTTACTTACCAAGACTACATATTTTAACAGATATAACTAAGATAACTGAAATATTTTAACAAGACATATCAGTTCGCCTTCTGAAATGGTGACCAACATACTATTTATTATACTCACACACGCCAATGTTAGGGTTATAATATGTGGTGTATGTGTATGTAAAGGGATGTGTATGTATATGTGTGTATGTGTTTGATTTGTGAGTGCGTGTGAGAACACGTGTGATAAAATACATGCATGATACCTATTATATATTTTATTGTACTTTATCTATTTATTTTTAGATATGACTACTTGTTATAAAATTAATAAATTAATTATATGTAATCTATTATTATAACAATAATAATTGATATATAAGTATTATATATTATATCAACAACCTATTACTATATTATGATAACACAAACCCATAAAAACACTACATACAACATACTCACCGGAAGCCATAATTCTTCCCACACGAGGAAACAAAAGTAAAACAAAGAAAGTTATATGCATAGCGAGCCATAATCTGTCAAGGGTATCGTCGTAATGGTCAATGTCGTCGCGGATCCGTCACGTAACGGTCCCGTCGCGAATACCGCAGTCGAATGTCATATTACTAACCGTCTGTCGTTCGTCACTTCAGGGGAGGCCAACAGTTATGTCTAGTCATTGAAATTATTATTTTTCCTTATTCCGTGTTCAGTGTGTGTTTAGTGTGAAACTGAAATGTCAATAATTGCAAAATTATTTGTGACATTATCTGAGAAAAGGGACCTTATTGTCGGTTCTAGTTTACCAGGTACCGAGACTTGAGTGAAAAAATAATATAATAATGAAAAATAGCAAATGATTTATTGATTTATCTTAAAAATCAGATATTAGAGAATGTTTCTGTTTAAACAAAATCTTGAAACAACGCAATTTTAAATTACAGAATCAATAAGTTCATACCGACATTGAGGTCCTTTTGTCCAAATAACTTGACTCATATTTTTGTTATAACGTATTTATTAAGATTTAGAAAAAACAAATTACTTGCACTTAAAATAGTTTTACTTTTTAATACAATGTGATTTAATTATATATTTCTTATTTATATATTTCAAGTAGAATAATAAATACTATGTGGTGAGGACCGAATTTAGAATAGCCCTACCCCGGGTTACTAGGTGTCGTAAAAGGCGACTAAGGGATAACAATGCCGCCACCACAAGCCCTGAGGAAACACACCACCTCTTAAATAGTGAACTCACCCATCCACTTAGCCAGCCTGGATTTTAAGGCCATACATCCCTCATGCACACGACAATGTGTATGAGGAGGCCCACGGCCAGCAGTGGACGATAAAGGCCAGTGACGGAATATAATAAATACCAACGTTGATTTGTTGATAATATGTTACTTAGTAACTTGGAACGAATCATTTCCAAATTTGATATGCGTGTAGTTAGTAGGAAGGATTAAAACAAGATAATTTTTAAAAATAATTTCATGCGAACCAAAAAAAAAAGCAAGAGCTGATATTTAACAATTTACAAGGTGCGACACAGTATCATACCATACCATCAGCATACTCGTATGTTCTTCCACTGTTGGGTATACGCGTCTCCCAAGGTCAACATGATCATCCACTCTTCTCATCTACCCTCTACCTGCGAACTTCTTCAAGTCTTCATTCCGCGTGGCCGGAGGGCGTCCCACGCTACACCTCCCGGTACGTGGTCTCCAATCAAGGACTCGTCTACCCCATCGATTATCAACGGTCCTGTCGCAGATGTGTCCTAACTTCATACATTACAAATTCACCAATCAACATTCAAACAATACAGAAACTGGACATCGAAATAATAACAATTACCTACGTGATTAAAAGAAGAAACTCAAAACTCCCGTTACCATGACAATAAAGGAAACAAACAATGAAAACACGCTGTTCTGAATTAATACCAATTAATCTACGTTCTCAGAAAGAGAATGTCAAATCAAAATGAATATTGTCAATTCAAAATTATTTGTGCAGGAAATCCAAACAGGATAAGTTAAGTAGGAAAAGAAAACTAGGTAGCAAAATAAAGTAATTTCTAGTAAATGTTGGGCACATCTGCCAAGGCGGGCGTTTTACCATCGGACCAACACGCAACCCACTCTGCAACGACTTTTCAGTTTTAACCACCGCGGGGGCCGTCCTAACCGCGCCTAACATACATTATAGAAAATAATTGTTAAAAAATAACAGCCTCGCTACGGAACATCGGTGACTGGAACAGTGCCTATAATATTAGTGGGTGTATTGTGTAGTGTAATGGAATATTTAGATATGGTGTTATAATTCTGGTAAGTTTATAATACTTTTATTTTATGCAGATTTTATATGCATTTGCAACTATTGCGGTATTGCGTATTCTATTTTATAGGTCTTAGTTCCTATATGTTATTTCTATGCAATTTATAATCATAGCATTTTTAATGCAAATATATTTTTTAATTTATTTACTCTTCTTTGTTAGTTGTTACAAAAGGCAGACTTGATGCAACCTTTGGGCTATGCAGAACATGAAGTGGTAGGGGAGTAAATAAATATAACATATATAGAAGATATATATATATATATATACGAATATTTATATTAAGTACATAAAACATAACTTATATATTATATAAAGAAATATACACAAAAGTTGTTTGTTTATAACTAACTAATAACGAAAATATACATTATCCGCTATTGTACAACTTACTTGTTTAAATGAAGTTTAAATAAATAAATATACAGAATGAAACAAATGAACCGGCTCTGGAGAGATAGTACCTCTTTACCTTTACAGTTTGCACGCATCTATATTATAAGCACCATACATGTTGACAGATTTAAAAATGGAACGTTTAGATTTGTGAATGGAATAAAGAAGTGATAATTTAAAAATTATTTTGAAATTGGAACGATTGTTTCGTTAATCTTTTGTTATTCGTTTCGCCGATTGATATTATTATTAATTTTGATTTGTGATAAAATAATGTATGTTTTTTTTTTATAATATATGAATGTAGTTTCTCTTACTTTTTAAAATAAACTGAGGTTTCCTTTGAGTTAAATTTACTATATTCAATAAAGGTACCTTGCTAAAGGTACATAAAAGGTTATTTCCCTCCAGAGCGCGTTCATTTGTTCCACCTGTATACGAGTCTATATTAGTCTTCGAATAATTAATATAGGACAAAAAATACGTCACTCTTTAATGATCTGATATTGAGGCATTTTTATCGTTGTATTTATGAATCCTAATCCTGACCAATAGTATGAACGCCTTAGTTTATTTGTTACCTACCTAACAATTCTGCAATAAATCAACTAATCGCTTTCAAATTTATCATACATGTAGTTTGTGGGTCGAATCATAGAATGTTTTTAATCCTAATTTCACGATGGCAAAGTCGACAAGTAGTGTACCTAAGTTATTTGTTCGTATGCAGAGTAGTTGCTAAAATAAACAGCGTTAATTTGTTATGGTTATGGGTTAATTGGTTGGCTATGGTTATGGTAACAATATCGCAGTTATTGTATTAACACTAGATTGAAATGTAGTTTGTGTCATTAAAATATAAACCGCATTCAACTTCCAAAAAGTTTTGCAACCGAGAAATGTATCTACTCGAATATCCTAAACGGTGCAAACAAGGTTTTCAGACATTGTACGAGTATGAGTCAAGTTCTTGGTTCTTTGTTTTCATATGGATCACTACAACAAACGTATGTAGCACACAAAGTATAGCAAAAACGTTGCATTTATATCAAACTAAAGAACAATGTGGTTTTGAAGATGAGAATACAATTAGGTGTATCTATGTACGTATAATATTCTTATGATTTTACAGCGTTTTCTATTGGTCTAGTGTTTTTGCGTGATGCGCGATCAGTTGGACATACAGATGAACAGATTGACAGACAGATAAAAAATCCAAATACTGTTATTTTGAGCTCTGTATCCCTCTTTTTAAAAAAATATTAAATATACAGACGCGACTTTGTTACGATTTTATCATACGAATATGTATAAGTAAATTAGATAAATAATTATCATATAAATTGTAGTAATAATTATACAATATAATAAATAATCATCATTTATCACTGTAGTCGTATAAACTTCAATGTTTATTTTCCTGACCTTCGGTCTCAGTTAGTTCTTTATTCACCACAATGCTCCACGACTGACATCTGGCTAATTTGTCTTGCAGTGAGCTAGCGATATACAACTCATACGTTGGAATAAATTTAGATTCTTTTCAGACTTGCCGACTAGACTAGTCCAGTCGGTTGACATCTTTATATAGAAAATAAGTGACAGACGTCTGGTGGTAAGTGAAGTAAGTGACCAACAGTCCAGAATGACAACAGAATGACAAAAGTTGACACGCCTACCAATGCGCTGGCTACCTTCGATGTTAAAGAAAAAGGGCAATTTAAAATAATGCGGGACGAGATGGGATGGGGATAATGGAAGATAATATTCCGTTATAATCTCCATTCTATGGGGATATGATGGCATTGGGTAGGAAATGTAAAACGAATAGGATATTGAAGTTAATGTACAATTTACGGTTGTCTTCTGTAAATACAGGGAAACTTGGTTGTTGTTCATGGGAAATCATAAATATTCGTTACAGCTAATCCTAGTCAGTTAATGTCCGGGAAGTTTACGAACTTCCGAATCCTCCCATCCTACGGGATGGGAGGGTTCTAAATACTTGGAAGTTACCAGTCGGATGCTAAATGATAGTTTCTTGATGGCACGGGTCATACTAAGAAGTAGATTACAAATTTGTTTTGGACTTTTTTATTTTTGAAACTATAACTGTTTGCGAACTTAATTGAGAGATAAATTCAAATTAACTCATACTCAAACTCTACTCTTTAATGACATGACTTCTCACATTTATTCTAAGGCTGATTGGAAGAGATTCTTTCTAGGAATAAGTCCGCCTTTGAACTTAAGGTAATATTGTGATGTCTGGAGTATATTTGAGGAAATTATATATACTATGGTCGTTTAATTAGGTTATCTACCTACTTATACTTCTCATCGCACCTCCCAATGTATCTCTATTTTGAACCCAAAGGTTAGCTGGTGGAGAATGCCTTGAGGATATGTTTTAATAACTTAAGGCGAGTTTAATAATTTTCCATTAGAACGATAATGTGTAATAAGTTTGGTAAATAATAAAATAAAATCCATTGCAATATCTTATTAAATAATCCTGTACTCATATTAAATAATAATAAATTGCTTAATTTCCCTCTAAATTTGAATGTTCTAGTCATCATTAGTTGAGTTGTATTTTTGTCCAATTAATTCGTGAACTTTACATTAGGCACTGTTTCTCCAAAATCAACCTAATACAAAAGAACGTCCGATTGTAAACAAACAAAACGCGTTCCCGCTCCTAATTCCTACTTCCTCCCGCATTCACCAGGATTAACTTCTCCTTAATCTTACGTAACTGTCAGAGGAGCTTGTTAAACGACCCCGATGCATGGGAATATGTACTCTGAAACGTAATTGAGAACACGCGTCGGGGAGACGATACTATATCACTAGATATTACTTCTACTATTCCAGCGTATATTATCATATTGCATATATTTTTCTTATGGAAAGAAACCGCCAGACGAGCCGACAGTTGACCCGATAGTCAGTGGATACTGTCGCTCATGGTTACCTGTCTTTTGATCAAACAACTAATCAGAAATGTTCAGATAAAAACATCGATCTGCAAACGGATCATTTCACAAACAAATATTTGGTAAAATATTCATTTATTCAAATAATTATTTATCAGATTGATATACCAGATAATTGTTACCAGATTTGGTCAATAAACTGCCTATCAAGCTGCAAGAAAAATACACGAATGACGACAAAGTCAAAGTACTTAATAAGCATTTTTTAAACATTAATTAGAACTTCATATGTAAGGAACGGCTTCGGTGCTACTGGTAAACCCTGAAGGTTTTTGTACTATCCATATAGATTAATGAATCATTGTCAAAAATCTGATCATATCTAATAGATTAAAAAAAAATCCTTTCTTATAAATGTTACATATTTAGTCAAATATTTACTTTGCAGATGCATCAATTGGCCGAATAAGTTTTGCTCGAAACATTTATCTCTGTGTTATTTGATAATTTGTTCATTTCATAAAAGAATTGTTTCCTTTATTTATTTCATTATTTAAAGTCCTTAAATACGTACCTAAGTAGAAACTCACCCGAGTTCTACTTAAGTACAGACCGAGGATTTTAACTCACGACCTCACGAACTAGAGTCTAGAATAAATAATACAAGGCTATCACCACTCAGCAGCAGCTTAAATTGTTTCTTTTATAAAACAAGACGTGATGAAATAAAAATCAACGAGAGCATTGAAGAATTATTCGCATTAGTAACATTTATTCACTGAATAAAACTGTAACCAGCCTTTTTTCGTTCTCTGCTGGACTTGGGCCTCTTCACGCGTATTGTCTTGTGCATGAAGAATTTATGGCCTTGATCTAAACGTCAGTCTATCCAAATCCAAACGTGTCCACTCTTTTATAGATAAATAGTATAGATAGATAATAATATAGATACTATTTTTATAGGTAGATAAATTTTATAGTTCCTCAAGGTTCGTGATATCAACTTTGTTATCAAGGAAAGAGTTTGGGTAATGTTAGTTTAAAGCCGGCCAACATTACACGAAGCATATTCACTGAAGAATCCAAAATTAGCACAAAATTGCTGACAGCCATTTTGTAGTTTTAACTAACTATTTTCTAACAACACAACACGCACATACTGGTTATTAATTATAGTCATTAATAACTGGACTTAATAGCTTTAACGTCGTGTAATATTTTTTTTTCATCAATAATTATGTAAATTTCATTCGCCATGTAGTAGTCTCAGTTAAGAAAGGGCTAAGTCGGAACTGTAGAGTGGATTACTGGAAAAAAAAAGTATTGTAAAAATTTATAGAATCATTTCTACTCTCCATACTTAACAAGTTATTTCTAGCTATTGCGTTCATTCAGTGATACGTTGCAGTAGCACCGCGCGAATTAACTCTTCCTTGTGGACCTACTACGTAGCATGCCCTTTGTACAGGGCCGTCTTTACCAGGGGGTGCAAGGGGTGCGGTGCACCCCGGGCGCTCACCTTTTAAAGGTAATGAAAAAATATAACGCTATAGTAAACAATTACACAATAGGATATTTGACTGTCATAGGATACACAATAGGATATTTGACTGTCATAGGATACACAATAGGATATTTGACTGTCATAGGATACACAATAGGATGTTTGACTGTCTTAGGATACACTCCCGCACCCCGGCGCAGAATAGACTTAAGACGGCCCTGCCTTTGTATGTATTTTCTTTTATAAGGGCCATCCATAAATTACGTCACATGAATTTCATGATTTTTTTGGAGTCCCCTCCCCCCGTCCTTGTCACAGGTGGTCACATTTGTGTGACCCCCCCACCCCCATCCCTGGTGTGACGTCACATATTTAGCAATTTTAAATTTAGAAATTATTAAATTAAAACAATCTTATAATAATATTGATAGAGTTGGTAATATTTTAAAGTTTGTCGATAGAGTTGAAGTTTAATTTTAATACTTTAGATTTATACATGTGACGTCACGAAGCTTATGACTCGTCCCTTGTCACACGATGTCACACTTTGTTGACCCCCTCCCAACCCCTTTAACTAACGTGTGACATAATTTATGGATGACCCCTTATAAAAGAAAATACATACAAAAGACATGCTACATAGTGACACATGGTGTTGCTTAAGGCGAGACTTGAAGACATAATAAACGACTAAGAAAAAAATTGGACCGCAATCGATTTCGAACTCTTACTAAGATATATAGGTACATATGACTAAGATACATATATTTTAGGTACATGATAGTGTATTACGTATCGTGTACCTAAATATTTGGAGATTCGTATCGGAAACTCGGTCGATCGGTATCGCATTATTTGCTTTACAAAATTGCCTCATAATGCTGAGTGTAAGCGCAGAGTGGGAGCGTGCCGTCACTGTAAGCGGAATCCACGAGTGGATGTCACATCACATTATTATAAAAAACAACCTCAAGTCATAAAACACCATCGATATGGGAGTAGACTCGATGACACGTGATACGTGCTTATCAAAGAAACCTGGTGGGGAACTTCTAGGGGGTGAAGCAGACGAGGAGCGGTTCGTTAAAAAGTCAAATTTGAAACTTATGTACCACCTAATAAGAATGTTTCATTTTCAAAACACATATGAATTATTGTATTCGAGAGCTACTGAACAGTGAACATTATTAGATTGTAACGTGCCTGCCTGCGATGTAATCGAGTATGTATTCTGAAATCAATGTAATACAGAAAAGTACTCGTATTATGACTAGAGGTTTTTTGAAGAAGAAGTTGACAGATGAGCAGACAGTCCACCTGGTGATCAGGCTAGAATGACAAATGTTGGCATTCTCCTGGATGTGATGCCTTTTTGTTTAAAAAAAATAGGAAGTATAGGATGGGAATGGGCATATTTCATTTTAAAATTGGCACTAGCTCGGCGATGAGAGAAAACATCGTGATGAACGCTCCAGAAATTAAAAAAAACATCTGGAGTATGTAATCTAAACCTGTCGCTAAACCTGTTGGCAACTTGGCCAAAGACCCAAGAGCCAAGTTGACCCGACACTATACCGAAGACATCCCGGACATCAGCCTGTACGAGATTAGGATGGCCCTCAAACAGCTTAGAAATAACAAGGCGCCGGGTGAGGACGGAATCACTTCAGAGCTTCTGAAAGCGGGTGGAACACCGGTACTGAAAGTCCTTCAGAAGCTCTTTAATTCCGTCTTGCTCGAAGGTATTACGCCGGAGGCATGGAACAGAAGCGTGGTGGTGCTCTTCTTCAAGAAAGGTGACAAGACCTTGTTGAAGAACTATAGGCCCATCTCGCTTCTGAGCCATGTTTATAAGCTGTTTTCGAGGGTTATCACGAATCGTCTCGAGCGCAGGTTTGATGACTTCCAGCCTCCCGAACAAGCCGGTTTCCGAAAAGGCTATAGTACCATAAACCACATCCATACGCTGCGGCAAGTTATACAGAAGACCGAGGAGTATAACTTGCCATTATGCTTAGCGTTTGTGGACTATGAGAAAGCCTTTGATTCGATCGAGACTTGGGCAGTGCTACAGTCCCTCCAGCGGTGCCATATTGACTATCGGTATATCGAAGTGTTGAAGTGTTTGTATAACAACGCCACCATGTCAGTTCGAGTACAGGAAGGGAGCACGGAGCCGATTCCATTGCAGAGGGGTGTGAGACAAGGAGATGTTATCTCTCCGAAGCTCTTCACCAATGCGATGGAAGACGCTTTCAAGCTCCTGGAATGGAAAGGACTCGGCATCAACGTTGATGGCGAATGCATCACTCACCTTCGATTTGCCGACGATATCGTGGTCATGGCAGAATCGCTGGAGGATCTTAGCACAATGCTCGGAGACCTCAATCGAGTTTCCCAACAGGTGGGCCTTAAAATGAACATGGACAAGACGAAAATCATGTCGAATGTCCATGTCGTGCCCACCCCAGTTTCAGTTGGGAGCTCGATTCTCGAAGTTGTTGACGAGTACGTCTACCTAGGCCAAACGGTCCAACTAGGTAGGTCCAACTTCGAGAAAGAGGTCAATCGACGAATCCAACTCGGCTGGGCAGCGTTCGGGAAGCTACGCAGCGTCTTCTCGTCCAAAATACCTCAGTGCTTGAAGACGAAGGTCTTCGACCAGTGTGTGTTGCCAGTGATGACCTACGGCACCGAGACGTGGTCTCTGACTATGGGCCTCATAAATAAGCTCACTGTCGCACAGCGAGCTATGGAGAGGGCTATGCTCGGGGTTTCCCTACGTGATCGAATCAGGAATGAGGAGATCCGTAGACGAACTAAAGTCACCGACATAGCCTCTCGGGTTAGCAAGCTGAAGTGGCAGTGGGCAGGGCACATAGCTCGAAGAACCGATGGCCGATGGGGCAGAAGGGTTCTCGAATGGAGACCACGTACCGGCGGACGAAGCCGAGGACGTCCATCTGCTAGATGGACAGACGACCTCATAAAGGTGGCGGGCACCCGCTGGATGCAGGTCGCTGCCGATAGGTCTAAATGGCGGACAATGGGGGAGGCCTATGTCCAGCAGTGGACGTCTAAAGGCTGAGATGATGATGATGATGATGTAATCTACCAATCCGCACTGGACCCGCGTGGCAGATTACGGCCCGAGACCCTAAAGTGATTTACTAAAGGAGACCTGTACCCTGCAATGTGCGTTATAGGCTGATACAATTACAATGTCTCACTTACTACCAAAACACGGACGTACATTGATAAATAGTACCTATAAAGTGAAGAATGCAGTACATTTTTCGGTAGTGTTCTGTGAGAGAAGGGTAACTTGACCAGTCGAGTGCGCTCGGTGGCTGTGGGATTGCAGCATACACCCATACTCTTCCGTGTATGTCATAACAGCTATATGTTATACTTTTTACATTGTGAATCGAGTCTAAATGCGTACGAATGGAAAGAGACTTTTTTAACTTTGAAAATGTTTTTTAAAGATTTTACCAAAGAATCAATATCTGGGAAACTGGAACCGATAAAACATTCATTTTCTCAGATAACGTCTTTTATTTAGCGACACGTTGCATTTCTCGAAATCCTACTTTCTGTTTCCGCTATCCACCCCGCTCGCATTCTGCACCTACACTAAGACCTTGGGTTATAGAGCATTTGATTATGAGAGTTTTATTTATGTTACAACTACGATAAGTAGTACAGTCAGCAACACACAAATTTACTCATTTTAACCTTGGCGCGAACCTTCTAGTAGCTAAACATACTTGTAAGTTTTTCAATATTATTAGATGCGTTTTTCTGTCCCTTAGGTCCCACAGGACATAAAATTATAAAACGGTCCCCACTAATCAGTGGGTCCGTTCGGTGGGTCGTCGAAGACGAAGCGATCGCTACACACATTCACATAATTTCGCACACACACTCATTATGTTATTATTACTAGTTTATGAGTTTTGTGTGTCCTGTTGTGAAAATAAGTAAATTTTCTTTCTCTCTTTTAAAACTTTCATTAATTTATTCTTTATTGCATAAAGTGACAATAGGCGGACTTAATGTTTAGAAGCATTACCTGCCAGTCAACCTTTGGGCTATGCAGAGATGGCACGGTAGGTACAATAACAATTAAGATTTAATAAAACTATAGTGAATAGTGACGTATAATAATTAAATCTTCTTCTTCTTCTTTCTCAGCCCTTGGACGTCCATTGCTGGACATAGGCCTCCCCCATTGTCCGCCATTTAGACCTATCGGCAGCGACTTGCATCCAGCGGGTGCCCGCAACCTTTATGAGGTCGTCCGTCCATCTAGCAGATGGACGTCCTCGGCTTCGTCCGCCGGTACGTGGTCTCCATTCGAGAACCCCTCTGCCCCATTGGCCATCGGTTCTTCGAGCTATGTGCCCTGCCCACTGCCACTTCAGCTTGCATGAGGAGATCCGTAGACGAACTAAAGTCACCGACATAGCCTCTCGGGTTAGCAAGCAATAATTAAATACCATGATATTATTACACCATTTCACAAACAAAAAGGAGACCTATTTTAGGACGTCCTGATTTCTTTTTACTTGTTCTGATATTGTTACATACAGTCCCGGTAACCGTACTCAAGACTATGTTTGCAGAGTGTGTGCTGTTTTGTGGGATCCTCAATCTTGTCTCCGATGTTCTTTATCGTAAATAGGAAGACACGGTTACACAAATATTAATTCTAGCTTAATCTAATGTCAGGATAAGCAACCCATTTGTTACTACTGAAAGCTACACTATTATTAATCACAAGCGTCTACCCGCGGCTTCGCTTGCGGAGGCTAAGGAGCTGTAAAAGATTTTTTAAACTTGTAAAAGCTGTAAATACTTGTAAATGTAAATGCTTGTAAATGTTATGGACCTCACGGATGCGCTTGCTTTCAACCTCGACATTATCTTCTCGCCTCTCTTATATATTCATAGCCTCCTGGAGTAAATGTCAAATGTTGTTTCTCCCTGCTTTCAGAAATACTAAATCCCAAGAAAGCACACATACTTTCCCAGCCCTATCGGGTATCCGCCAAACGTTAATTACGCTCGTTACTTATTTTCGATAGACTTGAATATGTCCAGGTTGTTCTTTCCACAACCTTTAATTACGTGATACAGTATTTGTATACCGGATATGACGGAAGGCACGGTTATTGTAATCCGAGGTGGGTGTTGTAACGAACAATTCCGCACAGCAATTATGTTATTTATCTTGTAGAACACGCGGAAAGAGGTAATGCCTCTCCGGATGTTAATGGGTTCTAAACGACTTGTGAGAGTATCATACCATCAGCCTATGTCCCTCCACTGCTGAATAAAATTTCTCCCAAGGCTTACCACCACACACGATATTCGGCTCTTCTCATCCAACAAACAGCGACGAACTCTTTCAAACCATTGGTCCACCTCGCCAAAGTACGTCCCACACTACGCTTCCTGGTGAAGTGGTCGAATACTCGAACTGCGCGTCTATAGTTGGTGTCAAATAGGTTCACAAACATTCTAGTATATACTGAGCCAGAGGTGTGAGCAGCACTTCATGTCTTTTATCAGCCTCTTCCTGTAAGATAAACTGTCTCACTACCAGACGGCGAATACATTTAATTTATCTGTTTATTTAATTAGTGCTATTAATGGCTTGCCAGTATTTTTCTCGTAAATATTTTTGTCAGCATCTCCTAGAAAATCAACCGAATCCTGAACCGAAGGATACAATGAATCCTGGCTATTGTACACAATCAGTTTTTTTCCCCAATAATTTAATTGTATTTAGTACGCTTAGGTGCATTTCCATGCACTCAGACTGGATCTTTTGTTGTTCATTATGCTTCACACGGAAAATTTGAACATTTGTGGGTTTAACCACAGATTATTAGACTCATCGTGTTCTTCCTAACTCAAAGAAACTGGTGTTTGTTTACATATCAGTTTAGCACAATATTCCTAACTCAGAGAAACTGGTGTTTCTTTACGTATCAGTTTAGCACAATATGCTCCGTTTTCTAGTACATAAAAATGCACCAAGTAGAGCCATCTATTTTCGAAAAATGGCGTTGAATTATTTAAATATAAATGATTTTGTTGTCGTGTAACACAGGTACACACAAAAACTAAATTCAAAATAGCTAGAGCTATAAAAGAAAAGAGGTAAAGTTGTTCCAATAGTGAGACAATTAAAAAAGAACTTAACTAAACAATACCTACAGTGTATTTATAATTATAATGAAACACGGCACGTTTCTCTGCGCTCTTGATATAACTCATTTAAGGATAAGATATTAGCGCTGTTATTAAACTGCATATTGAAGTACACGACAGTGGACCTAGAGATGGACTAAAATTAGAGATGGATCGAAATTAGTTTCACATTAGATAATGGCAAAATTCGTCAGCCTTTGCCGAACTTCGGCATTCGGCCAAATTTCGGTTCATGAGCCGAAAATTCGGTTCATGTGCCGAATATTTGGTAGCATGAACTAACATTATTGACTGGATTAGTAGCCTGCCTAGCTTGTATTCTGCCACCTAATATGATGCATTCTACAAAGATTACATAACACTAGCTGCTACCCGTGGCTTTGCTCGCATATACTAAACAGCTGTAAAAGATTTTTTAACTACTCCTTGTGTCATATGAAGATGACACATATACCAGTTTTCCTTAGCTAACATTAGTGAAAACCCGATCAAAAACTGCTCAGTAGTTTTTACGACACAGACAAACATATAGGCATAAATTCTAAAAACTACGCATTTTTTTTTTAATTAATTTAGTGTACTGACTTAACTTTTTTATTGTTTTATTATATTGTTAGATTAAGTAAATTTACTGCTTTAACTGTTATTTTTAATTTTTCATATTATTTTCTGAAAATAATACCGATTATTAATATTTAATATTATCCTAAAGACGTCATAGGTTTTTTTCTATTTATATATGGCAATGATGCAATCTAAAGCTCGGTGTGCTGAGCAGAGCGAAGCGGTACTTCATCCCTGGGCAACTCCTAATGCTTTACAAAGCTCAGGTGAGGCTCCATATGGAGTTTTGCTCACATCTCTGGGCCGGAGCACCGAAATATCAATTAGACCCATTTGACTCCATCCAACGACGTATTGTCGACGATCCCACTCTCACGGGCGGTTTAGAACTCCTCAGCATTCGGAGAGACGTTGCGTCTCTTTGTGTGTTCTAGCGCTTTTTGTTTGTGTTTTGTGTACAATGGGAAATGCTCTAAAGAATTGTTCAATATGATTCCCACCTCGGGTTTCTACAACCGCACCTCCCGTCACAGAAGTGCGATCCATCCGCATTTCCTCGATACGGAGGTGTCGCGTACTGTTCGGTCTAAAAATCATTTTACACCGCGAACCCGTAGGTTGTGGAACAAACTGCCTCAAGAGGTCTTTCCATTAAGCTACGATATGGAGTTCTTCAAGAAAGCTGTGAATAGGATTTTACAAGGTCGGCGGCGAACCCGCGTACTCCCTGGGGTTGCAGGTGTCCATGGGCGGCGGTAACACTTACCATCACGTGAGACCGCTTGTTCGTCCGTCTACTTATCTATAAAGAAAAAATAGTACATTCTACCCGTGTGAAGTTTTCTTCTCAATAAACGATTTTAAAGTCTAAAACGTATATTGTGTTCGGCTTCGGCACATGTTTTAACTGAATATTCGGCCGAACTCTACATTCGGCAGAATCCACATTCGGTCCATCACTAGTGAAAACCTCGTTAAATCCATCCAGTTGAGTAATTCTTTTAAAAATTACTTTTTTATTTTCCTCAATAACACAACTTCCTTGTCATAGAAAGATGACACATATACCAGTTTTCCTTCTGGACAATTAGCTATACGAGCACCTAAATTAGTGACAACCCGATCAAAATCGGTTCAGTAGTTTTTACGTGATACTCAAACAGACAAACATTCAAACAACAATTCCAAAACTTTCTATTTTGGGTTCTGCGGCATCAAAAACAGAACCCTCAATTTTTTTCAATTTCTGCAATGTACACACTCAACCCTTCTACTGATTTATTATATGAATACATATAGATTTCATGTATACTTCACAAACTTAGATATTGATTAAATTAAAACACTGAGTCTTCAGATGAATATGACACGTCATCAAGTGACTTAATCGCCTTTGATGTTTTCTTTGTAAAATAAACGAAAGAATTTTATCATTTAATTAAGTCCCTTGAAATAAAAAATTAAATATTTTCCTCTGGCGTCAAATGAAGGTGTCAGAAGAAAACCAACTAAAAATAAGGTTCAAGAAAGGAAAATTAGCGACGTAAATATTATTCTTAACAAGGAAACATCAAAGACAAACATCAATCAAGAGCTAGATTTTAATCTAGCCTAGACTTAACTGCAACAATTTTCCTTATTCCGTAAGTCAAGGTCACGAACGGACAAATAAATCCCCTCTTTCAAGGAAATGTGGGAATGAAGTGATAGTCGCTCCGGACCATCAAAAAGAAAAATGATTTTTAACTACGAGTAATATTTTTAATTTTAAAAAACCCAAATGCTCATACGGGTAGATTTTAATGGATATGCGATATCGAAATTTACAATTGTTTTTATCGTAGGTACTTTCAAATCGAAAACGCTTCAGAATTCTAAAAATTAAATAATGTATACGTCACATCCACTCACTGTAATTTGGTACTTTAGCACACTATCATTCTAAGGTACGCGACGCGACCCCAGAGAACTATTAGTCTTTTAACAGCTATCGTTAATTGTCAACATATGTCAATTGAAGAATTAACAATAGTGCCACTAATTAGTAAGAGAAGTCTTATTTATTAGTGGCCTTATTGTTATAAAAAATGTGCAAGTTTATTTAGATCAATGTTACTCTGTCTTGAAATCCAGACTGCACGAATTACCGTTAAAATTATAGAGTATAAAATAAATATAGACATAACATCGCCCTTCAATGAAGGGACGTATTGAAACTACTGTGCTTATTAAGTATCATCACAAGCGACACACACATACAATAATAATGTGTAGTTTAATATGCCGATCGCTCCCATTACGATGAATAGCAAAGATATTATACACTCACACGTTCTTGTGCAAGATGTTTCAGTTCGTTGTTCATTGACTTACTGTCTATACTTTTACATAGGTGTACAAGTATGAAATGGGGTATTTTTTCCAAATTCTAGTTGAAAATTCGGAAGAATGATAAAAAGTGGTTTATTCAAAGTATGTTCCATTGCTAGTTACACATTTTTCCCATCTTTCGGGTAATTTGTGGATACCGATCGAAGTTTGGAATTTCGACATATTGAACACAGCAAAACAATACTGACACTTGTTGATGACACAACAAAATGGCATACACGTCAAATCGTTATACTTCACATTGCATTGGTGCGCCCTCTGTTGTCTCAAATCCGCATTTCATACTTGTACACCTTTTCGCATTTTTATATTGTAAATCGGGTCTAGACTTTAATATGTTTATACTAGCGGTGCCCGCGTCTTCGTTTATGTGAACTTGTGATTCCTTCGGTAACTCTACATTCGTCTACTCTCTACTTTCGTCTAACTCTACTCTCTGGATAAAAGTACCCTAATATTAACCCTAAAATGTTAAATTAACTAATTTAAATGTTAACCCTAAATAAGCTACAACTATGCCAAATTACATTAAAGTCTGTCCAGTAGTTTTTGCATGATTCAGACAGACAGACAGACAAACATTCTAAATTTGTTTTTTTGGATTCTGTGTCTCTCGTACTGTGGTGTGTCATATATAAAATACTTACCTTACAAGGTAGAATCGCTCGGCACTCATTGTTAAACCGCTGCGCGTGCGCCGGCCGGCTCGATGCGCAGGAGTTCTGCGGAGTCGGAGTCGAGAGTCTCCTACCTAACGGTTGCACATACTTACGCTGTGTGACATTATTGATATTGTAATTCAGTTTCCCTCGTCGTTGCATATTAAATAGATAACAAAACCATCCGTGGATTGTATAATGTGCATTACATGATAATTAAACATTTAATTATATACTCCGTGAAGTGATTTCCTTCAAATAACCTCGGCATATCCCCATAGTACTATACATTAATTGCAATTACTTTTACAAAAAATATTTCTTGTACAGACACGGCGTTTTATTATATGAATTCATTTAATTTTATATTTATTTTTTTCCAAGCTCTTGTTTACTTTTATATTGTAAATCAGGTCTATACTTTGATATACTCTATAGGTCTATAGGTATAGGTAAACTTGTGTAAACTAGGTAAGCTCATACTTTTGGTTTCCTATTGGCAACGCGGTTAACTGAAGAAGCCGATTAATATAAAGTAAATAATTTAATTCTAAGAATTATGTTTAGAAATGTCGCAAATAGAGATATGACTCCATTTTGCGACAACAACATGCCACGTGTAAACTGTACACGTGCAAGCCAAAATCTCACGTGCAAACTTTTAAAGAAGTTTCAACAATTCCAACTTAATTAATTACCTTGCGGGATACGTAATTACAGTAATAAGAAAGTAAAAGTAAGCAAGTAGACAACTTATTTCATTTCATTACCCTGGTACATTATTGAAATAAATGGGGAAACAAATCTTTTATTATTATGATTTTTAGTCAAACAAATAGCGAACAAATCTTTTATTAGTGTCATTTTTGTTTCAATAAATAACAAATAAATATTTCATTACCGTGGTTTTTAGATAGCAAGCAGCAAACAAATACTTTCTTACTAACGTTTTTTTGATAAAAAAAAAGCATACTTATCGAAAATATGTATTTTTTATGTACAATAGATGGCAGACGAGCGGGCGGGCCAAATGATGGTAAGTGGTCACCGCTACCCATTGACACCTGCAACTTGCGGGTTGCAACCAGGAGACTTGCTGAATCCTGTTCACAGTTGTCTTGATTAAAAAAAAAAAAAAATAGCCTATTAAAATAATAAAATTTAATTAGGTACTGTACGTTTTGTAGTTAGATAAATGGATAACAAATATTTTATTATTGTAGTTATCAGTGAAATAAATAGCAAACAAATATCGATTACTGTGGTTTTTAATCAAAAAATAGGAAACAAATCTTAGTCAATCCAATCTGCACAGGGTCGGCGGGATGGACTATAAATAGAATCACCCTCGTGGTTGCAAAGGGAGGTCTGTGCCCTGCTGAGTGAATGAACTGACATGAATGTAACTGATTAAATAGATATCTAGCCAGATATTCTAACGACTTTTCGAAGTTCGAATTCTTTTACTTTTTGAACAGAAGTTCATTTAATGAACTCTTTAATTGGTTGATATTAATATCTTACTAAGAATTGTATATTTTGACATAGCATTTGTTAGAGAACAAAGTTTTTTTTTTGTGAATATTATAGTCAATATTTTATATGTCATCATTATATGTAATTTCATAATTATTTTTAATGATTAATTTCATAAAGCCAAATACTACTTTACTCCTAAATGGGCAGAAACTTACAAATACCTTTGAAATTGAGCACACTTGGTTATAATACAATACTTGGTTAAGTTATAACACACTTGGTTTGAGGGGGAGAGTGCACTCTGCAATCCAACAGCTGCTGGGTGCGCTCGACTGGCCACGTTACCACTGGGCACTTCCCACTGTATCTTAATTCCCCAAGTGTTAATTGTACGTACGTGTTTCAGTAGTGAATGAGATGTACCAGAGCCCATCCGCAACCTATCCCTCCCCATTTTCCCAACCCTTTCTCTAAATCCATTCCTATATCTCCAAAGGTAGGCAGCTCAACCGGGGGCGTGCCAGCGTTTGTCATTTTGGACTAATGCTGGTATGTATCGCCGATGTCTATGAGCGACAATATCCACTTACCATCAGGTGGATCGTATGCTCGTCTGTCACCTTCGTCCATAAAAAAAATACTCTCTGGCAAAGTGTAAGGAAAGAGACCCGAAGTCCCTAAAGCTTTATAAAAAAAAAATTAGATATCTTACCTCCAACAAGGGACGACGAACTCCCAGCTCACTTGAGAAATCCTGAGGCTATTAACCAGCACTTCATAAATATTCCTGGTAGGAATGAGGTTAGGATACCAGACCTGACCTTTTATGAATTTAATAGGTTTGGAACTGCTAAGTTTGGACTAACTTCCATCATAGCAATTAAACAACTTTGAACGGTTTAAATCGCGTATATTTGACATTATTTATATCCCGACGTTTCGAACACTTTGCAGTGGACGTGGTCACGGGGTGACTAATCGATTTTATTTGTCACTTGAGTTATTGCACATCCATCAGTCAAGCAGTAGTTGCTAAGATTCTCACAAGTTTTAAATCTAGTAGTAGTAAAAAAGTAGTAGTACTCTATGGGGATTGACCAAATCTCACTGGAAACGTTGATGTTGACACTTCCTGAAACACTTAATGTCATCACAATGATTGTTGACTTATCAATATCCACCTCAACTTTTCCAGACCCGTGGAAGGCTGCTATTGTTCCTCCAATTTTAAAAAAGCCGGATGCCGTTAGAATGACAGATCTTCGACTCATAACCATACTGCCGTGCCTCTTCAAAGTTTTAGAAAGAGCAGTGTATATAGCAGGTATCTGACTTTCTCGAGGCTAACCGGGTTTTACTTGATGACCAGTCCGGTTTTAAAAAGTAAGAAATATAGCCACTGCACTATTAGATGTAATTGATAATTTGTTGACAGCTGAAGACACAGGTATGTGTACCATTTTGGTACTGCTTGATTTTTCAAGAGCTTTTGTCTGTATAAATGTTCCATTATTACTATCGAAGTTAGCTTTTTAGGGTTATAACAATTCAACGATTCATTGGTTCAATAGTTATCTCAGTGAGCGCATACAGTGTATTGAGTTGAGGCCAGACGATGGGATCTAAAGTAACGTCCTCACAAAAACCAATCACCAGAGGAGTACCACAAGGATCGGTCCTAGGACCACTTTTATTCATTTTGTACAGTGCTGACTTAATAAACTTCATACCACATGTATGCCGATGATCATGTAGGAACCTTGCCTACACTGCAATTAATTTAATTATGCAAGCTTAAGGAATGTACGCGCGGCCGCTTGTAGAAGGCGCTTGCGCAGAGCGGAGCGAGCGGGCGCCGCACAGCCACTACCGATATCCGACGGCGAATGCATGCGCATTTTTTAGTTTCTGTTGATTATAAATTTCTATTCAATCTTGTTCTAGTCAATTTCTAATAATTCGTTATCATATCAGTGACATCCTATGTGTGAAATTCATGCTCTTTCTTCTAAAATCTAAATCGCTATTGTAAATCTTGACATACCTACGTGAATAAAGTGTGTCAAATAAAGTGTGTACTTTTACTAACCAAGAACCCTAGTTAGACACTTTAATCACATGTATGCCGATTTACATGTCTATCAAACCAAAAATATCCAGTTCGCTATTCAAAAAATCAATGATGACTTAAATAGAGTGCAAAAGTGGTCAGTTCGGAACTCATTGGCCCTAAATCCCAATAAAACTAACTATGTAATATTTGGTACCAAAAATCACCTTAGATGCATTCCTACTCATATGAGAAACATCAATATCGAAGGGCTTTTAGGGCTCGTAATCTTGGTATATAAGTTGATGCGGGCCTTCGTTTTGAAAAGCATATTTCTGAAATGGCACAAATGTGTTTCTCCCGCCTACAGTTGGTTGAAACACTTGTATTATCAAAATTAAATTATGACGATGTTGTGTATGGTCCCCGACTCCTATTCAGGACTCAAAGGCTAATTCAACGCGTACAGAACGCATGCGCAAGGTTTTGTTTCTCGATCCCGCCACGACATCACGTTACACATTATATAAATCAGTTTAATTCCTTGAATATGAAGTTGCATCTGGCTTGTCTCCTATTTGGCGTCGTTAAATGTAAACAACCTAGTTATCTCTTTAACGAGTTGACGTGGTTAGTAGAACGTGCCAAACGAACCATTCGTCTCTGTATACCACCACTTTGTGTTGCTCGAAACATTTCAGTTGCATTCAGAGGAAGTGTCAAATATACCGCGACCAAGTGTTGGAACAATATTCCCCCACCTATTAGACAGTCGATTAGTTTAAATAGCTTCAGAGTTAAATTTAAAGCTTTTCTCATCGATGTTCAAAAAAAAATTTGAAAACTATAAAACTCGTAACTATTCCATTAAAGCTTGATGTTGCCGAACCACTGCGCTAACGGTTACTTTTACTGCAACTGATATTTGACTATTTGAGGTATTACTATATTACAGCATAAAAGTAAATGTATTTGTTTATCTCTATATATCGCCGGCCCCGGAGAATAAAATGGTAATCGACATTACCATAGTTTTAGTGTTATGCGATATTTGAAGTATGCAGAGCAAAATACATCTACTCAATTTTTTTCGTAATTTTTCTATCGTTATTGACAAAGTTATAAGATAATACAATATTACTCATCGTTTTTTCTAAGACGCACATTAATGCCCATTAATGTGGCAATTAATTAAATGCCAATTAATTAATGTCAGAACATTTTTAGGGCTCAGAAAAATAGCTTTTATTTGAGTCTTTATTAGATTGTCTACGTCTATTACCAGTTAAGTTATAAGCAAATATCGGTTTTTTATTTTTCCTGAAAAGTTAAGTTTTGCGATTACCATTTTATTCTCCGGGGCCGGCGATATTATATATATCTTATACATATATAGGTGTTTATCTTCTCTATTTTAAATATTGTAATTTAATATGCACATATTTATTTGATGCACTCTCATAATTTACAATTTACATTATATTTATCTACACACCCTATAGGCCCAATAATTGTGTTCAACGGCGCACACCGCTGTTTATACCCGTTCACGCTGGTCTGAAAATCAGCGCTGTATGCTGTTTTTTACGGTATACGGCTTATGCTGAGACGGATACCCTTTCGACACATATGGGACCGCGCAGTTTTTATCGCCTTGTTTTAATTTAATTTAATTCTTTTTTCTTTGCTAATATGCGTTTTTAATGACTTTTAGATTTTTTTTTTCTTTACCGGGAATGATGGAAATTGTACTGTGCTATCGTCCCCGTTGACATGTTTTCCTATCATCCCGGGTACCGGGGACAAGCCACAGGGGACGATGAAATGAAACCACAAAATGTTGCTATAAACCACATCGAAGTCGCTTAACATCTATACATTAAATCAATTTGTTTTCTTATTTACAGATACATCAGGCATTGGAATGACCTCCTACAGACGGCGCCCCGCCCTTGCGTCCCTTCAAAAATGATACCTTGCTCTTGGCCTACTACATTGTTCTTTTTAATATGGTGAGTGAGTGAGTTGTGAGTGAATGAGACTGCAGGGCACAAGTCTTCTCCTATCGCGAACGGGTTTCGAACTGCTATTCTTCAGATGTTGCGTTTATACAAGTTTACCATATCATCAGCCCGTGTCTATCCACTACTGGATATAGACCTCTCCCAAGGACTGCTACCACACACTGTCTTCAGCTCTTCTCATCCAGCCACTACCGGTGACTTTCTTCACAGCGGTTTGACGCTACGTTTATACGAATACACAAACACATCCTAAAACCTTATAACGGTGTAGCATTGGTGGGACTATACCACTGAATGCTCTGAAACCACCTCACCGGATGCTCCGCGGACGAATCAACGTTGCAGTCATAACTCTTCCTTTCGGCTTGGCTGTAGTCGGGCAATGATCGCGCGATCTCAGTCAGTAGTCCGTTGTAATCACCACCATCCGTTGTAACCATGTCCCTCGGGTTATGACGAGATCCAGATAAAGGCACGCACTAAATAAATCTAATGAATTAACACTATAATTACCTCGCCCGCCACCGAATTTTTTGCCATCACATGTGGCCAAAAATATGAAGGACAATGTGTCATCGCATAACCAATAAAGCACCTTCAAGAAAACTACATTATTCTCGCTGAAAGCTACCCTGAAACTTATAATGCATTTCAACAGTGAATGAGAGTTACCAGACCCTATTTCGCACCATATCTCATTTCATTCTATCATATTTCGTACCATTTAGGTCAATCTTACGATCCCCATTTTCATCTTTTTTAAACTTTATTCCAAATCTTCATTCCATACTCCAACTTCATGACAAACGTACCGCCTTTCGTCAATATTAAACAATTGATGTTGGCATGCATCAAAGATGTCTTTGATCGAAAATACCTTATAACCATCAGCTAGACGGTTCATATCTTTAAAAAAATCATCAGATAAATTCAGCACATGAACGGTAAATTTCAAAACTAGGTTAATTTGTCCAGTTACATCACCTCAAAGGAATGTCTCCCAATAGAAAACTCCTAATAAACATTCTCCCAACTAAAATGCAAATAGTGTATCACTATACTGTTAGATACAAAGTAGAACATTCCCTTAACGTCCAAGTTTTATATCGTTGCCATTAATCTTATTTGAACCGCTTCCAACCTTGAACTTAACACCGCTTACACTTAAAGACAAGGTGAAGTATAAACACGAAAACTAAAAACTAATCAGATTTCTGGAACTAATTACAGGTAGTGGTTTGGCAAAGAAAGGCAAAGGTTTGGATGAATGTTATTTGAAATGTTACTAGTACATTTAAGACTTTGAAATTATTTGCTGCAATACAAGCTATGGCTGTAAGTTAAACTTATGTAGTATTGGACGTAACTTTAAAGATTTTCGAATTTGTCACTCGTATATGGCGTTGGAAGAAATATTTATTATGCTAGACTGAAAAGGACATGAAGTCAATGAGAATGTTAAATACATCTCGCATCTTCGTTTCGCCGATGACATAGTCATCATGGCAGAATCGTTGGAAGATTTAAGTTGGATGCTAAACGACCTTCACGCATCATCACGACGCGTCGGTCTCGGAATGAACATAGACAAAACAAAAATAATGTTTAATGAACATGTTCTTCTGGGACTGATAGACGTCGAATGCATGACACTCGAAGATGTGGCGAGCATTGGGAGAAGCCTGTATCGAGCAGTGAAGATACATTGGCCGATGGTATGATATATGACTTATGCTCAACAAAGGGATAATATGAGCTCATTCTATAATAATATTATTATAGAAGTGTTGAAAGTAACTAGGTTTTCAATAATTATTCTTTAATTCCTCGGGAGGCCGTATTCATCTCTTTCACATTCAACTATTAACTGCACCCATTACACTAAATATAAATAGTGGAGTGTAGGCTTTCTCGTCCGGTGTCCATATTAATTGAATCTTCCGGGCTACTTGACCGAGGTCTTCTGGAATCTATTCTCTTTCTTCCAAACGTTTCGTGCGCAACTCGAGAAGCCGAAGAGATAACATCTCCGAAAGTGAACGCAGTCTCCACTGAAGATGTCAACCGCAGTTGTTGACGAAACGTTTGGAAGAAAGAGAAGAGATTCCAGAAGACCTCGACCAAGTAGCCCGGAAGATTCAATTAATACTAAATATAAAAACTGATTATACCATGAAACTTCACAGTAACTGAACAGAATCCTTCGCAATCGTTATTCAAAATCCAGATTATAACCCTTCGATCTGAACCGGGTTATTTTAACTAAAAATCCTTCACCCTCCTAATTTTGATCTCCCTTACTTTTTTTCCAAATTTCAGCAAATGTCTCTTTGGATGTGCTATTTCCATAATTATTCATGGGAATGGTATATGAAGGATGGTTTGATATTGTATAGTCTCTACGGATGATATTGTATAGGCCATAGGGTCTACGGAAAGTCCACAGACGGTAGTTACCATTTAAATAAATTATCTGCTCATCTTTCTAGAAAAATATGCTCGACAATTTTTATTTTATTTTTGAGATTACAAAGAGTATGAATGAACAAAAAAATCACTTGAAAAAAAATGTAACCAAGTAAAATGTCCGCAACTGTACCTTGGCTACCTGACACGGTGGACTTAGGGCTAGTCGGGTTAGGTAATCTTAACGACCTCCCTGACCTTGCCTGATTAGATTAGTAGTGAAACAGATAGACCTCGACGCACGCCAAGGTGTCCATTAACGGTAGCATTAACATCGATAACGTCTACTTGTAAATTATAAGTTGTAAGCGATTATTTATTATTTAGCGATTACATTAATGCTAGAGTGGATGAAATGCTACACATAAGTGGTTTATTTATCTTAGAGATAGTCACTAGTTCTCTCAATACAATCCTTGAATTTGAGAAAACACAAAAATAAATTAATAAAAATATCATCTACCTATTTTTTTGAGAGGGGAACTGACCTTGTTAAAACTAAAATTACCGACGAAGATTGTTTGTGGTAGTGAGCTTTGGAAGATCCAACAAGACAGCAATCCAGATTGAAGTGACAATGGGCAGGTCGATATTTACCGCAGGACTGATAGATAACTGATGGGGTAGACGAGTCCTCGAGTGCAGGCTTTGCACCGGGAAGCGCAGTGTGGGACGCCCTCTAGCCAAGTGGAATGACGACTTAAAGAATTTCGCCGGTGGTGGTTGGAATGAGAAGAGGCGAGCATCGTGTGTTGTAACTAGCCTTGGGGGAGGCCTATATCCATCAGTGGAGAAATATAGGCTGATAGTATAGTATGATAATAAAGGACAAATTTTATGTGTTGTCATATTAAAACTCGAATAGTACTGACGGCCATCGCTCGTCCACAAGTTCCACGTACGTCAACGTCTCCACGACGATACCCACCGCGTCGTGGTGCTGGACGCAAAGCAACGCAACGCATCGCAACACGCTGTCCACCTAGGATAAAGCCTTACGATATTTTTTTTACTTTTATAGTATTATTTTGAAAAAATGCTCACATTCCTTTTAGAAATACTTTTGTTACAAATGCGTCACATCGCTGTTTTTGTTTATATTTTGAGGACTAATTATGTTTTAAGGTTCAACTCAGTAACATATTTCAAAGAAAAAATATGATTTAAGGTTCAACTCAGTAACATGTTGTAAAGAAAAATTATGTTTTAAGGTTCAACTCAGTAACATGTTGTAAGGAAAAATTATGTTTTAAGGTTTAACCCAGTAACATGTTTTAAGGAAAATTTAAGTTTTAAAGTTCGACCCAGTAACATGTTCAAAGAAAAATTTTGATTTGAGGTTCAACTCACTAACATGTTGTAAGGAAAAATTATGTTTTAAGGTTCAACTCAATAACATGGTTTAAGGAAAAAACGCCACTGGGTTCAACCCTTCTAAACACAGCCTAGGCTTATGCATTACTAAGGTCAAGGTTAAGGTTGGGAAACCCATGAATCAAGTAGATAAGTCGAGACAGTTGTAACTGCATAATTACTGGTGTTAATATTGTGTCCTTGGAAAACGAACACGTGAAGCATTCATTTAAACCAAGGGCGCTTTATTGGCAAAATTATTTGATTACACATGACAAAGTAAAAGAAATACACCGACAGTAGACGCCGGCGGAAAGATAGATTTCGCTAAGTTCTGTACGTTTTATAAAAAAGTGTTTGTACAGAAGTTGCAGAACTTTCTTTTATTCTAACGATATAAATATAATTTGTATATTTTTTGGGGATTTTTATGGTTTATATTCATTTTCAATTCGCTAACAAATGCGCTCCGCAGTTTAAGTAAAATTTCGTTAGATCCCATATAAAATTAGGAACACGGAATTTTCGCCCACCTATGATTTTAATGATAGATTTAAAATAGATTTAAATCGATAAAAAGGAAAAAGTAACTGGAATAATAAGTTTTATTTTCATTATAAATCAAGTTACTACCAATAAAAATTAAGAATTTTCTTAAACCTTAAGAAAACCTAATCTAATAATAATTCAAGTAACACTAATAGAATGTAAATTAGGTACCAGTGTGGACTTCACAACTTACCATTACCGTTCTCACTCTCCCGGAGAGCTCTCTATCAGGATGTTAATAAAATTTTGAGGGATTCTCTCTGATTCTTCTGAAGGGGCAATTTTTAGTATTGACGAGATTTGATCATTCTCTTCAAAAGTGCCAAGAGTTTCCCCAAAAGTAGTTCTCTCCATAGTTTCGGGTAGACACATCCCATGAATTCTCTACAAATGAAAAAGACAAAGAATACAAAACATCTATTGTAAACACTGTATTAAAGTATTTTTTAAATTTCCATTGAATGGTAATAAAACATACAATATAACCAATGATCGCAATCGATAGAAATAATAACCGCGCAGCGATGGATTCTAAATATAGTGACATGGCGTGCAAGCAATGCGGCAATCGATGACGTCGCCTTGGCCTGGAGCCGGACTAATTCCCACGTCATTTCCGAATATTTGCAGTTCTATATGTGACGTAACAATTCCACTTTCAACTACTTCAACGCATTTATTTCTCACGCAAATGACTTATTTACCACTATTGTACATTGTACAAAAATCTGCTGCATTTGTATCATGTGGGAATGTTGTGGAACTCCTTAAGCATAACCGAAACTATCAGGTATCCGAATTAAACATATTCGATACAGAAGCCGAATCCGAAATAAAAGATTCGGATGTTATTACAAATAATTTTATTCATTGCTGTTCATTTGTTGTTGTTCGGAACTTAAATGAGGCGAGTTTTCTCAAGTTCTTGCTGCTTGCATTTGATTTGATACATTTTTCGTTCTTTCTTTTTGAGAGTAAAATTGCAATTATTCCGTATTCGGTTTTATTTTTCTTTGCTTTCCGTTAATGATACATTTTTTACGAAGTTTATTAAAATATATCTGTAACCGAAACCATATCCGAAATAATTTCACATCCGTATCTGTAATGGAAACCGATAAAAGAGTATACTGTATGGTCATTCTATCGTCCACTGTTGGACATGGGACTCCCCGTGCACATTGTCTCGCGCATGGGGGATGTATGGCCATAAAACGCCACACTGGCCAAGCGTATGGGCGAGTCCACTCTACTAGCAGCTGCATTTCACGCGCGTCGCCCGCGCCGCGTGTAGTATGAGCACCACGAACGTTTTATATGGAACAAAAATATTTATTATCTTCTAATATATGTATTCCCTAAAATAATTTTCTTTTTCGCCTGTACGGTTTAATACACATATGTATTTTTAATTTATTGACGTGTTTGAGTTCCTTCATGAAAATTAACTACTATGATCTTTTACATATTTTTTACATAAACCACTCACTCACTCACACTGCATATGTACATTTGCACCAATTTACAATAGATCTTGGTATCTAATAGTAGTGGTTCGATTAGCAGCTATTTAGAAATGGAGTGTGCAGCGGTGGTAGTAGCGTATAATAAACTTAATTATTTTATATTGTAAATCGGGTCTGAACGCATGTAACAAAGGTCTTTGTTTACCTTTTATTTCTATTCGATGTTTCGGCACGGGTTGATTCAAGCCGTGATCACGAGTTGACTGAAGAGGCTGGTAGTCCAAGATGGGAGTGTCCAGCAGTTCAAATGTGAATAGAAATAAAAAGTACTTAAACGAAAACGCGAAAGTTTATAAGGTTGTAATTTTGTTTATGATTGATTAGCTCTTCAATTTCCATCTGAACGCCAATAATCTCCTTATCCGTTAGCGTCATTATCTTAAGGATTCTTGTGTATTTTTTTATAACAAATGGCAACAGACCTGAATGCCGTGTGAAGTTGTATTGAAGTCATGTTAAGGTGGCGCGAGGTAGGGCGATCGCCTAGGGCGCCGAATTTTGCAGCGGTGCTGAATTTTCCGATGACTGGAATCGTAATACTTTCTCCAAAGCGCTTCATTCTCTCCTTCATCTCTTCCTTCTTCATTCCTTCATCTTCAAAGGTAGGCAGCACATCTGGGGGCGTGACAACGTTTGTCATTCTGGATTGAAGTTGAACGTGACAAAACTTAGAGAACTGACTGCATGTTTTCTTTATATCATTGTACTTATCTTTACAAATAAATATGAATATATCTTATCTTCGAAATATAGCAAATCAGTAGGTATATATAATAGTCTCACTGAAGAGCATAAACTTCCCCTAGTAGTCCCGAGACTAATTAGTTAGTCTTAAATTTGGCCATTGCAAGTTGGCGGGTCGACTTATTTTGTGGTTATTTGGGCCCCGTGACTTGTTGCCGTGCCCCATGCCCCATGCGGCCGTGGCAATCTGGTTTTCACTACCCGAAATTAGAAGTTGTGTCATTGCCAATTTATTACCACCCGGGAGACGCGTGTAACCTTTCAACAGAAAGATAACTCCTACAGACGCGAGTGATAGTTGCCGCCCGTTTTATTTATATAAGGTACAAAAATGCCGTTCTAGACTCATGAAAGTGTTAATTGTAAACGCCCCTTTGTTCACATCTGGAACTTTTTTTATAATTGTGTGTTAATGGTACCAAACAAAACATAGCAAATGAAAATGTTTCGTCGGGTATTTTATTGGCTCAGTGAGTTATGTGGCGGGTCACGCAATCGATAGTTGTCTTTTACACTTTGTATATGCCTCTAGTTTACTAATCATCACTCGCTCCATTCCTCTTTTTGTTCCATTCCTAACTTCTTCCTGTCCACACTTTTAATGAACTCATAATTAAATCCACTATTGAATATCCCCGTGCATTAGTGCATTTCTGTTGTCCGTCCCAGAGGGGGACACTTGGGAAGGACAATAACAAACAACATTTTTAACAAAATTAACAACAAACAGATGCATTTAAACCTCCGCATTATAAATTCCGCTCTAGTCCACTCCACTACCACCAACCACAGTCCCAACCATATCTATACATATAATAAAACTATAAGACCAGCGTGTCTGTACATTGATATATTTACCAAAAACTGATTGGGGGCGATGAAGGAAGAGTATCAGAATACAAAAAGACGATTATTTTTTTAAATTTTTTGTCTGTCTGTTTGTCTGTTCGAAAACACTAATCTCTAAATATCTCTAATATGTAATCTGGCGCTTCAACTAGGCTTTGTTTCGTCGAAATCGGCGTACGGGAAGGAAAGATATCCGAATTTAGAGTTTAAAAACTAAAATTCCACGCGTACGAAGTCGCGGGCACAGCTAGTTTGTAATAAAATCATTACATTACAGTACCCAGTCTTGAAAATATTGCTGTATTTGTGAAAAAACTAAAAAACGACGATTACCCGAATCCGGGTCGGTGTAACCAGCCCTGTCAGTATCCACTGGCGGACCTGGTCCTCCTCGTGCACATTGTCGCGTGCATGAAGGATGTATGGTCTTAAAATGTTGCAGAGTCCACTCTTTTAGAGATGACGTTGTTCCTCGGGGCTTGTGGTAACCGCTTTGTTATCCAACTGATTATCAAGTCCAACTGATGGTAAGTGTGTACTGTAGCCCGTGGACATCTGCGATATATGCCAACATTAGTTCAAAATGACAAACGTTAACATTCCCGTGAACGCGCTACCTACCTTTGAGGATGTAGGAAGGGATTTAGAAAAAGAATTGGAAAAATGGGGAGGGATAGATTATTCGGGTTGGTACCAACTGTTAATAAGAAATAACAGCACAACATTTCACTAAACCGTTTCGCTGTTCATTTGAATTTGAAAATAAAACTTTCGTTTCGTTCGCCGTCGACATATAGGTATTTAGGGTAGGAACACGCCACGTTGCCGATGTTACGTTTTAAAGCACGCTAAGTTGGAATATTAACAAATTTCATTGACGTCATGCCCAAACTGTTATGAACCCACACATAGCGCTAAGTAGAACAATAAGTCAGTCTTTGTGCGCGGTTGAATTACATTTCCTGGGATTTTCTGTCGAAACAGAAAGCTTATAAAGCTCTCTGAACAACCCGCTTTGGATAACGTTTCATTTCCTGAAAAAAATATATTTCTAAATCCACTTCTAAATCGCTAAGGGTATATTATTACTTTTTTATTTTTTTATTGTTCCAGGCTGTGCAATGACGTTGTAGCCAAGAGAAATCACACTCTAAAGCCTCGGATTGTCCTTCCTGAAAATTATGTCAAAGGTAAAGTTTATAAAAAATAATTAATTATACAACAGCAGCTTGATAAACGACTTTGTCTAGTATTTCTAATTGAGAATGTTCTAATTTTCTAATTTTCCTGTATGAAGGTTATATATTTAATTAAGCGTAGTATTGTCCATTATTATCAATGCACTTTTGCCATTTTAATGGAAGTTGATTGATCCCTCTGCTATAGAACTCCTGGGAATCGATGAATTCTCTGAAGGCAATTTTTACTTGAGTATTTTATCTTGAAAAAAAATTTAAAATATGTAAATCAACGTCTGGCAAGTACGGTGGGCGAAGGAGAGTTTCCAGTCGAAGCTCCTCGAGGAGGTAGACATTTCTGAAAGGAAAACGATCATGTCATAAACGCACAATATTGCTTGCCATCTGTGGTGCGTTGCTGCGACGGCGGAACTCACATTCAAATTCAACGTGAATTTTTAACTTTTCCATGGTCGCAAACACAACGACATCTAATCAAATGTCGTTTGACAGAAAAACATATGTATAGCTGATTTTGAAAAAGAATGCCTTTAAATTGAAATTAATTTCAATTTCGAATTCCATGCCAAACGCAAGATAACTAAGTTCAAAGTGGCCACTGTCATATACATATACATAAATACATACTAATATTTTCATAAACTACATGTAAATATACATATACAGTGTCAGACAGTGTTTAGGTTTCAAGTGTTTAGGTTTTCTGTTGATAATCCGTAGACTTTGTAATGATATTCTTAGTAATTTAGAATTACTTTCTTTAATTATTCAAAAATAGGGTGTTGTTGATCATGATTTATTAATGTCAACGGTACCTAATTTTTTGGTCAATTAGTATTTTTTTGCGGCTAGTTGAAATACATGTCTTTCTAATTTACTGTACAGCGTGTTGTCAAAATATTTTAATGTAGATTATGTTATTGTGAACTGTGTCACGAAAACTTTCATGGCCGTTGTTTGCAATTCTAATTTAAAAACTGTTTGTCACCAACGACTATGAACTTAGAAGGACTAAACTACATTTTTTTTTTAATTCAACGCATCACCATAAAACTTTTATTTGACTGTGCGTCACTTGTCACAACGTGACAAGCCCTACAGAGACATCATAAGGCAGTTTATAAAACACAGTACAAAAAATACCTCATAATAAATATGTACCAGTCAGAAGACTCGATAACTTGGTGAATTAGGGGCCAAGTGACATTAGCTAGAGATTTGAGTGACATTTGAGAAATTGCAAGGCAGTTCACTTCAGTTTATCAGTTCTCCTGAACTTATAAATTGGTAGATATCATACCATCAGCCTATGTCTCTCCACAGATGGATATAGGCCTCTCAGAAGGCTCGTCACCATACATGAACTTCGACTTTTCTCATTCAACCACCACGGACGAACTTCTTCAAGTCGTTGGTTCACCTAGCCGGGGGACTTCCCACACTGCCCTTCTCGGTCGGTACGTTATCTCCATTCGAGGACTCGTCTACCCGATGGGTTATTGATTTTGCAGCAAATAATACTTTAACGTGCTGATTCTACGAGCTATGTCAGTGAGTTCTTTGGCGAATGTCTTCATTTTGAATCCTAGATAGATATACCTTATTGTACACCAAAACATACGGGGAAAGCAGTAATTAGAAGTACAATTGGCGGACTTATCGTTAAATTTAATATATTCCTAGAGTTTAGTTTACGTTTGTAAAAAAATCATTAGTGAAGCGATCAAAATTACCTCTATACGACACCCGCGGGAAATATAATTTAGTTAACGTTATGGTCAAGTTTAAAACTTCTACTGCGTTTCGTTTCATTAAACATTGTTGATTGAAAAGTAATCGATAGCTCTCACTTTACACTTTTTAATGAAATACGATCCTGCTAAAATTCGAAGGAAAATTTTGAAAACCTCTTACAAAGTTTGTTTATTTTTTTTTTACTTTGAACTTGCTAAAATAATTGCACGGCTTTTGGGAAATTTTTCCTAAGTTTTCTTTCGACCACGCAATAGCGAAACCACCGAATATGAAATAAATAAAAATATCTACTTCTTTATTTTATTAAATTCTGGTTTATTAAAACACATATTCTAATATATTGATATATGTGTTTTTCTTGCCTATTCAAATACCTATTTCCGTAGATGTCGTAATAGGCGACTAAGGATTGACCAAACGCTTTATTATTAAAGCGGCTACCATAAGTTCTAAGGAACTACACCATTTCTAAAATAGTGGACTCGCCAACCTGTTTGGCCAGCTCGCCGTTTTAAGACCATACAATTTACACTACATTAAAATACAGTCCGTTGAGAAAGGCACTGTTGAAATTGATTGACGAAGATTCACGCGACTGCGAACGACTCAAAGAACATTCTAAAAATAATGAATTAGAAATTCTTTTTCTAATTCATTACTTGTCATAAATATCGTCGAGTACTTATAAATATTGTTTATACTTTTGAGATAAATTTAAATTTAAGATTACCTCGGGAAGTGAAGTTCAGTTAAACTATAAAATGTTTTTTGTGTGTGATAATCAAGTAAAAGCGTGGGACTGCGTTTTTCGTGTGCTTTCAAGGAGGCGTCCACTGTCCCCAGTAAATCTACTATCACTTTACCGAGCGACTCCAAACTTACTTCGACGGGACTGAACATTGAGGGATTCATTTTAGAATTGGAGGTTGTTTTTAAGAAGAAAACTTGACATTGGCAGAATGCGCTAATTGCACCATAGCCATATATGAAAGGAACACAAATGGGGACCCCAGAGGTAAAGGGGTCTAAGTGACAAAATTTATGTTTTGAGATAATTGAACCAAAAGTAAATAAAATTTTGTAAGAGGGAAAGTTATTTCTTTTTTGGTTTGACCATTTTAGGCCAACACTTTGGCCATTTGCTTCTAATTAGTACTAACAATAGATTATTAAAATCACCTGTGTTATATTTATAGGTAATAAAAGGTAGATAATGTGTACTTAGACCAAGCAGCTTAGACCTTAGCGCTCTAAGCAGTGTTAGCATGCACTACTAGTGGTGAAGGGGCAACACACTAGGTAGCAGAACCTGTCAGGGAAATCACTTGGATCTCCTCACCACAAAAAGAATAGTATTTTAACAGTCTGTTACTGCATCTAACTCAATTCTTTCGAAAATGTCACTTAGACCCCTTGACCTCTGGGGTCCTCAAATATTGTTTATTTTTTTGCAGAAATGCGTCCACCAGCCCGGAAAGGTCAACCGGTTATCGTGGAGTTTAGTATATATGTAGTTGATGTGAACTCCATCAACGTTGAAGATATGGACTTCAGGTATTCTATTCCAAACAAACACATTCTTTTTTTTAATACCCAATACTAAGCCGCTATAATAATAGTTCTTTCATCTCATAAAGGCCATTTACGTAATCTCGAGAACGCTCAGTTGCAACCATTATTATGCGTAACTCGCCTTCGTGAGATGAAAGAACTATACCATTGATTATACCACTCGCAGCCAGACCTCTGCTGTACACAATCTAGAGATTCATAAATGCTCTGCTAATATTTACCTAGTTCAAGCAGAGTCGCAGAAAAAGGTATAACTTACCGGGCAAATAATACAACATAAAACGACACAACGCTATCCGAAATCGATAGGAATGCAAAGCAAGCCAATAAAACACATCAGAACATACTACAGCGCAATACAATACACTGTAATACCATAGAATGCAATGCAACGAAAGATAACACGTTAGCTTATACTCGTACGCTAAGCGAATTAACGCTAACTGCCCTCGATCATCGGCGATAACAAACAGCCGCTTCGCTAACTCTTTAAAACAGACTATTCAGATAGTTTTCATCAAATTAGTGAGCGAGTCAATTAAAGTGAGTGAGATCCCATTCCCATCCTATCCCTCCCTATTTCCCCAACCCTTTTTCAAAATCCATTCCTATATCTCCAAAGGTAGGTAGCGCATCCGGGGGAGTGCCAACGTTTGTCATTTTGGACTAATGTTGGCATGTATCACGGATGTCTGTGGGCTACAGTATCCATTTACCATCAGGTGGACTGTATGCTCGTCTGCCGCCTTCGTCCATAAAAACAAAAATAACTCTGTCCATTATCTCAAGAATAATTTCTATTTCCATTACCAGTAAACATTACAATTATAACACCGATAATTACAGCACACCGATGTCCGTAAATCCAGCTGAATATTTTCTTAACGATACTTCAGATTACGGTACTGCGTAGTTCACCATAATTCCCGAGAAAACACCTACAACAAAGGCTTAATTAATTTCTGATAATGGTCCTCGCCTAGATAATGAGAGGTATTTATAAACTATATTTTGGCGATAATTATGTACATTTCCAAGATACAAGATACATTTTTATCTCCCACAATTCTGTTTAACTTTACGAGTAGATATCTTTATTATAGCCAAATTGTTTTACACAAAATATCTTTTGGTAGGCCTGGTTTACTTCAGACCTAAAAATTCTAACTTTTAGACTCTAAAAATTCTAAAATCTAAAATTCTAAAATTTTTAGACTACGCCGAGGCTTTTTCCTAAAAAAGAATTATATAATAATAACTTTATTTTGGATATTTATTCATCATTAGATTTCATGTGTTAGTAAAAAATTACTTACAATCTAAGGTTATTATTGCCGGCATGTAGCTGGATCTATCGAGCCAGCATTTGGTAAGGTAGGTAGGCTTGCCGCGACGCCTATTTGAAAACTAGAGTATTATCATAATTAGATTACATAATTGTCATTACGTTATAATATCATCATTACAATACATTGCTTGGACGCTCACATATTATTGCTTAGCCATATCATGGCAATTTTGTCAGTGAGGTAGATGAAATCCTAATATAAAACGTGGATGTGTGACGAGAGATAAAACGAGTCGAATCAACAACTGAACCAGAAATGGATAGCTTATGTTTATTTACTTACGAAAATTGGATATCCATTTTTAGAATTTTATTGTTAACCGTGTCTTGATTGAAATGGTATTGTAGCGTCGTTTTCCTTAACCGCACAATCAAATAACTCACTGTGTTTCTTATTATGGGCATCATTATTTAAAGGTTAACACGTTCACTTATTAAAAATATATAAGACCATTCACTGATATTAATTGAATCTTCCGGGCTACTTGGCCGAGGTCTTCTGGAATCTCTTCTCTTTCTTCCAAACTCTTTTCTTCTTTTAGCTTTTTCTTAATAGGGAAGCTATTGAAATCTACAAGCATCCCAACAATTTTAACAAAAAAGAAGAGAATCTAAGACTCCGTAATATCTGGTATCCAGCACTCCGAAGACATCAAGTTCACGGGGAAGAGAGACGAGAGGGCGAGGGGGGGACAAAAACAGACTCGGTACACACACGATCACAACTACCCTCGCCCACTATAAGTACTAGTGCGCCACAATCGTCGAGTCAGTTGCGCTCGAGAAGCCGGAGAGATAACATCTCTCCGAAAGAGAACGCAGCCGCCACTGAAGATGTCAACAGTTGTTGACGAAACCCTTGGAAGAAAAAAAAGAGATTCCAGAAGACCTCGGCCAAGTAGCCCGGAAGATTCAATTAATATGGACACCGGGCGAGAAAGCCTACACTCCACTACCATTCACTGAGTTATGGCCTGTGAATCCTAGTGAATTTCTAGGGAAGGCCTGTGCCCTACAGTGGCACGTTAAAGGCTCTATCAAATCTATTTTCAAAATATTATTATACATTTACGCAATCCTTTTCCACTGGTAATACGATATTATATGACATCCAGAACAATATTATATGAGCTTGGATGTGATAGATTGGCCACGGCATGTCCATGTAGGGTGGGCTTGAAGCTTCGTTATGACGAACGAGTGCTCATATAATGACCTTGCACACGTGACACGTGACCTTGTAGTGACGGCCGGCTTTAGAATAGCCTCACCCCGTTTCTTCCCTCGAGTGCCATACACACAGTGCCATGTATTATTGGCCAGACTAAACCAAAGGGAAAGAGATGTGACAATGACGGCTCTCGAACTATGGATGTAAGTGAATTTAACAGAATTTTAGCAGAACCGAACTCAAAAGCTGCCCAATTACTGTACAGATTTGTGAGTCTTCAGTGGCTAATTTTTATTTAAGCTGTTCTCCTTTTTCTTTTGAATTTGTGTAGTTTAGCCCCATCGTGACGGGGCTGACGTGAGGCATATGCATCTAAGCCTCTAAATAAAGTGGAGAAAAGCCAAATCTCTTAAATGTTAAAGATCTTAAATTCTCAGAGATCTTAAATCTCTTCCCGTGATTATCATAAAATACTACTAAAGAATAACAAAGTCACAACCACAAGTCCCGAGGAACTATACCACCTCTAAAAGAGTGGATTCGCCAACCTGATTGGCCTATGGCCTTTACCCTATGCTCATTAAAAGTAAAAACAGATGCTTCTGTTTTCAGAGTGGACATGTTCATACGTCAAACCTGGCGGGAAAGCAGACTGCAGCTCCCCGATGATATATTCGAGGAAGGCGACGACCATGTGACGCTACCACCGGAGTTCTTCGACAACCTCTGGCATCCAGACCCCTACTTCTTGAACTCTAAAGTTACAGGTGAGAGACTAAATATGAAGTTACATTTTTACATTATATTTTTTTTTCATTTTATGTTTTCTTATTGATATATTATCATTATATGTTTTATACAGTGATAAGCTATAACCAGAGCAATAATTATCATTTTAATCCGAACCTTTAATTGTGTTGTATGTGTTGTTGCTGCAGATTCTCCTAAATAAAAATAAATAAATAAATATCTTAAAATTGTCATATAATGGCTTTCTGTCAACCCACCCAATAAAGAACCCAACTATAAAAGATTGTCAAAAGTAACTAAATATAAATGCGCTTGATCATCATTAAAATATGATCTCGATCACACATTTGGAATAAAATTCCTGATTTTTATATTTACATATTGTATGCTACACATTAACTTAATACATGTTTATTGTATTTTGGATTAAAAATTAGTTTAGATAAATAAAGATAAGTGATTTTAAAATGCACACATTAAAAGGCGAATTTTTAAAACACTCTAGTACTTGCGCTGCTAACATATCAGGATATTTAAGTACCTTATAATATATCATTAAACTGATCTTAAATTTTGTTAGAAACTGAGAACTCTAAAACAATATTATCCTCCGATATGCATAAGATTTTCAAAACAAAACTCGAATTTGATAGAAACTCGGTTATCCTCCGATATGCATAAAGCAAAAGCAAAAGTTAAATGCTTCACTTATGTAATTTAATATAGGGTTCACTTCGTGTTAAGTGAAGTAGGCGTTAAGTGAAGGCAAATAAAACTTAAGTATACTACGGAGTAGGAAGTAATTTGCTTTACGTTAAATAGCCTACACACTAGGTTAATTGTACGCGTTTTATTGACGTGAGCCACATCGCGTCTCAAAATGTCGAGATTGATTCATTAATTCATTCGTTCATTGATTATTTCATTAATTCGTTGATTTTTTTATTCATCTGGTAGTCTTCTGTGACAAAGGGGTAACTAGGCCAGTCGAGTGTGGCCAGTGACTGTTGGACTTTCGTTCACACTCCCCGCCAAGAAGACATTTATCGTTAATTAACCAATCTTCTACTCGTAATACGTTAAAACCTAATCGTACTCTATAATAGCATTTACATCACAGCCTTTGTGTGGAATTTCATCCCATAAGCTTTTCATTATTTTTCCTCAAAATATTACTTTTATTTTTCTCCATATCACTTCCTTATTGAATATCAAAGGTAACAAATGAAAGAGTGTATCAGGAAGTATATTTGCCGGGATACACTAAATATCAAAGGAAATAAAAATATTTATACAATAATTTGTTTTCTTTATTCAACCTCTATATACGAGTATCATCTATACATACTAGTATAAAGAGAAATTCCGTGACTGACTGACTGATTCATCATCACTGAGCTGAAACCGCTCAAGCTGGTAACATGAAATTTGCACACTAGTGGAGTGTAGGCTTTCTCGGCCGGTGTCCATATCTCAGTTGCGCTCGAGAAGCCGAAGAGATAACATCTCTCCGAAAGTGAACGCAGTCGCCACTGAAGATTTAAACCGCAGTTGTGGACCAAACGTTTGGAGGAAAGAAAAGAGATTCCAGAAGACCTCGGCTAAGTAATATTTGTACACTAGCTTTAAATAGCTAAATATAATACTAAATATATAATATAATAACTAAATGAGAGCTGTAAATATAATACTCTAAGGTCGGCGGCACCATGGCAGCCTCCCTGGTGTTGCACTCATGGACACCCATGGGTGGCGGTGACCACTTACCGCCGTGTGCCCCGCCTGCCCATCTGCCAACTCCCCTATAAAAAAAACATGGAAAAGGTTTTCTCAATGAGTGTGGTAATTCGAACAGTCAAGCGCACTCAATCGACAATAATCAATAATAATAATAATTCTTGTCAGACTAACTGAATACTGTCTAATCTTGATTGATCCTAGATTATACGAGGGTAACAAAACAAGCTTTCACCGTTATTAATCACCGTGTGATATACCAAACACTAACCTGTTATCTAATATGAATTATTATATATTCATCTGGCCATAAATACCGTTACAATAAAGAAAACATTTGAATTTAGACTTTGTGATTCTGACGAGGAAAATAAATGTTTTTCTTATTTTGGCGCCAAATATTATTAAATATTGTACTAATATTAAAATGGCGTGGGATGATAACGAAAACCGTATTGCTGTAATTGCATTACACAAAGTAGGCGTGGAGCCAAATGTAATTTTTAAACTCTCCATCCTCTTGGTATTAGCCGAATGTTTATGTACCGAGCTATTGGTAAATACATTGAAACGTCCTCTGTTTGTGACAAAAAAGGTCTGGTCGTCCACGCACTATTCGTACTAAACAGACGATTGAAGTTGTGAAGGAGGGAATCCCGAGAAATACCGCCCGAAAGCAAAAGATTTTATCCATAGAGATTAATATAACACCCACAACCATGTCACGTGTTTTAAAAGATGATTTAGGACTTGCTACTTGCAAAAGACGTACCTACTGGTCATTTCTTAACTGATAATTTAAAGAAAAGTAGATTTGACAAATCAAAACTTCTTCGGCGGTACGCAAAGGTGCTCTACAGACAAATCTTATTTACGGACGAGAAAATGTTCACCATTGAGGAACATTTTAACAAGCAGAATTTTAACAAGTTTATGCTCATAACTCTAGAGAAGCGTTGGTTTGATCCCTTCCAAGCCATCACTGAAGTCGGATAATGACCACGGTGCACCCCGTTGACCAATTGGGCAGCCTCTTTCTAATATGTGTTGAGGGAGCCTTATATCCTGGTGCTGAGTTTTGCTGAAAATACCATTCTCGGTTATGGGTGTTGTTAAGAGGTTTTACGACCTTCTCAAGAATCGTATCTTGATACACAAGAGCCTACGTTTTAATATATTTTTTACAAAAACGGGACAAACAAGTAAACATTCATTTTTATATATATAGATTATGTTGCCTACTTTGTGCCCGCAAACCTAGGAAGCAGCCACTACACATACGTATACAAAGTAACTACAGCTATAAAATATTATTTTATTCAGTAAAGCAAAAAAATTGCTTCCACTTTTACCGTTCCGTTTAAAAATTTTAGAATATGAAGTCATGGATATTCTAAAATTTTTGACACTTAAAAAAAAAAACTTAAAAAATGAATAATTAAAAAACTTACAATTTTTCATTAGTAGTAGAAAATTTAAAGGTCCATCAATGATGCTATGAGCAAGTAATTTTACCTGTCACATTCTAAAATAAAGAAATTACGTTTACAATTTTACTTCTGCTATTGCATCTGTGGCAACAAATTACAGAAAAAATATTCCCTTTTAAAAGTTAGCAATAAATATCAATAACTTGCCTATAAATATTGACCAGTTCTGTGCCAGCACTGTGGACATAAAAAAATCACCTACTTGAAATCATTTTAACCGCACCTCTAATTAATAAATGGCTTAGTTGTTTAAAATAGGTTGTAACATTAATAACATCAACTCGTTGTCGTGAATATTGTGAGATTTAATTATTATGTATGTTGTTGTGTTAGTTTAACTAAACGTGGAGATTTGTTATCGGCGTTATTGTTAATTGGCATAATCTTTCTGTAATATACTTCCAGCTGTAAATCTGCCAAATAAAAATAAATAAATATTTTTTTTAGGAATGAGGCACTGTGCTTACTAATTAGATAATGCCTGTCCGCTTCGTAATACGAAGCGACCGAAATGATGCTGGCATGTATCACTGAGGTCCATGGGCGATTGTATCCATTTATTAAGAGGGGAGGATCAGCGGAAGCGGGACGACGATAGCAGCGTTTTGTCCATACAAATGTGTTCCTCTAATTTCTTCCTGAATTATAGCAATAGGGCAAATGAGTTGTTTCTTATAGGAGATAGGACCTTCAAAAAATATTACCCAGTTAAAATGCTCCAAAAAAGAAGCCCAGTGTGCAAATTTAAAAAATATCGAAAGAAGCAATACGTAGGTACATAGAAAAACTATACTTTAATGCAAATCAGAAAAAAAAAATCGTCTTGACCTATATTGCACTCTTACAGGTCTGCTGGAAGAAATCCCCGCGGGAGATATACTTGCCTTTTGTGCATCTTTTCTTTTTCTTCCTTTTTATTTATATCGTGTTATGTGTGTACAATAAATTATTACACATTATTAAATAAATCAATTCATTCTAAAGTAGGAAACAGGAGATACAAAACCTCGATTTCCTCGAATTAATATAGCTCGAAGTGCAACTGGCCGTATCTCGCAAAGAATTTGCATCGCATCGCTAGCTGTCGAGACAGCAACAAATTGCAAAATACTTATTTTTGAAATCCGTTTCCCGCTCATCTTACCCTCTAAACGGTAGGCTGTTTGTTCGTTCACTACATTTTTTCTATAAAAATAATGAGACAAAATAACAAAAGTGATCGTATTGAATGAGAGAACCCGAACTCTCTACGATATAAAAGAGTAAACCCGAGACTCTCTATGATGTAAATTGCATTAATATTACGTAATTATCACAATCGAAAACTTAGACAAGAATTCTAATAAAGTTTTATAATTTTAGGAGGAGCTCTATACTACCGTCACCAATCAGCTGGTAGGATAATTTACCCATAATATTATCATCACAATCACTAAGGATTATTTAACCTTAAATAACAAATGCATTTGCACCGATACAAAAGTTGCCGTAGTTATTATCAATTAGCGTTTTGCAAGCAAACATATTGGTTCATTGGTATATCATATTGGCACAATACTTTATGAAAACAGTAGCACAACTAAGTATTTCTTGTAATAAGTACATACTGCGCGGCCTGAGCGAGAGTAGAACGTCGAGCATAAAATACTTTGTTCATTGTGACACGAACGAATGTTGCGATTGCACTTCGAATGTCAACATGTGAGCGACGCCTCACATAAAAAATGCAAATATATATATTTTTATAATTTATATTCCCCTGTATACATAAATTCCTCGTATGTGTGAACTTAAGCACCACTTCCATTAAATTGAGAAATAATTAAATGAACAGCATAAAGTACTGAATGCGCAACTTTAGAGGTGGGTTTAGTTTAAGCTCTCTGGTGACACTAAAGAAATTGGAGTAATGATGACTTGGTCATGTCAGTAACCAATGTCATGTCTTGGTCAGTAATGTCATTACATTCTTCGTAATTTAAAATTATTTACTTTCGTTATTCACAAATATGTTGTTTTTTCGATCACGATTTGCTGTTCATTTATGTTTTTTTGCTGCTCATTTAAAAGCCAATAAAATTGTCACACATCCGTTATGTGCCACGTTTTGTATCTCTCTGTGTGCGTGAGACGTATTTCGGGCTCTTGTATCAAGACGAATTATTACTGCTTCTGTGTACTGGTGACACTAATGTATTATAGTGTTTGTGTATTAGATTGTGTAGTTTATGAGTACACTATTTGCAACGTGTATGTATGTCTACATACCACGACCGTGTTCATTCATGAATATTTACTCTGGTCCATCTAAGCTTAAAAATCTTTGTCGATAATAACACTTTCGTCATTTTGCTTGTTTAAATAATAACTTTTTTCTGATTAATTGGATTAGAATTACTAAATAATCAAAGAAAAATGGGAATAGTAGAATGAGGTATTCACTATTAATGTACGCGTCCCGGTCGAAAGTAATACACATCGGCCTTTATTAAGAGACTATCGGCTAGCTTCGGTTTTGTAGAGCATTGTCTCTGTCGTGTGCCTGTACGACGACTATCGGCATACGACAGAGACGACGCTAAAACCGAAGCTAGCCGATGTGCATTACTTTCGGCTGGGATGTGTAATGAATAGTGTATATACTCGTAATATCGAGTCAATTACAAACTTTTTTTCGTTCATAAACGAAATATTAGAGTGGCTTCAAAGTTCGTATCCGTTGTTCTAAGTAAATAAATAAGTTTGTTCTACAAAGTTATATTTGCCGTTGGCGCCATCTATAGTCGGATTTTTTATTTGAGTCAGGGATATGACATGTAGTTTAGTTTTCGGTGAAAAAGAAATATTGAATTTTAAAAAGTGATAGAACAAAAGCTTGTTTTCATGAAGTCAATTCAGTGTGAAGTGGTTGAAGGCACTTTTTATTTAGCCCTGTATAAAATAAGAGGATAAACGCAAATCTATATTTTCCTTTCCAATCCTATTATTTTTTATAATTTATTTAGACACTGGTATAGCCATTGGTCCACATACAGCAAATAATAAAACAGAATTGCTTTTATTACGTCATTGTCCAATCGCATCGAATTAGGAGTCGCTCAGTAAAGTGATACTAGGTTTACTGAGAACAGAGTGGAATGGACTTCTTGGAAAAATACGAACAATGCAGTCTCGCGCTTTTATTTGATTATCACAAACGTTATGCACTAACACTAGGCAATTTGAAGTTTATTAAACTATCACTATTAAACCACAAATCCCACAATTTTTACAACAATCAAACTAAACCTCAACTTTACTCCTCGGGTTCCCGCCAAAAAGTTTCTATTCTATGTAAATATGTATACACAATAAAAAAACTAGTAGGTCATTTTTCTGGCTTTCTTAATAGAATAATAATCAGGATTTTCAAAAATTAACAGGATATGTAGCATGCTCATAAGGTAGCTACATTTTTCCAACGTGTATATGCCTTGAGTTTAGATGGACCTTTAAATTTAAGTTATTGCAGAATATTGAATTAAAATTTAATTTGTCGCAGAATACCTCATATCACTTCAGCTGTTCTCCACCGAAAAGATGAAAGATGAACGCCTGTTTATAACAAATTCTAACTATATACTCCTTTAAATTATTTATCATTAGAGTAATAATACCTAATACCTAATGATCATTAATACCTCAGTGCTTGAAGACGAAGGTCTTCGACCAGTGTGTGTTGCCAGTGATGACCTACGGCACCGAGACGTGGTCTCTGACTATGGGCCTCATAAATAAGCTCACTGTCGCTCAGCGAGCTATGGAGAGGGCTATGCTCGGGGTTTCCCTACGTGATCGAATCAGGAATGAGGAGATCCGTAGACGAACTAAAGTCACCGACATAGCCTCTCGGGTTAGCAAGCTGAAGTGGCAGTGGGCAGGGCACATAGCTCGAAGAACCGATGGCCGATGGGGCAGAAGGGTTCTCGAATGGAGACCACGTACCGGCGGACGAAGCCGAGGACGTCCATCTGCTAGATGGACAGACGACCTCATAAAGGTTGCGGGCACCCGCTGGATGCAGGTCGCTGCCGATAGGTCTAAATGGCGGACAATGGGGGAGGCCTATGTCCAGCAGTGGACGTCCAAGGGCTGAGAAGAAGAAGAAGAAGAAGAAGAGTAATATACTAACTAAATATTATTCACGTATAATGTATGGCAATGCCTACAATATTATTACGCCGTTTATTCAAACAAATGATTTATTCAAAATCAAAGCCCAAACACGGATACTTTTTGTAACGATACAGTTGCGATACAGACGCGATAGTCAAGACAGAAAGATGAAGAAAAAATTAAATGTGCGGTCAGGGGACCGGACCCGTCAGGAACGAAGATCCTTACGCATTTTTTTTAAACTCATGAATCTGTATAGTTCATGTATTTTTTTTTTAATTTGTATCATATTTTCAATGCAAATAATTCACTAGTCTGCACGTCTGTTATTCTGCTTGAGTCTCGCTCTCGATACTCGCACGCACACACACGCAGAGAAAGAGAAAGGCGTATGGAGGGGGTAAAAATCTTATGTGACGTTACATTTTCTCTCGAATCACACCTACCGCAAGCCGCGTAAAGGAACTTCGTTCCAATAAAGTAATTTATTAGTGTCAGGTAACACTACAGAGTATTAAACTGTGAATACTTTAAACTAAATAGTCTACATAACATAAGTGCGTGTATTGCCCATCTCTCTAACGGCCACAACCCGGACATCTGTAGCGAAACTGCAGCACTGATTTTAAATTGTAGCCACTTGCAATAACTCACAGTCTGCCCACATTATATGACTTGGCACACTAACAACTTTACTAATAACACAAATAACTTATTATATAAAGATACTTATATTATGTTAGATACAATTATTTTAGCTTTATACCTATTCTTTGTAAATTTGGTAATAATAATAAAAAAATAACAATATACTTGTCTTATTATATCATTAATATTTTTCAATGCAGTTATGTCTCGATTTCGTTTAGATACAGTTTCCAAAGAAATATCTCTGCGTTATCGCGGAGACCTCATATGGAGTCATACATAATATGTATGGCTACATATAAATGTTTCAGGTGAACAAGGGAAATCTCGCTAATTTGAATTCGATTTTTTAGTATAGTGACAGTGCCATCCTCATCACATTCCAACCAAGGGGGATTGGGAGGTGTAATGGGATTAAGAAAATTCCTCCTATATTCCCCTATTCCTCCTATTCCCCTAATCAAATCCTAAATCTTTAAAGGTAGACAGCACACCCGGGCGTTTGGCAAAGTTTATCATTCTTCAAGTTTGCGATGAAAGAAAGAGTTTTATCGGTATTTATTGCATTTGTTTATTTTTAGTTTACGAATACAATGTTAGGTTACTTGCTACGCTGTCGTGAAAATGTCATTTGTTCCGTTTCTTCTTGGCGTGGCAGTATATTGTGTAACATACATTTGTTTGTGCAGAAATATATATCCACTGCGGTCAAACCCTCGTGGTTTTCGGAGGTGTCTATTGTTGTATTGTGTATTTTTTTTATAGCTAATTCCAAAAATAATTTAAATAAAAATTATGTTGGCATGTACCGCGGATGTCCATGTGTAACATTCGCGATCTGTCTACGCGTCTGTCACCTTCTTGTTATACAAAAGTATCGCCCCTTAACCAACTGTACCACTTTGGAAGACTAGATCTACTATTTAAATCAAAGCACGAATTTTAACACTAAGTTAAATAAACTCACGTGAAACGTGATAGAAATCACAGTATTACAAATGTATTGTTTACAGAATCAGTCTTAAATGGTTTTGTAAATTGGCTGTAACAATATAGAAGTAAATATAGTGTATAATTATGTATTGTTATTAATTGTTGGTTGCCGTTGGCATTGACCATCTTTTATTAGCTATATTGTTATCAACTTCTACTGATCTATGGGATCAATTAATTGACAATGACATTTCGGGCATTCACAGTACCTAATTAATATACAGCATATGTCCAAACCTTTCACGAAACCTGAAATTTTAATTGTGCTCACGATTTTGAGTTGATTGAAATATTTAATATATTCAGGTCGATTCATTTATTTAATTTCAGACAACTCAGATCCATAGAGTGTTAGTAATTCACTTAAAAGCTATGTTAATACTCAATACCGAAATTAAATTAAGTTTTACTTTTATAATTAACGTTATATTATTATTTTTAGTTGTATTATTTTGTTTAAGAAAATATTTCAATTATTAACTTACTATGTAGTCACCTACAGAAGCCCTCGATATCATGTACTACAATCAATATCGAATGAGGCGTAAAATTATAAAGCAACATATAAAAGGTAATGTCAATTACTTGTTTTCTGTATGTAGGTACACGTGTTACGCCTAATTATCCGTTGTAACTACGTAACTCCAATGCTGAGAAAATGGAAAAATATTTGGTATCCACGTCAACATCACGTCATGTTCAACATTTTTGTTCTACTTGCGCCATCGATATGAGGGATGAACTTATATCGTCTATTTCCGCCCTATAACCTTATATCCAACAAGATTTCCTATTCTTGCACGTGTTATTTTTATTTAGTTCAGCATAAACTGAAACTGAAATTGTTAGCTCATTTGCCACCTTCTTTGTCCAAAAAAATATCCGCATTCATAAATGTAGTAAAAAATAAGAATAAGTAAAAATTTTACATCACATCTTTCACGAATTTCCAATTTTCTTTAAGTAGATGTATCAAACTTTAATTATTTTCCCCATTTTTACAGTCTTTACCACTAAAACCACAACACAAATCACAGTTTAACTCTAAAGTAGCTGATTACTGTACTAAGCACGTCTCAAGAAAAATATCTAATAACATATTTACATTTTGTTTATTTATAGAGATAGCAGAGCTGACACACAAATTTTCTTCAGTGACACTATATAGGAATCAGACAGTGCGTTACGCAGCGCGAATGCATGCGATCATCGCTTGCCAAATGGAGTTTCAACTTTATCCGATGGACATTCAGTCGTGTCCCATTTATATCGAAAGTTGTAAGTATTTTCATTTAACAGAGATAGTATAGATGGTGCCGTGCTGGCTATAGAATACCCCATCTCTCCCATGTATGTCGTTAAAGGCGACTAAGGAATAAGAAACCCTGACGAACTACACCACCTCTAAAAGAATGGACTCGCCAATCCCCTTGGCCAGCGTGGCCTTTTAAAGCGGGGTGAAAGGGCTGGTTGTATTGCATTACAAATGGTAGGGACGCAGATAGCTTGTACAAGGTAAAATAAAAAATGAACGCGCCCTCTCAACACTAAATTTATTTTCTGAAAATTAACAAGTTCCAAGACTTTTTAAAATCCAGCACTTTTTTCACACAAACTACTCATTCGCGGGCTCACTGACAATATATAAGTTATATTATACTAAAATTGTACGATAAATTATGAAAAAAACCTATTGTAAAAACTGTTAGAATCGATTTCTATATACTCAACAATCTATTTGCAGCTTTTGCATTATTTCAATGACACGTTGTATAGGCTTACTGAAACGCGCGCCACGAGCAGTAAGAATTTCGGAATTATTAAGTTTCAATAATATGAGGGGTCTAGTGAAGTGGTCATTGAGAGTTCATACAAATCTCTTTTATTTTTATTTATTTAATCTACAGCCTTTTATGTAACTTGTTTAATAATTATGTTGCCAGTGCTAATGGCCAATACAGATTACACTGACATTAAATACAGTATTTAATAGATTATTTTAAGTCCAGTATTGGCTGATCTCATGTCAATGACCGAAATTCTTGCTTCTAGCAGCTTTAGAAGAAAAGTGTAATTTCTTGTTCCAAGGAAAAGTATCTAGAGATTGCTAGTATGTTTCCTATGATATAACATATTTTTTATAACATTCCTTTCAGTTTCATATAGTAATCAGAAAGTTCGATTTCGATGGAGCGAAGCTGGAGTGACCATCAACCCTGAGTTGAAACTGCTCCAGTATCACATCGGACAGCCACTCCGACTGGAGGAGACGAACGGCTACATGATTGATAAAGATGGTGAGCGCGTTTTAACATTTAATTACCGTCATACATTAGCGCAGTTTCCCGCGCGGTTATTTGTTTTATTACTGATATATTTAAGTGTTCACACGTCGCGCAAGTCTATTCTACCCGTCTCAGGGCGACCGCACGGCGGTTCGATCCACGTCCCGCGGGTATTCGCACGCTTAGAACTCAGTATTTTTCGGCACTGAAAGCAAGGGTATAAATTTTGTAAAAAAAACCCTAACAAACCAAAAATCCATAAATACATTATATTACCGTATGGTGCTTTTAAAACTATAACATTTAGTTAAGATTTTCTTTTCTAAAATGTACAAAAATGTTCAATTTAAGACAAAACATACAGATAGAATTTTAGATAGAACAGGTCCTATAATAATAAGAAGCGGAAAGGTAATATTTTTACGACTCACTCCCAACAGCATTGGAAGTGCTGGAGAGGATGGTCTTCTTAATGTCACACTCGAAAACATTACTAAACATATTTCTGATTGAGAATATTTAGTTGTATTAACTACTTACCTATGAAATTGTCATTTTATATGAAAAAATCCTTTTTTTATATGAAGATTATATATTTAATTAATCGAAGTATTATCCATTATTATCAATACACTTTTGCCATTTTAATGAAAACTGATTGATGCCTCTGCTATAGAATTCCTGGGGACGGGAATCGATGAATTCTCTTAAGGCATTTCTCACTGCCTCATCGGAGTTGAATTTTATATATCCTGTAAAAAGATATCCAAATTACGAACAAAATGAGAATCAGTAGGGTCAAGGTCTGACGAGTACGGTGGGTGACGAAGAATTTCCAGTCGAAGCTCCTGTAACTGTCCGACTGTCTGTCGTGCAGTATGTGGACGAGCGTTATCATGGAGACATTTGGGACATTGTTTGGCTTTGTCTCCTGAATTCAACCAGTATTTATTTATTTATTTTATTAGGTTCTCCAACAAGCTAGTCACGTTTCAGAATCTAGGGATAGACTTTTTAAAAAGACAACACTTCTTTACACCATGACGGCTCTAAATTAAGTGGATTAAAATATGTCCTTATGCTAAAGGTCCACTGGCAGGTGGACGACTAAGACTAAATATCCTAATGCAATGTTGCATTAAATACTGCTGACATGGATGCTCTCAATACATTGTTGCATTAGTAGATACTGCTGACACGGATGTTATGCCCAAGTATAGGGTGCATAACTAGCTACCATACATTTGCATTATAAATATAGATTACTTATACATTAACATGTTATTAATATATATCAGCCCCTTGCAGGAGAACACAGCATGCAAAAGTGTCCTATAAGAACAGGTGGATTGCATCACAGATGGTTGAGAAAAATAGTCTAAATCTAAATAATTAACGAACGTTTACGATTATCATACAGGACACCATTTCTCGTGACAAGTGACAATACGATTCAGAATCTCTTAATTTTTGTGCCAGTTCAGCAAAATAAAGCAAGCTTCGACGCGTGTTTGCAGCTGACTTTCATTAACTTCCTGGGCTTCTTCACTTTTACGATTTGACGCAAATGTATCAATATCGTTTTGTCACTTACGCCGTTTTGTCACTCAGACGTGGTTTGAGATGAATCCGCTTCCACCATTGCTTTTATACCGTCATTATTGACTTTGGTCTCCGGTCGTCCATGGGGCTTGTTCTTGAGGTCGAAATTTCCAGAACGGACCGTGCGTTCGTTTGCGGTGTTACCATAGGTCCGTACACATAATTGATACGCGCCGTCTGTGCTCCGTTGCTGCCACGAACGAACTCGAATTCGAAATAAACGCAAATTTTTAATTTCTCCATGTCCGCAAACACAAAGATATCTAAGCAAAGAGTAGTTTGACGGAAAAACAAATGAATAACTGATTTTGAAAAAGAATGTCATAGCTTTAAATTGAATTTAATTTGTATTTGAAATTCCAAGCCAAGATAACTAAGTTCAAACCGCAATTTCATAGGTAGGGCCCTAATACTTGTATCGGCTTTTAACGTCGCACTGTGGGGGACAAGCCTCCCCTAGTAAATCACTGGGGGTTTCGTGCCGTATTCCACCACGATGGTCCAGTGCGGATCGGTGGATACACATACTCGATTTTTTTTTTAGTATGCGAGATTCTTCGCGATATTTTCCTCTCGCCGCCGAGCTAGTGATAATTTTAAAAAATCCGTACTTAGGTACTTAACTCAGTGGTACTGGCCGACAATTTGACCTCACGATCACACGAATGTATGTCGAGTATACATACACCAAGGCTTTCACAGCTCTTATCTCGCTTATGTTTAGTTAATGATTCTAAAAAATCCAATAATTGACACTTGATATGTATGTAGATATTCGCACATTAAATATTCAATATCTACGTATAGAATTAAATTTTACTAATGGTTCGAGTAATTAGTTAAAATCGTTTAAAAACTTTCCACAAAAGAATTCTCGTAATTTGAAACTAGGGTCGTTAAACCTTACTGTCACAACACAATGTAAATTATTTATGGCGTGAGGCTCAAAATGCCCATCACCATGAATGTATGTTTTCACATGTCAAATATTGTGAGCCTACTATGAAAATATGTACACAATACTACACGCTAGTTCTAAAAGTTTTCAAAGCACAAAAGCTTTATAATGTATTGTTGTATTCAAAAACAGCCATTAGTATATTTTTTTTAATAAAGCCATAGTGTATTAGTATTTTTATAAAGAGCTTCTTGACATCGCCCACTTAGAAACAGGCCCACTTAGAAAGAAAAGTTGAAAGCCAGCTAAATTTTCCAGATTTAAATTTAGTTTAGAATTAGGGATGTATTGTTACTTACGGTTTCAGGCGTGTAAAACCGATATTTAAAGGACTTATTCAGTGGGAGTAATTTATCTTACGTGCGATGATAGCCTATTAAAATGTGATAGTATCTAACTCTACTCACACTCGTGTGATAGTGAATATAAATGCTTGGCCCGTACAACAGAGTTTCTGTTTAAGTACGGATTTTTTAAAATTGACAATTTGCTCGGCCGTGAGAGAAAACAGGGTAAAGAGATCCGCATGTTCCAGAAATTAAAAAAAAATCTGGAATATGTAATCCACTAATCCGCACGGGGCCCGTGTGGTAAATTACGGCCCAAAACCAGTGATTTATTAGGGAGGCCTGTGCCCTGCAGTGGGGCGGTATAGGCTGGTACAATTCGTCTTACATTAGATTATTCGTTATTCATTATTAAGCAAATTTACCATACCATCAGCCGGCATCTCTCCACTGCTGGTTATAGGCATCGCCTGAGAACCGCCACCATACCACGGTCTTCAACTCTTCTCATCCAGCCACTAATGGTGATTCTCTTTCCAAAATATTCCACCACTGACAGTCGATGCGAATAAATTCTTGATTCCGTCCTAACGGGGAATCTTCCACTAAAAATATTCTATATGCCCATCGACAACCACCAGCGGTCGATGTGAATAAAATTATGATACCGCGCTGACGACCATCAGTTCTCCACGCTACGTTTCCCGGTACGTGGTATCCACTCGAGAACTCGTCTTATCAGTTATCCGGTTATCGGTGTCCTGCGGAATATGTGACCTGCCCACTACCGCTTTAGTCTGCTGATCCTTTGAGCTATACGAACTACTTTATTATAGATCTTCGTCGATTTTTGTCCAGCAAAGAGACTCCGAGTATAGACAGCTCTTTCCATCACTAGCGGAGATTTTGAATTTCGTGACTTTGTATTTGTGAATCAGTCCCACCGTAAGACCACATTTGGACATTATACGTCATAACGGACAGGATGCACTGATTGAAGACTTTCGTCTTTAATTTAATTGTATAGGCGGCGAGAAGAGATGACGCATTTTCCTAGATGCTGCCCTACCGAGTTGAATGCGTGTAACGGTCTCTCTACTGGAGTTGGACTTGTTTAAGCTTGTTGACTGTCCAAGATATTCATAATATATTTCTCTACAATTTTCAATGACACACCCTCAACGTTGATTGGTCCAGGGACCGCGTGTTCGTTGAATCGTTTTATTTACCATCATTTCGTAAATAATAATTCTCTTTATTGTATGGACTAACAAAGTAATTTGCACACATAGCTATGAATAATTGGCGGTTTTCATGCAATTATGCATTATTTTCCATACAATCTGCGACAGGGAATAATAAAAAAGTACACCTGGAAAATTAGGCGGTATTTCGTCTTTAAATATGGCTCGTAAAGCTCTGCAACTTTTGTCAAAAGATTTTTTTCTTAAACTTACGAAACACATACCTTACCTTTCCGACTGGTCCCCGCTGTTAGCGTTTTTCATTACATAATTTCCATTACCAAGAAATGCCTCCATAATCTGTTGTTAACGAAGCTAATTAGTTTAATCGCACATGAACGGTTGTATGAAATTGAACGGAAAACAAGATTCCCAACGTCTATCAAATTGGAAAAACATTCACATAACCACGTTACGTGAGCAATGTGCGATGAAGTGAATATTAGTTCTGAGCCGCCAAATTACAGCGCTGCGCAAATAAAAGACCTCGATGTGTTACGAAATTTTGCTCAGACACTTCGTGAGCATGTCCTAATACACATTTAGAAAACATATTCGAAGAGTTTTCTTACGTAACCAAGTTATTCTTTTCATCCCACCAACTCACCAACACGCGTCTACTTTTTTGTGTAGACTAGCAAACAATCCCCCTGATGGTGAGTGGATACAGTCGCCCATGAACATCAGCGATACATGCCAACATCAGGCCAGAATAACAAAAGTTGAAACACCCTCGAATGCGTTGTCGTTGTCGATTTGGAGAAACGGGTAGTAAAATTGAGAGATAGGATTGGAATGGGTTGTGGCCTATGTCCCTCACTAACGAAACACGTACGTACAATGGGGGGGGGGGGGGATTTAATAAAGTGTGAAATGCGGTAGGTTTTATGGTACGGCTTCTGTGAGAGAGGAGTAACTTGGCCAGCATTAGGTGTTGGAACATATCAGATGTTAGAGTATATTTGTATGTTTGGAAAAACTACATTTGAAGTTTAATAAATCTACCGACAATAAAGTCCCTTTTGCTCAAATAAAGTGACTTATTAGTATTCATATATTTTTAGCAACTCTACTTTAATTTATATTATTTTCCTTTTCCAGGAAACTATTCAAGATTAGTAGTCTACTTCAGGTTCGAGCGTCAAATCGGCCACCACCTCATCCAAACCTTCGCTCCATCGTCGCTCGTAGTTATGCTCTCCTGGTTCAGTTTCTGGCTGGACCTGGACGCTATACCTGGAAGAGTTACCCTGCTAGTCACCTGCATGTTGACGCTGGTCACCATGTTCACTGGACTGAGAGCTGATATTCCTCCTGTGGCTTATGTCAAGGTAGGTTCCTCTTGGAATCCTCTTAGTTCCTTTTGTCGTCACTTGCAGCAAGATCCAGGGCTGGATTACTCGATCCGGATTCAGGGATCCAGAGCTATGCATAAAATCTCGCAAGCGAATCATGGCACAACAAAATAGCTTTTTAAAAATCTAATCAAGAAAGCAAACTTCATATCTTTTATTTGCTATTCCAAAACTAGTATGCAACCCATTGGATACAAAAGAAATCCCAAGTATCAAGAAGTTTATGATTTAGTGCAAATTGGAAAAAAACCGATTCTAACGTTGCGCCACCTTCGATCCGCCAGACTTTATTTGCTATAACAGTCAATAATAACTACAAGTATCACAGAAGTGCAGGGCATCTGCAATTTATCGATAAAGTCACGCACCCGCTCTAATAATGAAGAATAAATCTATTTTCGAATAAATGAAGTCAATAATTTTAAATTACTAATCATCACCAAGTCGACGGAGTTCTACTTAAATGTGCTGCCATTGATTTTCTGTTCATCCAGTATTTTCTATAAGCTGTTCTTCTAAATCTGACTATAACCTACACCCGAGCCATTACGGATCGATAAATACCAAGTGTCAACATTTTTTTTTAAAAATACGATATAATACATTAATTAAGTAAACCCATTAAGAATTGAAGTAACTTTTATAATATATATATGAACTTCCAATGAATTGGATTAGTACAAGTTAAATTAGACATTTCAGGGGCTTCTTGCAATCGATCACAGCGCCAGCGATTGCATGTGGAACAGCGCCCACGTGCAATCGATTGCACGTGGGCGCTTTTGGATCCGTTGCTCAATTCTCCGTTAACACGCCCGATTAGCTCGTGCAAAGATCCTGGATTCCCGATCTCACAATCAACCTAATAACACATATTCGTTCTGGGCAACTGGGTTGCAACGTTTCCTTGTCCACGTACATGGGAATTATCTCCTAGACGCCCAGCGGCTGTTGGATTGCAGCGTGCTTTCTTCCACTGCTAGACTTCCGAGCGTCTCCTACTCCCGCGACATTGTAGTTGTAATATTGTCGGAACATAAATGGGGTTGACCCTAGTCTCTAGCCTAGATATCTATGCGTATCAGTCCCTGTATCAAGTAAATAAGGGTCACTTAGGTTCTGTTAAACATTCCTTTCAATATATCCCACGAAATAATACTAGTTCCGTGTGGTGTCGGTCGACTATAGAATGGTACCACCCGATTTCTTCCCGCGGGTATCGTAAGGGGCGACTAGGGTAAACAAAGTCGCTACCACAGGCGCTGAGGAATTACACCTCTGAGAGAGTGGACTCGCCAACCCGTTTAGGCGGCGTGGCGTTTCAGAGCCATATCTACATCCCTTATGCTCAAGACAATGTCCATGAGCCCATGTCCTGCAATGGATACTGAAAGGGCTGATTGCATGTTGCATTGCATGCAAGGATACTAAATATTTAAATATATCTTCAAAATTCTTTAAGGTGATTTTGATTTAAAAAAAAACTTAGAATTCATCATTTTAGGACTCTGTTTAATTACAAATATTCTCCTACATCTGATTTTTAAGATATCTAATAAAGAATTATACTTCTTTTTTTCCATTTATTTGTAATCCAATAGCGAATATAACATTTCGTCGAGTTAACATTGTAATTGATAATTTGAAACCAACAGAGGGTTGCACAAGTTATTATAATAGTACATTGTTACCCTAGGGGTAAAAGTGACTTATTTCAGTCCCGAGACTGGGTTTGGTGCCCGAGCGCAGCGAGGGCGCCAATAGGTCGAGGGACTAAATAAGTCCTGAAACCCTAGGTAAACACTGTGCTTTTCATTACGAATACAAGGAAAGTAAAAATAAAACTACTAATTAGCAAAATAAAAAATGAATGAATTTTATTTCATAAATCAACAACTTTAGTGAGATATTTATTTAAAGTTTATGGTGACATTAGAGCAATTATTTATAGTTAGTGAAATGTTTTTTCCGGGTATTTTCATATTTGATATTTTCTGGGATACTTGAGTTTCCACAGTATCCAGGGATTCTTGGGTGAATAACGCTCACCCTAGGGTGTATTGGGCTATTTTCACTTCGCTCTACAGGCAACTTCGGACCTACTTTCAGAGTATGAGTAATGAAAATTTTATTACTAACTGTGATGTCCGTACATTCAACACTGCGGTCAGTCACAACAACAGTTAGTTGAACCAGCTGCTACTAATCGAATTTAACTTGTAAGTTAGTTTATAAGTATAATACCTAAGTATATACATTAATTATAAGTATATACATTAAAGATACGCCCCACGGGCGATGTAGAAGGAAGGAAAACATCTTTTTTAAGTCTCATGCTAACCCGCCCACGCATTCCCGTCTGCCTCTCATATATCAAATATATTTATAACATTTGTTATAACTATGGAATAGAATGCAAGAAAAGTGAAAAGTGTTTCTCTCAACCTGGTAAGTATCTGGTTTACACTTTCTTTTTGTTTATTTTGCCCATAAAAGAAACCTCGCTTGTGTTTTATTGGTCATTTTATCCTCATCAAATAAATATCTCAGTTTTTCCTGCGGGATCCGAAGTCAATAGAAGTGGGCCGTAAACGATAGGATGGATTTATTGACCCACGGGGATACCCTTTAAATGTAGTTTTAAGTCATGTTTGATTCTAGGGTTTAATATTTATGTTAGTTAAGTGGCTTCGCAGAAAAAAATTACAAAGGAGATTTTAATTATGGCAGCAACCACGAGACGGCCGCTTTATTAAAATGCTTATTTACTCTAATATTTCATTTACGTTTTAGGTTAACTTATTTTAAGTTTATAAACCGAGCGTTATAAAATACCAAAAATAATACTAAAACTTAATCCTCATTGTATCAAATTCTATAATTAGTCAAATATGCAATTAATCAAGTCCATAAAGTGCAGTGAATTACAAAATTGAAATGAAAAGATTAAAAGAAAAATGCTTGTAAAACAAAATTTATTACTACTCTAGCGGCACGCTAAGACGGCCGTTTTGACATATTACAATGGTGACGTGAAATGTCAATTTATTATCGAAAAAAATATAATCAAATGCGGGTCGCATCTATAAGTTTTTGGATTTATAACTAGTATTGCAAGTAGTAGCTGATTAAAAAGTTTTAATAAAACGAAAATATAAATGTTTACTTTATATAATAGGGGTTAAAGTATGAAATTGCCGTTTTATAGTAATAGATACTTTGAATTGACATAAAACCTTCATGGTGTGAGATTTTCGAGTGAAACTTTTTTGACATGATACCTATGAGGTTATTGTTTTAAAAAATGTGCAGTACAAGAGACAGTACAAAATGCTTTCACACAGTTTGTCGAATCTATATCCCCAGAGTTCTATCGCAAAGGCATAAATGAACTTCCGATTATATGGCAACAATGTATAGATAATGAGGGTAAATATTTTGATTAAATAAATATGTTACATTTTAGAAAAAAAACGAGTTTAAGTTTTCAGTACAAATTGGCAATTTCATACTTTAACCCCTAATATTTGAATGAACTGAATATTGGAATAAAAATGAATATACATAGGTACTTTATTTGCACACAAGATACAAATTCATACAGAAAGGGACAGAAAAAAGGAGCCACAAAAGGCCATATTTAATCACTGTCGTCGCTGCTATCATCACCTACTCGTACATTAATTATAAGATCACTTTCTAAAATATTATCTATTTTCACATCTCTTTCATAATCTTCCCTTATTAATTTAACAGTTCTATTCACAACCTTTTCCCAGTCTCCTTTAGTCACATGAAGCAACGTCAAGCCGAAACTGCTTTGTTTTGCATTGAGCACTGACGCGAGTTTGCCGGAGGTAGTAGTTGTGCTGGCCAGCGATCCTACTCGTATATGTGACGATCGTATTAGCTGTTTTTTTGTAAGTAAAAACGTGAAAAGATTTGTTCGCGGGACCATATTATATAGTTAGACCATAATATATATAGTTTAGAAACCAATGTAATAAATTAATTTTGTGTCCTAAAATTATACATTCGATAAATTTTATGACTAACTGCACGTCACTATTGACAATAAAGAACAACAATTTGCTCCTTAAACGTAGTTATTAATTTATACGAAACTTCATGAGCGGACAAACGTCAAAACGGCCATCTTAGCGTGCCGCTAATATAATTAGGTTTTCATTCAGCGAATTGGTTGAATGCGGTAGCCAGTTCAGTTCTCTTCGACAGGCACCTAAAAGTATGTGGGCGACGCCCGGTGATAGCCAAATTCTTTCATATTTCTCCACAGTGTGTTCATAAATGGAACATCGAGAAGTGAGAAAAAACAGTTTCCCAATAAAATCTTCGGAATTAATAACGTGTGTGGGCGGACATTTTTTTCACCGAAAAATCAACGATAAATTCGCCCAGAGCTGGCAAATGAAAGGTCCGATGCGGTCCATATAGACGGCACCAACAAAAGTGTATGCCTACAATATATAATTCTTCTATCTATCTTTTATCTATATTTGTTACATTTATTTGCTTCCCTGCCACTTCATGTCCTGCATAGTCCAAAGGTTTACTCGGAGATAATACTGCAAAAAAAGAATAGAGATAAAGTAAAATAAAGTAAATAAAACGAACTCATCAAATACGTAACACTTCCCTTAAATAAATTAAATGAAATTAATCATTTTGTATATTGCACTGGTGATAATTTAGGAATTGTTAAAATTATCCATACGTTTTTCAGTTAGACTAACATCCATTTAAAACATATATGTTATAAATAAATATAAATGCATGATATGTTGTGTTCGTCTTTGTATATCTCTTGACCAACACATGAGCTCTAGCTTGTTTGTATCTATAAGTTACATATAACATTTGATGTTATTAATGTTAGACATTTCGATTTAAATGCGAATCCATTTTCTAGTATCAAAGGAACTGTTAATGCAACAGTTAACTGTCCCCGTTAGGAGCTGTTCCTGGAAATAGAAACTGATAATTTCCACCTTTGAATATACCTCCATATCTATTAATCTTGTTTAAGTCTTGGATAAGTCTTCCTGCAAAAATATTTTCCTTTTTAGCAAGATTAAAAAGAGAATTAAATTTAGCTCCCTTATTAGCTTGTCATCTAGAAGTATTTGACCTCACATGCGCGAGGTTGTGATACGTTTAGTGAGACGAAGATAAAGAAATATACACATCAAATATTAGTGACGACCCAGTTATTAGTGTTCTTGCCTTCTGTGTAAAAAGTCCCGGGTTGGATTCCTGGATGTTACTGATGTTAGAGCACTGAAACAATAAACTAAATATATATAAACCCGGCCTATTTTAATATGTTTCATATATACAAGGTTAAATAAAAAATACCAACATCCTGTTAAAAGTTTCTATTATTATGATCCGGTTATCATAGGAAGAGCGCTGACACTTCTAGATATTATTTTATACTATTATACCAAATATTATATCATACCGCGAACCCGTAGGCTGTGGAACGAACGGCCTCAAGAGGTCTTTCCATTAAGCTACGATATGGGGTTCTTCAAGAACGCTGTGAACAGGATTTTGCAAGGTCCTGGTGCAACTCCTGGTGTTGCAGGTGTCCATGGGCGGCGATAACACTTACCATCACGTCCGACCGCTTACTTGTCAATAAAAAAAAATATGAGTACTTCATTTTATGTAAATACCGTTTCTTTCTTAAGTCATACATAACACAAAAAGATAGAAAAAAATATTTCTAAAGGACTATCGAATTATAAAATAATTTTTACTACGTGTTAACGATTTATGTTAAGATCTATGTCAGCTGTAATAACCGGTTGGTAGAATGAATAATTGGATAATGAACTGCAAAGGAGATTGTATTTGCGTGAAAGCTCGATTTTTTTTTTATAGACGAGTGGGCGGACTAGCAAGCGGTCCCACGTGATGGTCAATTGGTCGATTCTGTATCTGTAGAGTATGGTATTTATTAATTTAAACTTTACAGCATAAAAATTGTAGAGAGGTACTTCATGCCTACGAGTAGCTATTACGAACTAAACGATATTTTAGTAGATGCTGACACACACACATGAAAAATTGCGCACAGTCAAATAAGTAGTTTTTTGTGCCGCGCCGAACTTGAATTCGGTAACCTTATTGTTACAAGTCTATGAGTTCCGACATTTAAATTAACTTAATTGCTTGTGCCCTACCTTCCAGATGTAACCTAATTCGGTAATTAATTTAAGATTGAAATAATTTCATTAGTTAACGAGCGTTTCGCTGAAATTCTTAGAATTACTAAATATAAGGTTTCGCCATCTTCCATTGATCTTAATTACTCATGGTAATTATATCTTTGTATTAATGATTAACAGTTAGTTTTCCTCTTAATTATTATTATCACTAATTGTAACTTTATGTTTTACGAGGAAAGAAGAAAATTAAAATTATGGGAAAATCATATGGTGATAAAACGTCATATGCTGACAGACTCATTCATTTTAGTGTGGATTGTCTAGAAGCTAGAAGAACTATGCTACATATGATATTTCTACATAAATTATTTAACAATCGTATAGACTGTCCAAACGTACTTAAGAGATTTGTCATGAATGTACGTTGCAGAGCAACTTCTACAAAAATAAATATAGGACACGCCTCTGTCTCTACTCTCATTTACAATATGTTACCATAATAAAATTCTATTTCTCGATTATCGATGCTGGTCTTTGTCATGTGACACCAAACACCACATCAAATGGGATTATCAACCATCTTTTTGTTCTTCTCCTTCTACAATGAAAAATACAAAACTAAAGTGCCGCCCGTTCAATTTCATGAAAATTATCAATTGCCGTGTTCTAAGGATCACGGCCGATTTAGCTCAGCGTAGTGACTGATGCACCTCTGCCGTGCGCCTTTTACGTATGTTCTTTTAAGTTTTAAGTTTCTCATGTGTGTGGTGACCATCTGTAATTATAGGAACATCTACAATGTAATTTAGAATGTTAACTTTTATATAGCCGTATACGTATTGTTGCTTCTGTTGATTGTCCTGAATAAAAATCAATAAATCTCTTCGTCTCGTTGGATCCATACATTACAACAAAAAACGCAGATGTCAAACATTCTAAGTTTTCTCATTTTATGATTTTAACAACTAAAATACAGAGATGGACAATTCCTTGTGACAAAAGTGACCGACATGAGTGATACAAGTTGACATAAATAAAATATTACTATTACCCAAAAACGAGTTGCGATGATTACGTTTTTAAAAGCATTTTATTTATTTACTTAAAATTAATTTCGTAAACTTAGGTTTATATAAAAAGTATTGTTTTTCAATTATTATGACTATAGAATAGCACCACTCCATCTTCTCCCGTGGATGTAGTAAAGGGAGACTAAAGAATGACAAAGCGTCTACCGCAAGCCGTGAGGAACTACACCACTTCTAAAAGAGTGAAGCCTTATCTCCCACATGGACATGGCAGTGTATACAGGAAAGGCTAGTTGCATTGCGTTGCATTGTTTTTCTACATTTCTTTTGTTTTTTTTTTTCATTGATCACACCGTTACGTCAAAAACATTGCAGTTATTATAAAAAAGGTAAACTATCAATATTGGTAGTTTTTTACCACCAAAACAGTTATAATAGCGGTCAAAATGACCGCCTTGCAAATGCCACTTTTATTGAGCCGTATTGCTACATCTCTGTATTTTCGTTGATCAATGCGGTTCACGTATTATTTTTTCCGTTATACATTCTCTATTTTATTGTTCTCCATCCTTCCCAACTCTTTCTCCAAACCCGCTGCAGAATTACCATGCGGTAGAGGGACTCAAGGTTGTCGTTCTGGACTGATGTAGGCATATATAGATTAGCATATCTAATATCTAAAGTGAATCTCTAATTAAGTACAAAAATGTATATCCGAAGGTTAATAATAGTATTAAAAATAATATTATGAAAGTCGTATTATGAGAGATTTGCTTACCAAAATTGAAAATTAAAAAGAAAATAAATTATTCAAAGACAGGCGACCCTTTTCGGGCCTCGGCCCTTCGGTTATTGAGTATATTTACTTTATTTATTGGAACGACAATCTTTACTTTTAAAGCACTCAAAAGCACTTGGAAGAAATGAGCGAAAAGTAACTTATTTATTATGTAAATAATTTTTGCCAAGCAACTAGACCATCATTCATTATGGCTTAATTTGTGGCTGGAGAAAATATAATATTAAAAATGGTGTAAATAGGTAGGGGGTTTCCAAAAGAAATCCCTCCTTGATTATCTGATAGCAGTAGATAGAGAGCACATTTTTTTATGTCCACCTTGGACCAATTAGCCTATATTGGTAGATATAGCCTATATACGTGGTAACCCTGCGTACTGTGCAATAGGTTCCGGGTTCGATTCCCGGTCGGACAAACATTTGTATTAAGTGTTTGTTCGTGGCTGGGTGTTGCATGTGTTGTGTTCGTCTTTGTATGTGTATCGGGACCCACGACACAGGAAGTCGTAGTGTGGCGATTGAGTGTGTTGTTATTATTATTTAAGTGGTAATCCTAAGTGAATGTTCCCATGAACATCCACGATACATGCCTACATCACTTATTTACTAAGTCGCACAAAAAGAATGTTATATTTTAAAACATTTCCTAATGTTTAAACTAAAACATGGTTTGAGTAACATACCAAAACAGGCAACATAACATAATTATTATATAATGTGTACTAACACTGAGTTTCACCATAAACATAGAGGTTTATGAAGTCTCCCTTAAACATATATATGCTTGATTACGGAATCGGAATATTGATCCCTAGTAGATATACTCGTATATCTAGATTTTTATTTAGTACGTTAGTATGTTAGTACGAGTACGTTAGTACACGTTATAACGTACTAACGTACTACGCGAACGTTAGTACGCGCCCGGCGATGCCTACCTTTGGAGATTTGAATGAACGGAATTCGAATTATCACCGCTAATATCTGATTCATTTTAATTTCAGGCTCTCGACCTCTGGATGGCTGGATGCATGATGTTCGTGTTCGCAGCACTTGGAGAGTTCGTGGTAGTAAAAGTGTTGGACAAGCAGTACCAAATGAATAAGAGTAAAGCGCAAGATGCCATGCCTAGGATAATACCTGTCGTAAGTATTTTTTGTACAAGCCTGTGGTAACTTGTTGAGGAATAACTAATTGTCATGCTGGAAATCCGCATGGCAATTATTCTATACTGACTACCAAGTTCAAATCAAGTACCGCCGCGTATGCCGTAACGGTAACCAACCCTTTTTTGCACACCCGTTTTTATATGCATGAAGGATAATAAAGTTTCTACAGGAATTTTGTTTTGGATATGAATTAAAAATATTAATTCAAAACATAAACCTTCTAAATGTTATTAAAATCCGTCTGTCTAGTTGTTCAAGTTGTAATGTGAATTCAGATAAATGACAGACGTTTATTAAAAAAAAACGTACTCTAGGTTACACATCAATAAAATACTGTTTACAAAAATATTTCATACTCAGACACGACTTCGTTACGATTTTGTGATAATCTTATGATGTAATGAATACCATTAAAATTATACAATACATAATAAATATTCATTCCATTGTGGTTACAAAATGTAGAATTAATGACAATAATTAATTATTTTCTCTGCGACGTTTCGCGACTTTCATCTCAAATTGAAAACTACCCACATTTTCAGCGTCTAAATGGCGAGAAAGGCTCCTGCGGCACAGTCGCGGCCTGGGAAGGCAGCGGGGTGCGGTGTCGCAAGGTCGACCTGACCTCTCCTTCGTCACCTCCATCATCCACCCCTGCGGTGCACCCCGCTCCATCCGCACCTCACTCCACCCCGCTGGTTGGCGTCGAGAGGCGACAGAGTATTTTACAGGTAATCACGCAGGTATAACTAATTCTTTTATTAATTTCTATGTTGTCTGTGTTCTTATATGTTTAATTTAAGCACATTTTTAAAGTACCTGTACATTTGCTGGACATTTTATCGTGTATTTGTTTCTTTATTATTCTTTGTTGCTGTCTGCCACCTTTATAGAAAGAAGGTGGCAGACAAGCATAGAATCCATCTGATGGATACTGTCGCCCTTCGACATTCGGTGTATGTACACCGGATGTCGCTGGCATCAGTTCAAAATGGCAAACAAAAGAATTGTAAAAAGGGTTCTGGAAATGGGAAATACGATAAAATGTGACGGGAATGGACTCTGACATATCTCATTCACTATCGAAACGCGTACCGTACAGTAGTACATTTTACGGTAGTCTTCTGTGACTGGCCGGTAACGGGCGCACTCGACTGATCAGTCGAGTGCGCCCGGCAGTGTTGGGATTGCAACGTGCATCCTCCCCCTGGGTATATTCGAAACGAACAAATTTGACGAAGAACCGACAAAGTTATCACAATGTTACCCGTACCTGTGGCTGGGCGGGTCATGTCGGTCATCAGTGGGCAAGTCATTTCTGTCATCGCCGCGGTTGTAATGTAAGTGTGACATAATCGTATATTAAAGTCACCGCTCGCCGCGCCGCTGCCGCTCGCTGCCCTCCACGTTAACAGAGGCCTTAGGTATTTCCGCACCGTTCAATAAAAAATAACAGCACTATATTAGCACTGAATTTCCATCATTAAACCTAACAACCTTTGTTCAACGACTTTTTGAACTTGACACTACCTCCAAAACAAAGTATTTTCTTTCAGGGGCTCTTACGCTAACATGCTCTTGCGTATATTTCGTAATATTTCGAAGAAATAAAAATTGTGTAATTAGTTAAAGAATTGAACTACATCGTGCGTCTTCCGGATTTGACACAAGTTTAACAGTTATTGAGAGAAAAAATCTGAAAGATCACTAAGATCACGAAAAGCGACATGTGACGTTTCATCAACTATGAGTTTTCTACTGATATACTCATAAATACAAAAAAGAAAGACTCATTTAACGTTAAGGAATCAAAGTAATACATGCACATTTTATATAAAAAAAATGATAAGTACGAGTATAACATGCTACTCGCATTTATATTGTCCGTTATGAAATTCGGCCTTGTGGTGCCGAGTGCATTACAGATATGCTCTCCACCCCTCTCGCTATGCCGACTCTCAGCGATACTCTCGCACCGGCCTTGGCAGCCGCGTGAAACGGACACGAATACTGATTGAAACGCAGCCCAAATATTAGTTGTAACTATTCTTTATTTTTTTCTCGAACCTACATTGTGTATCATATAAAATCAGTTCAGACATTACAGTGTTTTATAACAGTATTTTAAACCGATTTATCATTTATTGATAATGTTCGGCAAACAATTATTGATTCAAAATATACACTTCGTACGTTCACCTCTCGTAAAATTAGATTTCTAAAAATATTCTGTTTATTCCAAAGGTACATGAATAAAGCATATTTTGCTGATCCGATTTTTACCTACAAATACAAGCGAGCATCCTCCCCATGAGAAAACTTATATACTTTCCTGTTAAGTTTTTGTAACCACTTGTTTTTTTATTTGTAAGTGTTTTTGTTTCCTCAATGTGTTTAACAGTTTCACTGTTTCATGATTTGTGGACACAAAAGGCGAAAAACAGAAAACAGAAAGACATACAGACAGACATACAGACAGACATACAGACAGACATACAGACAGACATACAGATTTTTTTTTACAGAAAAAAGGCGGCAGACGAACATACAGGCCATCTGATGGTAAGTGGATACTGTCGTCCATAGACATCAGCGATACATGCCAACATCAGTCCAGAATGACAAACGTTGGCACGCCCCCGGATGCGCTGCCTGTCTTTACAGATTGATTACCTTTGCGGTAATGGATTGGGAGAAATAGTTGGGAAAAGTAGGAGGTATAAAATGGGATGGGAACGGGCTCTTGCATACCTCACTCACTACCGAAACACGAACGTACATTGGGGAAATACGATAAAGTAGAAAATTCAGTAAATTTTCTCGCAGTTTCTAGTATATTTTTCCAAGATATACTCATTGTAAATCAAACTTTCTCACTGTTAAAGATCCCTTCTCACAATTCTCGTAGCTGTGGGGATTCATTTTCGGTTCAAGTCGTACGATTGTAGAATGCTCTCCCTCATAGGATACAAGATATTCCTTCTCTTACTATTTTTATTTATTATTATTAGTATTTATTATTTAGGTATAAGTAAGTGTTTATATGTATCGTATATGTATATAAATATATATGTCTGTATTTTGTTAATATTATTGTACTATTTAATTATTATACAAATTTTCCGTACGCACCACGACTATCTTTCTGTCTTGACCTAAATATATTTCACTTTCCCAGGTCTGCTGGAAGAAATCTCCTTATAATATTTACTAAAGTCGGATTATTTATTCGAGTCAGGGATATGACATGTAGAACTGTCAAACAGAGTGAAATTTGTACGGAGATGACACTTTATTGACAGTTCTACATGTCATATCCCCGACTCCAATAAATAATCCGATTATAATCATTGTTTAAGTAAGATTTTAACGCACCTCCCAACGTGCCTCTCTGTTTAACCCAAAGGTTGGCTGCTGGAGAATGCCTCCAGGCATTAAGCCTTTGTATGGTAATGAATGTGCAATAAAGTGTGTGCAATACAATGCAACCAGCATCCATTTTCAGTATTCACTGCTGGACGTGGACCTCCTCATGACTTGACATTGACTCGTGCATGAGTGATGTAAGAGGTTAAAACGCCACGCTGCGCGCTGGCCAAGCGGGTTGGCGACTCCACTCTTTCAGAGCTGGTGTAGTTCCCCAGGACTGATGGTAGCCGCTTTGTCATCCTTTCGTCGCCTTTTACGTTACCCACGGGAGAAGATGGGTATAGTAAATGAAGTTATCTTCGGGATCTATGAAATGGTACTTTAGTACCTTTTACCTTTTTACTGGCAACATTAATATCCTAACAAGTAAATTATTTCGCAGATTCCTCTTATGAATTTTCCCAATTCTTCGTAATATTTTCCCTTCCAGTATTTGCCAACGATTGGATTGTCGGAGATAGATTTGATTAATTCTATAACTACCTATATTCTATTGTAAGCCTCTTCACAGGCATTATATGGAAATAAATTGGGATTTTTGCGTAGAATTCCTCCATACAAAATTCGTGAATAATCTGATTATTGATTCCTCGGATGTGATATTTATTAGGTGCCTGTGCTTGATGCTGACGTGGCTTTTAGAATTTTATTGGTTTCCGTTTTCTATATCATGTTATTTATTTATAATTCATTCTTTTCACAATGACGGGTTGCTAGGCAGCATTCTCTATCAATCAACCTTGGTTTGGATGGTGTTCGGTAGTATCTATACATATAATGGAACTGTAGAACCAGTGTGTCTGCACATTGAATATATATTTACCAAAAACTGATGGGGGGGGGGGGGGGCGATAAAGGAACTGTATCAGAATACAAAAAGGCGATATTTTGAAATTTTCTGTCTGTCTGTCTATTTGTCTATTCGAACACGCAAATCTCCAAAACTACGGAACGGATTTTCATTAGGTTTCCACAGGTTAATTAAGCTAAGCTTAAAGCTTTGAATAAGCTTTATTTCATCAAAATCGACTGACGGGAAGAAAAGATATCCCAATTTAGACTTTAATAATGGAAAAAGGTACTTTTAAAACTTCAACAGATAACTAACTGTCCATTTTTTTAAAAATGTAGTAAAAAATTTAAATACATACTAAAATGTAGAATTAAGGAACAGACACCACTATATAAAACAAATAACTTTCAACCACAATACACTTATATTTACAAAAATGTAATAATGTTAGTTTCTGGTTCGTCAACGCATGCGAAGTAGAGCGTACGTCCGTATTCATCTGTGGCTCTCACGATAATGACGTTTGTAGACATTGCACGTCTCCCATCGTCGACACGAGACGGTGTATTGATTTATCGGTCTACCTTCACATACGTTGCATATAAAACATAATAAAAATATATTAATATGTATACTTACAAGAGTAACAATTTACCGACATAGCTCAAAGGATCGGCTAGCTGAAGTTAAGCCTTTTATACTCCGTCCACTATGTTATTTTCTAATTGACGTTTGCATGCATAACAACTTTCGTATTTCTTGACAGTCAACTGTACTCGAAACAATGTCATACTTAATTGTTGAGATAGTGACGTTCTTTGAATCATACCACAGACTATAAGATACCACACGTAAAATAAATCTAAAATAATAGTTTTGGTATAAAAGTACATATATTTAGAAGAACCTACTTATTTGCAAATAAAACAACTAAAGTGGTGTGTTATGGTTATTCATGATTTGACTGTCGTATTCGTCCATAAAAAAAAACTTACACATACCAGTCGATGTTACATACCCTCAAGGTATTAAAGATCTTACTTGTTGTATAATATCAGAGTAATAGTTACTAATTTTATTTATTTATTTAAATTAAATTGAATAGACAAAATTTACAAAAGACGGACTTAGTGCCTTATGGCATTCTCTACCAGTCAACTTTGGGCAAACAGAGAATCAAGACGGGCGCATTATATTGTTGGTGTTATACTAGTGAGAACTAGAAAATATATTAATGTAACACATTTATAAACGTTTATATAAAAATACAGTACAATACTTATAAATATTTATACAAAAATGTAGCTACATACGAGTATATACCATACCATCAGCCTAGCCCGTGTCTCTCTACTGTTGGATATAGCGTAGGACAGCCTCCGGTAAAGTGGACTGATGACTCGAAAAAGTCGCTGGTAGTGGCTGAGTCAAAAGACAGACTATGGTGGCGGTCCTTAGAATAGGCTTATATCCAGCATCTACATATGTAATTATAATAAACACATTAAGTAGAAAAGAATAAAGGAAAAACGCCTTCGACTTGGGTAATGAGAGAAATTAAAACTGTTCAGTCAACTACTCGTAGAGATATGTGGTATGAGGTAGTATTTGCGGAGCCTGTTTTGAACTAATGTTTGATATGGCCACATTGTCGGGCTTCGGCGAAGGTTCGCTCCGTAGCGATAGGTATAGCCAAAACGTTCGTCACAAGTCCCGAAGAAATACGAATACTTTGTAATGTCGCGACATCACGCCACGAATGTTCGTCCGATAGTGTGACCTAGCATTAGGAGCTTTACCGATGTGAACCGGAAGCGATTTTCACAATTTTTTTTTTTCAGGTTGCCTGGGTGGACGCTGACACCGGTCAAGAGCGAGTACTTTGGAGAGAGATAGACAAGCTATCGCGCGTGGTTTTCCCCGCATTATTCCTTCTCTTCGTCACCATGTACTGGCCGGTACTGCTGTTGAAGACCAAAACAGCTTCATAACAAACAGACTAGTCTTTCAAGTTTCAAGTGAAACGAAATCCGTCATTCAAAACAATAATTGTTATTGTTATTATATCGTGGTAGAAAGGAGGTTCGGAAGACCGAAAGGTACCATAAACGTAAATAGAACACACAAATTCATGAAATAGTTTGGAAACCTTAGTTAAACTTTAGTGATGGGAAATTAGTGATTACATTTCAAGCCCTTCTTACCTATGATAGTACCGGCTGTACTACTGGTAGTTCAACCGGTAGTACCATGGGTATTTTTGTTGCCCGTATCACTACACCAGGGGTGCTCAAACCTTGACTAAAAAAATGCATATTGTGCGGAAAACTAATATCTATGCCACGATACACCCTACCTAGACGACAATCCTGCATCACACATACTTGCAGCCTCTCAGATTCGATCGATCGTAGTCTAACAATATTGAGGTACATCGCCAGCAGTTCAAGTTTGAGCACCCCTGCACTACACTGACTAGTCTGGTAGAACCGCGGAAGATTTATTTTACCACTGTTACTAATGAAACCGATTAGAACTGATTGAATATTTAGTATGACCTTATGTAAAATACTATTCGTTTCTTTTTTTCTTAATATGCAACTCATAAATAATAAGTATTAGTAAGTAAGTAATAAGTAAGTAGTAGTAGCTCTAATGTAACCTCATTAGAGCTGGTAAGTAATAAGTAAGTAGTAATGTAACCTCATTAGGGCTGGCAATAGAAAATTGCTTTAAATTAGTTAAGAAGTTGTTTTTTTTTAAATGGGATGTTAATTAAACCTAGGCTTAGTTTTTGTTACCTCGAAGAATTAAAGAAGCCCTTCTTTATTTGGAACTCCTTTATTTTATTTGTACAATAAATCTTCCCTAATACTACCAGGCTGGTCATTAGTAATACTGGGAAAAAATACCCATAGTACAATCGGTAGTACCATGGGTAAGAAAGGATTTTAAGGTAGTCACAAAGGTAGTACTACCTTTAAATTTACCATTTCCCACTCTATCCTATTTCCTATACGTATTCGTTTCGGTAGTGAGTGAGATATGCCAGAGCCCATTCCCATCCCATCCTATCCCTCCTCAATTTCCCAAACCTTTCTCTCAATTCATTACATAATATGCAAAGGAAGGCAGCTCATCCAGAGGCGTCATGTCCACGGGCTACAGTATCCACTTACCACCAGGTAAACTGCCTACTCGTCTTTCGTCTTCTTTCATTAAAAATCAAACCGCCAGAGGGCGACACTGTGATGTAACGTCTATATATTTTAAATTGTTGATAATATATTTAAAAGTATTGTTCTTGGTGCCTAATTTATGGTGAACTACCATTATAAAAATATTCTTAGCAAACGGAAGTCATATATTACTAAATATATTATTAAATACATTTGTCATTAAAAAATCATGTATAATAACATTTTTTGACGAGGAAGTCATGTAACCTGCTTTTGAAAATCTTTGTATCATTAATGTCAGTTCTAGAATTCAGAATTTTATTATAATGGGTCACATTGACAACATCTGCATGGGTATACCTCTTGTTCGCACTGTGCTACCGTAAATAGACCAGTCGTAAAATGAATATAAATTACTTATAATCAGGGGGCACGGAAGTGCCTCCGCCAAGACTATAATTTTATCACGAATTCAATTATACCTTAGCCTGTCTATAACGAAAATTGTAAATTTCCTCGGAGACGTGTGTATATACTTGAATAGTTAGGTAAATGGTGCTATGGTTGACAATTTTAGATTTTTTTTTATTATAATAAAATAGGACAAATACAGTAATTAGTAATTTTGTGTCAACCATAGAGACATTTACCCAAACAAAATACTTTTGTAAGGACATGACTGATGTCTTCGTTAATAGTATAAATTGCTTTATTATACAAAATGCACAAAATCAATTTTTGTCTCAAATTGTAGAGTAAAATAAACTTTTAAGTTATAAAATTTCTTTAAAACTTGCTCATAGGAAACTATGGTACTTTTGAGCATTAGTTGATGAAACTATACAGGCTGTGTTTGAAAATTTTCCAAAACCTGAAACCATGCATTCTTCTCATATATCTGAGTTTAATTGATATATAAATATAAAGTTAGGTATTTTATAAACAGATAAATAAATATATTATAAAAATATAAATCTTTCGTCCTTTTTCATTTAATAAATTTGTTTGAAAAAATTTGGTGAAAATAATAAAACAAAAAGTTGATTTTTTCCAAAAAAAAATCACGTAATTTTCATTTCACAGCCTGTAGGTATATAGGAACTTTTTATCTAATTGATTTATTTAATTCATCTAATTCCTGTATCATGACGTGAATAAATAACGTAGGTATTGTTTATTTTTGTGCTCCTGTCAGGGGTATTTTAATTATGCCCATATTTTAATCATAACCTCCTCTACATAAATCTACTCAAACTCAAGTGTATATAAGGATATTCGATGTTCCTGAATAGAGTTTACACGTCATTATTTTAGTAGATTTCTATTTATAAAGTGAAATTAAAGTTATATCCCGACGTAATATCAGACTTGAAATTTAATATAATTGTAATGTTCCAAAGGGCTTTTATGAGGCCGCTGTAAATGTATAACGAACAAACGATAAAGTGTTTGATTATTATCAACTTTTATTAAATTGGTAAAGCTTTACTTCTAGTTCAAAAATATATTTTGGACAGCGAATTTCTTTAATAATTTTCACCTCGTCTTAATAAAATGCTCGAGTCAGGGAGTTTAATACATTATCAGTAAATAAGGTAGGGTTGAGTCAAGAAGACATTTATTTATGTGCGGCTGCAATAGAAAATAAACAGTGGGCTTAATTCATGTGTATATATGTATAATTTGAGGTTATGATTAGTGTTGTATAAAGAAACTAATCCTAACGCTAGAAGCGATCCAAACGCTTACGAATCTTAAGCCCTTGATGGTTAAAGTCTAAAACGCTCACGAGCATTAAACGCTCGAGTCTTAAGCTAGTGAGCTAATTCAGAGCTCGAGCTCAGAACACTCGGCTCTCAATTTTACAACATGTTCAAAATCGATAATTACACGATACGCTGTCGGTATTTTATCTAATCTCTAGGCTTTTTTTATGAATAACCGATTTACCGAGAGATATATAAAATATTCTAAGCGTATGCTCGTATTGTGTAGATACTTTGCAAGGGTCAAGATAATAAACATATCGTGAATTAAGTTTTTATGAGTCAGCTACTTGATTAATCTATTTATAAGGTGCTGATAGTATAAGAAAGTTGTAAAAAAACTTTTTTTTTCAATTAAGGTGCTTTTGAATCACCGGCGTCATCGACTACTTAGTAGTGCCGACAATCATCAAGCTTTAAATCATTGTGATAGTTTAATTTTAAAAGATTTGCTATTTCATCATTGTACAGAGAATTTACGCTTTAGGTTTAAGGAAATAAAGCTCATTTTAGAACAACATTGCTCTTATTTATTTATCTACGTTATTGTACACACAAATGATAATTAATTATTTAAAAATACATAATACTCGCCTTCGTCCAACTCCTATATGAAGACTAATAATATAACTAATAATATAATAAAACAGTAAAAGGTTGAGTCTGTACACAGTCTTAATTTAAAAAAAAAAAATCTGTATGTTTGTGTGTGTCTGAATGTATGTTTGTTTGAGCATCACGTAAGAACTACTGAACGGATTTTGATCGGGTTTTCACTAATGTTTAGCTAAGTATGGGACTAGGTAGGATGCTGGATTGGAAAGGATCCGATATCATTAAGAACCGATATTCAAAAATGGTTAGATTTTTGAAACAAGTATCGAATATTCGTAGTAGTCACCGGAAGTCTTTTTATACGACCTTAAATATAAATTTCAGTACCTACCCTGTTAACCAAATACTGATAAAGGTAAAAAAATAATACTTATAAGCTAATTATTTTTTTTTTACTTATTTATTTTTATTAATTCCGAACAGTCGGACTAAATACTAGTATAATATATATTTTCTAATCGCCTTTTCAAGACCTTTAATTTGATACCCCACCCGATGGGTATCATAAACATTAATTTTTTGATGCAAGTAATATGGCGGGCAATAATTCGCCATTTTGAATTTTCAAGAAATCAAATATACCAGTAGCACTTGTGACACCTCGTTTGTCAATAAAGGGAAAATTGGTAGAGGACATAAAGAAACGGACATACGAGTACCTACATAACGTTAGTACATTAAATAACAGTGAAAAACATAACCCTCCTCGCGTACCGCAGTCGGGTAAAATAGTTACAAAAGAAAATACGTACAAAAGGAGTGCTTTTTTATATAGATGGCAGACGAGCGGGCGGGCTACATGATGGTAAGTGGTCACTGCCGCCCATGCACATCTGCAACACCAGGGGTGGGTGCGCTGCCGATCTTGAAGAATCCTGTTCACAGCTCTCTTGAAGAGCCCAATATCGTAGCGAAATGGAAAACCTCTCCCGGCAGCAACCCCCGTAGGAGATTTCTACCAGCAACCTTACATTCTACCCTTTTTAAATTTTAAAGTAGTATTTCTCGACTAACAGGCGTTAAACCTAGTTCTATTTCTATACCATTTAAACCTAGTCAGATAAAAAGATAACGGATTAAATTGTTATACAGCCAGTCACTTGAAATGCATAAAAGCGGTTATGATTCTGATTTCGATATATGCTTTTATTCAAATCTTATTGAGGCTTATCATTTATTAGTTTAATTGGATGCCTTTTTTCGTCGGACACTTCATAAGGATTGCACACTATCGCAGCGTAAAAAGGTTTCAGCAAAATGTGTCTTTGGTAATGATTTTTATTAACATTGTAAATTCCACTCATATCTGATAAAGAAGATACTAAAATATATGTCGGAAAAAATCCCTAACACAACATTGAATGAAATATCACTCTTTACCGTTCTACTGACGAACACAAATTCTCCCCTTATGAACAAGGGACCGAAGTGGATTGGTAGGCTCTCATATTCCTCAGATTCCACTGGTTGGCAGCAACACCTAAGTAAAGCAATATGTGGACTTCATACATGAATCAATGCCAAATCTGCATATAAAATTACATTAGTACATCACATTTTTGAGACACAGTTATCTTAGCATATTTGTAAATTTATCGAAATTTGTTCATTATTCTTGTTATTACCTTAGAAAGACCATCGTTTCTCAAGCTTTTTAGTGTCCCCCCTAAAGTAAATAACCTCACTACCCGCTTACTAATAATTAGGTTCTAGTTATGTATTTTACCGTTTATCATTTGGTTGTAAATCAATAATCATTAATTTTTGGAACGATGTTCCTTTACGCGGCTTGCGGTAGATGTGATACGAGAGAAAATGTAACGTCGCGTAAGATTTTTACCCCCTCCATACGCCTTTCTCTTTCTCTGTGTGTGTGTGCGTGCGAGTATCGAGAGCGACACTCAAGCAGAATAACACACGTGCAGACTAGTGCGTGGCCGGTTGTATAACGTAAATTTTTGATTTTTGATTTTATTCCTTATTTTAAATTATTTGCATTGAAAATATGATACAAAATAAAAAAAAATACATGAGCTATATAGATTTTATTTCGAATTACATTCGGAGTTTAAAAAAAATGCGTGAGGATCTTCGTTCCTGACGGGGGTCCCCTAACCGCACACGTTTTTTTTTAGTGCTTAATTTTTTCCTGAGCAACTGCGACCTGTGGTGGCGCAACCCCTGGGGGTCACGGCACCCAGATTGACAAATGATGACTTAGACAGTCTTTCAGCAAATTGTTTGAGGCCTACCTCTCTCCTGTTTGTCGCACATGTAAAGCATTTCTTCGTGTTCATCACGTCTACGCATGACGTGACAAAACAATCTCAGCTTCTTTAAACGCTGTCTTCAAAAAATATAATAACTCACATATTTAATAATAATCTAATTTATAATAGAGTATTATAAGTAATAACAAAGTATTTAATAATAGAGTATATGATTTTATGGTATACTAATGATGATATGGTATACTAAATTTCGTAGGGGGAGAGTGCACGCTGCATTCCCACAGCCGCTGGGCGCACTTGACTGGCCACGTTACCCCCCTCTCACAGAGGACTACCTCGAAATGTACTGCATTTCCTACTTTATCGTATTTCCTTAATGTACGTACGTGTTTCGATAGTGAGTGAAATGTGCCAGAGCCCATTCCCATCTTATCCCTCCCCATTTTCCCAATCCATTCCTTAATCTGCAAAGAATGGTAGCGCATCCGGGGGCGTGCCTACGTTTGTCATTCTGGACTGATGTTGGCATGTATCACGAACCTCTATCGAGGTATGTGGATACTGTCGCCCGTGTATGCTCGACTGCCGCCATCTTTCGATGTAAAAAAAAGTATTAAAACTCAAATCGACAGTTTATTTACCAGTAGAGAATCTAATTCTTATTTACTAGTATTTGATTTCACGCATACAAATGACAGCATGAAAGGTGAAATCAGCGATGAAGCGAGCCAACAACGGTAATAAATAATACAACTTCCATTCTAGAAACAAACATCCATTTGTTTTGATATTGTTCATTGTCTCAGACCACATGGAATTGTTACACTGATATTATTAACCAGTAATTTTGTAATGCAATCTATAGTAGCGAGTGTGAGGTCATTTCTTAGTACTTTTATCTAATAACTTCTTGCAGTGCCGTCTTTTAACGACGGTTGAGAATCAGTCACAGGCTATTTGCACTTTAGAAACTGCAGCACGGAATAGTAATTGCCGTGTAATTGCACGGAATAGATACCTCAATAACAATAAAATTTTAATAATAAAAAAATTAATTAATCAAAGAAAAATAATTAATATATAATGTTATTATTATGAAAAATAAAATTGTTTCAAGGAATAAAATAGATGTTACAAACATTTCAGATTTGGTTGTGCCGTCCACCGTTCGTAATACTCAGATCGGGCGCCTATGAAGCGAACGCGATGCGGCTCGGGCGACGCGCGTAGATCTTAATAGACTACTCTTAATAGAATTGTCCTATAAATTATCAAAAAAAAAAACCTATTGTAAAATCTGCTAGAATCGATTCTACTCTCAATATTGAACAACATATTTTAATTTTTTGCGCAATATCAGTGACACATTTTATATGGTCTATATTTTCTTCCACAGATCTTTCTCCATTTATTTTTTAAGATTTCTAATATCGTCTAGAGGCAATGGTCACAGCTTGGTAAAAAGAAAGCAGACACAACCATTACAAAATTGATGTTAAAAAGTGACATTCATTTTCACTTTCCTCACTGTCGTTGTTGGTTTTCGTGTCGACCATAACAAACAACGTTTAAAAATAAACAAGTCTACATTTTGACACGTTTTTAGATATTTAAAAAAATATAAAAATAAAGCTGAATGATATTTTTGGTTAGAGCTCGTGAAGCTGGAAGATGGTCGGGTGGTCCAACAGATGAATAGTTTTCTTTTTTTTTCTAAGACACTCAAAGAGTAGCTAAACTTCTCTAACTGACGCATATGTACCATAGAAGGCGGTCGTTGTAGCCGACTGGGAATGCCTACCAGAGCAAGTTATCCTTCTAGCAGACTGCCCTAAAATGAACAATGTACATATTTCCAATCACCGATCATACTCCGTCGGATCCCGTCTTATTTTATCTCCCACATCCCACCCAATCCGATGCAAACTCACTTCAATCAATCCAATCTCGTGGTCACGTAGAGCTATCATCTTATCAAGTGGAGAGCACAAAGAAACTCATTATCTCATTATATTCTTTACTCTTATCCCATCCCCCCAGGGAAGGATGCGGAGTTTAATGCGGGATCCGTACAAGCCAGTGCTATTTTATGGATTCCAAATGAATTATAATGTATATGTGTATCTAATAATGGAAGGAGGTATAACAAAGGGGCTACCACAAACCCTGAGGACCACAACTACAGCTACCACAAACTCTGAGGACCACAACTACAGCTACCACAAACCCCGAGGACCACAACTACAGCTACCACCAACCCTGAGGACCACAACTACAGCTACCACAAACCCTGAGGACCACAACTACAGCTACCACAAACCCTCAGGACCACAACTACAGCTACCACAAACCCCGAGGACCACAATTACAGCTACCACAAACTACACCTCTAAAAGAGTGGACTCGCCAATCCACATGCACAAGACAGTGTACATGAGGACGCCCATGTCCAACGGTGGATACTGAAATGGCTGGTCGCAATGGAATGAGGAAAACTCTTCGTCCCGTTATACTTACTCCCTGTTCTTAATTCTTCCTAACTTTTTCATCACTCCTAAATATCCTAAATCGCCAAAGACAGGAGACACATTTGATGGCGTGCCAACGTTTGTTTTTGTGGACTGATGTTGACATGTATCGCGGATGACTATGGGCATGTATTCACTTACCAGCAGGTGGAGAGTGTCAGCTCGTCTGCCACCTTCTCTCTATAATAACATCGACATTTTTAAAGTTTACGCCAGATTTAAGTTAAACTACAGCGTTTTATTTCAAAGTGCAAAATTTTAGTTAGATACTCATATGCTTCAAATGGGATGACACCTCATCCTATAACAATCCACTAACCATTATATTTGCTTCGTAGTAAAAACCAGCGATTTATCATCTGCCGTGTGCACGGCGCGTGAAGTGTGAAGTCATTGTCGCAAGGTCGTGACACAGATACCTCATCCGGAACATGTACTTAGCATGTCTAGCACCTTAGGGGCGTGATACACATACCACTAAAAAGCATGTCAGGAGCAAGTACGAACCCGTATTATTTTATGCCGCGAACCCGTAGGCTGTGGAACGAACTGCCTCAAGAGGTCTTTCCGTTGAGCTACGATATGGGGTTCTTCAAGAGAGCTGTGAATAGGATTTTGCACGGTCGGCGGCGCGCCCGCATACCCCCTGGTGTTGCAGGTGCCCATGGGCGGCGGTAACACTTACCATCACGTGGGACCGCTTGCGCGTCCGCCAACTAGTCTTTAAAAAAAAAAAAAAGTACCTACCTAGCATACTGGTAACTATAGCAAATGATGACGTCTCGATACTGTGTATCAGTAAGAATAAGAATGTATCAGTAAGAATGACATCAGTGATGCCAGTAAGAAACATTTCGTGAGTGCCAGTTGAAAACCTCAAAATGGAGGATCGTAAGTTCCCCGCGGGGGACACACGCACATGAAAAATCAAACGGCCTTCGATCTATTAAAACCGATGCTTCTGACTGGCAAAATCTGAATGTTAAATGCCAGTACCACATGCACTTGCAAGGTGCTGGTATGCTTTTATGCGAGTAACACGCATGTGTATCATGGCCCTCAAAGATGATCCGCTTGTACTATCTAAACAATACATATTCAACGTTTAAATGGAAAAGTCGTGAATTAAAGGGGACATTTAAATGGGCCACACCATCTATTTCCGTGGGTGTCGTAATAGGCGACTAAGGAATTACAAAGTAGCTACAACAAGCCCTGAGGAACTACTTCACTTCTAAAGGAATGAACTCACCAACCCGCTGGGCCAGGGTGATGTTTTAAGGCGTTTAGACATCATGCGCAGACAATGCACGACCAGCAATGAACGAAAAAGAGGCCCTAATATCATAGTTTGTTAAATCTCGTTAATTTTCTACAGCCCTTTAGGGACTTGATGTTTACATAAATGACACCCTTATCAAATATTGAGTAGTCGGATAAGTTAGCGGCCTTTTTATAGTGAAAATAATAACGACTTTTTTTTGTATAACATAAATATTAACATATGTTTCGCCATTTTTCTTGCCGAGCTTTAATCTCATCCCTATAAAATTTTTGGGGTCTCTGAGCGAAAAACTGATTTAAATGGTTCATACAGGCTTCTCTTGAATGTAATTTTACAGCATTTAGAGAATATTGAAAGAACGCAATAAATGATATGCCTTAGATGCTATGTCTAAACTGAATGGAGGAAGCATTAAAACATCCCAGCCAAGATTCATCAATTTTTCTTTAAAAATGTATGCGTCTTTAAAAAATGTCTTCAAAGATGTATGCGGTCGAGTATTGCCGTGATGGAAAACTACACCTCTTCTATTCATTTATTCTGAGCGTTTTTCTTCAAGTGCTTGTTTCAACTTTACTAATTGCTGACAGTAGACATCAGAATTAATTGTTTGGCCATGTGGCAAAACCTCGTAATACATAATGCCTTTCCAGTCCCACTATACACATAACGTGACTTTGTTCCGAGTGAGGCCTGGCTTTGGGACTATTTGGGATGGCTCACCTCGCTTAGACCAAGATCGTTTTTGACCATTGTTATTGTAAGTCCAATATCCAGCATATGGAAATTCTATTCACCAATTTTCTGTCATTTGAACCATGCGGCACCAAAACATCTAGCTCTTTACAAAAGTCAGTTTATGCAGGTAATCCAAAACTGTTGAGTGGTGAATGCTCAGCTCTTCCGTAATTTGTAGACTGTTTACGTGTCGATCTGCTTCAATTTTTTTAATGTTAACATTAATATTTATCTCAATAGGACGACCACAGCGAGGAACATCATTCACATCAAAATTACCAGACCTAAATCGACTGAGCTATATTTTTTCAGTAGCTTTAAATAAAGCATCTTCTCCGTAAACACCACAAATCTATTTTCGAGCACTAGAAGCATTCATACGCTTGCCGAAAAGAAATTGTATAACATAATATAATTTTCTCCTTAATAGATTTCGTTTTAACATTGTTAAAAAATATGAAAAGATAAAACTTTTAACTTGTATATTTCAATTTGGGGATTTAATTCAATTTCATTACAAAAAGTCAACTGCCAAACGGTATATCACTTTCCCGCCAGTGATCAGTGTTGCCAGAAATATAGCACGCTAAAGTCATACGTTCAAAATGGCAGCGATCTTTTCCTACTACCTATTATTAGAAAGTAGACCTTATTTATATAAAAACTCTGATACAAATAGCTTTGCCTTACTATCTAAAATATTAATGAACCAACGACCGCACGCGGCTTCGTCTCTGTAATCGTAAGTTATCGTATATTAAGTTGACGATGTTTATTTTACACTGCCAAATTGAAAATATACGATAGTAGCTTATCAATTAATAGTTGTGAATATACCCTCTAAATTAAATGTTTAACAAAGTTTAACAACAACACAATCAAACAGGATTCAATGTACTTGTAACTGTCAAACGTCTAAATTCGGGAGGAGAATTGTAAAGTTTGTGTGGAATCCGCAGCAATAAATCTGATTAAAGTGACAGCGATTTATATCTTGAGGTCGACGACTTGGGGATTTACCTTAATGTCTTAATGCAAAGTACTGTTGCGACTACTTGAAGGTAGACTGTGTAGAAAAAGAAATATTTGACTCGGCTGTACTTTGTCTTTATTTTGGTTTATTTTATTTCTTAAACAATACCAGCATTTATGGGGCCGTTTGTTACTGGCGTTATTATCTTTCCGTATAAATAAAATACTAAAGATATACGCGTTACTCTTCGAAATCAGCATATAACGTCCCACTGCAGCACAAAGGCCTCCCCTAGGAAATCAGTGGGGGGTTTCGTGTCTTCGGGCCATATTCCACCCCGCGATCCCAGTGCCGGTCGGTCGATACACATACTCCAGATTATTTTTATTTCTCACCGTCCGTGATACTGAGAATTTAAAAAAAATAATCTAAAAAGCACGTTAATCTTACTAACTAATAGTTATGAGAAATATAATTATTTAACACTCTTAAGAAAAATGTTTAAACATATGTAGTGTTTAAACAATTTTCTTTTTTTTTATATTTTCGTTACAATGTATACGTATACATCGTTTATATTTCGTTTAAATGAGGGGGAGAGTGCACGCTGCAATCCATCAGCCGCTGGGCGTACTCGACTGGCCACGTTATCCCTCTCTCACAGAAGACTACCTTGAAATGTACTGCATTTCCCACTTTATCTTATTTCTCTAATGTATGTACGTGTTTCGGTAGTGAGTGAGATGTGCGAAAGCCCATTCCCACCCTATCCCTCCCCATTTTCCCAACCCTTTCTCCAAATCCATTCTTATATCTCCAAAGGTAGGCAGCGCATCCGGGGCTGTGCCAACGTTTATCATTTTGGACTAATGTTTGCATGTATCACGGATGTCTATGGGCTACAGTATTCACTTACCATCAGGTGGACTGTATGCTCGTCTGCCGCCTTCGTCCATAAAAAAAAACTAATCGCTACTGAAGAAACACAGGTATCGATTTATTGATATATAAATACTTCCACGGTCGATTTTTCAGGCCCGATTTAGTTATAATTTTGTCAAAAAATTCTTGAGGCATTTAGGACTAATTTTGTAATTTTGGTATTGTGTCGTCTTGTGTGCTGGCCGTAGTGTATGAATTTTTTAGACGCCATGTATTACGTTATAAATTGCTTATTCTTTACGCCACGCGAGATTTGCCTGTAGCATATGCAGTGTTGTGTTACCATCAATTACGTTCGAAATCTATTAAATTAGAAAGAAAGAGAACTCATTTATTTTAACAATTTTTAATATTGTATTGTGCGAACAGTGAATATGACTATCAATAAGATTTTAAGTTTTCATTTCAAATATGTACGCATACATATATATATATATATATATAATTTAATATGAATATATGATTATGAATTACGAGTATATAATTTTATTTTAAATAAATGTAAGATTCCAGAATAAGAATAAGTAAATAAGTGTAAATAGTGAATAAGTTATAAGTAAAATAAAAAATCTATCTATCTACAATAATTACATTATAATGTATAATATATTGTATACTTATTGACAAACAAAAAATAATTCTATTCGATATACTATAGGACAGTAGCCAACAAAGACTCAGTTTGATGGTAAGTCAACATTAGCCGTATAATAATTCAAGATTTTGCTTGTTCTACACAACATTTTTTGATGTCACACACGTTTACAACAGCTTTATAAATATGGAATATAAGAAAAGGGTCACAACAAGAAAACAAGAAATAAAAAAACAAACATAACAATTTTGAGACAGTGAGAATTATTCGTGTTTCGCAGCGCTGCCATGCCGAAAAGGTGTCCAACTCAGCGTAATACTGAGTGCCGATGCAAATATTCAGCGCTGATTTTTAGGACAGTGGGTGACACATAGACTGATGGACTGAGAATACCAGGCACAAACTTAGACGAAAAGATGTCACAGAAGGAGAATGCCAGAAATTAATCCTAAAAATGATACCTGTTTCTCAAAACGCAAAACATTCTAAACGAAGTGATATTTCGTTTACAAAAATCTGTAAGGATTTAAGAGCGGTTGCCGAGATGTTTTATTGAGCAATGAAGGTGAATGCCTTGACGCGAACAAACGTTCCTAAAGTAGACGCTTAAGTAATACGATAACGCTCAGGGAGTACTTGAGTATTCACAAACCAAGATCATTTAAAATTACGCCCTAAAATTTTCCCGTTTCATACAATTTCCTGAGTCACTGACCCTAAAAAGTTGTGCCGTCAAATGCCTTAACCTCTCATATGTGAAGATAATGAACCGAAAATTGCAATGGAAAGAATCGCCAGCGTTTCATGACCTGTCAGCCCCCCTCGACAACCTACAAAACATAACCACGAAGAAGAAAGTGGTTGTCAAGTCAGAGGTCTACCATAATTGAATCATTGCACGGCCCTGTAAAAGACTGACCAGGTGCATAGACCTCCTACACGCCGCTATGCACGTAGAAAATATGACGTCCGCGGAGAGAGTGCTTGTTACCTCAGAGGTCGATATAAAGCGGTCGTTTCCAAGGACCTGCGCTCGCGCGGTTTCGCAAAACGCCTTTATACAGTACTGGTTGAACCGTCGAAAGAGAAGTACGCGATTGTCAACCGACTTTACGGACTAGGTGTGTTGTGTTTTGCGCAATTCGGAACGTTTGAAAGTGATGTGGTGCGAAGGGCCCGGCTCTTAAGTGAAGGTACTCGAGATCAAAGTAAGTCTTATATAAGTTCAACAGTGTGACTGCACTGTTGTGTCGTCTTTTGTTGTTGTTTGACAAGAATTTAGACCTCTAAGTTGGAGGTAATTTACGACAGATATACTTTTTCTACATACTTAAATAGTAATTTTATATCCACTGAAGATTATAATTATGTAAACTTAAATACACAATTAATATACATTATTTTATTTATTAAAATATTTACAATGTTTTACTGAAAAAAATGTACCATACTCACAACGTTTAATATAACAACTAAAATAGACACCATCTACGTGTTATAGAATCGTTTATTTAATAATGGTTTACACTGGATTAATGTTAAATCTTAAGATTAATACAAATTGCCCTCTTGTCTTCAATCACGCGTTTAAGTCTTTTACTCAGCAATTATTTTTACCGATATCTTGTTCAATACAGGTTTTCCTTCAATTACTTTATGCGTGTATTTACTTTAATGAGTACCTGACTGACAGAGATGTGTTTTTAATAATACTTAATTATTAAATAAAGATACATATTTATAAAACTTAACACAATAGTTTTTTTTTTATTTAATTTATTGTTAATCTTTCTTAAATACCTATACTCGTATTTGAGTATTATTAATATTCCATATTACAATAAATGAACATTAAATATGTTATTACATTACTTAATCGACTTTTAATTTAGGTTTTCGACATAGTTTGACGGAAATTGATTAGTTTAGATTACATTACGTTTATAAACTTATTTTTACATGACAATTTTTCTAGTTATAATCTTGTTGGATCCCAAAAACACCGACATGAATGATAAACGTAATCCGTTCTTTGGCCATCCACTGTTGGAGACGGGCCTCCTCGTGGACACTATCTTGGCATAAAAATATGGCCATAAAACTGCAAGCTGACTAACCGGGTTGGCGAGTCTACTCTTTTAAAAGTGGTGTTTAGAAAAGGCGGCCGCCATCATGGGACGAAACCCGTGGGAACAAATGGAAGTGGTGTAATTGTAAAACCGGTCGACACCATATGGCTCTGAAATGAAATGAAACGAAATAAAGTATATACAAATAATTATCAATAAGTATATGTATGAATAATTTATACTACTTACTTGTATATGAATACCATACCATACGTGATGTTATCCAACAACGGAGAGATATAATCCACCTGTATCTCTCGACTGTTTAATGTAAGCCTCTCTCAAGGCCCGCTACTAATAATACTACTTAACTGCCTAAAAACTACTTATTATATATAAAAATTAACAACGTCACGAGTCTATATAAATACAGACTTCTAAATTATCATACTAGCTCGTGGGTAAGAAAAACATAGCGAGGAAACCCCGCGTATTGGAGAGTTAATGATTTTTTTTCATTTCATTTATGGCAATGGTACAATTAGCACTTTCTGCCAGTGTCAAGTTTTCTTCGTAATAAACATTTTCAAAGTCAACACATCCTGTCAGTGTCCAGTCCCGTCGAAGTACGTCAGTAGTCGCTCGGTAAAACGATAGCAGGTTTACTGAGGATAGAAAAGAGGACTCCTTGGAAGCTCACACCTATGTTATTGTTTGAATATCACAAATATTAGGCCAATGAATTCCTTCAATAGTATTTCGATTACTTAGATGATCTATATCTACCTATCTATAGTGATTCTAGCGGAGGCCTATATCTTGTAGTGGGACGTTATAGGTTGATACCGAACGATATAAAATAATGTATACATATAATAAACTACAATATATAAAACACTCTTTTTTTTAAAAGACATTTAACAAAAATTAAAAAATGTTTATGTTTTACATTTTTAGGTACCTTAGTGGGTACTAGTACACGAAATAATTAATAAACTACTTACTTGAAATACAAACAAAAAGAAACTGAAATATAAAGAAAAATAATGAATAAGTAGGTACTCTATATTTATTGTGAGATAAATAATTTTATTTTACCTTACTACATTCTTACAGGTAAATAAAACAAAATTGCAGTAAATACACACCATTCTCAACGTTAGCGTTAGATTTTCAAAGTGGATAAAAATTTACAATCAGGCAATAATTAAATTCAACCAACTTATATAAACGTACATACCAATATACCCTTACCAATGTAACGGGGTAGCTACCTATCGGTTTCCATACACGAAACAAGTAACAAAATATGTAACGTTAGCAAAAATTGTCACTGGACAAACATGTTCTCATCTTACCTACGGTTAATTTACTGTGACATGCAAATATAACCTCTACTGAAGACAAATAAAGTTCAAAAGAGTTCTAATTCGGCAACGCCTTAGTAGAATTCCGCTGAACTGTAGGTATACTTAGCGACAAAACTGTTATATAAAATTTTCACCTGTACATAATTAAATTATTATAAATGTAGAACTAAACAAACTGAACAAATTAAAACATAAAACTATGCAAATCTATACATATATTTAGAGAGAAATGTACTGACTGGTCCATCACTGGGTCCGTCATTGAACCGCTGGAAATAGAAACGTAAAATGTTAACTGAAATTTATTTATAACAAAAAAGATTTACTAGTAAGGATTTTTTAGATATTTAACCTCTATAAAGATGAAAGTTGCTACCAAAGTTTATAAGGAAAAAAATTATGTGATGGTCATATAAAGTTATAAATATTATACATTGTATTGTATAATATTTATAACTTGGTATAAATATTATACAATACAAATAATTAACAAAAACGCGTGTTTTAATGTTTTTCAAAATTATGCCAGGGGGCTAAAATACGGGCTGTTAAATTTTGTATGGAATCACTAAGTTAAATAGCTAATGTCTCGGTATATTTATTGCTAGAGCAGCCTCGTGAATGTATTTTACTCTATCTGTCTCGGAAGGGTCTGCCCTTCTGCATCGGTAATATAATAAAAATAAATGTGTTTTTCCTGTGCTAAATACCATGCGACTGTTAAACGCAATTAACATCAAAAATATGCTTATATCAACAATATCACTAACAAAAATTTCGATTCTTCTGAGCATGCGAAAGAGCTCATAGAAAAGAGATGAAACGCCAGTTTTAATACGAGAGGCAAAACTTAAGTGCTCAAATACCTCCCTTGTCAAATATTTGGAGTATTTTATTTAAATAGATGTTCACGCCTTTTGTTATCGACTGTACATCATTAAGCAGTTACACACATACAAACATTTAAATCAGGTTTTGTTCTTGACATTTTGATCAAGGCTCGATGAGTAACACAACGGAGAGGAATGATTCATAGTTTGGGTATTAGATGGCGGTTTGATGTAATTTTAGTTGATTTAAAATGTTTTATTATCACAGAAGACCACCGTAAAGTGTACTATATTTCCCACTGTACCCCTATTCCCCTAATGTGCGAACGTGTTTCGATAGCAAGTGAGCCCATTTCCATCCCATCTTATCCCTCCCCATTTTCCGAACCCTTTCTCCAAGTCCATTCCTAAATCTCCAAATGCAGGCAGCGCATCCGAAATCGTGCCGACGTTGGTCATTCTGGACTGATGTTGGTATGGATGGCGGATGTCTATGGACGACAAGTATCTATCACTAAGCAAACTGTCTGTTCGTTTGCTACCTTCCTTTTATAAAAAATATCTTAAGTAAGCTTAGTATAAACATTATATAAATATTTATTTACGCGTTTAATTCTTAAGAGATAAAATCGCATAGTATGTGGAAAATTGAACAATAAAAAAAAACCGGTATGACGCACGTTCAATACATAAGGATGTCTGATGCAGCAGTGTCTTCAACTATCAATTACTAATTGCCTATTGTATGGCGTAACTGATCATTAAATTTTGTTTAACACCTCGTTAACATCCTCATAGGAGAATCCTCATGAAGTGGCAGGGTATACTCATTATTTGTCTATTCTTTCTTCATTCTTTGTTAAATGTAGTTAAATATGTACATTGGAGGGAATATGTTAAGGGGGGAAATGGTTAAATTTTAAAAATCTCTAGGTTATATTTTACGGTAGACATTTTTATGTACTCGTAGTGTAAAGGCTCGCGCATATTACGACGGACCGAACCGGAGCGCATAACATTACAAAACTCGTCCTGAATCATTTTGTTTATACATTTTGTATAAACTTCAGGCGGGCCGCATGCTCGCTTGCCAGCCGTATTTATGCACCGATGTCATGCTCTGCGACGCGACCCGCGTCAACGTACGTTGAACGGGCGCAGGCAACGGACGTAATTCGAGAGTTATTTGCTGTGCGAAAAGTTGAAGTATTGCATGTCACCAGCTAACTAACTTAAATTGTAGCGTTGATTTGCGGCCCGCCGCGTGTATAATGTGCGTTGTCTTAGTTTTGCAGGGCAACGCGCTGCGGCACGATGCGGCTATAATGTGTGTGAGCCTTTAAAGTGTTATTAATATCATCATTATCATAACATTTTTCTTCACTTGACATTATCAGCAGTCCGTAGTGACTGTAGCATGCAAAAGTTTTCTCACGGTCTTCAGTGCTATGTCATGAATTAGTGACATTGATCGTGTGGTGGGAAATCCTAAGAGTTAATGGCTCGTATTGAAACGAGCAGCAAAAACATTCTAAACGGACATGATCGAACAAACTATTTTTCAATAACTGAAATAAACAGTTTTTAATTACTGAGAATAGCCAACACAAAGTCGACGCTTCCTTAGATTTGTTGCCATTGATTTGCTGCTACTTAAAGTTAAACCTAACCCGTCTTTAGATTTGTTGCCATTGATTTGCTGCTACTTAAAGTTAAACCTAACCCGTCTTTAGATTTGTTGCCATTGATTTGTTGCTACTTAAAGTTAAACCTAACCCGTCTTTAGATTTGTTGCCATTGATTTGCTGCTACTTAAAGTTAAACCTAACCCGTCTTTAGATTTGTTGCCATTGATTTGCTGCTACTTAAAGTTAAACCTAACCCGTCTTTAGATTTGTTGCCATTGATTTGCTGCTACTTAAAGTTAAACCTAACCCGTCTTTAGATTTGTTGCCATTGATTTGCTGCTACTTAAAGTTAAACCTAACCCGTCTTTAGATTTGTTGACATTGATTTGCTGCTACTTAAAGTTAAACCTAACCCGTCTTTAGATTTGTTGACATTGATTTGCTGCTACTTAAAGTTAAACCTAACCCGTCTTTAGATTTGTTGCCATTAATTTGCTGCTACTTAAAGTTAAACCTAACCCGTCTTTAGATTTGTTGCCATTGATTTGCTGCTACTTAAAGTTAAACCTAACCCGTCTTTAGATTTGTTGACATTGATTTGCTGCTACTTAAAGTTAAACCTAACCCGTCTTTAGATTTGTTGCCATTGATTTGCTGCTACTTAAAGTTAAACCTAACCCGTCTTTAGATTTGTTGCCATTGATTTGCTGCTACTTAAAGTTAAACCTAACCCGTCTTTAGATTTGTTGACATTGATTTGCTGCTACTTAAAGTTAAACCTAACCCGTCTTTAGATTTGTTGACATTGATTTGCTGCTACTTAAAGTTAAACCTAACCCGTCTTTAGATTTGTTGCCATCGATTTGCTGCTACTTAAAGTTAAACCTAACCCGTCTTTAGATTTGTTGCCATTGATTTGCTGCTACTTAAAGTTAAACCTAACCAGTCTTTAGATTTGTTGCCATTGATTTGCTGCTACTTTCAATATTTATGCAGCCTATTTAATTATTTCCGGTTAGTCCATTTAGAGTAATAAAGGAACCCTTTATAGTCCCCTTATAGTACTAAGGTCCAGTTAACTAATAGTTTGGTTAACGAACTAATAACCAGACTACTGATAATAGGCCAAATGAACAACTATAACACTTCAAAGTAAGGTGTAACTATAACCGATATTCCACTCAATTGATAGCAGCATTAATAATAAAATTCGACGAGATATCTCTATTGAATGCTACATGTAGATACTCAGAACGAAAACATCAAGTAGGTGGTCAGTTAATTAAGGGAACCGACCGTACATCTGATTCCTAAAAGTGAAAGAATTTTCAAAACCGGCCAGTAGTCCATTGTAATATTAGTATAGATTGAGACATTAACAATATTTTTCGGAATTATTGTTCACCTATTTACCTGTGCAAGCATTACGCAAAAGCAACTTCAAGGATTTTAATTAAACACCACCTGTATACAGTCTGTATTAACATATAGAATAACTTTCATCCAGATCCGTTGTAAAATGCTCCCACGGGATTCATTAAAAGTCAGCACAAATAAAATCGCACGCACATTTAGTGTTATTACCAAAACAATTTCATTTAACTTTTGTCGTTTTATAATGAATTCACTAAGCATGAAGGTACCTAAGTGACGAAGCACTTAGGTACTTCCCAAACATTAAACACCACTTAGGAACTTTGCCGCCAGGTAAAAATATCTTTAAGGAAATTATAATGATTTATTAAAATTATCTTTCTTGTTATAACGACTAATTAACTCAGTCAGTGGTCGCCCTGCTGTGTCATAGGTTTTGAAATAACTTTTTTTAGAAGAAATGGCAGATAAGCGGGCGAGACTCATAATGGTAAGTGGTCACCGTCGCCCATGAACACCTAAGATACTAGGAGGCGGGTCCGCTGCCGACCTTGCAAAATCTTCACAGCTCCGTTGAAGGGTTGTAGCATAGGGGAAAAATCTTTCGCATGATTCTCAACACCAACATCCACCATATCGCCAAGGACAGAAACATATGGCCCTTCATCATCCGAGAAAAAAATATCCACGGACGTGGTCACGACCCTCAGCAGCGAAAAAGGTCGATGCAGGTTGTGCTCGTAAAAATGCCGCTTGTTTGGTTTCTTGGCGAAGCATTGTATTGCGTAACATATATTTGTTTGTGCAGAAATACAATAATCACTCTGGGAAAATCTCCGTGGTGCTTTGGGTGTCTATTATAGTGTTGTGTATAAAAAAAGGTAGGAGGATTTCAATACATAGACATTTTATTTACCACTTTTCTCTCAATGCGGATTTATCGCAAATTCTACTCTTAAACACAATATAAGAAAAGTACATTCTGACTCATATTTGTAAGTGGTTACACTGTGGATTGATAAGTAGATGACGTCGAGCTCTTGTAAATACTTAAATTTCAATTATAATTACTTGTTCATTATCTCAATTCAAGAGAAAAAGAATATCGATGTCAGCGCCAGTCGGAATAAAGAATATGCACTTTTAGACGATAAAGAAAAAAGTGTTTAGTCGAAAGTCATAGACATTGTGTCAACGTCCAGTCCCTTTGAAGTAAATCAGGAGTCGCTGAGTAAAGGGATAACACGTTTACTGAGAACAGAAGAGGACTCCTTGAGAGCACACGAAAAACGCAGTTCTATTTGAGTATCACAAACATTATACACAAAAAACACTTTGAGGTTTAATAAATTATCACTATTAAATCACAAAATTCACAGTACACAATTTTTATAGTAATCAAACAAAAACTGAACATCACTTCTCGAGTTCCCGCCAAAAAGTCCTCGAGACTGTTAGCAACTTGTAGACCTTCTGCTTGTCCGCCCTCTTCTTTATATAAAAAAAAATACTTTCTTCGAAGCCTTCGGGTGCGAAACCCTAAAAGTAACTAAAAGTATTCCGTGCAATCTCTAGTGCATTTATAAAAATGCTTGAAACGATTTTACCGTTCCACTCGTGCTTTTCATTTCATTCTCTAACAAAAATATGATGACTGTGCAAAAATTGGAATTTCAAGATTGCACACGTTTGAAACTCACGTTTTTTGAAATTTATCTTCGTGCATAATGTGCGTAAAACGTGATAATAATATGACACAGTGAATAACGTAATGTGATCAGAAAATTTTAATTTATGTGATTTTTTTTAAAACATTTATGTTTCTTTTTATTAACCATAATTAGATTATATACATTTTTTTTAATCTATATAGACACTACAAAATCCTCCGGGGTTTACCTGTAGTACCGAAGTCGTTCCTTAAATATAACATTCTGTACCACTTATTGTTAAAAAAAAGTTATTTTAATAAAAGTTTTATTTTGTAGCCAATCATACATTTTTTCTGCATCTTGGTGCTGCTGCTATGTGTGAAAAACGCAAAAATCTCAAATATTATACGCATTATTAACAGTATTATTATGTATAAACCAGCCTTTGCTTGCGACTTCAATTTAATCCAATCATTTAGTAGCACCAGCGACTTTGTCTATGTCGGTAATATAAAAATAAAATAGAAATAAAAAAGATAAAATTTAATTAATACGAGGGCCACACTGAATGTTTCCGGAATGAATAAGAAAAAAATACAATGAATGGCCAAAAATCTATTTATTGCTTCTCAAAATATTCTCCGTGAGTGTCAATACACTTTTTCATACGAATAAACCAATTTCCATAACATTTATTCCACTCCTCCGTGGTGACCTCGGAAACATGTTTGTCATACAGCCTCTTCTGGCGATGAAAATCGTTGGTCGCGTAATTGGTTCTTAATTTTTGGAAACAAGAAGAAGTCACAAGGGACTGTATGGAGGATGGCTCATGAGTTCTACGTTTTTCGCCTTCAAAAAGTCGTTTTCTGTTTGGACGTGTGAGAGCTGGCATTGTCATGGTACAAGATTATGTGGCGTTTACGGTTGTTTTTACGGAGTTCGTCAATAACTTCCGGCAAGTAAATGGTCGTGTACCAATCAGCATTCACGGTACCACGATTCTCCAAAACAACAGTAGCGACATGTCCAGTTTTTCTAAAAACAAGAAGCGATCATCTACTTCGCGGCACTTTGCACATTTTGGTGGGGTTCGGTTCATCTTGAAAGACCCAAATGGTCGATTGCTGCTTTGCTCCAGGGGCGTAACTGTAAATCCATGTTTCGTCACCTGTTATTATGTTCGACACCAAATCTGACGTAACTTCATTGAATCTGGTAAGCATGGCATTGCACCAAGTGACGCGTTCCGTTTTTTGAGCCTCAGTTAAATTGTGTGGGATCCAACGAGAGCACATCTTTCGCACAGCCAAATATTTGAGTAAAATTGATTGTATCTAACTCACACCTATGCCTAAGAATACCTGAATTGCATAGTAGGTCACATGTCTGTCTGTTTCGATCATATGGCGCACAGCACCGATGTTTTTGTTGTTGACAGCGGTGGACGGGCGACCTTCACAAAATTCGTCACTGAGATTGATACAACCGCACTTGAATTCTGCAAACCAGCTATAAATTGTCGTCTTGCTTGGTGCTTCATCACCAAAAGCAGTTTGAAGCCGAGCGAGACTCTGCTGAGCTGTCAAATTACACTTAACATGATAAAAAATCATACAGCGAAAATCTTCACGAGTTAATTCCAACGTAATGCAGACACGCAATTTGTAAAATGACGCCACAATGAAAAAAACAAATGACTGTTAGATGAAACAAACTTTTTTCTACAGCCAAGGAGTTTCATTTTCAAATATTGTAATTACTTTTTAAATATTGTTTATATAAGTGGCCAGTTCCGGAAGTTTTCAGTATGACCTATGTAGGCGTTGCTTGAGGAAAGAATTGATAAATACCAAAATAAATATCGCCACACTCTATGGGCCACACTGGAATCCTAGGCGTGGGTCCACAGACGCACAGAAAGACAAAGAGTAATACACACCCAGACTCGAACAAGCATTTGTCTTTAAACCAACGAATATCCACCGAGAATCGAACCCGGCACCTTTTACACAGCAAGCAGGGTCACTACCAACTACGTCAATCGGTCGCCGATTGGCCAATTACGATCACCTCTAGAACTTTGAACTGTAAACGTTATATTATTTCGATGTGTACTTTACTACCACACAATGGTTTTGCTCAATTGAAAATTTAATCACAATGATTACATTCATTACTTAATGAATATACAATACCTGCCTATGAGTAGCTGTTCTAAAAAACTAAAATTGTCTACTAAAAACTAACGTCTAAAAAACTAACGACAAAAAATTGTCGTCGTCGTGGCGACACACGACCATGCGACCAGTAGCTCGAAAAGAATATTATGAGGTCGCTTAAAAGTGTTCATACGACGTCGCGATTTCTCGCGACTCGCGCAACCGAACAGCCAGCCGCCTGCGGCTGCTGATAGTCTCCCCACTGATTACAACCATTTTTTCGTTCGTTAACGAGTTATTGCAGTGGTTTTAAGGATCATTTTCGTTGCTATTAGCTGAATAAATAGATTTGTTCTATAACGTTGTATTTGCGGTTGGCACTACCTATCCGGTTATTTAATAAGTTGACAATGAGTTGCAAGGAAGTTTGTTTACGCCTTAAAGTAACTCAAAAAGATAGATCCTACTTGGTACGGTTCTGACCTGTGCTCTCTATTCTGACCTTAGCCACCTGTAGGCGTCGGTCAAGGTCAATCGGATCTCACTTATGTATTTTATATTGCCTGCGATTTACATTGTGGCATTGGAATATAATTTAATGTTTGTTTAGTTGCTTAAACTTGATATTATTATTTTATTTTTCTTGAATAAATAAACAGAAATAGATGTTTCAACTGTTAGAGATTTTTTGTTAATGTTGAAACGGCAGGCGCTCCGATGCGATTTATTATGATTATGTTTATATCGGTCCGATAAATTTTAAGAGGTAAGTACAGTGCATCTTTTACCTCTGACCAAGAAAAACGTCTATGAATACAAACGCATTTATTTACTAAAGATAGAAGTTTACAGAGTGTACTAAAATATAAATTGTTCTATAAATGAAAATTATTGATTATTTATTTATTTGATTGATTTTGATTTGGCTGTGGAACGAACTGCCTCAAGAGGTCTTTCCATTAAACTACGATATGGGGTTCTTCAAGAGAGCTGTGAATAGGATTTTGCAAGGTCGGCGGCGCACCCGCATACTCCCTGGTGTTGCAGGTGTACATGGGTGGCAGTAACACTTACCATCACGTGAGACCGCTTGCTCGTCAATCCACTGGACTATAAAAAAAAAATCAATCTAAAAAAATCTAATAAAAAACATTTTATATTTATTTTTGTTATTTATCCATTTATTATTACAATATATTGTATGTCTCTTCCACTTTTTAGATAATGAAGGACCAAGTTTCTATCTATGTTCGGACAAGATTTTTTAATAAAGAGTCTCAAAATATTAACAGTACTGCATGCGTAATGTTGATGTGTGATAAGTTTTAAATGTACCCTTTTGGTGGTCGTGGTCAATATCTGTTAATGGCAACAATATTTTCAGTATTAACATTTTCATCTCATCGAGTCAATTAATGTCTATGTAAGTATACTTCGAATTGAACTTATTAGTATAAATACCTACACTTTTCCACGACTGCCAGATAATCTGAATAACTATATTTGAGAACTAAGCGCAGAAAACAGAATTTAGGGATACACAAAAGATCCCGCTGAGTTGAAGTGATTTCCCAATCCGAAAAAATGACCACCGCTGAGAAGAGAACATACAAACAGATATTACCATAATCGTAACCAGCCCTTTTAGCATCCAATGCTATCCAGCATTGGATGCTAAAAGGGCTGCTAATGGACCTGTTTATGAATGAATGTATGGCCTTAAAATGCCACGCTGTTCAAACGAATTGGCAAGTCCATTCTTTTACAAGTGGTGTAGTTTCTCAGAACTTATGGCAGCGCCTTTGTTATCCTCTAGTCGTCCTTTACACCGAGGAGACACCCATGGGAACAGATGGAGTGGTGCTATTCTTAAGTAGACCGACACTGGAAGGCTACAAACAGATTTAGTTTTAAAAAGAAGTTTATTATAACTACAGTAACACGGCTTACTAAAATCCGGAACATCAACACAGACCTAATAATTCATCCTAGTCACGATACCTAACATCGTACGTGGGCATTCTAATAAACACACTTGTGACGCAAAAGTAACTGATACACGATTGTTGAGAGACATAAGTATTACTACATAAGTACAAGCGGTGTCTGTTACCTCGTTGGCGTTAACTTGTAATTCCAGTGGGAACCCTCTATCTGAATACAAAGTACCTTAATTATTAACCCGGCACATAAGCTATAACTATGCCAAGTTTCATTAAAATCCGTCCCGTAGTCCTTATGTGATACGCGTTCAAACAGACAAACAGATAGACAGACAAAAATTCCAAAAGTGGCTGTATTGACTTATGTATCGTTTGCACTCGTAGAGTACACTGCAATCATAGATAGTAAGAGAATATTATTTAGATATCGTTGACTGCAACATTTTTTTCAACAAATATTTCATGTACAGACACGGCTCTCTTACGATTTTATTATTGCATGCTTACCTATGAACCGATCTGTATGAGAAACTGAAAGAAATCGTTTTGTTATAAAAATATTTATTATGTTAGTCGAAATATTGACGCATATTATCTACACATTGACGCTACCTCACGGACAGTTGATTAATGCCACTCCTGTAAAGGTATCGTGGACGGCTATCAATGAATTCTTCAAAAGCCCTAATCACGCTACTTCAGAATCAAATTTTTTCGTTACAAAAAGTTGTCCAAAGAAATGGAAATCTGTCGGGGCAGGGTCGTAGGTCGTCCATGGGGCTCATCTTTAGGATAGCAATTTCCAGAACGGAAGAGTTCAAACCATCTACGCACGGTGCGATCGTTTGTAGTGTTTGGCCCATACACACTATTCTTGTGAGCCGTCTCACTAGCGTTGGAGCCGCGACGAAACTCATATTAAAAAATAGCACGAATTAATTTTCAATTTATCCATTTTATTTTCAAGACATTCACATGAACAAAATTTTGGTAGTACAGGAACAGAAATGAAATACTGATTTTGAAATAAGAACATCCTAGCCATTAGGTGCATTTTTTTTATTTTGAAATTCGAATTAGAACAGAAGATTACGATACTCAAAGTGGCCAGTAATAAAATAAGTCGTGTCGTAGATAAGCGCCTAATATATGTATAGATGTATTATTATACGAGTATGTATCTAATATTAAAAAGAATGTGTGTTTGAAAAAATGATTTTGGAATAACTGAAAATCTGTTTAACAATTCATTTAACAATTACCAAGCTATCGATTGTTGTTAACTTAGCGTTGGAATTTAATTTTTTTACGATCTTCGATAATTTTAGCCGTAAAGCAGTTTGGTAGTATTTTTTATTTTCTAGGCGTAATTAAACTGGATTGATCCAAATGATAGAGATGGATTAATCGGAAGTGACGCATGTGCCGTATACATTCAGAGAGATCGGCAACAATAATTTATCAATGGACACCACTGGACGGACACAGACGCCTTGGTGAAGGTGGCGAGAGGATCTCGATACTTTCTGTGAAGTATAGCCAAATCTATATTTTTTTTTTTATAGGGAAGTAGGCGGGCGAGCAAGCAGTCCCACGTGATGGTAACCTCCGCCCATGGATATCGGCAACACCAAGAGGTTTCCTATTCACATAACTTCACACTTTTATATGTATAAATTTGTATAAAATAAAGTGTATAAAATTGTAATACCAATTTATCATTATTATCATTATTTAAAAAATCATAGTTCCAAAACATTATTACTTAATTCTTTATCTATCCTTTTTCTATCTACTTCTTTAAAATTCAGTTCTCATATCAAACACCCTCAAGTCAAGAACCTTCAATATCCTGAATGTGTATTTACATATGAACTGAATACGGGTTGTGGCTTACCATCCGCATTGCGACATGAATGGATTCGCTTGTGTGTGAACTCCTCCTATATAAATAATACTACTTATATGCCCTTATTTAATCAGTAATATTAAAATAGTTACCTTCTAGAGCCAGGTTTTCTAGTTAGAAAAATAATAACACTAATAATATTATAATAATCTAACTTTTAGATATAGGATTTTATGCACTGTCAAGGTGCCAAAATATGTACGAAAAAGGATCTAAATATACACTATATATGCAATATCAGTAAAGAAAGAACTTGTTGTGAAATAAATTTTTATTGCACAAAATAAAAGCTCTGACATAAATTTACACAAGTATTTATAGTTTTTATGGCAATACACTTCTCTAAATTATCAATTTCAAATTTGTGCCGTGTGTCACTTAGAATTACTATATGTATATATATAGGCCGAAAATGACCGTTCCACTTCGTCCGATGGGACATGGGATTGGAAGGGTATATGCTGCAAATGCTCCAATACTACAGCCACTGGGCACACTTAACTGGCCAAGTTATCTTACTCTCACAGAAGACTACAGTAAAATATACTAAATTTCCCATTTTATCCTGTCCATTTCTATCCTATCCTAAAAAATAGATCGGTGAATTTCAAATAAGAAGAAGCATTATTCATATTTTCATATAACATTTCCCTCGCTAAAACCCATAAACTTCAAACTTATTCCTACAATAAAGAACTTCTAATTCGAAGTCTAAAAACTTCCTTTGCCTTAATAACAATACATTTCCGTGAATTGAAACGTCTTCGAGATCTTGTTGTATACTGTTGCTATGCCCAATTAAAAGTGGATTAAGTATAAAAAATAAACAAAAAGCACTATAATAATAGGCTTTAAATGAGAATAAATTGTTTGTAACATCGTCACAATTGTATGCTCTTACAGAACTAAACTTTTTGTTCGTTTATAGCTCTGTGCAAAAAATTGGGACAAGTTTTAGGGCTCTAAAATGGCGCTTTTATCATAGTTGGCCTGTCTGACCACTAGGGGCAAATATGGACTGTTATTTTATTATGTATTTAATCCACATTTCCCACCTACCTCATGCACGGTAGAGAACAGAAATGTTTTCTACCGTTACATCTATTGTATTATTTATTATTATCATATATTATTTATTGCACTCCTTCCCTAAATCTTTTCACTGTACGTACAGTACTTTTGGAACAATTGAAATTGGTATACAATGATTTTCGTTAGTATAAAGAAAAACAGAATCACTATTATTTCCTTTTCATGCATGTACAGTACGACACAACTCAGTGGCGTCATCGGCTAATCTCGTCAAAACGAACTTTACCGAATGTAATGTGTAATCAAAGTACGACGCACCTGCGATCGTCCGATGCGTCTGAAACAACAACGAATAAGACATCGAGGCGGGAATGAATCGCTTTCCTTTGGTCGAGCGAATAGGAACATCGTTGTAATCTCTGAGTTGTGTTGTTCTATACAAAGTCATGCTAGTAAAACACCTATTTGTTCGACCTGTCAAGGTTCGAACAAATACAAACTCTTTTACAGCTCATTATCAAGTCGGTTAGGTGAGGTTAGATTAACAAATACAACGTTGTCGAACACATCTGTTCTTTCAATTAGAACATCGAATGTATATGTCAATAACATGTTTATGGAGGTAAATAAATTTTATTTTTAATTTTGTTTTTATTCATTTTCTCCGTAGATTACGTGACAGCCGTAATATTTTATTTCCTTTTATAGAAAATATATCATATTTAATTCATAAGTTATCTATTCTTGTTTATTTGCATGCAAACAAATAAGTATACTTGTTTATTTGCATGCATTATTAGAATGTCGACATATCTGTAATTTAAATGTATAAAATGATTCTATAAATGATTCAACATTATCCACCCACCAGTCGAATATACAGTCCACCAGATGGACGGTATACTCGCGTGCTACCATCTTCCTTTAAAAAAAAGTAAATAAAAAATTTAAATTAGCTAGTCGGCCAATTTTTTGAGAAAAAATATTTTGCAATCGACATTTTAGCGCTCTCGCTAAAATTATGCTACTGTTAAAGTTAAAATCGAGTAGGTAGATAGTAGTGACGAAACTTAGAATTAAGTAATGAAAAAGTCTGGACAAATGAAAGTTAATGTAGCAACGTATTTGTAATATGTCCGTCTACTCCAACGATGCATCCAGGTCAAAGTCGAGTTTATTAAATGTGTTTCTAAACAGACGTATCTATACAAATAAAGAGGATGCGAATTATTAGTATAAGTGTATTGATATTTTTATGCTTTATCACTTTTGCTATTACTTTGCTTACTATACAATTTGGTACTTTGTACACTTGTGGTCCAAAATAGGCGTTTTTACTGTTCATAATCCGATTTTGATCTATTTGTATTTGGTTTAAATAAAAATCTACAGGTACTAAAAGTATACGCAATAAAAATGTTAAGTTTCTAAAATGTGACTTTTCGTTTGATAATGCAATGCAATGCAACCAGCCCTTTCAATATCCACTGCTGGACACGGGCCTCCTGGTGCTCATTGTCTCGTGCGTGGGGGATGTATGGCCTTAAAACGCCACCCTGGTTGACGAGTCCACACTTTCAGAGGTGGTGTAGTAGCCGTTTTGTTATTTCTTAGTTACCCTTAACGACACTCACGGGTAATACTATGCTATAGCCGGCCGACACCACAAGATAGTTATTTTAATTTGATGTCCCTTGTACGTTTCGAGTTATCATATGTGTCTCAAAATGACACAATAAAATAAGTATATTACTTTTAATATTTTTTTTTTTTGTTAATATAGGTTATGTCCTATGTAGCTGTTTTAATTTTTTTTTCACATAGGTATACGGTGATAGCTTAGGAGTATTTATACTGGACTCACATTCGTGTCATCGTGAGTCCAAAATTTCAGTCCATTCAACTGAGTTTGAGTCGTGTGAGGAAACCCTTGTGAGGAAACCCAGAATTAAAATACAAACTGAAGTATGTGATCCACCAATCCACACCGGGCCTGCGTGGTGAATTATTGATAAAAGATTTACTAGGGGAAGCCTGAGTATTACAGTGGGACGTTATGGGCTGATGATACAAGCATTATTTAAAAAAAAAAAATGTGGATCCATGTATACGCGTGAATGACAGAGACTCATTCATGTATTTAAATATTGTGCTACACGCGAGTAGCATGTCAGTAGTGGCAGTAGTCATAACATAGTAGCACCTTCTTTTTGACTTCTAAACCCTATAGCTCCGTCATTTTTCAAGATAATTTGTGTTTTATTTCACTAACCTATTTCTAGCAGATTCGGCTGTTTAATTACATACGTAATTTCTTACAAGGAGTCAGATAGCCGAAAGTTCCGTTTTGTTACCGAAAGCACCGAGGTGTTTATTGGTGTTTATACTAAATTAATTGCAAATCTTTAGCGTCATCGTTAGCCATGCAAATAGCTACACACAATCAACAGTTATTTTTAAAACTAGTCTTCATCAATTTCTTTCATCAATGCCGGTACACAAGTAGCTACATCGTTGAACCAGCCTTAGTCAGCGACATTTTAGCGCCCTTTTTAAGCATTACGTCACTATTTATCTACTTGAATCTCATCCGGTAACTCGCAAACAAAAACTCTATGTACAAAAAATGTTCTTGCAAGAAGTAACAGTACTCCAATCAATGAATGTGAACCTTAGACCTTGGAGTTACATTTTCTATTATAGTCTGCTCGGTTCATACTCTTCACTTTAGGAAGTGCTTGTTTCGATGGCCATATTGTACGTTAATTTCCTATGTACACTATTGCCCAAGAGAGCGTTCGAACAATTACTAATTCCTTTAGATTTTATTACCAACTTAATCAAAAGGCCCCTAGGTGTGGCCAACTACAAATAAAACTTGTAGAAATAAGCCTGCCCATGCAGATAAAGAGAAAAGAGTATGAGTATGGAAGTTAAAGACATCAGAATAACTCTTTTCCAAATGCAACAAAAAGTTTGTAATTTTTTCTTAATTCCCTATTTCCTCCTTCAGAAACGGATCGATTTTATTTTTTATTATTTGCATTAAAAGTTTCTTTTATAGTAGGAAGGCGATAGACGAGCATACAGCCCACTTGATTGTAAGTGGATACTGTCGTCCATGGACCAGAAACAAAAAATAAGTGTCCGAATGTGTGTACATTTAATTTCTGTGCTTATAAATAATCTAATGTACTGATGAATTTTCCCGATAGTGGGAAAATTCCCGGAAATAACACATCACTAAACTAGTGTATACTTAATTTATTCACAATCAAAGTTTCTTCTCTGTTGTTTGGCGTTGATTTTGTTTTCCCATCGATGTGGGAATAGACTAGATGACACATCATATGTTCCTATCAAAGGCACCTGGTTAACAACTTCTTTTAAACCAGATGAGGACAGGTTCATTAAAAAGTCAAACTTGGAACTTAGGTACTACGTACTAAGAATGTTCCATTTACAAAACACATGTGAATTAAAGAATTTGAGAGCTACTAACGTGCTTGCCCTGGGAGTGCTTGGTTAACATATCTAGTATGTATTCTGAAATCGATGGATTTTCTAAGGCTTGCCACTACAAACGATGGTTCTATCTTTTATTCAGCTAAAACCGGCAATCTTTTTAAGGCCCCATCACATTACGCAATGTAATTTTAAATTATATTACTGGAGTTAGGCAGTTCGGCAGCCCACTCTGGTGTTGCAGGTGCCAACGGTCGGCGGTAGTCACTTACCATCACGTAGACCGCATGCCTGTCTGCCACCTTCACCATAAAAACGTCAGAATTATACGTATTGTTATAAATCGTGTTACCAAAATAACGCAAAATTTTAAACACGTTAACTAAATTAAGAATAAACAAATCCATTCTAGAGAGAAACGAATTTACTTTATTTAAAAAACTTTATTGCACATTAAGGTACTTTAGGTTCATCATATATATTATTATTTTAAGGAACAAATCGAAGTTTTATTGTCCCATCTAAAACATTCGTAACGCTCATTACTGAAAATATATAATGTCTCACGCACTGTGTTTGAAGTAACTGTATTTGTTTTGAGTAACTGCGCGTAGAATGAAGGATATACTAGAACTGAACAAAAAGTTATTTAAGAAGAAAGTTATGGGAACAGCTGGTGGAATCGATTCAACTCTAGATAACTATTTCCAGTCCTTAACCAGCTATTTTCGTTATTTCAATCACGCGTTGTATACATACAAACACACATTATAAATCTAAACTGTTTTATCAATATCCCTGTGCAATATCCCTCATATAAATCTGTGTATATACGGGATATTATGTTATGTAGGTCCGATATACATGAATAAGTATAAATTTTGTACTGAAAGTAATTTTGCGGTTTACTGTTCACCATTTGAAGAGATGTATTCCTTAAAGTTTCCTTGAATAAAAATCCATAAGCAGCCCTTTTGTCGTCTATACTGGACACGGGAATCCACATTCACATTGTCTCGTGTATGAGGAACGTATGGCCTTAAAACGACATGCTGGACAAGCCGATTGGCGAGTCCACTCTTTAAAAGGTGGTGCAGCTATCAGGGCTCGTGACGGCGGCTGTTTTTTATCCCTTAGTAGCTTTTTACAATACCCACTGGAAGAAATGGAGTGATGCTAATATAAAGCCAACCGACGCCACACGATTGGCTTTAGAATTTGCCTACATGTAAACGCAACTTGATTATGTTTAATTAGTCGATGGGTGGTCTTTAATACGTAGACCACCCAAAGAGTTCGGTACTTCATATATAATTTATTTTGGCACAAACAGTAAACATGTTATTACATAATAAACATTAAACATGATTAAAATAATTTTATAACACGAGGAACGCTCCGCTCCACATTACTCGTGACTTGTCTTCTTTGATCCTCAATGTCCTAAGAATTAATATATCTTTATATTAACTGCTATCAAGGTTAAGTTTACTATCGATTATATAAATGACAAAATCACGACCAATGTAAAGGACTTATAGCGTAAAAAAGGCCGATTACCATTACCATAGAAATGGGGTTTTCGCTACTTTCTGTAAACTGTAGAAAAAACATTAAATGTGTATGTTTAAGAAATGTTCACCTGTTTACATCATTGTTAAGAGGAGGGGATGGCCGGAAGCAGATTTCAAAAATAGGTATTTTTACCAATTTGTCTTGACAGCAAGCGATGCCACTTCTTTGACAGAAGGGGACAGTTGCACCTCGAGCTGAAAAAATCGAAATCTATGAAAATTCGAAATTCGAAAAAAATAAGGTTTCCTAATCCCCCCGTTTCCTCCTCCAAATATGAATCGATTTCTTTTTCTTCGTTAGATAAAAATTTTTATATGTTTAAACGTTTTGCTTTTTAAACAAGAGTTCTCTGACGTTTTAACAGGACAATATTTTTGATTTTTGGAGGGTCCAAGCACCTATTCCAAAAAACTAATCAAAAAAATCAAAATCTAGACACTCGCTCGTGATAGATATCTGTAACATATTAAAAAATAACGGCTCTGTTGCCATAACTTACAAAGAAAACAAGGAAATACGTTTGTATGGACAAAACGCTTCTTAAGCACTGCATCACGCTACTGAATACGTAGAGGCTGTAGCCGTGGATTATCTTCATTTATTAACATAGCGATAATACTAACATACTAACAAAATCAAACTTTAATGTCTGAAATATACTCTTATGGTAATATTAAAAAAAAGTTAACAATTAAAGATCTCTAAACAAAGTCTTTGACCGAGGCCACGTATCGAAAAATAATCTTATCACTTTAAGTGTTTCTTATGAGTGCTTCTTATATTGGAATTCTGGAATCTGCCGAGTGTGAAAGGTCGGCAACACCTCGTTATCCAGGATGTTGAACGTCTAGACGTATAAAACGTATTTTTTTTTTAATTTTGGTTGAGCACACTCGATAATTCTAGATATTATCAATTTCTTACCGCTTTTGTAGTCGTACTGGGTTTAGTTTCTATTTAAACTGTTCTACCAACAACGTGTATTTCACCTTCTCATTCAAAAACAGCACTTTTTACATAACAATGACTAATAAAATATATTGTTGTAATTTAAAGACTTTATTGCAGATGTAGAATTACTGAAAGAGACTGAATTACTCATTGTTGAGTTAATTCAACTCGAATTGAAAAACATCTGTATTTCTTTTGCAATATATATGTAAAATTGACTTACTATAAATGTACTAATTTCATTGTGTTGAGGGAATTGTGTTACCATACCTTATTATACTATAGCACTGTATTTATCATATGTCAATTTGAACGCCTCGAGGCAGCACTTGGTTCAGAAATGAGTGAATAAATGAAATGATATGCATATTTACTTAAGTGTAATTTAGACAATATTTTTCTATCATTTTTAAAAGTAGAATCATTAATCGTCGATACATTTATATCATCTTCTATATATATAATTAAATCGTAACAAAGGAGTGTCCGTAAATTTAATATTTTTTTTAAAAAAGTAGTTGCAATTTAAAGTAAGCAAAAACCATTGGACAGATTTTAATGAAACTTGGCATAGTTATAGCTTATGTGACAGGTCTTCTTGAAGGAGGAGGGTGCATGCTGAATCCCACAGCCGCTGGGCGCACTCGACTGGCCTTGTTACACCTCTCTCACGGGAGATTACATTTCCCACTTTATCCAACTTCCCGAATGCCAGAGCTCATTCCCATCCTATCACGTGATCCTCGAAGAGGTCCTCAGTACATTTAAGAAGAAGAAAATTATCGCCGTCTCGCTCCTCAAACACCACCGCAAGTCCTCAAACCATTAGAAGAAAAATATCAAGACTTTCATTTCAAGAACTCCATAGTCGATAGTTCCTGCTCCGCCAATCTAAGGGTCCGGTGGATGTGAGCTACGCCGACCTTCGTGTACAACGTCCCGCACAGCAGCACCCTGGGGTGACCACTCACCACTGAACAAGAGGAGGGCGCCGTTGAAGAGACCGGAGACAAGAAAACATACGGACCGTTCGTAAGGGCCGTTCGTGTGTTTTCAAGTCGCCAACGAAAAATTTTGTATGTCATTTTGTCGAGGCGAGTGACTCTGCATTAATTTGTAGATCATTGGGATCGGATGATTTATAACAATTTATGGTTTGCAACCTTTCCCACAACGTTTGTCATTCTGGACCGATGACGGTATGTATCGCGGATGTGTCAGCTCGTCCGCCGCCTTCTTTCCAGAAATAAAAATAAATAAAAGGTACCGATAATACAAAGGTACAAAGGTTCATTGTGATTAAAAGGTCGATATTTAGAATACCTTTATCCCGTTCCATCGTAGAATGCTCATGACAATCAAGCTAGCTAAACACAGTCTGTCTACGCGAACAGAGTCGCAGCCACTCCTAGTTTTTAATAATAAACGCATCTGCAGATTCATAATCTTATGCAAATAACTGTAACTTATGCAATAACCGTTGATACCGTGCGCAATTGTGCGAAATTAATAATAATAACAAAATAAATAATACGCAATCAATAAATTAATTTATTTAATAATAATTTGTCAGTATCTTTTTTGAGGGGGAGAGTGCACGCTGCATTGCAACAGCCCCTGGGCGCGCTCGACTGGCCACGTTACCTCTCTCTCACAGAAGACTACTTTGAAATGCACCGCATTTCCTACTTTATCTTATTTCCCTAATGAACGTACGTATTTCGGTAGTGAGTGAGATGGTAGTGAGTGAGATGTACCAGAGCCCATTCCCATCCCATCCTATTCTATCCCTCCCCATTTTCCCAACCCTTTTTCCGAATTCATTCCTATATCTCCAAAGGTAGGCAATTCCGTTGATATTGCGTGCCGCCTGTGCTGCGTTGCTGCCAGTACGAAATTCATATTCGAAAATAAACAGTACTTTTAACTTTTCCATGGTCGCAAATACAACGATTTCTAAGCAAAAAGATTAAAAAATAAATGAACAACTGACTTTGCAAAATAATGTCCTAGCTTTAAATTGACACGCCAGATAACAAAGTTCAAAATGGCCGCTATGAACGAATAGCAATTTCATACGTAAGGCCCTAATATATCGTTTGTTTTATTATAAAGTTATCATTAGAAGTATCTTAAGACCTAGTATTAAAATTATCATAGATAATAAATGAAAGAATAGAAATAAATTCATTGGACCAATCCTTATATAATTAGTTAAATATCAATAATTTAAAAAAATCTGGATCCTTACTCCTTACTGGAATCCTTACTGGTGCATTTTGGGCTGAAACCCCCAAGTGATTTAATAGAGAAGGTCTGTGCCCTGCAGTGCGACATTAAAAAATGCGGATGAAAAAAGAAGTAGATATATATTAGATAGAAATAAGAGTGAAAGATGCCACAAGTGATTGTGCCATTTTTCATGTACGACGTCGTTCTTCGTTTCTAACGGCCAATATTTAAAGTATATTATAATGAGAGTGCGCCTCTGTACCAAATTTTATACGAATAAAGATTAATATTGTGCGTATGATTATAATTATCAGTCACTTTAACAACTCGTACACTATACTGCTTGGATTATAGCTATCGTGCCTTCTAAACACGATAATACAAATGCAGTATGCAGGTAAGGTGCAACCAATTTGAATATTTGCGTAATGATCAGAATGTCTTTGACACGAATGTTGTAAAGTCCTTGGTAAGAGGCCGGGGTTTCACCACAAACAAGTTCGTGTCCGTTTTAATCTTCCCTGTTATTGCATTGAATTATTTGATTTACAAAAACAACTACTTAAGTATCTTTAAGAGTAACGTTATAGGGAATGTGGTTGAGTTGACAGATTTGCAATTTGCAGGCCATCCAACTCAATCCAGTCTAATCTAATTTAATCCAATCCTGTCTCGTTCAATATAATCTAATCTTCAGTATAATCAAATCCAGTGTAATTCAATACAATCTAATCTCCAATGTAATCCAATACAATCTAATCTCCAATGTAATTCAATTCAATCCAGTGCGATTCAATCTGACCCAATAAATTCCAATTCTTCTTCTTTTAGTGCCTCTCTACTGTTCGAGGTTGAGTGATCTCTAGCCAAGCGATACAGATCTTCGACGTTAAAAACTAAACAGACATTTCAATCCACTTTCTGATGTTTCTGCGCCTTGATCATCTTCTTTTTTCAACTACTTTTTCGCTTCAACTTTTCCCATAATGACTAGAAGGTGTTATCGGTCGTGCTTAAGTGCATGTCCATCGTTAACCACTTTCTTCCTTTTCATGATAATCATAGTGTCAACTCAATCCCATATTCAATCCTATCCAATTATGTCCCAGCTGGTGAACCAGCGTGATAGATTGTGGCTTAAAAGACCATTGTCATTGCAAGGGAAGGCCCTAATAAACTTCGTAAGGTCGGGGCGATGGTGTGGGAATTAAAGGGCACACTGAGACAAAAAGTATCCTTTAAGTACTTGGTGGAATTAGATGGGATGGAAAAATATTACTTTTTTATTTATTTAACAATTTATTGTACACACATAACATGAAACAAATAAAAAGGAAGAAAAAAAAACAGATGTGCAAAAGGAAAGCTTATCTCCTGCGGAGATTTCTTCCAGCAGACCTGCGAATGTGAAATATAGGTCAAGACAGGAGGGCAGACGTAGTGCGAACGGAATTTTTTTATGTATAATAATTTAATAGTACAATAATATTAACAAAATACATATAAACACATACATATTATAACATTACGGACTATTTAGGAAGTTGAAACAATGCTCTTTTAATCGGTTTTTAAAAATAATAATAGAAGAACAATCTCGTATCCTATGAGGGAGAGCATTCCACAAGCGTATGGCTTGAACCGAAATTGAATCCTCACAGCTACGAGAATTGTGAGTAGACGGGGTGATTATTTGGGTTCTAAGGATTCCAGATCTTGGAAATATATTCTAGAAACGGTCACGCAAGTAGGTAGAAGAAAAGCTTTGTGAAGAACATTATAGAGGTAGGAGTGTAAGAATGTGACAATTACGGCGAGAGCGAGCGATAACCACTGAAGCTTCTTCCTAAACTCACAAATGTGGTCAAACTTGCGTAAACCAAAAATAAAGCGATTACTCAAGTTTTGGAAACTCTCCAGTCTATTTAGTTCTTTAGTGGCATCTAGAAAACATACATCGTCTTAATCAATAATTGGAAGAAGGAAAGTCTGAGCAACATTAGTCGTAGTTTTAATAGGTAATGAATTTTTTTACTGATCTCATTGATGTGACAGATTAATTAATAACACTCAAGTTCTTAGCGGAGTTGGTATACATTGTCGTATAGTTATAGGTGGAATAATAGAAAGATCTAAACGATTATACTTATATTTACTGCTAATAATTATAATCAAAGTTTTAGACTCGGCAGGGTTTACCAAAAGGCCAAATGATTTTGCCCACAAACTAATGCTGTGCAGATCTTTGTTCAGCTCAGATGTCTATTTTGCAATATCGGCAACATCAAAATGTCCGTAAAATTGTAAGCCGTCAGCATAAAGATGATAATTAGAAGTAAGCACTTTCGAAATGGAATGGATAAATACAGAGAGAAAGAGAGGAGATATCATGCCACTTTGAGGAATTGCAGCAACGAAATCGCACCAGTTGGTTACGATATCATCGTGTCGTATCATCATCAATGAGAGCGTCCCCGAAGGTAGGAATAAAATTAAACCAACAGATTGTGTGAGTGTAAAAAATGGGTAATAATGGCTTTATTTCCCACTCGAATTTGAAATTGGATGGGGTGGAAAATTGATTCTGGTAAATCTTATCAATTCCCGAAATATGAACTACGTGGTACAATATTTTACGGGATTGTTCTGTGAGTTCTATAATATTGTTAACAATTTCATAAAGGTCGTGTTTAACAACATTTTATGTGCTAGTTGTGTACGTATACGAATGAATCGAGGACGCAAGTCCGATTAACAGGTGCCGCTGCTAATTACCTACGCTTTCATCAACGCCGATTAAAAACACAGGACATAAAGTACACAGTAGTGTACCTTTGTGAGAAGGCTTTTTAATTATACAAAAAAATATATTGCAGGATGATCAGAAAAATCAGTCCGAAGTGTTATTTGCGCGAGCACATTCATACCACATTCAAATGTGCTCGAGTCTTTAAAGACTCTGTTATGATGAAAGATGTCAAAAACGTTTTTGCACACTATAATGGACGACACCATTTGATTATTTCAGAGATGCTAAGAATTAGTGTCTTTTTCAGCTTTGTACGGGACTCCAAAAGGTTATATGTACAATTGGATAAATATCATATAGGCGTTTGTAATTACGATATTTGTAAATATAATTGCGTGTAGTCTGAGCTTATGATCAATTACGTTGGGAATTCACAAATACTCGTTTCTGTTTTTCGAACGGAATCGCATAGTTATTACTGAAATAACAATCCTTATTATCCGTGTATCTTCATTATTATTAGATTTCATTTCAATCGCACGCAATTATTTCAAGACAGCACAGTTTCACTACTGTGTTCTTTGTTGCACAGTGGTGTTAAACGTTCGTTTAAAATTCCAACTTTCTTTAATCCTACTTTCCTGTAATCATGTTTGTTAGTTTGCTGCAAACAAGGAGTTAATTAAATCAAGATGTCGTATCAATTGACCTAAATCTTGTTAAGATGTTATAACTATATTGTGATATGCTGAAGTGGCGGAGTGAGGGTCATATGTGTAACAAGACCGATAACCGATGAGGTAGATGAGTCCTTGAATGGTCCTTGAATGCACCGGGAACTATAGCGTTTACACCCACCGGTCAGGTGGATTTGAAGAAAACCGCCGGTAGTGACTGGATGAGAAAAACAGATGACTGTGTGTGGTGACCGGTTCTTAAGAGAGGCCTACATTCAGCACTGGAGAAACGCAAGCTGATGGTATGGTACCTATGTATCTAAATACCGTCGCTTATGGGTGCCAGTACAACTCGCTATCTTCTAAAATAAGAAGTTCTAGATTGTACCGCTTCCATAATAACCGCGATGTCCCCTAAACTGCCTCTAAAAGGTTATATTCCATTTGAATATTTTACTAACCAATAAAATTTGCAATTCGTCCAATAACCTAGTAAAGATTATTGTTTTTTGCTTCAGAACATTAGCACAGTTTCTCTTTACGACTTGAAGTATAAAGTATAATGGGCCGTAATAACGGTATAAAGATGTAACAGATTAGACTGTTAAAATAATTCAGTTTTCTATCTACGAGTACTTGTACAATATTCACTTTTTACAATTTTACCGAGTATATTTTAAGGCGGAGAGGGTGCACGCTGCAATCCTTCAACCGCTGAGTGCATTCAACTGGTCAAGTCTGGACTGAACTCTTTCACAGAAGACTACAGTAAAATGTACTGCATTTCCCACTTTATCTTATTCCTACAATGTACGTATGTGTTTCGGTAGTTAGTGAGATATACTCTACCCAAAGATTAGCTGATAGAGAATGCCTTAAGAAATTAAGTTCTCCTTTTGTACCATAATGTGCAATAAATATATGCCACAGCCCATCCTATCGTAGTTTAATATAAATGCTGTAATAAATATTATTATTTAATATATGACTGTATTTGTACTGCATTTCCCACTTTGTCCTATTCCCCGAATGTACGCAGGCACGTGTTTCAGTAGCGAGTGAGATATGCCAGTGCACACTTTTATTTCATCCAATCCTATCCCTCCCCATTTTCCCAATCCTTTCTTCAAATCCATTCCTATATCTCCAAAGATAGACAGCGCATCCGGCGGCGTGTCAACATACGTTACTCTGGAGTTTGTACTGATGATGGCATGTATGATGCATGTCCACGAACGACAGTATCCACTCACCACCAGATGGACTGTATGCTCGTCTCTCGCCTTCTTTCGATAAAAAAACATGTTTGTCGGGACTCTAATCTCTAAGTTTAGACCTTAAGCCCTATGCAACTTGACTGTTAACTCTGACTCTTTCTCGAACGGAAGTTATAATAGAATTCCCGCTTGTACGATTTATTGACCTTTGCGGCTTGCAAAAAATTCAACGTATAGATTATAGCTATATTGTGGTTATGAACTGTTATGAACAGTTATTCTGCAGTGTAATAATAATTTATGAGCATTGTATTCAGTATGTGAGTAGCAAAAAATTCTGTCTTCTGCTAATCCGGTTACTTCCATAGTGGCATAGTATAGCAGTAGTTTAACTCCGATCCCGTGAACAAAATAGTTATAGCTTGTTTTCAAATTATCTGACTATTGCGCGGTGTTGAAAATTTATTTTATTTGTCACGTTATTGTTTTTCTATGACTGTTTCAAATGTCATATTAGACAGATTGTCTATCTATCCATTATGATAATTGAAACTATGATACAATGTCATAGTATGTATATGTACGGACACGGTACGAACACAAGTAAATCGCGACTCGTGCATTTGTATGAAGATAACCTACTGTTACATTATCTACGTTGTTCACATTTGGCAATATTGTATTAGCTATTGAATCTATTATATCACTCATATAGACAGTATATCGTATTTATAGTACATACTGGCTTCCAAATTAAAAAATAAATGGATAAATTTTTACTATGATAATAGCTTATTATTAAAATCGTTACAATTTGTTGAGCGGATTTTGATAAAAACTACGTTTTTCAAATGACGAAAACTGCCCCAAGAGTGGTCCCGCAGATCCCAAGACTAACCCGAACATACAAACGTTTTAAATGTAAAGATAGTTATTGCACTGAACTAGGAATTGCTATTTATGGCAGGAAATAATCAAATCGTCAATTCAATATTTAATCAAAAGGTTATTTCGGTTTATTTTTAAACTTTTGTCTTACATTTCAATGCGGAATCATATTCAAAATAATGTTAGTAATTCTCAGTAGACGGATAACAATGTATTGAATGCTCGATAAATACAGGGGAGCTGCGGGTGCGAAGGGTATGGTCGCAGTAGTCGTGGAGCGGATGGATCCATGCGAGGCATAACTGATGATCGATTAGCTCAGTTGCTGGTATCTCTGCCTGTAGTACGAACGGCCCTGGGTTAGGGTTTTTAAAGATTTATGTTTGTTCTTATGATTCAAATGTATTCTAAACGTCCAATGTAAAATAGGATATTTATATTTTGGAGTCGGGATTAAACGTCTACAATTAAAAGTTTTTGTATACCTTTCATTTCTGACGTTTCGATACGAATTACACTGACCGAGTCATATGTGCAAAATTTGTACGAAATATGAAATTCTAAAAAGTTAAATGAGTTTTTTTATATGACAAAGAAACCTATTCGAATAGAGAAAACATTAGAAAACTCCTTACAAAAAATCTGTAGAATCCATTAAACAATATATTTTTGTAGTTTAATTTAATAACTATATTTATTATACTAATTTGGTTAGTTATTCATTTATTATACTAATGTAAAAAAACAGTCTTATCCCCAGCCGTCAATTCTATTCTGGAATAGTCCATTTTGCAACTTCAGCCATCATTAATTACCATAAATTTCGTTCGTTATGCAACATTTAAAAATTATATATTTTTGTTCCTAAAATGAAGAAAAGAGAAAAGAAATGAGTGATAATAATTAAGAAATAATTAAGGGAGCATCAGAAAATACTGAATGAGCAGCAAATTGATGGCAAACTATGAGTTAGCTGTGATGACATTCTTAGTAATTTAAACTTATTTATTGATTTTTTTTATAGAAAAAAGCTGTAGACGGGCATACAGTCCATATGATGGTAAGTGGATACTGTCGTCCGTGGACATCCGCGATACATGCCAACATCAATCCAGAATGACAAACGTTGGCACGCCCCCGGATGCTCTGCCCACCTTTGCAGATCAAGGAATGGATTGGGACTAAGCGTTGGGAAAATGGGGAGGGATAGGATGGGAATAGACTCTAGCATATTTCACTCACTACCGGAACACGTGTGTACATTGGGAAAATACGATAAAGTAGGAAATGCAGTACATTTAAAGGTAGTCTTCGTGAGAGATGAGTAACGTGGCCAGTCGAGTGCGCCCAGCGGCTGTGGGAATGCAGCGTGCACTCCCTCCCTTACAAAATTGTGATTGTTTATTATTATTTAACACTTAATTAATTATGATTTGCTGCCTATATAGATTATTTTTGGTGCTCACAGGCCAAAGTAAATCTGTCGAAATTTTGTAATTAATCCGCGTTAACTCTAGCCATACACTCCGACCTACCTCGCAACGCATTAACGTATCCAAAATATTTCGATTTTCACCCTTATTACTAGCCCATTAAGGTGTCATTAGTATGTATCACCGATACAAATGAACAGGTAAACAAGAGAAAACCTTGGAGGCTGTCATTGTGTACAATAAACGCCCGATGACCTTTCCTCCTCCGTTACAAAACATCAATTGTAACGTGCAACGGTTCTCAGTAATACGATTTGATTAAAATCCCGTATTGTACTGTTACTGAATGAATTGAAATAATGTTGTCTGTATTTGAAAGTATGTGCGTGCGGTGTCGGCCGGATTTAAAATATCACCACTCCATCTCTCCCCGTTGATATTATAAAAGGCGCCAAACGGGTAACAAAGCTGCTACCACAAGCGTTGAAGAACTACACCACCTCTGAAAGAGAGAACTCGCCAACCCGCTTATTCAGCTCCACCTGTCGCCGAACACGCGCGCCCCTTTGTTCTTCGATAAAGGCCGTTGTTTTTTTGATGAATGAAGGGCTACGAATGCCTAATGATCTATCTGGTTGCGTTTACGGTTATTCAAAACTTACGATCTAAACATATGGGTAAGTGCAGGGATTCTTGAACATTAACAAGTTTTCGTCTAAAACTATTTAGTAAGAATATCACAAGGCAAGTAAAAAGTATATTTGTTATCTTAAATAGTAAAGTAATAAATAGTATTAGTGCTCAAATAACTGTTACTTCATCAGTCCGAATGCACCTTGAAATATATTTTTTTCTATAGAAAAATACGGCAGATGAACTGACCTTGGGATTATATATATACATGCACGATACATGCCTGATGTATACATACGCGATACATCAATCTACCGCGACTATTACGCGCTGTCTACCTTTGGAAATTTAGGACTGGATTTGGAGATAATTTTGGGAAAATGGGGAGGGATAGGATAGGATGAAATAGAATTGTGCACTGGCATATCTCACTCGCTACTAAATCACGTACCTCCGTACATTCAAAGAGTAGAATAAATAGGGAAACGCCGTACAGATAAAGTCACATATAAAATAATACATCATTTATTATACTAAACAAAAAAAAATAATTAAAATCTTTTGTAATTTAGTAAATAATGTAATTTTATTAAAAAAATACTAACTGTATACTTAGATGTCGAGTGTAGACATCGATTTGAGAATATATTGTAGTATATTGTACTCCCTGTATTCCGTAATAAAGGTATAACTTATACAGCCTAGGCTTTATTATCAGCTATAAAAACATGTATTAAGTTGTCGTTTTCTTTATTTACTAGCGCCAGGGTCAGGATTTCGACGAATCCTGACTTTCACGGCATTTATAGCCTTTGTAATCCTACTAGAACGCGATCACCTTAAATTCTTATGGCCTTCGACTGGCGGCATGTTGGTGTAGCTGTCAAGGTTACGATAAACAAGAATGCGGATGATACTAAGATTTTCTAGAGAAGGCAGTGGTTTCTTGTGGAACCAACCGCATCTTAATCGCGCCAACTCTATTTTATCCAACACACCCAAAATTCCTTAGATTGGGAACCCGGTGGCGAACTAAAGGCTTTATTTCCAATGATTAATTAAAAAAAAGGTTATTTTATGCGACTGACCGCCTAAGCCGAGAGAGCGAAAAAGTCTGATAGGTGTTACCATCGACAAAAACGTCAACACCACTTTTTAAATTTTGAAAGCCACGCAGGTTAATTCCGAACAATAACTCATTTACGAATTTTAAACAGTTTTTAGGTAATTGTGGAAAGGCTCGGTTGCCCAATGCTACGTTCCAAATTTAAATTCAGACAAAAATTATGGCCAGTTAGAATTACTTTGTGATTTTTGTACGAATAATTAGAAATCTAATAACACAAAAAACTTCACAAATAACATGAGCTCTTTTGAAACGAATTCCTTATTAAAAACAATTGCGTTACAATATTTAAACATCTTGTTATAATTCCGAATACTTTCAAATGAATCCGAACATAATTGTTTATTTAATTGCTTTTGTTCGCTCCTGTTTTGTTATTAAATTCTACGATTAATTCGGAATTAATTGTTTCATTTTAAAGTGATTTCGTTTACGTTAAATAATATTTTTATTATAAATTGTTATTATGAAACAAAGAGGTCTGCTTCAATACTTAAACAAAATAATTTAAGAAATCACGCTTAAATTTAAGAAATTTAAGACCACAATGACAAACGTTCGCACGCACTGGATCCCCTGTGTAGTGGGCCCGATTTCCGATCGGGAATCGAACCCGGGACCTTTTACACAATTAACAGGTTCACTACCAACTGAAACAATTAGTCGTGAGTTAGCTAAAACTGTAAATAACGTTAACTGATATATGTATATATGTATATATATATATATATATAGTGTCTTATTTTGAGAACTTCATTAACTGATATGTATAGATATTAATTTTACATTAATATAAAGACTACTATACTAACCAACACTTATTATTTACACAATTGTTTTCAATAACTAATGTTTACACACATGTTAAAATAATTATGTTTTTTACGGTCCAATCTGTCAAGTTTAATATTGTTTAATCACGTTGTAATATTTGACTTCTTACTGGTTAACTTCTCATTATCAATTACTTTATTTTATTACTTTTTATGCATAGATTGGTGATCTCGACTCTCATTAGTGAGTTTCCTCAATCCGTACTATGGCAGTTTATACTTATACTCAAGTAAGGATTTTAAAAAATATCTCATGTTCCATATTTGAAACAAAATCTTTAGCATGTGGATCTACTACCAATATGTACTGGGCCCGCGTTGTGCATTGTCGCCCGAAACCCCGCAGTAATTTAAAAGTTGAGGCCTGTGCCCTGCAGTAGGACGTGGCTAAGAAAACAGAATGCAATAGGTCTATAACGCACGGGATATCGCACGGTACGGTGTAAAAGTGACACTACCTGCGCGAGCAGTTGGGCTTTGTGGCATGAGGTGAGAAAGGGGGGGAGATGCCCGTCCGTTTACCGCTTGCCACCTGATTAAAAATATCCGTGTATTATTTCATATTCTATAATGTTAATCGATATCGACATAATTTGCTTACATGCCCAGCCCTAGTGATTCCTTCCGAAGCTCTACTGTTCGCGCGCCGAGTATACATTAGAACTTGTGTACAGAGTGTACTTAGAAGTTCCAAGTTAGAACCCATAGGTTATGAAACGAACTGTCTTAAGAGGTCTGTTTCAAGAAAGCTATGGACAGGATTCTGCTACGTTGGCATCGCATCTACATACCCCCTGGTTTCGCAGGTGTCCACAGGCGGCGGCAACCAATTACCATAATGTGGGTCGCTTAAACGTGTGGTGTCAGCCACCTTTATGCTACCACCACCCCATTTCTTCCCATGAGTGTTGTAAAGGGCGACTAAGGCACAAAGCGACTACCACAAGCCTCGAGGACTACACCAACTCTGAAAGAGTGGACTCGCCAATTCGCTTGACCCGCGTGGCGTTTTGAAGCCATACATCTCAGGTGAATCTATAAGAAAATGTACGACTATTATTCGTATTTATATCCATCATTGTAAGTCATAGGAGTGATAATACATATAAGAACTTCGGAGGGTGAATGGATCCGATTTGTTTCGGCGTAAAGAATATAATGTGACTACACGGGGATAGGGATGGGTAGTGAAAATTAATATGGAAAGGTTTTCCTTCTTTTTATACTTCTAGTGAACTGGGATGGATAGTAGAAAATATAGTAGGATGGGAGAGTTCCGTCATTTTTTTTTATTTAGAGATAGGATAGGATAAAAATATACCTACATCGTACAAAAGATGCAAATGAAATGCAAACATTAAAGAATTATAAGGATGTAACAGACAGACGGATAGAGAGAAAGACGTTATAACGAAAGCATACGGGTTTCTAATTGAGCACTGGATTGTTTCTTAACACTACAACTGATGTTTTACCGTAATGTGAATAAAAAGGATAGGTATATTCGCTAAAGCATATCCGTATACCTTACCAACTTCTATAATTAATATGACTTTTCAACTAGAAACTAGAAGTACATTTTTGAAGAATACACGGATGTAAAAGTACACTAAAGCTACCTCCTAATGGTCTAATTATTATATTACAATATGCACATTTTTTTTTATTTTAGGTCAGTATTACATTTAAGTTTAATGACTATCAAATTTTTTCTTTCTGTTCACATATAAATAAAGATTTTGTGTTGTAATCTAGTTAGTAGGTAAATGGTTTGTAAACACTTAGTACAAGATAAGCCTCTTTCTATAAATAAATAAATAAAATCACAAAAGAAGGAATGGTCGTGTCACACAAATAGGTTTGAATAGGTCACACAAAAAGGTCACTACCTTGAAATGTTCTACATTTCCCACTTTATTCGTATTTCCCCAATGTACGTACGTGTTTCAGTAGTGAGTGAGATATGCCAGAGCCCATTCCCATCCCATCCTATCCCTCCCATACTCCCAACCCTTTCTCGCATTCTCCCAATCCATTCTTTAATCTGCAAAGGTAGGCAGCGCATCCAAGGGCGTGCCAACGTTTGTCATTCTGGACTGATGTTGGCATATATCGCGGATGTCTATGGACGACAGTATCCACTTACCATCAGGTGGACTATATTTTTTTATGTATGTTCGTCTGCCGCCTTTTTTCTATAAAAAAAATGTCAAACAAAGAAATAAAATTTGCGAACCTGGATATATTATTATCGTATCCCGTTTCGACAGTCAGCAATAACGAACAGGTCGTCATTAAAAAAGTAATGACGAGAACATTTCGAAACTTGCTTAAAAAGGATCGTTCTGATTTATCATCCTGACAACACATACCTTTAATTATCACAGATATGAATTCAGTAGATGGCTCATACATAGGAATGTTGGTTAAAACTTCCCTCGTTTAGACTAAATTTCGCTTATAATTTGATTAATTAAGATCACCAGTGTCCAATTATGACCATAATAATCGAAAACTGTGATAACCTAGGATCTATTCTCTATGCGTCTCGTGGCATTAATTTCTATCGTATCGAGTTTCTACTTAAATACTAATTATCATTAGCTCGATGATGAAGTAATCGTGGAAATCAGGAAACCAGCGTGACCGAGAATTAAAAAACTAGTGCCCACTAGGTCCGTATGGTAGAAAATAGCTCGAAAAGCCTCTTGTTAGGGTTTTCAGGCCATGTCTTGTTTCTTGGTCTCTCCTTAGAGGCTAATTTCAAAACCACTCGAATTGGAACAGAAGAATTTATTCCTCTCGGCTTAAAAGTCAGCGGAAAATGGTCACGCCACCAACGCGCGGACCAAGTGGACACATAGCAGACGGCAAATGAGTCAATTTGACCTCATGGATGCCGCCAGGTTAGTTAAGAAAATGAAAAAAATGACTATTAAAAAAGGATTTCTGCAAATTTGTAGCAACGAACGCTATTAAAATACATTGGTTCTTTAGTAGAAATACATCACGATGTACAATACTCCATCAATGCAAGCGGAGTTCACTTAGTAAGTTTACGAGCAGTTACAATAATTCTTATATACTGATGTTTAGTGAATGTATTAGTGTAATAACTTTACCAAATAATCATATAAATAAAAATAGTAACAAGCGATGTACTTTTAATCCTGACTGATACAATAAAATTATTATTATTTGAATTAGGGGACAGAAGTCTTTTTCCGTACAAACATACAAAATAGGCTAAACGGCTTACTTATGCATATTTACCTAAATTTCGAAGTAAATTGAAAAATCATATATTTAAAACAAAAACAGCTATGCTTGTTTGCTTTAGGTCCCTTCTTGTAACTTTATATCTGTGGCAAGCGTTGCATCTTTACCTACCGCGTTCCACTTAAGGGCGTAAAACCGGTTTTAACTAGGTTACGGAATAACACCAGCTTGTGTACATACTGTATTTACATAACCTGAGAAATCTTATCTTAAAATATCAAAAAATAAACTTCAAAGTATTGTCCTTGCAGTTATGGTTGCTTATCTGTAATAATGTGTAGTTACGAAAAATGTTTCGAAATTGAAAGTAATTATAGTGACAGAAGTGCTAAATGTTACAGTTAAGGTGTTTACACACCGATTTTACGAAATATTTTTTTTTTTTTGTATACCTATTGCAATTAGTACATTCTGCAAGTGTCAAGTTTTCTTCGTAATTAATAACAATTTCAGAGTCCAGTCCCGTCGAAGTAAGTCAGGAGTCTCTCAGTAAATTGATTATGGGTTTTCTGAGGACAAACTTCTTGAATGTACACGAAAAACGCAGTCCTATGCTTTTATTTGATTATCACAAACATTACGCACGAAAAACACTTTGATAAATTATAATTAATAAAATGTCACTATTAAACCACAAACATATTTTTATAACTAATCAAACAAAATCTCATTATCTCGAGTTCCCGCGAAAAAGACATTGAGAAATGATTTCGAACAAGAAATAATAGAATTATTTTCCCGCATTGTTATTATATTATATTTATTTGTACATTAATTACTTTTGAAATTTTCGCGTCCTGTACACATGTATATGTTAAACAAACTCCAAATGCGATTTAGTTCTTTGACAGGCCAGATTGTACAATCATGGTCATGAAATAAGTGAACATACAGTTTAAAGCGTTAGGTCGGTCTTTTGTGACTATGTGGAAAGAATGAATAAATAAACATACGTGATTAACACCCGTTCAATATATAACTATATTTAGAACATGTCAATGTTTAGAACGTATAAATGTTTTTCAACCCCAGAAACATTAATTACTCATTCTTATATATATATATATGTATGTATGTGTGTGGGTTTGTATGTATGAAAGTGTTTATATATAATAATACAGTTTTTATTTATATATTTATTTCACCATACCATATCATAATTGGACCTCTCCGATCAACCCCCAGTTTACTAACAGAGAAAGCCTTAAGGCATTAAGTTCGCCCTTTGTATTGTACATTAGTGTGCAATGAAGTGTATAAATTACTCAATTAATTAATTAATTAAAGTTACTGAAATTTCACAAACATCTGTTACGAACCAAATCACCTATTTAATTTTATATAATTAAGATCAAATTACAATTATCGAATTTAAAGTGCAATTAAGATTTAAAATGTTTATAATGACAAAATACGCCTGAAATGGCCAAAAGTTTAATAATGGAAGTATTTAATCTTTTTTTCATTTACACCATAAAAAGTTCACCGTCATTTTAATATTCTGAGAGAATACGTAATTTTGTTTTTTAAATATTTATTTTCATAAACATGTTACAATAGTTGTTACAATTGATAAATTCAGATAATAGTCCCACGTGTTCTATCAATTTGTTATGACATGCAAAATCCAGTAGCCAACGTTATAATTTATTCTATAATATTTCCATCATCTAACAAATTAATTTAATTAAATGTCACCTCAATTAATTAAATGTTTAAATCTGTAAAAAAATGTCTATACTTTATCTCACACAAAATGAAATCTTTGCTTTCCTTGCTGTGTCACATATTTATTAGAATTATTATAGGGGTCAATCATGTGGACATTTTTTCACCCTTGTATTTAACTTTTCCATTAAAACTGAATAAAAGCATTTGTCAATTGGCCATAGTTATAATTTTCTTTTGAACATTACGTAGGGCATCTCTTTAAGTGAGGGTTCTAGATGCTTAAATATAATTATTGTAATTGTAATTTTGTTACACCTAAGCATTTATCTATTTACTCTACGGCAAAGCCAACCATTTATGAATTTACCACTTTATGTATGTATTGTGGACGTATATCAAAAAATTGATAATGTTATTAAAGTTTGATTAAATTAAATTAAGTCATTAAATTTAAACACGCAATTATAATAATAAGCGGCCATTGGCCGTTTAACCAAAATTATTACGGCTTTTTTTTTTATGGACGAAGGTGGCAGACGAGCATACAGTCCACCTGATGGTAAGTAGGTACTGTAACCCATAGACATCCGGGATACATGCCAACATTAATCCAAAATGACAAACGTTGGCACGTCCCCGGATGCGCTGCCTACCTTTGGATATAGGACTGGATTTGGAGAAAGGATTGGGGAAATGGAGAGGGATAGGATGGGAATGGGCTCTGGCACATCTCACTCACTACCGAAACACGTACGTACATTAGGGAAATAAGATTAAGTGGGAAATGCAGTACATTTCAAGGTAGTCTTCTGTGAGCGAGGGGTAACGTGGCCAGTCGAGTGCGCCCAGCGGCTGTTGGATTGCAGCGTGCACTCTGCCCCTCATGGCTTTCTGGCATTCTCCTTTTAAAGCGAATAATTCAAATTGTTTTCGTTGCTCGCCGTTGACGAACAACTGTCACAAACCCTAGGAAACATTCGGTGTGGAAGCGCCTTTAATATTGTTTAAGTATTATAAACTAACAGTTTCATGAGGACTGTGTAGTTTAAGGTTTAACATTGTGTGTTAAACATTAGTTTAGATTTATTTCACTATTAAGGTGAATGTAAAGTGATAAAAAGTAAAGTCCGTAATAAAATATTTTCGGGTCTCGGTTCATGAACAAATTAATCATTTTTGGTCAATCGACAGTTTAAGCAAATACAGCTTGTCAACTTATTTGATACGCAAATACAGTGTTGTAGCATTAGCCAACAGAACTTTCGCACGATTATGCGTTTGTAAACTAGTTCTTACTGTGATTAATGAATTCGTTTTGTTCTTGTTAGAGTTAAATTTGCGAATGGCGCGTGATCTAACCGCTTCTTGAGTAAGTTGACATTGAGCTGCAAAGAAGTTTGTATTTGTGGCAATGCTCGTAAATCAATATATTTTTCACTTAGAGCAATGGATAATTTAGCCTTTCATCGTCCACCGCTGGACATGGGTCTCAAAACAGCACTCTGGCGACGGGCGGCTGTTTTAGAGGTGTGTACTTCCGCAGGGCTTATGGTAGCGACCCACGGGAAGGGATGGGGTGGTGTTCTAAAGCCTTAAGACACGGCAATACCAATAATAATAAAACACATCTTTTTAAACATAGTTTCATTAAGCCTACTGATTCTGATGTCAACTTTTAACGTCTCACTGCCGGGCACAGACCTCCCCTAAATCCAGAGGATATTTCGGGCTACGTGGGACCAGATTGGTGGATATCTAAAAATACTCCAGATTTTCTTTCCAATCTCGAGTATGCCGGCTTGCTCACAGTGTTTTCTTTTATCGCCGACTTAGGGATAATTTTGAATATCCATAGTTAAATAGAGACTCAGTGGTACGGACCGAGGATTTGAACTCATGACCTCATAATTAAGAGTCTAAAATAGATACCCCTAGGCTATGTAGACCATTATTTATTGATCGTTTCCCAATCAATCAATTCTTAATCTAACAATTATCGGTTTTGCGATACCAAAAAGGAGCTACAGATTTTTTCATTCATATTTATTAGTAATTATTACAAATATAATAATGCTTATGTATACGTACGAGTACATGTGTGCCGTGTGTGCCGTGTGTGCCGTGTGTGCCTCATCTCTTCCCGTGGGTCTCGTAAAAGGCGACTAAAAAATAACAAAGCGGCTACCAGAAGGAAATTACATCTTGCAACATTCTCATTTGCAGTAATTACGACCGGTCAACCTAAATTATATCTTTATGAGAGGCTCGACTGGTCTAACGAACACAACAAATACCACAGGAGAAAACCCCGGCTTGTAATGTACAAATATAAAACTGCAACATTTAGGGGTTCTTTCAAAATTGCTCCACCGAATGCTGGAACGGCTAAATTGAAGTCTAAATTCAATCAATTTCTATTAGAATCTCAAAAATCTGCTACCTTGGTGGCAGCCTGATACTTAGGTAATATACACACATTTAGTTTATAGATATATATATATATAAAGGATGTCTCAAGAAGAACTTAAATTTTGGAAAAACATCATATTTGAATGAATTTCGTAGAACTTTTTATTTATATAAACAGATCAACTATTTACATTACACGTTATTTAAAATGTCGGTCAAATGACCACCGCGAACTCGTCTGCAGGCATGAACTCTTCCACGAAATTTCGAAATACTTTTCGAGTAAGGACGGCGGGGTTTTGTTAATTTGGCGTTAAATTTCGTCTTTAGTTATCGTCTCAGCATGTTTTCTATAGACCTTGCTTTTCAAAAAACCCCACATAATCTAAGCAAGTTAAATCACAACTTCTTGGTGGCCAGCTCTGGTCTCCAAAACGAAAGATGACACGACTTACGAAATTGGTTTGCAACAACCTAATTGCAGTGTGACAAGTGGCACCATCCTGCTGAAACCACATGTCAGTTATGTCCATTTCATCCAAATTTTGCCAAAAAAAGGTTATTAATATGCCGCGATAGCGATCGCCATTGACAGTCACCGAGGCACCATCCTCATTTTCAAACAAGTATGGTCCAATAATCCTGCCCACACACCAAACTGTCACTTTTTCAGAATGCATCGGAAGCTCGTGCAAGTTACGAGGATTTTCTGATCCCCAGATTTTTTTATTTTTTTTTTATATGAAGAAGGTGGCAAACGAGCATACAGTCCACCTGCTGGTAAGTGGATACTGCCGCCCATAGACATCCGCGATACATGCCAACATTAGTCCTTCGAGATAGAAATCGCTATCGAATTATAATTATAATAGAAGAAGTCGAATTATAGTCTGAGTTGTTTTAGCACTGACAAAGATTATTTACCGAAAGTCCGTTTTACGTCAAGCCAGGTTTTTTTTTGTATTAATTGAGGCAGCTGGGCAACCGGCCCACGTGATGGTAAGTGGCTACCGCCGCCCATGGATACCTGCAACATCGAGCGGTATGCGGTTGCGCTGGCGGCCTCGCAGAATGGTATTCTCAGCTTTCTTGAAGAACCCCATGTCGTATCATAAGGGGAAGACCTCACGAGGCAGTTCGTTCCACAACCAACAAATTCTCCAAAAAAAACGGTTTTCAGACCGTACAGTGCGCGGCAGACACCTCCGAATCAAGGTCCCTCAGTTATCCTAGATAAAGTTAAAGCATATAAAGAAAAAAATTATTAATGATAAATGTTTTTCGTTGTTTCAGCACGCAATAATGGGACAAGATGAGAAGAAAGGGACAATCGTCCTGGATAACTTTAACTCTACGTAAGTTTTTTTTATCGATAAACTTTTATTAAACTTTAATTTACCATTCACCGAGAAGCGCAGTAAGGGACTTGGTAAAGGCAACGAGTATGTACGTACATACACACTGTATATACGAGTATATACAGCAATGGAGAAACTTAAGCCGACGGTAAGTAAAACTAGTTAGATACTCTTTAGGAAGATCATCACACACCGTATGAGATCTTCTATCCCCCTTTTCACTGATACATTTTCCATCAGAGCTGTTATATTTTTAATATGTAACAATCTAAATATTGTTCGATTTAAGCTGTTCAGTCCAACGAGTTGTTCGTTAACATTGTAGAGACCATGCACAAAGGCATATATTTAGCAGTGGAAAGACATACGTTGATGGTATGGTAAGTTTTAAATTAATGTTCCTGTATCAATATATCAGTACATTTCAGGTTTCAACAACAGTACATTGCGTAAGGAAATTAAACGAAACGAAAAACTAATTGATTTGGCCCATATACGAACGTGATCGAGATATTATAAACCTATTACTCGTACATTATGAGACATTATTTTGTGCTAAATTACGTTTTGATAGTGTTGTTACCAAGCCGCCCGATACCACACTGCCACCACTTAACATCAATTGGGCCGTCTGCCTGTTTCTACCGATGTGCTTCTTAAGAAAACTGTGACGTTGTCAAAAAATCCATCATAAAATGTATAATTATGTTATGACTGTGTAAAATTATATTCTTTTATAATTTTCAGTGCAAACCTCGCCACTAATCCTGGATTCCAGTCGACGCTGAGTCTCGGCTCCAAGGAAGTAATCAACGAGAAGGCGTATAATCCCTTCGAACACAGAAATGTTGCACATCCCAATTCGTAAGTTTATTTATTCATATTCATGTACTCTCCTTTGTAAATTACTACTTTGTGCATTTATAATTTCTTTGTGCAATCACCGTCGCACGCCGCGTTCTGGGCACGGCCGTTGCCACCGCAGTAGGTCGGCCTCAAATAGTCAGTGTTATAGAATAGTATTATTCTTAATTATTATAAGTACTAAAAAAATGTTAATGGGCGTGACTTCCGCCGTCAAACTGCCATGCAGTCTGGTAGCTGTGGTAAATGTGAATGTACTTTGTGATACATTAACAAAAAATAAATGTAACATATAGAAGACAGAAAAAAGAACTAGTGTAAGTAAATATTAAAATATAAATCAATAATAAAGTGTAATTTTTTTTGAGGGGGAGAGAGCACGCTGCAATCCAACTGCCGCTGGGCGTGCTCGACTGGCCACGTTACCTCTCTCTCACAGAAAACTACCTTGAGAAGTAGGTACTGCATTTCCCACTTTATCTTATTTTCCTAATGTACGTACATGTTTCGGTAGTGAGTGAGATGTGCCAGAACCCATTTTCATCCTATCCCTTCCCATTTCCCCAACCCTTTCTCTTTCTCTAAACTGCAAAGGTAGGCAGCGCATCCGGGGGCGTGCCAACGTTTGTCATTTTGGACTAATGTTAGCATGTATCGCGAATGTCTATGGGCGACAGTATGCTCTTAATATCAGGTGGACTGTATGCTCGTCTGCCACCTTCGTCCACAAAAAAATATCTATATAGGTGTATGACTACCTATGAAATGACCAATTTGTATGAGAAACTAAAAAAAAGTTTTTTGTTAAAAAAATATTGACCCATGTTATTTACACACTTTCGCCACCTCAGAGGCAGTTGGTTGATGCCACTCCTGTAAAAGTATCGTGGACAGGTATCAATGAATTCGTGAAAAGCCCTAATCACAGCAATTTCACAATCAATTCTTTTTCCTTGAAAAAGTTATCTAAATTTCGAAAGAAATGGAAATCTGTCGGGGCAAGGGCAAGTGTGATGGCTGAGGTAGAGTCTCCAGGTCCAGCTCTTGAATTTTTAAAACTGTCTCATGACAAATGTGAGGGCGGGCATTGTCGTGGCTGCACCGCAGCACGTGGCACGCTATATCAACGATGTGTACGGACCAAACACCGCAAACGAACGCACGGTGCGATTTTGCTTTGATCGCTTCCGTTCTGGAAATATCCATCTCAAGGAACAAGCCCCGTGGACAACTGGAAACTAAACTCGATAATAACTAATTGAAAGCAATAGTGGAAGCGGATTCATTTCAAACAACGTCTGAGTTAGCAGCAGCCTTGGGCGTAAGTGACAAAACTATATTGATTGATTTGCTTCAAATCAGGAACGTGAAGAAGCTCGGCAAGTGGGAAAGTAATTAAATATAAAATAAAATATTTCATAGTGAAAAAACTATGACGAACGTGACTTTTTACAGTAAAATACTTCAGACCTTTTTTCCCTATTCAATTTTTTTTCCAGAAAACATTATACGAAAAGGCTTTCAACTCTGACGACAACGGCTTCGTTAAAACAAAGTTAGAGAAGTAGGTAGTTATAACTTTATAATTAGTAATTAAATAAAGTTTCAGACTTATTCCGGGATATTTAATTTTGTTAAATAGCGGTTAATTTAGATAGACAAAAAATCTAAACTAAATTTGATTTTCAAAGTTGACGAACACAGAATAATATAATATCAACGTTATACTGTGGTAATAAATGCGATATCTACTTACTCCATAGTTTAGGGATAACTATTGTTATTGAAAACATAATTTCGTATTTCTTCGCAACTTAAATAATTCTTAGTCCTCGTCTCCGCCGGCGGGGACGGTGTATATGTGAAGTCTGTGAGTGTAGTGTAAGAACCGCATTGGCAGCGGTAGTTGGGTTGTCGGTGTCGCCTAAGACCGATAATGACGACGATGACGGCAACGGGTCATTCCTATCGTAAACGTAGGTTAGGCTGCTAGTACTACTAGGGGGTTGGGATGGTGAGGGACTCTATCATAGTAGCGTCGAGCGAATTCCTGCCTGTGTCCATAATGTAATATTATGAAAACTCCTGATTTTGTCTAGTAAAACATAAATAAAAAAATTAATCAGATATTCGAGTAGCAAGCTGGTTTAGGAGTTTACTAGTACTTGCATAGTGCCGATACATGGTTAGCACGATGCGCCAGGGCCAGTGTAAGCACTGCTTTTATGTCTGTATGGACTGCACGCCACTGGTATAAACTTTAAAGATTCACGCATCACAAGTACATGAAAATAAAATGAAAATCATCGAAAATTACATGCAAATTAAATTATTAATCACAAATATATGAAATTTAGCTTAAAATGGTATTTGTAAGAACTGAATCCTTATTGCTTACCTACTTATTTATTAAAACGTGAAATGAAAACATCCTACCACAGGAGCCGGAGCCCCCTCGGGCCCGGGGCCCATGGCGTTTTGCAAGTCCTGCCACCCTATTGTTACGCCACTGTTTATGACTTTTTACCACAAAAGTAGTTATATTTTCAGAAGCTCAAACTCAAATGTTGTTACTCATTTTCCCCAGGACTTTGGGGTCGTTGGCGCACCTTCTCAAGTCTTCGCTGGGTTCGGGGATCCTCGCTATGCCAGCCGCCTTCAAAAACGCCGGTCTCGCTGCTGGAGCCATCGGCACCATTGTGGTTGGATTCATTTGTACCCACTGTGTTTATGTGCTGGTAAGTTTTATCGTCTTTATCAAACACCTCACTATGTTTCTGTGATCAACACTCCAACGTTCACACATGCACACACACGCATATACACACACACGCACACACACATACGTGCACTTAACTGGCAGTATATATTTGTATTAAGCTTGGGGTATCATGGGTGCCTCCCCGCTATCGTCGCCCGCGGCACATCCTGGACAATCCCGACGACCCGATCATCGCTGCCAATGCGGTTCTCACACTGCACTCAAACACAGCACACAGATATCGTCCCCGCCGGCGGAGACGTGGACGTTCCCCTCGTTACACCGTTAACACACACCGGCCCTCAGCCAACACTTTTACTAGGTATCAGCACATGCCTGGGCGCTTCTCGCCGACTCGCGAACCCGCGGTATCCCCTCAATGCAACGCCCTAAGCCGAGATCCGTTCCTTCCGCCGGTTTACCGGCGTGGGAGCCCTTAGGCTCCTTGCAATACACACTTTGCTCCTGGCTGAGCGCCTTCTGCGCTCGCCCCACATCAAACACGACCGGTGACTCTTGAAAGGCCACTAGGGCCACAAGAATTTAGACATTCACGATGTTAAGACAAATCAAGGTTTTGTAGCCGGTACCAATCCGGCACTACCTGGGCCCCATTCCCAGGTGTCCATGAGGATTTGCCTTGATTGTCGTTCCTAACAAAAAAAAAATGCTGGGGTATCATGTGCAAAGTTTGAACCCCATAACACACTTTTAATCTACTTAGTTGGGGGTTCAAGACTTAGTTGGGGGTTCAAGGTAACGAGCATTATTCTTAACAAAGGAATCAAAGTTAACAAAAGAAAACAAAGGAAATAATTATAATTATAAGTATCTACTGTATAAACATATTTCAATTAATACTATATATTTTGTAGGCACAGTTTGTATTTTTTTAGGTGGCAATATACGTTGTTGGAGGTAGGTATAGGGTTTAACTTAAAATGTTTAAATATAAGATTAATATAAGTATATTCGTTGTTAATTCGTTTTAAAACGATCAGTCCGGTTGACTTTTTTCCCAGTAGTCCGGTTGAATACTACTTCCGACCGGACTTCTGAGAACAAAAAGTTTCATTAGTCCAGTCAACCGGACTGTGAACTGGACCACTGAGAATGGATGATGAGATAGAGGTTACATTATTTTTTTCTTTAAGATAGTTCTGTCATAAAAATAATACAAGTATATAAATGTAACTCACGCAGCGTACGCGTTCAAGGCCGTGATAAAAGCCTACAGTTTCGCGTCGTATTATACAGGCCGTCAACCAGGGCCGCGCCGAGCCGAGCCGCGGCGCCTGACGCCTTAATGCTTAGTTTTAAGGAAACTTAAAACTAAATACTTAACCTATTGTAATTTAAAACTAATATACTTACCTAAACTTATACCTAAATACCTACCGTGCCTAATTATTATCTGTACTATTTTTGTGTACAGCTTATTTAGTTTTTAAAATTAAATCAATGAAAACAAAATAATAAATCAAGCAAACCCTGACGCTAACACGTGTATAGTAAAACCGTGAAGTACCTATGCGTATACGTGCACCATTTTGAATTTGACTTTGATAAGGATAGGATTGATATCAAAAATTGCTGTCAAAAAATGTTCTGAACTACAATCAAAAATGGCGCCTACTCTAATGCTTTCGCACTCACTCTTTTTTTTTCATCTTCGGAATGGTTAAATTCTTGTGGGGTTAACGGCCTTTCGCAAATCACCGGACATGTATGGTTTAGGGCGAGCGCCAGGAAGTCTACGTACTTTAGGTCTTTCTCGCAAACCTACGAACTTTAGTCGCAGAATCTACGTACTTTCTATCAAATATTCAAATTAGCAAAATAACGTTAAACTGATTAGGCTGAATTTCCTTTTCTTTCATTTTCATTCCTTCATTTCCTTTTCCTTAGAGAAGAAAGTATATAAACGGTCCGTTTCACTCTACTTCCCCTAACGCAAGCCACACACGTCCAAAGTGTCACAGAACACATAATTAAAAAAAAAAGGCCATTCATCTCAAATGTTTCCTTTACTGGCCCAATTTGCACAAAATTTATTAACATTACCACGTAGTAGTGCAAATGTCGAGCGTCCGTTTTCTGCAATCAATTTAATGAAAACTAAAATTAGAAATGGACTTTCAACGGAAACACTAAGAGGCTTACTTTTTACGAAAGTATTTTTTTTTTAATTTTATTTTTGGTTAAAAAAAATTGATGAACCTACACAGGAACATATTAAAAATTTAATAAATATTTGTGTAAATTCAACAAACAATTTTAATGATAAGTCAAATAAAGTCATTATATATTTCTAACATTAGTTTTATTCAGTTTTATCCTCTTCATATCGCTTAATAAAAAGGTACGTAGATCTACGAACTTTTCATATGCAATTTTTATTAATTCTACATAATTTTCTAATCTGGCCTACGTCTTTTCCAAAATCCGAGTTGGCAACACTGTTCCCTTCTATAATTGTATTATTTACTATTCTTATGGTTCTGTATGCTTATTGTATAATAATTAATACCATATTTTCCCTTGGTATTTCTTTTAAACACTTTTTTTGTTTTTTCATAACGTCTCGGATAGTTTATTATAATTTTTAGAAGACATCACTAGTATTCTAGTGATATCTTGTGTACATTTTTATTTTTTGTTCTATAATATTTATTGAGACAGAACTTCACTGAATACGAAATTACTGAATGAATGGTTTATGTAATAAATATGAGAATTGACGATGTAGATGGAAGCAAAATTTAATGTAAATTTAGTACAGGGTGTTATAATGAGTTTTCTAAATATAAATTTTTATAAATGTCGTCGCGAATCCTTCCTAAATATGAAATTTTATAAAAATATTATCGTGGCAAGGAGTCCGCAACAGTATTATCATTGCGTCAAGTTTTTACACCTTTTTGACATTTTTGACACACGAAGCCGGGTTCCGCAATGTGTTGCATGAACGTAGGTATGGACGTGTTTTGATACGCAGTTACGACGACTCGGCGACGTATCTCGCAAATTCATACCTAGATACCTAGATAGATAGATATTTTATTTGCAGAGAACATGTCAACAGGTTGTTATATAATAAATGGTACGTACCTAATATACAATGTAACTGATATTACAAATGTTCTTCGTTGATGGTGACCATTGAAATTCTTTAACCGAACTATACGATATCAGTATATGACGTACCACTGCAGCTTAAAAGTCTAATCGTGGTTAGCTGGCAGTCCAAATGCACATTCGTCTGTATGGGCTCTTATATTACATGCTGTGGAACGAACTATCACATGAGGTATTTCCATTAAGCTACGATATGGGGTTCTTCAAAAAAGCTGTGAATAGGATTTTGTAAGGTCGGCGGCGCGCCCGCATGCCCCCTGGTGTTGCAGGTGTCCATGGGCGGCGGTAACACTTACCATCACGTGGGACCGCTTGCTCGACCGTCTACTTCATTATAAAAAAAGGTATCTCTCAAGAAAACAGGTAAAGTCGCAGTCGCAATGTAGTCACCTAGTAATATAAAACAGATACGCCTACGTTTCTTGATCACTCCGCAACACATTTTTGGTTACTGTACATGAGGTACGTGTGCAGAATAATTCAGAAAAATTGGGAACATCTGGACATGGAAATTTTCTGCCCACACTAGATTCGTCCCTAAGTTGGCCCCGTATTTTAGTTTTTCATCAAATATGAAAGGAATATTGCCACAATAGAAATATAACCGAGTAAGCTAACTAGAATTATATTAATAAATAAATATATGAAATAACTGGAGTCCACACTAAAATAAATTGAACGTGTATATAAACACTTTACTACGTTTTCCAGTGACTTAGACAATATACATACATGATTAAAACCGCCGAATTTAACAGGGCCTTAACTGCATAGCGCCTGGATGGAGACACAATCGCATCCGTGTGAATTCGGACCCTTAAAAAACTCGCGAAAGAAATGGCTGGGCAATATTGTAAACATAACTTTTAAGAATTTGGCGTCTTTTACACATATTTATCTTTTAAACAGGTCTTAACGCGTATTTTTCCATTCACGAGCTGCCTCACAGGTCGTGACAATGGTTGCTGTATCCCCGCCCAAACCTAGCGTGAAATAGAAAAAATAAAAAACACGTCAAGACCTGTTAAATACATAAATTTTGTAAATTCACAGCTCCATAATCTATAGGGAAAGGCCTGTGTACTCATAGCCTTTAGAAAAGGGTCACAGCGCTCTGCCGATGCTGAGCCGATGATGCTGAGAATGCCTCACATCCGTCTCTTACCTACCCATTCCACGCGCACATACAAGACGCTGAACGTTTTTACATCACTCAAACTACTTTGTCCCTTCCGTTCTTTGATAGATACAAATTCTATTACACGTCGCTGATAACGCCATTCGTATAGGCCGTGTCCCAAATTGTGCAAAATTCACTCTTTGATACAGTTGACGTATGCTAAATAAAAGACATCTGCACCCTTATAACACTGAATTTATATCACTGTAACAACTTTTGTTCTGTGACTTTTCTCACAACTTGTTATTTTATCAAAAACTTATTTTTTAAAACCTACGTCTGTGTTTGAAATTGGCGCGAGCGTCTTTGCATACCCGCATACATTGAATATTTTGAAGCAACATTTTTTTGTCCCCGCCATATTGAAGGCGGTTTGATATTTTTGAGTAGTAACACGCGCTCGGCGGCGAGCAGAGTTAAATTGAGTAAAATTCACACCGCGACCTCGGACAGTTGTTATTTGTGATTCGCGCCTATTAACTGGACTTGCACGCGGATCTCCTGGAGCCACGCGAGTGTTTTGGTTGGACTTGGTGATTGTGATTGTGCTTGTGGTTTGGAAGTGATTCTCGAGGTGATTTTCTGCCGGGTGTGAGTTGCCGAACGATAGCGGCCACCGGCTCACCACAGGACGAGACTTGGATTACTACACAAGTATTTATTGGGAATGTATATATATATATTCAATCACACTAAGATAGGTCACGTCTAGTGGGGACTAGCGTAGGTACACTTTCCAGATTTGTGTGTGGGCAAAACCACCTGGGGTAAGTGAGACCTTTAAATTGTGTAAATTGTTGATTATTTGCTTACCCACCATTTTGGTGGATATATTGAGTAAGTTTACATTTGGGCCCGAGTGCACATTCCTCGGGCTGCTTTCGCGTAACGCGAGGCAGGTCTAAGGCAGGCCTAGTGTGCGCATCGTAAACAGTCTGACTATTTTACTCCGTACTACTCTCTATAAGTCACTTCGAACGACAACGCCACTTTCTCCATTCATAAACAACTGCTAATCGAATGCTATGTATGTAGGTTCTATGTAAATCGGTGCGAGTGTACGTACGTGGTCCGAGTGAGTAAGTGGTTTCTGTGAAAAAGTGTTAAATTTAATAAAAACACAAAATTAAAAATTTTGATAAAACCCTGACCGTTAAAAAACTCTAATTACCTTTAAAAAGGTTAATATAAAAATATAAAACAGTCACCAGTCTTGCCGACAATCAGTTTAATACAAGCTATCACTGTAGTCGAGAGTAACGAAAGATCTTGTTTCTTTTTCATTTGATAAACCTTCATTTCGCGCGACGACGGTGATGGGTTGTTTTCAAAGGTTCAACCTTTTCAATGTAATTAGAGTATGTTAACCGATGGGGGTTTTATCAAAAAATCTAATTTCGTCTCTTCATTTTCAGCTTTTATTTAAGAAATATTTAATCTTACCTTATTCAATCCCATCCCATTTCATCTATTAGGTAATATAATGCTTATATCCCATTATGCTGAATATTTTCCATGCGCCGTGCGCGTGATATTTATATTTCGCAATGACTTCCATGTACTCTACTGGTAGCACTTCACGCTCGTACGAGGCGCTCGAGCAAAGCGCTCGGCGAGTGATGCCAAGGCGAGCGGGGCCCCTCCACACGCTCGGCTAGCTCAGTTGTTAACGAAACTTTGTAGATGGAGGTTGATTTGCAAGAAATCGCTGCTGCAATAGCTTTGTGTGTGGTCGCTCATTAAAATTATTTACGTACTTATTGTACAAAAAAGATTCGTAAACCTTAGAAGAAAAGGAGTTTTTTTTTATGTACGAAGGAGGCAGACGAGCATACAGTTCACCTAATGGTAAGTGGATACTGTCGCCCATAGACATCCGCGATACATGCCAACATTAGTCCAAAAAGACAAACGTTGGCACGCCCCCGGATGCGCTCTAGGTACCTTTGGAGATATACGAATGGATTTGGAAAAAGGGTTGGGAAAATGGGGAAGGATAGGATGGGAATTAGCGAGGGCGCGCTCGCGCTCGCCACTCGCCATTTTGATCTTTGCGCAAAATACCGACACGAAAGCGAGCGCAGGCGAGCCGAGGCGAACGCACACGAGTCTATCCGAGCGGACCCTCTTCACACTCGTGCTCACCAGCACTCGCCTTCACTCGGCGAGGGTGAAGTGCGACCATACTACCATAAACAAGCAATGCAGTAAGTACAAAAAAATTGCTCATTACGTCACGGTCAATTGTCCACAACTCTTATAGTCGATCGCGCGCAAACGAGAGAAGTGCTTTTACCAATTATTACCAATAATTGGTACCAATAATAATTACCAATAATTAATACAATAATTACCAATAATTATTACCAATAAGTTACCAATAATTGGTAGTCGAAACAGTTCAGGGCCTTTTTGAACGTATGACTTTAGTGTGCTATATTTCTGGCAACACTGATCACTGGCGGGAAAGTGATATACCGTTTGACAGCTAACAATAAATTTAAATTAGAAGTTGAAAGTTTTATCTTTTCATAATTTTTAACAATTTTAAAATAGAAGTTAATAAGGAGAAAATTAGATAGTTGTACAATTTATTTTCGACGAGGGTATGAATGCTTCTAATGCTCGAAAAGAGATTTGTGGTGTTTACGGAGAAAATGCTTTATCTAAAGCTACTGCAAAAATATGGTTCAGTTGATTTAGGGCTGGTAATTTTGATGTGAATGATGTTTCTCGCTGTGGTCGTCCTATTAAGGTAAATATTTATGTTATCATTGAAAAAATTGAAGCAGATCGACACATAAACAGTGTACAAATTGCGGAAGAGCTTAGCATTCACCACTCAACACTTTTGGATCACCTGTATAAACTGAATTTTGTAAAAAAGCCAGACGTTTGGGTGCCGCATGATTTAAATGACAGAAACTTGGTGAATAGAATTTCAATAATAATAATAATAATAATAATAAAAATCCTTATTGCAAATGATTCCACCGGATGAGGAAAATGAGTCGAGATGGCATGAAAGGGACTCTAGTTTGGACAACTTTCCCTCACTTCCGAACACGTTAGAAGCTAGCAGTCTTCTGTGACAGTAAGAAAAGTCGGCCAGTCGGACATGTCCAGTCTGCTGTAACATACAGTATCGTCCTCCTGTTTGTACTAGAACTATTTATCGATATATAAATAGTCTAAACACGATATTTCTACAGTCAAATTCAAGAAAGATGCATTTGAATAAGTACATTCGTTTAGAAATTATAAAGCATTACAACTTTTAATTTGGTACCCCCCCCCCCCCCCGCCCCGCCCTCCTGTTGAGTCAGAACTGCAACACCCATCCCCAGACATGCTTCAAGGTTTTTTAAACGTTTGCTAAGAACCGTTTCAAAATCGGTCCAACCGTTTCAGAGAAGGGATACCACAAACATTCATACATTCTCTTACCACAACTGCATTATCATCTCCGTTCCGTCGTTAGTAAAAAGATGTAGAACAAGAGTTTTCTTGAATGAATTTCGCGTTAAGAAGGTACATATATTTATATTAAACCCTGTATTATTAGAATACTTAAAAAATCTAAAATAGCGATCTTTACACGAATCGAAACACGGGCTTAGTATACACTTTATGCCTATATTAGAGTGACGCTCGTGGCTTCAAAACGAATACATTTCCATTCTATGCGCGGGTTGCGCCCTTCCACGTGTGAATACAGACGTGACGCCAATGCGTTTCAAGTTCTTTGTAGAAAATGAGAACCTGCTTCGCGAGATACGTGATACCCTCTCAGGAAATGCTTCTCGATGTGACGTCAGGATGTGTTGTGAGGTAAAAAGTGAAAGAATGTGTGTCACCAAGTTTCAAGAGTGAATATAAAATATTCAGATAGAACTCACACTCCCTAAAAATAAATACATGCTAATTGTATGATATGATCAAAGAAGAACATTTTATTTCTTATTATAATGTGCGACATACAGTCTTCAAGTCATTCCTGGTTCTATTATACGATTCTCAGTAAAACAATAATGGATTTTAGGTATAAAAATTACACATTTAATATAGGCATTTGCATAGATAGATATATATTTTATGTAAGTGGGTACAGACCACTTTGTTTTTATATTAGATGTCTCTATGACACGAGATTCCAAATTCAAACTATGAGTATATTTATTTCAATTTAAATCATTTCGATATTCGATTACTTACGCTGCAGTTGTATTTAAATTCGAAATTTTTCAAATACATCAAAGCTGCGTCTAAACGCAAAAGAAGCAAAAGATAAAGGGATTTTTTTAATCATATCTATACTAGTTATTTTCATCTTCTAAATGAGACGGGGTGAACTAAGGTTAAAAGAAATTCAATTGACTAAGAACGACAACAAACCGTGTGACCGTGTGGTGATGGCTGGCTTGAGAATAGCACCACCCAATTTATACCCAAATGGGACTCTTCTAGAGAGCTTTCACTAGGATTTTTCGGATATCAGCGCGCCCTACATACCCCCGTTGTTGCAGGTCGGATACCCTACATACCTGCAACTGCATGGTGGTCACCGCTTACCATACTTGTCCACACAGCGGTCTGCTGCATCTTATTTCATATTCATTTTTTGTTTCATATATTCTGGAAATACACAGACAAAAAAAAAACTTTCATACGAATAAAACCCACATTACAAACAAAATATAAAAATTTCTTAACCCTTCCAAATTAATCAATGTTCGTTTTTCAATATTCGCAAAAAACGTACCTTGTCATCCCTTGTCAGCACCAAACTTTATTCAATATTTTACATTTCAATGTTGTGGAATTTAAAACATATTATAGTGGAGTGTAGGCTTTCTCGGCCGGTGTCCATATTAATTGAATCTTCCGGGCTACTTGGACGAGGTATTCTGGAATCTCCTCTCTTTTTTCCAAACGTTTGGTCAACAACTGCGGTTGACATCATCAGTGGCGACTGCGTTCACTTTCGGAGAGATGTTATCTCTTCAGCTTCTCGAGCGAACGCAGTCGCCACTGATGATGTCAACCGCAGTTGTTGACCAAACGTTTGGAAAAAAGAGAGGAGATTCCAGAAGACCTCGGCCAAGTAGCCCGGAAGATTCAATTGATATTAAAACATATTCACTTATGTTTTCTAAAACATAAATATAGAAAGTATTAAAGAGTCGGACACCATTTTTCTCCTGTAATAATAAATTACCAAATGCCATTAACAATTTACAAAAACACATATATTTTAAATGCAAAAAATAATGGGTTAAACCACTTTGTTGTTACCTATGCTTTTTACAAAATAGATAATAATGATTACGTAATAATACCTGTAATGTTGTGTTTTATAACTTCCTGTGATTCCGTACCACTTAAGTCAATGAGTCAAGAACTCGGTTTTGAAGGAAAACATCGTAAAGAAACACACGTGTACAAGATTTCTTTTAAATCTGCCTGCGTGGTGAATTAGGGCCCGAAACCCTCCACTGATTTATTAGGGGAGGCCTGTGCCCTGCAATGGGACGTTATAGGCCGATACAGCACAACGTGTAAAACTGAAAGTCTTTAATGAAATTTTTGACTGAATCTTTTGAAATGAGATTTTTGACGGCAACTTGAGAAGTTAAGTCGCGTTTATGATTGAAAAATTATTTTAAAAATTGTGTATTGTGAGTTCTGCGGATAAAACTTCAAGTGTTTCATGTTTATGATAATCAAATAAAAGCGTAAGACTGCGTTTTTAGTGCAATAGCGTGCAATAATAGCAATAGCGTAAGCTATTGCTACCTATATGAAAAGAAAAAAAAATCAGTTTAGTCGGTTCCCTAATTAACAACACGCTTAAGATACAGGACACAACCCACACAGTATCTTTACTACAGTTTTCATTTGACCCGAGATAACTAATTAAGTACATTATATATAATATAATTTATTTCGACTACTTGGTTATTCATAACAACATTCTTAATAATCAATATAAACTCTGACCAATAATTATTTTGTTTCATTAGTGACCAATCAAGAATGTTTCAGTTTCCCATTAAAGAATTCCTTGCGCGACAAACCCCCTTTTTATAATAGAAATAAGACACATTTAATGGTTAATTGTCGCCGCCGCCTATGGTCACCTGCAACACCAAAGAAAGTCCTTCTACCGAGTTTACAGAATGAGCGTATAAAAATTAAAAATTGTACTTATTATTCAATTTGTTTTGCCAGGTGAAAACATCACAGGAGGTCTGCGTAGACGCGAAAAAACCTTCGATGGGGTTTGCAGAAACTTGTGGAGCCGCCTTTGAATTTGGACCGAAGAGGCTTAGGCCTTGGGCTAATTTTGTGAGGTAAACAATTTCTTAATAAAAAAAATGTAATTCCGACAACCCTTTGTTTCCGTTTGCTTCCGGCAACGAGGCAATCGATCGGTATCAGTCTATAATAAACCTATTGCAGGGCACAGACCTTATCTAATGAATTTTATATCGTAAATCGAGTCTGAACGTGTGAAATTAAAGGTTTTTGTTTACCTTTTATTGCTACTCGACGTTTGGGCACGGGTTGCACCAGCCGTGGTCACGGGTTAACTGAAAGCGGGTAGTCCAAGATGGGAGCTGCGAGCAGTTTTATCAACTACCCACATTTCATCTTCACATTCGAAAAGGCTGCGACACAATACATTAACAATGTCCGCGGACGTATTTTACGGCAAATCGCAAGGTTTACAAACATTAATCACTGGATTCCACATCGACGACAGTTTATATCCATCTTACCAACTTTTATTTATAAAGTTTACGTTACAGTAACCGGAAGTTTCACCTTCCGGAAGTGACATGTCCATACGTTTCGTTATTACAAAACAGAGTTACATCGGAGTCCAAAGTCCTTAATAACCGTCACCAGCTGACGACAGCTACGGGAAGAGATGAGGTGATGCTGTTCTAAGGCCTGCCGACATCACACGGTAGTCCTTAATTATCACATTTTAAATATTTCTATTAAAAGACAGTCAACATATTCGACTTGAAAATCATCCCTTTTTTATTTTTGTTTCGGTTGCTGTGTTACCAGCGCGAAATTTTGAAATCACGATTTGCTACTTATGTCCGCGGTGATAGCCTAGGGATATCTGCGTGATCATATTTGTGTGATCGTGGATGCAAATCCTTGGCCCGTAAAACTGAATTTTTACTTAAGTACGGATTTTTTAAAATTGACACTAGCTCGTCGGTCAGAGAAAAAATCGTGAGGTTACCCGCTTGCTCCAGAAATATAAAGGAATCTGGCGTATGTGATCCACTAACTGGGCCCGCGTGGCGGATTACGGCCCAAAACCCGCCAGTGATTTACTAGTGGAAGCCTGTGCCCTGCAGTGGGACATTATAGTCTGATTCAAGTTCAAGTCCTACCAAGACATCGCTCAGGACCTACAGCGTTTTTAACGACTTCAAACAATTAATTTTCTTTTCAGAACATTCGTAGACTACGCTTTGACGTGTACATACTTAGCGGCTCTATGTGTTTACATTGTCTTCATAGCCGAAAACTTCAAAGAGGTAAACATGATTGTTATACTTATATATTTTTATTTATATAAAGAAGGCTACAGACGAACAGATAGTTCACATAGTGGTTAGCTGTGAATAGGATTTTGCAAGGTCAGCGGCGCACCCACACACCCCCTGGTGTTGCAGGTGTCCACGGGCGGCGGTAAAGTGTTATAACAAGTGTATCATCACGTGGGACCGCTTGATCGTCCGCCCACTTTCATATAAAAAAAATGGATACTGTCGCCCGTGGATATCCGCGGTACATGCCAACATCAGTTCAAAATGGCAAACGTTGGCACGGCCCTTTGGCAATGTTTGCGTTGTCTTTGGATTATTGTGTTTAATAACATCCTTTTCAAATATATTCATATAGACTTCATAATGTATTAATTTGATGGATAAATGATTTAATTGACTATATCAATAATTTAATTGCATTAGCAATTATAATAATTGTATTTAGTTGCATTAGCATATAAATATGGAGTTGACTTTTAATGATTGTACTCAAACTTTATAACATAATAATTATGTGATATATTTGTACGCCTTGCGGCGGAACTTAATATATTCACAATTAAACTGATTTGATTTGATTTGGAGATTTAGGAATTAATTTGGAAAAGGGGTTGAAAAAATGGGGAGGGATATGATAGAAAGGGATGAAAATTAGTTGAGGCATATCTCACTCTCTACTAAAACACGTACGTACAATGGGGGAATAGGATAAAGTGGTAAATGTAGTTTTTTAAAGATTTTTTCTGTAAGTACGATGTAACTTTGTCAATCTCGTGCGGATTGGATTGCAGTGCACTCTCCCCCGGATAACAATTTGGTAAATTCTCTTCCCACGTGGAACATTGATTTGAAGAAGTTTGCGGGTAGTTCGAGATAATCGTATAGTGGCTGGTCTTGACAGATCCTTATATCTAGTAGGTGAAAGGGACAAGCTGATTTACTTATGGTATGGATAATATCCGTAATAATGTCACCCTGTACTTTCACTAGATAGATACACTGTTACACTATATTTTACAGCTAAACATATAAAAGAGAAACTCAAAAATATAAGTACTAATTACATGTACAATCGACGGCCTTATTGCTAAAGCGATTTCTTCTAAGCAAGCTTTGGGTGGCAAAGAGAAACCTGTAGTCGGAGAGAGATAGATGGTACAATAAAGGAAATATATTGGTCGAAAGGGGACCTGTTAATCTGCGAGATTAACATTCTTTTACCAGTTTTGATACTTTCCAGAGATTGAGCGCGTTTTATTTGAGTATGTGAATAGGAACGTGTATAGAAATTAACAGAATTCTAGGAAAATGTATTACTTACTTTCTTAGTAAGAACTCTATAGCAAAATAAAGAAGCAAATTTGGCTTACGTGTAATGGAAATGTATTGGGAAGTATATTCGTGGGAAGGATTAACACATAGCGTAGCAGCCACTAGTTAACTACTAATAACTAACTAATAACTTAACTAATAAGTTAAGTTACTAATAACTAGTTAACAGTGAAAAAGCACCAAAATATCTATCAAAATTGAATTGAATATAAAACGTTTATTTTATAACGATTGGTTTTCTATTTTAGTCCTAACAAAAATATTACAGGAAGCTAACAGAAAAAATATACCTTTTTCAACACAAGAGAGGAATTGGACAAAGGATAACCTACTTTTGTAAAAAAGGATATTATAAGGAAAATAGCTATACTTGTACCGTTTATAGAAAAGGGATCTATCTTTTTTTGCAAGTGTTTAATGAAAATAAACGAAATATAACATATAAATAAATGGTTTGAACCAGCTCCTCTAGATGGCGCATCCTGTGCCATTGAATTGAAAATGGAATAAAATTATGAAAATCGTGTAATATATCGCGGCGTCCCTTTCGACAGGGCAGTGTCATTCACGTAATGACAATTACTAAAATTTGTTCATTTGACTTCGTGCTTATGTTCTGTTATTCTATCTGTCACTGTTTTGTATTCCGCTGTGTGTTTTACGTCTTGTTGTATAAATATTTCTTTCCATCTTTCTACATATTTAAACTATAATAAAAAAAATACAACGAAACTTCTCAAAAAGAAATCCTTTTAACTAATCACTTCCTCAACTACGATTTTTCTTGTTTTTAACTGGATCCGACGATCAAACAGTGCTCCTTTGATCACTTTCCCTTAATTTGTCTGAATAAATCACAATACATAAGTAAAAGCGAGGATATAGATTTTTTTATGGACAAAGGCGGCAGACGAGCATTCAGTCCACCTGATGGTATGCGTATACTGTAGCCCATGAACATCCGCGATACATGCCAATATTCGTCCAAAATTACAAACGTTGGCACTCCCACGGATGCGCTACCTACCTTTGGAGATATAGGAATGTATTTGAAGAAAGGGTTGGGAAAATGAGGAAGGATAGAATAGGACGGGATGGACATGGACTCAGGCATATCTCACTCACTACCGAAACACGTACGTACATTGGGGAAATAGGATAAAGTGAGAAATACAGTACATTTATTAATTGCATGTTGTAGGTAACATTTAACTTACATCTAATGGTAATGACACAATTACATACAATGTTAATGACATTAAAATAACATTCTCTCACAGAAGACTACTTACTATACCGTCAACCTATTTCTCTGACACTGCTTAATGTAAGCCTCTCGCAAGGCTCGCCACCACACACAATTCTCGGTTCTTGTCATCCAACCACCACCGACTAACTAGTTCAAATCTTCGATCCACCTAGCCAATGTTGGTACCTAACACGTGTTAAAGAAGTTACCTTACACGTGTCACCCTGGTAGTGCTATATAGGTAACAACACTATACTCGATTTCGGGCGGTGATCACTAGGGCTACTGGAGTGACTACCGCAAGCCGTGGGGTCTAAATAACCTCTAAAACATGTAGACTCGCCAATTTGCAATGACCAGAGTAGCGTTTTATAGCCTTTAATCCTCCCATGATTAGATGTATTACCTTATGTAGTGTAATATACGTATTATGTTTACAATATATACCTCACCGCCAGATAACGCAAGTTCATATAAAAACCAAGCATGTCATAAGTACATAGTAGTGATGGGAAACTACTCTTCGATGAAATGAAACATCTCCTTTGATTGAGTTCACCACTTTTGATGAATTTTTACAATCGATTATATCGCTATTAGGCATTTCGTTGTTTAACAACTACTTACTTACTAGCAACATGGGTCGAAACAGTTGCGACGGACATTTTGCGTTATCCATCCCTTTATAAATGTGCATTCAACTTTCGCAATAAAACAGTTACCAACCGACCGCATTGTTTCATTATTACACCTTGTTATTTCATTATCATCATAAGCCCTATCCTTGCAGGTCCTTGATGAATACATTCCAGAATACAAGCTGTCAGTGGAGACGTACTGCGCGTTGACCTTGGTACCCTTAGTCCTCATCTGCCAGATACGGAACCTGAAGTGGCTGGTGCCATTCTCAGCTATCGCCAACGTCTTCCTCGTGATATGCTTCGTCATCACCATGTATTACATATTCAATGGTCTGCCGAACCCTAAGGAGAGGGAGATGGTTGCGAGTGTGACGCAGTGGCCCTTGTTTATAAGGTTAGTATAGAAATAATGATATTAACTTAAATTTAACAGTTCATGTCCTGCAAAGCCTAAACGTTGACTGGGAGCTGGCAATAACTCTGTGAGTCATTAGTCCGCCTTTTGTAACAAAGAAAGTGGTAAATAAATACATTTAATTTAGTCGATTATAGAAGGAATGTGAATAAAAACAGCAAAACAGCAAAAAGATATGCATGTATGATATAGGAAGAATGCTATCGTATTGGACGTGTTAGTTGTACAAAATCAGGTTTCAACAGCCAACAAAAGAACACAGGTCTCCCCTAGAAAATTACTAAGGGGTTTCGGGCTGTAATCCAATACGCGACCGCAGTGCTAACTCATGTGCACACATACTCCAGATTTTTTTAAATTCTTGAGCATTCGGATACTCACGATGTTTTTCTTCACCGCTGATATGGTAATATTTTTTAAATCCGTACTTAAAATAGAAGAATGGTACGCGCCAAGAATTTGTACTCACAACCTTACGAATAAAAGTTAAGAATAGATACCCCAAGCATATCACCGATATCAGCCACCACGAGGGGGCTTCGGCTCATAATTATTGTCTTTGTTTTTGCAAATTTTATTTTTGGTCACGTTGGCTTCCTTCCTCAAAATAAGTATCTTCCCTCACAGCTGAACTAGGATTTATTAACTACACTATTAATTTTCTCTTCCTTTCTTACAGTACCGTGATTTTCGCCATGGAAGGTATCGGAGTAGTCATGCCAGTCGAGAATGAAATGGCCAAACCGGAGCAGTTCCTCGGCTGTCCAGGAGTGCTAAACGTCGCCATGTTCGTCGTCATCTCCCTTTATGGCATTGTCGGATTCTTCGGATACATCAAATATGGTGACGTCGTCAAGGGAAGTGTAACTCTGAATCTACCGCAGGATGAAATGTGAGTTAGAAGCAAAATATCTCTTATGCATTTCGTATATTTTTGGTATTTTTAACGCATCCTTCTGATAAAATATGATAATTGCAATTAAGACAATAACTATTCCTGACATAGAATATTAGATTGCCTCTAGATATGCTGATGGAGATTTTTTTCTTTTAAACAAAACTTAAGAAAACTTGCTAGGTGAAAACTCTACTTTATGAATGTAATTAGGAAGTTAGTTGGAGCAGTGAAAGTTCCTTATCTAAATAAACAAAATACTTCAGAGCACTATATAATTTAAATATTCTAGTAAAACTTCTATCAACTTAAAGCAAAAACGAAAAATATCCAAGGAAGAGAACAAAACAACTGAACAGCATAGAGTACAACAAGTCTGTTTTCTATGTTGTGTTATTAACACAGTATATTTCCAATTACATATATCCATACAAAAACGCTATAGAAACCAATTGAATGCATCAATATTTTTTGATTGCGAAGTCGTAATGTAGAAATAAATTACTTGGGAATGAACTACTATCAACTGATATCAAGACTGTTTATTCCTTCATCAAAATATTTACCAAAAAGTTGAATAACGGTAAATGGAGTAACGAACAAAGTAATGGAGTAATACTCACTATCTACTCATACTCACTATTCTCACTATCAGAACTATCATCAGAAATACTCACTATCACTGAGAATAGTGAGTATGAGTAGTCATACTCACTATTCTCACACATCCGAAGACGTGCGAAGATCTGCTATTTGTAAACTTATAAGAGGAATGTGCAGGACCCATACAAACCAGAGCTGGTTTATGGATTCCAAATGAGTTATAAGAAATATATATGAGTTTATAACTATCAAAACCCGGCAGACGTTATCCTGCCTGTGTATATTTATTTACCTCTGTATATAAAATCACAAATTATTCTGTTTTGACGTCGATATGATTTTTGCGATCGGTTGAACGGTATAGAAGTTGATGTGCTGCAACGCCATCTAGTGGCGAGTTATAACAAAGTCGATAGCATAATAACCCTCTACATGAAAAAATACATATATGTGCCAACTTTCATGGTGATCGGTCAAACGGTGTCGAAGTCTATTAACATCAGATATACCAACATCCTCTTATACTTATATATATATATATATATATATATAAAAATAATGACGCAAGGCGACAGTATCCACTTACCACCACTGACCACCAGATGGACTGTCCGCTTGTCAGCTGTCTTCTTTCTATTAAAAAAAGTCAAAAGCTATTAAATTAATCTATTAATACTCCTCATATATTATCTTTATGTAAAAAAACAATATAACTTTTAGATGTTCACGTTTTGTCCACATACCATATTGTAAATCGTGTCTAAATTTGTACAATTAATTATTTTATAAAAAATATTTACCTCTTGTCGACATTTCGCCACCGGTTACAGCGGTCGTGGTCACGAGTTGACTGAAGAGCCGAATAATTTTTAAAGAAATTGAAGATATTTAATGTTTGAAAAAGATAACTATTTTATCGTTTTATAGCAACCAGACAACCTTGAGAAAAGGAGTTGTGACTCATTTTGAGATAATAACACGGCTAGAACAAATAGTATTTATAAGATCATTTTTTTTTATAATTATTTTGTCATTGCTATATGTATGTATGTAATTTTAATACCAATCAGAGAGTAAAAAATAAACACAATTTTAATGTAAATCAAAATACGTCATATAGTGTTATTACAAATTATTTTTATTTACTAAGTAAAATCCAACTTGTGACAAAAAGTACAACAATGTCGATTAGAATTTAGGTACGTCAAATAGTATACTTACAACACTACTTTAATGTAATGTTTATTTTCCTCTCTCCTTCTTTTCAGTCTCGCCCAAAGTGCCAAGATTCTGATGGCCCTTGCGATCCTGCTCACGTACAGCCTCCAGTTCTACGTGCCGATGGAGATGATATGGAGACAATTACACAACAAGGTCTCTGTGAAGTACCACAACATCACGCAGGTTTCCATCAGAACTGTTGCTGTTATTGGTTCAGGTAGAATTTCTGTTTGTTTTTTTTTTTATAGCGAAGAGGGCGGACGAGCAAGCGGTCCCACGTGATGGTAAGTGTTACCGCCGCTCATGGACACCTGCAACACCAGAGGGTATGCGGTATTTTTGCACTTTTCTTTTGTAGGTTCGGGTGTTTTTAAGGTACGGCTATTTAAGGTTACTTACATGCACCAGTTTGAGATTTTTTGATGGGAACTTGAGATGTGAAGTTGAGTTTTTGTTTGATTATTGTAAAAAATGTGTACTAGTCGGTTTGTGGTTTAATAGTGAAAGTTTATTAAACTTCAAAGTGTTTGTGATAATCAAATAAAAGCGTGGGACTGCGTTTTTCGTGTGCTTCCAAAGAATCCTCCTCTATCCTCAGTGACTCGTGACTTACTTCGACGGGACTGGACATTGACAGGATACGTTTTACATTTTGAAATTTCTTTATTACGAAGAAAACTGGATACTGGCAGTATGTGCTAATTACACCATTGCCATATATGAAGAAAAAAAGCACACCAGCTTATATATTTATTTTATTGACAGCTATAGATTACTTACACAATTTCTTACGTCTACATACACGTGGAAATTGATGTAATACGCGTAGGTAAGTGTAAAATATATTTAAGGGCCTCACAGCATTTCCTATAAGAACAAAAAGAGTGTAAATATTATGAAACAAACCTAATAAAGAAACCAGAACCAAACAAAACTAAATAACTATCTACTAAAGGCTCATTTACATAAGGAGAGTTTCTCGAACGGTTCGTGCGAGAACAGGTGTTTGTATTGTAGGTGTCCATGGGCGGAGGTAACACTTATCATCACGTGGGACCGCTTGCTCGTCCGCCCACTTTTTTATATAAAAAAAAATTGTATACGATTCTCCTTTACGATCTTTTGCGATTTTTGCTTGCAACTATTCACGTGTTGATGAAAACGCGACAATAAGAGTGACCATGTTATATTGACAATTATTTTTTATATTAGGCAGCATTCTTGATCGATTATTATCGATTATTATTAGTCCTGCACGCGTTTGAGAATATCTCCTTGTGTAAAGGCTTTAGTCGATAACTTAGGGCCATCTCTCAATGTCTCAAGTACATATTTCTTGAATTTTGGCAACTATGTAGTTCTAAGTAGTAGTTTTTGTTTTTTTATTGCTTTTGTATTGTTGAAATAAATAAATATTCTTTTCGATAGTTGCTCTTGCTGCCGCCTTCCCCGACCTAGAACTCTTCATCAGTCTCTGCGGAGCCATCTTCCTCTCCAGTCTCGGTCTCCTCACGCCCGCCATCATCGATACCGTCCACAAGTGGGACAGAGGCCTCGGATTCCTCAATTGGATCCTATGGAAGAACATCTTCATCGCTTTGATCTCCCTCATAGCTCTCTTCGCTGGCTCCTACTCTTCCATCAAAGGCATGGTGGAAAAATTTGGAACGAGTCCAGTTTTAGAAATGGCGCGAAACAGTACAATGAATGAAACCATGGCATTTTGATTTAAAATAATATCCGCCTATAGATTTTAAATAAAAATTGACTTACATGCCATAATTTAATTAAAATGCCTTAAATATTAGTATTGAGATTGATATTGGTAGCAAATATTTGATTTTAAGTCTTAACCAATAATCTTACGGTAGCAATTATTTTTCAAGATAATAAATCGTTTATATATTAAGTTTCCTTTCTTTCCTTTCTAAAGTCGGATGAATAGATATGTGCTTAGACTCCTTAGACCGTTCTATATGTTAGACTTAGACCGAGCGATTGTAAAGTAGCCTCTATACAAACTACGTAAAGTCCTATTAAATATGACTCGAACTAATTCTAAGATATAAAAGTCTATACATCCGACTGTTAATGTACAGTATGTCAGGGGATGGATTACCGATATTTGTATTGAACTTCATCGTTGCTGTTTTATTTAGCGTTTTAATATTAATGGAGTGAGTCGTTTTATTAATCGATAGTGTTATACATTTACCTGTCGAATGAGATCATTTTCTTACGCCTATGAGCGCTATGTTCATAGATATTTATTAGTATGTAACTGAGCCAGTCGATTAAAATATTAGGATGACTGCCATACAAGTAGAGATACAGTAGGAATTATCAGGATGGTGTTTTTTGTCGATAAAAATAAGTAATATCGCTAAAAAATCCCCAGACATATATTTCGTTTACTTCTGAATCTCTAATATCTTTACATCTTGTTATTTCTGTTTATCTTTTTGAAGTTATGATCTTTTAAGTTAGTAGATATAAGTACATATATTAATTTTAGTTATAATATACGTATTGTCCTAAGGACTTTTTTATAAAGTGACATTCCAAACAGATAATTTCTAATGTATTTAGTAAATAGTCTACAAAACAATAATCTTAATAAGGTTGTGATTGTCGCTACCATTATAAATTAAAATTGTTAATTATTAAAGTAACTTCGTAGGATTTTAACATTGACAAAAATGTATTAATTTTGGAGTCTGGCAATAGAAAATTGAGACTGGAAAAACGTGGCGATTTAAAAAAAAAAATATCACCAAAAACAGTTCGAACAATAATATTGATACTTGGCTATCTTTATTACTAAATTCAAGTATCAAAATTGTTTTTCCTACTATTCTAGTGATGGATAACCTATTTTTGTAATTTGCCTCGAATTTCCAGTCTCAACTTTTATTCGCCAGACAATATAATGCGTCACTGAATTAACACAAAAGCTGAAAATAGGGTTGTTCGGTATGTTTATCGAGAATAGAATCGATTCTACCAGTTTAGTTTTTTTTTTCATAACTTACTGTCCATTTCTAGTATATCTTTTATTCTATGTGCAGTTGCTTTGAAAGCGCGTCACCCGCGCCGCGCCCGCCTTGGCGCGCGGTCATTACCCCTTACTGAGTAATGAACGACGAACATTACTCAGTTCAACAATCCGGAACATCCGGAACAACAAAACTTTATACGTTTTGTTGTAAGTTTCGATTTTTTCCCTAAAACAATTTATTTTTTTCCAAGTCTGATTTATATATTTTAAATTAGTTCACGTGTTTCAAAGTCTGTGTTATGTCAGTGACACGTTGTAGGTATACTTATTTAGGTAAGAGAGATATTGTTGTTGGGAAGTTTTTTAATAGATTCCAACTTCCATTTTCATTCCATTTATCGTCCATTACCTACCTACCAACTACCTTAAAAGCCTCCACAATAACTTTACTAAATTATTACTAATTGTAAGTTTTATTTTCGAAAGATGTACAAAAATAGACTTGCTTTAAATAATTCGCTCTTATTTCAATTAAATTATGCAATTATAGTAAATACACTCACTCAGTTGTTGTTATGATAACAGAACGAATTTGCAAGGTCGACCCTTTTCGCCCACATACCACTTCATTTTTGGCTCGGCCTTCCGAGCCAAACATAATTGTGGAAGTAAAGATAGAGTGAGGCAGCTTCATGGGTATAAACCCAAGGAAAGGAAGTTATATTTAAATTAATAACTCTCTCTGATAACTCCAATTCTTCATTCATTTTGATTTTCTGAGCATTCTCTTGGACATATAATTTTAATGTTGTTTCATTAATCTGTTCCATATTTACAAGCGTTTAAATCATATTTCTTTTATTTTATGCTTACACAAATTATTATAAACTTAGGCACAGGCTTATTAAAACAACAGCAAAATGGCAGCATATTTTTTTTTAAGTTTAAATAATAATCTTTTATTCTACGACTTGTTATTAATCAGCATTTATTTCTTTCATATATGAATAATCGATCTATCTATACATATTAAGAGAAGTGTCCTGACTGAATGACTGATTCGTCAACGCCGAGCTGAAGCCGCAGAAGCTAGAAACATAAAAATTTCGGACAGCAGTTTCGTTTTATGACGTAAAGACTCACTAATACCGAATTCCTGTTGTTAAGCAACAAACGATGTTTTTTTTTCTACAAACAGGAGTTCAGTATTGACAGATTAGCAGTATTTTTCCAGTAATCGAGTATAAGGTTTCAGCAATATATCTGTAGCATCCTTAAAACTGGTAGCATGAAACCATATTTTACCAAACAAACTTATAGAATTTTACGAATAAAAAACATTCATCAACGCATATAACTTCATCTGAAGGACTTTTTTTATATGAAATCTCCGAAAATTTGTCTATTTGCTTCTAAGCTTCTCAGTGCTATATTCTATTCACATCAAGAAAAAGGTGACGTCATCCGTCCAATTTAGCAGGACAATCAAAAAACGCTGCGAAACAAATAACGTGTATCACGTGACTGATAGTGATGATATCACTTTTTTCTTAACTTGAACAGAGTATTAGACATCAATATCTTTATGTTAAAATATTATAAGCCAACCCCTTTTATGTTTTATTCTAAGTAAATAATTATTATTTCTAATTATAAGGTCTTTTCAAAAGATATTATTCATAATAAATCGTTATGTCCGAACAAAACTGTTGACACTAAGTACAATATTGCAATTTTTATATTTTTAAATAAATTTGATGTGAAAATATTGAATGTGATAATAAGATAATTTGAACAGTTTACTAAGAATTTTAATCTAGTTTTTAAAAAACTTAAAATAAAATATAGAATTATTTCCGCTTTTTCATTTCATATATCTCCGACGTTGCTTCGATTTTATACTTTGAATATTGAAACTAAAAACAATAATAGATAACCTATCTATTCTCCGCTCTCATCCATGTGGTCATGAATTGAAACCTCGGCTCGTATCACAACTCCAGTCCACGGAGGGTCCAGTCCAGAACATGAAAAAATATCCCTATCCTATTCCCTGCAATGTAATAATAATAATAACAATCTTTATTGTGTATACAAACAACAAACACAAATTATGCTCATACATACTTACTTAATTTATTTTTTATGGTCGAAGGCGGCAGACGAGCATACAGTTCACCTGATGGTAAGTGGATACTGTCGCCCATAGACATCCGCGATACATGCCAACATTAGTACAAAATGACAAACGTTGGCACGACTCCGGATGCGCTGCCTACCTTTGGAGATATAGGCATGGATTTGAAGAAAGGTTGGGAAAATGGGGAGGGATAGGATAGGATAGGCACATCTCACTCACTACCGAAACTTGTACGTACATTGGGGAAATAAGATAAAGTGGGAAATGTAGTACATTTCAAGGTAGTCTTCTGTGAGAGAGGGTTAACGTGGCGAGTCGAGCGCGCCCAGCGACTGTTGGATTGTAGCGTGCACTCTCCCCCTCAGAAATTGTACCTACGTACTTATTTATGGATATAATTGACATAAGGGATCTCTATCAGGGATAGAGGTCCGTATAATATACAGGTGTAACCGAATCCCTCCCAAAGCCTGAAGCCATGAGTTCTGCACATTATTCTCACTTAATATATTATTTAATATAATTATTAAAATTAATTAAATTTTATTATTATTAATTTATTTATTTTTTTAATTATTTTATATCGCGAACCCGTAGGCTGTGGAACAAACTGCCTCAAGAGGTCTTCCTATTAAACTACGACATGGGGTTCTTCAAGAGAGCTGTGAATAGGATTTTGCAAGGTCGGCGGCGCGCCCACATACCCCCTGGTGTTGCAGGTGTCCATGGGCGGCGGTAACACTTACCATCACGTGAAACCGCTTGCTCGTCCGCCCTCTTCTCTATAAAAAAAAAAAAAAAATTAACAATAAGGTTACATAGATAAATATATTTTTTGGCCTTTATATTTAGTAAATTACGATTAACTAATGAAACTGCGTACACTGCAGATTATGCAGATCCGAAGGAGACCATTGCTACATCATAATTATAGATCGGATATTCGGGTGCATATTTACCTAAACTTGAGGTGTTGGATAAGTATGGAGTGCATTTTTGTATCGGGCGAATGCTGCAATCCCGAGATCAACAAATTTTATGTTTCGACTATAAAATACGATGCATATACCTATAGTTGTAAAGTTAATCCCTAAGACCCTCAGAACTGCGTTGCTACAAATTGCCGTTAGAACTAAGAATTTGAGTCCAAATCCGAAGTTTATATCTTCAATAATGTCTTAGATCCTATCGACTATGTCCTGGTCACCATCAGACCTACAAAACTGCTGAGGAGTTTCATAAATAAGCATCCTATTAGTTGTGAAATCCCGGGATTTCGGTTTTCAAATAAATTATTTTAAGAAGCCGTTTCCATACCTTGTATACCTTGTAAGGTAAATATGCACCCAAATATCCAATCTCTAATCATAATACAGGATTGTTCCTAGTGTGGGTGCTAATGGTCTCCACTATGTTGCCTTAGCATGTGCTATAAGGAAAAAAAAATGTTTGAATAACAAATGTAAAGTAAATCAGTCCCGTAAAATGTTGATGTCAATGAACTCAGAAATTCAATAAACGGAATGCAGAGTTTTGGACATCGGGAAAGGTTCGTTTACATACTATTTATAAAAATACAGAGATAGTACATTGTCCCACGCACACACAAGAGATTCACCAGCTGTTACAATTGTGTGATAAACGCAATATTCAAATATACCACATAAATAATGTATTGAAAATGAAGGCTTTACAATGCAGTAGGCACGTACTCACAGGTAAATAGATAATGAAAGACTGTTAAACATTTAGAGCGAATTCTACATTTCGAAATAATTGACAAAATCATTTTTTTAATGTTACATTAATTCCATTGCATTCCATCAGCGTATGTCTCTCCAGTGCTCTCCTTAGGCTCGCCACCATACGGTCTTCTGCTATTCTCATCCAGCTCCTATCGGCAAACTTCTAAAAGTCGTCGCGACAACTTCGTTTGTCCATTCATTTGACCGGAGGGCGTCACATTGCATTTTGATAAACTATTCAGTTTGATGGCACCAAACAACCAATGTATTTATGTTAAAATTTGCAAACCTTTGAAATAAATAAAAAGGTTAATAAACTGTATTATATTCTATTCTAATGGTCAGTGGGAATTCTTAGGATTTTAGAAGCAAGAAGTTCGTTGAGAGACAATGCAAGTATACAAGACAAATGAGATAAATACAAGTATTGAGGAAATATTTAATTTAATTCTGTCGAAACCGTCAGATTGAAGTGGTTAATTGAAATGGTAAATGGCTCGGAATGGCGGCACAGACAAGTGATTTCCCAATTCATTCGAGTACATATATAAACAGGAAAATTCTGCTCCACTCACTCAATTCACTAATATTACACGTGTTGTCTCTACATATAAAACATAATGAATGTCGGTCTGTATTGTGCCAACTCACGAACTACTGACGTATTCTACAATATACACCGTATTTATTCGTGCAGTACAGTTTACGTTTTGAAAATACAGCAATTTTTTTTTTGTTTATCGACGAATGCGGCAGACGAGCATACAGTCCAACTGATGGTAAGTGGATACTGTCGCCCGTAAATATCCGCGATACATGCCAACATTAGTCCAGAATAACAAACGTTGGCACGACCCCGGATGCGCTGCCTACCTTTGGAGATATAGGAATGGATTTGAAGAAAGGGTTAGGAAGATGGGAAGGGATAGGATGGAAATGGGCTCTGGCACATCTCACTCACTACCGAAACACGTACGAGTACGTACACTAGGGAAATATCATAAAGTGGGAAATGCGGTACATTTCAAGGTAGTCTTATATGAGAGAGGGGTAACGTGGCCAGTCGAGCGCGCACACCAACCCAGCAGCTGTTGGGTTGCAGCGTGAACTCTCCCCCTATATTTTGTGAAAAGAAATCAAAACAGCTTTTGAGATTTTTTCTTTTCTTTCATTCTATTTGAATTCGGTTTACAACAACAAGTCTAGACCAATGCTTGGAAACTAGATAAAGTTTAAAAACTGTTTCGTCTGACACAGGAACATTTGGTTACAATTGTTCAGTCATATAACGCTGGTACTATTAACGAAGAGTTACTTCCCTTTTATAACATTCATTGTAATTGTAACCAGCAATTTTACTAATGCTGGACAAGACAATGTGGATGAGGGATCTCTGACCTTAAAATATTCATTTACTCTTAAAATTCAACTCTTCCTATGTTGTAGACAGCACATTGATAATACCACCATTCAAACTAATTTAAATCGATTGAGGGTTATGTATTCGCAAAACTATTTTGTTCAAAACGTAATCTGTATTCTAAATGGATGAGATCATTTATTAACAGGTATTTAAACCGCTTTCAAGATTTGATCTTAGTTCTAAAGTATACGTCCCCACTTGCTAGTAAAGTTGTTGGTTGTTAGAAAACTCGGAATCTACTAATGAATCCCATACTTCCTTCCTTCTGTTTGTATTGTTTATACCTATCGTTGCAAATCGTTATTGGACATATGATTTGGTAGAAAGATCATACTAAAACAAAATCAGGGTTGACACATCACATATTTAAAGTTTATCTTGTGATTAATACAGTTTCATTAATTATTTTATTCACAATTTAAATCTGCACGAAGTGTCTGTTTAAACAGAAAGATTATTCTCAAACATTAATTAACAACATTAATTAACGTGAAACATTAAAAAATCTATTCGTGTACTCACAGTGTTATTAAAATAGAATATAACACTATGTAATAAATCATAGAAAAAGGAAATCTCGATCGGGATAAACTAGGGTATCCGGCAGTTTAGAGATGGGAAGATGTCCTTCCAAGGGGAATGAGACAGATAAGAGGTGCGATAATAGCCTTCCAAGGAGATGAGATAGTTACGAGGAGGGTCGTCCAAAAGAATTTAGATACCTGGCACTTGACCGATAAAGATGGAGAGATCGGAGCAAGGCCAATCTCTACAGAGAACCTGACTTAATAATTAATATACATATTGTTAATTGTTAAATTGTTGTTAAGTTAAATTGTTAAAGTTTTAACGATACCAGTAAAATAAAAGTTTTTTTTTATTTATATGAAAATTAGGACAAAGCCAGACAGAACCGCTTGTATTCAATGTCTAAATATTTATTTATTTGAATGTTATTCAATGTAAAACAAGTGGTATAATTAGAAATACATTGACAAACTATTGTTACAGCAGATTAAATTTAAATAACAATTATTACAGTGGCTGTCGGTAACATGTCCGTAACTATAGTACAGTAATTTACTAAACAAAATTAAAGTCTCACATCCACAGAGATAAAAATTATTAGTAAGTACAGATAAGTCTGTAATATTATGAAACGTTGTTGATATTAGTTTAAAACGTTTAATAAAGGAAAAGGAAAAATTCATATTCAGAATTCAGAAAAAAATATCCAAGAGATCAATTATCCTTTCATTTGTTGAAAGATAGATGTCACATACTTATTAAAACTGATTCTACAAATTATTATTTCTTTAGATCCTGTGCAAACTCACTTTATCAGTCATTGTGCACAATCTTTAACAAGTCCGTGAAAATTGCAAATGTGGTACCGATTACAAAAACCTCAAACGCGATTAACATAAAATACTACAGGCTTATTGCGATTTTATGTTGTTTGGCAAACGTTTTTGAGTCCCTGGTTTGTCCAATTTTCTCATCACACTTGAAATTGTCTTTAAATGAATATCAACATGGCTTTCAAAAATGTAAATCGACCTTATCTAATATAATATAATAGCTTATTATGAAGACCTCATTGATGCTATAGATCAATCTAAACAGACAAATGTATTTTTTTTATTATAGACAAGAGGGCAGACAAGCAAGCGGTCCTACGTGATGGTAAATGTTACCGCCGCCCATGGACACCCGCAACACCAGGGGGCATGCTGGCGCGCCGCCGACCTTGCAAAATCCTATTTACAGCTCTCTTGAAGAACCCCATGTCGTAGCTTAATGGGAAAACCTCTTGAGGCAGTTTGTTTAACAGCCTACGGGTTCGCGGTATAAAATAAATTATGGACCAAACAGTGCGCGACACCTCCGTCTCGAGGAAATACGGATGGACCGCACTTCTGTAACGGGAGCTGCGGTTGTAGAAATCGGAGGTGGACATTATATTAAACAATTTTTCAGAGCATTCCCCATTGTACAGGCGGTAGAACACACAGAGAGACGCAACGCCTCTCCGAATGCTGAGGGGTTCTAAACCGCCCGTGAGAGTGGGATCGTCGACAATACGAACAGCACGTCATTGGATGGAGTCAAATGGGTCTAATTGGTAATACGGTGCGCGAGCCCAGAGATGAGATCAATACTCCATACGGGGCCTCACCTGAGCTTTATAAAGCATTAGGAGTTACCCAGGGGTGAAGTACCGCTTCGCTCTATTCAGTACACCGAGCTTTTTGGAGGCTATTTCGGCTTTATTTTCCAGATGACCCTAAATTCGACTTTTCTGGAAATATCGACACCAAGGATCCCAATACTCTTCGAGATCTTAAGAGGTATGCTCTGAAAGCGAGGTGCTATGACAAAAGGGGTTTTTAGCGGTGAATTCACAGACTTGCGTATTACGCCGATATAAGTTAATCGAGTAATTTGAGCCTTTGATCGAGTTGATCATGAAATATTAATAGGAAAATTAAATGCTCTTGGAGTTCAGGGTGAATTGTTCAAGTGATTTCAAAGTTATCTGTCATTTAGATATCAGAAACTAGTTGTATGAAACAGTCATGAATTTGAGCGGTCCTTTGGTGCCTTCTGGCGTACCATAAGGGTTCCATTTGGAACCAATTCTTCTTCTTGTATTAATTAATGATTTGCCTTTCAACTTTACTTTCCCTTAATATTTATTGTTTGCAGATGATTTCAAAATTTATCAAGTCATACAAAGTAATACTGATTCCGAAAAATTACAAGATCTAAATCGTTTAAACAATTAGCGTTTGTTAATAGGTTATCCTTAAACATAAGTAAATGTAAGCACATAAAGTTTACTAAAAGGCATCAAGAACTGGGTAACACAAATAAACGCAATGATCAATCACTAGAAGAAATTACGGAAATAAAAGATTTAGTTATAATATTCGATAAATAAACTTACTGTTAGAGAGCATTATAACCAAATTATTAAAAAAGAAGGTAACCAGGCACATTAGAAGGGACTTCAAATACATCACTACCAAAATCTCATTATACAAGACACTCGTTCGAAGTCACTTAGAATATTGTGCTAGTGTATGGAATCCCATATACGACTGTCATTCATATCGAATTGAACGAGTCCAAAAAAGATTTTTATATCTGCTGTCGAAATCAAGGAACAAACAAAATACGAGTAAACTTCTTCATTATTGCGACAAAATACGATATTTTAAATTGTCTACACTGGTGGATAGGCGCTGAATTGCAGGTCAAGTTTTCCTCTACAAAGTCATCAATGCATTCATAAATAGTTCCATTGTATTAAACCGGTTAAATGTAAGTGTCCCACGACCCGGCTTCCAACCACACACATATAATTTTTTTCTATAAAAAAAGATCGAACTAACGCTGGTAAATATAGCCCTTTAACACAAATTTTAGAACATAGTAATGACTTGTGGAGGAAGGCTCAGTTAGATATAATATGTGGGGGATCGTTACCTGGGTTTAAAAAAGAATTATAAAGATTATTTGATAATAAAAAATACGAGTCTGATAATAATATTTGATACGAGTCATTGAACCAGGTACCGAAAACCAGGTATCAATACCGAGGTAATGAAAACCAGGTACCGTCCTGGTTCTCGTCTACCATATTAGTTATTATTCCTGCGACACATATGACCTATTTCTATAGTCTATTACAATATTTTATTATAATTCTTTACCATCGAATACAATAATAAATGGTAAATTAATCATTTATAATAAAATATACACATACAACGTAAACTTCGTAGGTACCTACATTTTTATTTTGAAATATTCTTTGAAATAAAAAATCCATTAAGGGGACTTTTAAATTCACTGAAAGGCAATGAGTTAGTGGCTATCAATCTTTTTAGGGTTCCGTATCCATAATCACAAATGAAGTTCAAAAACAATGAAGACAGGAACACTTTTATCAAATGTTCTTTATAAAAACTCCATTGCGTGGGATGTCTTAAGATAGATTCTTTAAAAATGCAATAAAAATGCAATTAACAAACAGGCAATACGCAAATAAAGCAATATCCAAAACTGGAAAATTCAAAAATACTAGATACAGCTCTTTTGAAGCTTTCTTAAATTATTTGAAAACCCGTTTTCACGTAAGAAGTACCTAACTAAAATTTTGTTAAGGTGAAAAAGCTCTTAACTTTTGGTGGTATTTATTCCGAAACCACTACGGAATCCTTTTACGGTACGTTTCAGACGAGCATTACAAAATCAATCACTTACCTTGAAGCAGCGTCGCTAAAACGAATATGAAAAATAAGTTGAACAAAAAACATCGCCAAACGATTGATTGGGATCTGGGTTACGATTTTTATTAGTGTAAAAACTTCATAAAACTTGTTTTAAATACTGTTGTTAAGGTCATCGAACGAGTGGGTCCATTAGCAAAATAACGTCAGCTATAAAAAATAATTAGATGCCATAATATTTATATTCACGTCCGTGACATTAGCCTTGCAATAAGTATATCCTTAAGGGTGTAGATTGTTGGCCTGAGATCTCGATTTCGAGCGACCGCAGCGCCAAAGTTTAATGTAACATCCGACGGGGCGGATGAATGACCTAGAGAGCGCGATTTTCAAAATGTTTTGCAACAAACGTTCCACGTTGAGAAATTGTTATTGAACTTGAATATTTACAGCATAACAATAACGTTGAATTTTTGGAAACTAGCTGTTGATTCTTTTTAATAGATTAATAAGAGTAGTTGAGACACAATTTTTATGTTTTTCTATCATTTGACATCTGACATTTTTGTATTCTACTTACCTAAAATTCCAACTATTTATTTATTTGTAATTTCACTACCAAAATTTATTCTAATTCGTAAAATATTCATTCAATAAAATAATTGCAAATTCAGTAGGAAGTGTGTTTATCTCTACGCAAGGAAATGTGCCTATTGCGTAAACTCAAATACTTACTTTTTGTTTACGATCACCTCGTCGATATCTAAAAAAAATCCTAGGGTTTTAAAAAAAATGTCAATAAATGAAACACAAGTATAAAAATGATTTATTTACTACACAATAACAAATATGAGTCGCCATTACTCGCTATCTCAAAAGCGTGCTAGGGTTGTACAAAAATTAGTAAATAATTCATTTATTTACTAATTTTAACAGAAGTTTGTAAATTATTAATATACTAATTAAAAGTATGTAATTAAACAATAACGAAATATGAGTTCAAAATTCTAATGGTTTTTCATTCGATTACGGATCAAGTTCTGATTTCTGCTAATTTGATGATAAAATCAATGGCTATCACAAAACCTATCAGAATGAAAACGTTACCAGCTGCCCGATTCACGTAAGTAATAAAAACCGTAGCGCAGTGACGTCACTTCGTTTTTTGCAAATTTAGCCCTTTTAACCGACTTAAAAAAAGGAGAATTCTCAATTCGCTGTATTTTTGAACCAATTTTTATGATTCTTTACACCAGGTAACTCAGAAATTGTATAGTAATTGAGCTATTGGAAGATTTATGACAATCCAAGACTAGATAAGTAAGTGCGTTTAAAACAGAAAACCAAAAGGCGATTTCTAAGTTCCTAAGTTAAAACGACTTTTGGACTGGCGTGTTTACGTGAATCGACTGGCTGGGTAGTTAAGTTACCTGTATCTTTCAAAATCATTAGGCGTTCTTCTCTTTCATAACACGTAAAGCTCTTTCTTTCCTCTCTTTCATAGCCTCTATGATACTGGGCGCGTCACGAATGGGCATGCTTCGTGACTGCCGAGGATCAACTAATTCTGGAAGTAGGCAATCGTAATAAAACCTAACTAATTTCATCTCCATTTTCTCCTCCCAAAATTTGTCGTCCTTTTCTATAATATAAACTTTCATAGGTACAGTAGCACCAAACCAGATGCCAAGCATGCAAACGTTTCTTTTAGTAATATGTACCTGTCCCTGAATTTGGAAATACCAGTTATGATTTTTATTTATGACATAACCCTTGGAAGCCTTGTCCTTAACCCAAAAGGTATGTTTGGCCATTGCTTCATCAAGAGTCATGCCAGCTAAAGAATGTGGGCACTTAATTTCAATTAAACCGTTTGCATAAATGCCATCTGGTGTAGTACCAAGAAATTCATATTGATCGTCGACGAACAAACCGCAACCTTGTATACTAATATTCTCTTGAATTTCTAACTGTTTAATTGCGGTTTCTTCGTTTTCGATACCGTACCGTACAGCAGGCAAACTGGAGATATTACTACCATAAACGATTTTACGAACAAGAACAGCACAACTTGTGCTCTCTCGTTTTTTACAAACTTCCCCGAACGATGATGAGGTTAGTAATTTTCTCCTTGTACTCATCCACTCAGAACTACTTCTTTGCAAATGGGTCGACCTTTCAAGCTCCTCTCTTTCAGCACAAGACAACTTTAAATCGGCTAAAAAAGATGACTTGGCTTTCTCATATAATTCTGGACTCAGATCAGGTTTTTCGCAGTTTGGTCCATAGTGAGCGTCTTTCGATACAGCGCTGTGGCTCTTTTTCAATCTTAATTTAGGTTTAGCAATTAAACGGATTCTACGATTACAATTTTCCACTTTCGCGATCAAAGGATTAGGACTAGATTTAAATATTACTTCATGAGTTTTACTATGAATCGATCCTGTATTAAAAGACACAACAGCAGCTGCGCATCGGCCCGCATAAGAACCACGGGAAGAATAATTTACACGCTTACCCCCTACTAATTTGGCAATCACTGCGTTAAAACTTTCAACTATATTACTTGTACAATTATGAATTAAACTTCTAGAATGATATGACAGTCTTTTACTTAAAATGTGTACCGCGTCCATTAATCCGCATCCAACAATTGCTGGAAGCAACCCAACAGGTTCTATTCGACGAGTATCAGGTCTACAGAAATACTCCTTGCAATATTGGTGATTACCAAATACGTGTTGTGGACCATTTAGGATATCTTCACTAAGATTTTTTATTTTTTCTTCGAGTGACTGATTTTGATCGCCCCAATATTTAATAGCGCATTTTACACCCGTTCTTAAACGCAAATACCTTTCTTTTAGGAATTTCCGCAATTCGCAAGGATACTTAGTGTCTTTCGACAGTTTCTCCAAGCTATTGCAGTAGTTTCGTAAAAGATGATTTTTGCATTCAATTTTCTCTACTGTTAAATTACCGTACGGTCGCGAATCTAATATTTTTTTATAAGTACTGGAATCGCCGTCTGCTACAAATTTATTATAAATTACACCGTGATCAACAATGGAACGTTTAAACCCCTCAACTATTATGGTCGATTCCATACCGGTAGATGATCCCGAATAATTCTTGAAACAACGGTGTTCCGAGGGCTGACTGTCGTTCTTTGCGGCTCGTGCACAAACTACGCAGTATTTATTTTTAACTCCAAAAAACAATACTTTATTAGTTTTAATGCCAATTATCGCAGCTGCGCCGGACAAGGCGGAAAAATTCTTACCATAAGATCTCTTGCTCCAACAACCGTCAACAGCAACAGATATTAATGGTGTACCATTTTTATCAACACTACCTATAGACACTGCGTACTCCGCTTCTTCCTTGACAGCTTCTGCCATGGAATGTGCTGCTGTCTTTTCCCACCAATCGCAAACCGTATTATTAATTTCATTGTATAATGAAGGTGACATGATTGGTAGGGCTACTGCGGCAGTTAATGTTTTTAACTGATAGTAGCTCCCACCAGATGATATGATACCAGATACAATTTGATGATTCACTTCCATTCTATCTTCTTTCTTTTCAATCAAACACACAGTAAATTTCATAATACACATACTACATTTCATGATGAGTTTTGAGTCCAGACCAACTTTTACTTCACCTATTATACTGAGGTAACTTAACTTACAATCCATTGGACCGTGGTCCCCTATGGCCTGAAGAGCTTTAAAAAAAAAAGAAACGTCTACAACTCTACGCCCAACTTCCATTTCATCCACCTTTCCCTCTTGGTCGTTTTCAATAACTAGTTCCTGTAAAGAAAGATAATGGCTTGATTTTTTTTATAAAAAATAATTAAAAATTTAAAAAAATGCAAAAGAATTAATACAATATTAGGTTCCTGATGAATAGAAATTATAATTTCTTTACGCATTAGGTATTGTTTTTTTATGACGTCACCTATTTGAACGTAAATTTTCTTTTGAGAAAGTAATTGAGAAGTATTTCGGTACTAAGGTGTTTGTCTCTCGATGAAAATAATAAATATTGCAAGAAAAATCTATAGGTAGGTATTGAGATTTTGTCTTCGCCCATCACTAACTAAGTAGTTTGTTTATTTATGTAAGAAGTCTACAAGAATTACGTATAACAACTTACCTCTATACAGCGCGTAGCATTGTTGCTCAGAGTCTCGGCCCCAAGGTTTTCTTTATTTTCAATACTGGAAATATTATTCATCAATATTATCCACTTTTTATTTATTTTGTACAACCCTAAGCCAGACGCTAGGCGCCTCGCGTCTGTTTGGCGGTATAGGTATGTCGACAAAGTTGCGCTGTCGCCTACCTACTTCCACAATTTGATATTTAGACAATACTAGCCGACCCGGCGAACTCCGTATCGCCTTTTTTTTTTTTTAAAAATCCTATTATTTTGATATTACATACAGATACTTCAATTTTATTTATCAGTATAGATATAGATAATACAAACCAATATTTACATGTTATTGTAGGTATATGTCTGAATCGGGCGATCTAAATCATATGACATATTGTATTAGCTTTGTAATGTACCCTGTTCAAATGCGATAATAAATAAGTAGGGAGGAACTTACATTTTATTCCGAGATCTTTTGGCTTTCATATTTTTATAATGCGTACAAAACTTTCTTTTCCCTGGCATGCCACTCAAATTCAATCAGTCCTGCGAAAAAAATAGCCTATGTTACTCAGTGATAATGTAGCTTTCGAATGATAAAAGAATTATTAAAATCAGTCCAGTACTTTTTGAGTTTATTCGTTACATACAAAAATCCAAATCTTTCCTCTTTATAATACCTATTAGTGTAGATATTGTATTTTTTACGATTTATATCTAGTTCCATCATGGTTTTCTTTCAGACATTCATTATATCGATACTTTCTACTAACTGAAAATAAATTAATTATAAAAATGTTATACTTACAGTTTTTACAAAAAACACAAATTCACAATACGTAATTCTGCTGTCTGCAGCCGACAAGCGTGGTGTCGCGTTCACTTACAGAAAGGAACTGCCGCTGCAGACCACCGAGATTGCACGAATGAAACGAACGTTTTATCCCATACATTTGTGTATGAAAAATTTACCTTAAAATATATCTAGATTTTAGGGCTTTAAAAGAGGAAGTCTTTGTTTGTAAAGGTATAAAAAGAAGTATACAGCTATACTTATTGGTTTCTTCAGTGTTCAAAAAGTGTTTCTTTTTATCAATTTGTGTTGATTTATGGGGTTAAATCTGAAAAATACGAAGTCATGTTTTTGCATTTTTACTCAATTTTGTGCGTTTGTTGACGTTTATTATATAACAACTATTAGGTTTAAGAGTTTAATATAAGCATGAACATACTTATTGGTCTTTGATTGTAATATATACAAATTATCATTGATATCAATCATATGTAAATAGGTTAAATATGAAAAATCGTAACACTCTTTTCGGTGATTTTCACGATCTACACCCTTAAAGCATACAAGTAAAAAATAGTTATGGATGCGATACTAAGGTAGCAATGCAAGGTTGTCAGCTGCCGGACGAAGGCCAATGAAAGGGAATCGTAGTTACTTACGAAATGTATTACAAAGGAAAACACATGATCCTTAGTTATGTACTAGAATACCCCATAAACGTCTATTCAAACAGGCAGTCGAGGAGAGGGGCAGATCAAGGCAAACTGGTTGTTGATCTCGTGAGTATCTCTAAACAATACGCAATGTTTGTTGCCGTTTTCATGCCTTAATGTTTGAATTACGAACGCAGCGAATGCACGCGCGGTCGTTTAAAAAATCGCAGGTCGAATTTCAAATAATCTGTTTTCATTTTTAATTTTTGACTGTGTGTTTTGAATTCTCGTGGCAATTTTGTTTTTAATTAAAAGTTTTTAATCAAGTGATTGTGAACAATAACCCGTTTAATTAAAGTGTTTTTTTGCTATTTGTGAACGTGAACTTTTAGCGGTAAATAAAAAAGTAAGTAGATTTTTTTATTATATTCTAATAAATGTTAATGAAATTATAAAATTTTATATATTAAAGATGAGTTTTATAACGATATTTCTCATTGTATCACAGAAATATTTACAGTTTTATTTACACTTTCTGCACTGGACATTGAAGTAGAAGTCGCAAACAAGTTTTAGCAAGGACAAAAATAATTACAATATAAAACGTGGCTCTAATTTACTCCTGTGCCTATGCCCTTCAAAGGCCACTTGTCTGCATCGTAATCCATAAAATAAATTGCACATTAGTTCATTAAAAATAATATTAAATACATGTTATGTTCATTTAATTTGTATAATACCTACTCATTTTTGTATCAAGAAATTTGAATTTGGAGTATAATAAATAAATACACAAATAAAAATAAATAAATACAAATATAATACCTGGTGTGAGTGCAAATATAATGTGGTGTATCTGGTGGTATTGAGTGTGAACAATAAAAAGGCACTGCAGGATAATCTGGACTTTAAATTATTGTCAGTGGAAGGTAAAAGTACTAAAAAACCAGTTTTTTGGAAACTGAGTAAGTATCCTGAGTAACTGAGTAAACTGAGTATAATACATATACTACTCGTAAGTACGAGCATATCACTGAATAATTAATCATTTTCTCTGCGTCGATCTATCTAGGTTTTGTAGCATAAGTACGAATGCATTCGCTCTTGGCTTTCTGCAATACACAATAAAACAGCAAATTATGACGATTTATCTCGTAAACTAACAATATTTTTTATGAAAATAAAATTTTTATTTCGTGAGAATTGGATAAGTAAAGAGTTATGATTTTTTTCCTTCAAAGGCAATATTTATTCTTCGTTTCACTAAAGTTAGAATAATATGACACTTTAGTATGTTTACCTTTTCTACTGACGAAATATATATTGTAGTAGCTGTTGCCCGCGACTTCATCCGCGTAGACTTTGGTTTATAAAATACCGTCTTTAAATTGATATAACTTTTTTATTTATGAACTGATTGAAATAAAACAAACACTAAATTTTAAGTGAAGCTTACCACAATGCATTAGTGAAAACCGCACCCAAATCGGTTAAGCCGTTTCTAAGATTAGCGCGCACAAACGCACAGACAAACAGATAAACAGACAAACAGACAAAAATTCTAACAATCATTGTTTTGGGTTCTATTGCGTTGATAAACGCCCCCAATAATAGTTTTTCTCACATATCTTCCATGTACAGACATCGATCAGTTACATTTTTATTATATGTAAATATGTATATATATATATTTTTGTGAAAGAGTTTTTGTGCATTTTACGCAATAATTATTTTTTTTATATAATTATTATACATCGGACATACCGTATATATTTCGATAGGAAATGCACTTATTAAAAAAAAACGTATAACGTTCATTCTGAGTATTATATGAAGGAACTAACTCGCTTATCGCTCGGGTGTTTTGGTAAAATTAAGTAGTTGTTCCGTCTACGTTGATAATGAAGTCGTTAAACTCTGAATGTCTCAACACAGAATGTTTGACATTCGTTGAAACAGTGGCAGAAAAATGCTTATAAAATAGGAGAACCTAATTCACGAGCAGCATTTAGTTTGTACAGATTCGTGAGCCCTCACTAGGGCTCATATATTGGTACCTACATTAATGTTGTAGAATGTAAGTTTAGGGTACGATGGAACTGACTCTGCCAAGGCATAAAAGTTCCTTAAAAAGAAGATAAAGAATTTTTTTCTTAGACTGTAACCGAAACCAACCCTTTTATAGTCCTCATGTACATTATCATGTGAATAAGGGATGTATTTTTTTTCGTAATTGCTAATTTCTTGTGGCCCTAATAGCCTTTCAAGAGTCACCGGACATTAATGGTTTAGGGCGAGCGCAGAAGAAGCAAAAACTGTGTGCAGCAACGAGCTTATGGGCTCCCCCGTCGGTAGACCGGCGGAAGGAATGGCGTTGCTTTGAGAGGGTACCGCGGGATCACGAGTAGGTGAGAAACACCCAGACACGTGCCGATACCTGGTAAAAGTGTTGTCTGAAGGCCGGTGTGTGTGATCACCATTTAGCTAGGGGGACGTCCTCGTCTCCGCCGGCGGGGACAGTGTATGTGTGTAGCCTGTGAGTGTCGTGTGAGAACCGCATTGACAGCAGTAATTGAGTCGTCAGGGTCGTCGGGGTCGTCTAGGATACGCCGAGGATGACTACGACGACGGCAACGGGGAGGAATGAGGAATATATGGCCTCAACACGCCACGTTAGACAAGCGGGTTGGCGAAATCTTTTACGACAGCCACGTGAAGAGTTGGGGTGGTCCTATCCTAAAGCCGACCGACACCACGCAGCACACTTAGTACTTATTACAATTGTTCCATTGTGACAATGGATAAATATATACGTTTTCTGTTTTTTTTTTAAATGGCGTATTGTAAAGCCAAGGGATTTCATTTAAAGTTAAATATTTGAACGCAATTTTGCTTGCGTGTCGTTCAAATGACCATTAAAACATAGTTTCTAACAACAGTGAGAATTTTGCACAACTCATTAAAAGTGACGGACTAGATAAACTAGAAGAATAATTAGAAAAAAATACTAGATGTTTTTTTTTAATGGACGAAGGTGGCAGACGAGCATACAGTTCACCTGACGGTAAGTGGATACTAATACCATAGACATCCGCGATACATGCCAACATTAGTCCAAAATGACAAACGTTAGCACGCCCCCGGATGCGCTGCCTACCTTTGGAGATATAAGAATGGATTTAGAGAAAGGGTTGGGAAAAAGGGGAGGGATAGGATGGGAATGTTGTCCGCTAACGAACATTTTTTAGCATTTATATTATTAACCAGGAAGGACTGTTCCTTGTTGTTGTTTATAAGGACGACATTGTGTGTGTCATTGTGTACACATTTTGTGATCGTAAATTCAAATCCTCGTCCCATACCACGGAATTTCTATTTAGGTACTACTTAAGTTAAGTTGACACTAGCTCGGCGGTGAGGAAAACATCGTGTCATGAGGAAACCCACATGCTCTAGTAATAAAAAAAAATCTGGAGTATGTGATCCACCAATCTGAGCCCACGTGGTGGATCACGACCCGAAATCCCCGAGTGATTTACTAGCCCAGTGAAAAAGTCTCATCTCCGTACAAATTTCACTCCACTTGACAGTTCTGTATGTCATATCCCTGACTCGAATAAATAATCCGACTATAGTGTAAACTGTATTTTAAACATATTTCATGCCTTAATGTATTTATAGTATCGTATACATTTTTACTCCTGACATAAAATGAAAAGTATTACAAAGACACGTTTGTCTGAATGACTGTTTGTCTTTCTGTTTGCCAGCTTATTTGCTTTTGCTTTGAATCAAATAAGTTCCAATGATAATTATAATTAATAAATTATACCTCATTTTTTGCTACTTCCTAAACCACGCAGTAATAAATAGAGCCTCATTGAAATAATTATGTCTCATTATCTACCGGCGTAATCGTATATAATAACACACATCCTTTGTGAAGGCACGCACGTAAACATGTTCAGGCATGACACATTGAAACAATTTTCATTAAAGCAAAATAGCTCTTATGTAAAGATTGAACTAATTATTTCTCACTGAGTCAACGGATGGTAAATTATTACATAAAAAAATGAGTAAAAAATCGACGTATAAAATTTTAAAATCATTTAATTGATATAAAGATGCAAGATTTTATCTCTGCTATATTTCATATATATGTGTGTGTGTACTCGTATAATATTATATCTATATTAGTTTAACCGACCGATTGGCGCAGTGGGTAATGACCCTGGTCGCTGTGCAGAAGGTCCGGGGTTCGATCCCCAGCCGGGGATCGAAAAACAAATGTATGTTCGGGTCTGGGTTTGTGTTTGTCTTATATTTGTCTCTGGACCCACGACACGGGGAATCCTAGTGTGGGCCATTGAGTGTGGAGTTATTTATTTATTTATAAATAATGGTATAATAAAAGTTTTTTATTTTAGATAGGCACTATGTCTGCCCAATTCATTGCTCACTTATCGCTCTCCCAGGTTAGCTGGTAGAATTCTCCTAAGATGACAAGCTCTCCTTTTGTATGTATTTTCTTTTTTAACTATTTTTATAATTTGTGTGTACCAGTAAATATAAATAAATAAATGCACGCTTCAAAATCGCCGGAATAAAGAAAGTACTCTACAGTGTATGGATAGTCTCGTAAAACATTTAATTATTATTATTCAATATAAACTTGCTGCCCATTAAAATCCCATTGTTTAAAATTAAATAAATTCGTTTATTATTATTCACCTTATTGTCTGAACTTCCAATTGAACGGTGGATGTTTGCGAAATTATTATTTGTTTTGCCCGACGTTTCTATACAAACACCATTTTCTAGTGTCAGATGACGTAAGAAGTTTCACAATAGACGCTACGTTTGATGATTTGATTACTTGCAATCGTATATCAATAGATGGTTAGAATTGACTGAATCAGCTAACGCTACCAGCTGGTAATACTAACCATTTTCAGCTGGGATATTTTCTTTCGGTATTATCGAATTTGGAAATTAAAATCAACCTATCAATTTAAAACGTATTCAGATCACTACCTTGAAATGTACTTTCATTTCCCATTTTATCCTATTTCCCCAATGTACGTGTTTCGGTAGTAAGTGCGATACGCCATAACCCATTCCCATCACGTCCTATCCCCTCTCAATTCTCCCAACCCTTTCTCCACATACATTCCCATATCTATATATCTTCAGTGCATCCGGGGGCGTGCCAACGTTTGTCATTCTGGGCTGATGTTGGCATGTATCGCGGATCTCCACGGACGACAGTAACCCTTTGATACAATTAATTAGTAACTATTAGACGACCCGAATATCGGTGGTGTTGTGATATTGTTGTAAAATCAACAATAGTTTAAACGATTTGAGGTTAAATTCGCTTGATAAATTAAAAGCCGTGCCACATCAAAACAATTTAATTTTTTTATTACGTTTTTTAGAAACGCGTTTCTAACGAGCTCTCGACCGGTCAACTTATCAGATACCTCTTAGAGCCTATAAATACAAAATAAAAGAAATTTCAGCAATTTGCCCTTTCTAAAGGCGTGTTGTCTAATTTGAAAAGTTAGAGTTTTAAGATAAGCCTCTCCAATATATAAGCTAATTATCTTTTCAATAGTTTTTAATAAGAAAGAGGTAAGACTAATTGATCTGTATGACTTAGGCTTGGACTTAGGATCAAGCTTTGGGTATAAAAGTCACCCTGACCTTAGTCCATTTTGTTCGAATGTATCCCCAGGCAAAACTCGCTCTGAAGATCTTAACCAGGACGGGAATGATTGTTGTCTTCCCATGCTGCAAGAGCGCTGGGATGATTTTATTTTCACTACCTGTTTTATATGACTTTATCTATGGCCCAAGCAACCTTTTGTGACCGAAAGACGACCGAGGCCTTTCTCCAGTCTTCTATTGTGGGTCTTTCTCCCTTTATATTAGCTGGATTGCACTCGGTTATCTGTAATAATTGACAACCTGGCAAGTGAACCTTTGCCAAAAGCTCAAGTGTCTCCCGCACAGGATTTATGTATAACGTACCATACGGTCTTCTCAATATTCCCAAATGAGCGGGAAGCGTCTTCAATAAAATTTTGTGGATTTTGGATAGGTGTGAAGAGTTATCAATCTCTTCACAGAGTTTCCTCCAAGATCATCTCTTTGCCCTCCTTAGCTCTTTATTAGACTCCTCAGTCCGTGAGTGAGATATGCCAGAGCCCATTCCCATCCTATCCCTCTCCATTTCCCCAACCCCTTCTCCAAATCCATTCCTATATCCAAAGGTAGGCAGCGCATCCAGGGGCGTGCCAACGTTTGTCATTTTGGACTAATGTTGGCATGTATCACGGATGTCTATGGGCTACAGTATCCACTTACCAGCAGGTGGACTGTATGCTCGTATGCCGCCTTCGTCCGTAAAAAAAAAATCATTCTGTTTAAAAGCCTACGAGAGTTCAATCGAAGTTTTTCCAGCCTTCGGCTTCCCTAAGGTATTTTGCGATTAGAGTTGGTGGTTTTAGGGGTCCTCAACAGCCAATTGGCAGCCGATTTGTTCTATCGAACGGATAGATTTGCCTATGCCCTTTAGTCCTCCGAACAGCTGGTCTTATACCCGTCGCAGTCGGTGGCGGTAGGATTGCGATAGGCTTTGATATTATTTTCACCTTGAAAAATAATACAATATTAAATCTAATATGCCTGCGATCAGACAAATCAATATCAGTCAGACAAGTCAGACAACCGATAGGGTAGACGAGTCTTTTTTAATGGAGCCCACGTACCGAGAAACTCATTGTTGGACGCCCTCTGACCATACCACGGCAAATACTCTAAGCATTTTCACCAAACCTTTGAGTTGAAACTGAAACTCAAAAAACTCATGAAAGGAGCGTTATGAGAAAACCTTACGGATTTTTGATGAGTAATCTCACACGTGCTACGGTTTTTCCTTAACTTATTTAGATATTCATGTTTTATATTGTAATTAATTGTTCATTTTAATAATAAAAATGAGTCATATTCTCAGGACTTTAAAGCGCGTATATTCCTCGTGGGTTAAATAATAGACGGATTTTTATAAGTCCCTTCCAGAATTATTTCCTTAAGAATCAGGACAATTCGTTAGGAAATATGGCTTCCCCGTACCACAGATTATATAATAAAAACCGATCCTTGCGAGGTCATCTTAAATATATATTATTTTTGAATAATAGTTCACTAATAATGAATTGGCAATTGGTCCACAGCGGTGATAGCTTACAAATAGTACCTCGGGATCTCGAATCTCACCGACTCTCATAACACTCGACTCTCACCGAGTTTCTACTTAAATAAGAATTTAAAAAAAAAACTAGCTCGCACGATCCAGAATTTACTGCCAGTATAGCTTTTGAGTCTCGTTACAACATTTTATTTGATATTTATTTTCACAGACAATAATGACAAAATGGTTTCAAAATATCAGATTAATATGAAAATTGGGGGCTAGTTAAATTACATTGAAAAATACTTAAGCTAAAAATCTAGTTTCAAATATACTTTTGTCACACAGGAAACTAGCGAAGAGTACATAAAACTTACGTAAAATTTCATATAGAAATTAGCATTGTATTATGGACCTGTTATTTTATTCTTACCAGGAATTGCCTGGAACTTCATTAGTGGTAGCGTTTGAGGATGAGAGTGCACGTTGCAATCCAACAGCCGCTGGGTGCGCTCGACTGGCCACGTTACCTACGGTCTCTCACAGAAGACTACCTTGAATTGTACCGCATTTCCCACTTTATGTTATTTCTACAATGTACTTACGTGTTTCGGTAGTGGGTGAGATATGCCAGAGCCCATTCCCATCCCATCCTATCCCTCCCCATTTACCTAACTCTCTCTCCAAATCCATAATGGCAGGTAGCGCACCCGGGGGCGTGCCAACGTTGGCATGTATCGCGGATGTTGGACAGACATTGGGCTACAATATCTACTTACCATCAGGTGGGCCATATGGTCGTCTGCCGCCTTCATCCATAAAAAAAAACTTTAGCGTAGATAGATATTAAATAAGAGTAGAGTATAATGTTAGGTAATAGTACATTGTTACCCTAGGGGTGAAAGTGACTTATTTCAGTCCCGAGACTGGGTTTGGGGCCCGAGCGCAGCGAGGGCGCCAATAGGTCGAGGGACTAAATAAGTCCTGAACCCGTAGGTAAACACTGTGCTTTTCATTACGAATACAAGGAAAGTAAACACAAGCCATATATGCAAAAAATATTACTTCAACTTCCCAAGAATTTGCATTAATGTCGCTTACTCGCCTTTTTTTTTTCTTTTTTACGCGCAACATTTTTCAAGCGCCATAATGCCAGCCAGTTTTTTTGAGTAGTACTTATTGTTAGCTTGATAAAAAGAACTTATCATTATAGATTATTTCTAATTTATGTCAATGATCTATCTAAATTAATTTTGACGCGGTTTAATCGGTGTCTTAAATAACATCACAAACAGAAATTCTACAAAGTTAAGAATTAATATAGTATTAATCGAAGTGTGGCTGTATAGGAAGTTAGATCATGGTTACATAGAAATGTGAAAATAGCTCTTTTTTTTCTTAATTTTTCAGTTGTCTGTCAGTTGAAAACGCTCACCCTAGGGTGTATTGGGCTATTTTCACTTCGCTCCACAGGCAACTTCGGACCTACTTTCAGAGTATGAGTAATGAAAAGTTATTTTATTAATATTAAGGATCAGTGGTTCTGAGACTTAACAAAGTCTCGTATTACTGCGACCAGTGCTAATGTGAGATGACCAGTTGAGATCCGCCACCTTTTTTACAGTAGCGGATCCAGGGGGGGGGGGGGTTCTAAGGGGCTCAAGCCCCCCCCCCCCCCCCCCCCAATAGCATCTGGGTCCATTCCCTGATAAATCTCAAATTAAACTCGATAGAGATATATCTGGCAGTCTACAACCTGTCGAAGTCATTGAAGAATTTGCAAAAAGTTATCCGAGGAGACTCGCTATGCGTTAAATGAGCAAAATAAAATTTTGTTTGCTTTATTAGTGTTTATCTTGATAAAGCCTACCTACCCTCAGCTGGATCAAGCCCCAACCAAACCAAATTCCTGGATCTGCCACTGTTTTTTAGTTCGCTGCCAATGTCTATGGCCTAAAGTGTGATTAGTTTTTGCAGCGAGTTGTTTTTACTGAGTTGCTTCTGATCTTAGTAGATAAGCGCCCATATACATCCATAGTACATCAAAGGTCCACCTTCATAAAGCAGGTACATTGGAAAATGTCTAAGGAACATCTTTGTGAAGGTTACATCAACACCGCTTAAGTGATTTTCGAGACCACCTCAAACAATGTTTTTCAATAATTAATAAACGAACTGAACAAAATGTTCATAAAAATCTATTCAATATAATATTTCGGATTTATAATCTAATTGTAATACGCTATCACAAACAAGGTTAATTATATTTTAATGATCACGGGTAGATCCAGTGACCACTAAATTAATTCTGATTTGATTGTAAAAACAGTTACATACGAATATTTTCTCAGTGCACATTAAAGAACATGTAAGTATATATGTCAATTATTTACTTAAGGAAAATCGTTCGCATGTCTGTATATAAACTCTTAATAAATTGCCGATAAAAGGCAAACGGCTCATTAGGGTATGCCGCAGTGAACGCGTGACAACAGATTCAAGTCGCAGATTGGAATACTCATAATTATCTCTCTGTTCCCAAATTAAATATGCAATAACGTTATAATCAGGCCACAACAAAGGTAGATTGGTATCAACAAATCGGGAACATATGTAAATAGCTTGACAGTTGTAGACACATCTTATACGAATAACTGACCTTCCGTACAGTCCGACTCTCCCGTCATTAGATGATATTGAATTATTAAATTCCCAGCTTTCCTTCAGTTTACATTCTGCATGCATTGGCTCTTGGAAACCGGTTTGGCTTAAGTACCTACAAATGAACGTTTTCTTTGGTTTCATTCATGTAAATTTAACAACCTATATTACTATAAATATAACCTGTAAATATGACCAATATTACTATATCCAATATTTATTACTACACCACCTCTAAAAGAGTGGACTCTCCAAGCCGCTTGGTCAGCGTGGCGATTTTAAGTCCTCACATCCCTCATATACGAAACTATGACTGATAAAGCTCAAATTTTTATCGTTTATTTACTGATAAATACACCGGTTTAGAATCAGTTGACAGATACCTACACCAGTGTAATTAAAAGCCTTTTTTTTAATTCGTCCGTCGTTTTGTAGCCACCGTTGAAACTTTAAACAAAAGAAAAGTAAACAAGGTCCAAAATTCAATTGTCTAAGAATATGCGCAGTGTCATTCATAACACCGACAATTCAACACTGATATAAGTACTGATGCTAGATTCACCAATTTAATAACGTTTTTGAAACATTCCAAAATAGGTTTCATTTCAATATAAAACTTCTGCTACCTCTTCTAAAAAAAATAACCGGTATCTAAACTGATTTGAAATCCATAGCTTGTCTTTATAAATGGTATGTCCGCTTTCACTGCAACTGTATACTCGCCGTGAGTCAGAGAAGGTCGTCACCTTACAGCGTGTCGTCCAAGGTTACAAGCAACCAATGGAAGAATAAATTGATGCTGTAACGGGGAAAAAAATAAAAACAAACCAATTACAATTTGCGGTTTTCATTGATGCATTATTTAATACCTCATAAGTTGTAACGGTATTTCCTATTCTTAAATCTGTATTTATAAATACAATATTGCTTTTGAACCGTAACCGGCCTTTTTTCTCGTCCTCTGTTGGACGTGGGCCTCCTTATGCATATTGTCTTCTGCATGAGGGATGTATGCCCTTAAAACGCCACGCTGACCAAGCGGCTAGGCGAGTCCACTCTTTTATAGATGGTATAGTCCCTCAGAACTTGTGGTAGCGCCTTTGTTATCACTTAATTATCATCACTTAATTACTTAATCACTTAATTATCTTAATTATCATTACCACGGAAAGAGATGAGGTAGGGCTATTCTAAGCCGGTCGAACACCACGCGCCTTTTAATTGATTCTAATTTTACCAACCCATTGATCTCGTTATCTGTCTATTGAAGTACTTAATATCTATCTATTCATATCTATTAGGTACTCTGTAAGACAGATAACAAGCACAAGCTGTTAAGTATCTACTTAAAAATACAAATAATTAACATTAATAATAATATAAATAAATCTTAAATAAAAAAAAAATATTTTTTATTGTGTAATAATAAAAATCAGATGCTAGAGCATGTTTATATGTAAACAGTAAAAAGAAACAAAAAATAATTAAATTAGAAAATCTTGTTATAATTTTATTATTAAGGACTAGCTTGTACCCGCAGCTTCGCTCGCAAGGACTAAGCAGCTGTAAAACATTTTTAACATCTGTGAAAGCACTGACATGGTGGATTTAACGGTTGAAAATCCATCTAGTAGTTTTTGAGTAATTCTATTAAAAGTCATTTCTTTATTTTCCTCTATAATTCAACTTCCTTGTATCATTTGAAGATGACACATATACCAGTTTTCCTTCTGGATACTTAGCTGTACATTAGTAACGATCTGATCAAGATCCGTTCAGTAGTTTTACGTGATGCTCAAACAAACAGACATACAGACACAAATTTTAAAAGCTACCGTTTTGTGTTCTGTAGCTTCGAAAGAGATCATTTTATTTTATTTTAAATTAAGTCATTGTACAAACTCAATCCTTTTACTGTTTTATTACATGGCTTACAGTAACAGTACTTTTACAGGCTCTGCGGAACAATACAGTCTCGTATCACTGCGACTATGGCTGATCTATTGTGATCGCCATCTTTGTTATAGTTCGCTGCCAATATCCTGCCGCTGATCCTGCAGATATCCCAGGATAGATTTAGCAGCTAGCTGTTGGGCAGCTCCGGGTTTTAGTAAGTAAGCGCCCCATATACATGTACTCGTATGTTTTGTACATCGTACGGCCACATTTGCAAAGCATTGGTGTTTCATCCTGCTCGGAATAATTAGCTGGTTTTGTAAACTTTTATTCCCAAATTAAACGTAATAATAAGTTCGTGCAGTGCCATATAAGTACCTTAGTAACAGTGCAAACATCCATAAAAAAATAAATCTACATCCACCTTAAGGTTCAATTATATAAATAAATAAAAGCATTTCTAGAAACAAATTTCCAAATACAAAATCTCTATTTATAACATGAAGCATTTATCTAGACTTGCGAAAGTAAAGCAAACACATTTTCTTTGACATCGAAAGTAAAATGAACCAATTTCGTCAGTTTCGGTCCCAAATCAAATACAATATTTGACGTAAATTACACCAACATGAAGACATCTTATTTATAAACTGCTCACGTTGATGAGGCAACCCAAATATTAAAGTTTTACTTCAGCAATCAAATAGTAACAGTAAGTACAGAAAGTGACTTTGAATTATGATCATCTAAAGCAAATAAATCCCTCAGAATATATGCAAATATTTGCCGTACCTCTTCTTGAAAGACAACTATTGTACTTGACACGGGGCCGTGGAGAAGGCCACGTGTTATTCTTTTCAACCAAAGAACTAACAATTTTTGCTGTAATTAATTTATTTTACTTATTTAGTTTTACGATCGAAACATACACTAAAATAACTAAATAATGAAACATATACTTAGAAATAATATTAATGTCATTATAGGTAAATACAGCATGCATATTGTAATAATTACCTGTATTCATTTAAACGAAATATAATTCCTGAATGTGGAGTTGTATTCACATACAACTCCACATTCAGGAATGATATTTTGTGCAATTAGGTGAGAGTCGGCATTGATATCAATAAGAGGCGCAACACGCGGTTCGTTCAGCAGATTACATGAGTATAGTTCAGTTAGATTAAGTATTTCTGGTGACAACAAAGACATAGGAATCCCGGAAGCCGGACTTTATGAACTTGGTGATGACATTCTTAGTAATTCAATTATTCAGTTATTCAAAAATATGTACACATCCCGGCCGAAAGTAATACACATCGACTATGATCGGCTAGCTTCGCTTTTGTAGAGCTTCGTTTCTGTCGTAACGACACACGACAGAGACGACACTATAAAATCGAAGCAAGCCGATTGTCTCTTTCTAAATACCGTTGTGTATTACTTTCGACCGGGATGTGTATATTGTTTTGTTGATCATGATTTGCTGTTTATTTAGTATTGTTTCCTACTTGTTTAAATACAAGCCTTTTAATATTATGGAAGTATGAGAGTTTATTCAAATGATAGTCCGTCTCTGTACATTGCCTGAAATTAAACCAATATGTGAAATTACTATATATACAGCTATATAACTTCAATTTGCTCTTTCTTGTGTATTTAATACACTAATAATGTAATATTTATTTGTATGTAGTTTATGTAAATATTAGTATGTATTTATGTATATGTATTATAATAGTAATAAATATATCATAGATATTATATTATGTTTATATTTTAATATTGACCCGTATTCTTTTTTCTAACTTATATTTGTTACATTTATTTACTCCCCTACCATTTCATCTCCTGCATAACTCAAAGGTTGACTACGAGATAATGCTGTAAGGCATTAAGTCCGCCTTTTGTAACAATTTACAGAAAAAGAGTCATCTACCGTAAATTTGCAACTTATGGTATTTACTAAGAGATTTACTTTCACTAATTTGTGACATTCTCGAACCTTGGACGCTAGAAATTTTTAGTAATATGCCTAAATTCCTTTCTTCTGAAGTTGTTGAAGATACGAGTACTTCTAGTGAACATGAACTTATGCATTTTGAATTTGGATTTTTTTCTCTTTTATCGTAAGAAAACACATTATCAATACTAGACTCACACGAATGAATGTACTGTATCATCTTGAGTTTTTTCAGATAGTATTTTTGATTGACTATCATAATTAAATTAGTAAATATCTAGTATTTGTATTCAAATTACATGTTTTAATATAAAGCGTAAACCAAGTTATATTAAGATTGTTCATGGCCTTCCTCATCCACACTGTCTTGTGCATGAGGGATGTGTGGCCTAAAAACGCCACGCTCGCCAGACAGAGAAAATGTTTTATAGCATTAAAACCGCTTTTTGTTAAAACAATATAGTGTAAAAAAATAAATATGCTAATGGTCTAGCCATAAAAACGTTAAAAAAAAAGAAAAATTACACTTGAATTTGGAATCTTTCACACTCACATGAAAAACAAATGTTTTCTTCATAACAATATTTATGGCTAGACTAGATATATTAAAGAACTTATGCCAGTAAAATACTGATATCCGAGAACTCACGCTAGAGATACTAGAGAAATAGGAATTTAATTATAACACATCCGACAGGTGTCTGCCACGTTTCGTATTTGAATAAGAATTGACGTGAATTAGGAATGTAATGAGACCTAAATTTACATATTTATAGGCAATTGACATCGTTCATGTATTCCTCAGAATTTCGTAACTTTCAATTGAATTCCGCATACGTACCCGTATAATATCGAAACTCGTATGGTATTTTGTGGTTCAAATTAAAGAGAACTCAGGCAAAACTTGTACAGTTTGCAGAGAAATATTTTTATACACGCAGGCAAGAATACTTATCGGAGAGCGTCCGACACTGCCATTCCCCGGTACGTGACCTCCATTCGAGGACTCGTCTACCCTATCGGTTATCCATCCTGCAAATATGACCCGCCAATGGCCACTTTAGCATACTGATCTTGCGAGCAATGTCGGAAACCTTAGTTCTTTGGCGAATCTCTTCTAGTTTCTATCCCGCAAAGAGTCTCCGAGCATAGCTCTCTCCATAGCTCGCTGACTTTAAACTCATGGATCAGGCCTTCATTGTACAGAGAAATATTATTTCATGAAAAATTGCTAAAAAACACAAAACGTGTGTTTATCCATTTAGAAGATTGCTATCATCAAACTGGGGAGAGCGGTAGGTGAGCATCTTCATTTCGGATACCTAGGTTTGCTTTCGATAGGTTGTCTGTCACAGCGCAGGTTTCGAGACATGCCAATATCTGTCAAAAATTAAGATAGTTGGCACGTTGGGGAAAAGTTAGGCAGCGCCTGTGTGTTTCCTATTGCGGATTAGAAATCATGATTTAAACAAAGAATAGGAAATAAGGAGTACAATGGGACGAGGGAAAGGATGGGTATCGGGGCGGTGGAGTGAGATGTCTAGCAACTATCACTCAAATAGGATCTTCCTATCTTTAGCTAAACGATTCCAATAAAACTTTTGGTCTTCCTTTTTCATAGTATATAAATTAATTCAGAAAGTACTGTAATAGAGATTATTTTGTTTCTTAGAACATATATTTTGTCGAATGTTAGCGAGTAGTAATAGCCACTCTATCTACTTGGTAATATATGAGTACCTACAATAATATACTACAATATATACCTACAATTAATCAAGACTGATTTGCATTCGACCCCAATGTCGTCAGTTTAAACCCACAGTCCTTATCATTGAATATAATATTAAATCCGTTTTATAGTCCGTTTTCTGAAAATCAGCAATTACGTCTGCAGTGAAGAAAAATGTGAGAAAACCCATATCCTCAAAAAAAAAAATTAGTCTATTTATGATATCCACCAATCCGCACTGGACCCGTGTGGTAAATTACGTCCCGAAACCCCCCTATGATTGCATGGGGAGGACCTGTGCCAGAGGGAATCCGATGTATTGTGTTGAATTGAATTTGATTCATATACATAGCCGGGTACCATAAAATATGACGAGTTCTACCAATTCCACAAGAAAACACCGACTTTATCAAATCAAAACTAAACGTCACCCTACCATTAAACTCGTCATCATGAAGCTGTTATTCCCATCACGTTTATCCTGTGTAAACGTAAAACCGCAACTTCAAGGTAATTCCGGAACAACAAGAACACTAATTTCCTCTATTCGTCACAAACAAAATTCACAGTAAGGGGAAACACTTTGAGAAACCGAAGTACGATATAGAAAGAAACTTCATGAATTATAAAACTTATTTGCTTTTGTATCGAAGTAGGGTTAAACTGTGCTATTGTTGGCACCTTCTCCATAACCGAGACGTTTTGATATTCGGTTTTTTCATCGGATTTTAAATATATATATATATCGGATATAATTGTGTATTATAGAGTTATAAAAAGAAAGAAACATTCAGCCAAAGAGTATGGTAATGGAAAGATTTTTTTTTATTTTTCCATATTTGAGGTATACTTCAGACGACGCCTACGCATTTTTACTCGATTCACTTTTTACTTTTACTTGATAAAGTAATAGCTTCATTTTATTAACCACTGATAAAAAAAAGATTCGTGTGAATAAACTTTATGCTTATAGAACAGATGGTTCCGAGTGGTATCGGCTGGCTATAGAATAGCACCACTTAATCGCTCCCGTGGATGTCGTAAAGAATTGTATTATTATTATTACGCATGACCTCTTCCCGCGGATGTCGTAAAAAGTGATTAAGGGTTAACAAAGCCGCTACCACAAGCCCCGAGTTGTTTGCATTGCATTATTTAGTAAAATAATCACTATCAGCCTAGTAAACAGATTCCTGATTATGCAACAGCGTCACTAAGCACTGCTGCTTAAGAGTTTTAAGTATATGCTCACTAAGAAGGTCGAATCTGTTAAAAATATAATTAAAATCAAACATTATAAACAACTAATACTTTCACGAAGTACTTTTACGACTACTAAGTACTTTCAAGGAATTTTATTGACAATCATGTGTTATCTCCTACTTACTTTATTGGTGATATACATGGTGATTTATTTTCCTTTAGTTATATTCATTTAGTTATTTTCATTTCATTAGAAGAGCAAGATCCCATCTCTTCCCGTGGGAGTCGCAAAAGGACAACAAAGTCAATACTACAAGCCCAGAAGACTACACTCTCCCCAAAGCAACTCCCTGAGCCGAGGTCCGTTCCTTCCGCCGGTCTACCGGCGGGGAAGCCCCTAGCCTCGTTGCTGCACACACTTATTGCTCCTGGCTGAGTGCCGTCTGCGCTAGCGCTAAACCATACATGTCCGGTGACTCTTGAAAGGCCATTAAGGCCACAAGAATTTAGCCCATATCGAAAAAAAGAAAAAAAACTACACTCTAAAATAGTGGACTCACTAACCCAGTTGGCCTGCGTGCTGTTTTTACGCCATACATCCCTCATGCACAAGGCGATGTGCACAAAGAGGCCCTTGTCCATCAAAAGGACTGAATATGATTATTAACATATAAACAAAGAGACTTATATCTATCGACTTTATATCTGTCTATCTATATATATTTATCGACTGATGGTGCATTAGCACTAGCGCAAAAATAATTTGCGTTACTTAACCAGTGCCGGCTCTAGCCCATGTAGCGCCCGGGTGTAATCAATACCCTAGCGCCCTCTAGTAGAAGAGCGAACACGGGCGCAGGGTCTTTGAGAGCGCCCCGTAAAACCCTGCGCCCGTGTGCGCCGCACACCCTGCATCATAAGTAAAGCCTGCTCTATACTTAACACTAATCGCTGTAATTAATGCTCAGCTGAAACTCAACGCTGAAAACGCTGTCACTCTCTCACTGTACATTGCAATAAAGGCGTGATTATTTTAGCTCGTTGATATGGACTTATTGATTTTAATTTAGTTGGAAAATGGAACATTTTGATTAATATTTTAGCTTTAATTTGTTGCCTTAACATTCTGTTTAAATAAAAGCGTGTTTTATTATTGAATTTTTAAGATAAAGTGGTGATAGCCTCGGGGTACGCCACTGAGTCTCTTAAGTACACTAGCTCGGTGGTGAAGGAAAACATCGAGAAGAAACCCGCAAACTTTAGAAATGGAAAAAAATCTGAAGGTTTTAATACATCAATCCGCACTGGGCCCGTGTTGTGGATTGCACTTCGAACCCCCCCCCCCCCTCCCTTTGTTTTACTGTGAGAGGCCTGTGCCCTGCAGCGGGGTCATTACAGGCTGGTACAAGTATGCACATGATAGAGCAATGAAACATTTTGTTATTTTTTAAATTTTCACTAGTCTCTGTATTTGGGAATCTAGAACCGAAAACAAGGTTCCATTTCTCATATGACAAACAAAAAACAATATAAAATTATATTTATTGAATTGTAACCACATCATCAACATTCCAATAGAAGAAATCCATTAATACTAAATTATTTACATCATTCCCACCGGCAAGAAATACTCCTTAGTAACAACGTATGGTAATACATACTCCTCAATATAATTCGTATATCGACATGTAAACACAAATTTTATGCTAACACTATGCGGAACGAGGGGGCGATCCGCTACGGTGCTATGTGGAAAATTGCGCGATTTGCCACCTATTTGAAACGTTTATATATTATTGTTTCAGTAACTGAGAAAGTATATAAATGGCGACCTTCATATAATTTAGTTATATTTTTTGTGAAGTGTTTAACCTACTTTTAATCCATATGTGTTTTGAAAATGGAACATTCTTATTACGCAGCACTTTTTTTTCAAATTTGACTTGCCAATGAACCCCTTCACATTTTCTCCCCAAAGCTAAAAGTTACCAACCAGATTTCACTGATAAGAACGTATGATGTGTCATCCAGTCTATATCCCCAGTCGATGGCCCAAGACCATATGCATGAGGAGGCCGACGACCAGCACTGGACAGTAAAACAGAGCTTATTATTACACTTAACAAATTATCGTCTATCTGTTTCTAATTAAGTCTTGGTAGTATTAAGTACAAAGACCTAATTAGAAACAGATAGACGAAACGAACATAACAAAACAACGACCAATTCAGTACATTCAAAATTTTAATTCCATAAATTATTAACAATGAATGACGTACTGGTATAGATGAATGACGTATACCTCTTGAATGATTTTTAAGCACGCTGTACTTACGTTTGTTCTTAGTGTAACTGATTACTCGTCGAGTACTTGACGTTGAGCTATTTAGTTGTGAAGACGAAGTTGTGATAACACTGATAAGTGATAACAGATGTATTATGTGATAAAAATTGTGCTGAAGTGACGTTGAATTATATCCTAAACACGGTGAGTGACAGTAATCGGTTTTTATGATAATTGAAGGTTGCATAAAAGATGGTTAGATGTAATTCATGGATGTCTGGACCATGACATTTTGATATTTACGAGTAGATGACGAGAAATAAAAGCTAAGACTACTAAAGCGCGGGAAATTAAAAATGTTTCATGATTAAAATAAAAAAAATATTTTGATACTTGAATTTAATGCTAGCCTAATTCGAGTATCAAAATGATTTTTCATTTCATTTCTCATTTGCCAGACTCTAAAATGCATGCTAAAATACGTGAACGACTGCCATCAGAATTGTGGCATATTCTTTATTACATTCGATCAAGGAACTGTACAATTTAACTTAATTAATCGGTTCAAAATGTAATAGTTTCTTAAGATAATATTGTAATTGTAATTTACAATAATTATTAATATATTCTTAAATATGTACTTATAATTTTCACGTAGAATGAATAAATAAATTAATAAATTGTGATCAGTAATAATAAAGTCACTATACTAATTATTAGTCACATTAGTGACTAAGTCTTTTAATAAATAAATCATATACGTTAAATCAAAAATGTGGCACGTGCATAATTCAAGTGTGCAGTTCGTGTGTGGCTTGTCATTAAAAAATAACAGTTGAAAACAGGAAAAAATATTGGAAAATTACTACCTGTTTCAATTAAACAAATCGTGAAAATAGAGTTTAACCAAATTTAATTACTAAATTAGCACAAATCAAACGTTATAAGTTTGAGAATCTAAAGATAAATGGGAAGAAAAGTATTATCTATAATTACTGGCTCCTCAATAAGTGCATCCTACCTGTTATTATGCAATCGTAAGCCTGTTTGGTAAATTCAAATTCGCTTGATATTCGCTTCAAATTGATACTTTACCCGAAACGAAGCGATTGGCCGAAGAACAAAAGTCACCAACATAGTTCATAGAATTAGCATGCTCAAGTGGTAATGGACAAGTCATATCTGCCGCGGGAAAGAAGATAATAGATAGAAGTCGAAGCACAACTTATCATTCACCCAGTCTGGCCATAAATACCGTTACAATAGAGAAAAATAAATAAATTACATTTGAAGCTGGAATCTGTCATTCTCGCGTGAAAAATAAATGTTTTTCTCATTTGGGCGATAATCATTATTAAATATTGTACTAATATTGAAATGGAGTGGGGTGATAACAAAAACCGTATTACTGTAATTGCATTACATATAATAGGCATGCCAAATGCCATTTTTAAAACTCTCCATCCGCTTGGTATTAGCCGGATATTTGTGTACCGGGCTATTGGTAGGTACATTGAAACGTCCTCTGTTTGTGACAGAAAAGGTCTGGCCGTCCACGCACTATTCGTACTAAACGATTAAAGCTGTAACAGAGAGAATCCGAATAAACAAGCAGAATGATCGAGTTTATGCTCATAACTCTAGAGAAGGTGCTCAATTGGTCAATAGGGTGCAACGTGGCCATTATCCGGCTTCAGTGATGGTTTAGTGGGGCATTAGCTATCAATGAGTGACTGAACCATATTTTTGTGAAAATTGTATTAAAACGACGGCTCAAGTGTATCAAGATACGATTCTTGAGAAGGTCGTAAAGCCTCTTAACAACATCCTATTCCATAATCAAGAATGGCCCTTCGGTAAGACTCAGCACCAGGTCATAAGGCTCACTCAACATAGGCGTGGCTAGAAAAGATAATTCCCGACTTCATTAGAGCTGAAGACTGGCCGTCAACTAGTCCCGATCACAACCCGCTCAATTAAGATTTATGATCTGTTTTAGAGACCCTGACATGCTTCAAACGCCATGATAATATTGAATACCTAAAACATTCCCTAAGGGTGGTAGTTGCCAATTTTCTCATGGAAAGGGTAAGTGCTTCAATCGAAAACTGGCCGCAACGTTTGAAAGATTGTTTAAAAGTAATGGTGACCATTTCAAATAAACCTTCCTATTACGTATTTATTTCTAAAATAACGCGAATTCTTCTAATAAAATGATAATCTTAAAATAAAATATCAATGTTTTCTTTGAAACGATATTTATGGCTGTAGACTAGGTATTTTGTCTAACCGGTATTTTTAGGTCCAGTTACATGAATCGTAGTATAATAACGGCGAGTCTGAAAAGTATTGCTACTAGATTAATATCGCTAGTAGTATAATTAATCAGTTTAATCTTACATTCAGAAACCGTAACTCAATAAAAATATTTCACTAGCTTATACCCGCGGCTTCGCTCGCGTGGACTACTCAGTCAGCTGCTTAGCTGTATGAGATTTATAACACCTGTGTTTCCGTGAAAGGGCCTTCGATAACATACACGAGCAGTAGTCCTAATTCCGGTAATCCTGGTCTTTCGATTGGTATACTCTTTCAGGCATTGACATGTTCAAAATAAGAAGTGATACCACTTACCTTGATATGCGCTTGAGTCCAAGCCGAACAGCATCCACTCCCGGGAGTCCAAAGCAGTCCAAATTCTATGATCACACACACACACCATATATAACATACATCGATTAAAATTGCCGAAATTCTTGATAAAAGCCGAATAAGAAAATTGGAGTGTCCGTCCGTCACCGCTGCATTTGTTACGACTCGACCATTCAGTGGGGATAATGTAAATAATTTTGTCTCTAATTCCCTTTGTCCCCGCCAGTGGGGATTGTCCGTGGTCACAACGATGGCAAAGCAGTATTATCTATGTACTCTTCTTATCCACTTACTATTTCCCTTTTCTCTCTTTGTCTGTAAAATTGTTGGAAATTCCCCACAAATATTCCTACTATACGTCAGGGTGGTAATTTATTTCTCAAATTCGAGATCATTATTTATGCCCCACCTTCCTCGGAAATAATTTATTTTATATTTTCCACCGTGAGAGCATCCGTGTTACTCAATATGTATGCGAATTATTTATTGACAGACATTTCCAAATGGTGTTTAAGGGAGAGCTTCGCGAATATCTATTTACAATATATGTGACGTTCCGTTCATCAACTTTTATATAAGAAATTGCTCTATTTATCTGATTGTTAATATAAAATAATGAAATTTTTTTTTTTTTTAGGATTTCACTAAATACCTCAATATCTTGGATATCGACAATAACATTTCACGAGCTAGACTTTCTCGAACATCGGTCAAAATCTAGTACGAGTATAAACAACTGTTTTATCGAGTTTGTATCATCATGTGAACAGTTGTAATCGAGAATTGTATGTAATTTTGGTCGCATAGGAGAATCGCATACAATATTCTCGCCTGAACCGTCCGAGAAACCCTCCTTGTGTAAATGAGCCATTAGATAATGAATGTCATGTATATCGGAGAGCGGTGATTGATTATGGTTCGAATCCCGGTCCGTGCCACTGAGTACTAACCTACTCAAGTGCCATACTTATGTACGAATCCACACGTACTTACAATCCGCACTTAAGACGGCAGCATAGCCGGAAGCGGATTTAAAAATTAGTGTTTTTACAATTTGTTGGTGTCTCGGCAGCGAACGATGCCACTTCTTTGCGAGAAAGGGACAGTTGCACTTCGAGCTGATAATACCTATAAAAATCAATAAAATTAAGGTTTCGTAATCCCCTGTTTCTTCCTCCAATAATGATTAGAGTTTCCATTTTTTTTTTCTTTTTTGCATTGAAGTATAGTTTTTCTGTTTGTACATTTTGCTTTTTAAAAAAGAGTTGTTAAAGTGCGCTGACTTCTATTGGCTAACGTTTTAACGGGGGAATTTTTTTATTTTTGGTGGGTCTCAGCTCCTATAAGAAATAACTCAAAAAAAAATCAAAATGTAGGGACATGCTCGTGGTAATAACACTCTATAACACATTAAATAAAGTTCGGCGGTGAAGAAATGTATACTGAGAAGTCTTAAAATCATAAAATAATTAAAAAATAAGGAACATGTCGTAATGTCCACCAATCTGAGTCCGCGTAGTTGCTTATGACCCGAAACCCCGACATGGAAAGTTATTGATCGATGCCATAATGTATCGAAAAGATTCACAAAGTCTATTTTTAAACGCAACAGGTTGATTTTGTAACAAAATCCTTTCCTACTCACAGTTCTCAATTTTCAATACGGAAGTTTATGAAAACTTTGATGTGATTCTGCAAAATTATGATAGAAATATAGCGAAAATACCGCTGAAATTCCTTTGAAGAACAAATCTCTTCAAACAAGAAAATTGTTCTAAGAATTGTCTAGAGACCTTTATCTTGCGAAACTTTTAAAATTTATACACACATGTTACACAAGTTTATGCTACATTCAACCACCCACGCTAGAATTCTACGTGGCATTGTTCTAGAGACAAGCATATTCAAACGAACATATTATTTTACTCGTTTTAACTAAGGCTGAACTTTAGATAATAACATCTTACTTAAATTAACTAAAGAATTCAGAGAGCATTTACAGAATAATGACTGTCCTTCCAGCGACGCTTTTACCAAGCAAATAAAATAACGAGTCAAACAACTGACAACTAGCGCCATCTACAGTTTCCCCTCGAGGTACCTATACAACGTATCACTGAAATAACCCGAAGACAGTATCGATGGCAGAATCCATTCTACCAGTTTTTTCAGTAGGTCTTTTTTCATGATTTACAGAATAATTCCAGTATATTATTTATTCTATGCGCGTCGGCCGAGCTGCGAGAGCCCCCGGTGTGAGTAATGAGCGCTACGAACGTTTTAGACAGGACAAAAAACCTTACATGTTCAAAACTAATGATTTATCGCTTAAAATGGTTTTATATGTTTCAAATTGGTTGCCATGTTCCAGGTTTTGCTTTATTTTGGTGACACATTGTATTGTATTCATACAATGTATTTTAGAACCTGGCCTTAATATAGTCAGCACTAACTTCAGCATCACAATAAACTATTGTCCGTTACGACCCATTCAATAAGTTCTTCTATAAATTGGACGTTATATGAGTTAGTTTGAATACGACTTCAATTAGTCGCAGATGATGACACGTGATACACAAATAACTACTTCAGTTTTACTTTGTTAGGTCTCGACATGTTTAACTGTTTACTTTGTATGACAAAGTATCAAAGTATTTGTATCACTGCTCTGAAACACATTAAATGTATACGTCATTATTGACTGATGTTGGCATAAATCGCGGCTGTCCATAGCATCCGTTTACCATCAGGTGGACTATTTGTTCGTCTGCCACATTCCTTTCAAAAAGAAACATTCGATTTATTTTTTACAAAGAGAATAAGTAATAATTAAAAAAATGCGATGCAGCCAATCCTTTCAGTATCCACTTCTGGACATGGGTCTCATGCTCAAGTCAATTGTGTGTGGCCTTGAAACGCCACGCTATACAAGCGGGTTGACGAAACTACTCTTTTGACAGATGGTGTATTTCCTCAGCTCTCGTGGTAATGGTTTTGTTATACCTTAGCACCACACCACACGGCACAATAAGAATAAATAAGCAAAATAATTATTTAATTAACCAATGATTATAATGTATAGTGGAAGCGGCTTGAGATTACATCTCGATTACACACAGAAATTTTGTCCGTTTTCGTGTTTATTTTCGTTTGCAACAATAAAAACCTTTTTTTTAGTAATATAACATTTGAGATTTCCTCGTTTTTCACACATATTTAACTATATAATAATTAAGGTAAACTTGAAACTTGAAACTTCTCTAATGCCAGTTACAGCTGGATATTGTAGTAAATATAGAGAATTTTATGTAGTATCACTGCAACTTGCCAGTGTCGGCCTGCAATTATTTATGACATTTTTTTATGCAATTTTATAACATTGTATATACAAATTAAACTTATATAATATTGGATATGTCTGTGAATATTAATAATTATAAATAATAATATACAATCATGAGTCTATACATAAATGTCATCTAATAAATATTCATCGCTAGTGTAATAACATTTAGTCACTGATATTTTTTCTAGTTTTATTTTAAATTATCTACAAGTCTGTCCCTTTGTGGAGTCAGATGATTTATTAAATTATTTAGGAACTAATACAAATGCAGTTTTTTTATAAAATGTCATACCTATTAGGACGATGCTCCGGATGTACTTCAATTTTGTTCATTCTTCCTCTTAGATATTTAATTTCTGTCAACATAAAATTATTTAGGTGTTCTTTTACAAATACACCAGCTTCATAGATATATAGCGATGGTGGGGTCAATATGTTCAGCTTTTTAAAATATAAAACGCAGCTATCTCGTTGATTTGCGCCAAACATAGGTCTGATACATTTCTATTGAGTTCTAAATAGGGGTAAAATGTGTGCTTCCATTCGCGTTAAGACCCGTTTAAATAGACTTCTTTTTTTTTTTTTCAGAAAATATCATCAATCAAACATAGCAATGAATAGATGACCACATCATCTCATTAAGGATTCCGACAGATTTTCAACGTGGAGAATAAAACACAGTCCAATATGGCGAAAGAAAATCCTACTGCGTCACAAATTCACACCGTTGTGGATAATAACTACAGTTCAAAGTAAGTACACCTAAATGATGGAAAATTAACCGACTAAGTACGTACGTATCGCTCGAACATACAACGGGCATCGTATGTTTTTTTTTATGTAAGAAGGCTGCAGACTAGCATACAATCCACCTGATGGTAAATGGATACTGTCGCCCATAGACATCAGCGACACATGCCAACATTAGTCCAAAATGACATACGTTGGCGCGCCCCCGGATGCGCTGCCTACCTTTGGAGATATAGGAATGGATTTGGAGAAAGGGTTGCGGAAATGGAGAGGGATTGGATGGGAATGGGCTCTGGCTCACTCACTACTGAAACACTTACGTACATTATGGAAATAAGATAAAGTGGGAAATGCAGTATACTGCATTTCCCACTTTATCTTATTTATTACTTAAGGTCAAGTTTTAGAGGGAACTGTAAAGGTTCCCCCCTCTCTCCTCTAAAACTTGACTCTTAACTCTATGTACAAGATAACTTGACTGCCTCAGACTAATACCTCCCGATGTCTTCCCGTGGCTGTCGAAAAAGGCGATTAAGAGATAATAAAGCTACCACAAGCCCTGATAAACTACACCTCCTCTAAAATAGTGGACTCGCCAACCCGCTTGGCGGCCATACATCCCCCCATACACAAGACAACGAGCATAAGGAGACATGTCCAGCAGTAGACGATAAATTGGCTGATAACCGCACAAGATTACTAGTAATAACAAAAGTAGCATATTGGGATTAATTATGGTCTGTGTAGATTGTGATCTGTGGTGTTTATCTCTACATTCATCCTTCTGTTCACACAGCAAAGATTATTTTAACCTGTGCGTGGCAAAAAAAGTCAAATCTAAATCTCTAACCATATAAAATTAAATCTCTCTTTATAATACGGAATTTAGTTAATTAAAAACTTAAATACACTGCACAGGCTTCAGAATATTAGACCTAATTAAAAACATTGAAAGGATTAGGCACTCCAAGTTTTACAAGAATTTTTAATCTCGATATAATAATCCGACTTAGGTGGTGGGTATTGTTACCGAACTAAACATGGCATTTATATAAAATTTTTGAACAGAATTTTCAATAACACAAAATCGACATGCGTTTAGTAATTAGAACGTCGAAGCAAAAACAAAAGTGGACCTTTATCACATTAGTTATCGTGCACAAGTTCTTTTGGTCTACATGGCGAAGTCTACTTGTTCGCCAAGCACGTGCCACAAAAGTTTTTTCACGAAGCTGGTCCGCTAACTCACTGACCTTCAATTACCATATTCTATTGACTTTACTCAAATACTCATGTGAATAGGAACAATAGGAATATTCGGTAATGATTGACCACACAATCAAGTTGAATCTCTATGTATTCAGCTCAACCACATAATACAACGTAAACACAATGACGTTTCTCAAATAATAGGCTATTTGTGAGAAAAACGACCTTATCATCGCTTCTACGATAATTACTCAGATATTGAAACTTTAGTAAAATTTAAAAAAAATGCTGTATCTTAAAAATCACTTAAGAGAGGAATAAATATAATATCCTTTATTTCTATAGGATACATTAAAGTTGTGTTGAATTAATTAAGTTCAGATTAATTAAATCCTTATTAGATTTGATAGTAAAAACCGTTATAACTCAATGCTTAATTGGTTTTAATCAATACTTAAATGCTAGATTAGGCTAATTAATTAAGGCATTTTGCAATGGCAGACACCAGTGATAATTGTGCTTCATTTTGGCCAGTATATCCAATACGTATACCACGTGAATGTAAGCTTTTAACAAGCTTCAACTTTTATTATGGCAACGGGTACCGGAGAAATGAGATATTTGCCTTACAATTACCTCGAAATTGTACCTCACGGTATGTTTCGTTCCGGAGAGAGTTCTTATCCGATTGAAACTGACTTCGGCTCCATCAGAACGAACGACCTATCCTATCTCTTCGTTGAGGACTGCATATTTATCGACACCTAGCTCCATTCGTGTTTTTAGCAGTTCCTCCAGTTTGTGAGAAGTTTGGGCAAACAGCTTAAGATCATCCGTTGAGGGAAGGTGTGTCATCCGCATTCCTTCTCTCCAAAACTGAAACCCTGTCGCCGACTCCTCCAAAGGTGTACTCAGAGGATTCAGAGCAAGGCAGAATCAAAGTAGGTTTACACAATCGCCCACGAAGATACCCCTCCCCTTCTTATCCTCTGAGTGCTAATTAAATCTGTATTTTATGCATTATCTTTTTAACAACCAAACACCATTTTATAAATACCCCATTAATGTGGAAGATTAAATATTTCTTTTACTTTAACTATTGATTATACAATTATCGTAATAATCAATATGTTGACATACATTGGAATTGTATTGGCGATCAGGCCAGGTTTCATACAAAAGTGATCATCATTCTTACTGAAGACATATTACATTTACAAAATGCACATGGACTTGGTCAGCCAAATTGTTTTGTACATGAGGGATATATGTCCTTAAACAATGTCCAAGCGGTTTGGCAAGTCCAATCATTTAGAAGTAGTAAAGTTTCTCAGCGATTATATTAGCGTCTTTGTTATCGCTTAGTCACCTTTCAGGCGCCCACTGGATGAGGTGGGTTGGTGTTATTCTTAATTCGTGCGACTCTACACGGCACCATAATTCTTAGAAATGCCTCCTAATTTATACAAAGTATAGTATATAATTAACACATTAAATCACTACAATGTTTATGATACAGTTTACGATCGCCGTTAATATTATCACAGACTGAAACTGGAATTATCATTTTATCTCTATTGCAATAAAACGAAAATGAAATTTATGAGTACTGCTTACCGTAAAAATGAACGTGCGCTAATATGACCTTTGGTGTCTTGTCATAAGTGTTGTAATAGCTCGCAATACGTACAATTTACTTATATCGAGGTACGCTATATGTAGGATCTGTGACGAGGATCAGATATTTATTTCTTATAGAAGAGTCATCAAAACTCATTTATTACACTTTGTTGTTTTAACAAAAGGCCATCTTAATACTATATACAGTATTTTCTCCCAGCCAGTCTCGAGGCTATATAGTAATGGCATGGTAGATGCAAGTGAAATGGTAAATCCGTAGCGGTGGCATTTGAAACCATAGTAAGTACACGAAGGTTGTATAAATGAAATATATGAACTTAGATATATGAGATATTTATATATAAAAGTAGATTGCGGGCACCCGCTGGATGCAGGTCGCTGCCGATAGGTCTAAATGGCGGACAATGGGGGAGGCCTATGTCCAGCAGTGGACGTCCAAGGGCTGAGAAGAAGAAGAAGAAGAAGATATTGACGACAGAAGTTTACGGTAATTAAACTTTACAAAGCAAATTCATAATCTCAGTTATTCGTTCCCAGACTTATTCTATTCTTTTTAAAAACTAAACGCGTAATAAATATGTTTAGGAAATAACGAGCACCGTTACAAGACACTAATAGCGTTGCCAAAAAAGATAATTAGAGTTGTGGAAACTTTTTTCAAGAAATTCTAGTCATGGATTCTAGTGAAACATGGTAGTAATATGCAGTTTTCCTCGGCAGATAGATAGATAAAACTCTTTATTGCATAGCAAAACAAACCAAGACAGTAGTAACAGACATTGTAACACATGAAATGCACAAAAGGCGGTCTTATTGCTAATAACGATCTGTGCCAGACAACCTTTGGGTAGAGAGAAAATAAATAATGTAATCGTAGGTAGATGGTGTACAGTATATATAACTATATAATAACACATACATATCAATATACATACACACTTATTTTTATGACTTACCAAAAAAGTCATATTTTTGTCCCAATTCGCTATCAATAATGACATATATTTCTATTCATAAGGAAAAATTTATAATAGAATGTCTATATCAGTATAATTGAATAAGGAATTACTTTTATTCCATTATACTCTCCGTTCAATGGGATAACAGGGGATAGGATAAGATTGAATGGGATGGGGTGGGAATGACCTCTAGCATATCTTACTTACTATCGAAACTCGCACGTACATTGGGGGGAATAGGATAAGGGAAATGTAGTATATTTTACAGTTCGCAAAGGTTCCACGGGTTCACCAAATTAAATTTTATAATTTGGATCACTAAATAACTAACTTTTAGTACTAAATTGTATAATTTGTTGATTATTTTCCTATGTTTATAAAGATTTATTGAATGTCAACATGATTTAACGTTGCTTGTATGAGAATTAATAAATACAGACGATAATTTACTATCGATAGATGCGCGCCGCTCGTCATGCGGATTACGCCCTGAAATCCCATTACAGAGGGATAAATATTGTGTCCTACAAAGGGCATGATTAATAATCATAATACAGAGGTACATAGAACTACAAACATATATAAGATAGATAAATTAAAGACATACATATATGATTTTTACAGACAGAAGTATACCATACCACACTATCAGCTTACGTCTCTTTATAAAGGGCTCTCCCAAAGATCTTCCGCCCTTGTCGTACAAACGAAAGAAGTAAAAATGTTGTTTGCATTCACTTTTTTATTGCATTTCGTGCGCTTTTCTTTGCAACAATGGAATTCGAACGAGAACATTTTCGTGCAATGATGTTATACGATTTTAAAGTTGGTTTAAATGAAAGTAAGTGTAAAGATAGATTAGTATCAGCTTTCGGGGACCTCGCACCGTCCCGTGCAACCATTTTTAAATGGTTTTATCAATTTAAAGAAAGAAAATGTTCCTTGAAAGATGATGAGAGAAGTGGCCGTCCTGCGACTTCTGTAACGAATGAAAACATCGAGGCGGTAATAGAAATGTTGCACGAAGACCTGAAAACTACCTACAAACAGATAGAGGAGACTTATCATAAGCCAATCATTCCTGAAATTTTACACCAACACCTTCAATCAAGAAGTGCTGAATAAAAACAAGATCCATGACATGGTGCAGGGAAATAATTGTAAAATTCGAAAATGGAGAGGGATGGATCTATCAGTATGACCCAGTAACTAATCGGCAATCAGCGGTTTGAGTGTTTCCAGACAAAGAGCCTCACGGAAAGGTCAAACGTGGGCGTAGTGTGTGCAAAAAAAATGGTGGCAACTTTCTTCTCTGCAGGTGGCCATTTAGCGACAATTGCTTTAAACGCTCAAAAAACTGTTAATACCCAATGGTATAGTGAAGTGTGTTTTCCAACAGTATTCGATGTGTTAAATCAAATACATCCTAAAACAGGTTTGAGAGGGCTTTTCTTGCATCATGACAATGCATACCCAAGAGTTTTTGAAGACCACAGAGATCCAAGAATTGAGCCACCCTATAAGGCTATAAGGATATAGCCCCGATTTATCTCCATGCGACTTCTTTTTCGTTCCAAAGGTGAAGCTTGGCCTTCGTGGCAGCCCTGAGGACGCTTGAAATGCTTTTATGGCAGCTGTTGAGGACCTCGCTAAAGAAAAGTATCGCCAGTGTTTAAATCTTAGTTTAGAAGAACGAATCGCTGTATAGAGACTAATGGAGAGTATTTTTTTTATATCTCAACATTTACCTAGTCACCCACGTATATCGGTGACTTTCATTAGCGAATTCATTTAGCGAATCTCTTCATTATTCTCTCTCTCCCTCTCTCTCTCTTCGCATAGTTTCACATAGTAACCTACAAATACAAATACTACAAATAGTACACACTTTTATCGCAGCACTTATTTCAGTAGTAAATAGTATCATACACAAAAAGCCAATATAAATATGTACAAACAAAATATACAAGTGTAAATAATCTGTTATAAAAAAACGTGCCAGGCGTTGAATACGTTCCACTTTGCATTTATCAAAGTAAATTGTATCACGTTTGAGCGAGATATTACAATTTTCGGATGGAGTCGTATAAAACAAGCTAATGATATGTTACAGGCTTGCTATATACGGTGACCCGCTGGATGCAGGTCGCTGCCGATAGGTCTAAATGGCGGACAATGGGGGAGGCCTATGTCCACCAGTGGACGTCCAAGGGCTGAAATGTTGATGATGATATACGGTGTAAAGGGAATGAAAAAAACTGTAAACTCAATATATGTAACTCACCTCCAGATGGTCTTATATCCAAAGGTAGTTCTTGAGTTTTGTGCTCGATTTACTCTTGTTTTTATTTACAGTAATAAAAAATCCACATCACTTTAAAATTCGTAGGTAGTCAATAAATACATAACTAACTGATAATAACAACTGAAACTTCAATAACTGAAAAACTTACTGATATTATGAAATTAAATTTTACGGAAGAAATGGTAAAAATTAAAAATTAACATCCATAGCAAGGCGAGTGCAAAAAAAGAAGAAAAAAATGTTTGTAAAAGCAGAATTTGGTGATTTTTGTTTCCGTAACCGTAATCAGGCGTTCTCATACATATTGTTTTGTGCATGAGAGATCTGTCTTGTGCCGTAAAACGTGACGCTGGCAAAGCGGGTTGGCGAGTCCACTCTTCTATAGAGGTGGTGGTGGTTCCTTAGCGCTTGTGGCAGCAGCTTTAATATCGCCCTTAGTCGGAGGATATGGCTGTGGTGGTATTAAGCCGCCGATACCACATGACCATGGAGGCTCCGACGAGATATTTGTTAACACTAAGTATACATTTAGAAGATACGACAAAATAATAATATACAAGTCCGAGAAGAAAATAAATAACTCCAGCAGAGGTACAAGACTTTCCTTACAATCACAAGGGGATTTTAGATCGTGATAATCCATCACACGCGCCCAGTGCGGATTGCTGGATATTGAACGTGCCGCATTTTAAATTTCCGCGCACACTTTTTTCCCGTGAATATTTCCCCTCACCTTCAAGCTAGTTAGTTATAATACGTACTTATTAAATAAGATACTCACAGCTCAGGATACAATCTCAAGATTTTACGAATGCGAGTCGAGAATAGGTACCACTGGACTATTAATTTAATTTTAAGAGTAATAAATGTTATTGCCATGTAGTTATTAGTGAAATTAATAAAGAAATGTTATCGGTCACTGTTGGACGCGGGCCTCTTCGTGAACACTGTCTTGTGCACGCTGGTCGGTGGTGCAGTTCCAGGCTTGTAGTAGCCGGCTTTGCTCTCCCTCAGTCACCTTTTACAACACCTTTCGGTAGAGATGAGGTGGTGCCAACATCACACTGCCAACTCTTGGACCTCCTTATATTTAAAACAATCTTACGAGTAATAAATGTAATAATAATTAGTAAAGTTAGTTATTGGTACACCTAAACTAATTTCAAATAAACTACATATTGCAATTTATTAATGACATGCATTGTTGCAAAAATAAAAAACCTGGATGTTGCGTCAACTGCATATCAACTGCGTTTAATTATTAAATGTGTGACCGTGTCGTGTCAGCTTTAGAATATCATCACTCCATATCTTCTCATGGGTGTGGGTAAAATGCGACTGAGGAATGACAAAACCGCGACCACACGTGCTGAGGAACTACACCACCTCTAAAAGAGTGGTCCTGCCATCCTGCTTCGTCAGCGTGATTTTAAGGGTTTTGAAGACTTGTGTCCAATAGGATAATTGTCCAATACATAATTTCTCCTAAGCAACGACAAACGTCCAATAAATACTAAATGGGTCCAATATTAAATGTGTCCAATGTAAAAATGTGTCCAAAATTAAAAATAACCAATATGAAATTTGTCTAAAAAAATTCGTCCAATGATAACAATAATAATATTACCTATGTTTCAAAAATTTCGGTTACCTTTTGTTACGGTCTGTGAGATCACTTGCGGATTAAAAATAACATTAATTAAAAACGATTAATACGATCGGCATGTAAATAATTATTTTCTTAATTTGTATTCCATTTAATTCTCTATGTTAACAATATATTTTGTTTGGGTATAATTAAAAGTAATAAGTTAAACTCATTAAATTGATATTTACCCAAATCGTCTTATTTCTGAAAGTCAATATTCAGTTTGAACAATATTCAATTTAGACAATATTTAATTTAGACAATATTCAATTTGGATAATATTCAGTTTGGACAATATTTAAATTTGGACAATATTCAATTTGGACAATATTCAGTTTGGACAATATTCAATTTGAACAATATTCAGTTTGGACAATATTCAATTTGGACAAAAATCAATTGCCGTTTTGGACGTAATTACGCTGGTTACGGTATTAAATGTGTTGTTAAAGTTAAGTCCATTTTTATACGGAAAAATTGATGATTCTATTAACTTGAAACTTGGTATAAACATTATTCGATACAAATAATAATTAAACATGTAACCAGCCATGTTTTGTTAAAATTGTTTTATTGAATCGCAATTAAAGGCAACTAAATTTATACAAACGAAGCCACAGTAAACAGCTAGTATAGTATAATAATAATATGAATAAGTAGTTTGAGATTCATTAGGTTAGTCGGGCTTTTAGATTCTATGGAAGTACCGCTACTGAAGAAGCGTAGGTTTATTTTCCTTCTACGTGTAACCGTAAACACTAGATAAATATAGAAAAAATATTTTACTGAAATTGACTTTAATTAGCTGATGCAATGAAAAACACGTATTTCATCACATTTGCAGTGAACTTATGACTTATTTCTAATTGGGGTTAAATCGCCAATTTCCTCACTATGTTCCTATACTTAATAGACGTCAATCAATGTCACCTTCCGTAGCATTGTATCGATGATCGATAGAATCGATTCATTTACACTCTTCATTCATTCACGCCACAATGTCTGTAGTAACATTGAGCAGTAATAAGAAAAACAAATGTCTTGTATTGCACTGTGTTTCGTGAGTATAAACTATGTTTGACTACGTCATTTACATTGCAATTATACAAGCAGAGATTACTAGCCGTACAACCCAGAAATATCTGCGAACTTTTCAGATGACATCACGTAATTAGCGTTACTAAGGGCCTTTCTCACCACCTTGTTATCAGATTTACTACTACTCAGTAATAGTAGTAAATCCGTTAACCTGACTGTTAACAGTTACTGATAAAGTAACTGTTAACAATCTGATAGGTAAAATATCGAACAATTAAATCTAGCTTATATTGACTTTCTGATAAAGTATACGTAACTGACTTTCTGATACCTTCTGATAAAGTATCAGGAGGTGGTGAGAAAGGCCCTAAGAGTAGTAACGGTACTTTCGTGGCAATCTTCTGTTAGAGAAGGGTAACTCGGCCAATCGAGCACTCTCAACGATAGTATTCACTTATCTGCTCGTCTATAAAAGATATCCACTGGCGACAGTATCCACTTATCTGCTCGTCTATCAAGGATATCCACTGGCGACAGTATCCACTTATCTGCTCGTCTATCAAGTATATCCACTGGCGACAGTATCCACTTATCTGCTCGTCTATCAAGGATATCCACTGGCGACAGTATCCACTTATCTGCTCGTCTATCAAGGATATCCACTGGCGACAGTATCCACTTATCTTCTCGTCTATCAAGGATATCCACTGGCGACAGTATCCACTTATCTGCTCGTCTATCAAGGATATCCACTGGCAACAGTATCCACTTATCTGTTCGTCTATCAAGGATATCCACTGGTGACAATATCCACTTATCTGCTCGTCTATCGCCTCCTTTCTATAAAAAGAGTTTTAAGCATCACTATAATGATGTTTTGTTTTTATTTTCAGGATAGAACTAGCATACAATGGCTCGCGAGAAGACCTGGAACCCTACATACCAGCAGACCATAGACCCTTGGAATCTAACACATCGTAAGTATCTACTCGTGCTCTAAATTAAGTATCCAATTATTATATACTCTTTTATATCATAAGTCGCAACGAAGTCGTCAGTTCACTTGACGTAAAGCTGGCTTCACGACACATTAGGTATACCGCTAACCCGAAAGTTGTAGAATGAACTGCCAACTAAGGTTTTTCCACTGAGCTACGACATGAGGTTCTTCAAGAGAGCTTTAAATAGAATACTGCATGGTCAGCGCCACACTCGCAACCCCTCTGGTGTTGCAGGTGTCCATGGGCAGTGGTGACCACTAACCGCTATGTGACCCGTCCGCCTGTCTGTCAACTCGTCTATAAAAAGTACGTACAACTCATAGTCTTCTATACATACGTGTATAATAAAATCGTAACAAAACCGTTGTATATACCTAAAATATTTTTGGAAATAATGTCCTTACAGTGTATACAAATTATACAGAGGCCAAAACAATATTTTTTTGGAATTATTGTCAGTCTGAAAGGGCATCGTATAAAAACAGTTCTACAGATTTTAATAAAACTTAGGACAGTTCTAGCTTATGTCCTGGATTAGGTTTAGGATACATTTTTATTCACAACAGTTACAAAATTCATATGAGAATCATCATCAATTATCTAACAGTACACAACAATCAATTCCTTATTTTGATGTGCCGCCTATATCTACTAAACGCGCCGCCAACGCCTTGTCGATTCTACCCACAATTATAATTTATGAAACATTTCCAAATCGGTTTGTAAAATAACCAACGCCTTGGCATATGAAAATATAACCTTACCTAGCCTATCGAGTTATATAACCTTCAATAGTTCAATTTTCTATTAGTCCTGTTGGGCCCAGCCGCTCTTGACTGGTATTTTTTTTTACTACAGTATTTAATTTTCAGGAGTTTCGGAGCACTAGCGCATCTCCTAAAGGCCTCCCTTGGTTCCGGTGTGCTGGCGATGCCCTTAGCTTTCAAAAATGCTGGGTTACTAGTCGGGTCCATCGGTACAGTTGTAATTGGATTCATCTGTGCGCACGCCATTCATATTTTGGTAAGTTTTAGCTAAACAATAGTTAACTGCTCCTGAAATCTTTACAATCAGGTACTTTAATTATATTTTTAATATAATTAAATTTAAATGGTGTGTAAAGGATTTGTAATATACGGTTTGACTAAGAAAATCTAATAGGGTTTGATTACACGCTATTCTCGTAATAAGATCATTACTTCTCTGAGCGTCCTACTCAAAATCGATAAAGTAAAGCAATGTTTCTCAAAGTGGGCGATAGCATTTCTTCCTCCACACCTGAGGTGGTTCACTGGCGCCTCTAGCGCCCCCGGAGGCGCTGAAGACGCCTATAGGAGCGGAAGTATCCTAAGGTGAAATTGTGTAACGTTAAATGGGCTCAAGAAGACGGTATTTATTATTATTGAGAATTAGGGACTCTGTGAGTCAATAGCGTCTCGTATCACACTGCTGATTTATTGTAATCGCCACGATTCCAGATATCGCACTATAGTTTCAATTCAATTCAATACGTTTATTTGTGGATAGAGGTATATTACTGGAAATGTTACTAGAAGAATTTCTTTATGTCCCGCCTCGTGGACATACAAATATACATAAATATTACATACACATACATACATGCAAACAAAATAACGTAAAAGTTAATAGAATATCAGTAAATTACTTAATTCGAATTGTTATATATCTTCCGGTTTAGTAGGTGAGCGAGCATGTACAAGTATGTGTGTCATTTGTACATCAAAGGACCACATTCGCGAAACAGGTGCATTGGCGTTTCATCCCGCTCAAAATAAACTCTGCAGATTTTGAAAACCTTTACTCAGATGTCGAGTTCGGCCGGGGACCGACTTCAGGAATATCCCAATGACGAAAGGAAAGGCAATAGCTAAATTCACATAAGAGGAAAGGAGATAGCATGGGACTGTGTGTTATGATGTGGAGAAAAGTTGTTACCTCGTATAAGTAATAAAATATTTAATTCACTGAAGTACAGGTTGTTTAGTAAAACATTTTATTTCGGGGCACCGAATAACTTTTTTCATGTAAACTGTACTTTAAAGTTTGAGAACCTCTAAAGTAAAGTGTCGATCGACGCGCGACCTAACCAATTAACTTGTCTGAGTACATACGACTATATAGATGGGAAATGATTAAATAGGGTAGAGTCAGGAGAGGCCTATAATCCAGCCTTATTAGAGACTAACGATGACAGTTAAGGATGTTACAAGCTTCCTAGAATTGTACTTATGATAGATTTTAACTTTACCTATATCAAAAAGGGACATAATAAGTTGAGCAGAAGAAAGTGGCAACAAGGAGATGGCAGTAAATTTAGGAGTGGGTTAGGTTTTGTTTCTCTGGTGACAATAAAGACCGAAGGCGTCCGAAGTCGCGAAGCGGAACCCCGTCGATTTTCTGTTGTCATTCTATGTAATTAAAAATTATTTAGTTTATTTTGTTGATCACGATTTGCTGCACAATTTAATATTTCTTGCTGCTCAAAGCAATTCAAAATAGTTTAAAATATTCTAACAGTCTGCTATTCTCATATAGTATCGGCGACTTTTGTTTAGATAATCATAGGATACTGTGTGTGGTAGCGATTTATTTTAATTCTCCAGCATACGGGTCTCCTCAAATTTCCTTCACCGCCGCGCAAGTGATAATTTAGAACAGTGATAAACTAGCGGTGTCTAATCTTAATCCTCGTTAATGAGGTCATGAGTTCAAATCATGAGGTGCTACTTAAGTGCCGTAACCAGCCCTTCTATCGTCAACTGCTCAACAAAACGACTCCACTCTTTTAGATGTGTTGTAGTTCCTCAGGTCTTCTGGTAACGATTTTATTATCCTTTAGTCGCCTGTTGCGGTGCCCACGGGAAAAGACAAGGTGGTGTTATTCTACTAAAGTACGGATTTGTAAATTATAATTTGTAACATCATCTTATAAATTAGAATAACTATGGAAACAAAACTGAATCCATCTAAATGGTGTATTGTACAACCATGGGCGTAAGGTTGAATACACACGTAATAAATACACTAAAATTAGAAAGGCACATTGTTATTACCTCACACTCGTTCACAGAACCATTATTTATTTTATTTTGTGTACAAATTGACATTGTGTAATACATGCAGCTTTCTATTTCGACACTGATCACGTCTAGTTTTACCAAAATTGTATATGTCGATTTTAAGATTTAAATTAACGATAATAATTAATCAGATACATTAGTGCGGCGTGCAAAAATATTTCACCTACTTTCAATATAATTCATATCCGATACAAATTTTTAAGTGCAATTTTGTCCTCCAATGGCTTTCTTCTTCACTATAAGGACACCATATCTACGAAAATGAGTTACCTAAGAGAGACAGATCCATCTTCTCGTCGGGCCACGAGAAGGTAGTTGAACTCCACTTTAAAATAGCAAAAAATTATACATCTATACTTAACATACACCATATTCTACACCTACATACATACACCTTATTAAGTTCTATTAAAATCTGTGGTAAATTAACTATTCTTAACTAATAAAAGCAACTATGCGCGTGGCAAACATGTGGTAAAGCCATGTCCTTGTGGAAGGGAGCTATAATACCTTAGATTTTTGCGTTTGGTACACATATTGTTTATATCTGAATCGGATCTTAAAAGTTTACAATTAAAACTTTTCTATTTTATTTCTCCTTGACTTTTTGGCCCGAGTTGCATCGAGTTACGAGTTGACTGAGAAGGTGAACTCTAAGCAATTTTAACAACTACCCACATTGAATCTTTATATTTGAAAAGGCTGCGAGACAACACTGATAATGTCCACGGACGTATTCGACAATAAATCGCTAGGCTTAAATTTATTAATCACCGGATCTTATGTTGACAGCGATTCCCAATTATATATACTTCATTGTATTGGCATCATCAATTTTAAAGTAACGATAATTACCGGTATGTTTACATTAATCATGTATTATATTAATTTCTAAATTGTTTTCAGGTAAAAACATCACAGCAACTATGTATAGAAGTAAAGAAGCCGTCTTTAGGTTACGCGGATACTTGTCACCTCGTCTTCCAAAATGGACCGAAAAACCTACGAAAATATGCGCATTTTATAAGGTTTGTATGGCTTATGAATGCTAAACGATACTAAACTGATATTGGTGGCAATTAAAATTAGAACATATATCTTTTGCTATGTTTAATGAATTACAAATTAGCATACAATTATCGCTTTTAGTTGTTCATTTGCAAACACTTTAAGGTAATTGTCATCTTAAAAGAAAGGTGACTGACTATAGGTATATAAGTATTGTATATCAAGATATAATTTACACAACATACAAAAAACAGACGGCACGCACCGGTCGCAAAGGAAGATTAAGATATTTTATTAAAAACATGTTTTTGAAAAATTAAAGTTATATAACTTCATGAGCGCTAAACAACGACATATCTTTTTATATTGGGCTGTAGTGGTCCTACTAAATTTTAATTAATATTAATTTTTAATATTAATATAAAATATTTTATTAATAATTAATTTAATTTTTTAATATTAATATTAATAGTCCTAAGTTAGTGAGCCACTCTTTTAGAGGTGGTGTATTTCCTCATGGCTTGTGGTAGCGGCTTTACCATCCCTTAGTCGCCACAACACCCACGGGAGGAAATGGGGTGATATTGGCGGAAGATTATCGATGAAGTATTGAGCAACAATTTAATATATTATTATTTATTCTAATGAGATTAAATATTGTTACTGTTCACAGAGAATTAGCTGACTGGGCATTGGCAGTAACGCATCTGGGAGCGTGTTGTGTATATGTTGTAGTCATAGCCGAGTCGTTTAAACAAGTGAGTATTTTCTTAAATAGTTATTATTATAGTTGCTTGTTCTCGACTCACATTCCTGAGGTTGTGAATTCGATTACAGGCTTGTACCCACTGAGTTTCTACGATTTTTTTAATTATCACCGACTTGGCGGTGAAGAAAAGCATGGTGAGCAAACCCATGTGCAGGAGAATTAAAATATTTGTGACGTAATATCCACCAATCTGCACTGAGTACGCGTGATAAATTATTATTTGAAACTCCACGTAAGGAACTCCTCGCAGAGGAGGCCTGGCTTGTGTAATGTGGTGACAATGAGGGCTGAACTAGATGCATTTTATTTTATTTTGAAATTTGAATTAGAACAGAAGATATCGAATAAATAATAATAAAAATAATAAAGTAATAAAATCGATCATTTCATAGGTCAGCACCTAATATTATCAATCATTTAAATTTTTAATAAGCTGTCAACTGATATTACAGTCTCTGTTTAATAACAATGAATTTAAAAGCAAACCAAAGAAGTTTCTTTTGACAGGTTGCTTTTAGGCTCTTGAAGATCTAAATTGATTAACTAAAAGTTAAATTTATATTCTATTTAATATTAAACTAAATTCGACTATTCGAATTTTATAATTGTTACGGTGAATAAATAGATAAATTAAATATCTCTTGTCTTTTTTTTCTTTTCGTGTATAACAATGGTGTAATTAGCACATTCTGCCAGTGTCAAGTTTTTCTTAGCAATAAACAAATTCTAAGTTTAAAACGTACAAAGTCAAAGTCAACCAACAACTCAACATCACGATTTACGGCCAAAAAGTAATAGCTCTCGTTATCAATTACCATATTATACCATCAGCCTATCACTCCAATGCTTGATATAATCCTTTCCCAAGCACCGCCACCGCACACGATCTCCGACTCTTTTCATCCTGCCACCACCAGCGAACACCTGACCTAGGTGTCGCTCTTCCTTCCTCGTACATGGCGAGGACTCGTCTAGCCCATCGGTTGTCGATCTTACAGCATATAGACCTGCCCATTGCCACTTCAGCATGCTGATTCTATGAGCTATGTTAATGACTTAGTTCTTTTGCGTATCTCTTCGTTTATTCAGAGACCGACGCGTCGCAATGTTGCGTTAAGGTCGTTCAGCATCCAGGACAAATCTTTCAGCGATACTAGCCCGATGATTATGTTATCAGCGAAACGAAGATGCGAGATGTACTCGTTCTAGTTCAGCCTTTCTGTATGTCCTTTCTAGTTCAGCATCCGAAATGCATCTTCAAGGGCATTTATGATTAATTTTGAAGATATTACATCTCCTTGTCTCAGCCCTCGACGCAGCTGGATCGGCCTGATCTGCTGGTCTTCGATTCAATGGACAGTCCAAACTGTCATTATTGAATTGTATTCATTATTTAATTCTTAAAAGTTACGACAATACATAAAATAATTGTTTTTGGAACGAAGTTCCTTTACGCGGCTTGCGGTAGGTGTGATTCGAGATAAAATGTAACGTCACGTAAGATGTCCTGACGGGAGTCCCCTGACCACACATGTAATTTTTTTTTAATATTAGTCATATTTCAGAATAATTTCACTTTTGATGTCAGGAATAGTTTTCTAGTGTGTAAATTATTAAAATACCAAATTTTCTTTTCTTTTTAGATTTCAGATGTGTACGGCGGGCCCAAATGGTCGGTCTCAGTCTTTTGTGCCCTCACGCTCGTCGTCCTAATACCGCTGACTCAGATCACCAAGCTGAAGTACTTGGTGCCGTTCTCAGCGCTCGCCAACTTCGTCTGGCTCGGCTCCATCTGCATATCGATTTATTACTGTCTGAGGGACCCGCCGCCCATTTCTGAGAGGAATTTAGCCACTTCTATTACGGGAATACCTACTTTCATTAGGTAAATATTTTTAATAGGATTAAACATCTGAATGAGCACCTAAAAATTTGCCGCCATCAATTTACTGCCCATTCAGTGTATTCTGCTGCTTATTTAATTATTTTTCTTTTGATAGTGTTATTGATTCAGAAAACACAAGATACAGTAAGTACAACTACAAGAGTAGTTCCATAATTAGTAAATTAAAAGTATAATAATAATAAATACTCTTTATTGCATACAAATAGTTATTACATGTGCACAATTAATAAATGATAGAATACAATAAGCGACCTTATTGCTGAGGCGATCTCTTCCAGGCAACCTTTGGTTAGAGAGAAAAAATAGATAGGATAGAAAAAAATATTTATAGTTAAATTTATTATGAGTATGTTAATGAGAAAGGCTTTTTAGGGGCTAGCGTCCATTAGGCTCACCGAATCGAGTCGCAAATATCACCTATATTTACTTTGAAACTGCGTGGATTGGGGACGCGCCGAGGAGCGGCGAGCCGAATCGTCGGGTACCAATTATTGTCTTAATTTCTAGTAAAATATACAAAATTGAATGAAGTAGGGGTGTTTCGTTAGATCAGTATACAAATGATGAAAATTTCCGTAGATATTTCCTTTTTTGCATATATCGTGTACCAAATCTTTTCGTTAGAGCTATTATCCATCACATGTTCACAACCTATCTCAACGACGACTTACGACGACTGAATAATTCACGGCGAATCGTCTATGATAGTCGCACCCAGAAGAAATGCGATTCGTTTCGTCTCTAGTCGACGCTTACATTAATACGTATTAAAATATTTACTCTCTCTTAAATATACTTGATTAGATATACCCGCGACTTCGTTCGTGTGAATTTGTAAATCCCTCCAGTGGGAACTTTGGATAATGGATCTAAACAAAAATTGTGTACATTTACCTAAATTACTATAGCGGCACGCTAAGATGGCCGTTTTGACGTTTGCCGCTCATGAAGTTTCGTATAAATTAATAACTACGTTTGAAGGAGCAAATTGTTGTTCTTTACTGTCAATAGTGACGTGCAGTTAGTCATAATATTTATCGAATGTATAATTTTAGGACACAAAATTAATTTATTACATTGGTTTCTAAACTATATATTGTCTAACTATATTATATATTATGGTCTAACTATATAATATGGTCCCGCAAACAAATCTTTTCACGTTTTTACTTATAAAAAAACAGCTAATACGATCGTCACATATACGAGTAGGATCGCTGGCCAGCACAACTACTACCTCCGGCAAACTCGCGTCAGTGCTCAATGCAAAACAAAGCAGTTTCGGCTTGACGTTGCTTTATGTGACTAAAGGAGACTAGGAAAAGGTTGTGAATAGAACTGTTAAATTAATAAGGGAAGATTATGAAAGAGATGTGAAAATAGATAATATTTTAGAAAATGATCTTATAATTAATGTAGGTGATGATAGCAGCGACGACAGTGATTAAATATGGCCTTTGTGGCACCTTTTTTCTGTCTCTTTCTGTATAAATTTGTATCTTGTGTGCAAATAAAGTATGTATATTCATTTTCATTCCAATATTCAGTTCATTCAAATATATTAAGTAAATATTTATATTTTCGTTTTATTAAAACTTTTTAATCAGCTACTACTTGCAATACTAGTTTTAAATCCAAAAACTTATAGATGCGACTCGCATTTGATTATATTTTTTTCGATAATAAATTGACATTTCACATTGTAATGTGTCAAAACGGCCGTCTTAGCGTGCCGCTAGAGTACATATTATTATAACAATGCTAGGTTTCATTAAATTTTGTCACGTGCTTTATCACGTGATACATGCACAGACAAAAAATTAATCAAACAACAAATTACAAAAATTGTTATTTTGGTCTCTGTATTTTTATTATGTTACTTGGAACACGGGTTACAAGAGTCTGTATAATATCATCACGTATATGGTAGAGTCTTGACGAAATGCACATCATTTGACATATGCAGTATTTTGTCTAAATGCACCATTCATTCATTGGCCATCTATCCCAAAATCATTCAAAACTACTCCACCGATTGTGATAAAACATAAACCTACTTATTAGTAAATATTATACGTTAGAATTGGACCAGTAGATCTCCAGATTAGCGCCATCTGATTAAACAAATATAGACGGACTAATTAACGTTATTTCAGTGTATATTTTATGTACAGAAGAGATTTAGAAGCTTTTGCCTAATTTTACTTAACTCAGAATTTTACTACCTCGTTTATAGAAAACCAGCTGGCACGCGCCAGCCGGAATAGATTATCCTATTCTTGTTTAAGGAAATTCTTAAACAAAATTGTACAATTTTATGATGGGAAACATAAAATTATGTTTATGTACCAAACATTCAACCTGAAATATAGTGTCTGTCATCCGAGATCCATGCCAGTATCAATCAAGAATGCCTCCTACTTTTGAAGAGAATGAATTTGATAAAGGATTGTGTAGAATAGAGAACAGAAAGTAAAATGGAGCGAAGAGTTTTCGTCGTCTCATTACATTCCTTGTTTGCTTGGGGGAAGGAATAGGATACCTATAGTACATAGACATTATATATAAACATAAACAGTATATAAACAAGTATATAAACATTATAATAGTATAAACAGGTCCTTTTATCTCTTTACCCGATGGATTGAGATGAATCTGGATAAAATGGGTTAAGGTGCAGAGAGTACGCACCTTAACAGGTGCAGAGAGTATGGTATGAGAGTAATGACACACTTGTTATAAAATGTGCTTTGGCGTATCTCACTGCCGAAACACGTTATATACTCTTACTCTTACAGGATACTTACTCTCTTGTGAAAGAGGTAGCTCTACCAGTGTCGAGAGCACGTCCAAGAGCTATGAGATTGCAGCATGCACCCTCGACTGCAAATTTATACATAGATAGCTAATAGTATAGATTGACTATATTTTTTTTTAAATTACTGATCGATTTTGGCAGATTGGCGATATGAACCTAAATTCTATTGCCTCATATTTTATTCCGAATAATTACATACGCCCTACAACTGAGGGTAGTTTTACGATCTGTTGGTCACGATTAGTGCAAATGTAAAATAAGATAATCTCTAAAATAAGGGGACACCACCGTTGGCATTTGGCCTCATCAAACCTCATTTGGCAGTTCATTTCACAGTTGAGAATCTTGCCAAGTGGGTCATGTGCAATACATTACCACCAAGTGGACTGACTACTTGTTCCCCACTTTCAGTAAATATTTGTTTGAACATACCATTAATAATGCTATTCTTCTAATTTACAGCACAAGTCTCTTCGCGATGGAAGGCATAGGTGTGGTGATGCACGTGGAGAATGAGATGGTGAAACCCTACCAGTTCCTCGGCTGTCCAGGCGTGCTGAATATAGCCATGACCGTGGTCGTGGTTTTGTATGGATTCGTGGGGTTCTCAGGATATTTGAACTTCGGAGAGGGAGTGAGAGGAAGTCTTACTTTGAATCTGCCACAAGAGGAGATGTGAGTATTAAAAATATGGAACATGGTGTTAAGAATTATTTCCAAAAATTGAAAGTTGATATTTTTGGAATTTAAAGCGCTGTAACTTTATTGTAGTATTGAAATCAGAAAATATTTTCGTCAGATTAATAAAAATTCTAAGCCGTTTTAGAGACTTTAGTATTTTTTAAAGAATAACTAGCATTTGTGAGCTTGCCATATATGTCGCAGGATCGACAACCGATAGGGGAGATGAGTCGCAAAGGGTCTTTAGCGCCGACTCAACACTCGAGCGTTGAGCGCTCAGCACTCATTTTTACAATACTCTAGGAGCACTTGTTGTACTTACACCGACATCGGAAATATAATTATGATTAATGTTCTGTTTCAGTCTAGCGCAAACAGCCAAGACCCTGGTGGCCTGCGTGATGCTCCTCTCAGTAGCTCTAATATACTACGTGCCGGTGGATGTCACGTGGAGGAGGATACAGCATAAGTTCCCACCCAGCTCCCACAGGTGGGCCATCGCTGGATTAAGACTGTCCGGTACAGTTATGATGGGTGAGTATTTTATTTAAGGGTTGTATGTATTTAAATGAGAATCAGAAAATACTAAATGAGCAGGAAATCGCGACCAAATAAACAATCTATTTTTGAATAAGTAAAATAAATAATTATAAACTAGGTACCTACTAGGCATCACCAAGTCGACTGTGATCAGCTTCATGGAACTGCTATTGTCATCAGAAAACCTAAACCTAAGCCATTGATATGCCATTGATTAAATTTACTGCCATTGATTTTTTCATTTCATTTAGGTATTTATTCATTCTGATAATTACAGGTAAAGAGATGTTACAAGTACACTACCAGTGTACCAATACCACTGTACCAATGTTCCTCTGTGATGTACCCAATGGGCGTGCAATGATTTGTCATTAATAATAACGTAACTTATAATAAAATTTATAGCAGAATATAGAAAAATAATTATTATTATAAACTAGTTGTACCCGGCCACGCGTTACTGTGGTTGCCCAACAGATGGCGTTTACCCTGTTTTTACCTGTTTTTGGGTAAAAAGCATGTCTTTACACTGTGATAGGCGCGCGTATTCGAATGCAACGTTGTGTTAAAATTTCAAAGCAAAGGGTCAAGAACTTTCGAAGATTTAAGATTTTGAACAAACGAACGTTTACATTTTTATTTATATAGATTATGTCACACAATGCGACTACAGAATACTGTATAATATCATTTTAACAATGCAATCATTTTATTTATTCATCTCTAGTAGATAAGGCTTTCTTTGTATTAATGATAGGTTTTGCTTTGATTTGCAGCCATTCAGTATTTTTATTCAGCTCATTTAATTATTTCTCTTTATTTAAGTTTCCGACCATGTACATGTCCAACCTTATTGATATGTGACGTCAAACAAAAGTGACCTCATTGTCGGCCCAGTTATTGAGATTTTACTGAAATA